>OX941084.1:69490000-74490000 GCA_954870635.1 Arctium minus | reverse complement strand
TCGAACCAAGACAGTTGTTGAGAGCATGAATGTCTCCTTTGATGAGAATTCTACAAGGACTTCTGAACACAACAGTTCAGAACTCGGTCATAAGGATAACACTTCAATACAATCCAGAATATAACCAGCTTCTAAAGGATCTACTTCTTCAAACTCTAACTCTACTTCATCTGAGTTAGATTTATTGTTTATTGATGCCTTTGATGATATTTGTGCAGATTTTGATAAAGGCATATGTACATCAATAACAAGCTCGGAGGTACCTACCATTTCTGAAGACATATCTAGACCTAGTTCTTCTGGAAACGAAGTCTCGAGCACTTCAACTGCCACTCTAGAAGTCTCAGCATTAGAAACACCAGTACAAGATGTCCCGAGTAAATCTATGAAGCTACCTGTTGTGCACGATGAAAATGATTCGTCCAATACGCAACAAACAGTTGAATCTTTACCAAGAACACATCGTTGGACTAAGGATCATCCCCTAAACAACGTGATACGTGACGTACAATCTGGTGTCACAACACGGTCAGCATCAGCCAACTTCTGTATGTTTTCAAGATTCCTTAGTTCCTTAGAACCAAAGAAAGCGTCTGAAGCTCTACGTGATCCCTTCTGGATTTCTGCTATGCAAGACGAGCTTCTACAATTCGAAAGGAACAAGGTATGGCGCTTGATCCCACTACCTAAAGGTAAATCTGTTATAGGAACAAAGTGGGTTTTCAGAAACAAGAAAGACGAAGCCGGAGTAGTTGTGAGAAACAAGGCTCGTTTGGTAGGAAAAGGGTACTATCAACAGGAGGGCATTGACTATGACGAAACTTTTGCCCCTATTGGAAGGATCGAAGCCATCAGAATCTTCCTAGCATATGCAGCGCACAAAAACTTTACAGTCTATCAAATGGATCTAAAGTCGGCTTTCCTGAACGGCGTTCTGCATGAGGAGGTCTACGTGACACAACCTGAAGGTTTCGTTGATCCTCATCACCCTGATCATGTCTATGTTTTAGACAAAGTGTTTTATGGTCTTAAACAAGCACCGCGAGCCTGGTATGAAACTCTCACTAAATTTCTACTTGCTTCTGGTTTCAAGAAAGGTACAGTTGATACTACCTTATTTCTTAAAAGGCAAGGTGAGGACTTGATTCTCATTCAGATTTATGTTGATGACATAATATTTGGGTCGACAAATCAAAAATTTTGTAAGAACTTTTCAAAAATAATGGAAACAAAGTTTGAAATGTCGATGATGGGTGAATTGAATTTCTTTCTTGGTCTACAAGTAAAGCAATTACCTGACGGCATATTTATTAATCAAGCTAAATACATAAAAGATATTTTGAAAAAGTTCAATATGTCATACAGTTCAGTCATGAAAACACCGATGGCTACTGGTACACTCTTAGACACAGATCCTTCCGGGAAAGCTGTTGATCAAAAGGTGTATCATAGCATGATTGGTTCTTTACTTTATCTTACTGCAAGTCGCCCAGATATAATGTTTCCCACATGTTTTTGTGCGAGGTATCAGTCTAATCCTAAAGAGTCACACTTAAGTGTTGTTAAACGAATCCTTAGATATCTCTAAGGTTCTCCTAATCTAGGCCTTTGGTATCCAAAGGATTCTCATTTTGATCTAACTGCCTTTACAGATGCTGATCATGCAGGATGTAATCTAGACCGGAAAAGCACCTCTGGATCATGTCAATTCATAGGTGACAAACTTGTAAGTTGGACTTCAAAAAAACAAAACTGTGTTTCAACATCCACTGCCGAGGCTGAATATGTAGCTGGTGCTAGCTGTTGTTCTCAAGTTCTCTGGATGAAGACATAGTTAAGGAACTTTGGATACAACTACAAGCGTGTTCCTATCTATTGTGATTCGAAGAGCGCAATCGCCATAACTGCTAACCCGGTACAGCATTCGAAGACCAAGCATATAGATGTACGCTATCACTTCATCAAGGATCATGTAGAAAAAGGTGACATTGAAATGCATTTCAATTTCTAATCAGCAAACTTGGTATGTTGAAAAGAGATTCCAATTTCTAATCAGCAAACTTGGTATGTTGAACATGTCTTAGACCTTACTCATGATTCAAGGGGGAGCACTCTATGTTTTAATTGTGTGTTCACTTTTTCGACTGTTGATAACAATAGCGGAATCATTTTCACAAATGATTACCATTATTTCTTTTCTATGCAGGAATATTCAAGTGACTATGGCTTCTAATCACTTCTGATTAGAACCCGCACTTTAGTGCTTTATTTTTCAATTTCACAAAAAAAAAAATCTTCAGTTGAGGGGGAGCTTAAATGTCAAAGAGCTTAAATGTCAAACTCTTTTAGTTTGAGGGGGAGAATTGCATCGTCAAACACAACTGTTTTGACCTCTCCAGTTTTTATTCTTCATGTAAATATGTGCTTATTTGTGCTTTCATGTACAATAGTCTGTTGAACAGCATGTTCTTTTAGGAAAATACATGGGATTCAGTGTGAGAACTAAACAGAACTTCCATGGATTCATGATAACCAATGTTTTCTACCCAGGAAGTATTCCCTGAGTGATTGAGGGGAGAGGGGTCAAAAGAATTGAGTGATGGTGTGTGAAGAGGTAAAATGGAAAAAAGAGATTGGTTAGAAGTGAGCACTAAAAGAAAGAGGGTGAGTGAACAGAGTAAAAGAATATTAGACTCTGCACCAAACCACTTTCTGAGTCGGGCAGCCACATTATCTGATTGGTTCACATTCTTTGGTGACCATCATTGAAAAAGGAAATTAACCCATGCCATCTCTTGCATACAACCCCACCAGCTACTAATTCTTTTCTCAAAAAGAGAATGTTTCACATTTTCTGGGGACGCAACACATACGCTATTGGTTCTTCTCTTGGAAGATACTTATATTGAAAAAGAAGGAAAGTTGCCCCACCTTGCCCATATTGAGTCTTTGTATAATTTGTTGTTGTCTCAACAAGTTTACATACTTTGAGCCTATATTGAAAAGAAATCATTTGTGCTTAATTCTTTCATACATATGAACAAGCACACAGAAATTTGTTTTCTGTCAGAACGTTCATAGATAACCATGTGTTATTCGATGATTGAATGGAAGTCCCGGGGAGCCAACATCAAACCAGCTCCTTATATAGTAACTTTGTGTTACTTAGTGACTTTGTGTTACTGACAGGCAATCCAAACTTAGTCATTTGTTGATTCAGGGTTACACCTATTAAACTGTTTGAATTTGAAAAGATTTGAATGGTTACTACTTTCTATTTTAATCTGAAAAGATTGAAATAATCACTCTTTCCATTTGGAGAGACTGCTCTTATTTCACACAGGGCTCGGTACATGAAGACAGTGCTTACTGGTGATCATACTCAAAGGGGAAGATTGTTTTGATATGTTTTGATGATGATGATTCTCACCACTCATCAAAAAGGGGGAGAATAATCAACAAGAAAGGATACAAGAAGAATCAAGTTTTGAAGCTATCAACGTCATATCTGAAGAAAAGAGAAGAAAAGTGAAGACCTGAAGATTATTGTCAAATTTTTTTAATCTTGAATCCAAAGGGGGAGATTGTTGGATCATAATTGTATTCAAGATTAAAGTTAAATTAAAGGGTCTAAACTGTATTTATTTGATAGTTAAAGTTAGAGGGTTTATTATGTAATAAGTTGATAGTTATTTATAAATGGGCCTTAAGTCTATCAAGCCCATAAGCCCATAAGTCTTAGGTATTTAAAGTGTTAATTAGTTTAGTTTTAGGGTTAGAACCTTTGATAATTATTGTTTAGAGATAAAAGTAGTCGTACGTATTCTCTGTATTCAAGGGTATCAAGAACACACAAGGTTTAACTGTTTATTCAATGGATTGCTATGTTATTCTGAATATTTATATCTCTTCATATTATTGTGATATGTGATTGTTAATCATCAACTAGATTAAATTGGGATAACAATTGCATACTATAGATATTTACACCTGTACATTTAGTGACTAAGTACATTCTTACCTCAGTATCACTATGTCGTCGTCATCGTCATTTTCTCGCACTGCCTACTCGGTCGATGAGTCTAGTTACGTTACTGGTCGTCCTTGAGTCAACCCACCTAGAGTTCAGGAAAAGGAACCTTCTGTGGACACCAATTCGGAGCATCAGGTGACTAGCAAGAGCGTTGCTGCTAGTGACAGCCCGAGAGCGTCTCCAACTTCAGTGATACCCCAGTCGACCCCGGTACTACCCCAGCCGACCCCGATACTTCACCAGCCGAATCCCCGAGGACCGAGCATCTGATAGATGGCTCGAAAGAGCGTCCCGATTCCTAGGATAGTGGTTCTTAGGACACCGTGATCGGAGTTGTCGGAGACACCTCAAGTGATCACCTGGATACCAATAGTGCGTATTTTCAATATGACTCAGGAGGACGAGCAGCGAGTACAGGCCATGGCAGTCGTGCTGCATGACTGCTAGACGAGGGTGTTCCATCTGGAGCAGGTCTTGACCAACCTGGCGGAGCTGACACACCTTCTATATGATAGCTCGTCTAGGGCATGGGAGAACGCCAGTATGGCTATGCGGACCGCAAGGAGGATGGAGATTTGGTGTTTGTTTGGAGGAGTTGTGTTGGCTATGTTTGTGTTGATGCTCTTGACAGCTGCGTATCTGGGAGGATTTGATTAAATAGTTGCTAGTTAGACGGATTTTGGGAAAATATTTTCTTATGGATATTACGAACTATGTATTTTGGATAATTTCAAATGATTTGGTTGTATTAGGTTTAAAAACCTTGGTATTGATGTATTTTAAACATCAAAATTTTGTATTAGCGGAATTATTCAAAATATGAATGGAAAAATGTTTTAGTAAAATACAAACCTTTAATTGTCATATTTATATATATGATTATTAATTCAAAAAATTTAAATGGTAGTGTAGATATTTGAAAAATATTTATGGTCAAAATTTTGTACACAAATTTTTAATCAAATCAACATTTGCAAATGTATTCTAGAATCATGCCTCCAAGAACATCCGCACGCAAAACGAGAGTAGATCCTGAAAACCAAACGCCAGATTTCGTACAAATCATAGCACAATAAATTTGGGAGGCGATACCCAATATTGTCACCCAAGTTACCGCAGGCATTAACGTTGATCGAAGGAACGATGGGGGAGAAGGAAGAAATCCGGACAACAACAATAGGGGTTGTAACTACAAGGCCTTCATGTCCTGTAAGCCCAAGGAGTTCTATGGAAAGGAAGGTGCCATATGATTGCTCACCTGGATTGAGAGCATGGAATCGGCACTCCATATCAGCAAGTGCTCAGAGGACTGCATGGTGAAGTATGCGGCATGTCAACTCCAGGGCAGGGCACTAACTTGGTGGAACATTCAGGTTCAAACCTGTGGTACAGAGGACGCATACAAACTTCCATGGGAAGAGTTTAAGAAGCTACTCATTGAGGAGTAATGTCCGAAGAGTGAAATTCAGAAGCTGGAAGCTGAATTTTGGGATCACTCCATGGTCGGATCTGGTATAGACCAATACATTACTCGTATTAATGAACTCGCAAAACTAGTGCCCCACATGGTTACCCCCGAGACCAAGAGAATTGACCGATACTTATATGGATTAGCCCCGGAAATCCGAGGGATGTCATGTCTGCAGAACCAAACACCATTAAAGCCGAAGTGGCATTGGCAACTAGTTTAACTAATGATGCGGTTAGGGCAAGAACTTTAACTCAGGCAAGTTCTAGTAATAAGAGGAAGCCAGAGAACCTGTCAGGGAAGAAAGCTAGTGGTAGTTCAAGCAAGGATAAGAAGGTGGTGAGAAACTTCGGAGTAAAGGCTCAGGAACCAAAGAAGTGCAATGGTCCACTCCCAAGATGCAACAAATGTAACTATCATCATGAAGGAGCATGTATTGTTTGTGGCAACTGTAAATGAACAGGTCATCTCACCAAGAACTACAGAATGGAAAAGAGTTTCAAGGAGGGAAAAGGATGTGCTTTGAGCGCGGAAGTCAGGATCACTTCCAGAATACGTGACCGAGATTGAATAAGGGATGGAACAATAACAATGTTGGAAACTAGGCGAGGCGAGCTAATCAGGGAAATCAAGGAGGCCAGGCACGAGGACGGGCATTCGCCATTGGAGCCGAAGAAGAATGTCGAGACCCAAATTTGGTAACAGGTACGTTTCTCTTAAACAACTTCTATGCATCAGTATTATTTAACACTGGAACAGATAAGAGTTTCGTTTCTTTGGAATTTAGGCCACTGATCAAGAGTTTGCGGAATGCTTATACTGTCGAAATTGCTAATGGTCACAAAGTCGAGGCTATGGATGTAATTTTAGATTGCACCTTGAGTCTAGCCAATAAGTTTGATAAACCCAAAATCAACTAAATCGTAGAGAGAGAAAGTAGAGAGAGAGTTTGAAAGCGCAAAGTATGATTTGATAGAGAATATGTTTGAGTTCCTTACAAGACACAAAGCCACAAGGGACTTAAATACCCTGGCCAATACTACACAGAATATGCAACCTAAACACAGTATTAGACCAAGCCTATAAATACAATGATTACTATAAAATCTTACTTAACAATCTCCCCCTTAGTAATCATTGGCGTTGTGGTCTTCAATATTCATCTTCTAAATGAACACCGACCTTCTAAGAGACTTAGCGAAGAAGCTTTCTTGACTAAAAAAAAATTTCTTCTCAGCATCTTTCAATTTATGTTGCCTTTGCTGTCTTGACAAGACTGGACCAGTATGTAATAAACTTGAAAGAACAATCGGTTCATCAGCTTGTGCTCTAAACGACACACCTCTTTCAAATGTACTTGAATGACTATAGTGGTTGGAGTTGGAACAACAAAAGAATAAGTAGCAGAGAGAATAGAATCTTGAGCGAATCTTGATCAGCAGATAAACGTTTGAACTCTTTGTCTCTTTAACTTCTCCTTAACTTCTCCCACTCATGACCTTGATGATCTGGATCAACTTGGTCATTTAAATGTTGGAGACGAGACAGCTTCAGATCTGCAAAATCAGAATAAAAGAGAAAGAGGGAAGTTTTGCGCTACATGTTGGTGGCACACACTTAGTTTTGCGCTAGATGACGGTGGCGCAAAGTTGAATTTTACGCTACCAACTGTTGGCGCAAAGCTGTCTTTGAAATCAGAAAAATTTCACCTGTTAAGCTCTTTGACTCCCCCTACACAAATGCACTAAATATGACAATTCAAGTTAGCATTTGTATAGAAAATCAGATACTCCCCCTCGAAATATGAGATATGATCTTTCAGAATAATTTCCTTATTCACTCCCCCTTCAATAATGCACAAACCCATTAAAACATATATACGAGAACACAAGGATCAAAACAACAATGTAGAAAGAAAAATATACTGAATATGTATTTTGAAATAACTAAATATATAAAATTTTAAACACTAAACAAATTAAATTCTACGTAGTAAAATATCACAGATTAATCCATCAGATGAAGTCAAGTGTATGTTGTTGGATACAGATACAAGTTTCATTGCATATCAAGTTAATAAATGTTCAGTTTCAAAAACGTTCATCAATCTATTCAGTGTGCTCGCATGTGAACTTCGATTAGCTTCAAAAAAATGCAATTCTAAAAATATAATAGATAACTTTGCATGTACTCACACTAAGCCATCAAAATTAAGACTTTCGCAAATTTATAGGTTTATCGCAACTCAAACATATCACCAAGTATCATGAGATGTGTGCTCATTGGCATCTTTTAGCATTATGCACATGAGTGTGCTCTTTGGCATCTTTTAAGCTTTGGCACATTGGCATCTTTTAATCAAAAAGTTTGGTAAGTAAAGAACATGTCGTAAACGTAACTTTCTATCTGATCCTATTGCAGGATTTGGGTCAGCCGCTCCCAGACTAGTTGGCCTTAGGGGACTAGGTGTCAAGCACCCCTTGGAACTTACTCTCCCAGATCAGAAAGGCTACATCGACATATCCTAAACCCATTAATACAAGTAAAACATGACTTTCGATCTGATTCTAGAGAAGGATTTGGGTTCGACCACTCCCCGACCAATTGACCTTAGGGGACCAGATAACAAGCATCCCACGGAACATACTTTCCCAAACAAGAAAGGTCATAGGTACAAACTTTTAAACTTAGAGATTTCTGTATTTTATATATATAATTCATCTCAATCACTCAGTTTTACATCTAAGTGCTTAGCCCATATGTTCATTACAATCCATAATTCTGACTTTTTAGGTTTTCTAAGCATTGTAAACTATAAATATTCCGAATAACACAACTTTAAAGCAGTATCAAAAGTTTCAAAACATGTTGCTGACTTTTCGACTTTTGTAAGACTTGAAAGTTGAACATATAAAACTTCAATATAACAAAGCAACTTGAAAATTTATCCTAGACACACATTTTATTCAAAAGAAAGAAAACCTGTAAAGCTTTTACTTTATAGAATAAAATTTTTTAAAGATTTAAACTTTTAAATTCAACATGCCGAGTTTGAAAAATTTTCATTTAAGACAAATGTAAAGAATTCGGCAAATTGATATTTAGTCGGAACAAAATAAAATTCAATAATACCTTCTTCCACATAATGTATAAAGAAATTTGTGTCTCATATCAAAGATTTGGGTTGTACAAATTCAAGTTTTAGATTGAACTTGCTCAAATTCTTTGAAAAACATGAGAAAACTAGAACAACATCATATATACAGAGATAAATGCAGCGGAATAAAGTAGATGCACTCAAAGTTTCTCATTAGTCCAGAAGCTAAATGCTTTAAAGAACGAGTCCTAAACAGAAATGTTCAGAAGTCAATGTCCATTGAAGTACATGTCCATTGAAGTACAGTTTCTGAGCTGATTTACTCAGAAGCCATCTTTCTCTTACTCCCCCTTGACATTAGGTGCCTGCAACTCAAAAACAATCTTTGGTTTTGGAACCCACTTGTATTTGGGTTCATATTTGTTAGTTGCAGTTCTTGTGGGGAAAAATTTGTTAGATTTAGCATAGAAAGCACGAGAGAAATAATCAGATGAATTAACAGAATCATCAGTAGAGGACGAAGCATAATCATCTAATCTTGAACCAGAGGAGGAATAGAAGACATCTTTTGAAATGTGAATCATTTGCTTTATTGAATATTTGAAAATTTTATTACAAGTAGCAAATGAATCATTTCTACAAAGTTTGTCTACATATTGATCCTCACTAGTCGCAGATTCATCTGATGTCCGCTTGACCCTCCATATCTGCCTTGTATGAGTGCTCAAAGTACTATCTGAAATATTTGAATCACAAGAATTAGAACTGTCAGAAATGAGTTTAGCTTGTTTCTTTGACTTCTTTGACCTTCTTCTTTTACGCTTTGGTTTATAATAATCATCATTTAGAGTAAAAGATTCATCAAGAATTTTAGAATTAATATTTGAATCAGAAGAAACAATTTTACTTAATAAACCCAACTGATCAAGCAATAAATCTGAACTTACCTCGGAGTCGGAAAAATTTTGAGAAAAGTTTTCAGATTTTAGAAATTCCTTTTTGTTTTATTTAAAATCAGAAAAAAAAAACAGAAACAAAATCTTGATTTTGAGAAATTAACTTTTTTCAAGACTTGATGTTATAAAAGAAAAAATAACATCTGATTCAATTCCGCTTAGAATATGTTGTTCTTCTATTTTATCTTCAAGATCAATGATTTTTCTTTCTAACACTAATGGAAAAATATATATCTTAGAATCATAAGAAACTGGAGATATATTTTCTTTATTACTGTTAGTAGAACAGATATCAAAATAATCATCAGACAATGAAGATTTAATAGGAGAAATGTCATTTAAACTGTTTCTGTTCTTCCTTGATTTTTCGGGAAAATATTTGGCATTTTCGCGCGTGTAAACAAAAGAAATTTCCTTTTTCTTGTTATTCATCCTTTTCTCATTTTCGATTTCTAACACTTGCTTTTCATTCATCCAATCAATTTTAAATTGAGGAGCATATTTAGCAAGAGTTAGATAATCGAATTTATATAAAGTAGGGGATTTTTCGATAGCATTGTTTAAACAATGAGGATTTTCAAAACCAAGTCCCCATTTTTCTTTTATAGACTCATAACTCCGCGGTTTGTTCAAATAAATAGTTTGTTCAGTTTGATTTCTTCGATATAATTTTTCTTCCAACTCATTTATTTTATCTGAAAAATTATCTTTTAATTTGGTCATTTCAGTCAAAGAATCAAGATAAGTCATATTTGATTTCTCTAAATCATCCAATTTCTTTTGAAATATGTCGTTTGTATGATTCAAAATAGATTTTTCATCTTTCAAAGAAATTTGTAATTTATCAATCAAATTTGACTTTTCTGAATTTAATTGTTTTTCAGATAATAACTTTGAGCGAAGATCATGTAAATCATTTATAATAATGTTCATTTGTAAAGAAATAAATGTGTAATCAAACTCAGAAAGTACCTCATCTTCATCAGTGTCATCATCATCACTCTGATCATCTCCGATAAAGCACATATGAGCAGTCTCCACATTATCAGCTTCGTCATCAGAGTGATCTAGCCAAAATTCTTCTTCAGCTAACAAAGTAGTTCCATTCTCTCTCTTTTCGGCCAGTTCCAATTTCTTCCGATAATATGTCGAATCCTGAACTTTCTTCACTCGACACTCCTTAGCGATATGACCCGGCTTTCCACAATTTAAACATGCAGCTGCTTTCTTAACCTCGGGCACTTTGACATTCTAAGACTCAGAAGTGAAGCGAAGATTGTTGGAACCCGAACGAGGATGGAACTTTTTGTGGTAGTGTTGAGAGAGAAGAATCATAGCTTTCTGAAGAGCTTCGCCATCGTCATCAGTTGCACCATCATAAGCATTCTCGGATAATGCTTGTTCAGTCAATTTGCTTGTGAGAAGTGCAACTGGATCCACTGTTTTCTTATTCTTCTTGTCAAGTTTGGCCTTCTTCTCTGTGACTATGCACTCATCTGTCATCAGAATTTCATACATCTCTTGGATTTGCATGGTAGATATCCTGACATCATTCCTCAATCTGTGGCAAGATTTATTCCATTCTGGTTGCAAAGCATTGAGGAATTTCAGATTTGTCTCCAGCTCAGTCTTTTCCACTTTTATTTTTCTCAGATCATTTATCACCGCACAGAATCTGTCATAAACATTTTTCAGTGAATCCCCATCTTTGGCTTTGAATTCTTCAAAGTTGTTCATGTAACGTGTATGCTGAAGTTGTCTTGCAACTGTATAGCCAAGCATAATCTTCTCTAGTTGTGCCCACATTAGTTTAGGATTGTGTTTGAAACAATCAATCCTGTTGTAGATAAAATTTGGCGAAGCTAGCATCAGATTAGCCTTTACATCACGATCGGCTTTATATTGCACCAACTCATCGGGTGTGTACTCAGTGATAGGCTTTGATAATCCAGAAGCCAAAGTAGGTTTTACAAAAGATCCTTCAGTTAAAATCTTCATCATGTCATCTCCGTTCTTTTGACGCTCGATGAAATTCAGAAACCGATCTTGCCATTGAGTGAATTCATTCTCATCAACCAGAACTGGAGGACAAGTTTCTGTGCCTAATGACATCATGATATCAATCTTGTAGAACTGAGATTGAAACGCAAACTTTGCAGAATCCATAGAGAAAAGCTTTAGAAAAATGCTATGTCTGAAACAGAAGAGCTGGCGAAAACTAGTGATTTACGTGAGATGATGATAATGCAAACTTGACTTTGCGTGAATAGTAGATGGCGCAAAAGAGATTTGCGCTACACGACGATGATGCAAACTTGCTTTGCGTGAAGCTTTGGTGGCGCAAACTATGATTTGCACGAGGTATTAGTGGCATGAACTTAACCTTATGCGATGTTACTGGTCGAACTTGGTTATGCGTGAAACGAAGGTGACGCAAAGTTATCTTTGCGCGAACAGATATTGGCACAAAGTTTGTCAGGACCGGAGTCCAAGATTTAACCTGTCGCGCAAAGTTTAGATTTGTGCGACTAGTAACTGGCGAAAATGTGACTTTATCTCCAGCAACTGAATCCCTGATAAACTTGATGAACTCGCGCAAAGTCTGGATGAACTCGCGCAAAACTCAAAGAACGCAAACTTTGGATCTGGCGCAAAGATGAAGAAAACTCATAATTCTTCTAAAAACAATTATAGAACCGATTTTAATGAAATTTTCTTTCACAGAATTGCTCAAAATCAAGTTTCTAACAAGAATGAATTAACCAATTTGATCAAAACCGCAGAAACAAAAATTTTGAAATCAAACAGTAAGAATACGTTCGAATAACCAAAACTCGAAAATTTCAAAATTGAGAATGAAACACTGAATTTCTTAAGAATCGATGTGAATCAAAAATGATTTAGCAACAAAAACGAATCCAACAAACCAAATTTCAATGAAAATATTTCTGAAAACAACACGAATTTGCCAAAAACTCAGAAAACGAGATTTTCTTGATCGAAATCAAGAAAATCAATCAAATCTTCTAAATTGTTTAACAAATTCAGATTTAAAATTCGATTCTCTCAATTCTCTCAGATTTAGAATGGCTCTGATACCAATTGATAAACCAAAAATCAACTAAATCGTAGAGAGAGAAAGTAGAGAGAGAGTTTGAAAGCGCAAAGTATGATTTGATAGAGAATATGCTTGAGTTCCTTACAAGACACAAAGCCACAAGGGACTTAAATACCCTAGCCAATACTACACAGAATATGCAACCTAAATATAGTATTAAACCAAGCCTATAAATACAATGATTACTATAAAATCTGACTTAACAAAGTTATTTACCATTGATCTCATTCCGATTGAATTGGTGAGTTTTGAAGTAGTAGTAGGAATGGACTAGTTGTCCAAGAATCGAGCGGAGATTTACTGCTTTGAGAAGGTTGTTAGAGTACCTCTTCAGGATGGAGAAACCCTTGTCATACAAGGAGATAGACCTGGAAAGAGCCTAAAAATAGTGTCGAGTATGAAGGTCCATAAGTATTTGAGGAAGAAGTGTGTCGCATTCTTGGTACGCATAGTTGAGAAGAAGTCCGAGGAAAAGTGAAACCAAGACATTCCTGTGGTGAAGGATCACCCAGAAGTATTTCCAGATGATTTGCCTAGACTTCCCCCATGTTGACAAGTCAAATTCCGAATTGACCTCGTTCCCGAAGCAGCACCTGTAGCTAAAGCACCGTACCACTTCGCACCAGATGAAAAGAATTAGTTGTCAGGTCAACTTCAAGAACTTCTGGATAAGGGATTCACTCGGACAAGTTCCTCACCTTGGGGATCCCCAACCCTGTTCGTTAAAAACAAGGATGGATCGTTTCGAATATGCATCGATTATAGGGAGCTAAACAAGATAACGATCAAGAATCGTTATCCCCTTCCTATAATTGATGATCTATTAGACAAGTTACAAGGTGCTACTTATTTTTCGAAAATTTATCTTCTTTGAACATAAAATGTTCTATTTAGGAGTTTTGTAAAGTAGTCTTGTGTTTGTATATTTGGGCCTTGTAATTGGGTTTGGGCTTATTTGTATACAAGGGTGATGGGATATATATATATATATATATATATATATATATATAGGATTTGTTTTATAATTGTTTTGTAACCTTTACTTTACAAAAATGTAGCTATACGCGTTCTGAGTGTTTCTAGAAAGAGAAACATTTGACTCTCTGTTAGGACTGAAAGTCCTAGTGCGTGGAAAGTTGTATAACGCATTTATAGAGCTTAATTGTTTTATTTATATGCATTGTAAAAGCCTTTTATTGTTTTTGGGCTTAAGTTTGGTTTTAATGGGCCTTGGGCCCTTAGGGTTTTATCCCTAGTATTTAATGGTTATTTAGGTGAGTTTAGAGAGGGAGGGGAGATAAGAATAGTTATTAAGGTTTACTCTAGTTTATCAGAAATTCTCTCTGTAAACCTAAACCTTTTACTGTTAAACCTAATCATATGACTAGCAGTTGTGATTGATTCTTATTGTTAAGTGATTATTATTACTGTTGATTGCACTGTTTCTGGGATCAACAATTGGTAACAGAGCAAAGAGACAAGATTTTTTATCCAAAAAGGTTTGTCTAAAACCCTTAAATCGTTTAATTACTGGTTAATCATTTTTTTCTTGTTCTATTAATCATTGTGTTCTTAAATATGATTTCTTTAATCTGAAGTTCTTCAAATCTGGGTTTGCCTATTTCTGATTTCTGAAAAATTCTTTGATTTTGTTCTATTTGTGATTTCAGTTTCTGGGTAATAGTCTGGGTAAATCTTTGATTTCGACTTCTGGGATCTGGGTTCGATTATTGTTGTGTTCGGCTTCTGGGTAATAGTCTGGTCAACTTACCCAAATAAGTTTAATCTGAGTTTAAAGTTCTAATTGCTTGTTAACTTGAATCAGATTTAGGTATTTAAGTTTGATAGTTAAGTAATCTCTTTAAATTTTATCGATCTGGTTGATTATCTGTTTGGTTTCTGGGTTCGATCGTCGTTTTTCTCGAAGAACACGATCTGGGTTAATCGCCCGGACCTTGCCTTACCCGACTTGAGCATTTACTCCCAGACACTATCGCCCGGGTTGTTGTCGCCCGGGTTGTCCCTTTCGCCCGGGTTGTTGTCGCCCGGGTTGGTCCCTATCTCCCGGGTTGTCCCTTTCGCCCAGGTTGGTCCTATTGCCCGGGTAGGTCCTTTTGCCCGGGTTGTTGTCTCCCGGGTTCTCATCGCTCGGGTCCGTGTCATCCAGGTCCGTCTGGGTTCTCGTCGCCCGGGTCCGTGTCGCCCGGGTTCTCATTGCCCGGGTCCCGGGTCCTTGCGTCTCTCGGGTCCAAGTTGTGATTAAAAAAAAATCGGATCAAATACTTTGTCTCACGATCATATCAGTGCAACTTGTCTTTTTTTCTCTTTTAGTCCCCGTACTTCAAGGTTTCAAAGTTTTTCATTTGTGACCCCTAAACTTTCAAGTTTCACTCGTTGTCACTTTTGGTCCCTGCACATTAAAGTTTCATCTCTTATCAAGTTTAACCCCTGGACTTCAAGTTTTTCAAGTAACAATGTCTCATCCAACTTATTCTAAGCTAAAGAGAAATTTTCTCGTTTAGAAGCTAGGGATAAAACTCAGCGCAAGAAGCTTGAGGATCTACTTGTAGAAAATGCGGGACAATTGTGCGAAATTTCAAGTCTAAATGAACAACGTGAGATCTTTTCAAAAGAGTCCACTGTGACACCTGTCAAATTCTGAATATTGAGGTTAGCACCCTCAGATTAATTTATAAGTTTTGTCACTTTTAAATTTTTTATTAAAAGCCTTTAAGATAAAAAGTTTCCCGAAAAATTTAGAAGTTGCGTTAAAAACCCGGAACAGTTCCGCATCTGACCGTCACTGTCCAGAAATGCCAAATAAGTGAATTAAAAGTCCAAAATCCTTAAATTATAAAAATCAGAATGTTAATTTCTCTTGCATTGCAAAATTTTCAAAATTGTCATTTATTTAGCAAATATTGAGAATCGGGTATTTCGGTTCTCAAATATATCTGATATTTTAAAGTTTAAACTAGTAATTCAATTAATGATATAAAATTAATTTTTTTTGGTGAGTCATTAGGACACTTGTCCTAATTCTACCATATTTTATTTATTTTTTAATAATTAAAAACCAAATTAAAAACTAAAACTACTCTTCATTTTTCAAGATCAACTTTTCACCTCCTCTCCCTCTCTTCTCTCTTGTTTTAGGCCGAAAGCCACCACCACCACCACACCATTTTTTTTCCTTCTCTTTGCTAAGAATCAAAATCCAATCAAGAATCCATCTCCAATTTGAAGTTAGAATTCAAGTCATCATCTCCTTTTGTGAAGGTAACCACTTAACACTCTCATTTTTCAAGTTATTATCAAAAAGTTTGTATATTTTATATCTTTTCATGTAAATGATGTACAACCCAAGTTTTGGAAGTGAAATGGGATACATTAGTATCAATATATTTGCTAATGAACCATTGAGTGATCTTCCAATGAAACTAGGGTTTCCAAGTGTATTATTTTGGGATTTTATCAAGAAAGGATAATTTTATGAAATATGGTTTTTGGTCCACAAAATTTTAATAATGTTGGATTGAAATATATGCATTTACATCAATTTTGAGTATAAATAAACTCTTAGGATGAGATTGTTCAATCTCATATGATTAAAGAGTTTTTAAATAGTGTTAAATCATAAATTTAGGGTTTATTTTGTCTTGCATGTGATTGAAATTTTGATGATGAGATGGATTATCTTTGATGTATATAATGTGAGTTTTTGACTCTTGTTACAATGAAATGTTAGTATAAAAAAATGTTCTTATGAAGGAATTTCCCAAGTTCCACATGATTAAGAACTTAACAATAGTGTTAATGTCATTTTATTTGATGTTATGATCATGCATGCATGTGGATGAGCATTTTGATTGCAATGAATCCATGATGCATAAGTTAGTTTATTATGTAATGAGGAGTGAAGACATGGTTTAATCCAAAAACCATGTCTAATGATCATTATTTTGTGGTTTAAAATAGTATTAACTTCATTCTAGAATCTGTCCAGAAAATGGACTTCACTTCTAGTTTGCACAACTCACAAACCACATGTCCAAATTTGGGGTTTTTGATTCTAAACTTTAATTTAGAGTATTAACTTTCTAAAAAGTCCGAAAACACTGAATTTGGAGTTGATTTGGGCACTTAAATAGATTTTACAAGAAAATGGTGTAATCTGTCAAGTGAAGACAGATTCATACATCTATCTTGTGGAGACCATAACTCCCTCATTACTCATCCAAAATAAGTGAATCTTTTTCCAAATGTTAGGATTTTGAGTTAGGTTTTCATCCATATATGGATCACTATCTAGTTCCAAGAATTGATACCTGAAAAGCCTGTTACAAGTGAGGTATGTCACTGATCCGAAAATCAGTGACACTCTATTTTGTAAAAATTATTTGAAGTATCAAAAGTTATTCAAAAATTATAAAAAAATGAAGATTTACTCTAAACATATTATAGTATCATCACAAAATTTGTGATTTAATAATTCTCTTGGGAAGTTAAGCTTCCGTGTTGAATTTACCGGATAACTTTCTGGACAGCATGTGCTGAATCCAGAAAGGTAATTTTATCAAGCTTAATTTTTTGTTTTATTGTATTTTGGAACCTTGTATAGTTAAAATTGGATATGGACTAAGAAACTTATTTGATGGCATTTCATGGGACAATTGGACATATTGGTTGGACATCGGAATAGGGCATTAATGTGTTTCTTTATGGCAACTCTTGTATAGGGAAATTAAGGGCGTGACAAAATTCAATAAGTATTAAAGTGAAGCTTCACCCGTTACCTTCGTTAAGGTGAGTATTCACAGCCCCACTTTTATCGTTTTAATTGATTTTGGGGTGGAAAGCATGTTTAAATTGCGTATTTAAAGATTCATGAGAATTGTTTGAAAGTATTGCGAATTGGCAATTTATAAGGCTTTGTTAAAAGCATTTGGAATTATAAGCTATATGATAAGTATGCAATTGATGTGTTGAGTTTTTAATGTTAAGACCCCGTGACACTACTATTAACTCGAAGAAAATCGGGCCTATAGTATTAGTGGATAGCGCTATTTGGTGTGACAAACCCATCTTAATGCTGACGAGCAGGGGTGCACTATACTAGAGAAGATGACTAAACATGTGGCTCGAACCACCGCTGAGTTAGTTCATCGGGGGCGTTGAAATTGGTCAGGGACGGCTTAGTAGTGGCTCAACGTAATATTGTCTTTGCATACACTTATCATAAAGGAATTAAATTGTGGTACTCATGAATCAAAGAACTGAAGTTGGTTTATACGTATGTTTTACAAGTGTTAACTTGCATATAAAAATGATTTGTGCATATTTAAAACCCGTGAACTCACCAACTCTTTGTAGTTGACCTTGGTTTTTATTCATGCTTTTCAGGAATCGAGAAAGTAATTCCATGATGTTTTAGCAGTGCACCTCATATTTTGAAGCAAGACTATTTTTGCTTTATGCGTATCGTTATATTTAAAAGATTTGGAGTTTGTAAACAATGACGATACTATGTTCATAAAAATGTAATGTATTTTGAATGTTAAGTAAATGTTGGTATGTTTATAATCTTGCGCTATGACATCGGAGCTGTTATGCCTCGTGTTTCCTCTTTAGCGGGGTGTGACAGATTTGGTATCAGAGCCATAGGTTATAGGGAATACCGGTTTTATTTTAAAACCACACACTATAACCTTTTACAAATAAAGTTTTCAAATTAAGGTGCGCTGTAGTATAACTAAGATGTGTTTCACATTATCATATTTTAACTTAAACAAAGCTTGATCACCTTTGTTTAATTTAAGTGTGTATAAAGGGGACATGGATTGGCTATACTAGGAATTACTAAAAATAGAAACTTTTTGATACAAAAATGAAAAGCATGACGGTTATGTGAGTTTGCATGGTACTTTTGATTTTTTTTTTATAAAAAAATTATAGCATGATTGACAATTAAAACTTTATTAATTATCGCAGTCATTATGTCACGATCACCATCTCACCAAGATCAGTCGCCTGACGAATCAGGTTACCTCACCTACATCCCTAGAAGAAATTCTCCGACGAGTGACGACTATGACCCATCTGAGCACGATTATTCAGATTCTGATCGATCACCGGAGAGATCGGTCACACCTACTTTGGAGCCGACTTCACCCGCCACTTTTGAGCGAGAGAGTACACCTGTCCCACGTAGGGACGAGGCGGGGCCTTCTCGACTTAGGGGTCGGAGGGTATCGCCACCACCATGTGCTGGAATACCAGTGTCTCAACCAGCCGGTATGACAGCATTAGAAAACTACTGGGTTTCGGGTATGGCCCGAGAAGTGGAGAGAATTAGAATGGAGGTAAATCATCATGAGCATTCCATCGATGCACTCATGATTATAATGAATTCAAGTGACCAGATTTTAAATGGACTTATATCAATGGTAAGTACGGGTGATCAAACTATGAGTGGGATCATGAGGGAACTGGTGGAAACTAGGGCGATGGTAGCATGGCTGCACACTTGTTTATCTGTGGTGATGGGACTTTTGGTGATTGTGATAGCATGGGTGATGATGTCATTTTTCAGGCATTAGTAGTGTGGTTTATTGATGGATATTTGGATGACTAACTTTCTTTTTGGAGATATGTAACTCGTCGTATTAATACATTATTAAATAGCATAGCTATTACTTTTGGATGAATGTTGAATGTTTGACGTAGTATTTTATTGATAGTAAATATGTTTAAGTTATATTGTTTATGTTTGTTTATAAATTGTGAATTTCAATACTATGAGGTTGATGTATGATGTATTGGAGGTATGAATAAACAAATATAATTTATATTGTATTAAGATTATAGGATAGAAATAAGGGAAATAAGAACATGGAATTAAATATTGACGAGGCTTTAAAATAAATTGTTGCATTAGAATTATGCCGCCAAGAAGAGAAGATCCTGAGATTGCACGACTCGTATCCGAGCAAATCTTAGCCACACTTCCTAACATAGTCAGTCAGATAGCAGCAGGTTTAAATGCTAACCAACCTAATCAACCAGGAGTCGGTGCAAATATAGAAAAAGAATGTACATATAAGACTTTTAGGTCTTGTAACCCAAAGGAATTCCGCGGTACCGAAGGAGCGGTTGGGTTATTATCTTGGATTGAAGGAATGGAATCCGTTCTTCACATAAGTAAATGCTCGGAATCAAAGAAAGTGGAATTCGCAGCTTGCTTACTACAAGGAAGAGCACTGACGTGGTGGAACACTCAAGTGCAGACTCGAGGAAGGGAAGTAGCTAACAAACTCACTTGGGATGAGTTTAAAGAAACGCTTAAGGAAGAATATTGCTCAAGAAGCGAAATGCAGAAATTACAAGCAGAATTATGGGAGCATGAGATGAAAGGAAACGACATTGATACGTACACGGCACGATTTCATGAGCTGGCGAAGATGGTGCCACATCTGGTTACACCAGAAGAGAATCGAGTAGACAGGTATGTCTGGGGTTTAGCTCCAGAAATTCGAGGGGATGTGACGTCGGGTAATCCAAAAACCATTCAGGAGAACTCAATAAGTTAACCCTCAAGAATCGATTAAGAAGAAATATGGAACATTCCGAATGTGTATCGATTACAGAGAACTCAATAAGTTAACCCTCAAGAATCGATACCCACTTCCTCGAATTGATGATCTGTTTGATCAACTGCAAGGCACAACGTACTTCTCAAAGATTGACTTGCGATCTGGATATCATCAAATGAGAGTTCGTGAAGAGGATATTGATAAGACGGCATTTAGAACTCGTTATGGACATTATGAGTTTCTAGTTATGCCCTTTGGATTAACGAACGCACCGGCAGTCTTCATGGATTTAATGAATAGAGTCTGTCGGCCGTATTTGGACAAGTTCGTGATTGTTTTCATAGACGACATTTTGATTTATTCACGAAGTAAGGAAGATCATAAGAAACATTTGAAGTTGATCTTAGAACTTCTCAAGGATCAGAAGTTGTAGCTAAGTTTTCCAAATGTGAATTTTGGCTTCGAGAGGTACACTTTCTGGGTCATGTGGTTAATGAAAAAGGAATTCATGTTGACCCGGCAAAAGTTGAAGCCATCAAGAAATGGGAAACTCCAAGGACACCAACAGAAATTCGTCAATTTCTTGGTCTGGCAGGTTACTACCGAAGATTCATAGCGAATTTTTCAAAAATCGCTCAACCGCTGACAGCACTGACTCAGAAGGATAAGAAATTTGTCTGGGAAGAAAAACAGGAGGAAGCATTTCAAATACTTAAGCGCAAGTTATGTGACGCACCAATTCTTGCGTTACCGGAAGGTACGGATGACTTTGTGGTGTATTGCGACGCATCACATCAAGGCTTAGGATGTGTATTAATGCAGAGGAATAAGGTTATAGCTTATGCGTCAAGACAACTCAAAGTTCATGAAAAGAACTACACCACTCATGACTTGGAATTGGGTGCGGTAGTATTTGCATTAAAAATCTGGAGGCATTACCTTTATGGCACTAAATGTACTATCTATACTGATCACAAAAGTCTTCAGCATATTTTTGATCAGAAAATGTTGAACATGAGACAGCGGAGATGGGTTGAGCTGCTTAATGATTATGAATGCGAAATAAAGTATCATCCTGGTAAAGCTAATGTGGTAGCTGATGCATTAAGCAGGAAAGAAAGAGTAAGACCAACAAGGACACGAGCTCTGGGAATGTTGGTCCAATCAAGCCTTAAGACACAAGTTCGTGAAGCTCAAGAGAAAGCATTGAAAACAGAAAATCTTTGTTGCGAAGCCTTGCATAAATTGGAAAAAGAGTTTGAATTACAATCAGATGGAGTACGGTATTTCAAGAATAAAGTTTGGGTACCAAAGGTTGATGATCTACGATCAACTATTTTGGAAGAAGCTCACCGATCAAGGTATTCGATTCACCCAGGAGCCGATAAAATGTACAAAGGGTTGAAGGAATATTATTGGTGGCCGGGAATGAAGAAAGACATTGCTGAATTTGTAAGTAAATGTTTGACTTGCGCTAAAGTCAAAACAGAGCATCAAAAGCCTTCTGGACTTCTTCAACAACCTGAGATACCACAATGGAAATGGGATCAGGTATCTATGGATTTTATCACCAAACTACCCTGGACTGGAAAAGGGAACGACGCAATTTGGGTCATTGTGGACCGACTTACGAAATCAGCGCATTTTCTTCCTTTAAGAGAGGATTTCAAAATAGAAATATTGGCACAGTTGTACATAGACGAAATTGTCTCTCGGCATGGAGTACCCTTATCTATCATTTCTGATAGAGATAGTCGTTTTACCTCCCGATTTTGGCAAGCATTTCAGAAAGCACTGGGTACCAGGTTGGATCTGAGCACTGCATATCATCCACAGACAGACGGACAAACGGAAAGGACCATTCAAACTTTGGAAGATATGCTACGCGCGTGTGCTATAGATTTTGGAGGAAGCTGGGATAAGCATCTACCGTTAGTTGAATTCTCTTACAATAACAGCTATCACACCAGCATTCAATGTGCGCCATACGAAGCTCTCTATGGACGTAAGTGTAGATCTCCACTTAGTTGGGTGGAAATTGGCGATAGTCAACTGATTGGGCCTGACATTATACAAGAAACCACCGATAAAATATCAATCATCAAGGACAGACTCAAAGCTGCAAGGGATCGTCAGAAGAGTTATGCGGATAACCGTAGAAAACCATTAGAATTCCAAAAAGGTGACAAAGTTCTTTTGAAAGTATCACCATGGAAAGGATTGATCAGATTTGGGAAAAGAGGTAAGCTAAGTCCAAGATATATTGGTCCGTTTGAGATACTGGAAAGAATTGGACCAGTAGCCTATAAGCTGAGTCTACCTCAAGAGTTAAGTGCTATTCATGACACTTTTCATGTGTCAAATTTAAAGAAATGTTTGATAGACAAATCAATGATTGTGTCCCCAGATGAAGTAAAAGTTGATGGGCGCCTGTGTTTTAGAGAGGAACCTATTGAGATTATTGATCGTGAAACTAAACGTCTTAGGCGCAGCAAAATTCCAATTTTAAAGGTCCGTTGGAATTCACGTCATGGACCTGAATATACTTGGGAAAGAGAAGATTTCATGAAACGCAAGTATCCTAAGTTGTTTAATGAAAAGCCTGTCCAGAAATATCAGTCATAAATTTCGGGACGAAATTTTTTTTTAAGAAGGGGAGACTGTGACACCTGTCAAAATCTGAATATTGAGGTTAGCACCCTCAGATTAATTTATAAGTTTTGTCACTTTTAAATTTTTTATTAAAAGCCTTTAAGATAAAAAGTTTCCCGAAAAATTTAGAAGTTGCGTTAAAAACCCGGAACAGTTCCGCATCTGACCGTCACTGTCCAGAAATGCCAAATAAGTGAATTAAAAGTCCAAAATCCTTAAATTATAAAAATCAGAATGTTAATTTCTCTTGCATTGCAAAATTTTCAAAATTGTCATTTATTTAGCAAATATTGAGAATCGGGTATTTCGGTTCTCAAATATATCTGATATTTTAAAGTTTAAACTAGTAATTCAATTAATGATATAAAATTAATTTTTTTTGGTGAGTCATTAGGACACTTGTCCTAATTCTACCATATTTTATTTATTTTTTAATAATTAAAAACCAAATTAAAAACTAAAACTACTCTTCATTTTTCAAGATCAACTTTTCACCTCCTCTCCCTCTCTTCTCTCTTGTTTTAGGCCGAAAGCCACCACCACCACCACACCATTTTTTTTCCTTCTCTTTGCTAAGAATCAAAATCCAATCAAGAATCCATCTCCAATTTGAAGTTAGAATTCAAGTCATCATCTCCTTTTGTGAAGGTAACCACTTAACACTCTCATTTTTCAAGTTATTATCAAAAAGTTTGTATATTTTATATCTTTTCATGTAAATGATGTACAACCCAAGTTTTGGAAGTGAAATGGGATACATTAGTATCAATATATTTGCTAATGAACCATTGAGTGATCTTCCAATGAAACTAGGGTTTCCAAGTGTATTATTTTGGGATTTTATCAAGAAAGGATAATTTTATGAAATATGGTTTTTGGTCCACAAAATTTTAATAATGTTGGATTGAAATATATGCATTTACATCAATTTTGAGTATAAATAAACTCTTAGGATGAGATTGTTCAATCTCATATGATTAAAGAGTTTTTAAATAGTGTTAAATCATAAATTTAGGGTTTATTTTGTCTTGCATGTGATTGAAATTTTGATGATGAGATGGATTATCTTTGATGTATATAATGTGAGTTTTTGACTCTTGTTACAATGAAATGTTAGTATAAAAAAATGTTCTTATGAAGGAATTTCCCAAGTTCCACATGATTAAGAACTTAACAATAGTGTTAATGTCATTTTATTTGATGTTATGATCATGCATGCATGTGGATGAGCATTTTGATTGCAATGAATCCATGATGCATAAGTTAGTTTATTATGTAATGAGGAGTGAAGACATGGTTTAATCCAAAAACCATGTCTAATGATCATTATTTTGTGGTTTAAAATAGTATTAACTTCATTCTAGAATCTGTCCAGAAAATGGACTTCACTTCTAGTTTGCACAACTCACAAACCACATGTCCAAATTTGGGGTTTTTGATTCTAAACTTTAATTTAGAGTGTTAACTTTCTAAAAAGTCCGAAAACACTGAATTTGGAGTTGATTTGGGCACTTAAATAGATTTTACAAGAAAATGGTGTAATCTGTCAAGTGAAGACAGATTCATACACCTATCTTGTGGAGACCATAACTCCCTCATTAATCATCCAAAATAAGTGAATCTTTTTCCAAATGTTAGGATTTTGAGTTAGGTTTTCATCCATATATGGATCACTATCTAGTTCCAAGAATTGATACCTGAAAAGCCTGTTACAAGTGAGGTATGTCACTGATCCGAAAATCAGTGACACTCTATTTTGTAAAAATTATTTGAAGTATCAAAAGTTATTCAAAAATTATAAAAAAATGAAGATTTACTCTAAACATATTATAGTATCATCACAAAATTTGTGATTTAATAATTCTCTTGGGAAGTTAAGCTTCCGTGTTGAATTTACCGGATAACTTTCTGGACAGCATGTGCTGAATCCAGAAAGGTAATTTTATCAAGCTTAATTTTTTGTTTTATTGTATTTTGGAACCTTGTATAGTTAAAATTGGATATGGACTAAGAAACTTATTTGATGGCATTTCATGGGACAATTGGACATATTGGTTGGACATCGGAATAGGGCATTAATGTGTTTCTTTATGGCAACTCTTGTATAGGGAAATTAAGGGCGTGACAAAATTCAATAAGTATTAAAGTGAAGCTTCACCCGTTACCTTCGTTAAGGTGAGTATTCACAGCCCCACTTTTATCGTTTTAATTGATTTTGGGGTGGAAAGCATGTTTAAATTGCGTATTTAAAGATTCATGAGAATTGTTTGAAAGTATTGCGAATTGGCAATTTATAAGGCTTTGTTAAAAGCATTTGGAATTATAAGCTATATGATAAGTATGCAATTGATGTGTTGAGTTTTTAATGTTAAGACCCCGTGACACTACTATTAACTCGAAGAAAATCGGGCCTATAGTATTAGTGGATAGCGCTATTTGGTGTGACAAACCCACCTTAATGCTGACGAGCAGGGGTGCACTATACTAGAGAAGATGACTAAACATGTGGCTCGAACCACCGCTGAGTTAGTTCATCGGGGGCGTTGAAATTGGTCAGGGACGGCTTAGTAGTGGCTCAACGTAATATTGTCTTTGCATACACTTATCATAAAGGAATTAAATTGTGGTACTCATGAATCAAAGAACTGAAGTTGGTTTATACGTATGTTTTACAAGTGTTAACTTGCATATAAAAATGATTTGTGCATATTTAAAACCCGTGAACTCACCAACTCTTTGTAGTTGACCTTGGTTTTTATTCATGCTTTTCAGGAATCGAGAAAGTAATTCCATGATGTTTTAGCAGTGCACCTCATATTTTGAAGCAAGACTATTTTTGCTTTATGCGTATCGTTATATTTAAAAGATTTGGAGTTTGTAAACAATGACGATACTATGTTCATAAAAATGTAATGTATTTTGAATGTTAAGTAAATGTTGGTATGTTTATAATCTTGCGCTATGACATCGGAGCTGTTATGCCTCGTGTTTCCGCTTTAGCGGGGTGTGACATCCAAGGAGTTAAAGACGACAGTAGATGAACTGACTAACATGCTTCGTATGTCAGAAAATGAGAGGACCGATATTGTCAATAAAAGCATCTTCTTCAAAAATGAAAACAAAAAGTTGACTGACAAGTTAAAGGATCTCGAATTTAAGGTTTACAAACGTGGTCAAACTAATAAAATGGTCCATATGAACACATCTAAAGAGTTCAAGGACTCCAATCCTGAATGGGGAATCGGATATGACAATCCTCATTATTTGAAAAGAGCCTTGTCCAAAGTACCTACTTTATATGCTTTCGAATTTTTGGGATTGGAAAAAACTTATCCAGAGCACAAAATTAGATGAACCAAGTCCCTTGATAATGAGGATCCGGAATTGGAAACTTTGAGAAGAAAAAATACTGTCACGATGCAACTTCCTTTTGTGTATGACTCATTGAATGTGTCATGTGACACCGATAAACCCACTTTTCTGTCAAATGACTATTTTTGAAGTTATTCTCAGGCAGAAATTGATTCAAAACCTGTTGAGGAGGAATCGATGGACCTCAAAATCTATGTTCCACCTCTGATTTTAGAAAAGAAAATTGTTCAGCTAGAAGAGTGATTTGAATAGGAAAGAATCAACTTTCAAAAGGAAAAACAGGAGTTGTTATCCAAACTTGAGTGCATCAATTCCAATCAAAAGGAATATGGATATAGGGAATAAAATAATACTTTTTGACAGAGGTAAACAAGCTCACTTCTCAACTGTCTGCCTTGGCATCAGATCAGATGTAAGAACAACTTAACAAACTTGAGCTTCAAGTTAAGCTTGACTTACTCCAAGGGGATAAAATTAATCTGTCAGAACATTCTTCTTGTAGATCCCAGTACGGTGCAATAACGAACAATAATATCAATGAAGAACAATAATATTGCCACAACCTCTAGTCATATGATTAATATTCAAGAAAGATTTAGGTTTACAGAGAGAATATATGATAAGTAAAGTAAACCTATGGACTAGAGAATTATGAATGAGATCTTAAACTTCTTAACTGAATTATGATCTAGAATACGCCTTATATATGAAGCGCATAGGCTTAATGTGCTTTAGGCCCATTACCAACAACTTTCTAATAATTACAATTTAAACCTTTATAAATGTTTTAATCAACTTTCAACGCACAGGACTTTCAGTCCTAACAATCTCCCCCTAAAGTTGAATAAGGCATTTAACTTCTTGAGATCTTCATTCCTTGATCTTCTTTCCCTCATAAATCTTTGAAGAACTTTGGTGTTGCATGTCTTCATGTCTTTCCACGCTCCCCCTTGAAAAAATCTCTTGGTCTTCATAGTTTCAACTTTGTAACCAGATTCAATGTACAATAGCTTCGACTGAATGCACTATCAGGCATCTTTCAACTGTATATACTCAACACATCGGCTCAACACAGAAGAAAGATAATGTGCGAGTTACGTGACATTCCACAGTGCAACTTCAGTTTAAAAACAAAGAATTTGTCTTTGAACTGCGAGTTGAATATGATTTCAGCTTAAGAACTTGTTTCAATCAGCTCGTAGGAGGAAATGACTTGATGCAGACACCACATGATACGGGATAGAAAAACCAATAAAATCTTTGAAATCTTCATCTTTGAATATTGAAACAGCATTTAACTCATATCTTCATCTCTTTGATCTCTAGACTGTCTTCGGAAAAGCAAACTTTCACGAATCATCTTCATTCAGAAATTGAATCATTATGGAATGATTTATTTACACCAATCTTGAAAAACTTGAACTTTCTGAAATTTCTCCACAAATATTTTCACAGAACTTTCTTTCTTTATAACTTTGACAAATCTTTTCACAGAACTTTCTATCTCCCCCTTTTTGATGATTGTGAGCATCATGATCATCAAAACTTCTTCAATTCAGCACTTTCTTTGATTTCCCCCTTTGTAAAGACGAACAATCTTCCCTTCATAATGATTTGACATTCTCCGCCCGTTGATATGATTATCCGTCAATTCATGAAATGTATATATCTGAATCTTTTCAAATTCAGACATAATGAACAATGTAACCCTGATTCAATAGATGAAATAGTTAGTATGCCTGTAAGTAGCACGGAGCCACTTTGTACAACGGATCTACATTGGAAAGGAGATTTTGTGACGTTCACTCCCCCAGGGCTTCCATTCAATCATCGAAAAAGCACAAAAGAATTTTCTATGATTGTTATGACAAGAAAACTCATTCCTTGTGTGTTCGTGAAAGTGTAGAAATGATTTAAGCTACTTAGCTATATCAGGCTCAAATTGTGTAAACTGTTGAGACAGCAACAGATATTACACGGACTCAATGTGCATGAAAGAGGTTCGAAGGTGGATAAAATTTCCTTCTATTTCAATATCTAAATCTTTCGAGTGAAGATCAGATAGCAGATATGTTGCGTCCCCAATGAAAATGAAACATTTCTTTTTCGGGAAATAAATGAATGGCTGGTGGGGTTAATGCAAGAGTTGGCATGGGCTCACTGCCTTTTTCAATGATGGTCACCAAAGAATGTGAATCAATCAGTAGATGTGGCTGCCCGGCTCAGAAAGTGGTTGGTGCAGTGTTCTGATATTCTTTTAACTCTGTTCTCACACCCTCTTTCTTTTTGTCATTAAAGCTTACTTCTAACCAAACTCTCATTTACATTTTTCCGCTCAACACAATGAGAAAAACTCAACCAGATGAGTTATCTCCCCCACTCTTTGATTTAATACCCCTCACCCCTCAATCACTCAAGGATAACTTCCGGGGTAGGAAACACTAGTTAACGTGAATCCATGGAAGTTCTGTTTAAGTTCTCACACAAATCCCATGTAAGTCCTAAAAAGAATAGTTGGTCAATAGTTTAACTGAACAGTTTAGTACAAAATGTATGATAACATAGTCAAAATGTATGCTCATGAGATTTGAGCAATTTAACTTTGAAGATTTCTCAAAACAAAGATATTGAATGAATGAAATCAAGAGCATGTTTTGAGAATCTGACAATGTATCAATCAGATCAAATAAAATGGTTAGGGTATCAAAGAAGTGGATATTTTGTTTATATGACCAAATATAAACAATGTAGCAATGAAAGCACGAATTTGGAAATGACGATTGATGGTCAACAATATTTGAAAGCAAACGAGAGTATTACCATCGAAAAATTGTTTTGTTATGAGACATGATAATAAAAAATTCAAACGAAGTACTGAACCGGTGTGTGTGAATACTTGACAGTATATGGACAAGATAATACACAAGTATTGATCTTTGGAAACACATGGTCAGTTAAACATTAAAGCTCAAAATCTGAAAAACATTTAAAATCACACTTCTAAATTCATGAACCCTTTTGAGAATCAGAAGTGGTTTGAACATTTAAGAAACTATTTTTCATGTTTGAAAGTTGTTCTTCTTTCAAACAATCAGAGATCTAGATCAGAAGATATTTACCTTTAAGCTCCCCCTCAAATCATGATAAAACTATTTAAGTCAAACTCCGTTGAAGTACGGGTTCTAAGCTGATTTACTTAGAAGCCTTAGTTCTTCTACTCCCCCTTGACAATAAGAGCCTGCAACACAGAATCAATTTTAGGCTTTGGTACCCACTGGTATTTGGGTCCGTGGTTGTTAGTTGCAGATCGAATGGGAGTAATGGAATAAGAACCATACCAATAATGATCACTAGTCTTGTGAATAGGATCATGTGTACGGCAATAAGAACTATAGTATTTCTTACCTGACAACCTGATTAGTTGATCTCTCGAGTAGATATAATCAGGTTTACCTTCACGCACATTGTTCTTTTTGGCTTTGTGTGTATGTACATATGATTTCTTTCCTTTCAGCTCATCTTTCTTCTCATCTTCAACTAGTTTCTTCTGCCAGACCAGTTCCTCTTCCTTGTATCTCCTTCTTCGTTGATGTGTACCTGAACCGTCTATATTTCTATCATAGAAAAGGTTAGTACAACGAATCTGATCAAAAGATGTAACTGACCACTTGGAAGAAACAGTTTTTTGAGTTGAACTTGATGCTGTCTTTTCAAGCTCTTTAATCTTTGAAGCAAGACTGTCTCTTTCTTTGACAAGAAGGTCAATCTTCGTCTCGCATTCAGAATTCGTTTTCTTCTCTTTCAGCACACTTTCAGATAGTTCAGATAACTTCTCAGTAAGCTTTTTGATCTCAGCCTCAAACATGCTTCTTTCTTCTTCAAATCCCTTCTCAGCATCTTTTCTTTGACCAAATATTTTCTTAAAGAATCCAACATTCTTTTGTTCAATGGCCTTCTTTTCATTCGCAAACTTTTCTCTTTCTAAGATAATCACTTTCTCAAAATTAGAAATTTGTTGAGAAAGCTTGATACATTTAAGCTCAACTATCTTTTTCTCTTCACAACTTTCTTAGACAGTTCTGAGAATTTATGTGCAAATGATTTCTTTTTAGTCTCAAAATCAGATTTGTGTTTAGCAAGCTGTTGCTCCAAATCAGATATTCGCTTTTGAAGATCAGCATTTGCATCTTTCATATCAGAGATCGTTTCCTCGTATCTTTCAACAGAGACTGTTTGCTAAGTTTTAGCTTCCAAATTAGAAATCTTTTCTTTTAGCTCAGAGTTCTCAGCTTCCAATTCTCTTCCTTTTAATAAACCATTTGGCCCTAAGATCAACCATTCAGTACAATCCCACAACTCTTTTCCTGTCATTTTGTAAGTATTTATTTGACTAGAAATTTCACAAAAAATGTCACGAAAAAGCTAACAAGAAATACTATGTGTCATAAAATTTCGAGCTATATTATTCGCCCTCTGTCTTTTCTCCTGTTCCTCAAAAGAAGCTTCTGTTGGAATTTGGGATTGCATCTCTCCTTCCGTCAAGGATAATCTGATATAGTAACCCAACTCATGGTTATCCACAAAATTCAAAAAATTAACTTTCCACTCTTCATATTTTCCTTTGAACAACAACCTTGGTGGGTTCATCCTTTTTGATCGAATAGAATTAATTCGATCCGACTCTGAAAAGTTTGATATCCAGGGACTGAACTTGACAAGAGATGAAACTCAAAAGTGCAAGGACCAAAAGTGACAAAGTCTCAAACTTGAAAGTTAAAACTAGAAGGACTAAAAATGACACAAACTGAAACTTAAAACTAGAAGGACTAAAAATGACACAAATTGAAACTTAAAACTAGAAGGACTAAAAATGACATAAACTAAAACTACTAACTAGAGGGACTAAAAGTGTAAAAATTAAAACTTCTAACGGACTTAAATAAAACTAATGGAAAAAGGACTAGAAATGAAATAAAACTAACCAAACTAACAAACTAATCGGACTAACGGAGACTTAACGGGAAAAGGACCAAAATGTTAAGCATTTAACGGCAAAGTAATGGAAACACTATTCATCATCTTCCTCGTTGAGCCAACCTGCAAAACTTCGAAACGGTTAGAAATTTTCAATGCAAAACGATCGTTAAAGCTCCTTGATCAGTCCTTAATAGATTAAAAGTCAACCGGTCAACCCACGATCACAAACGAACCAACCGAAAACTTTTCGGAAAACGATCGAAAAATTAAAAAACCAGTATGGGTTAAAATTTTACAACCAAAAATGATCGTTTATGTTCCCTTGATCTCCCTCAACTGATTAAATCTCGAAAGAGTCTCTCAATCTCTCGAACGAAGCAACCGAAGATTTTTTTCTTAAACCGAACGAGAATTTAAAAACTTGAAATGAGATGAAATTTTCGATTGAAATCGATCGATTAAGCTTTATAAAACACCCTTAATGATTTAAAACCGAAAAAGTTCGTCCACGATCACTACCGAATCAACCGAAATGATTTCGAAAAACAATCGAAGCCGCTGAAGTGTGGAACCGGGGAGAGGAGACGCAAGGGACCGGTAGGGGAGACACCGGTCGTGGCACACCGGGCTTTAGCGAGACACCGGTCGATTTACGGTCCGGTCGAATGACACCGGGAGCTAGACACCGGTCGATTAAAATCAGACACCGGTCGATTGAAATCAGACACCGGTCGATGGGTATGAGACACCGGGCGTTTGCAAAGGAAAAAAGATGAGATATATATATATATATATGTTATATATATAAATAAGCGATGTATATATGACTGCGATGCAGAGAAGGAGAGAAAAAAAAATCAACCAGATGCAAACTTCCACCAACCCACTAGATGATATATATATATATGTATATATATATATATATATATGTATATATATATGTATGTAAGCGATAGAAATATATATAGATGTATGCGATAGGTATATATATGAATTGTCAATTAAAAAAAAACAAACCTCCGCCCCACTATTCTTTCACCACCCAATCACAAAATAATAGAAATTAATTTGGTTGGTGTCAAGAATTTTTAGTGTCAACAATTTGGTCCGGGAGAAGCAACCCGGTCGAGGACCCGGTCAACAAGGTACCGGGCGAGGTCCGGTCACAAACACCGGTCGCCAAAGCGATCCGGTCAAGTCAAGGCACCGGTCCAAATATACCGGTCAAGAAGGTTCGGTCGAAGATAAACAATAACCACAGAGATAAACACTTATCGATAACAGATAATTCGATTAACAATTCGATATACGATTAATCGACAGACCTTAACAATTTAGTTTGAAAAACGATAGAGTTCAAAATCAAACCAAGAAAACTCAATCGATACAGAAAATCAATTTCTTCGAATAATCACAAAATCAATCAGATATGGTAGAAGTCGATCCAGAAACAGATCACAGGTCAAACAATTTAACCCAGAAATCGATTTCAATAAGCAAAATCAAATATGCGGATTTCAATCAATGGGAAAAAATAGATCAACACGAATATTATCGAATAAGCTATTAAAGGGTTTTAGACAAACCTTTTGATCGTATCAAGTAAAGATAAATTCCAACCTGCTCTGATACCAATTGTAGATCCCAGTACAGTGCAATCACGAACAATAATATCAATGAAGAACAATAATATTGCCACAACCTCTAGTCATATGATTAATATTCAAGAAAGATTTAGGTTTACAGAGAGAATATTTGATAAGCAATGTAAACCTATTAACTAGAGAATTATGAATGAGATCTTAAACTTCTTAACTGAATTATGATCTAGAATACGCCTTATATATGAAGCGCATAGGCTTAATGGACTTTAGGCCCATTACCCAACAACTTTCTAATAATTACAATTTAAACCCTTATAAATGTTTCAATCAACTTTCAACGCACAGGACTTTTAGTCCTAACACTTCTCCACCCTCAGATACCTCTTCCTGTAAAGCATTTCTGGGTGATTCTTCACCAAATTCTTCCGATAAAGGAAAAGAGCCTCAGTTGGATTGTTTCAAAAAGGATCGTCGTTCTGATTTTCAAAATGCTTCCGCAAATGATCCTTTGAAAAGCATAAATCCATCCAGTTTCCTGACTCCCACAAGTGATAATGTCACATCTAATAAGGAAAAGGAATTCTCAATGTTCTTGAATTTAGAGGTATGTTCAGACAGTAAGTTAGACCAGTTTGATTTCGATCCAAAACTTCCAAGTAATGTTGACTTTTTGGATTCAACTGGTGAGCCACCGATCAAATTTTATAAAGGAGAATGTTCAACATCTGCCTCTCAAAAGGTTTATGTAAACAAGTCTTCAAAGAAAAAAATCTAAAAGACGTTCACAGAAACAAGGAAAGACTGGCATCTCTAACAAAACATATACTTACTACTCCAGTTCTTCTGATTGCCAGCTTAATGATTCTTCAGATAATCATTTTTGCAGAAAAGTAAAGATGGTTTGGAGAAAGAACCCCACTATAGAAGACAGTGAAGGAAACAAGTCTCATGATTCTCCTGTAGTTAATACAAATTCATCTATTTCCAAGACTGGTTCACATACTTATGTTTATTCTACAGGAAAGTTGATCAGTCTAAACCGAGCAAAGATCTGTTGCACTCACTGTAGAAATAGTGACTTTGTGGATTCAAGGTATGTTAATAATTGGTATGGTACTTATAGCATCCCCAATCCTCAGTTTAATAGCTTAAAAGCTAAAGCAACTAACCATTAAGGATCCATCACAACATGGATACCAAAACCAAAATCTTCTTAATCTATTTTGTAGGAATATCATGTGTGATTTAATTCAGATTATTCACATCACATGACTACAATCAAGGGTTAGGCCATCTTTTGAGGGGGAGTACTATGTTGTTTATTTTTCATATCGACTTCTGAACACTTCAATTCAGGACTCGTTCTTAAATGCTTTTGACTTCTGATTATCTCAAATCAGAAATTTTACTTCAATGTTTTATTTTGGCGAGTTAAAGGAGTGTTAGGGCTTTTAATGTTTCTATGGTCAATCCAGAACCGGAAGGACCTACCCAAGAAACACATCCCATTTATAGATATCAGTGAGGGGTCTAGATTGATAGATGAGTTCGGAGCGAAAAGAATATGGTGAGGATGTGACAAGATTTAAAAGAATTATTGGTCCTAACCAAACCGAGTCAGTTATCCGGGTTACCACATAATCTATTCATTCTCGTTCTTTGGAGATGAATATTGAAACAGACATGGACCCAGTGTCGATAAATCGTGTCACCCCACCTGGCCACTCAAGTATCTCTCAAAAGATACTTATTTGATATATGCACGGAGATTTAGCACATAATCTATCTATTCCTCACTCGGAGGTCTTAGATATTAAAAAGGAAGACATCATCTCCGGTCTCTAAACTTCATATTCTACTCACTGTGTCTATTGATTTCTAACCTGCGTCCCAGGCTGAATCAATCTTTGAGCCTAATCGATATGATTTATACTTCTTTCACACACGCACGAATCTTTGTGATTCCCCTCACATATCTTTGTGACATTGCCAGAACATTTGGAGAAGTAATTTTTTAATACTTTACTTCAGTGATAACTGGAAGTCCTATCAGAGATACCCCATTGCCAACTCTGAAAATAGGCCACACAATTAATTTTAATTGTTGTGATAACAGTTACTATTGTGTTTCTGTGTTAGCTGTTACCCTTGGTTACTGAATCACTTTATTTGATCTTTTGCTACTCATCCGGGTAGTCTTTGAAGTTACATGATGCTCGGGATTCTCCTAATCATCATGAGGGGGAGAACGACATACAATTCAAAGACACAGAATATCATGTTGAGGGTAGTTAGCAAAATCTGAGGGGGAGTAACAGAATTTCTTCGCCATTGGATTTCAAGATTGCATTTCTTCTATCCCGTATCATATGGTGTTCACTACAAGTTGATTCCTCCTATGAGCTTATTAAAACAAGTTCTGAAGTTGAAAGCATATTCAACTCGCGGTTCAGAGACAAATTCTTTGTTTTAATCTGAAGAGGCACCGTGGAATGTCACAGAACTCACACATTATCTTTCTTGTGTGTTGATCCGATGTGTTGAGTTTCTACAGTTGAAAGTTGCTTGATAGTGCGTTCAGTCGAGGCTATTATACATTGAATCTGGTTACAAAGTTGAAACTATGAATACCAAGAGATTTATTCAAGGGGGATCTTGGAAAGATATGAAGACATGCAACACCAAAGTTCTTCAAAGATTTAAGAGGGAAAGAAGATCAAGGCTTGAAGATTTTAAAATGATAAATGCCTTATTCAACTTTAGGGGGAGATTGTTAGGATTGAAAGTCCTAGTGCGTGGAAAGTTGTATAACGCAATTATAGAGCTTAATTGTTTTATTTATATGTGTTGTAAAAGCCTTTTATTGTTATTGGGCTTAAGTTTGGTTGTAATGGGCCTTGGGCCCTTAGGGTTTTACCCCTAGTATTTAATGGTTGTTTAGGTGAGTTTAGAGAGGGAGGGGAGATAAGAATAGTCATTAAGGTTTACTCTAGCTTATCAGAAATTCTCTCTGTAAACCTTAAACCCTTTACTGATAAATCTAATCATATGGCTAGCAGTTGTGATTGATTATTATTACTGTTGATTGCACTGTATCTGGGATCTACACTCTCTCTAGATTAGTGAATAATACAAACATTTCTTTCCTAATCATTCTTGTTAATCTTTCTTAATCAAATTAACTGTGGTCAATGGACCTTACAAGTGGTATCAGAGCCTAAATCGAAGAAATCTTTCATCGATTCGATCAAGATCACAAGTTTTTTGATTGAACATGTTAGGTCTGATTTTATAGTAATCATTGTATTTATACGGCTTGGTCGAATATTGTGTCTATTGTCTATCTGTGTTGTATCTGACCAAGGGTATTTAAGTCCCTTTGGTCTTTGTTCCTTGTAAGAACTTCACGCACACTTTTACTGAATTCATACTTTGCGTATCATGTCTCTCTCTCTCTACTTTCTCTCTCTAGGATCCATAAGATCTTGGTTTCTCAATTGGTATCAGAGCCATCTGAATCTTGAGAGGATTGAGAGATTGTTTTTCTATATCTGAATTTGTGATTGAAATCGAAAATTTGATCGATTTTCTTGAATTTTTTCAAGAAAATCTCGTTTTCTTGATTTCTCATAAAATTTGGATCTGTTTGTGATCGAATTGTGTTGTTTTTGATTTCATTAGTTTCGTTTTTGAAATCGATCACATTTGTTTCAGGTTGTTTTTCAAGAAAAACTGATTTAGATCATCGATTTTGTGAAATTGAAATTTTCTGGAAAAACGAGTTCATGTACTGTTTCATCGAAGATTTTGAGTTTTAGTGTTTTTTAATCGAAATTGTTGTTTGAATTGTGTTAAAAAGGTGTTTTCGATTATCAGTGTGTGTTTTTCATGCATAAATTTCTTGGTTTGAATTGATATTGCAAAAATTTGTGAGTTTTTAAAAGTTTGCGCTTCAATCATACAAGTTTGCGCCTCACTCAAGTTGTTTTACGCATGTTCATAATTGGTGTGCGCATCGATCCTCATACGCAAAGCTCAAGTTTGCGTATCAAGTAGCCTCCGAAAAGATTTCAAAGTCTCATTTTGCGTATCGGCCTGCATACGCAAAGTGAAGTTTGCGCTCCCTCCTTCATACGCAAAATGTGTCTTGCGTATCCGCCTTCATCCGAAAAATTCTAGTTTGCGCTTCTGCTTACACACGCAAAGCATTCTTTGCGCTTCAGTATTCACACGCAAAACACAGTTTACGTTTCAGTCTTTACATGCAAAGTCGTGTCTTAACACGCAAAGCTCTTCTTCGCGCTTCACGTTCAAAACGCAAAATCTTAGTTTGCGTTTCTAGTTGTCAACGCAAAGCTCTTGTTTGCGTTCCCTTCCTGTCACGCAAAGATCTACTTTGCGCAAGCTCCAGACTTAGATTAAAAAAAAAATTGGCTTTCAAGCTAAGTTCTACACGAGTGACCTCATGATGTCATTGGGTACAGAAACTCGTCCTCCGGTCCTAGTTGACGAAAACGAATTCACTCAATGGAAAGATAGGTTCTTAAACTTCATCGAGCGTCAAGCCAATGGAAGAGGCTTTATGTGAAGGACCTTTCATAAAGCCTAATAAAGAAACTCCTCCAACAACTGAAGAGGCTTCACGAATGAAAGCTGATCGAGAGCTGAAAGCTAATCTGATGCTGGCTTTACCAAATTTTGTCTACAGCCGGGTTGATCACTGCAAGGATTATCCAAATCTGTTGTGGGCACAATTGGAAAAGATAATGCTTGGTTCTTTGGTCGCAACTCAGCTCCGACATACTCAATTCATGAACAACTTTGAGGAGTTTAAGTCCAAAGACAGCGAGTCTATAAAGAGTGTTTTCGACAGATTCTGCGCAGTGCTGAATGATCTCCGAAAGATAAATGTGATCAAGACAGAGCTTGAGACAAATCTGAAATTCCTCAATGCTCTTCAACCTGAATGGAACAAATCATGTCATAGACTGAGGAACGACGTTCGGATCTCAACAATGCAGATTCAAGAACTGTATGAGATTCTGATGACTGATGAGAGCTTGGTGCTTGAAAAGAAGGCCAAACTAGACAAAAAGAACAAGAAGACAGTTGATCTGGTTGCTCTCCTCACGAAGCAACTGGCTGAACAAGCGTTGTCTGATAACGCTTACACCAGGTCAACTGAAGATGATGGCGAGGTATTACAAAAAGCGATGATTCTTCTCTCTCAGCATTACCAGAAGAAGTTCCAACCGAGATCGAATTCCAACTCTTCTCGCTTCACTTCCAGCTCTACAGTCAAAGTGCCCGAGCCAAAGACTGCATCTTGTTTTAACTGTGGAAAGTAGGGCCACTACTCAAAGGAGTGTCGAGCTAAGAAGGTTAGGGATTCAGCTTACTACAGGAAGAAAATGGAACTAGCAGAAAAGAGAGAAAACGGAACTGCTTTGCTGGCCGAAGAAGAATTCTGGATGGATCACTCTGACGACGAAGCTTCAAACGTAGAGATCGCTCACATGTGCTTCGTTAGAGATGATCAGTTCGACGATTCTGACACTGATCCTGATGAGGTATATTCTGAATTTGATTATAATTTCATTACCTCTCAGATGAATATTATAATTACTGCTTTATCTGATCTACGTTCAAAACTCTTATCTGAAAAGAATTTAAATTCCGAAAAGTCATATTTGATTGACAAATTGAAAATTTCTTTGAAAGATGAAAAATCTATTTTAGAAAATACTAAAGACATCTTTCAAAAGAAATTGGATGATTTGGAAAATTCAAATAAGACTTGTCTTGAGTCTTTGACTAATATGACCATATTAAAAGATGAATTTTCAGATAAAATAAATAAGTTAGAAGAAAAGCTTTATCGAAGAAACCAATCTGAACAAACAATTTTTATGAACAAGCCAAGGAGTGAAGAAGCTTTAAAACAAAGGTGGGGACTTGGTTTTGAAAATCCTCATTGTTTAAACAATGCGATTGAAAAATCCCCAACTTTATATAGATACGATTATCTGACTCTTGCTCATTATGCTCCTCAATTTAAAATTGATTGGATGAATGAGAAACAAGTGTTAGAAATCGAACATGAGAAAAGGACAAATAACAAGAAAAATGAAATTCCTTTTGTTTATACAAGTGAAAATGCAAAATATTTTCCTGAAAAATCAAGAAGAGGAAGAAGAGTTTTAAATGATATATCTCCCGTCAAATCTTCAGTGTTTGATGATTTTGTTCCTTCTTATGCCCCTGATTCTGATAAGGAAAATATTTGTCCAATCATTTATGATTCGAAGAAATATACTCCTCCATTAGTTTTAGAAGGCAAAATCATCGATCTTGAAGATAAGATAGAAGATCAAAATATTTTGAAGAAAATTGAATCTGATATTATTCTTTCTTTCATGACGTCTAGTCTTGAAGAAAAATTATTTTCTCCAAAATCATATTCTATTTCTAGCCTTTCTTCTGATTCTAAGGAAAACGAAAAGGAAGTTTCAAATTTTAAAATCTTTTCTACAAATTCTTCAGACTCCAAGGCAAATTCAGATTTATTAGTTGATCAGATTGATTGCTTAGATAAATATTTTTTTTCTGATTTAAATATTAAGTCTAAAATTTTTGATGATTCTTTTACGCTCAATGATCAAGTTATTTCTGACTGTTCTAATTCTTCCGATTCAATTCTTTCAGATAGGACTTTGAGCAAGTCAAGAAGGCAGATCTGGAAAGCAAAGCGGACATCTATTGATTCTATGTTTGATGAAGTTCGATATGTAGAGAAACATTATAAAAGTGATTCATTTGCTTATTGTAATAAAGTTTCAAAATACTCTATAAAGCAAATGTTTCCAATTTCCAAAAATGTCTCATATTCTTCTTCTGATTCTAGTTCAGATGATTATGCTTTCTCTTCTGATGATTGTGCCTATCATTCCGATCATCTTTCTCATGCTTTAACTGTCAAATCTAATATGTATTTCCCCATACGAACTACAACTAACTTTCACGGGCCCAAATACGAATGGGTACCCAAGTCTAAATCTGATTCTAAGTTGCATGCATCTCATATTAAGGGGGAGTAAGATAAAAGATGGCTTTTAAACACAACAGTTCAAAACCCGGATTTCAAAGCTGAAATATTTTGGCTTCTGAGTACATCAGATCAGGACCCGTACTTCATAGACTACGACTTCTAAACAAATCAATTTAGAACTCGTTCTTCAAAGCTTTTCAGCTTCTGACTTTATGAGATACTGTGAGTACATCAAGTTTAATTCTGCTGCATTTTATCTCTGATAATGATGTGTTCCAGTTTTTCTCTTTATTTTTTTCCAGAATCTGAGTTTGTTCATCTTTCTTTTGCATTTGTATAACCCAAATTTTTTAATTTGAGACACAAATTATTTTTATAATGTGAAAGATGAAATAATTGAATTTTATTTTGTTCCAACTAAATATCAATTTGCTGAATTCTTTACATTTTGTCTTTAATGAAAATTTTTAATATCGGCATATTGAGTTTAAAAGTTTAAATCTTTACAAATTTTATTCTATAAAGTAAAGTTTTACATTTTTTCTTTCTTTTGAATAAAATATGTGTCTAGGATAAATTTTCAAGTTCTTTTGTTTATATTAAAGTTTTTATATGATCAAATTTCAAGTCCTACAAAAGTCGAAAAGTCAGCAACATGTTTGAAACTTTTATTACTGCTTTAAAGTTGTGTGATTCGGAATATTTATAGTTTACAATGCTTGGAAAATTCTAAAAAGTCAGAATTATAGATCAGAATGAAAATATGGGCTAAGCATTTAGACGTTGATCTGAGTGATTGAGATGAATAATAAATTCTTAAAATACAGAAATCTTTGAGTTTAAAAGTTTGTACCTGTGACCTTTCTGGTTTGGGAAAGTAAGTTACGTGGGATGCTCGTCATCTGGTCCCCTAAGGTCAATTGATCTGGGAGTGATCGAACCCAAATCCTTCTATAGAACCAGATCGAAAGTCATGTTCTACTGGTATGAATGGGTTTAGGATATGTTGATGTAGCCTTTCTGATCTGGGAGAGTAAGTTCCAAGGGGTGCTTGACACCTAGTCCCCTAAGGCCAACTGGTCTGGGAGCGGTTGACCCAAATCCTGCAATATTGTCAAATAGAAAGTTACGTTTACGGCATGTTCTTTACTTAATAAACTTTTTGATCAAAAGATGCCAAAGAGCACAAGCTTAAAAGATGCCAAAGAGCACACTCATGTTAAGATGCCAATGTGTACAATGCTAAAAGATGCCAATGAGCACACATCTCATGATATTTGGTGATATGTTTGAGTTGCGATAAATCTGTAAATTTATGAATATCTTAATTCTTGATGGCTTAGTGTGAGTACATGCAAAGTTCTCTATAATATTTTTAGAATTGCATTTTTTTGAAGATAATCGAAGATTCGCATGTGAGCACACTGAATAGATTGATGGAAGTTTTTGAAACTGAACATGTTTTAACTTGATATACAATGAAACTTGTTCTTGTATCCAACAACATATGTTAACTTATAAATCTGTGATATTTTACTAAGTAGACTTTTATTTGTTTAGTGTTTAAATTTTATATGTTTAGTTGTTTCAAAATTTATATTTAGTATATTTTTCTTTCTACGTTAATATTTGATCATTGTATTCTCATAAGTATATTTTAATGGGTTTATGCATTATTCAAGGGAAGTGAACAAAGAGAATATTTTTCAAAGATTATATCTGTTTTTGAAGGGGAGTTTCTAATTTTCTTTATATGAATGCTAACTCAAAATGTCATATCTAGTGCATTTGTGTAGGGGGAGTCAAAGAGCTTAAAAAGGTAAATTTTTTCTGAGTTTGTCAGCTTTGCGCATTCCGTTGGTCACGCAAACCTCGTTTTGCGTATCCTTCTTGAAACGCAAACCTCGTTTTGCGTATCCTTCTTGAAACGCAAACCTTGTTTTGCGTATCATTCATGAAACGCAAACCTTGTTTTGCGTATCCTTCATGAAACGCAAACCTTGGTTTGCGCATCCAACATGAAGCGCAAACCTCCCTGTTTTCTCTGTTTCTTTGTTTTTGCAGATCTTTTGCTGTCTCGTCTCCAACATTTGCATGACCAAGTTGATCAAAATCATCAAGGTCATGAGGGGGAGAAGTCAAGGAGAAGTTAAAGAGACAAAGAGCTCAAAAGTTTATCTGTTGATCAAGATTCGCTCAAAGATTCTATTCTCTCAGCCATATCAATTCTTTTGTTGTTCCTACTCCGAACACCACAGTTCATTCAAGATCATTAAAAAGAGGTGTATCGTCTAGAGCTCAAGCAACAAAGACAATTTCAATTTGAAAGATGCTGAGAAGAATTTTTTCTTTAAAAAGTCAGAAAGCTTCATAAAGTCGCTTTGTTGGTCCGTGCTGTTATAGAAGATGATTTTTGAAGACCAAAGCGCCAATGATTACTAAGGGGGAGATTGTTAGGTCTGATTTTATAGTAATCATTGTATTTATAGGGCTTGGTCAAATACTCCGTCTTTTGTCTATCTGTGTTGTATCTGACCAAGGGTATTTAAGTCCTTTTGGTCTTTGTTCCTTGTAAGAACTTCACGCACACTTTTACTGAATTCATATTTTGCGTATCTTGTGTCTCTCTCTCTACTTTCTCTCTCTAGGATTCATAAGATCTTGGTTTCTCAGAACAGTTCACATTTGCATGAACAGTTTCTGTGAAGTTCGAATTATTTGATTTGGTACTTAATTGGTCGAGCTTTGATGATAAATTGATTAAGAGGACATAGTCGATCTATAGTGAATCAATTACAAGCATTAATTTCAATCAATTTGTGAGAATTGGTCAACTTTGAGAATTTTGGTTCGAAAAATGTTATATCAATGTGTTGAGATCGAATTGTGTTATAGAGTTGTTTTTAGACAAGATCATCAACTACAAAAGTGCTTCAATGTTGACTTCGAGCATGCATACAAATTTTCAGACTCAAATTCGAAGAAATGAAGCTTAATTCGAAGTTTTTTGGGAAAACAATCGTAGATCTCAAGAATTCGCATGATTTTTGAAGAACTCGCATGAAGAATTCGTATGGTGCTTTATTGAAGAATTCGCATGATGAAACATCCTTGGAAACAACAATTTTTATAAGTCGGGAATTCGCAAGTAGTCTTATGCGAAAAGTGAAGAATTTGCATGTTGTTGTGCCTATGTTGTGTGGGAATTGTAAAGAACTAGCAAGCCACGTGATGTGAAATATCAAGAATTCACATGATGTTATATGCGAGAAGTGGCTTCCAGGATAAGTTTTTGTCTAAGTATAGAATTCACTTGATAGAGATATGCGAGAAGTTCATAATTCGTAAAGTGTTGTATGCGAAATGCGAAAAATTCGCTTATAGTTATATGTGAATTGTGAGGAATTCGCACATAGGCATATGCAAAATGCAAGAATTCACAAGAAAGCCTATGCGAATTGTGCCCTTAATGTTCAATGATCTGCGAATTGTATGCTATGCGAAAAGTGATTGTTCTGAACCCATTTTGCTACAAGTTTGCCCTGTTCCCGAGATTTTCCGCGTAATGCATATGTGACATCATTCTTATCTTCTGTTGGTCGCATATCTTTTGCAATTGATCTAAATTTTTCACGAGTGATCATCCCAGTCAAGATTTTCAGATACTGGATGTTTGGATTTAGTTTTCGATTGGATTGGATTAGCATCTTGAGTATCTGCAATCATCAGTCTGGAGTACTTCTCTACGATGTTAGACCTTTGAGTGCTCTTGATCATTCTTCTGACCTGATCAATCTGAAGTGTGAGTGACTGCAATCATTGTTCTGAGTCTTTGGTTATGATTCAGAATTTTGAATGCTTATAATCATCCAGCTGATTCGGGAAGAAAGGAGATATGAGTTCGTTCGTTCAGTGTTCTAAAAAGAAGTTAGAAAATATAAGTTGTGGAACAAATATCAGAGTATTTCTTCTAACCCTTGCATTGTAGTGTGTGCTACAAGATGCTTCCTCCTGCAAGCTGATCAGAATAAGTTCTTAAGATGGATTCCAATATAACTCGTGGTTCAAAGACAGATCCGGTGTTATAAACTGAAGATGCACTTTGGTTGTCACGTCATAATTCACACATTTCTTCCTTGTGGGCATATAGAATGTGTTGGATTTACAAGAGTTAAAAGTTGTCTTTGTGTGCACTCAGTCGAGGTTATTGTCTACATCAGATCTGGTATTAAAGTTGAAACTTCAAGGATAAGAGCTATTTTCAAGGGGGAGCCAGAGTTGTTTTGAAGTTTTATCAAAAATCCAATCTGAAGATCACAATCTGAAGCTAAAGCTGGAAAGTCGACTCTTAATATTAGTCTAAAGTCAGTTTGTAATAAATCGTCAAAGTTAGTTTATTGTATTTTAGTGTTTTAGTTATAAGTCCTAAATATCTATTTGTAAACTATGATTTTCGTCCCTGTGGTTTGATGTTTATAACGATTTTTGTCCCTGGTCTTTAAAAACTGCTTTTTTGGTCCCTGTGGTTTATATTTTACTTCTATTTTCGTCCTTCAATCAAATTCTGTTAAAAGTTAACGTTAAAAATCCAAATGTTGTTTTGAGAAGTTACATATTTGGTCCTTATGGTATATGAAGTTTTAAATATTCATCCCTAATAATTCATTTATTACTTTTTCTTTCGTTATTATATTTTAATACTACATATACATATATATACACACACATATATGTTATTAATTTAAATATTAATGTTTTTGATTAATTAATTAAAAAACAAAGTTTAAATGAAAATATGGAATAGTAGGAGTAACTTTTTTATAAATAAAAACTATTAATTTTAAGAAATTTTAACTTAAAACTTAAAAAAATTATATCGTTCACTGATCAATAATTTTACTGAAGTCATTGGATTTTTTTTTATTGTAGTCATAATACTTTTAAAAACCTACAATTTAATTAATAAAATAAATAAATTTCTTAATATTTTTATTTATTATTTTATCGAAAGTTTATTATTTTTAAAGAAATGGTTGTTTTTTTTATTATATTCTTTTTAAAAAAATGGTTGGTTTAAAATGGGATATTGATAATTAATAAAAAAAATTAAATAATTTTTGATTATATTCTTTTTTAAAAACGGTTGGTTTAAAATGGAATATTGATAAGTAATACAAAAAAATCAAATAATTCCTCCAAGATTAGGGTTGTAAACGAACCGAACGAACACGAACGGAGGCTTGTTCGTGTTCGTTCGTTTAACTTAACCGAACAAACAAATAAATACGAACGGTAAGCGAACGAAATTTTTTGTGCTCAGATTTGTTCGTTATAAAAATATGTTTGTTCGTGTTTCTTTATGTTCGTTCGTTAAGAGCTAAACAAACATAAACGAACGAACATAAACGAACGAATACTAATGAATAAAAAACAATCACATTTACTCATCATTTCGTTCGTAAAAAATAACATAACAAAATGAAAAAATAATTTAAAAAAATTAATTTAATTAACGCTTTTACACATTAATGTCATAATATATATAAATATATTTATATATATAAACAAGCATAAACAGACTTAAACGAACATAAATGAAGGAACGTTCACGAACGTATATGTACGAACGTTCATGAACGTATCTGTTCATTTATGTTCGTTCGTTTAGCTCTTAACGAACGAACATAAAGGAACACGAACAAACATATTTTTGTAACGAACAAATGCGAGCATAAAAAATTTCGTTCGCTTACCGTTCGTATTTATTTATTTGTTCGGTTAAGTTAAACGAACGAACACGAACAAGTCTCCGTTCATGTTCGTTCGGTTCGTTTACAACCCTAATCTTAGAGAAATTATTTATTTTTTTGTATTACTTATCAATATTCCATTTTAAACCAATCGTTTTTAAAAAGAATATAATCAAAAATTATTTAATCTCCTTTATTACTTATCAATATCCCATTTTAAACCAACCATTTTTTAAAAAGAATATAATAAAAAAAACCCAACCATTTATTTAAAAATAATAAACTTTCGATAAAATAATAAATAAGAATATTAAGAAATTTATTTATTTTATTAATTAAATTGTATGTTTTTAAAAGTATTATGACTATAATAAAAAAAAACCAGTGACTTCAGTAAAATTATTGATCAGTAAACGATATAATTTTTTTAAAGTTTTAAGTTAAAATTTCTTAAAATTAATAGTTTTTATTTATAAAAAAGTTACTCCCACTATTCCATATTTTCATTTAAACTTTGTTTTTTAATTAATTAATCAAAAACATTAATATTTAAATTAGTAACATATATGTGTGTGTATATATATATATGTATATTTAGTATTAAAATATAATAAAGAAAGAAAAAGTAATAAATGAATTATTAGGGATGAATATTTAAAACTTCATATACCACAAGGACCAAATATGTAACTTCTCAAAACAACTTTTGGATTTTAAACGTTATCTTTTAACATAATTTGATTGAAAGACAAAAATGGAAGTAAAATGTAAACCACATGGACCAAAAAAGCAGTTTTTAAAGACCAGAGACGAAAATCGTTATAAACATCAAACCACAGGGACGAAAATCGTAGTTTACTCTAGATATTATTTATGATATTATTTTGTTTGTTAGATAATATCTTAGTTAGATATTATGTGTTTGGAAGTTGGTAGAACACACACATAACACATTTCGACGGTGTAAAACTTAGAGAGCTTCAAAGTGTAAATCACAAACATCAATCTGTAATCCGCGTTTATTTATCAATCAGGTTGGTAAATCATTGTTGTTGTTTGTGTTGATAAGAACTTGTCATAAATCAGGGACACACAATTGGTATCAGAGCCTAAATCAGATTCAAATCAAGTTTTAAAAACATCGACTCTGTGTTCTTCATTTCAAAATCATTTTTTAGTTTTAGTGGTTTATTGGAGTTGAAATTGATCAAGTTGTGATCGATTTGTGTTCTAGATCAAGTTTGTGTTGTTTAATATCAGTATAGATCTTCAATCGATTCAAATTTTGTGATTTAGTTGCAAAACTGTTCACAAGTTCATCGACACTGTTCCATAGATCAAATCTTCGAAAAGAGTTTATTTTTTTGAAATCAAAAGCCTGTAATCTGTTCTAGAAGTGTTAGTGGTCATTTTGTTAAAATTTGGGTCTACTAATCGAAGTCTAGATAGGTTAATTTGTGGTTCAAAGTCAATTTTCGAAGTTGTCGGGACAAACTCGCGCAAAGTTCAAGTTTGCGCCAGTTCATAGCAAGGTTTGCGCCAAATTCAAAAGAAGTACTTCAAAGTTCCTCGCGCAAAGTTACTTTTGCTCTGTCAGTTACTCGTGCAAAGTTGCTTTTGCGCCATCACCATCTCGCGCAAATCTCCATCTTCAAGTTTGCGCCACCAACGTCTAGCGCAAAACTCTATCTTCCAGACTAACTAAAGTTTTGCGCCACCTTCACTTCACGCAAAACTCTTTTGCGCCAACCTCTTCTAGCACAAATTGTCTTTTGCGCCACCTACACCTCGCGCAAAACTCTTTTGCGCCAGCCACCTTAAGCGCAAATTGTGCTTTTTGCGCCAGTGACTTAGTTTTTCTGAATCAATGACTTCAAGAGAAGCTCTAGCGATCGGAACTGACACAAAGCCACCAGTACTCTTCAGGGGAGAGTATGAACAGTGGAAAGATCGGTTCATGGACTTCATTGTAAGACATGATTTGGGAGTATTCATCAGGAAATCTTTAGAAGAAGGAATTATGGCACCTGTTATGAAGACTCGTATGGAGGGTACTCAGGAGATAGATTATCCACTTAGGTATGATGAGCTCGATGGTGATAACCTAAAGAGAGCAAAAGGTGATAGATTAGAAAAGTCTTACATTCTTCAAGGCATTCCTAATGAAATATATGTGAAGATAGACAACTACAAAGCTTCAGGCAAAGAGATGTGGGATCAACTAGAGAAAATGATGCTAGGTTCAAAAGTTGGAAACCAGCTGAAGATATCCAACTGCCTAAACAACTATGAAGAATTCAAAGGCAGAGTTGGAGAGTCACTAGCAGTAACATACGACAGATTTGTGACCTTGCTAAATGATCTAAGCAAGAACAAGGTCAACAAATCGTAAATAGAGCTGAATGTCAAATTCCTAAGCATTCTCCAGCCTGAATGGAAGAGGTTTGCTAGACAAATGAAGCAAATCAAGGATCTAAACGAGATTCCACTTCTTGAGGTGTATGAAACCCTCAAACAGAATGAAGAAGAGGTGGATGAAATCATGGATGAAAAGAAACAGGCTGAAAAGACAAGTGCTGACTCAGTTGCTCTTGTTGTGAAAAAGAAGAAGAACAAGATGATTGTGTCAGAATTAGAAGAAATTGAAAATGAAGCAAACTCTGACTCAGATGACTGTGAAAAACTGAAGCAGGCTATGCTTATGCTGACTAAGGCTTTTCAGAAGAAGTTCTACAAGAAGCCTAGTTCTAACAGTCAGAGGTATTCTTCTGGTCCAAGCAACTATGTTCACAAAGAGAGGATTGAAGGTAAGAGAGTACAGGAAAGGAGGCCTGAAGAGAGAAGGTATAAAGCTGAAGAAACTAGTCAGTCAGAACCTCCTAAGTGCTACAACTGTGGCAAAATAGGTCACTTTGCCAGAGACTACGAAGACCCAAAGTCAGAACCTCAGACTACTACAAAATAAAATGCTTCTAGCCAAGCAAAAGGAGGCTGGAAAGAAATTGATGGCAGAAGATGAGTACTGGCTAGATCATTCAGACCAAGAAGATGAGAATGAAGAAAAGGACGAAACAACACACATGTGCTTAATGGGCAAGCAGGAAACAGAACCTGAAGCTGATTTCGATGATGAGGAAAATGAGGTATGTGATTTAACTCAATCAGATTTCTTAAATCAAATGCATGCCATGTTGATTAAACTCGAAGAGTTAGAGTCGAAGCTTAAGCGAGAAAAGGGTGTTATTCATGAACAAAACCAATCAATACAGAAACTTAGAGAGAATATTGTTGAAAATAATGTATTGGTTGAGACTTTACATAAAAACATTGACACCAGCGCAAAAGAACATACCATAATTCTTAAAGAGGTTGCTGAAACAAAGACTAAATTGAGAAAGAGTGAGTTTGATTTCAAAGAGCTTACGAAAATGTATTCTTCGTGTTCTGAAGAAAACACATCTTTACTTGCAAAATTAAATGCTTTGGAAGGGAATTTATACTCATTGGGTCAAACTGAACAAACCATTCATCTAAACAAACCCAAAGAGAATAGAGAGAATTGGGGACTGGGTTATGAGAATCCTCATTACCTTAAAAACGGTATATCTGAAGTGCCTGCACTTTATGATTTGACATTCTTAAGACTCTCTCAACGATACCCTGACCTTAAAGTTTTCTGGACTGGACTGTCTAAAGAAGATGAAGCCAAGGAAATCGAAAAACGAAAGATCAAATCCAAATTTCAACTTCCATTTCTTTATGGGAAGTTGAATCAAAGTTATGATTTTGTTCAATCAAAATCTCTTTCAAATGATTTCTTTGAGAGTTATTCTGTAAAAGAAATGGAGGCAAAACCTATTAAAGGTAAAGTTTACATCCCTCCTCTCATTTTGGAAAGTAAAATTTCTGAACTTGAGGAATCTTTAGCAGATGAAAGACTTTTAATTGAAGTTGAACAAAATGTGTTTTCAACTGTGCTTAAGTATTCTGTTCTTTCTAAATCAACCAAGGCTTCAAAATCTAAATATATGTTTGGTCTACTTGATGAAGGGTATGATTTTTTAAACTCTGATGGTGTTTTAGATGATTGTTTTGATCAATTTGATTTTAGTATCCTTTGGATTATCCAGTATGTTTGAGAAAGGTAAATCACCAACGAAAGTTGATGAAACAGTTACTGTGAAATCTAAGAATGCTAAAGGTAAGAAGAATAAATCTCAGCATTCACAGAAACCGATCACTACTGGTAAGCCAAAGAAGAAGCATTCGTCTGTTTCTCAAAAATCTGACTCAATAGTTTCAAATGTTTCAAATCTGAGCAAGAAAGGGCTAGGAGTTAAATCTCAATAGCAACCAAAACAAGAGATTGACGAGACTGATAAATCTTTTTCTAGTGTTGATTGTAATAAGACTACGACTAGTAAAGATGTTTTGATTGATGATGTTGCCATTTTGAAACCAAAACTTGTCGTTTCTCGCAAGAAATACTCTATGAAGCAATTATTCCAGTTATCTTTATCTGCTAGAAAGTCTTCATATTAAGATAAACATGTTTCTACTTCTTGTCAAGATTCTGATGTTTGGTTTGGCACATATCATGTTCACTCTTATCATATTAATTCTTCATTTGAATATCAAAAACAAAGAGGACCGAAATTTCAATGGGTACCAAAATCCTGTACTAACACTGTAGGACCCATTTATAAGTGGGTACCTAAATCTCTTGTTTCATAATTTCTCTTGTGCAGACCCGTCATACGTGGTACTTGGATAGCGGGTGTTCCAAGCATATGAAAAGGCAGAAAGGTATGTTGACCAACTTTACAGAGAAGTATTGCGGAACAGTTCGATTTGGTAATGATCAGTTTTCAACAATTCTGGGGTATGGTGATAAGGTACACGAAAACGTCATGATTAAGAAGGTGATCTACGTTGAAGGCTTAAGACACAACCTTTTCAGTATAGGCCAGTTCTGTGACAAAGGCTTAGAGGTAAATTTCAAGGCCAAGAGGTGTTCTGTTCGTACTGAAGAAGGCAAGGAACTCTTGGTAGGCACTCGAAAGTCCGACCTCTACACAATTAATTTGTCAAACGTCCAGACTGACAAGCAGGTATGTCTACTCTCTAAAGCCTCGATGCAGCAAAGCTGGCTATGGCATCGACGACTCTCTCACCTCAACTTTAGGTACATAAACAAGCTGGTCAGTGAAAAGCTAGTTAAAGGACTTCCAGAGCTGAAGTATGAAAAAGAACACATGTGTGGAACATGTGAAAAGGGAAAGATGAAGAGAGCTCCACATAAACCAAAGTCTGAACCGAGTTCAAGCTCTCCGTTAGAGTTGTGGCATATGGACTTATGCGGTCTGATGCGAACGCAAAGTCTAGGCGGAAAGAAGTACATACTAGTTATTGTGGACGATTACTCGTGATACACTTGGTTCAAATTTCTACGTTCAAAAGATGAGACACCTGATGTTCTCATTACATTCCTAAAGACGACCCAGGTAAATCTGCAGAAACCGGTCAAGCTTCTAAGAACAGACAATGGCACAGAGTTCAAGAACAAAACAGTTCAAGAATATCTCGAATCGGTCGGGATATACATCAATACTCTGCTTCTCGTACGCCTCAACAGAATGGAGTGGTCGAAAGAAGAAATCGTACGCTAGTCGAGGCTGCTCGTACTATGCTAAGTCAATATGACTTACCTCTATTTCTGTGGGCTGAAGTTGTATCGACTGCATGCTACACTCAGAATCGATCCATGATACACCGCAGATTCAAGAAGACTCTTTATGCGTTAATCAACAACCGAACACCGATAATCAAATATTTCCATATATTTGGGTGTAAGTGTTATGTTCTAAACGATAGAGAGAGTCTGAACATGTTCAGTGCAAAGGCGGACGAAGGCATCTTCATTGGTTATTCCTCTACATCTACTGCATTCTGTGTATATCTGAAGAAGTCAAAAACAGTTGTTGAAAGCGTAAACGTCACATTTGATGAAGAGATGGCTTATGAACAACACAGTTCAGAACCTATGATAACAAGAGTACTAGCTTCTGGGCAAAACAGTCTAGAACCTGCGTCTCAAGCGATCAAATAAGATGAAGCATCAATGTCTACTAAACATTTATCTAATGTGAAGAAATCTGTTGTGGTTGACAGGTTGGAAGACTCAACGACTACTCATCCAACCAGTTCAGATATCTCTACTAAATCCAACTCCCCGATTCAGCAAGAAATTCCAGTTCAAATGCCGACTCCAACAGTTGAAGTTGTGACAAATAATGAAGAGACAGAAGTTGCTGTATTAGTAGGATGTTCTGTACAGACTGATCTACAAACGGACCAACTTGTACCTGTTGAGCCTTATGCACCTACTACTTCAACTGCAACTATCATTCCTCCTGAACAACCTGAAGAAGGTTCCAGTGGATTCTTAGATGATAATATTGATATATACTCATATAATCCACTCCCTCATGAACATAAATGGACCAAAGAGCACCCGATAAGCCAGATCATTGGCGATCCAACCAAACCGGTGCAAACTAGGTCAGCTTCAATGAATATGTGTATACATGAATCCTTTCTTAGCGAGATCGAGCCATCTCGCGTATCCGAGGCTCATGCCGATTCAGACTGGGTGACTGCAATGCAAGAAGAGCTGAATCAGTTCGACGCACTACAAGTCTGGAGACTCGTACCCAAACCTCAAGGTAAAACCATTATAGGTACGAAATGGGTTTTCAAAATCAAGAAAGATGAAGATGGTACCGTTATCAGAAACAAAGCAAGACTTGTTGCCAAGGGATACAGGCAAGAGGAAGGAATAGACTACGATGAGGCTTATGCTCCTGTGGCGCATTTAGAGGCAATTCGAATGTTTTTGGCCTACGTAACTCACAAGAACTTCACTGTCTTTCAAATGGACTTGAATACCGCCTTTCTTAATGGCATTCTAAAGGAAGAAGTCTACGTCTCGCAGCCAGAAGGCTTTGTCAATCAAGAGAAACCGAATCATGTCTACATTCTCGACAAAGCAATCTATGGAATGAAACAAGCTCCTCGCGCCTGGTATGATGTCCTATCTCAATTTTTAGTCAAGTCTGGTTTTACAAAAGTTACGGTAGATACCACTTTGTTTATTAAAAAGGAGAAAGCCGATATCATTCTTATTCAAATCTATGTGGATGATATTATTTTTGGCTATACAAATCGTAAGTATTGTAAGAATTTTTCAAACCTTATGGTGTCAAGATTTCAGATGAATATGATGGGAGAGATGAATTTCTTTCTCGGATTACAAGTCAAACAATTTTCATCGGGGATTTTTATCAATCAATCAAAATACATTCTTGATATACTTCGGAAGTTCAAAATGGAAAATTCTAAACCGATTGGTACCCCAATGGCACCAGGTACTAAGATTGGCACCGATCCTTCTGGAAAGGTTGTTGATGTTAGGACTTACAGAGGGATAATAGGTTCTTTGATGTATCTTACTTCTAGTAGGCCAGATATAATGTTCTCTACATGCTTATGTGCTAGATATCAGGCTAATCCTAAAGAAATCCATGTGTCTGCAGTTAAGCTCATTTTAGGTATCTGAAGGGGACTGCAGATCTTGCTCTGTGGTATCCTAAAGATACTAGCTTTGAACTAACAACATATACAGATGCAGATCATGCTGGTTGTATGCTAGATAGGAATAGCAAGTCAAGTCATAAACAGTTCCTCGGTGATAAACTCGTAAGTTGGGCATCGAAGAAGCAACTTTGTGTATCAACTTCAACGACCGAAGCAGAATATGTAGCTGCTGCTAGCTGCTTTTCTCAAGTCTTGTCGATGAGAACACAACTGCACGACTACGGTTTTCACTTCAACAAATTCCCAATCTACTGTGACTCAAAGAGCGTCATCGCGATAACAGCGAATCCTGTTCAGCACACCAAGACGAAACACATAGATGTCAGGTATCATTTTATCAAAGATAATGTCGAAAAAGGAACAATTGAACTTTTCTTTGTAAGAACTGATTATCAGCTTGCAGATTTGTTTACCAAACCTTTAGACGAAAAGAGGTTCACCTTTCTTGTCTCTAAGCTTGGTATTTGTAAGAAAAGAGGTTCGCATTCCACTCATGAACATTGAGTCTGTGTTTAACTTACTGTTGTCTCAGTGGTTTACACAATATTGAGTCTTATAAACAATCATCAAGTGCTTAATTCTTTCTATCGATTGCACAAACACACAAGGAATTTTTTTCTTTGTCATAACGTTTATAGAAATTACCTTTGTGGTATTTCGATGATTGAATGGAAGCCTTGGGGGAGTGACCATCAAAAAGCTCCTTTCCAATGTGTATTCGTTACACACAGTGACTTAGTGTTACTAACAGGCATTTTAACTGATTCATTTGTTGATTCAGGTGTTACACGATTATTTTTCTGGATTTGCAAAGATCTAGATGAATATCTTTTGAATTGACGAATCAGAGGCTCTGTAAGAAAGACAATTCTTGACATAAAAGTTTTGACGAACTCGTTGCTCTTTTCATCAAAAAGGGGGAGAAGAGCTACACAAGAAATGGAGAACAACATAAGTTTAGAGCAAGTATTCTGAAGACATGCTGATTTGAGAGAAATGTTCTTTGTAGATACTTTGCTACAACATTCTTAGCTAAATCTGAAGATAATTTCTTTCCATCATCTGAAAGAGAGTTTATCTACGTCTTTTGGGGAGATTGCTACTTGTTGAAGACTAAGAGGGAGATTGCATCTTCTTAGCTGAAAGAGAAGACTGAATTGCTAAATCTTTTTAGTAATGATCTTGATCCAAAGGGGGAGATTGTTATCGCACAGATCTATTGGATTCAAGATCATCCAATCTGAAGATCACAATATGAAGCTAAAGCTGGAAAGTCGACTCTTAATATTAGTCTAAAGTCAGTTTGTAATAAATCGGCAAAGTTAGTTTATTGTATTTTAGTGTTTTAGTTATAAGTCCTAAATATCTATTTGTTAGATATTATTTAGGATATTATTTTGTTTGTTAGATAATATCTTAGTTAGATATTATATATTTGCAAGTTGGTAGAACACACACATAACACATTTCAATGGTGTAAAACTTAGAGAGCTTCAAAGTGTAAATCACAATCATCAATCTGTAATCTGCGTTTATTTATCAATCAGGTTGGTAAATCATTGTTGTTGTTTGTGTTGATAAGAACTTGTCATAAATCAGGGACACACACACTAAGTTTTCAAAAGATATCAAGGGGGAGAAGAGTTGAAGCTTGAAGAGGATGATTCCTTTACAAAACTTAGGGGAGAATGTTAGAACATAAAATGTTCTATTTAGAAGTTTTGTAAAGTAATCTTAAGTTTGTATATTTGGGTCGTGTAATTAGGTTTGGGCTTATTTGTATACAAGGGTGATGGGGTGTATATATATATATATATAGATATATAGATTAGTGAATAATACAAACATTTCCTCCCTAATCATTCTTGTTAATCTTTCTTAATCAAATTAACTGTGATCAATGGACCTAACAGATCTTCGATCAGGGTATCATCAATTAAGAGTTCGTGAGGAGGACATCCCTAAGACTGCTTTTAGGATCCGATATGGGCACTACAAGTTCTTAGGTATGCCTTCAGATTAACAAATGCATCGGCCGTGTTTATGGATTTTGTTATCCCAGATAACAATGCAAATCAAGATGACACAATGTAATTTCCAATCATACTCATTTTGTATTGATTTCTTGAACGTATTACTACTCTCTCAAACTTTCTCTCTCTACAGTATAAACTCGTATATCACTATGAATCTGCTACAAGTACTTACACGCACAACACCACTATGACAACTATTAAAACAAACAACAAACACACACACAACTGAAAGGCGCAAACAACTAAACTACGTAGAAAACTAAACTCTTACAACAAGACAACTTTGACTTTGACTTTTATTACATTGACTTTGACTTTGATGCTTGAGAGTTAACTTTCAGCTTTAACTTCAATCTTCAGTCTTCTATGATCTTGTATCCAATATATTTATGATCTAACAATCTCCCTCTTTGGATTCAAGATCATCTCAAAAAGATTTTACAATATAATCTTCTCTCTTTAAGCTCAGTAAATGTAATCTCCCCCTTTGTAATTGATAATCCAAGATCAACTAAATCTCTAGAGAGAGAAAGTAGAGAGAGAGTTGAAGCGCAAAAGTGAATGTATTAAGTAATGCGTCAGTTCCTCACAAATACCAAAGCCACAAGGGACTTAAATACCCTTGGCTAATACAGTACTAAATTAGCCTCTAAGCACAATATTAGACCAAGCCTATAAATACAATGATTACTATAAAATCAGACTTAACAATCTCCCCCTTAGTAATCATTGGCGCTGTGGTCTTCAAAATTCATCTTCTAAATCAGCACAAACCATCTAAGCGACTTAGTGATGCTTCTTTCTTGACTAAAAAAAAAATCTTCTCAGCATCTTTCAATCTTAGTTGCCTTTACTGTCTTGACAAGACTGGACCAGTATGCAATAAACTTGAAAGAACTGTTGGTTCACCAGCTTGTGCTCTAGACGACAAGCCTCTTTTAAATGTACTTGAATGAACTGTGGTGATCGGAGTAGGAACAACAAAAAGTCAAGTATAGTTGAAGAAATAGAATCTTGAGCGAATCTTGAGTAGCAGATAATCATTTGAACTCTTTGTCTCTTTAAATTCTCCTTAACTTCTCCCCCTCATGACCTTGATGATCTGGATCAACTTGGTCATGCAAATGTTGGAGACGAGACAACTTAAGATCTGCAAAATCAGAGTAAAGGAAGAAAAGGGAAGGTTTGCGCTAACTGTTGGTGGCGCAAACTTAGTTTTGCACTAGCAGAAGGAAGCGCAAAGCTTGTTTTGCGCTAGAATCTGTTGGCGCAAATCTAAATTTTGCTCTACCAACTGTTGGCGCAAATATGACTTGGAATCTGAAAATTTTCACCTGTTAAGCTCTTTGACTCCCCCTACACAAATGCACTAAATATGACAATTCAAGTTAGCATTTGTATAAAGAATCATATACTCCCCCTCGAAAACATATATGATTTTTCAGAAAATTTTCCATTTTCACTTCCCCTTGAAAAATGCACAAACCCATTGACAAAGACATATGAGAACACAAGAATTGAAACATCACAGTAGAAAGAAAAATATACTGAATATGTATTTTGAAACAACTAAATATATAAAAATTTAAACACTAAACAAATTAAATTCTACTTAGTAAAATATCACAGATTTATCTATCAAATGAAATCAAATATATGTTGTTGGATAAAAATACAAGTTTCATTGCATATCAAGTTAAAACATGTTCAGTTTCAAAAACTTTCATCAATCTATTCAGTGTGCTAGCATGCGAACTTCGATTAGCTTCAAGAAAATTCAATTCTAAAACTATAATAGAAAACTTTGCATGTACTTACACTAAGCCATCAGAGTTTAAGATTTTCACAAATTTATAGGTTTATCACAACTCCAACAAATCACCAAGTATCATGAGATGTGTGCTCATTTGCATATTTTAGCATTGTGCACATTGGCATCTTCACATGAGTGTGCTCTTTGGCATCTTTGAAGCTTGTGCACTTTGGCATCTTTTTAATCAAAAAGTTTGGTAAGTAAAGAACATGCCGTAAATGTAACTTTCTAACTGACCCTATTGCAGGATTTGGGTCAGCCGCTCCCATACCAGTTGGCCTTAGGGGACTAGGTGTCAAGCACCTTAGGAACTTACTCTCCCAGATCAGAAAGGCTACATCGACACATCCTAAACCCATTCATACCAGTAGAACATGACTTTCGATCTGATTCTATAGAAGGATTTGGGTTCGATCACTCCCAGATCAACTGACCTTAGGGGACCAGATGACAAGAATCCCACAGAACACACTTTCCTAAACCAGAAAGGTCACAGGTACAAAATTTTAAACTTAGAGATTTCTTAATTTTATATATATAATTTTCATCTCAATCACTCAGTTTTACATCTAAGTGCTTAGCCCATATTTTCATTACGATCCATAATTCTGACTTTTTAGGATTTCCAAGCATTGTAAACTATAAATATTCCGAATAACACAACTTTAAAGCAGAATGCAAAAGTTTCAAACATGTTGCTGACTTTTCGACTTTTAAAAGACTTGAAAGTTGAGCATATAAAACTTTAATATTAACAAAGCAACTTGAAAATTTATCCTAGACACACATTTTATTCAAAAGAAAGATAAACAGTAAAACTTTTACTTTAGAGAATAAAATTTGTAAAGATTTGAGAGTCCAAGAACACTGATTCTTTAGAGAGAGAAAGTAGAGAGAGAGAGACTTGGAGCGCAAAGTGTCAAATCAGATTAATGAGCGTGTCAAAACTTACAAGACACAAAGACCAAAGGGACTTAAATACCCTTGGTCAATACAACACAGAATAAGCACTAAACACAGTATTTGACCAAGCCCTATAAATACAATGATTACTATAAAATCAGACCTAACAAGATTTAAACTTTTAAATTCAAATGCCGAGTTTGAAAATTTAATACAAAAGTAAAGAATTCGGCAAATTGATATTTAGTCAGAACAAAATAAAATTTCAATAATACTATCTTTCACATAATGTATAAAGAATTTGTGTCTCAAAAGAAAGATATGGGTTGTACAAATTGAAGAGTTAGTTGAACTTGCTCAGATTCAAGAAAAACAATTATCAGAAAACTGAAATAACATCTTTAACAGAGATAAATGTATCGGAATAAAGTAGATGTACTCACAGTTTTTCATTAGTCAGAAGCTAAAAGCGTTGAATAACGAGTCCTAAACTGACATGTTTAGAAATCGAAGTCCATTGAAGTATGGGTTCTGAGTTGATGTACTCATAAACCAACTTTCTCTTACTCCCCCTTGAAATTAGATGCCTGCAACTTAGAATCAATCTGTGATTTTGGTACCCACTTGTATTTGGGTCCATGAAAATTAGTTGCAGTTCTTCTGGGGAAATATTTGTAAGATTTGACATAAACGACATGAGAAAGATTGTCAGACAAATGAACATAAGAATTAGCAGAAGAGAAATCATAATCATCTGAACTAGAATCAGAAGAAGAATATGAGACATGTTTTGAAATTTGAATCATTTGCTTTATTGAGTGTTTTGAAATTTGATTACAAGAAGCAAAAGAATCACTTTTATAGTGTTTGTGTACATATCTATCCGCTTCACCCTCCATATCTGCTTTGAAGGAGTGCTCAAAGTCCTATCTGAAACATTTGAATCAGAACAATTAGAATTATCAGAAATGACAGTATCTTGTTTCTTAGACTTCTTTGGCCGTCTTCTTTTACGTTTTGGTTTATAATAATCATCATTTCGCGTAAAAGATTCATCAAGAATTTTCGATTTAATATTTGAATCAGAAAAAGCAATTGTACCTAAGAGACCCAACTGATCAACCAATAAATATGAACTTATCTCGGAGACAGAAAAATTTTGAGAAAAGATTTCAGATTTTTGAAATTCCTTTTTGTTTACATGAAAATCAGAAGAAAAGCCAGAAATAGAATCTTGTTTTTGAGAAAATAATTTTTCTTCAAGACTTGATGTCATGAAAGAAAGAAATACACCTGATTCAATTTTTTTTAACCTAAGTTAGGGAGACGCGAAAACTGAAGTTTTTCGATTGAAGTGAGACGCGCAAACTAGAGGTTTGCGTTTAAAGAGAGAGCCGCGAACTAAACTGAACCGCGAACAGGAGGTTTGCGTTTGCTTAGAGAAACGCAAGATGACACTTTGCGTTTGTGAAGACTTTGCGCGTGTGACTTTGCGGGTGTAGGAGGAAGCGCAAAGTTAGCTTTGCCTGTGAAGAAGGAAACGCAAAGTAAACTTTGCGGGTGTGACTTTAAACGCGAACTTGTCCTTTTTGTGTCGAAGGCAGAAACGCAAATCAAACTTTCCGTTTGTAGAGGGAAACGCAAACTTCACTTTGCGGGTTGAACTTGATACGCAAAGTAGCTTTGTGTTTCCAATGAGAACCGAAAACCTGAAAAACAAGATCAAGATTAGTAGAACATGCAATTCAACTCAATGAATGAAACGCAAAGCAACATGAAAGACACGCAAAGTATTATGAATAACGCGCAAAGACTATGAATGAAATGCAAAGTTTAGATCTTGAACAAACCGAACGCAAAACACAAAAACTTCTAAAGAATCGATTTCAACACTGAATTTTATGAAATTTCCTTTACAAATAAGATTGAAAACACTTTTTCGACTCAAATCAACCAAAAATTTCGATTAAAAACCATAAAAACGACATTTCGACGATAGAACAGTAACCAAACTCGTTTTTCCAGAAAACTTTTAAAAACTCAAAATCGATGATCGAATAATGTTTTTCTTGAAAAACAACCTGAAACAAATGTGATCGATTATTAAAAACGTATCTAATGAGACCAAAAACAACCAAATTCGATCACAAAAAGATCCAAAATTTATGAGAAATCAAGAAAACGAGATTTTCTTGAAAAATTCAAGAAAATCGATCAAATTTTCGATTTCAATCACAAATTTAGATTTAGAAAAACAATCTCTCAATTCTCTCAAGATTCAGTTGGCTCTGATATCAATTGAGAGTCCAAGAACACTGATTCTTTAGAGAGAGAAAGTAGAGAGAGAGAGAGACTTGGAGCGCAAAGTGTCAAATCAGATTAATGAGCGTGTCAAAACTTACAAGACACAAAGACCAAAGGGACTTAAATACCCTTGGTCAATACAACCCAGAATAAGCACTAAACACAATATTTGACCAAGCCCTATAAATACAATGATTACTATAAAATCAGACCTAACAAGATTTAAACTTTTAAATTCAAATGCCGAGTTTGAAAATTTAATACAAAAGTAAAGAATTCGGCAAATTGATATTTAGTCAGAACAAAATAAAATTTCAATCATACCATCTTTCACATAATGTATAAAGAATTTGTGTCTCAAAAGAAAGATATCGGTTGTACAAATTTAAGAGTTAGTTGAACTTGCTCAGATTCAAGAAAAACAATAATCAGAAAACTGAAATAACATCATTAACAGAGATAATTGTATCGGAATAAAGTAGATGTACTCACAGTTTCTCATTAGTCAGAAGCTAAAAGCGTTGAAGAACGAGTCCTAAACTGACATGTTTAGAAATCGAAGTCCATTGAAGTACGGGTTCTGAGTTGATGTACTCAGAAACCAACTTTCTCTTACTCCCCCTTGAAATTAGATGCCTGCAACTTAGAATCAATCTGTGATTTTGGTACCCACTTGTATTTGGGTCCATGAAAATTAGTTGCAGTTCTTGTGGGGAAATATTTGTAAGATTTGACATAAACCACATGAGAAAGATTGTCAGACAAATGAACATAAGAATCAGTAGAAGAGAAAACATAATCATCTGAACTAGAATCAGAAGATAAATATGAGACATGTTTTGAAATTTGAATCATTTGCTTTATTGAGTATTTTGAAATTTGATTACAAGAAGCAAAAGAATCACTTTTATAGTGTTTGTCTACATATCTATCCGCTTCACCCTCCATATCTTCTTTGAAGGAGTGCTCAAAGTCCAATCTGAAACATTTGAATCAGAACAATTAGAATTATCAGAAATGACAATATCTTGTTTCTTAGACTTCTTTGACCGTCTTCTTTTACGCTTTGGTTTATAATAATCATCATTTAGCGTAAAAGATTCATCAAGAATTTTCGATTTAATATTTGAATCCGAAGAAGCAATTGTACCTAAGAGACCCAACTGATCAACCAATAAATCTGAACTTACCTCGGAGTCAGAAAAATTTTGAGAAAAAATTTCAGATTTTAGAAATTCCCTTTTGTTTACATGAAAATCAGAAGAAAGGCCAGAAATAGAATCTTGTTTTTGAGAAAATAATTTTTCTTCAAGACTTGATGTCATGAAAGAAATAAATACACCTGATTCAATTTTTTTTTAAACTAAGTCAGGGAGACGCGCAAACTGAAGTTTTTCGATTGAAGTGAGACGCGCAAACTAGAGGTTTGCGATTCAAGAGAGAGCCGCAAACTAAACTGAACCGCGAACAGGAGGTTTGCGTTTGCTTAGAGAAACTCAAGATGACACTTTGCGTTTGTGAAGACTTTGCGGGTGTGACTTTGCAGGTGTAGGAGGAAGCGCAAAGTTAACTTTGCATGTGAAGAAGGAAACGCAAAGTAAACTTTGCGGGTGTGACTTCAAACGCGAACTTGTCCTTTTTCGGTCGAAGGCAAAAACGCAAATCAAACTTTGCGTTTGTAGAGGGAAACGCAAACTTCACTTTGTGGGTTGAACTTGATACGCAAAGTAGCTTTGTGTTTCCAATGAGAACCGAAAACCTGAAAAACAAGATCAAGATTAGTAGAACATGCAATTCAACTCAATGAATGAAATGCAAAGCAACATGAAAGACACGCAAAGTATTATGAATAACGCGCAAAGACTATGAGTGAAACGCAAAGTTTAGATCTTGAACAAACCGAACGCAAAACAGAAAAACTTCTAAAGAATCGATTTCAACACTGAATTTTATGAAATTTCCTTTTACAAATAAAATCGAAAACACTTTTTCAACTCAAATCAACCAAAAATTTCGATTAAAAACCATAAAAACGACATTTCGACGATAGAACAGTAACCAAACTCGTTTTTCCAGAAAACTTTTAAAAACCCAAAATCGATGATCGAATACTGTTTTCTTGAAAAACAACCTGAAACAAATGTGATCGATTATTAAAAACGAATCTAATGAGACCAAAAACAACCAAATTCGATCACAAACAGATCCAAATTTTATGAGAAATCAAGAAAACGAGATTTTCTTGAAAAATTCAAGAAAATCGATCAAATTTTCGATTTCAATCACAAATTTAGATTTAGAAAAACAATCTCTCAATTCTCTCAAGATTCAGTTTGCTCTGATACCAATTGAGAGTCCAAGAACACTGATTCTTTAGAGAGAGAAAGTAGAGAGAGAGAGACTTGGAGCGCAAAGTGTCAAATCAGATTAATGAGCGTGTCAAAACTTACAAGACACAAAGACCAAAGGGACTTAAATACCCTTGGTCAATACAACACAGAATAAACACTAAACACAGTATTTGACCAACCCTATAAATACAATGATTACTATAAAATCAGACCTAACAAGATTTAAACTTTTAAATTCAAATGCCGAGTTTGAAAATTTAATACAAAAGTAAAGAATTCGGCAAATTGATATTTAGTCAGAACAAAATAAAATTTCAATAATACCATCTTTCACATAATGTATAAAGAACTTGTGTCTCAAAAGAAAGATATGGGTTGTACAAATTGAAGAGTTAGTTGAACTTGCTCAGATTCAAGAAAAACAATTATCAGAAAACTGAAATAACATCATTAATAGAGATAAATGTATCGGAATAAAGTAGATGTACTCACAGTTTCTCATTAGTCAGAAGCTAAAAGCGTTGAAGAACGAGTCCTAAACTGACATGTTTAGAAATCGAAGTCCATTGAAGTACGGGTTCTGAGTTGATGTACTCAGAAACCAACTTTCTCTTACTCCCCCTTGAAATTAGATGCCTGCAACTTAGAATCAATCTGTGATTTTGGTACCCACTTGTATTTGGGTCCATGAAAATTAGTTGTAGTTCTTGTGGGGAAATATTTGTAAGATTTGACATAAACGGCATGAGAAAGATTGTCAGACAAATTAACATAAGAATCAGCAGAAGAGAAAGCATAATCATCTGAACTAGAATCAGAAGAAGAATATGAGACATGTTTTGAAATTTGAATCATTTGCTTTATTGAGTATTTTGAAATTTGATTACAAGAAGCAAAAGAATCACTTTTATAGTGTTTGTCTACATATCTATCCGCTTCACCCTCCATATCTACTTTGAAGGAGTGCTCAAAGTCCTATCTGAAAATTTTGAATCAGAACAATTAGAATTATCAGAAATGACAGTATCTTGTTTCTTAGACTTCTTTGATCGTCTTCTTTTACGCTTTGGTTTATAATAATCATCATTTAGCGTAAAATATTCATCAAGAATTTTTGATTTAATATTTGAATCAGAAGAAGCAATTGTACCTAAGAGACCCAACTGATCAACCAATAAATCTGAACTTACCTCTGAGTTAGAAATTTTTTGAGAAAAGGTTTCAGATTTTAGAAATTCCATTTTATTTACATGAAAATCAGAAGAAAGGCCAGAAATAGAATCTTGTTTTTGAGAAAATAATTTTTCTTCAAGACTTGATGTCATGAAAGAAAGAAATACACCTGATTCAATTTCTTTTTGAATATTTTGATCTTCAATTTTATCTCCAAGTTCAATGATTTGCATTCTAATACTAATGGAGGAGTATATCTCTTAGAATCATAAAAGATTGGAGAGATATTTTCCTTATCAGATGTGGTGGCATATATATCAACATAATCATCAGACACTGAAGACTTAATGGGAGATATGTCATTTAAACTTTTTTTGCCTTTCTTTGATTTGTCAGGAAAATATTTGGCATTTTCGCTTGTATAAACAAAAGAAATTTCCTTTTTCTTATTATTCATCCTTTTCTCATTTTCGATTTCTAACACTTGCTTTTCATTCATCCAATTAATTTTAAATTGAAGAGCATATTTAGCAAGTGCGAGATAATCGTATTTATATAAAGTAGGGTATTTTTCTATCGCATTGTTTAAACAATGTGGATTTTCAAAACCAAGTCCTCATTTTTCTTTTATAGACTCAGAACTCCGCGGTTTGTTCAAATAAATAGTTTGTTCAGATTAATTCCTTTGATATAATTTTTCTTCCAACTCATTTATTTTATCTGAAAAATTATCTTTTAATTTGGTCATTTCAGTCAAAGAATCAAGATAAGTCTTATTCGATTTTTCTAAATCATCTAATTTCTTTTGAAAGATGTCTTTTGTATGAGCTAAAATAGATTTTTAATCTTTCAAAGAAATCTGTAATTTATCAATCAAATTTGACTTTTCTGAATTTAAATGCTTTTCAGATAATAACTTTCAGCGTAAATCATGTAAAGCAGTTATAATAATGTTCATTTGAGAATAAATGAATTTGAAATCAGACTCAGAAATTACCTCATCTTCGATGAAGCACATATGATCAGTCTCGATATTATCAGCTTCATCATCAGAGTGATCCAGCCAAAATTCTTCTTCAGCTAATAAAGTAGTTCCATTCTCTCTTTTTCCAGCCAGTTCCAATTTCTTTCTGTAATAAGCGGAATCCCGAACCTTCTTCACTCGACACTCCTTAGAGATGTGACCCGACTTTCCACAATTGAAGCACGCAACAGGTTTCTTAGGGTTGAGAAAGAAGTGAAGCGAGGAGTGTTGGAACTTGAATGAGGTTGGAACTTCTTCTGATAGGGTTGAGAAAGAAGAATCATTGCTTTCTGAAGTGCCTCACCATCATCTTTAGTGGCCCCGTCATAACCATTATCAGACAATGCTTGATCAACCAGACGGCTCGTTAGAAGTGCAACTGGGTCCACTATTTTCTTATTCTTCTTATCAAGTTTGACATTTTTCTCTGTGACTATCCACTCATCTGTCATCAGAATCTCGTACATCTCTTGGATTTGCATGTTAGACATTCTGACATCATTCCTCAATTTGTGGCAAGATTTATTCCATTCTGGTTGCAAAGCATTGAGGAACTTCATATTTGTCTCCAGATCAGTCTTTTCCACTTTAATTTTCCTCTGATCATTTATTACCGCACAGAATCTGTCATAAACAACTTTCAGAGACTCCCCATCTTTGGCTTTAAATTCTTCAAAATTGTTCATGAAACGCGTATGCCTAAGTTGTGTTGCAACTGAAGAACCAAGCATAATCTTCTCTAGGTGTTCCCACATAAGTTTAGAATGATTTTTGAAGCAACCAATCCTGTTGTAGATAGAATTTGGCAAAGCTAGCATTAGATTAGCCTTTATATCACGATCGACTTTATATTGCACTGACTCAGCAGGTGTGTACTCAACAGTAGGCTTTGGCATACCAGAAGCCAGTAATGGTTTTTCAAAATATCCTTCAGATACAATTTTCATCATGTCATCTCCGTTCTTTTGACGCTCGATGAAATTTAGAAATCGATCTTGCCACTAAGTAAATTCATTTTCATCGACCAGAACTGGAGGACGAGTTTCTGTGCCCAATGACATCATGAGATCGCTTTTGTAGAACTGAGCTTCAAAAGCAAACTTTGCAGAATCCATAGATGAAAATTTTCAGAAAATGCTTAGTCTGGAAGCAGAAGATCTGGCGTAAACTTGAAATTTGCGCTAACAGAGGATAGCACAAACTAGGTATTGCGTGAACAGAAGGTCGCGCAAAAGTGATTTGCGTTACTCGTTGATGGCGCAAATAAAGATTTGCGTGAAGCACTGATGCCGCAAACTTGAGTTTGCGTGATGAACTGATAACGCAAAATTGACTTTCTGTGAAGCTTGGATGACGAGAACTTCTATTTACTTGACAAGTAAGAGGCGAGACTGTGTCAGGATCTGATTCTTAACAAGAATAAACACTCAGAAACAATATTAAAGGAGTTTGCGGAATAACACTTTAATATTCAGAATATCAATGAAATAGTGAATATGAATCACAACTTGTAAACTTTATTGAATGATTTAAAGCTACAAGATTTCACACACAACCTCAATATTGATGAACAGGCTCACCAATACGAATTCTACTTCTCTAGAATTAGGATTATAAACCTTGAGGTTAATTCTCTCTATGAAAACAAAAACTAAGAATCAAAAATTAAAATTTTTAAACTATTCTGACTAAGTCTATATATATACTAAAGATAAAAGATAATTACAAAATATAAAAGATCCTCAGTATAATCTTCCATAGTTATCTCCAAGCTTTCAATGAATATCTTCAATCAATACATCTGTCTTCATTGCCATACGAAGTCTTCATCTCATAAGCAGTACTAACCATGTTCAGAAGCATTAACCATGTTCAGCAGTATTAATCTGTTTCAAAAGTACTAACCATGTTGTGCTAGCAGCATTAACCATACTTGTGCAAATTCTGAATTCCCAACAATCTCCCCCTAACTTGACTTTTGAGAAGAGAAGTCAAGTTCTTCATTTATGGTCTTCAAGATGCTTTCAACACTACAACTTAGTTGCCCAAATTCGGATCCAGACCCAGACTTTGATTAATTGTTCTTCTTACCACAATTCTGGCCATTTCTGATTCCTTCAGCATCCCATTCAGCTTCTCCTTGCTATGATCATACACTTTGTCCACTAGGTAGTACTCATGATAACAGTTATCAATTGTGATCATGCATACACCACAATTTTCAAATAGTATCCACTTATCAATCTTCTTAAACCCATACTCATAATGTAGATCCTTGATTCTGTAAACCACCTTTTCTTGTTTAAACATCATACAAAGATATTCCATTGCAATCTTGAGTAGACTTTCTTCAGTTCCTTTCAAAACATGTTCATAAAGTTTTATTCCCACTTTATGCATCTCTTCAAGATCAGCTCTGGAGCAACTTCTGATTACTTTCCCCCAAGTTGAATATACTTTAAATACATCACCAACTCTTTTAAGCCTAAAGTAATCCTTTCTGTTGTCTCTCAGAATGTCCCAAAAGATGACTTCTGGTGCTTTCACAGAAATGGGAACAACCTGAACTGGTTCTATTATAGTCAGATAAAGACCCACTTGCTCATCAGATTGCTTATTGGACTGCTCTGGATTCTACACAGATTCTGCTGAAGGTGTAACTGAAGGTTCTGTCTCTATTTTAGCTTCTTCAATCCTTGGCTTCTTGGACTGTTTCTTGGAAGCTGTGGTCTTTACTCTCTTTCCAGATTTCATTTCCATACCATCATTCTCTTCTTTAGTGTCTTTTGCCATTTCTTTGGTAGGAGTGACTTCCTCAGGGAATGGTTATTGAATGTTTAGATCATGTCTCTCCTTCATCCTTCGTTCAGCCTCTCCCCTTTGTGAGGAGTCCCCTTGAAGCTTAGCCATTTCCTTTTTATAGAGCTCCTCATCTTGACTGTATGTCATATTAGTAAACATCTATCCTTTGACACCAATTGAACCTTTCAGAAAAATTTATCATTTTTCTTCTTTCCTGATTGGCCAAAAAGGTCTTGGAAGGTTGTCTTTTCTGCTTTTTAACTGGCATTCTTTTTACTGGTATTTTCTTGACTTCAGCTGCAGTTTTTATGCTCTTTTGATATTTTTCATTCAGCTTTCTGGCCATCTCTAGTGCAAGCTCTCTGCCCTTCTCTGATTGGAGTTGTTCCTCCTTTTCCATCTCAGTTTGTAGTTGTTTTGCTACTTCTTCATCTAACTCCACCTGGTTCTTCTTCTTTGAAGTTTGTTCAGATTGAACCATCTTAGCTTTACCCTTTGCATCCTTCAAACCTGCCTCACTTCTTTCTTTTCTCTTCTTTTCAATGCCTCCTTCATTGATGACCACTCCCTTGGCCTTTAGAGTAGCCTTAGGAGTGTCATTCTTTGCTTTTACCAAAGTTTTTGCTATTTCCATTTCTTCAACAGATAGCCCTGTTACTGCTGCTACCTGTTCTGTTACTACTGCTGCTTGAACCTTGTCTGTTTCTACTGCTTGTGCTTCTGTTTCTGCAGCTTTCTCCCCCTTAACATCGAATCCCATCTCAGATGTACTTTCCTTTTCTGCTTCAGCCTCTGAATTCTCCCCTTGTTGAAAGCATCATTAGCATTTTTCCTCTTCTTCAAAAGAAACTGCCTTCTCCTCTTCTTTTGCACCAATCTTGTCACCATTTTCTTCAATTTGGTAATCTGTACTTGTTGAGACAGAATTACCATTTTCATTTCTTCTATGTCTTTGCCTTGTTTGATGACATCCATATTGATGTTGCCCATTGTTTCCATCAATTCATTGTAGTCATATCTGTCCTCACCTTCTCCAGGAGTGTTACCCCCTTTTGAAGGATCATGGGATCTTTTAGTAGTGGAAGTCTTCTGCCTAGCAGAAGCACCCTCCACCCCCTTGGTTTCTTGGCACCTTGGACCTTTGGATGATTGCTCACCCAAAGTTGCCATGGGGAAGGTCTTATTGATGTTACCACTGGCCTCTTCTGTGCTAGCAGGAGTAGTGGCAGCCTTTGCACCCATATGCTCATTCATCTCCTCAGTAAGCACCTCCTTGGGGTTGGGAGACACCCCTGTGGTTTCCCTATAGATATTCTCTAATGGAGAATTCTCCATTAGAGGGCTTAAAGGCTCTGTGGGTGAAGATACAAGAAGGGAAGGAGCCTTCTTTACCTTTTTCCTGATGTAGGTATTGGTGATTGGAGAAGTTGGTTTTTGAATAAGGGACTGTGGTATTGATATGGTGATTGAAGGTTGGGATTAGCTTTCAGTGGGATGGTCTAATGAGGGCCTTGACCCTGAAGCCATACCTTCTGGATTGTGGGATACCACCATCATTGTAGAGAACAATGGGGTGTCAACTCCTTCCGAGTCTAATGGAGATCTCTTCATATTTGAAAAGACCTTACCTTTGGGGATTTTAGGTACATATACCTCATCAAATTGAGGCATATCCGTCAATTCATTGGTTATAACTGCCTGTACAAATCTTGGGTACATATAAAAACTCTTTTTGTTTCCCAAGTTTGACACAAGGTCATTGAAAATCATTTTAGAAAAATTGTACTTTCTGGCAGTGGCCAAGCAAACCAAAGCATAAGCAATGGTACTACTGAACTCACTCAAGCCAGTAGTCTTTTTGGAAATACAATGTATAAGGGTATGAACAAGAAAACGCCATTGGGTATAAAATTTAGCTTTTGAGAATTTGAAAACACCCAATTGGCCTCCATACCTCATTCTTGACAGATTGGAGAACAAGTCCTCATTAGGAATAGAGGTAATACCTACAACATCGTCTAGTCGTAGACAGATGCGAATCACCTCTTCAGAAACTGACAAGGCTTTGTCACACACCCTTGTCTTGATAACTTGCACAGCATTTTCAGTAACAATGGTGGCATTTGCCCATAATTATCTTTGATGCTCTATGTAGATTGTTGGAGACACTGTAAGTGCAAACGCAATATGGCTTGTCTTGAGAAAATCGACTATCTGGTAAAATCCATCAGCCTGCTTCGGCTTTTGTAGCATTGCAATCTCATTATGTTCATCAATGAACGCCATAGTTGCCATCGATCTTGAGTATTCTGGACTGAAACACTTGGTGCTTGAGAGAAAAGGGTTAGAAAGCAGATGAATAGTAATCAAATAGTCATTATGAACTTTTAGGCGGGCAAAAAGGGTATTTATACAATTCGGGACATAAGCAGTATTAACTCAAAGCAGTATTAACTAACTAGCAGTATTAACCACTGGCAGTATTAACGAACTAGCAGTATTAACTGAGAGCAGTATTAACCACTAGCAGTATTAACTAACTAGCAGTAGTAACTGAGAGCAGTATTAACCACTGTGTGTTCCAGATTCTATTTTCTAATAAAAGATTAATCAAACAAACAAGAATAAGAATCAAATACCTGTTTGATTAACTTCTCAATTTCAAGATTACAATATCTCTCTCTCTAGAACTCTCTCTAATGACCTCTCTTTCTTTCTCTAACTTTCTCTCTCTAGATGCAACTGAATATTCACTAATTAAGTTCGTACGTACAAATTACAAAGACAAAAACTATTTATACTAAAACCTAATACAAGGAAAATACAAAATACAAAATACATTGACTTATTACAAATAGACTTTGACTTTTAATGAGATTTGACTTTAGCAGCTTTGACTTTCTCAACTTTGACCTTCAGTATTCTTGATCTTGTATCCAACAGATTTATGCTCTAACAATCTCCCCCTTTGGATTCAAGATCACTGTTGAAAGATCTAGCAATTCAGTTCTTCACTTTAAGCTCTGTCAAAATAATCTCCCCTTTTTCATTGATAGTCTTCTTTCCAAAACTGTCTTCAAATGATGAACAATCTCCCCAAAGCTTGCATAGAACACTTTCAGACTTTTGGAAAGAAATTATCTTCAAAATCAGCTCGAATGCTTTAGCAAATAATCTTCAAAGAAAATTTCCTCAAAACTTCAGAAATTCTTTGATCATCTTCAAATCTTCAAATCTTTATCATTTCTTTGAAACCATCTCCCTTTAACTTCAAAAACTTTAACATTTCTTCATACCATCTCCCCCTTTTTGATGAATGGAGCATCTAGATCATCAAAACTTTGCTTCCAAGAAATGTCTTTGACCATTCTAATCTGATAACGAGCCTCTGATTCTGTGATCCACAACCAGTATTCATCCAGATCTTTTCAAATCCGAACAAAATAAGAACATGTAACTCCTGAATCAACAGATGAATCAGTTAATATGTCTGTCAGTAACACAAAGTCACTGTGTGTAACGAATACACAATATAAAGGATCTTTTTAATGTTCACTCCCCCAGGGCTTCCATCCAATCATCGAAATACCACAAAGGCAATTTCTATGAATGTTATGACAAAGAAACAAATTCCTTGTGTGCTCGTGCAAGTGTAGAAAGAATTAAGCACGAAAATTGCTTTTATAAGGCTCAACATAGTGTAAACCACTGAGACAACAGTAGATAAACATAGACACTAAGTGTATGATTGAAGTGCGAAGGTGGGGCAAACTTCCTTCTGTTTCAATATCCAGATTTTCCAAATGAAAACCAGATAGATAATATGCTGCGTCCCCTTGAAAATGTGAAACATTTTCTTGTTGAGAAGAAAATGAGTGGTTGGTGGGGTTTAAACAAGAGTTGGCATGGGCTATTTGCCTGTTTCAATAACATTCACCAAAGAATTGTGAAATGCTAGTAATGTGGTTGCCCGGCTCAGAAAGTAGTTGGTGCAGAGTTTGATATACTTTTACTCTGATCTCACACCCTCTTTCTTTTTATCAATAATCTCACATCTAACCAAACTCTCATTTCCATTTTACCTCGTCACACCCACACTCATTTCTTTTGACTCCTCACACTCAATCACTAAGAGATTAACTTCTTGGGTAGAAATCACTGGTTAACGTGATTTCATAGAAGTTCAGTTAAGTCCTAGCACAAAGAACCCATATAATCCTAATAAGCATGTGTTGCTCAAGATGGTTTAACTATATCAGTTGAAGCTCAAAAATACAAATGTCAGATGAATATATGCTCATAAAATATACTCATGAATATTTGAGCATTTTTAAACATTGAAGTATTTTCAAACAAGTATATTGAATGAATGAATGAATATGAATGCAAAAGACTTGTTTGAAAATCTGACATTGTATGAAAAATGATCAGAAATGAATGATATATCAATTAAGGCTTATGGTCAAGAATAACAGATATTTGTCTATACGAAACAAAATATAGACATTCTTGAAAAACCGTTTCAAAATGAAATATCGCTCAAAATTCTTTGAATACAAACGGAGTGTCTTACCATCGAAGAAAAATTGTTTCAATTTAAAGACATGGTAAGAACATTTTGAACAAAAATTCAAACCGGTGTGTGTGAATACTTGAAAGTATATAGAAAAGACAATACGCAAGTAATTATCTTTGGAAACACACGGTTTGTATATCGATTAAGCACAAAAATAAAATGAAAACATTTAAAATCACACTTCCAAATTATAAAATTTGTTTAAGAATCGGGAAGTGGTTTGAACATTTAAGAATATGTTTTCTATACCTGAAAGTTGTCCTTCTTTCAGATATATTTGAGATTAAAATAAGAAATTAACCTTTTCGCGCAATCTTAATTCTCAGAAAGTCAAGATGTAGTCATTTAGATATGATCTTGTCAGCTTCTCTCATCCTGCAAGTCTCAAAGTCTAGTAAAAAATTAATTCACAAAATTAATTCTAAAAGAAAATGACATAAAGCAATAAAACGATTAATATACGAGTTCTGATTTGAAGTAATCAGAAATCATAGTCTTACTCCTTTTGACTTATAGGCTCCCCCTAAAATCATGCATCACAAAATTTTTGTCATTTAAAATGTATAATGCAGAAATTAGTTTTGCTCCCCATCAAATGAATGTAGATCATCTAAAATCTTCTCTAACACTCCCCTGAGATCACGAGCAAACAATTAAAGTGCAGGTATCTTTCAGAAATAAAGAATAAAGAAAAATGACGAAAAATAACAATTTGTAACTTTAGTAGGTAACAACCGATTACGTCTTAAGATTTAACATACCAAGCTTAGAGACAAGAAAATTAAATCTCTTTTCATCTAAGGGTTTGGTAAATAAATCTGCAAGTTGATAATCTGTTTTTACAAAATAAAGTTCAATTGTACCTTTTTCAACATTATCTTTGATAAAATGATACCTTACATCAATGTGTTTGGTTTTCGTATGCTGGACAGGATTAGCAGATATGGCAATCGCACTCTTTGAGTCACAGTATATCGGAATTTTGTCATATTTGAATCCAAAGACTCGTAGTTGTGTTCGCATCCACAAAACTTGAGAGAAGCAACTGGCAGCAGCTACGTACTCTGCTTCAGAAGTCGATGTGGAGACGCATAACTGTTTCTTTGAAGCCCAGCTAACGAGCTTGTCTCCAAGAAATTGTACGTGACCAGAAGTACTCTTTCTGTCCAATATGCAACCTGCATGATCTGCATCTGAATATGCAGTCAGTTGAAACCCTGTATCCTTAGGATACCACAGACCAAGGTCTGCAGTCCCCTTCAGATATCTAAAGATCCGTTTGACAGCGGCCAAATGAGATTCTTTGGGAGCAGCTTGATATCTAGAACAAAGACATGTTGAGAACATAATATCTGGTCTACTCGAAGTAAGATACATCAACGATCCTATCATACCTCTGTAATTTCTAACATCTACACTTTTACCCGAAGGATCAGTGTGAATGTTAGTGCCAGGTGCCATCGGGGTTCCAATTGATTTACAATTTTCCATTTTGTACTTCCGTAAAATGTCCAAAATGTACTTAGATTGATTTATAAAAATCCCCGTAGAAAGCTGTTTAACTTGTAATCCGAGAAAGAAATTCATCTCTCCTATCATACTCATTTGAAAACGTGACACCATGAGGTTAGAAAAGTTTTTGCAAAATTTTGGATTAGTAGAACCAAATATTATATCATCAACATATATCTGGATAAGTATAATATCAGCTTTTTCCTTCTTTATGAATAAAGTGGTATCAATCTTACCTTTAGAAAAACCAGACTTGACCAAGAATTTGGATAAGACGTCATACCAGGCTCGAGGGGCTTGTTTTAATCCATAAAGGGCTTTGTCCAAGATATATACATGATCTGGCTTGTCTTGATTGACGAACCCTTCAGGTTGAGACACGTACACTTCTTCTTTAAGAATGTTGTTCAGAAAGGCTGTTTTCACATCCATCTGAAAGACTGTGAAGTTCTTATGAGCGGCGTAGGCGAGAAACATTCTGATTGCCTCTATGCGCGCTACTGGAGCATACGTCTCGTCATAATCGATGCCTTCCTCTTTCCGGTAGCCTTTGGCAACAAGTCTAGCTTTGTTTCTGATGACGACACCATCTTCATCCTTTTTGTTCTTGAATACCCACTTAGTGCCGATCACGGTTTTGCCTTCTGGTTTAGGAACCAGTCTCCAAACATTTAGGGCTTCAAACTAATTGATCTCTTCTTGCATTGCAGATACCCAGTCCGAATCAGCAAGAGCCTCAGATACTCGAGTTGGCTCAATCTTACTGAGGAATGAGTCATGCATACACTGATTAAGAGTCGCTGACCTTGTCTGAACAAGCTTGTCAAAATCTCCAATTATTTGATGTAATGGATGGTCCTTGGTCCAGCGATGCTCATGTGGGAGTGGAGTAGATACTGATTGAATATGATCATCATCTTGAAATCCACTTGTAGAATCTTCAGTTTGAATTACAGGAGGGGGGTATTCAGTTGAAATATCAGTTGCAGAAGTAACAGTTGGGACAGCAGGAACAGGCTGTTGAGTAGACAATGTAGTACACCCAACTGAAATAGTTACTTCTGGCTCAACATTTGCTTGTTCATCTTCAACTGTAGGAGTAACAATAGGAATATGAGTTTCTGTATGAACTGGGGAAGCTTGTTCCGTAATAATATCTGAAGTGAATGGATGATGACAACTTGTATCTTCAGACCTGTCAGTCACAGCAGATTTAGGTATATTAGACCCAAGAAACTCATCATAAAAGAATTCAAATAACAAATCTAAATCAGTTAAATGAGAAGTAGATGTAGAAGCGTTATCCGAATTTGTCGCTGTAGACACAGGTTCTGGACTTATCTGCCCAGAAGCTAATACACCAGTAATAACGGGTTCTGAACTGATTTGATCAGAAGCCATATCTTCATCAAATGTGACATTAACTATCTCAACAACTGTCTTTGACTTCTTTATATAAACACGATATGCAGCAGAAGTTGAAGAATAACCGATAAAGATGCCTTCATTCGCCTTAGCACTGAATTTATTTAGACTCTCTCTATCGTTAAGCACAAAACATTTACACCCAAATATATGAAAGTATTTGATGGTAGGTGTTCTGTTGTTGATCATCTCATATGGAGTCTTTTGAAATCGACGGTGAATTATGGATCGATTTTGTGTATGGCATGCAGTCGACACAGCTTCCGCCCACAAGAATAGAGGTAGATCCGATTGACTAAGCATAGTCCAAGCGGCCTCGACTAGCGTCCGATTACGTCTTTCTACTACTCCATTTTGTTGAGGCGTTCTAGCAGCAGAATACTGATGTGAAATCCCAACTGATTCGAGATATTCATCAACAATCTTGTTCTTGAATTCTGTGCCATTGTCAGTTCGAAGGAACTTGACTTGTCGCTGCAATTTCACCTGGGTCGTCTTTAAGAATGAAATGAGAACTTCAGGTGTCTCATCTTTTGATCGAAGAAATTTGACCCACGTGTATCTTGAGTAATCGTCCACAATGACCAACACATATTTCCTACCACCCAAACTCTGAGTTCTCATTGGACCACATAAATCCATGTGTATCAGTTCTAACGGAGAACTAGTGCTTGGTTCAGGCTTCGGTTTGTGAGCGGCTATCTTCATCTTACCCTTCTCACAAGTTGCGCTTAAGTGTTCTTTTTCGTATTTCAACTCAGGAAGTCCCTTTACCAATTTCCCACGAACCAGCTTGTTGATATAACGAAAGTTCAAATGAGATAAACGTCTATGCCAGAGCCAACTTTGCTGCAGTGAAGCTTTTGTCATCAAGCATACCTGATTGTCAATCTGAACTTTGGACAAGTTGATGGTGTAGAGGTTTGTCTTTCGATGTCCACCCAAGACATCTGTGCCGTCTTCAGTACGAACTGAGCAACTCTTAGACTTGAAGTTGACCTCTAACCCTTTATCGCAGAATTGACCTATGCTGAATAAGTTGTGCCCCAAACCTTCGACATAACTCACCTTACTGATCGTTATCTTGTCTTGAATGATGTCACCATATCCTAGAATAGGTGACAGCTGATCGTTTCCAAATCTGACATTGCCACTGAATTTCTCTGTATAGTTAGACAATAAAGCTTTTTGCCCAGTCATATGCTTGGAACATCCACTATCCAAGTACCACATATACCGGGTCTGCAAGAGAAATCAGGAAACAATAACTTTAGGTACCCATTTAAAAACGGGTCCTAACAGATTAGCACAGGATTTTGGTATCCACTTGAAAATGGACCCTCTGTTCTTTTGAAAACTTTGAAAAACATTTGATCTTGAAGAATTAACATGATAAGATCCATACCAATCAGAAGAATTATGAGAATAAGCAAAATCATTTCTCTGATAAGGATAAGATGTAGTAGTAATAGGAGACAATTGAATCAATTGCTTTATTGAATATCTCTTGTAAGAAGTTACAAGGTTTTGATTATTAGAAGTATCACTACTAACTGATCTATTACAAGTATTATCAGAAACTGATTCCACTATCTCATCCTCCTTCCGTTTTGGTCTCCATTCGGATTGAGCATTCAACTTTTTCTTCCTTAAATCTGAAACATAAGATATAGATTTATTAGGGAAAGCAGATTTCCGAGACTGAATATTCTTTCGTGTACCAGTGTATTTCTGTTTCTGTAATCGATCTTTCTTATGTTTCTTACCATTAGCATAGTAATCAGCAGTTACAGAAATTGATTCACCAACCTTAGTTGATGATTCAACAGTATTTACACCACTTGGTAACACTTTGTCATTTTTAAGACAAGTAGAATGATCAGGAAGTGTAGAATTGACATCAAACATATCAGATTTTTCCATGCACCCATCATCAGAATTAAAATAATCATTTGCAGACTCAAATAAGTCATCAGAATTATCAGATGAAGATTGAGATACCTTAGAAACTGTAGAACACTTTGAAGATTTATTTTGAAAAACAGTGTTCTTTACAACTGTAGAAAATACATTTTGTTGTATATCAACCAAAATTTTTTCATTAGATAACACATTTTCAAGCTTGACTATTTTGCTTTCAAGAATAGATGTAGGAACATAAACCTTTGCAATTGCAGGTTTTGCCTTCATCTCAGAAGCGGAATAACTAACAAAATAGTCAGTTGAAAGAACTTTTGGTGTTTTGGAAAGATAACTATCATTTAACTTTTCATAGTTAAAAGGTAGTTGCATTTTCTTTTTATTCTTTCTATTTTCAGTTTCTTGGTCCTCAACTTCTTCTGGCAATTTGGTAACAAATTTGGGTTTTAAATGAGTATGTTTACCAGCACAAGTAAGAAAATCATAGTTATAAAGTGCCGGCTGTTTTCTGATGGCTTTCTTAAGATAATGGGGGTTTTCAAAACCAAGTCCCCATTTCTCTTTAACATCAGCCTCTTCATTAGGTGCATTGAGAAAAAGGGTTTGATCTGTTTGACCTCTTGCATAAAGTTTTGCTTCCAGACCATTTACCTTCTTATTCAAATTCTTGTTTTCAACCTGCAGTTTATAAACAGTTAGTGCAGATTCATTTTTCTCAAAACTCATATTTAGACACTTTACCTTCAAACTCAGAAATCTTCTTTTCAAAACAATCTACTTTAGATTTAGAATCAAAATCAGATTTGCGTAAAGAATCAATCAGATCTTTGTTTGAAATAACAGGCGTATTAAGCTCAAAGATCTTCTTGTTCTTTTTAACAACTCTTTCTTTTTCCTTTTTCAGATTATTTTGTAAATTTTGAAGCTCAACCATTATGGTTTCCATTTTGGTAATAAAATCTTTTTCAGTTAAATTTAATACCTCATCATCTTACTCGTCATCCTTTACTTCTTTGCCCATGAGACAGATATGAGCATTTTCTTCTTTCTCTTCACCTTCATCCTCAGAATGATCAAGCCAAAATTCATCCTCGGCCATTAAAGCAACACCCGCTTCTTGTTGTCTTTCCAAAAGCAACTTGTTCTGATAATACTGAGAGTTGCGAACTTTCGGCTTTCGACAATATTTTGCAAAATGACCCATCTTGCCGCAATTGTAGCACTTGATTGATTCAGTTGCTGGCTTTTCAGCTGCTGTGTAATCATTCATAAATTTCTTCTTCTCAACCGGTTGCTTCTCAACATATCTATCCTCTTCATGTCTCTTTCCTTCCACTCTCACTCGGTGCTCATTGTTCTTTGAACTTGAAGAAGAATACCTTTGAGAATTTGATCCCGGCTTCTTGTAGAATTTCTTCTGAAAGGCACGGGTCAGCAACAACATAGCTTGTTTCATACTTTCACCATCATCACTATCTGAAACAGAATCTGACTCAGAAGCTGTAAGAACTTTCTTCTTTTTCTTCTCTTTCTTTTCTTTCTTCTTTTCTCCAGCTACTAAAGCAATCAGATCAGGAACTTTTTCTGCCTTCTTCTTCTCAGCTCTTTTCTCTTCAACCTCTTCTTCATTCTTCCTTAAGGTCTCAAATACCTCATGTAGTGGAATTTCATTCAAATCCTTCATCTGCTTCATTCTTCTTGTATGCTTTTTCCATTCCGGACGTAAGATGCTCAGAAATTTAACATTGTTTTCCAACTGCTTCTTTTTGACTTTGTTCTTTGTCAACTCATTTAGAAGCAACACAAACCTCTCATAGGTAGCTTCCAGACTCTCATTCTCCTTTGCTTTGAACTCTTCATAACTATTTATGCAGTTCGCCACTTTCTTCTGGTTTCCGACCTTTGATCCCATCATCATCTTTTGCAACTGATCCCACATCTTCTTAGCATTGGCTTTATAACTGTCAATCTTGATGTAGATTTCATTTGGGATGCTTTGAAGAAGTAGTGATCTCCCTTGTTTATCTGCTTTGTATCGGCTTTTCTGCTCTTCAGAATATTGAGAAATATCCACTGTCACTGTTTTCATCTTTTGCTCTCTTTCCTCAGTTCCATCTTCACTATCAGAAGAGTCAACATCAGGTACTTGAACTGTTATTGGAACCATTGGACCTTCGGTGATAGACAGTAGAATATTCTCTCCATTTGAATGCCGATCTATGAAATCCAGGAATCTGTCTTTCCATTGCTCATATTCACCTTTGAATAAAACTGGAGGTTTCACATCAGTTCCAATTGAAAGTGCATCTTTGGAAGTCATCTTGTTTAACCTGTTTGAGAAATATATCAATAAGAAACTAGAACTGATCGTTAGTCCAAATGAAACAATCGAGAAAATACAGAAAACTTGAAATATAAAATCAGAAATTTTAATCACAAAAAAAAAAAAACTATGCCCCCCTAGGCAGACTTTAAAGGGCGTGTTACAATTTTCAAAATTTCTTAAAAAAAAAAATTCTAAGTCTTTTATGCTATGCGCGTCACTCTAGAAACGCATTCCTCAATTATGCGTGTCACTCTTTAACCGAATTCCTCCAATATGCGTGTCAGGTAGGAACCGCATTCATTTACTTTGCGTGTCACAAGGGAACCGCATTCCTTTACTTTGCGTGTCACAAAGGAACCGTAACTTTCTGTTATGCGTGTCACTAAGCAAACGCATTACACAATATGCGTGTCAAGTTTCACCCGTATATCAAGCTTTCGAGAAGCAAACGCATTTCAACTTCGGACTTTGAATGACCCGCATTCTTCTGAAAAACTTTTATGAATGTTGATGAATGATCCGCACAATCCGATGATAGACCCGCATTACTCAAGAACAACCCGCATTCCTCTAAAAACGTCCAAATTCACCAAAAACTTATTTCTGCCTAGAATTCCAACTTGAAACTTCGACAATTTGACCTTCTAAACAACTCGAACACAAAATTAACACTGATTTTTTCGATCAAAAACACCAAAATTACAATTTTGAATAAGAACAGTGTCAATAACTCGTGTTTACAAAAATCACAAAAATTCGAAAATTCGAATTCATTACAGTGCAATAGACAAATCTATCTATACAAACTCGATCGATTACTCTTTCCTGACAAAACCTAATCGATTACAACTTCAAAAACTCACTAAAACTGAAAATCAATCTGGACTTCGATGAACAGTATGAACATACGCATTTCTTGATTTATCTCGATTTGGATCTGCTCTGATACCAATTGTGTGTTCCAGATTCTAGTTTCTAATAAAAGATTAATCAAACAAACAAGAATAAGAATCAAATACCTGTTTGATTAACTTCTCAATTTCAAGAGTACAATATCTCTCTCTCTAGAACTCTCTCTAATGACCTCTCTTTCTCTCTCTAACTTTCTCTCTCTAGATGCAACTGAATATTCACTAATTAAGTCCGTACGTACAAATTACAAAGACAAAAACTATTTATACTAAAACCTAATACAAGGAAAATACAAAATACAAAATACATTGACTTATTACAAATAGACTTTGACTTTTAATGAGATTTGACTTTAGCAGCTTTGACTTTCTCAACTTTGACCTTCAGTATTCTTGATCTTGTATCCAACAGATTTATGCTCTAACAACCACTAGCAGTATTAACTAACTCTGGCAGCATTAACTACACTTACACTATTGAAGCTTGATTTGGTCTGAACAAGGCAATTTACTTCCTGAGACAGATGATTAGTAACAACCAAAAACAACCAAATAACAGGTATACAATCACTTTTTAAACATGAGCTCATTCAGAGTTGATCATGCCCACACTTGTGACCAAGAAGGTGAATCTACCCACATCAAAAGCTTTAGTGAATAGATCAGCAAACTGGTTGTCAGTATGAACTTTAGCAACTTGAATAAGCTTCTTTTCATTACAATCTCTAATAAAGTGATACCTGATCTCAATGTGCTTTGTTTTGGAGTGCTTGACTGGATTGTTAACAATGCTTATAGCACTGCTATTATCAATGAAGATTGGAGTGTGAAGAAAGGTTACCCCATAGTCCAGCATCTGATTCTGAATCCATAGAACCTGAGAGCAGTAACTTGCAGCAGCAATGTACTCAGCTTCTGTTGTAGATAAGGACACTGTGGTTTGCTTCTTACACTGCCAAGTTATTAGTCTTGCACCCAAAAGCTGACATCCACCTGAAGTAGACTTTCTATCCATATTAGCACCACCCAAGTCACTGTATGAATATGCAATGAAGTCAAAGTTGGATTCATAAGGATACCAAAGACCTAATCTAGGTTGCCCTCTTAAGTATCTGAAAATCCTCTTAACAGCTGGAAGATGTGATTGCTTTTGCTTGACTTGGAATATGGCACACAGACACACTGGAAACATGATGTCTGGTCTTGAGGCTGTGACATACATGAGAGATCCAATCATTGATCTATATAGATGGACATCAACATCCTCCCCCTCAAGATCAACAGTGATCTGTTTATGAGTCTCCATAGGTGTGCTTGCTGGCTTTGAGTCTGTTAAACCATATTTATGCAGGATGTCTTTCACATACTTTGATTGACTTATAAAGATCCCATCTTTCTGATGTTTCACTTGAAGCCCAAGGAAGAAGGTAAGTTCACCCATTGAACTCATTTTAAAGCTCTTGTGCATCAACTTTTCAAAGTCTCTACACATCTGATCTTATGTGGATCCAAAGATGATGTCATCCACATAGATCTGAACAAGTAGGATGTCCTTCTTACTCCTTTTAATGAAGAGGGTCTTGTGAATTATTCCCCTTTCAAACCCATTTTCTAAGAGATAGGTAGACAGAGTATCATATCATGCTCTTGGGGCTTGATGTAGACCATAAAGTGCTTTCTTCAGTTTGTATACTTAGTCAGGATATGATGGATTTTCAAATCCAGGGGGCTGACAGACATATACTTCTTCATCAATTATACCATATAGAAAGGCACTCTTCACATCCATTTGATATACCTTGAACTTCATGTATGAGGCATAGGCTAGAAATAGCCTAATTGCCTCTACCCTTGCAACTGGGGCAAACACTTCTTCATAATCTATGCCTTCTTCCTGAGTGTACCCTTGTGCCACAAGCCTTGCTTTGTTCCTGATCACAATTCCTCTCTCATCCTTTTTATTCCTGAAAATCCATTTGGTGCCAATAGCTCTACGACCTTTTGGAAGGTCTACCAAGTCCCAAACTTCTTGCAATTTGAACTGCAGTAACTCTTCTTGCATAGCTTCTATCCAACTGGAGTCTTTCATTGCATCAAAAACCTTCTTGGGCTCAATCTGAGATAGAAAGCAAGAGAGTACTGTGTGTTGCTGATCCTGCAGCTCTTGAAGTCTGCTTTGATTCCTTGTTATCATAGGAGAAGAGATGTCTCCTATGACCAGCTCTAAAGGATGGTTCTTTTGAGTTCTAGTCTGATGACTAGGTTCTTCATTGATTCCCACTTCTAAATTGGACTCATTTAAGTCAGCTGAGGTGATCTCATCAGCTGCTTCTGGCTCTTCCTGCACTTGATTCTCCTCATCTCTTCTTTCTTCTTCACTCTGAATTGGTTTAGTCATAGTCTCTTTTTCACAGAAATCAACAGGTTCCATTGTAGGTATGGGAAAGATAACAGACTTAGGAATAATGTCTTGTACTTATACATCCCCTGATCCTCCACTTCCTGAACCTGCATGATCATCACTACTGAAACCCAAAGAGTTAGTTAGTGAATCAATGTCAAACAACCACTGAGGACCTGAACCAATAGGATTTGGTGTGTTCTCATTGCATTTGACATTGTCACTTTCCTCAATTATTCTAGAAGAAGAATTAAATACTCTGTAAGCCTTAATCTGAGATGAGTAACCAACAACAAAACCATCATCTGCCTTGCTATTAAACTTACCTAAGTGAGTTTTGGTATTGAGAATGGTACAAGGACACCCAAAAGGTTTGAAAAATCCAATAAATGGTTTTCTTTTATTTAAAAGCTCATATGGTGTCTTGTTTTTAGGCTTGACTACTAGAACTCTGTTCTGGACATAACAAGCAGTATTAACTGCTTCAGCCCAGAAGGTAATTGGAAGTTTTGAATCAGCTAACAGAGATCTAGCAGCCTCAATCAGTGTCATATTCCTTCTCTCAGCAACACCATTTTGTTGTGGAGTCCTAGGAGCACTGTATTGCCTCTCAATTCGTTTTTCCTCACAAAAGGTGTTTAGGTCATGATTTTTAAATTCAGTACCATTGTCTGACCTAATGACTTTTACCTTTTGATTTGTTTGGTTTTCAATTCTTAGAATAAAGGATTTGATCAGTCCACTTGTCTCATCCTTAGTCCTTAGAAAAAATACCCAAGGAAATCTAGAGTAATCATCAACAATAACTAAGCAGTATGATTTCTTGCCTATACTCATAACATTTGTAGGACCAAACAGATCCATATGCAACAACTGAAGAGAATTAGAAATAGTGTTAAACTCTTTGGACTTATGAGAAGTTTTGTGTTGTTTGCCTTTGAGACAGGCTACACAATGATCATCACATGAAAATACTTTTGAAGGTAAACCTCTTACAAGGTTGTTTTTAACAAGTTTATTCATTGTTTTAAAGTTCATGTGACACATCCTTCTGTGCCAAAGTGATGATTCATCCAAAGATGCTTTTGAAACAAGACAGTTTAGGGATGAATCAGTTGAAACATTTTCCATATCTAAGCAATAGACATTATCCTTTCTGGGAGTTCTTAGTAGTATCATCTTTTCATCAACTACCTTGAATCCAGGAGCAAGGATAATGCATTCAGAATCTGTAAATAATATACTATGCTTTTTGTCACAAACCTGTGATACACTTAACAGGTTGTACCTTAATTGCTCAACATAGAATACATCTTCAAAGGTCATTGTACCTTTGGTTACATCACCCTTACCACTGATATTACCTCCATCTGGAGTATTACCAAAAGCAACATGCCCACCATCAATTTTCTTGAAATTCTTGAGGCAAGACATGTTCCCTGTCATGTACCTAGAGCAACCACTATCAACATGCCAGATGCTCTTACCCTTAAGCTTTTGATTGCCCTGCACATAAGATAGATCAATTAGTATTGATTGGGAACCCAAGCCAAAGTGGTCTTGGGTCTCCCTTTCTCATCAAAGTATTTACATTCCTTTTTGATGAGATTTTTAAACTCAGAGCACTCTTTACTAGAGTACTTTGTCAAGATGATTGGCTTAGCAGCACAAACACTAGAAGCAGTACTAACCTTAGAAGTACTAACAGAGTTAACAGCACTAACAGATTTAGCAGTACTAACCTTGTTAGAAGTACTAACAGAGTTAGCAATATTAACATTAGAAGAAGTACTAACAATATTAGTTTTAGCAGTACTAACATTGGTAGCAGTAGTATTGCTTCTCGCAGCACTATCATTGTCAACAGTACTATTTGTGGTAGCAGTACTAACAGTTTTAGTGCTTTTAGGAATCCACATCTTGACACTCTCCTCAACAGTCTTTTTCTTCATGTTGCTTTTAGTTTTAACAGATTTCTTAGCCACATGGTTCCTTTCATTCTTCCTATAAGCAAAGGGTTTTTGCACAGATCTTTGAAAACTCATCCTTTGGTTTATAGGATTGAAATAACAGTATTTAGCAATATGATTGATCTTTCCACAAATAAAACAAGGTTTTGGTCTATTGATTTTACTCAGATCAACCCCTTGTTTTTGTGCCCACTTATTATTCCAGTTTCTTTGATTACCCCTCCTTTTTATCATGTTTTAGGGGCTCAGATTTAGTACAAGCACACTGTTTGCAAGGAACAGGATTCACAACTGTGGTCTGCTTGTAATGGACCTTACTAGACTTTCCCTCAGTCTTCACTATGTCCTTAGATTTCACCCAAATCTTTCCACAACCCTCATTGGTAATAATATGATTCTCTAGAGGAATCTCACCACTCACATTGTTCTCCTTACTCTTACCAACCTCTTTCTCAGTCTTGTCCTCAACAACTACCTCATCTAAGGGATCTATCTCAGTGGCTCCCTCAGGCAAGTCCTTCCTATCTTTGGTTTCTAGCAAGTCTGATGTAGGAGGGATGTAGTTGTTGTTGTATGGTGGTGGTGTGGTATTGTACCCAATTCCTCTTCTCAGCTTGTCATGAATCTGAGTTTGTAGTAAAGAGTCCATTGCTTTAGAAGCATTGGAAAACTTTTCTACATCTAGCTTAACTTTGGCTAGCTCCCCTCTCAACTTTTCACTCTACTCTTTAGACTTTGTCAGTTGGAGTTCTAGATCCTTTTTCTCCCACTTCTAGTAGTTTGTGTCATATGAGTGTTGAAGTTCATTGGCTTGGAAACCTTTAATTTGTTCCTCAAACCTCTCAACAATTCTCACATAGTCTTTTATATCTTTTGCTAACCTCTTAAGGTCATCACTCATATTCTGGTTGTGATCCCTGTACCTTTTAACAGTGTCTATGCAAGTTTTAGAACAGAGATTAGAACTTACCTCAGTTGGGAGATTAGATACCTCTGCCATGACAGCTTGATTTTGAATAGCCTCTTCTGCTTGATCACTCCAGTCAAACCTCATTCCTTGTTGAGAAACAAGGGCTTGAGCAGAGTTTCTGTTCTGGTTGAAGCTACCAGCCTGAGCTTGTTGGTGGTTATTGTGAGACACTCCACTTCTGCATTCCCTGGCAAAGTGTCCCTTCATATGACATTTATAGCATTCTACCTTTGACTTGTCAAAACCTGCTCCATCTTCTCTTCTTTGGGAGAAGTTATTCCTCCCAGTCATCTTGATGACTTCTTTACCCTCATGGAAAGCATGGCCATCTGCCATTTAATATCCATCTCTTCAAGATCATCAGGATGAAGTTGTTCCAAGTCATCATTGATTAAAGAAGAGTTTCCATGGCTGGACAGAAAGGCTTCAAAAACAGATTCAGTGCCTTTTTCTTGATTTGCTCCATTAGCAGCATTAACTGATTCAGGGTTAGCAGTAGAATCAATTGATGCTGATAGGAGTGCAGCATTATGAACATATCCAGAAGGCTTCTTCTTTGCCTCCACCTCAGCTTCAAATACTCTAAGGTCATTGTACAGATCATCAAGTTCTTTTTCTTCCAGTTGTTCATTCTGTCTGAATGAAATAATATACATGGTCCATTCATCTCCTAGGGACCTTAAAAACTTTCTGTTTACATCATCTTGATCAATCTGTACTCCCATAGTAGCTAGTTCACCAATCAGCTTGTTAAACCTGTCAAAAGTTTAAGTCATGGACTCATTCTTAGTTGACATAAAGTTTTCATACAATTGCTTTAGTATTGCCTTCTGATTTCTCTTGGTACTTTTGGTACTAGAGAATCTTTTCTCTAGAGCATTCCAAAGCATCTGTGCATCAGTACAATTGCAGAATTGGTGTTGATATTCATTGGGAATAGCCAAGAGCAGTGTGCTCAAGGCTTTCATCTCTGTCTGCCTTACCTTCTTTTCTGCATCTGTCTTTGGTGGAGTTCTTTTTCCATCTGCACCAATTTTTCCTTCATCAGATGGGCCATTCTCAATGATGTCCCACATAGAGTAATCTGTGAGGAGAATGTATTGCTTGATCCTTTCTTCCACGTGTCATACTCATTATATCTGAGCATTGGAACCTTTGAAACAAGAGTACTGTTTGATTCAATTGTGTTTTCCATGATGAATGAAGGTTTCTGAGAATACTAGCTCTGATACCACTTGTCACGATCTAATTCTTAACAAGAATAAACACTCAGAAACAATATTAAAGGAGTTTGCGGAATAACACTTTAATATTCAGAATATCAATGAAACAGTGAATATGAATCACAACTTGTAAACTTTATTGAATGATTTAAAGCTACAAGATTTCACACACAACCTCAAGATTGATGAACAGGCTCACCAATACGAATTCTACTTCTCTAGAATTAGGATTATAAACCTTGAGGTTAATTCTCTCTATGAAAACAAAAACTCGGAATCAAAAATTAAAATTTTTAAACTATTCTGACTAAGTCTATATATATACTAAAGATAAAAGATAATTACAAAATATAAAAGATCCTCAGTATAATCTTCCATAGTTATCTCCAAGCTTTCCATGAATATCTTCAATCAATACAGTTGTCTTCATTGCCATACGAAGTCTTCATCTCATAAGCAGTACTAACCATGTTCAGAAGCATTAACCATGTTCAGCAGTATTAATCTGTTTCAGAAGTACTAACCATGTTGTGCTAGCAGCATTAACCATACTTGTGCAAATTCTGAATTCCCAACTGACTGATTTTGCGTAAAACTTAGATGACGCAAATATGTTTTGCTCGAGAAACCTGTAACGCAAAATTTAACTTGCGTGATACGAAGGTGGCTCAAACGAGTTTTGCGCGATCCGAAAGTAACGCAAATTTGACTTTGCATGAAGAATTAATCACTCAAAACAACCTTTTTCGCAAAAAGCTTTTGACGAAAATCTGAATTAGAACCTCTGGTGCAAAGCTTGATGAACTCGCGCAAACCTCGAAGAACTCGTGCAAAACTCAGATCTGACGCAAAAACGTGAGGAACACAAATTACTCCAAAATTCGATTTACAAAACCGAATTTAATGAAAATTTCTCACACAAATTTGATTGAAAACAACTTTATAACAACTTTCAAACAACTAATTCGATCAAAACTACAAATTCGAAAAAATCATGAATCAAACAGTACGTAAAACGAGTTTTCCAGAAATCCAAAAAATTTCAAAATTGAGAATCAAAACACGATTTTCGTGCAAACCGATGTGAATCAAATATGTTCTACTATCAAAATCGAATCCAACAAACCAATTTTCAGAAAAATTCGTTCAAAAACCAATCCAAATTTGATGAAAAATCAAAAACTGAGATTTTCTTGAAAAAATCAAGAAAATCGATCGAATTTTCTAATTTAACTACAAATTCAGAATCAAAAACATGAATCTCTCAATTCTCTCAGATTTAGATTGGCTCTGATACCAATTGATAATCCAAGATCAACTAAATCTCTAGAGAGAAAGTAGAGAGAGAGTTGAAGCGCAAAAGTTAATGTATTAAGTAATGCGTGAGTTCCTTACAAAGACCAAAGCCACAAGGGACTTAAATACCCTTGGCTAATACAGTACTAAGTTAGCCTCTAAACACAATATTAGACCAAGCCTATAAATACAATGATTACTATAAAACCAGACTTAACAGTAAAACTTTAGCGTTGGAACTTCAGTCTTTTATTTATACTTGAAACAATCTCTTCTTTCTTTGACCTTTAACAATATGTAATCTTCCCAAAGTCTGTTTTTCTTCTTCGAAGTCTTTCTCCACATTCTTTCTCTCATTTGATATTTCTTTAAATATTCCAACATTGTTTTGTTCTATGATCTTTCTTACCTTTGCAAACTTTTCCCTTTCTAGAATGATCACTTTCTCAAAATCAGAAATTTGTTGAGAAAGTTTTATACATTTGAGCTCCAAACCTTTCTTCTCTTCAAAACTTTTTCTTGAAAATTCTGAGAAGTTCTGTGTAAACTTGGTCTTGTCTTTTTCAAACTCAGATCTTTTTATAGCAATTTGCTGCTCTAAATCAGAAATTTTCTTTCTCAGCTCCATATTGACATTCTCTAAATCCTTAACAATCTTCTCATTTTTACTCACAGAAGTTGTGTGAATGTAAATTTCCCTATACAATCAAGCACAATCTCATTCAAGAATCAATAATATCAAGAACTAGAGAGAGATTATAGAGAGAAAGTCACAATCTGTTATATCACACGTCTGAATATTACAATCAAGTTCTTACCACACTAACAAGGCACTAAGCCTATTTATACCACAACTAACCACGAAGACTTACAAGATAAGAAACTAAACAACATTGACTAATCTTGACTTAGACATTGTTGACTTTACACCTTTGACTTAACACATTAAATCTTGGATACAATATAATGTACTAACAATCTCCCCCTTTGTATTCAAGATTTAATAAAAAAATTTGACACTAGTCTTCAACTCTTGATTCTTCAGCTTTTGTCTCTGACAACTTTGAACTTTGAAACTTTCACAATCTTCAGTCTTTCAGCCTTTGAAGAATCTTGAAAAGTCTTTTTCACTTTGCATCATTGAAAGTCAACATGTCTTGAACACGAATCAGAATTCTTGAAACATTTGAAACTCCATTGATCTTTGAAAATTCTTTAAAAACATCATCTTTGAACTTTGATACAGTTTTGAGGAATCTCTGATCTTGTATCTTCATCTCTTGTGATCTCTGGATCATCTTCGGAAAAACAAATTTTCACGAATCTTGATTTATCTTTGAATCATCTTCAGAACTTTCTCAAATCATCTTTATTCAGAATTTGAATCATCTTGGAATGATTACTTTTCACCAACCAAGAATAAATTGAACTTTCTGAAATTCTCCACAAGTCTTTTCACTTTGAACTTTCTTTATTTATGATTTTGAAATTGAACTTTGTAAATTTCTCCCCCTTTTTGATGATTGTGAGCATCATGATCATCAAATCTTCTTCAATTTCAGCACTTTCTTTGATTTCCCCCTTTGTGATGAACAACAATCTCCCCTTTATAATAATTTGACATTCTCCGCCCTTTGATCTGATTATCCGTCAATACATGAAATGTATATATCTGAATCTTTTCAAATTCATACATAATGAACAATGTAACCCTGATTCAACAGATGAAACAGTTAAAATGCCTTTAAGTAGCACGGAGCCACTTTGTACAACGTATGTACATTGGAAATGAGCTTTTGTGATGTTCACTCCCTCAGGGCTTCCATTCAATCATCGAAAAATCACAAAGGAATTTTCTATGAATGTTATGACAAGAAAACTTATTCCTTGTGTGTTCATGAAAGTGTAGAATGATTGAAGCTACTTAGCTTTATCAGGCTCAAATTGTGTAAATTGTTGAGACAACAACAGATATTACACGTACTCAATGTGCATGAAAGAGGTGCAAAGGTGGGGCAACTTTCCTTCTTTTTCAATATCTAAATCTTCTGAGTGAAGACTAGATAGCATATGTGCTGCGTCCCCAATGAAAATGAAACATTTCTTTTTCGGGAAAGAAATGAGTGGTTGGTGGGGTTATAGCAAGAGTTGGCATGGGCTCACTGCCTTTTTCAATGATGGTCACCAAAGAATGTGAACCAATCAATAGATGTGGTTGCCCGGCTCAGAAAGTGGTTGGGGCAGAGTTTTGATATTCTTTTAACTCTGCTCACACCCTCTTTATTTTTCTCAATATGCTCACTTCTAACCAAACTCTCTTTTCCAATTTACCGCTCCACACAATGAGAAAAACTCAACCGGATGAGTTATCTCCCCCACTCTTTGATTTATGACCCCTCATCCCTTAATCACTCTAGGATAACTTCCGGGGTAGGAAACACTAGTTTACGTGAATCCATGGAAGTTCTGTTTAGGCTTACACATTAATCCCATGTATGTCGTAAAAAGAATGGTTGCTCAACAATTTAAATTGAACAGTTAAGCACAAAAATGTATGATGACATTGTCAAAAATGTATGCTCATGAGATTTGAGCAATTGAACTTTGAAGATTTCTCAAAACAATGATATTGAATGAATGAAATTAAATCAAGAAAATTGTTTTGAAAATCTGACAATGTATCAATCAGATCAAATAAAATGGTTAGGGTATCAAAGAACTGAATATTTTGTTTATATGAACAAATATAAACAATTTAGCAATGAAAGCACAAATTTGGAAATGATGATTGATGCTCAACAACATTGAATTTCAAACGAGGGTATTACCAATGAAAAATTGTTTCGTTATGAGACATGGTAATAACAAATTCAAATGAAATACTGAACCGGTGTGTATGAATACTTTACAGTATAAAGACAAGATAAAAGTATTGATCTTTGGAAACACATGGTCAGTTAAACATTAAAGCTCAAAATTGAAAAACATTTAAAATCACACTTCTGAATTCATAAAATCTTTTGAGAATCAGAAGTGGTTTGAACATTTCAGAAAACGTTTTTCATGCTTGAAAGTTGTTCTTCTCTCAAACAATCAAAGATCTAGAATAGAAGATATTTACCTTTAAGCTCCCCCTCAAATCATGATATAATGATTTAGGTCTATCAATCTCACCCTGGATATTTACAAAATATCCATGTCTGAACATTGAAGAACGGGTCCTGATCTGTCATAATCAGAAGCCATAATTTATTACTCCCCCTGAAATTATGCATCTATAATTTGTCAGTGAAAAAGCACATGATAGAGATCAGATACAACTCCCTTTTGAATTGTAGATCGTCATATCTTCCGAATACATTGTCAATGAAAAAGCACATGATAGAGATCAGATACAATTCTCTTTTGAATTGTAGATCATCATATCTATCAAATGAAAAGTATTTCAGAAAAGAATGTACTCCCCCTTAAAGGTTGATTTCCTCATTTGAGTATTGGAGTACAATCTCATGTCAGCTCGGGAGTATCTTCTCATTTTCATCGTTGAAGTACGAGTACTAAACTGTTGTGTTTAGAAGTCAACCTCTGTTGAAGTACGGGTTCTAAGTTGATTTACTTAGAAGCCCTGGTTCTCCTACTCCCCCTTGACAGTAGGTGCCTGCAACACATAATCGACTTTAGGCTTTGGTACCCACTGGTATTTAGGTCCATGTTTGTTAGTTGCAGTTCTAATGGGAGTAACGAAATAAAAACCATACCAGAAATGATCACTGGTCTTGTGAACAGGATCATCTGTACGACCATAAGAACAATAGTATTTCTTACCAGACAACCTGATTAATTGATCTCTCGAGTAGATATGATCAGGTTTACCTTTACGCGCATTGTTCTTCTTGGCTTTCTGTGAATGTACACATGATTTCTTACCTTTTAGCTCATCTTTCTTCTCATCTTCAACTGGTTTCTTTCTCCAAACCAATTCTTCTTCTTTGTATCTCCTTCTTCTTAAATGTGTACCTGAACCATCTATATTTCTATCATAAAAAATGTTAGTACTACGAATCTGATCAGAAGATTTAACTGACCTTTTTGAAGAAACAGTTTTCCGAATTGAACTTGAGGCTGTCTTTTCAGACCAATTCTTTGAAGCAAAGTTCTCTCATTCTTTGACGAGAAGGTCAATCTTCATCTCAAACTCAGACTTCATTTTCATCTCTTGCAGTGCACTCTCAGATAGTTCAAATAACTTGACAGTCAGCTTTGTAATCTCCGCCTCAAACATGCTTCTTTCTTCTTCAAATCCCTTCTCAGCATCCTTTCTTTGGCCGGATATTTCTTTGAAGAATCCAACATTCTTTTGTTCAGTGGCCTTCTTTTCCTTGGCAAACTTCTCTCTTTCCAAGATTATTACTTTCTCAACATCAGAAACTTACTGAGAAAGCTTGATACATTTCAGATCAACTGCCTTCTTTTCTTCACAACTCTTCTTGGAAAGTTCTGAAAATTTCTGTGCAAAATTTGATCTTTCTCTTTCAAAAACAGATATGTCTTTAGCAATCTTTTGCTCCAAATCACATACATTCTTCTGAAGCTTAGCGTTAGCATCTTCTAAACTTTTAATCTTCTCATCATACTTTTCAACAGATACTGCTTACTGGAATTGCACAATCTGATTTTCAAACTCAGAGATTTTTCTTTTCAGCTCAGAATTCACAGATTCCAAAACCTTTACTTTTTCTTTTGAAGACAACTTTGATTTATTTTCAAGCTGATCCCACATCTGTTTTGTTGTAGCATATTTGCAGTCTAATTGAATAGAAATCTCATCTATAATTCCTTGCAAAACAAAAACTTTGGAAAATTTATCAGCTTCATGTCTCTTTCTCTGCTCATCTGTATATTCGTTAAGATATATTGGAACCTCTTTTCTTTGCAGTAGTCCATAAGCTCCTGGATAAGAGGAAAGCTTTGTCGGAATTTTCATCATTCCTTCCTGCAAAGATAATTTGATATAATTGCTCAACTCATGTTGGTCAATGAAGTCTAAGAAATGATCTTTCCACTGCTCATATTCTCCTCTAACTAAAACAGGAGGTTTCACACAAGTTTTAGTACATAAAACTTCTTTGACAAAAGACATTTGATCTAGTTTATATTTTTCTTGAAGTTCGAAAATTTGTTGTGCCAGACTTTTCTCTCTAGGCCTTTTACAAAAATCATCATCCATGATTCCTGTAAAAAAGAAATTCAGAAATTAGCTTGATAAGAATGATCGTTCCCAAACAATTCAGAAAAATTTGACTGAAAGTCAAACTTAGATCAAAAAAAATCTCAGAAAAATTCTATCTCTGGAACTCTCAAAGCACTGGAACTTGCAGATCAAATGAATTCAAAATCTGCAAATCAAAAACTCGCAAATCAGATATAAATGAAATTCAAAAACTTGGAATTGAAACACGCAGAGTGAACATAAGTTGGGCTTGGAACTCGCAGAAGCTTGAATTGAAAATATGAAATTCGCAAATCACTTGTACCAAACGCGCAAATCAATGGTTGCGTATTTTCTCAAAACTCGCAAGCTGCTTAGAACTTGCAGACCATTTGACTTGAAATTCTCAGATCATTTGAATTTAAAACTCGCAGATTGCATTAAAAATTTGACCTAGTACCTTGCGTGTTCTGTATAACTCGCAGATCACTTTCAAATTGAAACTCACATAATCATGAAATCTCAGACTGAATTACATAGAACGCGCATATCAAATTGAACTAGAACGCGCAAAATTAATTGGCGCGCGCAAAATTAATTGGCGCGCGCAAAATTAATTGGCGCAAATCAATTGGCACAAAATTTAATTGAAACTCGCACCACTTAATTTCATAAGAAAAACTTGCGCCAAACTTAATTGAAACTCGTACCAAACTTAATATGAGAACTTAATTGGCGCAAAATTTAATTGGCGCAAATTTAATTGGCGCAAATTTAATTGAAACTCACACCAAACTTGCAAGACAAATGAAAATAGAACTTGCAGATTGTATGGTGTTAGCGCAAAATTATGATGATGGTGGCGCAATTTTAAATGATGTTGGCGCAAATACAATTAACAAGATGGAAACTTACATATCATTGAGTTTCGAAACCTGCAGATATGAAAACAACAAATATATCTAACAAATCTACCACGATGATCGAAAAAACAGATATGAACATTTTCTAATCAACAAATCTATCTAACAACAAAAATCAAGAATTCACAGTGATCGACATTTTTTACAACAAAAACCAAGAATTCGAAAATTGAATATGATTTTGAGGTTAATCTGTGAAATTGTGTGAATGAAATGTGTTTCTATACTGAAATCGATCACACTTTGATCATTTATACACTAAATCAATGATTATCAATCACGAATTTGATTCAATCAGTGAATAACCAAAAGTCGACTGCGTTCTTAATTTTTCCAGAATTCAATCCACAACTTCAAATCCACCTGTTCAATCAATGAATTTGTGATCAAAGCACAACAATTCACAATCAATTTCACAATCAAAATACAACAATTCAATGAAAATTTGTGAAAAAGATCAAATTCCAGTGTTCTTGATATTTTCAAGAAAATTTTAATAGTGTGATCCAAAATTCCAGATTTCAATCTAATTTTCTGTTCAAATCTTTTCTGAAAATGTTTGGTATTGCTCTGATACCAATTGTGAATGTAAATTTCCCTATACAATCAAGCACAATCTCATTCAAGAATCAAGAATATCAAGAACTAGAGAGAGAGTAGAGAGAGAAAGTCACAATCTGTTATATCACACGTCTGAATATTACAATCAAGTTCTTACCACACTAACAAGGCACTAAGCCTATTTATACCACAACTAACCACAAAGACTTACAAGATAATAAACTAAACAACATTGACTAATCTTGACTTAGACATTGTTGACTTTACACCTTTGACTTAACACATTAAATCTTGGATACAATATAATGCACTAACAAGTTGTTTGCTGGATCTGAGAAACTTGATCTTCCAAATCAAAGATTTTGCTTTTTAGTTCAAAATTCTCAGCTTCCAAAACATTTTCTTTCTCTTCATCCAATCCAGAGATCTGCTTCAAAAGATTTTCATTTATAGCCTTTAATGCACTAACTTCTTCTCTTAGAATCTTCCTTTCATCAGAATATCTCTTTGACCACTTTGAATAATAGTCAACTGAAGAAGCGAGATTTTTGTTCTCTATTCTGAGCTTAGAAATCTTCTGTTCATCATCAGAAAAACTCATCTTGAATATCTGTTATAAAAAGAAACTTGAATTTGATCGTTAGAAATTCAGAAATAACCTGTATTACAAAAACTCAAATTTGGTCAATTATTGAAAAAGTCAGAAAATATTCTAAGTATGAAACTCGCATATCAATGAAAAGTTTGAACTCCACGCAAATAGTACTATGCGCGTTTGAACTTCATGCGGAACACAGCGTGCGAATTCAGAGGTTATCGCACAAAGGACATGCGAGTTCTTTACTTCGCGCAAGAAGGGTCGTGCGAGTTTCAGATTCGCGAACACCAAAGCTTGTGTGTTCCTCACTTCTTGCACGATGAACTAGCGTGTTTCTCTTTAGCACACACTGCTACGTGGGAGTTCTTGACACTTCGAACTAAACACTTTGTGCGAGTTCTTGAAGTTGCGCATTCGAGACTTAGAAAAAATTTCAGTAAATCACTTCACGCTAAATGTAAACTCGCAACCAATCACTTCTCGCAAAGTTTCTGCGCGTTTAACACTTAGAAAAAAATTTCCAATTTTCACTTCTCGCTAAATCAAAACTCACAGAACATAACTTCTCGCAGATAGACTACTTCACGCAAGACACTATGAATGAACAGTACAAACTCGCAAGCAAGGATGTGCGAGTTTCTACTTCTCGCACAAAGCACTATGCGAGTTCTTCATTTCTAGCGTGTTTTAGGCTTGTGTGAGTTCTTCAGTCTATGCGAATTCCTTGCCTTTGCGTGTTCTTCATCTGCGCGTACTTTGAATCTTGCGAGTTCTTGGGTTCTTTGTTCAGAAACTTGATTTTTCAATTGAAATCGATCCAAACCTTCTTTAATTGATCTGAAACTTTGAGCAACTCTTCTAATACATCACACAAACCACATACAAACGATGAATTTCAACGAGAAACAACAATTTTACATGATCGATCTTAGAACAGTGTTCAACTAAACTTCGAACAAAACTTTACAAAAACCAAAATTCAGATCGATCTATTGTAAATTTGACAATACTATTCAAAATAAACTTGTTCTAGACATATAACTGAGTACAAAGACACAAAAATCAGATCAAAAACATCACTGTAGCAACAAAATAGAATCTGAACAGTTCGACTTGCGAATTCTTGATAAATCGACCAAAAATCTTGAATTTAATCCATATTTCTGAATTTCCTCTACTCTGATACCAATTGTTATCCCAGATAACAATGCAAATCAAGATGACACAATGTAATTTCCAATCAAACTCATTTTGTATTGATTTCCTGAACGTATTACAACTCTCTCAAACTTTCTCTCTCTACAGTATAAACTCGTATATCACTATGAATCTGCTACAAGTACTTACACGCACAACACCACTACAACACCTATTAAAACAAACAACAAACATGCACACAACTGAAATGCGCAAACAACTAAAACACGCAGAAAACTAAACTCTTACAACAAGACAACTTTGACTTTGACTTTTATTACATTGACTTTGACTTTGATGCTTGAGAGTTGACTTTCAGCTTTGACATTAATCTTCAGTCTTCTATGATCTTGTATCCAATATATTTATGATCTAACAGATTTAATGAACAGGGTATGCAAACCATACCTTGATAAGTTTGTAATCGTATTCTTCGACGACATACTAATCTACTCACGGAGCAAGGAGGATCACGAGCAGCACCTGAAGGTAATATTGGAATTACTCAAGGATCAGAAGTTGTATGCCAAATTCTCAAAATACGAATTATAGATTCGAGAGGTACACTTTCTTGGTCACGTGGTTGGAGAGAAAGGAACTCACGTGGATCCAGCTAAGTTGGAGGCCATTAAGAAGTGCGAAGCCCCAAAAACCCCGACAGAAATTCGTCAATTTTTGGGTTTGGCAGGTTATTACCGACGATTTATCGAGAATTTCTCGAAAACTGCTCAACCACTCACGACACTGACTCAAAAGGATAAGAAACTCGTTTGGGGAAAACCACAAGAGGAAGCATTTCAATTGGTAAAGCAAAAGTAGTGCAACACGCAAATTCTAGCATTGCTAGAAGGAACCGACAACTTTGTGGTGTATTATGACGCATAACATCAAGGTTTTGGTTGCGTATTGATGCAGAGGGACAAGGTTATATCATACGCTTCAAGAAAACTTAAGGTTCATGAGAAGAACTATACCACCCATGACCTGGAACTCGGAGCTGTAGTGTTTGCTTTTAAAATTTGGAGACATTACTTGTACGACACTAAGTGCACTAATTATACTGATCACAAGAGTTTTCAACATATCCTTGATCATAAAATGCTTAATATGAGGTAGAGAAGATGGGTAGAGTTACTCAGTGACTATGATTGTGAGATTCGATACCACCCGAGTAAGGCCAATGTGGTAGACGATGCCCTGAGCAGAAAGGAAAGGGTAAAACCCTTACAGGTGCGAGCGTTTGGAGCGCTTGTGCAGACGAGCTTAAAGACTCGAATTTTTGAAGATCATATTGAAGCATTAACAATGGAAAATTTGAAGAACGAGACGTTGCATGGTTTGAAACTAAGGTTGATGGAGTACGTTAGTTCAAGGACAGAGTTTGGATTTCAAAAACTAACAAGCTATGGGGAATAGTTTTAGAGGAAGCCCATAAATCTAGATATTCGATTCACCCAGGGGCAGATAAGATGTACAAGGACCTAAAGAAATATTATTAGTGGCCAGGGATGAAGAAAGATATCGCCTTGTATGTGGGGAAATGCTTAACTTGCTCGATGGTCAGAGTCGAATACCAAAAGCCATCTGGTCTGCTGCAACAACTTAAGATTCCACAGTGGAAATGGGAATAAATAACTATGGATTTTATAACCAAACTATTCGGAACTGCTATGGGACACGACTCGATTTGAGTAATAGTGGGCCGGTTTACGAAATATGCACACTTCTTACCTATTCGGGAAGATTATAGGATGGAGAAGCTTGCTCAGATTTACATCAACGAGATTGTTACACGTCATGGGATACCTATTTCCATCATTTTTGATAGAGATAGTCGCTTAACATCACGGTTTTGGCAATCACTTTACAAAGCATTGGGTACATAATTGAGCTTGAGCACTGCCTATCATCCTCAAACCGACGGGCAGTGTCTGTCCAACAATACTTATCAAGTTTATAGAAACAACAACACAAAATGATTACCAACCTGTATTGATATATAACAAAGGTTACAAGGTTGATCAATTCAAGCTCTAGATTGTGTTCTCTGTTTTTCTCTCTTTTACACCTTTTAGTGTGTGTTTTGTGTTGTAGATTTTCTTAGTGTTAGAAAGAGTTGTTAGATGTGAGATATCAGATCGATGATATATCACCTAACACACAACCTAATATAATAATAAACTAACTAAAACTAATATCTAGATATTATAGTTAAACTAATATAATATCTAATAAAAAGATATTATCTAACTAACTATAAAATACTAAAACAATACTTTGACATATTATTACAAATGTTACATTAGACTTAATATCGAGAGTCGACTTTCCGGCATTAGCTTCAGATTGGATCTTCAGATTGGATGATCTTGAATCCAATGAGACTGTGGTCTAACAATCTCCCCCTTTGGATCAAGATCGTTACTAAAATGATTTAGCAATTTGGTCTTCTCTTTTAGCTCAGAAGATGCAATATCTTTCTCTAGCTCAGAATGCTTTAGCAAAGTATCTTCAAAGAAAATTTATCTGAAATCAGCATGTCTTCAGAATACTTTGATCTCGCAGTTCTTGGTCTTGTAATGTAATAGACTGAACATTTCTTCAAGCTTTAGATTCTCCCCCTTTTTGATGGAAAGTGCACCGACTTCATCAAAACTTTGAGTAAGAAATGTCAACCACTTGGAGCCTCTGATCCGTCAATTCAAAAGATATTCATCCAGATCTTTTCAAATCCAAACAAAATAGTCGTGTAACACCTGAATCAACTACTGAATCAGTTAACGTGTCTGTCAGTAACACTAAGTCACTGTGTGTAACGAATACACATTGGTAAGGAGCTGTTTGATGTTGACTCCCCCAGGGCTTCCATTTAATCATCGAAACACCACTAAGGTGATTTCTATAAACGTTATGACAAAGAAACTAATTCCTTGTGTGTTCGTGCTTGTGATAGAAGGAATTAAGCACTTGATGATTGCTTATAGGCTCAAAATTGTGTAAACCACTGAGACAACAGTAAGTTAAACACAGACTCAATATGCATGATTGAAATGCGAAGGTGGGGCAGACTTCCTTCTTTTCAATATCCATATTTTCCAAATGAAAATCAGATAGCAAATGTGTTGCATCCCCTTAGAAAATGTGAAACACTTTCTATTTGAGTAGAAAATGAGTAGATGGTGAGGTTTGATCAAAAGTTGGCATGGGCTAGTTGTCTGTTTCAATAATATTCACCAAAGAATTGTGAAGCACTAGTAATGTGGTTGCCCGACTCAGAAAAAAGTTGGTGCAGAGTTGTGATATTCTTTTAACTCTGTTCTCACACGCTCTTTCTTTTAAACATTTAGCTTACTCTAACCAAACACTCTTTTTCTGTTTTAACATACTCATTTCTTTTGAATTTTCACACTCAATCACTATGGATTAACTTTTTGGGTAGAAATCACTAGTTAAGGTGATTCCATAGAAGTTGTGTTAATTCCTAGCATACTGAAATCATATTTTTCTATGATGCATATGATGCTCAGATTGGTTTAACTATTTCAGTTAAAGTACAAATATGATCTTTGAAAACATTTAAAGTCACACTTCTAAATCATGAATTCGGTTTAAGAATCGGGAAGTGGTTTGAACATTTGATAACAATGTTTTCTATGATTGAAAGTTGTCCACTTATCAACCATATATGAGATTAAGATAAAGCATTGTAGCTTAACGTGCGATCTTATATCTCATGAACCTAAGCTTAAAGTCATAAACATATGAACTTGTAAGCATCTCTCAAAAATTCTGCAAAAGTCTTATGTCAAAGTCAAAGTAAAATTTATTCACTTAAATTGAAAAGACAAAAAGCAGTAAAACTATTAAAGTACGAGTTCTGATCAGAAATAATCAGAAGTCATCACCTTTACTCCCCCTGAAATTATGCATCAGAACATTATCAGTGTTAATGATATGCATAAAATTTCAGACAAATATGTACTCCCCCTTGAAGGTTGATTTCCTCTTTCGAGTATCGGAGTACAATCTCTTATCAGCACTGGAGTAAGGTCTTTTGATCATTGAAGTACGAGTCCTAAACTGTTGTGTTTAAAAGTCAAACTTCGTTGAAGTACGGGTTCTGAACTAAAGTATTCAGAAGCCTTATCTATCCTACTCCCCCTAGACAGTAGGTACCTGCAACACAGAATCATTCCTTTTCTTTGGTATCCATTTCCAATTGGATCCAACTGTGTTAGCAAACGATTTTGGCACCCATTGAAATATGGGTCCGTTTTGATTTTTAAAATCAAATGAAGAATTTGAATTATAAGAGGGAACATGATATGTTCCAAACCAAATGTCAGAATCTTGACAAGAAGCATAATCATGTCTATCATAATTTGAAAACTTTCTAGCAGACAAAGATAACTGGAATAATTGTTGTTTTGAAAATTTCTTGCGAGAATCAACAAGTTTTGGTTTAGAAAAAGCAACATCCACAGTTATATCATCTTTACTAGTAGTAATTTTATTACAGTCAGCACTAAAACATGATATAGGAGTCTCGTCAAACTTCTGTTTCGGTTGCCATTTAGATTTAACTTCAAGTCTTTTCTTGTTCATTGCTGAAACATTTGAAACTTGTGAGTTAGACTTTTGAGCAACAAACGAATGCTTCTTCTTCGGATTACCAGTAGTGTTCGGTTTTTGTGAATGCCTAGATGTAATCTTACCTTTAGCATTTTTAGCTTTCACAGAGACTGAGTTATCAACTTTCGTTGATTTTGCACTGTTAACAGGCATACTGGTTTTTCCTAAAGATTTCTTAACAAAAGATGAATGGTTAGGAAGTTTTGCATTAAATTCAAATTGATTAGAACAATCATCTAAACCACCGTCAGCGTTCAGAAAATCAAACCCTTTATCTGTTAGACCAAAACTATCTTTAGATTTTTGAAGCCATTGAGATAACAACATTTTTCAGCACAGTTGAAAAAACTTTTTGTTCAATATTCATCAAAAGTCTTTCATCTGTTAAAGAATTCTCGAGTTCAGAAATTTTATTTTCTAAAACGAGAGGAGGGACATATAGATTACCTTGAATAGGCTTCGCCTCTATTTCTTTTTCAGAATAACTTTGAAAGAAATCACTTGAAAGAGTTTTCTTCTTTTGATATATTAGATTTTCATTATAACTATTATTCATCTTCGTATAATAAAATGGAAGGTGAACTTTAGATGATTTCAAACGTTTTTCAGTTTCGTTGGCTTCATCCTCTTCTGATAGTTTAGTCCAGAAAGTTTTAAACTCAGGGATTCGTCGAGCTAATTTCATAGAAAGATGATCATAAAGTGCAGGCACTTCAGACATTCCTTTTTGAAGACAATGAGGATTCTTATAACCGATTCCCCATCTCTCTATTTCCTCTTTGGGTTTGTTCAGATGAATAGTTTGTTCAGTTTGACCCATTTTGTATAACTTCTCTTCCAAACTTTTTAATTTACCCATTAAAGAAAAGTTTTCTTTGGTACAAGAAGAATGCAATTTTGTAAGCTCATATATATCAATCTCACTTTTTGTCAGTTTAGACTTGAGTTCAGAATTCTCTTTAAGAATTATTGTCTTTTCCTTTGCGTTAATACTTTCTTCTCAGCAATTTCATTGCTAAGTTTCTGTATTAGTTGGTTTTTGTCAGTTATAACACCATTTTCTCACTCAAGATTCGACTATAACTCTTGTTGTTTTAAATTCATGGCATGCATTTTATTCATGAAATCTGAATACGATAAATCACATACCTCCTCTTCTTCATCATCTGAATCAGCTTCAGCATCTGATTCTTGCTTTCCCATTAAGCACATGTTTACGGCTTCATCTCTCTCTTCATCCTCTTCTTCCTCGTCTGAATGATCAAGCCAATATTCATCTTCAGCCATCAGTGCCTTACCAGCCTCCTGTTTCTTTGCAAGAAGCATCTTGTTCTTGTAATAATCGGAGTTTCTAACTTTTGGTCTTCGGCAGTCTCTGGCATAGTGACCTGTTTTGCCACAGTTGTAGCACGTTGGTGGTTCTGTCTGACTGGATCCTTCAGCTTTAAACTTTCTCTCTTCTGGTTTCCTCTCCTCTATTCTCTTTCCTTCAGACTGATATCTTCTCTCTTCAGGTTTCCTCTCCTCTGTTCTTTTCCCTTCAAATCTCTTTCCTTCATATCTACTTCCTTCAACCCTTTCCTTGTGGACATAGTTGTTAGGACCAGAAGAATACCTCTGACTGTTTGAAGTTGGCTTTTTGTAGAACTTTTTCTGAAAAGCATTTGTCAGTAGAAGCATTGCTTGCTTCAGTTGGTCATTTTCATCCGAGTCAGAGTTTGCATAAGCTTCATTTTCTTCTGAATCATACACAATCGTCTTGTTCTTCTTCTTCCTGACAACAAGAGCAACTGTGTCTTCAACTGTCTTTCCTTTCTGCCTCTTCTCATCTAGAATTTCATCCACCTCTTCTTCATTTTGTCTGAGGGTTTCATACACCTCATGAAGTGGAATCTCATTTAGATCCTTGATCTGCTCCATCTGTCTGGCAAATCTTTTCCATTCCGGCTGTAGAATACTTAGGAATTTGACGTTCAGCTCTATTTGAGATTTGTGGACCTTGTTCTTGCTTAATTCATTCAGCAAAGTCACAGACCTGTCATAGGTTTCTTCTAAAGATTCTCCCACTCTGCCTCTAAATTCTTCATAATTGTTCAGGCAGTTGGAGATTTTAAGCTGATTTCCAACCTTTAAACCCAGCATCATCTTCTCAAGCTGATCCCACATTTCTTTGCCGGAGGCCTTGTAGCTGTCAATCTTTACATAGATTTCGCTTGGAATTCCTTGTAGTATGTATGACTTAGCTAACTTATCACCTTTGGCTCTTCTTAGGTTATCATCTTCTAGCTCATGATACTTAAGTTCAACCTGTGTCGGCACAGTTCCAACCAAACGAGTCGTCATTATTGGTTTCATAACCCCTTCTTCTATCGACTGTCTGATGAAATCACCCAGCTCATGTCTGTCAACAAAGTTCATGAACCTATCTTTCCATTGTTCGTATAAAAATCTATCTTTCCATTGTTCATGAACCTATCTTTCCATATCGTGACCACTCGATCTCGATAAAAATCACTTTTTAAAATGTAAATCGATGGCACAGTAACTTTATAAAACTCGAACTCAGAACACAAAATCACCAAAATGGAACTCGATTAAAGCTTTTTACTGAAATTAAATAAATACAACTCGATCTAGCAACCTAATCGATCACAACTTGATCGATTTTAACACTTAAAACACCTTAAATCTCGAAAATGATTTTTCAATAAGAACACAGAGTCGGTTTTCTTTATAAACTTGATTTTAATCTTAATCAGGCTCTGATACCAATTGTGGGTCCACAATACTATATCAAGTTTATAGAAACAACAACACAATATGATTACCAACCTGTATTGATATATAACAAAGGTTACAAGGTTGATCGATTCAAGCTCTAGATTGTGTTCTCTGTTTTTCTCTCTTTTACACCTTTTAGTGTGTGTTTTGTGTTGTAGATTTTCTTAGTGTTAGAAAGAGTTGTTAGATGTGAGATATCAGATCGATGATATCTCACCTAACACACTACCTAATATAATAATAAACTAACTAAAACTAATATCTAGATATTATAGTTAAACTAATATAATATCTAATAAAAAGATATTATCTAACTAACTATAAAATACTAAAACAATACTTTGACATATTATTACAAATGTCACATTAGACTTAATATCGAGAGTCGACTTTCCGGCATTAGCTTCAGATTGGATCTTCAGATTGGATGATCTTGAATCCAATGAGACTGTGGTCTAACAGGCAGAATGAACGAACCATTCAGACTTTAGAAGATATGCTTCGAGCATGTGCGATAGACTTTGGAGGGAGTTGGGGTACTCACCTACCTTTGGTCGAGTTTTCCTATAACAATAGCTATCACACGAGTATTCAGTGAGCGTCATATGAAGCCTTGTATGGACGTAAGTGACGTTCGCCACTTTGTTGGTTAGAAATTGGAGATAGACACTTAAGTAGACCCGACATTGTTCAAGGGACTACTGACAAGATCTCGATCATCAGAGATAGACTTAAAGCAGCCAGGGATCGTCAAAAAAGTTATGCGGATAACCGTATAAAGCCTTTAGAATTTCAAGTTGGTGATAAAGTGCTTCTAAAGGTATCACCCTGGAAAGGATTAGTACGTTTCGGGAAAAGAGGTAAGTTGAGCCCCAAGTATATTGGGCCGTTTGAGATCACTGAAAGGATTGGTCCAGTGGCGTACAAACTCAAGTTACCTTAGGAGTTAAGTGCTATCCATGATACATTTCTTGTGTCGAACCTCAAGAAGTGTCTAGCTGATGACTCCTTAATCATACCTCTAGAAGAAGTTCGGATCAACGATAAGTTGCACATCGTAGAAGAACCAATTGAGGTTCTTGATAGAGAGGTTAAGCAACTTAGGCGAAGTAAAATTACGATTATAAACATTTGTTGGAACACAAAGCATGGGCTTGAGTACACATGGGAACATGAGGATTATATGAATCACAAGTATCCTCACCTATTTGCTAAAGAAGCAGTTAAAGATGGCAATCCTTCAATTTCGAGACGAAATTCTATTAGATGGGGAAGAATGTGACATCCATCAAAATAACGTTTCAGGTTAGAACTGGACTGAACATGTTAGCATCATATGTTAAATATGTCCCATATTAGAATTAGTAATTGAGGCCATGTTATTAGAAAAGTTTAGAAATTTTGCCTAGCATTCACTTAGATGAGTGAATTATCCACAAATCTCATAAAATGCCAATCTTAACATTATATATATATATATATATATATATATATATATATGTTCAATGGTGTTAAAAATAAATAAAAAATAACACAATACATACAAAATTACCTAATAAGTGTAGTTGGTTAAATAAATTCAAATGCAAAAAGGGAAAGAAGAAAAAATATCAAATATTCTTTCAATTTTCTAGAAACACAATCATTTTACCCAAAATAACACTCAACCTCTCTCTCCTCTCTCTCCTATGGCCAGCCACCCCACCCCACCCCACCCCCCATTTAAACCCTCTCATTTCTTATACACTCACTTCTCTCTCTAACATCTCTCTAGAATTCTTCTCTCTATTTTCTCTCTATTTTCTCTCTATTCTCTCTTCTTTTTTCTCTCTAAAATCATCTTATACCAACCAACAAAATCAAGGTTTCAAGGCATTGAAGGTGTTCTTCAAGGTAAGAACATGAAATAATACTCACATTTCTTTTAAGTTTTTCATGCATTTTTTGAATTTTTTTTCCTCTCTTTTAATTTTCAAGTTTGTTTGCTAGAAAACAATCTTTGATACTTAATGTTTGTAGATTTTTCCCTAGAAACATGTTGCGTGTTCTTAAAACGGGATAAAATCCATGATCAAACCAAAGTTGAGATCAAAGAAAGAACTTTTGAAAGTTCTAACTAGCATGCATGTGTTTTATTCAAATTTCTACTTCATGGATACTAAAAAGTGGCATGAAATATTCCCTACATATCAAATACCTACTTTAAACTTCATGCATGTGATTAAAAATTTATATTTTATGTGCTAGAAATCGAGCTCAAGGCATAGATTTCAAAGAATTTCAAATAAAGCTCGTGATGGTCATTTTTAGAGTTTTTGCAAGATAACTTAGCTTAGCTTGCATGCATGTAATTTTGATGATTAAAAACAATTTTTCATCTGGATATTATTGATATGTTGTTGATAAAATCGTGTTCTAGGCAAAAGAAGCAAAAATCATTTCAAGAATCAAGAGATTGGACACATTTCCTTGAACTCATTTTCAAACAGCATGCTGACAGATTTCTACACCTAACTTTAAAGGACCATAACTCTCTCAATTTTTAACCAAATGAGATGAAATCACCTCTGGAATTTAGTTCTGTGTGTTAGGTTTCAAACCCAAGTGAAATCATCTAAATACACTAAGGATTCGACCTCCAAACAGTGGTTACAAAACAAGTGCGCAAACAGCTATAATTTCTGTTGTAGTCCTTAATGTGAGAATGATTTGAAGGACCTAACTATCTTCAAAAATCATGGTTTTTATGCTAAAAGTTTCCTAACACAATATATTAGCTTGGGTAAAAAGATTATTACCAAAAGAACCTTGGAAGACAACTGAAAATGAACATAAATTGACAACAAAATTATGGACAAAAAGAGGATTTTACAAGTGTTAGCTCTATTCATTGTATAGAAGTATTGAAAAATAGGCTATGTGTAGGATTCTTTTGTCACACCCCGCTAAAGCAGAAACACGATATATGACAGCACAAGGTTTCACACCAACCACAACATTTAATAAAGTCATAACCAAATTGTTCCCAAATAAATGACGGATACAAAATTTAACAAAAGAAGTTTAAAGTTCTTGATGTTGATGTCGTAACACAATATGCACCCTACATACCTTCACTTACTTCTTAGTACCTGAAAAGCATGATAAAAAGAAAAAGGGTCAACTACAATGAGTTGGTGAGTTCACAGGTTTTCGTATGCACAAAAGTAAATTTATATGCAGAACTCGTTATTGTGAAACGTTTGTTCACACGAAGTTTAAGTAACTGGTTGTTCGAGTATTCGCACGAGGTATAAAGTATACTATGATTCCATGACATTGAGCCACTACCAAACCTTCCGACAAACCAACGCCCCTTATTTTTTCACATCCTACCTCAGCGGTGAAATAATTCCACATGTGTAAGACCATTATTGTTATTGGTGAAGTGCACCTCTAGCTCGTCAGCTAAAAGTGGGGTTGTCAAACCAAATAGCGCTACCCACAAAACCATCAGCTCGTAAAGAGTTAATAGGTATTGTCTAACTAGTGGGGACTTTTTCATTTAAAACTCAAGCACATCATAAAGTATAGATACCATAGTGCACAAATAATTAAATTCAAGGTTCAACAATTTCATAGCATAAATCAACCAGCTTGCAATTCAATATCATGCTTTTCCCCCAAATTGTAACAAAATAGTAAAAAGGGGTTGTGAATACTCACAATATTCAGCAAAGATTCAAAGGGTTGTCGCATGGTTGCTCAATTGCCCGGTTCTAGGTCCTTCCTATGGAAGTGAAACACACTATCAGTTTTGGGCCTAACTCTTAGGGATAAAGCATTGCTTAGATCATCATATCTTATAAAATGCCTTATGTGTTAGTTACTCGGTTTAAGTATCATTTTGCGTTGTTGATTAGATGAAAATTATTGATTTTATAAAGTTGTAGAATTTTACAGTTACATACTTAAATTTATGTGTTATACATATAGTAATTAATCCCTTGAATCATGTTTTAACCTAAGTTCGAATTTTTATAAATCTTTTATTTATTAGGATATCATTCTTATATACATGTATATATTATTTTTATTTGGTGTTTTAACAAATTCTATAACTTATATGCCTTTTATTCTTTTAATAAACCAAAAATCTATTTTTCTTGAACTAGAGTTTTTATTTTTCTGCTGGTAGAAATTTAGGTTCACTTATTGTCATAATTAAGTATTTTCCCAAATTATTTATTTAACCAAATTTATGTATATTTTAATTTAATGTCTTAGGGAACTTTTGACATAAGTACCACCATTATTATAGGTGGTTAGGTATTCTAATCATTACATTTAAGTTTAAGTGTCACATTTATCAAGGCAACCTGCACACTCTTTTTGTCACGTCCATTTGGAGGGTCAAACCTCAATATTTTTCAGTGATTCAAATTGGATTTTAACGCTAATTCAATGATATATCTTCCAGAAAAGGATCATCATTTTTGGTTACATATTGAGGGAGTTATGGCCATTTTAAGTCACAAGTCCAAATCTGCCAGATTCTGATTTCTTGCACACTCATCTTGGTTTGAATGGTTGAGACCTCAATTCTCCGTGTTTTTACATGAAACCACTTGGGTTTGAAATATAACTCAATAAACAAGACTCCAAAAGAAGAATCATGCCATTTGACTAAGTATTTTACAAGATATGCTCGAATGAAGTTCATGCATGTAATCTGCCAGAAACTAAAAGTGCTTATTTGTGGAAAAATGAGTGTCTTAGCTCTTTATTTTCACTCATATGTTTGATTCTTTGTTTTATACACTTATTTACCATCATTTTATCATAGATTTTTAGACCAAAGTCATACATTAACTTTTATAAACACATGCATGAAATCAACATCCCAGATTATAGAAAAATCCACATGCATGAAATCAAAACTTCGTTTTCTTGAGTCCTAGTTGGATGGATCATGGATTATCACCATTTGCTTGATATTTAGCATGTCATTGGTGACTAATCTACCATTTAAAGACCCATGAAGGTCCTATATTTCAGAAACTCAAGAAAGATGAACAAAAAAGTAGAAGAAATTGCAAGAAAAATGAAGGAGATGAAGGAGATGAAGAAGAACACAAGGGTAATGAACTTACCCACACTAGAGATGATGTCTACCTTCAAAGCTTGAATTTTTGGTGGTTTTGATGCTGAAATCGGCCAGAAAATGGAGAGAGAGAGAGAGAGAGAGAGGGGTGAGATCTTCTAACAAGAGGGAAATGATGGTTGCAAATGAAGGGGTTACTTGAGAATAGAGCACTTAATAATGAGTGTGTTGGGAAGGGTGAGGGGTGGCCGAAATTTGGCTCTCTCTTACTTTTTTTTTTTTGCTAATTAATATTGTGTATATATATATATATATATTATGTAATTTTTATAAAAAGATTGATTAAAGGTAGTTAAATCCTCATTTATCTACTTAAATTTTTGGTTTGATTATTTAAAGTTTAAAATTTATATTTACCCCTCTTATTATTATTGTTGAGATTATTAAATGTTAATTGATCCAATCGACATTTTATAAGACAGCTTAAACAGTTACGCGCGGTAACAAGATTTTCTAAGCACACTGTTAGTATTCTTAGGAAACTAAAACCTTAGCCATCATAATTAAGTCATAATGAGTTATTTCTACATGTTAAGACATGTATTACGCTACTCATTTGTTAACCTGAATGTTTTGGTTTGACAGATGTCACAGTCTCCCCTTGTTAGAAGAATTTTGTCTCAAAATTCAATGATGGCCCCATTCCCGGTCTGCTTCTTTGCAAATTGGTGAGGGTACTAATGTTTCATGTAATCTTCTCGTTCCCATGTATATTCAGGTCCATGCCTCGAATTCCAACGAACTTTTAAGATCGGAATCTTACTACGCCTTAGTCGTTTGACTTCTTGGTCAAGGATTTCAATTGGTTCTTCTATGAAGTGTAATCGATCGTTGATCTGAACGTCTTCTAGGGGTAGAACCAATGATTCATCAGTTAAGCATTTCTTAAGGTTTGACACATGGAATGTATCGTGGATGGCACTTAGCTCTTGCGGTAATTTAAGTTTATACGCTACTGGACCAATCCTTTCAACTATTTCAAACGTGCCAATATATCTCGGACTCAGTTTGCCTCTTTTTCCAAAGCGTATTAATCCTTTCCAAGGTGACAGCTTTAGAAGCACTTTATCACCCACTTGGAACTCTAATGGCCTTTGGCGGTTATCTGCATAACTCTTTTGACGATCTCTTGCAGCCTTGAGTCTATCCTTGATAATTGAGATCTTGTCAGTAGTCTCTTGTACAATGTCGGGCCTAGTCAACTGTCTGTCGCCAATCTTCAACCAACTGAGTGGGGATCTACACTTGCGTCCATATAAGGCTTCATATGGTGCATACTGAATGTTGGTGTGATAGTTGTTGTTATAGGAGAACTCAACTAATGGTAGATGAGTATCCGAACTTTCACCAAAATCTATCACACATGCACGCAGCATATCTTCTAGCGTCTGTATAGTTCTTTCCGTCTGACCGTCCGTTTGAGGTTGATTGGAAGTGCTCAAGTCCAAACGCGTACCCAACACTTTCTGGAGTGATTGCCAAAATCGGGACATAAAACGACTATCTCTATCCGAGATGATGGAAATAGGCACTCCATGAAGCGTAACGATTTCATAGATGTAAATTTGTGCAAGCTTTTCCATCTTGTAGTCTTCCCGAATAGGAAGGAAATGCGCAGATTTCGTAAGTCGATCCACTATAAACCAGAGTGAGTCGTGCCCCTTTCCGGTTCTGGGTAACTTGGTTACGAAATCCATAGTTATTTGTTCCCATTTCCATTGGGGAATCTCGGGTTGTTGTAACAGACCAGATGGTTTTTGATGTTCGGCCTTAACTTTTACACAGGTTAAGCACTTGTTTACGTACAAGGCAATGTCTTTCTTCATTCCCGGCCACCATTACTATTCATTTATATCTTTGTACAATTTATTAGCTCCTGGATGAGTCGAATATCTTGATTGATGGGCTTCATCCAAAATTGTTGATCGTAGGTCATTAACCTTTGGTATCCAAACTTTTTCTTCAAAGTAACGTACCCCATTTGACTTTGTTTTAAATCTATGTTCCCGGTGATGTAGGGTCTCGTCCTTCAAATTCTCTGCTTTCAATGCTTCTTCTTGAGCTTCAAGAACTCGTGTCTTTAGACTAGTCTGAACGATCGCACCCAATGCTCGCACCCTTTCCTTCCTGCTTAGTGTGTCGGCTACCACATTAGCCTTGCCTGGGTGGTACTTTATTTCACAATCATAGTCGTAAGCAGTTCAACCCATCTTCTTTGCCTCATATAAAACATCTTCTGATCAAGGATGTGTTGAAGGCTTTTATGGTCGGTGTAGACGGTGCATTTGTGTCGTAAAGATAATGTCTCCAAATCTTGAGTGCGAACACTACGGATCCTAACTCTAGATCATGAGTGGTATAGTTCTTCTCATGAACTTTAAGTTGCCTTGAAACATATGCAATGACCTTGTCCTTTTGCATCAACACACACCCCAAACCTTGGTGTGATGCATCGCATTAGACTACGAAATTCTTCGTGCCTTCTAGCAATGCCAGAATTGGTGGATTACATAACCTATGCTTAAGCGTTTGGAATGATTCTTCTTGTTTCTCTCCCCAAATAAACTTCTTATCCTTTTGGGTTATTGTCGTTAGTGGTTGCGCAATTTTTGAGAAATTCATAATGAATCGCCGATAATAGCTTGCTAAACCGAGAAATTGACGAATTTTTGTCGAGGTCTTCGAGGCTTCCCACTTCTTGATGGCCTCAATCTTTGCCGGATCTACATGAATTCCTTTCTCATTAATCATGTGACCAAGAAAATGTACCTCACGAATCCATAATTCACATTTGGAGAACTTTGCATACAATTTCTGGTCTTTGAGCAGTTCTAGTATCAACTTTAGATGTCGTTCATGATCTTCCTTGCTTCGCGAATAAATTAGTATATCATCTATGAACACGATCACGAACTTATCCAAGTACGGTCTACATACCGTGTTCATTAAGTCCATGAAGACAACTGGTGCGTTTGTTATCTCGAAAGTCATAACCAGGAACTCGTAATGGCCGTAACGAGTCCAAAACACCGTCTTGGGAATATCCTCCTCATGGACCCTCATTTGGTGATATCCAGATCGAAGATCAATTTTTGAAAAGTAAGTAGCACCTTGGAGTTGGTCAAACACGTCGTCGATTCGAGGAAGAGGGTATCGGTTTTTGATGGTTAACTTATTGAGTTCTCTATAATCGATGCACATTTGCAAAGATCCATCTTTCTTTTTAACGAAAAGAACTAGGCCTCCCCATGGTGAAGAGCTAGGTCTTATGAATCCTTTGTCGAGCAGCTCCTGGAGCTGTCCAGAAAATTCGTGCATTTCCGATGGGGCCAATCGATACGATGATTTAGCCATAGGTACAGCTCCAGGAATTAATTCGATGTGGAATTCTACTTGTCTTAAAGGGGGTAGTCCTGGTATCTCATCTGGGAACACCTCGGAAAAATCCCGAACTACAGGAAAATCCTGAATGCGTTTCTCTTCGATTTCCTTATCTATAACGTGAGCCAAAAACACGATGCCTTCCTTTTTCAAGTACTTCCGCATCTTCATACACGTCACTATCTTAAAATTCTTTCCGGACTTATCTCCATGCACGATGAGTGTTTCACCTTTTGGCAGCGGAATTCGGATGATCTTTTCGGAACAATATATTTCAACTCGATTTTTGGATAGCCAATCCATGCCCACGACTATGTCAAAGCTTCCTAGCTCAATTGGAATGAGGTCTATACTAAAGTTCTTATTAGCTAAGTTTAAGGTACAATCCGTAATTATGTCCCTGGCCTTAACTTCCTGCCCATTTGCAAATTCAATAGCTTAGACCACTTTCAACTTTTGGGGTTTCAAATTAATTTTCAGCCTAAACTTTAGTGATACAAAGCTCCTATCCGCACCAGAATACAATAGTACTGATTTATAATGACTATTTAGGAGAAACGTACCTGTGACCACGTTCGGGTTTTGCCTTGCTTCATCTGCTCTAATCTCAAATACTCGGCCTCGAGCCTGGCCTCCTTGGTTCCCCTGATTGGCCGACCGTGCTTGATTAACGTTTGGTCCTCGTTTCAGTTTCGAGAATGTGTTCCGAAGATGGCCTGGGCTTCCACACTCGTGACATGTTCGTATTCCTCCACTTCTGCAGTCCTTAGCGAAATGGACTCCCTTATTACATTTGAGACAAATGATACATTTCCCACCTTGGCGGTTGTTGCACTTATCACACTTAGGGTAGGTTCCCTTGCCTTTCTCCACCATCTGGGTCTGGACCCCAATGTTTCCCATTACCTTTTGGTTCTTACCAGACTTCCCGCCAAATTGCTTTTTCGAGGGTTCCTCTATCTTCCTCTTACCTTTGGCTTTGTCATTCACGAACATTCCCGACCAGATGGCATTGTTGGTGAGCCTAGTTTCTAGGTTCACCGCATCTTGGAATGTTGTTGGGTTTTTCGAGGTAACATCCCCACGAATTTCAGGAGCTAAACCCCAGACGTATATGTCGATTCAGTTCTCCGCGGGCGTTACTAGATGTGGCACCAACTTTGCTAGCTCATGGAAATGGGCGGTGTAGGAGTCTATGTTCCTTCCCACCATTTCATGATTCCATAGTTCCGCTTCCAAATTCTAGACTTCACTTCTTGGGCAATACTCTTCCTTGAGTAGCTTTTTGAACTCTTCCCACGTATGGTTGTTAGCAGTTTCCCATCCAAGGGTTTGCACCTGTATGTTCCACCAGGTTAATGCTCGGCGTTGCAGCAGACACACAGCAAACTCTACCTTGTTCCCTTCGGTGCACTTGCTGATGTGGAGAACGGACTTTATATTCTCAATCCATGTCAGTAATCCAACAGCTCCTTCAGTTCCATGGAATTCCGTAGGGTTTCATGCCCTAAAAGCTTTGTATGTGCATTCCCTGTTTCCAGTTGCTCCTGAGTTGTTTCCCTGATTAGCGTTCAGACCCGCTGCCACTTGACTAACGATGTTCAAAAGTGCCGCGATGAGTTTCTCTGACACAAGTCGCGCGACCTCGGGGTTTTCTCTTATTCGAGGCATAGTTCTAAGGCATAGTGTCAAATAGGAATTTGGTCATATTTTTTATGCAAGTTCTACTCAACTAGGTTATGAATATCATACGATATATGTCTACATCAATCATTCAAGCACATAAATATAGCAACGTACGGTAACTTCATAATCATGCATTTAAAACACTTGGTTCAAACAATCACAGGTTCAATAATGACATAAGTTCGATAAACAACAAAATGATTTCCCCAAAAGACACCAAGTAATTAGAGTTCTAAATAGTTGGCTACAAGTCACCCAAAATAAGTTTCCAAGTTTAACCATCAAAAGTAGTCAAAAAGTTCTTTCACTAACGCCAGTTTCTTGGAACTATTTCTTCACAACTATCCCTAATGCATCATCCCCCAGTAAAGTAGTCCTAACAGCATCATCACGAGTACTCGTAACAGCAAACACAGGTATAGCATCCTGACAACCCTCCTAGCAGCGATGGCGGCCTCCATAGCTCTAATCATTTGTCGGTTATGTGAGTCCAAAATCTCCGTCAGATTTCCCAGGACATAATACTGACGATCCAGCCTAGATCGGTGAGTGTGCAACTCTAGTGCCATGCCCTGGACCCATCTGCCCTCTCCGGGGGTCATGCCCTAAGCGTGTCTCACTGGAATCCCGATCACCACTTGTGGAGTCTCGTTCTACGCCCGTTTTCGGGATGTCTCGCCCTCAGTCCTTAGTGGTTCTATAAAAGTCACCCTCCAGGGTAGGGGAACACTCTTCCTGGCGGTAACCCTAATCTTCGGTCCTCGTGGTGTTGCTTGAGGTACGAGTGGAAGTAATACCGATGTAGGGGATCTGGTGGGGGTCTCACTGGTTGCTTCGTCACTGTACTCAGATGGGTCTTCCTCCTCAATAGTCGGTGGGTCTCTCCTAGGTCGACTTGTAACATAGCCAGAGGCATCGGCAGAATACTCGATGGGTGTAGACGAGGACGACATGATGAGTTGCGATAGTAACTGTAACACCCTAAAAATAGGGATAACAAAAATCCGGAAAACGGACATGAGGTATACTGAAATTGCCATAGCAAGAGCCTCCCAAAAATGGGGAATATATAAATATAAATAACCTGTTTAATCACAATTGTAATTTAACGGAAAATAAACAACAACCAACTAATCTAATTTCTACATCTAGAAAAGAGATTACAAAAAGGGTTGTTATCTATAAACCCAAACGGTCTATATCCAAAAGTATAATGCGTCCATGTGCAATTCCCCAAGCTCTCACCCCAAAGCAACTAAACCTGCTTAGGACCGCCGCCGCTAGAACCTGAGATACACATCGACACCAAACAAGTGTTAGGCCAAAAAGCCTAGTGAGTTGGACAATAATAAGCATGCATGAACAGTCACAATTTCTTATCAGCAGTTAACAAGTATCCAAATATATGTGGAGTCACTAGGGAAGACCCAAAGCACCAATCAATTCCACTCCAAAGAGTCGATGCACCTTGATGCCCTTAACAAGGAACACCCCAAAGGCCCGGCACACCCGGAGATCAGACCGTAAAGGAAACTTTCCGAGTGGCGGGGGTCTAGGCATATACCATTCCAGTGGTGCCCCAAGACTACATCCTCCTAGTGAACTTGCCTTGATTCGTCCAACATAATGCATATAGGAGGTCCTTAGGTATATTTCAACCCAACATATTTCCGTACCGACTACGGGTACAATGTTACCATCCTATCCTCGTGAAGTCCAACAAAAGTCCCAAATGACAATTATATTCATCATGCATATAACTATGTCCACCAAAATGGTATTCCAACTAGAATCATCATAATACCCATATATGCATACATTTAACATGTCAAGGTACCCACATTATATATCTAAGAGACAAATACCAAATAATGATACATATAACAATAATCATGGCAAATCACCCATATATATACATCTTCCAACTATTTTCATGAAGAAATCCCCAAACATTTGATCATATAGAGATAAAGTAACAAATAGGAGATTATGATGTGTATCTAGTTTTAACATAGGTTTAGTAAACTCACAATCTAGGTTTTGAACCCAAAACCTAGAAAATATGGAAACCCTAGAAGTTGGAGAAGATGAGACTTGAAGGTGAGAAATGAGAATCTTGAAGAACACTTCAATGGGGACACTTGGATGAAGCTTGATGACCACTTAATGCTCCCAACAACCCAAAACCCTATAAATGAATGAGGTAGGTGATGAAACCCTAAAAATCGCCTCCAAGAAGAGCTCTCCCGTTTTTGTAAAGTGTTAAAGTGAGAAACAAGACTGCCAAAGTGTTTTTAAATCAACCAGACCCCACGGGCGATAATGCCCGGTGATAGTGCCATGGGCACTATCGCTTGTCACAATCGCGGAGGTTCCCACCCCCACTGTACAAGCCCGGCGATAGTGCCTTTGGCGATAGTGCCAAGGCACAATCGCGTGGCACAATCGCTGGCGTCCAACAACCCACGGTACGTCTCTAGCGATAGTGCCTCCGACGATAGTGCCAATGGCACAATCGCCAGGCACAATCGTTGGCATCCCAAAACAGTCCGAAACTTAACCAAATTCGATGGCGAGGGCGAGGTTTGAACGATTAACAAAGGTAATTCAATTACATGACATTTTAACATAATTCAAGACCATAAAATGTACACAAAGACACATATTTACACATAAGCGAAATCAATGCATTAAGGGAGACATAACACTTACCTTAAGAATTTACGGGTGTTACAATCCTCCCCACCTAAATAGGATTTCGTCCCCGAAATCTGACCCTAGGCAAACAGGTGAGGATAACGCTTCTTCATATCATCTTCCGATTCCCAAGTAATGTTAGCACCCCGATGGTGCTTCCATTGGACTTTCACCATAACCACGTATTTATGCCTCAACTTCTTCACTTTCGATTCTAAAATCGATTCCGGTTCTTCCACACAACGATTCCCATTGTCCACCCAAATTTCCGACAAAGGAATCAAGCTTTCCTCTTCGGCTAGGCACTTCCGAAGATAACATACGTGAAATGTGGGATGTATTCCATCCATTTCCGGTGGTAAATTCAACCGATAGGCTTGCAAACCAATCTTTTCCAAAATAACGAATGGTCCAAGGAAACGAGGACTAAGCTTCCCACGCTTCCCGAAACGTATGATCCCCTTCCACGGAGACACCTTCAACATGACCCGGTCACCCACTTGAAACTCAACCGGCCTTCTCTTCTTGTCCGCATAACTCTTTTGTCGGTCTTGTGCCGCCTTTAGTCTCTCACGAATTTCCTTCACCTTGTCGGCCGTTTCTTGGACGATTTCCGGTCCGGCAAACTGCTTCTCGCCCGCCTCGAGCCAACAAACTGGAGTTCGTCACTTTCGTCCGTACAACGCCTCGAACGGTGCCATCCCAATGCTAGAATGGTAGCTATTATTATACGCAAACTCCACTAACGGCAGGTGTGAGTCCCAACTACCACCAAAGTCGATGACACACGACCTCAGCATATCTTCGAGTGTTTAAATGGTCCTTTCACTTTGACCGTTCGTTTGGGGATGATATGTCGTGCTCAAATTCAATCTGGTACCCAATTCCTTTTGCAAGCTTGCCCAAAAGTTTGACGTGAAACGACTGTCCCGATCCGACACAATAGATTGCGGGACCCCGTGCCTCGACACCACCTCGTCGATATAGAGCTTGGCCAATTTCTCCATCGGCAAAGTCTCCCTCATTGCAAGAAAGTGCGCACTCTTGGTTAGCCTATCAACGACTACCCAAATTGTATCATGGCCTCGCAAGGTCTTTGGTAGCTTCGTCACGAAGTCCATAGTGATGTTGTCCCATTTCCACTCGGGAATGGACAATGGTTGTAAACTCCCATACGGCCTTTGATGTTCCGCCTTGACTTGAAGACACGTGACACATCTCTATACATAATTAGCCACATCTAACTTCATCACCGAACACCAATAATTTAATTTTAAGTCTCTATACATCTTGGTACTACCGGGATGTATAGAATACTTCGACTTGTGCGCGTCTTCTAGAAGTAATTCCCGATTTCCATCCAACTTCGGCACCTAAATTCGACCTTGGAAGAGTTTGAGTTCGCGACTATCTTCCGTCAAAAGCCCACATTGCTTTACCATGATTTTGGGTTTGAGATTTTGCTCCTTGAGCGCTTCCACTTGCCACGTCTTGATGTTTTCCACCAAACTTGATACCACATCGATTCTTGTAAGGGACAATTTAACACCACCATCATGGCTTCTCCGACTCAATGCGTCCACCACCACATTGGCCTTACCAGGATGATAGAGTAAATCACAATCATAATCTTTCAAGAGCTCTAGCCATCTCCTTTATCGCATGTTGAGTTCCTTTTGATCGAAGATGTACTTGAGACTCTTGTGATCCGTGAAAAGAGTACACTTGGTCCCATACAAGTAGTGTCGCCACAACTTTAACGCGAAAACTACCGCCGCCAATTAACTCAATTTCTACTGTACAAGCCCGGCGATAGTGCCAAGGCACAATTTCTACTCAATTTCTACTCAATTTCACAATCGCGGAGGTTCCCACCCCCACGGTACAAGCCCCGCGATAGTGCCAAGGCACAATCGCGTGGCACAATCGCTGGCGTCCAACAACCCACGGTACGTCTCTGGCGATAGTGCCTCCGGCGATAGTGCCAATGGCACAATCGCTGGCATCCCAAAACAGTCCGAAACTTAACCAAATTCGATGGCGAGGGCGAGGTTTGAACGATTAACAAAGGTAATTCAATTACATGACATTTTAACATAATTCAAGATCATAAAATGTACACAAAGACACACATTCACACATAAGCGAAATCAATGCATTAAGGAAGACATAACACTTACCTTAAGAATTTTCGGGTGTTACAGTAACAGACTTAATTACTAAGTGTGCTATTATAAGTGCCTAAGATATGAAATGTTTATGCAGGCACACACAAAAATCATGCTTTCCATGTTTAAGTAGTAAATTTATTTATTTTTATTTTTTTTACATAATTCTAATATAATCAATCCAAGACCCCCATTATACATACCTAAATTAAACATAGGTGATCAGGCTTTGTCTAATTGTGGTATAATAATGTGACACTCAACATAATTATACTAGTAATATGCTTCAGATTTTGAAAATCTTTTCGAAAACCGTTTTGAAATTATATATATATATATATATATATATATATATATATATATATATATATATATATTGTTAGGTCTAATTTTATAGTAATCATTGTATTTATAGGGCTTGGTCAAATACTGTGTTTAGTGTCCTATACTGTGTAGTATTGATCAAGGGTATTTAAGTCTCTTTGGTCTTGTTCCTTTGTAACAATTCACACGCTCATACTTTCAATACACATAGTTTGCGCATATTGCTCTCTCTCTCTACTTTCTCTCTCTACGAATTCATTGATCTTGGATTCACAATTGGTATCAGAGCCATCTGAATCTTGAGAGGATTGAGAGTTTGATTTTTCGTATCTGAATTTGTGGTTTAAAATCGAAAATTTGATCGATTTTCTTGATTTTTCAAGAAAATCTCGTTTTCTTGATTTTTCATCAAATTCAGAGGTGTTTTTGATTGAATTTATTTGAAATTTGTCTTGTTGAATTCGTTTTTTATAGGAGAATAACTTTGATGCACGTTGTTTTGTCTAAAAATCATGTTTTGGTCTTCGATTTTGAAAATTTGTGTTTTCTGGAAAAGTCGAGTCACGTACTGTTTCATTTACGAAATTCTGTTTTTGTGGATTTTAATCGAAAATTTTGATTAAAAAGTGTTGAAAAGGTGTTTTCGAACGTATTGGTATAAGAAAATTTCATTAAAATCTTTGTTGAAATCGATTTTTTAGAAGTTTTTGTGTTTTTCACGGTTTACGCAAGATCTTAACTTTGCGCAAGTTCTTCATACTTTGCGCAAGTTCTTCATACTTTGCGCAAGTTCTTCCTAGTTTGCGCAAGTTCATAGTTTGATTTGCATGTTCTACTAATTTTGTTCGTGTAATTCAGGTTTGCGTATTGGTCTATTCAAGCAGAGCAAAGTTTTCGTATCCAGTGAGTTACGAGAAGCTTAGTTCTCGTATCATCAAGCTATCGCAAAGCCCAGTTTGCGTATCTCTCGTCACACACAAAGTTCAGATTGCGTATCCCTTGACTTACGCAAAGTCGGTTTACGTAACTGCCTGTACACGCAAAGTTCAGTTTGAGTATCCCTTGTCATACGCAAAGTTGGTTTGCGTATCTGCCTGTTCACTCAAAGTCTAATTTGCGCAATCGCCTTCTTACGCAAAGCTCAAGTTTGCGTTTCATTCTGCTATCGAGAAATTATAGTTTGCGTCTTCTGCCTCTAACGCAAAGCTCAACTTTGCGCAAGTCTCACACTTAGAATTTTTCTGGATTATCTGAAACATGGATTCTGACAAGTTTGCTTATCAAGCTCAGTTTTACAAAAGTGATCTGATGATGTCTTTGGGTACAGAAAATCGTCCACCAGTGCTTATTGATGAAAATGAATTTACACAGTGGCAAGATCGGTTCCTGAACTTCATTGAACGACAAAAGAATGGAAATGACATGATGATCATTTTATGTGAAGGACCGTTTGAAAAACCCAAATTGGCTTCTAGATTATATAAGCCTACTAAAGAGTATTCTCATGATGAGTTGTCTGCACATCAAGCTGATCGTGATATCAAATCAAATCTGATGCTAGCCTTGCCAAACTCTGTATATAACAGGATTGATTGTTTCAAAACTCATCCTAATCTGATGTGGCAACAGCTTGAGAAGATTATGCTTGGTTCTTCGGTCGCAACTCAACTCAGGCATACGAGATACATGAATAATTTTGAGGAATTCAAAGCCAAGGACGGGGAGCCACTAAAGACTGTGTATGATCGTTTCTGTGTCGTGATCAATGATCTTAGGAAGATTAAGGTTGAAAAGACTGTGCTTGAATTAAATCTGAAATTCCTCAATGCACTTCAATCATAGTGGAATAAATCTTGCCACAGACTGAGGAATGATGTCAGAATATCCACTATGCAAATCCAAGAACTTTATGAAATTCTGATGACTGATGAGTGCATTGTGATAGAAAAGAAGGCCAAACTAGAGAAAAAGAAGAAGTCAGTAGACCCGGTTGCACTCCTCACGAGCCAACTGGTTGAACAAGCGTTGTCTGATAACGCTTACAACGGGTCAACTGATGATGATGGAGAGGCACTGCAGAAAGCTATGATTCTTCTTTCTCAGCATTACTAGAAAAAGTTCCAACCAAGGTCGGGTTCCAACACTTCTCGCTTCACTTCTGATCCTAAAGTCAAAATTCCCGAGCCAAAGACTGCTGCTTGTTACAACTGCGGAAAGCCGGGTCACATGTCAAAGGACTGTAGAGCAAAGGTGGTTAGGGATTCGGCATACTACAGAAAGAAACTGGAATTGGCTGAAAAGAAAGAGAAAGGAACTGCTCTGCTGGTCGAAGAAGAATTCTGGATGGATCACTCTGACGATGAAGCTTCAAACGTAGAGATCGCTCAGATGTGCTTGCTTGGAGATGATCAGTCAGATGATTCTGAAAAAGATAAAGACGAGGTCTATTCTGAATTTGATTATAAATTCATTACCTCTCAGATGAATATCGTAATTACTGTTTTATCTTATTTACGTTCAAAACTCTTATCTGAAAAGAATTTAAATTCTGAAAAGTCAGATTTGATTGACAAACTGAAAATTTCTTTGAAAGATGAAAATTCTATTTTAGAAAATACAAAAGAAATCTTTCAAAAGAAATTGGATGATTTGGAAAATTCAAATAAGACTTATCTTGAATCTTTGACAGCTATGACTAATTTAAAAGATGAATTTTCAGATAAAATAAATAAATTAGAAGAAAAGCTTTATCGAAGTAATCAATCTGAACAAACAATTTTTATGAACAAACCGATGAGTGAAGAAGCTTTAAAATAAAGGTGGGGACTTGGTTTTGACAATCCTCATTGTTTAAGCAAAGTGATAAACGAAGTTCCTACTTTATATAAATACGATTATCTAACTCTTGCACACTATGCTCCTCAGTTTAAATTTCATTGGACTAGTGAAAAGCAAGTGTTAGATCTTGAAAATGAGAAAATGACAAATAATAAGAAAATCGAAATTCCTTTTGTTTATACAAGCGAAAATGCAAAATATTTTCCTGAAAAATCAAGAAGAGGAAAAATAATTTTAAATGATATATCTCCTGTCAAATCTTCAGTATCTGATGATTTTGTTTCTTCTTATGCCCCTGATTCTAATAAGGAAAATATTTCTCCAATCATTTATGATTCTAAGAAATATACTCCTCCATTAGTATTAGAGAGCACAATCATCGATCTTGAAGATAAGATAGAAGATCAAAATATTTAAAGGAAATTGAATCTGATATTATTCTTTCTTTCATGACTTCTAGTCTTGAAGAAAATATATTTTCTCAAAAACAAGATTCAGATTCTATTTCTGACATTTCTTCTGATTATAAGGAAAATAAAAAGGAAGTTTCAAATTTTAAAATCTTTTCTCAAAATTCTTCAAACTCCGAAGTAAATTCAGATTTATTAGTTGATCAGATTGGTTGCTTAGATAAAATTAATTCTTCTGATTTAAATATTTCGTCTAAAATTCTTGAAGGTTCTTTTACGCTCAATGATCATTATTATAAACCTAAGTGTAAAAGAAGACGGTCAAAGAAGTCAAAGAAGTCAAAGAAACAAGATAAAGTTCTTTCTGACAGTTCTAATTCTTTCGATTCAATTCTTACAGATAGGACTTTGAGAGCTCGATCGAAGCAGATCTGGATAGCGAAGCGGACATCTGATGAACATACTTTTGATGAGGATAAATGTGTAGACAAATTCTATTAAAGCGATTCATTTGTTTCTTTTAATAAAATTTCAAAGTACTCTATAAAACAAATGATTCGAATTTCAAAACATGTCTCATGTTCTTCCTCAGATTCTAGTTCTGATAATTATGCTTTCTCATCTGATGATTGTGCTTATTATTCTGATAATGTTTCTCATGCTTCTCGTATCAAATCTTCTAATTATTTCCCCATACGAACTGCAATTAACTTTCACGAGCCCAAATTTAAGTGGGTACCCAAGTCTAAATCTGATTCTAAGTTGCAGGCATCTCACGTTAAGGGGGAATAAGAGAAATTTGGTTTCTAAGTATTTCAGCTTAGAACTCGTGCTTCAACGACTATGACTTCTAGACAAATCAGTCTAGGACTCGTTCTTCAATGATTGGTAAACTTCTGACTAAAGAGACTGTGAGTACATCTACTTTTATTTCGCTGCATATTTCTCTGTTATTGATGTATTCCTGTTTTCTCAAAAAAAATTCATGAATCTGAACGTTTTCAATATTTCTTGAATGTTTGTTCATCCCAATATTTCTTTTGAGATTAAAAAAAAATTGTTGATTTTCAAAGTTTAAATCTTTACAAATTTTATTCTAGAAAGTAAATGTCAGATTTTTTTTGAATAAAATGTGTGTCTAGGATAAATTTTCAAGTTCTTTGGTTATATTAAAGTTGTTATTTGTTCAAATTTCAACTCTGACAAATTTCGAAAAGTCAGCAACATGTTTGAAACTTTTGAAACTGCTTTAAAGTTGTGTTTTTCGGAATATTTATAGTTTACAATGCTTAGAAAACCTAAAAAGTCAAAATTTTAGATTGTAATGAAAATATGGGCTAAGCTTTTAGACGTAAAACCTTGTTATTGAGATGATTTAAGTTCTTAAAAATACAGAAATCTCTAAGTTTAAAAGTTTGTACCTGTGACCTTTCTGGTTTGGGAAAGTAAGTTCTGTAGGATGCTTGTCATCTGGTCCCCTAAGGTCATTTGATCTGGGAGTGATCGAACCCAAATCCTTCAATAAAATCAGATCGAAAGTCATGTTCTACTGGTATGAATGGGTTTAGGATATGTCGATGTAGCCTTTCTGATCTGGTAAAGTAAGTTCTAAGGGGTGCTTGACACCTAGTCCCCTAAGGCCAACTGGTCTGGGAGCGACTGACCCAAATCCTGCAATAGGGTCAGATAGAAAGTTACGTTTACGGCATGTTCTTTACTTAATAAACTTTTTGATTAAAAGATGCCAAAGTGCACGCGCTTAAAAGATTCCAAAGAACACACTCATGTTAAGATGCCAATGAGCACACTGCTAAAAGATGCCAATGAGCACACATCTCATGATACTTGGTGATATTTCTGAGTTGCGATAAACCTGTAAATTTGTGAAAGTCTTAAATTCTTGATGGCTTAGTGTGATTATTTGCAAAGTTCTCTATTATATTTTTAGAATTGCATTTCTTGAAGTTAATCGAAGTTCACATGATTGCACACTGAATAGATTGATGAAAGTTTTTTGAAACTGAACATGTTTTAACTTGATATGCAATGAAACTTGTATCTGTATCAAACATCATATATTTGATTTCAATTGTTTGTTAAATCTGTGATATTTTATTGATTAGAATTTTATTTGTTTAGTGTTTAAATTTTTACTTGTTTCGTTGTTTCAAATTTTCATATTCACTATTTTTTCTTTTTATTTTGTTTTGTTGTTTTCAATACTTGTGTTTTCATATCTTTTTCAAAAGGGTTTGAGCATTATTCAAGGGGGAGTGAAAAGTAGATTTTTTTCTAAATGATCATATCTGTTTTCGAGGGGGTGTATATGATTTTCTTTATATGAATGCTAACTTGAATTGTCATATCTAGTGCATTTGTGTAGGGGGAGTCAAAGAGCTTAAAAAGGTAAAAAAAAATTTTGAGTTTAAGTCAGCTTTGCGACATCAGTTGGTCACGCAAACCTCGCACGAGCAGCGTGTTACGCAAACCTCAGTTTGCGCAACCAACGTGATGCGCAAACCTCCTCTGTTTTCTCTGTTTATTTGATTTTGCAGATCTTAAGTTGTCTCGTCTCCAACATTTGCATGACCAAGTTCATCAAGGTCATGAGGGGGAGAATTAAGAAAGTTTAAGGAGATGATAAAGAGACAAAGAGATCAAATGTTAATCTGCAGATCAAGATTCACTCAAAGATTCAAAATTTCTTCATCTTTAATTGTCTTTTGCTGTTCAAGCTCCGATCACCACAGCTTCTTCAAGATCATTTAAAAGAGGTGATTCGTCTAGAGCACAAGCTGATAAACCGACTGTTCTTTCAAGTTCATTTCAAACCTGTCCAGTCTTGTCAAAGCAGTAAAGATAACATGCTTAAAAGATGATGTGAAGAAATTTCTTTAAAAAGTCAGATTGCTTCGCAAAGTCGCTTCGTTGGTCCTTGCTGATTTAAAAGATGTATTTTGAAGATCAAAAGCGCCAATGATTACTAAGGGGGAGATTGTTAGGTCTAATTTTATAGTAATCATTGTATTTATAGGGCTTGGTCAAATACTGTGTTTAGTGTCCTATACTGTGTAGTATTGATCAAGGGTATTTAAGTCCCTTTGGTCTTGTTCCTTTGTAACAATTCACACACTCATACTTTCAATACACATAGTTTGCGCATATTGCTCTCTCTCTCTACTTTCTCTCTCTACGGATTCATTGATCTTGGATTATATATATATATATATATATATATATTGTTATAGTTTGAGGTTTCCATAAGAAAACCAACATTCTCTATAACCTTAGGCTTTGATACCAAATCTATCACACCCCGCTAAAGCAGAAACACGAGATATGACAGCACAAGGTTTCATAGCATGAAGTAATAGACAACACCAACCACAACATTTAATAAAGTAGTACAAGATATTGCAATACAAAGTCATAACCAAATATTTCCCAAATAAATGACGGATACAAAATTTAACAAAAGAAGTTTAAAGTTCTTGATGTTGATGTCGTCACACAATATGCACCCTACATGCTTTCACTTACTTATTAGTACATGAAAGCATGATAAAAAGAAAATGGTTCAACTACAATAAGTTGGTGAGTTCACAAGTTTTCGTTTGCAGAAAAGTAAATTTATATGCAGAACTCGTTATTGTGAAACGTTTGTTCACACGAAGTTTAAGTAACTGGTTGTTCGAGTATTTGCACAAGGTATAAAGTATACTATGATGCCATGACATTGAACCACTACCTAACCTTCCGACAAACCAACGCCCCTTATTTTTTCACGTCCTACCTCAGCAGTTGTAGATCCCAGTACAGTGCAATCAACAGATAATAAGATCAATGTAGAACAGTAATATAGCCACAATCTCTAGTCATATGATTAATATGCAATCAGAGGTTACAGGTTTACAGAAAGAATTTCTGATCAGAGAAAAGTAAACCTATTGGCTAGAGATCTGGAAATTATGAGACTTCTTTCTAAAACTTCTAAACTGAATAATCAAAACGTCTAACCCTAATTATGAGATAAATATGCCTTTATATACTTAGGCTTACAAGGCCTAATAGGCTTATGGGCTTTGGGCCCATCTAATAAAACAACTATTAATTAATTACATTTCGAACCCTTATAAATGTTTTATGCAACTTTCAACACAGGACTTTCAGTCCTAACAGCAGTGAAATAATTCCACATGTGAAAGACCATTATTGTTATTGGTAAACTGCACCTCTAGCTCGTTAGCTAAAAGTGGGGTTGTCAAACCAAATAGCGCTACCCACAAAACCATCGGCTCGTAAAGAGTTAATAGGTAGTGTCTAACTAGTGGGGACTTTTTCATTTAAAACTCAAGCACATCATAAAGTATAGATACCATAGTGCACAAATAATTAAATTCAAGGTTCAACAATTTCATAGCATAAATCAACCAGATTGCAATTCAATATCATGTTTTTCCCCCAAATTGTAACAAAATAGTAAAAAGGGGCTGTGAATACTCACAATATTCAGCAAAGATTCCAAGAGTTGTCGCACGGTTGCTCAATTGCCCGGTTCTAGGTCCTTCCTAGGGAAGTGAAACACACTATCAGTTTTGGGCCTAACTCTTAGGGCTAATGCATTGCTTAGATCATCATATCTTATAAAATGCCTTATGTGTTAGTTACTCGGTTTAAGTATCATTTTGCGTTGCTGATTAAATGAAAATTATTGATTTTATAAAGTTGTAGAATGTTACTGTTACATAATTAAATTTATGTGTTATACATATAGTAATTAATCCCTTGAATCATGTTTTAACCCAAGTTCGAATTTTTATAAATCTCTTATTTATTAGGATATCATTCTTATATACATGTATATAATATTTTTATTTGGTGTTTTAACAAAATCTATAACTTATATGCCTTTTATTCTTTTAATAAACCAAAAATCTATTTTTCTTGAACTAGAGTTTTTACTTTTTTGCTGTCAGAAATTTAGTTTCACTTATATATTGTTATAATTAAGTATTTTTCCAAATTATTTATTTAATCAAATTTTTATATATTTTAATTTAATGTCTTAGGGAACTTTTGACATAAGTACCACCATTTTTAGAGGTGGTTAGGTATTCTAATTATTGCATTTAAGTTTAAGTGTCACAGTTATCAAGGCAGCCTGCACACTCTTTTTGTCACGTCCAATTAGAGGGTCAAATCTCAATATTTTTCAGTGATTCAAATTGGGTTTTAACGCAAACTCAAAGATCTATCTTCCAGAAAAAAATCATCATTTTTGGTTACATATTGAGGGAGTTATGGCCATTTTAAGTCGCAAGTCCAAATCTGCTAGATTCTGATTTCTTGCACACTCATCTTGGCGTGAATGGTCTAGTACAAAAATGATTTTTTGTGACGGTTCTAAAAAATAGGTTTGTAACGGTTTGACAAAAAACCGTTACAAAAAGTCACAGAAAAAGTTAGCGAATTGTTTTAGTAACCGTTTTAATAAAAAAAACGTTACCATTACCAAAAAACTAGAAACATAAAACAACGTTTTAGATAAAAACGTTAATAAAATGTCCCCTAAGATGATGGTTTAGGATGCTTTTGAAAAACCGTTGCTTTATATTGTGACGGTTTTTAAAAACTTTTGCCATATAGGACCTTTTAGTAACGTTTTTTTTTCTCTAAATCGTTGTTTTATGTCGTAACGGTTTTAAAAAACCGTTACTGAAACTAAAATATATATAGCAACGTTTATTTGAAAACTGTTTCCCAAAGTTACCAAGTTCTCGGCAACGTTTTTGCACAAAATTTGCGTCACCAAAAGGTAGTTTATGGCAACAGTTTTTGAAAAATTAACGTTATCATATGTCATGCATTCTTAACGGTATTAGAAGATATAAGTCACCATATCTTAAGCAACATTGACGGTTTTGAATAATTTATGTCACCATATGTCATTCTCTGGTGACGGTTATGAGTAAGTTAATGTATGTCATTTTATGGTAACAGTTTTGAAAATAAATGTCATCATATGTCATATTATGGTGACGGTTTTAAAAAAAGTATATGTCACAACGGTGACGGCTTTGTATAATAAACGTCATTATATATCATGCTAAATGATGAATATTCAATAATAAACATCAACATTGTTTAATTACGATGACGATTTTGTATAATAAATGTGACCATATGTTATGTTATGGTGACGATGTTAAATAATTAACGTCAGCATATGTCATGCTACGGTGACGGATTTGAATAATAAATGTTATCTTACGTCATGTTACAGTGACGGTTATGAGAAAAAAAGTCAAGGTACCTCATACTATGGTGACGACTTTGAAAAATAAATGTCACCACATGTCAAGTTACGTTTTCAGTTTCAAAACTTTCACATCACTATATGTAATGCTACGGTGACGGTTCAAAAAAATAAATGTCATTATAGGTCATGTTATGGTGATGGTTTTGAAAAATAAATGTTATTATACGTTATGCTACTGTGATGGTTTTGAAAAAAAGAAGTCACGCTATGTCATGCTATGTTGATGTTTTCGAATAACAAACGTCATTGTATGTCATGCTAAGCTGATGATTTTGAATAATGAACGTCACCGTATGACATCCTACGGTGACAGCTTTAAAAATAAATGTCGCCATATGTCATGCTATAACGACGGTTTTGAAATATAAATGTCACCGTATGTCATAGGTGTTGAATGATAAACGTCACGATATGTGATATTACAGTGACAAATTTGAATGATAAACGTCACCGTATGTCATATACGGTGACAATTTTCATAAAATTACGTCATTGTATGTCATGATGCAGTGACAATTTTGAATATAAACGTCAATGTATGTCATACTATGGTGAATGTTTTGAAAAATAAATGTCACCACATGTCATACTAGCGGTGATGGTGTTGAATGATAAAAGTCATGGTATGCAATGTACAGTGACAATTTTGATTGATAAACGTCATCATGTGTCATTTTACAGTGACGGTTTTGATAAATTTACGTCATCGTATGTGATGATGTGGTGATGGTTTTGAGAAATTAACGTCACATTATGTCATGCTATGGTATTTTTTTGAATAATAAATGTCAATATATATTTTAGTGTATAAATTGTATCCAAGATTTAATGTGAACAGACTGAGTCAATGTAAGTCAAAGTCTGTAAAGTCAAAGTTAATCTTAGTGGTTTGAGAGTTTAAGCCTCTGAGAGTTTGTGATGTTTGTAATGTCTTGAGAGAAGTAGTGAGTATAAATAGCATAGTGTCTTGAGAGTTCTTAGTTAAGCTTTGTAATTGTTACATTCATTGTTAATACGACTTGTGATTTCTCTCTATACTCTCTCTCTAGAACCTTAATTGTCAAATCTTGATTGAGATTGTGCTTGATATTGGGAATATTACATTTACAATATATAATGCTAACATGATTTTTTTAGTAATAAACGTCATTGTATGTCATCCTTGGGTGACAATTTTAAAAAATAACTTTACCGTATGTCATGCTGCAGTGACGATTTAAAAAAAAAATAAACGTAATCGTATGTCATACTTGGGTAGCGGTGTTGAATGATAAACGTTGTTGTATGTAATGTTACGGTGACAGTTTTGAATTATAAACGTCACTGTATGTCATTTTATAATGACGGTTTTGATAAAGTTACATCATTGTATGTCATGATTCGGGGACGGTTTTGAGAAACTTACGTCATTGTTTGTCATGATACGGAGACGGTTGAAGAAATTATGTAATCGTATGTCATGATACGGTAACGGTTTTCAGAAATTTACGTCACTGTATGTTATATGTAGTAATCATGGGCATGATCAGTCCAAAAAACCCAGTCGGTCCAAGCCTCAGGTTGACATGTCATTTTAGATACGTTTTTTTACCAATCTTTCATTTTTTATTTTTGGTACATAATTTTAAAGTTTATAACATATTAATTTTCGACAAAAAAAATCAAAAATAAAACACTAAGCCTAGAACCAGTCACAAATTCGCCTTCAACTTGTCTGGCTCAAATATTCTGATTTGAACAAAGACAAATGGTATTTACCCGGCCCGAACTAAATCAAAAAAGCCCGATCCAGGAATGTTCACGAACGTTCTAGGCTGGTCTGCCCATTCAACATGATCTTTTTATCCAATTTTAATAAAATTATAATATTTTACTATATGTAATTCAAGAAAAAATATGATCCAACATGTAAATTATAAGAATATGAAAAATACATTGGTTAAATTTATAGAATGCAAGAGTAATAAAATATTGATGTACTCATGGTTACAAGATTGTTCAATTTATAAACAAGCAGCACATCATGTTTTACATAAAACAAATGGTCTAAATAACATACTTGTAGCTTTTAAGTTGATTGCTACTAAGTTTCTTTTAACATAATAATGGTTTTTAACTGAAAAAACAACGGTTTTTAATATTTTGTATCATAAACAAACAAAGTGGCAACTATATTTTAAAAAAATTGGCAACATAGCCACTATAAATCAAACATTTCCAAAACCTGTATAATGGCAAAAACGCCAACCAACAAAACAAAAAAGACAATTATGGCACAAAGCGAACCAAACAAAAACAGATGAAGCAAACATTTAAATATAACAAACATGCTAGATAAAGTTATTTTCCAAAAAAATGTTCAAATTTTTACATCTTCTGGACGGAGTTGAAAGAGTCATCAAATTTTGTAGGAACTGCTATGCACTAATATATGATTCTCCAATACCTGCTCAAAAAAATTGGAAGGAAAATAATATGAAAATTAATGCAAACATAGTGTATGCTGAGATATAACTTGTACACATCCAAGATTTATCATTTGTGTTCAATCTATAAATTGTAAAGACAAAGAAAAACATTGACAAAAACTAATTAGTATTACAACCATGTAGATCAACTACCCAAGTAATCCCAACTAAAAGATTAAATTATTATAAAAGGAAGTTCATTAGATGTTTTTAGACTCGTTAAAAGAAACCCCCAACCTCTCTCCCCTCTCTCCCCTTTCTAATATTTCTAGCAAAGATAGAGACTCTTCTTTTGTTGATAGACTGTTACTGGCTAAGAAAGCTTTTTTGAAGTTGGATGATGAAATCTGCCAAATTGAAGTTGTGGTATATGGCATGTATATAGTGATGCATTTGGGTGATTTTGTTGTCCATATGCTAGTGAATAGATTACATATAGAATTCCATCCCATTGGTATTTTGGCTTTAGGAGTACACTTTGTACAATCTACGTGGTGCAATTGTATAATTTTTAGTGTTTTGATTTGTTCATACGAGTTTGCTCAATCAAGTTTGATCACTTGCTTCAAAAGTTTAAACTCAATGGGGTTCCTTTGATCTTGTCTTGATTTATTTTAAACTAAATGAAGTCAGAAACTTTGTTATATTTTATGCCCTTTTGGCTTCAAGACACAGGGTTTATTTTATATTTTAGTCATACCCTCAAATAGTGTTTAGAGTTTTTTTAGGATAGCCATGGGTATCCAAGACTAACCCACCCACCCCCACCCCTCGGGGACACCAGAACGGCCTGTCGGAGTTGAACCTCCATGGCTACAAGTTGGAAGTATCTGGATCTAAACCCCGGTAGGATGAGATTTCCATTACATCCCCTAAAACTTAACCAAAAGATACTAATTAGAGTTGTAAATCTCATGTTTAGCTATCAGAAGCTACAACTTTTTGTCACTCTTTAAAGGATGAAAAAATAATCGATTGAATAAAGGTTTCAGTTGTAGAGGGGTTGAACTATTACAATTATTGGGTGTATGGTTGAGTGTCTCTTAAAGTTATTTATTATGTGGATCACGACAGTTTGGTCAACATAGTGGTCAACTAAGTTATATTGAAATGATTGTCTTGTAAAAAAGACTAGCTTCTACTTTAGGAGCATAAACTCAAGCTCACGACTTCAGATTTTTTGCTCTATTAGAATAGTATAATACCCTAGATTGAGCCAACAATGATGAGACTTTTTGATGGGTAATCACACTACTTTAAGTCAATTTTCTCTTGGTCTTGTATCTTTCTTGTTCTAAATAGAGATATGCTTTCTCTATGACATGATTTGGGTGAGGAGAAGTCGATGTCATAGAGTCACTTTAGCACAGAAGGAGAGGGTGAGATTCAAGGCCTTTTTGCTTGTTCCAGCTATAATGTTCCCGTGAGTTCAAGGTTGTTCCATTTTGGGGATTGTTGTAGCAATGATGTTCCTATTTCTTTTATTTGTTTGATTCCAAAATATGGAAGGCTAATATAAGGTATCTTTATTTTTTATATTAGATTATTCTGGCATAAAATGAAATATGTAATCACTTTTGAAGCAATTACAATTAAAACATTGAATTTATAATTACAGATGAATCTCAAAGGTGCAAACTCATATGTTTGTGTGAAAGATTTGTTAGATTTGCATGCTGCATAATTTGTAGGGGGGAAATTACCTTCCTGTCCTGCAAGTTAAATATAATAGTTATCTACATGCACAATGTTTAGAGATTGAAGGCACTAAAAAATGTAAGTAAGAATAACATAAGTTGAAAAACAGGGATAAACAGATCCTCTAATGAGCTTTTCAACATGTCAAAAGAAACCTCACCATTATTGAGAAATAGTGTAAAAAAATTTCATCTATTTATCTATTGGGAAATAGTGCTAAAAAGTTTCAAGCCTTATGCAATTGAGAATCCAAGGGGTGGGTTTTTTATGGGGTGGACTGAAAAAAATCATTTCACTGGGATGTATAAAGTTTTTGATACTAACATTTCTCAAGCACTTGCACGTGCTCTATCATTTTTCTTGGGGATCGGCCTCATTTTGACTCTATGGACATGATGGAGTTAACTCAATGCCTGTGTTGTTCAAGGGTTGTTCTTTCGCAAATCTCATCAGGTTGCTAACAAAGAGAAAATGTCCATAGACTTGGATCATCAAAGCTGGTGATATTCAGCAGAGATGGAATTTTTGGAACTAATGTCAAATGACTTGGAAAGTTCTTTGGTGAAACAAAGGGAGAATTCAAAGGTGCTTATTAATTCATTCAAAAATGTCTTTGCTCTTTCTAGAGAACATTTTGCATCAGACCCATCGCCAAACTCCCATGGTCCATCGTTATACCAACCCCTATCCAATTAAAGTTTACCCTCATTTAAATGACTGCTGCATAAACAATTAAACCTGGAAATTAACCTTACCCTTGGCATAATTCATAGTTATCCATACTAATTGTCCTCCAACCTACTCTATTGTGTTCACCACTATCATAGAGCAGGCGAATACAAAATTTTATGCATTGGAATGATGCAGACATCTGAAATGACTTACCATAAACAAGAGACAACCCATGCAGCTCATATCTAACAGTGGATAAGATAAAATCATCGTTCTTATACCCACATTCCCAAAACTTGAGTGTTACAAACCCTATGTTTCTTTTTCAGACATGCTGGTTTCCAAGAGTTGATACCACATCAATACAATGTAGTTGATGAAAAAGCAATCCTTTGTTTAGAGTTGCACCCTTCTAAGTGCAAGGGAGAAAAAGATCAAGGGAAGCAAATACAAATGTGCACAGGTGTCACCAATAAAAAAATCATAAGCCAATGGAAAGAACGGATATGCCATGTGTACACCATATATTAAGATTTACAAAGCTGCTAAAAATACAAAATATTGAAGATTTGTAAAGAGGGTTATCTTTGATTTACAAAAAAAGATCCATATCTATTATATTATAGTCCACTTGCAGGTATGTGCTATCGAAGATTATACCAGGTGCATTAGCACTAAGTTCAAGACATACGTGTACTCTTCAATGTCTCTGTTTTCTGAAACTGCCTTGCCAAAAAATATTTTAGAGAACCCAAAAATTCCTAGGACAACTACTAATATTCTCCTGAGCTCTTCCACCCTCAAATTAAGAAAATGGGGTGTAGATGTCATAGTAAAGTTTCCTTGTAACGATAATAGTAAGCATTGCTTACCGTAGAACTCTAGTTTTCTAGCCAAATATAATATAGACAATCCTCTCTTCCATTGGAATAATATGTATATTGCACGGTATAGCAGTCTCCACTGAAAAGCTTTCTGTTTTCCACAACAGGAATGGGGAACAATTTACCCACCATTTACTCTCCAAACCTACAATCTAACAAGAGTATCCACGTCTAAGTGTCAATGGTGCACTATTTTTGTCATACAATAAAGTTTTGAAGCATCGATTGAGATTAAATATGTGTCTTGTCATCTTCATCAAGGAAGCTCTTTCACATCAAAACCTGTTGTCTTGAACATGGCTAAAGTTGGAAAATATCACAAAAACCAGATATATGTTGCTGAAGTATCAAAGAGATCTTGATCACAAATAATTGTCATATTAACAACCTTCAATCCACTGCTTGACCTTATTTAGTTTCCCTGGATCCACTTCATAAAGCTTGGCCTCAACTATTTGAGGCCAATCATCAAAGCATCACTTATAAATGACATTCTTATCCTTGTGTTAGAAAGCTAAAAGGGTATTTACAAGTCTTGCTAAACTTTCCTTACGGTGTTATTCTAAAGCTGGAAATTGGCTGGTCAAAAAATATATTTCTATTATTTCAATGTATCCTCCTTCCCAAACAATCTCCTTTGTCAACTGTCATGAACTGTAGATGTAGAAGATTCCTCCTACTTATTGATTCATTCCTGTATTTTAGTATACAACTCCAATAGCAAGTAAAAGGTTTGCAAAAAGACAATAGCAACTAAACATAACCATAATATAACCTAGTGAAGAAATCAGTCAAACGTATTAAGCCCAAATTGAGAACTTCAAAGTTCAAATTGTTTGACCAATGTAACAAATCAACAAGCTGATTGAAAAATAAAAATTGTCTCTGGACCAAGAAAAGAAACGTTACTGGTCCAATCATCCAAATAATAAATCAGTCAATAGGATTATTTAAACAGACCAAGATACAACTATAAGACTCGATCATAATTAAACAAACAAAATCAAATACATTGTACAAGTACCAAAGCAACTTATTTTGTGTAATAATGCATTCAATCAACAAAAAAGCAGAAGAAAAAACTCTACCAAAGACGAGGAGACGGTGACAAGGATACTGGTAACAAGGAGGCTGGTGAGGAGTAGAAGAGCAGCCGGAAGCGAAGACCAGAGCAACTGAGCAAGCGGATATGAGCAGCCGTGAATCAATCGGATTTGGATTTTGACCGTCTGATTCAATTTCGCATGAAAAATGTAATTTTGGGATTTTTGGTCTTCAATCCCATTTACCCTCCAAAATTCTTATTCTCGCCTACTATTTTAGTATTTTACTACCTTTTCAATTAAATAATAAAGTTAATTACGTATCCGGTCCTCGAACTTCATTATTACCGAATTGGATTCGTTATTTACAACGATCTCGTCTCTCAAAGTATCTTATCAATCAAGTTATAAATTTATAATAAATTACGGATTTGGTCCTTGAGGTTTGTGATTTATTAAGGAATTGATCATTTATCTTCATTTATTGCATAATAAACCATCACATACGCAATTTCTTATGGATTTGGTTCCTCACACTGATGGTCGTCTATTAATTTCGTTATGTTCGAGAACAAAATGCTCAATTTACCATTTCTATTTAATTAATTTATTGTTCGATTAAAAAAATATAAACCATAAATAATCATCTACCCCTCCGTACTCAATGTCTAGATCAATGTGGTCGAGAGAGAGAAGGATCCAGATCCAAGCTACTCCATTATTCATCGCCCCCTACTGGAACCAAGAATCTCATCCCAAACTTTCGCGTTTCTGCTCCATCGATCTCTGCTTGTAACTTCATTGATATGTTCCAGTTTTTGCTTCATCGATCTATACTTGTGTTGCCTTCACCCATGTAACTTCATTTATCTCCACTTGTGCCTGGATCTGGATCTAATTCAGTTTCTGCTTCATCTTCTCTCTCTCTCTCTCACTCACTCTCTCTCTTTCTCTCTCTCTCTCTCTCTCTTTTTATACCACATAAATACTTCAAGAAACATAGTGATTTGTGTTTTCGAAGTAGCTTAATTGGATCTGGACCAATACCACAACAATAATCCACAAATATGTTTTTGCATTTGGATTTGAGCCAAAAACCAAATTTGAGATTGTTTTTAATCTGAATTTGAGCAATAGCCCACAACAAACAAATTGTTTGATTTATATTTTAGGGTTTTCATTTTAAGGTTTGATTTAGATTTTAGGCTTTACATTACAAGTATTTTGAATGATCTCTATATAAATTTTTTGATTATGTTCAAGATTTATGATTATATGTTTATTATCACAAACCTCAAAGAATTTACTTTAAATTTTTTAAACTAAATAACAAAAATCACAATCTCTTAAAAAATTATATCCAACTATAACGGTACTTTATTTGAAAAATCTCAACCCACCTCAACCCAAACCAAAGAGCAACCCAACCCAAGTCGTACGAGTTAGTCGGGTTGATACATTGATACATCAAAATATTCTCCTAACTTGTTTTCTCTAGTTTACTCATAATTTCTTTTTGATCATCAACCATTTGGTACAACTTATACATATTTCTTAAATCTTAAAGTATATAACATTCAATTAATTTTCTCAATTTACACATCTCACACGTATGTTTGTGTGTGTGTGTGTTCATAGTTATTGAACATATATACAAAAGAGTTATATAGAGATGGATAATAGATTGAAAATATACTTATATGAAGATGATACTGATGGTGTAATTGTCTAATGTATATATTAGTAGAGACTTAGGGGTTGTTTGTTTTTAAAAAAAAAACTCTTAATGGCTCTTAAGTCTGAATCATTCAGACCTTTTTACACACCACATTTTATTAATCATAACTAAAATAAGACTTCAGACTTTAAACCTTTTAAAAAACAAACGGCACCTTACAATCATATTAAACCAATAAATAAAAGGATATCGGGTTCATCGGGTTGTGTTAGGTTCAAATAAAAGTAACTCAATATCAACTCAATACCTACGGCTTGAAGATTTTACAACTCGATTAAACATCGAGTTGCTTCTAGTTGAGTTATTTCACCTTGGGTTGGGTTGGGTTGGGTTGGGTTGGTTGGGTTTCTGAGCACCCCTAATATCCAACTATAGCGGTACTTTATTTTAGCATTTCTATCATTAAGTATATTATTAAAATATTCAATACATTTAACAAATATTATTTATCTTTCCTAAAGATTTAATTTAAATACCTCTTATTGGTGAAAACATTTAAGAGATTATTTCTTTCTTTTATATAGAGTTTTAGAACATCTCCAACAGATTCTCCAAAATTTCTCTAAAATGGAGAATGAAACGTCAAAATCTTTAAAATAAAAATATATTCAACTCCGACAGATTCTATTTTTTTTTTTTGTCTTTTTCTAATTTTGTAATTATATATTATAACATTTATCAGAACACTGTTCATGAACAGTGTTCTGATAAATTACATATTTGGTCCTTCAGGTTTTTAGTAAATTACAGATTTGGTCCTTGAGGTTTTATCTCCCTGTTAGATTTAGTCCTATGTTTGTAGAGTTACAGATTTGGTCCTTATAGTTTTATTTTCCTCTTGGATTTAGTCCCCATAATTTGTTGATTCCACAATAGACTTTCGATTTTGCATTTGCGTAATGTTTTGGTCCTCGAAACTAAAAGTTGTTAGCTCCTGACCGTTAAGTAAATGACATTTCGATCATTTATAACTTTTTCATTTTCTAATTTAATTTTTTTTTCAATACAGTAACTTACAGATTTGGTCCTTCAGGTTTTTAGTAAATTACAGATTTGGTCCTTGAGGTTTTATCTCCCTGTTAGATTTAGTCCTATGTTTGTAGAGTTACAGATTTGGTCCCTATAGTTTTATTTTCCTCTTGGATTTAGTCCCCATAATTTGTTGATTCCAAAATAGACTTTCGATTTTGCATTTGCGTAACGTTTTGGTCCTCGAAACTAAAAGTTGTTAGCTCCTGACCGTTAATTAAATGACATTTCGATCATTTATAACTTTTTCATTTTCTAATTTAAATAAATAAAAGTTATATTATAAAAATTATTTTTATTATATAAGCATAAAATAAAGATCCCTTAACATGCATCGCATCTCAATGACTGTGTCTTCTCCAACCCAAAACCTTCCGCCTTCCCCATCAATCCAAGCACATAGTCGTAAGTGATTCACGCACCAATTTTTTATTTATTAATAAAGTAATTTATCATAATTTATTTTATGTTTAATAATGATGTAAAATTTGTTTAATTCATATTTTTATTATAATTTAATTTAGGTTTAATAACAATGTAACTTTTTTTAGGTTTAATGATGTAATGTACCATTTGCCAATTTATTTTCGCTTCCTATTATACACACACATCATCCTCATAGGGCATTTTGTAAATTATAGTCATGCTGCTAACAGACACAAAATGTTTTGTTCTCATAATTGGTCATGCTCAAATTTATGGTCTTAATATTTCTTTCCATCCGCAGCAACGTGCGGGCATTAATCCCACCTCGTTATCTACATTTACTATATTAAAATTTTTAATATATATATGTCGGGTCAGGTTCACATGAAAGTCGCAAAAAAATGAAAAATTGTGGAACACCCTAGTAACAGTTTATTTGGCGGTATACATATGTGCATACCATCCAGCTGATTAACGATTATCAGCGTATTCCTCAGTTTTTCATTTTTTTGGTGTTTTCCCGTGACACCCCCCCTCTCTCTATATATATATAGAGAGAGAGAGAGAGACTTCGGATCACGTGAGACCAAGTGAATTTGGTGAGACCGGTAAGACCATTCTTAGCCTTTGGATTAGATCATCAAAGTGATCAATGGTCTCAAGTTGTACGGTGGCATTTGTGTAATTAGGTTGAAGCCTCGTGGCTTTTATGAAAGTTCAAACCGCTTTTATGAAATCATTTCAAAATTCTATCGTCGATTCCTAATTCCCTAGGGTTTCTGCTACATGAAATTTGGGGTTCGATCGTCGGCCTCTTTTCAGGATCATCGAGGTTTTTACTCAGAGATTTCTCCTTGATTAAAGGTATTTCTTTGATTTCATCTCTTCACTCACCGATAACCTCCTTAAACTTACCTAAACTGTGATTCTCGATTCCATAATCATTCATCTTAAGGTAAAACTCAATCATCACTACTACCATCATTCTTCTTCTAAGTTGATTACTTTTAAGCATCCATCTTTTGTGATATAATTTTAATTTACTCTCCAAAATGTTTTGGATTCTAGGATTATGTAGTGTAAATTGGCATTAAAGTATTCATCGTAATCACTCTAAAGATCACGTTGTTGTCTTTGGTATAAATCAATGTTAATTATCCTCGTATGGCTATTGACGGTGGTCAATTAAGTTGTTCCCTCATCAATTAGGATTTATAATGCATTTCAGATACCACTAGTAGACATGATCTGTTATTGATTATTTTTACAACATTTTGCTTTTACAATAACTTGGTTTACGTTTATCAGTATCCTCAATATTTGTCTTCTATCCGTAACTCGATATTGCCCTCATATTTCTTGAAATTTCGTTCCCAGAGAAAAAAAGTTCTACTTTATCTAGACCATTATCCACAATGAGTCTTTTGTTAGACTATTGACTTATTAGTTGTTACCATGAATTGAGTTATACAACCTCATGCCTAATTCAATTATATTAACTGGTTGTTCAGTTTTATGACTTTATCACATTTAACTTAACTAATTGAAGAATCCTCGATGGCTCAATGTTCAAACAAGGGAACCGGCTAATTGGCACATGTTTTGAGTCTCATTGCTTGTGTTGTTTAAATAAGTTGCAAATGTTGGTAGGTGGTAGCTAATTTACGTGTTTCGGGCTTCAAGGAGGTCATATTAGTGAGAAGGATAGGATAGTCTATTAAGCATGAAAGATGGTGAATTGGTGATTTTACTTTTGAAACAAATGATGTTAATTACTTGCTTCGTGCTACATTTAACAAGAGCTCACAATTACTGTTTTTTTCCTCTTTAAATGTAAGCTAGCAAAAAACTTACAAACTCCACCCTAGGAACACATACCAAAGTGTTAGTTGAGGGTGAAAATATTACTGTATGGTCATCTCTCTTTTTTATTTTCACGATTTTATTCGTTGAATTTGGCGATTTGTGATTTTCTAAGTAGGGATGTGTATAGATAGTTGTGTGCAGTGTAAATCAAGTCATGATAGTGATGTTATGATGTTAATCTTAGCCTTGGATCTTTAAATAAGCAACCAACAATACTTGCAAATCATTTTCAAGCAAGAAATTGCTAATAGGTTTCTTGGGTTTTCTATAGGAGTAGCAAATATCTTGTGGCATCACCTACAAACTACATTTTTGTCGAACTTTTATGATACCAATAAAACTTAATTAGATTCATTGACGGTTGATGTCATGTTTATTTTATTCTTATTTCATTATATTAGTTGTGGTATCTATCTCATGTATCTTTCAAGATGATGTTAATGATCCTGAAATGGCCTCTACATCTACAGAAGATGAGCACTTAAGGTAACAATCTCCTTCCTAATTTACTTCGTATTGGATTAATCACAAAACTTCACAATAAACTTACTGTGAAGGTTCAATTTATTTAAGTTGAACCAACTTAACTTTTATATATTGTTTAATATTTGAGTTAATTGTACTTTAACACAGGTTGCCTTTATTTGGATAGTCTTTTCCGGTGGTTTTGGTTGTCTGTGACAAATGTTCCAACTTCTCCTTCCTAGTTTACAAACCTTCACAACAAACTTATTATGAAGGTTCACATGATTTCACTTGGACCAACATACTATTTATAGTTTGTTTATCATTTGAGTTATTTGCATTTTTAAAACATGGTTACAACCTACAATATAAATTATAATACAAAACATGATCCATCTTAAATATGTATGCAAGATATATGAAGTGAACAAATGAACCTTCACAACAAACCATTGTGAAGGTTGAGTTCACACCAATATGTCAAAAGCAAAAGGTTGCAACACGTAATAACAAATACCCTTCTTCCCATATAAAGTGTCTTCGTTTTCATTTTGGTTCGTATTCCATTAGATGCCACTTGACCTTTGCAATAATAATAGTAATTATTTATTTCTTGTTGTTGTTGGACTACCTTTAGATAGATCATATAAGTCTCAAGTCAAGTAACTATGACATCCACTAACTACTAAAATTAAGTTATGACGATGTCGCTTGTTTGGACCTTACAATCATATATTAATCATTCTACTTTCACCTTAATAGTTGAACCTTCACGATAACCTTGTTGTGCAGGTTCAGTTTTGTCAAGTAACTTAACTTTTCATTGTAGTTTGCTCTTAGGTCTTTTTGTACCTTTGGGTATTGGTATGTAATAGAACAGGTTTTTCTCATAATCTTTGGAGCATTACTACCTAGTGGTCTTCAATTTCGGAAACCCATCATTTGAGATTATAGACAACATCAAACATAAGGAAACCATTCTGCAAGTTTGTGAAAGTCTGCCATAAATGTTGGTAAGCTTTTATGCAACTTCCATTATGAAAATAAATGTTTTTTTCAATACAACTATCTATGATTGATGATATAAACTATTTATTTAGCTTCAATTTAATAGCATAATTTCTTCTGCAACCATATTTGTTTGAGATTGACTATCTGAAGCCTGATGAAATGATATAGCTTCAGCACATTTACTGCAAACTTTTTGTGAAGGTTCATTTAAATTCTCTTGTAACCAATTTACTTTTTTATGGGTTGGGTTCACGTGAGACCAACTTGTTTTCGTGAGACCCATGAGACCACATTTTTACACTTGGAACTTCATAGCAAAATATTGTGAAGGTAAAAAATTTCTGAACCTTCACAGCAAAAACATTGTGAAGGTTACCTTCATAGTATTTAGCTGTGAAGTTTCAAGGGTAAAAATGTGGTCTCACGGGTCTCACAAAAATAACTTGGTCTATATGATCCCAAGTCTACCTTTTATATATTATATATTATTTGAGTCAATGGTATTTTAATATCAAGATTACAACCCATAAGATACATTATCATGAATAAACATGATCCACTATGAATGTATATGCATAGATATCTATGAGATCGTGATGCATATATACTATGAATAGGGGCAATCACTTGCAACCAATCTTCATTTCGATACTTTCCTAATACTTTTGGTTGTTTGTAACAAATGTTCCAACTTCTCATCCCCAATTTACAAACATTTACTACAAACTAGCATGAAGGTTCACTTTATTTCACTTGGGGCCAAGTGTCTTTCCTAATGGCTTCAAGTGTCTGCAACAAACGCTCCAATTTCTCATTCCCATTTTATAAACCTTCACAACAAACTTACTGTGAAGGTTCAGTTGATTTCACTTGGACCAACTTACGTTTTATACATTGTTTATTAGTTGAGTTAGTGGTATTGTAATACCAACATTACATCTCGTAAAAGGATTACAATCTTTGCAGCACTATATCATAATTGATGTTAATTATATTTTTTTGTCTTTATTGTAAGTAGATTGTTTAATGCATTGTTTTAGTACAACGTTTTTCTTCATAGACAAATTTGGGATTTGCGATCCCAGGTAAGATCTTTTTTTTAATAGATTTTTTTTGCATTTCAATTTAAGTAGAATAAATAATAGATAATCCTCAAATGTTTGTGATAAAAAATCAATAGATATTGAACACAAACCACCAGAAGAAGAAGAGGATAAACAAGACCTAGGAGAAGAAGATAGTGATGAAGAGGTCCATGAAGAGTCAGAATCAAGCCAACATTTCGAGGGATCAAAAGGTATTAAACCGTTTAATTTTCCCAAATTTGTGTTGAATAGTTCTTACCCTTTTATCAAATGAACAAACCTTCACGGTATAACTTATTGTGAAGGTTGACTTGATTTCATTTGAGACCAACTTAACCGTTATACTAAAATTAAGTTACGATAACTTCACAGACATTGATTCTACTTTCACTTAAAACAAATAAACCTTCACAACAACCTTGTTATGAAGGTTCAGTTTTATCAAGTAACATGAAGTCTCATTGTAGTTTGCTTTTAAGTTTTTCTGAACTTTTTGTGTATTGGTATGTAATAAAACAGGTTCTTTTCATAATCTTAAGAGGGGACCATTAATTACTACTAGCTTGGTGATATTCAATCTCCAATACTTGTCATTTGAGAGTACATACAACTTCAAACAGAAGATACCAAGAGTAGTGGAAGAAGTCGAAGAACGGGAGAACTTCAGATGAAGAAAAGAAATTGGATTTGAACAAGAACAGTGAGGAATTGAATGTAATATTTTTTTTAATGAAGACATTTAACATTAGTTTTGGGTTTGATGTTGTCAAATTATACCCTTCCATTCCTACCAAGCCATCAATAACTGGCTGGAGAGGAGATACAAGTGAGTTCATATAAACCTTTTGCTATATGTACAAAAAGTTCATATCTATTTTGATTTCAATGTATGTTTTGAATGCAAAAATATGTACTTAAACTTCATATTTACCCACACCTGAAAAAATCTTCAGATAGAGTATTGTGTGAATTCTTAGAACATTGCTTTTAGGTACTTTATGTGAAGGTTTAGTAGATTGGTTTGATGTTGTTAATCATAAAATCCCAATCACAACAAGCAATTACTCAAGATTTATCTAGTATGCTCAAGAACTAGAGAGAGAATCTAGAGAGAGAAAATAGATCTTGTATTACACCAACTCTGAATATTACAATGAAGCATAATCCTCTAGAACATTACCACAAGATTACAAAGACAACACTATATATAGTACCTAACTATTACAAAGCCTTAAAGGCTAAGGAAACTAAACAATCTTTGACTTTCCTAATACATTGACAATATTGACTTTCCTAATTAAATCTTGGATACAATATTTAGACTTAACAATCTCCCCCTTTGTATTCAAGATTTAATAAAAAAATTGACACTAGTCTTCAACACTTGATTCTTCAGCTTTTGTCCCTATGAAGCTTTCACAATCTTTACTCTTTCAGCTCTTGAAGAATCTTGGAAAGTCTTTTTAATCTTTGAAGCTTTGAAAGTCAACATGTCTTGAACAGGAAACAGATTTCTTGAATCTTCTGAAAAACATTGACAACTTTGAAACTTCTGAAAATTCTTTGAAACAACATGATTATGTATCTTCATCTCTTTGATCTCTGGATCATCTTTGGAAGAACAGACTTTCACAAATCATCTTGAATTAACTTTGAACAATCTTCTTCAGATACATGTAACTTTGTAACAGCGGAAGCATTTTGAACTTTCAGAATTTCTTCATCAGATTTTGAAGATCTTGATCCGAACAAACTTTTGTCAGACTTGAACTTTGAAATTGATCTTTGTATAATTCTCCCCCTTTTTGATGATTGAGAGCAGCATAATCATCAAAATTTCTTCAATTTCAGCATAGACTTTGATCACCCCTTTTGTAACCAAATAACAATCTCCCCTTTGACAATAGGCGCGCTTTGATCTGAAGAGCCGAATCATGAACAATATATATCCGAATCTTTTCAAATTCAGACATAATGAGCATGTAACCCTGATTCAACAAATGAAACAGTTAGAAGTGCTTGTCAGTAACACGAAGTCACTGTGTACAACGAATGTACAATATAAGGAGTTGGTTTGATGTTGACTCCCCAGGTCTTCCATTCAATCATTGAAAAACACAAGGTAATTCTATGAATGTTCTGACAGAAAAACATATTTTCTGTGTGCTCGTGCTTGTGTATGAAAGAATTTTAGCACAATGATTGTGTTTCATAAGGCTCAAATTGTGTAAATCACTGAGACAGCAATGATTGTACATGGACTCAATGTGCATGAGAAAGGATCGAAGGTGGGGCAACTTTCCTTCTTTTTCAATATCAGAATCTTCCAAAAGAAGATTCGATAGATTATATGTTGCTTCCCCAGAAAATGTGAAACATTATCTTTTTAAGAAAAGAATGAGTAGCTGGTGGGGTTGTATACAAGAGATGGCATGGGCTATTTGCCTATTTCAATGATGGTCACCAAAGAAATGTGAACCAATCAGTAATGTGGCTGCCCGACTCAGAAAGATGTTTGGTGTAGAGTTCTGATATTCTTTCAACTCTGATCTCACACCCTCTTTCTTTTAAACATATAAGCTCACATCTAACCAATCTCTCATTTCTATTTTACCTCTGCTCACTCCCACACTCAATTCTTTTAGACCCCTCTCCCCTCAATCACTCAAAGGATTTCTTCCGGGGTAGGAAACACTGGTTATCGTGAATCTATGGAAGATTTATTAAGCACTCACACTGAATCCCATGTTCCTAAAAGTACATGCTTATCAATGATTTTCTTGACATGTAAAGTACAAGAAATCATATGTCAGTGTATATATGCTCATCAAAAATCAGATATGAAATTTGAGCATTTTGAACTTTGAAGATTTCTCAAAACAAGAATATTGAATAAATGAAATGAAGTCAAGAGAATTGTTTTGAGAATCTGACAATGAATCAAACAGATCAAATCAAATGATTCGGGTATCAAAGAATTGGATATTTGTTTATATGAACAAATATAAACAATTTATCAATGAAAGAACAAATATGAAAAAGATGAATGATGCTCAACAACTGTGAAATTGCAAACGGGAGTATTGCTATCGAAAAATTGGTTCGAATTTGAGACATGGTAATAACAATTTCAAAGAAAATACTGAACCGGTGTGTGTGAATACTTAACAGTATATGGACAAGATAATACACAAATATTGATCTTTGGAAACACACGTTCAGTTAAACATTAAAGCACAAAAATTGAAAAACATTTAAAAACCACACTTCTAAATTCATGAAATCGTTTGAGAATAAGAAGTGGTTTGAACATTTAAGAAAAGGTTTTTCATGTTCGAAAGTTGTTCTTCTTTCAAACAATCCTGAGATCTAGGATCAAAAGATTTTTACCTTTTCGGCTCCCCCTTAAAACATGATATAAAGATTTAATCTTTTAAGCTCCCCCTGGATATTAGCACAATATCCTTCTTTGAACGTTTAAAAACGGGTCCTGATCTGTCATGTGATCAGAAGCCATCACCTTTACTCCCCCTTAAATTAAGCATCTGAAATATTACAAGTAAAACAGGATAGAGATCAAACACTCCCTTTTGAATTGTTAGACCATCAATATCAGAAAAATCTAGCAAAGAAAAAGTATAGGATAGAGATCAGATCAGATCAATTCTCTTGGGATGAAGACCATCAATATCCATCGGATGCAAGCATACAGGAGTAAGGTCTTTTTGATCGCTGAGGTCCGAGTCCTAAACTGTTTTGTTTAGAAGTCATATTCCTTTGAAGTCCGGGTCTTAAGCTGATGTGCTTAGAAGCCATATTCTTGATATTGAGGTGCGGGTCTTGAACTGCTATGTTCAAAAGCCATTGTCTTTCTTACTCCCCCTTGGATTGAGGTGCCTGCAATACATAATCGGTTTTCTTCTTTGGTACCCACTGGTATTTGGGTCCAGAAATGTTAGTTGCAGTTCGTGTGGGGGTAACAGAATAAGAACCATACCAGTAATGATCATTGGTCTAATGGATATGATCATGTGTACAACAAATAAAACAATAATATTTCTTACCGTTAGGTGCTTTGTTCTTCTTTGTTTTGTGTACATGTACACATGATTTCTTCTCTTTCAACTCATTTTCCTTATCATCTTTGACTGGTTTCTTTTGCCAAACCAGTTTCTCTTTCTTGAAACTTTTTCTCGGATAAGTATCTGAACCATCTAAAAATTCATCATAGAAAAGATTAGTGCGACAAATCTGATTAAAGGATTTGACTGACCTTTGTGAAGAGACCAATTTCTGATTTGAACTTGAAACAGAATTTTCAAGCTCTTTGATCTTTGATGCAAAGTTATCTCTTTCTTTCTCAATCTGGTCAATCTTCTTTGAGAATTCAGATTTCGTGCTTTGCTCTTTCAACGCAGCAGCAGACAGTTCAGATAATTTTGAAGTCAACTTTTTAATTTCATTTTCAAAGATAGATCTTTCTTCTTCAAATCCTTTTTCTGACTCATTTCTCTGGCCGGATAATTCTTTAAAGAATCCCACCCTCTTCTGTTCTATGGCCTTCTTTTCCTGAGCAAATTTCTCTCTTTCCAATATCAGCACTTTCTCAAAATCGGAGATTTGTTGAGAAAGCTTGATGCATTTAAGCTCCACTGACTTCTTCTCTTCAAAACATTTCTTTGAGAAATCTGAGAATTTCTTTGAAATTTTTTTCTTTTCAGCATCAAAATTAGCTTTATTATCATCAAGCTGTTTTTCAAAATCAGATAAACTCTTTCTGAGCTCAGATTCCAATCTCTTTATCTTCTCTTCATTCTTCCCAGCACTGATATTCTTTAAGGTATTGATTTCTTCTTTCAGTGATATGACTTCAGTAAAATACTCTCTTGACTTTTGTGAATGAAAGTCAACTGCATGAGCCAGATTAATGTTCTCTAGTTTCAGCTTTCTATTATTCTCTTCAAGATCTGAAAGAAATCCCATGATTAATGAGTAATTGGCTTAATATGAATGATCGTTCCAAACTATATATCAGAAACTCAAAAATCAGATCAAATTGAAATCTTAAAAAAAAAAAAATTCGTAAAAATTGAAAATTTGAACAACACGAGTTATGGCGCAAAGTTAAAAAAATTCCATATATGACTAATTTTTTTTTTTAAACCAAGTCTGGAACAAGCGCAAAGTAGATCTTTGCGTGTCAGGAAGAGAACGCAAACAAGAGGTTTGCTTGTGAGCCTTGAAGCGCAAAGAATGGTTTTCAGGTCCTGTGTGAAGCGCAAACTAATACTTCGCGGGTGAAGTGAGAAGCGCAAAGTGTGACTTTGCGGGTTGGTCTTGAAGCGCAAGATGAGACTTTGCAGGTTGGTCTTGAAGCGCAAAGTGTGACTTTGCGGGTTGGTCTTGAAGCGCAAAGTGTGATTTTTGGGTCCTATGAGATACGCAAACTAAGCTTTGCGTTTCTGCCTTGAAGCGCAAAGATGCTTTTTCTTCTCAAGACCGTATGAATGAAGCGCAAACCGTATGAATGAAGCGCAAACGGTATGAATGAAGCGCAAACCGTGGTTCTTGGCTGATTCTTCTTCAAGACGATTGAAACCTGCACATTTGATCTCAAAAATTTATCAGCATCAACAACAAAGAGTACGAAACACAAAAATACAATCAAATTTCGATTAAAAACATCAAATCGTAAATTTTCAATCAAGAACAGACACCGAACTCGATATTTCCAGAAAACTCAAATTTCGAAAATTGACATTGAAATAGTTAAAATCACAAGATGTAATCAATACAAGAATCAATACTAATCATAAAACGAACTCAATGAATCCAATTTCTTGCTTTAAAAACAATTTTTCACATGAAATTCGTATGAAACAGTAACAAACTCGTTTTCTTGAAAAACTTTTGAAAAATTCATAATTTCGATCCAAAACACACAAATTTCAATTCAAATCATGATCAAATCATTCCTGAAAAGTTTGGTTCAGCTCTGATACCAATTCTTAATCATAAAATCCCAATCACAACAAGCAATTACTCAAGATTTATCTAATATGCTCAAGAACTAGAGAGAGAATCTAGAGAGAAAACAGATCTTGTATTACACCAACTCTGAATATTACAATGAAGCATAATCCTCTAGAACATTACCACAAGATTACAAAGACAACACTATATATACTACCTAACTATTACAAAGCCTTAAAGGCTAAGGAAACTAAACAAGCTTTGACTTTCCTAATACATTGACAATATTGACTTCTAAGATTGACTTTCCTAATTAAATCTTGGATACAATATTTAGACTTAACAGATGTTTTCCATCAACTTAATTGCTTGAAATTGTTCTTTACCTTCAAATTTAATTAATGAACATTCATAGCAAAAATTGATGTAAATCTTCAGTATATTGTTTCTATTTGTGGAAGTAATTAATGGGAAATGGAGTTGAAATCGATAAAAGATTAGTTGATGAAGTCGTCTCTATGGATGCTTTAAACAATCGGTGATTAATCAATCAAAGAAGAGGGTAGACGAACACATCCAACAAGAATCAATTAAGATTTACTTATAAAGATTAATTCAAATTCAATGACGTTGCAATCGATGGGAGTATGTTGTGGAATAGTGAAGTAGTAGATGGAGATGATGCTAGAAAGTGGAGCAAGCATGGGTTGGTTTGTTTGATCTTGGGCGAAGAAAGGAAAAAAAGAGGGGGTTGGTCAAAAATACCCCTTGTATTGAAAATGTTGGAACAATTATAACCATTAGATCGTTCAAGCTTAAAAATTATCAATGGTTCGAAGTTGGTCTCACGGGTCTCACGAAAAACCCTTGGTCTCACCGAAACCCAACCCTATATATATATATATATATATATATATATATATGTATTAATCAACTAGAATTAATACTTAAAGAATAGTTTTCACAACTTTCAATAAAATGGTTTATAATATATTAGAAATGTTCGTGCATAATGTAGCATGGTGCATCTCGATTTCTTTTCGTTCCTTATTCCTCTATATTTTATTTTATTGTTTCTGTGATTTTGGAAGAGAAATAAAGCTTTTGATCAGTTATCAATTTTATGAAGTATTCTATCATATTAAAAAGGTTTAACACTTATCTTGTTTTGGAAATTTAAGAAATATACTTTAATAAACAATGTTTGATACATAAAAAATATTTTTTTAGACTCTACCCTTAAACTTTATAATATAGTGTAGATAATAGATATAAGACAAGAAAAAAAACACAAAAACATATTTGTATTAAATATAAGTGAGATTAAAAGGATAAAAAATACATATAAAACCCCAAACCCACTTTAATGAAGACACATGGCCACTATGGTCTTTTCTTCTTCCTAATAACCCAAACGAAACCCAACATATAAAGGCTTCATCGGTTCATTTTACTAATTTCCCTCGCTCACTCAACCCTAACCGTTCTTTGCTCATATCTGGATTCAATCAACGAATTGAGACGACCGCTCTCAATTATGCTCTAACTTTGAAGGCGTCGAGGCGAAAAGCAGGCATCATAGTTCTATCCACCCTTAATCCAAGGTTCTGCATCTCCTTACATTAGCTTGCCATCTGAACCGAAATGATTCACACTAAGACAACAAAAAGATAACAACCCAAACTACCAAGCATTTAAAACATAACTAACATAACATAAATCAATGCCAAGACGACCAAAATTTAACAGTAGAATCTTAAGGTTTGCAAAGAGAAACCTATTACACAACTGAGATCAAACAGAAATACTAAAATGGAGTCTTCTATTAAAAGATGTTGCTTAAGCCTTCTCCTTCCCTTTACCCGATCCACCAGCCTTGCGCCCACCTGAAAAGGGTTTGAAGTTTTGAAAGAGAGAGGGTTAGACCAACGGTCTAGTGAGTCCCCTCTAAAATCCGCTTCAATCCAAGATACAATTAAAGAATTTAATAATAAATAAACCTTTTTCAACTGTAAAAATGAATATTACACTTTCAATAAACCTTTCAGCTTACACTACCGCCACCCTAAGGTGACAGAGTGTCTGTGACTTACACTGCCTTGCTGGGACACACCCCCAACGGCATAAATAGAACACACCCCCTGGTATGAGCACAGGCGAGACACCCCCCGACTTAGAGCCTAACACACTTATGATCATGCATGCATACATTTTCCAAATTTAATCGCAATAATAATTAAACTTTAGACATATATAAAGAAATCTCGCAACTGATTATCAACGTCACATCATTTCAAGAATTATATAATACCCATACACATAAAAGCATAATTTCTTTGTCATAAAGAACTTTAGTTCAGAAAACTAACCTGTTGCCCCTTGCTTAAATCTTTGCGCCTACTTGAACAAAACCTATAAGAAAACCATTGACCGGTAAACTTCCGATACTTTCTAATTCGCAACGGTAACCGACCCTTAACCCACAAAAACTTAAGCGGTTGAATCCTAAATAAATCCGATGATCTATGCTCATAAAATAATTAATTACCGAACTTATTCCCATGATCGAAATATTCTATAAGAAATTCAACCCACTAGATGAACAACAGCCCAAAACGGATAAAACAGGCATAACATAGAAATACTAGATGGGCTTGTCCTTACCGATGGAACCCAACTACAAATAAATAGAAATACAAAAGAATGAGTTGCGACCAACACTTAAAACTCGCCCGGGGTCCAAAAGGATCGACCGGGGCGTCTGCTTGACGACCGGGGCCTGACCGAGGTGGTCGCCCGGATCCCCCTTGACCGGGGTCAGCGTCGACCAGTGTATAACCTACCGGTATGGACCGGGGCCCCCTCCGACCGATGCCAACCTAGCTCGGTATCGACCGGGTCCTCCTTCCCCGGGGTCTCCCCGCACTTCTGTGACCGGGGTCTCCCGGTCCCCGAACCCGGGTCCTCTGCGACGATTTCATATCGAAAAACTCCCCGCAGACTCGACTCTTTAAGGTCACAATAATCCAGTATTCTCTCCCTGGATTGAATTATATTCTAAAAATTTAAACATCAGCATCAACTTCAACAACCCTCAAACCTCATCACACAGGTTAAATACCTAAACCCCAACTTTTCCAAAAAACCAAAAATTCATCAGATTACTTCCAAAACTCCCAAACCCAAAGATTTCCAACTGATACTAAAGCCTCTAACAGCGAAGATATTGATTAGCGAGAGATTACCTGGAAGAAGAAAAGATGAACTTGAAATCTCGATCAATGCCCTCTCCCTTATGCTCGTCGCCGAAATCGCCCCTTGACTCTCTCTCTCTCTCTTTCTTTCTCAACCTCCTCTTGCTAAAAAATGGGAGATGTTAGGGTTAAAATCCCTTTTAGTTCAATTTTACAACTTAACCCCCTTCATCTTGGAGCCTAGAACAAATAAACCCCCAACTTAAATTTCTTTACAATTTACCCGGTTATTACAATACCTCCCCCTCAAAAGGATTTCGTCCCCGGAATCCCTTCGTTAAACAAACTAGGGTAATAAGACCTCATGTCCGACTCCAATTCCCAAGTCGCTTCTTGTTCTTTGTGAAATTTCCACTGCACTTTCACCAAGTGAATTTCCTTATTCCTTAATTTCTTCCCTTGTGGTCCAGAATGGCCACTAGTTCTTCCACATAACCTATTTTCTCATCTACTTAGATATCCTCCAATGACACGACAACATCGCTTTCTGCTAAACATTTCTTTAAATTCGACACATGGAAAGTTGGGTGAATCCCTCGCATGGAATCGGGCAATTCTAACTTATAGGCCACTTCTCCAACACGTTCGATGATAGAAAATGGGCCAACAAACCTTGGTCTCAACTTACCTTTCTTCCCGAAATGTAACACTCCGATTCTTCGAAAGATATCATTTCAAGTTAATACCGAAACCGATATATTAAGAAAAAATAAGATATTTTATTTTGAGCTTGAATCCTTGATTTTATAGTCTAGATGGATGAAGGATTCAATTACGAGTCCAACGGTTCTTTCCGGAGCAAAAACGGAGCTATAACGAAGATGTTATGGCCAAAATAGTGTCGGTACGTACTCGACTATAGTGCCCGGCGATTGTGACACTGTCAAAATCGCCTGTCACAATCGCCAGAGCCCGAAAACTCTAGGTACAATCTCAGCGATTGTGCCCGGCGATTGTGACATTGTCACTATAGCCTGGCACAATCGCCTGGAAGTATCAGGGTGTTAAAATCACGATTTTCAGCCTCAAACTTCATTTCTTCATATCTTTCTCATCCTAGCTCCGATTTGGGTGATTCAAAGTGCTACGGTTTCGTTTTTGAGAGCTCTTCAAGGATCTAGCAAGATATTGGAGGTCTATTGGAGTATACTAGAATATTTTGTGGTGGTAAGCTTCTCATCTCTCCCTATTCATCTTCTTCCCCAAAGTTTTCTAGGGTTTCATCCACCATTTGTTCTCCCTTTCATAGATTGGAGTTTCGTAACCATTTTGGTGAACTAGAAGTGTTTTGGTTGGGGGATTCAAGCTTGGGTTAAGGCAATCTTCTATTCTTTTCGGTTATGGAAGTTAGGGTTTCGGTAGTAATGGAGGTATTCATGTAGATGGTTTGGGAAACGATTCTTTGTGGTTGATTATGTTTATTTGTGGATGAATATGTATGGATTTAGGTTTTGGAAGTTTGGTCTTAAGAATCCAAGTGTTCTTCAAAGGATCTCTAATTGGGGGAAAATCTAGATTTAGCCTAAATCTAGTGAGGTGAGTTCAAGATGATTTGTGAAAACGATGTACATGCCAAAATGGTTGTTTTAAAGTATTTTATGCCTTACACGAAATTGTTAACTGTTGATAAGTTTTGTTAAACGTTGAGAAGTTTGTAACTGCTGATAAGTTGGTTATTTTAAAGGTGCTTAACTTTATAAACTTATTTAACATACGTCCTTGGGATTTTGGGCATTATGATAAATAAATCATGTATTTTGGTATTTTAATGATTTATTTTATGGAAGTAGATTTTGAGCATAAATGTGTTTCAAATTGTGTTTTGGAAAAATGCATGGTTTTGGTGTTACGGGACGTTTTGAAAAGATAAATGTTGTAAACTCACTTGGAGAATGAATTGTCCCAATCTAAACCACATTGTAGCTAATTGTATGTTTTGGAGCGTGGGTTTATATAAATACGGGTATTTACATTTGATTTCATTTTATGAATTTCGATGTTGAGTCTTTGGATTTGTTGAGCTTGTGGCTCGGTTTGGATTTTCTTGGGTTTTGAGGACACTTGTCCGTTTTAATTGCTCGGTGTTGAGCGTTTAGTTAAGATTTGCATTTACTGCATTTTAGTTGAGCATGTCATGTTTTGAATGCTTTGATTAATTCGTTTTGAGTCATGTAATGGTTTAATTAGTGCAATGGATCCATAGGCACGGTGTTCCTCTGTCCCCGTTTGGGAAGTTAGTTCACCATTTGGCATGGGATAGGCATCGGGCTCCATGGTAAGTAGGGTGTGGGCCTATACGGTCGGGCAACGTCTCATGGACAGTAAGGTGTAATCCCATTGTGCCCGAGTTGCCCGGTTTTGGGGACTCTCAAGGAAACACCTGGAGTGGTTGACTTGATGTTTTCGGGCGATAGACTAAGAGTAGTTGAGCTCGGTGGGTGTTTTATGTGTAACCCACATGTTTTGAATTACTACATAACTATGAGATTTACTTTGTGTTCCGTTATGTACAATGTAATCGTGTCTCCCCCGTCACCAATAGGTGTGGTTTGGTTATGGAGTTTTATAATCCATGTTTTCGGAGACGTTGGTGTATGGGTATTTATCTATGTTTTAAGGTTTTGGTTATTGAAACTCATTCGAGTTATTGGGATGTTTTGGGAAGATGGAGTTAACTACGTTTTCGGTGTTTGATCATTATGAGGTCAGTTATATTTTACGAGCACTTTGGGTTTCGGCTTTATTTAAAGAGGTGTGTGTTTTACGATTTTAATCACAAAAAGGGGTGAACGTTGAAAGGAGATTGTTTTAAGATTTAATGTACTTCATTTTTGGTTGCTTTCAAATCAAACGTATTGGATTGTGGAAATCATGATTTTAAATAACATTCTTAAAGTTATTGATTTATATTTACATCCCTAATGTAAAACTCTTGAGCTCACTAGGCGTTAAGCCTAACCTTTTTATTTGTCGGCATGTGCATCAGGTTCCAGAAGGGGGTTTGGTTCTAGCAGTCGTATGAAGGGATGTGCTTAGTGGTTCACAAGTGTAAGCATTTGATGAAGTCTTCCGCAGTTTGGAGATAGCGATACTTTTGGGTTTTAGTAGCACCCGTCTTTATTATAGACTGTTCATATAGAAAGAATGTGTGTATTGAGGTTAAATATTAAATTGTGGTGGTAGATGATTTATTTATTGGTGTATTTAGAAAATTTTAAATTAGTTGCTATTTCCAGAATTCAGGGTGTTACAAGTTGGTATCAGAGCTTAAGTTTGAGAGAATTAGGTATTGATTTTTGGATGCCTAGACTCAAACTAGAGTTCTTATAAGTGATTATAAGTGAAGTTGCGCACTAGGTACCTTAAGATAAGACATTTTGAGGATTTATCGAGTCGCTAGAAACGGGAAACTTGTCGAGGGTCGCAAGGATGATCGTGTACAGTACGTTCATAATGGCACCTGGCCAGTGTCGTGGTGAATCTACATGTTACATGTGTATACTTGAACTACCTTGGGGGAATGACCGTTAGGGTAGTGAGAAAGTTTCTAAGCGAGTGATCTAAGGAAAGGTTGATGTTTATAGCAATGTCACTTGGAAGTGATAGGTAAGTGTGATGAATGCATTAAGTTTACCATCTTGGGTCAGAGTTATTGGTTGGAGTGGAACTATCGGGGCGATAGATCGATCATGTTGCGAGGAGAATTGTAGGTTAACCAATTAGTGGGAGGGTTGCTCTATGATGTTGGGTACATCCGAATGAAAATTGCATGTCGGGAAATGGAGGAGTGGAGTCCTAAGATGTGAGTGCCGACCGAAAGTTCATGCACAAAATTTATCTCTAAAAATAAGTTTGCATCAATTATTTCTCATGCTTTCGAAGCATAAATTGTGTTCTACTATGAAGCCTTTGTAAAGAATTTAGCACTCATCAGATTTTAAACCATGAGCTCAAGCATGCATAAAATTATTTTGTTGCACGTGGTTGCAATTTTTATTGAAAATCTCTTTATCCTGGTTTCGTGTCTGACACCATATTTTCCCGGATGTTGTAATATTTATGTTTTAATGTTATTTGGGTTGTTGGGGAAATAACTATGGAATTTTTGACTCTGACATTGGATCTCCTCCACGTATGTTAAAGTTTTAAAGGACGAGTTGTCCCTATGTTCTTGAGTCGAAATGTTCTTTGGAATTTTAGTTGGTACGAGTCATGTTGAATTCATGAAACGTTATTTTATGACGCTTTGCTACTCGCGAGTGTATTTCAAATTGCGTGAGTTTTAATTTTATTTGCGTGTAAGTTTATGAGTTTTATTGAAGCGTTGAGTCTCATGCGGGTTTTGGTGAAGGTATCGTTTATATTTATCGGGTACGATAAAAGATAAAATTTTGGAATTTTGACATTTTAATCATGACTTCGTTTCATGCTATTTGATTTTGGGAATGACGGTTTTGGCACCATATGATGTTAAGCATCGTGTGTTTCATTGGGTTTTATGGAAGGTTTTATTGGGTCTTACGGAATCCTATTTTACGACATATTGCGTCGTACTCTTGAATTTGAGAGGTGTATACTTGCAGTATTGTGTGTGTTAAATTATAAATTTTCGTTTAATATTTTGTCTCGTGCGAGTTTTGCATCGGTATTTTCGCAACCGTAAGAGACGTTTTGAGAGTTTTATTAATAGATATTTTCCCATATGTTATTTCGGGAAGTTTCAATATTATGTGATTTCTCTTTTGGGTTTTATACAAGTGTTACCCGTTGTATGCTACATGGTTTTCGAGTTGTTTTAAAATTGTTGGTGTGAGTAAGCATATGAAAAGTTATGTCGTTTCGTATTGGATTTTCGCTTTGAACGTATTTCAGTTGTCGATTTTTATGTTATAAATTCCGCAATGCATTAAGTGAGTTAACGGTATACATGTCATTATAGCCACTATTTTCGGACAACATCATTTCATTGTACGGCCTAAAATTTGAAAATTGGTTTAAATTTATTGTATGTTGATCAATCGCATGCATGTTTTGTATTGCTAAGTTGTGAGAAGTGAACTCGACATGCGGGTCTTGTTGGGAATTTTATTCCCTACTTTTATATAGTCGAATGAGAAATTTTGGAAACTCGATTACGTAACTTGTCTCTTGGGAGTTTTGTTCAATCGCCTCATTATAAACTATTTTGGTACGCGAAATTATTTCCCCATTTATGGTATTATTTGATGCATGTTAGGACCATGGTAGTCCATTTAAAATTTTGTTGCGCATCTTTTATTATTATAAATATTAACGTAAGCATTGATCAAATGAATTTTGGAAATGGTTTTATATGCGTAGTGTTGGTGATCAATTTTGAAACCTATCGAACGAACGGTAGTGCATTTTTACCGCACGATTAATTGTTATAAAACTCATGTATTTGAAAGTTTTATAGATTTCAACTTGGCATACTTGTAGAAAAACCTTGAACTCATTAGGGCTATTGACTTAAAACCCCTATCGTGAAGGGAGTTGCAATTAAGGGACTAGAGAAGTCCTTAGGATTTGAAGCGTCGGATGATCCGACTTGTAGTCAACCTTGAATTTGAGTTTTAGTTTTGAATCGGGTCATGCGTGAATCATGGGAGTAATAGATTATGTTCCCCAGTTAATTAAGAGATGACCTCTACGCTTTAGTAAACCTTCGGGATGAGGTTTTGTGTGACTACCTACGTCTGTTGGGTTCGTATTAGTGAGTTGCTTGTCTGGTTGACATCAAATTATGTGTTGGTGGTGTACCGTCTTAATGGACTTTCGTGATCAAGGAATTTTGTGGTCCGTTTGTTAGGGATGTAAGATTTGGGAACATTAGCCCTCTGTTAAGTATCAACCTTTATGCGACAATACTTTTGGAATGAAGTATTAGGCGGGATGTCCTCGTTTTGATATCATCATTTTGGTATTAGGCGTCGACTCTTTTCTTGAGGACAATAACCTTTAGTGTGCTCAGTGCACGTCCGTTGAATTTGGAGTATTCACAGGTGAAGTGGAAACATTAAGAGAAGTAGATATTGATACTTAAAGATCGATCAGTGGTAATCCTGCAATCCATGAGGCTTCTCCGATCTATCAATCGACGCTTGAACGCACTATGGGAACTGTGTAACCATGGGGTTGAAGTAATCCGCTATCTGTGGGTATTGTGCTTATGGCAACTTGAGGTTCGGACCTACGTTTGTGTTGGGTCAGACCAAGCTAGTGCTAGGAATTGTCGCCATGGAAGGGACGATGACTCTTTTACAGTATGGATTAGTGGGGTATTATTGGTGGAAATGACGGATTAAGGTCGTAAGTTACTTTGAGGTAATATAAGCAATATAAGGTTGGGAGACAACCGAGATTTAATGATTAAGAAAATGATTAAGTAATGACTCGACGTTCATCCTGACGTTGGTGAAATACATCGAACATTGAGATTAAGTTTTGTAACGACACGTTATGAGAAACTCAGCGACAACCTCAACAGGAATGTAATCGGGTCCGTATGTGAGACGAGGTTTCATGAAGGCATCCCTTTTGGATAGAAAAATCAATCGATCGTTCCAAGTGTAATGTTGGGTTTTGGGTAGTTCCAAATTTCGAGGACGAAATCTCTTTTAAGGTTGGGAGGATTGTAACACCCCGATTCTTCGAAAGATATCATTTCAAGTTAATACGGAAACCGATATATTAAGAAAAAATAAGATATTTTATTTCGGGCTTGAATCCTTTATTTTATAGTCTATATGGATGAAGGATTCAATTACGAGTCCAACGGTTCTTTCCGGAGCAAAAACGGAGCTATAACGAAGAAGTTATGACCAAAACAGTGTCGGTACGTACTCGGCTATAGTGCCCGGCGATTGTGACACTGTCAAAATCGCCTGTCACAATCGTCAGAGCCCTAAAAATCTCGGTACAATATCAGCGATTGTGCCCGGCGATTGTGACATTGTCACTATAGCCTGGCACAATCGCCTGGAGGTATCAGGGTGTTAAAATCGCGATTTTCAGCCTCAAACTTCATTTCTTCATATCTTTCTCATCCTAGCTCCGATTTGGGTGATTCAAAGTGCTACGGTTTCGTTTTTGAGAGATCTTCAAGGATCTATCAAGAGATTTGAGGTCTATTGGAGTATACTAGAGTATTTTGTGGTGGTAAGCTTCTCATCTCTCCCTATTCATCTTCTTCCCCAAAGTTTTCTAGGGTTTCATCCACCCTTTGTTCTCCCTTTCATAGATTGGAGTTTCGTAACCATTTTGGTGAACTAGAAGTTTTTTGGTTGGTGGATTCAAGCTTGGGTTAAGGTAATCTTCTATTCTTTTTCGGTTATGGAAGTTAGGGTTTCGGTAGTAATGGAGGTATTCATGTAGATGGTTTGGGAAACGATTCTTTGTGGTTGATTATGTTTATTTGTGGTTGAATATGTATGGATTTAGGTTTTGGAAGTTTGGTCTTGAGAGTCCAAGTGTTCTTCAAAGGAGCTCTAATTGGTGGAAAATCTAGATTTAGCCTAAATCTAGCGAGGTGAGTTCAAGATGATTTGGGAAAACGGTGTACATGCCAAAATGGTTGTTTTAAAGTATTTTATGCCTTACACGAAATTGTTAATTGTTGATAAGTTTTGTTAACTGTTGAGAAGTTTGTAACTGATGATAAGTTGGTTATTTTAAAGGTGCTTAACTTTATAAACTCATTTAACATACGTCCTTGGGATTTTGGGCATTATGATAAATAAATCATGTATTTTGGTATTTTAATGATTTATTTTATGGAAGTAGATTTTGAGCATAAATGTGTTTCAAATTGTGTTTTGGAAAAATGCATGGTTTTGGTGTTACGGGACGTTTTGAAAAGATAAATGTTGTAAACTCACTTGGAGAATGAATTGTCCCAATCTAAACCACATTGTAGCTAATTGTATGTTTTGGAGCGTGGGTTTATATAAATACGGGTATTTACATTTGATTTCATTTTATGAATTTCAACGTTGAGTCTTTGGATTTGTTGAGCTTGTGGCTCGGTTTGGATTTTCTTGGGTTTTGAGGACACTTGTCCGTTTTAATGGCTCGGTGTTGAGCGTTTGGTTAAGATTTGCATTTACTGCATTTTAGTTGAGCATGTCATGTTTTGAATGCTTTGATTCATTCGTTTGGAGTCATGTAATGGTTTAATTAGTGCAACGGATCCATAGGCATGGTGTTCCTCTGTCCCCATTTGGGAAGTTGGTTCACCATTTGGCATGGGATAGGCATCGGGCTCCATGGTAAGTAGGGCGTGGGCCTATACGGTCGGGCAACGTCCCATGGACAGTAAGGTGTAATCCCATTGTGCCCGAGTTGCCCGGTTTTGGGGACTCTCAAGGAAACACCTGGAGTGGTTGACTTGATGTTTTCGGGCGATAGACTAAGAGTAGTTGAGCTCGGTGGGTGTTTTATGTGTAACCCACATGTTTTGAATTACTACATAACTATGAGATTTACTTTGTGTTCCGTTATGTACAATGTAATCGTGTCTCCCCCGTCACCAATAGGTGTGGTTTGGTTATGGAGTTTTATAATCCATGTTTTCGGAGACGTTGGTGTATGGGTATTTATCTATGTTTTAAGGTTTTGGTTATTGAAACTCATTCGAGTTATTGGGATGTTTTGGGAAGATGGAGTTAACTACGTTTTCGGTGTTTGATCATTATGAGGTCAGTTATATTTTACGAGCACTTTGGGTTTCGGCTTTATTTAAAGAGGTGTGTGTTTTATGATTTTAATCACAAAAAGGGGTGAACGTTGAAAGGAGATTGTTTTAAGATTTAATGTACTTCATTTTTGGTTGCTTTCAAATCAAACGTATTGGATTGTGGAAATCATTATTTTAAATAACATTCTTAAAGTTATTATTTTATATTTACATCCCTAATGTAAAACTCTTGAGCTCACTAGGCGTTAAGCCTAACCTTTTTATTTGTCGGCATGTGCATCAGGTTCCAGAAGGGGGTTCGGTTCTAGCAGTCGTATGAAGGGATGTGCTTAGTGGTTCACAAGTGTAAGCATTTGATGAAGTCTTCCGCAGTTTGGAGATAGCGATACTTTTAGGTTTTAGTAGCACTCGTCTTTATTATAGACTGTTCATATAGAAAGAATGTGTGTATTGAGGTTAAATATTAAATTGTGGTGGTAGATGATTTATTTATTGGTGTATTTAGAAAATTTTAAATTAGTTGCTATTTCCAGAATTCAGGGTGTTACACGAAACGAATCATTCCCTTCCAAGGCAAGACTCTTAACATCACCCTGTCCCCCACTTGGAACTCTATCAGCTTCCTTCGCTTATTTGCGTACATCTTCTGATGATCTTGAGCTACCTTTAACCTTTCTCGAATCTAACTGACCTTATCGGCCGTTAATTGCACAATTTCTGGTCCGGCTAGTTGTCTTCCACCCACTTCATTTCAACATAAAGGTGTTCTACACCTCCGTCCGTACAGTTCTTCAAAAGGAGCGGCTCGAATACTCGCATGATAACTATTGTTATAAGAAAATTCTATCAAAGGCAGATGAGTTTCCCATGAACCTTTAAAATCGATAACACACGCTCGATGCATGTGTTCCAATGTTTGGATGGTCCTCTCACTCTGGCCATCCGTCTGAGGGTGATACGATGTACTCAACTTGAGTTGTGAACCCAACTCTCTTTGTAGGCTTCTCCAAAACGATGACGTGAAGCGAGCATCCCTATCCGACACAATAGCTGACGGTACTCCATGCCTGGATATAATTTCATCAATATACAGCCTGGCCAATTTCTCCAATAGATACGTCTCCTTGATCGGTAGAAAGTGAGCAGATTTCGTGAGTCGATCCACTATCACCCAAATGGCGTCGTGCCCCTTTGGCGATCGCGGCAACCCAATAACAAATTCCATTGCGATCTCATCCCACTTCCATACCAGTATTTCCAATGGTTGCAGATCCCCGTACGGTCGTTGATGCTCCACTTTTACCTTCAAACAAGTTAGACATCGCTCGACAAAATAAGCTATATCCTTCTTTAAACCCGACCACCAGTAACTTTGCTTCAGGTCTCGATACATCTTATTAGTTCCAGGATGTACTGAGTATCACGACTTATGGGCTTCTTCCAACACTTTCTTTCGAAGGTCTCCCAACTTTGGAACCCACACCCTACTCTTGAAGCATTTTACTCCACGGCTGTCAGCGATCAGCGAGTCAACAATTCCGACGATCCTCTAACTTTTCAAGTTTTCTTTCAACAATTCTTCCTCTTCATACTTCCGTACTTCTTTCAGGAATTTAGAAGTTGCCTCAATTCGAAACGCCACCACCTTGGTCGTATCTCTGTGCTCTTTCCGACTCAGAGCGTCGGCCACTACGTTGGCTTTACCCGGGTGGTAAAGGATCTCACAATCGTAATCACTTAGCAATTCCATCCATCTTCGCTGGCTCATATTCAACTCTTTCTGATTAAATAAATGTTGTAGGCTCTTATGATCGGTGAAAATTTGACACTTAACTCCATACAAATAATGCCTCCAAATCTTCAGCGCGAAAACTACTACTGCTAACTCTAGATCATGTGTCGGGTAGTTCTTCTCGTTCTCTTTCAACTGGCGGGACGCGTAGGCGATCACTTTACCATCTTGCATTAGAACACACCCAGACCCGACTTTGACGCATCGTTGTAGATCACAAACCCTTCCGTTCCGTTGGGTAGGGATAAGACAGGTGCATTACTCAGACTTTCCTTCAACTTGCTGAATGCATTTTCTTGAGCTTCCTTCCATTCAAACTTGACATTTTTCCTCGTTAGAGCAGTTAGTGGCGTGGCTATCCTCGAGAAGTCCTGAATGAACCTTCGATAATAACTCGCCAAACCAAGGAAACTCCTCACTTCTGAGGGTGATTTTGGCACCTCCCACTCTTTAATCGCCTTGATCTTTGTTGGATCCACCTTGATCCCGTCTTCCGACACTACGTGTCCTAAGAATTGTACTTCTCTTAGCCAAAACTCGCATTTCGAGAATTTGGCATACAATTTATCCCGCTTGAGCAACTCCATCACCGATCGTAAGTGCGCCTCATGATCACTCATGGACCGTGAATAAATTAGTATGTCATCGATGAAAACAATGACCCACTTGTCTAAAAGTGGACTGCACACTCTATTCATTAGGTCCATGAATACTGCCGGTGCGTTGGTCAAACCGAAAGGCATGACCAAAAATTCGAAATGACCATATGTCGAGCGAAAACCAGTCTTGGGAACATCCTCCTCCCTCACCTTCAACTGGTGATACCTCGAACGCAAATCTATCTTAGAAAAGTAACTCTCTCCTTGCAACTGATCGAAAAGGTCGTCGATCCTGGGGAGCGGGTACTTATTCTTGACGGTTACCTTGTTGAGCTCACGGTAGTCTATACACATTCTCATAGACCTATCCTTCTTCTTAACAAATAACACCGGTGCTCCCCACGGTGACGTACTGGGACGAATAAAACCCTTGTCCAGCAGCTCTTGTAGTTGCACCATCATCTTCTTCATTTCGGCTGGTGCCAAACGATAGGGTGCTTTTGCAATAGGTGTCTCTCTGGGCAACAGATCTATTCGAAATTCCACTTTCCGATCCAGGGGCAAAGTGGTTAGATCGTTCGGAAAAACCTCCGGGTACTCGCTTACTACCAGAACCGACTCTAACCCCTTCTTCTCCTTTTTAGCGTCTAGAACGTATGCTAAGAACCCCTCACACCCCTTTACTAAGCATCGTATAGCTTTGATCATTGAGATCAAACAAGACTTTCTATCCCGACGTTCACCATAAACCACTATCTCTTCCTCCCCCGGTTGAGATATACGGATCAGTTTCTTATTACACACAATGTTGGCATCATTAGACGCCAACCAATCCATTCCCACGATGACGTCAAATTCCCCCATACCCATCGGGTATAAACGCAATAGGAATGTATGACCGTCGATGTCAATTCTACACCCCTCATATACTTCCCCCACTAAGACTAGACTGTCATCTGCTACTTCTACCTCAAAACCCCGATTCAGCCTCTTTGGCGCCACATGCAAGTTATGAACAGAGTTCGGCGACACAAACGAACGGTTTGCACCCAAATCCTTAGCATATGTCAAGTCTATAGGGAAAGTACCTATCACCACATCCGGCGCTTCCACCGCCTCATCAGCTGTCATATTAAACGCCCTTGATCTAGCTCGGATGGGCTCCACTTTTCTTTCTCCTCCAAATCCCCCAACTGTTCCCTTCCTCAGCTGTGGGCAATCAGTTTTAATGTGATCTGTAGAACCACACTGGTAACACGTCCTCGGCCTCTGACAATCCCATGCCATGTGATCTGTCTTTCCGCACTTGAAACATCAGTCTTTGTCTACCAAACACTCCCCTCTGTGCATCCGGTTACATTTACTGCACGACTTATAGTCAACCCTTGGCGTTATTCGCTGATCAAGCCTTGCAAATTTTTCCTTCTTAACATCTCGCACAGATCCCTCCCACATTCTCTTTTCCGCACTTCTCTCGGTCAGTTGTCGATTCTTGTCCTTCTCTGTCATTTCAGCTGCATTGATGAGCGCTTGGAAGGTAGCGGGCTCTCTAGCAGCTGCCAGTTCTCTGATGTTACTCCTCAAGCCAAACAAATACCTGTCTATTCGCCGTTCTTCATTTGGAACATAAATCTCGGTGAAACGTGCCTTTTCCAGAAACTTAGTCGTGTACTCTCTGACTGTCATTTCCCCTTGTTCCAGATTCAGAAATTCCTCTTGTAGTTTTTTCACCACGGCCAGAGGACATAACTGTTGCTTTAATTTGGCACTAAAAGTCTCCCAAGCCATGCCCTTAGCTGCCTTTGACCCTTTTCCCCCTGTCTCAGCCTCCCACCAAAACACGACATCGTCTTTCAACATGGACAATGCAAAAACTACCTTATCTTCTTCTGCGCACTTGCTGGTGTAGAAAGCTAATTCCATTTCTCGAATCCACTTGATCACTATTACGGGATCACATTCCCCCTTGAACACAGGAGGTTTGCACGTTGCGAAAGACTTGTAACTACATCCCTTTTCGAAGGCGGGCTTTGCTTCCATGATTTGCGTTGACTGAGTGTGACTGCCCACCATAGTAATTGGCGAGTTAGCCATTTCAGTCGTCTCCCTCTCCTCACTCTTTCTCTGGCTTGCTGAAGCTTCTTTAGCTTGATGAGTCAGAAGTGCCTGTAGCGTCTCATGTAGTTTTCCCATCTCAGTATCAAAAGTCTCTTGCGTCACGAAAGCCTGAGCCCGACCTCCTCCACGGTTCTTAGTTGGTCCCCTTCCCCTCACAGTAGCCGAACTCTCCTTACGAGAGGATTCCTGATCAACCACTACTTCTACACTCTTAGCACGATGGGCAACCCGCACCGTTCTCTTCCCTTGAACCCTTGCCTCTGGCTCATCCACCTGAATGGTCTCTTTTCGAGTTGTCTTTCCCTTCCCTTTAGGTCGCCCACGTGCCTTTCCTCGAGTAGCAGCTGCTTGAGAAGAAGCGACTGGTCCATCCTCGATGATTTCATTCACAGGTGCCGCCTCTGCTACCGGCACCGATATGCTCCTAGTCACTCTCTCCGACATAACTACAGATTAGGCACCACACACAAATATCATAAAGATAAGCCCAAAGCAATAAAGCAAGTTAAGCACGCACATGTACCTGTAAATTTATAATTACACTGGCCAGATGTAATTTTAAATTTACCTTACATGTTAGTCCTCACTACTCTATCACTCGTCTCCCTAAGGTCATCCTATAATCTCAGTTGTGTATTACTCACTAAGTTTAAGTCTAGGCCCGTCCAGTCACCTAGATCCCTTAAACTACGGCTCTGATACCAATTATAACAACCCAAACTTCCAAGCATTTAAAACATAACTAACATAACATAAATCAATGCCAAGACGACCAAAATTCAACAGTAGAATCTTAAGGTTTGCAAAGAGCAACCTATTACACAACTGTGATCAAACAGAAATACTAAAATGGAGTCTTCTATTAAAAGATTCTGCATAAGCCTTCTCCTTCCCTTTACCCGATCCACCAGCCTCGCGCCCACCTGAAAAGGTTTTTAAGTTTTGAAAGAGCGAGGGTTAGACCAACGGTCTAGTGAGTCCCCTCTAAAATCCGCTTCAATCCAAGATACAATTAAAGAATTTTATAATAAATAAACCCTTTTCAACTGAAAAAATGAATATTACACTTTCAATACACCTTTCAGCTCACACTACCGCCACCCTAAGGTGACAGAGTGTCTGTGACTCACACTGCCTTGCTGGGACACACCCCCAACGACATAAACGGAACACCCCCCCGGTATGAGCACAGGCGGGACCCCCCTACTTAGAGCCTAACACACTTCTTATCATGCATGCATACATTTTCAAATTCAATTGCAATAATAATTAAACTTTAGACATATATAAAGAAATCTCGCAACTGATTATCAACGTCACATCATTTCAAGAATTATATAAAGCCCAAACACATAAAAGCATAATTTCTTGAATACATAATTTCGCAACGGTAAACGACCCTTAATCCACAAAAACATAAGCGGTTGAATCCTAAATAAATCCGATGATCCATGCTCATAAAATAATTAATTACCGAACTTATTCCCATGATCGAAATATTCAATAAGAAATTCAACCCACTAGATGAACAACAACCCAAAACCGATAAAACAGGCCTAACATAGAAATACTAGATGGGTTTTCCTTACCGATGGAACCCAACTACAAATAAATAGAAACCCAAAAGAATGAGTTGCGACCCACACTTAAAACTTGCCCGGGGTCCAAAAGGATCGACCGGGGTGTCTGCTCGACGACCGGGGCCTGACCGAGATGGTCGCCCGGATCCCCCTTGATCGGGGTCAGCGTCGACCGGGGCCCCCTCCGACCAGTGCCAACCTCGCCCGGTACTTCTGTGACCGGGGTCCCCCGATACCCGAACCCGAGTCCTCTGCAACGATTTCATATCGAAAAACTCCCCGCAGACTTGACTCTTTAAGGTCACAATAATTCAGTATTATCTCCCTGGATTGAATTAGATTCTAAAAATTTAAACATCAAATTCAACAACCCTCAAACCTCATCATGCAGGTTAAATACCTAAACCCCAACTTTTCTAAAAACCAAAAATCCATCAGATTACTTCCAAAACTGCCAAACCCAAAGATTTCCAACTGATACTAAAGCCTCTGACAACGAAGATATTGTTAGAGAGAAGATTACATGGAAGAAGAAAAGATGAACTTGAAATCTCGATCAATGCCCTCTCCCTTATGCTCATCGCCGAAATCGCCCCTTGACTCTCTCTCTCTTTCTTTCTCAGCCGCCTCTTGCTAAAAAATGGGAGATGTTAGGGTTAAAATCCCTTTTAATTCAATGTTACAACTTAACCCCCTTCATCTTGGATCCTAGAACAACTAAACCTAGGCCTGTAAACGAACCGAACGAACACGAACAAAGGCTTGTTCATGGTCGTTCGTTTAAGTTAAACGAACAAACGAACGAACACGAACATTAATCGAACAAAAATTAGAGTGTTCGTGTTCGTTCGTTTAAAAAATTATAATGTTCGTGTTCGTTTATGTACGTTCGTTAAAACACCAACCGAACATAACAAAACTACTTAAAACGAACTAGAGGACTCAAATCCACTGAACTCTTTCGCTTAATCTCAAGGCACCAAGCTCTAACCAAAGGGCTAGAGCCATAAGACTCAATAAAGAGAAGGCAAAATGGAATGAGGAGAAAGGGAAGGAGGGTGAGGCTTATTTATAGTAGTGGGTAAGGCTTTTGGATTCAATGTCCCACCGATGTGGGATGAAAAGTGTAGGCCTCACTCCTTAGCACTCAATAAACAAGTCAGGTGAGTAATACTAGTGGACATCCTCACATCCCACATCGACCATGTATTGAAAATAGAAGGTGAGTAAAAGTATTTATAAAGAGATTCCAGCTTCTTGTTTACTTTGCTGAGAAATGTTCTTTACTTTTGTTAATTATTAATTATAATTATAATTTTAATGGTTATTATAATTATATTATAATTATAATTATAATTATAATTATAATAATATAATTAAATTAGTAATTGTAATATTATATAAACGAACATAATCGAAAATAAGTAAACGAACATAAACGAACACAAATAAACGAACGTTCGTGAACATAAATGAACGAACAAGGCCTCTGTTCATGTTCATTCGTTTAACTAAACGAACAAAAAAATTTGTTCATGTTCGTTCGTTTATTAAATAAACGAACATAAATGAACTTCCCGCCGAACGGTTCACGAACGGTTCGTTGAACGTTCGGTTCGTTTACAGCCCTAACTAAACCCCCAACTTAAATTTCTTTACAATTTACTCGGTTATTACAAAAAAGAAATTCGAGATTAGATTCTAGACTGTGTTTAAATGAATTCGATTTCAAGAGATATTTGTGTTTCCTTTTGATTGTAGAAAGTGATTCTTTTTCTATTTCGATTTTAGTAAGTGTTAGTTCTTGTATTTGATTCTGAAATATTTTTACAATGAATTAATTAATATGCCATCTACAATTTAATATTGTCTTCGTTAAACTATAACAAGGCCTGTTGTATACGTTGTTCAGTGCAATTTATTTGGGTCATTTGTTATGTACTTATGTTTCAACCTTTTCGTGTTCTAACTTTGTAGGTTATCATCCTACCGTTGGTCACTGACGGCGAAAAAACTCTTGTTAGTTGTTACATAGTTAAACTATGCATATTTGTAACATCCCCCGTCCCCATGTTCCGAAAGGGGTGATGTCACGAACGTAACTTAACATAATTACACAACTAAATCAGAGCTACTAATAACTCTAAACATGTTACAGTCCAAAAACATATTACACTTAAAAAATGTTTATAAACTTAGAACATTTATATAATAATGCGAGTCTAAGAACTCCAAAATATCACGCTCAATCTCAAGTCCCGTCCCCATAAACGTTACTTCGAACCTGCCGTGTCAGAAAACAAAACACGGCTGAGCGACATGCTCAGTGAACGGATTATATAAAAATAATAATAATCCAAAGAACAGATCAATAAAATTAGGTACAAAGAAAATAAATTAACCATTTAATCAACTGGGTTGAAAATATATATAATCAATGAATCAATAAACCGAAATCATGATGATCCGAAATATAACTCGAAAACAACTACAAATTCGAAACAACGGAAGTCAACATAAAAGTCTCAAATCATATAAGTTCTTAATTCCGTGCAACAAGGACACGTTGTCCGATGGTCGGCCAAACCAACCGGACGTTTGGAATTTAGGGGTACGGGCACACACCTCCTAAGTCCCACTGTGAATTTAACCACGACCTCAAGTTCTGGAACTAAATCTAGGATCGATCCTTACGCCCTCGGTAGCCTGTTCCGTAAAGGCCGGGTACTTTGTACCATTCGTTGAAGACGCCATAGTCTTTGTAGTCACTATGGTAGCATCCCAGACAAAGGTGCCCCAAAGTCCGGTGTTCGGAAAACAAAGTCCAAATCAAAATTCAATTTCATTGAATCAAAGCATAACTCAAAAAGAGTTTCGAATTTCTCAACATATTTTGATTTCGGCAATTCACATAAAAGTTCATGCAATGAGCAATTGGATTTAGACATATAAACTCAGATCCGATAGAAGTTCGTTATCCGGCAAAATCCATAAAAGGAATCACAAACGGAACAAAGCGCATATCATATAATCAAAACACAACAACTGAAAATAAAACCAGAGTTGAAATCAAATATTCCGGATAACCAAGACATATACCCACTTTTGTGGATATTTGGATTCATATTGAATCTTGTGGATAAAATGACCACATCAAATGGTCATTCCCGTATCAAAGAAGATTGAATCCGTACCTTGATCGAATTGAGATGTAACACCTGATCAACTGATACTCACAACGAAGCTTAACCCGATCGATTGCCTATTTAAACCACCAATTATTATTAATCGCATAACCTAAAACTCAAAGCTTATAATTCTAAGCTTAATCACAAAATTATATTCTCTTAGACATTAAACCGATCACTTGGTATGCGGTTAAACATCTAGATATAAATATCACCATTTGATTCTAAACTTTACCCGTTTGTAATTTTGACAAAAACAAACATTCCTATACATATATTTGATTATAACTTTGTAATATCAAAGTATAATGTCAGGATCGAATTCTCAACAAGAATTAATTCTCAGAAACAATATCAAAGAAGTTTGCGGAATAACACTTTGATATTTAATCAAAACAGTAAATCACAGTAGATATGAAGAACAAACTGTAAACTTGTATTGAATGCTTTGAAGTTACAAGATTACACACTCAACCTCAATATTGATGAACAGGCTCACCAATACGAATTCTACTTCTCTAGAATTAGGATCTATGCCTTGAGGTTGATTTTCTCTTTGATAGAATGAAGAAAACAAAAGTTCTCTTTTTTTCTATTCTATACATTCTATACATATACTAGTCAAAAGATAATTACAATAATTAAACAAATCTTCAGTATATCTTCCATGTATATCTCAAAGCTTCCATAATCTTCAGATTATCCAGCTGTCATTCTTTCCATCCGAATCTCTTAAGCAGCACTAACCATGATCAGCAACATTAACTTCTTCTAGCAGCATTAACTACTAAGCAGCACTAACTACTAGCAGTACTAACTAGCTAAGCAGTACTAACTTTGTTCAAGCAGCACTAACTTTGACTAGCAGTATTAATAGTACTAGCAGTAGTAATACTCAGCAGTATTAACCTTAAAGTCTTCTAGCAGTATTAACTCTGAACCAGCAGCATTAACCATAGTTGAGTTTTTCTTCAGTTCCCAACAATCTCCCCCTAACTTGACTTTTAGGAAGAGAAGTCAAGTTCTTCAGATGCTCCCAAAATCTTCATTGATCTACTCCAATATTAGGATCCAGTCCCATACTCTGATTGATAGTCCTCTGAATTAGATACTTTGCCATTTCTGAATTTGGTGCATAACCCAACTTCTTATTCAACATGGCATGAAGCTTAAGATTTGTATGCTTGTAGACCCTATCCACCAAGTAGTACTCCATGTGGAAAGTATCCAATGCTAGTTCATAGACTCCACTCCTTTCATAGAGAGTCCATCCTCTAACAGTTTTAAACACATCTCTGATTAAGTGCTTCACTACTTCTAGATTGAATAACATACACAAGTATTCCATGACCAGCTTCACTATAGGTAACCCTGGAGCTTTCAACTGATCTGCATAAATTTTCATCCCCACTTCAAACATTTCTTCCAAATCAGATCTTGAACACTCTCTGACAATTTTGTTCCAGGTGTTGTATACTTCATACTTCTCATCATTTCTTTCCAATCTGATGTATTCTTTGCCATCCACCTCCATAATATCCCAATGGATAACTTCAGGAGGTTTAAATCCAACAGGTTCAACTGAAATAGGCTTTGGAATTTTATCCATTACCACCATGTACATGTTTACATCTGAACTCTGTGGTATTTCTTCCTGAGTTTTAGCTTCATTCTGAGGTGCCTCTTCTTCTTCAGTAACCTTTTGCTCTTCTTCTACTCTAGGCTTCTTTACACTTTTCTTTCTTTTAGCCATCATTTTGGTTCTTTTCAGAGTCTTTTGAACCTGCACTAAAGTAGCTTCCTTCTTCTTTTCTTCCTTGTTCTCTGCCCTTTCTTTGATAGGAGTTCCCTCTTCACTTTCAGGGAATGGTTGATGCATATTCACATCATGTCTCTCCTTTGCCTTCTTTTCAAACTCCACTCTATCCTTTTCATTATTTTTCAGCTTCCCCATTTCTTTCTCATAAAGATCCCTGATTTGATCAAAAGTCATCTTCACAAACATTTCTTTCTTTACCCCAATTGCACTCCTCAAGAAAGTTATCATTTTGTTTCTTTCCTGAGTGGCAAGGTAAGTTTGTGAAGGTCTTCTTTTCTTTGCACTTGATTTGACTATCATGGCCTTTCTCAAGCTTATTGCCCTTTGCTTAGCTTTCTCTGTTTCAAGCCCTTTCTGATAAGCTTCATTTAATTCAGCAGCTAGAGCCTTTGCCATCTCCCTGTCTTTTTCAACCTGAACTCTTTCTTCTTTTTCAATATCCTCCTGCATCTTCCGGGCTAGAGCTTCATCTGATTCAACCAACCTTTGCTTCTTGACTGGTTGATCAGATTCCACCATCTTTGCTTTTCCTTTGTCTTTGTTCATTGGCTTCTTACTGTTATCTTTCTTGCTCACTTCTCCTTTTTCTCCCCCTTCATTTATGACCACTCCCTTTGTTTTGAGAGTGTCATTCTTTGCTTTGATGAGCATTTCAGCTACTTCAATTTCTGTTGGAGATAACTTTGTTACTGCTTCTAACTCCCCCTCAATACTGTTCTTCTCCCCATCATGCTCCCCCTCAACTTTTTCTTTTTCCTCATTCAGGTTTACTTCAGCCTCTGACTCCCCCTTTTTGGGAGCATCAGACACTGGTTCCCTTCTCTTTAGCACAAATTGTTTCCTTTTCTTCTTTTGAATCAGCCTTGTCACCATCTTCTTTAGTTTTGCAATCTGGACTTGTTGTGACAGGATCACCAGCTTCATCTCCTCTATTTCTTTTCCTTGTTTCATAACATATAGGTTGATGTTTCCCATGGTTTCCATCAATTCCTGGTAACTATATCTGTCCTCACCTTCTCTAGAAGTGTTACCCTCCTTTGAAGGATCATTGGATCTTTTAGTAGTGGAAGTCTTGTTGGGAACTGAAGAATTCTTCAAGTATGGTTAATGCTGCTGGTTCAAAGTTACTACTGCTAGAAGACTTAAAGGTTAATACTGCTAGTGTTACTACTGCTAGTACTATTAATACTGCTAGTCATAGTTAGTGCTGCTTGAACAAAGTTAGTACTGCTTAGCTAGTTAGTACTGCTAGTGGTTAGTGCTGCTTAGTAGTTAATGCTGCTGAAGATTAATACTGCTTATATGATGAAGATTCGTATGAAAGGATATACATAGAAGCTTAGAGATATACATGGAAGATATACTGAAGATATTTTATTTATTGTAATTATCTTTGTATTCAGTATATATAGTGTATAGTTTAGAATAATGAGTTAACTTTTTGTAATTCATTCTTTTAGAGAGAAAATCAACCTCAAGGCATAGATCCTAATTCTAGAGAAGTAGAATTAGTATTGGTGAGCCTGTTCATCAATATTGAGGTTGAGTGAGTAATCTTGTAACTTCAAAGCATTCAATACAATTTTACAGTTTGTTAATTATATTCTGTTTTGATTTTCTGTTTGATTAAATATCAAAGTGTTATTCCGCAAACTTCTTTGATATTGTTTCTGAGAATTAATTCTTGTTGAGAATTCGATCCTGACAAGTGGTATCAGAGCCTAACTCTCTCAGAAAGAGTTATTCATCATGGAAAATCTTACAGAATCAAGCAGTACTTTGGTTTCCAAGGTTCCAATGCTCAAACCAAGTGAGTTTGACATGTGGAAGATCAGAATCAGACAATATATTCTTCTCACTGACTACTCAATGTGGGATATCATTGAGAATGGTCCTTCTGAAGCTGGAAGGATAGGACCAGATGGGAAATGACCTCCACCAAAGACAGATGGTGAGAGGAAGATCAGACAGACAGAGATGAAGGCCTTGAGCACTCTGCTCTTGGCCATTCCCAATGAATATCAGCATCAATTTTGCAACTGCACTGATGCTCAGATTCTCTGGAATGCTTTAGAGAAAAGATTTGCTGGAACTAAGAGCATCAAAAGAAATCAAAGAGATGTTCTAAAGCAGCAGTATGAGAACTTCACTTCCACAAAGAATGAGTCTATGACTCAAACTTTTGACAGGTTCAATAAACTCATAGGTGAACTGGCTACTGTAGGGGTGAAGATGGAACAAGATGATATCAACAGAAAGTTCCTCAGATCTCTTGGGGATGAATGGACTATGTACACTGTCTCATATAGACAGAGTGACAATCTGGAAGAGAAAGAACTTGATGATCTATACAATGATCTAAGAGTTTTTGAAACTGAGGTAGAAATCAAGAAGAAGCCCTCTGGTTATATTCACAATGCTGCACTTCTTTCAGCATCCACTGATACTACTGCCAACCCTGAAGCAGTTAGTACTGCCAGTGGAGTAAGTTCAGAAAAAGGCACTGAAACTATCTTTGAAGCCTTTTTGTCCAATCATAGCAGCAATTCTCTGATTAATGATGATCTTGATCAAATTCACCCTGATGATCTGGAGGAGATGGATATTAAATGGCAGATGGCCATGTTATCCATGAGGGTGAAAAAGTTCATTAAAAGAACTGGAAGAAATAACTTCTCTCAAAGAAGAGAAGATGGAGCTGGTTTTGACAAAACCAAGGTGGAATGTTATAAGTGTCACAAGAAAGGACACTTTGCTAGAGAATGCAGGAGTGCTGTTCCAAACAATAACCACCAACAAGCTCAGAATGGAGGATACAATCAGAACAAGAATCCTGCTCAAGCCCTTGTTTCTCAACAAGGAATGGGATTTGACTGGAGTGACCAAGCTGAGGAAGCCATTCAGAACCAAGCTCTTATGGCAGAAGTGTCTGATCTCCCTACTGAGGTAAGTTCTAATCTTTGTACTAAATCTTGCATTGACACTGTTACAAGATACAGGGATCACAATCAAAGTATGTGTGATGATCTCAAAAGATTAGAAAAAGACAGAAGAGATTATGTGTTAATAGTAGAGAGATTTGAAGAGCAAATCAAAGGCTTTCAAGCTAATGAACTTCAACACTCTTATGACACAAACTATTGGAAGTGGGAAAAGAATGAGTTAGAAACCAAACTGTCTAAGTCCTTAGAAGAGAATGATAGACTGAAAGAGGAACTGTCAAAAGTTAAGCTTGACATAGACAAGTTTTCTTATGCTTCAAAAGCAATGGACTCTCTTCTAAAGGCTCAGATACATGATAAGATGAAGCCTGGTATTGGATACAACAATACACCCCCTCCTTACAATAATAACTATATTTCTCCTACATCAGACTTGTTAGAAACTAAGGAGAAAAAGAACTTGTCTGAAGAAGCTTTTAAGATAGATCCTTTGGATGAGGTAGTAGTTAAGGATTTGACTGAGAAAGGAGCCAGTGAGAACAGGGATAATAATGTGAGTAAAAAGATACCATTAGAAAACAATATTATCACCAATGAGGGATGTGGGAAAATCTGGGTCAAGTCCAAAGAGATAGAGAAGTCTAAAGGAAATGATAACAAGGTCCATTACAAACAAACCACAGTTGTGAATCCTGGATCTTGTAAACAGTGTGATTGCAATAAAGCCAAGAGCCTAAATTCTGGTTTAAAAAGAGGAAATCAAAGAAACTGGAATAATCAATGGGCTCAGAAACAAGGAGTTGATCTGAATAAAATCAATAGACCAAAACCTTGTTTTATATGTGGCAAGTTGAATCATTTGGCTAAGTATTGTTACTTTAACCCAATTAACCAACAGATGAACTTTCAAAGATTTGTGCAAAAATCTGTGGGTTATAGAAAGGCTGGAAAGGTACATGCAATAAAGAAATCTATTGAAAGTAAAGGCACTTTAAAGAAATTTTTTTTAAAAGAAAGTGTCAAAATGTGGGTGCCTAGAAGTACTAACAGTGTTAGTACTGCTAACAATATTAGTACTGCTAACACAGTTACTACTGCTAACAGTGTTAGTACTGCTGAAAATATTAATGCTGCTAATACTGTTAATACCTCTTCAAAGGTTAATACTGCTAACACAGTTACTGCTGCTAACACAGTTACTACTGCTAACAAGGTTAGTACTGCTAAGCATGCAAGTGCTGCCAAGGCAGTTAGTACTTCTAAAACCAGTACTGATTCTAGCAAAAACATTTCCAAGCCTATTATTGTAACAAAGTACTCCAAGAATGAGGAATTAAAGTTCAAAAATCTTGTCAAGAAAGAATGCAAGTATTTTGATGAGAAAGGGGTACCCAAGACCACTTTGGCTTGGGTTCCTAATTCATACTAATTGATTTATCTAATGTGCAGGGCAACCAACAGCTCAAGGGAAAGAGCATTTGGCATGTTGATAGTGGTTGCTCTAGGCACATGACAGGCAACATGTCATGCCTTCAGGATTTCAAGCATATCAATGGAGGACATGTTGCATTTGGAGACAATCTTACTGGTGGTAAAATAAGTGGAAAAGGTAATGTCACCAAAGGTAAGATGACATTTGAGAATGTCTACTATGTTGATCAATTAAAGTACAACCTGTTAAGTGTATCACAGGTTTGTGACAAACAACATAGTATATTATTTTCTAATACTGAGTGTATGATTCTTGCTCCAGGGTTCAAGGTAGTTGATGAAAGCATGATACTACTTAGAACTCCAAGAAAGGACAATGTTTACTGTCTTGATATGGACAATGTTGATAGTGATTCATCTCTAAATTGTCTTGTTTCAAAAGCTTCTGTAGATGAATCCTCTCTCTGGCACAGAAGGATGTGTCACATGAATTTCAAGACTATGAACAATCTTGTTAAAAATAACCTTGTAAGAGGTTTACCTTCAAAAGTCTTTTCATGTGATGATCATTGTGTTGCTTGTCTTAAAGGCAAACAACACAAAACTTCTCATAAGACCAAAGAGTTAAATTCTGTTTCTTCTTGTCTCCAATTACTGCATATGGATCTGTTTGGTCCTACAAATGTTATGAGTATAGGCAAGAAATCTTACTGCTTGGTTATTGTTGATGATTACTCCAGATTTACTTGGGTATATTTTCTAAGGACTAAGGATGAAACAAGTGGTCTTATCAAATCCTTTATTCTAAGAATTGAAAACCAAACTAATCAAAGAGTAAAAGTTATTAGATCAGATAATGGAACTGAGTTTAAAAATCATGATCTAAACACCTTTTGTGAAGAAAAAGGTATTGAAAGGCAATATAGTGCTCCTAGGACTCCTCAACAGAATGGTGTTGCTGAAAGGAGAAATAGAACACTAATAGAGGCTGCTAGATCTCTGTTGGCTGATTCAAAATTGCCAATTACCTTCTGGGCTGAAGCAGTTAATACTGCTTGTTATGTACAAAACAGAGTTCTAGTGGTCAAGCAAAAGATCAAGACCCCATATGAGCTCTTAAATAAAAGAAAACCTTTTATTGGTTTCTTCAAACCTTTTGGGTATCCTTGTACAATTCTAAATACCAAATCTCACTTAGGTAAGTTTGATACCAAAGCAGATGATGGATTTCTTGTTGGATATTCATCTCAAAGTAAGGCTTACAGAGTTTTTAACTCTACTTCTAGAATAATTGAAGAAAGTGACAATGTCAAATGCAATGAGAACACACCAAATCCAGTTGGGTCTGGACCTCAGTGGATATTTGACATTGATTCACTAACTAACTCTTTTGGTTTCAGTAATGAGTATACAGGAACAGGAAGTGGAGGATCAGAGATCACACAAGTTCAAGAAAGTATATCTAAATCTGTGATTTTTCCCATACCCACAGTAAATTCTGTTGAAGACTGTGAAAAGGAATCATTTACTGGACCAAGTCAGAGTGAAGAAGACACTAGAGATGAGGAGACTCAAGAAAATAATGAAGTGGCATCTGAAAACATTTCAGTTGAGTTGCATGAATCTAATCTTGAGGCTGGACTGAATGAAGAACCTAGTCATAACACCAGAGTTCAAAAGAATCATCCTCCACAGCTGGTAATAGGAGATATCTCTTCTCCTATGATGACTAGACATTAAAGCAGGCTTCAGGAAATGCAAGATCAACAGCATACAGTGCTTTCTTGTTTTCTATCACAGCTTGAGCCTAAAAAGGCACATGATGCTATGAAAGAATCTAGCTGGATAGAAGCAATGCAAGAGGAACTGTTACAGTTCAAGCTACAAGATGTATGGGATCTAGTAGACCTTCCTAAAGGTCACAGAGCAATTGGCACAAAGTGGATTTTCAGAAACAAGAGAGATGAAAGAGGTATTGTCATAAGGAACAAAGCAAGGCTGGTAGCTCAGGGATATACTCAAGAAGAGGGTATAGATTATGAAGAAGTGTTTGCACCTGTGGCTAGAATAGAAGCAATCAGACTATTCCTAGCCTATGCTTCTTACATGAACTTCAAAGTCTATCAAATGGATGTAAAGAGTGCCTTTCTCTATGGGTCAATTGAAGAAGAAGTATATGTCTGTCAACCACCAGGGTTTGAAAACCCAAGCTATCCAGACAGGGTATACAAATTAAAGAAAGAACTTTATGGACTACATCAAGCCCCAAGAGCATGGTATGATACTCTGTCATCCTATCTCTTGGAAAATGACTTTGAAAGAGGAGTCATTGATAAGACTCTATTTATCAAAAGAAAGAAGAAGGATATCTTGCTGGTCCAAATCTATGTTGATGACATTATCTTTGGATCTACAAGAAACAACATGTGCAAGGAGTTTGAGGATTTAATGCATCAAAGGTTCAAAATGAGTTCCATGGGGGAACTTAATTTCTTCCTTGGACTCCAAGTTCAACAGAAGTCAGATGGCATTTTCATCTGTCAATCCAAGTATGTGCAGGATATTCTAACCAAGTTTGGTTTCTCAGAATCAAAACCTGCCAGCACACCTATGGAAACACACAAGCACATCACAGCAGATCTTGAGGGGGAGGATATGGATGTGCATCATTATAGATCCATGATTGGCTCTCTCATGTATCTCACAGCATCAAGGCCAGATATAATGTTTCCAGTCTGTGTATGTGCAAGATTTCAAGTTAGGCCAAAGCAATCTCACTTTCAAGCTGTTAAGAGGATATTCAGATATCTCAAAGGGCAACCCAGATTGGGACTTTGGTATCCTCATAACTCACCTTTTGACCTAATAGCATACTCAGACAGTGATCTAGGTGGGGCAAACTTGGACAGAAAATCTACTTCTGGAGGATGTCAGTTTTTGGGTGCTAGACTAGTCTCATGGCAGTGCAAGAAACAAACCACAGTATCCACATCTACAACAGAGGCAGAGTACATAGCAGCTGCAAGTTGCTGTTCTCAAGTCTTATGGATTCAGAATCAAATGTTGGATTATGGGGTAACCTTTCTACACACTCCAATATTTATTGACAACAACAGTGCTATTAGCATTGTGAATAATCCAGTCAAGCACTCAAAAACAAAGCACATTGAGATCAGGTATCACTTTATAAGAGATTGTAATGAAAAGAAACTTATTCAAGTTGTCAAAGTTCACACTGATAATCAGTTTGCTGATCTATTTACTAAAGCTTTTGATGTGGGTAGATTCACTTTCTTGGTAACAAGTGTGGGAATGATCAACTCTGAATAATCCCCTTCTCAAAAAGTGGTTTTATATCTGTATATTATTCTTGGAGTTACTAATCTTCTGTTTCAGGATATGCATAGTAGTACTCAGTGTTTAGCAAGTTTAAAAGGAGTAAGTTAGTTAATACTGCTAGTGGTTAATACTGATTTCAGTTAATACTGCTAGTAGTTAATACTGCTAGTTAGTTAATACTGCTAGTGGTTAATACTGCTTTCAGTTAATACTGCTAGTGGTTAATACTGCTTTCCGTTAATACTGCTAGTGGTTAATACTGCTTTCCGTTAATACTGCTTTCAGTTAATACTGCTAGTGGTTAATACTGCTTTCAGTTAATACTGCTAGTAGTTAATACTGCTAGTAGTTAATACTGCTAGTAGTTAATACTGCTCTAGGTTAATACTGCTTATATTCCGAATACTATAAATACTCTTTACCCGCCTAAAAGTTCATAACGACTCTTTGCATACTGTTCTCTTGCGCTCAAAACCTTTTCTCTCTCAAGTTCGAAGTTTTCAGGCAAGCTTTTCACTAAGATCAATGGCATCCATGACTTTCATCGACGAGCACAACGAGATTGCGATGCTACAAAAGCCAAAGCAAGCTGCAGGATTTCATCAGATTGTGGATTTCCTCAAGTCAAGCCACATTGCTCATGCTCTTATTATATCCCCTACAATCTATATTGAGCATCAAAGGCAGTTCTGGGCCAATGCAACCATTGTTGTTGAGAATGGTGTGCAGATGATCACGACAAGAATCTGTGATCAATCACTAACGGTTACTGAAGAGGTTATTCGCATCAGTCTACGTCTAGACGATGCCTCTGGTATAACCTCTATCCCAAACGATGAACTGTTTTCAAATCTTACAAGAATGGGGTATGGAGGCCCATTGGGAGTTTTCAAATTCTCTAAAGCAAAATTTTCACCCCAATGGCGTTTCTTTGTCCATACTCTTATGCATTGTATCTCCAAAAAGACTAATGGATGGAGTGAGTTCAGCAACACTATTGCTTATGCTTTGGTGTGCTTGGCCACTGCCAGAAAGTATAATTTTTCTAAAATGATTTTCAGTGATCTTGTCTCAAACATGGGAAACAAAAAGAGCTTCTTTATGTATCCCAGGTTTGTTCAAGAAGTTATTACTCATGAATTGACGGATATACCTCAACCTGTTGGGGTATATGTACCTAAACCCCCCAAAGGCAAGGTTTTCTCAAATATGAGAAGATCTGCTGGGGACTCTGAAGGAGTTGACACCCCATTGTTCTCTACAATGATGGTGGTGTCCCAAACCAATGAAGGTATGGCAGCAGGGTCAAGGCCCCCATTAGACCAACCCACTGCTAGCCAAGCCCAACCTTCCCTCTCAAAATCAATTCCCCAGTCCCTTCTTGAAAAACCAACCTCTCCTATTACCCAAACTTACAAGAGAAAACAGGTAAAGAAGGCTCCTTCCCTTCTTGTACCATTACCCTCTCAGCCTTTAAGCCCTCTAAGGGAGAATTCTCCCCTAGAGAATATCCAAAGGGAAACCACAAGGGTGTCTCCCAACCCAAATGAGGTGCTCTCTGAGGAGGAGGTAGAGCATATGGGTGATGAGGCTGCCACTACTCCTGCTAGTACAGAGGAGGAAAGTGGTAACATCAATAAGACCTCCCCCATGGCAACTTTGAATGAGCAATCATTTGAAGGTCCCTGGTGCCAAGAAACCACAGGGGTGGATAGTGCTTCTGCAAGGCAGAAGACTTCCACTAATAAAAGATCCAATGATCCTTCAAAGGAGGGTAACACTTCTGGAAAGGGTGAGGACAGATATACGTACTATGAATTGATGGAAACAATGGGGAACATCAATCAAGATGTTCTCAAACAAGGCAAAGAAATTGAAGAAATGAAGCTAGTCATCCTGTCACAACAAGTACAAATTGCTAAGCTGAAGAAGATGGTCATTAGTATGGTACAAAGAAAGAAGAGAAAGCAATACCAACTAAGGAGAAGGAAAGTTGAGAATGATGCTCCCAAAAAGGGGGAGATCAACATGGAAGAAGCCACAAGAGAGGGGAAGCTTAATGTTGAGGGGGAGCAGGAAGCAGAAACAGAAAGAGATTCAGTACCAAAAGAAACAAAAGAAGCAGCAGAAACAGTTACTACTGCTGACATTAATAAAGCAGAAGAAACTGTGAAAGAAGTTCTAACAGATCTTGAGATTGCAGAAACCTTACTAAAAGCCAAGAATGATACTCCCAGGGTCACTTCAAAGACCAAAGGAGTAATCATCAAAGAACAAGGTGAAGTGATCAAGAAAGATAATAGCAAGAAGGCAATGAACAAAGACAAAGGAAAATCAAAAATGGTGGAATCTGATCAACCAATCAAAAAGCAAAGGTTGGTTGAATCAGATGAAGCCCTAGCTAAAAAGATGCAGGAGGATTTTGAAAAAGAAGAAAGAGTTCAGATGGAAAAGGACAGGGAAATGGCAAAAGCTCTAGCTGCTGAACTGAATGAAGCTTATCAACAGAGTATGGCAACTGAAATTGCACAAAAGAAAGCTGCAAGTATGAAGAAATCAGTGCTGAAAACAGTTGCAAAGAAGAGAAAACCCTCAAAGACATTCCTAGGTACCCAAGAGAGGAACAAGATGATTATATTTCTCAAAGGTGCTGTAGGAGTCAAAAAGGAGATGTTCTCCAAAATGTCTTTTGAGAAGATCAAAGAGCTCTATGATTCAGAGATGTTAAAGCTACAGGGAAATGAAACTGCTAGGGTGGAGATGGAAAAGAGAATAAAAGAAAGTAATGATTTTGATTGTCAAAAGCCATTTCCAGATGAGCAAGAAACACCTCCTAAGAAAGAGTCCACTCTGGGAGATAGTCTAAGAACTTTAAAGAGAACAAAAATGATGGCAAGGAGAAAGCCAATCAAGAAGCCTAAAGTATCTGAAGAAGAGGCTAAGAAGGTTGCTGAAGAAGAAGGGGCACCTGAGTCATCTAAACAGACAGAGCCAGCTAACACTGATGATGTAAATTTGTATATGGTAGTGATGGACAAAGTGCCTGAACCAATTTCAGCAGAACCTGTAGGAGTTAAGCCTCCTGAGGTCATTCACTGGGATATATTGACAGTGGATGGAAAGGAATACATAAGGCTGAAAAGAAAGGATGAAAAGTATGAAGTGTTCAACACATGGGCAAAAATTGTCAGAACATGCTCTAGATCAGATATTGAAGAGATGTTTGAGATAGGAATGAAGTTGTATGCAGATATTCTAAAGGCTCCAGGGATTTCAATTACAAAACTGGTAATGGAGTATCTGTGTATGATGTTCAAACCTGAAGAAGTAGAGCACTTGATCAAGGATGTCTTCAAATCAGTAAACAGTTGGACTCTATATGAAATTAGTGGAGTATATACAGTGACTTTGGATTTAAATCACACTGAATACTTTCTAGTGGATAGAGTGTATAATCATAGCAGATTGAAGCTACATGCCATGCTGAAGAAAAAGTTAAGGTGTGTTCCAGATTCAGAAATGGCTAAATACTTGATTCAAAGAACCATCAATCAGAGTTTGGGATTGGATGCAAACACTGGAATTTAGGCCATGATAGAGTTTTGGGAGCATCTTGAAGAACATTTGAAGAACTTGACTTCTTTTCTTAAAAGTCAAGTTAGGGGGAGATTGTTGGGAACTGAAGAATTCTTCAAGTATGGTTAATGCTGCTGGTTCAAAGTTACTACTGCTAGAAGACTTAAAGGTTAATACTTCTAGTGTTACTACTGCTAGTACTATTAATACTGCTAGTCATAGTTAGTGCTGCTTGAACAAAGTTAGTACTGCTTAGCTAGTTAGTACTGCTAGTGGTTAGTGCTGCTTAGTAGTTAATGCTGCTGAAGATTAATACTGCTTATATGATGAAGATTCGTATGAAAGGATATACATAGAAGCTTAGAGATATACATGGAAGATATACTGAAGATATTTTATTTATTGTAATTATCTTTGTATTCAGTATATATAGTGTATAGTTTAGAATAATGAGTTAACTTTTTGTAATTCATTCTTTTAGAGAGAAAATCAACCTCAAGGCATAGATCCTAATTCTAGAGAAGTAGAATTAGTATTGGTGAGCCTGTTCATCAATATTGAGGTTGAGTGAGTAATCTTGTAACTTCAAAGCATTCAATACAATTTTACAGTTTGTTAATTATATTCTGTTTTGATTTTCTGTTTGATTAAATATCAAAGTGTTATTCCGCAAACTTCTTTGATATATTTTCTGAGAATTAATTCTTGTTGAGAATTCGATACTGACAAGTCTTCTGCCTAGCAGAAGCACTATCCACCCCTATGGTTTCTTGGCACCAGGGACCTTCAAATGATTGCTCATTTAAAGTTGCCATGGGGGAGGTCTTATTGATGTTACCACTTTCCTCCTCTGTGCTAGCAGGAGTAGTGGCAGCCTCATCACCCATATGCTCTACCTCCTCCTTAGAGAGCACCTCCTTTGGGTTGGGAGACACCCTTGTGGTTTCCCTTTGGATATTCTCTAGGGGAGAATTCTCCCTTAGAGGGCTTAAAGGCTGAGTGGGTAATGGTACAAGAAGGGAAGGAGCCTTGTTTACCTGTTTCCTCTTGTAAGTTTGGGTGATAGGAGAGGTTGGTTTTTCAAGAAGGGACTGGGGAATTGATTTTGAGAGGGAAGGTTGGGCTTGGCTAGCAGTGGGTTGGTCTAATGGGGGCCTTGACCTTGCTGCCATACCTTCATTGGTTTGGGACACCACCATCATTGTAGAGAACAATGGGGTGTCAACTCCTTCAGAGTCCCCAGCAGATCTTCTCATATTTGAGAAAACCTTGCCTTGGGGGGGTTTAGGTACATATACCCCAACAGGTTGAGGTATATCCGTCAATTCATGAGTAATAACTTCTTGAACAAACCTGGGATACATAAAGAAGCTCTTTTTGTTTCCCATGTTTGAGACAAGATCACTGAAAATCATTTTAGAAAAATTATACTTTCTGGCAGTGGCCAAGCACACCAAAGCATAAGCAATAGTGCTGCTGAACTCACTCCATCCATTAGTCTTTTTGGAGATACAATGCATAAGAGTATGGACAAAGAAACGCCATTGGGGTAAAAATTTTGCTTTAGAGAATTTGAAAACTCCCAATGGGCCTCCATACCCCATTCTTGTAAGATTTGAAAACAGTTCATCGTTTGGGATAAAGGTTATACCAGAGGCATCGTCTAGACGTAGACTGATGCGAATAACCTCTTCAGTAACCGTTAGTGATTGATCACAGATTCTTGTCTTGATCATCTGCACACCATTCTCAACAACAATGGTTGCATTAGCCCAGAACTGCCTTTGATGCTCGATATAGATTGTAGGGGATACAATAAGAGCATGAGCAATGTGGCTTGACTTGAGGAAATCCACAATCTGATGAAATCCTGCAGCTTGCTTTGGTTTTTGTAGCATCGCAATCTCATTGTGCTCGTCAATAAAAGTCATTGATGCCATTGATCTTAGTGAAAAGCTTGCCTGAAGACTTCGAACTTGAGAGAGAAAAGGTTTAGAGCACAAGAGAACAGTATGCAAAGAGTCGTTATGAACTTTTAGGCGGGCAAAGAGTATTTATAGTATTCGGAACATAAGCAGTATTAACCTAGAGCAGTATTAACTATTAGCAGTATTAACTAACTAGCAGTACTAACTACTAGCAGTATTAACTACTAGCAGTATTAACTGAAAGCAGTATTAACTACTAGCAGTATTAACTAACTAGCAGTATTAACTGAAAGCAGTATTAACCACTAGCAGTATTAACTGAAAGCAATATTAACTACTAGCAGTATTAACTAACTAGCAGTATTAACTGAAAGCAGTATTAACCACTAGCAGTATTAACTGAAAGCAGTATTAACTAACTAGCAGTATTAACTGAAAGCAGTATTAACTAACTAGCAGTATTAACTGAAAGCAGTATTAACCACTAGCAGTATTAACTACTAGCAGTATTAACTGAAAGCAGTATTAACTACTAGCAGTATTAACTAACTAGCAGTATTAACTGAAAGCAGTATTAACCACTAGCAGTATTAACTACTAGCAGTATTAACTACTTACTCCTTTAAACTTGCTAAACACTGAGTACTGCTATGCATATCCTGAAAAAGAAGATTAGTAACTCCAAGAATAAATAATATACAGGTATAAAACCACTTTTTGAGAAGGAGATTATTCAGAGTTGATCATTCCCACACTTGTTACCAAGAAGGTGAATCTACTCACATCAAAAGCTTTAGTTAATAGATCAGCAAACTGATTATCAGTGTGAACTTTGACAACTTGAATAAGTTTCTTTTCATTACAATCTCTTATAAAGTGATACCTGATCTCAATGTGCTTTGTCTTTGAGTGCTTGACTGGATTATTCACAATGCTAATAGCACTGCTGTTGTCAATAAAAATTGGAGTGTGTAGAAAGGTTACCCCATAATCCAACATTTGATTCTGAATCCATAAGACTTGAGAACAGCAACTTGCAGCTGCTATGTACTCTGCCTCTGTTGTAGATGTGGATACTGTGGTTTGTTTCTTGCACTGCCATGAGACTAGTCTAGCACCCAAAAACTGACATCCTCTAGAAGTAGATTTTCTGTCCAAGTTTGCCCCACCTAGATCACTGTCTGAGTATGCTATTAGGTCAAAGGGTGAGTCATGAGGATACCAAAGTCCCAATCTGGGTTGCCCTTTGAGATATCTGAATATCCTCTTAACAGCTTGAAAGTGAGATTGCTTTGGCCTAACTTGGAATCTTGCACATACACAGACTGGAAACATTATATCTGGCCTTGATGCTGTGAGATACATGAGAGAGCCAATCATAGATCTGTAATGATGCACATCTATATCCTCCCCCTCAAGATCTGCTGTGATTTGCTTGTGTGTTTCCATAGGTGTGCTGGCAGGTTTTGATTCTGAGAAACCAAACTTGGTTAGAATATCCTGCACATACTTGGATTGACAGATGAAAATGCCATCTGACTTCTGTTGAACTTGGAGTCCAAGGAAGAAAGTAAGTTCCCCCATGGAACTCATTTTGAACCTTTGATGCATTAAATCCTCAAACTCCTTGCACATGTTGTTTCTTGTAGATCCAAAGATAATGTCATCAACATAGATTTGGACCAGCAAGATATCCTTCTTCTTTCTCTTGATAAATAGAGTCTTATCAATGACTCCTCTTTCAAAGTCATTTTCCAAGAGATAGGATGACAGAGTGTCATACCATGCTCTTGGAGCTTGATGTAGTCCATAAAGTGCTTTCTTTAATTTGTATACCCTGTCTGGATAGTTTGGGTTTTCAAACCCTGGTGGTTGACAGACATATACTTCTTCTTCAATTGAGCCATAGAGAAAAGCACTTTTTACATCCATTTGATAGACTTTGAAGTTCATGTAAGAAGCATAGGCTAGAAATAGTCTGATTGCTTCTATCCTAGCCACAGGTGCAAAAACTTCTTCATAATCTATACCCTCTTCTTGAGTATATCCTTGAGCCACCAGCCTTGCTTTGTTCCTTATGACAATACCTCTTTCATCTCTCTTGTTTCTGAAAATTCATTTTGTGCCAATTGCTCTGTGACCTTTAGGAAGGTCTACTAGATCCCATACATCTTGGAGCTTGAACTGTAACAGTTCTTCTTGCATTGCTTCTATCCAGCTAGATTCTTTCATAGCATCATGTGCCTTTTTAGGCTCAAGCTGTGATAGAAAACAAGAAAGCACTGTATGCTGTTGATCTTGCATTTCTTGAAGCCTGCATTGATGTCTAGTCATCATAGGAGAAGAGATATCTCCTATTACCAGCTGTGGAGGATGATTCTTTTGAACTCTAGTGTTATGACTAGGTTCTCCATTCAGTCCAGCCTCAAGATTGGATTCATGCAACTCAACTGAAGTGTTTTCAGATGCCACTTCATTATTTTCTTGAGTCTCCTCATCTCTAGTTTCTTCTTCACTCTGACTTGGTCCAGTAAATGATTCTTTTTCACAGTCTTCAACAGAATTTACTGTGGGTATGGGAAAAATCACAGATTTAGATATACTTTCTTGAATTTGTGTGATTCCTGATCCTCCACTTCCTGTTCCTGTATACTCATTACTGAAACCAAAAGAGTTAGTTAGTGAATCAATGTCAAATAGCCACTGAGGTCCAGACCCAACAGGATTTGGTGTGTTCTCATTGCATTTGACATTGTCACTTTCTTCAATTATTCTAGAAGAAGAGTTAAAAACTCTGTAAGCCTTACTCTGAGATGAATATCCAACAAGAAATCCATCATCTGCTTTGCTATCAAACTTACCTAAGTGAGATTTGGTATTGAGAATTGTACAAGGACACCCAAAAGGTTTGAAGAAACCAATGAAGGGTTTTCTTTGATTTAAAAGCTCATATGGGGTCTTGTTCTTTTGCTTGACCACTAGAACTCTGTTTTGGACATAACAAGCAGTATTAACTGCTTCAGCCCAGAAGGTAATTGGCAATTTTGAATCAGCCAACAGAGATCTAGCAGCCTCTATTAGTGTTCTATTTCTCCTTTCAGCAACACCATTCTGTTGAGGAGTCCTAGGAGCACTATATTGCCTCTCAATACCTTTTTCTTCACAAAAGGTGTTTAGATCATGATTTTTAAACTCAGTTCCATTATCTGATCTAATGACTTTTACTCTTTGATTAGTTTGGTTTTCAATTCTTAGAATAAAGGATTTGATAAGACCACTTGTTTCATCCTTAGTCCTTAGAAAATATACCCAAGTAAATCTGGAGTAATCATCAACAATAACCAAGCAGTAAGATTTCTTGCCTATACTCATAACATTTGTAGGACCAAACAGATCCATATGCAGTAACTGGAGACAAGAAGAAACAGAATTTAACTCTTTGGTCTTATGAGAAGTTTTGTGTTGTTTGCCTTTAAGACAAGCAACACAATGATCATCACATGAAAAGACTTTTGAAGGTAAACCTCTTACAAGGTTGTTTTTAACAAGATTGTTCATAGTCTTGAAATTCATGTGACACATCCTTCTGTGCCATAGAGAGGATTCATCTACAGAGGCTTTTGAAACAAGACAATTTAGAGATGAATCACTATCAACATTGTCCATATCCAGACAGTAAACATTGTCCTTTCTTGGAGTTCTAAGTAGTATCATGGTTTCATCAACTACCTTGAACCCTGGAGCAAGGATCATACACTCACTATTAGTAAATAATATACTATGTTGTTTGTCACAAACCTGTGATACACTTAACAGGTTGTACTTTAATTGATCAACATAGTAGACATCCTTAAATGTCATCTTACCTTTGGTGACATTACCTTTTCCACTTATCTTACCACCAGTAAGATTATCTCCAAATGCAACATGTCCTCCATTGATATGCTTGAAGTCCTGAAGGCATGACATGTGCCTAGAGCAACCACTATCAACATGCCAAATGCTCTTTCCCTTGAGCTGTTGGTTGCCCTGCACATTAGATAAATCAATTAGTATGAATTAGGAACCCAAGCCAAAGTGGTCTTGGGTACCCCTTTCTCATCAAAATACTTGCATTCTTTCTTGACAAGATTTTTGAACTTTAACTCCTCATTCTTGGAGTACTTTGTTACAATAATAGGCTTGGAAATATTTTTGCTAGAATCAGTACTGGTTTTAGAAGTACTAACTGCCTTGGCAGCACTTGCATGCTTAGCAGTACTAACCTTGTTAGCAGTAGTAACTGTGTTAGCAGCAGTAACTGTGTTGGCAGTATTAACCTTTGAAGAGGTATTAACAGTATTAGCAGCATTAATATTTTCAGCAGTACTAACACTGTTAGCAGTAGTAACTGTGTTAGCAGTACTAATATTGTTAGCAGTACTAACACTGTTTGTACTTCTGGGTACCCACATTTTGACACTTTCTTTTAAAAACGTTTTCTTTAAAGTGCCTTTACTTTTAATAGATTTCTTTATCACATGTTTCTTTCCAGCCTTCCTATAACCAACAGGTTTTTGCACAAATCTTTGAAAGTTCATCTGTTGGTTAATAGGGTTAAAGTAACAATACTTAGCCAAATGATTCAACTTGCCACATATAAAACAAGGTTTTGATCTATTGATTTTATTCAGATCAACTCCTTGTTTCTGAGCCCATTGATTATTCCAGTTTCTTTGATTTCCTCTTTTTAAACCAGAATTTAGGCTCTTGGATTTATTACAATCACACTGTTTACAAGTTCCAGGATTCACAACTGTGGTTTGTTTGTAATGAACCTTGTTATCCTTTCCTTTAGTCTTCTCTATCTCCTTGGATTTGACCCAGATTTTCCCACATCCCTCATTGGTGATAATATTGTTTTCTAATGGTATCTTTTTACTCACAGTATTATCCCTGTTCTCACTGGCTTCTTTCTCAGTCAAATCCTTAACTACTACCTCATTCAAAGGATCTATCTTAAAAGCTTCTTCAGACAAGTCCTTTTTCTCCTTAGTTTCTAACAAGTCTGATGTAGGAGAAATATAGTTGTTATTGTAAGGAGGGGGTGTATTGTTGTATCCAATACCAGGCTTCATCTTATCTTGTATCTGAGCCTTTAGAAGAGAATCCATTGCTTTTGAAGCATAAGAAAACTTTTCTATGTCAAGCTTAACTTTTGACAGTTCCTCTTTCAGCCTATCATTCTCTTCTAATGACTTAGACAGTTTGGTTTCTAACTCATTCTTTTCCCACTTCCAATAGTTTGTGTCATAAGAGTGTTGAAGTTCATTAGCTTGAAAGCCTTTGATTTGCTCTTCAAATCTCTCTACTATCAACACATAATCTCTTCTGTCCTTTTCTAATCTTTTGAGGTCATCACACATACTTTGATTGTGATCCCTGTATCTTGTAACAGTGTCAATGCAAGATTTAGTGCAAATATTAGAACTTACCTCAGTGGGGAGATCAGACACTTCTGCCATAAGAGCTTGGTTCTGAATGGCTTCCTCAGCTTGATCACTCCAGTCAAATCCCATTCCTTGTTGAGAAACAAGGGCTTGAGCAGGATTCTTGTTCAGATTGTATCCTCCATTCTGAGCTTGTTGATGGTTGTTGTTTGGAACAGCACTCCTGCATTCTCTAGCAAAGTGTCCTTTCTTGTGACACTTATAACATTCCACCTTGGTTTTGTCAAAACCAGCTCCATCTTCTCTTCTTTGAGAGAAGTTATTTCTTCCAGTTCTTTTAATGAACTTTTTCACCCTCATGGATAACATGGCCATCTGCCATTTAATATCCATCTCCTCCAGATCATCAGGGTGAATTTGATCAAGATCATCATTAATCAGAGAATTGCTGCTATGACTGGACAAAAAGGCTTCAAAGATAGTTTCAGTGCCTTTTTCTGAACTTACTCCACTGGCAGTACTAACTGCTTCAGGGTTGGCAGTAGTATCAGTGGATGCTGAAAGAAGTGCAGCATTGTGAATATAACCAGAGGGCTTCTTCTTGGTTTCTACCTCAGTTTCAAAAACTCTTAGATCATTGTATAGATCATCAAGTTCTTTCTCTTCCAGATTGTCACTCTGTCTATATGAGACAGTGTACATAGTCCATTCATCCCCAAGAGATCTGAGGAACTTTCTGTTGATATCATCTTGTTCCATCTTCACCCCTACAGTAGCCAGTTCACCTATGAGTTTATTGAACCTATCAAAAGTTTGAGTCATAGACTCATTCTTTGTGGAAGTGAAGTTCTCATACTGCTGCTTTAGAACATCTCTTTGATTTCTTTTGATGCTCTTAGTTCCAGCAAATCTTTTCTCTAGAGCATTCCAGAGAATCTGAGCATCAGTGCAGTTGCAAAATTGATGCTGATATTCATTGGGAATGGCCAAGAGCAGAGTGCTCAAGGCCTTCATCTCTGTCTGTCTGATCTTCCTCTCACCATCTGTCTTTGGTGGAGGTCTTTTCCCATCTGGTCCTATCCTTCCAGCTTCAGAAGGACCATTCTCAATGATATCCCACATTGAGTAGTCAGTGAGAAGAATATATTGTCTGATTCTGATCTTCCACATGTCAAACTCACTTGGTTTGAGCATTGGAACCTTAGAAACCAAAGTACTGCTTGATTCTGTAAGATTTTCCATGATGAATAACTGTTTCTGAGAGAGTTTGGCTCTGATACCACTTGTCAGGATCGAATTCTCAACAAGAATTAATTCTCAGAAACAATATCAAAGAAGTTTGCGGAATAACACTTTGATATTTAATCAAAACAGTAAATCACAGTAGATATGAAGAACAAACTGTAAACTTGTATTGAATGCTTTGAAGTTACAAGATTACACACTCAACCTCAATATTGATGAACAGGCTCACCAATAGGAACTTTGTTCAAGCAGCACTAACTTTGACTAGCAGTATTAATAGTACTAGCAGTAGTAATACTCAGCAGTATTAACCTTAAAGTCTTCTAGCAGTATTAACTCTGAACCAGCAGCATTAACCATAGTTGAGTTTTTCTTCAGTTCCCAACATATAATCTACCAACCAACTTCAACTACCCTAACTTACCAACTTAAATAACATGTAAAGAAATTTATACCTCTAGGAAGGGTTCGTCGCGTAGATTCCGAATATGTAATTAGTTCTTCGATTTCTTCGACGGATTGATAGATATTGTAGAGAGAAGTTTAAAAGAAAATTTAGAGAGAGAGAATGAGGCGGTGATGTGGGAAAAAAAACCACATGGACGATTTCAATGTAATTTAGTCTTATGAGATATGTAGAGATATATGTATATATATTTTATATAATTATAATAATAATTTTGGATAATTTACAACTTTGATTCCTCAACAATCTTTAATTGACATTTTAATATATTATATATATATACAAAACGTAATATATATATATAATATATATATATATATATATATATATATATATATATATATATATATTTAAGAGTTTAGGTTAATGACAATTTTAACCCTTAACTATCCTTTGTTGCTATTTTTAATTACGGTTAAATTCGGGTAAGAATAATTATATGTTTTATTTTAAAACCGGGTCTTACAATTATTCCCCCCTTAAAAGAGATCCCGTCCCCGAAATCGAATTTAGTCAGGAATCTTACATCGATTAAAGAACTCGGGGGTACTCCCATCGCATGTGTTCCTCAGTTTTCCACGTCGTCTCACGTTCAGAGTGATTTTTCCAAAGAACTTTTACAAAATGAATCACTCTCTTCGGTGTACCTCTCTCACCACGATCAATAATCTCTTCAGGTTCCTCGCGATAAGAAAGAAACATCGACAGAGCACGTGAAGAGCGTATAACTCGTCAACTTGAGTCAAAGAAACGAGGTTCTGAAAGTTTGCAAAAGGGTTCTAGTAATCAACGTTCAATGCGCTCTAAATCGAGCAGTGGAAGTGTAAGGGGCTCAAATAATTCCAAATCTCGAACTTCAGAATCGGTAGTCAATGAAAATCAATTTCTTACGGGCAATCGTATCAAATGTAATCAATGCAACAACTGGCATCGACCCGGACCATGTTTAAAAATGACAAGAGCGTGTTACATTTTTCATGAGCAAGGCAACATGGCCAGAGACTGTAAGAAGGGTCGGTTTGACAAATCAAATGACAAGGGAAAACAACCTACTGCCAGCGGACGTGTGTTTGCGAAATCCGGTGACAAGTCAATGACTGGTATGGTTTCGGGTATCCTAACTTTAGCTGATAAATCTGTATATGTATTGTTTGATGCCGGGGCTTCACACTCCATTGCTTCCGAGCATCTAGAGTCACATCTTAAGCCCTATGAGCAGTCAACTGACTTCCCTGTCAAGATTTCAACTCCGATGGGTAACTCTATATGCATTGTCTCAAAATTTGAAAACTGCCCATTGATGATTGAGCACTGTATTCGAGAGGTAACTGTACTCCCTATGAAGTTATCACACTTTGATTTAATTCTGGGCATAGATTGGTTAGCTCGACACAGAGCTACTATCGATTGTGAGTCGAAGCAAGTTATATTCGGAGACGTCAGCCACCCCGAGCTCATTTTTCAGGGTGTACCTCCGAAAGAGGAAACCCGAGTTATATCGTCCATAAAAGTTGAGCAATTCATGTGGCAAAGTTGTGTGGGATTACTTGCATCTCTACAAGATCCAGATCAGGTACCGCTTTCCCTTGATTCTATTCTTATTGTTAAAGAATTTCCAAATGTCTTTCCAGATGATTTACCGGGTATTCCACCGGTAAGAGAGGTCGAGTTCTCTATCAAATTAATCCCAGGGGCCACACCAATTTCTAAAGCTCCCTATCGTATGACCCCTACTGAAATGAAAGAGTTGAAGGCTCAAATTGAAGAACTTCTAAACAAGGGTTTTATTCGTCCCAGTGTCTCTCCCTGGGGAGCCCCTGTTTTGTTTGTCAAAAAGAAAGACGGTTCCATGAGGCTCTATATAGATTATCGTGAGCTAAACCGTGTTACCATCCGAAATAAGTATCCATTACCCAGGATCGACGATTTGTTCGATCAACTACAAGGGGCAAGATACTTTTCAAAAATTGACCTTCGCTCAGGATATCATCAACTTAGAATCCGTGATTGTGATATCCCCAAAACCGCTTTTAGAACACGTTATGGTCACTATGAGTTCATAGTTATGCCATTCGGTCTTACGAATGCTCCAGCGGTTTTCATGGATCTTATGAATCGTGTCTTTAAGGACCATTTGGATGAGTTTATCATTGTTTTCATCGATGATATACTAATCTATTCTAAGTCCTATGAAGATCATGAACAACACCTTCGTATAGCATTGGAGACACTCAAACAGAAACAACTTTATGCTAAATTCTCCAAGTGCGAATTCTGGCTTGAACATGTGACATTTTTGGGTCACGTTATATCTGCTGAGGGTGTGACAGTAGACCCTACTAAAATTGAAGCGGTCACAAAGTGGTCAAGACCGACAAATATATCTGAGGTACGTGGTTTTCTAGGTCTCGCAGGCTATTACCGACGTTTTGTCGAGGGATTTTCTAAAGTAGCTCTGCCTATGACTCGATTATTACGAAAAAGGTGTTAAGTTCGAGTGGGGCTCAGATCAAGAAGCCAGATTTAAAGAACTGAAGCATCGTTTGGTTACTGCACTGATTCTTGTTTTACCGACAAACACCGGCGGTTTCCAGATATAAAGTGAATTTCAGCCCGGTGAGGATGTTTTTGTTAAAATTTCTCCTTTTCAAGGTGTTCGAAGGTTCGGATTCAAGGGTAAACCGAGTCCTCGATATATTGGACCTTTTGAGATATTAGAGAGAGTTGGCGAGGTGGCGTATCGCTTGGCATTACCTCCGCAACTTTCGCACATTCACGATGTTTTCCATGTATCGTCGCTCCGTGGATATCGTTATCATCCTTTGCATGTGATTGACTATCCTTAGAACGAATTGAGCCAGATCTCTCATATGTTGAAGAGCCGGAAGCGATCATAGATCGAGAAGAGAGGCGATTGCGGCGCAGAACCGTCCCTTTTGTGAAAGTATTGTGGAAAAATCATACAGATCGGGAAGCGACGTGGGAAACAGAAGACTCGATAAGAAAGCAATATCCACATCTATTTTTAAGGTATGAAATATATATAAATATATATATGTCCCTAATTGGTTTCGGGGACGAAACCTTCTTTTTAGAGGGGGAGAAATGTAATACCCGTGTAAGACTCGGTTTAAAAACATAAAATTATTTTTTACCCGAATTGAACCGTAATTAAAAATAACAACTAAAGATAGTTAAGGGGTTAAAACCGTCAATTATCTAAACTCGTTATAATTATATATATATAATAAAAAAATACCTTACAAAAATCATAACATCATCGTCTTCACGATTCCATCACCGATTTCTCATTTTTCTCTCTCTCTAGATTTCTTCTTCTCTCTAAAATTACTCTCAAATCGCTGAAGTAATCGACGAAATAATTATATATTCAGAATCTACGCTTCGAGCCCTTCCTAGAGGTATAAATTTCTTCTTAAGTTATTTAAGTTGATAAGTTTGGGTAGTTGAAGTTGGTTGGTAGATTATGATTAGATATAGTAAAGTTATAATCATTTACATATATATGAATGTTTGTTTTTGTCAAAATTACAAACGGGTAAAGTTTAGAATAAAATGGTGATATTTATATTTAGATATTTAACCGCACACCAAGTGATCGGTTTAATGTCTAAGAGAATATAAATTTGTGATTAAGCTAGTATTATAAGCTTTGAGTTTTAGGTTGTGTGGTTAATAATAATTGGTGGTTTATATAGGAAATCGAACGGGTTAAAGTTCGTCATCGGTCTCAATTAATCTCGTGTAGCATCTCAATTCAATTGAGGTACGGATTTCTTTATTTGTTTGATAATTGGATACGTATTTATATATACGTGTCTATTCCTTGAGTATGGTACACTATGCATTACCTATCACAAAAGTAGAAATGGTAATTTCCGTATTGAACTTTTGGAAATCATTGATTTTGAGTTATTATATGACTTTATTATTTTGTCAAAGATTATTTGATTATGATTATATGATATTTCTTTGCTTCGAATCATGAATCATTGGTAAACAATTGAATTAAAACCTTCAAGGTTTATTGGATTTTTGAATTTGTTTCCATGAGGTCGCATGTGTTGTAGACCTATGATTCCGTTTTCGATTTATAGAATACTTGACCATTGGGGGCACCAAGGTCGGGATGCTTCCACGGTGGCTATACAATCGTGGCGTCCTCACTTAGAATGGACACGTATGGGGTCTGGCCAAGTAACGGCTATCGAGGGCGAATGGATCGATCCTAGTTACATGAGTCGGGTCATGAATTATTCACGACAGGGGTTAGATGGTGAGTGTGCCCACACTGCTACCCCATGGGACTTAAGTGGTTTGATCAACCCATGAGAATGACGTATCTTCGTGTTACACACCGGTCTTTGTGACCCTTGTTACATCTTTGTGATGTTTGATTAGTTTTACGGTTTTTACTCTTTTAAAAATACATTCTTTTTATATATTTTAAATGATGAATCAGATAGGCCTTGATGGTCTACACTTATTTAACATTTGTTTGATATTTACTAATATCAATGTTCTTTATTTCATTTCCGCTTCCACTCGTTAGATTATCGTTTCTTTTATTATTATTAATCCGTTCACTCGGCAAAGTTGCTCAGCCGTGTGTGTTTTGTTGGCACGGCAGGTACTAGATGATTAGACAGGGGATGGGAATATAAAGAAAAGAAGACAACTATTTAGGACTTCCTTTTGAAGATCTTCGAATATTATGCTTTTTGGTTCTTTTGTTTTTATGTAAATGTAATATATCTGTAAAATTTAGCTATAGTTGTCTTCATATGATGGTTTGTAATTTCGTGTTTATGTGGTTTAGTCATGCTCTGAATTTCATAAGTCTACTCAGTGGATTTAAGTCGTAAAGGAGCTAAACATGCGCCAGAGGCGATGGCTTGAGCTTCTTAAGGACTATGACGTCCGGATTCAGTATCATCCGGGCAAAGCAAATGTAGTCGCAGATGCACTCAGTTGAAAAACTGTTGGACAAATCTCTTCCTTATTAATCCCCACACAGTTGGCTAAAGAGATTGATCGGTACGGTTTGGAAATCTATCCGCATAATGATCAAAGTTTTCTATCTAGTTTGATAGTAGAGCCGACTCTTATATCACGGATAAAAGCCGTCCAACAGAATGATGGTGAAATTTGGAGTATTCATGATCACATTCAGAATGGAACAAATTCTGAATTTCGAATTGATGACGATGGTACTCTATGGTTTCGTGATCGACTCTGTGTCCCAAATGATACCGAGTTAAAAGAAGTTGTCTTGAAAAATGCTCATGACTCCCCTTTCTCTATTCATCCGGGTACTACCAAAATGTATAGAGATCTGAAACAAACTTTCTGGTGGAATGGTATGAAGCGAGACATCGTAGGACATGTTTCACGTTGTTTAACTTGTCAGCGAGTCAAAATCGAGCATCAACGCTCTAGTGGACTCCTTCAACCTCTTGAAATTCCAGTATGGAAATGGGAACATATCACAATGGATTTTGTAGTTGGATTACCCAGAACATATTCTAAACATGACTCTATTTGGGTGATTGTTGACCGTTTGACGAAATCAGCCCATTTTCTTCCTATTCACCAGACTTGGTCTATATCAAAACTGACCAATCTCTTCCAGCGTGATATTATTCGACTTCATGGCACGCCAGTTTCTATAACTTCTGATAGAGACCCGCGTTTCACTTCTCGTTTCTGGGAAGGTCTACAAAAAGCCTGGGGTACTCGATTAAATTTTAGTACCGCTTTTCATCCCCAGACTGACGGTCAGTCTGAACGCACCATACAAACATTAAAAGACATGCTCCGAGCCTGTGCTTTGGAATGGAATGGGTGTTGGGATGATTATCTCTTTCTTATTGAATTCTCTTATAACAACAGTTGGCAATCAAGTATTGGCATGGCTCCCTATGAAGCATTGTACGGCCGAAAATGTCGATCACCAACCTGTTGGAATGAAGTAGGAGTAAAGGTGATTGAAGGTCCTGATCTTATCCAAGTTACGACTGAAAAGATCGAGGTAGCCCGACAGAAATTGAAGGAAGCACAATCTCGTCAGAAGAGTTATGCTGATAAACATCGTTGACACCTCGAATTTTGACCGGGTGACCACGTATTCCTCACAGTTTCACCGACTCGTGGTACTCGTCGATACGGAATTAAAGGCAAGTTGAGTCCTCAGTATATCAGTCCATTCGAAGTCTTGGAAAGGATCGGTCGAGTCGCATATCGATTAGCGCTACCCCCTCAGTTATCCCATGTGCATGATGTTTTTCATGTATCTGCATTACGCAGATATCACTATCATCCTCTACACGTGATAGAATATCCTCTCAATAAAATTGAAAAAGATCTCTCCTTTCGAGAAGAACCGGAAAAGATTTTAGATCAAGAGGAGTGAGGGACGCATAGAAAGAAAATTCCGTATGTCAAAGTGTTAGTGGAAAAATCATACGGAGAGTGAAGCGACATGGGAGACGGAAGACTTTATGCGACGTGAATATCCCGAACTCTTCTTATAAAGTAAGTCTTTTAAATCTGTACCTCGATTTCGGGGACGAAATCTCTTTTTAGGGGGGGAATAATTGTAATACTCGGTTTTGAAAAACGTATAATTATTCTTACCCGAATTGATCAGTAAATTAAAATGATAACGAAAGATAGTTAGGGGTTAAATGCGTCAATTACCTAAACTTTATATATATATATATTACATATATATATATATATATTACGTAGTATATATATTACATATATATATTATATATATATTAAGTAGTATTTTTTTTTATATATATAAAAGTTTAAAAAAAAATATTATCAGAGTGAATTACAACAACATCGTCCCTGTGCATTTCAACTTCATCACCGCCTATCATCTTTCTCTCTCTCAAATCTTTTGAAACTTCTCTCTAAGATATCTCTCAATCCGTCGGAGCAATTAACGAAACAACTATATATTCGGAATCTACGCGTCGAGCCCTTCTTAGAGGTATAAATTTCTTCTTAAGTTATTTAAGTTGGTAAGTTAGGGTAGTTGAAGTTGGTTGGTAGATTATAAGTTTATATTGCAAAGTTATGATCAAATATGTGTTTAGGAATGTTTGTTTTTGTCAAAATTACAAACGGGTAAAGTTTAGAATCAAAATAGTGATATTTATATCTAGATGTTTAGCCGCACACCAAGTGATCGGTTTAATGTCTAAGAGAATATAATTTTGTGTTTTAACTTAGAATAATAAGCTTTGAGTTTTAGGTTATGCAATTAATAATAATCGGTGGTTTAAATAGGCAATCGATCGGGTTAAGATTCATCGTGAGTATTGGTTGATCAGGTGTTACATCTCAAGTCAATCAAGGTACGGATTCAATCTTCTTTGATACGGGAATGGCCATTTGATGTGGTCATTTCATCCAGAAGATTCAATATGAATCCAAATATCCACAAAAGTGGGTATATGTCTTGATTATCCGGAATATTTGTTTTCAACTCTTGATCAGTTTTATTTTCAGATGTTGTGTGTTAATTAAATGATATGCTTTTGATCCGTATGTGATTTATATTATGGATTTATCCGGATAATGAACTTCTATCGGATATGAGTTTATGTCTTAATCCAATTGCTCATTACGTGAACTTTTATGTGAATTTCCGAAATCAAATATGTTGAGCAATTAGAAACTCTTTTTGGGTTATGCTTTGATTCAATGAAAATGAATTTCGAGTTGGACTTTGTTTTCCGAACATCGGGCTTTGGAGCACCTTTGTCTGGGATGATACCATAGTGGCTACAAAGACTATGGCGTCTTCAACGAATGGTACTTTGTACCCGACCTTTACGGAACAGGCTACCCGAGGGCGTATGGATCGATCCTAGATTTAGTTCCATAACTTGAGGCCGTGGTTAAATCCACGGTGGGACTTAGGCGGTGTGTGCCCGTACCCCAAAATTCCGACCGTCCGGTTGGTTTGGCCGACCACTCGACGACTTTGTTATCGTGTTTATCGATGACATATTGATATACTCAAAGTCAAGAGAGAAATATGATCAACATCTTCAAATCGTTTTGGAAACTCTCTGAAAGAAAAAGTTATACGCAAAACGTTCCAAATGTGAACTTTGGCTTGATCAAGTGTCTTTTCTCGGACACGTAATCTCTGCGGAAGGTGTTAAAGTCGATCCAACGAAAATTGAAACCGTCACTAAATGGCCTCGACCTACGAACGTATCTGAAGTTCGTGGTTTTTTGGGTTTGGCCGGTTATTATAGACGCTTCGTTGAAGGATTTTCTAAAATATCTCTACCATTAACCCAATTACTCCGAAAAGGAGTCAAATTCAATTGGAGTTCCGAACAAGAATCTAGTTTCGAGGAGTTGAAGCATCGATTGGTTACCGCGCATGTTCTTGGATTACCGTCTAGCACCGGAGGTTTTCAAGTTTACAGTGATGCTTCAAAGAAAGGTCTCGGTTATGTTCTTATGCAAAACGGTAGATTGATTGCATATGCATCGCGTCAATTAAAGCCTTATGAGGTTAATTATCCGACTCACGATCTCGAATTGGCTGCAGTTATCTTCACACTAAAAATTTGGCGTCATTATTTGTACGGTGAGACATGTGAAGTTTTCATCGATCACAAGAGCCTTAAATATATATTTACTCAAAAATAGTTAAATATGCGTCAACGGAGGTGGCTCAAACTTCTAAAGGATTACGATGTTTATATACAGTATCATCCGGGTAAGGCTAATGTTGTCGCCGACGCTTTCAAAAGGGGGTTAAATTTGATTGTGGTCCAGAACAAGACCAGAGTTTTGCAGAACTGAAACAAAGGTTGATTTCAGCTCCAGTTTTGGTATTGCCATCAGGATCAGGTGGTTTTCAGATTTATAGTGACGCTTCTCAAACTGGACTCGGATGTGTTTTGATGCAGAACGGTAGAGTTATTGCATATGCCTCGCGTCAACTCAAACCTTATGAGGTGAACTATCCGACTCACGATTTAGAGTTGGCTGCGGTTATTTTTTCTTTAAAAATCTGGCGTGATTATTTGTACGGTGAGACCTGTGATATATTTACTGATCATAAGAGTCTAAAATACATCTTTACCCAAAAAGAGTTGAATATGCGTCAGCAACGATGGCTCGAACTTCTAAAAGATTACGACGTTCGTATTCAATACCATCCTGGTAAAGTTAACGTGGTTGACGATGCCTTGAGTCGCAAACATTCTGGTACTATATCGAGTTTGATTGCTCAACCTCAATTAGTATCCGAATTGGAAAAATTGGGTATTGAGTTAGTATCTCGTACTGGGGTCGGATCTGTAGCTAGTTTGAAGATTGAATCGACATTGATTTCAAGAATCAAAGAAGCACAACAACATGATGGTGAGATTTGGGCTATCCTTGAAAAATCAAAAGATGATCCAAAATCAGATTTTCAGGTAGACGACATGGGTACCATCTGGTATAGAAATCGAATCTGTGTATCGGACGATCCTGAAGTCAAGAAAGCAATATCCACATCTATTTTAAGGTATGAAATATATATATAAATATATATATGTCCCTAATTGGTTTCGGGGACGAAACCTTCTTTTTAGAGGGGGAGAAATGTAATACTCGTGTAAGACTCGGTTTAAAAACATAAAATTATTTCTTACCCGAATTGAACCGTAATTAAAAATAACAACTAAAGATAGTTAAGGGGTTAAAACCGTCAATTATCTAAACTCGTTATAATTATATATATATAATAAAAAAAATAACTTACAAAAATCATAACATCATCGTCTTCACCATTCCAACACCGATTTCTCATTTTTCTCTCTCTCTAGATTTCTTCTTCTCTCTAAAATTACTCTCAAATCGCTGAAGTAATCGACGAAATAATTACATATTCGGAATCTACGCTTCGAGCCCTTCCTAGCTAGAGGTATAAATTTCTTCTTAAGTTATTTAAGTTGATAAATTTGGGTAGTTGAAGTTGGTTGGTAGATTATGATTAGATATAGTAAAGTTATAATCATTTACATATATAGGAATGTTTGTTTTTGTCAAAATTACAAACAGGTAAAGTTTAGAATAAAATGGTGATATTTATATCTAGATATTTAACCGCACACCAAGTGATCGGTTTAATGTCTAAGAGAATATAAATTTGTGATTAAGCTAGTATTATAATCTTTGAGTTTTAGGTTGTGTGGTTAATAATAATTGGTGGTTTAAATAGGCAATCGAACGGGTTAAAGTTCGTCGTCGGTCTCGATTAATCATCGTGTTGTATCTCAATTCGATAAAGGTACAGATTTCTTTCTTTGTTTGATACTTGGACACGTAATTGTATATGCGTGTCTACTCCTTGAATATGGTACACCATGTATTACCTATCACATAAGTGAAATGGTAACTTTCCGTATTGAACTTTTAGAATTCGTTGGTTTTGAGTTATTATATGACTTTATTATTTTGTTAAGGATTATTTGATTTATGATTTTATGATACTTCTTTACTTCGAATCATGAATCATTGATGAACAATTGAATTAAAACCTTCAAGGTTTATTGGATTTTTGAATTTTGTTTCCATGAGGTCGCATGTGTTGTAGACTTATGATATCCATATTTTGATTTTATAGAATACTTGACCATTGGGGGAACCAGGGTCGGGATGCTTCCACGGTGGCTATACAATCGTTGCGTCCTCACTTAGAATGGACACGTATGGGGTCTGGCCAAGTAACGGCTATCGAGGGCGAATGGATCGATCCTAGTTGCACGAGTCGGGTCGTGAATTATTCACGGCAGGGGTTAGATGGTGAGTGTGCCCACACTGCTACCCCATGGGACTTATGTGGTTTGATCAACCATGAGAATGACGTATCTTCGTGATACACACCGGTCTTTGTGACCCTTGTTACATCTTTGTGATGTTTCATTGGTTTTACGGTTTTTACTTTTTTAAAAATACATTCTTTTTATATATTTAAAATGATGAATCAGATAGGCCTTGGTGGTCTACACTTATTTAACATTTGTTTGATATTTACTAATATCAATGTTCTTTATTTCATTTCCGCTTCCACTCGTTAGATTATCGTTTCTTTTATTATTATTAATCCGTTCACTGGGCAAAGTTGCTCAGCCGTGTGTGTTTTGTTGGCACGGCAGGTACTAGATGATTAGACAGGGGACGGGAATATAAAGAAAAGAAGACAACTATTTTGGACTTCCTTTTGAAGATCTTCGAATATTATGCTTTTTGGTTCTTTTGTTTTTATGTAAATGTAATATATCTGTAAAATTTAGCTATAGTTGTCTTCATATGATGGTTTGTAATTTCGTGTTTATGTGGTTTAGTCATGCTCTGAATTTTATAAGTCTACTCAGTGGATTTATTTTTGTTTTGATGTCCCCTTAACTGTGACATTGCCCCGTTCTTAACCACGCGGGGGTTTTGAAAAACGTATAATTATTCCTACCCGAATTGATCAGTAAATAAAAATGATAACGAAAGATAGTTAGGGGTTAAATGTGTCAATTACCTAAACTTTATATATATATATTACATATATATATTACGTAGTATATATATTACATATATATATATATATTTTTTATATATATATATATATATTAAGTAGTATTTTTTTTATATATATAAAAGTTAAAAAAAAATATTATAAGAGTGAATTACAACAACATCGTCCCTGCGCATTTCAACTTCATCACCGCCTATCATCTCTCTCTCAAATCTTTTTAAACTTCTCTCTAAGATATCTCTCAATCCGTCGGAGCAATTAACGAAACAACTATATATTCGGAATCTACGCTTCGAGCCTTCTTAGAGGTATAAATTTCTTCTTAAGTTATTTAAGTTGGTAAGTTAGGGTAGTTGAGAGCGACACAAGTGACTTTTTGGAATAACCTTTCCTAGTGATGCTTTATCTTTTGGATAGTTATGCTAAGCTTTTGGTTTAGTATTTTGTAAATGTAAATAATACTTAGCATGCTCTGTACTCTTCCAATCTCTTTCTACAAATGAGGTTCTTTTGGGTTTATGTGAATATATATATATATATATATATGTATATGTAACGGAAACTGTCCTAAATCACTCAGGACGGGGGTTGTTACAGTTTGAGGTTAAGATGATTTTCCCTTTCTTTTATTTGAAGTGCTACTTGCATTGAACATTAATTATATGTATCAATATGTGTATGATACATATAACATTTATTATAGAGTACGTGTATACTCAAAATTTGAATACATGTTGGCTTGCATTGAGTTAGAGTCAAAAATCTTTATTGTTAATGGTTTATGTTAGTTTTGCTTCAATGTCTCAAGAAGTTCACTTGGTTAAAGTTATTGCCATGTTCATGTCGCATTGTAGAAAAAAGTTTAAGTTACATCTTCTAAACATAGGTAATTTATAAAGAGCATCCACATTGTATTCTGTCATTACAATTGTTGTACATGATAACTTCTCTGGATTTGTGAAGCTTTTCCGCTAAAATTATTTATTTTTCCTTGTAACTACACATTCTTCTACTGTTATAATTCAAGGCTCTCTAAGGGTTTGTAGAGTTTTGTTATTTATAGCAGTCTATACATGATTTTTTATGGTGGTAGTTTTAGTTTAACATGATATTATAATTTAAAGATGGTTATGAAAGAACGTCAAAGGGATATTTGATTTATTTGTGCTATTCATACTACTCAACCTACAACATAACACATGCATCATCATTTTCCGATTTCTTTTATTGGTTAGGAAATAGTCAAATAGTGATGCCTTCGGTTCATGTTCAAGTGTCAATATGGAAATTTGCTTTGAGTATCGAATAACAATTTTTTTGTTACTTTTTATATCAAGAATGTTCCCATGTTCATATATCAAATTGACGAAAAATGTTAGATCACCAAATTATCAATTTTCCTCTCAAATGAAGACAAATAAATATATAAGGAAAGCTTAAGAGCATGACAAGAAACACCTTCAACCATGTTTAGAATAAACTCTTGCCTTGATCTATTTTGCATTCTATAACATTCCTTCTTTATGTTTTTCAACCATCCATGCATCCCAAAAATTGTTTTATACATTAATCTATTAGATGTTAGTTGTCTTGGTCTTTATTTATCTTCCATATCTTTTAGCTCTGCTGACATATGGATTGTTGGTGTATGCTACTTGAGATGGTAAGGGGAATGCCTCATTGGAGCCAAAAATATCAAGATTCAAGAGGTAATTGCCTTTTATGATTTGCGGCATGTGATTCTAATTTTAACTATTTCATATTTTGTTTGACATCTCAAATTAAGTCGTTTAAATTATCTGCATTATCGCTTCCAAGATCCTTTTCTTACAGAGAAATTTCGGCAAAAATCTGTTGTTACTACTTCTATAAGGGTTATTTATTTTGCTCTTTCGCCTTTACATTTCTTGTATGACCTCCACCCATCATTTCATTGCATATTATTCATGAAAATATTGAAGTTGCTTCCTCTTCCTGCATAATCATTTTGGATCATTGGTGAAGATAGCTACGCAATACCATGAGTATTTTTTTTAATTAGTGATGGATTACGGGTGTGGCATTTGTGAGTTGGTGTTGTTGCAAACAACAAATTAGAAACCTCTGTTACTTATGTTTGCTTATGTTTTTTGTTTGATTGTGCCAGTTTCAGTTTGCTATGTTTCTGCCAACACCTCTGTTCCTTATAATTGTTGCTTATGGACTAGTTATTAAATTTTTAGTATGGTTCAATTATCGGTTGCTACTTGTTAATGCTTTAACCAATGACTTTTACTTGTTGCTGGTTATTGTTGATCCAAACTCTCTCAGTGATTTGATAACGACCCTCTTTTATATTTAGTGAAAATTACGTTATTATATGTATTAGTGTTTCATCATCAGCGATCAGACTGAGTCTGTTTAGTTATCGCTGATGACCTTTCTGTAAACATTTAATATGTATGTGTTTCACTTTTAGAAATCAAAATGAGTCTGTTCAGTCATCGCTGATAGTTTCCCATGTAACACAGCTAACGTAATCCCTGAAGACAAGTCTCGCGTCAACATAGTTCATAGCGGAATCGAAGACGAAGCCACTGAACAATAGATAAGTCTACTAGTGACCTGATGCGGATATCAGCGAAGACCAGACGAATCTACTTACGCGAAGAAGCCTGAGGAAAAGCTTCAGCGATAGCTGAACTTCTTTATCTCTGAAAGAAGAGATACTCAACGATCAACGATCACAAAGCTTATGCCTCAAGTTTCTTTTTGTCTTACCTTGCACAACCAGTATGATGTGTCAGAACGGACACGTCTCTGCCACAAATCGTACAACAACTCTGTCAACTACACTGTTCATAAAACGGCCAAAAGCATGTCTCCAAAAGTAAGACTCCCAAAGCCAATCTATGAACGCCACGTGTAAAGTGCCCTGCCATGCATTTAATGCATAGGGTATAAATAGGAAGCTCACCCCTTCATCTGAAGGTGTGCTCAATCCTTGAACTCCATAATAGAAACCCTTGTTTTCTATCTCTCTTAAATCCCCCATTCTCTGAATTTCTTGTGCAACCATCTTAGTGTTTCTTAAGTTTGTTTAGATTGAGTCTGTCTTAATCTTATTCCGCAACAAACTTGTAAATTGTATTTTGATTTATCAATAAACAATTTATTAAACTTTAATTTCTGTGTTTGTATTCAACCCCCCCTTCTACAAACTTGTTTAGCACCTTCGGGACCAACAAGTGGTATCAGAGCAGTTTGTTTAATCTAATAAACAAGATCTTGCTGTATACTCTTCCTTGCTATTCTAAAATGGCACTAAACACAAACACAAACTACTATGATAATGGTTCACTTTCTAAACCTCCTCGATTTAGCAGAGATAACTTTTCTCTATGGAAAAATCGAATGATGCTATTTCTTGAAGGTGCGGATCCTACTATACCTGAATATATAGAAAACGGACCCTATGAACCTGTTAGAATTATAGCTGCGGTTCCCGCTACTGCCACCACTGAAGCTGTCCCTGAACGATATGTCGTTAAGGAAATAAGACAGTGGAGTGATGAAGATAAAAAGAAGGTAGGCATAGATGCAAGAGCAAAGACCATTATATCAATGGCTCTGCCTGATGAAGTTTTCCATTCCATCATGCATCTAAAAACTTCTAAAGAAATGTGGGAAACAATATGTGTTCAATATGAGGGCACCACTAAAATCCAAGAGACCCGAAAGATTAACTTGGTAAGACAGTATGAAAGTTTTATCGCTGGTAAGAATGAATCTCTTTCTGACATTCATCAGCGGTTTAACTACCTGATCATTGACCTAAGAACTGTTGGAAGGACCTATTCTAATTTTGAGGTCCTAACAAAATTCTTGGAAAGTCTTCTTGAAAGCTGGGACAATTATTCAATATGTCTTAAGCCGACAAAAGACTTACATACTCTCTCTCTAAGCACTCTGTATGGAATATTGCTCAACTATGAGCAATCTAATCTCCTGAAGAAGAATCTTGTAAAAGACTCTAAAGACTCCAAAAGCACTGCTGTTGCTTTAGTCTCGTCAGAGATAATTCCATCCCAGCGATCTACTCTCACCATCACTGAGTTAGATTCTGAATCTGAGGATTTATCAGACCCTGATCTTTCAGAGTTTAATGAGTCCTTAGCACTCTTGACAAACTCTTTTAAGAGATTTGCAAGAAAGAGTAACTTCCGAAGAAGTAAACCTCTCTCTCTTACTGAAAAGCCAAAATCAACTCCAGTTGATAAGGCTACAGCCACTTGCTATAACTGCGAAAAAATTGGACATTTTGCTAGTGAGTGCAGCTCGAAAAAGGTCTTCAAACCTTCTACCTCAAGAAGATCCAGTGATGACAAATACCATAAGCTGAAGAACAAATATCAAAAGCTGAAAAGCTATCAGCGAAAAGGTAAAGGTCTCATCGCTGAAGAACATGACTGGGCTGAATCAGAAGAATCATCTTCTGATGAAGAAGAAGTCGCTAATCTTTGCCTCATGGCTGAGATTAAAGAAGAAGTAGAAGAACCATCTGAACCTTCTATGAGCTACATATCATCTCAGGGATCAAAGGGCATCTGGTATCTCGATAGTGGATGTTCTCGTCATATGACTGGACAAAGAGACCTGCTCACTGAATACAAGGAAGAGAAAGGCCCCTCTGTTACCTTTGGTGGAAATGGAAAAGGATTTACCCGAGGGTTTGGTGTCCTCAGCAATGGGACAACTACCTTTCGAAGAGTCGCTTATGTAGATGGACTAAAGCACAATCTTCTAAGCATCAGTCAGCTATGTGACAAAGACTACGAAGTTCGCTTTTCTAAGAAAGCATGTTCAGTGGTAGATGAAAAAGGAAAACTTGCTCTCAGTGGTTATAGAAGAGAAAATGTGTATGTAATAGATATGGACTCTACTATCACTGAAAACTTATGTTTTCTCTCTAAGGCCTCTTCTGATGTCAACTGGCTATGGCATAAAAGGCTCTCTCATCTAAACTTCAAAACCCTGAATTCTCTCTCATCTAAGGAACTGGTTTCTGGTCTTCCTCAGCACTCATATGCTAAAGAATCTCTCTGCTCAGCATGTGAAAAAGGAAAACAAACAAAAGCTAGTTTCAAGTCGAAACAAGTTTCCTCAGTGACAAGTCCTCTTCAGCTCTTGCATATGGATCTATTTGGCCCTGTCAACATCCAATCAATAGCTGGAAAGAAATATACGCTTGTCATTGTAGATGAATATTCTCGCTACACCTGGGTTATTTTTCTTCGCTGTAAGAGTGATACTCCAGAAGAACTAATATCTTTTGTCAAAAAGATGGAAGTGCTGAATAATCTTACTGTTCGTTCAATAAGAAGTGATCATGGAACTGAATTCAAAAATAGTTCCCTGGACAATTTCTTTGAGAACAAGGGAATCTCTCACAATTTCTCTTCAGTAAGAACACCTCAGCAAAATGGAGTCGCTGAAAGAAGAAACAGAACGATCATAGAAGCTGCTAGATCAATGCTCAGCGATTCTCACCTCCCTACTCAATTTTGGGCAGAAGCTGTAAACACTGCATGTTTTACTCAAAACAAATCGCTGATAATAAAGCGATTTGGGAAGACAGCTTATGAACTTTTTCTTGGAAGGAATCCTTCTATCAGCTTTCTTCATATCTTTGGTTGTCAGTGCTTTATCTTAAACAACAAAGATCAACTTGGAAAGTTCGACCCAAAAGCCGATGATGGAATATTTCTAGGATATTCCTCGATCTCCAAAGCCTACAGAGTTTTCAACAAGAGAAGACAAACCGTAGAAGAAACCATTCATGTCACGTTTGATGAAACGCGCTCAGCGAACTCTAAACCAATCGCTGACAATGAAGAACTGAATACTTGGATGCTTTCTCACTATAGAGGAACTGAACCTTTCTTCTCAAACCATCAGCACACTGAAACTCCAGCTGCTGATGAAGAACCAAGTATCATACCTCCCACCGCTGAATCCACCTCATGGGTTTCAGCTGAACCTCTAAACACATTACCACCATCAAATCTGCCTTCGTCTGGAAACCTCTCTAGTGAACCTACTCAACAGTTAATTGCTGATGAACCTCAAACGTCCTCATCAGTAAACATCCCAATTGTTGATCCAACCTCTGAGTTAAGCGATCATGCTCCTGCTCAGCGATGGACAAGAGATCACCCAATAGATCAAATTCTCGGTGATCCAGATGCAGGTATTCAGACACGACGAAGCTCAGGTAATATCTGTCTCTTTGTAAACTTTCTCTCCTTAATAGAACCAAAGAAGACTGATGATGCCCTCAGAGATCCAAACTGGGTCAGCGCTATGCAAGAAGAGCTGACTGAATTTTCTCGAAACAAAGTTTGGAATCTCATTCCTAGACCATCTGATAAAACTGTAATAGGCACCAAATGGGTGTTTAGAAACAAGTTAGATGAAAATGGAACTGTAACCCGCAACAAGGCTCGACTTGTTGCTCAGGGATACAGACAAGAGGAAGGCATAGACTATGATGAAACCTTTGCCCCTGTGGCCAGGCTCGAAGCAATTCGACTATTCTTAGCTTATGCAGTCTATAAAGACTTCATCGTTTATCAAATGGACGTAAAATCAGCATTTCTGAATGGAAAGCTGAATGAAGAAGTTTATGTAGAACAACCACCAGGGTTCTATGACCCTAAGCATCCAAATTATGTTTATAAATTGGATAAGGCTCTCTATGGTCTAAAACAAGCCCCTCGTGCTTGGTATGACACTCTCTCATCTTTTCTTATCTCTGAAAATTTTGAACGTGGCAAGATTGATAATACGTTATTTTTCAGAAAGATAAAAGGTCATATAATTCTTGTACAAATATATGTCGATGACATAATACTTGGTTCTACTAACCCATCTCTATGTACTCGCTTCGCTGAAAAAATGAAGAAAGAATATAAAATGATGGGTGAGCTGACATATTTTCTTGGTCTTCAGATTAAACAATCTGACAAAGGTACTTTTATCTGCCAAGGTAACTATGTTAAAGATATGCTAAAGAAGTTTGATCTCACACAAACTTCAGCGATGAAAACTCCTATGGCACCACCACTGACACTTAACAAGGATCCATCTGGAAAACCTGTTAATGTCACTGCCTATAGAGGAATGATAGGCTCATTGTTGTATCTTACAGCGAGCCGACCTGACATCATGTACTCTACTTGTTTATGTGCACGCTATCAATCTGAAACCAAGGAATCCCATCTGATCGCTGTAAAGCGAATTTTCAGATATCTGAAAGGAAGTCCTAACCTCGGTCTTTGGTATCCCAAAGACTCAGGGTTCGATCTAACTGGTTATTCTGATAGTGATTTTGCAGGCTGTAAATTCGACAGAAAGAGTACCACTGGTGGATGTCAACTCTTGGGAGGAAAGCTGGTAAGCTGGACAAGCAAGAAGCAAAATTCTGTGTCCACTTCCACAGCTGAAGCTGAATACGTAGCCGCTGGAAGTTGTTGTTCTCAAATCTTGTGGATGAGAAATCAACTTATAGATTATGACCTTCAGCTGTCAAAGATTCCTATCTATTGCGACAGCACCAGTGCTATCGCTATAGCAAATAATCCAGTGCTACATTCAAAAACGAAACACATAGAGATCAGATATCACTTTATCAGAGATCATGTGATGAATGGTGATATTGAACTTCACTTTATCCCTACTGACTTTCAGCTTGCTGATTTATTCACCAAACCTCTTGATGAGAGAAGGTTCAACTTTCTCATCAGTGAGCTTGGAATGCTGAACATCGAAGAATAATTCTTCAGCGTTCATGTATTGTGTCAGTAATCAAAAGTTCCCCTTTCATCATTCTCTCTGATAAACATTCTGACTCTCAGGTATGTTCTCTCCTTTCCCTCAAAGATTTTTTTCTTCAAAATATAACCTTTAATCACTGAACTTTTTTTAAATGATTAAAAGCTTTTTGAAAAATACATTAATCACTGATATTTCTAGTCAGTGATCCTTTAAAAGGAAAATCTATCCCTATCTTTACTATCAGGGATACTTTTAAAAGGGAAAATCTATCACTAACCTTTCTTCAGCGATAATTTCAAAACGGACAAATGTACAGTCTCTCTCTTCTATGACGTCATTTGAACCGACAATCCACGACATGCCTTTTCTGAAACGTTCGTCCGTTGCCCTTCTATCCAATCAACTTCGTGGAACGTGTCAATGTCATGATGATCCTTTCTTTTCCCGCTTCACTCTCTCTCTCTCTCTCTCTCTCTCTCCTCTCTCTTCGTATAAAAGGAATTCTTCTCGCCTTTATACGGTTTACGCTTTCAAAACTTTCAAAGCAAGAAACATTCTCTCAAGAACACTCAAGCAAGTAAACCCAGAATATTGAATCTGCAACTCTTTTTCTTCAAGATACACAGGTTTATTTCATGTTTATGTGCTCTGTTCTTATGCTTTTTATTCTTTTTAAAATCCTGCTCGTTTTCTATGGATTTTATAAAACGTTTTTTTTGTCAAAAACTAAAGATCATTCTTTCTGATTTTATGTTTTTCAATAAAAACCTTTTGGTTTCAAAGTGTTCTTCATTCTTTCTACCCAGAACACTATTTTTCTACTCCTAAATCATTTCTTCTATTATGCCTCTTTCCATAACAGAAATGACACAGTCTTCAATCGTTGCTTCCAAGCATGTACGATTCGCTCTCACTGAAGTTGAGATTACTAAATGTAATCATTTGGCCAGACTCGAGTTCAAAGCTGACAAATACCCACATCTGGTGGAAGCTGCTGAATTCCTCAAGCAGTCATGTATAGCTTACGCGATCACTGTGGATCCTAAGCCTTCCAAGACTCTACTCCAGCAGTTCTGGTTCACTGCTGATGCAACTGAACTTACCAACAAGAAAGGTGAACGAGTCCCTGCTATCTCTTTCATCACGGAATTGGGGCCAGGGAGCATGACCGCTCTTAGCCTCAGGAAATCTTTAAGATTCCCTGACAAACCAAAGAGTGGGTTCGACGCTCTCCCCACTGATGATGAGCTGATATCATTCCTGGACGCAATGGGCTATTGTTGGGAAAACAAACCGAGATCTTCTATTCCCAACAAGAAGCTCACCAAGATCCTCAAAGCTCAGATGCCATCACAACTGAACTTTATCTTCTCGTACATAATTCAGTGCATGAGTGGGAAGAGTGGTTCGCTGGATCAAGCCAGCAAAACACAACTGCAGATGGCCTACTCCGTTATCGCTGGTCAAAACTTTGACTACGCCACAACCATCTTTGAAGACCTGAGGTCGAGATTAGAGAAGCCTGAACGAGATCCCAAGATCTCGTACGTACGTTTCATATGTACGTACATCAAGTTCCTCTATCCCAACACCTATCCCACCAAAGATGATGGCACCTTTGCCAGGGTAGGTCAACGATCACTGGAGGTAAAGCCACTCGCCGACGAGGTAAGTATCTCTCTCCTTCGCTCTCGTCTCTCTCTCCATTCTTCTTCATCTTCAGCGACCACGCAGACGGTTCCTTCGTCTGCTATCCCTGTCGCTACCACTACTTCTAAACGACCATCAGCTAGTCCGGTTGGTCCTTCCAAAAAGGCCAAAAAGACTAAGGAAAGTACACCCTCTAGTACTATACCTGACGGAGCTTCTCAACAAGCTACCTTAGATGCATTTGTGGGTCTTTCCTCCACAACTTCAGCAGTCACTCATACTGCCGTGTCAGCGATCTCGCTCGCTGTCACATCATCAGTAACCCCACCTACTATCTCATTCACTGAGATTAACCCCATCCCTACTTCTATCCCCAAAACTCTTCCTTTTTCTACTCATTTGGTCTCTGAACCCGCTACCTCTTCTTTCCCTATAGGACCTGAACATCAAACTTTTGAGGAATCTATGCAGTTCTACAAAATGTTTGATACGTCAGGTACACCTATAATCCTAAACACTTCTCTCCCCCCCTCTCCAAATAAGCCCATATCTGAACTAACATTATTTTCAGGTCCTAGCTTGGCGTCTGTTGACACGCATGTCAACAGTCTGGGAGAAAAGGTGGACGCACTCACCAACACCATCAATGAAACCACCAGCGCCGTTAATCAGGCTGGTGAGGAGCTGAAGAAGTTGACCGCCACTTGCTCATCTAAAGCTGAGAACTCACAACTTTCAGCTGTTGAAGAACAAGTCGTCCCACTCAGAGAGTCCTCTCAACTCTTTCAAGGGCGACTTGAGTCTCTTACCGCTGAAATTCAGGGTCTCTCTTCAAAGGTTGACCTCTGCACATCCCTTCTTCAGCAAATTTTACAGAAAGTGAATGCACCAGCTCCAGTGCTGCTTCCCTCCTTCACTGAAGATGATCGTACCAACCTCAACGTCGCTGTGGAATTCATTCATGATGCCACGTGCGACATCCCTGCGATTGAAGACCGGATTAAGCGTCTGGAGGCTGACGTCCAAGTGCTAAAAGCTTCAACAGCTACTCCAGCAGCTCAACAATCCCCTACCACTGATAATGACAAAGTGGGGGAGAAAGCTGAAGAAACTTCTATTGCTGCTGCTGGGGAAGCTAAGACTCCAAAGGAACCTCCCTCTCAATCTGAGGGGGAGAAGGCAAAAGAATCCTCATCTATTCACTCTATTCTCTTTGAAGAGGATGAGGAAGAAGACGATGAAGAGGAAGATGATCTAGATCTTGATGATCAAGAAAAGGATCAGCCCTCCGATGACGACGACGACGATGAAGACCAATCTATGTGGTTCTCCAAGCCGAACGTTGCATCAGGTATAACTTCGCAAGAAGTTGTCAAAGCAGGGGTGAGAGGTGATACATCTTCAAGTGTTCCTTCGCAAAGCAAAGACAAGCAACCGATCGCTGAAGAATGCTTGAGGACTGGATCACAATCTGAGGGGGAGCATCCTTCTCAGGTATGTCTTTCAATTGTACCACTCTCCTACTCTTTCCAAACCCCTATTTCCTTCTAGCCTTTATCTCTCTCTTTCTAAAAATACACTTATCCCTTCTTTCCTTCTTTTTCTATCCAGACAGTTCTCACCCCTGCTTAAGGGTTCTGAACTACAAATAATTCCAGCTTCTATCGCTGAAGAAATAATCCCAATCTCTATCACTGAGATTGATGAAGAAGAAGAAGAAGATTCCCTGACCCATCCAGGAAGGCCCTCTCGACCATCTCATTGGTCAGAGGAAATGGTGAAGAAAAGAGTTGAAATGATCGCTCAACTAGAAAGTCAACGGCTGAAAATTCCTCTTCAAACATCCTTCTCAGAGCTCGACTTCCTCACTAAAGCTGAACTAGAAGAATCTGCCAAAGCTGAGAAACTGATCGCTGAATGCAAACGAGATGCTCAACTCGCTTTAAAGATTCAATCTTCTCAAGTCAAGGACAAAAAGCTGAAAAGCAAACCTGTGGAAGTTCAAGCTGCACTGCTGAAAGAAATTGAAGAGGAACGCTGTAAAGAACAAGAGATCAACGATAGATCTATCGAATGGTGTAAACAGAAGATGGACTATCGTTCTGATCTTCTTCCAATATCAGCCGTGACTATCTCTGGTCGCAAGAAGAAGGATCAACTCTCAGTGACCATGGAGATTACCAGAGAGGATGGAACCCAAAAAGCAATGTACGTATCCAAACTTGAGAGCTTCGGATTTACGGAATGGTTGGAGTTCTGGGATGCGCTGAAGAAATCCAAATCTACATACAGAGGCTACGTTGAAGGACTTCTTGAAGCCCTCATAAATAGAGTCACCTCTGTACTGAAGCTGCCATCTCCTCTTCCTCCCAAATCTTTGAAACTCAAGAGAAGAATTTGGTCCTCCTCCTCTGAAGACGTCGCCATCATCAGGAATGAAACTTCTATCAAATTTTCAAGAGATGCACTGTTTGGTCCTCCTCCCGATCTTTCAGTTCTGGATCTATCTCTGCCTCCTGGTGGTCCTTTCCAAGCTGGTCAAGTAATTGACAATCCTTATGGAATATTCTTCAGAGATGATGACGAGGAACTCAGATTTCAAAGAATCTCTGAGATTCCTATCTGTCCTCTGAATCATCTCAAGGATCTCTAATGATTATGGTGTGACTTCTTCCCTGCTGCTGAAAAAATTAAAGAAATTATCAGTAAAGAATCTTTGGAACGAAGACAGCAAGGAGAAGAAATACCTGAGTATATGATCAATCCTCCTAAATCTTCTTTTAATAGCTGATAGATTAGTTTCCTTCTCTGTAATCTGTTAGTTATACTTACAGTAGTTAGTTATTCACTTGTACTTGTAATTTTCATAGCTTGTAATTCGATCCCTGAATTAAATAAAAACTGCAGTGATGTACTTAACCCTATCAGTACTGTAAAAGATCACTCAAAATAGTAATTGGGACATGCATTCTATGAGTCCTTTTTATTCCCATATTTTGAATTATAAAGTAATTTTCCTCAGTTACTTTGTCATTACCAAATAGGGGGAGATTGTTGATCCAAACTCTCTCAGTGATTTGATAACGACCCTCTTTTATACTTAGTGAAAATTACGTTATTATATGTATTAGTGTTTCATCATCAGCGATCAGACTGAGTCTGTTTAGTTATCGCTGATGACCTTTCTGTAAACATTTAATATGTATGTGTTTCACTTTCAGAAATCAAACTGAGTCTGTTCAGTCATCCCTGATAGTTTCCCATGTAACACAGCTAACGTAATCCCTGAAGACAAGTCTCGCGTCAACATAGTTCATAGCTGAATCGAAGACGAAGCCACTGAACAATAGATAAGTCTACTAGTGACCTGATGCGGATATCAGCGAAGACCAGACGAATCTACTTACTCGAAGAAGCCTGAGGAAAAGCTTCAGCGATAGCTGAACTTCTTTATCTCTGAAAGAAGAGATACTCAGCGATCAACGATCACAAAGCTTATGCCTCAAGTTTCCTTTTGTCTTACCTTGCACAACCAGTACGATGTGTCAGAACGGACACGTCTCTGCCACAAATCGTACAACAACTCTGTCAACTACACTGTTCATAAAACGGCCAAAAGCATGTCTCCAAAAGTAAGACTCCCAAAGCCAATCTATGAACGCCACGTGTAAAGTGCCCTGCCTTGCATTTAATGCATAGGGTATAAATAGGAAGCTCACCCCTTCATCTGAAGGTGTGCTCAATCCTTGAACTCCATAAGAGAAACCCTTGTTTTCTATCTCTCTTAAATCCCCCATTCTCTGAATTTCTTGTGCAACCATCTTAGTGTTTCTTAAGTTTGTTTAGATTGAGTCTGTCTTAATCTTATTCCGCAACAAACTTGTAAATTGTATTTTGATTTATCAATAAACAATTTATTAAACTTTAATTTCTGTGTTTGTATTCAATCCCCCCCCCCCTTCTACAAACTTGTTTAGCACCTTCGGGACCAACAGTTATTAATGTTGTCCTTCGTTTTGTGGAATGGAACCCGACTCAACTCGATAAACCACACACAATATTGTCATTCTGATTTCAGGTGAGTTTACATCTTACATTTCTAGTTTATATATATATTAAATATGTCGTATATTATAGATATATTTTGGTTATCATGTCGTGCTGTTATATTTATGCAATTTTGCTATATTTGTGTGTGTATATATATATTTATTCAATTTTACTATATATATATATATATATGTAGATTTAGGTTCATACGAGAACCATAAATAAGTAAGAGAATAAGAAAACGGTCAAATCACATATGATTTTACACTAAAATCATGTATAAAATCACAGGTGGTTCACACAACTTTGTATATCTCTTCATTTCTGGTAGAATTATGATTAATTTATGCAATCACGAACTAGGGGCACTAAATTAGGTACACAGTCCTGTGTATACTATGGCTCAACCTATATAACTTGTTAGTCAAAACTCTTGGCTGATTGACATTATGCATAAGTCATCGTTTTTCCCTAGATTTTTGGTTTAATTTTATAATTATTAACTTCCTATATCATATATGTTTTATTAAATCGTATGTTAAAACTCCGTTACTTTTTTGGAATTTATCTTCTTACAGGTATTGCGAAGAACTTCAAATCATAATAGCGAGAAGCAAAAACATACAAAGTGAAGCAACAATTATTCAATTAGTAACACGTTGGTGAAAAAGGATGAAAGCAAACGAGATAATAGCTTAGACACTACAAGAGAAATGACCTTTAGGGAAGGTTTTGTTTTGTACTTAAAAGTCTTAAAAGCTTCTCTAAAGCCTTTAGAGAAACTTTTCATTTCTGTCAAATAGCTTCTCTATATAAGGGTAGGTAAAGGTTTTAGGGAGGGTTTTCGAAGGATGCATTTTTGGGTAGCCTTTAGAGACGTTTTTGTGGGGCTTTAGATACACTTTCAAAGCTTCTCAGCTTCTCTAAAAGTAATCATTAGTGACGCTTTCCAAGTATTTGTGACAGATTATAAGAGTTACTAAAAGATACTTTTAGAGAAGGAAATGGTAAAACTTCTCTAAAGATATTGGCTTTAATAACACTTTCTATAAAACTTCTCTAAAAGTCCCCTTTAGTAACACTTCCAAAACCTTCTTTAAATATGGTATTTAGATACACAAACTCAAAATCTTCTCTAAAAGTCATCTTTAGTTACACTTTTAAAAATTCAAATCCTTCTCTAAAGAGTATATTTTATATTTATTTTCATCCATATTTCAGCTGCATATTCATATATAGTTATATATATATATATATACATATATAATAGAATAAATAAATAAATAATATTAAATTAATCAAGAACAATTCTTGAAAATCCCAAAACGATAATTTTATTTTTTCATTTTATAGATTTGTTATATAAAATACAAGAACTTTTATAAGAAACCCTATAGTTCAATCAATTCATGCATCAATCAAAATTTATTAAAAAAACATCCAAAATCATAACCGGATGTTCTAACGATCTCGAGTCTCAGAACCATGGTCTTGAGCATTTAGTGAAGATGAAAAACTCGAAAGCAGTTGGCCAGATACAAATGACCTCACCATTTGACGCAACTCAGCCATTTCATCCTTCATAAGAACGAGCTCGAATTTGGTTGAAGCAAGCTCGAATTTAGTTGAAGCAAGTTCCATATTTCGTCTTACGAGTCTGATTCCGTCATCTTTGCCAGTTTTTTATGACAATGAATCATCTATTTGTAGTGTTGGGCATGTAAAGAAGCCGTAAGCTATGCTAGTGAATGCTGATTCGAAATGCGACCTACAACAATGAGAATGAAACAAAGCCCAAAGGTATAGTATAAGATAAAGCATGTGAAGTTGGTCTCACCAGTCATCAATTGGACCAAAAATCGATAAAATAAAGCCCACCGCAGTAGCAAGGATTGCCTTATGATACATGTTTTCGAAAACATGCTTCCCTGTCGCACCCTTGTTTTGATATTGATAGATCAACCAAGCTCTAAGGATAGCAAACACTGGTCCTGATCGTATTGAAACTAGATTGAATCAATAATCCATTGTTATATATATACACACATTAATAAATGCAAAAAGAACAACTAAAATTTGAAAATGCATGATAATTGTTCTATGCTTACTGTTCCACCAACAGTTGGGTCATTTGTGTAAATCATTCTAATTTTTTTTCAGAAAGCCCAGATGGTTAATTACTTCATTGAATATAGAATGAAACAATTCTAGAATGGTACGAACCCAGTCGTCAATCTTGTACCAGAAACATTGGTGTGAGTAGCCTCCACAGTTCTAGAAATGTTCTAAATATTATGCCGCATTCGTTGTTGAACTTCTCGGAGTTTGTCCCAATAACATGCCTAAACTCCTCGCAAAAGTCTATAGTTAACCACTCCTCCCATTTGATTTCTAATTTTTTTTATAGTCTCTCCTCGAGTAAGACCACGTTTGCTACTTTGCAAGGACGATGAAGCACCATCTGATTGTAAGGTGTTTGTAGAGGCGGTAGCCATAATGTAGTAATTTCAAGTGAACTGCTAAAACAATTTGAGTCATAAGAAGAGTAAAAGACTGCAACAGTTATGTATTGCAACCTTGATAAACAAGTGTGCACCTGATTTAAACTAAACTCTTAGATGAGAAAATGACCGAGGTGGACCTACTAAGAAAAAGAAAACTTTGATGGAGGACCTGCCATAAGCAGAAACAGAACAAAGCGGTATAAGCTGACATAGGCATCCTTGTTATCCTAAGAAAAAGCAAATTGTTTGATTCATACTGTTTGATTCACAAACAAAGGAGACTTTGTCTTTTACAAGGAATCATTATATGCAACACTTACAGGTTTGGAGAGGGCTTCCGTGATTTGACTTCTTCACTTCCAAGAATTACTGAAAAGTACTCTTTCCAACCTATTGTAAAAAAATGAAAATATATTTCGGTAAAAAAACATAAGTACATATAAATTTACAGCTACTTCTGCCAGAAAACAAGTAGAATCAGTCACTATAACCCCTCTTTGTGCAGTTCCATTTTAGGGAGGTAAATTAAATATACATATATATATATATATATATATATATATATATATATTATTAACACATGAATTACTTCATGCATGGATGCCTGCCTACTAATCAAAATGGATTATTATTTTTAATTATACTTAACTTGTACGGATGAGGCCATGATTTACTCGTATGATGGACATGGTAGCCACACTTTATTTATTAAAACTAGACCAAATTATTTATTAAACCCATCCTGAAAACCCAAAGTGTCAAAACCTCCCAATTTACCAAAGAAACCAAAACTACTAAACCACCAAACGACCTTGGTTTCGATACGTTAGTATTAAAATAATATAAATCATTGGTAACAACTTCAAATAAATATAAATCCTACTTCCAAAAAGAGCATAAAACACTTGTAATATGATTCTTGAAAGCATATCCAATTGAGAAAAAGAGTATGGCAAAGTCAACAGAACTTGCGCCACCTGAAATCCCAAATCAAGAAACAACAAAAAGCCTCAATTTTTTTGTAAAGAGGGAGTATAATGTATAATAGGTGTTTCATTAAACTGGTTTGAAGCAAAACTAAACCAAGCATCATAAACAGAACCACCATGCCAAAGAAAGTTCTTGACATTGACTAATCTACCCCTGCCTCCCCTTCTTCTTGATATTGCTCATTTTCACCCTTCGTTTCCCCAGCTACTATGGCCTCTCAGCTTGCTTATTACGCACCACCTTTTTGCTTTGTTTTGTACCTTGTTTTTACTTATCAAAGAGATCTGAAACTGAAGGCACCACACAACACATCATAAGAAGAGCAAAAAAGACTGTTTTTGCCTTTATTTTTGGTTTGGTGGCATGAACTGTGTGAATCAATGCAATAATTAAAAAAAAGTAACCGAAACTACACATATCCATATGCTTACACATGGAGCTTTTTTGCCTTCATTTTATATATACCCGAACCAATGGAACTTCCCGTTATATGTAACACTAGTTGCAAGTAATACAAAAATGAATATGATACCTTAAACAATGTATTGTATGTGAATACATCCAACTTCAATGATCCTTTTGATTCCGAATACTCTACCTCCCTGTATATTTATTGGGACAAATCAACTCTAGCAGCAAGACAACATGATTTTAAAAGGATATTATATGATGCCATATCTGGAGCAACACCTAGAATCTAATAGGTGAACGGAATTCGTTAGATAAAACATTATTTTAACTAATGTGTCAGATTGAAAGAAATTAAAGACCCAATATTCATATTTCCTGCTTAAAAGAAATGCTCGAAAGGATCCTAGAACAGTCAGATTACACACATAGATCTGAACATATATGTAGAGAGATTCACTAAAATAACATATAAGGTTATTATGACACACCTCTTCATCATATTCCTGTGATTTCCCATATATCACAACCCTTTGATTATCACCCTCCTATTAATTACATGAAAACGGTTTTTATGGGCGTAAAAAATAAAAGTTAAAATGAAAAACGTAACAAGAAATCATTAATATCACAACGTTCTCACATCATATAAATATGACCCATAAAACCAAAATGTAAAACAAACTATGCCAATAACTAAGTTAAAAGTGTTACTTAATTGGACAAGTCCAACTAGGTGTATTATTCTACTAACAATAGAACATGGAATTCAAACAAGAGCAGAAACACAAAATCATGGATTCTTATGAAAATATGAATTTTCTAAAGCAAAGGGGAAGTGCAAACCTGCAAAATTAAGTTGTAGTCGCCTTGTTTTTCTCTTCCTCGAGCTGCTGAAGTTGTGCAAGTCGTTCAGCCCAGGCTCTATCTCTGGCTACTGCAACCATCTTCGTTCTATCCTCTGAATTCTCTTCTTCCTGTTGGCTTCCTGCAACTCAGCCTTATGTTTCTTCTTTTCCGAATGTACACCCAATTCACCATCAACACTAAATTCAATTTTCAACCACCAAGTATGATTAATACTCAACTAGTGCTGAAATGTAAAAAAGATGTAAAGGAGTTGTAAAGAATCTTGAAGAAACCAGGTTTCTAAAAATATTCAAAAACATGTCTGCTCACTTGTTTACCCCATTCTCAATTTTATTGGTAGCATCTTATTTCTCTAAATTCGGGATCACAATCACATGCGCATTTTTCCTATCATAAAAATTGTGACTTCAAAATGAGAAGAAAACTAAGTTTTTGAAGTAGCTATAACCCAAACAGAAGCTTATGACAAAGATTTAGTCAACTAGTTTATCCTTGAGAAACAGGCAACCTGATGGCGAAAACAACTGCGGTCTAGCTTCTCTGCTGACAGATGTTGATATCATTCAATCTCTCATGGATGAAGTCAATCTAGATCTATATGTTTGGATTTAATAGGTTGGATAGTTGGATGATGGCATATCTATGCCATGTGATTCCACACAGGAAGACAATATGCCTCTATATGCTAGGTTTTCTCATGAGTTTGTTAGATACAGTGTCCAACTCACACAGGCTCAATGGTAAAGAAAACTGAAAAACAGAGGATAAAGACAAATCAAGAGAAATCTTGGTTATTCAACACCACCAATTAGTTACATAAGTTATAAATTAGGGGCCGTTTACCAAACATTTACCCGGGTAGGCTGTAAGTTTTATTAAATGTTCAAAATAAATCACAAAGCCAAAATGACTCTTCTCAAAGAAATTACCACTTATACAAATGCAGACATCTATTTCCAATCGAGGTTCACATTTGGTAGATAAATACATTCCAAATAGATCACCAATGGAGGATAGATTGCTTTTCAATGAATCCAGATTAGTTAAAAACAATAGCATAATCTAAAGGAAAAAACATAATTCAACAAAAATTACCAAAAGAAGCATTCTACAGTATCATAAAAATCTAAAATTATAAACTACTTACACTGCTTATTTGCCAGACGATCTTCACATTAACCAATCAACCACAAACCTCATCTGTATATTGAGGGATAACATACAGTTTAATTAATACTTCAAAGCTTTGTAATCAACAGAGATTTGTTATATATACATAGAGTAGTATAAAGGAAAATGAAGAGATGAAAGATGGATTCGAAGTCGGCAGCGAAGACAGTAACTCTAGGATTCCTCAAGCCCTAACGCGTAGAGATGAAAACGAATTAAACTCGAAATCACTCGAAGTCCATGTTGAAGAGAGCAATCTACGATCAAAATATTAACGAAATCGAAGAGAAATCATGAATATGAACGAATGGTAGAACCCTAATTAATCGTGGAATTGTAAAATTGAAAAGAAATTGAGGATCGCAAAGAACCAGCTTCGATTAACTCTCATCATATTATTCTTATATAATTTTTATTTATTTAAGAGAAAATCCTTTAGATGCGGTAATATAAGTTAATAAAAACGTTATTGAAGGCTTTTATTTATTTTTTAAATAAAAATAAATTTATTTTATCTTTTAGAGACGTTTGGAAAAGCTTCCCTAAAACTCTTGGCTTGACTTTTAGAGACGGTTACTGTGAAAAGTGTCTCTAAAAGCTTTACTTACAATTTTCATATCATATAATTTTGTTTTAGATCCTTATCTAAAAGTGCTCTTACTTTCAATTACATTTTTCAGTTTTGTCATGTATTTCCTTCTCTAAATGTTATCCTTAGATACAATTTGAAATCCTTCTCTAAAACCTCATTTCCTCGTAGTGAGATAAGAAAAAAGTTTAAGATATTTAGTACTTTTGTTATTGGTATTATCATTCATTATTCATGTAATATATGTTATTACTATAATGTTCTAATAAGTAATGTTAATCCTATGATTTTTATTGAGTTTTTAAATTTATTTTTATTTTTAATCTTCAATAATAAAAAACCGTAACCAAAAGTAGCTTATAGCGACATTTTTAAATTTTAACGTCACTGTATGACATTCTATGGTGATGATTTTTAAAAATATATGTCACCTTGGTATATTCCATAGTGACGAGTTTGATAAATAAACGTCATCGAATGTCACACTATAATGATGGTTTCGAAAAATAAACGCCCTTGTATGTCGTGCTTACGTTGACGATTTTGAAAAATAAACGTAACCATATAGCACTATATGTCATGTTACGTTGACGATTTTCAATCTACAGTAACTATTTTGAAAAATAAACGTCACTGTATGTCATACTATGGTGATGGTTTAAAAAATAAATGTCACTATATGTCATGTTACGTTGATGGTTTTGAAAAATAAACATCACCATATATCATACTACGGTGACGGTTTTGAAAAATTAATGTCACCGCATGTCATGTTACAGTGATGGTTTTCAAAAATAAACGTCACCATCTATCATGCTACGGTGATGGTTTTCAAACGTAAACGTCATCATATGTCATGCTAAGGTGATGGTTTTGAATTACAAATGTCACCTTATGTCATGTTACAGTGACAATTTTCAAAAATAAGCGCCACCATTGTCTTTCTACGGTGACGATTTTCACCTATAAACGTCATTGTATGTCATGTTGTGGTGATGGTCTTCAAATACAAACGTCACCATATGTCATTCACAGTGACGGTTTTGAAAAACAAACGTCGTCGTATATCATGCTGCGGTAACGGTTTTGAAATATTATCGTCACAATATGTAATGTTACCGTGACAATTCTGAAAAACAAACATTATCATATGTCATATTACGGTGATAGTTTTAAAATATAAACGTCATCATATGTAATGTGACGGTGACGGTTTAAAAGATAAACCGTCACAATATGTCAATCTATAATGACAGTTTTTAAATAACAAACGTTACATTATCTCTACTATAGTGACGTTTTGAAAATAAGCGTCACAGTATGTCATTCTACGTTGACAATTTTTAAAAAGAAAAGTCATTATCTATTATTCTATACTTACGGTTTAAAAAATTAATGTCGCCATATGTCATGCTATGGTGACGGTTTTAGGAAAAAATTACATTTTTTTAGGCATCTAAGGTGACGGTTTTAGTCTGCGGTAACAATTTTTAATGTGATTTGGTAACGTTTTCTAAACGTAACCAAAAGACTATCAAAAGTGACGGCAGAATAGGTAACGCTTTTTATGTTTATGAAAACCGTTATCGTATACCTACAGTGACGGTTTTTAACTGTCACCAATAACCATTTTTGTACTAGTTGAGACCTCAAATCTCCGTGTTTTTACATTAAACCTGTTGGTCCCGGAGGTGCTTAACAAGTTTGTAGAAGAGAGGAGGGGGGGTTGAATACAAACACAGAAATTTAAAGTTTAATAAATTGTTTATTGATAAATCAAACGCAATTTACAAGTGTGTTGCGGAATAGATTAAGACAGACTCAATATAAACAAACTTAAGAAACACTAAGATGGTTGCACAAGAATTCATAGAATGGGGGATTATAGAAAACAAAGGTTTCTATTTGGAGTTCAAGGGTTGAGCACACCCTTAGATGGAGGGGTGAACTTCCTATTTATACCTTATGCATTAAATGCATGGCAGGGCACTTTACACGTGGCATTCACTGATTGGCTTTGTAAGTCTGACTTTGGGAGACATGCTTTCGGCCGAATCATGAACAGTGTAGTTGACAGAGTTGTTGTACGAATTATGGCAGAGGCATGTCCTGTCTGACACGTCGTACTGAGTTGTGCAAAGTAAGACAAATGGAACCTTGAGGTATAAGCTTTGTGATCATTCAATCGCTGAATATCTCTTTCTTCAGAGATATCAAGAGTTTAGCGATCGCTGAAGCTTTCCTTATGTTCCTTCACGTATAAGTAGAGTTGTCTTTGCTTCACTGATATCCGCATCAGGTCATTAGTAGACTTCTCTTTGTTCAGCAACTTCGTCTTCGATTCAGCTATGAACATCAGTTGACGCGAGACTTGTCTTCAGGGATTACGGTACTGTTTACATCAGAACTATCAACGATAACTGAACAGACTCAGTTTGATCACTGATAGTGAAACACTAATACATATTAAATGTTTATAAGAAAGACTATCAGCAATAACTGATCAGACTCAGTCTGATCGCTGATGGTGAAACACTAATACATATTAAACGTAATTTTCACTAAGTACAGAAAAGGGTCGTTATCAAATCACTGAGAGAGTTTGGATCAACAATCTCCCCCTATTTGATAATGACAAAGTAACTGAAGAAAATTACTTTATAATTCAAAATGATGGAATAATCAGGACTCATAACATACATGTCCCAATTACTATTTTGAGGGATCTTTTACAGTACTGATAGAGTTAAGTACTTCACTGAAATTTTCATTAATCCAGGAAAAGAGTTACAAGGTATGAAAATTACAAGTACAAGTGATGTACTAACTACTGTAAGTTTAAACTAATAGATTACAAGAAGAAAACTAAGCTATCAGCTATCTAAAGAGGATTTAGGAGGATTGATCAAATAGTCAGGTATATCTTCTCCTTTTTGCTTTCGCTCTAAAGATTATTTGCTAATTATCACTTTGATTTTCTCAGCAGCAGGAGAGAGATCACACCATAAGCATATGAGATCCTTGAGAAGGCCGAGGGGACAGATAGGGATTTCAGAGATTCTTTGAAATCTGAGCTGTTCCTCGTCATCTTTGAGAAGGATTCTCCTCAGATAGTGAAGTCATCTTCAGGCTTCCCTCAGCAGTAGCACCTTTGCTTTGGGAAGGGGTTCCTGAAGATGTTCCATGGCTCCCCCCTGCTTTGATAACTTCTTTCGAAGCTATCACTAATGAAGTGATGGCTGAAGAACACCATAGAGATTGATCTTCATCATCATCATCATCATCATCATCATCATCATCATCATCGTGATGAGGTTCTTCCTCTTGATCTTCAAGATCAAGGGCTTCATCTTCATCATCCTCCTCTTCCTCTTCATCGATTAACTCATCGATGGTAGGAGGGGCTTTTTCAGCAGCTATCTCCCCCTCAACCTGAGAGTGAGTTTCTAGATGGACCTCAGCAGCAACTTCGAACTCCGTATTTTCTTCAGTTGCTTTCTCCCCCTCTTTGTCATTATCATTGAGGGAGAGATCTTTTGAAGGAGATGAAGCTTTTGTAGCGGCCAACACCTGAACTTCAGCCTCTAAACTGTCCAGACGACCTTCAATCGCAGGAAGATCTGACGTAGCCTAATGAAGGAACTCCACGGCAATGTCCAGTGAGGTACGATCGTTCTCTGTGAATGAGGGAGTAGGAGTCGGAGCTGGTGTCTTCAGGTGAGTCAGGATTTGCTGAAGAAGAACTTCACAGGAATCAACCTTTGTAGCCAGGGCTGCAAACTGTTGCTGTGAGTCTTCCCTGACTTTGACAATCGCTTCGTGGAGAGTAGCGATTTGAGAGATGTCAGCTTTGGAGGCGCATGTAGCTGTCAGCGTCTTCAGTGCTTCACCAGCTATATGAACAGCGCTGGTGGTTTTGTTGAGAGAGGCAGTCAGAGACTCCACCTTTGTACTCAAACTGTTTACATTTGTGTCAACGGTCGCCAAACTAGGACCTGAAATATAAGTTAGTTTTTGAGAAACAGGCTTATATGGTGAGTTGGGAGAAGTGTTTAAGGTTATAGGTGTACCTGAATTATCAAACATTTTGTAGAATTGCATAGATTCCTCAAAAGAATGATGTTCAGGTCCTATGGGTCCAAACTGTGGATGCGAAAAAGTAGATGAAGGGTCAGAGACCAAAGGAATAGAAGGATGAGAGATGGGGATAGAAGTAGGGATAGAGGTAGTTACCGTTGTGATCACCTCAAACTGTGGAGGAGCTGAGATGATGGGTGGTGTCACTGTTGATGTGACAGCGACCGAGATCGCTGGCACGGTTGAAGTGGGTATTGCTGAGGATGTGGAGGAGAGACCCACGAATGCATCGAAGGAAGTTTGTTGATAAACATCCTTAGGTATAGAGCTAGAGGTAGCTTTCTCCTTGGTCACCTTAGCCTTCTTTGAAGGACCAAGGGAGCCAGTTGATGGTCGTTTGGAAGGGGTAGCGGCAGGGATAGCAGCAGAAGGAACCTCCTGCGTGGCCGCTGAAGACGAAGAAGTGAGGAGAGAGAGTCGGGAGCGAAGTTCAGAGATACTTACCTCGTTAGGGAGCGGCTTGACCTCCAGGGAGCGATGACCCACTTTGGGAAAAGAAGCATCAGCGTTGGTGGGGTAAGTAGCAGGGTATAGAAACTTCAGGTACGCACAGATGAAACATACATAGGGAATCTTAGGATCCCTCTCGGTCTTCTCTATCTTTGACCTTAGATTGTCAAAGATAGTTGTTGCGTAGTCGAAATTTCTTCCGGCGATCACTGAGTAAGTCATTTGGACCTGAATCTTGCTGGCCTGGTCCAGTGACCCACTCTTCCCACTCATACACTGAATGAAGTGAGAGAAGATGTAGTTAAGTTGAGAAGGCATGAGCGCCTTGTTCACCAGGGTCAACTTCTTGTTTGGTATTGTCGTTCTTGGCTTGGGTTCCCAAGAGTATTCCATAGCATCCAGGAATTGGATGAGTTCAGCATCAGTGGGTAAAGTGTCGAATCCATTCCTGGGTTTGTCGGGAAATCGCAGAGCTTTCCTCAGCCCTAAGGCTGTCATCATCCTTGTTCCAAGTTCAGTGCTGAAGGAGATAGCAGGAACTACTTCACCCTTTTTGTTGGTGAGAGAGGTCTCTTCAGCGGTAAACCAGAATTGTTGGAGAAGAGCTATGGAAGGTGTGGGATCCACATTGATAGCATAAGCAATGCAAGATTGCTTCAGAAATTTTGCGGCTTCCACCAGATGTGGGTATTTGACACCATCAAAGTCAAGGCGTGCAAAATGATTGTTTTTGGGAAGATCAGAATCAGCGATGGCGAACTTGACATTCTTAGAGGCGACAAGTGCAGATTGAGACATTCTGAATATGAATAGATAGAAGAATAGAAGAATAGAAGAAAAGTTTTAGTCTAAAAATAAAGAAGGTTTTTCCAGTTTCTATTTTAGGAAAGAAACATAAAAAAATCAACATATTTGAAGATTAAAAAGTGTTCTTAATATAAGATATAAGAACAAGAAGAAAAATCAATGATTTTGAATGAAGATAATCAAAAGAAAATGGTTGTGAATGAATAAAATAAAAAAGAAAGATGATTTTATGAAAAAGAATCTTATAAACCCATAATGGAAATCCATAAATGGAGTATTATGTAAAAAGATTTAGAAGTAGAATAAGAAGATCAAGAATAACCTGTTGATCTTGAAGGAGATGATGCAAATGCTTGAGAATGCTAAAATTCTTTTGAGAGAGTTTTCTTGCCTTGAAAGTATTTCCAGAAAGCGTAAAATGATAAGAATGGGAAAACATTCTTTTTATACATGTGAGAGAAGGAGAGAGAGTGTGAGAGGCAAGAAAACAAATGTTCATCATGACATGGACACGTCCCACGAAGTTGATTGGATGGAAGGGCAACGGACGAACGTGTCAGAAAAAGGCATGTCGTGGATTGTCGGTTCAAATGACGTCATAGAAGAGAGAGACTATTCATTTGCCGGTTTTGAAATTATCGCTGAAGAAAAGTCTGCGAAAGATTTTTCTTTTTGAAAGTATCCCTGATGGTAAAGATAGGGATGAATTTCCTTTGAAGAAGGATCACTGACTAGAAATATCAGTGATAAATTTATTTTTCAAAAAAGCTTTTAATCATTTGAAGAAAGTTCAGTGATTAAAGTTTATATTTTGAAAACATCTTAACTGAATGAAGATTCAGTTGTAGGGATGGAGAGAACATACCTGAGAGTCAGAATGTTTATCAGAGTGATAGAAGGTGAACTTATGATTACTGACACAATGCATGAACGCTGAAGAATTATTCTTCAAGATTCAGCATTCCAAGCTCACTGATGAGAAAGTTGAACCTTGTCTCATCAAGAGGTTTGGTGAATAAATCAGCAAGCTGATAGTCAGTAGGGATGAAATGAAGTTCAATATCACCGTTCATCACATGATCTCTGATAAAATGATATCTGATCTCTATGTGTTTCGTCTTTGAATGTAGCACTGGATTATTTGCTATAGCGATAGGACTAGTGCTGTCGCAATAGATTGGAATCTTTGATAGCTGAAGGTCATAGTCTAATAGTTCATTTCTCATCCATAAGATCTGAGAACAACAGCTTCCAGCGGCTACGTATTCAGCTTCAGCTGTGGAAGTGGACACTGAATTTTGCTTTTTGCTTGTCCAGCTTACCAGTTTTCCTCCTAGGAGTTGACATCCGCCAGTGGTACTCTTTATGATGTCAGGTCGACTCGCTGTAAGATACAACAGGGAGCCTATCATTCCTCTATAGGCAGTGACATTAACAGGTTTTCCAGATGGATCTTTGTTAAGTGTCAGGGGAGGTGAGAATCGCTGATCATTGATCTAGCAACTTCAATGATCGTTCTGTTTCTTCTTTCAACGACTCCATTTTGCTGAGGTGTTCTTACTGAGGAGAAATTATGAGAAATTCCTTTGTTCTCACAGAAATTGTTCAGAGAGCTGTTTTTGAATTCAGTTCCATGATCACTTCTTATTGAACGAACAGTAAGATTATTCAGCACTTCCATCTTTTTAACAAAAGATATTAGTTCTTCTGGAGTATCACTCTTGCAGCGAAGAAAGATAACCCAGGTATAGCGAGAGAATTCATCCACAATGACGTGTATATTTCTTTCCAGCTATTGATTGGATATTGACAGGTCCAAACAGATCCATATGCAAGAGCTGAAGAGGACTTGTCACTGAGGATACTTGTTTTGATTTGAAACTAGCTTTTGTTTGTTTTCCTTTTTCACATGCTGAGCAGAGAGATTCTTTAGCATATGAGTGCTGAGGAAGACCAGAAACCAGTTCCTTAGAAGAGAGAGAATTCAGGGTTTTGAAGTTTAGATGAGAGAGCCTTTTGTGCCATAGCCAGTTGACATCAGAAGAGGCTTTAGAGAGAAAACACACATTCTCAGTGGTAGTAGAGTCCATATCTATTACATAGACATTTTCTCTGCCATAGCCAGTTGACACCACTGAACATGCTTTCTTAGAAAAAGCGAACTTCGTAGTCTTTGTCACATAGCTGGCTGATGCTTAGAAGGTTGTGCTTCAGTCCATCTACATAAGCGACTCTTCGAAAGGTAGTTGTTCCATTGCTGAGAACACCAAACCCTCGGGTATATCCTTTTCCATTTCCACCAAAGGTCACAGAGGGATCTTTCTCTTCCTTGTATTCAGTGAGCAGGTCTTTTTGTCCAGTCATATGACAAGAACATCCACTATAGAGATACCAGATGCCCTTTGATCCCTACACACAAAAGGAAGATTAAGCGTTGTTTGGTACCCACTTTTGAATGGGTCCTTTTGGGTTAGTGGAGATGGAAGGTTCAGTAATCTTCACAACAGATGAAGATTCAGCTTCAGTGGTAATCTTCACTTTGGTTAATTTCTTAACCTTAGTGTTATTCTTCACCTTGGTCGATTTTTCAGCTTTAGTGACCTTTTCAGCCTTGGAGGCATTCATCTTCACTTTAGCTGTTTTATCAGCTTTAGTGGCAGTTGGACATTTGCTTGCAATATGATCAGTAAAACCACAGTGATAACATTTTCTATATTTGAAAATGGTTTTAGGACCAGAAGTAGAAGGTTTTGCAAGCTTAAGATGAGCATGGCCAGGTCCAAGAATGCTTTTCTCATGAGATCTGGGAGGAATTTTCATTTCTTCAGATCTCGTGAGTTTAAGGTTAATTTTTATCTTTGGAGGACAAAGATCGAAGATTTCTATCACAGAGCTAGAGGATTGATTCACTGAAGGTTTAGAAGGAACTTTCATCTTTGCTTTCTTGGTAGCCTTCTGAGGACGAAGAATGGATTTTCCTTTATCCCCAGACTTAGAGTCTTTGGATTTTTCCTTAGGGATAGAGTTTGAAGAAGGATAAAATTGATCATAAGAAGTGTCAGAGATAGGAGTGACAAACGTTCCAAACTTAAGCATGAAACTTTCTTCTTTAGGCTCATCCTGTGGTATCCAAAAGCCAAGACCAGTTTTATCACTTTCAGGAGTTTGAGCATTTATTATCTCAGAGATCTTTGTTGATGATTTGCACCATTTCTCAACATGAGCCTTTTCTGCTTTTAGAGCAGCGATGGCTTGTTCGCGTTCAATGCTGATGATTTCATTTATAATGACTTGATCTTTCAACTTCTCTTCTAAAAGAGTTAGTTCTCTGATCTTTTCATGACATTTCTCTAGCTCTTGAGTTAAATGAACATTTTTATTTTCAGCTTGAGTTTTGTCGTTTAGAGCATTATAAAGATCAATCGTCAGCACATCAACAGCGCGACTTCTCTTAGCTTCAGGCATAGAGGGATTAGTGGAGATAGATACCTGAGATGATATGTAGCTCATAGAAGGTTCAGATGGTTCTTCCACTTCTTCTTTAATCTCAGCCATGAGGCAGAGATTAGCGACTTCTTCTTCATCAGAACTTGATTCTTCTGATTCACCCTAGTCATGTTCTTCAGCGATGAGAACTTTACCTTTTTGCTTGTAGCTTTTCAGCTTTTGATATTTGTTCTTCAACTTTAGGTATTTGTCATCACTGGATCTTCTTGAGGTAGAAGGCTTGAAGACCTTTTTAGACCTGCACTCATTAGAAAAGTGTCCAATCTTTTCACAGTTATAGCAAGTGGAAGTAGCCTTATCAACAGGAGTTGATTTTGGCTTTTCAGTAAGAGAGAGAGGCTTATTTCTTCGGAAATTGCTCTTTCTTGCAAATCTCTTAAAAAAGCTTGTCAAGAATGCTAAGGACTCATCAAACTCTGAAAGATCAGGGTCTGATAGATCCTCAGATTCAGAATCTAACTCAGTGATAGTGAGAGTAGATCGTTGAGATGGAATTATCTCTAAAGAGACTAAAGCAACAGGAGTGCTTTTGGAGTCTTTAGAATCTTTTACAAGATTCTTCTTTAAGAAATTCGATTGCTCATAGTTGAGCAATATTCCATACAGAGTGCTGAGAGAAAGAGAATTTAAGTCTTTTGTCAGCTTAAGACATATTGAATAACTGTCCCAGCTTTCAGGAAGACATTCTAAGAATTTTTTTAGGACCTCAGAATTAGAATAGGTCCTACCAACTGTTCTTAGATCAATGATTAAGCAGTTAAACCGCTGATGAATGTCAGAGAGAGATTCATTCATTCTTACCAGCGATGAAACTTTCATACTGTCTTACCAAGTTAATCTTTCGAGTCTCTTGGATTTCAGTGGTGCCCTCATATTGAACACATATGGTTTCCCACATTTCTTTAGAAGTTTTCAGATGCATGATGGAATGGAAAACTTCATCAGGCAGAGCCATTAAGATAATGGTATTTGCTCTTGCATCTATACCTACCTTCTTTTTGTCTTCATCACTCCACTGTCTTATTTCCTTAACGACATAGTGTTCAGGGACAGCTTCAGTGGTGGCAGTAGCGGGAACTGCAGCTATAATTCTAACAGGTTCATAGGGTCCATTTTCTATATACTCAGGTATAGTAGGATCAACACCTTCAAGAAATAGCATCATTCGATTTTTCCATAGAGAAAAGTTATCTCTGCTAAATCGAGGAGGTTTAGAGAGTGAACCATTATCATAAAGCAAGATCTTGTTTATCAGATTAAACAGTCTGCTCTGATACCACTTCTTGGTCCTGGAGGTGCTTAACAAGTTTGTAGAAGGGGGGGGGGGGGGGGGTTGAAAAGAAACACAGAAATTTAAAGTTTAATAAATTGTTTATTGATAAATCAAACACAATTTACATGTTTGTTGCGGAATAGATTAACACAGACTCAATCTAAACAAACTTAAGAAACACTAAGATGGTTGCACAAGAATTTCAGAGAATGGGGTATTATATAAAACAAAGGTTTCTATTTGGAGTTCAAGGGTTGAGCAAACCCTCAGATGGAGGGGTGAACTTCCTATTTATACCCTATGCATTAAATGCATGGCAGGGCACTTTACACGTGGCATTCACTGATTGGCTTTGTAAGTCTGACTTTGGGAGACATGCTTTCGGCCGAATCATGAACAGTGTAGTTGACAGAGTTGTTGTAAGAATTATGGCAGAGGCATGTCCTGTCTGACACATCGTACTGAGTTGTGCAAGGTAAGATAAATGGAAGCTTGAGGTATAAGCTTTGTGATCATTCAATCGCTGAATATCTCTTTCTTCAGAGATATCAAGAGTTCAGAGATCGCTGAAGCTTTGCTTATATTCCTTTGCGTATAAGTAGAGTTTTCTTTGCTTCACTGATATCCGCATCAGGTCATTAGTAGACTTCTCTTTGTTCAGCAGCTTCGTCTTCGATTCAGCTATGAACATCAGTTGACGCGAGACTTGTCTTCAGGGATTACTTTACTATTTACATCAGAACTATCAGCGATAACTGAACAGACTCAGTTTGATCACTGATAGTGAAACACTAATACATATTAAATGTTTATAAGAAAGACTATCAGCGATAACTGAACAGACTCAGTTTGATCGCTGATGGTGAAACACTAATACATATTAAACGTAATTTTCACTAAGTATAGAAAAATGGTCGTTATCAAATCACTGAGAGAGTTTGGATCAACAAAACCACTTGGGTTTGAAAGATAACTCAATAAACAAGGCTCCAGTAGAAGAATCAGGCCATTTGACTAAGTATTTTACAAGATATGGTCGGAAGAAGTTCATACATGTAATCTGCCAGAAACTAAAAGTGCTAATTTGTGGAAAAATGAGTTTCTTAGCTCTTTATTTTCACTCATATGTTTGATTCTTTGTTTTATACACTTATTTACCATCATTTTATCATAGATTTTTAGATGAAAGTCATCCATTAACTTTTATTAAAACATGCATGAAATCAACATCCCATATTATAGAAAAATCTACATGCATGAAATCAAAACTTCGTTTTCTTGAGTCCTAGTTGTATGGATCATGGATTATCACCATTTTCTTGATATTTAGCATGTCATTGGTGACTAATCTACCATTTAAATACCCATAAAGGTCCTATATTTCAGAAACTCAACAAAGATGAAGAAAAAGTAGAAGAAATTGCAAGAAAAATGAAGGAGATGAAGAAGAGCACAAGGGTAATGAACTTACCCACACTAGAGATGATGTCTACCTTCAAAGCTTGAATTTTTTGGTGGTTTTGGGGCTGAAATCGGCCAGAAAATGGAGAGGGGGAGAGAGAAGGGTGAGAGCTTCTAACTAAAAGGAAATGATGGTTCAACTCTGATACCAATTGTTAATCCATAAATCCCAAAAATATCAAGCAATTACTCAAGAACTAGAGAGAGAATCTAGAGAGTGAAAGTAGATCTTGAATTCCAATCACAAGTCTCACAAATCTGAATTTTACAATACGTGCTTCGTTGTTCGTTGTTACAAGATTAACAATGACAAAACCTATTTATACTAACAATCTAAACAAGACTTAAAGGCTAAGGAATGCTAAACAAGCTTTGACAATCCTAAAACAATGACAATGTTGACTTTTACATCTTTAACTTTCCACATTAAATCTTGGATACAATATTTAGACTTAACAATCTCCCCCTTTCTATTCAAGATTTAATAAAAAAATTGATACATATCTTCAGCTCTTGATTTTTCAGCTTTTGTCTCTTTAACATTGAACTTTGAAGCTTTCACAGTCTTTACTCTTTTAGCTCTTGAAGAATCTTGGAAAGTCTTTTGCACTTTGAAGCTTTTAAAATCAACATGCCTTGAACGCGAAACTGAATTCTTGAAACTTTTTGAAACATCTTTGAACCTTTGACATTAAACTTCTTTCACAAACTTTGAACATCTTTGAATAGTCTTTGAAACAACTTGTATCTTCATCACTTTGATCTCTTGACTGTCTTCAGAGAAACAAACTTTCACAAAAACATCTTGATTCTTGATTTATCTTTGAACAAACTTTCTTCAGAATCTTTTCTTTGAATCAGCGGAAGCATTTTGAACTTTGACAATTCAGCTTTGAAATTGATCTTTGTAAAATTCTCCCCCTTTTTGATGATTGAGAGCATCATGATCATCAAAATTTCATCAATTTCAGCACAAACTTTGATGTCCCCCTTTGTGATTAAATAACAATCTCCCCTTTGACAGTTGGCGCGCTTTGATCTGAGAGTCGTCAATTTATGAAAGATATATATCTGATACTTTTCAAATTCAGACATAATGAACATGGTATGTAACACCCGTGATTTTCGATAAGTTTTACTTTTGGATTATCGAGGATTGAATCAGGCGAGAAACGGGAATTTTGGGCCATCACGAGTTGTGATGCGACTTGGGGTCGCGGCATAAGTCGCGAAACTCACTGGATGCGAGTCTTAGGGAAACGGGCGACTTATGCCGCGAGTGGAGGTCGCGACATAACCCGTGTAATTGCCTGGTGAGATTAAAACCGATTTTTCAGCCACCAAACCTCATTCTCTTAACACAAACCCTAAAACCTTCTTCCCTTTTCTCTCCCAAACCCAAATGTCGAACCCTAACCCATTTTGAAGGGTTTTCTCCTTAAACCAAACGATTCTCCATCATCTAGCTTGTGAGATCTTGAACCACAAAACCACCATCTGCATCTTCTTCATCAAGTTCGGTTGGGAGCTCGGGTTGAAGAGTTGGATTGGGTGTTCTCGGAAAGTCTCGTTATCTTTAATGGTAAGCTTTCTTGAATTAATGTTATAAATTCTTCATTGATGGTTCTTAGTGTTGGTATCTCAAATATCGGATTTGTTAGTTTTGGAGAAACTAGGGTTTTGATCTTGTTTAGGGATTTTGGTATGTAATGTTTGAGGAATGTTTCTAAATGTTTAGTTATGGGTATTTATGGTTGGAAATGTATGGATCTAGGTTTTGGAGGTTCTCGGCTTGAGGATTCAAGTGGCCTTCAAAAGAGCTCGTTGGGGGAAATCTAGATTTAGCCTAAATCTAGCGAGGTGAGTTCAAGATGATTTATGAAAACGGTGTACATGCCAAAATGTTATTTTAAAATGTTGATGTTTTACACCAAATTGTTAACTGCTGATAAGTTTGAGTATTTGGTTATATCCATTTTTATAAACTCATGAAACATGCATTTTTGGTGATTTTGGGCTTGTTGACAAAGAAAGCATTTTGATATGTTTCTTTGACATATATTATATAAATGGAGTCCATTTAATGTAAACGTCATTTACATGATTTGCTACTTACGTCTATTTGGAAAATGTGCATGACTGTGTCACGAGGTATTTTGGGAAATGAGAGTAAAGAGTTTATTTGGGAAATGGTTCGCCGCAATCAATGTTGAGTTTGTGTTATTTTTACACTTTTGGGACCGTTGTGTCTTGGTCAGTCGACTAAACGTGTTTTTAATGTACAAAGGCTTTCGTTGGAAATTTATGTAAGGCATTGGGCCTTTGGCTCGGTTTTTGATTTAAACGAGTCGTGTGGACATTTGTCCGAAGTTATAACCAGCGGGGGTTTTGATTTAAACGAGTCGTGTGGACATTTGTCAGGAGTTATAACCAGCGGGGGTTTTGATTTAAACGAGTCGTGTGGACATTTGTCCGTAGTCATAACCAGCGGGGGTTTTGACTGAGATAACGATTAAGTTCGTATCGTTGGTGAGTTACATGTTTTGGGTGCGTGGTTATCCATTTGGAGTCATGTAACGTTAGACAGTGTTGTAATGGATCCATAGGCACGTAAGTTCTATTGGTCTTGTAAGGCCGGAGGTTTTGGGTTACTTTTAGTGACCGCTCGGGTTTGCTAGCGAGTAGGCAATAAGCGGCACGAGCCGTTGAGGTGTAACTCGTCTAGGTTGGATAGGCACCAGTGTCCGTAAGTCCTTGGGGTGGAACTCGACGGAGTAGGGCTAGACGCAGTAAAACGGATTGAGGTTGTGATGTCTGGTATGGCATAGGAACTAAGTCCGGGATACGTGGTGAACTCCAACAACATCAAGGGTGGCCCCATTCAGGTGTTCTCGCCACCCAAGATGGAAACGTTTAGAGGACATGTAAGGAAGTCGCGTGAACGGTCTACTTACGTGTTCTCTATTCTCGGTGTTTTACGGATCTCCTCATCGTTGATTCGTGGTATTTTATTTGGGTAATGTGGTATTTTTACCAAGTGGAGTTTTTAAGTGGTTGACGGCAAATGATGGCTTTAATATTGGTTCTTCCCACGTATATTAAGGTTTGCATGTACCGCGTCATTTCCACGTGTCGGTATTGATTCTCGTCCATTTTATGGTCGTTTGATTTTTGGGTTTAAAGTCGTGTTCATGGCGATATTTAATTATATAGATCTTCATCTATGATTTATGAGTTGTGTGTCACGTTTCAACCGTGTTGGGTATTTCAAGTTGTAATGTGTTAACCGTATTTTATAAAATGGGGAGTCCGCCCTCTATTTTACTTTTAGCAAGTTCCGGTTTACTTTACATAATTGTGTCTCATAGGTGAGATCCTCGTCTTTAAAGCAGTTTGGTTTGGTTAACAGATAACTCGGTGTCTATTTCGTACAAAGCACATCGTTATTGATAAACGAGTCGTTTTCATAAGTGAAACATATCATTTTGAAAGATTATGGTTTTATTCACATTCTTCCTTTCTAAATGATTAAATTTTATATGTTGAAAACTCTTGAACTCACTAGGCGTTAGCCTAACCTTTTTATTTGTCGGCATGTGCATCAGGTTCCGGATGGGGGATGAGGTTTTAGCTTTTTGGTGAAGTGTTGTGTGCTAAGAGTTTGTGCAAGGGTGAGTAGCTTGATGAAGTCTTCCGCGTTAGTCGTTGATAAGAGCAACTGTTTCTTTGGGGTTTTAGTAACACCCGACTTTGTTCAGTCATTATGCGAGACTCGACCTTTTAGTTGTTAAAGTTAAATCCATTATTCTTTTGAGGTGTCCCAAATGATGATTGTAAAATAGTTTATATCCTTTTTGTTGTATAATTTGGAAGTTTTAAATTAGTTGCTCTGTTCATTTTCGAGGGTGTTACATGGTAACCCTGAATCAACAGATGAAACAGTTAGCATGCCTGTAAGTAGCACGAAGCCACTTTGTACAACAGATGTACATTGGAAAGGAGCTTTTGTGATGATCACTCCTCCAGGGCTTCCATTCAATCATCGAAAAAACCACAAAGGAATTTCCTATGAATGTTATGACAAGAAAACATATTCCTTGTGTGCTCGTGCAAGTGTAGAATGATTGAAGCTACTTAGGCTTTTTCAGGCTCAAATTGTGTAAACTGTTGAGACAACAACAGATAATACACGGACTCAATGTGCATGAAAGAGATGCGAAGGTGGGGTAACTTTCCTTCTTTTTGAATATCTAAATCTTCTGAATGAAGATTAGATAGCAGATGTGTTGTGTCCCCAAAGAAAATGAAACATTTCTTTGTTAAGAAAGAAATGAGTGGTTGGTGGGGTTAATGCAAGAGTTGGAATGGGCTCACTGCCTTTTTCAATGATGGTCAGCATAGAATGTGAACCAATCAGTAGATGTGGTTGCCCGACTCAGAAAGAAGTTGGTGCAGAGTTCTTATATTCTTTTAACTCTGATCTCACAGCCTCTTTCTTTTTATCTTTATGCTCACTTATAATCAAACTCTCATTTCCATTTTACCGCTCCACACAATGAGAATAACTCAACCGGGTGAGTTATCTCCCCCACTCTTTGATTTTGACCCCTCACCCCTCAATCACTCAAGGATAACTTCCTGGGTAGGAAACACAAGTTTACGTGAATCCAAGGAAGTTCTGTTTAAGCTCACACACGAATCCCATGTAAGTCCTAATAAGCATGGTTGCTCAACAATTTAACTGAAACAGTTAAGCACAAAGTGATAACAGTGTCAGAATGTATGCTCATTTAAAAATATGAATGAGATTTGAGCATTTGAACTTTGAAGATTTCTCAAAACAAAGATATTGAATGAAAGAAATGAAATCAAGAGAATTGTTTTGAGAATCTGACAATGTATCAATGAAATCAAATATCATGGCTAGGGTATCAAAGAATTGATGGCTTGTTTATATGAACGAATATAAACCATTTATCAATGAAAGCACAAATATGAAAAAGATTTATGATGCTCAACAACTTTGAAAGTAAACGAGGGTATTACCATCGAAAAATTGTTTAAATTTGAGACATGATAATAACAATTTCAAATAAAATACTGAACCGGTGTGTGTGAATACTAGACAATATATGGACAAGATAATACACAAGTATTGATCTTTGGAAACACACGGTCAGTTAAACATTAAACTCAGAATTTGAAAAACATTTAAAATCACACTTCTAAATTCATAAAATCTTTTGAGAATAAGAAGTGGTTTGAACATTTAAGAAATTGTTTTTCATGTTCGAAAGTTGTTCTTCTTTCAAACAATCAGAGATCTAGGATCATAAGATATTTACCTTTTCAGCTCCCCCTCAAATAATGATTAAATGATTTATATCTTTTAAGCTCCCCCTGGATATTAGCATAATATCCTTCTTTGATCGTTGAAAAACGGGTCCTGATCTGTCATGCGATCAGAAGTCATCACCTTTACTCCCCCATAAATTAGGCATCTGAAATATGTCAGTTAAAACAGGACAGAGATCAGACACTCCCTTTTGAATTGTAGACCATCATATCAGAAAAATCTATCAGTGAAAAAGTATAGGATAGAGATCAGATCAATTCTCTTGTGATGTAGACCATCATATCCATCGGATGCAAAGACCGGAGTAAGGTCTTTTGATCGCTGAGGTCCGAGTCCTAAACTGTTGTGTTTAGAAGTCATACTTCGTTGAAGAACGGGTCCTAAGTTGTGTACTTAGAAGCCATAATGTTGACATTGAGGTACGGGTTTTGAACTGCTGTGTTCAAAAGCCATAATCTTTCAACTTTGAAGTCCGGGTCTTGAGCTGATTTACTCAAGAGCCAATGTTCTCTTACTCCCCCTTGGCTTGAGGTGCCTACAACACAGAATCAATTTTCTTCTTTGTTACCCACTGGTATTTGGGTCCAGAAATGTTAGTTGCAGTTCGTGTGGGGGTTATAGAGTAAGAACCATACCAGAAATGATCACTGGTCTTGTGGATATGATCATGTGTACAACAGTAAGAACAATAAAACTTATTACCTGAAAACCTGAGTAATTGGTCTTCTGAGTATTTAAGGTCAGGTTTACCTTTATGCTCTTTGTTCTTCTTTGCTTTGTGTACATGTACACATGATGTCTTCCCTTTCAGCTCATCTGACTTGTCATCTTTGACTGATTTCTTCAACCAGACCAGTTTCTCTTTCTTGAAGCTTTTTCCTCTTGAATATGTATCTGAACCATCGAAATATCCATCATAGAAGATGTTAGTTTGACGAATCTGATCAAAAGATTTAGCTGACCTTTGTGAAAAGACAGATTTCTGATTTGATCTTGAGACAGACTTATCAAGCTCTTTGATCTTTGAAGCAAAATTGTCTCTTTCTTTCACAAGCTAGTCAATCTTCTTCGAGAACTCAGACTTTGTCTTCTGGTCTTTCAGCGCATTAGCAGATAGTTCAGATAACTTTGAAGTCAACTTTTTGATTTCAGACTCAAATATGCACCTTTCTTCTTCAAAACCTTTCTCTGAATCATTTCTTTGGCCAGATAGTTCTTTGAAGAATCCCACACTCTTCTGTTCTATGGCCTTCTTTTCCTTAGCAAACTTCTCTCTTTCCAAAATAAGTATTTTCTCAAAATCGGAAATTTGTTGAGAAAATTTTATGCATTTAAGCTCAACAGACTTTTTCTCTTCAAAACATTTCTTTGAGAAATCTGAGAACTTCTTTGAAAAAATTTTCTTTTCAGCATCAAAATCAGCTTTATTTTCAGCAAGCTGTTTTTCAAAATTAGATAAATTCTTTCTAAGCTCAGCATTCTTAGATTCCAATTTCTTTATCTTCTCATCATTCTGCCCAGAAGATCTTTTCAGAAGATATTCATTGATAGTCTTTAAAGCACTGATTTCCTCTCTCAGTCTTATGCTTTCTTCATAATGCTCTTTTGACTTTTGTGAGTGAAAGTCAACAGCATGACCCAGATTAATTTTCTCTAAATTCAGCTTTCTAATCTTCTCTTCAAGTTCTGCAAAATATCCCATTTTGAGTGAGTTCATCAGACTGATATGAATGATCGTTCCAAACTATATATCAGAAAATCAAAAATCAGATCAAATTGAAATCGAGCACAAAAAATTAAAACAACACTTGATATAGCGCAAAGTAGAATTTTGCGTGAGCTATGTGTTGCGCAAACCAAGTTTCTCGTGAGCAGTGAGAAATGCAAAGTACACTTCTCGTAATGAGTGTATTGCGCAAAGTATGGTTCTCGTGACCCGTGGAAGACACAAAATAGGTTTGCGTGACCCACTGAAGACGCAAAGTGGGTTTTACGTGACCCACTGAAGACACAAAGTGGGACTTTGCGTGAGAGCCTTGAAGCGCAAAGTAAACTTTGCGTGATAGCCTTGAAGCACAAAGGTAGCTTTGCGTGAGAGCCTTGTCACGCAAACTTATAGTTCTTGAGATAATGCACACTGATCTTTGCGCAATATATATGGTTGGTGTAAGATAGACTTTGCGCGACCAGATGGAAACACAAACTTTGATTTGTGTGACTCTAAGAAAACGCAAATTGAATTTGTCTTAAAGCCCTGAACATCTCGCGCAAAGCTGAAGAACTCGTGCAAATGGATATGAACTCGCGCAAATCGAAGATCTTGCGCAAACTCGTATCTGACATGCACATTTCGATCCAAATCGATTCAAATCTGCAAAATTGTATTCAAAGGCTTATCAGCATCATCGAAAAACAATATTAAGCACAAAATTACTATCAAATTCAGATTGAAAACAACAATTTGCACATTTTCAATGAAGAACAGTGTTCGAACAAAAATATCAAGAAAAACTCAAAAATCGAAAATTGAAATCGAATTAGTTAGAATTATAAGATGTAATCAATATAAGAATCAATCCTAAACACAAATCGAACTCAATGATTCCATTTTCTTGCAACAAAAACGATTTTTCACACATAATTCGTAAGAACAGTGAAGAACACGAGTTCTTGAAAAAAAAATTGAGAGAGAGAGAGATTTTGAGTCTAGATAGATTTTGAGTGATTCAGAGTTGTATTTTGAAGCATAAGTGAAGAACTCGCAAGCAAGCTGAAGAACTCGCAAGGTCATTCAAGAATTTCTGTGTTTTAGCGCAAAGTATATTTTGCGCCACTGCCCTTAGCGAGTTTCTGAATTTCTCGCCAGCTTCTCTTCGTGCTAAGTCTCTTTTGCGCTACTGCCTTTAGCGCATTTCTGAATTTCTCGCCAGCTTCTCTTAGTGCTAAGTCTCTTTTGCGCTACTGCCTTTAGCGCATTTCTGAATTTTTCGCCAGCTTCTCTTAGCGCAAAGTCTCTTTTACGCTACTGCCTTTAGCGCATTTCTGAGTTTCTCGTCAGCCTCACTTAGCGCATTTCTGGGCTTAGCGCATTTCAGAGTTTTGCATGTTTTGTGTATTTGTATTGTGTGCGAATTCTTTATTATTTCCTTATATTTTGCGAATTCTAGACTTGTTAAAATTGGAAATTTCATTTCTGATTTTCTGATTTGATTGATTTTATCTGGACTAACGGTCATTTTCAAGTTTCTTATTGCATATTTTTTAAAAACAGGATGACATCAAGAGAAGCTCTAGCTATTGGAACATATGTAAAGCCACCAGTACTCTTCAAGGGAGAGTATGAGCAATGGAAAGACAGATTCATGGACTTTATTGAAAGACACGAACTGGGTGGTCTTATTAAGAAATCTTTGGAGGATGGAATCATGCCAATTCTAATGAAGACCCATACAGTTGAAGGTGAAGAAAGAGAGTATCCAGTGCTACCTGAAGAGTTCACAGAAGAGCAAACGAAAAGAGCCAAAGCTGATAGACTAGCAAAATCATTCATTCTTCAAGGCATCCCAAATGAGATTTATGTGAAAATTGATAGGTACAAAGCTACAGGAAAACAAATGTGGGATCAACTGGAGAAGATGATTCTTGGATCAAAGGTTGGGAACCATCTCAAAATATCCAACGACCTCAATAACTATGAGGAATTTAAAGCCAAAGCTGGAGAATCTCTGGAGGCGACTTATGACAGATTTGTGACTTTACTTAACGAACTGAGCAAAAACAAAGTAAAGAAGTCACAAATTGAGCTAAATATGAAGTTCCTCAGTATCCTTCAACCATAATGGAAAAGGTTCACTAGACAAATGAAGCAGATGAAAGACCTGAACAAAATTCCACTCCATGAAGTTTATGAAACCTTAAGGCAGAATGAAGAGGAGGTGGATGAGATCAAGGATGAGAAGAAAAAGGCTGAGAAGACAATTGCTGATCCGGTTGCACTTGTTGTGAAGAAGAAAAGTGTGAGTCTCAAGAAAAAGAAGAAGATGATAGTTTATGAATCAGAAGAAGCTGAAAGTGAGAATAACTCTGTCTCTGACGACTGTGAGACCTTGAAGCAGGCTATGCTCATGTTAATCAAGGATTTTCAAAAGAATTTCTACAATAAGCCTAGCTCTAACAGTCAGAGGTATTCATCTGGTTCAAGTAACTATGATCACAAGGAAAGAATTGAAGGAAAAAGGATAGAGGAAAGGAAGCTAGAAGAGAAAAAGTATAGAGATGAAGAGACTAAACAGCCAGAACAAGTGCTACAACTGTGGAAAACTCGGACACTTTGCTAAGGATTGCCGAAAACCCAATGTCCGAAACTCCGAGTACTATAAGAACAAGATGCTCGTAGCCAAGCAACAGGAGGCTGGCAAGGCATTAATGGCTGAATATGAATTCTGGCTCGACCATTCAGTCCAGGAAGAAGAGAAGGAAGAGACAACACACTTGTGCTTAATGGGTCAGATAGAGAAGGAAATCGAAAATGATTCTGATGAAGAGGATAACGAAGAGGTATATGATATGACTGAATCAAATTTTTTGAATCAAATGCATGTTATGATGACTAAACTCCAAGAATTAGAGTCTAAACTTAAGTGTGAAAAAGGTGTCATTAATGATAAAAATCAATCTATACATAAACTTAGCAATGAAATTGCTGAGAAAAATGTATTGATTGAAGCATTGCATAAAAACATTGACACTAGCGCGAAAGAGAAGACTATAATTCATAAAGAGTTATCTGAAACTGTTTCAAAATATAGATTGTGTGAGTTTAAATCTAAAGAGCTTTCTAAAATGTATTCTTCGCTTTCAAAAGAAAACAAATCTTTAATTGAAAAGGTGAATGCTTTGGAAGGGAAATTATATACTTTGGGTCAAACTGAACAAACCATTCATCTAAACAAACCCAAAGAGAACAGAGAGGGTTGGGGACTCGGATACGAGAATCCACAATGTCTCAAAAAGGGTATATCTGAAGTTCTTGCTCTTTATGATTTTGGATTTTTAAAACTGGCACCTCAATACCCTGAACTTCAAGTTTTCTGGACTAGACTGTCTGAAAAGGATGAAGCGAAGGAAACCGAGAAAAGAAAGAACACATCTAAAATTAAACTTCCATTTCGTTATGAGAGGTTGAATAATAGTTATCATTCTGATAAATCAAAACTCTTTCAAATTACTATTTTGAGAGTTATTTTGTAAAAGAAATGGAGGCTAAGCCCATCGAAGGTAAGCTTTACGTTCCTCCTCTCGTGTTGGAAAGTAAATATACTATTTTTTCTACTGTGTTTAAATATACTGATTTTTCTCGTCTTAGAACAAACTATTTTTTCTACTGTGTTTAAATATACTGATTTTTCTAAATCATTCAAGGCTTCAAACTTTGCTGATATGTCTGGTTTACTTGATGAAGGGTTTGATTTTCTAAACTCTGATGGTTGTTTAGATGACTGTGTTGTTGATTTTGACTTTAATGCTATACTTCCTAATCATTCTTTTTTGTTGTTAATTCTTTTGGATTACCAAGTGTGTATGAAAAAGGTGAAACATCAACGAAAGTTGATAAATCAGTTCCTGTGAAAACCAAAGTTGCCAAAGGTAAGAAGAAGAAATTTGGGCATTCACAGAAATAGATCAACACTGGTAATTCAAAGAAGAAGCATTTATTTGATTCTCACCGTTCTAACTCTAAAGTTTCAAATGTTTCAGATTTGAGAAAGAAAAAGCTTGGAGTTAAGTCGGAATGGATACCGAAACAGAAGATCGATGAGAAAGCTAAATCATTTTCTAGTTCTGATTGTAATAAGAAGACTACTAGTAAAGATGTTTTGATTGTGAATGTTGCTATTTCTAAACCAAAACTTGTTGATTCTCGCAAGAAATATTCCATACAACAATTATTCCAGTTATCTTCGTCTGCTAGAAACTTTTCAAATTATGACATATATGATTATGCTTCTCGAAAGTATTCTGATGTTTGGTTTGGAACTTATCATGTATACTCTTATCGTTCTAGTTCTTCATTTGGTTTTCAAAGGAAAAGCGGATCCAAATTTCAATGGGTGCCAAAATCATGTGCTAACACTGTAGGTCCCATTTATAAATGGGTACCTAAACCTCTTGTTTCATGATTTCTCTTGTGCAGACCCGTCATATGTGGTACTTGGATAGCAGGTGTTCCAAGCATATGACCGGGCAGAAAAGTATGTTGGCTAACTATACAGAGAAATACTGCGGAACAGTTCGATTTGGTAACGACTAGTTCTCAACAATTTTGGTGTATGGTGATGTGGTTCACGACAATGTAACGATTAGGAAGGTTAGGTACGTATAAGGATTAAGACACAATTTTTTTAGTATTGGCGAGTTCTGTGACAAAGATTTAGAGGTAAATTTCAAGGCCAAGAGGTGTTCGGTACGCACTAAAGAAGGTAAAGAACTCTTGGTCGGCACTCGCAAGTCAAACCTCTACACCATCAACTTGTCAAAGGTCCAGACTGACAATCAGGTGTGTCTACTCTCAAAAGCATCGATGCAACAAAGCTGTCTATGGCATCGACGACTTTCTCACCTGGACTTTCGCTACATCAATAAACTGGTCAGTGGAAAGCTAGTGAATGGACTTCCTAAGCTCAAGTACGTAAAAGAACACTTGTGTGCAGCATGTGAAAAAGGTAAGATGAAGAGAGCTCCATACAAACCGAAGCCTGAACCGAGTACCAACTCTCCTTTAGAGTTGTTGCATATGGATCTCTGTGGTCCTATGCGAACGCAAAGCTTAGGCGGAAAGAAATACGTGTTAGTTATTGTGGACGATTATTCGCGATACACGTGGGTCAAATTTCTACGATCAAAAGATGAGACACCCGAAGTTCTCAATACATTTCTAAAGATGATCCAGGTGAATCTGCAGAAACCAGTCAAGCTTCTCCGAATTGACAACGACACAGAGTTTAAAAATAAATCAGTTGAAGAATATCTCGAATGGGTCGGGATATCACATCAATACTCTGCTGCACGTACGCCTGAACAGAATGGAGTAGTCGAAAGGCGTAACCGTACGCTAGTCGAGGTCGCTCATACTATGCTCAGTCAATCCGACTTACCTCTATTTCTGTGGGCGAAGCTGTGTCGACTGCGTGTTACACTCAAAATCGGTCCATGATACACCGCATATTTCAAAAGACTCCGTATGCGTTAATCAATAACCGAACACCAACAATCAAGTATTTCCACATATTTGGGTGTAAGTGTTTTGTGCTAAATGACAGAGAGAGTCTGAATAAGTTCAGTACTAAGGCGGAAGAGGGCATCTTTATTGGCTATTCTTCTACATCTGCTGTAAATCGAGTGTACTTGAAGAAGTCAAAGACTGTGATCGAAAGCGTAAATGTTACATTTGATGAAGAAATGGCTTCTAAACATGTCAGTTCAGAACCCGTGATAACTGGAGTACTAGCTTCGGGACAAATCAGTTCAGAACCTGTATCTCAAGCAAACAAATCAGATAGCGCATCAACGTCTACTAATCACTTATCTGATTTAGATTTACTATTTGAACTATTTTATGATGAATTTCTTGGATCTAAAGTGACTAAATCTGTTCTGGTTGACAGGATGGAAGACTCAATGACTACTCATCCAACCATTTCAGATATCTCTACTGAACCCAACTACCTGATTCAGCAAGAAGTTCAAGTTCAAATACCTACTCCGACAGTTGAAGTTGTGACCAACAATGAAGAGACAGAAGTAGCTGAATCAGTTGGGTGTACTGTAAGGACTGATCAACAGACTGATCACATCATATATAATTTCTGCATTTACTTATCTGACAATTTTTTTTGTAATGCATGATTTTAGGGGGATTTTTTTTTTCAAGTCAAAGGAGTAAGGCTATGACTTCTGATTACTTCAGATCAGAACTCGTACTTTAATCGTTTTACTGCTTTATGTCTTTTAATTTTTGTGAATAAAGTTTGTTAGAGCATAAATCTGTTGGATACAAGATCAAGAAGACTGAAGGTCAAAGACCAAGAAAGTCAAAGCTGAGGAAAGTCAAATCTCATTAAAGTCAAAGTCTTTTGCAATAATAGTCAAATGTATTTGTATTTTAGTTTCCTTGTATTAGGAGTTGATATAAATACCTTGTCTTTGTTTTTTGTTTAGTAAGTTTTTGTTAGTTGTCTAATTGTCATTTTGAGAGAATACGTATTTGAGAGAGAGAGAGAGATTTGTAGAGAGAGAGAGAAAGTTCTTGAGAGAGAAAGTTTGTAATTGGGGAATTAAAAGTGAAATCAAAACAGGTAATTGACTGAGATATCTTGTTTGTTTGATTAATCTTGTTTAGAAACTAGAATCTGGAACACATAATTGGTATCAGAGCAGATCCAAAAGTGAAATCAGATCAAGAAAGTATTCGTCATTGTGTTCTTCGGAGTCCAGAACTGATTTTGAGTTTTTGTGCGATTTTGGAGTTGTATTTGATTAGGAATTGTTCGAAAAGAATAATAGATTGAGTTTGTATAGAAAGATTTCAGAATTGCACTGTAATAGACTTGTAATTTTGGATTTAGTAGATATTTTTGTTCACGAGTTCTTGACACTGTGTTCGAATCAGAATGTATTGTTTTGACAGATCAGAATGGTCAAAGACATTTCTTGGAGAAAAGTTTTGATGATATAGATGCTCAAATCATCAAAAAGGGGTAGACGGTATCAAGAAATGATAAAGTTTTGAGAGATGATTTTCAGAAATGTCCAAGTCAGAAAAGTTCAAAGAAAAGATTTGAAGATTTGAAGAAGATCAAAGAATTTATGAAGATTTGAGGAAATTTTTATTGAAAATTATCTGCTAAAGCAATTCGGGCTGATTCTGAAGATAATTTCTTTCCAAAGTCTGAAAGTATTATTGTGAAAGTTTTGGGGAGATTGTTAATCGTTTGAAGACAGTTTTGGAAAGAATGTCGTCAATGAAAAAGAGGAGATTGTACTGACAGAGCTTAAAAGTGAAGACTGAATTGCTAGATCTTTAAACAATGATCTTGCATCCAAAGGGGGAGATTGTTAGAGCATAAATCTGTTGGATACAAGATCAAGAAGACTGAAGGTCAAAATCAAGAAAGTCAAAGCTGAGGAAAGTCAAATCTCATTAAAGTCAAAGTCTTTTGTAATAATAGTCAAATGTATTTGTATTTTGTATTTTAGTTTCCTTGTATTAGGAGTTGATATAAATACCTTGTCTTTGTTTTTTGTTTAGTAAGTTTTTGTTAGTTGTCTAATTGTCATTTTGAGAGAATACGTACCTGAGAGAGGGAGAGATATTTGTAGAGAGAGAGAGAGAGAAAGTTCTTGAGAGAGAAAGTTTGTAATTGAGGAATTAAAAGTGATATCAAAACAGGTAATTGACTGAGATATCTTGTTTGTTTGATTAATCTTGTTTAGAAACTAGAATCTGGAACACATAATTGGTATCAGAGCAGATCCAAAAGTGAAATCAGATCAAGAAAGTATTCGTCATTGTGTTCTTCGGTGTCCAGAACTGATTTTGAGGTATTGTGAGATTTTGGAGTTGTATTTGATCAGGATTTGTTCGAAAAGAGTAATAGATTGAGTTTGTATAGAAAGATTTCAGAATTGCACTGTAATAGACTTGTAATTTTGGATTTAGTTGATATTTTTGTCCACGAGTTCTTGACACTGTGTTCGAATCAGAATGTATTGTTTTGACAGATCAGAATGGTGAAAGACATTTCTTGGAGAAAAGTTTTGATGATATAGATGCTCAAATCATCAAAAAGGGGGAGATGGTATCAAGAAATGATAAAGTTTTAAGAGATGATTTTCAGAAATGTCCAAGTCAGAAGAGTTCAAAGTAAAGATTTGAAGATTTGAAGAAGATCAAAGAATTTATGAAGATTTGAGGAAATTTTCTTTGAAAATTATTTGCTAAAGCAATTCGGGCTGATTCTGAAGATAATTTCTTTCCAAAGTCTGAAAGTATTATTGTGAAAGTTTTGGGGAGATTATTAATCGTTTGAAGACAGTTTTGGAAAGAATGTCGGCAAAGAAAAGGGGGAGATTGTACTGACAGAGCTTAAAAGTGAAGACTGAATTGCTAGATCTTTAAACAATGATCTTGAATCCAAAGGGGGATATTGTTAGAGCATAAATCTGTTGGATACAAGATCAAGAAGACTGAAGGTCAAAGATCAAGAAAGTCAAAGCCGAGGAAAGTCAAATCTCATTAAAGTCAAAGTCTTTTGTAATAATAGTCAAATGTATTTGTATTTTGTATTTTAGTTTCCTTGTATTAGGAGTTGATATAAATACCTTGTCTTTGTTTTTTGTTTAGTAAGTTTTTGTTAGTTGTCTAATTGTCATTTTGAGAGAATACGTATCTGAGAGAGAGAGAGAGATTTGTAGAGAGAGAGAGAAAGTTTGTAATTGAGGAATTAAAAGTGAAATCAAAACAGGTAATTGACTGAGATATCTTGTTTGTTTGATTAATCTTGTTTAGAAACTAGAATCTGGAACACATAATTGGTATCAGAGCAGATCCAAAAGTGAAATCAGATCAAGAAAGTATTCGTCATTGTGTTATTCGTTGTCCAGAACTGATTTTGAGTTATTGTGAGATTTTGGAGTTGTATTTGATTAGGATTTGTCCGAAAAGAGTAATAGATTGAGTTTGTATAGAAAGATTTCAGAATTACACTGTAATAGACTTGTAATTTTGGATTTAGTTGATATTTTTGTCCACGAGTTCTTGACACTGTGTTCGAATCCGAATGTATTGTTTTGACAGATCAGAATGGTCAAAGACATTTCTTGGAGAAAAGTTTTGATGATATAGGTGCTCAAATCATCAAAAAGGGGGAGATGGTATCAAGAAATGATAAAGTTTTGAGAGATGATTTTCAGAAATGTCCAAGTCAGAAGAGTTCAAAGTAAAGATTTGAAGATTTGAAGAAGATCAAAGAATTTATGAAGATTTGAGGAAATTTTCTTTGAAAATTATCTGCTAAAGCAATTCGGGATGATTCTGAAGATAATTTCTTTCCAAAGTCTGAAAGTATTATTGTGAAAGTTTTGGGGAGATTGTTAATCGTTTGAAGACAGTTTGGAAAGAATGTCGTCAAAGAAAAAGGGGAGATTGTACTGACAGAGCTTAAAAGTGAAGACTGAATTGCTAGATCTTTAAACAATGATCTTGAATCCAAAGGGGGAGATTGTTAGAGCATAAATCTGTTGGATACAAGATCAAGAAGACTGAAGGTCAAAGATCAAGAAAGTCAAAGCTGAGGAAAGTCAAATCTCATTAAAGTCAAAGTCTTTTGTAATAATAGTCAAATGTATTTGTATTTTGTATTTTAGTTTCCTTGTATTAGGAGTTGATATAAATACCTTGTCTTTGTTTTTTGTTTAGTAAGTTTTTGTTAGTTGTCTAATTGTCATTTTGAGAGAATACGTATCTGAGAGAGAGAGAGATTTTTAGAGAGAGAGAGAAAGTTCTTGAGAGAGAAAGTTTGTAATTGAGGAATTAAAAGTGAAATCAAAACAGGTAATTGACTGAGATATCTTCTTTGTTTGATTAATCTTGGTTAGAAACTAGAATCTGGAACACATAATTGGTATCAGAGCAGATCCAAAAGTGAAATCAGATCAAGAAAGTATTCATCATTGTGTTCTTCGGTGTCCAGAACTGATTTTGAGTTTTTGTGCGATTTTGGAGTTGTATTTGATTAGGATTTGTTCGAAAAGAGTAATATATTGAGTTTGTATTGAAAGATTTCAGAATTGCACTGTAATAGACTTGTAATTTTGGATTTAGTCGATATTTTTGTTCACGAGTTCTTGACACTGTGTTCGAATCAGAATGTATTGTTTTGTGTTTTTATTTGAAATTCTTGCATTGCAATATGTTCTTGGGTTGATTTCGAAGATTTTTGCAAAATTTCAAGTCAATTGGAAAAGGTTTGGTTGACAAACAGATGGAAATTTTTGGGCAAAATGCGCAAGTAACGATTAGCGAGTTCTACAAACGCGCTAATCGAAGTTTGCGAGTTATTGAAAATTGAGAAATTTTTCTAAGGACCAGAAAACGCACGTAGTGGTTAGCGAGTTCTACAAACGCGCTAATCGAAGGGTGCGAGTTTGAAGAGGTATAGTGATCTGCGAGTTCACTCAACGTGGGAGTTTGAAATTTCAAGAAAAGTTTCTAAGTGTTGGAACGCGCGTATTACTAGCGAGTTTTAGAAACACGCACGTCTCAATTAGCGCGTTTCATCGTGAATAGTGATCTGCGAGTTCTTTCGATCTGCGAGTTTGTTCAAAACGCGCAAGTAGGCACTTGCGAGTACAGGAAACGCGCACGCTGCTATCTGCGAGTTTTAGCGAGTTCTTTTGATCTGCGAGTTTCATAAACACGCAAGCTTAAGTCTGCGAGTTTCACTTTGAATAGTGGTTTGCGAGTTTCAGCGCCTGCGAGTTTTAAGCTTTAACAGTGACTTGGAGTTTCTGTACTTAGTCAAAATTTTCAAAACTGTAATATGCCCTTTAAAAGTGATAAGTCTGCGGAGGGGGACAAAATTCTGATTGTGATCAAAATTTCTGAATTTCTTTTTGAAGATTTCTTGTATTTTTGTGATTTCATATTTTGGACTAACGATCAGTTCTAGTTTCTTATTGCATATATTTTTCAAAACAGGTTTTATCAAGATGACTTCTAAAGATGCACTTTCCATTGGCACTGATGTCAAGCCTCCTGAAATGTTTAAAGGAGAGTATGAACAATGGAAGGATAGATTCCTTGATTTCGTGGACCGGCACACAAATGGAGAGAATATTCTTCTGTCAATTACAGAAGGTCCTATGGCACCAATCATAGTTCGAGTACCTGCTGATGATGATTCATCTGATAGTGGACATGGTGATGAAGAAAGAGAACAAAAGACAAAACCAGTTAAAGTGGATTTATCTCAGTACTCTGAAGAACAGAAAAGTCGATATAAAGCAGACAAGCAAGCAAGATCTCTTCTACTTCAAAGCATTCCTAATGAGATTTACATCAAGATTGATAGCTACAAGGATGATGCTAAGAAGATGTGGGATCAATTGCAAAAGATGATGATGGGATCCAAGGTCGGGAATCAGATGAAAGTGGCTAACTGCATTATAGCTACGAAGAATTCAAAGCCAAAGAGAATGAGAGTTTGGAAGATACTTATGAAAGGTTTACTTTGCTTCTGAATGAACTGACAAAGAACAAAGTGACAAAGAAACAGTTGGAAAACAATGTCAAATTCCTGAGTATCCTACGACCTGAATGGAAGAAACATACACGTAGGATGAAGCAGATGAAAGACTTGAGTGAAATACCTCTTCACGAAGTCTATGATACTTTACGACAGAATGAAGAAGAGGTTGAGGAGAAAAAAGCTGAAAAGAAGAAGGCTGAAAAGGTTCCTGATCCGATTGCTTTGGTAGTTGGAGAGAAGAAGAAAGAAAAGAAAGAAAAGGCAGAGAAGAAGAAAAAGAAGAAAGTGCTTACGAGCTCTGAGTCAGAATCTGAGACAGATGGTGATGATGGAGAAAGTCTGAAACAAGCCATGTTGTTGCTAACCCGTGCCTTTCAAAATAAATTCTACAAAAAGCCGGGATCAAATTCTCAACGATATTCTTCATCAAGTTCTAAGAATCACGAGCACCGAGAAAGGGTGGAAGGAAGGATATATGAAGAGAACATATATGTTGAGAAGAAACCTGATGAAAAGAAGAAGTTCGTGAATGACTACATTGTTGCCGAAAAGCCAGCAAGTGATCTAGTCAAATGCTACAACTGTGGCAAGATTGGTCATTTTGCAAAAGATTGTAGAAAGCCAAAAGTTTGTAATTCTCAGTACTATCAGAACAAGTTGCTATTGGCCAAACAGCAAGAAGCAGGCATAGCTTTAATGGCTGGGGACGAATTTTGGCTGGATCATTCAGAAGGTGAAGAGGATGAAAAGGAAGAAACAGCTCATCTCTGTCTTATGGGAAATGAGGTCAAGTATGATGAATCAGATGACGAGACAGCTGATGAGGTAATAAACTTAACTCAAAAAGATTTCATAACCAAAATGGAAGCTATGATGATTGAGCTTAATGATCTTCAAGTAAAACTGAAGAAAGAAAAAGAAAGAGTTGCTAAAAGAAACAATAAGATCTTTGAACTTAATAAGTCTGTTATTGGGAACAAAGATCTAATTGATTCTTTACGCAAGTCTGCTTCTGATTCTAAATCTCAAGTAGATTGTTTTGAAAAGAAGATTTCTGATTTTGAAGTTAAAAGTTCTAAGTATGAGTTTGAGAAGAAAGAATCTGCACTAACTGTTCATAAACTACAGGTTGAGAACAAGCTTTTGAATAAGAAGGTAAATGGTCTGGAAGCCAAACTTTATGCAAGAGGCCAAACAGATCAAACTATTTTTCTTAATGCACCTAATGAAGAGGCTGATGTTAAAGAAAAATGGGGACTTGGTTTTGAAAACCCCCATTATCTTAAGAAAGCCGTCAGAAAACAACCAGCACTTTATAATTTTGATTTTCTTGCTTGTGCTGGTAAACATACTCATTTAAAACCCAAATTTGTTACCAAATTACTAGAAGAAGTTGAGGCCAAAGAAACTGAAAATAGAAAGAATGAAAAGAAAATGCAACTACCATTTAACTATGTAAAGTTAAATGATAATTATCTTTCAGAAACACCAAAAGTTCTTTCAAACGATTATTTTGCTAGTTATTCTGTTTCTGAGATGAAGGCAAAACCTGCAGTTGCAAAGGTTTATGTTCCTCCACTCATTCTTGAAAGAAAAAATAGTTGAGTTGGAAAATGTTTTATCTGATGAAAAACTTTTGGTTAATATTCAACAAAGTGTATTTTCTACAGTTTTAAAGAACACGGTTTTTCAATCTACATCTACAAAGTGTTCTAAAGTTTCTAAGGCACCTCAAACTTCGTCTGATAATTTTGATGACTTATTTGAGTCTGCAAATGATTTTCTTAATTCTGATGATGGGTGCATAGACGAAATTGATATGTTTGACTTTAATGCTATTCTTCCTGATCATTCTACTTGTCTTACAAATGAAAAAGAGTTACCAAATGGTGTTAATATTGATGAATCATCAACTAAGGTTGGTGAATCAGTTTCTGTAACTGCTGATTACTATGCTCAAGGTAAGAAACATAAGAAACAGCGATTACAGAAACATAAATACAATGGTACACAAAAGAAACCTCAGTCTTAGAAATCTGCTTTTCCTAATAAATCTACATCTTGTGTTTCAGATATAAGGAAGAAAAGGTCGAAAGCGAGAACCGAATGGCGACCAAAAAGGAAGGATGATGAGATAACTGAATCAGTTTCTGATAATTCTTGTACTAGATCTAATAGTAGTGATTTTGATGTAGTTGGTCAATATGCTTCTCATAAACAAAACCTTGTAACTTCTTACAAGCGTTATTCAATAAAGCAATTGATTCAATTATCTCCTATTACTACTAAATCTTATCATTATCGGAGAAATGATTTTGCTTATTCTCATAATTCTTCTGATTGGTTTGGATCTTATCATGTTTATTCTTCAAGATCAAATGTTTTTAAAAAATTTCAAAGAAAAAGAGGATCCATTTTCAAATGGATACCAAAATCTTGTGCTAATCTGTTAGGACCCGTTTTTAAATGGGTACCTAAATCTATTGCTTCCTGATTTCTCTTGCAGTCCCGACATATGTGGTACTTGGACAGTGGATGTTCCAAGCACATGACTGGGCAAAAAGCTTTATTGTCTAATTATACAGAGAAATTCAGTGGAAATGTCAGATTTGGAAACGATCAGCTTTCACCAATCTTAGGATATGGTGACATCATTCATGACAACATAACGATCAGTAAGGTGAGTTATGTCAAAGGCTTAGGGCACAATCTATTTAGCATTGGTCAATTCTGCGATAATGGGTTAGAGGTCAACTTCAAATCTAAGAGTTGCTCAGTTCATACTGAAGACGACACAAAACTCTGAGGTGGACATCGCAAGACAAACCTCTATACCATCAACCTGTCTAAAGTTCAGATTGACAATCAAGTTTTCTTAATGACAAAAGCTTCAATGCAGCAAAGTTGGCTCTGGCACCGAAGACTATCACATCTGAATTTTTGTTATATCAACAAGCCGGTTAGTGGAAAATTGGTAAAAGGACTTCCTGAGCTGAAATACGAGAAAGAACACTTATGTGTTGCATGTGAAAAGGTAAGATGAAGAGAGCTTTGCATAAACCAAAGCCTGATCCAAGCACTAGTTTTCCGTTAGAATTGTTACATATGGATTTGTGTGGTCCAATGAGAACGTAGAGTTTGGGTGGAAAGAAATACGTGTTGGTTATTGTGGACGATTACTCAAGATACATGTGGGTTAAATTTCTTCGATCAAAAGATGAGACGCCTGAAGTTCTCATTACTTTCTTAAAGACGACCCAGGTGAAAATGCAGCGACAAGTCAAGTTTCTTCGAACGGACAATGGCACAGAGTTCAAAAAAAAGATAGTTGAAGAATATCTCGAATCGGTCGGGATATCACATCAGTACTCTACTGCTCGTACTCCTAAACAAAATGGAGTAGTCGAAAGGCGAAATTGGACGCTAGTCGAGGCTGCTCGTACTATGCTTAGCCAATCCGATCTACCTCTATTCTTGTGGGCAGAAGTTGTGTCAACTGCATGTCATACTCAAAATCGATCCATTATACACCGCCGTTTTCAAAAGACTCCATATGAGCTGATCAACAACTGAACACCGACAATCAAGTATTTTCATGTATTTGGGTGTAAGTGTTTCATACTTAACGACAGAGAGAGTCTGAATAAATTCAGTGCTAAGGCGGACGAGGGTATCTTCATTGGTTATTCTTCAACATCGGCAGCATATCGTGTTTATCTGAAAAAGTCAAAGACAATTGTCGAGAGCGTTAATGTAACATTCGATGAAGATATGGCTTATGAACAACTCAGTTCAGAACCCGCGTTAACTGGAGTTTTAGCTTCCTGACAGATCAGTCCAGAACCTGTTTCTACAAAGAACAATTCGGATAACGCTTCTACTTCACTTTCACATTTATCTGATTTAGATTTGTTATTTGAATTCATTTATGGTGAGTTTCTAGGATCTAATGTATCTAAATCTGCTGTGACTGACAGGTCTGAAGACACAAGTTGTAATCATCCAGTTACTTCAGAAGTCTTAACTGAACATGTATCCCCCGTTCAGTCAGAAACTCACATTCCATCAACTACTCCTACAGTTGAAGATACACAAGTAACTGATGAGCCAGAAGTAACTGTTTCAGTTGGGTGTGATATATTGTCTACTCAACAGCCAGAGACTGCTGTTCCAACTGATGCTTCTGCACCTGAAACTTCAAATGCAAATCCTCCTCATATTATTCAAACTGAAGAGCCTGATAGTGTATTTTTAGATGATGATCATGTTCAAACTTCATCTACTCCACTCCCTCATGAGCATCGCTGGACCAAAGAGCATCCATTACATCAAGTAATTGGAGATCTCAACAAGCCTGTACAAACTAGATCAGCGACTCTTAATCAATGTATGCATGACTCATTCCTCAGCAAGATAGAGCCCACGCGAGTATCAGAGGCTTTAGCTGATTCGGATTGGGTATCTGCTATGCAAGAAAAATTAAATCAGTTTGAAGCCCTGAAGGTCTGGAGATTAGTTCCAAAACCGGAAGGTAAATCCGTGATTGGCACTAAATGGGTATTCAAGAATAAAAAGGATGAAGATGGTATCGTCATTAGGAACAAAGCTAGATTTGTTGCCAAAGGTTACCGGCAAGAGGAAGGCATAGACTACGATGAGACGTATGCTCCAGTAGCACGTATAGAATCAATCCGCATGTTTCTAGCCTACGCAACTCATAAGAATTTCACAATCTTTCAGATGGATGTGAAAACAGCTTCTCTGAATGGCATTCTTAAAGAGGAAGTGTACGTGTCTCAACCAGAAGGGTTCGCAAATCAAGATAAGTCAGATCATGTTTATATCTTGGACAAAGCCCTCTATGGTTTAAAACAAGGCCCTCGAGCATGGTATGACGTTTTATCTAAATTCTTGGTCAAGTCCGGTTTTTTTAAAGGTAAGGTTGATACCACTTTATTCATCAAAAAGGAAAAAGCTGATATTATTCTTATTCAAATATATGTTGATGATATAATATTTGGCTCTACTAATCCTAAATTTTGCAAAAACTTTTCTAACCTCATGGTGTCACGTTTTCAAATGAATATGATGGGAGAGATGAAATTCTTTCTCGGACTACAAGTTAAACAGTTTTATACGGGGGTTTTAATTAACCAATCTAAGTACATTTTGGACATTCTTCGGAAGTACAAAATGGAAAATTGTAAACCAATTGAAACCCTGATGGCACCAGGTACTAAGATTAACACTGATCCTTCAAGTAAAAGTGTTGATGTTAGAACTTATAGAGATATGATAGGATCGTTAATGTATCTTACTTCAAGTAGGCCATATATTATGTTTTCAACATGCTTATGTTCTAGATATCAGGTTGCTCCTAAAGAATCCCATTTGGCTGCTGTCAAAAGGATTTTTAGATATCTGAAGGGGACTGCAGATCTTGGTCTGTGGTATCCTAAGGATACTGGTTTTCAACTGACTGCCTATTCAGATGCAGATCATGCAGGTTGCATGTTGGACAAAAAGATCAGTTCAGGTCACGTTCAATTTCTTGGAGACAATCTCGTTAGCTGGGCATCAAAGAAACAATTATGCGTTTCCACATCGACTGCTGAAGCAGAGTACGTAGCTGCTGCTAGTTGCTGCTCTCAAGTCCTGTGGATGCGAACACAGCTACGAGACTATGGATTCAAGTTAGACAAAATTCCAATCTATTGTGACTCAAAGAGTGCAATTGCAATATCTGCTAATCCTGTCTAACATACGAAAACCAAACACATTGATGTCAGGTATCATTTTATAAAAGATAATGTAGAAAAAGGAACAATTGAACTTTATTTTGTAAAAACAGATTATCAACTTGCAGATTTATTTACCAAACCATTAGATGAAAAGACATTTAATTTTCTTGTCTCTAAGCTTGGTATGTTAAATCTTAAGACATAATCGGTTGTTACCTAATAAAGTTACGTATTGTTATTTTTCATCATTTTCTTTATCTTTATGTCTGAAGGATATCTGCACTTTAATTGTTTGCTCATGATCTCAGGGGGAGTAAGAGAAGATTAAAGATGAATCATTATTTTTTTGAGGGGAAGCATAACTAATTTATGCATTTTATTTCACTGACAAAATTTTTGTAATGCATGATTTTAGGGGGAGCATGCATATAAGATAAGTCAAAAGGAGTAAGATTATGATTTCTGTTTATTTCAAATCAGAACTCGTACGTTAATCGGTTTACTGCTTTATGTCTTTTAATTTTGAATAAATTTTGTGAATAAAGTTGCTTTGACTAGACTTTGAGACTTGTGCAGAATGAGAGAAGCTGACAAGATCATATCTTAATGACTTCAGCTTGACTTCATGAGATCTAAGATTACACAGAAAGGTTAAAATTTCTTATCTTAATCTCATATATGGATGAAAGAAGGACAACTTCCAATCATAGAAAACATGTTCTTAAATGTTCAAACCACTTCCCGATTCTTAAACAGATTTCATGTATTGGAAGTGTGATTTTAAATGTTTTCATTTTTCATTTTGAGCTTCAATAATTACAAACCGTGTGTTTCCAAAGATAAATACTTGCATATTGTCTTTTCTATGTACTTTCAAGTATTCACACACACTGGTTTGATTTTTATTCAAATTGTTCTTACCATGTCTCATATTGAAACATACTTTCGATGGTAAGACACCCCACTTATAATTCAATGAATTTTGAGCGTTAATTCATTTTTGAACGTCATTTCAAAAATGTCTATATTTTTCAAACAAGTCTTTTGCATTCATGTTCATTCATTCAGTATACTTGTTTGAAAATACCTCAATGTCTAAAAATGCTCAAATCTTCATGATTATATTTTATGAGCATACATTCGTCTGACATTTGTATATGAGCTTTGACTGATAAAGTTAAACCATTTGAACAACATTATGCTTTCATAGGATTATATGGGTTCTTTGTGCTAGGAATTAACTGAACTTCTATGATATCACGTTAACCAGTGATTTCTACCCAAGAAGTTAATCCGTTAGTGATTGAGTGTGAGGAGTCAAAAAGAAATGAGTGTGGGTGTGATGAGGTAAAATGTAAATGAGAGTTTGGTTAGTAGTGCGCTTAATGATTAAAAAGAAAGAGGGTGTGAGATCAGAGTAAAAGAATATCAAACTCTGCACCAACTACTTTCTGAGCCGGGCAACCACATTACTAGCGTTTCACAACTCTTTGGTGAACGTTATTGAAACAGACAACTAGCCCATGCCAATTCTTGAATTTAACCCCACTAGCTACTCATTTTCTTCTCAAAAAGAAAATGTTTCACATTTTCAAGGGGACGCAACACATATGCTATCTGGTTTTCATTTGGAAAATCTGGATATTGAAAAAGAAGGAAGTCTGCCCCACCTTCGCACTTCAATCATGCACATTGAGTCTGTGTTTATCTACTGTTGTCTTAGTGGTTTACACTATGTTGATCCTTAAAAAGCAATCTTTCGTGCTTAATTCTTTCTACACTTGCACTAACACACAAAGAATTTGTTTCTTTGTCATAACATTCATAGAAATTGCCTTTGTGGTGTTTCGATGATTGGATGGAAGCCCTGGGGGAGTGAACATCAAAAAGTTCCTTTATATTGTGTATTCGTTACACACAGTGACTTAGTGTTACTGACAGGCATTCTAACTGATTCATTTGTTGATTCTGGTGTTACACATTCTTATTTTGTTTGGATTTGCAAAGATCTAGATGAATACTTGGTTATGGATCACAGAATCAGAGGCTCAGTTTGACAGATCATAATGGTCAAAGACATTTCTTGGAGAAAAGTTTTGATGATATAGATGCTCAAATCATCAAAAAGGGGGAGATGGTATCAAGAAATGATAAAGTTTTGAGAGATGATTTTCAGAAATGTCCAAGTCAGAAAAGTTCAAAGTAAAGATTTGTAGATTTGAAGAAGATCAAAGAATTTATGAAGATTTGAGGAAATTTTCTTTGAAAATTATCTGCTAAAGCAATTCGGGTTGATTCTGAAGATAATTTCTTTCCAAAGTCTGAAAGTATTATTGTGAAAGTTTTGGGGAGATTGTTAATCGTTTGAAGACAGTTTTGGAAAGAATGTCGTCAAAGAAAAAGGGGAGATTGTACTGACAGAGCTTAAAAGTGTAAACTGAATTGCTAGATCTTTAAACAATGATCTTGAATCCAAAGGGGGAGATTGTTAGAGCATAAATCTGTTGGATACAAGATCAAGAAGACTGAAGGTCAAAGATCAAGAAAGTCAAAGCTGAGGAAAGTCAAATCTCATTAAAGTCAAAGTCTTTTGTAATAATAGTCAAATGTATTTGTATTTTGTATTTTAGTTTCCTTGTATTAGGAGTTGATATAAATACCTTGTCTTTGTTTTTTGTTTAGTAAGTTTTTGTTAGTTGTCTAATTGTCATTTTGAGAGAATACGTATCTGAGAGAGAGAGAGAGATTTGTAGAGAGAGAGAGAAAGTTCTTGAGAGAGAAAGTTTGTAATTGAGGAATTAAAAGTGAAATCAAAACAGGTAATTGACTGAGATATCTTGTTTGTTTGATTAATCTTGTTTAGAAACTAGAATATGGAACACATAAAGTTGCTTTGACTTGATTTAAGACTTTTGCAATTTGAGAGATGCTTACAAGATCATATCTTTATGACTTAAAGCTTGACTTCATGAGATGTAAGATTGCACGTAAAAGGTATAATTCTTTATCTTCATCTCATATATGGTTGAAAGAAGGACAACTTTCAATCATAGAAAACATTATTCTTAAATGTTCAAACCACTTTCCGATTCTTAAACAAATTTCATGAATTGGACGTGTGATTTTAAATGTTTTCATTTTTATTTCTACTTCAATGCTTAACAAACCGTATTTTTCTAAAGATATATACTTGTATACTATCTTGTCTATGTACTTTCAAGTATTCACACACACCGGTTTAATTCTTTTGTTGAATAAGTTATCACCATGTCTCATATTGACCAAGTTTTCGATGGTGATACACCCCGCTTGTATTTCAAATATTTTTTAACGTCATTTCATTTCGAAGCGTTCATTTCAAGAATGTCTATATTTTTGTTTCGTATAGACCATATCCATTATTTTTTTACCATAAGCCTTGAATGCTATATCATTTCATTTCTGATCATTTCATATAATGTCAGATTTTCAAACAAGTATCTTGCATTGATGTATGTTCATTCAATTAACTTGTTTGAAATATCTTCAATGTTTCAAATGCTCATATCTTTATGATTATATTCTGAGCATACAAACATTTGACTTGTATTTGAGCTTTAACTGATAAAGTTAAATCATCTGAGCAACACATGCTTTGTAGTAAAACATGGGATCTTTGTGCTAGGACTTAATTGACACTTCTATGGATTCACGATAACCAGTGTTTCCTACCCAAGAAGTTAATCCTTAGTGATTGAGTGTGAGGAGTCGAAAAGAAATGAGTGTGGGTTGTGCGTTGAGGTAAAATGTAAATGAGAGTTTGGTTAGATGTGAGCTTATTGATTAAAAAGAAAGAGGGTGTGAGATCAGAGTACAAGAATATCAAACTCAGCAGCAACTACTTTCTGAGCCGGGCAACCACATTACTAATGTTTCACAATTCTTTGGTGAACATTATTGAAACAGGCAACTAGACTATGCCAACTCTTGACATTAACCCCACCAGCCACTCATTTTCTTCTTAACAAGAAAATGTTTCATTTTTCAAAGGGGAAGCAGCACATTTACTCTCTGATTTTCATTTGGAAAATCTGGATATTGAAAAAAGGAAGTCTGCCCCACCTTCGTACTTCAATAATGCACATTGAGTCTGTATTAAACTTACTATTGTCTCAATGGTTTACACAATTTTAATCCTTTATACGTAATCATTCATGCTTAATTCTTTTTATCACATGCATGAACACACAAAGAATTTGTTTCTTTGTCATAACATTCATAGAAATTGCCTTTGTGGTGTTTCGATGATTGGATGGAAACCCTAGGGGGTGAACATCAAAAAGCTCCTTTCCAATGTGTATTCGTTACACACAGTAAATTTGTGTTACTGACAGGCATATTAACTGATTCATTTGTTGCTTCAGGTGTTACATTCTTACTTTGTCTGGATTTGAAAAGATCTAGATGAATACATTGTTCGAATTGGCACCAAATCAGTGGCTCATTACAAAGATCAGAGGTCAAAAAGAATTTCAATGACATTTCTTGAGGAATTTTTGATGATATTGATGCATTTTTCATTAAAAAGGGGGAGAAGAGAAAGTTTGAAGAAATGTCAATTACAAGTTTTCTTTCAAGAGACGTTTGAAAGGAGAAGAGTTAACCAAGAAATGGAGAGAATAGAATTTTTAAAGAAATGTCCAAGTCAGAACGTTTAAATTTTGAGGAAATTTTCTTTGAAAATATTATGCTAAAGCATTCAGAGCTGAATCTGGAGATAATTTCTTTCCATTATCTGAAAGAGTGTTTTTCTACGACTCTTGGGAAGATTACAAGATGTGTTAAAGAAAAAGAGGGAGATTGTATTTTTATGAGCTTAAAGAGAAGATTGGATTGCTAAATCTTTTTAGTAATGATCTTGATCCAAAGGGGGAGATTGTTAGATCACAAATTTATTGGATTCAAGATCATCAAGACTGAAGACGGAAATCTGAAGTCAATGCTGCAAAGTCAATCCTCAATTAATGTCTAGGTCATTTTGTAATAAAAAGTCTAAGTTTATTTTTTTTATGTATTTTTGTTTTTCCCTAAATAGGTATATGGTTATTAGGGTGCTAGGGTTGTGTGTGTGGAGTGTGTGCAAAAATAGAATTATCAGCCGCACCTTTTCTAGAGAGAGAGAGAGAGCTTAGAGAGAGAAATCCTTCAAGAGAGAATCTGTAATCCTTTGATTGTGATATTAAAAACAGGTTTGTTAATCTCTTGATTGTGATTATATGTTTATTGTGATAAGAAACTGATTTGCAGGGAACATCATTCTCTCTCTTATTTTTTTTCTGCTAATTAATATTGTATATATATATATATTATGTAATTTTTATAAAAAGATTGATTAAAGGTAGTTAAATCCTCATTTATCTACTTAAATTTATGGTTTTATTATTTAAAGTTTAAAATTTATATTTGGGTAAGTAAAATTTTATATTTACCCCTCTTATTATTATTGCTGAGATAATTAAATGTTAATTGATTCAATCGGCATTTTATAAGATAGCTTAAACGGTTACGCGCGGTAACAATTTTTTATAAGCACACTGTCGGGATTCTAAAGAAACTAAAACCTTAGCAATCATAATTAAGTCATGATGAGTTATTTCTATATGTTAAGACATGTATTACGCTACTCATTTTCTAACCTAAATGTTTTGGTTTGATGGATGTCACATCTTTGAAGACATCTGCCAAATCACCAAGTTTCACCACAGAAGTGCCGAGCTCAGAAGCTCTGTCGACCATCAATCGAGAAGTTCTTAACCAGAAGATGACACTCAGACCGCAGAGCCTTTGTGACCCTTCATAGAGCCTATGTGGTGGCTAAGCTCTGAAGATGGGAGACTTGAAGACTTGTGAATTTCAAGGAGAAGGCAAGACCACGCACAGATCACGTGACCCCTGTTGTACGAAGATCCTCAAGATCACTAGTACACACCCATGATGGTTCACTTTACAGGTGGCATTCCTTTTATGGAATGTCAACCCTTATCTTTTACTATTGTATGCTCTCCCCTAGTATATGAATGGAGCGCCTCCTGAATTCTCAACATGTAAGCACACACAAATTCACCCACACTTTGTCTTGTAATTCTAATCTGTTGAGAGCATTTTCTACACACACTACTGTGTGTTCTTGGTGTAATTTGGCAAGTGAATGAGAAATATATTTCTGTGACTAACTCCTATTTATGCATTGATATTCTTATTACTTGTTAGTGTGTTTACTACCAAATCAAACCATACATCTACATATAAATCGCTTTCGCATACTCATCTTTGTTTTGTAGGTGTTTTGGTTTAATCACTGTTAGAACATAAAATTGGGATCAACAATTCGTATGAGAGCAGACTTTGATGATCAATATCAAAAGATCATGTTCTAACATGATTCCTAACTGTTTGATAGTGTTTTGAACTATTCTTAGTTTCGTTTTTCATTTTCAAAACAACAGTCCTTGTTTGCTTAGTTTTCTTCAACAAGTTTAATTTATACTTAGTAATAGGAAAACATCTTGTCTTAGAATAGTTCAAAAGCTTGAAAGTAGTATTGCTATACTTCTTTTCTTCATATTCGAACCATATCTCATCTTATTTCATCCAAGTCAAGATATTCAAACTACACTTTGTTTTCTCTGTCAATATTTTCCTTTCACTGAAAATGGTGAATGTTGTTACTTTCTTTAGTGCTGGATCTTAGTCCAAACCCCCCACTCTACTGAGGGATGAATATCCTTAGTGGAAGATTTGAATGGTCCATTTTCTTGAAGGGGTGGATCCAGGACTGGTTGAATTTCTTCACAATCCTCCATATATTTCCATGACCACAATACCAAGGGTGCCTGCTATAGCTACAACCCCTGAAGTTCCAGAATATCAAAAACCTAAGCCTGTGATTGAGTGGAGTGAGCAAGAAAAAGAGCTACATGAACTAGGAAAGAAAGCCAAAAGACTACTTATCATGGCCAGTCCTAATGATATCTTTCAATCCTTAGATTCATGTGAAACATCCAAAAACTTGTGGCAAGAGTTAGAAAAACAGCTCAAAGGGGGTGCTAAGACCCAAAAGAACAACAGAGCTTTGTGCATAAATGAATATTATGAATTCAAGTCTCTGCCGAATGAATCCCTTCAGAGCACTTATGATAGGTTTAAGTCTTTGATCAACAAGTGCTAGAGATATGGAATCCACAGAACTTCTAAAGAAAATAATGTCAGTTTTCTGAAGAGTCTGCATGATGAATGGCTCCATCTGTCAATTTCACCCCAAACTACTCTAGATCTGGATACTTGGTCTCTGTCAGACCTTTTTGGAACACTTGTTAGCCAAGAAAATCGCATTGCTCAGGTCAAAACACAAGTTGGTGGGCCATTACCATTAGTTGGCAAGACCACAAAAGTTCAAGAGAAACCTAAGGAGAAAGATGTGGAAGAGGGTCTGAAGAAGAAAAAGAAAGTGTTGGTCGCCGAAAGTGAATCAGGGGATAGTTCTGAAGAAGAGATGGACATGGCTTCTATGGCCAAGACTCTGGCTCTTCTGACTAAAGAGTACAACAGGGGACTCAAGAAGAAGTCCATGTTCAACTCAGGGAAGGATGAAAGAGGAGATCACATAGTATATGGTCGATATGAGCAGAAGAATTATGGAAGAGAAGATGTTGGAGTTCAGAGACAACAAGAAAAGAGAGGTGATGAGAGAAGGTACGTGGATCAGAAGTCCATCGAGTACCCACAGAGGGGTGCTCAAAGGAATGATGGAAGAGGAGGTGAGAAAACTGCTATAAATACCCTGCAGAATGAAAGTTATTTTAAGTGTGGAAAACCAGGACACTTTGCAGCAGAATTAAGAACCAATGCCACCAGAAGTAAACCGGTCAGAGACACTGCTTTTTTCAAGAAAAAAGGAAGAATACTACACACAGAGGTCACTGATGGACAAAAAGACAATCTTGTCACCAATGAATCCTCTGACGAAGGGGATACAAATACATTGTTCTGTGGGATGGCATAGCTTAACTCCACATCCAACTCTAACTCTCTTGACTCAGATTGTAAATTGTTTAAACTTCAAGAGGAATTCCATGCCTTCAAAAACACATGCTCAGATCTTGAGAAGAAGCTTGCCTTCTATGAACTAGAAGCTAGACTTCTTACTCAAGAGAAGGATAAATTATACATTGAAAAGAAAACTCTTGTGGCTGAGCATATTTTTTAAAAGAAGTCACTTAAAGACAAGGTTATTTTACTTGGCAAAGCTTTAAAATTAAAGATTAAAGAGCTAAAGGACAATGAAAATGACAGATTAAATGTTGTTGCTTTAAAGAATTTTTTCCAAAGAGAAAGAGAAGTCCTTCACCAAGACTTGCTCGATAGAGATCTATTGATCAGTAAGTATCAAGACGCATAGAAGGTGCATGAAAAAGTAAATACCCATGTTGACAGAAAGGGTATAGGGTTCCCTGATATTGATCCCTATACTAGAAACAAAAGAAATAAATCTTTATCAAATATCTTTAGCCTTGGGAAAGTTCAAAAAACAGGATTTCCCAACTTAACTTCTACATTTGAGAGGCGCAAAACCTTTGGAGAACCACACGAGAGAAATCTTCTGATTATGACAAATGTTTGGTATGAGAACGATAATTTGTAATCATCAACCTCTGTAAAGATGAATTATATTCCAAACAAATATTTGTCTCAAAAACAGATAGGACTCTACAAGTTTGGTCATCCAGAGACTCAAACTCAAATGGCCTTTGTGTGCATGATGACCCCTGAAATGGAGTTGTCCTCTGAGGCACCAGAGTTTGTTCCAAAGTCTGTAGAAGAAAAGTTGTTCAAAATCTTTTTGGAAAATTATTTAAAAAGAACTTATGAAAATCACTTTTTCAACAATCTTGATATGACTTCTGTCTTGCATGAAATCTTCGAGAAAGATTTGATGGAAAGCTTAAGTGTTCCTGAAGTTGTCCCATGTATTCTCAAAAGCTTAAATATTCAAGAGGACACTAATGATGGAAAAAGTAGTGCATGTCTAGAAAATCATGCCTCAAATCACATAGATTTCCTTGATTCAGATTATGAATCTGATTTTGAATCATCTTCTGTCGAAACTGAGACTAGCTCTGTGGAGCCAGAAATAGTTCCTTGCACTCTAGAGGGATCTAAACTACCCTCTGGCATTCTTAACAGAATGATTACTCCCACAAGGAGCTCTGTAGGGATACCTATGTTGGATCCCAGATTTAATCTTATAACAATGATATAAACAATAATAATAAGAACAACGGAAGTAATACGGTTTAATATCAAAGCAGATTAAAATATCACAGTTCATAAACAGATATGTAAAATGTACAACATCTTCTTTTAGAGAATACTTTCAATCTATTAAAAGATTTATCAGATACAAGATTTATCAAAAAACACTCCTTTGTCAATGGAGTGATGGTCCTATTTATAGGACCATAAAGTGTACAGTGTACTATCCTGACAATAGAAGCATGCTTGAACAGTGTCTTACCTAAAGGTAAGCTCAAAACATGTATGAACAATGACCAACTCTAAAAAGTAAATCTTATCACTAATGACATGTCATCTGTTCTTCTATCAATACTTGTACATGTCTCTTGATCTTCAGAGAGAACACCTTCAGAGCTCTGAACTAGAGCTCTGATGAAGATATCTCTGATGTCTTCTCGTCTGAAGAGTTTTTCTCTGAACTAAGTTTAGAGTTGGACTTGTCTTTCTTTGCTGATGTCTCTGAATGTCTTCAGAGGAAGACATGAGTTATTTTCAATACTTTTACAATTCAGAATTGGGGCTAACAATCTCCCCCTAAGTATTTAAAATAAAAATTTGCAAGAGTAACAAAGAATTTTAATCTAGGAAGCGAAGAGGAGAAAGTCATCCTCTTTAAATATTACTTCTCAAAACATTTGGAATGTAATAACAAAAAATAAGGAAACGAACTAACACCTATCACTAGAACATATTCCATGGAACTTCATAATAAGGTCTCTGAAGTTAATCACTGAGCCAATCTCTAAGTCTAGTTTTGCCAAAAGATCTGCTCTGTGCCGTTTTTCCTTTACATGTATCATATTATGCACCCTTCTTAAAGTTTCATCAGAGTACTTCGATACTTCTGAAGCCAGAATGATTTTCTTGATCTGGTTGACTCTGTAGACAAAACCCAGAGCCTCTGCGATTATAGATCCAATATTGTACATGTCAAGATTCTTGATTGTCTCCACAGGTTCAGTGACTCCCAATCTTTCTTCTCCCATATTCAGAGCAATCTGGAAGTCAAGTCTTACTCTGAGTTTGACAAAACCTTCCTTTGTACGTCTGACTTCATAAAGGCCCATTCTGAATGGCCTTCCTTGATCGTATTTGGCAGAGCAGTAAGCATATAGATGAGGTAGATCATATGGGTTTAGATTTACGAAATCATTATCATTGAACTCATAAACCTTCTGATCAGAACGAATTACCTCATAGTGCCTGTAGATGATCTTGTTGTCGGCAAATGTCCTTTCAGAGACTCTGTTGACTTTTGTTATCGGATGATCTAAGAGAACCTTTACTTTTAGAGTTGTCTTATCTCTGATGAATCTCTGCTCGTAGTCTGGCATATTCTCTCTGATTCTTGGATTCAGAGGAATGACTTGAGTATCTTCCAGATTGAACTCGCAGTAAATGTATCGGAAGTGATCTTCTATGGAAGCCTCTGGCTTTGAGGCAAGAAAAGTGGGAGGTTGAGAGAAAACTTTTGCTGGTAAACCAATGCTTGCCTTCTGAACAAGATCCGGAGCCTGTTCATCGATAACCCTGGTTGTTTCTTCAACAGACAATTGTTTTGTCTCTGGTTCGTTCGCCTGTGAAGATTGAGGGATTTCTTGAGTGGTTTCAGAGAGGTAGTCATCAATCTCTGGAGATTCTCTTAGCTCGGCTTCTATTGAAGTATGATGTGGTTGGGCATTCTTGTAGACATATTCTTCCACATCAATAACTTCAATTTGTTCTTCTTGAGCAACTTATTCTCCTTTTTCAGAATCTAATTTTTCTTCTTTTTCAGATTCCGATTTTTCTTCTTTTTCAGATTCCGATTTTTCTTCTTTTTCAGATTCTGATCCGAAAGCATCTCTCATCACAATTTGTGGTCTTTCGGGTGATGAGAATGCATATTCGGATGTTGAGAAGTCTACCAATTGCATTTCTTCATCTTCTTCCAAAGCCCCAATTGTCTCTAGTATAACATTTACAACTTGAATGGTTGGGGCCTCTGAAGTTGATGGTGCTAAGAATATGATAGGTACAGGAGATGATAGAATCGTCTGATTGTGTTCAGAAGAGGTGGAGTTCCTCTCTGTTTCTTTTTCTTCAGCTCGTCTGTTGGTGGATAGTGTAGTAGAGCCAGAGGGTGGTGCAACTTCAGAACGTTGTCCTGTAGGTGCTCTGATCTCTCCCATTTGAGATTCAGAGGCTCCATCTTCGTCAGAGCCCTCTGAATCATCAAACCTGAATCTTTTAGCTACCCCACTGCAAGTGTCACCTCCGAATTTTCTCTTGGGCTTCGGAGACTCTGGTTCAGTAAGTCCTTTTCCCTTGGGATCAAGTGCAGCCTTTCGGATTGATGCAATTGCCTCTGTTGCTGCGTTGAGGAGTTCAACTACCTGATCCTCTGTATTGAATTTATGGACCCCGAGTGTAGCTTTAACCTATTTCTGAGCAACAAAGGAGATTTTGGAGGAGAAGGTTATGATTCTGCCCATTATGCCTTCTTTGAAAGATGCCAAGTCACTCTTGGTGACAAGGTCGTCAGTGGTTCTGGCAGGTGGAGGTGGGATAGACTTGAGGAGCTTTGCCTTCGCTTCTTGAATTTCCCTTGATAAGACAGAGGAATTTGCGATGACAACCTTTTTCAGAGCCTCCATTCGTGAGCTCTGAGAATGTAGTGTGGTGCGCAACTTAGAGACCTCTGGAGTGAGCTTTGCAACTTCAGAGATTGAGGCAGAGGCCTCTGAGGTCTTCTCCATCTAAGGTTTTAGATCTTTCAGAGATCCTCTGATTTCATCACCAAAGATTCTGAACTCTTCTTTGGTAACATAGTCAGAGAGGGAAATCTTAGGATCAACACATGATTCTAATTTACCCTCGAGAACAGAGGGGCCTTCTTTCGAAGTTGTTAAAGCACATATTTATTGAATTCAAGATCGTAATTATCTGAAGATGGAAATCTGAAGTAAAAGTTGATAAAGTCGTCTCAACAAATAGTCTAGGGTCCTTTTGTAATAAATAGTCAAAGTCTGTTTACGTATTTTATTTATTAGTTAGTTTTAATTTTAGTTAAATTAGTTTGTTTTAAGTTGTTGGGCCAAGTATTGCAAAGCCCATTACCAAACCTTGTCAAGCCCATTAGGCTTAGTTAGCCTAAGTATTAATTAATCTTGTTTAGTGGTAATTAGGTTAGAGGAAAAGGAGCTTAATTAGATAATATCATTATTGAGAGGAGGCTGTGTTGGTGGTGGTGCGCCGTGAAGAGAGAAACAGAGAGAGAGATCGATTTCAAGAACTTGTAACTCGTTGAATCGTTTGATTAATCAATATCAGGTTTGCATTATTGTGTTGATTATTTGTTTACTTGATTGAATGATTGCATATTGGGACACACAATTGGTATCAGAGCGAAACAGATTGAATTGAATAAGTTTTTTTTGTTCGGTTCTATTTTTCTATCAAAGATTCATAATTTTTATTGTGTAATCGTTCATTCAAGTTGTTATTGGTTGGATTGTGTTTGTTTTGTCTATTATCATGATTGGGTATTGGTTGATTTGATTATTGCATCGATTTTGTTTATCAATTTGGTGTTTTTGGCAATTCTGGGTTCGTTCTTGTGAAGTCACTGTTTCATAAATCAAGAATCATTGTTAATGGTTTTTAATGAAATTAATTGATTGTAATATGTTCTAGTTGGGAAATTGATCGTTTTAGCAAAGTTTGGTTGTTCAATTTTGAGTTTTGATTCGTTTTTTGAGCTGATTTTGGTTTCTGGGTCGATACTGCATCAAGAACATATCGGTCTTTGCTCTTCCGGTCAAACTCTTTTCTATCGGTCTATTGCATTCGACCGACACACTCACAGTTCACCCGATCTAAGCTTTTATCGGTCGAATACCTTTTTATCGGTCTATAGCATTCGACCGGTACACTCACAGGTTACCCCGGTCTAAGCACATTATCGGTCAAACTATATCGGGCCTTTCACTTCCGGTCGAATATTTTTTTTTCGGTCTATAGTATTCGACCGGTACACTCACAGTTCACTCCGGTCAAAAACAAGTTACCGGTCGAATCAATTTCCCCGGTCGAACAAGTTTCGGTCTTAGCATTCTACGGGTCTTTGCACTTCCCCGGTCGAACAAGTTCCCGGTCGAACTCTCTACCGGTCTTTACAATTCTCTGGTCGACTCAATACCGGTCGAAGCTCATCCCCGGTCGATTTTTGCAAACTATAATAGGGCTTCTAAATGTCAAAATTTTTTCTCTAGGGGCTCATCCCCGGTCGATTTTTTCTCTAGGGACCCCCGTGCTAAGTCTGCGAAGGGGGACAAAGGTCTGTTCGTGATCAGATTTTTTTTTGAACTTCATTCTAAGATTTTCAGTATTGTGTGATTTTATCTTGACTTCTAACGATCTCATCCAGTTGATTGTTTAATATCAGATAAGTTTGATACTAATCGTATAAGTAAAGATGTCTCGGGAAGCTCTTGCTATTGGAACAGATGTGAAGCCACCAGTACTCTTCAAGGGGGAGTTCGAGCAATGGAAGGATACATTTTTGGACTTCATTGATCGGCATGATTTGGGAGATGAAATTAGAAAATCTTTGAAAGACGGGATCATGACACCTCTGACCAAGGTTCTCACTGTAGCCGGAGAAAAGGGTGTAGAAGAAGGACTGAGTATAAGTTATCGATTGGTGAATATACGGAAGATCAGCTGAAGAGACACAAGGGTGACAAGCTGGCAAGATCATTTATTCTCCAAGGCATACCGAATGAAATATACGTCAAGAATGATAGCTACAACGCTACCGGTAAGCAAATGTGGGATCAGTTGGAGAAGATGATGCTTGGATCTACAGTTGGTAATCAACTCAAAATTTCCACCTGCTTGAATAATTATGAAGAATTCAAAGCTAAAGCTGGAGAATCACTTGAAGCCACTTATGACAGATTCATCACATTACTGAACGAGCTGAGCAAGAACAAGATCAGCAAATCTAACGTGGAGCTGAATGTGAAATTTCTCAGCAACCTTCAGCCTGAGTGGAAGAGATTCACCAGACAAATGAGACAGCTGAAGGATTTGCACGACATTCCTCTTCATGAAGTTTATGAAATCCTCAGACAGAATGAGGAAGAAGTGGAAGAGATCAAGGCTGAGATGAAAAAGGCTGACAAAGCAGTTGCTGATCCAGTTGCTCTTGTGGTCAAGAAATCTAAGAAGAAGAAGGTGATAGAATATGAATCGGAAGAAGCTGATTGCGAGGCAAAGTCTGACTCTGACGATTATAATGAACTGAAGGAAGCCATGTTGTTGATAACCAAGGCTCTCCAAAAGAAGTTCTATAAAAAGCCAAACTCCAATAGTCAGAGATACTCGTCTGGTCCTAATAACTACAAGCATAAGGAGAAAGTTGAAGAAAGGAGACCAGAAAACAAGAAGAAGGATGAAGCTGAAGAGACCAAGAAACAAGAATCGATTAAGTGCTACAATTGTGGGATACTCGGTCATTTTGCCAAGGACTGTCGCAAATCAAAAGTCCGAAACTCCGACTATTACAAGAATAAGATGCTTCTAGCCAAGCAACAAGAGGCTGGAAATGCATTAATGGCCGAGGATGAATACTGGCTCGACCATTCGGACGAAGAATATGAAGAAGGAGAGAAGGACGAGACAGCACATATGTGCCTGATGGGAAAGAACCAGTTAGAAGCTGATTCTGATGATGGAGATAATGATGAGGTATGTGACTTAACTGAATCTGATTTTTTAAACCGAATGCATACCATGATGTCTAAACTCCAAGAATTAGAGTCTAAACTGAAGCGTGAGAAAGGTGTCACAAATGAGAAAAATCAATCTATACATAAACTTAGTAATGACATTGCTGAGAAAAATGTATTGATTGAAACTTTGCACAAAAATATAGACACCAGCGCTAAAGAAAAGACTATAATTCATAAAGAGTTATCTGAAACTATTTCAAACTACAAAGAATGTGAGTTTAAGTCTATAGAGCTTGCTAAAAGATACTTTTCTACTTCAAAAGAGAATAAATCTTTAATAGAAAAGGTGAATGCTTTGGAAGAAAAATTACATACTATTGGTCAAACTGAACACATTATTCATTTGAACAAACCTAAAGAGAATCCTGATACTTGGGGACTTGGTTACAAGAACCCATATCATCTCAAAAAGGTTATATCTGAAGTGCCTGCACTTTATGACTTTGGGTTTATGTTGTTGGCTCCTCAACATCCTGAACTCAAACCCTTTTGGACTAGTCTGTCTGAAAAAGATAAAGCCATGGAATATGATAAAAGAAAGAACACATCTAAAGTTCAACTTCCATTATGATATGAGAAGTTGAATAACAATTATAGTTCTAATAAATCAAAATTTCTTTCAAATGATTACTTTGAGAGTTATTCTGTACAAGAGTTGGAGGTTAAACCCATCGAAGGTAAGCTTTACGTCCCTCCTCTAGTTTTGGAAAGTAAAATTCTGAACTCGAGAATACTCTTATAGAAGAAAGAATTTTGATGGACTTAGAACAAACAGTTTTTTCAACAGTGTTCAAAACTTCTAATTTTCCTAAAATCTCCAAGGCTTTAAATTCGGATGACAAATCTGGTTCCCTTGATAATGAGCTTAATTTATTAAACTCTGAAAGTGTTTTAAATGATTGTGTTTCTCAGTTTGATTCTTCTTCTAAACTTCCTTATCATTCAACTTGTGTTGTTAATTCCTTTGGATTACCCAGTGTTTTTGACAAAGGTGAAACATCAACGAAAGTTGATAAATCAGTTTCTGTGAAATCAAAGAAAGCAAAAGGTAAGAAACAAAAATCTCAGCTTTCACAGAAACCGATCCCCACTGGTAAGCCAAAGAAGAAGCATTCTATTAATTCTCATCATTCTAACTCTAAAGTTTCACATGTTTCAGATTCGAGAAAGCAAAGGGTTGGAGTTAAGACTGCATGGATACCGAAACAGAAGATAGACGAGAAAGCTAAATCTAGTTCTAGTTTTATTTTGAATAAAAAGACTTCTAGTAAAGATGATGTGATTGTGAATGTTGGTACTTTTAAATTTAATCTTGTTGATTCTCGCAAGAAGTACTCTATAAATCAATTATTCCAGTTAGCACCATCAAATAAAAAGTTTTTAAATTATGGTGAATGTGATTATGCTTCTCGTAAATATTCTGATGTTTGGTATGGTTCATATAATGTTTCATCTTATCATTATCATTCGTCTTATCATGATTCTGGTTTTCAAAGAAAAAGCGGACCCAAATTTAAATGGGTGCCAAAATCAAGTACTAACAGTGGAGGTCCCATTTTTAAATGGGTTCCTAAACCTCTTCTTTCTTGATTTGTGTTGTGCAGACCCGTCATATGTGGTATTTGGATAGCGTGTGTTCCAAACATATGACCGGGCAGAAGAGTATGTTGTCTAATTATACTGACAAATACTGCGGCACAGTTCGTTTTGGGAATGATCAGTTTTCACCTATTCTGGGATATGGTGATGTTGTACATGAAAATCTTACGATCAAGAAGGTGAGTTATGTTGAAGGCTTAGGGCACAACCTGTTCAGCATTGGCCAATTCTGCGACAAAGATTTAGAGGTTAATTTCAAGGCCAAGACATGTTCAGTACGCACTGAAGAAGGAAAAGAACTCCTGGTCGGATCTCGCAAGTCAAACCTCTACACCATCAATTTGTCAAAGGTCCAGGCTGACAATCCGGTCTGCCTACTATCAAAGGCCTCAATGCAACAAAGCTGGTTATGGCATCGACGACTTTCTCACCACAACTTTCGCTACATCAACAAGTTGGTCAGTGGCAAGCTAGTTAAAGGTCTTCCAGAACTGAAGTTCGAAAGAGAACATCTATGTGCAGCGTGCGAAAAGGGAAAGATGAAGAGAGCCCCGCACAAACCAAAGCCTGAACCGAGTACCAGCTCTCCATTAGAGTTGTTGCATATGGATCTATGCGGTCCTATGCGAACGCAAAGCTTAGGAGGAAAGAAGTATGTGCTGGCTATCGTGGATGACTATACGTGATACACTTGGGTTAAATTTCTACGGTCTAAAGATGAGACTCCCGATGTTCTCATTACGTTTCTAAAGACGACCCAAGTCAATCTGCAAAAACAAGTCAAGATTCTCAGGACTGACAACGGCACAGAGTTCAAGAACAAGATAGTTGAAGAATATCTCGAATCGGTCGGGATATCACATCAATACTCTGCTGCTCGCACGCCTCAACAGAACGGAGTCGTCGAAAGGCAAAATCGTACACTTGTCGAGGCCGCTCGGACAATGCTCAGCCAATCTGACTTACCTTTATTTTTGTGGGCTGAAGCTGTCTCGATTGCATGTCACACTCAGAATCGCTCCATGATACACCGCAGATTTCAGAAGACTCCGTATGCGTTGATAAACAACCGAACACCAACCATTAAATATTTTCATGTTTTTGGTTGTACGTGTTATGTTCTAAACGACCGAGAGAATCTGAACAAGTTCAGTGCTAAGGCGGATGAAGGCATCTTTGTTGGTTATTCATCTACATCGTCTACATATCGTGTTTATTTGAAGAAGTCGAAGATTGTGATCGAAAGCGTTAATGTTACATTCGATGAGGAAATGACTTCTGAGCACATCAGTTCAGAACCCGTCATTACCGGAGTATTAGCTTCTGGACCAACCAGTCCAGGACCTGCACCTCAAGAGAACAAATCAGATGGCGCTTCGTCGTCTACTTCTAATTTATCTGATTTGGATTTATTATTTGAACTGTTCTATGATGAATTTCTTGGTTCTAAATTGCCTAACTCTGTTGTGGTTGACAGGGTAGAAGACTCGATGACTACTCATCCAACCACTTCCGATATCTCTACTGAATTTGGTTCTCCTATTCAGCAAGAAGTTCCAGTTCAAAAGCCTACTCCGACAGTTGAAGCTGTGACCAACAATGCCGAGACAGAAGTAGCTGACTCTGTAGGATGTACTGTAAGGACTGATCAACAGATTGACCAAGCTGTATCTACTGCTACTTCTGCAACGACCACTTCAAATGAAGCCCCCGTTAATTCTGAACCATCTGAAGGAGATACCAGTGGATTCCTAGATGTAGACAATGATCAACATGCATCTAATCCACTCCCTCATGAACATAAGTGGACCAAAGAGCATCCGGTACATCAAATTATTGGAGATCCTTCTGCACCGGTGCAAACTAGGTCTGCAACATCAAATCTATGTATGTATGAATCCTTTATGAGCAAGATCGATCCTACACGCGTATCTGAGGCCCTTGCCGATTCAGATTGGGTAACTGCGATGCAAGATGAGCTGAATCAGTTTGAAGCACTGAAAGTCTGGAGACTCGTACACAAACCGCAAGGTAAAACCATCATTGGTACGAAATGGGTGTTCAAAAACAAGAAAGATGAATATGGTACCGTTATCAGAAACAAAGCACGACTTGTCGCCAAGGGATATAGGCAAGAGGAAGGGATAAACTACGATGAGACTTATGCTCCAGTAGCGCGTATAGAGGCGATTTGGATGTTCTTAGCCTACGCAGCTCACAAGAACTTCACCGTCTATCAAATGGATGTGAAGACAGCTTTTCTGAATGGAGTACTTAAGGAAGAAGTCTACGTCTCACAGCCAGAAGGGTTTGTAAATCCAGATAAGCCGAACCATGTCTACATCTTGGATAAATCTCTTTATGGACTGAAACAAGCTCCTCGCGCCTGGTATGATATTTTATCTCAATTCTTGGTCAAGTCGGGTTTCACAAAAGGTACGGTTGATACCACTCTTTTCATTAAAAAGGATAAAGGCGATATCATTCTTATTCAAATATATGTGGATGATATTATTTTTGGTTCTACAAATCCTAAGTACTGTAAGAACTTTGCAAACCTCATGGTGTCACGTTTTCAAATGAGCATGATGGGAGAGATGAATTTCTTTCTCGGATTGCAAGTCAAACAATTTTCAACGGGGATTTTTATCAATCAATCTAAATACATTCTGGATATTCTTCGGAAGTTCAAAATGGAAAATTGTAAACCGATTGGTACCCCAATGGCACCTGGTACTAAGATTGGCACCGATCTTTCGGGAAAGGCTGTTGATGTTAGGACTTATAGAGGAATGATAGGTTCTTTAATGTATCTTACTTCTAGTAGGCCGAATATAATGTTTTCTACATGCTTATGTGCTAGATATCAGGCCAATCCTAAAGAATCCCATTTGTCTGCTGTAAAGCGGATTTTCAGGTATCTGAAGGGGACTGCAGATCTTGGTCTGTGGTATCCTAAGGATAAAAGCTTTGAAGTAACATCTTATTCAGACGCAGATCATGCTGGTTGCATGTTAGACAGGAAGAGCACCTCGGGTCATAAACAATTCCTCGGAGATAAACTCGTCAGTTGGGCTTCGAAGAAGCAATTATGTGTCTCCACATCAACGGCCGAAGCGGAATGTGTAGCTGCTGCTAGCTGCTGTTCTCAGGTCCTGTTGATGAGAACACAACTGCAAGACTATGGATTTAATTTCAATAGAATCCCAATCTATTGTGATTCGAAGAGCGCTATTGCGATTACCGCTAACCCTGTTCAGCATACTAAGACCAAACACATAGATGTCCGGTATCATTTTATAAAAGATAATGTAGAAAAGGGGACAATTGAACTTTACTTTGTAAAAACCGATTATCAGCTTGCAGATTTGTTTACCAAACCTTTAGATGAAAAGAGATTTAATTTTCTTGTCTCAAAACTTGGTATGCTAAATCTTAAGACATAATCGGTAGTTACCTATTAAAGTTTCTTATTGTGTCTCTTTATCATTTCTTTATTATTATTTTCGCATGATACCTGCTCTTTAACAGTTTGTTCATGATCTCAGGGGGAGTGTGAGAACTATTTCATTGATGGTCAATGTTAGTTTGAGGGGGAGCATATTTAAATGCATTGTGCTTACTGATAATTGTTAGTGATGCATGATTCTAGGGGGAGCATACAAGTAAAGAGTATGGCTATGACTTCTGATTACTTCTGATCAGAACTTGTACACTAAGTTTTTTACTGCTTTATGTCATTTCAATTTCAGTGAATAAAGTTACTTTGACTAGACTTTTAGACTTTTGTAGGTTGAGAGATGCTTCAAAGATCATATCTTTATGACTTTAAGCTTGACTTCGTGAGATGTAAGACTGTACTCAAAAGGTATAATTCCTTATCTTCATCTCATTTATGGTTGAAAGAAGGACAACTTTCAATCATAAGCAAACATGTTATTAAATGTTCAAACCACTTCCCGATTCTCAAACAGATTTCTTGAATTGGAAGTGTGATTTTAAATGTTTTCTGATTCATCTTTGAGTTGTAACTGATAAAGTTAAACTACCTGAGCATCATATGCTTCATAGGAAAACATGGGATCAGTGTGCTAGGACTTAAAAGAAACTTCTATGGATTCACGTTAACCAGTGTTTCCTACCCAAGAAGTTCATCCTTTAGTGATTGCATGTGAGGAGTCAAAAGAAATGAGTGTGGGATGTGTGATGACAGAATATGTCAAAAGAGAGTTCGGTTAGCTGTGAGTTTCAAGATAAAAAGAAAGAGGGTGAGAGATCAAAGTAAAAGAATATCAAACTCTGCACCAAATATTTTCTGAGTCAGGCAGCCACATTTCTAATGCTTCATATTTCTTTGGTGAACATTATTGAAACAGGTACCAAGCCCATGCCAACTCTTGACATTACCCCACCAGCTACTCATTTTCTTCTCAACAAGAAAATGTTTCATTTTCAAAGGGGACGCAGCACATATGCTATCTGATTTTCATTTGGAAAATTTGGATATTGAAAAGAAGGAAGTCTGCCCCACCTTCACATTTCACTCATGCACATTGAGTCTGTGTTTAACTACTTGTCTCAGTGGTTTACACTTTTTGAGCCTTATAAGCAAACATTATATGCTTTATTTCATTCTATCACTTGCACGAACACACAAAGAATTTGTTTCTTTGTCATAACGTTCATAGAAATTACCTTTGTGGTTTTTCGATGATTGAATGGAAGCCCTGGGGGAGTGAACATCACAAAAGCTCCTTTATATTGTGTATTCGTTACACACGGTGACTTTGTATTACTGACAGGCAATTTTAACTGATTCATTTGTTGATTCAGGTGTTACACTTCATTTTCTAAATTGTCTAGATTTGCAAAGATCTGGATGAACATCTTAATGAATTGACGGATAATCAGTGGTTCTGTTTGCAAGCTCAATGGTGGAAGAAATTTCTTGAAGACATGTTTTGATGAACTCTTTGCTCTTTTCATCAAAAAGGGGGAGAAGCGTTAATCAAGAAATGGAAGATAGTCTGAAGATATGCTGAAATGAAGAAATTTTCTTTGAAGATGATTTGTTGTGGCATTCCGAGCTGAAACTGGAGATAATTTATTTCCAAAAGATATTCTCATTGATTGGGGAGATTGTTACATTCTAAAGACAAAGAGGAAGATTACATTTTCTGAGCTTAAAGAATGATCCTGATCCAAAGGGGGAGATTGTTAAAGCACATATTTATTGAATTCAAGATCATAATTATCTGAAGATGGAAATCTGAAGTCAAAGCTGATAAAGTCGTCTCAACAAATAGTCTAGGGTCCTTTTGTAATAAATAGTCAAAGTCTGTTTACGTATTTTATTTATTAGTTAGTTTTAATTTTAGTTAAATTAGTTTGTTTTAAGTTGTTGGGCCAAGTATTGCAAAGCCCATTACCAAACCTTGTCAATCCCATTAGGCTTAGTTAGCCTAAGTATTAATTAATCTTGTTTAGTGGTAATTTGGTTAGAGGAAAAGGAGCTTAATTAGATAATATCATTATTGAGAGGAGGTTGTGTTGGTGGTGGTGCGCCGTGAAGAGAGAAACAGAGAGAGAGATCGATTTCAAGAACTTGTAACTCGTTGAATCGTTTGATTAATCAATATCAGGTTTGCATTATTGTGTTGATTATTTGTTTACTTGATTGAATGATTGCATATTGGGACACACAGTAGTTGCTTTGAAGTTGGCTCCGGAAGGACTTCCCCTTAATCCTTGAGAATCCTATTTCAAGGATTTGTCTATAAAGGTTCTAATAGGTCTATCATCATCAGAGTCAGAGGTAGATGATGAAGAGAACCTAACGTGAGTGGACACCTTGTTGTCCTGGCTAAGGAGTCCTTGTGCGAGAAGGTCGTGCCATTGTTTCTCTAATAGGCAATCCTTACGAGAGATCTGAAGTCTCTATTGAACTAAGGTACAATCCATATCATGATCCACAGAGGCATCATGTGTATTTGGAGGTGGCGTACTCTAGGGCAAATGAGTACTTTTGTGTTGGTCTAAGTCCTGTTGGGAGGACTTAGCCATATCAGAGGGTTCCCCTTTGGTGCGTGCTTCAGAGGCAGAAGAAGATGCCTCTGAGTGGTTGTATTGGGAAGGTTTCGAGGTGTGCACCTCTTTTTCAATATCCATTGGTGCTGGACCACCTTGGATAGTAGATTTGGTAGCATGGGAAGTTGGGTTTGGGAATCTCTCATTTGTCCCTTCGAGGGCATCTTTTCCTACCTCACCTCTCTCGGTTTCTAGGTTTAGAAACTCACCCTCTGGTGGAATCTCTGTCTTATCTTCCTCTTCCCTGACAGAGGTAAGATCTTTATCAGAGGGAGGGTTCTCTTGTTTTCTCTCACTCACTCGCACAGAGCCACCCTCTAGTTGATCTCTGTGAATTTGTTGAGCAGTATCAGAGACGTCACTCTCTGATTCGAACTCAGGTTCAGATCCTAAATCTGTTGGATATCCCACCATCGGTTCTGATGGTTGGGCAACACGACTAAGGAAGAGGCGGGTTTCAGAGTCAGTAGGGATGTATTGAAGAATGGTTTGTAGGAATCTTCTCTCATTCGGGTAAGGAGGAACAACCGTAGGTTTGAAAGAGTTCATTATGAATAATGGTGTTCTTGGGCCCTCCTCAGTGAGAGAATTTCTCTCCATTGCTCGTCGAATGACTATAGAGATGAAACGAGGAAACAAGACAGAAATTGGCTGTTTCCCTTTGGCCAAATCCTTGTTCTTCTTGTCCACTACAGTCAGCATTTCACCGAATAATAGATTCGCCATATTTATGCTCCGGTTGAAGAAGAGAGCATACATAATGGCAAGAATGGACGGATGAGTCTGGTCTTGGCTTCCAATTTTACATGTTAGTGTGTGATTCAACACACTAAACATGAAATTTCTTGGACCTGTATTCAAGGAAGCAGAAGTTGTGACTTCAGAGGGACCAGAAAGAGTTGTACCAGTATTTTGAGGTTCCTCTGAAGTTGCTCTGTGAATATATCTGAAAAGGAACTCTGAGTTTTCATCATCTAATAAATCTTCGAATATTTTGTTTAGTTCAGATTCTCTCATCTTTGATGATTCAGAGATACTTTTGGAAGTTGGATTGATATCTTTGGTGGCAAGGCTTTTGTCATCATCAAAAGACACATTGATGCTCTCTTGAATTGTTCTTGTTCTTAGGTTAACACTCTGAAGGCTTTTGAGGCTAATGAATATCCAATGAATTTGCCTTCATCTTCTTTCTTGTCAAACTTTCCAAGAGACTTTCTATCATTCAAAATATAACATCTGCATCCAAAAACATGAAAATATTTAACATTAGATTTCCTATTGTTGATGAGTTCATAAGATGTTTTCTTGAATCTTTTGACAATGGTAGCTCTGTTTTGAGTAAAACAGGTTGTAGCAACTGCCTCTGCCCAAAAGTTCGTTGGAAGATCAGATCCTGCAAGCATTGTTCTTACAGCTTCAACAAGTGTTCTATTTTTCCTCTCAACTACACCATTTTGTTGAGGGGTTCTTGCTGCAGATAAGTTGGGAGTTATGCCTTCTTCTAAAAGATATGAGTTGATTTTGGAATTTCTGAACTCTGTCCCATTATCACTTCTCAGCTTCTGAACTTTGTTGTTGAACAGAACCTGAAATATTTTTAATAACTTTATTAAGATATCAGGTACATCAAACTTGGCTCTGATGAATTATATCCAAGTATATCTAGAGTCTTCATCAATCAGAACTAGAATATACTTCTTACCAGATAGACTTTGCACAGAGATAGGACCACAGAGGTGCACATTAAGCATATGCAGAGGTCGTGGACAATTATTATCACTTTTGGTCTTATGGGAAGATCTTTTCATTTTTCCTATTTCACAAGCAGAACAAAGATGATCTTTGTTAAACTTCAGAGATGGTAATCCCTTAACCAGATTTAGTTTGACTAATTTATTAAGTGAAGAAAACTTATGTTATTCCCAGATAACATTGCGATCACAAGATGACAAATGATTCCATAAAATCTACTTTTATTAATCACGAATTTTATTTACAAAGTACACTCACAACTCCTTTTCTCTCTAACTCAAAATACTCTCAAGAGGCTATCTCTGTTATGTGTTTTATGAGTTACACGTACAACACTATTTATACAACACACACAAACACGCTACACACTGTTCACACACACTACAGAACACGCAGAACACTGTTCACGCACAAAACAAGAAAGTACAAAAATACAATGTTGACTTTGACTTTTATTACACAAGACTTTGAATTTGACTTTTATTACACAAGACTTTGACTTTGATGCTGAGAGTTGACTTTAGCTTTGACCTTCAATCTTCAGTCTTCTATGATCTTGTATCCAACATATATATGCTCTAACAATCTCCCCCTTTGGATCAAGAACATCTCAAAAAGATTTTGCAGAATAATCTTCTCTCTTTAATCAATTATCTCCCCCTTTGTTGATTTCTTCTCAAAATCTGTCTTTAAACTAATAATCAATCTTCCCCAAAGATGATAGATATGCTCTTAAACAATCTTCTCAAAGTTATCTCAAACCTCTTTCAATCTTCAGAAAGAAATTATCTTCAGAATATACTCAGACTTCTTCAGCAAATAATCTTCAAAGAAAAACTCAGTAAAATTCAGCACATCTTCAGAAATCTTTGAATTTGCACTTTTGAACTTTCAATCTTTGTCAATCTTCAAGCAAATAACTCTTGAACACAAATATTTCTTGATCTTCTCACACATTTCTTGAACCTCTCTCCCCCTTTTTGATGATTACGGAATGGAGATCATCAAAACTTTCTCCAAAAAATGTCATTATCAATTATGACCACTGATCTTTTGAAAACTGAGCCTCTGATTCACCATTGATCCAAAATAAGATATTCACCTAGATCTTTTCAAATCCATACAAATTAGAGTTGTAACACCAGAAACAACAAATGAATCAGTTTGTATGCCTCTCAGTAACACAAAGTCACTGTGTGTAATGAATACACATTGAAAAGGAACTTTTTAATGTTCACTCCCCCAGGCCTTCCATTCAATCATCGAAACACCACAAAGATATTTCTATGAACGTTATGACAAGAAAACTAATTCCTTGTGTGTTCGTGCAAGTGTTTGAAAGAATTAAGCACATGATGATTGCTTTTTATAAGGCTTAACATTGTGTAAACCACTTAGACAACAGTAATTAAACACAGACTCAATTGTGCATGATCGAAGTGCGAAGGTGGGGTAGATTTCCTTCTTTTTCAATACCCAGATTTTCCAAATAAAAATCAGATAGATAATGTGATGCGTCCCCTTGAAATATTAATCACTTTCCTTTTAAGAATAAAATGAGTGGCTGGTGGGGGTTTTAGCAAGAGTTGGCATGGGCTATTTGCCTGTTTCAATAATGATCACGAAGAATCGTGAAACACTAGTAATGTGGCTGGCTGGCTCAGAAAGTAGTTGGTGCAGAGTTTGATATTCTTTACTCTGATCTCACACCCTCTTTCTTTTAAATCATTGAGCTCACTTATAACCAAACTCTCAGTTTCATTTTACCTCATCACTCAACCCACACTCATTTCTTTTTGAATCCTCACACTCGATCACTAAGGATTAACTTCTTGGGTAGGAAACACTGGTTAACGTGAATCCATAGAAGTTTCGTTTAAGTTCAACACAATGAACCCATATTTTCCTATTAAAGCACATTGTTGCTCAAAAATGGTTTAAATTTATCAGGTAAAGCACAAAATATGAAATACAAGTCAGATATAAGTATGTTCAGAGATATAATCATGAAGATTTGAGCATTTTTAAACATTGAAGACTTTTAAAACAAGATAATGAAAGGAATACAAGAAACTTGTTTGAAAATCTGACATTGTATCAAAAAGATCAATATCGAAATGATATAACAATCAAGGCTTGGGTCAGCAAAAATTGATACTGTCTATAGACATTTTTGAAAGAACGTTCAGAAATGAAATCACGCTCAAGCTTTGAAATAACAAACGGGGTGTCTTACCATCGAAAAATATTGTTTCAAGTTAGAGACATGGTAAGAACGAAGTCAACAAAAGTTAAACCAATGTATGTGAATACTTGACAGTATATAAACAAGACAATACACAAGTATTAATCTACGGAAACACACGGTTTGTTGATCATTGAAGCACAAAAAATAATGAAAACATTTAAAAGCACACTTCTACATTCATGAAATTGTTTAAGAATCAGAAGTGGTTTGAACATTTAAGAACATGTTTTCTATGATTGAAAGTCGTCCTTCTTTCAACCATATATGAGATTAAGAATAGAAATAAACCTTTCCGTTCATTTTTAAACATCATCAAGTCAAGCTTAAATTCATAAGAATATGATCTTGTAAGCATCCTCTCAATGTGCATCAGTCAAAAAGTCTGTCAAAGCAACTTTATTCACAACATTTATTGAAAAATAAAATGACATAAAGCAGTAAAACATTAAATGTACAAGTTCTGATCTGAAGTAATCTTAAGTCATATTCAATACTCCTTACTCATACTCTAACTCCCCCTGCATTTATGCATCAGAAAAATTTATCAATGAATAAGCATAACGCAAACATATAAGCTCCCCCTCAAATGAATATAGATCATCTTTATCTTCTCTCACTCCCCCTGAGATCATGAACACACGTTAAATTGCAGATATCTTTTCAGAATAAAGATAAAAAAATGAAGAAAAAAAATAACAATAAGAAAAACTTTAATAGGTAATCACAGATTATGTCTTGAGATTAAGCATACCAAGTTTCGAGATAAGAAAATTAAATCTCTTTTCGTCAAGAGGCTTGGTAAACAAATCAGCAAGCTGATATTGATTGTTTACAAAATAAAGTTCTATTGTACCTTTTTCAACATTGTCTTTTATAAAATGATATCGTACGTCTATGTGTTTTGTCTTGGTATGTTGTACAGGATTTGCAGATATTGCAATGGCGCTCTGCGAGTCACAATAAATCGGGATTTTGTCGAATTTGAAACCATAGTCTCGAAGCTGTGTCCTCATCCACAATACTTGAGAGCAGCAACTGGCAGCAGCTACATACTCTGCTTCAGCAGTCGAAGTGGAAACACAAAGTTGTTTCTTTGACGCCCAGCTTACAAGCTTGTCTCCAATAAATTGAATGTGACCCGACGTGCTCTTCCTGTCTAACATACATCCAGCATGATCTGCATCTGAGTAAGTTGTCAGTTCAAAACCAGTATCTTTAGGATACCACAGACCAAGATCTGCAGTCCCCTTCAGATATCTAAAGATGCGCTTTACTGCAGACATATGGGATTCTTTAGGATTAGCCTGATATCTTGCACGTAAACATGAAGAGAACATAATATATGGCCTACTTGAAGTTAAATACATTAAAGAACCAATCATTCCTCTATAGGTTCTAACATCGACAGAATTTCCCGAAGGATCCATGCCGATCTTAGTTCCCGGTGCCATCGGGGTACCAATTGGTTTACAAGTTTCCATTTTGAATTTTCGAAGAATATCAAAAATGTACTTAGCTTGATTTATAAAAATCCCCGTAGAAAATTGTTTTACTTGTAAACCGATAAAGAAGTTCATCTCTCCCATCATACTCATTTGAAATCTGGACACCATAAGGTTTGAAAAATTCTTACAAAATTCAGAATTTGTAGAGCCAAATATAATGTCATCCACATATATTTGAATAAGAATAATATCAGCCTTTTTTCTTTTTAATGAATAAAGTAGTATCGATTTTACCTTTAGTGAATCCCGACTTGACCAAGAAATTTGATAGTACCTCATACCAGGCTCGAGGCGCTTGTTTAAGACCGTAAAGTGCTTTATCCAAGATGTAGACATGATCTAGTTTATCTGGTTTATCTGGATTTACAAAGCCTTTAGGTTGTGAGACAAAGACTTCCTCCATAAGAATGCCATTCAGAAAGGCAGTCTTCACGTCCATCTGGTAGACATTGAAGTTTTTATGAGCAGCGTACGCTAGAAACATGTGAATTGCTTCTATAAGTGCCACTGGAGCGTAAGTCTCATCATAATCTATGCCCTCCTCTTCCCGGTAGCCTTTTACGACAAGTCGTGCTTTGTTTCGAATTACAATACCGTCTTTATCCTTCTTGTTTTTGAATACCCATTTTGTACCAATAATAGATTTTCTTTCAGGATGTGGTACAAGTCTCCAGACTTTTAAGGCTTTAAACTGATTTAGCTCCTCTTGCATAGCAGTAACCCAATCAGAGTCAGCTAGAGCTTCAGATACTCGAGTAGGCTTTATCTTGCTCAGAAAGGAATCATGCATACACATGTTTAATGTTGCGGACCTAGTTTGGACCGATTTTGATATATCTCCAATGATTTTGCTTATCAGATGCTCTTTGGTCCACTTGTGTTCGTGAGGGAGCGAATTCGATGTAGATTAATCATACAAATCATCTACGTATCCATTATCATATTCTTCTTGTTCAACATTGTTTGGGGGTGCAGTTGAAGTCTCTTGTTCAGAAGTTTCAGTTGGCACAACTTGTTCAGTCTGTTAATTATCCATCTCAGTGCATCCAACTGAAGTAGTAACTTCTAGTTCAATATTTTCAGGTTCAACTTCAACTAAAGGAGTATTTGTTTGATTTGGAGTTTCTGTCTGAACTGGGGGAACAAGTTCAGTCGATACGTCTGAAGTAGCTGGATGATTAAGCATTGAATTCTCTGACCTGCCAACCACAATAGACTTAGGAAGTTTAGATCCTAGAAACTCATCATAGAAAAATTCAAACAATAAATCTAATTCAGATAAATGTGATGTAGAAGTAGAAGCTTTATCTGAATTAGTTGCATTAGATACAGGTTCTGGACTGAATTGTCCAGAAGCTAACACTCCGGTAAGTACGGGTTCTGAACTGTGTTATTCAGAAGCCACTTCCTCATCAAATGTTACATTGACGCTTTCAATAACAGTCTTTGAGCTCTTCATATATATCCTATATGCAACATATGTCTATGAGTATCCAATGAAGATTCCTTCTTCAGCCTTTGGTGAGAATTTATCCAAGTTCTCTCTATCATTAAGCACAAAACACCTGCAACCAAAAATATGAAAATACTTGATACTTTCTGTATGATTATTAATCAATGCATAAGAAGTTTTACCAAACCGTCTGTGAATAATGGATCGATTCTGCGTATAACATGCAGTAGAGACAACTTCTGCCCACAGAAATAGAGGTAGATCAGACTGACTGAGCATAGTACGAGCAACCTCGACTAGCGTTCGATTGTGTCTTTCTACTACTCCATTCTGTTCTGGCGTCCTAGCAGCAAAGAATTGATGCGTTATCTCGACAGATTCGAGATAATCTTCAACAGTTTTGTTCTTAAACTCTATGCCGTTATCAGTCCTTAGAAGCTTTACTGTCTTCAGCAAGTTTACCTGGGTAGTCTACAAAAAGTTGATGAGTACTTCGGGTGTCTCATTTTTTGTCCTTAGAAACTTTACCCATGTGTAACGTGAATAATCTGTCAGGATCGAATTCTCAACAAGAATTAATTCTCAGAAACAATATCAAAGAAGTTTGCGGAATAACACTTTGATATTTAATGAAACAGTAAATCAACACAGAAAATATGAAGAACAAACTGTAAACTTGTATTGAATGCTTTGAAGTTACAAGATTACACACTCAACCTCAATATTGATGAACAGGCTCACCAATACGAATTCTACTTCTCTAGAATTAGGATCTATGCCTTGAGGTTGATTTTCTCTCTAAAAAGAATGAAAAACTAAAGTTAACTCTCTATTCTATACTATACAATATATATACTGAATACAAAGATAATTACAATAAATAAAATATCTTCAGTATATCTTTCATGTATATCTCTAAGCTTCCATGTATATCCTTTCATACGAATCTTCATCATATAAGCAGTATTAATCTTCAGCAGCATTAAATTCCTTCTAGCAGCATTAACTACTAAGCAGTACTAACCACTAGCAGTACTAACTAGCTAAGCAGTACTAACTTTGTTCAAGCAGCACTAACTTTGACTAGCAGTATTAATAGTACTAGCAGTAGTAACACTCAGCAGTATTATCCCTTAAGTCTTCTAGCAGTAGTAACTTTGAACCAGCAGCATTAACCATACTTGATGAATTCTTCAGTTCCCAACAATCTCCCCCTAACTTGACTTTTAGGAAGAGAAGTCAAGTTCTTAAAATTTTCTTCAAGATGCTCCCAAAACTCTATCATGGCCTAAATTCCAGTGTTTGCATCCAATCCCAAACTCTGATTGATGGTTCTTTGAATCAAGTATTTAGCCATTTCTGAATCTGGAACACACCTTAACTTTTTCTTCAGCATGGCATGTAGCTTCAATCTGCTATGATTATACACTCTATCCACTAGGAAGTATTCAGTGTGATTTAAATCCAAAGTCACTGTATATACTCCACTAATTTCATATAGAGTCCAACTGTTTACTGATTTGAAGACATCTTTGATCAAATGCTCTACTTCTTCAGGTTTGAACATCATACACAGATACTCCATTACCAGTTTTGTAATTGAAATCCCTGGAGCCTTTAGAATATCTGCATACAACTTCATTCCTATCTCAAACATCTCTTCAATATCTGATCTAGAGCATGTTCTGACAATTTTTGCCCATGTGTTGAACACTTCATACTTTTCATCCTTTCTTTTCAGCCTTATGAATTCCTTTCCATCCACTGTCAATGTATCCCAGTGAATGACCTCAGGGGGCTTAACTCCTACAGGTTCTGCTGAAATTGGTTCAGGCACTTTGTCCATCACTACCATATACAAATTTACATCATCAGTGTTTGATGGCTCTTTCTGTTTAGATGACTCAGGTGCCCCTTCTTCTTTAGCAACCTTCTCAGCCTCTTCTTCAGATACTCTAGGCTTCTTTACACTTTTCTTTCTTTTAGCCATCATTTTGGTTCTTTTCAGAGTCTTTTGAACCTGCACTAAAATAGCTTCCTTCTTCTTTTCTTCCTTGTTCTCTGACTTTTCTTTGATAGGAGTTCCCTCTTCACTTTCAGGGAATGGTTGATGCATATTCACATCATGTCTCTCCTTTGCCTTCTTTTCAAACTCCACTCTATCCTTTTCATTGCTCTTTAGCTTCTCCATTTCTTTCTCATATAGAACCTTGATTTGATCAAAATTCATTTTCACAAACATTTCTTTCTTTACCCCAATTGCACTTCTCAAGAAAGTTATCATTTTGTTTCTTTCCTGAGTGGCAAGGTAAGTTTGTGAAGGTCTTCTCTTCTTTGCACTTGATCTGGCCATCATAGCCTTTCTCAAGGTTATTTCTCTTTGCTTGGCTTTCTCTGTTTCCAACCCTTTCTGAAATGCTTCATTTAGTTCATTGGCTAGAGCTTTTGCCATCTCCCTGTCCTTTTCCATCTGAACTCTTTCTTCCTTTTCAATGTCATCTTGCATCTTTCTAGCTAGGGCTTCATCTAATTCAACCAACCTTTGCTTTTTGATTGGTTGATCAGATTCCACCATCTTTGCTTTTCCTTTGTCTTTGCTCATTGCCTTCTTACTGTTATCTTTCTTGATCACTTCACCTTGTTCTTTGATGATTACTCCTTTGGTCTTTGAAGTGACCTTGGGAGTATCATTCTTGGCTTTAAGTAAGGTTTCTGCAATCTCAAGATCTGTTAAAACTTCTTTCACAGTTTCTGCTGCTTTATTAATGTCTGCAGTAGTAACTGTTTCTGCTTGCTGCTCCCCCTCAACATCCAGTTTCTCTCCATCAATCTCCCCCTTTCTTGTGGCTTCTTCCATGTTGATCTCCCCCTTTTTGGGAGCATCATTCTCAGTGGTCCTTCTCCTTAGTTGGAATTTCTTTTTCTTCTTCCTCTGTACCAGACTTAGCACCATCTTCTTCAGCTTAGCAATCTGTACTTGTTGTGACAGGATCACCAGCTTCATCTCCTCTATTTCTTTTCCTTGTTTCAGAACATCTAGGTTGATGTTACCCATTGCCTCCATCAATTCATCATAGTTATATCTGTCCTCACCTTCTCCAGGAGTGTTACCCCCTATTGAAGGATCATGGGATCTTTTATTAGTGGAAGTCTTCTGCCTAGCAGAAGCACTGTCCACCCCCGTGGTTTCTTGGCACCAGGGACCTTCAAATGATGACTCATTCAAAGTTGCCATGGGGGAGGTCTTATTGATGTTACCACTTTCCTCCTCTGTGCTAGCAGGAGTAGTGGCAGCCTCATCACCCATATGATCTACCTCCTCCTCAGAGAGCACCTCCTTTGGGTTGGGAGACACCCTTGTGGATTCCCTTTGAATATTCTCTACTGGAGAATGCTCCAATAGAGGGCTTAAAGGCTTGGGGGATGATGGTACAAGAAGGGAAGGAGCCTTCTTTACCTGTTTCCTCTTGTAAGTTTGGGTGATAGGAGAGGTTGGTTTTTCAAGAAGGGACTGGGGAATAGATTTTGAGAGGGAAGGTTGGGCTTGGGTAGCAGTGGGTTGGTCTAATGGGGGTCTTGACCCTGCTACCATACCTTCATTGGGTTGGGACACCACCATCATTGTAGAGAACAATGGGGTGTCAACTCCTTCAGAGTCCCCAACAGATCTTCTCATATTTGAGAAAACCTTGCCTTTGGGGGGTTTGGGTACATATACCCCAACAGGTTGAGGTATATCCGTCAATTCATGAGTAATAACTTCTTGAACAAACCTGGGATACATAAAGAAGCTCTTTTTGTTTCCCATGTTTGAGACAAGATCACTGAAAATCATTTTAGAAAAGTTATACTTTCTGGCAGTGGCCAAGCACACCAAAGCATAAGCAATAGTGCTGCTGAACTCACTCCATCCAGTAGTCTTTTTGGAGATACAGTGCATAAGAGTATGGACAAAGAAACGCCATTGGGGTGAAAATTTGGCTCTAGAGAATTTGAAAACACCCAATGGGCCTCCATACCCCATTCTTGTAAGATTTGAAAACAGTTCATCGTTTGGGATAGAGGTTATACCAGAGGCATCGTCTAGACGTAGACTCATGCGAATAACCTCTTCAGTAACCGTTAGTGATTGATCACATATTTTTGTCTTGATCATTTGCACACCATTCTCAACAACAATGGTTGCATTAGCCCAGAACTGCCTTTGATGCTCGATATAGATTGTAGGGGATACAATAAGAGCATGAGCAATATGGCTTGACTGGAGGAAATCCACAATCTGGTGAAATCCTGCAGCTTGCTTTGGCTTTTGTAGCATCGCGATCTCATTGTGTTCATCGATGAATGCCATGGATGCCATTGATCTTTGCGAAAAGCTTGCCTGAAACTTTTGAATCTTTGAAAGAGAAAGGGTTTAGAGCGCAAGTGAACAGTATGCAAAGAGTCGTTATGAACTTTTAGGCGGGCAAAGAGTATTTATAGTATTTGGGATATAAGCAGTATTAACCTAGAGCAGTATTAACGGACAAGCAGTATTAACCGCGAGCAGTATTAACTAACTAGCAGTATTAACTGCGAGCAGTATTAACTGAGAGCAGTATTAACTACAAGCAGTATTAACTACAAGCAGTATTAACTGAAAGCAGTATTAACGGACAAGCAGTATTAACCGCGAGCAGTATTAACTACAAGCAGTATTAACTACAAGCAGTATTAACTACAAGCAGTATTAACTAACTAGCAGTATTAACTGCGAGCAGTATTAACTGAAAGCAGTATTAACTACAAGCAGTATTAACTACAAGCAGTATTAACGACAAGCAGTATTAACTACAAGCAGTATTAACTGCGAGCAGTATTAACTGACTTACTCCTTTAAACTTGTGAAACACTGAGTACTGCTATGTATATCCTGAAAAAGAATATTAGTAACACCAAGAAGAAAAATATACAGGTATAAAACCACTTTTTGAGAAGGGGCTTATTCAGAGTTGATCATGCCCACACTAGTTACCAAGAAAGCGAATCTACCCACATCAAAGGCTTTAGTGAATAGATCAGCAAACTGATTTTCAGTGTGAACTTTTACAACTTGAATAAGTTTCTTTTCATTACAGTCTCTTATGAAGTGATACCTGATTTCAATGTGCTTTGTCTTTGAGTGCTTGACTGGATTATTAACAATGCTAATAGCACTGCTGTTGTCAATAAAAATTGGAGTGTGTAGAAAGGTTACCCCATAGTCCAACATTTGATTTTGAATCCATAAGACTTGAGAACAGCAACTTGCAGCTGCTATATACTCTGCCTCTGTTGTAGATGTGGACACTGTGGTTTGTTTCTTGCACTGCCAAGAAACTAGTCTTGCACCCAAAAACTGACATCCACCAGAAGTAGATTTTCTGTCCAAGTTTGCCCCACCTAAATCACTGTCTGAGTATGCTATTAGGTCAAAGGGTGAGTCATGAGGATACCAAAGTCCCAATCTGGGTTGCCCTTTGAGATATCTGAATATCCTCTTAACAGCTTGAAAGTGAGATTGCTTTGGCCTAACTTGGAATCTTGCACATACACAGACTGGAAACATTATATCTGGCCTTGATGCTGTGAGATACATGAGAGAGCCAATCATGGATCTATAATGATGCACATCCATATCCTCCCCCTCAAGATCTGCTGTTATTTGCTTGTGTGTTTCCATAGGTGTGCTGGCAGGTTTTGACTCTGAGAAACCAAACTTGGTTAGAATGTCCTGCACATACTTGGATTGACAGATGAAGATGCCATCTGACTTCTGTTGAACTTGGAGTCCAAGGAAGAAAGTAAGTTCCCCCATGGAACTCATCTTGAACCTCTGGTGCATTAGGTCTTCAAACTCCTTGCATATGATGTCTCTTGTTGATCCAAAGATAATATCATCAACATAGATTTGGACCAACAAGATATCCTTCTTCTTTTTCTTGATGAATAGAGTCTTATCAATGACTCCTCTTTCAAAGCCATGTTCCAAGAGATAGGATGACAGAGTGTCATACCATGCTCTTGGAGCTTGATGTAGTCCATAAAGTGCTTTCTTCAATTTGTATACCCTGTCTGGATAGCTTGGGTTTTCAAACCCTGGTGGTTGACAGACATATACCTCTTCTTCAATTGAGCCATAGAGGAAAGCACTTTTTACGTCCATTTGATAGACTTTGAAGTTCATGTAAGAAGCATAGGCTAGGAATAGTCTTATTGCTTCTATCCTTGCCACTGGTGCAAAAACTTCTTCATAATCTATACCCTCTTCTTGAGTATACCCTTGAGCTACTAGCCTTGCTTTGTTCCTTTTGACAATACCTCTTTCATCTCTCTTGTTCCTAAAAATCCACTTTGTGCCAATTGCTCTGTGACCTTTAGGAAGGTCTACTAGATCCCATACATCTTGTAGTTTGAACTGCAACAGTTCTTCTTGCATTGCTTCTATCCAACTGGATTCTTTCATAGCTTCATGTGCCTTTTTAGGCTCAAGCTGAGATAGAAAACAAGAAAGCACTGTATGTTGTTGATCTTGCATTTCTTGAAGCCTGCTTTGGTGTCTAGTCATCATAGGAGAGGATATATCTCCTATTACCAGCTGTGGAGGATGATTCTTTTGAACTCTGGTGTTATGACTAGGTTCTTCATTAAGTCCAGCCTCTAGATTAGAGTCATTCAACTCAACTGAAGTGTTTTCAGCAGCTACTTCTGATTCTTTATCTTCTTGAGTCTCCTCATTTCTACTTACTTCTCCACTCTGACTTGGTCCAGTAGATGGTTCCTTTTCACAGTCTTCAAAGGAATTCACTGTGGGTATGGGAAAGATCACTGATTTAGATATACTTTCTTGAACCTGTATTGTCCCTGATCCTCCCCATTTTGAGCCTGCATAATCATCACTACTGAAACCAAAGGAGTTAGTTAGTGAATCAATGTCAAATAGCCACTGAGGACCAGACCCAATAGGATTTGGTGTGTTCTCATTGCATTTGACATTGTCACTTTCTTCAATTATTCTAGTAGATGTGTTAAAAACTCTGTAGGCCTTACTCTGAGATGAATACCCAACAAGAAATCCATCATCTGCTTTGCTATCAAACTTACCTAAGTGAGATTTTGTATTGAGAATTGTACAAGGACACCCAAAAGGTTTGAAAAATCCAATGAAAGGTTTTCTTTTATTTAAAAGCTCATATGGTGTCTTGTTCTTTGGCTTAACTACTAGAACTCTGTTTTGGACATAACAGGCAGTATTAACTGCTTCAGCCCAGAAGGTAATTGGCAGTTTTGAATCAGCCAACAGAGATCTAGCAGCCTCTATTAGTGTCCTATTTCTCCTTTCAGCAACACCATTCTGTTGAGGAGTCCTAGGAGCACTATATTGTCTCTCAATGCCTTTTTCTTCACAAAAGGTGTTTAGATCCAGATTTTTGAATTCAGATCCATTATCTGATCTGATGACTTTTACTTTTTGATTAGTTTGGTTTTCAATTCTTAGGAGAAAGGATTTGATCAGTCCACTTGTCTCATCCTTAGTCCTTAGAAAATATACCCAGGTAAATCTAGAGTAATCATCAACAATAACCAAGCAGTAAGATTTCTTGCCTATACTCATAACATTTGTAGGACCAAACAGATCCATATGCAATAACTGGAGACAAGAAGAAATTGAATTTATCTCTTTGGTCTTATGAGAAGTTTTATGCTGTTTGCCTTTAAGACAAGCAACACAATGATCATCACATGAAAAGACTTTAGATGGTAAACCTCTTACAAGGTTGTTTTTAACAAGTTTGTTCATAGTCTTAAAATTCACGTGACACATCCTTCTGTGCCATAGAGAGGATTCATCTACAGAAGCTTTTGAAACAAGACAATTTAGAGATGAATCACTGTCAACATTGTCCATATCTAGACAGTAGACATTGTCCTTTCTTGGAGTTCTAAGTAGTATCATGCTTTCATCAACTACCTTGAACCCTGGAGCAAGAATCATACACTCAGTATTTGTAAATAATATACTATGTTGTTTGTCACAAACCTGTGATACACTTAACAGGTTGTACTTTAACTGTTCAACATAGTAGACATCCTCAAATGTCATCTTACCTTTTGTGACATTACCTTTGCCACTTATTTTACCTCCAGTAAGATCATTTCCAAAAGCAACATGTCCTCCATTGATATGCTTGAAATCCTGAAGGCATGACATGTTACCTGTCATGTGCCTAGAGCAACCACTATCAACATGCCAAATGCTCTTTCCCTTGAGCTGTAGGTTGCCCTGCACATATGATAAATCAATTAGTTTGGAGTAGGAACCCAAGCCAAAGTGGTCTTGGGTACCCCTTTTTCATCAAAATACTTGCATTCTTTCTTGACAAGATTTTTAAACTTAGACTCCTCATGCTTGGAGTATTTTGTCACAATAATAGGGTTGGAAACATTTTTGCTGGAAGAAATACTGATTTTGGAAGTACTAACTACCTTAGCAGCACTTGCATGCTTAGAAGTACTAACCTTGTTAGCAGTAGTAACTGTGTTAGCAGTACTAATATTTTTAGCAGTACTAACAATGTTAGCAGTAGTAACTGTGTTAGCAGTACTAATATTTTGAGCAGTACTAACACAGGTAGCAGCAGTAATACTTTCAGCAGCACTAACCCTGTCAGCAGTACTAACAGTTTTAGTGCTTTTGGGCACCCATATTTTAATACTTTCTTTTAAAATCTTTTTCTTCATGGGGCCTTTCTTTTCACCATGTTTCTTTCCAGCCTTCCTATAACCAACAGGTTTTTGCACAAGTCTTTGAAAGGTCATCTGTTGATTAATAGGGTTAAAGAAGCAATATTTAGCCAGATGATTTAACTTACCACATATGAAGCAAGGTTTTGGTCTATTGATTTTACTAAGATCAACTCCTTGCTTCTGAGCCCATTGATTATTCCAGTTTCTTTGATTTCCTCTTTTTAAATCAGAATTTAGGCTCTTTGCTTTGCTGCAAGTACACTGTTTACAAGATCCAGGATTCACAACCGTGGTTTGTTTGTAATGGACCTTGTTATCTTTTCCTTTGGTCTTCTCTATCTCCTTGGACTTGACCCAGATTTTCCCACATCCCTCATTGGTGATAATGTTGTTTTCTAATGGTATCTTTTTACTCACAGTTTTATCCCTATTCTCACTGGCTTCTTTCTCAGTCAAATCCTTAACTACTACCTCATCCAAAGGATCTATCTTAAAAGCTTCTTCAGACAAGTCCTTTTTCTCTTTGGTTTCCAATAGTTCTGAAGTAGGGGAGATATAGTTGTTGTTGTACGGAGGAGGTGTATTGTTGTATCCAATACCAGGCTTCATCTTATCATGAATCTGAGCCTTTACAAGAGAATCCATTGCTTTTGAAGCATATGAAAACTTTTCTATGTCAAGCTTAACTTTAGACAATTCCTCTTTCAGCCTATCATTCTCTTCTAAGGACTTAGACAGTTTGGTCTCTATCTCATTCTTTTCCCACTTCCAATAGTTTGTGTCATAAGAGTGTTGAAGTTCATTAGCTTGAAAGCCTTTGATTTGCTCTTCAAATCTCTCTACTATCAACACATAATCTCTTCTGTCTTTTTCCAATCTTTTGAGATCATCACACATACTTTGATTGTGATCCCTGTATCTTTTGACAGTATCTATACAAGATTTAGAGCAGAGATTAGAAATTACCTCAGAGGGGAGATCAGACACTTCTGCCATTAGAGCTTGATTCTGGATGACTTCTTCAGCTTGATCACTCCAGTCAAATCCCATTCCTTGTTGAGAAACAAGGGCTTGAGCAGGATTCTTGTTCTGATTGTAGCTTCCATTCTGAGCTTGTTGGTGGTTGTTGTTTGGAACAGCACTCCTGCATTCTCTAGCAAAGTGTCCTTTCATGTGACACTTATAACATTCCACCTTGGTCTTGTCAAAACCAGCTCCATCTTCTCTTCTTTGAGAGAAGTTATTCCTTCCTGTTCTTTTAATGAACTTCTTCACCCTCATGGATAACATGGCCATCTGCCATTTAATATCCATCTCCTCCAGGTCATCAGGGTGAAGTTGATCCAGATCATCATTAATCAATGAATTGTTGTTTTGATTGGACAAAAAGGCTTCAAAGATAGTTTCAGTGCCTTTTTCTGAACTTACTCCATTGGCAGTACTAACTGCTTCAGGGTTGGCAGTAGTATCAGTGGATGCTGAAAGAAGTGCAGCATTGTGGACATTACCAGTGGGCTTCTTCTTGGTTTCTACTTCAGTTTCAAAAACTCTTAGATCATTGTATAGATCATCAAGTTCTTTCTCTTCCAGATTGTCACTCTGTCTATATGAGACAGTGTACATAGTCCATTCATCCCCAAGAGATCTGAGGAACTTTCTGTTGATGTCATCTTGATCCATCTTCACTCCTACAGTAGCCAGTTCACCAATGAGCTTGTTGAACCTATCAAAAGTTTGAGTCATAGACTCATTCTTTGAGGAAGTAAAGTTCTCATATTGCTGCTTTAGAACATCTCTTTGATTTCTTTTAATGCTCTTAGTTCCAGCAAATCTTTTCTCTAGAGCATTCCAGAGAATCTGAGCATCAGTGCAGTTGCAAAACTGATGCTGATATTCATTGGGGATGGCCAGGAGCAGAGTGCTTAAGGCCTTCATCTCTGTCTGTCTGATCTTCCTCTCACCATCTGTCTTTGGTGGAGGTCTTTTCCCATCTGCTCCTATCTTTCCAGCTTCAGAAGGACCATTCTCAATGATATCCCACATTGAGTAGTCAGTGAGAAGAATATATTCTCTGATTCGGATCTTCCACATGTCAAACTCACTGGGTTTGAGCATTGGAACCTTAGAGACCAAAGTACTGCTTGATTCTGTAAGATTTTTCCATGATGAATAGCTGTTTCTGAGAGAGTTTGGCTCTGATACCACTTGTCAGGATCGAATTCTCAACAAGAATTAATTCTCAGAAACAATATCAAAGAAGTTTGCGGAATAACACTTTGATATTTAATGAAACAGTAAATCAACACAGAAAATATGAAGAACAAACTGTAAACTTGTATTGAATGCTTTGAAGTTACAAGATTACACACTCAACCTCAATATTGATGAACAGGCTCACCAATACGAATTCTACTTCTCTAGAATTAGGATCTATGCCTTGAGGTTGATTTTCTCTCTAAAAAGAATGAAAAACTAAAGTTAACTCTCTATTCTAAACTATACAATATATATACTGAATACAAAGATAATTACAATAAATAAAATATCTTCAGTATATCTTTCATGTATATCTCTAAGCTTCCATGTATATCCTTTCATACGAATCTTCATCATATAAGCAGTATTAATCTTCAGCAGCATTAAATTCCTTCTAGTAGCATTAACTACTAAGCAGTACTAACCACTAGCAGTACTAACTAGCTAAGCAGTACTAACTTTGTTCAAGCAGCACTAACTTTGACTAGCAGTATTAATAGTACTAGCAGTAGTAACACTCAGCAGTATTAACCCTTAAGTCTTCTAGCAGTAGTAACTTTGAACCAGCAGCATTAACCATACTTGATGAATTCTTCAGTTCCCAACATAATCGTCCACTATTACTAAAACATACTTCTTTCCTCCTATGCTTGGAGTTCTCATCGTACCACATATATCCATGTGTAATGTCAAGATCGAAAAATTCTAATGAAGAATTTAATTAACACACTCAGAAACAATGTTAAAGAAGTCGCAGAATAACACTTTAACAATTAATCAAAACACAGAATATGAACTCAAATCATAAGTTTATATTGCATAAAACTTAATGATTACAACAGGCTCAACAAACGTTCTACACTTCTCTGTAGAAAGGATCAATACTAGTCTTGAGGTTAATTCTCTAAACAAAAACAACTCATTCTATAATCTAAAATTATCTAGACTATATATACAAAACTGATTACAAGATAATTACAAAGGAAATATTATTCTTCAGAATCCAGTCCATAATTATCTTCATCTCCTATTCTTCCGCATCAATCCATCTTTATCTTCAGAAGCAGCATTAACTCAATAGCAGTATTAACTTTGTCCCTGGCAGTACTAACCATGCTTGCAGTATTAATATCTTATGGCAGTAGTAATTTCCAAGCAGTATTAACTACTAGCAGTACAAATATTGCATAGCAGTATTAACATGCTAAGCAGTAGTAATCTTTCTTCACCTAGCAGTACTAACCAGACTTGGTTATTTCTGACCCAACATGTAACAACTAGTACTTGGTTCGGGTTTAGGCTTGTGAGCTATCCTCTTCATTTTACCCTTTTCACATGCTCCACAAAGATGTTCTTTTTCATGTCGAAGTTGAGGAAGACCTTTCACCTATCTGCCTTTGACCAATTTGTTTATGTATCGAAAATTCAGGTGTGACAACCTTCGGTACCAAAGCCAACTTTGCTGCATCGAGGCTTTTGTCAATAAGCAAACCTGATTGTCAGTCTGGACTTTTAACAAATTGATCGTGTAGAGGTTGGACTTTCGAGTACCGACTAAGAGTTCTTTGCCATCTTTAGTACGCACCGAGCAACTCTTAGCTTTGAAATTTACCTCTAATCCTTTGTCGCAGAACTGGCCAATACCAAATAGGTTGTGCCCTAATCCTTCTACGTAACTCACCTTCGTTATCGTTACATTCTATTGTATTACGTCACCGTATCCATGAATTGGTGAAAATTGGTCATTGCCGAAATGAACATTCCCGCTGAATTTCTCTGTATAATTAAACAATAAATCCTTTTGCCCAGTCATATGCTTGGAACACCCGCTATCCATGTCCCACATTTGACGGGTCTGCATAAGAGAAATCAGGGAATAACAGATTTAGGTACCCATTTAAAAACGAGTCCTTTCAGTTTAGCACAAGATTTTGGTATCCATTTATAAATGGATCCTCTGACCTTTTGAAATTATTCGAAACATAAGGCTTATAAGAACAAACATTATAAGTACCAATCCAATCATTAGAAAATCGGTGAGAACTAAAATCATTCCGTGTATAAGTAGATGACTTAGTAGTAGAATGAGATAATCGGAGTAATTGCTTTATTGAATATCTCTTGTAAGAAATTACAAGGTTTTGTTTATTATAAGCAACACTACCAACTACATTAGAAGAACTACTATTATATCTATTACAATCCATATCAGGAGATGATTCAGAACTCTCATCAATCTTCATTTTAGGTCGCCATTCCTTTCGTTCTTCAGATCTTTTACTTTTCACTGATCGTCAAAATTCAGAAAAACACACTTGATCTACAAAAATTAAACTCAGTTAAATTTTAGAAAAAATCAGAAATATTCACTAAGGACAGAACACGCACAATACTGAAATAAAGAAACTTCGCGCAAAACTCTATGTGCAAGTTTCAGAAACGCGCACACCAAGGCTTAAGTGAACTGTACTTCGCGCACAACAAGGCTTGCGTGAACCAAGGTTCACGCACCAAGCTTATGCGAGTTCGTAGTTCTCGCACACCACTATGTGCGAGTTCTAGAACTTCATACACACAACTATGTGTGAATTTTGAACTTCTCACTAAAGATTGCAAGTTCGAGACTTAGACAAATTTCGAAAAATGAAACTCGCTAAATGCAAACATGCAAGAACAGGGGCTTGCGAGTTTGGGACTTACAAAAAATTTGAACAAAAAAATACTTCGCACAAAAACACAAACGCGCAAGATCACACTTCTCGCAGGATTACACTTCGCGCACAAGTAAGTGTTTGAAAAGTAGAAACTCACACCTAGTGATGTGCGAGTTCTAGCTTCCCGCATGACACTATTAGCGAGTTCTTGGACTTCGCGCATAACACTTCTTTTAGATGCTTTGCGAATTCTACACTTTACACACTAAAACAAATTATTTGCGATTTCTTGAGCTTGCGAGTTCTTCACTAGCGTGAAACTCAGATCTAGCGAGTTCTTCACTTGTCAGTTCCAAAAACTCGATTTTTCAACTGCAAACGATTCAAACCTTCTTCAATTGATATGAAACTTTGCATGGATGCTTAGAAACACATTTCGAACTGATTACTATCAAATAATTAGAACTAAAAAAACTAATAGTTCTAATTTGATTCTAAAAATAGTGCAAATGACTTTCTCGAACAAAAATCAAGAAAATTTTTAAAATTCACCCTAACAAGTGTGAATTAATCTATGAGATACAAATGAAATCTGTTCTATGATTAAAATCGATTACAATGATATCAAAATCAAATCAAATACACCACTAGAACTCAAAATTTGATTCTAAACAGTGAATAGCGAGTTCTTGAGAAATGTCGATCATAAATCTTGAATTCAATCCATGTTTTCTGAACTTTGGTTGCTCTGATACCAATTGTTATTCCTAGATAACAATGCGATCACAAGATGAAAAATGATTCCATAAAATCTCACTTTTATTAATCACGAATTTTATTTACAAAGTACGCTCATAACTCCTTTTCTCTCTAACTCAAAATACTCTCATGAGGCTATCTCTGTTATGTGTTTTATGACTTACACGTACAACACTATTTATACAACACACATAAACACACTAAACACTATTCACGCACACTACAGAACGCGTAGAACATTGTTCACGCACAAAACAAGAAAGTACAAAAATACAATGTTGACTTTGACTTTTATTACACAAGACTTTGACTTTGATGCTGAGAGTTGACTTTAGCTTTGACCTTCAATCTTCAGTCTTCTATGATCTTGTATCCAACATATATATGCTCTAACAAGTTCAGACTTTAGCTTTGACCTTCACTGTTCATAGATACTAGACAAAGTTTCTCTGAGTCAGTTTTTTATGTGTTTGGTAAAGTTCATTCTATATAGGTTACCCTTTCTATCTGCTCTGAGCATTTCTTAACCTGTTTTTGAGTGAAGAAGTGAACAATATTTTTCTTGAAATTTCACATCAAAACCATGGTCATAAACTTGACTTATGCTGATTAAGTTGTGCTTTAACCCATCAACATAAGCAACCTTTGATACAGAAACATTACCTCTTCTTAGCTCATCATAACCCTTAATCTGACCTTGCATACTGTCTCCAAAAGTTACCACTCCTCCTGATTTAGCTTTGTAAGAGGATAACAACTTCTTATCTCCAGTCATATGCCTTGAACATCCAGAATCTAAGTACCAGATTGGCATTGACTGTTTCTGCAAGACATATTAGAGTTTCTTAGGTACCCATCTCATTATGGGTCCTGTTTTGTTAGATTTCTGAGGATTTCTTTGAATATTTGCCTTTTCATGTTTTGATGTTTTGACAGAGTTGTTCTTTTTCTTTTGAGGCTTTGTCTCTGAATTTTTGTTCAGAGACTGATTCAGAAAGCAATGAGAACCTCTGAAATGATTTTTCAATTCATCAAGAGTTGGATGCAATTGCAATTTACAAGACAAGAAGAAGTAGAAGCAAAAATTTTCATTTCATTAAATGCATTTGATACATTTTGATTCTTTTTTAAACTAGTACTAGGAATATTACAAGTATTCCTAACTACTTCCTTCTTTTTGGCTTAAAAGACAACCTTCTTTTCAGGTTGTCTTTTCTTGTTCAAAAACATCTTCTTCTCTTTATTGCTCACTGCACAAACAGGATCAGAATAGTTAATTTCTTGCCTTTTTCCTTTTTTATTCAGGAGTGAAGTTGATTGGTTTATAAGTGTAGAGATGAGAAGTGTTATTTTATTCTTGGGCTTTTCTTTTAACTCTTTCTCAAGATCCAGAGAAGTTTTTTCCTGTAGACACATGTCTGCAAAATCAGGACATATTGGTATTCTGGGTTTATATTTCAAAATAGGAACATGAACGTTCAAAATTCCAGAATCAACAGTCTTTGTGCTTTTATGAATTACTTCCTCTGGTCTATAGAATATTTGCTCATCTACCTCTGGATCAGATTCAGAATCAGAGTCAAGAAAGTTTCTTTTAGCCATGTCAGAAATAACTACCTCTGTAGTTTTCGTAATTTCTTTAGGTCTAGAGACTTTAATGATTCTTTTCATGCTTTCTTTCTTTTTCAAATCAGCTATAACATTTTCTTCATTGATTCTTTTAATGTCATCCTCAAATGTAGTTCTGATGCATTCATCAGAAATTGGTGAATACAGAGGTGCATCTGGATTAAGTGAACTATGAGGGTCATCTTCAGAAGTACTTGTTTCAGAGATACTTGTTTCATATGACTCTGATTCTTTTGTGATAAAAGCATCAAATTTGAAAATTTCTCTAGGATCATTTCTCTGAGGTTTTGTGAAAAGTACCTCTGAAGTCTCTTTTTCTATCTTTAAGATAGGTTTTGGAAAAGTTTTGTCTTCAGAGTATGAGATATTTTTAAAATTTAGAGCTCTTGTTTTTTATCCTTCTGAGGTTTTTTTTCTTTTGAAAATATTCAGAGATGGGCAGTCAGAGCTCTGAACCTTTCCTATGCAGAAAGTGGAAGATAGTGAAGTTTTCTTCAATCTAGTGAATGGATCCAATTCATTGAATCCCAGCCATTGAGTGTGCATTTAAGAATTTATCTTTATATGTACATCTTGAGCATCTAGATAGCTTTTGATTTGAAGTTCTTTCCTTTCCAGAGATTTATGTAGAATTTCTCTTTCCTTTTGGAAAAAGTTAGATAGGGCAATAGAATTGAGCCTTTCATACTCATATCTTCTTACTTCTTCTTCTTTAACTTTTAAAACTTTCTCAAGTTCTTTGAATTTTTTTGAGAAAGATTTTTCCTTTTGCTTATGAGCCATTTCAAGTTCAGATTTTTCAACAAAAATGTCTCTCTTTTCTGACTCTAGAAGATCTTTTTCCCTTTTGTAAAAACTTAGCACTTTTGTCATTTGCTTTCTCTTTCCTTTTTCTTCAAAAAGTTTTTGCTTTAAACTTTGAAACTCATCTGTTAGCTTAAGAACATCCATTTCCATTTCACTTTCACAGGTGGAAGGAGAATTTACCTTTTCAGAGCAGTCCTCTAATGATTCATCAGTCTGATCATTTGCAAAGGCCATACCACAGAGATTGGTAGGTTCTTCCTCTCCATCACTTGTAGAGTCTGACAACCAATCTTCCATCTTTGCAACAATTACTATTTCTTTGAAATTGTTCTTGTATTTGTTCTTGTAGTAGTCTTGATCTTTGACAAGCCTACCTCTACAATTTGCAGAGAAATGTCCTAGCTTTCCACATCTGAAACATCTTCCATCATTTTGGTTTGGTGGAAGAGGATCAACAGTTTCTGTATTCTGATCTTGAGGTTGCGGCTGAAAGTATCTCTGAGGTTGAGGATACTTGGGTTTGAATGGTTGATGAGTTCTTGATTGTTGTGAAGCATCATGATTGTTGAAATTTGTACCCATTTGATCACTATGTGGAGTGAATCTGGGTTCTTATTGAAATCTTCTTTCTGGATTTCTTCTTTCTTCATTATCTCTTCTTCCTTCAAAAACTTTTCTTGCCAAATTTCTTGTTAAAATGATGAGTAATTAATGCAGGAGATTTGGCAAAGGCATTGATGTCATCATCTGAGTGTGAGTCTGAATGTTTATCTTCTTCAGTCATTAAAACCTTATTAGATTTTCTTTTTGGTTCCTTTTCCAAACAGTTCTTTGTTTCTGCACTTATGCCTTCTTGTGATACACCATTTTGTTTTCAAACGGGTGCAAGTGGTCCATCTAAAGAGGTTTTTGACTTTTGTTTAACAACTTCTTTTTCCTGTGCTACAAGAGTGCCATAAATTTCAGTCAATGACCATCATTCATGATTTTGATTGGCTTATATTGACATGGACATTTGTGACCATTCTTCATTTAAACTTTTAAGGAAAATAACATTGTTTTCTTCTTTTGTCCTCACAACTCCAAATTTTCTGCATTTATTGATGAGAATGTTGAACCTTGAGTATGTTTGGTACAAGGTTTCTTCAGGTAGTGCATGAAAGTCATGATACTCATTAATGCAAAGATTTCTTCTGCTTTTCTGAGTTTGTAGGCCACCTTCAAGTTGGTTTAACAACTGATCCCATATCTCTTTTGCAGTTACACAAGAATCAAGTTCTTGAAAGATATCATTGGGAATGGCCATTATAAGTAATCTAACCGCTTTTGAGTGATTTTCCATCATTCTAGTTTTTCTTCAGTGAAGTTTGAAGTTTTCTTTTCATATTATGCAAGTATTTCAGCAGTATCTGCTGTTGCTGGAACTCTTGGTACCTACACCATTGGTTGGTGATGTCCATCGTTCACTGATCTTAAAAGATCCTTGTCCATACCATTCAAGAAGTTTACCATCCTTATCTTCCATTGGGGATATTCATCCCTTAGGATGGTAGGAGGTTTGGTTAATGATACAACTGTATAAATGGCACTTATACTTGAGTTTGCCATTTTTGAAGAAAAGATGAAGATTTGAAGAACTGATGCTTTTCTATGAAGTTCTTTTACCAAATAAAGAAACTGTGATTTACTTTCAAGTCTTGAGCATATGAAGTTGTTAGAGAATAAATCTGTTGGATACAAGATCAAGAATACTGAAGGTCAAAGTACAAGAAGTCAAAGCTGGGAAAGTCAACTCTCATTAAAAGTCAAAGTCATTTTGTAATAAAGTCAAACTGAATTGTATTGTGTCTGTTTTTCCTTGTTATTAGTTGTAGGTATAAATAGATTTCTTTTATGTTTAATAGATAGATGGTTAGAACTTGAGAGAGTTGTATAAAGAGAAAGAAAGAAAACAGATTGTATTCGTTTGAGTGTTGAATTAAAATCAAACAGGTAATTGAATCATTCTTGTTTGTGATTAATTAATAGTAAATAGAATCTTGATTTCAGGGATAAGCAATTGGTATCAGAGCAGATTGAAATTCAGAAATGGATTGAATTGAAGATTTTTGATCGACATTTTTCAAGAACTCGCTAATTACTGTTCAGAATCAATTTTCGAGTTCTAGTAGTGCATTTGATCTGATTTTGCTTTCATTGTAATCGAATTGATGTTTAGAACAAGTTTGGTTCAGGTAATTTAGGCTATTCCACACAGATTAACGGTGAATCTTGGATTTAGTGAGACTTTTTGTTCGAATTTTTCTAAGCACTGTAAATGAATTCAAATTGTATAGATTTGTGTTTGTTTTTGAAATTATTGCATTGTAATCAGTTCTATTATTGTAATTGAGCATTCCTGCAAAGTCTTGAGCCAATTGACAAAGGTTTCGATCGATTTCAGTGTAAGAAATCAAGTTTTTGCTCGACAAAGTGAAGAACACGCAAGATCTATAAAACACAAAGGGTTCATCGGAAGAACACGCAAGCTGAAGAATTTTGATTCTGGTCGAAAAACGCGCAAAGGGCTGTTTGCAAGTTCTAGAAACGCTCAGATCGAAGCCTGCGAGTTTGGTCTTCAATCTGCGAGTTTAAATACTTGCGAGTTTGAAAATTGGGAAAATTTTTCTAAGTATTGAAACACGCAACCATTGCGAGTTTCATCTTGCGAGTTTAGTCTGCTAGTTTGTTAAAACGCGCAAGTAGGCATTTGCGAGTTCAAGAAACGTGCACGCCTCTATCTGCGAGTTTTAGCGATTCTATCGGTCTGCGAGTTTGTCAAAACGTGCAACCCTTTGCTTCCGAGTTTCACAAACACGCACGCCTAAGCCTGTGAGTTCTCTCTGAACAGTGATCTGCGAGTTTCAAGCAATTTTTTCTGTGATCTGCGACTTTCTATTTCCTTTTTGTGATCGATTTTTTTCTGAATTTTTGACAATCATTTTTTCAAGTTTCTTATTTGTTAGTGTAATATTTTAGAAAGTTTAGGAAAGTAAATGTGTTTGTAATTGTAATTGGGCCTATTGGGCTTATGTAGTAGATGGGCTTGGGCTTAATTGTTGTAACAAGGGTAGAGAATGTAGTGGACTATAAATAGCCTTGTAATTGTAATAATTCATTTTATATTTTGCAATACAAGATGTAGTTCTCTAAACACATTTGCTCTCTCTAGTTTAGGTTTACTTTCTCTCTCTAGAAAATAAAGTCCTTCTACTATCCTACCTAGTTACAAACATGAAATGATCCAGATCAAGGACCTAACAAGTGGTTTCAGAGCCAAACGATAAAATCTTATCGAAACGATTATCGGATCTCGACATTTCGTGTTTTTTAGCCCGATCTACATGTAAGTGCCTTCATATCTCAATTCCTCTTGAAGATTTTCTCCTTATACGATTACAGATCTACTACAATTTTTGGATTTGAATTTCGTTGAGTTTTGAGGTTTTTCGAATTTTTCGTTCAAAATTTGCGGTGTTCTTCGCGTCAAATTTTCGATCCGAAATTTTACTTGCATGAGGCGATTTGACTTGTCTACATCTGTTCATTATCGAATTTCGAGCATTCTACAACTTTTAGATTCGAATTTCGTCAAAAATTGAGTGAGATATGAGGTTTTAAAAGTTGTTCGCCGGAAAAAATGAGCTGATCGGAATTATTGCCGGAAAATCGAGGTTGATCCGTGAAATTGTCATATTTTTCGTATAGATCTGTTCTATAACGTTTATCTCGATCTTTTGAAAGTTTTTGATGTATTTTGAGCAACAAATCGAGACTTGTGATCTGTTGAACAACACTTCGCCGGAAAAACGTTTTTACCGGAAAACGCACTGTTCATCATCGGATATTCGAGGTTAAAGCTGTGATATTGTCAATTTTATGTTACAGATCTGTTCTACAAAGTTTATCTAAGCTTTTTGATCTATTTTAAGCATAAAAATCGAGATATATGGTCTGTTAAAGCACTCCTCGCCGGAAAAACGAATTTTCGCCGGAAAATTCTTTGTTTCGTCGGAGTTTTACTGCACCTCGATACAGATCTGTTTGGTTTATCATATTGATCGATTTGCATGAAAATTAAAAATGATTCAGCAAGAAATTAGAGGTTTTGAGTTGATTCGAAGAAGATCTCGCCGGAAAATTCTGTTGCGTCGCCGGAGCTTGTCTGTTACATCACCGGTTGGATTTACACGATGCATGATTAAGTCTACTTGCTGAAAAAGTTTACTTGATGATTATTGAAGCTTTTGGATGCAATTATCATTTGTTTTATCGTGATTATGTTGATGCAAAAGGAAAAAATGAAAAGTAAAAATTCATGATTTTATGTTAAGGTGACAATGAATAGTAACTAACGGACATCCGTTAGTCCCGTTAGTTTTTCTAACATTTTTGGTCCAAAAGTCAGTTAAGTTGGCCAAAATTGTTCCTCATTCCCTACATTATAGTGTGTGACTTTCGTTCTCTCTTCGAGCATCACGTTTACGACTCTCAAGTCGAATTCCTACTCGACTCGCGGTTAACGACGGTTCGTTGTTAAAAACTAAGAATTGCAAACGGTTTGTCACGTCAAATTCACTTGTTATCTTTCTTGTGGGCTTATCGGAACGAGTTGGATTTCAACATTTCAAGATGTGTTATCGTGCACTTAGTCGAGCTTATGGTGTACATCGGATCCGGTTTTAAAGTCGAAACATCAAGAATGAGAGCAACTTTCAAGGGGGAGCCGAGCCTACAACTGAAGATGCATGCACTAAATTTTTTCTCAAGCAAATCAAGGGGGAGAGGAGCTTTAAGTTGAAGATGATTTACTTTCCAAAACTTTAGGGGGAGAATGTTAGTGTAATATTTTAGAAAGTTTAGGAAAGTAAATGTGTTTGTAATTGTAATTGGGCCTATTGGGCTTATGTAGTAGATGGGCTTGGGCTTAATTGTTGTAACAAGGGTAGAGAATGTAGTGGACTATAAATAGCCTTGTAATTGTAATAATTCATTTTATATTTTGCAATACAAGATGTAGTTCTCTAAACACATTTGCTCTCTCTAGTTTAGGTTTACTTTCTCTCTCTAGAAAATAAAGTCCTTCTACTATCCTACCTAGTTACAAACATGAAATGATCCAGATCAAGGACCTAACAAGTGGTATCAGAGCCAAACGATAAAATCTTATCGAAACGATTATCGGATCTCGACATTTCGTGTTTTTTAGCCCGATCTACATGTAAGTGCCTTCATATCTCAATTCCTCTTGAAGATTTTCTCCTTATACGATTACAGATCTACTACAGTTTTTGGATTTGAATTTCGTTGAGTTTTGAGGTTTTTCGAATTTTTCGTTCGAAATTTGCGGTGTTCTTCGCGTCAAATTTTCGATCCGAAATTTTACTTGCATGAGGCGATTTGACTTGTCTACATCTGTTCATTATCGAATTTCGAGCATTCTACAACTTTTAGATTCGAATTTCGTCAAAAATTGAGTGAGATATGAGGTTTTAAAAGTTGTTCGCCGGAAAAAATGAGCTGATCGGAATTATTGCCGGAAAATCGAGGTTGATCCGTGAAATTTTCATATTTTTCATTTAGATCTGTTCTATAACGTTTATCTCGATCTTTTGAAAGTTTTTGATGTATTTTGAGCAACAAATCGAGACTTGTGATCTGTTGAACAACACTTCGCCGGAAAAACATTTTTACCGGAAAACGCACTGTTCATCATCGGATATTCGAGGTTAAAGCTGTGATATTGTCAATTTTATGTTACAGATCTATTCTACAAAATTTATCTAAGCTTTTTGATCGATTTTAAGCATAAAAATCGAGATATATGGTCTGTTAAAGAACTCCTCGCCGGAAAAACGAATTTTCGCCAGAAAATTCTTTGTTTCGTCGGAGTTTTACTGCACCTCGATACAGATCTGTTTGGTTTATCATATTGATCGATTTGCATGAAAATTACAAATGATTCAGCAAGAAATTAGAGGTTTTGAGTTGATTCGAAGAAGATCTCGCCGGAAAATTCTGTTGCGTCGCCGGAGCTTGTCTGTTACATCACCGGTTGGATTTACACGATGCATGATTAAGTCTACTTGCTGAAAAAGTTTACTTGATGATTATTGAAGCTTTTGGATGCAATTATCATTTGTTTTATCGGGATTATGTTGATGCAAAAGGAAAAAATGAAAAGTAAAAATTCATGATTTTATGTGAAGGTGACAATGAATAGTAACTAACGGACATCTGTTAGTCCCGTTAGTTTTTCTAACATTTTTGGTCCAAAAGTCAGTTAAGTTGGCCAAAATTGTTCCTCATTCCCTACATTATAGTGTGTGACTTTCGTTCCCTCTTCGAGCATCACGTTTACGACTCTCAAGTCGAATTCCTACTCGACTCGCGGTTAACGACGGTTCGTTGTTAAAAACTAAGAATTGCACACGGTTTGTCACGTCAAATTCACTTGTTATCTTTCTTGTGGGCTTATCGGAACGAGTTGGATTTCAACATTTCAAGATGTGTTATCGTGCACTTAGTCGAGCTTATGGTGTACATCGGATCCGGTTTTAAAGTCGAAACATCAAGAATGAGAGCAACTTTCAAGGGGGAGCCGAGCCTACAATTGAAGATGCATGCACTAAATTTTTTTTCAAGCAAATCAAGGGGGAGAGGAGCTTTAAGTTGAAGATGATTTACTTTCCAAAACTTTAGGGGGAGAATGTTAGTGTAATATTTTAGAAAGTTTAGGAAAGTAAATGTGTTTGTAATTGTAATTGGGCCTATTGGGCTTATGTAGTAGATGGGCTTGGGCTTAATTGTTGTAACAAGGGTAGAGAATATAGTGGACTATAAATAGCCTTGTAATTGTAATAATTCATTTTATATTTTGCAATACAAGATGTAGTTCTCTAAACACATTTGCTTTCTCTAGTTTAGGTTTACTTTCTCTCTCTAGAAAATAAAGTCCTTCTACTATCCTACCTAGTTACAAACATGAAATGATCCAGATCAAGGACCTAACAAGTGGTATCAGAGCCAAACGATAAAATCTTATCGAAACGATTATCGGATCTCGACATTTCGTGTTTTTTAGCCCGATCTACATGTAAGTGCCTTCATATCTCAATTCCTCTTGAAGATTTTCTCCTTATACGATTACAGATCTACTACAATTTTTGGATTTGAATTTTGTTGAGTTTTGAGGTTTTTCGAATTTTTCGTTCGAAATTTGCGGTGTTCTTCGCGTCAAATTTTCGATCCGAAATTTTACTTGCATGAGGCGATTTGACTTGTCTACATCTGTTCATTATCGAATTTCGAGCATTCTACAACTTTTAGATTCAAATTTCGTCAAAAATTGAGTGAGATATGAGGTTTTAAAAGTTGTTCGCCGGAAAAAATGAGCTGATCGGAATTATTGCCAGAAAATCGAGGTTGATCCATGAAATTGTCATATTTTTCGTATAGATCTGTTCTATAACGTTTATCTCGATCTTTTGAAAGTTTTTGATGTATTTTGAGCAACAAATCGAGACTTGTGATCTGTTGAACAACACTTCGCCGGAAAAACGTTTTTACCGGAAAACGCACTGTTCATCATCGGATATTCGAGGTTAAAGCTGTGATATTGTCAAATTTATGTTACAGATCTGTTCTACAAAGTTTATCTAAGCTTTTTGATCTATTTTAAGCATAAAAATCGAGATATATGGTCTGTTAAAGCACTCCTCGCCGGAAAAACGAATTTTCGCCGGAAAATTCTTTGTTTCGTCGGAGTTTTACTGCACCTCGATACAGATCTGTTTGGTTTATCATATTGATCGATTTGCATGAAAATTAAAAATGATTCAGCAAGAAATTAGAGGTTTTGAGTTGATTCGAAGAAGATCTCGCCGGAAAATTCTGTTGCGTCGCCGGAGCTTGTCTGTTACATCACCGGTTGGATTTACACGATGCATGATTAAGTCTACTTGCTGAAAAAGTTTACTTGATGATTATTGAAGCTTTTGGATGCAATTATCATTTGTTTTATCGTGATTATGTTGATGCAAAAGGAAAAAATGAAAAGTAAAAATTCATGATTTTATGTTAAGGTGACAATGAATAGTAACTAACGGACATCCGTTAGTCCCGTTAGTTTTTCTAACATTTTTGGTCCAAAAGTCAGTTAAGTTGGCCAAAATTGTTCCTCATTCCCTACATTATAGTGTGTGACTTTCGTTCCCTCTTCGAGCATCACGTTTACGACTCTCAAGTCGAATTCCTACTCGACTCGCGGTTAACGACGGTTCGTTGTTAAAAACTAAGAATTGCAAACGGTTTGTCACGTCAAATTCACTTGTTATCTTTCTTGTGGGCTTATCGGAACGAGTTGGATTTCAACATTTCAAGATGTGTTATCGTGCACTTAGTCGAGCTTATGGTGTACATCGGATCCGGTTTTAAAGTCGAAACATCAAGAATGAGAGCAACTTTCAAGGGGGAGCCGAGCCTACAACTGAAGATGCATGCACTAAATTTTTTCTCAAGCAAATCAAGGGGGAGAGGAGCTTTAAGTTGAAGATGATTTACTTTCCAAAACTTTAGGGGGAGAATGTTAGTGTAATATTTTAGAAAGTTTAGGAAAGTAAATGTGTTTGTAATTGTAATTGGGCCTATTGGGCTTATGTAGTAGATGGGCTTGGGCTTAATTGTTGTAACAAGGGTAGAGAATGTAGTGGACTATAAATAGCCTTGTAATTGTAATAATTCATTTTATATTTTGCAATACAAGATGTAGTTCTCTAAACACATTTGCTCTCTCTAGTTTAGGTTTACTTTCTCTCTCTAGAAAATAAAGTCCTTCTACTATCCTACCTAGTTACAAACATGAAATGATCCAGATCAAGGACCTAACAAGTGGTATCAGAGCCAAACGATAAAATCTTATCGAAACGATTATCGGATCTCGACATTTCGTGTTTTTTAGCCCGATCTACATGTAAGTGCCTTCATATCTCAATTCCTCTTGAAGATTTTCTCCTTATACGATTACAGATCTACTACAGTTTTTGGATTTGAATTTCGTTGAGTTTTGAGGTTTTTCGAATTTTTCGTTCGAAATTTGCGGTGTTCTTCGCGTCAAATTTTCGATCCGAAATTTTACTTGCATGAGGCGATTTGACTTGTCTACATCTGTTCATTATCGAATTTCGAGCATTCTACAACTTTTAGATTCGAATTTCGTCAAAAATTGAGTGAGATATGAGGTTTTAAAAGTTGTTCGCCGGAAAAAATGAGCTGATCGGAATTATTGCCGGAAAATCGAGGTTGATCCGTGAAATTTTCATATTTTTCATTTAGATCTGTTCTATAACGTTTATCTCGATCTTTTGAAAGTTTTTGATGTATTTTGAGCAACAAATCGAGACTTGTGATCTGTTGAACAACACTTCGCCGGAAAAACATTTTTACCGGAAAACGCACTGTTCATCATCGGATATTCGAGGTTAAAGCTGTGATATTGTCAATTTTATGTTACAGATCTATTCTACAAAATTTATCTAAGCTTTTTGATCGATTTTAAGCATAAAAATCGAGATATATGGTCTGTTAAAGAACTCCTCGCCGGAAAAACGAATTTTCGCCAGAAAATTCTTTGTTTCGTCGGAGTTTTACTGCACCTCGATACAGATCTGTTTGGTTTATCATATTGATCGATTTGCATGAAAATTACAAATGATTCAGCAAGAAATTAGAGGTTTTGAGTTGATTCGAAGAAGATCTCGCCGGAAAATTCTGTTGCGTCGCCGGAGCTTGTCTGTTACATCACCGGTTGGATTTACACGATGCATGATTAAGTCTACTTGCTGAAAAAGTTTACTTGATGATTATTGAAGCTTTTGGATGCAATTATCATTTGTTTTATCGGGATTATGTTGATGCAAAAGGAAAAAATGAAAAGTAAAAATTCATGATTTTATGTGAAGGTGACAATGAATAGTAACTAACGGACATCTGTTAGTCCCGTTAGTTTTTCTAACATTTTTGGTCCAAAAGTCAGTTAAGTTGGCCAAAATTGTTCCTCATTCCCTACATTATAGTGTGTGACTTTCGTTCCCTCTTCGAGCATCACGTTTACGACTCTCAAGTCGAATTCCTACTCGACTCGCGGTTAACGACGGTTCGTTGTTAAAAACTAAGAATTGCACACGGTTTGTCACGTCAAATTCACTTGTTATCTTTCTTGTGGGCTTATCGGAACGAGTTGGATTTCAACATTTCAAGATGTGTTATCGTGCACTTAGTCGAGCTTATGGTGTACATCGGATCCGGTTTTAAAGTCGAAACATCAAGAATGAGAGCAACTTTCAAGGGGGAGCCGAGCCTACAATTGAAGATGCATGCACTAAATTTTTTTTCAAGCAAATCAAGGGGGAGAGGAGCTTTAAGTTGAAGATGATTTACTTTCCAAAACTTTAGGGGGAGAATGTTAGTGTAATATTTTAGAAAGTTTAGGAAAGTAAATGTGTTTGTAATTGTAATTGGGCCTATTGGGCTTATGTAGTAGATGGGCTTGGGCTTAATTGTTGTAACAAGGGTAGAGAATATAGTGGACTATAAATAGCCTTGTAATTGTAATAATTCATTTTATATTTTGCAATACAAGATGTAGTTCTCTAAACACATTTGCTCTCTCTAGTTTAGGTTTACTTTCTCTCTCTAGAAAATAAAGTCCTTCTACTATCCTACCTAGTTACAAACATGAAATGATCCAGATCAAGGACCTAACAAGTGGTATCAGAGCCAAACGATAAAATCTTATCGAAACGATTATCGGATCTCGACATTTCGTGTTTTTTAGCCCGATCTACATGTAAGTGCCTTCATATCTCAATTCCTCTTGAAGATTTTCTCCTTATACGATTACAGATCTACTACAGTTTTTGGATTTGAATTTCGTTGAGTTTTGAGGTTTTTCGAATTTTTCGTTCGAAATTTGCGGTGTTCTTCGCGTCAAATTTTCGATCCGAAATTTTACTTGCATGAGGCGATTTGACTTGTCTACATCTGTTAATTATCGAATTTCGAGCATTCTACAACTTTTAGATTCAAATTTCGTCAAAAATTGAGTGAGATATGAGGTTTTAAAAGTTGTTCGCCGGAAAAAATGAGCTGATCGGAATTATTGCCAGAAAATCGAGGTTGATCCATGAAATTGTCATATTTTTCGTATAGATCTGTTCTATAACGTTTATCTCGATCTTTTGAAAGTTTTTGATGTATTTTGAGCAACAAATCGAGACTTGTGATCTGTTGAACAACACTTCGCCGGAAAAACGTTTTTACCGGAAAACGCACTGTTCATCATCGGATATTCGAGGTTAAAGCTGTGATATTGTCAAATTTATGTTACAGATCTGTTCTACAAAGTTTATCTAAGCTTTTTGATCTATTTTAAGCATAAAAATCGAGATATATGGTCTGTTAAAGCACTCCTCGCCGGAAAAACAAATTTTCGCCGGAAAATTCTTTGTTTCGTCGGAGTTTTACTACACCTCGATACAGATCTGTTTGGTTTATCATATTGATCGATTTGCATGAAAATTACAAATGATTCAGCAAGAAATTAGAGGTTTTGAGTTGATTCGAAGAAGATCTCGCCGGAAAATTTTGTTGCGTCGCCGGAGCTTGTCTGTTACATCACCGGTTGGATTTACACGATGCATGATTAAGTCTACTTGCTGAAAAAGTTTACTTGATGATTATTGAAGCTTTTGGATGCAATTATCATTTGTTTTATCGGGATTATGTTGATGCAAAAGGAAAAAATGAAAAGTAAAAATTCATGATTTTATGTGAAGGTGACAATGAATAGTAACTAACGGACATCTGTTAGTCCCGTTAGTTTTTCTAACATTTTTGGTCCAAAAGTCAGTTAAGTTGGCCAAAATTGTTCCTCATTCCCTACATTATAGTGTGTGACTTTCGTTCCCTCTTCGAGCATCACGTTTACGACTCTCAAGTCGAATTCCTACTCGACTCGCGGTTAACGACGGTTCGTTGTTAAAAACTAAGAATTGCACACGGTTTGTCACGTCAAATTCACTTGTTATCTTTCTTGTGGGCTTATCGGAACGAGTTGGATTTCAACATTTCAAGATGTGTTATCGTGCACTTAGTCGAGCTTATGGTGTACATCGGATCCGGTTTTAAAGTCGAAACATCAAGAATGAGAGCAACTTTCAAGGGGGAGCCGAGCCTACAATTGAAGATGAATGCACTAAATTTTTTTTCAAGCAAATCAAGGGGGAGAGGAGCTTTAAGTTGAAGATGATTTACTTTCCAAAACTTTAGGGGGAGAATGTTAGTGTAATATTTTAGAAAGTTTAGGAAAGTAAATGTGTTTGTAATTGTAATTGGGCCTATTGGGCTTATGTAGTAGATGGGCTTGGGCTTAATTGTTGTAACAAGGGTAGAGAATGTAGTGGACTATAAATAGCCTTGTAATTGTAATAATTCATTTTATATTTTGCAATACAAGATGTAGTTCTCTAAACACATTTGCTCTCTCTAGTTTAGGTTTACTTTCTCTCTCTAGAAAATAAAGTCCTTCTACTATCCTACCTAGTTACAAACATGAAATGATCCAGATCAAGGACCTAACAAGTGGTATCAGAGCCAAACGATAAAATCTTATCGAAACGATTATCGGATCTCGACATTTCGTGTTTTTTAGCCCGATCTACATGTAAGTGCCTTCATATCTCAATTCCTCTTGAAGATTTTCTCCTTATACGATTACAGATCTACTACAATTTTTGGATTTGAATTTCGTTGAGTTTTGAGGTTTTTCGAATTTTTCGTTCGAAATTTGCGGTGTTCTTCGCGTCAAATTTTCGATCCGAAATTTTACTTGCATGAGGCGATTTGACTTGTCTACATCTGTTCATTATCGAATTTCGAGCATTCTACAACTTTTAGATTCAAATTTCGTCAAAAATTGAGTGAGATATGAGGTTTTAAAAGTTGTTCGCCGGAAAAAATGAGCTGATCGGAATTATTGCCGGAAAATCGAGGTTGATCCGTGAAATTGTCATATTTTTCGTATAGATCTGTTCTATAACGTTTATCTCGATCTTTTGAAAGTTTTTGATGTATTTTGAGCAACAAATCGAGACTTGTGATCTGTTGAACAACACTTCGCCGGAAAAACGTTTTTACCGGAAAACGCACTGTTCATCATCGGATATTCGAGGTTAAAGCTGTGATATTGTCAATTTTATGTTACAGATCTGTTCTACAAAGTTTATCTAAGCTTTTTGATCTATTTTAAGCATAAAAGTCGAGATATATGGTCTGTTAAAGCACTCCTCGCCGGAAAAACAAATTTTCGCCGGAAAATTCTTTGTTTCGTCGGAGTTTTACTGCACCTCGATACAGATCTGTTTGGTTTATCATATTGATCGATTTGCATGAAAATTACAAATGATTCAGCAAGAAATTAGAGGTTTTGAGTTGATTCGAAGAAGATCTCGCCGGAAAATTCTGTTGCGTCGCCGGAGCTTGTCTGTTACATCACCGGTTGGATTTACACGATGCATGATTAAGTCTACTTGCTGAAAAAGTTTACTTGATGATTATTGAAGCTTTTGGATGCAATTATAATTTGTTTTATCGTGATTATGTTGATGCAAAAGGAAAAAATGAAAAGTAAAAATTCATGATTTTATGTGAAGGTGACAATGAATAGTAACTAACGGACATCCGTTAGTCCCGTTAGTTTTTCTAACATTTTTGGTTCAAAAGTCAGTTAAGTTGGCCAAAATTGTTCCTCATTCCCTACATTATAGTGTGTGACTTTCGTTCCCTCTTCGAGCATCACGTTTACGACTCTCAAGTCGAATTCCTACTCGACTCGCGGTTAACGACGGTTCGTTGTTAAAAACTAAGAATTGCACACGGTTTGTCACGTCAAATTCACTTGTTATCTTTCTTGTGGGCTTATCGGAACGAGTTGGATTTCAACATTTCAAGATGTGTTATCGTGCACTTAGTCGAGCTTATGGTCTACATCGGATCCGGTTTTAAAGTCGAAACATCAAGAATGAGAGCAACTTTCAAGGGGGAGCCGAGCCTACAATTGAAGATGCATGCACTAAATTTTTTTTCAAGCAAATCAAGGGGGAGAGGAGCTTTAAGTTGAAGATGATTTACTTTCCAAAACTTTAGGGGGAGAATGTTAGTGTAATATTTTAGAAAGTTTAGGAAAGTAAATGTGTTTGTAATTGTAATTGGGCCTATTGGGCTTATGTAGTAGATGGGCTTGGGCTTAATTGTTGTAACAAGGGTAGAGAATATAGTGGACTATAAATAGCCTTGTAATTGTAATAATTCATTTTATATTTTGCAATACAAGATGTAGTTCTCTAAACACATTTGCTCTCTCTAGTTTAGGTTTACTTTCTCTCTCTAGAAAATAAAGTCCTTCTACTATCCTACCTAGTTACAAACATGAAATGATCCAGATCAAGGACCTAACAAGTGGTATCAGAGCCAAACGATAAAATCTTATCGAAACGATTATCGGATCTCGACATTTCGTGTTTTTTAGCCCGATCTACATGTAAGTGCCTTCATATCTCAATTCCTCTTGAAGATTTTCTCCTTATACGATTACAGATCTACTACAGTTTTTGGATTTGAATTTCGTTGAGTTTTGAGGTTTTTCGAATTTTTCGTTCGAAATTTGCGGTGTTCTTCGCGTCAAATTTTCGATCCGAAATTTTACTTGCATGAGGCGATTTGACTTGTCTACATCTGTTCATTATCGAATTTCGAGCATTCTACAACTTTTAGATTCAAATTTCGTCAAAAATTGAGTGAGATATGAGGTTTTAAAAGTTGTTCGCCGGAAAAAATGAGCTGATCGGAATTATTGCCAGAAAATCGAGGTTGATCCATGAAATTGTCATATTTTTCGTATAGATCTGTTCTATAACGTTTATCTCGATCTTTTGAAAGTTTTTGATGTATTTTGAGCAACAAATCGAGACTTGTGATCTGTTGAACAACACTTCGCCGGAAAAACGTTTTTACCGGAAAACGCACTGTTCATCATCGGATATTCGAGGTTAAAGCTGTGATATTGTCAAATTTATGTTACAGATCTGTTCTACAAAGTTTATCTAAGCTTTTTGATCTATTTTAAGCATAAAAATCGAGATATATGATCTGTTAAAGCACTCCTCGCCGGAAAAACAAATTTTCGCCGGAAAATTCTTTGTTTCGTCGGAGTTTTACTACACCTCGATACAGATCTGTTTGGTTTATCATATTGATCGATTTGCATGAAAATTACAAATGATTCAGCAAGAAATTAGAGGTTTTGAGTTGATTCGAAGAAGATCTCGCCGGAAAATTTTGTTGCGTCGCCGGAGCTTGTCTGTTACATCACCGGTTGGATTTACACGATGCATGATTAAGTCTACTTGCTGAAAAAGTTTACTTGATGATTATTGAAGCTTTTGGATGCAATTATCATTTGTTTTATCGGGATTATGTTGATGCAAAAGGAAAAAATGAAAAGTAAAAATTCATGATTTTATGTGAAGGTGACAATGAATAGTAACTAACGGACATCTGTTAGTCCCGTTAGTTTTTCTAACATTTTTGGTCCAAAAGTCAGTTAAGTTGGCCAAAATTGTTCCTCATTCCCTACATTATAGTGTGTGACTTTCGTTCCCTTTTCGAGCATCACGTTTACGACTCTCAAGTCGAATTCCTACTCGACTCGCGGTTAACGACGGTTCGTTGTTAAAAACTAAGAATTGCACACGGTTTGTCACGTCAAATTCACTTGTTATCTTTCTTGTGGGCTTATCGGAACGAGTTGGATTTCAACATTTCAAGATGTGTTATCGTGCACTTAGTCGAGCTTATGGTGTACATCGGATCCGGTTTTAAAGTCGAAACATCAAGAATGAGAGCAACTTTCAAGGGGGAGCCGAGCCTACAATTGAAGATGCATGCACTAAATTTTTTTTCAAGCAAATCAAGGGGGAGAGGAGCTTTAAGTTGAAGATGATTTACTTTCCAAAACTTTAGGGGGAGAATGTTAGTGTAATATTTTAGAAAGTTTAGGAAAGTAAATGTGTTTGTAATTGTAATTGGGCCTATTGGGCTTATGTAGTAGATGGGCTTGGGCTTAATTGTTGTAACAAGGGTAGAGAATATAGTGGACTATAAATAGCCTTGTAATTGTAATAATTCATTTTATATTTTGCAATACAAGATGTAGTTCTCTAAACACATTTGCTCTCTCTAGTTTAGGTTTACTTTCTCTCTCTAGAAAATAAAGTCCTTCTACTATCCTACCTAGTTACAAACATGAAATGATCCAGATCAAGGACCTAACAAGTGGTATCAGAGCCAAACGATAAAATCTTATCGAAACGATTATCGGATCTCGACATTTCGTGTTTTTTAGCCCGATCTACATGTAAGTGCCTTCATATCTCAATTCCTCTTGAAGATTTTCTCCTTATACGATTACAGATCTACTACAATTTTTGGATTTGAATTTCGTTGAGTTTTGAGGTTTTTCGAATTTTTCGTTCGAAATTTGCGGTGTTCTTCGCGTCAAATTTTCGATCCGAAATTTTACTTGCATGAGGCGATTTGACTTGTCTACATCTGTTCATTATCGAATTTCGAGCATTCTACAACTTTTAGATTCAAATTTCGTCAAAAATTGAGTGAGATATGAGGTTTTAAAAGTTGTTCGCCGGAAAAAATGAGCTGATCGGAATTATTGCCGGAAAATCGAGGTTGATCCGTGAAATTGTCATATTTTTCGTATAGATCTGTTCTATAACGTTTATCTCGATCTTTTGAAAGTTTTTGATGTATTTTGAGCAACAAATCGAGACTTGTGATCTGTTGAACAACACTTCGCCGGAAAAACGTTTTTACCGGAAAACGCACTGTTCATCATCGGATATTCGAGGTTAAAGCTGTGATATTGTCAATTTTATGTTACAGATCTGTTCTACAAAGTTTATCTAAGCTTTTTGATCTATTTTAAGCATAAAAGTCGAGATATATGGTCTGTTAAAGCACTCCTCGCCGGAAAAACAAATTTTCGCCGGAAAATTCTTTGTTTCGTCGGAGTTTTACTGCACCTCGATACAGATCTGTTTGGTTTATCATATTGATCGATTTGCATGAAAATTACAAATGATTCAGCAAGAAATTAGAGGTTTTGAGTTGATTCGAAGAAGATCTCGCCGGAAAATTCTGTTGCGTCGCCGGAGCTTGTCTGTTACATCACCGGTTGGATTTACACGATGCATGATTAAGTCTACTTGCTGAAAAAGTTTACTTGATGATTATTGAAGCTTTTGGATGCAATTATAATTTGTTTTATCGTGATTATGTTGATGCAAAAGGAAAAAATGAAAAGTAAAAATTCATGATTTTATGTGAAGGTGACAATGAATAGTAACTAACGGACATCCGTTAGTCCCGTTAGTTTTTCTAACATTTTTGGTTCAAAAGTCAGTTAAGTTGGCCAAAATTGTTCCTCATTCCCTACATTATAGTGTGTGACTTTCGTTCCCTCTTCGAGCATCACGTTTACGACTCTCAAGTCGAATTCCTACTCGACTCGCGGTTAACGACGGTTCGTTGTTAAAAACTAAGAATTGCACACGGTTTGTCACGTCAAATTCACTTGTTATCTTTCTTGTGGGCTTATCGGAACGAGTTGGATTTCAACATTTCAAGATGTGTTATCGTGCACTTAGTCGAGCTTATGGTGTACATCGGATCCGGTTTTAAAGTCGAAACATCAAGAATGAGAGCAACTTTCAAGGGGGAGCCGAGCCTACAATTGAAGATGCATGCACTAAATTTTTTTTCAAGCAAATCAAGGGGGAGAGGAGCTTTAAGTTGAAGATGATTTACTTTCCAAAACTTTAGGGGGAGAATGTTGGTGTAATATTTTAGAAAGTTTAGGAAAGTAAATGTGTTTGTAATTGTAATTGGGCCTATTGGGCTTATGTAGTAGATGGGCTTGGGCTTAATTGTTGTAACAAGGGTAGAGAATGTAGTGGACTATAAATAGCCTTGTAATTGTAATAATTCATTTTATATTTTGCAATACAAGATGTAGTTCTCTAAACACATTTGCTCTCTCTAGTTTAGGTTTACTTTCTCTCTCTAGAAAATAAAGTCCTTCTACTATCCTACCTAGTTACAAACATGAAATGATCCAGATCAAGGACCTAACAAGTAGTATCAGAGCCAAACGATAAAATCTTATCGAAACGATTATCGGATCTCGACATTTCGTGTTTTTTAGCCCGATCTACATGTAAGTGCCTTCATATCTCAATTCCTCTTGAAGATTTTCTCCTTATACGATTACAGATCTACTACAATTTTTGGATTTGAATTTCGTTGAGTTTTGAGGTTTTTTGAATTTTTCGTTCGAAATTTGCGGTGTTCTTCGCGTCAAATTTTCGATCCAAATTTTACTTGCATGAGGCGATTTGACTTGTCTACATCTGTTCATTATCGAATTTCGAGCATTCTACAACTTTTAGATTCAAATTTCGTCAAAAATTGAGTGAGATATGAGGTTTTAAAAGTTGTTCGCCGGAAAAAATGAGTTGATCGGAATTATTGCCGGAAAATCGAGGTTGATCCGTGAAATTGTCATATTTTTCGTATAGATCTGTTCTATAACGTTTATCTCGATCTTTTGAAAGTTTTGATGTATTTTGAGCAACAAATCGAGACTTGTGATCTGTTGAACAACACTTCGCCGGAAAAACGTTTTTACCGGAAAACGCACTGTTCATCATCGGATATTCGAGGTTAAAGCTGTGATATTGTCAATTTTATGTTACAGATCTGTTCTACAAAGTTTATCTAAGCTTTTTGATCTATTTTAAGCATAAAAATCGAGATATATGGTCTGTTAAAGCACTCCTCGCCGGAAAAACAAATTTTCGCCGGAAAATTCTTTGTTTCGTCGGAGTTTTACTGCACCTCGATACATATCTGTTTGGTTTATCATATTGATCGATTTGCATGAAAATTACAAATGATTCAGCAAGAAATTAGAGGTTTTGAGTTGATTCGAAGAGATCTCGCCGGAAAATTTTGTTGCGTCGCCGGAGCTTGTCTGTTACATCACCGGTTGGATTTACACGATGCATGATTAAGTCTACTTGATGAAAAAATTTACTTGATGATTATTGAAGCTTTTGGATGCAATTATAATTTGTTTTATCGTGATTATGTTGATGCAAAAGGAAAAAATGAAAAGTAAAAATTCATGATTTTATGTGAAGGTGACAATGAATAGTAACTAACGGACATCCGTTAGTCCCGTTAGTTTTTCTAACATTTTTGGTCCAAAAGTCAGTTAAGTTGGCCAAAATTGTTCCTCATTCCCTACATTATAGTGTGTGACTTTCGTTCCCTCTTCGAGCATCACGTTTACGACTCTCAAGTCGAATTCCTACTCGACTCGCGGTTAACGACGGTTCGTTGTTAAAAACTAAGAATTGCACACGGTTTGTCACGTCAAATTCACTTGTTATCTTTCTTGTGGGCTTATCGGAACGAGTTGGATTTCAACATTTCAAGATGTCTTATCGTGCACTTAGTCGAGCTTATGGTGTACATCGGATCCGGTTTTAAAGTCGAAACATCAAGAATGAGAGCAACTTTCAAGGGGGAGCCGAGCCTACAATTGAAGATGCATGCACTAAAATTTTTTTCAAGCAAATCAAGGGGGAGAGGAGCTTTAAGTTGAAGATGATTTACTTTCCAAAACTTTAGGGGGAGAATGTTGGTGTAATATTTTAGAAAGTTTAGGAAAGTAAATGTGTTTGTAATTGTAATTGGGCCTATTGGGCTTATGTAGTAGATGGGCTTGGGCTTAATTGTTGTAACAAGGGTAGAGAATGTAGTGGACTATAAATAGCCTTGTAATTGTAATAATTCATTTTATATTTTGCAATACAAGATGTAGTTCTCTAAACACATTTGCTCTCTCTAGTTTAGGTTTACTTTCTCTCTCTAGAAAATAAAGTCCTTCTACTATCCTACCTAGTTACAAACATGAAATGATCCAGATCAAGGACCTAACAAGTAGTATCAGAGCCAAACGATAAAATCTTATCGAAACGATTATCGGATCTCGACATTTCGTGTTTTTTAGCCCGATCTACATGTAAGTGCCTTCATATCTCAATTCCTCTTGAAGATTTTCTCCTTATACGATTACAGATCTACTACAATTTTTGGATTTGAATTTCGTTGAGTTTTGAGGTTTTTCGAATTTTTCGTTCGAAATTTGCGGTGTTCTTCGCGTCAAATTTTCGATCCAAATTTTACTTGCATGAGGCGATTTGACTTGTCTACATCTGTTCATTATCGAATTTCGAGCATTCTACAACTTTTAGATTCAAATTTCGTCAAAAATTGAGTGAGATATGAGGTTTTAAAAGTTGTTCGCCGGAAAAAATGAGTTGATCGGAATTATTGCCGGAAAATCGAGGTTGATCCGTGAAATTGTCATATTTTTCGTATAGATCTGTTCTATAACGTTTATCTCGATCTTTTGAAAGTTTTGATGTATTTTGAGCAACAAATCGAGACTTGTGATCTGTTGAACAACACTTCGCCGGAAAAACGTTTTTACCGGAAAACGCACTGTTCATCATCGGATATTCGAGGTTAAAGCTGTGATATTGTCAATTTTATGTTACAGATCTGTTCTACAAAGTTTATCTAAGCTTTTTGATCTATTTTAAGCATAAAAATCGAGATATATGGTCTGTTAAAGCACTCCTCGCCGGAAAAACAAATTTTCGCCGGAAAATTCTTTGTTTCGTCGGAGTTTTACTGCACCTCGATACATATCTGTTTGGTTTATCATATTGATCGATTTGCATGAAAATTACAAATGATTCAGCAAGAAATTAGAGGTTTTGAGTTGATTCGAAGAGATCTCGCCGGAAAATTCTGTTGCGTCGCCGGAGCTTGTCTGTTACATCACCGGTTGGATTTACACGATGCATGATTAAGTCTACTTGATGAAAAAATTTACTTGATGATTATTGAAGCTTTTGGATGCAATTATAATTTGTTTTATCGTGATTATGTTGATGCAAAAGGAAAAAATGAAAAGTAAAAATTCATGATTTTATGTGAAGGTGACAATGAATAGTAACTAACGGACATCCGTTAGTCCCGTTAGTTTTTCTAACATTTTTGGTCCAAAAGTCAGTTAAGTTGGCCAAAATTGTTCCTCATTCCCTACATTATAGTGTGTGACTTTCGTTCCCTCTTCGAGCATCACGTTTACGACTCTCAAGTCGAATTCCTACTCGACTCGCGGTTAACGACGGTTCGTTGTTAAAAACTAAGAATTGCACACGGTTTGTCACGTCAAATTCACTTGTTATCTTTCTTGTGGGCTTATCGGAACGAGTTGGATTTCAACATTTCAAGATGTGTTATCGTGCACTTAGTCGAGCTTATGGTGTACATCGGATCCGGTTTTAAAGTCGAAACATCAAGAATGAGAGCAACTTTCAAGGGGGAGCCGAGCCTACAATTGAAGATGCATGCACTAAATTTTTTTTCAAGCAAATCAAGGGGGAGAGGAGCTTTAAGTTGAAGATGATTTACTTTCCAAAACTTTAGGGGGAGAATGTTAGTGTAGTATTTTAGAAAGTTTAGGAAAGTAAATGTGTTTGTAATTGTAATTGGGCCTATTGGGCTTATGTAGTAGATGGGCTTGGGCTTAATTGTTGTAACAAGGGTAGAGAATGTAGTGGACTATAAATAGCCTTGTAATTGTAATAATTCATTTTATATTTTGCAATACAAGATGTAGTTCTCTAAACACATTTGCTCTCTCTAGTTTAGGTTTACTTTCTCTCTCTAGAAAATAAAGTCCTTCTACTATCCTACCTAGTTACAAACATGAAATGATCCAGATCAAGGACCTAACAAGTGGTATCAGAGCCAAACGATAAAATCTTATCGAAACGATTATCGGATCTCGACATTTCGTGTTTTTTAGCCCGATCTACATGTAAGTGCCTTCATATCTCAATTCCTTTTGAAGATTTTCTCCTTATACGATTACAGATCTACTACAATTTTTGGATTTGAATTTCGTTGAGTTTTGAGGTTTTTCGAATTTTTCGTTTGAAATTTGCGGTGTTCTTCGCGTCAAATTTTCGATCCGAAATTTTACTTGCATGAGGCGATTTGACTTGTCTACATCTGTTCATTATCGAATTTCGAGCATTCTACAACTTTTAGATTCGAATTTCGTCAAAAATTGAGTGAGATATGAGGTTTTAAAAGTTGTTCGCCGGAAAAAATGAGCTGATCGGAATTATTGCCGGAAAATCGAGGTTGATCCGTGAAATTGTCATATTTTTCGTATAGATCTGTTCTATAACGTTTATCTCGATATTTTGAAAGTTTTTGATGTATTTTGAGCAACAAATCGAGAGTTGTGATCTGTTGAACAACACTTCGCCGGAAAAACGTTTTTGCCGGAAAACGCACTGTTCATCATCGGATATTCGAGGTTAAAGCTGTGATATTGTCAATTTTATGTTACAGATCTGTTCTACAAAGTTTATCTAAGCTTTTTGATCGATTTTAAGCATAAAAATCTAGATATATGGTCTGTTAAAGCACTCCTCGCCGGAAAAACGAATTTTCGCCAGAAAATTCTTTGTTTCGTCGGAGTTTTACTGCACCTCGATACAGATCTGTTTGGTTTATCATATTGATCGATTTGCCTGAAAATTACAAATGAATCAGCAAGAAATTAGAGGTTTTGAGTTGATTGGAAGAAGATCTCGCCGGAAAATTCTGTTGCGTCGCTGGAGCTTGTCTGTTACATCACCGGTTGGATTTACACGATGCATGGTTAAGTCTACTTGCTGAAAAAGTTTACTTGATGATTATTGAAGCTTTTGGATGCAATTATCATTTGTTTTATCGTGATTATGTTGATTCAAATGGAAAAAATGAAAAGTAAAAATTCATGATTTTATGTGAAGGTGACAATGAATAGTAACTAACGGACATCCGTTAGTCCCGTTAGTTTTTCTAACATTTTTGGTCCAAAAGTCAGTTAAGTTGGCCAAAATTGTTCCTCATTCCCTACATTATAGTGTGTGACTTTCGTTCCCTCTTCGAGCATCACGTTTACGACTCTCAAGTCGAATTCCTACTCGACTCGCGGTTAACGACGGTTCGTTGTTAAAAACTAAGAATTGCACATGGTTTGTCACGTCAAATTCACTTGTTATCTTTCTTGTGGGCTTATCGGAACGAGTTGGATTTCAACATTTCAAGATGTGTTATCGTGCACTTAGTCGAGCTTATGGTGTACATCGGATCCGGTTTTAAAGTCGAAACATCAAGAATGAGAGCAACTTTCAAGGGGGAGCCGAGCCTACAATTGAAGATGCATGCACTAAAGTTTTTTTTCAAGCAAATCAAGGGGGAGAGGAGCTTTAAGTTGAAGATGATTTACTTTCCAAAACTTTAGGGGGAGAATGTTAGTGTAATATTTTAGAAAGTTTAGGAAAGTAAATGTGTTTGTAATTGTAATTGGGCCTATTGGGCTTATGTAGTAGATGGGCTTGGGCTTAATTGTTGTAACAAGGGTCGAGAATGTAGTGGACTATAAATAGCCTTGTAATTGTAATAATTCATTTTATATTTTGCAATACAAGATGTAGTTCTCTAAACACATTTTCTCTCTCTAGTTTAGGTTTACTTTCTCTGTCTAGAAAATAAAGTCCTTCTACTATCCTACCTAGTTACAAACATGAAATGATCTAGATCAAGGACCTAACATTATTGCATATTTTATCAAACAGGATGACTTCAAGAGACACTCTCTCAATTGGCACAGATGTCAAGCCCCCAATATTGTTCAAAGGGGAATATGAACAATGGAAGGACCGCTTTCGCGATTTTGTTGATCGGCAAACAAATGGAAAGAACATTCTGACATCTATTATAGAAGGTCCAATGCCAAAAATTCCTGATGATATTCCTGTTGAAGGTAATGACTTAGATGGAGCCCCGAAAACAAAGAGAGTTTATAAAGATTATGCTCAATTCACTGTTGAACAAAAGAGTCGGTTTCATGCTGATAAACAAGCCAGATCTTTGCTTTTACAAAGCATGACCAATGAGATCTATGTGAAAATAGATAGCTACAATGCAACTGCTAAATCAATGTGGGACCAGCTAAGAAAGATGATGTTGGGTTCTAAAGTTGGGAAACAAATGAAGGTGGCCAACGGTATCAACAATTATGAAGAATTCAAGGCTAAAGAGAATGAAAGTTTGGAGGATACTTATGAAAGATTTGTACTGCTTCTAAATGAGCTTTCCAAGAATAAAGTCACAAAGAAGCAGATAGAAAACAATGTCAAGTTTCTCAGCATCTTACAACCCGAGTGGAAAAAGCACACTCGTCGAATGAAGCAGATGAACGATTTGAGTGAGATTCCACTACATGAAGTCTACGAGACTCTACGACAGAATGAGGAAGAAGTTTAGGAGAAAAGATCTGAGAAAAAGAAAGTTGAGAAGGTTGTTGATCCCGTAGCATTGGTGGCTGGAGAGAAGGAGAAGGAAAAGAAAGAGAAGAAGAAAAAGAAGAAGATAGTGATGTCCAGTTCTGAATCAGAGTCTGAATCTGATGGAGATGATGGAGAGAATCTTAAGCAAGCAATGCTTTTACTGACCCGTGCTTTTCAAAAGAAATTCTACAAGAAACCGAGTTCTAACTCTCAGAGATATTCTTCATCAAGCTCAAAGAACCACGAGCATAGAGAAAGAGTGGAAGGAAGTAGATTTGTTGAGAAGAAGCCGGAAGAAAAGAAAAAGTTTGTGAATGACTACACCAGTACTGAAAAGAAAGGTGATGATCTGATCAAATGCTACAACTGTGGCAAGGTCGGACATTATGCAAAAATGTGTTAGAAGCCAAAAGTTCGCAACTCAGAGTACTATAAGAAAAAAATGCTCTTGGCCAAGCAACAGGAGGCAGGCAAGGCATTAATGGCATAAGACGAATACTGGTTGGATCATTCTGATGTGGAAGAAGAACAAGAAGAGACTTCTCATTTATGCTTGATGGGAAAAGAAGAGAAAGATGATGATTCTGATGACGAGACTGCTGATGAGGTAATGAACTTAACTGAAAATGATTTCATAACCAAAATGGAAGCCATGATGGTCGAACTTCAAGACCTTCAAACCAAACTAAAAAAGGAAAAAGGCAGAGTTGCTAGGATCAATCAACAAATCTTTGAACTTAATAAATCAGTTATTGGGAACAAATGTTTAATTGATTCTCTACGTAAATCTGCTTCTGAATTTAAAAATGAAAAAGATTGTTTTGAAAGTAAGATTTCTGAGTTGCAAAAACAATTGTCCAAGTCTGATTCTGAAAAACAAGATTGTGTTCTAAAAACGTTTAAACTGCAGGTTCAGAACAAGACTTTAGAGCAAAAGGTAAATGGTCTGGAAACAAAATTGTATATTCGAGGCCAAACATATCAAACGATTTTCTTGAATACACCTAATGAAGAGGCTGATGTTAAAGAAAAATGGGGACTAGGTTATGATAATCCTCATTACCTAGAAAAAGCTATCAGAAAACAACCAGCGTTATATAATGCAAATTTTCTGTATGTTGCTGATAAATATCCTCATTTGAAACCCAAATTTATCACCAAATCATCAAAGGAGGTTGAGGCCAAAGAAGATGTTAACAGAATGAATTTAAAGAAAATGAAACTATCATTCTGTTATGAAAGACTGAATGATAGTTATCTTTCTAAAACATCAAAATTTCTTTCAAATGATTATTTTGCTAGTTATTCTTCTACTGAGATGGAGGCAAAACCTATTCAAGCTAAAATTTATGTTCCTCCACTAGTATTAGAAGGCAAAATAATTGAGTTGGAAAATATTTTATCTAATGAAAGAATTTTGAGTGATCTAACACAAGATGTATTTTCTACTGTGTTAAAGAACACAAATTTTCTTTTTAAATCTGAAGTGTGTTCTCCATATTCTAAAGTACCTCAAACTTCTGAGACTGATTTTGATGATTTATTTGAGTCTGCAAATGATTTCCTAAATTCTGATGAAGGGTGTATAGAGGAAATTGATATGTTTGACTTTAATGCTCCACTTCCAAATCATTCTACTTTTGTGATAAATGGACAAGCTTTACCAAGTGTTCATGAAAAAGGTGAATCATCAACTAAGGTTGGTGAATCAGTTTCTATGAATGCTGATTACTATGCAAAGGCTAAGAAGCATAAGAAACAGCGCTCACAGAAACAAAATTACATTGGTAAACACAAGAAAAATCAATCTCAGAAATCTGATTTTCCTAATAAATCTAAATTCTGTGTTTCAGATATAAGAAAGAAAAGGTCAGAAGAGAGATCTGAATGGCGAACTAAAAGGAAGGATGATGAAAAGGCAGAATCAATTACTGATAGTTCTTGTCATAGATCAACTAGTAGTGTGTGTGATATAGTTGGTTCTATTGCTTCTCATAATAAAAACCTTGTAAGTTCTTACAAGAGATATCTATAAAGCAATTGTTCCGATTATCTCCTACTACTACTAAATCTTATTATTATCAGTGGAATGATTTTGCTTATCATCATAATTCTAATTATTGGTTTGGATCTTATCATGTGTATTCTTCTAAATCAAATCTTTTCAAAAGTGCTCAAAGGAAAAGAGGATCCATATTCAAATGGATACCAAAATCATGTGCTAATATGTTAGGACCCGTTTTTAAATGGGTACCTGAAATTGTTGTTTCCTGATTTCTCTTGCAGACCCGATATATGTGGTACTTGGATAGCGGCTGTTCCAAGCATATGACCGGGCAGAAAGCTTTATTGTCTAATTATACAGAGAAATTCAGCGGAAATGTATGATTTGGAAACTACCAGTTTTCACCAATCTTAGGATTTGGTGACATCATTAAATACAACATAACGATTACGAAGGTGAGTTATGTCGAAGGCTTAGGGCACAAGCTGTTTAGTATCGGTCAATTCTGCGACAAAGGGTTAGAGGTCAACTTCAAATCTAAGAGTTGCTCAGTCCGTACTGAAGACGACAGTTGGATCCCAGATTTAATCTCAAAACAATGATATAAACAATAAGAGTAATAACAGCGGAAGCAGTATTGTTTAATATCAAAGGAGATTCAAATATCACAGTTCATAAAGCAAAACAGATAAACAAGATATTCTTTGAATAAAATATTCAACTTATATTATCAGTTATAAGACTTCTTAAGCACACTTTGAACAATAAGGTGATGGTCCTATTTATAGGACCATAAAGCAAATAGTGTACTTATCTGACAAATAGAAGCATGGATTGAACAGTATCTAACCTAAGAGGTAAGATCAAGATATTGAACAGTGTCTTACCTAAGAGGTAAGATGAAGACATGCTTGAACAGTGACCTACTCTAGAAAGTAAATCTTATCACAAGATGACGTGTCATCTGTTCTTCTTTGTCATCAATTCAGAGTGAACATCTTCAGAGCTCTGAAGTAGGATCTCTGATGAGGGGCTCTCTGATGTCTTTCTGAGACTGTCTCTGAACTGACTTCAGAGACAAACATACTTTCTTAAGACTGACTCTGAACTGACTTCAGAGACAAACTTTCTTTCTTTAGACTGACTCTGAACTAACTTCAGAGACAGACTTGCTTTCTTCAGACTGACTCTGAACTGACTTCAGAGACAGACTTGTTGATGTCCCTTGAAAGTCTTTAGATGAAGACTTAGTTATTTTCAATACTTTCATTGGTTCAGATTTGGGGCTAACAATCTCCCCCTAAGTACTGAAAATAAATAAAGAACACATAGAACATTTAACTAGAAAGCGAAGAGGAGAAAGTCATCCTCTTTAAATATTACTTCTCATAAGAATTTGGAATTACAAGAGAATAATATTAAAAAAAATTCAGAACCTATCACTAGAACATATCCTATGAAACATCATGATTATCTCTCTGAAGTTAATCATTGAGCCAATTTCCAAGTCTAGTTTCGCCAGTAGGTCTGCTCTGTGCCGTTCTTGCTTTATATGGATCATCTTTTGTACGCCTTTCAAGGTTTCATCAGAATACTTCGCTACTTGCGAAGCTAGAAAGATTTTCTTCTCTTGGTTGACTCTGTAGATAAAACCCAGAGGTTCTTCAATGATTGATCCAGTCTTCTGTTTGTCCAGGTTTTCGATGGTTTCCTATGGTTCAGTCACTTGGAGCTTTTCTTCACCCAAGTTCAGAGCTATCTGAAAGTCTCGTTTGGCTCTGTGTTTGATGTAAGCTTCCATTGCCCGTCTTACTTCAAACATGCCCATTATTATCTCCCTTCTTCCTGAATCATATCTTGCAGAGCAGTAGGCATAGAGATGAGTGAGATCATAAGGATTTAGATTTACGAGATCATTATCATTGAACTCGTAAATCTTCTGATCAGATCGATTCACCATATAATGCCTATATATGATTTTGTTGAAGGCGAATGTCTTTTCAGTGATTTTCTCAACTTTTATTATTGGAGCATCGTTGAGAACCGCCTTTCTTGGTGATGTCTTTGACTGTATGAATCTTCGTTCGTAGTCTGGCATATCCTTTCTGATTATAGGATTCAGAGGGATTACTTGAGTGTCTTCCAAATTGAACTCACAATATATATGCCGAAAGTGATCTTCTATCGATGCTTCAGGAGTGGATTCTAAGAATGTGGGAGGATGAGTGAAGACCTTGGCTGGTAAACCGATGCTTGTTTTCTGAACAAGATTCTCTTGAGGAGCTTGTTCATCAACAACCATGGTTTCTTTGTCCTTGAGCTTTGACTGAGTTATCTCTGAAGGCTGTTCAGAGATATATCCATCTATCTCTGGAGATTCTCTTAATTCTGAAGTTGTTGAGATATGATGAGGTTGAGCGTTTTTGAAAACATACTCTTCGACATCAATTACTTCGATCTCTTCTCCAGTAGCTTCTTCCTCTCTGTCAGAATCTTTCTGTTCTTTCTCAGACTCTGAGTCAAAGGCATCTCTTATCACCATTGGTTGTCTTTCGGGTGATGAGAATGCATCTTCAGAGGATGTAGAGAAGTCTACAAGTTGTTCTTCTTCCTCTTCCAGGGCTCCAATTTTCTCTGGAGTTGCATCGGTAACTGGAGTAATTGGAACACCTGGTGTTGATGAGGCAAAAAGTATTACCGGTGCTGTGAATGATTGCAAAGTGCGGTTTTCATCAGAAGAGGTGGTGTTCCTCTCTGGTTCCTTCTCTTGAGCTGGTGTAGAGGGAGCAACTTTAAAGGTGTGCGCGGTTGTATCTCTGATCTCCCTATCTTGTGATTCAGAGTTCTCATAATCATCTGAATCCTCAGAATCATCAAATCTGGCTTTCTTCACTGCATCGCTACAAGTCCCACCAGAAAACTTGTGTTTATATTTGGGAGAGCTTGGTTCAGCGATTCCTTTTCCTTTGGGATCCATAAGTGTCTTCTGAATGGATTTGATTGCCTCTGAAGCTGTAGTTCTGATTTCAGCAATCTGGTCCTCTGATTTATAGTTATGATGTTCCAGAGTAGCTTTGACCTGCTTCTGAGCAATGGTAGAGATCTTTGAAGAACAAGTCAACATTCTACTCATGATTGCGGATTTGAAAGAGGCCAGATCACTTTTGGTGATGAGGTCTTCAGAAGTTCGGGGTGGCGGTTGTGGTGTTACTGATGGTGCGCTGACATCTGGTACAGAGGCTTGAATTGTAGTTTGATGAGGTCAGAGATAGAGGCCATTTGATCTGTTGAGAGTGAAGATGATCTGGTGGCTACTATCTCATCCCTCAGTTCTTGTAGAGTCTTCTGGACATCGATGGTTGTAGATGCTTGATGTTGAAGAGAAGCATTCTGAGCTTTAAGAGCTGCTATCTCCATGGATGATCCAGCCTTCTGTCTGAACAGTTCTTGTTCCAACTCTTGGATTCTGTTAGAGGAGTCCAATAATTGGGTCTTCAGAGTGGAAACCTCTGCTCTTAGGTTTGTGTTTTCAGAGCGAAGAGCAGAGGTCTCTGAACCATCAACTCTCTGAAAGTTATGCTCATTCATGGAGCCTCTGACTTCCTCACAGAATCTATGGAACTCAGATTTAGTGAGAAGTTCAGAGAGGGGTACATTGGTTACGACACATGTAGCCAATTTTTCCTCGAGTTTAGAGGAGCCTTCGTTCAGAGCTGTTTTGACGTTGTCTCTGGAAGGACTTCCACTCAATCCTTGATGTTCCGGATAATCATCTTTGAGTGTTCTGTTCTCAACCAAGTCCTCCTCCTCAGATTCAGAGGACTGGAAGTGAATGTGGGAGTTGAGATTGCGATCCAGGCAAGTCAATCCTTGTGATTGTAGGTCAAGCCATTGTCCCTGAGTTGGACAGCTACTTTTGGATATCCTAAAGGGTGAGAGATGAGCCACAGAGGCATCATTATGTGTAGGATTTCCGGATGTACTCTGAGGCAACTGAGTACTTAAAGTATTGGCTAAGTCCTGTGAAGAGGGTTATCCAGAATTTGAGTTTCCTCAGTTATGTGAACTTCAGAGGTGGAAAGAGGTACCTCTGAAGTGGCTGGCTGGTTTGGGTTCGAGGTGTGCACCTCTGATTCAATAACCATTACCTCTGGATTAGGTAGGTTAGATTGTGTGGTTGCACTGGGAGATGGGGTTGGTGTCCTAAAATATATGTGCCTTGAGGCATCTTTTTGTATGGAAGGGGAAGGACTCTCAGGTTTCTTCAAGTCCTTAGAAGACTTGCTCTCTTCTCTCTGAGAATCTTCAGAGCTAGTCTCTGAAGATTCATCCTCACTTTCCTCAGAGCTAGTCGAGCTATCCTCTACACTAACAGATGAGGTTTCTTCAATTAATTCCTCATTGACAGCCCTTTCAAGTGCTCTGTCATCTCTCTCAACTTCGGTTTCTCTAGCAAGAGTACCCTCTGGTTCTCTGGTTCACTCTTGTGAGAGATCTGTACTTCAGGGTCCTAATATCCCTCTGAAGCCGAGATACTCTTACTCTCCATTCCAGGTTCAGGACCTAAGTGTGTTGGGGTTCCCAGAACTGGTTCTAGTCATTGGGCAACACTGAGATAAGAAGCTAAGGCTACAGATTAAGGATTTACCTGATTCAGCATGTGGTGAGGGATCCTCCTTGCTTCTGGATAGCCTTCAGATAGAATCGTCGGTATGAAGCTGTTCATTATGTAGAAAGGAGTTTTGGGTTGTTCAGGGGCGATCAAAATATGAAGCTTCTCGATCGCAGCATGGATGATTAGAGACAGAAATCTTGGGAAAGTTATTGAAGGAACTTTGGATGATTGGGTCGTTTGTTCAGGGTCCTTTGCCAAGCATTTGTTCTTCTTCTCTATTGATGTCAGAATCATATCAAAAATTATGCCGGCCATGTCCAAGTTGCGATTGAAGAATAGGGCATACATGATTGACAGAATTTCTAGTGTTGCTTGATCCATGCTCCCCAGTTTGCAGGTTAGAGTGCGGTTTAGGACAGAGAACATGAAGTTCCAGATTGGTGGTAGGTGTTGTCGTCGGAAGTTGCTCAATCTGGTGATTTCAGTGTTGTAACCTAGCATTCGAATAAACTGGAGTAGGGTTTCGAAAGTTGGGCATTTTTCAAAATGCGTGATTTGAAGTTCCTCAATTGTTAGGAGTGGGAGAACTTCTTTTAGAACAGTAGGATTGATGAGTATCCGACATTTTACAACTTGAGATATGTCGAACTCGCCGATTATTCCGTTATGTGCATCGTTGTAGTGACTTGATGAAAACCATTCTTGAACAAATGAGAGTGGACATTCATTTGTAAAAGCAGTTAGGGCTTGAGTTAGTTCACAGTTGGAGAAGAACTCGCAGATTACTCCGTATTGTTCCTCAAATTTGGGAGAATCAAGCTGAATCATGTGATTGTTGTCTTTGATTGGAAAACGATACAGTCTTGAAGGTTCGCCAGATTTGGGAATAAGTTTGCACCATTCATTTGAAGACGCCATTGTTGAGTTGTAGTGAAGAAGATGAAGTTCAAATTCTTTTTGGAGAGAGAGAGAGAGAGTGCTCGAGAGTAATTTGTAAAAATGAATATCCGGATGTTAAATTGGTTTTGTATCCAAATTTAGAAAAAGATACACTCGAGTACATAAGGTGAAACGACAGTGATTTGACCCTTTGGATAAAGCCGTTTGGCCTTCCATTCATCCCTTTTTGTGACACGTGGCCTTGAAAATTGTTGTACCTACGAATGTAGGTTCCAAGAAAATTGGAAAGGGGCGCCATTTTTCAATAAAAAATTGAATATCTTCTTTGTGCTGACTAGACAAACCTTTCGCCTTAAGAAGTAATTTAAGATATCACTTGTAATAAAAAGGTTCAGTTAAACTGAAATTTTAATTTCAAATGATATCAAAAATTGCTTATTAATTAAAAAGTTCTTGTTTGAGGAATGACTTGGTCTTTAAGTTGTTGACTCCCCCTTGACAGATGATTTGAAAAAAAAATCCTCAATTTCAGAGACTCTGAGATTAATTTCAGAGACTCTGAAAAGACTTCAGAGACCATTTTCAGAAACTCTGAGATAAATTTAATTTGATTCAGAGACAAAATTCAGAGATTCTATTCTCATTTTCAGAGACTCTGAGATTAAATTCAGAGACTCTGAGATGTCTTCTGAAAAGTTCTTTTTCTCAATTTTAGAGATTCTGAGATGAAATTCTCAATTTCAGAGACTCTGAGATGAAATTCAGAGACTCTGACATGTCTCCTGAAAAGTTCTTTTTCTCCCCCTTGACAAAAGAACAACTTTTTGTTTTTCTCCCCTTGTGTTTGGAGAACATTCAGAGATTGATATTGATATATGCTACTTGGTTCAGAGGCTCTGATTATTTGATCAAGAGACTCTGAGTTTCTTCCTTGTTAGGTAGACATATTCAACATTCCTAACTTGCTAATTAAAAAATTGAACCTTCGTTCATCTAAAGCTTTTGTGAAAATATCAGCAAGTTGGAGATCAGTTGGTACAAAATACATTTCTATTGTTCCTCTTTCAACATGATCTTTTAAGAAATGATACCTTACATCAATCTGCTTTGTCTTTGAATGTTGTATTGGATTGGCTGAGATGGCTATGGCACTTTTTGAATCACACAGAATGGGTATTCTTTCATATTGTTGGCCATAATCTCTGAGCTGAGTTTTCATCCATATTACTTGAGAGCAACAACTAGCAGCAGCAACATATTCTGCCTCTGCAGTTGAAGTTGAAACACAATTTTGTTTCTTGGATGACCAACTTACCAGCTTATTGCCTAGTAACTGACAGCACCCAGAGGTACTTTTTCTGTCAAGCTTACATCCTGCATGATCCGCATCAGTGTAAGTTGTTAGATCAAAACTAGAAAGTTTTGGATACCAGAGGCCTAATGATGGTGACCCTATTAGGTATCTGAAAATTCTTTTGACAGCAGATAGATGAGATTCTTTTGGATTTGCTTGATATCTAGCACAAAGACATGTTGCAAACATTATGTCAGGCCTACTTGCAGTTAAGTATAATAGTGAACCTATCATGCCTCTGTAGGTTTTTATATCCACAGATTGTCCTAAAGGATCAGAGTCATGTTTGACTCTGGTGGCAAGAGGTGTTTTCATAGAAGTTGAATCATTGAGTTTGTACTTTTTCAAAATTTCAGAGACATATTTAGTTTGACTTATGAAAGTACCTTCTGAAGTTTGTTTTACTTGTAAGCCCAGAAAGAAAGTTAATTCTCCCATGAGACTCATCTCAAATTCACTTTTCATCAATTCGGAAAACTTGTCACAATACTTTTGATTTGTAGAGCCAAATATAATGTGATCAACATAAATTTGTACTAATAGCATCTCATTTTTGTACCTTTTGATGAAAAATGTTGTATCAATTGTGCCTTTGTCAAATCCATTTTTAATCAGAAAAGTGGACAGTGTTGCATACCAAGCTCTTGGAGCTTGTTTAAGTCCATACAGAGCCTTATCCAAATAATAAACATGATTAGGAAACTCTATACATTCAAATCCAGGTGGTTGTTAGACATAAACTTCTTCATTTAATTTACCATGTAGAAAGGCAGATTTAACATCCATTTGATAAACTTTGAATCCTTTGTGTGCAGCATAGGCTAAGAAGATTCTGATTGCTTCTAGCCTAGCTACAGGTGCAAAGGTTTCATCATAATCAATACCTTCTTCTTGGCAATATCATTTAGCAACCAACCTGGCTTTGTTCCTGATTATTATTCCATCCTCATTCTTTTTGTTTCTGAAAACCCATTTTGTTCCAATTGCAAATTTTCCTTTGGGAAGGGGAACTAGGGTCCAGACTTTGTTTCTTACAAACTCTTGAAGTTCATCCTGCAATACAAAAATCCAATGAGGATCTTCAAGAGCTTCTTTTACCTTCTTTGGTTCAATAATGCTCAAAAAGTTTACGTAGAAGCATTCGTTGATTGTTGCAGATCTTGTTTTAACTCCTTCTGATGAGGATCCAATGATTTGATCAATTGGATGATCTTTTGTCCATCTTGAGATTGGAGCAAAGATTTGGGGTGGAGTTTGAGCTTCAGAGATGACAGTTGGTGACATCTCTGTTGTGCTGTTCAGAGGCTCCGAAGTTGTTTCCCGAGATGGTGAAGCAGATTCTTGAATTTCTTCACTATTTGTTTCTGGAGTTACTTCAGACACTCCTTGATCATCCTCTTTTTGATCTTCAGCTTCTTCTGATTCACTTTGTTGATCTGAATTTGGTGAAACAGAAGGTGTTAATTCAGAGGGTCCAGAAAGGGTTGTACCTGTTTCTTGGGGTCCTTCTGAATTTTCTCTTGGTCTATCTCTGAAGATTACTTCTGGGTTATCTTCATCAAAGAAATCTTCAAATATTCTGTTTAATTCAGATTCTCTTGATGATTCAGAGATAGGTGTTGAGAGACTTTCTTGTTGTTCAGAGCTTTTATTGTCATCAAAAGTGATATTGATGCTCTCTTGGATGGTCCTTGTTCTAAGATTGAACACTCTGAAAGTTTTTTAGGCTAATGAATATCCAATGAATTTGCCCTCATCAGCTTTCTTGTCAAACTTTCCAAGAGATTCTCTATCGTTCAGAATGTAACATCTGCATCCAAAAACATGAAAATATTTAACATTAGGTTTCCTATTGTTAATGAGTTCATAGGATGTTTTCTGAAATCTCTTGACAATTGTAGCTCTATTCTGAGTAAAGCAGGTTGTTGCTACTGCTTCTGCCCAAGAATTTGTTGAAAGATCAGATCCAGCTAGCATTGTCTTTGCAGCTTCAACAAGTGATCTGTTCTTCCTTTCAACTACTCCATTTTGCATAGGGGTTCTTGCTGCAGAAAAGTTAGGAGTAATGCCTTCTTCTGATAGATATGAATTGATTTTGGCATTTTTGAACTCGGTTCCATTATCACTTCTTAGTTTATGAACTTTGCTGCTAAATAGAACCTGTAATCTTTTCAACAATCTTATCAAAATATCAGGTACTTCAGATTTGGATCTGATAAATTCTATCCATGTGAATCTGGAAAATTCATCAATCAGAACCAGAATGTATTTCTTGCCTGCTAGACTCTGTACAGAGATAGGACCACAGAGGTCCACATGTAGCATGTGTAGAGGTCTAGGACAATTGTTTTCACTTTTGGTTAATTGGGAAGATCTTTTCATTTTTCCTATCTCACAAGCAGAACAAAGATGATCTTTGTTAAACTTCAGAGATGGTAATCCTTAACCAAATTAAGTTTAACTAATTTATCAAGTGAGGAAAAGTTTAGATGTGAAAACTTTTTATGCCAGAGCCAGACTTCCTCACTATTCAGAGGTACAAGACAAAGTTTCTCTGAATCAGTGTCGTTTATTTTGGTAAAATTCATTCTGTAGAGGTTACCTTTTCTGTCTGCTCTGAGTAATTCTTCACCTGATTCTGAGTGGATAAGTGAACAATATTTTCTTTGAAATTTCACATCAAAACCATGATCACAAAGGTGACTTATGCTGATCAGATTGTGTTTTAATCCATCCACATAAGCAAACCTTTGATACTAAAACATTTCCTCTTGATAACTCACCATATCCTTTAATCTGTCCTTGCACATTGTCTCCAAAAGTAACTGCTCCTCCAGATTTTGCTTTGAATGAGGATAGCAGTTCCTTATTTCCAGTCATATGCCTTGAACATCCAGAATCTAGGTACGAGATTGGCATTGACTGATTCTGCAAGACAGATTATTGTTTATTAGGTACCTATCTCATTATGGGTCCTTTTATGTTAGACTTTTGTGGATTTGTATGACTTTTTGGCATCTCATCTTTTGATGTCTTGCCTTTACTTGTCTTCTGTTGAAATTTTGTCTCTAAGATAATTTTCAGAGATTGATTCAGAAGACAATGTGATCCTCTGAAATGATTTTTCATTTTGATCAAGAGATGAATGCAGTTGCAATTAATAGAACAAGAAGAAGTAGGAGCAAAGTTTTTATTTTTATTAAAAGAATTTGTTACATTTTGACTTCTTTTGAAACTAGCATTAGGAATATTACATGTGTCCCTAACTACTTCTTTCCTTTTTGCTTGAAAGACAGTCTTCTTTTCAAGTAGCTTTTTCTTGATCAAAAACATCTTCTTTTCTTTGCTGCTTACTGCACAAACAGGATCAATATGGTTAATTTTTGTCCATTTGCCTTTTTTTTTCTGGAGAGAATTTTATTGTTTTATAGGTGTAAGAATTAGAAGTGTTTTTTTTATTCCTTGCCTTTTCTTGTAATTCTTTTTCAAGTTCCAGAGACGTTTTTGCTTGTAAACACATATTTGCAAAATCAGGACTTATTGGAATTCTGGTTTTCGTTTTCAAAAATGAAATTGGAACATTCAAAATACCAGACCCAACAGTTTCTATCTTTTTGTGAATTACATTCTCTGGTTTACAAAAAATCTGTTCATCAATCTCTTGATCAGATTTTGAATCAGAATCAAGAAAGTTTCTCTTAGTTTTAATAGAGATAACTACCTCTATTGGTTTTTCAATTTCTTTTGTTCTAGAGACTTTAATGATTCGTTTCATGCTTTCTTTTCTTTTTAAGTCCTCCATGACATTTTCTTTCCATATCTTTTTAACATCATCTTCAAATGTAGTTCTGATGTTTTCATCTGACTTTGGTGAATACAGAGGGGCATTCGGATTTAGTGAACTCTGAGATTCATTTTCAGAAGTACTTGAATCAGAGGTACTTTGTTCGGATGTCTCTGATTCATTTGAGATGAAAGCATCAAATCTGAAAATTTCTTTGGGATCATAGCTCTGAGGTTTTGTGAAGTGTACCTCTGAAGTTTCTTCTTTTATCTATAACACAGATTCTTCAAAGTTTTGTACTTCAGAGTATGTAGTATTTTTGAAATTTAGAGCTCTTGCTTTTGATCCCTCTGATGTTTTCATTCTTTTGAAATTATTCAGAGACGGACCTTCAGAGCTTTGGACCTTTCCTATACGGAAAGTGGAAGAAAGTGAAGTTTTCTCCAATCCAGTGAATGAATTCAACTCATTGAATCCCAGCCCTTGAGAGTCCATTTGAATTTTTATTTTGTCGAAAACACCTTGTGCATTAACATAGCTTTTGATTCGAAGATTTTTTCTATCTAGAGATTGATGTAGGATTTCTCTTTCCTTTTGAAAAAATTTGGTTAAGGCAATAGAATTGAGCCTTTCATACTCAGATTTCTTTACTTCTTCTTCTTTTCCTTTTAAAACTTTCTCAATTTTTCTTATTTCTTCTGAAAATGATTTTTCTTTTTGCTTGTGAGTTTTTTCAAGTTTGGTTTTTTCAAGAAAAATTTCTTTCTTTTCTGATTCCAGAAGATTTTTTTCTCTTTTGAAAAAGATGAGCTCTTTTGTCACTTGCTCTCTTTTCTTTTTCTCTTCAAGAAACTTTTTATCTAGATCTTGAAGTTCATTAATTAGTTTAAAAGCATCTATTTCAGGATCACTGTCAGAGGTGTAATGAGAGTTTACCTTTTCAGAGTTGTCTTCTGATGCTCCATCAGTTTGATTTCCATCTGAAAAAGCCATACCACAGAGATTGGTAGGTTCTTCCTCGCCGTCACTTGTTGAGTCTGATAGTCAGTCTTCCATTTCTGCTACAAGAACTCTTTCTTTTACGTTGTACTTGTATTTGTTCTTGTAGTAATCTTGATCTTTGACAAGTTTTCCTCTGCAGTTTGCAGAGAAATGGCCTATTTTTCCACATCTGAAGCATCTTCCATCATTTTGATTTGTTGGAAGAGTGGCAGTACTTGTCTCTGGCTTCTGTTCTTGAGGTTTGAAATATCTCTGTGGTTGTGGATACCTTGGTTGAAATGATTGTTGAGGTCTTGATTGTTGTTGTTGATCACTATATGGAGTGAATATGGTTTCTTGTTGAAATCTGACACCATCTTGTTGAAATCTTCTTTCAGGATTTCTTCTTTCTTCATTCTCTCCCCTTCCTTCAAATACTTTTTGCCAAATTTCTTGTTAAACTGATGAGTTATTAATGCAAGAGATTTGGAGAAGGCATTGATATCATCTTCTGAGTCTGAGTCTGAATGATTTTCTTCTGCCATTAGGACCTTTTTGGATCTTCTTTTTGTTTCCAAACTTTTTTGTGACTCTTCACAGTTGTTTTCTTTCGAAATTTGTTTTGAAACAAGTGCAAGGTGTGGCCCAGTGATTACTAGCATTAACACATTTAGATTGACACAAACACTTTTATTAGATCAATCACATGAATTACAATTAATCACAGATCTAACATCTAGTCACAGATCTCACGTATGTGTGTGTTCTTTGTGTGTGTTCTTACTCTCTCTCAACTACCACCAATATTACACCTTCACTTTCACACACTTACTCTCTTGCACGTCTACTACAAACAAAACAAAGACTTGCTTATATATAGGTCAACATGACCAAGCAAGGTCAAACCTTCTAAGCTCATTACAACACACATCCAAACACTAATTACAACAATGACCCTCATTTAATCTTGAATACAATTACAGTCTAACAATCTCCCCCTTTGGATTCAAGATTAAAATTTTTTTTGGCAATAATCTTCAGGTTTTCATATCTTCAGAATTAACTTCAACTTCAAATCTTTTCTGGCTTTGACATCTCGAAAACTTTGACAATTCTTCAAAATTATCTCTCCCTTTGAAATAGCTTTTGCATAAACTCTGACTTTCTCTTTGATAAACTTTCTTTAACCTTTGACTTTAAACATCTGAAAACTTTATCTCCTCTGAAATCTTTAAACCTTTAATCTGATCTTGAACTTTTGATTATTTTCCCCCTTTTTAATGATTTGTAAGAATCAAAATCATTAAAACACTTCAAGGTCAGATTCATCATTGAATGAACTTCCCATCGTCTTATAAGCAAATTCTTCATGAACTTTCATCTCCTCCTTTTAATAATAGACAATCTCCCCCATATAGGAAAATTATAAATCTCCAAAACATGATGTGATAAAATCTGTCATCTAATCTGAAAGAGCCGTTGAACCATAAATGTATTCATCTGAATCTTTTCAAATTCAAACGAAATAAAAGTTGTAACCCTGAATCAACATATGAAACAGTTAGAAATGCCTGTCAGTAACACGATGTTACTGTGTACAACGAATGTACAATATAAGGAGCTGGTTTGATGTTGACTCCCCAGGACTTCCATTCAATCATTGAAAAACACAAGGTAATTCTATGAATGTTCTGACAGAAAAACAAATTCTCTGTGTGCTCGTGCTTGTGTTTTGAAAGAATTAGCACAATGATTATGTTTCATAAGGCTCAAAGTATGTAAATCACTGAGACAACAATGATTATACATGGACTCAACGTGCATGAGAAAGGGTCGAAGGTGGGGCAACTTTCCTTCTTTTTCAATATCAACATCTTCCAAGTGAAGATCCAATAGATTATGTGCTGCTTCCCCAGAAAATGTGAAACATTCTCTTTTTAAGAAAAGAATGAGTAGCTAGTAGGGTTGTATGCAAGAGATGGCATGGGCTATTTGCCTATTTCAATGATGGTCACCAAAGAAATGTGAACCAATTAGTAATGTGGCTGCCCGGCTCAGAAAGATGTTTGGTGCAGAGTTCTAATATTCTTTTAACTCTGTTCTCACACCCTCTTTTTTTTTTAAACATTTAAGCTCACATCTAACCAATCTCTCATTTCCATTTTACCTCAGCTCACTCCCACACTCAATTTTTTTAGACCCCTCTCCCCTCAATCACTCAAAGGATTTCTTCCGAGGTAGGAAACACTGGTTATCGTGAATCCATGGAAGATCTAGTAAGCACTCACACTGAATCCCATGTTCCTAAAAGTACATGTTGTTCAATGATTTTCTTGACATGTAAAGCACAAGAAATCATATGTCAGTGTTTGTATGCTCATTTAAAAATCAGAAATGAAATTTGAGCATTTTAAACATTTAAGATATCTCAAAACTTTATATGAATGAAAAGAATAGAAATGTTTTGAGAATCTGACAATGATTAAGATCAGATCAAATTATCATGAAGAAAAAAAATTTGGGAATTCAAAGACGTATGTTGTTTATATGAACAATATATAAACATATTATCAATGAAAACACATTAAAATGAAATGACGTTTGATTCAAACAACTGTGAATACGAAACGACGGAGTATTACCATAGAAAGATATATCATTTGATACATGGTAATAACATAATCAAATTTGAAAATACTGAACCAGTGTGTGTATGAATACTTGACAAAGTATATAGAAAAGAAAATACACAAGTATTATTGTTTAAAGAACACACGACCAGATAAACAATGAAGTATCTAAAAAAAATCATTTAAAATTCACACTTCTCAAATCATAAATACATGTTAAGATCGTGAAGTGGTTTGAACATTTTAAAACCATTTTTCACAAGTGAAAGTTGTTCTTCTTTCACAACTGTTAGAGTATAAGGATTAGAATGTTATACCTGTGAATTAAAATCCTTAACTCCCCCTGAAATGAATATATCAATTAAAGTATCCTTGACTAGATATCCTCCCCCTTGATATCTGTAAAACATCAATCTTTTTAGAAATATTATTATAATATATATAGCAATAGAATATCTAAACTCCCTTTCAAACGAAAAACTTCCTGATAAGATGTAATCTTGAAAGCATCCTTCAGAATAAAACATTTGAATATGGGTTTTGAACTGAATTGTCCAAAAGCCAATGTCACATAAAATATCCTGCAAGAAAAAGATTTTGGTAATCATTATAAAAATGATTCCGCTTTAGTCAGATAGCATATAATGAAATATCTAAAATATATGCAAATAAAGTACAAGATTAGAAAACTCCCCCTAGAATCATGAATTGGCGTTTAACATACCAAGTTTGCTAACTAAAAAGGTAAACCTCTTTTCATCCAACGGATTGGTGAAAAGGTCAGCCAACTGGTAGTCTGTAGTCACGAAGTGCATAACGCACGTCAAAAGGTAAACCTCTTTCTATCCAGTTTGCATCCTGCATGATCAGCATCAGTATAGGCAGGTAAATCAAAAGACGAACCCTTAGGATACCAAAGGCCTAACTCAGTAGATCTTTTAAGATACCTAAGAATCCGTTTTACAGCGACCAGGTGTGATTCCTTCGGATTAGCTTGATATCTCGCACAGAAACATGTAGCAAACATAATATCCGGTTTACTGGCAGTTAAGTACAGCAGTGACCCAATCATGCTACGGTACACTTTTTGATCTACTAATTTGCCAGAAAGATCTGCATCTAAAAGTGTGCCCGTTGCCATAGGTGTTTTCATCACTGAACTGTCAGTTATGTTAAATTTCTTTAAAATATCTCGAATATATTTCGACTGATTAATGAAAATGCCTTCGGGTAACTGTTTTACTTGAAGACCAAGGAAAAAATTCAGTTCGCCCATCATTGACATTTCAAAACGAGATTCCATGATTCTTGAATTTTTTTTTTCAAAACTTTGGATTTGTAGAACTGAAAATTATGTCATCTACATAAATCTGAATCAGAATCATATCATCACCTTGCTTTTTCAGAAAGAGAGTAGTATCAATTGTACCTTTCTTGAATCCTGAAGCGAGTAAAAATTGAGTTAGAGTTTCGTACCAAGCTTTTGGTGCCTGTTTGAGTCCATACAAGGCTTTGTCTAAGACATAGACATGATCAGGGTTATTTGGATCAACGAATCCTTCTGGTTGAGCAACATATACTTCTTCATGCAATATCCCATTTAAGAATGCTGATTTTACGTCCATTTGGAAGACCGTAAAATTTTTATGCGCTGCATAGGATAAGAAGATTCGTATCGCTTCCAGTCGTGCCACAGGAGCAAATGTTTCTTCATAATCAATCCCCTCTTGTTGACAATAACCCTTTGCAACAAGGCGAGCTTTGTTTCGAACTACAACTCCAGATTCATCTCTCTTGTTTCTGAAAACCCACTTTGTTCCAATAACAGATTTTCCTTTTAGAAGTGGTATAAGTCGCCAAACTTTGTTCCTCTCAAATTGTAGAAGTTCATCTTGCATCGTCAGTATCCAATCTGGATCGCGCAAGGCTTATGAAGCTTTCTTCGGCTCGAGAGAACTTAAAAAACTTGAATATAGAAAAAAATTAGCCGATGCTGCACGCGTTTGTACACCATACTGTGCATCACCAATGATATTATGATGTTGGTGATTTCTTGTCCATTTCATTGTACTTGGAATCGGATGAATTTCAGCTTGAGTATTATCTTCCTCATATTCATCATATACTGCAGGTAAGTCTTTATCAACCCCAGATGTGCTCGGGACATCTTGTACAACCTCTTCTGAAGTAAATATTTCCGGAGCAATAGAAGAATCACTCGGAACTTCTGTTGCAGAATTTGGATCTGCATGCACAGAATCAACATTAGTATCTTCAGAATGTATATGTGTAGATGTACCTGATGTGGTTGATATTGTGACATTTTCAGAAGGTCCTGAAATATCTGCGACAATAATTGGAAACTCTGAAGTTGATGTGGATATGTTCAATTTTTCAAAATCTGCACATATATCTAGAAAAGCATCAAAAAATAATAAGTCTAATTCAGCTGTAATTTTATTTGAATTAGAAGACTTATTCTGTTTGACTTCAGGTTCTATTCCATCTTGAATAGAAACTTTCTGTTTAAGCTTGAGTTCTGAACTGTTGTGGTCAGAAGTCAACGTTGATGATTCGTCGAATGACAGATTAATGCTCTCCATGATCGTCTTGGTTCGTCTATTGTAGATCCGATAGGCTTTAGAAGTTAACGAATAACCAATGAAATAGCCTTCGTCAGCCTTCTTGTCAAATTTACCAAGATTGTCTCGATCATTGAGAATATAACACCTGCAACCAAAAGTACGAAAAAATTTAATATTCGGTTTTCTACTATTAATAAGTTCATACGCTGTCTTTTTATGTCTTTTGATGACAATCGTGCGGTTTTGTGTGACACATGCAGTGGCTACGGCTTCAGCCCATAGAAACATTGGCAATTCGGAATAGGCTAACATTGTCCTTGCAGCTTCCACCAGTGTTCTATTCTTCCTTTCAACTACTCCGTTTTGTTGAGGAGTGTAGGCAGTAGAAAAGTTGTGAGAGATCCCAACAGATATGAGATAACTCTGAAGCTTTTCATTCTTGAATTCCGTTCCATTGTCACTTCTCAAAGATATAACCGGCAATTGTAGTCGAACCTGGATCTTCTTTAAAAACTCAATGATCAGCTCTGCTGCATCTGATTTGTTCCTTAAAAATTCCAGCCAAGTATATCTGGAGTATTCATCTATCATGACCAAAATATATTTCTTACCATTGATAGACTGAGTCCTCATCGGGCCGCAAAGGTCTATATGTATCAATTCAAGAGGTGTTGAAGATGAGAATTCTGTCTTTGCTTTATGAGATGTTCGCTTCATCTATCCCATTTCACAAGCGGAACAAAGAGAATTCTTCTCAAACCTTAGTTCTGGTAGACCTTTGACAATGCCTTGTCTCGCCAACTGATTAATCTCATCAAAGTTTTGATGAGACAGACGCCGATGCCATATCCAACTTTCAGCTCGTGAAGCTTTTGCAATCAGACAAACAAATCTTGATGCAGAAAGTGTTGGAAAATTCACAGAATAAAGATTTGCATTCCGCTTGGCTTTAAAAACTGCACGACCATCTTTATCTTCAATATAACAGCATTTATCAGTAAACCGAACTTGAAATTGACTATCGCATAATTGACATGTACTGAAAAGATTATGATCAAGTCCTTCCATGTATAGTACTCTTTTGATTGTCATGGTGCCATTTGTTAACGATCCGTGTCCTCGAATGTATCCTGTAACCTCAGAATTAGCATAACTTACAGTACCGACAGATTCCTCAACATAATTGTGAAGTATATGCTTAAATCCTGACATATGGCGCGAGCATCCTGAATCTATATACCATGTATGTGAGGCCTGCAAAAAGAACAACTCATTTCTGTTTAGGTACCCATATCCAGATGGGTCCTTCCTTGTTAGCTTTTCGCAACTTATCAACATCATCTACCTTAGCCTTAATTCGGCACTCATAGCGAGGCTTAGGTACTCATTTCCATATCATTTTAACATTAAGCTCATGAAATATTTTCTTTTTCGAAAAATGATCAATCTTAGCATGAAAATTTTTAGCCTGATGAGTTAAGGAATTTAAAGCTGATTTGACATGAGATGTTTTTCTGGCAACTTTAGATTTAGGATGAATGGAAGGAATGATAAAAGCATTATCATGACAGTGTTTGCAGATAAAATTCTTACGTGCAAATGTCAAAAGCTTAGATTTATCCAATGAAGTACAATCATTCATACAACTTTGACATTTGGAAACATTTGAATTTTTACACATCAAACCACCACTATCACTGATATTACATTTATTTTTAGCAACTTTATTTTCCTTCACATTCTTCATCCTTTATTCTTTACCATTTTGCCTTTTTACATCTGAAACAGGAAACAGAATCTTGTTAGTTTTCTTTGAAGAAAATGATTTTGGCTTTGAAGTACAAGAAGCTTCTCCTTTCTCAAAAATACTCGGAGGATATTCAGGAGTAGTAGTATAAAAAACTGAAGTTTTAGAATTAACAGTATCAAAGTCTGGATTAGAATGAACATTCCAGTTTTTAGAGTCAAACATCTTTTTCTCCTTTAAATTTTGTTGAAACAAATCATTTTTTAAAATATTTAACTCTCTAGAGAGTTCTTTGTTTTCTTCAAAAGACTTGTCAAGTTTGAATTTGAGATCAACATTCTCATCTTCTAACTCTTCAATTGTCTTTTGAAGATCTGTGATTTGTTTCTCAAAATTAGATGCTTGATTCACCTCAGAGTTTGATTCCATCTTTTCTTTAATAGGAACAGGATCTGAAGCATTCATCATTTCTGTAAAGATCTCCTCAGTCATAATTTTTGAAAAATCAGAATTAAGGTTTTGATTCATGATATTTTCATCTTTTGATCCATTTGATGAATTAGACGTGAATAAATCAGATAATAACACTTGATTCTCAACATCAGTTTCTAAATCAGATTCATCAAACTGACACTGAGATTCAGTATTATTTTTATCAATCTTGACTGATTCTGTTGGAGAAAATAGAGACGTAAAATCACTAAATTCTATCTTTCTTGTTTTGTAACTTTCATTTAAATCTTTATAAGCAAAACCAACAGATTTTAAACTTGAAATGGAATCAGCGCAAGATAAAGTGTCATCATCATTCACAGATTTACCTTTTACAAAAGAATCATGAATATCAGGTTTTGTAGAAGTAGAGCCCATTTTATCAAAATTATACAAATTTTCTGGTGCTCTTTTTAAAACAGTATTTGGTTCAAAACCTAAACCTTTTTTAACATTATAAAATCTGACATCTTGGAGTTTGTTTGTTAAAAGATTTAATGTTTGCTCAGTATATCCTCTTTTCAGATTTAAATCCTCCAGTTGCTTAATTTTACAATATGCCTCGTTTCATTCTTGGAAACATGCTTCAAATTTTAGTTGAAAATCACCTTTTTCGGCATTTAAGTTTACAAGATCTCTTTCAAGCTCAGATATTTTTGAATTTAACACATCTTTGTCCTTTTTCAAACAATCTTTCTCAGATTCTTTTTCCTTAACAACATCTTTCAACATTGAATTTTCATCACGAAAATTCAACATTGTTTGTCTTTTATGACTAAGTTTGCCTTTTAAAGTTTTAAACTCTTCTTTCATGAATTTAACTTGAGCCTTTAAGGATTGAATACGTACCTCGGAACCACAGTCGGAATGATCAGAAGATGATCCAATGTTCTCATCTACTTTGGCCATCATACACACCTGAGTAAAGTGTGCAGATTCATCATCAGAACTCTTGTAGAGCCAATTCTCTTCTTCCGACATTAATTTCTGACCATCTTCCACCTTCTTTGCTAACAAAGTTTTCCGAGCATAATGTCACACCCCGCTAAAGCGGAAACACGAGGCATAACAGCTCCGATGTCATAGCACAAGATTATAAACATACCAACATTTACTTAACATTCAAAATACATTACATTTTTAAGTACAAAGTATCGTCATTGTTTACAAATCCCAAACTTTAAAATATAGCGATACGCATAAAGCAAAAATAATCTTGCTTCAAAATATGAAGTGCGCTGATAAAACATCATGGAATTACTTTCTTGATTCCTGAAAAGCATGAATAGAAACCAAGGTCAACTACAAAGAGTTGGTGAGTTCACAGGTTTTAAATATGCACAAATCATTTTTATATGCAAGTTGACATTTGTAGAACATACGTATAGACCAACTTCAATTCTTTGATTCATGAGCACCACAATTTAATTTCTTTATGATAGGTGTATGCAAAGACAATATTACGTTGAGCCACTACTAAGCCATCCCTGACCAATTTCAACGCCCCCAATGAACTAACTCAGCGGTGGTTCGAGCCACATGTTTAGTCATCTTATCTAGTATAGTGCACCCTTGCTCGTCAGCATTAAGGTGGGCTTGTCACACCAAATAGCGCTATCCACTAATACTATAGGCCCGATTTTCTTCGAGTTAATAGTAGTGTCACGGGGTCTTAACATTAAAAACTCAACACATCAATTGCATACTTATCATATAGCTTATAATTCCAAACGCTTTTAACAAAGCCTTATAAATTGCCAAATCGCAATACTTTCAAACAATTCTCATGAATCTTTAAATACGCAATTTAAACATGCTTTCCACCCCAAAATCAATTAAAACGATAAAAGTGGGGCTGTGAATACTCACCTTAACGAATGCGACGGTGAAGCTTTACTTTAATACTTATGGAATTTTGTCACGCCCTTAATTTCCCTATACAAGAGTTTCCATAAGGAAACACATTAATGCCCTATTCCGATGTCCAACCAATATGTCCAATTGTCCCATGAAATGCCATTATATAAATTCTTTAGTCCATATCCATAATTAAACTATACAAAGTTCCAAAATACAATAAAACAAAATTTTATACTTAAGAGGGTTACCTTTCTGGATTCAGCACATGCTGTCCAGAAAGTTGTTCGATGAAATCAACACGGAAGCTTAACTTCCCAAGAGAATTATTTAATCAAAAATTTTGTGATGATACTATAATATGTTTAGAGTAAATCTACATTTTTTTATAATTTTTGAATAACTTTTGATACTTCAAATAATTTTTACAAAATAGAGTGTCACTGATTTTCGGATCAGTGACATACCTCACTTGCAACAGGCTTTTGAGGTATCAATTCTTGGAATTAGATAGTGATCCATATATGGATGCAAACCTAACTCAAAATACTAACATTTGGAAAAAGATTCACTTATTTTGAATAAGTAATGAGGGAGTTATGGTCTCTACAAGATAGGTGTATGAATATGTCTTCACTGGACAGATTGCACCATTTTCTTGTAAAATCCATTTAAGTGCCCAAATCAACTCCAAATTCAGTGTTTTCGGACTTTTTAGAAAACTAACACTCTAAATTAAAGTTTAGAAGCAAAAACCCCAAATTTGGACAAGTGGTTTGTGAGTTGTGCAAGCTAGAAGTGAAGTCTATTTTCTGGACAGATTCTAGAATGAAATAAATACTATTTTATACCACCAAATAATGATCATTAGACATGGTTTTTGGATATAAACCATGTCTTCACTCCTCATTACATAATAACTAACTTATGCATCATGGATTCATTGCAATCAAAATGCTCATCCACATGCATGCATGAACATAACACCATATAAAATGACATTAACACTATTGTTAAGTTCTTAATCATGTGGAACTTGGGAAATTCCTTCATAAGAACATTTTTATACTAACATTCATTGTAACAAGAGTCAAAAACTCACATTATATACATCAAAGATAATCCATCTCATCATCAAAATTTCAATCACATGCAAGACAAAATAAACACTAACTTTATGATTTAACACTATTTAAAAACTCTTTAATCATATGAGATTTGAACAATCTCATCCTAAGAGTTTATTTATACTCAAAATTGATGTAAATGCATATATTTCAATCCATCATTAATAAAATTTTGTGGACCAAAAACCATATTTCATAAAATTATCATTTCTTGATAAAATCCCATAATAATACACTTGGAAACCCTAGTTTCATTGGAAGATCATTCAATGGTTCATTAGCAAATATATTGATACTAATGTATCCCATTTCACTTCCAAAACTTGGATTGTACAACATTTACATGAAAAGATATGAAGTATACAACTTTTTGATAATAAACTTGAAAAAATGAAAGTGTTAAGTGATTACCTTCACAAAAGGAGATGAAGACTTGAATTCTAACTTCAATTTGGAGATGGATTCTTGATTGGATTTTGATTCTTAGCAATGAGAAGAAAAGAAGAAAAAAAAAATGGTGATGGTGGTGGTGGCTTTCGGCCGAAGACAAGAGAGAAGAGAGAGAAGGAGGTGAAAAGTTAATTTTGAAAATGAGGATGAATTCTTGATTTTTAATTTATTTTTAATAATTAAAAATAATTAACATATATTACAATTAAGACAAGTGTCCTCATGACTCATCTTCATAAAAAAAAATAAAAAAAAATTTATTTAATATTATTAATTAAATTACTAGTCTAATTTATAAAATTTCAGATATAATTGAGAACCGAAATACCCGATTCTCAATATTTGCTAAATAATTATCAAATTTGGAAATTTTGCAATACAAGAGAAATTAACATACTGATTTATATAGTTTAAGGATTTTGGACTTTTATTTACTTATTTGGCATTTCTGGACAGTGACGGTCAGATGCGGAACTGTTCCGGGTTTTTAACGCAACTTCTAACTTTTTCGGGAAACTTTTTATCTTAAAGGCTTTTAATGAAAATTTAAAAGTGACAAAACTTATAATTTAATCTGAGGGTGCTAACCTCAATATTTAGAATTTGACAGGTGTCACACATAATATTCCGAATTATTTGTTCGCTTGAACTTGCAATCCTTGGAAAAATGACCTGGTTTTCCGCAGTTATAGCATCTTCCATATTTCGGCCCAGTCTCTTCTTTCTTTCCTTCTCTCTTCTCTTCTCGTTTCTCTTCTCGCTTTTCATCTCTTTTCTCTCCTCTTTTCTCATACTTCTTTTCAGATCTCGGTTTGAACTTGTCTTTCTTGTAACTCTCATATTTCGGCTTGTATTTGTTCTTTCCAAAGCTTTTAAACTGCTTTGTGAGAAGAGCCAGATTTTCAGCGAATCGTTGCATATCCTCAGCTGAATTTTCTTCACTTTCAGTAGAAGACTTATCAGTGCTTGAATCAGTAACCTCAGTGAGGAGAGCTCTGGATTTCCTTGACTTTGTCTTGTAAGAAGAACTGGACTTGAAACTTGATTGTTAGGATCGAATTCTTAACAAGAATTATAAATACTCAGAAACAATATCAAAGAAGTTTGCGGAATACACTTTGATATTTAATGAAACAGTAAACAAACAGTAAATCTGATGAATAACTTGCAAACTTGTATTGAATGATTGAAGTTACAAGATTACACACACAACCTCAATCTTGAAGAACAGACTCTTTCAAGACGAATTCTACTTCTCTAGACTTAGGAACTATGCCTTGAGGTTGATTCTCTCTAAAACAAAAAACTCAGAATTAAAACTTCTATCTAACTATTCTAAGCAATTATATATATACTGAATAATCAAAGATAATTACAAAACTTAAAAAGATCTTCAAGATAATCTTCATAATTATCTCCAAGCTTTCCATGTATATCTTCAGACGCGGTCTCTTCAATATTATCTTCAGTTTATCTCAGAAGCAATATTAATTACCTTGGAAGTATTAACTGAATCTTGGCAGCATTAAATACTAAGCAGCACTAACCTCTAGCAGTACTAACTAACTAAGCAGTACTAACTTTGATCAAACAGTACTAACTTTGACTAGCAGTATTAATTCTACTAGAAGTAGTAATACCTAGCAGTATTAATCTTTGAAACCTCTGGCAGCACTAACTCTGAACTGGCAGCATTAATGACTTAGTCACATCTTCAGTTCCCAACAATCTCCCCCTAACTTGACTTTTAGAAGAGAAGTCAAGTTCTTCAGATGCTTCCAAAACCATCAGTGATTCAAATTCCAGTGTTTGCATCTAACCCCAAACTCTGATTGATTGTTCTTTGGATCAAATACTTAGCCATTTCTGAATTTTCAACACATCTAAGCTTCTTCTTCAACATTGAATGAAGTTTCAATTTGCTATGGTTGTATACTTTATCCACTAGGAAGTATTCTATGTGATTTCTATCCAATGTCACAGAATATACTCCACTAGTTTCATATAAAGTCCAACTGGTAACTGCATGAAAAACATTCCTTATTATCTCCTCCACTTCATCAGATTTGAACATCATACACAGATACTCCAACACCAGTTTTGTAATTGAAATCCCTGGAGCTTTTAACTTATCTGTGTACAACTTCATCCCTATATCAAACATTTCTTCAATAACTGTAGACTTCATATTTTTCATCTTTCCTTTTCAGCCTAATGAACTCTTTTCCATCTACCTCTAGTACATCGCAGTGAATGACTTCAGGAGGTTTAACTCCTACTGGTTCTGCTGAAATTGGTTAAGGCACTTTGTCCATCACAACCATGTACATCTTTACATCCTCAGTGCTCAACTGCTTTTTCTTTTCTGATGGTTCAGGTGCCTCTTCTTCTCTAGCAACCTTTTTCTCTTCTTCTATTCTGGGCTTCTTAACAGTTTTCTTTCTTCTAGCCATCATCTTAGTTCTTTTCAGAATCCTTTGACTTTGCCCTAGAGTAGCTTCCTTCTTCTTTTCTACCTTTTCTTTTGTAGGAGTTCCCTCTTCACTTTCAGGGAAGGGTTGATTGATATTCACATCATGTCTCTCCTTGGCTTTCTTTTCAAATTCCACTCTATCCTTTTCATTACTCTTCAGCTTTCCCATTTCTTTCTCATAGAGATCCTTGATTTGATCAAAAGTCATCTTCACAAACATTTCTTTCTTTACACCAATTACACTCCTCAAGAAAGTTATCATCTTGTTTCTTTGCTGAGTTGCAAGGTAAGTTTGTGAAGGTCTTCTCTTCTTTTCACTTGATCTGGCCATCATAGCCTTTCTCATGCTTATAGCTCTTTGCTTTGCTTTTTCTGTTTCCAGCCCTTTCTGAAAAGCTTCATTTAGTTCATTTGCAAGTGCTCTGGCTATTTCTCTGTCTTTCTCAACCTGCTCTTTTTCTGTTTGATCTATCTCTTCTTCCAGTTTCTTAGCTAATGCTTCATCTGACTCAACCATCTTTTACTTTTTGGATGGTTGATCAGATTCTATCATCTTTTCTTTTCCCTTTTTCTTTGCATCTGCAGCCATTTCTTTCTTTTCTGCTTTCTTTGCTCCCCCTTCATTTATGACCACTCCCTTTGCTTTGGGAGTGTCATTCTTTGCTTTGAAAAGCATTTATGCTACTTCAATCTCTGCTGGTGTTAACCCTGTTACTGCTGCTGGGGTTGTTATTGCTGCTGGTGTTGTTACTGCTGCTGGTACACCTTCAGCTTTTTCTTCATCAAACTCTCCTTTTACTTCAACAAACTCCCCTTCAATCTGTTGATCTGACTTTTCTGAGCTTGAACTCTCCCCCTTTTTGGAAGCATTGTCAGTTTCCTTTTTGGTTGCCCCCTTTCTCCTCCTTAGAACAAATGTACTTCTTCTTTTCTTGGCCATGAGCTTTCCCACCAGTTGCTTGAGTTTGGAAATCTGTTGTTGTTGGGAGATGACCACTTGCTGCAAGGCTTTGATTTCTTTTCCTTGATTAACCACATCAACATTGATGTTGGCTATTGTTTCCATCCATTCTAAGTAAGTATAGTTGTCCTCACCTTCTTTAGGTGTTTTACCCACCCTTGAAGGATCATTGGAATCTTTTTCCATCAATCCATCAGTTTCAGAGTTGTCCTCACCCTTTTGGGATGTTTTGCCCATCCTTGAGGGATCTTTGGATCTTGTAGTAGTGGCCTTCTGCCTAGCAGAAGCACCAACTACCCCCTTGGTTTCTTGGCACCGGGGTCCTTTGGTTGATTTCTCAGCCAAAGTTTCCATGGGGAAGGTCTTAGAGATGTTACCACTATCCTTCTCTGTGCTAGCAGAAGTAGTGGCAGCCTTCTCACCTATATGCTCCTCCATCTCCTTAGAGAGCACCTCCTCAGGGTTGGGAGACACCCTATGGGATTCCCTTTGGATATTATCTATTGGAGAATGCTCCAATAGAGGGCTTAAAGATGCAGTGGGTGATGGTACAAGAAGGGAAGGAGCCTTCTTTACCTGTTTCCTTGTATAGGTTTGGGTAATAGGAGAAGTGGGTTTATGAAGTAGGGACTGTGAGATAGATATAGAGTGGGAAGGTTGGGATTGGCTAGCAGTGGGATGGTCTGTGGAGGGCCTTGACCCTGCTTCCATACCTTCATCAGTGTGGGATACCACCATCATTGTAGAGAACAATGGGGTGTCAACTCCTTCCGAGTCCCTAGCAGATCTTCTCATATTTGAGAAAACCTTGCCTTTAGGGGGTTTAGGTACATATACCCCATAAAAGTGAGGTATATCCGTCAATTCATTTGTGATAACTGCCTGTACAAACCTGGGATACATGAAGAAACTCTTCTTGTTGTCCAGGTTTGAGACAAGATCATTGAAGATCATCAGAGAAAAATTATATTTTCTAGCAGTAGATAAACAAACCAAAGCATATGCAATGGGACTGCTAAATTGGCTCCAGCCAGTGGTTTTCTTGGAAATACAGTGCATCAGGGTATGAACAAAGAACCTCCATTGGGGTGAAAATTGTGCTTTAAAAACCTTGAAAATCCCCAATTGGCCTTCATACCCCATTCTGGTGAGGTTTGAAAACAAATCCTCATTTGGAATAGAAGATATACCTGAAGCATCGTCTAGACGTAGACAGATGCGAATGGTCTCCTCATTAACTGTCAAGGGTTTGTCACAAACCCTTGTTTTGATGCACGACACTCCATTTTCAGAGCTAGTAGTAGCAGTGGCCCAGAACTGCCTTTGATGCTCTATGTAGATGGTAGGAGACACAGTGAGAGCATGAGCGATGTGGCTGGACTTCAGAAAGTCAACTATCTGGTGAAAACCTTCAGCTTGTTTTGGCTTTTGAAGCATGGCGATCTCGTTGTGCTCATCGATAAATGCCATTGAAGCCATCTGTATGCAAGGATTATTGACTATCGAGCACTTGATACTTGAGAAACAAGAGTGAGAGAGAAGATGAACAGTAGACAAAGAGTCGTTATGATCTTTTAGGCGGGGAAAGGATATTTATAGCTTTTGGATTAGAAGCAGTATTAACCTTAAAAAGATACTGAAAGCAGTATTAATAGAGAGCAGTATTAACTGAGAGCAGTATTGACCACTAACAGTATTAACTAACTAGCAGTATTAACTGAGAGCAGTATTAACCACTAGCAGTATTAACTAACTAGCAGTATTAACTGAGAGCAGTATTAACCACTAGCAGTATTAACTAACTAGCAGTATTAACTGAGAGCAATATTAACCACTAGCAGTATTAACTAACTAGCAGTATTAACTGAGAGCAGTATTAACCACTAGCAGTATTAACTAACTAGCAGTATTAACTGAGAGCAGTAGTAACACTGTACTGGCAGTACTAAAACTGTACTGGCAGTGTTAACCATACTTACACTTTTAAGCTTGTGATAAGCTGAGTACTGCTATACATTTCCTGAGAAAGAAAGTTAGTAACACCAAGAATAACCAATATACAGGTATTTAACCACATTTTAAGTAGGATCTTATTCAGAGTTGATCATTCCCACACTTGTTACCAAGAAAGTGAATCTACCCACATCAAAGGCTTTGGTGAATAGATCAACAAACTGGTTATCAGTATGAACTTTTACAACTTGAATAAGCTTCTTTTCATTGCAGTCTCTTATAAAGTGATACCTGATCTCAATGTGCTTTGTCTTTGAGTGCTTGACAGGATTATTAACAATGCTAATAGCACTGCTATTATCAATAAAGATTGGAGTGTGTAAAAAGGTTACCCCATAGTCCAACATTTGATTCTGAATCCATAAGACTTGAGAACAGCAACTTGCAGCTGCTATGTACTCTGCTTCTGTTGTAGATGTGGACACTGTAGTTTGTTTCTTGCACTACCATGAAACTAGTCTTGCACCCAAAAACTGACATCCTCCAGAAGTAGATTTTCTGTCCAAGTTTGCTCCACCTAAGTCACTGTCTGAGTACGCAAGTAGGTCAAATGATGAGTCATAAGGATACCAAAGTCCCAATCTAGGTTGCCCTTTGAGATATCTGAAGATCCTCTTAACAGCTTCATAGTGTGATTGCTTTGGCCTAACTTGAAATCTTGCACACACACAGACTGGAAACATTATATCTGGCCTAGAGGCTGTAAGATACATGAGAGAGCCAATCATGGATCTATAGTGATGAACATCCATATTCTCCCCCTCAAGATCTGCTGTTATCTGCTTGTGTGTCTCCATAGGTGTGCTGGCAGGCTTTGAGTCTGAGAAACCAAACTTGTTTAGAATGTCCTGCACATACTTGGATTGACAAATAAAAATACCATCTGACTTCTGTTGGACTTGGAGTCCAAGGAAGAAAGTAAGTTCCCCCATGGAACTCATTTTGAACCTTTGATGCATGAGATCCTCAAACTCCTTGCACATATTGTCTCTTGTGGATCCAAAGATTATATCATCTACATAGATCTGGACCAGCAAGATGTCCTTCTTCTTTCTCTTGATGAACAGAGTCTTATCAATGACTCCTCTTTCAAAGCCATTTTCCAAGAGATAGGATGACAGAGTGTCATACCATGCTCTTGGTGCTTGATGCAGTCCATAAAGTGCTTTCTTCAGTTTGTATACTCTGTCTGGATAGTTTGAATTTTCAAACCCTGGTGGTTGACAGACATATACTTCTTCTTCAATTGATCCATATAAAAATGTACTTTTTACATCCATTTGATAGACTTTGAACTTTATATAAGAAGCATAGGCCAGGAACAATCTGATTGCTTCTATCCTAGCCACTGGTGCAAATACTTCTTCATAATCTATTCCTTCTTCTTGTGTATACCCTTGAGCCACCAACCTTGCTTTGTTCTTTATTACTATTCCTCTCTCATCTCTCTTATTTCTGAAGACCCATTTTGTGCCTATTGCTCTTTGACCTTTAGGAAGGTCTACCAGATCCCAAACATCTTGCAGCTTGAATTGGAGCAGCTCTTCTTGCATAGCTTCTATCCAACTGGAATCTTTCATAGCATCATGAGCCTTCTTAGGCTCAAGCTGGGATAGAAAGCAAGAGAGCACTGTATGCTGTTGGTCTTGCATATCTTGCAGTCTGCTTTGATTTCTAGTCATCATAGAAGAAGAGATATCTCCTATTACCAGCTGAGGAGGATGATTCTTTTGTGTTCTTGTTTGATGACTAGGTTCTTCATTTAGTCCCACCTCTAGATTGGAGTCATTCAACACAACTGAGGTGATGTCAGCAGCTACTTCTGGTTCTTTATTCTCTTGATTCTCCTCATTTCTCCTTTCTTCTTCACTCTGATTTGGTTCAGTAGATGGCTCCTTTTCACAGTCTTCAATAGGATCCACTGTAGGTATGGGAAAAATTACAGACTGAGGTATATTTTCTTGAACTTGGGTAGTCCCTGATCCTCCACTACCTGGTCCTGCATAATCATCACTACTGAAACCAAAAGAGTTAGTTAGTGAATCAATGTCAAACAGCCACTGAGGACCAGACCCAATAGGATTTGGTGTGTTCTCATTGCATTTGACATTGTCACTTTCCTCAATTATTCTAGAAGAAGTATTAAAAACTCTGTAGGCTTTACTTTGACATGAGTAACCCACAAGGAATCCATCATCTGCCTTGCTATCAAACTTTCCTAAGTGAGATTTAGTATTGAGAATTGTACAAGGACACCCAAATGGTTTAAAAAATCCAATAAAGGGTTTTCTTTTATTTAAGAGCTCATAAGGTGTCTTGTTCTTTGGCTTGACCACTAGCACTCTGTTTTGGACATAACAGGCAGTATTAACTGCTTCAGCCCATAAAGTAATTGGCAGTTTTGAATCAGCTAACAGAGATCTAGCAGCCTCAATTAGTGTCCTATTCCTTCTCTCAGCAACCCCATTTTGTTGTGGAGTCCTAAGAGCACTATATTGTCTCTCAATGCCTTTTTCTTCATAAAAGTTGTTTAGATCAATATTTTTAAATTAAGTTCCATTGTCTGATCTAATGACTTTTACTTTTTGATTAGTTTGGTTTTCAATTCTTAGAATAAAGGAGTTGATCAGTCCACTTGTCTCATCCTTAGTCCTTAGAAAATATACCCAAGTAAATCTAGAATAATCATCAACAATAACTAGGCAATATGATTTCTTCCCTATGCTCATCACATTTGTAGGGCCAAACAGATCCATATGTAATAACTGGAGACAAGAAGAAATTGAATTTAACTCTTTGGTCTTACGAGAAGTTTTGTGCTGTTTGCCTTTAAGACAAGCAACACAATGATCATCACATGAAAAGACTTTTGATGGTAAACCTCTTACAAGGTTGTTATTAACAAGTTTGTTCATTGTCTTGAAATTCATGTGACACATCCTTCTGTCCCAAAGAGAGGATTCATCCACAGAAGCTTTTGAAACAAGACAGTTTAGGGATGAATCACTTGAAACATTGTCCATATCTAGACAGTAAACATTGTCCTTTCTTGGAGTTCTAAGTAGTATCATGCTTTCATCAACTACCTTGAATCCTGGAGCAAGGATCATACATTCTGTATTTGTAAATAATATACTATGTTGTTTGTCACAAACCTGTGATACACTTAACAGGTTGTACTTTAACTGATCAACATAGTAGACATCCTCAAATGTCATCTTACCTTTTGTGACATTACCTTTTCCACTTATTTTTCCACCTGCAAGATTGTCTCCAAATGCAACATGTCCTCCATTGATATGCTTGAAATCCTGAAGGCATGACATGTTGCCTGTCATGTGCCTAGAGCAACCACTATCCACATGCCAGATGCTCTTCCCCTTGAGCTGTTGGTTGCCCTGCACATAAGATAAATCAGTTAGTATGGATTAGGAACCCAAGCCAAAGTGGTCTTGGGTACCCCTTTCTCATCAAAATATTTGCATTCCTTTTTGACAAGATTTTTAAACTTTGACTCCTCATTGCTGGAGTACTTTGTCACAATAATGGGTTTTGCAGCACATTTGCTAGAAGCAGTACTTGTTTTAGAAGAACTAACTGCATTAGCAGTACTTGCATGCTTAGCAGTATTAACCTTGTTAAAAGTAGTAACTGCATCAGCCGCAGTAACTGTGTTAGCAGTAGTAACCTTTGAAGAAGTACTAACAGTATTAGAAGCATTAATCTTCTCAGCAGTACTAACACTGGTAGCAGCAGTATTGCTCCTAGCAACACTATCCCTGTCAGCAGTATTATTGGATGTAGCAGTACTAACAGTTTTAGTGCTTCTGGGCACCCACATTTTAATACTCTCTTTTAAAACCTTTTTCTTCATTTGGCCTTTGGTTTCAACAGATTTCTTAGCCACATGTTTCTTTCCAGCCTTCCTATAACCAAAAGGTTTTTGCACACATCTTTAAAAGCTCATTCTTTGGTTAATAGGATTAAAGAAACAGTACTTAGCCAAATGATTTAACTTGCCACATATGAAACATGGTTTTGGTCTGATTATCTTACTCAGATCAACTCCTTGTTTCTGAGCCCCATTGATTATTCCAGTTTCTTTGATTACCTCTCTTTGTACCAGAACTTGGGCTCTCAGTTTTAATGTAAGCACACTGTTTACAAGGGCCAGGATTCACAACCGTGGTCTGTTTGTAATGGACCTTGTTAGCCTTTCCTTTGGTCTTCTCTATCTCTTTAGACTTGACCCAGATTTTTCCACATCCCTCATTGGTGATAATGTTGTTTTCTAAGGGTATCTTTTTACTCATATCATTATTCCTATTCTCACTAGCTTCTTTCTCAGTCAGATCCTTAACCACCACCTCATCCAAAGGATCTATCTTAAATGCTTTCTCAGACAAGTCCTTTTTCTCCTTGGTCTCTAACAGGTCTGATGTAGGAGGGATATAGTTGTTGTTATAAGGAGGAGGTGTGTTGTTGTATCCAACACCAGGCTTCATCTTATCATGAATCTGAGCCTTTAGAAGAGAATCAATTGCTTTTGAGGCATATGAAAACTTTTCTATATCAAGCTTAACCTTAGCTAATTCTTCTTTCAACTTATCATTCTCTTCTTTGGACATAGACAGTTTGGTCTCTAACTCATTCTTTTCCCACTTCCAGTAGTTTGTGTCATAAGAGTGTTGAAGTTCATTGTCTTGAAAGCCTTTGATTTGTTCTTCAAACCTCTCCACTATCAACACATAATCTCTTCTGTCCTTTTCTAATCTTTTGAGGTCATCACACATGTTTTGGTTGTGATCCCTGTACCTTTTGACAGTATCTATGCAAGATTGAGTACAAATATTAGAACTTACCTCAGAGGGAAGATCAGATATCTCTGCCATAAGAGCTTGATTCTGAATGGCTTCCTCAGCTTGGTCACTCCAGTCAAACCCCATTCCTTGTTGAGAAACAAGGGCTTGAGCAGAGTTCTTGTTTTGATTGTAGCCTCCATTCTGGGCTTGTTGGTGGTTGTTATTTGGCACACCACTTCTGCATTCTCTAGCAAAGTGTCCCTTCATGTGGCACTTATAGCATTCCACCTTTGTCTTGTCAAAACCAGCACCATCTTCTCTTCTTTGAGAGAAGTTGTTCCTCCCAGTTCTTTTAATAAACTTCTTCACCCTCATAGATAACATGGCCATCTGCCATTTAATGTCCATCTCCTCCAAGTCATCAGGGTGAATTTTTTCCAGATCATCATTAATCAAAGAGTTGTTGCTATGACTTGACAAAAAGGCTTCAAAGACAGTTTCAGTGCCTTTTTCTGAATTCACTCCACTAGCAGCACTAACTACTTCAGGGTTGGCAGTAGTATCAGCAGATGCTGATAGAAGTGCTGCATTATGAATATACCCAGTGGGCTTCTTCTTAGCTTCTACCTCTGATTCAAAAACTCTTAGATCATTATACAGATCATCTAGTTCCTTCTCTTCCAGATTGTCACTCTGTCTATATGAGACAATGTACATAGTCCATTCTTCTCCAAGAGATCTGAGGAATTTCCTATTGATATCATCTTACTCCATCTTCACTCCCATAGTATCCAGTTCACCAATAAGCTTGTTGAACCTGTCAAAAGTTTGAGTCATGGACTCATTCTTTGAAGAAGTGAAGTTCTCATACTGCTGCTTCAGAACATCCCTTTGATTTCTTTTGGTGCTTTTAGTTCCAGCAAATCTTTTCTCTAGAGCATTCTAGAGAATCTGAGCATCTGTGCAGTTACAGAATTGATGCTGATATTCATTGGGTATGGCCAAGAGCAGTGTGCTCAAGGCCTTCATCTCTGTCTGTCTAATCTTCCTCACACCATCTGTCTTTGGTGGAGATCTTTTACCATCTGGTCCAATCTGACCTTCAGTAGAGGGGCCATTCTCAATGACATCCCACATTGAGTAGTCAGTAAGGAGAATGTATTGCCTTAGCAAGAATTATAAATACTCAGAAACAATATCAAAGAAGTTTGTGGAATAACACTTTGATATTTAATGAAACAGTAAACAAACAGTAAATCTGATGAATAACTTGCAAACTTGTATTGAATGATTGAAGTTACAAGATTACACACACAACCTCAATCTTGAAGAACAGACTCTTTCAAAACGAATTCTACTTCTCTAGAATTAGGAACTATGCCTTGAGGTTGATTCTCTTTAAAACAAAAAACTCAGAATTAAAACTTCTATCTTACTATTCTAAGCAATTATATATATACTGAATAATCAAAGATAATTACAAAACTTAAAAAGATCTTCAAGATAATCTTCATAATTATCTCCAAGCTTTCCATGTATATCTTCAGACGCGGTCTCTTTAATATTATCTTCAGTTTATCTCAGAAGCAGTATTAATTACCTTGGAAGTATTAACTGAATCTTGGCAGCATTAAATACTAAGCAGCACTAACCTCTAGCAGTACTAACTAGCTAAGCAGTACTAACTATGATCAAGCAGTACTAACTTTCACTAGCAGTATTAATTCTACTAGAAGTAGTAATACCTAGCAGTATTAATCTTTGAAATCCTCTGGCAGCACTAACTCTGAACTAGCAGCATTAATGACTTAGTCACATCTTCAGTTCCCAACAATACCCTTTCTTATGTTCAGACATTAAGGCTAGAGAATCTTTGACCATCTTCTTTTCAGCACCAAGCTGCTTTACTTCATCCTCATGCTGAGATAAAGTTGTGAAGATATCATTGACGTCTTCTTGTGCCATGTCCTTAGTCATCTGAATGTTGATAGCATAGCTTTTCCATTCTGGGTTCAAGTTCTTGATGAACTTATAATTGATCTCTGATTCTGACTTGTTCATTCCATTTCTCCTTAGATCATTCAATATCACATTGAAGCGATTGTATGTTTCCAACAAAGTCTCTCCTTATTTCGCATGAAAGTCTTCATATGCATTTATACTCTGATTCAGCTTTGTCTGAATTGACTTCTTTGATCCTTGAAACTGTTTCTCCAATTCATCCCATAACTCTTTTGCAGATTCCCTACTATCTACTCGATTGTAGATATCATTAGAGATTGCCATAGTGAGATAGATAAGTGCCTCATCATCTAGCTTGTATCTTGCCTTTTCCACATCAGTAAAGAATTGATATGGTTTTGACACATATCGATCTGGGATAGCTGGAGATGTAGCTGTGGCTGCTTGTCCAGGTTCAAACAATTGTGGATTTCCCGGACCATCTATGATAGATGTCATATAATCTCTGTTCTTTAGATTTAAGAACTGAATCATTCTTTTCTTCCATTGTGAATAATCTCCGACAGACAAGACCGGAGGCTTCAGATGAGATCCCATAGAAAGAAATTCATTTGTCATGGTTGAAGAATGTATGTACCTACACAAGATAAAAAATATTAGCTAGTAAAGATCTTTAAATCCAATTAAATCAAGAAAACTTAAAAAAAATTCAGAGATTTTGATTACTCAAAGAACTTTTGTCCCCCTGCGCAAACTACACTTTGCGTTTGTAGCAAGGAACGCAAACCTTAGCTTTGCGTTTGTAGTGAAGATCGCAAACCAACACTTTGCGTTTGTGCTAAGGAACGCAAACCTTAGCTTTGCGTTTGTAGTGTGGAACGCAATCCTTAACTTTGCGTTTGTAGTGTGGAACGCAATCCTTAACTTTGCGTTTGTAGAGTGAAACGCAATTCTTAACTTTGCGTTTGTGATGTGGAACGCAAAATTCAGTTTGCGTTTGTGATTTGAAGCACAAACTAACACTTTGCGTTTGTGTGATGATACGCAAAGTACAAATCAAACACAAATTCGATGTATGAAATGCAAACGAGGATGAATCACGCGCAAACCAGGATGAATCAAACGCAAATCAATATGAACACCCGCAAACTATGATGAACACACGCAAACCTCTAAACTCGATCACAATCATACCAAAAACTCATCTAGACTTCAAATTTCGATCTGAAAAATTGACAATTCACTCACCTAAACATCTCGAATCTAATTCTGACAATGAATTTCGATTAAAAACACTCAAAATGACAATTTGATTCAAGAACAGTACGGTGAACTCGTGAACTCGAAAAACAACAAATATTCAAAATTGATGATCAATTCACATGCTATTCAAAAATCAAAAGATACAGACTCGATAGATTTCACAATATGATCATAACCTGATCAATTTCAACTCGAAAATTTCACTAAAAATCAAAATAGATTTTGACTTCCTGAACAGTAGTGTGAACAGTACGACTCAAAACATTTTCTTAATTTTCAAACGGATTTGGCTCTGATACCAATTGTGGCCCAGTGATTACTAGCATTAACACATTTAGATTGACACAAACACTTTTATTAGATCAATCACATGAATTACAATTAATCACAGATCTAACATCTAGTCACAGATCTCACGTATGTGTGTGTTCTTTGTGTGTGTTCTTACTCTCTCTCAACTACCACCAATATTACACCTTCACTTTCACACACTTACTCTCTTGCACGTCTACTACAAACAAAACAAAGACTTGCTTATATATAGGTCAACATGACCAAGCAAGGTCAAACCTTCTAAGCTCATTACAACACATATCCAAACACTAATTACAACAATGACCCTCATTTAATCTTGAATACAATTACAGTCTAACACAAGGGGTCCACCTGAAGACAATTTTGATTTTTGCTTCATAACTTCCTTTTCATGTGCAACAAGAGTGCCATAAATGTCAGTTAATGACCATGACTCAAGATCTTGATTGGCTTGTATAGACATGGACAGTTGTGACCATTCTTCATTTAAGCTTTTCAAGAAAAGAACATTGTTTTCCTCTTTTGTTCTTATCACTCCAAACTTTCTGCATTTGTTGATAAGAATGTTGAATCTTGAGTAAGTTTGGTGTAATATTTCTTCTGGTAGAGCATGAAAATCATGATATTCATTGATGCATAGATTTCTTCTATTTTTCTGGGTTTGTAGGCCTCCTTCAAGTTGATTTAACAACTGATCCCATATCTCTTTTGCAGTTTTACAAGAATCAAGTTCTTGAAAGATGTCATTGGGAATGGCCATTATCAGTAATCTAACATCTTTTGAGTCATTATCCATTATATTAGTTTCTTCATCAGTGAAGTTTGTGGTTTTCTTTTCATAAAATATGCAGGGATTTCAGCAGTATCTGTTGTTCCAGGAACTCTTGGAACCAACACCATTGGAATGTGAGGTCCAACGTTTACTGATCTAAAGAGATCCTTGTCCATACCTTCTAATAAATTTACCATCCTTATCTTCCATTGGGGATATTCATCCCTTAAAAGTGTAGGAGGATTTGTTAAAGACCCAGCTGTATAAATGGCACTTATGCTTGAGTTTGCCATTTTTGAAGAAAAACATGAAGATTTGAAGAACAGATGCTTTTTGTATTGAAAAGTGATTTACTATCAAATCTTGAGCATATGGTGTTCTTTAATAAACCAGGTTTATTTGAACATGCGCAGATATTGAAAGTTAGAATCAATGAGATGTAAATCTATCCGAGTATGCAGATGCGATCTTACTTTGTTTAGAAAACAAAGAAGGCTCTGATACCAATTGTTGGATCTCAGATTTAATCTCACGACAATGATATAAACATTAAGAGTAATAACAACGGAAGCAGTATAGTTTAATATCAAAGGAGATTCAAATATCACAGTTCATAAAGCAAAACAGATAAACAAGATATTCTTTGAATAAAATATTCAACTTATATTATCAGTTATAAGACTTCTTAAGCACACTTTGAACAATAAGGTGATGGTCCTATTTATAGGACCATAAAGCAAATAGTGTACTTATCTGACAAATAGAAGCATGGCTTGAACAGTATCTAACCTAAGAGGTAAGATCAAGATATTGAACAGTGTCTTACCTAAGAGGTAAGATCAAAACATGCTTGAACAATGACCTACTCTAGAAAGTAAATGTTATCACAAGGTGACGTGTCATCTGTTCTTCTTTGTCATCAATTCAGAGTGAACATCTTCAGAGCTCTGAAGTAGGATCTCTGATGAGGGGCTCTCTGATATCTTTCTGAGACTGTCTCTGAACTGACTTCAGAGACAGACATACTTTCTTCAAACTGACTCTGAACTGACTTCAGAGACAGACTTGCTTTCTTCAGACTGACTCTAAACTGACTTCAGAGACAGACTTGTTGATGTCCCTTGAAAGTCTTTAGATGAAGACTTAGTTATTTTCAATACTTTCATTGGTTCAGATTTGGGTCTAACAACGACAAAGAACTCTTAGTCGGAAATAGAAAATCAAACCTCTACACCATCAATCTTTCAAAGGTCCAGACTGACAATCAGGTTTGCTTACTGACAAAAGCTTCAATGCAGCAAAGTTGGCTTTGGCACCGAAGGCTGTCACACCTGAATTTTCGTTACATTAACAAGATGGTTAGTGGAAAGTTAGTGAATGGACTTCCTGAGCTCAAGTATGTGAAAGAACACTTGTGTGCAACATGTGAAAAAGGGAAGATGAAAAGAGCTCCACATAAACCGAAGCCTGAACCTAGTACCAATTCTCCATTAGAGTTGTTGCATATGGATCTTTGTGGTCCAATGCGAACACAAAGCTTAGGCGGAAAGAAATATGTTCTTGTTATCGTGGACGACTATTCGCGATACACGTGGGTCAAATTTCTACTATCAAAGGATGAGACACCCGAAGTACTCATTACATTTCTGAAGATGACCTAGGTGAATTTGCAGAAACCAGTCAAGCTTCTCAGAATGGATAACGACACAGAGTTTAAAAACAGAACTGTTGAAGATTATCTCGAATCGGTCGGGATATCACATCAATACTCTGCTGCTCGTACGCCTTAACAGAATGGAGTAGTCGAAAGGAGAGATCGAACGCTAGTCGAGGTCGCTCGCACTATGCTCAGCCAATTAGACTTACCTCTATTTCTATGGGCAGAAGCTATTTCGACTGCGTGCTACACTCAAAATCGTTCCATGATACACCGCAGATTTCAAAAGACTTCGTATGCTTTGATCAACAACCGAACACCAACCATCAAATATTTTTATATTTTTGGGTGTAAGTGTTTTGTGCTAAACGACAGAGAGAGTCTGAACAAGTTCAGTGCTAAGGCAGATGAGGGCATCTTCATTGGATATTCTTCATTGAAGAAGTTGAAGACTGTTATCGAGAGCGTAAACGTCACATTCGTTAAGGAAATGGCTTCTGAACAAGTCAGTTCAGAACCCGTGATAACTGGAGTGTTAGCTTCTGGGCAAATTAGTTCAGAACCTGTACCTGAAAAGAACAAATCAGATGAAACATCAACGTCTACTAATCATTTATCTGATTCAGATCTTTTATTTGAACTGTTTTATGATGAATATCTTGGACCTAATATGAATCAACCTGTTGTGGTTTACAAGATTGAAGATTCAACGATTAATCATCTAACCACTTCAAATGTTTCTACTGAATCAAATTCCCTGATTCGGCAAGAAATTTTCCAGTTCAAATGCCTACTCCAATAGTTGAAGTTGTATCTACTATTGATGAGCCAGAAGTTGCTGATACAGTAGGATGTGATGTAAGGACAGATCAACAGACTGAACAAGCTGTACCTACTGAAGCTTCTGCACCAAATACTTCAACTGAATCCCTCCCTCATACTGTTCAAACTGAAGAACCTGAAAGTGGATTTTTAGATGACAACCATGATCAATCTTCATCTACTCCACTCCCAAATGAGCATCGCTGGACCAAAGAGCACCCTCTTCACCAAGTAATTGGAGATCTTAACAAACCGATGCAAACTAGGTCAACAACTTTGAATCAATGTATGCATGACTCGTTCCTCAGAAAAATAGAGCCTACTCGAGTATCAGAAGCTCTCGCTGATTCGGATTGGGTGTCTTCTATGCAAGAAGAGTTAAACCAGTTCTGTTAGTGTATTATTGTATCCAAGATTTAATAGGAAAAGTCAAGTAAAGATAAGTCAACAAAGTCAAAATGTGTTTAGTCAATATGAGTTTACTTAGGTGTTAAGCTTGTAGTTTTAGTCCTTGGTATAAATACCTTGGTTTGTGTTTGTTGTAAGTAGGTGGTTCTTAATTGCTATATACATATGACTAAGTTTCTCTCTCTACTCTCTCTCTAGACTTTGAATGTCAAATCTTGTTTAGATTGATAGATTGCTTGATTGTGATTGGGAGATTTACAATATCAATTGGTATCAGAGCAAACCAAACAATTTCAGAGTGATTGGATTGAGCAAATTGATTGACTTTCTGGAAATTTTGTCAAAAACTCTCGTTTCTTGAAAAAGTCACTGTTTGATCAATTTGTTGTTGAAAAATCGTTTTTAGTACAAGTAAATGGAATCATTTCATTCTATTTATGTTTTGGAACATTTCTTGTGTTAATCATATCTCAAAATTAGCATTAAACCAGATTCAATTTATGAATTTTGAAATATTTTCTTGAAAACGAATTCGAACAATGTTCTTGAATCAGATTGTCACATTTTGATGTTTTTATTCAAAATCCTGTGATAGAATTGTTTTCTAATTGGTAAATCGATCATCCTTGTGCAATTTCAAGTTCTATCTTGTAGGTTTAATCGATTTAGATCGAATTGTGAAACTCAGAGGCAAAAACGCGCAAGTTCATCCATAGAATGCGCAAGGGTCAAGTGAAGAACGCGCAAGCAAAACGTGCGAGTTTGGGTAAAACGCGCTAACAGAGGCAAGCAAGTTTCATAAAGGCGCAAGGCGTTACCTGCGAGTTTGAACGAAACGCGCTAGAAGAGCTTGCGAGTTTGAAATCCGTGAAATTTTTTCTAAGTGTTGAAACGTGCAAACCTCGCTTTGCGTGAGCCGTGTAAAGCGCAAACCTCGCTTTACGTGAGCCTTGTAACGCGCAAACCTCTCTTTGCGTGAGCCGTGTAACGCGCAAACGTCATAAAACGCGCACGTAACTACTAGCGCGAATCAGAAACGCGCAAGTGCCTACTAGCGAGTTTCAGTGTGAATAGTACTTTGCGCTTTCAGTGCCTTGCGAGTTTCATCCTTTGCGTGACGAACGACTAAAACGTTTCAGTGGTTAGCGAGTTTGATCAGTGAATAGTGACTAGCGCGTACAATAACTTGCGAGTTTCAAGACTTATATTTTTTTCTGAAATTAATTTTTTTTTATTCAAGTTTGACTTTTTAGTCAACATTTCTGATTTGTTTGGGAACGATCATTTCATTATCAAGCTAATTTGTCAAGATGCCAACTACAGATGAGAGAGGAAATATTGTACTATCAGCCAGAGATTGTGCTATCTTGTACATGCCTGAGATACCAAATATAGAAGCTGAACGAAATCAACTGAAAAATCAGAATTCAGTGCTTCTAAAGCAGATTCAGGAGTTGAAACTAAATTTGTCAAATTCTGATAAAACTCCTGACTGTAAAAAATGTGCTAATATGGATAAATCTCATTTTGCAGGTATTCTCAGTGAGAAAGAGAAAGAGATTAAAGATAGAGACAAAATGATGGGAATAAGACAATACCATTCAATCTCTTGAAGAAGTAATCAAACTGAAGGAATCTTATGTTGAAAGTCTTCGAAGCCAATTGAAGAGAACTGAACAAAGATCATCAGAGCTACAAGATGAATCAGTTAAACTTCAATAAAAGTATATGGCTTCTGAAGAAACTTCATATGAATTGAAAATGAAAAATGCTGACTTGATGAAAAGCATCAAAGAAGATAAAGTTAAAGCAAATCTTCAAAGCCAAATGAAGACGACTGAAAAAGAAATCATCTGAGCTGAAAGATGAGTAAGTCAAGCTTCAACAGAAGTTTAAGGCTTTTGAAGATCAGATATCTGTTTTGGAGAACAAAAATGTTGAACTGCAAACAAGTCTCCAAGCAGAAAAAGAAAAATCAAATGTGAAGATATCTTCTACTCAACAAACATCTGAAATTTCCAAGAAAACTTTACAAGAGAAAAAAAATCTTGAGCTGAGATGCATGAAACTTTCAAAGCAAGTGTTTGATTTTGAAAAAGTTATAATCACTGAAAGAGACACTTTTGCCAAAGAAAGAAAAGTTCTTGAAGATAAAACTGCTGAATTTCCCAAATAGATCTCAGTTTTACAAGACTTATTAGAAAAAGAAAGACAAATTTTCAAAGAAAAGAAAAAGTCTTTTGAATCTGAAAAGAAAAACTCTGAAAAGAGAAATGTTGGGATATTCAATGAAATTTCTGATAAATCCAAGAACTTACAAAAAGATTTTGAGCAAGAACGTTCATATTTTGAAACTGAAATATCCAAGCTCATGTCCAAAATCTATGTTCTTTCATCAGATATTCTTAAAGAACAGATGACTAAATCTGATTTGAAACAAAAGTTTGACACACTTAATGCTGAAAGAAACATTTTATCTGAGAAGATAAAAGACTTAGAAGCTGCAAACGTTGATTTGTCAGAAAAGATTACAGCTGATGTGATTGATCAATCACCTGTTGATAATTCAACAGAATCAGTCTGTTCTTTCAAAACAGCTTCAAGTTTTATTCATGATCAAAATGTTTTCAAAAAGAAAAGTGTCAAACCAATCATTGTCAAATCAAGTCAGATCAGACCATCAAATTTGTTTTATGATAAATCTATTGATGGTTCAGCAAATTTTTACATCAAATCACTTGGAAAGTCTTTTAAGAAAAATCAGATGGTCTGGAGAGTAAAAGATTCTGATGAAGAGAAGAAGAATGACAGATCATTCAAATCCATAACAAATGTCAAAAAGAACAGTGTGCATAAAGGTAAATTTTTTGGTAATTCTGATATATATTACTCGACTAATCATCTGATCAGGATTGCTCAAAGGAAGATATGTTGTTCCTATTTGGAGAGAATGACTTCGTTCAAAAAGAATCTGCTCATAACTGGTACGGATCTTATTGAATTACTTCTCAGAAGTCTGGATTTAAAAGATATACATCTAAAGAGAAGTGGATTCCTAAATCTAACATACCAGGACCCAAATACCAGTGGGTACCAAAACCTGTTAAATCTGTTTCGCAGGTACCACAGGTTTAGGGGGAGCAAGATGTTTGACTTCTGATTATGTACAGATCAGGACTCGTACTTCAAAGTACAAAATTTGGACTTCTGAGTAAATCAACTCAGGACTCGGACTTCAAAGTCAAAGAGTATGGCTTCTGAACAAAATAGTTCAAAACCCGAATTTTAATGTAAAGACTGTGGCTTCTGATCACATGACAGATCAGGACCCGTTCTTCAATGTTCAGATATGGATATTTTGCAAATATCCAGGGGAAGCTTAAAAGAAAACAAATCATTTTACCATGATTTGAGGGGGAACCTAAAAGGTAAGTATCTTCTGATCTTAGATCTCTGATTGTTTGAAATAAGAACAACTTTCAAGCATGAAAAACAATTTCTTAAATGTTCAAACCACTTCTCTATTCTCAAAAGATTTCATAAATTAAGAATTGTGATTTTAAATGTTTTTCAATATTGAGCTTTAATGTTTAACTGACCGTGTGTTTCTAAAGATCAATACTCGTGTATTATCTTTCCTATATACTGTAAAGTATTTACACACATCGGTTCAGTACTTCATTTTAATTTGTTATTACCATGTCTCATAACGAAACAATTTTTCGATGGTAATACTTCCGTTTGCTTTCAAATGTTGTTGAGCATAATTCATCATTTCAATCTTTGTGCTTTTATTGCTAAATTGTTTATATTTGTTCATATAAACAAACCATCCAATTCTTTGATACCCTAACCATTTTATTTGATCTGATTGATACATTGTCAGATTCTCAAAACAATTCTCTTGATTTCATTTCATTCATTCAATATTCTTGTTTTGAGAGATCTTCATTGTTCAAATGCTCAAATTTCATTCATATATTTCATGAGCACACATTTTGACAATGGTATCATATTTGTGCTTAACTGTTCAAGTTAAATTGTTAAGCAACCATTCTTTTTAGGAATTACATGGGATTCATTTGTGAGCTTAAACAGAACTTCCATGGATTCACGTTAACCAGTGTTTCCTACCCAAAAAGTCATCCTTGAGTGATTGAGGGGTGAGGGGTCAAAATCAAAGAGTGGGGGAGATAACTCATCCAGTTGAGTTTTTCTCATTGTGTGGAGTGGAAAAATATAAATGAGAGTTTAGTTAGAAGTGAGTTTTAATGTTAGAAAGAAACAGGGTGTGAGAACAGAGTTAAAAGAATATCAGAACTCTGCACCAACCACTTTCTGAGCCGGGCAACCACAAAATCTGATTTGTTCACATTCTTTGGTGACCATCATTGAAAAAGGCAGTGAGCCCATGCCAACTCTTGCGTTAACCCCACCAGCCACTCGTTTCTTTGTTAACAAAGAAATGTTTCATTTTCTTTGGGGATGCAGCATATCTTCTATCTAGTCTTCACTCGAAAGATTTAGATATTGAAAAATAAGGAATGTTGCCCCACCTTCGCAATACCTGTTTGTTGGGTCTGAAATGTGCCAAGGATGGTTAATACTGCTAGACATGAATATTACTACTGCCTGAGGAAGTTAGTACTGCCAGATCAATTACTACTGCTTGAAGGAGTTAATGCTGTTGAGATAAAATTAATACTGCTTGCTGAGATTAATACTGCTAGTTCAGAATTAATACTGCTCATGAAGATAGTGCTGCTTATGAGATGAAGACTCGGTTTCTGAATGAAGACAACTGTATAGATTGAAGCTAAAGTAAAGGAGATAATTATGGAATGAAGATCAATTTTATTTTGATAATTATCGTGTAATCATTCTTGTATATATAGTATAGAAGTATTTGATAGAAGATGATTCATAAGTTTTGTTTTAGAGAGAATTAACCTCAAGACTAGTTTAGATCCTTTCTATAGAGAAGTATAGAACGTCTGTTGAGCCTATTCAACAGATTGAGGTTTTGTGTGTAATCATCAAGTTTGATCAATATAACTTGTGATTTAAGTGCATATACTGTTTCATTGATTGTTAGTGTTAAAGTGTTTTTCCGCAACTTCTTTAGCATTGTTTCTGAGTGTGTGTGAATTAAATTCTTGTTTGAATTTCGATCTTGACAAGTGCTATGGATTCAGAATCAAATGATGGACTATGGTATGACATTTCTTCACACTTCTATTTTCATAGACAACAGCAGTGCTATTAGCATTGTTAATAATCCTGCCAAGCATTAAAAAACAAAGCATATAGAAATAAGGTACCATTTTATCAGAGACTGTAATGAGAAGAAGCTAATTCAGGTTCAGAAAGTACACACAAGTAACCAGTTTGCTGATCTATTCACAAAAGCTTTTGATGTGGGTAGATTCACATTCTTGGTCACCAGTATGGGCATGATGAACAATGAATAAGTATATTCTCATTCTCTTTATGTACCTATATAGATTCCTCCTTATTTACTTTCCTTAAATTGGTGCTATTAACCCTTGTGTGCTTAAGTGTTTCATGATGAAAGGCCAAACAAAAGTGAAGTACAGTTAATAATGCTAGTCTGTATTAACACTGCTAGTCTGTGTTACTACTGCTGGTTAGTTTTACTACTGCCAGTCTGTATTACTACTGCTAGTATGTGTTACTACTGCTAGTGTGTATTACTACTGCTAGTGTGTATTACTACTGCTAGTATGTATTACTACTGCTAGTATGTGTTACTACTGCTAGTATGTATTACTACTGCTACTTAGTGTTACTACTGCTAGTAAGTATTACTACTGCGGGGGTCAGTTACTACTGCTAATGTAAATTAGTACTGCTCTTAACCGTTTTACTGATTGTATAAATACTCCCTTAGTCCGCCAAAAATCATAACGGCTCTTTGAATTTCTTGCTCTTATTTATCTTCTTTCTCTCTCATTTTCGCTAACGTTCTTGCTATTCAAGCTCTTAAACCTAGTTCGCAGTCGAATCTCTCTCAAATGGCAGGTCTTGTATTTGTTGATGACCACAATGAGTTGGCAATGCTGAATAAGCCCAACCAAGCCGAAGGATTTCATCAGATTGTGGACTTCCTAAAATCCACACATATCGCCCACGCTTTAACGGTCAATCCCACAATCTATGTGGAGCATCAAAGACAGTTCTAGGCAAATGCCACCATCCATAATGAAGAGGGTACTCAGGTTATCAAGTCAAGGGTTTGTGATAAACCCCTGACCATCTCGGAGGAGACCATTCGCATTCATCTACTTTTAGATGATGGCTCAGGTATGACATCTCTACCCAAGGAAGATCTTTTTGAAAATCTAAGTAGAATGGGATATGAAGGCCCCACTGAGATTTTTAAGTTCTTTAAGAACAAATTCTCACCTCAGTGGAGATTCTTTGTTCATACTCTCCAACATTGCATTTCAAAGAAAACAACTGGTTGGAGTGAGTTCAGCAGTACCATTGCTTATGCTTTGGTCTGCTTAGCAACTTCCAGAAAGTTCAATTTTTCGAAAATGGTCTTAAATGATTTTCTGTCAAACCTGGATACCAAGTCAAAATCCTTTTTTATGTATCCCAGGTTTGTACAAGCTATATTGAATAAGGAATTAATGGAATTACCTCAATTTAATGAGGTATATGTACCTAAGGTCCCGAAAGGGAAGGTGTTTTCTAACATGAGGAGGACTTGTAAAGTCTTCTCACGCATTAACACACCATTGTTCTCAACAATGATGGTTGTGTCTTCTTCCCATGGTGAGGCATCAGTGTCAAAGCCCTCATCTGACAACCAAACTGATGACCTACCAACACCACTAATTTCTATTAACATCCCTCAGTCCCTTCTTAAAAATCCAACATCACCCATCACTCACACTTATATAAGGAAAAAGGTAAAGACGGTTCCTTCCCTTCTTGTACCTTCACCCCCACATCCTTCAAGCCCTCTAATGGAGCACTCTCCATTAGAGAATATCGATAGGGAAACCACAAGGGTGTCTCCCAACCCCAAGAAGGTGCTTACTAAGGAGAAGGTTAAACATGTGGGCAGAAAGGCTCACACTACTGTTTCTGCACAATGTGCAGGACATGACAGTGTGAACATCTCTAAGACCTTCCCCACGGCAACTTTGGGTGAGCAATCATCCAAAGGTCCCCGGTGCCAAGAAACCATGGGGGTAGAAAGTGCCTCTGCTAGGTAGAGGACCCCTACTAAAAGTTCCAGTGATCCTCCAAGGGTGGTAAACACACCTAAAGGTGGTGAGCATAGATATACAAATCATGAATTGATGGAGACTATTGCCAATATAAATCAGGATGTCCTATCTCACGGCAAACTTATTGAGGAGATGCAACAAGTGATCTTATCCCAACAAGTCCAGATTTCCAACCTCAAGTAAATGGTCCTCAAGCATGTGCAAAAGAAGAAGAGAACCAAATTCATACGGAAGAAGAGGAGCATCCCTCATGATGCTTCCAAAGAGGGGGAGAATAGAGTTGAATCAGAGAAACAAAGTCCTGTTGAAATGGACTCTATTTTTGAGGGGGAGAAGGGCAAAGAAGCATAAACCAGTACAGCAGTAGAAACAGAGCCAGAAGTAGAAATATTCAAGAAAGCAACATCAATTGGCTTATCAGCAGTAACAGAGTCAGCAGCAGTAACAGGGCTTTCTGTTGAAGAGATAGAAATAGCATAAACTCTTCTAAAGGCCAAAACAGACACTCCCAAAGCCACTCAAAAGGCCAAGGGAGTGGAAATCAAAGAGGGAGGACCTGAGCTAAAAAGGAAAGAAATCAGTGAGGCTGAACTGAAGAGGAAAGGAAAGGCAAAGGTGGATGAATCTACAAAGCCACCAAAGAAGCTAGAACAGATTGAACTAGATGAGAAACTGGCTAAGAAGCTGCAGGCTGAGCTACAACAAGAAGAAGAGACTGAAAAGGCCAAAGATAGGCAGATTGCTCTAGATCTGTCTACTATGCTGAATGAGGAATATCAAAAGAGTTTGAAAGCTGCAGCTGAGGCCAAGAAAAGTACAGTGAAAGCATCCAAGCATAGACTGCCAGCAAAGATTCAGAAAAGACAACCTTCTAAGACCTATTTGGCCAATCAAGAAAGGATAAAAATGATAAACTTTCTGAAAGGATCAATTGGTGTAAAAGAAGAGATGTTTGCTAGCATGTCATACAGCAGAGTTGAAGAGCTATATAAAAGGGAAATGGCAAACCTTCAAGGGGACTTCACTCAAAGGGTTGAGTTTGAAAGACAAATGAAAGAGAGACATGATCTCAATATCCAACAACCCTTCCCTGAGAGTGAGGAAACCACTCCTTCAAAAGAAAAGGTTGAAGAAAAGAAGGAAGAACATGTTTCTGTGGAAGTCATATCTGCCAAGAGAGTGAAAACAATAGCTTCCAAGAAACTGTCTAAGAAGCCAAGGGTTGCAGAAGCTGAGAAAGAAACAGAACCATCTGTTACAGGTCAAGATGATCAATCAAGTCAAAGTGCACAGCAACCAAGTCAATATAATGTGCATTTTGAACTTTAAATGACTGTAACATATAATGATCCAGTGAAGGCAGATCCCATTTCAGTCCAAGCTCCTGAAATCATCCACTTGGATATTCTTGAAGATCAGGGCAAAGAATATTTAAGAATCAAAAGAATGGGTGATCATTATGAAGTATATTCTACTTGGGGGAAGATAGTCAGATGTTGTTCCAAGTCAGACTTGGAAGAAATGTTTAAAGTGGGAATGAATCTGTATGGGGATGTGCTGAAGACTTCAGGGATGAACATCAAGAAACTAGCAATGGAGTATTTATGCATGATGTTCAGTCCAGATCTTGTCAAGCATGTCATCAAAGATGTCTTCAAGTCTGTGGACAACTGGATGCTCATAGAAAGGTGTGGGGTGTATATCTTAACCATTGACAAAAGCTTTCATGAATATTACCTGGTGGATAAGATATATGACCACAGCCTAGCCAAGCTTCAGGGGATGCTGAAAACCAAACTAATTTGTCCTCAAGGCTCAGAAACGGCAAGGATTGTGGTTAGCAGGACCATCAATCAAAGTTTGGGTTTGGATCCTAATCTAGGGGTGTAAACTTAGGCTTTGAAAGAATCATGAAGACTAGTTTTTGAAGAACTTAACTTATCAAGTTGAAAAGTTAAGTTAGGGGGAGATTGTTGGGTCTGAAATGTGCCAAGGATTGTTAATACTGCTAGACATGAATATTACTACTGCCTGAGGAAGTTAGTACTGCCAGATCAATTACTACTGCTTGAAGGAGTTAATGCTGCTGAGACAAAATTAATACTGCTTGCTGAGATTAATACTGCTAGTTCAGAATTAATACTGCTCATGAAGATAGTGTTGTTTATGAGATGAAGACTTCGTTTCTGAATGAAGACAGTTGTATAGATTAAAGATAAAGTAAAGGAGATAATTATGGAATGAAGATCAATTTTATTTTGATAATTATCGTGTAATCATTCTTGTATATATAGTATATAAGTCTTTGATAGAAGATGATTCATAAGTTTTGTTTTAGAGAGAATTAACCTCAAGACTAGTTTAGATCCTTTCTATAGAGAAGTATAGAACGTCTGTTGAGCCTATTCAACAGATTGAGGTTTTGTGTGTAATCATCAAGTTTGATCAATATAACTTGTGATTTAAGTGCATATACTGTTTCATTGATTGTTAGTGTTAAAGTGTTTTTACGCAACTTCTTTAGCATTGTTTCCGAGTGTGTGTGAATTAAATTCTTGTTTGAATTTCGATCCTGACACTGTTGCTGTCTCAACAGTTTACACAATTTGAGCCTTATGAAACACAATCATTGTGCTAAATTCTTCCATACACAAGCACGAGCACACAGAAAATTTGTTTTTCTGTTAGAACATTCATAGATAAACCTTGTGTTTTTCAATGATTGAATGGAAGTCCTGGGGAGTCATCATCAAACCAACTCCTTAAATTTTACATTCGTTGTACACAGTAACTTCGTGTTACTGACAGGCACTTCTAACTGTTTCATTTGTTGAATCAGGGTTACCAAGTTCATTATATCTGAATTTGAAAAGATTCGGGTATATACAGTTCATGATTTAGATACTTAGATCAACGGATGGAAAATGTCAAATTATCATAAAGGAGGAGATTGTTAAGTTGAATACAAAGGGGGGTGATCAAAGATAATATTGAAATTGAAGATGTTTTGATGATCATGAAGCTCACAATCTACAAAGATCAATTTCAAAGACAAATGTTGAAGATAATCCTGAAGAGATAATTCTGAAAGTTCAAGAAGAGATAATTCTGAAAGTTCAAGACAATTCAGATGCTTACTATGTTTCAGAGACAGATTCTGAAGAGGATTCGTGAAAGTTTGTTTTTCTGAAGACTGTCCAAAGATCAAAGAGATGAAGATACATAGTTTTCAAAGATTCCTCAAAGTTCCAAAGTTTTTCAAAGTTTTCAAAGTTTTGTTCAAGACTTGTTGACTTTCCGAGATGCAAAGTGTTAAAGACTTTTCAAGATTCTTCAACAACTTCAGAAAGAGCTTCAAAGTTCAAAACCGTAAAAGATAAAAGTTGAAGAATCAAGCTATGAAGACTAATGTCAATTTTTTTTTAAATCTTGAATACAAAGGGGGAGATTGTTAGTGTATTATTGTATCCAAGATTTAATAGGAAAAGTCAAGTCAAGATAAGTCAACAAAGTCAAAGTGTTTTTAGTCAATATGAGTTTACTTAGGTGTTAAGCTTGTGATTTAGTCCTTAGTATAAATACCTATGGTCTTGTATAATCTTGTAACAACAGGAAGTTCATTGTAATACACTTGTGAGATCTATGACATGAACAAGTTTCTCTCTCTACTCTCTTTCTATACTTTGAATGTCAAATCTTGTTTAGATTGATTGATTGATTGATTGTGATTGGGAGATTTACAATATCAAGTTCGACACTAAATGGTTGTTCAAGAATAAAAAGGACAAAGATGGTATTGTTATAAGGAACAAAGCAAGACTTGTTGCCAACGAATATAGGCAAGAGGAAGTCATAGACTATGACGAGACATATGTTCCAGTAACGCGTATAGAGGCAATCCGCATGTTTCTAGCTATGTTCTATCTCAATTCTTGGTCAAGTCAGGTTTTTCAAAAGGTAAAGTTGATACCACTTTGTTTATTAAAAAGGAGAAAGTTGATATAATTCTTATTCAGATATATGTAGATGATATTATATTTGGTTCTACAAATCCTAAATACTTTAAAACTTTTCAAATCCCATGGTGTCACGTTTTCAGATGAGTATGATGGGAGAGATGAATTTCTTTCTCGGATTACAAGTCAAACAGTTTTCAACGGGGATTTTCATTAATCAATCTAAGTACATTTTTGATATTCTTCGGAAATTCAAAATGGAAAATTGCAAACCAATTGGAACCCCAATGGCACCAGGTACTAAGATTAACACTGATCCTTCGGGAAAAGTTGTTGATGTTAGGAATTATAGAGGTATGATAGGGTCTTTAATGTGTCTTACTTCAAGTAGACCAGATATAATGTTTTCAACATGCTTGTGTGCAAGATATCAGGCTGAACCTAAAGAATCCCATTTGGCTGCAGTCAAACGGATTTTTAGATATCTGAAGGGGACTGCAGATCTTGGTCTGTGGTATCCTAAGGATACAGAGTTTGAAATGACTGCTTATTCAGACGCAGATAATGCATGGTGCATGCTGGACAGGAAGAGCACTTCAGGTCATATTCAATTTCTTGGAGACAAGCTCGTTAGCTGGGCGTCCAAGAAACAATTATGTGTTTCCACATCGACTGCAGAAGTAGAGTATGTAGCTGCTGCCAGTTGCTGCTCTCATGTCTTGTGGATGAGAACACAACTTCGAGACTATGGATTCAAGTTTGATAAAATACCGATCTATTATGACTTGAAGAGCACTATCGCCATATCAGCTAATCCTGTGCAGCACACTAAAACAAAGCACATTGATGTCAGGTATCATTTTATAAAAGATAATGTAGAAAAAGGTACAATAGAACTTTACTTTGTAAAAACTGATTACCAACTTGCAGATTTGTTTACCAAACCTTTAGATGAAAAGAGATTCAATTTTCTTGTATCTAAGCTTGGTATGCTAAATCTCAAGATCTAATCAGTAATTACCTATTAAAGTTTCTTTTATTGTAATTTTTCATCATTTCCTTATCATTATTTCTGAAAGGATATTTCCACTTTAACATGTTGTTCATGTTCTCAGGGGGAGTGATACAGGATTCTAAGATGATCAATATTATTTTGAGGGGGAGTTTATAGAATTTAATTGCTAAATTTTTGTGATGCATGAATTTAGGGGGAGTTTATGCATACAACAAAAGGAGTAAGGATATGATTTCTGATTATTTCATATCAGAACTCGTACTCTCATTGTTATACAGCTTTATGTCATTTTAATTTTTCAATAAATTTCATGAATAAAGTTGCTTTGACATGACTTTGAGACTTGTGCAGGATGAGAGAAGCTTACAAGATCATATCTTTATGACTTAAGCATGACTTCATGAGATTTAAGACTGCATAGAAAGGTTAAATTTCTTATCTTAATCTCATATATGGTTGAAAGAAGAACAACTTTCAATCATAGAAAATATGTTCGTAAATGTTCAAACCACTTCCCGATTATTAAACAAATTTCATGAATTGGAAGTGTGATTTTTAAATGTTTTTAAGATTTACTTGTGCTTACATGATTACAAACCGTGTTTTTCTAAAGATAAATACTTGCGTATTGTCTTTTCAATATACTTTCAAGTATCCACACACACCGGTTTAAATTTTTATTCAATATGTTCTTACCATGTCTCAAATTTGAAACATATTTTTCGATGGTAAGACACCCCGCTTGTACTTTAAAGAATTTTGAGCAATATTTCATTTCTAAACGTCATTTCAAGAATGTCTATATTTTGGTTCATATAGACAATATCCATTATTCTTGACCATAAACTTTCATTGCTATATCATTTGATTCTGATCATTTCATACAATGTCAGATTTTTCAAACAAGTCTCTTGCATTCATATTCATTCATTCAATTTACTTGTTTGAAAATAATTCAATGTTTAAAAATGCTCATATCTTCATGATTATATTCTGAGCATATATACATCTGACATTTGTATATTTGAGCTTTAACTGATAAAGTTAAACCATTTTTGAGCAACATTTGCTTCATAGGAATATGGGTTCTTTGTGCTAGGACTTAAATGAACTTCTATGGATTCACGTTATCCAGTGTTTCATACCCAAGATGTTAACCCATAGTGATTGAGTGTGAGGAGTCGAAAAGAAATGAGTGTGGGTTGTGTTTGAGGTAAAATGGAAAAGAGTGTTTGGTTAGATGTGAGCTTAATGATTAAAAGAAAGAGGGTGAGAGACCAGAGTAAAAGAATATCAAATTCTGCACCAACTACTTTCTGAGCCGGGCAACCACATTACTAATGTCTCACAATTTTTTGGTGAACATTATTGAAACAGACAAATAACCCATGCCAACTTTTGACAAAACCCCACCAGCTACTCATTTTCTTCTTAAAAAGAAATTGTTTCATAATTTTTCTGGGGATGCCGCATATAATCTATCTGATTTTCATTTGGAAAATCTGGATATTGAAACAGAAGGAAGTATTCCCCTTCTTCTCACTTCAATCATGCACATTGAGTCAGTGTTTATCTACTGTTGTCTCAGTGGTTTACACAATGTTGAGCCTTTTATAAAATCAATCATCATATGCTTAATTCTTTCTATCACTTGCACGAACACACAAAGAATTTGTTTCTTTGTCATAACGTTCATAGAAATTGCCTTTGTGGTGTTTCAATGATTGGATGGAAGCCCTGGGGGAGTGAACATAACAAAAGCTCCTTTACAATGTGTATTCGTTACACACAGTGACTTCGTGTTATTGACAGGCATGTTAACTGATTCATTTGTTGATTCATGTGTTACATTCCTATTTTTGTCTGGATTTCCAAATATCTAGATAAATACATTGTTCGAATTGGCAAAGAATCAGAGGCTCGTGAAAGATTAGTGGTCAGAACAAACAATGACATTTCTTGATGAGAAAGTTTTGATGAACCAGATGCTCTATTCATCAAAAAGGAGGAGATGATTTAAAGAAATGTCCAATTTAGAAATTTCAAAGTTAAAGTTTTCAAGAAGTTAACTTTCAAAGATTGAAAGGTTGAAAGATTGTTCAAGAAGAGTCAAAGTTGTTTGAAGATGTGCTAATTTTCAGAAATTTTCTTTGAAGATTGTTTGTTCAAGCATTCCGTGGTAAATCTGAAGATAATTTCTTTCTGATGTCTGAAAGAGTCTTGTGATCATTCTGAAGAGATTATTGAAGATTGTTATATCTTTCGAATATAGATTTTGGGAGAACACAAACAGTTTTTGAAGATAAAGATGTTATAAAGAAAAGGGGAGATTGTACTGACAGAGCTTAAGGAGAAGACTGAAATGCAAATTCTTTCGAAGATGATCTTGAATCCAAAGGGGGAGATTGTTGGAGCATAAATATGTTGGATACAAGATCAAGAATACTGAAGGTCAAAGTACAAGAAGTCAAAGCTGGGAAAGTCAACTCTCATTAAAAGTCAAAGTCATTTTGTAATAAAGTCAAAGTCAATTGTATTATGTTTGTTTTTCCTTGTTATTAGTTGTAGGTATAAATAGATATCTTTTCTGTTTAATAGATAGATGGTTAGAACTTGAGGGAGTTTTGGAGAGAGAAAGAAAGAAAACAGATTGTATTCGTTTGAGTGTTGAATTGTAATCAAGCAGGTAATTGAATCATTCTTGTTTGTGATTGATTAATAGTAATTAGAATCTTGATTTCAGGGACACACAGAAGTTCTTTTTAATAAACCAAGGTTTATATGAACATGCACAAATATTGAAAGCTTGAATCAATAAGATATAAATCTATATATCCGAGTATGCAGATATGATCTTTCTTTGTTTAGAAAACAAAGGAGGATCTGATACCAATTGTTGGATCCCAGATTTAATTTTACGATAATGATAAAAACAACAAGAATAAGAACAACGAAAGAAATACAGTTTAATATCAAAGCAGATTGTTGGGAACTGAAGAATAACTCAAGTGATTAATGCTGCTGGTTGAGATTTACTACTGCTAGAAGATTTCAAAGTTAATACTGCTGAGTATTACTACTGCTAGTAGAATTAATACTGCTAGTCAAAGTTAGTGCTGCTTGAACAAAGTTAGTACTGCTTAGCTAGTTAGTACTGCTAGTGGTTAGTGCTGCTTAGTAGTTAATGCTGCTAAGACTTAATGCTGCTTATAAGGTAATGTGAAGATAATGATGAAGATATCGTGATTAAAGATAAACAAGGATATTCTGAAGATATTCATGGAAGATATACTGAAGATATTTTATTTATTTGTAATTATCTTTTTGTTCAGTATATGTATAGATTTGACAGAATTGTTTAGATATAGTTTTACAGATTTAATTCTAAAGTTTTTAGTTCAAGAGAGAATCAACCTCAAGGCATAGTTCCTAATTCTAGAGAAGTAGATTTCGTCTTGAAAGAGCTTGTTCTTCAAGATTGAGGTTGTGTGTGTAATCTTGTGATTTTAATACAAGTTTGCAAAGTGTTTATTATATACTGTTTGTTTACTGTTCCATTGAATATCAAAGTGTTATTCCGCAACTTCTTTGATATTGTTTCTGACACTTTATTCTTGTTAAGAATCCTGACAATTGGTATCAGAGCCTGTTCTCTCAGAAACATCTATTCTTTCATCATGGAAAACTTTGCAAAATCAAACAGTACTCTGGTTTCAAAGGTACCAATGCTCAGACCCAATGAATTCGATATGTGGAAGATCAGAATCAAGCAGTACATACTCCTCACTGACTATTCTATGTGGGATATCATAGAGAATGGTCCTTCTGAAGCAGGTAAGATTGGTGCAGATGGAAAGAGAACTCCACCAAAAACTGATGCAGAAAGAAAGGCTAGACAGACAGAGATGAAAGCCTTGAGCACTTTGCTCTTGGCCATCCCCAATGAATATCAACATCAGTTCTGCAACTGCACTGATGCAGAGATGCTCTGGAATGCTCTAGAGAAGAGATTCTCAGGTACCAAAAGTACCAAGAGAAATCAGAAAGCCATTCTGAAGCAACAATATGAGAACTTTATGTCAACCAAGAATGAGTCCATGACTCAAACTTTTGACAGGTTCAACAAGATTATTGGTGAACTTGCTACAGTGGGAGTACAAATTGATCAAGATGATCTGAACAGAAAGTTTCTAAGGTCCCTGAATGATGAATGGACCATGTATATTGTGGCTTTCAGACAGAATGATCAACTGGAAGAAAAGGAACTTGTTGATCTATATAATGATCTAAGAGTTTTTAAATCTGAGGTAGAGGCTAAGAAGAGGCCTTCTGGGTATGTTCACAATGCTGCACTCCTTTCAGCATCAACTGATTCTACTTCCAACTCTGAATCAATTAGTGCTGCTAATGGAGCAAATCTAGAGAAAGGCAATGAAACTGTATTTGAAGCCTTTCTAGCAAGTCATGGAAACTCTTCTCTCATTAATGATGACTTGGAACAACTCCATCCAGATGATCTTGAAAAGATGGACATTAAATGGCAGATGGCCATGCTCTCTATGAGAGTTAAGAAGTTCATCAAAAGAACTGGAAGGAACAACTTCTCACAAAGAAGAGAAGATGGAGCAGGTTTTGACAAGTCAAAGGTGGAATGCTATAAATGTCATCAGAAGGGACACTTTGCTAGAGAATGCAGAAGTGGAATGCCTCAAAACAATAACCACCAACAAGCTCAATCTGGAAGCTTCAATAGTAACAGAAACTCTGCTCAAGCCCTTGTCTCTCAACAAGGCATGGGGTTTGATTGGAGTGATCAAGCTGAAGAGGCCATCCAGAACCAAGCTCTAATGGCAGAGGTGTCTGATCTCCCAACAGAGCTAACTTCCAATCTTTGTTCTCAAAATTGCATTAACACTGTTAAGAGGTATAGGGATCACAATCAGAACATGAGTGATAACCTTAAGAGATTGGAAAAGGACATAAAAGATTATGTCAAGATAGTTGAGAGATTTGAAGAGCAGATTAAGGGTTTTCAAGCCAATGAGCTTCAACACTCTTATGACACAAACTACTGGAAGTGGGAGAAGAATGACTTAGAACTTCAACTGACCAGATCCAAAGAAGAGAATGAGAAGATAAAGAGAGAGTTTGAGAAAGCCAAGCTGGATATTGAGAAATTTTCCAATGCTTCTAAAGCAATGGACTCTTTGCTCCAAACTCAAATCCATGACAAACTTAGAAGAGGAATAGGGTACAATACCACACCACCACCCTATAACAACAACTACATCCCTCCTAGTTCAGATTTGTTAGAAACAAAGGATAGGAAGGACCTACCTAAGGGAGCCACTGAGATAGATCCCTTAGATGAAGTAGTTGTTAAGGATAAAACTGAGAAAGAAGGTGTCAAGGATAAAGACAACACTGTGAGTGGTGAGATTCCTATAGAAAATCACATAATCACAAATGAGGGATGTGGAAAGCAATGGATCAAGTCCAATGAGATAGAGAAGACTGAGGGAAAGAATAAGAAGGTTTATTATAAGCAGACCACTGTTGTGAACCCTATCCCTTGCAAGCAGTGTGCATGCAATACTTCTAAGCCCCAAAAGCATGATAAACCAAGGGGAAATCAAAGAAACTGGAACAACCAATGGGCACAAAAACAAGGCATTGATCTAAGTAAAATCAATAGACCAAAGCCTTGTTTCATATGTGGAAAGTTAAACCATTTGGCTAAGTACTGTTACTTTAACCCTATTAACCAACAGATGAACTTTCAAAGATTTGTGCAAAAACCTGTTGGTTATAGGAAGGCTGGAAAGAAACATGTGGTGAAGAAACCTGTTGAAAACAAAGGCCCCATGAAGAAAAAGGTTTTGATTGAAAGTATTAAAATGTGGGTGCCTAAAAGCACTAAAACTGTTAGTACTGCTGACAGAGATAGTGCTGCTAGAAGCATTACTGCTGCTACCAGTGTTAGTACTGCTGAAAATTTTAATGTTGCTAATACTGTTAGTACTTTCTCAAAGATGAATACTGCTAACACAGTTACTGCTGCTAAAACAGTTACTACTTCTAATAAGGTTAGTACTACTAAGCATGCAAGTGCTGCTAATGCAGTTAGTACTTCTAAAACCAGTACTACTTGTAGCAAATGTGTTTCCAAGCCTATCATTGTGACAAAGTACTCCAGAAATGAGGAATCAAAGTTTAAAAATCTTGTCAAGAAAGAATGCAAATATTTTGATGAGAAAGGGGTACCCAAGACCACTTTGGCTTGGGTTCCTAATTCAAACTAACTGATTTATCTAATGTGCAGGGCAACCAACAACTCAAGGGAAAGAGCATTTGGCATGTTGATAGTGGTTGCTCTAGGCACATGACAGGCAACATGTCATGCCTTCAGGATTTCAAGCATATCAATGGAGGACATGTTGCTTTTGGAAATGATCTTACTGGTGGTAAAATAAGTGGCAAAGGTAATGTCACAAAAGGTAAGATGACATTTGAGGATGTCTACTATGTTGATCAATTGAAGTACAACCTGTTAAGTGTATCACAGGTTTGTGACAAACAACATAGCATATTATTTACAAACACAGAGTGTATGATCCTTGCTCCAGGGTTCAAAGTAGTTGATGAAAGCATGATACTACTTAGAACTCCAAGGAAGGACAATGTTTATTGTCTAGATATGGACAATGTTGATAGTGATTCATCCCAGAATTGTCTTGTTTCAAAAGCTTTTGTGGATGAATCCTCTCTATGGCACAGAAGGATGTGTCACATGAATTTCAAGACTATGAACAAACTTGTTAAAAACAACCTTGTAAGAGGTTTACCTTCAAAAGTCTTCTCATGTGATGATCATTGTGTTGCTTATCTTAAAGGCAAACAGCATAAAACTTCTCATAAGACCAAAGAGTTAAATTCTATTTCTTCTTGTCTCCAATTACTGCATATGGATCTGTTTGGTCCTACAAATGTTATGAGTATAGGCAAGAAATCTTACTGCTTGGTTATTGTTGATGATTACTCCAGATTTACTTGGGTATATTTTCTAAGGACTAAGGATGAGACAAGTGGACTGATCAAATACTTTATCCTAAGAATTGAAAACCAAACTAATCAAAAAGTAAAAGTCATTAGATCAGATAATGGGACTGAATTTAAAAATCTTGATCTAAACACCTTTTGTGAAGAGAAAGGCATTGAGAGACAATATAGTGCCCCTAGGACTCCTCAACAGAATAGAGTTGCTGAGAGGAGAAATAGGACACTAATAGAGGCTGCTAGATCTCTGTTGGCTGATTCAAAATTGCCAATTACCTTCTGGGCTGAAGCAGTTAATACTGCTTGTTATGTCCCGAGTTCTAGTAGTCAAGCCAAAGAACAAGACCTCATATGAGCTTTTAAATAAAAGAAAACCTTTTATTGGTTTTTTCAAACCTTTTGGGTGTCCTTGTACTATTCTCAATACCAAATATCACTTAGGTAAGTTTGATAGCAAAGCAGATGATGGATTTCTTGTTGGTTACTCATCTCAGAGTAAGTCTTACAGAGTCTTTAACTCTTCTTCTAGAATAATTGAAGAAAGTGACAATGTCAAATGCAATGAGAACACACCAAATCCAATTGGGTCTGGTCCTTAGTGGCTATTTGACATTGATTCACTAACTAACTCTTTTGGTCTCAGTAGTGATGATTATGCAGGATCAGGGAGTGGAGGATCAGGAACTACACAAGTTCAATACAGTTTCTCTCAGTCTGTGATCTTTCCCATACCCACAGTGGATCCTGTTGAAGACTGTGAAAAGGAACCATCTACTGAACCAAGTCAGAGTGAAGAAGAAAGTAGAGATGAGGAGACTCAAGTCAATAAGGAATCAGAAATATCTACTGAAAACACCTCAGTTGAGTTGAATGACTCAAATCTAGAGGTGGTACTTAATGAAGAACCTAATCATCACACCAAAATTCAAAAGAATCATCCTCCACAACTGATAATAGGAGATATATCCTCTCCTATGATGACTAGAAATCAATGCAAGCTGCAAGAATTGCAAGATCAACAACATACAGTGCTTTCTTGCTTTTTATCCCAGCTTGAGCCTAAGAAGGCACATGATGCTATGAAAGAATCCAGTTGGATAGAAGCAATGCAAGAAGAGCTACTGCAATTCAAGCTGCAAGATGTTTGGGATCTGGTAGACCTTCCTAAAGGCCAAACAGCAATAGGAACAAAATGGGTCTTCAGGAATAAGAGAGATGAAAGAGGTATTGTGATAAGGAATAAAGCAAGGTTGGTGGCTCAAGGGTATACACAAGAAGAGGGTATAGACTATGATGAAGTATTTGCACCTGTGGCCAGGATAGAAGCAATTAGATTATTCCTGGCTTATGCTTCTTATATGAAATTCAAAGTCTATCAAATGGATGTGAAAAGTGCATTTCTTTATGGCTCAATTGAAGAAGAAGTATATGTCTGTCAACCACCAGGGTTTGAAAACCCAAGATATCCAGACAGGGTATACAAATTGAAGAAAGCACTTTATGGATTGCATCAAGCTCCAAGAGCATGGTATGACACTCTGTCATCCTATCTCTTGGAAAATGGTTTTGAAAGAGGAGTCATTGATAAGACTCTATTTATCAAAAGAAAGAAGAAGGATATCTTGCTGGTCCAAATCTATGTTGATGATATCATTTTTGGATCCACAAGAGACAACATGTGTAAGGAGTTTGAGGAACTAATGCATCAAAGGTTCAAAATGAGTTCCATGGGGGAACTTACCTTTTTCCTTGGACTCCAAGTTCAACAGAAGTTAGATGGAATCTTTATCTGTCAGTCCAAGTATGTGCAGGACATTCTAACCAAGTTTGGTTTCTCAGATTCAAAACCTTCCAGCACACCTATGGAGACACACAAGCAGATAACAGCAGATCTTGAGGGGGAGGATATGGATGTTCATCATTATAGATCCATGATTGGCTCTCTCATGTATCTTACAGCCTCTAGGCCAGATATAATGTTTCCAGTCTGTGTATGTGCAAGATTCCAAGTTAGGCCAAAGCAATCTCACTATCAAGCTGTAAAGAGGATATTCAGATATCTCAAAGGGCAACCCAGATTGGGACTTTGGTATCCTCATGACTCATCCTTTGACCTACTTGCATACTCAGATAGTGATCTAGGTGGAGCAAACTTGGACAGAAAATCTACTTCTGGAGGATGTCAGTTTTTGGGTGCAAGACTAGTGTCTTGGCAGTGCAAGAAACAAACCACAGTGTCCACATCTACAACAGAGGCAGAGTACATAGCAACTGCAAGTTGCTGTTCTCAAGTCTTATGGATTCAAAATCAAATGCTGGACTATGGGGTAACCTTTCTACACACTCCAATTTTTATTGATAACAGCAGTGCTATTAGCATTGTGAATAATCCTGTCAAGCACTCAAAAACAAAGCACATTGAAATCAGGTATCACTTCATAAGAGACTGTAATGAAAAGAAACTTATTCAAGTTGTAAAGGTTCATACTGACAACCAGTTTGCTGATCTATTCACCAAAGCCTTTGATGTGGGTAGATTCACTTTCTTGGTAACAAGTGTGGGAATGATCAACTCTGAATAAACTCCTTCTCAAAAAGTGGTTCAATACCTGTATATTATGTATTCTTGGTGGTCCTAATCTTTCTTTTCAGGGACTTCATAGCAGTCCTCAGTTCATCATAAGTTGAAAAGAGTAAGTATTATTAATACTGCCAGTGCATTATTAATACTGCCAGTGTATTATTAATACTGCCAGTGTATTATTAATACTGCCAGTGTATTCTTAATACTGCCAGTGTGTTATTAATATTGCCAGTGTTTAGTTAATACTGCTAGTAGTTAATACTTGTTTCAGTTAATACTGCTTTCAGTTAATACTGCTAGTGGTTAATACTGCTTTCAGTTACTACTGCTAGTAGTTAATACTGCTTTCAGTTAATACTGCTAGTAGTTAATACTGCTTTCAGTTAATACTGCTTTCAGTTAATACTGCTAGTAGTTAATACTGCTTTCAGTTAATACTGCTTTCAGTTAATACTGCTTTCAGTTAATACTGCTAGTGGTTAATACTGCTTTCAGTTAATACTGCTAGTAGTTAATATTGCTTTCAGTTAATACTGCTAGTAGTTAATACTGCTTTCAATTAATACTGCTTTCAGTTAATACTGCTAGTGGTTAATACTGCTTTCAGTTAATACTGCTAGTAATTAATACTGCTCTAGGTTAATACTGCTTATGTCCCGAATACTATAAATACTCTTTGCCCGCCTAAAAGCTCATAACGACTCTTTGCATACTGTTCACTTGCGCTTTAAACCCTTTCTCTCTCAAGTTCAAAGTTTTCAGGCAAGAATCTTCAAGGTCAATGGCATCCATGGCGTTCATAGACGAACACAATGAAATAGCGATGCTCCAAAAGCCAAAACAAGATGAAGGTTTTCACCAGATAGTCGACTTTCTGAAGTCAAGCCATATTGCCCATGCTCTCACTCTATCTCCTACCATCTTCATAGAGCATCAGAGGCAATTCTGGGCAAATGCCACCATTGTTACTGAGAATGGTGCGCAAATGATCAAAACAAGGGTGTGTGACAAACCCTTGACAGTTACTGAAGAGGTACTTCGCATTAGTCTACGTCTAGACGATGCCTCCGGTATAACTTCTATCTCTAATGATGAACTGTTTTCTACTCTTACAAGAATGGGGTATGGAGGCCCATTGGGGGTGTTCAAGTTCTCAAAAGCCAAATTTTCACCCCAATGGCGTTTCTTTGTCCATATCCTCATGCACTGTATATCCAAAAAGACTACTGGATGGAGTGAGTTCAGTAGCACCATTGCTTATGCTTTGGTATGCTTAGCCACTGCCAGAAAGTATAATTTTTCACAAATGATTTTTACTGATCTTGTCTCAAACCTGGGAAGCAAAAAGAGCTTTTATATGTACCCCAGGTTTGTCCAAGAAGTTATTAACCATGAATTGACGGATATACCTCATTTTGATGGGGTATATGTACCCAAAATTCCCAAAGGTAAGGTCTTTTCAAATATGAAAAGATCCCCTCTGGACTCGGAAGGAGTTGACACCCCATTGTACTCTACAATGATGGTGGTGTCCCAAACTGATGAAGGTATGGCAGCAGGGTCAAGGCCCCCATTAGACCAACCCACTGCTAGCCAATCCCAACCTTCCCACTCTAAATCAATTCCCCAGTCTCTTCTTGAAAAACCAACTTCACCAATCACCCATACTTACAAAAGGAAACAGGTAAAGAAGGCTCCTTCCCTTCTTGTACCAACAACCATCAAGCCTACTAGCCCTCTAAGGGAGAATTCTCCCTTAGAGAATATCCATAGGGAAACCACAGGGGTGTCTCCCAACCCCAAGGAGGTGCTCTCTGAGGAGGAGGTTGAGCATATGGGTACTGAGGCTGCCACTACTTCTGCTAGCACAGAGAAGGATAGTGGTAACATAAATAAGACCTCCCCCATGGCAACTTTGAATGAGCAATCATTCAAAGGTCCCTGGTGCCAAGAAACCAAGGGGGTGGACAATGCTTCTGCTAGGCAGAAGACTTCCACTACAAAAAGATCCAATGATCCTTCAAAAGAAGGTAACACTTCTGGAGAGGGTGAGGACAGATATTCTTACTATGAATTGATGGAAACAATGGGCAACATCAATCTAGATGTTCTCAAACAAGGGAAAGAAATTGAAGAAATGAAATTGGTAATCTTGTCCCAACAAGTGCAGATTACCAAACTCAAGAAATTGGTGATGAAGCTAGTACAGAAAAAGAAGAAGAGACAATTTGTGCTAAGGAGAAGGAAGTCTGAGAATGATGCTCCCAAAAAGGGGGAGATCAACATGAAATATGGTAGTGAGGGGGAGAAATTTGATGTTGAGGGGGAGCAGGAAGCAGAAACAGAAAGAGAATCAGTGCAAATAGAAACACAAGAAGCAGCAGTAACAACAGAGCAAGCAGTAGAAACCATTAATACTGCTAGTTCAAGTAAAGTAGCAGAAACAGTGAAAGAAGTATTAACAGATCTTGAGATTGCAGAAACCTTACTTAAAGCCAAGAATGATACTCCCAAGGTCACTTCAAAGACCAAAGGAGTAATCATCAAAGAACAAGGTGAAGTGATCAAGAAAGATGACAGTAAGAAGGCAATGAACAAAGACAAAGGAAAAACAAAGATGGTGGAATCTGATCAACCAGTCAAAAAGCAAAGGTTGGTTGAATCAGATGAAGCCTTAGCCAGGAAGATACAGGATGACATTGAAAAGGAAGAAAGAGTTCAGGTTGAAAAGGACAGGGAGATGGCAAAGGCTCTAGCTGCTGAACTAAATGAAGCCTATCAACAAAGCCTGGCAACTGAAATTGCATAGAAGAAAGCTGAAATTCTGAAGAAATCAGTGGTAGTAAAAACAGGTGCAAAGAAGAGAAAACCCTCAAAGACATTCCTAGGTACCCAAGAGAGAAACAAGATGATTATATTTCTCAAAGGTGCTGTAGGAGTTAGAAAGGAGATGTTCTCCAAGATGTCTTTTGAGAGGATTAAAGAGCTGTATGATTCAGAGATGTTAAAGCTTCAGGGGAATGAAACTGCAAGGGTGGAGATGGAGAAGAGGATGAAAGAAAGCAATGACTTTCTGATACAAAAGCCCTTTCCAGATGAGCAGGAAACACCATCAAAGAAAGAAGCCACTCTAGGTGAAAGTCTAAGGACTTTAAAGAGAACCAAGATGATGGCAAGGAGAAAGTCAATCAAGAAGCCTAGAATAGCTGAAGGAGAGGCTGATAAGGTTGCTGAAGAAGAAGGGGCGCCTGAGTCATCTGAAAAGAAAGAATCTTCAAGTACTGATGACTTAAAGATGTACATGGTAGTGATGGACAAAGTTCCTGAACCAATTTTAGCAGAACCTGTTGGTATAAAGCCTCCTGAAGTTATTCACTGGGATATATTGACATTGGATGGAAAGGAGTACATTACACTCAAGAGGAAGGATGATGAGTATGAGGTATTCAACACTTGGGTCAAGATTGTCAGAACATGCTCTAGGTCAGATCTTGAAGAAATGTTTGAGATAGGAATGAAGTTGTATGCAGATATACTGAAGGCTTCAGGGATTTCAATTACAAAACTGGTGATGGAGTATCTGTATATGATGTTCAAGCCTGATGAAGTAAAGCATGTGATCAAGAATGTGTTCAAATCAGTCAACAAGTGGACTCTATATGAAACTAGTGGAGTATATGCAGTGACTTTGGATTTAAATCACACTGAATACTTTCTAGTGGATAGAGTATATAACCATAGCAGATTAAAGCTGCATGCCATGCTGAAGAAGAAGCTAGGATGTGTTCCAGATTCAGAAATGGCTAAATATTTGATCTAAAGAACAATTAATCAGAGTTTTGGGTTGGATGCAAACAATGGAATTTAGGCCATGATAGAGTTTTGGGAGCATCTTGAAGAAAATCTGAAGAACTTGACTTCTCTTCCTAAAAGTCAAGTTAGGGGGAGATTGTTGGGAACTGAAGAATAACTCAAGTGATTAATGCTGCTGGTTGAGATTTACTACTGCTAGAAGATTTCAAAGTTAATACTGCTAAGTATTACTACTGCTAGTAGAATTAATACTGCTAGTCAAAGTTAGTGCTGCTTGAACAAAGTTAGTACTGCTTAGCTAGTTAGTACTGCTAGTGGTTAGTGCTGCTTAGTAGTTAATGCTGCCAAGACTTAATGCTGCTTATAAGGTAATGTGAAGATAATGATGAAGAGATCGTGATTAAAGATAAACAAGGATATTCTGAAGATATTCATGGAAGATATACTGAAGATATTTTATTTATTTGTAATTATCTTTTTGTTCAGTATATGTATAGATTTGACAGAATTGTTTAGATATAGTTTTACAGATTTAATTCTAAAGTTTTTAGTTCAAGAGAGAATCAACCTCAAGGCATAGTTCCTAATTCTAGAGAAGTAGAATTCATCTTGAAAGAGCTTGTTCTTCAAGATTGAGGTTGTGTGTGTAATCTTGTGATTTTAATACAAGTTTGCAAAGTGTTTATTATATACTGTTTGTTTACTGTTCCATTGAATATCAAAGTGTTATTCCGCAACTTCTTTGATATTGTTTCTGAGACTTTATTCTTGTTAAGAATTCGATCCTGACACAGATTCAAATATCACAGTTCATAAGCAAATATGTATAACATATAAGATCTTCTTTGAAATACTTTCAATATATTTAAAAGATTTATCAGATACAAGATATATCAAAAAGCACACTTTTGTCAATGGAGTGATGGTCCTATTTATAGGACCATAAAGTGTATAGTGTACGATCTGACATATAGAAGCATGCTTGAACAGTGTCTTACCTAAAAGGTAAGCTCAAGACATGCATGAACAGTGACCTACTCTAGAAAGTAAATCTTATCACTAATGATGTGTCATCTGTTTTGCTGATACTTGTAGAAGGGATCAGCGCACTATCTTCAGAGAGGAATTCTTCAGAGCTCTGATGTAGGAACCTTTGATGAAGCCATCTCTGATGTCTTCTGCTGAAATCTACTAACTCTGGAATATACTTCAGAGGCAGGTTCGTCCTCTGAAGTCTGTCTCTGGAAGTCCTCTGAAATAGGACTTAAATATTTTCAATACTTTTACAATCTGGAATTTGGGCTAACAGATGGGTCAGGTTCGAGGTGTGCGCCTCTGTTTCAATAACCATTGCCTCTGGATCAAGCTGGTTAGATGGTGTGGTTGCACTGGGAGAGGGGGAAGGAGTCCTAAAATATATGTGCCTTTTGGCATCTTTTTCAGAGGAGGGGTGAGAACTCTTTGGTTTCTCTAAGTCCATAGGGGACTCACTCGTCTCACTCTGAGAATCTTCAGAGCTAGTCTCTGAATATTCATCCTAACTTGCCTCAGAGCTAGTAGAGCTACTCTTTTCACTAGCTTCTGAGGGGTCTTCCCTTACTCCCTCGTTGACATCCCCTTCTGGTGCGATGTCATCTCAATGTACTTCAGTTTCTCTGATAAGAGTACCCTCTGGTTCACTCCTCAGAAAGCTCTTAACTTCAGGATCCTCTGATCCTTATGAAGTAGAGTTGCTCTAACACTCCATTTTGGGCATAGGACCTAAGTGTGTTGGGGTTCCCAGGACTAGCTCTAGTCCTTGGGCAACACAGAGATAATGTAACATCCTGAATTCTGGAAATAGCAACTAATTTAAAAAAAATATATAAATACACCGAAAAAGGAATTATCTACAACCACAATTAAGATTTAACCTCAATACAAACATTCATTCTATACAAAAGTCTATGATAAGGACGGGTGCTACTAAAACCCCATTATAGTCACTATCTCCAACGTTGCGGAAGACATCACCAACTACTTACATTTGCACAAACTAAGGCTCACTCTTCATAGCTGCTAGAACCAAACCCCAACTGGACCTGATGCACATGCCGACAAATAAAAAGGTTAGGCTAGCGCCTAGTGAGTCCAAAAGTTTTCAATATAAATAAAGATATATTTGAAAATAGGTAATGCATTTTAAATCATAATCTTTCAAAAAGGTATTCTTTGAATATGAAAACGACTCGTATCCAATAATATGCATTTTAGGCAAATAACACCAATTTAGACGTTTTCCAATCCAAACTACTTCAAAGGTGATGATACCGATATAAGCCGGACATTCATAAATTAGCTTTAACCCCAAACTCACTCAAAGTGTAAATATAAATTGAACTCTCCATTTACAAAGATAAGGTTAAAACTTATATCCCGAAACACCCAAACACGGGTGGGGCATAATACTAAACCCATAAATCAAGGGTAAAACCCAATTATACAAAACGTCACCGAAAACTTGGATAATAAAACTCAATACCTAAAAACAACACCTTTCGGTGACGGGGGATTCCTGATTCCATAAAATGTGACGGTCCACAAAGTAAGCCCATTTTATGTTGTTAAGACTAGTCATAAAAACAAAGTACACGCAAGGGATGTCAGGCTCAATGGCTTTAAACATACACCCACAGAAACTCAAGTTCAACCCCAAAGGGTTCCTACGTCGAGCTCCTCATCCAATATCGTAATACTTGAGCACGAAGGACTTATAACCCAATCCGATGCCAAACGTGCCTCGACGTGGAACACTAGTCGTCCCACGTCGGAACAATAAATACAAGCGCAAGGGATGTCAGGCTCAGTGGCTTTAAATGTTGTTAGATTAAATTAGCCACCAATTTAATTAAATGTTTTATAAAGAATTGTATTTTGGGCTTTTGGGTAGTTGATGGGCTTTGGCTAATTGTTTTGTAAATGGGCCCTATTAATAGGTGCCCATGGCTCATTTTCTCATTAGGTTTTGGAGAGAACACACTTTTAACATACACAGACTAGGTGAATCAGATGAGAGTCGATAAATGTTAAGTGTGGTGTTCTTCCATTTTTCCCTCCATTGTTAATCAATCTAAGCATATGAGATGTGATTTTGATGAATATTGTTCTTCATTTCTCTATTGTATCTTCTATTATATGGAGTTCTTCATTTGCTGCTTGAAATGGGATCTAACAGTTGGTATTAGAGCCAAATGAAGAAACTCTTCTTCATTTCGTTCATCTATGGCAACAATTGAAGATAGATGATTATTTTGTTGTTTTGGTGCTTAGATTGATTAAATCACATGAGCCTTGACACAAATATCATTCTGTGATTTTTTTTCTCTGTTTTGTGCTTATTGGAAATCTCTTCTAGTGTATAGATGAGATTTGGATAATCTTTGATGGAAGATTTTATTGATTTCTCACCAAATCTGATTTCTGCACACCACATGTTTGATGAAATGTCTAAGAGAAGATTTAATGTCTATTTAGATTAAATCAGATCAGATTTATTACATGTGTGTGTTTTTGATCCTTTCTCATTCATTGTTCAAACTTTAAAACAGAAAGATGCAGGTCCTAGTAATGGAATGGATAAACCGAAGGTGGTTAAACTTCTTGAAATGAGTTCAGAATCCATGTCTGTGGAATTTTGTTTTGGACCAAGCCCATCATCTGAAGCACTTATGAATGAGGATGCACACAAGCTTATACACAATCTGGAAGAATTCGATTAAGAGCATACAAATTTCGATCATAGGCTGTTGCATCTATTTCAGAAGTTTCTCTTGAGCATTCGAAGTTTCAACATCCAGAAATTTCTTCCAGATGTCATCAGATTTTCTGATTTACTGGTTTGTTGTTGTGCAACTCTTGGAAGTCTTCATAGGATCTGAAATCAACACTAAGGATGAATTAGTGCAATAAATTATCATCAGAATGTTCAAGTGTTTCATCCCCTATGACGTGTTTTTTTTAAACATTGAACATCACGTGGAGATAAAGATGCACTTCATCGTTTATGTGAATATCATGTGGAGAGAGAGGTGCAGAACAGTCGTGCAGAGGCTCTGGCCAGAAGGACCAGAGGCGCTCTAGTTGTACATATGCAAATCTGATACATTTGAGAATCTGCAGAATCCGATCAGACGTTGCACCATATTTCATCAGAGCCTCTGAGGATGTTCACAGAGCCTCTGTGACAAATCACAGAACCTCTGTGGCTGTCAGATCAACAAACTCGTGATTCGAGAAGAGCATATCAAAACAGAGGAACTCTGGAAGTTAAAACAATGGTCCACATGGATTTGATTTTTCCAATGGTTGTTGTTATGCATACCGTGATCGATTCCAAAGTTAATGTCAAACAGATTTCGATTCAAAGTTGTTCCAGAAATCTTGTTGAGTCCATGTTGGTGCATAATTCGAAAAAGGTAGCAGAAACAATTCCATTTGTTGATGTTCTATCTTGTATTTTGCAGTTCAGTTCTAAGTTCTATTTGGAAGTACCTATTGCGGTGTTGGTACGGTTGCTTCGTTCGGGCTCTAAAGGCACTGTAGTTGGTGCATTAAATGCTCTTGTGGTCATGGAAAATGATGATTCCAGCAGTCCTTTTAGCAATGACCTGCTAGTGGACTGATCGTCCAGCAGTTTGACTTACGGGCATGAGTTTGAGATCTTTCCAAGACAATTGGAGTTCTGATTATCAAACAACAAACAAAGCTGGGATACCTGATCCAAATGGAGAGATATAGTGGCATTTTAATGCATTAGAAGGATATGTAACTACAAGAGAGAGGCTTTCAGCCATTAAAGCCAATTGTGGGATCGAGCTTGTTCTTGATGAGTGTGTTGCAAGTCTTAGGCACATGCGTAGACTGAAATGGAGTGCGGAAAGAGCAGCAGAAAATAATTCTTGTTCTTGCAGAATTTAACAAGTGCAGCAGTAGAGGTTGTTGCTGTCCATGTCAATTCTTTTGTGCAACAACATGAACATGCCTGAACCTCTTATTTTTTAGCCACAATACAACAGACATAAGACTATTATTTAAGTGCAGGATTGAAAACAACAGTGTCAATGGTGTAGTTTATCCAGTACCGCTGCATTGGAGTTGTGTGCAGGTTCAAGAACAACTTAGCTTTGGTTTGCCTCATGGTGTTGTCCAGAAAGTTATGCGCATCTGCTGTCCAAATTGATTCACTTGTTGCTGTCATGATTTCAGCCCATAAAGAGTTTCAAAATCGGAGAGTTGCTGTCAGATTTGCACAGCTGTAGAATTTTGATCATATCTCTCTCATTATGGCTCCAAATTTCATGATTCCAGATGCGATGGAAACCTAAGACACAGTTTTACAACTTTCATGTTTTGAGTTTTCTCAAAATAAAGATGCATATATGTCAAAAACTGTGTTGAAGTCAAGTGATAGTTGCTGGACAGAAGGCTATTTGCTGCTGTTTGTTGCTGTCATGCACAAACTTGTTGTTGTTCAGTTTATTATGTGCAACACTAGCCGGATCCAATGACAGAGAGGCTGTTGTTTTGAAGTGTATTCAGAGTTTGATCATGAATGTTCAAACATTAAATCTAATCAGAGTTTACACTTAGCCTATTTCATAGCAAAGTCGATTTTTTAGAAAAACTTGACAGGTTTGCGCATCTGTTGAATTTTGCTCAGATCTCCCTCCTCGAAGCTTCAATTCAGAAATTGATCAAAGGCTGTCCAAAGTTATTGGACAGAACATTCAGAGTTTTGCAGTGTTTTCAGATCTTGTTCAAAAGCTCTCTATTCGAAAATGTGCAGGTCATGAATATCCAAATTGTGCAAATCTGGATTGTGATAAGGAGACAACAAAGTTTGAATGACAAGATTAAATGATCAGTGCAGAACCTCTGTAAGTCTGTCCAGAAGCCATGCAAAGGTTGTCCAAACTGCAGAACTTCACTTCTTATACAGAGCTTAACTACAGAGCTTGATCAGTAGTAGATCAGACACATGCAGAGCACATTCAGAAGAGAACCACAGAGGTTGTTGAGAGAAACGCAGAGGCTTCCATAGCCTCTCTGGACATACAGAAGCAGATCACAAAGCCTCTGTGAGGCTGTGCAACTTTTGTGCGCAATATTCCAGAGGCTCTGGACACACAACCAGAGGCTCTGGTCATTGATATTGTGATCAGAGGCTATCTGCAACAGATTAATCAAGTTAATCGCAGAGATACTCATCTCATGCTCAGAGGCACGTGCAGAAGTTCAGAGGCAGAAAGTTAACATCATAGGTTGATGCATAGAGCCTCTGTAGACTGTCCAGAAGTAGATATGCATCAGATGTACAGAGCCTCTGAGGCTGTCCAAAGCACATGCAGAAGTAAAATTCAGAGCTCTTAACTTGTCCACATAGCCTCTGTGGACCAAAACCTCTGAAGAGCAGCAACCAGAAGGGGAGGACCAGAGGTAGACCCAAGAACGCATATCAGAGGTCGATGGTCCAGAGATCGAAATGAGCCAAGTGCCTGAAGCCCGAATTTTTCCAATTTTCTGACAGCATTGCGCTGTTTCAGAAACATGCGCACAACTTTTTACTCGAATCTTCGATTTACATGAGTCCAGTTGCGTTGAAACACTAAAACACAGACGTATGAATTTGATATTTTGAATTTTCTAAAATTCCATGAGCTGATGTGCCAGAATTAGTGTCAAAGTCTGCGTTAGGGTGCTGGACCGAAAGCATTGCATTGGACTCGCGCTCTTTCCGCTTTCAAGAACGGTGTTCTCTCGTCGGTTCTTCATGGTTTCAAGCTACATATGTGACACATTGTTTGTCACTCCCTCCTTCGTTATTCAAGGTTACACATTGTTTGTCACTCCCTCCTTCATTATTCAAATTTAAGGCTCGGTGCTGAACGCTTACTCAACAGGATCTTAAGAGTCAAATTTTCTGTTTTGACGACCGTTATGCGCAGCTGTGGGAAAATTTGCACAACTCACTCATTTTTCATCCAAAATGGATGAAGCAAACCTCGTTGGAAATCTAAGAGGCTGAAGTTCAATGTGCATGTTTTATGTTTTCTCTCAATCAGACTCCTTGATGGTCAAAAACAGCGGTGAAGTTGAGACATGAAAGTTGGACAAATTGGGATAATTCGTCTAAGTCTTTCAAGAATATGAGCCTACATTTGAGGGGGAGCTTATGATGCTTTGAAGACTCGAAGAACGACATACGAAAGAATCTAAAGAAAGCAAGGGGGAGACTATATGATGATGCTTTCTTTATAAAACATTAGGGGGAGATTGTTAAATTAAATTAGCCCCCAATTTAATTGAATGTTTTATAAAGAATTGTATTTTGGGCTTTTGGGTAGTTGATGGGCTTTGGCTATTTGTTTTGTAAATGGGCCCTATTAATAGGTGCCCATGGCTCATTTTCTCATTAGGTTTTGGAGAGAACACACTTTTAACATACACAGACTAGGTGAATCAGATGAGAGTCGATTAATGTTAAGTGTGGTGTTCTACCATTTTTCCCTCCATTGTTAATTAATCTAAGCATATGAGATGTGATTTTGATGAATATCGTTCTTCATTCCTCTCTTGTATCTTCTATTATATGGAGTTCTTCATTTGTTGCTTGAAATGGGATCTAACAAACGTACACCCATGGAAACTCAAGTTCAACCCCGAAGGGTTCCTACGTCGAATCCCTCATCCAATATCGCAATCCAAGGCTCTAAATCGAGCTACCAAAACAGGACAATTGTCCTAAAACCCAAATCAAAATCAAAATACCAAGCCGCTAGCTTAGCAACCCATTGACTCATTGGTGAATAAAATTAAAATACAATAAAACGCACTCGACCAACGGATATGCAAACACCACGACTAAAAGTGTAAGTACTTCAAAACTCCGCATTAGTTGAGGCAATCAATTTTCCAAATGACTTATACCCTTATATTTCCAAAATGCCTCATAACCCAAATGACATGTATTTTTCTCAAACTTAACTGCTGATAAGAATGAAATCATAAAATGAGACTATAAACATTCTTTCAAATACCTCACATAAAAGGGCGAGTAATACTTTATAAAGCATTTCATTTCATGAATGATGCATAAGACCCGACAAGCATTTAAAAGTGTATTTCTTTTACCAAAGATCTATTTATGCAATAAGACCTCAAAACTCATTCATTGGTGACACATTTATCAAAATACCCAAAATTCCCAAATGTAGGTATTATACAAAGTTTGTAAAGTTATATACTTCAAATCATCAAAGTTTAGAAAATAACCCAACATTTGATAATTTCATGTACAACACATAAACACTTTAAAATAGACATTTTGGCATGTACAACGTTTTCACAAATCAACTTGAACTCACATTGTAGGTTTTTGGAGAAAACCTATAAAATGGATAAAAACCCAAAATGAAGATGGTGAGCTTGGATCTTTACCCAAAACTTGAATCTTGATGTTAGGAGGCTTAAGACACATGAAGATAAATAAATACACTTGCAAGTCCCCTAGTTGATTTTTGTGAGAAGGTTAGAAAATGGGTATGAGCTCCAATCGGGAAGATGAAGATGGTGAGAGATTTTGATCATCAATCTTACATTCTAGGATGAAATCTAAACTCATAAATGAATTAAAATCTCATATTTAAAACCCTAAAATGAAGGATACCAAAAAGAAGTGGAAGGGGGAGGGTTGGTTGTGTAAAAATGATTTGGGGACTTAAACTAGGTTTGACCAAGAGCTGGCCGTAGCTGCTGGCCGCTGGGAGCACTCCTCGGGTGGGAATCACAGGTCACGGGTGGGAGGCCGTTTACCAAGACCGACCCACATGCATGATGAAGGAATTTTGGGCCAAATAAAATAATTTATCATTTTCCCATTTTAAGCCCACGTCCATTTAAAATCAATCAACACATTAATAAATAATAAATCCATTATCCATCCCACCATTTATATTAATTAATAATTAATTTTTTTAATAAAATATTTAACTTAAATCATACCACTAATAAATAACCCTTTAATAAAAAACAAAACTTGAGTCATGCGACTAATTAAATAAGATTTTAATAATAATGAAACACCATTTATATAATTTAAATACATAAATCGTTTATATTAATTTCAAACATAGTCCATATCTTTAATTTAATAAAGTTTATTTTTATTAAAATAAAACATAATATACCTATTCTATTTTATTTTATTTTTGACCATTTTCAAATCCAAACAAATTAATCCATAAAATGCATAATAAGAATATTTTAATAATTAAGGCACATATAAGACTTAAAATTTACTTACCTAGAATTTTTAGGGTGTTACAATCCTCCCCACCTTGGAAAGGATTTCGTCCTCGAAATATAATGTCCATCAAAACTCGAATGCCATCCTCCCCAGAGGGACTGATTCTCAATGATTCATTCCTTCTCTGAACCAAGCAAACAACAACCCGAGGGCCCTTCCGTCATCGATATTATACTTTCATAATCTCACAACGCTCTTAAAACATAAGACTTCGGTTGCCTCCCAACCTTAGGTAACCCATACTATCTCAAGAGCAGCTCACAACTTCAACTACTCAATTCCACCACTATTGCCCAAATAAAGTCACTCTTAAATGCTTCTAACTAATCTCTATCGAACTGTGTTACACTCTCTATTTGCCTTCAAAACTGAGATGATGATTTTTTTTTTTTGCAAAAATTGATCCGGTCATAAACCACTATACTTCTTCTAATTTAGATCGCTTATTACCATAAGTTGACTATACCCGGGTGATAAAGGAATCTACATAAGCGGTCTTGAATAGTTCACCCATCGCCAACGCTACGCCGATGTTTTAACCTCGAATACTCAAAGTCTCCTCCATGAAACGGTTCTCAATTAAAGTTTACCTCAAACATTCACATTGATCTCTTCTTAATCATTACTATAAAAGGTTTATCGCCCTTTCCTTAACGAAATCTTGTAACCACTAGCCTAGTCCGATTCAAACACAACTCTGACTATATATTTCGACTATCATAAGGCACACCACTCCAAAGGATTCTCAAAATTCCTTGACAACTCAATTAGTCACAACCATTAATCACTAATCACTAAAAATCTAATCTCTTCAGAATCACCACATGTAACTTGCGAACACTTCGTCGCATTTAATTGATGTATCCCAAGTACCTTAATGGTTCTTAACCTCAAAATCAAAAGTCGACTCCTAAGGCCGCAACATGACCGTACTACAAAACCTTCATCATTCATTAAGACCAACCAAAATGGTGCACTACTAACACTCAACATGATGCCACCCAAATAACTCACGAATTCAAACCCAACCATGTGCAAGCAACCACACAAGACTTCAACAGTAGGCACCGAGGCGATAATGACTACTACCTTAATGACCGGCTAGTCATGTAAATCTAATACCTCAAGATTCAAACATGCACCGACTTTTCACAATAAAATCTCGGAATACAGGTTCTTCCACAATCCCAACTCTCAAGGACCCCCCCCCTAGTCCTCAAACACCATACCTTTAGAAAAAGAAAGTTTTGATCCACGGGTCTTACGAGTCCAAGGTTTTTCAAGCATAAGACTCAAAAAAAATATGTTCGTTCACAATTTTATAAGACTTTTTAAACACAAAATCTTTATAACTTATAAGTACGTGTAAAGTTTACTACCACTTACTTGGTGGTCGTGCAAAGTGGCCACACTTGCCACACATATTAAAACCATTTCGAAAGGTGCTAGATCATTTTTCAGGTTGATAACGAAAACACAAGAGTATGCACCCAAACTTTTCAAATGAACTGTTATGATCCTAGCATGTATTTTCTTATGCCATGTACGTAAAATAATTTTTATGCTTTAAAATAGTGTGTAACAGATTGTTTATACAAAACTTCCAAAAGAGGAAATCCACGTAACCAAGTTCCAAAAATTTATCTTTAACCATATAACGACATGGAATCAAATTCTTCACAAGACCCGCATGCATTAGCTTATTTCTCAAAACTTAGTAAAACGATATATGCATACGTTTTGGTCGAAACGTAAAATAAGTTAGATTAACTTCAAATATCAAGCCCTACAAAATATGCTCTTTGTTTTAAGATAGTGGCTATAATGCCATGCATACCAAGTAATCAATATATTTGTGTGAAACAATGATAATGGTAACAACAAACAAAAATGCATAAAACAAAATATTAATATGAACCATCATAGACTCCTCATATACTTACTCACGCCATGAGCATAAATTAATTTGTATGTCAAATAGTATGCAACGAAATGTACTAACACAAAACTCAAGAGATAAACCATACGATATCAAAATTCCAAAAAATTCTTTTTTTTTTGCTGCAATATGGCATAGAGGAACATTTCTCAACAAAACTCGAACGAGACAAAGTGATCAATAAAACCCATAAATTAACACACACAATAATTTAAATATACGCATTTTAAAGTTTCACCCATGCTTCGCAAAACGTCATAAGATAATACTTCATACGACCCAACAAAACGTAAATAAAACTCAATGAAATTCAAGGAGCATCCAACAATTATTTGATGCCAAAGTTCTCGTTTCCAATATTCAAATCACGTAAAGCAAAATCATGAATACAGTATCATAAATTTCCCCCATAAATACAAACCCACATAATAAATCAAGTTCATGCTCTTTCGAAATTTCACTCTTTGGTCACTAAAACAACATGAGATAGAATCTCGACAAAGCTTGCAACCACAGGCAATAAAACAATTTTATTCGTGTTTAAGATCATGGTTTAAAATCTTGTGCGAACTAAAATGTCTTGTCAAAAGTTTGTAACATAATCCGCACGGTGATTTTCGAAAGAGTACGAAGCAACTTATGCAATTTATTTTAGAAACAAAAATTATGCATGAAATTGGTCGATACTCATAGTCTTAAAAGCACGCTCATCAAGTCCACCGGTCACACCACCAACATTTGAATTCTCAATCATCTTAAGGTGATTATCGGAAACTAAATCAGTTAACTTTACAAATTCGTTTCGAAGCAAGGTCGATTCAATAAGCATATGGTTCTAATTCACCAGATAACTCTGACCCGAAGTGGTCAACTTAATGTACTCATCATGCTTAACTGTCACTCAAAATGACAATGCTATAAACATCAACTTCTTCTGATGACTATTTACTAAGAATTTATCCACAACGCCATCGATCATCACATAAAGGCGATTCAAGCAACCACATGTAACATGTAAGCTCACCTTACATTGGCCAGGTGCAATTATGAACGTACCATACATGAAGAACCTTGCTACCATTGTCATGATTTCAGATTCTAATGACTCTATCGACCTCAAAATATCCTATCTCAAAGTGCCTAATTGTATAATATCACTTTCATTCACTTGGTATAACACTAGTTTGAGTCTAGGTATCCAAAATCAACACCTAAATCTCTCAAACTTAAGCTCTGATACCAACTTGTAACACCCTGAATTCTGAAAATAGCAACTAATTTAAAAAAAAAATTCTAAATACACCGAAAAAGGAATTATCTACAACCACAATTAAGATTTCACCTCAATACAAACATTCATTCTATACAAAAGTCTATGATAAGGACGGGTGCTACTAAAACCCCATAATAGTCACTATCTCCAACGTTGCGGAAGACATCACTAACTACTTACATTTGCACAAACTAAGGCTCACTCTTCATAGCTGCTAGAACCAAACCCCAACTGGAACCTGATTCACATGCCGACAAATAAAAAGGTTAGGCTAGCGCCTAGTGAGTCCAAGAGTTTTCCATATAATTAAAGATATATTTGAAAATTGGAAATGCAGTTTAAATCATAATCTTTCAAAAAGGTATGCTTTGAATATGAAAACGACTCGTTTCCAATAATATGCATTTTAGGCAAAGAACACCAATTTAGACGTTTTCCAATCCAAACTACTTCAAAGGTGATGATACCGATATAAGCCGCACATTCATAAATTAGCTTTAACCTAAAACTCACTCAAAGTGTAAATATAAATTGAACTCTTCATTTACAAAGATAAGGTTAAACCTTATATCCTGAAACACCCAAACACGGGTGGGGCATAATACTCAACCCATAAATCAAGGGTAAAACCCAATTATACAAAACGTCACCGAAAATTTGGATAATAAAACTCAATACCTAAAAACAACACCTTTCGGTGACGGGGGATTCCCGATTACATAAAATATGAAGGTCCACAAAGTAAGCCCATTTTATGTTGTTAAGACTAGTCATAAAAACAAAGTACACGCAAGGGATGTCAGGCTCAGTGGCTTTAAACATACACCCACGGAAACTCAAGTTCAACCTCGAAGGGTTCCTACGTCGAGCTCCTCATCCAATATCGTAATACTTGAGCACGAAGGACTTATTACCCAATCCGATTCCAAACGTGCCTCGACGTGGAAAACTAGTCGTCCCACGCCGGAACAATAAATACAAGCGCAAGGGATGTCAGGCTCAGTGGCTTCAAACGTACACCCACGGAAACTCAAGTTCAACCCCGAAGGGTTCCTACGTCGAGTCCCTTATCCAATATCGCAATCCAAGGCTCTAAAACGAGGTACCAAAACTGGACAATTGTCCTAAAACCCAAATCAAAATAAAAATACCAAGCCGCTGGCTTAGCAACCCATTGACTCATTGGTGAATAAAATAAAAATACAATAAAACGCATTCGACCAACGGATATGCAAACACCACGACTAAAAGTGTAAGTAGTTCAAAACTCCACATTAGTTGAGGCAATCCATTTTCCAAATGATTTATACCCTTATATTTCAAAAATGCCTCATAATCCAAATGACATGTATTTTTCTCAAACTTAACTGCTGATAAGAATGAAAATCATAAAATGAGACTATAAATAATCTTTCAAGTACCTCACATAAAAGGGTGAGTAATACTTTATAAAGCATTTCATTTCATGAATGATGCATAAGACCAGACAAGCATTTAAAAGTGTATTTCTTTTACCAAAGATCTGTTTATGCAATAAGACCACAAAACTCATTCATTGGTGACACATTTATCAAAATGCCCAAAAATCCCAAATGTAGGTATTATACAAAGTTTGTAAAGTTATATAATTCAAATAATCAAAGTTTAGAAAATAACCCAACATTTTATAATTTCATGTACAACACATAAACACTTTAAAATAGACATTTTGGCATGTACAACGTTTTCACAAATCAACTTGAACTCACCTTCTAGTTTTTTGGAGAAAACCTATAAAATGGATAAAAACCCAAAATGAAGATGGTGAGCTTGGATCTTGACCCAAAACTTGAATCTTGATGTTAGGAGGCTTAAGACACTTGAAGAAGTTAAATAAATACACTTGCAAGTCCCGTAGTTGATTTTTGTGAGAAGGTTAGAAAATGGGTATGAGCTCCAATGGGGAAGATGAAGATGGTGAGATATTTTGATCATCAATCTTACATTCTAGGATGAAATCTAAACTCATAAGTGAATTAAAATCTCATATTTAAAACCCTAAAATGAAGGATACCAAAAAGAAGTGGAAGGGGGAGGGTTGGTTGTGTAAAAAAGATTTGGGGACTTAAACTAGGTTTTGACCAAAACCTGGCCGTAGCTGCTGGCCGCTGGGAGCACTCCGCGGGTGGGAATCTCAGGTCACGGGTGGGAGGCCGTTTACCAAGACCGGCCCACATGCATGATGAAGGAATTTTGGGCCAAATAAAATAATTTATCATTTTCCCATTTTAAGCCAACGTCCATTTAAAATCAATCAACACATTAACAAATAATAAATCCATTATCCATCCCACCATTTATATTAATTAATAATTATTTTTTTTTTAATAAAATATATAACTTAAATCATACCACTAATAAATAAGCCTTTAATAAAAAAACAAAACTCGAGTCATGCGACTAATTAAATAAGATTTTAATAATAATGAAACACCATTTATATAATTTAAATACATAAATCGTTTATATTAATTTCAAACATAGTCCATATCTTTAATTTAATAAAGTTTATTTTTATTAAAATAAAACATAATATACCTATTCTATTTTATTTTATTTTTGACCATTTTCAAATCCAAACAAATTAATCCATAAAATGCATAATAAGAATATTTTAATAATAAAGGCACATATAAGACTTAAAATTTACTTACCTAGAATTTTTAGGGTGTTACAGATAAGAAGCTAGGACTACAATTTGAGAATTTACCTGATCAAGCATGTGGTGAGGGATCCTCCTTATGCCTGGGTATCCTTTAGAAAGAATGGTCGGTTTGAAGTTGTTCATAATGTAGAAGGGAGTCTTGTTTTGATCATGTTTGGTCAGAACGTGAACTTTATCAATTGCATCCTGGATGATCAAAGCAAGAAATCTCGGAAAGGTGATTGAAGGAACTTTGGAGGATGGTGTTGTTTGTTCGGGGTCCTTGGTCAGACACTTTTTCTTCTTTTCAATTGAAGTCAGAATGAGTTCATAGATGATTCCTGCCATATCATTGTTGCGATTAAAGAATTAAGCATACATGATAGACAGAATCTTGGGTGTGGCTTGGTCCGTGCTTCCTAGTTTGCAGGTTAGGGTTCGGTTCAGTACAGAGAACATAAAGTTCCTTATTGGGGGTAGGTGTTGTCGTCTGATATTGCTCAGCCTGGTGATTTCAGTATTGTAACCAAGCATTCGAGTGATTTGAAGTTCTTGAGTGGTGAGGAATGGGATTACTTCACGTAGAACAGCAAGGTTGATGACGACTCTACACTTCACAGTTTGAGAGATGTCAATCTCTCCAATGATTCTGTTGCATTCTTCGCTATAGTGACTGAAAGAGTACCATTCTTAGACAAACGTGAGGGGGCATTCAATGGTGGAGGCGATTAGGGCCTGAGTGAGTTCACAGTTTTAGAAGAACTCGCATATGATACGGTATTGTTCCTCGAACTTGGGAGAATCAAGTTGTATCATGATATTATTATCCATGATGGGAAAATGATACACTCTTGAAGGTTCACCATTTTTGGGAAAAAACTTGCACCAATCCATTGAAGACGCCATTTAAGAGTTGGAAAAAAGAAGATGAAGTTCAAGTTCTTTTGAGAGAGAAAGATTGCTCGAGAGTAATTTGTAAAAATGGATATCCGGATTTAAAATTACTTTTATATCCAAATTTAGAAAAGTTACACTCGAGTGCATAAGGTGAAACGGCAGTGATTAGACCCTTTGGTTGAGGCCGTTTGACCTTTCACTTATCCTAGTGGTGACACGTGTTTTTGGTAACTATTGCACTTATGTGTGTAGTTGCCAAGAAAATAGAAAGGGGTGCCAGTTATCAATATTTAAATGGAATACTTATTTTTGCTGACTAGACAAACTTTTCACCTTGTTATCTGAAAAAATAATTTGATTGTGAAGTAATCTAAGATATCATAAGTGTAAAAAAGATTCAGAGAATGTGAACTTTATGATATTAAAGATTTCTAATTAACAAGTAAAAAGATGCAGAAGTTCTGATCCCCCTAGATTGAAGATTGTCTAGTCTGAACTTTATGTACTCCCCCTTGAATAATGCATTGATAATTTGGGAAAGCCATGGTAAATATCAGAGAAAAAATATCAAAGACTCTGATATGACTTATCAGAGAAAAGATCAGAGACTTTGATATGAATATCAGAGATAAAATCAGAGACTCTGAGAGGAATATCAGAGATTATGAAGCTGCCAAGTTTCTCTTGCTCCCCCTTGACAGAAGAAGAGTACTTTTTCTTTTGCTCCCCCTTGACCAAAGAATGTCTTCTTTTAATCTTTTCCCTTTGACAAATGAAGAGTATTTTGACCCTTGGTTAAAAAATCTGGAGTCTCAGAGGCTCTGGGTTTAAACATGCTACTTATGTCAGAGGCTCTGATGTTTTGATCAGAGACTCTGATGTTCTTCTTTGTGCTAGGTAGACATGTTCAACATTCCCAACTTGCTAATTAAGAAATTGAACCTTCGTTCATCTAAAGCTTTTGTGAAAATAGCAGCAAGTTGGAGATCAGTTGGTACAAAATACATTTCAACTGTTCCCTTTTCAACATGATCTTTCAGAAAATGATACCTGACATCAATGTGCTTTGTCTTAGAATGTTGTACTGGATTGGCAGAGATGGCTATGGAACTTTTGGAATCACACAGAATAAGAATTATGTCATATTGTAAACCAGTCTCTGAGCTGAGTTTTCATCCAAATGACTTGAGAGCAACAACTAGCAGCATCAACATATTCTGCCTCTATAGTAGAGGTTGAAACACAGTTCTGCTTCTTGGATGACCAACTTACTAGTTTGTTACCCAATAATTGACAACATCCAGAGGTACTTTTTCTGTCTACTTTGCACCCTGCATGATCTGCATCAATGTATGTTGTTAAATCAAAACTAGAGAGTTTTGGATACCAGAGACACAAAGAAGGTGTGCCTCTGAGGTATCTAAATATTCTCTTTACTGCAGATAAATGAGATTCTTTTGGATTTGCTTGATATCTAGCACAGAGACATATTGCAAACATTATATCAGGCCTACTTGCAGTTAAGTATAAAAGTGATCCTATCATACCTCTGTAAGTTTTGACATCTACAGATTTTCCATAAGGATCAGAGTCAAGTTTGACTCATGTAGAAATAGATGTTCTCATATAAGTTGAATCATTGAGTTTGTACTTTTTCAAAATGTCAGAGACATACTTAGATTGACTTATAAAAGTACCCCATAGTGTTTGTTTTACTTGTAAGCCTAGAAAGAATGTTAATTCTCCTATGAGACTCGTTTCAAATTCACTCTTCATCAACTCTGAAAAACCTGTCACAATACTTTTGATTTGTATAGCCAAAGATAATGTCATCAACATATATCTGTACTAAAAGCATCTCATTTTTGTACCTCTTGATGAACAAAGTAGTATCAATTGTACCTTTTTCAAAGCCATTATTAATCAGAAATGTTGACAGAGTAGCATACCAGGCTCTTGGAGCTTGTTTAAGTCCGTACAGAGCTTTATCAAGATAATAAACATGGTTAGGAAAGTTTGTACTTTCCAATCCAAGTGGTTGCTGGACATAAACTTCTTCATTCAATTTACCATTTAGAATGGTAGATTTAACATCCATTTGATAAAATTTAAATCTTTTTTGTGCAACATAGGCTAAGAAGATTCTTATTGCTTCTAGCCCAGCCACAGGTGCAAAGGTTTCATCATAATCAATGCCCTCTTCTTGGCAATATCCCTTAGCAACCAACCTTGCTTTGTTTTTGATTATAATGCCATCCTCATCCTTTTTATTTCTAAAAACCCATTTAGTATCAATTGCAAATTTTCCTTTAGTAAGGGGAACTAGGGTCCAGACTTTGTTTCTTTCAAACTCTTGAAGCTCATTCTGCATTGCAGAGATCCAATGAGAATCTTCAAGAGCTTCATTTACCTTCTTTGGTTCAATGATGCTAAAAAAGGTTAAAAAATAACATTCATTGATTGTGGCAGATCTGGTTTTGACTACTTCTAAAGGTGATCCAATGATCAGATCATGGGGATGATCCTTTGTCCATCTTGTGATTGGAGCATGAATGTGAGGTGGAGTTTGAGCTTCAGAGATGGCAGTTGGTGACATCTCTATTATGCTGTTCAGAGGATCTGAAGTGGGTTCTGGAGACGGTGAAGTAGGCTCCGAAGTCTCTTCAAGAGATGTCTCTGGAGTTTCTTCAGATGTCTCTTGTTCATCTTCTGCTTCTGAAGAAATTTGTTCTTCAGTTTGTCTTGATTCATTTCTTGGACCTGTATTTAAAGAAGTAGAAGTTGTGATTTCAGAGGGACCAGAGAGATTTGTACCTGTGTTTTGAGGTTCCTCTGAAGTTGCTCTGTGAATATCTCTGAAACGAAATTCTGAGTTTTCATCATCAAAAATCTTCGAATATCTTGTTGAGTTCAGATTCTCTCATTTTTGATGATTCAAAGACATTTTTGGTTGTTGGGTTGATATCTCTGTTGGAAAGGCTTTTGACATCATCAAAAGACACATTTATGCTCTCTTGGATTGTTCTTGTTCTTAGATTAAACACTCTGAAGACTTTTGAGGCTAATGAATATCCAATGAATTTGCCTTCATCTGTTTTCTTGTCAAACTTTCCAAGAGACTCTCTATCATTCAAAATGTAACATTTGCGTCCAAAAACATGAAAATACTTAACATTTGGTTTCCTATTGTTAATGAGTTCATAAGATGTTTTTTTGAATCTTTTGACAATGGTAGCTCTTTTTTGAGTAAAACAGATTGTAGCTATTGCTTCTGCCTAAAAGTTTGTTGGAAGATTAGATCCTGCAAGCATTGTTCTTGCATCTTCAACAAGTGTTCTATTTTTCCTCTAAACAACACCATTTTGTCGAGGGGTTCTTGCTGCAAAGAAGTTGGGAGTTATGCCTTCTTCTGAAAGATAGGAGTTAATTTTGGCATTTCTGAATTCTGTCCCATTATCACTTCTAAGCTTCTAAACTTTGTTGTTAAACAGAACCTGCAATCTTTTTATCAACCTTTTTATCAAGAATTCTATCCAAGTATATCTAGAGTATTCATCAATTAGAACCAAAATATACTTCTTACCAGATAGACTCTACACAGAGATAGGACCACAGAGGTCCACATGAAGCATATGCAGAGGTCTTGGACAATTATTATCACTTTTGGTCTTATGGGAAGATTTTTTTCATTTTTCCCATTTCACAAGCAGAACAAAGATGATCTTTGTTGAACTTCAGAGATTCTAATCCCTTAACCAGATTTAGTTTGACCAATTTATCAAGTGAAGAAAAGTTCAGATGAATACTTTTTATGCTAGAGCCATACATCTTCACTGTTTAGAGACACTGCACAATGTTTCTCTGAGTCAGTTTTTATGTGTTTGGTAAATTTCATTCTATATAAGTTACCCTTTCTGTCTGCTCTGAGTATTTCTTGACCTGTTTTTGAGTAAATAAGTGAACAATGTTTTTCTTGAAATTTCACATCAAAACCATGGTCACAAAGTTGACTTATGCTGATTAAGTTTTGTTTTAACACATCAACATAAACAACCTTTGATACAGAAACATTACCTCTTTTTAGCTCACCATAACCCTTAATCTGACCTTGCATATTGTCTCCAAAAGTTACTGCTCCTCCTGATTTAGCTTTGTAAGAGGATAGCAACCTCTTATCTCCAGTCATATGCCTTGAACATCCAGAATCTAAGTACCAGATTGGCATAGACTGTTTCTGCAAGACATATTAGAGTTTCTTAGGTACCCATCTCATTACGGGTCCTTTCTTGTTAGAATTCTGAGGATTTTGATGAACATTTACCATTTCATCTTTTGATGTTTTGGCAGAATTGTCCTTTTTCTTTTGAGGCTTTGTCTCTGAATTTTTGTTCACAGACTGATACAAAAAGCAATGAGAACCTCTGAAATGATTTTTCAGTTTTATCAAGAGTTGAATGCAATTGCAATTAAGATAACAAGAAGAAGTAGAAGCAAAGTTTCTCATTCTTTGAATGGATTTGGTACACTTTGATTCTTTTTCAAACAAGCACTAGGAATATTACAAGTATTCGTAACTACTTCCTTCTTTTTGGCTTGAAAGACAACCTTCTTTTCGAGTTACCTTTTCTTGTTCGAAAACATCTTCTTCTCTTTGTTGCTCACTGCACAAACAGGATCATAATGGTTAATTTCTTACCATTTTCCTTTTTGTTTAGGAGTAAATTTGATTGGTTTATAAGTGTAGAGTTGAGAAGTTTTAGTTTTATTCTTGGCCTTTTCTTTTAACTCTTTTTCAAGATCCAGAGAAGTTTTTGTCTGTAGACATATGTCTGCAAAATCAAGACATATTGGTATTTTGGGTTTATTTTTCAAAATAGTAACAGGAACGTTCAAAATTCCAGAGCCAACAGTCTTTGTGCTTTTATGAATTACTTCCTCTGGTCTATAGAATATCTGCTCATATATCTCTGGATCTGATTCAGAATCAGAGTCAAGAAAGTCTCTTTTAGCCATGTCAGAAATAACTACTTCTGTAGTTTTCTTAATTTCCTTAGGTCTAGAGACTTTAATGATTCTTTTCATGCTTTCTTTCTTTTTCAAATCAGTTATGACATTTTCTTCATTGATTCTTTTAATGTCATCCTCAAATATAGTTCTGATGCATTCATCTGAAATTGGTGAATACAAAGGTGCATCTGGATTGAGTGAACTCTGAGGTTCATCTTCAGAAGTACTTGTTTCAGAGGTACTTGTTTCAGATGTCTCTGATTATTTTGTGATAAAAGCATCAAACTTGAAAATTTCTCTGGGATCATTACTCTGAGGTTTTGTGAAGAGTACCTCTGAAGTCTCTTTTTCTTTTGGAAATGTTTTCGCTTCAAAGTATATGACATTTTTAAAATTCAGAGGTCTTGCTTTTGATCGTTCTGAGGTTTTTGTTCTCTTGAAATTGTTCAGGGATGGACAGTCATAATTTTGGACCTTTCCTTTACAGAAAGTGGAAGATAGTGAAGTTTTCTTCAATCCAGTGAATGGATCCAATTCATTAAATCCCAATCCTTGAGTGTCCATTTGAGAATTTATTTTTATATGTACATCTTGAGCATCTAGATAACTTTTGATTTGAAGTTCTTTCCTTTCTAGAGATTGATGTAGGATTTCTCTTTCCTTTTGAAAAAAGTTAGTTAAGGCAACAGAATTGAGCCTTTCATACTCAGATCTTTTAACCTCTTCTTCTTTGACTTTCACTTTTTCTAATTCTTTGAGTTTCTCAGAAAAAGATTTTTCCTTTTGTCTCTAAGCTTTTTCAAGTTCAGATTTTTCAATAAAAAATTCTTTCTTTTCTAATTCAAGAAGATCCTTTTCTCTTTTATAAAAACTTAGATCTTTTGTCATTTGTTTTCTCTTTTCTTTTTCTTCAAAGAGTTTTAGCTTTAAATTTTGAAACTCAACTGTTAGCTTAAGAACATCCATTTCAAGTTCACTTTCAGAGGTGGAAGGAGAATTTACCTTTTCAGAGCAGTCCTCTGATGATCCATCAGTCTGATCATCTGCGAACGACATACCACAGAGATTGGTAAGCTCTTCCTCTCCATCACTTGTAGAGTCTGATAGCCAATCTTCCATCTCTGCAACAAGTACTCTTTCTTTGACATTGTACTTGTATTTGTTCTTGTAGTAGTCTTGATCTTTGACAAGTCTACCTCTGCAATTTGCAGAAAAATGGCTTGGCTTTCCACATCTGAAACATCTTCCATCTTTTTGATTTGGTGGAAGAGCAGCAACAGTTTCTGTTTTCTGATCTTGAGGTTGGGGCTGAAAGTATCTCTGAGGTTAAGGATACTTGGGTTGTAATGGTTGATAAGTTCTTGATTGTTCTGCATCATCTTGATTGTTGAAATTTATACCCTTTTGATCACTATGTGGAGTGAATCTGGGTTCTTGTTGAAATCTTCTTTCTGGATTTCTCCTTTCTTCATTATCTCTCCTTCCTTCAAAGACTTTCTGTCAGGATCGAATTCTCAACAAGAATTAATTATCAGAAACAATATCAAAGAAGTTTGCGGAATAACACTTTGATATTTAATCAGACAGGAAATCAAAACAGAATATAATTAACAAACTGTAAACTTGTATTGAATGCTTTGAAGTTACAAGATTACTCACTCAACCTCAATATTGATGAACAGGCTCACCAATACGAATTCTACTTCTCTAGAATTAGGATCTATGCCTTGAGGTTGATTTTCTCTCTTTAAAAGAATGAAAACTGAAAATTAAATTATTATTCTAAACTATACAATATATATACTGAATACACAGATAATTACAATAAATAAAATATCTTCAGTATATCTTCTATGTATATCTCTAAGCTTCCATGTATATCCTTTCATACGAATCTTCATCATATAAGCAGTATTAATCTTCAGCAGCATTAACTTCCTTCTAGCAGCATTAACTACTAAGCAGTACTAACCACTAGCAGTACTAACTAGCTAAGCAGTACTAACTTTGTTCAAGCAGCACTAACTTTGACTAGCAGTATTAATAATACTAGCAGTAGTAACACTCAGCAGTATTAACCTTTAAGTCTTCTAGCAGTAGTAATTTTGAACCAGCAGCATTAACCATACTTGATGAATTCTTCAGTTCCCAACAATCTCCCCCTAACTTGACTTTTAGGAAGAGAAGTCAAGTTCTTCAGATTTTCTTCAAGATGCTCCCAAAACTCTATCAATGCCTAAATCCCAGTGTTTGCATCCAATCCCAAACTATGATTGATGGTTCTTTGAATCAAGTATTTAGCCATTTCTGAATCTGGAACACACCTTAACTTTTTCTTCAGCATGGCATGTAGCTTCAATCTGCTCTGATTATACACTCTATCCACTAGGAAGTATTCAGTGTGATTTAAATCCAAAGTCACTGTATATACTCCACTAATTTCATATAAAGTCCAACTGTTTACTGATTTGAAGACATCCTTGATCAAGTGTTTTACTTCTTCAGGTTTGAACATCATACACAGATACTCCATTACCAGTTTTGTAATTGAAATCCCTGGAGACTTTAGAATATCTGCATACAACTTCATTCCTATCTCAAACATCTCTTCAATATCTGATCTAGAGCATGTTCTGACAATTTTTGCCCATGTGTTAAACACTTCATACTTTTCATCCTTTCTTTTCAGCCTTATGTATTCCTTTCCATCCACTGTCAATGTATCCCAGAGAATGACCTCAGGAGGCTTAACTCCTACAGGTTCTGCTGAAATTGGTTCAGGCACTTTGTCCATCACTACCATATACAAATTTACATCATCAGTGTTAGATGGCTCTGTCTGTTTAGATGACTCAGGTGCCCCTTCTTCTTCAGCAACCTTATCAGCCTCTTCTTCAGATACTCTAGGCTTTTTAATTGGCTTTCTCCTTGCCATCATTTTTGTTCTCTTTAAAGTCCTTAGACTTTCTCCCAGGGTGGACTCTTTCTTAGGAGGTGTTTCTTGCTCATCTGGGAATGGCTTTTGACAATCAAAGTCATTACTTTCTTTTATTCTCTTCTCCATCTCCACCCTAGCAGTTTCACTTCCCTGAAGCTTTAACATTTCTGAATCATAGAGCTCTTTGATCTTCTCAAAAGACATTTTGGAGAACATCTCCTTTTTGACTCCTACAGCACCTTTGAGAAATATAATCATCTTGTTTCTCTCTTGGGTACCTAGGAATGTCTTTGAGGGTCTTCTCTTCTTTGCAACTGTTTTCACCACAGATTTCTTCATACTTGCAGCTTTCTTCTGTGCAATTTCAGTTTCCATACTCTGTTGATAAGCTTCATTCAATTCAGCAGCTAGAGCTTTTGCCATTTCCCTGTCCTTTTCCATCTGAACTCTTTCTTCTTTTTCAATATCCTCCTGCATCTTTTTAGCTAGGGCTTCATCTGATTCAACCAGCCTTTGCTTTTTGATTGGTTGATCAGATTCTACCATCTTTGTTTTTCCTTTGTCTTTGCTCATTGCCTTTTTACTGTTATCTTTCTTGATCACTTCACCTTGTTCTTTTATGATTACACCTTTGGTCTTTGAAGTGACCTTGGGAGTATCATTCTTGGCTTTTAGTAAGGTCTCTGCAATCTCAAGATCTGTTAACACTTCTTTCACAGTTTCTGCTGCTTTATTAATGTCAGCCGTAGTAACTGTTTCTTCTTGCTTCTCCCCCTGAACATCAACTTTCTCTCCATCAAGCTCCCCCTTTCTTGTGGCTTCTTCCATGTTGATCTCCCCCTTTTTGGGAGCATCATCCTCAGTTGGCCTTCTCCTTAATTGGAATTGCTGTCTCTTCTTCCTTTGTACCAGACTAACCACCATCCTCTTCAGCTTAGCAATCTGTTCTTGTTGTGACAGAATTACTAGCTTCATTTCTTCAATTTCTTTGCCTTGTTTGAGAACATCTTGATTGATGTTCCCCATTGTTTCCATCAATTCATCGTACGTATATCTGTCCTCACCCTCTCTAGAAGTGTTACCCTCCTTTGAAGGATCATTGGATCTTTTATTTGTGGAAGTCTTCTGCCTTGCAGAGGCACTATCCACCCCTGTGGTTTCTTGGCACCAGGGACCTTCAAATGATTGCTCATTCAAAGTTGCCATGGGGGAGGTCTTATTGATGTTACCACTTTCCTCCTCTGAACTAGCAGGAGTAGTGGCAACCTCATCACCCATATGCTCTACCTCCTCCTCAGAGAGCACCTCCTTTGGGTGGGGAGACACCCGTGTGGTTTCCCTTTGGATATTCTCTAGGGGAGAATTCTCCCTTAGAGGGCTTATAGGCTTAGTGGGTAATGGTACAAGAAGGGAAGGAGCCTTCTTTACCTGTTTTCTCTTGTAAGTTTGGGTGATGGGAGAGGTTGGTTTTTCAAGAAGGGACTGGGGAATTGATTTTGAGAGGGAAGGTTGGGCTTGGCTAGCAGTGGGTTGGTCTAATGGGGGCCTTGACCCTGCTGCCATACCTTCATTGGTTTGGGACACCACCATCATTGTAGAGAACAATGGGGTGTCAACTCCTTCAGAGTCCCCAGCAGATCTTCTCATATTTGAGAACACCTTGCCTTTGGGGGGTTTAGGTACATATACCCCAACAGGTTGAGGTATATCCGTCAATTCATGAGTAATAATTTCTTGAACAAACCTGGGATACATAAAGAAGCTCTTTTTGTTTCCCATGTTTGAGACAAGATCACTGAAAATCATTTTAGAAAAATTATACTTTCTGGCAGTGACCAAGCACACCAAAGCATAAGCAATAGTGCTGCTGAACTCACTCCATCCAGTAGTCTTTTTGGAGATACAATGCATAAGAGTATGGACAAAGAAACGCCATTGGGGTGAGAATTTTGCTTTAGAAAATTTGAAAACTCCCAATGGGCCTCCATACCCCATTCTTGTAAGGTTTGAAAACAGTTCATCATTTGGGATAGAGGTTATACCAGAGGCATCGTCTAGACGTAGACTGATGCGAATAACCTCTTCAGTAACCGTGAGTGATTGATCACAGATTCTTGTCTTGATCATCTGCACACCATTCTCAACAACAATGGTTGCATTAGCCCAGAACTGCCTTTGATGCTCAATATAGATTGTAGGGGATACAATAAGAGCATGAGCAATGTGGCTTGTCTTGAGGAAATCCACAATCTGATGAAATCCTGCAGCTTGCTTTGGCTTTTGTAGCATCGCAATCTCGTTGTGCTCGTCGATGAAAGTCATGGATGCCATTGATCTTAGTGAAAAGCTTGCCTAAAAACTTCGAACTTGAGAGAGAAAAGGTTTTGAGCGCAAGAGAACAGTATGCAAAGAGTCGTTATGAACTTTTAGGCGGGCTAAAAGTATTTATAGTATTCGGAATATAAGCAGTATTAACCTAGAGCAGTATTAACTACTAGCAGTATTAACTGAAAGCAGTAGTAACCACTAGCAGTATTAACTGAAAGCAGTATTAACCACTAGCAGTATTAACTGAAAGCAGTATTAACCACTAGCAGTATTAACTGAAAGCAGTATTAACCACTAGCAGTATTAACTGAAAGCAGTATTAACCACTAGCAGTATTAACTGAAAGCAGTATTAACCACTAGCAGTATTAACTGAAAGCAGTATTAACCACTAGCAGTATTAACTGAAAGCAGTATTAACCACTAGCAGTATTAACTGAAAGCAGTATTAACCACTAGCAGTATTAACTGAAAGCAGTATTAACCACTAGCAGTATTAACTGAAAGCAGTATTAACCACTAGCAGTATTAACTGAAAGCAGTATTAACCACTAGCAGTATTAACTACTTTACTCCTTTTAAACTTGCTAAACACTGAGTACTGCTATGCAAATCCTGAAACAGAAGATTAGTAACTCCAGGAATACTATACAGATATAAAACCACTTTTTGAGAAGGGGATTATTCAGAGTTTATCATTCCCACACTTGTTACCAAGAAAGTGAATCTACCCACATCAAAAGCTTTAGTGAATAGATCAGCAAACTGATTATCAGTGTGAACTTTGACAACTTGAATAAGTTTCTTTTCATTACAATCTCTTATAAAGTGATACCTGATTTCAATGTGCTTAGTTTTTGAGTGCTTGACTGGATTATTCACAATGCTAATAGCACTGCTGTTGTCAATAAAGATTGGAGTGTGTAGAAAGGTTACCCCATAATCCAACATTTGATTCTGAATCCATAAGACTTGAGAACAGCAACTTGCAGCTGCTATGTACTCTGCCTCTGTTGTAGATGTGGATACTGTGGTTTGTTTCTTGCACTGCCATGAGACTAGTCTAGCACCCAAAAACTGACATCCTCCAGAAGTAGATTTTCTGTCCAAGTTTGCCCCACCTAGATCACTGTCTGAGTATGCTATTAGGTCAAAAGGTGAGTTATGAGGATACCAAAGTCCCAATCTGGGTTGCCCTTTGAGATATCTGAATATCCTCTTAACAGCTTGAAAGTGAGATTGCTTTGGCCTAACTTGAAATCTTGCACATACACAGACTAGAAACATTATATCTGGCCTTGATGCTGTGAGATACATGAGAGAGCCAATCATGGATCTATAATGATGCACATCCATATCCTCCCCCTCAAGATCTGCTGTGATATGCTTGTGTGTTTCCATAGGTGTGCTGGCAGGTTTTGATTCTGAGAAGCCAAACTTGGTTAGAATATCCTGCACATACTTGGATTGACAGATGAAAATGCCATCTGACTTCTGTTGAACTTGGAGTCCAAGGAAGAAAGTAAGTTCCCCCATGGAACTCATTTTGAACCTTTGATGCATTAAATCCTCAAACTCCTTGCGCATGTTGTTTCTTGTAGATCCAAAGATAATGTCATCAACATAGATTTGGACCAGCAAAATATCCTTCTTCTTTCTTTTGATAAATAGAGTCTTATCAATGACTCCTCTTTCAAAGTCATTTTCCAAGAGATAGGATGACAGTGTGTCATACCATGCTCTTGGGGCTTGATGTAGTCCATAAAGTGCTTTCTTTAATTTGTATACCCTGTCTGGATAGCTTGGGTTTTCAAACCCTGGTGGTTGACAGACATATACTTCTTCTTCAATTGATCCATAGAGAAAAGCACTTTTTACATCCATTTGATAGACTTTGAAGTTCATGTAAGAAGCATAGGCTAGGAATAGTCTGATTGCTTCTATCCTAGCTACAGGTGCAAAAACTTCTTCATAATCTATACCCTCTTCTTGAGTATAGCCTTGAGCCACCAACCTTGCTTTGTTCCTTATGACAATACCTCTTTCATCTCTCTTGTTTCTGAAAATCCACTTTGTGCCAATCGCTCTGTGACCTTTAGGAAGGTCTACTAGATCCCATACATCTTGTAGCTTGAACTGTAACAGTTCCTCTTGCATTGCTTCTATCCAGCTGGATTCTTTCATAGCATCATGTGCCTTTTTAGGCTCAAGCTGTGATAGAAAACAAGAAAGCACTGTATGCTGTTGATCTTGCATTTCCTGAAGCCTGCTTTGATGTCTAGTCATCATAGGAGAAGAGATATCTCCTATTATCAACTGTGGAGGATGATTCTTTTGAACTCTGGTGTTATGACTAGGTTCTTCATTCAGTCCAGCCTCAAGATTAGATTCATGCAACTCAAATGAAGTGTTTTCAGATGCCACTTCATTATTTTCTTGAGTCTCCTCATCTCTAGTGTCTTCTTCACTCTGACTTGGTCCAGTAATTGATTCCTTTTCACAGTCTTCACCAGAATTTACTGTGGGTATGGGAAAAATCACAGATTTAGATATACTTTCTTGAACTTATGTGATCCCTGATCCTCCACTTCCTGTTCCTGTATACTCATTACTAAAACCCAAAGAGTTAGTTAGTGAATCAATGTCAAATAGCCACTGAGGTCCAGACCCAACAGGATTTGGTGTGTTCTCATTGCATTTGACATTGTCACTTTCTTCAATTATTCTAGAAGAAGAGTTAAATACTCTGTAAGCCTTACTCTGAGATGAATATCCAACAAGAAATCCATCATCTGCTTTGCTATCAAACTTACCTAAGTGAGATTTGGTATTTAGTATTGTACAAGGACACCCAAAAGGTTTGAAGAAACCAATAAAAGGTTTTCTTTTATTTAAAAGCTCATATGGGGTCTTCTTCTTTTGCTTGACCACTAGAACTCTGTTTTGGACATAACAAGTAGTATTAACTGCTTCAGCCCAGAAGGTAATTGGCAATTTTGAATCAGCCAACAGAGATCTAGCAGCCTCTATTAGTGTTTTATTCCTCCTTTCAGCAACACCATTCTGTTGAGGAGTCCTAGGAGCACTATATTGCCTCTCAATACCTTTTTCTTCACAAAAGGTGTTTAGATCATGATTTTTAAATTCAGTTCCATTATCTGATCTCATGACTTTTACTCTTTGATTAGTTTGGTTTTCAATTCTTAGAATAAAGGATTTGATAAGACCACTTGTTTCATCCTTAGTCCTTAGAAAATATACCCAAGTAAATCTGGAGTAATCATCAACAATAACCAAGCAGTAAGATTTCTTGCCTATACTCATAACATTTGTAGGACCAAACAGATCCATATGCAGTAACTGGAGACAAGAAGAAACAGAATTTAACTCTTTGGTCTTATGAGAAGTTTTGTGTTGTTTGCCTTTAAGACAAGCAACACAATGATCATCACATGAAAAGACTTTTGAAGGTAACCCTCTTACAAGGTTATTTTTAACAAGATTGTTCATAGTCTTGAAATTCATGTGACACATCCTTCTGTGCCATAGAGAGGATTCATCTACAGAAGCTTTTGAAACAAGACAATTTAGAGATGAATCACTATCAACATTGTCCATATCAAGACAGTAAACATTGTCCTGTCTTGGAGTTCTAAGTAGTATCATGCTTTCATCAACTACCTTGAACCCTGGAGCAAGAATCATACACTCAGTATTAGTAAATAATATACTATGTTGTTTGTCACAAACCAGTGATACACTTAACAGGTTGTACTTTAATTGATCAACATAGTAGACATCCTCAAATGTCATCTTACCTTTGGTGACATTACCTTTTCCACTTATCTTACCACCAGTAAGATTGTCTCCAAATGCAACATGTCCTCCATTGATATGCTTGAAATCCTGAAGGCATGACATGTTGCCTGTCATGTGCCTAGAGCAACCACTATCAACATGCCAAATGCTCTTTCCCTTGAGCTGTTGGTTGCCCTGCACATTAGATAAATCAATTAGTATGAATTAGGAACCCAAGCCAAAGTGGTCTTGGGTACCCCTTTCTCATCAAAATATTTGCATTCTTTCTTGACAAGATTTTTGAACTTTAACTCCTCATTCTTGGAGTACTTTGTTACAATAATAGGCTTGGAACCATGTTTGCTAGAATCAGTACTAGTTTTAGAAGTACTAACTGCCTTGGCAGCACTTGCATGCTTGGCAGCACTAACCTTGTTAGAAGTAGTAACTGTGTTAGCAGCAGTAACTGTGTTGGCAGTATTAACCTTTGAAGAGGTATTAACAGTATTAGCAGCATTAATATTTTCAGCAGTACTAACACTGTTAGCAGTAGTAACTGTGTTAGCAGTACTAATATTGTTAGCAGTACTAACACTGTTAGTACTTCTAGGTACCCACATTTTGACACTTTCTTTTAAAATCTTTTTCTTTAAAGTGCCTTTACTTTCAATAGATTTCTTTATCACATTTTTCTTTCCAGCCTTCCTATAACCAACAGATTTTTGCACAAATCTTTGAAAGTTCATCTGTTGGTTAATAGGGTTAAAGTAACAATACTTAGCCAAATGATTCAACTTGCCACATATAAAACAAGGTTTTGGTCTATTGATTTTATTCAGATCAACTCCTTGTTTCTGAGCCCATTGATTATTCCAGTTTCTTTGATTTCCTCTTTTTAAACCAGAATTTAGGCTCTTGGCTTTATTGCAATCACACTGTTTACAAGATCCAGGATTCACAACTGTGGTTTGTTTGTAATGGACCTTGTTATCATTTCCTTTAGTCTTCTCTATCTCCTTGGACTTGACCCAGATTTTTCCACATCCCTCATTGGTGATAATATTGTTTTCTAATGGTATCTTTTTACTCACATTATTATCACTGTTCTCACTTGCTCCTTTCTCAGTCAAATCCTTAACTACTACCTCATCCAAAGGATCTATCTTAAATGCTTCTTCAGACAAGTCCTTTTTCTCCTTAGTTTCTAACAAGTCTGATGTAGGAGAAATATAGTTATTATTGTAAGGAGGGGGTGTATTGTTGTATCCAATGCCAGGCTTCATCTTATCATGTATCTGAGCCTTTAGAAGAGAGTCCATTGCTTTTGAAGCATAGGAAAACTTGTCTATGTCAAGCTTAACTTTTGACAGTTTCTCTTTCAGTCTATCATTCTCTTCTAAGGACTTAGACAGTTTGGTTTCTAACTCATTCTTTTCCCACTTCCAATAGTTTGTGTCATAAGAGTGTTGAAGTTCATTAGCTTGAAAGCCTTTAATTTGCTCTTCAAATCTCTCTACTATTAACACATAATCTCTTCTGTCTTTTTCTAATCTTTTGAGATCATCACACATACTTTGATTGTGATCCCTGTATCTTGTAACAGTGTCAATGCAAGATTTAGTACAAAGATTAGAACTTACCTCAGTAGGGAGATCAGACACTTCTGCCATAAGAGCTTGGTTCTGAATGGCTTCCTCAGCTTGATCACTCCAGTCAAATCCCATTCCTTGTTGAGAAACAAGGGCTTGAGCAGGATTCTTGTTCTGATTGTATCCTCCATTCTGAGCTTGTTGGTGGTTATTGTTTGGAACAACACTTCTGCATTCTCTAGCAAAGTGTCCTTTCTTGTGACACTTATAACATTCCACCTTGGTTTTGTCAAAACCAGCTCCATCTTCTCTTCTTTGAGAGAAGTTCTTTCTTCCAGTTCTTTTAATGAACTTTTTCACCCTCATGGATAACATGGCCATCTGCCATTTAATATCCATCTCCTCCAGATCATCAGGGTGAATTTGATCAAGATCATCATTAATCAGAGAATTACTGCTATGACTGGACAAAAAGGCTTCAAAGATAGTTTCAGTTCCTTTTTCTGAACTTACTCCACTGGCAGTACTAGTTGCTTCAGGGTTGGCAGTAGTATCAGTGGATGCTGAAAGAAGTGCAGCATTGTGAATATAACCAGAGGGCTTCTTCTTGGTTTCTACCTCAGTTTCAAAAACTCTTAAATCATTGTATAGATCATCAAGTTCTTTCTCTTCCAGATTGTCACTCTGTCTATATGAGACAGTGTACATAGTCCATTCATCCCCAAGAGATCTGAGGAACTTTCTGTTGATATCATCTTGTTCCATCTTCACTCCTACAGTAGCCAGTTCACCTATGAGTTTATTGAACCTGTCAAAAGTTTGAGTCATAGACTCATTCTTTGTGGAAGTGAAGTTCTCATACTGTTGCTTTAGAACATCTCTCTGATTTCTTTTGATGCTCTTAGTTCCAGCAAATCTTTTCTCTAGAGCATTCCAGAGAATCTGAGCATCAGTGCAGTTGCAAAATTGATGCTGATATTCATTGGGAATGGCCAAGAGCAGAGTGCTCAAAGCCTTCATCTCTGTCTGTCTGATCTTCCTCTCACCATCTGTCTTTGGTGGAGGTCTTTTCCCATCTGGTCCTATCCTTCCAGCTTCAGAAGGACCATTCTCAATGATATCCCACATTGAGTAGTCAGTGAGAAGAATATATTGTCTGATTCTGATCTTCCACATGTCAAACTCACTTGGTTTGAGCATTGGAACCTTAGAAACCAAAGTACTGCTTGATTCTGTAAGATTTTCCATGATGAATAACTGTTTCTGAGAGAGTTAGGCTCTGATACCACTTGTCAGGATCGAATTCTCAACAAGAATTAATTATCAGAAACAATATCAAAGAAGTTTGCGGAATAACACTTTGATATTTAATCAGACAGGAAATCAAAACAGAATATAATTAACAAACTGTAAACTTGTATTGAATGCTTTGAAGTTACAAGATTACTCACTCAACCTCAATATTGATGAACAGGCTCACCAATACGAATTCTACTTCTCTAGAATTAGGATCTATGCCTTGAGGTTGATTTTCTCTCTTTAAAAGAATGAAAACTGAAAATTAAATTATTATTCTAAACTATACAATATATATACTGAATACACAGATAATTACAATAAATAAAATATCTTCAGTATATCTTCTATGTATATCTCTAAGCTTCCATGTATATCCTTTCATACGAATCTTCATCATATACGCAGTATTAATCTTCAGCAGCATTAACTTCCTTCTAGCAGCATTAACTACTAAGCAGTACTAACCACTAGCAGTACTAACTAGCTAAGCAGTACTAACTTTGTTCAAGCAGCACTAACTTTGACTAGCAGTATTAATAATACTAGCAGTAGTAACACTCAGCAGTATTAACCTTTAAGTCTTCTAGCAGTAGTAATTTTGAACCAGCAGCATTAACCATACTTGATGAATTCTTCAGTTCCCAACAATCTCCCCCTAACTTGACTTTTAGGAAGAGAAGTCAAGTTCTTCAGATTTTCTTCAAGATGCTCCCAAAACTCTATCAATGCCTAAATCCCAGTGTTTGCATCCAATCCCAAACTATGATTGATGGTTCTTTGAATCAAGTATTTAGCCATTTCTGAATCTGGAACACACCTTAACTTTTTCTTCAGCATGGCATGTAGCTTCAATCTGCTCTGATTATACACTCTATCCACTAGGAAGTATTCAGTGTGATTTAAATCCAAAGTCACTGTATATACTCCACTAATTTCATATAAAGTCCAACTGTTTACTGATTTGAAGACATCCTTGATCAAGTGTTTTACTTCTTCAGGTTTGAACATCATACACAGATACTCCATTACCAATTTTGTAATTGAAATCCCTGGAGACTTTAGAATATCTGCATACAACTTCATTCCTATCTCAAACATCTCTTCAATATCTGATCTAGAGCATGTTCTGACAATTTTTGCCCATGTGTTAAACACTTCATACTTTTCATCCTTTCTTTTCAGCCTTATGTATTCCTTTCCATCCACTGTCAATGTATCCCAGAGAATGACCTCAGGAGGCTTAACTCCTACAGGTTCTGCTGAAATTGGTTCAGGCACTTTGTCCATCACTACCATATACAAATTTACATCATCAGTGTTAGATGGCTCTGTCTGTTTAGATGACTCAGGTGCCCCTTCTTCTTCAGCAACCTTATCAGCCTCTTCTTCAGATACTCTAGGCTTTTTAATTGGCTTTCTCCTTGCCATCATTTTTGTTCTCTTTAAAGTCCTTAGACTTTCTCCCAGGGTGGACTCTTTCTTAGGAGGTGTTTCTTGCTCATCTGGGAATGGCTTTTGACAATCAAAGTCATTACTTTCTTTTATTCTCTTCTCCATCTCCACCCTAGCAGTTTCACTTCCCTGAAGCTTTAACATTTCTGAATCATAGAGCTCTTTGATCTTCTCAAAAGACATTTTGGAGAACATCTCCTTTTTGACTCCTACAGCACCTTTGAGAAATATAATCATCTTGTTTCTCTCTTGGGTACCTAGGAATGTCTTTGAGGGTCTTCTCTTCTTTGCAACTGTTTTCACCACAGATTTCTTCATACTTGCAGCTTTCTTCTGTGCAATTTCAGTTTCCATACTCTGTTGATAAGCTTCATTCAATTCAGCAGCTAGAGCTTTTGCCATTTCCCTGTCCTTTTCCATCTGAACTCTTTCTTCTTTTTCAATATCCTCCTGCATCTTTTTAGCTAGGGCTTCATCTGATTCAACCAGCCTTTGCTTTTTGATTGGTTGATCAGATTCTACCATCTTTGCTTTTCCTTTGTCTTTGCTCATTGCCTTTTTACTGTTATCTTTCTTGATCACTTCACCTTGTTCTTTTATGATTACACCTTTGGTCTTTGAAGTGACCTTGGGAGTATCATTCTTGGCTTTTAGTAAGGTCTCTGCAATCTCAAGATCTGTTAACACTTCTTTCACAGTTTCTGCTGCTTTATTAATGTCAGCCGTAGTAACTGTTTCTTCTTGCTTCTCCCCCTGAACATCAACTTTCTCTCCATCAAGCTCCCCCTTTCTTGTGGCTTCTTCCATGTTGATCTCCCCCTTTTTGGGAGCATCATCCTCAGTTGGCCTTCTCCTTAATTGGAATTGCTGTCTCTTCTTCCTTTGTACCAGACTAACCACCATCCTCTTCAGCTTAGCAATCTGTTCTTGTTGTGACAGAATTACTAGCTTCATTTCTTCAATTTCTTTGCCTTGTTTGAGAACATCTTGATTGATGTTCCCCATTGTTTCCATCAATTCATCGTACGTATATCTGTCCTCACCCTCTCTAGAAGTGTTACCCTCCTTTGAAGGATCATTGGATCTTTTATTTGTGGAAGTCTTCTGCCTTGCAGAGGCACTATCCACCCCTGTGGTTTCTTGGCACCAGGGACCTTCAAATGATTGCTCATTCAAAGTTGCCATGGGGGAGGTCTTATTGATGTTACCACTTTCCTCCTCTGAACTAGCAGGAGTAGTGGCAACCTCATCACCCATATGCTCTACCTCCTCCTCAGAGAGCACCTCCTTTGGGTGGGGAGACACCCGTGTGGTTTCCCTTTGGATATTCTCTAGGGGAGAATTCTCCCTTAGAGGGCTTATAGGCTTAGTGGGTAATGGTACAAGAAGGGAAGGAGCCTTCTTTACCTGTTTTCTCTTGTAAGTTTGGGTGATGGGAGAGGTTGGTTTTTCAAGAAGGGACTGGGGAATTGATTTTGAGAGGGAAGGTTGGGCTTGGCTAGCAGTGGGTTGGTCTAATGGGGGCCTTGACCCTGCTGCCATACCTTCATTGGTTTGGGACACCACCATCATTGTAGAGAACAATGGGGTGTCAACTCCTTCAGAGTCCCCAGCAGATCTTCTCATATTTGAGAACACCTTGCCTTTGGGGGGTTTAGGTACATATACCCCAACAGGTTGAGGTATATCCGTCAATTCATGAGTAATAATTTCTTGAACAAACCTGGGATACATAAAGAAGCTCTTTTTGTTTCCCATGTTTGAGACAAGATCACTGAAAATCATTTTAGAAAAATTATACTTTCTGGCAGTGACCAAGCACACCAAAGCATAAGCAATAGTGCTGCTGAACTCACTCCATCCAGTAGTCTTTTTGGAGATACAATGCATAAGAGTATGGACAAAGAAACGCCATTGGGGTGAGAATTTTGCTTTAGAAAATTTGAAAACTCCCAATGGGCCTCCATACCCCATTCTTGTAAGGTTTGAAAACAGTTCATCATTTGGGATAGAGGTTATACCAGAGGCATCGTCTAGACGTAGACTGATGCGAATAACCTCTTCAGTAACCGTGAGTGATTGATCACAGATTCTTGTCTTGATCATCTGCACACCATTCTCAACAACAATGGTTGCATTAGCCCAGAACTGCCTTTGATGCTCAATATAGATTGTAGGGGATACAATAAGAGCATGAGCAATGTGGCTTGTCTTGAGGAAATCCACAATCTGATGAAATCCTGCAGCTTGCTTTGGCTTTTGTAGCATCGCAATCTCGTTGTGCTCGTCGATGAAAGTCATGGATGCCATTGATCTTAGTGAAAAGCTTGCCTAAAAACTTCGAACTTGAGAGAGAAAAGGTTTTGAGCGCAAGAGAACAGTATGCAAAGAGTCGTTATGAACTTTTAGGCGGGCTAAAAGTATTTATAGTATTCGGAATATAAGCAGTATTAACCTAGAGCAGTATTAACTACTAGCAGTATTAACTGAAAGCAGTAGTAACCACTAGCAGTATTAACTGAAAGCAGTATTAACCACTAGCAGTATTAACTGAAAGCAGTATTAACCACTAGCAGTATTAACTGAAAGCAGTATTAACCACTAGCAGTATTAACTGAAAGCAGTATTAACCACTAGCAGTATTAACTGAAAGCAGTATTAACCACTAGCAGTATTAACTGAAAGCAGTATTAACCACTAGCAGTATTAACTGAAAGCAGTATTAACCACTAGCAGTATTAACTGAAAGCAGTATTAACCACTAGCAGTATTAACTGAAAGCAGTATTAACTGAAAGCAGTATTAACCACTAGCAGTATTAACTGAAAGCAGTATTAACCACTAGCAGTATTAACTGAAAGCAGTATTAACCACTAGCAGTATTAACTACTTTACTCCTTTTAAACTTGCTAAACACTGAGTACTGCTATGCAAATCCTGAAACAGAAGATTAGTAACTCCAGGAATACTATACAGATATAAAACCACTTTTTGAGAAGGGGATTATTCAGAGTTTATCATTCCCACACTTGTTACCAAGAAAGTGAATCTACCCACATCAAAAGCTTTAGTGAATAGATCAGCAAACTGATTATCAGTGTGAACTTTGACAACTTGAATAAGTTTCTTTTCATTACAATCTCTTATAAAGTGATACCTGATTTCAATGTGCTTAGTTTTTGAGTGCTTGACTGGATTATTCACAATGCTAATAGCACTGCTGTTGTCAATAAAGATTGGAGTGTGTAGAAAGGTTACCCCATAATCCAACATTTGATTCTGAATCCATAAGACTTGAGAACAGCAACTTGCAGCTGCTATGTACTCTGCCTCTGTTGTAGATATGGATACTGTGGTTTGTTTCTTGCACTGCCATGAGACTAGTCTAGCACCCAAAAACTGACATCCTCCAGAAGTAGATTTTCTGTCCAAGTTTGCCCCACCTAGATCACTGTCTGAGTATGCTATTAGGTCAAAAGGTGAGTTATGAGGATACCAAAGTCCCAATCTGGGTTGCCCTTTGAGATATCTGAATATCCTCTTAACAGCTTGAAAGTGAGATTGCTTTGGCCTAACTTGAAATCTTGCACATACACAGACTAGAAACATTATATCTGGCCTTGATGCTGTGAGATACATGAGAGAGCCAATCATGGATCTATAATGATGCACATCCATATCCTCCCCCTCAAGATCTGCTGTGATATGCTTGTGTGTTTCCATAGGTGTGCTGGCAGGTTTTGATTCTGAGAAGCCAAACTTGGTTAGAATATCCTGCACATACTTGGATTGACAGATGAAAATGCCATCTGACTTCTGTTGAACTTGGAGTCCAAGGAAGAAAGTAAGTTCCCCCATGGAACTCATTTTGAACCTTTGATGCATTAAATCCTCAAACTCCTTGCGCATGTTGTTTCTTGTAGATCCAAAGATAATGTCATCAACATAGATTTGGACCAGCAAAATATCCTTCTTCTTTCTTTTGATAAATAGAGTCTTATCAATGACTCCTCTTTCAAAGTCATTTTCCAAGAGATAGGATGACAGTGTGTCATACCATGCTCTTGGGGCTTGATGTAGTCCATAAAGTGCTTTCTTTAATTTGTATACCCTGTCTGGATAGCTTGGGTTTTCAAACCCTGGTGGTTGACAGACATATACTTCTTCTTCAATTGATCCATAGAGAAAAGCACTTTTTACATCCATTTGATAGACTTTGAAGTTCATGTAAGAAGCATAGGCTAGGAATAGTCTGATTGCTTCTATCCTAGCTACAGGTGCAAAAACTTCTTCATAATCTATACCCTCTTCTTGAGTATAGCCTTGAGCCACCAACCTTGCTTTGTTCCTTATGACAATACCTCTTTCATCTCTCTTGTTTCTGAAAATCCACTTTGTGCCAATCGCTCTGTGACCTTTAGGAAGGTCTACTAGATCCCATACATCTTGTAGCTTGAACTGTAACAGTTCCTCTTGCATTGCTTCTATCCAGCTGGATTCTTTCATAGCATCATGTGCCTTTTTAGGCTCAAGCTGTGATAGAAAACAAGAAAGCACTGTATGCTGTTGATCTTGCATTTCCTGAAGCCTGCTTTGATGTCTAGTCATCATAGGAGAAGAGATATCTCCTATTATCAACTGTGGAGGATGATTCTTTTGAACTCTGGTGTTATGACTAGGTTCTTCATTCAGTCCAGCCTCAAGATTAGATTCATGCAACTCAAATGAAGTGTTTTCAGATGCCACTTCATTATTTTCTTGAGTCTCCTCATCTCTAGTGTCTTCTTCACTCTGACTTGGTCCAGTAATTGATTCCTTTTCACAGTCTTCACCAGAATTTACTGTGGGTATGGGAAAAATCACAGATTTAGATATACTTTCTTGAACTTATGTGATCCCTGATCCTCCACTTCCTGTTCCTGTATACTCATTACTAAAACCCAAAGAGTTAGTTAGTGAATCAATGTCAAATAGCCACTGAGGTCCAGACCCAACAGGATTTGGTGTGTTCTCATTGCATTTGACATTGTCACTTTCTTCAATTATTCTAGAAGAAGAGTTAAATACTCTGTAAGCCTTACTCTGAGATGAATATCCAACAAGAAATCCATCATCTGCTTTGCTATCAAACTTACCTAAGTGAGATTTGGTATTTAGTATTGTACAAGGACACCCAAAAGGTTTGAAGAAACCAATAAAAGGTTTTCTTTTATTTAAAAGCTCATATGGGGTCTTCTTCTTTTGCTTGACCACTAGAACTCTGTTTTGGACATAACAAGTAGTATTAACTGCTTCAGCCCAGAAGGTAATTGGCAATTTTGAATCAGCCAACAGAGATCTAGCAGCCTCTATTAGTGTTTTATTCCTCCTTTCAGCAACACCATTCTGTTGAGGAGTCCTAGGAGCACTATATTGCCTCTCAATACCTTTTTCTTCACAAAAGGTGTTTAGATCATGATTTTTAAATTCAGTTCCATTATCTGATCTCATGACTTTTACTCTTTGATTAGTTTGGTTTTCAATTCTTAGAATAAAGGATTTGATAAGACCACTTGTTTCATCCTTAGTCCTTAGAAAATATACCCAAGTAAATCTGGAGTAATCATCAACAATAACCAAGCAGTAAGATTTCTTGCCTATACTCATAACATTTGTAGGACCAAACAGATCCATATGCAGTAACTGGAGACAAGAAGAAACAGAATTTAACTCTTTGGTCTTATGAGAAGTTTTGTGTTGTTTGCCTTTAAGACAAGCAACACAATGATCATCACATGAAAAGACTTTTGAAGGTAACCCTCTTACAAGGTTATTTTTAACAAGATTGTTCATAGTCTTGAAATTCATGTGACACATCCTTCTGTGCCATAGAGAGGATTCATCTACAGAAGCTTTTGAAACAAGACAATTTAGAGATGAATCACTATCAACATTGTCCATATCAAGACAGTAAACATTGTCCTGTCTTGGAGTTCTAAGTAGTATCATGCTTTCATCAACTACCTTGAACCCTGGAGCAAGAATCATACACTCAGTATTAGTAAATAATATACTATGTTGTTTGTCACAAACCAGTGATACACTTAACAGGTTGTACTTTAATTGATCAACATAGTAGACATCCTCAAATGTCATCTTACCTTTGGTGACATTACCTTTTCCACTTATCTTACCACCAGTAAGATTGTCTCCAAATGCAACATGTCCTCCATTGATATGCTTGAAATCCTGAAGGCATGACATGTTGCCTGTCATGTGCCTAGAGCAACCACTATCAACATGCCAAATGCTCTTTCCCTTGAGCTGTTGGTTGCCCTGCACATTAGATAAATCAATTAGTATGAATTAGGAACCCAAGCCAAAGTGGTCTTGGGTACCCCTTTCTCATCAAAATATTTGCATTCTTTCTTGACAAGATTTTTGAACTTTAACTCCTCATTCTTGGAGTACTTTGTTACAATAATAGGCTTGGAACCATGTTTGCTAGAATCAGTACTAGTTTTAGAAGTACTAACTGCCTTGGCAGCACTTGCATGCTTGGCAGCACTAACCTTGTTAGAAGTAGTAACTGTGTTAGCAGCAGTAACTGTGTTGGCAGTATTAACCTTTGAAGAGGTATTAACAGTATTAGCAGCATTAATATTTTCAGCAGTACTAACACTGTTAGCAGTAGTAACTGTGTTAGCAGTACTAATATTGTTAGCAGTACTAACACTGTTAGTACTTCAAGGTACCCACATTTTGACACTTTCTTTTAAAATCTTTTTCTTTAAAGTGCCTTTACTTTCAATAGATTTCTTTATCACATTTTTCTTTCCAGCCTTCCTATAACCAACAGATTTTTGCACAAATCTTTGAAAGTTCATCTGTTGGTTAATAGGGTTAAAGTAACAATACTTAGCCAAATGATTCAACTTGCCACATATAAAACAAGGTTTTGGTCTATTGATTTTATTCAGATCAACTCCTTGTTTCTGAGCCCATTGATTATTCCAGTTTCTTTGATTTCCTCTTTTTAAACCAGAATTTAGGCTCTTGGCTTTATTGCAATCACACTGTTTACAAGATCCAGGATTCACAACTGTGGTTTGTTTGTAATGGACCTTGTTATCATTTCCTTTAGTCTTCTCTATCTCCTTGGACTTGACCCAGATTTTTCCACATCCCTCATTGGTGATAATATTGTTTTCTAATGGTATCTTTTTACTCACATTATTATCACTGTTCTCACTTGCTCCTTTCTCAGTCAAATCCTTAACTACTACCTCATCCAAAGGATCTATCTTAAATGCTTCTTCAGACAAGTCCTTTTTCTCCTTAGTTTCTAACAAGTCTGATGTAGGAGAAATATAGTTATTATTGTAAGGAGGGGGTGTATTGTTGTATCCAATGCCAGGCTTCATCTTATCATGTATCTGAGCCTTTAGAAGAGAGTCCATTGCTTTTGAAGCATAGGAAAACTTGTCTATGTCAAGCTTAACTTTTGACAGTTTCTCTTTCAGTCTATCATTCTCTTCTAAGGACTTAGACAGTTTGGTTTCTAACTCATTCTTTTCCCACTTCCAATAGTTTGTGTCATAAGAGTGTTGAAGTTCATTAGCTTGAAAGCCTTTAATTTGCTCTTCAAATCTCTCTACTATTAACACATAATCTCTTCTGTCTTTTTCTAATCTTTTGAGATCATCACACATACTTTGATTGTGATCCCTGTATCTTGTAACAGTGTCAATGCAAGATTTAGTACAAAGATTAGAACTTACCTCAGTAGGGAGATCAGACACTTCTGCCATAAGAGCTTGGTTCTGAATGGCTTCCTCAGCTTGATCACTCCAGTCAAATCCCATTCCTTGTTGAGAAACAAGGGCTTGAGCAGGATTCTTGTTCTGATTGTATCCTCCATTCTGAGCTTGTTGGTGGTTATTGTTTGGAACAACACTTCTGCATTCTCTAGCAAAGTGTCCTTTCTTGTGACACTTATAACATTCCACCTTGGTTTTGTCAAAACCAGCTCCATCTTCTCTTCTTTGAGAGAAGTTCTTTCTTCCAGTTCTTTTAATGAACTTTTTCACCCTCATGGATAACATGGCCATCTGCCATTTAATATCCATCTCCTCCAGATCATCAGGGTGAATTTGATCAAGATCATCATTAATCAGAGAATTACTGCTATGACTGGACAAAAAGGCTTCAAAGATAGTTTCAGTTCCTTTTTCTGAACTTACTCCACTGGCAGTACTAGTTGCTTCAGGGTTGGCAGTAGTATCAGTGGATGCTGAAAGAAGTGCAGCATTGTGAATATAACCAGAGGGCTTCTTCTTGGTTTCTACCTCAGTTTCAAAAACTCTTAAATCATTGTATAGATCATCAAGTTCTTTCTCTTCCAGATTGTCACTCTGTCTATATGAGACAGTGTACATAGTCCATTCATCCCCAAGAGATCTGAGGAACTTTCTGTTGATATCATCTTGTTCCATCTTCACTCCTACAGTAGCCAGTTCACCTATGAGTTTATTGAACCTGTCAAAAGTTTGAGTCATAGACTCATTCTTTGTGGAAGTGAAGTTCTCATACTGTTGCTTTAGAACATCTCTCTGATTTCTTTTGATGCTCTTAGTTCCAGCAAATCTTTTCTCTAGAGCATTCCAGAGAATCTGAGCATCAGTGCAGTTGCAAAATTGATGCTGATATTCATTGGGAATGGCCAAGAGCAGAGTGCTCAAAGCCTTCATCTCTGTCTGTCTGATCTTCCTCTCACCATCTGTCTTTGGTGGAGGTCTTTTCCCATCTGGTCCTATCCTTCCAGCTTCAGAAGGACCATTCTCAATGATATCCCACATTGAGTAGTCAGTGAGAAGAATATATTGTCTGATTCTGATCTTCCACATGTCAAACTCACTTGGTTTGAGCATTGGAACCTTAGAAACCAAAGTACTGCTTGATTCTGTAAGATTTTCCATGATGAATAACTGTTTCTGAGAGAGTTAGGCTCTGATACCACTTGTCAGGATCGAATTCTCAACAAGAATTAATTATCAGAAACAATATCAAAGAAGTTTGCGGAATAACACTTTGATATTTAATCAGACAGGAAATCAAAACAGAATATAATTAACAAACTGTAAACTTGTATTGAATGCTTTGAAGTTACAAGATTACTCACTCAACCTCAATATTGATGAACAGGCTCACCAATACGAATTCTACTTCTCTAGAATTAGGATCTATGCCTTGAGGTTGATTTTCTCTCTTTAAAAGAATGAAAACTGAAAATTAAATTATTATTCTAAACTATACAATATATATACTGAATACACAGATAATTACAATAAATAAAATATCTTCAGTATATCTTCTATGTATATCTCTAAGCTTCCATGTATATCCTTTCATACGAATCTTCATCATATACGCAGTATTAATCTTCAGCAGCATTAACTTCCTTCTAGCAGCATTAACTACTAAGCAGTACTAACCACTAGCAGTACTAACTAGCTAAGCAGTACTAACTTTGTTCAAGCAGCACTAACTTTGACTAGCAGTATTAATAATACTAGCAGTAGTAACACTCAGCAGTATTAACCTTTAAGTCTTCTAGCAGTAGTAATTTTGAACCAGCAGCATTAACCATACTTGATGAATTCTTCAGTTCCCAACATCAGTCATTAAAACCTTTTTAGATTTTCTTTTTGGTTACTTTTTCAAACAGTTCTTTGTTTCTGAACTTATGCCTTCTTGTGATACACCTTCTTGTTTTGAAACAAGTGCAAGTGGTCCACCTAAAGAGGTTTTTGATTTTTTTTAACAATTTCTTTTTCCTGTGCTACAAGAGTGCCATAAATTTCAGTCAATGACCATGATTCAAGATTTTGATTGGCTTGTATTGACATTGACAGTTGTGACCATTCTTCATTTAAACTTTTAAGGAAAAGAACATTGTTTTCTTTTTTTGTCCTCATAACTCCAAATTTTCTGCATTTATTGATGAGAATGTTGAATCTTGAGTATGTTTGTGCAAGGTTTCTTCAAGTGGTGCATGAAAGTCATGATACTTGTTAGACCACAGTCTCATTGGATTCAAGATCATCCAAACTGAAGATCGCAATCTGAAGCTAAAGCCGAAACGTCGACTCTCGATACTAAAGTCTATGTCGTTTGTAATAAATGTCAATGTAATTGTATTAGTTTACTTAGATTTAATATCTAAGTTATAACATTGTAATGGTTAGATAAAGCTAACTTGGTTAGTTTCTAGTATTTAGTTAGTTTACATAATATCTAAGTTTAGATATTATGTATATTATTAGATTAGATATTAGGTAGGTTTATAGTTTTATATTACAAGTTGTAGGAAGTGTGTCTAACACACTTGGTTAGATTAAGTGTATCTCTAACATCTCTCAAAAAGATCAGATCATATACACACATAAAAACACACACTAAAAGGTGTACTTGAGAGAAAACATAGAGAACACAAATCAAAGCTTCATAGATCAATCCTGTAATCGTTTGTTATAATCAATACAGGTTGGTAATCATATTGTGTTGTTGTTTCTATAAACTTGATAAGTATTGTTGGACCGACAATTGGTATCAGAGCCTGATTAAGATCAAAACAAGTTTTATAGAAAAACGTCTCTGTGTTCTTCAAGAAAATCTGAGTTTGTGATTTTGAGTGTTTTAGGTGTTAGAATCGATCAGGTTGTGATCGTACTACATGCTAGATCGAGTTGTTGCATTTTGATTTCACTTTTAAGCTTAAATCGAGTTCCAATTTTGTGATTTGGTGAGTAAACAGTCGAGTGGAGAAACGTACTGTGCCATCAAATTATTTTCGAAATAGTGTGTTTTTGAGAGATCGTGTGATAACATTCTGTTCTAGAAGTGATTCTAGACAAAAGGGTATTGTTTGGTTGTGCTAATCCTTACAGGAACAAATTTTAGTCGATTTGTTGAGGTTCAGGACGAACACCCGCACACCTCAATTGTGCGCTCCTCACTAGACCCGTACACCTCAATTGTGCGCTCCTCACAAGACCCGCACACCTCAATTGTGCGCTCCTCACTAGGGGGACAAAATTTCTTGTGTGATCAAATTTTATTTGGATTAACGATCATATCTGTCATGTTTTCTCTTATTCAATACAGGATGACATCCAGAGAAGCTCTTGCAATAGGAACTGACACCAAGCCACCAGTTCTCTTTAGAGGTGAATATGAACAGTGGAAGGATAGGTTCCTAAACTTCATCGAAAGACAGGATTTGGGTGATTTCATCAAACAATCCTTAGAAGAAGGCCCCATGGAAACAAAATATAGGGGACCAGCAGAAGGAACTGAAGAAGTAAGACATGCACTGACTTATGAAGAACTAACCGGTGATAATAAGTTAAGAGAAAAAGCAGACAGATTGGCCAAGTCATACATTCTACAAGGGATTCCAAACGAAATCTACATAAAGATTGACAGTTATAAGGCCTCCGGCAAACAAATGTGGGATCAACTCGAGAAGATGATGTTGGGTTCAAAGATAGGGAATCAGCTTAAAATCTCTAACTGCCTGCACAGTTTTGAAGAATTTAAAGGCAGAACTGGAGAAAATCTAGAAGGAACATATGATAGATTCATGACCTTGCTAAACGAATTGAGCAAGAACAAGGTCAACAAATCTCAAATCGAACTGAATATCAAATTCCTGAGTATTCTACAACCAGAATGGAAAAGTTTTGCCAGACAGATGCGACAGATAAAAGATTTGAATGAGATTCCACTTCACGAGGTGTATGAAACCCTCCGTAAAAATGAAGAAGAGGTGGATGAAATTCTAGCTGAGAAAAGACAGAAAGGAAAGACAGTTGAAGATACAGTTGCTCTTGTCGTCAAGAAGAAGAACAAGACGATTGTATATGAATCAGAAGAAGATGAAGCTTATGCAAACTCTGACATGGATGAAAATGAACAAATGAAGAAAGCAATGTTGTTTCTGACAAATGTGTTTCAGAAAAAGTTCTACAGGAATCCAACATCAAACAGTCAGAGGTACTCTTCTGGACCCAACAACTACGCTCATAAGGAAAGGGTTGAAGGTAGTAGGTTTGAAGGGAAAAAGTTTGAAGGAAAGAGATTAGATGAGAAGAAAACGGAAGAGAAAAGGTACCAGTCTGAAGGAAAGAGGATAGAGGAGAAGAAACCTGAAGAAAGAAAGTATAAGGATAAAGGATCAAGTCAGCCAGGTCCACCGATGTGCTACAACTGTGGCAAAACAGGTCACTTTGCCAAGGATTGCCGAAGATCAAAGGTCAGAAACTCCGATTACTACAAGAACAAGATGCTTCTTGCAAAGCAACAGGAGGCAGGCAAGGCACTGATGGCTGATGATGAATACTGGCTTGATCACTCAGATGAAGAAGAAGAAGATGAAGATAAAGATGAAGCCGTCAATATGTGCTTGATGGGCAAGATGGAATCAGATGCTGAAGCTGATTCAGAAAATGAAGAAGAGGAGGTATGTGATTTATCGTATAAAGATTTCATGAATAAAATGCATACCATGAGTTTAAAACAAGAAGAGTTAGAATCTAATCTTAAGCGAGAAAATGGTGTTATTATTAACAAAAACCAATTGATACAAAAACTTAGCAATGAACTTGCTGAGAAGAAAGTATTAATTGAGGTTTTACATACAAACGTTGACACCAAAGCAAAAGAACAGACTATAATTCTAAAAGAGAATTCTGAACTCAAGTCAAAACTGAGAAATAGTGAGCTTGACTTATATAAGCTGACTAAAATGCATTCTTCATGTACTAAAGAAAACAAGTCTTTAATTGCAAAACTAGATGCTTTGGAAAAGAAGTTGTACTCATTAGGTCAAAGTGAGCAAACCATTCATCTTAACAAACCGAAAAAGAATAAAGAAAATTGGGGAATCGGTTATGTGAAACCTCATTGCCTTAAAAAGGGTATAAGAGAAGTGCCTGCACTTTATGATTATACCTCTATGCTAGTTTCTCACCGAATCTCTTCACTTAAAGTTTTTAATACTAAACTATCAAAGGAGGATGAAGCAAATGAAATTGAAAAACGGAAAAAGTCATCTAAAGTTCACCTTCCATTTTATTATGCGAAGTTGAATAATAGTTATGACTATCCAAATAATGAAAAGATATCTCTTTCAACTGACTACTTTTAAAGTTATTCTGTAAAAGAGATGGAGGCAAAGCCTGTTATAGGTAAAATATATGTCCCTTCTCTCGTGTTAGAAAGTAAAATTTCTGAACTCGAGAACTCTTTATCAGATGAAAGAATTTTGATTGAGATTCAACAAAAAGTTTTTTCAACCGTTATGAAAAATGTTGTTTTTACAAAAGCTTCTAAATCTGATGACATGTTTGGTTCATCAAACGAAGGGTTTGATTTTCTTAATTCTGACGGTGGTTTGGATGGTTGTTTTGAACAATTTTATTTTAATGCTAAACTTTCAAACCATTCATCTTTTGTTGTGAAATCTTTGGGAAAAACCAGTATGCCTATTAACAATGTAAAATCAACGAAAGTTGATAAGTCAGTCTCTGTGAAAGCCAAAAATGCTAAAGGTAAGAAAATATCTCAGCATTCACAGAAACCGATCACTACTGGTAAGCCAAAGAAGGTGCATTCATTTGTTGCTCAGAAGTCTAACTCACCAGTTACACATGTTTCAGATCTGCGCAAGCAAAGGCCAGAAGTAAATTCTCAATGGCAACCCAAACGGAAGCTTGACAAGACCGTTTTATCGCTTAGTAGTGTTAATTGTAATAAGACTTCGCTTAGTAAAGATGTCCTAATTGCTGATATTGCTCTTTTGAACTCAAAACTTGCTGTTTCTCGTAAACAATATTCAATGAAGCAATTATTTCAGTTATCTTTATCTGCTGGAAAGTCCTCTATCTATGATAAACATGTTTCTATCACTTGTCAAGATTCTGGAGATTGGTTTGGAAATTACCATGTGCATTCATCTCATATTAATTCTTCTCATACATTTCAAAAGAAAAGAGGAACCAATTTGAAATGGTTACCAAAATCTTGTGCTAACACAGAAGGACCCAAATTCCAGTGGGTACCTAAGGCTAAATCTGTGTTGCATGCACACAAAGCTTAAAGAGAAAGCGACTTCTGATTATGTACAGATCAGGACTCGTTCTTCAATGTCAAAAATAGGTTTTTGGATAATGCAGTTCAAAACCCGAACATCAAAGTCAAAATAGGCTTTTGAACAAATCAGTTCAAGACCCGCACTTCGATAATCAAAGTGAAAATTCCAAAGTTGTCGTATAAATATCTAAATTTGCAATTTCTCTTATGCAGACTAGTCATACATGGTTCTTGGACAGCGGATGTTCCAAGCACATGACAGGGCAAAAAGAGATACTGTCCAATTTCAAAGACAAATTTTGTGGAACAGTAAGATTTGGCAACGACCAGTTTTCTCCAATCATGGGATACGGTGATGTACAACAGAACAATGTCACTATCAAGAAGGTGAGCTATGTTGAAGGCTTACGACACAACTTGTTCAGTATAGGCCAGTTCGGTGACAAAGAGTTAGAGGTCAACTTCAAAGCCAAGAGATGTTCAGTTCGCAATGAAGAAGGCGAAGAACTCTTGATCGGTACTCGAGAATCAGACCTCTACACAATCAATCTGTCAAATGTCCAGGTTGACAAGCAAGTGTGTCTACTATCGAAAGCTTCGATGCAACAAAGTTGGTTATGGCATCGACGTCTTTCTCACCTCAACTTTCGGTACATCAACAATCTGGTCAGTGGAAAGCTCGTCAAAGGACTTCCAGAGCTGAAATACGAAAGAGAACATCTATGTGCAGCCTGTGAAAAGGGAAAGATGAAGAGGGCACCTCATAAACCGAAGCCTGAACCAAGTACCAATGCTCCGTTAGAGTTATTGCATATGGACTTATGCGGTCCGGTGCAAACTCAAAGTCTAGGCGGCAAGAAGTACATACTCGTGATCGTGGACGATTACTCGCGATACACATGGGTCAAGTTTCTACGTTCAAAGGATGAGACACCTGATGTTCTCATTACATTCCTAAAGACGACCCAGGTGAATCTGCAGAAACCAGTCAAGTTTCTAAGAACAGACAACGGCACAGAGTTCAAGAACAACAAAGGTGAAGAATATCTCGAATCTGTCGGGATTTCACATCAATACTCTGCTGCTCGAACGCCTCAACAAAATGGAGTGGTTGAAAGAAGAAATCGAACGCTAGTCGAGGCTGCTCGTAGTATGCTAAGTCATTCGGACTTACCTCTATTTTTGTGGCCAGAAGCTGTTTCGACCGCGTGCTACACAGAGAATCGATCCATGGTACATCGAAGGTTCAAGAAGACTCCTTATGCGTTAATCAACAACCGAACACCGACAATCAAATATTTCCATATATTTGGATGTAAATGTTTCGTGCTAAACGATAGGGAGAATCTCAATAAGTTCAGTGCTAAGGAGGACGAAGGAATCTTTATTGGTTATTCCTCGACATCAACTGCATATCGTGTCTATCTGAAGAAGTCAAAGACGATGATTGAAAGCATCAATGTCACCTTTGATGAAGAAATGGCTTCCGAACAACAACGTTCAGAACCCGTTATAACCGGAGTACTAGCTTCTGGGCAACTCAGTCCAGAACCTGCGTCTCAACAGAATAAATCAGACGAAGCTTCAACTTCAACTAACCATTTATCTGATTTAGACTTATTATTTGAATTGTTTTATGATGAATTTATTGGATCAAATGTAAAGAAATCTGTTATGGTTGACAGGATGGAAGACTCAACAACTACTCATCCAACCAGTTCAGATGTTCCTATTGAATCAAACGCCCCAATTCAACAAGAAATTACAATTCAAATGCCGACTCCAACAGTTGAAGAAGTGACAAATGATAACGAGACATAAGTACCTGAAACAGTAGGAGATTCTTTACAGATCAATCTACAGCCAGAACAAGTTGTACCTGCTGAGCCTTCTGAACCTGCAATTTCAACTGAAACCATCAATCCTCCTGAACAAACAGAAGAAGGTACAAGTGGATTTATAGATGATACAATTGACATACATTCATATAATCCACTGCCTCCTGAACATAAATGGACCAAAGAGCACCGGATACGCCAGATTATTGGCGATCCATCAAAACCAGTGCAAACTAGGTCAGCATCATTGAATATGTGCATGCATAACTCCTTTCTGAGCAAGTTCGAGCCAACACGAGTATCGGAAGCACTTGCTGATCCAGAATGGGTGATCTCTATGCAAGAAGAGCTAAATCAGTTCGATGCACTTCAAGTCTGGAGACTCGTACCAAATCCTAAAGGTAAAACCATTATAGGTACGAAATAGGTTTTCAAGATAAAGAAAGACGAAGATGGTACCGTTATCCGAAACAAGGCAAGACTAGTAGCCAAAGGATACAGACAAGAGGAAGGAATAGACTATGACGAAACATATGCTTCTGTGGCGCGATTAGAGGCAATTAGAATGTTTCTAGCCTACGCAGCCCACAAGAACTTCACAGTCTTTCAAATGGACGTGAAGACAGCATTCCTCAATGGAATTCTGAAGGAGGAAGTCTACGTCTCTCAGCCAGAAGGTTTTGTCAATAAAGAGAAGCCGAATCATGTTTACATTCTCGACAAAGCACTCTATGGTCTGAAACAAGCACCTCGAGCCTGGTATGATGTTCTTTCCACTTTTCTAGTCAAGTCTGGGTTTTCAAAAGGTACGGTGGATACCACTTTGTTTATCAAAAAGGAAAAAGGCGATATCATCTTAATTCAAATCTATGTAGATGATATTATCTTTGGTTCTACAAATCTGAAGTACTGTAAGAATTTTGCAAACCTTATGGTGTCTAGATTTCAGATGAATTTGATGGGAGAGATGAATTTCTTTCTCGGTTTACAAGTAAAACAATTTTCATCGGGTATTTTTATCAATCAATCAAAATACATTAGGGATATTCTTCGGAAGTTCCAAATGGAAAATTCAAAACCGATTGGTACCCCAATGGCACCAGGTACTAAGATTGGCACCGATCCTTCGGGAAAGGCTGTTGATGTTAGGACTTATCGAGGGATGATAGGTTCTTTAATGTATCTTACGTCGAGTAGGCCAGATATAATGTTTTCAACATGCTTATGTGCAAGATATCAGGCCAATCCTAAAGAAATCCATTTGTCTGCTGTGAAGCGTATCTTTAGGTATCTGAAGGGCACTACAGATCTTGGTCTGTGGTATCCTAAAGATACTAGTTTTCAACTAACAGCCTACACATATGCAGATCATGCAGGTTGTATGTTAGACAGGAAGAGCACGTCGGGACATGTACAGTTCCTCGGTGACAAACTAGTAAGTTGGACATCGAAGAAGCAACTTTGTGTTTCAACGTCCACGGCCGAAGCAGAATATGTAGCTGCTGCTAGCTGCTGTTCTCAGGTCTTATGGATGCGAACTCAATTACGCGACTACGGTTTCCACTTCAACAAGATCCCGATATACTGTGACTCTAAGAGCGCCATCGCAATTACGGCGAATCCTGTTCAACACACAAAGACCAAGCACATAGATGTCAGGTATCATTTTATTAAAGATCATGTTGAAAAAGGAACAATTGAACTTTTCTTTGTAAAAACTGATTATCAGCTTGCCGATTTGTTCACCAAACCTTTAGACGAAAAGATGTTTAACTTCCTTATCTCTAAGCTTGGTATGCTATATCTTAAGATTTAATCAGTAGTTACCTATCAAAGTTTTCTAAATTGTATACTTTTTCATCATTTCTTCATTCTTAACTCTGATTGATATTTGCACTTCTATCAAATGTTCATGATCCAAGGGGGAGAATGAGAAGAAATTGACATCTGGTCAATATTACTTCAATGGGGAGCTCATAAAATTTGTGCATGTACTTTTTAATGTCAAATTTCTTTTGTAATGCAAGATTTTAGGGGGAGCTCTTCAAGTCAAAAAGGGAGTACGGATATGACTTCTGATTATTTCTGATCAGAACTCGTACTTTAAAAGTTTTACTGGTTTTTGTCTTTTCAATTTAAGTGAATAAATTTTACTTTGACTTGACATTAGACTTTTGCAGAATTTTTGAGAGAAGCTTACAAGTTCATATCTTTATGACTTTAAGCTTAGCTTCATGAGATGTAAGATCAAACGTTAAGGTATAATTCTTTATCTTAATCTCATATATGGTTGAAAGAAGGACAACTTTCAATCATAGAAAACATTGTTTTTAATGTTCAAACCACTTCCTGATTTTTCAACAGATTTTATATTTTGGGAGTGTATTTTAAATGTTTTCATAATCAATATTGTGCTTTAACTGAAATAGTTAAACCAATCTGAGCATCACATGCATCATAGGAAAACAAAGAATCATTCTGCTAGGAATTAACACAACTTCAATGGAATCACCTTAACCAGTGATTTCTACCCAAGAAGTTAATCCTTAGTGATTGAGTGTGCAAATAGAAAAAGAAATGAGTATGATTAGAGAAAGCTTAATGTTTAAAAGAAAGAGCGTGTGAGAACAGAGTTAAAAGAATATCACAACTCTGCACCAACTTTTTCTGAGCCGGGTAGCCACATTACTAGTGTTTCACAATTCTTTGGTGAACATTATTGAAACAGGCAACTAACCCATGCCAACTCTTGATCAAACCTCACTATCTACTCATTTTCTTCTTAACAAGAAAGTGTTTCACATTTTCAAAGGTGAAGCAGCACATTTGCTATCTGATTTTCATTTGGAAAATCTGGATATTGAAAAGAAGGAAGTCTGCCCCACCTTCGCACTTCAATCATGCACATTGAGTCTGTGTTTAACTTGCTGTTGTCTCAGTGGTTTACACAATTTTGAGCCTAATAAGCAATCATCAAGTGCTTAATTCTTTCAAGCACAAGCACGAACACACAAGGAATTAGTTTCTTTGTCATAACGTTTTTAGAAATTTACCTTTGTGGTGTTTCGATGATTAAATGGAAGCCCTAGGGGAGTCAACATCAAAACAGCTCCTTTCCAAAGTGTATTTGTTACACACAGTGACTTAGTGTTACTGACAGGCATGTTAACTGATTCATTAGTTAATTCACGTGTTACACGACTATTTTGTTTGGATTTGAAAAGATCTGGATGAATATCTTTTGAATTGACGGATCAGGGGCTCTAACCACAAGATAGACATTTCTTACAAATAGTTTTGATGAAGTCGTTGCACTTAACATCAAAAAGGGGGAGAATGACTACAAAAGAAATGGCAAAGATCACATGCTTCAAGAATCACGTCAAAGACTGAATTCTTCTAAAGAAAGTAGATTGAAGACATGCTGATTTCAGAGCTAAAGAAAGAGATTGCATCTTCTGAGCTGAACAAGAAGACTGAATTGCTAAAATCATTTTCGTAATGATCTTGATCCAAAGGGGGAGATTTTTAGACCACAGTCTCATTGGATTCAAGATCATCCAAACTGAAGATCACAATCTGAAGCTAAAGCCGAAACGTCGACTCTCGATACTAAAGTCTATGTCGTTTGTAATAAATGTCAATGTAATTGTATTAGTTTACTTAGATTTAATATCTAAGTTATAACATTGTAATGGTTAGATAAAGCTAACTTGGTTAGTTTCTAGTATTTAGTTAGTTTACATAATATCTAAGTTTAGATATTATGTATATTATTAGATTAGATATTAGGTAGGTTTATAGTTTTATATTACAAGTTGTAGGAAGTGTGTCTAACACACTTGGTTAGATTAAGTGTATCTCTAACATCTCTCAAAAAGATCAGATCATATACACACATAAAAACACACACTAAAAGGTGTACTTGAGAGAAAACATAGAGAACACAAATCAAAGCTTCATAGATCAATCCTGTAATCGTTTGTTATAATCAATACAGGTTAGTAATCATATTGTGTTGTTGTTTCTATAAACTTGATAAGTATTGTTGGACCGACAATACTCATTAATGCAAAGATTTCTTCTGTTTTTCTGAGTTTGTAGGCCACCTTCAAGTTGGATTAACAACTGATCCCATATCTCTTTTACAGTTACACAAGAATCAAGTTCTTGAAAGATATCATTGCGAATGGCCATTATAAGTAATCAAACAGCTTTTGAGTCATTTTCCATCATTCTAGTTTCTTCTTCAGTTAAGTTTGAAGTTTTCTTTTCATTGTATGCAGGTATTTCAGCAATATTTGTTGTTGCTGTAACTCTTGGTACCAACACCATTGGTTGGTGAGGTCCATCGTTCACTGATCTTAAAATATCCCTGTCCATACCTTCCAAGAAGTTTACCATCCTTATCTTCCATTGGGGATATTCATCCCTTAGGAGTGTAGGAGGTTTGGTTAATGATCCAACTGTATAAATGGCAATTATACTTGAGTTTGCCATTGAAGAAAAGATGAAGATTTGAAGAACTGATGCTTTTCTATGAAGATCTTTTACCAATGAGAGAAACTGTGATTTATATGAACCAAGGTTTATATAAACATGCACAGATATTGAAAGCTTGAATCAGTAAGATATAAATCTATCCGAGTATGCAGATATTATCTTTCTTTGTTTCGAAAACAAAGGACGCTCTAATACCAATTGTTGGATCCCAGATTTAATCTTATAACAATGATATAAACAATAATAATAAGAACAGCGGAAGCAATACAGTTTAATATCAAATCAGATTAAAATATCACTGTTCATAAACAGATATGTAAAATGTACAACATCTTCTTTTAGAGAATACTTTCAATATATTAAAAGATTTATCAGATACAAGATTTATCAAAAAGCACTCCTTAGTTAATGGAGTGATGGTCCTGTTTATAGGACCATAAAGTGTACAGTGTACTATCCTGACAATAAAAGCATGCTTGAACAGTGTCTTAACTAAAAGGTAAGCTCAAGACATGTATGAACAGTGACCTACTCTAAATATTTAATCTTATCACTAATGACGTGTCATCTGTTCTTCTATCAATACTTGTACAAGTCTCTTGATCTTTAGAGAACACCTTCAGAGCTGGACTTGGCTTTCTCCGCTGATATCTCTCAATGTCTTCAGAGGAAGACTTGAGTTATTTTCAATACTTTTACAATTTAGAATTGGGGCTAACAACATATTTGCCCTGATTTCCTTGACATGTGCCTACAAGCCAAGACTTCTCTTAAGCTCGAAAAATTGAACAAACAAAAGGCTTTGTCATCTCTGAAGCCTAAGGCTATAAAACCTTCAAAACCTTTTTAAGAGAAATTCACTTGGCAACAAATTCAAAAATGGATTAAAAATGACAAAACTTTGCTTCTGTGGCAGTGAATCCGAGGGAAGGATCTCATAGATGGAGGGTACAATCAAAGAGCCATTCGAGAAGGACTTTTGAGAAAACACAGTCAAGTCTAGATAGGTTGTTCTGTAAAAAGAAGTACAATGCTAGGATAGATTGTATTAATAAATTCTCTGTACCCACCTTTGATACTTTCAATAAAAAGTTCAAAAAACTTGCTTCTGAAGTCTCTTATTGTAAATGCTTTGATGTTATGCATGCTTTGAACCAACATTTTTCAAGCCCACACTACTTTATCTCTCACCCCCAGCCCAAGAATGCAAAATTCAAGGGTGAGAAGAAGCAAAATGGTTCTTCTGTAAAAGAAGATAATGACAAACCAAAAAGTGCTAAGGCATCTTTTAAGACCCCTAACAAGAATGGACCCATTTGGAAATGGGTACCTAAAACTCCTTAATCTGATCGCAGAAAAAGCAACGTGTGCCTATCTGGTACCTAGACTCCGGGTGCTCACGGCATATGACTGGTGACAGAGGGTTACTCACCTCATACGAAGAGAAATCTGCAGGAGGCTCTGTGACCTTTGAAGATAATAAGAAGTGGCAGATTAAAGGCTATGGAGTCATTGCCAAAGAGGACATCGATGTTTGTAGAGTGGCTTATGTGGATGGCCTTAAGCACAACTTACTCATTGTTAGCCAACTCTGTGACAATGGATTCAATGTGATATTCAAACAACAATATTGTTCCCTACTAAGCTCTGGAACAGGAATAGAGCTTCTGCGAGCCAATAGAAGAGGTGATCTATACCTCATTATTAGTGCACAAATATGTTGGATCCAAGATCATGAGAATTAAAGTCAAACCTTCAAGGCAAAGTCAATGCTCAAGTCAAATCCTCTTATTGCTTAAGTCAAAGTCTTTGTAATAAGTCAAGTGAAAGTCATTGTGTTTTCTAGTTTTGTCTTTGTAATTGTTAGAAGTATAAATAGTTTCTTTTTATGTTCGTAGACTCATATGACTAAGAGAGAGTATGAGTTTACATAGAGAAATATTATGAGAGCATTGTATACTGATTGAATTGAGATTGAATAAGAATGAAAAATTGTTTGATCAATCATTGTTCATCTTGATTAGAACTGTATTATTGTGGGACACACAATTTGTATCAGAGCAGAATTCGATTGAAATCATTAAGAATGTCCTTCGCACCCTGTTTCACTGAGTTTTGATTGATTTTCGATTGGTGTACTATAATTGTGTGAATTTTTGGTTGTATATTGATCGGTTTGCATCATGGAATAGATTTGTATCAATTTGAGTCATAATTGCACTTTAATTTTGGTTTAATTTTGAGTTTTTGCGATTTTTGGTTAACACGAGTAGAAAGCACTGTATCTCAATCGAAATGTATAGTTTAGTCAATTTGATTGTAATTTAGTATTTGTAATCGATGCGGTGTTCGTGGATAAATTTGAGAAGTTTCGAACTCAGAATAGAAGGATTAATGGGTTTTTGGATCGAATTGAAGTGATTTTGGACTAAAATATCAAGAACTCAGAAGATTCAATCTTTTCGCACGAAGAACTCGCATGATGACTATGTTTGCAGAGGATTTCACATAAAACTGAATTTATGAAAAAGTTAACGGAAAAATTCGTATATGCTTATATACGAATTGTACATAATTCGTATCAGCCTATATACGAAAAGATCAGAATTCATATAGCAAAGTTGGAAATATTTGTTGAGGACAGATTTCGCATCAAACTACATGCGAAAAGTAAGGATTTCGCATATAGAAGCATATGAATTCCTTAAATTCGTATAGGTTTACATTCGAATTCTTAGGATTTCACCTAAAATGTTGGAAGATTTTCTAAGTCTAGAATTCGTATCTCCCTGTTGTGCGAAAAGTTAGAAGCTTTAGAAAATTCTAAGTCTAAAATTCGCATATAGTTGTGTGCGAATTCCTCAGAATTCGCATATAGCAGCGTGCGAATTCCTAGAATTCGCATATCTTTACATGTGAATTTCATTGTTGTGCGAATTTCCGTGTTGTCTAAATTCCTTCAGCGTACGAATTGTGGAAGTTCTGCGATTTTTGTGGTGTTGTGCGAAATTTTAGCTCCAGTGGTGTGAGGATTCTTGCCTTAGGAAATTTTTGGAAATTTATTTTCTAGAATTTTTTTTTTTAGTTTTTCTGATTGTTGATTTCTTTCGAACTAACGAGCATTTGTGCAAGTGTTATCAAGATGGGATATTTTGACGATGAAGAAGAAATTATTAAACTCAAAACAGAGAATGAAAACCTCATTCATCTGTTGATTATTATTCAAAGAGATCAAAGAAATTTCATGCTGAAAATAGATTGCTCCATGAAGAAGTAAATGTGTGAAATAAGATTAATGAGGATCTTCTGAAGTAGATTTCTGATTCTCAACAATTAAAAGATGGTAAGAGCAATGAAGAGAAAGCAAAGGCTTTGGAAACTGAATATACTGAATTGAAAAGGAAGATTTCAGATTTGGAAGCTGAGATTGTCAAACTCAAGGAAGAATATTCTATCAAGACGAATGGGGAGACAACAAATGATTTGGATACTGCAAATGTTGAGCTTCAAAAGAAGATTTTAGAATTGGAAAAGCAGATTGCCAAAGAAAGAACTGAGTTTGAAAAAGAAAAGAAAGGATTTGCTCAGAAATTCTCTGAATTTTCAAGAAAGACATTTGAAGAGAAGAAAGCAATAGATCAGAAATGTGCAAAGCTCTCAAAACAGGTATCAGATTTTGATAAGGTAATAATTGTTGAAAGAGATAGATTTGAGAAAGAGAAAGTTGAGTTTGGTTCTGAAGGAAAATCTCTCAAAGAAAAGATTTCTGAGTTAGAAAGCCTGTTGGAAAAAGAGAGAAAAGCGTTTGAGAAGGATAAGAAGGTAGTTGAGAAGAAAAATATTGGAAAAACATTTTTGGCCGGAAAATCTTCTGTTTCACCGGAGTTTGTTGAATCTCGATCAAGATATGTTTAGTTCATCATATTGATCCGGTTGCAAGTCATTTAAGCATAAAATAGATGATTTTGAGCTGTTGGAAAAGAAAAAGTCAATAGTAAGTGAGTTTTATTGTGAAGAAGACAATGAATAGTGATTTAACGGGTTTTCGTTAGTCCCTTTAATTTTCTAACATTTTTGGTCCAAAATCTGTTAAATTTGGCCAAAATTGTTCCTCATTCCCTACATTATAGTGTGTGACTTATCGTTTCCTCTTCGAGCATCTCGGTTACGACTCTCAAGCCGAACTCCTATTCGACTCACGGTTAACGACGGTTCTGTTGTTATAAACTAAGATTGCACACGTTTTTTCACGTCAAATTAACTCGTTATCTTTCTTGTGGGCTTATCAGAACGAGTTGGATTTCAACATTTCAAGATGTGTTATCGTGCACTTAGGCGAGCTTACAGTGTACATTGGATCCGGTTTTAAAGTCGAAAACGAAAAATGAGAGCAACTTTCAAGGGGGAGCCGAGATTACAATTGTTAATGCATGCACTAATTTTTTTTCAAGCAAATCAAGGGGGAGAGGAGATTAGAGCTTGAAGATGATTTACTTTCCAAAACTTTAGGGGGAGAATGTTAGTGTATAAAAGTGTTGGAAAGTAAATAGCGTTTAAATAGTTTTGTAAATTGTATTTGTAAAGGGATTAATTATAAAGGGCTTGTGCTTAATGATGTAATTCGGTGGTAGGTAGGTTATGTTGGACTACAAATAGGAGTGTTAAGCTTGTAATTCATTTCATAATTCAATATTACAAAATGTAGTTCCTAAAGTTCTCTCTCTCTCTAGATTAGGTTTTCATTCTCTTGAATAATAAAGTCCTTCTCCTATCCTATCTAGTTATACACTCAAACATGAAATGCTCCAGATCTTGGACCTAACAAATGTCGAGATAGATTTTGAAGAAGAAAGGAAGATATTTGAGACTGAGATTAAGAAGCTTACAATGAAACTGTATGAATTGTCAACAAATGCCTTGAAAGATAAGAACACGAAGTCTGAATTTCAGAAAAAGATTGACCTGCTTACTAAGGAAAGGAACAGTTTATCTTCCAAGATAACAGAACTTGAAGATATTGTCTCTAAGGTGGTTTTGACTGAGCAAAAGACTCCAGATTCAATTCTTCAAACACCTTGAGATGATTCAGCTGAGTCAAAATGCTCATTTAAAACAGCATCAATTTCATATCATGCAACTGTTTCTACAAAAAGTTCAGTCAAATTAAAGATCAGATTCATACTACTAACCTTTTCTATGATCGGAATGTTGATGGTCCAAGTACATTTAGAAGAAGAAGAAATGGTAATGAGAAGTTAGTATGGAAGGTGAAAGAAGATTCTGATGAAAAGAATGATCAGAAATCATTTGGACATACACTCAATGCTAACAAGAACAATGTGCTAAAAGGTAAACCTGATTTTGTTTATTCTAGAAATCAATTACTCAGGTTAGCTCAAAAGAAGAGCTATTATTCTTATTGTCGTGCAAATTATTTTGTTCATAAATCATCTGATCTTTATTGGTATGGTTCTTATTATATTACTCCTAATAGAATTGCAACTAACAAACATGGACCCAAATACCAGTGGGTACCAAAGCCAAAAGATTCATCTGTGTTGCAGGCACCTCAAGTCTAGGGGGAATAAAGGAACCATGGCTCTTGGATAACACAGTTCAAGACCCGTTCTTCAATGTCAAAGAGTTTGACTTCTAGACAAAGCAGTCTAGGACTCGTACCTCAATGATCAAGTTTGACTTCTAAACACAACAGTTTAGGACTCATACTTCAACGATCAAAAGAAAGTGTACTCCGATGCATCAAAAGAGATGATCAACCTTCAAGGGGGAGTATACATATTACCTCTACTGATAATATTTCGAATGCATATTTTCAGGGGGAGTAATTGACTTCTAATTACATCTGATCAAAACTCGTTCTTAAAAGTTTTACTGCTTTCATGTCTTTATTTTTCATTAAAGTTTGTGAATAAGACTTTGTACTTTGGCGACTTTTTGATTACATGCAAATTTTGAGGGGAAGCTTACATGATCATATTAATCATGACTTTGGAGCTGACTTTATGAGATTAATGATGAGCGTAAGGTATAATCTAATCTTAATCTCATTGTGTTTGAAAGAAGGACAACTTTCAGACATGAAACATGTTCTTAAACGTTCAAACCACTTCTTATTCTTAAAAAGATTTCATGAACTTAGAAGTGTATTTTTAAATGTTTTCATACATGAACTTCAAGACCACCAACATAGAGGAAAAACTCTGTCCGGTATTAAATAAGAATGAAGAAGCTTGGCTCTGGCACAACAGGGTCTGTCATCTAAATTTTCATACTCTTGACAAATTGTAAAATTAAATTTGGTAAGTGATCTTCCCAACATTAAGTTTGACAAAGATCATCTATGCTCTGCTTTTGAAATAAGAAAACTCAAAAGATCGGCCCATAAGAGCAAGTCAGATGTATCATGCACTAGGCCTCTGTATATGCTGCATGTTGACCTCTGTCGTCCTATTTCAGTACAGAGCCTAGGTGGCAAAACGTACATACTTGTACTAGTATATGAATTCTCTAGGTACACTTAGGTAGATTTTGTCCGAAAGAAGTCTGATGTTCCTATAGTACTAATCAATCTTATGAAGAGGATATAAGTTATGTATGATAGCAAGGTCCAGAAGATTCAAAGTGACAATGGCAGAGTTCAAGAACTCAACCATTGAAGCCAATCTCATGGAAGAAGCCATTTCATAGAACTTCTATGCTGCAAGAACTCCGCAGCAGAACGGTGTCGTTGAACGCAAAAATAGGACACTTGTGGAGGCTGCTAGAACAATGCTCACTGCTTCTGGATTATCAACTTATTTTTTAGCAGAAGCCATCACTATGGCGTGCTTCACTCAAAATAGATCACTAATAGTGAAGAGGCACTCAAAGACCCCTACCACCTTTTGAACCAGAGGAAGCCCAATATAAAGTTCTTTCATGTCATTGGCTGCAGGTGTTTTGTTCTTAACGACAGAGAGAACATACGGAAGTTTGATCGCAAAGCTGATGAAGCCATTTTCATTGGTTATTCAGCTTCCTCTAAGGCATATTGAGTCTACTTGCTAAAATCAAAACATATACTCGAGAGTATTAATGTTTCCTTTGATGACTCGTTTCAGATAACTTCTGAGCAAATCAGCTCAGGACTCAATCTTATATCGCAAGACTCTGGGGAATCATCAAGTAGAGAAAATGAACTACATCATTTGTTTGGAGAAATTTTCAACGATGATGACCCCTCAGGAGATGATCACAGAGCCTCTGAAGCCAAAACCTCTGCGGACCAAACAGGTACATCCTTAACTGGTCCAAGTGATACTTCAGTACTTCACCCTCTTCAACCACTTTTGCAGGACCAAACGTTAAGGGGGAGCACGCTGAGACCAACAACAATCAAGGCTCCACGCTCAACCAAGTCGCAGATCATCTTCCAACAATCTCATAGAAGTCAATGCCAGAGCAATCACATAACTCTAACCGAGATACCACAAAGCTCTCCACATCAACTCAAGGATCACAATCAAGCCCTGTGGTAAGCACAAATGAACAACCTTCTGCTACAGAAGCTGATCAATAGTAAGAAACCTCTTCAGATATGTTGCTTGATGGTTCCAATGATCATCACCCCAGAAAAACCAAGTGGACCAAAAGTCACCCACCAAGCCAAATCATAGGTTACCCTTCTAACAGAGTCAAGACTCGCTCTTCTATTACAAACTTTTGTTTCTTTACAAATTTTGTTAGTATCATTGAGCGTAAAAATGTTTTTGAGGCCCTAGATGACCCAAACTGGATAGAGGCTATGCAAGAAAAGCTTCTGCAGTTTGAGCCAACAAAGTATGGATCCTAGTGCCTCTGCCGAAAGGAAAAACTGTAATAGGGACCAAATAAGTCTTTAGAAACAAGAAGGATGAAGATGGGGTGGTCATTAGGAACAAAGTAAGATTGGTGGCAAAGGGATAGTGCCAAGAAGAAAGGATTGATTATGAAGAAACTTTTGCCCCTGTGGCAAGGCTGGAAGCAATAAGGATTTTCCTTGCCTTCGCAGACCACAGACATTTTAAAGTCTACCAAATGGATGTCAAGTCAGCCTTTCTGAATGGGAAAATTCAAGAAGAAGTATATGTCCAACAACCACCATGGTTTCAAAGCTCGAAGTATCCAAATCATGTCTACTTCTTAGACAAGGCTCTGTATAGACTGAAGCAAGCCCCCAGAGCATGGTATGAAAGGGTTTCCAACTTCTTTCTTGAAAATGGCTTCGAAAGTGATACAAGTGATACAACTTTATTTTTCAAGATGAGAAAAGGTGAGATTCTACATGTACAAATATATGTGGATGAGATTATTTTTGGCTCTATAAATGAATCTTATTGTCAAAAACTTGAAAATTTGATGAAGAGTGAATTTGAGATGAGTTTGATGGGAGAACTAACATTCTTCCTAGGATTACAAGTCAAAAAAAATCTAGAGGGTATTTTTTCTAAATCAATCAAAATATGTCTTTAACATACTTTCAAATTATAAACTCTCTGACTCTTCAGCAATAAATACCCCCATGGCCACTGGATCAAAGCTCTACGCTGATCTAGAAGGAAAATCTGTGGAGTATAAGCTCTACAGAGGCATGATTGGGTCGCTTCTATACTTAATTGCTAGTAGAGCAGATATAATGTTTGCCACATGTCTCTGTGCAAGATTCCAAGCTAACCCAAAGGAATCTCATCTTCTTTCTGTTAAGAGGATCTTTATATATCTAAAGGGCACCAAGAATCTTGGCCTTTGGTATCCAAAAGAACTTTGGCTTTGATCTTGTGGCTTATACAGACTCATACTATGGAGGATGCAAACTTGACCGAAAGAGTACCTCCGGGAGTTGTCAATTTCTAGGAGAAAAATTAGTTAGATGGACTTCTAAGAAACAGAATTGTGTATCAACTTCTATGGCAGAAGATGAATATGTAGTTGTCGCTAGTTGTTCTTCATAAGTTCTGTGGATGAGAACCCAACTTAGGGACTATGGTCTTGCTATCGACAAAATACCCATCCTCTGTGATTCCAAGAGTGCCATTGCGATCTCTGCCAATCCTGTTCAGCACTCTAAGACTAAACATATTGATATCAGGTACCACTTTCTTAAGAATCATGTCGAGGAAGGTACCATTGAAATGTACTTTGTGCCCACAGATTACCAACTTGCTGACCTATTCACCAAAGCTCTAGATGAGAAGAGATTCTCATTTCTTGTTGGCAAGTTAGGCATGCTCAATCTGAATTGATTCACATAGTCTATGTACCTTGGCTCAGAGCTTCTGTTATACATATTTCATTCTTAGTATTTTGTCTCTACTTATGTTTGTATTGTTCATTCTTCTGCATGTTTAGTTTTGTTATTTAAGTCATTTCTTGTCGTTAAAACAATGTGGTTTTTTGATCTATGTCTTGTTCAAAACATATCATATCTTATCCAAGCTTAGGTCAAGGGGGAGCAAAAGAATTTGATCAAAGGAGACCTTGAAGTTGATCACTAAGATTGATCATTCAAGGGGGAGCCAAAGAAGCCATTTCTATTGAGAAAGATTGCAGCTTCAGGTAAGTTCTTCACACATCTTCAAGGACAAAAACACTTTTCTCGGAAACCAATTTCCAAATATGTCCCAAATCCTCTACCAAAACAAGTCCAAACCTTTGGTGATCAAAACACTGAAATGTCCTTCCTTTATTAGAAATTTCTTGTCAAATAAACAATTTCTAAGTCAAATGATTTTGCATTCTGAAAACATGTGATCTCACCAACTATTTCAATTGTTGACATCTCATTGACATGCTTTTCAGGTGTACGCCAGTAAGGTTGGAATCTAAGAAGGCACCGCATGTGGCGGCATTTTGCATGTTTCAACTATCTTATTTACCTTTTGTAAAACTTTTGTTTAAGACGTATTGTGAACTTTTGTAATTTCTTTAAACTACTATGGTTGGTGTTTGTTAAGACTAATTTTGTAGTAATCATTGTATTTATTGTCTACCTTTTACTTCTTTTATTAAGTGTAATCTATTTTTTGAAGGCTAGGGGTATTTAAGTCCCCTTTAAGCCTTTGTTTTGTAACTTTGGACACACACACTTAATTAGATTTTACACTTTGCGCTTCAAGTCTCTCTCTCTCTACTTTCTCTCTCTAAGAATCAGTGATCTTGGAACTCACAATTGGTATCAGAGCTTCTATCTAGTCTGACATTTTAAATGCTCTGATACCAATTGTGAGTTCCAAGATCACTGATTCTTAGAGAGAGAAAGTAGAGAGAGAGAGAGACTTGAAGCGCAAAGTGTAAATTCTAATTAAGTGTGCGTGTCCAAAGTTACAAAACAAAGGCTTAAAGGGGACTTAAATACCCCTAGCCTTTAAAAAACAGATTACACTAATAAAAGCAGTAAAAGCTAGACAATAAATACAATGATTACTACAAAATTAGTCTTAACAGTGTTATCTTGTACCTTATGCTATGAAACCTTGAGCTGTTACATCTCGTGTTTCCGCTTTAGTGGGGTGTAACATTTAATGCTAGGTATTATATTTTTTATAAGAGCATACGACATTTTACCAAACCGACGATGGATGATAGAACAGTTTTGCGTATAACATGCAGTCGAGACAACTTCAGCCCACAAAAATAAAGGTAAATCGGATTGGCTAAGCATTGTGTGTGCAGCCTCAACAAGAGTCTGATTTCTTCTTTCATCTACCCCATTGTGTTCAGACGTTCTGGCAGCAAAAAAAACTAATGAGTTATCCCGATCGATTTAAGAAAATCGTCAACTGTTTTGTTCTTAAATTATGTGCCATTGTCTGTTCGTATCAGCTTTACTGTTTGTTGCATGTTCACTTGGACACTCTTTAGAAATGAGATGATGACATTGAGGTTCTCATCATTTGACCTTAGAAACTTGACCCAAGTGTATCGCGAGTAATCATCCACAATCACCAGTACATAACGCTTGTCGTTGATACTCTGAGTACGCATTGGACCACATAAGTCCATGTGTAGTAACTTCAAAGGATCACTTGTATTCGGTTCTGGCTTCGGCTTATGTGAGGCTCTTTTCATTTTTCCCGTTTCACATGCATCACTTAGATGTTATTTTTCAAAACGAAGCTCTGGAAGTCCTTTCAATAAGTTACCCTTCACCAATTTGTTGATGTATCTGAAGTTGATGTGAGACAAACGTCTATGCCATAACCAGCTCTATTGCATAGTAGCTTTTGACAGTAGACACACAACATTATCAGGCTTGACATTAGACAGGTTGATTGTGTAGAGATTTGACTTTCGAGTGCCGACCAAGAGTTCTTTACCATCTTCTGTTCATACACAATATCTCTTGGCCTTGAAATTCACCTCTAAATCTTTGTCGCAAAACTGACCAATGTTGAATAAGTTGTGTCCTAAACCTTCAACATAACTCACCTTCTTTTATCATGACGTTCTCTTGAACTACATCTCCATAACTAGGGATTGGTGAAAAATGGTCGTTCCCAAACCGCACGTTGTCACAAAATTTCTTAGTATAATTAGATAAAAATTTATTTCCTCCCGGTCATATGCTTGGAACAACATGAATCCAAGTACCACATTTGACGGGTCTGCACATGAGAAATCAAGTAACAATAGGTTTAGGTACCCACTAGTAAATGGGTCCTTTCGTGTTAGTCTCAGATTTTGTCACCCAACAAAATTTGGATCCTTTTTTCTTTCTAAAAACACTTTTACTATCAGAATGATATATATGATAAGATCCAAATCAATTATCAGAATATTGTCGAGCAACAAAATCACTTCTGCCACAAGTGGAACATTGAACTGTAGAATGAGATAACTGGATCAATTGCTTTATTGTATAAACCTCGCATGGAAGTACAAGTTTTGATTTATTAGAAGCAACTTGATCAATCACATCACTACCACTATTAGTAAACCTATTACAATCAGAAACTGAAGATGATTTTGTTGACTCTTCAACCTTCTTTGGTCTCCATTCTAGCTTCACCTTAGATCTTTCAAATCTCATATCTGAAACATAATATTTATGCTTGTTAGAACCATGAGATTTCAGAGTTCGTATTTTCTTAGACTTACCAGTGTTGTTCTGTTTCTGTGAGTGCTTTTTCTTCTTACCTTTAGCATAGTAAGTAATCACAGGAACTGTTTCATCAACCTTGGTTGACGATTCACCGACTTCAAAAACACTTGGTAATTCATCATATTTGATAACAAAGTTAGAATGATCAGAAAGTTTTGCATTAAAGTCAAACTTTTCCACACATTCATCGAAACAATCTTCCGAATTTAAAAAATCAACTTCATCATTAAATAGATCCTTATCATCTAAAGATTGAGAAGTTTTGGAAGATTTTGGGTACATGAAATCATTAAATTCTTTTAAACACTGTTTTTTATATGGCTTTTGTTCAAAATCTGACGATTTTGGATTTGCAAAAATATTGCCCATGAAAGCTTTGCAAGACGAAGCATCAAAATCATTAGAACTGTTTTCACAAGCTCTTTCTGACTCTGATCTATCATCTGCTTTAAACTCAGATTTTGAATCAGTGTTTAATAGAATAGTTGAAAACACAATTTGTTCTAAATCAACCAAAATTCTTTGATCTACTAGAGTATTCTCAAGCTCAGAAATTTTACTTTCTAAGATGAGTGGAGGAACGTAAATCTTTCCTTCAATTGGTTTTGCCTCCATTTCCTCAGTAAACTTTGAAAATAATCATTTGAAAGAAACTTTGGTTGTTCAGTTGGTTTTCCATTAAGTTCTGTATGGATAAAGTTGTCTGTGTGAATTAACCTGTCTATATAGATTTGGAAAGTTTTTATTTGAGAGAGTTTTTTCATATATGGAAGGAACGTGTTTTTTAATGGGATAGTCTAGTTTAGAAAAAAGTTATCTTTCTGCATAAAGCCCCCCTTGAAATCTTACTGAATAAGCCACAATCTATATCATTAAGTCACTACCAAACAGTCATATATAGGTGACTAAATAAGTTATGAGTCTCATTAAGCTCATTAAGCTGCTAACAAACATACCCTAAGAAAACTATCATTCAGTTTGTCATAACATAATGGTAGTTGCATTTTAGTTGTGTCTTTTCTATTTAAATCTTCCTTAGCTTCAACTTCTTCAGATGAATTGGTCCATCTGGGTTTTAACTTATGGTGTTTGTCAGCCGCTTGTAAAAAATCAAAGTTATAAAGAGCAGGCTGTTTTGAATTTGCTTTCTTCATATAATATGGGTTTGTCATACCTAATACCCCAGTTATCTTTAAAACATTTAAATTCCTTAGGTTTGTTTAGATGAATGGTTTGGTCAGTTTGGCCTCTTGCGTAAAGCTTTTCTTCTAAACCATTTATCATTTTCATCAAAGTTTTGTTTTCAAATCTCAACTCTTTATATTTGACAACAAACTCTTGCTTCTCAAGTTCACACAAATTAAACTTGGAATTTGCTTTAGGTACTTGATTTTCAAGAAAGATCTTTTGTTTTTCAAAAATTTTGATGTCATTGTTCAAAGAATCAATCAACATTTTCTTCCCAACAATATCTTTGTTGAGATCAAATATTTTTTGACTTTTTTTCGTAACATCGCTTTTTTCCTTTTTAAGTTTAGATTGTAGATATTTAAGCTCTACCATCATGGATTCCATTTTCTTAAGAAAATCAGATTCAGAAAGATCATTTACCTCTCCAGATGTATCGTCATCGGATTCATCATAGGTAACCTTTTTGTCCATCAGACAAATGTGAGTTACCTCATATCGTTCTCCTTCTGAGTCTGTGAGATGAAGCCAGTAATCATCATCCGCCATCAGTGCTTTCCCCGCTTCTTTCTGTTTTCCCAACAACATCTTATTCATGTAATAGTCTGAGTTCCGCACTTTGGGCTTTCGGCGGTCTGTAGCAAAGTGCCCAATCTTGCCGCAGTTATAACATTTCACCGGCTCTTCAGTCTTTTTCTGCTCATATTTCTTCACATACCTCTTTTCTTCAGGCTTTCTTTCCTCATACTTATTTCCCTCAAACGTTCTATCCACATATATCTTTCCTTCAACTCTTTCTTTATGTTCATAGTTGCGAGATCCAGACGAGTACTTCTCACTGTTTGACCCTGGTTTCTAGAAAGCTCGGGTCAAAAGAATCATTGATTGCTTCAAGCTTTCTCTATCATCTGTATCTGAATCTGCACTTTCACTGTCATCAGAATCTGAAACTATTACCTTCTTCTTGTTGTTGTATTTCTTCTTCTCTTTCTTTTCAACTACCAAGGTTATCGGATCAGCAACCGGTTTCTCAAGATTTTTTTTCTCTTCTCTCATTTCCTTAACCTCCTCTTCATTCTTTCTGAGGGTTTCATAAACTTCATGTAAAGGAATGTCATTTAAATCCTTTAACTGTTTCATCTGACGAGTATGTTTCTTCCATTCTCGTTGCAAGATACTAAAAAACATGACATTGTTCTCAATTTGCTTCTTCTTAAATTTGTTCTTCGCAAGCTCATTGAGTAAAAAAACAAACCGATCATAAGTATCTTCCAGGATTTCTCCCTCCTTAGCCTTAAATTCCTCGTAGCTGTTAATACAATCGGCTACTTTCATCTAATTCCCTATCTTGGATCCTATCATCATCTTTTTCAGTTGATCCCACATCTTCTTTGTCGTAGCTTTGTAGTTGTCTATCTTGATGTAGATCTCATTCAGAATACTCTGTAGAAGTAAGGATCTTGCTTGCTTATTTTCCTTGTATCTCTTTTTCTGCTCAGCTGTGTAATTTGAAATATCAACAATTATCTTTTTAGTCTTGGTCTCTCTTGGTTCAGTACCATCACAACCATCAGAAGAATCATCATCATCAGGTACTACAGCAGTAAGCAGTAACTGGCTTCATCACTCCTTCATCTATTGATTGTTTGATATATTCACCATTGTCGTGTTTGTCAATGAAATCTAAGAATCTTTCTTTCCACTGCTCATATTCACCTTAAAACAGTACAGGTGGCTTTACATTCGTACCTATAGCTAGAGAATCTTTAGAAGTCATCTTGATATCACTTGCAACTGATCATTTACAAAAAAATCAGAAATTTCTCAAAAACTGAAAACTAGTCAAAAAATGACTAAGTATAGAAGTCGCAAGGCACTGTAGATCACTTGACGCCAAGAACTGAAAACACACTTGTCGCAGAGAACAGGTTGTGAGTTCTAGATTGTCACAAAGCAAAGGGCACGAGAAGTGAGGTTGTCGCAGACTGAAGCTTGCAAGAAGTAGCAACTCGCAGAACAAAGGATGCGAGTTCTTCGGTTTTCGTAAACCAAACTCTGCGAGAAGTAGACTTAGAAAAATATTACTAAACCAACAAACTTGTCGCAAATAGTGAGATACGAGTTCTGGACTTAGAGAATTTCCAAGGAAAATCATAACAACTTTTCGTAAGCTTTGGTGTGGGAATTCTTGAACTTGTCGCAGACCACAACCGGTGAACAATAACTTCTCGCAAGAAGCAGCTTGCGAGTTCTTAACTTTTCGTACACAACGCTCTGCAAATTCTTACTTGTCGTAGAACACTGATTGCGAGTTCTCCACTTGACGAATAAAACTAACTGCAAGTTCTTCACTTAGACACTTTCACCAAAATACCAACCCTTTACACCTTGAGAGTTCTTGAGCTAGCGAGTTCTTCAGATGATGCTTGCGAGTTCCTTAGATCTTATGAGTTCTTCAGTCTGTCTAACTCAAAATCTGATCTCGCCATAATTCCTTCAATTTAACTATTTTTAACATATCAACACTACCACTTGATTTGGTAACAATTCTAATTAAACCATCTATGAACCAATTTGAAGTATTTTTTTTCTTGGTTTTACATTCTTGAACATCACATAATCATAAACTCACTAGAATTCTAGGGTACCAAACATCTAATCAAAGATTTACTAATTTCTTACGTTAAAGATGATTACAACATCTTTAAGATGTGGATTCCTTCAATCATTTACAAACTCCATCCCTGAACAACAAGAAAACATACAAACTTAATATGTATTTTCATCAATTAACCTAGATTTCAAGATTATAAGCTTACCCAATGGTTTACCTTCAAGATTTACCTTCAATTCTTCAAAATATCATCATTTCATCAAGGTTTTAGCCCTAGTTGCATGGTGTATTTGATTCTAGGGTTTTAGGTCGATGGAGAGGGAAGGAGAAAGTTGGAAAATGAATTTTATTAGTTTTAAAATTGTTTTTATATTTTTCAATTGTTCACTTTTAGTCCCTCAAGTTTCATAAATTGCATATTTACCATGATTAGTAAATTCATTTACATTTTGGTTTAAGTTATAGTTTCACTTGTCCATGTCTAACCCTTATGATGGCCATGTTTGACAAAGTTAGTTCAATTTAAGTCCATATGTTATATGTACAAGCATACAAAACAATGACTAACTCTTACCACTAACTTTTCACTTAAAGATCGATATAAAAGTTATTACACTATTAATGAATTATAAATATAAATTAATAACTAAACGGACCTTGCTCTCAGACTTTTTCACATAAACTTGGATTTCCACTGCATTCACCATTCACATGAACCGCATCTTTCCTTTTCTGTTGAACCTTCTTCTTTCAATCACAACCATCTACCAAACTCATAGATGATTGGAAACACGACCAAACAGATTCATTTATCTCATTCTAAACATCTTTGAATGTAACACGTGTATATATCTTAGAAGCATGAACCTCAATTGGAAGGGGTGTCTTAAACTTTGGTATTGTTGTTCTTGTTTGATGGTTAAGTAAACTATGATTATTCTTTTGTTTGTCCATAGCCGAATCTAGGAGTGTATAAAAAATCGTCAACCCACGAAACCCGCTAACAACCCAATGAAACCCAACATGCCAATCCGCTGAACAGCCAAACCGCCAACTCGTCAAACCGCTAATTAGAACGGTTGAAATTAGATTAGCATAACTCAACCTAACCCAAATCGCCAACCCGCCGCTAATATATATTATTTTGACAAAATTATATATATATATATATATATATATATATATATATATATATGTATGTATGTATGTAGAGGGAGGATCAAACGAGAACAGTAATTATTTAAAAGAACACGAGAACGAACAAAATCATTAGTGATTTTACATTATCACACAAAAAAGCCACGTGGACCAAAAACCGTGGCCAAAGTCCTTTTTTCTTGTGTTAATGTAAAATCACTAATGATTTTGTTAGTTCTCGTGTTCTTTTAAATAGGTATTGTTCTCGTTTGAACCCGACTCTATGTATGTATGTATGTATGTATGTATGTATGTGTATATATATATTTATATATATTATATTTATAGCTATTATAATTTACAACCTAAAAATATATTCATATATTAGTCTAATGTACATCACGAAAAATATATACATATATTAGTCCAATTTTTAGCCAAAAAAATATATACCAATATTAGTCCAATTTACAATTTACAGCCCAAAATTAATCCGACTAGATGAAGGCCCAAATTAATTCAACTAGGTCGATCAATACGTCTCAATAAGCACGACTGCACGAGTACACTGAAACAACTAGATCAACGTTTTTGTTATCATTGCATAAATGAACATATGAAAGTATTTTTCAAACTATAAATTTCTATCTAGAAGGATGAACATATGAAGTATATTTCAAACTAAAAGTTTGAACCATAACCTTTTGTTTTCATTATGAATTAACTATGTTAGAACCTCGAGCGTTCGGGATCACTTTTCAAAAAAGACTCTTGATATGTTCGTAATTATTATGGAAAAGACTATGGTGGTTGTTGTTTTTAAGAGGTCTGAAGTCGTATTTCACTTCTAATTAATAAGAGGTGGTGCAAAAGTCTGAAATCTGAATCAATAAGACAGTTTGTTTTTGTAACTTCTAGAGGCGTCTTGAGAGAAAGGAGACCATATGAAATGATGCAGTGATAAGAGGTTTTAAGAAGTTAGGTCACCACTTCTTATTTCAGATGTATTTAAGAGTTAAGAGGTTTTGAAAACTCAAAAAAAAAACAATATGAATGTAAAAAGGCTTGACCAATTCAGACTTAAGAACCATTAACAGGTTTTTTTAAAAAAACAAACACCCACTATATGTTTATCATAGTAAGAGAATTGGTACAAGTTCTTTGTGGAATCACTATCAATGATAATGTGGTGTTATTTAATAAAGAGAAATGTCGAAAAATCGTGGCTATGTTTGTGGTTAAGGATGAATTACTCTTTAGTGTTGTAGAGGGTAAAGGACTTAAGGAAGTTGTTAAAGAGTTACGACCTAAATTTTATGTCCCTAGTAGAGTGATTGTTACTAGAGATATTTATCGATTGTTTTGCGATGAGAGGATTAAATTGATTGACGATTTGAATATGATGCTATCATTCAAACTTTTGAAATTTAATTCTAAGACTAAAGGATTTTTAATATATATTTGCATGATTGGAATAACTAATAACCTTTTGGGTATATTTTAGTTTTATTTATTTTATTTCATTCGTCCGCTTTATGTTTATTACTAACCCGCCAACCCAAGCCAACCTGCCCTAACCCGCAAGGGTGGGGTTGGTTTGGGTTGTACTTTTGAATGGGTTGGTTGAGATTTTTCAAACCTCTAGAATTGGTTGGGTTGTAAAGATGTCAAAAGCCACCCAACCCAACCCGCTTACACCCCTAGATGAATCGAATGAGTCAATAAAAACCATAAGTTTTGCCCCATGATGAAAAAATAAAGAAAATAATGAATTTTCACTCTCATATCTTGATGTCGTTCTCAATAGCTGAGCCATCGATATCCTTATAAAATGATGGAATCCATCTACGCCTATTATCATACATATACGACAACCATTTGTGCCTAACAAGACCAAATTCAACCTATAAAGAGGTTTATCTCTCTTCAAATTGAATAGGATCAATATGATCATCCCATATACGACCATGAAAACATTTCTTGAAATCAGTATTTGAATCAATATTAGAAGAAATCTGAAAACAAATAAGTCATATAATAATTATAATCGATACTAAAAGATTCAGAATGAATACTAATAAAGAAAAAAAAATGAATTACCTTAGAAAGCAATTTTGTACTAATGTGCCACATACAAAACATGTGCCTTGACTTTGTAAAGACCTCAACAACAATTTGCTTAATAGCAAGACACTAACCAGTTACATCCAACTTTGGTTGCCTCCCAAATGATTTCATGAAAGAAAGAAGCAACATTTTGTACGCTTCAATATATTTTCTCCATCAACAAGACCAGCACCAAGAGTTACACAGTTCTTTTGACTGTCAGTTCCTGTGAATGGGACGAATACCATACAATACCTAAAAAACATATCATTAATACAATAAATTAAGAACAACAAATACTAAAAGAAGCTACAAAAAAATATATGAATACTCACTTATTTGTTCGAAAAGTTGCATACCAAACTCCTCAAAATTGCATTTAGTTGTCTCATTCGCCCAAAAAACATAATTCAATACACCATTATCACATTTATATTTAAAAGAATAGTTTGACACATACAACTTCCTATTATTCATTTTCCTAACAAATAAATTTGCATCGGTATCCCCAATGAAACGATTACGACCCCGTTGAAAATTTTTATACTCAACCTTAGTACCACATAACCATTTCATACCCACCTTTCAACTGACAAAGAATCTTATGGGATTGTGTAGCACTAATATTCACATTTGACATCTTAAGAATCCACTTTTGCTTAGAATAGTCTAATTTCAGATTACTTTTCAACAAATGCTTTGAATCTTCTTCAAATAAACAATGGTTATGTTTATCTTCAAATGCATAAAACATAAGAGAGCTCATACCAGGAAGAACCTTAAACTTCACACACACGCATCACAACCAGTTCTATGAATATTTGAAGTTCTTACCTTTTTCTTCTATACATCCAACGTATTTGCGTGGATGGAATATCTAGAAAACCAGCTCTATTGCATAGAACATACCTCAAAACAATCATCATATATGCATTTTTTTTTCACAGATGATAGTCTAATATTAAATCCCGCTTTAAAAGCATATTTCTTATACATTTCAATACCTATCTCCAATGAATAAAAAACTTTTCCGACAACATGTTTTAAATCATCATTTACAATGGGAATCCAAAACTTCAATCCATCACTACCCTCAATTACAATACTTGACTGGCCCTCTTGACCTTCATTAAAAAAAGTGATCTACAAAACACATTGTTGACATCAATTTTACAATTATGGACATAGCTATACTACTATAATATTTATATTCAGAATGAATAAAAAATACTAAGAAAGCAAAACAAAGTGGCTAACAAAATCCAGAATTCATAAAGATCTATAATTACAAATATAATAAATAAAGAAATATAAATAAAATTAAAACTATTCATAGTGATTAACACAATGTGACTCACTATATTATTACTAAAATTAAAAACTATTCATAAGAAAGATCTCAATTAACCTAATAAAAATTATTACAAAATATATTCAAAATGAATAGCAAATACAAACACATTATATGAAAATTAGCACAAGCATATATACAAAACATTCATAATAATGAGTGCAAGATCCAAAAAAATAACTACTTTATAGAAAAATAAGAATTTCACAATTAAGATTAAGTAATACAAAAAAAACTGAATTGAACACACTAAATAAATCTATATTACACGAAAACTATGCACAATTATAGACTAATTAAACATAAAAATAGAACAACTTACAACACGAAAAATCATCGGGATTCGATAGACCGGAGAAAAGAATTAGCGAATCAACTTCACCATTTCTTTTCTCAAAATTTGTAACAGAATCATAATCATCAACAAAATTGCTTCCTTGTTCAACACATAGTATCGAGTTCTCAATTGCAACAAGATTCATAGAAGAACCTCAAAGAACCAGATTGATAGCTAGATTCAACAAAAAGCAATAGAATTCTAACCTAAATAGAAAAATCAACGGCATTTAGGTGATTGAATCGGAAAAGATCAAAAGAATCTATAATAAACAGAATGGATAATCGATAAAAGAAAAAATTCAGAATAGATCTCGGAGAAAAAAGGAAGGAATCGAACTCTGTTTGGAAGATATTCGTTCTGCCAAAAATGCACCTGAAACCACAAATGAGTCGCGGCTAAAATTAGGACTAGATCAACGGTCAACATTAGTCCTCATGTTCACAATCAAATTTGAGTTTTCAAATTAACTTTCCTATATATATATATATATACATATATATATAGCCTTACGTTCATTTGAGAAATGATAAATATATGAGAAATAGAGAAGTAATCATAGTCATTCATACGGTCAAGATCAACTTTTACTGGTCAAATATTTCGTCTTTGACAGGTCAAAAGTTGCGGCTATTCCAAAAAATAGAAGGACACTTTCCTAATTTTTACAAAATACACGGGCTGTGTTCATATATGAACCTGTATAATTCACATATGAACTATATGTTAATATGTGAATCAGTGTAATTCACATCTGAACTCTTTTAACTGATTCATATATGAACTAATTAACTGTAAGTTCATATATGAATCAGTTGAACCAATTAACAGATTCATATATGAACTTTTGTGATTCATATATGAACTAATTAACTGATCCTCATATGAACTAATTAACTGATTCACATATGAACGTATAGTTCATATGTGAATCATATAGGTTCATATATGAACTCATCCCGTGTATTTTACGAAACTACCCCTCTACCTTCTATAGACAATGCAAGGAATTATCTGGTGCTTTGCGGTCAAAGCCGCAAATGTTGACTAGATGAATGGCTAAGATTACTTCTCTATTTCTCATACATTTACCATTTCTCAAATGAACTTCTCCCTATATATATATATATATATATATATATATATATAGGGGTCAGGTTCAGGGAAAACGTAAAAAAAACGGAAAATGAGGAACACTCTGATTGCCCTTCATGTGAACGGTATGCAATTGTGCATACTAGTAATTTGTAACATGCACACGTGCATACGTACAAGTGCATAAAAACCAAAAAAACTATTTAATTTACTTGTATGCACAAGTGTATACCGTCGAGATCAAGGGCTACTAGGGTGTTATTCAATTTTCCATTTTTTTTAACTTTTCCCTTAAACCTCCCTCTCTCTCTCTCTCTCTCTCTCTCTCTCTCTCTCTCTCTCTCTCTCTCTCTCTCTATATATATATATATATATATATATATATATATATATATATGGTGAGAAGTTGAGTTAACGGTGAGAAGTGGTTATCGACCGTTGGATGAGAAATAGACACATATTAGATGCATCAAGATAAGATGCACCAGATCAATTCTTTTCTAAGCCGCAATTCTTTTATTCTCATGCTTCTCACCGTTAACTCAATTTCTCACACGATCCTTAGTTATGTTTATCCTTATCTTTGGAAGAATTTGAAGTTAACCTTTTCAAGAATCTTGAAAAAGAAGTGATCATGTTTCTTTAATTCAAGAAATTGGCTTGGGTAAGGAAATCACGGTGCAAGGAAAATACGGGAATGATCCCCCTGTCCCATATCCGACCTCATGGGGGTCCGTATCAGTCCCAACAACACATGCACCCAGCCCTAGCTATTATATATATATATATATATATATATGCACATTAAGTCGATAACTTCCAACCAAAATTTCTTACCAACCCACTTCCATTTGCCACCACAAGAAGGCAAATTGGTTGGGATAAATAAAATTAATGAACAAAATCAGTAGATGCAAACAAACTAAATGAAACAAGTTGTTCACTCAACTACCCAACTTAGAAAGTAATGCCGGAGCCCTAAAAGCCAAAATCAGCAAGAGTCCAAATGATCAAATCATCAATTGCATCAAGGCCCCTCCATTGTCTAGTTATAACCAGATAAGATGCTTCGGCCGCATGTGTAACGGGTCCGAACAGACTGGAAAGCTCGTGCCCACTTAGCATCGATACATCCACTTAAAACTAGATGATTTTCTTGAACAAATTGCAGTTACCATTGGTAAAAAAACTTGAGTGTTAACAGAAAGCTAGATGAGTTAACTCAGTTAGATGACGTGAATTATGAGTAAAAACATGCACAGAAATGGTGATAAAGAAACCAAACACAGTTGGCATGGGTTCAGTGCCGAGTGAACTAAGAATCTAGTGAGTGGGCTCAGCATTAATTAAAGATGAGATAAACGTGGTTAACTCATCAGGACAGGCATTTAAGCACAAGATCAACAAAAAGGCCGAGTACATTTCAGTTGGTACACTGGCAAGTCAACTACCAGTTAATTAATGATTGTTGGCAAATGCTATTTTTCCTTGTAAAGAGAAGATTAGCATGGATAATTAAAACATGAGCGCAGTGGCTCAGTGAGTCAACTCACGTGCTTTATGAGGACCACAAGAAGATGAATGATTAGAAAATCCCAACCACGTACAGTTGGGTATCCAACAATTAAAACATGATGATTAACTTTGGCAAATTAAATGCCATTTCTTCTAGCATAAAGAAGATCGTCATGTGGAAAACTTCAGTGGAACAACATAGTGAGTCAACTCAGTAAGAAAATGACATATATAAACATGTTTTTTTACGAGGACAGGCAAGAACGAGAACAACGATATTAAAAGGTTATAATACAGTTGAGTTCATTGACACGTCCATAAACAGCCAAACTGTTTTAACTAGATCTTTATGGCAAATTGGCAATTTTTCTTGTAAATTGAAGATTACTGAATGGATAAGACTTGGGTGCTATGACCCAGTGAGTCAACCCAGTATGAAAAATAACATAAACGTGCCTTATGAGGACAGAGAAACACAAGATCAACACCCAAAAAATAGGCTGGGGTCAATGCCTAACCCTCCAAGCATGCAACTTATATATTAACTAGATGGTTCTCAAGCGAAACGCAATTTTGCCTTTCAATAAGAAAATTACCAAGGGAAAAACTCGATGGAATCACTCACTGAGTCCACTTAGCATCAAAAAAGGATGTTAAACATGCTTTATGAGGACAGATCAGCACAAGATTGATGATACAAAGGGAAACTAAAGTTGGATTTAACAGCAAAAATCCACCTAGTTTAACTAGATGATTATAATTGCAAAAGTTGAGTGCAATGACTCAGTGAGCCAACTCAATAAAAAATGACATGAACATGCTTTATGAGGAACAGACAACCACAGGCTTGATGATAAAAAAAGCCAAATACAGTTGGGCTCACTGCATTATAAAAAGTGTGACCATTATTCATGTCAAGACAGAAGTACAAGGTGTCCATTACAAACGAGTAATTGAGAAATGCATCATCATCAGCAGGCTATTAATGACCATATGTCTTACCTCTTGACTGGGCTCCACTACATTTCCCACTTCTAAAGCTGAGCTTTTCATTCATCTGGCAACTGAGAGAAAAGAGACCCAGGTGTTAAACAAACAATTCAAGAACGCTCTCCTAGCTCTTAATTTCCTCTTTATAATTAATTAACAATGCCACAGTTTACTTCTATGTTTCGATAGATCATTAGTTTAATGTCACATACCACTATATTATATATGTTCTAAAATCTTCACTTATGGCCATTTAATCTGCTATCTTGTAGTCATTAATTAATTAAGCATCAGTCCACCACTTAGTTAATTAAGCCCATTTGAGTGGCCAACTACGCATTGTGTTTGAGTCGATCCTTGTATCATTTGTAGGCTAATTACAATGAATCTCATTAGAGGACGATTAATTAATAGCTAATTAATCTGCTAACTTCATGACCATTGCCTTAACTTGATAAAAAACCAGAAAAGTGGGGTGCTGTAAATGAATGTTTCTAGCCTTGTTCTGAATCACTTTTCCTCCCACTAAACTTTGTGTTCAACAACTTTCCAATTCCCTTTTAGTAAATTGTATGAGAATGATAAGGGTCATGCCTATAAATAATATAAAAAGATGTATATTTTATTTATTATTAACTTGACCGCATCTACTTAAGTGTCCTATTAATTGCAATTTAGGCGATTACAGTTGAAGGTCGGTAGATCTTCGGAGTAAGGTTAAAACACAAGTCATTAACAGGTATGGGTGATCAAGAAATCTTGATAACAACTAATGCTAATTAATAAATATAAATTTATGGACAAAATATTTGTCGCTATTATACTTATTTACATGTGCATACTTAATATTCCCAGCCCCCACAAAAAACTAAAGACACAAGCCTACTTTATGAGCAAAGAGACAACAGATAGAAAAGAGTGGAAGCAATTTTGAGATAGAAGAAAACGCCAAAATACAGTTGGATAGCCTGTACAATCTCACATGAAAGGAAGCCCTGTTGATGACATTACAGAAGAAAATTTAAATAATGCAGGGATCCTCTTCTTTTTTAGCCATTTATGATCATGTGACTTGGTACTTTTTTCTCAAATGCACAGTGGGGTTTCTCCCCCACTTGCCACTCATCTCTAAAGTTAATAAAGAATTTATGATGCTTCTGAGTATATCTTCTTGTTACTTCACATTTGAAGAGTCCAACTTCTTTGAGCTAAATATTTTCAATTCTAGCTTGTGTACTGATCAAATGGAGTTCTCCAAATACCTTGGAATTGCTGAAGGGTGTAACAGCAGTGAATCAGGATGGACCATGTACATTGTTTCACCCATGCATGAAACCAATAACAATCATCATTATCATCATCATCATGCTGTAGATGATGGGATTGATGAAATCCATGATGATTATTGTCACATGCATCACAATGAAGATAGTGATGATTCTATGGTCTCCGATGCCTCTTCTGGTCCAAGTCGTCAAGGCATCTTGCGTGGAAACTCTAAGAGACGAAGTGGATTGCGTCGAGATCAGTCCAAACATGCTGTGAATAAAGACCTAATGGGCAAGAATCAAAGGCAAGTGGAGAAGTTATATGACAGAAGGCAAAGAGCTGGGAAAGAAGAAGAATACAAGAACCGGAATGACAATAAGGCAAGGAAGACTAATTAACCAGCTAGCTAGGTTGTTCTGATTTGTTTCCTAATTTTATGTGTTTTCTAAAGAATTCAGGAGCCATTTTAACGGTTTTAACGGTGCAATCCATGCGAGCAGTTATGTTTGTTGTTCCAGTTTCAAATCAAGATGGCCAAGAATCGCAGCTAATTAATGCATGTATTACATGATATTGCACTACAAAAGTGTGTTTTTGTGCTCATATATGGTCTAAATTTATGATTTCATAAGAGCATGCATCTGGGTACAAAGTGAATGAGCATCTTTGGGTAGTACTATATAACATAAAAAACAGTTCTAGAACCTATTGAGTATTATTAATTAGGATGAATGGAATCTACATACAAATCCTGCAGGACCAGATATCACCAATACCATTATGCAAGATTTATCTATAATAACCTTGAGCGCTAGCTCAATAACGGTACGTCTTGGGACTCCTCTCCGTAAGTCGATAGTTATTTGAGCCTCCTCATGGCAACTAGGGATTTTCCTAGCTAGTTGTTATCCTCAGGACGTCGCAGAATTAGTCGAGATTGCTTGTAAGTTGATCCGAACAACATAATTAAAAAAATATATATATTTATCTATGAGATCGGCAACAATGGAGAAATTAAAAGCCAAAAAAGGGTAATTATTTGTGCGAGACTTCATTATTCCTGGCAGAATGACTCGTTCCCCCTTTAAAAACACATTGCAAAGGAAATTTAGTAGGAAAAGTCCACTCAAAGAGAATAAGATGAGTCAATTTGGGAGGATAATCTTTGTAATAAGTGTAACTATTGAATTTTAACTTATTTGCAACAGCACAAATAAGTCCCCACAAATGACTTGCCAACTTTGTCAGGTTTTGCCTGCTATTTTCCTTTGTCATTAACTTACAATAGACAAAGCCTGCAAGAATATCAACTAGCAAAATTTAAGAAATATTATATAATTTGTTCCCCACATTCAACCAACAAAATTCGAATCACATTAATACCGAATTATACAAGCGAAAATCGAGTTTTAAATGTACTCCGATATATCAAAAATGTGCTCTACTATTTTACTAGACTAAAAATATGCTTATTTTTTTATTTATTAAAGACCCCCTCCCATTCACTTAACATCTCATTCTCACTCTCAGTGTGTTCCATCTTCTGATCTCCTTTCTCTTCTATTTTTTCAGAGCTTTTCTGATGCAGTACGACAATAATGTGAATTTATGGTATGTTTAGAACAACCGCATGCCAACAGTGTCGATTTTGGCAAAAATAGACCCTTTTCCAAGTGTAAACGGCATTTGAGGACGTGATTAATTATAACCAACTTCCTGTTGGATTAATCGGTATTGTTTACGGGTTAGCGGGTTACGGTTCGATAGCATACGGGTCAGTTTTTAGGGTCAAGTTTGCATGGACTTGGTCTTTAGTTTACCAAGTTTGGTGGAGAATAATGGGTAGTGGGTTAGTTATAGTTTAGGAGTACATGGTCTCTAGTATTTAGTTTTTTCCTTTTTGAAGCATGGATGGCAGTTAGTTTGCTGAAATTTTTAATATATTGTTCTGTTTTACAGTAATTATTTTTCTCTTCTCTACAAGTTTGTTTTCTTTATTTGTGTGTGAGTTTGAGGCTTTTGTTTCCAACAATTGGTATCAGAGCCACGTTCGTGTGAAGGGGTGTAAACTAAATCTGATCAAAGGTTGAAGAGTCACGAAAGCAGCTTCTACTCTTGATCAACCTCTTCGTGTCGGAAAAGAGACTAACCGGCAGAGGTGCGTGAAAAACGAACGTAACAGACCCGTCAAAGCAGGTGGCTTTGGATTTTGTTCGTTTTGCAGGTATAAGAAGATGGTAAAGCTTGTAGCTTGCTTTCTTGGTCGGTGGAATAGGGCTCTTGGAACAAGTCTGATCGGAAAAGGGTTGAAGCTATCAAAACAAGGAAGGAAAAATGGCGTTGGTACAAGCAAAAGAAGGAGGTTCAATGTCCTATCAAGTCCCGGCTTTGACCCCTACGAACTATCCTGTGTGGGTGGTCAAAGTCAAGTCGATCATGGATGAACCCGACATGTGGGAGAGAGTCGAACCGAGGGCGTTAGGTGCAGAATCGGATCCAAAGAAGTCAAAACAAGCTCTTGCTTTCTTGTTTCAAGCGATACCCGAAGACATGGTGTTGCAAATGGCTCGGCTTGCAACCTTGAAGAGGGAACTCGAAGATTTGCGTATGAAGGAGGGCGAAACGGTTGACGACTTTGCGACCAAACTGACCGGTTTAGCTTCAAAGGCGAGGAGCCTTGGTTACGAGCTTGAAGAAGTGGACTTGGTGAAAAGGCTACTTTACTCGATGCCTAAATCATTTCTCCAAATCGTGGCTTCAATAGAGCAATGCTTCGATTTGGATACGATGCTATTTGACGAGGCCGTTGAAAGATTGAAGGCGTACGAGGAGCGTTTAAAAGGAAAGGAGGACGTTCAAGGTAGTTTATTGTTGGTTAGTGATGAAAAGGTGCATGTGTGTAAGCATTGTGGCAATGGAGGTTCAAATCGTGATGGATTTGGACGTGGCTGGGGTAGAGGCCGTGGGTTCGGGAAAAGTCGGGATGTCAATGAACTTTTCCAGCGGGATAAAAGCCATGTTAAATGTTACAAATGTGGTGAATTTGGTCACTACAACAATGAGTGTCCTAAATGGGAGAAGCAAGAGGCAAATTTAATTAATCGAAGAGGAATCGGAGCTACTGTGAACGGGAAGTATGAAACAAACCGATTAAGGGGGTGATTGTTGGATTAATCGGTATTGTTTACGGGTTAGCGGGTTACGGTTCGGTAGCATACGGGTCAGTTTTTAGGGTCAAGTTTACATGGACTTGGGTTTTAGTTGACCAAGTTTGGTGGAGAATAACGGGTAGTGGGTTAGCTATAGTTTAGGAGTACATGGGTATCTAGTATTTAGTTTATTGTTGCATTAAATAGGAATAGATGTGTTTTCCTTTTTGAAGCATGGATGACAGTTAGTTTACTGAAATTTTTGATATATTGTTCTGTTTTACAGTAATTATTTTTCTCTTCTCTGCAAGTTTGTTTTCTTTATTTGTGTGTGAGTTTGAGGCTTTTGTTTCCAACACTTCCAACATTTTGGGAGTCACATCGGCATTTTCGGAGTTTTAAGATATTTCTTAAATTATTTTTAAGGTTTAAATTTGAATTTTAGGATTTGATTATAATTATTTTTTTTCTTTTTTCCTAGCATTTTTATTTGATTTCCTTATCTATCTAGGATTTCTAATCTTTAAATATGATGTTATTGTTTTGATTTTATATTAAAATTGTTTGATTAATAAAATCTAGAGTTTGTTGAATACTCTTCTTCAATTCATCATTGGTTATTATGTTGAATTAATGAAATTCTCGATTCATCTTTTCGATATTGTTAGGAATCAACGAATTGTTAATCTCAAGGGTGAATCTACCATTCACGTTGCATAATCCTCTCACATCCTAAACCCACAATAACCACAGGATAGCAAGTAAATTGGACATTTTGTTAGAAACCTCGAAAATAAATATATGGCATTTGGAGTAAGTATTTAGCTAGGTTGAAGGTGATTGATGATATCCGATATCCTTCGGGTTTTCCCTTTATCGAGCAACATAAAGTATCATTTAGGACAATCTTCTTGCTTGTTGCTCGATAGGAATTTTGACTTTATTTTGTCGCATCCTAGTTCAGTTGTCAACATATATATTAATTTGTTTCTTACCACGGAGTCAAGGAATTAAGCTTATGGTGAATAATGGATTTTCAAGGATGGTGAGTGTTCATTGGTCGATCATAATAGGAAATGATGTAGTATAAGTTGATAAGTTGAAGTATGGTCTCAAAGTGGGGGTTGTAATTATACACAAAGGACAGACAACCATTTAGACATGTGTGTATTAAAAGAGATCTCCATGTCATTGTTTATGGAAGAAACACTCAAAAAATGGATCCCTTCATGTAACTCTTGTTAAAAATGTATGTTGATCCTTGCGACCAAAATATTTGGAAATATCAACCATTAATATATACCATGTGTCTTGCGAGATGAGCCAAATCTTTTTTCACTTTCAACACGTCTTGCATAACAAAGCGTATATTTTGATCATCTTAAAATAAAGCTCAGTGTAGAAGACAACTTGGCTAGGTGAAGGTGATCCATAGGTTGAAGATGGAGCTCAGCGGGTGCTTGATTAATGAAATTGGTTGATATATCTTGATGATTATAAACATAACATGATTGAAAGATGAAGAATTTGTCATACAAGGGTATGTATTTGGGCTTTGAACTCCAAACAGAAAAATTGTTCAGTGTTTGAAAAATGCCTCAAAAATCTTGAGCATGTTATCTAGTGTTGTAGCTATTAATGAAACTGCTCAATTGTTGCTCGACGTAGGGTCGACGTATGAATTAGATGTTTGATTATATGTTTGATTATAATGTATGAATTTATATAGCTATATTGTTACTTTTTAGTTCCAAGTAATTCTAGAGTTTTTGTTGTCAAATTGTGAAGTTTTGTTCATGACTTTTATCAGTTCGATGAAACTTGATAAGTCATTGACGTATTGTTTATGCCAAAAAATTACACAAATATAGTTTAAGGTTGTGAGGTTAATCAACTAAAGATAGAACAATAAAAAAATTATACAGATGTTGTCGTTTACTCGAATGTGATTGGTTCTTTTATATATGGTTTGTAACAATTATTTCTTAATGGTTCGTAAACGGCGTTTCGTTGTGTATAGAAGTGAAGAGCAGAATGTTTAGAAGGTGAGTAGCCATGTGTAGGGCCTCGACCCAATATATTGGTTGTAAGTGGGCTTGAAAGAGGAGGGTGCGGATGACATTGTTAATGCTACGAAGCATTCGTTCCGATTTTCCATTTTGTTATGATGTTTTCGGGCATGAAAAACGGAACTGGATGCCATTAGAGACTAAAAGGTCATGAGTGGCAAAATTGTCAAACTCATCCCTGTGATCACCCTGGAACGATTTTATCTCACAATTAAACTGAGTTTTGACGTACGCACGCAATTGGAGGAATTTAGCAAATACATCGGATTTGTGACGTAAAGGATAAACCTACAAAAATTGAGAGTAATGATCTAAGAAAACAACATAATATTTAAAACCAATAAAACTTGAAATAGGAGAGGTCTATACATCCCAGTGAAAAATATCAAAAATTGAATCAACTACAGAATCTGAACTATAAAACGGGAGTCATAACATGTTTGCCAACTTGACAAGCTTGGCATAGCACGTTAGATCTCACTTTATTACAAGAAATTGACCCGCTAGACACTAAATAGGGCCGTCCCTAGGGGAGGGACCGGAAAAAAAATTAGTTTATATTATTAGTTTAAAAAATAGTTTAGATAAAATAATAGTTTACAATATATAAATATTGGACGCTTGTAGTAGAGATGGTAGGGCCCAAATTTATAAAACCAAAAGGCCCATTTAACTTCAACCCAACAGTCCAACACAATCTCATACGGATCCCTCGTTTCCTAACTTCTAGTTTCCTAAATCCTAATTTCCCAAATCCCTAAGTCTTACAAAACAAGCGCTCGTGCAATCAGATCATGTGTGAAAATGATTCTATCATCGGTGATTGAAGATTTCTAGTTCCTATCATCGACCGTTTGACGATTCAATTCCTCAACGGTACAATGAAAGCTCCGATGCGTCGTCTTCTCAAACTCTATTTACAGATTCGATTCATTCAAGTTAAATACAAGACTTTCGGTTCTAAATTTTCAATTCGATTTCTGCCTTCTGTTAGAATTTTGACTTTTTAAGTTATGATTTATGGCCTAAAGAATTTGTATCTTGAACTTCTGATTTCTCACAATTCTATTTTGATTTTGAGTACAAGATTCAAGAATCGTTTCAATTGTTCATCACAATTCACTCATTGGGTTTAGGTCAACAGTTCAAAGGTATGTATCATTGTTATTGTATCAATTTTATTCTCTAAACTGTAATTGTTTGCTAATATTAGGTAAATTTTTGGGGACTAATTGTGCTTTAACTTTTTTAAATGGTAGACTACAATTTATTGAAAAAACCTAGTTGACCTCTTCCATTATTCGGTTTCCATAATCCAAACTCAGCGGAGGACTGGCGGACTCAATTAGGGTGGAGGACTGGCGGAGGACTGGCGGACTTAATTAAAAGACTCGAAGATTTATAAAGAGAGAAATTATAGAGAGAATTGTAGAGAGAGAGAGAGAGTTATGAAAGAAGAATTTATTTCTTTCAAGGGATGATTCACAAATGAGGGGGAGGCCTTCCTTTTATAGGCAAGGAAAAGGTCCTCTTACATAAGCATGACGTAAGCATTACATAAGCAACCAATAATTCTACAAATGATGTAAGCGCTTACATCACTAGAAAAGTGATTTCATGCTTCCATCATTTTTACATCATTATTTTAAACTAATCAAACTTTAATAATAAAGAAAAATACAAGCACACATTAATTTTATTTTAAACTGATGCTTTTATTTCCAACGCGAATCTGGGTGTGACGGGTCATCTTCATACGGATCGTAAGGTTCATCATTGAGGAAGACATAGTCATCTTCGTTGTCGGAAATGTCAAAGTCATCTTCAGAAGAATCAATGGATTTAGCAAGGTGGGTGCTGAACCATTGATTGAGAGTCTCTTTCCATAATGCCACTTCAGGGTGTCTATCTGGCCATATCTCTGCACCTTCCATTACCTGTGTCGGGATGTTGTGAAGAGCCACATTATTTGCGGACGCCAAATCGTTACGTATTTCCAAAAGTTTTCGGGTATGATTAACCTGGAAGGATCGGCTGGCTGGGTTGACATCATGCCAAGAATGGATGAAGGTTGTGGGGAAATGGTAAATCAACGGTTGTTTGTTTGTGAGAGAATTTCCAGGTAGAAAGGAGCACGGTCTTTTGAAGCAGATTAGCACATAAGTTTTGTGACTTACATGCAATCGCTGGATCCATTGATGGACCGGAAGGAACCATTGAAGAACAGTGAATAGGTTCTTCTGTTCAGGGGGAACGTGTTCAAACTGACACTGGAACATGTATGTGAACAGTTTGCATGCGTTGAAGGAGATGGCGACGGTATGGGTTTCAAAGAGATACCAGAAGAAGCAGAGTGCTTCTTTAGGAAGCCTGAATAGTTCATGGATATGGAAAATGTTGAGGAAAGGGTATTCGGGATGAAACATGTAATTTTTCATGAACGGACCATGTTTTGAAAGAAGGACATTATAAAATGTCTTCCAATTCAATAAGGACCTTTGGCTCAGAGTCAAATCAGCAATGACTTCGGTTACTTCTTCAGGGAGATCTTGGGTGGTTGTGCGAGAGGCTTCTTGGGGAGTAGATGAGCTGGAGTTGGCCTTATCCATAGTAAACACCAATGGGATGACCATGTGTTGGGGAATCTTTTCAGGACCACTATATTTATAGTGCTTTGGCCTTGACAGAAAATCTGCGAGAATATTTTCTGACCCTTTGATGTGTTTTACTGTAAACTTCCACTGTGAGAACCAATTTGCCCACCTTAAAAGTTGTGCCTCTGGAAGCATCTTTCTTTTGAATTGGAGCATGCGTGGGAAAGAGGACATATCCATCTCAATCTGGAAACAGTGACCGATAAGATGGAATTGGAATTTTTCTATTCCTCTTTTGACTGCTAGAATCTCCTTGAAAGTTGAATGGTAGTGTTGCTCTGAGGCTTTGAACGTGCCACTCTTGTAACCACAAATTGTTCTGACACCTTTGTCATCTTGTGCAAGTAGAACTGCTCCTCAGTATTCATCACTTGCATCTGTCTGGAGAATTCTTTTGTCCGTATTAGTGGGAATCTTTAGAGGTGGCATCTTGTCGGCTAGTTGCTTTATAGCTCTGACAGCTATTGTTTGTCGTTCAGCCCAAAGTGGTGGTTCCTTTTTTAGCATGGGGAATAAGTGTACAGTATGGTGTGACAGCTTTGGCAAGAAATCGGCCATGTAGTTGACAAGACCAAGGAACTGTTGGACTTCTTTTTGTGACGAAAGCACATCTGGAAACTTGTGGAGCTCTTGAGCGATATGGGGTTGTGGTTGATATTTCCCATCAAAGATCTTCATTCCAAGAAAGTTAATGGAGTTAACTCCTATTTCCATCTTCTTTTCAGATAGCATAAAGCCATACCGTTGAATTATGGAATGAAACTTCGAAAGTAAGCTGATATGGGAATCTTCGTCTGGAGAAAATAGGAGAATATCATCAATGTAGACCAGGGCGTTTTGGAGAATAGGCTCAAAGATTTTGACCATTGCCTTTTGGAATACCGAAGGGGCATTTTTTAATCCAAATGGCATAACATTCCACTGGTAATGATGATCTGGTATGCAAAAAGCAGTCTTCGGCCGATCGTCAGGATGAATGCCCAATTGCCAGAATCCAGCTTTAAGATCGAATTTTGATAAGACCTTTGCATTTGCTAGAGACTGGAATAATGACCTTTTCTGTGGCAGGGGGAACTTATCATCAGCCAAGAAATGATTAAGTGGCTGATAATTTATGACTAGCCTTAGCTTGCCTCTGACTTGTTCGCTTCTCTTATTGACATAAAACGCTTCACATGCCCATGGTGAAACCGTGGGTTCAATGATGCCTTGTTGAACAAGTTCTGAACATTCTTGGACTGCTAGCTGGTAATGATCAGGGTTCATTCCTGGATGGCTTGCCTTTGTCGGGTTGACGTCCTCGTTTTGTTTGAACGGTAAGGTAACAAAAAACGAAGGATTTAACCATAAAGGGTTTTTGCTTTTTGTGAGAAACTCTGTATGACTAGAAGCACATGATGTATGGATAATTTGTTGTTTAAGGGCTTCTATAGTGAGTGTGGATGCCATATAGAGTTTGGGCACGGAACTCCAGGGGTTTAGGTAACTTTTGTATCGGAGACCTTGCTCAGCAAACCTTATGTTTGGCAAGGTATGAAGAATATCGAATCCGATAAGGAGATCTTTACCGTGGGAGCTTGATCCTAAGAACCGGTGTCTTACCACACATTTTGGAAATAACCGGATATGGATTGGGACACTGATCTTGTCAATAACAAATGTATCACCACTAGCTGCTAGGAACTGCTGATAATGTGGTTTCCAGTAACTGCTAGGGAGAATTTTCGGGTATAGTATTGAGACCGATGATCCTGTGTCAAAGAAGGCTATGACCGAAATGGGTTTAGCATATGTTGATGTGAGCAGGTGGACTTTAGCTAAGGGCGCAGGTTGTGGTTTTTGTAAGGGTAGAACTTGCGGGAGAGAGGAGTGAATAGGAAGGGGGCTTGCCATGAATACTTCGATATCAGAGTGTCCATTCGAATGGTCTGGTTCGGACTCTTCATCTGATGATGAATCGTAATATGCTATGGTGCATATTGTGTGATCATCTGGTTCATCGTCAAGGGAGTACAGGGACTCCAAATCAGAAATGTCCACTGGTTCGACTTGATTAAGACTCTGAATCAAAGCTTGAGACTTTCTTTTGTCTTTGCAATCTTTTGCAAAGTGTCCTTTCTTATTGCAAATGTAGCATCTGTCAGAAGTGCGTCCTCGGTGTGTTTTCTTCCTGATGAACTTCCATTTCTTCCGTGGGAAACCCTTGGTGGTTTTCTTTCTGGAAGAGTTAAAGAACTTCTTGAAATGGGACTTCTTCTTTGTACGAGAGAAATCACAGGAAGATTTATCTTTGCATTTGATCTGGAGGTATTTTTCATCACAGGCTGAACCAAAATGTTTGCCAGTTTTTTCAAGTTCGTCCATGAACTTTCTTGAATTGCAAAACTTGGCAAGTGCATTGAGCACCATTTGATACAGGGCACCAAGTGTGACATTAGAAATCAAGATGTTTTTTGACTCTAATGATCTGAATACCTCACTGGCAAGAGATTCTGGGAAAGAATTTAGAAAAACTTGCTTGAGGTTGACATCATCAATACCTTGCAGGCAATAAAACCTTTTTGACATGCGATTGTAATGTTCTTCAAGGTCCTTCTTTTGGAATGAACAACATCTCATTTTTAAGAATTCCTTCCTTGCTTGAGCGATGTGTTCAACCGGGTTGCCAATGAACTCAGCATAAATCATATGCATGAAATCTTCAGGAGATTGTGCTTGCTGGATTTGCAATTGTCGATACTCTCCAAGACTCATGTACCAATCTCTGAGACGACCTTGAGTTCTGGTTAAAAACCTTTTAATCACCATGTCCATGTCATAGTACTGGAGTTCAGCTGAGCACCATGTCAACATCTCTATACTTCTATCTCTCCATTGTGAAGGGGGAATATCATCAAAAGTAAACTTTTGGCCAGAATCTGACTTTGAAACTTTGGTTCTTCTTTGTGGTGCAGGTTGGAAGGTTTCATCGTCTTCTACTACATACTCGTCATCAAAGTAGTTACGAGCTGTAGATGATTCTGGATCTGCCATGAACAAATGTTCAAAGGCTTCAGAGAGGTCACCGTCTGCATGATCTGGAGGTGTTGTAACTACGGGTGCAACAAAGGGTGAACTAGAGGATGTCTCTTTTTGGGTTAGGTTTTGTAGGAAAGATGAGATCGGGTTCACGTCTTCAATTGGGAGGACGTTTGGTGGTCTTGAGGAGGCTGTGGCAGAGGTGTCATCAACAAAGACTTGTGTTTCACTTGAGGACACCATTGGGGCTTTTTTAGATTTCAGGGAGATTCGTAAAGCTTTAGCTCTTCTCTTTTCTTGCTCTTTGGACCATAAAGAGAGTGATGGAGATTTTTGTGGGAAGGGTGTGAGTGGGAGTGGCTGTGGATCAAAGGATGTTCCAACAAAAGGGGTAGAAGTCAATGTCCACGGATCATCAATTTGAGTTACTACTCTTTGCTGCTTATGTTGCCTCTCCAAGTCAATGAGTTGTGATTTTAAGAACTTCATCTCAGCTTCTTTCTTTGTAAGATCACTAGAGGCTTGAGAGTGAGGAATTGTACAAACTATCTCAAGAAGTTCTTTGTGGAGTCCTTGCATCTTCATCTTGATTTCTTGGATCATGTTTTCAAGGGACCGTACCTTCGTAACAAGATTTTCTTGTGTCTGCAAGGATCGTGTTTGTTGCGTAAGAAGAGTTTGGAGCACCTTATTCTGAGCAACAACATTCTCACTTTGCCAATTAAGAGTAGCTTCAGTAGGACTGATCTGAGTAGCTATTCCCGTGGGACCTATGGTTGTGGGGTTTTTGACCTTCCACTCATGCTTGGTTCTTTGGGTTGTGTCTTCAAACGAGCTTAAAGGTGGGAACTCAGCCTTGTATTCAGACGATGTGGCTGCAGGGGTAATAACACAGCATTCTTGGGCTCGGCTTGGAGGATTTGGAGGAGGTAGATCATGACATGACTTAAGGGTTGATATTGGTGAATCTTTGTAAAGGACATAGTAGTCAAACTTGCCCGATGGTTCACCAAGGAGTCCTACAGCAGGATCTCCTGATTCATATCTTTCCTTCAGTTTTTGTTGTGATCTGTTCTTCCTTTTCTCTTGGCTGCTGTCATTGTATTCAATCCGGTATGCTTCATCAAGACAGTCCTGGCAATCACAGACATCATACCAGCAATGCTCAACTTGTTTGACTGGGGCTGGAGCCTGAACTGGCTGAACCATATGGATGGTTGGAAAGACGTTCGTCTTCTGTTGGGAGGAGAAATTGACTTCGACAAGTCCGTTTTCATGGCGGACGAAGTCTGGTGCGGTAGTTGTCTGGACAGGGGTTTGGTGGATCTGCTCATAATTCGTTACCCACTTTTCAGGGAGGAGTTTTAGTAACTCTTCTCTGGACAACTGTCTGGGAACATATGTACATGTTGGTGTTGCACATGAGTCAACATTAATGAGAAGTGCATCCCCAGCGTGTTCTTGATCCGGTACCATGATGTCGAGAGAGTGATTTTGAACTCTATACGCCATTTGGTAGTGGAATGTTTCCTGGAAAGTGTTTACTTGGGGAGTACCCCCAATTTGAATTTGGGCCTTGAGCGCTGTGTAGAGTGAGGGATCATTAAGAGGCATATTGAAGTTGGGGTAAAAGGTAACAAAAATGGTTCCGGCGTTTAAGGTGGTTTGTATTGTTCCTATGGAAGCATGTTGATACTCTACAAACCTTGTGTCTACAAGGGCTATTCAGGAAAAGGCAGGGAGACCTTTTCTACCATGGAAGGTAAGGGCTAATCTGATAGCACCGAAGTGGATATGAGTATACCCTTGGGCTATACAGTGTCTAGCAAGATCTGGTGGAAGGGATAGAGTGACCATATGTTCTGAACTGGTAGCTGGGAGTTGGTGAGAGTCAAATTTAGAGGCTTGGACAAACTCTTTAATGTGTTGATTGGAAGTAGATCCTATTAATTTTTTGACTTTTCTCGAAAATGAAGTATTAGGTTTAGAGAATACAGAATAAGGGTTAACTAAGGGCATACTGGTAATAGGGATTTTGGAGTCATCAGGTACATAAGAAATCTCATATAACTGATCTATTTTTGAGGCAGAGGATTGTCTAAAGCTAGAAGAAGATCGTGACAGACTGGATTCTGGGTTCATGATGGGGTCGAGACGGATATTTAATCTAAAGGCACTACACAACTTTTGATCTTGTTTTACAGAGGTTGGTTGCGACTTCACTCAACGTCGTCTTACTGGCTCTATTTAACAAGATAAAACTTAAGGAATGCCTAAGACAAATTATCTGGTTTTTCTTTAACCTTTTATCTGTAGAATGGTTTTCTGATGTGAACGATCCGCAAGGCGGCAGTCACAGAGCATACTAATCCAATTCTTTAGATAAATAGTAAAGATAAGCTATGGAGGGACAGGATAGAGGTTAGGCTCTGATACCAATTAGGGTGGAGGACTGGCGGAGGACTGGCGGACTTAATTAGCCTTTGTTCATTTTTACATTGAGTTTGTTGAATTGTTGGAATTGTTAAATATTGATCATGTTGTCTAAAAAGTACAAGTACTTGTCTGGAAGTGAGAAAAGGAAAAAAAGAAAGTTAGATGAACAATTGAAACAGTTGCAAAAGATGAGCTATGGATAAGTTTGTTAAGACCGTGTGTTCTTCTAATGAAAACTTAGAATAATTAGATGAACATGATGTTGAGCACCCAAATATGAGTGGACATGATGTTGAGCATCCAAATGTGAGTGAACATGAGGTCCCCAAAAATACTGAAAACTTATTCGTAGATGAACAATCAATTCCGTTTGTTGATATTTGTGATCCTAGAAATTGGGATAATCTTGATACAAAATCAAGAGACATCCTAGTTGAAAAAGGACCTATTAGAGAATTGGGTATCGTGTTTCCATTAGATAACACGTCTAGACATTTTTTATATACGTATTATGATAGAATGTTAAGTAATGGTGAAACTAGTGATCGTAAATGGCTAGTTTATTCAAAATATGAGGATAAAGTGTAATGTTTTTATTGTAAGTTGTTCAAATCCAAGAATTATGAAAATGAAATAGCTAATGAAGGATTTAGAGATTGGAAGCATCTTGGTGGGAGACTTAAAGAACATTAGAATAGTATTGAGCATATGAATAATATGTTATCTTGGAATGAACTAAGAGTAAGACTAAACACAAACCAAACCATTGATAAAGATTTACAACAAGAGATTTTGAAAGAGAAAGAACATTGGAGACAGGTCTTAGTAAGAATAATTGTCGTTGTGAAATGTCCTGCTAAATATTCTTTGCCTTTTAGAGGATCTAATGAGAAGTTGTATCAACAAAGTAATGGTAATTTTTTGGGGTTAATTGAAATTATTGGAGAATTTTATGTGGTTATTCAAGATCATATTAGACGCATTCAAAATAATGAAATTCATTATCATTATCTCGGTCCTAGAATTCAAAATGAGTTAATTTCTACTTTAGCTCATAATTTTAAAAGTTCTATCATACAAATTATCAAAGATGCTAAATATTTTTCTGTAATTCTTGATTGTACACCCGATGTGAGCCATCAAGAGCAAATGATCTTAATAGTACGATGTGTGAATATATCTAGTAATAAAATAAAAATAGAAGAGTATTTTGTAGAATTTTTAAAGGTTCATGATACGTCTTGTTTGGGATTGTTCAATGAATTATTAGATGTACTTAAATCTCTTGACCTTAGTGTTGACGATGTGAGGGGTCAAGGTTATGACATTGGTTCCAACATGAAGGGAAAACACCAAGGGGTACAAAACCGATTACTTGAAGTTAATCCAAAAGCATTATATATACCATGTGCTTGTCATAGTCTTAATCTTACTCTTAGTGATATGGCTCATTCTTGTGTTAAAGTTGTTTCATTTTTTGGAATTGTTCAACGCATATACACATTATTTTCTAGTTCTACAAAATGGTGGAAGGTGTTAGTTGATAATGTTTCAAACTTAACTGTAAAATCTTTATGCAACACACGTTGGGAAAGTAGAGTCAAAAGTGTTAAGGCAATTAGATTTCAGGCTCCTCAAATAGATCGGCTTTACTTGAATTATGCAAATCATGTGATGATGCCAAGACGAAAAGTGAAGCGGAAAGTTTGGTAAGTGCAATTGAAAATTTTGAGTTTTTACTTGACATGATTATTTGGTATGATATTTTATTTGCAGTAAACATGGTTAGTAAAAAAGTTGCAATTCAAATCTATGTGCATTAATGCTACCGTGGAACAATTTCAAGGTGTAATGAAGTATTTTGAAAAGTATAGGATTGAAGGGTTTGCATCAAGTATGAGTACCGCTAAAGAAATAGCATGTGAAATGAACATAGATCCTACATTTTTAATTAAGCGTCGTATATTAAGAAAAAACAATTTGATGAAAGTAATAATGGAGATGAAATGCAAGCATTGGAAGAGGAGAATTTTAGAGTTAATTATTTTCTCACCATTGTGGATATGGCAATTTCTTCGTTCAATAATAGATTTGAGCAACCAAAGATATTTGAAAGTATCTTTGGATTCTTATTTGATTCGGATAAACTAAAGTCTTTGGATGAGAATGAATTGATGAAATGTTGTGCTAATTTTGGTGATACTTTTTATCATAATAATATGGCGGATGTTGATGTAAATGATATTTATTCATAATTAAAGGTGTTGCAAATGACTTTGCTATCTAAATCAAAGTTGTAGATTGTTATCCTAATGTTTTGGTTGCTTATCGAATTATGTTGACAGTACCTGTGACCGTAGCATCTTCCGAAAGGAGTTTTTCAAAGTTGAAGTTACAGAAGACATACTTTAGGTCATCCATGTCACAAGAAACGTTGAACGGATTGGCAATACTATGCATTGAAAAATGTAATGGAATTGATTTCCTTATCTCCCAAAAGAGAGGTTACAAACACAATATATACAATAAATGATAGGCCATGGGACAATACAAATAAGCTAACTATGGGTTGACTACAAAATACAATATACAAATATATTCAACTAACATCCCCCCGCAGTTTGAACATCGGGATGTCGAACGTTCAAACTGGATTTAAAATCATGAAACAGATTGTTAGGTAACCCCTTTCTGAAGATGTCGGCATATTGAGACGTTGAGGGAATGTGAAGGACTCGAACGTGGCCGATGGCCACTTTGTCCCGAACAAAGTGGATATCAATCTTTATATGTTTGGTGCGTTGGTGTTGAACCGGATTGGTTGACATGTAAACCGCACTCACATTATCACAATATACGATGGTGGCTTTGGTGGGCAGTTTACGGAGTTCGTGAAGTAGGTTTCGGATCCAACTACGACATTAGCGACTCCACGATACTCGGCTACGACACTAGAACGAGAGATGACACCTTGACGTTTGGATGACCAGGACACAAGGTTGTCACCTAGGAAAACGCAATATCCAGAAGTGGATCTACGTGTGGTAGGACATCCCCCCCAATCAGCATCGGAATAAGCTATAAGATCGGAAGAAGGGGAGACATGTAGTTGAAGACCGTGAGTCAAGGTCCCACGAATATATCGTAGGATGCGCTTGAGAGCATGAAAATGGGGCTCTCGAGGGTCATGCATATAAAGACAAATCTGATGTACCGCAAATGAGATATCTGGTCTCGTGAAGGTGAGATACTGAAGTGCCCCGGCAACGCTGCGATATAGTGAGGGATCAACAACGGGTGGACCATGTGCATCTAATCCGTGAGCGGTTTCTTCCGGGGTGCGAGCGGGTTTACAATTGTGCATATTGGCACGGTGTAGAATTTGAGTTGCGTATTTCTGCTAGGACAAAAACAGGCCAGTAGGTTATCAGGATGCCGATATGCCAAGAAAGTAATTAAGGTCACCCAGATCTGTCATGGCAAACTCATGGATGAGATGAGAAATAATCTTTTAGAGAACGGTTGTAGATGATGCTATGAGAATGATGTCATCCACATATAGTAGAAGATAAGCAGTGGCCTGTGGTGAGTGGTAGATAAATAACGAAGTGTCAGTCCGACTATGTTGAAAACCAATCCATAACGCATATTAAGCGAATATGTGGTACCACACCCGGAGGGCCTGTTTGAGACCATAGAGGGATTGCTGAAAGTGACAAACGTGGTCCGGATATCGAGGGTCGCGGAAACCCGGTGGATGATGCATATACACAGTCTCCTGCAAGTGACCGTGAAGAAAGGCGTTCTTCATGTTAAGCTGATGAACGGGCCAGTGCTGAGAGACGGAAATGCTGAGGATAGTGCGAATGGTGGCCAGTTTAAAGACCGGGCTGAAAGTCTCGTCGCAGTCTATCCCCTGCTGCTGACTGTGACCATTGGCCACTAGGCAGGCCTTATAGCGAGCTAGAGAACCATCAGCGTGATCTTTATGGAAAAAAAGCCACATGGATCGGACCACATTAACCCCAGGGGGTTGAGAGACAAGTACCCAAGTCCTGTTCATGATAAGTGCATGATATTCCTCATTCATGGCCTGTCGCCAATGAGGATCCTGTAGTGCTTGTAGATGCGACTGGGGTAAGGGGGTTATGGATGCGGTATGTAGGTTAAGGCGCTGACTGGGTTTGACGATCTCCCCATGGATCAACTTTATCTTATCCAAAGTCTGTCTTCAAAAATAATAGCAATTTCCCCCAAAGATGGTAGAAAATCACTTCAACAATCTCTCAAAGTTAGCTCAACCTCTTCCAGACTTCAGAAAGAAATTATCTTCAGTTTGAGCACGGTTTGTTTCAACAAACTATCTTCAAAGAAAATTTCTGTAAAATTCAACTTATCTTCAGAAATCTTTGAATTTGCTCTTTCTGGTTTCAATAATCTTTCTCAAACCAACATTTCTTGAATACATCTCCCCCTTTTTGATGATTATAGCATATTGATCATCAAAACTTTCACCAAGAAATGTATGTATCTGACCATTGATCTTTTAACACTGAGCCTCTGATTATATGTCGATCCAAAGAATATATTCATCCGAATCTTTGCAAATTCAGACAAATTATGAATGTAACACCTGAATCAACACCTGAATCAGTTATAATGCCTGTTAGTAACACAAAGTTACTGTGTGTAATGAATACACATTGGAAAGGAGCTTTTTGTGATGTTCACTCCCCCAGGGATTCCATCCAATCATCGAAACACCACAAAGATATTTCTATGAAGGTTAAGACAAGAAAATAATTTCCTTGTGTGTTCGTGCAAGTGTTAGAAAGAATTTAAGCACATGATTGTCGGTCCACAATACTATCAAGTTTTATCGACAATAAACACATAAACGATTACCAACCTGTTTGATTAATAACAATCGATGATTACAAGGTTTTTGGTTTGAATCTCTCGTGTTTTCTCTCTGTGTATTACACCGTCAGTCTGTGTGTTCTTGGATATTTGTGTTATGAGATCTGATCTGATCTCTCTAGCTTCTATCACACACAAACTCAACCACTTGTAATATTAAACTAATATAACTAATAATAATATCTAACATTTAGATATTATCAATCTAACTAACTAATATATTAACTAACTAAGTTAACTAACTAAAAACAATAAACATTAATTAACTTCGACATTTATTACAAACGACATTTAGACTTTAATATCGAGAGTCGACTTTCCGGCTTTAGCTTCAGATTGCGATCTTCAATTTGGATGATCTTGAATCCAATGAGACTGTGTTCTAACAATCTCCCCCTTTGGATGAAGATCATTACGAAAATGATGTAACAATACGATCTTCTCTTTCAGCACAGAAGATGCAATCTCTCTCTTAGTCTTCAAGATATAGTAAACTCCCCAAAAGATGTAGATTATCTCTCTTTCAGTTCATGGGAAGAAATTATCTCTAGTTTCAGCTCGAAGTTCTTCAGCAAAGTATCTTCAAAGAAAATTTCTCTAGAATCAGCATATCTTCAGAATACTTTCTCTTTGAAGAATTCAATCTTTGACGTGATTCTTGAAACATGTGATCTTTGCCATTTCTTGTGTAGTCATTCTCCCCCTTTTTGATGAAAAGTGCAACGACTTCATCAGAACTTTTTGTTGACAAGAAATGTCTTGCTTATAGGGCGCCTGATTCGTCAATTCATAAGATATTCATCCAGATCTTTGAAAATCTAGACAAAGTAGTCGTGTAACCCCTGAATCAACTAATGAATCAGTTAGCATGCCTGTCAGTAACACTAAGTCACTGTGTGTAACAAATACACATTGGAAAGGAGTTGTTTGATGTTGACTCCCCCAGGGCTTCCATTTAATCATCGAAACACCACAAAGGTAATTTCTATAAACGTTATGACAAAGAAACAAATTCCTTGTGTGTTCGTGCTTGTGATAGAAAGAATTAAGCACTTGATGATTGCTTATTAGGTCAAAATTTGTGTAAACCACTAAGACAACAGTAAGTTAAACACAGACTCAATGTGCATAATTGAAGTGCGAAGGTGGGGAAGACTTCCTTCTTTTCAATATCCAGATTTTCCAAATGAAAATCAGATAGCAAATGTGCTGCATCCCCTTTGAAAATGTGAAACATTTTCTTGTTGAGAAAAAAATGAGTAGATAGTGAGGTTTGATCAAGAGTTGGCATGGGCTAGTTGCCTGTTTCAATAATGATCACCAAAGAATTGTGAAACATTAGTAATGTGGCTGCCCGGGTCAGAAAAAGTTGGTGCAGAGTTGTGATATTCTTTTAACTCTGTTCTCATACGCTCTTTCTTTTAAACATTTTGCTCACTCTAATCAAACTTACTTTTTCTGTTTGATACACTCATTTCTTTTGACTTCTCACACTCAATCACTATGGATTAACTTCATGGGTAGAAATCACAGGTTAATGTGATTCCATAGAAGTTGTGTTAAGTCCTAGCACACTGAAATCCTTGTTTTCCTATGATGCATATGATGCTCAGAATGGTTTAACTATTTCAGTTAAAGCACAATATATTTCTTGAAAACATTTAAAGTCCCACTTCCAATTCATGAATTCGATTTGAGAATCGGGAAGTGGTTTGAACATTGAAAACAATGTTTTCGATGATTGAAAGTTGTCCTTCTTTCAACCATATATGAGATGAAGATATAGAATTATACCTTTACGTACAATCTTCCATCTCATCAAGCTAAGCTTTAAAGTCATAAACATATGAACTTGTAAGCATCTCTCAAAAATTCTGCAAAAGTCTTATGTCATGTCAAAGCAAATTTATTCACTTAAATTGAAAAGACAAAAAGCAGTAAAACTGTTTAAAATACGAGTTCTGATCAGAAATAATCAGAAGTCATATTCGTACTCCCCTTTTGTCTTGAAGAGCTCCCCCTAAATTCTTGCATTACAAAAAAATTTGGCATTAAAAGGTACATGCAAAATTTTATGAGCTCCCCCTCGAAGTAATATTGACCACTTGTCAATTTCTTCTCATACTCCCCCTTGGTTCATGAACAGAATAGAGAAGTGCAGATATCAATCAGAGTTAAGAATGAAGAAATGATGAAAAAGTATATAATTTAGAAAACTTTGATAGGTAACTACTGATTAAATCTTTAGATTTAGCATACCAAGCTTTGAGACAAGAAAGTTAAACCTCTTTTCGTCTAAAGGTTTGGTAAACAAATCGGCAAGCTGATAATCAGTTTTTACAAAGAAAAGTTCAATTGTTCCTTTTTCGACATGATCTTTAATAAAATGATACATGACGTCTATGTGTTTAGTCTTTGTGTGTTGAACAGGATTCGCTGTTATTGCGATGGCGCTCTTGGAGTCACAGTATATCGGGATTTTGTTGAAGTGGAAATCGTAGTCGTGCAATTGAGTTCTCATCCATAAGACCTGAGAACAGCAGCTAGCAGCAGCTACATATTATGCTTCGGTCATGGAAGTTGAAACATAAAGTTGCTTCTTCGATGCCCAACTTACGAGCTTATCACCGAGGAACTATACATGTCCCGACGTGCTCTTCCTGTCTAACATACAACCTGTATGATCTGCATCTGTGTAGGCTGTTAGTTCAAAACTAGTATCTTTAGGATACCACAGACCAAGATCTACAGTGCCCTTTAGATACCTAAATATGCGCTTCACAGCAGACATATGGATTTCTTTAGGATTGGCCTGATATCGTGCACATAAGCATGTTGAAAACATTATATCTGGCCTACTAGAAGTAAGATACATTAAAGAACCTATCATCCCTCGATAAGTCCTAACATCAACAGCCTTTCTCGAAGGATCGGTGCCAATCTTAGTACCTGGTGCCATTGGGGTACCAATCGGTTTTGAATTTTCCATTTTGAACTTCCGAAGAATATCCATAATGTATTTTGATTGATTGATAAAAATACCCGATGAAAATTGTTTGACTTGTAAACCGAGAAAGAAATTCATCTCTCCTATCAAATTCATCTGAAATCTAGACACCATAAGGTTTGCAAAATTCTTACAGTACTTAAGATTTGTAGAGCCAAAAATAATATCATATACATAGATTTGAATTAAAATGATATCGGCTTTTTCCTTTTTGATAAACAAAGTGGTATCCACCGTTCCTTTTGAAAAACCAGACTTGACTAGAAAATTGGAAAAGACATCATACCAGGCTCGAGGAGCTTGTTTCAGACCGTAGAGTGCTTTGTCGAGAATGTAGACGTGATTCGGCTTCTCTTGATTGAAAAAACCTTCTGGCTGAGAGATGTAGACATCTTCCTTTAGAATTCAATTCAAGAATGTTGTATTCACGTCCATTTGAAAGACCGTGAAGTTCTTGTGGACTGCGTAGGCTAGAAACATTCTAATTGCCTCTAATCGCGCCACATGAGCATATGTCTCGTCATAGTCGATTCCTTTCTCTTGTCTGTATCCTTTGGCTACTAGTCTTGCCTTGTTTCGGATAACGGTACCATCTTCGTCTTTCTTTATCTTGAAAACCCATTTCGTACCTATAATGGTTTTACCTTGAGGATTTGGTACGAGTCTCCAGACTTGAAGTGTATTGAACTGATTTAGCTCTTCTTGCATTGAGATCACCCATTCTGAATCAGCAAGAGCCTCTGATATGCGTGTTGGCTCGAACTTGCTCAGAAAGGAGTCATGCATGCACATATTGATTGATGTTGACCTAGTTTGCACCGGTTTTGATGGATCGCCAATGATCTGGCTTATCGGGTGCTCTTTGGTCCATTTATGTTCATGAGGTAGTGGATTATATGAATGTATGTCAGTTGTATCATCTATAAATCCACTTGTACCTTCTTCAGCTTGTTCAGGAGGAATGATGATTGCAGTTGAAGTGGTAGGTTCAGAAGGCTCAGCAGGTACAACTTGTTCCGGTTGTGGATGGATCTGTACAGAACATCCTACTAGTTCAGCTACTTCTGTCTCTTCATCACATGGAACTTCTTCAACAGTTGGAGTCGGCATTTGAATTGGAACTTCTTGTTGAATCGGGGCGTTGGATTCAATAGGAACATCTGAACTGGTTGGATGAGTAGTCGTTAAGTCTTCCATCCTGTCAACCACAACAGATTTCTTTACATTAGATCCAAGAAATTCATCATAAAACAATTCAAATAATAAATCTAAATCAGATAAATGGTTAGTAGAAGTTGATGCTTCATCTGATTTATTCTGTTGAGACGTAGGTTCTGGACTGATTTGCCCAGAAGCTAGAATTCCTGTTATAACGGGTTCTGAACTGTGTTGTTCAGAAGTCATCTCTTCATCAAACGTGACGTTGATGCTTTCAATCACCGTCTTTGACTTCTTCAGATAAACACGGAATGCAGTTGATGTCGAGGAATAAACAATGAAGATTCCTTCGTCCGCCTTAGCACTGAACTTGTTGAGACTCTCCCTATCGTTTAGCACGAAACACTTACACCCAAATATATGGAAATATTTGATTGTCGGTGTTCGGTTGTTGATTAAAGCATAAGGAGTCTTCTTGAATCTGCGATGTATCATGGAGCGATTCTGTGTATAGCACGCGGTCGATACAACTTCAGCCCACAAAAATAGAGGTAAGTCTGATTGACTTAGCATAGTACGAGAAGCCTCGACTAGCGTACGATTTCTTCTTTCGACCATTCCATTTTGTTGAGGCGTACGAGCAACAGAGTATTGATGTGAAATCCTGACAGATTCGAGATATTCTTCAACCTTTTTGTTCTTGAACTCTGTGCTGTTGTCTGTTCTTAGAAACTTGATCGGTTTCTGCAAATTCACCTGGGTCGTCTTTAGGAATGTGATGAGAACATCTGGTGTCTCATCCTTTGAACGTAGAAACTTGACCCATGTGTATCGCGAGTAATCGTCCACGATCACGAGTATGTACTTCTTTCCGCCTAGACTTTGAGTTCGCATCGGACCGCATGAGTCCATATGCAATAACTCTAACGGAGCGCTTGTACTCGGTTCAGGCTTTGGTTTATGTGGAGCCCTCTTCATTTTTCCTTTTTCACATGCTGCACAAAGATGTTCTCTTTCATATTTGAGCGCTGGAAGTCCTTTGACGAGCTTTCCTCTGACCAGATTGTTGATGTACCTGAAGTTGAGGTGAGAGAGCCTTCGATGCCATAACCAGCTTTGTTGCATCGAGGCTTTCGTCATTAGACAAACCTGTTTGTCAGTCTGGATTTTTGACAAGTTTATTGTGTAGAGGTCTAACTTTCTTGTGCCGACCAAGAGTTCTTCGCCTTCTTCAGTGCGAACTGAACACGTCTTGGCTTTGAAATTGACCTCTAAGATTTTGTCACAGAACTTCCCGATACTGAACAGGTTGTGCCGTAAGCCTTCAACATAGCTCACCTTCTTGATCGTGACATTGTCATGTTATACATCACCATATCCCATTATAGGAGAAAACTGGTCGTTGCCGAATCTGATTGATCCGCAATATTTCTCTTTAAAATTGGACAGCATATCTTTTTGTCCAGTCATATGCTTGGAGCATCCGCTATCCAAGTACCACATATGACGGATCTGCATAAGAGAAATAATGAAACAATTGATTTAAATAGTATTAAAACAAAGATGGAATTAAGACTCTTGAGCATTTAGGAGTGGGTCTTGAACTGATTTACTCAAGAACCAATGTCTTGTCATTGAAGAACGAGTCCTGATTTGTACATAATCAGAAGTCGATTTCTCTTTAAACTTTGTGTGCCTGCAACACATATTTAGCCTTTGGTACCCACTGGAATTTGGGTCCTACTGTGTTAGCACAAGATTTTGGTACCCATTTCAAATTAGGTCCTCTTTTCTTTTGAAATTCATTTGAAGAATTAGAATGAGATGAATGCACATGATAATTGCCAAACCAATCTTCAGAATCTTGACAAGAAGTAGAAACATGTTTATCATAAATAGAAGACTTTCTAGCAGATAAAGATAACTGAAATAATTGCTTCATTGTATATTGTTTACGAGAAACAGCAAGTTTTGAGTTCAAAATAGCAACATCAGCAATTAATACATCTTTACTAGGCGAAGTCTTACTACAATTAACACTACAAAACAATTTAACGGTCTTTTCAAGCTTCTGTTTTGGTTGCCACAGAGATTTAACTTCTTGCCTATGCTTGCTCAGATCTGAAACATGTGAAACTCGTGAGTTAGACTTCTGAGCAACAAACGAATGCTTCTTCTTCGGATTACCAGTAGTGTTTGGTTTCTGTGAATGCTGAGATATATTCTTACCTTTAGCATTTTTAGCTTTCACAGAGACTGACTTATCAACTTTCGTTGATTTTGCACTGTTAACAGGCATACTGGTCTTTCCTAAAGATTTCTTAACAAAAGATGAATGGTTAGAAAGTTTTGCATTAAAGTCAAATTGATTAGAACAATCATCTAAACCACTGTTAGAGTTCAGAAAATCAAACCCTTTATTTGTAAAACCAAACATATCCTCAGAGTTTGAAGCCTTAGAAATAATAACTTTTTTGAACACAATTGAAAAAACTTTTTGTTCAATATTCATCAAAAGTCTTTCATCTGTTAAAGAATTCTCGAGTTCAGAAATTTTACTTTCTAAAACAAGAGGAGGGACATATAGTTTACCTTGAATAGGCTTCGCCTCCATTTCTTTTTCAGAATAACTTTGAAAGAAATCACTTGAAAGAGTTTTCTTCTTTTGATATATTGGATTTTCATTATAACTATTATTCATCTTCGCATAATAAAATGGAAGGTGAACTTTAGATGATTTCAACCGTTTTTCAGTTTCGTTGGCTTCATCCTCTTCTGATAGTTTAGTCCAGAAAGTTTTAAACTCAGGGATTCGTCGAGCTAATTTCATAGAAAGATGATCATAAAGTGCAGGCACTTCAGACATTCCTTTTTGAAGACAGTGAGGATTCTTATAACCGATTTCCCATCTCTCTATTTGCTCTTTGGGTTTGTTCAGATGAATAGTCTGTTCAGTTTGACCCATTTTGTATAACTTTTCTTCCAAACTTTTTAATTTACCAAGTAAATAAAAGTTTTCTTTGGTACAAGAAGAATGCAATTTTGTAAGCTCATATATATCAATCTCACTTTTTGTCAGTTTAGACTTGAGTTCAGAATTCTCTTTAAGAATTATTGTCTTTTCCTTTGCGTTGGTGTCATTATCTCTATGTAAAACCTCAACCAATACTTTCTTCTCATCAATTTCATTGCTAAGTTTCTGTATCAGTTGGTTTTTGTCAGTTATAACACCATTTTCTCGCTTAAGATTTGACTCTAACTCTTGTTGTTTTAAATTCATGGCATGCATTTTATTCATGAAATATGAATACGATAAATCACATACCTCCTCTTCTTCATCATCTGAATGATCAAGCCAGTATTCATCTTCAGCCATCAGTGCCTTACCCGCCTCCTGTTGCTTTGCAAGAAGCATCTTGTTCTTGTAGTAATCGGAGTTTCTGACTTTTGGCCTTCGGCAGTCTCTAGCATAGTGACCTGTTTTGCCACAGTTGTAGCACGTAGGTGGTTCTGTCTGACTGGATCCTTCAACTTTAAACTTTCTCTCTTCTGGTTTCCTCTCCTCTATTCTCTTTAATTCAGACTTATATCTTCTCTCTTCAGGTTTCCTCTCCTCTTTCTTTTCCCTTCAAATCTCTTTCCTTCATATCTACTTCCTTCAACCCTTTCCTTGTGGATGTAGTTGTTGGGACCAGAAGAATACCTCTGACTGTTTGATGTTGGCTTTTTGTAGAACTTTTCCTGAAAAGCATTTGTCAACAGAAGCATTGCTTGCTTCAGTTGTTCATTTTCATCCATGTCAGAGTTTGCATAACCTTCATCTTCTTCTGATTCATACACAATTGTCTTGTTTTTCTTCTTCCTAACAACAAGAGCAACTGTGTCTTCAACTGTCTTTCCTTTCTGCCTCTTTTCATCTAGAATTTCATCCACCTGTTCTTCATTTTGTCTGAGGGTTTCATACACCTCATGAAGTGGAATCTCATTCAGATCCTTGATTTGCTTCATCTGTCTGGCAAATCTTTTCCATTCCGGTTGTAGAATACTCAGAAATTTGACGTTCAACTCAATTTGAGATTTGTGGACCTTATTCTTGCTTAATTCATTCAGCAAAGTCACAAACCTATCATAGGTTTCTTCTAAAGATTCTCCCACTCTGCCTCTAAATTCTTCATACTTATTTAGGCAGTTGGTGATTTTCAGCTGATCCCACATTTCTTTGTCGGAGGCCTTATAGCTGTCAATCTTTACATAGATTTCGTTTGGAATACCTTGTAGAATGTATGACTTAGCTAATCTGTCGCCTTTAGCTCTTCTGAGGTTATCATCTTCTAGCTCATAATACTTAAGTTCAACCTGAGTCGGCACGGTTCCAACCAAACGAGTCGTCATGACTGGTTTCATAACTCCTTCTTTTATAGATTTCCTAATGAAATCACCTAGCTCATGTTTGTCAACAAAGTTCAGAAACCGATCTTTCCACTGTTCGTATTCTCCTTTAAAGAGAACTGGTGGCTTGGTGTCAGTTCCGATTGCAAGGGCTTCTCTGGATGTCATCCTGTTTGAAAAATTCAAAGTCTGGAAAAACTTTGCATTTTTGAGAAGGTTTGCGCGAGAGGTTGATTGCGCAAAGTGAGGTTTGCGTGTCAAGTGGGTTGCGCAAACTTAGGTTTGCGTATCACGTGGGTTGCGCAAACTGGGGTTTGCGTTTCACTTGAGTGGCGCAAAGGAGAGGTTTACTTGAGCAGGGGGAGGCGCAAACTGGGGTTTGCGTTTTCAAGTTGATCGCGCGAAGTGAGCTTTGCGTGATCTTTGAGTTGCGCAAAGTGGGCTTTGCGTGAGTAGAGTGTTGCGCAAAGTAGACTTTGCGTGATCAGTTGGTAGCGCAAAGTGGGCTTTGCGTTTCACGTGGGTGGCGCAAAGTGGACTTTGCGTTTTACGTTGGTTGCGCAAAGTAGACTTGCGTGATCAGTGTGTTGCGCAAAGTGGAACTTATGAACTGGCGCAAGACTAGACTTTGCGTGAGTTCGTTCTGTACTTCGATAAATCGATCTGATAAACCTGTTTTTCCAAGATTAGCAGTCCCAATATGCAATAAAATGACCACTAACCTATCTAGAACAGATTGTTACCACTCGATCTTGATAAAAATCACTTTTTGAAATGCAAATTGATGGCACAGTAACTTTTTGGACTCGACTTTCAGACCACAAAATCACCAAAATGGAACTCGATTTAAGCTTTAAACTGAAATCAAGCACTCACAACTCTATCTAGCAACCTAATCGATCACAACTTGATCGATTTTAACACTTAAAACACTCAAAATCTAGAAATCGATTTTCAAACTAGAACACAGAGTCGTTTTTCTTAAAACTTAATCTTAATCAGACTCTGATACCAATTATCGGTCCACAATACTATCAAGTTTTATCGACAATAAACACATAAACGATTACCAACCTGTTTGATTAATAACAATCGATGATTACAAGCTTTTCGGTTTGAAGCTCTCGTGTTTTCTCTCTGTGTATTACACCGTAAGTGTGTGTGTTCTTGGATATTTGTGTTATGAGATCTGATCTGATCTCTCTAGCTTCTATCACACACAAACTCAACCACTTGTAATATTAAACTAATATAACTAATAATAATATCTAACATTTAGATATTATCAATCTAACTAACTAATATATTAACTAACTAAGTTGACTAACTAAAAACAATAAACATTAATTAACTTCGACATTTATTACAAACGACATTTAGACTTTAATATCGAGAGTCGACTTTCCGGCTTTAGCTTCAGATTGCGATCTTCAGTTTGGATGATCTTGAATCCAATGAGACTGTGGTCTAACAATGATTGCTTATATAAGGCTCAAAATTGTGTAAACAATTGAGACAACAATAGTATAACACCGACTCGATTGTGCATGGTCGAAGTGCGAAGGTGGGGCAGACTTTCTTCTTTTTCAATATCCAGATTTTCAAAATGAAAATCAGATAGCATATGTGTTGCATCCCCAGAAAATCAGATACCAAATTCCTGGTGAGGTTTTTATCAAGAGTTGGCATGGTCTAGTTGCCTATTTCAATAATGTTCACGAAGAATTGTGAAACACTAGTAATGTGGCTGCCCGACTCAGAAAAAGTTGGTTCAGAGTTTGATATTCTTTTACTCTGATCTCACACCCTCTTTCTTTTAATCATTGAGCTTGCTTCTAACCAAACTCTCTTTCACATTTAACTCGTCACACAACCCACACTCATTTTTTTTTTACTCCTCACACTTGATTACTAAGGATTAACTTCTTAGGTAGGAAACACTGGTTAACGTGAATCCATAGAAGTTTCATTTAAGTCCTACACAATGAACCCATATTTTCCTAAAAGATCATGTTGCTCATAATGATTTAACTTTATCAGTTAAAGCACAAAGTATGAAATACAAGTCAGATATATGTATTCTCAGAGATGTAATCATGAAGATTTGAGCATTTTAAACATTGAAGACTTTTCAAACAAGATAATTGAAAGAATGAAATTAATACAAGAAATTTGTTTGAAAATCTGACATTGTATGAAAAAAGATCAATATCGAAATGATTTATCAATTAAGGCTTTGGTCAGCAAAAACTGATATTGTCTATACGAAACAAGAATATAGACATTCTTGAAAGAACGTTTTGAATTGAAAGAACGTTTTGAAATGAAATCACGCTCAAGCTTTGAATAACAAACGGGGTGTCTTACCATCGAAAATTTGTTACAATTTAGAGACATGGTAAGAATGAATTCAACAAAAATTAAACCGATGTGTGTGAATACTTGACAGTATATAGACAAGCTAATACACAAGTATTAATCTTTGGAAACACACGGTTTATTGACATATAAGCACAAATAAAATGAAAACATTTAAAATCACGCTTCCAATTCATGAAATTTGTTTAAGAATCGGGAAATGGTTTGAACATTTAAGAACATATTTTCTATGATTGAAAGTCGTTCTTCTTTCAACCATATATGAGATTAAGATAAGAAATAAACCTTTCGCTCTGTCTTAAATCTCATTAAGTCAGCTTAAAGTCATAATGAAATGATCATTAAGTATCCTCTCAATCTGCATCAGTCATAAAGTCTGTCAAAGCAACTTTATTCACAACATTTATTGAAAAAAAAAATGACATAAAGCAGTAAAACAATGAATGTACGAGTTCTGATCTGAAATAATCAGAAGTCATAATTCTTACTCCCCCTGAAAATATGCATCTAAAATATGTCAGTGAAACAGCACATGATAGAGATCTACAACTCCTCCTGAAGTGTAGTTCATCATATCTTCCGAATACATATTTCCAGAAATATATATATATACTCCCCCTTGAAAGTTAATTTCCTCATTTATGTATTGGAGTACATCCTCTTATCAGCCCGGGAGTATCATCTCTTTTATCTTTGAAGTACGAATCCTAACCTGTTGTGTTTAGAAGTCAAACTTCGTTAAAGTACGGGTCCTGAACTGTAGTATTCAGAAGCCATAGCTCGTTGAATCACGGGTTCTGAACTGATTTATTAAGAAGCCAAACATCGGTTCTCTTACTCCCCCTTGACTTGAGGTGCCTGCAACATAAATTCATCTTTTGGTTTTGGTACCCACTAGTATTTGGGTCCATGTTTGTGAGTTGAAGTTCTAATGGGAGTAATAGAGTAAGAACCATACTAGTAATGATCACTCAATTTATGAACATAATCATATGTATTACAGTAAGAACAATACCTTTTCCTTGACAACCTGAACAATTGATCTCTCGAATAAGCATAATCAGGTTTACCTTTTAGCACTCTGTTCTTTTTAGCTTTTGATCCTTGTACAAATGATTTGTTACTTATCTTCTCTTCCTTCTTTCCTTTATTTTCTTCTTTCTTCTCATCATTCTTTTCTTCATCTACTGGTTTCACCTTCCAAACCATCTTCTCTTCTTTATAAGTCCTTCTCCTCCTTCTATGTGTACCTAAACCATCTATTTTCCAATCATAGAAAATGTTAGTAGTTCGAATCTGATCATATGAATTGACTGACCTTTTTGAAGAAACAATTTTCTGATGTGAGCTTGCAGCTGTCTTAAAAGAACCAACTGAACTATTGTTAGAGCATAAATCTGTTGGATACAAGATCAAGAAGACTGAAGGTCAAAGGTCAAGAAAGTCAAAGCTGAGAAAGTCAATTCTCATTAAAGTCAAAGTCTTTTGTAATAAAAGTCAAAGTCAACATTTGTATTTTATTTCCTTGTATTTTGTATGTAGGTATAAATAGCTTTGTAATTTTCTGTTTTTAGTAGATGTAACTAACAGAAGGTGTTTTAGAGAGAGAGAATACGTTTTAGAGAGAGAAAGAGAAGTTTTAGAGAGAAGAGAGTTTGTAATCTTGGAATTTGAATGTGAAATCAAACAGGTAATTGAATTCTTGTGTGTGTTTGTTTGATTAATTGTGTTTAGAAACTAGAATTTGGGAATAACAACTATTTCTAGGTTTGTGGATTTGTGACTCTGGAGTCGTTTACTCAGTCACCACAACCTTGGAAATAATATCTTCAAGCTCTTTAATCTTTGAAGAATAACTGTCTCTTTCTTTGATAAGTCGGTCAATTTCTTTCTTGAATTCAGACTTCGCTGTTTGATCTTTCAGTGCACTCGTGGATAGTTCAGATAGCTTCTCAGTAAGCTTCTTGATCTCTGCTTCAAAGATATTTCTTTCTTCTTGAAAGTCCTTCTCTGCATCCTTTCTCTGACTAGATATTTCTTTGAAGATTTCCACATTCTTCTGTTCAATGGTCTTTCTTTCCTTTGCAAACTTTTCCCTTTCTATAAGGGAAAATTGCATCTAAATGGAACCAACTTTGCCCTAATTCCTATTTTAGGGAACTAACTTTAAAATTTATCATTTAAGTATTTTGAACAAATTTTATGTTTATTTAAGGGACTTGTTAACCGGTTAAGTAGGTAACCGTTCATCTTAATATGACGTGGCAAATCATAAATTATTAAGTATTACATGGAATTTTAGATGCCATCTCATTTCAATGCTATGTAAAAGTAAGTAAAGATTAAAAAAGATAAAAAAGAAAAACTTTTCTCCTAAATTAACTCCCAACACCCCTACTGAACCGGTGAACCCTTTCATCTCCCATGTCCTTTCTTATTCATCGGTCTAACCAACCCACCACCGTCCTCCATTTTTTCCGGTGACCCACCACGAACCTTCCTTCATCACTGTAAACAAATTACCATCGTCCCTCCACTTTTTTACAAATCCTAAACACCCTCCTCTTCTCCGACACTCCCTCTTCTATGACGACGCCGATCTTGAGTTCATATCTGCAACGACAGTACAAAACCCCAACGTTGGCCATGAGTTCACGACCACAGGTTCGAAACCCCAACACCGGCGTTCTTCTCCTTATCACTGTAAATTGAAACCGAACCCCAAGGTCGATGTTCTTCTCCTTCCCAAATCGCAGTAATTCGAAACCAGAAACCCAACATTGGTGTTCTTCTCCCTCTATCATTGTAAATCCAAACCAAAACCTTAGCGTCGACGTTATTCTTTTACCCTATTTCTAATTTTGGGTGATTTTGCTTTCATTATATAAATTCTTGGTGGATGGATTATTAATGCAACTCATTTGTTAAATATATAGTTCTTCATTAGTATGTTTGGGTGGGGTTCAAAAGATGCATGGAGAAGAAGAAGAAGAAGAAGAGGGTGCGAGAGTGGTGGCAGGGAGGGGGAACCTACAGTCCATGTCATTGTTTTAGATTTTTTTTGTTAAATATAAATATGACATGGAATCTTAGTTGGCAAAATATTTTGGCCAAATCATCGTTAGTAGGTGAACAAGTCAACGAGTCCCTTAAATAAACATAAACTTTGTTCTAGATCCTTAAATGTTAAATTTGGAAGTTGGTTCCCTAAAATAGGAATTAGGGCAAAGTTAGTTCCATTTAGATGCAATTTTCCCTTTCTAGAATTATTACTTTCTCAAAATCTAAAATCTGTTGAGAAAGCTTTATACATTTCAGCTCAACCGTTTTTTTCTCGTCAACACATTTTCTGGAAAAATCTGAGAACTTCTTTGAAAATCCTATCTTTTCATTTTCAAAGTCATCTTTATCTTTGACCATCTTTTGTTCCAAATCAGATATTTTCTTTTGAAGCTCAGCATTAGCATCTTCCAGACCCTTAATCTTTTCCTCATAACTTTCAATAGATTCTTCTTGCTAGATTTGCACAATCTGATTTTCAAAGTCAGAGATTTTTCTTTTCAGCTCAGTGTTCTCAGCTTCCAAAATCTTTACTTTTTCTCTTGAAGACAACTTTGATCTAATTTCAAGCTGATCCCATAACTGTTTTGCTGTAGCCTTTTTACTATCTAAATTGATAGAAATTTCATCTGAAATTCCTTGCAAAATAAAAACTTTGGCCAATTTATCAGCTTCATATCTCTTCTTTTGCTCATCTGTATACTCATTAGGTGATATTGGAATCTCTTTACTTTCGAGTGTTCTACTTTCTCCCACAAACGTATAATTACTTGTTGGAGTTTTCATTTTTCCTTCGCACAGAGATATTCTGATATATTTTCCCAAATCATTGCCATTAACAAAATCCAGAAAATTATTCTTCCATAGCTCATACTCTCCTTTAACTAAAACAGGAGGTTTCACATCAGTTCCAACTTTGAAAGCTTCTCTGGAAGTCATCTCTTTTTTAAAAAGAACTTGAATTTGATCGTTAGTCCAAAATGAAATCAAGTAAATCAGAAAAACTTAGAAAGAAAATCAGAAATAAAATTTCCAAAATTCTTCAAGTATAGAATTCGCAAGATGCAAAGATAATCACATAATTCGCATAATGTATTCGTAAGCACCAAGAAACTCAGAATTCGTAAGAACAAAATACTTCAGAATTCGCAAGCCATAGAAAATCAACAACAATTCGTAAACACTAAAAGATTTAGAATTCGCAGACAAGAGATCTGAGAATCCTACACTTTTCTTAGACTAAGGACCTGCGAATTCTATCCTTAATTTTCTAATGACACTTTTCTGCGAAATCCAAAGAATTCATAGAAAAGTCTTATACGAATTCTATCTTTGAAACATTTTTAAGAACATTTTGCAAACTAAAGATCTGCGAATCCTTTCCTTCAAAATTTTCACAACACTTTACGTAAACCATACTTTTGCGAATTTTATGAAATTCACAGATTACGCCCTTGCGAATTCAACACTTGTGATTTTCAGAAGCAACAAATATGAGTCCTGCGAAATCTAATATGAATTCTGAGAATTCTTATCAACTTTGCGAGTTCTTCACATGATCTGCGAGTTCTTGAAGAGCTTGCGAGTTCTTCACATATCGAATGAAAATTCGATTTGAATCACTTCAAAACCTAACAAAACTTCGAATTACACACTGAAAATTTGACTAATCAATCACCAATACTTCTAGAACCTATTTCTACCAAAGAAATTTGATACGAAACACTAACAATTACAAGTCGAACCAAATATAATGCGATGAAAACTCGTGAATACAGACACTTACAAATTCCAAATTTGATCTCAATTACAGTGCAAAACTCAAATTAATCTATACAAATTCAATATAAAATACAACTCGATCACTAACCAAACAATTACAACTAGAAATACCAACACAAATTCAAAATTGATTCTGAACTTGATGAAACAGTGTCGAACAACTAACTTTCTTGATTTCTTGATTAGATCTGCTCTGATACCAATTATTATTCCCAGATTTATCAAGTTCTCATTATAAAAATCAATCACAAACAAGATTTAAGCAATCTACCTGTTTTGATTAATCACAAGAATTGAATACAAACTGATTCAACAACTTTCTCTCTCTAACCACAACTTTCTCTCTCTAACTCTCTCTCTCTGCGAATACTCAGAATGTTACAAGTGATCTTCTAATAACAAGATTCTAAAAACTACATGTCTATTAAAAGCAAAAGTAAACAAACAAAAACAAGCTTACAACAAGACTTTGACTTTGACTTTATTACACTTGACTTTGACTTTGCTTAAGAGTTGACTTTTGAGCTTTGACTTGGCTTGACTTTGATCATCAATCTTCTATGATCTTGCATCCAACATATTTATGAACTAACAGAACTCTTTAAGACCAAAGCGTGCGTCGTGCGTGAATGAAACGAAGAAAGAATAGTGTGAAAGTCGGCCATGGAATACTGGAATTAGTGACTTACCAAGTCGGCCGATGTTTGTGAATTGTGAGTCATTTAGGGCTTTCAATGTCAACATACACTTTATGTTTGGGCTTGAGATAAATTCGGGGCTAACTTAAGTAAATGATATATATAAAAGATAAATAAATATATATATATATATATATAGGGTTGGCTTCACATGAGACCAGCCTTTTTTCGTGAGGTCTGTGAGACCACATTTTTACAATTGAAGCTTCACAACAAAACACTGTGAAGGTAAAAAAAATCAAAACCTTCACAGCAAAAAACACTATTAAGGTTACCTTCACAGTGTTTTGCTGTGAAGTTTCAAGTGTAAAAATGTGGTCAATTGAGGGTGAGCATGGGTCGGATCGGGTCGGGTCGGAGAATGAAAAAACCGATCGGGTTTCAGGTATGCTATTTAGGCCCCGAATATTGCAATCGAGGGAATCGGGTTTTCGGTGTCGAGCCTAGTCGGGTTTCGAATTGGATCGGATCGGTTTTCGGGTAAACTCAATTTTTTATTTTTCCTTCAAATTTTTGGAACTCACGTCCTGTGTAACTGTACAGCAAAAACAACTTAAGGTTGAAACATCTAAATTTTACAGTTTTTTAAATTAACTGTTAGAGCAAATATTGTTGTATTCGAGATCATTGAATGTAGATTTTATATTGAAGTCAAAGTCAAAGCTCAAAGTTAAAGGTTATTGAGAGAAAGTCAAAGTCACGGTTCTTTAATAGAAAGTCAATGTTGTACTTAGTTTCTCTTGTATTATCTCTAGGTATAAATAGGTGTAACACCCCAAAATATTTGGTCGAAGAGAAGACCAAATTGTCAGCAGTGCTCCGCGCAACTCTTCGCGCAGGTCGAACTACACCATTATCCGCGTGGGGCTCTGTCCAGAGAGCAGCACGACTCTCCGCACGAGTCAAGTTGCGCCACTAGTCGCGCTCGCGCACTGTGCGCTGATAAAAAGGGAAATTCGGCCTCTAAACCCCATTTCTCTCAAAAACCTCAAATCTCCTCCCCCTTTCTCTCCCAAACCGATCCCCATCCTCCCAAGTGAACCCTAACCCATTTTTGAGTGGTTTCCTCCTAAAATCAAAGGATCCTTCATTATCTAGCAAGTTTTTGAAGCTAGAACTATAACCCCTCCATCTTCATCTTCCTCACCAAGCTTCTTAGGGTTTCACCCTAACCCTTTTTCATCATTTGGAAGATTGGGAGTGTAGGGCTCATTTTGGTGACCTAGAAGTATCTTTGGTTGGTGGATTGAAGTTATGGTTAAGGTAATCTCTTCTTTTCTTCATTTATGGAAATTAGGGTTTTGATATAAGTTGAGATCTTTATGTAAAATGTTTAGGGAACGATTCTAAATGGTTGTATGTGAATGTTTATAGTTGGAAACTTGTGAATCTAGGTTTTTGGAAGTATTTACTTGTGGATTCAAGTTTCTTCAAGAAAGCTCAAGTTAGGGTAAAATCTAGATTTAGCCTAAATTCAGCAAGGTGAGTTCAAGTTGATTTGCAAAAACTATGTACATGCCAAAATATCCGTTTTAAAGTGTTTATGTGTTTTACTTGTTAATTATCAAACGTTGGATTATTTTATGAAATTTACTTATCTGGGATATTTGATTTGATAAACCTTGTGAAACACCCATCTTTGGGAATTTTGGGAATTTTGATAAATGTATCATAATGAAATGTTTTGATGACTTATTGTAGATCCCAATACAATGCAATCACGAGCAATAATATCAATGAAGAACAATAATATTGCCACAACCTCTAATCATATGATTAATATTCAATAAAGGTTTAGGTTTATAGAGAGAATATCTGATAAGCAAAGTAAACCTATTGACTAGAGAATTATGAATGATATCTAAACTGAATAATGAAACTAATAATGCCTTTATATATTTAGGCGTACAAGCTAATGGGCTTTATGGGCTTTGGGCCCAACTAATAAATAAAACTATTAAAGAATTACATTTTGCACCCTGAACTTCTATTTAACATATAAAACACCCTAACAATCTCCCCCTTTAAATAGAAGTTCGAAATCACGCCAGTTTGGAACATATGTTTTTCGAAACCCAAAACTGATCTCAAAATAGCGTATTGTAGTTTTGTACTCCAGTCGCTCTAAAATAACACCCAGTGCTTCGAGAGCAAGACTCTTGTATTTAGGATCCAATAGTTGAACCCCTTTTTCATCTTGATCAACTGCACGCTTCATCTTGTCTCTAAGCAACATCAAAGTACCATCGCAGAATCTAGCAATCTGACTGAATCGGATAAAACGTATATCACCTTTGTTGTTCGCGTATGTCATTCCGAATTCTGGAAACTTAAGAACTGTGAAGGCTGGTACATTCTGGGCTTCAGAAGGAACACTCAAATCAGGTTTCAGCAGGTTGATCTTCGGTTGGTTGCTTTCTAACCCGATCTGAAAGTCTTCTACCGAGGCAAGCTTCAACGCACACTTCATATATCTCTTGACAGTCTCGAGTGCATCTGTAACTTCCCCTGGTCTGATAGTTCTGGTCTTCAAATCTCTAAGCAGGAATAGCAGATCTCTAGGTTCAAGACGTGGAAAGTCAGCTTCAGAAAAATTCCACTTCTCACCATCTTCTCTAGTTACCACAAAGTATGAATACTTTACGCCCATGAAGAAGAAAGAGTGAATCTGATCAACGGATGTAATTCTGAGCTTTGTCTTGTTGTACCTATCTTTGAAATAGTTATACACAAACAGAATTTCGCGCTGCTTTTCCTTACTTTTCACCGACTGGAGACCATGAACCACGACTTCATCATATTCACGAATCCAATGGGCAAAGACTTTCTTCTGACTTTCTTCTAGAAATGGAACTTTAATTCTGACTCTTTCCCACTTGGACGGCTTAGCTGGCAGAGTACTATCTGTTCTCAAAACTGGTGATGCAGGAGGAGATCGAACAGGAATATCTGACGGAGGAAGATCAGGGTGATCTGCAGTATAGGTCAAAAGTCGTACCCCAACAGAAGTCTGTACATATAGCTTATAATCTTGAGTCGTAAACTCGGAATTGATAATCTCATCAATCTCTGCTTGAAATACTACCAGCGCTCTTTCAGTATTGGCCTGTTCTTCTGTCGGGTCTGAAACTGAATACGGATCGACGATCATAGCCCAATTTTGTGGATCTATCAGTGAACCTCCATCTTGTTCCTCATGCTTTTCAACCGTTGGAATATCATATAAAACCAAATCCATCGACTGCTCCTGTGTCTGTTCTTGCCCTTCCGGTCGAGTACCAGAACCTGAACCCTTTTCCGTTTCCACCTGTACTGTGCCCACTGACTGTGTCTCCGGCTCCGATAATCTTTGGCGCTTCTCCCCCTCATGGTGATCAGGATCATCCTGGTCATCATGTCGGCGCTTGAGCCTCTCTGCCTGGCTGCGGCAGGTATCTTCCATGGATGATAGTCGTTCAGTCAATACAGCTACGGTTTGCTGCAAAGACTGAAGGAGGGCTTGTTGTTGATGGAAGGCTTCTGGATATATAGTAGGTTGGGGTGGTGGTGGAGTAGGTGTAGATGCTTGGGCTCAGAGTAAGGAAAGTAGATTGGCATCTTGGGTAGGTTCGATTTGAGATTGGGCAAGTAGTTTGGCAAGGAAGATGGACTTGAGGTCATCGATAGATATATCGGTAGTAATAGTAGAAGGTTGTGGTGTAGGAGGTAGTGGTTCAGGCTCAATAGCTGGAGCTTTGCCTTTGATCAGACGTTTCAACGCATCTACCTCTTCCCTCATTTCAGCACGCATGATGGTGTGGACAGCCTTTAGGGCGCCGTCCATAAATTCCCTTCAGACGAACTCGGGGTTACTAACTCCTGGGTCACTCAGACTGCCAATTGTGGTTACGACTGTAGAATTTGAACCGCCTACATTCACAGCTGGCGTGATGATAGTTGTGGTAGGACTTCCACCCAATCCTCGTAAACCAACCGAAGTTGGAATTACTATAGGTGTTCCGGTCAGGCCACTAAGGCCTCCATCAGTAGCCGAGAAAGGTACCTGTGTCCTATGCAAAGGAGATATAACATCAAATGGCTCTAGACGTTGTGCACCCAAAGAAGTCGAGGACAGGGGCAACTGTCCTCTTGTTTCAATACCAGAACTCTACAAGCGAGAGACTGGTAGCGTTTGTGCTAAATCCCCGTGTGAAATTGAAACCAACATCTGTTGAGAGATGTCGGAGTGGCTTGGGGCGTGCAATTGCGTCGCTAGGTCCACGACGGCTTCTTCAATACCCTGTCTCAACACATGAGACTGGGTAGCAGATGTGGCTACCTGGCTAGATAGGGTTAGGGGGAGGTCAACCATAGATGGTTGCCTCATCACTCGTGTACGCTCAGTATCGAATTTACTCTTCCTTTCCCTCTCTCTGCTCACACTATCATGTTCGACTATAACTCCCTCCGCTCTCCTTGTCTCTCCAGGTGAGGGCTCGTCATCGTCACCATCAGAGTCAGAAGACTCATCACTTGATTCCGATGCTTCGGTGGCTGGTTCCGACTGAGTGTCGGATGTACCTGTTGTTTCCTCATATTCGGTGGCAGAAGAGAACTGAACATGAGCGATTTCGGTAGTTGTGTCCTCTTCCACCATCTGAGAAGTTGTCGGTGAAGGCGATTGTCGAGAAGTACTGTCCTGGCTTTGTCGAATGGCGCTGTCCACTGCAGATCCCCTCACAATATTTTCTCTCAACACACCCTGCCCGGGAGCCCCAGCCCTCCGGACGCTACCGCCTCTCATACGTGGACCCTCACGTCGCTCAGGTAGCGCTCCCTGGGGAGGTCTTTCCGGTTCTGGACGGACCATAGGAGCTGGTAGGTTGTGTGTGCGCCTATAATCTATCACACTCAGCGCCGTCGGACTAGCATAGGCCAGTAACCCGTCTGGAATAATTCTGGCGACTAGACCTTCTGGATCAGGACGAGTCGGGATACGGTGAGTCTGGTTTTGCGGACATGTCGGGTGCGAAGATCGGCGCGCAATGGTTGGATGAAGATCCATGTAATTGCGGATGAGTATCTGGAGAAAGCGCATAAACGAAATGAAGTTCCGTCGTCTTGTCGCGTTATCTCGGACTTTCTGAACTAACTCGAACCAGAGAATGTCGGCGTAGTCGGCGTGGCGGTGGAATGCCACAGCATGGAACAAGCGGAGGATGTTGATACTAGTCTGATCGATGCTTTTCGTGATAGCCGAGAGGCACCGATTAAGATATGTGATGTAACACCCTAAAAATAGGGATAACAAAAATCCGAAAAACGGACATGAGGTATACTAAAATTGCCATAGCAAGAGCCTCCCAAAAAGGGGAATAATACAATTAAACCTGTTTAATCACAATTGTCATTTAACGGATAAATAAACAACAACCAACTAATCTAATTTCTACATCTAGAAAAGAGATTACAAAAAGGGGTGTCATCTATAAACCCAAGGCTCTCAAAATAGTCCAAGTGTCGTATCCCCAAGCTCTCGCCCAAAGCATCTATACCTGCCTAGGAGTCGCGCTGCTAACACCTGAGATACACATCGACACCAAACAAGTGTTAGACCAAAAAGCCTAGTAAATTGAACAAGTAAAAATCATGCCAGAAACAGTTACAGTTCTTATCAGCAGTTAACAAATAATCACGTAGATGTGAATTCAACGGGAGCGACCCATATCTCCAATCTGGTTCACCCAAAGAGGCAATGCACTTTGAAGCCACTTTCTCTGGCAACCCAAAGGTCCGACACGCACCGGGGACTACCGCCTTTGAAAATTCCCCGACGGCGGAGGTCTAGGTACATAGGAGACTACCGCCTTAGGAAATTCTCCAAATATCACCCACCTACATTCCTATAGTGAATCACAGACTTGGTTCGTCCACATAATGCATTTAGGAGGTCTCAAGATGCGTTTCAATCCGTCACATTTCGGATATCCACCAAGAACACACTATCACCATCCTAATCATGTAAATCCAACATACGACATAATTTCCATCCAAATACTTCATGAGAATATAAGGTCGCCAAAAAGGCATTCCAAGAAGGAATCAACAACATACCAAGATATACACATATAGAACATGGTACTTTCATATACATAAAACCATGGGTAAAACTCCCAAATACTTGAACCATTAAACATGAACATTTGAGAGATGCATTAACATCAACAAGTAGAAGATAATGATGTGTATCTAGTTTTAACAAAGATTAGTAAACTCACAATCTAGGTTTTTGACCAAAACCTAGAAAAGATGAAACCCTAAAAGTTGAGGAAGATGAGACTTGAAGATGAGGAACGAGAATCTTGATGAACACTTCAAGGAAACACTTGAATATAGCTTGGATGACCACTTTAATGCTTCCAACAACCCAAACCCTAGCAATAAGTGTGTGTGTGTTTGAGAAGCGTCAAAAATCGCCCAAAAGGAGGCTCTCCCGTTTTCAAAGTGATAAGTGTGGTAAATGAGGGTTGAAAGGGTTTTAATCAATGAAGTATGCTCTCCGTGGGCGGCCATGCCCCGGGGCATTGTCGCGTGTCATAGTCGCACCTAGACACGAGGTCTCGGTACATCCCATGCGACATTGACACGGCGACATTGCTCGTGTCATTGTCGCGTGTCATAGTCGTTGAACTCCCCCACCCTACGGTACACTCCAAGCGACAATGACCAGCGACAATGACACTGGTCATTGTCGCGTGGCATTGTCGCGCCACACCCAGGCCAGACTGAAACTTTAACCAATTTCGATTTTTAAGCGCGAGGTTCAAACAGGAAACGTGCATACACAGTTCATAGATTATAAAGACATTATAAAAGTGAGCATATGTACATAATAGGTCTCATCTTCTCATCTAACACAATTAACGAAATTAGGGAAACGATTACTTACCTTATAAATTTCCGGGTGTTACAATCCTCCTCACCTAATTGGGATTTCGTCCCCGAAATCTTACACTAGATTAAACAAGTGAGGGTAACGCTTTTTCATGTCATCCTCGGATTCCCATGTAACGTTAGCACCCCGATGATGCTTCCATTGAACTTTAACCATGACTATGTCCTTATGCCTCAACTTCTTCACTTTCGATTCTAAAATCGATTCCGGTTCTTCCACACAACGATTCCCATTGTCCACCCGAATTTCCGACAAAGGAATCACGCTTTCATCTTCGGCTAGACACTTCCGAAGGTAACACACGTGGAATGTAGGATGTATTCCATCCATCTCCGGTGGTAACTCCAACCGGTAGGCTTGCAAACCAATCTTCTCCAAAATAACGACTGGTCCAAGGAAACGAGGACTGAGCTTTCCACGCTTCCCGAAACGTATGATTCCCTTCCACGGAGACACCTTCAACATGACCCGGTCACCCACTTGAAACTCAACCGGTCTTCTCTTCTTGTCCGCGTAACTTTTTTGACGGTCTTGCGCCGCCTTCAGTCATCCACGTATTTCCTTCACCTTGTCGGCCGTCTCTTGTACAATTTCCGGCCCGGAGAATTGCTTTTCTCCCGCTTCTAACCAACAAACTGGAGTTCGGCACTTTCGCCCGTACAACGCCTCAAATGGTGCCATGCCAATGCTAGAGTGGTAGCTGTTATTATATGCGAACTCCACTAACGGCAGGTGTGAGTCCCAACTACCTCCGAAGTCGATAACACATGACCTTAACATGTCTTCGAGAGTTTGAATCGTGCTCTCACTTTGACCATCTGTTTGGGGATGATATGTCGTGCTTAAATTCAATCGGGTACCCAACTCCTTTTGCAAGCTTGCCCAAAAGTTCGACGTGAAATGACTATCTCGATCCGACATGATAGATTATGGAACTCCATGCCTTGACACAACCTCGTCGATGTAAAGCTTGGCCAACTTCTCCATTGGCAAAGTCTCCCTCATTGCAAGGAAATGGGCGCTCTTGGTTAGCCGATCAACAACTACCCATATTGTATCATGGCCTCGCAAGGTCCTCGGTAGCTTTGTCATGAAATCCATGGTGATGTTGTCCCACTTCCACTCGGGAATGGACAATGGTTGCAAACTTCCATATGGCCTTTGATGTTCTGCCTTGACTTGAAGGCACGTGACACACTTCTCCACGTAGTTAGCCACATCCAACTTCATCACCGGCCACCAATAATTTAATTTTAAGTCTCTATACATCTTGGTACTACCGGGATGTATAGAATACTTCGACTTGTGTGCGTCTTGTAGAAGTAACTCTCGATCTTCAGTCAAAAGTTCCCTTTGCTTCACCATGACCTCGGACTTGAGGTTTTGTTCTTTGAGTGCTTCCACTTGCCACGTCTTGATGCTTTCTACCAAACTTGATACCACGTCGATTCTTGTAAGGGACAATTTAACGCCACCATCATGGCTCCTCCGGCTCAAAGCATCCGCCACCACATTGGCCTTACCGGGATGGTAGAGTAGATCACAATCATAATCCTTTAGAAGTTCAAGCCATCTTCTTTGCCGCATGTTGAGTTCTCTTTGATCGAAGATGTACTTGAGACTCTTGTGATATGTGAAGAGAGTACACTTGGTCCCGTACAAGTAATGTCGCCACAACTTCAAAGCAAAAATTACCGCCGCCAACTCTAAGTCATGCGTCGGGTAGTTCTTCTCATGCTCCTTTAATTGCCTCGACGCGTAGGCAATGACTTTCCCTCGTTGCATAAGTACACATCCAAGCCCCATCTTAGAAGCGTCACTATACACTACGAAGTCTTCCGATCCTTCAGGCAAGGATAAGATCGGAGCTTCGCACAATTTCTTCTTGAGCGTTTGAAAGGCTTGGTCTTGAACATCGGTCCAAAGAAACTTGACGTTCTTTCTTGTGAGGGATGTGAGTGGTGTAGCTATCTTGGAAAAATCTTGGATGAAGCGTCTATAGTAGCCCGCTAAGCCCAAGAAACTCCGTATTTCTGTCGGATTCGTCGGGGGTTCCCAACTCATCATCGCTTCAATCTTTGTCGGGTCCACCTGAACACCGTCCTTTGACACCACGTGCCCCAAGAATTAAACTTCTCGAAGCCAAAACTCGCACTTAGAGAACTTTGCGAACAACTTCTCTCTTCTTAGGACTTCCAAGACTTCCCGCAAGTGTTTACCATGTTCGGATTCGTCCTTAGAATAAGTTAGAATATCGTCGATAAAAACGATCACGGATTTATCCAAGAATGGGCGACACACACGGTTCATCAAGTCCATAAATACGGTCAGCGCATTGGTCAACCCAAAAGGCATCACCAAGAACTCATAGTGACTGTAACGCGTTCGGAAGGCCGTCTTCGGAATATCATCATTCTTCACTCTCACTTGATGATAACCGGATCGGAGGTCAATCTTCGAGAAACATCCCGCACCTTGAAGTTGATCGAAGAGATCATCGATGCGAGGTAGAGGGTACTTGTTCTTTACCGTGACTTTATTCAACTCGCGGTAGTCAATACACATACACATCCTCATCGATCCGTCCTTCTTCTTCACGAACAACACCGGCACTCCCCAAGGTGAAGAGCTCGGTCGGATAAAACCCTTCTCTAACAACTCTTGAAGTTGCGTCATCATCTTCTTCATCTCCGTCGGGGCCAAACGATAGGGAGCTCGGGCTATCGGAGCCGCTCCCAGAGTGAGGTCAATTTGAAACTCCACTTGACATTCCGGTGGTAATCCGGGAAGGTCTTCCGGAAAGACATCCGGATAATCCCGCACGATCCTCACGTCTTCCACCGTCTTCTTTTCCTTCTTCGCGTCCACCACGTACGCTAGATACGAAGGGTAACCCTTCGCTATAAACTTTCGCGCTTTGAGGGAGGAAATAATGGGGTTGCGCCCCTTTCCTTTCTCCCCATAGATGACGACCACGCCGACTTCCGTCAAAGGCACTTGGATCATCTTCTTAGAACAAAAGATGTCAGCCTTGTGCCTTAACAACCAATCCATGCCTATGACCACGTCGAATCCTCCGATGGTCATAGGTAGTAAATCCACCCCAAAAGGACTCCCATTGATCTCTATGGTGCGATCACAATAACGGTCTCGGATAATAACTTGGTCACCGCTAGCAATCTCTAATACTAGTGCATCGGGAAGGACACTAATAGGAGTGACGAAACGCTTACAGAAAATATCCGATACAAACGAACACGTAGCACCCGAATCAAAAAAAACACGAGCAGGCAAGGAGTTTACTAGGAACGTACCCGAAACAACATCGGCGGTCTCCTTTGCCTCTTCGGTAGTCATCCGAAAAGCTCGACTCGGCACTCTCGGCGATTGGTCGACTCTAGTCGTCGACCCTACAGACCTGCTTTGATTAAACCCCGCCACCTTTGGACAATTTCTCCTTACGTGTCCCGGCTCCTGGCACTCAAAACATATCGTCGGATGGGTAGCACAATCCCGAGCCACATGGCCCTTCCTGCCACACTTGGTATAACCTACCGGACCTGCGTAGGTTTTAGGAGCACACGCGCCCGAGTGTTTGGTTCTACACCTTTGGCACCACTGATCACTTTTACGAGCATCGCCAGCTCTCCCGCTAACAAAAGGCTTCGACTGAAGAATGGGCCCAGATGGCCCTTCCCACTTCCTCTTCTCACCCGCAGCACTTCTTTCCTCCTTCTCAGCCAACCAATCGTCTTCCACAAGCAAGGCCTCTTCAATGACTTCTTGAAGAGTCGACCCTCCGGCATTGCGCACGTCAGTCCGCAAATCGGCCGGTAGGCCAAGACAGAAGGCCTTAATTTTAGATCTCTCATCTGGGACCAGATATCCCACCAAGTTCAACTTCTCCATAAACAGCTTGGAGTAGTTGGCTACGGACAAATTCCCTTTCTTCAGATTCCGGAACTCGGCTTCCAGTTTGTCCAACGAACGCTCGCTGCAATACTTGTCCATGATCTTCTTCTTGAAGATTGTCCAGGTCATCTTTGCTAAAACCTCGGGTGTGAGGGCGGACCGGGTGAGATTCCACCAGATCAATGCCTCTCCCCGGAGTAATTGAGAAGCAAACTTCACCTGTTGCGAGACGTCGCACTCGCTAGACTCAAAGGCCATTTCCACTTCCTTGAGCCAGTACATACACGCAACCGGGTTGTCGGAACCCGCAAACTCTTTAGGGTTGCATCCTAGGAAAGCCTTGTAGGAGCATCCCTTAGCCCTCTCTCGATTCACGTTGTTCGGTTGCTCTTCGGTCACCACCACTTCAGGTCTACCACCCGACCCAACTATGATATTCTCCGCCATAGTCTCGGGTTGGCGGTTACTAGCATCTCGATCTTCTAGGAGTTTCATGAAAAACTCTTGTTGTTGGAGTTGTTGCTGGGCCATGGCAGAATTCATAGCCAGCATCATGCTATCTCGAATCCTGGTCTCCATGGTCACCTCTTCCAGGATAGCATTATCCGCCATGATGTTCCTGCGAGGAATATGCTCCGGTTCCCTTCTCAACATAGGGGGTATGGGAGGTTCATCGGAGGTTACGACTAAAGGAGGTCGGTCAGCGGTAGATTGCACCTCCACCTGAGCCTCCGGCGAATTCGGTAATCTGCTCCGCGTGTTTACCATTGCACGTTGCCACACAAGCACGAGAAAGGGATTGAGAAAAGACTAAGCGAGTTTAACTCATTGTACGTACTAATACATTCATCAATTATCGCAATAACAGTAAGTCAAATATGCTCACGTGACAATGCATTCATAATAGCAATAGCTAAGTGAAATTATGAACGAACCATACACAAGAATTCTTGTCACCATCATCACAACTCTCAATTAGTGTAATTCCGCAACCTAACACTCTCCCCACCTAGGATTTCTACCCCAAGAGGACAGTGAAGTCAAAACAGTCTAAAGCTTAAGTCTAGGTATGCTAACAATACCTAGTTCACTTAAACTAAAGCTCTGATACCAACTTATAACACCCTAAAAATAGGGATAACAAAAATCCGAAAAACGGACATGAGGTATACTAAAATTGCCATAGCAAGAGCCTCCCAAAAAGGGGAATAATACAATTAAACCTGTTTAATCACAATTGTAATTTAACGGATAAATAAACAACAACCAACTAATCTAATTTCTACATCTAGAAAAGAGATTACAAAAAGGGGTGTCATTTATAAACCCAAGGCTCTCAAAATAGTCCAAGTGTCGTATCCCCAAGCTCTCGCCCAAAGCATCTATACCTGCCTAGGAGTCGCACTGCTAACACCTGAGATACACATCGACACCAAACAAGTGTTAGGCCAAAAAGCCTAGTGAGTTGAACAAGTAAAAATCATGCCAGAAACAGTTACAGTTCTTATCAGAAGTTAACAAATAATCACGTATATGTGGAGTCAACGGGAGCGACCCATATCTCCAATCCGGTTCACCCAAAGAGGCAATGCACCTTGAAGCCACTTTCTCTGGCAACCCAAAGGTCCGACACGCACCGGGGACTACCGCCTTTGGAAATTCCCCGACGGCGGAGGTCTAGGTACATAGGAGACTACCGCCTTAGGATATTCTCCAAATGTCACCCACCTACATTCCTATAGTGAATCACAGACTTGGTTCGTCCATATAATGCATTTAGGAGGTCTCAAGATGCGTTTCAATCCGTCACATTTCGGATATCTACCAAGAACACACTATCACCATCCTAATCATGTAAATCCAACATACGACATAATTTCCATCCAAATACTTCATGAGAATATAAGGTCGCCAAAAAGGCATTCCAAGAAGGAGTCATCAACATACAAAGATATACACATATAGAACATGGTACTTTCATATACATAAAACCATAGGTAAAACCCCCAAATACTTGAACCATTAAACATGAACATTTGAGAGATGCATTAACATCAACAAGTAGAAGATAATGATGTGTATCTAGTTTTAACAAAGACTAGTAAACTCACAATCTAGGTTTTTGACCAAAACCTAGAAAAGATGAAACCCTAAAAGTTGAGGAAGATGAGACTTGAAGATGAGGAACGAGAATCTTGATGAACACTTCAAGGAAACACTTGAATATAGCTTGGATGACCACTTTAATGCTTCCAACAACCCAAACCCTAGCAATAAGTGTGTGTGTGTTTGAGAAGCATCAAAAATCGCCCAAAAGGAGGCTCTCCCGTTTTCAAAATGATAAGTGTGGTAAATGAGGGTTGAAAGGGTTTTAATCAATGAAGTCTGCTCTCCGCGGGCGGCCATGCCCCGGTGACAATGCCCATGGGCATTGTCGCGTGTCATAGTCGCACCTATACACGAGGTATCGGTACATCCCTTGCGACATTGACACGAAGACATTGAACGTGTCATTGTCGCATGTCATAGTCGCTGAACTCCCCCACCCTACGGTACACTCCATGCGACAATGACCAGCGACAATGACACTGGTCATTGTCGCGTGGCATTGTCGCGCCACACCCAGGCCAGACCGAAACTTTAACCAATTTCGATTTTTAAGCGCGAGGTTCAAACGAGAAACGTGCATACACAGTTCATAGATCATAAAGGCATTATAAAAGTGAGCATATGCACATAATAGGTCACATCTTCTCATCTAACACAATTAACGAAATTAGGGAAACGATTACTTACCTTATAAATTTCCGGGTGTTACATGTGAAGAGCGTGTACCATATGGTGGTGAGATTCTTTCGGTTGAAACCGGATGGGAGATGTAGAATTGAGTTGTATCCTAAGGACTGGATGTCGGAGCAGAGAATTGCGTCGGATATTATGGGATCAAAACTGTTTCTCCCCGGGAAAGATGTTGTGTTCGGCAAGTGGAGAAACTGGCCAAAGAGATCGCGCGTGAGCAGGACGGCTGTTGTGTCAATTCGGCCCTCCAGAATGAAGCCATCGTCGGCCTCAACCGGAGTGAGTGAGCACCAGAATTGTTGAAAATATAGGTGGGGAACTTCAGCAGTCTCCGTGAATGCATAAGAGAGAGGGTGGCCACGGAGGATCTCGATCATCACCTGATATTGGCATTCAGGTTGGGTGACGTCGAGATGGAAATTTTTGGGCATGAGTGGAAGGAACTGATCCTCAAGAATCAGTTCGGCATCAGCTATGGGGTCAATCTCCTGATTTGGATTTTGAGCCATTGTACCTGTTAAGATAGAACATGTTAGTACGTAGATACTTTCAAAAACATGATTTCTTTGGAGTTAGTCGGTCACTGGTTCAAAAACCATGACCAAAGCAGACTCCAAGTCATAGATTAATTCAAACCCTAATCCGGAGACCAAGGTCAATAACCAAGTCTCATCCCAACAAAATAAATGCAACCATTTAAGGTTTCTGAAACCCAAACTCCCACTGACCCTCTGACCACATACTCAACCATCAATCGATGGGAGCACAATCGATTCCATACTTCAAACCACGACGCTTAATCGATTCGATCTACTTCCTCAATCGATTCAATCTGTAAGTTTCAATCGATTCCATTTTTTCACTCTCTGTAGTAACTTACACACACACACTCTGTTTTCTTCACCTACAACATACAACACACAGAGAGAGAAATAGAGAGAGAGTTCGTGGTTTCTTCTGCACAAATAAGAATATTGTTCTTTTATAATATTGATTGGCATGTTTTTCAGAAAAAGGTGAGGTCTTAAGTTGGGGAGGAGGAGAGTACGGAAGGCTTGGTCATGGACACAAATCGAGCCTCTTGGGCTTTCTGAGTTCTACCAGGTTCATTTTGACTATCTAAAATCACTTGCAATATCTAGTGGCATAAAAAAGATTCTCGATATCATTTGTACCTTACTAAGTAGTAGGTCTTTGTTAATCTATGTACATTTCGTTCTTTCACCATATATATCTGTAAAGAGAAGTTGATGAGTCTTAATAAACTTCCAATAACTCATAGGTAGAGCATCACATTTCCCGCATGATTTGCGGCGACAACTTGCTGAACGCGACGAGGAGATTCGCTTACTAAAAGAGGCACAAGAGGAGGCAAAAAAGGAAACCGCCGAACAAAGAAAAATGATAGAATCTTTGATGCGTATGTACGGTGGTGCTAGTGATGCAAACTCCAACACAAGAATCCCGACGAACAATGCTTTAGGTTGATTTTTATTTAATGTTTTTGAACTTATTGCTTATTTTTGTACGTATTTAGGAAAAACGCTATATTTCAATTATTGAATTTATTAGTTTCGTTTGGTAATTGGAGTTGTTTTCCGATTCACACGCGTTTGTTTGTTTACGAGTGGTGCACAAAATGAACAGTAATATTTTTTTTATATATAAAACATCCTAGGAAACTTATCTATAAATGTTGCCTAAGTGAAAATATTATGCTATAGTGACATTTTTTATAAATAAACGTCATCGTATGTCATGCTACAATGACAGTTTTGATAAATAAATGTCACTGTATATCATGTTTAAGTGACGACTTTAACTAATAAACGTCGTTGTATATTATTCTACGGTGACGGTTTGGAAAAATAAACGCCACCGTATGTTATGTTATAGTTATGGTTTTCAATAATAAACGTCACCGTATGTCATATTATAGTGACGATTTTGAAAAATAAAGCTCACCATATGTCATGCTATGGTGATGGTTTTGAAAATTAAACGTCACTGTTTGTCATGCTAGTGTGACAATTTTAACAATTAAAGGTTATTGTATGTCATCCTACAGTGACGATTTTGACTTATAAATGTCACTCTATGTCATGCTATGGTAACGGTTTTGACAAAGAAATATCACTATATATCATGCTATTATGAGGGTTTTGAAAATATAACGTCACTATATGGCATGCTACGGTGACGGTTTGAGGAAAAACATTAATTTTTTATAAACCTAAAGTGACGGTTTTTTAAGTTATTGTAACGTTTTTTATGTGATTTCGTAACGTTTTTTAAACGTAACCAAAAGTGTACCAAAAGTGACGGCAGGTACGGTTACGATTTTTATGTCCATGAAAACCGTTACCGAATACCTATGGTAACGGTTTTTAACCGTCACTAAAGACCTTTTTTGTACTAGTGGAAGCACCTAAACAACTCAAAATCCACCAATAAATAAACAGGTTTGCAAATAATGCTTCCAAACCAACCGGTGTCGAGCATCAACCCGTGTCGAGCATCGACCGGAGGGTCTATCGACCGGTAACACTATGGACCGGTATCGTCAAAAATCGACCGGTATCGACCGGTATGGTCAATCGACCGGTATCGACCGGTATGGTCAACCGACCGGTATCCACACAACAGACCCACTACAAAATCGATGTGATACACCAGTTTAATCGAAACCAATAACCAAGAAAGCATCGATTCGATAAGCATTCAACATTCAATCCGCTATACTAAAACCTAAATATCACGAAAACCCAATTATCGATTAAGGGTATATCGATTTCTAAACCCTAACACACCCCGGGACCAAGTCGACCGGGGTCACCCAATCGACCGGTGTCACCCCGGGGACCGGTGTTAACCTAAAGTGACCGGAGTCACCAGGTCGACCGGTGTGTCCAGGTCTTCAACAACAGAATATAGTCAAAATCCAAACCCAGATTAGGAAACGAAATAGGGAGGCGGTCGACGGCGATAGCCTAAACCACAATCGACTCAGACTTAGGTCGAGACGACGATTAAGAAAGACGCCGACGGCCTTAGGGCGGCGGCGAGTCGACCGGAGGGAAGAAGTTCAGAACGACCGGGGTTCGATTTGGCAGTCTAGGTCGAGAGAGAGATACTTAGTGAGAGAAAAACATACCTGATTATGACGATCGAGGTCGAGTGGATAAAAAAGAGAGGGATAGAGATCGTCGGTCGAGTGAATCGAGAGATAGAAAGATTGAGAGTGAGAGAGCGTTGAGAGAATGAGGAAGATAAAGAGACCCCGGGGTGTTTAAATCCCCGGGTCGTGAGAAAAGGCGGTCTGGAGCGGGTCGGGTTCGGTGTGGGCCGGGGGCAGGATACCTGTTGGGCCGGATCCGGTTCCTTTCGGATCAAGAAAAAAATAACCACCTTTTTTTTAATAAAGAACTTAAATTAAAAAAAACTAAATTAAAATTAAAGTAATAGAAATTTAAACTAAAATACATGCTTAAGAATAAAAGGAAAAGGAAACCAACGGACCGGGGAAGAAAAAAAATTAAAACTTAATCCGGTTCCCCCTCAAAATAGGAACCACTTACGAAAAATTCTCGCTTCCCCTTGACGATTGTTGAGAAAAGATCTTACCTGCTCCCCCTGGGAGTGAGACCTCGAAAAACTTACTGATCATCTGTTGATAGTGCTCCCCCTTGACACATGAACAGCTCGAGAAACTTTCCACAAACGGCATACAGAGATCGAACTACTGGACTGCACAGAAAAATGAAACACAACGAAAAACAAGGAAAACGCACGATAGAAAAGATAAAAACGAACGAACTCTAATTTATTAATACAGAAGTTTGAAACTTGTACAGAACTTAACGAGTAAAATGCAAAAACCAATGAGTTTGGCTATGAGCAACCAGAGACAAGTCACTGGGGCATGAAGTCACAGTCATTCGTTATTGAATGAAACTCGTATAAGTCTGTAGAAACGTCAAAATTTCAGATTTAACATACCTATCTTGGACACAAGATAATTAAAATTTTTTTCGTCCAAGGCTTTGGTAAACCGGTCTGCTATCTGATGTTCTGTATTAACGAAGTAGAGTTCTATGGTACCTCTTTCCACGTGGTCTTTTATGAAATGATAGCGCACATCAATATGCTTCGTCTTCGTGTGTTGGACGGGATTGTTGGATATTGAAATTGCGCTCTTCGAGTCACAGTAAATAGGGATCTTCGAGTAGTGAAAGCCATAGTCTTTCAGCTGGGTGCGCATCCAAATGACTTGCGAGCAGCAACTGGCGGTTGCGACAAACTCTGCCTCGGCGGTAGAGGTTGATACGCAATTTTGCTTCTTCGAAGCCCAGCTGACAAGACGATCACCCAAGAACTGGACATGTCCCGACGTGCTTTTCCGGTCCAGCATATTTCCAGCATGGTCAGCGTCTGAATAAGCTATCAGTTCAAAACCTGTCTCTTTCGGGTACCACAAACCAAGATCAGCAGTACCTTTTAAATAACGAAAAATACGCTTTACAGCAGCTAAGTGAGACTCTTTCGGTTTTGACTGAAATCTTGCACACAAGAAAGTCGAGAACATAATGTCTGGCCGGCTAGCCGTCAAGTACATCAGAAAACCTATCATTCCTCTATAAGTTGTAGCATCCACATCCTTTCCGTCAGGATTGGAGTGTAGCTTGATACTGGTAGACATGGGGGTTTTCATAGGTGAATATTTTTCCATCTGGTATTTCCGAAGAATATCCGAGATGTACTTAGACTGATTAATGAAAATTCATGTTGCTAATTGTTTAACTTGAAGACCCAGGAAAAAATTCATTTGCCCCATCATGCTCATTTGAAAATGTTTACTCATGAGGGCTGAGAAGTTTTGACAGTACCTGGGGTTTGTGGAGCCAAAGATTATGTCATCGACATAGATCTGTACAAGAATAATATCGCGCTTTTCTCTTTTAATAAAAAGGGTGGTGTCGATCTTACCTTTGGAAAAGCCAGATTTAACTAAGAAGGATGAGAGTGCATCATACCAGGCTCGTGGCGCTTGCTTAAGACAGTATAAGGCCTTGTCAAGAAAGTAGACGTGATTAGGGTTTTCAGAACTCACGAAGCCTTCGTGTTGCGAAACATAAACCTCCTCCTTGAGAACGCCATTCAAAAACGTAGATTTCACATCCATTTGAAAGACAATGAAGTTCTTGTGAGCGGCGTAGGCAAGGAACATGCGAATCGCTTCAATTCGCGCAACCGGTGCAAACGTCTCATCATAATCTATTCCTTCCTGCTGGCGATATCCTTTAGCTACCAGACGCGCTTTGTTCCAGACTATGATTCCATTTTCGTCCTTCTTGTTCTTGAAAATCCATTTCGTTCCAATCACCGTCTTATTCTTTGGTCGGGGAATAAGTCGCCACACTTTGAGGCTCTCAAATTGGTTGAGTTCTTCTTGCATAGCTATCACCCAGTCTGGATCATTCAATGCTTCGGAGACGGTTGAAGGTTCGAGACGACTAAGGAACGAAGATAATAGACAGTCATTCGCGGTGGTGGATCGAGTCTGAACAGGGGAATTGGGATCACTGATGATCTGATGTAGGGGATGAGTTCGTGTCCACTTGGTGGCGTGTGGAAGGGGTTGATATGTCTGTTGAGAGGTATCGGAATCCACATAACCACCTGGGGGGAGATCCTGAACTGCTTCGAGGGAAGACGTCCTGTGAGGTGGAAGCTCCGTGGCTGGAGTCGGGCGAGAGGTCAAGGTCGACTCAGCGAGTGATGAATCGATGACGGTATCCGGGATTGCCGGAGAGAGAACTTCGGTAGCACCTTCAGCAGGGGTCGGTTCAGGAGTTCCAACTGTTGTCGGTGCGTCAGGAGGAACTTTAGAGGTTGGAGGGGGGTCAGGCAAGGTTGAATTACCTGAGTCTGTTGGACCAGTGACCTGTGTCACTTCTTGTGCTTGAGCATCATTCCTGTTACATGATATAGCATTAGGCATGGAAGAAAAGTAATCATCAAAAAAATGCTCAAAAAGTAAATCCAAATCTGAAAGATGTGCTCTTGATGTAGACGGTTGATCTGGATTTACTGGAGATTGTGTAGATCCTGAACGTAATTGTCCAGAAGCTAACACTCCAGTTAAAGCGGGTTCTGAACCGAGGTGTTCAGAAGCCATGTCAGCGGCCTCGTCAAAAGTCACGTTTACACTCTCAACAACGGTCTTTGTCCGTTTGTTGTAGACTCTGTAAGCTTTGGCTTGCTGTGAATAGCCGATGAACACTCCTTCGTCCGCTTTTGGGCTGAATTTGCCGAGATCGTCCTTGTCATTCAGTACGAAGCACGTGCATCCGAATGCATGGAAGTAGTTGATGTTCAGGATGCGTTTGTTGATGATCTCGTATGGGGTCTTGTTGAACCGCTTGTTGATGATAGAACGGTTTTGCGTGTAGCATGCGGTAGCAACTGCTTCTGCCCATAGATGTAGCGGGAGCTTGGACTGAGATAACATCGTGTGGGCGGCTTCGACAAGAGTTCGATTATGGCGCCCTACTACCCCGTTTTGTTGAGGAGTACGAGCGGCTGAGAAAGTGTGGGTAATACCCACTGAGATCAGGTAACTAGTGAGCACTTGATTCTTGAACTCTGTTTCGTTATCCGTCCGAATGGTCTGAACTGATTGGTTGAGACTGACTTGAATGCTCTTCAGAAGAGAAATGATCAGCTCGGGGGTTTCATCCTTTGAACGAAGGAATCTAACCCACGTGTAGCGAGAAAAGTCATCAACCATCACTAGGACATACTTCTTGTGATTGATACTCTGAATGCATATCGGTCCACACAAACCATATGAATGAGTTCGAGGGACCGAGAAGTACTAGGAGTGGCTTTAGGCTTGTGCAAAGCCTTCTTCATCTTGCCCATTTCACAGGCGGCACACAAATGATCTTTTTCAAACTTAAGATCTGGCATTCCTCTCACGTGCCCACCGAGCACCAGCTTATTGATAGTCTTGAAGTTCAGGTGCGAGAGTCTACGATGCCATAACCAGTTTTGTTCGGCTGAGGCTTTGGACATCAAACAAACTTCCTTATCTGCTTTCAGAGACGAGAGGTCTATCATGTAGAGATTTGTGCGACGCGTTCCAGGAAGAATTTCTTTTCCATCTTCAGTCCGAACGCTGCACCTTTTTGCTTTGAAGGTGACCTCTAGATTCTTATCGCAGAATTGACCGATGTTGAACAAGTTGTGACCAATACCTTCGAGGTAGGACACTTTCTTGATTGTGAGATTGTCCTCAACGATATCGCCATAACCCATAATGGGAGAATAATGATCATTCCCAATTCCCACATTTCCACAAAACTTCTCGGTGAAGTTTGTGAGAAGCTCCTTTCTTCCAGTCATGTGCTTGGAGCAGCCTGAATCTAAATACCACACATAACCGTCCTGCAAAACAAGTTAATGCTTTTTAGGTACCCATTCGTAAATGGGTCCTTTTGGATTAGACTTAACACTCGACTGGGAGACCCGTTTGGACTTGGGTCTGTTTCTATGGCGGGTAGCATCAAAATTGGAATGATAATTAGAAACATGATACGACCCAAACCAATCAGATGTAAATCTACGATCAACAAAATCATTCAATCCACAGTAGGAGCAACAAATACAATCATGAGACAGTTGAAGTAATTGCTTAATGGAATAAACTTTTAAAGGAAAAAATCCATTACATTCAACCAAAGGTTTAGAATTAAAAACATCGTGACTGTTATTGTTTTTCCTAGAATTTAAAACGGGATTAAGTAATTCTGTCGTCGCCGTGCTCTCCTTAGACTTCTTAGCTACCCACCCGTACTAGATTGCTTTGCGTCGACCAAAAGTATCTGAAAGACCGTTAAACCCATAGTCAGAAGATTTGAATTTTGATGATTGTTGCTTTTTAGAGCGACCGGTCTTTTTCTTCTTCTGTGAACATCTTTTGGATTTAGAATTTGAAGAATTATTCACAGAAGAGTTTTGTGGGGTAGATGTGGAACATTCACCCTTGTAAAATTTTACCAGAGGCTCACAAGAAGAAGTTAGAAAATCAACGTGACTTGGTAGAGAATGATTAAAATCAAATTGGTCCAATTGACTATCTAGGCACACCTCAGAATTCAAGAATGCTGAAAATTCCATTTCCTCATCAGAAGGAGCCTTATCACTTGATGAATTCAGGACATCGGAAGGATTTGTTTCTTTAAGCGGATCATAGGCGGAAGCATTTTGAAAATCAGAACAATGATCTGTTTCTAAAGATTGAGGCTCTTTTCCTTTGTTTGAACGAGTTGGTGACGAGTCACCCAAAAAGGCTTTACAGGAAGATGTATCCGAGGAAGGATAGGAATTTTCAGACAAATGAATTTTCTCAACTTGGAGAATTTCAGGCTTAGCTTGAGGCTAAGCTTTGTGAAGTCGCTCTTTCATCAGATCTGCTGCCACAGCAGCCAGTTGTGAATTAAGCTTCTTTATTTATGTCTGAAAGAATTCCTTTTCCTCCTCCGACACAGTTTCCTTTTTATCGGAATTGAGACACTCAATTTGGGATAAAAGCTCTTGTTTTTCCTTTTGAAAAATGTTCCTCTCCTGTTCAAATGACTCTTCTAGCTGAACAATTTTCTTTTCTAAAATCATAGGTGGAACGTAAACTTTATGGTCTATTAGTTCCTCCTCGGTTTCAACGGTTTTAGCATCTAGTTCAGCTTGAGTGTAGCTTCGAAAATAGTCATTTGACAGGAAACAGGATTTTTCAGCGTTGTAAGATGCATTCAATGAATCATAAACAAAAGGAAGTTGCATTTTGGAAGAGTTCTTCCTTCGCAAATTGTCTTGTTCCGTGTCCTCATCATCAAGTGGCTTGGTCCAATTGCTTTTGTACTCTGGGTAAGTTTTATCTATTCCAAAAAATTCGAACGCATATAACGTAGGAACTTTGGATAAGGCCTTTTTCAGATAACGTGGATTATCGTAACCGATACCCGTATCTGCATACTTGGGTTCTTTTGGTGCAATTAGATTCAGCGTTTGATGAGATTGACCAATTTTATAAAGTTTTCGTTCAAGATCCTTTAATTGATTAGATAACCTTTGATTTTCATTTTTGTAAGCCACACTTTGAGTCACAATATCAATTTTCTCATTTTCTGACATACGTAGCTCATAGGTAAGATCATCTACTTTGGTCTTTAATTCTTTTGATTCTTTTGAACAACTCTCACACTCTTCTTTTAAATTTGAAATTATGCACAGGTTGCCAGCAATATCTATGCTTTGTTGTTCAATATATTCAGACTGTGCAGACACACGTTTTTTCAGAGATGAGATGAGTTGTTCATTTTCTTTTATGGTTAGCTTACAGGGGTCTAATTTGTGCACAGTGATTTGCATTTGTTCAATTAAGGCTTCTAAGTAAGGAGCACATACCTGACATGAGGAATCACGATCATCATTATCAGTATCGGACTGTATTGAGTGCTTGCCCATGAAATATAGATGTGCTTCAGCATCATCATCTTCTTCATCAGATACGTTCAGCCAGTAGTCATCTTCTGCCATGAGAGCCTTACCTGCTTCCTTTTCTTTGGCCAGCAGCATCTTGGCTTTAGAGTAATCTGAGTTGCACACGACAGGCTTGCGACAATCTTTGGCAAAGTGACCCAACCGACCACAGTTATAGCATTTGATCGGTTCCTCTTTCGCTTTCTCATCAGACCTTTTCTCAGTCTTCTTTCCTTCATCAACGCGTCTCTTCCCTTCATACTTCTCTTTATGATCACGTCGATTGAGAGGAGTAGTGGAGTATCTTTGCTTGTTTGATGAAGACTTGTTGAAGAATTTCCTCTTCTGGAACACTTGTGTTAAGAACAGCACAGCTTCTTTAATCTGAGTGTATTCTGGATCCGAGTCACTATCAGGATCTTCGGGTTCAGAATCACTATTTACTGGCTCCTTTTCAGGCGCGCAACTGACAGATTTACCTCTCTTATCTGATACAAGCGCTAACGGATCAACCACTGGCTTTTCATCTGCCTTTTGATTTCCCATCAACTCAAGAACTTCCTCTTCATCCTGGAGAAGCATTTCATATAATTCGTGTAGAGGAATCGTCTCCAGGGTTTGAGTATGACGGATATGAGAGACGAACGACTTCCATTCAGGCTGGAGATTGTTCAAGAACTTGATGTTGTTCTCGGTGTTCGTCTTCGTGATCTTGTTTTTCTGAAGATCGTTCAGAAGCAGGTTGAACCGTGCATAGGTTTCTGTGAGCGTCACGCCTTTTCTTGCTTTGAAGCCATCATATCGGGTGATGCAATTTGTCACCTTCAGCTGAGTGTTTATTCTGCTACCCATCATCATCTTCTCAATCTGGTCCCACATTCCTTTTGCAGTCTCCTTGTAATTATCGATGCTGGCATATATGTCGTTGGGTAGACTTTGTAGAAGATAGGACTTTGCATGCTTTTCAGCCTCAAACATGCTCTTTTCTGGAGGGGTAAACTCACTGAGTATTTTCCGAACCGAACGGTCTGGTCGACCTTCGGCTGGGTTTCCAGGCAGGACTTTCATTGGCCAGGGTTGCGGCCCCTCTTTCAGACATTTGAATATTTCCTCGTAGTTGGATTTCGCTTCGATAAAGTTCATGAAGCGATCATGCCATTGTGGGTATTCTCCCCGATAGAGCACCGGGGGTTTTTGATCTGAACCGATGGCTAAGGCGTCTCTCGAATTCATCTTATCTCTTTAAACTTAAAATGCACTGTAGTGATCGTGAGACAAACAAGATGATCCAAAAACAATATATATAATAAGCAGGACAGGACCGGTCGAACAAGGACCCGGTCGAGCAAAGGACCCGGTCGAAGCAAGGGTCCGGTCGAGAGACAAGTCCGGTCAACAAGGCACCGGGCGCAAAGCACCGTTCAACTGGGTACCAATCGTTGCGCCACAGAGTACCGGTCGAGCAGGGTATCGGTCGAACAAAGTACCAGTCAACAAACCACCGGTCGCCAAAGCAATCCGGTCGAGTTAAGGTACCGGTCAACACAAGACACCGGTCCACAACAAGGATCCGGTCGTATGGAAACCAGTCCGGTCAAGAGGACCCGGTCGATACCAGATAGGGTCCGATCGATATCCAAAAACAGATAAACACAAACGAAAACAGACAATTCGATTAACAGCTAAACTACCGATAAAATCGATGAATCTGAAATCGATCGACCCAGAAAAATTTTGCCAGAACCTCAAGAACTTATGCAGTTTTGACCTCAGAACAGATTTATTTTTGAGGTTGTCGACCGATCTTTTTAAAAAACTTGATTTTTAAAGTCGAGGGAAATCAACTTAACCAGGGAAGACGATGAACCAGAACACAAATCAACCAATTTTAAACCCAGAAATCGATTTCAAAGAAAAAAAAATCAGACTTGTCTCCAATAAAATCGATTTACAGATATGAAACTGATCTTAAGCAGATCGAAAACACAGATACAGTTATGTAGTCGATTTTGCAACAATCTTAACTCAGATTCACTAGACCAGAAATCAATTACTTGATATGGCAGAAAACAGATAGACAAATTCTCAGATCAAATCGATAAACAAATATCAATCCAGAAAACACTTAATCGACAGAAATCAAAAACTCAGATAGATCAGAATAACGATTATGAGTTTTAGACAAACCTTTTTGGATCAAACCTTCTGTCTCTTTGCTCTGATACCAATTGTAGATCCTAGTACAGTGCAATCACGAACAATAATATCAATGAAGAACAATAATATTGCCACAACCTCTTGTCATATGATTAATATTCAAGAAAGGTTTAGGTTTATAGAGAGAATATCTGATAAGCAAAGTAAACCTATTGACTAGAGAATTATGAATGAGATCTAAACTGAATAATGAAACTAATAATGCCTTTATATATTTAGGCGTACAAGCTAATGGGCTTTATGGGCTTTGGGCCCAACTAATAAATAAAACTATTAAAGAATTACATTTTGCACCCTGAACTTCTGTTTAACATATAAAACACCCTAACACTTATTTGCATAAATGGAGATTATTTGGTAAGAATACAATTTTAGTGTTGTTGAAAATATGTGTATTTGGTGTTGTAGAATGTTATGAAAATACCAACGTATGGGTCATTGGAGTTTGGTCATTCCCAACGTTGCGAACATTTCGGAAATCATAAACCTTTTGGTTTTGGAGAAAATATGTATTTCAACTATTTTTATGAGTAAATCTTCGAAATTGATATTTTAACGATTTATTGTACGAACGTAAGTCCCTTGGAGTAATTGTACTTTTAATGTGTATTATGGGAAATATTTGATCTCGTGTTATGGGATGTTTTGAAAGAGTCAACGGGATTATAAACTTATGTGGAAAATGATTTGTCCCAATCTATATTGTGTTGGAGTTTATTCATGTGTTTCCATAAACGTTGGTCGATTAGTGTTTTATTGCATTTTAAAGATTTTAACATATGGTCATTTGACTGGTTGAGCTTAAGGCTCGGTTTTCGTCTTTGTCGGGTCTTGGGGACATTTGTCTGGTTTTAATAACTTAAAGTGGAGCTTTGGGTGTGAGTTGCATTTATTACACTTCATTTTGGAGAATACATGTTTTGAGTGCGTGTGTCATTCATTTCGAGTCATGTATTTTAGACTGTAATGCATTTGGATCCATAGGCATGTAAGTCGATAATAATTGACAGTGAGGAGTCTTGATTTCTCACTTGGGAAACATGTTGTGTTGGCATTGTTGTTGTCCCGGTTGTTTTGTGGAGATGAATCTTTATGGGTTGTACTCCGGGACCATGGGTTTTGTGGTCTTGATGTTCTAATTCTTGTGTACCAGGGTTAGACATCATGAGTTATCAAATAAGGAGATGAGGCTCCTATCTTGAATGCTAGGGAGTAGGCACTAGGGGTCGAATGAGAACCCTGAGGATGAAACTCCACTAGAGAACGAACATGCAATAAGATCGTGTATCCTTGAGGTGTAGCTCGGCAGAGCAGGTAATTGGGGATACTGTTTAATTAGGGTCTTGAAATAAAGTCCGACTGGAGGTGTAGCTTTTTAAGCAGGCAATACAGTCACGATCTGAGGTGTAGTTTGACAACATGGTTATGTGGCTTAACTTTGTGTTCCGCCGCGTAGAATGGAATCGGGTCTCCCCCGTCACCGGAAGGTGTTATTTGGGTATTAAATTTTATTATTCTATTATCCATGTTTTCGGTGACGTTTTACATATATGGATTTTATTCATGATTTATGGGTTTGAGTATTATGCTCCACCCGTGTTTTGGGTGTTTCGGGAAATAAAGTTCTAACCGCATTTTATAGATCGGGAGTTTTAAATTTTCATTCACGTTTTGAGTGAGTTTTGGGTTTAATTTACTTTATGAAGGAATGTCTATGTTGCGGCACTTGTCTTTAAAATGTGGGTTGTTGGAAAACGAGTCGTTTAATATTTATAGTAAATCAGTTTGAAAGATTATGATTCAAACTGCATTCTTTCCTTTTAACAAATATTTATGCATGCTGAAAACTCTTGAACTCACTAGGAGTTAGCCTAATCTTTTATTTGTCGGCATGTGCATCAGGTTTCGGTTAAGGATTGGTACTAGCGACTTGGTGGAGAGTTGGGTACTAATTATTTGCACGAGGGTGAATAGCTTGGTGAAGTGTTCCGCATTTATCTTGGGAATAGCAACATGTATTTGGGTTTAGTAGCTCCCGACCTTCTTATTAGTCTTGATGTAAGACTCTATCCATTTTTGTGAAGGTTAAATCTAGAATAGTATTTCAATAAAGGACTTGTTGTAAGATATTTTATCTTTCTTTGAGGCATTATTGAAAATTTTAAATTAGTTGCTCTTTTCAAATTTGAGGGTGTTACAATAGGTTTTCCCTTGTAAACTTGTTTGTAAGAATTGTCATTTTCTACATTTTATAGAGAGAGAGCTTAGAGAGAGAAAGTGATCATTGTATTGTGAATCTTTAGAAATCAATATACTTGTGATTTGTGGCTACATCGTTTGTGATTCATTGATAAACACTTGCACATTTGGGACTATCATTAACAAATTTTGAAAAAGAAGAATAACATATCTTACTATTAATTATTATATGTTTATAAAATTATAATAACTCAAAGTCTCGAACAAAACTCTTCGTGCAACGTGTGCTTCATGCTTGAAGCCTTGAACATTAAAGACTAAAGCAGACGTGAGGATTGAGGAACCGACAGTGAGACTTGAGAGACCAGAGGCAACAGGAGTAGATACGATTAGGTTTTAGGAAAAGTAATAAAAATAGTATATCTAGTAAATAGTTTTCGGGTCAGATCGGATCGGGTGACATATATTAAGACCCTACCCGAACCGATATATCCGGCCTAAAATTCGGATTTCCGACTTCGGATATGAGCGAATGGTTAGGGTCAGGCTATTCGGGGTTTTTTCGGGTCGGGTTTGTTAGGACTGAAAGTCCTAGTGCGTTGAAAGTTGTATAATGCATTTATAGGGTTTGAATTGTAATTATTTGATAGTTGTTTTGTAATTGGGCCTCAAGCCCATTAGGCCTTACACGTTTGATATTTAAAGTATGGTTTAACCTAGTTTTAGGTTTAGAGTTGAATGTGAAGAGGTTAATGGTCATTAGAAAGGTTTACTTAGCCGTATCAGATTTTCTCTCTGTAAACCTAAACCCTTTACTAATAAATCTAATCATATGACCAGCAGTTGTGATTGATTCTTATTGTTGATTGATTATTATATCGTGATTGCACTATATCTGGGATCTACAATTGGTATCAGAGCATAATCGAATAAATTTTCATTCGATACGATCAAAAGGTTTGTCTAAAACCCATCTCTTTATCGACTTATGTTTATCGATTTGGGTTTATACGGTGCATCTCTGTTCAATGAAATCAAAGGTTTGGATTTGTGTTTTTAGTTGTTATTTAGGCTAATTCAATCTGGGTTTGTGATTGCTAAACAAAATTGTTTTGATTAATTTTGATTTAAAAAAAAGTTTGATTCGGTTGAAATCTGAGGTTATACGATTTTTTGTTTATACGGTCGCTGCCTTCTGAGTTCTTGGATCTTCAATTGGTGTCGCCTTCTAAAATTCAATTTTTTATCGACTTCGGCGCATCTCTGTTCTTCAGTTTCAAAAATATTGGGTTTGTGTCTTTGAAATTAAAAAGGTCAAGAAATTTCGTTTTAAAAAGTGTTTTTGGTTGAAATCTGGGTTTATATCGCCGATTTTCTTGATTTGTTCGTCAAAATCCGGAACATTCAACCAATCCGGACTTCAACGCACTTATCGGGAAATTCCTAATCTCGCTTTTCTCTCCTCTCTCGGCTAAATCTCTCGATCTCAAGTGCAAATCAGGTGAGTTTTAATTAAATGTTTTTCTAAAGTTAATGTCTCGATTTCCGTTTAGATGAGGTGTGAGATTTTGATTGCTGCCAGATCAAATTCCTTGCCCATATATTCCACCAGTTTTTGAAGGACATTGCTACCGGTGTTTGAGACTCCCGTACCACAGGTTTATTGTTTACCGGAGTTGAGTCAAACTCCCGGATTGGATCTCTCGGGATCTCAGTTTCCCGGTTGGCACGACCGAGGTTTGTAGTTTCCCGGTCCCTGGTCCATGTGACTTGAGTTTAAGGTTTTCCCGGCTCTCGTGGCTTCAACCAGTCTACCAGGATTCTTAATTTTCTTTTTATATTCTTCTTTTATATTGTGTTTCCCCTTCGTCATGACCTCCCCCAATCTCCACTTTCCACAAATCTCCATTAATTCCCAATTCCACGATTGCTAAATCTCACTGGGTATAGAAGTCCCGACCGCCGGCCTTTGTCCTCAACTTCCGGGTTTATTCGTTTACCGGTCCTTGCGTCTCCCGACCTTTCCCGGTTCCACACTGTGACCGTCTCCCGATCCTTGGCAGTTGGCACGTTGCTGCTAATCACTCCCGGACCTTGAGATTCGGTCATAACAAAAGTTTAAGAGGTTTCGATCGGTTTGTCGAAAAGCTTTTCGGTTGGTTCGGTGTGACCGTGGACAAAGTTTTTAAATTTTTAAACTAGTAAGGACTGTTTACGAAGCTTAAACGATCGATTTCTATCGAAAAATTTAAACCCATGTTGACCTTTTAAGTCTTCGTTCGGTTTCCGAAAAAAAAACTTTCGGTTGCTTCGTTCGAGAGTTTGAGAGATTGTTTAGGGTTCTAATCAGTTGAGTGAGCTTAAGGGAACATAAACGATCGATTTTGGTCGAAAAGTTTTAACCCATACCGAGTTTTTAAGTTTTCGATCGTTTTACGAAACATTTTCAGTTGGTTCGTTTGTGATCGTAAGTTGACCGTTTGATTTTTAATTTGTTAAGGAGTGATCAGGGAGCTCTAACGATCGTTTTGCATTGAATATTTCTAACCCATTTGAAGTTTTGCAGGTGCGTCTCATCGGAGAAGATGATGTATAGTGTTTTAACCGTATTCCGTTAAGTTGCCGTTAAATGCTTTACATTTTAGTCCTTTTTCGTTAGTGTCTGTTAGTTTGTTAGTTTGGTTGATTTTACTTCATTTTTAGCCCTTTTTCAGTTAGTGTCCAGTTAAGTCCGTTAGAAGTTTCAAATTTTTCACTTTTAGTCCCTCTAGTTAGTAGTTTTAATATATGTCATTTCTAGTCCTTCTACTTTTAAGCTTAATTTTCTGTCCCTTTTAGTCCTTGTAGTTTTAAGTTTCAGTTTGTGTCACTTTTAGCCCCCGTACTTCAAAGTTTTGGTCGTTTGTCATTTGTGACCCCTAAACTTTCAAGTTTCACTCGTTGTCACTTTTGGTCCTTGCACTTTAAAGTTTCATCTCTTGTCAAGTTCAGTCCCTGGACTTTAAGCTTTACAGGTAACAATGACTCATTTGATTCATCTTGATACTTCAAAAGGAGATATGATGAAAATCATTCGAGATTTGGAAGCGAAAATTGCACTCTAGAGGAAACTAATGACGATCTTGAGGTTTCAAAACTGAAGGCGGAGGTTAATTCAATGACAACTATAGTAGAGAAAAATTCTTTGAAAAATAAAAACTTTGAGCTGAAAAGGAGAACATCAGATCTTGAAAGAGAAGTTGATATAAAGAAAAGGGATCTACATGAACACTCAAAGAAAATATCTGAACTTGAAAGAAAAGTTGCAGACTTTGAAGCAAAAGAAGAGAAGAACCTGGAGCTTGAAGAAAGAGGAAACGTGTTGGAGAGTGAAAATCTCGACCTGAAGAAAAGACTTGTTTTTGAAAAGGAAAAAGTCAATTTCTCAAATGAAAGGAAGAATCTTGAATGAAAGATTCTTTAGCTTTCAAAGAAAGTTTTTGATGAAAGAAAGGTTTTTGAGGTTCAAAATGCGAAACTTTCAAAACAGATTTCTGATTTTGAAAATGCTTTGATAATTGAGAGAGATTCTTTTGAGAAAGAGCGAAAAGGTTTTAAGAGTGAAAAGGAAATGATTGAAAAGAAGAATGTTGCGGTTCTTAAAGAGATATCTGATAAACACAACAGTATAGAAAAGGATTTTGAAAGTGAAAGAAAGATTTTCGAAACTGAGATTCATAAGCTTTCAAAGAAATTATCTGAATTAACAACAGAGATTTTGAAAGAACAGAAGGTAAAATCCGATTTACAAAAACAATTTGACTTGATTCTAGAAGAAAGAAATGTTTTATCCGAAAAAGTCAAGAAACTTGAAGAAATAAATCTTAAAGTCAATTTATCTGAACAAGTCAGTCCCAATACTGTTGTTCAGTCTCCTTATTCTTCAAGTTCACCTTCTACAACTAACTCTTTGAAGAAGTTTGTCAAATCAAATGAATTTTCAAAAGATCGTATTCACCCTTCAAATCTTTTCTATAATTCTCTTGTTGATGATTCAAATAATCAAGTGTTTCGAAAAGTCAGGATGGTTTGGAGAAAGAAATCAACTACAAAAGTAGTGAAGGAAACAAGTCTCATGATTCTTCTGTAGTTGATACAAAGTCATTTATTTCCAAGACTGATTCACCTACTTATGTTTATTCTATAGGAAAGTTGATCAGTCTGTACCGGCAAACGATCTGTTGCACTTACTGTGGAAAGAGTGGTTTTGTGCATCCAAGGTACGTTAATAGTTGGTATGGTATTTATAGCATCCCCAATCCTCAGTTTTAATAGCTTAAAAGCTAAAACAACTAACCATCAAGGATCCATCACAGCATGGATACCAAAACCAAAATCTTCCTAATCTGTTTTGCAGGAATGTCATGTGTGATTTAATTCAGATTATTCAAGTCACATGACTACAATCAAGGGTTATGCCACTTTTGAGGGGGAGTACCATGTTTGTTTGTGTAAATTTTCATATCGACTTCTGAACACTTCTGTTCAGGACTCGTACTTCAATGTTTTGACTTGTACTTCAATGTTCTATCTTGGTGAGTTAAAGGAGTGTTAGGGCTTTTAATGTTTCTATGGTCAATCCAGAACCGGAAGGACCTACCCAAGAAACACATCCATTTCATAGATATCAGTGAGGGGTCTAGATTGATAGATGAGTTCGGAGTGAAAAGAATATGGTGAGGATGTGACAGGACATAAAAGAATTATTGGTCCCTACCAAACCGAGTCAGTTATCCGGGTTACCATATAATCTATTCATTCTCGTTCTTTGGAGATGGATATTGAAATAGACATGGACCCAATGTAGACAACTCGTGTCTCCCCACCCAACCACTCAAGTATCTCTCAAAAGATACTTGTTTCATATAAGCACAGAGATTTAGCACATAATCTATCTATTCCTCACTCGGAGGTCTTAGATATTGAAAAAGGAAGACATCAGCTCCGGTCTCCGAACTTCATATTCATCTCACTGTGTCTATTTATTTCTAACCTGTGTTCCAGGTTGAATCAATCTTTGAGCCTAATCGCCATTATTATACTTCTTTCACACGCACGAATCTTTGTGATTCCCCTTGCATATCTTTATGATATTGCCAGAACAGTTTGAGAAGTAATTTTTTAATATTTTACTTCAGTGATAACTGGAAGTCCTGTCAGAGATACATCGATGCCAACTCTGAAAATAGGGCACACAATTATTTCAATTGTTGTGATAGCAGTTACTATTGTGTTTCTGTGTTAGCTGTTACCCTTGGTTACTGTATCGATTTATCTGATGTTTTGCTACTCATCCGATTAGTCTTTGAAGTTACATGATGCTCAGGTTTCTCCTAATCATCATGAGGGGGAGAACGACAGAAAATTCAAACACACAAATCATCGTGTTGAAGGGGAGTTAGCAAAATCTGAGGGGGGGGGGGGTAACAAGAATTTCTTAAATCTAAGGTTGAAAAGCCATTGAATTTCAAAGATTGCAGCTAAGCAAAAAAGATTTTATTGGTTCTTCTATCCTTATCATATGGTGTTTGCTACTCATTGATACCTCCTACGAGCTAATTGAAACAAGTTCTTAAGTTGAAAGTCAATTCAACTCGCGGTTCAGAGACAGATTCTTTGTTTTAAACTGAAGTTGCACCGTGGAATGTCACGTAACTCGCACATTATCTTTCTTGTGTGCTGATCCGATATGTTGAGTTTCTACAGTTGAAAGTTGATTGATAGTGCGTTCAGTCGAGGCTATTGTACATTGAATCTGGTTACAAAGTTGAAACTATGAAGACCAAGAGATTTATTCAAGGGGGAGTTTAGAAAGACATGAAGACATGCAACACCAAAGTTCTTCAAAGACTTAAGAGGGAAAGAAGATCAAGGCCTGAAGAGTTCAACATGATAAATGCCTTATTCAACTTTAGAGGGAGATTGTTAGGACTGAAAGTCCTAGTGCGTTGAAAGTTGTATAACGCATTTATAGGGTTTGAATTGTAATTATTTGATAGTTGTTTTGTAATTGGGCCTCAAGCCCATTAGGCCTTACATGTTTGATATTTAAAGTGTCGATAACCACTTTTCATGTTTCTCACCATTAACTCAATTTCTCACCGCCCAAAAAAACCTCTAGACCGGACCGGACCGGACCGTCCGGTTTGGCAATTTTTCAAACCAGATCGGACCGTCAAACCACTCAAACCACAAAAAACGACCCAGTTTGACTTGGTTCGACTGGTTTGAGCGGTCCAACGATTTTTTATGACACCCCTAGTTAAGATTAGCCTATACAAATATAATGGATATTCATAAGTTCTAGAAATTTCAGTTCATATCCTATGGATCCAATTATTTGTAATAATGATAGCAAGCAAATATCCAATTATTTGATAAAGTATCTCTTTGTGAATTTTAAGCGGAGGCCGACTTATTTGTTCCACTATAAGAAGTGAAATTTGTATTTAAAGCTAAAATGTATAACTAAAAACATCATTTAGAGATTGAAGACTGAAGACAAGTGTAACTAAAGATAGCATTTAAACAATCGTTGCTAAAATGTTTTTCAGATTAGGAAACATATCATCAATTTACCATCTATGTATTCTTATTGTTTATTAGATGCCCAATTACGCATTTTATTTAGTAAAAACCAATTTTTCTATGCATTTTGCTTACACTCGTCGCATTGCACAGGTACACAACTACTATTAAGTAAATAAAGTTATTAATTGGACACCATTTGAAATATAGAGAGATAAAATTAAATTGCAACTAATATATTAAAACTATTCGACATTTGATAATTAAAAAATTAGAATTGTTTGGGATTTGAATAGTTTGCTCTTTGTTTTATATTTGTGTCAAAGTCCTCAATGGGATGGATTTCGGTGAGAAGTTAAGGTTAACGTGAAAAGCGTGAGAAGTGGTTATCAACCATTGGATAAGAAATTGATGCACATTAGGATGAGATGCACCAAAATAAGATACACTGTGCTTCACCGGATCAATTCTCTTTTAAGCCGCAATTTATGGGAGGGCATTAGATTAAAAGTGATCAACGGTTCAGATCCATTTCTCACGTTAACTTCAACTTCTCATACGATCATTCGCCAGTCCTAGATCGCCTTTATTCTTCGTTTTTTATTTCTTCAATTATTTATTTCTCGGGGCTTCAATGTGTTTGGGTTTCGTCGTCATCATCTTCCACAAAAAAGTGTGTATTTATATATTTGGAGTAAATGGAACAAAAAACGGTGGATTTAAATTTAAAAAGGGTTATTGTGATTTGTGACCGGGCTTTTATCAGGCTTTTGCATAGGCAGGGATTGGGACTAAGAATCTGGGTTTTTCAGGTCTCGCATTGAACCAAAAAAACGGCATGCTTCCTGTAGGCCTCTGTCCAGACTAAGATTGGGACCAAGAATCTGAGGGTTTTCAGGCCAAGCCTGGGACCAAAAAACCGGCCTGATTGAGCCTAGGACCGTGCTTTGGGCTCACTAGGCCCATACTTTTTCAAGTTCGGTTGGAGTCAAACTTGGGCCTTTTTATGTATCTTTAAATGCAATGAACATGGAGAACTTTAATATATTTAGGGTTGTTTAGCAGTTGCCGGATGGTTTGATGTAGAATGGTTAAGTGGTCAGAATGTTTAGGAGGCTCTGTATGATATAGTGTCATATGAAATATGGTTGTTTGGTAACTGTTTTGAATGAACAGAATGACAACAAATTACCATAAATAAAAAATAGTTTTAGAAAATAGAATAATTATCATTTTAAATTAGATAAATCCTTAAAATTCTCATTATATCTTTTAGATTTATTTATTTTGTAATTTCAATTATTTATTAAATTTTTTATTAAATTTTTTTCTAAATATACTTTTAATTAAAAAAATTCACAATTTTAACCAAATATCACGCGTGATATCATTATATAAATATTTATGCATATCACATATCATATTATTACATGTGATAATTGTATATATTTTAGTTAATCATATGTGATTATGAATACTTCTATTTATAGATATTTTTGTGATATAAATATTATCACATGTGATAATTGTATATATTTTAGTTAATCATATGTGATTATGTATATTTATATTTATAGATCTTTTTGTGATGTAAATATTATCACATGTGATTATGCGTCATTTATATTCAGACATATATTATCATATGTGATATTTACAAAAATTCACCTAGTGGGTTCATATGTGATACATAATAATATATCACATGTTAAACGAAGTTAATCACATGTGATTCAAAATGTAAATCAAAAAATAGAGAAAAAAATGGTGAAATAAATAATGAATTAGTTATGGATATCACATGTGATATTTGATGAAAATTATGATTTTATCTAGAAAATAATAATATGAATTTGATAAAAAAAATTATGAATTTATTAAAATTAAAAAATAAATAAATTTAAAAGATATTATGAGATTTTTAAGGATTTATCCAATTCAAATTGTAATTATCCTAATTTTTAAAAAAATAATTTATTTATGCAATTTTTTAATTAATAAATTATGTGACTCTTATTCCTTCTCGCAAATTGACTACCTTCTCGTTTGAACCTCCCCCTATATATATATATATATATATATATATATATATATATGTATATATATATATAAATATATAGGGTTGGCTTCCAGTGAGAAGTTGAAGTTGACATGAGAAGTGTGAGAAGTGATTATCAACCGTTGAATGAGAAATGGACGCACAATAGGATGATGAGAAATTGACGCACAATAGGATGAGATGCACCAAGATAAGATGTACCGGATCAATCCCCTTCTAAGACGCAATTCAAAGGCATGAGATTAAAAGTGATCAACGGTTCAAATCCACTTTTCACGCTTCTCACGTTAACATCAACTTCTCACACGATCCTTCACCTAAATATATATATATATACACACACACATACATACATATATATAGATGTTCAAACAAGACCAATAACTATAATAAGAATACAAGAAAACGACCAAATCACATGCAAAATCTCATGTGATTTTACACGAACGGTCAATGTAAGGGTGTGCGGACGACCTTGTAGCGACCTCGACCAAAGTCAAGATGTTATTTGATCATTTTCATGTTCTCTTATTTAATTATTGTTCTCATTTGAACCCGACCCTATACAACCCCCCCCCCCCCCCCACCCCACACACACACATATATATATATATATATATATATATTTATATATAGGGGTCTAATCAAATGAGAACTAGGTAGTCTGTGATAACCGTGAGATCCAATATGAGCCACTCATTCCATATAATTAATGTTATTTTTAAAATAAAGTAAAAGGATAATTTGGTAATTTAACAATTTTTATTTTTTACTATAAATAAAATCAATAATTACTCAAATAATTACCTAATTGATTACAATTAACCCTACTTAGCATTTTGAAACAGATGATAACTCACGCTTCTCCATAATGGTATTACAATGTATCACAATGGTGTCACAATGTATCACAATGGGTATCACGTGTAGTATCACAGTGCATCTTGTATGTATTTTGAGTATCACACACATGATTGTTTGAATGTATATTGTTTTAACATTGTCGATGTTTTTAGGTTTCGCATTGTGTATTATAGTTGTATCACAGTGGCATTATAGTTGTATCACAGTGCGTCTTATATTTACTTTGGGTATCACACACTGATGAATGTTTGTATGCGGGTCTCGGAGGTCAGATTTGAGAGAGAAAGGGAGAGAGAGAGAGAGAGAGAGAGAAAATCATATTACCTAAAATGCCCTTTAATTAAAATTTAAAGTCAAATTACCAAATATATTAATTTCCTAATTTATTATTTGATGTGTGGATGAGATTGAATCTCACAGTTATCACAAATTATACAATTCTCCCTTGAATGACCCCCTATATATATATATATATACAAGTTGTGTTAAGAACCCAAGATTTATTTAGAAACTTCAGATCCGCCCACAACACGTCATGTGTCTCTCTTCAAGATGAACATTTATCATGAATAACAAATTAATCATGAACATGGAATTGTTAATTCACCAGGAATCACACACATTTCTGATAAATATGGACATGTTATTCATCATAAATCACATATTCATTATGAATATTTTACAACATTGAACACGTTTCTATTCCTAATGAATATGTTACGTATCGTGCCATGGCCTAATCTTTTTTAGGTTCCTAACGAAACATGTCTCGATATATATACACACACAATTTGGACCAAAATGAAAACAACATTTTTTTAGCTAAATGAGATTTCAAAAGTTGTTATAATTATATACGTTTTATGCAAGGTACCATCGTTTTATGCAAGATTTTAAAAATCTCTTAATTTACAAGTATCAAAGTACAAGATACATATTACTACTGCAATATGTATAAATATATACATATATATATATAATATGTATATATAGAGGGAGGTTCAAGGGAAAACCTCAAAAAAATGAAAAACTGAGGAACACCCTGGTAGCCATTCATCTGGACGGATACCGTCCACCGTCCAGATGAATGGCTACCAGAGTGTTCCTCAGTTTTCCGTTTTTTTTTTAGGTTTTCCCTTGAACCTGACCTATATATATATATATATATATATATATATATATATATATAGAGAGAGAGAGAGAGAGAGAGAGAGGTGGTTTCATTTGCAAACCACCATTATATAGTAAACTTTGCAACCCATCTATAAACCGTAGATTTCACCAATTAACGGTCAAGATTGAAATAAGTTATTTATGGTAATAAAAAATTAAAATTAAATTATTAAGTTACTGAAATTAACATGGAGGGGTAAAATCGTCCATTGCAAAATGCAATCAACAACTTGTTATATGGGATAAAATCACGCTAGGAATCTTTGCTATATATATAAATTCATTATTAAATTTGCACAACTAAATATAAATCTTTGATGAGAATGGTTAAATGGGATGAAAATTTTATTAACCATCGATGACCCATAATCTTTATTAACCATGGATGAACCTATAACCATATCCGAAATGAAACTGGTTCATCAACCGGAGATGAAACAAAAGTGAACCGGAGATGAACGGATATGCACCGGAGATGAACGAAAATGAACCGGAGATGAAACGTAATGAAAAAAAAATACGATGAAACGTATTTTTAATGCACCGGAGATGAACGAAAATGAATCGGAGATGAACGGATATGAATCGGAGATGAAACGTAAGTGATCGGATATGAACCGGAGATGAAACGGAAGTGAACGGATATGAACCGGAGATGAACGGATATGAACCGGAGATGAATTCATTTATAAAAAAACAAAATAAATCCAGATTTGGGTGGCCAAATAATTAATCGAAAAATGATTTTCCAGAATTTGGTTCCAAAATAATTAATAGGAAAAATAAATTTCATTTATCATAAAATTGTAATACCATGTTTATAAAAGAAGTAAAATCTTACATAAAACAAAAAAAACAACGGTGACTATAAACCAAATTTTTCCAGAATTTGGTTTCCAAAAATTCTGAATAGAACAAATATATTTCATAATGCAAGATAATTATCTTGCATTAAATGTTTCATTGAAAACGGTTCATGTTTAATGTAAATATAAATTCCATAAATAACTCTGTCATATCAAAATGTCAAAAATACCCTTTCTGATAATTAAAAATAAAAAAGGTACGAAATTTTCTGATTGGTTGATATGAGTTTGTATAGTTTGCAATACATGGAGGGTTTTCATATGATCCCTCCCATATATATATATATATATATATATATATATATATATATATATATAGGGGCAGGTTCAAACGAGAAGACAATCAATTTGCGAGAAGGCGAGAAGCAATCTCAACCTTCCACCTCATCAGATCTTATATTTTGTGATTATCTTGCCAAAGGTAGGCTAAAAAGGTATGAAAGTAATTTAGATTTTAAAAATTAATTAATTAATTATTTGAATCCCCTTAAAAATCTCATTATATCCTTAATTATATTATATCCCTAACTACATTGGATTCCTAAAAATCTCTAAGTTATGTGCATACTTTATTTTCCACGTTTTTTAATCTGCCTTATCTATTATTTTGTGGATTTACATCTAATTTTTCTTTTCTTTTCTTTTTATCAAATATCACATGTGATATGTTATTCTATTATCACATGTGATAATACATTTACGTGACTTTATTATCACACGTAGATATTATACATTATCACATGTGATAATAAATTTACGTGACTTTATTATCACACGTAGGGGTAGGTTCATACGAGATAATATATATACATTAATATATTATTATAGGGGTAGGTTCATACGAGAAACTAAACATTTTGCGAGAAAGCGAGAAAGGTGATATCATATATGATACGCAAGCTTAATATATGATTAAACACATGTTATATTGGCAATACATAGACGTTTAATCATATATGATTAAACACATCCATGGGCTCTGTAATCATATGTGATTTCACACTTCTCGTAAAACGTTTAATTTCTCGCATGATCCTTCCTCTATTATCATATGTGGATCTATTAAACAAATATGCATACGAGAAAAAAATACAAGTCTATTAACATTATCACGTGTGATAATAAATTACATATGAATCTATTACCAATATCATATATGATTAGCACATAGGGTAAAACACAAGAGGATGCTCATAATATCACATGTGATAAAATAGATGGTAAAACACATGAATTCATCATCGATATCATATGTGATTAGCAACATAAAAAACCATAATATCACTTATGATTAATTAAAAAAAAAACCTAAAACATACGAGTTGTCATTCATGAGGAAGATTAGATAAAAAAATGGATGAATAAAGCCCACTAACCCACATCCTATAATTATATGGCGTCTTTGTTGTGTTTATCCCGAAATGATAGGATTTATCTATGGTTAACTAGATAAGCGCTATTGCTAAATGACATTTATACCCTTTTAATTTAATTTTGGATTATTTTATTTAAGGTATTAATCTAATGAGATGATTGGTCTAGAATCCTTCTCGCCTTCTTGCAAATTGATTGCCTTCTCGCATGATCCTCCCTCCCTCCCTCTCTCTCTCTCTCTCTCTCTCTCTCTCTCTCTCTCTCTCTCTCTCTCTCTCTCTCTCTCTCTCTCTCTCTCTCTCTCTCTATATATATATATATATATATATATATATATATATATATATATATATATATAGGCAGGGATTGGGACTAAGAATCTGGGTTTTTCAGGCCTCACATTGAACCAGAAAAAGGCATGCTTCCTGCAGGACTCTGTCCAGACTAAGATTGGGACCAAGAATCTGAGGGTTTTCAGGCCAAGCCTGGGACCAAAAAACCGGCCTGATTGAGCCTAGGACCGTGCTTTGGGCTCATTAGGCCCATACTTTTTCAAGTTGGGTTGGAGTCAAACTTGGGCCTTTTTATGTATCTTTAAATGCAATGAACATGGAGAACTTTAATATATTTAGGGGTTGTTTAGCAGTTGCCGAATGGTTTGATGTAGAATGGTTAAGTGGTCAAAATGTTTAGGAGGCTCTGTATGATATAGTGCCATATGAAATATGGTTGTTTGGTAATTGTTTTGAATGAACAGTCTGAATGACAACAAATTACCATTTTAACCTCTGTATTCGGTTAGAAATTATGAAATAACCATTAAAACTATCCAATGCAATATGTTGTATTCGGTTAGAAATTATGGAAGTTGAACAAGAAAAAAAAACGAATGTGAACCTGTAGATTGCAATTTTTTCAGCCATAGTTGTCACGAACCGAAGCCCCAACTGATGTTTCAACTCAAGAAAATATGCTGCAACAACCTACCTTGTCGACGTTTTTGTTGCACAACCTGAGCCTCTTAGCGATTTAGACATTCCCTCTTAATAGCACCATTAAGAGGTAAACAAACAACCTCTTAGTATGTAGATAATACTTGACAGTACTATACGGACAAAAATAGGTAGATGATTGAAAGAATTGTGGAAAGAATTAATTTGACAAGAGGAGGGTTGTTAACAATTTGAGCTTTAACAAGTTACTCGAGCTCAAGCTCTAGATACGAGTTTGTTTATATCGAACTTGAGCTTAATAGCTCTTAATCGCGAAAACAAAATAAATCTCTTTAAGAGTCGAGCTTCATAAAACCAATGTTCGACTCGACTCATCCGAAAGTTCAATTAAATTTCGACGCTTGGTCGTGCCATTCGAACATACAATTTTTTTAAGCCAAGCAAGTTCATAAATCATACAATCAAAATATTAAAATTATCAAGTCCAAGTCAATAAACAAATTAATCGATCTGGAGTCTGAGCTCATAAACAAGCTTATAAACCTTCAATTTTAAGTATAACGTATAACTAAAATTTGTTGAGCATACATTGAGTTCGAACTTGAATATGCAAGGTATTCGAGCTTAACCTCGAACCCTACTTTAAAAAAGTTTTTCGAACTCGAGCCCCCAATCATTTTACGAGCCGAACTCGAACAACCTGCTACTCCACTCGATTCTTCTCGTTTACACCCCTAAACATGAATAACTTAGTAATTTACTAATCTTTGTCGTTTTTGTTTCACCTATCTTTGCAAGATAAAAAAGAAAAATATTTGATCCCTTCCATTCCCAAAACATGACGGAGAAGCTAGAAGAGAAGACCTCCGATTGAGTATGTGATGAAAACGTTTGATCAGAGTCTTGTTAACACTTACACGGGCATCCAACAAAGGATCTAGCCCGAATAGCTAACAAACTCATAAAGAACCCTAAAACCGTTCAAATATGTACACCGATCCATAACGTAAGATGCTATATATCTTCCATCAAGTAAGATACAAAGGGAAACTTTATTAACACCTTCACATCTCCCATTTGAGTTGATGGTTTACGTAGATATGCCAAAACGTCATCGACAAACCTTCATGTTGGATTTCTGTTTCCTGTAAAACTAAATGTCACGTAATCAGATCATGTTATTTTATGATAAATTTGAAGCTAAGGTGTGTGTGTATATATAGGAGAGAGATCAAATGGAAACTACTCTAATTTTACAAACCATGAAAACCGTCGATTTCATTGGTTAAGTTAATGAAATTAGTTCATGAAATTGTGTCATATAAATTTTTTTGTTGATAAAATTGTTTCATATATTTGTGTTTTTTATATAAGAATTAAATTGTTTCATGTATTTTCTGATTCTGATGAAATTGTTTCATGCATTTTCTCATTCTGGTGAAACTTTTTCATTTTTACATAAAAAAAACACAAATATATATGAAACAATTTCACCAAGAAAATAATTATATAAAACAATTTATCAAATTTTACAAATTTATGAAACAATTTCATTAACTTAACCAATGAAATCAACGGTTTCCATAATTTTCAAAATTAAGGTGGTTTCCAAATGAAACTACCCCTATATATATATATATATATATATATATATATATATATATATATATATATATAGAGAGAGAGAGAGAGAGAGAGAGAGAGAGAGAGGGGAGAATCATGCGAGAAGCAGACTAATTTGCGAGAAGGCGAGAAGGAATGTGGGTCACATAATTTATTAATTAAAAAAACCATAAATAAAAAATAGTTTTAGAAAATAGAATAATTATCATTTTAAATTAGATAAATCCTTAAAATTCTCATTATATCTTTTAGATTTATTTATTTTGTAATTTCAATTATTTATTAATTTTTTTTCTAAATATACTTATAATTAAAAAAATTCACAATTTTAACCAAATATCACACGTGATATCATTATATAAATATTTATGCATATCACATATTATATTATTACATGTGATAATTGTATATATTTTAGTTAATCATATGTGATTATGAATACTTCTATTTATAGATCTTTTTGTGATATAAATATTATCACATGTGATAATTGTATATATTTTAGTTAATCATATGTGATTATGTATATTTATATTTATAGATCTTTTTGTGATGTAAATATTATCACATGTGATTATGCGTCATTTATATTCAGACATATATTATCATATGTGATATTTACAAAAATCCACCTAGTGGGTTCATATGTGATACATAATAATATATCACATGTTAAACGAAGTTAATCACATGTGATTCAAAATGTAAATCAAAAAATAGAGAAAAAATGGTGAAATAAATAATGAATTAGTTATGAATATCACATGTGATATTTGATGAAAATTATGATTTTATCTAGAAAATAATAATATGAATTTGATAAAAAAAATTATGAATTTATTAAAATTAAAAAATAAATAAATTTAAAAGATATTATGAGATTTTTAAGGATTTATCCAATTCAAATTGTAATTATCCTAATTTTTAAAAAAATAATTTATTTATGCAATTTTTTAATTAATAAATTATGTGACTCTTATTCCTTCTCGCAAATTGACTACCTTCTCGTTTGAACCTCACCCTATATATATATATATATATATATATATATATAAATATATAGGGTTGGCTTCCAGTGAGAAATTGAAGTTGACGTGAGAAGTGTGAGAAGTGATTATCAACCGTTGAATGAGAAATGGACGCACAATAGGATGAGATGCACCAAGATGAGATGTACCAGATCAATCCCCTTCTAAGACGCAATTCAAAGGCATGAGATTAAAAGTGATCAACGGTTCAAATCCACTTTTCACACTTCTCACGTTAACATCAACTTCTCACACGATCCTTCACCTAAATATATATATATATATATATACACATACATACATATATATAGATGTTCAAACAAGAACAATAACTATAATAAGAATACAAGAAAACGACCAAATCACATGCAAAATCTCATGTGATTTTACACGAACGGTCAATGTAAGGGTGTGCGGATGACCTTGTAGCGACCTCGACCAAAGTCAAGATGTTATTTGATCATTTTCATGTTCTCTTATTTAATTATTGTTCTCATTTGAACCCGACCCTATACAACCCCCCCCCCCCCCCAACACACACACACATATATATAGGGGTCTAATCAAATGAGAACTAGGTAGTCTGTGATAACCGTGAGATCCAATATGAGCCACTCATTCCATATAATTAATGTTATTTTTAAAATAAAGTAAAAGGATAATTTGGTAATTTAACAATTTTTTTACTATAAATAAAATCATTAATTGCTCAAATAATTACCTAATTGATTACAATTAACCCTACTTAGCATTTTGAAACGGATGATAACTCACGCTTCTCCATAATGGTATTACAATGTATCACAATGGTGTCACAATGACAATGGGTATCACGTGTAGTATCACAGTGCATCTTGTATGTATTTTGAGTATCACACTCATGATTGTTTGAATGTATATTTTTTTAACATTGTCGATGTTTTTAGGTATCACATTGTGTATTATAGTTGTATCACAGTGCGTCTTATATTTACTTTGGGTATCACACACTGATGAATGTTTGTATGTGGGTCTCGGAGGTCAGATTTGAGAGAGAAAGGGAGAGAGAGAGAGAGAGAAAATCATATTACCTAAAATGCCCTTTAATTAAAATTTAAAGTCAAATTACCAAATATATTAATTTTCTAATTTATTCTTTGATGTGTGGATGAGATTGAATCTCACAGTTATCACAAATTATACAATTCTCCCTTGAATGACCCCCTATATATATATATATATATATACAAGTTCTGTTAAGAAAAGATTTATTTAGAAACTCCAGATCCGTCCACAACACGTCATGTGTCTCTCTTCAAGATGATCATTTATCATGAATAACAAATTAATCATGAACATGGAATTGTTAATTCACCACGAATCACACACATTTATGATAAATATGGACGTGTTATTCATCATAAATCACATATTCATTATGAATATTTTACAACATTGAACACGTTTTTATTCCTAATGAATATGTTACGTATCGTGCCATGGCCTAATCTTTTTTAGGTTCCTAACGAAACATGTCTCGATATATATACACACACAATTTGGACCAAAATGAAAACAACATTTTTTTAGCTAAATGAGATTTCAAAAGTTGTTATAATTATATACGTTTTATGCAAGGTACCATTGTTTTATGCAAGATTTTAAAAATCTCTTAATTTACAAGTATCAAAGTACAAGATACATATTACTACTGCAATATGTATAAATATATACATATATATAATATATGTATATATAGAGGGAGGTTCAAGGGAAAACTGAGGAACACCCTGGTATCCAGAGTGTTCCTCAGTTTTCCGGTTTTTTTTTTAAGTTTTCCCTTGAACCTGGCCTATATATATATATATATATATATATATATATAAGGGTCTAATCAAATGAAAACTAGGTATTTTGTGGTAACTGTGAGATCCAATGTGAGACAATCATTTAAAATTATTTATTTTATTATTAATTAAATACTAAAGGTTAATTTAGTAAATTGATATATATGACAACTCATAAATAATTTCATTTATTTCAATCCCGTAATTTTAGGATAGATTGGTATCTCTCTTTCTCTCTCCCTCGATCTCTTTCTAAACCTCGAAAAAAATTCGTCAGCCGAAAAATCATAGCGTTTCTAAACCATGATATCTTCCTCCTCTTCATATTTACATGCATCACCATTGATAGTCACTACGGTGGAAACCATCCACATTTCACCACCATGATCACAACAGGTAACTTCTCTAAATCGAGCCGACAATGGTGGTGTTGGCGGTGAACGTCATCAGCACCGATCTAGTCTCAGCCCATGCTCAGAACGGTATCACAGCGGTATCACGATGGGTATCACAGTGGTATCACAGTGGGTTACCTTTTAAAGTTCTTGGTTGATACAACGGGTATCACAGTGGTATCACGATGCGTATCACAATGGTATTATAGTGGGTATCGCATTGGGTCTTATATGTATTGTATGTATGACATTGCATTTTGTATCACGGTAAGTATCACAATGGATATCATAGTCTATTTTGCATCAAAAAGGGTATCACATTGTATTTCACCGGATGCCGGAGAGAGGAGATTTTTAAAAATACCTAAAATGTCCTTTAACTATAATTTTAAATCAAAATTACGAAATTTATATATTTCCTAAATTATTCTTTGATTTGTGGTTGAGATTGGAACTCACGGTTATCACAAAATAATCGGTTCTCCCATGAAGGGACCCCCTATATATATACATATATATATATATACATATATATATATATACATATATATATATACATATATATATACATATATATGTATCTTTTAAGTTCCCCTGATCAAATTTATAACAAAATTACTCAACTGTTTTTTTTAAACAAAAAATTAAATTATTTAAATGTATATCATAATCTAAACACAAAATAAATAGATTTATTAAACTTAATATAGAATATTGACTATTATTTTAAATATTAATCAATAAGTATAATATTTATACAAGATTAATATGATAACATCAAGGTTTCAAAACGTGAAATCAGGCCTCGAGGCATTTTCCCTCAACGAGGCGAGCCGTAAGCCTCGTTGCGGTCCAAGGCGTAAGTCCCGAAGCAGAAATATATATACACCAAAATATGTATATACTAACACAAGGCGAATGATCATGGGAGAAGTTGAGGTTAACATAAGCCTCGAGACGGTCCAAGGCGTAAGTCCACTTCTCACGCTTCTCACGTTAACCTCAACTTCTCACATGATCCGTTGCCTATATATATAAGAGGAGAGGAAGAAGATGTTGATTCGGATTTTTTGAAAGGGGAAAGGATCATCTGCTTTTTTGAATCATTCATTTTTCCTGTAAAAATTCTCTTGATAAAAAATCAGGAAGAGAATTATTTGTTCCTTTGATAAATTCAATTTGAAAATCAAAGTTACTTAGTAAAGCTTGTCATCTTACAAAAATTTGTTTTGATATTATGTTTTTAACATCATTTTCCCAAATAAGTTTTGCAGATTGACAATCTATTCTTAATAAAAATGGTTTCATGTATAAATCATCTTCAAATTTTTTGATACATAAAACAATTGATAAAATCTCTTTTTTAACTGTTGAATAATTTCTTTGAATATCATTCCAAGATCCTGAAAAAAAATCTAACTAATTCTTCCTTTGCTTGATCATTAATTTTTTGCTTTAGTATTCCTCTTAAACCTAGATCACTAGCATCGGTTTCAACTATTATTTGAGCATTTGGTTGAGGTATATGAAGACATGGTAAATATTTTATCTTTTGTTTGATATGTTGAACAATTTTAGTATGTTCTTGAGTCCAGGGTTCTGGATTCTTTTTGAGTCTTTGATAAAGAGGTTTACATATAATTCCTAAATCTTGGAAAAAAATTATATATATATATACACACACACATAAATATATATATATATAACGATAATCAAATGAGAACCACAAAAAGGTTGAAAACAATGAGAATCGATCTAAGCCATAATTTAATTTTCATCTTATGGTTTTAATTGAAAATGTTTCACCACATGGAAATGGCATAATTGTCATTTCGGTAAGAATGATTCACCAAATGAAACATATACTCACCAACTGAATTATAATATAAATTATTATCTTTTATAAGGTTAATAATGACAGTGTTTCATCTATATGTTATTTCACTAGATGAAACACATAGATTCACAGATGAAACACACATATTCACCAGATGAAACACACATATTCACCAGATGAAACACATAGATTCACAGATGAAACACAAATATTCACCATATATGTAAATCAAACACAAAAAAACCCAAAATCTGGGACAGACTTCCACTCTTGAAAAAACCCTAAAAAAAACAAGAATTTTGATATTAATCAACCAAGCAAAAACATTACAATGGAATAGAAACCTAATCATCATCATCATTCCTTGATTGAGTGATGGGGTGTGTGCTAGGTATGAGAGAAACTCCAGATCGCCGCTTAAAGTCAAAACTCACGTCACCGGAAAAACAAACGAACAATAAGGTTCTAAGAAGGAATAAAGTAAAGTCTCCATTTTCTTCTCCGTTCTTGTTGTTTTCTTCTGTAACACCCGAATTTTTCGGTAAATAGACGTACGTTTCTATAGCTTCTAAGTTATAGATTTTGTGTTAGGAAATCATTGCTCAAAGAATTGAGGGTGTTTCGAGTGAGAAAAGTCGATTTTTAGGCGTCAATATGGTTTGCGCGACTATGCCCCACGACAATGACAATGACATTGTAGCCTGTCATAGTCGCCCAAAAGGGGCAGACATGTATTAATTGCGTTTGTTCAGCCTTTTCTCATTTCTCACTTCTACTTCACCCATTCTCTCTCAAATCGACCCACCATCATTTATTACGAACCCTAGCTCATTTTAGGGTCATTTCCTTGGATTTTAAGGTGTTCCATCCTCATCAACGAAGTCTCTTCAACCTAGAGTTCAAGATCAAGTGTTCACCTCCATTCATAGAGGTTTCTTGGTTTTAAGGTTTTGACCAAGAACCAAGTATTGTGAGTTTATCCTTACTTTTAAAACTTTATACATATTAAAACTCTATATTTTTGTACTCCTAAACATCTCCTTATTTAAGTTTTATTATTTGAATGATTTTGACCTAATTTGATATTTTGGAGATTTTAGGGTTTTTACCACTTTGAGATATGATGAAAAATTCTATGTTTTGTGATATAAAATGTGATTTGATTTACATATTTGTGGTTAACTATTTGGATAAATGCATTTTAGTCTCACTTATGGTTTTTCACTATATTGGGAGATTTACTTAGGGGCTGTTTACTAACTGCTGACCAGACCTGGTCAGCAGTCAGAGCGTTTACCAAATGTCAAAATTGACCGAAATCTGACCCGGATGCTGACCGAATGCTTACCGAGCCAGATCTAAAATCGTGCTTACCCGGTCATTTTCTTGGACAGATTGACGATTCCAAACCTACCCTTCTCAAATGTGCGACAATTAGGGTTTTTGTGTGGACGCCGCTTCTCCTCCGGTCGCTGCTCCTCCGGTCACACCTTCTCCCTCGTCGCGCCGCTCCTCCCTTCTATGCTCGTCTCTCCTCCACTGCAGGTATCATTCTCCATCGATTTATTTTTTGATTTCCCTTACCAATGGTAGTTTTTATCTTGTTTATTTCATCGATTATAAACAGATTCGTTATCTGGGTTTATCTCGATTATAAACAGATAAACAGATTCCTTTATGTATCATGGTTTGTCCATCGATTATGTATCATGGTTTATCCATCGATTATAAAAAACCCAATTCTTGAATTTCTTTATGTTTGTGTTTGTAGATTTGATTTCTTCGATTCTTTATCCCAACTTCGATTTCTTTATGTATCATGGTTTTCTTTGTAGATTTGATTTGGGTTTTCTTTTTTGGTCATTTTTCACTTGCATTGGATTCTTGATTTCTTAAATAGGGTTTTGATCAGATGAAATAGGCTTTTTAGCAAAAACCCAATTCTTGAATTTGTTGGGAATTTGATCACATTTTGAGTTTGGGTTTCTTCTTCTGTTGATCTCTTTGTTTTGTTTGCTTGTGTTATGTATTTTCTATTCTGTTTGGTATTTGTTTTGTTTCCAATCGCAGGTATTGTTGTGGTGGAGGTAAGGATTATTTGTATTCTATTTTTTACTTGTGATACACTTCTCATTTACCTAGTAGATCATTTGTATTGTTGTTATATCTAATATTTTCTGCTTCTTCCAAACAAATGTTTTTATACTTGATATGTTACTTTTTCACATAAATTTGCTCCATGTCAATCATATAACGCACAGAATGAACTGAAAAAAAGTCCATGCCCAATATAGCATACGATAGAATATGATCAAATGTGAAATCCTCTTGTGGTTTCAAAATGATTAGGTTCATCTCTGTCTCGTTTTTTCAGTTCCAAAGTTTCGTATTAAAACATCTATTTAATATAGAGTAGTATTCTTGTTTGCTTCTATCATTCTTAAAACATCTATTTAATATAGAGTAGTATTCTTGTTTGCTTCTATCATTCTCCATTAGATGATTGATAATAGAAATAATTACATTTTATTTAGCATATAACTATAAAAAATGTTAAAATGGTCATTTTGTTGTTGGTAAGCGCTTACCACAAAACACTTGGTAAACGCACTTACCCGGACAACACTTACCAACCCCTTACCCCGGAAAGCACTTACCAGTAAGAGTTAGTAAACAACCCCTTAGTGAAAGGGAGTATTTGGATAAATAAATATGTGGATGGTTGCACATCATCAATGATCATTTTAAAGTGTATAACTTTTGAGAAATCAATTTTATGAACGATTCGTGTGAGAAAGAAAAATGGTCATGGTTGGACCATTATAATGATTTGCATTCCATATGGTATTGATTATACAAAGAAGTATATTTTATGGATTTATGATTTGAGAAACTATATGTGTGATTATAGTTCGGTCACAAATGTAATTGTGACAAGCCTTAGACTATTACTAATGGATCCATAGGTATTGGAGTTGAATTATTTTTGGGATAACTCCCATTTGTAACTAGTTGAGACATTGGGTCCTCGGAAGGCAACTTGGTACGGTTATATGAGACCGGATGCTAGTCATGGACCGTAAATTTAAGCCTATGAATGAGTATGATTAGAATCATCGGTTGCCCTCCCCCACATCTAAGCATGAGTCGACGATGCTCGTGGTCATTGATCCTAGTATGAGCTCACTAACCTTAAAAAGTAGTTTACTTTTGTGTTCCGCTGCAATCCTTGAAAACCGGGTTCACCCTGTCATCGTAAGATGCCTTTTGGACCATATGGTTCCTATGTGGTTTACATAGAAACAAACTTACTTCACATTCTTGGAAAACTTTTATTGTCGTCTTATGTTTCTTTAAATATATAAATGTTTGTTTTCACCAAACTGCTAACATTTCTTCTTCAATGACATGTATATCAGGTTCCGTTAGCGACAGGTTTCAAGTCTTCAGCGTCTGAGTGGTTGGCCTTGACGGCATCTTTTGGATGTTACAAGTTTCCAAAAATAATATAATACCCATTTACATTATTTACATTACTGCATGTTACAAGTTTTTTATTTTTCTAAGTTACCAAAAACATTATTCTTTTTATAGAAAAAAGTGGTTAATTTCAAACTAACACCAAATTAAAAATGAAGTAAAACGTTTTTAGTTCAATTTTGTTGCGATTTATCGTAAATGTTTTTGGAAAACAAAGAGGGGGCATTGAGCAATATCTCTTTTAGGACTGGACCAAATTTTCTAGGGCAAACAAAACACCCAAATTGAACTACACAGATTAACAATCAATCAAACAAATTCATTCGTAGATTTCAAAATCCCCCAAAATCTACCAAGCAAACCACCTCAGTTTGCAAAAAGAACACATAAATCAAAACACAAACAACAATCAATCGGAGATCAGAGGGAACAACATACCCTAGGTGAAGAAATTCACGACGAGTAGGATTTGGCGTTGTGAAAAAAGGCCGCAGAGCAGAGAATCGAAGCGATGAAAGCGAAAATCCCAAATCCGATCATCAGCGAAATCCCAGCAACAGTTAAATCCATCAAAAGCTGTATGCTCACTCCCATCATCATCGTCTTCTTCTTTAATCTCTGTCCTTCACCCTATTTTGCAAATCATATGAAGCCGACAGGGAATTGGAGAAAAAGGAGGATGATGTTTCTGTAAGGTGAATAGCAGCAAGCAACAATGACGATATCTTCGACGGTCCATCCAGTTATAAGGCACAAATCTAGAAAGCTTAGCCTCTTTTCCAGATTTAAAATTTATAAAATCAGAAGAATGTACAGTTATTATTGCATAGGTTACAAGCCAGTAACGTGTTGCTGACTTGCTGTTATGGGTACGGAAATTATTGCACTGGGAAATGGTTTCTCTGCAAATGTTCGGTTTTTTTTTTCTTTTTTAAGTTTAGAATGTGAAATTCTTTATATATTTAAAAAATATTTAAAGAATTGGTTGTTTGTTTACCTATTAATGGTTCCATTAAAAAGACAATCAATCTCTGAATCGCTAAAAGTTGAATTTTGTTTGGGAAAAAAAATATTTGTTTCTTAATGGTTCTAAAACCCTCTAAATAGTTTTGTATCCTGACCCTCTCTTAACCATTTTGCGCCCTAATTGCATTATGAACAATTAGCATACAACCATATTTCATTTTACACTATATCATAGAAGTCTCTTAATCATTCTGACCACTTAATCATTATGTACTAAATCATTAGGTACGGTTTATGTGACATTTACCTGATAAGCATTTATTGATAATAGTCGATGTTTTCATTTAACTTTTAGGTTAAGATTTTAGTTTATTAAAACAGTATCGTTTGCAACATTTTTATCCGATAAACGTTTATCACATAAGAGTCATCATTCACACTTACTGGATAAGACTTTCGGTCATGGTCATCGCTCTTACCAGTACGATTATCAATCATTGTCATGTCTTGTTCATCTGATTGGTATAGTCAGCTGGTAAACATTTACCGGATAAGCGTTTAGTAAACGGTCTTTTAATTTATGATCTAAATTTACATGAATGTGTGGATATTAATGCATAATTTTAGCAGGGGGTATTGAATTTGACTATTTTTGTTCTAAAAAAAGGTTTTACTCTTTTTCTTTGCTTATAGAGTTATAGAATCTCCAACACGTATTTTGTATTTTCTCTCTATTCTTCTAAATCTAGAGGTTTCTCCTTTCTGCCTCTTATTTTTCTCTATTTTAGAGGAGAGTTAATTTCTAAAATAGCATAGTTGTTGGAGATATTTTTATTCTTTTTACAATGAACCATCACATCTAAAAGATGTATTCGGACTTGTTTTATTTTTGTTTACAACATGTCAAATATAACAAATTTAAGTGTTCTTTTGGGTTTGAAAATTGCTCACATCCATAATGATGTAGAACAGATTTGAGATTTAACAAGCATTTTAGAGGATCAATGAAAGAAAAAGAAACATACATAAAAGAAGCACGATTTATCTTCAAAATACCATTGAAGGCAGAAAACAGTCTTCCACGCGATTGACCTCACGACCTGGGTCACTCGTGCACACCTGGACCAACTTTTGTGTAATTCGTTTCTTTTTTATTATGACTCCTTTAATCATTTTTATTTGAGTGAATTACAACGGTGGTCCTTGTGGTTTTCTCAATTCGATTTGGTCCCTAAAACAAACTATGTAGACTAAAGTAGCTAAATAAGTAGTTAAAGTAAGCTCCTGGCTAAAATGAGGAAACTAGCTCTGCGAAGACGCTTCTTTGGTGTGATGGTCTCTAACTTTTCAATTTCATAACACTCAAGGTCCCTCGATTTAACAATGTTAGTTAGCAACCGTTAAAAAGAACAAACACTTATTTGGGCAAACTATAGGAACCAAAAATGTAATGCAATCTAAAATTAATTGTGATTCAGATACTTTATTTAAAAAAATTATTTGTTGGATCCCAGATTCAATCTTTTAAAAATGATATAAACATATAATAACAATAAGAACAACAGAAGCAAATAATGTATAAATCCAAGCAAGATTCACACACAGTAATAAGAAGATATATCCAATAAAGTAAATATAAAAACAAACTAATATTCATTGGATAATGCAAGTAGATTATGAAGAACACCTAAGAACGTGGTCTAATCTTACAAGATCATCTTGTACACTTTTCAGTACATAAAAAAATAATTCTATTACAAGTTTGTAAAGAAAGGCACACTTTTGAGCAATGGATGCACGTCCTATTTATAAGACCATAAAGTGAACAATGTACTTTTTTTTTGGAAAGGGTATCATGGGTGTATGGCCCAAACTAATCCCCGACAATTAGGGCCTTTGGCCCACCTGCTAAAGCATGCAGCCCTGAGTTTATCCTCAGTGGCCACAAGTGCTGCGAGTGGGGCTCGAACCCGGGTTGAGCGCTATGAACTCCCCAAGCCTTTACCACCACACCACAGCCCTTGTGGTTGTGAACAATGTACTTTCCTGACACTAAAACCATGCTTGAACAGTGTCTTACCTAAAAGATAAGCTCAAGACATGCTTGAACAGTAACCTATCTAGAAAGGTAAATCTTATCACTAAGTGACGTGTCTTATGTTCTTGTGTCAACACTTGTAGAATTCTTCAGCTTGATCTTCAGAGACAATGTCTTCAGAGCTCTGATGTAGGTACCTCTGATGAAGCTATCTCTGAAGCTCTTCTGCTGCATTTCTCTCTCTGGAATGTACTTCAGAGGCAGGCTTGCTATCTGAAGTCTATCTCTGGAAGTCCTCTGGAATAGGACTTAGATTATTTTCAATACTTTTACAATTCAGAATTGGGGCTAACAATCTCCCCCTAAGTATTGAAAATAAAAAATTGCAAAATAGCAGAGATAAATTAATCTAGAAAACAAAGAGGAAAAAATCATCCTCTATTAAATGTTACTTCTCACTTAAACATTTGAAGTTACAAATAGAAAGAAAATAACAAACAAAAATTTCAAGGAAGGAAAACTAAATTCTAACACCAGAACAGATCCTATGAAATTTGATAATAAGCTCTCTGAACTCAATCATCGAGCCAATCTCTAAGTGTAGTCTTTCAAATAGGTCAGCTCTGTGTCTTTCCTTCTTCACACCTATCATCCTCAGCACTCCTCTTAGAGTCTCATCAGAGTACTTAGCCACCTCTGATGCAAGGAAGATATTCTTGACATTGTTGACTTTAAAGACGAATCCCAGAGGCTCTGCTATGATTGAGCCAGTCTTGCATTTCTCCAAGTCTTCACATGTCTCAACTAGAGCAGTGACCCCAAGCCTTTCTTCTCCAAGGTTCAGAGCAATCTAGAAGTTTAATCTTGCTCTAAGTTTGATGTGAGTTTCCATGGAACGCCAGACTTCGTATTGACCCATTCTGAATACTCTTCCTTTTTCATATTTTGCAGAGCAATAGGCATGGAGTAGAGGAAGATCATATGGATTCAGGTTTACAAGGTCATTATCATTAAATTGATAAACCTTTCCATCATAGTGGATGACCTCGTAATGCCTATATATTATCTTGTTGTAGGAAAACTTCTTTTTAGAGATCTTGTTTAACTCTGTAATGGGTGACTCTGAGAGAACATCTACTCTTTGGCTTGTCTTTTCCCTAATAAACCTCTGTTCAATCTCGTCCATGTCTTCTTTGATCCTTGGGTTCAGAGGGAAGGCAAGTGTATCCTCTATATTGAATTCACAATATAGGTATTTGAAGTTATCTTCCACCGATGTCTTTTCTTCTGTGGCTAGGAACTCTGGAGGCTTTGTAAATCTTGAGAATGCAAGGATTCCAATGCTTGTCTTCTAAACAGGTTCCTATGGAGGTACTTGTTCATCAACAACCACTATTGATTCTTCAGCAGACAACTGTTGAGCTGTCTCTAGTTCCTTTCGTTAGACTTGTGGGGATGATGGAGGTGTTTCGTTTATTGCAGAGGAGAGTAGAACTTCAATCTACGTGTCGTCTTCGTTCTGATGCTCTACCTCTGATGTGGTAGTTTGATGAGGTTGAGCATTCTTGTAAGCATACTCCTCCATGGTAGCATTTTCTTCTTTTAAGTCAATCCCAAATCCATCTCGCATAATTATCTCTGGACGTTCAGGGGAGGAGAAAGGATCTTCAGAAGGAGTGCTAGAGTAGTCTACTATTTCTTCATCATCATCCAGAGAATTGTCTCTGGAGTAACGTTATCTTGTACTTCTTTTCCCTTATTTGGAGAGGAGGGGGAGCAGAGCCACTTGCTTTGGCTTCTTCTACTCTTTTTGTGCCTTGATTCTCCCCCTTTTGATGATCAAAAGTTCCCTTATCTTCTGGGTCGTCTGAATCATCAAACCTTGCCTTTTTTTATTCTTCCCTGCAAAGATCAGAAGGGGCACGTTTCTATGGATATTTTAGGAAGGGGTTGTCGGAGTCAACATCAGTGGCCACACCTTTGCCTTTAACATCCACAGAGGCCTTTTTAATGGTCTCAATGGCGTCATCAGCGGCCTGAAGAATGTCAGAGACCTGATCTTCAGCGTGAAATTGGAACATATCAATGTTGGCTTGAACCTTTTTCTGGCTTGAACCTTAGTGACTAGATCTTTTGCAGTTTGGCGTGGAGGCGGTGGTAGCTCTAAAGTGTTTACAGCAGCAGGCAGAGAGGCAGTGATGGTATTCTTGATGAGCTCAGAGATGGAAGCCATTTGTTCTGAAAATAGAGACATAGGAAGTACTAATTGTTTGTTGGTGTCCAACTCTGTGCGTAGCTGTTGAAGTTCTCTCTGAAATTGCTGAGAGTTTGACTTAGTTTGACTTTCCAAGCTTTGAAGTTGTGATGTTGATGCAGAGACAATGGTCTTCAAATTCATCACCTCTGATTGGAGATCAGAGATAGATGTAGCGCTTTTGGTTTGGCGTTGGAGTTCATCGAGTTGTTCTCTGAGCATGGCTATCTCTATGGAAGAGGTGGTAGTTTTCTCCCTTAGTTGTTGTTCCAACTCTTGAATTCTGTGAGAGGAATCAGAGAGTTGGGTCTTCAGAGAAGAAACCTCTACCTTGAGATTGTTGTTTTCAGAGATAAGGGCAGAGGTCTCTGAGCAATCAATTCTTGTAAGTTTATACTCATTCATGGAGCCTCTGATCTCTTCACAAAAACTTGTGAACTCTGTCTTAGTAAGGAGATCAGAGAGGGGTAACTTGGCAACAACACATGCTGCCAATTTATCCTCGAGTTCTGAGGAGCCTTCAGCTAGAGATTGCTTTATTTTATCTTTGAAAGGACTTATGCTCTGTCCTTGATGCATATTTGGTGCATCTCTGAGCGTTCTGTCCTCTTCCATGTCCTCCTCCTCAGATTCAGAGGAATGGAAGTGGATGTGGGAGTTGACTCTGTGATCCAGACAGGTCAATATTTTTTTTTAGGGTGTACCATTGTCCCTGAGTAGGACAATCACTACGTGAGATCTGAAAAGATCTCAAATGTCTAAGGATTTCAAAGGGATGTGCCACAGAGGCATCATGCAGTGTGGATTGAACTATCGTAATCCGGGGCAAGTGAGTTCTTTTCTTTTCAATGGCTAAGTCCTTTTGGGAGGACTTATCCAGATCTGAGGTTTTCCCTGGCTTGTGTACTTTAGAGGTGGAAAGAAGTACCTCTGAAGTGGCTAGATGGTTCTTATTCAAGGTGTGCACCTCTGTTTCAATAGCCTTAGCATCGGGATCATGTTGTCTAGATGGTGTGCTTGCACTGGGGGTTAGTGATGGAGTCCTAAAAAGAATGTGCGCTGAGGCATCTTTTTCTATCCTCACTAAGCTCTCGGCTTCTAAGTGGGTAGAAGTCTCTGGGTTCACACAGTCCAGAGGGGACTCTCTTCTCTTAGAACCCTCAGAGCTGGTCTCTGAAGATTCTTTCTCACTCTCGTCAAAGCTAGAATAGATATTATCTTCTCTAGTCTCTGAAGATAACCCCTTAGCTCCCTCATGAATAGCCTCCTCAGATGTGTTATCGTTAACCTCAACTTCAGCTTCTCTTAAAGGGATACCCTCCGGTTCCTCCCTTTGTAGAGTGCTATGAACTTTAGGGTCCTCGGATCCCTCTGAAGCCGAATCACTCTGTACCTCACTCACAGGGTTTGGACCTATGTGTGTTGGGGTTCCCAGAACTTGTTCTAGTCCTTGGGCAACACTTAGATAAGAAACTAGGGCTTGAGATTGAGGATTTACCTATTTCAGCATTGTCTGTGGAATCCTCCTTTGTCTCTGGATAGCCTTCTGAAAGTATGGTGGGTTTGAAACTGTTCATGATGTAGAAAGTGGTTTTGCTTTGATCATCATGAGTAAGGATGTGAAGGCGATCGATTGCAGCCTTGATGATCAAGGCAATAAACCTTGAAAATGAGATGGAAGGAATAGTAGTGGAAGGTTGAATTTGTTCTGGATCTTTGGCTAAGCACTTGTTCTTTTTCTCGATTGCAGTTAAGAATTGTTCATCGAAAATTTATGCTATATCGATCTTTCTATTGAAAAACAAGGCATACATGATAGTCAAAATCTCAGGGGTTGTTTGGTCCATACTACCAAGCTTGCAGGTCAGAGTTCGATTAAGAACATAGAACATAAAATTCCAAATGGGTGGTAAGTGTTGTCTTCTAAATTTACTCAAACGAGTAATATCAGTGTTATACCCAAGGAATTTCAAAAACTGGATTAGGGTTTCAGAAGTGGGTCTTCGTTTAAATCTTTGAATCTCCAGTTCCTCTGGCTTAAGAAGGTAGATTACATCATGAAGAACAGTAGGGGTAATGAGGACTTGGCATTTAACAACTTGAGATACTTCAAACTCACCAATGATACCATCATGGGCTTCACTGTAGTAGCTTGAGGAAAACCATTCTTCCACGAATGTTAAGGGAACTTCAGTGGTGGTGGCAGTGAGAGAGTTTGTGAGTTCGCAGTTGGCGAGAAACTCATAAATCAGATGATAAGTAGCTTCAAACTTTGGTGAATCAAGTCTCACCATATGATTGTTATCCTTGATGGGAAATCGATGAATGTGAGAGGATTCCCCAGATTTGGGAATGAGTTTGCACCACTCAGAAGAAATTGCAGGTTAAGCCATGGTGAAAATCTTTGTGAAGAAGATGAAGTCTAGAGAGGGAAAATAAACTAGAGAGTATTTGTGCGCGTGAGTAATGAAAATCCGGATATAAAATCTCGAGTGTAAAAAGGTGAAACGGCGAGGATTAGACCTTTTGGGTTAAGGCCGTTCTACCTTACTCTTCTCCCTATGGTGACACGTGTTTTTGGTAACTGTAGCACATAAGTGTTTAGTTGCCAAAAATCGGAGTGGTTGCCAGACTGGTAAATATTTAAATATAAATGACCATGTGTGCTGACTAGACAAACCTTTCACATTATCCTCTGAAAGAATTTTTTATTTAAGAGTAATCTAAAATATCACAAGTGTAGAATGGTTCAGAGGTTCTGAGATCCTAGAAACAAATGATATAAGAAATTGCTCTAAATATAATAAAAAAATGCTTCTGACTTTGATGTCCAGATCCTTTGGATATAAATATCAAAGAAAAGTTTAGAGATTCTGATCTTATTATCAGAGGCTCTGATGTTTGATGTAGTGACCACTCATCATTTTCTTCCTCCCCCTTGACAAATGATGGTTTCTTTTCTACTCTCCCCATTGAATTATGCTTTGGTGTACTAATTGAGATGAATTTAAACATGCTTTAGAAAGTCAGAGGCTCTGAACAAAGTATAAGAGACCCCAATATTCAAAATATGCTACTTCAGTATGTCAGAGGTTATGAAGTAGATATCAAGTGGCTCTAAAGCATTTTGAAACCGAGTAGACATATTTAGCATGCCCAACTTGCTAAATAAGAAATTGAACCTTTATTCATCTAAAGCTTTTGTGAAAATATCAGCAAGTTGGAGATCAGTTGGAACAAAATACATCTCAATTGTGTCCTTTTCAACATGATCGTTAAGGAAGTGATACCTGATATCAATATGCTTTGTCTTGGAATGTTGCACAGGATTTGCAGAGATGGCAATAACACTTCTGGAGTCACAGAGAATGGGAATTCTATCAAACTGAAGACCATAGTCTCTGAGTTGAGTCCTCATCCAAATGACTTATGAACAACAACTAGCAGCAACAACATATTCTGCTTCTGCTGTAGAAGTTGATACACAATTTTGCTTCTTTGATGACCAACTCACTAGCTTGTTTCCCAAGAGTTGACAACATCCAGAGGTACTCTTCCTGTCTAACTTGAATCCTGCATGATCTGCATCAGTGTAAGATGTTAGTTCAAAACCAGAGAGTTTTGGATACCAGAGACCAAGTGATGGTGTGCCTCTGAGGTATCTAAACACTCTCTTGATTGCAAATAAGTGAGATTCCTTTGGATTGACTTGATATCTATCATAGAGACATATTGCAAACATTATATTCAGCCTACTTGCATTTAAGTATAAAAGTGAACCTATCATGCCTCTGTAGGTTTAACATCCACAGATTTTCCTAAAGGATGAGAGTCAAGTTTGACTCCAGTGGCAATAGGAGTTTTCATAGGAGTTGAATCATTGAGTTTGTACTTTTTCAAAATATCAGAGACATATTTGGCTTGGTTTATTAAAGTGCCCTCTGATGTTTGTTTTACTTGAAGTCCTATAAAGAAGGTTAATTCTCCCATTAGACTCATTTCAAATTCATTCCTCATCAACTCTGAAAACTTATCACAATACTTTTGGTTTGTAGAACCAAAGAAAATATCATCAACATATATCTGTACTAGAAGTAGCTCATTTTTATATCTCTTGATGAACAGTGTGGTATCAGTTGTTCCTTTTTCAAATCCATTTTCAATCAGAAAAGTGGACAGAGTTGCATACCATGCTTGGGAGCTTGTTTAAGGCCATACAGAGCTTTATCAAGATGATAAACATGGTCTGGAAACTCTGTGCTTTCAAATCTAGGTGGTTGATGGACATATACTTCTTCATTAAGTTTGCCATTAAGAAAATCAGATTTAACATCCATTTGATACACTTTGAACCCTTTGTGTGCAACATAGGGTAAGAAGATTCTGATTGCTTCTAGCCTAGCCACAGGTGTAAATGTTTCATCATAATCAATGCCTTCTTCTTGGCAATTTCCCTTAGCAACCAGTCTAGCTTTGTTTATGATGATTATGCCATCTTTATCCTTTTTGTTTCTGAAAACCCATTTGGTTCCAATTGCAAATTTTCCTTTGGGAAGGGGAACCATGGTCCAGACTTTATTTCTTTCAAACTCTTGAAGCTCATCCTGCATGGCATTTATCCAATTAGGATCTTCAAGAGCTTCATTACCTTCTTTGGTTCAATAATGCTCAAAAGGTTTACAAAATAGCATTCATTGATTGTGGCAGATCTGGTTTTGACACCATATGAAGGTGATCCTATGATCTGATCATGGGGGTGATCTTTGGTCCATCTTGTCATGGGAGCATGAATGTAGGGTGGTGTTTGTGCTTCAGAGATGACAGGTGGCGACATCTCTGTGGTGTTGTTCAAAGGCTCTGAAGATATTTCCAGAGATGGTGATTGTGGCTCTGGAGTTTCTTTAGATGTCTCTGGTTCACCTTCTTCTTCTGAAGATTCTTGGTCTTCAATTGGTCTTGATGCTTCACTTGGACCTGTATTGAGTGAAGTAGAAGGTGTGTTATCTGATAGGTCCAATTGAGATCATGATTGGTATTGATTAATGAAGAACAAGGATTCAAGGGTAGAAATCAGTATATTATTGAAAGCAATAAAACTACAACTACTAGAGAGCAATTGCAGTATACGGCTACATGGTGGCTGATTGAGAAATTACAAATGAAAAGGTTAAACCTAAAATCTAATACATGATTCCTATTTATACCCCAAGTCCCTTGTAAACACTATAAACCCAAACCCAATACAAGGCCCAATACACATTGTAGATTACTTTATAAAACTTCTAATAAGAACATAAAATATGTTCTAACATTCTCCCCCAAGTTTTGTAAAGTAATCATTATCTGATCAGCTCCAGCTTCAGCTCATCTCCCCCTTGGTTTCTTTATAAAACTTAGTGTTGCATAAACTTCAAAGCATCCTTAAGCTCCCCCTAGAATGTAGCTCTTATCCTCGAAGTATCAACTAAAATATCAGATCTGATGTAGACAATAACCTCGACTGAGTGCACATAAAGAAAACTTTTTCCTCTAGTAAATCCAACACATTCCTTAACGCCCACAAGAATGATATGTGTGGATTATGGAGTGACACCCAAGTGCATCTTCGGTGTATAACATCTGATCTGTCTTTGAACCATAAATTGAAATAGGAATTCAACTTAAGAACTTCATCTGATAAGCATACGGGCGGTAGCATCCGATAGCAACACTACAAAGCAAGGGTTAGAAGGCAAACAATGTTCAACAACTGATGAAAGGTACTAATTTTTTGACTGGTTTCCATAAAACTGAGTCATCAAACCCGGAACTCCTTTCTTCACAAATCAGTTGGATGATTACCGGCTCTCAGGATTCTGAAGCACAACCAAAGTGTAGAACAGTGATTGCAGTCGCTCACACTACTGAGTGATCAAGTCAGAAGAATGATAAAGTGCTCTCAATGGTCTAACAACTGAAGAAGCTTTCTAGACTGATGATTGCAGATTCTCAGGCAGCTAACTCAATCCAAGCAGAGGCCAAATCATCAAATCCATAATCTGAAAAACTTTGTAGATCATGAGCACTCGTGAAATATAGATCAGTTGCTAAGGATATGTGACCAACCAGCTGTCACATATGCATTCCGCGTATAAAGCTCAGGAACAGGGAAAACTTGTATAAAATAGGGTTCAAAACAGTCAGAATTCTCAAAAATCACCAAAACTTTCGCAAATTACCAAAATTTGCAGATCCCTATAGACATTTGAGCATAATTCGCAAGATGTATTAAACTTAACCTCAAAATTCGCAGAGGCTTGCATTGCGAATTCCTGACTGTCGCAAGCCTCATGGTTGCGAATCCTCGCATTTCGTAGACAACACATTAACGAATTCTTACCTTAGAACATTTTTCATCTTTTGGAAGCCACTTTTCGCAACATACTTACTTGCGAAACCTTTGACATTTCGTACAGAGTGGCCTGCGAATTCCTTTAGAATTCGCACACAACATGTGCACAGTAGTCTGCGAATTCTTAACTTGCGCAATGAACTACTTGCGAATTCCACACTTAATTTTTTTTTGTTGTATCCAATGTTCTACGAATCCTTTCAAACAACTCTTCTTCCTGCGAAACTTTCTCTCTGCGAATTCTTCATTCTTTGCAAGTTCTTCATCAAATCCTGCACTTCTGTAGATTTGGACGAATTTTCAATTTTTTCTTCAACAAATCTTTCAAAACTTCGATTCTTGAGCTGAAAATTTATCCACAGGTTCGAAAACAACTAATAAGCACATTTGTAGTTGATCTTCTTGATTAATTTTGACTTTAAGCATCAAATTGATCCAACCACAATGAAAACTGGTTTTCGAACAAAACAAACTCAAAATCGACAAATTCGATTTTCTGAGATGAAATTGATACAAGAAATTGATTCTATAATGATTTTCATTAGCTACTGAATCAATTAAACAAGAAATAACAATCAATTTCACAAACAATCACAGAAATCAAAATTTCAACAGGACTGTTCTTATCAAAACCAACAGATCTCTCGATCGTTCAGAAAAATGATTTATGTTTAGCTCTGATACCAATTGATAGGTCCAATTGAGATCATGATTGGTATTGATGAATGAAGAACAAGGATTCAAGGGTAGAAATCAGTATATTATTGAAAGTGTTAGGTCTGATTTTATAGTAATCATTGTATTTATAGGGCTTGGTCAAATATTGTGTTTAGAGTCTTTCTGTGTTGTATCTGACCAAGGGTATTTAAGTCCCTTTGGTCTTTGTTCCTTGTAAGAACTTTCACGCACATTAATCACATTCTCTGTTTTGCGCATCAAAGCTTTCTCTCTCTACAGATTCATTGATCTTGGACTATCAATTGGTATAAGAGCTTTCTGAATCTTGAGAGGATTGAGAGAAATCATTTTTAGTTACTGAATTTGTAGATTAAGCAGAAAATTTGATTGATTTTCTTGATTTTTCAAAAAAATCTCGTTTTTTGCTTGATTCATCAAATTTGGATAGGTTTCTGATCGAATTGTATTGTTTTTGGTTTCATTAGATGCGTTTTTGATAATCGATCATATTTGTTTCATATAATTTTGCATAAAAATCATGATTTGATCTTCGATTTTGTGATTTTGTGATTTTCTGAAAACTCGAGTTCTCGTACTGTTACATTCTCGTTTTTGAGTTTTAGTGTTTTTTAATCGAAATTGTTAGTTGAAAGTTGTTATAAAGTTGTTTTCGTTAATCAAAGTGTGTATTTCTTGCACAAATTCCTTGATTTCTTTTGATCTTGCGAGTTCTTTTTGATTTTATGTGGTTTGCGCATGTTCATGTAGATTTGCGCAACATTCAAGTAGGTTTGCGCATGTTCATGCTGTTTTGCGCAAGATTCATATCACTTTGCGCAAGATCACTTTGCGCAAGATCATTGTGTTCTAATCCATGTGTTAGTGTTTTTCAGGTTCTCGCATTGAACTATTTACGCAAAGCATAGTTTGCGTATCAAGTGCCATCCGAGAAGCAAAGTTCGCGTATCAGGCTACATACGCAAAGATCATTTTGCGCATCACTCTGCATATACAAAGTCCAGTTTGCGCAACCTTTTGCATCAAGTTAGATACGTAAAGCTTATCTTGCGTATCAAGTGCAATCCGATAAGCTTAGTTTTCATATTTCAGTTCAAGTCAAATTTGCGTATCTCTTTAAATACGCAAAGCCCAATTTGCGTACCCTTCACCATACGCAAAGTCAACTTTGCGGATCTCACTGCATACACAAACCTTCTGTTTGCGCAAGTTCCAGACTTAGTGAATTTTTCTGACTTTCTGATTTTGTCAAGATGTCTTTGCAAGCTCAAATGTACAAGAATGACCTGATGATGTCATTGGGTACAAAAAATCGTCCACCGGTACTAATTGATGAAAATGAATTTACTCAGTGGCAAGATCGGTTCCTGAACTTCATTGAACGACAAAAGAATGGAAATGACATGATGATCATTTTATCTGAAGGACCGTTCGAAAGACCCAAATTGGCTTCTGGATTTTATAAGCCTACTAAAGAGTACACACATGAAGAGTTGTCTTCTTATCAAGCTGATCGGGATATTAAAGCAAATCTAATGTTGGCCTTGCCAAACTCTGTATACAACAGGATTGACTGTTTCAAAACTCATCCTAATCTGATGTGGCAACAGCTTGAGAAGATTATGCTTGGTTCTTCAGTAGCTACTCAACTCAGGCATACGCGCTACATGAATAATTTTGAAGAATTCAAAGCCAAGGACGGGGAGCCACTAAAGACTGTGTTTGATCGTTTATGTGCCGTCATCAATGATCTTCGGAAGATTAAGGTTGAAAAGACTGAGCTTGAGACAAATTTGAAGTTCCTTAACATATTGCAGCCTGAATGGAATAAATCATGCCACAGATTGAGGAATGATGTCAAAATCTCTACAATGCAGATCCAAGAGATGTTCGAGATCTTGCTAACTGATGAGAGCTTGGTGATAGAAAAGAAGGCAAAACTTGAGAAAAAGAAGAAATCAGTAGACCCAGTTGCACTCCTCACGAAGCAATTGGCAGAACAAGCGTTGTCTGATAACGCTTACAACGGGTCAACTGATGACGATGGTGAGGCTCTACAGAAAGCAATGATCCTTCTTTCTCAGCATTACCAGAAAAAGTTCCAACCACGGTCGGGTTCCAACAATCTTCTCTTCACTTCCAGTACAAGAGCCAAAGTACCCGAGCCAAAGGTTGCTGCCTGCTACAACTACGGAAAGCCGGGTCACATGTCAAAGGAGTGTCGAGCAAAGGTGGTTAGGGATTCGGCTTACTACAGAAAGAAAATGGAACTGGCTGAAAAGAGAGAGAACGGAACTGCTTTGCTGGTCGAAGAATAATTATGGTTGGATCACTCTGACGACGAAGCTGCAAACGTTGAGATCGCTCAGATGTGCTTGGTTGGAGATGACCAGTCAGACGATTCTGATTCTGATGGAGATGAGGTATATTCTGAATTTGATTATAATTTCATTACCTGTCAGATGAATATCATAATTACTGCTTTATCTGATTTTCGCTCTAAGTTTATTTCTGAAAAGAATTTAAATTCAGAAAAGTCAGATTTGATTGACAAACTGAAATTTTCTTTAAAAGATGAAAAATCAATTTTAGAAAATACTAAAGACATCTTTCAAAAGAAAATTGGATGATTTGGAAAATTCAAATTAGACTTATCTTGATTTTTTGACTAAAATGACTTCTTTAAAAGATGAATTTTCAGATAAAATAAATAAGTTAGAAGAAAAGTTTTATCGAAGAAACCAATCTGAACAAACAATTTTTATGAATAAACCGCGGAGTGAAGAAGCTTTAAAACAAAGGTGGGGACTTGGTTTTGACAATCCTCATTGTTTAAACAAAGTGATAAACGAAGTTCCTACTTTATATAAATACGATTATTTAACTCTTGCACATGCTCCTCAGTTTAAATTCTTTTGGACTAGTGAAAAGCAAATTTTAGAAGTCGAAAATGAGAAAAGGATAAATAACAAGAAAAATGAAATTCCTTTTGTTTATACTTATGAAAATGCCAAATATTTTCCTGATAAATCAAGAAGAGGTCGAAAAGGTTTAATTGATATATCTCCCGTCAAATCTTCAGTGTCTGATGATTTTGTTCCTTCTTATGCTCCTGATTCTGATAGGGAAAATATTTCTCCAATCTTTTATGATTCGAAGAAATATACTCCTCCGTTAGTTTTAGAAGGCAAAATTATCGATCTTGAAGATAAGATAGAAGATCAAAATATTTTAAAGAAAATTGAATATGATATTATTCTTTCTTTCATGACATCTAGTCTTGAAGAAAAATTATTTTCTCAAAAATCAGATTCTATTTCCAACCTTTCTTCTGATTCTAAGGAAAACAAAAAGGAAATTTCTAATTTTAAAATCTTTTCTCAAAATAATTCAAACTCCGAGGCTCATTCAGATTTATTAGTTGATCAGATTGGTTGCTTAGATAAATTTATTTCTTCTAATTTAAATATTAAGTCTAAAATTCTTGATGATTCTTTTACGCTCAATGATCAATATTATAAACCTAAGCGTAAAAGAAGACGGTCAAAGAAGTCGAAGAAACAAGATAAAGTTATTTCTGGCTGTTCTAATTCTTTCGATTCTATTCTTACAGATAGGACTTTGAGTCGGTCAAAGAAGCAGATCTGGAGAATGAAGCGGACATCTATTGATTCTATGATTGATGAGGATTTATGTGTAGACAAATATTATAAAAGTGATTCATTTGCTTCTTGTAATAAGATTTCTAAATACTCTATTAAGCAAATGATTCAGATTTCCAAAAATGTCTCATATTCGTCTTCTGATTCTAGTTCAGATGATTATGCTTTATCTTCTGATGATTATCTTTCTTGTGCTTCTAATTTCAATACTTTCAATTATTTCCCCATAAGAACTGTAACTAACAAACATGGGCCCAAATTTAAGTGGGTACCCAAATCTTTATTCGATTTAAAGTTGCAGGCATCACATGTTAAGGGGGAGTAAGGGAAATTGGCTTTTGAGTACTTCAACTCAGGACCCGTACTTCATAGATTCCGACTTCTAAACAAATCAGTTCAGAACTCATTCTTCAATGATTTAAGCTTCTGACTAAATGAGATACTGTGAGTACATCATTTTTATTTCCGCTGCATTTTATCTCTGATTATGATGTGTTCCAGTTTTTCTCATTATTTTTCAAGAATCTGAGCTTGTTCAACTATTTCTTAATTTTGTATAACCCAATTTTTTAATTTGAGACACAAATTATTTTTATAATGTGAAAGATGAAATAACTTAATTTCATTTTGTTCCAACTAAATATCAATTTGCTGAATTCTTTACATTTTGTCTTTAAGGAAAATTTTTAACATCGGCATATTGAGTTTAAAAGTTTAAATCTTTACAAATTTTATTCTATAAAGTAAAGTTTTACATTTTTTCTTTCTTTTGAATAAAATATGTGTCTAAGATAAATTTTCAAGTTCTTTTGTTTATATTAAAGTTTTTATATGATCAAATTTCAAGTCTTACAAAAGTCGAAAAGTCAGCAACATGTTTGAAACTTTTATTACTGCTTTAAAGTTGTGTGATTCGGGATATTTATAGTTTACAATGCTTGAAAAATTCTAAAAAGTCAAAATTTTGATTGTAATGAAAATATGGGCTAAGTACTTTTATGTAAAACTGAGTGATTGAGATGAATATTAAATTCTTAAAATTCAGAAATCTCTAAGTTTAAAAGTTTGTACCTGTGGCCTTTCTGGTTTGGGAAAGTAAGTTCTTCAGGATGCATGTCATCTGGTCCCCTAAGGTCATTTGATCTGGGAGTGATCGAACCTAAATCCTTCTATAGAATCAGATCGAAAGTCATGTTCTACTGGTATAAATGGGTTTAGGATATGTCGATGTAGTCTTTCTGATCTGGGAAAGTAAGTTCTAAGGGGTGCTTGACACCTAGTCCCCTAAGGCCAACTGGTCTGGGAGTGGCTGACCCAAATCCTGCAATAGGGTCAGATATAAAGTTACGTTTATGGCATGTTCTTTACTTAATAAACTTTTTGATCAAAAGATGCCAATGTGCACACTGCTAAAAAGATGCCAATGAGCACACATCTCATGATACTTGGTGATATGTTTAAGTTGCGATAAACCTATAAATTTGTGATAATCTTAATTTTTGATGGATTAGTGTGAGTATATGCAAAAGTTCTCTATTATATTTTTAGAATTGCATTTTCTTGAAGCTAATCGAAGATTCGCATGTGAGCACACTGAATAGATTGCTGGAAGTTTTTGAAACTGAACATGTTTTAACTTGATATGCAATAAAACTTGTTCTTGTATTCAACAACACACGCTTGATTTCAACTGATTGATAAATCTGTGAAATTTTACTGAGTAGACTTTAATTTGTTTAGTGTTTAAAATTTTATATGTTTAGTCGTTTCAAAATTTACATTTAGTATTATTTTCTTTCTACATTAATATTTGATCATTGTGTTCTCATAAATATATTTTAATGGGTTTATGCATTATTGAAGGGGGAGTGAACAAAGAGATTATTTTTCAAAGTTTATATCTGTTTTTGAGGGGGAGTATCTGATTCTTTATATGAATGCTAACTTGAATTGTCAAATTTAGTGCATTTGTGTAGGGGGAGTCAAAGAGCTAATCAAGTAAAAATTTTCGGACTCCAAGTCAGATTTGCACAATCAGTTGGTCACGCAAAACTCACTTTGCGCATCTAGCGTGACGCGTAAACCTCACTTTGCGCAACCAACGTGATGCGCAAACCTTCCCTGTTTTCTCTGTTTCTTTGATTTTGCAGATCTTAAGTTGTCTCGTCTCCAACATTTGCATGACCAAGTTGATCCTGATCATCAAGGTCATGAGGGGGAGAATTAAGAGATGTTAAGGAGATGATAAAGAGACAAAGAGCACAAACGTTTATCTGTTGATCAAGATTCGCTCAAAGATTCTATTCTCTCAGCTACAAGTAATTCTTTTGCTGTTTCTGCTCCGACCACCACCGTTCATTCAAGATCATTCAAAAAGGTGTGTCGTCTAGAGCTCAAGGCAGCAAAGACAACTTAATTTGAAAGATGCTGAGAAGAATTTTTTTTCTTAAAATTCAGAAAGCTTCACAAAGTCGCTTTAATGGTCTATGCTGTTTTAGAAGATGAATTTTGAAGACCAAAGCGCCAATGATTACTAAGGGGGAGATTGTTAGGTCTGATTTTATAGTAATCATTGTATTTATAGGGCTTGGTCAAATACTGTGTTTAGAGTCTTTCTGTTTTGTATCTGACCAAGGGTATTTAAGTCCCTTTGGTCTTTGTTCCTTGTAAGAACTTTCACGCACATTAATCACATTCTCTGTTTTGTGCATCAAAGCTTTCTCTCTCTACTTTCTCTCTCTACAAATTCATTGATCTTGGACTATCAGAAAGCAATAAAACTACAACTACTAGAGAGCAATTGCAATATACGGCTACATGGTGGCTGATTGAGAAATTACAAATGAAAAGGTTAAACCTAAAATCTAATACATGATTCCTATTTATACCCCAAGTCCCTTGTAAACACTATAAGCCCAAACCCAATACAAAGCCTAATACACATTGTAGATTACTTTATAAAACTTCTAATAAGAACATAAAATATGTTCTAACATTATCAGAGGGACCAGTAAGGATTGTACCTGAAGTCTGTGGTTCCTCTGATGATGCTCTGTGAATGTCTCTGAATTTGAATTCAAAGTTATCATCATCATCAAAGAAGTCTTCAAAGATTTTGTTGAGTTCAAACTCTCTGAGTTTTGATGATTCAGAGGCTTTTCTTGGTTGTGGATTGATCTTTCTGTATATTAAAGCTTCTGGTCTCATCAAAAAAGACATTGATACTCTCTTGGATAGTTCTGGTTCTGAGGTTGAACACTCTAAAGGCTTTTGAGGTTAAAGAATAACCAATGAATTTACCTTCATCTACCTTCTTATCAAACTTACCAAGATGATCTCTGTCATTTAAGATGTAACACCTGCACCCAAAAACATGAAAATATTTGACATTTGGTTTTCTGTTGTTAATGAGTTCATATGTTTTTTTCTTGAATCTTTTTGACAATTATGGCTCTGTTTTGGGTAAAGCATGCCGTTGATACTGCTTCTGCCCAAAAGTTGGTTAGAAGATCAGCTCCTTCAAGCATTGTTCTTGCAGCTTCAACAAGTGTTCTGTTTTTCCTCTCAACAACACCTTTTTATTGAGGTGTCCTTGCTGCAGATAAGTTAGGAGTTATGCCTTCCTCTGAAAGATAAGAGTTAATCTTGGCATTTCTGAACTATGTTCCATTGTCACTTCTCAACTTTTGAACTTTGCTGTTGAACAGAACCTGTAATATTCTTAACAAACTTATTAGAATATCAGGTACATCTGATTTGACTCTGATGAATTCAATCCAAGTATATCTTGAGTATTCATCAATTAGTACAAGAATATACTTTTTTCCTGACAAACTTTGCACAGAGATAGGACCACAGAGGTCCACATGAACCATGTGCAGAGGTCTTGGATAGTTATTATCACTCTTGGTTTTGTGGAAAGATCTTTTCAATTTTCCCATCTCACATGCTATACAAATATGGTCTTTGTTAAACTTCAGAGATGGTAGTCCCTTAACCAAATTAAGTTTAACTAACTTATCAAGTGATGAGAAGTTCAGATGTGAGAACTTTTTATGCCAGAGCCAGGCATCCTCACTATTCAAAGATACTAGACAGAGCTTCTCTGAACCAGTATCTACATGTTTGATAAAATTCATTCTGTACAGATTACCTTTTCTGTCTGCTCTTAGCATTTCTTGACCTGTTTTTGAGTGAAGTAATAAGCAATATTTTTCTTGAAATTTCACATCAAAACCATGGTCACAGAGTTGACTTATGTTGATTAAGTTGTGCTTGAGTCCATCAACATAAGCAACTTTGGAAACAAATACATTACCTCTTGTTAACTCCCCATAACCTCTAATCTGACCTTGCATATTATCCCCAAAAGTTACTGCTCCTCCAGATTTTTCTTTGAAAGAGGATAGCAACTTCTTATCTCCAGTCATATGCCTTGAGCATCCAGAATCTAAATACTAGATTAGCATATGTTGTTTCTTCAAGACAAATTAAAAAGTTTTTGGTACCCATTTCATTATGGGTCCATTCTTGTTAGGTTTAGGAGTTTCTTTTCAGAGATTGGTTCCATCTTTTGATGCCTTGCCAGAGTTGTTTCTCTGTTGTTTCTAAGTTTTAGTCTCTGAAGGCTTTTTTAGAGATTGATTCAAAAAACAATGAGAACCATTAAAGTGATTTTTCAACTTTATCATGAGTTTGAAGCAATTACAGTTAATAGAACAAGATGAAGTTGGAGCAAAACTTTTGATTGAATTAAAGACAGTGGGTACATTTTTCTTTTGAAATCTTCCTGAACTAGCACTAGGAATATTACAAGTATTCCTAACTATTTCAGACTTCTTGGCCTTATTTTCAAGTTGCTTTTTCTTGGCCCAAAACATCTTCTTCTCCTTCTAGTTCACTGCACAAACAGGAATAGAATGGTTAATTTCTTGCCATTTGCCTTTTTTTAGGAGAGAATTTGATTGGTTTATAAGCATAGAATTGTGAAGTTTCAATTTTACTCTTGGATTTTTCCTTTATTTCTTTTTCCAACTCCAGAGATGGTTTTGCTTTCAAGCACATATCAAGAAAATCAGGACATATTGGTACTCTAGGTTTTTCTTTTAAAATTGGAATTGGTTTGTTTAAAATTCCAGAGCCAATAGTCTGTGTTTGCTTATGAATGACCTTCTCTGGTGTAAAAAAGATTTGCTCATCTACCTCTGAGTCAGAGTCTGAGTCAAGAAAGTCTCTTTTCTCTGGAGTTCTAACAATATCTCTGGGTTTTGAAACTTTGATTATCTTTTTCATGCAAGATTTCTTTATAAAATCAGACATGACATTTTCCTTGTAAACTCTTCTAATATCCTCTTCAAAAGTAGTTTTGATAATTTCATCTGACTTTGGAGAGTGCAGAGGTGCTTCTGGATCAAGTGTGCTCTGATATTTGACTTCAGAGGTACTTGCTTCAGAGACCTTTGGTTCTTGAGTGATGAAAGAATCAAATCTAAAGATTTTTGTGGGATCATTGCTCTGAGGTTTTAAGAAATGATCTTTTGCAGTTTCCTCCTTTGATTCCAAGATAGGTTTTGAGTCTATCTTAGTTTCAAAGTAGGAAGTGTTTCGAAATTGAGAGCTCTGAGTTTTGATCCCTCTGAAGTTTTAACTCTTTTGAAGATATTTGAATTTTCCAGATATAGAAAGTCAGGCTTCTGGACCTTTCCAATACAGAAAGTTGAAGATAATGAATTTTTCTTCTTTCTAGTGAAAGGATCTAATTTATTGAATCCTAGGCTCTGAGTATCCATATGTGAATTGATATTAATGTGTACATCTTGTGCATCTTCATAACTTTTGATTTGAAGTTCTTTTCTTTCTAGAGATTGATGTAAAACTTCTCTTTCCTTTTGGAAGAAATTAGTCAAAGCCACAGTGTTAAGCCTTTCATACTCTGATTTCTTAACCTCTTATTCTTTAACCTTTAAAACTTTTTCAAGCTCTTTGTATTTATCAGAAAAAGATTTTTCTTTTAATCTCTGAGATTTTTCAAGCTCAGATTTTTCATTAAAAAATTCTTTCTTTTCTGATTCCAGAAGATCATTTTCTCTTTTATAAAACATCAAGTCTTTTGTGACTTGTTTTCTCTTTTCTTTTTCCTCAAAGAGTTTCTGCTTTAAGCTCTGAAAATCATATGTTAGTTTAAGTACATCTAATGCAAGTTCACTTTCAGAGGTGGATGGAGAATTTACCTTTTTAGAGTAATCTTGTGATGATCTATCTGACTGATCACCATCTTTCATAGCCATACCACAGAGGTTGGTTGGCTCTTCATCTCCATCACATTTTGAATCTGAAAGCCAATCTTCCATTTCTGCTACAAGTACCCACTCTCTGACATTGTACTTGTATTTGTTCTTGTGGTACTCCTGATCCTTGATCAGTCTACCTCTGCAGTTTGCAGAAAAATGGTCTGGTTTTCCACATCTAAAGTATATTTCATCATTCTGATTTACTGGAAGAGCAACAACTGCTTCTTTCTTTTGAGGTTGAGGTTGGAAGTATCTCTGAGGTTGGGGATACTTCTTTTGTAATGGTTGATGAGGTCTAGATTGTTGAACAACTTCATGATGGTTGTACTGAATACCTTTTGATCACTATGCAGAGTGGATCTGGGTTCTTGATGATATTCTTCTTTTTGAAATATCTTTTCTTGATTTCCTCTTCTTTCTTCATCATCTCTCCTTCCTTCAAACACTTTCTTGACAAATTTCTTGTTGAATTGATGAGTTATCAAGGCAAGAGATTTAGCAAAAGCATTTATATCTTCATCGTCATCTGAGTCTGAATTTGAGTTCTTGTTATTTCCAGCTATCATGGCCTTTTTGGATTTTCTTTTGGATTCTTTGTCAGAAGATTTCTCTTTTGAAGCTTTTGATCTTTTGGATCTGTTTTCATCATGACTTTCTTCTAGAACACCTTTTTCTTTTGAAATCAAAGCAAGAGGTCCACCTAAAGAGGTCTTTGTCTTTTGTTTGAGAACTTCTTTTTCTTGGGCAACAAGGGTGTCATAAATGTCTGTTAATGACCATGACTCAAGGTTTTGATTGGCTTGAATTGACATGGATAGTTGTGACCATTCTTCATTCAAAATTTTAAGAAAAAGTACATTATTCTCCACTTTTGTCCTCATAACTCAAAATTTTTTGCATTTATTTATCAGAATGTTGAATCTGGAATAAGTTTGGTGAAGTGTCTCTTCAGGTTGTGCTTTAAAGTCATGATATTCATTTATGCAAAGAGTTCTTCTATTTTTCTGAGTTTGTATGCCACCTTCCAGTTGATTTAACAACCGATCCCAAATCTCTTTTGTTGTCACACAAGAATCTAGTTCTTGAAAGATATCATTGGGGATGGCCATAATCAACAGTCTAACAACTTTGGAATCATTTTCCATCATTTTTGTTTCTTCTTCAGTGAAGTTTGATGTTTTCTTTTCAAAAAATGCAGGTATTTCTGCTGTAGTTGTTGTAGCATGAACTCTAGGTACCAAAACCATGGGTTGGTGTGGTCCTTCATTTACATATCTCATTAGATCTTTATCCATTCCTTCCAAAAAGTTTACCATCCTGATATTCCATTGGGGATATTCATCCCTCATAAGAGTAGGAGGTTTTGTCAAAGATCCAGCTGTATATATAGCACTTATACTGGAGTTTGCCATATTAAAGAAGAAGATGAAGTTTTGAAGAAATGATGCTTAAAAGAAGATCTTTTATAAAAATGAAGTATTGTGAGTGATTTTCAAACTGGAGCATATAAGGTTCTTGAATAAACAACAGTTTATATGAATATGCACAGATTATGAAAACTTGAATAAAAAAGACATGAATCTATCCGAGTACACATATTTGATCTTGTTTGTTTTAAGAAAAACAAAGAAGCTCTGATACCAATTGTTGGATCCCAGATTCAGTCTTTTAACAATGATATAAACATATAATAACAATAAGAACAACGGAAGCAAATAATTTTTAAATCAAAGCAAGATTCACACACAGTAATAAGAAGATATATCCAATAAAGTAAATATAAGAACAAATTAATATTCACTGGATAACGCAAATAGATTATGAAGAACACCTAAAAATGTGGTTTAATCTTACAAGATCTTCTTGTACACTTTTCAGTACATAAAGAAATAATTCTATTACAAGTTTGTAAAGACAGGCACACTTTTGAGCAATGGATGCACGTCCTATTTATAGGACCATAAAGTGAACAGTGTACTTTCCTGACACTAAAACCATGCTTGAACAGTGTCTTACCTAAAAGTTAAGCTCAAGACATGCTTAAACAGTAACCTATCTAGAAAGGTAAATCTTATCACTAAGTGTCATGTCTTCTGTTCTTGTGTCAACACTTGTAGAATTCTTCAACTTGATCTTTGGAGACAATGTCTTCAGAGCTCTGATGTAGGTACCTCTGATGAAGCTATCTCTGAAGCTCTTCAGCTGCATTTCTCTATCTATGGAATGTACTTCAGAGGCAGGCTTGCTCTCTGAAGTCTATCTCTGGAAGTCCTCTAGAATAGGACTTAGATTATTTTCAATACTTTTACAATTCAGAATTGGGGCTAACATTATTTATTAAAAGCTCAAATTTTAGATTCGATCTCTAAAACAAACTATCTACATTGATGGTCCATAACTTTTCATTTCATGACACTCAAGGTCACTCGAGTTAACACCGTCAGTTAGCAACCATTAAAAAGAACAAATCATTATTTGGGCAAGCTATAGGGACCAAAAATGTAATGCACTCTAAAATTAATTATGATTCAGATATTTTATTTAAAAGAAGTTATTTATTAAATATATTTTTATTCACATATTTATTTGATAAAATATTCACATATTTATTTACAAAAATTATTCACATATAATAATCAAAATTAAATTACATTCTCGGTCCATGTGGTTTGCTGATATTTTGGATATGGTCCCAAAAATGCGGTTATTACACTCCCTATACATGTGGTATGCAAAAACGCACGCTTCTTGGTCCCTCACACTAACGGAATCAAAAAGATTCGTTAACTCAGTTAAGCCAAGGGTTATTTTAGTCTTTTGACCATACTTTTTTGTATTTTTCATAGGGACCAAAACTGTCACATTATATAATATATTATATACTTTTAATATTATATATATATATATATATAGAGAGAGAGAGAGAGAGAGAGAGAGAGAGGTGGTTTCATTTGAAAACCACATTTATTTTGCAAACTTTGCAACCCAATTTTTAAGCGTAGATTTCATCACTCAATGGTTAGATCTATTTGAGTTATTTATGGTAATTAAAACTAAAAATAAATATATTGAATTAATGAAATTAGCCCAGAAGGGAAAAATCGTCTATTGTGGTCTTGAAGCTTAATTGGAGAAACCGAATGAAATTAGTCTAGAACGGCAGTTATGAATGGTATGAATAGATTGCCATTTATAAATCCTACCACTGAATTTTCATTGATGAAAGAGTAAATTACTAATTTCGTCCCTGTGGTTTATGAAAATTTTGGATTAGGTCCTTCAAATGAAATAATTACAACCATGGTCACTGTGGTTTCACTTTTGTTATGGTTTAGGTCCCTTGAACTAACTTTGTTTAACATGAAGCCTGTTAAATCTAAGGGCATATTGGTCCATTTATAGTTTTCATTAAAAAAAAATATAATTTAGATATTAAAGTATTTTACATATATAAACACGAAAAGCAACCGACGCAGGCAAGGTTCTAAATGGCGTCAAGCCTAAGGAGCCACGACGAAGCCATGGCGTTTTCAAGGCATGACTTATGGCGTCATTTTTCTAATTCATATATATCATTATATATAAAAACATATGTTTTGTAGTGCTACTCAATGAGTCAATAGTAATAAGAAAGTTAAATTATGGTATATATTAAAAAACTTGCAAATAAAACATTAAAAACGTAAAAAAAATCAAATATTGCATTACGAAATTGTGCATTAGGCCATGGCGTGCCACGGGCTTAACGTGGTGTGAGACACAAGCCTTGGTGCCATGGCGTGCCATGGCGGCTGTGCGGCGAGTTTTTTAGAACATTGGACGCAGGTGTCTTCTCCGGTGAAGCGACCCCCTCTCCCCTTTCATCTTCGTCGTCTCCCTCATCACCAACTTCCATTTCTCATTCCTCCTCCCACCTCTTTTCTTCCTCGCCCTCATGAATGACCACGATCAGGGCCGACCATGGCTAGGGGTTGTGAAGGCGATGGCCCTGGGCATCACCGGGTAGGTGTTACGGTGGAAATGAACGGACTGGGCTTCTTTTTCTAGTCCCCAACAAGTCACTAGTCAGCACTGTAAATCCAAATATGTCTGTTCTATGGTTGTTGCTTACTTGCTTTCTTTAACTTTGAGTAGCATAGGTATTTGGTTGTTCTAATATTTACTTTAAGTATGTAAAAGAATATAACTTTGAACTGAGAACATTTGAAACTAACATAAAAGCTTGAAAGTTGGAACTTTGCTCCAATATTTACTTTTTTAGTTAAACTAATTCATCGGTTGTTTACTTTTGAGTTTTGAATTGAAAAAATGACAGAAAGCTTGGAACAATCCTGTTCTAAGTTCTGGTTATTGGGTTGCTTTCTTCCGGTAGGATACTAGGATATCTCATCTTTATTGCCTGTTGTGAGTGTTGTCTCATTTTTCTAGCCTTAAATTTTGAGTACTGATGGGTATAAAAACAAGATGTAAAATTTGTGCTTGGCCATTGTTTTCTTTTCCTTTCTGGTTGAATGTGTGCTTACAACCAATTCAGAGCTTGATTTACAACTCGATAGCCAATGGATTTAGAACCGGTTCAAAGCTCAATCGCCAATGGATTTAGAATCAATTCAGAGCTTGATTTAGAATCGATTTATAGCTCAACAGCCTAACGGATTTTGGACAAATTCATAGCTCAATAGCTAATGGATTTTAAACTAATTCAAAGTTGGATAGGCAATGAATTTTGAACCAATTGAGAGCTCGATTTAGAATTGATTTTGAGCTCGATTGCGAATGGACTTTGAACCGATTTAGAGCTCGATCTAGAATTGATTTTGAGCTCGATTACGAATGGACTTTGAACCGATTTAGAGCTCGATCTAGAATTGATTTTGAGATCGATTGTGAATGGAATTTGAACCGATTTATCTTTGGAATATTCTGAACCATTTATGAACATCACAGCAAAAATGATTAAAACATTTATGGCTCCTACGTAAATCAGGAGCTGCGCAGCAGCTACAAAATGAGAGTTGGATAGAATATAGAATAAATATATACAAACAAAAACCAATCCCAACGAAAAGGCAGAATAAATGGGATTGGGAAGTAATACTACTCCCAGACCCCCTAATATAAGACCCAATCCCAGAAAGACTAAAAGAAAATCATGTATTAGTCTAGGTTCTAGAATCGGTTTAGAGCCTGATAACCAATGGCTTTTTGAACCTATTGAGAGATCACTAAGACCTCCATCGAACACCTTCTCCTTTTATCTCTTCCCTATGCTTCAATCTGAACCCTCTATCATGACTTATAAACCTTATTGTCCTAGTCGAACCCAGTCACCATAATAGTCTCAGTCACCACTATGTTTCTCCGATAAGATCTCGTTAGCGGGTACTACACCACAACTTGTTCTGGATGGTCATCAGTTCCCGGTAGTCTAAGTAGATTGTTGTGGATTTGAGGTCTATTGGTGAGTTGAAGGTTTCTATAGACAAGGTTTCAAGAGCTATTCCTAATATGGACAATCAAACATAGAAAAAAAATGATAACCAGTGACAATTAGATCGATATTTATTTAGCCTTATAACTAACCTATCGATTTACTTTATCAAATCTTAAACTTGTTTAGAGGTTCGCTTTGTCATGACCTTGTTGGGTTGACGAGGTGGTTAAACGTAGAAAACACGAAGATGGAGGCCGAGATCCCAGGGGAAGGTGTGGACTGTGGGTTGTGGGTTATTGCTTAGTGTATGTATTTGTGGATTGATGAGAAGTATCAAATGGGTTAGACGATGGGAGGCCTTACATTGAGAAGATGATTATATCATTTTTATGTTTTTAAAGAATACATATATATATATATATATTATGTTTTTAAAGAAAAAAATGACAATATTATCCTTAATTTAATGGAGTAATTGTTAGTGGAGTTAGGTTGAGGGACCCAATCCATAACAAAATGAAAACCATGATGATTATACATGTAATTATTTTGTATGAGGGACCTAATCCAAAATTTTCAATAACCACATGAACGAAATTTGTAATTTACTCTTGATGAAAGAAATTATCAATGAATTTCATGGTGAACAACCCATTATGCAATAATAAAACAAAGAACCCCATGGTGAACCCATGTTTAGAAAATCATGAATCCAAAAGAAAACTGTGATGAACCCATAATAACCTGTTCATCACATATTCAAAACCTGTGATAAAACTGCGATGAACTATGTATGGACCCACGATGCATATGTGATGAACCCATGATGAATCTATGATGAAACTACGATGCATATGCGATGAACCAAGCAAGAACCCACGATGTGTCGATGCAATTGTGATGAATCCATGATAAGCACTCAAAATTTTACTCGATTTACTTACATGTAAAAAAAAACGCACGTTGAATTTTGAAAAAAAAACAAAAATTGATTTCCATGTAAAAACGGTTGCGATTTGGTATATATCCAAAAATTAACAACAAAAAAAATCAAAATTACCATAATTGATGTTCCATGTAAATACGTTTACCATTTAGTATATATCCGAAAATAAAAAATAAATTACCACAATTAAAACCCTCTATAACAAATTGACAATAAAACCATCCTAATTAAAATAAAAATTAAAAAAAATACTAAATCGTGATCGGTTGTTTTTGGTGTGCAATGTTTGCAAAATTATGGTGGTTTCTAAAAGATCCCTCCCCTATATATATAGAGGTGGTTTCATTTGCGAACCCCTCTTATGATATAAACTTTGCAACCCTTGTAAATGTCATTGATATTATCAATCAAGGGTTGAGATTAATTTGAGTTATTTATGTTAATAAATTAATTAATTTAATATAATAAATTAATAAAAATAGGACGAAAGGGCATAATGGTACATTCCAATTCCAAATTCAAATAAGGAAATCGGATGATTCCTTTTTTTAAAAAAGGAAACCAATTTATTTTATTATAAATTCTTTTTTAATATATTATAAAATTATCAACATATTATTGAAAAAAATAGTTTAACATAATAAAATCTTAAGTTCATCATTGACATAGTGAAACAGTAGAGAAGCCATAGTGAAACTTTATTGAAACCATTGTGAAACATAGTGAAACCTTATTAAAACCATATTGAAACATAATGAAACAGTTTCACTTCCAATGAAAGCTCTAAAACGTATTTCATCATCTAGATGAAACCTTATTGTAACCATAGTGAATCGTAATGAAACCGTATTGAAACCGTATTGAAACCATGATAAAATATAATGAAACTTTTTCGAAACCATAGTGAAACTATAATTAGAAAAGAAAACAAAAAATAATGAAATCGGTGTTTACTTTTGAAAAAAAAAATCAAAACTTAATCTTCCATGTCAAAATGTCACAATTTGATATATATATATATATATATATATATATATAAATTAAAAAAATCATAATAAACAATCTATTCGGCATTTAATATAGGAAAAAAAAATTAATTTTCAAAAAAATAAAAAAAAACACATTATATATATCGGATACTTTAAAAAAAAACAATTTTAATTAAAAACACATTAATATTGGATACTTTTAAAAAAATACCATAATTAACTGATTCACATTTAAAGCTATCCAAAAATAACCGCTCAATAAAACTACCATATATATACGGATTAAATAGAAAAAGACCTACTTGCCCTTATAATTTAAATAAATTAAAAATCAAAAGAAATTCTCTCATTGGTTGAAAATGGTGTGCAAAGTTTGTAATATAATAGTGGTTTTCCCATGATCGCTCCCCTATACATATATATATATATATATATATATATATATATATATATATATATATATATATATTTATATATATATATAGGAGGGATCAATTGGAAACCAGTTTTACGTTGGAAACTTTGGAAACCCAAATCAACCAATCAGTGAATTTCTTTTTTTTTATTTTTAATTGATAAGGTTATTTTAGTCTTTTACATATTTTCATAATATATATGGTAATTGGTATTATTATTATTATATTAACTATTATTAATTTTAACTTATTTTATATATGATAATATGGATGATTTATTAAATTAAAAATGAGATCTAATTTAGGTAAACAAAATTTAAATCATAAGACACCCTATTTTTGATTCATGTACTTGAATTGACATTATAAGGAAATTTTGTAGTTGATTCACAAAATATTAATACAAAATTAAAATATTCAAACCAATGTAAAATTTTGATGTGTAGTCGTGGAAATGATGAACAATGGTAAAGAACTTTGATAGGGTAAAACTGGTAAACAATTTTCATATCTAATCGTCAAGGAACCATGATTCAATTATTAATTTAAAATATTTAGTTTACCTTTTTTCAGTTTTGTAATTCAATAAATAAGGTAATGTATATATATTTTTTTATTTTGGAAGAGTGTTATTTTTATAGAAAATTCAAAATTTTAATTATATTTAAAATCAAATATTTTTTCATTGATATCAAATATTTTTTAAAATATATTCTTTTTTTTATTTCTTATATATTTGTATGGTTTATTTGATTCAATTGTAAAAAAAATTTAACCATACGAAGCAATGGAGGGTAACATGTTTGATGGAACAACGGCTAACGAGATTCATGTTCGAGATAACATTGATGGAACAACGGCTAACGTTGTTTCCTGCGTATTTAACATTTTACATATATATATATTCATTATGATAACATTGATGAACCTGATGAATCATAATGAAACAATTATGATAACATGATAACATGATGAACCTGATGAAGAGTTAATTAAAAAAAATTGGTAAGTTAACAATGAAACTGTAATCCAATTGTTTTTATTTCTGAAAACAATTAATAGTGAAATATGTAACATTGCTTCTGTTTCATCACAATCAAATTTGTACCATGCATTTTGTTTCATCACAATGAAACCGCTCACAGTGAAATATATCACAATGAAATCCATCACAATGAAAATTGTAACAGACATTCTGTTTCCTCACAATGAAATTTTTGTCATGCATTCTGTTTACAAAGGAATCCAATGAAAGCATAATATTTTAACATTGATGAATACACATATGAAACCCATGAAAGCATAATCTGTTTACAAAGGAATCAAATATCTTGGTGCTAGTGGTACTCCTTTGGAATTGGTGTTCAAGAAGGCATCTGCTTAATTAATTATGTTTGTATTTTGAAATAAGGAATAGGTAATTATGTACTATTCCGTATGGATTGTTGTCCATGTACACTCCTCTCTGTATCACCATCATAAAAGTTAATTAAGATTTTGAAAGATTAACGGTTTTGAGTTGCACGTATCAATCTATCACAATGAAAGCTATCACAATGAAAATTGTAACAAACATTCTGTTTCCTCACAATGAAATTTTTATCATAAATTCTGTTTCATTACAATCAAACTTGTGTCATGCATTCTACATCACAGATGAAACCCATGAAAACATAATATGTTAAACCATGAAAGATCAAAACCAATTGATGAAAACCAATTGAATCGAAAGATGAAACCTATGAAAGATGAATATGTTAAACCAATTGAATCTGATTGAAACCCATTGCTATTTACAGATGAAATCTCATTCCTACTTATGACAATGAAAACCCCAAATGCATTGATATTTAACGCATATGAAATCCCCAAATGCAGACTAAACTAGGGTTTTCCCCTAAATATGAATCCTTTCAAAATTATAAACTTACCTTCAAGTGAGCATTGCTTATTAACTTCGATAAGTGGTTTCACGACAGGCGGGTTGTTACTGGTGCTCCCCTTCGACTCCTGTTTGATTTCATTACCATCTTCATCGAGAAGATTATCTGCTTTGTTCATATAGTTCGAAAACGAGTTTTTCTTCATCAATCTTTCTCTCATTTTCCAACCTACACAATGAAATCAACGCAAGTTTCTTATTGAAATCAAAATCGATGACAATGGATGTGTTGCTCTTCTTATTCAGGAAACAAGTCGATGAAATATTCAAAGATTACCTCCAGGTAGTCGAATCATCGTTCTAATGAAATTGGAGAGATCCTCTGTGTTCAGATGGTAAGCAGAGAAGCTTCAATGTCGTATTGATACCAATGATACGATCTATGTCTTGTTTTTTAAGAAACTAAACCTTTTCTATATTTCATCTGATTTCACCTTTATTGCCATATTTAAAACACAAAACAAAAAGACATATTTACCCTTTTCATCTATTATTATTATTTTTTATTAATAAATTTATTAATTTATTACCATATATAATGAAATTGAATCTTAACCATTGATCAAAAAGATCAATGGCTGAAATTGGATTTCCAAAGTTTCCAATGAAACTTGGTTTTCAATTGAAACCACCCCTATATATATATATATATATATATATATATATATATATATATATATATATATATATATATATATAATACCTACTAACTTGCCCCCTCCCTATCGTCGACAGCCCTCACCGTCGCTTTCCTTCACCGTCGACCACCCACCAGTAACTACCTGCAACCAATCCCTCTCTCTCTCTCTCTCCCCTTCTCATAGACACACCCATACCACATATACACACATATACAATGACAGGGACGATTGGACATAGTCCCTAAGTTAACTCCTCTATTTTCATCCGTTAAATCCGCCCCCTCCATTTTCGTTGTTTTTAAGTCTACCGTAGATGGAGGTGGATGAAGGAGGGTAGGCAAGAGATTTTCATGGTTAGGGTGGGTTTAATATGTTTCACGTTGAACGTGATATATCGAGGTGGGTTCAGGGAGATGTGGAGATGGCAGGTTAGGAGGGGACGAAGGAGATGATTGTGGGTTTGTGTGTGTACGAGAAAGGTGATGGATATAATAAAGTGGACGGAATTGGTTAGTCGGTGGTGTGTGAACAGAGATGGAGGGATGCGTAGGTACATCTTTGTGTGTAGGAGATTCAACGGATCATACTAGGTGGGTTGGAGAAAGAAGAGGTGGTAGCTAGGGGTGGCTCACCGGAGAAGTAGAACGGTGGAGGAGGTGGTAGCTCGCGGACGTGTCTCCGACGAGAACAAGGAGTGAGAACCAAATGAGAACCGCAAAAAGGTTAAGGACCGTGGGGACTAATCTAAATCATTAAAGAGTGTTAACCAAAGTTCATTAAATATTGTGGCATTTTTATAATATTAGTGAAACATGTTTCTTATCTGACATGTAATTTAAAAATGGAAGGGAATATTAGGGTTTTTCCACGTATATTCTTTGATGACCTCACATTACTTTATGATTTCCTCTCCTTCGACGACCAAGACTTCGACATCAATTTGGCGATATCCATCTCCCTTCAGATACCGAAGACTTTTTCAACTCTGCCTAAAAGTCTTCCAATCCGATTGATCTGTCATCCTCTGATCTCGAATTCAATGACTTTGTGTTTGACCTCGAAACCGTTCTGTCTCCGGATGATTTTGGTAAGGGTTTTGTTGAGGACTCTGTTAGGGTTTTGGATGATTCGTTACCAGAATCGAGGCATGAGAATCCGGTTTCGTCTCAGGGTTCTGAGAATTCCGGTGCTGCTGGATCAGATGCTGATATGAATTGTCCCTTGCCTGATTTTAGATATTCCATTGTTGATCAGAAAGTGAAGTGGGTATCGACGAGTAATTTTGTATTGAAGAGGAAGAAAGAGAGTGCTGATGGGAATTCGGAATCAAGGACGATTTAGGGTTCCAGAATCAAAGACAAAATTACTCTTGAAGTTCCAAAATCCTGAATCTAACAAATCATGAATAAGATGATTTATGTTTCAATTTCTTGAAGTTTCCTCTGTAATGTGAAGTAGGCCTTGGTTACACTGGATGAAATTCGCAGTGGTGCACCCATGGTGGTCAAGGTCGAGGGGCTGAGGGTAGTTATAAGTGGAACTCACTGTCGATTTAGGGTTTTTTGTTTCTGGTTTCATGGGGTGAAATAACATATAGAAGAAAATTATATTTAGTTTTATGGAGTGAAATAACATATAGAAGAAAATTATATTTGGTTTTATGGAGTGAAATAACATATAGAAGAAAATTATGTTTGATTTTATGAGGTGAAATAACATATAATGTTTGGTTTCATGTGGTGAAATAACATATAGTGTTTGGTTTCATGAGGTGAAATATCATATTTATGAAAAATATTGTTTTTATATCATGAGGTGAAATAGTATGTGTTTCATCTGGTGAATATATGTTACCAAAATGACGATTATGCCTTTTTCATGTGGTGAAACAACTTTTAATTAAAACCATAGAATTAAAACAAAATTGCGGCTTAGATCGGTTCTCATTGTTCTCAATCTTTTTTTTGTTCCCACATGATTTAACCCATATATATATATATATATATATATATATATATATATATAAGATGATATAAAACTAGTCATATACCCGCGCACGATGTGGCGCGAAAAATCGTGAAATCAAAGTAACAATTAACAAATGTATGTATCCGCTCGCGAAACATCTCGAAATCAAAATGACAACAACGTTTCATTTTAAGTTTATATTATTCGTCCTTATCGATACTTTAGTCTATGAAAACACAGTGCTTGAGTCGTTTGGTGCACTTATATGTGAATCATACATCGACTCTGAAGTACTTTGTTATGCATTTTCAATCATATTTCATTTTTGTTTTATTTTTGTCCATATTGATGTTAGTTGTATACCTTTATAATTTACCTGATTATAAACTTTTAATTAATTCAATAAAAAAACCTAATATAGATATGTATAGATTCGTATACCTCGTTTTTTTTTTACAATAACCGTTACAAATATTTATCGGTATGCTATTTTCTATATCTATATATATATATAGTAAAATTGATACGTATTTATTCTATTTTGTAATAGTACTAAATCAATAAATATTCAAAAATAAACTTAATTTGAAAATATTGACGAGCAAATAATTGTGGTGTAATTTATAAAAAAAATGAAACGCGTATTTTAGTGGGTCTATGATTATGAGTTTTTAATATGCTAAAAATGAAAAAATAAAAATAAAGCGTATGGATATAAAACAAATTAATTCGTAGATATTCATGATATTTAATACTACGGTTGAATTAAAAAATATTCAACATTGGGCTCGTTTTGAAGGTATTGACGAGACGATTATAATGGTATAACTTGAAAAAAAATTATCTTTTCATTGCATTTTTGTTCATATACAATTATTTGTGTCAACATGATGAAGGTGTAAAATGAAAAATGAAAAAACAAGAGATATAAAGTAATTAAATAACTAATTATAAGGATGCTAAATGTAACTTTGAATTAGAAAAATGGAAAAAAATGGAGCTAAAAATTTGGCTTTCAAAACTTAAAAAAAAAACTAATTAACCGTATTAGAATTTTAATAATATAGTAGAGATAAAACCCAAAAAATATTCAATAATTAGGTTATATTAAAATTATTGACGAAAAAATTATAATGATATAATTTATAATAAGAATGAAACGTATTTTTAATATATTTTAGTTGATCTACAATTATGTATTTTTAATATGCTAACGGTGAAAAAAAAACGTATAGATAGAAAACAAAGTAATTCGTAGATATTCATGATATTTAATAGTACGGTTAAATTAAAAAAATATTCAATATTGAACTCGTTTTGATGGTATTGACGAAACGATTATAATGATATAATTGGTAAAAAAAGAAACATATTTTTTACTTACATTTTGTTCATATACGATTATTTGTGTTAACATGATAAATGTGTAAAATGGAAAATGGAAAAGAAAGGAATATAAAGTAATTAAATAACTAATTGTAAGAGTGTTAAATGTAATATTGAATCTTGAAAATAACTGTTTTACAATTTTAATATAATAGTGTAGATATAGATATAGATATAGATAGTATATATATAATGTTACACATTTATGCTACGCATAAAAATATTCAATAATTAGTTTATATTAAAATTATTGACGAAAAAATTATAACAATATAATTAATAATAATGAAACGTATTTTTAATATATTTTAGTTGATCTACGATTATGTATTTTTAATATGCTAACAGTTAAAATAATAAAACATGTGGATAGAAAACAAATTAATTCGTAGATATTCATGATATTTAATAGTACGGTTAAATTAAAAAATATTCAATATTGAGCTCGTTTTGAATGTATTGACGAGACGTGTAGATCCCAGATATAGTGCAATCAACAATAATAATCAATGTAGAACAATGATTAAACCACAACTGCTGGTCATATGATTAGATTCAACAATAAATTGGGTTTAGGTTTACAGAGAGAATATCTGATACGGCTAAGTAAACCTATGAATGACCATTAACCGCTATCAATAATCACTTCTTCTTCTAACCTAAAACTAGGTTAAGAAACCTATATATATGGACGCATAAGGCTTAATGGGCTTAAGGCCCAATTACAAAAAACTTTGAACATATTACAATTCAAACCCTTATAAAAGCGTTATACAACTTTCAACGCACTAGGACTTTCAGTCCTAACAATCTCCCCCTAAAGTTGAATAAGGTATTTATCATCTTGAAATCTTCAAGCTTGATCTTCTTTTCCTCTTAAATCTTTGAAGAACTTTGGTGTTGCATGTCTTCATGTCTTTCAAAACTCCCCCTTGAATAAAGCTCTTGGTCTTAATAGTTTCAACTTTGTAACCAGATTCAATGTACAATAGCCTCGACTGAACGCACTATTGAGCAACTTTCAACTGTAGAAACTCAACACATCGGATCAGCACACAAGAAAGATAATGTGGAGTTACGTGACATTCCACGGCGGAACTTCAGTTTAAAAACAAATAATCTGTCTTTGAACCGCGAGTTGAATAAACTTTCAGCTTAAGAACTTGTTTCAATCAGCTCGTAGGAGAAAATGACTTGAAGCAGACACCACATGATACGGGATAGAAGAAATGCAATCTTGAAATCCAATGGCTTTTCAACCTCAGATTTAAGAAATTATGATACTCCCCATCAGATTTTGCTAACTCTCCCTCAACGTGATAATCTGTGTCTTTGAATTTTGTGTCGTTCTCCCCCTCATGATGATTAGGAGAATCCTGAGCATCATGTAACTTTAAAGACTAGCCGTATGAGTAGAAAAATCCCAGATAAAACGATTTAGTAACCAAGGGTAACAACTAACACAGAAACACAATAGTAACTGTTATCACAACAATTAAAATAATTGTGTGGCCTATTTTCAGAGTTGGCATTGATGTATCTCTGATAGGACTTCCAATTATCACTGAAGTAAATATTAAAAAAAATTACTTCTCAAACTGTTCTGGCAATATCACAAAGATATGCAAGGGGAATTACAAAGATTCGTGCGTGTGTGAAAGAAGTATAAATCATATCGATTAGGATCAAATATTGATTCAACGTAGGACGCAGGTTAGAAATCAATAGACACGGTGAGTAGATTATGAAGTTCGAAGACCGGAGCTGATGTCTTCCTTTTTCAATATCTAAGACCTCCGAGTGAGGAATAGATAGATTATGTGCTAAATCTCCGTGCATATATGAAACAAGTATCTTTTGAGAGATACTTGAGTGGTTGGGTGGGGTGACACGAGTTATCGACACTAGGTCTATGTCTGTTTCAATATCCATCTCCAAAGAACGAGAATGAATAGATTATGTGGTAACTCGGATAACTGACTCGGTTTAGTAAGGACTGATAAACCAAGATCTATCTAAAACTATAGAGAGAGAAAGTAGAGAGAATGAATGAGACACAAAAGCTTCATGTTATTCAATATGCAACGCAAAAGTTGTTAGACAAGACAATACAAAAGGGCCTTAAATACCCTTGGCCAAAACAGATACAAAAGACTAGCTAAACAACAGTTAAGGCCAAAAGAGATAAATACATTGATTACTACAAAATCAGACTTAATAATCTCCCCCTTAGTAATCAATGGCGCTTAGGTCTTCTATGATGTCTGTTTAATCCGATTAGGACCTCTCAGCGTCTTAAAGTAGCACGGAAATTTAATCTTTCTTCCAATCTCTGCTGCCTTTGTTGTCTAGACAAGGAAGGACCTGATTGTAACACACTTGGAGGTATACTCACATTAGGTTCAAAAACAGGAACCTCAGCTTGTGCTCTTGACGACTCACCTCTTTTAAATGAACTAGATGGAGCTGCGGTGGTCGGAGCTGAGACAACAAAAGGGCTTGATGTGACTGGAAGAGCATTATCTCTAACTGGAGACTGATCAGTTACGACTGAAGGAATGACTTCTTGATACGAGAAATCACAAAATCATGATCTTCAGCATCTTTCAGTCTGTGAACTAACTGAAGTTTGATAATCTTCAAGGTGCCATCTGAATACTTATTGATTTCTTCAAACCTCAGAAAACGATGATGACCAGAAGCATCTCTATATATCACACCATAAGGATCTTCGATAATAGTGAACAAGTCGATTAGGTCTTTGAAGATTGACAACTGGTTGAAAACTCTTAGCAGCCATCTGGAAATCAAAGACACGGAAGAATCTGATTTATCTCCCCAAGTCTGATATAAACTTTTTCATCTGAACTTGATCTTTGATACATCTCCCCCTTTTTGATGAATTGTGAGAATCAAAATCATCAAAACTCTTCAAAATTAGATCTATCTTTGGAACATGTCCCCCAAATAAACAAGTAAGCACTGTCTTCATGATCTTTCCCTTTGAATGTTAAGAGAAAACCATTTATTTGATCTGAATGAGCCGTCAATTCATGAATGTATTCATCTGAATCTTTTCAAATTCAAACAAATTATGAATGGTAAACCTGAATCAACAAATGAAACAGTTAGAAATGTCTGTCAGTAGCACAAAGCCACTGTGTACAACGAATGTATAATTTAAGGAGCTGGTTTTATGTTGACTCCCCAGGACTTCCATTCAATCATTGAAAAAGACAAGGTATTTTCTATGAATGTTCTGACAGATCGTGCTTGTGATATGAAAGAATTAGCACAATGATTGTGTTTCATAAGGCTCAAAATATGTAAACCATTGAGACAACAATGATTATACATAGACTCAATTATGCATGGTAAAGGGTCAAAGGTGGGGCAACTTTCCTTCTTTTCAATATCAGTATCTTTCAAGTGAAAAACCAATAGCATATGTGTTGCTTCCCCATAAAATGTGAAACATTCTCTTTTTAAGAAAAGAATGAGTAGCTGGTGGGGTTGTATGCAAGAGATGGCATGGGCTCACTGCTTTTTTCAATGATGGTCACCAAAAAAAATTGTGAACCAATCAGTAATATGGTTGTCTGGCTCAGAAAGATGTTTGGTGAAAAGTTTATATTCTTTTACTCTGTTTTCTCACCCTCTTTCTTTTAATCATATAAGCTCACATCTAACCAATCTTCTCATTTCCATTTTACCTCTTCACACACCAACACTCAATCTTTTTACCCCTCTCCCCTCAATCACTCAGGGAATACTTCCTGGGTAGAAAACACTGGTTATCGTGAATCCATGGAAGTTTTGTTAAGCTCACACAATGAATCCCATGTATTGTCCTAAAAAGAATGTAATGCCTCAATGATTTTCTTGTCATGAAAGCACAAGAAATCAATGTCAGTGTATGTATGCTCAAGAAAAATCAGAATGTAATTTGAGCATTTTAAGCATTTAAGATTTCTCAAAACTTTATATGAATGAATAATCATGAAAGAATAGAAATGTTTTGAGAATCTGACAATGATTAAGATCAGATCAAAATTCACGAAGAATAAAATTGTGGGAAATCAAAGACGAATGTTGTTTATATGAACAATATATAAACATTTTAACAATGAAAGCACATGTAATGATGAAATGACGTTTGATTCAAACAACATTGAATACAACCGGGATTATTACCATAGAAAGATGTAACTTTTCATACATGGTAATAACAAAGTTCAAGAAAAATGTACTGAACCGTTGTGTATAAATACTTGACAAAGTATATGAAAAGAAAATACACAAGTATTTTTCTTTAAAGAACACATAGTCAGATATGCAATTAAGTATCCAAAATCAAAATCATTTAAAATCACACTTCACAATTCATGAAAATCTTTTAAGGATAGAAAGTGGTTTGAACATTTAAGAAACCATTTTTCACAAGTGAAAGTTGTTCATCTTTCAACAAGTGATAGAGTATAAGGATTAGAAATGTATACCTTTAGACTAACATCCTTAACTCCCCCTGAAATGAATATTTTCTGTGAAGTATCCTTGACAAAAACTCAGATATCTTCCCCCTCGATACATGTTAAAATTCAATTTATTAAATGAATATAACAATGAAAGTATAAAGCATTTATATCTCCTCCCCCTAAAATCAAAAACTTCTAACTCCCCCTCAAATCAAAAACTTCTAGAAAAGATATTATCTGATTAGCATCCCTCAGAAGAAAATATTTGAGTACGGGTTTTGAATTAAGTATTCAAAAACCATAATTACATATTCTTCGGTGAGAATATTAATGATCAGTGTTACCAATGAAGACTGGGTTCTGATATGATATAATCAGAAGCTAACATCTTTACTCCCCCTGAAATTATGCATCTAAAATATGTCAGTGAAAAAGCACATGATAGAGATCTACAATTCTATTTTGAAATGTAGTTCATCATATCTATCGGATGGAAAATATTTCAGACAAGTATGTACTCCCCCTTGAAGGTTGATTTCCTCATTCGAGTATTGGAGGACAATCTTTTATCAGCACAGAAGTAAGGTCTTTTGATCACTGAAGTACGAGTCCTAAACTGTTGTGTTTAGAAGTCAAACTTCGTTGAAGTACGGGTTCTAAGCTGATTTACTTAGAAGCCTTAGTTCTCTTACTCCTCCTTGACTGTAGGTGCCTGCAACACAGAATCAGTCTTTGGTTTTGGTACCCACTGGTATTTGGGTCCATATTTGTTAGTTGCAGTTCTAATGGGAGTAACGGAATAAGAACCATACCAGTAATGATCACTAGCTTTGTGAACATGATCATGTGTACGGCAATAAGAACAATAATTTTTCTTACCTGATAACCTGATTAATTGATCTCTCGTGTAGATATGATCAGGTTTACCTTTACGCGCATTGTTCTTCTTGACATTAGATGCATGTACACATGACTTTTTACCTTTCAGCTCATCTTTCTTCCCATCTTTCTTCTCATATTCAACTAATTTCTTTTTCCAGACCAATTCTTCATCTTTGTATCTCTTTCTTCTTCTATGTGTACCTGAACCATCTATATTTCTATCATATAAAAGGTTAGTACTACGAATCTGATTAAATGATTTAACTGACCTTCTTGAAGAAACAGTTTTCAGATGTGAGCTTGAAGCTGTCCTTTTGAAGTCAGCTGAATTATTTCTAGGTGTGTGGATTTGTGACTCTAGAGTCGTTTGCTCAGTCACCACCACCTTGGAAATAATGTCTTCAAGCTCTTTGATCTTTGAAGAATAATTGTTCCTTTCTTTGACAAGCAAGTCAATCCTTTCTTGAAATTCAGACTTCACTTTCTTCTCTTTCAAGACACATTCAGACAATTCAAATAACTTCTCAGTAAGCTTCTTTATCTCTGCTTCAAACAAACTTCTTTCTTCCTCAAAGCCCTTTTCAGCATTTGTTCTTTAACCATATATCTCTTTGAAGATTCCAACATTCTTCTGTTCTATGGTCTTTCTTTCCTTTGTAAACTTTTCTCTTTCCAAAATAATTACTTTCTCAAAATTAGATAGTTGTTGAGAAAGCTTTATACATTTCAGCTCAACTACTTTATTCTCGTCAACACATTTTCTGGAAAAGTCTGAGAATTTCTTAGCAAACTCTTTCTTTTCTTTCTCAAAGACTGATCTTTCTTTTGCCATAATTTTCTCCAGATCATAAATCTTTTTATAAAGATCAGCATTTTCACTTTCCAAATCCTTAACTTTCTTTTTATTCTTCTCAAAAGAATCTTGCTTTTGGATATAGACAATTTGAGCTTCTAGATCAGAAATCTTTCCTTTTAGTTCAACATTTTCACTTTCTATCTGAGAAATTTTCTTCTTCAGAAACCTATTTTCAGTCTCCAGTTCTCTTCCTTTTAATACCAACTTTGGCCCTAACATCAACCATTCAATAGAATCCCACAAATCTTTTCCTGTTAACTTGTAGGTATTTATGTGACCAGAAATTTCACGAAAAATATCATGAGAAATACTATCCAACATAAAATTTCGAGCTATATTATCAGCTCTCTGTCTATTCTCCTGTTCCTCAGTACAATCTTTTATCAGAATTTGGGGTTGCATCTCTCCTTCGGTCAATGATAATCTGATATAGTAACTCAGCTCATGTTTATCTACAAAGTTTAAAAAATTAACTTTCCACTCTTCATATTTTCCTTTGTACAACATTGGTGCCTTCATCCTGTTAAAAAATGATCGTTAGTCCAAAATGAAAGTTTGAAACTGGCACAAACCTAGAAATGCGCTAAAGGCAGTAGCGCAAAAGATACTTTGCGCTAAGTGAAGCTGGCGAGAAACTCAGAACACGTAAAAGAAATTTTGCGCAAAAGATACTTTGTGCTAAGTGTAAATGGCGCAAAAGCTATCTTGAACATTGTTCACACATCATATGTGGATTGGTGGATTTCTCATAGTTGGTGCTGCTGCGCATGCAGCAAGTAAATCCATTTTTTTTATTCCCGTGGAAGTCTGAACACGCAAAAGTGACTTTGCGCTAAACACTATTAACACATGAATCTGGCGTAAAAGAATGATGATCTGGCGCAAAATTGGATGACTTTGATGCTGATGAAAACCTCAAGCAGATGATGTTGGTGCAAAACGTAGATCTGGCGCATAATCAAGAAATACTTCTAAATCGAACACTGAATCGAATTTGATGAATTATGCCTACTCAGATATGATCGAAACCTGATTTCTAACCACAATGAACAACCAATTCGAACAATTTCAGCAGAAACGAAAATTGGAGAATCGAACAGTAACCTTTTATCGAACAGTCCAAAACCACGAATTTCCTAAAATTGGTCTTCAAACACTGAATTTCTTGCAATTTGATGTGAAACAAAATTGATCTAACACTGAATGTGAATCCAATGAATCAAATCTCAAGAAAAACCGATCAAATTTCAGTACAAATTTGTGAAAAAATCAGGGAATGAGATTTTCTTGATCAAGATCAAGAAAATCGATCAAATTCTCTGAATTAATAACAAATTCAGATTGAAAATTGTTTCTCTCAAATCTCTCAGAATTAGATTTAGCTCTGATACCAATTGATATAACCAAGATCTATCTAAAACTATAGAGAGAGAAAGTAGAGAGAATGAATGAGACGCAAAAGCTTCATGTTATTCAATATGCAGCGCAAAAGTTGTTAGACAAGACAAGACAAAAGGACCTTAAATACCCTTGGCCAAAACAGATACAAAAGACTAGCTAAACAACAGTTAAGGCCAAAAGAGATAAATACATTGATTACTACAAAATCAGACTTAACAAGGACAAAAAATTCTTTTAAGTCTTGTCACATCCTTACCAAATTTTTTTTAAACCACTCCGAACTCATCTATCAATCTAGACCCCTCACTGATATCTATGAATTGGATGTGTTTCTTGGGTAGGTCCTTCCGGTTCTGGATGGACCATAGAAACATTAATAGCCCTAACACTCCTTTAACTCGCCAAAATAGAACATTGAAGTACAAGTCAAAACATTGAAGTACGAGTCCTGAACCGAAGTGTTCAGAAGTCGATATGAAGTTTTATAACACATGGTACTCCCCCTCAAAAGATGGCATAACCCTTGATTGTAGTCATGTGACGTGAATAATCTGAATTAAATCACACATGACATTCCTGCAAAACAGATTAAGAAGATTTTGGTTTTGGTATCCATGTTTTGATGGATTCTTAATGGTTAGTTGTCTTGGCTTTGAAGCTACTAGACCGAGGATTGGGGATGCTATAAGTGCCGTTCCAACTATTTTCGTACCTTGGATGCACAAAGTCACTCTTTCCACAGTAAGTGCAACAAATCGTTTGCCGGCGTAGACTGATCAACTTTCCTATAGAATAGACATAAGTAGGTGAATCAGTCTTGGAAATAAATGACTTTGTATCAACTACAGGAGAATCATGAGACTTGTTTCCATCACTCCTTTCTGTAGTTGGTTTCTTTCTCCAAACCATCTTGACTTTTCGAAACACTTGATTATTTGAATCATCAACAAGAGAATTATAGAAAAGATTTGAAGGACGAATCCGATCTTTTGAAAATTCATTTGATTTGACAAACTTCTTCGAAGAGTTAGTTGTAGAAGGTGAACTTGAAGAATAACGAGACTGAACAACAGTATTGGGACTGGCTTGTTCAGATAAATCAACTTTAAGATTTATTCCTTCAAGTTTCTTGACTTTTGCGGATAAAACATTTCTTTCTTCTAGAATCAAGTCAAATTGTTTTTCTAAATTGGATTTTACCTTCTGTTCTTTTAAAATCTCTGTTGTTAATTCAGATAATTTCTTTGAAAGTTTATGAATCTCAGTTTAGAAAATCTTTCTTTCACTTTCAAAATCCTTTTCTATACTGTTGCGTTTATCAGATATCTTTTTAAAAATCGCAACATTCTTCTTTTCAAGCATTTTCTTTTCACTCTCAAAAACTTTTCGCTCTTTCTCAAAAGAATCTCTCTCAATTATCAAAACGTTTTCAAATCAGAAATCTGTTTTGAAAGTTTCGCATATTAAGCCTCAAAAACCTTTCTTTCATCGAAAACTTTCTTTGAAAGCCCGAGAATCTTTCTTTCAAGATTCTTCCTTTCATTTAAGAAATCGACTTTTTCTTGTTTCCTCTTTCTTCAAGCGACAGGTTATTCTCTTCTTTGACTTCAAAATCTGCAACTTTTCGTTAAAGTTCAGATATTTTCTTGGATTTTTCATGTAGATCCATTTTCTTTATATTAGCTTCTCTTTCAAGATCTGAAATATCTTGGTTAAGAGAATTTATTCGGACATAAAGCGTAGAGTAATTTGAACTATATGCCATTGTCTTTTCAAGTTCTGAAATCCTGCGCTTGAGCCAATCATTGTCTTCCTGTAACCGGATAATTTGTTCATAATTCATTCTTACTTGGAAAGCTTAAAGTCCAGAGACTGAACTTGACAAGAGAGGAGACTTTAAAGTGCAAGGACCAAAAGTGACAACGAGTGAAGCTTGAAAGATTAGGGGTCACAAATGACAAACGACCGAAACTATGAAGTACGAGGACTAAAAGTGACACAAAGTAAAACTTAAAAATGCAAGGACTAAAAGTGACAAAAAACTAAAAGGACAAAAAATGACATAAAATGAAATCTCTAACTAGAGGGACTAAAAGTGTAAAACTTAAAACTTCTAACGAACTTAACTAGACTCTAACTGAAAAAGGACTAAAAATGAAATAAAACTAACCAAACTAACAAACTAGCTGGACTAACGAAAACTTAACGGAAAAGAGACCAAAATGTTGAGCATTTAACGGCAAACTAACGGAATCCGTTAGTTACTATTCATCATCTTCTCCAATGTGACACACCTGCAAAGCTTCGAAACGGTTAGAAATATTCAATGCAAAACGATCATTAAAGCTCACTGATCAATCCTTAACAGATTAGAACTCAACCGGTTAACCCACGATCACAAATGAACCAACCGAAAGCTTTTCGTAAAAACGATCAAAAACTTAGAAACTCGGTATGGGTTAAAACTTTTCGACCAAAAATGATCGTTTATGTTCCCTTAAGCTCCCTCAACTGATTAGAACTCGAAATAAAACTCACTCTCGAACGAAGCAACCGAAATTTTTTTCGGAAACCGAACGAAACCTTAAAAAATCAACATGGGTTGAAAATTTTCGATAAAAGATGTTAGTTTAAGCTTCGTAAACAATCCTTTACAGTTTAAAAACGAAAAACTACGTCCACGATCACTACCGAATTAACCGAAAAAACTTTTCAAAAACCGATCAAAACTCCAAAACTTTTGAGATGACACCTGGCGGGGGAAGGCACCGGGCGGGAAGGCTTAGATACAGATACCGGGCGCTTGACACCGGGCTTTAGCTAGACATCGGGGCGCGAGACACTAGGCTTTAGCGAGACACCGGTCGCTTGACACCGACCAATTCAGCAATATTGCAGCGCCGACCACCTGTGATACTCACCGACCCACTATTGCAATTGAAACCATCCAATTATATTTGAAATTGAAATCACAAAATTGATCAAAATCAGAGATTTATTAAAACCAAAATTCGATGCACTAAAAATTTCAAAACCAAAATTTCTAACAAAACCAAAATCTAACGAAAAAAATTTCGAACACTAAAAAATTCAAACACTTTGCAAAACCAAAATTTCAAACACTAAAAATTCGATGCAAAACCAATAGAGGCCAATAAAAAAACGATTAGAAATCAAAATCTAACGAAAAAAATATTAAATAAATGAAAATTTCTTGCAAACCCGTTTGTTTTCTTCGATTTCTTGTTCTTTAAGTAATCAAGACCACTTTGATTTCTTCAAAAACTTGATCGAACTTTTTCAAATATAAAACCAAAAACTCAAACCCAAAATCCAACACGAATTTAACACATTAATTATCAAAACTCAAATAAAAATCTTTTATTTTGAAGAACACAGCCCGAACAAAAAACGATTATGCAGACAAGCTGATAAGAAGAAGGGATTTAGACAAACCTTTTGATCGTATCGAATATAAATTAATTCGATTCCGCTCTGATACCAATTGTAGATCCCAGATATAATGCAATCAACAATAATAATCAATGTAGAACAATGATTAAACCACAACTGTTGGTCATATGATTATATTCAACAATAAAGGGTTTAGGTTTACAGAGAGAATATCTGATACGACTAAGTAAACCTATGAATGACCATTAACCTCTATCAATAATCACTTCTTCTTCTAACCTAAAACTAGGTTAAGAAACCTATATATATGGACGCATAAGACTTAATGGGCTTGAGGCCCAATTACAAAAACTTTGAACATATTACAATTCAAACCCTTATAAATATGTTATACAACTTTCAACGCACTAGGACTTTCAGTCTTAACAAGACGATTATAATGGTATAATTTGTAAAAAAAGAAACATATTTTTTCATTGCATTTTGTTCATATATGATTATTTGTGTTAATATGACAAATGTGTAAAATGAAAAATGAAAAAACAAGGGATATAAAGTAAATTAAATAATTAATTGTAAATGTGTTAAATGTAATATTGAATCTTGAAAATAACGGTTTTACAATTTTAATATAATAGTATAGATATAGATATATACATGAGATATAGATATAAATATATATATATATAGATAGTATATATATATAATGTTACACATTTATGAGTATAAAAATATTCTATAATTAGTCTATATTAAAATTATTGACGAAAAAATTATAATAATATAATTTATAATAATAATAATGAAACGTATTTTTAATATATTTTAATTGATCTACGATTATGTATTTTTAATATGTCAACGGTTAAAAAACATATGTATAGAAAACAAATTAATTCATAGATATTTATGATATTTAATAGTACGGTTAAGTTAAAAAATATTCAATTTGAAGGTATTGACGAGACGATTATCTATACTATATTATAAAGCACGGATAAAAAACTCTTAAATATAAATTATTAGGCACAATGTATCATCATTTTATGCAAAATTTTAAAAATCTCTTAATTTACAAGTATCAAAGCACAAGATACATATTACTACTGCATGCTTCTAACACCCACCAATTTGGTATGTACAAGACATCCCTTTTATGTAGACTTTTCCATGTATCACCATTTAATTAATATATTATATTACTATAAATTTGTTTTAATTATATTATTAAATATGTAATTGGTTATTTTTTCTAGATGTTATTAAAATATATAAAATAATCATTGAATTCTAACAAAAAATACTTAATTTTTTTATATAAAAAACATTATATTATTAAGCCTAAATTAAACAAATTTATAAAAAAAACATTATCATTTTCTCAAAACCATCCAAAATTGTACTGTAAATCGACAAAAAAACAAAAAATAAAATGAAACATTAAAATCGTGATTTATCTCGCTGCATTACGCGAGTACGCTTCTAGTAATGGTATAATTCGTAAAAAAAAAGAAACATATTTTTTCATTGCATTTTGTTCTTATACGATTATTTGTGTTAATATGACAAAGGTGTAAAATGAAAAATGAAAAAATTAACAAGGAATGTAAAGTAAATTGAATAACTAATTATAAGTGTTAGGGCAATTTGTTTGTTAAATAGAAGTTCATGGGTCGAATTGTAATGACTTTATAGTTGATTTGTAAATGGGCCTCAAAGCCCATTAGGCCTAAGTCGTACATATTTAAAGTATTGCTTTATTGAGATTTAGGTCAAGAAGAAGAGATTATTGTTAGAAGTTAGTCTTTACGGTTTACATTAGCTGATCAGAAATTCTCTCTGTAAACCTAAACTCTTCACTGTTACATCTAATTATATAACTAACATTTGTGGTTTAATTATTGTTCAGGATTGATTATTATTGGTGATAAATCGCACTGCTCTGGAATCTACAGTAAGGATGTTAAATGTAACATTACAATTTTAATATAATAGTATAGATATAGATATAGATAGTATATGTATAATGTTACACATTTATGCTACGCATAAAAATATTCAGTAATTAGTTTATATTAAAATTATTGACGAAAAAATTATAATTACATAAATCTTATTACTATTTTTCTCAAACCAAGATCAAATACCCTAAAACGGCTCTTCTGGCCTTAACGGGTGACGATCAGTCTCAGAGGAAGCAAGTAACAAAAATTAGGTATGTTACTAAATTTGGACATATAAACCAATCCATGTAAATCTACAGATATATCTTATCAAAAACATGTTTTAACTCATATTTCCTAATTTAGCCGCTCATTATTAGAATATAAGCAATAAAATGTTTGATAAAATATGGAAGAACTTACTTTGTAACCACAAGATGTGCTCACTGGATCGTGGCCACTAACTCTTTTATTGAAAACTCACAAATTACAGAGAAACAAAGAAAATACTGAAGTGGTAAAGAAAACTCTGATTCTGAAGAGAGACATGCCTCTCTTTAAATAGAGTCTAAGAAACTCATCAAGAAAACAACTGTATCACAGCTGTATCAAAACAAAAGACTTTATAAAAGTCAACAGTAAAAAGGACTAAAAACCAAAGCTTTATGAAAGCATCTTTTGACAAATTGATACATTTGTCGGCCACCTTTGATAAAAGGTACAATAGCTGGCAAATTCTTGAAAGCATCTTTTGACAAATTGATACATTTGTCGGCCACCTTTGATAAAAGGTACAATAGCTGGCAAATTCTTACTTTCCTTGTTTCAACGAATCTTTCAAGGTTTCTAGAGCATCGTCTAGTGAAATAATAATTTCTTCAAATCCTTCTTCACTTTGAGCATCTTGGTGTAAGTCTGAGTTCATGGATGCATCTGACTTTGAAGAGCATGGCCCTATGTTTTCTTGAAGATCTTTTTTCATTTCTTCAATATAAAGATCAATGATCTCTTCCTTAGAAAGAGTTCCTGCATATTTCTGAGAAATTTGCTGGAAAGGACTTGGAATGTCTGAGTCCTTCTTAACCTTTTTCTGCTCAAAATTCTGCTTATAAAGCTGAATTTTCTTCTCAATAGAATTGTAGAGATCAGCTCCTTCTATAAGAGTAGAACCAGGACAAAGACGATCTAATTTATCCCAATATTTGGTTAGACCTTGCCTCTTAATACAAGGAATCATTAAATCATTATAACCAAAAATTGGTTTCCATTTCCAAATCCAAGGAAACCCAAATTCTATAAAAAATAAGCAGATATTGCTGCCTTCAATATTATACAAATTTTTACAGTCATTGGCTGTTGGTGAAAATAACATCCAATTTTTTAGATGTTTCTTCATTATATCTAGAAAAATATCTGAAGAGGTTCCCAAATTTTTCCACCATATAAAAAACCAGTTAGGAATTGGTGTATGAAAACAATTTTCACAAATTTTTAAGAACCAAGAATGTCTTTTGTTCTCATTTTCATAAAAAAGAACATTTGAAAAACTTTGGATATAATCCCAATAGTTGAATTTAAAATTGAATTTATGAATTGGGGAATACCATTCTTTCTCTGCAAGGGGAGAAAAACCCCATTCTTCAAAAGATATAATCTTTTTAATAGCAAGTTTAGAAAAACTAAAATTGCCCTGAACTTTATCTTTGCTATTAGCAGTGTGATGAGTAATCTCCACAGATTTTGTGGAAAGCAAAAGACCTTCAAAATATTGTCTTTGCTTTAAAGCACCATGTACAAAAGATGTCTTATTAAGATATCTTTCTAGGATATAATCCGGGTTGCTTTTCCATTGAAGATCTTTTTCTTCAATAAGAAGTATAACTTCTTTAAATGCAGTCTCATGGAACTGTGAATTAGAAGAATCTTCCTTGCTAATATTGGCGTAGGAATTAGCTGATGCAGCTACTGAAGAAGACTCAGCTTCCTTCTCCTTAATATAATTAAGGTATTCCTTGGCTAGAGGATGATCTTTAGGGATATTATCCATGAAGCCTTTTAACTGATCTTTGTCATGAGACAAGTCTGAAGCTATAAGCTTCTGTTTACCCATCTGGGAAATAACAATGTTGCCCCTTCCTCTATTAGAGAAATTGTTACCTCTTCCTCTTCCTGAGGAACTTCCACTTCCCCTATAAGAGGAGTAGGAGCTGTAATTAGAGCTCATACCTGAAATCATGATAAATATTCACGAGTTAAAAAATCAGGAAGATGGTTATCAACACCTTTAATATGTTGAATTATAAAATCGAAAGGAGCAAGATGAGCTTGCCATCTGGCAAACATTTGTTTTGAAACATCATGTTTAAAATCTCTGCTAAACATAAATTGAGCAGAACTACAATCAGTTTTGATTATAAACTTTTGATTATATAAATCATCTTGAAATTTTAAGACACATTTGACAATAGCAAAATGTTCTTTAACAACAGTGGAATAGTTAAGCTGAGCACCTTTCCATTTTCCAGAATAAAATCTAATGAGGTACTCTTGCTTAGAACTAGGATCAATCTGTTTTAAAATGCCCCCATATCCTATGTTAGAAGCATCAGTCTCAACAATTTTTTCCCAAATAGGATTGGGAAGCATGAGACAAGGAAGGTTTTTAACCTTTTTCTTAATTTCTTGAATAGCAAGAGTATGATCATCTGTCCAACTGCCAGAATCTTTTTTAAGACGATTATAAAGAATAGAAGTATAATTACTAAGGTTTTTAATATAAGCCGAAATATAATTTAGGCTGCCCAAAAACCTTTGAAGTTGGGTCCTATCTAGGATTTTATCAGGAAATTTATCTCCAAATTCTAGGCTTCTTTGAATAGGAATAATGGTTCCTTTTTCAATGTCATGGCCTAAAAACCTGATTTTAGTCTTAAATAAAGACATTTTTGGTTTAGAAATGACTAGACCATTCTGAATAACTACAGTTTTGAAGATATTTAAGTGTCTAAAGTGACTTTCAATATCTTTAGAAAAAACAAGAATATCATCAATATAAACAATAATAAAACTGCTATAAGGATAAAAAATGTCATTCATAATTTGTTGAAATTCTGAAGGAGCATTTTTTAAACCAAATGGCATAACTTTCCATTCATAATGTCCCATAGGAACATTAAAAGCAGTCATATAAATATCAGATTCATCAATCTGTATTTGCCAATAACCTGATTTTAAATCAAATTTGGAAAAGATTAAAGCTTGAAAAAGCCTATCAAGAAGATCTTTCTTGTTTGGAATAGGATGCCTAATCCATTTTAAAACTTTATTAAGAGGCTTGTAATTAATTACAAGCCTAGGAACACCTCTTTCTTGTTCCGAATGTTTATTAACATAAAAAACAGTACAAGACCAAGGTGACTGAGAAGGACGAATAAGACCTTTAGTAATGAGATGAGAAATCTCATTCTTACATAAAACCAGATACTCAGAATTCATTTGACAAGGTCTGGCCTTAGTCGGAATACTGGATTCATTGAATCCTTCTTCATAAGGAAGAGAAATAATATGTTTTTTTCTTTCCCAGAAAGCATTAGGATGATCATTACAAATTTTTAGAGAAAAATCATTATGAATGAAATCTATCTTAGATTTTAACCTAGGATTGGAAATCTTTTCTTCAATAGTTAAAGAATTTATTTCATCTTTAAGAGAATATAAATGAAAAGTCTTTCTATCAATCCTCTCTTGGAGATTATCTAAAAATCTTTTAATGGGTTTGTTTATGAAGTCAAATCTAATAGGCTTATTATTATACGTACCTGTAAGACCAACTTCATCAATCCTAGTTATAGGATATATATTATATAAAAAAGGCGAGCCAAGAATTATTTCATGACAAATATCTTTGGCTAGGAGGAAACTAGTAGAAATACAACTAGCTTGATTGCAAATTTTTGCATTTGAAAGCTTATATCTTATATTTAAAGGACCTCCTCCAGCATGGGAAAGAGAACAAGAGGTTTTTTCAAAATACCTACTAGGAATAAGACCCTCTTGTATAACATTTAAATCAGCACCACTATCAATCATAGCAGTAATCTCTTTTTTAAAATGCCCTCCTATAAGAAGAGTTATTTTGGTAAACCATTTCTGAGATATTATCCTGCTAAGAGTAGAAAGAACCGCCTCATCAGGTGGTTTCTTCGAGAAAGGTTCTTGAAAATCTTTAATATTTTCAAAATCATTTGAATCATTCTTATCAAGAATTAAGGAAATATGTTTATGAAGTTGAAGATTGTCACTCTTCAAAAATTTAATTTCATCTTTTAAAACATTCACCTCTCTATTGAGGTCTTGAAGGGAAATCTCTTTTCCTTTAAAATGTTTATTTTTAAGAAGTCTATTTTACTTCTTTCATAGAATAGTCGATATTATTAGAGGTACTCTCATGATTTTTAGAAGTAGTACCTACATCAATGTTTTCTAAAATCTCAGCACAAATAACTGGATCTTTAATTTTCTTTAAAAGCTTTAAAACATAATCATCAGATAAAACATTTATATTTAAATCTTGAAATTGAGAATAGAGTTTATAAAACTCTTCTTCTTCATTTCCTTTATTGATATTATTAATATCTTTAGAACAATCTGCACAAGGTTTTCCTATAGCACAAACATCACAATTAGAAGAAGAATCCTCAGTGCTAGAAGAAATAATAGACTCACTATCATTATCATTTAAATCAGGATCACTATTAGTGTCACTCTGATTTTTCTCATTATAATTTAGAAAAATGTTTAAAATAGAGTCTTTTATAGTTTGGTCAATATTCAAACTATTTATTTTCTTCTTGGTCCAACAATTTGTTGAAGAATGACCAATCTTACCACAATTTTGACAAATAATTTTATTTCTTTTGAAGTTATTAGATTTTTTAAAAAATCTTTTCTCTCTAAAATCATTTGATTTAAAATCTTTTTTCTCAAGATTTTTATTTTCAAATCTTTTCTTATGAAAGCGTTTTTTATAATGACGAAAATCAGCTTCCATATTATTTTTATTAAAATTCTTTTTAGGTTTCTTATAAGGAACCTCCATACCAAACTGGTCACAAAAATCTCCTAGCTGTTTTCTTTCCAAAAGATTTTGTTTCTTAATTTGATGATTTAATTTTAAATCATTGCACAAAGAAAGACCTTCAACAACGCAAGTGCTGATTAATTGACCATACGTATAATGATCATAGTTAACAGATATGTTATCCTTTTTGAGAGTTTTTCTTATTTTCTCAGCAAAAAGATGAGGAAGACCATCAATAAGTTTGGCTTTCCAATGGCTGTTATTACAGTCTTTGAGCTCAAAGATTCTAGATAGAAAGGTATCTTTGTACCATCTGAACTCAGTTAAAGTTTTACATCTCAGATTACTAATAAGAGTTCTAATATTCTCACTATCATGAGAAAATCTACCAGTAAAATGCTCAATAATAGTAAGAATAAGAGGATAAACAACATTTGTTGTTACCTCACCACCATCTTCGATTTTAACAGAACTATAAATTTGTTCTTTTTGGTCCTGAGGGATGTAATTATCCCACCAACCTTTTAGCTGACCAGTAAAACCGGCGATAATCATTTTGGCAATATTTTTATCAGTATTACCAGTGGTTTTACAAACAGTGCTATACATAAGCATGCGATGAGCCATATTATAAATTTGCTTATCAGTGAAGCCATCAAGACTCCATTCGTAAATACATTTACCATTATAACTATTATTTATAATGTACTCCTGTTCTTCATGAAGAACATCCATGGGAGTAGGACGTCCATAATAATACTTATTCAAAGTAGGCTTGCTAGCCCATTTTATTTTATTTATTTGATCAAAATCTTGATTATTATGATTAGTACTTTGACTAATATTAGAATCATCTGAATCATTATCCTTATCAAGAATAGACACAGAAGGCTTGGAAATATAAAGACTGGCTAACTTAACATCAAGTTGGTCCATAAAATTTTCAGATTTGTTTTGCAACTTAAAATCTTTGATTTCAGGGGGTGGCTGAATAAAGCTTGAAGTAAGAATAATTTTTTTAGAGGAAGAGGGATCAGTATTATCCATTTTCTTCTGATTTTGTTCAATTTGACAAATTTTTTGATATATAGAAGAAATATGATCCTCCATAGACGAAATTTGTTCTCCAAGAATATGAACTAATAAATTAGAATAATTTTGTTTTTCCAATAATTCATTAATATGAGATGAAGTAATAGAAAGAGTATCATCTTTAAGAAGTTTCGAAAAAGCCGAAAACTTAATAGTCGAATCATTTTTTGTTATTTGAAAAGGCATTTGGGGAGGATAAATAGCAGTCCTGATTTACCATGTCATTAATTGATAATCTCTTTCAATAACATTAATATAATGTTTAATATGAGTATTTATAAACCAAGGGATAAACGAAAAAACTTCATTCTCCTTTTCACAGAATTTATAAAATTCTTCAGAAAAACCTTTAATTTCATCATGAACAAAACTATCAGTATACCAAGTTCTAAAAGGAACCCATTTAATATCACCATAATAATCATTACAAACAGCCTGTCTAGCAGGTGATCCTGTGGAAAAGTCAATTTTGCCATTTTCCAAAAGCCAATTTCTTTTAGTTGTATTAATCATGGAATTATATGCTAAAATCAGACATAGTCTCAATTTGTTTATTTTTAGCTTCTCTGGTATTATTATGAACAATACAATTTCTGTGAACTTTAAGATCATTGATATGATCTTCCAAAGAAGATCCTTGTCCTTCATCTTCTCTAGGAGAAGAAGAAGTTTCATTTTCTCTTATATAAGAGGTAGAAGCCCTAGACTGTTGATGATCAACCATATAACCAAAAGGAGAAATATGATTATGAGCCAATGAATTGGATCTTAATAGAGATCCTTTTCCAGAGCAAATTCTTCTCTGAATATCATTGAATTGTATATTAACAATTCCTTCATTGGTTTGAGTGATATTACTAAAATCACTCTGAATAATAGGATTCTTAGGAATATTCCTAGTTAAAGTCCAATTTTCTGGGAAATTTATCTCATTCCATTTTATAGATCTACGAGTAGTAATATTAGATCTATTGAAATTAGTTTCTATAAGAATCGTTTCATTTATATCTTTATCAATTCTTTTACACCTAGGATTAAGTGTAAAAAGAGGTTTAAAATATATGCGATAACAAATACAAATAACTTCTGTTCCTGCCGCATAATTATAACCATGAGTTTTAACATTTAATGTTAAAGAGTCAAGAATATTAATATCCGATAAAGATAGACATAAATTAGGATAAACATCAAAATAGACTAGTCCATGGGCCAGACTGGATTGGATCATGCCAATTAAGGATTGTTGCCAATCAAGATTTCTTCCATCTCTAAGAGCTGCAAGAAAACTTTCAGGTAATCCTTCAAGAGTAAGGGGTCTGAAAGCAATTTGGACAAGACCAATATGTAAAAACTTATGAGTTTTTAAATAAGGGAAAATATCTTGTTTATTTAAAAGACGAATCATCATCTCATCCTCATGAAGAGGTACTGAAGATTCAGTGGTTTTAACAATATGTTTTAAACTTAATTTTTCAAAAGTCCCAATTTTATAAATAAATTTGGGTTCAACCTTTGGAATAGTCCAATTGTTTAGAAGTTCTAAATTCTGGGGAATATCATATTCCTCAGTCATACTGTTATGAACAGTTTCATCATTTCCAGATCTGAATAAATTCATCAAAAATGAACTAGAAGGAAATGAGTTAAAACAGAGTTTGAGAAGATATAACTACACAAATGAAACGCATTTTTAATATATTTTAGTTGATCTACGGTTATGTATTTTTAATATGCTAATGGTGAAAAAAAATAAAACGTATGGATAGAAAAAAAAATTAATTCGTAGATATTCATTATATTTTATAGTACGGTTGAATTAAAAAATATTCAATATTGGGCTCGTTTTGAAGGTATTGACGAGACGATTATAATGATATAATTTGTAAAAAAAGAAACGTATTTTTTTTATTGCATTTTTGTTCATGTACGATTATTTGTGTTAACATGATAAGAGTGTAAAATGAAAAATGAAAAAGCAAGGGATATAAAGTGAATTAAGTAATTAATTATAAGGATGATAAATGTAACATTGAATTTTAATGTAATTGAATAATGAGCATTCCAAAAACTACCTAGACTTTCCAAAAAATAACTAACCCTTTAAAAACTTTAATAATATAGTATAGATAATAAAAGATAAAAATATTACTTTTCTTAAAAGTTGAATTAGGAAGAAGACAAAAGATAGTGAAAAAGACAAAAGCACCTTTGAGTTAACTGGGTTAACAGAGCTTGTTAGAGGGAGGGACTTAGAACGTGCGTTTTTGCATACCACAGGAACGGACAATATAATAAACGTGTGTTAGGGATCATACCCAAAATATCATCAAACCACAAGGACAGAGAATGTAATTTACTCAAATATTTTTTTTACTATACTTATAATATTTTTATTAAAATAGTTTTTTTTACCATACTTAAATTTTTTTATTAAAAATGATTTTTTGACATATTTATTTTAAAAATAATTTTATTCTGACATTTATTTAAAAAAAACTATTCATGTATTTATTTTAAAAAAATTATTCACATATAATAATCAATTTATTTTGTTACTGGTAATTAAAATATTTTTAATAAATAATGTTTTTTTAAATAACATATGTGAATCACAATTAATTTTAGAGTGAATCAAATTTTTGGTCCTTATATTTTCCCCAAATAATAGTTTGTCTCTTTTAATGGTTGTTAACCGATGGTGTTAATTTGAGGGACCTTAAGAAATTTAAAAGTTTGGGACCATCAGTGTAGTTTGTTTAATGGACCAAATCCAAATTTTGAGCAAACCACATACCAGTGTAATTCACTCTTTTTAATTATATATTTCTTTATTAGATTAACATTATTATTATTATCCTATTAGTCATTTTTAGTTACTTGATTCTTGATTAGATTAAGATTATTATTCAGTTTATTTTTTATGGATTATTTAAATACTTTCCTAGTTGATTTAGGATTAAGTTTTTTTTTTCTTTTAGCCTATAAATAGGTTTATTGTTTTCTTTTTAGATTGTTGATAAATAAAATAAGCATTTTTAGAGTTTTATTTCTACTTTTAAGAGGTATTTTTTGTTTTTCGAGTTCCATGCTTGTAAACTCGTTTCTTATTTTTAAGATTTCAACGCTTGTCGATCCTTCCGTGTAACACCCTAAAGGTAAACTTAAAACTTAGAATTTCGAAAATATAACGTCTAAAGGTCGACATAAATCCACCCAAAGGGGAAACTGTATAATAGCGTTTACAATTCTTGTAAATGAAAATTAGAATTAACAACATACTAATCTAAACCATTATACATCTAGATTATATCGGTTGTCGATCCAAATTCCCCAAAAATATCTATCTTCATGTTCACTTTTATCTCCAAAAGTATCTGTCACCAAAATGTCCACACGGCTCAACACTCTTCCCTCAAACCAAGGGCGACCCGCCGCTAAAGGAACCTGTTATACATGTCATTTAAGAAAAAAAGTGTTAGGCTTACGCCTAGTGAGTCAAGCATATATGAAATGACATTAAAATAATATTTGATATTAGTACATGATGTTAACCAAAATTCATTTATGGATTTAGACCTTGTTCACCCTTGGGAGGGAGTAAGGTTTCACAAATAACGGGGGAGACCCGGGATTACCATTAATGTGACGGAACACAAAACTAGGTCACGTATCAATGTTATGGAGCTTCTATTATAGCACCAAAGGTTATCGAGTTCAACCACCCATGGTCTATAGTTCGAGCTCCCAATGGTCTAAGAAGGACTCACTCGTTAGATTATAAATATAATGAGGTACAAGGTTATCGTATTCAACCACCCACGGTTTATAGCACGAGCTCTCAAGTATAAAACCCTCATATCTAGCCAATCAAGGTACTACCACATAATTCACATAAGACGACTAGTGCCTATGGATCCATTACACTATAGTCTAGCATAATGCTGCTCACAAAATAATTCATGATATGACCAACATGTAGCCATTTGCAAACATTGAATTTCCAAATGAGGGTATATCCCTACTTGTCAACAATCATAAATATAACCATTTTGTCTCTGTCCCCAAAATCCATCAAATTCAAGAAGGGATATTTATATAAACAAAACCATCCTTTACAACCATTTAATCAAAATACCAAGTTTGGCCAAACCCTAGTTTTTCACCTACATTTCCAAAACCACCAAATGAGAGGAAAATGAAGTAAGACTTTGAGATAAATGTTTTTATGACATTATAACATGTATATAAAGAAAGGTTTGTAGAATGACTCACAATACTAGGTTTTGGTTAAAAGCAAGAAATCACCAAATATATGTAGGAGGATAATGCAAGACTTGACCAAACACTTGAACTCCTTCCTCTTGAAGATAGCAAACCCTAGATGAGAAGTTATGGTTGACCTAGAGTGATTAAGGCTTGAAATTAATGAGGGTAGGTGAGAAATCGCTTAAGGGTAGAGAGACACCGGTTCTAGCTTTTAATTTTGTGATAAATGGCTAACAAGATCAAACCAAGCATTAAATACTCAGTCCCTGCCTGACCGTGATAGTGACATTGTCACTATCGCGGGCATTGTCGCCCACAATGTACCGAGAGGGGGTCCCCGGGCGCGAGAGTGCCCTATGGCACAATCGCTTGGATTGTACCGTGGGTTACCCCATCCCTGCGACTATGGCCCTCAGCGACAATGACACTTGTCAGAGTCGCTGTCACTGTCGTTCTAGGCCTCCCGATCTCTGAAAGTTGACTTTTTTGCGCGAGAACAAGTTGGGTTGAATAACTAGCATCCAAATAGCACAAACCCTAAATAAAATTCTATGTAAAGACAAACCACAAGAGTGTAAGGGTGACATATTAACTTAACGAAATCACGGGTGTTACAATCCTCCCCAACTTGGAAATGATTTCGTCCTCGAAATCCTAATTCTTGTAAATAGATTCAAATATCTTCTCTTCATATCTTATTCGGCTTCCCAAGTCACGTTGGCCCCGCGATGGTGCTTCCATTGTACCTTGACAATCGTGACCTCTTCCATGTAACGGTTATTCTCGTCCACTCTTATCTCCGAGAGGGGTATCACGCTCTCCTCCTCCGCCAAACACTTGTGTAGGTAACACCCATGGAAGGTGTGATGAATCCCGGCCATCTCCGGTGGTAACTCCAGTTTACAGGCTTGAAGTCTCACTTTTGCAAAAATGGTGAACGGTCCAAGGAAACGGGGACTTAGCTTCCCGTGCTTTTCGTACCGTATGATGCTCTTCCAAGGTGACACCTTTAACATGACATGGTCACCCACTTGGAATTCTATTGGCCTCCTTTTCTTGTCGGCGTAACTCTTTTGTCGATCCTGAGCCGCCGTTAGCCGCTCACGGATACCTTTCACTTTGTAGGCGGTCTCTTGGAAAATATCGGGACTGACAAACTGTTTCTCTCCGGCCTCGAGCCAACACACTAGAGTTCTACATTTCCGCCCATACAAGGATTCAAACGGTGTCATCCCAATACTGGAGTGATAGTTATTATTGTAAGCGAACTCCACCAAAGGTAGGTGAGAGTCCCAACTACCACCGAAATCGATGACACACGATCTCAACATGTCCTCCAAAGTCTGAATCGTCCGTTCACTTTGGCCATAACTTTTGGGGATGATAAGCCGTACTCAATTTCACCCTCGTACCTAATTCTTTTTGCAACCCATCCCAGAAATTGGAAGTGAAATGACTGTCTCGGTCAGATACGATTGATAACGACATTCCATGCCTCGAGATGACTTCGTCGATATACAACTTGGCAAGTTTATCCATGGGTTACGTCTCACGCATTGCCAAAAAGTGAGCATTTTTCATCAATCGGTCTACCACTACCCAAATCGTGTCGTGCCCTCTAAGCGTCTTTGGCAACTTGGTCATGAAATCCATCGTGATGTGTTCCCACTTCCACTCCAGAATCTCCAAGGAGTAGAGACTACCATAGGGTCGTTGATGCTCTGCTTTCACTTGCAAGCATGTCACGCATCTTTTCACATAGTTGGCCACATCCAAATTCATAACGGGCCACCAATATGTCAATTTCAAGTCTCTGTACATCTTGGTGCTCCCCTGGTGGATGGAGTACTTGGATTTATCCTCATCCTCTAAAAGCAATACTCGGTTACCTCCGATCTTGGGCACTCAAATACGACCTTGGTACAATTTCAACCCACGATCGTCTTCAATCAATAGTGATTGTTGCTTCACCATCACCTCGCCCTTGATATTCTCCTCGCGCAAGACCTCTCTTTGAGACGTCTTAATTTTATCGATTAAGTTAGACACCACATCTATTCTTGCGAGTGTGGCTCGAATACCACCACTATACTCTTTTCGGCTCAAAGCGTCCGCCACTACATTCGCCTTTCCCAGGTGATAGAGTAACTTGCAGTCATAATCTTTCAGTAGTTCTAACCAACGCCGTTGTCTCATATTTAGCTTTTTTTTTGATCAAATACATACTTCAAACTCTTGTGATCCGTGATCAAAGTGCATTTGGTGCCGTATAGGTAATGTCACCATAATTTTAAAGCGAACACCACGGTCGCTAACTCTAAGTCGTGGTTTAAATAATTCTTCTCGTGTTCCTTGAGTTGCCTCGATGCATAGGCGATTACTTTGCCTCGGTGCATCAACACGCAACCCAAACCCATCTTGGATGCATCACTTTAGACCACAAAGTCTTCGGATCCCTCTAGTAACGAAAGGATCGGAGCTTCACACAACTTCTTTTGGAGCGTTCGAAAGTCTTTCTCTTGAGCTTTCGCCCATACGAACTTTACATTCTTACGGGTTAACGCCGTCAAGGAAGAAGCGATTTTGGAGAAATCTTGAATGAACCTCCTGTAGTATCCCGCTAAACCCAAGAAACTTTGGATTTCGAACAAACTCTTTGGTGGCTCCCAGTTCATCATCTCCTCAATCTTGGACGGGTCCACCTTCACTCCGTCGCGGTTGACAACATGGCCCAAAAACTGAACCTCTTCTAGCCAAAAATCGCATTTGGAGAATTTTGCGTAAAACTTCTCCCGCCTCAAAACCTCCAAAACTTCCCGAAGGTGTTGTTCATGATGTGCCTCGTCTTTGGAGTAGACAAGTATATCGTCTATGAACACAATCACTGATTTGTCGAGGAATGGTCGGCACACTCGGTTCATCAAATCCATGAACACCGCTGGTGCATTTGTTAACCCGAATGACATCACTAAGAATTTGTAATAACCATATCGTATCCTAAAGGCAGTCTTCACCATGTCCTTGTCTTCACTTGGTGGTACCCTGAGGAGTCTCTAGCAGTATCCGAGGGATTACTGAAGAAGAAGTCAAATTTACGGTCGAAAGAACTCGTGGATTGTTGTTGCTGAGAAGTTTCGTGAGGGATTTCCTCAGGTCTTGTTTTCGTATTACTAGTCTGAAGGTAGGTAAGGAGGTTGGCATCAACGTCAGTGGGGAAAATCACTGACATGTCATCTGCACATGTAGTGAGCCAATAGAGTGGTAGAAGCAAATGTTGTAGAGAGAGAGGGCGTACTTGCATGCATCTGAGGAGCACTGGCTATGCTCGAAACAACAATCTCAGAAATTTGAGACGCTGAGGTGGATGATGTAGGTTCCATTGAAGCTTCAACAGTAGACAGAGCAGTTGAAGTAGTTTGGATGGTTGCACCAGATACCACAGAGCTGATGGTGAATGAGACGATGGAGGACTGTCGGGAGTCCTTCTTCGCTTGTTGAGTTTTCTCCTTTCGAATATTCTTAGCCATCTTTAAAGAGCTAAGAGGGTGTCCAGATTGTGTTTTCTTCAGTGAGAATGAGGTAGTGGTGGCCTGGGTAAATTATGGAGGTTGAATCATAATTACACCGATGAAGGCAAAGAAGCAGTGGAGAAGGAGGAGGCAAGATATGCAGAAATACTTACATCTGTTGGAGTCGGATTTTGTTCAACCAGGCGAGCTCCCAGCTTTGGTAGTTGAATGTCACTAACTGATGGATAGTTGACACCCAATAGGAGCTGAAGAATGGTGCAGATGAATCTGGCATAAGGGATCATGGATCACTTATGCTAGATTGATCGTGGCTCACTAACTAGCAGATATCCAGTGCTATTCTAATAGCTTGATCGTGTCTAACAATTTTTCCACCATGCACTAAATGAAATGTGCGAACATATAGCTCCAGTTAGTTGGCATTCTATTTCTCTGGATCTTAGTCAGCGACTTCTGCTTAATTCCATCAACTATTTCTAGTCATACTTGATTCTGTCTAGGAAATTAATAAGCTCAACATCAGAAGGAGTAGGGTCATACCTCTTGGCCATGGAAAGAACAAGCGTTGATCTCATAGTAGCAATGCCAAAGCTCCCATGTCCATGTTCAGTGGAGAAGAAAATTTTGGTGATTTACTGGCATTTGTTAGTCAGTTTTTGGATCACTGTAGCGTTGTACCAGAATTGTTGGAGTATGCTTTGGCTTCCAGGAGGAGTAAGTGTCAGGGCCTGAGTGATGACCAATTTTGAAGGAGTTCATCTGCTTCCTTCAAGTGCTCCTTGTTCTCAGGGATGGAAAGCAGGGCCAAATGGTTGTTGTTTTTGAAGGTGACCTCAGAGAGTTTAAAGTGGATGTATGGGCCGACAACCATGGTCTTGAGTATTTTCCATTTCTGTATTGTAAAGAAGAACACAAAGGAATTGGAAGAAGAAGAAGGAAGGAGACAAACATTGGTTTAGAAACCCAGAATTTACCATAACAAACGTTGGTAAAGGAAAGCACAAAAGAAATGTTGGTATTTAGTGTAACACACTGGATTTTCATTGTATATTATCGTTGTATTCTTGCGTTTACCTTTTGTTGTAGACACCGAGTTTTGAATCGGGAGTTAGTGTTTGGGTTTTGGTTGAAATTGTGGGAAACAGAGAGTTACACAGGCTATGCCGCGGCTTGTAGGCTGCGAGGTAAGTCGCGTAACCCTCTGGAGGATTTCCAGATTGTTGACACGCGCGGGCTAGGCCGCGACTAGTAAGCCGCGAGCTAAGACGCGTGACCCACTGGAGTATTCCAGTTTTACGACACGCGCGACTTTTCCCGCGGCTTGAAGGCCGCGGTGTAAGCCGTGCAACCCTCTGGCCGACTTAAAGGTGGTCAGCCACAAATATCTCTTTGTTGATATCTCTCTCTCTCTCTAAGTTTCTCTTTGGTTTCTTCGATCTCTGAAACCCCGTTGATAGCTAGTATTAAGTGCATTACTCGGGGTTTCGGTGTAGAAAGTTTCACCTATTAGTCGTGGTCGATATATGTTTTTTCGGGTTTTCGTATACACCTGTTTGGTGAGTTCCTACTATCATTTTAAAAACTGTATACATATCAAAAGCTACCTTTTGGAACTCCTATATATCTCCATGGTTTTAGATCTAAGTTTTCTGCATATTTGATATAACTTGAGTTTTGGGAGATTTTAGGGTTCCCGGTCATTTTCGATTAAAATGATGGGTTCATCTTATTTGAAGTAAAAGGATATTTTACTTGCACAGTTATGTGAGATACTTCAAAGAATGTTTAAAGTTCATTTTGATGATTTTCATTCTTACCAGAAGTTAAACTTGAAAATGCATTTTTGTTTATAAATGCTATTTTATACCATATGATTATCTATGGTTGGTCACAAATGTTGTTGTGACAAGTCTGCACCATTACTAGTGGATCCCTAGGTATTGAGTCGACTTATATTTGGGATGTTTTTCCCCTATTTGTAAAATGAATGTTTATGATCCTCGGGGGTCATTTGTTACGGTTGAAACCGGTTACTAGTTATGGATCATAATCCCCCTATTTGTAGCTACGGATGCATATGATCCTCGGGGGCCATTTAGTACGGTTATGTGAGACCGGTTACTAGCCATGGGTCATAGTGTAGTCCTGGTGAACGAGTATACCACGGTTTCCTCGGGGGCCCTACCTCACATCGTAGTACGGACCTGCGAGTTCGTGGCCATGGATTCCAAGTGTTTAGCTCATAACTCGGATTGTGGCCTACTTTGTGTTACGCTACAATACTTGGTAAAATGGTTATCTTTGGTCACTTGATGACGAGTTTTGTATCAAAAAGGCCCGGTTGTGGCAAATGTTTCATTTGTAAAACTAAACCTTATTGGAAAGATTATCTTATGATACAATTGTTTATGTTTCTTGAAATTTATAAACTGTATGTTCTCACTAGGCTTTTTAAGCCTAACACTTTTTCTCAAATGATATGTATTCAGGTTCTCGTTAGCGGCAGGTTGCCAAGGGTTTGAGTGTCTGGACTGATCCCGAGGGTTTTTGAGATGTTTAGTATTGGATTGTTGGATGATTCAGGATCAACAACTTATGTAATCTAGATAGTATATGTTTAGATTGGTTTGTTGTTGGGATCCTTTTTCGTATTCAGTTTTTTTGTAAAGGTTAAGTACATTTCCCCTTTTTGGGAGGTTTATACCTTTGGTTGATGCTTAATTGTACAGTTTTCGCAGTTTTAAATTACCCTGGTTTTTAGGGTGTTACATTTAGGAAGTACCAATATTAGAATATAAACTTTAGAAAATTTATATTAAGAACATCTAAAAACTTTTAGGAATGTTTTTAGGGTTTTTGAAGAAACATCATGAAGAAGGTGATTCTTATTTGAAAAACGTGTTGTTTGATCTTATTTTGAGAAAAGATTAAGATCAAACAAGTGTTAGGAGGGAAGAAAAATGTATGAACATAAGAACAAACTTGGAGTTGAGTGTTGAAGAATAAGGAGATTTAGTGTGTGTTCTTGGTGTTCTTACAAGAGAAAACGATTGAGTGCTTTGAAAGATTTTTGTGCGCGCAGAGTTTGAATTCGGAAAGAGAATGAATTTATATGAGAGAGGAAATAGGAAAACGAAGAGTCATGATGACCAAGACACGTAACAGGCTTGTGATTGGACAAAGAATGGGAAAAGGCGTCGTGTGTCAGAGAACGTGTGCCAACGGTTATCAAAAATGACATCATAAATATAAACGTCTTTTCATTTTCCAAAAAGCTTTTAATCATTTGAAGAGATTCAGTGATTTAATTTCAGAAAAAAAAGATATCACTGATAAGAAAAAGTAAGTGATGAATATTTTTGAAAAGCTTTTAATCCCTTGAAGAAAAGACAAGTAATTTATTTTTATTTTTTTGAAAAATATTTTAATCACCTAAACATAAAGTCAGTGATTATCTTTTAATTTTTAAAGCATCTTGATGAAGGATCTTCAGCAAGGAGAGAGAAAAGATCATACCTTGGGAGTTAGACATTATTTTGGTAGGAGATCAAAGAAGGAATAGGACAAAGTGGAGCAATAATTCATATTGAGTTATGCCCAGCGCTTAAGATTTGCTCTTCAATGTTTAGCATTCCAAGTTCGCTGCTCAAGATATTAAATCTTGTTTCATCAAAAGGTTTTGTAAAGATATCAACGAGTTGGTACTCAGTGGGAATGAAGTGAAGTTTGATGTTTCCATTCATAACATGATCTCTGATAAAATGATATATGATCTCAATGTGTTTAGTCTTTGAATGAAGCATTGGATTGTTTCCTATTGCAATAGCACTAGTGTTGTCATAATAGATAGGAATCTTTGAAAGTTGAAGGGCATAATCAATGAGTTGATTTCTCATCCACAAAAGCTGAGCACAACAGCTACCAATAGCTACATATTCAACTTCAGCGGTTAATGTGGACATTGAGTTTTGCTTCTTACTTGTCCAACTTACCTTCCCACCTAGAAGCTGACAGCCACCAGTGGTGCTTTTTCTATCCAGTTTGCAACCTACAAAATCACTATCTGAATAGGCAGTTAGGTCGAACCCTGAGTCTTTGGGATACCAAAAACCTAGGTTGGGGTGTACCCTTCAGATATCTGAAGATTCGCTTACAACGATCAAATTTGATTCCTTGGGTTCAGATTGATATCGTGCACAAAGACAAGTAGAATACATGATATTAGGTAGACTAGTTGTAAGATACAGTAGGGAGCCGATCATTCCTCTATAGGCAGTGACATTCGTAGGTTTCCCATTTGGGTCCTTGTTCAGTGTTAGTGGAGGTGTCGTAGGATTTTTCATAGTTGAACATTGTGTAGGATCAAATTTCTTCAGCATGTCATCAACATACTTACCTTGCCTTATGAATATTCCTTTCTCATATTGTTTAATCTAAAGACCAAGAAAATATGTTAGTTCTCCCATCATACTCATTTTATATTCCTTCTTCATACGTTCAACAAACAAAACACATATTGAAGGATTCGTGGATCCAAATATAATGTCATTGACATATATCTGAACAAGAATGATATGACCCTTGATTTTTCTAAGGAATAGGGTACTATCAATCTTTCCACGTTCAAACCTTTCATCGATAACATAAATAGCCTTTTCCAGTTTATAAACATATCCTGGATGCTTGGAGTCATAGAATCCAGGAGGTTGCTCTACATAGATTTCTTCATTTAGCTTTCCATTTAGGAAGGTTGACTTAACATCCATTTGGAATATCTTGAAGTCTCTGTGAGCTGCATAGGCTAAGAATAGTCGATTGCTTCGAACCTAGCCACATGGACGGAGGTTTCATCATAGTCTATGCCTTCTTCGTGTCTGTAACCCTGAGCAACCAATCTAGCCTTGTTGCAAATCACAGTCCATGTTCATCTAGCTTGTTACGAAATACTCATTTGGTACCTATAACAGTTTTATTAGATGGACAAGGAACAAGATTTCAGAACTTGTTTCTTTCAAACTCACTCAGTGAAAGTCCAAGATCTCTAAATCTTTAGAGAGAGAAAGTAGAGAGAGAAAGAATATACGCTCAAAGTAATCAGATGTATTCAAATGTGAGTTCCAAAGTTACAAAAACAAAGGGCAAAGGGGACTTAAATACCCCTAGCCTTAACAATACTGATTACACAATTAAGAACTGTCTAGGCTGGAAAATAATTACAATGATTACTATAAAAGCAGATCTAACAATCTCCCCCTTAGTAATCATTGGCGCCGTGGTCTTCAAAAACAATCTTCAAAAACAGCATAGACCAACCAGGCGACTTTGGAGAATCACTGACGCTCTTCTCGTTGACGAAGTCTATTCAGCCCGATTAACACTTCCAAACGTCGCAGAGTGGAACGGAAATTCAATCTCTCTTGAATTTAATTTAAAGTCTTCTGGAGAAGTCGGATTTCATCATTATCAACTAGAAATGCATTTTCTCTTGTTTCCAAAAATCTTCTTTTAGCCTCCTTCAGACGTTGCTCCAACTGAAGCTTAATCACCTTTAAAGTTCCATCAGAGTAATGAGCAATTTCTTCAAATCTGAGAAATCATTTTTCATTTGATCCATTCTTGTACACGACTCCATATGGATCTTCAACAATGGTGAGAAGGGGATAAGACTCTAAGTTTGGCAAGCTTCGGTTGGGCTTATGAAGATTAACAACCGGCTGAAAACTTTCAATGGCCATCTGGAAATAAAAAACTCGGAAGAATCGGATTTGCCGTCGAATAAATCTTTTGATGACGAACAAAGCTTGTGAAACATCCTGTGTTCTATGATATAGATTCCTGAAATGGTCATATAAGAATTCAATGTCATCTATAGAAAGGTCAGTGAAGTCTGCCTCTGAAAATTTATACCGCTTGCAGTCTCTTCTTTCAACTTCAAAATCAGGATACCAGATATTCACAAACTTGTTGATTGTGACACTGATAACTCGAACAATCAAGTGTTGAGAAGACACGGTATTATTCCTTTTGCGCTGGCACTTAATGAACATTAAGTATTCAAATTGATATTCATCTGACTCTTTCTCTACCCCAAGAATTGCATAGATGTTAATTGCCCTTCTTCTAGAAACAAAGATGTTACTCTGAGTGTCTTCTAGAAAAGCTGATCTGAGTCTTGAAGCCATGTATCTCTGTTGCAAATTCCTCTGTCTCTGTTGTCTAGATAAAGCTAGTTCTTCTTCTAGAATAGACGGTGGAATCACATGATCAGAAGGTGGAACATCAGCTTGTGCTCTTGACGACTGACCAAATTCAAATGATCTTGAAGGAATAGTGGTAGTCGTAGCTGAACTAGTAACAAGAGTAGATGTGACATTAGCAGTTTCAGGAACTTCACCATGAGAAGGAAGATCACTGTATAACATTTCTGCCTCTTCTTCATATTTTGCATCCATGAACACTGAATCATCTTCTGAATCAGAAATGATAATGATGTCATCATAATCTTCTATCTTCACTTTACAGACTTTTTCATACTTAGAATCATCATCATCATCTGAATTAATTTCAATAATGTTCGAAAAGAAAGACTTCATCTCAGAAACAATTTCAGCATTAGCAACTACAACTGGATTGGAAACAATGTCTGGATCTTCATAAACAACAATCTGCCAGTTTTTCTCTTTGTTCTGCTCAGAAGCTTTGATAAAATCAGACATTGAAGAAGAATCAACCCTATCAATCAACAAATTCACCAAGTCATTAACGTTGCAATCTTCAACATTTTCAGCATTCTGTTCAGATCCACCAACCGCTTCTTCTTGAATTGGATTATCTCTCTCTGAAGAAGTTCCTTCCATTCTTGGTCTCTTAGCCATGTCCCCCTCATGGCCTTGATGATCAGGATCATCTTGGTCATGTCGGCGCTTAAGAGATGGGCCGACCTCAGTTCTGCAGCTTTGTTCCAGACGTTCAACCTTGTTAGAGATATCAGAAAAAGCTTGAGTCAAAAAAGATTTAAGATCAACAAAACTTGATTGAACTTCTGATCTGAATGCATGAAACTCATCAGATAAAGCAGTAATACGGTCAGATTCAGAAGAAGGAACTGGAGGCGGCGTAGGTTGGAAGTTCCGTAGCAAAGAAAGAAGATCTTGATCCTGATGTTGTGGCGGTGACATAGACAGTAGACGCGCATATAGTAGATCATTCAACTCAGAAATAGGAAGTTCATGAATAGAAGACCTTGAAGATGTACCAGAAGGAGCAGACATAGAAATTCCCACAGACATAGAAACCACCGAAGGAAACGGAAGAGAGACAATCGGAGAAGTAGTTGAAGTCACAGCAGAAGAAGGTTCACGAAGAACTACCCCAGTTGGTCGTCTGAAAGGAATCTCTGGAGGAATGACAGACGTATCAATCTCAGGCATCTTGCCTTTGAAGAAAGTCTTCAACTTCAGAATCTGTTCTTCCTTTTCTGCATCCATTTTCTCTGATAACTGACGAATGACATCATTCAAAGTAGAGAATTTGTCGAAAGAAACCCGAGATTGATTAGAAGAAAGCTCTACAGCTGGAACTGTTGAAGACTGAATAGCCGCAAGCGAAGTTGCTGGAGCTTGACTTTGTACCGAAGCTGAGGCTTGATCAAATGCTGTATCCAATTCATCTACTTGAAGATGTGCAACAGAAGAATTAACAGGAACAAAATCATCTTCAGAGACAACTTCTGTTGAAATAACCACTTCCGGTGTCCTGATCTTTCTTTCATAAATCCGAATACTCGGTTGATCAACATCATCACCACCATCACTATCACTATCACTATCAGAATCATCAGTTGCACCTTCATCATCATTTTCCCCATCTTTATCACTAGAAATATTAGCATCAGCAGCAGTATCACTAACTTCAGGACCAATATCAGCTAGAACAGCACCAATTTGTTGAGATGCAACAATGGTCTCATCTTCTTGTGCTATAGCAATATCAACCTCTTTTTCAGCAACTGTTTCAATCTCTTGTTCAGCAGCTTTGTTGACCTCTTGTTCAGAAACAGGTACTTCAACTTCAACTTCTTGATTAGCAGGAACTTCAACTTCTTGATCAGCTTCCAGAAGTATTTCATTATCCAAGCAATATTCGATAATACTTTCATCTGAAGGATCTGCATAATTCACAATAAGCTCCGAAGGAATAGGCATCGAATAGTTAAAATTCCGCTTCACCTTTTGGATGTAAGTCATTTCTGTATCAGAAACTGTTGGCCAAGATAATCTTCGAGGAATATCCGGATTGCTTCTGAGTATGCTTCTGATGATAAGCTTCAAGAATCAAATGAATGGAATAACCTTGCATTTCTTGTTGGTAAGCTTGTCATGCACCACCTCCGAGAGTTCGGTCCATAAAATGAATGTGTAGTTGACATGTAAGTCATAGACGACTGCATGGAACAAACGGAGATACAGTAGACTTGCACTGTCCGTGCCGGAATGTTTTGACGTTAGGCACCTGATGATGACAGAGAAGAGGGTATACCAAACTGGAGGTAATTTAGACTTATCAAAATCACGCACTTTATCTAATGTCCCATCATATCCAAGATTCCTTATCCCTTCAAATACTTCCTCTTTAGATGGAAAGCTGTCATATGTAGTTCGGTTGGGTCTGGAATTAGGCTCAGGAAGCTCCAGTATAAGTCTGAGACGCTTGTATGAAAGATAAGAATCATACTGATCTATTTGAAGCTCAAAGCGGTGCGGGCGAGCCAGTTCATTCTTTGTAATTGTATGCCAGGCTTGCTGAATGTAAACTTCTGGAACTTCAGCACACGATGAAAGAGCCTGAGTCGAAGTCCACAAAATAATTGTTGGGCTTGTAAGGCAAAATATACATCAAAGAAGGGAAGACATCATTCGGCGTTCGGCGAGATGCAGAAAGATTAGCCCCGACTGAAGGAACAGAAGGCATCGGCATCACAAGTGATGCTTGATCAGAAGGATCCTCGAGAAGTACATTCTCGTCTTGAATCATTGGATCTGTATTGGTTTTAGAAGACATTCTATACCTAAAAGACAAAACAAAGAAGAATTAGACAAAACAAGAAAAACACACAATTTCCTTAAGGCAGGTTTGCGCACCAAGTTAGATGCGCAAACCAAGGTTTGCGTATTGAACAAGATACGCAAAGATAGGTTTGCGTATCTAACTAGGTCCGAAAACAAGACATGAAAACTCAAAACAAGAAGGTTTGCGTATCAAGAAGGATACGCAAAGTACACTTTGTGTATCCAACGGGGTACGCAAAATAGACTTTGCGTGTCCTTTGTGATGCACAAAACGAACTTAAGGAAAAACACAAGAAACAAGGGATTTGTGTATCAAGTAAGATACACAAAGTACACTTTGCGTGTCCAACGGGATACGCAAACTTAACTTTGCGTTTCCTGTTGGTTGCGCAAAGTAGACTTTTCGTACTACATGATACGAAAACAAACCAACACAAAAAGAAAGAGGGTTTGCGTATCAAAGAGGATACGCAAAGTAGACTTTGCGTGTCCTTATTGATACGTAAACTACACTTAACAAGAACAAACACAAAAAAAAAAAACAGGTTTGCTTATCAAATATGATGCGCAAAGTATACTTTGCGTATCCAACAGGATGCGCAAACCACACTTTGCGTTTCCAGTTAGATGCGCAAAGCACACTTTGCGTTTCTAGTTAGATGCGCAAAGCACACTTTGCGTTTCTAACTAGATGCGCAAAGTATACTTTGCGTAACAATCATACTTGATGCGAAAAACCCTAGTTTTCGGGTGTTCGAACCGAAAAACAAAAAAAAAACAAAATTAAAGCTAAAAAACAAGAAATTAGAGTAAAAGGAAACATACCTGATGAACGAAAATTGATTATAAACACAACCCAATACCTAATTCAAACTAAAAAAGATCGAATATGAAGATTTAAAACAGATGAACAGTAAAAACGAGAAACATTCAGTACGAAAACGAACACGAAATCAAAATCAGAATAAGAACAATGCTAATCTAATCATAACAACAAAACAAAATAAAAGAAGAACACATACCTGATCAAAATGAACAACAATCTAAAGACAATGGAGAAATAAGAGTTCGGTGCATAGAGAGTAGGAGGGAAGAAGATGAACAGTTCTCAAAGTTCAAAAAGATAAAAGAAGCAATAAAAGTGAATAGTCACATACTAACCTCTATTTATACTAAACTTTTTTAAAAAAAAAATAACACTAAAAAAAATACACTTAAAAAAATAATATTCCTAAAAAAAATATTCTTAAAAAAATACAGCTAATTGAAAATTTTACCTGACAGGTTCCTTTACTCCCCCTACACAAATGCATAAAAAATTAACATATCAGTATAACAAATGTGTAGGAATATTAGAAAACTTACCTGATAAATTTCTGATTAGAACGAGAAAAATTTTATCAGCTATGATCACTCCCCCTCAAAAACAGAATGTTATCAGATTTGACAAGCAGATGATCTCTCCCCCTCGAAAAATGCACAAACCATATACAAAAATACAGATACTCAAACATAAAGACATCATTATGAAAGATGATCATATTGAATATAAATTTTGTAACAACTGAATATATAAACTTTTAAACACTAAACAAATTAAAGTCTACTCAGTAAAATATCACAGATTTATCAATCAGTTGAAATCAAGCATATGTTGTTGGATGCAAGACCAAGTATAATTGCATATCAAGTTAAGACATGTTCAGTTTCAACAACTTCCATCTGTCTATTCAGTGTGCTCGCATGTGAACTTCAATTAGCTGCAAGAAAAAATGCAGTTCGAAAATTATTATAGAAAACTGTGCATGTACTGACACTAAGTCATCAAAAATTAAGACTTTCACAAATTTACAGGTTTATCACAACTCAAACATATCACCAAGTATCATGAGATGTGTGCTCATTGGCATCTTTTTAGCAGTGTGCACATTGGCATCTTCACATGAGTGTGCTCTTTGGCATCTTTTAAGCGATGTGCACTTTGGCATCTTTTAATCAAAGAGTTCATTAGGTAAAGAACATGCCGTAAACGTAACTTTCTATCTGACCCTATTGCAGGATTTGGGTCAGCCACTCCCAGACCAGTTGGCCTTAGGGGACTAGGTGTCAAGCACCCCTTGGAACTTACTTTCCCAGATCAGAAAGGCTACATCGACATATCCTAAACCCATTCATACCAGTAGAACATGACTTTCGATCTGATTCTATAGAAGGATTTGGGTTCGATCACTCCCAGATCAATTGACCTTAGGGGACCAGATGACGAGCATCCCACGGAACTTACTTTCCCAAACCAGAAAGGTCACAGGTACAAACTTTTAAACTCAGAGATTTCTGTATTTTAAGAATTTATAATTCATCTCAATCACTTAGATCAATGTCTAAATGCTTTGCCCATATTTTCATTCCGATCTATAATTCTGATCATTTAGGTAGTCTAAGCAAAGTAAACTATAAAAATTCCGACTCACATATCTTTAAAGCAGTATCAAAAGCTACAAACATGTTGCTGACTTTTCGACTTTTGTAAGACTTGAAATTTGAACATATAAAACTATAATATAAACAAAGAACTTGTAAAAGATTGTAGACATACATTTTATTCAAAAGAAAGAAAATCTGTAAAATTTTACTTTATAGAATAAAATTTGTAAAGATTTAAACTTTTAAATTCAACATGCCTAATTTTGAAAGCAAAAAATTGAAAAGTTTTTCATCTAAGGCTTTTGTAAAGATATCAGCAAGTTGATATTCAGTTGGTACAAAATATAATTCAATAGTACCTTCTTCCACATGATGCTTTATGAAATGATACCGCATATCTATGTGTTTGGTCTTAGTGTGCTGGACCGGATTGACTGAAATGGCAATTACGGACTTGCTATCACAATATATTGGCACTGTCTTGTACAACATCCCGTAATCCCGAAGTTGCATTTTCATCCAAAGTACTTGAGCACAGCAACTAGCTGCAGCGACGTATTCAACTTCGGCTGTTGATATTGACACGCAATTTTGCTTTTTCGACACCCAACTTATCAGTCTGTCTCCGAGAAACTGAAGATGACCTGAGGTGCTCTTCCGATCCAATTGATTACCGCCATAATCTGCATCTGAATAAGCAATCAATTTATAGTCATAACTTTTAGGATACCATAAACCTAAATAAGGAGTTCCTTTAATATATCTAAAAATACGCTTGACTGCGATTAGATGAGATTCTTTTGGTTTGGCTTGGAATCTGGCACACAAACATGTCGAGAACATTATGTACGGGCGACTTGCAGTTAGATACATCAGTGATCCGATCATTCCTCTATATGTCTTTTGATCTACAGTTTTTCCATCTGGATCGAGTCCGATTTTGGTACCATGAGCCATCGGTGTTCCGATTGAAGTAGATTTGTCCATCTTGAATTTCTTCAAGATGTCAAATACATACTTTGACTGGTTGATGAAGATACCATCAGGAAGCTGCTTCACTTGTAAGCCGAGGAAGAAATTGATTTCTCCTATCATGCTCATCTGGAATTTAGAGGTCATTAAATCAGAAAACCATGTACACAAAGATTTGTTAGTAGCACCGAAAATAATATCATCAACATAAATTTGTACTAAGCAAATATCCAAGTTTGAATGATATATAAAAAGAGTAGTATCGATCGAGCCTTTGGTGAAGCCGTATTTGACTAAGAAAGCTGACAACTCGTCATACCATGCCCTTGGAGCTTGTTTCAAGCCATACAGTGCTTTATCGAGAAAATATACGTAATCTGGATGATCTTTGTCAACAAATCCCTCTGGCTGAGATACATATACTTCTTCTTTCAACTTGCCATTGAGAAATGTCGTCTTGACGTCCATTTGATATACTGTGAAGTTGCGATAAGCAGCAAAGGCAAGAAACATCCGGATAGCTTCCAATCTGGCAACGGGTGCAAATGTTTCATCGTAGTCAATACCTTCTTCTTGTCGATATCCTTTGGCTACCAACCTTGCTTTGTTTCGCACGACGATACCATCTTTATCCTTTTTGTTCTTGAAAATCCACTTAGTGCCAATAACGCTTTTTCCTTTCGGCCTCGGTACAAGTCTCCACACTTTGAGCGCAACAAATTGATTAAGCTCCTCTTGCATAGCAATAATCCAATCCGGATCCTCCAACGCTTTAGAAACTTTTGTAGGTTCAATCTTGCTTAGGAAGCAAGTGAAGAGACATTCGTTGGAAGTAGCCGACTTGGAGCGTGTAGAAACACTGGCTTGAGGATCTCCAATAATTTGATGTAGAGGGTGAGATCTTGTCCATTTTGTGGTATGAGGGAGAGGATCAATGATGTCTTGAACCACTTCTAATGATTGAGAGGGAGGTTCAGAAACTTCTACATCAGAAGAAGAGATAGAAATAGTTTCAACTTGAGGAGGAGGTATCTCAACAATCTCTGAATCAGATTCGGGAACAGTTTGTTGAATAACATCATGCTGTACTTCTTCCTGAAGTAATTCCTCTTGAACAGGTTGATCTTGAATAGACTCTTCTTGAATAGGTTCTTCAAGAATAGGCTCAGTTTCTGATTGAACATTTTCTGATTGAACAAATTCTTGTTGTGCCTGTTCTTGTTGAACAGGAGAGACTGGAGCAGCATCATTGTCAGAGATAGATGCAGCGGAATTTGGAATAGATGAGCTCTCAGTTTCCTGATTCAAAACATTAGAAACAATTTCAGAATTAGATCTAGGCACATCATCATAAAAATTTTCAAACAAAAAATCAAGATCAGAAAGATTAGGAGAAGGAGTAGAAGAATCCTGGTTATCCGGTGAAAGAGCAGGTTCTGAACTGATTTGTTCAGAAACTGAATTTTCAGTAATAGCAGGTTCTGAGTCTGAGTGACTAGAAACCAAGTCAGCAGCTTCGTCAAATTTTACATTGACACTCTCTATGACCTTTCTTGCAGAGATCAGAAAAACTCTATAAGCAGCAGAGTTTGAAGAATAACCCAAGAATACACCCTCATCTACCTTTGGACTAAACTTGTTGAGATTCTCTCTGTCATTCAACACGTAGCATTTACACCCGAATGACTTGAAATACTTGATGTTCGGTTTGATCCCGTTCATAAGTTCATACGGTGTTTTATTGAAGCGATGATGCAGAAAATTGTTGTTGTATACCTTGAGAATCATAGAAGGCCCGAAGAGAACTATTCTTGAATTTAGTGCCATTATCTGATCTTACCACTTTGACTTGCTTCTGCTTATTCGTTTGAGTTGTCTTGATGAGATTGATAAGAACTTCGGGAGTCTCGTCTTTTGACTTCAGAAATTTTACCCATGTATATCTGGAGTAATCATCAGCAATCACCAAAACATATTTCTTATGTCCTAAACTCTTCGTCTTCATCGGACCACACAAGTCAACATGCAAAAGGTCAAGAATAGCCGAAGTGCAGTGTTCAGGCTTAGGCTTGTGAGGAGCTTTCTTCATTTTTCCTTTCTCACAATCTTGGCATAGATGGTCTTTCTGGAAACGGAGAACTGGAAGACCTCTCACTGAATCATTCTTGACCAGGCGATCCATATACTTGAAGTTAAGATGAGCCAGTCGACGATGCCAAATCCAACTTTCATTGATAGAGGCTTTGGATAGTAAACACATATCTGATGAGATCTTAACTTTGGAAAGATCAATTGTATACAAATTAGATCTTCTCTTTCCAACCATTAAGTCTTTGCCACTATCGTTCTTTACAGCAACCCTTTTTGATTTGAAGTTGACTTCAAGATCTTTATCGCAGAATTGGCCGATGCTGAATAGGTTGTGACTTAGACCCTCGACATAGCTTACTCTTTTGACAGTTATGTTTCCTTGAACTAGATCGCCATAACCAAGAATCAGAGCTGTTTCACAGTTGCCAAATTTCACACGGCCGCAACATTTATCTTTAAAATTAGACAAAAGTGATTTGTTTCCAGTCATGTGTTTTGAACAACCCGAGTCCAGATACCATAATCGACTTAGCTGCACACACAGAAACTACACCTTTTTAGGTACCCATATGCTTATGGGTCCCTTGTTAGATTTATGTCTTTTATTTTTCACATATTTATTTTTCATGCAAGAATGAAAGCAATTATCAATAGAAGATAAAACACAATCATCAGAATCAGAACTAGAAGAAGCATATGAGATATTCTTTGATATATCAATCATTTGCTGAAAAGAATATTTTGGGTTTTTATTACATGAAGCAAATGTATCAGTATCACAAAGAGTGTCTACACATTTAACTCCTAACAGTTGAGATTCTGGTGATTGTTGTTTAATCTTCCAAATCTGCCTTGGTGACTTCCTCACAATCCGATCTGAAGAAGAAAAATCAGAAACATTAGAATTTTCAGATAAGACAGTATCATGTTTCTTTAACTTCTTTGATCTTCTTCTTTTACGCTTCTTTTTATAAAATTGAGCATTTAGCAGTAAAGAATCATCAATAATTGAATCAGAAGAAGAAACTTTATCAAAGAAATCAGTCTTAGCATTTGATATTGAAGAACTAGTCTCGAAGTGATAATTTTCAAAAAAACATAAGTCTGGAGGAGGTTTGTGCTTCCCATTGGAGGCGCAAACTGAGCTTTGCGCGTCCAACTGTATGCGCAAACTTTCAGTTTGCGTTTCCAACATGGAACACAAATGCTCATTGTTTTTCAAAACTGTAGCATTTTCCTTTGAATCTTTTAAAAATTCAGTAGAAATTTTATCTTCCAAACTTGTTTTTATTATTAAAAGAAATATATCGTTTTCTAAACAAGTTTGAAGATTTTGTTTTTCCAATCGATCTTCAAGATCAACAATTTTTTCTTCTAATACTAATGGGGGAATGTATTTCTTAGTATCATTAGACACCGGAGATACATTTTCCTTATTAGTGTTAGCTAATATATCAACAAAATCTGTTGATAATGAAGATTTATTGGAAGATTTGATATTTAAAATATTTTGAAATTTTCTGAATTTCTTAGATTGATCAGGAAAATACTTTGCATTTTCAGAGGTGTAAACAAATGGCATTTCCATCCTCTTGTTTTTCATCCTTTTCACATTTTCATCTTCCAAAATTTGTTTCTCAGTTGTCCAAAAGAATTTAAACTGAGGAGCATATCTTGCAAGAGTAAAATGATCATATTCATATAAAGTAGGAACTTCATTTTTAGCAAGATTTAAAAAATGCGGGTTTTCGAAACCAAGTCCCCACTTTTCCTTTATAGCTTCTTCACTCCTTGGCTTGTTCATGTAAATGGTTTGCTCAGATTGTTCTCTTTTATATAATTTCTTTTCTAAAACAATTATTTTCTCAGAAAGATTTTGATTTGAAGAAGTCAGTTCAGTCAACGAATCACGATAAGTCTGATTTGAATTTTCTAGATCAACTAACTGCTTTAGAAATTTATCTTTTGTATCAATTAAAATTGACTTTTCATCTTTTAGAGAAATTTGCAGTTTATCGATTAAATCAGACTTTTCTTGATTTTTAAATTTTTCAGAAATGAACTTTGAGCGCAAATCATGCAAAGCAGTGATAAAAACATTCATTTGAGATAAGAAGAAATTATAGTTAAATGCAGATATTACCTCAGAACCATCAGATGAGTTATCCTCTTCCTCATCATCACTTTTATCGTCACCAATAAAGCACATAGCCGCAGTCTCCTCATTTTCAGCCTCGTTGTCCGAATGATTCAACCAGTATTCTTCTTCGGCCAACAGGATGGTTCCACATTCCTTCTTTTCGGCTAGAGCCAACTTCTTTCGGTAAAAAGCAGCATCCTTTACCACTTTGACTCTGCAATCCTTAACCATATGTCCAGGCTTCCCACAGTTAAAACAGTTCATCACCTTTTTGTCATCTTTCTTTTGTTCAACTACCTTAGCTGGTTCATACTTTGGAGTGTATGTCTTTGAAGGAGCACCAGGTTCTATTTTCTTAGAACCAGAAGTAAACCGCAGGTTGTTTGAACCAGATATGTGCTTGAATCTTTTCTGATAGTGCTGAGTCAAAAGTATCATGGCCTTTTCTAGAGCTTCGCGATCATCATCTGTTGATCCATCATAAACTGATTCATTTAATGCTTGCTTAACCCGTTGACTTGCAAGGAGTGCAATTGGATCCACTGGCTTAGGCTTATTCTTCTTATCCATCTTTGCCTTCTTTTCAATCACCATTGACTCATCTGACATCAGAATTTCGTACAATTCCTGAATTGGCATGGTAGATATTCGAACATCATTTCTCATTCTATGGCATGACTTGTTCCATTCTGATTGTAGTGCATTCAGAAATTCAAATTAGCCTCCAATTCAGTCTTTTTAACTTTGATCTTGTACAAATCATTTATGACAGCCCAAAATCGATCAAATACACTCTTCAAGCTTTCCCCGCCCTTAGCCTTGAACTCTTCGAAATTATTCATATACCTTGTTTGGCGCAACTGAGTTGACATTGCTGTACCAAGCATAATCTTTTCCAGTTGAGTCCACATCAGCATAGGATTCTGTTTGAAACAGTCAATTCTGTTGTATATGGAATTGGGTAGAGCAAGAATCAGATTTGATTTGGCCTGACTATCAGCTTGATGTCGTAACATCTCATCAGCATCATATTCCCTTAATGCTTTCTCAACAGTGGTAGCAGCAGTGGTTGCAGTAACTGGAACAGTTTTCCTTGGTGTTTCCATAGGACCCTGAGTCAGTGATTTCATCATGTTCTCCCCATTTGGTTGTCTTTCAATGAAGTTAATAAACCGATCCTGTCACTGTTCGAATTCGTTCTCATTGATCAGTACTGGTGGACGTGTATCAGACCCCAATGACATCATGAGGTCATTCTTGTATATTTGTGCTTGCAAAGACATCTTTCGAGAAAAATAGAAATTTCAGACAAAAATTCTAAGTATGGAACTTGCGCAAACAGAAGATTTGCGTATTCAGTAGGATCCGCAAAGTAGACTTTGCGTATGCAGAGAGGTACGTAAACTTGGCTTTGCGTAAGCAGGGAGGTACGCAAACTGAGTGATACGAGAACCAGACTTCAGATAACGAAGGATGCGCAAACTTGAAGTTTTTCGGACCACAGTGGATACGCAAGATGGGGTTTTCGGACCACCAAGGGTGCACGATCTGAGGTTTGCGTATCTAACAGAATACGCAAACTAAGCTTTGCGTATTAAGCTTGAGCCGCAAACTGAAGAGGTGAACTTTTCGGAAGCCACTTGGTGCGCAAAATAAGTATTGCGTATGTACCTTGATGCGAAAACCTGAAATACACTAACACCAAAATTAGAAGAACAGTGAACTTGCGCAAATCAAAATGAATGATGCACAAATCTATATGAATGATGCGCAAACATACAAGAATGATGCGCAAACCACAGAAAATCAAATATAACACGTAAGATCGATTCTAACAAGGAAAATAAAGCAAGAAATTCACACTCTGATTATCGAAAACAACTTTCTTATACAATTCAACTAACAATTTCGATTAAAAACAACAAAAACTCAAAAACTTGAATGAAACAGTACGTGAACTTCGAGTATCCAGAAAATCATAAAATCACCAAATCGAGAATCAAATCATGGTTTTTATGCACAAATTTATGAAACAATTATGATCAATTACTCAAGACGAAGCTAATGAACACAAATTCGCACAAATTCAACCATAAACCTAACCAAATTTGATGATTCAAGCAAAAAACGAGATTTTCTTGAAAAATCAAGAAAATCAATCAAATTCTCTGCTTAATCTACAAAATTAGTATCTAAAAACAAATTCTCTCAATCCTCTCAATATCTAGTATGCTCTGATACCAATTGAAAGTCCAAGATCTCTAAATCTTTAGAGAGATAAAGTAGAGAGAGAAAGAATATACGCTCAAAGTAATCAGATGTATTCAAATGTGAGTTCCAAAGTTACAAAAACAAAGGGCAAAGGGGACTTAAATACCCCTAGCCTTAACAATACTGATTACACAATTAAGAACAGTCTAGGCTAGAAAATAAATACAATGATTACTATAAAAACAACTTTTCTTGCATAGCGCTGACCCGATTTCGGTCTTGAAGAGCTTCACCAATTTTATTTGGTTCGAGAAGAGATATAAAGTTTACAAAGAGGCATATATTACCTGAACTACGTCGAGTCTCAATATCTGCGTTTGGATCACTAAGGATTTGATCAATTGGGTGAATTCTTGTCTTTCTCGGAGTAGGTTGCTGAGTATTCATATCTGAAGAGATATAAGGTTGAGGTTGAGATGCTGAAGAAGAGGCTTCATCCTTTGGTTCATCAGCAATCAGTTGATGTGGGTCAAATTGAACAACATTTACTGAAGGTTGCTCAGAAGTTCAGGGTGATTCAGTGTTTATGGTTTTAGAAGGGGGTACAATGTTTATAGGCTCAGCTGAGACCCATGAAGAGGACCCAACTTCATTAGTTTGCATGCTAGATACGATGATGGGATAATCATCAACGTTATGTGGTTCAGATGGAGGGTTAGTGCTGCAAGATGCTTCGGGTTCACCAAAGTGAGAGAACATCCATTGATTCAACTCATCATTATCAAGAATAGGTCATTAGTTTGTTGAGCGAGATTCATCAAAGGTGACATGTATGGTTTCTTCAACATTTTGTCTTCTTTTGTTGGAAACTCTGAAGGATTTAGATATTGAGGAATATCCAAAGAAAATACCATCGTCAGCTTTGGAATCAAACTTTCCAATATCATTTCAGTTGTTTAGGATATAACATAGACAACCTAAGATGTGAAAAAAATGATAGTTGGATTTCTTCCATGGAAAAGTTCGTAGGTTGTCTTCTTGAATCGCTTTACAATCAGTGATCGATTTTGAGTAAAGCATGCAGTACTGTTGACAACTTTAACCCAGAATTAGGTTGGTAGATCAGATTCACCGAGCATAGATTGAGTGACTTCAATGATGGTTTGATTTCTTCTTTAAGCAAATCTGTTATGTTGTGATGTTCTCACAACTGAGAAGTTGGGAGAGATTCCCTTAGTCTCAATTAAGTTATCAAGAGTATTGTTTTTTAATTCAGTACCATGACCACTTCTTATTGACCGAACTGTCATATTGTTTAATAATTCCGTTTTCCTAATGAAGGAAATGATTTTTTCTGGGGTGTCACTCTTGGCTCTAAGAAACATCACCCAGGTATATCTTGAGAATTCATCCACTATTATAAGTGTATATTTCTTTCCAGCGATGGATTGTATGTTGACAGTGCCAAATAGATGTTTTCCATTAGAGAGAGCGACTTTTTCATCTTTGTCAGTGACGACGCATGTTTTCTTGGTGAAACATACTTTATAGTCTTTATCACATAGTTGACTGATGCTAAGAAGATTGTGCTTTAGTCCTTCTACGTAAGTGACTCTTCGGGAAGTGGTTACATCGTTAGTCAGTATGCCAAATCCTCTGGTATAGCCTTTTTCGTCTCCTCCAAAGGTCACTGTGGAACCTTTATCTTCCTTGTATTATGAGAGTAGGAACTTGTTACAGGTTATATGTCTAGAGCATCAGCTATCAAGATACCAGATACCCTTCAGGTCCTGCAATCACAAGGAAGATTAATTTTGGATCGTTACCCATTTTACAATAGGTCCAACAGTGTTAGTGGAGATGGAAGGTTCAACATTCTTCACTTCATTTGATGACTCGACTTCAGTGGCAATCTTCATTTTAGTTAATTTCTTAACGTTGGTGGTATTCTTCACTTTGGCAGGTTTCTCAGTCTTGTTGACCTTCTTAGCCTTAACTGACTTTTCAGTTTTGGCAACCATCTTCACTCTAGCTGATTCCTCAACTTTAGTGGTTGTGGGGCACTTACTGGCAATGTGATCATTAAGTCCACAATGACAGCATTTCCTATAGCTGAAAGTAGCTTTAGGACCAAAAGCATATGAGTTAGACAACTTTAAATGAGTAGGGCCAGGACCAACAATACCTTTTTCTTCAAATTTCGGAGGAACCTTTAGTTCTACTGATTTCTTAGGTTTAAGATCAACCTTCAGTTTAGGAGTAGGTCTTTGAATATTTCCAGAGATCTTGGTTCCTGAAGTTGAAGGTTTACTTGCTGATGGTTTTGAAAAGGTTTTCTTCAGCTTAGGGATCTTGTTGGTCCTTTGAGGAGGGTTGGTGTGAATGACAAAATCCCAATCAATCAAGCAATTCTCATACAAATTAGACAATCAAGAACTAGAGAGAGAAAGTAGATCTTCAATAACCACAAGTCTGAATGTTTACAATGACATGCTTCTACCAATCTTACAAGACAACAAGACTAAAAACCTATTTATACCACAAGTCTAACAAAGACTTAGCAACTAAGGAATTAAACAACATTGACTTTGACAATGACTTTGATATTGTTGACTTTACAACTTTGACTTTCCTATTAAATCTTGGATACAATATTTTGACTTAACAATCTCCCCCTTTGTATTCAAGATTTAATAAAAATTTGACATTTGTCTTCATCACTTGATTCTTCAGCTTTTGTCTCTGACAACTTTGAACTTTGAAGCTTTAACAATCTTCAGTCTTTTAGCATTTGAAGAATCTTGAAAAGTCTTTTTCACTTTAAAGGTTTAAAAGTCAACATGTCTTGAACACAAAACGGAATTCTTGAAACTCCTTTGAAACATCAACTTTGAAACATCTTTGAAATCTTCAGCTTTGAACTTTGAAACAACTTTGATTGAGGAATCTTTGAAAAATTTGTATCTTCATCTCTTGTGATCTCTAGACTGTCTTTAGAAAAACAAACTTCTCAGAAATATCTTTCAGAAATATCTTCATCAGTCTTTGAACATTGAAATCCTTGATCTAAACAAACTTTCGACAGTCTTGAACTTTGAAATTGAACTACGTAAAATTCTCCCCCTTTTTGATGATTGTGAGCATCATGATCATCAAAACTCTTCATCAATTTCAGCACTTTCTTTGATTTCCCCCTTTTACAATCTCCCCATCATAATAATTTGACAATTTCCGCCCTTTGATCTGAATAACCGTCAATTCATAAAATGTATATATCTGAATCTTTTCAAATTCAGACATAATGAACGTGTAACCCTGATTCAACGGATGAAACAGTTAGGAATGCCTGTCAGTAACACAAAGTTACTATGTACAACGAATGTACAATTGAAGGAGCTGGTTTGATGATGACTCCCCAGGACTTCCATTCAATCATTGAAAAACACAAGGTAATTCTATGAATGTTCTGACAGAAAAACAAATTTTTTGTGTGTTCGCGCTTGTGTATGAAAGAATTTAGCACAATGATTGTGTTTCATAAGGCTCAAATTGTGTAAACTGTTGAGACAACAACATGTATTACACAGACTCAATGTGCATGAAAGAGGTGCGAAGGTGGGGCAACTTTCCTTCTATTTCAATATCTAAATCTTCCGAATGAAGATTAGATAGCAGATGTGATGCGTCCCCAAAAAAATGAAACATTTCTTTTTCGAGAAAGAAACGAGTGGTTGGTGGGGTAATTGCAAGAGTTGGCATGGGCTCACTGCCTGTTTCAATTATGGTCACCAAAGAATGTGAACCAATCAGTAGATGTGGTTGCCCGACTCAGAAAGAAGTTGGTGCAGAGTTCTGATATTCTTTTAACTCTATTCTCACACCCTCTTTCTTTTTAACATTAAAGCTCACTTCTAACCAAAATCTCATTTCCATTTTACCGCTCAGCACAATGAGAATAACTCAACCGGATGAGTTATCTCCCCCACTCTTTGATATTAACCCCTCACCCCTCAATCACTCAAGGATAACTTCCTGGGTAGGAAACACAGGTTTACGTGAATCCATGGAAGTTTTGTTTAAGCTCTCACACGAATCCCATGTAAGTCCTAAAAAGAATGGTTGCTCAACAGTTTAACTTGAACAGTTAAGCACAAAATGTATGAAAACATTGTCAAAATGTATGCTCATGAGATTTGAGCAATTGAACTTTGAAGATCTCTCAAAACAAGAATATTGAATGAATGAAATGAAATCAAGAGAATTGTTTTGAGAATCTGACAATGTATCAATCAGATCAAATGAAATGGATAGGGTATCAAAGAATTGGATATTTTGTTTATATGAACGAATATAAACAATTTTGCAATGAAAGCACAAGATTAGAAATAATGATGGATGCTCAACAACATTGAAATTCAAACGAGGGTATTACCATCGAAAAAATTGTTTCGATATGAGACATGGTAATAACAAATTGATAAAGTACTGAACCGGTGTGTATGAATACTTTACAGTATATGGACAAGATAATACACAAGTATTGATCTTTGGAAACACACGGTCAGTTAAACAGTAAAGCTCAAAAATGAAAAACATTTAAAATCACACTTCTTAATTCATGAAATCTTTTAAGAATCAGAAGTGGTTTGAACATTTCAGAAACTGTTTTTCATTCTTGAAAGTTGTTCTTCTTTTAAACAATCAGACATCTAGATTAGAAGATATTTACCTTATAAGCTCCCCCTCAAATCATGATAGAAAGATATAGTTCTATGAAGCTCCCCCTAGATATTAGCAAAATATCCTTATCTGAACTTTGAAGAACGGGTCCTGATCTGTTGTAATCAGAAGCCATCACCTGTACTCCCCCTTAAATTATGCATCTGGAATATGTCAGTTAAAACACAAGATAGAGATCAATACAACTCCCTTTTGAATTGTAGACCGTCATATCGTAAGTATATTATCAATGAACAATCACAGGATAGAGATCAATACAACTCCCTTGTGAATTGTAGACCGTCATATCTTATCGGATGCAAAGTACAGGAGTAAGGTCTTTTGATTGCTGAGGTACGAGTCCTAAACTGTTGTGTTTAGAAGTTAAACTCCGTTGAAGTACGGGTTCTAAGCTGATGTACTTAGAAGCCATAGTCTTTCAACTTTGAAGTCCGGGTTTTGAACTACTTTGTTCAAAAGCCTTGGTTCTCTTACTCCTCCTTGACTTAAGGTGCCTGCAACACAGAATCAGTTTTCGGCTTTGGTACCCACTGGTATTTGGGTCCATGAATGTTAGTTGCAGTTCTTGTGGGGGTAATCGAGTAAGAACCATACTAGAAATGATCACTGGTCTTGTGAATATGATCATGTGTACAACAATAAGAACAATAGTATTTATTACCTGACAACCTGATTAATTGATCTCTCGTGTAGATATGATCAGGTTTACCTTTATGCGCTTTGTTCTTCTTGGCTTTGTGTGTATGTACACATGATGTCTTTCCTTTCAGCTCATCTGTCATCTCATCTTTAACTAGTTTCTTCTTCCAGACCAGTTCCTCTGCCTTGTAACTTCTTCTTTTCGGATATGTACCTGAACCATCTAAATTTCTGTCATAGAAAAGGTTATTACTACGAATCTGATTAGAAAATTTAACTGACCTTGTTGAAGAAACAGTTTTCTGATTTGAACTTGAGGCTGTCTTTTCAAGTTCTTTAATCTTTGAAGCAAATCTGTCTCTTTCTTTAACAAGCAGGTCAATCTTTTCCTTGAATTCAGACTTCGTTTTCTGCTCTTTCAGTGCATTCGTAGATAGTTCAGATAACTTGAACGTCACCTTTTTGATCTCATTCTCAAATATGCATCGTTCTTCTTCAAATCCTTTCTCTGCATCGTTTCTCTGGCCGGATATTTCTTTAAAGAATCCCACATTCTTTTGTTCAATGGCCTTCTTCTCTTTAGCAAACTTTTCCCTTTCTAAAATGAGAACTTTCTCAAAACCAGAAACTTGCTGAGAAAGCTTTATACACTTAAGCTCAACTGCTTTCTTTTCCTCAAAACACTTTCTTGAAAAATCTGAGAACTTCGTTGAAAAAACTTTCTTTTCACTCTCAAACTCAGATTTGTCTTTAACAAGCATTTTCTTCAAATCAGATACTTTTATTTTCAGCTCAGAATTCTCAGATTCCAATCTCAGTATTTTCTCATCATTCAGCACAAAATTCTTTTTCAGAAGATCTTCATTGATTGTCTTTAATGCACTGAGTTCTTCTTTCAGAGTGTTGCTTTCATCAGAATATTCTTTTGACTTCTTCGAGTAGAACTCAACTGCTAAAGCTAGATTTACTTTCTCTAATTCGAGCTTTTTATTCTTCTCTTCAAGCTCAGCAAAATATCCAAATCCCATCTTGAACGAGAAATTAGCTTGATATGAATGATCGTTCCCAAACTGTAAATCAGAAAATCGAAAATCAGATCAAATTGAAATTTTGCGCAAAATAGAAAATTGAATCACACTTGTTTTGCGCTAACAGTTGGTGGCGCAAGAACGAGTTTTGTGTGAACTGTTGGTGGCGCAAAAAAAATGTTACGCTAACAGTTGGAGGCGCAAACCTGCAAACTCTCCAACAACGTGCACAAATCAATTATGTAGAAGGCGCAAAACAAATTTTCGCTAAGGGCAGCTAGCGCAAATGTCAATTTTGCGCTAAATGAAGTTGGCACAAAGCAAACTTTGCGCTACTCAAACATGGCGCAAAAAACAATTTTTCGCTCAACACAAAATCCCGAAAAAACTCAGATAAGCTCCAAGTGGGGATGGCGCAAAAGTAAGATATGCGCTATGTGTGATTGGCGCAAAAAATACTTTGCTCCACTTGTTGATGGCGCAAAATCATGATGAACTGGCGCAAATCGTAGATCTGGCGCAAAACAGTTATGAACTGGCGCAAATCCAGTTTACTCAAATCCAGAATTGAAATCCACTTCAAACCTGCAAATTGAAACATGAGGTTGCAAAGGGATGATCGATTAAAGAATTAGAACACAATTCTATCACAAGATTTCGATTAAAATAACAAAAATCAACAATCTGATTCAAAACAGTGTTCGAGTTCGACTTTCAAGAAAGTTTCAAAATTCAAAAATTGACATCGATTTAGTTCGAATTATGAGATGTAATCAATACAAGAACTAATCCAAAACATACATCGAATCCAATGAAATCAATTTTATGTTCAAACAACAATTAATCAAATAAAATTTGATTCAACAGTGAAAGTCCAAAAGTCGACTGTATTCTTGAATTTTCAAGAAAATCCAACTTTTTGATCCAAAAAATTTCAGATTTCAATCCAATTTTCTTCTCAAATCATTTCTGAATATGTTTGGTTTAGCTCTGATACCAATTGTGAATGACAAAATCCCAATCAATCAAGCAATTCTCATACAAATTAGACAATCAAGAACTAGAGAGAGAAAGTAGAGAGAGAAAGTAGATCTTCAATAACCACAAGTCTGAATGTTTACAATGATGTGCTTCTACCAATCTTACAAGACAAAAAGACTAAAAACCTATTTATACCACAAGTCTAACAAAGACTTAGCAACCAAGGAATTAAACAACATTGACTTTGACAATGACTTTGACATTGTTGACTTTACAACTTTGACTTTCCTATTAAATCTTGGATACAATATTTTGACTTAACAGTTGGCAATGGCCTTACCTTTGAAAAAGAACATTTACAATCATCAAAAAGGGGGAGAAGTCTACAAAGATCAATTTCAAAGCCATAACTTCAGAGCTAAAGAGATGTCAAGTCAGATGGATAAGTTTCAAGACAAATGAAAGTTTGGTTGGATCAAGAAGATTCAAAAAGATTCTGAAGAAAGATAATTCAAAGACAAATTCAGATGATTCGAGAAAGTTTGTTTTTCTGAAGACAGTTCAGAGATTACAAGTGATGAAGATACATAAGATACATATTTGTCAAAGATCCCTCGAAGTTTCAAAGTTTTTCAAAGGTTGTTCAAGACTTGTTGATTTTCAAAGATGCAAAGTGCAAAAGACTTTTCAATATTCTTCAAAGACTGAAAGACTGAAGATTCAATGTCAAAGATAAAAGTTGAAGAATCAAGCGTTGAAGGCTAATGTAAAATTTTTATTAAATCTTGAATACAAAGGGGGAGATTGTTAGTGTATTAATTGTATCCTAGATTTAATGAGAAAAGTCAAGTTAAGTAAAGTCAACAAAGTCTAAGTCAAAGTTTAGATAAGTCAATCTTAATGTTTGTAGGTTTAATCTTGTGGGTTTTATATCCTTGGTATAAATACCTATTGGTTTGTAAAACTTGTAACTAGAGTTCATTGTAAGATTCAGACTTGTGATACTTTCTCTCTCTACTCTCTCTCTAGTTCTTGATATTTTCATATCTTGATTGAGATTTGTAGATTGCTTGTTTGAATTGTTGGGAAATTCATTTTCAGGAACCCTTGAGGGTTTCCTGAGACTTGAAGATTGAGGAAGAAGAGCACTGAGATGCAGAGGTGTCACAGATAGATGAGATGAACATTTCAATCTTAAGCATGGAACGTTCTCTGTCTGGATTGTCTTTTTCAGATTCATATCCAAGAAAACTCTTAACTTGAGCAGGTATCTGAGCACCTATTATCTCAGTTATCTTTGCTGAGGATTTGCACCATCCTTCAATACTGGCGTTTTCAGCTTTCAACTCAACGATAACTTGCTCGCGTTCTATCTGATTTGTTCGTTCACAATAACACGATCCTTTAAACTTTTTTCAATATTTGTTAGCTCTTTGATCTTTAAATGGTATTTCTCAAGTGGTTCCGTTAAGTCCATATTTTGCTTTTCAGCTTGAGTCTTAGCATTTAAGGCATTGTAAAGATCAGCAGTCTGCAAATCGATAACATGACGTCTATCAGCTTCAGTGAGAATCAGATCAGTAGAAATTGATACCTGAGGAGTAGATGAAATTTGAGTAGAAGAGGATGAGGCTTCAGATGCGGCATCCTTTACTTCTTGGATCTTAGCCATGAGACAGATGTTGGCCGCATCTTCTTCATCTGAAGTTGATTCTTCTTCACAATCAGCTAGAGCGACGAGACCTTTACCTTTGCTTTGGTAGTTTTCACCTTTTGGTATTTTTCTTTAAGCCTCAGGTATTTGTCGTCTTTGGGTTTGGATGAAGAAGAAGGTTTAACAACTTTCCTGGACCCACATTCACTAGAAAAATGTCCTTTTCGATCATAGTTATAATAGGTCCCTGAAGCTTTATCTACCAAGGTTGGTTTTGGGTTGTCAACGATGGCAAGGGGCTTATTTCTTCTGAAATTGCTCTTTCTTGCAAATCTCCTAAAGGGGTTTGTCAAGAGTGCCAGAGATTCATCAAACTCTGAAAGATCACGGGTCCTTAGAGTTAGGATCTAACTCGGTGATAGTGATAGTGGAGGAGTACTGAGATGGGAAAATCTATAAAGAGACTAAAGCAACAGAAGTGCTTTTGGAGTCTCTAGAATGTTTTACAAGACTCTTCTTCAGTCGAAGAGATTGCTCCTGATTAAGCAAAATCGCATAAAGAGTATACTTAGAGAGAGAGAGAGAGATAGAGAGAGTTGTGAGGTCTTTGGTCAACTTAAGACGTACTGAATAACTATCCCAGCTTTCTAGGAGACATTCCATAAACTTTGTCAGAGTTTTAGAGTTGGAATATTCCCGACCAACTGTCCTTAAATCAATTAATAAGAAGTTAAAGCATTGGTGTACTTCTGACAAAGGTTCATTCTTACGACAATGAAACTTTCATATTGTCTTACCAGATTTATATTTCTGGTTTCTTGTACTTCAGTAGTACCTTCATATTGAACACAAATCTTGAGGTGCAGAGTGGAATGATATACCTCGTCAGTGAGTGACAATTCAATAACAATCCTTGCTTTAGCATATAGAGCCACTTTCTTCTTGTCTTCATCAGTCCAGTCACGAACTTGTTTGGCTATTTCCTTTTCAGGGATGGCCTCAGTAGTGGTAGTGCCAGGGACAGAGGGTGCAACGGCATATGAAACATAAGGTCTAATTTCCACATAAATAGTGGGATCCACACCTTCAAGAAAGAGGATGGTTTTTCCATAGAGCAAAGTTGTCTCTACTAAATAGTGGAGGTTTAGCAAGGGAACTATTGTCATAGTAATTTGAGTTTGTGTTAAGTGTCAGGTTTTAAAATAGAAAGGAAGAGATTAAGCAAGATCTTGTTTATTAGATTAAACAATTTGATCTGATACCAATTGTTGGTCCCAATAAGGGTTCAACAAGGGTTTAAGTTTGTAGAAGGCGGGGGAGGGGGCATTGAATACAAACACACAAATTTACTTTTTAAATTTGTTTATTGATTATGGAGAAATCAAAAATAGAATTTACAGATCGTTGCGGAAATAGATAAAGAAAACCTAATCTAAACAATCTTTGAGAATCACTAAGTACCTTGCATAAGAAAATAACAATAAGGGAAGGAAGATTTTAAAGAAAATAATTCTTCAAAGATGTAGAAGAGAGGGATCCTTGGAGAGGAAGGTATTCACTCTTATTTATACCCTATGCAATTAATGCAATTCAGAAAGTACTTCCCGCGTGTCAAGACATTGTTGGTTGCATGCATTTGACTTTATCTACGCCATACTTTTGGTCGTATGGTGAATAGTGGAGCAGATGAGGGTTTGTATGGAGATAGAGAAAACCAAGTTTGCTTTTGTACTATTGTACTATTTGTGCAAGAGGATAAGACAAACAAATCTTGTATAGCACCATTCTTGATCAACTATCGCTGATGAGTGTCTTCAGCAAGTACTGAGGAACATCTTCAACTATCGCATAATCTTGATCAAATTTGTCACGCTTTGTAGACTAGTCTTGGTTTCACTGAATGCCGCTTCAGATCATGAGTAGAATTGCTTTTATCATCAGCTTGATCTTCGACTTCTACTAAGAGTTTCTTTCAACTTGAGGCTTATCTTCAGGCATTACTTATACAAACTGTTTACAAATAAATGTTCAGCGATGACTGAACAGACAGGTTTAGTGTTTTATCACTAAAGCTGAAACTATTAACTCAAAAACAGTTAAAGTAATTTTTACTAAGTATAAGGATCATCATCAAATCACTGAGAGAGTGTGGATAAATAAGAACCACCATCGCGAATCTCATTTTGCTCTATTAAGGTGGAAAACAAAGACATCAGTAGAACACACAAAGAACTTTGGTTTGATTTTTTCTCTTTGATTGTTATATATCTGGAGTTCTTTGAGGTTTGCTTTAATCGTTTCCATGTGTGCAACTGAAAAGAAGTCACCAATTTGTTTCAGTTTTAATTTGTTGACATATTTAAAAACACCTAGATTTGGTGTGTGTGTGTGTGTGGAAGGGGAAGGGAGCGCCAGAAATGGTATATGTACAAGGAGAAGGGGGTGCTAGAAATGCTATTTGACTATTAAAAACTAAATCTCAGAAGAAGACCGAAGTCGAAGAATGGCAAGACAAAGAAATGAGCAAGTAAAGGAACCGACAAACCCATGGTGTCGACGAGGTTTACGGTTGGAGAAGAAAGCCGGTGGGGTGGGTATACGTAATATAATAATATTTTGAGTATTCTACAAATTTGGTCCCGGTGGTTTGTTGTATGTAACACTTTTGGTCCCTACAATTTCAAAACTATAGTTTCGTCATTGTGGTATGCAAAAACGACCGGGATTGGTCACTGCCTCTAATGACTGTTAGAAAAACTCGTTAAATAAGGGACATTTTCGTCATTTTATTTATTTATTTATTTTTTTAACCAATCAAAAACCACATGGACTAAAGTGGTAGTTCACTTCGTCTTCTTCGGCCAACCCCAACCCTTTCCAGCCATCTTCTCCTATCAAACTCAACCCTTATCGACCATTTTCTACGACCAAAGACAACCATTTTCGAGCATCTAAAAACAAAATGAGATTACCATTGCCCCGTTCATTACAGAATTTTTGCCTCCATTAACTTCAAGAATCATGCATATATCTCGATGCCCATAAAGATTTGCATCTGCTAGAGGCTAGGATTTAAGAATCAAAACATAACATCAATCGTTATTCATCCCATAACAATCGGAAAAATCCCTAAAATTTCACAATCGAAACCCTAATTTTTATAGTGCAATGCCATCGATCATCGAGATTAACATCGACCTAGAACTAAAACCCATATTTTGTTGTGAGATCAATTCTTATGTTGTACACAAAAATAGAATCGTTAACTCAAACCCATAATAAAATCAAAACTCAAACCCAAAATAAATCTCTAAACTTAAACACAAAATGAAATCCCAAGTTCGTCCAGTAACCAGACTTTGAACCCTTGGATGTAGATCTTTCATAGAGCTGATGCACCCAAAATCGAAACTCCAAAGTTCAAAACTTGAAATTGAATTCTTGGACCTGCATTGTAATCATAATTCTACCTGATCGGGGGTGAGGGGCCTGGATTACCGGAGCTCAAAATTGAAACTCTGGTTGGTGTCGGAAGGTTAGTTATGATGGTGCTGTAGGTTTAAGGGAAGGAGAAGGGGAGAAAGGTGTTGGATTTCGAGATGGTCATAGATGGTCACCAGTGTTGCACTCGAGATGGTCGCCACTTTGGGGGGAGGGTGTGACATCCTAAAAAAAAACTACAACAAGAATAATATATATATATATATATATATATATATATATATATATATATATTGATAGTTACCATAACAAAAATTGTAAAGTGTGGTAGGTTATTTGTAATTTTCAAATACTTAATTGATAAATGTGGAAACAAGTATCATTCTAGGAGACCTAAATTGTAAAATTTAATTTATTTGGTAACTAATAAATAAATAAATAAAAAATTACAAATAGGGAAAAATACGTGTTGATTCTAAAAGAACACGTGTGTCACTTTGAGGACATTTGGAGGCAATGCAAGAGACTTCTTTTGTTTTAAAATCAAAAATTTGTTCTACATTTTCTTAAACAAAAACAAAGTTTCTGAAAAACTCTGCAATTTTTGTAGAGTAACAATTTAAAGGAGATCTGGTTGAAAGCGTGAATTTCTATCAAGTGTGAAGCTATATTTTGGGATAATTCCAGTGGTTGGCAAAATTTCAAGAAGTGAGGTTATTACGGTGAGTTTCATGATGTTTTTACCAAAAATGAGATATATGCAAAAGTTCAAATTTATATTCATGCATTTATGAAATTTATGTTATATATATCCTTTGTATGTACGAAAGGTTATGAAATCTGTATGCATGAATATTTTAAATGATATGCTTGAAACGTTTTATTGTTCACCTGTGGAAATGCTCGGGACGCCGGGGTCAAAGTTAAATGATGGGAAACCGTAATGAAAGGGGTTTCAGTGTATGCGATTTGTTCCTACACTTGAAACGTAAATGGGTGATTTTAAATCACTGTCAAATGATCCACATGGTGCATACAACACAAAAGGGAATATTTTAATAAGTAAAATGATTATTTATAATGCATATATTTTATATGTTTATGCAAATTTTACTTATATGAAAATTATATGCATGAACTCACCAAGCCTCTGCTGACTATTTTCTGTTATAAAAATTTTATGCATGTATCTCAGGATCAGTTATTACAGAAAGCTCCAAGGGTAAGGAAAAACTTTGAGTTTGAAGAAGGAGGAGTCCTTGATTACTAGTTTTCTAAGATTTTGATGTCTTAAATATTTTGTTATAATAAAGTCTCGACCTTAAGACTTTTATGTATGTTTGGTGTTCATAGTATGGTTATGTAATGTAAATAATTATATGGAGGTATGGGTATCACAAGTTGGTATCAGAGCAGTGGTTTAAGTGACTTGGGTGTTAAATTAGAATACCTAAGATTAAACCAATAGATATTTGAGTTTTGAATAAAAAAAAATTAACTATTTTAAATATATAGGTAAAAAAAAAATGGACAAAGGGAAGGAGAAAGTAGATGGATATTGCGCTGATGATGAACAATATATCGCTATGCAAAAATTTTATACAGGAGAAAACCATCCAAGCAATTTTGGAGAATATAGTCAGTATAACCATACATTGGTGTGGACTCCCCCATATTCCTCCTCTGCAGAAAGATATGCTAGGGATCAAGGATGGGAATGCTACCCGTTTGATAATGATCCTTATTTCAGTATAGCACCAGAAGTGTCTGATTGTCCCACTAGAAATTCTATGCAAGAATATTTGGGTAACCGACCAGAGCAAGTTCAACCCAGAGCACCGACTTTAGCATATGATCCTCGAAGACATAGTGATGCAGGCCCTAGTAGGAGCCGTCGAGACCCCATGATTAAGATGAATGCTGACTTATATTTGGCTTGGAAAGATGACTGGCGAGAGAAGTTAAAAAGGACTAGAAGTCTTCAGGATCGTAATGATCGACTAGCAGCTGAGAATAAGAAGTTGAAGGAATCTATCAAAGAAGCAAATAAAAGTATATTTAATAGATTCTCAAGCATAGTTGATCGTGTCATCAATTGGGCTAAAGGAAAACCTTCCACCTCTGAGACCTTGAGGATTGATCATCATCGATCTAGCTCCGGTAGTCGTCATAGGCGACATTAAATTTTTTATTATTATTATTATTATTATGTATATCTATGTCAAATTTTGGTAATTATGACATAGACATTGCAATCTTTTGTATCTATGTCAAGTTTTGGTAATGATGACATAGAATTAGATGTTGTAATCTTTATTATAAATATTTATGTCAAATTTTAATTATCTAGAAATGACATAAATTAAAAGTGGTAATATTGCATATTTATGTCGAATTTTGTTAATTATGAAATAATGACTTAGAATTATAAATGATGTATAAATATATATTAATAAATGATATTATTATTTCAGTAAATCATGTCAACTAGAAGGTCTGGATCTGGGAGACAAACCAGGAATTCAAATTCAGAAAATCAAATCCAACCTGTAGCCAGCCAGTACTGCTACTGGTAGGGGTCGTGGTAGAGGTAGGGGTCGCGGTAGGCGACAAACATCAAGTAGAGTACAACCTCATGAAAATAATATTGCGGAAGAGGTGGCTCGTGTGATGCAAGAAAATTTACCCACTATAATCCAGCAAACTGCAGAGGCTGCTATTAAAGCCTTAGATCAACGAAATAAAGAAAGAACTTCTGAAAATGACATACTTGAGAAAGAAGAAAAATCAGAATCAACTGAAAAGGGGGTTGACCAGAACATCAGTAAGGAATGTAGTTATAAAGATTTCACTAATACCCATCCTACTGAGTATCATGGTAAAGGAGGTCCCATTGTAGTAATGGAATGGGTTGATGTCATGGAAACCTGTTTTGAAACTAGTCAATGTGCACCGACGCAAAAGGTTAAATTTGCAACAACGTATTTAAGATCTTCTGCATTGCATTGGTGGAACGTAGAAAAAAGAATAAGAGGAATTGTTGCAGCATCTTCCATGCCATGGGATCAATTTTTATGTATATTTAAAGAAAAGTTTTGCCCTTTCAGTGAAACAAACAAATTGGAAGAGGAGTTTATGAAGTTGGAACAAGGAAATGATTCGGTGCAAGAATACACCAGTAAATTTACCGATAAGGCAAGATTTGCATAATATCAAGTAGCAACAGAAAAGAGACAAGTGACTAGGTATATTGCAGGTTTAAGGAAAGATTTACGACAATTAGTGGAAATAACATCACCTACAACTTTTCTTCAAGCTGTTGAAACAGCCACTGTAGCCGAGAAAAGCAGTAACAGGTCAGGTGATGTTATGAAAAGAGATTTTAAGAGGAAATGGGAAGGAAATAGTGGTGGGACCAAGAAAGTGAAACAGGGGTTTTCACCAAAGAATCAGGGGACCAGATCAAATTACTCCCAGTGTAGCAAATGTAATAAAATGCATAAAGGGGAGTGTTGGTTGGGAACAAACGTGTGCTACAGATGTGGGAAACCGGGTCATTTAGCTCGAGAGTGTCAGTTAGAAAAAGGATGCAACATTTGTGGAATGTCAGGTCATGAAAAAGGAAATTGTCCAAAGAATACAAAAAGCACTTATTACAAGCAAAATGAATCAGAAAAGGTTGAAAGTAAGAAAGGGGAAGCACCAAAAGCTAGAGGTCGTGCTTTACAAATGACTATTGAAGAAGCAAAGAAAACATCAGATGTTGTATCAGGTACATTTCTCATAAATAACCTGCATGCTCGAGTGTTATTTGACTCTGGTGCCAATAAGTGTTTTATATCTACTACCTTTTGCCACTATTTGAATTGCAAAAGAAATAAGTTAAACAAAGCATTAGTGGTAGAACTGGCAGATGGAAAATTAGCAGAAAGTAACGAAGTAATTGAGGATTGTTCGATTAATATTGATGGAGAATATTTTCCGATCAAATTATTTCCTATGAAATTAGGATATTTCGATGTTGTTCTAGGCATGGATTGGTTAGCTGATAATCAAGCTAAAATCATTTGTGATAAGAAAATGGTAAAGATCATAACAAATGATGGGAGAAAAATTGTTGTCTATGGGGATCATAGGAAAGGAGATTTAGGAATAATTTCTATGATGAAAGCTAGTAAGTGTTTAAAAAAAGGATGTAAAGCATACATTGCATACGTCATTGATGCAAAGAAGGAAAAACAAGAAATGCATGAGGTGCCAATTGTACGAGAATATCCGGATGTGTTCCCAGATGACCTACCTGGATTACCGCCAGACCGACAGGTAGAATTCAGAATAGATCTAGTACCAGGAGTAGCTCCAGTTGCACGTGCACCTTATCGATTAACACCCTCTGAAATGCAAGAATTGATGAAACAATTGCAAGAACTTTTAGATAAAGGGTTCATTCGTCCAAGCATTTCCCCTTGGGGAGCACCGGTATTATTTGTCAAAAAGAAAGACGGATCAATGCGAATGTGTATTGATTATCGTGGATTAAATAAAATCACGATAAAGAAGAAGTATCCGTTACCGCGTATTGACGACTTGTTTGATCAACTTCGAGGCGCAAGTTATTTTTCCAAGATTGATTTAAGATCGGGATACCATCAGTTGAAAGTCCAGGTGGAGGACATTCCAAAGACAACTTTTCGAACTCGATATGGACATTACGAGTTCCTTGTAATGCCATTCGGTTTGACAAACGTCCCAGCAGCATTCATGGATTTGATGAATAGAGTGTGCATGCCATATTTAGATAAGTTTGTGATTGTGTTTATTGATGATATATTGATTTATTCGAAAAGTCAAACAGATCATGAACAACATCTACGATTGGTTTTGGAGTTATTACGAAAAGAAAAGCTATATGCCAAATTTTCAAAATGTGAATTCTGGTTACGAGAAGTTCAATTCCTTGGGCATGTTGTGAGTAATCAAGGTGTTAAAGTAGACCCAGCAAAAGTCGAGGCAGTAATGAGATGGGAACCTCCGAAGTCACCATCGGAAATCCGCAGTTTTCTTGGATTAGCTGGATATTATCGCAGATTTATTCAAGACTTCTCAAAAATAGCATCTCCATTAACGGCATTAACCAGAAAGTCGAACAGATTTGAATGGGGTCCATCTCAAGAAGAAGCATTTCGGGTTTTAAAAGAAAAGTTAAGTAGTGCACCCGTTCTATCCCTGCCAGAGGGTACAGAAGATTTTGTAGTGTACAATGATGCTTCAAAACAAGGGTTAGGATGTGTTCTTATGCAAAGAGGAAAAGTAATAGCATATGCGTCTAGGCAATTAAAAGAACATGAAAAGAGATACCCAACTCATGATATGGAGTTAGCTGCAGTAGTCTTCGCATTGAAAATATGGAGACATTATTTGTATGGAACGAAATGTACCATCTACACTGATCATAAAAGTTTGAAATACCTGTTTGATCAGAAGGAGCTTAATATGAGACAACAACGTTGGATGGAACTTTTAAAAGACTATGATTGTGATATTCTTTATCATCCCGGCAAAGCAAATGTAGTAGCCGATGCTCTCAGTAGAAATGATAGAGTTAAACCTATTAAAGTTAGAGCAATGAGGATTGAAGTAAAAACAAAAATCATGGATGATATAAAAGAATATCAACAAAAAGCCCTTGAGAGTGAGAATATAAATAGGGAGAGAATGGTTGGGCAAGTTCAGTTATTAGAGAAGGACAGTCAAGGAATTATGAAGTTTAAAAATAGAGTTTGGGTTCCAAAATTTGGAGACATTAGGCAATTGATTTTAGACGAATCCCATAAGTCTAAATATTCAATCCATCCTGGTAGCTATAAGATGTACAAAGATTTGAAATTATGTTATTGGTGGCCAGGGATGAAAAAGTCAATTGCAGAATATGTTCAAAAGTGTTTGACTTGCTTGAAGGTAAAAGAAGAGCATCAAAAACCTTATGGTAGGCTTCAACCTCTAGAGATCCCAGTTTGGAAATGGGAAAATATTACTATGGATTTTGTTGTAAAACTACCAAGAACACAAAAAGGGTATGATGCTATTTGGGTTATTGTGGATAGATTAACTAAGTCAGCACATTTTCTTGCAATAAAGGAATCTTATTCTATGGAAAGATTGGCAAAGATATATATTGATGAGATAGTTTCACGACATGGAGTACCAGTATCAATAGTCTCTGATAGAGATAGTAGTTTCACATCAAATTTCTGGAGAAGCTTCCAACGAGAACTGGGTACACGTGTCAATCTAAGTACAACTTATCATCCTCAAACAGATGGTCAAAGTGAAAGAACAATTAACACCCTGGAAGATATGTTGAGGGCATGTGTCATAGATTTTGGTGGTAGTTGGGATAACCATTTACCATTAGTTGAATTTGCCTACAACAACAGTTATCATGCAAGTTTGAAAGATGCTCCCTTTGAAGCTTTATATGGAAGGAAATGTCGAACTCCGCTATGTTGGAATGAAATAGGCGAAAAGCAATTAACCGGGCCGGATATAATTCAACAGACAGCTGACAAGGTACATCAGATTAGGGAAAGATTAAAGGCAGCTCAAAACAGACAGAAAAGTTATGCTGACAAACGACGTAGACCAGTTGAATTTCAAGTGGGTGATAAAGTAATGCTTAAGATTTCGCCATGGAAGGGAATCATTCGAAAACAAGGAAAATTAAGCCCACGTTTCATTGGACCTTTTAGAATTATAGAACGAATTGGGAGTGTGGCGTATAGATTGCATCTACCTGATGAACTGTGTGGAATACATGACGCTTTTCATGTATCTCATCTTCGAAAGTGTCTAGCAGACGATGAAATGAAAGTGCCATTACAAGAAATAAAAGTTGACAACAAGTTAACTTATGTTGAAGAGCCTGAGATGATTTTAAATCATAAAACTAATAAGCTTCGGAATAAAAAAGTGAGATTAGTCAAAGTCCAGTGGAAGTATCATAAAGGGTCTGAAACTACATGGGAATTAGAAGAAGAAATGCGAATCAGATATCCTCACTTATTCAATTAAGGTATTTCAAATTCCGAGGACGGAATTTTTATAAGGAGGGAGGATTTGTGACATCCTAAAAAAAAACTACAACAAGAATAATATATATATATATATATATATTGATAGTTACCATAACAAAAATTGTAAAGTGTGGTAGGTTATTTGTAATTTTCAAATACTTAATTGATAAATGTGGAAACAAGTATCATTCTAGGAGACCTAAATTGTAAAATTTAATTTATTTGGTAACTAATAAATAAATAAATAAAAAATTACAAATAGGGAAAAATACGTGTTGATTCTAAAAGAACACGTGTGCCACTTTGAGGACATTTGGAGGCAATGCAAGAGACTTCTTTTGTTTTAAAATCAAAAATTTGTTCTACATTTTCTTAAACAAAAACAAAGTTTCTGAAAAACTCTGCAATTTTTGTAGAGTAACAATTTAAAGGAGATCTGGTTGAAAGCGTGAATTTCTATCAAGTGTGAAGCTATATTTTGGGATAATTCCAGTGGTTGGCAAAATTTCAAGAAGTGAGGTTATTACGGTGAGTTTCATGATGTTTTTACCAAAAATGAGATATATGCAAAAGTTCAAATTTATATTCATGCATTTATGAAATTTATGTTATATATATCCTTTGTATGTACGAAAGGTTATGAAATCTGTATGCATGAATATTTTAAATGATATGCTTGAAACGTTTTGTTGTTCACCTGTGGAAATGCTCGGGACGCCGGGGTCAAAGTTAAATGATGGGAAACCGTAATGAAAGGGGTTTCAGTGTATGCGATTTGTTCCTACACTTGAAACGTAAATGGGTGATTTTAAATCACTGTCAAATGATCTACATGGTGCATACAACACAAAAGGGAATATTTTAATAAGTAAAATGATTATTTATAATGCATATATTTTATATGTTTATGCAAATTTTACTTATATGAAAATTATATGCATGAACTCACCATGCCTCGGCTGACTATTTTCTGTTATAAAAATTTTATGCATGTATCTCAGGATCAGTTATTCCAGAAAGCTCCAAGGGTAAGGAAAAACTTTGAGTTTGAAGAAGGAGGAGTCCTTGATTACTAGTTTTCTAAGATTTTGATGTCTTAAATATTTTGTTATAATAAAGTCTCGACCTTAAGACTTTTATGTATGTTTGGTGTTCATAGTATGGTTATGTAATGTAAATAATTATATGGAGGTATGGGTATCACAGAGGGGTTCATTTGAAGGGGTGCGTCAGAGATGGGAACGGTAAATGGGAGGGGTATGTATTAATTAAGTTACAATTTTGGTCTCTCTAATTTTTAATTAAGTTACAATTTCGATCCCTTTAATTTACACATTTATCTCCTTTTTAAAGAAAAAATACGATTAGAAGTAGAAAAAGACCAAACTACCCCCTTACTTAATGGGTTCTTCTAACAACCGTTAGAGGGAGGGACTAAATCCGATCGTTTTTTGCATACCACAATGGCGAAACTATAATTTCGAAATTGTAGGGACCAAAATGTGTACAACAACCACAAGGACCAAATTTGTAGTTTACTCTAATATTTTTGTTGAACTTTCTAATATAAAATAAAATAAATGAGAAAAATAGCAAAATACCGAGGAATAACGGACCTTTTTAACACCATTAACCACAAGGATGAAATACAAAACAAAATAACAACCACATTAATCAAAAGTTTAATTAATTCAAAGTATGTACAATGAATCACAAACGCCTAAAGGGTAATTTACTCTAATCTTTTTTATCTTACTGATTTACAATAGGGAAAATTGAATCAAAATGGAACCAACTTTGTATAGATTCCTATTTTAGGGAACCAACTTTCAAAATTATCATTTTAGGGCCTCTAACAAACTTTTCATATATTTAAGGGTCTCGATTACCTATTCACAGGTAACCGATTACCTCTAAAAGATGTGTCATAAGACAAAAAACAAAAAAAGCTTATGTGGATATTAAAAAAATCCACATCACTCCTTTTACAAAATAATCTCTACATCCCTTACTAAAAATATCCACCTTACTTTATATCAAAATTAAAGATTTTATAAAAAAAAAACTAACTTTATCCCCCGTTTCACCTTTGTTAAAGCACATATTTATTGGATTCAAGATCATAATTATTTGAAGATGGAAATCTGAAGTCAAAGCGGATAAAGTCGTCTCAACAAATAGTCTAGGGTCCTTTTGTAATAAATAGTCAAAGTCTGTTTACGTATTTTATTTATTTATTAGTTAGTTTTAATTTTAGTTAACTTAGTTTGTTTTTGGGCCAAGCTTTGTAAAGCCCATTACCAAGCCTTCAAAGCCCATTAGGCTAATCAAGCCTAAGTAGAAATTAAGTTAATTTAGTGGTAATTAGGTCAAGGAACTTAATTAGAAAATATCAATTAGAGAGGAGGCTGTGGTGGTGGTGTGCGCCGTGAAGAACAAGAAACAGAGTGGTTTCAATTTCAAGCTTGTAATCCTTTGAATCAATTGAATAATCATATTAGGTTTGCATTATCGTTATTGTTTATTGATTTACTTGATTGAATGATTGCATTTTGGGACACACAATTGGTATCAGAGCGAAACAGATTGAATTGAATAAGGTTTTTTTGTTCGGTTCTATTTTTCTGTCAAAGATTCATAATTTTTATTGTGTAATCGTTCATTCTAGTTGTTATTGGTTGTATTGTGTTTGTTTTGTCTATTATCATGATTGGGTATTGGTTGATTTGATTATTGCATCGATTTTGATTATCAATTTGGTGTTTTTGGCAATTCTGGGTTCGTTCTTGTGAAGTCACTGTTTCATAAATCAAGATTCATTGTTAATGGTTTTTAATGAAATTAATTGATTGTAATCTGTTCTAGTTGGTAAATTGATCGTTTTAGCAAAGTTTGGTTGTTCAATTTTGAGTTTTGATTCGTTTTCTGAGCTGATTTTGGTTTCTGGGTCGATACTGCATCAAGAACATATCGGTCTTTGCTCTTCCGGTCAAACTCTTTTCTATCGGTCTATTGCATTCGACCGACACACTCACAGTTCACCCGATCTAAGCTTTTATCGGTCGAATACCTTTTTATCGGTCTATAGCATTCGACCGGTACACTCACAGGTTACCCCGGTCTAAGCACATTATCGGTCAAACTATATCGGGCCTTTCACTTCCGGTCGAATATTTTTTTTTATCGGTCTATAGTATTCGACCGGTACACTCACAGTTTACTCCGATCAAAAACAAGTTACCGGTCGAATCAATTTTACCGGTCGAACAAGTTTCGGTCTTAGCATTCTACCGGTCTTTGCATTTCCCCGGTCGAACAAGTTCCGGTCTTAGCATTCTACCGATCTTTGCACTTCCCCGGTCGAACAAGTTCCGGTCTTAGCTTTCTACCGGTCTTTGCAATTCCCCGGTCGAACAAGTTCCCAGTCGAACTCTCTACCGGTCTTTACAATTCTCCGGTCGACTCAATACCGGTCGAAGTTCATCCCCGGTCGATTTTTGCAAACTGTAATAGGGACCCCCGTGCTAAGTCTGCGAAGGGGGACAAAGTTCTGTTCGTGATCAGATTTTTCTGAACTTCATTCTAAGATTTTCAGTATTGTGTGATTTTATCTTGACTTCTAACGATCTCATCCAGTTGATTATTTTAATATCAGATAAGTTTGATACTAATCGTATAAGTAAAGATGTCTCGGGAAGCTCTTGCTATTGGAACAGATGTGAAGCCACCAGTACTCTTCAAGGGGGAGTACGAGCAATGGAAGGATAGATTTTTGGACTTCATTGATCGACATGATTTGGGAGATGAAATCAGAAAATCTCTGAAAGACGGGATCATGACACCTCCGACCAAGGTTCTCACTGTAGCCGGAAATCACTCTGAAAATGGTGTAGAAGAAGAGACTGAGTATAAGTTATCGATTGGTGAATATACGGAAGATCAGCTGAAGAGACACAAGGGTGACAAGCTGGCAAGATCATTTATTCTCCAAGGCATACCGAATGAAATATACGTCAAGATTGATAGCTACAACGCTACCGGTAAGAAAATGTGGGATCAGTTGGAGAAGATGATGCTTGGATCTAAAGTTGGAAATCAACTCAAAGTTTCCACCTGCTTGAATAATTATGAAGAATTCAAAGATAAAGCTGGAGAATCACTTGAAGCCACTTATGACAGATTCGTCACATTACTGAACGAGCTGAGCAAGAACAAGATCAGCAAATCTAACGTGGAGCTGAATGTGAAATTTCTCAGCAACCTTCAGCCTGAGTGGAAGAGATTCACCAGACAAATGAGACAGCTGAAGTATTTGCACGACATTCTTCTTCATGAAGTTTATGAAATCCTCAGACAGAATGAGGAAGAAGTGGAAACGATCAAGGTTGAGATGAAAAAGGCTGACAAAGCAGTTGCTGATCCAGTTGCTCTTGTGGTCAAGAAATCTAAGAAGAAGAAGGTGATAGAATCTGAATCGGAAGAAGCTGATTGTGAGGCAAAGTCTGACTCTGACGATTGTAATGAACTGAAGGAAGCCATGCTGTTGATAACCAAGGCTCTCCAAAAGAAGTTCTATAAAAAGCCAAACTCCAATAGTTAGAGATACTCGTCTGGTCCTAATAACTACAAGCATAAGGAGAAAGTTGAAGAAAGGAGACCAGAAAACAAGAAGAAGGATGAAGCTGAAGAGACCAAGAAGGAAGAACCGATTAAGTGCTACAATTGTGGGAGACTCGGTCATTTTGCCAAGGACTGTCGCAAATCAAAAGTCTGAAACTCCGACTATTACAAGAATAAGATGCTTCTAGCCAAGCAACAAGAGGATGGAAAGGCATTAATGGCCGAGGATGAATACTGGCTCGACCATTCGGACGAAGAATCTGAAGAAGGAGAGAAGGACGAGACAACACATCTGTGCCTGATGGGAAAGAACCAGGCAGAAGCTGATTCTGATGATGGAGATAATGATGAGGTATGTGACTTAACTGAATCTGAATTTTTGAACCAAATGCATACCATGATGTCTAAACTCCAAGAATTAAAGTCTAAACTGAAGCGTCAGAAAGGTGTCACAAATGAGAAAAATCAATCTATACATAAACTTAGTAATGACATTGCTGAGAAAAATGTATTGATTGAAACTTTGCACAAAAATATAGACACCAGCGCTAAAGAAAAGACTATAATTCATAAAGAGTTATCTGAAACTGTTTCAAACTACAAAGAATGTGAGTTTAAGTCTATAGAGCTTGCTAAAAGATACTTTTCTACTTCAAAAAAGAATAAATCTTTAATAGAAAAGGTGAATGCTTTGGAAGAAAAATTACATACTATTGGTCAAACTGAACACACTATTCATTTGAACAAACCTAAAGAGAAACCTGATACTTGGGGACTTGGTTACAAGAACCCATATCATCTCAAAAAGGTTATATCTGAAGTCCCTGCACTTTATGACTTTGGGTTTATGTTGTTGGCTCCTCAACATCCTGAACTCAAACCCTTTTGGACTAGTCTGTCTGAAAAAGATAAAGCCATGGAATATGATAAAAGAAAGAACACATCTAAAGTTCAACTTCCATTTCGCTATGAGAAGTTGAATAACAGTTATAGTTCTAATAAATCAAAATTTATTTCAAATGATTACTTTGAGAGTTATTCTGTACAAGAGTTGGAGGCTAAACCCATCGAAGGTAAGCTTTACGTCCCTCCTCTAGTTTTGGAAAGTAAAATTTCTGAACTCGAGAATACTCTTATAGAAGAAAGAATTTTGATGGACTTAGAACAAACAGTTTTTTCAACAGTGTTCAAAACTTCTAATTTTCCTAAAATCTCCAAGGCTTTAAATTCGGATGACAAATCTGGTTCCCTTGATAATGAGCTTAATTTATTAAACTCTGAAGGTGTTTTAAATGATTGTGTTTCTCAGTTTAATTCTTCTTCTAAACTTCCTTATCATTCCTCTTGTGTTGTTAATTCCTTTGGATTACCCAATGTTTTTAACAAAGGTGAAACATCAACGAAAGTTGATAAATCAGTTTCTGTGAAATCAAAGAAAGCAAAAGGTAAGAAACAAAAATCTCAGCTTTCACAGAAACCGATCCCCACTGGTAAGCCAAAGAAGAAGCATTCTCTTAATTCTCATCATTCTAACTCTAAAGTTTCACATGTTTCAGATTTGAGAAAGCAAAGGGTTGGAGTTAAGACTGCATGGATACCGAAACAGAAGATAGACGAGAAAACTAAATCTAGTTCTAGTTTTATTTTGAATAAAAAGACTTCTAGTAAAGATGATGTGATTGTGAATGTTGCTACTTTTAAATCTAATCTTGTTGATTCTCGCAAGAAGTACTCTATAAAGCAATTATTCCAGTTAGCACCATCAAATAAAAAGTTTTTAAATTATGGTGAATGTGATTATGCTTCTCGTAAATATTCTGATGTTTGGTATGGTTCATATAATGTTTCATCTTATCATTATCATTCGTCTTATCATGATTCTAGTTTTCAAAGAAAAAGCGGACCCAAATTTAAATGGGTGCCAAAATCAAGTACTAACAGTGGAGGTCCCATTTTTAAATGGGTTCCTAAACCTCTTCTTTCTTGATTTGTGTTGTGCAGACCCGTCATATGTGGTATTTGGATAGCGGGTGTTCCAAACATATGACCGGGTAGAAGAGTATGTTGTCTAATTATACGGACAAATACTGCGGCACAGTTCATTTTGGAAATGATCAGTTTTCACCTATTCTGGGATATGGTGATGTTGTACATGAAAATCTTACGATCAAGAAGGTGAGTTATGTTGAAGGCTTAGGGCACAACCTGTTCAGCATTGGCCAGTTCTGCGACAAAGATTTAGAGGTTAATTTCAAGGCCAAGACATGTTCAGTTCGCACTGAAGAAGGAAAAGAACTCCTGGTCGGATCTCGCAAGTCAAACCTCTACACCATCAATTTGTCAAAGGTCCAGGCTGACAATCAGGTCTGCCTACTATCAAAGGCCTCGATGCAACAAAGCTGGTTATGGCATCGACGACTTTCTCACCTCAACTTTCGCTACATCAACAAGCTGGTCAGTGGCAAGCTAGTGAAAGGTCTTCCAGAACTGAAGTTCGAAAGAGAACATCTATGTGCAGCGTGCGAAAAAGGAAAGATGAAGAGAGCCCCACACAAACCAAATCCTGAACTGAGTACCAGCTCTCCATTAGAGTTGTTGCATATGGATCTATGCGGTCCTATGCGAACGCAAAGCTTAGGAGGAAAGAAGTATGTGTTGGTTATCGTGGACGACTATACGCGATACACTTGGGTTAAGTTTCTACGGTCTAAAGATGAGACTCCTGATGTTCTCATTACGTTTCTGAAGACGACCCAAGTCAATCTGCAAAAACAAGTAAAGATTCTCAGGACTGATAACGGCACAGAGTTCAAGAACAAGATAGTTGAAGAATATCTCGAATCGGTCGGGATATCACATCAATACTCTGCTGCTCGCACGCCTCAACAGAACGGAGTCGTCAAAAGGCGAAATCGTACACTTATCGAGGCCGCTCGGACAATGCTCAGCCAATCTGACTTACCTTTATTTTTGTGGGCTGAAGCTGTCTCGACTGCATGTCACACTCAGAATCGCTCCATGATACACCGCAGATTTCAGAAGACTCTGTATGCGTTGATAAACAACCGAACACCAACCATTAAATATTTTCATGTTTTTGGTTGTACGTGTTATGTTCTAAACGACCGAGAGAATCTGAACAAGTTCAGTGCTAAGGCGGAAGAATGCATCTTTGTTGGTTATTCATCTACATCGTCTGCATATCGTGTTTATTTGAAGAAGTCGAAGATTGTGATCGAGAGCGTTAATGTTACATTCGATGAGGAAATGGCTTCTGAGCACATCTGTTCAGAACCCGTCATTACCGGAGTATTAGCTTCTGGACCAACCAGTCCAGGACCTGCACCTCAAGAGAACAAATCAGATGGCGCTTCGTCGTCTACTTCTAATTTATCTGATTTGGATTTATTATTTGAACTGTTCTATGATGAATTTCTTGGTTCTAAATTGCCTAACTCTGTTGTGGTTGACAGGATAGAAGACTCGATGACTACTCATCCAACCACTTCCGATATCTCTACTGAATTTGGTTCTCCTATTCAGCAAGAAGTTCCAGTTCAAAAGCCTACTCCGACAGTTGAAGTTGTGACCAACAATGCCGAGACAGAAGTAGCTGACTCCGTAGGATGTACTGTAAGGACTGATCAACAGATTGACCAAGCTGTACCTACTGCTACTTCTGCAACGACTACTTTAACTGAAGCCCCCGTTAATTCTGAACCATCTGAAGGAGATACCAGTGGATTCCTAGATGCGGAAAATGCTCAATCTACATCTAATTCACTCCCTCATGAACATAAGTGGACCAAAGAGCACCCGGTACATCAAAATATTGGAGATCCATCTGCACTGGTGCAAACTAGGTCTGCAAGATCAAATCTATGTATGTATGAATCCTTTCTGAGCAAGATCGAGCCTACACGCGTATCTGAGGCCCTTGTCGATTCAGATTGGGTAACTGCGATGCAAGATGAGCTGAATCAGTTTGAAGCACTGAAAGTCTAGAGACTCGTACCCAAACCACAAGGAAAAACCATCATTGGTACGAAATGGGTGTTCAAAAACAAGAAAGATGAAGATGGTACCGTTATCCGAAACAAAGCACGACTTGTCGCCAAGGGATATAGGCAAGAGGAAGGAATAGACTACGATGAGACTTATGCTTCAGTGGCACGTATAGAGGCAATTTAGATGTTCTTAGCCTACGTAGCCCACAAGAACTTCACCGTCTATCAAATGGACGTGAAGACAGCTTTTCTGAATGGAGTACTCAAGGAAGAATTCTACGTCTCACAGCCAAAAGGGTTTGTAAATCCAGATAAGCCGAACCATGTCTACATCTTGGATAAAGCTCTGTATGGACTGAAACAAGCTCCTCGCGCCTGTTATGATATTCTATCTCAATTCTTGGTCAAGTCAGGTTTCACAAAAGGTACGGTTGATACCACTCTTTTCATTAAAAAAGATAAAGGCGATATCATTCTTATTCAAATATATGTGGATGATATTATTTTTGGTTCTACAAATCCTAAGTACTGTAAGAACTTTGCAAACCTCATGGTGTCACGTTTTCAAATGAGCATGATGGGTGAGATGGATTTCTTTCTCGGATTGCAAGTCAAACAATTTTCAACGGGGATTTTTATCAATCAATCTAAATACATTCTGGATATTCTTCGGAAGTTCAAAATGGAAAATTGTAAATCGATTGGTACCCCAATGGCACCTGGTACTAAGATTGGCACCGATCTTTCAGGAAAGGCTGTTGATGTTAGGACTTATAGAGGGATGATAGGTTCTTTAATGTATCTTACTTCTAGTAGGTCGGATATAATGTTTTCTACATGCTTATGTGCTAGATATCAGACCAATCCTAAAGAATCCCATTTGTCTGCTGTAAAGCAGATCTTCAGGTATCTGAAGGGGACTGCAGATCTTGGTCTGTGGTATCCTAAGGATACAAGCTTTGAACTAACATCTTATTCAGACGCAGATCATGCTGGTTGCAAGTTAGACAGGAAAAGCACCTCGGGTCATATACAATTCCTCGGAGATAAACTTGTCAGTTGGGCTTCGAAGAAGCAATTATGTGTCTCCACATCAACGGTTGAAGCGGAATATGTAGCTGCTGCTAGCTGCTGTTCTCAGGTTCTGTGGATGAGAACACAACTACGAGACTATGGATTTCATTTCAATAGAATCCCGATCTATTGTGATTCGAAGAGCGCTATTGCGATTACCGCTAACCCTGTTCAGCATACTAAGACCAAACACATAGATGTGAGGTATCATTTTATGAAAGATAATGTAGAAAAGGGAACAATTGAACTTTACTTTGTAAAATCCGATTATCAGCTTGCAGATTTGTTTACCAAACCTTTAGACGAAAAGAGATTTAATTTTCTTGTCTCAAGACTTGGTATGCTAAATCTTAAGACCTAATCGTTAGTTACCTATTAAAGTTTTTTTTTGTGTTTCTTTATCATTTCTTTATTATTATTTCCGCATGATACCTGCTCTTTAATAGTTTGTTCATGATCTCAGGGGGAGTGTGAATAATATCTTATAGATGATCAATGTTAGTTTGAGGGGGAGCATATTTAAATGCATTGCGCTTACTGATAATTGTTAGTGATGCATGATTCTAGGGGGAGCATACAAGTAAGAAGTATGGCTATGACTTCTGATTATTTCTGATCAGAACTCGTACACTAAGTGTTTTACTGCTTTATGTCATTTCAATTTCAGTGAATAAAGTTACTTTGACTAGACCTAGAGACTTTTGCAGTTTGAGAGATGCTTACAAGATCATATCTTTATGACTTTAAGCTTGACTTCGTGAGATGTAAGACTGCACGCAAAAGGTATAATTCTTTATCTTCATCTCATCTATGGTTGAAAGAAGGACAACTTTCAATCATAAGAAAACATGTTCTTAAATGTTCAAACCACTTCCCGATTCTCAAACAGATTTCTTGAATTGAAAGTGTGATTTTAAATGTTTTCTGCTTCATCATTGAGCTTTAACTGATCAAGTTAAATCATCTGAGCGATATATGCTTCATAGGAAGACATGGGATCAGTGTGCTAGGACTTCAATGAAACTTCTATGGATTCACGTTAACCAGTGTTTCCTACCCAAGAAGTTAATCCTTTAGTGCTTAAGTGTGAGGAGTTCAAAAGAAATGAGTGTGGGATATGTGATGAGAGAAAATGTAAAAGAGAGTTTGGTTAGATGTGAGATGAATGCTTAAAAGAAAGAGGGTGTGAGATCAGAGTAAAAGAATTTTTCAAACTCTGCACCAACTACTTTCTGAGTCGGGCATCCACATTTCTAATGCTTCACATTTCTTTGGTGAACATTATTGAAACATGTAAATAGCCCATGCCAACTCTTGACATTACCCCACCAGCCACTCATTTTCTTCTCAACAAGAAAATGTTTCATTTTCAAAGGGGACGCAACACTTATGCTATCTGATTTTCATTTGGAAAATCTGGATATTGAAAAGAAGGAAGTTTGCCCCACCTTCACATTTCACTCATGCACATTGAGTCTGTGTTTAACTACTTGTCTCAGTGGTTTACACATTTTGAGCCTTATACGCAAACATCATATGCTTTATTTCTTTCTACCACTTGCACGAACACACAAAGAATTTGTTTCTTTGTCATAACGTTCATAGAAATTACCTTTGTGGATTTTCGATGATTGAATGGAAGCCTTGAGGGAGTGAACATCATAAAAGCTCCTTTATATTGTGTATTCGTTACACACAGTGACTATGTGTTACTGACAGGCAATTTTAACTGATTCATTTGTTGATTCAGGTGTTACACTTCATTTTCTAATTTGTCTAGATTTGTAAAGATCTGGATGACCATCTTAATGAATTGACGGATAATCAGTGGTTCTGTTTGCAAGATCAATGGTGGAAGATATTTCTTGAAGACACATTTTGATGAACTCCTCGATCTTTTCATCAAAAAGGGGGAGAAGCGTTAATCAAGAAATGGAAGATATTCTGAAGATATGCTGAATTGAAGAAATTTTCTTTGAAGATGATTTGCTGAAGCATTCCGAGCTGAAACTGGAGATAATTTCTTTCCAAAAGATATTCTCATCGATTGGGGAGATTGCTACATTCTGAAGACAAAGAGGAAGATTACATTTTCTAAGCTTAAAGAATGATCTTGATCCAAAGGGGGAGATTGTTAAATCACATATTTATTGGATTCAAGATCATAATTATCTGAAGATGGAAATCTGAAGTCAAAGCTGATAAAGTCGTCTCAACAAATAGTCTAGGGTCCTTTTGTAATAAATAGTCAAAGTCTGTTTACGTATTTTATTTATTTATTAGTTAGTTTTAATTTTAGTTAGCTTATTTTTTTTTGGGCCAAGCTTTGTAAAGCCCATTACCAAGCCTTCAAAGCCCATTAGACTAATCAAGCCTAAGTATAAATTAAGTTAATTTAGTGGTAATTAGGTCAAGGAACTTAATTAGAAAATATCAATTAGAGAGGAGGCTGTGGTGGTGGTGTGCGCCGTGAAGAACAAGAAACAGAGTGGTTTCGATTTCAAGCTTGTAATCCTTTGAATCAATTGAATAATCATATCAGGTTTGCATTATCGTTATTGTTTATTGATTTACTTGATTGAATGATTGCATTTTGGGACACACAACCTTCCCTCTCGTCCCTCTCTCTTCACCTTCCCTCTGGTTCTTTCTAACAGAATGAATTTCATCAAATCAAACACATGCCCTTGTCCCATTCAAACAAATATTTTCATCCTTATTCAAGCTTTCTCACTGTTTTTCTTTTGAACTCGTGACCTACGAAAAGTCAGGAGAGATACATGAAAGCTCGATTCATCCTCTCCCTGCCCTTTCTCGATTTCGCCATGGAAAGCCAAAAAGAACTAAAAAGCTAGACGCCTTTCCTTCGAGACATCAATAGAGATCTATTATAGATTTTTTTATGGATCTGTTTTGCTTCAAAGCTAGAGATTTATGATTTTTTTTCTTCTGGGTTTTTTATCTGGATCTGCACTAGATATGACGTTAATTGGGGTTTTGATTTTAGGGTTCCAAGTTCAATTTAGTTTTGTATTACAAATTATTTGAATAAGTTTATACAACTGTGTTTTTTATGTTAGATTTAGGGTTTGGATTGTACTATTTGATTAGGGTTCTTGATGTTCTTTATGTTTATGTTGATGTACATGATTTGTTCTTGCTGAAATGGTTTTATTTTTTATTTTAAAGATAAATGGGTCTAAGTGTGAAAATATATTTTTATTTTAGTGAGAAAAAAATTTGACATGTTATTTTTTATTTAATTCTAAATATGACATGGAATCTTAGTTGGCATTTTATTGGAACCATGTCATCATTAGTAGGTAATTGAGACCCTTAAATATACAAAGAGTTTGTTTCAGACCCTAAAATGATAAGTTTTAAAATTAATTCCGGAAATCAACCCAAAGTTGGTTCCATTTTAATAATAAAACTAGGCATATACTCGCGCACGATGCGGCGCGAGTGTTAAACTTTCTTGTAAATTGCGATTGAAAAATTAATACGATTATTTATAGAATGTTCAGTATTATCAAAATTATGGGTTGTTTGCAAGTAAAATATTATCATGAAAGCCAAATGAAAAATACTAAGGTTGAAACTTATAAAAATCAATTATTTCGTATAGTTTATTTGAAGAAATAGTCCGTATATTAGATCTCAAAGAATTTGAGGACTTTGTTTTTGACTTCATATTAATTGAATACAGATAATAAAATGTCCTATAAAAATCAACTATAATATCAAGCTTTTCAAACAATTTTGAAATGTAAAAAAACATGATGCGTTGAATATTGAAATTACTTTGGGTTGTAAACAAATTTCAACATCCCTTAACATCTAAGATATCAAACATCCTTCCATGCCACTTTATGTAAATTTTCTACTCGTTTGAGAAGTAGCTTCCTCCAATGTTTTATGTAAATTTTATATCAATTACTCTGTTGTTAACCAATCATGTTTACAAGTTCTATGAAGTTTTCAGGTAAAATAGATCGAAAACAAGCCATCACCCAAGCAGGAATCAACCAACACTAACAGAAAATGTAGTAATATGATATAAAGAAGCAGAAAAAGAAGCAACATAGTATAGAAAAGATATAAACCACCACATATATGTTATCCAAGAGACATTTTAAAGTGAGTCACAAGTTTATAACATACAATTTCATTTTAAAGTGAGTCACAAGTTTATAACATACAATTTCAAATGAGTCACAAGTTTATAACATTCAATTTAAGGTGAGTTGCAAGTTTATAACAAACAATTTCAAATGAGCCACAAGTTTATTACAGACAGTTTCAAGTGAGTCGCAAGTTTATTACACACAATTTGAATAAGCAAATTTATTTCTACAAAACACAAGTTGTTACATGAAACAACGCCGCTAACATTATTGAGCTCTTAAGTCATTTTGACTTTTGAGAGAAGAAGTTATGACATGATTGGTTCAACTTGATTCGGTTCAAGTCGTGATTCAGTTTGGTTCGAGTCGTGCAGCAGCTTTGCCCGCCTCCCTCGAAAAGACAAAAATCGAATATTTATCAACTGTTTTTCACTATAATAAAATATTCCATTCCTACAACTGTTAGAGAATGAACTTGAGGTCATACCATTCATCCAAGTAAGAAGCTAATGAGAAATCACAAGTTGAAATTAATTTCAATCTCAAGCATGAACAAAACCATTTTCATCCAAGCAAGAAATTACTTGCCCGACCATTTCGGATGGTGTCGGACAAAATCTATTCTTCTGTTTGATATTGATCTGCATAAAAGCACACATGGATTGAGGCTTATTCACAAAAAAACATGATAAATAAGATGCTAATCAAATGGCAAAATTTATGTACCTCGCAGTTCAAATGTGGTTCGTAAGGATCATCAATCCCTGTAAACTCTGCAGTGCCTTGAGATTATTATATGAAATGAGTTAGATTGCAATTACCAAATCTACTTGCCTTCTAAATGTAATTGCAAACAAACAACTATGATCATAAATGAACCCCTCAATCTGCAAGCAGTGTTGCTACTTCTCCTAATATGATCATAAATGAACTCATCAGACCAACAAGAGGTTAAAAATGAAGAATGAACTTAATAACTGTAACATTTGAACTCTTATAAGGAATTAACAAAAGATACTCTAGGTATCTCTGTAATGCACATTCTCTGAACTCTTTTATAAACGTACATGATGAATACATGGAAATGGAGCTCTTTGATTCAAATTAACCTATATACAACTATAATAGTATCATTATTGTTTTGTTTAACGGGTAAACAACTCTTAAATTAGGAAAATATTGGTTCGTCAAAAAGAAATATACTTACCAACACGACGGATATTCTCAGTTCTATCTTCAGGTGAGAATCCAAGATTTTTATTCAGTCCATGCCTAACATTGTCACCATCAAGAACGTAGGAGAGCTTTCCCCACGAGTGAAGCTATCTATCCAATGAACATGCAAGTGTACTTTTACCTACAAAATACCATTTAAAAAAACTGTCAAGAGATGACTTGCAACCTAAATCACGCACAAATGCATACACAACCCAACATAGCATTAAGAGATTTAGATGCTTGAGTGCGAACCTGACCCACTGAGACTCGTGATCCATACAACACATCCTTGTTGGTTTATCAGGCTTTTGCCTTTCGACCTTCCCAACTGTGCATTCATGCCAGAAAACGTTTGTCGGGTTACCCATCGTAGACATTGTAGAACACTCTTCACTTCCTTGTAAAAACAAAACAACGATCAATATTCAGAAAAATATGCAAAAAGAAGTTATTATCGAAATCATTCTTGAATCTTAATCTGTCGTCTGGTCAGCACATATCAAGATGATAAATGTGCACGTATCTAATAAGTTCCAACTTCCAAGTGAAACCTTCGGGAATAAAACCAATTATGCACTATAAAATATTTGATCAAGTATATATGTTATTTTCTCACATGCCGATTTCCAGTTTGCTATACCCTTCAGCTAAATCCGGAAAAAATAAACGTACCTAAGTAACAAAAACCTGGATAATCGGTTTAAGGGTTTTAGTAATAAAATCACAAGAAATTACACCGAAATCAATGAATTGCTAACACACCGTCTCCAATTTGATGCCAAAATGCACATGAGATTGTAAATAATACGAACAACAACGGAAAACAATTCATTCACATGAAAAAAGAGAAACAATGGAAAAAATCAGTAACCGTACCTGCGAATTTTCAATGTACACGGCTCATTTAGAATTTTCAACTTGTTGATATCTGTATCGGCATATTACTCCAAAAAAAGTTGAATGTAATGCTTACAACCTTCTAAACAAAGAAAAGATCAGAAAGGGGGAACTGAAGGAGGAGAAGTTGATGTTTACTGAATCAATCTAGTGAGCCCATCAGCATCAACGAAGGAGTGAAAAGTTAATTATATTCTTTATTAATCCTTATGTTGGTTGAGAACCACAATATGCTACTTCATGTTTTTGTTACACATTAATATGGGTTGCTCAAAGTAGAAGGCTTAATTTGTCAAAAAAAAAACCCATTCAAGTAGAAAAATCGAAAGTTTAGATCGTTAACAAATTGAGACATTTAAAAGGTGGTTGCTTAAACTTGATTAAAGAATACAATAATTTTAGAGATATATAAAAACAGGTCCATCTTTGGTTGACTACAAGGCTTCTTTCAGAAGCACAAGGCATTCAAGCTGTGATTAAACTTCAAAAAGCAACACTTTTCTAATTCTGCACATCTTGAACTTGACTCCCTCAATTAACAAATTAGTAAAATGTATATTTATGTATCTTCTTTGGTCTAATAGAATTATAGAAATAAAAATGGACGCAAAACAACTTGGTGTTCAAAATTTCTAATTACTATTCCACCACCAATATGCGAATCATGCCACCACAACTAAATATTGTTTATATGTTGTATCTTATAACAACAAAATTTCCTCCATTCCAAAAGTTCATTCCCAACAAGATGAATCAATTTAGTTAGCTACAAGCATTCAAAATTAAACACAAGAGAAAGAGACAAACTAATTTGATTATTGAGATCAAACTAATACTTATCAAACTCAATAAATCATTTTCCAAAAGATCAAAAAACTAAATTTAATTTGTTAACAAAATATCCTCTAGACCAACTAAAAATGATAGAATAAAAGGATTTGGTGTAACGATCTTACTGGGCCTTAAGAAGCTCATCATTCTCTTGCTCATCAGCAAGTTGTCTCTCGAGTTCAGAAATCCTCTTTGTGAAAGCATCATAAAACTTGTATAGTAGATACCCGCTTCGAAATCAAAAACTCATGAGGCTTTATGTAGCATTTGTCCTTGATTCATTAACGGCTGCAAATTATGAAAAAAAAATCAAAAAGCCACAAACTTCTTCGGTTGTCAAAATGTGAAGGATTATCCCTTTTTGACTCAGGAGTATTGATCATTGATTCAACTATTTTTAGTGAGACATAGTGGAATCTGCCCTTTTTGGGGTGCGTTTGGTACAGAGAATGGAATTGCAGAGAAATGATTACAGAGAAAGAGAATTGGTCTGGAGAATAGGAATTGACTCTTCTGTTTGGTAGCATAGAGAATTCAGCAGAGAAATGTAACAGGGAATCATTTCTCTTGTTTGGGAGCACAGAGAAATGTAACAGAGAATTCAACAATGAATTAATAATTAACTTAATAATTAAAATGCATAATTTAATAATTAAAATGCATAAATTAATAATTAAAATGCATTAATTAAATCAAAAAGTAGTTCAACATCATTCCAACCAAAGTCATACCAAAACATAATTACTTCAACATAGTGAAACAAAAAAAAGAGTAGTTAAAGTACTTCAACCATAAACAATTATCCCATGGAACCATCGGTATACGATTCTACCATGCCAATTTTCTCTTCTTGTGTCAACCCAAGAAATGACCGTCCTAAAACCACATCCTTACCAATCAAATGAGCTCCTTTAAAACGTTTGCTCATGGTAATACCCGGTAAATCTTTCAACTCATTACTAACCTTCTCATAGATTTCACGAGCCTCCAAACTTTCTTTATTCAAACTTTCCCCCACAATCTCTCCAAATCCAACCAATACCTCCTTCATCTCTTTGCATGACTCCCGATAGATTTCATCTCCATCCATGCTTTTGCGTTTGTTACGTTTGCTTGTTACACTACTTGTTGGTCCTTCAGATCGACAAGCACCTTGAACGTTATCTTCAACGAAATCAAAGTCATCAATCGGGGAACTTCTTTGCGTCTCTGGAGCGACATCATCTTCTTCTCCAAGATCAATCGCTTTACTACCCGTTTCTCTATCCTTACCAAAGATGGTACACAACTTGTCATAGAACGGAAATGGCTTGCCTCGAAAATTTGCGGCACCTTTGTGAGACTACAAGACAATTAGAAATAAATTTAGAATAAACTTTTGTAATAAAAATATAGCCATTTAGAATAAATTTAGAATGTACCTTGACGTATTCATCCCAAACACTGTCCTCAGCGACCACACAATTTTTTTGTTCGTCCCAACCGAACCCACTTGTATGCACCATATCATATACAATGCTAAAATGTGTCTTCCATGTCTTCATCCTAGACTTTATATGTAGTTCTTCTTTGAGGTCGGAGTTAGGAGACTTACATCTAGCAATTGTTGAACTCCATTTAAATAGCCCGGTTTGAATCCGTTGTCAGCACCGGCATACTTTCCAGATGCATGTAACTCCATTAAGGCATCAATTAGCTTTGCGTCTTCATCATTTGTCCAAGTATGTTTGCTCCTTCCGGTACCTTTCACTGCATTTGACTCTGCCATGTCTACAAATAATACATACAAATACATAATACATAATTAATGGTTCTACAAATAGTGAAGAAAAAATTAAAAATAAATGAAAATTTAACATTAACGATTATAATTCATGGTTCTACAAATAAAGAGTACAAATAAAGAATTCATTAATTATTGATACGCCTAGCATTCCAATTGTTAAACATTACGTTAGCAAGAGCGTCTCTACGATCGGTCAATTCTTGTGAGGTCTCAACCGTAGAAATAACATTATCATGATCATTTCCAGGTTGTGTGTGATTTGATGGGACTTCGTTATCAATAGGGTCTTCACTCATTGTTTGTCGTATGAAGTTGTGTAACAAACAACAAGCAATGATGATACGTGGCATGAACTCTATGGGATGATATGAGTTATCACGCAAAATAGCCCATCTAGCTTTAATTAATCCGAAGCATCTTTCTATAACATTCCTTGCCGACGAATGTCTCATATTAAATAACTCCTTGGCATTGGTAGGCGGACGAGACCAATCATTAAGATGGTAACGTTGACCTCGATAAGGAGATGAAAATCCTTCACCATTCGTATAACCGGCATCACAAAGGTAGTATGTTCCTACATTAACCATAAACTTTGTTAATTAAGATATCTAATTATATGTATATTATTTGAAGACTATATATCACATACCCTGGGTTATTTTAAGACCGTTAGGTCTACTAATTGCATCTCGTAGAACTCTACTATCAGCTGCAGAACCCTCCCATCCCGCTAATACATACGTAAATAAAAGGTCTCTCGTACATACTCCGAGTACATTCGTACAAATCTCCCCCTTTCGTGTCCGATAAGGTTTTCGATCAACAGCGGGGACTTTAACTTTAACATATGTTCCATCTAATGCTCCTAGGCAACCCTTCATAAAAAGAAAACATAATTAATAAATTCTATTAACAAAGAATATATTTAATAAAAACTTATGTGTTTGACTAACCTTAAACCATTTCCATCTCTCGTCGGTTTCATTATCTGGCCCTGGTACGGGTGTAACGCCCTGAAAATCAGTCTAAAATAAAACCTGGAAAACCTGGCAACATGACATCTGTATTGATATAAACCTCCCATAAAGGGGATCAGTCCTTAAGACATTACAAAACCTGCACATATATAGGATTCATCAACAAACTAATCTAAACATAACTATCTAGATTTCATCAGTTGACAATACAAAATTCATCAAAAGAATGGGACTTAACAATGCCCAACTATCAACACTTTAGTCATCTCAAAATGCCCCGAGACCCAACTCGTCTCTCAAAACCCAGTGCATCCCACCGCTAAGGGAAACCTGCTATGCATATCATTTCAGAAAAAGTGTCAGACTTAAAGTCTGGTGAGAACATACAGTTTAATAAGCTCAAAAGATATAAAGATTTGTATCATAAGATAATATTTCCAAAGAGGTTAAATCTTACAATTTGAAATCTTTGCCACAACCGGGCTTTTCCGTTATAAACATGTCATCAAATGACCAATGATAAAACATTTTACCAAGGATTGTGGCGTAACACAAAGTAAGCCAAAATCCGAGTTATGAGCTAAACAATTGGAATCCGAGGATACGAACACATAAGTCCGTGCTACAACGTGAGATCTATCCCCAAGCAAAACCAATGTATACTCCTTCACTAGGATCACTATGAACCATGACTAGTATCCGGCCTCACATAACCGTAACAAGTTGCCCCCGAGGATCATATGCATCCATAGCTACAAAATGGGGAATGTGACATCCCAACAATTCAGTCGACTCAAAACCTAGGGATCCGCTAGTAATGGTACAGACTCGTCACAACAACATATGTGACCAACCATAAATAAACATATGGTATAAACACATTTTATAAACAAAATGTCATTTCCAGTTCAATTTCTGGTAAGAATGAAAATTATTAAAATGAGTTCTTAAACATTCTTTTCACATATCCACATAATGTGCAAGTAAAACATCATTTTACTTCAATAAGGCGGAACTAGTCATTTTAGTCAAAACTGATCGGGAACCCCGAAAATCACCAAAAACTTCATTTATATCAAAATGTAGAGAACATTAAATCATACCGTAGAAATGCTTCGGATTTTGCAAATAAGAGTTTTGACATGTATAAAGTTTGAAAAATGGTAGTAGGAACTCACCAGTAGGTTTTTAGAATAAAACCCGGAAAACCAGATATCGATCACGACGAAGAGGTGAAGCTTAAAACACCGACCCCTTGCGAGAAACACCGCAAACTAGCAACCAAACAAGACTTGAAGATCGAAAGAAGAAAATGAAAAAGAAAGAGAGAGAGAGAGAGAGAAACTAAGATATGAGATATTTTTTTGTAATATCTCTCAAATGAGATATTTAAAGCAACCTCAAAAAGCAGACTGTCAGCCCGTGCGCCCTCAAAGAAGGAAATGCGCACGTCCCGTGCGCAAGTCCACTGCCTTCGCCACTGCTTCATACGCACGACCCGTGCGTTTTCTCTGAAGGAGTCGTGCGCCCTGTAGACAGACACAGAAACCTCCTTTTTCTCTATTCTTGTTCGCAAAAGACCAAACGAAATTCGGGGTGTTACAACGGGTGACTTGTAGAATTCTTTGTGTAATCAACATACAACATTTAAGACTAACTTGAGATACCGACTTATAGTTTTCCCAGATCGATGAAATCTATTGACTAGTATCCTATTCTTTGCATTATGAGCAAGGGTATGTAAAAACATAGCAACTTGCTCATCTACTAGCATGTTTTTACTATTCTTTAACCCCCCCCCTCTACTTTCTAGCATATCACAAAGTGTTGAAAACGCATGTATATTCATTCTTATATTAACAACACTCGTAACATCACTTTCATAAACCATCCTCATCATGTTTTCACGCCTATTATGGTAACTCGTTAAATATTTTGTATGTAATGTTCTTGATTCAATCAAACGACGTAAACGATAACTACACATCATCCACCAACGAATCATAACATACGTAGCATAAAATGTACCTATGGCAACTATTCTTTGTCTCAACAGTGATCTTGCCATCTACACATACAATTATAACAAGTATTATTTATGAACACATAATTTGCCTATAGTTGCATAACAAATAAGATGGTTTGAAAAACAACAGGTTATCAATGTATAACAAAAAACCAATCGAATTTGACATCACATCAAACAAAAAACAATAAAAAAGAACATTATGGCAATGAGATAGATTGAAGACAAGGAAATTACTAAGATTTATAGAAGGTTTCATTAGAAATCTAGAACGGACTATGGTAATGAGACAAAAGCAGTAGAAATTGCAGAATCTTTCACTTTGATCGATCTAAAGTTCAAAAATTCATGACGAAACTGCATTATAAGGTTTATACAATATTTGTCATATTTTAGAACCAGGGCAGCCAATGAAACTCTAGCAATCATAACCATTCAACTTTACATACTTTGATAAATCTCAGTTCTAAAGTGCAATTCCACATGAGGTCATGATCATAAATGAGACTGCAGATAGAAAAGGCCTGGCCAATTTGGCCAAAGGCCATTGGCTGAAAACCAATTCTCCCATAAGTAGAAAAGAACAAAATCCATAACTGAGCATATAGGACAGATCTCCCAAATTCCAAAACCCACCATTCTCCCTTATAACTCCCACTAGAATGTATCAACAGATACCAACAGAAACACCATTTCGAATTCCAAATCCAAAAAGGCATTGACCAGTACATAGGGATCAAAACAAAACCAATATGGCTAGATGCTAGATGAGCAAATAGTAACAGACCAAAGGAAGAGAAGGAGAGCAAAAGTTGAAAACTCAATTTGATTTCCAACAGGAAGATAAGAGATGAAAAAAAGGAGTCAAGGTTATAGACAACCAAATCCCTTATTTTCCAAACCCAACCAACATAACCAGAACCCATATTTTCCAAAAACCTTATAACTCCTCTCCACCAATACCAAACCCACTGCCATACAAAAACGTATAACAACCTGGATCTCCATAAGGCAATAAAAAAATTAGATAAGTAGGCTGGGGTAAAAAATATACTTACCATCCCCCAACACAGAAAAGTAGAAACAAATAAAGATCAAACGATGTTTTGTGTTCATATCTATAAACAAAGTATAAATCTAAATACAACTGCCATCCAAATACACACAGAAACGACAAAGAGTAAATAAGAGATACCTGTTGTTCTACGATTAGATGCTGCAGAAATGAAGGAAGATCGAACGAATTTGAAGGCGTCGATCGGAATCACAGCACCGTTGACAGGGTCTGAGAATAGAGAGAGACAACGAGCAAGAGAGAGAGAGCGAGAGAGAGAGAGAGAGAGAGAGAGAGCGACGTGAGAGAGAGCTCACCGGTGGTGAGGAAGAGCGACGAGAGAGAGAGAGACGTGAGTTTTGAGGGTTTCATTTCTCCATGTCTTTTTTTTCAATTCCAGAGAATTCCAAATTTTCAATTCCCACCCTTTCTTTTCATTTTGGGGGGGAAATAAAAGTAGAGAAATGGAAATCAATTATTTCTCGGGTTTTCTTTTCTCTGACTTACCAAACAAGGGAATTAGGGTCCATTTCCATTTCTCTGCCTTCAAATCTCTGTACCAAACGCACCCTTGGATTAACAGATCTTTTTATCTAAAAGAGCAGTCATATAGCCCTCGTCCAAAGTAAATATCCAAATAAGACTATATGGTAATCAATCACAAATTTCAACAACACAAACACTCCACGTTAAGGAATCACAACTTTAATATGCTTCGTTACACTTTATCTGGTAATTTCTCATTTCATTGCATCCATACCACCATTAAAATTCATTCCAGTTAAAACAAGAGAAAGTTTCCTTACATTCCTGTAAATCCTACACGATCAATACAAATAAAATTTAGAGAAAAAAGAAGAAGAAGGAATATAAAACTTGCCTTTGACGACTTAAGATCACTCAAATCAGCAAAGAATGAACTGATAGGTGTGTCATCTGCTTGTTTGTAAGAAACGCCCAACTTACCATTAGGGCAGAAAAGCCTCAATCTTCTATCACCTTCATCTCTACAACTTACCTTTGTGGTTGAATCGGTTGATTGAGAGAGGAGATGAATTAGAGCAGATTTTAAGCGTCTTAATAGACTGTTTTATAAAACTTCATTTATAGGCCCAAAAACTAAAACGCCCTATCTAAAGGTGTCGTAATAAGTTAATAGGACTTTGAACATCTTAACAAGTTTTTTAGAACATTTTTAATACAAAACGTCGCATTATGTATTTTATAGGACACTTTTGAAAAAGTCTATAAAACGGTTAATACGATCTTTTTTTTATAAAAAGGTCCAAGACTTGTAGCCCAAAAACGTTCTATAAACTTATTTAACGCCTTTAAATAGAATGCTTATTAATTTGTTGTATTTATAAAGAAAAATGAGTAAATGTTGAAATTTAGCAACTTGATCCTCTCGAAAAACAGTAAATACGCCGTAAAATCTTAAAAAATACTGAAAAGAAAGATGAATGAATTACGTTTGGAGTTGCAGTCTTGAGATGAATAAATTCAACTTGAAAAACGGCTCTCCTGTCGATGGAACATCAAGCCCCAAAATAAAATTCTTGCCACTTTTCAGATGCTTATCCTTAATTTCTGCATCCAAATCGTACACAAGAAAAGAAAAACTATATATAAACTACATATATGTGAATACATAGAGAGATGGCTCAACCAAACAAGAGAACATGAAATCAGCCAAATCATATGTGACGGGCAAAAGGGTGAGTCGCATGAATTAAATATGATTCAACTGTTTTCTTGTTTTCTTATTTGGTTATTGTTCTTATCTGAACATGACTCTCTCTATCTATATATATAGAGAAAAGTAGATTCAAACGAGAACACTAAATAAATAAATAAATGGCTAAATCAATTGCAAAATCACATGTGATTTTACATTAACGGTCAACAAAAAGTTGTGTTGTCGACATGGTGAATCACATGTGACTTTATATGTGATTTTGGTGTAGAATCATATGTGATTAGATGTACAAGCATTAGCCAAAAGTCATTATCCTGTTTAGGCTCACTAATGACGTACAAGCATGCTTTACAAGGACATATAGATATTCACCAAAAAGGGGTTAAATATCTTATCTTTCATAGAAAATGTTGATACAGTGATGTAAAGATAAAAAAAATTGTGTATATGTTGCCAAATTCCAAGCAAGAAAGCATGAGACTGTCTTTTGTACCATTGGGGGTAACCCAAACCAACCCAGAAAATCTCGCTCGAAATTTGGGGGTGGACAAAGATCTCACCTCTACACCAAAGAGTATTGTTCCCGAGATGACCCCTGCTTGTAAAGCCAACATCACCCAAGCCTAAACCCACAACTCATTGTCGTTTCTTAAATGTATAATTAAAAATTAATATACATAAAGAAAGAATATGTTTGTATGTAAATGGTAAATACCTCATATACAAACAATATCCACCAAATGATCATTCTTGGTATGCCTATCTTAGAGCATATGATCCAATCGTTCCCTGTAACTGATCCTCGTTAGACTGGTCCTTAACCGCCCCTACTATAAAATTTCCTAACTATTTTGGACAGACCGGTCTCAAACCAGTCTGACCTTAACCGGTCCCAAATGCCCATATATGGACATGGCTAGGAGAAGGATCATAAGACTAACAATGAACACCTTCCTAGTATTGTGAAAGAAAGTGACCATGATTCCACTCACACAAAACAGAAGAACATGTTGACAAGTACTTAAATGCATGAAAATATATTTGACCAACAAAAATCCTGTACAAGGAAACTCTCATTTGATTTCACCACACAATTTGAATGCAAATGTATGATATTCAGGTATCGTCTCTCTAGATAATCACCTATACCAACAATCACAACTTTCTATCAAACACTTTAAGCTAATGATCTGGTCTACAACATCTGGTCAACAAGAGAGAGGTTAATGGTTGTCTTTCTTTACCTCTTTCACAGGGAACTTCTCGTCGGGTTGTCTCTGCCATCGGAAATTTGCAGCTTCCAACCATCGTGGTTCGATCAAAAACTTCTTTTCCTCAACTGCCCAACGGGACTTCTCAGTTCCAACATCTGTGGAAATGCCATGTGTGTGTGAAAAACTGTAGATATAATCATATGGTATCTACCTGCCTTGCATCTCGGCCTGCAAAATTATCCCCGAGTTCCTATTGTGTAAGACATAATATCATTAAAACTGAGCTCTCAAATCACATCATGGTAAGGTAGAAAGTGACAGAAAATTATCAGGCACATACCGGGTCAAAAAACATACTGTGGACTCGCTTAAGCACATTAAGAATAGTGGCAAGAGCACCATCAACATCACTTTCATCACTTCTCAATTCAGAGACTTCGAACTGTACCCAAATTGTTTACAACTTGAGGCAAAGAAATGATATATTTCCATCAAAATCAAATTATCCTTGTGCTTCACCCATACCTAAGAATGCTAGTAAAAGCCATCTCAGTTTAAACAAAAGGCCACAACTTTGTCAACATGTGCATGAATGACAATTTGAATAGGCTGCCTCTCAGTTTATCTGTCATTACAAATTATGAACATAGCAAAGTTATACCCATGGTTCAAATCTCACTTCATTTTTAAGAAGAAAAACGCTCAACATCTTTCTCCCTAGTTCCTACATATATTTGAATTGAGAGTTGAGAGTAAAACTTTAGAATTTTATGCACAAAAAGCTAAAGAAGACTTGAATCATGATGACTCTTTCACCAATCCTACTAATACAAATTACTTTCATGGGAACAAATATTTATAAGCAAGGAAACACAAAATTACTATAAGATATCTGAGGAGCGAACCAGAAATAAAAAGCTCTAAATCGATGGAATGTGATTCGTGTCTTCTTCGAGAGGAGCGATACAATCGATGGAACTTGATTCATGTCTTCTTCAAGGGGAGCCATACAAGAAAAGATGGGATAACCAGAAGAAACCTTAAATTGATGGACCTGATTCATGTCTTCTTCGAGAGGAGCGATACAAGAAAAGATTGGATAACCCTTTTCGAAGTTAAATCACATCCTTCATTTGGGATTTGGAAAGCAAGACCTCAATTTGGGATTTGGAACTGAGGAAGGTGGAGAGAATTTTGGGTAAAACGTCGATGGGGGATGGGTTCATGAGGATCTTAGAGAGGAGATATACGATGTGATGGCAGGTGGGAGGAAATTGTGGAGCGCAAATTCAGGCTTTCAAAGAAACTGAATTGTACAAGAAACTGTTTTAGTTTTTTTTATAAGATATTACTTTCCGGTTGCATTCCTTGAATCAAAATCAATAAATACAAAGGTCGTTGAAGAAAGTGATTGGCGGGAGGGATTTGGTTTGAAAACCGTTCCGTTCTTCAGGACCTACTTCCTAACTGCAAGCACATGGATATCACAGTTTTCTTGATGCTAACTTTCTCCTTGTTTACATTCCACTTAATCTCCATTACCTGACGCAATTCGATTGCAGTTTCAAGTGAATAATCATCTTTGATAACATGGGTTTGGTTGAGGTTTTAAGCTCCATCGATTTTGGACACGAATCGTTCCCAGCTTATGAAGATTTTCTAGTTCTTCCTCCTTTTGCTATCTTCTTCCCAGCTGTTCGATTTTTTCTCGACAGACTTGTGTTCGAGGTAATTTTTTCTGATCCCATTTACCTATATATATATATATGTATATATATATATATGAGTAGTTGTTCAATTGAAATGCTTTAGTGTTCCTAAATTTCTTTATTACATTTACTCAACCGGTAAACAACATATCAAGGATATGAATTTGTCCAGAAATACTTTGTAAATCGAGTATGTAATCCATGGTACCAGAAAGGTTATGCACATTTCGAGCTCACATGCAATGTTTGTATGGGTTTGGGTGCAACCAAAAATGTATTCGTCGCTCAAGTGTTCGACTATTTGTCAACCTGAGTCAATGCTATATATCGTGGATCATAAATAAGTAATCCTAAGTTTAAATCTTGTGAAATGGAACTTGGCAATAATTGGTATCCCTGATGTTAAATTAGCTTATAGGCTTGCAAATATGTAGCCCTTGATGAATTTACTGATAAGATGAAACAAACAATTTGAGGGATTTGCAGATAAGTTGAAACAAATGTTGCAATAAACAATATGTTATTACACTGCAGGAAGATTGCTGCAATTAAGGGCTGTTCATATTGGATAAAAGTTTCACACAGAGGGTACTAACAATATCATACATCCCATTCATTATCAACAAATTTACAGGTATATATACATCATTATAATAACTAATAAACAGTTATTTAACTACCCTTAACAGTTATTAACAACCTTTTATCAGTTAACAAGTCTAGATTAATTATTGCTATTTAACATTCCCCCTTAAACTAGACTTGAACTACCCCCAGCCTTTCTTTCAACCTGTTAAAGTCTCCAACTTTCAGTGCTTTCGTAAATATGTCAGCTGTCTGATCTGTAGTTCTGCAAAAACAAACTTCAACTTCCCCAAGCTTGACTAATTCCCGTATAAAGTGATACTTGATCCTTATATGCTTGCTTTTGCCGTGGAATACGGGGTTCTTTGTGAGTGCAATTGCCGATTTGTTGTCACAATATATTAGTGTAGGTTTCTCCTGTGTGTGCTTAAGTTCTTCTAATATTCCTCTCATCCAGATCGCTTGACATCCTACAAGAGAGATACTCATGTATTCGGCCTCGGCAGTAGATAGCGCCACCACTTTTTGCTTCTTAGACTGCCAAGAAATAGCACCTGATCCCATGTTGAAAACGTAACCTGCTGTACTTCTGCTATCATCCATGCTTCCTCCGTAATCGCTATCTCCATATGCAACAAGTTTGGGATCGTTTACCTTCTCATATCGAATCCCATGATCAGTCGTTCCTTTTACATACAGCATTATCCTTTTACCGGCTTCCCAATGGCTTTGTCTTGGTGACTCCATAAACCTACTAATCAGACTCACAGCATAAGTAATATCGGGTCTTGTAGCCGATAAATACATTAGGCTTCCTAACAAACTCCTAAACATGCTCGAGTCTATATTATTTTCTTTTGGGTCTTTTAATAATTTTAACCCAACTTCCATTGGTGTTGAGATTGACCCCGCCTTTTCCATATTGAACCTTTTCAATATATCAGTTGCATACTTTCTTTGTGATATGGTAATTCCTTTCTTGCTTTGCCTAACCTCGATAACAAGAAAATAATGAAGTAACCCCATATCCGTCATCTCGAATTCAGATTTCATTGAACTTTTGAAGTCTTCTATCATAATAGGACTGTTTCCCGTGAATATTAGATCATCCACGTATAGACAAACAATCAACAGATCGCCCTTTTGTTCCTTGACGTAAACTGTATGTTCATAAGGACACTTCTTGAATTTGTTCTTCATAAAATACTCGTCTATACGACTATACCAAGCACGCGGTGCTTGTTTTAGTCCGTATAGCGCCTTCTTCAATCTGTATACTTTATTCTCTTCGTTCTTCTTGATATACCCTCGAGGTTGTTCAACGTAGACTTCCTCATTTAGATACCCGTTTAAAAACGCGGATTTAACATCCATTTGATGAATTTTCCAATCGTTTTGAGCTGCTAATGCAATAACCAGGCGGATAGTTTCCAAACGTACCACCGGGGCAAAAACTTCATTGTAGTCTACTCCAAACTTTTTCTTGTAACCTTTTACAACCAAACGCGCCTTGTATTTATCTACATCTCCATTCTCCTTCAATTTTGTTTTATAAACCCACTTTACTCCGATTGGTTTATGCCCCTGTGGAAGAGAGACTAGATCCCATGTATTATTTTTTTGAATGGAATCAATCTCTTGATCCATAGCTTTTTTCCACTTACTATCTTTAACGGCAATTTCGAATTCTACCGGATCCGCATCAGCAAATAATGAGAAATCAACCAAATCATCATGATCTAATTGTTGTGTACTTGAATATAAATCATTTATACTCCTCATCTTTCTAGGCGGTGAATCAGTAGAGTCAAGAGAAGAAGATGAAGTTGATGATGGAGAAACAGGAGTTGTAGGTTCTGTAGTCAAGGGACTTACCGTGGGAGTAGGTACCAGATTTATATCAACATCATCTTCGTTATCTTGAACTTGAGGGTCTTCTTGTACACCGCTAATTACCACAGATGCTTCTTCTTTGTTGCTGGACCAGGTCCATGCCTTGTCTTCAGCAAAGATTACGTCTCTACTGATAATCACTTTGCTCGTAATCGGATTGAACAATTTATATGCTTTGGCAACTTCACTATAACCAATGAACACACACTTTTCAGATTTATCATCAAGCTTACCACGTTTTTCTTTTGGAATGTGTGAGTAGGCGATACATCCAAAAATCCTCAAATGAGAAACGCAAGGCTTAATTCCACTCCAAGCCTCTTGAGGAGTTACGTTCTTAACGCTTCTAGTGGTTGCACGATTTAGAATATAGATGGCACATGCAACTGCTTCTGCCCAGAACCTGTGCGGTAGACCTTTATTTTTCAACATACTTCTTGCGAGTTCCATAATTGTTCGGTTCTTTCTCTCTGCAACGCCATTCTGCTGGGGCGTGTATCTGGTTGTTCGTTGATGTCTTATGCCATTATTTCTCAAAAAACTTTCAAAATGATGAGAGTTGTACTCTCCTCCACCATCTGATCGTAAGGTCTTGATCTCACAATTGCTTTGTTTTTCAACCATTAATTTGAATGTTTTGAATACATCAAACACTTCATCCTTTTCTTTGAGGAAATATCCCCAGGTTTTCGGCTAAAGTCATCAATAAACGTCAGAATATAGCGGCTGCCCCCAATCGATACGGTTTTCATAGGCCCGCACACATCTGAATGTACGAGTTCGAGAGGCCTTGATGCCCTCCAAGCCTGGTCTCGTGGGAAAGAATCACGTGAATGTTTCCCTAAAGTGCACCCTTCACAAATCTCATCAGTTTTGGTGATGTTTGGCATCCCACGTACCATATGGCTTTTACACATGTGGGTTAAGGACCCAAAGCTTAAGTGCCCAAACCGTTGATGCCATAACCAAGATTTATCGAATATCGACATATTAAATGAAGACAAAATGTCCTTGAACCTTAAAGGAAACATTTTATTTGAAGTCATACGTACCTTGTCAAGGATATTACCTTCCTTGTCCTTGATTAGACAAGCACCGTCAATGAAGTGTACATCATATTTCTTTAATAGAAGTTGCCCAACACTCAGAAGATTGTGTTTAAGTGTTGGCACATAGTACACGTCGGATATTCTCTTATCTCCGTTTTTTGTTCTTACGAGAATATCACCGCAGCCTTGAATTTCATGCTTCCTTTCTTCACCGGTTCTTACTTCACTATGGAGAGTATCATCCAATGTCACACATAGTTTTCTATTACCTGTCATGTGATTACTACAACCACTATCAAGATACCATATCTCATCTAGAGATGTATCTTTCACTTCACGAGTCATAAACATCATCTCATCATTGTTACTTTCTTCCCTGTGCATAAGAATTGCTTCCTTACCCTCTTCTATTTGCTTCTTTTTGCAGAATCTAGTGGTGTGACCATATCTTAGGCAATGGTAACACTGTACTTGGGACATGGGTCTTCCTCGTCCTCTTCCTCGTGAAGATCCCTCACCATGATCGTCTTGAAAATGCTCTCCATTCGAACCTCTTCCACGTCCTCTTCCTTGTCCCTTCCATTTACTAAAGTTCTTTCCTTTTCCCTTTTCATTCGAGATTCCCTTTGATGGAGTCTGAGTGTGAAATGCCTGATCAACTTGAGGCATGTCAAACTGTTTCATACGCAATTCGTGGGACTGCAATGTTCCTAACAGACTTTCTAGGGAGAGTGTAGACAAGTCTTTGGATTCTTCGATTGCTACTACAACATACTCAAACTTTCGGGTCAGACTTCTTAATATTTTTTCAACGATACGTTTATCTTCAATGGTTTCTCCATTCAATCTCATCTGATTTATCAAGACAATAACCCGATTGTAAAACTCCTCAATTGATTCAGAGTCTTTCATTCTCAGATTGTCCAATTCGCAGCGTAAGGTTTGTAAACGTATGGTCTTAACTCTATCCTCTCCCCTATAGGTCTTGTATAACATATCCCACGCCTCCTTTGCTGAAAGTGATGTTGAGATCCTCTCGAATATGGCTTCATCTACTGCCTGATAAATGAAGAATAAAGCTTTCCTGTCTTTCTTTTTATTTTCCTTCAATTCTGTTATCTGTTGTGCAGTGGGATTTGCAGGTTCATTTACGCCATGCTCCACAATGTTCCACAAGTCTTGGGATTCATACAGAACCTTCATCTGTATGCTCCAATGGTGATAGTTTCTGCCATTCAATTTTGGAAGTTGGGGCTGTAATGGATTGTTGTTTTGAGAAGCCATCTGACTGGATTTTCTCGTCGATTTCTTCGTAAGGTTTCCGTCAATGGTCGGTGGCTCTGATACCACTTTGTTGCAATAAACAATATGTTATTACACTGCAGGAAGATTACTGCAATTAAGGGCTGTTCATATTGGATAAAAGTTTCACACAGAGGGTACTAACAATATCATACATCCCATTCATTATCAACAAATTTACAGGTATATATACATCATTATAATAACTAATAAACAGTTATTTAACTACCCTTAACAGTTATTAACAACCTTTTATCAGTTAACAAGTCTAGATTAATTATTGCTATTTAACAACAAAACACAATTGGTTATCTATTATTATAATCTCTAAAACACCAGTATCTCGTGTGTGAGTGTATATATATATATATATATATATATGAGAACTTGAATTGATTTATACTAAAATTACACGTTGCAGTGTGTCGGAAGGCGGTTAATATTTAACAATGGGAAGGATATTGAGACAGATGAAAGGAACAAGAAGATACGAAAGTTTAAGGAATCGGCCTGGAAATGTGTATATTATCTTTCGGAAGAAATCCTAGCTCTGGCTGTAACTTATGACGAGCCTTGGTTCACTAAAACATCTTACTTTTGGATAGGTCCTGGCAATCAGAGATGGCCTCACCAGAAAATGAAGTAGGATTGATATCTTTTAACTATATAAAAATATGAGATTCATAGTAATGCAGACAGAACCAATCTTCTTTGGGGTTGATGATTTTGATTCTTTATTTATTTATTTATGGTTTGGTTTGATTTGATTTGATTTTTCAGGTTAAAATTGAAAGCTTTATACATGTATGTGGGTGGGTTCTACACATATTCTGTATTTGCTTTGATTTTCTGGGAGACAAGACAGATGTGATTTTGGTGTGTCGATGGGGCATCATGTTGCATCTGTCTTTCTTATTGCATTGTCTTATATGTTCAGGTGCTTTCTCAGTGATAATGAGTTGCTACTTGTTATCTTCTACATTGCTTTCTGATGATGCATTCAAACCATTGTTCTGATACCATATGGCTTGATACAAAGTACCATATCAGCTAGATGTTGGAACCTTCCTTCTCTCCTCAATATCTCTTTTGGAGAGAAATCTAATGAGATTCCACATATTCACACATGGTATCAGAGCCTAGTTCTAATGGGACAATCTGTGTGTGCCAGTCTTACCTCTGTTGGAGGAGGTGTGTTAGAGTCTTACATTGGCTAGATTTGGACCATTCCTAATCCATAATGGAACCTCCCTTCTGTCTTCAAGGGCTCTTTTGGAGAGTAAACTAACGGGGTTCCACATATTCTCACATTTTCTTATTTTGTCTATTCGTTGCAGGTTTGGTCGTGTTGGCTCGGTTGTTTTAGCTCTTCATGATGCTAGTGATGTGTTTCTTGAAGTAGGGAAGATGTCTAAATACAGTGGTGCTGAAGCGCTTGCAAGCTTTTCCTTCGTTCTGTTCGTATTATCATGGGTAGTGCTGAGCCTTATATATTACCCATTTTGGATCCTGTGCTGTGGAGTACAAGGTTAGATAGATTACGATGCTTATTACATATATTGGTCGATGCTAATCTACCGGATGCTCGTTAAACAAATCCAAGATAGAGGAAAACTTAGTGACGGTGTTCGTTTTGGTGAGTTACTTCAAGCGACTTGCTTTTGTGATTATTTGCGGTTGCAATCACGAAAGCTCTTCAAATCATGTTACTTCTGTTAAGTAATGTTGCTTGTAGGTATGCATTGTTGCTGCGTAGACTTTTACCAAGTGCAACCTTTAACTTTGCACACATGCTAAAGCCCGGTTTTGTTTCGTTACCCATAATTAAGTAGTGTTTCAATAAGCTCAATGAGTTTTTCCACTTCTTTACAATTATGCCCCCTTCTATTTTTTCAATTAATTTTTTCAACATTGTCCTTTTAGGTTAATTTACATCGTCATCTGGCTTATCAGCTAGTTTTTACTAAACATGAATAGTTTATGCAATGTTTTCTTTTGGAAAGATTTCAAGTAAAAGGTTTATGTTTGTATGTCATCCTTATTACGAATGAAGTTTGATCATTCACCCAAGATTCTTTATACGTCGTTATTGAATGATATTTTAAATATCTGACAAATAGTCAACATTTTACTTGAAATCATGTAGTTAAATTCAAGTAACTTTCAAACCTGGTAACATTTCATTCGAATTCTTTTCAGATACCAATTCCTTTAACAAATTTCATTCCTTCAAAAAACATTTTTCGAACCAAACGCCTGATTATTTGCTAATGATTTAGTTATTTGTATTTCAACCATCGATGGTCTATACAATAGCAATAGGCTTACCATGTGACGGTTTATTGTTTTTCTTTTTGCAGATTCTGAAAGTGATAACGATCATGAAGATTGATCGTTATGATACTTTGGAATACGTAAGGTATTTTATAAGGCTTTAGACAAATTAAATTACAACTTAAAAGCTTCATTCTTATAAAGTTTTGAAACTCTATTTAATCCTCTATCCATCTGAAAACAAGAGTCTACATTTTGACTTTTGTGAGTCAAACGAGTTCCGTTTGATGTTAAGGTTTGTAAAACTTGTTTTACTTCATGCCAAAAAAATCGTCTTACATTAAACTAGCGTAACATTTTGCAACTTGTAATTACAAACCTACTGATTTTTGAAATTTTGACTAATTATGAATTTGAAATAGTACTAGGTTGACCTCCAAATCAACAATGGACTCTTGTTTTTTTTTTTTTTTTGGGGGGGGGGGGGGGGGAATGGAGGCTAAAGCATTATTGGTAGAAGAAAATAATGTTTGCATATGCACAAAGATAATTCTTTACCATTTTATATGCCTACACTACTGAGACCACAAGAAATGAACAAATTCTTTTTCTTAGGAACCGTTTACCCAAATGCTTACAGGTAAGCGTTTACACTCTCATTTACCTTATCAAGTAAGATTCTAGTCAATCAAAACGCCATTTTATGCGACAATTTATCCGGTAAGCGCTAACCTAGTAAGAGTCGTCACCCTCACTTATCGGGTAAGACTCTTGGTCCTTGTCATCGCTCGTATCGGGTAAGATTTTTGGGTCCTTGTCATGTACATCCGGTAAGGTAAATGACCCAATAAGCACTTATGGGGTAAGTGTTTGGTAAACGGCCCCTTAGAAACACATTCATGACTCATTCACTACAAAAAGAATAATGGTGGGGTGGTTTCAAGCCTGTACATGATAATAAGATGGATGTTAGTTGATAAACTAATCACGTTTAATAAAAAGTAGTCTATAAGGTAGATGACAATCACTACAAAACCGTGATTATAGGACATCTAAAAAGTGTCTTAGTTAATAGAGTGCTTTATTGGGCGAAAGTTTATAAGACCAAACCATAAAGTTTCATATCAAAAAGTGTTACAATAGGTTTATATGACGTTTTTTGGGCATTTAACAAGATTTTTAAGACATTTTTAAAATAAAACTTCGTATTAGCTATTTTTATAGGACATTTTTGAGAAGTGTTCTATAACTTTTTCAAATAGTATCTTATAAAAAAGACTAACACAACATTTTATTCTAAAAATGTCCTAAAAAACTTGTTAAAACGCCCAAAAGTGTTCTATAAACTTATTGTAACACTTTTAGGTATAACTCTTTATGGTTTGGTCCTATAACTTAAGTCCTATAAAACACTCTATTAGAATACTTATATATTTTAGGCGTCCTATAAACTCCATTTTATTAATTATTAATTATAGTGAATACAAAATGACTAAGAAGGAAAATATATGGGGCATATATATATAGAGGGAGTTTCTTTTGTAAACACGTTTAATATTGTGAACTATGTAAACCAATCCAGGTCATCCATTATTTTGATCGACGGTTGAGAAATTTTCAGATTTAAATTTATTAAAAAAATAGGGAAAGGGTAGTTTAGGAATAGGTTTTAAATAATTTGAATTTTAAATTTTAAATTTTAAATTTTAAATTTAATAACTAATTTGAATTTATCTAATTTTGGTTATATATCTCCTTAATTTTCTCAATTATCTCCATATCTCCTTCCATCTCTCTCCCTCTCTCTCATAAAATTCCGGCAACCTCCTACCCCGGAATTCCGACGATTTCCTCTCACAATCCATCATCTCCATCCAATTCCGGCGTCCTCCTCCCACTCTGGCTACCTTCTCCCACCGGCTACGGCATCCTCCCACCAGCGACCTCCCCCAATTCCGGCGAGTTTTATAAATCGCTTTTTCAAAATTTTCAAGTTTTTTAAGTTTCATAAACCGTTTGTTCGAAAATTTCAAGTTTTTTAAGTTTCATAAACCGTCTTTTCGAAAATTTCAAGTTTTCAATGATAAAGAAATAGTGGATTTCATCGTTTCTATGGTTACTTCTTAAACGGTGAGGTCAAGTTTCATAAACTGTTTTTTCGAAATTTTCAAATTTCATAAACGGTTTCATAATATGTTTGTTGGATTTTTTAAGTTTCATATATTTTATCTCATATGAATAATCAGCAAATTTCGAAATAATCATGTATTTTCGAAATTTCATTTATTTTATACCATATGAATAATCATATTTTTAAGTTTAATATATTTTTCTTATATGAATAATCAGATTACGAAACATGAAAATTTCGAAAAAACAGTTTATGAAAGTTAAAAAACTTGAAAATTTCGAAAAAATAGCTTATGAAAAAACAGTTTATGAAACTCGAACAGTTTATGAAATTCGTCGGAATTGGTAGGAGGTTACCGGAGTCGGAGGACGTCGACAGGAACTGGATGGTGATGGTGGATCATGAGAGAGATGGAGATACTTGAGAAAATTAAGGAAGGTGGTTGTTCCTAAAAATATGAATTATTCCTAAAATTATGAATTTGGAAAAAAGACCTAAATACCCTTGGTTTACAATAATAAAATTTGTAAAAAGTTAACTGGTCTTTCATTTTATAGTATTGCTTATTATTTCTCTAATTTTTTTATTATCTAATACTAATATCTAAAAATTATTTTTGCCTAGAAACCTTGATATATATACTTCATTACTCATCTTCCACATACTTTTTTGATTATTGCATATGTGTTAAATTTATTTTTGTGTTAGAATATAGTAGATTTCTTGTTATTAACTAAGAAAACTCCTACCGTGGAAATCGTTGATTTCATTGGTTAAGTTAATGAAATTGTTTCATGAAATTGTTTAATTTGATGAAATTGTGTCATATAATTCTTTTGTTGATGAAATTGTTTCATATATTTGTGTTTTTTTTATGTAAAAATGAAATTGTTTAATGTATTTTCTCATTCTGATGAAATCGCTTCATGCATTTTCTGATTCTGATGAAACTTTTTCATTTTTACATTAAAAACACAAATATATGAAACAATTTCATCAAGAAAATAATTATATAAAACAATTTATCAAATTTTACAAATTTATGAAATAATTTCATTAACTTAACCGATGAAATCGACGGTTTCCATGGTTTTCAAAATTAAGGTGATTTCCAAATGAAGCTACCCCTGTATATATATACATATATATATATATATATATATAGTGTTTGGTTCATTTGAGAAATGGTAAATATATGAGAAATAGAGAAGTAATCATAGACATTCATATGGTCAAGATCGGATTTGACTAGTCAAATATTGCGGCTTTAACCGGTCAAAAGTTGCGGCTTTGACTGGTCAAAAGTTGCGGCTATCCCAAAAATAGAAGGACAATTTCGTAAATTTTACAAAACACACGGGCTGTGTTCATATATGAACATGTATAATTCACATATGAACTATGTGTTCATATATGAACCAGTGCAATTCACAACTGAACTCTTTTAACTGATTCATATATGAATCTTTGTGATTCATATATGAACCTGTATGAATCACAAAGATTCATATATGAACCTTTGTGAATCACAAAGATTCATATATGAACCTTTGTGAATCACAAAGATTCATATATGAATCATTTGAACTAATTAACAGATTCATATAGGAATCTTTGTGATTCATACAGATTCATATATGAACTCATCTCGTGTATTTTATGAAATTACTTCTCTATCTTCTATAGACCACACAAGAAATTATCCGGTGCTTCGCGGTCAAAGCCGCAAATGTTGATCAGATGAATGACTAAGATTACTTCTCTATTTCTCATATATTTACCATTTCTCAAATGAACCTCTCCCTATATATATATACATATATATATATACATATATATATATATACATATATATATATATAGGGGCAGATTCAAACGAGAAGCTAAACATTTTGCGAGAAGGCGAGAAATGTTTAATCATATATGATACATAAGCTTAATCATATATGATTACACATGTTATATTGGCAATACATAGACGTTTAATCATACATGATTAAACACACCTACAAGCCGTGTAATCATATATGATTAAACACTTCTCGCCTTCTCACAAAATGTTTAATTTCTCGCATGATCCCCCTCTATATATATATATATATATATATAATATTACGGGCATAATTAATAAAATGAAAAGATTCAATTAACTATATAAAGTAGTATTTCAAAAAGCTAAGTTATGGTTTATTAAAGGAAACTTTTTCAATAAGTTAGGTTATGATTGTCAAACATATGACCATTTGAAAAGTAAATGACGAGAAGGTGTAGAACCTTGATGCATTTGTTTACTTTCTGTTTTCCTTGTTTTATTTCTAACTTTGCAGATGTATATGAAATTTGATGTTGAAACGCAATACTGGCATTTGAAAGGATTAAAATGTGTGAGATAAGAGAGTGAATTAGAATGAGAATAGAGAGCTTCAATCATTGTATAAGGAATTGGTTTACTTGTTAGAAAGGAACTTATCATGCCTTGCTGGTTTACAACCGTAATTTACTCGATATTTTAAATGCATATCATCTTTTCATAAAATTTGAGGCATTCTTCTGTTTTAAATCTGTTGGAAAATCATGCAGAGGTGTTTTAACAAGATTGGTCCTCTTATATTTAATTATTAAAATACAATATATAAATATATATATATATATATATATATATATAGTCTCATTCATTTGTTAACCAATCCATCGATATTAACCATGTTAACGAATTATCAACCAATCAAATTCATCCTAAATTCTATATCAATGTACACGCATATTAATTAACAAAGGGGTAATATTGGTATTTTGGTGATTCTCGCCTAATAATCGTGTTTCCATATTTTAAAGAAATATCTAATTTGTGTTGTAGGATAAGTATGCCATCATCTAAAGGATGTGATGATAGAGATAGAGATATAGATAGAGATAAATATATCAGAGTTAGATTAGAACTGAAATATCTCCTAGCTATCTACTTGTAACTCATCCCTATTTAAAGGGCTTTCGATTAATGAGAATTACAGATTCATTAATTCTTTGATATCTTTGACACCCCGATCTTTGACACCCCGATTACAGATTCATTAATTCATTAATTCTTTGAATTACAGAGATATTTCATTAATTATTTAAAGGGCTGTCTCCTAGATATCTTTGACACCCCGAAATTTGGGAACTTGTGTAAAGATTCAAACTCTTGTCAAGGGCCTATTGTAAAAGTGGAAACAATTTCAAGTTTAAGATTATAGTATTGTAATCGCAGGTTTCAATAGTTTGTGTGTCAAGGTTTGGGTTTCGGTACCAGGCTCGCGATAAGGCTCGCGATAGTGCTCGCGGTAGTCACATGGTGTCACTATCGCGTAGGCACAATCGCCGGAGAATTGGGCGTCTCGGTACGTCCCGCGCGATAGTGCCTTGGTCACTATCGTGGTGTCACAACCGCGCCCTTTGTACCGAGAGGTGGGGAACTGTAGATCCCAGATACAGTGCAATCAACAATAATAATCAATGTAGAACAATGATTAAACCACAACTGCTAGTTATATGATTAGATTTATCAGTAAAGGGTTTAGGTTTACAGAGAGAATTTCTGATCAGAGAATGTAAACCTTAATGTTAGACCATAGTCTCATTGGATTCAAGATCATACAATACGAAGATCGCAATCTGAAGTTAAAGCCGGAAAGTCGTCTCTTAAATAATAAGTCTAAGTTGTTTGTAATAAATAGTCAAAGTTAGTTGTTATTGTTATTAGTTAAATTAGTTAGATAATATCTAGATATTATATTCTAGATATTATATTATTAGTTGTTAGATAATATCTAATATAGATATTAGTTGTTTTGTGTGTTGAGGAAGCTAACACTCTAAGAAATCAGACCTAAGAACACATATAGAACACAACACATTCAAGGTGTAACACTCTAAGAAATCAAAGAGAGAAAACACGAGAGATTCAAACCGAAAACCTTGTAATCATCGATTGTTATTAATCAAACAGGTTGGTAATCGTTTATGTGTTTTTTTGATAAAACTTGATATAGTATTGTGGACCGACAATTTGTATCAGAGCCTGATAAGAGATCAAAATCAAGTTTTTGAAAAACGACTCTGTGTTCTTAATTGAAAAATCATTTTAGTGATTTAAGGTGTTTTTGGGTTAGAAATCGATCAGGTTGTGATCGATAGGTGTGCTAGATCGAGTTGTTGTTGTTTGATTTCAGTTTAAAGCTTAAATCGAGTTCCAATTTGGTGATTTTGTGGTATGAGTTCGAGTTTTCAAAAGTTACTGTGCCATCGATTTATTTTCGAAAAAGTGATTTTTATCGAGATCAAGTGGTCACAATCTATTCTAGAAGTGTTTTTAGACATATTGGTAGAGTTTGGTACTGTTAATCTTGGAAAAACAGGTTGAAAAGTCGATTTTATCGAAGTACAGACGAACTTGCGCAAACTAGAGGAAGAACTCACGCAAAGCCCACTTTGCGTAACCTACTTTGCGCAACCAACTCAATACGCAAAGCCTACTTTGCACAACCAACGTGATACGCAAAGCACACTTCTCGCGACCAACGGCTTACACGAACTTCACTTTTCGCGACTCACTTGAAACGTAAAGCTCAGTTTTCGCAACTCACATCACGCAAACCTCAGTTCACGTGATCAACTCTTCACGAAAAGCTCAAGTCAACTTTGCACAAAGCTCTTGAAACGTAAACCTCAGTTTGCGTGTAGTTTGCGCAACCTACTTCAAACGCAAACTTCAACTTTGCGCAACTCACTTGTCACGTAAACCTCAGTTTGCGCAACCTACTTCAAACGCAAACTTCAACTTTGCGCAACTCACCTGCTCGCGCAAAGCTCAACTTTGCGCAACCAACTGCTTGCGCAAACCTCAACTTTGCTTAATCAACTGCTTGCGCAAACCTCAACTTTGCTTAACCAACTGCTTGCGAAAACCTCAACTTTGCGCAACCAACCTTTCGCGTAAACATCCATTTTGCGCCAATCACTATTCCATACTTGGAATATTTTTCATTTCTGAGAATTTTTCTAAACTGATGACTTCAAAAGACGCTCTTTCCATTGGCACGGATGTCAAACCCCCAGTTTTGTTCAAAGGGAATTACGAACAATGGAAAGACAAATTTCTTGACTTTGTGGATCGACACGTAAACGAAGATAATATTCTTTTATCAATAAAAGAAGGTCCCATGGCACCACTTTCTGTCCAAGTACCTGATAATGATGATGATGCTGAAGATGATTCTTCTGACAGTGAGGATGGTAATGTGGAAAGAGAACAGAAGATGAAAACTGTTACAGTAGAGTATGCCCAATTTTCTAAAGAACAAAAGAACCGTTTCAAAGCTGATAAGCAAGTAAGATCTTTACTTCTTCAAAGTATCCCGAATTATATTTACATCAAAATAGACAGTTACAAAGCTACTGCTAAGAAGATGTGGGATCAACTTCAAAAGATGATGATGGGATCTAAGGTTGGGAACCAGATGAAAGTCGCAAACTGTATAAACAGTTACGAATAATTCAAAGCCTTTGAAGATGAAAGCCTAGCCGACACTTATGAACGATATGTTCTGCTTTTGAACGAACTGTCAAAGAATAAAGTTAAAAAGAAACAGATTGAGAACAACGTCAAGTTTCTCAGTGTCCTTCAACCAGAATGGAAGAAGCATATACGAAGAATGAAACAGATGAAAGATCTGAGTGACATTCCACTCCACGAGGTGTATGAGAAACTAAGGCAGAACGAAGAAGAAGTAGAAGAGAAAAGGAGTGGAAAGAAAAAGGAAGTTGAGAAAGTTTCTGATTCAAATGCACTTGTTGCCAAAGATAAGAAGAAAAAAAAGAAAGTAATTACAAGTTCTGAATCAAAAACTGAATCTGATGGAGATGATGGAGAAAGTCTCAAGCAAGCACTGCAATTACTGACCCATGCATTCCAAAAGAAATTCTACAAGAAACCGGGATCAAATACACAGAGATATTCTTCATCAAGCTCCAAGAACCGTGAGCATAAAGAAAGAGTAGAAGGAAGTATATTTCTTGAGAAGAAACCAAAAGAAATGAAGCAATTTGGGAATGACTACACCAGTACAGACAAGAAAGCTGATGTCCCAATCATATGCTACAACTGTGGCATGACTGGACATTACGCCTCAAACTGTCGAAAGCCAAAGGTTCGCAATACAGCGTATTACCAGAACAAAATAATGTTAGCCAAGCAAAAGGAAGCTAGCAAAGCGTTAATGGCTGAAGACGAATTCTGGTTAGATCATTCTGAAGAGGAAGAAGAAGAAGAGAATGAAGAAGCTGCTAATATGTGCTTGATGGCCAATCATGCAAAGTATGATGATTTAGATGATGAAGCAACTGAAGAGGTAATGAACTTAACCGAGAATAATTTTATGATTAAAATGGATGCGATGATGGTCGAAATTCAAGACCTTCAGTCGAAACTGAAAAGGGAAAAAGGGAGAGTTGCTAGGCGTAATCAAAAGATCTTTGAGCTAAATACGTCAGTTATTGGGAATAAAGATCTCATGGATTCCCTACGCAAATCTGCTTCTGATTTTAATCTTCAAAACGATTATTTAGAAAAGAAGATTTCTTATTTTGTTTCTCAAATTTCTAAGTCTGATTTAGAAAAGAAACAAACTGCCTTAATTGTTTATAAGTTGCAGTTTGAGAACAAGAATCTAAACAAGAAGGTAAATGGTCTGGAAACCAAACTTTACTCAATAGGCCAAACAGATCAAACTATTTTCATGAATACACCAAATGAAGAGGCTGATTTTAAAGCAAAATGGGGATTAGGTTGTAATAATCCTCATTACCTGAAACATGTTATCAGAAAACAACCTGGTTTATATAATGCAGATTATATGTATGCTGCTCGTAAACATTCTCATTTGAAACCCAAATATGTTACCAAAGCATCAGAAGAAGTCGAGGCAAGAGAATATACAAATAGAAAGAATTTGAAGAAAATGCAACTACCATTCTGTTATGCAAGACTGAATGATAGTTATCTTTCGGAAAAACCAAAAGTTCTTTCAAAACAATATTTTGCTACATATTCTTCTACTGAGATGGAGGCAAAATAATTGAGTTAGAAAATGTCTTATCTGACGAAAGAATTTTGGTGAATATAGAACAAGATGTGTTTTCTACTGTTTTGAAGAACACTGTTTTTCATTCTAAATCTACAAAGTGTTCTACAGTTTCAAAAGCACCTCACACTTCTACTGATTTCTTTGATGACTTATTTGAGTCTGCAAATGATTTTTTAAATTCAAAAGAAGGGTGTATAGAAGGAGTAGATATGGTTGATTTCAATGCTTCACTTCCAGATCATTCTATTTTTCTTGTAAAAGGAAAAGCTTTACCAAGTGTTTCTAAAAATCAACGATCACAGAAACAGAACACCCCTGGTAAACGCAAGAAAAGCCAATCTCAGAAATCTGATTTTCCTAATAAATCTAAATCTTCAAATCAGATTTGTGCTACTAACCTTCCTTTTCACAGAAAGTTAGATGGTTCAGGTTCACCTCAGAGAAGAGGGAGCTACAAGGAAGAAAATCTTTTCTGGAAGAAGAAACCAATTAAAGATGAAAGCTCATGTGTACATACGCAAAATGCCAAGAAGAACAATGCGCTGAAAAGTAAACCTGCTCATGTTTACACGAGAGATCAAATGATCAGGTTATCAGGGAAGGAAAATTCTTGTTCTTACTGTCGTACACATGATCCTGTTCACAGAACCAAAGATCATTACTGGTATGGTTCTTATTCCATAACCCCCATACGAACTGCAACTAACACATATGGACCCAAATACCAGTGGGTACCAAAGAAAACTAATTTTGTGTTGCAGGAACCTACTATCAAGGGGGAGTAGAAGAACAAAGGCTTCTGATTACGACAGATCAGAACCCAGACTTAAATGTCAAGACGATGGTTCTTGAGTAAATAAGCTCAAGACCCGGACATCAATGTCAAAGTGGTTTCTAAGTAAATCAGCTTAGAACCCGTGCTTCAAAGAAGAAGACCTTACTCAAATGCTGATATGAGAGATTGTACTCTGATACTCCAACGAGGAAATCAATCTTCAAGGGGGAGTACATATTTATTTCTGAAATTTTAAATGCATATTTTTTCAAATGATAATTTTTTCAAATGCATAATTTCAGGGGGAGTAAGAGAAGTTATTTGTTTTACTGCTTTTTGTCTTTTCAATATTAAGTGAATAAAGTTTCTTTGACTTGACTTAAGACTTTTGCAGAATTTTTTAGAAGAGCTTACACGATCATATGTTTATAACTTTAAGCTAAGCTTCATGAGATTTAATATCGCACTTAAAGGTATATTCCTTTATCTTAATCTCATATGTGATTGAAAGAAGGACAACTTTCAATCATTGAAAACTTATTCTTAAACGTTCAAACCACTTCCTGATTTTTCATAAGATTTTATATTTCGGGAGTGTACTTTAAATGTTCTACATGAGCTTACATGATTATAAATCATTTTGAGCAACATATTCTTTATAGGAAATACGGGATCAGTGTGCTAGGAATTAACACAACTTCTATGGAATCACGTTAACCAGTGATTTCTACCCATGAAGTTAATCCATAGTGATTGGGTGTGAGGAGTCAAAAAAATGAGTGTGTATTGGATAATGAGCTATAAAGCAAAGAGAGTTCGGTTAGCAGTGAGCTAAATGTTTAAAAGAAAGAGCGTGTGAGAACAGAGTTAAAAGAATATCACAACTCTGCACCAACTTTTTCTGAGCCGGACAGCCACATTTCTAGTGTTTCACATTTCATTGGTGAACATTATTGAAACAGGCAACTAGCCCATGCCAACTCTTGATCAAACCTCACTATCTACTCATTTTCTTCTCAACAAGAAAGTGTTTCACATTTTCAAAGGGGAAGCAGCACATATGCTATCTGATTTTCATTTGGAAAATCTGGATATTGAAAAAAAGGAAGTCTGCCCCACCTTCGCACTTCACTCATGCACATTGAGTTTGTGTTTAACTTACTGTTGTTTCAGTGGTTTATACAATTTCGAGCCTATAAGCGATCATTAAGTGCTTAATTCTTTCTATCACAAGCACGAACACACAAGGAATTTGTTTCTTTGTCATAACGTTTATAGAAATAACCTTTGTGGTGTTTCGATGATTAAATGGAAGCCCTGGGGGAGTCAACATCAAACATCCCCTTTCCATTGTGTATTCGTTACACACAGTGACTTAGTGTTACTGACAGGCGTTTCTAACTGATTTGTTTATTGCTACAGGTGTTACATGACTATTTTGTCTAGATTTGAAAAGATCTGGATAAATATCTATTGCATTGACGAATCAGCGGCTACTAATGATCAACATTTCTTGTCATCAAGTTTTGATGAAATCGTTACACTTCTCATCAAAAAGGGGGAGAAGATCTACCCAAGAAATGGAGAAGAGATAACCAAGAAATCACATGTTTCAAGAATCACGTCCAATATTGAATTCTTCAAAGAGCAAGTATTCTGAAGATATGCTGATTCGAGAGAAATTTTCTTTTGAAGATATGCTGAAGAATTTCGAGCTGAAACTAGAGATAATTTCTTCCCATGAACTGTAAGAGAGAAAAACTACATCTTTTGGGGAGTTTACTATATCTTGAAGACTAAGAGAGAGATTGAATCTTCTGTGTTGAAAGAGAAGATCGTATTGCTAAATCATTTTCGTAATGATTTTGATCCAAAAGGGGAGATTATTAGACCACAGTCTCATTGGATTCAAAATCATACAATACGAAGATCGCAATCTGAAGTTAAAGCCGGAAAGTCGTATCTTAAATAATTAGTCTAAGTTGTTTGTAATAAATAGTCAAAGTTAGTTGTTATTGTTATTAGTTAAATTAGTTAGATAATATCTAGATATTATATTCTAGATATTATATTATTAGTTGTTAGATAATATCTAATATAGATATTAGTTGTTTTGTGTGTTGAGGAAGCTAACACTCTAAGAAATCAGACCTAAGAACACACATAGAACACACACATTCAAGGTGTAAAAACACAGAGAGAAAACACGAGAGCTTCAAACCGAAAACCTTGTAATCATCGATTGTTATTAATCAAACAGGTTGGTAATCGTTTATGTGTTGTTTTGATAAAACTTGATATAGTATTGTGGACCGACACTTACAACTAGCTTTCTATCAATGATTTATTCTTCTAACCTAAAACTAGGTTTAGAATAACACTATAAATATGGACGACATAGGCCTAATGGGCTTTGAGGCCCATTTACAAATCAACTTTCAACATATTATAATTCAAACCCTTATAAATGCGTTATACAACTTTCAACGCACTAGGAATTTCAGTCCTAACAATCTCCCCCTAAAGTTGAATAAGGTATTTATCATCTTGAAATTTTCAGGCCTTGATCTTCTTTCCCTCTTGAATCTTTGAAGAACTTTGGTGTTGCTTGTCTTCATGTCTTTCCACGCTCCCCCTTGAATAAAGCTCTTGGTCTTCAAAGTTTCAACTTTGTAACCAGATTCAATGTACAATAGCCTCGACTGAACGCATTATTGAGCAACTTTCAACTGTAGAAACTCAACACATCGGATCAGCACATAAGAAAGATAATGTGCGAGTTACGAGACATTCCACGTGCATCTTCAGTTTAAAAACAAAGAATCTGTCTTTGAACCGCGAGTTGAATATGCTTTCAGCTTAAGAACTTGTTTCAATCAGCTCGTAGGAGGAAATGACTTGAAGCAGATACCACATGATACGGGATAGAAGAAATGCAATCTTGAAATCCAATGGCTTTTCAACCTCAGATTTAAGAAATTATGATACTCCCCCTCAGATTTTGCTAACTCCCCCTCAACGCGATAATCTGTGTCTTTGAATTTTGTGTCGTTCTCCCCCTCATGATGATTAGGAGAATCCTGAGCATCATGTAACTTCAAAGACTAACCGGATGAGTAGCAAAAGATCAGATAAAGCGATTCAGTAACCAAAGGTAACAGCTAACACAAAAACATAATAGTAACTGTTATAATAACAATTAAAATAATTGTGTGGCCTATTTTCAGAGTTGGCAATGGGGTATCTCTGATAGGACTTCCATTTGTCACCGAAGTAAAATATTAAAAATTACTTCTCAAACTGTTCCGGAAATATCACAAAGATATGCAAGGGGAATTACAAAGATTCGTGCGTGTGTGAAAGAAGTATAACTCAAATCGATTAGGCTCAAAGATTGATTCAACCTGGGACCCAGGTTAGAAATCAATAGACTCAGTGAGATAAATATGAAGTTCGGAGACCGGAGCTGATGTCTTCCTTTTTCAATATCTAAGACCTCTGAGTGAGGAATAGATAGATTATGTGCTCAATCTCCGTGCAAATATGAAACAAGTATCTTTTGAGAGATACTTGAGTGGTTGGGTGGGGTGACACGAGTTATCAACACTGGGTCCATGTCTGTTTCAATATCCATCTCCAAAGAACGAGAATAAATAGATTATGTGGTAACCCGGATAACTGACTCGGTTTGGTAAGGACCAATAATTCTTTTAAGTCCTGTCACATCCTCACCTTTTTTTAATCACTCTGAAATCATCTTTCAATCTAGATCCCTCACTGATATCTATGAATTGAATGTGTTTCTTGGGTAGGTCCTTTCGGTTCTGGATTGACCATAGAAATATTACAAGCCCTAAGACTCCTTTAACTCACCAAGATAGAACATTGAAGTAAACTTTCTGATTTGAGATTATCAGAAGTAAAAAACATTTAAGAACAAGTCCTGAATTGAAGTGTTCAGAAGTCGATATGAAAATTTACACAAACATGGTACTCCCTCCTCAAAAGTGGCATAACCCTTGATTGTAGTCATGTGACATGAATAATCTGAATTAAATTACACATGACATTCCTGCAAAACAGATTAAGAAGATTTTGGTTTTGGTATCCATGTTGTGATGGATCCTTGATGGTTAGTTGCCTTAGCTTTTAAGCTATGAAATTGAGGATTGGGGATGCTATAAGTACCATACCAATTATTAACATACCTTGAATCCACAAAGTCACTATTTCTACAGTGAGTGCACCAGATCTTTGCTCGGATTAGACTGATCAACTTTCCTGTAGAATAAACATAAGTAGGTGAATCAGTCTTGAAAATATATGACTTTGTATCAACTACAGGAGAATCATGAGACTTGTTTCCTTCACTGTCTTCTGTAGTTGGTTTCTTTCTCCAAACGATCTTGACTTTTCGAAACACTTGATTATTTGAATCATCAACAAGAGAATTATATAAAAGATTTGAAGGACGAATCCGATATTTTGAAAATTCATTTGATTTGACAAACTTCTTCGAAGAGTTAGTTGTAGAAGGTGAACTTGAAGAATAAGGAGACTGAACAACAGTATCGGGACTGGCTTGTTCAAATAAATAAACTTTAAAATTTATTCCTTCAAGTTTCTTGACTTTTGCGGATAAAACATTTCTTTCTTCTATAATCAAGTCAAATTGTTTTTGTAAATCGGATTTTACCTTCTATTCTTTCAAAATCTCTGTTGTTAATTCAGATAATTTCTTTGAAAGCTTATGAATCTCAGTTTCGAAAATCTTTCTTTCACTTTCAAAATCCTTTTCTATACTGTTGCGTTTATCAGATATCTCTTTAAAAATCGCAACATTCTTCTTTTCAAGCATTTTCTTTTCACTCTCAAAAACTTTTCGCTCTTTCTCAAAAGAATCTCTCTCAATTATCAAAACGTTTTCAAAATCATAAATCTGTTTTGAAAGTTTCGCAATTTGAGCCTCAAAAATCTTTCTTTCATCGAAAACTTTCTTTGAAACTCGAGAATCTTTCTTTAAAATTTTTCCTTTCATTTGAGAAATCGACTTTTTCTTGTTCAAAAACAGCAAGTCTTTTCTTCAGGTCGAGATTTTCACTCTCCAACACGTTTCCTCTATCTTCAAGCGCCAGATTCTTCTCTTCTTTGGCTTCAAAATCTACAACTTTTTGTTCAAGTTCAGATATTTTCTTTGAGTTTTCATGTAGATCCCTTTTCTTTATATCAACTTCTCTTTCAAGATCTAATATTCTCCTTTTTAGCTCAAAGTTTTTATTTTTCAAATAATTTTTCTCTACTATAGTCGTCATTGAAATAACCTCCGCCTTCAGCTTTGAAACCTCAAGATCGTCATTAGTTTCCTCCAGAGTGCAAATTTTCGCTTCCAAATCTCGAATGATTTTCATCATATCTCCTTTTGAAGTATCAAGATGAATCAAATGAGTCATTGTTACCTGTAAAGCTTAAAGTCCGGGGACTAAACTTGACAAGAGATGAAACTTTAAAGTGCAAGGACCAAAAGTGACAATGATTGAAACTTGAAAGTTTAGGGGTCAGAAATGACAAACGACCGAAACTTTGAAGTACGGGGGCTAAAAGTGACACAAACTGAAACTTAAAGCTACAAGGACGAAAAGGGACAAAAAATTAAACTTAAAAGTAGAAGGACTAGAAATGACATATATTAAAACTACTAACTAGAGGGACTAAAAGTGCAAAAATTTTAAACTTCTAACGGACTTAACTAGACACTAACTGAAAAAGGACTAAAAATGAAGTTAAACTAAACAAACTAACAGACTAACTGGACTAACGGAGACTTAACGAAAAAAGGACCAGAATGTAAAGAAATTAATGGAGAGTTAACGGAAACACTATTCATCATCCCCTTCGTTGACCCAACCTGCAAAAACTCGAAAACGGTTAGTAATATTTAATGCAAAATGATCGTTAAAGCTCCCTGATCAGTCCTAAACAGATTAAAACTCCACTGGTCAACCCACGATCACAAACGAACCAACCGAAAACTTTTCGGGAAACTATCGAAAACTTAAAAGCTCGGTATGGGTTAAAACTTTTCGACCAAAAATGATCGTTTATGTTCCCGTAAGCTCCCTCAACTGATTAGAACCCGAAACAATCTCTCAAACTCTCAAACGAAGCAACCGAATTTTTTTCGAAAACCGAACGAAAACTTAAGAAGTCGACATGGGTGAAAAATTTTCGATAAAAATCAATCGTTTAAACTTTCTAAACAATCCTTAACAATTTAAAATCGAAAAAATTCGTCCACGATCACCACCGATTCAACCGAAATAATTTCGAAAAATGATCGAGAAAACTCAAACCTTGTTGTGATACCGAATTATTCGAATGCCAAGGTCCGGGAGAGGTTAACAACGTGTCAAGGACTGGGAGAGGTGACCCTGGGGGATATCGGAGAAAACGGTGGGAACGGGGAGTTAAACACCGGGCGGTATAAGACCGGTATGTGTACACCTGGGAGGGGACCGGATGTCACAGAACCGGGAGATTCACCCCGGGGACCGGGAGTGGATTGGCACCGGTCGTCCCAAGAGATACCGGGACGACACAAAATTTTGGGAGAGAACCAATCACAAAATTGTTTTTGGGAGTTAACTACACAGCCGTAAAAGTGATTTGTTCCAGCAACAATTGATAATCAACAGCCAATCACAAATTCAGTTGAACTGGATTCCACCGATTACAATCACAAAACACAACCGCCGATTACAATAGTTTGAACCACCGATTTCAATTTAAAAAAAAAGGAAAACTGCAACCGCCATACATGAAATTGTTTCCACCGTCTACCATTAACAAAACAATCCTTTGATCACCAATTTACCTCCACCGCCCCACTAACTTGAATCATCCAATTATATTTGAAATTGAAATCACAATATGGATGGATGAAAAAAATTGATATTCGGATGGTGTAGTCCCGGGTGGTGTGGTCACAAACTCCCGGGTTGAGCGCTGTTGTGCATGTCCCGGTACATTAATGTTCTCGAACCTGGATCAAAGTTCTTCCCGGTATGGTGATTTTCAAATCTCGATCAAAAAAATCAAACACTCCAGATTGATCGAATTAACCAAAAAAAATTGATGATTGCTTTGTGTTTTTTACCACAAAACAATCAATCCTTTGCAACTAACCAGATCAAAACAATCTAATTTTCATGAAAATTTTCAAAAAATTGAAGAACACAGTAAGAGCCGTGTAAACCAAAAGTCGATAATAATATGGGTTTTAGACAAACCTTTTGATCGTATCGAATGAAAAATAATTCGATCCCGCTCTGATACCAATTGTAGATCCCAGATACAGTGCAATCAACAATAATAATCAATATAGAACAATGATTAAACCACAACTGCTAGTCATATGATTAGATTTATCAGTAAAGAGTTTAGGTTTATAGAGAGAATTTCTGATCAGAGAATGTAAACCTTACAACTAGCTTTCTATCAATGGTTTCTTCTTCTAACCTAAAACTAGGTTTAGAATAACACTATAAATATGGACGACATAGGCCTAATGGGCTTTGAGGCCCATTTACAAATCAACTTTCAACATATTTCAATTCAAACCCTTATAAATGCGTTATACAACTTTCAACACACTAGGACTTTCAGTCCTAACAGGAACCCGAGCGAGAATGTCCCGCGACAGTGACACTGTTACTGTCGCCGTGTCACTATCGCTGACGGAGGATTTAGGTATAAAAAGGTAAGTCGCGAATTTTAGGCCTTTTATCTGATTTTGAAGTTTAAGGCTGCGTTTTTCTCTCTCAAAACCTGGTATGTTCCATCTCCGAGCCTTCCATTGTTATTAATGCATCCTACCAACCAAATCTCTTAACCATTAATGATAATATAGGTATTATTAAAGCATTTTTTTTATTGAAGATTCAAGTCTCCTCAAAGATCTAGTCTTATTTCCTCATCTCTAGTTCTTGGTATTCTAGGGTTTCAAATATAATCCTACAAGGTGAGTCATTCTGTTTATAAAACTTTATACATGTTAAAATGTGGGTTTTTAAACATCTAAATATCTCCATCTTTATATACTTGTTTTGTGTGGATTTTGTATCAAACCTAACTTTTGGGGATTTCAGGGTTTTATGATAAAAGTATGGTTATGGGGTTAATGAACTTTTATGTTGAACTAATGGTATATTTATACATGGAAAACTTGTTTACTTCAATTTTGGTTAAAACACTTGGGATCCAAAATTAGGGTTTTGAATATTGTTGGTGAAATTAATGTATGAGAACTTGGAATATTGGAATCAAAGTAAGGAAATGTTATTCATGTGACAACTAGGAATCTCTTGGTAGATTATGTGAGATATCACATGGAATCTTATACTTGTTATTATCTTGGGTAGTATGTTAAATGTTGGATTTGTCCGGTTGGCCTTATCGGCTTTATGTGGCATATTTGATTTCAGTTGGGAGTCATGACCCCATAATTGTTGTAACAATTTGTCCAATGATGAAACGCTAGTTTTCCACATTGAGGCACGTTTAGGCATCAGATTGGGTTATAAGTCCTACGTGCTAGTATTACGATATTGGATGAGGATTTCAATGTAAGGACCCTATGTGGTTGAAGTTGACTTTCCGTGGGTGTACGTTTAAAGTCACCAAGCCTAACATCCCTTGCGTGTACTTTCTATGTGTATTGGTTTTACTAACTTGTCAAGTGGCTTACTCATGTGTTCCGTCACTTGTGTTAGTAAGCGGGTCTCCCCCATTAACCCAAGAAGTATTTGTTTAGGTTAAAGAGTTACATCATTTTTATCCTAAATTTCCTTTTCCTACTTACTCTTATTATTGGTTATCTCTAAATTCAAATGTTTGATCTCACTAGGCTTTAGCTTAACAATTTTTCTTAAAATGACATGTATAACAGGTCAATCTAGCAGTGGGATTCGTTGGGAATGAGTGGATGGCCTTGGGGTCGAGAGCGGTCTTTTTGGGAGATATATTGACCGATACAAAGATTATAGTGGATATACATTTTGGAAGGATAGCGACACCCGACCTTAATCTTTCTTGTCTAAGTTAGATTATTAGGTTGCCGAATCTTATTCTTCATTTGGTTTGGTTTGTAAATGTCATAACGTTATTTCCCGTTTCGGGATGATACTTTGGGATTGTTTTAAAAGGTCCTTATTTATTCAGGTTTTACTCCTTTTATAGCCGTCACACTGCCGAAATTTCAAATTTCCCAAATTTTTAGGGTGTAACAATATCCTATGGATCATGAGGAGAATAACTTGAAACAACCAACTTCAAGTCCTAATCGAAGGTATAATTTTCTTTTTCCTTTAATTAAATTAAACATATATGTGTTTGATTTAAAGCTTTAAATAAAATATTGAATTTATTTAACGTTGCATATTGAGATTTGATTTCTTCTTGTCGAAAAACAAAATCGAAACCTAATTTCTAATATGTAATATTTATCTATAATGATCCATATAATTCATAAATATTAAATCCAAATCTCAAAAAGGAAATAATAATAATAATAGGAAGAGATTTTTGTTCATATAAATATAGGTATATATATATATATATATATATAGGGGTGGTTTCAATTGGAAACCAAATTTCAACCATTGATCTTTTTAATCAATGGTTAAGATTCATTTGAACTATATATGGTAATAAATAAATTAATTTATTAATAAAATATAATAATAATATGTCAAAAAGGTAAATGTGTCTTTTTCTTTTGTGTTTCAAATTTGGCAACAAAGATAAAATATGGTAATAAATTAATTAATTTATTAATAAAAGATAATAACAATATATCAAGGCTACCTTTTTATTACCTGTTCATCAATATGCAGTATGTAAAAACCCAATTAAGTTTCATTATTATTATTGTTTCATTACCTTTTCATTATGTTTCACTATATCAAATCTGTTTCATCAGGTTTCACTATATTAATATTTTGTTTCACTATATCGGGTTTCACTATATTAATATGTTGTTTCATTACCTTTCCATTATGTTTCACTATATCAAATTTGTTTCATCAGGTTTCACTATATTAACATTTTATGTTTCATCAGGTTTCACTATATTAATATTTTGTTTCATTATATCAAATCCATTATGTTTCACTATATTAATATTTTGTGCCTGGAGGTAATTTCATATGAATACTTGAAAAATTAAATATTTATTTTTTATATTAATATTTTAATCAATCAATGATTCATCAGAATCAAAAATAGAGGATTCGTATGATTAAAATTTGTTTTCCTAAATTAAATATCTCATTTTTACATTAATAAATGACTAACATTACCATATATAAAATAAATTAAAAATAAATAATTATTAATATAATAATAATAACAATTACAATATATATTATGAAATTATTTAAAAGACTAAAATAACCTTATCAATTAAAAATAAAATTAAAAAAAAAGAAACTAAATGATTGGTTGATTTCGGTTTCCAAAGTTTCTAATATAATACTGGTTTCCAATTGATCCCTCCCCTATATATATATATATATATATATATATATAGAGAGAGAGAGAGAGAGAGATAAGTTCATACGAGAATGGTAACGATTTAAAGGAATAAAGGGACAATTCTGGACCAATCATAATTATTAAACAAATAATTAATTTTTTAAATAAAGAAATTTATAAAAGGGTATTTTGGTCTTTTTTACACCTGATTATTTTAGGATAATCTTCAACTACTAAATATAATTGATTTCCTAATTATTAACTCTATCTCTCTCTCTCTCTCTCTCTCGATTTAAACTAATGGTCTCTCTCTCTCGGACTCTCTTTGGATCTCGAAATCGTAGAACTTTTTGTTACCGTGAAGGTGTTGTGATCTGCCGCTCCGACGACGGAAGGTGCGAAGATCTACTCTGGCAAACTTCTCCGGCGAAGATCTGTGTGATGGTGGCGTAAGACGGCGTTCTGCTGCTCCGACGAACTGGTTCAAGCGCAAATCTGCTGCTTATCCACACTAGTCCAGGCGTTGAATACTCGAGAGTTGGAGGTGATCTGCTGCTCCGGCGAACTGCTGCTCACGAGAGGTGGAGGCGATCTGGTTTCTCTCTCACTGCTCCGGCGATCTGGCTCTCTCCCACACTGCTTCGTCGACTGCTGCTGGTTTCTCTCTCACTGCTCCGGCGATCTGGCTCTCTCTCTCACTGCTCACTGTATGGTTTCTCTCTCACTGCTCCGGCGTAAGGTGGAGGCGATCTGGAGTTGAAAAGGGAGGTGGGTATCTGGTGATTGACATCAATTACTTCCCTGGTTATGAGAAATTGCCTTGTTATGAGATTGTAATGACTAATTTCTTCTTGAATCTAATGAAATCACACACGGTGGAGAAGACGACGGCCGACGACTGATTTTGACCGACCATCAAATTGGATTCGCCGTCGTCGTTGCCGTCTGATGGTTTTTGCCTTTCTTTTTGGTTAAAATAAATTGAAACATCATCATTTGAATATTTGGGATAAAATAATTCTGAATTGTTAATTAATGTGAGGCTTTCGGTTTCGGTGCTTATTATATTTTTATATATATTTGTTTTTTAGTTTTGATTATTTATGATCTTATTTGAATGAGCACATATGATTTAAAGTTGCAAACCTCATAGAAACATTTTGTCTAAGTTATTTAGAACAAAATCACATATGATTTTGGTGTTAAGTATTATAGCCAAGTTACTTAACACCAAAATCATATATGATTTTGGTGTTAAGTATGATTTTGGTATTAAGTATTTAGAACAAAATCACATGTGATTTTGGTGTCAAATATTATAGCCAAGTTATTTAGTACAAAATCATATATGATTTTGGTGTTAAGTATGAAATTGGTGTTACGTATTTAGAACAAAATCACATGTGATTTTGGTGTCAAGTATTATAGCCAAGTTATTTAGTTCAAAATCATATATCAAATTTTGGTGTTAAGTATGAATTTGGTGTTAAGTATTTAGAACAAAATCACATGTGATTTAGGGTTGCAAACTAATAACATCATTTACTATAAGGTATAATCACATGTGATGCATACTACACTTAAACAATCTGTCAAATTTCTTTACAATATAATCATAAATGATTTTGGATTCCATATTGTACACTATATAATCATCTGTGATTTGGGTTACATATTCGGGATTTGCTTGAAAAAACAAACAGACCAGGTAAACTACCAAAATGGATTAACCGGATTTGATTTAATAAAGGAAAAGGATAAATACGTTTTTGATTTGAATTAAATATTATAATCCATGTTTTTTGGAAGTTAATACTATCATAAATTATCCATAACATAATATGACTTTATTGCCCTTTTACTCTTAATTTTAGAAACTATTATTTTTGGAATTAATTTAAAAAATGATTGGCTGAGAATCGTCCCTTTATTCTTTTAAACACACTATGTTCTCGTTTGAACCCACCCCTATATATATATATATACATATATATATATATATTGTTATTTAGTTAAATAGTTAAGTTGATCAAGGATCACTTAATTAATTAAGAACGATTATTTTTTTTTCTCTTCAAAGCTAGATTTGGAGATCCATAGTTACTGAAGCTCGTATTGGCTACCATTGATTTAATGAAGTTTTTTAGGCTCATGATATAAGTAAATCATAATTTTTTCGATGATCAAATTTAATATGTTTTATACTTTTTTTTTTAAAATTGAGTTATGGATATGTTTGTTAAATTGAATCAACTCACTATTATTAGTATTGGGTGTGCTTGGTTAGTTTTATTTACATGGATCTATTAAACCTACTTTTTAGGTTAATTCAAATAATAAATTAGACTATTAATTAATTTAATTTTGGTTTCACCTGATTTAATTTTAATTGGGTTAGTATAATTTTTATTGCTTGGACATATGATTCTTTATTTAGACATTCTCAATTAGTTACAATCTTGACATATTTAGTTGGTTAATTTAATTGTGTTAATATTATTTTATTTAAATCAATTACCGATTAATTATGGATATGATAATATTTATTGTTTTAAAATATTATTATGATTTATTAATGTTTATCAAAGTAGATTACAATATTCATATATTTAGATGGTTATCCAATTAGTTTACAATAATAGTTATTTATTTATTTGTTTATGTTAATATTCAAATGTTTATCCTAATTAATATTTGTTATAATTCAAATATTTATCTTGGTTATGAGTTCCTACCTCCTACTCATTAACCTCAAATCTTATAAATTACCTTTGGAATTTACAAATTCCAACCCCCATAACTTTTGTTATTTTGCCAAAGGGTCCAAAAATAGCATGAAAAAGTTAAATTCAAACATTTATCTTGATTGGGAGTTCCTACTCATAAATTTAAACTATATAATTAATTTTTGGAAGTTACACTTCTAACCCCATATATTTTGGTATTTACCAAAAACTCCAAAAATACTATTAAGGTATTAAAATATTAAAGTTGGCTTCATATGCCAAACTCATAGTCATTTTGGCCTCATGCCAAATGTTGTATAATTAATAATGTTATATTTAAATGAAATAAATCACAAGATATCGACTGGATTTTGTCAAACGGGTGTAAACAGCGCTAAGGTTTCTAGGGACTTAAGAAATCCATGTAATTCCCCTACTACGTGGAAATCCAATAGATTGAGTGATTTCTTTTTCGCAAATTGAAATATTGATGAAGTATTATCAATAAAATTAAAGCATACAAAAATCCAATATGGTTATGATAATGAAATTTCACACATAAAATAATAATTATAAACACAATCCAATGTCTTATCAAACAGAAAATAATATATTATCCCTTATATATGTAAATGGTTAAAACAACTCATCTCGAAATAAACGTCGTAAACTCAAAAGAATCTGAGTACCATAAATGAGTATATAAATCTCCTTTTGAAATGTACAAGAAAATACCTAAAGTCCATCAACTCCCTGTTGACCCTAAAACCAACCTCTTGAAAAGGTATAAGCAAATACCCTCATGTTTTGAGACGACATATAAATCCTAACTTTCATAGGAATACCTTTACTATAAACTACCAAAGAACCGTGGGATGTCCCGAAAGGAAGAATCGGGAGTATTCATGAAATATGTACTTCCCAAACTAATCGTATAGTGGAATGAAACCCACTTACTTGATTATAAAAAAGGTAATTGGTTTCAACAAATAAATGTTATATCCAAAACGCGCCTCAATCTTTGTGGCAAGGAACTCGCAGAAGATGACATGATTCCTAATATTATTTCCACCTTTAATATATAAGTAAATATTAATATAAGTTGGAGAAACTCATCAACCTACTGCAAGTGGTTGAGAGACATAACAAGATTCTTTCGAATAACACCACATATGTCAGGACAAAGAAAATTCCCGATATCAATAATGAAAGCGTTAGAGGAGGAAACAACTCCAAATGATTGTGAGTTAAAAACAATTTCACACATGTGACAGTTATGCACCATGTGAACGAGACCCTAGAAAGGGTCAGGGTCTTGGTAAGAATCAGGAAGGATTTTTCAACACCTAGAGTAGGGATACAACTACTACCCTATGTGATAATGGACAATCAAATAAGAAATGCACTAAAAATTGCTTCTATCAAAAAGGGAACAAGTTGAAAATGAACTATAACATATTAATTTAATACTGATTAAGCATATGTTTCTTTGAAATTAATTTTAAGTATCAAAATTAATTTCTCTGCTAAGTAATTGAATATGTAACCATTATAGATGTAAAGAAATACATCGTAACAAATGCAAAAATTTCAATATTCTCTGTTCCCGTGTAGGAATGTATCGAGGAGAATTGATTGTTTTGACCTCTCACACAATCTAAAAAAAAGATAGACTAATACTTATTCCAACCAAAATACTTAGACGATGGACTGTCATTTTCTTGTTAGTACAAGATTAATAGGAACATTGTAAAGATATTCGTATCAAATGGAAATGAGCATATATACATAAATTCCAATGAATATGAAAGGAAACATATATCATGGAAACTAATGTGTCAAACTAGTAGATTATTGGGTCATCGAAACATTTTTTTTGTCACCAATAAAGAACTTTGGGGAAATGACACAAATATGTTTCGACATGACCATGTAGGACACCATGGTTATGACATAGTGATCCGTGTATTGTCAAATACATATAGACACATTCTCTTTCGAGTGAAAGGCAAAATGAGGCAAATTGCAACTGTTGACTTCTGCAGCATAAGAAGCAACACCACCATCATACTATGCCCTCTCGAATATCTAAAACTTTTGTATTCCCAGATCCTTAGCCAAGACGGGAATGAGACCATCCTAAATCTAAGGACATAATACAAAAATATTTCATTCTTACAACGAATACAATGTGATATTTATGGACATAAACATCCAGAATGCGGGTCATTAAAGTACTTTATGGTTATGGTTTTGACACAATGAACGCATGTCAAATTATTGTCCACATGAAATGTTGCACTCCTAGCACTAGTTATACGTTTAAGGGCTTACCACCCTCATTATCTCATAAGTCTATATGACTTGGAATGCTGGAGAATTTACATCATAAGAATTTGATGATTATTGCATATATATTGGGATCAATGTGAAGTTTCCTATACCCCATGTATATATATAAAATGGTCTCGTAAAAGTTGTTATCAAAAGAATATTGATTGTATCTAGGGCATTGGTTATGCGCACCATTTTACCCACATCTACCGGGGGTTATGCAAATTTACATGCAGCTTTATTTATTCGTTTTTAAACCCATTAGTAGCTAACCTCATGCGTACCAGTTGGTAATGGGATATAAGCCAAATATTTTACATTTACGCATGGTTGGTTATGTAGTATATGTGCCAATTACGCCGCCACAATGCACCAAAATGGGTCCTTAAGAAGACGATTCGGTATATGTTGGATATGAATCCCCAACAATTATCCGCTAATTATAATCCTTGACTATTGATCTATTTACCGCTAGATTTGCGGGTTGTCACTTTGATGAGACAGTCTTCCCGTCGTTAGGGAGAGATATAAAAAAGTATTTTTCAAGGGAACGACAGGAACTGGTCATGGAATATTCCCACTCTGTCTCATATTGATCCCCAAACTTTACAATGTAAAGTTGAAGTCAAACGAATCAGACTCGATACCTGATACGTTTAATGTTATTCCAAAAGTGACAAGATCACATATACGAGCTGCAAATATACTCGCAAGGTTAAAAGTCCCCAACAGGGGCACAACGCCGTTGGAAAGTTCGTTGCAATCACACATAGTGGAGGTGTGGTTGAGATCGTAGCTACCAAATGGAAGTGGTAGAAGCTACTTGGTTCGATGGATACTATTCTAAAGGAAGAGAATAACGAGGCACATCCATTTATCATCAGTACACAAAACTCTCATTAGATTGTCTCTAATTATAATTATGTCCATGAACCGTCACTGGAGGACGCTCCGAAGTTAATATTGATTCTAGAGATGAAAAAATCTAAAATGAACTATGAGAGTACATATGAGTCGATGGACAGATCATATATAATCATTAATGATTTATTCACATATACTATGACTCATAAGATGATAGAACACGACGACATTGAACCAGACTCAGTTAAATAATATCAACAAAAAACATATTGGCCTAAATGTAAAGAAACAATCGAGAAAGAATTCTATTCTTTGACAAAGGATCGGGTATTTGGTCAGGTAGTGCTAACCTACCAAGTGTAAAGCCCGTAGGACATAACCGAGTCTTTGTCAGAAAGTGTAACGAGAATAATGAAGTCCTAATATGTAAGGCTCTCCTTTGGCGCAGGGTTTCTCACAACGCCCTGGATTGACCACGAGGAGACTTACTCTCTCACGATGGATGTTATGATATCCGAATAATTTGTTAGCCTAGTAGTTTCTGAAGGACTGGAAATGCCGCTCATGGATGTGGTTACTACATATCTCTATGGGGATCTAGATTTGGAGATATAAAAGTGCTTGATGGCATTACATTACCAAAATCATGTAACTCTAAACCACGAAATGCGTTTGCAATAAAATTGAAACGCTCACTTTATAGATTAAAACAACCTATGAGGATGTGGTATAACCGCCTAAGTGAACACTTGATTGGGAAAGGATATATAAGAACTATGAACTGTGCCCTTGCGTATTTATTTAGAAAAACAAGTTCTAGATTTTCAAAGTAGCTTTATATGTTGATGTTATAAACATAATAGGCACTCTTGATGAAATAAGAGAAACCACAAGCAACTTGAAATCTAAATTTGAGATGAAAATCTTGGGAAAACTTGGTTTTGTCTAGCTATTTGAGCCAGGACACCGAGTTTGTGAAATATTAATTCACCAGTCGCATATGTCGAGAAAATAATCAGGCAATTTAATATGGACAAAGCACATCCGATTAGCACTCCCATGATTGGTCAAAGTTTTGGATATAAGGAAGTATCCATTTCATCTAAAGGATGGTGACGAAAAAGTGTTGGGAGTTGGAATTCCCTATCTAAGTACAATATGCACATTATCGGACTTAGCACAATACACTTGACTGTATATTGTATTTCTCAGTGAACTTGTTAGCTAGATTTAGCTCGGCGCCAACACAACATCATTTGAAATGATATCAAGTAAATCTTTTGGAACGATTGACATGTGCTTATACTTTCCCTGCAGAAATAAAAATGAGATTGATAATGGAAGTTCAATACCTACTTAGAATGTAAGCAACAAAAGTAGTAGCTCTTATAGAAAAAACACCAAACAATGTCTTGGTATGTTTTTGCTGATATTAGGTATCTGTTTGACCCATACAAAGGTTGTTCCCAAACTGGATAAGAAATTACCACTGGGAATACGCCGATTGCTTGGAAGTAATCTAAGCAAACCCTTGTAATTACCTCCTTGAACTAATTTAACAATATTACTCTCCATGAGATAATTAAAGAATGTATATGATTAAGGACTATCATTACATATATATTAGAGGAGTTAGTAATTTTGGGTTCAACCAATATCCTACTTGCATATATGGAAATAATGCATCATGTATCGAAGAAATGAACATAAGATACATCAAGGGTGATAACACAAAGCATGTTTTGCTTAAGTTTTATACAATCAGCAATAAACAAAACTCTCATCTAGATTCAAGTGAATCAAGTAAGATGTCAGGAGAATGTGACATATTTTACCAAATCATTACCCAAAACCATATTCTAGATAACATGTAGAAAGTATTAAAATGCAAATGTTTTCCAAACTCCCTTCATTAATGCACGGATCAGGGGGAGTCTACTATATTTGTGATATTGGTATGTTGTGCTCTTTCCTTCAACCAAGGTTTTGTTTTTCCCATTGGGTTTTGTTCCTTGGTATAAGGTTTTAGTGAGGCAACTGTTTATATACCATAATGCTTTCCTAACTCTCATGATTAATGTACGAATCTAAGAGAAAACTAGACTCAAGGAAAAGTCTATATATTGCAAAGAAGCTGGTGCGTTGTACTCTTTCCTTTGTCAGACTTTTATTTTTCATACTGGGTTTTTATTTTGGCGTAAGTTTTTAACGAGGCAACAATTTTGCATCGTCAGTCCTTCAACTTGGCACAAGGGGAGTGTTGTAGGATAAGTGTGTCATCGTCTAAAGGATGTGACGATAGAGATAGAGATGTAGATAGAGATAAATATATCAGAGTTAGATTAGAACTGAAATATCTCCTAGCTATCTACTTGTAACTCATCCCTATTTAAAGGGCTTTCGATTAACGAGAATTACAGATTCATTCTCTCCATTCTATTGTTGTTCTATTCGTTTTTCCCTTTAACAATTTGGTAATTATCTCTTTATTTATTAAATACAATAATTTAAAAATTAAAATTGGAACTTATCTCTAATATTGATCTTAATACTTAGCAGTTATCTTTTTTCATATTTTATGCATTTCTTAACAAGGCAAATGTGTAACCTTTTTTATGCGTTGAATAGTTTTTTTTTATTCCAAACGTCTTTTGTTGATAATGAGAGCCTGTTAGAATCTATTTTTGAATGTCAAGACGCTCCCCCGATCCGCCGTGATAATGATCATGTTCAATCTTTGAATATTGGATTATCCCAAGAGTTCGGTAATTCTACCGGACTTCATGACATATCACTCGATGAAACCAATTTCGATAATCACCCATCTAGTTCACTGTATCCATAATCGAATATCGGTAATAACAGCGGTAATTTTTTTGAACATTATGCATACATTAAGAATTTATTTTTGGGTATTGGTCTGTTGTTTTGTGTAGTGTGCATATATGCACAAGTATTAACCATTCTTATTCGTACATATGTTTAACTCCAGACAAATATTTAACTGCATGTTATGTGAATGCATGACATTCTAGGTGACTGCAGTAAATAATGTTGCTATATCCAGAATCAAATATTGGTAAAAGATGGGTAATTTTTTTGACCATTATGCATACAGTAAGAATTTGTATTTGATTTTTGGTATGTTGTTTTTTGTATTCTGCATATATGAACAATTGTGCGTATATGCACTAAACCTAAACATTTCCACCACAAATGAAATAAACCTAAACATTGCCACCCAAATGATTATGTAACCCAAAAAAGTCCAACCGACAATTAATCAAGTGTTTACCGATGTGTTCTTCTTGCCTTCAAAGTTGCTTCCATTGCCATAAATCTTTCAACTTCCAATGGGATTGCATTTTTCTGATGTTCACATCGCTTGACAGTATCTTCATTATGTATTTCGAACGAAGATCCTTCAGCTGCCTCTTCAGTTTTGTGCTTTCCCTATATAATCCGATATCCCACATTGTACCTAGTTCACCGTAATACATCTCCATGGTCCTCATCATGATTATTCCCTTGTCATCTTTGTTCTTCTTTTCCCTCCATTGTATCTTTATCACATCTGCTCCAACTTCTCGAAATGCACGCCAATTTTTGTGGTTGTGGATTTGTAGATGATGAAGGATCATTGTTTGTTGGAAGGAAAACAATTTAAAGTAGATGTCATTTTGATTTTATTAATGCATTTGTTACTAATATATACACAAATTCTTCATACCATTGCATTGGCATCCATTTCATACAAATCTTCCAAATCTCCCTCACGATCCTCGTTGTCTATGATTGTAACATATGGGGTTTTTAGGTTGAAAGCAATGAGATAATAGTGTATCCCATCTACAACCGAGAAGAAAACCTAAAATGGGAAAGTTTAATTATGTATTGTTACGAACAAGTAAAACAATTACAATTACACAATAAGAAATAGTTCCAACTAGTTGTTTAACAAACCAGATCCACGTCCTTCATTGTTATCAACTCGAGATTATATTTTCCTAATGATCGATATATTTCCGGAATGCTTCTTACCTTCTTACCGCGGGGATTTGTAGGTCATTGAGCACCAAATCCATCTATTTTAACATTATTTCATAAATATTAATTCAAGATTTCATTAAGCATAGATCCATAAGTGCACAGTTGTGCATGTGCATATATGCATATGTGATTTTGTGCAAATATGCACATGTTTGTGTCTGAATATATGATGTTCATGCAAACTAACCCATGTTAACTGCCTTACGGTGACATTATGTTTTTTTTTGTATTTTCATAAAAAGCAAATGTGCACATGTGTAGAAATGAGAACTTGCAATTATGAGCAAGTTGCAATTATGATCATGATCACATGTGCACTAAATCTGTCTCAAGTGAATTTTACGAATAAATAATGCACATTTTCCAGTTCACATCATGGATTGTGCAAAGGCCAAAAAATTTCAGTAATGAACTCATATGCATACACATATGCATACTTAAATTTCAGTTGTGAACTCAATGAAGAGAAGAAGAAAACTTAATGCCATATAGTCAATTATAGTGCACATACATATGAGCACAAATTCACACTTAAGGCCATATAGTCATTTACAGTGCATTCAAATATTCAAATATCTCTGTACAACCTGTGCATTCAAATATATGGAAGCAGGTGATACTGTGCAATTATGCACAGTTGTGTCCAGAATGAAATCTGCACAAATGTGTCCAGATATGCACATTGCACATATGTGCACTTATAAACCTATGTACCTATGAAACTATGCAAAAAACAAGTAATAGTTTCCTTCAGTGTCCAGAATGAACACTGAACAAATGTGCATATGGTGTATCGGATGCTCTATTTTCAATAAATTTAAAATAAGTTGAGTACACTTATCACATCTGCACATATGCACTTTGACAGTGCACATATGCACATTCATTTCCAGTTACACATTTTCAATGCACATACGTACAGTCCTTTGGTAATGCACATATGCACAGTTCTATGTTGAAGTGGGGTCCAATTCGAGCAATTACATATGTGCATTCCAACTTTCAACTATTTATTGCACCATCAAATATAGTCACATACATACAGCAGATAACAAGAACAAAAATAACACTACATAATAAATTATAAAGACAATTCTTTAACTAAATGAATCCATTTTTGGAGCTGCTAATTGCAAAGTAATCAAATTGGAATAACATTTTTTCTCTATCAGGGTGTGAAGAGGCATATCTATTTTTATTAGATAGACAAGCACAAATTTATCGTCAATTAAGATTATACTCAAATAATAAATCTAGTTACATTTAAATACTTAACAGGCAAAAACCACTCTCTTTTATAGAATATGTTTCTTTCACTTTCAGTAGGAAACAGGAGGTGCATAGAATTTGGACATATAAGCTAAAATGAACATAGCGTTTCTAAGCTACTAAGGGTTATATTTTGCCAATAAATAAGCCAAAAGGCTGCTTTAGAATCGTTATTGTTAATCCCAAATAAGTTAAACAAGGTTTTGTAGAGGGGGGGGGGGGTTGAATACAAAACACAAAAATTACTTATTTTAATTCTTTATAGATAAGAGTATCAAAGAATTACACTTAGAAAAACATAGATTGTTGCGGAAAAGAACAACTAAAGACTTTTCTAACAATCTAACACTAAGAAGACTTTTAACACAAAGACAAAAATCTTAGAGAGAGACTTACTTGCTAACAAACTTGCTTAATTTTTGCACTTGAAAATCTTGAGCTGAAAGCGTATTTTTGCATGTGGCCATCCTCACACTTTATATACTATCCAAAGCATTGATTGCAAAGGACACTTATCATCTGACGAGTGGATGCATGGATATTTTCAATAAAATACAAGATATGTGAAAAGACCTTTCGAAAAGCAAAAGGTAACTTTTGTACTATGAAGTACAATATCTGAATATAATATACCTAGTTCAAATCTTTTTGAGATTTAGAAAAGATAAAGTCTCAATCAGATCAGAACATAAGTGAATATCCTTTATGCAATAGAAGTTTCCATTCCCTTATGTCAGAGGATCATTGGGAATGAGGAAATATGTTAAATCGTGAGGATTTGACATATATGAGTGCCAAAAAGAGAAGAATCGGAACAAGGGATTTTTACTGACTAAGAGGGATTGGTAGAAGAAGGTGTTGCCAAGAGGTCGGCAAGAGGATTGTCTATTTCGGCAAGGAGAAAGGTCTGCCGAATTTAAGGAATCTTCGGCAGAGGAAGAGTCTGCCGAAGGTTTTGCTAATCTTCGGCAGTAGAGGCTTAGTATTTCACTGAATTGTATCTTGATCCACATCAATAGACTTTCTTCATGTTGTGTTCGGTTGATCTTCGATTCACCGATCTGTTAGAGCATAACTAAGCTATTACAAAGAACCATGATATTTTCTAAGTATAAGGATGTACAATCATTTATAGAAGAACATATACAAACTATAGGAGAGATCATCTTCAAATCTTAGATGACCCAACAATCTCCCCCTATTTGATTATGACATCTCATACTTAGATGAAAGAGTTAAAAACATGAATAATTCATTTTGACCCTTTTTATACTCTTTTGGGTTCTTTTTCACGTAGACCATTCTTTTTGTTTTTTTTGGATTTTTTAGAGTATCCGACATTTACAAGTATAAACAAATGAAAGAATGAAAATTTACAAGGTATTTACTTCAAACTAAAATTGCACGTTGTATTAATCTTTGAAAAAGATTACAATACAAGTTCTACAATAGAGAAAAGAAAAAAAATTACAAAAGATTAAATGAACAACTAAGAAGCAACACTCCTTTTCTTCATTTCATCAGTTACGGCCACATAGATACCCATTGCTGAGATAGGAATTATTTGAGCAATTCCTTCAAGAAAGATGAGATCAGCAATGGGTATATCTCTTGATCTGAAGAAGCAAATTTGACCGAAGGTATCGTTGAAGAAGATTCCTTCAATCGTTTCACGAAGTACCGTTGTAGAGGGATGAGGAACCACAGTCGGTATGGATAGGTCGAGGTTGGAAACATTTGGAACTTTTCCTTCCTTGGCCATCTGAGTAAAGACATCTTCCTTCATAGAAGACTTCGACTTGGTTTTGGGACGAGAATGAAGAGCCTTCATGTCGTTGATCAGCTTCTCTTTGGCAGGGGTGTGAGTGATCTTGTAAGTTCTTCGGTAGGAACCGAATTTCATTTGAAGATAAGTGATATATTTCTCAACAATAGGTCTAAGAGAATTTTGGGTCTTGTCGAGACTTATCATGATTTCTACCCACTCAGCTACCCCAAACCGATCCAAAGCCTCAAGTTTTTCATGCGCCAAGTTTAGATTATCCCTACTAATTACAAGCTTTATGGACTTGCACGTTTTAGTAGGGTTGATGATTTTGACATCGATAATTTTTTCAGGGCGATTTCGGTTATTGAGAACTCTGCGATACCAATCAACGCACTTAGCTTTTATTTCTTCATTCTTTTTGGACAATTCTTCCAGAGCACTGAGCTGGGCATTTATGGGATCGGTAGAGGTATTTGTCATTTCGGCCTCTTCCTCAGCTAGCTTTAGAGCTAGCTCATAATCTTTATCACGGTCTATTTGAGCTATTTTGCCAGCTCTAATTTTCTCTCCAGATAGGCCTAGGTTTGGAGAGGTAATCTTTGGGGGAGGAGAAAGATGGATTCCACCGCAATCAACAAATTTCTTGATCTTAGCATCTTTAAGACGCTTTTCTTCGGCAGCCATTTCCTCCGGAGTAATTTTTTTTTGCCTTTGTTTTTCTTCTGCTCTGGCTCCCCCTTAGATTCTTCGACCACTTTAGAATTGTGATCGGTGCCTTCACCTTCGATGACCCTAACATCATCGGTACCCTCAACATTATCGGTAGATGTCGAACCTTTTTGTTTTTCTTCCTTTTCAGCATCCTCCCTGACCTCCATGACAATGTCGGTAGAAGAAGAGAAAGTGGGATCATCGAGAATTTTTGCTTCAGAACCCTCCCCCTTAGTAGTAGCACCAGTTGTAGTTTTTTCCCGACGCGTACTGGTAAGGTTTATCTGAGGAGTAATATGCTCCCCCTCAGATGGTTTCTCCCCCTCAGATGGTTTCTCCCCCTCAGTACGTGTCGGGGAAGAAAGACCTGCTTTAGCCGACACACGACTAATACGTCGATCCATACGGTTTAAAGTTCGGCGATCATCAGGAGTGAAAGCCGATTCGGTGATGTCAATATCCAAGGACCCAGCACAGGTTGATCCACATCGGCAGGTAGAGAATCAAGCTTGGCATTGATCTTTTGCAGTGCACGAAGAAGCTGGGAGTTGACAGAATCTTGATCATTAGCTCCTTGCTGAAGCTTAGCAAGCTCCTGATACCGAGCATCGGAGGCGGATTTGAGAGCAACCATGGAAAGAGTAAGGGAGGTGTTTTTATCAATTAACTTGATAACCTCTCGAAGAACTGCATCAAGAGCATCAGAAAGAGGAACCCGAAGACCCTGTATATCCTGTTCCATTGCAGCCAAGCACCGATAAAAATCTGAATTGACACGGAGTAGTTCGGTATTCTGTTCCTTTATGAGCCTTAGAATCTCAGGAAGAGAAGTATTTATGATGTCAAGAGAAGCCAAAAGCTCAGGATCCCGGATTGATTTTCTCAAAGTTTAAAACTGAGATCCTAAGAAACGCTGCTGCCAATTGGTATCAAGAATATCGGCAAGAACGTCAGATGGAAGGGAGAAATGAGATTGTTGAGAGTTAGGTACAAAAGGTGGTGGTGCCGAACTGCCAGCTCGGTCGGTAAATGGAGAGGGAGGATTGTGAGGTAAAACGCGTGGGGGAGGCAGAGGTTGTCTTTTGGGGGGGGGGGGGGAATATGGTGGGGAATCAGGGGAGGAAGGAGGTGATTGTTTAGGGGATGGTGATGGTGATGGGAAGTTTTTCGGTGGAAAAGTCTTTGGGTAGGGTGTCTTTTGGGGTGATTTGGGGGGGGGGGGGGAATTATCGTTAGAGATAGAGCTTTCCAAACGACCTGGAAAAGGAGGTGATGGCAAACTTTTCCTGTCATCAGAAAATAAGGGATCAAAAATATCATCGGTTTTGCTACCGATTTGTGCAATATCTTCGGGTGTGACTCCGGTGTCAGGCTGTGTGGTGTGGAAGAGGATCGTTGGTCAGGAGAGGAAACCAACTCATCTTCATCCCTCAACTGATATAGAGAGGAATGAAGATCATGGGACCCCGGTGTTACAACCAAACGCTTTGGGGAGGGTGCGGAGGAGGTAGGTTTGGGTTTATCAGATCCCCTAGGCCCAATAGGGGGAAGTTCAACTTCACCCGATTTTTGAGAATCGGTAGAAGGAGAGTGTGGGTTGACCAAAGGTTTCCTAAGTCTCTTAGAACGAGACTTAGGTGGGAATTTTAAGCCCCATCGCTTGTGGGAAGAAGGGGAAGAAATGACTGGGGTAGCCACCGAAGGTTGTTTCGGCGGCATAGTCATGAAGGGAAGTGCGACGTTGTCTGTGGCCTGTTTCTTTTTAGTAGCCACAGACTTGACTCGAGTAGAGATGGGGACAGAAGGGGCCACCGATTTTGATGATCCTTTGGAGACCAAAGGCCTTTCAGCACCAACTTCCAATGGAGTACCCCAAACCGGATTGGGAGAAGTAATGAAGGAAATCATACCTGGGGTTAGCGGATTGTCGGTCACCTTTAGAGGTTTTTGGAGAGCTTGCCTACTGAGTTATGTAGGAGTCAGATCAAACACAATTGTGGGCTCAGGAAGATTGGCGTCGGCAACCAAGGAGGAAGCCAATTTCTTGTTGATAATAAGAGAGAGAAATCGGGGAAGAGCCACATTATGGGTGCATGGTGGCGAAATGGCAGTAACAAGGGAATCAAAGATTACTTGAGCAAAGTCAATGTGCCTCATGAAAATAAGCGCATGAGCCAAACGAGTGACAGAAGCCGACGATTGATCCCATCCCGACATCTTGTGAGAAATGCAATATAACAGGTGAGTGAAGAGGAAATGCTAGATCCCACCCATGTTCTTCTGGAGCAAAGTTCCTGTGCCCTTGCCCTTCCCATCGTGTATGTAGTTCAAGGCTTCAAGAATCTCATCGCATGAGCAAGTCAGATAAAATAGAAGCAGAAACCTGATGGGTGTTGTCATCGTATGAGCAAGTCAGCCAGAAGTTACCAAGAAGCATCTTGCTCATCTTGGTAGTGGTGGTAAGAGCATGTCGAAGAGAACATCGTTGGAGGAAAATCGAGATCTGGTTGAACTTGGGGTGTTCAACATCCGCGGACAAACGAGCTAGTTGGTTGCATGTCGGAAATTCAAGGTTTTCTCGAGTGAGAGGAACATTCTTGTTGGTTCGGGAGCTCTTTGAAGCCATTAAAGATCAAGAAAGAAAGAAGAAAGTTGCAGGTTTTAAGATGAGTGAAGGAGAGGGTAAATAGAAAAGAGAAAGAAGGTAAAATGGGAAGATATATAGATCAAGTTTGAGAGGGAAAATTCGAAAAGTAAATGGCATTGATGATAGTGGTAACGTGGGGAAGTGGAACAGCCAAGAAACGGCGTTTGTAGAGCAGTAGGGTGACGCAAGCCATCCTGTAACTGACACACTCGTCATATCGTGCCACGTGCCATACTGTCATTGGATTGATCAGAGGTGCCGAAAAAGAATTTCGGTAGGATTTGAGGATAAGATCAATGACGCATCATTGATGCCAAAGAATGGTCGGTAAGAGGTTAAGGTTTGTCGTCGCCTCGGTAGAAATGACATTTACCGAAATATGAAGAACACCTTCTTCGGTAAGAGAGAGATCGGTAGGCGTGAGACTTACCGAAATATGAAGAACACCATCTTCGGTATAAGAGAGTTCAGTAAGCGGGAGGCTTACCGAAATATGAAGAACACCATCTTCGGTATGAGAGAGTTTGGTAGGCGGGAGGCTTACCGAAATATGAAGAACACCTTATTCGGTATGAGAAAGTTCGGTAGGAGTGAGGCTTACCGAAAGAGGGAAGAACAAGTAGTATACAAGGTTTCATTTCCGAAATAAACTTCGGTAGAGAAGAGATGATGAATTTTTTTTAGTCAAAACTTAACATACATAAAGATCCAACAAGGAAGTTGAATTTGGCCTCATCCAGAGGCTTAGTGAAGAGATCTGCAAGCTGAAGGTCAGTAGGAATGAAATGAAGTTCAATATCACCTTTAGAGACATGATCTCTTATAAAGTGATATCGAATATCAATGTGCTTTGATCTTGAGTGCAACACAGGATTGTTAGCAATTGCTATGGCACTGGAGTTGTCACAAAGTATGGGTATTTGAGAGTAGAATTTGTCATAATCTTGAAGTTGATTCTTCATCCACAAGATCTGAGCACAACAACTGCCAACTGCAACATATTCAACTTCAAAGGAGAGGTAGAGACTGAATTTTGTTTCTTGCTAGACCAGCTGACCCAATTTCTATCTAGTAATTGAGAGCTCCCAGTTGTATTTTTCCTATCCACCTTAGATCTTGCAAAGTCATAATCTGAATAACCAATTAGATCAAAACCTGAGTCTTTGAGATACCAAAGACCCAGATTCATAGTACCTTTTAGGTACCGATAAATGCGTTTTACATCAACCAAGTGAGATTCTTTAGGATTGGCTTGATAACGCGCACATAGACATGTAACATACATAATAACAGGTCTACTGGCAGTAAGATAAAGAAGATACCCAATCATTCGTCTATAATCCGTGATATCAACTGGCTTACCAACTGGATCAACATGAATTTTGAGAGGTGGTGCCATGGGAGTTTTCATGGGAGAGCAATTTTTAAAATGAAACTTCTTTAAGAGATCACGAATATACTTGATTTGGTTTATGAAAATTCCTTCAGAAGTTTCTTTGATTTGAAGACCAAGAAAGAAAGTGAGCACACCCATCATGCTCATCTCATATTTGCTTTTCATGAGAGAGGCAAACTCCTGACAAAGAGATTCATCAGTAGCACCAAAAATGATGTTATCCACATAGATTTGAACAAGAATGATATTACCTCTGGTTTTCTTGAGAAAAAGAGTGTTGTCAAGTTTACCTCGGGTATATCGGTTGGAGAGAAGAAAGTCTGAGAGAGTGTCATAACAGGCACGAGGAGCTTGTTTCAGACCATAAAGAGCTTTGTCTAGTATGAACACATAGTCAGGATGAGCTGGATCTTCAAAACCTGGAGGTTGTTTCACATAGACTTCTTCAACGAGTTCTCCATTCAGAAATGCACTTTTAACATCCATTTGGAAGACCCGAAAGTTTTTGTGAGCATAATAAGAAAGAAAAATTCTTATTGCTTCAAGTCTAGCAACATGAGCAAAGGTTTCATCATAATCAATTCCTTCCTCCTGTCTGTATCCTCGAGCAACAAGCCTTGCTTTGTTCCTGATGACAATGCTTTTTTCATCCATCCTATTTCGGAAGACCCACTTAGTACCGATAATGGTACTGCCAGAAGGACGAGGCACAAGTCTCCACACTTTTTTTCATTCGAATTGAGACAGCTCCTCTTGCATGGCAGTGATCCAACAAGGATCTGCTAGAGCTTCTTCAATTTTCTTGGGCTCTATGATAGAAAGAAAATTCACATAGAGGCAAATGTTTCTAACACCTCTTCTGGTTTGGACATCTACTTATTGATCACCGATAATCTGTTCAATTGGATGATCCTTGGTACATTTTAGAGCTGGTGGGAGAGGTGCAGGAAATGGGCTAGAAGAAAATGAGGATGATGGATCGGTATGAATGGGGTGAGTATGATGAAGAGGGGTAGAATGGAAAGTAGGATTGGTATTGATTATGGTGGTAGGTTGAGAAGTCGGCCCGGTAGGTGCAGCAGGTTCGGCAGAGGGTAGGAGCCCTGCCGAAATATGGTTGGTAGAGGATGAACCTGCTAAAAAGGGAACATAAGGAGCTATTGGGTCATTGACCAACATCTTCCTAAATCGAAACGTGGGGATGGCTGCTACGCTATATGGAAATAAAGTTGCGCCTTCTCCACTAGCAATTGCTTTTGGCGTAGTGATAAACGCTTGATCCTAACAAGTGGTATCAGAGCAGGTCACGGGTTCGAATCCCATGGAGTGCATTTAAATGCCAAAGGCATGCTGTGCAGCCATTGACTTCTAGCGAAGATCTTGTTAGTGCTGGCAGATGCTGGGGGGGGGGGGGGATTGTTGGGTCATTGACCAGTATCTTCCTAAATCGAAACGTGGGGCTGGCTGCTACGCTATATGGAAATAAAGTTGTGCCTTCTCCATCAGCAATTGCTTTTGGCGTAGTGGTAAACGCTTGATTCTAACAGGAGCTTCTACCAAAATGTGATTAGAGGAATCTTCCCCTACACAAGAGATGATCCACTCCTGAAGTTCATTATCATCACAAGATAAAGAAGAAGACTTGAGATCATCAAATTTTACATGTATTGATTCATCAATACATTTTCTTCAAAGATTGTAGACTCTATAGGGTTTAGAGGAAGAAGAATAACCCATAAACATCCCTTCATCAGCTTTTGGATCAAACTTTCCAAGATGTTCCCGATCATTCAGAATAAAACACACACAACCGAAAACATGAAGAAAACTGATATTTGGTTTTTGGCCATAGCAGACTTCATAGGAATTCTTGTTGTGTCTTTTCACAATAATGGATCGATTTTGAGGAAAGCAAGTTGTGTTTAGAGCCTTAGCCCAGAAGTAAGTAGGAAGATTTGATTCACTCAGCATGGACTTTGTAGTTTCACATAGGGTTCGGTTCTTTCTTTCCACCATACCATTTTGTTGTGGAGTTCTAACCGCTGCAAAGTTTTGTAAAATGTCTTTATCATTGAAGAAGGCATCTAAAGTAGCATTTTTGAATTCGGTGTCGTTGTCACTTCTGATAGATCGAACAAGTTGACCATTCAACACCTCAGACTTCTTGATAAAATTGATGATCTCTTAAGATGTATCAATTTTGTACCTAAGAAAAGATACCCAAGTGTAACGTGTATATTCATCAATAATAACAGGAATGTACCTTTTTCCTTTCGGTAGTCCTATGACCAGGTCCTTATTGAACAAATCATTTAACGTCTTAAAGTTGAGATGAGAGAGACGTTTATGCCAGAGCCAATTTTTTCTTTTCAGAGTCTTCAGAGATAAAACATATTCTCTTTTAATCTGCTGATTTATGACTCATGTTAATGACATAAATATTGTCCTTTCTAAAGCCAAATAGGATAATGTGAAAATTTCTGTCAGTAATGAGACAATAATCAATTCTGAAAATGACATAATATCCCAAATCACATAGCTGGCTAATACTTAAAATATTGTGCATTAGTCCTTCCACATAGGCGACTTTATTGAAAGTGATGGACCCATTAGAAAAAGTCCCATAACCTTTAGTGGAACCACGAGAGTTGTCACCATAAGTTACGGTCGGTCCTTTTTCGTTCACATAGTTTAAAAGAAGAGATTTATTCCCAGTCATGTTTCGTGAGCACCCACTATCAAGATACCATGTATGATGATGCCTAATGACCTGAGAGGAGGATGAGGAGCACTCAGCAGAAAATTCCATCCTTGAGATGGAACCTTTGATTTCATCATCAAGTTTTGCCATAAGGCATTTGCTTGAGATATCTTTGTTGGTCCCGGAGGTTCTTAACAAGTTTGTAGAAGGGGGGGGGGGTTGAATACAAACACATAAATTAAAGTTAAATAAATTTTTTATTGATAAATCAAACACAATTTACAAGTTTGTTGCGGAATAAGATTAAGACAGACTCAATCTAAACACAATATAGAGAAAGGGGGTTTTAGAAGTATAGAAAGCAAAGGTTTCTATCTTGGTTCAAGAATAGAGCACACCCTCAGATGGAGAGGTGATCTTTCTATTTATACCCTATGTATTAAATGCATGGCAGGGTACTTTACACGTGTCATTTAGTGATTGGCTTTGGTAGTCTGACTTTTGGGAGACATGCCTTCGGCCGTATCATGAACAGTGTAGTTGACAGAGTTATTGTACGATTTGTGGCAGAGATATTTCCGTTCTGACACATCGTACTGGTTGTGCAAGGTAAGACAAAAGGAAACTTGAGGCATAAGCTTTGTGATCGATTGATCGCTGAATATCTCTTTCTTCAGAGATATAAAGAGGTTCAGCTATCGCTGAAGCTTTTCCTCATGTTCCTTCGCGTATAATTAGAGTTGTCTTTGCTTCACTGATATCCGCATCAGGTCACTAGTAGACTTCTCTTTGTTCAGTGGCTTCGTCTTCGATTCAGCTATGAACATATGTTGATGCGAGACTTGTCTTCAGGGACTACGTTACTGTTTACATCAGAACTATCATCGATAACTGAACAGACTCAGTTTGATCACTGATAGTGAAACACTAATACATAGAAATGTTTATAAGAGATACTATCAGCGATAACTGAACAGACTCAGTCTGATCATTGACGGTGAAACAATAATACATATTAAAACGTAATTTTCACTAAGTATAGAAGAGGGTCGTTATCAAATCACTGAGAGAGTTTGGATCAACAATCTCCCCCTATTTGATAATGACAAAGTAACTGAAGAAAATTACTTTTAAAGTTCAAAATAAGGAATAATCAGGACTCATAACATACATGTCCCAATTACTATTTTGAGGGATCTTTTACAGTATTGATGGAGTTAAGTACATCACTGAAATTTTCATTAAATCAGAGAAAGAATTACAAGATATGAAAATTATAAGTACAAGTGAAGAACTAACTACTGTAAGTTTAACTAATAGATTACAAGAAATAGGAAACTAATCTATCAGCTATCTAAAGAAGACTTAGGAGGATTTATCATATACTTAGGTATTTCTTCTCCTTTTTGCCTTCGATTAGAAGATTCTTGAGATATGATTGCCTTGATCTGTTCAGCAGAGGGATAGAAGTCACACCATAGGCACAAGAGATCCTTGAGATGACTGAGGGGACAGATAGAAATTTCAAAGACTTTGAAATCTGAGTTCTTCCTCATCATCTCTGAAGAAGATTCCAAAAGGTTCTTTAAGTACTTGTCCTGCAACATATGGTCCACCAGGGGGCAGAGATAGATCGAGAACTGAAAGATCAGGAGGAGGACCGAACAGAGCTTCTCTTGAGAATTTGATCGAAGTTTCATTTCTTATCACTGCGACATTCTCAGACGAGGAGGAGACAAGATTCCTTTTGAATTGCCTTGGTTTGGAAGGAAGAGCAGATGGTACTTTCAACACAGTGGAGACTCTGTTGATGAGGGCTTCTAAGATGCCTTCGACATAGCCTCTGCTGGTTGATTTGGATTTCTTCAGCGCTTCTTTGAACTCTAGCCATTCCATATAACCAAAGGTTTCCAGCTTTGACACAAACATGGCCTTGCAGCTTCCACCCTCTCTGGTAATCTCCATAGTGACAGAAACTCGATCCTTCTTCTTTTTCTCAGAGATAGTAACAGCTATGATTTTCATTGGCTCAGAGCGATAGTCGATTTTTGCTTTTACACCATTCGACTGAGCTATCGCTGACCATTAGTTCTTTTGAGCGCTCCTCTTCAATCTCTTTCAAAAGAGCAGCCTGGACTTCAACTGGTTTCTTTTTCAGCTTCTTGTCTTTGACCTGAGATGACTGAACCTTGAGAGCAAGAGATGCATCTCTTTGGCAATCAGCTATCAACTTCTCGGCCCTGTCAGATTCTTCGATTTCAGCTTCAGTCAGGAACTCTAGATCTGTTGATTGAGAGGGGATCTTTAGTCATTAATTCTCTAGATGAGAAATCATCTCTGTTCGTCTCTTCATCTCTTCCTCTGACCAGTGAGATGGTCTAGAGGGCCTCCCTAAATGTTGCAGGGACTCTTCTTCCTTATCTTCTTCATCAATCTCTCTTACAGAGATTGGGATTATTTGATCATCAGTTACAACAGCTGGGATTATTTGGAGTTCTTTACCCTTAAGCAGGGGAGAGAACTATCTGGTCAGAAAATGAAAAGGTTAGTTTATTTTTGGGGAAGAAGAGAGATAAAGGTTAGAAAGAGACAGGGGTTGGGTTTTATAGAAGAATATTGGAACAAGAGAAAGGCATACCTGAGAAGGAGTCTCCTCAGATAGTGAAAAAAACTTCAGGCTTCCCTCAGCAGTAGCATCCTTGGATTTGCTATGGGAAGGGGTTCCTGAGGATGTTCCATGGCTCCCCCTGCTTGGACAACTTCTTTCGAAGTTATCGCTGATGATGTGACGGCTGAAGAACGCCATAAAGACTGATCTTCTTCATCGTCATCATCATCATCTTGATGAGGGTGCTGATCCTCTTGATCTTCAAGATCAAGAGCTTCATCTTCATCGTCGTCCTCTTCTTCATCATCGATTAAATCTTCGAGAGAAGGAGGGGCTTTATCAGCAACCATCTCCCCCTCAACATGAGAGGGAGCTTCTTTCTGTTGGACCTCAGCAGCAGCTTCTAATTCTGTATTTCTTCAGATGCTTTCTCCCCCACTTTGTCATTATCACGGAGGGAGAGATCTTTGGAAGGAGATGAAGTGTATGCAGCGGCCAACTTTTGAACTTCAACCTCCAAACTGTCCAGACGACCTTCAATCGCAGGAAGATCTGACGTAGCCTGATGAATGAACTCAATGGAAATGCCCAGAGAGGTATGATCGTTCTCTGTGAATGAGGGAGTAGGAGTCGGAGCTGGTGCCTTCAGGTGAGACAGGAGTTGCTGAAGAATAACTTCACAGGAATCAACCTTGGTAGACAAGATATCAAACTGTCGCGTGGAATCCTCCTTCACTTGGTCAATCGCGGCTTGAAGAGCGGAGATTTGAGAGGATTCAACTTTCATTGAACACGTAACTGTCAATGTGTTCAACTCTTCACCAGCTGAATTGACAGCGCTGGTGGTGCCATTGATGGCTGTCGTGAGAGAATCCACCTTGATTCCCAAATTGTTGACATTGGCGTCAACAACGGCCATATTAGGAACTAAAAGAAATGTTAGTTGCTGAGAAACAGGCTTATATGGAGAGTTGGGAGAAATGTTTAGGGTTATAGGTTTACCTGAGTTTTCAAACATTTTGTAGAATTGTAGAGATTCCTCAAACGTTTGATTATCAGGTCCTAGGGTTCCAAACGGCGGTTGTGTAGAAATAGATGCAGGGTTAGAGACCAAAGAAATAGAAGGATTAGAGATGGGGATAGAAGATGTAGGGAGAGGAGTAGTTACCTCAGTTTGTTGCTGAACTGAGATTGTAGGTTGCGTCACTGTTGTTGTGACAACGACCGAGATCGCTGGCACGGTTGAAGTGGGTAATGCTGAGGATGTGGAGGAGATGACCACAAAATCATCCAAGGAAGTTTGTCGAGAAACTTCCTCAGGCCTTGAACTAGTGGTGATGGTCTCCTTAGTCACTTTGGCCTTCTTCGAAGGACCAAGGGAACTAACAGATGGTCGTTTGGTGGGGATAGCAGCAGGGATAGCAGAAGAAGGAACCCTCTGCGTGGCCGCTGAAGAAGAAGAAGTGTGGAGAGAGAGTCGAGAGCGAAGATCAGAAATACTTACCTCGTTGGGGAGCGGCTTGACCTCCAAGGAGCGCTGGCCCACTTTGGCAAAAGTGCCATCAGAAGTAGTGGGGTAAGTAGCAGGGTATAGGAACTTCAGCTACGCACAGATGAAGCGTACATAGGGAATCTTGGGATCCCTCTCTGTCTTCTCTATCTTTGACCTCAGATCGTCAAAGATAGCTGTGGCGTAGTCGAAATTTCTTCCAGCTATCACGGAGTAGGCCATCTGGACCTGAATCTTGTTGGCCTGGTCCAGGGACCCACTCTTTCCACTCATACACTGAATGAAGTGAGCAAAGATGTAGTTAAGCTGATAAGGCATGTTCACCTTCTTTATGAGAGTCAGCTTCTTGTTGGGGATTGTCGTTCGCGGCTTTGGTTCCCAACAATATTCCATTTCATCCAGAAAGTGGATGAGTTCAACGTCAGTAGGCAAGGCATCGAACCCATTCCTAGGTTTGTCAGGAAATCGCAGAGCTTTCCTTAATCCCAAGGCAGTCATCATCCCTGGTCCGAGATTAGTGATGAAAGAAATAGCAGGAACCGGATTACCCTTTTTGTTGGTGACAGAGGTTTCTTCAGCGGTGAACCAAAATTGCTGGAGAAGAGTTTTTGAAGGCATGGGATCCACAGTGATGGCGTAGGCAATGCAGGATTACTTTAGAAACTTTGCAGCGTCCACCAGATGTGGGTATTTGACACCATCAAAATCCAGTCGTGCGAGATGGTTATTTTTCGGAATCTCAGAGTCAGTTATGGCGAACTTGACGTTCTTGGAAGCGATGAGAGCAGATTGAGCCATTCTGAATACGAAAAAAATAGAGAATAGAAGGGAAGGTTTAGAGGCTAAAAATAAAGAAGTTTTTACCAGTTTCTATTTGAGGAAAGAAACGCATAAAAACAAAAATATTTGAAGATTCATACATTGTTCTTAAAGAAAAAATGAAGAACAGTAAGAAAACCAAAGGTTTTTAGAAGAATAAAATCAAACAAATGATTTTATAGGATAAAAATCTTATAGAAAACCCATAATGAAGAGAAATGGTGTTTTGTTAACAAGATTTAAATAGAAGAAAAAAAAAATCAAAGAAACCTGATAATCTTGAAAGAGGAAGATGCAGATGCTTGAAATTTCTTGAGAGAGTTTCTTGCTCAGAAAGGATTTTTAGAAAGCGTAAAAGATAAGAATGAAAAGAAACATTCTTTTTATACGTAGAGAGTAGGAGAGAGAAAGAGAGAGGCGGGAATACAAATGTTCATCATGACATGGACACGTCCCACGAAGTTGATTGGATAGAAGGGGAACGGACGAACGTGTTAGAAAAAGGCATGTCGTGGATTGTCGGTTCAAATGACGTCATAGGAGAGAGAAAAAAAAAACGTTTCATTTGTTCGTTTTGAAATGATCGCTGAAGAAAAGTCAGCGATAGGTTTTCTTTTGAAAGAATCTCTGATGAAACCAGTTCCTTAGAATATGAGTGCTGAGGGAGACCAGAAACCAGTTCCTTAGAAGAGAGAGAATTCAGGGTTTTGAAGTTCAGATGAGAGAGCCTTCTGTGCCATAGCCAGTTGACATCAGAAGAGGATTTAGAGAGAAAACACACATTCTCAGTGGTAGTAGAGTCCATATCTATAACATAGACATTTTCTTTACGAAAACCACTGAGAGCCAGTTTTCCTTTCTCATTCACCACTGAACATGCTTTCTTAGAAAAGCGAACTTCATAGTCTTTGTCACATAGCTGACTGATGCTCAGAAGATTGTGCTTCAACCCATCTACATAAGCGACTCTTCTGAAGGTAGTTGTCCCATTGTTGAGGACACCAAACCCTCGGGTATATCCTTTTCCATTTCCACAAAGGTCACAGAGGGACCTTTCTCTTCCTTGTATTCAGTGAGCAGGTCTTTTTGTCCAGTCATATGACGAGAACATCCACTATCGAGATACCAGATGCCCTTTGATCCCTGCACACATAAGGAAGATTAAGCGTTGTTTGGTACCCACTTTTCAATGGGTCTTTTGGGGTTAGTGTAGATGAAAGGTTCAGCAATCTTCACAGCAGATGAAGATTCAGCTTCAGTGGTAATATTCACTTTGATTAATTTCTTAACCTTAGTGGTATTTTTCACCTTGGTTGATTTTTCAGCTTTGGTGACCTTCTCAGCCTTAGAGGCATTTATCTTCACTTTAGCTTTTTTATCAACTTTAGTGGCTGTTGGACATTTGCTTGCAATATGGTCAGTAAAACCACAGTGATAGCATTTTCTATATTTGAAAGTGGTTTTAGGTCTGGGAGTAAAAGGTTTTGAGAATTTAAGATGAGCAGGGCCAGTTCCAAGAATGCTTTTAGCATGAGATCTGGGAGGAATTTTGATTTCTTCAAATCTCTTAGGCTTGAGATCAATCTTTAGCTTCGGAGGACAGAGATCGAAGATTTCTATCACAGAGCTAGAGGATTGATTCGCTGAAGGTTTAGAGGGAACTTTCAACTTTGCTTTCTTGGTAGCCTTCTGAGGACGAAGAATGGATTTTCTTTTATCCGCAGACTTAAAGCCTTTGGATTTTTCCTCAGGGATAGAATTAGAAGAAGAAGGATAAAACTGATTATAAGAAGTGTCAGAGATAGAAGTGACAAACGTTTCAAACTTAAACACTTGTTGGTCCCGGAGGTCTTTAACAAGTTTGTAGAAGGGCGGGGGGTTGAATACCAACACATAAATTAAAGTTTAATAAATTGTTTATTGATAAATCAAACACAATTTACAAGTTTGTTGCGGAATAAGATTAAGACAGACTCAATCTAAACAAACTTAAGAAACACTAAGATGGTTGCACAATAATATAGAGAAAGGGGGTTTTAGAAGTATAGAAAGCAAAGGTTTCTATCTTGGTTCAAGAATAGAGCACACCCTCAGATGGAGAGGTGATCTTTCTATTTATACCCTATGCATTAAATGCATGGTAGGGTACTTTACACGTGTCATTTAGTGATTGGCTTTGGTAGTCTGACTTTTGGGAGACATGCTTTCGGCCGTATCATGAACAGTGTAGTTGACAGAGTTGTTGTACGATTTGTGGCAGAGATATTTCCGTTCTGACACATCGTACTGGCTGTGCAAGGTAAGACAAAAGGAAACTTGAGGCATAAGCTTTGTGATCGATTGATCGCTGAATATCTCTTTCTTCAGAGATATAAAGAGGTTCAGCTATTGCTGAAGCTTTTCCTCATGTTCCTTCGCGTATAATTAGAGTTGTCTTTGCTTCACTGATATCCGCATCAGGTCACTAGTAGACTTCTCTTTGTTCAGTGGCTTTGTCTTCGATTCAGCTGTGAACATATGTTGACGCGAGGCTTGTTTTCAGGGATTACGTTACTGTTTACATCAGAACTATCAACGATAATTGAACAGACTCAGTTTGATCACTGATAGTGAAACACTAATACATAGAAATGTTTATAAGAGATACTATCAGCGATAACTGAACAGACTCAGTCTGATCGCTGATGGTGAAACACTAATACATATTAATACGTAATTTTCACTAAGTATAGAAGAGGGTCGTTATCAAATCAATGAGAGAGTTTGGATCAACAATCTCCCCCTATTTGATAATGACAAAGTAACTGAAGAAAATTACTTTTAAAGTTCAAAATAAGGAATAATCAAGACTCATAACATACATGTCCCAATTACTATTTTGAGGGATCTTTTACAGTACTGATGGAGTTAAGTACATCACTGAAATTTTCATTAATTCAGAGAAAGAATTACAAGATATGAAAATTATAAGTATAAGTGAAGAACTAACTACTGTAAGTTTAACTAATAGATTACAAGAAATAGGAAACTAATCTATCAGCTATCTAAAGAAGACTTAGAAGGATTTATCATATACTATGGTCTTCCTTTGGAGACGATTTTGTTCATAGTTAAAGAAGGTTCCATAGAGAGAAGTAAGGGTAAGGCTTTCCAAATCCCTGGTTGTCTTAATACAAGTACTGAGGTTCTCCTAGAAATATGGAAGACCATCTATGAACTTGCACAAGATTTCCTCATTGTAATAAAGCTTTCCAAGAAGTTTGAGGTCGTTTAGAAGATTGTTAAAACGATTATAGTAGTCAAAGAGAGATTCTCCCTTTTCATGAGAGAAAAGTTCATATTTTGGAACAAGAGAGATTTTTCTAGATTTCTTAACTTCATCTGTAACTTCGTATAGAACATATAGAGTTGACCACATCTCTTTGGCAATAGAGAAATTAACTAGAGAGTGGTACACTTCATCTGGAAGGGATTGAGCAATAATAGCTCGCACTTTGGAGTCAAGCCCAATAGTGCGCCTGTCTTCCTTAGTGTACTCTTTTTCCGTTTTCAGAACATACCGGCCTGTAGCAGAGTTACGTTCCTCGTCAGATGAGTCATCGGAAACTTGGAAGAGAGATTCTTTTTCCTTCTATTTGTTTTTAGGAGTTTTGATAAATTTGTCCTAGACTTTAGGGACAAATGGACCTTCACGAAGAATAGTCAGAAAACGGGTGTCGGCCCCCTCTAAGAATAGCATCATCCGAATTTTCCATAAATAAAAGTTGTTCGGATTGAACTTAGGAGGTTTGACAGTAGAACCATTATCAGGATGAAAAGAGTTTTGAGAGAAAGAATCAACTTTTGCATTGGACGATGATGCCATCGCGGATCTGGTTTATTATATTATACCAACCGCTCTGATACCACTTGTAAGTCCTAAATAAGTTAAACAAGGTTTTGTAGAAGGGGGGGGGGTTGAATACAAAACACAAAAAATACTTAATTTTAATTCTTTATAGATAAGAGTATCAAAGAATTACACTTAGAAAAACATAGATTGTTGCGAAAAAAAACAACTAAAGACTATTCTAGCAATCTAACACTAAGAAGACTTTTAACACAAAGACAAAAATCTTAGAGAGAGAAATACTTGCTAACAAACTTGCTGAATTTTTGCACTTGAAAATCTTGAGCTGAAAGCGTATTTTTGCATGTGGCCATCCTCACCCTTTATATACTATCCAAAACATTGATTGAAAAGGACACTTGTCATCTGATGAGTGGATGCATGGATATTTTCAATAAAATACAAGATATGTGAAAAGACCTTTCGAAAAGCAAAAGGTAACTTTTGTACTATGAAGTGCAATATCTGAATATAATATACCTAGTTCAAATCGTTTTGAGATTTAGAAAAGAGAAAGTCTCAATCAGATCGGAACATAAGTGAATATCCTTTATGCAAAAGAAGTTTCCATTCCCTTATGTCAGAGGATCATTGGGAATGAGGAAATATGTTAAATCGTGAGGATTTGACATATATGAGTGCCGAAATGAGAAGAATCGGCCCAAGGGATTTTTACCGACTAAGAGGGATCGGCAGAAGAAGGTGTTGCCAATAGGTCGGCAAGAGGATTGCCTATTTCGGCAAGGAGAAAGGTCTGCCGAATTTAAGGAATCTTCGGCAGAGGAAGAGTCTGCCGAAGGTTTTGCTAATCTTCGGCAGTAGATGCTTAGTATTTCACTGAAGTGTATCTTGATTCGCATCAATAGACTAGATTCATGTTATGTTTGGTTGATCTTCGATTCACCAATCTGTTAGAGCATAACTAAGATATTACAAAGAACCATGATATTTTCTAAGTATAAGGATGTACAATCATTTACAGAAGAACAGACAAAAACTAAAGGAGAGATCATCTTCAAATCTTAGATGATCCAACAATTATCATACATAAAAGTCCAATATATGCAAATCTCACCTCATTGTTTCATATTCATACATAAGAAATCAAATGTAGCCATATTGTTGGGTCTGAAATATGCTAAGGATGGATACTACTGCTGGACTTAAAGATTAATACTGCTAGTAGTATTACTACTGCTTGAAGAGTTAGTACTGCTATGAGAATGATTAGTACTGCTTGAAGAGTTAGTACTGCTAGTAGTTAGTATTGCTTGAAGAATTACTACTGCAAGCATGGTTAGTACTGCTGAGGAGATTAATGCTGCTAGAAGATTAACGCTGCTTCTGATGATAATGTTGATAAAGATGGATTGATATGAAAGACTAGGAGCTGAAGATAATGTTGAAGATAATTATGTGCTGGATGCTAAAGATCAATATTTCTTTAGTAATTATCTTGTAATCAGTTCTATATATATAGTCTAGAAGTCTTTGATAGTTAAAGATAGTTTTTGATAGTCTTATTCATACAGAATACGTTTAGAGAGAATTAACCTCAAGGTTCTTTGTAGTCCTTTCAATAGAGAAGTATTGAACGTCTGTTGAGCTTGTTCAACAGATTGAGGTTTTATTTGTAATCATTAAGTTAAATCAATATAACTTGTGATTTGAGTTCATACACTGTTTGATTGATTTATTGTTAAAGTGTTATTCCGCGACTTCTTTAACATAGTTTATGAGTGTTTATTAAATTCTTGTTTCGAATTTCGATCCTGACAAGTGGTGTCAGAGCCATCAACTCAGAAATCAAAAATCATCATGGACGGATCTCATGACAGTGTTCTTGTTTCAAAGGTTCCCATGCTCAAACCCAATGAGTTTGACATGTGGAAAATCAGAATCAAGCAGTATATTCTTCTTACCGATTACTCAATGTGGGATATCATTGAGAATGGTCCCTCCAATGAAGGAAAGATGGGAGCAGATGGCAAGACAACTCCACCAAAGACTGATGGAGAAAGAAAGATGAGGCAGACTGAGATGAAAGCCTTGAGCACTCTGCTCTTGGCAATTCCTAATGAATATCAACATCAGTTTTGCAACTGTTCTGATGCTCAAATCCTGTGGAATGCATTGGAGAAGAGATTTTCAAGTACTAAAAGCACTAAGAGAAATCAGAAGGCAATTCTCAAACAACAATATGAGAATTTTATGTCTACAAAGAATGAGTCCATGACTCAAACCTTTGATAGATTCAACAAGTTGGTAGGAGAGTTGGCCACTGTTGGTGTCAAGATGGACCAGGATGATGCAACAGAAAATTTCTAAGATCTCTTGGTGAAGAATGGGTGATGTACACTGTATCCTTAAGACAGAATGATAATCTGGAGGATAAGGAGCTTGATGATCTCTACAATGATCTAAGGGTGTTTGAAGCAGAAGTTGAATCTAAGAAAAGACCATCTGGATACTCCCATAATGCTGCCCTCCTATCATCTACTACTGATTCTACTGCTAATACAGAATCAGTTAGTGCTACATATGGCTCAAAACAGGATGGACCTAATGATTCTGTTTTGGAAGCATTCCGTGCTAGTCATGCTAAATCTGCTCTTATCAATGATGATCTGGAGCAGATCAATGTTGATGACCTTGAAGAGATGGATATCAAGTGGCAAATGGCAATGCTCACCATGAGAGTCAAAAGATTCATCAAAAGAACAGGTAGAAACAATTTTGCCATGAGAAGAGAAGATGGTGCTGGATTTGATAAATCCAAAGTGGAATGCTACAAATGCCATAATCTGGGACACTTTGCAAGAGAGTGCAGAGGAGGTATTGCTCAACAACATGGAAGCAATAATCAACAACCAAAGTCTACTAACTGTAACAGGAATTCATCTCAAGCTCTTGTCTCACAAGAAGGGATGGGCTCTGATTGGAGTGATCAAGCAGAGGAGGCAATTCAGAACCAAGCATTGATGGCTGAGGTTTCAGAGTCATCAAGCACTGCAATCCCCACTGAGGTAAAATCTAACCTTTGCTCTAAAACCTGTCTTGAAACTGTTAAAAAGTACAGGGATCACAATCAGAGCATGTGTGATGACCTTAAAAGGTTAGAGAAAGATAGAAGAAAGTATGTTGTTATTGTTGAGAAGTTTGAAGAACAAATAAAGGCATATCAAGCCAATGAACTTCAACATTCATATGATCTCAACTATTGGAAGTGGGAGAAGAATCAGTTAGAGATTGAACTAGAGAAGGCCAAAGAAGAATGTGAGAATATTAGGAGTGAATTTGAGAAGGCCAAACTAGATATTGAGAAATATTCCAATGCTTCTAAAGCAATGGACTCTTTACTTAAATCTCAAATTCATGACAAACTAAAGAGAGGTATATGCTACAACAACACCCCTCCACCTTATAATAATAACTATATTCCTCCCACCTCAGACCTCTTAGAAAGACAGGATAAGAATGACTTACCTGCAGGAGCCATAGAAGTAGATCCATTAAACAAGGTAGTGGTTGAGGCAGATTCTGAAGAAAAGAACTCTGAGGGTAAGAATAAGGAAGAACATAAAGATATTCCCTTAGAAAACCATATTCTTATGAATGAGAGAGGGGGTAAACCATTTATTAAGAGTGATAAAGTGGAGATGTCCAAGACATAAAAAGAGATTGTTAAGAGTGAGAAAGCTGAGACCTCCAGGAAAGGAAAGGAAAAGGTACAGGGAACTCATTATATGCAAACTACTGTTGTAAATCCCTGTACTTGTCAACAGAACAAGCCCCATAAACATGATAAAAGAAGGGGAAATTAGAGAAACAGAACTAATCAGTGGGCTTAAAAACAGGGAATTGATCTAAGCAAAGTCAATAGACCAAAGCCTTGTTTTATTTGTGGCAAGTTAAACCATCTAGCCAAACACTGTTATTTCAATCCTATTAACCAAAGATTTTCTGTTCAAAGACAAACACAAAATTCAGTTGGTTATAGGAAACAATCAAGAAATCACATGGCTGCTAATATGAGAACAGTACCAATGAAAACTGGGACTACAAAATCTCATATTCAGAATAAGTTTGCTAAATCAAAAGAAAATACTCCAAGCAAGTCAAGGAGTAACTCACAGAACAAGAAAGCAAACAACTTTATCATGATTTGGGTTCCAAAAGTCAAGAAACCTGTTAGTACTGCTACCTCAAATAGTACTGCTAACAGAAATAGTGCTGCTGATAGCAATACTACTGCTGACCAAGTTAGTACTGCTAACCAAGTTAGTACTGCTAACAAGGATAGTGCTGCTACCAGTATTAATGCTGCCAAGCCTATAATTTTGACAAAGTATTACAACCATGAGATTCCTAAATCTGATTATCTCATCCAGACTAAGATTACTGATTATAAATATGTTGATGAGATAGGGCAACCCAAGACCACTTTGGCTTGGGTTCCCTCTAAAAACTAACTGTTTTATCTTATGTGCAGGGCAATCAACAACTCAATAAGAAGAGCATTTGGCATGTAGATAGTGGTTGCTCTAGGCACATGACAGATAACATGGCTTGCCTTCAAAACTTCAAAAAGTTTGATGGAGGACATGTTACTTTTGGTGATAATCCAGCAGGAGGTAAGATCAGTGGAAAAGGTATGGTCGCAAAAGGTAAGATGTCCTTTAAAGATGTTTACTATGTTGAGCAATTGAGATACAACCTGTTAAGTGTATCACAGGTCTGTGACAAGAAACATAGTATATTATTTACTGAGACTGAATGTATTATCCTTGCTCCAATATTCAAGGTAGTTGATGAAAATATGATACTACTTAGAACTCCTAGAAAGGATAATGTTTATTGTTTGGATTTAGAGAATGTATCATCTGATTCATCATTAAACTGTCTATTTTCAAAAGCTTCTTTAGATGAATCATCTCTTTGGCACAGAAGGATGTGTCACATGAATTTTAAAACAATGAACTTTCTTGTGAAAAACAACCTTGTAAGAGGTTTACCTCAAAAAGTGTTTTCATGTGATGATCATTGTATTGCTTGTCTTAAAGGCAAGCAGCACAAAGCTTCTCATAAGTCCAAACAAATAAATATAATCTCTTCACCTCTTCAATTATTGCATATGGATCTCTTTGTTCCTACTAATGTTATGAGTATTGGAAAGAAGTCCTATTGCTTAGTCATTGTTGATGACTTCTCTAGATTTACATGGGTATATTTTCTGAGGACTAAGGATAAGACAAGTGGACTGATCAAATTCTTTGTACTTAGGATTGAAAACCAAAATAATTTAAGAGTTAAAGTCATCAGATCTGATAATGGAACAAAATTTAAAAACAATGACTTAAACAACTTTTGTGAGACTAAAGGTATTGAGAGACAATACAGTGCTCCTAGAATTCCTCAACAGAATGGTGTTGCTGAGAGGAGAAATAGGACACTAATTGAGGCTGCTAGATCTCTGTTGGCAGATTCAAAGCTACCCATCACTTTTTGGGCAGAAGCAGTTAATACTGCTTGTTTTGTCCAAAACAGGGTTCTAGTAGTCAAATCTCAAGGCAAGACACCTTATGAACTTTTTAACAAGAAGAAACCATTTATTGGATTTTTCAAACCTTTTGGGTGTCCTTGCATAATTCTCAACACCAAATCTCACTTAGGTAAGTTTGAAAGAAAAGTTGAAGATGGATTTCTTGTTAGATACTCCTCTCAGAGTAAGGCATATAGAGTATTTAATAGCTCTTCAAGGATTATAGAGGAAAGTGACAATGTCAAATGCAATGAGAACACACCAAATCAAATTGGTACAGGTCCTGATTGGTTGTTTGACATTGATTCACAAACTAATGCATTGGGCTTTAGTAATGTGCAAACTGCAGGAACAAATTCAGAACAGGTACAAGCACAGTGTAACACCCCGAATTTCGTTATGTAACCTTGGTATTCTAGTGTTAAGCTTTTGTTGTTAGCACCGCGTTTGGTTCCAAGTTTGAGTTTGGCTTTTGGTGGTTTTGGACAAACCACAGTGAACTACGCGAGTTGCACCCCAACTTGAGGTCGCGGCACAACCCGCGAAACCCTCTGGATGGGTTTGGTTTTGTGTAAGCGGGCGAGTTATGCCACGGGTTGAGGTCGCGGCATAACCCACGAGATGGCCTGGCCGACTTATACCCTTTTCAGGCTAAATATCTTTCTCTTTTTTCTCTTTTCTTTCTTTCCTTACAAGTTTCTTTTCTCTCTTTCTCTATCTCTTTCTTCTTTTGGATGTCGAGGTTGTCGTTGTTGCTAGTATTTCGTGTATCTAGCGAGGATTCGGTATTGAAGGCTTCATCTCCTTGTTGTTGTCGATATCTGGTTTTTCGGGTTTTTTGTCTAAAGCCTATCTGGTGAGTTCATACTACCATTTTACAAACTTTATACATGTCAAAACTCTTATTTATGAAATTCGAGGTATTTCTATGGTATGATTTCATGTTCTCTACATTTTGATATAAATGAAGTTTTTGGTGATTTTCGGGGTTCTCGATCAGTATTGACTAAAATGACGGGTTCCGCCTTATTAGAAGTAAAATGATGTTTACTTTCCCATGTATGTGGCTTATTGAAAGAATGTATATAAACTGGTGTTATGATAATCTTTCTTACCAGCAGTTGATCTGGAAAATGGAATTTTGAAATATAAATGTGTTGAAAGCTGTTTATCTAGCTTTGAAACTGGTCACATGAAATATTGTGACAAGTCATGACTATACTAGTGGATCCCAAGGTATAGAGTCGGCTTATTGTTGGGATGTTTGTACCCCTTCGTTGTAGATAGATACATTTGATCTTCGGGAGCACTTAGTACGGTTATGTGAGATCGGTTACTAGCCATGGGTCAAATGTAGTCTAATGAACGAGTATGACTGGTTCCTTGGGGGCCTCCCTCACATCGTAGTACGGACCGAAGCGTTCGTGGCCATGGTTCCAGTATTTAGCTCATAACTCGGATTGGTGGTCTACTTTGTGTTACACCACAATCCTTGGTAAAATGGTTCTTTTGTCATCGTATGATGAGTTTTGGACCGAAAAGGCCCGGTTGTCGCGAAATGTTATCTTTTATAAATTAAACCTTTATGAAAAGATTTCCTTATGATACTGATGTTTATATTTCGGGAAGTTTATAAAAGAACTACTTGTGCATTAAATTGTGAGGTTCTGGAAAGAAGGTTTATAGTCTCATTTCATTCTTATCAACAGTTAACTTGGAAATGCTTATTTGAAAAGATTCCCTTTGATACAAAAGTTTATATCTCTTGAAATTTATAAACTGTATGTTCTCACTAGGCTTTAAGCCTAACACTTTTCTCAAATGATGTGTATAACATGTTTCCCTTAGCGGTGGGTTGCACAGGGTTTTTGAGAGTCGAGCGTGGACTCGAGGCATTTTTAGATGTCTATTATTTTGGCGTTGGGCATTGTTTAAGTCCCATCTTTTAGTGAACTTTGGTTCGTCAAGTGATGTAGTCTAGACAGTTATGTTTAAATTAGTTTTGTTGATAAATTCTATACCCGTACGAGTTTTGTAAGTCTTAGTACTGTTCCCCTTTAAGGGAGGTTTATACCAATTCGAATGTCTTGTTGCCTTTATTTCCGCAGTTTTATTTCACTCTAAATTTTAGGGTGTAATAAGTTGGTATCAGAGCTCTAGTTTAAGCGAACTAGGCATGAATGTAAGATGTCTAGACTTAGACTGAGTATGTTAAGAAATGATTGGTGAGATTTGGGTAAAACTTCTAAGATGGGTTAGTCATAGAGTCGACGGAGGTTATGTTAATCAAGCGTTGTGATGGTGGTAACAAGAACCCTTATGTGTTATATGTTCATAATCTCACTTAGCTAATGTGATTACGAGGATATTTTACGTGAGTGTAATTGGTTTGCTAATGTTATGACAATTGGTAGACGTAGTGGTACGTTTCTTTCGTGCGTGTTTCTGTTAAACTCTTCCTTACCCTTTCTCGTGCTTGTGTTTACCTGCTCTACCTTGGTAAGTTGACCGTTAGAGTAGTGCGAAAGTTTCTAAGTGAGTAAGCTAAGGAATGTTGGTTGTTTATAGCGATGTCTCCTTGGGATGGTATTAAGTGCGATGAACGCGTTGAGTTAATCGTCAGGATGTTGGGAAGCGTAGTATTAAGATGCGAGTGCCGACCGAATTCATGCATTAAACTTATTTCTAAAATAAGGTTGCATAAATTGCTTTTCATGATCTCCAACCATAAAGTAAATTACCTTATAACGTTTTGGCAAAAACATTTAGCACTCAACATATTTTAAACTGTGAGCATAAGAGTGCTTAAAATTGTTTCGTTGCACCTGATTACAAATTGTTATCAAAACTCTCTTTATTCACGTCTTGTGTTTAAATGCTATTTTTGGATGTCGTAATATCTGTGTTTTAACGCTTTTTAAGTTAATGGGCAAGTAGTTGTGAAATTTTAACCTTGACATTGGATCTCTTCCACGTATGTCAATGGTTTTAAAGGAAAAGTTATTTCCATGCTTTGAGTCGGAGTTTCTTGGAGATTTTAGTTTGTACGAGTTTTGTTGAATTTCATGGAGTTTTGTTTTAAGGATTCTTTTGTCGCGTGCGTATATTTAGAGATGCGTGAGTTTAATTTCATTGCGTGCAAGTTATGAGTTCTTTGGGTGTCGTGTCTCATCAAAAATCTTGTCAAAATGGTCGCCTTACCTTGTGTTGAAAAATGGAAATTTGGACACCACTTGATTTTTGCGTTAATGAGTTTTATGAAAATCCAGTTGGATTATGGTGTTTCATCTTACGACTTTTGTGTCGCGTGAATAAGTTTAGGAACATGTGCATATGCATCATTGTGTGCGTTAATTATGGGTTTTGTTAACCAATGTCAACTGTTGTGTACTTTGTGCATTAGATTTAAGTATCACGTGGGGGTGAGTGATTGCATAAACGATTTATGTTATTTTTAAAACAGGACTTTCGTTCTGATCGTATTTCCATCATTAACTCTTACTGTTAAAAATTTCCGCAAGGAATTTTAGAGAATTAGCGGTATTTTGGTCGTTGTAGTTTCTATTTTGGTCAAATGTATTTATCTTCGCAACGGGAAGCTTTAAACTCGATTTGAAATTTTATTTGCATCCCCGTTATCTTACCGCCCTTTGGGGAATAAATTGTTGCATATGGGGTGAGTTGAAAATTCTTTTGCTGCAACGTCTCGTCTCTTGGTTATAGAGGGGAATTTTAAAGATAAAATCGTGATTTTCCCATTGGAGTTGTACAAACAATTGTTGCACGTGTTGAAGTGCAAGAACCTATTTTCACGTTTATAGTGTAAATTGTTGCGTATGTTTTACTTGGTATTTCTCAAGGTGTGAGTATATTGATAAGTTTTCGTATTCGGTAATTTGGATTGTTTTAACATCATAAATTGCTCATGTCGAGATTGAATATTTCAACAAGTAAATAGCGTGATTTACGTATTCTGGGTGATTTTGTACACGTAAAATCTATATTATGATTTATGCATCTTTGATGATTTTGTGCAAGCAAAGTTTATTTCATGACATATGCATCTTAGTATATTTGCATTCATAAACCTTTGGAAAATCTTTGGTCTCAATACGTGTTGAGTTTTGAGAAATCATGTCCTTGTGGTGTGTGTTCTCATAAACATTGTTTAAAGACATTTCATTATTTGGGGAAACGTTAAATGTCGGTTAAATGTGTTTTAAGGTTTACGAGGCTTTCGTTGGAAATTTACGCGATGTGTTGGGCCTTTGGCTCGGGTTTTGACTAAATGAGTCATGTGGACATTTGTCCGGATTTATAACCGCAATGAAAGATTTTAGTATGATGGAGTTTATTCGTGTTTTTGGTGAGTTACATGTTTTTGGGTGCTTTGGTCATTCAATTGGAGTCATGTAATGTTTAGACAGTGTTGTAATGGTTTCATTGGCACGTAAGTCTGTCTGTTTAGTAAGGCCTGAGGTTTTGGGTTACACTTAGTGATCGCTCGGGTTTGCTAGCGAGTAGACAATAGGTGGCACGAGCCACTGAGTTGGAACTCGTCTAGATTGGGTAGACACCCGTGTCCGTAAGCCCTTGAGGTGGAACTCGACAGAGTATGGCTAGAGGCAACAACGGTTTGAGGTTGTGATGTCTGGTATGGCATGGGAACTAAGATCGGGATACGTGGTGAAATCCAATAACATCACGGGTGGCCCCATTCATTTGTTCTCGCCACCCAAGATGGAAACGTTTAGAGGTCATGCGAGGAAGTTGTATGGGCGGCCTACTTGTGTGTCCTTCTATTCTCTTTGTGTACGGGTCTCTCCGTCATAGACCCGAGGTATTTTAAACACTAACGTCATATTTTTACCAACTTTGGTTATGTGGAGTCGACGGTAAATGATGGCTTTAATATTAGGTTCTCCCCACGTATATTAAGGTTTGAATGAAGTGTGTTTTCCTGCGTATGGGTATTTAGTTTTCTTTCATTTTGGTCGCATGAGTATTGGACCTAATGTCCATGATTTCGGACGTATGGTATGCATGGTGTTACTAATGTTTCATACTTCGAGTTAGTACAAGTTGTATCAATTTATAAAGCATCGTTGAAATGAAGGATCCATCTTTGAAAGTGCATAACTTTGAAAATGAGTTGTTCCATGTTTTAAAATTCATTATTTGAAAGGTTCTATTTTAAAGAGAAGTTCATCAATTTAATTCCTTTTACTTATGTAAAACTCCTGAGCTCTCTAGGCGTTAAGCCTAATCCTTTTTATTTTTCAGCCTGTGCATCAAATTCTTGTTGTGGGTTTTATTAGCGCCCGTCCTTTGTAGTCCGAATGTATAGATTGGTGGTATGTTTAGAGGTTAATCTTTATAATGTGGTTGTAGACGAAGTATTTATAGAAGTATTAAGAAATTTGAATAAGGGCTATTTCCAGAATTGGGGTCAGATCGGAGTTGAGTGATAACAGAATCTGTGTTAACCGATTGCCGAAAAGACGCATTGGTGCGCCTTGTAAGAATATCTTTATCGATATTAGGAATGGATCAGTGAAATCTGAGAATTTTGGGAAGATTAGCGTCGACCGTTGGCTTTGAGTTCGGAACCGTGCAGTTTGAAAGAAATTGGTAGATGGAAAGTTGGTGTAGCTAATTTCCTGGAGGTAGTAATTGTCACCTAAGTTTGGGAGGCAACCGTAACCTTGGGAGTAAAGGTTACTTTGAAGTGTTGAGTGTTCGCTCGGTTAGGAGTGAATTGTACCCAAGAAGTGTAGCTAATGTGGATGTCGGTATTAGGATCTCGTTAATGATTCCGGCATTTGGGTTTGAGACGATCTTCTCTGCGGACAGTGTTCCATTGAGAAGAGTAGATTTCGAGGACGAAATCATTCTAAGGTTGGGAGTATTGTAAAACCCCGAATTTCGTTATGTAACCTTGGTATTCTAGTGTTAAGCTTTTGTCGTTAGCACCGCGTTTAGTTCCAAGTTTGAGTTTGGCTTTTTGTGGTTTTGGACAAACCACAGTGAACTACGCGAGTTGCACCGCGACTTGAGGTCGCGGCACAACCCGCGAAACCCTCTGGATGGGTTTGGTTTTGTGTAAGGGGGCGAGTTATGCCGCGGGTTGAGGTCGCGGCATAACCCGCGAGATGGCCTGGCCGACTTATACCCTTTTCATCCTAAATATCTTTCTCTTTTTTCTCTTTTCTTTCTTTCCTTACAAGTTTCTTTTCTCTCTCTCTCTCTTTCTTCTTTTGGATCTCGAGGTTGTCGTTGTTGCTAGTATTTCGTGTATCTAGCGAGGGTTCAGTATTGAAGGCTTCATCTCCTCGTTGTTGTCGATATCTGGTTTTTCGGGTTTTTTGTCTAAAGCCTATCTGGTGAGTTCCTACTACCATTTTACAAACTTTATACATGTCAAAACTCTTATTTGTGAAATCCGAAGTATTTCTACGGTATGATTTCATGTTCTCTACATTTTGATATAAATGAAGTTTTTGGTGATTTTCGGGGTTCCCGATTTGTATTGACTAAAATGACGGGTTCCGCCTTATTAGAAGTAAAATGATGTTTACTTGCCCATGTATGTGGCTTATTGAAAGAATGTATATAAACTGGTGTTATGATCATCTTTCTTACCAGCAGTTGGTCTGGAAAATGGTATTTTGAAATATAAATGTGTTGAAAGTTGTTTATCTAGCTTTGAAACCGGTCACATGAAATATTGTGACAAGTCATGACTATACTAGTGGATCCCAAGGTATAGAGTCGGCTTATTGTTGGGATGTTTGTACCCCTTCGTTGTAGATAGATACATTTGATCTTCGGGGGCACTTAGTACGGTTATGTGAGATCGGTTACTAGCCATGGGTCAAATGTAGTCTAATGAACGAGTATGACTGGTTCCTTGGGGGCCTCCCTCACATCGTAGTACGGACCGAAGCGTTCGTGGCCATGGTTCCAGTATTTAGCTCATAACTCGGATTGGTGGTCTACTTTGTGTTAGACCACAATCCTTGGTAAAATGGTTCTTTTGTCATCGTATGATGAGTTTTGGACTGAAAAGGCCCGGTTGTGGCGACATGTTATCTTATATAAATTAAACCTTTATAAAAAGATTTCCTTATGATACTGATGTTTATATTTCGGGAAGTTTATAAAAGAACTACTTGTGCATTAAATTGTGAGGTTCTGGAAAGAAGGTTTATGGTCTCATTTCATTCTTATCAACAGTTAACTTGGAAATGCTTATTTGAAAAGATTCCCTTTGATACAAAAGTTTATATCTCTTGAAATTTATAAACTCTATGTTCTCACTAGGCTTTAAGCCTAACACTTTTTCTCAAATGATGTGTATAACAGGTTTCCCTTAGCGGTGGGTTGCACAGGGTTTTTGAGAGTCGAGCGTGGACTCGAGGCATTTTGAGATGTCTATTATTTTGGCGTTGGGCATTGTTTAAGTCCCATCTTTTAGTGAACTTTGGTTCGTCAAGTGATGTAGTCTAGACAGTTATGTTTAGATTAGTTTTGTTGATAAATTCTATATCCGTACGAGTTTTGTAAGTCTTAGGACTGTTCCCCTTTAAGGGAGGTTTATACCAATTCCAATGTCTTGTTGCCTTTATTTCCGCAGTTTTATTTCACTCTAAATTTTAGGGTGTATTACATAGAAACAAGAGTTTGTGTTGTTCCCCATACCTACTGTTGATCCTGTTGAATTTTTCCAGCAAGATAAGAAAGATGATTCAGAATCAGAAGATTCTGATCCAGATCAGGATGAAGATGCTAAAGCAGATAAAGAGGACAAAGGTGATGAAGAGAATAAGAGTGATAAAGAGGATGCTCATAATTCAGGAAACACAGGACCTGAGATGCCCATACTGTCAGAAGATGACACTGATGATGACAAAATTCTTCAGTGTATGGTGGAAGCACTCCAGAAAAGAATGACTCCAATCTTGAAGCAAATCTTAATGAGGAGGTTGTCAATCATACAAAAACTCAGAAGAATCATCCTCCTAAATTGGTGATTGGTGACATCAATTCCCCAATGATCACAAGGCAACTAAGCAAGTTAGGGGGATTGAAAGACCTACAATCAGGCTTGCTATCTTGTTTTCTATCCCAGATTGAACCAAAAAAGGCTTATGATGCAATGAAAGACCCAAGCTGGATAGAAGCAATGCAAGAGGAGCTGCTGCAGTTTGTGCTGCAAGATGTATGGGATTTGGTTGAACTTCCACAAGGACAAAGGGCAATTGGTACAAAATGGGTTTGTTAGATCACATATCTATTGGATTCAAGATCATCCAATCTGAAGATCGCAATCTGAAGCTAAAGCCGAAACGTCGACTCTCGTTATTAAAGTCTAATGTTACTTTGTAATAAATGTCAAAGTTGTTTGTTATTGTTATTAGTTAGTTTAGTTTAGTTTGTTAGTTATTAGTTAGATATAATATCTAAATATTAGATATTATTAAGTTTATTATTGTTTAATGTTGCAAGTGGTTGTTTAGGTAGTGTGTTAGACACACAAGATATCTTATCAGATCACACAACTCTCTACAATCAGATTACTTTTAACACACACATTGAAGGTGTAAAATACAGAGAGAACACATAGAGAAAAGCTTCAATCGATCAATACCGAACCTTGTAACCATTGTTATTAATCAATACAGGTTGGTAATCGTTAATGTGTTGTTTGTTAAGAACTTGATATAAACATTGTGGACCGACAATTGGTATCAGAGCCTGATTAAAGATCAAAATCAAGTTTTAAGAAAACGACTCTGTGTTCATATTTGAAAAATCGATTTCGAGATTTTGAGTGTTTTAGGTGTTAAAATCGATCAGGTTGTGATCGATTAGGGTGCTAGATCGAGTTGTGAGTGATTAATTTCAGTATAGAGCTTTAATCGAGTTCCATTTTGGTGATTTTGTGGTATGAGTTCGAGTTTTCAAAAGTTACTGTGCCATCGATTTATTTTCGAAAAAGTGGTTTTTATCGAGATCAAGTGGTCACAATCTATTCTAGAAGTGTTTTTAGACATATTGGTAGAGTTTGGTACTGTTAATCTTGGAAAAACAGGTTGAAAAGTCGATTTTATCGAAGTACAAACGAACTTGCGCAAACCAGAGGAAGAACTCACGCAAAGCCCACTTTGCGTAACCTACTTTGCGCAACCAACTCAATACGCAAAGCCTACTTTGCGCAACCAACTCAATACACAAAGCCGACTTTACGCAACCAACGTGATACGCAAAGCCTACTTTGCGCAACACACTGATCACGCAAAGCACACTTCTCGCGACCAACGGCTTACGCGAACTTCACTTTTCGCGACTCACTTGAAACGTAAAGCTCAGTTTTCGCAACTCACATCACGCAAACCTCAGTTCACGTGATCAACTCTTCACGAAAAGCTCAAGTCAACTTTGCGCAACCCTCTTGAAACGCAAACCTCAGTTTGCGCAACCTACTTCAAACGCAAACTTCAACTTTGCGCAACTCACTTGAAACGCAAACCTCAGTTTGTGCAACCAACGTCTCGCGCAAACCTTACTTTGCGCTTCCAACGTCTCGCGCAAACTTCAGTTCGCGCGATCAATTCTTCAAATAAACCTCTCTTTGCGCAAATACAAGACTTAAATCTTTTTATTCAGAATGACATCCAGAGAAGCCCTTGCAATCGGAACTGTGCCGACACAGGTTGAACTTAAGTATCATGAGCTTGAAGATGATAACCTAAAAAGTGCAAAAGGTGATAAGTTAGCTAAGTCATACATTCTACAAGGAAATCCAAACGAAATCTATGTAAAGATTGACAGCTACAAGGCCTCGGGCAAGGAAATGTGGGATAAGCTAGAGAAGATGATGTTGGGTTCAAAGGTTGGGAATCAGCTGAAAATCTCCAACTGCCTAAATAATTATGAAGAATTTAGAGGCAGAGTCGGAGAAACTTTAGAAGAAACCTATGACAGGTTTGTGACTTTGCTGAACGAACTAAGAAAGAACAAGGTCACCAAATCTCAAATTGAGTTGAACGTCAAATTTCTAAGTATTCTACAGCCGAAATGGAAAAGATTTGCCAGGCAGATGCAGCAGATCAAGGATCTGAATGAGATTCCACTTCATGAGGTGTATGAAACCCTCAGACAAAATGAAGAAGAGGTGGATGAAATTCTAGATGAGAAGAGGCAGAAAGGAAAGACAGTTGAAGACATAGTTGCTCTTGTTGTCAGGAAGAAGAAGAACAAGACGATTGTGTATGAATCAGAAGAAAATGAAGCTTATGCAAACTCTGACTCAGATGAAAATGACCAACTGAAGCAAGCAATGCTTCTGCTGACAAATGCTTTTCAGAAAAAGTTCTACAAAAAGCCAACATCAAACAGTCAGAGGTATTCTTCTGGTCCTAAGAACTATGTCCATAAGGAAAGGGTTGAAGGAAGTAGATATGAAGGAAAGAAGTTTGAAGGGAAGAGAATAGAAGAGAGGAAACCGGAAGAGAGAAAGTTTAAAGATGAAGGATCCAGTCAGTCAGAACCACCAACGTGCTACAACTGTGGCAAAACAGGTCACTTTGCCAGAGACTGCCGCAGACCCAAAGTCAGAAACTCCGATTACTACAAGAACAAGGTGCTTATTGCAAAGCAACAGGAGGTGGGCAAGGCACTGATGGCAGAGGATGAGTACTGGCTTGATCATTCAGAAGAGGAAGAAGAAGAAGAAAGAGATGAAGCAGTCAACATGTGCTTGATGGGAAAGCAGGAATCAGACGCTGAAGTAGATTCAGAAGAGGATGAGAAAGATGAGGTATGCGATTTATCGTATTCAGATTTCATGACTAAAATGAATTCCATGAATGTAAAACAACAAGAGTTAGAGTCGAAGCTTAAGCGAGAAAATGGTGTTATAACTGACAAAAACCAATTGATACAGAAACTTAGCAATGAAATCGGTTGAGGTTTTACATACAAACAATGACACCAACGCCAAAGAAAAGACTATAATTCTTAAAGAGAATTCTGAACTCAAGTCTAAACTGAGAAAAAGTGAGCTTGATTTATATGAGCTTACGAACTTTCATTATTCATGTACCAAAGAAAACTTTTCTTTACTTGGTAAATTAAAAAGTTTGGAAGAGAAGTTATACAAAATGGGTCAAACTGAACAGACTATTCATCTGAACAAACCCAAAGAGGAAATAGAGAGATGGGGAATCGGTTATAAGAATCCTCACTATCTTCAAAAAGGAATATCTGAAGTGCCTGCACTTTATGATCATCTTTCTTTGAAATTAGCTCGAAGAATCCCTGAGTTTAAAACTTTCTAGACTAGACTATCTGAAAAGGATGAAGCCAACGAAACTAAAAAACGTTTGAAATCATCTAAAGTTCATCTTCCATTTTATTATGCGAAGATGAATAATAGTTATAATGAAAATCCAATATATCAAAACAAGAAATCTCTTTCAAATGACTTCTTTCAAAGTTATTCTGAAAAGGAAATGGAGGCGAAGCCTATACAAGGTAAACTATATGTCCCTCCTCTCGTTTTAGAAAGTAAAATTTCTGATCTCGAGAATTCTTTATCAGATGAAAGACTTTTGATGAATATTGAACAAAAAGTTTTTTCAACTGTGCTGAAAAATGTTGTTATTTCTATGGCTTCAAAATCTAAAGATAGTTTTGGTCTAGCTGATGAAGGGCTTAATTTTCTTAACTCTGACGGTAGTTCGGATGGTTGTTTTGAACAATTTGACTTTAATGCAAAACTTCCTAACCATTCATCCTTTGTTGTGAATCTTTGGGTAAAACCAGTATGCCTGTTAACAGTGCAAAATCAACGAAAGTTGATAACTCATTCTCTGTGAAAGCTAAACATGCTAAAGGTAAGAATATATCTCAGCATTCACAGAAACCGAACACTACTGGTAATCCGAAGAAGAAGTATTTGTTTGTTGCTTAGAAGTCTAACTCACGAGTTTCACATGTTTCAGATCTGAGCAAGCAAAGGACAGAAGTTAAATCTCTGTGGCAACCGAAACAGAAGCTTGACAAGACCGTTAAATCGTTTTGTAGTGTTAATTGTAGTAAGACTTCACCTAGTAAATATGTCTTAATTGCTGATGTTGCTATTTTGAACTCAAAACTTGTTGTTTCTAGTAAACAATATACAATGAAGCAATTATTTCAGTTATCTTTATCTGCTAGAAAGTCTTCTATTAATGATAAACATGTTTCTACTTCTTGTCAAGATTCTGAAGATTGGTTTGGCATTTATCATGTGCATACATCTAATTATAATGCTTTAAATGACTTTCAAATGAAAAGAGGACCCAATTTCAAATGGGTACCAAAATCTTGTGCTAACACAGTAGGACCCAAATTCCAGTGGGTACCTAAGGCTAAATCTGTGTTTCAGGCACACAAAGCTTAAGAGAAATTAAGGCTTCTAAGTAAATCAGCTTAGAACCCGGACTTCAACGAAATATGACTTCTAGACAAAACAATCTAGGACTCGTTCCTCAAAGAAACTAGGTTCTTGAATACAACAGTTCAAGACCCGCACTTCAAAGATAAAACAATGGTTTATGAACACGTCTGTTCAGAATCCGTGCTTAAGAAGAGGATATGGCTTTTGAACAAATCAGTTCAAGACCCGCTCTTCAATGCTCAAAAGTCTTAATTCCATCTTTGTTTTAAGACTATCTAAATCTATTGTTTCATTATTTCTCTTGTGCAGATCCGTCTTATGTGGTACTTGGATAGCGGATGTTCCAAGCATATGACTGGACAAAAAGAAATGATGTCCAATTTTAAAGAGAAGTATTACGGAACAGTCAGATTCGGCAACGACCAGTTTTCTCCAATAATAGGATATGGTGATGTACAACATGACAATGTCACGATAAAGAAGGTGAGCTATGTTGAAGGCTTACGGCACAACTTTTTCAGTATAGGCCAGTTCTGTGACAAAGACTTAGAGGTCAACTTCAAAGCCAAGACGTGTTCAGTTCGCACTGAAGAAGGCGAGGAACTCTTGGTCGGTACTCGAGAATCAGACCTCTACACAATTAACTTGTCAAATGTCCAGACTGACAAGCAGGTTTGTCTACTATCGAAAGCTTCGATGCAACAAAGTTGGTTATGGCATCGACGACTTTCTCACCTCAACTTTCGGTACATCAACAATCTGGTCAGTGGAAAGCTTGTCAAAGGACTTCCAGAGCTCAATTATGAAAGAGAACATCTTTGTGCAACATGTGAAAAAGGAAAGATGAAGAGGGCTCCACATAAACCAAAGCCTGAACCAAGTACAAGCGCTCCGTTAGAGTTATTGCATATGGACTTATGCGGTCCGATGTGAACTCAGAGTCTAGGCGGAAAGAAGTACATACTCGTTATCGTGGACGATTACTCGCGATACACATGGGTCAAGTTTATACGTTCAAAGGATGAGACACCAGATATTCTCATCACATTCCTAAAGATGACCCAGGTGAATTTGCAGAAACCGGTCAAGCTTCTACGAACAGACAACAACACAGAGTTCAAGAACAAAAAGGTTGAAGAATATCTCGAATCTGTCGGGATTTCACATCAATACTCTGTTGCTCGTACGCCTCAACAAAATGGAGTGGTCGAAAGAAGAAATCATACGCTAGTCGAGGCTGCTCATACTATGCTAAGTCACTCAGACTTACCTCTATTTTTGTGGGCTGAAGCTGTATCGACCGCGTGATACACACAAAATCGTTCCATGATACATCGCAGATTCAAAAAGACTCCGTATGCGTTAATCAACAACTGAACACCGACAATCAAATATTTCCATATATTTGGGTGTAAGTGTTTCGTGCTAAACGATAGCGAGAGTCTCAACAAGTTCAGCGCCAAGGCGGACGAAGGCATCTTCATTGGTTATTCCTCAACATCAACTGCATATCGTATCTATCTGAATAAGTCAAAGACGGTGATTGAAAGTATCAACGTCACGTTTAATGAAGAGATGGCTTTCGAACAACATAGTTCAGAACCCGTGATAACCGGAGTACTAGCTTGTGGGCAAATCAGTCCAGAACCTTCGTCTCAACAGAATAAATCAGATGAAGCATCAATATCAACTAATCATTTATCTGATTTAGACTTATTATTTGAATTGTTTTATGATGAATTTCTTGGATCTAATGTAAAGAAATCTGTTGTGGTTGACAGGATGGAAGACTTAACGCCTACTCATCCAACCAGTTCAGATGTTCCTATTGAATCAAACGCCCCGATTCAACAAGAAGTTCCAATTCAATTGCCAACTCCAATAGTTGAAGAAGTTCCATGTGATGAAGAGATAGAAGTAGCTGAAACAGTAGGATGTTCTATTCAGATCAATCTACAGCCAGAAAAAGTTGTACCTGCTGAGCCTTCTGCACCTACCACTTCAACTGCAATCATCATTCCTCCTGAACAAGGTGAAGAAGGTACAAGTGGATTTATAGATGATACAATAGACATATATTCATATAATCCACTACCTCATGAACATAAATGGACCAAAGAGCATCTGATAAGCCAGATCATTGGTGATCCATCAAAACCGGTGCAAACTAGGTCAACATCAATATATATGTGCATGCATGACTCCTTTCTGAGCAAGATCGAGCCAAATCGCATATCAGAGGCACTTGCGGATCCAGAATGGGTGATCTCAATGCAAGAAGAGCTGAATCAGTTCGATGCACTTCAAGTCTGGAGACTCGTACCAAAACCTCAAGGTAAAACAATTATAGGTACGAAATGGGTTTTCAAGATAAAGAAAGACGAAGAAGGTATCGTTATCCGAAACAAGGCAAGACTAGTAGCCAAAGTAAACATACAAGAGGAAGGAATCGACTATGACGAGACATATGCTATTATGGCGCGATTAGAGGCAATTAGAATGTTTCTAGCCTACGCAGCCCACAAGAACTTCACGGTCTTTCAAATGGACTTGAAGACTGCCTTTCTGAATGGCATTCTAAAGGAGGAAGTCTACGTCTCTCAGCCAGAGGGTTTTGTCAATAAAGAGAAGCCAAATCACGTCTACATTCTCGACAAAGCACTCTACGGTCTGAAACAAGCTCCTCGAGCCTGGTATGATGTCCTTTCCAACTTTCTAGTCAAGTCTAGTTTTTCAAAAGGAACGGTGGATACCACTTTGTTTATCAAAAAGGAAAAATCCGATTTCATTTTAATTCAAATCTATGTAGGAGATATTATTTTTGGCTCTACAAATCCTAAGTACTGTAAGAATTTTTCAAACCTTATGGTGTCTAGATTTCAGATGAATTTGATGGGAGAGATGAATTTCTTTCTCGGATTACAAGTCAAAAAAATTTCATCGGGTATTTTTATCAATCAATCAAAATACATTATGGATATTCTTCGGAAGTTCAATATGGAAAATTCAAAACCGATTGGTACCCCAATGGCACCAGGTACTAAAATTGGAACCGATCCTTCGGGTAAGGCTGTTGATGTTAGGATTTATCGAGGGATGATAGGTTCTTTAATGTATCTTACTTCTAGTAGACCAGATATAATGTTTTCAACATGCTTATGTGCAAGATATCAGGCCAATCCTAAAGAAATCCATATGTCTGCTGTGAAGCGCATATTTAGGTATCTGAAGGGGACTGCAGATCTTGGTCTGTGGTATCCTAAAGATACTAGTTTTGAACTAACAGCGTACACAGATGCAGATCATGCAGGTTGTATGTTAGACAGGAAGAACACGTCAGGACATGTACAGTTCCTCGGTGATAAGCTCGTAAGTTGGGCATCGAAGAAGCATCTTTGTGTTTCAACTTCCACGGCCGAAGCAGAATATGTAGCTGCTGCTAGCTGCTGTTCTCAGGTCTTATGGATGAGAACTCAATTGTGCGACTACAGTTTCCACTTCAACAAAAACCCGATATACTGTGACTCCAAGAGCGCCATCGCAATAACAGCGAATCCTGTTCAGCACACCAAGACCAAACACATAGACGTCAGATATCATTTTATTAAAGATCATGTTGAAAAAGGAACAATTGAACTTCTCTTTGTAAAAACTGATTATCAGCTTGCCGATTTGTTTACCAAACCTTTAGACGAAAAGAGGTTTAACTTTCTTGTCTCTAAGCTTGGTGTGCTAAATCTTAAGATTTAATCCGTAGTTACCTATCAAAGTTTTCTAATTGTATACTTTTTCATCATTTACTCATTCTTAATTTTGATTGATATCTGCACTTCAAATGTTCTGTTCATGATCCAAGGGGGAGTATGAGAAGAAATTGACAAGTAGTCAATCTTATTTTGAGGGGGAGCTCATAATATTTCTGCATTTACCTTTTATGTCAAATTTTTGTAATGCAAGATTTTAGGGGGAGCTCTTCAAGTCAAAGGAGTTTGGATATGATTTCTGATTATTTCTGATCAGAACTCGTACTTTAACAGTTTTACTGCTTTTTGTCTTTTCAATTTAAGTGAATAAACTTTACTTTGACTTGACATAAGACTTTTGCAGAATTTTTGAAAGATGCTTAAAAGATCATATGTTTATGAATTTTCGTTTAGCTTCATGAGATGTAAGATCGCATGTTAAGGTATAATCCTTTATCTTAATCTCATATATGGTTGATAAGTGGACAACTTTCAATCATAGAAAACATTATTCTAAATGTTCAAACCACTTCCCGATTCTCAAACCGAATTCATGATTTGGAAGTGTGACTTTAAATGTTTTCAAGATCAACATTGTGCTTTAACTGAAAAAGTTAAACCAATCTGAGCATCATGTGTATCATAGGAAAACATGATTTCATTGTGCTAGGAATTAACACAATTTCTATGGAATCACCTTAACCAGTGATTTCTACCCACGAAGTTAATCTATAGTGATTGAGTGTGAGAAGTCAAAAGAAATGAGTGTGTTAAACAGAGAAAGAGTGTTTGGTTAGATTCAGCAAAATGTTTAAAAGAAAGAGCGTGTGAGAACAGAGTTAAAAGAATATCAAACTCTGCACCAACTTTTTCTGAGTCGGGCAGCCACATTACTAGTGTTTCACAATTCTTTGGTGAACATTATTGAAACATGCAACTATCCCATGCCAACTCTTGATCAAACCTCACTATCTACTCATTTTCTTCTCAACAAGAAAGTGTTTCACATTTTCAAAGGGGATGCAACACATTTACTATCTGATTTTCATTTGGAAAATCTGGATATTGAAAAGAAGGAAGTCTGCCCCACCTTCGCACTTCAATCATGCACATTGAGTCTGTGTTTAACTTACTGTTGTCTCAGTGGTTTACACAATTTTGAGCCTATAAGCAATCATCAGTGCTTAATTCTTTCTATCACAAGCACTAACACACAAGGAATTTGTTTCTTTGTCATAACGTTTATAGAAATAACCTTTGTGGTGTTTCGATGATTAAATGGAAGCCCTGGGGAGTCAACATCAAACAGCTCCTTTCCAATGTGTATTTGTTACACATAGTGACTTAGTGTTACTGACAGGCATGTTAACTGATTCATTTTGTCTGGATTTGAAAAGATCTGGATGAATATCTTTTGAATTGACGGATCAGACGCTCCAAGTGGTTGACATTTCTTACTCTAAGTTTTGATGAAGTCGTTGCACTTTTCATCAAAAAGGGGGAAAATCTAAAACTTGAAGCAATGTTCAGTCCATTACATTACAAGACCAAGAACTGCGAGATCAAAGTATTCTGAAGACATGTTGATTGCAGATAAATTTTCTTTCAAGATACTTTGCTAAAGCATTTTGAGCTAGAGAAAGAAATTGCATCTTCTGAGCTGAAGAAGAAGACTGAATTGCTAAAATCTTTTTAGTAATGATCTTGATCCAAAGGGGGAGATTGTTAGATCACATATCTATTGGATTCAAGATCATCCAATATGAAGATCACAATCTGAAGCTAAAGTCGAAACGTCGACTCTCATTATTAAAGTCTAATGTTACTTTGTAATAAATGTCAAAGTTGTTTGTTATTGTTATTAGTTACTTTAGTTTAGATTGTTAGTTATTAGTTAGATATAATATCTAAATATTAGATATTATTAAGTTTATTATTGTTTAATGTTGCAAGTGGTTGTTTAGGTAGTGTGTTAGACACACAAGATCTCTTATCAGATCACACAACTCTCTACAATCAGATTACTTTTAATACACACACTGAAGGTGTAAAATACAGAGAGAACACATAGAGAAAAGCTTCAATCGATCAATACTGAACCTTGTAACCGTTGTTATTAATCAATACAGGTTGGTAATCGTTAATGTGTTGTTTGTTAAGAACTTGATATAAACATTGTGGACCGACAGGGTTTTCAGAAATAAGAAAGATGAGAGAGGAATTGTGATAAAGAATAAGGCCAGGCTTGTGGCACAAGGGTACACACAAGAAGAAGGAATAGACTATGAAGAAGTATTTGCTTCTGTAGCTAGAATTGAGTCAATTAGGCTGTTTCTAGCCTATGCTTCTTTCATGAAGTTCAAAGTTTATCAGATGGATGTCAATAGTGCATTCCTATATGGGACAATTGATGAAGAAGTATATGTTTGTCAGCCTCCAGGGTTTGAAAATCCTACCTTTCCTGACAGAGTATATAAATTAAAGAAGGCACTCTATGGGCTACATCAAACACCAAGAGCATGGTATGACACTCCGTCTACCTATCTCTTGGAAAATGGTTTTGAAAGAGGAATAATTGACAAGACTCTGTTCATCAAAAGGAAGAAGAAGGACATCCTGCTTGTGCAAATCTATGTGGATGACATTATCTTTGGATCCACAAAAGATTATATGTGTAAAGAGTTTGAGGAACTGATGCACAAAAGATTCAAGATGAGCTCTATGGGTGAACTTACATTCTTCCTTGGGCTACAGGTTAAACAGAAGAATGATGGTATCATCATCAGCCAATCCAAGTATGTGCAGGATATACTTACAAAGTTTGGATTTTCAGATTCAAAGCCTGCAAGCACACCTATGAAAACACACAAACAAATTACTGCAGATCTTGAGGGGGAGGATGTAGATGTTCATCATTATAGATCTATGATAGGCTCCCTCATGTATCTAACAGCTTCAAGGCTAGATATTATGTTTGTTGTCTGTGTGTGTGCCAGATTTCAAGTAAGACCTAAGAAATCTCATTTTCAAGCAGTCAAGAGGATCTTCAGATATCTCAAAGGACAACCTAGGTTGGGTCTTTGGTATCCTCATGACTCACCATTTGATCTACTTGCATATTCTGATAGTGATTTGGGTGGTGCAAACTTGGATAGAAAGTCTACATCAGGAGGATGTCAGTTTTTGGGTGCAAGACTAGTTTCATGGCAGTGTAAAAAGCAAACCGCAGTGTCCACCTCTACAACAGAAGCATAGTACATAGCTGCTGCAGGCTGCTGCTCACAAGTGTTATGGATTCAGAATCAGATGTTGGACTATGGTGTTACTTTTCTGCACACTCCAATCTTCATTGACAACAACAGTGCCATAAGCAGTGTTAATAATCCAGTGAAGCACTCAAAAACCAAGCATATAGAAATAAGGTACCATTTTATTAGAGACTGCAATGAAAAGAAGCTAATTTAGGTTGTGAAAGTACACACAAGTAACCAATTTGCTGATTTATTCACCAAAGCTTTTGATGTTGGTAGATTCACATTCTTGGTAACAAGTGTGGGCATGATAAACACTGAATAATCATCTTTTGATTTTCTTTATGTACCATTTTTGTATAGATTCCTCCTTGCTTACTTTCTCATATTGAATTATGCATGGTGTTGCTAACTATGTGTGTTTAAGTGTTTCAGATTACCTTGCTGTTTAGAAACTTGGTACTTCTAGTTAAGTTAATACTGCTCTCACTATTAATCCTGCTACCAGTTCAAATATGGTTAAGTTTGGTTACTACTGCTTGGTGGTTTATACTGCTAATGCAAAGTTACTACTGCTTACCTTATTTCTACTGCCAGACAGTGTTACTATTGCTGGGATGTGTTACTACTGCTAGTCTGTGTTAATACTGCTAGTCTGTGTTAATACTGCTAGTATGTGTTACTACTGCTAGTCTGTGTTAATACTGCTAGTATGTGTTAATGTTGCTAGTTACTACTACTAATATGGGTTAATACTGCGGGCTTGTTAATGCTGCTAGGGTACTTAGTACTGCTTCTAAATGAAACCTTCCACCTATAAATACCCTTTCTGACCGCCAAAATCCAAACGGCTCTTTGAATTTCCTACGAGTGTTCATCTTCTCTCTCTCTCTCTCTCTCTCGAATTCTTACTTACCAGTGCGTAACCCTAGTTTCGATCAAGAAGATGGCAGGACTGGTGTTTGTTGATGATCACAATGAGTTGGCAATGCTACAGAAACCCAAGCAAGCAGAGGGTTTTCATCAGATTGTGGATTTCCTAAAATCCTCCCACATCGCCTACGCTTTAACTGTCAATCCCACAATCTATGTGGAGCACATGCGTCAGTTCTGGGCCAATGCCTCTATACAGACTATTGATGGCAATCAGGTCATCAAATCAAGGGTTTGTGATAAATCTCTAACCATCACAGAAGGCTGTATTCGCATTCAGCTACGACTAGATGATGCCTCAGGTATTACCTCTATGTCCAAGGAAGATCTCTTCCAATCAATTAGTCGAATGGGGTATGAAGGTCCCACTGAGGTTTACAAGTTCTTTAAGAGCAAATTTTCACCTCAGTGGAGATTCTTTGTTCATACCCTTCAGCATTGTATTTCTAGAAAAACAACTATATGGAGTGAGTTTAGCAGTACCTTAGCTTATGCTCTAGTCTGCTTAGCTACCTCTAGAAAGTTTAATTTTTCTCAAATGATTTTCAATGATTTAATGTCAAACCTGGATACCAAAACCAAAAGCTTTTATATGTATCCAAGGTTTGTGCAAGAATTACTAAATAATGAATTGACGGATTTACCCTCTTCTAATGAGGTGTATGTACCAAAACCTCCCAAAGGGAAGGTATTCTCAAACATGAAAAGACCAAGTAAGGACTTTTCTAGACAAGAGACACCATTGTTCTCTACAATGATGGTTATGTCTCATTCCCATGGTGAGGCATCAGTGTTAAAGCCCACATCTGACCACCCAACTGATGACCTACCCACACCATTCATTTCAATTGCTACTCCTCAGATCCCTATTGTCAAGCCAAAATCCCCCATCACAAAAACATATACAAGGAAAAAGGTACAGAAGGTTCCTTCCCTTCTTGTATCTTCACCCCCAAAGCCTACAAGCCCTCTAATAGAGCATTCTACATTAGAGAATATCAAAAGGGAAACCACAGGGGTGTCTCCCAACCCCAAGAAGGTTCTCTATAAGGATAAGGAAGAGCATGTGGGTAGTAAGGCTCACACTATTGATCCTGCACAAGGTGTGGATCAGAACAGTGTGAATATCTCTAAGACCTTCCCCGTGGCAACTTTAGATGCGCAATCATCTAAGGGTCCCAGGTGCCAAGAAACCACGGGGGGTAGCAGCTGCTTCTGCTAGGTAGAAGACCTCTACTAAAAGATCCAAGGATCCTTCAAGGGTGGTAAAAACACCTAAAGGAGGTGAGGACAGATATACTTATGATGAATTGATGGACACACTTGGTACAATTAGTCTGGAAGTTCACAATCAAGATCTGAAAATAAGAGAGATGAAGAAGGTGATTATCTCTTAACAAGAACAGATAGTCAAATTGAATAAGATGGTTCTCAAATTGGTGCACAAAAAGAAGAAAACCAAATTTGTTTTGAAGAAGAGGAGCATTGATCATGATGCTTCCAAAAAGGGGGAGACTCAAGAGGATGAAAGTGAAAAGAAAAGCCCTGTTGGCATGGAATCTCAGTTTGAGGGGGAGACTGGTGTTGAAAAAGAAAAGGAGGTTGGTGCAGAAGCAGAAACAAGTGTAAAGGCAGCAGTATCTGAACAAGCAGCAGAAACGTTTGGTAAAGCAGCAAAAATTGGTAAAGAAGCAGTAAATGAGGCAGAAGCAGAAACTGAACAAGAAGTAGAAACTGCAAAGGAGAAACCAGCAACAGTAACTGAACTGACAATAGAAGAAATAGAAATTGTTGAAACATTGGTGAAGGCAAAGCTTGACAGACACAAGGCCACTCAAAAGGCCAAGGGAGTGGTAATCAAAGAAGGTGAAACAAAGAAGAAAAGAAAAGAATTAGTGTAGCTGAGGCCAAAAAGAAAGGGAAGGAGAAGATGATTGAGCCTGAGAAGCCATCAAAGAAGCAAACTCAAATAGAACTTGATGAAGAAATGGCCAAAAAGTTGCAAGAAGAGTTGGAAAAGGAGGAAGAGTGTTGGATCATAATTGTATTCAAGATTAAAGAGTCTAAACTATATTTGTTTGATAGTTAAAGTTTGAGGGTTTATTATGTAATAAGTTAATAGTTTATTAGCTATTGGCTCCAAACCCATTAGAAAGCCATTAAGGTTAAAGCCTATAAGGCTTAGGTATTTAAAGTTTTAGTTATTTAGGTTTTAGGGTTAATCCTCACAATTACTTTCATAATCATATAGTGAGGTAGTTGTTTTCTCTGCATTCAACGGTATCAAGAACACACAAGGTTTAACTGTTTATTCAAGGGATTGGTATGTTATTCTGATCTTTATATCTCTTGATATTATTGTGTTATGTGATTGTTAATCAACTAGATTAAACTGGGATAACAAGTGGTATCAGAGCCTAAAAGAGTCAAAAAAAAATTTGAGATTACTATTCATCGAAGTTACTGTTCATCGATTTTTTTTTTGCGAAAGTTACTGTTCATCGAAGTTACTATTCATCAAGTGAAAATCGATTGCATGAATCTATGTGCTATTATGCTTAAAATCGATATGATTAGACGTGTTTCATTCTATTGAACGTGATCTGATAAGTTAAACTGCGTTGCTCACCTTTAAGTGATTGAAATTGTGACTTTTGATATCTGGTTCGTATAAATTTCAACCACTATGCTGTCAAAATCGTTGCATGAAAGTTGAAATTGATAGTTGATTTTGCTTAAAGTGTAATCGATACATGTTTCTGAGTACAAAGGTCTGGTTTTTGCATTAAATTTATGTGTTTTGTGCGATTTCTGGGTTAATTATCTGAGCTGTTCATCGAGTTTCTGGGTTGATTCAAGAACATACCGGTCGAACAATCTATCGGTCTAAGCTAATATCGGTCTAAGACACTATCGGTCCATACCTTTGTATCGGTCAAAGCCTATACCGGTCTATCACACTACCGGTCGAGTTCACCATATCGGTCTAGTCCATTACCGATCGAGACCTTTAAAAGTATACCGGTCGAATATAGTTTATCGGTCAAATAGAATACCGGTTGAATAGTTATATATGTCCATACCTTTGTATCGGTCGAAGACCAATATCGGTCAAAGCATAGTATCGGTCCTATCACTCTACCGGTCTTTGCAAGTTCCCGGTCGAACGCTATACCGGTCTTTACAAGTTCCCGGTCGAACATCATACCGATCGAAGCAAGTTCCGGTCGATTTCCACTTTGCGCAACCCAAGTGACGTGCAAACCTCCACTTTGCGCAACCCAAGTGACGCGCAAACCTCCACTTTGCGCAACCCAAGTGTCGCGCAAACCTACACTTTGCGCAACCCAAGGGACCCCCGTGCTAAGTCTGCGAAGGGGGACAAAGTTCTGTTCGAGATCAAAAAAAAAATTCTCGGTATTGTTTGAGCTTTATACTGATTGAAAGGACTGCATTTAATTATTTTTGGAAATTTATTTTTCTGAAAATTTTTTAGTGTGGTTTTTATTTTGATTCTAACGATCTCATCTAGTTGATTGTCTTGGTACAGAAAAGTTTGATTACTAACCATACAACCAGGATGTCGAATCAGCTAAATATGTCTGAAGGTTATAGCCATGATTTTAACAACATGACTCTTTCAGAAGCAAAAGCAAAGGCTAAATATCTTGCTAGACAGTTATCAATATCATCTCGCATGGTTGATGAGTATGACAAAGAAGACAAAATGCTCAAAGCTGAGAACAAGGCTTTACAGACTTAGAACTCATCTGTTCTTATTCAGATCAATGCTTTAAAAGAAAATTCAAAAGATTCTGATTCTTTAATTGACTTTGCAGGAATAATTTAGTCTAAAGAAAAAGAGATCTTGGATCTTCAAGCAAAGTTGAAAATATCTGAACCAAGCTCTACATGGTCTAAAAAGGATGCAATGCAAAGAGAACTTGAGTATCTTAGAAGAAGTACAAGTGTTGAAAGAGATACTAGTGAAGGGCTTAAAAAGATAAATTCTCAAGTCTTTGCAGAAAGAGATAAACTGAAAGATAAAGTTCTCAGTCTTGAGGTTGAGATTAATAAGCTGAAAGAAAAGGAAACCCAAGACAGAGACAATACATTAGCTCAAGATGAGATGTTGAAGATTGAGAAAGAGAGAAAAGAATTTGCCAAGAAATTCTCTGACTTCTCCAGAAAAGCCTTCGAAGAAAAGAAATCTTTAGAGCTTAGATGTGTTAAGCTTTCTCAACAAGTTTCCGAATTTGAGAAGGTTATCATTCTTGAAAGAGAAAAGGCTGAGAATGAGAAGAAGAAAGTTGAGCTGAAGGATATAAATAAAGACTTTTCTGAAGAAAAGAAAATATATGAGACCGAGATAGCCAAGCTGACAAGAAAGCTATCTGAATTGTCAACAAACATCATGAAGGAGAAGAATGAAAAATTTGAGTTGCATAAGAAGTTTGATCTAATTGAAAAGGAAAGAAACAGTTTGTCTTCAAAGATAAAGGAACTTAAAGAGATCGTATTCAAGGTGATACTGACTGAGCACAAGACGCCAGAGTCAATAGCTTAATCACCAAGAGATGATCTAGCTGATTCAAATAGTTCATTAAAAACAGCTTCAAGTTCACATATTTCAAATGTTTTCTATAATCCTTTCTGTGATTCAGATGATAGTCTTACTTCTAAATCTACAAATCAGATTCGTCCTTCTAACCTTTTCTATGACAAAAATGTTGATGGTTCAGGTAACTTAAAGAAGAACAAGTCTCAAAAGAAAAGCTTCTGGAGAAGGGACGATGAGAAAGATAAAGGAAACTGGATCTGGAGAGTTAAAGGATCCTCGGAGGAGGAGAAGAAGAAAGAAGAATCATTTGTGCATACATCAAATGCTAAATGGAACTATCCTACAAAAGGTAAAACTTTTGGCAAACCTGATCTGGTTTACACAATCCATCAATTGATCAGGTTAGCACAAAAGAAAATTAGTTGTTCCTACTGTGGCTCAAATGATTTTGTAAGAAAAGATTATGTGAATAACTGGTATGGTTCTTACTTCATATCTCCTACTAGAACTGCAACTACCCCATTAGGACCCAAATACCAGTGGGTACCAAAAGCTAAATCTGTTTTGCAGGCACCCAATGTTTAAGGGGGAGAAAGAACTATGGCTTTTGAACAAAACAGTTCAAAACCCGGACTTCATCGTCAAAAAGAAGGTTTCTAAGTAAATCAGATTAGAACCCGTACCTCAACGGACTATGGCTTCTAATCACATCAGATTAGAACCCGCACTTCAGTCCTTTATTTTTTCCGTCTTAAAAAAAAATTCTTCAGTTGAGGGGGAGCTTACTCGTTAAAGAGCTTCATTGAAAACCTCCTTATAGCTTAATTGTCAAACTCTTTTTAGTTTGAGGGGGTGAATTGCATCGTCAAACACAACTGTTTTGACTTCTCCATATTTTATTCTTCATGTAACCCTATGCTTATTTGTGCTTACATGTACAAAAGCCTGTTGAACAGCATGTTCTTTTAGGAAAATACATGGAATTCAGTGTGAGAGCTTAACAGAACTTCCATGGATTCACGATAACCAGTGTTTCCCACCCAGGAAGTATTCCCTGAGTGATTGAGGGGAGAGGGGTCAAAAAGAATTGAGTGTTGGTGTGTGAAGAGGTAAAATGGAAAAGAGAGATTGGTTAGAAGTGAGCATTAAAAAAAAGAGGGTGAGTGAACAGAGTAAAAGAATATTAAACTCTGCACCAAACCACTTTCTGAGCCAGGCAGCCACATAATCTGATTGGTTCACATTCCTTGGTGACCATCATTGAAAAAGGCCACTAGCCCATGCCATCTCTTGCATACAACCTCACCAGCTACTCATTCTTTTCTCAAAAAGAGAATGTTTCACATTTTCTGGGGACGCATCATATACGCTATTGGTTCTTCATTAGGAAGATACTAATATTGAAAAAGAAGGAAAGTTGCCCCACCTTCGAACCCTTTCTCATGCACAATGAGTCTTTGTATAATTTGTTGCTGTCTCAACAAGTTTACATACTTTGAGCCTATAATAAAAAGCAATCATCTATGCTTAATTCTTTCATACACAAGCACGAGCACACATAAATTTGTTTTCTGTCAGAACGTTCATAGATAACCATGTGTTATTCGATGATTGAATGGAAGACCTGGGGAGCCAACATCAAAACCAGCTCCTTATATAGTAACTTTGTGTTACTTAGTGACTTTGTGTTATTGACAGACATTTTAACTGAGTCATTTGTTGATTCAGGGTTACACTTATTAAACTGTTTGAATTTGAAAAGATTCGAATGGTTACTACTTTCTATTTTAATCCGAAAAGATTGAAATAATCACTTTCTCCATTTGGAGAGACTGCTCTTATTTCACACAAGGCTCGTTACATGAAGACGGTGCTAAATTGAAGTCTATAAATACAAAAGGGAGAGATTTTTCATAATGGGGAGATTGTTTTGAAAAGTTTTGATGATGATGATTCTCACCACTCATCAAAAAGGGGGAGAATATACAAAAAGGGATCATTATCAAAGAAGGAGAAGGAGAATATATTAAGGGGGAAAATATAATCTGAAGACTGCTGAAGATTTTCGAAGATTTAAAGATGTCAAGTTTTGAAGTTTTGAAGCTATCAACGTCATATCTGAAGAAAAGAGAAGACAAGTGAAGACCCGAAGACTATTGCCAAATTTTTTTAATCTTGAATCCAAAGGGGGAGATTGTTGGATCATAATTGTATTCAAGATTAAAGGGTCTAAACTGTATTTTTGTTTGATAGTTAAAGTTTGAGGGTTTATTATGTAATAAGTTAATAGTTTATTAGCTATTGGGTCTATGCCCATTAGAAAGCCATTAAGGTTAAAGCCCATAAGGCTTAGGTATTTAAAGTTTTAGTTATTTAGGTTTTAGGGTTAATCCTCACAATTATTTTCATAATCATATAGTGAGGTAGCTGTTTTCTCTGTATTCAATGGTATCAAGAACACACAAGGTTTAACTATTTATTCAAGGGATTGGTATGTTATTCTGATCTTTATATCTCTTGATATTATTGTGTTCTGTGATTGTTAATCAACTAGATTAAACTGGGATAACAAAGAGATTCAATCTGCAAAAGACAGAGAGCTTGCATTGGAAATGGCTAAAACGATTAATGAAGAATATCAAAGGAGGTTGAAGACTGCTGCTGATGCTAAGAAAGTGACATTGAGAGCAACTAGACAAAGCCAAAGAAAGCCTTCAAAGACTTTTCTAGCCAATCAAGAAAGAAGGAAAATGATAAACTTTCTGAAACAAGCTATTGGAGTTCCTGAAGGAATGTTTACTAGCATGTCTTTTGGAAGAATAGAAGAGCTATATAAAAAGGAGATGGCCAAGCTGAAAGGGGATTACTCTCAAAGGGTAGAGGTTGAAAGAAAGTTGAAAGAAAGACATGATCTCAACATACAACAGCCTTTCCCTGACAGTGAAGAAGGCACTCCTATCAAAGACAAGGCAGAAGTGAAGAAAGAAGAGACCTTAGCTCAACAGATTGGAGCCATTAAAAGAAAGAAGTCTATTGCCACAAAACCAAAGGCAAAAAGGACTAGAACTGAAGAAGGAAAGAAAGAACAGGAAAGTGAGAAAATGGATGCAGAACCATCAGAACAGCAGAAACAGGGTGAACAGGTTGAAACTCAAAAGAAGAGTCAAGAGCAGTCTGATCAACAATCTGATGAGCAGGTGAATTTGTACATGACTGTGACTAATGAAGTACCTGTGCAAGCTGACCCTATCTCAATGAAAGCACCTGAGATCATTCATTGGGATACTCTGAAGGATAACAGAAGAGAGTATTTCAGAATCAAGAGAATGGATGATCAGTTTGAGGTTTATTCAACTTGGGGCAAAGTAATCAGAAGCTGTTCCAGAGCTGACTTGGAAGAAATGTACAAAGTTGGGATAAAATTGTATGAGAATGTGTTGAAAGGGACATAAATGAGTCTAACCAAGATAGCCATGGAGTACTTGTGCATGATGTTTGAGCCTGAAAGAGTGCAGCATAGGATCAAAGATTTACATCATGAATATGGATTTAAAAAGATTGATCATTGGATGTTGTTTGAAAATTGTGGAGTCTACATGATTACAATTGACAAAAGTTATCATGAGTATTTCTTGGTGGACAAGGTGTATGACAATAGCAAGGCAAAGCTGCAAGGGATGTTGAATGCAAAGTTGGTCTGCCCTACAGGTTCTGAAATGGCAAGAATTGTGGTTAGAAGAACCATTAATCAAAGTCTGGGACTGGATCCAAATCTTGGGAATTGAGCTGGAGTTTTGAAAGCATCATGAAGACCCTATGCTGAAGAACTTAACTTCTCAATTTGTAAAGTTAAGTTAGGGGGAGATTGTTGGGTTTGAAATATGCTAAGGATGGATACTACTGTTGGACTTAAAGATTAATACTGCTGAAGTTATTAATACTGCTAGTAGTATTACTACTGCTTGAAGAGTTAGTACTGCTATGAGAATGGTTAGTACTGCTTGAAGAGTTAGTACTGCTAGTAGTTAGTACTGCTTGAAGAATTACTACTGCAAACATGGTTAGTACTGCTGAGGAGATTAATGTTGCTAGAAGATTAATGCTGCTTCTGATGATAATGTTGATAAAGATGGATTGATACGAAAGACTAGGAGCTGAAGATAATGTTGAAGATAATTATGAGCTGGATGCTGAAGATCAATATTTCTTTAGTAATTATCTTGTAATCAGTTATGTATATATAGTCTAGAAGTCTTTGATAGTTAAAGATAGTTTTTGATAGTCTTATTCATACAGAATACGTTTAGAGAGAATTAACCTCAAGGTTCTTTGTAGTCCTTTCAATAGAGAAGTATTGAACGTCTGTTGAGCTTGTTCAACAGATTGAGGTTTTGTTTGTAATCATTAAGTTAAATCAATATAACTTGTGATTTGAGTTCATACACTGTTTGATTGATTTATTGTTAAAGTGTTATTCCGCGACTTTTTTAACATAGTTTCTGAGTGTTTATTAAATTTTTGTTTCGAGTTTCGAACCTGACACATATACAAACCCATTTTAAAGATAAAAGTTTTCCCTTAGTTATACTTGAGAGTACTTTTGAGTTTAGCAATCACTTGTTGAATGTCAATTCTTATAATTTACATACATGTAGTAAATCCAACGTTAAGGGTGAAATCACTTAATGTAACAAACATAACCTATAGAAAAAGCGAATAGTCAGCCATCATGATCTTGTAACTTCTTTAGAATTAGCTACACATTAATCAGAATTCAGATTCTAAAAGGAAGGCCACAAGTTTAAGCATAAAGGCATAACCAATTTAAACAGAATTCATACTTTCCAAGTGATTAACAAATTTAATGTGTGTTTACGATATGCATACACATATTAGACAACGTAATCCTTATCATACAAATTAATAAATGAATGGAATTTAAATTTACATCATGCATAGGTTAGTTTATCAATCCAATTACTCCAATAATTCAACTATGTCTATGTGCATAATTAGTTAACTAGTATAAGCAGCAACATCCATAAGAAGCAACATCCATAATTAGTTTATCAATCCAATTACTCCAATAATTCAACTATGTCTACACATTAATTAGTATAAGTAGCAGCATCCATAGCAGATAATCGAATTCATATTTTGAAAGAAAGACTACAAGCTTAAGCATAAAGGCAAAACCAAATTTAAACAGAATCCATACATCTCACAAGTGATTAATAAATTTGATGTGTGTCTAAAGTACACGCATATTTCTAAACCTCATCATTATCAATCCAATTACTCTAATAATTCAACTATGTCTATGTTAATCGTAGACACTTATTCGTAGATCAATTTCAAGATGAACGGGATGATCATATACAGTCACCATGCACAATGTTTGTACATAGTTTTACTGTGTATGTGTGCACATATGCATCTTAGTCATTAGTGTCTATTGGAACACTATCACATCATAAACTGTCATCATGATCATTTTTTATAAACCATCTACGGTCACTATGCACAATGTTTATACAGAATTTTACTGTTTTGCTCTTCTTGACAATTCCATGTCCGCTGATTTTTATATCATGAAAAATTATGCACACACCACATTTTGATCCCAAATATAGGTCCTAATATTGAAAACACACGATTTAATTAAATATTGAAAAAAAAGAAAGCAAAATCATATATGATTTGTAGCACAACACATTTAAAATGTATAAGATCAAATAATGATACATAAAAGAAAGTTAGTGAGTCTTTTTTAGAAAAACAAATGTCGATTAATTGTGGATATCACATGTGATTTTTGAGAAAAATTGTAAAAAATTCTTAAATAAACTAATTCAATAAAAATAAATATTTAAAATGAAAAACTAAATCACATTTTTTTGGGAAGGGTGTCCTAGGCTATGCCTAGACTATTCCTTTGCCAAATTATGACTGTAAGACATCAGCCCTGATTAAATCTCAGTGGCCATAATTGTTGTGTACGCCTGGATTCGAACCCTGGACAAATGGGATATTCCACCACATCCCCCAAGGCTTTAACCAGTACGCCACAACCCTTGTGGTTAAATCACATTTTTTTAATGTTGTAAAAAATTATAAAAAAAATTCATGAAGAAATACCTAAATTAAATTTGTTACATAACTTATATGAAAATAAATGAGTTTCCATATATAATATGTATACAACAAATGACACATATGCCCTTTTAGACGATTTTTATAAAATTTTTATTTAAGGTATTATTTAATAAAATGATTGACCTAGAATTATTCTCTTATTCTTTTTGTTATTCCATATTTTCAAGTTCTAATCGCTAACAAACAATCAAGATGAGAATTCGAAATCATATGTCATTGATGAAATTCACAAATTACAAACTTTCTCTCACTACTCTCTCTCTAGAATAATGAAACAGTATGCTCTTCTCTAATCTGCTCTCTCACTTCTGAATTCGTGTGTGTATGTTTACAACTTATTGATCCCCCTTGATTACAAAGACAACAAAGGTATTTATACCTTTGACAATTATAAAGGAAAAACAAAATACAATTACATTGACTTTGCTTTATTAACAAATGACTTTGACTTTGCTTGAGAGTTGACTTTTCCAGCTTTGACTTCTTGATCTTTTGTTTTCAATCTTTATGATCTTGAATCCAACAATTATGTGCTCTAACATTCTCCCCCCTTTGGATCAAGATTATTACTAAAAGATTTAGCAATGCGATCTTCTCTAATTAAGCTCGATTGCAGTAACTCCCCCTTTTAACAATCTTTATCTTCTCATGAAATCTCCCCTTTGATACAAACATAATTTCCAAACTCCCCCTTAACACAATGAAATTTCTTCTTTGATAAGCTTTGTCTTCAAAAACTTTCAGCAATCTTCCCAACGTCTGATCTTCAAAAATAGTAACAATCTCCCTCAAGATTATAAACAAACCTCTTTCAGACATTGAAAGAAATTATCTTCATTTTCAGCTCTGAATGATTTATCCAACTTTCTTCAAATAAACTTTCTCCAAAATCTGCTTGCTTTCGAAATTCTTTGAACTTTCGCTTATCAACTTTGAACAAACTTCAATTCTGAAATATCTCTCTCCATATCCAATACAAATACTTCTTTCCGGACAATTCTTTAAACTTTAACATTTCTTTGAAATACACATTTCTTGATCTTCTCCCCCTTTTTTGATGATTAGAGCATCTATATCATCAAAACTTTTATTCCAAGAAATGTCTTTGACCATTCTGATCTGTCAAACTGAGCCTCTGATTCTGTGATCCATAACCAAGTATTCATCTAGAGCTTTGCAAATCCAGACAAAATAAGAACATGTAACTCCTGAATCAACAAATGAATCAGTTAGAATGCCTGTCAGTAACACGAAGTCACTGTGTGTAACGAATACACAATATAAAGGAGCTTTTGTGATGTTCACTCCCCCAGGGCTTCCATCCAATCATCGAAATACCACAAAGGAAATTTCTATGAATGTTATGACAAAGAAACAAATTCTTTGTGTATTCATGCAAGTGTAGAAAGAATTAAGCACGAAGATTGCTTTAAATAAGGCTCAACATTGTGTAAACCACTGAGACAACAGTAGATAAACACAGACTCAATGTGCATGATTGAAGTGCGAAGGTGGGGCAGACTTCCTTCTTTTTCAATATCCAGATTATCCGAATGAAAATCAGATAGCATATGTGCTGCGTCCCCTTAAAAATATGAAACATTTTCTTTTTGAGAAGAAAATGAGTGGTTGGTGAGGTTTTGTCAAGAGTTGACATGGGCTAGTTGCCTGTTTCAATAATGTTCACGAAAGAATTGTGAATCATTAGTAATGTGGCTGCCCGGCTCAGAAAGTAGTTGGTTCAGAGTTTAATATTCTTTTACTCTGTTCTCACACCCTCTTTCTTTTGATCATTAAGCTCACTACTAACCAAACTCTCCTTTACATTTTACCTCATCACACCCACACTCATTTCTTTTAGACTCCTCACACTCAATCTCTATGGATTAACTTCTTGGGTAGAAATCACTGGTTAACGTGATTTCATAGAAGTTCATTTAAGTCCTAGCACAAAGAACCATGTCCTATAAAGCATATTGTTGCTCAAATGGTTTATCTTGACCATTTAAGATATGGAAAACATGGGTCAGATATGTGTATGCTCAGAAAATAATCATGAAGATATGAGCATTTTTAAACATGGAAGTATTTTCAAACAAGTATATTGAATGCATAGGAATGAATGCAAGAGACTTGTTTGAAAATCTGACATTGTATGAAAAATAATCAGAAATGAATGATATAACAATCAAAGCTTAAGGTCAAGAATAATGGATATTGTCTATACGAAACAAAAATATAGACATTCTTGAAATGACGTTTCGAAATGAAATATCGCTCAAAATTCTTTGAAGTACAAGCGGGGTGTCTTACCATCGAAAAATTGTTTAAATTTAGAGACATGGTAAGAACAATTGAATCAAAAATTAAACCGATGTGTGTGAATACTTGAAAGTATGTAGAAAAGACAATACACAGGTATTTATCTTTGGAAACACACGGTTTGTTTATCAATTAAGCACAAAAATAAAATGAAAACATTTAAAATCACACTTCCAAATTATAAAATCTGTTTAAGAATCGGGAAGTAGTTTGAACATTTCAGAACATGTTTTCTATATATGAAAGTTGTCCTTCTTTCAGATACATTTGAGATTAAGATAAAAAATTTACCTTTTCGCGCAATCTTAAATCTCATGAAGTCATGCTTAAGTCAAAATGATATGATCTTTTAAGCTTCTCTCATCCTGCACAAGTCTCAAAGTCTAGTCAAAGCAACTTTATTCACAAATTTATTTGAAAGTAAAAGACATAAAGCAATAAAACGATTAAAGTACGAGTTCTGATCTGAAATAATCAGAAATCATAATCTTTTACTCCCCCTGAAAATATGCATCTGAAATTTATCAGCAAAAGGCACATGATAGAGATCTACAACTTCTCTTGAAGTGTAGTTCGTCATATCTTCCGAATACATATTTCCAGAAAAATTTATGTACTCCCCCTTGAAGGTTGATTTCCTCTTCTGAGTATCTGAGTACATCTTCATATCAGCCCGGGAGTATCATCTCTTTTTCATCATTGAAGTACGAGTCCTAAACTGTTGTGTTTAGAAGTCAAACTTCGTTGAAGTACGGGTTCTAAGCTGATGTACTTAGAAGCCTTGGTTCTCTTACTCCCCCTTGACTTGTGGTGCCTGCAACATAGAATCAATCTTCGGTTTTGGTACCCACTGGTATTTGGGTCCATGTATGTTAGTTACAGTTCGTATGGGAGTAACTGAATAAGAACCATACCAGTAATGATCACTAGCTTTATGAACAAAATCATATGTATGACAATAAGAACAATACCTCTTTTTAGATAACCTGATCAATTGATCTCTCTAATAAGCAAGATCAGGTTTATCTGTCAGCACTTTGTTCTTCTTGGCTGTTGATACATATACAAATGATTTGTTACTTTTCTTTTCTTCCTTCTTTCCTTTCTTTTTCACATCATTCTTCTCATCATCATCCACTGATTTCATTTTCCATACCAGTTTTTCTTCAATATATCTTCTTCTTCTATGTGTACCCGAACCATCTACATTTTGATCATAGAAAATATTAGAAGTACGAATCTGATTGAATGAATTGACTAACCTTCTTGAAGAAACAGGTTTCATGTATGAACTTGAAGCTGTCTTTTTAAAATCAGCTGAATTATTTCTAGGTGTGTGGATTTTTGACTCTGGAGTCTTTTGCTCAGTCACCACCACCTTGGAAACAATCTCTTCAAGCTGTTTGATCTTTGAAAAATAACTGTCTCTTTCTTTAATGAGCAGGCCAATCTTCTCCTTGAATTCAGACTTCACTTTCTGATCATTCAAAGCACTTTCAGATAGTTCAGATAACTTCACAGTAAGCTTCTTAATCTCAGCTTCAAACAAGCTTCTTTCTTCCTCAAAGTCCATTTCAGCATTTGTCCTCTGACCAGATATTTCTTTGAATATCCCAACATTCTTCTGTTCTATGATCTTCTTCTCTTTATCAAATTTCTCTCTTTCCAGTATGATTACTTTCTCAAAGTCAGAGATTTGTTGAGAAAGCTTAATGCATTTAAGCTCAACCTTCTTCTTCTCATCAGCACATTTTCTGGAAAACTCTGAGAATTTCTTTGCAAATTCTTTCTTGTCACTCTCAAAAATATCTTTATCTTTGACCATCTTTTGTTCCAAATCAGATATTTTCTTTCGAAGCTCAGCATTAGCATCTTCCAGACTCTTAATCGTCTCCTCATAACTTTCAACAGATGCTTGCTGCTGGATTTGGATAATCTGATATTCCAAGTCAAAGATTTTATTTTTCAGCTCAGTGTTCTCAGTTTCCAAACTTATTACCTTATCTTCACTAAGCCCAGAAGTCTGTTTCAGAAGATCTTCATTTATCTTCTTCAAAGCACTAACTTCTTCTCTCAGGAGCTTTCTTTCATCTTTGTATCTCTTTGACCTCTTTGTGTAATACTCAACTAAGGAAGTAAGATTTTGGTTCTCCATTTTGAGCTCTTTAATCTTCTTGTCATCATCATCAGAAAAATATCCAATCTTGAATATCTGATTCAAAAAGAACTTGAACTTGATCGTTAATCCAAATGAAATCTCAAAAATACAGAAAAACTTGAAATAAAAATTCAGAGATTTTGACCACAAAAAGAACTATGTCCCCCTGCGCAGACTTAGCACGGGGGTCAAGGGGCAACGCCCCTAGAGAAAAAAATTTCACTATTGAAAGACATATTACTGTTTTGAAAATTTCTCAGAAAATATTCTAAGTATAGAAATTCGCAAGTCACTATTAAAATATGAAACTCGCAGACGCCTAAAACTCGCAGATCACTATTCACAGATAAACTCGCACGCAAAGACTTGCGTGTTCTGAGAAACTCGCAGATCGTTGAAACTCGCTAGACGTTGAAACTCACAAGAGACTGTTCTCGAAGAAACTCGCTAACGCCTAAACGCGCAGATTACTGTTTACTATGAAACTCGCTAACAGAGGCGTGCACATTTCCAAAACTCGCTTGTCAAAGCTTGCGCATTTGAATAAAACTCGCTAGCTTTACTTGCGCGTTTCCAACACTTAGAACTTTTTCCTGATATTTCAAACTCGCACGTCGAATGAACTCGCAGAACACTGTTCCTCTTCAAACTCGCACCCTTCGATTAACGCGTTTGTAGAACTCGCAGATCACTACGTGCGCGTTCTGGTCCTTAGAAAATTTTTCTCACTTTTTCAAACTCGCAGACTTCGATCAGCGAGTTTCTAGAACTCTCAGATAATGTCTTGCGCGTTTGAGACCAAAATCAATCCTTCGACTTGCGCGTTCTTGCGGATGAATCTTGCGCGTTTGATCGATGAACTTGCGCGTTCTGAAGATCTAGCGCGTTCTTCATAATATCGACCAAATATCAACTTTTCTCACTGAAATCGATCCAAACTCTGTCCAATTGTCTTGAAACTTTGTATTGATGCTCGATTACAATAATAGAACATATTACAACTCAAGAATTTCACAAACAAACATTCAAACTACCAAATTAATGATGAAACAGTGAATATCGACTCGTGAACAAAAATTCAACAAAAATCACAAATTCGTGAGAATTACAGTGCAATTCAGAAATTAAAGTACATAGACTCGATCTATTACACTTTTCGAACAATTCCTAATCAAAATCTGCTCCAAAAACACATTAAAACTCAAAAATCGATTCTCGGCTCAGGAACAGTGACAATGAACGGTAACAACGAACTTTTCTTGATTTCTTGATTCGATTTCGATTTGGATATGCTCTGATACCAATTGTTATTCCCTATTTTCAAGTTCTAATCGCTAACAAACAATCAAGATGAGAATTCGAAATCATATGTCATTGATGAAATTCACAAATTACAAACTTTCTCTCACTACTCTCTCTCTAGAATAATGTTCTATACAATTCTTCTCTGATTCGTATTATGAGTGTTCTTCTGAAAACAAAGACAAACAAAGGTATTTATACCCTTGACATTTACAAAGGAAAACAAACAAATACAAATACATTGACTTTGACTTTATTAACAAAAGACTTTGACTTTAAGTGAGAGTTGACTTTTCCATCTTTGAGTTCTTGATCTTTTGTCTTCAATCTTAATGATCTTGAATCCAACATATTTATGCTCTAACAATCTCCCCCTTTGGATCAAGATTATTACTAAAAGATTTAGCAATGCGATCTTCTCTAATTAAGTTCGATTGAAGTAACTCCCCCTTTTAACAATCTTTATCTTCTCATGAAATCTCCCCTTTGATACAAACATAATTTCCAAACTCCCCCTTAACACAATGAAATTTCTTCGTTGATAAGCTTTGTCTTCAAAAACTTTCAGCAATCTTCCCAACGTCTGATCTTCAAAAATAGTAACAATCTCCCTCAAGATTATAAACAAACCTCTTTCAGACATTGAAAGAAATTATCTTCATTTTCAGCTCTGAATGATTTATCTAACTTTCTTCAAATAAACTTTCTCCAAAATCTGCTTGCTTTCGAAATTCTTTGAACTTTCTCTTATCAACTTTGAACAAACTTCAATTCTGAAATATCTCTCTCCATATCCAATATAAATACTTCTTTCCGGACAATTCTTTCAACTTTAACATTTCTTTGAAATACACATTTCTTGATCTTCTCCCCCTTTGGATCAAGATCATTACACATTTCTGGATGAATACATTGTTCGAATTGGCAAATAATCAGAGGCTCTTGGACATATCAGATTGGTCAAAGACATTTCTTGGGGAAAGTTTTGATGATATCGATGCTCAAATCATCAAAAAGGGGGAGAAGAGTTCAAGAAATGTTTGAAAGAGTTTTAATGAAAAAGAATTGTCCGAATAAAGAGTTTGAGTTAAAGCTGGGAGAAAGTATTCAAGATTGTTGAAAGATGAAAGAAATAGAATTGTTGAAGATAATTTGCTGGAGCAAAGTGTGTTAAATCTGAAGATATTTTCTTTTCAAGTCTAAAAAGGGTTTGTGTACAACCTTGGGGAAGATTGTTTAAGCTAATGAAGAATTTCATTGTGTAAAGGGGGAGTTTGTATATCATGTTTGTATCAAAGGGGAGATTATAAGAGAAGATAAAGGTTGATCAAAGGGGGAGTTTATTCAATCGAGCTTAATTAGAGAATATCGCATTGCTAAATCTTTTAGTAATGATCTTGATCCAAAGGGTGATATTGTTAGAGCATAAATATGTTCGATTCAAGATCATTAAGATTGAAGACAAAAGATCAAGAAGTCAAAGCTGGAAAAGTCAACTCTCACTTAAAGTCAAAGTCTTTTGTTCATAAAGTCAAAGTCAATGTATTTGTATTTGTTTGTTTTCCTTTGTAAATGTCAAGGGTATAAATACCTTTGTTTGTCTTTGTTTTCAGAAGAACACTCATAATAGGAATCAGAGAAGAATTGTATAGAACATTATTCTAGAGAGAGAGTAGTGAGAGAAAGTTTGTAATTTGTGAATTTTATCAATGACATATGATTTCGAATTCTCATCTTGATTGTTTGTTAGCGATTAGAACTTGAAAATAGGGAATAACACTTTTAAATATGTATCTGTTAAAGGGAAAAACATATGAAACAACAATATGGAGAGAATAACAATAAGATAGAGAGAAGAAGTCTATATTCTCATTAATCATAAGCCTTTAAATAGGGAGGAGTTACAAGTAGATAGTTAGGAGATATTTCAGTTCTAATCTAACTCTGATATATTTATCTCTATCTCTATCTCTATCGTCGTATCCTTTAGACGATGGCACACTTATCCTACAACACTCCCCCTTGTGCCGAGTTAAAGAAGTGGTGGTGCACAGTTGTTCCCTCGTTAAAATCTTACGCCAAAATAAAACCCAGTGGGAAAAAATAAAAATATGACGAAGGAAAAAGTACAACGCACCAGCTTCTTTGCAATACATAGACTTGTCCTTCAGTCTAGTTTTCTCTTAGATTCATACTTTAATCTTGAGAGTTAGGAAAACATGATGGTATATAAACAGCTGCCTCACTAAAACCTTACACCAAGGAACAAAACCCAATGGGAAAAATAAAACCTTGGTTGAAGGAAAGAGCACAACATACCAATATCAAATATATAGTAGACTCCTCCTTTTGTCTACCACTCCCCCTGATTTGTGCATTAATCAAGGGAGTTTGGAAAACATTTGCATTTACTTTCTACATATTTCCCAATATATGGTTTTAGGTAATGACTTGGTAAAATATGTCACATTCTTTTGACACCTTACTTGAATCTAAAGGAGAGTCTTTTATTGCTGATTGTATTGAAACTTAAGCAGAATATGCTTTGTGTTATTACCTCTGATCTATCTTATGTTCATTTCTTCGATACATGATGCATTATTTCCATATACGCAAGTAGGATACTGGTTGAACCCAAAATTACTAGCTCCTCTAATATATGTAATGATAGTCCTTAATCATATACATTCTTTAATTATCTCATGGAGAGTAATATTTTTGGAATAGTCCATAGAGGTAGTTACAAGGGATTGTTTAGTTTACTTCCAAGCAATCGACGTGTTCCTTGTGGTAATTCTTTATCTAGTTTGGGAACAACCTTTGTATGATTCAGACAGATACCTAATATCAACAAACACATACCAAGACATTGTTTGGTGTTTTTCTATAAGAGCTAGTACTTTTGCTGCTTACATTCTAAGTAGGTATTGAAGTTCCATTATCAATCCCATTTTTCTTTCAATAAGGAAAGTATATACGCATGTCAATGGTTCCAAAAGATTAATTTGATATCATTCCAATGACTTTGCGTTGGCGCTGAGCTAAATCTAGCTAACAAGTTCACTGAGAAATACAATATATGGTCAAGTGTATTATGTTAAGTACGATAATGCGCATATTGTACTTAGATAGGGAATTCTAAATCCCATTATTTTTCGTCATCATCCTTTAGATGAAATGGATATTTTCTTATATCCGACACTTCGACCGATCATGGGAGTGCTAACCGGATGCGCTTTGTCCATATTAAATTGCCTGATTATTTTCTGGACATATGCGATCGGTGAATTAATATTTCACAAACTCGGTGTCCTAGCTCAAATATCTATACAAAACCAAGTTTTCCCAAGATCTTTCCTCTCAAAATCAGATTTCAAGTAGCTTGTGGTTCCTCTCATTTCATCAAGAGTGTCTATTGTGTTCATAACATTGACATATAGAGCTACTTTGAAAATCTGGAACTTGTTTTCTATAATAAATACGCAAAAGAACAGTTCATCGTTCTTATATATTTTTTCCCAATCAAGTATTCCATTAGTCGGGTATATCACATCCGCTTAGATTGCTTTAATCTATAAAGTGGGCGTTTCAATTTTATTGCAACAACATTTCGTGGTTTAAAGTTACTTGATTTTGGTAATGTAATATCATCAAACACTTTTATATATCTCTAAATCTAGATCCCCGTAGAGATATGTGGTAACCACATTCATGAGCTGTATTTCCAGTCCTTCGGAAACTACTAGACTAACAAATTATTCGGATGTCATAACATCCATCACGACAGAGTAAGTCTCCTCGTGGTCAATCCAGGGCGTTGTGAGAAACCTTGCGCCAAAGGAGAGTCTTACATATTAGGGCTTCATTATTCTCGTTACGCTTTCTGACAAAGACTCAGTTATGTCCTACGGGCTTTACACTTGGTAGGTTAGCACTACCTGACCAAATACCCGATCCTTTGTCAAAGAATATAAGTCTTTCTGGATTGTTTCTTTACATTTAGGCCAATATGCTCTTTGTTGATATTATTCAACTGAGCCTGGTTCGATGTCGTCATGCTCGATCATCTTATGAGCCATCGTATATGCGAATAAATCATCAATGATTATATAGGATCTGTCCATCGACTCATATGTACTCTCATAGTTCATTTGAGATTAATATTCATCTCTAGAATCAATATTAACTTCGGAGCGTCCTCCAGTTATGATTCATGGACATAATTATAATTAGAGACAATCTCATGAGAGTTTTATGTATTGATGATGAATGGATGTGTCTAACTATTCTCTTCCTTTACGATAGTATCCATCGAACCAAGTAGCTTCCACCACTTCCATTTGGTAGCTACGACCTCAACCACACCTCCACTATGTGTGATTGCAACGCACTTTCCAGTGGCGTTGTGCCCCTGTTGGGGACTTTTTAACCTTGCGAGTATATTTGCAGCTCGTATATGTGATCTTGTCACTTTTGGAATATTAAACGTATCAGGTATCGAGTCTGATTCGTTTGACTTCAACATTACGTTGTGAAGTTTTGGGGATCAAAATGAGACAGAGTGAGAATATTCAATGACACTTCCTGTCGTTCCCATGGAAAATCCTTTTTCCTATCTCCCCCTAACGACGGGAAGACTGTCTCATGAAAGTGACAACCCGCAAATCTAGCGGTAAAGATATCACTAGTCAAGTATTCTAATTAGCAGATAATTGTTGGCGGTTCATATCCAACATTTACCAAATCGTCTTTAAGGACCAACTGGTACACATGAGTCTGGTTAGCAAGTAGTGGGTCTAAAAACAAAAAAAAAATTGCATATAATAATTGCATAACCCTAGGTAGTTGTGGGTAAATTGATGCGCATTACTAATACCCTAGATGTCATCATATTCTTTTGATAACAACTTCTATGAGACCATTTTATATATACACATAGGGTATAGGAAACTCTACATTGATCCTAATACATATGCAATTAACATCAAATCCTTATGATGTAAATTCTCCAGCATTCCAAGTCATGTAGACTTGATGAAATAATAAGGGTGGTGAGCCCTTAAACGTATAACTAGTGCTAGGAGTGCAATATTTCATGTGGACAATAATACGACATGCGTTCATCGTGTCGAAACCAGAACCATAAATTACTTTAATGGCACGCATTTTGGATGTTTATGTCCATAAATATCACCTTGTATTCGTTGTAACAATGGAATATTTTTTTATAATGTCCTTAGCTTTAGGACGATCTCATTCCTGTATTGGCTAAGGATTAGGGTATATACAAAAGTTTTATGTATTCTAGAGGGCATATTATGATAGCAATGTTGTTTCTTATGCTTCAGAAGTCAACAATTGCAATTTGCCTCATTTTGCCTTTCACTGAAAAGAGAATGTGTCTATGTGTATTTTGCAATACACGGATCACTATGTCATAACCATGGTGTCCAACATGGTCATGTCAAAACATATATATGTGTTATTGCCCCCAAAATTTCTTTATTGGTGACAAAATATGTTCCGATGACCCAATAATCTACTAGTTTGACACATTAGTTTCCATGATATATGTTTCCTTTCATATTCATTGGAATTTATGTATATATGCTCATTTTCATTTCCATTTGATACGAATATCTTTACAAGGTTCCTATTAAACTTGTTCCACCAAGAAAGTGACAGTCCATCGTCTAAGTAATTTGGTTGGATGTATTATAAAACAAGTATTCGTCTATCTTTTTTTTCGATTGTGTGATAGGTCAAAAAAATAATTCTCCTCGATACATTCCTAAACGGAACGGAGAATATTGAAATTTTTTTTGTATTTGTTTTGATGTATTTCTTTACATCTATAATGGTTACATATTCGATTTTACTTTAGCAAAGAAATTAATTTTGGTTCTTAAATTAATTTCAAAGAAACATATGCATAATCAATATTAAATATTAAAACAAATATGTTATATTTCATTTTCAATGTGTTCCCTTTTTGATAGAAGCACTTTTTAGTGCATATCTTATTTGATTGTCCATTATCACCTAGGTAGTAGTTGTATCCTATTCCAGGTGTTGAAAAATCCTTCTTGACTCTTACCAATACCCTGACCCTTTATAGGGTCTCGTCCACATGGTGCAGAAATGTCACATGTGTGAAATTGTTTTTAACTCACAATCCTTTAGAGTTGTTTCCACCTCTAACATTTTCACTATCGATATCAGGAATTTTCTTTATCCCGACATATGTGGTGTTATTCGAAAGAACCTTGTTATGTCTCTCAACCACTTTCATTAGGTTGATGAGTTTGTCTAAAAGTTGCATTCCAACTTATATTTATATTTACTTATATATGAAAGGTGGAAATAATGTTAAAAATCATGTCATCTTCTGTGAGTTCCTTGCCACAGAGATTGAGATGCGTTTTGGATATATTTCTTTGTTGACATCAGTTACCTTTTTTGTAATCGAGTAAGTGGGTTTCATTCCAATGTACGATTATTTCGGGAAGTACATATTCATGAGTACTCCTGATTATCCCTTTCGGGACATCCCACGTTTCTTTGGGGGTTTCTAGTAAAGGTATTCCTATGAAATTTAGGATTTATATGTCGCCTCAAAACATGAAGGTGTTTGCTTGTACCTTTTCAAGAGGTTGGTTTTAGAGTTAATAGGGAGTTGATGAACTTTAAGTATTTTCTTGTACCTTTTCAAAAGGAGGTTTATATACTCATTTATAATACTCAGATTCTTTTGAGTTTACGATGTTGATTTTAGGATGAGTTGTTTCAACCATTTACATATATAAAGAATAATATATGATTTTTCTTTTTGATAAGAAAATGGATTATGGTTATGAAATTTCATTATCATAACAATATTGGATTTTGTATGCTTTAATTTTATTGATAATACTTCATCAATATTTCAATTTTTGCGAAAAATAAATCACTCAATCTATTGGATTTCCAGGTAGTAGGGGAATCACATGAATTTCTTAAATCCCTACAAACCTTAGGGTTATTTACACCCGTTTGACAAAATCCTTTCGATGTATTGCGATTAATTCATCAATGAAATACATAGATAACATTTGTTATTTGGTAAATTTTGACATGAGGTAAAAAAAATTCATACCATATTGGTGTTTTGGATCTTTTGGCAAGAGGCCAAAGTGACTATGAGTTTGGCATATGAAGCAATTTTAATACCTTAATAGCATTTTTTGGAGCTTTTGGTAAAGATCAAAATATATGAGTTTGGAAGTGTAACTTCCAAAAATTATTATATAGTTTAAAATTATGAGTAGGAACCTACAATCAAGATAAATGTTTGATTTAACATTTTCATGCGAATATTTTTTTTTTTTTTTGGCAAAATAACAAAAGTAATGGGGGTTGAAATTGTAAATTCCAAAGATAATTTATAAGATTGAGGTTAATGAGTATTTGAAATATAACAATTATTAATTAGGATAAACATTTAAATAATGTATACATAAATCAATGCAAAAAGTAATACACAATTAAATTAATAAACATTTAAACACAATAATTAAATACTCAAATATTTTCATTCAAATAGGATGTTGCTATCTCTAAACCCTTATCACTCACAAAACATGGAATGGGAATATTTGCCCTAATTTAACCCACGATTAAACTTTAGGCTCCCCAAGAAATATACATCAATCGATTGACACAAGCTTGTATCATGCATTCATGCTTAATCATTTATACATCAATTCGTCCATTATTTTAGCTATAGCATAGGTATGATTACATTAAGCTAGTTTTCAGACTAAAATCGATAAAAACCCATCCACAAAAAAAAAAATCCAATAAATATTTGATTATTTATATCAATAAATATTAAATAAATCTTGTTAATTTGATTTTAATTTATCCAAAGAAAGTTGTCAATTTGATTTTAATTTTTTCAATTCATTGATATCAATAATAAAAATATAAAAAGAATTATATATATCATCTCATAAATTATATTTAGTTTATAACATGATCTTAAAATACTCACATATAAAAAAAAGACATATTATCTTGGATTAAAGTAGTAGGAAGCAAACCATTCAATAGTGTAGGGGAATGAACAGAAAATCGTTGGCGGCGGCTAAAACGACCCGAGCTTACGTGCTGATAACATGTTAAAGGGAAAAACATATGAAACAACAAAATGGAGAGAATAACAATAAGACAGAGAGAAGAAGTCTATATTCTCATTAATCATAAGCCCTTTAAATAGGGAGGAGTTACAAGTAGATAGTTAGGAGATATTTCAGTTCTAATCTAACTCTGATATATTTATCTCTATCTCTATCTCTATCGTCATATCCTTTAGACGATGACACACTTATCCTACAACAGTATCATATTTCTTATTTGAACCTGACTCTATAACCAGATAGATTTTATTTTCAACACTTTAGTCATCGAGTTTTGTCGATTTATAAGATTTTAAAATTCCATAAACTCCAAGCGAACACTTACAATATATATAAGTTCAAGAAAATAATAAATACGAGTTCCTTTTTTCACTCAATATATATATAAAATAACATACAAACATTTACTTTCAATAAATCCCAAACATTTAATTGAATATGCATGCTTAATGTTTTTCAAAAAAATTCCATAAATTATATTAATTATTGAAGAATATTGTGCCTTCATCAAAATAAGGAATTGATTGAAGAAATAATGTATTAATGTTAGAAGTTACCATATTGTATATTTCCTTTTCATTGTAAATTCATCCTTATTTAAAGGGTTTATTGTTAATGAGAATTGACGACTTTTGGTTATCTCTATATTGATTGTCTACAACACGTTATCAGCACGCTGCTCGTTTAAGCTACTGTTGCGTCAATTGAATCAGGTACGGTATCCCGTTTTTGTTTTTCCGTTTAATATCATAAGGAATTGACTAAACTCATGTTGTTACATATTTATGGCTCTACGATCAATATTTTTTTCATGATATTTTCTTCACTACCATGTTCATAATTGTTTTTTTTGCACTGTTCATGAAGAGGTTTTTTTTTTCATGACAACCCACGTACATATGGAATTGCAATCTGCCTGTAGTCATAATTGAATTTTTCAACCATTTTCAACCAGGTATTTTAAAGAATTTTTTTTCTCGACTGTAGTCATGATTGAATTGTTCTTCATAGATGTGATGCTAAAGGTGATTTAGGGTAGTGAGAGAGAAAATGTTGGTTTCATAGGAAAAAAAAACTACATATGGAATTGCAATATGTCGTGCTTTAAAAGAAAAAAATAGAATAACCTTGAATTGACAGTTCCAGCCCTTGGGCTTTATCTTTTTGTCATCCATGTTTTTTTTCCTTTCTTTTCAATTATTTATTACATTTAGTGTATTGAGCATGTTCTGTATAATAGGTTTACATTATTCATTTACTTTTATTTTAAATGGTTTTGTTTAAGCTTTGTTAATTTATTTACTTCCATAAATATTCATATATTTCCCTTAACCCATAATTATTTATAATTAAATTTATTTTTGGGAGTTACACTCCTTCATATCTAATTTATTTTGGTCTCCTACCAAAATCTCATTAAATTATATAACTCCTAATATCAAACTTTAACACGAAAAGTTTTTTTCTAAATTATAATTTCCAAAATACATATCGAAATTATAATCATAATCATATTTGGAAGATACAATTCCAATCCATCATATATTTTTGGCTCTAGCCAAAAATCTCAAATATACATGTGCCATAATGGTATTAATTAAATCTCACATTTGGCCTCTTGCCAAATCCACAAAATTTTTAATGTTATTAATGTATTTCATAAACAAAGTGATCGCATGACACTAAAAGATTTTGTAAAAACGGGTGTAAATAGAGTTAAAGGTTTGTAGGGATTTAAGTAATCCTTGTGATTCCCTTCCTACCTGGAAATCCAAAAGTGTTTAGCGATTCATCCGGATATTGAAATACTAAAATAACATTATCAGCATAAGAAATGCTTAAAAATACCAAATTTTCAATCCTATATTGCCATGATAATGAACTTTCATAAGTTTAATCTTCATAAAATTAAATACCTTATCTCTTGTTTATGTAGATGGCTGAACCAACTCGTCCCGAATTTGATATCCTGGATTCTGAAGGACTTGAATACAACAGATGGGTATCTGATGTAGAGACTACCTTTATTGGAAAGGACTTCACCTATACAATCAACCCCCTACTGACCCTAAAGACAAACCATCAGAGAAAGTACAAGCAAATGCCTTAATGTTCTTGAGACGACATATCGATCCCAACCTTCGATGGGAGTACATTCAACTGAAAACCCCCAAAGAATTGTGGGATGCATTGAAAGGAAGATTCGGAAATATTCATGACTTTTTACTTCCTGAACTAATCGTACAGTGGAATGAAATCCGCTTACTCGATTACAAAAAGGTAAATGATTTCAACTAAGAAATGTTGCGTCTCAAAGCACGTTTAAACTTCTGTGGCAAGGAACTCACAGAAGACGACATGATTCAAAAGACACTTTCCACTTTTCCTACATCTGCAATCATACTAATGAATCAGTATCGATTGGAGTATGATAGTAAAAGAATCACAACCTTTAACAAACTTATCAACCTACTGCAAGTGGCTGAAAGACACAATGAGGTTCTTTTGAATAACAACGCTAGACTTGTCGGGACAAAGAAAATTCCTGAATCTAATCATGCAAGCGTTAGAGGTGGAAAGAACTCCAAAGTACAGGGAGCCAAACATACTGAATCACACACACGTGGCAATAATTCATCACGTGGACGGGGTCGTGGACAGGGTCGTGGATGGGGTCGTGGTCAGGGTCGCGGAAATGGTCGTGGTGCATTTTCCAACACATGGCGCAAAGATACAACTGTTGGTCCAAGTAATCAAGGACAATCAAAAGGAAAAGCACCAATGACCGATCCTACCAAAAGAGTACGAGATGGTACTGAACCTTGCTACAGGTGTGGCATCATTGGGCACTGGTACAAGAATTGTCGTGCAAGCAACACTGTAGCAGCCACCTACAAGAGATATAGGGAGTCTAAAGAACAAGAGGCTCACTACCTTGAAGAAACAAGTAATGACCCATAAGTCAACCTAACAATTGGAGATTTCACTCATATCAACAACAATGATCCTTCATTGGAGCTCTCGGATTTTAACTAATCTACCTCACATATTCTTCAAAGACAGTAGTTATTTACATATTACTAGTTTTTTTCTTTCCCCGGTAGTTTGGTGAACTTAATTTATTGTTTGGATTATTGATTACTATTTGGATTGGTGGTTATTAATTTACTGTTTGACTTAATGGATTATTGATTTAATTTTGAAATTTATTAAATAATCTTTGACTTTCGTATATACACTACTGTTGGTCCCGGAGGTGCTTAACAAGTTTGTAGAAGGGGGGAGGGGGTTGAATACAAACACAGAAATTAAAGTTTAATAAATTGTTTATTGATAAATCAAACACAATTTACAAGTTTGTTGCGGAATAAGGTTAAGACAGCCTCAATCTAAACAAACTTAAGAAACACTAAGATGATTGCACAAGAAATTCAGAGAATGAGGGATTAAGAAATATAGAAAACAAAGGTTTCTATTTGGGGTTCAAGGATTGAGCACACCCTCAGATGGAGGGGTGAACTTCCTATTTATACCCTATGCATTAAATGCATGGTAGGGCACTTTACACGCGGCGTTCACTGATTGGCTTTGGAAGTCTGACTTTGGGAGACATGCTTTCGGCCGAATCATGAACAGTGTAGTTGACAAAGTTGTTGTACGAATTATGGCAGAGACATGTCCGTTATGACACATCGTACTGAGATGTGCAAGGTAAGACAAAAGGAAACTTGAGGTATAAGCTTTGTGATCATTTGATCGCTGAATATCTCTTTCTTCAGAGACATCAAGAGTTCAGCGATCGCTGAAGCTTTCCTCATGTTCCTTCGCGTATAAGTAGAGTTGTCTTTGCTTCACTGATATCCGCATCAGGTCACTAGTACACTTCTCTTTGTTCAGCAGCTTCGTCTTCGATTCAGCTATGAACATCTGTTGACGCGAGACTTGTCTTCAGGGATTACGTTACTGTTTACATCAGAACTATCAGCGATAACTGAACAGACTCAGTTTGATCACTGATAGTGAAACACTGTTAGCCTCAAATCTGAACCAATGAAAGTATTGAAAATAACTAAGTCTTCATCTAAAGACTTTCAAGGGACAACAACAAGTCTGTCACTGAAGTCAATTCAGAGTCAGTCTGAAGAAAGCTAGTTTGTCTTTGAAGTCAGTTCAGAGTCAGTCTGAAGAAAGCAAGTCTGTCTCTGAAGTCAGTTCAGAGACAGTCTCACAGAAAGACATCAGAGAGCCCCTCATCAGAGATCCTACTTCAGAGCTCTGAAGATGTTCACTCTGAATTTCTTGACAAAGAAGAACAGATGACACGTCACCTTGTGATAACATTTACTTTCTAGAGTAGGTCACTGTTCAAGCATGTCTTGATCTTACCTCTTAGGTAAGATACTGTTCAAGCATGCTTCTAATTGTCAGATAAGTACACTGTTTACTTTATGGTCCTATAAATAGGACCATCACCTTATTGTTCAAAGTGTGCTTAAGAAGTCTTAAAACTGATAATATAAGTTGAATATTTTATTCAAAGAATATCTTGTTTATCTATTATTTGCTTTATGAACTGTGATATTTGAATCTCCTTTGATATTAAACTGTACTGCTTCCGCTGTTATTTCTCTTATTGTTTATATCATTGTTGTGAGATTAAATCTGGGATCCAACAATTAGTATCAGAGCCTCCTTTGTTTTCTAAACAAAGAAAGATCACATCTGCATACTCGGATAGATTTACATCTCATTGATTATAACTTTCAATATCTGTGCATGTTCAAATAAAACTGGTTTATTAAAGAACACCATATGCTCAAGATTTGATAGTAAATCACTGTTCAATACAAAAAGCATCTGTTCTTCAAATCTTCATCTTTTTCTTCAAAAATGGCAAACTCAAGCATAAGTGCCATTTATACAGCTGGGTCATTAACAAAACCTCCTACACTTTTAAGGGATGAATATCCCCAATGGAAGAAAAGGATGGTAAATTTCTTAGAAGGTATGGACAAGGATCTTTTTAGATCAGTGAACGTTGGACCTCACATTCCAATGGTGTTGGTTCCAAGAGTTCCTGCAACAGCAGATACTGCTGAAATCCCTGCATATTATGAAAAGAAAACCACAAACGTCACTGATGAAGAAACTAATATGATGGATAATGACTCAAAAGCTGTTAGATTACTTATAATGGCCATTCCCAATGATATCTTTCAAGAACTTGATTCTTGTAAAACTGCAAAAGAGATATGGGATCAATTGTTAAATCAACTTGAAGGAGGCCTACAAACCCAGAAAAATAGAAGAAATCTATGCATCAATGAATATCATGATTTTCATGCTCTACCAGAAGAAATATTACACCAAACTTACTCAAGATTCAACATTCTTATCAACAAATGCAGAAAGTTTGGAGTGATAAGAACAAAAAAGGAAAACATTGTTCTTTTCTTGAAAAGCTTAAATGAAGAATGGTCACAACTGTCCATGTCTATACAAGTCGATCAAGATCTTGAGTCATGGTCATTAACTGACATTTATGGCACTCTTGTTGCACATGAAAAGGAAGTTATGAAGCAAAAATCAAAACTGTCTTTAGGTGGACCCCTTGCACTTGTTTCAAAACAAATTTCGAAAGAAAACAACTGTGAAGAGTCAAAAAAAAGTTTGGAAACAAAAAGAAGATCCAAAAAGGTCCTAGTGGCAGAAGAAAATCATTCAGATTCAGACTCAGAAGATGATATCAATGCTTTCGCCAAATCTCTTGCATTAATCACTCATCAATTTAACAAGAAATTTGGCAAGAAAGTATTTGAAGGAAGGAGAGAGAATGAAGAAAGAAGAAATCCTGAAAGAAGATTTCAACAAGAGCCCAGATTCACTCCATATAGTGATCAAAAGGGTACAAACTTCAATAACAATGATGCAACTCAACAATCAAGACCTCAACAATCATTTCAACCAAGGTATCCACAGCCACAGAGATATTTCAAACCTCATGAACAGAAGCCAGAGACAAGTACTGCCACTCTTCCAACAAATCAAAATGATGGAAGATGTTTTAGATGTGGAAAAATAGGCCATTTCTCTGCAAACTGCAGAGGAAAACTTGTCAAAGATCAAGATTACTACAAGAACAAATACAAGTACAACGTAAAAGAAAGAGTTCTTGTAGCAGAAATGGAAGACTGGCTATCAGACTCAATAAGTGATGGCGAGGAAGAACCTACCAATCTCTGTGGTATGGCCTTTTCAGATGGAAATCAAACTGATGGAGCATCAGAAGACAACTCTGAAAAGGTAAACTCTCTTTACACCTCTGACAGTGATCCTGAAATAGATGATATTAAACTAATTAATGAACTTCAGGATCTAGAGCAAAAGTTTCTTGAAGAGAAAAAGAAAAGAGAGCAAGTGACAAAAGAGCTTATTTTTTTCAAAAGAGAAAAGAATCTTCTGGAATCAGAAAAGAAAGAAATTTTTCTTGAAAAAACCAAACTTGAAGAAACTCACAAGCAAAAAGAAAAATCATTTTCAGAAGAAATAAGGAAAATTGAGAAAGTTTTAAAAGGAAAAGAAGAAGAAGTAAAGAAATCTGAGTATGAAAGGCTCAATTCTATTGCCTTAACCAAATTTTTTCAAAAGGAAAGAGAAATCTTACATCAATCTCTAGATAGAAAAAATCTTCGAATCAAAAGCTATGTTAATGCACAAGGTGTTTTCAACAAAATAAAAACTCAAATGGACTCTCAAGGGCTGGGATTCAATGAGTTGAATTCATTCACTGGATTGGAGAAAACTTCACTTTCTTCCACTTTCTGTATGGGAAAGGTCCAAAGCTTTGAAGGTACATCTCTGAACAATTTCGAAAGAATGAAAACATCAGAGGGATAAAAAACAAGAGCTTTGAACTTCAAAAATACTATATACTCTGAAGTAAAAAACTTTCAAAAGTCTGTGTTACAGATAAAAAGAGAAACTTCAGAGGTACTCTTCACAAAACCTCAAAGCAATGATCCCAAAGAAATTTTCAGATTTGATGCTTTCATCTCAAATGAATCAGAGACATCTGAATCAAGTACCTCTGATACAAGTACTTCTGAAAATGAATCTCAGAGTTCACTTAATCCGTATGCCCCTCTGTATTCACCAAAGTCAGATGAAAACATCAGAACTACATTTGAAGATGATGTTAAAAAGATATGGAAAGAAAATGTCATGGAGGAATTAAAAAGAAAAGAAAGCATGAAACGGATCATTAAAGTCTCTAGAACAAAGGAAATTGAAAAACCAATAGAGATAGCTATCTCTATTAAAACTAAGAGAGACTTTCTTGATTCTGATTCATAATCTGATCAAGAGATTGATGAACATATTTTTTGTAAACCAGAGAATGTAATTCACAAAAAGATAGAAACTGTTGGGTCTGGTATTTTGAATGTTCCAATTTCAATTTTGAAAACCAAAACCAGAATACCAATAAGTCCTGATTTTGCAAATATGTGTTTACAAGCAAAAACGTCTCTGGAACTTGAAAAAGAATTGCAAGAAAAGGCAAAGAATAAAACAAACACTTCTGAATCTTACACCTATAAAACAATAAATTTCTCTCCTGAACAAAAAGGCAAATGGACAAAAATTAACCATATTGATCCTGTTTGTGCAGTAAGCAACAAAGAAAAGAAGATGTTTTTGATCAAGAAAAAGCAACTTGAAAAGAAGATTGTCTTTCAAGCTAAAAGGAAAGAAGTAGTTAGGGATACATGTAATATTCCTAATGCTAGTTTCAATAGAAGTCAAAATGTAACAAATGCTTTTAATAAAAATAAAAACTTTGCTCCTACTTCTTCTTGTTCTATTAATTGCAACTGCATTCATCTCTTGATCAAACTGAAAAATCATTTCAGGGGATCACATTGTCTTCTGAATCAATCTCTGAAAAATATCTCAGAGACAAAATTTCAACAGAAGATAAGTAACGGCAAGACATCAAAAGATGAGATGCCAAAAAGTCATACAAATCCACCAAAGTCTAACATAAAAGGACCCATAATGAGATGGGTACCTAAGAAACAATAATCTGTCTTGCAGAATCAGTCAATGCCAATCTGGTACCTAGATTTTGGATGATCAAGGCATATGACTGGAAATAAGGAACTGCTATCCTCATTCAAAGCAAAATCTGGAGGAGCAGTTACTTTTGGAGACAATGTGCAAGGACAGATTAAAGGATATGGTGAGTTATCAAGAGGAAATGTTTTAGTATCAAAGGTTGCTTATGTGGATGGATTAAAACACAATCTTATCAGCATAAGTCAACTTTGTGATCATGGTTTTGATGTGAAATTTCAAAGAAAATATTGTTCACTTCTCCACTCAGAATCAGGTCAAGAATTACTCAGAGCAGACAGAAAAGGTAACCTCTACAGAATGAATTTTACCAAAATAAATGACACTGATTCAGAGAAACTTTGTCTTGTATCTCTGAATAGTGAGGAAGTCTGGCTCTGGCATAAAAAGTTTTCACATCTAAACTTTTCCTCACTTGATAAATTAGTTAAACTTAATTTGGTTAAGGGATTACCATGTTTGAAGTTTAACAAAGATCATCTTTCTTCTGCTTGTGAGATGGGAAAAATGAAAAGATCTTCCCATAAAACCAAAAGTGAAAACAACTGTCCTAGACCTCTGCACATGCTACATGTGGACCTCTGTGGTCCTATCTATGTACAGAGTCTAGCAGGTAAGAAATACATTCTGGTTCTGATTGATGAATTTTCCAGATTCACATGGATAGAATTCATCATAGCCAAATCTGAAGTACCTGATATTTTGATAAGATTGTTGAAAAGATTACAGGTTCTATTTAGCAGCAAAGTTCAGAAACTAAGAAATGATAATGGAACCGAGTTCAAAAATGCCAAAATCAATTCACATCTATCAGAAGAAGGCATTACTCCTAACTTTTCTGCAGCAAGAACCCCTCAGCAAAATGGAGTAGTTGAAAGGAAGAACAAAACACTTGTTGAAGCTGCAAGGACAATGCTAGCTGGATCTGATCTTTCAACAATATTTGGGCAGAAGCAGTGGCATCAGCCTGCTTTACTCAGAATAGAGCTACAATTGTCAAGAGATTTCAGAAAACATCCTATGAACTCATTAACAATAGGAAACCTAAAAAGCTGATAGAGAATCTCTTGGAAAGTTTGACAAGAAAGCTAATGAGGGCAAATTCATTGGATATTCTTTAGCCTCAAAAGCTTTCAGAGTGTTCAATCTTAGAACAAGGACCATCCAAGAAAGCATCAATATCACTTTTGATGACAATAAAAGCTCTGAACAACAAGAAAGTCTCTCAACACCTATCTCTGAATCATCAAGAGAATCTGAATTAAACAGAATATTTGAAGATTTCTTTGATGAAGATAACCCAGAAGTAATCTTCAGAGATAGACCAAGAGAAAATTCAGAAGGACCCCAAGAAACAGGTACAACCCTTTCTGGACCCTCTGAATTAACGCCTTCTGTTTTACCAAATTCAGATCAGCAAAGTGAATCAGAAGAAGCTGAAGATCAAAAAGAGGATGATCAAGGAGTGTCTGAAATAACTCCAGAAACAAATAGTGAAGAAATTCAAGAATCTGCTTCACCATCTCGGGAAACAACTTCAGAGCCTCTGAACAGCACAATAGAGATATCACCAACTGTCATCTCTGAAGTTCAAACTCCACCCCAAATTTTAGCTCTAATCTCAAGATGGACAAAAGATCATCCAATTAATCAAATAATTGGATCCTCATTAGAAGGAGTTAAAACAAGATCTGCAACAATCAATGAATGCTTCTACGTAAATTTTTTGAGCATTATTGAACCAAAGAAGGTAAAAGAAGCTCTTGAAGATCCTCATTGGATTTTTGCAATGCAGGATGAACTTCAAGAGTTTGTAAGAAACAAAGTCTGGACCCTAGTTCCCCTTCCCAAAGGAAAATTTGCAATTGGAACAAAATGGGTTTTCAGAAACAAAAAGGATGAGGATGGAATCATAATCAGGAACAAAGCCAGGTTGGTTGCTAAAGGATATTGCCAAGAAGAAGGTATTGATTATGATGAAACCTTTGAACCTGTAGCTAGGCTAGAAGCAATCAGAATCTTCTTAGCCTATGCTGCACACAAAGGATTCAAAGTTTATCAAATGGATGTTAAATCTGCCTTTCTACATGGTAAATTAAATGAAGAAGTTTATGTCCAGCAACCACCTGGATTTGAATGTACAGAGTTTTCTAATCATGTTTATTATTTGGATAAGGCTCTGTATGGACTTAAACAAGCTCCAAGAGCTTGGTATGCAACTCTGTCCACTTTTCTGATTAAAAATGGATTTGACAAAGGCACAATTGATACAACATTATTCATCAAAAGGTACAAAAATGAGATGTTATTAGTACAAATTTATGTTGATGACATTATATTTGGCTCTACAAATCAAAAGTATTGTGACAAGTTTTCAGAGTTGATGAAGAGTGAATTTAAGATGAGCCTCATGGGAGAATTAACTTTCTTTCTGGGCTTACAAGTGAAACAAACTTCAGAAGGCACTTTCATAAGTCAAACTAAATATGTCTCTGAAATTTTAAACAAATACAAACTCAATGATTCAACTTCTGTGAAAACGCCTCTAGCCACCGGAGTCAAACTTGACTCTGATCCTTCAGGACAATCTATGGAAATAAAAACCTACAGAGGCATGATAGGTTCACTATTATACTTAACTGCAAGTAGGCCTGACATAATGTTTGCAACATGTCTTTGTGCTAGATATCAAGCAAATACAAAAGAATCTCATTTATCTGCTGCAAAAGAATTTTCAGATACCTAAGAGGGTCACCATCTTTAGGCCTCTGGTATCCAAAACTTTCTAGTTTTGATCTAACAGCTTACACTGATGCAGATCATGCAGGATGTAAGCTTGACAGAAAAAGTACCTCTGGGTGCTGTCAATTACTGGACAATAAGCTGGTAAGTTGGTCATCCAAGAAACAAAACTGTGTTTCAACTTCAACTGCAGAGGCAGAATATGTTGCTGCTGCTAGTTGTTGCTCTCAAGTAATATGGATGAAAACTCAGCTTAGAGATTATGGCCAACAATATGAAAGAATACCCATTCTGTGTGATTTAAAAAGTGCCATAGCCATCTCTGCCAATCCAGTACAACATTCAAAGACAAAGCACATTGATGTAAGGTATCATTTCTTAAAAGATCATGTGGAAAGGGGATCAATAGAAATGTATTTTGTACCAACTGATCTCCAACTTGCTGATATTTTCACAAAAGCTTTAGATGAACGAAGGTTCAATTTTTTAATTAGCAAGTTAGGAATGTTGAATATGTCTACCAAACAAGGAAGAAACTCAGAGTCTCTTGTTCAAATAATCAGAGCCTCTGAACCAAGTAGCATATATCAATATCAGTCTCTGAATGTTCTCCAAACACATGACAAGGGGAGAAAAATAAAAAGTTGTTATTTTGTCAAGGGGGAGAAAAAGAACTTTTCAGAAGACATCTCAGAGTTTTTCAAATGTCAACTCAGAATCTCTGAATTTTGTCTCTGAATCAAATTAAATTTATCTCAGAGTTTCTGAAAATGGTCTCTGTAGTCTTCTCAGAGTCTCTGAAATTAATCTCAAAGTCTCTGAAATTGAGAATTTTTTTCCAAATCATCTGTCAAGGGGGAGTCAACAACTTTTAGACCAAGTCATTTATCAAACAAGAACTTTTTAATTAATAAGCAATTTTTGATATCATTTGAAATTAAAATTTCAGTTTAACTGAACCTTTTTATTACAAGTGATATCTTAAATTACTCCTTAAGGCGAAAGGTTTGTCTAGTTAGCACAAAGAAGTTATTCAATTTTTTATTGAAAAATGCCGCCCCTTTCCTATTTTCTTGGAACCTACATTCGTAGGTACAACAATTTTCAAGGCCACGTGTCACAAAAAGGGATGAGTGAAAGGCCAAACGGCTTTATCCAAATGGTCAAATCACTGCCGTTTCACCTTATGCACTCAAGTGTATCTTTTTCTAAATTTGGATACAAAAACAATTTTACATCCGGATATTCATTTTTACAAATTTCTCTCGAGCACTCACTCTCTCTCTCCAAAAAGAATTTGAACTTCATCTTCTTCACTACAACTCAACAATGGCGTCTTCAAATGAATGGTGCAAGCTTTTGCCAAATCTGGCGAACCTTCGAGACTGTATCGTTTACCGATCAAAGACAACAATCACATGATTCGGCTTGATTCTCCCAAATTTGAGGAACAATACGGAATAATCTGCGAGTTCTTCTCCAACTGTGAACTGACTCAAGCCCTAAATGCTTTTACCAATGAATGTCCACTCTCGTTTGTTCAAGAATGGTATTCTTCCAGTCACTACGGCGATGCACATAATGGAATAATCGGCGAGTTCGACATATCTCAAGTCGTAAAATGTCGGATACTCATCAATCCTACTGTTCTAAGAGAAGTTCTCCCACTCCTAACAACTGAGGAACTTCAAATCACGCATTTTGAAAAGCGCCCAACTTCTGAAACCCTACTCCAGTTCATTCGAATGCTAGGTTACAACACTGAAATCACCAGATTGAGCAACTTCCGACGACAACACCTACCACCAATCTGGAACTTCATGTTCTCTGTCCTAAACCGCACTCTAATCGCAACTTGGATGAAGGATCAAGGAACACCAGAAATTCTGTCAATCATGTATGCCCTATTCTTCAATCGCAACTTGGACATGGCCGGCATAATCTTTGATATGATTTTGACATCAATAGAGAAGAAGAACAAATGCTTGGCAAAGGACCCTGAACAAACGACCCAATCATCCAAAGTTCCTTCAATAACATTCCTAATATTTATGTCTTTAATCATCCATGCGGTGATCGAGAAGCTTCATATTTTGATCGCCACTGAACAACCCAAAACTCCTTTCTACATAATGAACATCTTCAAACCGACGATTCTATCTGAAGGCTATCCAGAAGCAAGGAGGATCCCTCACCACATGCTAAATCAGGTAAATCGTCAATCTGTATCCTTAGCTTCTTATCTCAGTGTTGCCCAAGGACTAGTACCAGTTCCGGGAACCCCAACACACTTAGGTCCTGAACCTGTAATGGAGAGTAAGAGCATCTCGGCTTCAAAGGGATCTGAGGACCCTGAAGTACAGAGCTCTCACAAGAGTGAACCAGAGGGTACTCTTGCTAGAGAAACCGAAGTTGAGAGAGATGACAGAGCACTTGAAAGGGCTGTCAATGAGGAAGTAATGGAAGAAACCTCATCTGCTAGTGTAGAGGATAGCTCGACTAGCTCTGAGGAAAGTGAGGATGAATCTTCAGAGACTAGCTCTGAAGATTCTCAGAGAGAAGAGAGCAAGTCTTCTAAGGACTTGGAGAAACCTAACTGTTCTTCCCCTTCCACACAAAAAGATGCCTCAAGGCACATATATTTTAGGACACCAACCTCATCTCCCAGTGCAACCACACAATCTAACATACCTGATCCAGAGGTAATTGTTATTGAATCAGAGGTGCACACCTCGAACCCAAACCAGCCAACCACTTCAGAGGTACCTTTTTCTACCTCTGAAGTTCACATAACTGAGGAAACTCAAATTCTGGATAAGCCCTCTTCACAGGACTTAGCCAATACTTTAAGTACTCAGTTTCCTTAGAGTACATCCGGAAATCCTACACATAATGATGCCTCTGTGGCTCATCTCTCACCCTTTAGGATATCCAGAAGTAGTTGTCCAACTCAGGGACAATGGCTTGCCCTACAAGAACAAGGATTGACTTGCCTGGATCGCAAACTCAACTCCCACATTCACTTCCAGTCCTCTGAATCTGAGGAGGAGGACTTGGTTGAGAATAGAACACTCAGAGATGATTCTCCGGAACATCAAGGATTGAGTGGAAGTCCTTCCAGAGACAACATCAAAACAACTCTAAACGAAGGCTCCTCTGAACTCGAGGAAAAATTGGCTACATGTGTTGTAACCAATGTACCCCTCTCTGAACTTCTCACAAAATCTGAGTTCCAGAGATTCTGTGAGGAAGTCAGAGGCTCCATGAATAAGCATAACTTTCAGAGAATTGACGGTTCAGAGACCTCTGTTCTTCGCTCTGAAAACACCAGCCTCAGAGCAGAGGTTTCCACTATGAAGACCCAACTATTGGACTCCTCTAACAGAATCCAAGAGTTGGAACAAGAACTGTTCAGACAGAAGGCTGAATAATCTCTGGAAATAGCCAATCTTAAAGCTCAGAATGCGTCTCTTCAAAATCAAGCATCTACAACCATCGACGTCCAGAAGGCTCTACAAGAACTAAGGGACGAGGTAGTATCCACTAGATCATCTTCACTCTTAACAGATTAAATGGCCTCTATCTCTGACCTCATCAAAACTACAATTCAAGCCTCTATACCAGAAGTCAGCGCATCATCAGCACACCAGAGCCGCCACCCCGAACTTCTGAAGACCTCATCACTAAAAGTGATTTGGCATCTTTCAAATCCGCAATCATGAGTAGAATGTTGACTTGTTCTTCCAAGATCTCTACTATTGCTCAGAAGCAGGTCAAAGCTACTCTGGAACTTCATAACTATAAATCAGAGGACCAGATTGCTGAAATCAGAACTGCGACTTCAGAGGAAATCGAATCCATTCAGAAGACACTTCTGGATCCCAAAGGAAAAGGAATCGCTGAACCTAACTCTCCCAAATACAAACACAAGTTTGCTGGTGGGACTTGTAGTGATGCAGTGAAGAAAGCCAGATTTGATGATTCTGAGGATTCAAATGATGATGAGAATTCTGAATCACAAGATAGGGAGATCAGAGATACAACCGCGTACACCTATAAAGCTGCTCCCTCTGCACATCTGCACAAGTTCAAGAGAAGGAACCAGAGATGAACACCACCTCTTCTGATGAAAACAGAACTTTGCAAACATTCACAACACCGGTAATACTTTTCGCCTCATCAACACCAGGTGTTCCAATCACTCCAGTTACCGATGCAACTCCAGAGAAAATTGGAGCTCTGGAAGAGGAAGAAAACAAACAATTAGTAGATTTTTCTACATCCTCTGAAGATGCATTCTCATCACCCGAAAGACAACCAATGTTGATGAGAGATGCCTTTGACTCAGAGTTTGAGAAAGAACAGAAAGATTCTGACAGAGAGGAAGAAGCTACTGGAGATGAGATCGAAGTAATTGATGTCGAAGAGTATGTTTTCAAAAACGCTCAACCTCATCATATCTCAACAGCTTCAGAATTAAGAGAATCTCCAGAGATAGATGGATATATCTCTGAACAGCCTTCAGAGATAACTCAGTCATAGCTCAAGGAAAAAGAAACCATGGTTGTTGATGAACAGACTCCTCAAGAGAATCTTGTTCAGAAAACAAGCATCGGTTTACCAGCCAAGGTCTTCACTCATCCTCCCACATTCTTAGAATCCACTCCTGAAGCATCGATAGAAGATCACTTTCGGCATATATACTGTGAGTTCAATATGGAAGACACTCAAGTAATCCCTCTGATTCCAAGAATCAGAGAGGATATGCCAGACTACGAACAAAGATTCATATAGGCAAAGACATCACCAAGACAGGTGGTTCTCAACGATGCTCCAATAATAAAAGTTGAGAAAATCACTGAAAAGACATTCGCCTTCAACAAAATCATATATAGGCATTATGTGGTGACTCGATCTGATCAGAAGATTTACGAGTTCAATGCTAATGATCTCGTAAATCTAAATCCGTATGATCTCACTCATCTATATGCCTATTGCTCTACGAGATACGATTCAGAAAGAAGGGAGATAAGAATGGGCATGGTTGAAGTAAGACGGGCAATGGAAGCTTACATCAAACACAGAGCCAAACGTGACTTTCAGATTGCTCTGAACTTGGGTGAAGAAAAGCTCGAAGTGACTGAACCAGTGGAAACCATCGAAAACCTGGACAAACAGAAGACTGGATCAATCATTGAAGAACCTCTGGGTTTTATCTACAGAGTGAACCAAGAGAAGAAAATCTTTCTAGCTTCGTAAGTAGCGAAGTATTCTGATGAAACCTTGAAAGAAGTACAGAAGATGATTCATGTAAAGCAAGAACGACACAGAGCAGACCTACTGACGAAACTAGACTTGGAAATTGGCTCAATGATTAACTTCAGAGAGCTAATCATGAAGTTTCATAGGATATGTTCTAGTGATAGGTTCTGATTTTTTTTGAATATTATTCTCTTGTAATTCCAAATTCTTATGAGAAGTAATATTTACAGAGGATGACTTTCTCCTCTTCGCTTTCTAGTTAAATGTTCTATGTGTTCTTTATTTATTTTCAGTACTTAGGGGGAGATTGTTAGACCCAAATCTGAACCAATGAAAGTATTGAAAATAACTAAGTCTTCATGTAAAGACTTTCAAGGGACATCAACAAGTATGTCTCTGAAGTCAATTCAGAGTCAGTCTGAAGAAAGCTAGTTTGTCTCTGAAGTCAGTTCAGAGTCAGTCTGAAGAAGGCAAGTCTGTCTATGAAGTCAGTTCAGAGACAGTCTCACAGAAAGACATCAGAGAGCCCCTCATCAGAGATCCTACTTCAGAGCTCTGAAGATGTTCACTCTTAATTTCTTGACAAAGAAGAACAGATGACACGTCACCTTGTGATAAGATTTACTTTCTAGAGTAGGTCACTGTTCAAGCATGTCTTGATCTTACCTCTTAGGTAAGATATTGTTCAAGCATGCTTCTATTTGTCAGATAAGTACACTGTTTACTTTATGGTCCTATAAATAGGACCATCACCTTATTGTTCAAAGTGTGCTTAAGAAGTCTTAAAACTGATAATATAAGTTGAATATTTTATTCAAAGAATATTTTGTTTATCTATTATTTGCTTTATGAACTATGATATTTGAATCTCCTTTGATATTAAACTGTACTGTTTCCGCTGTTATTTCTCTTATTGTTTATATCATTGTTGTGAGATTAAATCTGGGATCCAACAAACACTAATACATATTAAATTTTTATAAGAAAGACTATCAGCGATAACTGAACAGACTCAGTCTGATCGCTGAGGGTGAAACACTAATACATATTAAACGTAATTTTCACTAAGTACAGAAAATGGTCGTTATCAAATCACTGAGAGAGTTTGGATCAACAATCTCCCCTATTTGATTATGACAAAGTAACTGAAGAAAATTACTTTATAATTCAAAATGATGGAATAATCGGGACTCATAACATACATGTCCCAATTACTATTTTGAGGGATCTTTTACAGTACTGATAGAGTTAAGTACTTCACTGAAATTTTCATTAATCCAAGAAAAGAATTACAAGGTATGAAAATTACAAGTACAAGTGATGTATTAACTACTTTAAGTTTAAACTAATAGATTACAAGAAGAAAACTAATCTATCAGCTATCTAAAGAGGGTTTAGGAGGATTGATCAAATACTCAGGTATATCTTCTCCTTTTTGCTTTCGCTCTAAAGATTCTTTGCTAATGATCACTTTGATTTGCTCAGCAGCAGGAGAGAGATCATACCATAAGCACATGAGATCCTTGAGAAGACCGAGGGGACAGATAGGGATTTCAGAGATTCTGTGAAATCTGAGCTGTTCCTCGTCATCTCTGAAGAAGATTCCAAAAGGTTCTTCAAGTACTTGTCCCGCAACATATGGTCCACCAGTAGGCAGAGATAGATCCAGAACTGAAAGATCAGGAGGAGGACCGAACAGAGCTTCTCTTGAGAATTTGATAGAGGTTTCATTCCTGATCACCGCGACATTTTCAGAGGAGGAGGAGATAGGCTTTCTTATGATATGCTTTGGCTTAGAAGGAAGAGCAGACGACACTTTTAGGATTGCAGCGAATCTGTTGATGAGAGCATCATTTATCCCTTCAACATAGCCTCTGTAGATTGATTTTGATTTATTCATTGCGTCTTTGAACTCAAGCCATTCCATATAGCCGAGGCTTTGCAACTTTGAAACAAACATCGCCTTGCAGCTTCCATCCTCTCTGGTAATCTCCATAGTGACAAAAACTCAATCCTTCTTCTTTCTTCCAGAGATAGTAACAGCTATGATCTTCATTGGGTTAGAGCGATAGTCAATTTTATGCTTGCACCAATCGACTGAGTTATCGCTGACCGCTTTTTATTTTGAGCGTTCCTCTTCAATCTCTTTCAAAAGAGTAGCCTGGACTTCAACTGGTTTCTTCTTCAGCTTCTTGTCTTTGACTTGAGAAGACTGAATTTTGAGAGCCAGAGAGGCATCTCTTTGACAGTCAGCAATCAGCTTCTCGGCCTTGACGGATTCTTCAAATTCAGCTTCTGTCAGGAACTCTAAATCTGATAATTGAGAGGGGATCTTTCGCCGTTGATTCTCCAGATGAGAGATCATCTCTGTTTTTTCTTTATCTCTTCCTCTCACCAGTAAGCAGGTCTAGAGGGCCTTTGTGGATGTTGCAGGGACTCTTCTTCTTCTTCATCCTATTCATCAATCTTTCTTACAGAGACTGGGATTATCTGGTCATCAGCTTCAGCAGCTGGGATTATTTGGGTTTGTCAGGAAATCGCAGAGCTTTCCTTAGCCTTAAGGCCGTCATCACCCCTGGTCCAAGTTCATTGCGGAAGGAAATAGCAGGAACCAGTTCACCCTTTTTGTTGGTGATAGAGGTCTCTTCAGCGGTAAACCAGAATTGTTGGAGAAGAGATTTTGAAGGTATGGGATCCACAGTGATAGCGTAGGCAATGCAGGATTGCTTTAGAAACTTTGCGGCTTCCACCAGATGTGGGTATTTGACACCATCAAAATTAAGGCAATCAAGATGATTGTTTTTCGGAAGCTCAGAGTTAGTGATGGCGAACTTGACGTTCTTAGAGGTGACAAGTGCAGATTGAGCCATTCTGAATATGAATAGATAGAAGAATAGAAGAAAGGTTTTAGTCTAAAAATAAAGAAGGTTTTCCCAGTTTCTATTTTGGGAAAGAAACATAGAAAAATCAACATATTTGAAGATTAAAAAGGTGTTCTTAATATAAGATATAAGAACAAGAAGAAAAACCAAAGATTGTGAATGAAGATAATCAAAAGAAAATGGTTTTGAATGAATAAAATCAACAAGAAAAATGATTTTGTGAAAAAAAATCTTATAAATCTATAATGGCAGTCCATAAATGGAGTATTATGTAAAAAGATTTAGAAGTAGAATAAGAAGAAGATCAAGAATAACCTGTTGATCTTTGAAGGAGATGATGCAAATGCTTGAGAGTGCTAGAATGCTTTTGAGAGAGATTTTGTAACACCCGTGATTTTGGTTAACCCTTGATCTTTCGGGATGGCCTGGGCGATTGTGCCCGCGATTGTGATAGGATGTGACTCTCGCGGGGCACTATCGCGGGAGATATAACGCGGGCTTCCCCCTTCGGGCGACTATGCCCGGCGATTATGCCAAGGGAATAGTCGCGTGGCACAATCGCCATCGGCCCCTGGTTGTTTTAAATCCTGAATTTTCAGCCTCTTTCATTTGTTATCTTCACCCACTTCATTTTTTCTCTCCCAAGAACCGAACCTCACCATATTATTACGAACCCTAACTCATTTTTGGGTGTTTTTGTCATAAAACCAAGTGTTCCTTCACTTTTTAACCATGTTTTGGAAGCTAGAATTAGATCCTTTCATCTTCACCTTCTTCAACCAAGTTTTCTAGGGTTTCATCCATCTCTTCTCCATTTTGAAGATTGGGAGGTTGTGGCTCATTTTGGTGTCCTAGAAGTGTTTGATTGTTGGAATCAAGTTGTGGTTGAGGTAATCATCTCTTCTCTTCATTTATGAAAATTAGGGTTTCGATATAAGTTGAGGTTTCATGTAAAATATTTGGGGAATGCTTCTATATGGTTGAATACGGTTATTTATGGTTGGAAATGTGTGGATCTAGGTTTTGGGAAGCTTGAGTTGAAGAGTTGGAATGGATGTCTTCGGAAAGCTTTGGGTGAGATCTATGCTTTTGGGAGGCCAATGGTTGGGGATTGAAACCTAGGTTTAACTTAACCTAGCAAGGTGAGTTCAAGATGATTTATGAAAACGGTGTACATGCCAAAATGTTTATTTTAAAGTGTTTGCGTTTTACATCAAATTGTTAACTGCTGTTAAGTTTTGGGTATTTGGTTATATCTCACTTTATAAACTTGTGTCACATGCATATTTGTGATTTTGGGCTTTTTTTCAATTAAATCATTTTGATATGTTTCTTTGATGTATATATATGTAAATGGAGTCCATTTGATGTAAAGGTCATTTATATAATTTTATACTTACAACTATTTTGGAAAATGGTTTGCCTCAACCAATGTTGAGTTTGAGTCAGTTATACTTTTTGGGTAGTTGTGTCTGCATCAGTCGGTTAAACGTGTTTTTAATGTTTATAAAGGCTTTCGTTGGAGATTTACGTAAAGTGTTGGGCCTTTGGCTCGGTTTTGACAGAATGAGTCATGTGGACTTTTGTCCGAATTTATAACCGTTGTGGGTTTGGAGTATGATGACGATTAATTCATGTCATTGGTGAGTTACATGCTTTAGGTGCTTTGGTCATTCAATTGGAGTCATGTAAGGTTAGACAGTGTTGTAATGGATCCATAGGCACGTGAGTCTGTCGGTTGTGTAAGGCCTGAGGTTTTGGGTTACTTTTAGTGACCGCTCGGGTTGCTAGCGAGTAGGCAATATGTCGTTCGAGCCGCAGAGTTGAAACTCGTCTAGATTGGATAGGCGTCCGGGCTCGTAAGACCTCGGAGTGGAACTCGACGGAGTATGGCAAGGGGCAACAACAGGTCCGAGGATTATGATGTCTTGTATGGCATGGGAACTAGGACCGGGGCACGTTGGTGAAATCCAATAACATCATGGGTGGCCCCATTCACGTGTTCTCGCCACCCTAAATGGAAACGTTTAGAGGACATGGAAGGAATTCGCGTGAACGTCCTACTTGCGTGTTTCTCTATTCTCGGTATTTACGGATGTCCTCATCGTTGATTCGTGGTATTTTAAATGTTAATGTCGTATTTTACCAACTTTGGTTTTTATGTGGTCGACGGTAATTTATGGCTTTAATATTGGGTTTTCCCCACGTATATTAAGGTTTGAATGGAATGCGTCATTTCTACGTTTTCAGTATTTGGTTTCTTTCCATTTTATGGTTACGTGAGTTTTGGGTCTATTGTCCGTATTCACGGCAATATTTATTTATATAAAATTTCATCTATGGTTTATGAGTTGTACAACATGTTCCACCCGTATTGGGTATGTCGAGATATAACATTTTACCCGCATTTTATAAAAATTGGGAGTTCTCTCTCTATTCTCATTTTGAGCAAGTTTTGGGTTAAATCTAAGTATGAATGAACGTTTTATATTGGAATCTTATTCATTAAAACAGTTTGGTTGGGGTAACGACTATCTCGGTGTCTTTTCCGTACAAAATGCATAGTTATTGTTCAACAAATCGTTTTCATAAGTGAAGCATATCATTTCGAAAGATTATGAACTTAATCGCATTCTTCGTTTCTAAACTATTAATTTATATATGTTGAAAACTCTTGAGCTCACTAGGCGTCAAGTCTAACCTTTTTATTTGTCGGCATGTGCATCAGGTTCCAGTTGGGAGTTTTGGTTCTAGCAACTATGAAGAGTCGAGTCTTACCTTGGCACAAGGGTGAGTAGTTGGTGAAGTCTTCCGCAGATTGGAGATAGTGACCGTTATTGGGTTTTAGTAGCACTCGTCCTTATTATAGACTGTATGTATAGATTGAACGTGTGTATTGAGGTTAATTCATAAATTGTGATTGTAGATGATGCAATTATCGATGTATTTAGAAATTTCAAATTAGTTGCTATTTCCAGAATTTAGGGTGTTACAGATTTCTTTCTTTGAAAGTATTTCCAGAAAGCGTAAAGCGATAAGAATGAAAAAACATTCCTTTTATACGTGTGAGAGAAGGAGAAATAGTGTGAGAGGCGGGAAAACAAATTTTCATCATGACATGGACACGTCCCACGAAGTTGATTGGATGGAAAGGCAACGGACGAACGTGTCAGAAAAAAAGGCATGTCGTGGATTGTCGGTTCAAATGACGTTATAGAAGAGAGAGAGACTGTTCATTTGTCCGTTTTGAAATTATCGTTGAAAAAAAAATCAGCGATAGATTTTCTTTGAAAGTATCCCTGATGGTAAAGTTAGGGATGAATTTTCTTTTAAGAAGGATCACTGACTAGAAATATCAGTGATAAATTTATTTTTCAAAAAGCTTTTAATCATTTGAAGAAAGTTCAGTGATTAAAGTTTATATTTTGAAAAACATCTTAACTGAATGAAGATTCAGTTATAGGGATGGAGAGAACATACCTCAGAGTCAGAATGTTTATCAGAGAGTGATAAAAGGGGAACTTATGAATACCGACACAATGCATGAATGCTGAAGAATTATTCTTCGAGATTCAACATTCCAAGCTCACTGATGAGAAAGTTGAAACTTATCTCATCAAGAGGTTTGGTGAATAAATCAGCAAGCTGAAAGTCAGTAGGGATGAAATGAAGTTCAATATCACCGTTCATCACATGATCTCTGATAAAGTGATATCTGATCTCTATGTGTTTCGTCTTTGAATGTAGTACTGGATTATTTGCTATAGCGATAGCACTAGTGCTATCGCAATAGATAGGAATCTTTGATAGTTGAAGGTCATAGTCTAAAAGTTGATTTCTCATCCATAAGATCTGAGAACAACAGCTTCCAGCGGCTACGTATTCAGCTTCAGCTGTGGAAGTGGATACTAAATTTTGCTTTTTGCTTGTCCAGCTTACCAGTTTTCCTCCTAGGAGTTGACATCCACCAGTGGTACTCTTTATGTCAAGTTTACAACCTGCAAAATCACTATCAGAATATCCGGTAAGATCGAACCCTGAGTCTTTGGGATACCAAAGACCGAGGTTAGGAGTTCCTTTTAGATATCTGAAAATTCGCTTAACATCGATCAGATGGGATTCCTTGGGTTCAGATTGATAGCGTGCACACAAACAAGTAGAGTACATAATGTCAGGTCGGCTCGCTGTGAGATACAGCAGTGAGCCTATCATTCCTCTATAGGCAGTGACATTAACAGGTTTTCCAGATGGATCTTTGTTAAGTGTCAGAGGAGGTGCCATGAGAGTTTTCATCGCTGAAGTTTGTGTAAGATCAAACTTCTTCAGCATGTCTTTAACATACTTACCTTGGCTGATAAAAGTACCTTTGTCAAATTGTTTGATCTGAAGGCCAAGAAAATATGTCAGCTCACCCATCACACTCATTTTTTATTCTTTCTTCATTCTTTCAGCAAAGCGAGTACATAGAGATGGGTTAGTAGAACCAAATATGATGTCATCGACATATATTTGTACAATAATAATTTGACTTTTTATCTTTCTGAAAAATAATGTATTATCAATTTTGCCACGTTCAAAATTTTCAGAGATAAGAAATGATGATAGAGTGTCATACCAAGCACGTGGGGCTTGTTTTAGACCATAGAGAGCCTTATCCAATTTATAAACATAATTTGGATACTTAGGGTCATAGAACCCTGGTGGTTGTTCTACATAGACTTCTTCATTCAGCTTTCCATTTAGAAATGTTGATTTTACATCCATTTGATAAACGATGAAGTCTTTATAGACTGCATAGGCTAAGAATAGTCGAATTGCTTCGAGCCTAGCCATAGGGGCAAAGGTTTCATCATAGTCTATGCCTTCCTCTTGTCTGTATCCCTGAGCAACAAGTCGAGCCTTGTTGCGGGTTACAGTTCCATGTTCATCTAACTTGTTTCTAAACACCCATTTGGTGCTTATAACAGTTTTATCAGATAGTCTAGGAACGAGATTCCAAACTTTGTTACGAGTAAACTCAGTCAGCTCTTCTTGCATAGCGTTGACCCAGTTTAGATCTCTGAGGGCATCATCAGTCTTATTTGGTTCTATTAGAGAGAAAAAATTGACAAAGAGACATATATTACCTGAGCTTTGTCGTGTCTGAATACCTGCATCTGGATCACCAAGAATTTGATCTATTGGGTGATCTCTGGTCCATCTTTGAGCAGGAGCATGATCGCTTAACTCAGAGGTTGGATCAACAATTGGGATGTTTACTGATGAGGACGTTTGAGGTTCATTAGCAATTAACTGTTGAGTATTGGACAGACTATTGTTTTCAAAGAGATTTTCAGACGAAGGTAGATCTGATGGTAGCAGTGTGTTAAGAGGTTCAGCTGAAACCCATGAGTTGGATTCAGCGTTAGGATGGATGATGTTTGGATCATCATCAGCAGTAGGTGGATCTGTGTGTTGATGGTTTGAAAAGAAGGGTTCAGTTTCTTTATAGTGAGAGAACATCCAAGCATTTAACTTTTCATTGTCAGCGATTGGTTTAGAGTTCGCTGAACGAGTTTCATCAAAAGTGACATGAATTGTTTCTTCCACAGATTGTCTACACTTGTTGAAAACTCTGTAGGCTTTGGAGATGGAGGAATATCCTAGAAATACTCCATCATCAGCTTTTGGGTCTAACTTTCCAAGCTGATATTTGTTGTTTAAGATAAAGCACTGACAACCAAAGATATGAAAAAAGCTGATGGAGGGCTTTCTTCCATGAAAAAGTTCATAAGCTGTCTTTCCAAATCGCTTTACTATCAGCGATCTGTTTTGAGTAAAACATACAGTGTTTACAGCTTCAGCACAAAATTGTGTAGGGAGATGAGAATCGCTGAGCATTGATCTAGCAGCTTCAATGATCGTTCTATTTCTTCTTTCAGCGACTCCGTTTTGCTGAGGTGTTCTTACTGAGGAGAAATTATGAGAAATTCCCTTGTTCTCAAAGAAATTGCTCAGACAACTATTTTTGAATTCAGTTCCATGATCACTTCTTATAGAGAGAACAGTAAGATTATTCAACACTTCCATCTTTTTAACAAAAGATATTAGTTCTTCTGGAGTATCACTCTTGCAGCGAAGAAAGATAACCCAGGTATAGCGAGAGTATTCATCTACAATGACAAGTGTATATTTCTTTCCAGCTATTGATTGGATGTTTACAGAACCAAACAGATCCATAGGCAAGAGCTGAAGAGGACTTGTCACTGAGGAAACTTGTTTAGATTTGAAACTAGCTTTTGTTTGTTTTCCTTTTTCACATGCTGAGCAGAGAGATTCTTTAGCATATGAGTGCTGAGGAAGACCGGAAACCAGTTCCTTAGATGAGAGAGAATTCAGGGTTTTGAACTTTAGATGAGAGAGCCTTTTGTGCCATAGCCAGTTGACATCAGAAGAGGCCTTAGAGAGAAAACATACATTCTCAGTGGTAGTAGAGTCCATGTCTATAACATAGACATTTTCTTATGATAACCACTGAGTGTAGGTTTTCCTTTCTCATTTACCACTAAACATGCTTTCTTTGTAAAGCGTACTTCATAGTCTTTGTCACATAGCTGACTGATGCTTAGAAGATTGTGCTTCAGTACATCTACATAAGCGACTCTTCCAAAGGTAGTTGTTCCATTGCTGAGAACACCAAACCCTCGGGTATATCCTTTTCCATTTCCACCAAAGGTCACAGAGGGACCTTTCTCTTCCTTGTATTCAGTGAGCAGGTCTTTTTGTCCAGTCATATGACGAGAACATCCACTATCGAGATACCAGATGCTCTTTGATCCCTGCACACATAAGGAAGATTAAGCGTTGTTTGGTACCCACTTTTCAATGGGTCCTTTAGTTTTATTGGATATGGAAGATTCAGCAGTCTTCACAGCAGATGATGATTCAGCTTCAGTGGTAATCTTCACTTTGGTTAATTTCTTAACGTTAGTGGTATTCTTCACCTTGGTTGATTTTTCAGCTTTAGTGACCTTTTCAGCCTTGGAGGCATTCATCTTCACTTTAGTTGATTTATCAGCTTTAGTGGCAGTTGGACATTTGCTTGCAATATGGTCAGTAAAACCACAGTGATAACATTTTCTATATTTGAAAATGGTTTTAGGAGCAGAAGTAGAAGGTTTTGCAAGTTTAAGATGAGCGGGGCCAGGTCCAAGAATGCTTGTCTCATGAGATCTGGGAGGAATTTTTATTTATTCAGATCTCGTGGGTTTAAGGTCAATCTTTAGCTTTGGAGGACAGAGATCGAAGATTTCTATCACAGAGCTAGAGGATTGATTCACTGAAGGTTTAGAAGGAACTTTCAGCTTTGCTTTCTTGGTAGCCTTCTGAGGACGAAGAATGGATTTTCCTTTGTCCGCAGACTTAGAGCCTTTGGATTTTTCCTCAGGGATAGAATTTGAAGAAGGATAAAACTGATTATAAGAAGTGTCAGAGATAGGAGTGACAAACGTTCCAAACTTAAGCATGGAGCTTTCTTCTTTAGGCTCATCCTGTGGTGTCCAAAAACCAAGACCAGTTCTATCACTTTCAGGAGTTTGAGCATTTATTATCTCAGAGATCTTTGTTTATGATTTGCACCATTTTTCAACATCAGCCTTTTCTGCTTTTAGAGCAGCGATGGCTTGTTCGCGTTCAATGCTGATGATTTCATTTATAATGACTTGATCTTTCAATTTTTCTTCTAAAAGAGTTAGTTCTCTGATCTTTTCATGACATTTCTCTAGCTCTTGAGTTAAATTAACATTTTTATTCTCATCTTGAGTTTTGTCGTTTAGAGCATTATAAAGATCAATCGTCAGCTTCAGGCAGAGAGGGATTAGTAGAGATAGATACCTGAGATGATATGTAGCTCATGGAAGGTTCAGATGCTTCTTCCACTTGTTCTTTAATCTCAGCCATGAGGCAAATATTAGCGACTTTTTCTTCATCAGAACTTGATTCTTCTGATTCAGCCCAGTCGTGTTCTTCAGCGATGAGACCTTTACCTTTTCGCTTGTAGCTTTTCAGCTTTTGATATTTGTTCTTCAGCTTTAGGTATTTGTCATCACTGGATCTTCTTGAGGTAGAAGGCTTGAAGACCTTTTTAGACCTGCACTCACTAGCAAAGTGTCCAATCTTTTCACAGTTATAGCAAGTGGCAGTAGCCTTATCAATAGGAGTTGATTTTGGCTTTTCAGTTAGAGAGAGAGGCTTATTTCTTCGGAAATTGCTCTTTCCTGCAAATCTCTTAAAAGAGTTTGTCAAGAGTGTTAAGGACTCATCAAACTCTGAAAGATCAGGGTCTGATGGATCCTCAGATTCAGAATCTAACTCAGTGATGGTGAGAGTAGATCTTTGAGATGGAATTATCTCTGAAGAGACTAAAGCAACAGGAGTGCTTTTGGAATCTTTAGAATCTTTTACAAGATTCTTCTTTAAGAGATTCGATTGCTCATAGTTGAGCAATATTCCATACAGAGTGCTTAGAGAAAGAGAATTTAAGTCTTTTTCAGCTTAAGACATATTAAATAACTATCCCAGCTTTCAGGAAGACATTCTAAGAATTTTGTTAGGACCTCAGAATTAGAATAGGTCCTACCAACTGTTTTTAGATCAATGATTAAGCAGTTAAACCGCTGATGAACGTCAGAGAGAGATTCATTCTTACCAGGGATGAAACTTTCATACTGTCTTACCAAGTTAATCTTTCGAGTCTCCTGGATTTCAGTGGTGCCTTCGTATTAAACACAAATGGTTTCCCACATTTCTTTAGAAGTTTTAAGATGCATGATGGAATGGAAAACTTCATCAGGCAGAGCCATTGAGATAATGGTCTTTGCTCTTGCATCTATGCCTACCTTCTTTTTGTCTTCATCACTCCACTGTCTTATTTCCTTAACGACACAGCGTTCAGGGACAGCTTCAGTGGTGGCAGTAGCGGGAACTGCAGCTATAATTCTAACAGGGTCATAGGGTCCATTTTCTATATATTCAGGTATAGTAGGATCAGCACCTTCAAGAAATAGAATCATTCGATTTTTCCATAGCGAAAAGTTATCTCTGCTATATCGAGGAGGTTTAGAAAGTGATTTGTGTTTGTGTTAAGTGCCATTTAGAACAGCAAAGAAGAGAATAAAGCAAGATCTTGTTTATCAGATTAAACAGTCTGCTCTGATACCACTTGTTGGTCCCGGAGGTGCTTAACAAGTTTGTAGAAGGGGGGGGGGGGTTGAATACAAACATAGAAATTAAGGTTTAATAAATTTTTTATTGATAAATCAAACACAATTTACAAGTTTGATGCGGAATAAGATTAAGACAGACTCAATCTAAACAAACGTAAGAAACACTAAGATGATTGCACAAGAAATTCAGAGAATGGGGGATTATGGAATATAGAAAACAAAGGTTTTTATTTGGGGTTCAAGGATTGAGCACACCCTCAGATGGAGGGGTGAACTTCCTATTTATACCCTATGCATTAAATGCATGGCAGGGCACTTTACACGTGGCGTTCACTGATTGGCTTGGGAAGTCTGACTTTGGGAGACATGCTTTCGGTCGGATCATGAACAGTGTAGTTGACAGAGTTGTTGTACGAATTGTGGCAGAGACATGTCCGTTCTGACACATCGTACTGAGTTGTGCAAGGTAAGACAAAAGGAAACTTGAGGTATAAGCTTTGTGATCATTTGATCGCTGAATATCTCTTTCTTCAGAGACATCAAGAGTTCAGCGATCGCTGAAGCTTTCCTGATGTTCCTTTGCGTATAAGTAGAGTTGTCTTTGCTTCACTGATATCCATATCAGGTCACTAGTAGACTTCTCTTTGTTCAGCAGCTTCGTCTTCGATTCAGCTATGAACATCTGTTGACGCGAGACTTGTCTTCAGGGATTACGTTATTGTTTACATCAGAACTATCAGCGATAACTGAATAGACTCAGTTTGATCACTGATAGTGAAACACTAATACATATTAAATGTTTATAAGAAAGACTATCAGCGATAACTGAATAGACTCAGTCTGATCGCTGAGGGTGAAACACTAATACATATTAAACGTAATTTTCACTAAGTACAGAAAAGGGTCGTTATCAAATCTCTGAGAGAGTTTGGATGAACAACTACACAAACCAATGATGTAAAGGAACACGTCAAAACAACTAAATTATTAAAAATTCTCCGTTCCTTTTAGGAATGTATCGAGGAGAACTTGAGTGCTTAGTCGACTGTGGAACCACCCACACAATATTAAGAAATAGAGTATTATTTACTGAAATAACCGCTTATAAATCCTCAATGACCACAATGATTGGATCATCCAATTTAATACTTGGTCGAGGAACTGCCACTTTCTTGTTGCCTAATGGCACAAAAATAATGGTCACAGAAGCACTCTATGCTCCAAAAGCTAACCGAACCTTATTAAGTTTCAAAGATATACGCTCCAACGGCTATCATATTGAAACACATTGTGAGAATGGAAATGAATATATGTATATCACCTCTAATGAATACGGAAGGAAACGTATATTAGACAAATTAACATGTCAAACTAGTGGTTTATATCTTACCACGATTCGAGTCATTGAATCATATTCTGTCACCAATAATGAAATTTGGGACAGTGACATATATAGGCTTTGGCATGACCACCTGGGGCACCCTGGTCGTGACATGATGATACGTGTGTTGAAGAATACACACGGACACCCTTTCTTTCGAATGAAAGGTAAGATGGGGCGATTATATGAAACTACCAAATTGCAACCATTGACTTCTAAAGAAAAAGAAGCAATGCCATCATCACAATATGCCTCCTTAAAAGCCCCAAATTTTTGCAAAGCCTGTTCCTTAGCTAAAACAGGATCGAGACCATCCTATGCTAAAGACACAAAGCAAAACATTCCATTCTTACAACGTATACAAGGTGATATTTGTGGACCTATACATCCAGAATGCGGGACATTCAAGTATTTTATGGTTCTGGTTGACGCTTTGACAAGATGGACGCATGTCGCACTATTGTCCACACGAAACGCTGCATTTGCAAAACTCCTAGCACAAATTATACGTTTAAGGGCTCATAACCCTGATTACCCTATCAAGTCTATACGACTTGATAATGCTGGAGAGTTTACATCACAAGCATTTGACGATTATTGCATGTCTATTGGGATCGATGTAGAGCATCCCGTACCCCATGTGCATACACAAAATGGTCTCGCAGAAGCTACCATCAAAAGGATACAAATGATAGCTAGGGCTTTGGTTATGCGCACTAATTTACCCACTTCTGCCTGGGGTTATGCAATATTACATGCATCTTTACTTATTCGCTTTAGACCCACTGCTAGCCAACCATTTTCTGCGTACCAGTTGGTAACTGGATATAAGCCTGATATTTCACATTTACGCATATTTGGTTGTGCAGTATATGTGCCAATTGCGTCCCCACAGCGCACCAAAATGGGTCCTCAAAGACGATTAAGTATATATGTTGGATATGAATCTCCAACAATTATCCTCTATTTAGAACCCTTGACGGGTGATCTATTTACCGCAAGACTTGCGGATTGTCACTTTGATGAGACAGTCTTCCCGTGGTTAGGGGGAGATAGGAAAAATGATTTTCCAAGGGAACGACATGAATTGTCATGGAATGTTCCCACTCAGTCTCATTTCGATCCCCGCACTTCACAATGTGAAAGCGAAGTGAAACGAATACTAAATCTTCAAAACGTAGCAGACTCGATACCTTATGCGTTCACTGATATTGCAAAAGTGACAAGATCACATATACCAGCTGCAAATGTACCCGCAAGGTTAGAAGTCCCCAAACAGGGGCACAACACCTCTAGAAAGAGTGTTGCAACCACACATAGTGGAAGTGTGGTTGAGGCCATGGCTCCCAAAAGGAAAAGGGGGAGGCCACTTGGTTCGATAGATACTCATCCCAGGAAGAAAAGGGAGAGTAAGGCACAATCTGATCCATTTTTCATCAATACCGAAAACCCTTCTCATGAGATTGTCTCTGATTATAGTTATGTCCATGAATCATCACTGGAGGATGCTCCAAAGTCAATATTGATTCCAGAGAAGAAAGAAATCTCAATGAATTATGAGAATGCATACGAGTTGATGGAAAGATCATCCATACTCATTGATGATATATTTGCATACACTGTTGCTCATGAGATCATAGAGCACGATGACATCGAACCACACTCAGTTGAAGAATGTCAACAAAGAGAGACTGGCCTAAATGGAAAGAAGGAATCCAGGCAGAACTAGATTCTTTGGCAAAGAGACAGGTATTTGGTCCGGTAGTGCTAACCCCGCCAAGTGTAAAGCCTGTAGGACATAAATGGGTCTTTGTCAGAAAGCGTAGTGAGAATAATGAAGTCATAAGATATAAGGCTCGCCTTGTGGCACAAGGTTTCTCACAACGCCCTGGGATTGACTATGAGGAGACATACTCCCCAGTAATGGACGTAATAACGTTCCGCTATCTAATTAGTCTAGTAGTTTTCGAAGGAAAGTAAATGCATCTTATAGATGTGGTTATTGCATATCTCTACGGGGATCTAGATTCAGAGATATACATGAAAGTGCCCAATGGCCTTCCACTTCCTGATTCTAGTAAACCACGAAGTGCGTTTGCAATTAAACTAAAGCGTTCACTCTACGGATTAAAACAATCTGGACGGATGTGGTATACCCGTTTGAGTGAATATTTGATTGGAAAGGAATATAAGAACGACGAACTGTGCCCTTGCGTTTTTATAAAAAGGACGAGTTCTGAATTTTCAATCATAGTTGTGTATGTTGATGATATGAACATAATAGGCACTCTTGCTGAAATAAGAGATACTGCAAGATATTTGAAATCTGAATTTGAGATGAAAGATCTTGGGAAAACTCGATTTTGTCTAGGTATAGAACTAGAACATCGAGCTTGTGGAATCCTTATCCACCAATCCGCTTATATCCAGAAAATGCTCAGTCGATTTAATATGGATAAAGTGCCCCCGACTAGCACTCCCATGATCGGTCGAAGCTTGGATACAAGGAAAGATCCATTTCGTCCAAAGGATGATGACGAGGAGGTGTTGGGAGCTGAAATTCCCTATCTAAGTGCAATAGGCGCATTATTGTACTTGGTACAATGTACTCGACCATATATTTCATTCTCAGTGAACTTGTTAGCTAGATTTAGCTCGGCGCCAACGCAATGTCATTGGAATGGTATCAAGAATATAATTCGATATCTAAAAGGAACCATTGACATGGGCTTATTCTTTCCTTACAGAGAGAAAATTGGGGTTACAATACCTGCTCAAGATATTAACAAAGAAAATGTTATCCCGTATAGTGAAACCCCAAATGATATATTAGTAGGTTTTGCTGATGCTGGGTATCTCTCTGACCCACATAAAGGTCTCTCCTAAACAGGATATGTTTTTACAATTGGGAACACGACGATTTCTTGGAAATCAACCAAGCAAGCCCTTGTAGCTACCTCATCGAACCATTCCGAGATTATTGCTCTACATGAGGCGGTTGGAGAATGTATATGGTTAAGGTCTATCATTACACATATCAGAGGGGCTAGTGGTTTAAGTTCTACCACTAAAAATCCTACATGCATTTATGAAGATAATGAAGATTGTATTGAACAAATGAAGGTAGGATATATCAAGGGAGACAATACAAAGCATATATCGCCAAAGTTTTTCTATAACCAGCAACAACAGACTCTCCTTAAGATTCAAGTGAATCAAGTGAGGTCTGAGGAGAATCTGGCTGATTTGTTCACCAAATCACTACCTAAGGTCACATTTGAGAAACATGTGGAAAGCATTGGATTGCGGAGACTTTCCAAACTCCCTTGATTAATGTATGAATCAGGGGGAGTAATGGACTAAAGAAGGTGTCTATTACACATGTACGATTGATGGGTTGTGCTCTTTCCTTTGCCCAAGGTTTTATTTTTCCCACTGGGTTTTGTTCCTTGGTGTAAGGTTTTAGTGAGGCAACAGTCTTAAACCATCCCGTTTCCTAAACTTCTTTGATTGATGTATAAATCAAGGATGATACTAAACTAAAGAATTTGTTTAGTGGTGCCTTGTACTCTTTCCTTCGTCTAAAGTTTTCATTTTTCCCAATGGGTTTTGTTTTCCCGACGTAAGGTTTTAATGAGGCAAGAACTATGGACTATCATCCCTTTGACTCGGCACAAAGGGGGAGTATTGAAGAATATTGCGCCTTCATCAAAATAAGGAATTGATTGAAGAAATAATGTATTAATGTTAGAAGTTACCATATTGTATATTTCCTTTTCATTGTAAATTCATCCCTATTTAAAGGGTTTATTGTTAATGAGAATTGACGACTTTTGGTTATCTCTATATTGATTGTCTACAACATTAATAAAATATGTAGTAGATTTTACGACTTATATTCCTTAAATTTATATGTAAAGAGACTTGAACCATAATTTTAGTAGGCTTCTATATTGGATGAGTAAAGTGTGAGGCTTTGTGTAAGGGGTCAGATTTGGGCCGTAAAAAAATTGGTTTTTTCATAGCGTAGAGGTGTACAAAGACCCAGTCTTAACCGGTTCTTAATTGGGTATTAAAATACCGATCCTTTTTAGCAAAAAAAGGAAAAGAAAAGTTCGGCTTGGGCTTAATCGGTCTTTGGCCAAAAATTTAGGACCAAAACGGCGGTCCTCTCTGGTCCTTATCATCTCCTTTTGCATTTAAAAAAAATAACAAATATATATATATATATATATATATATATATATATATATATATATATATATATATATATATATATATATATATATAAAAGAACGAAGTGGATAATTATTTTAAAAAGTACCTCGAACTTTTAATTGGTTGTGAAGTAATTAATCGCTAAAATAAAAATTATTTAAAAGATGACATCATAAACTAATTAATTCTTTTAACGTCTTCATTTTTTTATCTTTTCGTCTTGAATATTCTTCGTATTTCAATTTGTATTTCTTTTATATTTGTTTTCTTGAGGTATTTTTTACTTGATTGAAAGGCTAAGACCAATAAGTCGAGGGTAAGGTTACGAGTCTAGAACCATTGTCATACAGTGAAAGAGCAATACCTTTGAATCTAGCAAGTAGGATCATTCAGGGCTTTTGATCTAGTCCAATTGTGTAGGTAAGCATCTTTATATTCATCATCGATGTTAACTTTTTTGATCAAATTAAACAGAGTTTATGATTTAAAGCATCTGATATTCTTTTTAACCCACCCCCCCTCCTTAAGTCCTCTGCTGAGCCTAACATAGGTTGGTTTAATTATGTGGTTTATCATATGAGGGTGATTGGTGATTGGTGAACCCTTGAATCTGGATTAGGTTCGAAACATATACATGGAATAAAAGCACTATAATATGATGTAAATGTATAAAGCACTATATTATTATGTTTTTATTATATTTATTCATTTGGGGAAATATAAAATTTACATTCCTTTGTTCTAAATTTTATATATTTTTTGAAACATATAATACTTATATACGGCAACTAAAACTCACACGTACTCCTCATTTTTTATGATGTTTAAACCCTTATCAACTAGGAAGCTTGAGTTAACAGATACTGTTAAACCAATGTCCCTTGGTTAAATTGTGTTATGTGTACATGTGTGACAAAAAAAAAATTAACTTACAAAATCAAAATGGTAACGAGGTGGAGACTGGGACTAATTTTCTATATTCGAAATGGGTGATATATAAGATATGACTAGTTGTGTTTTTTTCGAAACATGAAGCTTATTTATTTTAGTGTAAAGCTCGGATTTGTCCCTAACGTTTGTCCATTTTAATCGTTCCCATCATCAACTTCATTGTAACAACCCAAACTCACGGGAAAAGAACATAAGAACATAATATAAATTCTTGCCAAAATGGCCCAGAGGTAACAATTCAACAAGGTGAGCTAAATATTTAAAGTATTTATCAAGATTCAAGTGTCCTTTACATTTTTGGTTTTTCCCCTTTTTCTAGGTTTTCTTCAAAAATCTACAAGGTGAGCTTTAAATGCTTTGTAAATCTAGATACATGGCATAATGTGTTTATCAAACCCCATTGCATGTTTCATTTTAGCTATTTTATTCTCATTTGGTGATTTGATCATATTTACCCATTTTGAGGAATTAGTTGAGGTTTTTGGACATTATTGGAGTGAATCATTATGTTGGAGTTAAGATGCACATATTTTCATGCTTAAGATTATATTTGGGATGATCATATGGAACCTTGTTCTTATTTTGACTTGTTTATGCAAAATCACTTTTTATGGGTTTATTTGACCTAACTTGGAGATTTTGGCTATATGTGCTAATTTCAAGTTTACAAGGTATTTATAGAGTTATGTTGTAGTTTTAAACATGGCTTATGGAAATTATCTTTTTATGAAGTTGTTGGACATTATTTCTCACTTGGGAAATTATGACTAAATGGACTTCCCAAGTAGGTAGGAGGGTTAAGTCTTGAGGTGTTTCCCTTGGGGTAGACACTAAGATCTTCGCCACTTGAGGTGTTACCTTGGAGGTAGACACTAAGTGTGTTGAGCCTTGAGTTGTTATTCACAAGAATAGACACTAATGACAACCGACTCTTGAGGTGAAACTTGTTAAGTGGTCGTTAGGACACTTGGACTATAAATCTTGAGGTGTTATGCGACAACGTTGTGGAGTGACATACTTTTATGTTCCTGTCACTCTCGATAGTACGAGTCTCCCCCATTGAGTCTACCTAAATTTCATATTTCTTTTGTAGATGTTTTCTTGCTACTTATATTGAACTTATCTATTTCATGTTCATGCTCATTAGGATTTTTGGCCTAACACTTGTTTTGGTATCGGCATGTATCTTCGGTTTTAATGGTGTGGTCGCCAAGAGGGTCTAGTTGATTTTGGTAGAGAGAGCTTGGGGACATTTTGAGACATCATCTCCCGATGTTATTTTGGTGATTTAGGCGACACCCAATTGTAATTTATTTCTTCCATAGAATTAGATCAAAAGGTTTTTATCCCAATCAAAATGTTTACAAATTGTAAATTATTTGGCATACTCTAAGCTTTTTTTGGGAAGAACTCATATTTTGATATTATATACTATGTTCCGGTTTTCTTTGGAATTTTTTTTGTAGTCCCATTTTTGGAGTGTTACAAGTTGGTATCAGAGCTCTAGTTTAAGCAAACAAGATATAATTTTAGAATGCTTAGATTTAAGATGTGAATTTTAAGGACTCCTTCCATAAGTTTGGGTAGGAGTCATAGGTGGGGAAAGCGATAGGACCTACAGAATTACACTAATTAAGAGTTTTAGTGATGATAACGAGAATCCTTGTGTACAATATATTCAAAATCTCATATGGCCCACGCTATTATGAATATATTATTACATGAGCGTGCTTGCACCTATTATTGTTATGATAATTGATGAATGTAGTAGTACGTTAAAATTTGTTAATCTTATAAAGAATTAACGGGCATGGTTATTGCCATGTGTATGGTAGTTCATTATGGTGAACACATGGAGTCGGTAAGTAGTGCAAGATGAGGGTGAAGAGGTAAGTGTTAAGGCTCCAGAGAAGACAGAATGAGTCGGTAACACACAACTCCCTCCAATCCCACAAATGTTGTATGGAAGGGTCGACGTTGTACCAAGGATGAACTTGACCACATATAACCCGGTCATTCAAGAAATGGACCCCCAATCTGTGATGATGGCTAACTTGCTTCAAATGATGAAAACGACCATGGACCAGCGAGAGGAAAGACTCATGAAAAGAATGGAGGAGAGAGATGTTAGCAACTGGAGGCACGAGATGGTTATTGAAAACACTTTGAATGGGTCCGGAGGTATCGGCAATGTAAATGGCACAGAGGAACTAGTAGTCGTTGGTGAGAAAAGAAAAGAAAGGGGTTGTTCATATAAGACCTTTCTATGCAACAAACAACCTGAGTTCTCGGGAACCACCAACTCAGTCGCCTGCATGAACTGGATTCGGGAGATAGAGATGGCATTTTGTTGGATCCCAGATTTAGTCTTTTTACAATGATATAAACACATAACAATAATAAGAACAATGGAAGCAAATAATGTTTACATCAAAGCAAGATTCACATACACACACACAGTAATAAGAAGATATATCCAAAATATAAGAACAATGAATATTCACTGGATAATACAAGTAGATTATCAAGACCACCTAAAAAGGTGGTTTAATCTGACAAGATCTTCTTGAATACTTTTCAGTATAAAGAAATAATTCTTTTACATGTTAGAAAAGAAAAGCACTCTTTGAGTAAAGGGATGCACGTCCTATTTATAGGACCATAAAGTGAATAGTGTACTTTCCTAACACTAAAGCCATGCTTGAACAGTGTCTTACCTAAAAGGTAAGCTCAATACATGCTTGAACAGTAACCTATCTAGCAAGGTAAACCTTATCACTAAGTGACGTGTCTTCAGTTCTTGTGTCAACACTTGTCGAATTCTTCAACTTGATCTTCAGAGACAATTTCTTCAGAGCTCTGATGTAGGTACCTCTGATGAAGCCATCTCTGATGTTCTTCTGATGAATTTCTCTATCTTTGGAATGTACTTCAGAGGCAGGCTTGCTCTCTAAAGTCTATCTCTGGAAGTCCTCTGGAAAAAGACTTAGATTATTTTCAATACTTTTACATATCAAAATTGGGGCTAACACATTTGAGTCGAGTAAGTATGACAACTCCCAACAGGTCAAATTCGCCTCGCAAATGTTTAGGGGTGAAGCCCTAAGCTGGTGGAACCTCACCCGCACGACTCTTGGGCTGGGAATTCTGGCTCAACTCTTATAGGCAACCTTCAAGAGGAAAGTGTTGGATAAATACTGTAATGAACGGGCTTTAAACAAAATCGAAGAAGAGTTTCGAAATTTGAAGAAAGGAAATCAAACTATTGTCAAGTACTCTAGGCAATGCATTGAAAAACTGAGTTTGGTGGAGCACTTAGCCATCGAGCACATATGCCACAAATCACAAGTATATTGATATAGAAATCGATACAATCTTTCTCTCTCTAAAATCTTTCTCTCACTAGAATGATAAGAATGAAATGCATGTATTTACAAATGACAAAGGAACTTCTATTTATACCTACAAGTCTGAACAAGGAAACTAATAAACTTTGACTTTCTATTTAAGAACCTTGACTTTGAATTTTTTCTCAATAAGCTTTGACTTTAGGTTTTGATTTTGACTTCAACATAACGATCTTGAATACAACAATACTTCCACTAACAATCTCCCCCTTTAGATTCAAAATCATTCTTCAAACGAATTTCAGCTTTAACAAACTTCTTTCTTGAAGTCAAAAAGTATTTATCAACCTTTGAAAACAATATCCCCTTTTGAATTATTTCAGTCTTTAACAATCTCCCCCGTAGTGTTTAGTATAAACAACCTTCCCTTTCTGAAACAAAGACTATCTTCAGCAAATAAATTATCTTCAGTTTTTGCTCTCTTTCTTTGTAACCTCAAAATTTCTGTCAAAAACTTTCAACAATCTTTCTCGAAGTCTTGACCTCTTTACCAAACAACTATTAGTAGTTTTTGAATCTTGGAATCATCGCAAAACTGAAAATTCACACAATCAAACTTATTTAGCTTTCTTTATCTCCCATCAATCTTGAACCTGAAATCTTAGAAAAATATCTTCTTTTGCTTTCTTTCATTGTCTTTCTTTCTTTCTTTATGTCATCATGATTTAGAAATGTAAACTTCATAATTATTTTGCTTTCTTCATATCATCTCCCCGTATCTTGAGTTTGAAACAACATAATCCATTTCTTGATATCATCTCCCCCTTTTGGATGATTGTGAGCATCAATATCATCAAAACTATATAAGAAATGCAGTCTTTCAATTTCTGACCAATACTATCTGATCTCTCCCTTTTGAGTATCCGAACCATCCGTCAATTCCAAATATAATTCCGAATGTTTTCAACTTCAGAACAAGTTGTAACCCTGAATCAACGAATGAAACAGTTAAAATGTATGTAAGTAGCACGTAAACGGATGTAATTTAGAAAGGAGTTTTATTGATGTTCACTCCCCAGGGCTTCCATTCAATCATCGAAAAATACAAGGTAACTCTATGAATGTTCAGATAGAAAAACATATTTTATGTGTGTACGTGCTTGTATATGAAAGAATTTAAGCATTATGTGCTTTATCAGGCTTAAAATGTGTAAACTGTTGATATACAACAAGTTTTCCATGGACTCAATGTGCATAACTGAATTGTGAAGGTGGGGAAAAATTCCTTCTTTTTCAATATCCAAACTTCCAAGTGAAGATCAGATAGATTATATGTTGCGTCCCCATGAAAAATTGAAACATTTCTTTGTTGAGAAAGAAATGAGTGGCTGGTGGGGTTAAAGCAAGAGTTGGCATGGGCTCACTGTCTTGTTCAATGATGTTCACCAAAGAGTTGTGAACTGATCAGTAATGTGGTTGCCCGACTCAGAAATAGTTGGTACATAGTTCTTATATTCTTTTAACTCTGTTCTCACACCCTCTGTCTGTTTTCAATTTGCTCACTTCTAACCAAACTCTCATTTTCATTTTTCCGCTCAGCACAATGAGGTTGTTCAACCGGTTGAATTTCCTCCCCCACTCATTGATGTTGACCCTTCACCCCACAATCACTCAAGGATAACTTCATGGGTAAGAAACACTGGTTGACGTGAATCCATAGAAGTATGTTAAGCTCTCACGCTGATCCCATGAAAATTTTGTCCTAAAAGAATATGTTTTCCAACAGTTTAACTTGAACAATTATGAATCTTAGAATATGAGAATATTGTCAAATGAATGTATGCTCCGCATAAATATCATCATTATTTGAGCATTTGAACTTTGAAAATTTCTTACAACAAGAATATTGAATGAATGAAATGAATTCGAAAAACTTGTTAGAGAATCTGACAATGTATCAGAAAGATCAAATAATATGAAATATAAGCATGAAAGGCTTAGGTCATGAAAGAATTGAAATTTTTTTAGATGAACAAATATAAACAATCATGAAAGAATCACGTAGGTTGAAAGAATTCATGATGCTCAACAAACATGGAATACAAACGGGTGTATTACCATCGAAAAGTGTTTCATTTTGAGACATGGTAATAACAAAGATCAATAAGAAGTTGAACCGGTGTGTATGAATATTTGAAATTATATAGAAAAGATAATACACAAGTATTTATTTTTGGAAACACACTGTCGGTAAATCAATAAAAACTCAAGTATGAAAGCATTTAAAATCACACTTCTAAATTCATAAAATCTTTTTGAGAATAGAGAAGTGGTTTGAATGTTTAAGAAAACAATTTTCATACTTAAAAGCTGTCCGTCTTTTAAGTACTCTGAGTTTGAGATTAGAAATTACTTACATTCAGTATATATCTCATAACTCCCCTTAACTTGTGCAAAGTAGCATTTAACTTGACAAAATCTGCATAATAGTCAAAATGTAGTCAAAATAGCAAAGTCATAGTCAAAACAGAAGTCAAAAGCATTGAATAACGAATCATGATCTGAAGTAACCAGAAGTCAAAAATCTCTTGAAGGTTGAGTTCTAAACTGCTATGTTTAGAAATCAAAATCTGTTGCTCCCCCTGAAAATTTGCAAAAAATGCATCTGTCTAACACAGAAAATTTTGACAATTAAGTTTCATAATGCAACTTGCTGCAGATCGAAGAACCTCAGTGATTAACTTGTCGCAAACCAAAGGAATGGTACCGTAACTTCTTGCAAGTAGTTACTTGCGTCAAACTGACTTGTCGCACACCACTATAGCCGAGAAGTGCACTTGACGTAAGTGCCTACACCCGAGAACTTTACTTGTCGCAAGTAACACTACTCTAGAAGTGAATGAACAGTAACACGGCGCAACACGAGGCTTGCGTCAAGTTCACTTGTCGTAACCTCTACATGCGTCAAGTAGACTTGATGTATCCTTCCTATTGCGACAACCTTAGTTGTCGTATATACCTTCTTGCATCAACCACACTTAGCCAAAAACCAACAAACTCTAAAAAGTGAGAATATTGCGATAACTAAACTTGCGAAAACCTCATGATGAACTGGTGTCAAGTCAGATAAACTTGCGTCAAGTTCAAATCTAGCGACAAGTCGAACTCAAATGTTGAAATTTGCCATAACTCGATCAATACTCTGAATTTCTCACTGAAACTTTGCAGATTTATCCACAATATGATTATGAACAACTTTCTAGTTGATGATTTCAACTAAAAAGCTCTACAATTCAAATTTCGATCCAATTACAGACTCGACTATTTTTAGAACAAAATTCATGAGAGATGAAGATGGGTGTAAGGAACACCAAAGTGAATACCCTACAAGAGGTTATTGAAGAACCCCAACTGGTAGAAGATGACCTCACACAAGGAAAAAAGGTGCGAGCGTTGGTTAGAGAGAAGAGGAAATGGGAAGGGCCACTCGAGCCCATGAGGATGTTTAGAAGCTTCTCTAGACGAAGAAATGTGGACCCGTTGAGAGGCAAAGTGGTGTCATTGGTGTAGAAGCAAACATCATGGACCATGCAATCCCAAATCCAACCCAAACACGATCGAATGTTTCAAATGTGGAAAGAAAGACCACCTAAGTTGAGATTGCCCCATTCAGGGAGTGGTTTGTTATGAGTACCATGAACTATGGCACATCAAGAGGGATTGCCCAAGCTAGTGGGAAGCAACCACGGGGTTTCAAGTGGAACCTTCATAAAGAAGGAGAACCCGGCCAGTGCACCTAGTCGAGCTTTCCAAATGACTACCAAAGAGGCAAAGGAGACCACCGACGTGGTATCGAGTACGTTCTTAGTTAATTCCTTGCTTGTGTGTGTCTTGTTTGATTCGGGTGTTACCCACTCGTTTGTATCTAATTCTTTTTGCAAACAATTTATCATTTCCTTTAGCACCCTAACTAATGCATTTGTGGTAGAGGTAGCAAATGGAGATCAAGTTTTGATTCATGAACGCTTTGAGAATTTCATGCTAGAAATTGACGAGAAATAAATTCTTGGTGAGTTTGTTTCCGATGCCCATAGGTGGATTTGACATTGTCATAGGAATGGATTGGCTTGTGAAAAAACATACATAGATCTTTTGCTCCAAAAATATTATACGAATACCCTCGTCTTGTGGAGAGAAGGTAAACGTTTATAGAGAAAGAAGTAGAGGGACTACACCACTCATCTCGTCATTAAAGGTGTACAAGTGCCTATCCAAGGGATGTCTCTCGTACTTAGCGTACATTCTTGATGCAAAGCTAGTGAAGAAAAAGATTGAAGATGTTGATGTAGTTCGTGAATACCCGAATGTCTTTCCAAATGATCTACCCGGTTTACTGCCAAAACATCAAGTAGAATTCCATATCGACCTTGTTCCAGGAGCGGCCCCGATTGCTCGTGCTCCCTACTGCCTGGTGTAATTCCCAATTCAAGTGTATAATTGAAAGCAATTAAGAACAATAATCATAAACCATCAAAATTGGTCATAGGATTAATATTGAAATCTCACTGAGTGTTCTTACAATTAGGCGCATAAAACAATAATTAGACTAATACCAAAAACACTAAACCCAGATCGATTAGTACCAAAAACTATGAGATTTAAGCAAAAATTTCCAGGAATTCTAAGAACAGAGATCAAAAACTTAAAATTAAAAATTTGGGATTTAGCCATAAAAACTTCGAATTGATCGTTGAAAGTTCACCATACACACTTAATAAACCAACGAATTTGAATGGAATCGATAGAAATCAACAATTTAACAAAAAATCAAATACTCAGTACCAGAGTTAATGTCGTGCGATAAAAAATTGAGAAAATTGGATACCTTTTTGGATCAAATCTTCGTCTTTCTACTCTGATACCAATTGTGAATCCCAATTTGGTTAAGTAACAATGTATCAAAAAAAAAACAAATTTGTATTGAATGATTGAATGAGAGTTACAAACATATGAATGAAACACACACTCTCTCTAAACTCTATTAGGCGCACTCTAATTTCTCTAATCACCTCTTCTAACCCTAAACTCACACTAAACAAACATTAAATACTAAGCGATTGTTCGGTAACGACTTAATGGGTTGTATAACATGTATGGCTTATTTGGTCAGCCATAACTTGTTGTTCGGAAGTGGCTTAATGGTTCAGAAAATGGCTGATTCGGTCAACCAATAAGGTAGAGTCATATCCATTAAGCATGGTTTTTTCATCCTTGCCCTTTTGTAAAACATGCTCTCCTTGCCAAAAAAAACACAGATCTGTAAAAAGATATTGGTCTCGTTATCCTTGTTCCCGCTCGCCAAATGATCTTGTTAACAAACACCCATTCGTAGATCTTGAGAAAAACCTTAACAGGCGGCTAAATAAGACGTGAGAGAAAGAGTTTGGTAGCTTCAAAGAATGGAAGAAAGAAACAAATTGATCAAAATTAGTAACAAAAGCAACATATTCATCAATAATCTGTTGAGTTCCTTTTATTATCACATGCTTCCATCATTAATGTCTTTGTGTATTCGTGTTTGTGAAAGAGAGAAAAAGGGAAGGGGTAGAGCTGCAGGGAAGGGGAACATGAATGGGGAACGGAAAGTGGGTATTAAAAAATATTTTAATATAAATAAAAAAAGAAATTATCCCTAAATTTTGTTTGCTTTTAAATTATATGTTAAATTTGTAAATAATGTAGTTAGTTTTTTAAAACTATTTTTTATTATGACATTAAATTCATAGTATTATGTTAAATCAAGTTGTTTCTATTCAAAAAAACGTTTAAAATTAATATTTTGTCATAATTATAAAATTCATTTATTTCAACATTTTTATCAAACAATTGTTTTATTCAGAAAAAATAAAGACTAGGGGTAAAATGGTCATTTTTGACATTCAGACTGTTTATTCAGCACAATAACCGAACAACAACTTATCTATTAACATACATGTAACTTTATCAATACAGACAACTATATCCATTCATGTCTTAACAGAAAATGAACCGAACAACACCTAAGGCTTAAACCCTAAAGCCCAAGGCCCATCAAAGCAAACTAAGCCCAATAAACAAATTAATGGCTTTTACAAAACATTAAAAATAACAATAAAACTCTATAAATACTTTATATCACTTTCAACGCACTAGGAATTTTAGTCCTAACACCCAGCAACGTCAGAAATGCAAGAGATGATGACACGGCTGCAAGAGTTACTCAAAAAGGGATTCGTGAGACCGATCTCTTAACCTTAGGGAGCTGTGGTGTTGTTCGTGAAGAAGAAGGACGATTCTATGCGAATGTGCATATATTACAAAGAACTGAACAAGGTGACAATAAAGAACAAGTACCCGCTCCCCAAAATCGACGATCTCTTTGACCAATTGCAAGGAGTCGGATGCTTCTCCAAAATAGATCTCCGGTCCGGATATTATCAAGTGAGAGTTAGAAATGAAGATGTCTTGAAGACGTTTTTTCGGACGAGATACAGACATTTTGAGTTTTTGGTGATGTCGTTTGGCTAAATCAATGCTCCCGCTGTATTTATGGATTTGATGAATCGTGTATGTCTCCCTTTTCCAGACAGGTCGGTAATATTGTTCATAGACAACATCCTTATCTACTCAAAGAACGAAATTGATCATGAACGTCATCTTAGAGAAGTCCTTGAAGTTCTGTGGAAGGAAAGGTTATTTGCTAAGTTTTCCAAATGTGAGTTTTGGCTCCAAGAAGTCCAGTTCTTAGGCCATGTGGTGACTAGAGATGGAGTTAAGGTGGGCCCGTCAAAGATTGAAGACATGATGAATTAGGAACCACTGACAAGTCCGACGGAAATAAGAAGTTTCTTGGGATTGGCCGACTATTATCGGAGATTCATCGAAGATTTCTCAAAGATTACTTTGCCACTAATTTCTCTTACGAGGAAGAACGTAAAGTTTGTGTGGTCTGAATCTCAAGATCAAGCTTTCAGAATCCTTCAGAAAAATTGTATGAGGCACCGGTCTTATCTCTACCCGAGGGGTCAGAAGACTTTGGGGTCTTTAGCGAAGCCTCTAAGATGGGCTTTTGGTGCGTGTTAATGCAAAGGGGGAAGGTAATCGCATATGCATCCCATCAACTCAAAAGAACACGAAAAGAATTACCCAACCTACGATTTGGAGCTAGCGGCAGTAGTCTTTGCATTAAATTTGTGGCGATACCACCTTTATGGAACGAAGTGCACCCTTTTCATCGACCATAAAAGTTTGAAGTGAATCTTCGATCAGAAAGAACTAAATATGCGCCAAAGAAAGTGGCTAGAGTTGTTGAAATACTACGACTGCGAGTTACTATACCATCCCGGTAAGGCGAACGTGGTGGCGGATGCCTTGAGCTGGAAGGGGTATAGTGGGAACATTAAAGTGTCCTCCTCAAGAATCGATATAATATCTAGTTTTGTTTTTGGTCGAGAAAATCAAGGCGAGCCAAGATGAAACACTTTTAGAAGAAAACCCCGCAGCGGAAGTCATGGTGAAACAACGTGACTTATTGACGAAAGATTGTCGCGGTCTCAAATTTTTTAAGGACGGGTTTGGGTACCATAGTTAGGAGGAAATCAGGAATTTCTCTTAGAAAATGCTCACAAATCAAGGTATGCCATTCATCCCGGTTAGAGGTGGCCAAAAATTGGATTCGGGCGAGGCCGGGCCTAATCGGTCCCAGACCGAAACAGTATGGGCCGGTAACCGGTTAAGGCGTAACAGGTCCCGGGCCGGTCACGGTTCAAGGGGTTCGGGTGGGTAACCGGGTAAGGTTAAGATTGTCTGGTTAAGAGTAATCGGTCCCGGTTCGGTTACGGGCCGGGCCCAAAATCGGTTAAGGGTTATTGTTTTTAAATAAATTTTTTAAAATACTTAATTAAACTTTAAAAAATAAATTTGGGTCACTCAAATACACTTTAAAAATACGTTTTATTATACTTTCGAGTTAATTATAAAAAAATACACTTATTAAATCCCATTGATTTTATTGAAGAGTCCCATACTTTTCAAGTTGTTGAAGAGCCGTTTGATCATCGAGGTCGTCAATGTCGAGTTCTTCAGCATCTTCGTAATGTGAGACAAGTTGGCGGCGTACTTAGTCCCATGGATTGTTCGTTGTCTTCTAAATTTTCTTCAACATGATCCATCTCCGTCTCGAGTGATGTTTGGTCTTGAAGTCTTTAAACGTTATCCAAGTAATCCTTTAAGCATATGCAACACTTCACCGACTCCGCGGTTAGTCTTGTCCGACGTACCGAAATGATCCTGCCATTAAGAGAAAAAGCGGACTCCGAAGCTACAGTATTAGCTTGGATTGTTAGTATCTCACGGGCCGTACACGCCAAAACCGGGAATTGAAGTTGTTTTTTTTCTTCCCAAAATTGTAATAAATTTATTTGTTCAAAAGTTTCGATGGGCGTGGTGCATGTAGAAATAAAATTAGTACGCATGTAAATATTTATTTCACCCAAATTGCTATTATCAAATCTAGTTTTTTTACTAGATTCATTTAAAATCTCGTTCATTAAATTTTTCATTAAGTCGGCCAGGTTTTTGCGATGACCACTAGAACTACCCGCCATAAATAATTAACTTGTAGAGGTTTGTTGGCTTCCTCCTCCATGATAGATTTTATATATATCAAATAACTCTTGAAAATTACGATTAAACAAACGTTTGCGTTCCCTTGAAAAACTATTATTGGTAAGCGTGTTTAAACCAAACGCCACACATATTTGTGTTATTAATACGTCAACATCCGTAACATTTAAATACAGGTTTAATGCATAGGGACACAAATAAAAGAGAAGGGGATCTCGACAAAATATTTTAACAATTTTGCTTTCATTGAACCCATCAACGATCCCCAATCGTGATGGTCTTCGTATTGTGCAATTTTACTTGCCAAAATATATAGTTGATTTAAAAGTAAAGAGCTTGTTGGATAATAAATACCGTATAAAAGAGTTGTTGCATTTTTTAAATCGCCCAAGATATCGTGTAAGCCTTCAAGAATGGCCCAATCTTGGTGTCCAATAGTGTTATCCACGTAATGAACATTATAAAATGCTTGAAGATATTGTTTTTGTTTTATTAAATTTTCAATCATATATCAAGTCGAATTCCATCGAACGGGCATATCAAATGCCGGTCCCAAAGCTCAAAAACCAACATCTTCGCAATATCGTCCATATGCTTGTTGCATTTTTTTACCTTTTGTGAAAATCCGCCGTAACATAAGGCTAAACTTATTTATTACGGTTTTACAAGTTTTGAAACCGTCTTGAATGGCTAGATTTATTATGTGTGCGCAACAACGTGTATGAAATAATTGTCCATCTAAAATAGGAGTTAAAGCCAACTTTAATTTCTCCACGCATCGATTATTATTGCGAGCGTTATCAAACGAAATGCTAATAATTTTAGAATATAAATTATAAAATTGAAGACTTTTTTAATAATAGAAAATTGACGATCACCCGAATGTGGTGCACCAAACGGTTCAAACGTGATTACACGTTTGCATAACTGCCACGATTGGGCTCAATCCAATGTGTCGTTATATATATATATAAGATTGCAGCAATTCATATGGTGCGCTCCATACATCACACATTAAAGAAATGTTGTTAAGTAAGGAGGCAAACATTTGTCACATTTCATTTTTAGCAATTTTCCAAGATTTTATCGCATCACGTCTAAGAGTTTGATGACTTACCGGTGTGTAGCGTGGTTGTAGCGTGAGTTGGATCAACTTCGTAATGTGAGGATTGTCGAAATGTCCGAATGGCAACCCGGTTTGAATGACACATTTTGTTGTCATTTTTCGGTTCGAGTCGACATCATACGTCCGACCAGAATTGTCAAATATAGGTTGACTTGGCTCGAGCCCTGATTTCAACGACGAGCACGAAATATCGGCATGCCGCCTTAAGTTGGAATATCCTTCCGCTGTAAGGAGAGCTCCACAACGTTTACATTGCGCCTCTTTTTCTCGTTGGTGAGGATCACCATGTTGTAATGGTTCCAAACCTTGATCTTTCGTCCATGCTCGACAAGAACTTGGGCAATTTGTTCGTTAGATGCGTTGTTTTGTTCACCGGCCATTTTGGACAAGAAAGATAGAAATAGATGAGAATTGACATTTGAGAGATTAGAACTTGCGAGTTCGTGAGAAACGAATACGAGTCGAAATCAAAAAATATCGCGAGAATTATTTGCATTTTTTGTGTTTTGTAACTTGGTATCTAACCCCATACACCACACAACTTATTTATAGTGTTTTTGGGGGTTTAGGAGGCAAAAAAAACGATCAAAAACACAAAAAAACGGTCATATGACTGTTACCAATGGCTAGAAAACGGTAACAAATTTTGAAAAAAATGGATCGGGCCGGACCGGGCTGTAACACCCCGAAATCTGTGGCCGAAGGGAAGACATAAATGCCGACATTGTTCTGCACGACTCCTCGCACGGATCGATCCGCGCCATGATCCACATGAGGATCTAGACTCCAGAGGTCCGCGTGACCCTCCGGGCGAGTCAATCCGCTCCAGGGCCCGCACGTGACCACTATGCGTTGATAAAAGAGGAAATTCGGCCTTCAACCCCATTTTCTCTCCCAAACCGACCCACAACCTCTAATCCGAACCCTAGCTTATATTTGGGGATTTTTCCTCCTAAAGTTAAGTGTTTCTTCTTCATCTAGTAAGTTTTGGAAAGCTATAACCACAATCCTTTCATTTTCATCTTCTTGACCAAATTTCTAGGGTTTCATCCAACCTTTTTCTCTATTTTGAAGATTGGAAGCTTGGGGCTCATTGTGGTGACCTAGAGGTACTTTGGTGGGTGGATTCAAGTTATGGTTAAGGTAATCCTCTATTTTCTGCAACTATGGAAGTTAGGATTTTGGTATAAATTGAGATCTTCATGTTAATGTTTGGGGAATGATTATAAATGGTTGGATGTAAATATTTATGGTTAAAATTTATGGATCTAGGTTTTTGAAGGTATTTGGCTTGAAGATCCAAGTTTCTTCAAAGGAGCTCAAGTTGGGGAGAATTTAGATTTAGCCTAAATCTAAGTGAGTTCAAGTTGATTTGTGAAAACGTTGTACATGCCAAAAATGTCTATTTTAGAGTATTTATGTGTTTTACATGATTATTATAAAATGTTGAAATCTTTGATGAGTTTTGCTATTTGAACAAATAAGATTTTATAAATTTTGTGGAACACCATATTGGGATTTTAGGCATTTTGATAAATAAGTCATGAATGAAAGGGTTTTGATAATTTATTGCATAAATAGAGATTATTTGGTTAAAAGACACTTTTAGCGTTTGTTTTGGAGAAATGCTTAATTTTGTGTTATGGAACGTTTTGAAGGAATAAAGGGTATAAATTCATTCGGAAAGTAATTTGTCCTAATATAAACTGTGTTGGAGTTTATTCATGTATTTTGGAGCGTGTGTTTTCATGACGCGAGTCGATTCCCTTTTATTATTTGGGGACCGTTATTTGTTGGTCAAAAAGGGGCTTGAGCACTTTAGCTCGATGTTGACTTAAAAGATTCTTGGGGATAATTGTCCGGTTTTAATGGCTCAGTGTAGAGTCCAATTATGATTTACATACTAATGCACCATGTTGCATATTGATGTTAATTACATGCTCGAGTGCGTTGGTCATTCCTGTGTAGTCATGTAATGTTAGACTGTGTTGCATTGGATCGATAGGCACGTAAGTCAGTCTGTTTTGGTGGTCAATTTGGTATTGCGGGGTTGGACTCGGGGACCCATATTTTATGATCGGAAACTTTTCAAGTAGGCACTAGGAGGGTTGAGTCTGGAAGTGCTACCGGGTAGGTAGGCACTAGGACCTCCGCCACTTGAAGTAATGCCTTGGAGGTAGTATTTAAGTTTGTCGAGCCTTCAGGGTGGAATTCATTGTAATGTTCACCAAGGTCAACCGACTCTTGAGGTGAAACTTGTTAAGAAGTCGTGGGGACACTTGGGCTTTTATGTTGTGAGGTGTCATGTGATTAACGTTGCAAGAGTGACATACTTTTATGTTCCTCCACTCTCAACTGATACGGGTCTCCCCCTTCGTCGGCCAACAACATTGTAATTATTAACGCCTTACTTAATTATCGTTTGGCTTGTGTGGTTGACTGTAAATGATGAAGTTAATATTGGATTCCCTCCACGTATATGAAGGTTTGAATGAAATATGTCATTCCCACGTTTTGATATTTGGTTTCCTTCCATTTTATGGTTGTGTGAGTATTGGACCTAGTGTCCGTGTTTTCGGTGACGTATTGTATATGTGGGTTATTAACCATGATTTATGGGTTGAACATTCTGCCCCACCCATGCTTGGGTGTTTTGGGATACAACGTTTTATCCACGTTTCTTGAATTGGGAGTCAATTCCCATTCTCGTTGCATGGGAGTGTTGGGTTGCATCATTTTCTAAAGAATGCTTTGTAATGAAGTGTTCATCTTTGAAAATGCATGATATTGGAAAAGAGTCGTCTCTATGTTTAAAGTAAATCATTTGAAAGATTATGATTTTAAGTGGAGTTTATTCCTTTTAAAGATATATTTATTCATGTAACACTCTTGAACTTACTAGGTGTTAGCTTAACTCTTTTTATTTGTCGGCATGTGTAACAGGCTTCGTTTGGGAATAGTTCTAGTGACATTGAGAAGAGATAAGTGCTAGTTGTGTGCTCGAGAAGTGAGTGACTTGGTGAAGTATTCCGCATGGGTTTGTGAAGAGCAACTTGTATTAGGGTTAAGTAGCACCCGACTTCGATTTAATCTTTATATAATATTAGAGTTTATAATTGTTGAGGTTAATTATAGAATTTTAATTGGAGGTATATCAAGTTTTGATTTGTAGGAAGAAGTTTTATCCTTTACTTGATGTCATATAGAAATTTTAAATTAGTTGCTCTTATCATATTTGAGGGTGTTACACGGGCCCTTAACCGGTTACATAACCGGTCCTGGGTCGGATCGGTTCAGGCCTTCGAATCCATCCAAAATCTTAACCTGTTATAGATTTCGGACCTTCAACCGGTTACTACCGGTCCCGATTCGTATCAGTCAAGAATCGGGATGCTTACCGGTTAACCATCGGTTATGGATCGGGCCGGGACCAAATGGCCACCTCTAATCCTGGTAGCACGAAGATGTACAGGAATTTGAAGCTAAATTATTGGTGGCTGGTCATGAAGCTCGATGTGGCAAATTATGTGGAGAGGTGAGTTACTTTCCTTCAAGTCAAAACGGAACACCCAAAGCCTTATGGAATCCTTCAATCCTGGAATGGAAGTGGGAGCATATCACCATGGACTTCATGACAAAATTGACAAGAAAGTTGGGGGCCATGACACCATTTGGGTGGTGGTAGACCGATTGACTAAGAGTGCTCATTTTCTAGCAATGCGGGAAACCTTGCCAATGGATAAATTGGCCATGTTATATATTGATGAAGTAATCTAAAGACATGGAGTACCCTACTCTATTGTTTCAGATCAGGATAGTCGATTCATCTCTAAATTTTGGGACGACCTACAACAAGAGTTGAGCATGAAGATAAATTTGAGCACGACTTACCACCCTCAAACAGACGGGCAAAGTGAAAGAACCATTCAAACTCTAGAAAACATGTTGAGGTATTGCGTCATCGAATTTGGTGGTAACTGGGACCCTCACCTACTGTTAGTAGAGTTTACATATAATAATAGTTACACTTGAGTATCGATATGGCACCGTTCGAGGCCTTTTATGGTAGGAAATGTAGAACTCTCTTATGTTGGCTCGGAGCGAGAGAGAAACAATTCACCGGGGCCGAGATCGTTTAAGAGACGACGAATAAAGTGAAGAATATCTGTGAGCGTTTGAAAGCGGATCAAGATCGGCAAAAGAACTACACCGACAAGAAACGAAGACCGATCGAGTACCAAGTGGGGAACCGAGTAATGTTGAAGGTGTCCCCATGGAAAGGCATTATTCGCTTCAAAAAGCGTGGAAAGTTTAGTCCACGTTTCCTTGGGCCTTTTACTATCTTAGATCGAGTCGGGCACCAAGCATATAAATTGGATTTGCAACCGGAAATGGAAGGAATCCATAACACTTTTCATGTGTGCTATTTGCGCAAATTCTAAACGGAAGAGGAATGTGTCATCCCTTTGTTAGAAATTAGAGTAGATGGGAATAATCGGTGTGTGGAAGAACCCGAAGCTATTTTGGAAAGGAAGTATAAGAAACTTCGTCATAAGGCTATAACTTTGTCGAGGTCCAATGGAAGCACCATCGGGGTGCAAACGTGACTTGGAAAGCCAAAGAGAACATGAAAAGTCGGTATCCTCATTTGTTCGCTTAGGACGAGATTTCAAGGGCGAAATCCTTTCCAAGGCGGGGAGGATTGTAACACCCAGAAATTTTAGGTACATGAAATTTTAAGTCTCTTAATTAGTTTATTTATTAAAATAGCCTTAATTATTACTTTCATAGAGTAAGTCTTATTTTGATTAAAAGTGTTATTTATTAATCAAAGGCTTATACTCCATTTTATTTTATTAAGTGAAAAAAAGTTTATTTATTTAATTAAGTGGAGTATATTTTATTTTAGTTAAGTGGTCCTTTACATTTTTGGGTTTTTCCCCTTTTTCTAGGTTTTCTTCAAAAACCTACAAGGTGAGTTTTAAATATTTTGTAAAATTAGATACATGTCATAATATGTTTATCTAATTAGATTACATGTTTCATTGTAGCTATTTTATTCTCGTTTGGTGATTTGACCATATTTACCCGTTTTGATGAACTAGTTGATGTTTTTGGACATTATTGGAGTGAATCGTTATGTTGGAGTTAAGATGAACATATTTCATGCTTAAGATTACATTTGGGATGATTATATGGAACCTTGTTCTTATTTTGACCTGTTTATGCAAAATCACTTTTTATGGGTTTATTTGACCTAACTTAGGGATTTTGGCTATGTGATAATTTTAGGTTTATAAGGTATTTACAGAGTTATGTTGTAGTTTTAAACATGAATTATGGAAATTATCTTGTTATGGAATTGTTGGACATTATTTCTCATTTAGGAAATTATGACTAAATGGACTTCTCAAGTAGGCACTAGGAGGGTTAAGTGTTAAGTCTAAATATTGTATCCAAGATTTAATGTGGAAAGTCAAAGATGTAAAAGTCAACATTGTCATTGTTTTAGGAAAGTCAAAGTATGTTTTACTTAGTCATTAAGTCTTTGTAATAGATAGTTGGTATAAATAGGTTTGCTTTGTTAGAGTTGTGATAACGAACTACGAAGCATGTCATAGTAACACATTCAGTTGATTAAGAGACATATGACTTCAGATCTACTTTCTCTCTCTACTTTCTCTCTCTAGTTCTTGATCTTAATTGTCGTATTTTGAGTAATTGCTTGATTGTTTTGGGATTTATTGATTATCAATTGGTATCAGAGCTGAACCAAACTTTTCAGAAATGATTTGATCATGATTTGAGTTGAAATCTGGAGTTTTAGATCGAAAATCTGATTTTTTTCGAAATTTTTTCAAGAACTCGTATTTTTATACTATTTCATCCGAATTTTTAGTGAAAAATCGTTTTTACTGCAAGAAAATGGAATCATTGAGTTCGATTTATGTTGGTGATTGATTCTTGTTTTGATTCCATATTGTAATTCGTTCTAATTCAATGTCAATTTTCGATTTTTGAGTTTTTCTAGTTATCTTTGTTCGAACACTGTTCTTGTTTGAAAATGTGCGAATTGATGTTTTTAATCGAAAATTGATTGTAAATTTGTGTTTAATACTGTTTGTCGATGATTCTGATAAGTTTTTGAGATCAAATTTGCAGGTTTGAATCGATTTGAGTTAGAAAGAGCTAAGATCACGGTTTGCGCAAGTTCATACGCTTTGCGCAAGATTCATAGACGTTTGCGTGATATTATCTGAGCTTTAAGAAGTCCGTTTGTGTATCCTTTGATTCACGCAAAGCTAAGTTTGCGTATCCCTTGATTCACGCAAAGCTTCCTTTGCGTATCTAGCTAGTCACGCAAAGCCGAGTCTCACGCAAAGCTACTTTGGGCCATAAGCGGATTACGAGAGCTGCACTTTGCGCATCAAGGCCATTACGCAAAGTCTCCTTTGCGCATCAAGACCATTACGCAAAGTCTCCTTTGCACATCCTTCGGCTTACGCAAACCTACTTTGCGTCTTCCACAGGTTCCGAGAAGTGTACTTTGCGCAACACACTGCTTGCGAGAATCTACTTTGCACGTTACTCTTATCACGAGAACCTGACTTTGCGTATCACGTTGATTACGAGAAGCTATCTTTGCGCTATATCAAGTGTTGTTCATTTTTTAAAATTTTGAGCTAGATTTCAATTTGATCTGATTTTTGATTTTCTGATATATAGTTTGGAATGATCATTCATATCAAGCTGATGAACTCATTCAAAATGGGATATTTTGCAGAACTTGAAGAGAAGATTAGAAAGTTGAATTTAGAGAAAATTAATCTGGGTCATGCTGTTGACTTTCACTCACAAAAGTCAAAAGAGCATTATGAAGAAAGCATAAGACTGAAAGAGGAAATCAGTGCTTTAAAGACTATCAATGAAGATCTTCTGAAAAGATCTTCTGGGCAGAATGATGAGAAGATAAAGAAATTGGAATCTGAGAATACTGAACTAAGAAAGAACATATCTGTATTAGAACAACAACTTTCTGAATATAAAGCTGTTTTTGAGACTGAAAAGAAAAAAATTTCACAGAAGTTCTCAGATTTCTCAAAGAAATGTTTTGAAGAGAAAAAGTCAGTGGATCTTAAATGCATAAAACTTTCTCAACAAATTTCCGATTTTGAGAAAGTGCTTATTTTGGAAAGAGAGAAATTTTCTAAAGAAAAGAAGGCCATAGAACAAAAGAATGTGGGATTCTTTAAGTAACTATCCGGCCAGAGAACTGATTCAGAGAAAGGTTTTGAAGAAGAAAGGTGCATATTTGAGTCTGAAATCAAAAAGTTGACTTCAAAATTATCTGAACTATCTGCTACTGGACTGAAAGAGCAGAAGACGAAGTCTGAATTCTCGAAGAAGATTGACCAGCTTGTGAAAGAAAGAGATAACTATGCTTCAAAGATCAAAGAGCTTGAAAAGTCTACTTCAAGTTCTAATCAGAAATCTGTCTCTTCACAAAGGTTAGTTAAATCTTTTGATCAGATTCGTCGAACTAACATTTTCTATGATGGATATTTAGATGGTTCAGATACATCTTCAAAAAGAAAAAGCTTCAAGAAAGAGAAACTGGTCTGGATAAAGAAATCTGTCAAAGATGACAAGAAAGATGAGCTGAAAGGAAAGACATCATGTGTATATTCTCACAAAGAAAAGAAGAACAAAGAGCATAAAGGTAAACCTGACTTTAAATATTCAAAAGACCAATTACTCAGGTTTTCAGGTAATAAATTTTATTGTTCTTTACTGCTGTACACATGATCATATCCATAAGACCAGTGATCATTTCTGGTATGGTTCTTACTCCATTACCCCCACACGAACTGCAACTAACATTTCTGGACCCAAATACCAGTGGGTACCAAAGAAGAAAATTGATTCTGTGTTGCAGGCACCTCAAGTCAAGGGGGAGTAAGAGAATTATGGCTCTTGAATACTACAGTTCAAGATCCGCACCTCAATGTCAAGATTATGGATTTTGAACACAACAGTTCAAAACCCGAACTTCAAAGTTGAAAGATTATGGCTTCTAAGTACACAGCTTAGGACCCGTTCTTCAAAGGAGTTTGACTTCTAAACACAACAGTTTAGGACTCGGATCTCAGCGATCAAAAGACCTTACTCCTGTATTTTTGCATCCGATGGATATGACGGTCTACATCCCAAGAGAATTGATCTGATCTCTATCATGTACTTTTTCACTGATAGATTTTACTGATATGATGATCTACAATTCAAAAGGGAGTGTCTGATCTCTATCCTGTTTTAACTGATATATTTTAGATGCTTAATTTAAGGGGGAGTAAAGGTGATGACTTTTGATTACTTCATATCAGAACTCATAATATAAAACTGTTTTACTGCTTTCTGTTTTTTATTTTTGAATAAATGATGTGAATAAAGTGGCTTCTAATCACATGACAGATCAGGACCCGTTTTTCAATGATCAAAGAAGGATATTATGCTAATATCTAGGGGGAGCTCAAAAGACATAAATCATTATATCATGTTTTGAGGGGGAGCTGAAAAGGTAAATATCTTCTATCCTAGATCTCTGATTTTTTGAAAGATGAACAACTTTCGAATATGAAAAACAGTTTCTTAAATGTTCAAACCACTTCTTATTCTCAAAAGATTTTATGAATTTAGAAGTGTGCTTTTAAATGGTTTTCAATTTTTGAGTTTAATGTTTAACTGACCGCGTGTTTCCAAATATCAATACTTGTGTATTATCTTATCCTTCTACTGTCAAGTATTCATACACACCGGTTCAGTACTTTATCAATTTGTTATTACCATGTCTCATATCGAACAATTTTTCGATGGTAATACCCCCGTTTGTTTTCAAAGTTGTTGAGCATCATTCATTTTTTTTTTCAAATTTGTGCCTTTATTGCTAAATTGTTTATATTTGTTCATATAAACAAAATATCCTGTTCTTTGATACCCTAGCCATTTCAGTTGATCTGATCTTAGTCATTGTCAGATTCTCAAAACATTTCTATTCTTTCTTGATTTTTCATTCATATAAAGTTTTGAGAAATATTAAATGTTTAAAAATGCTCAAATTTCGTTTCTATATTTTGATGAGCATACATACACTGTCATATGATTTCTTGTGCTTTACATATCAAGAAAATCATTGACCAACATATACTTTTAGGAACATGGGATTCAGTGTGAGTGCTTAATAGATCTTCCATGGATTCACGATAACCAGTGTTTCCTACCCTGGAAGAAATCCTTTGAGTGATTGAGGGGAGAGGGGTCTAAAAGAATTGAGTGTGGGAGTGAGCTGAGGTAAAATGGAAATGAGAGATTGGTTAGATGTGAGCTTATATGTTTAAAAGAAAGTGGGTGTGAGAACAGAGTTAAAAGAATATCATAACTCTGAACCAAAACATCTTTCTGAGTCGGGCAGCCACATTACTGATTGGTTCACATTTCTTTGGTGACCATCATTGAAATAGGCAAATAGCCCATGCCATCTCTTGCATACAAACCCACCAGCTACTCATTCTTTTCTTAAAAACAGAATGTTTTACATTTTCTGGGGAAGCAACACATAATCTATTGGTTCTTCTCTTGGAGATATTGAAAAAGAAGGAAAATTGCCCCACCTTCGGCCCTTTCTCATTCACATTGAGTTCATGTACAATCATTGTTGTCTCAGTGATTTACATACTTTGAGCCTTATGAAACACAATCATTGTGCTAATTCTTTCAAACACAAGCACGAGCACACAGAGAATTTGTTTTTCTGTCAGAACATTCATAGAATTACCTTGTGTTTTTCAATGATTGAATGGAAGTCCTGGGGAGTCAACATCAAACCAACTCCTTAAATTGTACATTCGTTGTACACAGTAACTTTGTGTTACTGACAGGCATTCCTAACTGTTTCATTTGTTGATTCAGGGTTACCATGTTCATTATGTCTGAATTTGAAAAGATTCGGATATATATCTTTCATGAATTGACGGCTCTCAGATCAAAGCGCGCCAATTGTCAAAGGGGAGATTGTTTTTTGAATACAAAGGGGTGATCAAAGTCTGTGATGAAATTGATGAAGTTTTGATGATCAGGATGCTCGTAATCATCAAAAAGAGGGAGAATTTTACAAAGATCAATTTCAAAGCTGAATTGTCAAAGTTCAAAATGCTTCTGTTGATTCAAAGATAAATGTTTCTGAAGAAAGATGTTCAAAGTTTGTGAAAGCTGTTTCAAAGTCAAAGTTTCAAAAGTTTCAAGATTTCAGTTTCACGTTCAAGGCATGTTGACTTTCATGGCTTCAAAGTGTAAAAGACTTTTCAAGATTCTTCAAGGGTTGAAAGAGTAAAGATTGTAAAAGCTTCAAAGTTCAAAGATAAAGAGATAAATGCCGAAGAATCAAGAGCTGAAGATCAGTATCAAATTTTTATTAAATATTGAATACAAAGGGGGAGATTGTTAAGTCTAAATATTGTATCCAAGATTTAATGTGGAAAGTCAAAGATGTAAAAGTCAACATTGTCATTGTTTTAGGAAAGTCAAAGTATGTTTTACTTAGTCATTAAGTCTTTGTAATAGATAGTTGGTATAAATAGGTTTGCTTTGTTAGAGTTGTGATAACGAACTACGAAGCACGTCATAGTAACACATTCAGTTGATTAAGAGACATATGACTTCAGATCTACTTTCTCTCTCTAGTTTCTCTCTCTAGTTCTTGATCTTAATTGTCGTATTTTGAGTAATTGCTTGATTGTTTTGGGATTTATTGATTATCATTAAGTATTGAGGTGTTACCCTTGGGGTAGACACTAACATCTCTGCCGCTAGACGTGTTACCTCGGGGTAGACACTAATTGTGCCGAGCCTTGAGGTGTTATTCACAAGAATAAACACTAATGACAACCGACTCTTGAGGCGAAACTTGCTAAGTGGTTGTTAGGACACTTGGACTATAAGTCTTGAGGTGTTATGCAACAACGTTGTAGAGTGACATATTTTGTGTTCCCGTCACTCTCGATGGATACGGGTCTCCTTCGTCGAATCCACCTAAATGTCATATTGGTTTTATAAATGTTTTCTTATTACTTATATTGAATTTATCTATTTCATGTTCATGCTCATTAGGCTTTTTGACCTAACACTTTTTTGGTGTCAGCATGTATCTCAAGTTTTAGTGGAGTGGTCGCCAAGAGGGTCTAGCCGGTTTTGGTAGAGAGAACTTGGGGACATTCTGAGACGTCATCTCCCGATGTTATTTTGGTGATTTAGGCGACACCCGATTGTAATCTATTTCTTCCATAGAATTAGATTAGGAGGTTGTTATCCTCAATCAAATTGTTTACAAATTGTAAATTATTTGGGATATTCTAAGTAGGGGTGAGCATCGAAACTAGGTACCTGCCTTTGGAACCGGAACCGCTTCGGAACTGCCAGTTCCTGAACTAGAACCGATGTGATTGGTTCCGGTTCCTAAAATACGGAACCGATTGGGACTGGTTCCGGTTCTCATTTTTTGGAACCATTAACCGTTGGGTACACGTTGGAATCGAGTACCCGGTCTCGCTGGGTACCCATGAAAATGCCAGATCTATTAGGTAAACATCATGAACTTCATTGATATTGAAGAATTTACATGGATTGAACTTTCTCTCTCTAAACTCTCTCACTTTCTCTCTCTACGAGTATATGACAATGAAAGTATCCTTACACATTATGCTTATCAACTAAGCAACTAATATCCCTAACTAATTCTAATTACAATCACATTACAAATCAAACTAAGCTAACTTTGACTTTTTACAAAACTATCTTTGACTTTTGACTTTCATTGACTTTCTTTGACTATTCAATTACAAAGGCTTAACAAGACTTTCCCAATTAAATCTTGGATACATTTTATATACTAACAATCTCCCCCTTTGTATTCAAGATTTAAAAAAAATTGACAGCAGTCTTCAGCTCTTGATTTTTCAACTTCTATCTCTGACAGTCTTTGACTTTTAAAGCTCTAATAATCTTCAGTCTTTCAGTCTTTGAAGAATCTTTGCATCTTTGAACTTTGAGTATTTTTTCAATGCTTGTATCTTCATCTCTGTAAACTCTGAAATGTCTTCGGAAAACAGACTTTCTCGAAATAAGTTTGACAATTTGATTTGAACTTTCAGAATTATCTTCATAAAAGCTTTGAAATTTATCTTCACTTTGAAATCTTCTTGATCTTTGAAATTTATCTATCAGAATTATCTTCAGAAAATTAAAATATTCAGAAATTTCTCCCCAATTTTGACATCTCAACTTTGAAATTGAACATTGTAAATTTCTCCCCCTTTTTGATGATTGAGAGCATCATGATCATCAAAACTTCATCAATTTCAGCACTTTCTTTGATTTCCCCCTTTGTAATGACTGACAATCTCCCCTTTATGATAAATTGACATTCTCCGCCCTTTGATCTCAGTATCCGTCAATTCATGAAATATATATATATCTGAATCTTTTCAAATTCAGATATAATAGGAATTGTAAACCTGAATCAACAAATGATACAGTTAAAATGCCTGTAAGTAGCACGGAGCCACTTTGTACAATGGATGTACATTGGTAAAGAGCTTTTGTAATGTTCACTCCCCCAGGGCTTCCATTCAATCATCGAAAAACCACAAAGGAATTTTCTATGAATGTTATGACAAGAAAACTCATTCCTTGTGTGTACGTGAAAGTGTAGAAATGATTGAAGCTACTTAAGCTTTTTCAGGCTCAAATTGTGTAAATTGTTGAGACAGCAACAATTATTACACGGACTCAATGTGCATGAAAGAGGTGCGAAAGTGGGGCAAACTTCCTTCTTTATCAATATCTAAATCTTCCGAGTGAAGATTAGATAGCAGATATGTTGCGTCCCCAAAGAAAATGAAACATTTCTTTGTTAAGACCCCTCACCCCTCAATATCTAATATTCTTTTACTCTGATCTCTCACGCTCTTTCTTTTAAACATTGAAGCTCACTTCTAACCAATCTCTCTTTTTCATTTTACCGCTCAGCACAATGAGAAAAACTCAACCGGATGAGTTATCTCCCCCACTCTTTGATTTAAGACCCCTCACCCCTCAATCACTCGAGGATAACTTCCTGGGTAGGAAACACTGGCTAGCGTGAATCCATGGAAGTTCTGTTTAGGTTCTCACACGAATCCCATGTAATTTTATCCTAAAAATAATAGTTGTTCAACAGTTGAACTGAACAGTATTTATATCTAGAACTAAAATACAAGGAAATACAAAATACAAATACAAGGACTTTGACTTTTCTATTACAAAAAAGACTTTGGCTTTAATGAGAATTGACTTTCTCAGCTTTTGACTTCTTGAACTTTGACTTTTGTCTTCTTGATCTTATATCCAACTATTTCATGCTCTAACAATCTCCCCCTTTGGATTCAAGATCACTGTTGAATGATTTAGCAATTTAGTCTTCTCTTTTAAACTCTGTCTTCAAAGAGTATAACAATCTCCCCAAATATGATGAACAAGATATTCAACAATCTCTTCATAATTATCACAATACTCTTTCACACTTCGGAAAGAAATTATCATCAGATTGAGCTCGGATTACTTTAGCAAAATAATCTTCAAAGAAAATTTCCTCAAAATCAGCACATCTTCAGAAATTCTTTGATCTTCTTCAACTCTTTACTTTGAATATTCTGACTTGGACATTTCTTTAAAAAATCATCTCCCAAAACTTTAAACACTTTAACATTTCTTGATACCATCTCCCTCTTTTTGATGATGTGAGCATCAATATCATCAAAACTTTCAGTAAGAAATGTATGTATCCAGTCTGACCACTGATCTGTGTACGAGCCTCTGAATCTTTGCTAAGTCGAATAATGTATTCATCCAGATCTTTTCAAATCTAGATAAAATAGTAATGTAACACCTGAATCAACAAATGAATCAGTTAAAATGTCTGTCAGTAACACTAAGTCACTGTGTGTAACGAATACACAATATAAAGGAGCTTTTTGATGTTCACTCCCCCAGGGCTTCCATCCAATCATCGAAATACCACAAAGGCAATTTCTATGAATGTTATGACAAAGAAATAAATTCTTTGTGTGTTCGTGCACGTGTATAAAGAATTAAGCATGAATAATTGCTTTTATAAAGGCTCAACATAGTGTAAACCACTAAGACAACAGTAGATAAACACAGACTCGAAGTGCATGATTGAAGTACGAAGGTGGGGCAGACTTCCTTCTTTTTCAATATCCAGATTTTCCAAATGAAAACCAGATAGATTATATGTTGCGTCCCCTTGAAAATATGAAACATTTTCTTTTTGAGAAGAAAATGAGTGGCTGGTGGGGTTTTTAACAAGAGTTGGCATGGGCTAGTTGCCTGTTTCAATAACGTTTACCAAAGAATTGTGAAACACTAGTAATGTGGCTGCCCGACTCAGAAAGTAGTTGGTGCAGAGTTTGATATTCTTTTACTCTGATCTCACACCCTCTTTCTTTTTATCATTAAGCTCACATCTAACCAAACTCTCCTTTACATTTTACCTCAACGCACAACCCACACTCATTTCTTTTAGACTCCTCACACTCAATCACTATGGATTAACTTCTTGGATAGAAATCACTGGTTAACGTGATTCCATAGAAGTTCAGTTAAATCCTAACACAAAGAACCCATATTTCCTATAAAGCATAGATTGCTCAAAATGATTTAACTTGAACAGTTAAATCTCAAATACAAATCAGATGTATATATGCTCAGAATATAATCATGAAGATATGAACATTTTTAAACATTGAAATATTTTCAAACAAGTGAATTGAATGAATGAATATGAATGCAAGAGACTTGTTTGAAAATCTGACATTGTATGAAAAATGATCAGAAATGATATGATATATCAACCAAGGCTTATGGTCAAGAATAATGGATATTTTCTATATGAAACAAAATATAGACATTCTTGAATGAAACGCTTCGAAATGAAATGACGCTAAAAAATCTTTGAATACAAACGGGGTGTCTTACCATCGAAATTATATTTCAATATGAGACATGGTAAGAACAATTTGAACAAAAATCAAACCAATGTGTGTGAATACTTGAAAGTATATAGAAAAGACAATACACAAGTATTTATCTTTGGAAACACACGGTTTATTAATCATTGAAGCTCAAAATAAAAATAAAAACATTTAAAATCACACTTCCAATTGATGAAATCTATTTAAGAATCGGGAAGTGGTTTGAACATTTAAGAAAATGTTTTCTTATGACTGAAAGTTGTCCTTCTTTCAACCATATCTGAGATTAAGATAAGAAATTAACCTTTCTATGCAGTCTTAAATCTCATGAAGTCAACTGAAGTCATAAAGATATGATCTTGATAGCTTCTCTCATTCTGCAAAAGTCTCAAAGTCACGTCAAAGCAACTTTTATTCACAAAGTTTATTCAAATGTAAATGACATAAAGCAGTAAAACGATTAAAGTACGAGTTCTGATCTGAAATAATCAGAAATCATAGTCTTACTCTTTTTGACTTGACTTATATGCTCCCCCTAACTTCATGCATCACAAAAATTTGTCAGTTATGTAAAATGCAGAAATTAGATATGCTCCCCCTCAAAAGAATGTAGATCATCTTAAAGTGCATCTCACTCTCCCCTTAAGATCATGAACAAACTATTAAAGTGTAGATATCTTTCAGAAATAATGATAAAGAAAATGATGAAAAATAACAATACGTAACTTTATTAGGTAACAATTGATTATGTCTTAAGATTTAACATACCAAGCTTAGAGACAAGAAAATTAAATCTCTTTTCATCTAAGGGTTTGGTAAATAAATCTGCAAGCTGATAATCTATTTTTACAAAATAAAGTTCAATTGTTCCTTTTTCTACATTATCTTTGATAAAATGATACCTGAATGTGTTTGGTTTTCGTATGTTGGACAGGATTAGCAGATATCGCGATTGCACTCATCGAGTCACAATAAATCGGTATTTTCTCAAACTTGAATCCATAGTCTCGCAGTTGTGTTCGCATCCACAGGACTTGAGAGCATCAACTGGCAGCAGCTACATACTCTGCTTCAGCAGTCGATGTGGAAACGCATAATTGTTTCTTTGATGCCCAGCTAACGAGCTTGTCTCCAAGAAATTGAATGTGACCTGAAGTGCTCTTTCTGTCCAACATGCAATCTGCATGATCTGCATCTGAATAGGCAGTCAGTTGAAACCCAGTATCCTTAGGATACCACATACCAAGATCTGCAGTCCCCTTCAGATATCTAAAAATCCTTTTGACAGCAGCCAAATGGGATTCTTTAGGAGCAACCTGATATCTAGAGCATAAACATGTTGAAAATATAATATTTGGCCTACTTGATGTAAGATACATTAACGATCATATCATACCTCTATAAGTTCTAACATCAACACTTTTACCCGAAGGATCAGTGCTAATTTTAGTACCTGGTGCCATCGGGGTTCCAATTGGTTTACAATTTTCCATTTTAAACTTCTGAAGAATATCCAAAATGTACTTAGATTGATTAATGAAAATCCCCGTTGAAAACTGTTTAACTTGTAATCCGAGAAAGAAATTCATCTCTCCCATCATACTTATTTGAAAACGTGACACCATGAGGTTAGAAAAGTTTTTGAAATATTTAGGATTAGTAGAGCCAAATATTATATCATCAACATATATTTGAATAAGAATGATATCGGCTTTTTCCTTTTTGATAAACAAAGTGGTATCAACTTTACCTTTGGAAAAACCTGACTTGACCAAGAATTTTGATAGAACATCATACCATTCTCGAGGGGCTTGTTTCAAACCATACAGGGCTTTGTCCAAGATGTAGACATGATCTGGCTTATCTGGATTGTCGAACCCTTTTGGTTGAGACACGTAGACTTCCTCCTTAAGAATGCCATTCAGAAAGGTCGTTTTCACGTTCATCTGATAGACTGTGAAATTCTTGTGAGCTGCGTAGGCTAGAAACATACGGATTGCCTCTATACGCGCTACTGGAGCATATGTCTCATCGTAGTCTATGCCTTCCTCTTGCCGATAACCTTTGGAAACAAGTCTTGCTTTATTCCTTATGACGATACCATCTTCATCCTTTTTATTCTTGAATACACATTTAGTGCCAATTGCGGATTTTCCTTCCGGTTTTGGAACTAATCTCCAGACCTTCAGGGCTTCAAACTAATTTAATTCTTCTTGCATAGCAGATACCTAATCCGAATCAGCTAAAGCCTCTGATACACGCGTGGGCTCTATCTTGCTGAGGAATAAGTCATGCATACATTGATTCAAAGTCGTTGACCTAGTTTGCACTGGTTTGTTTAGATCTCCAATTACTTGGTGTAAAGGGTGCTCTTTGGTCCAGCGATGCTCATGAGGAAGTGGAATAGATGTTGATTGATCATGATTATCATCTTGAAATCCACTATCAGGCTCTTCAGTTTGAATAGTTGGAGGAGGGTTTGCAGTTGAAATTTCAGGTGCAGAAGCATCAGTTGGAATAGCATACTCTAGCTGTTGAGTAGACAGTGTATCACACCCAACTGATACAGTTAATTCTGGCTTAGCAGTTACTTGTATATCTTCAACTGTAGGAGTATTCAATGGAATATGAGTTTCTGACTGAACGGGGATTGAAGTTCAGTTATAACTTCTGAAGTGACTGGATGATTGCAACTTGTGTCTTCAGACCTGTCAGTCACATCAGATTTAGGCAAATTAGATCCTAGAAACTCATCATAAAAGAATTCAAATAACAAATCTAAATCAGATAAATGTGAAAGTGAAGTAGAAGCGTTATCCAAATTGTTCTCTGTAGAAACAGGTTCTGGACTGATCTGCCCAGAAGCTAATACGCCAGTTATCACGGGTTCTGAACTGAGTTGTTCAGAAGCCATATCTTCATCAAATGTTACATTGACGCTCTCGACGACTGTTTTTGACTTCTTCAGATAGACACGATATGCAGCAGATGTCGAAGAATAACCAATGAAGATACCCTCATCCGCCTTAGCACTGAACTTGTTCAGACTCTCTCTGTCGTTAAGCACGAAACACTTACACCCAAATATGTGAAAATACTTGATTGTCGGTGTTCTGTTGTTGATCAACTTATATGGAGTCTTTTTAAAACGACGGTGTATCATGGACCGATTTTGAGTATGACATGCAGTCGACACAGCTTCTGCCCACAAGAATAGAGGTAGATCGGATTGGCTAAGCATAGTACGAGCGACCTCGACTAGCGTCCGATTTCGCCTTTCGACTACTCCATCTTGTTCAGGCGTACGAGTAGTAGAGTATTGATGTGAAATTCCGACCGATTCGAGATATTCTTCAACAATCTTGTTTTTGAACTCTGTGCCGTTGTCAGTTCTAAGAAGCTTGACTTGTTTCTGCAAATTCATCTGGGTCATTTTCAGAAATGTAATGAGTACTTCCGGCGTCTCATCTTTTGATCGTAAAAATTTGACCCACGTGTATATTGAATAATCGTCCACGATAACCAACACGTATTTCTTTCCTCCTAAGCTTTGTGTTCTCATTGGACCGCAGAGGTCCATATGTAACATCTCTAGTGGAGAACTGGTGCTTGGTTCAGGCTTCGGTTTATGTGCAGCTCTCTTCATCTTACCCTTTTCACATGCAGCACACAAGTGTTCTTTCTCATATCTCAGCTCAGGAAGTCCTTTTACCAACTTATCTTTGACCAACTTGTTGATATAACGAAAATTCAGGTGTGATAGTCTTCTGTGCCAAAGCCAACTTTGCTGCATCGAAGCTTTTGTCAATAAGAAAACATGACTGTCATTCTGAACCTTTGAAAGATTGATGGTGTAGAGATTTGTCTTTCGATTTCCGACTAAGAGTTCATTACCGTCTTCAGTACAAACCGAACATCTCTTAGCTTTGAAGTTGACCTCTAACCCTTTATCGCAGAATTGACCGATGTTAAACAAGTTGTGCCCTAAGCCTTCGACATAGCTCACCTTCCTAATCGTTACGTTATCTTGAATGATGTCACCATATCCTAAGATCGGTGAAAATTGGCCGTTCCCAAATCCGACATTGCCGCTGAATTTCTCTGTATAATTAGACAATAAAGCTTTCTGCCCAGTCATATGCTTAGAACAGCCGCTATCCAAGTACCACATATGCCGGGTCTGCAAGAGAAATCAGGAAATAACAATTTTAGGTACCCATTTAAAAACGGGTCCTAACAGATTAGCACAAGATTTTGGTATCCATTTGAAAATGGACTGTTAGGACACAGTCTCATTGGATTCAGGATCATCCAATACAAAGATCGCAATATGAAGTTAATGCTGAAAGTTACTCTCAACCAAAGTCTAAGGGTCAAATTATAATAAGCGTCAAAGTTATAATATCTAGATATTATGTTTTAGTTTAATATTAGTTTTTATTAAGTTTTGATAATATCTAATATATATATTATCTATCTCTCTCAATCTCTACAATCAGATAACATAGAACACATAGCAAAAAGGTGAAAAGAGAGAAAACATAGAGAGCTTATCGATCAAGAATACCATTATCAACCCTCTGTAATCCGCGTTTATAATCCAAACAGGTTGGTAATCTTTATATTGTTTGTTGTTTGATTTATCTGGTAACGATCACGGACTCACAATTGGTATCAAAGCCTGATCCAGATCAAAATCAAATTTTTAGACTCTGTGTTCTTTTTTTTTTTTTAAACCACTGTGCTATCAATCCAAATTTTCATTTTGTGGTCGTTTTCAAAATCAAGTGGTTGTATCTTGTTCTAATTGATAAGGAGAACATACTGTCAAAATTTTGAGCTGGAAAACGACTCCTAGATTGTTCGATTTAAGAGTTGCAGGTCGTTTTAATCGAAGAAGACAACGTATCGGTCTTTTGCAATATATCGGTCTAAGCCTATTGACCGATAATACATTTTATCGGTCGAAGGTCCTTTTCATAGTACCGGTCGAACCCCACATTCCCTATACCGGTCTAACTCCTTTCATCTACCGGTCGAACTCCATCTGGTTTATCCGGTCGAATTCCATTTGGTTCCAGTACCGGTCGAACTCACCTTGAAGACTGTGACTCGAATTCCATTCCATTTGGTTCCAGTTCCAGTATGCGGTCGAGCATCTGTTTACACCATAGCCACCACTTCCGAAACTATCACCACCAACAGCAGCCTGTTGGCTCTCACCGCCATAGCCTCCAACGCTAGCACCTCCATACCGGTCAAAGAAAAGAGTTTACCGGTCAAAGAGCAAACACCTCCGGTCATCTCTCAAACATCTCTCGGTCGACCACCTTCACTCTCACACCAAGTTTAAATATCGGTCCAATCAAAGAATTCCAAACTTTAGAAAAACAATGACCAATTTTCAATTAATATCCTCTACTCAAACTTAATTAATATCCTCCACTCAAGAAAAGTGTTTCAGAAAAGCATCTCCAATTAATTTTTTCGGTCCATCAATTGAAAAGTCCAATCATTTCCTCCACTCATCCTTTTTATCATTCCAAGAAAAGCAATAGTCCATTACCTCTCAAACAACTTACTGGTTCATCATATTATCGGTCGAACATCTATCCGGTCGAACATCTTACCGGTCAAGCATTTTACCGGTTCTTACGTCTTCCCGGTCGAACCTTCTTTGCGCTTTCATCGTATAGCGCAAAGTCAACTTTGCGTGTCCCACGTTAAACTCAAACCTCCAACTTTGTGCGACTAACTGCTCAAACGCAAAACTCAAGTTCGCTCCATTCAAGTCTCACGCAAACCTCAAGTTTGCGCGACCCACTACAAACGCAAAACTCCAATTTCGCGCCAGAACCTGACTTGATCATTTCTGAATTGTTTTAATTTGTATTCATTTTATCTGAACTAACAATTCGAAACAGATTTTTATTTCACATTAAACAGAAACAGAAACAGGATGACTTCAAAAGACGCTCTTTCCATTGGCACGAATGTCAAACCCCCAGTTCTGTTCAAAGGGGATTACGAACAATGGAAAGACAGATTTCTTGACTTTGTGGATCGACACTCAAATGGAGATAACATTCTTTTATCAATAAAAGAAGGTCCCATGGCACCACTTTCTGTCTAAGTACCTGATGATGATGATGATGATGATGATGATGATGCTGAAGATGATTCTTCTGACAGTGAGGATGGGAATGTGGAAAAAGAACAGAAGATGAAAATTGTTACGCTAGAGTATGCCCAAATTTCTGAAGAACAAAAGAACCGTTTCAAAGCTGATAAGCAAGCAAGATCTTTACTTCTTCAAAGTATCCCGAATGATATTTACATCAAAATAGACAGCTACAAAGCTACTGCTAAGAAGATGTGGGATCAACTTCAAAAGATGATGATGGGATCTAAGGTTGGGAACCAGATGAAAGTCGCAAACTGTATAAACAGTTACGAAGAATTCAAAGCCTTTGAAGATGAAAGCCTAGCTGACACTTATGAAAGATATGTTCTGCTTCTGAACGAGTTGTCAAAGAATAAAGTTAAGAAGAAACAGATAGAGAACAACGTCAAGTTTCTCAGTGTCCTTCAACCTGAATGGAAGAAGCATACACGAAGAATGAAATAGATGAAAGATCTGTCTGACATTCCACTCCATGAGGTGTATGAGACACTAAGGCAGAACGAAGAGGAAGTAGAAGAGAAAAGGAATGGAAAGAAGAAAAAGGAAGTTGAGAAAGTTCCTGATTCCGTTGCACTTGTTGTGAAAGATAAGAAGAAAAAGAAGAAAGTAATTACAAGTTCTGAATCAGAAACTGAATCTGATGGAGATGATGGAGAAAGTCTCAAGCAATCACTGCATTTACTGACCCGTGCATTCCAAAAGAAATTCTACAAGAAACCGGGATCAAATTCACAGAGATATTCTTCATCAAGCTCCAAGAACCGTGAGCATAGAGAATGAGTAGAAGGAAGTAGATCTCAAGATCTCAAGAGAAGAAACCAAAAGAAAGGAAGCAATTTGGGAATGACTACACCAGTACAGACAAGAAAGCTGATGTCCCAATCATATGCTACAACTGTGGCATGACTGGACATTATGCCTCAAACTGTCGAAAGCCAAAGGTTCGCAATACGGCGTATTATCAGAACAAACTAATGTTAGCCAAACAAAAGGAAGCTGGCAAAGCGTTAATGGCTGAAGACAAATTCTGGTTAGATCATTCTGAAGAAGATGAAGAAGAAGAGAATGAAGAAGCTGCTAACATGTGCTTAATAGCCAATCATGCAAAGTATGATGATTCAGATACTGAAGCAACTGAAAAGGTAATGAACTTAACCGACAATAATTTTATGATTAAAATGGATGCGATGATGGTTGAACTTCAAGACCTTCAGTCAAAACTGAAAAGAGAAAAAGGCAGAGTTTCTAGGCGTAATCAAAAGATCTTTGAGCTAAATACGTCAGTTATTGGGAATAAAGATCTCATGGATTCCCTACGCAAATCTGCTTCTGATTTTAATCTTGAAAAGGTTTGTTTTGAAAAGAAGATTTCTGATCTTGTTTCACAATTATCTAAGTCTGATTCAGAAAAGAAAGAATGTGTTCTGAAAGCATTTAAACTTCATGTTGAGAACAAGACTTTAGAGAAAAAGGTAACTGGTCTGGAAGCCAAACTCTATACAAGAGGCCAAACAAATTAAACTATTTTCTTGAATACACCTAATGAAGAGGTTGATTTTAAAGCAAAATGGGGATTAGGTTGTAATAATCCTCATTACCTGAAACATGTTATCAGAAAACAGCCTGGTTTATATAATGCAGATTATATGTATGCTGCTCGTAAACTTTCTCATTTGAAACCCAAATTTGTTACCAAAGAATCAGAAGAAGTTGAGGCAAAAGAAGATACAAAAAGAATGAATTTGAAGAAAATGCAACTACCATTCTGTTATGCAAGACTGGATGATAGTTATCTTTCGGAAAAACCAAAAGTTATTGTAAAAGAATATTTTGCTACATATTCTTCTACTGAAGTGGAGGCAAAACCTGTTCGAGCTAAAACTTATCTACCTCCACTCGTATTAGAAAGCAAAATAATTGAGTTAGAAAATATCTTATCTGACGAAAGAATTTTGGTGAGTATAAAACAAGATGTGTTTTCAACTATTCTGAAGAACATTGTTTTTCATTCTAAATCTAAAAAGTGTTCTGCGGTTTCAAAAGCCCATCACACTTCTACTGATTTCTTTGATGACTTATTTGAGTCTGCAAATGAATTTTTAAATTCAAAAGAAAGGTGTATAGAAGGAGTAGATATGGTTGATTTCAATGCTTCACTTACAGATCATTCTACTTTTCTTGTAAAAGGAAAAGCTTTACCAAGTGTTTCTAAAAATCAACGTTCACCGAAACAGAACACCTCTGGTAAATGCAAGAAAAGCCAATCTCAGAAATCTGATTTTCCTAATAAATCTAAATCTTCAAATCAGATTCGTACTACTAACCTTCCTTTTCACAGAAAGTTAGATGGTTCAGGTTCACCTCCGAGAAGAGGGAGCTACAAGGAAGAAAATATTTTCTGGAAGAAGAAACCAGTTAAAGATGAATGCTCATGTGTACATACGCATAATGAAACAAAGAACAATGCGCTGAAAAGTAAACCTGCTCAAGTTTACACGAAAGATTAAATGATCAGGTTATCAGGTAAGGAAAATTCTTGTTCTTACTGTCGTACACATGATCCTGTTCACAGAACCAAAGATCATTACTGGTATGGTTCTTATTCAATAACCCCCATACGAACTGCAACTAACACATATGGACCTAAATACCAGTGGGTACCAAAGAAGAATAATGATTCTGTGTTGCAGGCACCTACTGTCAAGGGGGAGTAGAAGAACAAAGGCTTCTGATTATGACATATCATAACTCGGACTTAAATGTCAAGACGATGGTTCTTGAGTAAATCAGCTCAAGACCCGGACATCAATGTCAACAATGGCTTTTGAACACAGCAGTTCAAGACTCGTACTTCAACGAAGTAATGACTTCTAAACACAACAGTTTAGGACTCGTTCTTCAATGATCAAAAGAACTTACTCCAATGCTGATATGAGAGATTGTACTCCGATACTCCAACGAGGAAATCAATCTTCAAGGGGGAGTACATATTTATTTCTGAAATTTTAAATGCATATCTTTTCAATGATAATTTTTTCAAATGCATAATTTCAGGGGGAGTAAGAGAAGTTCATAGTTTTACTGCTTTTTGTCTTTTCAATTTAAGTGAATAAATTTGCTTTGACATAGACTTAAGACTTTTGCAGAATTTTTGAGAAGAGCTTACACGATCATATGTTTATGACTTTAAGCTAAGCTTCATGAGATGTAAGATCGCACTTAAAGGTATATTTCTTTATCTTAATCTCATATGTGATTGAAAGAACGACAACTTTCAATCATTGAAAACATTTTCTTAAACGTTCAAACCACTTCCTGATTTTTCATAAGATTTTATATTTCGGGAGTGTACTTTAAATGTTCTACATGAGCTTACATGATTATAAATCATTTTGAGCAACATATTCGTTATAGGATATACGGGATCAGTGTGTTAGGACTTAACACAACTTCTATGGAATCACGTTAACCAGTGATTTCTACCCATGAAGTTAATCCATAGTGATTGCGTGTGAGAAGTCAAAAGAAATGAGTGTGGAAGAGTGATGAGATATCATGAAAAAGAGAGTTCGGTTAGCAGTGAGCTAAATGTTTAAAAGAAAGAGGGTGTGAGAACAGAGTTAAAAGAATATCACAACTCTGTACCAACTTTTTCTAAGTCGGGCAGCCAAATTTCTAGTGTTTCACAACTCTTTTGTGATCATTATTGAAACAGGCAACTAGCCCATGCCAACTCTTGAAATTACCCCACCAGCTACTCATTTACTTCTTAATAGGAAAATGTTTCATTTTCAAAGGGGAAGCAACACATATACTATCTAATTTTCATTTGGAAAATCTGGATATTGAAAAGAAGGAAGTCTGCCCCACCTTTGTACTTCACTCATGCACATTGAGTCTGTGTTTAACTTACTGTTGTCTCAGTGGTTTACACAATTTCGAGCCTATAAGTGATCATCAAATGCTTAATTCTTTCTATCACAAGCACGAACACACAAGGAATTAGTTTCTTTGTCATAACGTTTATAGAAATAACCTTTGTGGTGTTTCGATGATTAAATGGAAGCCCTGGGGGAGTCAACATCAAACGGCTCCTTTCCATTGTGAATTCGTTACACACAGTGACTTAGTGTTACTGACAGGCGTTTCTAACTGATTTGTTTATTGCTATAGGTGTTACATGACTATTTTGTCTAGATTTGCAAAGATCTGGATAAATATCTATTCCATTGACGAATCAAAGGCTCCTTATGACCAACATTTCTTGTCATCAACTTTTGATGAAATCGTTACACTTCTCATCAAAAGGGGGAGAAGATCTACCCAAGAAATGAAAAAGAGCTAACAAAGAAATCACATGTTTCAAGAATCACGTCCAAGATTGAATTCTTTAAAGAGCAAGTATTCTGAAGATATGCTGAATCGAGAGAAATTTTCTTTGAAGATACTTTGCTGAAGAATTTCGAGCTGAAATTAGAGATAATTTCTTCCCATGAACTGAAAGAAAGATAATCTACATTTTTTTGGGGAGTTTACTATATCTTGAAGACTAAGAGAGAGATTGCATCTTCTTCTGTGCTGAAAGAGAAGATCGTATTGCTAAATCATTTTCGTAATGATCTTGATCCAAAGGGGGAGATTGTTAGGACACAGTCTCATTGGATTTAAGATCATCCAATACGAAGATCGCAATCTGAAGTTAATGCTGAAAGTTACTCTCAACCAAAGTCTAAGGGTCAAATTGTAATAAGCGTCAAAGTTATAATATCTAGATATTATTTAGATATTATGTTTTAGTTTAATATTAGTTTTTATTAAGTTTTGATAATATCTAATATAGATATTATCTATCTCTCTCAATCTCTACAATCAGATAACATAGAACACATAGCAAAAAGGTAAAAAGAGAGAAAACAGAGAGAGCTTATCGATCAAGAATACCATTATCAACCCTCTGTAATCCGCGTTTATAATCCAAACAGGTTGGTAATCTTTATATTGTTTGTTGTTTGATTTATCTGGTAACGATCACGGACTCACATGGACCCTCTGTTCTTTTGAAATCCTCTAAAATCATTTGATCTTGAAGAATAAACATGATAAGATCCAACCCAATTATTAGAATTATGATGAGAAACAAAATCATTTCTACGATAATGATAAGAGTTAGCAGTAGTAGGAGATAATTGAATCAATTGCTTTATTGAATAACGCTTGTAAGAACTTACAAGGTTTTGTTTAGGAGAAGCAAGTTGATCAACTACAGCACTATCACTACTATCAGATCTATTACAAGAATTATCAAAAATTGATTCAGCAGTCTCATCATTCTTCCTTTTTGGTCTTCATTCAGATCTTGCTTTTGACCTTTTCTTTCTTAAATCTGAAATAGAAGATTTAGATTTATTACAAAAATCAGATTTATTACAAAAATCAGATTTCTGACATTGATTTTCTTTTGTGTACCAGTGTATTTCTGTTTCTGTAATCGTTGTTTCTTATGTTTCTTACCTTGAGCATAGTAATCAGCAATTATAGAAACTGATTCACCAACCTTAGCTGATGATTCACCAATATTAAAAACACTTGGTAACACTTTTCCATTTATAAGAAAAGTAGAATGATCCGGAAGTGGAGCATTAAAGTCAAACATATCAATTTCATTTATGCACCCATCATCAGAATTTAGAAAACCATTTGCAGACGCAAATAAGTCATCAAAGTTATCAGTCGAAGTTTAAGGTGCCTTTGAAACTTTAGAACACTTTTGAGATTTAGATTGAAAAACTGTGTTCTTTAATACTGTAGAAAATACATTTTGTTCAATATCTACCAAAAGTCTTTCATCAGATAACACATTTTCAAGCTCAACTATTTTGATTTCAAGAATGAGTGGAGGAACATAAACTTTTGCAATAAAAGGTTTTGCCTCCATCTCAGAAACAGAATAATTAGAAAAATAATCGTTTGAAAGAACTTTTGGTGTCTCATAAAGATAACTATCATTTAACTTTGCTTAGTTAAATGGTAATTGCATTTTCTTAAAATTCTTTCTATTTTCAGTTTCCTTGGCCTCAACTTCTTCTGGTAATTTGGTAACAAATTTGGGTTTTAAATGAGTATGTTTACCAGCAACAGCAAGAAAATCAAAATTATATAATGCTGGTTGTTTTCTGATGGCTTTCTTTAAGTAATGGGGGTTTTCAAAACCAAGTCCCCATTTTTCATTAACATCAGCCTCTTCGTTAGGTGCATTGAGAAAAATAGTTTGATCTGTTTGGCCTCTTGCATAAAGTTTGGCTTCCAGACCATTTACCTTCTTATTTAAGAGCTTGTTTTCAACCTGAAATTTATAAAAAGTTAGTGCAGATTCTTTCTTTTCTAACTCATACTTAGAAAATTTAACTTCAAAATCAGAAATCTTCTTTTCAAAACAATCTACTTGAATTTTAGAATCAAAAGCAGATTTGCGTAAAGAATCAATTAGATATTTGTTTCCAATAACAGATTTATTAAGCTCAAAGATCTTATTGTTTCGTTTAGCAACTCTGTCTTTTTTCTTTTTCAGTTTTGTTTGAAGGTCATGAAGCTCAATCATCATAGCTTCCATTTTGGTTATGAAATCTTTTTCAGTTAAGTTCATTACCTCATCAGCTGATTCATCATCTGAATCATCATATTTCACCTCTTTTCCCATTAAGCATAGATGAGCAGTTTCTTCCTTCTCATTTCCTTCCTCTTCATCGGAATGGTCTAACCAGTATTCGTCTTCAGCCATTAATGCCCTGCCAGCTTCTTGTTGCTTAGCCAGGAACAGTTTGTTTTGATAATACTCTGAGTTACGAATCTTTGGCTTCCGACATTCTTTTGCATAATGTCCAAACTTGTCACAGTTGTAGCATTTGATCAAATCATTAGTAGTCTTCTTTTCAGTACTGGTATAATCATTCACAAACCTCTTCTTTTCTTCTGGCTTCCTTTCCACAGATCTATTTCCTTCTACCCTTTCTCTATGCTCATGGTTCTTGGAGCTGGATGAAGAGTATCTCTGAGAATTGGATCCCGGCTTCTTGTAAAATTTCTTTTGGAATGCTCGGGTCAGTAATAGCATTGCCTGCTTGACACTTTCTCCGTCATCTCCATCAGATCAAGATTCTGATTCAGAACTGGTAATAACTTTCTTCTTTTTCTTCTTCTCTTTCTTTTCTTTCTCCTTCTCTCGGACCACTAGTGCAATGGGGTCTGCAACTTTTTATGTTTTCTTCTTCTCACTCCTTTTCTCTTCTACTTCTTCTTAATTCTGTCGCAAATTCTCGTATACCTCATGCAACGGTATATCACTTAGACCCTTCATCTGTTTCATGCGACGAGTGTGCTTTTTTCATTTGGGTTGCAGAATACTTAGAAACTTGACATTGTTCTCAATTTGCTTCTTTTTCACCTTATTCTTTGACAATTCACTCAGAAGCAAGACAAAACGTTCATAAGTATCTTCCAAGATTTCATTCTCTTTGGCTTTAAACTCTTCATAACTGTTAATGCAATTAGCCACTTTCATTTGATTCCCAACCTTGGATCCCATCATCATCTTTTGCAGTTAATCTCACATCTTCTTAGCATTTGTCTTGTAACTATCAATCTTGATGTATATATCGTTCGGAATGCTTTGAAGAAGTAAGGACCGTGCTTGTTTATCTGCTTTAAATCGGCTTTTCTGCTCTTCAGAATACTGGGCAAAATCCATTGGAACTGTTCTCATCTTTTGTACTCTATCCTCATCTCCATCCTCACTGTCTGAGGATTCATCATCAGGGATTTGAACAGTAGGTGGAATCATTGGACCTTCTGTAATTGACAGTAGTATGTTCTCCCCATTCGCATGTCTATCCACAAAATCCAAAAATCTGTCTTTCCACTGTTCATATTCTCCTTTGAACAGTACCGAAGGCTTGACATCAGTGCCAATAGAAAGAACATCTTTAGAAGCCATCTTGTATGAACCTGTTTGAAAAGATATGCAATAAGAAACTAGAAACTGATCGTTAGTCCTGTTGGGAACTGAAGATGTGAACAAGTCTTTAATGCTGCTAGTTCAGAATTACTACTGCCAGAGGACTTCAAAGTTAATACTGCTGAGTATTACTACTGCTAGTAGAATTAATACTGCTAGTCAAAGTTAGTGCTGCTTGAACAAAGTTAGTACTGCTTAGCTAGTTAGTACTGCTAGAAGTTAGTGCTGCTTAGTAGTTAATGCTGCCAAGACTCAGTTAATGCTGCTTCTAAGATAATGTGAAGATAATGATGAAGAGATCGTGGTTAAAAATAAACATGGAAAGCTGAAGATATTCATGGAAGATATACTGAAGATATTTTATTTATTATAATTATCTTTTATTCAGTTTATGTATAGAATTGATAGAATAGTTTAAAAAAATTAATTATTCATTCTACGTTTTTGTTCTAGAAAAAAAATCAACCTCAAGACATAGTTCCTAATTCTATAGAAGTAGAATTCGTCTTGAAAGAGTCTGTTCTTCAAGATTGAGGTTGTGTGTGTAATCTTGTGATTTTAATCATTCAATACAAGTTTACAAGTTGTTAATCATATACTGTTTGTTTACTGTTACATTGAATATCAAAGTGTTTTTCCGCAACTTCTTTGATATTGTTTCTGAGTATTAATAATATTTGTTGAGAATTCGATCCTGACAAGTGGTATCAGAGCAAGTTCTCTCAGAAACATCTATTCATTCATCATGGAAAACTTTGCAGAATCAAACAGTACTCTGGTCTCAAAGGTTCCAATGCTCAGACCCAATGAATTCGATATGTGGAAGATCAGAATCAAGCAGTACATACTCCTCACTGACTATTCTATGTGGGACATCATTGAGAATGGCCCTTCTGAAGCAGGAATGATTGGTGCAGATGGAAAGAGAACTCCACCAAAAACTGATGCTGAAAGAAAGACTAGACAGACAGAGATGAAAGCCTTGAGCACTTTGCTCTTGGCTATTCCTAATGAGTATCAACATCAGTTCTGCAACTGCACTGATGCAGAGATGCTCTGGAATGCTCTAGAGAAGAGATTCTCAGGTACCAAAAGTACCAAGAGAAATCAGAAAGCCATTCTGAAGCAACAATATGAGAACTTTATGTCAACCAAGAATGAGTCCATGTCTCAAACTTTTGACAGGTTCAACAAGCTTATTGGTGAACTAGCTACAGTGGGAGTACAAATTGATCAAGATGATCTAAACAGGAAGTTCCTAAGGTCCCTGAGTGATGAATGGACCATGTATACTGTGTCTTTCAGACAGAATGATCAACTGGAAGAAAAGGAACTTGATGATCTATATAATGATCTAAGAGTTTTTGAATCTGAGGTAGAGGCTAAAAAGAAGCCTTCTGGATATGTTCACAATGCTGCACTCCTTTCAGCATCAATTGATTCTACTTCCAATCCTGAATCAGTTAGTGCTGCCAATGGAGCAAATCAAGAGAAAGGCACTGAAACTGTATTTGAAGCCTTTCTGTCCAATCATGGAAACTCTTCTCTTATTAATGATGACTTGGAACAAATCCATCCTGATAATCTTGAAGAGATGGACATTAAATGGAAGATGGCCATGCTCTCTATGAGAGTTAAGAAGTTCATCAAAAGAACTGGGAGGAACAACTTCTCCCAAAGAAGAGAAGATGGAGCAGGATTTGACAAGTCAAAGGTGGAATGCTATAAATGCCATCAGAAGGGACACTTTGCTAGAGAATGCAGAAGTGGAATGTCTCAAAATAATAACCACCAACAAGCTCAATCTGGAAGCTTCAATAATAACAGAAACTCTGCACAAGCCCTTGTCTCTCAACAAGGTATGGGGTTTGACTGGAGTGATCAAGCTGAAGAGGCCATTCAAAACCAAGCTCTAATGGCAGAGGTGTCTGATCTCCCAACAGAGGTAACCTCCAATCTTTGTTCTCCAAATTGCATTAACACTGTTAAAAGGTATAGGGATCACAACAAGAACATGAGTGATGACCTTAAGAAATTGGAAAAGGACATAAAAGATTATGTGAGGATTGTTGAGAGATTTGAAGAGCAAATTAAGGGTTTTCAAGCCAATGAGCTTCAACACTCTTATGACACAAACTACTGGAAGTGGGAGAAGAATGACTTAGAAATTCAACTGACCAGATCCAAAGAGGAGAGTGAAAAGTTAAGAGGAGAACTAGCTAAAGTCAAGCTAGATGTAGAAAAGTTTTCCAATGCCTCTAAAGCAATGGATTCTTTACTACAATCTCAGATTCATGATAAACTGAGAAGAGGAATAGGGTACAATACCACACCACCACCCTATAACAACAACTACATTCCTCCTAGTTCAGATTTGTTAGAAACAAAGGATAGGAAGGACCTACCTGAGGGAGCCACTGAGATTGATCCCTTAGATGAAGTAGTTGTTAAAGATAAATCTGAGAAAGAAGTTGTCAAGAATAAGAACAACACTGTGATTGGTGAGATTCCTGTAGAAAACCACATAATCACCAATGAGGGATGTGGAAAGAATTGGGTCAAGTCCAATGAGATAGAGAAGACTGAGGGAAAGAACAAGAAGGTTTACTATAAGCAGACCACTGTTGTGAACCCTATCTCTTGCAAACAGTGTGCATGTAATAAATCTGAGCCCCAAAGACATGATAAACCAAGGGGAAATCAGAGAAACTGGAACAATCAATGGGCTCAGAAACAAGGAGTTGATCTGAATAAAATAATCAGACCAAAACCTTGTTTCATATGTGGTAAATTAAACCATTTGGCTAAGCATTGTTTCTTTAACCCTATTAACCAACATATGAACTTTCAAAGATTTGTGCAAAAACCTGTTGGTTATAGGAAGGCTGGAAAGAAACATGTGGTTAAGAAATCTATTGAAACCAAAGGCCCCATGAGGAAAAAGGTTTTAAAAGAAAGTATTAAAATGTGGGTGCCTAGAAGCACTAAAACTGTTAGTACTGCTGACAGGGATAGTGCTGCTGGAAGCATTACTGCTGCTACCAGTGTTAGTACTGCTAAGCATGCAAGTGCTGCTAAGGCAGTTAGTATCTCTAAAACCAGTACTGCTTCTAGCAAAAGTGTTTCCAAACCCATCATTGTGACAAAGTACTCCAGAAATGAGGAGTCAAAGTTTAAAAATCTTGTCAAGAAAGAATGTAAATATTTTGATGAGAAAGGGGTACCCAAGACCACTTTGGCTTGGGTTCCTATTTCATACTAACTGATTTATCTTATGTGCAGGGCAACCAACAGCTCAAGGGGAAGAGCATATGGTATGTTGATAGTGGTTGCTCTAGGCACATGACAGGCAACATGTCATGCCTTAAGGATTTCAAGCATATCAATGGAGGACATGTTGCTTTTGGAGATAATCTTACTGGTGGTAAAATAAGTGGAAAAGGTAATGTTACAAAAGGTAAGATGACATTTGAGGATGTCTACTATGTTGATCAGTTGAAGTACAACCTGTTGAGTGTATCACAGGTTTTTGACAAACAACATAGCATATTATTTACTAATACAGAGTGTATGATCCTTGCTCCAGGGTTCAAAGTAGTTGATGAAAGCATGATACTACTTAGAACTCCAAGAAAGGACAATGTTTATTGTCTAGATATGGACAATGTTTCTAGTGATTCATCCCTGAACTGTCTTGTTTCTAAAGCTTCTGTGGATGAATCCTCTCTTTGGCACAGAAGGATGTGTCACATGAACTTCAAGACAATGAACAAACTTGTTAAAAACAACCTTGTAAGAGGTTTACCATCAAAAGTCTTTTCATGTGATGATCATTGTGTTGCTTGTCTTAAAGGCAAACAGCACAAAACTTCTCATAAGACCAAAGAGTTAAATACTATTTCTTCTTGCCTCCAATTATTACATATGGATCTGTTTGGTCCTACAAATGTTATGAGTATAGGCAAGAAATCTTACTGCTTAGTTATTGTTGATGATTACTCTAGATTTACCTGGGTATATTTTCTAAGGACTAAGGATGAGACAAGTGGACTGATCAAATCCTTTATCTTAAGAATTGAAAACCAAACTAATCAAAAAGTAAAAGTCATTAGATCAGACAATGGGACTGAATTTAAAAATCTTGATCTAAACACCTTTTGTGAAGAGAAAGGCATTGAGAGACAATATAGTGCCCCTAGGACTCCTCAACAGAATGGAGTTGCTGAGAGGAGAAATAGGACACTAATAGAGGCTGCTAGATCTCTGTTGGCTGATTCAAAACTGCCAATTACCTTCTGGGCAGAAGCAGTTAATACTGCCTGTTATGTCCAAAACAGAGTTCTAGTGGTCAAGCCAAAGAACAAGACCCCATATGAGCTTTTAAATAAAAGAAAACCATTTATTGGATTTTTCAAACCTTTTGGGTGTCCTTGTACTATTCTCAATACCAAATCTCACTTAGGTAAGTTTGATAGCAAAACAGATGATGCATTTCTTGTTGGTTACTCATCTCAGAGTAAGGCTTACAAAGTCTTTAACTCTTCTTCTAGAATAATTGAAGAAAGTGACAATGTCAAATGCAATGAGAACACACCAAATCCTATTGGGTCTGGTCCTCAGTGGCTGTTTGACATTGATTCACTAACTAACTCTTTTGGTTTCAGTAGTAATGACTATGCAGGTTCAGGGTGTGAAGGATCAGGAACTACACAAGTTCAAGACAGTTTATCTCAATCTGTGATCTTTCCCATACCTACAGTGGATTCTATTGAAGACTGTGAAAAGGAACCATCTACTGGACCAAATCAGAGTGAAGAAGAAAGTAGAGAAGAGGAGAGTCAAGAAGATAAAGACCCAGAAGTAGCTGCTGAAAACACCTCAGTGGAGTTGAATGACTCTAATCTAGAGGTGGGACTTAATGAAGAACCTAGCCATCACACCAGAACTCAAAAGAATCATCCTCCACAACTAGTAATAGGAGATCTATCTTCTCCTATGATGACTAGAAATCAAAGCAGGCTGCAAGAAATGCAAGACCAACAGCATACAGTGCTCTCTTGTTTTTTATCCCAGCTTGAGCCTAAGAAGGCACATGATGCTATGAAAGAGTCCAGTTGGATAGAAGCCATGCAAGAAGAGTTACTGCAATTCAAGCTGCAAGATGTTTGGGATCTGGTAGACCTCCCTAAAGGCGAAAGAGCAATTGGAACAAAATGGGTCTTCAGGAATAAGAGAGATGAAAGAGGCATAGTAATAAGGAATAAAGCAAGGTTGGTGACTCAAGGGTATACACAAGAAGAGGGAATAGATTATGAAGACGTATTTGCTCCTGTAGCCAGGATAGAAGCAATTAGATTATTCCTGGCTTATGCTTCTTATATGAAATTCAAAGTCTATCAAATGGATGTCAAAAGTGCATTTCTATATGGATCAATTGAAGAAGATGTATATGTCTGTCAACCACCAGGGTTTGAGAACCCAAGCTATCCAGACAAAGTATACAAACTAAAGAAAGCACTGTATGGACTGGATCAAGCACCAAGAGCATGGTATGACACTCTGTCATCCTATCTCTTGGAAAATGGCTTTGAAAGAGGAGTCATTGATAAGACTTTATTCATCAAGAGAAAGAAGAAGGATATCTTGCTGGTCCAAATCTATGTGGATGATATTATCTTTGGATCCACAAGAGATAACATGTGCAAGGAGTTTGAGGAACTAATGCATCAAAGGTTCAAAATGAGTTCCATGGGGGAACTTACTTTCTTCCTTGGACTCCAAATTCAGCAGAAGTCAGATGGAATCTTTATCTGTCAGTCCAAGTATGTGCAGGATATTCTAACCAAGTTTGGTTTCTCAGATTCAAAACCTGCCAGCACACCTATGGAGACACACAAGCAAATAACAGCAGATCTTGAGGGGGAGGATATGGATGTTCATCACTATAGATCCATGATTGGCTCTCTCATGTATCTTACAGCATCTAGGCCAGATATAATGTTTCCAGTCTGTGTATATGCAAGATTCCAAGTTAGGCCAAAGCAATCTCACTATCAAGCTGTTAAGAGGATATTCAGATATCTCAAAGGGCAACCCAGATTGGGGCTTTGGTATCCTCATGACTCATCTTTTGACTTGCTTGCATACTCAGACAGTGATCTAGGTGGAGCAAACTTGGACAGAAAATCTACTTCTGGAGGATGTCAGTTTTTGGGTGCAAGACTAGTGTCATGGCAGTGCAAGAAACAAACCACAGTGTCCACATCTACAACAGAGGCAGAGTACATAGCAGCTGCAAGTTGCTGTTCTCAAGTCTTATGGATTCAGAATCAAATGCTGGACTATGGGGTAACCTTTCTACACACTCCAATTTTTATGGATAATAGCAGTGCTATTAGCATTGTTAATAATACTGCTCTCAGTTAATACTGCTCTCAGTTAATACTGCTCTCAGTTAATACTGCTCTCAGTTAATACTGCTTTCAGTTAATACTGCTCTCAGTTACTACTGCTTTAAGTTAATACTGCTCTCAGTTAATACTGCTTTCAGTTAATATTGCCTTCAGTTAATACTGCTCACTGTTAATATTGCCTTCAGTTAATACTGCTCACTGTTAATACTGCTTTCACTAAAAAAAATTGGGTTAGTACTGCTTATAATCCACAAGCTATAAATACCCTTTCCCCGCCTAAAAAGTTCATAACGACTCTTTGCATACTGTTCACTTGCGCTCTAACCCTTTTCTCTCAAGTACCAAGTTTTCAGGCAAGAACACTCAAGTTCAATGGCATCCATGGCGTTCATTGACGAGCACAATGAAATCGCGATGCTCCAAAAGCCAAAACAAGCTGAAGGTTTTCACCAGATAGTCGACTTTCTGAAGTCCAGCCACATCGCTCATGCTCTCACTGTGTCTCCTACCATCTTCATAGAGCATCAGAGGCAATTCTGGGCCAATGCCACCATCGTTACTGAAGATGATGTCCAAATGATCAAGACAAGGGTATGTGAAAAACCCCTAACAGTTACTGAAGAGGTGATACGCATCTGTCTACGTCTAGATGATGCTGCAGGTATAACCTCTATTCCTAATGAGGAGTTATTCTCAACTCTTACAAGAATGGGGTATGGAGGCCCATTGGGTGTGTTTAAGTTCTCAAAAGCTAAATTTTCACCACAATGGCGTTTCTTTGTCCATACCCTTATGCATTGTATCTCTAAAAAGACTACTGGATGGAGTGAGTTCAGTAGCACCATAGCTTATGCTTTGGTGTGCTTGTGCTTGGCCACTGCCAGAAAGTATAATTTTTCTCAAATGCTTTTTAATGATCTTGTCTCAAACCTGGGAAGTAAAAAGAGTTTTATATGTATCCCAGGTTTGTACAAGAAGTAATAACCCATGAATTGACGGATATACCTCATTTTGATTGGGTATATGTACCAAAAATTCCCAAAGGTAAGGTCTTTTCAAACATGAAAAGATCCCCTCTGGACTCGGAAGGAGTTGACACCCCATTGTTCTCTACAATGATGGTGGTGTCCCACACTGAAGAAGGTATGGCAGCAGGGTCAAGGCCCTCATTAGATCATCCCACTGCTAGCCAATCCCAACCTTCCCACTCTATATCCATCCCACAGTCCCTACTTCATAAGCCCACTTCTCCAATTACCCAAACTTATACAAGGAAACAGGTAAAGAAGGCTCCTTCCCTTCTTGTACCATCACCCACTAAGCCTTCTAGCCCTCTAAGGGAGAATTCTCCCTTAGAGAATATCAATAGGGAAACCAAAGGGGTGTCTCCCAACCCCAAGGAGGTGCTCACTGAGGTGGAGGTTGAGCATATGGGTGCTAAGGCTGCCACTACTCCTGCTAGCTCAGAGGAGGTCAGTGGTAACATACATAAGACCTTCCCCATGGCAACTTTGGGTGAGCAATCATCCAAAGGTCCCAGGTGCCAAGAAACCAAGGGGGTGGATAGTGCTTCTGCTAGGCAGAAGACTTCCACTATCAAAAGATCCAAGGATCCCTCAAGGATGGGCAAAACATCCAAAAAGGGTGAGGACAGAACTGACACTGATGAATTGATGGCAAAACTTTCCAAGGATCCTTCAAGGGTGGGTAAAACACCTAAAGAAGGTGAGGATAGATATACTTACTGGGAATTGATTGAAGCATTAGCCAACATTAATGTTGATGTGGTTAATCAAGGAAAGGATATCAAAGAATTGTAGCAAGTGGTTCTCTCCCAACAACAGCAGATTTCCAAACTCAAACAAATGGTGGGAAAGCTCATGGCCAAGAAAAGAAGAGGTCAGTTTGTTCTCAGAAGGAGAAAGGAGGCAACCAACATAGAAAATGTCCATGCTTCCAAAAAGGGGGAGAATTCTAGCTCAGAACAGATTGATCAACAGTTTGAGGGGGAGTTTGTTGAAGAAAAGAAATTAGCAGAAACAACACCAGCAGCAGTTACAACTAAAGAAGCAGAAATGGTTACTACTGCTGAGCCAAAACAAGCAGCAGAAACTTTTAGTGCTACTGAAACTTCACAAGCAGCAGTAACAGAGTTAACACCAACAGAGATTGAAGTATCTGAAATGCTCATCAAAGCAAAGAATGACACTCCCAAAGCAAAGGGAGTGGTCATAAATGAAGGGGGAGCAAAGAAAATAGAGAAGAAAGAAATGGCTGCAGATGCAAGGAAAAAGGGAAAAGCAAAGATGATAGAATCTGATCAACCATCTAAAAAGCAAAAGATGATTGATTCAGATGAAGCAATAGCAAAGAAAGTACAAGAAGAGTTAGATCAAGCAGAAAAGGAGCAGGTTGAAAAAGACAGAGAAATGGCCAGAGCACTTGCAAATGAGTTAAATGAAGCATTCCAGAAAGGGCTGGAAACAGAGAAGGCAAAGCAAAGAGCAATGAGCTTGAGAAAGGCTATGATGGCCAGAACAAGTGCTAAGAAGAGAAGACCTTCACAAACTTACCTTGCCACTCAGGAAAGAAACAAAATGATAACTTTCTTGAGGAGTGCAATTGGTGTAAAGAAAGAAATGTTTGTGAAGATGACTTTTGATCAAATCAAGGATCTCTATGAGAAAGAAATGGGGAAGCTGAAGAGTAATGAAAAGAATAGAGTGGAGTTTGAAAAGAAGGCCAAGGAGAGACATGATGTGAATATTAATCAACCATTCCCTGAAAGTGAAGAGGGAACTCCTATCAAAGAAAAGGCAGAGAAAAAGGAAGAAAAGAAGAAGGAAGCTACTTTAGGGCAAGTTCAAAAGACTCTGAAGAGAACTAAAATGATGGCTAAAAGAAAGAAGATTGTAAAGAAGCCTAGAGTAGAAGAAAAGCAAAAGGTTGCTGAAAAAGAAGAGGCACCTAAGAATGAGGCTGAAACTCAGGAAGTACCACAGAGTTCAGATGTAAACATGTACATGGTGGTAATGGATAAAATTCCAAAGCCTATTTCAGCTGAACCTGTTGGATTCAAACCTCCTGAAGTTATCCACTGGGATACTATGGAGGTGGATGGCAAAGAGTACATTAGATTGAAAAGAAAGGATGAGAAGTGTGAAGTCTACAGCACCTGGAACAAAACTGTCAGAGAGTGTTCAAGATCTGATTTGGAAGAAATGTTTGAAGTGGGGATGAAAGTTCATGCAGATCAGTTGACAGCTCCAGGGTTACCAATTGTGAAGTTAGTTATGGAATATTTGTGCATGTTGTTCAAACCAGAAGCAGTAAAGCATTTGATAAGAGATGTATTTGAAGCTGTTAGAGGATGGACTCTATATGAAAGGAGTGGAGTCTACGAACTGGCATTTGATACTTTTCACATGGAGTATTACTTGGTGGATAGGGTATACAACCATACAAATCTAAAGCTTCATGCCATGTTAAATAAGAAGTTGGGTTGTGCACCAAATTCTGAAATGGCAAAGTACTTAATTCAGAGAACTATAAATCAGAGTATGGGACTGGATCCTAACATTGGAGTAGATCAATGAAGATTTTGGAAGCATTTGAAGAGCTTGACTTCTCTTTCTAAAAGTCAAGTTAGGGGGAGATTGTTGGGAACTGAAGATGTGAACAAGTCTTTAATGCTGCTAGTTCAGAATTACTACTGCCAGAGGACTTCAAAGTTAATACTGCTGAGTATTACTACTGCTAGTAGAATTAATACTGCTAGTCAAAGTTAGTGCTGCTTGAACAAAGTTAGTACTGCTTAGCTAGTTAGTACTGCTAGAAGTTAGTGCTGCTTAGTAGTTAATGCTGCCAAGACTCAGTTAATGCTGCTTCTAAGATAATGTGAAGATAATGATGAAGAGATCGTGGTTAAAGATAAACATGGAAAGCTGAAGATATTCATGGAAGATATACTGAAGATATTTTATTTATTATAATTATCTTTTATTCAGTTTATGTATAGAATTGATAGAATAGTTTAAAAAAATTAATTATTCATTCTACGTTTTTGTTCTAGAAAAAAAAATCAACCTCAAGGCATAGTTCCTAATTCTAGAGAAGTAGAATTCGTCTTGAAAAAGTCTGTTCTTCAAGATTGAGGTTGTGTGTGTAATCTTGTGATTTTAATCATTCAATACAAGTTTACAAGTTGTTAATCATATACTGTTTGTTTACTGTTACATTGAATATCAAAGTGTTTTTCCGCAACTTCTTTGATATTGTTTCTGAGTATTCATAATTCTTGTTGAGAATTCGATCCTGACAAGTCCAAATATGAAATCTCAAGAATATAGAAATAACACAGAAAAATAAAACTTTGAAAAATTTGATTAAGTCCTGAAACTCGCAGGGCACTATTCACGACGAAACTCACAGATGCTTATTCGCGCAAATCACTATTCACCCTAAAACGTGCTAACAGAGGCATGCACATTTACTGAATTCGCAAGGCACTACTTGCGCGTTTGAACAAACTCGCTAATCACTGTTCGCGTAAAGTATAGGAATGCGCTAGGTATTGATGGCGCAAAGCTTGAAAAGCGCTAGTCGAAGGTTGCACGAAACTAAAACTCGCAGAGCACGAAACTCGCTAACTGAAGCTAGTGCGAAACGCGCTAAAAGCTACTCGCGTAAAAGATGAAACACGCTACTGGCTACTCTCGCAAAGGATGAAACACGCTACACGAAGCTCGCACAAACTTAGAACTCGCAAGCTTTGACTTGCGCGTTCCTATATCGCGCAAACCGAACTTTGCGCTTTTGGCAGATCACGCAAATTAAACTTTGCGCGTTAGACGGTTCGCGCAAAACAAACTTTGCGCTTTTAACAGTTCGCGCAAATGCTACTTTCGCGTTTCTTTAGTCTTGCGCGTTCTTCAGACTTGCGTGTTCTTCAGACGAACTTGCGCGAAAAATGGATCTTTCGTCTTGAATTCGATCAAATTCTTCAAATTTAATCTTGAAACTTTGTAATTATGCTCGATTTTAACACAAGAACAGGTTACAATACTTGAAATTTACAATCAAATACAAATTGAACCAAATTGATTCAATTTACAGTGCTCAAAACTCGTGAACAAAATTTCAACAAAAATCCAAAATTAGAGAAAATTACAGTGCAATTGACAAAATGAAATTTACAGACTTGATCGATATTACTTAGTGAACATAATCTAATCGATTTCCACTCCTAAATCAATCTAAAACTCAAAATTCGATCTGACATCAACGAACACAAAGTCGACTTTCTATTTATTGATATGATTTCGATTTGGATTATGCTCTGATACCAATTGTGTGTCCTGTTTCTAGTTCCTAATCACAATCAAACAATCAAACAAACAAGATTGAATTACTACCTGTTTGATTCAATTTCAATCCAAACGATTACAAACAGTGTTCTTGACTTTCTCTCTCTCTATGACTCCTCTCTCTACAATTTTCTCTCTGAAAACGTACAACTCAATATTCCCCTATCTCAAAAACAACAAAGGAAAAACTATTTATATCTAGAACTAAAATACAAGGAAATACAAAATACAAATACAAGGACTTTGACTTTTTTATTACAAAAAATACTTTGACTTTAATGAGAATTGACTTTCTCAGCTTTTGACTTCTTGAACTTTGACTTTTGTCTTCTTGATCTTGTATCCAACTATTTCATGCTCTAACAAGTTGAGCACAAAATGTATGATAACATTGTCGAAAATGTATGCTCATGAGATTTGAGCAAATTGAACTTTGAAGATTTCTCAAAACAAAGATATTGAATGAATGAAATGAAATCAAGAGAATTGTTTTGAGAATCTGACAATGTATCAATCAGATCAAATAAAATGGTTAGGGTATCAAAGAACTGGATATTTTGTTTATATGAACAAATATAAACAATTTAGCAATGAAAGCACAAATTTGGAAATGATGATTGATGTTCAACAATATTTGAAAGCAAACGGGAGTATTACCATCAAAAAATTGGTTCGTTATGAGACATGGTAATAACAAATTAAAAAGAAGTATTGAGCCAATGTGTGTGAATACTTGACAGTACATAGATAAGATAATGCACAAGTATTAATTTTTGGAAACACATGGTCAGTTAAACAGTAAAGCTCAAAAATTGAAAAACATTTAAAATCACACTTCTAAATTCATGAAATCTTTTGAGAATAGAGAAGTGGTTTGAACATTTAAGAAAACGTTTCTAATGCTTGAAAGTTGTTCTTCTTTCAAACAATCAGAGATTTAGATAAGAAGATATTTACCTTTAAGCTCCCCCTCCAATCATGATAAAATGATTTAGGTCAGATAAGCTCCCCCTGGATATTTGCAAAATATCCTTATCTGAACATTGAAGAACGGGTCCTGATCTGTCATGTGATCGGAAGCCACAATTCTCGACAATGAAGTACGGGTTTTGAACTGTTTTGTTCAAAAGCCTTTGTTCTTTGAGTACGAGTCCTAGACTAATTTTTCTAGAAGTCAAACATCTTGCTCCCCCTAAACTTGTGGTACCTGCGAAACAGATTTAACAGGTTTTGGTACCCACTGGTATTTTGGTCCTGGTATGTTAGATTTAGGAATCCACTTCTCATTTGACTTATATCTTTGAAATCCAGAATTCTGAGAAGTAATTCTGTAAGAACCGTACCAGTTATGAGCAGTTTCTCTCTGAACGAAGTCATTTTATCCACAGTAAGAACAACAGATTTTCTTTCGAGCAATCCTGATCAAATGATTAGTCGAGTAATATATATCAGAATTACCAAAAGATTTATGTTAGATCACAGATTTATTGGATTCAAGATCATCAAGATTGAAGATGAAAGTTTCAAGAAGTCAATGCTGAAAAAGTCACTCTCAATATTAGTCTAGGTCATTTTTGTAATAAATGTCAAAGTTAACTTTCCTTGTATTTAGGGTAATTTTGTCTTTTTCTCTAAATAGGTATATGACCTATTCTAGCCTCTAGGGTTGTAAGTGTGGAAGGTGTGCCCAAAATTAGAAAATCTGCAGCCCCCAACTCTAGAGAGAGAGAGAGAGAGAGCTTAGAGAGAGAAAATCCTTCAAGAGAGAAAACCATGTAATCCTTTGATTGAGAAATCTAAAACAGGTTTGATTATCCGCTTGTTGTGAATATATATATTTTATTGTGATAACAAAACTTGATTTTCAGGGACAATCAATTGGTATCAGAGCTTAACCAGATTAAAATCAAATTTTTCCAAAAAAATTTCGTTCGACACTGTTCATCGTCTTCCAGATTCGATTTTTGAGTATTTGTGTGTTTTTTCGATTAGAAATCACTTAGGTTGAGGTCGATTAGTTTATTAGATTGGTATTGTATAGATTTAATCGAGTATTGCACTGTAATCGTTTCTCTATTTGATGATTTTGGTGTTTTTGTTATTCACGAGTTCGGAGCACTGTTACATTAATCGATTCTCACTAAGAGTGTTTGTTTTTTAAATTAGTTGTTTGTAATCAGTTCTAGATGTGTTTATGGTCTTATTGTCAAAGTTTGGGATTGCAAATCGATGTCTAGATAGGTTTTTGGGTATATCAGAGTCGACTTTCGAAGTAAAGGTGAAGAACACGTTTTGCGCCAGTTCATAGTGTATTTCTCGCCAGCTTCAAGAACTTCAAAGTGCATAGTGCAAAGTGAGTTTTTGCGCCATTTCCTCCTAGCGCGTACCTAGAGTTCTCACCTTTTACGCTACCTTCTCTTGGCGCAAAGTTGTCTTTTGCGCCACATAAGACACCGGTCAGGCAAGACACCGGTCCACACCGGTCGGACAAACACCGGTCGGGGACACCGGTCGAGGACATCGGGCGCACAATACACCGGTCGTGCAACACACCGGGCCTCAAGACCCCGGTCGACCCCGGTTTGCGCCATCAGTTCTTTGCGCAAACCTCCACTTCTCGCTACCTTCTTCTCGCGCAAACCTCTACTTGCGCCACCTTCTCCTCGCGCGAGTTGACTTTTGCGCCAGCTTCTTTTAGGGCAAAATTTCTCTTGCACCACAACCCTTGGCGCATTTCTGTCCTGAGTGCATTTTTGTGTTTTGCGCCAGATTATCTTATTTCCATTTATTATTCTCAGTATAAATCTGTATTCATTTGATTTTATCTGGACTAACGATCATTTTCAAGTTTCTTATTGCATATTTTCAAAATTAGAATGACTTTCAACGAAGCTCCTTCAATCAGTATGGATGAGAATCCACCAGTACTTCTCAGAGGAGAGTATGAAAAATGGAAAAATCAGTTCCTGGATTTCATTGACAGACATGGATTAGGGGATCATATCATAATATCTCTGAGAGAAGGAAACATGAAAATTCCAACTTGGACTCATACTACTCATGATGGTTGGGAAAGAAAGAATCAAGAGATTCCAGTATCACCTGATAGATTCACAGATGAACAGAAAAAGATATATAACGCAGACAGATTAGCCAAATCTTTTATATTGAAAGGAATTTCAGATAAGATTTCAAAAGAGATTTCTATAAGTTTAGAAAGTAAAAAGGACACAGGAAAACAGTTGTGGGAACAAATTGAGAAGATGATGACAGGACCAAAGATGTCTTCAAGAGTAAAGTTTCTTGAAATTGAGAACTCTGAACTAAAAGGAAAGATTTATGCCTTGGAAGCTAAAGTTCAGAATCAAGATTCTGTTGAGAACAATGAGAAGATTAAGAGTCTGGAAGATGCAAATGTTGAGCTTCAAAAGAAAATATATGATCTGGAGAAAAAGATGTCCAAAGAAAGATCTGATTTTGAAATTGAAAAGAAAGCATTTGTAAAGAAATTTTCAGAATTTTCAAGAAAATGTGCAGACGAAAAGAAGGCAGTTGAGCTGAAGTGTACAAAACTTTCTCAGCAAATTTCTGAGTTTGAGAAAGTAATTATTCTGGAAAGAGAAAATTTTGCCAAGAACAAGAAGGCTATTGAACAAAAGAATGTTGGATTCTTTAAAGAAATATTCGGCTAGAGAAATGATGTTGAGAAGGGATTTGAAGAAGAAAGAAGTATGTTTGAAACAGAGATAAAGAAGCTTACTGAGAAGCTATCTGAGCTATCTGAAAGTGTGCTTAAAGAGAAGAAAACGAAGTCTGAATTCAAGAAGAAGATTGACCTGCTCGTCAAAGAAAGTGACAGTTTTGCTTCAAAGATTAAAGAGGTTGAAAAGATTGTTTCAAAGGTGGTGGTGATTGAGCAAACGACTCTAGAGCCACAAATCCACACACCTAGAAATAATTCAACTGACTTCAAAAAGACAGCCTCAAGCTCACATTTGAAATATGTTTCTTCAAGAAGGTTAGTCAATTCATTTGATCAGATTCGTACTACTAACATTTTGTTTGATGAAAATGTATATTGTTCAGGTACATTCAAAAGAAGAAGAAGAAGAAGAAGAAGAAGAAGAAGAAGGAGATACGAAGAAGAAGAACTGGTCTGGAAGAAGAAACCAGTTGAAAAAGAGAAGAAAGACGAGAAAGGAAAGAAGTCATGTGTACATACACATAATACCAAAGAGAACAATGTGCGTAAAGGTAAACCTGATCATATCTACACGAGAGATCAATTAATCAGGTTGTCAGGTAAGCAATACTTTTGTTCTTATTGTCGTACACATGATCTTGTCCATAAAACAAGTGATCATTTATGGTATGGTTCTTACTCAGTTACTCCCATAAGAACAGCAACTAACAAACATGGATCCGAATACAAGTGGGTACCAAAGAAAAAGGATGAACCTGTGTTGCAGGAACTTACTGTCAAGAGGGAGTAATTGAACCAATGCTTCTAAGTAAATCAGCTTAAAACCTGTACTTCAACGGAGTTTGACTTCTAAACACAACAGTTTAGGACTCGTACTTCAGTGATCAAAAGACCTTACTCCTGTGCTGATATGAGAAGTGTACTCCAATACTCTAATGAGGAAATCAACCATCAAGGGGGAGTACATATTTGTTTGAAATTTTATGCATCCGTCATATATGATAATCCACATTTGAGGGGGGGTTAATGTTTATATTTTTCACTAATAATTTTTCTGATGCATAATTTCAGAGGGAGTAAAGATGATGACTTCTGATTACTTCAGATCAGAACTCGTACTTTAATTGTTTTACTGCTTTGTGTCATTTTTAATTTCTGTGAATAAAGTTGCTTTGACTATGACCTTAAGTCTTTGGCAGTTTGAGAGATGCTTACAAGATCATATCTTTATGACTTTAAGCTTGACTTCATGAGATGTAAGACTGCACGCAAAATTTATAATTCTTTATCTTCATCTCACATATGTTTGAAAGAAGGACAACTTTCAATCATAAGAAAACATGTTCTTAAATGTTCTAACCACTTTCTGATTCCTAAACAGATTTCATGAATTGGAAGTGTGATTTTTAAATGTTTTCAAGATTTTCTTGTCCTTCAATGCTTAACAAACCGTGTGTTTCTAAAGATATACTAGCGTATTATCTTGTGTATATACTTTCAAGTATTCACACACACCGGTTTAATTATTTTTGTTGAAAAAGTTATCACCATATCTCATATTGACCAATTTTTCGATGGTGATACACCCCGCTTGTATTTCAAAGAATTTTGAGCGTCATTTCATTTCTAAACGTCATTTCAAGAATGTCTATATTTTTTGTTTAGTATAGACAATATCCATTATTCTTGACCATAAGCCTTGATTGCCATATCATTTCTGATCATGTTCATACAATGTCAGATTTTCAAACAAGTATCTTGCATTCATGTTCATTCATTCATTATACTTGTTTGAAAATACTTCAATGTTTCAAATGCTCAAATCTTCATGATTATTTTCTGAACATACAAACATCTGACTTGTATTTGAGCTTTAACTGACAAAGTTAAATCATCTGAGCAACACATGCTTTCTAGGAAAATACGGGATCATTGTGCTAGGACTTAAATGAAACTTTTATGGACGTTAACCAGTGTTTCCTACCCAAGAAGTTAAATCCTTAGTGATTGAGTGTAAGGAGTCGAAAAGAAATGAGTGCGGGATGTGTGTTGAGGTAAAATGGATAAGAGAGTTTGGCTAGATGTGAGCTTAATGATAAGAAGAAAGAGGGTGTGAGAACAGAGTAAAAGAATATCAGAGTCTGCACCAACTACTTTCTAAGTCGGGCAGCCACACTACTAATGTTTCACAATTCTTTGGTGAGCGTTATTGAAACAGACAACTAGTCCATGCCAACTCTTGACAATACCCCACCAGCCACTCATTTTTTTCTTAACAAGAAAATGTTTCATTTTTTCAAAGGGGATGCAGCACATTTACTATCTGATTTTCATTTCGAAATCTGGATATTGAAAAGAAGGAAGTCTGCCCCACCTTCGCACTTCAATCATGCACATTGAGTCGGTGTTTATCTACTGTTGTGTCAGAGGTTTACACAATGTTGAGCCTTCATAAGCAATCATCATATGCTTAATTCTTTCTATCACTTGAACGAACACACAAGGAATTTGTTTTCTTGTCATAACGTTCATAGAAATTGCCTTTGTGGTGTTTCGATGATTGAATGGAAGCCTTGGGGGAGTGATCATCAAAAATCTCCTTTCCAATGTGTTTTCGTTACACACAGTGACTTAGTGTTACTGACAGGCATATTAACTGATTCATTTGTTGATTCAGGGGTTACATTCCTAATTTATCTGGATTTGAAAAGATCTGGATGAATACATTGTTCGAATTAGCAAAGAGTCAGAGGCTCTTGAACAGATCAGAATGGTCAAAGACATTTCTTGGAAGCGGTTTTGATGAGGTCGATGCTCTATCCATCAAAAAGGGGGAGAAGAGACAGTTTGAAGAAATGTCCGTTACAAGTTTGTCTCAAGAAAAGTTTGAAAAGATCTAGATGAATATATTGTTCGAATTAGTAGTGAATCAGTGGCTCTTGAAAGATCAGAATGGTCAAAGACATTTCTTGTGACAAAGTTTTGATGATATCGATGCTCAATTCATCAAAAAGGGGGATAGTTAATCAAGAAATAGGGAAGAATACAAGATTAAAGAAATGTCCAAGAATGAAGATGAGCTGAAACTGGAGATAACTTCTTTCCATCATCTGAAAGAGATTTTATTTTCGTCTTTTGGGGAGATTGTTATATTTTGAAGACAAAGAGGGAGATTGCATCTTCTGAGCTTAATGAAAAGATTGGATTGCTAAATCTTTTTAGTAATGATCTTGATCCAAAGGGGGAGATTGTTAGATCACAGATTTATTGGATTCAAGATCATCAAGATTGAAGATGAAAGTTTCAAGAAGTCAATGCTGAAAAAGTCACTCTCAATATTAGTCTAGGTCATTTTTGTAATAAATGTCAAAGTTAACTTTCCTTGTATTTAGGGTAATTTTGTCTTTTTCTCTAAATAGGTATATGACCTATTATAGCCTCTAGGGTTGTAAGTGTGGAAGGTGTGCCCAAAATTAGAAAATTTGCAGCCGCCAACTCTAGAGAGAGAGAGAGAGCTTAGAGAGAGAAAATCCTTCAAGAGAGAAAACCTTGTAATCCTTTGATTGAGAAATCTAAAACAGGTTTGATTATCCGCTTGTTGTGAATATATATCTTTTATTGTGATAAGGAACTTGATTTTCAGGGACAATCAATTTACCTTTATATGCACTGTTCTTTTTGGCATTTGTTATGGATTTGAATGATCTCGTATTCATCTTCTCATCTTCAGAAGAATCCTTCACTCTCCATACCATCTGATTTTTCTTAGATTGCTTCCCAAGAGATTTTACATAAAAGCTTGTTGAACCATCAACAGACTTGTCATAGAATAGATTTGATGGTCGAATCTGATTTGAGTTGACATTGTTTGGTTTGACACTTTTCTTGGTGAAAACATTTTTCTCACGGATAGAACTTGAAGCCGTTTTAAAAGAGCAAACTGATTCGGTTGAATTGTCAACTGGTGATTGATTGATCACATCAGCACAAACTTTTTCTGTCAAATCAACATTTGCAACTTCTAAGTTCTTTATCTTTTCGGATAAAATGTTTCTTTCAGTAATAAGTGTGTCAAACTTTTGTTTCAAATCATATTTTTCCATCTGTTCTTTCTGGACATCTGAGGATAGAACAGTTATTTTGGATGTCAGCTTAGATATTTCAGATTCAAAAATTTGACGTTCTTGCTCAAAATCCTTTTCTAAGTTCTTGGTTTTCTCGAAAATTTCTTTGAAAATCCCAGTATTCCGCTTTTCAGCAATTTTCTTTTCAACATTATAAGACCTTTTATTTTCTTGAAAACACTTTCTTTCTTTCTCAAGTTGGTCTTGCAATGTAGAAATCTGTTTGGGAAGTTCAAGTACTTTATCTTTAAGAACTTGTCTCTCTTTAGCAAAAGTATCTCTTTCTGTTATCAAAATCTTTTCGAATTCAGATACTTGCTTCGAGAGTTTAAGGCATCTAAGCTCAAGATCCTTCTTCTATTGGTTAACTTTCTTTGAAATATCAGATAGCTTTTGAGCAGCGAATTTCTCTGAATCAGATTTAACTTTATCTGCTTGGAGGCTTTTCTTCAGTTCAACATTCTGTATCTCCAAGGCAGATATCTTGTCTTCAAAAGCCTTAAACTTGTGTTGAAGCTCAACATATTCAACTTGATGTTCTGATGATTTCTGTTCAGTTTTCTTCAGTTGGTTTTGAAGTTTTGTAATTATGGACTCTTTGACTTTGATTACTTTCTCAATAGACTGAATGGTATTTTCTTTTATTGTAATTATCTTCTCTCTATCTTTAATCTCTTTCTCTCTTGCACTGATGATACCTGCAAAATCAGATTTAGCATTATCAGTACATTTTGCAGAAACAGGAGTTTTATCAGAATTTGACAAATTTGACATCAACTCCTGAATCTGTTTGAGAAGCTTTGAATTCTGATTTTTCAGTTTCTCTCTTTCTGCTTCTATAACAGGTATCTCAGGCATGTATAAGACAACCATATCTCTGGATAAAAGTATAGTATTTCCTCTCTCGTCTGTAGTAGGCATCTTGAATGATTAGCTTGAATGATATACTGAAAAAAATTTGAAAAACATAAATCAGATAAAAAGAAAAAAAATTAACAAAATATTACCTAATAGAGTGATCGTCAAGAGAAACTTCGATTAGAAGTTGAGTTATGTGCACACTCTTACAAATATATGAACAAAAAGATTAAAGTCTGAAATAAAATCAGAAAATTAAAATCTGAAAAACAAAGTGTAAATTTGTCTTCCAAAAATTAATTCTGAAAAACAACACGAAATCTTGACTTGTAATCTCTAATCTGCAAAAATACAGAAAAATTTATTAGATACGCGCAAAAAGCAGACAAAACAACTAAAAAACGACACAAAACAGACAAAATGAAAAAGAAATGAATGAAAAAAATAGGGACTAAAAACGTAAAAACACGAAACTTATAAAACAAGAAGGACTAAAAATGACAATACAAGAAATTACAAACAATAAGGACTAGAATTGTAAAAACTAGAAAAAAAATATAAACTGCAGGGACTAAAAGTGACAAACAATGAAACTTAAATTGCAGGGACCTAAACTGTCAAAACATAAAACCAATACAAGAGGGACTAAAACTGCCAGCTTTTAAAACTACTTAACATACCTAACAAAACTAACAGATTAGGACTTAAATTGTAAAAAAATCTAACTAAAAACTAACAAATGTTAACAACAAGGACCGAAAATGACACATTCTTAAAAGTACTAACTGACTTAACGAAACTTAACAGAAAATGGACTAAAATTGTAACACAAACTAACGAAACTAACAATCTAAGACCAAAATGTCACAAAATTAACGGAGCTAACAGACTGTCCGTTAATTTACTGTTCATCATTCTTCAACCTCTCGATCAACAGCTTTCAAACCAAGATATCTCTTTTGTTTTTCGACCAAAATCGATGAAACAAGTTGCCAAATACTACGTATGCACTCCACAATCGATTCCAACGAAAACAATTCAAACATGCAGTGTATATTGGACTGTGGATCAATCTAAAGAAGCTCCGACGAGTATGTTTTCCGGCGACTTTCTTTCGTGATTTTAAACCTTTTAAACACCTGAAACTCGATGATAATCAACTAAGAAACAAGATTAGAAGACAATTTATCGAAAAACACTGCTTAATATAACAAACTTGAAACTTCACACGGTTTTCCGGCGAACCCGGTTTTCCGGTGGGTACTCCGGCGACACTTCAAATGACAATAAGTCGAGATTTTCTAAACCAAAATCGATTCTGAAAGTATGTACGTGATCTAAATCAATCAATGAAGAGATTAGAAGTGATTATATCAATTAAAAACAACAAATACGTAGACCCATTTCGTGACTTCGTTACTTGTGAAAAAAAAAATTCAACGAAAAAAAAATGAAGTCCAGAACGCGCAGATGAATGTAAACGCGCAGATGAATTTCTCGCAGAAGTATTGTGCGTGAAGTAGAGGTTCACGCAGAAGTGTTTTGCGTGAAGTGTTGCTTCTCGCTGAAGTGTTGTGCGTGAAGTGTTGCTTCTCGCTGAAGTGTTTTGGGTGAAGTATTGCTTCTCGCTGTAGTGTTTTGCGTGAAGTATAGGTTCTCTTCATCGTGCGTGAAGTGTTTTCTTCATCATGCGTGAAGTAGAGGCATGAGAATTGCGAGTTCTAGACATTTGACTTTCCAGGTTGACTTTGCAAGTCATTCAATGTTTGCGACTTTGAAATCTGCAGTTCTCTATTTGAATTCTTCAATAGAACACAGTGGATGAAAAAAAATCAAAAACTCACAAAAACAAATTTTTAACTACTGTATTAGAAATCAAACACAATCACAAACAACTTTTAACAACAATTTAACAAAAATTCGGATCAAAAACTCATATTAAAAACTTTTTGTCAAGAACACTCAAGAACATTATCAACCCAAAAATTTCCAAAAATGAAATTTAGTCATTGAAATTTGAAATTAATGAGTGATCCATGTCTAAAAAGTGTTTTTAGAAACGAATTCGCACCGAAATTGATCAAAACAACCAAAAATCTCAAATTCACTCTTCAAAAAAATTAACAGACAACTTTTCAGAAAAATATCTAAATTTTCAAAAATTCTCAATTTTCTCAAATCTTGAAATGTTTTTGAAAGTCTTTTAATGCAAATGTGAAATATAACATTGAACATACATTTTGCAATCAAAATCAATCACAAAAACAAACAAGAATCATTAAACCCATTTGTGTTCTTCAAGAAATTCAAAGAATCTTGATTTTCTTCAAAAATCTTCAAATCTTCATGAATTTAGACGAATTTGTGCACAATCTTTCTCACAATGCTCTGATACCAAATGAAAATGCCAGATCTATTAGGTAAACATCATGAACTTCATTGATCTTGATGAATTTACATGGATTGAACTTTCTCTCTCTAAACTCTCTCACTTTCTCTCTCTACGAGTATATGACAATGAAAGTATCCTTACACATTATGCTTAGCAACTAAGCAACTAATATCGCTAACTAATTCTAATTACAATCACATTACAAATCAAACTAAGCTAACTTTGACTTTTTACAAAACTATCTTTGACTTTTGACTTTCATTGACTTTCTTTGACTATTCAATTACAAAGGCTTTACCAGACTTTCCCAATTAAATCTTGGATACAATTTATAAACTAATAACCCAGAATTAGAACCAACTGGTACTGGCTATTTTTTTAATAAAAAATATTTTATATGTTTATTATATTTAATAAACTAAAATTGAAATTATTAATTTACTTTTTAGCGTTACACACTTACAAACTTACACTTACCGCGGGTTCCTTCACTCGACTTCTCCAATTAATTATGTATTTATTAGTTTTTAGTTTTTTATTGGATTAGTTTTCACCGTTTGAAGTGTTTATTTATTTACATTGGGACTTCGTAATAGACTAATAATTTCTTTTCTATAGTATGAGATGATAAGATTTAAAAAAAAAATAGACACCGGGTACCCGGTATCGAAACCGGAACCGCCGGTTCCAGGACCGGTTCCCAAATATAAAAAACCGTTGTAACCGGTTCCGGTTCCTTTATTCCAGGAACCATCGGTTCCAGTTCCGGGACCAGTTCCATGAATTTTGGTTGGGTAACCGCCTTTTGCTCACCCCTAATTCTAAGTCTCTTTTTGGGAAGAGCTTGTATTTTGATATTATATACCATATTTCCGGTTTTATTCGCAAAAAAAATTCTAGTCCCATTTTTGGGGTGTTACATGGTCCCAATTCAATACTAAACAAGTCCGAACTAATTGAATACTTGTGTCCCAAATTTCAAGAATTTGGTCGTTTGATAATTTACACTTTATTCCCTAAACTTATGAAATTTATACTTTCGGTACCTATACTTGGAGTATTTACATTCTTTGTCATTAAACTAGTATCATTTACATATATGCCCCTGTATTTCTAGAATTTACAGATTTGGTCCCTATAGTTTGATACTTTATACTTTAGTTCCCTAAACTTACAAATTTACACATTAGGTCCCTATACTTGGAGTATTTACTATCTTTCTCACCACACTAGTATCATTTACATATATGCCCCTGTATTTTTATAATTTACAAATTTGGTCCCTATAGTTTGATACTTTATACTTTAGTTCCCTAAACTTACGAATATTTACAAACTTTGCACAATATGCAGGGTCGTTTTCATAGGGATTCTTTGACATTAAAGTCAAAGATCACTCTCGTAGGGAGATTAAAAGTAAATTAAGTAGGTCGAGGATGGAGATTCTTAACTCCACCTATTTTGGTCCATGGTTAGACCTGTTGCTCGTATATGTCTTTTTACAGACATAGGTCTTCCCGGATAATGCATGGGAGGACGATATGTTTTTTCAGGTTGGTGAGAATCAATTTTGTTATAGGCGGGAGGAGTTCTGTCTTGTGACAAGACTTCGTTTTAGACGGGAGCCGACTCTCTGTTTGTTTTTGGACCGTAACAGTTGCATGCGAAGGACTTTTGGTGAGGGGAGGGTGATGGTTGGAGATGTAGTTTGTGTTTTTGAGACCTTAGGTAAGAGAGGGGAGGAGATTTCGGATGATGATGTTGTCTGAGTTTGTTTGATGATGATGGTTGATGTCTTCTTTCTTGGGCGTCAACCTCTTTTGCCTGTTACTGATACCATCAGTAGGGCGATAGAGGATTTTTGGGTTTGGAACAAATTTCTTTGGGGATCTTATGTCTGGGCACCCACTTTTAAGCAAATGAATGGTACCTTCCGAAGACGTGTCGATAAGAAAAATAAGATGACGATGACGGGGTTCTTATTCGCTTTTAATGTTAGTTTAACTTAGTATTATTTAAATAATTATATATTTTATATGGATTTCCTATTTTAACACCTTGACATTGTAAATTGTAATTCACATATATGGATTGTGGTGACATTTCCTGTTAGTACCAAGTATATTGTTCGGCAGAAGAGGCTCCTAGAGCAGTTAGTAGGGATAGGTCCCTTGTCCTAATCTGGAGGCATGTTCTTGATATCGTTGATTTAACTGTAAAATTCTAACATTATAAGTTTTGAATATATTAGGAGGGTCGGATGCCACACAGGAGGCTTACGACGACGGCTGTTGAAAGGTCATTGTCATGGTATATAGAGAGCCACCACTTTTTCGGTCATGGGGATGGGCATGGAGCCTCGAAGAGGGCGAGAGACACGGGCGATGGTGAAGTGATGGCGATGACGACGATGATGATAGCCTCTTCTATGGCACCACATCTTCTCTTCCCCTTTGGATGAACTCCCAACTACACTCTAACCTAAAAATGGTTTTAAGTTTGAAAAGTGAGGGTTAGACCATAAGGTCTAGTGAATTCCCTCTCAAAACATAATTAAACAGATTAAGATTACAGAGAAACCGTCATAAAGGCCCAAACGTATCCATTAGAGTAGCAAACTGTCATAAGGCCTAAACGTATTCATTTAGTAAAAAAAAATCATACATACACCACATGCATTGCATAATGTTCATAGAACCACCATCATTCCACTTTGATGTCACAATCGGGCCTCCAATAGATGCCCATCGAATCACCATCACTCCACTTTGACGTCTACAATCGGACCCCAGTAGATGCCCATGGCCCTAGAAGATGCCAATCCAATATACTCGTGAAACGAATTCAAGGCACATGGAAGATTATAAACTCCCAAGGGATTACCACTATCCCACGATATACTAATTCTCCTCGGCAACCCAAATCCAAAACCAAATCAAAATACCATAAGATAAAAAACAATTGAATAGTGCCCATTTGAGGATAAACAGGTTTAGATTAACGTTTATCCGAGTTTCCTAGTGTAAAATTCATGCCAAAAATTATTGACTTTTTTTATGAGTAAACAACACCTAACCATTCAATCAATTGTGGCATAAAAATATGCAACACCAATTCTAATCATAGAACCATAATCATAGTTTAGAAAACATGTATAAACGATTTCACATTTGTAAAAAGGAACAAGGAAACTCACCTGAGATTCGGCACACCACCACACGTCCTAATAATTACTTAGGCTCAAACCGAACAGTTGAATTTAATGACATAGTGTTATGTCCCAATTTATCAAGTACTAATTGCAATTTAATCACAAACAAGATGACAAACAATTTAATCCATTAACTTGTTTCACTTTGATTCAAATGAAGGATTCGTATACACTTCTCTCTGGACACTTTATCTCTCTACAACTCGGTCTCTGCGTACTCTATCTCTCTCTCTAACTTTCAACTGTTACAACGCCTAATTAGAATACACTAGTCATATATCTATTAAAGGAAAACAAAATAACACACACTTACAAACACAACAAATACAAAGACTTTGACTTTGATTTTATTACAAGGGAATTTGACTTTCACATTGAGAGTTGACTTTGACCTTTAGTCTTCATGATCTTTTATCCAACAAATATGCTCTAACAATCTCCACCTTTGGATGCAAGATCATCTCTAAAAGATTTTGCAAAACAATCTCCCCCTTTGTTGCATTGAAGAATTTTATCAACTTGTCTTCCCTTTGTAGACTTCTTGTCAACTCAGAATATCTTCAGAAATCAACATAAGCATTGAAGTGCAATTTCCCCTTTTATACTCAAAACAATCTCCCCTTTCTTTGAAAATTTTGTCTTCAAAAATCTTTTGTAATCTCCCCAAAGTCTGTCTTCAAGAATAGTAACAATCTCCCCAAGGTCGTAAAACCTCTTTCAGACATCGGAAAGAAATTATCTTCAGATTCAGCTCGGATTGCTTTTAGCAAAATGTCTTCAAAGAAAAATTTCAATAATCTTTGCTCACTTTAAAAAATCTTTGAACTTTCTGTTTCAGCTCTGAACAATCTTTAACAATCTGAATCAAACACTTGCAATTAACTCTCTTCAAACTTTCTTTAACAACTTTCTTTCACAATCAATTCTTGACCATTTCTTCCATCTATAACATTTCTTGAATGCTTCTCCCCCTTTTTGATGATTGGAGCATGAAATCATCAAAACTTTACAAGAAATGTCCTTAATCTGTTCTGACCACTGATCTTTTATCACTGAGCCACTGACTATTCATCGATACAAAAAGATATTCACTCGAATCTTTGCAAATTCAGAAAAATTATGAGTGTAACACCTGAATCAACAAATGAATAAGTTAGAATGCCTGTCAGTAACACGAAATCACTGTGTGTAACGAATACACATTGGAAAGGAGCTTTTATGATGTTCACTCCCCAGGTCTTCCATTCAATCATCGAATGACACAAGGTTAAACTATGAACGTTTTGACAGAAAAACAAATTCTCTGTGTGTACGTGCTTGTGTTTGAAAGAATTAGCACAGATGATTGATTTTGTTAGGCTCAAAATTGTGTAAACCATTGAGACAACAACAGTTAAACACAGACTCGATTGTACATGATCGAAGTGCGAAGGTGGGGCAAACTTCCTTCTTTTTCAATATCCAGATTTTCCAAATGAAAACCAGATAACATATGTGTTGCGTCCCCTGAAAATATGAAACATTTTCTTGTTGAGAAGAAAATGAGTAGCTGGTGGGGTTTTTATCAAGATTTGGCATGGTCTAGTTTCCTATTTCAATGATGTTCACGATGAATTGTGAAACATCAGCAATGTGGCTGCCCGACACAGAAAAAGTTGGTGCAGAGTTGATATTCTTTTACTCTGTTCTCACACCATCTTTCTTTTTAATCATTAAACTCGCTTCTAACCAAACTCTCATTTCCATTTTACCTCATCACTCAACCCACACTCAGTTATTTTGACTCCTCACTCTTCGATCACTCAAGGATTAACTTCTTGCGTAGAAAATACTGGTTAGCGTGAATCCATAGAAGTTCAGTTTAATCTCACACAATGAACCCATGTTGTTTTCCTAAAAGAACAATGTTGCTCAAAATGGTTTAACTTTGCAGTTAAAGCATATAATACATGTCAGATGTCTATATGCTCAATGAAATAATCATGAAGATTTGAGCATTTTTAAACATTGAAGATATTTCAAAAAAAGTATATTGAATGAATGAAATGAATACAAGAAACTTGTTTGAAAATCTGACATTGTATGAAAAAGATCAAAATCGAAATGATTTATCAATTTAGGCTAAGGTCAGCAAAAATTGGATATTGTCTATACGAATCAAGATATAGGCAATCTTGAAAGAAATATTTCGAAATGAAATCACGCTCAAACTTTGAAAATCAAGCGGGGTGTATCACCATCGAAAAATTTTGTTCAATTTGAGACATGGTGATAACATATTCAACAACAATTTAAACCCGTGTGTGTGAATACTTGAAAGAGTATGGAAAAGATAATACGCAAGTATTAGTCTTTGGAAACACACGGTTTATTAACATTGAAAGCACATGAACCATAAAAACATTTAAATTCACACTTCTATATTCATGAAATCCTTTTAAGAATCAGAAGTGGTTTGAACATTTAATAACATGTTTTCATATCTGAAAGTTGTCCTTCTTTCAGATACATATGAGATTAAGATTAGAAATAAACCTTTTCGCTCAGTCTTAAATCTCATCAAGTCAGCTCTAAGTCATATATGATATGATCATTGAAGCTCTATCTCAAATCTACAAAAATCACAAAGTCGTCAAAGTACAAAGTTTTATTCACAAAATTTTATTGAAAAGTAAATGACATAAAGCATTAAAACATTTAAATGTACAAGTTCTGATCAAAAGTAATCAGAAGTCATTATCAGTACTCCTTATCTCTTACTCCCCCTGCAATTATGCATCAGCAAATTTATCAGTTAAGAATATATGCAGAAATTTGTTAGCTCCCCCTCAAAAATATGTAGATCAACTTAAATTTCTCCTCACACTCCCCCTGGGATCATGAACAAATGATAAGTGCAGATATCTTCCAGATTAAAAATAAAGAAATGAAGAAAAATAACAATAACTAAACTTTAGTAGGTAATCACAGATTAAGTCTTGAGATTTAACATACCAAGTTTTGAAACAAGAAAAGTAAATCTCTTTTCATCGAGAGTCTTGGTAAATAAATCAGCAAGTTGGTAATCTATGTTTACAAAATAAAGTTCTATTGTACCTTTTTCCACATTATCTTTGATAAAGTGATATCGTACGTCGTTTTGTTTGGTCTTTGTATGTTGAACAGGATTCACAGATATAGCAATGGCGCTCTTCGAATCACAGTATATAGGGATCTTGTTGTATTGAAAGCCATAATCTCAGAGTTGTGTTCTTATCCACGACACTTTAGAACAGCAGCTCGCCGCATCGATGTACTCTGCCTCAGCTGTTGATGTGGAAACACGGAGTTGTTTCTTTGAAGCCCAACTCACGAGTTTATTGCCAAGAAATTGTATGTGCCCCGACGTACTTTTCTTGTCAAGCATACAACCTGCATGGTCTGCATCTGAATATGTTGTCAGTTCAAAACCTGTATCCTTAGGATACCACAGACGAAGATCTGCAGTGCCCATCAGATATCTAAAAATTCTTTTAACCGCAGACAAATGGGATTCTTTTGGATTAGCCTGATATCGAGCATATAGACATGTAGAAAACATTATATCAGGCCTACTAGAAGTTAAATACATTAAAGAACCAATCATCCCTCTGTAGGTTCTAACATCGACAGCTTTTCCCGAAGGATCAGTGCCGATCTTAGTTCCTGGTGCCATCGGGGTACCAATAGGTTTACAGTTTTCCATTTTGAAATTTCTAAGAATATCAAAAATATACTTTGATTGATTAATAAAGATCCCCATTGAAAATTGTTTGACTTGTAATCCGAGAAAGAAATTCATCTCTCCCATCATACTCATCTGAAATCTTGACACCATGAGGTTAGAAAAAAATTCTTACAGTATTTTGGATTTGTTGAGCCAAATATGATGTCATCCATATAAATCTGAATTAAAATGATATCGGCCTTTTCCTTTTTGATAAACAAAGTAGTATCGATCTTACCTTTCGAGAAGCCAAACTTGACTAGGAATTTAGATAGTACTTCGTACCAGGATCGAGGGGCTTGCTTCAGACCGTGAAGAGCTTTGTCGAGAATGTAGACATGATTCACTTTCTCTTCATTGACAAATCCTTCAGGTTGAGAGACGTAGACTTTCTCTTTGAGAATGCCATTTAGAAAGGCAGTATTCACGTCCATTTGGTAGACCGGAAGTTCTTGTGGGAGGCATATGCAAGAAACATGCGGATAGCCTCGATGCGCGCCACTGGAGCATAAGTCTCGTCATAGTCAATACCTTCCTCTTGTCTATATCCCTTAGACACTAGTCTTGCTTTATTTCTGATCACGATACCATCTTCGTCCTTTTTATTCTTGAATACCCATTTTGTGCCGATTATAGTCTTTCCTTCAGGCTTAGGCACAAGTCTCCAGACTTTTAATGCTTTGAACTGATTCAGCTCATCTTGCATCGCAATTACCCAATCTGAGTCGGCTAGATCTTCAGATACGCGTGTTGGCTCTACCTTGCTCAGAAATGAGTCATGCATACACATGTTTAATGTAGCAGACCTAGTTTGCACCAGTTTAGATGGATCTCCAATGATTTGGCTTATCGGGTGCTCTTTGGTCCACTTGTGTTCATGATGGAGTGGATTTGATGTAGATTGATCATGATTCTCATCTAAGTATCCACTTTCAGTTTCTTCTTGTGCAGGGAGTGGTTCAGTTGAATTATTTGGTGCAGAAGCATCAGTTGGTACAACAGTATCTGGCTGTTGAGTAGACGTTATAGTACAACCAACTGAGTCAGCAACTTCTGTCTCGGCAGTTTCAATTACTATTTCAACTAAAGGAGTAGATGTTTGAATTGGAGTTTCTTGTTGAATCGGGGGAACGAATTCAGTTGACACATCTGAAGTGATTGGATGATGACAGCTTGACTCTTCAGGTCTGTCAATCGCAACAGATTTAGGCAATTTAGATCCAAGAAACTCATCATAAAAGAATTCAAACAATAAATCTAATTATGATAAATGAGAAGTAGATGTAGATGCTTTATCAGAACTAGTCGCATGAACCATAGGTTATGGACTGATTTATCCAGAAGCTAATACTCATGTAAGTACGGGTTCTAAACTATTTTGTTCAGAAGCCAAATCTTCGTCGAATGTAACATTTACGCTCTCTATGACAGTCTTTGATTTCTTCAAATAGACTCTGTAGGCAGCAAACGTTTGAGAGTATCTAATGAAGATGCCTTCGTCAGCCTTGGGACTGAACTTGTTCAAGTTCTCTTTATCGTTCAGCACGAAGCACCTGCATCCAAAAATATGAAGTGTTTAATGCTAGGTGTACGATTATTTATCAAAGCATAAGGATTTTTACCATACCGGCGGTGTATTATAGAACGATTTTGCGTGTAGCAAGCAGTCGATATAGCTTTGACCCATATAAACAGAGGTAGATCTGATTGGCTTAGCATAGTTCGAGCGGCCTCGACTAGCGTTTAGTTTGGTCTTTCTACTACTCTGTTCTGTTATGACATTCTAGCAGCAGAATATTGATGTGTTAACCCGACCGATTCGAGATAATCTTAAACAATGCTATTCTTGAATTCTGTGTCGTTATCTGTACGAAGAAGCTTCACTAGCTTTTGCAAATTCACTTGGGTAGTCTTTAAGAAATTGATGATGACTTCGGGCATCTCATCCTTTGATCTCAGAAATTTAACCCATGTGTATCGCGAATAATCGTCTACAATCACTAATACGTATTTCTTGCCGTTTATGCTTTGCGTACGCATAGGACCACAGAGATCCATATGCAACAATTCAAGTAGAGAACTTGTACTTGGCTCAGGCTTTGGCTTATGAGCAACTCTCTTCATTTTACCTTTCTCGCACACTGCACACAGATGTTCTTTCTCGTATTTAAGCTCAGGAAGTCCTTTGACTAATTTGCCCGTGACCAGTTTGTTGATGTAACGAAAATTCAGGTGAGAAAGCGTTCGGTGACATAACCAGCTTTGTTGCAACGAGGCTTTTGATAGTAGATAAACCTCATTGTCAGTCTGGACTTTTGACAAGTTGATCGTGTAGAGGTTAGACTTTCTCATGCCGACCAAGAGTTCCTTACCGTCTTCAGTACGCACAGCACATCTCTTGGCCTTGAAATTTACCTCTAGGTTTTTTTCACAGAACTGTCCAATGCTAAACAGGTTATATCCTAATCCTTCCACGTAGCCTACCTTCGTTATCGTCACGTTGTCTTGAATCATGTCACCGTATCCCAAAATCGGTGAAAACTGATCATTTCCGAATCTCACGTTCCCGCAGTATTTCTTTGTATAATTAGACAAAATATCTTTTTGCCAGTCATATGCTTGGAGCAACCAGAATCCAAGTACCACATATGACGGGTCTGCACAGGAGAAAGCAGGGAACAATAAATTTAGGTATCCATTTAAATGTGGGTCCTTTCAGATTAGTGCAAGATTTTGGCACCCATATAAATTTGGGTCCTCTTTTGTTTTGAAAAATATGAGAAACTTTAGAATTATAAACATGATAAGTACCAAACCAATCATCAGAATATTGGTGAGAGACAAAATCATTCCGTCTATATTTAGATGACTTAGTAGCAGACCGAGATAATTTGAGTAATTGCTTTATTGTATATCTCTTGTAAGGAATTACAAGTTTTTGTTTGTTAGAAGCAACTGTACCAACTACATCAGAACTACTATCAGTCGATCTATTACAAGCATTATCAAGACATGATTCTGAACTTTCATCAACCTTCCGTTTTGGTCGCCATTCAGTTCTTTCTTCCGACCTTTTCTTTTTCAAATTTGAAACAAAAGATTCAGATTTGTTAGGAAAAACAGATTTCTGAGTTTGTTTTTTCTTAAGCTTACCAATGTTGTTCCGTTTCTGTGATCGCCGTTTCTTTTGCTTCTTACCTTTCTCATAGTAATCAATACTCACAGAAACTAATTCATCAACCTTGATTGATGATTCACCAACATCATACACACTTGGTAAAGCTTCAGAATTAGTGATAAAAGGAGAATGATCTGGAAGTTTAGCGTTAAAGTCAAACATATCAATACTTTCATCAACACACCCATCATTAGAATTTAAAAAATTATTTGCAGACGCAAATAAGTCATCAAAATCAACTTCCGAAGTTTGAGGTGCCTTCGAAGATGTTGAACACTCATTGGATTTAGTTTTAAACACGATATTCTTCATTACAGTAGAAAATACACTTTGTTGAATGTCAACCAAAATTCTTTTATCAGATAAAACATTTTCAAGATCTATTATTTTGCTTTCTAATACGAGTGAAGGAATGTAAATCTTAGCTTTAATCAGTTTTGCCTCCATCTCTGTAGTAGAATAACTAGCAAAATAATCATTTGAAAGAAACGTTGGTTTTTCTGAAAGATAACTATCATTCAGCTTTTGATAGCAGAATGGTAGTTGCACTTTCTTTGTATTCTTTCTCTTTTCATCTTCTTTGGCCTCTACCTCAGTAGGTGAATTGGTAACAAATTTGGGTTTTAAATGAGGATATTTACCAGCCGCAAATAGAAAATCAAAATTATATAAAGCTGGTTGTTTTTTGATGGCTTTCTTTAAGTAGTGGGGTTTATCGTAACCGAGTCCCCACTTCTCTTTCACATCAGCTTCCTCATTTGGTGTGTTTAAGAAAATGGTTTGATTTGTTTGTCCTCTAGCATATAATTTTGCTTCCAAACCATTTATCTTTTTCTCTAAGCTCTTGTTTTCAACTTACAATTTATGAGATTTTAGCACAAATTCTTATTTTTCTAGATCAGACTTTGAAAGTTTAGACACAACTTCAGAAATCTTAGTTTCAAAACGATATTTTTCTTGTTTAGAAATATTAGCAGAGTTGTTCAAAGAGTCAATCAAATGCTTGTTCCCAACAAGTTTCTTGTTGAGATCAAAAATTGTTTGACTCTTCTTAGCAACCTTGTTTTTCTCCTTTTTCAGTTTATTTTGAAGGTCTTGAAGCTCAATCATCATGGCTTCCATTTTGTTTAAAAAATCAGACTTAGAAAAATTTTGTACCTCATCAGATGTCTCTTCGTCTGATTTGTCAAACTTCACCTCTTTGCCTATCAAGCACATTTGTGCTGTTTCTTCCTTTTCTTCCTCATCAGAATGGTCCATCTAGAACTCTTCTTCAGCCATTAGTGCTTTTCCAGCTTCCTTTTTTTTGGCTAAAAGCATCTTCTATTTGTAGTAGTCGGAATTTCTGACTGTAGGCTTCTGACAGTCCTTGGCATAATGACCCAGCTTTCCGCAATTGTAGCACTTAACCATATCCTCAGTCTTTTTCTCAGTACCATAATCATTTAAAAACCTTTTCTTCTCCTCAGTATTTCTATCTCCAAAATTCTTCTCCTCGAACCTTCTTCCTTCCACCCATTCTCTGTGCTCATAATTCTTCGATCCTGACGAGTATCTCTGAGAATTTGAACCCGACTTCTTGAAGAACTTCTTTTGAAATGCACGGGTCAGTAATATCATTTCTTGTTTCATATTTTCTCCATCATCACTGTCGGAGTCTGAATCAGCAGAATCATCAGAACTAGGAACCACAATTTTCTTCTTCTTCTTCTTCTTCTTCTTCTTCTTCTTCTTTTCTTTCTTCTCCTTCTCATTCTGGCCAATGACCAAAGCAATCGAGTCAATAGTTTTCTCAGTCTTCTTCTTCTCACTTCTTTTCTCTTCAACCTCCTCTTCATTCTGCCTCAATGTCTCATAGACTTCATGCAATGGAATGTCACTGAGGTTTTTCATCTGTTTCATTCGTCTTGTGTGTTTCTTCCACTCCGGTTGAAGAATACTGAGGAATTTAACATTGTTTTCGATTTGCTTCTTTTTAACTTTGTTCTTTGAAAGCTCATTCAGAAGAAGAACAAATCGCTCGTATGTATCCTCATGACTCTCATTGTCTTTTGCCTTAAACTCTTCGTAGTTGTTTATGCAGTTGGCTACTTTCATCTGATTTCCGACTTTTGACCCCATCATCATCTTCTGAAGTTGATCCCACATTTTCTTAGCATTGGCTTTGTAGCTGTCGATCTTGATGTAGATCTCATTAGGAATGTTCTGTAAGAGAAGAGATCGTGCTTGTTTATCATCCTTGTGTCTGCTCTTTTGTTCCTCAGTGTACTGTGAAGGATCTTTCGGAATAGTCTTTGTCTTTTGGGCTCTGTCAATATTCCCATCTTCACTGTACGATGACTCTTCATCAGGTATTTCCATAGTAGGGGGAACCATTGGACCCTCCATGATAGATAAGAGAATGTTCTCTCCGTTTGCATGCCGGTCAACGAAATCAAGGAACCTATCCTTCCATTGCTCCTACTCCCCTTGAATAGAACTGGGGGTTTCACATCAGTACCAATAGAAAGTGCGTCCTTGGAAGTCATCCTGTTTCAAAAGTTTACAATAAGAACTTGACAAACGATCGTTAGTCCAAGTGAAATCAAGAAATACAGAAAACTCAGAAAGAAATTCAGAAAAAAACTTTCCAAAAATATCACAAGTATGGAATTCGCATGTAAGAGTGAAGTATAAGAAATTCGCACACAAAATTCGTACAACAACAGAATTCGCACACTACTCGCACCAACCTTAGAATTCGCACACTAAGAAGAAATCAGAATTCATATACACAGAATTCGCATGAAGTGTTATGCGAGTTCTAGGAATTCGCATATAACTCTATGCGAGTTCTAGACTTGAATTTTTTTGAAAAATAAACTTTTTCCATACAACATTTCGTATAAACAAATCAAACGAATTCTGTATTTTGAAAAAAATTTCAAATTTGAGCAATTCGCATACACACTTATGCGAATTTAAAGAATTCGTATAACTCTCATAAACGAAATCCTTACTTTTCGCAAGACACCCAGATGCGAATTCTTTCCTTACAAAATTTTCAATAAAGATTTTCGTATAAAATTCTATATGAATTTTGTCCTTTGAAAAATTATGCGAATTCTTGCCACTTTTCACAAAAACTTTTCGTATAGACACTTATGCAAATTCTGTCAATTCGCACAACTCACACATACGAATTCTAATCAATTCGTATATAACACATGTACGAATTCAACACTTGTGAGTTTTTCAGAAACACAATTATACGAAAATAATAGATCTGCGAATTCTAGATGCGAAATCTTGGAATTCTATGCGAGTTCTTTGGGATATGCGAGTTCTAGCTGCGAGTTATTGAGTATTCTGCGAATTCTTCAGATCTTCGACCAAAATACCCTCTGATCGACTGAAAAACCTATCAAACCTTCGATTTACAATCTGAAACTTCGACAATGAAACCACTAATACATCTAGAATAAAATTCGACCAAAGAATTACAACAAAATACACTCAAACTTACAAATTTGATCCAATATAGTGCAAAGAACTCGTGAACTCAAAACTCGTGAAATTTCAAAATTTGATTATCAATTACAGTGCAAGACTCCAATTAACCAATACAAGATTGATCTAGACCACTATACGAACATACTGAACTCGATTACAGACAAAAATTCACACAAAAATTCAAAAATTGATCTACGACTCAAAGAACAATGTCGACTCCATATTTTCTTGATTTCAACTCGGATTTGCTCTGATACCAATTGTTATGTCCCAATTTATCAGGTTCTAATTGCAATTTCATCAGAAACAAGATGACAAACAGTTTAATCCATTAACCTTTTTCACTTTGATTCAAATGAAGGATTCGTATACACTTCTCTCTAGACACTTTCTCTCTCTACAACTCAGTATCTGTGTACTCTCTCTCTCTCTAACTTTCAACCGTTACAACGCCTAATTAGACTACACTACTCATATATGTATTAAAGAAAAACAAAATAACACACGCTTACAAACACAACAAATACAAAGACTTTGACTTTGACTTTATTACAAGGGACTTCGACTTTCACATTGAGAATTGACTTTGATCTTTGACTTGGCTTGACTTTGGCCTTTAGTCTTCATGATCTTGTATCAAACAAATATGCTCTAACACATAGGAATGGTGTTAAACCATCTAAATCATCTTAAGACCATCTGTTAGCTCCAATCATTGTATATAGAAGTATTGAAAAATATGTTAAGTATAGGAACCTCAAAAGCCTTCTGCCATACACCAAGTTTCCACATAAGTGAAAAGCTCAGAAGCTCTATCGACCATCAACCCGAGAGAACTTAACCTGAAGATGATCCTTAGACCGCATAGCCTTCATGATCCTTCTCAGAGCCTCTGTGGTGGCTAGCTTTGGAAGATTGAAGACTTGTGAATTTCTTGATGAGACAATGCCATGTGCAAATCACGTGCTTCCCTACTGTACAAAGATTCTTAAGATTAATAGTACACACACGTTGTTTTTATTTTCCAGGTGGCATTTCGTTTATGGAATGTCAGTCATTGTCTTGTACGATTGTGTGCTCTATTTCTTGTATATATAGGGAGACCTCCTGAATTCATAAGGTGCACACACAATTCACCCACGCTTGTCTAGCAAGATTCAAATCTGTAGAGAGCAAATATTGTACATATACTACTGCGTGTTCTTGGTGTTTTGACAAGATAATGAAGATGAACTTTCTGTGAATCATTTTTATTGTTTAGAGTTATATTTATTTCTTGTTTGTTCATGATGACTACCAAACCAAACCATTCATTTGCATTTAAACCGCTTCCGCATACACTTCTGTTTGCATTTGTTTTGGTTAATCATTGATAGACCCAAACTGGGAACATACAATTGGTATCAGAGCAAACTTTGATGGTAAATATCAAAGTATCATGTTCTACAATGATTCAAAGCTGTTTGGTAGTACTTTGAACTGATTTTAGCTTCATTTCTCATTCACAGAAGAACATTACCTTTTTTTTTGTTTTCTTCAACAAGTTTGATTTAAACATAGTAATAGGAAAGGCTTTTACACTAAATCGTTCAAAAGCATAATATAAGTGTTCCAGTACTCTTTTCTTCTACATTCAAGCCCAATCTCAACTTATTTCATCCAAGGTTCATCAAAATCATCAGTTACTGACCATACTCTGTTTTTCACTACATAACACCTCATTCTCTTCAAAATGGCAAACACTGCAAACTTCTTCACTACAGGGTCACAATCAAAACCCCCCACTCTATTGAGGGATGCATATTCTCAGTGGAAGATTTGCATCGTCCATTTCCTTGAGGGGATCGACCAAAAGCTTGTTGAGTACCTTCACAATCCACCATACGTGCCCATGGTCACTGTTCACAGGGTCCCTGCCACTGCTACAACCCCAGAAGTCCCTAAATACCTAAAACCCAAACCAATCGATGAATGGGGAGAACAGGACTGGGAAAAACATAAGTTGGCCAAGAAAACCAAAAGAATACTCATTATGGCCATTCCTATTAACATGTTCCAGTCTCTAGACTCATGTGAAACCTCTAAGGGCTTATGGGTAGAATTAGAGAAACAACTTGAGGGGGGAGCCAAGACCCAAAAGAATAATAAAGCTCAGTGCATAAATGAGTACTATGCATTTAAGGCTCTGTGCATAAACAAGTGCAGGAGATATGGAATCCACATAACCTCTGAGGAAAACAATGTCATTTTCCTCTATGTCTAGATACTTGGACTTTGTAAGACCTTTTTGGCACTCTTGTTGGCTAAGAAAAATGTATTATCCAGGCCATAACCAAAGTGGGTGGGCCTCTGGCACTGGTAGGCAAGGCCACAGAGATGCATGACAAGCCTCAGAAGGACAAGGTTGTGGAAGAAGGTGTGAAAAAGAAGAAGCTGAAGAAAGTTTTGGTTGTTGAGAATGAGGAAGAGGATGATTCCGAAGAAGAAGTGAACATGGATTCCCTTGCCAAGACTTTGGCACTAATCACAAAATAGTTCCACAGAGGACAAAAAAGGAAGCCCATGTTAGGCAGAAGACATGATGTTGGAGGAGATGAGAGAGGTGGTCGGTTTTGTGATCAAAGGGGATATGGACCAACATAGGAGTATGAGCATAGAAGTTATGTGAGAGAAGACTTTGGAGATCAACAAAGAATGCATGAGTAGAGAGTAGATGAGAGAAGGATGATGGATCAACAAAAGACCATCGAGTACCCATGGAGGGATACTCAGAGAGATGATAACAGAGGAGGAGAGAAGACAACCACAAACACCCCGCAGAACACTGGCTGTTTCAAATGCGAAAAGTTTGGACACTATGATGCAGAGTGTCGAAGCAATACCCACAAAGGTCATCAGGTAAAAGATGTTGCTTTATACAAAAGGAAGGCAGAGTACTATGCATAGAAGTCCTTGATGGTAGAACGGGACAATCTCATCACTGATGAATCCTCTGATGAAGGGGAAGGCAATGCTTTGTTCAGTGGGATGGCAGAGTTTAACTCCTTTGATGCTGATAGTGTTGTATCCAGATCTAACTCAGACTATCATGACACAGAACGTAAACTGTTTAAATTGGCAGAGGAATTTCATGCTTTTAAAAAAACATGCTCAGATATTGAAAAGAAACTTACCTTCTATGAGCGAGAAGCTAGACTTCTTACTCAGGTTCCTTGAAAAACAAACTCTAGAGGCTGAGCAAGTTAAAAAAGAGAAATATGTGAAGGAAAAGGTTATCTCCCTTGATAAATCTTTAAAAATTAACATCAAGGAGCTAAAGGACAAGGAGAGTGATAGATTAAATGCCCTTGCTCTGAAAAACTTTTTCCAAAAAGAAAGAGAAGTCATTCATCAAGACTTGCTCGACAGAGATTTATTAATAAGGAAATATCAGGATGCACAGAAGGTGCATGAAAAGGTTAACACCCAAGTCGGGAGAAGAGGTATAGGGTTCTGTGATATTGATCCCTATACTGGTAGAAAACGAAATCAATCTTTATCAAACATCTTCTGCCTTCAAAAAACAGGGTTTCACAACATAACTTTTACCTTTAAGAGGAACAGAACCTCTGGAGTACCACACGAGATGAGTCAATTGATCATGATAAATGTTTGGTATGATAACAAGGATTTGCCATCATCAATCTCTGCAAAGAGAAAATCATTCCAAAGAAATATTTGTCCTAAAAATAGATAGGACTCTTCAAGTTTGGTCATCCAGAAACACAAACTCAAATAGCCTTTGTGTGCATGATAACTCCCGAAAAGGAATTGTCCTCTGAGGCACCAGAGTTCATTCCAACCTCTGTAGAAGAAAAGTTGATGGAACATTTCGAAAATGATTTAAGAAAAGCTTATGAAAACCATTTCTTCAACAATTCTGATATGACCTCTATCGTACATAAAATCTTTGAGCAATATTTGATGGAGAGCTTAAGAGTTCCTGAAGTTGTCCCCTGCATTCTTAAAAATTTAAATACTCTAAGGGACAATGATGATGGAAAATGTAGTACATGTCCATAAGATCATGCCTCCAGTCACAGAGACTTCCTTGATTCAGATTCTGAATCTGAGAATGAATCACCCTCTGCCGACTTAGAGACTGGCTCTGTAGAGCTAGAAGGAGTTCCTTGCATACTAGAGGGATCTAAATTAGCCTCTAGCATTCCTAACAGAATGATTCCTGCCAAAAGGAGCTCTGCAAGGATCCCTATTTGCCCTGACATTCTTAATATGTGTCTACAAGCTAAGACCTCCAGTCATAGAGACTTCCTTGATTCAGATTCTGAATCTGAGAATGAATCACCCTTTGTCGACTTAGAGACTGGCTCTGTCGAGCTAGAAGTAGTTCCTTGCATACTAGAGGGATCTAAATTAGCCTCTAGCATTCCTAACAGAATGATTCCTGCCAAAAGGAGCTCTGCAAGGATCCCTATTTGCCCTGACTTTCTTAATATGTGTCTACAAGCTAAGACTTCTCTTGAGCTTAAAAAATTAAACATACAAAAAGAGTTGTCATCTCAGAAGCCTAAAACTTCAAGACCTTCAAAACCTTTTTAAGAAAATTTCTCTTGGCAACAAAAGCAGAAATGGATTAAAATTGACAAATCTTTTACTTTTGTGGCTGTGAATCCGAAGGAAGGATCCCACAGAGGAAGGGTACAACCAAAGAGCCACCCAAGAAGGACTTTTGAGAAAAATCAATCTAGTCTAGATAGGTCTTTTTGTAAAATGAAGTCCAATGCTAGGATAAATTGTAGTAATGATTGCTCTGTACCTACCTTTGTTGATTTTAATGAAAAGTTTAAACAATCTGTTTCTGGTGTCTCCTACTGCAAATGTTTCCATCTCATGCATGCTTTAAATCAACACCTTTCGAGCCCTCACTGCTTCCTCTCTCAACCCCAATCTAAGAATACTAAATTCAAGGGTGAGAAGAAGCAAAATGGTTCTTCTGTCAAAGAAGGTAATGCCAAACCTAAGGATGCAAGGGCAACCTTAAAGACCTCTAACAAAAATGGACCCATTTGGAAATGGGTACCTAAATCTCCTTGATCTATTCGCAGAAGAAGCAACATGTGCCCATATGGTTCCTAGACTCCGGGTGCTCCAGGATCATGACTGGTGACAGAAGGTTGCTCTCCTCTTACCAAGAAAAATCTGGAGGAGGCTCTGTTACCTTTGGAGACAACAAAAAGGGGCAAATCAAAGGGTATGGACTCATTGCCAAAGAGAACATCGATGTCTGTGGAGTTTCATATGTGGATGGCCTTAAAAACAACTTACTCAGAGTTAGCCAACTCTGCGACAATGGCTTTGATGTGTTGTTCAAGCGACAATATTGTTCTTTACTTAGCGAAGGGACAGGCACAGAGCTTCTGCGTGCCAACAGAAGTGGTGATCTATACCTTATAAACTTTAAAACTACCAACAAAGAAGAAAAGCTTTGTTTGGTCTCAAGCAAGAACGAAGAGGCTTGGATCTAGCATAACAGGTTATGTCATCTAAACTTTCATAATCTTGACAAGCTTGTTAAACTAAACCTAGTAAGTGGTCTACCCAACATTAAGTTTGACAGAGATCATCTATGCTCTGCTTGCGAAATGGGCAAACTCAGAAGAGATGCCCACAAGTCCAAGTCACATGTGTCTTGTACTAGGCCTCTGTACATGTTTCATGTCGACCTCTGCAGTCTAATTTCAGTACAGAGCCTAGGTGGCAAGAAGTAAATCCTTGTACACATAGATGAACTCTCTCGATATACTTGGGTTGAATTTGTCCAAAATAAGTTTGGTGTTTCTTTAGTACTAATCAATCTTATGAAGAGAATACAAGTTCCTTATGACATCAAGGTCCAGAAGCTGAGAAGTGACAATGGCACAGAGTTCAAAAAATCTATTATTGAGGCTTATCTTTCAAAAGAAGGAATATCACAGAACTTCTCTGCCGCAAGGACTCCACAACAAAATGGTGTTGTTGAACGCAAAAAAAGAACACTTGTGGAAGCTGCAAGAACTATGCTCACTGCTTCAGGATTGTCTACTTCTCTTTGGGAAGAAGCAATATCAACTACGTGCTTCACTCAGAATGGATCTCTGATTGTGAAGAGACACTCAAAGACCCCCTACCATCTAATCAACCAAAGGAAGCCAAACATAAAGTTCTTTCATGTTTTTGGCTGTAGATGCTTTGTCCTAAACGATAGAGAACCATTGGAAAGCTTGATCACAAAGCTGAAGAAGCCAAGTTCATTGGATATTCAACAACCTCTAAGGCTTACAGAGTCTATGTGCTGAAATCAAAACTTATACTTGAGAGTATTAATGTTTCATTTGATGATTCTTTTCAGGTGATTTCTGAGCAAATCAGCTCAGGACTCAATCATCAGTTGCAAGACTCTGGTGAATCATATACTTGAGCAAATGAGTTGCAACACTTATTCGAGGAGATGTTTCATGATGATCCCTCTGGAGATGATCACAGAGCTTCTGAAGCTGAAGCCTCTACGGACTAAATAGGTACATCCCTAACCGGCCCTAGTGTTGCTTCACCCTCTTCAACTACTTTTGTAGGGACAAATGTCGAGGGGGAGCAAGCAGAGACCAACGACAACAAAGGCTCCATGCTCAACCAAGTTGAAGACCATCTTTCCACTATCTTAGAGGAGTCAACACCTGAGAAATCACATAACTCCAACCAAGGCTCTACAGAGGTTTCTACTTCAACTCAAAGAGAACAGTCTACTCCTGTGGAAAGCATGAATGACCAGTCTTCTACCATAGAAGCTGTTCAAGAGTATGAAATAATCTCTATAGAAGCCCAAATTGATGCTTCAAATGACCATCTTCCAAGAATGACAAGATAGACCAAGAGTCACCCATAGAGTCAAAACATTGGTGACCCATCTGACAAAGTGAAGACTCCCTCTGCTATTGCAAATTTTTTTTCTTCATAAATTTTGTTAGTATTATCAAGCCTAAGAAGGTTTCTGAGGCCCTTGATGATCCAAACTGGGCAGAGGCTATGCAAAAAGAGCTTCTGCAGTTTGAGAACAAGGTTTGGACCCTATTGCTTTTGTTGAAAGTTAAAACCGCAATAGGGACCAAATGGGTCTTCAGAAACAAAAAGGACGAAGATGGAGTGGTCATTCGAAACAAAGCAAGATTGGTGGCCAAGGGATATTTCCAAGAGGAAGGGATTAACAACGAAGAAACTTTTTCCCCTGTCGCACGACTCGAAGAAATTAGAATCTTTCTAGCCTTCGCAGCCCACAGAGGTTTCAAAGTCTATCAAATGGATGTCAAGTCAGCCTTTCTGAATGGACAACTACAAGAAGAAGTATATGTCCAACAACCACTAGGGTTTGAAAGATCAAAATACCCAAATCATGTCTATATCCTAGACAAGGCTCTATATGGATTGAAACAGGCCCCCAGAGCATGGTACGAAAGGCTTTCTAACTTCTTGCTTGCAAACAACTTCGAGAGAGGTACAATTGATACAACCTTATTTTTTAAGAAGAGAAAATGTGAGATTCTACTTGTACAAATATATGTGGATGATATTATTTTTGGGTCTACAAATGAATCTTATTGTAAAATGTTTGAGTCATTGATGAAGAGTGAGTTTGAGATGAGCATGATGGGAGAGCTAACATTCTTCCTCGGGATTCAAGTCAAACAAACTCCAGAGGGTATTTTCATTAATCAATAAAAATATGTGTCTCACATACTTTCAAAATATAAACTCTCTGACTCTTCAGCAATGAAGACCCCAATGGCAACTCGATCTAAGCTTTATGTTGATCCATAGGGCAAATCTTTGGTGTGCAAGCTCTATAGAGGTATGATTGGGTCTCTTCTGTACTTAACCTCCAGTAGACCAGATATAATGTTTGCCACATGTCTTTGTGCAAGATTGGAAGCTAACCCAAAAGAATCTCATCTTCTTGCTGTTAAGAGGGTCTTTAGATATCTAAAGGGCACCAAGAATCTTGGCCTTTGGTATCGAAAGAACTCTGGCTTTGATCTTATGGCATACACAGATTCAGATTATGGAGGATGCAAGCTTGAACGAAAGAGAACCTCTGGGATTTGTCAATTCCTAGGAGGAAAACTTGTTAGTTGGACTTATAAGAAGCAAAATTGTGTGTCTACTTCCACGGCAGAAGCAGAGTATGTAGCTGCTGCTAGCTGTTGCTCCCAAGTTCTGTGGACGAGAACTCAACTTAGGGACTATGATCTGGATATCGACAAGATTCCCATCCTCTGTGATTCAAAAAGTGCCATTGTGATCTCTACCAATCATGTTCAGCACTCTAAGACAAAACACATCGATATCAAGTATCACTTTCTCAAGCATCATGTATGGCATGGCACAATAGAAATGTATTTCATGTCCACAGACTATCAGCTTACTGACCTATTCACAAAAGCTTTAGATAACTTTTAGTTCCATATCTTCCAAAACCAAGTCATGTACTGTCCGGTTTGCAATGCACAATGATAAGTGGGTTGATACAGAGCCAATTGATATCAAAGACTTTTCTAGACCCTATCTTGGTTGCATTCTTTATCTTGGAAAGCTAGTATAGTCTCCGCCTTTGCCTCTAGGCAACCTTTGATCATCTCCTTGCTTATTGATTAGTTATAAAATTCTTATGCTATAGGAGGGGAACCCGTAGGAAGGGAGACTAACCGCCGAATTGACATCTGAAATCTCCAAGAAAAGAGATTCTCATTTCTTGTTGGAAAGTTGGGTATGTTCAACTTGAGTTGATTCACAGAACCTATGAGCCCTGGCACAAAGTTTATGATGTATATAATTCCTTTCAGCATGTATAGCCTTACTTCTGCTTGCATAGTGTGTTTCTGTATGTACAATAATCTTGTTTGCATTACTCTTTTTGTCAATCTTTGTTGTGGTTCCTTAATCTATGTCTTGTGCAAAGCTTATCCCATTTGATCCAAGCATAGGTCAAGGGGGAGTAGAAGGAGACCTTGAATCTGATCACAGAGGTTGATCATTCAAGGGGAGCCAAAGAAGCCATCATTATCGAGAAAATTGCAGTATAAGGTAAGCTATTCGCACGTCCAAGCAACAAAAACAATTTTCTCGGACACCAACTTTTAAATATGTCCAAACTAACCAAAATAACCATATCAAAACCTTGACTGGTCAAAATTCCTCTCAAACTTTCTTTTATTAGAAATTTTTGGTCTTAGAGCCTCTACGACCTCTCACAGAGCCTCTGCGAGATGTAACAGAGCCTTTGCCCCCAAACAAGACTCTTTTGACCACATCATTGCTGTTTTACTATTTTGGTAAGGAAAAGTTGTTGACTCTGTCGAAGTTCTTCACCACCCCCAGAACGCAGAAGCTCTTAAACCCATAGATCAACACCAAATGACAAGTCGAATGGTCTCTTTCACTCACCACAACTATCATCTGAACAGTCTTCCTTTGAAGCCAAACAACCATTTCGTTGTTCTTGACCCTAAGGGCATCTCTAAGGACTTTGAACCCCTTATTCTTCTCTTAAAGAACCATTTCTTGAACAAAGCCCTAACAATGACAAAAACTGATATACCTGAATCATATGTCCAACAGTTTTGGCAATCATGCCAATATGAAAAACATGAAAAATTTAGACACTGCATCATGGGATATGCCACAACACCTACTATAGATGCAGTCCTTGAACTTGGAATTAATAGAAGGGCAATTTACACCATTTTTGAAATCCCCACCAAGACCCAACTGAACCTTATCAGATTCTCAGATGAACCCACAGATGAAGAAATTGTTGAATTTCTGCAGTTTATTGGATATGCCAAACCCATCACCAAGAGAACTGACTTTCGTAGACAATTTCTTCCACCTCTGTGGAACGTTCTCTTCTCAATCCTTAACAGGACCTTGACTGGCAAAGTGGGTAGTCTAGATAAATCAAATCACAACATCCTGGCAATCATGTACGGGGTGTATTTCAATCTACCACTGGACTATGCCAAGATCATACTCAGGGAAATGATCAATGCTGTGATTAACAAGAAAGAAGAGGAGAAGAGAGACAAACCTCTGTCATCTTTGATCTACAACAGGTTCATCGCCGTACTTCTAGGAAATGAAATGATTGGCCCCAACAAACTCCCTACAGAAGTCAAGCTGATCAAGCTCTACGCGATGAACTCCCACAAGCCAACTATCCTAGCCTCTGGATACCCAAAAAAAACATCTGCCAGCTGCTCTCTTAACCTACTTGAGTAGTGATGAAGATAGAATTGGGGATGTACGTGGAAGCAGGACTCTAGAACCGAGTCCTGCAATCCCTCCACGAATAGGAGCTAGAGTGGGTGAGATCGTTGTCTTTCTTAGGCCTAGTATAGAAGATGGAGAACAAGGAGGGTCAAGTGAGAGGAGAGTAGCTCGAGTGGAAAAACCAGAGCATAGGGATGGGAGTGAGAACCCAAAGAGGCAAAAGAAAAAGAAAACCTAAAAGAGGATTGAAGAGGTAGAAGTCCCAAACCCTCCAAAGGATCAAGAGCCTTTGAAGAAGAAGAAGAAGATATATTCAAAAAGGGTTGCCTCTGAAGAGCCCAATGTTGATGAAGCCTCTGAGGTACAAGCTTCTGAAGATCTTTCCAGAAAGAAGAAGAGGTTGGTGAAATTGGCCGATAAGGCCCAAACAGAGCTTGCCTCTATCTCATCTCCCAAGGCATAAGCAAATGTTATTGAGAAAGAATCTAAAGAGGTTGAGGAGGCACCCCTGTAGAGGAGGTGAAGAAAAAAGGTGCTCATTGATGATGCCCAAAACACTGAAGTTGAGGCCAGAACAGAAGAAGAGAGGCCCTAGAGTCCATTTGCAGTTGTTGTGGAAATCGCAAATGAAGTGGTGGAGAGATTGAGTCCTCCTACCACAGAGGACACCCAGAGCCATCTTATAGAGGACCTTGTAGTCATGGCCTCTGCTTTCGAAAAGTCACCTCCCAGAACTGAAGCTACAAAAATAAATAACGAAGAGGTTTTGGTAGAGGATGTCACTAGTAGAGAAAACAGTGATGAAGAGTTGGGTGAGGAGAGAAAAAATGAGAAGGAGGAGAATGTAAGGGAAAAAGACTCCGAAGGAACAACAACCAAACCCCCTCCCAGTCAAACCACCCATCCACCTCTGCAGGTGTAGTGTAGAAATGTTAGTCCACAATTCAAGCAATTCAATCAAGATCTACTGAATTTGACAATTAAGAACATGTTCTAGAGAGAGAGAGAGAGAGAGAGAGGGTAGAGAGACAAAATATTGAAGTCGTATATCTCTTAAGTACAATCGATACAAGATACTTGAAACACGCACAACACTCAAGACATTATATATGGTCAAAGACCATATTCACTCAAAGGAAACAACTTTGACTAAGCAAAGACTTGACATTGTTTTACTTTACAGACTTAGACTTTTCTACATAAATCTTGGATACAACTATACACTAACATTCTCCCCCTTTGTATTCAAGATTTAAAAAAAAAATTGACATAAGTCTTCAGCTCTTGATTCTTGAAAACTTTGACTCTGACGGCTTTAAACTTTGTAGCTATGACAATCTTCAATCTTTGATGCTTTGAAGAATCTTGAAAAGTCTTTCACAAAGTATTTGAACAATCATCAAGTCTTGAACAAAAAATTTGAAACTTTGAAACATTTGAAATTTCTTTGAACTTTGAAACTTCTTTTGATCATTAAAGAATCTTTCAATACTTGTATCTTCATCTCTGTGATCTCTGAACTGTCTTTGAACAAACAACCTTTCATTGAATTATCTTTGAAACACTGAAATTCCAGACTATCTACCCATTTTGATGATCTTTCATCAGGTTTTCAACTGACTTGAAATTCCAAAATATCTTCCCTTTTTACTTTTCTTCATATTGTCTTTCAAACTTCACTTAATCTTTTATTTGACTTGAAATTCCATAATTTCTCCCCCTTTTTGATGAATTGTAAGCAGCAAAATCATCAAAACCTTTTCAAGTCATCACAGTCTTTGATAATCTATCTTCCCCTTTATGAAAAACTGACATTCTCCGCCTTGTTGATATGAGTATCCGTCAATTCATGAAATGTATATACCCGAATCTTTTGAAATTCAGATATAATAATTGTTAAGACATAGTTTCATTGGATTCAAGATCATCCAATCTGAAGATCGCAATCTGAAGCTAAAGCCGAAACGTCGACTCTCAATATTAAAGTCTATGTCGTTTGTAATAAATGTCAATGTAATTGTTTGTTTATTATATTAGTTAACTTAGTTTAAATATCTATTTCTAATAGATATTAGATCTAGTTTATCATAGTTAGATAGAGTTAACTTAGTTAGTTATTATCTAAGTTAGTTAGTTAGATAGAATATCTAAATGTTAGATATTAAGTTAGTTTTATTGTTTTATAATGCAACTTGTTGTTGCAAGTTGTAGGTAGTGTGTAAGACACACTAGATTAGTTAAGTGATATATCTCAATCTCTCTAACAGGATCAGGTAAGAATTAACACATACAAACACACACTTAACGGTGTAATAGAGAGAAAACAGAGAACACAATCCAAGCTTAAATCTGATCAACCTTGTAACCGTTGTTATAATCAATACAGGTTGGTAATCGATTTTGTGTTGTTTAAATCTAAGAACTTGATATAGTATTGTTGGACCGACAATTGGTATCATAGCCTGATTAAGATCAAATCAAGTTTTTTCAGAAAAACGTCTCTGTGTTCTATTTGAAAAAGTGATTTCGAGTGTTTAAGTGTTATAGGTGTTAAAATCGATCAGGTTGTGATCGATTAGCATGATAGATAGAGTTGTTGTTGATTAATTTTAGTATTAAGCTTTATTCGAGTTCAAATTTGTGGATTTAGTGAGGAAACTGTCGAGAACAAAAAGTCACTGTGCGATAAAATTTTTCTTCAAAAAGTGTGTTTTATTGAGATCGAGTGCTTACATTCAGTTCTAGAAGTGATTCTAGACATATTGGTAGAGATTTGTACTGCTAATCGTCAAAGAAAACAAGTTTTAGTTGATTTTTCATAGAACAGGACGAACAATCGCAAAGCAGAAGAAGAACACACGCAAAGTCAAACTTTGCGCATCTAGCCTGAAACGCAAAATCCAACTTTGCGCCTCCCACTACAAACGCAAAGTCCAACTTTGCGCTCCTCAAATGACCCGCAAACCTCACTTTGCGCCTCTCAAGCCAAACGCAAAGCACACTTCTCGCTTCAAAGAGCAATCGCAAACCTCAACTTCACTTCTCGGATCAAACCTCAGAAACGCAAACCTCAACTTTGCGCTTCCAACTAGACCCGCAAACCTCAACTTTGCGCTTCCAACTAGACCCGCAAACCTCAACTTTGCGCTTCCAACTAGACCCGTAAACCTCAACTTTGCGCTTCCAACTAGACCCGCAAACCTTACTTTGCGCTTACCTTTAGAAATGCAAACCTCTCTGCTCCAATCCAGACTTAGAATATTTTTTCCTGAGAATTTTCAAAGCTATAATAGGGTCTTTAATTGTCATAAATTTTTTCTCTAGGGGTGCCCCCGTGCTAAGTCTGCCTAGGGGGACAAAATTTCTTGTGTGATCAAATTTTATCTGGACTAATAATCAATACAGTTCTTATTGCACATTTAATCAATACAGAATGACATCCAGAGAAGCCCTCGCAATAAGAACTGACACCAAGCCACCAGTTCTCTTCAAAGGAGAATACGAACAGTGGAAGGATCGGTTTCTGAACTTCATTGACAGACATGAGCTGGGTGAGTTCATCAGGACATCTATAGAAGAAGGGGTTATGAAACCAGTCATAACAACTCGTGTAGTTGGAAATGTGCCGACTGAAGTTGAACTTAAGTTTCATGAGCTACAAGATGATAACCTTAGAAGAGCCAAAGGCGACAGATTAGCTAAGTCATACATTTTACAAGGAATTCCAAATGAAATATATGTAAAGATTGATAGCTACAAGGCCTCCGGCAAAGAAATGTGGGATCAGCTTGAAAAGATGATGTTGGGTTCAAAAGTTGGAAATCAGCTGAAAATCTCCAACTGCCTAAATAACTATGAAGAATTTAGAGGCAGAGTGGGAGAAACTTTAGAAGAAACCTATGACAGGTTTGTGATTTTGCTGAACGAACTTAGCAAGAACAAAGTCCACAAATCTCAAATTGAGCTGAACGTCAAGTTCCTGAGCATTCTTCAACCAGAATAGAAAAGATTTGTAAGACAGATGAAGCAGATCAAAGACTTGAATGACATTCCACTTCACGAGGTGTATGAAACCCTCCGTCAGAATGAAGAAGAGGTGGATGAAATTCTAGCTGAGAATAGACAGAGAGGAAAGACAGTTTATGACACAGTCGCTCTTGTTGTTAGGAAGAAGAAGAATAAGACGATTGTGTATGAATCAGATGAAGATGGAGCTTATGCAAACTCTGACACAGATGAAAATGATCAGCTGAAGCAAGCAATGATGATGCTGACAAATGCTTTTCAGAAAAGACTCTACAAAAAGCCAACATCAAACAGTCAGAGGTACTCATCTGGTCCGAACAACTACATCCACAAGGAAAGGGTTGAAGGAAGCAGATATGAAGGAAAGAGATTTGAAGGGAAGAGAACAGAGGAAAGGAAGCCTGAAGAGAGAAGGTATCAGCCTGAAGGGAAGAGATTAGAGGAGAGGAATCCGGAAGAAAGAAAGTTCAAAGCTGAAGGATCCAGTCAGACAGAGCCACCAACGTGCTACAACTGTGGCAAAACAGGTCATTATGCCAGAGACTGTCGAAGGCCAAAAGTCAGAAACTCCGACTACTACAAGAACAAGATGCTTCTTGCAAAGCAACAGGAGGCTGGCAAGGCACTGATGGCTGAGGATGAATACTGGCTCGATCACTCAGATGAAGAAGAAGAAGAGGATGAAGAAAAAGATGAAGCCGTCAACATGTGCTTGATGGGCCAAATAGAATCAGATGCTGAAGCTGATTCAGAAAATGAAGAAGAAGAGGTATGTAATCTATCAGATTTAGATTTCATGAATAAAATGCATGCCATGAGTTTAAAACAAAAAGAGTTAGAATCTAATCTTGAGCAAGAAAATGGTGTCATAACTGACAAAAACCAATTGATACAGAAACTTAGCAATGAAATTGCTGAGAAGAAAGTATTAATTGAGGTTTTACATAAAGATAATGACACCAACGCTAAGGAAAAGACAATAATTCTTAAAGAGAATTCTGATCTTAAGTCTAAACTGCTAAAAGGTGAAATAGATTTATATGAGCTTACAAATTTGCATGCTTCTTGTACCAAAGAAAACTTTTCTTTACTTGGAAAATTAAAAAGTTTGGAAGAGAAGTTATATAAAATGGGTCAAACTGAACAGACTATTTTTCTGAACAAACCCAAAGAGGAAATAGAGAGATGGGGAATCGGTTATAAGAATCCTCACTGTCTACAAAAAGGGATGTCTGAAGTGCCAGGACTTTATGATCATCTTTCAATGCAATTAGCTCGCATAATCCCTGAGTTTAAAACTTTCTGGAATAAACTGTCAAAAGAGGATGAAGCCAACGAAACGGAAAAACGGTTGAAATCATCTAAAGTTCATCTTCCATTTAATTATGCGAAGACGAATAATAGTTATAATGAAAGTCCAATATATCAAAAGAAGAAAACTCTTTCGAGTGATTTCTTTCCAAGTTATTCTGAAAAAGAAATGGAGGCGAAGCCTATTCAAGGTAAACTATATGTCCCTCCTCTCGTTTTAGAAAGTAAAATTTCTGAAATCGAGAATTCCTTATCAGATGAAAGACTTTTGATAAATATTGAACGAAAGGTTTTTTCAATAGTGTTAAAAAATGTTATAATTTCAAAGGCTTCACAGTCTGAGGATATGATTAGTTCATCAAATAAAGGATTTGATTTTTTGAACTCTAATGGTGGTTTAGATGATTGTTCTGAACAATTTGACTTTAATGCAAAACTTCCTAACCATTCATCTTTTGTTAAGAAAACTTTGAGAAAAACCAGTATGCCTGTTAATAGTGCAAAATCAACGAAAGTTGATAACTCAGTCTCTGTGAACGCTAAGAGTGCTAAAGGTAAGAATATATCTCAGCATTCACAGAAACCGAACATTACTGGTAATTCTAAGAAGAAGCAATCGCTTGTTGCTCAAAGGTCTAACTCACCAGTTTCACATGTTTCAGATCTGAGCAAGCAGAGGCCAGAAGTAAATTCTCAATGGCAACCCAAACGGAAGCTTGACAAGACCGTTTTATCGTTTAGTAGTGTTAATTGTAGTAAGACTTCGCTTAGTAAAGATGTTTTAATTGCTGATATTGCTCTTTTGAACTCAAAACTTGCTGTTTCTCGTAAACAATACTCAATGAAGCAATTATTTCAGTTATCTTTATCTGCTAGAAAGTCTTCTATTTATGATAAACATATTTCTATCTCTTGTCAAGATTCTGGAGATTGGTTTGGCAATTTTCATGTGCATTCATCTCATACTAATCCTTCTCATACATTTCAAAAGAAAAGAGGACCCAATTTGAAATGGGTACCAAAATCTTGTGCTAACACAGTAGGACCCAAATTCCAGTGGGTACCTAAGGCTAAATCTGTGTTGCATGCACACAAAGCTTAGAGAGAAAGCGACTTCTGATTATGTACAGATCAGGACTCGTTCTTCAATGTCAAAATAGGTTTTTGGATAATGCAGTTCAAAACCCGAACATCAAAGTCAAAACAGGCTTTTGAACAAATCAGTTCAAGACCCGCACTTCGATAATCAAAGTGAATATTCCAAAGTTGTCGTATAAATATCTAAATTTGTAATTTATCTTATGAAGACTAGTCATACATGGTTCTTGGACAGCGGATGTTCCAAGCACATGACAGGACAAAAAGAGATACTGTCCAATTTTAAAGACAAATATTGCGGAACAGTCAGATTCGGCAACGACCAGTTTTCATCAATCATGGGATATGGTGATGTACAACATGAAAATGTCACGATCAAGAAGGTGAGCTATGTAGAAGGCTTACGGCACAACTTGTTCAGTATAGGCCAGTTCTGTGACAAAGACTTAGAGGTCAACTTCAAAGCCAAGAGATGTTCAGTTCGCAATGAAGAAGGCGAAGAACTCTTGGTCAGTACTCGAGAATCCGACCTCTACACAATCAATTTATCAAATGTCCAGACTGACAAGCAAGTTTGTCTACTGACGAAAGCATCGATGCAACAAAGTTGGTTATAGCATCGAAGGCTCTCTCACCTCAACTTCCGGTACATCAACAATCTGGTAAGTGGAAAGCTTGTCAAAGGACTTCTAGAACTCAAGTATGAAAGAGAACATCTTTGTGCAGCTTGTGAAAAGGGCAAGATGAAGAGGGCACCTCATACACCAAAGCCTGAACCAAGTACAAGCACTCCATTAGAGTTATTGCATATGGATCTATACGGTCCAATGCGAACTCAAAGTCTAGGCGGCAAGAAGTACATACTCGTGATCGTGGACGATTACTCGAGATACACATGGGTCAAGTTTCTACGTTCAAAGGATGAGACACCAGATGTACTCATCACTTTCCTAAAGACGACTCAGGTGAATCTGCAGAAACCGGTCAAGTTTCTACGAATAGACAACGACACAAAGTTCAAAAACAACAAAGTTGAAGAATATCTCGAATCTGTCGGCATTTCACATCAATACTCTGCTGCTCGAACGCCTCAACAAAATGGAGTGGTTGAAAGAAGAAATCGGACGCTAGTCGAAGCTGCTCGTACTATGCTAAGTCAATCAGACTTACCTCTATTTTTGTGGGCAGAAGCTGTATCGACCGCGTGCTACACACATAATCGCTCCATGGTACATCGAAGATTCAAGAAGACTCCTTATGCGTTAATCAACAACCGAACACCGACAATCAAATATTTCCATATATTTGGGTGTAAGTGTTTCGTTCTAAACGATAGGGAGAGTCTAAATAAGTTCAATGCTAAAGCGGATGAAGGAATCTTCATTGTCTATTCCTCGACATCAACTGCATTCCGTGTTTATCTAAAGAAGTCAAAGACGGTGATTGAAAGCATCAACCTCTCGTTTGATGAAGGAATGGCTTCCGAACAACAACGTTCAGAACCCGTTATAACAGGAATACTAGCTTCTGGGCAACTCAGTTCAGGACCTACGTCTCAACAGAATAAATCAGATGAAGCATCAACTTATACTAACCATTTATCTGATTTAGATTTATTATTTGAATTGTTTTATGATGAATTTCTTGGATCTAATGTGAAGAAATCTGTTGTGGTTGACAGGATGGAACACTTAACGACTACTCATCCAACCAGTTCAGATATTCCTATTGAATCAAATGCCCCGATTCAACAAGAGATTACAATTCAAATGCCGACTCCAACAGTTGAAGAAGTGACAACTGATAAAGAGACAGAAGTAGCTGAAACAGTAGGAGATACTATACAGATCAATCTACAACTAGAACAAGCTGTACCTGCTGAGCCTTCTGAACCTGCCACTTCAACTGAAATCATCAATCCTCCTGAACAATCAGAAGAAGGTACAAGTGGATTTGTAGATGATACAACCGACATACAATCATCTAATCCACTACCTCATGAACATAAATGGACCGAAGAGCATCCGCTAAGCCAGATCATTGGCGATCCATCAAAACCGGTGCAAACTAGGTCAGCATCAATGAACATGTGCATGCGTGACTCCTTTCTGAGCAAGTTCGAGCCAACAAGAGTATCAGAGGCACTTGCTGATCCAGAATGGGTGGTCTCAATATAAGAAGAGTTAAATCAGTTCGATGCACTTCAAGTCTGGAGACTCGTACCAAAGCCTAAAGGTAAAACCATTATAGGTACGAAATGGGTTTTCAAGATAAAGAAAGACGAAGATGGTACCGTTATCCGAAACAAGGCAAGACTAGTAGCCAAAGGATACAGACAAGAGGAAGTAATAGTCTATGACGAAACATATGCTCCTGTGGCGCGATTAGAGGCAATCAGAATGTTTCTAGCCTACGCAGCCCACAAGAACTTCACTGTCTTTCAAATGGACGTGAAGACAGCATTCCTAAATGGAATTATGAAGGAGGAAGTCTACGTCTCTCAGCCAGAGGGTTTTGTTAATCAAGAGAAGCCGAATCACGTTTACATTCTCGACAAAGCACTCTACGGTCTGAAACAAGCACCTCGAGCCTGGTATGATGTCCTTTCCACTTTTCTAGTCAAGTCTGGGTTTTCAAAAGGAACGGTAGATACCACTTTGTTTATCAAAAAGGAAAAAGGCGATATCATTTTAATTCAAATCTATGTAGATGATATTATCTTTGGTTCTACAAATACTAAGTACTGTAAGAATTTTGCAAACCTTATGTTGTCTAGATTTCAGATGAACGTGATGGGAGAGATGAATTTCTTCCTCGGTTTACAAGTAAAACAATTTTCATCGGGTATTTTTATCAATCAATCAAAATACATTAGGGATATTCTTCGGAAGTTCCAAATGGAAAATTCAAAACCGATTGGTACCCCAATGGCACCAGGTACTAAAATTGGCACCGATCCTTCGGGAAAGGCTGTTGATGTTAGGACTTATCGAGGGATGATAGGTTCTTTAATGTATCTTACTTCTAGTAGGCCAGATATAATGTTTTCAACATGCTTATGTGCACGATATCAGGCCAATCCTAAAGAAATCCATATGTCTGCTGTAGAGCGCATATTTAGGTATCTAAAGGGCACTGCAGATCTTGGTTTGTGGTATCCTAAAGATACTAGTTTTGAACTAACAGCCTACACAGATGCAGATCATGCAGGTTGTATGTTAGACAGGAAGAGCACGTCGGGACATGTACAGTTCCTCGGTGACAAACTAGTAAGTTGGGCATCGAAGAAGCAACTATGTGTTTCAACCTCCACGGCCGAAGCAGAATATGTAGCTGCTGCTAGCTGCTGTTCTTAGGTCTTATGGATGAGAACTCAACTACGCGACTACGGTATCCACTTCAACAAAATCCCGATATACTGTGACTCCAAGAGCGCCATCGCAATATCAGCGAATCCTGTTCAACACACCAAGACTAAGCACATAGACGTCAGGTATCACTTTATTAAACATCATGTTGAAAAGGGAACAATTGAACTTTTCTTTGTAAAAACTGATTATCAACTTGCCGATTTGTTCACCAAACCCTTAGACGAAAAGAGGTTCAACTTTCTTATCTCTAAGCTTGGTATGCTAAATCTTAAAATCTAATCAGTAGTTACCTATAAAAGTTTTCTAAATTCTTAACTCTGATTGATATCTGCACTTCTATATAATGTTCATAATCCAAGGGGGAGAATGAGAAGAAATTGACAAGTGGTCAATATTACTTCGAGGGGGAGCTTATAAATTTTGCATGTACCTTTTAATGCCAAATTTTTTTTGTAATGCAAGAATTTAGGGGGAGCTCTTCAAGTCAAGGAGTTCGGATATGACTTCTGATTATTTCTGATCAGAACTCGTACTTTAAAAAGTTTTACTGCTTTTTGTCTTCTCATTTTAAGTGAATAAATTTTACTTTGACTTGACATAAGACTTTTGCAGAATTTTTGAGAGAAGCTTACAAGTTCATATGTTTATGACTTTAAGCTGAGCTTTATGAGATATAAGATCGCACGTTAAGGTATAATCCTTTATCTTAATCTCATATATGGTTGATAAGTGGACAACTTTCAATCATAGAAAACATTGTTATCAAATGTTCAAACCACTTCCCGATTCTTAAACCGAATTCATGATTTGGAAGTGTGACTTTAAATGTTTTCATGATAAAAATTGTGCTTTAACTGAAATAGTTAAACCAATCTGAGCATCACATGCATCATAGGAAAACAAGAATCATTGTGCTAGGAATTAACACAACTTCTATGGAATCACCTTAACCAGTGATTTCTACCCAAGAAGTTAATCCTTAGTGATTGAGTGTGAGAAGCGAAAAGAAATGAGTGTGATTAGAGTAAGCAAACCGTTTAAAAGAAAGAGCGTGTGAGAACAGAGTTCAAAGAATATCACAACTCTGCACCAACTTTTTCTGAGCCGGGTAGCCACATTACTAGTGTTTCACAATTCTGTGGTGAACATTATTGAAACAGGCAACTAGCCCATGCCAACTCTTGATCAAACCTCACTATCTACTCATTTTCTTTTCAACAAGAAAGTGTTTCACATTTTCTAAGGGGATGCAACACATATGCTATCTGATTTTCATTCGGAAAATCTAGATATTGAAAAGAAGGAAGTCTGCCCCACCTTCGCACTTCAATCATGCACATTGAGTCTGTGTTTAACTTACTGTTGTCTCAGTGGTTTACACAATTTTGAGCCTTATAAGCAATCATCTGTGCTTAATTCTTTCTAACACAAGAACGAACACACAAGGAATTAGTTTCTTTGTCATAACGTTTATAGAAATAACCTTTGTGGTGTTTCGATGATTAAATGGAAGCCCTGGGGGAGTCAACATCAAACAACTCCTTTCCAATGTGTATTCGTTACACACAGTGACTTAGTGTTACTGACAGGCATATTAACTGATTCATTAGTTGATTCAGGTGTTACACGACTATTTTGTCTGGATTTGAAAAGATCTGGATGAATATCTTATGAATTGACGAATCAGAGGCTCTAACCGCAAGATAGACATTTCTTACAATTAATTTTGATGAAGTCGTTGCACTTAACATCAAAAAGGGGGAGAATGACTACACAAGAAATGGCAAAGATCACATGTTTCAAGAATCACGTCCACTCTTCAAAGGGGGAGATTGTTAGAAAAAGACATGCTGATTTAAGAGCTAGAGAAAGAGATTGCATCTTCCGAGCTGAACAAGAAGACTGAATTGCTAAAATCATTTTCGTAATGATCTTGATCCAAAGGGGGAGATTGTTAAGACACAGTCTCATTGGATTCAAGATCATCCAATCTGAAGATCGCAATCTGAAGCTAAAGCCGAAACGTCGACTCTCAATATTAAAGTCTATGTCGTTTGTAATAAATGTCAATGTAATTGTTTGTTTATTATATTAGTTAACTTAGTTTAAATATCTATTTCTAATAGATATTAGATCTAGTTTATCATAGTTAGATAGAGTTAACTTAGTTAGTTATTATCTAAGTTAGTTAGTTAGATAGAATATCTAAATGTTAGATATTAAGTTAGTTTTATTGTTTTATAATGCAACTTGTTGTTGCAAGTTGTAGGTAGTGTGTAAGACACACTAGATTAGTTAAGTGATATCTCTCAATCTCTCTAACAGGATCAGATAAGAATTAACACATACAAACACACACTTAACGGTGTAATAGAGAGAAAACAGAGAACACAATCCAAGCTTAAATCTGATCAACCTTGTAACCGTTGTTATAATCAATACAGGTTGGTAATCGATTTTGTGTTGTTTAAATCTAAGAACTTGATATAGTATTGTTGGACTGACAATAATAGTTGTAACCCTGAATCAACAAATGACATAGTTAAAATGCCTGTAAGTAGCACGGAGCCACTTTATACAACAGATGTACATTAGAAAGGAGCTTTTGTGATGTTCACTCCCCAGGGCTTGCATTTAATCATTGAAAAACCACAAAGGAATTTTCTATTAATGTTATGACAAGAAAACTTATTCCTTGTGTGTACGTCAAAGTGTAGAAATGATTGAAGCTACTTACGCTTTTTCAGGCTCAAAATGTGTAAACTGTTGAGACAACAACAAGTTTTCCACGGACTCAATGTGTATGAAAGAGGTGTGAAGGTGGGGCAAATTTCCTTCTTTTTAAATATATAAATCTTCCGAGCGAAGACCAGATAGCATATGAGTTGTGTCCCCATGAAAAATTGAAACATTTCTTTGTTGGGAAAGAAATGAGTGGTTGGTGGGGTAATTGCAAGAGTTGGCATGGGCTCACTGCCTGTTTCAATGATGGTCACTAAATAATGTGAACCAATAAGTAGATGTGGTTGCCCGGCTCAGAAAGTGGTTGGTGTAGAGTTTTCAGATTCTTTTAACTCTGTTCTCACACCCTCTTTCTTTTTAACATTTAAGCTCACTTCTAATCAAACTCTCTTTTCAATTTTTCCGCTCCACACACTGAGAAAAACTCAATCGGATGAGTTATCTCCCCCACTCTTTGATTTAAAACCCCTCACCCCTCAATCACTCTAGGATAACTTCCGGGGTAGGAAACACTGGTTAACTTAAATCCATGGAAGTTCTGTTTAAGCTCTCACACTGATCCCATGTATTTTGTCCTAAAAAGAATAGTTTCTCAACAATTTAACTTGAACAGTTAAGCACAAAATATGATAACATTGTCAAAATGTATGCTCATCAAATATATGAATGAAATTTGAGCATTTGAGCAATGAAGATCTCTCAAAACAAGGATATTGAATGAAAGAAATGAAATCAAGAGAATTGTTTTGAGAATCTGACAATGTATCAATCAGATCAAATATCAAGTATGAACGTGAAATGGTTGGGATATCAAAGAACTTGATAGTTTGTTTATATGAATGAATATAAACAATTTAGCAATGAACGTACAAAGATTGAAATGATGATTTATGCTCAACAACATTGAATTACAAACGGGAGTATTACCATCAAAAAAAGTGTTTCTTTATGAGACATGGTAATAACAAAGTCAATATGAAGTACTGAACCAGTATGTATGAATACTTGACAGTATATAGACAATATAATACACAAGTATTGATCTTTGAAAACACACGGTCATATAAACTTTAAAGCTCAATTATGAAAAACATTTGAAATTACATTTCTAAATTCATGAAATCTTTTGAGAACTAGAAGTGGTTTGAAGATTTAAGAAAACATTTTTCATGTTTGAAAGATGTTCTTCTTTCAAACAATCAGAGATATAATTTAGAAGATACTTGCATTTAAGCTCCCCCTCAAATCCTGATACAATGATTTAATATCTGATAAGCTCCTCCTGGATATTTGCATGATATCTTTATCTGAATAAACTCTTCTTTGAACTACGGGTTCTAAACTGTTATGTTTAGAAGCCATAGTTCTTTGACATTAAAGATCGGGTCTTGATCTGTTGTAATCAGAGGCCTTAATTCTTTAACACTGAAGAACGAGTCCTGATATGTACATAATTAGAAGTCGTATTCCTTTAACATTTAAGACCGGGTTTTAAATTGATTTGGTCAAAAACCATTTTTCTTAAACATTGAGGAATGAGTCCTAAGTTGCTTTACTTAGAAGTCATGCTCTTGCTCCCCCTAAACCTGTGGCACCTGCAAAATAGATTTGACAGGTTTTGGTACCCACTAGTATTTGGGTCCTGTGTGGTTAGATTTAGGAATCCACTTCTCATTAGATTTAAAACTTTTAAGTTTACTTTTCTGAGAAGTAATTCTGTAAGTTCCGTACCAGTGATGAGCAGATTCTATTTGAAAAAAATCACTTTCTCCACAATAAGAACAACAAATATTCTTTTGAGCAATCTTGATCAAATGATTAGCAGAATAAAACATATCAGGTTTACCAAAAGATTTACCTTTACGTGCATTGTTCTTCTTGGCTTTTGATGTGGATGTCAATGATTTGTCATTTTTCTTGTCATCAAGAGAACCCTTCACTCTCCACACCATCTGTCCTTTCTTGGAAGAGTTATTTTCAAGAGATTTTACATAAAAGCTTGCTGAACTATCAACAGATTTTTCATAAAACAAATTAGATGGACGAATCTGATTTGATTTGACAATGTTTGAATTGACACTATTCTTTTTTAAAACATTTTCATGAATGGAACTTGAAGTAGTTTTGAAAGAACAAAATGATTCAGTTGAATTATCAAAAGGTGATTAACTAATCACATCAGCTGAAATCTTTTCAGATAATTCAACATTTACAACTTCAAGTTGTTTTATCTTTTTGGACAAAATGTTTCTTTCATCAAAAAGTGTATCAAACTTCTTTTTCAAATCAGATCTTGCCATCTGTTCTTTTTGAATGTCTAATGATAGAACAAATATCTTGGATGTGAGCTTAGATATTTCATTTTCAAAGATTTAACGTTCTTGCTCAAAGTCTTTTTCTAAGTTCTTGTTTTTCTCAGAAATTTCCTTGAAAATCCCAGCATTTTTCTCTTCAAACTTTTTCTTTTCAAAGATCAACATTTTTACTTCCAATGCACATATCTTTTCTTCAAAAGCCTTGAACTTTTGTTGTAGATCAACTGATTCAGCTTTCAGCTCTGATGATTTCTTTTCAGTTGTCTTCAGTTGGCTTTGAAGATTGCATATTTCTTTCTCTTTCACTTTAATTTCTTTCTCTCTTGCCTTGATGATACCTGTAAAATCAGATTTAGAATTGTTAATACATTTTGCACATTCAAAAGTTTTCTCAGAATTTAAAAATTTAGCTTTCAACTCCTGAATCTGATTAAGAAGCTTTGAATTCTGAATCTTCAGTTTATCACGTTCAGCTTCTATAGCAGGTATTTCAAGCATGTACATTATAGCACAGTCTCTCCCTGATAATATAGTAGACATCTTGATATCTGAAAAAAAAATTACTTCAAAATGATCGTTAACGAAAATCAGAAAATTTTGATCACTATCAGAAATATGTGCCCCTCCGCAGACTTAACACGGGGATCCCGCTAACCAGTTAGCGGGTAGGGTCAAGGGGCAACGCCCTTGCGGGGTCGAAATATCAAACTAAACACTTTTCTAATACAATGATTAGGCTAAAAACAACAAAATCACTTTGAATTCATGATATACAGTGTTCGAACTATTTTTCAACCAAAATTCACAAATATCCAAAATTGAATGCAAATTGATGCGAATTTTGAGTTGAAGTCTAAACAAGAAATGTTCTAAAACAGAAATCGAACCCTAATGATCCATTTTATTGAACCAAAAATCTTTATTACTAAAAAAATCGATGTAACAGTGAATTTGTAAAAAAAACTTTTTTGCGTGTTCTTCAAGAATCTAAAAATCAATCAAATCCAAGTGTGTTTAATCCATCTGAATAATTTGGTCTGCTCTGATACCAAATGTTAGTCCACAATTCAAGCAATTCAATCAAGATCAACTGAATTTGACAATTAAGAACATGTTCTAGAGAGAGAGTAGAGAGAGAAAATATTGAAGTCGTATATCTCTTAAGCACAATGGATACAAGATACTTGAAACACCCACAACACTCAAGACATTATATATGAGCAAATACCATATTCACTCAAAGGAAACAACTTTGACTAAGCAAAGACTTGACATTGTTTTACTTTACAGACTTAGACTTTTCTACATAAATCTTGGATACAACTATACACTAACAAGAAAGGCGTTGAAGAAGGACTGGACACTCCGAGCCCAACCCAAGCTATCTGGACATAGGAGCTTCTTTCTTTCTCTGTGTCAAATCTATCCGGGGAAAACCAACTCATCACATTCTCTTAAAAAGGATGTTGATGTAAATAAATGTTCTCCATCGCCCCAAAGCACGATACATACCTCTGCAGAGGCATTTGTTTCCTCTGATGCACACACGAGAGATATCCCAAGCGGTTCAGAGCCGCCAGTGAGGACAACCACTGATTCAGTGGGCCTAGACCACCCACAGAATCCACTCATCGACACACAGGTGCATGACTCTGAATCATCACTTGAAAAGATCGATGATAGAACATCTGTAGACGGTTCTTCCTATAAAGATCGTTAAGGATCAGATGGAAATCCTAATGAGCCCAAAATCAAAGCAAGCTTTGCAGGTGCCAAGGGCGACATGGCTCAATCTAGAGCATGTGTTGCTTCAGAGGATAACCCTACTGCACCCATCACAAAGGACGAATTTAGGGCTTTTGCTAACGTGGTGTACACCAACATGGCCGAGTTGAAAAGCTTGGTCCCCACATCCATCATCGCATTGATCTCATAGAAGGAAGATAAAGTCACAAAGGTGGTAAATTCCATCAAAGTCACCTCTGAGGCTAACTCTGCAGAACTCAAGAAGATCATTGATGCCTCTGCCTCACACGCAACCAAAGAAGACTTCGATAAACAAACGAGGGAAGTTGAGGCAAACACAGAGGCTTTGAGGTGTTTGGCGGAGATAGTGAACAAACAAAAGGAAGCCCTTCCTCCATCCATGACCTCACCCTCTGCAGAAGAGGCAATAGCGACTCTGAGAGATGAAATCAAGGACATGGTTCGCAGTACCATGGTCCCTCTGCTCCAATTCTCAATCACAGAACATGAATGAAATGAGCCTCCCATCTTCCTTAGCAACAAAAACCGAACTTCACAAGATGGGAGAGTCACTAATGCAGAAGGTCCACAAGATAGGTGAAGACCTCACTTCTAAGGGCGCGAAAGTCTCAGAGGAGCTCAAGCATACAGTCTCCCTTATGAAGTTTAAGACGACTATGAGGTTAACAAAGCCACAATGGCCGCACACGATGTTGTCGCGATCATCGACCATCATGCCAATATGCACCTCAAGAAACGAAAAACATGGAATAAACCCTCTTCTTGCCAGACAGAGGCAAATGAGAATAAGAGGAAGCACGATGACCAAGGACCAGATGGGCCTGGTCCTTCAGGCCATCGTGAGAGGGAGATCTTCCTTGCTTCACCTGGAATCCCACTATCTGCAGCTCCCCTGAATCAAGTACCCATGAGCTCAGAGGCTAATCCTCAACAGAAGAAACACACCACCTCTGCAACTCACTGTCCCACTAAAGTCCAAAACGTCCAAGTACCAAAAGCTTCAGAAGTTCAAAAAACCCAAAGTTGTAGAGGTCCCCATGAACGAACCTTCCGCCAAAGATAAAGGGGTTGTTTGTTTTTTAAAAAAGAAACCTCTTAATGACTCTTAAGTCTGAAACGTTCAGAAATTTTTACACACCACCCCTTATTAATCATAACTAAAATAAGACTTTAGACTTTAGACCTTTTAAAAAACAAACGGCACCAAAGGGAAAGCCATAGCTACAGAGGTCTCGAAGACAAAGTCTAAGCCTCTGCCTAACTCTAAAAAGATCATGCAGAGTGCCTTCGACTCCTTTGTGATGCCCAAACCCGAGGAAGAAGACTGGGATTTCGACCTAGAGCCTCTGTCAAAACTACCAATCCTAGATCCTCTAGTGAAACCCTCTAAGGATCGAGAAGCAGAGATCATCCAAGGCATGGAAGCATTTAGGAAGCCAATTCCACCCTCCCCTCCAAAGATGGACCTGTAAGAGGTTGTCTACAAATACCTCTATAGTCGAGGAATCAATGATGCACTACCAGAGCCCACTCTTAGTGAAGAAATTATTTCAGAGGAGACCAGAAGGTTCTAAAAAAAAAGGCTTAGCCCAAGGAAAATGTGTTCTCCATGGAAAACATCACAGAAGTTCTGGAATCAAGCAACTGCACACCAAGTGCAAAAAATTTTGGTACAATCAATACTTTGTCCAGAGGGAAGATGGGAAGAAGATGAAATTCATAGATGCAGACTTAAGAAATCTTCACCCCTTCGGCCTCACAGAGCTCTACACATGGATAAATAACAGATTTGGATGGAAGCAAGAAAATCAGAGGGCACATCTAACAATAAGAAACGTCATGCTGGAGAAGCTGCTCTACTACAGACTAGTCGACTTTTAGGTTGCTTTGGACTTGGGAGTAAAGAAGATAGATCTGACACCCCCTGATGACGACTGTCCTTCCTCTGCCGACATCTTACCAAACTCCATCATCACCCATAAAAAATTTGGCTCCGTGTACCTAAACTCTCAAGGTGAAAAGAAGATCTTCATGGGTCACGAAAGCCAGAAGTACTCCACTCAGTCTCTGTTGTTCTTTCAACATGAAATCAGAAGCCACAGAGGTACACAACTCGTCAATCCTGAGGCTGCAGATCAACTTATCACAGATATAGAGGCGTCCATCAGATTTCGAGACATGTGTGTTTTTTTCTACCGAGAGCTGAAGAAGGACGGAGGCTATGGAAAGAAGATAAACGATTTCCCAGACACCAAGATATAGGCTCTGATGTAATGTAAAATTTTCATCTTCACTCATATTTATCTATGTAATACTTATGCTCGGTAAATGCCTTCTGGCATTCTTTATTATATGAATGAATATTATGTCTTCAGAGGATGTGTTCCTTTCACCTCTTTTGATTCTACCTTAGCCATACTTCAACTTTCACATCTTTTATTTTTCAATACTTAGGGGGAGATTGTTAGGTACAATCATTGTATATAGAAGTATTGAAAAATAGGCTAAGTATAGAAACCTCAGAAGACGTCTACCATACACCAAGTTTCCACAGAAATACAAAGCTCAGAAGCTCTGATGACCATCAATCAGATAGAACTTAACCTGAAGATGATCCTCATACCGCAGTGCCTCTGTGATCCTTCACAAGGCCTCTGTGGTGGCTAGCTCTGGAAGATGGAAGACATGTGAATTTCTTGGAGAGACAATGCCATGTGCATATCACGTGCTTCAGTGTTGTACGAAGATTCTCAAGATCAATAGTACACCCATGTTGTTTTTACTTTCCAAGTGGCATTCCATTTATGGAATGTCAATCATTGTCTTGTACGATTGTGTGCTCCATTTCTTGTATATGTAGAGAGCACCTCCTGAATTCATAATGTGCACACACAATTCACCCACGCTTGTCTAGCGAGATTCAAATCTATAGAAAGCAAATATTGTACATACACTACTGCGTGTTCTTGGTGTTTTGACAAGATAATGAAGATGAACTTTCTGTGAATCATTCTTATTGTTTAGAGTTATCTTTGTTTCTTGTATATGCGTGATCACTACCAAACCAAACCATTCATTTGCAATTAAATCTCTTCCGTATACACTTCTGTATACATTTGTTATGGTTAATCATTGATAGACCCAAACTGGGAACCTACAACTGGTATCAGAGCAAACTTTGATGGTAAATATCAAACGATCATGTTCTACAATGATTTAAAGCTATTTGGTAGTACTTTGAACTGATTTTAGCTTCATTTCACACTCACAGAAGAACAATATCTGTATTCTGTGTTTTCTTCAACAAGTTTGATTTAAACATAGTAATAGGAAAGACTCTTACACTAAATCGTTTAAAATCTTGAAATAAGTGTACCAATACTCTTTTCTTCTACATTAAAGCCCAATCTCAGCTTATTTCATCCAAGGTTCATTAAAATCATTAGTTACTGTCCATACTCTGTTTTTCACTACATAACACCTCATTCTCTTCAAAATGGCAAACACTCCAAACTTCTTCACTGCAGGGTCACAATCAAAACCCCCCACTCTACTAAGGGATGAATATCCTCAGTGGAAGATTCACATGGTCCATTTTCTTGAGGGGATCGACCAAAAACTTGTTGAATACCTTCACAATCCACCATACGTGCCCATGGTCACTGTTCCCAGGGTCCCTGCAACTGCGACAACCCTAGAAGTCCCTGAATACCTAAAACCTAAACCAATCGATGAATGGAAGAATAGGACTGGGAAAAACATGAGTTGGCCAAGAAAACCAAAAGACTACTCATTATGGCCATTCCTAATGACATTTCCAGTCCCTAGACTCATGTGAAACCTATAAGGACTTATGGGGTAGAATTAGAGAAACAGCTTGAGGGGAGCCAAGACCCAAAAGAATAATAGAGCTCAGAGCATAAATGAGTACTATGCATTTAAGGCTCTGCCGAGCGAACCCCTACAGAGCACCTATGACAGGTTTAACTCTCTGATAAACAAGTGCAGGAGATATGGAATCCACAGAACCTCTGAGGAAAACATTGTCATTTTCCTAAAGAGTTTGAATGATGAGTGGTTCCAACTATCTATGTCTCTCCAGACAACACAAGATCTAGATACTTGGACTTTGTAAGACCTTTTTAGCACTCTTGTTGGCCAAGAAAAATGTATTTTCCAGGCCAAAACCGAAGTGGGTAGGGCTTTGGTACTGGTAGGCAAGGCCACAGAGGTGCATAACAAGCCTTAGAAGGACAAGGTTGTGGAAGAAGGTGTGAAAAAGAAGAAGCTAAAGAAAGTTATGGTTGTTGGGAGTGAGGAAAAAGATGATTCTAAAGAAGAAGTGAACATGGCTTCCCTTGCCAAGACTTTGGCACTAATCACAAAAGAGTTCCATAGAGGACTCAAAAAGAAGCCCATGTTAGGCAGAAGACAGGACGATGGAGGAGATGGGAGAGGTGGTCGGTTCCGTGATCAAAAGGGATATGGACCACCACAGGGGTATGGGCACAGAAGTTATGGGAGAGACGAGTTTGGAGATCAACAAAGAATGCATGAGCAGAGAGGAGATGAGAGAAGGATGATGGATCAACAGAAGACCATCGAGTACCTACAGAGGGGTACTTAGAGAGATGATAGCAGAGGAAGAGAGAAGACAACCACAAACACCCTGCAGAACACTGGCTGTTTCAAATGCGAAAAGCCGGGACACTATGCTGCAGAGTGTCGAAGCAATACCCGCAGAGTACTATGCACATAAGTCATTGATAGCAGAACAGGACAATCTCAACACTGATGAATCCTTTGATGAAGGGGAAGGCAATGCTTTGTTCTATGGGATGGCAGAGCTCAACTCCTCTGACGTTGATAGTGTGGTATCAACATCTAACTCAGACTATCATGACACAGAACGTAAAGTGTTTAAACTAGCAGAGGAATTTCATGCTTTTAAAAACACATGCTCAGATCTTGAAAAGAAACTTGCCTTCTATGGGCGAGAAGCAAGACTTCTTACTCAGGAAAGGACAAGTTGTTCCTTGAAAAAAAAACTCTGGAGGCTGAGCATGTTAAAGAAAAGAAATCTTTAAAGGAAAAGGTTATCTCCCTTGATAAATCTTTAAAAATTAAGATCAAGGAGCTGATGGACAATGAGAGTGACAGATTAAATGCTCTTGCTCTGAAAAACGTTTTCTAAAAAGAAAGAGAAGTCCGTCATCAAGACTTGCTCGATAGAGATTTATTAATAAGAAAATATCAGGATGCACAGAAGGTGCATGAAAAGGTTAACACTTAAGTCGGCAGAAGAGGTATAGGGTTATGTGATATTGATACCTATACTAGTAGCAAACGAAATCAATCTTTATGAAACATCTTCTGCCTTCAAAAAACAGGGTTTCCCAACTTAACTTCTACTTTTAAGAGGCGTAGAATGTTAGGTCCATTGATCACAGTTTAATTGATTAAGAAAGATTAACAAGAATGATTAGGGAGGAAATTGTTTGTTTATTCACTAATCTAGAGAGAGTCAAATGTTTCTCTCTCTAGAAATACTCAGATCATATACGACTACATTTTGGAATGAAAACTTACAAAATAATTACAAACAAATCCCTATGTATGCCCCATCACCCTTGTATACATTTTAAGCCCAAACCCAATTACATGTCCCAAATTTACAAACACAAAGATTACTTTACAAAACTTCTAAATAGAACATTTTATGTTCTAACATTCTCCCCCTAAGTTTTGTAAAGGAATCATCCTCTTCAGCTTCAGCTCTTCTCCCCCTTGATTTCTTTAAAAAACTTAGTGTTGCTTAACCATCAAAGCATCTCTGGCTCCCCCTTGAAAGTAGCTCTTGTCCATGAAGTTTTAACTTTAATACCAGATCTGATGTAGACAATAACTTCGACTAAGTGCACATAAAGACAACTTTTATCTCTTGTAAATTCAACACATTCGTTATGCCCACAAGAAATAAATGTGTGAATTATGACGTGCAACCAAAGTGCATCTTTAGTTTATAACACTGGATCTGTCTTTGAACCACGAGTTGAATAGGAATTCAGCTTAAGAACTTATTCTGATCATCTTGCAGGAGGAAGCATCTTGTAGCAAACACTACAATGCAAGGGTTAGAAGAAATACTCTGATATTTGTTCCACAACTGATGAAAGACGCTCATTTTCTAACTTCTTTTCAGAACACTACACGAACGAACTCACAACTCCTTTCTTTACGAATCAACTGGATGATTATAAACACTAAAAATTCTGAATCACAACCAAAGAATCAGAACAATGATTGTAGTCACTCACACTTCTGATTGATCAGGTCAGAAGAATGATCAAGAGCACTCAAAGGTCTAACATCGTAGAGAAGTACTCCAGACTGATGATTGCAGATACTCTGGCTGCTAATCCAATCCAATCAGAGACCAAATCCAAACATCCAGTATCTGAAAATCTTGACTAGCATGAGCACTCATGAAAATTTAGATCAGTTGCTAAAAATATGCAACCAACAGAAGATAGGAATGATGTCACATATGCATTACGTGGAAAATCTCGGGAACAGGGCAAACTTGTAGTAAAATGGGTTCAGAACAGTCACTTTTCGCATAACACCAAAAAATCTTCGCATAACACACACAATTCGCAGATCATTGAACATTAAGGGCACAATTCGCATGAGGCTTTAGCCGAAATCTCCCCAATTCGCAAAGGATTGCGTGCGAATTCTTACTTTTCGTATACGCCTATGTGCAAATTCCTCACAATTCGCATATAACTATAAGCGTGTTCTGAACTTCTCGTACAACTCTATCAAGCGAATTATATACTTAGACAAAAATTCATACTGTAAGCCACTTTTCGCATACAACGTCATGTGAATTCTTGACATTTCGCACAGTGTGGCTTGCGAATTCTTCACAATTCGCACACAACATGAGAACAGTAGTATGCGAATTTCTGACATAAAAAAATTGTTGTGTCCAAGGATATTTCATGCGAATTCCTCAAACTTTTCACCATGCGAGTTCTTCGAATTTGAGTCTGAAAGTTTGTAACCATGTTCGAAATTAACAATGGAGCACTTTTGTAGTTGATGATCTTGTCTGGAAAGCACTCTAAAATGAAATTCGATCTCAACACAGTGTATTCATTTTTCGAACCAAAATTCTCAAATTCGACCAATTCTCCCAAATTGATTGAAATTAAGCAATGTAATTGATTCTTTGTAGATCGACTATGTCCACTGAATCAATTTATCATCAAATCTTAACCAATTAAGCACCAAATCAAATAATTTGAACTTCACAGAAACTGTTCATGCGAATGTGAACTGTTCAATAAAAAAAACTTGTGCTCTTGATCGAATCGATGAAAGATTTCTTCGATTTAGGCTCTGATACCACTTGTTAGGTCCATTGATCACAGTTTTATTGATTAAGAAAGATTAACAAGAATAATTAGGGAGGAAATTGTTTGTTTATTCCCTAATCTAGAGAGAGTCAAATGTTTCTCTCTCTAGAAACACTCAGATCATATACGGCTACATTTTGGAATGAAAACTTACAAAACAATTAAAAACAAATCCCTATATATACCCCATCACCCTTGTATACATTTTAAGCCCAAACCCAATTACAAGGCCCAAATATACAAACACAAAGATTACTTTACAAAACTTCTAAATATAACATTTTATGTTCTAACACAGAACCTCTGGAGGACCACACGAGAGGAGTCAATTGATCATGAAAAATGTTTGGTATGAAAACAAGGATTTGCCATCATCAATCTTTGCAAAGAGAAAAGTCATTCCAAAGAAATATATGTCCCAAAAACAGATTAGACTCTTCAAGTTTGGTCATCCAGAAACAAAACTCAAATGGCTTTTGTATGCATGATAACTCCCGAAAAGAAATTGTCCTCTGTGGCACCAGAGTTCATTCCAGCCTCTGTAGAAGAAAAGTTGATGGTACATTTCGAAAATGATTTGAGAAAAGCTTATGAAAACCATTTCTTCAACAGTCCTGGTATGACCTCTACCGTACATAAAATCTTTGAGCAAGATTTGATGGAGAGCTTAAGAGTTCCTGAAAATTTAAATACCCTATGGGACAATCATGATGGAAAATGTAGTACATGTCCATAAGATCATGCCTCCAGTCACAGAGACTTCCTTGATTCAGAATCTGAATATGAAAATGAATCACCCTATGTCGACTTAGAGACTGGCCCTGTCGAGCAAGAAGTAGTTCCTTGCATACTAGAGGGATCTAAATTAGCCTCTGGCGTTCCTAACAGAATGATTCCTCCCAAAAGGAGCTCTACAAGGATCCCTATTTGCTCTGACTTCCTTCATATGTGTCTACAAGCTGTTAGAGCACAGATTGTTGTCTTCAAGATCATCTAGATTGAAAGTCAAACACCCAAGTCAAAGCCTTCATATGCAAAGTCAAAGTCATTCAAAGTGGAAAGTTAAAGTCAACAAATGTCAAAGCTTGTTTGTTTGTTAGTTCTGTTTGTGTGTTGCTTGTAATGTGTCTAGGTATAAATACCATTGTTTTCTTTGTAATAATGTGTGCTTACGATTGAGAATCATATTTGTATATCTTAGATCAAGATATTTGAAGAGAAAGTAAAAGTCTTAGAGATTGAAAATGCTGATCTAAAGAAGAAGATTTCAGAGTTAAAGACTGATAATAACAAGAGAAATGCAGATAAGTCAAAAGTGTTAGAAAGTGATGTTGGGTCTAAAATATACCAAATCTGGATAATGCTGCTGATACTTGATGATTACTACTTCTGAAGAAATTAGTACTGCTACTTGAAGATTAGTACTGCTAGTAGTATTAGTACTGCTTGAAGAGTTAGTACTGCTAGAAGAATAGTTAGTACTGCTTGGAGAGTTAATACTGCAAGATGGAAGTTACTACTACTAGTAGCATGTTAGTACTGCTGATGATGAGAAGATACTGCTAGAAGAATTAATGTTGATGATAATGATAAGGATGGTTTGTTACGTGAAGCAAAAGAATAGGAGTTGAAGATAATTATGGAATGGATGCTGAAGATCAATATTTCTTTAATAATTATCTTGTAATCTATTATATATATATATATTTAGTCTAGAAGTCTTAGATTATAATATAAGATAAGAAAAGTATTTTTTTTTTTTTCGAAGAGAGAATTAGCCTCAAGATTCTTAGTGATCCTTTCATTAGAGAAGTTTTGAACGTGTGTTGAGTTTGTTCAACAGATTGAGGCTTTTGTTGTAATCATTAAGTTAATTCAATATAACTTATGATTTGATTTCATATACTGTTCTATTGATTTTTGTTAAAGTGTTATTCCGCAACTTCTTTAACAAAGTTTCTGAGTGTGTATTTAAATTCTTGTTTTGAATTTCGATCCTGACAAGTGAAAACATTAATTTGAAAAGGAAAATCTTTGAATTAGAAGATCAGATTGTGAGAGTCAAGCAAAATGCTATCAAGAAGAATGAGGAAATAGTACAAGGTTTGGAAGTTGAGAATATTGAATTAAAATTGAATATTTCAAATTTGGAAGTTGAGATTGTCAAAATCAAGGAAGAAGATTCTATCAAGATGAATGTGTATACAACAAAGGGTTTAGAAAATGCTAGTGGAGAGCTGAGAAAGAAGGTTTCTAATTTGGAACAAAAGATTGCCAAAGAAAGAGATGAATTTGCAAAAGAAAAGAAAGGATTTGCAAATGAAAGGCAAAAGTTTGCACAATTATTTTCTGAATTCTCAAGAAAGACTTTTGAAGAGAAGAAGGTAGTTGATCTAAAATGTGCAAAGCTTTCTCAACAAGTGTCAGATTTTGAGAAAGTGATCATCATGGAAAGAGACAAGTTTACAAAAGATAAGAAGATAGTTGAGCAAAAAAATGTTGGAATCTTCAAAGAAATATCTGATCAAAGAAAGCGTAAGTCCAGATTTCAAGCCATGACAAATAATTCAATCAAATCAATACAAAATCTAGAGAGAGAATCTAGAGCGAGAAAGTGATAATGGTCACGTGCTTCTCCTAAACAACAGAACTATTTATATGAGGCTAAAACACTCACAAAGCTAAACTCTCAAAGACTGTACAAAGTCAAAGTCAAACATAAAAAGTCAAAGCAGTTGATCTAAACTATTACATTTACAATCTCCCTTTTTAGATCAACTCAGCAAAATATCTATCTTCCCCATCTTGAAAAGCTTCCTTGCCTGATTCCGAGCAGCGAGTCAAAGATCCTTATGCCCCGTTTGAAATGAATACGATCATCTAAAGCATCCAATACTCTGATCAAGGCAATTTTGTCAAATTTTCCAAGTCCTTTCTCTCCTTGACTGAATTTCTTTTCATTCTCTTTAAACCTTTGATTCAGCTCGAGTCTGATCACTTTCAATGTTCCGTCAGAAAACTTAGCAATTTCTGATATTCTGAGGAATCTCTTCTTGTTTTCTCCATTCTTGTAAACTACTCCAAGCTCTGGTTTATCAATGATAGTGAACATGTTATAGCTTTCCAAATCCTCCAACTCCAAGTTAGGCTTGATCATTTTGACTTTCCTTTGATTAGTTTCAATTGCAAGATGAAAGTCATAGCAGTAAGTATAATTGACATGCCTCCTCATAAATCTCTTGACAACTTCTAAAGCAATGATTATGTTCTTCGATCGAACGGTCATATTTATGAATAAATGGTAGAGGTATTCAATGTCGTCCACATTTAAATGATGAAAGTCAACTTCTGAAAATTCACAATGTGTTAGATCTCTTCTTTGAACATAGAAAATCGGATACCAAATATTCCTTTGAAATTTTCTCATTCCGACTTCTTTCACAGTAACAATCCCTGACTTGTTTTTTACATACTTTTCCGCTTTCTTCTCCCAACTTATCATTCTGGCATACTCCTCCTGAAGCTCTATAGGTAGATGACAAACACCCAGAAACTTGTAGATATCCATCCTCCTAAGCCTGTGTACGAAAATCTCCTTCATTTCTTTTTCCAGAAATGGTGCTCTCAGAGCATTTTTCATATGTCTGATTTGGGATTATGTGGGTGCTAAAGGTGCTTCAGGTTGGTTTGAGGGACCGACTTGAGTTTCTATTGGATTGGAAGGAAAGTATAGTTCAGGTTCGGCTTCGGTGTTAGGTTCAGGTTGGTTTTCAGGTTGGTTGTCATGGATTGGGCCAGGGAATCTGTTTGGGATAGGTAGGTTTGTTTGGCTAGGTGGGTTTTCTGGGCTAGAAATTTGTTGGTTTACTGGGCTAGGTTGTCTTTCTGGGCTAGATAGGTTAATTAGGCTAGGGATAGGTTGGTTTGTAGGGCTAGAGATGTTTTGAGGTGGCTCAGAAAGTTCTCCAAGGTTTATTTCATTGAAGGTAGGGATTTCGGGTAGTTCTCTAGTGGTTTCTGGAAGTTCATGTTGCACTGGGCTTAATTGGATGTCGTCTGGAGTACGTGTAAGGATATCCAGAATGTTCTCATTACCTTCATCATCTAACCCCATCAGCCTATCTCTTTCCTTCTCCTTCAACTTCCAAAACTTTTCATACTTCTCATTAGATGACTCATCTTCATCAGATGACAAATCAACTATATCAATGGCCTGTATCCCAGTAAGCATCATGATCTCCTCCCTTGTAGCAACCTTAGGCTTGGCAACCCTCGATTCTACCTCCTTATTGACATACAACACAATCTCCATCCTTTCTCCTTCATCAACCTGCTCATCAGCTCTTACATCTGTCATCTCAACATCCTCAACAGTTTCTATATCAACCTGAGCAACTTCAGTGTCAGTGGCAATTCTCTATCTCTTAGTCATCTCCCCCTCATGATCTTGATCAGAATCATGATCATGCTTTCTTTTACTAACAGCCTGAACTTTACAAGATTCCTGAACTGCTCTGGTAAGATCTTGAAGATGTTGTACCTCTTCAGACTTAAATGCATTGAATTCTGAGATTGAGACAGTTTCTGAAGGTACTAGAGATCTTAAAAACCCAACCAAATCTGCATCTGTATCATCTGTTGGAGCCTGGGATAGTAGTTTTGCAAACAATAGGGATTTTAGCTCCTCCATAGATAAGTCTGCTTGCTATACTTAAGGTGGTGGAGGTGGTTGAACAGGCTCTTCCACAGCTGGTTCTTTACCCTTTAACAAGATCTTCACCTTCCCCAATTCTTCCTCAAACTTCGCGGATAAACGGTCTTTAACAGCCTTTAAGGCGCCATTGAGAAATTTCTTCGACACGAAGTCTGGTAAGCTAACACCGGGGTCACTTAGACTTCCAGTTAACACAGCAGTTGAAGATTCAACTGTGTGGCATGTGTTCAAAGCTGGTATAGTGTAAGCAATGACAGGACTTCCATCTGATCCTCGTAGAATGGATTGCGGTTCTACTACAAATGTTCCGATCGGGTCACTAAGACATCTGATGGTAGAAAATTGTATAAGCGTCCTAGGAATTAAAGTTGGTAGTTCAAGAGGCGCTAGACTCGATTGTGCACAGAATGGAATTGAGCTCTGGGGCAGCTGAGCTCTAATTTCAATATCCAAACTGTCCGAATGAAAGCTGGATAGAGTGTGTGCTATATCCCCATGCAAAAGTGAGACTACGGCCTGTTGAGAGGCAATAGAATGGGTGGCTTGGGTGTGCAGTTGCATAAGTGGGCTACTTATGTCTTGAATACCCGAACGCAACACATGCGGCGTAGTATTTGTTGTGGTTGCCCTTTCGAATTTGTAAGTTATGGTACACACTCGTTTACCATGTTATTTTCCTTCAATTTCTCTCTGCCTCACATTTTCTGAATTTTCTACTTAAACTCCCTCATCACACCTTATATCTCCCAGAACTTCTTGAATAGTATTAGTAGTTGTATCTAAATCCTTGTCTTCATGGTGTAAAGATATGTCATCCAGGAAACTGATGTTGTGTCCCAAATCATCATTATTGACCTCATCATTGTCTTGTCCTTCATGTGGTCGTGGAGTTGAAGATGGTACTTAATCTGTAGAACTGGCATGCTGATCTGACTCTGTTTCAGAGTTCTGACCATCATGAACAATCCCTTCCTGAGGGCTCAAAGGATGAGTAGTAGCTCTCTCAGGTCGAGATGTGGAAACTACAAGATGAGTGGCATCAAGATCTTGAGTTTCCACAGCTTCAGGTCGAGAATCCTGACCACCTCCAATACCTCTCACAACATTTTCTCTTTGCTCTTCCCGTTCCTGGACTACCGTAGTCTCTGGAACCCTCACTGACTCCACTCTTCTAAGGTTGGAGTCTTGGGTAGGGATAGCCGGTTTTGGCAGTCCCATAGACTCTCTATATTCCCTAACACACTCTGAGTTCGGATTAGCGTAGAAAAATAGAGTTGTTGGGATAGGCATAGAGTAGTTGAATGTCTTGTTTTGCTTCTGGAGATATCTCATCTCACATTTAGGAGATACTTCGTGATGAGATCTCTTTGGAATATCTCTGTTTGAGCGGATCATGCTTCGGACAATTAGCTGAAGGAATCTTTGATAGGGCACATATAATGGTTTCTTGGACGTGCGCTTGCTGATGACCTTTTCATACAGTTCCGTCCAGAATGCCACCGAGTAGTCTACGTGCAGATTGCACACGATAGCATGGAATAGTCTCAAGGTGTGCATGTTGGTGTTGTCGAGGCCTGAGTGCCTTGAGGTCAAACAACGGTTGATTACTGAGAACATTTGATAATAGAATGGCGGTAGATTCGTCTTTTTGAACTCATTGATCTTGTTCAACTGGCCTACATACCCCAAGGCTCAGATGCCTTCATAAACTTCTGAATCGACGGGGGTAAAGGTCAAATGATGTTCGCCAAGATGAGTCTGAGTCTCTGGTATGTTAGAATAGAAGTGAAGTTGTCAATCCTGATTCTGAAATATTTGATAGTGTTGCTCTCCACTACATACTCTATGGTCTTCCAAGCTTGCTGCAGATATATCAAAGGAACATTCGTCGTATCTGTCAGAGCTTTGTTCAGAGGATGACCATTCAGGATTTCTATTACAAGTGGATTGACATTGAGAACGTCAAAATCCACATGGTGGTTGTTCGGAGACAGAAGTAGATACTCAGTAGGATTAATCAGGGCAAGATCAGGATCACCACCGATAGCTGACTATACATGGGATCTGGAAGATGGCATAGGAGTTTCCTTGGACAAATTCGGGTCATTCTCATCCATTTGTACAATGGGATCATGAGAATGTTCATCTGCCATTTTGAACCTGAAACAGAAAGAAAATATTGGATAGAATCCAATGTGTTAGCAATAAGCTCAAAAACTTGTTTTCAGAAAATCATTTGACACACATTATCAAGTATAGAAAAATTGTACTTTAAGCACACAAGGACGGCACAAAGTGTTGCAAGATACAAGATGCAACAATCAGAAAAAAATACAAAAAATAATAATGAACAAAACACTTGATGTTTTGATTTTGTTCTAAAAAAATTTTGTCTTGAATGAACTCTCAAACACTTGAAAGGTTAAAAAAAATTTGGAACTTAAAAAAAATTCTAAGTCCAGAACTCTCATAACACTTAGATGGACTTGAAACTCGCATGAAGTCAAAACATGCAAAACGTTATGATGAAATCAAAACTCGCAAAATACTGAGTTTAGCCTAAGAACTCGCATAAATCTGAGTTTAAGCTAAGAACTCCCACACAACAAAGTTCAAGGACAAGAATACGCATGGTAATGTGTTCATGTCAAGAACACGCAAGAAACTGTTCTTTCAAAAAATTTGAATTTTCGAAATTTTTAATCCCAAAATTAGATTTTAATCTGAAATCTTCATTCTTGTTATTTTCGATTAGGGTTCAATTCCAGATTTATTAAAGTCCAAAAGTCCATCTTTTTAAGATTAATTCAGTCCAATAGTTCTCAAGTTCGAATGGTTCAATAGTTCGAAAGTTTAACAGTCTCAAGTTTGAATCCAAAAACCAAATCAAGTCAAGGTACCCTGCAATCAATTCGACAAAAATAACCCAAAAACATTATTGAGTTCAAACAATAAACAAACATTATTTTGAGAGAACAAGATCAACACACAAGTATTATCGTTCAAGAACATGAACAGTCACAAGAAAAATCGAATGAAAAACCCTAAAAAATTGAAAGACAAATATGCAAAATAAAAGAATAAAGCACAATAAACATAAAGAACAACAATCAAACAATATTGAATCGAAACCTACTCTGAATAGAGATTTGAAGATCAAGGAAATCGAAATTCGCACACACAGTAATTTAAGAGAAAAGATTCTAAGTGAAGAACTCGCTAATGACAATCTGAGAGAAGTGAGCTCAATGAGAGAGAAACATCGAATTTATACCCTGAGAACACGATGACACGTGGCACGATTTGAATGGATGCTCACTTCGCGCAGATCAAAGAGAGGCACTTGCCGCACAACAAAGGCAAGGTCGTGTGTGTTAACTTCGCGCATGAAGCAATGTGCGGGAAGTGGGAAAGCTTGAAAAACTCACATGCAGGGTCATGCGTGAAGTGGGAACTCGCACGACACTGTGTGAGTGTTTCGAGCTTCGCCCAGCCTTTGCTATGCGCAAAGTGAGAACTCGCATGACACAGTGTGTGCGTTCTACACTTTGCGCATGCAATGGTGTGCGCGAACAAGGAACTCGCAAGACAATATGTGCGCATTTTATACTTAGAAAAATTTTGAAAACTTTCCAAAAATGACTTTTCCTACTTTCTAAAAATAGCAAGTTCATTAAAATTACCTTTAAGTTCAAAAATCTTTCTTTTTCTATTAAAAATCTTTCAGATTTCCAAAAATCCTTTTAAAACACAGACTCACACACACACTTACAGACTTTTCAAATTTGCTCCCCCTTGAAGTGTGCATTGATCTGTTTACTCCCCCTTTATTTATGCATTTTGCTCGGCATACTTAAGCACGAGTCCTGATCTGACTTGATCAGAAGTCAATGTCCAAGATGTGAACTTTTAAAATACTGCAAGAAACTTTTACACTACAAAACAGATTAAAATTTTGGTACTCACTGAACATGAGTCCACAACTGTTAGATGTATCAGACTTTGAAAATATTTAATTACCAAAGCACTTAATCAGATAAACTCAGAATCTGCTCCCCCTCAACAACAGGTACAAGAAGTAGAATGTAGCTATGCATTAAGATTCAACATCCCAAGTTTGCTGAACAAAAAATTAAATCTCTTTTCATCAAGAGGTTTAGTTAATAAGTCAGCAACCTAAAAATTTGTTGAGACAAAATGCATTTCTATATTCCCTTTCTCTACATGATCTTTAATGAAATGGTACCTGATGTCAATATGTTTGTTTTTGGAATGTTGTACCAGATTAGAAGTTATTGCAATTGCGCTTTTATAGTCACAGTAGATGGGGACTTTATTGAATGTTTATCCATAATCCTTCACCTGAGTCTTCATCCACATAACTTGTGAGAAACAACTAGCAGCTGCAACATTTTCTACTTGAGCCGCAGAAGTTGACACACAGTTTTATTTCCTTGAGGACCAGCTTACTAACTTGTCTCCCAAATACTGGCAAGCTTCGGAGGTGCTTTTTCTGTCTAATTTATTGTCTGCATGGTGTGCATCTGTATACGTGATTAGCTCAAAACCATAATCTTTCGAATACCAAAGGCCCAGATTTGGTGTGTCCTTAAGGTATCTGAAGATTCTTTTAACAACAGCTAGATGGGACTCTTTTGGATTATCCTGATACCGTGCACAAAAACAGGTAGCAAACATTATATCAGGTCTACTTGATGTCAAATAAAGAAGAGATCCAATCATGCTTCTGTAGGTTCGTTGATCAACTGATTTTCCAGAGATATCAGCGTCCAACAGACTTCCAGACTGCATTGGAGTCTTCATGGGTGATGAAGAGTTCATGTCAAATTTCTTCAACATGTCTCTTATATATTTAGCTTGATTTTTGAAAATCCCTTCCAGGGTTTGTTTAACTTGCAAGCCTAGGAAAAAAATTAGTTCACCCATCATTGACATCTGAAACCTGTTCTTCATGATGTTTTGAAACTCATCACAAAGTTCAGCATTCGTAGAACCAAATATAATATCGTCTACATATATTTGTACAAGTATCAAGTCATCACCTTTCTTCTTTAAAAATAACGTTGTGTCGATTATACCTTTTCGAAATACAGACTCAGTCAGGTAAATTGATAGGGTTTCATACCATGCACGTGGTGATTTCTTCAATCTATAGAGCGCTTTGTCCAGCACGTACACATAGTCTGGGAACTTTGGATCTGTGAAACCTTCAGGATGACTTACATACACTTCTTCATGTAGGATAACGTTGAGGAATGCTGACTTGACATCCATCTGGTATACCTTGATGTTTTTGTGTGCAACATATGCAAGAAATATCCTGATTGCTTCGATCCTTGCTACGGGTGCGTAGGTTTCGTCATAATCAATGTCTTCTTGCTGATTGTTACCCTTCGCGACTAACCGAGCTTTGTTACTAACAAGTATACCCCCTTCGTCCTTCTTGTTTCGAAATACCCACTTAGTACCGACGATTGTTTTGTCTTTGGGTCTTGGTACTAATCGCCACACTTCATTTCTCTTGAATTCGTTGAGCACGTCTTGCATTGCGTTAATCCAATCTGGATCTTTAAGTGCCTCAGACGGCTTCTTCAGTTCTATGCTGCTTAAGAAATTTGTGAACATACAGAAGTTTGTAGACGCAGACGCAGTGGCAGATCTAGTAGACACCTTAGCATTCGGATCACCAATGATGTTTTCTGAGGGGACACTCTTTGTCCATTTGTGGATGCTTGGCAGTACATCTATCTCAGTCTGATCATTTGAGGTATCAAACTCATCCTGGATTGCAGGCAGATCGACTTCTTTTGCAGTGGGACTCTTTGCACTTTGTGAAGGATCAACTTCCTCTGATGTAGTTTCTGGCTGATGCTCCCCAGATACTGCTGATGTAGATCCCGGTTCAACCAGTTGTGAGATCATGTTAATTGTGCTGTCTGGTTCAGCTTGTTCAGAAACAACTTTTGTTTGTCTTGTGGAAGCTTCACCAATATCTTCAAAGGGTCCTAAGATTTCTTCACTTGTAGTATGTGAGTCAGTATTTGTTATATTTTCTTGATTGTTATCTTCAGTAGTTAAATCATTAAATGCATGAAAGAATAACATATCAATATCAGATTCAGTGAGGGTTTGAGAATGCTTATACTTTTGAAGATCAGGTTCTACATTGCTTGATGTAGAAGCTCTATCTGTAAGTACGAGTTCTGAACTGATGTGTTTAGAAGTCCTAGTGTTAAGTCTATTTTTAGTAGTAATCAATGTATTTATACTTTGTGTCTAAGTGTGCTTAGTTTGACTTTATCTTGTATGTCTTAGTCAAGGGGTATTTAAGTCCCCTTTGTGCTTTGTCTTTGTAACTTTGGAACTCATTTGAATACATCAGTTTACTTTTGGCGCACACTCTCTCTACTTTCTCTCTCTAAGATTTGGTAGATCTTGGATTATCAATTGGTATCAGAGCTGTACCAAAAAATTTCAGAAAGTTTTACACAACATATTCAGATCAATTTCTGAATTTTGGTTCAAAAAGTTTTTTTTTTAAATTTTAAGAACACAGATTCATCACTGTCAAATCAGATTTTCTGTGATTTGTTGTAGTTTGTGTGTGAATCTGATTGTTTTGTGATCGATTCTTATATTAGAATGATTCTTGTTTAGATTCGATCACAGTTTGAGCACTAAATCGATTTTAATTTCTGAAATTTTGATTTTTTTTGGATCTTGATTGAAAAATTGTCGTTCTCTGTGAATCATAAATTGCAAAAGAATTTGTTGTTTTCGGCAATTTTGATTTGTTAAGAATATGTTTAGAATTGATTTTCATTTGTGATACAATTTTCAAGAATCAATTTGCAGGTACATGAAGAACTCTGGATTGTGATTGGAAGCTTCATGATAGTGGGGCGGTGGCTGCAACTCATCATCTTCACAAGTTTTTCGCCAATAACTTCATTGATTTTATACCACCCATTCTTTCCATTTTTGCACCAAATATGGTTGGCGCAAAGTTAGTCACTCATCAATTTTAATGGGGAGGTTTACAAGTTTGTAGGTTGGTAGTGGAATCATTTGTGGCTGCAATTTATTAACTTGTTTTGCGCCATGTACATCCTCTATCATATTGATGTTTTACGTGCGCCAATCATAATAAGGTAGTGGATTTTGTTCCACTCATATGGTTTGCGCCAACTTTAATTTGATATTAAAGTGATTTGCGCCAACAATTTTATAAAGTTTGCGCCACCATCATATTAAGATTTGCGCCACTTACTCATTTGACATAATTGTTTTTGCGCCTTTCACATCTAGCGTAAACTTCCATTTTGAACCAACCAAATTGGTATTTTTGAAGTGTTAATGGGGCAGTGGCTATGTGTTGAATTGATATGCAAATTTCCACCGATTACAAGTGATCAATCGTGCGCCACCAACTGTTAGCGCAAAATTCTTTCTTGCGCCACATTATCTTCACGCAAAATTCTTTCTCGCGCCACTAACAGCTCGCGCAAATCTGTTTCTTGCGCTACCAATATTTCACGCAAAAGCTTACTTTGCGCCAACTTTATCACTTTTGCACAAGATTTCATTTTAATTGGAATTTACTTTTGCGCGTTTGTTTATTAAATAAATTGATCTGCATTTTTAAATTTCAGGTGTTCTGCGCGTTGAAGTTCAGGAAATTTGAGAGAAGTTCTAGGAGTTTCAGAGATTGAATTTTTCTGAGATTATTTTGTGTTGATCTGAGTTTGACTTTCAGTCAAATTTGTTCTGAATTGTTTGGGAACGATCATTCTTATCAAGATGATTTCTCATTCAATATTTTATGAGAGAGGAAATACTGTATTTTCAGTTAGATTGTCTGATTTTTGTATTTGAATTCATTACAACTAACGATCATTTTGTCAAATTCTTTTTGAAACAGGATGAGTTCACCAATATTACTCAGAGGAAGATACGAGCAGTGGAAAGTTGATTTTTTCAATTTTGTAGATAAACATGAGCTGAGTTGCTATATCAGATTATCATTGTCTGAAGGAGAAATGAAACCTCAAACTCCAACAGAAGATTGTTCTGAGGAACAGGAGAAAAGAAAGAGAGCAGATATTTTAGCCCAAACTTTTGTGTTTAATAGTATTCGTCATGATATTAATGGTCATATAAATACCTATCAATTGACAGGAAAAAATTTATACAAGTCGACAGGAAAAGAGATGTGGGACTATCTTGAATGGACGATGTTAGGGCCAAAGGTTGTGTCTGAGCTAAAAGGGAAGATTTCTGAGTTGGAAGATAAAATTCAGCAAGTCGTATCTGTTGAGAGTTATGAAGAGAAGATTAGAAGTTTGGAAGATTCTAATATTGAACATCGAAAGAAAATATCTGATTTCGAACAAAAGATGGTCAAAGAAAGATATGAGTTTGAGAGTAAAAAGAAAGAGTTTGCTAAAAAGTTTTCAGAGTTTTCCAAGAAGAGTTTTGAAGAAAAGAAGAATGTTGAGCTTAAATGCATAAAGCTTTCTCAGCAAGTTTCTGATTTTGAGAAAGTACTTATCTTAGAAAGAGAAAAGTTTGCCAAAAAGAAGAAGGCCATTGAACAAAAGAATTGTAGAAGAGTCTCATTGTAAATCATTTTAGACGTATGAATATTGAAGATCTACTTTCTCTCTCTAGTTCTTACTTACTTAATCTTGATGAGAAATGCTTGATTGTTTGGGATTTTACATTCACAATTGGTATCAGAGCCATTCTAAATCAGAGAAGATTGAGAGAAACGTTTTTTGATTCTGAATTTGTGTTTAAATCAGAAAATTTGATTGATTTTCTTGATTTTTTCAAGAAAATCTCATTTTTTGATTTTTCATCAAAATCAGACTGAAATCTGATCGAATTTTCTTGTATATTGATTTGTTGGATTCGTTTTTGATAGTAGAACATATTTGATTCACATCATTTTGCAAGAAATTCACATTTTGAAGTTCAATTTTGAGAATTTTTGTTTTTCTGGAAAAGTCGATCAACGTACTGTTCTTTTCACGACTTCACGATTTTGTGGTTTTTGATCAAATTGTTTGATTCAAAGTTGTTAGAAAACAGTTTTCGATCACTTCTGGTTGAGAAAATTTCATTAAATTCGATTTTGTAATCAATTTTAGAAGTTGTTTCTGGATTTTATGTGTTTTGTGCCAGATCTGGATTTTCGCGAGTTCATCTGATTTTGCGCCAGTTCATCCAGACTTTGCGCCAGTTCTTCTAAAGTTTGTTCTATTTTCTTCTGAATTTTGCGCTAGTTGATCTAAACTTTGCGCCAGTTTTTCTCAGGTTTTCATCAAGTTCAGATCTCATCTCACGAAAAGTTGAAGTTTACTTCATCAGTTCATCGCGCAAAGAATATTTTGCGCCATCTGCACATCGCGCAAAGTAAAGTTTGCGCCATCCTTATCTCACGAGAAGTTCAGTTCAGAGTGCGCAAGTGATCTTTTGCGCTACAATCATCCTACGCAAAGTAAAGTTTGCGTCACCTTAGTATCACGCAAAGTTACATTTGCGCCACCAACATCTCACGCAAAGTTTGTTTTGCGCCATCAACGCTTCGTGCAAATACAAGTTTGCGCCATATTATCTGCTTCCAGACTTGGATTATTTCTGCACATTATGACTTTGTGTTTATGTAAAGATGTCTCTACAAGCTCAGTTTCACAAGAACGACATAATGATGTCTTTGGGGTCAGACACTCGTCCTCCAGTGTTGATTAATGAAAATGAATTTCAGCAATGGCAAGACAGATTCATCAATTTCATAGAGCGACAACCTAATGGTGACAATATGATGAAGTCTCTTACTGAAGGTCCTATGGTAAGGCTTATGAAAGAAATTCCAACCACTGCAAATACTCCGGCTACGAGGGTTGAGAAGCTTATAAGAGAGTATGATGCTGAAGAGCTTTTGTGACATCAAGCTGATAATCAAGCAAAGTCTAATCTAATTCTTGCACTGCCTAATTCAATCTACAACCGAATTGACTGTTTCAAGCAAAATCCGATGCTAATGTGGACTCAGCTAGAAAAGATAATGCTTGGATCAGCAGTTGCCACTTAACTCCGTCAGACAAGATACATGAACAATTTTGAGGAGTTTAAGGCAAAAGATGGAGAAAGTCTGAAAAGTGTGTTTGACAGATTTTGGGCTGTGATAAATGATTTGTATAAGATTAAGGTGACAAAGACTGAACTGGAAGCTAATCTGAAAATTTTAAATTCTCTTCAACCAGAATGGAGCAAATATTGTCATAGAATGAGGAATGATGTCATGATATCTACAATGCCGATACAGGAACTTTATGAAAACTTGATGGCTGATGAGAATTTGGTGCTAGAAAAGAAAGCAAAGATTGATAAGAAAAGCAAACCAAAGACAGTACACCCAATTGCTCTCCTTGCTATCCAATTAGCCAAAAAAGCATTATCTGAGAATGCTTATGATGGATCTACTGATGATGACGGTGAAGCTCTGGAAAAGGCTATGATTCTTCTCTCGCAACATTATCATAAGAAATTCCAGCACAGATCAGGTTCCAACAATCTTCGTTTCACTTTCGGTTCAAAGAAAGTGGAACCCGGTGCTCCTTCAAAGCCATATGTTCCAAAGTATGAACCTGCTAAAGTGGCTGAGCCGAAAAAGGAGGAAAAGAAGGCAATGAATTGCTTCAACTGTGGAAAACCAAGACATATAGCAGAGTGTCGAGTGAATGTTGTCAGGGATTTTGCTTTTTACAGGAAAAAGTTGGAACTTGCAGAAAAGAGAGAGAATGGAACAATTCTTCTTGCTGAGGAGGAATACTGGTTAGATCACTCAGCCAATGAAGCAGAGAATGAGGAAACGGCTGCCATGTGTTTTATTGGGGATGATAAGAGTGATGATGAAGATGAAGATACTTCCACCGATGAATCTGAGGTACCTTCTGAGTTTGATTACAACTTTATTTCATCTCAAATGAACGTCATAATAACTGCTTTACATGACTTACGTTCAAAGCTCTTGTCTGAAAAGGAAACTAATCAAGAAAAATCTGTCATGATTGATAAATTGAAAATTTCATTGAAAGATGAAAAATTTATTTTGACAGATACAAAAGAGAAGTTTCAAAAGAAATGGAGGAATTAGAAGATTTAAATAAGACTAATCTTGATTCTTTGACAGAAATGACCAATTTGAATCAAACTTTCTCTGATAAAATAATTGCTTTAGAAGGAAAGTTATATTTGAGAGAACAAACTGAGAAAACAATTTATATGAATAAACCAAGGAGTGATGAATCAATAAAAGAAAGATGGGGACTTGGTTTTGAAAATCCACATTGTTTAAACAATGTTATTTCAAAAAACCCCCACTTTATATAATTTTGATTATCTAAATCTTGCAAAATATGCTCCTCAATTTAAAATTGAGTGGATGAATGAAAAGCAAGAATTAGAAATTGAAAATCAGAAAAGAATGAACAACAAGAAAATGGAAATGCCATTTGTTTATACTCATGAAAATGCCAAATATTTTCCTGAAAAATCAAAGAAGTCCAGAAAATCTCAAAATGTTTTAAATGTCAATTCTTCCATTAAATCTTCGTTACCAAATTATTATTTTGATATATATGCCAATAACACTAATAAGGAAAATATATCTCCGGTTTCTTATGATTCTAAGAGATATATTCCCCCATTAGTATTAGAGGGCAAAATCATTGATCTTGAAGATAAAATGGAAGAACAAAGTCTTCAAAATGAATTTGAAAATAATTTATTTCTTTTTATCATGAAATCAAGTTTCGAAGACAAAATCATTTCTCAAAAACAAGACTTTGATGACAAAATAAATTCTAGATTTTCTACCGATTCTAAGGAAAATACTCAAAAAGTTCAAACAAGTGAAAGTTTGCGCCAACCACAGGTAGAGCAAACTGAAGGTTTGCGCCAGAAGTTGGTTGCGCAAAGTTCAGTATGCGCCACCAGTGGGTCGCGCAAATCTCTTCCGGTCTTGTGTTTTTCTGAAAATCATGACTCCGAGGCTAGTTCAACAATGATGAATGCCCAGTTTGATTTCTTAGATAAAATTTCTTCTTCCAATTCAATTTTTGATGATTCTTTTATGCTAAATGATCAGTATTATAAACCAAAGCGTAAAAGAAGAAGGTCAAAGAAACAAGATACTGTCATTTCTGAAAATTCTAATTCTTCTGATTCTACTGGTTCAGATCGGACTTTGAACAAGTCGACAAGGCAGATATGGAGAGTCAAGAAGAGATCAGCAGAATCTGAAACTTTAGAGGATAAATGTGTAGATCGTCTTTGTAAAACGGATACATTCGCATTTTGTAATAAAAACACAAAATATTTGTGAATTACAAATCCCAAACAATCAAGCTAAATCTCAATCAAAGATGAACAATTAACAAGAACTAGAGAGAGAGTAGAGAGAGAAAGTAGATCTTGAATTCTCTAATCACAAGTCTCACAAATCTGATTTTTACAATACGTGCTTACAAAATTACAAGGCCCTAAAACTATTTATACTACAAGCTAATACAAAAACTAAACAACTAAGCAATTAAACAACTTTGACTTTCTAAGAGTTTGACATTCTTGACTTTACAAGATTGACTTTCTAATTAAATCTTGGATACAATATTTTGACTTAACAATCTCCCCCTTTGTATTCAAGATTTAATAAAAAATTGACACTAGTCATCAGCATTTGATTCTTCAACTTTTGTCTCTGACAACTTTGAACTTTGAAGCTTTAACAATCTTCAGTCTTTCAGCCTTTGAAGAATCTTTAAAAGTCTTTTGCACTTTGTAGCTTTGAAAGTCAACAAGTCTTGAAAGCGAACAAGAATTCTTCAAACTCCTTTGAAACTTTGAAACATCTTTGAAAACTTTTGAAACTTCTTTCATCTCTGAGAAATCTTTCAAAACTGTATCTTCATCACTCTGATCTCTGGATTGTCTTCAGAAAAACAAACTTTCACGAATCTTGATTTATCTTTGAATCATCTACAAAACTTTTCTCAAATCATCTTCATTCGGAAATTGAATCATCATGGAATGATTTCTTTTCATCAATCTTGAATAAATTGAACTTTCTGAAACTTTGACATCTCTTCATGGCATTGAAATTGAATCTTTGTAAATGTCTCCCCCTTTTTTATGATTGTGAGCATCATGATCATCAAAACATCTTCAATTTCGACACAGTCTTTGATCACCCCCTTTGTATTCAAATAACAATTTCCCCTTTCAATGATAATTTGACAGTCGCCGCTCTTTGATCTGAATAGCTGAATCATGAACTGTATATACCCAAATCTTTTCAAATTCAGAAAAATGATCGTGGTAATCCTGATTCAACAAATGAAACAGTTAGGAATGCATGTCAGTAACACAAAGTTACTGTGTACAACGAATGTACAATTTAAGGAGCTGGTTTGATGATGACTCCCCAGGACTTCCATTCAATCATTGAAAAACACAAGGTTTATCTATAAATGTTCTGACAGAAAAACAAATTTTCTGTGTGCTCGTGCTTGTGTATGAAAGAATTAAGCACAATGATTGTGTTTCATAAGGCTCAAATTGTGTAAACTGTTGAGACAACAACAGATATTACACGAACTCAATGTGCATGAAAGAGGTGCGAAGGTGGGGCAACTTTCCTTCTTTTTCAATATCTAAATCTTCCGAGTGAAGATCAGATAGTAGATGTGTTGCATCCCCAATGAAAAATGAAACATTTCTTTTTTGGGAAAGAAATGAGTGGTTGGTGGGGTAATTGCAAGAGTTGGAATGGGCTCACTGCCTGTTTCAATGATGGTAACCAAATAATGTTAACCAATCAGTAGATGTGGCTGCCCGACTCAGAAAGTGGTTGGTGCAGAGTTCTGATATTCTTTTAACTCTTTTCTCACACCCTCTTTCTTTTTATCATTATGCTCACTTTCTAACCAAACTCTCATTTTCCATTTTTCCGCTTCACACAATGTGAAAAACTCAACCGGATGAGTTATCTCCCCCACTCTTTGATTTTGACCCCTTACCCCTCAATCACTCAAGGATAACTTCCTGGGTAGGAAACACAGGTTTACGTGAATCCATGAAAGTTCTGTTTAAGCTCACACACGAATCCCATGTAAGTCATAAAAAAATAGTTTCTCAATAGTTTAACTGAACAGTTAAGCACAAGATAAGATAACACTGTCAAAATGTATGCTCATGAGATTTGAGCAATTGAACAATGAAGATCTCTCAAAACAAGAAAATTGAATGAAAGAAATGAAATCAAGAGAATTGTTTTGAGAATCTGACAATGTATTAATCAGATCAAATAAAAAGGTAAGGGTATCAAAGAATTTGAAATTTTGTTTATATGAATGAATATAAACAATTTTGCAATTGAAGCACAAAATTAGAAATAATGATTGATGCTCAACAATAGTGAATAGCAAACGGGGGTATTACCATCGAAAAATTGTTTGATATGAGACATGGTAATAACAAATTCAAATGAAGTACTGAATCGATGTGTGTGAATACTTTACAGTATATGGAAAAGACAATACACGAGTATTGATCTTTGGAAACACACGGTCAGTTAAACATTAAGCTCAAAATTTAAAAAACATTTAAAAGCTCACTTCTGAATTCATGAAATCTTTTGAGAATAGAGAAGTGGTTTGAACATTTAAGAAACTGTTTTTCATGCTTGAAAGTTGTTCTTATTTCAAACAATAAGAGATCTAGGATCAGAAGATATTTACCTTTAAGCTCCCCCTTAAATCATGAAATAATGATTTAGGTCTTTTAAGCTCCCCCTGGATATTTGCAAAATATCCAGGTCTGAACATTGAAGAACGGGTCCTGATCTGTCATGTGATCAGAAGCCATCACCTTTACTCCCCCTATAAATTATGCAACAGAAGATTTATCAATGAAAACAAGATAGAGATCCACAATTCCTTCTGGAATGTAGTCCGTCATATCAGTAAGATTTATCAGTGAAAAAGTACAGGATAGAGATCTACAATTCCTTCGGGAATGTCGTTCGTCATATCTCTCTAATGCATATTTCAGAAAAGAAAGTACTCCCCCTTGATGGTTGATTTCCTCATTTGAGCATTGGAGTACAATCCTTATATCATGACAGGAGTAAAGGTCTTTAATCGTTGAGGTACGGGTCCTAAGCTGATGTGCTTAGAAGGCATAGTCTTTCAACTTTGAAGTCTGGGTTTTGAATTGATTTATTCAAAAGCCTTGGTTCTCTTACTCCCCCTTGACTTGAGGTGCCTACAACACAGAATCAGTTTTCGGCTTTGGTACCCACTGGTATTTGGGTCCATGAATGTTAGTTGCAGTTCTTGTGGCGGTAATCGAGTAAGGACCATACTAGAAATGATCACTCATCTTGTGAATAGGATCATGTGTATAGCAATAAGAACAATAGTATTTCTTACCTGACAACCTGATTAATTGATCTCTCGTGTATAAATGATCAGGTTTACCTTTATGCGCTTTGTTCTTTTTGGCTTTGTGTGTATGTACACATGATGTCTTCCCTTTCAGCTCATCTTCCTTGTCATCTTTGACTAATTTCTTCTTCCAGATCAGTTCCTCTTTCTTGTAACTTCTTCTTCTCGGATATGTACCTGAACCATCTAAATTTCTATCATAGAAAATGTTAGTTCTACGAATCTGATCAAAATATTTAACTGACCTTTGTGAAGAGACAGATTTCTGATTTGAACTTGAAGCTGTCTTTTCAAGCTCTTTAATCTTTGAAGCAAAGTTATCTCTTTCTTTAACAAGCAGGTCAATCTTCTTCGTGAACTAAGACTTTATTTTCTGCTCTTTTAGTGCATTAGCAAATAGTTCAGATAGCTTGGCAGTCAACTTTTTGATCTCATTCTCAAATATCCATCGTTCTTCTTCAAATCCTTTCTCTGAATCGTTTCTCTGGCCGGATAGTTCCTTCAAGAATCCCACATTCTTCTGTTCAATGGCCTTCTTTTCTTTAACAAACTTCTCTCTTTCCAATATAAGTACTTTCTCAAAATCGGAAACTTGTTGAGAAAGCTTTATGCATTTAAGCTCAACTGACTTCTTCTCTTCAAAACACTTTCTTGAGAAATCTGAGAACTTCTTTGAAAAACCTTTCTTTTCACTCTCAAAATTAGCTTTATCTTCAGCAACCTTTTGCTCCAAATCAGATATATTCTTTCTAAGCTCAGCATTCTCAGATTCCAATCTTAGTATCTTCTTTTTAAGATCAGTATTTGTACTTTCCAAGGAAGATATATTCTCTTCGAAAGCCTTAAACTTGCTTTGAAGCTCAACTGATTCTGCTTGCAGCTCAGGTGATTTCTGTTCAGTTGTCTTCAGTTGGCTTTGAAGATTTATAATCTCTCTCTCTTTCTCTTTTATCTCTTTCTCCTTTTCATAGATGATACCTGAAAAATTAGAGATAATATTAGTACACTTTATACATTCAGGAGTTTTAACACAGTTGAACAATTGAAGTTGCAACTCCTGAATCCTTTTGAGATATTCTGAATTCTTAATTTTCATAGTATTTCGTTCAGTTTCTATAACAGATATCTCAGGCTTGTACATATTTGACATCTGTAATGAGAAATCAGCTTGATATGAATGATCGTTCCCAAATAATTCAGAAATTTTGACTGAAAGTCAAAATCAGATCAGCACAAAAAATAAATTCAGAAATTCTCAAAGCACTTGAATTATCTATCTCTGAATCAAAACCTGCAAATCAGAAAGACATGAATCAGATTAATTGAAATATGGCGCAAAAATGAAACTTGAATAACACTTGTTTTGCGCGAACTGATGATAGCGCAAGAAACAGTTTTGTGCGAACTGTTGGTGACGCAAGAAAGAATTTTGCGAGAACGGTTGGTGGTGCAAATCTCAAACACCTAGAATTAGAACATCGACTCACTAATCAAACTCAGCCAATCACGGCTTCACTTTGATTTTCCATCTTCACACAAGTTTTGCGTGAGTAGCTTTTGGCGCAAAGTAAGACTTTGCGTGAGGTTTGATTGGCGCAAAGTATTGTTGAAATGGGTGGCGCAAAGTAAGATTATCACCTTCCCATTATCTTGAATATCTAATCACATTCAAAAATTCACTAATTTTCCAAATGAAAATCAATACAGTAGCCACCGATTTGAACAATTAACACAACCCACTAATAATCTTTCAACCAATCAAAATTTAATGCTTTAATGAATTCCATTGCCGGCCACATAGATGTTCATCCACTCAATTTCAATTTGAACTTTGATTTCAATACTCCACCGTCCCACTATAGGCCATCCAATCAATTTTACTTTGAACTCTGATTTACATTCTGTAGCATCTTCCCACAAATTTGCGCTAGACTCATACAACTTTGCGCTAGACTCAAGCACACCACCGACCCACTAAATTTGTAATCCAATTAAAGACAAATTCCACCGATTGAATTTGATTTCACCACTAAACAAAATCACACTGCATCCACCGAATTGAATTTGATACTTCATCAGCCGCAGATTGAATTTGATTTTCAGCCCTGTGGATTGCGTTCTTCGATAAATTGCAAAATCAAACGTGCAAAAATTCAATACAATCAAACATTCAAATCTTGATAATTCATCAATACAATCGAAAAACAATTCTAAACATATTTCTAAAATCAATTTCTGATTAACAACTACAAATCACAGAATTTGATTCAACCAGTGTTCTAACAAAAATTTTCAAGAAATCAAAATTTCAGAAATCGACATCAATTTAGTTCGAATTTCGAGATGAAATCAATACAAGAATGTTGGGAACTGAAGAAAAACTCAAGTATGGTTAATGCTGCTGGTTCAGAGTTAATACTGCTAGAAGACTTTAAGGTTAATACTGCTGAGTATTACTACTGCTAGTAGTTAATACTGCTAGTCAAAGTTAGTGCTGCTTGAACAAAGTTAGTACTGCTTAGCTAGTTAGTACTGCTAGTAGTTAGTGCTGCTTAGTAGTTAATGCTGCTAGAAGAAGTTAATGCTGCTAATCATGGTTAATGCTGCTTAAGAGATTCGGATGGAAAGAATGACAGATGGATAATCTGAAGATTATGGAAGCTTTGAGATATACATGGAAGATATACTGAAGATTTGTTTAATTATTGTAATTATCTTTTGACTAGTATATGTATAGAATGTATAGAATAGATAAAGGTGAGAACTTTTGTTATTCATTCTTTGAGAGAGAAAATCAACCTCAAGACATAGATCCTAATTCTAGAGAAGTAGAATTCGTATTGGTGAGCCTGTTCATCAATATTGAGGTTGAGTGTGTAATCTTGTAACTTCAAAGCATTCAATACAAGTTTACAGTTTGTTGATTATATTCTGTTTTGATTTTCTGTTTGATTAAATATCAAAGTGTTATTCCGCAAACTTCTTTGATATTGTTTATGAGAATTAATTCTTGTTGAGAATTCGATCCTGACAAGTGGTATCAGAGCCTAACTCTCTCAGAAACAGTTATTCATCATGGAAAATCTTACAGAATCAAGCAGTACTTTGGTTTCTAAGGTTCCAATGCTCAAACCAAGTGAGTTTGACATGTGGAAGATCAGAATCAGACAATATATTCTTCTCACTGACTACTCAATGTGGGATATCATTGAGAATGGTCCTTCTGAAGCTGGAAGGATAGGACCAGATGGGAAAAGACCTCCACCAAAGACAGATGGTGAGAGGAAGATCAGACAGACAGAGATGAAGGCCTTGAGCACTCTGCTCTTGGACATTCCCAATGAATATCAGCATCAATTTTGCAACTGCACTGATGCTCAGATTCTCTGGAATGCTCTAGAGAAAAGATTTGCTGGAACTAAGAGCATCAAAAGAAATCAAAGAGATGTTCTAAAGCAGCAGTATGAGAACTTCACTTCCACAAAGAATGAGTCTATGACTCAAACTTTTGATAGGTTCAATAAACTCATAGGTGAACTGGCTACTGTAGGGGTGAAGATGGAACAAGATGATATCAACAGAAAGTTCCTCAGATCTCTTGGGGATGAATGGACTATGTACACTGTCTCATATAGACAGGGTGACAATCTGGAAGAGAAAGAACTTGATGATCTATACAATGATCTAAGAGTTTTTGAAACTGAGGTAGAAACCAAGAAGAAGCCCTCTGGTTATATTCACAATGCTGCACTTCTTTCAGCATCCACTGATACTACTGCCAACCCTGAAGCAGTTAGTACTGCCAGTGGAGTAAGTTTAGAAAAAGGCACTGAAACTATCTTTGAAGCCTTTTTGTCCAGTCATAGCAGCAATTCTCTGATTAATGATGATCTTGATCAAATTCACCCTGATGATCTGGAGGAGATGGATATTAAATGGCAGATGGCCATGTTATCCATGAGGGTGAAAAAGTTCATTAAAAGAACTGGAAGAAATAACTTCTCTCAAAGAAGAGAAGATGGAGCTGGTTTTGACAAAACCAAGGTGGAATGTTTTAAGTGTCACAAGAAAGGACACTTTGCTAGAGAATGCAGGAGTGCTGTTCCAAACAACAACCATCAACAAGCTCAGAATGGAGGATACAATCTGAACAAGAATCCTGCTCAAGCCCTTGTTTCTCAACAAGGAATGGGATTTGACTGGAGTGATCAAGCTGAGGAAGCCATTCAGAACCAAGCTCTTATGGCAGAAGTGTCTGATCTCCCCACTGAGGTAAGTTCTAATCTTTGCACTAAATCTTGCATTGACACTGTTACAAGATACAGGGATCACAATCAAAGTATGTGTGATGACCTCAAAAGATTAGAAAAGGACAGAAGAGATTATGTGTTGATAGTAGAGAGATTTGAAGAGCAAATCAAAGGCTTTCAAGCTAATGAACTTCAACACTCTTATGACACAAACTATTGGAAGTGGGAAAAGAATGAGTTAGAAACCAAACTGTCTAAGTCCTTAGAAGAGAATGATAGACTGAAAGAGGAACTGTCAAAAGTTAAGCTTGACATAGACAAGGTTTCTTATGCTTCAAAAGCAATGGACTCTCTTCTAAAGGCTCAGATACATGATAAGATGAAGCCTGGTATTGGATACAACAATACACCCCCTCCTTACAATAACAACTATATTTCTCCTACATCAGACTTGTTAGAAACTAAGGAGAAAAAGGACTTGTCTGAAGAAGCTTTTAAGATAGATCCTTTGGATGAGGTAGTAGTTAAGGATTTGACTGAGAAAGGAGCCAGTGAGAACAGGGATAATAATGTGAGTAAAAATATACCATTAGAAAACAATATTATCACCAATGAGGGATGTGGGAAAATCTGGGTCAAGTCCAAGGAGATAGAGAAGACTAAAGGAAATGATAACAAGGTCCATTACAAACAAACCACAGTTGTGAATCCTAGATCTTGTAAACAGTGTGATTGCAATAAAGCCAAGAGCCTAAATTCTGGTTTAAAAAGAGGAAATCAAAGAAACTGGAATAATCAATGGGCTCAGAAACAAGGAGTTGATCTGAATAAAATCAATAGACCAAAACCTTGTTTTGTATGTGGCAAGTTGAATCATTTGGCTAAGTATTGTTACTTTAACCCTATTAACCAACAGATGAACTTTCAAAGATTTGTGCAAAAATCTGTGGGTTATAGGAAGGCTGGAAAGAAACATGTGATAAAGAAATCTATTGAAAGTAAAGGCACTTTAAAGAAAAAGATTTTAAAAGAAAGTGTCAAAATGTGGGTACCTAGAAGTACTAACAGTGTTATTACTGCTAACAATATTAGTACTGCTAACACAATTACTACTGCTAACAGTGTTAGTACTGCTGAAAATATTAATGCTGCTAATACTTTTAATACCTCTTCAAAGGTTAATACTGCCAACACAGTTACTGCTGCTAACACAGTTACTACTGCTAACAAGGTTAGTACTGCTAAGCATGCAAGTGCTGCCAAGGCAGTTAGTACTTCTAAAACCAGTACTGATTCTAGCAAAAATATTTCCAAGCCTATTATTGTAACAAAGTACTCCAAGAATGAGGAGTTAAAGTTCAAAAATCTTGTCAAGAAAGAATGCAAGTATTTTGATGAGAAAGGGGTACCCAAGACCACTTTGGCTTGGGTTCCTAATTCATACTAATTGATTTATTTAATGTGCAGGGCAACCAACAGCTCAAGGGAAAGAGCATTTGGCATGTTGATAGTGGTTGCTCTAGGCACATGACAGGCAACATGTCATGCCTTCAGGACTTCAAGCATATCAATGGAGGACATGTTGCATTTGGAGATAATCTTACTGGTGGTAAGATAAGTGGAAAAGGTAATGTCACCAAAGGTAAGATGACATTTGAGGATGTCTACTATGTTGATCAATTAAAGTACAACCTGTTAAGTGTATCACAGGTTTGTGACAAACAACATAGTATATTATTTACTAATACTGAGTGTATGATTCTTGCTCCAGGGTTCAAGGTAGTTGATGAAAGCATGATACTACTTAGAACTCCAAGAAAGGACAATGTTTACTGTCTTGATATGGACAATGTTGATAGTGATTAATCTCTGAATTGTCTTGTTTCAAAAGCTTCTGTAGATGAATCTTCTCTTTGGCACAGAAGGATGTGTCACATGAATTTCAAGACTATGAACAATCTTGTTAAAAACAACCTTGTAAGAGGTTTACCTTCAAAAGTCTTTTCATGTGATGATCATTGTGTTGCTTGTCTTAAAGGCAAACAGCACAAAACTTCTCATAAGACCAAAGAGTTAAATTCTGTTTCTTCTTGTCTCCAGTTACTGCATATGGATCTGTTTGGTCCTACAAATGTTATGAGTATAGGCAAGAAATCTTACTGCTTGGTTATTGTTGATGATTACTCCAGATTTACTTGGGTATATTTTCTAAGGACTAAGGATGAAACATGTGGTCTTATCAAATCCTTTATTCTAAGAATTGAAAACCAAACTAATCAAAGAGTAAAAGTCATTAGATCAGATAATGGAACTGAGTTTAAAAATCATGATCTAAACACCTTTTGTGAAGAAAAAGGTATTGAGAGGCAATATAGTGTTCCTAGGACTCCTCAACAAAATGGTGTTGCTGAAAGGAGAAATAGAACACTAATAGAGGCTGCTAGATCTCTGTTGGTTGATTCAAAATTGCCAATTACCTTCTGGGCTGAAGCAGTTAATACTGCTTGTTATGTCCAAAACAGAGTTCTAATGGTCAAGCAAAAGAACAAGACCCCATATGAGCTTTTAAATCAAAGAAAACCCTTCATTGGCTTCTTCAAACCTTTTGGGTGTCCTTGTACGATTCTCAATACCAAATCTCACTTAGGTAAGTTTGATAGCAAAGCAGATGATGAATTTCTTGTTGGATATTCATCTCAGAGTAAGGCTTACAGAGTTTTTAACTCTTCTTCTAGAATAATTGAAGAAAGTGACAATGTCAAATGCAATGAGAACACACCAAATCCTGTTGGGTCTGGACCTCAGTGGCTATTTGACATTGATTCACTAACTAACTCTTTTGGTTTCAGTAATGAGTATACAGGAACAGGAAGTGGAGGATCAGGAATCACACAAGTTCCAGAAAGTATATCTAAATCTGTGATTTTTCCCATACCCACAGTAAATTCTGTTGAAGACTGAGAAAAGGAATCATTTACTGGACCAAGTCAGAGTGAAGAAGAAACTAGAGATGAGGAGACTCAAGAAAATAATGAAGTGGCATCTGAAAACACTTCAGTTGAGTTGCATGAATCCAATCTTGAGACTGGACTAAATGGAGAACCTAGTCATAACACCAGAGTTCAAAAGAATCATCCTCCACAGCTGGTAATAGGAGATATCTCTTCTCCTATGATGACTAGACATCAAAGCAGGCTTCAGGAAATGCAAGATCAACAGCATACAGTGCTTTCTTGTTTTCTATCACAGCTTGAGCCTAAAAAGGCACATGATGCTATGAAAGAATCTAGCTGGATAGAAGCAATGCAAGAAGAACTGTTACAGTTCAAGCTCCAAGATGTATGGGATCTAGTAGACCTTCCTAAAGGTCACAGAGCAATTGGCACAAAATGGATTTTCAGAAACAAGAGAGATGAAAGAGGCATTGTCATAAGGAACAAAGCAAGGCTGGTGGCTCAAGGATATACTCAAGAAGAGGGTATAGATTATGAAGAAGTTTTTGCACCTGTGGCTAGGATAGAAGCAATCAGACTATTTCTAGCCTATGCTTCTTACATGAATTTCAAAGTTTATCAAATGGATGTAAAAAGTGCTTTTCTCTATGGCTCAATTGAAGAAGAAGTATATGTCTGTCAACCACCAGGGTTTGAAAACCCAAGCTATCCAGACAGGGTATACAAATTAAAGAAAGCACTTTATGGACAACATCAAGCTCCAAGAGCATGGTATGACACTCTGTCATCCTATCTCTTGGAAAATGACTTTGAAAGAGGAGTCATTGATAAGACTCTATTTATCAAGAGAAAGAAGAAGGATATCTTGCTGGTCCAAATCTATGTTGATGACATTATCTTTGGATCTACAAGAAACAACTTGTGCAAGGAGTTTGAGGATTTAATGCATCAAAGGTTCAAAATGAGTTCCATGGGGGAACTTACTTTCTTCCTTGGACTCCAAGTTCAACAAAAGTCAGATGGAATCTTCATCTGTCAATCCAAGTATGTGCAGGACATTCTAACCAAGTTTGGTTTCTCAGAGTCAAAACCTGCCAGCACACCTATGGAAACACACAAGCAAATAACAGCAGATCTTGAGGGGGAGGATATAGATGTGCATCATTACAGATCCATGATTGGCTCTCTCATGTATCTCACAGCATCAAGGCCAGATATAATGTTTCCAGTCTGTGTATGTGCAAGATTCCAAGTTAGGCCAAAGCAATCTCATTTTCAAGCTGTTAAGAGGATATTCAGATATCTCAAAGGGCAACCCAGATTGGGACTTTGGTATCCTCATGACTCACCTTTTGACCTAATAGCATACTCAGACAGTGATCTAGGTGGGGCACACTTGGACAGAAAATCTACTTCTGGAGGATGTCAGTTTTTGGGTGCTAGACTAGTCTCATGGCAGTGCAAGAAACAAACCACAGTATCCACATCTACAACAGAGGCAGAGTACATAGCAGCTGCAAGTTGCTGTTCTCAAGTCTTATGGATTCAGAATCAAATGTTGGATTATGGGGTCACCTTTCTACACACTCCAATCTTTATTGACAACAGCAGTGCTATTAGCATTGTGAATAATCCAGTCAAGCACTCAAAAACAAAGCACATTGAGATCAGGTATCACTTTATAAGAGATTGTAATGAAAAGAAACTTATTCAAGTTGTCAAAGTTCACACTGATAATCAGTTTGCTGATCTATTCACTAAAGCTTTTGATGTGGGTAGATTCACTTTCTTGGTAACAAGTGTGGGAATGATCAACTCTGAATAATCCCCTTCTCAAAAAGTGGTTTTATACCTGTATATTATTCTTGGAGTTACTAATCTTCTTTTTCAGGATATGCATAGTAGTACTCAGTGTTTAGCAAGTTTAAAAGGAGTAAGTCAGTTAATACTGCTAGTAGTTACTACTGCTTTCAGTTAATACTGCTAGTGGTTAATACTGCTTTCAGTGGTTAATACTGCTAGTAGTTACTACTGCTAGTGGTTAATACTGCTTTCAGTGGTTAATACTATTAGTGGTTAATACTGCTTTCAGTTAATACTGCTAGTAGTTAATACTGCTTTCAGTTAATACTGCTCGTTAGTTAATACTGCTAGTAGTTAATACTGCTTTCAGTTAATACTGCTCGTTAGTTAATACTGCTCGTAGTTAATACTGCTAGTTAGTTAATACTGCTAGTAGTTAATACTGCTCTAGGTTAATACTGCTTATGTTCCGAATACTATAAATACTCTTTGCCCGCCTAAAAGTTCATAACGACTCTTTGCATACTGTTCTCTTGTGCTCTAAACCTTTTCTCTCTCAAGTTCGAAGTCTTCAGGCAAGCTTTTCACTAAGATCAATGGCATCAATGACTTTCATTGACGAGCACAATGAGATTGCGATGCTACAAAAACCAAAGCAAGCTGCAGGATTTCATCAGATTGTGGATTTCCTCAAGTCAAGCCACATTGCTCATGCTCTTATTGTATCCCCTACAATCTATATCGAGCATCAAAGGCAGTTCTGGGCTAATGCAACCATTGTTGTTGAGAATGGTGTGCAGATGATCAAGACAAGAATCTGTGATCAATCACTAACAGTTACTGAAGAGGTTATTCGCATTAGTCTACGTCTAGACGATGCCTCTGGTATAACCTCTATCCCAAACGATGAACTGTTTTCAAATCTTACAAGAATGGGGTATGGAGGCCCATTGGGAGTTTTCAAATTCTCTAAAGCAAAATTTTCACCCCAATGGCGTTTCTTTGTCCATACTCTTATGCATTGTATCTCCAAAAAGACTACTGGATGGAGTGAGTTCAGCAGCACTATTACTTATGCTTTGGTGTGCTTGGCCACTGCCAGAAAGTATAATTTTTCTAAAATGATTTTCAGTGATCTTGTCTCAAACATGGGAAACAAAAAGAGCTTCTTTATGTATCCCAGGTTTGTTCAAGAAGTTATTACTCATGAATTGACGGATATACCTCAACCTGTTGGGGTATATGTACCTAAACCCCCCAAAGGCAAGGTTTTCTCAAATATGAGAAGATCTGTTGGGGACTCTAAAGGAGTTGACACCCCATTGTTCTCTACAATGATGGTGGTGTCCCAAACCAATGAAGGTATGGCAGCAGGGTCAAGGCCCCCATTAGACCAACCTACTGCTAGCCAAGCCCAACCTTCCCTCTCAAAATCAATTCCCCAGTCCCTTCTTGAAAAACCAACCTCTCCTATCACCCAAACTTACAAGAGGAAACAGGTAAAGAAGGCTCCTTCCCTTCTTGTACCATTACCCACTCAGCCTTTAAGCCCTCTAAAGGAGAATTCTCCCCTAGAGAATATCCAAAGGGAAACCACAAGGGTGTCTCCCAACCCAAAGGAGGTGCTCTCTGAGGAGGAGGTAGAGCATATGGGTGATGAGGCTGCCACTACTCCTGCTAGCACAGAGGAGGAAAGTGGTAACATCAATAAGACCTCCCCCATGGCAACTTTAAATGAGCAATCATTTGAAGGTCCCTGGTGCCAAGAAACCACAGGGGTGGATAGTGCTTCTGCTAGGCAGAAGACTTCCCCTACTAAAAGATCCAATGATCCTTCAAAGGAGGGTAACACTTCTAGAGAAGGTGAGGACAGATATAGTTACCTGGAATTGATGGAAACCATGGGAAACATCAACCTAGATGTTATGAAACAAGGAAAAGAAATAGAGAAGATGAAGCTGGTGATCCTGTCACAACAAGTCCAGATTGCAAAACTAAAGAAGATGGTGACAAGGCTGATTCAAAAGAAGAAAAGGAAACAATTTGTGCTAAAGAGAAGGGAACCAGTGTCTGATGCTCCCAAAAAGGGGGAGTCAGAGGCTGAAGTAAACCTGAATGAGGAAAAAGAAACAGTTGAGGGGGAGCATGATGGGGAGAAGAACAGTATTGAGGGGGAGTTAGAAGCAGAAACTGTTAGTGCTACTGAAACTTCACAAGCAGAAGTAACAAAGTTATCTCCAATAGAAATTGAAGTAGCTGAAATGCTCATCAAAGCAAAGAATGACACTCTCAAAACAAAGGGAGTGGTCATAAATGAAGGGGGAGAAAAAGGAGAAGTGAGCAAGAAAGATAACAGTAAGAAGCCAATGAACAAAGACAAAGGAAAAGCAAAGATGGTGGAATCTGATCAACCAGTCAAGAAGCAAAGGTTGGTTGAATCAGATGAAACTCTAGCCCGGAAGATGCAGGAGGATATTGAAAAAGAAGAAAGAGTTCAGGTTGAAAAAGACAGGGAGATGGCAAAGGCTCTAGCTGCTGAATTAAATGAAGCTTATCAGAAAGGGCTTGAAACAGAGAAAGCTAAACAAAGGGCAATAAGCTTGAGAAAGGCCATGTTAGTCAAATCAAGTGCAAAGAAAAGAAGACCTTCACAAACTTACCTTGCCACTCAGGAAAGAAACAAAATGATAACTTTCTTGAGGAGTGCAATTGGGGTAAAGAAAGAAATGTTTGTGAAGATGACTTTTGATCAAATCAGGGATCTTTATGAGAAAGAAATGGGGAAGCTGAAAAATAATGAAAAGGATAGAGTGGAGTTTGAAAAGAAGGCAAAGGAGATACATGATGTGAATATGCATCAACCATTCCCTGAAAGTGAAGAGGGAACTCCTATCAAAGAAAAGGCAGAGAACAAGGAAGAAAAGAAGAAGGAAGCTACTTTAGTGCAGGTTCAAAAGACTCTGAAAAGAACCAAAATGATGGCTAAAAGAAAGAAAAGTGTAAAGAAGCCTAGAGTAGAAGAAGAGCAAAAGGTTACTGAAGAAGAAGAGGCACCTCAGAATGAAGCTAAAACTCAGGAAGAAATACCACAGAGTTCAGATGTAAACATGTACATGGTAGTAATGGATAAAATTCCAAAGCCTATTTCAGTTGAACCTGTTGGATTTAAACCCCCTGAAGTTATCCATTGGGATATTATGGAGGTGGATGGCAAAGAATACATCAGATTGAAAAGAAATGATGAGAAGTATGAAGTATACAACACCTGGAACAAAATTGTCAGAGAGTGTTCAAGATCTGATTTGGAAGAAATGTTTGAAGTGGGGATGAAAATTTATGCAGATCAGTTGAAAGCTCCAGGGTTACCTATAGTGAAGCTGGTCATGGAATACTTGTGTATGTTATTCAATCCAGAAGTAGTGAAGCACTTAATCAGAGATGTGTTCAAAACTGTTAGAGGATGGACTCTCTATGAAAGGAGTGGAGTCTATGAACTAGCATTGGATACTTTCCACATGGAGTACTACTTGGTGGATAGGGTCTACAAGCATACAAATCTTAAGCTTCATGCCATGTTGAATAAGAAGTTGGGTTGTGCACCAAATTCAGAAATGGCCAAGTATCTAATTCAGAGGACTATCAATCAGAGTATGGGACTGGATCCTAATATTGGAGTAGATCAATGAAGATTTTGGGAGCATCTGAAGAACTTGACTTCTCTTCCTAAAAGTCAAGTTAGGGGGAGATTGTTGGGAACTGAAGAAAAACTCAAGTATGGTTAATGCTGCTGGTTCAGAGTTAATACTGCTAGAAGACTTTAAGGTTAATACTGCTGAGTATTACTACTGCTAGTAGTTAATACTGCTAGTCAAAGTTAGTGCTGCTTGAACAAAGTTAGTACTGCTTAGCGAGTTAGTACTGCTAGTAGTTAGTGCTGCTTAGTAGTTAATGCTGCTAGAAGAAGTTAATGCTGCTAATCATGGTTAGTGCTGCTTAAGAGATTCGGATGGAAAGAATGACAGCTGGATAATCTGAAGATTATGGAAGCTTTGAGATATACATGGAAGATATACTGAAGATTTGTTTAATTATTGTAATTATCTTTTGACTAGTATATGTATAGAATGTATAGAATAGATAAAGGTGAGAACTTTTGTTATTCATTCTTTGAGAGAGAAAATCAACCTCAAGACATAGATCCTAATTCTAGAGAAGTAGAATTCGTATTGGTGAGCCTGTTCATCAATATTGAGGTTGAGTGTGTAATCTTGTAACTTCAAAGCATTCAATACAAGTTTACAATTTGTTGATTATATTCTGTTTTGATTTTCTGTTTGATTAAATATCAAAGTGTTATTTCGCAAACTTCTTTGATATTGTTTATGAGAATTAATTCTTATTGAGAATTCGATCCTGACAAAGAAACAATCCAAAACATAAATCTAATCCAATAGTTCCATTTTCTTGCATCAAAATCGATTTTTTTTTTAAAAATTTGGATGAACAATAACTCTTGTGTTCTTGAGAATTTTCAGAAAATAAAACTTTTTCGATCTAAAAATCCAGATTTCAATCCATCTTTTTGTGCAAATCTTTTCTGAAAATCATTTGGTACGACTCTGATACCAATTGTGAATTACAAATCCCAAACAATCAAGCTAAATCTCAATCAAAGATGAACAATTAACAAGAACTAGAGAGAGTAGAGAGAGAAAGTAGATCTTGAATTCTCTAATCACAAGTCTCACAAATCTGATTTTTACAATATGTGCTTACAAAATTACAAGGCCCTAGAACTATTTATACTACAAGCTAATACAAAAACTTAACAACTAAGCAATTAAACAACTTTGACTTTCTAAGACTTTGACATTGTTGACTTTACAAGATTGACTTTCTAATTAAATCTTGGATACAATATTTTGACTTAACAATATTCAATAAAGCTAATGATTCAAATTGCAAAGAATATCTCATATTGTTCTTCTAGTTCTGATTCAGATGATTATATTTCTTCCTCCATGGATGATTATGTTCATATTTTTCTAAAAAGGGAGTTTTGAAAAATAAGACGCAAAGGACTAACAAGAAGGGACCCATAAGCATATGAGTACCTAAATTTGTGTAATTTCTGAATGTGTAGCTTAGTCAATTATGGTATCTAGATTCGGGGTGTTCCAAACACATGATGGGCAACAAATCATTACTTTCAAATTTTAAAGAAAAATGTTGCGGTCGTGTTAAGTTTGGAAACTACGAGACTGCTCCTATTTTAGGCTATGGTGATCTTGTGCAAGGAAATATCACTGTCAAGCGAGTTAGCTATGTTGAAGGTCTTAGCCACAATCTATTCAACATCGGGCAATTTTGTGACAAAGATCTTGAAGTCAGCTTCAAATCTAAACGAGTTGCAGTAAAGAATGATAGTGGTCGGGATTTACTTGTCAGAGAGAAGATCAAATTTATATACTATTGATCTTTCCAAGGTTAAAATTCCATCAAATATTTGTTTGTTATCTAAAGCCTTTGTTCATGAAAGTTGGATATGGCACCGACGACTAGCTCATCTCAACTTCAAATACATGGACCGCCTTGTCAAGAATGATTTCGTACGAGGTCTCCCAGTACTCCGATTTCAGAAAGACCACCTTTGTCAAGACTGCGAGAAAGGAAAGATGAAGAGAGTTCCGCATAAGCCAAAACCCGAAGCCTGCACTTCAGACATTCTTGATATCCTACATGTTGACTTATGTGGACCAATGAAGACAAAGAGCATCGGAAAGAAAACATACGTTTTGGTGGTTGTTGATGATTATTCATGCTATACATGGGTCAAGTTTCTCAAGTCCAAATATGAGACTCCGGACATTCTCATCAACCTAATCAAAACGATACAAACCAACAAGCAAAAAGTGGTCAAAGTTGCCAGATCAGACAATGGTACAAAATTCAAAAACAACACTCTTCAAGCTTTCTACAAAGATCAAGGCATTCAACAACAGTTTTCTGCTGCTCGAACAACGCAACAAAATGGTGTTGTTGAATGAAGAAATAAAACGCTTGTCGAGGCTGCCAGATCGATGCTTGCTTATTCCGGTCTTCCTTTGTCACATTGGGCTGAAGCGGTGTCTACTGCATGTCATACTCAGAACAGATCCATTCTACATCTCCGATTCAACAACACATCTTATGAGCTTATGAATGACATCAAACCAAATGTCAAATATTTCAAATCATTTGGGTGTAAGTGTTATATTCTGAATGATCGCGATAATCTGAACAAATTCAGTCCAAATGCAGATGAGGGTATTTTTCTGGGTTATTCTTCTACTTCTGCGGCTTACCGAGTCTTTCTTACTTCAGTCAGAAAAGTGATAGAGAGTGTGAATGTTAAATTTGACGAAGCTGCATATTTGGTTTCTGGTCAAACATGTCCAGAACCCGCACTTTCAGGGAATTTAGCTTCTGGACAAGCCAGTTCAGAACCTGCACTACAACAGACAAATCAGGATCCATCTTCTTCTTTGCTTAATCTCACTGATCTTGATTTTCTTTTTGAGCATTTTTATGATGATGTGCCAAAATCTAACACTGAAAATGCTTCAAATGTTTTGAATCAGGAAACTGTAAGCGCATCTACTACCAATTCCGCTGCATCTATCTCTGAAACTGATGTTGTTCCAGTACCTTCTGAATCTGAAAACATTCTTTCTGAAATTCATCCAGCTCTATTAGAACCTGAACAAGTGAATATTGAATCTGTTCAAGAAGCATCTGTTCAAGAAGCACCTGTTCAAGAAGAATCTGTTCAAGCAGAACCAGTTCAAGAAGAAGAACAAACTATTGATATTCAACAACCAATTCCAGAGTCTGATTCTGATGTTGTTGAATTACCCCCTCCTCCAGTTCAAACATTTTCTGTCTCCTCATATGACATAGACGTAACTGAAGCTCTTTCTCAACAATTAGAGGTTGTTCAAGAAGTTATTGATCCTCTCCCTCACACCACCAAATGGACAAGATCTCATCCTATTCATCAGATTATTGGTGATCCTCAAGCAAGCGTATCTACTCGTTCTAAGATGGGAACTCCAAACGAATGTCTATTCACTTGCTTTCTAAGCAAGATTGAACCAACCAAAGTATCTGAAGCGTTGGAGGATCCGGATTGGATAATAGCGATGCAAGAGGAACTCAATCAATTTGACGCATTAAAAGTTTGGAGACCTGTTCCAAGGCCAAAAGGAAAAAGCATTATTGGCACAAAGTGGATATTCAAGAACAAGAAAGATAAAGATGGTATCGTCATTCGCAACAAAGCTCGATTGGTTGCCAAGGGTTATCGACAAGAAGAAGGAATCGACTACGATGAAACTTTCGCGCCAGTTGCAAGATTAGAAGCTATTCGAATGTTTCTCGCTTTTGCTGCTTATCGCAATTTTACCGTGTATCAGATGGATGTAAAGACAACCTTTCTCAACGGGAAACTGAAAGAAGTTTACGTTTCTCAACCAGAGGGGTTTGTTGACAAAGACCATCCTGATCACGTATACTTTATTGATAAAGAACTGTATGGCTTGAAACAAGCACCAAGGGTGAGGTATAATGAGTTGTCGGCCTTTTTGATCAAATCCGGTTTACCAAAGGATCCATAGAAACAACTCTTTTTATTTACCGTTCTAACTTGGATATCTGCTTAGTTCAAATATATGTAGATGATATTATATTTGGTGCGACTAATCAATCTTTATGTACTTGGTTTTCTGATCTCATGACCTCTAGGTTTCAAATGAGCATGATGGGAGAAATTAATTTCTTCCTCGGCTTACAAGTGAAACAACTTCCAGATGGAATCTTCATTAATCAGTTGAAGTATGTGTTTGATATCTTGAAGAAATTCAAGATGGATAAATCTTCTTCAATTGGCATGCCTATGGCTCATGGTGCTAAAATTGGACTAGATCCGGATGGAAAAGCTGTGGGCGTCAAGACATATCGAGGAATGATTGGATCACTCATGTACTTAGCTGCAAGTCGGCCAGATATCATGTTCTCTACCTGCTTATGTGCCAGATTTCAAGCAAAGCAAAAGGAATCGCATCTCTTAGCAGTCAAGCGAATTTTTCATTACATCAAAGGAACTCCGTACTTAGGTTTGTGGTATCCTAAGAGTTTTGATTATAAACTAATTGCTTATTCTGATGCAGATTTTGGTGGAAATCAATTGGACCGGAAAAGTACTTTAGGTCACCTTCAATTTCTTGGTGATATACTGATAAGTTGGGCGTCGAAGAAGCAAAACTATGTTTCTATCTCAACTGCAGAAGCAGAATACGTCGCCGTAGCTAGTTGTTGTGCACAAGTGTTATGAATGAAGACACAACTTCGTGACTACGGGATGCTATTCAAAAGAGTTCCAATCTACTGTGACATCAAATCCGCGATCGCGATATCAGTCAATCCGGTCCAGCACACAAAGACCAAACACATAGATATGAGGTACCACTTCATAAAGCATCATGTGGAAGAAGGTACTATTGAATTATATTTTGTTCCAACTGAATATCAACTTGCTGATATTTTTACAAAAGCTTTAGATGAAAAACGTTTTAATTTTCTGCTTTCAAAACTCGGCATGTTGAATTTAAAAGTTTAAATCTTTACAAATTTTATTCTATAAAGTAAAAGTTTTACAGGTTTTCTTTCTTTTGAATAAAATGTATGTCTAGGATAAATTTTCAAGTTGCTTTGTTTATATCGAAGTTTTATATGTTCAACTTTCAAGTCTTAGAAAAGTCGAAAGGTCAGCAACATGTTTGAAACTTTTGCATTCTGCTTTAAAGATATGTGATTCAGAATATTTATAGTTTACAATGCTTGGAAATCCAAAAAAGTCTGAATTATGGATCGTAATGAAAATATGGGCTAAGCACTTAGATGTAAAACTTGGTGATTGAGATGAATTATATATATAAAATACATAAGTCTCTAAGTTTAAAAGTTTGTACATGTGACCTTTCTGGTTTGGGAAAGTAAGTTCCGTGGGATGCTTGTCATCTGGTCCCCTAAGGTCAATTGGTCTGGGAGTGATCGAACCCAAATCCTTTTATAGAATCAGATCGAAAGTGATGTTCTACTGGTATGAATGGGTTTAGGATGTGTCGATGTAGCCTTTCTGATATGAGAGAGTAAGTTCCAAGGGGTGCTTGACACCTAGTCCTCTAAGGCCAACTGGTCTGGGAGCGGCTGACCCAAATCCTGCAATAGGGTCAGATAGAAAGTTACGTTTACGACATGCTCTTTACTTACCAAACTTTTTGAATAAAAGATGCCAATGTGCACAAGCTTAAAAGATGCCAAAGAGCACACTCATGTGAAGATGCCAATGTGCACAATGCTAAAAGATGCCAATGAGCACACATCTCATGATACTTGGTGATATGTTTGAGTTGCGATAAACCTATAAATTTGTGAAAGTCTTAATTCGTGATGGCTTAGTGTGAGTACATGCAAAGTTCTCTATTATATTTTAAGAATTGCATTTTCTTGAAGCTAATCGAAGTTCGCATGCGAACACACTGATTAGATAGCTGGAAGTTTTTGAAACTGAACATGTCTTAACTTGATATGCAATTAAAATTGTCTCTGTATCCAACAACACATACTTGATTTCAATTGATTGATAAATCTGTGATATTTTACTGAGTAGAATTTAATTTGTTTAGTGTTTAAAATTTTATATGTTCAGTTGTTTCAAAATTTATATTTAGTATAATTTTCTTTTTACACTAATGTTTCTATGTTTGTGTATCCATATCTTTGTAAATTGGTATATGCATTTTTCAAGGGGGAGAGACAATCTGAATGAGAATTTGACAATCTTCTGTTTTTGAGGGGGAGTGAATAACGTGGTCAGGTACATATCTGATACAGTGATTAACGTTCAGATAAGCAGTTCATCAGGTATGTATTTTTGTTTTTTTCTATACAAATGCTATAGTGATTTGTTATATTTAGTGCATTTGTGTAGGGGGAGTAAAAGAGCTTTACAGGTAAAAAAAAATTTTGTGCTATTAACTGTATTTTTGTTAGAGTGTTATTTTTTTTAGTGTTATTTTTTTAGTTTAAATAGTGAAAGTCCTATTCATTTTTCTTTTTCTCGCTCCATTTCTGCTATTTTGAACTCTGACTATTGGTTTCCCTCTCTGTATCGATCTTCCTTTCTTCAATTTCAGATTTGTTCATCGATTGAGGTATGTTTCCTATTTCTCTTCATCTTTGATTTATGGTTATTTTGAGTGTAGCATTGTTAATCTTCGGTTTGTTTTGCGATTGTTTATTGTGCGATTTTGCTCAACTGTTCATCTTCTTCTTCATTCAGATTGATCTTCTTTGTTAAAATTGATTGTTGGGTTGGTCTTAGTTCCTATTTTCGACCCTCAGGTATGTGATTTCAACCTTTATTTTGTCGTATTTTGATTTGTTTTTGGGTTTGTCTGTGTGCGACTGTTCATCTTTAGTTTTTCAAAATTTTCAAATTTTTGAGTTGAATACTGATTTTAATCAGTATTAGATTGATCGAAAAGTGGTTATAATTGTTCTTTATGTTTTTTGACCACCCATTTTACCTTTTAAATTGATTTCTTTGAAATTTTTGACAAATCAGAGATGAACTCGCGTGTTTTTCGATTTTCTAGGGTTTTTGCGTGATCTAAGTTGCTAGCGCAAACTTAAGTTTGCGCCACCTTCATGTAACGCAAACTTAGTTTTGCGCTACCTACTTAAAACGTATTTTTTTGTTGAATCTTTAGATGTGTATAGATTTGCGTCACACGTTGGTCACGCTAAGTATATTTTGCGCTACTCGTGGTTCACGCAAAGTTTCTTTTGCGCTACCTTCGTGTCGCGCAAACCTATGTTGTGCTTGGTCTGTTTGAAGAAAATTTTCCAAGTCATTTTTGCTTCACAAGTGCATCGAGCAAACTTCGTTTTGCGCCATGTACTCGAAACGCAAACATTGTTTTGCGCCAACAGTTTGTCGCGCAAACCTTGTTTTGCCTCACAAGTTCATAGCGCAAACCTGAGTTTGCGCCACGCACTTGTCGCGCAAACATGACTTAGAAAAATTTTCATTTTTTTTCTGTTTTACTTTTATTTTCCAAGTCTAATTTTCTTCATTTTTTGTTTCATAGGTATTTTAATGGCTTCTCAAAACATCACTGATCTAATGATTCAAGATGAGAATGTACTCCAAGATGATCCATCTGATCGTGCATCCCGCGAGACGCCTATGTCGTCTGTACCTTCTACTGGGGCGAATCTTTCTGCTCAACGGTGAACACCGAATGAGGTGTTTCCTACTATGCTCTATGTTTTGCCGTACAAAGCAAACAACTATTTCGTGGATTTTGACAAGATCAAGATTCATCCAGTGATTCGAGCAATTCTCAAAGGACATCTTCTTGCTCCGGCTCTTACTTTCTGTGCCGATGTTCCTGAGGTGTATCTTCAACAGGCTTGGAATACTATATCTAAGAATGAGCGAGTTCGTCCTAATCGCTTCGACTTGCAGATCGATCAGTTCGATTCATTTCTTTCCTATAAACGACTTCGACTGATTCTGGAGCTTCCTGAACCTAATTCTCGACCAGGTCGTACTTCGTATGACAACTATCCTTCAGAATCAGATGTTCTAGAGGGTATTCGCAATTTGGGCTATCTTGGTGTTTTGGATAAAGTGAGTCAGTTTGATAAATCCAACCTTCCACCGGTTTGGTATGCATTGTTTTCCTTACTCAACAGGTGTCTGACATCTATGCATTCAGGAACGGACAATGCTAGTCTGCATTATCTCATATTGTTCCATGCAGTTGTCTATGACTTGCATGTCGACTACACGTACATCTTTTGGACCGAACTATCCGAGAGAGTGCAAGACAAGATGACTCATAAGAAGAGGAAGTTTATTCCTTTTATTCGATACATGAAGCTCATTGTTCGGAGTATGCTAAGAAGTAACCCCGATATTCCTAGGCGATTTTCTTGGAATCAAGTTGGGGATACTGAGATGACATTCATTCAGAAACAAAAGAAAACTTTTGAGTACTCGATGCCAATTCCTTTTGTGTTCATTGCAAATTATGCTGATCCGTCTGATGACAGCATAATTCAATATTGTTTGGAACATGATATTTCTTTGGAAGATGAACAAGCAGAACCTTCTCATGTTGCTGAAGCTGATCAAGCAGTTGAAACAGATATTGTGGATCAACAGATTAGTGATGTACTTGCTACAATTGACAATGTTGTAATTGATAATGAGCCTACTGATGATCATGCTGAAAATGATGATGATGCCAATACTGATGTTGGTGATGTTGGAGATGGAAATGATAATGATAATGATGGAGATCAACCTGCTATACAAGCTTTGGAAAGAGAGGTCAGAGAAGCAGAGTTGCATGTTCAGGAAGATATTTTGTCTGAAGACGAATCTGTACCGATTAATGCTGCAGTTGTTGATTCAAGTTGATGAGATCGATATAGCATTTGCAAATGCTACAACTCAGCATCGGGTTCCAGGTACAACATTTTCTCATTCTTCATCTGAGCTTACTTCTAGTGTCGAAACTTCTTCAGTCGAAGTACAAGTTACGACTGAGAAATTTACAACTGTGAATGAGATCATCCGACAAATGAGCGAACGGTTTGATGCTCAAAAGAATGAACAAATCCAGAAGATAAGAGCTTTATTAAAAGGTAAGATGATAGAAATAAATCATTCTGTTCTTCCTGAAGTGATTCCTTTCAGAAGACCATCTGGGGTAGTCATTCGTGAACTGTCAACTGTTTCTACTACTGCTCCAGCGATTGTCTCTATTCCTATTCCTCCACCATTTACTCAGTTAGCTAGTTTGTCTTCATCAACTTCAGTTCCTCCAGTTTCTTCACGCACTCCAGTTCAGCATGTTCCAATTTCAGAATTAACAGATATGTTATATGCTCGTCTTATTTCTTTGTCTTCGCCAGATAAACAGAATCAAGACTTGATATCTCTGCTAAGGAATTTCCAATCGACTCCGCCTTCAGCTTCTACTTCTGCACCTAACAGAATATTTGTGTTGTATGACGAATTCACTTCTTTCAGATCTGAAGCTCGGACAAATTTTTCTGATATCAAAGAAGGTCTATCTCTCATGACTCAAGCCTTAACTGATCTATCTAACAGGTTTGATCTTCATGAACAGAGTTGCAGAACTGAAGCAGGCTTGTCTCATAAAAGGAGAAATGACCAAGATGATTCGGATCATCAAGGTCATGAGGGGGAGATGTCGAAGAGACAGAGGGTGGATAGTTCTTTAGCTAGAGAAGATCAAACTCAATCTGAGGTCGTGGACAGAGAAAAGAATGCTGATAATGTTCAAGTTTGTAGTGTTGAAAATCTTGTGAACATTTTGATTGATAATGTTGACTTATCCTCTATGACTAATGTTTTGAACATTTCTGAGCAGATTATTGAGAACCATATGCAGATTGTCGTGTATGTTGATCCAGACACTGCAACAAGGTCAAATGAGTTAGATGATTCTGAAGTCGCGAATGACATGAGATCTTTCTTTGCTCACTTCATAGAGATCAATTCTGATGATGATGATGATATCAGATATGAGAAGCTTTGCAAAGTTAAAGAAGAAGATCTTGATGATATAATTGTCATTTCTGATACTGAAGATTATACTTTCTATCTTGACGCAAAGGATGAAGAGGTAACTGATACTTTGTATGGAGACTTACCTTCACAAGATGACATTCCTGAATCTACTCCAGTCACTTCTAGTCCTGTTGCTGATACAACTCCGACTACCATTGCAGCCTCAAGTACATTTGAAATAGGTCAGTCGTCCAGAGCTCAAGCTGATATTCCTTCTTCTGATCCTGTGATCCCTCCGACTATCCTAGAAGAAGGTCCAGCTTTGACTAGACAACAGAGAAAAAGAGGTTTACAAGAAAGGCATATGGCTTCAAGGCTTAGATCTGCTTTTCTCGAGGACTCTCAAAGTAATATTTTCGTTTCTAGGAGAAGACAGATCAACATACATGCTATTCTTGGTGTTGAAAAGGAGTCAGCAGATTATCAGTACGAATACTTGATGTTCATCAAATGCCAACGACGTGGAAAGCATCTCGTTTCTTCTCCTCATCTGATAGTACGGGTTATCAGCGTTTCGATAAAGAAGTTTGTTCATATCTGGTATCCTGTATTTGAAGTGGAAAGAAGAGATTGCATCTTATATACTTTCTCGGAGGCTGATTTTAATGATTTATCCATTGATGACGTTGAGTTTCTGTACGATCATTTCAGGAATCTTTATCACAGAACTGAAGATGTCTCTCAAGCATTGTTTGTGATTAAAAGATTCATTCGACGCCAAATCAGATTCTATAGAGTTTTTGACTTTCAGATGGCTGGTGAAAGCTTTCAGCCTGTAGTGAACCTTTAAAGACCCGATCGTAGCTTGCCGAACATCGACTCATATTCTTTATTCACTATTCTTCAGAATCCATATGGAGTTGTTTACAGGAATGCTTATGGTCAGAACTACTTCCTAAGATTTGAAGAGATTAATCATTACTCTGATGGAACATTGAAGGTGATCAAGCTACAGTTGGAGAATCGTTTAAAAGCCGCTAAAAGAAGATTTTTGGAGACAAGAAGAGAATTGTTTCAGCTCGAGAATGAAGAGATTCAACTTCTCAAGAAAGCATTAAATACCATTGATGAGAGGTTGATCTTCCGTTCAACTCTAAGACGCTTAGAAGTTTTGATTGGACTGAATCAACTCCGTCAAAGAGAAGAGCGCCATTGATTACTAAGAGGGAGATTGTTAAGTCTATTTTTAGTAGTAATCAATGTATTTATACCTTGTGTCTAAGTGTGCTTAGTTTGACTTTATCTTGTATGTCTTATTCAAGGGGTATTTAAGTCCCCTTTGTGCTTTGTCTTTGTAACTTTGGAACTCATTTGAATACATCAGTTTACTTTTGGCGCACACACTCTCTCTCTCTACTTTCTCTCTCTAAGATTTGGTAGATCTTGGAGTATCACCTAGTCTTTAGTTCATCAATGGTTACATTTGTACTCTCAATGACAGTCTTCGTTCGCGTGTTGTAAACTCTGTACACTTTGGATTGAAGAGAATATCCGATGAATATTCCTTTGTTAGCTTTGGGTTGGAACTTTGACAGGTTCTCTCTATCATTCAACATGTAGCATATGCAACCAAACACACGTAAAAATTTAACAGTAGGTTTTCGACCGTTAATAATTTCATAAGATGTTTTATTGAAAATCATATTCATTAAGGTCCTGTTCTGTGTAAAGCATGTTGTGGCTACTACTTCAACCCAGAGGAACAGAGGTAGATCTAAATATGCAAGCATCGTTCGTGTAGCTTCTACCAGTGTCCTGTTCTTCATTTTAACAACCCCGTTCTGTTGAGGTGTCATAGCCGCTGAAAAGTTGTGTGAAATGCCAACAGAGTCAAGAAAAGATTGCAGAGTTGCATTCTTGAACACAGTACCATTGTCACTTCACAACTGTTGTACCGAGCTTTGAAGAAGAACTTGTATTTTCTTGATGAACTTGATGATCAGATTAGAAGCTTCAGATTTCTTTCTTAAGAACTCCATCTTGCCATTGATGGATTGAGTTCTCATTGTTCCGCAAAGATCCATGTGAATAAGCTCTAAACAATTGTTGCAGTTAGATAACATCTTGAGCTTGTGAGAACTTCTCTTCATCTTGCCCTTTTCACATGCAGAACAAAGTTAATCTTGTTCTATCTTCAGATCTGGAAGTCCCGGGACAAGATGTTGAGTCCTCAGCTTATTCAGATCCCGGAAATGTTGATAAGATAGACGACGATACCACAACCAACTTTCTTCAGATGAAGTCTTAGAGATAATACATACTGGCTTTGAAGCTTTTAATGTTGGAAAGTGAACACCATACAATAAACCCATTCTCCTAGCTTTGATTAACTCAGCTCCACTTTGATCTCTGATATAACAATAATCTGCATCAAATTCCACTTTGCATTTCTTCTTTGTGAATTGACTGATAGAGAACAGATTATACGCCAAACCCTCCACGTACAAGACTTTAGAAATTGATATCATGTTGTTCTTGATTGTACCATAACCTCTGACATATCCTTTCATTTCGTTCCCGAAGTTGACTGATCCTGCATAGTGTTCAACATAATCAAATAGCAGGTGCTTGTGCGCTGTCATGTGTCTTGATGCACCAGAATCTATGATCCACACATGAAAAGCCTGCAAGCAACAGTCACTTAGATTTAGGTATCCATATGAATATGTGTCCTTTATTGTTAGAATCCTTAAAATTTTTCAAATTAGTTGATGACCCTTTAATTCTCCATTCAAATCTGGGTCCTTTTGTTAAAGTTTGTGCTTTAATTTCAGATTTTGGAATCCATTTCCACACAAATTTTACATCAATTATTTTGTTAACTTGAAAATCTCTGTTTTTCCTTTTTACAGAATAAACTTCAGCTTTATGATTGACATTAGAATGAGCAGAAGTTTTCATGTTTTTAAACTTGACTGTTTTTCTTTTCTTTGAAGACTTGGGTTTCAAAGAAAATGAACTTTCAAGACAGTATGAGCATTGCAACTTAGTTGCAGCTTGTGTCAACAACTCATTTTGAGAAAAAGATTTTGATTTATTGAAACAGTTGTGACAAACATCAGTACAAGCATTTACTACACTATTACATTTTTTACTATCAAGAACTTTCACTTTCTTGTTAACTTTTGTCCTCTTTGTCTTCTTCAAACAATCAAAGTTAGAAACATTTAAGGCAGAAGATTTAGAACATTCACCTATCTTATTAACACTTGTCTCCTTTTCTGAAGATTTCTGAACTTTCAATTCTGATTTCATAGCAGGAGTTGCAGTATCTATTGTGGAAGTAGGCATGGAAATTGGCCCCGACCCGTCGGGGAACCCGGTCCACCCACCCCGACCAGGGATGGGGATTCCCCGCTAAACCGGGGATGGGGACGGGGATCCCCGTTTGTCTCAAACCGGGGATGGGGACGGGGACGGGTATCGCACTCCCCGCCCCGCCCCGTCCCCGTTTTATATTGTAATTAATATTTGATATATTATTTATTTAAACTAAATTGGTAATTCATAATTTCCCATTTCCTAACTAGGTTTATAATTTAAAACTGTAATTTTTTGGATGTTAGTATGTATTTTAGATATCAATCAAAATACAATTACTCGATATGGTTTTAAATCTTACTCGATATCTTTTGGTACGCTTGAAGTGAAGTTCTTTTTTTCCCGAATTCGGTTGAATTTCTTTTGGTTTTATGTTATTAATTATTATATGATGTTGTGATTTTTATACTAAATTAAATTTCTTTCGATTCAAGGTTTATTGGAAATATGTGATATTTAAACATGTGCGGTCTGTCGGTGTCTCATATATTTGATTTAAATAGCTTACATGAACGGAAAAAGAAAATCCCCATTTCCCCGTTGGGGATGGGGATGTGATCATATTTCCCGACGGGGATGGGGACGGGGATGAAGATGAGGGATTGGGGACGGGGATAGGGATTGAGGTCCCCGCCCCATTTCCATGCCTATGTGGAAGACTCAGACTGAACCTCAGCACTTTGATTTTTAGAAATTGGAATTTCTTTATCAATACAAGCCTCTTTTCCTTTTGAAAGTTTGAAAATTTGGGATTCTAGATTTCTAATCTCCTTTTGTAAAGATTCATTTTGAATTAAACTGGAGTCTAGTTCCATCCCAAAATTTTCATTAGCTTCTTACAATTCAACAATAAGATTGTTGAGATGTGAAATTTGCCTTTCTAAATCAGAAATTTTATTTAAGGCTCTTTGATGTTCAAGGTTAGTGAATTTAGAAACATTCTCAGAAACAGACGTATTTTGTGAAATTACTTCTTCATCTTTGTCTTCTTTGATTGAAGAAGTAATAATTGTTTCAGTTGTATCAGAACATGAACTATATTCAGAAGACTCATGTTGTTTTGAGAAAAGATTTTCATATTCGACAAATGTTTTTTTTTTTTACTTTCGTAAGAAGAATTCAATTCATCATATGAAAATTTAACAGAATTAAAGCCACGAGTGTTTGAATCAGTTTGTATTTCTGACTGAACTTCCACAGTTTCTTCTTTCTTCATCAATAGAGTGTCAGGTAAAGAAGTCTCTAACTTAACGAAGGTCTCAAGGATGTGTGGTATTAAAATTACAGGAGCATCACCCATCTTTTTTAAATTATAAAGGTTTTTGGGTGCCTTCTTTAAAACATCCACATCAGAAAGACCTAAGCCAGGTTTTGTTTTGTAAAACCGAGTATCTTTTTGGTTGTTCGTTAAAATCTTTAACGTCTGTTCTGTTTGACCTCTTTTGAAATTTAGATCCTCCAACTCTTTGATCTTTGTGTATGCTTCAGTCCTGTCTTTCAACAAAATGTCATACTGAAGTGTTAATTCAAGATTTTTATCCTTTAATGTAACTACTTCCTTTTGTAATTCAGATATTTTGGCTTGAAGGTTTGTTTTATCCAGCTTTAAAACATTTTTCTCTTCTTCTCTTTCCTCAGCCAATGTCTTTTAGATTAATTCTTGATCTTGATGTCCCTGAATTGTACTCTTTCGTTGTTTGAAATTTTCTTTTAGTTTTAAAAACTCGAAGTTCATTAAGTTCAATTGTGACATCAAGTTCAACACTTCTTCATTTTCAGATAAGCAATCAGAGTTATCAGAAATAGAGTTTACTTCGTAATCAGACTCTTCGTTTAAATGTGCCATCAAATTGTAGTGCACTTGAATCAGATTCACTTTAGCCTCTTCTTCCTCATCATCAGAGTATTCGAACCAAATTTCTTCTTCAACTTTTAGTGCTTTGCCTTTCTCCATAGATTTAGCAAGTCGGGCTTTCTTATCATAATACTCATAGTTCTTTACCCTCTTAACTGGGCAATCTTTGATGAAGTGACCGGTTTTACCGCAGTTAAAACACTTGTGTGATTTCTCTTTTTCTTTCTCTTCTCTCTTCTCTTCTTTCTTATCCTCTTTCTCATTCTCATACTTGCCTCTATACTTGCTTGTTGTAGAATTTCTTTCTGCCAAATCTCTTGTTGAAGCTTGACGTCAAGAAAGCAAGTTTTTCAGCAAACTCAGTTAATTCATCATCCTCATATTCTTCCTGTACCTCCTCCTCAGAACTTTCCGAAGACTCAATCAGGCTAGCCATCAAAGCTTTCTTCTTGTATGCCTTTGAAGAGACTGGGCTTCCCTTGATCAACTTGCCCTTGCCTTGTGCTAGAAGAGCTAAAGAATCCTTAACATTTTTCTACTTATCTTTATGTTGATGCAATTCTTTGTTGACGGCAGCTTATTCTTTAACCTTGTCTTTGTGTTGGTTCAGGGCACAGAACAAATCATTAAGCTTCTCCTTGTCCATATCTTTATTGATCTGCATCTGAATAGTGTAGACGTCCCATTCGGGTTGGAGGTTCTTAATGAATTTGTAGTTGATCTCTGATTTGGATTTATGCACCCCATTCCTCCTCAAGTCATTCAGAATAATGTTATACCTCTCATATGCTTCCCTCAGAGATTCCCCTTCTTTGGCCTTGAAATCCTCGTAGGCATTTATGCTTTGATTTCTTTTCGTCTTGATGGATTAAGCAGAACCTTGGAAATGTTTCTCTAGCTCATCCTAAATCTCTTTTGCAGACTCTCTACTATCAACTCTGTTGAAGATATCGTTTGGAATGGCCATTATAAGAAAAGTCAAGGCCTGAGCATCTCTTGCCACCAATTCTTTATCCACATCACTGTACTTAATCGGGTCTCTTGCCACCAATCTCTCTGGAATCTCAGGGCTTGTATCTGTTGCAGGGTGTCTGGCTACAACAACATGAGGGAAATGAGGTCCATCAATGATAGAATTCATCAACTTCTTGTCTTGATTATTCAAGAAGTTAATCATTCTTTTCCGCCATTGAGGATATTCGTCTGCTTGAAGAACCGGAGGATTTGACTTTGAACCCATACTGAGAAGATCACGAGACATTTTTGCAAACTGAGGAAAAGTACTGATAATAGACTTGAAATAAATGATCACCCCAAAATATTCAGAAAAAGTTGACTTGAAAAGTCAAACTTGGATCAACACTTTAAACAGATCAGAAAAATATTCTAACTTCAGAACTCACTGAGCACAGAAACACGCAGACCAAGAAACTTGCAAAGTACTATTCACGGAATTTCTCGCAGATAGATTTGTGCGCATAGTTAGTTCTCGCAGACAACTACGTGCGCGTTCACAAAACTCGCAGGCTTCGATGTGCGCATTTTGTCTTCTCGCAAACTACTACTTGCGTGTTTTGTACTTAGAAACTTTTTCACACTGTAGATTCTCGCAAACAAATATAAACTCGCAGATCAACCAAAACTCGCAGATCCCTTTGTGTGTTCCATACTTAAGACAAATTTCGAGAAAAATGAAACTCGCAGAATGCAATCTCGGAAAACCAAGAACTCCTCACAGAACAGAGAACTCTCAGATTATCCAAAGAAATCGCACCACTTGATTAGCGCATTTTAGCTTCTCGCAAACCACTCTATGCGCGAACCAGATACAAAATCACAAAAATCAAGATCATTTTCATCGTGCGTGTTCTTCAAGCTAGTGTGTTCTTCCTTAGCGTGAAGTTTGAATCTAGCATGTTCTTCACTTAAACACACGAATTTCAACCAAAACTTTGTAGACCTGCAAATTGATGATTATTTTGCACATACAATGATCGAAATGTGTTTTCGAACAAGTTTCTAGTACATTTTATCAACTAGAAACAACAAATTTACAGTGCAATCGACTAAAATATAGTGTTCGACTTTTTCTTGAAAAAGTTCAAAAAATTCAAAATTCAACCTGATTTGTGAGTAATTCGTGAATCTATGTGAACAAGAACTATCCTATAACAACAATCGAACACTATGACACCATTTTTACATCCAAAAATTAACAATCAAATTCAAATTCGATCAAACAGTGTTTTCTGAAAAACGATCGTGCGAGTTCTTGAAAAATCAAGAAAATCAATCCAATCAAGTGTATCAATCCTCTCTTAATCTAATTGGGTAGGCTCTTATACCAATTGTAAGTCTAGATTTCAAGCCATGACAAACAATTCAATCAAATCAATACAAAATCTAGAGAGAGAATCTAGAGAGAGAGAATCTAGAGAGAGAAAGTGATCATGTCATATATCTTACTATGTCACAAGATTACAAAGTACACTCACAATACAATGGTTACATGCTTCTCTCATGTTAATCCAAGATCGATCTAAATCTTAGAGAGAGAGATGTAAGAGACGTAGAATCTGAAAAATGTATTCAATATGCGCTTAAAGTGTTACAAAGACAAAGGCCACAAGGGACTTAAATACCCTTGGTCAATACAAGATATAAAAGCACTCAAACACAGTATTAGCCCAAGACTATAAATACAATGATTACTATAAAATCTAACTTAACAATCTCCCCCTTAGTAATCATTGGCTCTCCGATCTTCAATGTAGGATGTTACACCATCTTCGAAATCAACACAGACCTTCTAAGCGTCTTAGCGTAGCTTCTTGACTAAAAAAAAATTTCTTCTCAGCATCTTTCAATATATGTTGCCTTTGCTGCCTTGACAAGACTGGACCAGTTTGTAATAAGCTTCAAGGAACAATCGGTTCATCAACTTGTGCTCTAGACGACGCACCTCTTTCAAATGTACTCGAATGAACTGTAGTGGTCGGAGCTGAAACAGCAAAAGAACAAGTAGTTGAAGAAATAGAATCTTTAGCAGATAAAATTTGAACACTTTGTCTCCTTCTCTTTAACTTCTCCCCCTCATGACCTTGATGATCTGGATCAACTTGGTCATGTATATGCTGGAGAAGAGACATCTTCAGATCTGCAAAAATTGAGTCGAAGAAGCTAGCAAATCTGACTGGGGACATGAAATGATTCACCTATTGAGCTCTTTTACTCCCCCTACAGAAATGCACTTTCCAATGTATTCACTTTAAGTACTCCCCCTTGAAATGAGACTTATCAGATATTCTTTCAGAATTTTCTCACTCCCCCTCGAAATATGTACAGATCCACTTACACAGATAAGAGAACACAATTATCGAAACATCAATGTAGAAAGAAAAATATATTGAATATGTATTTTGAAACAACTAAATATATAAAATTTTAAACACCAAACAAATTAAATTCTACTTAGTAAAATATCACAGATTAATCAATCATTTGAAATTAAGTGTGTTTTTGGATACAGATACACGTTTCATTGCATATCAAGATAATACATGTTTAGTTTCAAAAAATTTCATCAATCTATTCAGTGTGCTAGCATGCGAACTTTGATTAGCTTCAAGTAAATGCAATTCTAAAAATATAATAGAGAACTTTGCCTTTACTCACACTAAGTTGTCAAAAGTTAAGATTTTCACAAATTTATAGGTTTATCACAACTTAAACATATCACCAAGTATCATGAGATGTGTGCTCATTGGCATCTTTTAGCATTGTGCTCATTGGCATCTTGACATGATTGTGCTCTTTGGCATCTATTAATCAAGAAGTTTTGTAAGTAAAGAACATGTCGTAAACGTAACTTTCTATCTGATCCTATTGCAGGATTTGGTTCAGCCACTCCCAGACCAGTTGGCCTTTGGGACCAATTGACCTTAGTGATTTCTGTATTTTATATATATAATTTTCATCTCAATCACTCAGTTTTACATCTAAATGCTTAGCCCATATTTTCATTAGGATCTAAAATTCTGACTTCTTAGGTTTTCTAAGCATTGTAAACTATAAATATTCCGAATTACACAACTTTAAAGCAGTATCAAAAGTTTCAAACATGTTGCTGACCTTTCGATTTTTGTAAGACTTGAAATTTGAACATATAAAACTTAGATATAAACAAAGAAACTTGAAAATTTATCCTAGACACACATTTTATTCAAACAAAAGAATAATTGTAAAAATTTTACAATATAGAATAAAAATTGTGTAGATTTAAACTTTTAAATTCAACATGTCGAGTTTTGAAAACAGAAAATTAAATCATTTTTCATTTAAGTCTTTTGTAAAAAATATTGGCAAGTTGATATTTAGTTAGAACAAAATATAATTCAATAATACGTTCTTCCACATGATGTTTAAAGAAATGGTACTGCATATCAATGTGATTGGTTTGCACTCATTCAGATTCTTGAATAGCTTGATATAACTGGAACAACATCACTGTCAGAGATAGATGCAGCGTAATTTGTAGTAGATGCGCTCACAGTTGCTCATATGATCAGAAGCTAAACACATTTAAGTACGAGTCCTAAACTAATATGTTTAGAAGTCGAACTTCGTTGAAGTACGGGTTCTAAGCTGATTTACTTAGAAGCCTTCGTTCTCTTACCCCCCCCCCCCCTTGACATGAGGTGCCTGCAACTCAGAATCAGTTTTTGGTTTTGGTACCCACTTGTATTTGGGTCCATGTTTGTTAGTTGCAGTTCTAATGGGAGTAAATTTGTTAGATTTGACAAACAAAGCATGAGAAAAATTATCAAAGTAATGAACATATTCATCAGTAGAGGACGAAGCATAATCATCTGAACTAGAACCAGAAGAAGAATATGAGACATCTTTTGCAATTCGAATCATTTGCTTTATTGAGTATTTTGAAATTTTATTACAAACAACAAATGAATCACTATGACAAAGAGTATCTACACATTGATTCTTAACAGGCACAGATTCATCACATTTCTACTTGACCCTCCATATCTGCCTTGTAGACTTCTTCAAAGTCCGATCTGAAACATTTGAATCAAAAGAATTAGAATTTTCAGAAATGACTGACTCTTTCTTCTTTGACTTCCTTGACCTTTTTCTCTTACGCTTTGGTTTATAATAATCAACATTTACTGTAAAAGATTCATCAATAATTTCTGATTTATTATTTGAATTTGAAGAAGAGATTTTATCGAAGAAACCAAACTGATCATTCATCAATTTTGAACTAGCCTCGGAGTCATAATTTTCAGAAAAACACAAGTCAAAAAGAGATTTGGGCGACCCATTAGAGGCGCAAGACTTGTTTTGCGCTACCAGAGGATGGCGCAAATTTTCATGTTGCGCTACCAATGGGTGGCGCAAATCTGCAAAATTTGGAACAACTTGAGTATTTTCCTTAGAATCTGTAGAAAATCCAGAAGTTATTTTGTCATCAAAAACATGTTTTTGAGAAATTAAATTTTCTTCAAAACTTGATTTCATAATAAAAAGAAGTAAATCATTTTGAAGTTCGTTTTGAAGACTTTGTTCTTCCATTTTAACTTCAAGATCAACAATTTTGCCCTATAACACTAATGGAGGAATATATTTCTTAGAATCATAAGAAACTAGAGATATATTTTCCTTATTAGCATTAATGGCATATATATCAAAATAATCGTTTGATAATGAAGTTTTAATGGAGATGTGATATTTAAAGCATTTTGAGATATTCTGGACTTCTTTGATTTTTCAGGAAAATATTTTGCATTTTCGCTAGTATAAAAAAACGGTAGTTCCATTTTCTTGTTATTCATTCTTTTCTCGTTTTCGATTTCTAAAACTTGCTTTTCATTCATCCAATCAATTTTAAATTGAGGAGCATATCTAGCAAGATTTAGATAATCGAATTTATATAAAGTGGGAGATTTTTCTATAGCATTGTCTAAACAATGTGGATTTTCAAAACCAAGTCCCCATCTTTCCTTTATAGACTTATAACTCCTCGGTTTATGCATAAATATTGTTTGGTCAGTTTGATCTCTCAAATATAATTTTTCCTCCAACTCATTTATTTTATTAGAAAAACTATCTTTTAATTTGGTCATTTCTGTCAAAGAATCAAGATAAGTCTGATTTGAAATTTCCAAGTCAGCCAATTTCTTTTGAAAATTCTCTTTTCTATGAATCAAAATGGATTTTTCATCTTTCAAAGAAATTTGCAATTTTTCAATGAAATTTGACTTTTCTTGATTAATATGTTTTTCAGATAAAAACTTTGAACGTAAATCATGTAAAGCAGTTATAATGACGTTCATTTGAGATAAAATAAACTTGTAATCAAACTCGGAAGGTACCTCAGATTCATCAGTTGAAGAATCTTCATCATCTTCATCACTGTCATCATCTCCGATAAAGCACATAGCTGCAGTTTCCTCATTTTCTGCTTCGTTATCGGAGTGATCTAGCCAATATTCGTCTTCAACAAGCAGAACGATTCCATTCTCTCTCTTTTCAGCTAGTTCCATTTTCTTCCGGTAGTATGTCGAATCACGAACTACCTTTACTCGACACTCCTTGGCTATGTGTCCCAGCTTTCCACAGTTGAAGAAAGCAGCTTTCTTAGGATCGGACACTTTGGCAGGCTCGTTCTTTTTAGACCCCTAAGTGAAGCTAAGGTTGTTGGAACCCGACCGATGTTGAAACTTCTTGTTGTAATGCTGAGAGAGAAGAATCATTGCCTTTTGCAGTGCTTCACCATCGTCATCAGTTGCCCCGTCATAAGCATTTTCAGACAATGCTTGTTCAGCCAATTGGCTCGTGATAAGTGCAACTGGGTCCACAGTCTTTGGCTTGTTCTTCTTATCAAGCTTTGCTTTCTTCTCCTTGACTATACTCTCATCTGTCATCAAAATCTCATAAAGCTCTTGTATTTGCATGGTAGAGATCCGGACATCATTCCTCAATTTGTGACAAGATTTTGTCCATTCCGGTTGAAGAGCGTTGAGAAACTTCATATTAGTCTCTAACTCAGTCTTTTCCACTTTGATCTTTCACAGATCATTCATCACAGTGCAAAACCTGTCAAAGACACTCTTCAGAGTCTCACCATCCTTTGCCTTGAACTCCTCGAAATTGTTCATGAAGTGTGTCTGTTGGAGTTGTGTTGCAACTGCTGACCCAAGCATGACCTTTTCTAACTGAGTCCACATCATCTTCGGATTGTGCTTGAAACAATCAATTCGATTGTAGATGGAATTAGGCAACGCTAGCATCAAGTTAGACTTTGCTTCACGATCGGCTTTTTCTCATGAAAGCTCTTCGGCAGTGGCAGGAATATCGTTCTTATGTTTGACAAATGGTCCTTCAGTGAATGACTTCATCATGTTTTCTCCGTTTTCTCGATGAAGTTAATGAACCGATCTTGCCATTGAGTGAACTCATTTTCATTGATCAAAACCGGAGGACGAGTATCCGTTCCCAATGACATCATAATTTCGTTCTTGTAAAATTGAGCTTGGAAAGAGAATTTTGACATATCCATAACATCAGAAAATCCTTAGAAAAATTATCAAGTCTTGAAACAGAGAGAAGCTGACGCAAATAGAAGATTTGCGCGAGTAGTTGCTGGCGAAAACTTGTTTTGCGCGATAAGAAGGTGGCGCAAAAATTTAACTTTGCTCGAGACGAAGGTGGCGCAAAAATCTGCTTTGCGCGAGATGAAGGTGGCGCAAAAACTACTTTGCGCGAGATATAGGTGGCGCAAAAGTAACTTGCGCGATGAACTGATGGAGAAAACTTGAACTTTTCGCGAAGACTTGAGTCCTGAACATGGTGAAGATAGTTTTGCGTCAGCAACCTTTAGCGCAAAACTTGATGAAGATATTGGCGAAAACTTTAGTTGAACTTGGCGCAAACTTCAGATGAACTGGCGCAAACTTCAGATGAACTCGCGCAAAATCCTGATAAGCTGGCGCAAATTCCTGATGAACTGGCGCAAAGTTCAGTTCTGGCGCAAAACAGAAAATCAAGAAACAACTTCTAAAAATGATTACAGAAACGAAATTGATGAATTCTTCTCACACAGAAACGATCGAAAACAAGTTTCTAACCACTTTGAAACAATCAATACGATCAAAAATTGCAAAAACGTGAAATCTTGAATCAACCAGTACGTTTTATCAAACTTTTCCAGAAACTCAAAAATTCTCAAAAATGAACTTCAAAAACTAAATTTCTTGCAAAACGATGTTATACAAATATGATCTAACACTGATTTCGAATCCAACTAATCAATTTACAAGAAAATTTGTTCACATTTCAGCAAGAATTTGTGAAAAATTCAGAAAATGAGATTTTCTTGATAGAAATCAAGAAAATCGATCAAATTCTCTGAATTGTTTACGAATCCAGATTGAAAAATGATTCTCTCAAAACTCTTAGATTCAGATTAGGCTCTGATACCAATTGTTAATCCAAGATCGATCTAAATCTTAGAGAGAGAAAGTAGAGAGAGATGTAAAAGACGTAGAATCTGAAAAATGTATTCAATATGCGCTTAAAGTGTTACAAAGACAAAGGCCACAAGTGACTTAAATACCCTTGGCCAATACAATATATAAAAGCACTCAAACACAATATTAGCCCAAAACTATAAATACAATGATTACTATAAAATCTGACTTAATATCTCAAACAACAGAACTATTTATATGAAGCTAAAACACTCACAAAGCTAAACTCTCAAAGACTTTACAAAGTCAAAGTCAAACATAAAAAGTCAAAGCAGTTGATCTAAACTATTACATTTACAGAAAGAATGTCGAGAAAGATTTTGAAGAAGAAAGGGAGGTTTTTGAGACGGAGATTAAGAATCTGACAAGAAAGTTATCTGAACTGTCAACAAAAGCAATGAAAGAACAGAACACGAAGTCTGAATTTCCGAAAAATATTGACCTACTCACCAAGGAAAGGAACAATTTATCTTCCAAGATAACAGAACTTGAAGATATGTCTGTAAGGTGGTTTTGACTGAGCAGAAGACTCTAGAGTCAATTATTCAAGCACGTAGAGATGATTCAACATCAAGTTCACCTCATACAACTGTTTCTACAAAGAGGTCAGTTAATTCAAATGATCAGATTTTAGTACAACTAACCTTTTCTATGATTGGAATGTTGATAATTCAGGTACATTTGGAAGAAGAAATGGTAATGAGAAGTCCGTATGGACAGTGAAAGAAGCTTCTGATGAGAAGAATGATAAAAAATCATTTGTGCATACACCCAATGCCAAGAAGAACATTGTGCATAAAGGTAAACCTGATCTTGTTTATTCGATAAATCAATTAATCAGGTTAGCTAGACCCAATTCTTGAAATTTGGGAAACAAGTATTCAATTAGTTCAGACTTGTTTAGTGTTGAATTAGGACCATGTAACACCCCAAAAATGGGACTACAATTTTTTTTCCGAATAAAACCGGAAATATAATATATAATATCAAAATACAAGCTCTTCCCAAAAAGGGACTTAGAATTAGGGGTGAGCAGAGGCGGGTACCCAGCCAAAATTCATGGAAGCGGTCCCGAAACTGGAACCGGCGGTTCCTGGAATGAAGGAACCGGAATCGGTTACAACGGCTTTTTATATTTGGGAACCGGTCCCGGAACCGGAGATACCGGTTACTCGGTGTATAATTTTTTCTTAAAATTTTATCATCTCATACTATAGAAAAGAAATTATTAGTCTATTACGGAGTCCCAACGTAAATAAATAAATGCTTCAAACGGTGAAAACTAATCCGATAAAAAACTAAAAACTAATAATTACATAAATCATTGGAGAAGTCGAGTGAAGAACCAGCGGTAAGTGTATGTTTGTAAGTGTGTAATGCTAAAAGGGAAATTAATAATTTCAATTTTAGTTTATTAAATATAATAAACATATAAAATATTTTTTATTAAAAAAATAGCGGGTACCCGTCGGTTCCGATTCTGGGTACCTAGCGAGACCGAATACTCAGTTCCAACGGGTACCCAGCGGTTAACGGTTCAAAAAATGAGAACCGGAACCAGTCCTAATCGGTTCCGTATTTTAGGAACCGAAACCAATCACATCGGTTCCGGTTCAGGAACCGGCAGTTCCAAAGCGGTTCCGGTTCCAAACACAGGTACCCGGTTTCGATGCTCACCCCTACTTAGAATACGCCAAATAATCTACATTTTGTAAAAAAATTGGATTGATGATAACAACCTCCTAGTCTAATTCTATGGAAGAAATAGATTACAATCGAGTGTCGCCTAAATCACCAAAATAACATCGGGAGATGACGTCTCAGAATGTCCCCAAGTTCTCTCTACCAAAACCGGCTAGACCCTCTTGGCGACCACTCCACTAAAACTTGAGATACATGTCGACACCAAAACTAGTGTTAGGCCAAAAATCCTAATGAGCATGAACATGAAATAGATAAATTCAATATAAGTAACAAGAAAACCTTTATAAAACCTATATGACATTTAGGTAGATTCGACGGAGGTGACCCGTATCCATCGAGAGTGACGGGAACACAAAAATATGTCACTCTACAACGTTGTCGCATAACACCTGAAGACTTATAGTCCAAGTTTCCTAACGACCACTTAGCAAGTTCCGCCTCAAGAGTCGATTGTCGTTAGTGTTTATTCTTGTGAGTAACACCTTAAGGCATGACATACTTAGCGTCTACCTCAAGGTAACACGTCGAGCTACTCTCCTCTCACTTGATCCTCCTTGATCTCCCTCTTGTATACTAGGCCTAAGAAAGACAACATTCTCACCCACTCTGGCTCCTATTCGTGGAGGGGTTGCAGGACTCGGTTTTGGAGTCCTGCTTCCATGTACATACCCAATCCTATCTTCATCACTACCCAAGAAGGTTAAGAGAGCAGCCGGAAGATTTTTTTTTTGGGTATCTAGAGGCTAGGATAATTGGCTTGTGGGAGTTCATCGCGTAGAGCTTGATCAGTTTGCCTTCTGTAGGGAGTTTTTTGGGGGCAATCATTTCATTTCCAAGAAGTATGGCGATGAACCTGTTGTAGATCAAAGACAACAGAGGTTTGTCTCTCTTCTGCTCTTCTTTCTTGTTAATCACAACATTGATTATTTCCCTGAGTATGATCTTGGCATAGTCCAGTGGTAGATCGAAATACACCCCGTACATGATTGTCAGGATGTTGTGACTTGATTGATCTGGACTACCCACTTTGCCAGTCAAGGTCCTGTTAAGGATTGAGAAGAGGACGTTCCACAGAGGTGGAAGAAATTGTTTACGAAAGTCAATTCTCTTGGTGATGGGTTTGGCATATCCAATAAACTGCAGAAGTTCAACAATTTTTTCATCTGTGGGTTCATCTGAGAATCTGATGAGGTTCAGTTGGGTCTTGGTGGGGATTTCAAAAATGGTGGAAATTACCCTTCTGTTAATTTCAAGTTCAAGGACTTCATCTACAGTAGGTGTTGTGGCATATCCCATGATGCAGTGTCCAAATTTTTCATGTTTTTCATATCGGTATGATTGCCAGAACTGTTGGACATATGATTCAGGTATATCAGTTCTTGTCATTGTTAGGGCTTTGTTCAAGAAATGGTTCTTTAAGATAAGAATAAGGGTTTCAAAGTCCTTAGAGAAGATCTTAGGTTCAAAAACAACGAAATGGTTGTTTGGCTTTAAAGGAAGACTGTTCAAATGATAGTTGTGGTGAGTGAAAGAGACCATTCAACTTGTCATTTGGTGTTGATAAACTGAATCAGAGTTGTTGTCCTTGCTTTGGGCCATAGAATGTTGAGAGTTCTCGCCAGATATAGAGTGGGACGCCATTGAAGAGAAACTTAGGAGAAAGAAGTTGCTTGTATTTGCCTTGAGTTTTTGAGAGAGAAAGGTTTCAGGTAAAAAGTAAAAAAGATGAAAGGGTTTGGGTATAAATGGTGTGAAAGATAAAAATTTGAAGTTTCTGATGAGTGCTTAGCCATCTAGTGAGTCGTTTCAAAAACGACGATACAGTGCACAACCCAATCAAATTTTTCCACGTCATTAAGGGTGGTGCATGATCAAGAACGTGTGCCTCACACTATTCTCACGTGCGTGTCATTTGCTATACCAAAATGCCTGTGACTCTCAAAAAGAACCCGCACCCCAGAATACTTTTGAATTAATTCCATAAGTGTTGAGTATTGTAGATGCTCTATGGGTTTAAGAGCTTCTGCATTCTGGGGGTGGTGAAGAACTTCGACAGAGTCAACAACTTTTCTTTACCAGAATAGTAAAAGAGCAATGATGTGGTCAAAAGAGTCTTGTTTGGGTGCAGAGGCTCTGTTACATCTCGCAGAGGCTCTGTGAGAGGTTGCAGAGGCTCTAAGACCAAGAACTTCTAATAAAACAAAGTTTGAGAGGAATTTTGACGAATCAAGGTTTTGATATGGTTATTCTGGTAAGTTTGGACATATTTAAAAGTTGGTGTCCGAGAAAAGTGTTTTTTTGCTTGGACGTGCGAAGAGAATACCTTATACTACAATTTTCTCGATAATGATGGCTTCTTTGGCTACCCTTGAATGATCAACCTCTGTGATCAGATTCAAGGTCTCCTTCTGCTCCCCCTTGACCTATGCTTGGATCAAATGGGATAAGCTTTGCCGAAGACATAGATTAAGGAACCGCAACAAAGATTGACAAAAAAAGTAATGCAAATAAGATTACTGTACATACAGAAACAAACTATCCAAGCAGAAGTAAAGCTATAAATGCTAAAAGGAATTATATACATCAGAAGCTCTATGCCAGGGCTCATAGGTTATGTGAATCAACTCAAGTTGAGCATACCCAACTTACCAACAAGAAATGAGAATCTCTATTAATTTAAAGGTTTTGTGAATAGGTCAGCAAGCTGATAGTCTGTGGAGACGAAATACATTTCTATTGTGCCTTGCTCTACATGATGCTTGAGAAAGTGATACCTGATATCGATGTGTTTTGTCTTAGAGTGCTGAACAGGATTGGCAGAGATCGCAATGGCGCTTTTTGAATCACAGTGGATGGGAATCTTGTCGATATTCAGACCATAGTCCCTATGTTGAGTTCTCATCCACAGAACTTGTGAGCAACAACTAGCAGCAGCTACATACTCTGCGTCTTCTGCTGTGGAAGTAGACACACAATTCAGCTTCTTAGAAGTCCAACTAACAAGTTTTCCTTCAAGGAATTGACAACTCCTAGAGGTGCTCTTTCGGCCAAGCTTGCATCCTTCATAATTAGAATCTGTGTATATGTCGCAAGATCAAAGCCAAAGTTCTTTGGATACCAAAGGCCAAGATTCTTGGTGCCCTCTAGATATCTAAAGATCCTTTTAACAGCAAGAAGATGAGATTCTTTTGGGTTATCTTGGAATGTTGCACAAAGACATGTGGCAAACTTTATATTTGGTCTACTGGCGGTTAAGTACTAAAGAGACCCAATCATACCTCTGTAGAGCTTGCACTCTAAAGATTTTCCCTCTGGATCAACATAGAGCTTAGATCCAGTATCCATTGGGGTCTTCATTGCTGAAGAGTCAGAGAGTTTATATTTTGAAAGTATGTCAGATACATATTTTGATTGATTAATGAAAATACCCTCTGAAATTTGTTTGACTTGAAGCCCGAGGATGAATGTTAGTTCTCCTATCACGCTCATCTCAAACTCACTCTTCATCAATGACTCAAACTTTTTACAATAAGATTCATTTGTAGACCCAAAAATAATATCATCCACGTATATTTGTACAAGTAGAATCTCACCTTTTCTCATCTTAAAAAATAAGGTTGTATTAGTTGTATCTCTCTCGAAGTTGTTTGCAAGCAAGAAATTAGAAAGCCTTTCGTACTATGCTCTGGGGGTCTGCTTCAGTCCATACAAAGCCTTGTCCAGGATATATACATGATTTGGGTATTTCGAGCTTTGAAACCCTGGTTGTTGTTAGACGTATACTTCATCTTGTATTTGTCTATTCAGAAAGGCTGACTTCACATTCATTTGATAGACTTTAAAACCTCTTTGGGATGCAAAGGCTAGAAAGATTCTAATTGCTTTGAGCCATGTGATTGGGGAAAAAGTTTCTTCGTAGTCAATCCCTTACTATTGGCAATATACCTTTGTCCACCAATATTATTTTGTTTCGAATGACCACTCCATCTTCGTCCTTTTTGTTTCTAAAGACCCATTTGATCCCTATTACGGTTTTACCTTTCGGTAGAGGCACTAGGGTCCAAACCTTGTTGCGCTTAAACTACAGAAGTTTGGATCATCAAGGGCCTCAGAAACCTTCTTGGGCTCGATAATACTAACAAAATTTATGAAGAAACAAAAATTTACAGTAGCAGAGCGAGTCTTCACTTTGTCAGATGGGTCACCAATGATTTGACTCTATGTGTGACTCTTGGTCCATCTTGTCATTCTTAGAAGATGGTCATTTGAAGCATCAATTTGGACTTATGTAGAGATTATTTCAGGCTCTTTAACAGCTTCTGTGGTAGAAGGTTGGTCGTTCGTGCTTTCCACAAGAGTAGACTATTATCCTTGAGTTGAAGTAGAAACCTCCGTGGAGGCTTGGTTGGAGTTCTGTGATTGCTCTGGTGTTGACTCTTTTTAGATAGTGTGTTAGTGCTCAAATATGTTGGATCCAAGATCATGAGAATCAAAGTCAAAGTCAAAGCTCTAGTCAAAGCCTCTTATTGCAAAAGTCAAAGTCTTTGTAATAAGTCAAAGTTGTTTAAAGTGGAAAGTCAAAGTCAACATGTCTAGTTAGTTTAGTTGTGTATGTTCCTTGTAATATGTCAAGGTATAAATACCTTTGTCTTTGTCATTGTAGTGTGTATAGCTTATAAGTGTGCGTATTGTAAGATCACATTTTGTATATTCTAGAGAGAGAAAGTAGAGAGAGATTATTTGTAATATGTGAATTTCAATATCAATGTCATATGAGTTTTGAATCAAATTGATCATTCATCTTGATAATCTTGCATCAAATTGGGAATAACAATTGGTATCAGAGCACACACAATTTAGAAGAAATGATCAAAATCTGAGATTTTTTGGCCAATATTCAAGAACTCGTAGACTTACTGTTCAAGGATTGAATTTTTGTGATTTTGTGTGTAATTGAGTGTGTGATTGGTTGATTTGTACTCATTTTATAGTCTAGAGCAGATCTTGTATTAATTAGATTGTCCAATTCACAACAGATTATGTGATTTTGGATTTTTGATTGTTTGTTGTTCAAAAGTTTGTACGCACTGTGTTCTTCATCAAGTTGTAATTTTCACTATTTTAGTTTGAAATTGATCATTTGTAAAGTATTCAGATTGTAATCGAGGACAAATTGACAAAGTTTCATGGCCTAATTCAAAGTTTTGGGTCGAATTTTGGGTTATTTTTTATGTTTTGGATCGAGATCTGAAAAATTCGCATAATTTATGAAGAACTCGCATGTTTCTTTGTAGAATTTGCATCGCATTAAGGATATAGCAAAACTAAGGACATAATTCACATAGGGTTGTGTAAAAAAATTGAAATTCGCATCATGTTATATGCGAAAAGGAGGATTTCGCACGTCTCTACGTACGAAAAGTGGTGTTGGAAAATTCTAAGGGAGAAATTCGCATAATGTTGTATGCTAAAAGCTCAAATTCACATCCCACGGCGTGCGAATTCTACGAATTCGCATCTCATATCATACGGATTCTGAGGTTTTCGCATAAGGAATTCGAAATTTTATTAAGTATAGAATCCGTATCGATACGGAAAGTTCGAGATCTAAAATTTGGCTAAGTATAGAATCCGCATAAGTCAGAATTCACATCCTTCAGCATGCGTGAAGTGAGAAATTTGCACCCTTCTATGTGCGAAAAGTTAAAATTCACACCCTTCAGTGTGTGAATTCTACGAATCTGTATCATTTAGTGTGCAAATTTTGAATAGTGTGCGAAAAGTTTTCTTAGATGCATGCGAATTCCATACTTGGTGAAATTCTTAGATGCATCATGGGACCCCCGTGCTAAGTCTGCGGAGGGGATAAATATTTTGGATTGTGATCAAAATTTTCTAATTCTGTGTTTAAAGATCATTTGTGCAAGTGTTATCAAGATGGGATATTTTGACGATGAAGAAGAAATTATTAAACTCAAAACAGAGAATGAAAATTTCACTTCATCTGTTAATTATTATTTAAATAGATCAAAGAAATATAATGTTGAAAAGAGATTGCTACGTGAAGAAGTAAATAAGTTAAAGAAGATTAATGAGGATCTTTAGAAGCAGATTTTTGATTCTCAACAATTAAAAGATGGTAAGAGCAATGAAGAGAAAGCAAAGACTTTGGAAAAAGAAAATATTGAGTTGAAAAGTAAGATTTCAGATCTGGAAGCCCAAATTGTCAAAATCCAGCAAGAAGATTCTGTCAATAGGAATGAGGAGACAGCTAAGAGTTTGGAAAGTGCTAATGCAGAACTGAAAAAGAAGATTTCAGATTTGGAACAAAAGATTCAAAAACGAAGATGAATTTGTAAAAGAAAAGAAAGGATTTATACATAAATTCTCAAGAAAGACTTTCGAAGAGAAGAAAGTTGTTGAGCTTAAGTGTGCAAAGATTTCAAAACAAGTATTGGATTTTGAGAAGGTAATAATTGTTGAAAGATACAAGCTTGATAAAGAGAAAGCTGAGTTTGGTTCTGAAGGAAAAAATCTCAAAGCAAAGATTTCTGAGTTGGAAAGTCTGTTGGACAAAGAGAGAAAAGAGTTTCAGAAGAATAAGAAAAGATTAGAGCAGAAAAATGTTGGAATTTTCAAAAAAATATCTGATCAAAGAAAAATGTGGTAAGATGATCTTCAACTTGGTTGAGCGTGGATCCTTTGTTTTCATTGGTCTCTGCTTGCTCCCCCTCGACATTTGGCCCTACAAAAGTAGTTGAAGAGGGTGAAGTAACACTAGGGCCGGTTAGGGATGTACCTATTTGGTTCGCAGAGGCTTTGGCTTCAGAGGCTCTGTGATCATCTCCAGAGGGATCATCATGAAACATCTCCTCGAATAAGTGTTGCAACTCATTTGCTCGAGTAGATGATTCGCCAGAGTCTTGCAATTGATGATTGAGTCCTGAACTGATTTGCTCAGAAGTTACCTGAAAAGAGTCATCAAATGAAACATATTACTCTCAAGTATAAGTTTTGATTTCAGCACATAGACTTTGTAAGCCTTAGAGGTTGCTGAATATCCAATGAACTTGGATTCTTTAGCTTTGCGATCAAACTTTCCAATGTGTTCTCTGTCGTTTAGGACAAAGCATATGTAGCCAAAAACATGAAAGAACTTTGTGTTTGGCTTCCTCTGGCTGATTAGATGGTAGGGGGTCTTTGAGTGTCTCTTCACAATTAGAGATTTATTCTGAGTGAAGCACGCAGTTGATATTGCTTCTGCCCAAAAAGAAGTAGAAAATCCTGAAGTAGTGAGCATAGTTCTTGCAGCCTCCACAAGTGTTCTGTTCTTGCGTTCAACAAGACCATTTTCTTGTGGAGTCCATGCGGCAGAGAAGTTCTGTGATATTCCTTCTTCTGAAAGATAAGCTTCAATGATAGAGTTTTTGAACTCTGTGCCATTTCCACTTCTCAGCTTCTGGACCTTCTTGTCATAAAGAACTTGTATTCTCTTCATAAGATTGATTAGTATTAAAGGAACATCAGACTTATTTCGGACATATTCAACCCAAGTATATCGAGAGAATTCATCTATGAGTACAAGGATGTACTTCTTGCCACCTAGGATCTGTACTAAAATTGGATCGCAGAGATCGACATGAAGCATGTACAGAGGCCTAGTATAAGACATATCTGACTTGGACTTGTGGGCAACTCTTCTGAGTATGCCCATTTCGCAAGAAGAGCATAGATGATCTATGTCAAACTTAATGTTGGGTTGACCACTTACCAGGTTTAGTTTAACAATCTTGTCAAGAGTATGAAAGTTTAGATGACAAAACCTGTTATGACAGAGCCAAGCCTCTTCATTCTTGCTTGAGACCAAACAAAGCTTTTCTTCATTGTTGTTAGTTTTAAAGTTCATAAGGTATAGATCACCTCTTTTGTTGGCACGCAGAAGCTCTGTGTTTGTCCCTTCACTAAGAAAAGAACAATATTGTCGCTTGAACATCACATGGAAGCCATTATCGCAGAGTTGGCTAACACTGAGTAAGTAGTGTTTAAGTCCATCCACATATGCAACTCTGCAGACATCGATGTCCTCTTTGTCAAAGACTCCATAACCTTTGATTTTCCCCTTTTTGTTGTCTCCAAAGGTCACAGAGCCTCCTCCAGATTTTTCTTGGTATGAGGAGAGCAACCTTCTGTCGCCAGTCATGTGCCTGGAGCACCCGAAGTCTAGGTACCATATGGGGCACATGCTACTTCTTCTACGAACAGATCAAGGAGATTTAGGTACCCATTTCCAAATGGGTCCATTTTTATTAGAGGTCTTTAAGGTTGCCTTTGTATCCTTAGGTTTGGCATTACCTTCTTTGATAGAAGAACCATTTTTCTTCTTCTTACCCTTGAATTTAGTATTCTTAGACAAGGGGTTGAGAGAGGAAGTAGTGAGGGATCGAAAAGTTTTGATTTAAAGCATGCATGAGATGGAAACATATGCAATAGGAGACACTAGAAACAAATTGTTTAAACTTTTCATTAAGATCAACAAATGTGGGTACAGAGCAATCATTACTACAATCTTTCCTAGCATTGGACTTCTTTTTCCAAAAAGACCTATCTAGGCTTGACAGGTTTTTCTAAAAAGTCATTCTTGGATGGCTCTTTGGTTGTACACTTCCTCTGTGGGATCCTTCCTTCAGATTCACTGCCACATAAGCAAAAGATTTGTCAAATTTAACCCAATTCTGCTTTTGTTGCCAAGTGAATTTTTCTTGAAAAAATTTTGAAGGTCTTGGAGGTTTAGGCTTCTGAGATGACAACTCTTTTTGTTTGTTTAATTTTTCAAGCTCAAGAGAAGTCTTAGCTTGTGTTATTCCCAATATGTGCAAGAATATCAAGAGTAACAATAAATTTCCAAATCAATATTCATATGTCATTGATCTTGAATTTCCATATTATAATATCTCTCTCTACTTTCTCTCTCTAAGATATACAAATATGATTCTCAATTGTAAGCACACGTTCTAAGTTCTACACATTACAAAGAAAACAATGGTATATATACCTAGACACATTACAAGGAACACACAAATACAACTAATAAACAAACAAGCTTTGACATTTGTTGACTTTGATTTTCCACTTTGAATGACTTTGACTTTGCATATGAAGACTTTGACTTGGGCTTTTGACTTTCAATCTAGATGATCTTGAAGACAACAATTTGTGCTCTAACATTCTCTCCCTTTGGATTCAAGATCATCTTCAACAACAAATTCATTTTCAAAAACAAATTCATTTTCAAAAACAAATTCTTATCCTTTGATTCAGAAACAAGTGATCTCCCCCTTTGGATAAACTTCCACTTATCGTCAAATGAATTTCATCTTGAAAGCACGTTCTCCCCATTTCAAGAACATTCTCCCCCTTTGGGATAAAAAACTGGTCTTCTCAGGCAATCAACATTCTCCCCCTATTTAGATGAAGTATTGATAATCTACACTTCTTGTGAACTTTAACATTCTCCCCCAAAGACTTTGATAAACATCATCATCTCTAGCAAATAAATTATCTTCGGTTGTAGCTCACTTTTCTCTTTCAAAACAATCTTCAAAAAGAATTTCTTGAAATTTCTTGAAATTTCTCCTCGAAAATGAACTTTCACAAACTTCCATTTCTTGACAATTTCTCCCATAAATAACATTTCTTGACTATTTCTCCTCCTTTTTGATGATATAGCATATAAATCATCAAAACATCTTCAAGATATGTCATGTATCCAATATCTGACTATGATCTTTCCAAATAGATTTCGGAACATCCGTCAATTCATAAAATGTATTCATCCGAATCTTTGCAAATTCAGACAAATAAGAATGTAACCCTGAATCAACAAATGAATCTGTTATAATGCCTGTAAGCAGCACGAAGCCACTTATTACAACGAATGTACTATATAAGGAGTTTTATTGATGTTCACTCCCCAGGTCTTCCATTCAATCATCGAATGACACAAGCTTATTCTATGAACGTTCCGACAGAAAAACAAATTCTATGTGTGTTCGTGCTTGTGTATGAAAGTGTTAGTGAATGCCCACAAGCTAATCATAAGATGATTGTAATTTTGAGTTTTGTTTCATGAAAATAATAAATAAATAAAAGGCATTGCCCAATTTATTATGTCTATGTTATATTCTGTATTTTTAATTATTCATAATAAATAACCTTAGAATAATGTATTCTAAATGTCCCTATTTAAATATTATGTTGGGTTTTAAGGTTGAAGTAATATGATAATGACTAGCATATGTACGGATTCATATAGAGATATTGAATCTACATATGGGTACAAAATGGAGATTTTGTGTATCGGACGTGACTCGCTCTGAGAACACTTCATTGGATGTCATGTGAGTGTCATAAGTGTTTCTCATGTGGTCAATGTATATGTAATTCTTTGACTTGAGAAATATGGAGTTTGCTATGTGTGAGTAATATATTTTGACATTTGTTCTAATCATTCCGTAACTGGGTGACAGAATTATTGTTGGGCATGTTATAAATCACATGGTAGAACTAGCATGTATCGAGATAGGATTTGTCCCCCTTTTATGACGGGAGTGATGTCTCTGGGCCCCTTGATAAATATATACTAAGAAAATGCATGCATGCTCAGATAAATGATATGAGATATCAATTTCTGTTTTTATTAGTATATTAGGGAATTAAGAAACTATAGATTGGACATAACAAGAATGACACATTTAATGTCTCGTGTTCAATCTAGACATCAAGGACAAAGGAATTAAATGTGTAAACTAAAATTGACTACAAATCGATAATTTGTTGTATCACCAATTCTCGTCATTTGGGTGACGATGATCTATTGCTAGATACCGCTCATCGTTTATAAATATAAATACAAGATTTATATTTATTACCAACATGTCGAGATCACATTGGGTCACACGCTTTGAACATATCCGGATAAGGAGTTTCAATAATTAAAATGTTTAATTATTATATCTGATTTGTATTGTTTAATCTGATTAAATAAAAATCAGATATTATTTTGTTGGACATTAAATAAGTTGACTAGGTATGGTTATGTAAGAAAGTGATGGTGCATGGCCACTCTTACACTCAAGTAAGGTGTGGAGATGATGGTGATCTTTTAGGCCATACTTCCATCACCATATATAATGTATGACATTGTATACAATTGTTCTTCTTGCAATTCTCTCTAAAATCACCTACAACTACATGCTCCCTTTCCTTTCTAAGTTTTGAAACTGTGACTAGCATCACGAGAAGGCAAAGGATTCGGATTTTTCGCGTGGATACCGTGGAGGCATCAAGCTTGCTTTGTTGTTGTGATTCAAAGTCTCGTTAACTGTGAGGTATAATTTCGAAACAACTGATTTATTTCGGTTCGTATGGGTCCTTGGAGGGTTACGGTTTTATTTTCTGCTGTGCTTGAGATCCCGTAACCCAACAGAAAGAACTTAAACATGAATCTTTTATAAAATGGCTCAAAATGTGTAAACCATTGAGACAACAATAGTAATACACGGACTCAATTGTGCATGATCGAAGTGCGAAGGTGGGGCAGACTTCCTTCTGCTTCAATATCCACATCTTCCAAATAAAGACGAGATAGAATATATGATGCGTCCCCAAGAAAAATTGAAACATCTCTTAGTTGAGAAATAAATGAGTAGTTGGTGGCGTTAAAGCAAGAGTTGGCATGAGCTAATGCCTATTTCAATGATGTCCACGAAAGAATTGTGAAACAACAGTAATGTGGTTGCGCAGGTCAGAAAAAGTTGGTGTAGAGTTCTGATATTCTTTTACTCTGATCTCTCACCCTCTTTCTTTTTAACATTGAGCTCACTTATAACCAATCTCTCTTTTTTTTCATTTTATCTCATCACACACCCACACTCAGATATTGAGCCCTCGCCTCTCGATCACTCAAGGGTAACTTCTTGGGTAGGAAACACTAGTTGTCGTGAATCCATAGAAGTTCATTAAAGTCCTCACACTGATCCCATGTATTTGTCCTAAAAGCACACAAAGTTGCTCAATAGTTTAACTTCAACAGTTAAAGCACAGTATATATGAAATACATATGTCAGATAAATGTATGCTCAGAAAGATAATTATGAATATTTGAGCATTTTAATCATGGAATATTCTCTCAAAACAAAGAAATTGAATGAATGAAGTGAAATCAATAGATATGTTTTGAGAATCTGACAATGTATGAAAAGATCAAATATGAATGATATATCAATAAAAGTTTAGGTCATGAAAAACTGGATGTTGTCTATACGACCCAAATATAGACATTCTTGAAAGAAACACTTTGAATGAAATAACGCTCAACAAACTTTAAATGTATAAAAAGGAGTGTCTTACCATCGAAAGTTAGTTTCAATATGAGACATAGTAAGAACATATTCGAAAAAGTACTAAACTGGAGTGTATGAATACTTGACAGTGTATGGAAAAGATAATACACAAGTATTTATCTTTGGAAACACACGGTTAGTTTAACATTGAAGTTTATAAAATGAAAACATTTAAAATCACACTTCTAAATTCATGAAAAAATTTAAGAATCGAGAAGTGGTTTGAACGTTTAAGAAAAAAAAAATCATGTCTGAAAGTTGTCCTTCTTTCAAACATGTATGAGATTAAGAATATAATATTCCTTACGCTCAACATTAATCTCATAAAGTCTGCCTCCAAGTCATAATTGATATGAACATGTAAGCTCCCCCTTAAAATTTGCAAATAGTCAAAAAGTCGTCAAAGTATAAAAGTCTTAGTCAAAGAAAACTTTGAAATACGAGTTCTGATCTGAACCAATCAGAAATCATTTACTCCCCCTAAAAATATGCATTCTCAATATTATCAGTAGAGGTAATATGTATACTCCCCTTGAAGGTTGATCATCTCTTTTGATGCATCGGAGTACACTTTCTTTTGATCGTTTAGTCCTAAACTGTTCTGTTTAGAAGTCAAACTCTTTGACATTGAAGTCCGAGTCCTGAGCTGATTTACTCAGAAGTATATCTTCTTAACAATGAGGTGCGGGTTTTGAACTGTATTGTCTAAAATCCATGGTTTCTTTATTCCCCTAGACTTGAGGTGCGAAAAGCTTAATCCTCAAAAATTTTCAAAGGCAAGAATTCGCTTAAGAGACTTATACGAATTGTGAAGAATTCGCAGATAGCTATATACGAATTCTTAGAATTCACATACAGGTTCATGCGAATTGTGTTGATTTTATTTATCTCTTGTATGTGAATTGTGGATTTTGTGCGAATTTTGAATTCTCTTGTACTAATTCTTCATGTTATACGAATTCTAATGCTTACTTTCATGCGAATTACTTTTTAAGCTTCATTGTATACGAATTCTATACTTAGAAGTTTTTGGGAAATCTATTTTCTGAAAATTTTTAAGTTCTTCATCTGTTAATTCATTTTGTCAGACTAACGATCAATTCTAGCTAAATTCTTTTGCAGATTATCAAAATGTCTAAAGATCTTCTCTCAATGGGGTAGCAATCAAAGCCTCTGGTGTTATCTGTAGGACAGTACGCTCAATGGAAGAAGCGAATGACTCAGTTTCTGAATCACAGGAATCGTGATTACATGAAATCAATAATTGATGGACCGGTGGAAGCTGTAGTAACTGTTCGAGGCCAAGCTGCTACTGAAACTTCTCCAGAAATACCAGTTCGGTATGTACAAAAACTTTATCAGTATTATAGTGAGAGGGAGAAGGAACTGGCTAAGATATACGAGGAAGCCCTCATATACTTAACCATGGTAATCCCAAACGGTATCTACAATCGTGTAGATAGTCCTGAATCTGCTAAAGCAATGTGGGATGAACTTGAGAGGCAGTTCCAAGGAACAGAAAGGTCCATCCAAGCTAAACTGAACCAGAGCATCAATGCTTATGAAGGGTTTCATGCTAAGGAGGGAGAATCACTTATAGACACGTACAACATATTCAACGTGATCTTGAATGACTTAAGGAGGAATGGGATGAACAAATCGATCTCGGAGAAAAACTACAAGTTCATCAAGAACTTGAACCCTGAATGGAAAAGCTATGCAATCAAACTCCAAATGACAAAGAATATGGCTCAGGAGGATTGAACGATATCTTCTCAACTTTATGCCAGCATGAGGATGAAGTGAAATTAATGAATGAGGATAAGAAGATAGTCAAAGATTCGCTAGCTCTGTTGGTCGAAAGGAAGAAGGGTTCTAGTTCTCAATCCGTTTATGCATCAAAGTCTAAGCTTAAGAAGTCAAAAGCTTTTCTCACTGAGCTAAGTTAGTCCAGTTCTGAGTCATCTGCTGATGAAGTTGAAGTACATTCTGATGATGATATCCAGAGATTCGCTGACAACCTTGCCTTCATCACCAAACAATTTCACAAGAGTTTTGGAAAAAAAAGTATTCTTCAAAGCCGAGATATGAAAGGTATAAGAAGGAAAATTCAGAGAAGTACAAACCCCGGTTTGGTAAGAGAGAAGAGAAGAAGGAAGATAAGAAAGAGGATAAAATAGATCCTAAATCTCGTCGGTGCTTCAAATGTGGCAAAATAGGCCATTTCTCAAAAGATTGCAAGTTTAAGAGAGTAAAGAACTCTGAGTACTACGCAAAGAAGTCACTGCTTTCCAAGAAGCAAGAAGTCACTGTGGATGACAATACTGAAGTCTCCTCTGTTAGAGCATAAATCTGTTGGATACAAGATCAATAATACTGAAGGTCAAAGTTGAGAAAGTCAAAGATGCTAAAGTCAAATCTCATTAAAAGTGAAAGTCTATTTTGTAATAAGTCAAACTTAGTTGTATTTGTTTTTGTTTTTAGTTTTCTTGTATTAGGTGGTAGTATAAATATTTTTTTTCTCTTTGTAATTTCAGTAGAGAACTTAATTGGAGAATTATTCAGTTGTATTTTAGAGAGAGAAAGTTTGAGAGATTGAAGAGAGAGAATCTTGTAATCTTGGAATTGAGAAATTAATCAAACAGGTAATTGATTCTTATTTTGTGTGTGTTTGATTAATCTTGATTTAGAAACTAGAATCTAGAACACACAATTGGTATCAGAGCAGATCCAAATCGAAATTTCAAGAAAAGTCAGAATGTTCGTATCTGTGTTCTTCAAGTCCAGATTTGATTTTTGAGTTTTAGTGAGTTTTTGGAGTTGTAATCGATTAAGTGTTGTTAAGAAAGTGAATTCGATCGAGTTTGTATAGAAAGATTTGTCAATTGCACTGTAATCAATTCAAATTTTAGAATTTTTGTGGTTGTTGTATTCACGAGTTCTTGACACTGTATGAGTATCGAATTTGTAATTTTTTGTGTATTTGATCGAATTGGTTAGACGTGTGAATTGTCGAAGTATAGAGTTGAATTTCTAGGTTTAAATGAGTTTTTGGTGCGATTTTGTTCGGTTTTATAGGTTTGCGGGTGTTCTTCAAGTTTGCGTTTCATTCAAACAGGTTTGCGGGTCATTCATCAAGATTTGATTAAGTTCTTCAGAGGTTTGCGAGTCATTCAAAGTTTGCGCGTGTATTCAACGAGACACGCAAAGTGATATTTGCGTTTTCATCAACAATCGAGAAGCGAGCTTTGCGGGTGTAACTACAATCGCAAAGTTGGGTTTGCGTTTGTAATGTGACACGCAAAGTTTATCTTGCGGGTGTAACTAGACACGCAAAGTTTATCTTGCGGGTGTAACTTGACACGCAAAGTGTGTCTTGCGTTTGTAAATTTGAAACGCAAAGTTGACAAAAGCAAAGGATTTCTAGAAACGCAAAGTTGAGTTCAGAGATGTTGTGGTTTGCGTTTCCTTCTTAAACCGCAAAGTGTGGTTTGCGTTCCACACTGCAAACGCAAAGTTAGGGTTTGCGTTCCATGTTACAAACGCAAAGTGTGGTTTGCGTTTCATACTTAGATTTTTTTTCTTTCTGAGAAATTTTCAAAAGTGTAATATGGTTTTTAATAGTGAAAAGTCTGCCTAGGGGGACATAGTTCTTTTTCTGATTAAAATTTCTGATTTTATATTTCAAGTTTTTTGTATTTTCTTGATTGTTTCATTTGGACTAACGATCAGTTCTAGTTTCTTATTGATGTATTTTTCAAACAGGTTATACAAGATGACTTCCAAAGATGCACTTTCGATTGGTACTGATGTTAAGCCTCCAGTTCTATTCAAAGGCGAGTATGAACAATGGAAGGACAGATTCTTGGATTTCATAGATCGGCATTCAAATGGAGAGAATATTCTTCTGTCTATCACTGAAGGTCCAATGGCTCCAATAACAGTTCAAGTACCTGATGTTGATTCTTCTGATAGTGAAGATGGGACTGAGGAAAAAGAGCAAAAGATGAAAAAGTGACAGTGGATATTTCTCAATATTCTGAAGATCAGAAAAGCCGATACAAAGCAGATAAACAAGCGAGATCATTACTTCTTCAAAGCATTCCAAACGAGATCTACATCAAGATTGATAGCTATAAAGCCAATGCTAAGAAGATGTGGGATCAGTTGCAAAAGATGATGATGGGATCCAAGGTTGGAAATCAAATGAAAGTGGCAAACTGCATCAATAGTTATGAGGAATTCAAAGCTAAGGAGAATGAGAGTCTGGAAGATACATATGAGAGGTTTGTATTGCTTCTGAATGAGCTGACAAAGAATAAAGTCAAAAAGAAGCAGTTGGAAAACAATGTCAAATTTCTGAGTATCCTACGTCCGGAATGGAAAAAGCATACAAGAAGGATGAAACAGATGAAGGATTTGAATGAAATACCACTACATGAGGTATTTGAGACCTTGAAGCAGAATGAGGAAGAGGTTGAAGAGAAAAGAGCTGAGAAGAAGAAGGTAGTACAAGTTTCTGATCCTATTGCCTTAGTAGCTGGAGAGAAGAAGAAAGAAAAGAAAGAAAAGAAAGAGAAGAAAAAGAAGATAGTTCTTACCAGTTCTGAGTCAGATTCAGTTACAGATAGTGATGATGGCGAAAGTCTGAAACAAGCTATGATATTGCTGACCCGTGCATTCCAGAAGAAATTTTACAAGAAGCCGGGATCAAATTCTCAAAGGTATTCTTCATCTAGTTCAAAGAATCACGAGCATCGACAGAAAGTGGAAGGAAAGAGGTATGAAGAGGATAGATATGTGGAGAAGAAACCGGATGAGAAGAAGAAGTTCGTGAATGACTACACAGTTGCCGAGAAGCCAGCAACAGATTCCATCAAATGCTACAATTGCGGCAAGATGGGTCATTTTGCAAAAGATTGTCGAAAGCCGAAAGTTCGCACCTCTCAGTACTATCAAAACAAGTTGCTTTTGGCAAGACAGCAAGAAGCGGGTGTCGCTCTAATGGCTGAAGATGAGTTTTGGCTGGATTACTCAGAAGGAGAAGAAGAAGTGAAAGAAGAAACAACTCATATCTGTCTCATGGGCAAAGAAGTTAAGGATGACGAGTCAGATGATGAGGCAGTTAATGAGGTATTAAACTTATCTGAAAAATATTTTATTACCAAAATGGAAACCATGGTGGTTGAGCTACAAAATTTACAAAATAATCTGAAAAAGGAAAAAGAAAGAGTTGTTAAAAAGAACAAGAAGATCTTTGAGCTTAATACGTCTGTTATTTCAAACAAAGATCTGATTGATTCTTTACGAAAATCTGATTTTGATTCTAAATCTAAAGTAGATTGTTTTGAAAAGAAGATTTCTGAGTTTGAAGGTAAAGTGTCTAAATATGAGTTTGAGAAAAATGAATCTGCACTAACTGTTTATAAACTGCAGGTTGAAAATAAGAATTTGAATAAGAAGGTAAATGGTCTGGAAGCAAAACTTTATGCAAGAGGTCAGACAGATCAAACCATTTTTCTCAATGCACCTAATGAAGAGGCTGATGTTAAAGAGAAATGGGGACTTGGTTTTAAAACCCCCATTATCTTAAGAAAGCCATCAGAAAACAGCTGGCACTTTATAACTATGATTTTCTTGCTTGTGCTGGTAAACATACTCATTTAAAACCCAAATTTGTTACCAAATTGCCAGAAGAAGTTGAGGACCAAGAAACTGAAAATAGAAAGAATAAAAAGAAAATGCAACTACCGTTTAACTATGAAAAGTTAAATGATAGTTATCTTTCCAAAACACCAAGAGTTATTTCAACTGACTATTTTGTTAGTTATTCCGCTTCTGAGATGAAGGCAAAACTTGCGATTGCAAAGGTTTATGTTCCTACATCTATTCTTGAAAGCAAAATAGTCGAGCTTGAAAATGTTTTATCTGATGAAAAACTTTTGGTTGATATACAACAAAATGTATTTTCTACAGTTATAAAGAACACTGTTTTTCAAAACAAATCTACAAAGTGTTTTACAGTTTCTAAGGTATCTCAATCTTCATCTGATAATTCTGTTGACTTATTTGAGTCTGCAAATGATTTTTTAAATTCTGATGATGGGTGCATGGAAGAATTTGATATGTTTGATGTCAATACTACACTTCCTGATCATTCTACTTGTCTTAAAAATGACAAAGTGTTACCAAGTGGTGTAAATACTGTGGACTCATCAACTAAGGTTGGTGAATCGGTTTCTGTAACTGCTGATTACTATGCTCAAGGTCAGAAACATAAGAAACAGCGATTACAGAAACAGAAATACACTGGTACACGAAAGTATACCCAGTCTCGGAAATCTGTTTTTTCTAATAAATCTATATCTTATGTTTCAGATTTAAGGAAGAAAAAGTTGAAAGCTCAATCTGAATGGAGACCAAAACGGAAGGAGGATGAGATAGTCGAATCAGTTTCTGATAATACTTGTATTAGATCAGTGAGTAGTGATACTGATGTGATTGATCAAATTGCTTCTAATAATAAAAACCTTGTAACTTCTTACAAGAGATATTCAATAAAGCAATTGATTCAATTGTCTCCTATTACTACTACATCTTATCCTTATCAGAGAAATGATTTTGCTTATTCTCATAATTCTTCTGATTGGTATGGATCTTATCATGTTAATTCTTCTAGATCAAATATTTTTCAAAGTTTTCAAAAGAACAGAGGATCCATTTTCAAGTGGATACCAAAATCTTGTGCTAATCCGTTAGGGCCCGTTTTTAAATGGGTACCTAAAATTGTTATTACCTGATTTCTCTTGCAGACCCGGCATATGTGGTACTTGGATAGTGGATGTTCCAAGCATATGACTGGGCAAAAAGCTTTATTGTCTAACTATACAGAGAAATTCAGTGGAAATGTCAGATTTGGAAACGATCAACTTTCACCTATCTTAGGATATGGTGACATCATTCAAGACAACATAACGATAAGTAAAGTGAGTTATGTCGAAGGCTTGGGGCACAACTTGTTTAGCATTGATCAATTCTGCGATAAAGTGTTAGAGGTCAACTTCAAATCTAAGAGTTGCTCGGTTCGTACTGACGACGGCACAGAACTCTTAGGTGGACATCGAAAGACAAACCTCTATACCATCAATCTTTACAAAGTACAGATTGACAATCAAGTATGCTTGATGACAAAAGCTTCAACGCAACAAAGTTGGCTCTGGCACAGACGTTTATCTCATTTAAACTTTCGTTACATCAACAAGCTGGTTCGTGCGAAGTTGGTCAAAGGTCTTCCTGAGCTGAAATATGAACGAGAACACTTATGTGCTGCATGTGAGAAGGGTAAGATGAAGAGAGCCACACATAAACCGAAGCCTGAACCAAGCACTAGTTCTCCGTTAGAATTGTTACATATGGATTTGTGTGGTCCAATGAGAACTCAGAGTTTGGGAGGAAAGAAATACGTGTTGGTCATTGTGGACGATTACTCAAGATACACGTGGGTCAAATTTCTTCGATCAAAAGATGAGACGCCGGAAGTTCTCATTACTTTCTTAAAGACGACCCATGTGAAAATGCAGCGACAAGTCAAGTTTCTTCGAACGGACAACGGCACAGAGTTCAAAAACAAGATAGTTGAAGAATATCTCGAATCGGTCGGGATATCACATCAGTACTCTGCTGCTCGTACGCCTGAACAAAATGGAGTAGTCGAAAGGCGAAATCGGACGCTAGTCGAGGCCGCTCGGACTATGCTTAGCCAATCAGACTTACCTCTATTCTTGTGGGCAGAAGCTGTGTCGATTGCATGCCCTACTCAAAATCGATCCATGATTCACCGCCGTTTTCAAAAGACTCCATATGAGCTGATCAACAACAGAACACCAACTATCAAATATTTTCACGTATTTGGGTGTAAATGTTTTGTGCTTAACGACAGAGAGAGTCTGAATAAATTCAGTGCTAAGGCGGATGAAGGTATCTTTATCGGTTATTCTTCAACATCTGCTGCATATCGTGTTTATCTAAAGAAGTCAAAGACAGTTGTTGAGAGCATTAATGTCACATTCGATGAAGAGATGGCTTCTGATCAAACTAGTTCAGAACCCGTTATTACTGGAGTATTAGCTTCTGGGCAGATCAGTCGAAAACCTGTTTCTACAGCGACAAATTCGAATAACGCTTCTACTTCTACTTCACATTTAACTGATATATATTTGTTATTTGAATTCTTTAATGATGAGTTTCTAGGTTCTAATGTATCTAAATCTGCTGTGACTGACAGGTCTGAAGACACAACTTGCAATCATCCAGTCACTTCAGATGTCATAACTGAACAAGCATCCCCCGTTCAGTCTGAAACTCACATTCCTATTGTTACTCCTACAGTTGAAGATGCACAAGCAAATGTTGAGCCAGGAGTAACTGTTTCAGTTGGTTGTGATATATTGTCTATTCAACAGCTAGAATCTGCTGTTCCAACTGATACTTCTGCACCTGAGTCTTCAACTGCAAAATCCCCTCTTGTTATTCAAGCTGAAGAATCTGAAAGTGGATTTCTAGATGATGATCATATTCAAATTTCTTCTACTCCACTCCCTCATGAGCATCGCTGGACCAAAGAACATCCATTACATCAAGTAATTGGAAATCTCAACAAGCCTCTACAAACGAGGTCAGCGACTCTTAATCAATGTATGCATGACTCATTTCTCAGTAAGATTGAGCCAACGCGAGTATCAGAGGCTCTTGCTGATTCGGATTGGGTATCTGCTATGCAAGAAGAGATCAATCAGTTTGAAGCCCTAAAGGTTTGGAGATTAGTTCCAAAACCATAAGGTAAAACCGTGATAGGAACTAAATGGGTATTCAAGAATAAGAAGGATGAGGATGGTATCGTCATAAGAAACAAAGCTAGACTTGTTGCCAAAGGTTACCGGCAAGAGGAAGGCATAGATTATGATGAGACGTATGCTCCAGTAGCGCGTATAGAAGCAATCCGCATGTTTCTAGCCTACGCAGCTCATAAGAATTTCACAGTCTTTCAGATGGATGTGAAAACAGCCTTTCTAAATGGCATTCTTAAAGAGGAAGTGTACGTGTCTCAACCAGAAGGGTTCGTCAATCCAGATAAGCCAGATCATGTCTACATCTTGGACAAATCCCTTTATGGTTTAAAACAAGCCCCTCGAGCATGGTATGACGTTTTATCTAAATTCTTGGTCAAGTCCGGTTTTTCTAAAGGTAAGGTTGATACCACTTTATTCATCAAGAAAGAAAAAGCTGATATTATTCTTATTCAGATTTATGTTGATGATATAATATTTGGTTCTACTAATCTAAAATATTGCAAAAACTTTTCTAACCTTATGGTGTCACGTTTTCAAATGAGTATGATGGGAGAGATGAATTTCTTTCTCGGATTACAAGTTAAACAGTTTTCTACGGGGATTTTCATAAATCAATCTAAGTACATTTTGGATATTCTTCGGAAGTACAAAATGGAAAATTGTAAACCTATTGGAACCCCGATGGCACCAGGTACTAAGATTAACACTGATCCTTCGGGTAAAAGTGTTGATGTTAGGACTTATAGAGGTATGATAGGTTCGTTAATGTATCTTACATCCAGTAGACCAGATATTATGTTTTCAACATGTTTATGTTCTAGATATCAAGCTGCTCCCAAAGAATCCCATTTGGCCGCTGTCAAACGGATCTTTAGATATCTGAAGGGGACTGCAGACCTTGGTTTGTGGTATCCTAAGGATACTGGGTTTCAACTGACTGCATATTCAGATGCAAATCATGCAGGTTGCATGTTGAACAGAAAGAGTACTTTAGGTCATGTTCAATTTCTTGGAGACAAGCTCGTTAGCTGGGCATCTAAGAAACAATTATGCGTTTCCACATTGACTGCTGAAGCAGAGTACGTAGCTGCTGCCAGTTGCTGTTCTCAAGTCTTGTGGATGCGAACACAACTGCGAGACTATGGATTCAAGTTTGATAAAACTCCAATCTATTGTGACTCGAAGAGTGCAATCGCGATATCTGCTAATCCTGTCCAACATACGAAAACCAAACACATTGACGTCAGGTATCATTTTATAAAAGATAATGTAGAAAAAGGAACAATTGAACTTTATTTTGTAAAAACAGATTATCAACTTGCAGATTTATTTACCAAACCCTTAGATGAAAAGAGATTTAATTTTCTTGTCTCTAAGCTTGGTATGTTAAATCTTAAGACATAATCGGTTGTTACCTAATAAAGTTACGTATTGTTATTTCATCATTTTCTTTATTTTTTATGTCCGAAGGATATCTGCACTTTAATTGTTTGCTCATGATCTCAGGGGGAGTAAGAGAAGATTTTAGATGATCTACATTATTTTAAGGGGGAGCATAACTGATTTCTGCATTTTACTTAACTGACAAAATTTTTGTAATGCATGATTTTAGGGGGAGCTTATCAAAAGGAGTAAGACTATGATTTGTGATTACTTAAGATCAGAACTCATTATTTAATCGTTTTTACTGTTTTATGTTCTTTTATTGTTCGAATAAATTTTGTGAATAAATTTTTGACTAGACTTTGAGACTTATGAAGGATGAGAGAAGCTGACACGATCATATCTTAATGACTACAGCTGACTTTATGAGTATTAAGATTGAGTGAAAAGGTAAATTTCTTATCTTAATCTCAAATGTATCTGAAAGAAGGACAACTTTCAGATATAGAAAACATGTTCTTAAATGTTCAAACCACTTCTCGAATTTTAAACAGATTTTATAAATTGGAAGTGTGATTTTAAATGTTTTTTATTTTATTTTTGTGCTTCATTGATAAACAAACCGTGTGTTATCCAAAGATTAATACTTGTGTATTGTATTTTCATATACTTTCAAGTATTCACACACACTGGTTTGATTTTTTGTTCAAATAGTTCTTACCATGTCTCATATTGAAACATAATTTTTCGATGGTAAGACACCCCGCTTGTACTTCAAAGAATTTTGAGCGTCATTTTATTTCAAAACGTCATTTCAAGAATGTCTATATTTTGGTTCATATAGACAATATCCATTATTCTTGACCTTAAGCTTTGATTGATATATCATTTCATTTCTGATCATTTTCATACAATGTCAGATTTTCAAACAAGTTTTTTGCATTCATGTTCATTCATTCAGTATACTTGTTTGAAAATACTTCAATGTCTAAAAAAAAATGCTCAAATCTTTATGATTATATTTTATGAGCATACATTCGTTTGACATTTGTATATGAGCTTTAACTGTTAGAGTTAAATCATCTAAGCAACATTATGTTTTTCTAGGAAATATGGGTTCTTTGTGCTAGGAATTATCTGAACTTCTATGGAATCACGTTAACCAGTGATTTCTACCCAAGAAGTTAATCCATAGAGATTGAGTGTGAGGAGTCAAAAAGAAATGAGTGTGGGTTGTGTGATAAGGTAAAATGGAAAAGAGAGTTTGGTTAGTAGTGCGCTTAATGATTAAAAGAAAGAGGGTGTGAGATCAGAGTAAAAGAATATCAAACTCTGCACCAACTACTTTCTGAGTCGGGCAGCCACATTACTAATGTTTCACATTTCTTCGTGAACGTTATTGAAACAGGCAACTAGCCCATGCCAAATCTTGAATAAACCCCACAAGCTACTCATTTTCTTCTCAAAAAGAAAATGTTTCACATTTTAAAGGGGACGCAACACATAATCTATCTGATTTTCATTTGGAAAATCTAGATATTGAAAAAGAAGGAAGTATGCCCCACCTTCGCACTTCAGTCATGCACATTGAGTCTGTGTTTATCTACTGTTGTCTCAGTGGTTTACACAACTTTGAGCCTTATTGAAAAGCAATTATTTGTGCTTAATTCTTTCAAAACATGCACGAGCACACAAAGAATTTGTTTCTTTGTCATAACATTCATAGAAATTTCCTTTGTGGTATTTCGATGATTGGATGGAAGCCCTAGGGAGTGAACATCACAAAAGCTCCTTTATATTGTGTATTCGTTACACACAGTGACTTTGTGTTACTGACAGACATTTTAACTGATTCATCTGTTGATTCAGGAGTTACCTATTCTTATTTTGTCTGGATTTGCAAAGATCTAGATGAATACTTGGTTATGGATCACCGAATCAGAGGCACAGTATGACAGATCAGAATGGTCAAAGACATTTCTTGGACGAAAAGTTTTGATGATATAGATGTTCAAATCATCAAAAAGGGGGAGATGATATGAAGAAATGTTAAAGTTTTAAAGTTTGTGGGAGATGATATCAAGATCTGATAAAGTTTTGTGAAGTTGATTTTCTGAAATGTTCAAGTCAGAAAGTTCTAAGGAAAGATTTAAAGAAGATCAAAGAATTTCTGAAGATTTAAGGAAATTTTCTTTGAAGATTATTTGCTAAAGCAATTCGAGCTGAATCTGAAGATAATTTCTTTCCAAAGTCTGAAAGTATCTTGTGAAAGTTTTGGGGAGATTGTTAATCGTTTCAAGACAGTTTTGGAAAGAATACAGTCAAAGAAAAAGGGGAGATTGTACTGACAGAGCTAAAAGTGAAGACTGAATTGCTAGATCTTTCAACAGTGATCTTGAATCCAAAGGGGGAGATTGTTAGAGCATAAATCTGTTGGATACAAGATCAATAATACTGAAGGTCAAAGTTGAGAAAGTCAAAGCTGCTAAAGTCAAATCTCATTAAAAGTCAAAGTCCATTTTGTAATAAGTCAAACTTAGTTGTATTTGTTTTTGTTTTTAGTTTTCTTGTATTAGGTGGTAGTATAAATATTTTTTTTCTCTTTGTAATTTCAGTAGAGAACTTAATTGGAGAATTATTCAGTTGTTTTTTAGAGAGAGAAAGTTTGAGAGATTGAAGAGAGAGAATCTTGTAATCTTGGAATTGAGAAATTAATCAAACAGGTAATTGATTCTTATTTTGTGTGTGTTTGATTAATCTTGATTTAGAAACTAGAATCTGGAACACACATCCTCTAAATAGTTTGACGGTGACTCCGAGGTAAGTACTAACTTTGAAAACTCTGAACTTGTTGAATTTCTAATGGCACAGATCTAGAACATGGAAAAAGAATTTGAGACGTAAAAGAGCAAACTTAGCTATGAACGACAAACAATGATGAGTTTTCGTGACGAGAACGCATTGTTGAAAGTTGTCGTTGAGGACAAGGAATTTGAAAAAGATGCTTTAAAGAAAGAAAGAGAAACTCTGCAAACAAAGATTTCGGAACTTGAAAAGAACTTTGTCAGGATCTAATTCTTAACAAGAATAATGAACTCAGAAACAATATTAAAGAAGTTGCGGAATAACACTTTAATATTCAACAATCAATGTAACAGTGAATCAGAAATCACAACTTGTAAACTTTATTGAATGATTAAAGTTACAAGATTTCAAACAAAACCTCAATATTGATGAACAGGCTCACCAATACAAATTCTACTTCTCTAGAACTAGGGTTCTAAACCTTGAGGTTAATTCTCTCTATGAAAACAAAAAATTCAGAATTATTTCCTTTTGTCAAACTATTCTATACTATTTATACAAGACATATTACAAGATAATTATCAAAATACAATTGATCATCAATACATAATTATCTTCTTTACTTTAGCAAGTCTTCTATACAACTGTCTTCCTTCCATACTGAGTCTTCATCTCATAAGCAATATTAACCTTCTTCAGCAGTATTAATCATCTTCAGCAGCATTAAACACCTCAACAGTATTAATGATGTTAGCAGTAGTAATCCCTTAGCAATACTAACTACTAGCAGTACTAACCCTCCAAGCAGTACTAACTATTTAAATAGCAGCACTAACTTTTCAAGCAGTATTAAATCTACTAGAAGTAGTAATCATGATGTACTAGCAGCATTAACCATACTTGAACAAATCTTCAGTTCCCAACAATCTCCCCCTAACATGACTTTTAGGAAGAGAAGTCATGTTCTTCAGATGTGGTCTTCAAGATGCTTTCAAAACTTCAGCCTAGTTGCCCAAATTTGGATCCAGCCCCAGACTTTGATTGATTGTCCTTCTTACCACAATTCTGGCCATTTCTGATTCCTTTGCACATACTAGCTTAGCTTTCAGCATCCCTTCTAGCTTCTCCTTGCTATGATCATACACTTTGTCCACTAGAAAATACTCATGATAACAATTATATATGGTGATCATGTAGACACCACAGTTTTCAAAGAGTATCCACTTATCAATCCTCTTAAACACATACTCATGATGTAGATCCTTTATCCTGTGCACCACTTTTTCTGGTTCAAACATCATACATAGGTATTCCATTGCAATCTTGAGTAGACTTTCTTCAATTCCTTTCATCACAGGATCATATAGCTTGATTCCCACCTTGTGTATTTCTTCTAAATCAGCCCTTGAACAACTTCTGATCACTTTACCCCAAGTTGAGTAGACTTCAAACACATCACCAACCCTTTTGAGTCTGAAGTACTCCTTTCTGTTGTCCCTCAAAATATCCCAAAAGATGACTTCTGGTGCCTTCACAGAAATGGGAACAACCTGTACTGGTTCTATTACAGTCATGAACAAATCAACCTGCTCATTTGATTGCAGATTGGATGGTTCTGGATTCTGCTCTGGTTCTGCTGAAGGTGGAACAGAAGATTCTGCCTCTTTTTCTGCTTCTTCAATCCTTGACTTCTTGGATTGTTTCTTGGAGGCTATGGTCTTTACTATTTTTGCAGATTTGGCTTCCACAACAACATTCTCTTCTTTAGTGTCTTCAGCCTTTTCTTTTGTAGGAGTGACTTCCTCAGGGAAGGGTTGTTGGATGTTGAGATCATTCCTCTCTTTCATCCTTCTTTCAGCTTCTTCCCTTTGAGAGGAGTCCCCTTGAAGCTTAGCCATTTCCTTCTTATATAGCTCCTCAACCTTGCTGTATGCCATGTTAGTGGACATCTCTCCTTTGACACCAATTGAGCCTTTCAGAAAGTTGATCATTTTTCTCCTTTCTTGATTGGCCAAAAAGGTCTTAGAAGGTTGTCTTTTCTGCTTCTTGACTGGTATTCTTTGCTTGTATGCTTTCACTGATATTTTCTTAGCCTCAGCTGCAGTTTTCATGCTCTGTTGATACTCTTCATTTAGCTTTTTAGCCATCTCCAGTGCAAGCTCTCTGTCTTTTTCAGATTGGAGTTGTTCTTCGTTTTCCATCTCAGCTTGAAGTTGTTTTGCCACTTCTTCATCTAACTCCAACTGATTCTTCTTCTTTGAAAGATGTTCAGGTTCAACCATCTTATCCTTTCCCTTTGCATCCTTCAAACCTGTTTCACTTATTTCTTTTCTTTTCTTTTCAATACCTCCTTCCTTAATGAGCACTCCCTTGGCCTTTTTAGTAGCCTTAGGAGTGTCATTCTTAGCTTTTACCAAAGTTTCTGCAATTTCTAACTCCTCAACAGATAGCCCTGTTGCTGCTGCTACCTTTATCTCAGCAACATTAACTGTTTCTGCTGCTTGAGCAAGTTCTGTTTCTGTGTCTACTACTTTTGATTCCGTTTCTACTGTTGCTTGAACCTCATCTGTTTCTGCTGCTTTCTCCCCCTCAAAATTAAATCCCATATCAGATGTACTTTCCTTGTCTACTTCAGCCTCTTGATTCTCCCCCTTTTTAAAAGCATCTTTCCTTTTCTTCAGAACATATTGCTTTCTCTTCTTTTTCTGCACCAATCTCCTCACCATCTTCTTCAATTTGGTAATCTGTACTTGTTGAGACAGAATCACCATTTTCATCTCCTCTATGTCTGCTCCCTGTTTGATAACATCCAGATTAATGTTTCCCATTGTATCCATCAATTCTTGGTAGTTATATTTATCCTCACCTTCTCCAGGAGTGTTACCCCCTTTTGAAGGATCATTGGAACATGTAGTAGTGGAAGTCTTCTGCCTAGCAGAAGCACCCTCCACCCCCTTGGTTTCTTGGCACCTGGGAACTTTGAATGATTGCTCATTCAAAGTTGCCATGGGGGAGGTCTTATTGATGTTACCACTGTCCTCCTCTGTGCTAGCAGGAGTAGTGGCAGCCTGCTCATCCATATGCTCATGCATCTCCTCAGTGAGCACCTCCTTGGGGTTGAGAGACACCCCTGTGGTTTCCCTATAGATATTCTTTAATGGAGAATTCTCCATTAGAGGGATTAAAGGCTTTGTGGGTGAAGGTACAAGAAGGGAAGAAGCCTTCTTTACCTTTTTCCTTATGTAAGTATTGGTGATTGATGAAGTTGTTTTTTTGAAGAAGGGACTGAGGGATTGATATACTGATAGAAGGTTGGGATTGGATTTCAGTGGGATGGTCTAGTGAGGCCCTTGACCCTGAAGCCATACCTTCTTCATTGTGGGACACCACCATCATTGTAGAGAACAATGGGGTGTCAACTCCTTCCGAGTCCATGGCAGATCTCTTCATATTTGAAAAGACCTTGCCCTTGGGGATTTTAGGTACATATACCTCATCAAATTGAGGCATATCCGTCAATTCAGTGGTTATAACTGCCTGGACAAACCTTGGGTACATATAAAAACTCTTTTTATTTCCCAAGTTTGACACAAGGTCATTGAAAATCATTTTTGAAAAATTATACTTTCTGGCAGTGGCCAAGCAGACCAAAGCATAAGCAATGGTACTACTGAACTCACTCCATCCAGTAGTCTTTCTAGAAATACAATGCATAAGGGTATGGACAAAGAAACGCCATTGGGGAGAAAATTTGGCTTTTGAGAACTTGAAAACACCCAATGGGCCTCCATACCCCATTCAAGTGAGAGTGGAAAACAGATCATCATTAGAGATAGATGAGATACCTGAGGCATCGTCTAGACATAGACTGATGCGAATTACCTCTTCAGAAACTGTCAAGGGTTTGTCACATACCCTTGTCTTGATAACCTTCACACCATTTTCAGGATATAGCAGTGGCATTGGCCCAAAATTGCTTCTGGTGCTCAATGTAGATTGATGGTGACACTGTAAGAGCATGAGCGATATGGCTGGACTTGAGGAAATCGACTATTTGATGAAATCCAGCAGCCTGCTTAGGCTTTTGAAGCATTGCTTTCTCGTTGTGTTCATCAATAAACGTCATTGAAGCCATCGAGCTTGAGTAAACTGGACTGAAATTCACTACGTGCTTGGGAGAAAAAGATTAGAGAGAAGATGAACAGTATTCAAAGAGTCGTTATGAGCTTTTAGGCGGGCAAAGAGGGTATTTATATGATTCGGGAAAGAAGCAGTATTAACTCAGAGCAGTATTAACTAACTAGCAGTATTAACTGAGAGCAGCATTAACCACTAGCAATATTAACTAACTAGCAGTATTAACTGAGAGCAATATTAACCACTAGCAGTATTAACTAGCTAGCAGTATTAATTGAGAGCAGTATTAACCACTAGCAGTATTAACGAACTAACAGTATTAACTGAGAGCAGTATTAACCACTAGCAGTATTAACTAACTAGCAGTATTAACTGAGAGCAGTATTAACCACTGGCAGTACTAACTATACTTACACTTTTTGAAGCTTGTGTTAGTCTGAGCAAGGCAATACACTTCCTGAGAAAGATGATTAGTAGCACCAAAAATAACCAAAGAACAGGTATACAAGCACTTTTTAAACATGAGCTCATTCAGAGTTGATCATGCCCACACTTGTGACCAAGAAAGTGAATCTACCCACATCAAAGGCTTTGGTGAATAGATCAGCAAACTGGTTGTCAGTATGAACTTTAGCAACTTGAATTAGCTTCTTTTCATTACAGTCTCTAATAAAGTGATACCTGATCTCAATGTGCTTTGCTTCGGAGTGCTTGACTGGATTGTTAACAATGCTGATAGCACTGCTATTGTCAATGAAGATTGGAGTGTGCAGAAAGGTTACCCCATAGTCCAGCATTTGATTCTGAATCCATAGAACCTGAGAGCAGAAACTTGCAGCAGCAATGTACTCAGCTTCTGTTGTGGATAAGGACACTGTGGTTTGCTTCTTACACTGCCAAGATACTAGTCTTGCACCCAAAAGTTGACATCCCCCCTGAAGTACACTTTCTATCCAAATTAGCACCTCCCAAGTCACTGTCTGAATATGCAATCGAGTCAAAGTTGGATTCATAGGGATACCAAAGACCTAATCTAGGTTGCCCTTTTAAGTATCTGAAAATCCTCTTAACAGCTTGAAAATGTGACTGCTTTGGCTTGACTTGGAATCTGGCACACACACACACACTGGAAACATGATATCTGGTCTTGATACTGTGAGATACATGAGAGATCCAATAATTGATCTATAAAGATGGACATCAACATCCTCCCCCTCAAGATCAGCAGTGATCTGTTTGTGTGTTTCCATAGGTGTGCTTGCTGGCTTTGAGTCTGATAAACCATATTTGTCCAGGATGTCTTTCACATACTTTGATTGACTTATGAAGATCCCATCTTTCTGTTGTTTCACTTGAAGCCCAAGGAAGAAAGTAAGTTCACCCATTGAACTCATTTTGAAGCTCCTGTACATTAACTCTTCAAAGTCTCTACACATCTGATCTTTTGTGGATCCAAAGATGATGTCATCCACATAGATCTGAACAAGTAGGATGTCCTTCTTACTTCTTCTAATGAAAAGGGTTTTGTCAATTATTCCCCTTTCAAACCCATTTTCCAAGAGATAGGTAGACAGAGTGTCATACCATGCTTTTGGGGCTTGATGTAGACCATAGAGTGCTTTCTTAAGTTTGTACACTCTGTCAGGATATGATGGATTTGCAAATCCAGGGGGTTGACAGACATATACTTCTTCATCAATTGTTCCATAAAGAAAGGCACTCTTTACATCCATCTGATATACCTTGAACTGCATAAATGAAGCATAGGCTAGAAAGAGCCTAATTTCCTCTACCCTTGCAACTGGAGCAAAGACTTCCTCATAGTCTATGCATTCTTCCTGAGTGTACCCTTGTGCCACTAGCCTTGCTTTGTTTCTGATTACTATTCCTCTCTCATCCTTTTTATTTTTGAAAATCCAATTGGTGCCAATAGCTCTATGACCTTTTGGAAGGTCCACCAAGTCCCAAACATCTTGCAATCTGAGATAGAAAGCAAGAGAGTATTGTATGTTGCTGATCCTGCATCTCTTGAAGTCTGCTTTGATTCCTAGTTACCATAGGAGAAGAGATGTCTTCTATTACCAGCTCTGGCGGATGATTCTTTTGAGTTCTTGTCTGGTGACTAGGTTCTTCATTAATTCCAACATCTAGATTGGAATCATTTAAGTCAGCTGAGGGGGTCTCATCAGTTGCTTCTGGCTCTTCATGCTCTGAATTCTCATTATCTCTTCTTTCTTCTTCACTCTGAATTGGTTCAGTGATAGTTTCCTTTTCATAGATTTCAACAGGGTCCATTGTAGGTAATGGAAAGATCACAGACTGAGGAATACTATTCTGTACTTGTTCTTCCCCTGATCCTCTACTTCCTGAACCTGCATGATCATCACTACTGAAACCAAAAGAGTTAGTGAGTGAATCAATGTCAAACAACCACTGAGGACCAGAACCAATAGGGTTTGGTGTGTTCTCATTGCATTTGACATTGTCACTTTCCTCAATTATTCTAGAAGAAGAATTAAATACTCTGTAGGCCTTACTCTGAGATGAGTAACCAACAAGAAAACCATCATCTGCCTTGCTATCAAACTTTCCTAAGTGAGTTTTGGTATTGAGAACTATACAAGGACACCCAAAAGGTTTGAAAAATCCAATAAATGGTTTTCTTTTATTTAAAAGCTCATATGGTGTCTTGTTTTTAGGTTTGACTACTAGAACTCTGTTTTGGACATAACAAGCAGTATTAACTGCTTCTGCCCAGAAAGTAATTGGAAGTTTTGAATCAGCTAACAGAGATCTAGCAGCCTCAATCAGTGTCCTGTTCCTTCTCTCAGCAACACCATTTTGTTGTGGAGTCCTAGGAGCACTGTATTGCCTCTCAATTCCTTTATCCTCACAAAAGGTGTTTAGGTCAAGATTTTTAAATTCAGAACCATTGTCTGACCTAATGACTTTTACTTTTTGATTTGTTTGGTTTTCAATTCTTAGAATAAAGGATTTGATCAGTCCACTTGTCTCATCCTTAGTCCTTAGAAAATATACCCAAGTAAATCTAGAGTAATCATCAACAATAACTAAGCAGTATGATTTCTTACCTATACTCATAACATTTGTAGGTCCAAACAGATCCATATGCAACAACTGAAGAGAAGAAGAAATTGTGTTCACTTCTTTGGACTTATGAGAAGTTTTGTGTTGTTTACCTTTGAGACAAGCAACACAGTGATCATCACATGAAAAGACTTTTGAAGGTAAACCTCTTACAAGGTTGTTTTTGACAAGTTTATTCATTGTTTTAAAGTTCATGTGACACATCCTTCTATGCCAAAGTGATGATTAATCCAAAGATGCTTTTGAAACAAGACAGTTTAGGGATGAATCAGTTGACACATTTTCCATATCCAAACAATAGATATTATCCTTTCTGGGAGTTCTTAGTAGTATCATCTTTTCATAAACTACCTTGAATCCAGGGGCAAGGATAATGCATTCTGAATTAGTGAATAATATATTATGCTGTTTGTCACAAACCTTTGTTACACTTAACAGGTTGTACCTTAACTGCGCACTCAACATAGAAAACATCCTCAAAGGTCATCTTACCTTTTGTTACATCACCCTTACCACTAATCTTACCTCCATCTGGAGTATTACCAAAGGCAACATGTCCTCCATCAATTTTCTTGAAATTCTTGAGCAAGCCATGTTCCCTGTCATGTGCCTAGAGCAACCACTATCAACATGCCAGATGCTCTTTCCCTTGAGCTGCTGATTGCCCTTCACATAAAATAAATCAATTAGTATTGATTGGGAACCCAAGCCAAAGTGGTCTAGCAGCACAAACACTAGAAGCAGTACTAATTTTAGAAGTACTAACAGAGTTAGCAGTATTAACATTTGAAGAAGTACTAACAATGTTAGCAACACTAACATTGATAGTAGTAGTATTGCTTCTAGCAGCACTATCTTTGTTAGTAGCACTATTTGTGGTAGCAGTACTAATAGTTTTAGTGCTTTTAGGAACCCACATCTTGACATTCTCTTTTACAGTCTTTTTCTTCATGTGGCTTTTAGATTTAACAGGTTTCTTAGCCACATGGTTCCTTTCATTCTTCCTATAACCAAAGGGTTTTTGCATAGATCTTTGAAAATTTATCCTTTGGTTAATTGGATTAAAATAACAGTGTTTGGCAAGATGATTCAATTTGCCACATATGAAACAAGGTTTTGGTCTGATGATTCTACTCAGACTTATTACATGCACACTGTTTGCAAGGAACATGATTCACAACTGTAGTCTGCTTGTAATGGACCTTTTTAGACTTTCCCTCAGTCTTCTCTATGTCATTGGATTTGATCCAAGACCTTCCACAATCCTCATTGGTGATAATGTTATTCTCTAAGGGAATCTCACCACTCACAGTATTGTCCTTACTCTTACTGGCCACTTTCTCAGTCTTGTCCTCAACAACAACTTCATCTAAGGGCTCTATCTTAGTGGCTCCCTCATTCAAGTCCTTCCTATCCTTGGTCTCTAGTAAGTCTGATGTAGGAGGGATGTAGTTGTTGTTGTATGGTGGTGGTGTGGTATTGTACCCAATTCCTCTTCTCAGTTTGTCATGAAACTGGGTTTGTAGTAAAGAGTCCATTGCTTTAGAAGCATTGGAAAACTTTTCCACATCTAGCTTAACTTTGGCTAGCTCTCCTCTCAACTTTTCATTCTCCTCTTTAGACTTTGTCAGTTGGATTTCTAGATCATTTTTCTCCCACTTCCAGTAATTTGTATCATATGTGTGTTGCATTTCATTGGCTTGGAAACTTTTAATTTGTTCCTCAAACCTCTCAACAATTTTCACATAGTCTTTTATATCTTTTTCTAATCTCTTAAGGTAATCACTCATATTCTGGTTGTGATCCCTGTACCTTTTAACAGTATCTATGCAAGTTTGAGAACAGAGATTAGAAAGTACCTCAGTTGGAAGATCAGATACCTCTGCCATGAGAGCTTGATTTTGAATAGCCTCTTCTGCTTGATCACTCCAGTCAAACCCCATTCCTTGTTGAGAAACAAGAGCTTGAGCAGAGTTTCTGTTCTGATTGAAGCTTCCAGTCTGAGCTTGTTGGTGATTTGTGTGAAACACTCCACTTCTGCATTCCCTGGCAAAGTGTCCCTTCAGATGACACTTATAGCACTCCACATTTGACTTATTAAAGCCTGCTCCATCTTCTCTTCTTTGAGAGAAGTTTTTCCTCCCAGTCCTCTTGATGAATTTCTTCACCCTCATGGAAAGCATGGCCATCTGCCATTTGATATCCATCTCTTCAAGATCATCAGGATGAAGCTGCTCCAAGTCATCATTGATTAAAGAAGAGTTACCATGCCTGGAAAGAAAGGCTTCAAAAACAGATTCATTGCCTTTTTCTTGATTTACTCCACTGGAAGCATTAACTGATTCAGGGTTAGCAGTAGAATCAATTGATGCTGATAGAAGTGCAGCATTATGCACATATCCAGTAGGCTTCTTCTTTGCTTCCACCTCAGATTCAAACACTCTCAAATCATTGTACAGATCATCTAGTTCCTTTTCTTCCAATGTTCATTCTGTCTGAATGAAACAGTATACATGGTCCATTCATCTCCAAGGGACCTTAAGAACTTTCTGTTTACATCATCTTGATCAATCAGTACTCACATAGTAGCTAGTTCACCAATTAGCTTGTTAAACCTGTTAAAAGTTTGAGTCATGGACTCATTCTTAGTTGACATAAAGTTTTCATACAGTTGCTTCAATATTGCCTTCTGATTTCTCTTGGTACTTTTGGTACCAGAGAATCTCTTCTCTAGAGCATTCCAAAGCATCTGTGCATCAGTGCAATTGCAGAATTGGTGTTGATACTCATTGGGAATAGCCAAGAGCAGTGTGCTCAAGGCTTTCATCTCTGTCTGCCTTGTCTTCCTTTCTGCATCCGTCTTTGGTGGGATTCTTTTTCCATCTGCACCAATCTTTCCTTCATCAGATGGGCCATTCTCAATGATGTCCCACATGGAGTAATCTATGAGAAGAATGTATTGTTTGATCCTAATCTTCCACATGTCAAACTCATTAGATCTGAGCATTGGAACCTTTGAGACAAGAGTACTGTTTGATTCAACTGTGTTTTCCATGATGAATGAAGATTTCTGAGAATACTTGCTCTGATACCACTTGTCAGGATCTAATTCTTAACAAGAATAATGAACTCAGAAACAATATTAAAGGAGTTGCGAAATAACACTTTAATATTCAACAATCAATGTAACAGTGAATCAGAAATCACAACTTGTAAACTTTATTGAATGATTAAAGTTACAAGATTTCAAACAAAACCTCAATACGAATTCTACTTCTCTAGAACTAGGGTTCTAAACCTTGAGGTTAATTCTCTCTATGAAAACAAAAAATTCAGAATTATTTCCTTTTGTCAAACTATTCTATACTATTTATACAAGACATATTACAAGATAATTATCAAAATACAATTGATCTTCAATCCATAATTATCTTCTTTACTTTAGCAAGTCTTCTATACATCTGTCTTCCTTCCATACTGAGTCTTCATCTCATAAGCAGCATTAACCTTCTTCAGCAGTATTAATCATCTTCAGCAGCATTAAACACCTCAGCAGTATTAATGATGTTAGCAGTAGTAATCCTTTAGCAGTACTAACTACTAGCAGTACTAACCCTCCAAACAGTACTAACTATTGAAATAGCAGCACTAACTTTTCAAGCAGTATTAAATCTACTAGCAGTAGTAATCATGATGTACTAGCAGCATTAACCATACTTGAACAAATCTTCAGTTCCCAACAAACTTGATAAATTTAAATTTTGAAAAGGGTGAATATAAAATTAAGTTTGAAGTTTGCTTTCAGGAAAGAAATGAGGCTTACTGTAAGATTAAACAACTGGAAGACCTTAATCTAAAAAGAGGACAGATTGAGCAGACGTTAAACTTGTTGACAAACAAACTCCAAGATGTCAGATTTTACAATGCTAAAACGGGATTAGGTTTATCTAAAAACGATGTTTTGAAGAAAGCCCCAGAAAAGTTGTATAATTTTGATAAATTGGGCTCAAAAGTGAAGAAAAACCCAGATATTCATGACACTATCGTTAAAGCTGAAACTCCGAAATCTGACACTTCATACAAAGGTAAAGAGGTAGTGGATGATGATACGTCTAGTTGTGCTGATTCACAAACCAGTTTTAAATCAGTTGGATTCAAATATAATGATTTAAACAAGAGTTATAAAAATAGAAAACTTGAATTTGTTGAGTTTGATTCATTGTTTTACACACCATCCGGCAACCAAAACTTACAGGTTAGCACCCAAACAGTATAATACATGTCTTAACATGTAGGAACACCCTAATATGACCTAATTATGTAGGAAAGGGTTTTAGTTTCCTAAGATTCCCGCGCGCTTAGAATATCCGGTTACTGCACGTAATGGTATATGTTGTCTTATAAAATGCTAATCCGATAAAATTAACATTTTATTATATCAATAATAATATTAAGTGGGATAAATATAAAATTTACTTACAAAAAAAATAAATATATATATATAGACCTTAAACTTCAAGTAACTAAACCCAAAAATTTAAGTTGATAATTGATAATTCACCTACCATTAAGCCATCTTTTTATAAAATTACATATTATATACTTATATATTATAATTATTACTAAAAAAAACAGGATAAAGAGAGGCCCAAAATCCGCACTCTCTCTCTCTTATCTCCCTCTTTTCCTTCAAAACTTCATTACTCCTCCCATTTTTTCATAAAATCTCTCATCATTTCTCTCTCTCTCTCTCTCTTATTCAAAATTTCTTCTCTCCTTCTCTTTTCTTGACCGAATTTCAGCCCTAAACCTCCTCCAAATCAGATTTTTGAAGATCAAAACAACTCCTCATCATCAAGGTAACATTCTACTCTTGTATTTCATGAATCTTACCTTTAAATCTTCATAAAAATCAAGTTTTCATCATTTTTCCTTCATTTTTCTTCATCTTCTTGAAGGTTTTCTGGAATTTAGGGCTTTGTAAAGTCCCTAAATGGTAGGTTATACACCAATGACATGTTAAATGTCAAGCAATGGTGATAACCCATGATCCATACCTCTAAAACTCAAGAAAATGAAGTTTGGATGACATGCATGTCCATTTTTCTTACAATCTAAGATATTAGAGTCCATACATGTGTTTCGAAAAGTTAAAGGATGATTTTTACTAAAACTTATGTTAAAATGGAAGATAAAAACGTTTTCAATCAAGAAACCCCAATTTATGGGTCAAAAAGAGATAAAAAGTTCATAAAATTAAGTTATTTCATTTTTAGTTTCTGTCAGATTTATTGCATGTTAGTATTTCGGGTATAACTTGAAACATATGGACTCAAATGCTATGAATATTCTTCTGGAATTTAATATAATGAAATACTAATCAAACCCCAATGGAATCACTCAAAAATATTGAGTTTTGACCTCTCAACCTCACCTCTAAAGTTTGTGGTGCAAACAGAATCCGGCTGGACAAAAACTTTCAATCAATCAACCATAACCATCATTTAAATCCATAAACACTAATGATTCCTTTTCTGGAAGTAACTTTAATGAGTTGTAAATCAAATAAAATTGGATTTACTCGAAAATATGATGATTTGGGTACTCAACCATCATTAACAAGTTGAGTGTGCAAAAAGTAACTTTCTGCCCGATTGGAACACTTAACTTAAAACGGGCATAACTCACTCAATATTGATCCAAATGAGATGAATCTTTTTCTGGAAATTTCAACTTTGATATAGGATCAAAACCCAATTTGAATCACCAGAAAAGACTAAGTTTTGACCATTCAAATGGCCGAGACAACAGAAGGTGTAATCTGCATGGTCCTCTGTGACCAATAAATTTTAAGGAAATTATTACCCTATCTAGACTTATCCAAAAATGTTGTAAATTGTGCCAAAAGTTCCCTAATACATTAAAATAAGTCATATACAAATTTGGTAAAATAATAAGTTTGGGAAAATACTCAAAATACAAGGATTTTATGACTTAAAATTTTGACAGCAAACAGTAGCTAATGAACTTTCTTAAAATGATCATTTGTCAACCCATAAGCCTTAAAAATTTGATCCGAAGAACCGAAATTATGTCGATAAGTTAAGTAGGATTAGTACTCGCTAATCTTACGTAAAATAAATCTAAAGGCTTTTTCCCTTAAAAATTGTATGCCCAAAATATGTGATTTCAAGAATCATCCAACCTTATGACTATCTATAATACGCTCTAATGCGTTACCCAAATTTAATAAAAAGGCATGTAAAACATTTTATAAGACATATTGATCTAAGTAACGCCCGAAACCGTAAAGATAGGTTCGAACTGATAATGTGCTCCACGTTCATAGGAAGGGATTAACCTCGGGTTTTGTGCAACCTCGCGGCTATTTCTGGGCTATCCACTGAACAAGTGATTATTCACAGCCCCTCTTTTATCGTTTTACGTATTTTGGGGTGAAAAGCATGTTACAATTGCAACTTGTTTCTACTCTCAAATGATTGTTCATTACAATTTGTTGAATCTTGAATTTAAATATTTATGCACTATGGTATGTATACTTGACGATGCAATTGAGTACTAAATGAATAAGTCCCCACTATTGGATACTACCTATTAGTCCGAACTAGGGCCGGTGGTATTAGTGGATAGCGCTATTAGGGTTGACAGCCTCACTTTTAGCCGTTAAGCTAGAGGTGCACTTTGCCATTAACGTTACTTGACTCAAAAGGGGTCGGTGACATTTTGCCTTACCCATGTGGAGTCAGTCCACCGCTGTTGTATGACGCGGTTCTTTTTAAGGGGCGTTGAATTGTCGAAAGGTTTGGTAGTGGCTCAATGCTACAGCATTTGCGTATACATGATAACCCGTGCATATATTAGAACAATCATTTAATAAATATTTCGTGAACAAATGTTTCACAAAAGTTTCTAAACTTTGCATACAACTACTTTTATGCATATGAAAACCTGTGTACTCACCAACTCTATGTAGTTGACCTTTTCTTTAACATGCTTTTCAGGTGCCAACGTAAGGACTGATAAGTAGGATGCATTATGTGTGTCATCAATCATCAGCAAGACTTCAATTTGTATTGAACTATCATGGTTGTAAACAATATCGTACTTATTTTATTTTAAATGTTGTGGTTAGTATTGTTATTACTTTATGCCATGAAACTGTGAACTGTTATACCTCGTGTTTCCTCTTTAGCGGGGTGTGACAGACTTGGTATCAGAGCCTAAAGTTATAGAGAATACCGGTTTCTTTACGGAAGCCGCGAACTATAACAAATCTAATATACAATTTTCAAACGGTTTTCAAAACAGTTCTCATAGGCTGAAATACATTACTAATGTAACTAGGTAGAGTACCACATCATTATGTCATAACTTAGACAAAGCTTGATCACCTTTGTCTAATTTGGGTATACATAATGAGGGACTTGGACTGGTTATGTTAGTAGCGCAAAATAATTTTTACAACTTGAAAATGTAAAGCATAATTCTGTGTGTGTGCATACATAAAGCTATGCATATTTAAGGCATTAATCCTTATAGCATCTTTAGTAACTAAGTTTGTTATTATCGCAGTTCACTATCGATATGTGTGAATGCTTGTGGTAGATAAATACCATATAATAGTCGTGACTTAGTTTAGTAGACCATGCGTTGTGAATAAAAACCAAATTACTAATTAGAACTATGCTTTAGACCATGCCTACTAGGAGAGAAGACCCTGAGATAACACGACTTGTGTTTGAACAACTCGTTGCAGCACTACCAAACATTGTCAGCCAAGTAGCGGCAAGACTAAACGCTAACCACGAAAATAATTCGGGGGCAACGAGCAATAGGGAATGCACGTACAAGGCATTCAGTGCATGTAACCCTAAGGAGTTTCACGGAACTAAAGGAGCTGTAGGACTGCTATCATGGATCGAGGGTATGGAGTCAGTACTTCATATCAGCAAGTGCACTGAAAGAAACAAGGTGGAATTCGCTGCCTGTCTGCTACAAGGACGAGCTTTGACCTGGTGAAACACCCAAGTGCAAACCCACGGACGAGAAGCTGCCAACGGCCTAACCTGGGAAGAATTCAAGAAGCTACTCAAGGCGGAGTATTGCCCGAAGAGCGAACTACAGAAACTGGAGGCGGAGCGTTGGAATCACGAGATGGTAGGAAAGGACATAAATACCTATACCGCACGTTTTCATGAGCTGGAAAAACTGGTACCACACCTAGTGACACCGGAGGAGAGCCGAATTGACAAATACATGTGGGGTTTAGCTCCTGAGATTCGAGGGGACGTTACCTCATCAAACCCAACAACTTTCCAAGATGCGGTGAACATAGAAACATGGCTCACTAACAATGCCATTCGATCAGAGATGTTTGCAAGTGAGGAAAATATGGGTACGAGGAAGATAGAGGAATCCTCGAGACGCCGACCTGCCAAGAACAGGAAGGTGACTGGAAATTTCGGAGTACAGACTCAAGTGGCAGAAAAGGACAAGGGAACCTACCCAAGGTGTGACAAATGCAACAATCGCCATAGTGGGAGATGCATCATCTGCCTCAAGTGTAATAAGGGAGGCCATTTTGCTAGAGACTGCAAGAGCAGGAGAAGACCAGCATGTCACGAATGCGAGAGTCCAGATCATTTTTGTAACACCTGCCCAAAACTAAACCGAGGACAAAAAACTAATCAAGCACGACCAGCTCGTTAAGGAAACCAAGGAGGCTAGGCACGTGGCCGAGCATTTGAGATCGGGGCAAATGAAGCGAGGCAAGATTCAAATGTGGTCACAGGTACGGTCCTCATAAATAGTCACTACGCATCAGTACTATTTGATTCTGGAGCGGATAGAAGCTTTGTATCACTAAAGTTTAAGCCAAAAATTAGTTTGAAACCCCAAAAGCTGAAAGAAGTCTACACTATTGAATTTGCAAATGGGCAAGAAGTTAGAGCAAGGGATGTGTTTACGGATTGCACTCTAAACTTAGCTAATAAGAGTTTTAGCATAGACCTTATCCCAATTGAGCTAGGAAGCTTCGACATAGTTGTGGGCATGGATTGGCTATCCAAAAACCAAGTCGAAATATATTGTTCCGAGAAGATCGTCTGGATTCCGTTACCAGAAGGAGAAACTCTCATCGTTCATGGAGAGAAGCCCAGAAAGAATTTTCAGATAGTGTCGTGTATGAAGATGCGAAAGTGCTTGAAAAAGGAGGGTATTGCATCTTTGGCTCACGTCATAGATAAGAGAATTGAAGAGAAACGCATTCAGGACTTTCTAGTAGTTCGGGATTTTCCCGAGGTGTTTCCGGATGAGCTACCAGGACTGCCACCACCAAGACAAGTCAAATTCCCCATCGACTTAATTCCTGGAGCAGAACCAGTGGCCAAATCACCTTATCGATTTGCCCCATCGAAAATGCAAAGAAATGCCAGGACAACTCTAGGAGCTGCTCGACAAAGGATTCATAAGACCCAGTTTGTCACCGTGGGGAGCACCAGTTCTTTTTGTCAAAAAGAAAGATGGATCCTTGTGAATGTGCATCAATTATAGAGAGCTTAATAAGCTAGCCATCAAAAACCGTTACCCCCTTCCCCGAATCGACGACCTGTTCGACCAACTCAAAGGCGCTACTTACTTTTCAAAAATTGATCTTCGATCTAGATATCATCAAATGAGGGTCCGTGAGGAGGATGTTTTCAAGACGGCGTTCAAGACTCGTTACGGCCATTACGAGTTCCTGGTTATGCCTTTCGGGCTAACAAACGCACCAGCTGTCTTTATGGACTTGATGAACAGAGTTTGTAGACCGTACTTGGATAAGTTCGTGATCGTGTACATAGATGATATACTACTTTATTCACGAAGCAAGGAAGATCATGAGCGGCATCTAAAGTTGATTTTTGAACTACTCAAGGACCATAAATTGTATGCGAAGTTCTCCAAATGCGAATTATAGTTTCGTAAGGAACATTTTCTTGGTCCGTTAATGAGAAAGGAATACATGAGGATCCTGCAAAAGTTGAGGCCATCAAGAAGTGGGAAACTCCGAAGACCCCAGCAGAAATTCGCCAATTTCTCGGATTAGCAGGATACTACCGGCGATTCATTGCAAATTTCTCCAAAATTGCACAACCTCTAACCGCTTTAACTCAAAAGGATAAAAAGTTTGATTGGGGAGAAAAACAAGAAGAATCATTTCAAGAACTCAAGCATAAGTTATGCAACGCACCAATTCTGGCATTGCCAGAGGGCACCGAGAGCTTTGTAGTCTACTACGACGCATCACGCCAAGCGTTGGGATGCGTGCTAATGCAAAGGGACAAGGTCATTGCATACGCTTCGAGGCAACTTAAGATCCATGAAAAGAGCTATACCACTCACGACTTGGAATTTGGGGTCGTGGTATTCGTGCTCAAAATTTGGAGACACTATCTTTACGGCACAAAATGTACCATCTTTACTGATCACAAAAGTCTCCAGCACATTTTGGATCAGAAAATGTTAAATATGAGACAAAGAAGGTGGGTTGAACTGCTCAACGATTACGATTGCGAAATAAAGTACCACCCTGGCAAGGCTAATGTGGTAGCCGATGCGTTGAGCCGAAAGGAAAGGGCCAAACCGTCAAGGACACGAGCGTTGGGTGCAATTGTGCAAACAAGTCTGAAAGCCCAAATCCTTGAGGCCCAGGAAGAAGCTTTGAGAAAGGAAAATCTGAAAGGCGAATCTCTACATCAATGTGAGCATGAATTTAATGTTAAGACCGACGGGATACGCTACTTTAAAGACCGAGTCTGGATACCAAGGGCTAAGGATTTACGGCCAGTCGTTTTGGAAGAAGCTCATCAATCAAGGTATTCAATTCACCCGGGAGCCAATAAAATGTACAAAGATCTAAAGGAATTTTACTGGTGGCCTGGAATGAAGAAAGATATTGCCGTTTACGTAAGCAAGTGCTTAACCTGCGGAAAAATTAAGGCGGATCATCAGAAACCGTCCGGCCTTCTGCAACAACCCGAGATTCCACAATGGAAGTGGGAACAAATCACCATGGATTTCGTGACTAAGTTACCCAAGACTGGGAAGGGGCACGACTCAAACTGGGTTATAGTGGATCGACTTACGAAGTCAGCACACTTTCTTCCCATTCGTGAAGACTTTAAGATAGAAAAGCTAGCGCGGATTTATATTAATGAAATCATTGCACGTTATGGAGTGCCCATTTCTATTATCTCCGATAGAGATAGTAGATTTACATCGCGCTTTTGGCAATCACTTCAGAAGGCGTTGGGTACACGTCTGGATTTGAGCACATCCTATCACCCACAAATGGATGGACAGTCGGAAAGAACAATACAAATCCTTGAAGACATGTTGCGAGCTTGTGTCATAGACTTTGGTGGAAGCTGGGATACTCATCTGCCATTAGTGGAATTCTCCTACAATAACAGCTATCACACCAGCATTCAGTGTGCGCCATACGAGGCTCTGTATGGACGCAAATGTAGATCCCCACTTAGCTGGTTGGAGATTGGTGATCGACAGTTATCCAGGCCCGACAAGATCACAATCATTAAGGATAGACTCAAAGCTGCAAGGGATCGTCAGAAGAGTTATGCCGATAACCGACGGAAACCGCTAGAATTTCAAGTAGCAGATAAAGTGTTTCTAAAGGTATCACCATGGAAAGGTTTGATACGCTTTGGAAAGAAGGGAAAGCTGAGCCCGAGGTACATTGGTCCATTTGAAATAGTTGAAAGAGTTGGTCAAGTAACGTATAAACTCAAGTTACCGCAAGAATTGAACGTCATCCATGACACATTCCACGTGTCAATCCTTAAGAAATGTCTAGATGATGAATCATTGGTTCTACCTCTGGAAGACGTTCAAATCAATGATCGATTGAACTTTGTAGAAGAACCAATTGAGATCCTTGACCGAGAAGTCAAGCGTTTAAGGTGTAGTAAGATCCCAATCCTAAAAGTTCATTGGAATTCGAGGCATGGACCTGAGTATACTTGGGAGCGATAAGATCACAGGAAATTTAAGTACCCCACCTTTTTGCGAAGAATCAGTCCGAGAGTGACAATCATTTAATTTCGGGACGAAATTCTTCTAAGAAGGGGACACTGTGACATCCGGCAACCAGAACTTACAGGTTAGCACCCAAACAGTATAATACATGTCTTAACATGTAGGAACACCCGAATATGACCTAATTATGTAGGAAAGGGTTTTAGTTTCCTAAGATTCCCGCGCGCTTAGAATATCCGGTTACTGCACGTAATGGTATATGTTGTCTTATAAAATGCTAATCCGATAAAATTAACATTTTATTATATCAATAATAATATTAAGTGGGATAAATATAAAATTTACTTACAAAAAAAATAAATATATATATATAGACCTTAAACTTCAAGTAACTAAACCCAAAAATTTAAGTTGATAATTGATAATTCACCTACCTTTAAGCCATCTTTTTATAAAATTACATATTATATACTTATATATTATAATTATTACTAAAAAAAACAGGATAAAGAGAGGCCCAAAATCCGCACTCTCTCTCTCTTATCTCCCTCTTTTCCTTCAAAACTTCATTACTCCTCCCATTTTTTCATAAAATCTCTCATCATTTTTCTCTCTCTATCTCTCTCTTATTCAAAATTTCTTCTCTCCTTCTCTTTTCTTGACCGAATTTCAGCCCTAAACCTCCTCCAAATCAGATTTTTGAAGATCAAAACAACTCCTCATCATCAAGGTAACATTCTACTCTTGTATTTCATGAATCTTACCTTTAAATCTTCATAAAAATCAAGTTTTCATCATTTTTCCTTCATTTTTCTTCATCTTCTTGAACGTTTTCTGGAATTTAGGGCTTTGTAAAGTCCCTAAATGGTAGGTTATACACCAATGACATGTTAAATGTCAAGCAATGGTGATAACCCATGATCCATACCTCTAAAACTCAAGAAAATGAAGTTTGGATGACATGCATGTCCATTTTTCTTACAATCTAAGATATTAGAGTCCATACATGTGTTTCGAAAAGTTAAAGGATGATTTTTACTAAAACTTATGTTAAAATGGAAGATAAAAACGTTTTTAATCAAGAAACCCCAATTTATGGGTCAAAAAGTGATAAAAAGTTCATAAAATTAAGTTATTTCATTTTTAGTTTCTGTCAGATTTATTGCATGTTAGTATTTCGGGTATAACTTGAAACATATGGACTCAAATGCTATGAATATTCTTCTGGAATTTAATATAATGAAATACCAATCAAACCCCACTGGAATCACTCAAAAATATTGAGTTTTGATCTCTCAACCTCACCTCTAAAGTTTGTGGTGCAAACAGAATCCGGATGGAAAAAAACTTTCAATCAATCAACCATAACCATCATTTAAATCCATAAAAACTAATGATTCCTTTTCTAGAAGTAACTTTAATGAGTTGTAAATCAAATAAAATTGAATTTACTCGAAAATATGATGATTTGGGTACTCAACCATCATTAACAAGTTGAGTGTGCAAAAAGTAACTTTCTGCCAGATTGGAACACTTGACTTAAAACGGGCTTAACTCACTCAATATTGATCCAAATGAGATGAATATTTTTCTGTAAATTTAAACTTTAATATAGGATAAAAACCCAATTTTAATCACTAGAAAAGACTAAGTTTTGACCATTCAAATGGCCGAGACAACAGAAGGTGTAATCTGCATGGTCCTCTGTGACCAATAAACTATAAGGAAATTATTACCCTATCTATACTTATCCAAAAATGTTGTAAATTGTACCACAAGTTCCCTAATACATTAAAATAAGTCATATAAAAATTTGGTAAAATAATAAGTTTGGGAAAATACTCAAAATACAAGGATTTTATGACTTAAAATTTTGACAGCAAACAGTAGCTAATGAACTTTCTTAAAATGATCATTTTGGACTTTTGGACATTTAATAATTAAAAATGAAGATTTTAATTTGAATATAAATATTATAATGTGATCAAACTTAAAATAAAATTTGTCAACCCATAAGCCTTAAAAATTTGATCCGAAGAACCGAAATTATGTCGATAAGTTAAGTAGGATTAGTACTCGCTAATCTTACGTAAAATAAATCTAAAGGCTTTTTCCCTTAAAAATTGTAGGCCCAAAATATGTGATTTCAAGAATCATCCAACCTTATGACTATCTATAATACGCTCTAATGCGTTGCCCAAATTTAATAAAAAGGCATGTAAAGCATTTTATAAGACATATTGATCTAAGTAACGCCCGAAACCGTAAAGATAGGTTCGAACTGATAATGTGCTCCACTTTCATAGGAAGGGATTAACCTCGGGTTTTGTGCAACCTCGCGGCTATTTCTGGGCTATCCACTGAACAAGTGAGTATTCACAGCCCCTCTTTTATCGTTTTACGTATTTTGGGGTGAAAAGCATGTTACAATTGCAACTTGTTTCTACTCTCAAATGATTGTTCATTACAATTTGTTGAATCTTGAATTTAAATATTTATGCACTATGGTATGTATACTTGACGATGCAATTGAGTACTAAATGAATAAGTCCCCACTATTGGACACTACCTATTAGCCCGAACTAGGGCCGGTGGTATTAGTGGATAGCGCTATTAGGGTTGACAGCCTCACTTTTAGCCGTTAAGCTAGAGGTGCACTTTGCCATTAACGTTACTTGACTCAAAAGGGGTCGGTGACATTTTGCCTTACCCATGTGGAGTCAGTCCACCGCTGTTGTATGACGCGGTTCTTTTTAAGGGGCGTTGAATTGTCGAAAGGTTTGGTAGTGGCTCAATGCTACAGCATTTGCGTATACATGATAACCCGTGCATATATTAGAACAATCATTTCATAAATATTTCGTGAACAAATGTTTCTCAAAAGTTTCTAAACTTTGCATACAACTACTTTTATGCATATGAAAACCTGTGTACTCACCAACTCTATGTAGTTGACCTTTTCTTTAACATGCTTTTCAGGTGCCAACGTAAGGACTGATAAGTAGGATGCATAATGTGTGTCATCAATCATCAGCAAGACTTCAATTTGTTTTGAACTATCATGGTTGTAAACAATATCGTACTTATTTTATTTTAAATGTTGTGGTTAGTATTGTTATTACTTTATGCCATGAAACTGTGAACTGTTATACCTCGTGTTTCCTCTTTAGCGGGGTCATGAATTCAGGCATTTAAAAAAGAGTTTGTTGATAAAATGACCGAGGAGATTTTTGATGACATGATTAATTCCTCATATCCTGTCCTAATCATGAAGAAGCTTGAATCCAAATATGTGGCTGATCAAACATCATATTTTGAAAAACAAATCAAAAGTTTACAAATGACTCTTGAGGAGTTAGAAGGTGAAAATTGTGATCTCAGATTTAAATTGGATAAATCTTTTGAAGAGAACAAAGAGCTTTCTAGAGAGCTGAATGTTTTGAAAACTGATTTGTTCAAAAAGAATTTGAATGATAATAATATGTTTGATGATCAAAAATGGAATGTTTGATCAAATTCAGAGTATGATACTTCAACAAAGCCTACAGTTGTTTACTCTGAATGTCTTGAATATTTACCAAGCATTTATGAAAAGGCGAAACTTCTTGTGTTTTGAAAAAGAATTCATCCTTGACGAAGAAAACTAATAAAGTTTCGTTTCATGTTTCAGATCTGAGTAAGGGAGTTAGTAAAGGAGAATGGAGAAAGAAAGGAAGTGATAAGGAAGTTTGTAAAGATTTTGATGGAAAAGATTATACTGTTACTAATAGTGTTAATTTGACATGTAAAAGTTCAAACGGAAAGAAATGTCAAAATTGTTTGAATAAATTTACTTCTTTTGATAAATCAAAGATATTGACATTTGCTCGTAAGAACTTAATATGCAAACACTGTAGTGACAATGCTTTTTCACTGTACTCCATTCCTCCCAAGCCGAAAGCTGTTAAAAGAGTTTTTAAAGCTAATACTGTCCCCAAGTCCTCAATACAACACATTAAAGTGTTTCAAGCTAAGTCTGCTAATCTTTCTAAGAAACAACAGTTTCATGATCTTAATGTCAAAATGATTTGGAAACGGTTGCCAAAGCCTAAATATGAATGGAGAGTCAAGGCCAAAGTAGATGATATTAAGAAATTGCATGTTGCTAACAAAAAAGGACCCATTTCGATATGGGTACCTAAAAAGAAGTGATTTGTTCCTTTTTACAGGCCTGTCATTTGTGGTTCGTTGACTCAGGATGCTCTCGACATATGACAAGATACAAGCATTTATTGCATAATTTTGTTGAAGAGAACAGTCAGTTTTGCAAATTCTAAGCTTCAAGGATTCATCAGAGGATACGGTTCGCTAAAAAATGGCACTGTAACCATCAAGAAAGTACTATATGTGGAAAGACTCGATCATAATTTGTTTAGTACAAGTCATTTCTGCGATAGTAACTATCAAGTTAGGTTTACAATCACTCACTGTTTTATTGAAGATCTGGACGGTTATGAGATCTTTCGAGCTGAATGTTATGGTAATCTTTATGCGGTAAATTTTACAACGCTTTCGGCTACACGTCGTTTATGCTTACTTGCAAAAGCATCGAAAGCTCAAAGTTGGACATGGCATCGACGCTTGTCTCATCAGAACTTCAAGGCCATTGATAAGTTAGCGAGACAAGGAATAGTGAAAAGTCTACCTTAGATGAGGTTTGAGAAGGATTCACTTTGTCCCGCATGTGAAATGGGGAAGATGAAATGAAGTTCACACAAATCAAAGACTGACTTTTCTTGCTCAACGCCTCTAGAATTAATTCATATAGATCTTGGTGGCCCAATGCGTACTCAGTCTATAAATGGTAAAAAGTACATTCTTGTGATGATAGACGAGTATTCAAGGTATACTTGGTTGGAATTTCTGTGAAACAAATCTGATGCACGAGATCTAATCATTGCCTTCATCAAGAAAATCCAAGTTCACCTTCAATTGCCAATAAAGACATTGCGTAGTGACATTGGCACAGAGTTCAAAAATGATACTCTTCAAAGTTATCTCACCTCTGTTGGGATTTCTCACAACTTCTATGCTGCCTACTCTCCACAACAAAATGGCGTGGTTGAAAGAAAGAATCGAACTTTGGTCGAAGCTACAAGAACAATGTTGGCATAATCTGGTCTACCACTGTACCTTAGGGCTGAAGCCGTTGCAATCGCCTATTCCACTCAAAACCGTACGATTGTGGTTAAAAGATTTAATAAAATAGCGTATGAACTGATTAATACACGAAAACCGAACAATAAATTTTTGTGTCTCTTTGGTCGCAAGTGTTATATACTTAATGACCGTGATAACCTTGGAAAGTTTGGCAAGAAAGCTGACGAAGGTTACTTTATTGGTTACTCACTCACGTCAAAAGCCTATCGTGTGTATAATCGACGGACCAAGTGTATCATGGAAGGCGTAAACGTGTCATTTGATGAAAATACTACATTGACTTCTGAACAGAACAGTTCAGAACTCAAGCTTAAGGGCAAGGCTTCTATTCAAAGTAGAATAGAAAACGAATTAACACTGACTAAGTTTCCTAACTCATCAAATGTTACATCTAAGTTAGATATGCTATTTCTTGATGCTTTTATGGACGTATGTGCAGATTTTGACAAATCAGGCGCGTCCGCATCAACCTCAGAGGTCCCAGTAATTACTGACAACATATCTGAACCTTCTGAACCAGTCACTACTATAACCTCTTCAGGTATATCTACACCGAATGTTTTTGACAATACTAATATTGAGTCTGCTTCTGTAGATACAAATTCTGGACGAGAAGTCCCGAGCACTTCCTCTGTCGCTCCAGAATTACCTGAATCAGAAACACCTGAACAAGATGTTCCATCTACATCTGAGGTTGCACCTGCCATTCTTGATGAATAAAATGAACCAAATACGCAAGTATTTGTTCAACCGTTTCCAAGCACAACACGTTGGATGAAAGATCACCCCCTGCACAATATTATTGGAGACATACATAGTGGTGTAAAAACGCATGTAGCATTAGCTAAATTTTGTTTATACTCAAGCTTCCTTAGTTCCTTAGAGTCGAAAAAGGTCTCTGAAGCTCTACGTGATTCCGATTGGTTTCTATAAATGCAAGACGAGCTTCTACAATTTGAAAGGAATAAGGTATGGCGATTGATCCCACTACCGAAAGGTAAATTTGTGATAGGCACAAAGTGGGTGTTTAGGAACAAGAGGGATGAGGTTGGAGTTGTGGTAAAGAATAAAGCTCGCCTGGTAGCAAAGGTTTATTGTCAACAGGAAGGCATAGACTACGATGAAACGTTTGCACCTGTTGCCCGGATCGAAGCCATCAGAATCTTCTTGTCCGATGCAACACATAAGAACTTTATTGTCTATAAAATGGACGTAAAGTCAACATTTCTTAATGGAATTCTGCATGAGGAAGTCTACGTGGCTCAACTGAAGGTTTTATTGATCCGAATCACTCTAATCATGTCTACATCCTAGACAAAGCACTTTATGGTTTAAAACAGGCACCACGAGCTTGGTATGACACTCTTACTCAATTCTTATTCGCTTCAGGTTTCAAAAAGGATACAATTGATACAACCATGTTCCTTAAAAAAAAGGTGAGGATTTAATTCTAATCCAGATTTATGTGGATGCTATTATATTTGGGTCTACTAATCCAAAATTTTGCAAGAACTTTTCTAGAATCATGGAGTCTCGGTTTGAAATGTCAATGACGGGTGAGTTAACATTTTTTCTTGGACTTCAAGTCAAACAGCCACCCAAAGGCATTTTCATAAACCAATCGAAGTATATTTGAGACATTTTGAAAAAGTTCAATATGACTAATAGTTCGGTAATGAAAACGTTGATGGCTATCGGAACACTTTTAGACGCAGATTTGTACATCACTCAAGCTCCTTATATAGTACATTAGTTGTACTAAGTAACTTTGTGTTACTGACTGGCATTTTAACTGTTTCATATGTTGATTCAGGGTTACCATTCTACATTTGTTAGAATTTGAATAGATTCGGATGAATACATTTATCAATTGACGGCAGAATCATATTATCAGATCAGTTTGGGGAGATTGTCTATTTTCCTACATGGGGGAGATTGTTCATGAAGACTGTGCTTACATTGATTATTTGAGGGAGATACTTCGAAGATAGAACTGACCTTGAAATGTTTTGATGATTCTGATTCTCAAAATTCATCAAAAAGGGGGAGAGAGTTCAAGATTTCAAAGTCAGATCCATTTTAAAGCGAAAGTCAAGCAAGATGTTATAAAGTGGGAGAATACAAGGATGAGAAATTAAAGTCAGATGGTTGAATGTGATAAAGTGAAAGAAAATTTTGTCAAAGCTGATGATGTTTCTGAAAAGCTGATGATGTTTCTGAAAAGCTTATTGCACTTTTGTAATCAAAGGAGGAGACTGAAGAAAGTGCTAAAGTTGTTAGGAAAGCCAAAGAGGGAGATTAACTTGAAAGTGTTGTCAAAGTTCAAGCAAAGTGTCAAAGAATTGAAGATTTCAAAGTCGTGAAAGATTATTTGCTGAAGATTTTTCTATAAAGAGAAGACCTGAATATTAATGTTAGAGTTAAATTGTATTCAAGATTAAAAAGAATGTCTTTATTGTATTTGTTGAATAGTGTGTGGGTTCATATTGTAACTGTTGTTAAGTGTTGACCAAATGCTAAGGTCATGTTGACCATATAAATAGCAGGTCATAGTGTAGTTTGTCATAAGATTACACGTGCATATCAGAGTAAGATACACCTTAGAACACACACACACAGGGATTATTGAATACGCACAAAATAGGGATATGACTTGATGTAATTTGTGTGATTGTTCAATAAAAAATGTTTCTTGATAATCTGAATATTGTTTGATAGCTAGAAACTGGAAGAACAGGAGCTTTCGGACGATGATTATGTCTGAGTTTGTTTAATGATGATGGTTGACGTCTTCTTTCTTGGGCGTCAGCCTCTTTTTCCTATTACTGATGCCATTAGTAGGGCGATAGAGGATTTCCGGGTTTGGAACCAATTTTCTTGGGAATCTTATGTCTAGGCACCCACTTTTAAGCAAATGAATGGTGCCTTCCGAAGACGTGTTGATAAGAAAAATAAGATGACGATGACAGGGTTCTTATTTTCTTTTAAGGTTATTTTAACTTACTATTATTTAAATATTAATATATTTTATATGAATTTCCTATTTTAACACTTTGACATTGTAAATTGTAATTCACATATATAGATTGTGGAGACATTTCCTGTTAGTACTAAGTATGTTGTTCGGCAGAAGAGGCTCCCCAGAGTAGTTAGTTGGGATAGGTCCTTTGTCCTAATCTAGAGGATGTTCTTGATATCGTTGATTTAACCATAAAATTCTAACATTATAAGTTTTGAATATATTAGGAGCGTCGGATGCCACACAGGAGGCTTACGGCGATGGCTGTTGAAAGGTTATTGTCATGGTATATAGAGAGCCACCACTTTTTCGGTCGTGGGGATGGGCATGGAGCCTCGAAGAGGAAGAGAGTCACGGGCGATGGTGAATTGATGGCGATGACGACGACGATGATGATAGCCTATTCTACGGCACCACATCTTCTCTTTCCCTTTGGATGAACTCCCAACTATACTCTAACCTAAAAATGGTTTTAAGTTTGAAAAGTGAGGGTTAGAGCATAAGGTCTAGTGAATTCCCTCTCAAAACATAATTAAATAGATTAAGATTACAGAGAAACCGCCATAAAGGCCCAAACGTATCCATTTAGAGTAGCAAACTGCCATAAGGCCCAAACGTATCCATTTAGAAAAAAAAAATCATACGTAAACCACATGCATTTCATAATGTTCATAAAACCACCATCATTCCACTGTGATGTCACAATCGGGCCCACAATAGATGCCCATCGAACCACCGTCACTCCACTGTGACGTCTACAATCGGACCCCAAGTAGATGCCCATGGCCCTAGAAGATGCCAATCCAATGTACTCGTGAAACGAATTCAAGGCACATGGAAGATTATAAACTCCCAAGGGATTAACACTAACCCAAGGTATACTAATTCTCCTGTGCAACCCAAATCCAAAACCAAATAAAAATACCATAAGATAAACACAATTGAATAGTGACCATTCGAGGATAAATAGGTTTAGATTAACGTTTGTCCAAGCTTTCCTAGTGTAAAATTCATGCCAAAAATCATTGAATTTTTTTATGATTAAACAACACCTAACCATTCAATCAAATGTGGAATAAAAATATGCAACACCAATTCTAATCATAAAGCCATAATCATAGTTTAGAAAACATGTATAAATGATTTCACGTTTGTAAAAAGGAACAAGGAAACTCACGTGAGGTTCGGTACACCACCACACGTCCTAATAATTACTTAGGCTCAAACTGAACACTTGAATTTAATGACATAGGAATGGAGTTAAACCATCTAAATCTTCTTAAGACCATCTATTACAATCCCTCAGACTATCCCTTAATCGATGCCTCAAACCTAGCCCAAAACGAGAAACGAAGCAAAAATCGAAAATGCATAAGTGGCTAAAGCGGGTTTCAAGCACCTTTACCCGCTTGAAATTCGCTTTAGTCTCCTACAAGATTTTTCCCCAAAAATCCAACTTGCAACTCTTGCCCAATCCCTCCCAAATCGATTTTTATGGCCCTAAAATTGAGGGAATCAATGTCTAAAACCATCCTAACCATCAATCCAACTATAAATCATGATTTACTTCATCCCAATCCATCTATGAAATTATTCCAAACCCTTAAAACTTCAAATATTTAAACATTTGCTTAAACCATAACACTGGAGAGCTTTCTCAAAGAAATCATTTGAAAACCAACCAATCCAAATCAATAATTCATCGAGATTGTAAATCAAATAACTCAAAGGAGTTAGGAATCCTTATTGTTAGGACCATAAATTTCCTATTTATTAGAAACTTATATAAATAAATTAAATAGGTTTTATTTATAGTTGTAAAAACCTTTATTATGATAAATGGGATTGGTTGTGTTGACGGGCTAGGGATTTAGGCTTCAAGCCCTTGGTAATTAAAGTTAGTTTCTTTAATCATTAGGTAAGAATCCTAGATAACAGAGTGCGCCTAATAGAGAAATTAGAGAGAGAGTTTGTTTTTCATTCAATTACTTGTAACTCTCTACAATCATTCAATAATATTTATCGTTTGAATCATTGTTACTTGATCATACTAGGATTATCAATTGGTACCAGAGCAAAGAGGCAGAGCATTGATCCAAAGTAATAGATTTTTTGAGTCTTGTTCTTCATTCTCGTACACACGGCGCACTGTGTGGTTTAATTTTTTATTTTTCGATTTTGCTTAAATTCTTAGTCTCTATTAATTCTAATCCCTTCCTTCAAGTATTTGATAGTGTTTTTTAGAGTTTTATCATCTAAATCAAAGTTTTTGAACTTCAATTTTGAAAATCTGGGTTTACCATTTTCGACTGTTATTGAAGCTTTTTCTTGTGTTTTCGAAAATTAAGCATCTTTTTTTGGATAAATCGTCTTGGGTTTGCGTTATTTGTGTTTCTACGCTAATATTATTGCCCAAGATCACTAAACATTCATATTGGTCTAGTTCTGATCTGGAAAAGTCAATAAGTAATGGTTTTCGCATACATGTGTTGCCCGTCTGCTCTTCATTCTAGGTTAGTATTTTTCTTATTTCCTGCACAAGTTTTACATAGGAAGCATTCTTGCCCGGACAAGATTTAACCGGGAACTTAGTTTATCGGATACAAGGTTTACCCGAGATTTCCTTATTTACCTTAGACGCCTTATCCGGGTTCCTCACATACCGGATACTCTTTATCTAAAATTCACAAGTACCGGACAAGCTTTATCCGGACATCACAAGTACTAGACAAGCTTTATCCGGACATCACAAGTATCGGACAAGCATTATCTTGGAATTTTTCACTCTACAACACTCTTATATCTATTGTTCCTATATGTGTGGTTGTTTACCTGTGTAGTTCCCTGCAGTAATTTTCTGTGATTTTCTATACGCTGCGGTAGATAGTTTGAAAAAAAATTCTCTCGGGGCGCTGCCCCCAAACCCCGCAAGGGCGTTGCCCCTTAACCGAGTAGCGGTACCCCCATGCTAAGTCGTAGGAGGGGGACATTTTTGTGTTATGTGATAGTTGTATTCCCTGCTATACCGTGTCTATTATATTTTGCGATACTTTGCCTGCCGTCTAATTTTTGGATCATAACATTTTATTGTCTCAAGATCATTTTGTTCAAGTAACAATATTTTATCCAACTTTTTCTTAGCTCAAGGAGAAAGATTCTAAATTAGAAGCAATGGTAGAAAAACAACATGAGGTTATTAATCTCATAAACATAGAAAATGTTGGAAATCTATGTTTAGTAAATGGTCTCAAAAAGGAAAAGGAGATTCCTAGAGAGAATAGAGAATGGTGGAGAAGCAGGGCTTCTGAACTTGGAAAAGCAGCAAAAAGTGGTTCAGATCAATGTTTGTATGATGATGAAATATCTACACTTAAAGAAAAGACTGCAGATCTTGAAGCCATGGAAGAAAAGAGGATGGAAAGTTAGAAATCATTTCAGGATGATTCAAAGAGGCTTGAAGAGACATTAAAGCCTTAGAGAATGAAAATATTGATTTAAAGAAAAGCATATCTCGTTTTGACAAACACGTTTTTGTTTTTTAAAAAGAAAGAAGTGATTTTGCGACAGAAAGAAAAGGATTTGAGAGAAAAATTCTTGATCTTTCTAAGAAGGTTTTCGAGGAAAGAAAGGTTTTTGAGCTTCAAAATGCTAAACATTCAAAACAGATTTCTGATTTTGAAAAGGTTTTGATAATTGAGAGAGATACTTTTGAGAAAGAACGAATAGGTTTTGAAACTGAAAAGATAGTGTTTGAAAAGAAAAATGTTTGAGTTTTTTCAAAGAAATATATGATAAAAGCAACAATATTGAAAAAGATTTTGGAAGTCAAAGAAAGATCTTTGAAACAGAAATTTCTAAGCTTTTACAGAAATTGTTTGGGTTAGCAACCGAGATTTTAAAAGAACCGAAAGTAAAATCTGATTTACAAAAGCAATTTGATTTAATTCTCGAAGAAATAAATGTTTTATCCAGAAAAGTCAAGAAACTTGAAGAAAGAAATTTCAAAGTTGATTTATCTGAACAAGCTAGTCCCGATACTTATTCAATCTCCTTGTCTTTTAAGTTCAATTTCTAAAACTATTTCTTCAAAGAGGTATGTCAAATCAAATGAATTTTCAAAAGATCAGATTTTCCCTTCCAATCTTTTCTATAATTCTTGTGTTGATAATACAGATAATCAAGTGTTCTGAAAAGTCAAAATGTCTTGGAGAAAGAAATCAACTACAGAGGATAGTGACGGACACATGTCTCATAATTCTCCTGTAGTTGATACAAAGTCATTTATTTCCAAGACTAATTCACCTACTTATGTCTATTCTATAGCTAAGCTGATCAGTCTGAGTCGAGCAAAGATCTGTTGCACTTATTATGGTAAAAAGTGATTTTGTGGATCCAAGGTATGCTAATAACTGGTATGGTAATTATAGTATCACCAATCCTCATTTTAATAGCTTCAAAGTTAAAGCAACTAACCATCAAGGATCCATCAAAACATGGATACCAAAATCTTTCTAATCTATTTTTCAGGCATGTCATATGTGATTTTGTCAGGATCGAATTCTCAACAAGAATTATGAATACTCAGAAACAATATTAAAGAAGTTGCGGAAAAACACTTTAATATTCAATAAACAGAAAAACAATGAAACAGTGAATCACAATCAACTTGTAAACTTTATTTAATGATTCAAGTTACAAGCTTTTCACTCACAACCTCAATCTTGAAGAACAGGCTCTTTCAAGACGAATTCTACTTCTCTAGAATTAGGAACGATGCCTTGATGTTGATTCTCTCTAGAACAAAAACTCAGAATTATTTTCACAAAAGTTACTTCGCTATTCTAAACAAATCTATACATATATTGAAGAACAAAAGATAATTACTAAACATAAAAGATCTTCAAAATAATCTTCATAATTATCTTCAAGCTTTCCATGTTTATCTCCAGACGCTATCTCTTCAGCATTATCTTCACATTATCTTAGAAGCAGCATTAATCACCTTGATCACCTTAGACGCATTAACTGAGTCTTGGCAGCATTAACTACTAAGCAGCACTAACCACTAGCAGTACTAACTAGCTAAGCAGTACTAACTTTGTTCAAGCAGCACTAACTTTGACTAGCAGTATTAATTCTACTAGAAGTAGTAATACCTAGCAGTATTAACTTTGAGATCCTCTGGCAGTACTAACTCTGAACTAGCAGCATTAAAGACTTGTTCACATCTTCAGTTCCCAACAATCTCCCCCTAACTTGACTTTTTGAAAGAGAAGTCAAGTTCTTCAGATGCTTCCAAAACTTTCATTGATTCAGTCCAATGTTAGGATCCAGTCCCATACTCTGATTGATAGTTCTCTGAATTAGGTACTTTTCCATTTCTGAATTTGATGCACAACCCAGCTTCTTCTTTAACATGGCATGAAGCTTTAGACGTGTGTGATTGTAGACCCTGTCCACCAAGTAATATTCCATGTGAAAAGTATCTAAGGCCAATTCATAGACTCCACTCCTTTCATACAGAGTCCATCCTCTAACAGTTTTGAACACATCTCTGATTAAATGCTTCACTGCTTCTGGATTGAATAACATGCACAAATACTCCATAATCAGCTTTACAATTGGTAACCCTGGAGCTTTCAGCTGATCTGCATGTAACTTCATACCAACTTCATACATCTCTTCTAAATCAGATCTTGAACATTCTCTAACAATTTTGTTCCATGTTGCAAAAACATAGTACTTCTCATCCTTTCTTTTCAATCTGATATACTCTTTACCATCCACCATCATAATATCCCAGTGGATGACTTCAGGAGGTTTGACTCCAACAGGTTCAACTGTGATAGGCTTTGGAATTTTATCCATTACCACCATATACATATTTACATCTGAACTATGTGGTACTTCCTGAGATTCAACACTCTTTTCTTCATTCTTTGGTGCCTCTTCTTCTTCAGCAACCTTTTTCTCTTCTTCTACTCTGGGCTTCTTGTCAGTTTTCTTTCTTTTAGCCATCATCTTGGTTCTCTTCAGAATCTTTTGACTTTGCCCTATAGTAGCTTCCTTCTTCTTTTCTTCCTTTATCTTTACCTTTTCTTTTGTAGGAGTTCCCTCTTCACTTTCAGGGAAGGGTTGATTAATATTCACATCATGCCTCTCCTTGGCTTTCTTTTCAAACTCCACTCTGTCCTTTTCATTACTTTTCAGTTTTCCCATTTCTTTCTCATATAAGCCTTTGACTTGATCAAAAGTCATCTTCACAAACATTTCTTTCTTCACACCAATTGCACTCCTCAAGAAAGTTATCATCTTGTTTCTTTCCTGAGTTGCAAGGTAAGTTTGTGAAGGCCTTCTCTTCTTTACATTTGATCTGGCCATCATAGCCTTTCTCAAGCTCATTGCTCTTTGCTTTGCTTTCTCTGTTTCCAGCCCTTTCTGAAATGCTTCATTTAATTCATTTGCTAGTGCTCTGGCTATCTCTCTGTCTTTCTCAACCTGCTCTTTCTCTGCTTGATCTAATTCTTCTTGCATTTTCTTGGCTAATGCTTCATCTGACTCAACCATCTTTTGCTTTTTGGTTGGTTGATCAGATTCTATCATCTTTTCTTTCCCCTTTTTCATTGCATCTGCAGCCTTGTCTTTCTTTTCTGTTCTCTTTGCTCCCCCTTCATTTATGACCACTCCCTTTGCTTTGGGAGTGTCATTCTTTGCTTTTACAAGCATCTCAGCTACCTCAACCTCTTCAGGTGTTAACCCTGTTACTGCTGCTTGTATAGTTTCAGCAGCACTAACAGTTTCTGCTGCTGGGGTTGTTACTGCTGCTGTTGTTGTTACTGCTGCTTTGGCACTTTCTGTTTCTTTTACACCTTCAGCTTTTCTTCAACAAACTCTCCTTGTGCTTCAACAAACTCCCCTTCAGTCTGTTGATCTAACATTTCTTGGCTTGAACTCTCCCCCTTTTTGGTTATCCCCTTTCTCCTCCTTAGAACAAACTGACTTCTTCTTTTCTTGGCAATGAGCTTTCTCACCAGTTGCTTGAGTTTTGAAATCTGCTGTTGTTGGGAGATGACTACTTGCTGCAATGCTTTGATTTCCTTTCCTTGATTAACCACATCAACATTGATGTTGGCTATTGTTTCCATCAATTCCAAGTAAGTATAGCTATCCTCACCTTCTTTAGGTGTTTTACCTACCCTTCAAGGATCATTGGAATCTTTTTCCATCAATTCATCAGTTTCAGTTCTGTCCTCACCCTTTTTGGATGTTTTGCCCATCCTTGAGGGATCCTTGGATCTTGTAGTAGTGACCTTCTGCCTAGCAGAAGCATCAACTACCCCCTTGGTTTCTTGGCACCGGGGTCCTTTGGTTGATTTATCAGCCAAAGTTGCCATGGGGAAGGTCTTAGAGATGTTACCACTGTCCTTCTCTGTGCTAGCAGAAGTAGTGGCAGCCTTCTCCCCCATATGCTCATCCATCTCCTTAGAGAGCACCTCCTCAGGGTTGGGAGACACCCTATTGGATTCCCTTTGGATATTCTCTATTGGAGAATGCTCCAATAGAGGGCTTTGAGGCTCTTGGTTAATAGTAGGTACAACAAGGGAAGGAGCCTTGTGTACCTTTCTCTTGACATAGGTCTTGGAAATCATAGGAGTGGGTTTAGCCGCAAAGGACTGAGGACAAATTTGAGAGAGGGAAGGTTGGGATTGGTTCTAAGTGGGTTGGTCTAATGAGGGCCTTGACCCTGAGGCCATACCTTCTTGTGGTTGGGACACCACCATCATTGTTGAGAACAATGGGGTGTCAACTCCTTCCGAGTCCCTAGCATATCTTCTCATGTTTGAGAAGACCTTGCCTTTAGGGGGTTTAGGTACATATACCCCATCAAAGTGAGGTATATCCGTCAATTCGTTGGTTATAACTGCCTGTACAAACCTGGGATACATGAAGAAACTCTTCTTGTTGTCCAGGTTTGAGACAAGATCATTGAAGATCATCAGTGAAAAATTATATTTTCTAGCAGTAGATAAACATACCAAAGCATAGGCAATGGGACTGCTAAATTGGCTCCAGCCAGTGGTTTTCTTGGAAACACAGTGCATCAGGGTATGAACAAAGAACCTCCATTGGGGTGAAATTTGAGCTTTGAAAAACTTGAAAATCCCCATTTGGCCTTCATACCCCATTCTGGTGAGGTTTGAAAACAAATCCTCATTTGGAATATAAGATATACCTGAAGCATCGTCTAGACGTAGACAGATGCGAATGGTCTCCTCAGTAACTGTCAAGGGTTTGTCACAAACCCTTGTTTTGATGCACTGCACTCCATTTTCAGTACTAGTAGTGGCGTTGGCCCAGAATTGCCTTTGGTGCTCTATGTAGATGGTAGGAGACACAGTTAGAGCATGAACGATGTAGCTTGACCTCAAAAAGTCGACTATCTGGTGAAAACCTTCGGCTTGTTTTGGCTTTTGGAGCATGGCTATCTCGTTGTGCTCATCAACAAACACCATTAAAGCCATCTGTACGCAAGGAGTCTTGACTATCGAGCACTGGATACTTGAGAGAAAAGAGTGAGAGAGAAGATGAACAGTAGACAAAGAGTCGTTATGATATTTTAGGCGGGGAAAGGGTATTTATAGCTTGTGGATTATAAGCAGTATTAACCTTAAAAAGATAGTGAAAGCAGTATTAACAGTGAGCAGTATTAACCACTAGCAGTATTGACTAACTAGCAGTATTAACTGAGAGCAGTATTAACTGAGAGCAGTATTAACTGAGAGCAGTATTAACTGAAATCATTATTAACCACTAGCAGTATTAACTAACTAGCAGTATTAACTGAAAGCATTATTAACTGAAAGCAGTATTAACCACTAGCAGTATTAACTAACTAGCAGTATTAACCGAAAGCAGTATTAACTGAAAGCAGTATTAACTGAAAGCAGTATTAACTGAAAGCAGTATTAACTGAAAGCAGTATTAACTGAAAGCAGTATTAACTGAAAGCAGTATTAACCACTAGCAGTATTAACTAACTAGCAATATTAACTGAGAGCAGTATTAACTGAGCACTGGCAGTAGTAAAATTGTACTGGCAGTACTAAAACTGTACTGGCAGTATTAACCATACTTACACTTTTAAGCTTGTGATGAACTGAGTACTGCTCTACATTTCCTGAGAAAGAACATTAGCAACACCAAGAATAACCAATATACAGGTATTGAATCACTTTTTACGTAGGAGCTTATTCAAAGTTGATCATTCCCACACTTGTTACCAAGAAAGTGAATTTACCCACATCAAAAGCTTTGGTGAATAGATCAGCAAACTGATTATCAGTATGAACTTTTACAACTTGAATAAGCTTCTTTTCATTGCAGTCTCTTATAAAGTGATACCTGATCTCAATGTGCTTTGTCTTTGAGTGCTTGACAGGATTATTAACAATGCTAATAGCATTGCTATTATCAATAAAGATTGGAGTGTGTAGAAAGGTTACCCCATAGTCCAACATTTGATTCTGAATCCATAAGACTTGAGAGCAGCAACTTGCAGCTGCTATGTACTCTGCTTCTGTTGTAGATGTGGACACTGTGGTTTGTTTCTTGCACTACCATGATACTAGTCTTGCACCCAAAAACTGGCATCCTCCAGAAGTAGATTTTTTGTCCAAGTTTGCTCCACCTAGGTCACTGTCTGAGTATGCAAGTAGGTCAAATGATGAGTCATGAGGATACCAAAGTCCCAATCTAGGTTACCCTTTGAGATATCTGAATATCCTCTTAAAAACTTGATAGTGTGATTGCTTTGGCCTAACTTGAAATCTTGCACACACACAGACTGGAAACATTATATCTGGCCTAGAGGCTGTAAGATACATGAGAGAGCCAATCATGGATCTATAGTGATGAACATCCATATCCTCCCCCTCAAGATCTGCTGTTATCTGCTTGTGTGTCTCCATAGGTGTGCTGGCAGGCTTTGAGTCTAAGAAACCAAACTTGGTTAAGATGTCCTGCACATACTTGGACTGACAAATAAAAATACCATCTGACTTCTGTTGGACTTGGAGTCCAAGGAAGAAAGTAAGCTCCCCCATGGAACTCATTTTGATCCTTTGATGCATTAGATCCTCAAACTCCTTGCACATATTGTCTCTTGTGGATCCAAAGATGATATCATCCACATAGATTTGGACTAGCAAGATGTCCTTCTTCTTTCTCTTGATGAACAAAGTTTTATCAATGACTCCTCTTTCAAAGCCATTTTCCAGGAGATATGATGACAGAGTGTCATACCATGCTCTTGGTGCTTGATGCAGTCCATAAAGTGCTTTCTTCAGCTTGTATACTCTGTCTGGATAGTTTGGGTTTTCAAACCCTGGTGGTTGACAGACATATACTTCTTCTTCAATTGAGCCATATAGAAATGCACTTTTTACATCCATTTGATAAACTTTGAACTTCATATAAGAAGCATAGGCCAGGAACAATCTGATTGCTTCTATCCTAGCCACTGGTGCAAATACTTCTTCATAATCTATTCCTTCTTCTTGTGTATACCCTTGTGCCACCAACCTTGCTTTGTTCTTTATTACTATTCCTCTCTCATCTCTCTTATTCCTGAAGACCCATTTTGTACCTATTGCTCTTTGACCTTTAGGAAGGTCTACCAGATCCCAAACATCTTGCAGCTTGAATTGGAGCAGCTCTTCTTGCATGGCTTTTATCCAACTGGAATCTTTCATAGCATCATGAGCCTTCTTAGGCTCAAGCTGGGATAGAAAGCAAGAAAGAACTGTATGCTGTTGGTCTTGCATATCTTGCAGCCTGCTTTGATTTCTAGTCATCATAGAAGAAGAGATATCTCCTATTACCAGCTGAGGAGGATGATTCTTTTGAGTTCTTGTTTGATGACTAGGTTCTTCATTGAGTCCCACCTCTAGATTAGTGTCATTCAACTCAACTGAAGTGATTTCAGCAGCTACTTCTGGTTCTGTATTTTCTTGACTCTCCTCATCTCTTCTTTCTTCTTCACTTTGATTTGGTTCAGTAGATGGCTCCTTTTCACAGTCTTCAACAGGATCCACTGTAGGTATGGGAAAAATCACAGACTGAGGTATGTTGTATTGAACTTGTGTAGTCCCTGATCCTCCACTGCTTGAACCTGCATAATCATTACTACTGAAACCAAAAGAGTTAGTTAGTGAATCAATGTCAAACAGCCACTGAGGACCAGACCCAATAGGATTTGGTGTGTTCTCATTGCATTTGACATTGTCACTTTCCTCAATTATTCTAGAAGAAGTATTAAAAACTCTGTAGGCCTTACTTTGAGATGAGTAACCCACAAGAAATCCATCATCTGCCTTGCTATCAAACTTTCCTAAGTGAGATTTGGTATTGAGAATTGTACAAGGACATCCAAATGGTTTAAAAAATCCAATAAAGGGTTTTCTTTTATTTAAGAGCTCATAAGGTGTCTTGTTCTTTGACTTGACCACTAGAACTCTGTTTTGGACATAACAGGCAGTATTAACTGCTTCAGCCCAGAAAGTAATTGGCAGTTTTGAATCAGCCAACAGAGATCTAGCAGCCTCTATTAGTGTTCTATTCCTCCTCTCAGCAACTCCATTCTGTTGAGGAGTCCTAGGGGCACTATATTGTCTCTCAATGCCTTTTTCTTCACAAAAGGTGTTTAGATCAAGATTTTTAAATTCAGTTCCATTGTCTGATCTAATGACTTTTACTTTTTCATTAGTTTGGTTTTCAATTCTTAGAATAAAGGATTTGATCAGTCCACTTGTCTCATCCTTAGTCCTTAGAAAATATACCCAAGTAAATCTAGAGTAATCATCAACAATAACTAGGCAATATGATTTCTTCCCTATGCTCATCACATTTGTAGGATCAAACAGATCCATATGTAATAACTGGAGACAAGAAGAAATTGTATTTAACTCTTTGGACTTATGAGAAGTTTTGTGCTGTTTGCCTTTAAGACAAGCAACACAGTGATCATCACATGAAAAGACTTTTGATGGTAAACCTCTTACAAGGTTGTTTTTAACAAGTTTGTTCATTGTCTTGAAGTTCATGTGACACATCCTTCTGTGCCAAAGAGAGGATTCATCCACAGAAGCTTTTGAAACAAGACAGTTCAGGGATGAATCACTTGAAACATTGTCCATGTCTAGACAATAAACATTGTCCTTTCTTGGAGTTCTAAGTAGTATCATGCTTTCATCAACTACCTTGAATCCTGGAGCAAGGATCATACATTCTGTATTGGTAAATAATATACTATGTTGTTTGTCACAAACCTGTGATACACTTAACAGGTTGTACTTTAACTGATCAACATAGTAGACATCCTCAAATGTCATCTTACCTTTTGTGACATTACCTTTTCCACTTATTTTTCCACCTGCAAGATTGTCTCCAAATGCAACATGTCCTTCATTGATATGCTTGAAATCCTGAAGGCATGACATGTTGCCAGTCATGTGCCTAGAGCAACCACTATCCACATGCCAAATGCTCTTCCCCTTGAGCTGTTGGTTGCCCTGCACATAAGATAAATCAGTTAGTATTGAGTAGGAACCCAAGCCAAAGTGGTCTTGGGTACCCCTTTCTCATCAAAATATTTACATTCCTTCTTGACAAGATTTTTAAACTTTGACTCCTCATTGCTGGAGTACTTTGTCACAATAATGGGTTTGGCTGCACATTTGCTAGAAGCAGTACTGGTTTTAGAAGAACTGACTGCATTAGCAGCACTTGCATGCTTAGAAGTACTAACCTTGTTAGAAGTAGTAACTGTGTCAGCAGCAGTAACTGTGTTAGCAGTAGTAACCCTTGAAGAAGTACTAACAGTGTTAGAAGCATTAAAATTCTCAGCAGTACTAACACTGATAGCAGCAGTATTACTTCTGGCAGCACTATCCATGTCAGCAGTACTATTTGATGTAGCAGTACTAACAGTTTTAGTGCTTCTAGGCACCCACATTTTAATACTCTCTTTTAAAACCTTTTTCTTCATTTGGCCTTTGGTTTCAACAGATTTCTTAGCCACATGTTTCTTTCCAGCCTTTCTATAACCAACAGGTTTTTGCATAAATCTTTGAAAGTTCATCTTTTGGTTAATAGGGTTAAAGAAACAGTGCTTAGCCAAATGATTCAACTTGCCACATATGAAACAAGGTTTTGGTCTGATTATCTTACTCAGATCAACTCCTTGTTTCTGAGCCCATTGATTATTCCAGTTTCTTTGATTACCTCTCTTTTTACCAGAATTTAGGCTCTCAGTTTTATTGCAAGCACACTGTTTACAAGGGCCAGGATTCACAACAGTGGTCTGTTTGTAATGGACCTTGATGGCCTTTCTTTTGGTCTTCTCTATCTCTTTAGACTTGACCCAAGTTTTCCACATCCCTCATTGGTGATAATGTTGTTTTCTAAGGGTATCTCTTTACTCACAGCATTGTTCCCATTCTCACTGGCTTCTTTCTCAGTCATATCCTCAACAACCACCTCATCCAAAGGATCTATCTTAAAGGCTTCCTCAGACAAGTCCTTTTTCTCCTTGGTCTCTAACAAGTCTGATGTAGGAGGGATGTAGTTGTTGTTGTAAGGAGGGGGTGTGTTGTTGTATCCAACACCAGGCTTCATTTTATCATGAATCTGAGCCTTTAGAAGAGAATCCATTGCTTTTGAAACATATGAAAACTTTTCTATATCAAGCTTAACTTTAGCTAGTTCTTCTTTCAACTTATCATTCTCTTCTTTGGACTTAGACAGTTTGGTCTCTAACTCATTCTTTTCCCACTTCCAGTAGTTTGTGTCATAAGAGTGTTGAAGTTCATTGGCTTGGAAGCCTCTGATTTGTTCTTCAAACCTCTCAACTATCAACACATAATCTTTTCTGTCCTTTTCTAATCTTTTGAGGTCATCACACATGTTTTGGTTGTGATCCCTGTACCTTTTGACAGTGTCTATGCAAGATTGAGTACAAAGATTAGAAATTACCTCAGTGGGGAGATTAGACACCTCTGCCATAAGAGCTTGATTCTGAATGGCTTCCTCAGCTTGGTCACTCCAGTCAAACCCCATTCCTTGTTGAGAAACAAGGGCTTGAGCAGAGTTCTTGTTTTGATTGTAGCCTCCATTCTGAGCTTGTTGGTGATTGTTATTTGACACACCACTTCTGCACTCTCTAGCAAAGTGTCCCTTCATGTGGCACTTATAGCATTCCACCTTTGTCTTGTCAAAACCAGCTCCATCTTCTCTTCTTTGAGAGAAATTATTCCTCCCAGTTCTTTTAATAAACTTCTTCACCCTCATAGATAACATGGCCATCTGCCATTTAATGTTCATCTCCTCCAGATCATCAGGGTGAAGTTGTTCCAGATCATCATTAATCAAGGAGTTGTTGCTGTGACTGGACAAAATGGCTTCAAAGACAGTTTCAGTGCCTTTTTTCTGAATTCACTCCACTAGCAGCACTAACTGCTTTAGGGTTGGCAGTAGTATCAGTAGATGCTGATAGAAGTGCTGCATTATGAATATATCCAGTGGGCTTCTTCTTAGCTTCTACCTCAGATTCAAAAACTCTTAGATCATTATACATATCATCTAGTTCCTTCTCTTCCAGATTGTCACTCTGTCTATATGAGACAGTGTACATAGTCCATTCATCCCCAAGAGATCTGAGGAACTTCCTGTTGATATCATCTTGCTCCATCTTCACTCCAACAGTAGCCAGTTCACCAATAAGCTTGTTGAACCTGTCAAAAGTTTGAGTCATAGACTCATTCTTTGAAGAAGTGAAGTTCTCATACTGCTGCTTCAGAACATCCCTTTGATTTCTTTTGGTGCTCTTAGTTCCAGCAAATCTTTTCTCTAGAGCATTCCAGAGAATCTGAGCATCAGTGCAGTTGCAGAATTGATGTTGATATTCATTGGGGATGGCCAAGAGCAGAGTGCTCAAGGCCTTCATCTCTGTCTGCCTGATCTTCCTCTCACCATCTGTCTTTGGTGGAGATCTTTTCCCATCTGGTCCAATCTGGCCTTCAGTAGAGGGGCCATTCTCAATGACATCCCACATTGAGTAGTCAGTGAGGAGAATGTATTGCCTGATTCTGATCTTCCACATGTCAAACTCATTGGGTTTGAGCATTGGAACCTTAGAGACAAGAGTACTGTTTGATTCTGCAAAGTTTTCCATGATGAATGAATGAATGTTTCTGAGAGAACAGGCTCTGATACCACTTGTCAGGGTCGAATTCTCAACAAGAATTATGAATACTCAGAAACAATATTAAAGAAGTTGCGGAAAAACACTTTAATATTCAATAAACAGAAAAACAATGAAACAGTGAATCACAATCAACTTGTAAACTTTATTTAATGATTCAAGTTACAAGCTTTTCACTCACAACCTCAATCTTGAAGAACATGCTCTTTCAAGACGAATTCTACTTCTCTAGAATTAGGAACGATGCCTTGAGGTTGATTCTCTCTAGAACAAAAACTCAGAATTATTTTCACAAAAGTTACTTCGCTATTCTAAACAAATCTATACATATATTGAAGAATAAAAGATAATTACTAAACATAAAAGATCTTCAAAATAATCTTCATAATTATCTTCAAGCTTTCCATGTTTATCTCCAGACGCTATCTCTTCAGCATTATCTTCACATTATCTTAGAAACAACATTAATCACCTTGATCACCTTAGAAGCATTAACTGAGTCTTGGCAGCATTAACTACTAAGCAGCACTAACCACTAGCAGTACTAACTAGCTAAGCAGTACTAACTTTGTTCAAGCAGTACTAACTTTGACTAGCAGTATTAATTCTTCTAGAAGTAGTAATACCTAGCAGTATTAACTTTGAGATCCTCTGGCAGTACTAACTTTGAACTAGCAGCATTAAAGACTTGTTCACATCTTCAGTTCCCAACAGATTTAATTCAGATTATTCACGTCACATGACTACAATAAAAGGTTATGCCACTTTTGAGGGGAGTACCACTATTTTTAGCTTTTACTGTGACTTTTGAACAATTCAGTTCAAGACTCGTTCTTAAATGTGTTTGACTTCTAATCATCTCAGTTCAGGACTCGTTCTTAAATGTTTTTTTCTTCTAATCATCTCAAATCATGACTCATTCTTAAATGTTTGGCTTTTAAATATTTTAATTTAAAACTTGTACTTCGATGTTTACTTCAGTGTTATATTTGTTTTATGTGAAATGAGTGTTAGGGTTTACAAAGTTTCTATGGTCAATCCAGAATCGGAAGAACCTACCCAAAAAAACACATCCAATTCATAGATACTAATGAGGGGTCTAGATATATAGATGAGTTCGGAGTGAAAAGAATATGATGAGGATGTGACAGGACTAAAAAGAATTATTGGTCCTTACCAAACCAAGTCAGTTATCCATGTTGTCACATAATCTATTCATTCTCGTTCTTTGGAGATGAATATTGAAACAGACATGGACGCAATGTCGATAACCTGTGTCACCCCACCTAGCCACTCAAGTATCTCACAAAAGATTCTTGTTTCATAAATGCACCGAGAATTAGCATATAATCTATCTATTCTTCATTCGGTGATCTTAGATATTGAAAAAGGAAGACATCATCTTCGGTCTCCACACTTCATATTCAATTCAAAGTGTTTATTGATTTCTTAACCTGCGTTTCCAGGTTGAATCAATTTTTGAGCCAAAAGTCAATATGATTTAATTCTTTCACATATTCATGAATCTTTGTGATTTCAAATGCATATCTTTGTGATATTGTCAGAACAGTTTGAGAAGTTAATTTTTCTAAATTTACTTCAGTGATAATTGGAAGTCCTATCAGAGATGCATCAATGCCCACTCTGAAAATAGGCCACATAATTAATTTAATTTTTGTGATAACAGTTACTTTTGTGTCTATGTGTTAGTTGTTTACCTATATTGGCTACTTAAACATTATCTGATATTTTGCTACTCATCCGGTTAGCCTTTGAAGTTACATGATGATCCGGATGCATCTACTCATCATGAGGGGGAGAAACGATATAAAGATTCAAAGACACAGATTATCATGTTAAGGGGAGCAAGATAATCTTTTTTTCTTAAATCTGAGGTTGAAAAGCCATTGGATTTCAAGATTGCATCTACATTATTTTATCTTGATTCCTCCTACGAGCATATTGGTTCTACATGTTCTTAAGCTGAAAGCCTATTCAAGTTGTGTTTCTTAGACAGATTCTTTGTTTTTAAACTGAAGTTGAACTGCGGAATGTCATGTAACTCACACATTATCTTTCTTGGGTACTGATCTGATGTGTTGAGTTTCTACAGTTGAAAGTTGCTTTTAGTGCATTCAGTCAAGATTATCGTATATTGAATTTGGTTACAAAGTTGAAACTGAAGAATAAGAGCTTTATTCAAGGGGGATCTTGGATTGACATGAAGACAAGCAGCACTGAAGTTTTTCAAAGAATCAAGAGTGAGAGAAGATCAAGATCTGAAGATTTCAAGATCATATTTTTCTTTATATAACTTTAGGGGGAGAATATTAGGACCATAAATGTCCTCATTATAATAAAGTTATATAAAGGTATTAAATAGGTTTTATTTATAGTTGTAAAAGCCTTTATTATGATAATTGAGCTTGATTGTGTTGATGGGCTTGGCTTTAGGCTTTAGGCTTTAGGCTTCAAGCCCTTGGTATTTAAAGTTAGTTTCTTTAATCATTAGGTAAGAATCCTAGATATCAGAGTGCGCCTAATAGAGAGATTGGAGAGAGAGAGTCTGTTTTTCATTCAATTACTTGTAACTCTCTACAATCATTCAATAATATTTATTTGAATCATTGTTACTTGATCATACTGGGATTATCACTCACCTAAAATCCGAAACCCCAAAAAAGAAGAAGGTTTATAGATAGAGTTCAAACCTCCATTGGTGGTGGCATTAAGCTAGAAGGGAAGAAGTTTACCTTAGGGTTGAAAATGATGATTTCTTCACTTGAATACTTCCATCTTTCACCAAGTTCAAGAGAATCACTAGTTCTTTCTCTCCCAATTTCTTCGGCCATCAACACACAAAATGAGAAGGGAAAGAGGGTTTACTCCCCTTTTTACTCTTATTTTCATATTCAGCTCCAATATATATTAAAAATCAATCATCCCTTTTTAAGGAGCTTTTTACGAAGGTAAGCGTTTACCAGCAAGAATCACCACCCTTGTTTACTTTATCGGATAACATTCTTATCCATCAAAATGGATTGTTAGTAACAATCACCATCCTCACTTACCAAGTAAAACTCTTGATCCTTGCCTTTTCCTTTTACCGAGTAAGATTCTCGGTCTTTGTTATGTTCACCCAGTAAGGTAATTGACCTAATAAGTACTTACCCAGTAAGCATTTTTGATAAACAACTAATAAGGCAAGTTACATCAAAATTGACACTTTATTTCATTTTCTATTTAAGGAACCTATTGTTGGAAAATTTTAGTAAAAATATAGGTTTTTACTAACTTTGGAAACAATTAAAATACATGTATATGTATTGAATATATCTAACTCTTCGTGGGTTTGTGTTCTCCTATATGAGAGCTTCGAAACGATATATTATGTGTCCAAAACGGAATAAGTGTGAATGAGATATCAATGCTCAAAGTTGAGTGATTGGAATGAATTTGGTGGAAACCAAGTGGGTATGGGAAGTTGTCCCACATAGGAAGGACGAGTAAACTTATTTTGGTTTATAACCATGAATGTGGGAGGGACTAACAAGTTCTTTGATTGGTTTTACTCCAACACCTACCCGCGCACAGGGGGGGTGCCGATTGAGACTTCTGTAGGCTAAAATCGGCGAACTTCTGCATGGGCGCGACCTGCGGACATGAATGCCGATCCGAAATCTTGTGCTCGCGCAGCTTGGTTTTTGCGAAATTTTTGTTTTGATCCAGTGCATTGGGCGAGAGTTATGTCGCGGGTTTACCCACGTGGCAACTCGCGACATACACTGGAGTGTGGACAAAAACAGTGAACCACGCGGGTTAGGCCGCGGGCTTACCCGCGCCGTAAGCCGCGACATGCACTGTTTTGAGGACGAGAAACAGTGCACCACGCGGGTTGTGCCGCGAGTTTACCCGCGTGGCAAGTCGCGACATGCACTGTTTCAGAATCCGTTTTGTAACTCTTTCGATACTCATGAATGGAAAAATTAATATGTTTTAAAATCAGATAATTACTATTAATTTCTTATTAATTACATATTGATTTCGAGTATAAAAGGGGGAGTCCGGTTTCATTCCAAGACACACCGAATACCGAATGATACTCATTCTCTGAAATCTCTTCTGCATACGTTTTCTCTCCGGCATTTTCAGGCAAAGTGATTATATCTGGCAGTTCAACTGCTTTAGCTGTTGTACCCTGGGAACAGACGGCGAATCTGTTTAAGGTAATCGTGTCATACACTAGCCTCAGCGTCGTTTGAATCTTATACGGTTATTCGTTTATAATTCATCCGTTGATTCCGTCTATTTCTTTTATATTCGGGTTATTACTAATCATTTGTTGATTTTGTAGTTTATTACATCCGTTGTAATAATATATGTATTATTGAAATACATATCGAATTACTAACACCTACTTCCAACAACTACATTTGGGAGATCTTACTGTGTTTTTTATGTAATTGAGTGACAAACTATAGCTTTGTGAAGGGGGGAAAGGTATTATAACTTTGTAAGAAAAAAATCATTCTTGAAAATTATTTATTAAACTTTTTCACTACAACAAAATCGGGTTTATATGATTTCGTCTAAGTATCATAATAGATAGTTTTATAAGTTACAGGGCCAAATAATAATTATGCATCCTATGTAAAAGCGTTTTGATAAGTTTATTGAATATTTTTTGATGTCTAAACAATTTTTTGGAACACTATAAAATAAAATGTAATATTAGCTTTTTTACAAGATATTTCTGAGCAGTGTCCTATAAACAAATTTTCTTATTTTTTAATGTAATAAAAAAAATTAAAACGCTTTATTTCAAAATGATCTTTACAAACTTGTTAAGATGCTCAAAAGCATCATATGAACTTATTGTAACGTTTGTACATAGGAGTCACAGTTGTTTGGTGTGACACCCCAAAATGGGGCAAAGAAATAAATATGAAAAGAAAGGACAAAGAAAAATAAAATAAAATGAGGTATATTTTATCGGCTCAAAAATGTGAAGAAAAACGTAAAAATAGGTTGTCTATGCCATTTTATGAAAATGAGAAGTGAAGAAAAAGAGTTTATGTTCAATCGGACTAAAAAAGAAAGAAAATATCAAATAAAGGGTGAAAACTGTAATGTTTTCTGAAATGGTAAGAGCAAGCGGGAAAATGTAATCTTCATAAAGTTAAGGGGGCCGAAAGTAACACTTTTGGAAGTCTAAGGACCTGTTATATAAATAGGACAAATCTGCATATTTTCAGATAACGAAAACGACAACTCTCTTGAAGGTTTGCTATTGGTTGTATTTGTCAACTATTAAGACAAAAAAAATCCATATAAGTGACGACAACCGGTTAAAGCACATTTTGGTTCTAGAAAATCGAAATTTCGTCGAGTTTTAGGAGAGAAATCGGAGGTCGAAGTTTGAAGTTCAAAAGCTCCGTTTTTTGACGATTGGAGGTAAAATACCTAACCAAATTTCGATTTCTTTATATGGATAGCTTCGTTTTTAAGTCCTTTATCGAACCTTAGTAGCCTTATGTCTCAGATTTTGGTTTAGAAGGTCCGATTTTGCATTTTTTATTGATTTTCGAGTGGGCTTAAAACCCAAACTTTAAATGAGAAAATGGGACTCAATACTTGATGGTTTTCGTTGATTATTTTTTCTATGGTTGAGAAAAATGATTTTCTATAGTTTTAGCAAAAGAAATCGTTGAAACGAGGCCAAACGACTCTAAAATCGGACAGCTATCGAATTAGAGTTGTTGTTGGTGTTGGACGGAGAAAACGGTCGGACGTCGGCCAACTGCTATCTAGGCCGAGCCCCTTCCCCCTTTCGAGCTATTCTTGATTATTGGACTTAGCATTTGGACTCTTTTTTGGATAGTTAAATAGACCAACAATTAATTTATTTGGACTACTTAATCTATTTTAGTTTGGTAATTAATTTTTGGGTCTTATAAAATTAATTTAGTTCATATTTTATTTTATATTGTTTAGGTATATTAATTAATTAACTTAATTTCTAAATTTATTAATATGTTATTTAATTAATGTATTAATTTTTTTTAGAAATTTTATATTGATTAATTAATATTTTTCTAAGTTGCTTATTAAATTATTTAATAATTAATATATGTTTTAAAGGTGTCGTTATATGATATTATCAACTAGACGACACGTTAATATGAAACAAAGGTTTCCTTTAATTGGTAAAAGGTTAAATAGATGTTTATGAATTGTTATCAAGCGTAGCATCTAGATGTTTATTAAATTATTTTGATGGTCTAATAATACGATTAAAGCGTCGTAATTTGAGTTAAGTATTTATTGGGATGTTTTAATTTGGAGAGATGGATTTATAAGATTATAAAATGATTATTTTGAAGTTTTAGGACGTTATGGAGTTTTAGACTTGGGGTTTGACTAAGGTTAGTCGAAATTGACCACGTTGACCAATGGTTGACTTTTACCTCGTTTGACCCACAAGTACTTTAACGATGATATCAAATGAAGATGTTTGTTATTAAGAGACCCAATTTTGGAGTTCTACTTTAGGTCGAGTCGGGTTGACCATAGTTGACTTTTGGAGAAATTAAGTCATTAATTGGATATTATGATATAAAAATGTGTAGGTTTCCGGATGAAAGCTATGAGTAGCCAACCTACACGCAATCAGGTGAGTCTTCATGAGAATTACAATGGGATGCATACATATGTACAAAATTATTTTCAGCATTATATGATTTATATGGTGATGTGTTTGTATGCATGATGTTTCAGTTTTCATACATGATACATTATATTTTTCATGTATGTTATTTGTGATCAATTGCATGCTATATGTTTATTTTGTTTTCAAATCACTCTAGCATGATATTTCATACGGAAGTTTTATGATCAATTTTAGCGATTGGTCATTTAACCAGTAAGTCACGACCAGTGAGTGATCAATTATGACAGACATATCAACCCAGGGCGTGTCTGTGACAAAATGTCCAATACCTAACGAGACAGTTTATGAGATCTCTTTTCTTTCAACGTTGTATGTTTTTAGAAATTCCATACTGCTTGGTACAGAGATACAAGTTGATATGTATGATGTGATATGATTTCATTCACACAAACCATGAACTCACTGAGCTTTATAAGCTGACTATAGTATGCATCTCAGGGACGGAAGGTTTCAGGTTGGACAACGGAAAAGGACACACATAGAGACTTGCCTAGTCCATCTAAGTTCAATATTTATGTTCAAACATATATGATAGATAAATTGTAACGCAATCTGGTATGGGATGGGTTAGCATTAAAGTTAAATATTTAATATTTTAAAGTCTTTTGCTATAAATAGTTTTAATTTAACCGTCATTTTAGAGTATTTTGGAGGAATTGTTTTAGATTACGTAATATTATTCATGGTGAAAATGTGGTTTTACATTTGGTCCTATAAAATTTGGTCGTATAAAGCAGTCTATTAGGACTCCTACACATCTTTGGTATCATATAATCTTTGATTTTGTTGTAGTGTTTGTTTGAGATATTTTATCGAAGATACACAAATGTATTTTTGCAACAAGTTTTCTAAAATAAGAACAAAAACAAAATGCAATCCGTTTTGATACAAATTGCCCTTTTTAGCACAAGCTAGTCACTAAGGGTAAAATAATCATTTATGTCATTTAGATTGTTTATTCAATACAACCGAATAATAATTTACCCTAATCCATACAGACATCTAAATCCATACATATAGCTTAACTCATACAGAGTTGAATGAAAAAACAACCGAATAGCCCCTAAATATTTAATAGACATAATTGTATCGTTCATGGTTTCTTTTAGGTTCACGAATATATGACCAAGTTACATATGGAAAACGAATATATACCATACATTATTTCAAGCAACTTTATCAAATCGGGATGCTATTTACCAAACATGTTTCTTTGTAGGACTACATGAAGTTCGGGGTTAGGAATGTATCACAAACCCTTCGTTAAAAAGACAAGCGATGTTTTTTTTCTTTTTTTGGTCAAAAAGAATACATTGAATTGTATCCATTCGTAAAATGTCATCCCAAGAAACATCAAAGACAGGAAAAAAAAACCCATGAATTCAAAGGCAATTGACCTAGATTTTCAAAGATCACTCTTGACTCTATTTTAAAAAAAAAAATAAGTAAAAAAGGGTTTTATCAACTACATATATAAATTGATCCAAACTAACTCATGATTATTAAGGTGAGTTGTTACCAAATCCTCTCTTTACAAACTAAAATAACTTATATAGCATATGAGATTGATTCTTCTTCAACGCTTTTTAATATGCTAATTGTATTTAATATTTACTTTGTGGGGAGATGAAGGGGAATAGTGATGATTGTGTATTTGGTAATTGTGGTATATGATCTTGAACCAAGTTCATTAGTTTTGTGCATTGCCACATGTACTTGGATCAAACATTATAGGAAACTGATACATGTAAATGATGCATTTCTTTAAGTTCATGTGTGTTTAGGTGTGCAAAAGGGAAGGGACAAATTTGTGTGACGTAGTATTTTACGTCTCAAAATTGAAGAAATGTTTCATTGTGATGCAAGTGATGTTGAAAGTAGAGCCAGAGGTAGGTTTTAAGACTTGTCGATGACAGTTTGTCAGTGAAACTAAATGCATAGACTTGGATACGTGTTGCTTATGCTCACGTATGTTCCATACACTCAAATAAAAAATAATTGATTTTGTTCTAGCAACTTGTAAGTTACGTATGAAAGTAAGAGAATAATAATTATGTTTCTAACAATAATCGACTGACATGTTTTAACATATTAAGTATCACATGCCAAGCAAATGAGATTTTAATTGTTCAATTATGACAAATTTGAAAAAAAAAAGTGAGCATATTTTGTATGCAAGTACTAAATAAGAGTTTTAGAAACATGAAACAAAAACATAGGCTACGTTTAGTACATGGGACAGGGACAGGGACAGGGACAAAATTTAATGTCCCAAGGTAGGTGCGACTAGGGGTGTACAAGAAATCGTCAACCCGCGAAACCCACCCAACCCAACCTGCTAACAACCCAATTAAACCCAACCCGCTAAACCGCCAACCCGCTAATTAGGAGGGTTGAAATTGGGTTAGCATAACTCAACCCAACACAAACCGTCAACCCGCCGCTAATATATATTACTTCGATAAATTTATATATATATATATATATATATATTTATTTATAATATTTACGACCATTATAATTTACAACCCAAAAAATATATACATATATTAGTCTAATAACAACCCAAAATATATATACAAATATTAGTCCAATTTACAACCCAAAGCCCAAAATTAATCAAACTACGTCAAGGCCCGAATTAATTTAATTAGGTCGATCGATATGTCTCAATAAGCACGAATGCACGAGTACTGAAACTAGATCGACCTTGTTGTTTTCATTTTATAAATAAACATATGAAGTATGTTTCAAACAATAGATTTTAAATTAGAAGTATAAACATAAATGAATATAAGGAGTATGTTTTAAAATAGAAGTTGGAACCATGAATTTTTGTTTTTATTGCATTGATGTTGTTAAAAGTTTTATTTTTATTGCGTAGAGAAATATCATATGTTTTTTTGTAGGTTGTAGCTTTGTATTTTTATATCATATTTCCTATGTATACGAGAATGGAAAATACTCCAAAGTCTCCAAAAATCGAAGGCAATGATAAATCAAACACGTTTAAGAAAAGGGGGTGTAGAACCTCGAACATTTGTAATCACTAATAACTTTGGTGGCTACATTTTTAGTATTATTTATCGTATTTCAACCGTCAACTTTATGTATATTTATAACCCGCCAACCCAACCCAACCCGCCCTAACCCGCAATGGTTAGGTTGGGTTGGGTTATACTTTTGAATGGGTTGGGTTGGGTTGAGAATTTTTTATAACACCCCAAATTTTGTATTTTGTGATTATACCTGAAATGCGGAAGAAATTTTATGTACAACTCTTTTCCTGATAGAAGTTTTACGTGGCATTAAGGTTTGGGTTGAACCGGGTCGAATCGTCGGGTTTGGACAGCGGCATGGGAGCAGTCGGCGATTGTGCCAGCGACAGTGACCATGTCACTATCGTCTTCGCATTGTCGCAGAGGGACCATGGGCCTCGGTACCTCTGGCGCGATTGTGACCGGCAATAGTGCTATGTCACAATTGCAGTGTCACTATCGCGAGCCAGGGGATAGCCACGGTATAGTCTGGGCAATTGTGCCCCGCGACTGTGCCAATGGAACTATCGCCCCGACACTGTAGCACGCGTCTAGACGAGAGAAATCTCATTAAATGTCATTTTTGAGGGTAGAAACTCTAGTTTTGGGATTTTCAACTGTGAGGACAATTTCACACACTCAAGGTGCGATTTTCACACACCTTTCTCTCATCCTCATCCCATTTAATGCTATGGTAGGTGGTGGTAATAAATGTCTTTATTATTAGGGTTTTTAGGGTTAAAGGAACTTCTACTCAACCAAGATTCAAGTGATCCAAGTCTCATTTCATCCACTCTCCATTTCTAGGGTTTTCTTCATATTTAGGGTTTTTACATTGCAAACCTTCTTGGTGAGTCTCCTAACCTTATTCCCTTACATATGAGTCATTAAATGCTTATGTGATTATTATGAGAAAATGTGAAGTTAACCTAAAACTAGGGATTTGGTATCATTTACTAATGTATGGGTAATTGTTCTAAATAAGGTTATCACATGTCATGAGAGTCCTATATGCGCATATAAGTGTAAAATGAGATGTACTTTGGTAAAGAATCATCCTTCATGATAATGGTATTTGGTTAAAATTAGTTGTATTGGTAGTTAGCCGTCATATTACTGTAATGGTATATTCTATGACAAATGAATCACATATGTGAATATGATCATGAAATGTGTATTGTCATGCTTTAAAATGGTATGTCATATGCATGCGATGAACTATCTTTATTTCGTCGACCTAAATGTGAAGTAATGCCTATTTCCTTGTGCACGAGGATTTAGATGGCTTAGTTACTTGTTATAATTATTGACCGTTGGGTCACTAGCGAGTAGGCAATATGGGACGTAAGTTCGTGAGTTGTAATTCGTTTAGATTGGTTAGGCATCCATGTCTGTAAGTCCTTGAGGTGTAACTCGACGGAGTAAGCACTAGAGGCATAAACGGTTTGAGGATTGTGATGTCTAGTATGGCATGGGAACTAGAATCGAGATATGCGGTGAAATTCAATAACATCACGGGTGACCCCATTCACGTGTTCTCGTCACCCAAGATGGTATCGGGTCTTCCCCGTCTTTCGAGAGTTGTCTCCCACGTATTTATACAGGAAATGGAACATCTGTTCTGAATGGGAATGTTGGCATTGGTTCAATCTATGGGTACTCCGGTAACAATTAATTACACTGTACATGCTTACCATATAAACTGTTAAGTCTTTGTTATATCTCTAGACTTTGGCCTAACACTTGCGTTCATGTTTAATGGCTCACATGTTCTGCTAGCGATGTGCTTAGGACACATTGATTCGCCATAAGCACACCTAGGAACACCCATGGACTGGGCATTTTTTGGGAATTTGAGAGAAGAGCGTTTTGGAGATATAACAACACCCACACTTAATCTAGTTTATTATTGTTCTAGATTAATTAGGTTGTTGTGTATCATGTTTCATTTTACTGCTACTATATTTGTTACAAACTACCCCATGTTGTTGGGTTTTAGTTGTCCATATTCATAGGTTTTTAAATCTTTTTATTTTAGGCGTTATGTTGCTGAAATTTTAAGTTATAAAAATATACAATTTTTAGGGTGTTACATTTTTAAACCGCCGTAATTGGGTTGGGTTGTAAAAATGTCAAAAACCGCCCAACTCAACCCGCGTACACCCCTTGATGCGACATGGGACAAGGATAAAGACTAGGACTAGGTAAGACAAGGTGGGACAAAAGGCTTTTTTGTTCCACCAAAATAGGTGGAACAAGATGGGACAACGATGATAAACTAAAAAATTACTAACCTACCCTCATTTGATATAACTCTAATGTGGTATTTGTTTTATCGGCTACCACTACCCGTTCACCACCACCAGCCATCGATAGCCACCACAGACCACCATCAACCACCTCTACTACTACAACCTCCTCCACCTCCTCCACAAACCACCATCGAACACGTCCACCATCACCACCACCATTAACTACCACAACCACTACCACCACCCTCTACCACCTCTACCTTCAATATGTCGACCACAACTACCTCCTCAACTGTTGTCGGATACCATTACCACTACTATCCACCATATTCACATCTCCCACAGTCACTATTATCCACTAGCCACCACCACCTCTACCTCCACCATCATTATCGCAACAACAACCTCTACCACCATTATCGCTGCAACAATATCCACCGCACCTCCGTCAATTTATAAGGATCTTCGAAACCTAATAAAACATTGTTTTTCATTTGTATGAACCGAGTTTTCCAAACTACCATTAATTTTATCAAATTCTTCATTCAAAATTGGTATTATCATACATATATGTAATTATGTTTATGAAAATTGTCTAAAAATGTTTATAATTAAATTATTTAAATATTTACTTGATTTGTGGCATTTATGAATATTATATGATGTATAAAATCATCAAACAATTTTTACGGGCAACGTGTGTAGTATTGTCCTATATCCAACCTTAGTCGTACCAAACACCAGACAGACAATTTCTTCTGTCAACTCTTGTCCTACCCAGTCTTGTCCAGTTTTGCCCTCTTGTCCTGCCAATCCTGTCTAGTCCTGTCCAGTTTGTCCTCTTGTCCTATCCAGTTTTGTCATGTCTTGTCTAGTCTAATCATGTTTGTGTACCAAGCGCTAACTTATAGACCATAAGTGAATGGTAGTGATAGTTGTTGGGTTCTAGAATAAAAATGGGTAAATCTATATAATATCTTATGAAACATTAAGATAAATCTCTTGAATTTCATATGTACGACATCTATAAAGCAATAAGTATAAATCATTAATGCATTAAAAGTGTGTATGTAATCGAGATTGTCTTGAGAGATTAGCTTGTGTGATTATAATAAACTTTCATATAATGGATTTTCTCTCTAGATGCTCGTGTTTTAAGAAAACCAAAGCAATTTATATAGATTAAATAACACTTTTGATCCATGTGTTTGTCACTCTCAAATCTAGTCCCTACTTTAAACTAATTACACTTTTGATCATTGTGGTTGCCACTTTGTTTCACTTTTAATTCTTGTGGGTAATGGTGCTAACAAGGTCTATTAACTCCAGGAAATTTTGCTATTTTATTCATTTATTTAATTTTATATTGGAATATAAATTAAAATATTATTACATTATGTATACCCATCCCACCCCTTTTCTTGTCCAGCCGTGAACCTCGTCGGCTACCATGGGTTCGTTGATTCCGTCAATTGCTCATCCCTTTCTCCGGGCCTTCTCCAACTCCAGTCTCCTCCCTAGATCTATTTTTTTAATGGCCAAACAACATTTTTGATGCCCCTTTCTCCTTCCACACATACCACTTTTAGAGCTCCCTTCCCTTTCACCCACAGACACACTAGATCTAGGTGTTTTTAAATTTGTCAACAAATTAAAATAAAAACGAATAGGTGACTTCCTTTCATGTTGAACACACACATACACACCATTAAATCAAACATCAAAGAACTCCATAAATACAACAATAATAGAGAAAAAGAAAAAACCCAAGTTCTTTGTGTGTTTTATAGTTGTCATTGTTTTCACCTTAATACAATAAATCGAGATCCGTGATAGTAGTTCCACACGCACCATATCTTATATATACACACACACAACAACAACACTTATTACACACATACAGATATGAGATGACCGATGAGTGTCTGTGGGAAGAAGAGGCGTTGTAAGTATTCATAGATATACAAATATATATAGATGCAGAAAATGATGGTTTCACCGCTATGGGTAGTCGGAGGTGGCACGGGAGGGAGTTCTCTTAGAGTTGGGTCGATGAAGGTCATAGTAATTATGGTGTGTAAAAGGGGAATGGGGGCATGGGAAATGGTGTGGTTGCAAGGGAAATAGGCACCTGAAATGGTATGCGTGCAAGGAGAAAGGGGCGTCGAAAAGCTTTTTGATTATTAAAAAACTCAGATGTAGGGTGGAGGATGGAGTTGGAGAAGGGTCAAAAAAGGGGATGAGCAAGTTACGGAACCGATAAACTCATAGTGGCCGACGAGGTTTACGGTTGGAGAGGAAAAGAGGTGGGTAGGGCTACGTAATATAATAATATTTTTTGTTTAATTTTCTAATATAAAATAAATGAGAAAAATAGCAAAATTCAATGGAGTTAACTGACCTTATTAACACCGTTAGCCACAGGGACCAAAAGTGAAACAAAGTGGCAACCACAATGATAAAAAATGTAACTAGTTTAAAGTAGGGACTAGAATTGATAGTGGGTAGCAACCACATGAACCAAAAGTACAATTAACTCATTTATATATGTGTAAAGTTCATTTTTGTTCCTTAACGTTTCACCATTTCAACTGTTTTTGTCCCTAAAGTTTATTTTCTCACTTTATCCCCTCACCTATCACACTCTTGAACGGTCTTCGTACATGGTTCTAACTCCTTTTGTGTTATGCCGTTAACACCTCCCTACGTGCTTGGCACGCGAGGGTATTCTTGTCACTTCACTTTTACCTCCTATTTCTCCTTAAAACCATTGTTCCTTTCGTACCTCTCTCTCTCTCTATGATACCTCTCTGCTACACCTCCCTTCTACACCTCAACACCCCAGCTTCTTCTTCAACCTCTCACATCAATGGTGATATGAAAATGTGGAGCACAATCAACAATCTGAACCTCATGGACAAGTTCTAATCCAGGGCGTCGATTTTATTGTTGTTCAAGAAATGTAAGTGACTAATTTGGTCAAAATGTTTGTCTTTTGACCTAATCTCCATTTTGTTCTGCAACAGGTAAAAAATTGTGGATTTATTTGTTGGTTGGACCAACCTGTGTCTCATCGTTCCAGTAAAGTCATTGTTGGCTTATTGAGATCTAAAAGCATTGCTAAATAAGCTTCTGTAGTAGCTGTTCAAGAAGCTCGGAGGGTGAAGACCATTTTGGTTATTACGTGAGTGTCCATCGTACTCTACTTTTTTGGGGGTTTTTATTGAAGGTCAATTAGATGAGTAATTTTGAAAACAATGTTTTGGTTAAGTTAATGTTGTGTTTTGGAACCATGACAAGTTCTGTTATGGTTTAGATAAATCAATGTATTGATCTTGGAACCATGTCAATGATGTTTAATAATGAAATCTTTTGTTATGTTAATGATCAAATTGTGTGTGAAATGGAAAGTTGTTGATCCAGACTCTCTCAGTGATTTGATAATGACCCTCTTCTATACTTAGTGAAAAATTACGTTTATTAATATGTATTAGTGTTTCACCATCAGTGATCAGACTGAGTATGTTCAGTTATCACTGATGATCTTTCTTGTAAACATTCATATGTATTAGTGTTTCACTATCAGCGATCAGACTGAGTCTGTTCAGTTATCGCTGATGATTTATGATGTAAACAATTAAACGTAATCCCTGAAGACAAGTTTCGTGTCAACAGATGTTCATAGCTGAATCAAAGATGAAGCTGCTAAACAAAGACAAGTCTACTAGTGACCTGATGCGGATATCAGTGAAGCAAAGACGACTCTACTCATACGCGAAGAAACCTGAGGAAAAACTTCAGTGATAGCTGAACTTCTATGTATCTCTGAAGGAAGAGATATTCAGCGATCGATGATCACTTAGCTTATGCCTCAAGTCTCTTTTGTCTTTCCTTTCACACCCAGTACGATGTGTCAGAACGGAAATACCTCTGCCACAATTTGTACAACAAATCTGTCATCTACACTATTCATGATATGGCCGAAAGCATATCTCCCAAAGTCAGACTCTCTCTACCAATCAATGAAGGACGTGTAAAGTGCCCTGCCATGCATTTAATGCATAGGGTATAAATAGAAAGATTGCCTCTCCATCTGAGATGTACACCTCCAGCCTTCATCTTTCTAAAATATAGAAACCCTTGTTTCCTATACTCTCTAATCTCCCATTCTCTGTATTCTTGTGCAACCTTCTTAGTGTTTTCTTAAGTTTGTTTAGATTGAGTTTTACTTAATCTTATTCTGCAACATACTTGTAAATTGTATTTGATTTATCAATAAACAATTTATTAAACTTTAAATTTTGTGTTTGTATTCAACCCCCCCCCCCCTTCTACAAACTTGTTAAGCACCTTCGGGACCAACAAGTGGTATCAGAGCAGACTGTTTAATCTAATAAACAAGATGTTGCTTTATTCTCTTCCTTGGTATTCTAAAATGGCACTTAACACAAACACAAACTACTATGATAATGGTTCACTCTCTAAACCTCCTCGATTCAGCAGAGATAACTTTGCTCTCTAGAAGAATCGAATGATGCTATTTCTAGTAGGTGTAGATCCTACTATACCTGATTATGTAGCACATGGACCCTATGAACCTTTCACTATCATAAGCGTCGTTCCCGCCACTACCACCACTCTTGTTGTCCCTGAACGTTATGCTGTCAAGGAAATAAGATAATGGAGTGATGAAGACAAAAAGAAAGTAGGTCTAGATGCAAAGGCAAAAACCATTATCTCTATGGGATCTTCCTGATGAAGCTTTCCATTCCACCATGCATCTTAAAACTTCTAAAGAAATGTGGAAACCATATGTGTTCAATATGAAGGCACCACTGAAATCCAAGAAACTCGAAAGATTAACTTGGTAAGACAGCATGAAAGTTTTATCGCTGGTAAGAACGAATCCCTTTCTGATGTTAATCAGCAGTTTAACTGCTTAATCATTGATCTAAGAACTATGGGTAGGACCTATTCTAATTCTGAGGTCTTAACCAAATTCCTAGAATGTCTTCCTGAAATATGGGACAGTTATTCAATATGTCATAAGCTGACAAAAGACTTAAATTCTCTTTCTTTTAGCACCTTGTATGGAATATTGCTCAACTATGAGCAATAAAATCTCCTGAAGAAGAATCTTCTAAAAGATTCTAAAGACTCCAAAAGCACTCCTATTGCTTTAGTCTCTTCAGAGATAATTCCATCTCAACGATCTACTCTTACTATCACTGAGTTAGATTCTGAATTAGAGGAGCTATCAGACACTGATCTTTCAGAGTTTGATGAGTCCTTAGCACTCTTGACAAACTCTTTCAAGAGATTTGCAAGAAAGGGTAATTTCCGAAGAAATAAGCTTATCTCTCTTACTGACAAGCCAAAATCAACCCTTGTTGATAAGGCTACTGCTACTTGCTTTAACTATGAAAAGATTGGACACTTTGCAAGTGAGTGCAGGTCAAAGAAAGTCTTCAAACCTTCTACCTCAAGAAGATCCAGTGATGACAAATACCTAAAGCTCAAAGAAAAATATCAAAAGCTGAAAAACTGCAAGCGAAAAGGTAAAGGTCTCATCGCTGAAGAACATTACTGGGCTGAATCAGAAGAATCAAGTTCTGATGAAGAACAAAATCGCTAATCTCTGCCTCATGGCTGAGATTAAAGAAGAAGTGGAAGAACCAATTGAAACTTCTATGAGCTATATATCATCTCAGGTATCTATCTCTACAAATCCCTCTCTATCTGAAGCAGAGAGAAGTCGCGCTGTTGATGTGCTGACGATTGACTTATACAATGCTCTAAACGGCAAATCTCTAGCTGAAAGAAAAAACAGTGATTTAATTGAACAACTAGAAAAATTCCAGGAAAAGATCAGAGGACTAACTCTTTTAGAGAAAAGTTTGAAAGATCAAGTCATTGTAAATGAAATCATCAGCATTGAACGCGAACAAGCCATCGCTGCTCTAAAAGCAGAGAAGGCTACTGTTGAAGGATGGTGCAAATCCTCAACAAAGATCACTGAGATTATAAGTGCTCAGATCCCTGCCAGTGATAGAACTGGTCTTGGTTTTTTGAAACCACAGGATAAACCCAAAGAAGACAGTTCCATGCTTAAGTTTGGAATGTTTGTCTCTTCTATCCCTGACACTTCTCAAGCTCAGTGCTCTTCATCATCTTCTTCTAATCCCATCCCTGAGAAAATATCTAAAGGCTCTAAGCCCGCAAATAAAGGAAAATCCATTTTCCATCCTCAGAAGGCATCCAAGAAAGCAAAAATGAAAGTTCCTTCTAAACGTTCAATAAAACAATCTTCTAGCTATGTGATAGAAATCTTTGATCTTTGTCCTCCAAAGCTGAACATTGATCTTAAGCCTACGAGATCTGAAGAAATGAAATTTCCTCCCATATCTCATGCGAAAGGCATTCTTGGAGCTGGACCTGCTCTTCTTAAATTCTCAAAATCTTCTACTCATAGTCCTAAAACCACATTCAACTATAGAAAATGCTATCATTGTGGATTTACTGACCATATTGCTAGCAAATGTCCAACTGCCACTAAAGCTGATAAAACAACTAAAGTGAAGATGAATGCCTCCAAGGCTGAGAAGGTCATCAAAGCTAAGAAATCTACCAAGGTGAAGAATACCACTAAGGTTAAGAAATTAACCAAAGTGAAGGTTACCACTAAAGTTGAATCTTCATATGTTGTGAAGATTTTTGAACCTTCCATCTCCAATAACCCCAAAGGACCCATTGAAAAGTAGGTACCAAACAAAGCTTAATCTTCCTTATGTTTGTAGGGATCAAAGGGCATCTAGTATCTTGATAGTGGTTACTCACGTCATATGACAGGACAAAAATAACTTCTCACTGAATACAAGGAAGAGAAGGGTCCCTCTGTGACCTTTGGTGGAAATGGAAAAGGATATACCTGAGGGTTTGGTGTCCTCAACAAAGGGAGAACTACCTTCATAAGAGTTGTTTATGTAGATAGACTGAAGCACAATCTGTTGAGCATAAGTCAGCTATGTGACAAAGACTATGAAGTTCGCTTTACCAATGAGAGAGGGAAACTTTCTCTCAGTGGTTATCGTAAAGAAAATGTCTATGTAATAAATATGGACTCTACTACCACTGAAAATGTATGTTTTCTTTCTAAAGCCTCTTCTGATGTCTACTGGCTATGGCACAAAAGGCTCTCTCATCTAAACTTCAAAACCCTGAGTTCTCTTTCATCTAAGGAACTGGTTTCTTGTCTTCCTCAACACTCATATGCTAAAGAATCTCTCTGCTCAGCATGTGAAAAAGGAAAACAGGCGAAAGCTAGTTTCAAGTCTAAACAAGTTTCCTAAGTGACAAGTCCTCTTCAACTCTTGCATATGGATTTGTTTGGCTCTGTCAACATCCAATCAATAGCTGGAAAGAAATATACACTTGTCATTGTAGATGAATACTCTCTCTACACTTGGGTTATCTTTCTTCGCTGCAAGAGTGACACTCAGAAGAACTGATATCTTTTGTTAAAAAGATGGAAGTGCTGAATAATCTTACTGTTCGTTCAATAAGAAGTAATCATGGAACTGAATTAAAAAACAGTTCTCTGAACAATTTCTTTGAGAACAAGGGAATTTCTCACAACTTCTCTTCAGTAAGTACGCCTCAGCAAAACGGAGTCGCTGAAAGAAGAAACAGAACGATCATTGAAGTTGCTAGATCAATGCTCAGCGATTCTCACCTCCCTACTAAATTTTGGGCTGAAGCTATAAACACTGCATGTTTTACTCAAAACAGATCGCTGATAGTAAAGCGATTTGGAAAGACAGCTTATGAATTATTTCATGGAAGAAAACCATCTATCAGTTTCTTCATATCTTTGGTTGTCAATGCTTTATCTTAAACAACAATGATCTACTTGGAAAGTTCAATCCAAAAGCTGATGATGGAATACTTCTTGGATATTCCTCTATCTCCAAAGCCTACAGAGTTTTCAACAAAAGAAGACAATCTGTGGAAGAAACAATTCATGTCACCTTTGATGAAACTTTCTCAGGGAACTCTAAACCAATCCCTGACAATGAATAGTTAAATGCTTGGATGTTTTCTCATTAGAGAGAAACAAAACACTTATTCTCAAACCATCAGCACACAGATCCTTCAGCTGCTGATAATGATCCAAACATCATACCTCCTAACGCTGAATCCACTTCATGGGTTTCAGCTGAGCCTCTAAACACACTTCCTCCATCAGATCCATCTTCGTCTGAAAACCTCTCAGAAAACAATGGTCTGTCTGACACTCAACAATTAATAGCTGATGAACCTCAGGCTTCTTCATCAGTGAACATTCCTATTGTTGATCCAACCTCTGAAATGAGCGATCATGCTCTTTCTCAACGATGGACCATAGATCATCCCATAGATCAAATTCTTGGTGAGCCCGATGCAGGTATTCAGACACGACGAAGTTCAGGTAATATCTGTCTCTTTGTCAACTTTATTTCTTTAATAGAGCCAAAGAAGACTGATGATGCCCTCAGAGATCCAAACTGGGTCAGCGCTATGCAAGAGGAGCTGACTGAGTTTACTCGCAACAAAGTTTGGAATCTCGTTCCTAGACCATCTGATAAAACTGTTATAGGCACCAAGTGGGTGTTTAGAAACAAGTTAGATGAACATGGAACTGTAACTCGCAAAAAAGCTCGACTTGTTGCTCAGGGATACAGACAAGAGGAAGGCATAGACTATGATGAAACCTTTGCCCCTGTGGCTAGGCTCGAAGCAATTCGACTATTGTTAGATTATGCAGTGTACAAAGACTTCATTGTATATCAAATAGATGTAAAATCAACGTTCCTAAATGGAAAGCTGAATGAAGAAAGTCTATCTAGAACAAACTCCAGGGTTTTATGACCCTAAGCATCCAAATTATCTTTATAAATTGGATAAGGCTCTCTATGGTCTAAAACAAGCCCCTCATGCTTGGTATGACACTCTCTTATCTTTTCTTATCTCTGAAAATTTTGAACGTGGTAAAATTGATAATACATTATTTTTCAGAAAGATAAAAGGTCATATTATTCTTGTACAAATATATGTCGATGACATAATATTTGGTTCTACTAACCCATCTCTATGTACTCGCTTCGCTGAAAGAATGAAGAAAGAATACAAAATCAGTATGATGGGTGAGCTAACATATTTTCTTGGTCTTCAGATTAAACAATCTGAAAAAGGTACTTTTATCAACCAAGGTAAGTATGTTAAAGATATGCTGAAGAAGTTTGATCTAACTCAAACTTCAGCGATTAAAACTCCTGTGGCACCTCCTCTGACATTAAACAAGGATCCATCTGGAAAACCTGTTAATGTCACTGCTTATAGAGGAATGATAGGCTCCCTGCTGTATTTTACAGAGAGCCGACCTGACATCATGTACTCTAACTGTTTATGTGCACGCTATCAATCTGAACCCAAGGAATCCCATCTGATCGTTGTTATGCGAATTTTCAGATATCTAAAAGGAACTCCTAACCTCGGTCTTTGGTATCCCAAAGACACAGGGTTCGATCTAATTGGATATTCTGATAGTGATTTTGCAGGATGTAAACTCGATAGAAAAAGTACTACTGGTGGATGTCAACTCCTAGGAGGAAAGCTAGTAAGTTGGACAAGCAAAAAGCAAAATTCAGTGTCCACTTCAACAGCTGAAGCTGAATATGTAGCCGCTGGAAGTTGTTGTACTCAGGTCTTATGGATGAGAAATCAACTCTTAGACTATGACCTTCAATTAACAAAGATTCCAATCTATTGCGACAACACTAGTGCTATCGCTATAGCAAATAATCCAGTGTTACATTCAAAGACGAAACACATAGAGATCAGATATCATTTTATCAGAAATCATGTGATGAATCGTGATATTGAACTTCACTTTATCTCTACTTACTATCAGCTAGCTGGTTTATTCACCAAACCTCTTGATGAGACAAGGTTCAACTTTCTCATCAGTGAGCTTGGAATGCTGAATCTTGAAGAATGACTTCATCTTTCACGTATTATGTCAGTATTTCTAAGTTCCCCATTATCACTTAATCTTTGAATAAATCTCTGACTCTCAGGTATGTTCTCTCATTATCAGTCACTGAGTATTCATTCAGTAAGACGTTTTTTTCAAAAATAAAAACTTTAATCACTGATTGTTCTTCAAATGATTAAAAGCTTTTTGATAAACAAAATCTATCACTGACATTTCTCTTCATTGATTCGTTTTGAAAAGAAAAATCAATCTATGATTTTTATCAGAGATTCTTTCAAAAAGAAAACCTATCTCTGACTTTTCTTCGGAGATAATTTCAAAAAAGGACAAATGAAACGTTTTTCTCTCTCCTATGACGTCATTTGAACTAAAAATCCACGACATTCCTTTTTCTGACACGTTCGCCCATTGCTCTTCTATCCAATCAACTTCGTAAAACGTGTCCATGTCATGATGAGCATTTGTTTTCCCGCCTCATTCTCTCTCTCACTCTCTCACTACGTATAAAAGGAATGCCTTTTCAATCTTATCTTTTTACGCTTTCTGGAAATCTTTTCAAGCAAGAATCTCTCTCAAGGCATTTCAAGCAAACAACTACTTCAAGCATTTGCATCTTCTTACCTCGAAGTTCAACAGAAATGGCACAATCATCGTTCATTGCTTCCAAGAACGTGAAATTTGTGATCACTGAATCTGAACTCCTAAAGAACAACCGTCTCGCTTAGTTGGACTTTGAAGCTGAGAAATACCCACATCTTGTGGATGCTGCTGCATTCTTGAAGCAGTCATGCTTGGCCTACGCTCTGAATGTGGATCCCAAGCCATCACAGACTCTTCTACAGCAATTCTAGTTTACCGTTGATGAAATCACCATCACCAACAAGAAGGGTGACGTGGTTTCTGTTATCTCCTTCTCAACTAAACTAGGATCAGGCATGCTTACTACTTATGGCCTCAGGAAGGCACTTCGCCTCCCTGAGAAGATGAAACATGTTTTTGATGCTCTCCCAACTGATGCCTCCTCCTCCAAAGCTGATTCTTCTCAGCTAACGACTGTACAGGAGGACGTCATCCACATCAAGGAGGACCTGGTCAGGACTCAACAACAGGTCACTCTTATTCAGGGTACTCAGAACGCCCTAAGAGATGACTTTCGGGCTCTCTCACTCAAGGTTGATTCCTACACCTCCATGCTTCAACAGGTGCTTCTAAAGATGCTTGAACCAGCTCCATCGCCAAAACCTTCTTTCACTGAAAATGATCGGACATCTCTGAACATAGCTGTTGAATTCATTCATTAGACTACTTCGGATTTTCCTATCATTGAAGGACGTCTTGAGTGACTGGAGGCTGAAGTCCGATCCCTTGCAACTTCAAAGTCTACTCCTTCCAACACTAAACTCCCCCGTTCTGATAATGATAAAGAGGGGGAGAAAGAGCATTCTGAAGAAAATATAGAGGAGGAAGCTGCTGCAGAAGTTCAGACGGAAGAACCTCCCTCTCATGTTGAGGGGGAGAAGGTTGCCGACAAAACTCCTCCCTCCTCTTCTCTCGCTCAAATTATTGAAGAAGAGGAAGAGGAGGATGAAGATGAAGATGATGAAGAACTTGATCTTCAAGATCAAGAAAAAGAGCAACAAGCTGACGATGACGATGAAGAGGACCAATCTCTTTGGGTCTCAACAACAAACGTCTCATCAGCGACATCGTCAAAAAAAACTGTCACAACAGGGGGGAGAAGTGAACCTACTTCAGGTGCTCCTTCCCAAGGCAAGTAGAAGGGTATCACTGCCGAGGGGAACCTGAACGTAGTATCACAATCTCAGGGGGAGCATCCTTCTAAGGTATGTCTTTCTATTGTACCCATATCTTACTATACCTTCCCCACCCCTGTTCCTTTCTAAGCCTTTATCCTTCTTCTTCCAAAAAATAAACACTAACTCCTTTTTCACTTATAGACCAAACAGTTCTCTCCCCTGCTTAAGGGAACTGAACTTCAAATAATCCCAGCTTCTACAACTGAAGATCAAATAATCCCAATCTCCTTCAGTGAGATTGATGAACAAGAAGAAAAAGAAGAAGCCCTGCTCCATCCAGGAAGGCCCTCCAGACCAGCTCATAGGTTAGAGGAAGAACTTAATAGAAGAACGGAGATGATCTCTCATCTGGAGAGTCAACGGCTGAAGATCCCTCTTCAAAATCCATCTACAGAGCTAGACTTCCTAACTGAAGCTAAAATTGAAGAATCTGTCAGAGCTGAGAAATTGATCGCCGAATGTCAAAGAGATGCTTCTCTTGCTCTCAAAGTTCAGTCTTCTCAAGTCAAGGACAATAAGCTAAAGAAGAATCCAGTGGAATTTCAGGCTGCTCTACTCAAATAAATTGAATTGGAGCGCTCAAAAGAACAAGCGGTCAGTGATAACACTGTCGAATGGTGCAACTTAAAGTCGACTATCGCTCTGACCCGATGAAGATTACAGTCGTTGTCATCTATGGAAGAAAGAAGAAGGACATAACTTCTGTAACTATGGAGATAACCAGAGAGGATGGAAGTTCAAAGGCAATGTTCGTCTCAAAACTTGAAAGCTTCGGTTACATGGAATGGTTAGAGTTTAAGGATGCACTGAAGAAATCAAAGTCAACAGAGTCGCTGCTATATTATAGGTGCCATCTGCTCTTCCTTCTAAGCCAAGGCAACTCAAAAGAAAGTTTGTCTCCTCCTCATCTGAGAATGTCGCTGCTATCAGAAACAACAACTCCATCAAATTCTCAAAGGAAGTTTTGTTTGGTCCTCCTCCTGATCTCTCAGTTCTAGATCTATCCCTGCCTCCTGGCGGACCATATCTTGCTGGGCAAGTACTTAAAGATCCTTTTTGAATCTTCTTTAGATATGATGAGGAACAACTCAGATTCCAAAGAGTCTCTGAAATCCCTATCTGTGCTCTTAGTCATCTCAAGGATCTCTTATGCTTATGGTGAGACTTTTCTCCTTTAGCTAAACCGATCAAGACAATCATTAGTCAAGAATCTTCAGATCGAAGGCAAAGAGGAGAAGAAATACCTGACTATATGATCAATCCTCCAAAGCCTTCTCTAGATAGCTGATAGATTAGTTTCTTAATTCTTGTAATCTATTAGATAGACTCACCGTAGTTAGTTCTTCACTTGTACTTTATATTTTCATATCTTGTAATTCCTTCTTTGAATTAATGAAAATTTCAGTGAAGTACTTAACCCTATCAGTACTGTAAAAGATCCCTCAAAATAGTAATTGGGACATGCATGTTATGAGTCCTGGTTATTCCTCATTTTGAATTATAAAGTAATTTTCTTCAGTTACTTTGTCATTAACAAATAGGGGGAGATTGTTGATCCATACTCTCTCAGTGATTTGATAATGACTCTCTTCTATACTTAGTGAAAAATTACGTTTATTAATATGTATTAGTGTTTCACCATCAGTGATCAGACTGAGTATGTTCAGTTATCACTGATGATCTTTCTTGTAAACATTCATATGTATTAGTGTTTCACTATCAGCGATCAGACAGAGTCTGTTCAGTTATCGCTGATGATTTCTGATGTAAACAGTTAAACGTAATCCCTGAAGCCTAGTTTCGCGCCAACAGATGTTCATAGTTGAATCAAAGAGGAAGCTGCTGAACAAATACAAGCCTACTAGTGACCTGATGTGGATATCAGTGAAGCAAAGACAACTCTACTCATACGCGAAGAAACCTGAGGAAAAGCTTCAGCGATAGCTAAACTTCTTTGAATCCCTGAAGGAAGAGATATTCAGCGATCGATGATCACTTAGCTTATGCCTCAAGTCTCTTTTGCCTTTCCTTGCACACCCAGTACGATGTATCAGAACGGACATAACTCTGCCATAATTCGTACAATAAATCTGTCATCTACACTGTTCATCATATGGCCGAAAGCATGTCTCCCAAAGTCAGACTGTCAGGATCGAATTCTCAACAAGAATTAATTCTCAGAAACAATAACAAAGAAGTTTGCGGAATAACACTTTGATATTTAACCAAACAGAAAATCAAAACAGAATATAATCAACAAACTGTAAACTTGTATTGAATGCTTTGAAGTTACAAGATTACTCACTCAACCTCAATATTGATGAATAGGCTCACCAATACGAATTCTACTTCTCTAGAATTAGGATCTATGCCTTGAGGTTGATTTTCTCTCTAAAAGAATGAAAACAAAAGTTAACTCATTATTCTAAACTATACAATATATATATACTGAATACAAAGATAATTACAATAAATAAAATATCTTCAGTATATCTTCCATGTATATCTCTAAGCTTCCATAATCTTCAGATTATCCAGCTGTCATTCTTTCCATTCGAATCTCTTTAGCAGCACTAACCATGATCAGCAGCATTAACTTCTTCTAGCAGCATTAACTACTAAGCAGCACTAACTACTAGCAGTACTAACTAGCTAAGCAGTACTAACTTTGTTCAAGCAGCACTAACTATGACTAGCAGTATTAACCTTTAAGTCTTCTAGCAGTAGTAACTTTGAACCAGCAGCATTAACCATACTTGATGAATTCTTCAGTTCCCAACAATCTCCCCCTAACTTGACTTTTAGGAAGAGAAGTCAAGTTCTTCAGAATTAATCTTCAAGATGCTCCCAAAACTCTATTATGGCCTAAATTCCAGTGTTTGCATCCAATCCCAAACTCTGATTGATGGTTCTTTGAATCAAGTATTTAGCCATTTCTGAATCTGGAACACACCTTAACTTTTTCTTCAGCATGGCATGTAGCTTCAATCTGCTATGATTGTACACTCTATCCACTAGGAAGTATTCAGTGTGATTTAAATCCAAAGTCACTGTATATACTCCACTAATTTCATATAGAGTCCAACTGTTGACCGACTTGAATACATCCTTGATCATATGCTTTACTTCTTCAGGTTTGAACATCATACACAGATACTCCATTACCAGTTTTGTAATTGAAATTCCTGGAGCCTTTAGAATATTTGCATACAACTTCATTCCTATCTCAAACATCTCTTCAAGATCTGATCTAGAGCATGTTCTGACAATTTTTTCCCATGTGTTGAACACTTCATACTTTTCATCCTTTCTTTTCAGCCTTATGTATTCCTTTCCATCCACTGTCAATGTATCCCAGAGAATGACCTCAGGAGGCTTAACTCCTACAGGTTCTGCTGAAATTGGTTCAGGCACTTTGTCCATCACTACCATATACAAATTTACATCATCAGTGTTAGATAGCTCTGTCTGTTTAGATGACTCAGGTGCCCCTTCTTCTTCAGCAACCTTATCAGCCTCTTCTTCAGATACTCTAGGCTTTTTGATTGGCTTTCTCCTTGCCATCATTTTTGTTCTCTTTAAAGTCCTTAGACTTTCTCCCAGGGTGGACTCTTTCTTAGGAGGTGTTTCTTGATCATCTGGAAATGGCTTTTGACAATCAAAGTCATTACTTTCTTTTATTCTCTTCTCCATCTCCACCCTAGCAGTTTCACTTCCCTGAAGCTTTAACATCTCTGAATCATAGAGCTCTTTGATCTTCTCAAAAGACATTTTGGAGAACATCTCCTTTTTGACTCCTACAGCACCTTTGAGAAATATAATCATCTTGTTTCTCTCTTGGGTACCTAGGAATGTCTTTGAGGGTCTTCTCTTCTTTGCAACTGTTTTCACCACAGATTTCTTCATACTTGCAGTTTTCTTCTGTGCAATTTCAGTTGCCATACTCTGTTGATAAGCTTCATTCAGTTCAGCAGCTAGAGCTTTTGCCATTTCCCTGTCCTTTTCCACTTATCTTACCACCAGTAAGATTGTCTCCAAATGCAACATGTCCTCCATTGATATGCTTGAAATCCTGAAGGCATGACATGTTGCCTGTCATGTGCCTAGAGCAACCACTATCAACATGCCAAATGCTCTTTCCCTTGAGCTGTTGGTTGCCCTGCACATTAGATAAATCAATTAGTATGAATTAGGAACCCAAGCCAAAGTGGTCTTGGGTACCCCTTTCTCATCAAAATATTTGCATTCTTTCTTGACAAGATTTTTGAACTTTAACTCCTTATTCTTGGAGTACTTTGTTACAATAATAGGCTTGGAACTATGTTTGCTAGAATCAGTACTAGTTTTAGAAGTACTAACTGCCTTGGCAGCACTTGCATGCTTAGCAGCACTAACCTTGTTAGAAGTAGTAACTGTGCTAGCAGCAGTAACTGTGTTGGCAGTATTAACCTTTGAAGAGGTATTAACAGTATTAGCAGCATTAATATTTTCAGCAGTACTAACACTGTTAGCAGTAGTAACTGTGTTAGCAGTACTAATATTGTTAGCAGTACTAACACTGTTAGTACTTCTAGGTACCCACATTTTGATACTTTCTTTTAAAATCTTTTTCTTTAAAGTGCCTTTACTTTCAACAGATTTCTTTATCACATGTTTCTTTCCAGCCTTCCTATAACCAACAGGTTTTTGCACAAATCTTTTAAAGTTCATCTGTTGGTTAATTGGGTTGAAGTAACAATACTTAGCCAAATGATTCAACTTGCCACATATAAAACAAGGTTTTGGTCTATTGATTTTATCCAGATCAACTCCTTGTTTCTGAGCCCATTGATTATTCCAGTTTCTTTGATTTCCTCTTTTTAAACCAGAATTTAGGCTCTTGGCTTTATTGCAATCACACTGTTTACAAGATCCAGGATTCACAACTGTGGTTTGTTTGTAATGGACCTTGTTATCATTTCCGTTAGTCTTCTCTATCTCCTTGGACTTGACCCAGATTTTCCCACATCCCTCATTGGTGATAATATTGTTTGTAATGGTATCTTTTTACTCACATTATTATCCTTGTTCTCACTGGCTCCTTTTTCAGTCAAATCCTTAACTACTACCTCATCCAAAGGATCTATCTTAAAAACTTCTTCAGACAAGTCCTTTTTCTCCTTAGTTTCTAACAAGTCTGATGTAGGATAAATATAGTTGTTATTGTAAGGAGGGGGTGTATTGTTGTATCCAATACCAGGCTTCATCTTATCATGTATCTGAGCCTTTAGAAGAGAGTCCATTGCTTTTGAAGCATAGGAAAACTTGTCTATGTCAAGCTTAACTTTTGACAGTTCCTCTTTCAGTCTATCATTCTCTTCTAAGGACTTAGACAGTTTGGTTTCTAACTCATTCTTTTCCCACTTCCAATAGTTTGTGTCATAAGAGTGTTGAAGTTCATTAGCTTGAAAGCCTTTGATTTGCTCTTCAAATCTCTCTACTATTAACACATAATCTCTTCTGTCTTTTTCTAATCTTTTGAGGTCATCACACATACTTTGATTGTGATCCCTGTATCTTGTAACAGTGTCAATGCAAGATTTAGTGCAAAGATTAGAACTTACCTCAGTAGGGAGATCAGACACTTCTGCCATAAGAGCTTGGTTCTGAATGGCTTCCTCAGCTTGATCACTCCAGTCAAATCCCATTCCTTGTTGAGAAACAAGGGCTTGAGCAGGATTCTTGTTCTGATTGTATCCTCCATTCTGAGCTTGTTGGTGGTTATTGTTTGGAACAGCACTCCTGCATTCTCTAGCAAAGTGTCCTTTCTTGTGACACTTATAACATTCCACCTTGGTTTTGTCAAAACCAGCTCCATCTTCTCTTCTTTGAGAGAAGTTATTTCTTCCAGTTCTTTTAATGAACTTTTTCACCCTCATGGATAACATGGCCATCTGCCATTTAATATCCATCTCCTCCAGATCATCAGGGTGAATTTGATCAAGATCATCATTAATCAGAGAATTGCTGCTATGACTGGACAAAAAGGCTTCAAATATAGTTTCAGTGCCTTTTTCTGAACTTACTCCACTGGCAGTACTAACTGCTTCAGGGTTGGCAGTAGTATCAGTGGATGCTGAAAGAAGTGCAGCATTGTGAATATAACCAGAGGGCTTCTTCTTGGTTTCTACCTCAGTTTCAAAAACTCTTAGATCATTGTATAGATCATCAAGTTCTTTTTCTTCCAGATTGTCACTCTGTCTATATGAGACAGTGTACATAGTCCATTCATCCCCAAGAGATCTGAGAAACTTTCTGTTGATATCATCTTGTTCCATCTTCACCCCTACAGTAGCCAGTTCACCTATGAGTTTATTGAACCTATCAAAAGTTTGAGTCATAGACTCATTCTTTGTGGAAGTGAAGTTCTCATACTGCTGCTTTAGAACATCTCTTTGATTTCTTTTGATGCTCTTAGTTCCAGCAAATCTTTTCTCTAGAGCATTCCAGAGAATCTGAGCATCAGTGCAGTTGCAAAATTGATGCTGATATTCATTGGGAATGGCCAAGAGTAGAGTGCTCAAGGCCTTCATCTCTGTCTGTCTGATCTTCCTCTCACCATCTGTCTTTGGTGGAGGTCTTTTCCCATCTGGTCCTATCCTTCCAGCTTCAGAAGGACCATTCTCAATGATATCCCACATTGAGTAGTCAGAGAGAAGAATATATTGTCTGATTCTGATCTTCCACATGTCAAACTCACTTGGGTTTGAGCATTGGAACCTTAGAAACCAAAGTACTGCTTGATTCTGTAAGATTTTCCATGATGAATAACTGTTTCTGAAAGAGTTAGGCTCTGATACCACTTGTCAGGATCGAATTCTCAACAAGAATTAATTCTCAGAAACAATAACAAAGAAGTTTGCGGAATAACACTTTGATATTTAACCAAACAGAAAATCAAAACAGAATATAATCAACAAACTGTAAACTTGTATTGAATGCTTTGAAGTTACAAGATTACTCACTCAACCTCAATATTGATGAATAGGCTCACCAATACGAATTCTACTTCTCTAGAATTAGGATCTATGCCTTGAGGTTGATTTTCTCTCTAAAAGAATGAAAACAAAAGTTAACTCATTATTCTAAACTATACAATATATATACTGAATACAAAGATAATTACAATAAATAAAATATCTTCAGTATATCTTCCATGTATATCTCTAAGCTTCCATAATCTTCAGATTATCCAGCTGTCATTCTTTCCATTCGAATCTCTTTAGCAGCACTAACCATGATCAGCAGCATTAACTTCTTCTAGCAGCATTAACTACTAAGCAGCACTAACTACTAGCAGTACTAACTAGCTAAGCAGTACTAACTTTGTTCAAGCAACACTAACTATGACTAGCAGTATTAACCTTTAAGTCTTCTAGCAGTAGTAACTTTGAACCAACAGCATTAACCATACTTGATGAATTCTTCAGTTCCCAACACAGACTCTCTCTACCAATCAATGAAGGACACGTGTAAAGTGCCCTGCCATGCATTTAATGCATAAGGTATAAATAGAAAGATTGCCTCTCCATCTGAGATGTGCACCTCCAACCTTCATCTTTCTAAAATATAGAAACCCTTGTTTTCTATACTATCTAATCTCCCATTCTCTGTATTCTTGTGCAACCATCTTAGTGTTTTCTTAAGTTTGTTTAGATTGAGTTTTACTTAATCTTATTCCGCAACAGACTTGTAAATTGTGTTTGATTTATCAATAAAAAATTTATTAAACTTTAAATTTTGTGTTTGTATTCAACCCCCCCCCCCCCCCCAATCTACAAACTTGTTAAGCACCTTCGGGACCAACAAAAGTGACCAAATGGCTTATGATCAAATCTACGTATGACCAAACTTGTGTCAATATGCAATAGGCAACTAATCAAACCAACCATTTTATATGGAACAACTAAAACATTGATTAACTTACCAAAAAGGATTCTTGCATTGCCAAATGGATTGCATATTTCAACCAAAAGTATTGTTAACCAAAATTATCAGTTTAAGTTGGATACCAAAAACATAACACAACCACAATTTAAAAACATAACACAACCAAACAAGTAATTGTCTTCCCTATTGTTGTCTGGTTTATGCAACCTTGAATTGAACGTGCAAATAGATCTTGATGCAAATATACATCTTGACATATTTTCGTCTTTGAACAAGTAATAACGGTACAAATTCCAGATATCGATCCCACAAGGAAAGGTATGCAATAGTTTCTCAAAAGTCTAGATCCTAAAACTCAGTTTCAGATGGCGAACGAAGAAAATCTTTTGTAGGGGTTTTTTTATTAACAACCACTGAAAAATCAATTATAAAAAGAAGCAAATGGTGTAAAGCTTCGTTAAGATAAAAACAAGCAATCCGGTAAAAAGATGTTATAGCAAACTTACGTTATCTCAGAATCAATATTTAAGTGACCTCTGAAAAACCAAAACATTTTCATACAAATAATTAGTTGTCAATTAATTAAATGTAATGTTCAATGAAATATTTATAATCTGATTTAAATAACAAAAAGACTATATAAATACACCTCTTTACGTTTTTACCGGTTTAAATCTCAACTCGACTTTACACCCCAAGCTCAGGTTGTCAGCCTGCCATAGCTCGGTTTCTTTTTATAGAAGATATAAAAGCGTGAAAATTAAATAGCGGAGATGGAAAATGCATTAAAAAAATTATAAGCATTAAAATTTAAGAAAGGAAACTTGCATGCAAGTAACCAATTTTCTTGGAGGACAAGTAAAACTAAATTGCAATGGAAAATAATTAACAATAACTTAAAGTACAAGAAATAAAATGCAATATATTAAATAGCGAGAAAGTGAAGTGCGACAAGATAAACTAGAAGAAATTTAAATTGTGAGAAAGTAAAATGCGAGAAAATAAAGTGCAGGAATTAAATTGCATTAATATAGAGGCGTAAAATAAAAGATTAGCAAAAAAGGAAAAGAAAAGGAAGGAAAACTTGTGTGCCAAGCAACAATCTTAAATAGCAAAAGTTGCATGCTTTGTTCATGGAAGACATCATTTGCACCTTGCACATTTGTTTCGGATTAAAATAAGATTTTTGGATCCAATTGTAAACCACAAATGCGCAAAACACAAAAGAAGATGAGAACGAAAAATGAAAAGATGAAATGGCTTGCAACAATTAACTTAACAAAGACTTTGAATTAATATTAGTAAGCAAAAGAGAAGGAATTTGGCCAAACAAAAACTTCCAAAAAGGGCCGAAGGTTCCTAACCATGAACCCAAATTTGCAAGAAAAGAAAAGAAGCTAAACTATTCACCAAGTATGGTGAAATGGTTAGTCATGGTGTGTCCTAAACTTAGACTAATCAACATATATATAGTGTTTGATTATGGGCTTTGGTAAAAAATACCCAATAAAACCTAGGCCCAAAATGTAGTTTAACCAAAAGCCCAAAATAAAGTAACAGAAGCCCAAGACATTGTTTACATTCGGCCCAAATCAACTGGCCCAACAATCGGCCTATAAATTATTCAAAACAAGTTCAAGATTGAAGTCTATGCAAAAACCCACGATCCAAAATCTCCAACCCTCCATCCCTCACCTTCCTTCATATTCCTATAGTAATTTGCAGCAATATATAGGAAGTTCCATAAGTGATAGGTTTTTACACTTTTGAGTCCAATTGCTTCATAGAATGTTTATACAAACTCCACTAAACCAGTAAAGTAACTAAAAAGAGAACAAAAGACTCAAATGGATACCAAAAGGACATCCAAAGTGTGAGAAATGTGATGCAAATAGGGTTAATGATTTAACCCTATCACAATCCCAAACTTAAATGGTTGCTTGTCCCCAAGCAACAAAAAGATTAGGAAAAAAAAACTCTAAACAAAAATTGAGCCAAAAGTCATAATAACCATTGAATGTAAAAGTAATTTTTACACATAGAAGGTTTTCAACTCCTAAGAAGCATGATGCACATAATCATTCATATTTTGTCAATCTCAGCTTAATTCTAATCATGTATTAAATCATAATCTAGCCTATTAGTTCCTTGCAAAAAATATCATCACTGTTATGGGTTGTGTATGAAGTATATGTGGCTTTTTCACTCATATGCATTCCTCTTATTTCATATTTTCTCTCTTTGAGTTATGGGATAATTTTTCTGCCATCATCTCATATGGAGGTATATGTTGGGCACTTTGGCCTCTTGTATGTGTCTTTGACACTTTCATATGCAAACGATGAGTGAGTTTTTGCTCTTTGTGTTAAGTATAGTTTTGAATCAATTTATTTCTTGTATTTTGCTTGTTAAGCTTGTATGAGGTCAACTCATGTTTGACCCATATACAAAGCTTGTTTCCTTTGTTCTTTGTAAGATTTCATTGTAACCCGTACGAAATTAATGACAATATGACTTGTGACATTTTCTCTCTCTAGATTCTCTCTACATTCTTGATTAGATTCTTGATCTTAATATGTTGATTTCTTGAAACTGGAATCACAATTGGTATTAGAGCAAACCGGATTATTCAGATTCATTGTTTTGTTGAAGATTGATCAAAATTGGAAAGGATTTGAAGAACTTACAGACAGTTATGGAAAGTTAACTGTTCCATTTGATTTTCCATGGATTAGTGAAAATTCGGATGCGATAGTGGTTGGATTAGAATCGTTTTTGGACATAGATCACTTTATGTTCAGATTGCTAGCCCAAATTCACAAGATTTTGAGTTGAATTTTGGATTTGAATTTTTTTTGGTTCGAAGGTTCAAACTCACTGACTTTGGATCAAAATCACATTTGTAGTGATTGTTGAACAAAATTGTATGTTAAGGGTTTGTTCACGATTGCAAATCGATCAATATTGTGGATTCTAAGAATCAAATTTGCAGTATTAAAGATTTTGGCAGATTTGATCAAGTGCAGATGAAGAACTGGCAAGATTGGAAGATTTTGCAAGATTCATAGAAGATTTCGCATGACTCATGTTTTTGTGACTTCTTGATTTTGATAAGTACAGATTTCGCATAAGGAAGCCTGGGGATTGCTTTTGTTTTCGCACGACAAAGCATACGAAAAGCTCAGAATTCATACATCTCAGTGTGCGAAAAGTTCAGAATTCGCATAAAGCTATCTGCGAAAAGTGAAGATTTCACAACCTTAGCCTGCGAATTGTAGGATTACGCATCGTATTTCTTGCGAGTTCTTGGACGGCTAACTGTTCTTGGATTATATTGCGACTAAGTATAGATTTCGCAAAATCTTCTGCGAATTCCTTTGCTCTGCAAATTCTTGCCTGCAGATTCAAAGTTCTTTATCCTGTGAATTCTATCTCCTTCACTCAGCAAATTCTAGTGTTCTGCTAATTCTTGACTTAGAATTTTTTTTAATTTTCAAGTTTTGATCAAGGTTGACTTTCAAAGTCAAAGTGTATCTGAATTTTTTGGAACGATCATTTCAAGCATACTTTCAGAATTTATACAACATGCCTTACACTGATAAGAAAGGTAATACAGTGTTGACCAAGAGAGATTGTGCAATAGCTTAAAAGCCATAGATACCTGCATTAGAAGCTAAGAATGAGAAACTTCAACTACAAAACTCAGAGCTAATAGTTGAGAATGTTGAGCTTCAAGCCAAACTGAAGAAAGTTGAGAAATATGTATCCACATACAAATCCAAAGGTGTTGATTGGATAAAGATGTATGAAGAGAAAAGTAAATCAGAAAAAGCTGATCTAGAGAAAGCCTACAACCAGAAGTTATCTGATATTTCCAAGAAGGTTGTTCAAGAAAAGAAAGATCTTGAATTTAGATGTGTTAAACTTTAAAAACAAGTCTCTGATTTGAGAAGATTTTGATATCAGAAAGAGACATTTTTTCAAAGGAAAAACAAGCCCTTGAAGAAAAATCAGTTGATCTTCCCAAGCAGATTTGTACTTTATAGGATTTACTTGAGAAAGAAAGAAAGCTTTTTCAAGAAAAGAAAACTTCTTTTGAAACTGAAAAGAAGAATTTTGAAAAAAAAGAATGTTGGGATTTTCAAGGAGATTTCTCTTAAGAACAAGGACTTAGAAAAAGATTTTGAACAAGAGAAAAAAATTCTTTGAAAATGAGATTTCTAAGCTGATAAGAAAGTTGTCTTCTCTATCCTCAGATATTATGAAAGAGCAAAGGGTTAAATCTGATTTACAAAGTAAACTTGACAAGATTTTGAATGAGAAAACCAAATTGTCTGAAAAGATAAAACAACTGGAAGCAACAAATGCTGATTTAACTGATAAAGTAACTGCTGAGATAATGGACTTATCTTCTTATGATGACGACTCAACTGAATCATTATGTTCATTTAAGTTTGTTTCCAGTTCATTTCAAAAATGTGTTTTCAAAAATAAAAATGTCAAATCAAATATTTCAAAGATAGATCAGATTAAACCTTCAAATCTCTTTTATGATAAATCTGTTGATAGATCAGATAGTCATTTTTCAAAAGAAAAAAGAAAGAATGTATCTAAGGGAAATCAGATGGTCTGGATTGTAAAAGTTTCTAGGGATGCTAAAGCATACCAGAAATCATATGCTTCCATATCAAAGGTGAAGAAGAACAATGCTTCAAAAGGTAAATCTTATGCTAAGTCTGATTTTACATATTCTGCAAATCACTTAATCAGAATAGCTAAAAAGAAAATATGTTGTTCTTACTGTGGTACAAATGATTTTGTGCAAAAAGCTTATACTAACCACTGGTATGAATCTTATAGAATTACTTCCTATGATTCTGCATACAACAGATATGCAATCAATTCTAAGAAGATTCCAAGCACTAACCTGTCTGGACCCAAGTTCAAGTGGGTACCAAAACCTGTTAAATCTGTTTTGCAGGAATCAACTGTATAGAGGGAGTAAGGTGATAGACTTCTAGACAAAGAAGTATAGGACTCATTATTCAAAGATAAAGAATGATGACTTCTAATCACATCAGATTAGGACTCATACTTCAAAGCTCACGAAGAAAGAAAGATACTCTGAATGTTATATCTTTCAAAGGGAGTATTTTTGTATTTTTGTATTTGGGGAGATTGTTTGTTTTTCATAGATACAGATATTACTTCAAACAGGGGGAGATTGAATTTTAATCGGTGAATATCATTTTTAGGGGGGGTTCAAGAATTTTTGATGAATTGTTTAAATTTTTGCAGATATGAAGAGGAAGCATATATGGTTTTATCTAACTGTCCATGCTTACATCAAGAGAGAAGTGTAATTATTTGTTAATACATTTATTGAGGGGGAACTAAATGAAAGGATACTTCTAACCATTGAGGATTCATGTTCTATAAATACCTAGACAATTTCTGTTTTGCAGAAATTATAGATCAAAGTTCTAGGGAGAGTATATGACTAAGTTTGTAAGTGAGTGTGTGTGTAAAAAGTTTTTGAAAAGTGGAAACATTTAAGCATTCCATTTTTGCAAAGTTTTTTTTGGGAAAGTTTCTATTTTTGGAAATATTCCATTGTTGGCAAGTTTCTATTTTTGGAAAGCTTTGAAAAGTCAAAATGCCATTTTCGGAAAGTTTGAAATTTTTGGCTAAGTCTACTTTTCGCACATAGTGGTCTGCGAAAAGTTACAATTCGCAAGCTTAAGTCTGCGAAAAGTAACAATCCACACCCTATGGTCTGAGAAAAGTAAGGTTCTCGCACCTATGGTCTGCAAAAAGTAACAATTCGCACCCTTCGGTATGCGAAAAGTAACAATTCGTACCATGTAGTCTGCGTTTTCCTTCTTAGACACAACTTTTCGCATATAGTGTCATGTGAAAAGCTCACACACACACACACTTATCATTTCTTTGAGACAAGTCTGATTTCCATTCATCCTGGGAAAAGTGATTAACCATTCAACTCGTGCCACGTGTCACCTCTATCTTTGAGTATAAATACGAGTCTTTCCTCATATTAAAATCACTTTTCACAAAGGATTTTGCATACGAATTTCTCACTTGGAGTTTTCTTTCAAAACCCTCTTCTACGAACTTTGATTTTCTGACTTCAAATCGATTCAGGGTAGGTTTGTTCTTGATTATTTTTGTTGATTCATGTTCGATTCTTGTGTATTTGTGTTTGTATCCATTTGTTTCAGGCTCATCAATTTGGTTTTTAGGTTTTGAATCATAAGGATTGTTCATATACTCGAAACCCATTCGAACCGTAACTTTGCTTTTTGGATTTAAATCTAAATATATGAACTTGTTAATGGAATTAAATCTGATAAATGATGTTGGATAATGGTTTCGAACATACTTTTGAATTTCCTTGGACTGATTTGAACTTTTTTGGATTGGATTTGAATGTGACCCTTCGAACTCTTTTGAGTGTTCTTGAACTAATTTTGAATGTTGATGGATTTTAATGGACTTAAGGGATGTTTAACTGAAAATTAATGTTGGATTAAAGGTTTGATAATGTTTTCAACATAATCTGTGGAAATAATATTTGGGTTTTAATGATAAAATTTTGAACATAAATCTGGACTTCAGAAATTTTTATGAGTATTTGAACTCGGCGAGTTCTTCATATGCTTGAAGAATCATGTGAGTTCTTGCTCAATTTCAAGACTTGTTCAAAATTTCAGAATTAAATTCTAAGAATCAAAGTTTCATGGGAATTCTTTATGGTCAAATTTTTTTGTCAAGTATGCTTTTCGCATTTAGTGTCATGCGAAAAGTACTATTGATCTTGTGCTATGCAAATTCCACACTTAGTGGATTTTCAAAAATGTTTTTCAAAAACATGATTTTGGGCTTTAACTGACAAAGTGGACATTTGTCCATAATTTTTATTCTTTCAGGATTCAAATGGCAGAAAATCAATCTATTGAACAGGAGGTTCAAATGGATGAGAACTCACCACAGGTTTCAAGGGATAATCCTATGCCCTCATCCCGATCTAATTACCAACCTCAACCTGGAGTGAATCCTGACCTTGTTCTCATCACACCATCCAAGGAAAAGCTGGAATATCCCAACAACCACTTTGTGGATTTTGAGCACCTCAACATTGATCCACTGTTTTTGGAGATTCTGAACGGCCATCCTCTGCACTATGCATTGGTGGGCAGAGCTACAGTGCCACTTATATACTTACAGCAAGCATGGAAAACCATCACATTCATCAAGGATGCTGAAATACCATAATTTGAAATCTAGATTGATCACTACAAGTCAATCTTGGAGTACCAAAGACTGAGGTACATCTTGAGGCTACCAGAGAAAGACTCAAGAGAAGGAAAGATTGAGTTTGATTTATTCCCAACTGATGCTGAAGTTTTTAAGGGGATAAGCGCTATGGGTAATGTTGGTCAGCTCACTCAAGTCAGGCATTTCAAAAAGAATAACTTGCCTCCATTCTACTAGACCTTATTCTCAGTAATCAACATGTGCCTTACAGCAAAGCATCAAGGAACTAATAATGCTAATATCCATATTCTGAAGTTGTTCCATGCTATAGTCCATGATCTCCACGTAGACTATTCTTTTGTGTTTTGGAATGAACTCTATGAAAGGGTGATATCAAAGAGAACTTCAAAAGCTCCAATCTTTGTGTTGTACCAAAGATTCCTGGCTTTGATTATCCGGAGCATGATCAGATGTAACCGAGACATTCCAAGGAGAAACAATCATTCATATGCACCAGAGCACTCTATGAGATATCTGATAAGACAAAAGAAGACATTCAATTATAGTATGAAGTACCTGAAGCACTGTTATCTTATGCTAATCCGGACTCCAAGTATGTTATAGAGTGTAGAGAGTCTACAGCATCGGTTGCCCCTACCCAAGGCTCAAACCCTAGGAGAGTGGTGTTAGTGAGGGTTCATGTTACCTAGGGGGTACTTGAACGGGGAGAGTAGAGGGAAAATTCTGAGAGGGGAACTGGAGGGGGACAAAATTCTGATTCGGAGGTTGTGGGATCACAGGCTAAGGCCACACTTTCAGTTGATTCCACATCTCAACCTGGCTCTGCTAGCATTCCTCAATTGGGCAGTCAGGAAGAGAACGTCGAGGAAAGTCCACAATCTGTGACTGAGTCGGATCAAGCATAAAGTGATGCTAAAACTGAATATGTGCACACTGCTACTATTGGTACTGATGATGATCAAGATGATAATGTTGATGATTTTGTGCATGCCAATGATGATGATGGTGATGATGACAATGATGAAAATGATAATGATAGTCATGCTTTTAACGATGTTGCTATGGAAATGGATCTTGATACCACCGTCAACAATGTGGTGGGAGACATAAGGAAATCTTAGGGAGTTCTAGTTGAAAATATTAATGTGAGCCAGAGTGAAAGGAGAGAAAAAGAATATGGTGAGAGTGTGTGTACCCAAACTTACATATCCAGAAGGGCAGCCGCATCTACTACTCGGCCACATGCGTTGCGAGAAGTTATTGAACAAGACATAAGTATCCTACTTATGCAATTGCACGCCCAAGCTAGCCAATCTACCACCTCCCAACAGGTGATAGTCTCACATACACATGGGGATTTAGCACAAAATCTATCTAGCTTTCATTCGGAAAGCATAGATATTGAAAACAGAGGACCACATCCTCAGTACTCAATTCCTTTCAGTGCACAATCGAGTCTAGTGCCTTTTGAATTACCAATTTTCATTCTTAGGTCACACATTGATACATCTTTTTTTATCGAAAGTCTTAGTGACCCGATCGGAACGCACAGAGTAGCTCGTGCTATAGGACTACAAGGACCGGTTGGAAGTCCTGTCATTGTTAACAATTTGCCAACAATGAACACAGGACACACAGTTGCTTCGTCAACTGTTGTGTCAACGGAATGCCTGGGTGGCACCGGTGTTATTTTACCTGACTGTGTCAAAGGAGCACCTTGATGGCACCTTGAAGGCTGTTGAAACCAGGTTACAGAACTTTATTACTGAGGAGATATCTGTAGTTAAAAGGCTGATGAAAGGGAAGGATCCAGTGATTGAAGAAGTGCCAGTTAATCCACCTCCACCTCCACCTATTCAGACTGTTGATATGTCAATAGATGAGCTGAAATCTCAATTATTTGCAAAGTTGTCGTCTCCAGCTCCAGCTGATCAAACATATATTGATCTTATTGGTCTCTTAAGGGCTCAATAACCGCCTGTTTCTCAAGCGGTTCCCTAGTTTCCAACAGATGTTGTCACTTCTGCTAAATTTAATTCATTCAAGGAATATGTTTTGAAGTCAATTCAAGAGTTGTCAAAGATTGTTCAAACATCCTGCAAGAGTCAAGCAGAAAGTTCTCGCAAGAGACATGACCATGATTCTGATCATGATCATGAGGGGGAGAAGTCTAAGAGACAGAGAACTTCTGGAGGATTTGAGCATCAGATTGAGTCTATTGATCTAGAAAGTGATAAGGGAGATGCTACTCAGACGTAAAATCAGAATGATAGCCAAAGACGGGAGTATATGGAGATTGTATTGTATGTTGATCCAAATACTGAGCCTATGGTTGGAAAGCCAGAAGCTACTTATAAAGAAATTTTGAGGATCACAGGAAGATCAGATGAGATTGTTGATATTAGTTCAGATGATGAAGAGGATGATGGTCAATCAACTTAGTATGAAAGATTTTGGAAGGTAAAGGAAGAAGAGATGGAGAAACTCATTGATTTTTCTGATAATGAGAATGATCAAGGAGAAACAACTGAGGAAGTTGATCATGATGAAGTTGGTCAAGGTAAAAACATTCTGGATGGACTTTTTGATGACATTGATACAGAAGCCCAGAATGTTCTGTATGTTTCTGATTCACCTGAAGATATTCATATCAGTCCTGTAAGAGATGAGATCCAAGAGGTTTTGGATGTTGTCTATATTCCAGTTTATGTGTCTGCAAGTCAAGAGATTTATGTTTCTCTACCTCAAGCAAATGTGCCAATTCAGTCTGATTTTTCTACTGTTGAAGAAGGCCCTCATATGTCAATTACAGATGAACCTTGTGAGTCAACTCAACAAGATGTGTTTGTAATTGATGAGCCTTCAAATCCAGTTAATGATCAAGCAAATGAAGTTGGTCCTTCTTACCAAGTTGGTCCTTCAAGTGCATTTGTGCTTACTGTTTCTGAAGCTGATGCAAGATTTTACAGAAATGTTCTAAGAATGTCATTTCTAAAAGAGGACAAAAAGATGTTTGTGCACCGTATCAGAAAACTTGATATTTGCCTTGTTTTGGGAATCAAAAACAAACCCAAGGCATTTCAAGATCATTACATCCATATGTTGAATGAGTTAAGGCAACCATAAGAAAGAGTGAAGTTCACAAGCAAGATTGTGGTTGTTAAGGAAGTTGTTCTGAAAAAATATGGTATCATATGGTATCCTCAATTCACAGAGCAAAGTAGAAACACTTTAGAGTATACATTCACTGAAGCTGGTTTTCATCACTTGAACATTAATAAGTTTGAAAATGTATCATGAGTCCAGAAATATTGTCATTCGGATGGAGAACATTACTTTTGCACTTGAAGCCATCAAAAGATTTATCAGGAGACATATCAATTTCAACTACTGTTATGATTTCCAACTTGCTCTTGAAACTAATCAGAAGAGAGTAAACCTGAAGAAGCCAAAGAAGATTATACCAGGTTTGGAAGATCATATGTTGTTTACTATTCTCAGAGTACCAGAACTTGGAGTTGTCTATAAGAATGGGCAGAATGAAAGAAGATTTCTAAGGCTTTCAGAAGTTAAAAAGTTCTCAGATGGTACCTTGAAGGCTATAAGGCTTCAGATCCAAAACAAACTGAAACAGAGTGAAGATTCCAAAATGTCAGAAGGTCCACATGTGCCAAGGAGAGAAAGAGTTGAAATGAAGATTGTTCTTGATAAGATTGATGACAGACTAGAGTTCAGAAGAGGTATGAGAAGGTTTGAAACTTATTTGGGAATCAGAGATAACAGAGTTAGAAGACTCACAAATTGATCCAAAAGGGGGAGATCGTTAAGTATAGGTTTGAATCAATTTGTTTCTTGTATTTTTCTTGTTAAGCTTGTATGAGGTCAATGCATGTTTGACCCATAGATAAGCTTGTTTCCTTTGTTCTTTGTAAGATTTCATTGTAACTTGTCATTGTAACCCTTGTGAGATTAATGACAATATGACTTGTGACATTTTCTCTCTCTAGATTCTCTCTACATTCTTGATTAGATTCTTGATCTTAATATGTTAATTGCTTGAAACTAGAATCACACTTTGAAGTGTATGATTTTTGCATATTTCTAAACTTGATGCACTTGAGAAAATATGCTTATTTTTGAATTTTTAGCACTTGAAAGGTATGCACTCACTGTGTTTGAGTGTGGGGAATGTGTTTGAGGCAGATTTGCCTTGTTGAGATGAGAATTGTATAAGGTAACTTCTCTCACCCCAAACTTAGAAGGGTTCTATATTCTCAATGAATAAGTCGGTAGTGAAAGAAGTGTCTCAAAATGGCAAGGTGATGATTATAATGATGATGAGTAAAACAAGGAAACCTGGGGCTAGTTCTAATGATACATATGAAGTCTTAAATGATCATAACAAACTACTGAGACTATGTGATCAAATCCAAGGTACATCAAACTTCATAGTTGCAAAACTGTCTTATGCACAAAAAATGGTGTATGTCATGACCAATTACTCAATTTTTTAACAAATTAACTCAAAGCTATTGTAATGTTCTAAAAACAGCAAATAAAAGAAAATAAAATGCACTAGGAGTTGTAGGTGATAGAACCTGTCCAACTCAGGGATGAGTAGGTGAAGTATCCACTTGCATCCTGCCTCGCTGAATTGGGAAGGGTGGAAGATCTCTCATAAACCCTTCATCTTGCTGCCTCCATGTTATCCTCATCACCTTATCTCTAGCCTCTTCGTATCTCATCCAGTCATATCTCTCTCTTCTCATCCTTCATAGTTCGTTCTACATTCCTTGTATCTACCTCAAGATTTCCCTCTGATCCTTTACCTGTGCTTTGACATGGGTTTTTTGCGTAAAGATGTTGAAAGGTTTTCAGAACTCTCATCTTCAGTTGGGAAAGAACAAAGGGAGGTTTGGTTTCTGAGTAGCCTTGCTATATTCTTCCTATCCATGACCGTTTTCTCCTTGGAGAAAGTGTCACTAGGAAGGTGGATCACATGGGAGGTTGCCATCAATTTATGGATGATGGCAGGACACAGAAGTCTTCTATTGGATCTCGCATAATTTCTCTTTATGTTTAGGGAGATTAGCTTGCCAATATTAAAAGAATGGCCCTTGAGTATACAATATATGAGGGATATTCTATCCATGCACAAATCCGTGTCATGACTAGTGCGAAAAAGTGTGTGCCTAACAAAGTAAGACCAAATGCTAGCTTTAGGAGTAAGGGATCTGGTCCTAAGGTGTCTTGTTTTCCCCTTGAATATCCACTCATATCCTGGTTGTGCAAGGGTATGCAAAATATCCTCCAGTTGGCTATGACTCACCCTGACCATCAACTCATCTAGCTTGGTGTTTTCTAAGGGACATAGTCCCAAGAGGTTGTTGATAGCGTTAGGTGAGTATTCGATCTTTCTTCTTCTTACCATAATGTCAACAGAGTTGGAAAGGGAGACTTCTGTGTAGAAATCTCTCACCCAGTCTAAGTTATAGGTTGGAAGAATTGCACATAGAATTTCCCACCCCATTCTTGCAATAACATTTCCAGTTGCTGGAAATGTAGCAATGGATTGGTCATGAAAACCCTTAGGTGTCTGCCCCATTCTATTGGCAAACCAGTAATGCTTTTCTCGAGCTTTCTGAGAATTGAAAAGGGTGGAATGCGATACGTGGTCAGTGGTGGGATTATCAGTTATAGTTTGATTCTCCTGAGGTTGGGATGGACCAGCTGCAGCTTGTGGAGCATTCCTTGGTCTCCTTCATCTGGTCCTCCTTTTGGTCACTCTACTCGGACCTATGTGTGGTAGGCCTTCATTGAACACTGAGAGTCTCACCATCTTGGAGGGGCGCTCAGCGATCGTCTTCTTTCTGGACTAAGTGATCAGCGCACCTTCATCTTGATGAGTGCTGATGGGTGTGGCCCTGATGGATGCATAGAATGGAACTTGAATAATAGGTGGAGCTGATGATTGTGGGACATGAATTGGGTTTTTCTCATGGTGGACTGGAGGTAGTATTTGTAGAGGTTTGAAGTTGTGCCTCTACGATTGGAAATGTAGGTATGGAGTGTGTTCAGTGGTGGGGGTGATTATCTCTTCCCCCTTGGGTTTAATATCACCTTACTTGGAGCGGTAAGATCGCTGAAGGCTTGGAATCGAGGGAGTGGATACCCTGGTGGAGTGAGGTTAGACACAGGGATTGTAGTAGGAATGCCTAAAATCTCTTGAGTGCCTTGGAAGGCCTCAGTGATGGTGCGATGGAGTGTGTCAGTGACGCTTACCTTGGGTTCATCAGGATCAGCGAGAGGGATGTTCAGGTCAGGTGTGATCGAGCGTTGAATGCCACTCCCATGGGTTATCGTTGATTGGTCAACAGGTGTTGAGTCACAGTCAGAGTCAGCAATATCTTCGACAACGTCAGCGAGGGTTTCGAGATGGCCTTTTACTATGTCCTCTTTTTCATGAGTTCCCTTACGTGGGGTGTGACACTTTCTTGTATCAGGGAGTTTGATCGCTGAACTCTCATCTTCTTGCATCATTCTGATGGTTAGCCTTGACCGGCTTCTGTTGGGTCGACCTCCATGTGCTTGAGATTTCCTTCTCAGCCTAATTTTGAGAGAAGAGGAATGAAGATGATTCTGGTGTTTTAAAGGTAGAGAAGAAAAGAATGAAGAATGGAGCTTTGGCGTTTTACAGGAGGTGGTACGAGGATAGGATTGGATTTGAGTGTAAGGACGACAGAGCATGGCTGTGGTCGTAGGTTGCACTATCCTCGGACGGTGGAAGTACGATTGAAGCTTTGAAGGTCAGAATGAAGCTTGTGGTGGTGGGGTAGATGTTGGTACGATGATAGGACTGTTACTAGTCGCATGGAAAATAGAATAGGGTGGTGGTCGCAGGTTGAAGGTGAGTTTAGATGACGGAGGTGCGATCGAAGCTTCAAAGCTTAGAATGATACTTTTGGTGGTGGGGTGCGTTCGTTGTATAGAGCAGAAAGACGAAGGGATGACTGATATTTGAAAAGAAAATGTCTTTTCAATTCTCATTGCATGAGCTTGACGTACCAATGATCAGTATTAGCCTCCAAAAACAGGCTAGCATTTAATGCTATGTGATGAGGTGGACAAGCTTATCCTCACAAATTTGATTAATCCTGCAAAATTAGTACCCAAATCAGACCCAATCAATCAAATCCTTGGGTTTTACCCAATTTTTAAACAAAGTCAAATAAGTCCCACTAATTTTAAACTAAAAATTTGGAGCGTCGGGTCGGTTTTCTTGAGCCCAAAGCACAAAGGGTGCCTGGGCCGAAATTAGGCCCGGTTTTTCTCCTTATTTTTGAGAAAAGATAAAATTACCCTTAATAATTTAAACAAATCGTTGTTATGAAAATTAAAAGGAGTGATCTAGTTTAGCATCTTTTACCAAGATGTGCTAAAGATAGAACAAAACCCAAATTTTTTATACCAAAGGACAAGACCAAAATTCATGGTGTAACATGGATTTGAGTTTTGTTGCAAAATTTTGGTTCAAATATAGATTATAAAATGAAAATGTACAAACAACTTTGGACTTTTTAGGAGTTTGTCACCTCAAAGCTTCTAAACTCACAACTTGAGCAACCTCAAGGGATTGTTGTATTAATTCCAAGGGATCATAGAATGGTTTGACCATCCTTCCATTGACTTTAAATGTGGTACCTTTTTCAGGATCTATCAGTTCGGCAACACCATATGGGTACACCTTTTCTATCTGGAATGGTCTTGTCCACCTAGAATTTAACTTTCCTTGAAACAATTTAAGTCTAGAATTGAACAGTAAGACTTGTTTCCTCTTAGTGAATTCTTTTGAAATCATGTTTTTATCATGCTATTTTTATGTACTTTCCTTGTAGATATTGTCATTTTCATAGAAAAGATTCCTATGCTCTTCCAATTCACTGAGTTGTAACAATCTTTTCTTTCCTACACAATCTAAATTTAAATTGAGTTCCTTCATAGCCCGATAGGCTTTGTGTTCTAATTCCAAGGGTAAATGACAAGCTTTTCTGAAGACCAATTTATAGAGAGGCATTCCTATAGGGGTCTTATAGGCAGTCCGATAGGCCCAGAGGGTGTAACACCCCGATTTTTAGAAAAGTATGATTTCAAGTTAGTATAGAAATCAGTATTTTAAGAGAAATATAAAAATTAATATTTTGGGCTTTAATCTTATATTTTATAGTCTTTTTGGATGAAGGATTCAAATACGAGTTCAACGGTTCTTTCCGGAGCAAAATCAGAGTTAAAACGAAGAAGTTATGGCCAAAACAGTGATCGGACGCGAGAAATGGGGAATTTTGGGGGCCCGCGGGTTGGTGGGCGACCCTAGGCCATGACCTAGGCCACGGAACCATCTGAATAGATGTTTAGGAAGCGCGCGGTTTACCCCACGGCTTCCAAGCCATGGGCCAAACCGCAGGAAACGACCTGAGGCTCTTATACGCGATTTTTGGAGATCTAACTTCATTTCCTCATAACTTTCTCCTCCTAACTCCGATTTTGATGATTCAAGTTCCTATGGTTTCGTTTTTCAGATATCTTCAAGTATGTATCAAGATATTTGAAGTTTATTGGAGTATTCAAGAGTAGTTTGTGGTGGTAAGCTTCTCATCTCTCTTAATGTTAATCTAGGGTTTGATGTTTACATCCTCTTTCCTTCATCCTTCAACTTGGGTGTAATTATGGTGACTTGTGTGGTGAAGGAAACCTTGTAGATGTGTTGGATCTAAGATCTAGAGAGGTTGCTTGGAGATTTCAAGCATTCATCAAAGGAGATTCAAGTTTTGGGGTAAAACCTAGATTTAGCCTAAATCTAGCAAAGTGAGTTCAAGTTGCTTTGTGAAAACTATGTACATGCCAAAATGAGTATTTTGAAGTAAAAATATGCTTTACTTAGTATTTGTCAATGTGTTGCGTATTTTGATAAGTTTTCATATTTGATAAACTTGGGTTGTTTTAGTCTCACAAAATGCCCATATTTGGGATTTGGATATCCTGATAAGTATTAGCATGATTTATGCATTTTTGGTGATTTTGTACAAATAAAGTCCAATTTATGATTTATGCATCTTTGGTGATTTTTGTACAAATGAAATCTAATTCATGATATACGCATTTTGGTGTATTTGAGTTCATAAACCATTTGGAAAATCTTTGGTCCCATTATGTGAGGAGTTTTGGGTTAATCACATCTTTGAGGCATGTGTCTGCATAAACGCCGTTTAAATACATTTCATTATTTGGGGGAACGTTATTTGTTGGTCAAATGGATTTTGAGCATTTTAGCTTGGTGTTGACTTAAAAGAGTCTTGATGACATTTGTCCGGTTTTAATGGCTCGATGTAGAGCCCGTTTATGAATTACATACTAATGCATTGTGTTGGATTTTGATGATACTTACATGCTTGGGTGCGTGGTTGTTAAGTCAGATTTTATAGTAATCATTGTATTTATAAACTTGGTCTAATACTGGTTCTTAGATCTTTTATATCTTGTTTTGGCCAAGGGTATTTAAGTCCTTTGTGGCCTTTGTGTTTGTAACTTTGGAACACATATTTTGAATACACATATACTTTGGCGCTTATACTTTCTCTCTCTACTTTCTCTTTCTAAGATTTAGAGTGATCTTGGATTATCAATTGGTATCAGAGCCTAATCTGAATCTGAGAGGATTGAGTGTATCAAGTTTTGATTCTGTATTTGTGTTTAAATCAGAAAATTTGATTGATTTTCTTGATTTTTTCAAGAAAATCTCATTTTTTTGATTTTTCATCAAATTCAGATTGTTTTTTGTTCGAATTATCTTGTTTTTTGATTCGTTGGATCCGGTTTCAATAGTAGATCATATTTGATTCACATCGTTTCGTAAGACATTCACATTTTGTCGTTCAATTTTAAGATTTTTGAGGTTTTGTTCTGTTCGCCAAAAGCGAACTGGAAGATTTACAATTTCTCGTTTTTACAAAATTTGATCGAATTGATTGTTTTAAATTTGTTAGAAAACTGTTTTCGATCATATATGTGTGGGAAAAATTCATCAATTTCAATTCTGTAATCAATTTTTAGATGTTGTTTCTTGATTTTCTGTGTTTTGCCCCAGATCTGACTTTTGCGCCAGTTCATCTCAGATTTGCGCCAGTTCATCCAGTTTATCCAGATCTGAGTTTTCGCCAAGTTCAGGATTCGTCAGTTCATCGCGCAAAGTGAAAGTTTGCGCCACCTTAGTTTCACACAAAACATATTTGCGCCATCTAAGTCTCACGCAAGTTACTTTTTCGCCATCTACATCTCACGAAAAGTTCAGTTTACGCTAGCAGTTCTTCGTGCAAGTTCATTTTGCGCCACGTTTGTCTCAAGCAAGTTAATTTTGCGCCATCAAAGTCTCACGCAAAACAGTGTTTGTGCCACCTTCGTCTAGCTCAAATCTCCTTTTGCGCCATCTTCTGTTCGCGCAAACCCCAGTCTGCGTCACCAACTACTCGCGTAAAACAAGTTTGCGTCACCTTCTGTTCGCGCAAAATCTAGTTTGCGCCAGTAACTGTTCGCGTAAAACTCCTGTTTGCGCCAGAATCACTGTTTTAAGTCCTGGCAATTTTTCTAAGTTTTTCTGACAAGATGAATATGTCAAAATTCTCTTTTCAAGCTCAGTTTTACAAGAATTATATTATGATGTCGTTGGGAACGGATACTTGTCCTCCGGTTTTGATAAATGAAAATGAGTTCACTCAATGGCAAGATCGGTTCATTAACTTCATCGAGCGTCAAGCAAACGGGGAGAACATGATGAAGTCATTTACTGAAGGACCATTCGTCAAACCTAAGAATGATATTCCCTTAACTGCCGAAGAGGTTACACGAGAAAAATCCGATCGTGAAACAAAGTCTAACCTAATGCTCGTGTTGCCTAATTCCATATACAATCGAATTGATTGTTTCAAGCATGATCCGATGATGATGTGGACTCAGTTAGAAAAGATTATGCTTGGTTCAACGGTTGCAACACAACTTCGGCAAACGCGTTACATGAAGAACTTTGAAGAATTCAAAGCCAAAGATGATGAGTCTCTGAAAAGTGTATTTGACAGATTCTGTGCTGTGATAAATGATTTGCAAAAGATAAAAGTGACCAAGACTGAATTAGAAACTAATCTGAAGTTCCTCAACGCTCTTCAACCGGAATGGAATAAATCTTGCCATCGATTGAGGAATGATGTCCGGATATCTTCAATGCAAATTCAAGAGCTTTATGAGTTTTTGATAACAGATGAGAGCATTGTCAAGGAAAAGAAGGCTAAACTTGACAAGAAGAACAAAAAGACAGTGGACCCGATTGCACTCCTCACGAGTCAATTGGCTGAACAAGCATTGTCTGATAATGCTTATGACGGGACCACTGATGACGATGGTGAAGCGTTACAGAAAGCGATGATTCTTCTCTCTCAACACTACAATAAGAAGTTCCAACATCGTTCGGGTTCTAACAACCTTAGCTTCACTTCTGGGTCTAAGAATGTCAAAGTGCCCGAGGCTAAGAACGTTGCCGCATGCTTTAATTGTGGAAAGTCGGGTCACATTTCAAAGGAGTGTCGAGCAAAGGTGGTTCGGGATTCGGCTTATTACCGGAAGAAATTGGAACTAGCCGAAAAAAGAGAGAATGGAACCGCTCTATTAGTTGAAGAAGAATACTGGCTAGATCACTCCGACAATGAAGTTGATAATTTGGAAACTGCTCATATGTGCTTCATAGGAGATGATCAGAGTGATGATGATGATGATGATGATGATGATTCAACTGATGAATATGAGGTACCTTCTGAATTCGATTTCAAATTTATATCCTCACAAATGAACATCATTATAACTGCTTTACATGATCTTCGCTCAAAGTTATTATCTGAAAAACAATTAAATTCAGAAAAGTCAAATTTGATTGAAAAATTAAAAATTTCTTTGAAAGATGAAAAATCTATTTTGACTCATACAAAAGAAATCTTTCAAAAGAAATTGGATTATTTAGAAAAATCAAATATGACTTATCTTGATTCTTTGATAGAAATGACCAAACAAAAAGAAAGTTTTTCGGATAAAATAAACAAGTTGGAAGAAAAATTATATCTACGGAATCAAACTGTACAAACTATTTACTTGAATAAACCACGGAGTTATTAGTCTATCAAAGAAAAATGGGGACTTGGTTTTGAAAATCCGCATTTTTTAGATAAAGCTAAAACAGAAGTTCCCACTTTATATGAATACGATTATCTAAATCTTGCAAGATATGCTCCTCAGTTCAAATTTCATTGGACAAGTGAAAATCAAGTTTTAGAAATTGAAAATGAGAAAAGAATGAACAACACAAAAAAGGAAATTCCTTTTGTTTACACGCGCGAAAATGCCAAATATTTTCCCGAAAAATCAAAGAAGAGCAGAAACAGTTTGAATGTCATATCTCCCATTAAATCTTCATTGTCTGATGATTATTTTGATATCTGTGCCACTAACACTGATAAAGAAAATATATCTCCAGTTTCTTATGATTCTAAGAGATATATTCCTCCATTAGTGTTAGAAAGCAAAATCATTGATCTTGAAGATAAAATGGAAGAACAAAATATTCAAAGAGAAATTGAAACAGATGTAATTCTTTCTTTCATGACGTCAAGTCTTGAAGAAAAATTAATTTCTCAAAAACAAGATTATGTTTCTGGTCTTTCTTCTTATTTTAAAGAAAACAAAAAGAAAGTTCTAAAATCTGAAAACTTTTCTGAACATTTTTCTGACTCCGAGGCAAGTTCAGGTTTATTGTCTAATCAGTTGGGCTTTTTAGGTAAAATTGTTTCTTCAGATTCAAATCTTAAATCGAAAATTCTTGATGAATCTTTTACGCTAAATGTTGATTATTATAAACCAAAGCATAAAAGAAGAAGGTCAAAGAAGTCAAAGAAACAAGCTTCTGTTATTTCTGAAAATTCTAATTCTTGTGATTCAAATATTTCAGATAGGACTTTGAGGACTCCTACAAGGCAGATATGGAGGATCAAGCGGAAATCTGATGAATCTGCGACTGATGAGGATCGAAATGTAGACAAAATTTGTAGAAGTGATTCATTTGCTACTTGTAATAAAATTTTCAAATATTCAATAAAGCAAATGATTCAAATTGCAAAAGATGTTTCCTATTCCTCCTCTGGTTCAAGTTCAGATGATTATGCTTCGTCCTCTATGTTAAGTCTGATTTTATAGTAATCATTGTATTTATAGGCTTGGTCAAATACTGTGTCTAAAGTCATATACTGTATTGTATTGACCAAGGGTATTTAAGTTCCTTTGGTCTTGTTCCTTGTAAGAACTTCATGCATATTGAATATTCATCTTACTTTGCGCTACCAAGTCTCTCTCTCTACTTTCTCTCTCTAAAGATTCATTGATCTTGGATTATCAATTGGTATCAGAGCCATCTGGATCTTGAGAGAATTGAGAGAAGTCTTTTTTGTTTCTGAATTTGTTGATTAAAATCGAAAATTTGATCGATTTCTTGATTTTTCAAGAAAATCTCGTTTTCTTGATTTTTCAACAAATTCAGAGGTGTTTTTGATCGAATTTCTTTGGAATTTGTCTTGTTGGATTCAATTTTGATAGGAGAATAACTTTGATTCACGTCATTTTTCAAGAAATTCACGTTTTGATTGTCAATTTTGAGAAATTTTATTTTCTGGAAAAGTCGAGGTTCACGTACTGTTACATAATCAAAAGTTTGATTTTGTGGTTTTTAATCGATTTTGGTGTTTAAAAAGTGTTAGAAAAGTGTTTTCAATCAATCTTGTGTGTATTTGTTGCATTAAATTCATGGATATAATCGTTTTTGTGGAAATTTTCTTGAATTTTTGAACTTTGCGCGAGATCTAAACTTTGCGCTAGTTCATCACAGGTTTGAGCTAGACTCATCTGCTTTGTGTTATACTCATCCAAGGAATTCTTCTAAATTCGCAACAACTTTAGTTCTGATCACTTTGCGTCTCCAGTGTATAGTGAGAAGTACCCTTTGCAACACTCATAGCTCACGCAAAGTTTACTTTGCGCTTCATATTGTTCACGAGAAGTATACTTTGCGTCTTACTCTAGTCACGCAAAGTTTACTTTGCGTTTCACCTTGGTAGCGAGAACTTCAGTTTGCAAAGTTTGCGTCTTCAGCATATAACGCAAAGCTCATCTTGCGTTTCCTTCAGCTCGCGCAAAGTCCACTTTGCGCCACCATCGTATCACGCAAACCTCAAGTTTGCGCCATATCTGTCCAATCTATATAAAAAAAAAGAGTCTGAATTTTTTTTTTAAGTTTGTCATCTATGGACTCTACCAAGTTTGCCTTTCAAGCTAAGTTCTACTCAAGTGATCTGATGATGTCTTTGGGATCTGAAACTCGTCCTCCAGTTCTTGTCGATGAAAACGAATTCACTCAATAGCAAGATCGATTTCTGAACTTCATCGAGCGTCAAGCTAATGGAGAGAACATGATGAAGTCTCTAATTGAAGGACCTTTCGTAAAGCCTAATAAAGAGACTCCTCCAACATCTGAAGAGGCTTCACGAATGAAATTTGATCGAGTGTTGAAAGCTAATTTGATGCTAGCTTTACCAAATTCTGTCTACAACTGGGTTGATCATTGTAAGGATTATCCAAATATGTTGTGGGCACAATTGGAAAAGATCATGCTTGGTTCTCCGGTAGCAACTCAGCTTCGACATACTCGGTTCATGAACAACTTTGAGGAGTTCAAGGCCAAAGAAAATGAGACTATAAAGAGTGTTTTCGACAGATTCTGTGCAGTGCTGAATGATCTGCGAAAGATAAATGTAAACAAGACAGAGCTTGAGATGAATCTGAAATTTCTTAATGTTCTTCAGCCTGAATGGAACAAATCATGTCACAGAATGAGGAACGATGTTCGGATTTCCACAATGCAGATTCAGGAACTATTCGAGATTCTGATGACTGATGAGAGCTTGGTGCTAGAAAAGAAGGTCAAACTGGAGAAAAAGAACAAGAAGTCAGTAGACCCGGTTGCACTCCTCACGAGCCAACTGGCTGAGCAAGCGTTGTCTGATAACGCTTACAACGAGTCAACTGAGGATGATGGTGAGGCACTGCAGAAAGCAATGATCCTTCTCTCTCAGCATTACCAGAAAAAGTTCCAACATCGATCGGGTTCCAACACTTCTCGCTTCACTTCTGGTTCAACAGTCAAAGTGCCCGAGCCAAAGTCTACTGGCTGTTATAACTGTGGAAAGTCGAGCCACTGCTCAAAGGAGTGTCGAGCTAAGAAGGTTAGGGGCTCAGCTTACTACCGGAAGAAAATGGAACTGGCTAAAAAGAGAGAGAATGGAACTGCTCTACTGGCCGAAGAAGAATTCTGGCTGGATCACTCTGACGACGAAGCTGCAAACGTAGAGATCGCTCAGATGTGCTTGGTCGGAGATGATCAGTCAGACGATTCTGATACGGATGAAGACGAGGTATATTATGAATTTGATTACAATTTTATTACCTCTCAGATGAATATCATAATTACTGCTTTGTCTGATTTGCGTTCTAAGTTAATTTCTGAAAAGAATTTAAATGCTGAAAAGTCAGATTTGATTGACAAATTGAAGATTTCTTTGAAAGATGAAAAATCTATTTTGGAAAATACAAAAGACATATTTCAAAAGAAATTGGATGATTTGGAAAATTCAAATAAGACTTATCTTGAGTCTTTGACGACTATGACTACTTTAAAAGATGAATTTTCAGATAAAATAAATAAATTAGAAGAAAAATTATATCGGAGAAATCAATCTGAACAAACAATTTTTTGAACAAACCGAGGAGTGAAGAAACTTTAAAACAAAGGTGGGGACTTGGTTTTGAAAATCCTCATTGTTTAAACAATGCTATTGAAAAATCCCCAACTTTATATAAATACGATTATCTGACTCTTGCTCATTATGCTCCTCAATTTAAAATTGATTGGATGAATGAGAATCAAGTGTTAGATATGGAAAATGAGAAAAGAATGAATATCAGAAAAATGAAATTCCTTTTGTTTATACGAATGAAAATGCAAAATATTTCCCTGAAAAATCAAAGAGAGGCAGAAGAATTTTAAATGATATATCTCCTATCAAATCTTCAATGTCTAATGATTTTATTAATTCTTATGCTTCTAATTCTGATAAGGAAAATATTTCTCTAATCATTTATGATTCTAAGAAATATACTCCTCCGTTAGTATTAGAAAGCAAAATCATCGATCTTGAATATAAGATAGAAGATCAAAATATTTTAAAGGAAATTGAATCTGATATCTTTCTTTCTTTAATGACGTCTAGTCTTGAAGAAAAATTATTTTCTCCAAAATCAGATTCTATTTCTAGCCTTTCTTCTGATGATCAAGTAAACAAAAGTGAAGTTTCTAATTTTAAAAACTTTTCTCAATATTCTTCAGACTCCGAGGCAAATTCAGATTTATTAGTTGATCAGATTGGTTGCTTGGATAAAATTATTTCTTCTGATTTAAATATTTCGTCTAAAATTCTTGATAATTCTTTTACGCTCAATGATCAGTATTATAAACCTAAGCGTAAAATAAGACGGTCAAAGAAGTCAAAGAAACAAGATAAAGTTCTTTCTGACAGTTCTAATTCTTCCGATTCAATTCTTACAGATAGGACTTTGAGCAAGTCATCAAAGAAGCAGATTTGGAAAACAAAGCGGACATCTGATGAATCTACTTTTGATGGGGATAAATGTGTAGACAAATTCTATAAAAGCGATTCATTTGTTTCTTGTAATAAAATTTCAAAGTACTCTATAAAACAAATTATTCAAATTTCAAAACATGTCTCATGTTCTTCCTCAGATTCTAGTTCTGATGATAATGCTTTCTCATCTGATGATTGTGCTTATTATTCTGATAATGTTTGTCATGCTTCTCGTATCAATTCTTCTAATTAATTCCCCATACGAACTGCAACTAACAAACACGGGCCCAAATACAAGTGGGTACCCAAGTCTCAATCTGATTCAAAGTTGCAGGCATCACGTGTCAAGGGGGAGTAAGAGAAAGTATGGCTTTTGAACACAACAGTTCAAAACCCGGTCTTAAATGTCAAGACCTTGGCTTCTGAGTACTTCAGCTCAGAACCCGTGCTTCAAAGAATATGACTTCTAGACAAATCAGTCTAGGACTCGTTATTCAATGCTTTAAGCTTTTGACTAATGAGAAATTGTGAGTGCATTTACTTAATTTCCGCTGCATTTATATTTTATAATGATGTTGTTCTAGTTTTCTCAAATGTTTTTAAAGAATCTGAGCATTTTCTATCTTTCCTGAATTGTTCAACCCAATTTTTACAAATAAGACACAAATTGTTTTTCCATTGTGTGAATGATAATATTATTGAATAATATTTTGTTTCAACTGAATATAAACTTGCCGCTCAAATATTTCTATTTTTAAAATTTCGGCATGTTGTTTTAAAAGTTTAAACCTTTACAATTTTTATTCTATAAAGTAAAAGTTTTACAATTTTCTTTTTTTTGAATAAAATGTGTGTCTAGGATAAATTTTCAAGTTGTTTTGTTTATATTAAAGTTCTTATATGTTCAAATTTCAGTTCTAACAAAAGTCGAAAAGTCAGCAACATGTTTGTAACTTTTGTTTTTGCTTTAAAGTTATGTGATTCGGAATATTTATAGTTTACAATGCTTAGAAAACCTAAAAAGTCGGAATTTTGGATTGTAATGAAAATATGGGCTAAGCACTTAGACGTAAAACCTTGTGTTTGAGATGATTATTAAATTTTTATAAATCAGAAATCTCTAAGTTTGAAAGTTTGTACCTGTGACCTTTCTGGTTTGGGAAAGTAAGTTATGTGGGATGCTTGTCATCTGGTCCCCTAAGGTCAGTTGATCTGGGAGTGATCGAACCCAAATCCTTCTATAGAATCAGATCGAAAGTCATGTTCTACTGGTATGAATGGATTTAGGATATGTCGATGTAGCCTTTCTAATCTGGGAAAATAAGTTCCAAGGGGTGCTTGACACCTAGTCCCCTAAGGCCAACTGGTCTGGGAGTGGCTGATCCAAATCCTGCAATAGGGTCAGATAGAAAGTTACGTTTACGACATGTTCTTTACTTAATAAAGTTTTTGATTAAAAAGATGCCAAAAGTGCACACGCTTAAAAGATGCCAAATAGCACACTCATGTAAAGATGCCATAGTGCACAATACTAAAAGATGTCAATGAGCACAAATCTCATGATACTTGGTTAAAATTTCCGAGTTGCAATAAACCTGTAAATTTGTGAAAGTCTGAATTTTTGATGGCTTAGTGTGATTACATGCAAAGTTCTCTATTATATTTTTAGAATTGCATTTTCTTGAAGCTAATCGAAGTTCACATGCGAGCACACTGAATAGATTGATGAAAGTTTTTGAAACTGAACATGTCTTAACTTGATATGTAATAAAACTTGTTTCTGTATCCAAACACATACATTTGATTTCATTTGATGGATTTTATTGTGATATTTTACTAAGTAGAATTTTATTTGTTTCTGTTTAAATTTTTATATATTTAGTCGTTTCAAAATACATATTCAGTAAATTTTTCTTTCTACATTGATGTTTACATTCATTGTGTTCTCATAAATATATTTCAAATGGGTTTGAGCATTATTCAAGGGGGAGTGAAAAAGGAGAATTTTTCTTAATGATCATATCTATTTTTGAGGGGGAATATCTGATTTTCTTTATATGAATGCTAAATTGAAATGTCATATCTAGTGCATTTGTGTAGGGGGAGTCAAAGAGCTTAAAAAGGTAAAAATTTTCTAAGTCTGCTTTGCGCCATCAGTTGGTCGTGTAAACCTCGTTTTGCGCAACCTGCATGTAACGCAAACCTTGTTTTGCGCAACCTGCATGTAACGTAAACCTCAATTTGCGCAACCAGCGTGTTGCGCAAACTTTCCATATTTCTCTGTTTCTTTGATTTTACAGATCTTAAGTTGTCTCGTCTCCAACATTTGCATGACCAAGTTGATTCTGATCATCAAGGTCATGAGGGGGAGAATTAAGAGAAGTTAAAGGAGATAATAAAGAGACAAAGAGCTCAAAAGTTTATCTACTGATCAAGATTCGCTCTAAGATTCTATTCTCTCAGCTTCATTGTTGTTCCTGCTCCGACCACCACAGTTCGTTCAAGGTCTTTCAAAAGATGTGTGTCCTCTAGAGCACAAGCTGATAAATCAACTGTTCGTTCAAGTTTATTCCAATCTGGTCCAAACTTGTCAAAGGCAGCAAAGACAAATCAAACTGAAAGATGTTGAGAATAATTTTTTCTTTAAAAGTCAGAAAGCTTCTTAAAGTCGCTTTAATGGTCAGTACTGATTTAGAAAATGATTTTTGAAGACCAAAGCGCCAATGATTACTAAGGGGGAGATTGTTAAGTCTGATTTTATAGTAATCATTGTATTTATAGGCTTGGTCAAATACTGTGTCTAAAGTCATATACTTTATTGTATTGACCAAGGGTATTTAAGTCCCTTTGGTCTTGTTCCTTGTAAGAACTTCACGCATATTGAATATTGATCTTACTTTGCGCTACCAAGTCTCTCTCTCTCTACTTTCTCTCTCTAAAGATTCATTGATCTTGGACTCACACTCTACTGATGATTCTGTTCATTCATCTGATTATTTTTCTCGTGCTTTATATGTTAAATCTAACAAATTTACTCCCATTAGAACTGCAACTAACAAACATGGACTCAAATACAAGTGGGTACCAAAACCAAAGATTAATTCTGAATTGTAGGCACCTAATGTCAAGGGGGAGTAAGAGAACAAAGGCTTCTAAGTAAATCAGCTTAGAACCCGTACTTCAATGGATTCTGAGTAAATCAGCTCAGAACCCGTACTTCAATGGACTTCGATTTCTAAACATATCAGTTTAGGACTCGTTCTTCAATGCATTTAGCTTCTGGACAAATGAGAAACTGTGAGTGCATCTACTTTATTCCGCTGCATTTATCTCTGACTGTGATGTTGTTCTAGTTATCTCTAGTGTTTCAAGAATCTGAGCAACCAGACCCAAAATGTTGATATGAGGTAACACTTCATAAAGCATCATGTGGAAGAAGGTATTATTGAATTATATTTTGTTCCAACTAAATATTAACTTGCTTTCAAAACTCGGCATGTTGAATTTAAAAGTTTAAATCTTTACAAATTTTATTCTATAAAGTAAAAGTTTTACAGTTTTTCTTTCTTTTGAATAAAATGTGTGTCTAGGATATGTTTTCAAGTTGCTTTGTTTGTATCGAAGTTTTATATGTTCAACTTTCAAGTCTTACAAAAATGGAAAGGTCAGCACCATGTTTGAAACTTTTGAAAATGCTTTAAAGTTCTGTTATTCGGAATATTTATAGTTTACAATGCTTAGAAAACCTAAAAAGTCAGAATTATGGATCGTAGTGAAAATATGGGCTAAGCACTTAGATGTAAATCTGAGTGATTGAGATGAAATTTTACTTATATAAAATACAGAAATCTTTAAGTTTAAAAGTTTGTACCTGTGACCTTTCTGGTTTGGGAAAGTAAGTTCCGTGGGATTCTTGTCATCTGGTCCCCTAAGGTCAATTGGTCTGGGAGTGATCGAACCCAAATCCTTCTATAGAATCAGATCGAAAGTCATGTTCTACTGGTATGAATGGGTTTAGGATGTGTCGATGTACCTTTTCTGATCTGGGAGAGTAAGTTCCAAGGGGTTCTTGACACCTAGTCCCTAAGGCCAAACTGGTCTGGGAGTGGCTGACCCAAATTCTGCAATAGGATCAGTTAGAAAGTTACGTTTACGACATGTTCTTTACTTACCAAACTTCTTGATTAAAAGATGCCAATGTGCACAAGCTTAAAAGATGCCAAAGAGCACACTCATGTGAAGATGCCAATGTGCACAATGCTAAAAGATGCCAATGAGCACACATCTCATGATACTTGGTGATATGTTTTAGTTGCGATAAACCTATAAATTTGTGAAAGTCTTAATTCTTGACAGCTTAGTGTGACTAAAGGCAAAGTTATCTATTATATTTTTTAGAATTGCATTTTCTTGAAGCTAATCGAAGTTCGCATGCTAGCACACTGAATAGATTGATGAAAGTTTTTGAAACTGAACATGTCTTAACTTGATATGCAATGAAACCTGTATATGTATCCAACAACATACACTTGACTTCATCTGATGGATTAATCTGTGATATTTTACTATGTAGAATTTAATTTGTATAGTGTTTAAAATTTTATATGTTTAGTTGTTTCAAAATTTATATTCAGTATATTTTTCTTTTTACACTGATGTTGTTATGTTTGTGTATCTATATCTCTGTAATTTGGTCTGTGCATTTTTCGAGGGGGAGTAAATAAGGAGAATATTTTGAAAGATCATATCTCATTATGAGGGGGAGTATCTGATTTTCTATACGAATGCTAGCTTGAATTGTCATATTTAGTGCATTTGTGTAGGGGGAGTAAAAGAGCTCAACAGGTGATTCATTTCTGATTTTAAGTCAGATTTACGCCAACAGTTGGTAGCACAAAACTCATATTTGTGTCTCCTTCAGGTAGCGTAAAACTAAGTTTGCGCCATCAACATGTAGCGCAAACCTTCCTTTTCTCCTTTATTCTGAATTTTTGCAGATCTGAAGTTGTCTCGTCTCCAACGTAGGCATGACCAAGTTGATCCTGATCATCAAGGTCATGAGGGGGAGAAGTTAAAGAGACAAAGAGTTCAAAGTTTATCTGTTCAAGATTCGAGAAGTTAAAAAGACAAAGAGTTGTCTGCTCAAGATTCTATTTTCTCAGCTATACTAGTCCTTTTGCTATTCCGACTCCGACCACCACAGCTTCTTCGAGTACATTTGAAAGAGGTGCGTCGTCTAGAGCACAAGCTGATGAACCGATTGTTCCTTCAAGCTTATTACAAACTGGTCCAGTCTTGTCAAGGTAGCAAAGGCAACATAAATTGAAAGATGCTGAGAAGAAAAAAAATTTAGTCAAGAAGCTTTGCTAAGTCTCTTAGACGGTCTATGTTGTTTTGAAGATGGTTGATTCAGCTTACATTGAAGACCGGAGCGCCAATGATTACTAAGGGGGAGATTGTTAACTCAGATTTTATAGTAATCATTGTATTTATAGACTTGGTCTAATACTGGTTCTTAGATCTTTTATATCTTGTTTTGGCCAAGGGTATTTAAGTCCCTTGTGGCCTTTGTGTTTGTAACTTTGGAACGCATATTTTGAATACACATATACATTGGCGCTTATACTTTCTCTCTTTACTTTCTCTCTCTAAGATTTAGAGTGATCTTGGATTATCAGTGGTCACTCCTGTGTAGTCATGTAATGTTAGACTGTGTTGCATTGGATCCATAGGCATGTAAGTCAGTCTTATTTGATGGTCAATTGGGTAGTACGGGGTTGGACTTCGGGACCCATGTTGTATGACCTTAACCTTTCAAGTGTACACTAGGAGGGCTGAGTTTGGTTGTGCTATTATGATGATGGGCGTTTCATGATGGGCGTTTTGGACCTCCGTCATTCGGGGTAATGCCATGGTTGTCGTCCTCGAATGTTGTCGGGCCTTTGGTGGTATTCAAGGTAATATTCACTAAGGTCAGTTGTCTGTTTTGGTGTAGCTTGCAGGGAGTCGTAGGGGCACTTGGGCTTTCATGTCGTGAAGTGTCATACGATCAACGTTGTATGAGTGACATACTTTTGTGTTCCTCCACTCTCAATGGATACGGGTCTCCCCCGTTGTCGGCCAACAGTATTTTGGATATTTAATTGTCCATGCTTTAACATTTGGATTTCATTCCATTTTATGGTCGCGTGAGTATTGAATTTCAGTTCCATGTTTTCGATGACATATCATATTTATATGGATTGTTTTCCATTATTTAAGGGTCGAGTATTATTCCTCATCCATATTTTTTGGTGTTTTGGGATATGAAGTGTTATTCACGCTTTCACAAATTGGGTGTCGAATTATTATCCCGTTTTAAGTGAGTTATGGGTTGCATCGTTTTATAAAGAATGTTTGTATTGGAGTGTTGCCTTTAAAGATGCATATTATGGGAAAACGAGTCGTTTCCATTTCTAAAGTAGGCCATTTTGAAAGATCTTGATTCGAACTGAATTCCTTTCTTTTAAAGATATATTTATCCATGTTAAAACTCTTGAGCTCACTAGGCGTTAAACCTAACCTTTTTATATGTCGGCATGTGCATCAGGTTCTAGTTGGGGTCTGGTTCTAGCAGTGCTTTGAGGAGATGAGCTCTAGATTTACACGAGGGTAAGTTGTTTGATGAAGTCTTCCGCAGTTGGAGATAGTGACTGTTATTGAGTTATGGTAACATCCGTACCTATTATAGATCGTGTATAGGAATTGAATGGTGTTTATTGAAGTTAAACCTTAATTGTTATTGTAGTTGATTCAGTTATCGAAGTACTTAGAAAATTTTAATTAGCTGTTAATTCTAGATTTGAGGGTGTTAAAGAGGGCATCATCCAATTTGGAGGCCCAGTTCGTCCGGTGTGGTTTGACCACTTTGGATAAGATCCCTTTTATCTCCCTATTTGATAACTCAGTTAATCCATTGGTATGGGGATGGTAGGCAGTGGCTACTCTATGCTTAATGTCATAATTTTCTAGGACTTCTTCCAACATGTTGTTTATGAAGTGTGTGCCTTCATCACTTATCAAGGCACGTGGTGTACCAAATCCTGTGAAAATGTGCTTGTGTAAGAATTTGACCACAATCTTGGCATTATTGGTATGGCAAGCCATAGCTTGCACCCGTTTGGACACATATTCCACAGCAACAAGTATGTAGGCACAATTATTGGAGAGTGGAAAAGGTCCCATAAAGTCAATGCCCCAGACATCAAATATTTCTACTTCTAGAATTCCATTCAAGGGAATCTCATTCCTATGAGAGATATTTCCACCTCTTTGACACTCATTATATCTTCTTGCAAAGTCATGAGCATCACTGTTCAAAGTAGGCCAGTACAACCCTGATTGTAAAACCTTGGCAGTTGTCCTACTTCCTCCAAAATGTCCTCCACAAGGTCCTAAATGCCAATGATGTAAAACTGATGTTACTTCTTCTCTTGGTATGCATCTTCTGATCACATGATCTGCACAAATTTTAAACAGAAAAGGGTCATCCCATAGATATTTCTTGGAATCAAAAAATGATTATTTTTCTCTGATGTTTATTTAGCTCCCTCAAAATGATCCCACAAGCTAAATAAATTACAAGATCAGCAAACCATGGTGTGGTAGAATGTTGGAGAGCCAAAATTCTTTCATCTGGTAATACTTCACAGATGTCACTTTTGTGTACTGGTTTGTCTTGTTTTTCTAGCCTAAATAAATGGTCAGCTACCAGATTATCCACACCCTTCCTATCAATGATCTCCAAATCAAACTCTTGTAGCAACAAGACTCACCTTGTCAGCCTAGGTTTTACATCCTTTTTATAAATGAGATATTTGCTCAAAATGTCTTTTAAAACTTTGCATAACTTGGCATTTGTTCAATGGCTTCCACCAAAGGAATATTGATTTGCAAATGTTTAAAAACATCCAAAAACTTTTTAAACTGTAATTCCTCCCTTTGTTTCTTAATCTCAAGGAATAAGGTATATAGGGAGGGACTAGAGTAGGAGGTGAAGTCTTTTGAGGAGTAGGTGCAGGAAGTTGTTGCAAAACTGGATCTTTAGCAATGGGTAATCTTAACTTGCTCTAAGGGATTGGTGTGACAAGGAACTTTGGGACTGTCACTAGATTGTGACACATCTACAACAGTCTTCTCCTTAGGCTTTTGGGTTTCCTTTGGAAATAAGGCTAGAAAATCTGACCTTTCTGGAATGGGTGTGGTATCAATGGGCCGAACTTTGTGTTAGGACATTTATTCTATTCAAGATTTAATTGTAAAGTCATATAAAGTCAATGTCTTTGTAATTTGAGTTAGATGTTAGTTTGATTAGGGTTTAAGCATTGGGTGGATCTTTATCATTGTCATATCTTAGAGAGAGAAAGTAAGAGATTATAGAGAGAGAAAGCATCACATTTCATGTAAATCATGTAATTCTTCAAGATCAATGAAATTCATGTCAATTACCTAATAGATGTAGAGTTTACAATTGGTATCAGAGCTTTGGGAGATTAAATCGTGCATAATTCGTCCAAATTCGTTCAAGATTTGAGGAGATTTGAAGAAATTTTGAAGAATTCACCATTTTTGAAGATTTGAAGAACACGAATGGGTTATACAATGTTTGTGTGTTTTTGTGTTTGGTTTTGATTGCAAAACATTTCTAAAATGTTATAATTAATGTTTGCATCAAAAGATTTCCAAAATCACATCAAGATTTAATCAAATTGATGATTTTAAAAAAAATTATGTTCTTGAAAAATGTTTACTGTCAAAAATTTTTAACATTTGATTTTGAGATTTAGTGGTGTTTTGATCCATTTTGATGTGAATTCATGATTAAAATATGTTTCAAGACATAAATTGATCACTGTTTTCAAGGTTTAATCACAAGATCTCATTTTTGAAATTTTTGTTGATAATGTTCTTGAGATGTTCTTGAGCTTTTTATTAAAATTTGAAGTTTTCATCTGAAAAGATTGATGAGTTGTTTCAATATTGTGTTTTTTACTATATTTGATCCATAATTTCTAAGTTTTTAACATGCTTTAGTGAGCTTGTGTTTTGCAGGTGATTTCATACATATCAAATCTGGAAGTGTTATAAATTTTAAGTTGCATTCAACAGTAAGCATGCTTTCAAGAACTCGCAACACTCTTGTGGTCATTAGCAAGAACTCGCAAACGTATTGAAAGAACTAGCATCTCTAAAGCTTGTTGTGATCTCAATTCATGTTAGATGATGAAGGCTGGAATTCGTAAGCTTCGTGAACTGAAGATACAGAAGTCATAAAATTGAAGAACTCTCAAACTTCATTTGTCAAGAACTCGTAACACTCATGGATAAAGAACTCGTATGATGCTTTCTTGATAGAACTACCAAGTTTCTTGTTCATTCATGTTACGTAAGTTCAAGCAGTAATATCATAGAACTCGTATGGTACAGCTTACGTCTTTCTACTTATCATAAGCCTCATCATGCGACACTCTCACAACTCCTAAACAACTCGCAAGCCATACTCTATGTTACCCTCATGAACTCGTAACGTGCAGTCTGCGTCAAGCTCATGAACTCGTAAGGTTTGATCTGCGACAATCTCACAGAACTCGTAAGTTGTTGTATACGACACCCTCCCTTAGTCTTCTTCTTGTGTTTCAAACTTGACGCAAGCCTTCTTTGAGACTTCTATACTTAGCTTTTTTGTTTCAAAATGAGATTTTCCGTACATCTTGAGACATCTATACTTACAATTTTTTTTGAATTTTTTTTCACAGTACCGAGATCTCAAGTGGGTTTTATTTTCATGTTGTTTTTAATTGATTTAATCACTTCTAATCTCTTCTCCTGGTGATTTAGAACTCATAGCATCTTTCAGAATCAATTTTGGTCGAGATTTCATCGAGTTATACATGTTTGAAGGTTCGCCGGAGTTTCGCCGAAGCATCACCGGAATCCGTTTTTTAGCTGTTGTTTTCGATAGTTTAATGGCATAATCGCGTTGTTTAATTGATTTCCACTTTTTTCCAGTTCATTGCAGCCCTTAAACGTCAAAATAACTTCGCTGGAATATTGCACTTCACCGGAGTTTGTTCACATCGATTTTCAGCTCGTAATTCACTGCATGTTCGAACATATTTTGTTGGGATTGACTGGTATTGCTTTAAGGATCATATAGCAACAAACCTCACTTAATTTGGTTGAGAAACGAATGAGATATCATTGTGAGAAGTTTGCAAATCGATCGAGTTGAAGCAGACGATGAAAAGTAAACTAACGGAACTCTATTAGTTCCGTTAGTTTACTAACAAATTTGGTCCATTTCGTCAGTCTCGTTAATTCTCTTACATTTTTGGTCCAGTTTCAGTTAGTTTCTGTTAAGCCAATTAGTATATTTTAGATATTAGCAGTTTTAGTCCCACTAGTTAACTTTCAGGCAGTTGTCAGTTTTATCCTTGTAGTTTTAGGTTTTAATTTTTGGCAGATTTAGTCCTTGTAGTTGAAGCTGAATGAGATAATTTGAAGATTCAAGACAGAAATACCTGCAATTGAAGCTGAATGGGATAATTTGAAGACTCAAAATTCAAAACTTCTAAATCATATTCAGGAGTTGAAAGAAAAATCTATATTTTCTCAGAAAAATTTTAAATGTTCAAAATGTATTAATGATACTAAATCTGGTTTTCCAAGTATTATTGAGACAAAAGAGAAAGAAATTAAATCAAAAGAGAGAGATATTACAAATCTTCAAAGCAAGTTGAAGATATCTGAAGAAAAATCAACAGCACGGAAGCTGAATCATTTAATCTTCAGAACAAATTCAAGATATTTGAAGAGAAAATATCCGCACTGGAAACTACAAATATTGATCTAAAGAAGAGTTTCCATACAGATAAAAATAAATTTGAGAATGTTTACTCCCAAAAACTATCCGATTTTTCTAAGAAAGCATTTCAAGAAAATAAATATCTTGAGCCTAGATGCAGGAAACTCTCAAAGCAAGTCTCATAATTTGAAAATATTTTAATAACTGAAAGAGACACATTTGCTAAAGAGAGAAAAGTTCTTGAAGATAAGACTGTTGAACTTCCCAAGAAGATTTCTACACTACAAGACTTACTTGAAAATGAAAGAAAAATTTTTCAAGAAAAGAAGAAGTCTTTTGAAGCTGAAAAGAAAATTTTTGAGAAAAAGAATTCTAGGATTTTCAAAGAAATTTCTAACAAAAACAAGAACTTAGAAAAAGACTTTGAACAAGAACGTCAAATCTTTGAAAGTGAAATATCTAAGCTTAGCAAAAAGTTATCTGTTCTATCCTCAGACATTATAAAAGAACAAATGGTCAAGTCTGATTTGCAAAAGAAAATTGACACAATTTTTGAAGAAAGAAACATTTTGTCTGAAAAGATAAAACAACTTGAAGTTGTAAATGTTGAATTATCTGATAAGATTTATGTTGATGTGATTAATCAATCACCTTATGATAATTCAACTGAATTGGCTTATTCTTTCAAAATTTCTTCAAGTTCTCTACATGAAAATGTTTCCAAAAAGAACAGTGTCAAATCGAAAATTGTTAATTCAAATCAGATTCGTCCTTCTAATCTATTTATATTAAATCTATTGATGGTTCAAATAACTATAATTCTAAAGGAAAATATGCTTCTAAGAGAGAGCAGATGGTCTGAAGAGTGAAGGATTCTTCTAATGAACAGAAAATTGATAAATCATCTGCATCCACATCAAACGCCAAGAAGAACAATGTAAATAAAGGTAAATCTTTTGGCAAACCTAATACGATTTATTCTGCTAATCAGCTTATCAGGTTGGCTCGAAAGAAGATTTATTGTTCTTACTATGGAGCAAATGATTTTGTAAGTCAAAATTTTGGTAATTACTGGTATGGCTCATACTATATTACTCCCAAAAGAACTGCAATTAACAAATATGGACCCAAATACCAGTGGGTACCAAAAGCGACTAAATCAGTTTTGCTGGCACCTCAAGTACAAGGGGAGTAAGAGCATTGGCTTACTTCTTTCATACACAAGCACATTCACACAGAAAATTCATTTTTAAGTCAGAACGTTCATAGAATTACCTTGGGTTATTCGATGATTGAATGGAAGACCTAGGGAGTGAACATCACTAAAGCTCCTTATACAGTACATCTGTTGTACTAAGTAGCTTTGTGCTACTTACAGGCATTTTAAGTGTATCATTTATTGATTCATGTTTACAACTTTTATTATATCTGAATTTGAAAAGATTCGGGTATATATATTGTATGAATTGACGGATACTCGGATCAAAAGGGCGGAGATTGTTATTTTATCATAAAGGGGAAGATTCGTATTCAAAGACAGTGATGACTTGAAAATGGTTTGATGATTTTGCTGCTCACAACTCATCAAAAAGGGGGAGATAATCTGGAATTTTCAAGTCAGATGAATATTTTCAAGTTAGATGAATGTTTTGAAAGTTATTTCAAGAGATGTTCTGCAAAAGAGATGTAATCATGAAAAAGGGAGGTTTAAAAAAAATCCAACAAAAGAAGATTTGTGAAAGTCAAGAAGCTCGAGAATATATGTCAAAGTTTTTCAGAGATGATTCGAGAAAATCCGTTTGTTCAAAGACATTTCATAGATCAAAGAAATGAAGATACAAGCATTGAAAGATTCCTCAAAGTTCAAAGATTCAAAGTTTAAAGGCGTTCCAGATTTCAAATTCTTGTTAAAGACTTGATGACTTTTCAAAGAAAAAGTGAATGACTTTTCAAGATTCTTCAAAGCATTAGAGTTTAAAGACTGTCAAAGCTTTAACGTTTAAAGTCGTTAGAGATAAAGTTTTGAAGAATCAAGAGATGAAGATTGTTGTCAAATTTTTTTAAATCTTGAATCCAAAGTGGAGATTGTTAGGACATTTATTGTATTCAAGATTTAACTGTAAAGTCAATGTCTTTGTAATTTGAGTTAGATATTAGTTTGCTTAGGGTTTAAGCATTAGGTGAAGCTTTATCATTGTCATATCTTAGAGAGAGAAAGTAAGGGATTGTAGAGAGAGAAAGCTTCACATTTCATGTAAATCATATAATTCTTCAAGATCAATGAAATTCATGTCAATTACCTAATAGATCTGGAGTTTACACTTTGGTTTTACGCTTAGTGGTATCAAATGATTGTTCCAATGGTACTGTAACAGAAGTTGATTCATTGGGATTCTTTTTGGGCTCTACTTTGTTTGGTTTCTATAACTCTTTTAGTGTGTTTTCTGGTAAATTCTTTCCACTTCTCAGGGTTACAACCTTAACATGCTATTTTCCTGCCCTATGAGGTACCTCTGTGTCACTTGGTAGCCTTTTCCTAATTTCCAAAGCCATTTGACCCATTTGTGTTTCAAGATTCTTGATAGAAGCCTGAGTTTGGGTTATAAACCCTTTCATCATAGCTTCCAAAGAAGTAGATGATTCAACTTGCTGGTTGGATTTATGTTGGAAAGATGATTAGTGATTTTGAAAATTCGTTTGTTGGTTGTTTTGAGAGTTGTGATGTGACTGTGGATAAAAATTAAGTTGTCCATGATGTTGTGTCGATTCTTAACAAGAATAAACACTCAGAAACAATATTAAAAGAGTTTGCGGAATAACACTTTAATATTCAGAATATCAATGAAACGGTGAATCAGAAATCACAAATTGTAAACTTTATTGAATGATTTAAAGCTACAAGATTTCACACACAACCTCAATATTGATGAACAGGCTCACCAATACGAATTCTACTTCTCTAGAATTAGGATTATAAACCTTGAGGTTAATTCTCTCTATGAAAACAAAAACTCAGAATCAAAATTAATTCTAAACTATTCTGACTAAGTCTATACATATACTAAAGATAAAAGATAATTACAAAATATAAAAGATCCTCAGTATAATCTTCCATAGTTATCTCCAAGCTTTCCATGCATATCTTCAATTAATACAGTTGTCTTCATTTCCATACGAAGTCTTCATCTCATAAGCAGTACTAACCATGTTCAGAAGCATTAACCATGTTCAGCAGTATTAATGAAGTTGTCAGTAGTAACCCTTAGCAGTACTAACTACTAGCAGTACTAACTATGCTCAGCAGTAGTAACTTCATCAAGCAGTATTAATCTTGTTTAGCAGTACTAATCTGTCTCAGAAGTACTAACCATGTTGTGCTAGCAGCATTAACCATACTTGTGCAAATTCTGAATTCCCAACAATCTCCCCCTAACTTGACTTTTGAGAAGAGAAATCAAGTTCTTCATTTATGGTCTTCAAGATGCTTTCAACACTACAACTTAGTTGCCCAAATTCGGATCCAGACCCAGACTTTGATTAATTGTTCTTCTTACCACAATTCTGGCCATTTCTGACTCCTTTGCACATACTAGCTTAGCTTTCAGCATCCCATTCAGCTTCTCCTTGCTATGATCATACACTTTGTCCGCTAGGTAGTACTCATGATAACAGTTATCAATTGTGATCATGTATACACCACAGTTTTCAAAGAGTATCCACTTATCAATCTTCTTAAACCCATACTCATGATGTAGATCCTTGATTCTGTAAACCACTTTTTCTGGTTCAAACATCATACAAAGATATTCCATTGAAATCTTGAGTAGACTTTCTTCAGTTCCTTTCAAAACATGTTCATAAAGCCTTATTCCCACTTTATGCATCTCTTCAAGATCAGCTCTGGAGCAACTTCTGATTACTTTCCCCCAAGTTGAATATACTTCAAATACATCACCAACTCTTTTAAGCCTGAAGTAATCCTTTCTGTTGTCTCTCAGAATGTCCCAAAAGATGACTTTTGGTGCTTTAACATAAATGGGAACAGCCTGAACTGGTTCTATTACAGTCAGATAAAGACCCACTTGCTCATCAGATTGCTTATTGGACTGCTCTGGGTTCTGCACAGATTCTGCTGAAGGTGTAACTGAAGGTTCTGTCTCTATTTCATCTTCTTCAATCCTTGGCTTCTTGGACTGTTTCTTGGAAGCTATGGTCTTTACTCTCTTTGCAGATTTCATTTCCATACCAACATTCTCTTCTTTAGTGTCTTCAGCCTTTTCTTTGGTAGGAGTGACTTCCTCAGGGAATGGTTGTTGAATGTTTAGATCATGTCTCTCCTTCATCCTTCTTTCAGCCTCTTCCCTTTGTGAGAAGTCCCCTTGAAGCTTAGCCATTTCCTTTTTATAGAGCTCCTCAACTTGACTGTATGCCATATTAGTAAACATCTCTCCTTTGACACCAATTGAACCTTTCAGGAAATTTATCATTTTTCTTCTTTCCTGATTAGCCAAAAAGGTCTTGGAAGGTTGTCTTTTCTGCTTTTTGACTGGCATTCTTTTGACTGGTATTTTCTTGACTTCAGCTGCAGTTTTTATGCTCTTTTGATATTCTTCATTGAGCTTTCTGGCCATCTCCAGTGCAAGCTCTCTGTCCTTCTCTGATTGGAGTTGTTCCTCCTTTTCCATCTCAGCTTGGAGTTGTTTTGCTACTTTTTTATCTAACTCCATCTAGTTCTTCTTCTTTGAAGGTTGTTCAGATTCAACCATCTTAGCTTTACCCTTTGCATGCTTCAAACCTGCCTCACTTCTTTCTTTTCCCTTCTTTTCAAGGCCTCCTTCATTGATGACCAGTCCCTTGGCCTTTTGAGTAGCCTTAGGAGTGTCATTCTTTGCTTTTACCAAAGTTTCTGCTATTTCCAATTCTTCAACAGATAGCCCTGTTACTGCTGCTACCTGTTCTGTTACTACTGCTGCTTGAACCTTGTCTGTTTCTACTGCTTGTGCTTCTGTTTCTGCAGCTTTCTCCCCCTTAACATCAAATCCCATCTCAGATGTACTTTCCTTTTCTGCTTCAGCCTCTGAATTCTCCCCCCTTGTTGAAAGCATCATTAGCATTTTTCCTCTTCTTCAAAATAAACTGCCTTCTCTTCTTCTTTTGCACCAATCTTGTCACCATTTTCTTTAATTTGGTAATCTATACTTGTTGAGACAGAATTACCATTTTCATTTCTTTTATGTCTTTGCCTTGTTTGATGACATCTAGATTTATGTTGCTCATTTTTTCCATCAATTCATTGTAGTCATATCTGTCCTTACCTTCTCCAGGAGTGTTACCCCCTTTTGAAGGATCATGGGATCTTTTAGTAGTGGAAGTCTTCTGCCTAGCAGAAGCACCCTCCACCCCCTTGGTTTCTTGGCATCTGGGACCTTTGGATGATTTCTCACCCAAAGTTGCCATGGAGAAGGTCTTATTGATGTTACCACTGGCCTCCTCTGTGCTAGCAGGAGTAGTGGCAGCCTTTGCACCCATATGCTCATTCATCTCCTCAGTGAGCACCTCCTTGGGGTTGGGAGACACCCCTGTGGTTTCCCTATAGATATTCTCTAATGGAGAATTCTCCATTAGAGGGCTTAAAGGCTCTGTGGGTGAAGGTACAAGAAGGGAAGGAGCCTTCTTTACCTTTTTCCTGATGTAGGTATTGGTGATTGGAGAAGTTGGTTTTTGAATAAGGGACTGTGGGATTGATATGGTGATTAAAGGTTGGGATTGGCTTTCAGTGGGATGGTCTAATGAGGGCCTTGACCCTGAAGCCATACCTTCTGGATTGTGGGACACCACCATCATTGTAAAGAACAATGGGGTGTCAACTCCTTCCGAGTCCAATGGAGATCTCTTTATATTTGAAAAGACCTTGTCTTTGGGGATTTTAGGTACATATACCTCATCAAATTGAGGTATATCCGTCAATTCATTGCTTATAACTGCCTGGACAAATCTTGGGTACATATAGAAACTCTTTTTATTTCCCAAGTTTGACACAAAGTCATTGAAAATCATTTTTGAAAAATTGTACTTTCTGGCAGTGGCCAAGCAAACCAAAGCATAAGCAATGGTACTACTGAACTCACTCCAGCCAGTAGTCTTTTTGGAAATACAATGCATAAGGGTATGAACAAGAAAACGCCATTGGGTATAAAATTTAGCTTTTGAGAATTTGAAAACACCCAATTGGCCTCCATACCCCATTCTTGACAGATTGGAGAACAAGTCCTCATTAGGAATAGAGGTAATACCTGCAGCATCGTCTAGTCGTAGACAGATGCGAATCACCTCTTCAGAAACTGACAAGGGTTTGTCACACACCCTTGTCTTGATAACTTGCACACCATTTTCAGTAACAATGATGGCATTTTCCCAGAATTGTCTCTGATGCTCTATGTAGATTGTTGGAGACACTGTAAGAGCATACGCAATATGGCTTGTCTTGAGAAAATCGACTATCTGGTGAAATCTATCAGCCTGCTTCGGCTTTTGTAGCATTGCAATCTCATTATGTTCATCAATGAACGCCATAGTTGCCATCGATCTTGAGTATTCTGGACTGAAACACTTGGTGCTTGAGAGAAAAGGGTTAGAGAGCAGATAAATAGTAATCAAAGAGTCGTTATGAACTTTTAGGCGGGCAAAAAGGGTATTTATACAATTCAGGACATAAGCAGTATTAACTCAGAGAAGTATTAACTAACTAGCAGTATTAACTGAGAGCAGTATTAACCACTAGCAGTATTAACGAACTAGCAGTATTAACTGAGAGCAGTATTAACCACTAGCAGTATTAACGAACTAGCAGTATTAACTGAGAGAAGTATTAACCACTAGTTGTATTAACTAACTAGCAGTAGTAACTGAGAGCAGTATTAACCACTAACAGTATTAACTAACTCTGGCAGCATTAACTACACTTACACTATTGAAGCTTGATTTGGTCTGAACAAGGCAATTTACTTCCTTAGAAAGATGATTAGTAACAACCAAATAACAGGTATACAATCACTTTTTAAACATGAGCTCATTCAGAGTTGATCATGCCCACACTTGTGACCAAGAAGGTGAATCTACCCACATCAAAAGCTTTAGTGAATAGATCAGCAAACTGGTTGTCAGTATGAACTTTAGCAACTTGAATAAGCTTCTTTTCATTACAATCTCTAATAAAGTGATACCTGATCTCAATGTGCTTTGTTTTGGAGTGCTTGACTGGATTGTTAACAATGATTATAGCACTTCTATTGTCAATGAAGATTGGAGTGTGAAGAAAGGTTACCCCATAGTCCAGCATTTGATTCTGAATCCATAGAACCTGAGAGCAGCAACTTGCAGCATCAATGTACTCAGCTTCTGTTGTAGATAAGGACACTGTGGTTTGCTTCTTACACTGCCAAGATACTAGTCTTGCACCCAAAAGCTGACATCCACCTGAAGTAGACTTTCTATCCATATTAGCACCACCCAAGTCACTGTTTGAATATGCAATCAAGTCAAAGTTGGATTCATAAGGATACCAAAGACCTAATCTAGGTTGCCCTCTTAAGTATCTGAAAATCCTCTTAACATCTTGAAGATGTGATTGCTTTGGCTTGACTTGGAATCTGGCACACAGACACACTGGAAACATGATGTCTGATCTTGAGGCTGTGAGATACATGAGAGATTCAATCATTGATCTATATAGATGGACATCAACATCCTCCCCCTCAAGATCAGCAGTGATCTGTTTATGAGTCTCCATAGGTATGCTTGCTGGCTTTGAGTCTGTTAAACCATACTTATCCAGGATATCTTTCACATACTTTTATTGACTTATAAAGATCCCATCTTTCTGCTGTTTCACTTGAAGCCCAAGGAAGAAGGTAAGTTCACCCATTGAACTCATTTTAAAGCTCTTGTGCATCAACTTTTCAAAGTCTCTACACATCTGATCATGTGTGGATCCAAAGATGATGTCATCCACATAGATCTGAACAAGTAGGATGTCCTTCTTACTCCTTTTAATGAAGAGGGTCTTGTCAATTATTCCCCTTTCAAACTCATTTTCTAAGAGATAGGTAGACAGTGTATCATACCATGCTCTTGGGCTTGATGTAGATCATAAAGTGCTTTCTTCAGTTTGTATACTCTGTCAGGATATGATGGATTTTCAAATCCAGGGGGCTGACAAACATATACTTCTTCATCAATTGTACCATATAGAAAGGCACTCTTCACATCCATTTGATATACCTTGAACTTCATGTATGAGGCATAGGCTAGAAATAGCCTAATTGCCTCTACCCTTGCAACTGGGGCAAACACTTCTTCATAATATATGCCTTCTTCCTGAGTGTACCCTTGTGCAACAAGCCTTGCTTTGTTCCTGATCACAATTCCTCTCTCATCCTTTTTATTCCTGAAAATCCATTTGGTGCCAATAGCTCTATGACCTTTTGGAAGGTCTACCAAGTCCCAAACTTCTTGCAATTTGAACTAAAGTAACTCTTCTTACATAGCTTCTATCCAACTGGAGTCTTTCATTGCATCAAAAACCTTCTTAGGCTCAATCTGAGATAGAAAGCAAGAGAGTACTGTGTGTTGCTGATCTTGCAGCTCTTGAAGTCTGCTTTGATTCCTTGTTATCATAGGAGAAGAGATGTCTCCTATGACCAGCTCTGGAGGATGGTTCTTTTGAGTTCTAGTCTGATGACTAGGTTCTTCATTGATTCCCACTTCTAAATTGGACTCATTTAAGTCAGCTGAGGTGATCTCATCAGCTGCTTTTGGCTATTCCTGCACTTGATTCTCCTCATCTCTTCTTTCTTCTTCACTCTGAATTGGTTCAGTCATAGTCTCTTTTTCACATAAATCAACAGGTTCCATTGTAGGTATGGAAAAGATCACAGACTGAGGAATAATGTCTTGTACTTGTACATCCCCTGATCCTCCACTTCCTGAACCTGCATGATCATCACTACTGAAACCCAAAGAGTTAGTTAGTGAATCAATGTCAAACAACGACTGAGGACCTGAACCAATAGGATTTGGTGTGTTCTTATTGCATTTGATATTGTCACTTTCCTCAATTATTCTAGAAGAAGAATTAAATACTCTGTAAGCCTTACTCTGAGATGAGTAACCAACAAGAAAACCATCATCTGCCTTGTTATCAAACTTTCCTAAGTGAGTTTTGGTATTGAGAATGGTACAAGGACATCCAAAAGGTTTGAAAAATCCAATAAATGGTTTTCTTTTATTTAAAAGCTCATATGGTGTCTTGTTTTTAGGCTTGACTACTAGAACTCTGTTCTGGACATAACAAGCAGTATTAACTGCTTCAGCCCAGAAAGTAATTGGAAATTTTGAATCAGCTAGCAAAGATCTAGCATCCTCAATCAATGTCCTGTTCCTTCTCTCAAGAACACCATTTTGTTGTGGAGTCCTAGGAGCACTGTATTGCCTCTCAATTCCTTTTGCCTCACAAAAGGTGTTTAGGTCATGATTTTTAAATTCAGTACCATTGTCTGACCTAATGACTTTTACCTTTTGATTTGTTTAGTTTTCAATTCTTAGAATAAAGGATTTGATCAGTCCACTTGTCTCATCCTTAGTCCATAGAAAATATACCCAAGTAAATCTAGAGTAATCATCAACAATAACTAAGCAGTATGATTTCTTGCCTATACTCATAACATTTGTAGGACCAAACAGATCCATATGCAACAACTGAAGAGAATTAGAAATAGTGTTCAACTCTTTGGACTTATGAGAAGTTTTGTGTTGTTTGCCTTTGAGACAGGCTACACAATGATCATCACATGAAAAGACTTTTAAAGGTAAACCTCTTACAAGGTTGTTTTTAACAAGTTTATTCATTGTTTTAAAGTTCATGTGACACATCCTTCTGTGCAAAAGTGATGATTCATCTAAAGATGCTTTTGAAACAAGGCAGTTTAGGGATGAATCAGTTGAAACATTTTCCATATCTAAGCAATAGACATTTTCCTTTCTGGGAGTTCTTAGTAGTATCATCTTTTCATCAACTACCTTGAATCCAGGAGCAAGGATAATGCATTCAGAATCTGTAAATAATATACTATGCTTTTTGTCACAAACCTGTGATACACTTAATAGGTTGTACCTTAATTGCTTAACATAGAATACATCTTCAAAGGTCATTTTACCTTTGGTTACATCACCCTTACCACTGATCTTACCTCCATCTGGAGTATTACCAAAGGCAACATACCCACCATCAATTTTCTTGAAATTCTTGAGGCAAGACATATTCCCTGTCATGTGCCTAGAGCAACCACTATCAACATGCCAGATGCTCTTACCCTTGAGCTGTTGATTGCCCTACACATAATATAGATCAATTAGTATTTATTGGGAACCCAAGCCAAAGTGGTCTTGGGTCTCCCTTTCTCATCAAAGTATTTACATTCCTTTTTGATGAGATTTTTAAACTCAGAGCACTCTTTACTAGAGTACTTTGTCAAGATGATTGGCTTAGCAGCACAAACATTAGAAGCAGTACTAACCTTAGAAGTACTAACAGAGTTAGCAGCACTAACAGGTTTAGCAGTACTAACTTTGTTAGAAGTAGTATTGCTTCTAGCAGCATTATCATTGTCAGCAGTACTATTTATGGTAGCAGTACTAACAGTTTTAGTGCTTTTAGGAATCCACATCTTGACACTCTCCTCAACAATCTTTTTCTTCATATGGCTTTTAGATTTATCAGATTTCTTAGCCACATGGTTCCTTTCATTCTTTCTATAACCAAAGGGTTTTTGCACAGATCTTTGAAAACTCATCCTTTCGTTTATAGGATTGAAATAACAGTATTTAGCAATATGATGGATCTTTCCACAAATAAAACAAGGTTTTGGTCTATTGATTTTACTCAGATCAACCCCTTGTTTTTGTGCCCACTGATTATTCCAGTTTCTTTGATTACCCCTCCTTTTATCATGATTTAGGGGCTCAGATTTAGTACAAGCACACTGTTTGCAAGGAACAGGATTCACAATTGTGGTCTGCTTATAATGGACCTTACTAGACTTTCCCTCAGTCTTCTCTATGTCCTTAGATTTTACCCAAATCTTTCCACAACCCTCATTGGTAATAATGTGATTCTCTAAAGAAATCTCATCACTCACAGTGTTCTCCTTACCCTTACCAGCTTCTTTCTCAGTTTTGTCCTCAACAACTACTTCATCTAAGGGATCTATCTCAGTGGCTCCCTTACGCAAGTCCTTCCTATCTTTGGTTTCTAGCAAGTCTGATGTAGGAGGGATGTAGTTGTTGTTGTATGGTGGTGGTGTGGTATTGTACCCAATTCCTTTTCTCAGTTTGTCATGAAACTGAGTTTGTAGTAAAGAGTCCATTGCTTTAGAAGCGTTGGAAAACTTTTCCATATCTAGCTTAACCTTGGCTAGCTCCCCTCTCAACTTTTCACTCTCCTCTTTAGACTTTGTCAGTTGGAGTTCTAGATCCCTTTTCTCCCACTTCCAGTAGTTTGTGTCATATGAGTGTTGAAGTTCATTGGCTTGGAAACCGTTAATTTGTTCCTCAAACCTCTCAACAATTCTCACATAGTCTTTTATATCTTTTGCTAACCTCTTAAGGTCATCACTCATATTCTGGTTGTGATCCTTGTACCTTTTAACAGTGTCTATGCAAGTTTTAGAACAGAGATTAGAACTTACCTCAGTTGGGAGATCAGATACCTCTGCCATGAGAGCTTGATTTTGAATAGCCTCTTCTGCTTGATCACTCCAGTAAAACCCCATTCCTTGTTGAGAAACAAGGGCTTGAGCAGAGTTTCTGTTCTGGTTGAAGCTACTAGTCTGAGCTTGTTGGTGGTTATTGTGAGACACTCCACTTCTGCATTCCCTGGAAAAGTGTCCCTTCATATGACATTTATAGCATTCTACCTTTGACTTGTCAAAACCTGCTCTATCTTCTCTTCTTTGGGAGAAGTTATTCCTCCCAGTCCTCTTGATGAACTTCTTTACCCTCATGGAAAGCATGGCCATCTACCATTTAATATCCATCTCTTCAAGATCATCAGGATGAAGTTGTTCCAAGTCATCATTGATTAAAGAAGAGTTTCCATGGCTGGACAGAAAGGCTTCAAAAACAGATTCAGTGCCTTTTTCTTGATTTGCTCCATTAGCAGCATTAACTGATTCAGGGTTAGCAGTAGAATCAATTGATGCTGATAGGAGTGCAGCATTATGAACATATCCAGAAGGCTTCTTCTTTGCCTCCACCTCAGCTTCAAATACTCTAAGGTTATTGTACAAATCATCAAGTTCTTTTTCTTCCAGTTGTTCATTCTGTCTGAATGAAACAGTATACATGGTCCATTCATCTCCTAGGGACCTTAAAAACTTTCTGTTTACATCATCTTGATCAATCTGTACTCCCATAGTAGCTAGTTCACCAATCAGCTTGTTAAACCTGTCAAAAGTTTGAGTCATGGACTCATTCTTAGTTGACATAAAGTTTTCATACAATTGCTTCAGTATTGCCTTCTGATTTCTCTTGGTACTTTTGGTACCAGAGAATCTTTTCTTTAGAGCATTCCAAAGCATCTGTGCATCAGTGCAATTGCAGAATTGGTGTTGATATTCATTGGGAATAGCCAAGAGCAGTGTGCTCAAGGCTTTCATCTTTGTCTGCCTTATCTTCTTTTCTGCATCTGTCTTTGGTGGAGTTCTTTTCCCATCTGCACCAATTTTTCCTTCATCAGATGGGTCATTCTCAATGATGTCCCACATAGAGTAATCTGTGAGGAGAATGTATTGCTTGATCCTTATCTTCCACATGTCATACTCATTAGATCTGAGCATTGGAACCTTTGAGACAAGAGTACTGTTTGATTCAACTGTGTTTTCCATGATGAATGAAGGTTTCTGAGAATACTAGCTCTGATACCACTTTTCAGGAACTGATTCTTAACAAGAATAAACACTCAGAAACAATATTAAAGGAGTTTGCGGAATAACACTTTAATATTCAGAATATCAATGAAACAGTGAATCAGAAATCACAAATTGTAAACTTTATTAAATGATTTAAAGATACAAGATTTCACACACAACCTCAATATTGATGAACAGGCTCACCAATATGAATTCTACTTCTCTAGAATTAGGATTATAAACCTTGAGGTTAATTCTCTCTATGAAAACAAAAACTCATAATCAAAATTAATTCTAAACTATTCTGACTAAGTCTATACATATACTAAAGATAAAAGATAATTACAAAATATAAAAGATCCTCAGTATAATCTTCCATAGTTATCTCCAAGCTTTCCATGAATATCTTCAATTAATACAGTTGTCTTCATTGCCATACGAAGTCTTCATCTCATAAGCAGTACTAACCATGTTCAGAAGCATTAACCATGTTCAGCAGTATTAATGAAGTTGTCAGTAGTAAACCTTAGCAGTACTAACTACTAGCAGTACTAACTACTAGCAGTACTAACTATGCTCAGCAGTATTAACTTCATCAAGCAGTATTAATCTTGTTTAGCAGTATTAATATGTCTTAGAAGTACTAACCATGTTGTGCTAGTAGCATTAACCATACTTGTGCAAATTCTGAATTCCCAACATGTTATGACTGATGGTTTGATTGCCCTTGAAGTTTTGGCAATGGTGGATTAAGAGCTGGATTGTGCCATGAAAAATTAGGATGATTTCTCCATTCTAGATTGTAAGTTTGAGAAAAAGGCTCACTCTTGTTGTTACTGACATAGCTTACTTGCTCCGGATTTCCAGGACAATTTTCAAAAGAATGACCATCACCACAGTAGGTGCATTGTACAGAGTTGACAGTAGGGATAGAGGCATTGACATTTGATTGCACAACTTGATTGGCAGTGATATTTTTAATTAAAGAAGCCATGTTGGCAATTTGTGCAGTCAAAGTAGTGTAAACATCAACCACCTGTACCCTTACTGTTTTCCTAGGTACAGCTGCTCGTGGGTCAGACCATTGTCCATTGTTGTTGGAAATCTTTTCAAGTATCTTGTAACCTTCATTATAGGTACTGGTTGTGAAAGAACCTCCTGTAGTAGCATCAAGCATTTGTTTTGCAACAATGTTTAAACCGTTGTAAAACGTCTCTAGCTGTATGCAGTATGGGATGCCATGGTGTGGGCATTTTCTCAATAGTTCTTTATACCAATCCCATGCATCAGTAACTGCCTCATCGTCCATTTGTTTAAAAGTGTAAATCTCAATCCTGGACATAGCATTTCTTGTGGGGGGAAATATTTTTTTAGGAATTTTTCTGCCATTTCACTCCATGTAGTCACAAAATATGGCTGCAAAGAGTTGTACTAGGACCTTGCTCTATCTCTTAGTGAGTATGGAAAATGTTTAAGTTTTAGAGCATTGTCCGGCACACTAGGAATTAGGAAAGAGTATTTGAGTTCCATGAAAGATCTCAAATGCGAATGAGGATCTTCAGATGACAAACCAAAATACTGGCCGTTAGTTTGCAACATGTGAAACATTATTGGCTTTAGCTTAAATTGGGTGAAAGTAATTGTGGGTTTATGTATCCCTGAATGTAACTGGTTTAAAACAGGAATAGCATACGCCATAATTCCTCCATCTTTTGAATTTGCAAGTCAAAAAATGTTTTGTTCCTCATCTTCGAGAATTATTTCTCCTTGATTTGGATGCCCACCAAGAACACCTTCCTCAACTTGTTTAGCCATCCTGCGATTGGATTCAGGAATTTCAGAAGTGTTTAGAGCTAAAATAGCCCTTTGCAATCTTCGTCGATTTCTAAAAGTTTTTTCGATATCAGGATCAAGTGGAAAGAATTCACCGTGAGGTATTCCTGGCATACACCAAATCTTCTAAACAAAGGTGGTAAAAAAACTAACTTTTAAAAAACTTTACTTTGAAAGAATAACTATTGACGTGCCTTTCCCCGGCAACGGCGCCAAAAACTTGTTGTCTGGTTCATGCAACCCTGAATTGAACGTGCAAATAGATCTTGACGCAAGTATACCTCTTGACCTATTGTCATCTTTGAACAAGTAATAATGGTACAAGTACCGGATATCGATCCCATAGGGAAAAGTATGCAATAGTTTCTCAAAAGTCTAGTTCCTAAAAATCAGTTTCAGATGGCGAATGAAGAAAATCTTTTGTAGGGGTTTTTTATTAACAACTACTGAAAAATCAATTATAAAAAGAAACAAATAGTGTAAAGTTTCGTTATGATAAAAACAAGCAATCCGGTTAAAAGATGTTATAGCAAACTTACGTTATCTCAGAATTAATATTTAAGTGACTTCTGAAAAGCCAACACATTTTCATACAAATAATTAGTTGTCAGTTAATTAAATGTAATCTTCAATGAAATATTTATAATCTGATTTAAATAACGACAAGACTATATAAATACACCTCTTTACGTTTTTACCGGTTTAAATCTCAACTAGACTTTACACCCCAAGCTCAGGTTGTCAGTCTGTCATAGCTCGGTTTCTTTTTATAAAAGATATAAAAGCGTGAAAATTAAATAACGGAGATGGAAAATGCATTAAAAAAATTATAAGCATTAAAATTTAAGAAAGGAAATTTGCAATGCAAATAATCAACTTTCTTGGAAGACAAGTAAAACTAAATTGCGATGGAAAATAATTAACAATAACTTAAAGTGCAAGAAATAAAATGCAATAAATTAAATAGCGAGAAAGTGAAGTGCGATAAATTAAACTGTGAGAAAGTAAAATGAGAGAAAATAAAGTGCGGAAATTAAATTGCATTAATATAAAGGCGTAAAATAAAAGATTAGCGAAAAAAAGAAAAGAAAGGGAAGGGAAACTTGTGCGCCAAGCAACGATCTTAAAGAGTAAAAGTTGCATTCTTTGTTCATGGAAGACATCATTTGCACCTTGCACATGTGTTTCGGGTTAAAATAGGATTTTTTGGATCCAATTATAAACCACAAATGCACAAAACACAAAAGAAGATGAGAACGAAAAATGAAAAGATGAAATGGCTTGCAACAATTAACTTAACGAAGACTTGGAATTAATATTAGTAAGAAAAAGAGAAGTAATTCGGCCGAACAAAAACTTCCAAAAGGGTCGAAGGTTCCTAACCATGAACCGAAATTAGCAAGGTAAGAAAAAAAGCTAACCCATTCACCAAGTATGGTGAAATGGTTAGTGATGGTGTGTCCTAACCTTAGACTAAGCAACATATATATAGTGTTTGATTATGGTCTTTGGGCCAAAATACCCAATAAAACCTAGGCCCAAAATGTAGTTTAACCAAAAGCCCAAAATAAAGTAATAAAAGCCCAAGACATTGTTTACATTCGGCTTAAATCAACTGGCCCAACAATAGGCCCATAAATTGTTCAAAACAAGTTCAAGATTGAAGTCCATGCAAAAACCCGCAATCCAAAATCTTTAGCCCTCTATCCTTCAACTTCCTTCATATTCCTGTAGTAATCTACAACAATATATAGGAAGTTCCATAAGTGACAGGTTTTTACACTTTTGAGTCCAATTGCTTCATGGAATGTTCAAAACATATACAAACTCCACTAAACCAGTAAAGTAACTAAAAAGAGAACAAAAGACTCAAATGGATACCAAAAGGACATCCAAAGTGTGAGAAATATGATGCAAATAGGGTTAATGATTTAACCTTATCACCTATATTTTGCATGTCCTAGCATTGTATCCAAGTTGATTGCATCTGCGACAAGTAACTGTCTTCCCTATCTTTTGCAACTTATAACCTTTCACCAATGGTTAACTGAGTTCACCTGTTGTCTTCCTTCTACTCTTCTTGGGTCTTCCAATCTGTTTATGATGCTTTGGTAGAAGAATCTTTACTAGACAAGCTGATTTAGGCCACATTGACCTTCCATTCAGTGGCTTAATTTTGAAATCAAACATTTTCTTCCAAGTATCAACATCATATTATCGGTGCACCCAAGTTTCTGGTAATTCAACTTTACTTCCATTCACAGCACTATACCATATTACAGTTACAACATGTTATAGGGAATGTGTAACACCCGTATTTCGGTAAGGACCCTTTATGTGTTTATCCTCCTAGATGCTTAATTATTGGTATGTCGTCAAATCCCATTTCATATGTGAGTGTATGGGAGCAACCAGGAGTTCACGTCATGCCTCGGGGATTGTCGCGAAAAGAATCAAAGTTGGATTTTAGGCTTGGTACAGAGTCGGCAATAATGTCGGCGACTGTGACAGCTTGTCACTATCGCTGGGCATAATCGCCAAGGATGTACCGAGGGCAGGGTGAAGCCAGCGACAATGCCAGCGATTGTGACACCCTATCACTCTCACTTGGCATAGTCACCAAGTTTGTATCGTGGGGTGTTGGAGGGGAGCGAACACTCGACTATGACATTGTCATAGTCGCAAGGCACTGTCGCGAGCGGGCAGTCGACTATTTCTCTTCCAAGATCCTCTATTTATTAGGTTATCTATTAAAAATAACCTACAAAGGTGAGTTCATGCTTTCTTAACTTCTTATATGTGCAAATCCTCACATCTTGGTGACTTTTACTTATCTCTCCAAAGTATGGGAGGGAATCTTACAAACCCTAACCTAAAATCTTAGCTTTTGGGGTTTCAGGGTTTATTTACATCAAATGTGTTTTGAAAGAAGTTAAAGTGAGATTTATGGATATTGATATTCTCATCACAACATTACTAACATTTTGTGTATTGAGTTTTAATGAACTATGAACTAAATTTTTAGGGTTATGACTGATTCCCAACATTTTGGGCCAAATTTGAGTATTATTGATTTATTATGGTGTACAAGATCCAATGCAAATATTTGGTGATTCTTGGTGCTAAAATATGTTCCTCTACCAAAATGGTTAGAACTCGAAACATTAATATCATTCCTTGATTTTGGGAATAACTTGGTGTCAAACTATTACACACAGTTATATGTGAGTGTATGTGAGTGTATGTGATTTGGTTTTGGTTTAGTCTTAGTGCAATGGATCCATAGGCATGGTGGCCTAGATGTCTTGAGTTTGAACATTGGACCACCAGTTTTGGCACGGAATAGGCATCGAGTCACCGTGGTAACTAAGGTGTGGGCCTATATGGTCGGGTAGCGTCCCATGGGCAGTAAGATGTAATTCCTTGGTGCATAAGTTCCCGTTTTGGAACTTCCCAAGAAGAGACCTAGAGAGGTTGACTTGGTGTTTTCTTGAGCAATAGACTTAGAGGAGTTGAGCTCATGTAATTGATTTGTTATTGGCCTAAAGGTGGCATAATTGTTAATGAATTCCTTACTTTATTGATTTAGCTTTCAATTATCAAATATTTCTCATTTTAATTAACTTTGAAAATTGTCGCTAATAAATGTTTGTTCTCACTAGGCGTTAGCTTAACACTTGCTTCTTTCGTTGTCATGTATGGCAGGTCATCTTAGCGGTGGGGCTCGGCGGGATTGAGTAGACAACCAAGTGGTCGATAGTGGTCATTTTTTGAGACTTATAGACCGACGTGATTTGTTTTGTGATATACCATTTTGGAAGAATAGTGACACCCGACTTTAATCTAATTTAGTCTAACTTAGATTATTAGGTTATCGATGTAAATTCTTCAATTCTTTTGGTATTGTAAACGCCATACTTTATTCCCCTGTTTTAGGGTGACACACTTAATTTATAGAATGTCATTTCCGCAAATATTTAGGTGTAAATTGACCCCTATTTTTGGGGTGTTACAGAATGCCAGTTAACTCCCATCTTCTACATGAGCAAACTTTCTCCAACAGATCAATACAACATTAGTATGCTCATGGTCCGCTTACCTATGCAAAATAATGAGTATGCAAAATAGTTTTACCAATACAGTTTTACCAATGAGTATGCAAAACAATTTTAGCCAATTTTACTTGATAGAAATGTTCACCATTCCATAGTACCACATATTGGGATGTTCCCCCTTAATTTTGTCAAGCAGTTTTGTAGCAGTTGGTGTCAAATTTTTACCTTCACACTTGCCAATGGCCTTTTGCAAAATCACCAATCTTTTCATCAAATACTCATGACAGTACTCTAAGGCAGTTATGATAGGCTTGTCTCTTCCACCTACTAGTTGTTTGTTGACGACTTCACACATGTTGAGTAGGACGTCACAATAGGCCTTTCCTATTTAAGAAATTAACAAAACATTAGCACTTCTTAAAATTACCACAATAGCATAAACAATAGTTAAAAAATTACCACTGGAATGGGATCTTGACCAGTGGTGGGGTGGAATTTGTTTAAACCAGTTATAAGCCTCTACATTGATTTTTGTAATTCATCCTTTTTTCTATTAAGTTGTGGGACAGTGGTGGCTATTGCACACTTCCAAAGCAAATCCTTGTAGGCTTTTCCCTTCCAACTTAACTTTATATTCTCATGAATATTCCTAATACAGAATTTATGCTCAACTGCTGGAAAAATCTTTGCAATTGCAAGTAGAATCCCCTAACAATTTTAGAATGAAAATGGTTCACATTATTAAATAACAATAAACAAGTGAGGAATAAAGCATATACCAGTTGCCTATTACTAATAAAAGTGAATTTGGAATTTGGAGCCAAGTCAAGGTCATCTCCCAAGCATTCCAAGAACCATGTCTATGAGTTTGTTGATTCAACCTCAACAATGGCATAAGCCAAAGGATAAATTTCATTGTTTGGATCTACACCCACAACAGTTAAAAATTGTCCATGAAAGGGGCCTTTCATAAAGGACCAATCAATCCTTAATAGATCCATCCCCATTAATTTAAAACCATGCTTCAAAGCCTCTAAACAAATGTACACCCTCTTGAACACCCTTGTGGGTGTGTCTGGGTTTGGTTCAGTTTCCATCTCTAGCTTCACAATTGATCTTTGCAACTCTAGGATGTAGTCCTGTAGTGAAGCATATTGTTGTGCATAGTCTCTCCTCAGTTTCTTTGTTACCATTTTCCTGGCCCTAAAAACTTGTTGTGGTGAAACCCTAAGTTGAAACTTCTTCTGCAACTGTTCTTGAATGGTTTTTAAAGGTAGGTTTGGGTTTGGTTCAAGTTCATCAAGGATTTGTTGTGATAAAATTGTTATTGTGCACAATCTAACCCTCCATGCATTCAGACAAGTGTGGATCCCAACATATGTCTTTACTACCCAAGTTAACTCACTTTTTATTGTAGAAACATGAAAAAGCCAAGGATAATCTGGCCCACTTGCCTCCTCTTTACCGGACCCACCAACCTCACTATTAAATGCAGGTGTTTTTCCTTTACTTATGGACCTCACTCTGCCATTATCATTTTTTACAATTCTTATGTCCCTTCTATAATGGATGGAATGCATAGTGATCCTATTCTTCACTTCCTCCTTTGCGACAAAACATTGGCCAAGATAAAAACTGCAATCAGGCCCAGTGCTGTCTTGTTGTCGTTGTTTAGGAATGCTTTTCAACTTCCTCAACTCCCTCTTCCTTGCTGACTCAAAGTTACCACTGGAACCACTCTCAAACTCTTCAAAGTCCATTGGCTTATTAGAACCTTCACCTACTTCATCCTCACTTTTCTGTGTCTCATTACCCTACTACTCAGCTTCCCAATCTACATTTTCGTTGAAGGCACTCATGTCTACTTCATCCTCCATGGAAAAGTCCACATCATCTTCATCTTCACTTTTGGACTCATCAATAGTTATATTCCATTCATCCACATGTTTACCTTCCCCATTCCCTCCCCCAAAAGTACTACAACCCTCTCTAAAGAGTGGGTCAAAATCATTTAAACCTTTGAAATCTAAAACATAGTATTATGTGCCTTTTACTGGAGCCACTGAATCACCGACCCCTTCTGCACATGGATGGGGTCCAAGTTTTTCTTCACCAGTACTAGTAGCATCCTTACGTTTATCAACCTTATCCCCATAATTATCTTTATCCACATGTTTATCCTCATCAAAGTCAATTTCCTTACACATATTGTCAACCCTATCCCTAAACTTACCTTCATCCACCCCATTTCCTTCATCTTGTTTCTCATGCCATTGTAAACATAATTTTTTCTTACATTTACTAGACCCATCATCAGCAGATTTCTTTCTTATTTTATTATAAGGTGGTGAATGTTCATCAGGTAACTCCTCAATGATAACATTTTTAGGTGAAGGTGACATAAAATAGGTATTCAAGTTTGTCCTCCCATGTTCAACATAAACATTAATAATTTTACACTGTGGAACATATTTAAGTAAGTAAATGACATCTTCATCACTAGCAAAAGCATGTAGCCTAAATTCTAGGTTATTGTTTGGTATGAGAAAATGGTAATACATCATGTAAGTACCTGGGTAACCTAGTTGTTTCATCATCACGTTCACTTCATGGATTGATAACTCATCAGGGTCTATCAAATCTATGAAGGTTTCTATTCCATTCAAATATTACCTCCCTGGACTCCTAGAGAAAACCCCACCATGATGAACCTTGAACGAAAAGTATTGAGGATACAAACCTGTCAAGGATTTAAATGAAAAATCAACCCATTGTTCGTCTGGAAAAAAACATACAAAAAAGGAATTAAAAACTGAAAAACGCACCATATATTTCGGCTGGAACCAAGTCTTCAAATTATGCTCGAATGGACCACATTGAAGTAGCCATGAACTGTGGAACGAAGCTTGAAGCTTGAAGCTTGAATATTGAATGGACCGTGAATCATGAATGGAGATTCAATCGTGAACATGGAACAAGTTTGAAACGACGTGAATGGGTTTGGGAGGTGATAGGTTTCAGTAATCGGGTGTTTCAGAGATAGGGATTAAACAATTAGAGGGAAACATTAAGTAAAAGTGAAATGAAAAAAATACCCTCGTGTGCCAAGCACATGAGGAGGTGTTAACGGCAGAACACAAACGGAGTTTGGACCATGGACGAAGACCGTTGAAGAGTGTTATAGGTGAGGGGCTAAAGTGAGAAAATAAACTTTAAGGACGAAAACCGTTGAAATGGTGAAACGTTAAAGACAAAAAATGAACCTTACTCTTTAAATATTTAGTTATGAATAAACTACAATTTTGGTCCTTATGGTTTACACAAATCTCCGAAAGTGGTCCTTAGACTTCAATAACTACAATTATCGTTCATACTCTTTACATTTTGCTTTGAAAATCGTCCCTTGACTTAACTTTGTTAAATATTTTTCCTGTTAAGTTAGGGGTATTTTCGTCTTTTTACTTTAGAAGGACAAGTAATACATTTTTGTTTAAACAAAATGGACCAAATTGTAATTTACTATAAATTGTATTCACAGGGACCATCTCCGACGCCCTTCGGTCAACATCTTCGGCGCCCTCCGATCATCATCTCAGGCGACCTCCAGTCACCATCTTTGGTGACCTCACCTACTCCAATCACCATCTATGAAACCAAAAAAAACCACTTAACCCCCATCTCCATCACTATAAAAATCAAAAATCAACCCACCTCATACCTTTTCATCTCTTCGTCGAAATACACAAGAAAAACTCACCTATCCGCCCACCCTTCCTCTCCTAATCTCTTTCCCATTCGTCTGAACCACTCCCTGTTGGATAAAATAATTGTATTCAAGATTAAAATTAAATAAGGGGTCTAGTTTGTAATAGTGCTTAATACCTTAGGGGGTATTTTAGCTATTAGGTAATAATAATTAGGTCATGTTGACCTAGGTATAAATAGGTTTTATTTATTAGTTTTAGGGTTAAAAATCATAATCGGTGATTAAAGAAGAGGTAGCCGAATTCTCTATACTCAAAAGAGGTATTATCTGTATTCACCAAGAACACACGGTTTAACTGATTATTCAAGGGATCGTTGGTATGTTAATCTGAACTATTTATCTCTTGATCTTTATTGTGTTATGTGATTGTTTATCAACTAATCTGGGTCAACAAGTGGTATCAGAGCCTGAGAATCAAGATTTTTTTTTATAAAACAGTGTTTTCGAAAACTTACTGTGTCAAAAATCGATTACAAGGTTTATTGTGTTTTTGTGCATAAAGATGATTGGAATAGGTGCATATACTGTTATAGAACATCATCTGATTGCTTAATTGTTTTTAAAAGCATAAATCGATTGGCTTTTGATGATTTTTTGAGATTTTTTGTTCATGAACTGTCGAGTACTGTTCCATCAAATTACAAGCACAAAAGTTGTTTTTAGTCATTGTTTTTTATTGGGGTTCGTTAATAATATGTTTGTGGTTGATCTGCATGAGTTTACACTGTGCTTTAATCGATTGATGTGTTTTCTGGACTGAAAATCGAATAGAGGGTCGAACAGGCCAAGAACTCGCAAGTTCTTATGAAGAACTCGCAAATCTTCTAACTTTCGCAGAGTGTTGAATGTGGTCAAGTATAGAACTCGCTAGTTTCTTACATACGAAAGCATAAGTTTCGCAGGGTGCTACATTAGACTAAGTACAGGTTTCGCAGGTACTTGAGTAGCGCAAACCTCAGGTTTCGCTAATATCTGTTTACAAAAGCTAAGTTCCGCAAGTGCTTGAGTAGCGCAAACCTCAAGATTTCGCTAGCTTTGACTCGCGCAAACCTCAAAACTCGCTAGGTTGCTGCTTACGAAAGTTCAGGATTCACAGGATTTGTAATTGTTGAAAATTTTGACTAAGTGTAATTTTCGCAGAATTCTTGTCTGCGAATTCTGAAGAACTCGCAGATCTTTGGCTTGCGAATTCCCTAAGTTTCGTGAGTAGTGTTTGAGAATCCTTGTCAATCTTTAATTTAAAATTTTTCACCAAGTATAGAATTCGCAGGTTTACGAAAGTGATCTTTCACTCAGGTTGCGAAAGTTGTTTGCGAAAGTTGAAAGAAAAGTTCAAAACATTCTAAGTCTAGGATTCGTGAATTGATTGTTTGCGAATTCTTCCTTACGAATTCTTTGTTTTGCGAAAGCTGAGTGTTCTTAAATTCTTTAAGTCTAAAACTCGCTAATCTATATACTGCGAATTCTACTTGCGAAAGTTTGTATTCAACTTTTGTCTAAGGACAGGATTCGCTAGGTGCTACCTTTCAAATTCTTAAGGTTTCGTAGGCTAATTGGTTGCGAATTTCTAAGTTTCGTAGACTGTGTCTTTGCGAAATTCCAGGTTTCTTAACTCTCTAATTTGCGAATTCTAATTCTTTCTGCTTGCAAATTTTGGAAGGATTTCTTTGTGTTTGCGAATCTCTTTCTGTGTTTCTTATTGTTTGCGAATTTCTTTGTGATTTCTACTGTTTGCGGAATCTGCACTTGAACTTTTTAGAAACTTATTTTTCTGAAACTGCTTGAGTGTAAATTTTATCTGATTCTTGATTCTAAGATCTTACAAGTTGATTTAAGTGGTATAGATATCATCATGCCTTACACAGACGAGAAGGGAATACAGTGCTGACCAAGAAAGATTGTGCTTTAATGTATATGCCAGAGATTCCAGCATTAGAAGCTGAGAATGAAAATCTGAAGATTCGGAACTCATTTCTCCTTGATCAAATTAATCGGTTGCAAGATGATAAATGTGTTAGATCGTAGATTTATTGGATTCAAGATCATCAAAATTGAAGATGATAGATTCAAGAAGTCAAGGTTGAAAAGTCATTCTCAACAAAAGTCTAGGTCCTTTGTAATAAATAGTGAAAGTTATTTTTATTTGTATTTTTATTTATTTTAGTGTTTTTCCTAAAATAGGTTTATGACCTATTAGGTGCTAGGGTTGTAAAAGGAGTGTGTGTGCCTAATTGTGTGAAATCAGCCACCACATTCATATCAGTGAGAAAAAGAGAGAGAGCTTAGAGAGAGAAACACATTCAAGAGAAAACTTGTAATCTTTGTTTGAGAAATCCATATCAGGTTTGCTAATCTCTTGTTTGTGAATATATACATCTCTTATATGTGATAAGAAACTGATTTATCAGGGACAATCAATTGGTATCAGAGCAGAATCCAGTTTAAAATCAAAGTTTTTCAGAAAATATTGGTTCGGCACTGTTCATCATCTTCCAGAACTGATTTTTGAGTTTTTATGTTTCTTTCGATTAGAAATCATCTGGGTTATGATCGAAATCAGTATTAGATTGGTTTTGTATTGGTTTTGCAGGAATTATTGTGTTGAAAGAGAAAGAAATCTTAAACCTTCAAGCAAAACTGAAGAAATCTGAAAGTTATAATTCAAGCTCTACTTGGTCAAAGAAGGAATCAATGCAAAGAGAGCTTGATGAGCTTAGAAGAAGAGCAAACAATGCTAGTGAGACATGTGAAGGGCTGAGAAAGTCAAATTCTCGAATTTTTGCTGAAAGAGACTCTTTGAAAGATAAAGTTTTCAGTCTTGAGGTTGAGATTAAAATGATGAAAGAAAAGGCAACCCAAGACAGAGACAATAGAAAAGTCCAAGATGAGATGTTGAAGATTGAGAAAGAAAGAAAAGAATTTGCTAAGAAATTCTCTGATTTCTCCAGAAAAGCCTTTGAAGAGAAGAAATCTTTAGAGCTTAAATGTGTTAAGCTTTCTCAACAAGTTTCAGACTTTAAGAAGGTTATCATTCTTGAGAGAGAAAAGGTTGAGAAAGAGAAAAAGATAGTTGAGTAGAAGAATGTAAATATAGACTCTTATAAAGAAAAGAAAGATCTAGAAACTAAGATAGCTAAGCTGACAAAAGAGCTATCTGAGTTATCAACAAACATTCAGAAGGAAAAAAAGACAAAATCTGAATTGCAAAAGAAGTTTGATCTGATTGAAAAGGAAAGAAACAGTTTGTCGTCAAAGATAAAGAAACTTGAAGAGATCGTATTCAAGGTGAAGCTGATTGAGCACAAGACGCCAGAGTCAATAGCTCAATCACCGAGAGATGATCAAGCTGATTTAGATTGTTCACTCAAAAAGGCTTCAAGTTCACATTTTTCAAATGTTTCTTATAATCCTTTATTTGATTTAGATGATGGTCTTACTTCTAAATCTACTGATCAGATTCATCCTTCTAACCTTTTCTTTGACAAAAATGTTGATGGTTCAGGTAACTTAAAGAAGACTAAGTCTCAGAAGAAAAGATTATGGAGAATGGAAGACGGAGAAAAAGATAGAGAAAATTGGATCTGGAAAGTTATAGGATCCTCAGAGGAGGAGAAGACCGATAAATCATTTGTGCATACATCAAATGCTAAATGGAACTATGCCTCGAAAGGTAAAACTATTGGCAAACCTGATCTGGTTTACACCATCAATCAATTGATCAGGTTAGCTCAAAAGAAAACTAGTTGTTCCTATTGTGGTACAAATGATTTTGTAATAAAAGATTATGTGAATAACTGGTATGGTTCTTATTTTATATCTCCCACTAGAACTGCAACTAACCCATTAGGACCCAATTACCAGTGGGTACCAAAAGCTAAACCTGTGTTGCAGGCACCCAAAGTTTAAGGAGGAGAAAGAACAATGACTTCTGATTACTACAGATCAGGACTCTTGCCTCATTGTCAAGAATAATGACTTCTAGACAATACAGTCTAGGACTCGGACTTCAATGTCAAAGAGTTTGACTTCTGAATTTACTTTAATCCTAGTAATTCAACACTCGGTTTCATGATTAAGGATTATGCACATATTAAGGGGGAGCTTATATGCTTTATATATTTTTACTAATGTGTTTTCTGATGTTTCAGGAAAAGATTAAATATTATTCTCACCGGAGAATATGTATAATGGCTCTTGAATAATTCAGTTCAAGACCCGTTCTTCAAGGATAAAGTAACTATGGCTTCTAATCACATCTTATTAGAACCCGCACTTCAGTGCTTTGCTTTCAATTTATTTTCTTACTTATTTAAAAAAAAAACAGTCTTCAAGTTGAGGGGGAGCTTAAATGAAAAAGAGCTTAATCGCCAACCTTTTCGTTCAAGGGGGAGAATTGCATCGTCAAACACACAAATGTTTTGACTTCTCCAAAATTTTATTCTTCATGTTTATTCCTTTGTGCTTACATGTACAAAAGGTTGTTGAACAACATGTTCTTTTAGGAAAATACATGGGATTCAGTGTGTGAGCTTAACAGAACTTCCATGGATTCACGATAACCAGTGTTTCCTACCCAGGAAGTATTCCCTGAGTGATTGAGGGGAGAGGGGTCAAAAGAATTGAGTGTCGGTGTGTGAAAAGAGGTAAAATGAAAATGAGAGATGGGTTAGTCGTGAGCTCAAATGTTTAAAATAAAGAGGGTGAGAGAACAGAGTAAAAGAATATCAGACTCTACACCAAATAATTTCTGAGTCGGGCAGCCACATTATCTGTTGTTTCACATTTCTTCGTGAACATCATTGAAAAAGGCATCTAGCCCATGCCATCTCTTGCATACAATCCCACCAGCTACTCATTCTTTTCTCAAAAAGAGAATGTTTCACATTTTCTGGGGACGCAGCACATATGTTATTGGTTCTTCACTTGGAAGATACTAATATTGAATAAGAAGGAAAGTTACCCCACCTTCGAACCCTTTATCATGCACATTGAGTCTTTGTATAATTTGTTGTTGTCTCAACAAGTTTACAAACTTTGAGCCTATAATGAAAAGCAATCATCGGTGCTTAATTCTTTCATACACATGCACGAGCACACAAAAATTTGTTTTCTGTCAGAACGTTCATAGATAACCATGTGTTATTCGATGATTGAATGGAAGTCCTAGGGAGTCAACATCAAAACCAGCTCCTTATATAGTAACTTTGTGTTACTCAGTGACTGTGTGTTACTGACAGGCATTCCAAACTGAGTCATTTGTTGATTCAGGGTTACCACATTTATCGTATTTGAATCTGAAAAGATTGAAATAATCACTTTCTCCATTTGGAGAGACTGCTCTTATTTCCACACAGGGATCTATACATGAAGACAGCGCCTAATTGATGACTATATAAACAAGGGGGAGATTGTTTTTGCTATGTTTTGATGATGATGATTCTCACCATTCATCAAAAAGGGGGAGAATACAAAGATTTTTTTAATTTTTGATGAAGACTGCTGAAGAATTCAAAGATAACAAAGTGTCTGAACTTATTTAATTTATCAGAATGATCGTCAGATTCTAACTGAAGATGATCGTCAGAATGACACTTCATTTAAAGTTTTCAAGAGAAGAGAAGACCCGAAGACTATTGCCAAATTTTTTTTAAATATTGAATCCAAAGGGGGAGATTGTTGGATCAAATAATTGTATTCAAGATTAAAATTAAATAAGGGGTCTAGTTTGTAATAGTGCTTAATACCTTAGGGGTATTTTAGCTATTAGGTAATAATAATTAGGTCATGTTGACCTAGGTATAAATAGGTTTTATTTATTAGTTTTAGGGTTAACAATCATAATTGGTGATTAAAGAAGAGGTAGCCGAATTCTCTATACTCACAAGACGTATTATCTGTATTCACCAAGAACACACGGTTTAACTAATTATTCAAGGGATCGTTGGTATGTTAATCTGAACTATTTATCTCTTGATCTTTATTGTGTTGTGTGATTGTTTATCAACTAATCTGGGTCAACACTCCCTCGTTTCGAAAACATGGATCTCGACAATCGACCCTATTGTAATACACAAAAATCTGGAGTCTCCTTCTCTGTGTGGATCTATCTCAGTTCTTGAGCTTCTTCATTCAACATATCGTTTCTTTCATTCATTTCTATCATTCAACAAATCGACTCAAAGATCTGTTGCTTAAGTGGTTTTTTTAGGTTTCAGAGATGGGGAAGGGGACAGGGAAGGTTGGAGAGTGTCGGAGGTGGTGATGTGGTCGCCGGAGGAGGATGCCCGAAAAGGATGTCGGAGGTGGTGATGGTCCCTGTGTTTGTGTGCGTATGTGATTATATATATATATATATATACATATATATATATAAGTTCAGGTTCAGGGGAAAACCTCAAAAAAACAGAAAATTGAATAACACCCTAATAGCCCTTTATCTAGACGGTATGCACTTATGCATACAAGTAATTTGTAACATACACACATGCATATGCACAAGTGCATGATGCACTGTGCATAAAAACCAAAAAAACAACATAATTTATCTGTATGCACAAGTGCATACCGTCCAGATGAAGGGCTATCAGAGTGTTCTTCAATTTTCCGTTTTTTTTTTGAAATTTTCCCCTAAACCTCCGTCTCTCTCTCTCTCTCTATATATTTATATATATATATATATATATATATATAATATCAACATAAATTAGAGTAGTACATTTGGTCCCTGTGTAAAAGTAAAAAAAACGAAAATACCCTTAATTTAACAGAAAAAATTTAACAAAGTTAAGTAAAAGGACTATTTTCAAAGCAAAATGTAAACAATAGAGATGATAATTTTAGTTATTAAAGTTTTTGGACCACTTTCAGAAATTCGTGTAAACCACATGGACCAAAATTGTAGTTTACTTTTTAGTTTGTTTAGGTACAAATGATTATAATCTCTATTTTATGCAAACTTAAATTTGAAAAGTTCTTTTAAATGAGAATTACATCATTTTTTCTTTCACAACCTATAATAAAATTTTACAATTATTCATACGAGTATACAACTAGTATATATATATATAGGGGAGCGATCATAGGAAAACCACTATTATATTGCAAACTTTGCACACCTAGTTTAACCAATCAATGAATTTTTATTTGTTTTCCTTTTTATTTAATTAGAGGGGTGTATTGGTAAATTGGTTTGAAACGGTTTATAAATAGAAGTTATGATTTTGAGTTATTTTAGGATAGAATATTTTGATTATATGATTTTGAGTTATTTTGGGATAGATTATTTAGATTATTTTTTTTTCTTTATGTAAAAAAAATTATTATAAACAATATCCGATTTTGAACTTAAGGAGGAGTTTATATTTATATTTTTTTTTCTAATAAATTTGCAAATTTCATTAATATTTGCATCCACATTTTTTATTATTATTATTTGCATATAAACTTTCTTCATCGGTAAATTAACGAAGGATACAAATTTGATGATTATAACTTCATGTAAAAATGAATCTATTGAGACTTAATGAAATTGTTTCCTGGATTCATCATTTTTGATGCAATTGAAGAAACTGTTGATATAATTGATGAAATTGTTTTAGAGATATATATTTTTTTCGATGCAATTGATGAAACAACTCATGAAACATGTGAAATTGAATTTATGAAACAATTTTATTAATAAAAATATTAATTTTCATTAATAAAAACAACTCATTTACGTTTAATTTTCCTTAAATAAAAATATTAATTATCATTAATTAAAAATATTAATATGGTAGGTTTTGTAATTAATTAAAAGTATATTAATTGACTTTGGACGATTTTGTCTTTCCTAGATATTTTCATCAATTAAAAATATTAAATTTTAACTTTTATTAACATAAATAACTCAAATAAATCTTGACATTTGATTGATACAATCTATGATGGTTAGATGGGTTGCAAAGTTTTCAGGTGGTTTGCAAATGAAACCACCTCTCTCTCTCTCTCTCTCTCTCTCTCTCTCTCTCTATATATATATATATATATATATATATATATATATATATAGGGTCCCCTTCATTTGCTAACCACGGCATTGGTGTTAACCGTGCTAACCAATCTGGACCGTTGGTTATTTAGATCAATGGTTCACAATTAATTAAAATTTTAATTTTAGAAATATTAAACTAAAAGGCTAGGAAATTACGGTGCATAAGAGCATAGGGTTAAAAATGTAAAAATGCAAATAGTTTTCCAAAATCATATTAACACGTTACCAAAAAAAGAGGCGTAAAAGTAGGGATTTTTTAAACTAATAATTCTTGTTTTTAAACCAAAAAAAAAAGAAAAAAAAAGAGGCCCACACAGTTTAAAGTGTTTGCTATTTATGTGAATATGTGCATTTTTTAAACTAATAATTCCTAATGTACATTTTCAAAACAAACATATGTGCATGATTTTTGTGTTGTGCATATGGGCATTGTCTACACTAATAAGTCTTGATGTGCATATGTACAATTTTAGATATGCATATCAAAATGATTAGATTATTTGCTCTTTCAGTGCATATGTGCATTGTTCACGTTAATAAGTTTTGATGTACACTATGAGCCTTTTGTATATGAATACGGAAAATGGTTTAAGATATGCACATATGCATATGTGCACACTTAATAGCATAAAATCCGGAAAATGCATATGTGCTCACTTGGACATTTGTTCATTGTCAAGTAAATATGTGCATTTTTTAAACTAATAATTCTTAATGTACATTTTCAAAAATACATATGTGCATGATTTATGTGTTGTACATATGTGCATTGTCTACACTAATAAGTCTTGATGTGCATATGTGCAGTTTGAATATGCATATCAAAATGATTAAATTATTTGTTATTTCAGTGCATATGTGCATTGTTCACATTAATAAGTTTTTATGTACACTATGAGCCTTTTGTATATGCATATGAAAAATGGTTTAAGATATGCACATATGCATATGTGCAAGCTTAATAACATAAAATCTGAAACAATATCAAAGTTACGTTTAAAAATATTTATAACATAAAATCCATATATATCGCTCATTGTGATATAATGAAAAATATATGTAAAGGATATATTAAGATTTAAGATAATCTTGAATAATTTAAAATTTCAAACTTTTATATTTAATATGGTATATCATTACCATAACAAACATTGTTATAATTATGGTACACATTAAATAGCGATAATGATTACTTAATTTGAATATTCCGATTTTATATAAATTCCTTTATTACCCTTGTAAGTTTAAAATAAACAAAATCATTATCTAATCTCTAGGAGCATTCTGATTGGCCGAAAATGGGTTAGCATGGTTAGCACTAATAGATTGGTTAGCAAATGAATGACCCTCTATATATATATTATGTTAATATAAATGAGACATATACTTTATGGATTTATCATTTTGTCTCATTAGTTTTTTCTGCATTTGATTGAAATTTTATACTTTTGTTTATGTCTTTTTCATTAAATACTAAAAAGTATTAATATTTGTGTATCAAATCATTAATATTGTGAATTAAAGTCAAATATTTATTGTCATTCTTTATTCGATCACGATAAATATGCCACTCTGTGTACATATGTAGACAGATTCACCGATGATCTTACGTCTTTACACGATCATGACAATCCTTTGGATTAATAAAAATGGTAGCTACTCTTACTTAACAAGTTCGATTTCCATTGGGTGCAAAAACCCTTGTGGCCACGCAAACTTTCCATAGGGAGTGGTTTACCGGTTCTAGGACTGTGTGACTCGGAATCTAGACCACGTCGATTAGTGGCATCTTTGACTTGACGATATCACTTTAGAAAATTGTGAATGTTTCGATGTACGCTTTCAAAGTGACCACCATGACTTCAAGAATTAGAATCAAAATCAAATATAAATAATCATTTACTCTCTACGATTGGTTTCCTCAGAGGAATTTTTACCTGTTCCACAAATCTAACTATTTCAGCCTTAAATGAATTAAAATTACTTTTGCAAAACCGTTGTGACATAAATAAACACCTCCTCAAAAGAAAATGTGTCTTCATTTCATAGAATTTTCCTTTGATATTAAAGATATAAACCTTCCATTCAAATTCAATAGAGATATTGAGTTTTAAAGTCGAAATCATTATATTATGATACGATCATATTCTCGACATTCATTACTTGTTTCTAACGAAAAGTTAAATTCACATTAATCGAAGTTGATTTTATTGATGAATGTAATTATTACCATTGAGCATAGGTAAAATTTAGGTAAAAATTGATAAAGATAAAGATTGTGATCATGATACACCATATCATATCACTTGATCTATGCTTCCATATCACATCCCTTGATCTATATCTCCATATCACATCCCTTGATCTATGCGTTAATATCTCTTGATTTGTAATCATCTAGAATATTTGCTTTCATTCCTTTGTATGTATAAATACGTGTTAGGAATGTTGTAATAGACAAGTCATTTTCTCATTAGTTTCTATATGGTATCAAAGCTCTAATCGATCAATTCTTCTAATCTCGTTCGTCCTTTCTTCCTCTTTATCTCAATGGCTTCAAGTGATCAGTTCATGGCTTCAAGTGATCAGTTCTTCATCCCTACTACTACTGAACCCAACAACTACTCTTCACCAAGACCAAACCGCCCCTACCAAGGTTGTTGTCAATGGTGTAAAGAGAAAGGACATTATGTCACCCAATGCTCAATTTTTCACCAACAATTTCCTCAAGCAGTGCCACCTGCTTCATCCTCTCGTAAACCTGTGTTCAAATGGTATCAACAGCCCATTCATAACCCAAGAGCCTATACTGTGAGTGCCCCATTTTCGACCTCTGGATGGTTACTTGATAGCGGTGTCTCCCACCACGTTAAAAACAATTTAGAGATGCTTTCCTTACATGCTCCTTATGATGGCACTGACGAACTAGTCATTGGTGATGGCTCCGGACTTCCCATATCAAACATTGGTTTCACATCTCTTCTCACATCCTCTCACTCTTTTCGCTTAAATAATGTTCTCCATGTTCCTTCAATTTCTAGAAACATAATCTCCATCTCTCAATTTTGTCTTAAAAATAATGCTTCCATCACTTTCTTAGCTAATTCTTTTCTTGTGAAGGACATACTAACAGGAGCGACACTGCTTCAGGGTCCAACTAAATCTGGAATATATGAATGGTATCTCATCCGCCCAACCATCAACTCCACTTCTTTATCTATAACCATAGACTGACATCACAGATTAGGACACCCATCCTCTCTCTTCTCAATAACATTGGTAATATGTTTAACCTTTTAATTACAAATTCTCCTTCAAATTGCAATGCATGTGATTGTAATAAAAGTCATAAACTTTCATTCTCTCAATCTACTATTAGCTCTAATGGGCCATTAGATGTTATTTACAGTGACGTATGGAACTCTCCTATCTACTCTTATGACGGTCACAAATATTACAACATATTTTTTGATCACTACTCTAAGTATATATGGCTCTATCCCCTTAAACATAAATCCGACACAAAAGATGTTTTCATTCGTTTTAAAGCACTAGTTGAAAATATTTCAATCGTACTATCATCACTTTCTACTCTGACAATGGGGGAGAATATGAAAAACTCAACCCATTTTTCTCGCTATACATGGCATTAGTCACCTCATTTCCCCACCCCACACACCTCAACATAAATAATGTCTATTCAGAGCATCGACATAGACATATTGTTGAAACATGATTATCTCTTCTTCATCATGCCTCCATACCCCTCAAATATTGGTCTTTAGCATTCTCAATTGTCGTTTATCTTATTAATAGATTACCTACTCCAACTCGTGCGCACCACTCTCATTTTTCATAAATTTTCCGCATTACTCCGAACTACATGAAATTACATAGCTTTGGCAGCCTATGTTACCCATGGCTACGACTTTATACCTCACATAAACTCGATCAACGTTCAACACCATGTGTCTTTGTTGGATACTCTTCTACCCAAAGTGCCTACTACTGTCTTGATCCCAAAACCCACAAAATATATGTCTCACGTCATGTTAAGTGTGTTGAACAAACATTCCCTTTTCGCAATTTCACTTCTATCCAACCACCTCCAAACATTGATACATGGTGCACCATGCCTCTTCATGTCATTTCTCCTACTTCATATGATGCAACCACCATCTCAGATTCAACGACACCCCTACCCCCTCCTCCTTCCCCTCCACCTCCCTAACCATCTCGACAAATCGTCACTCGTCTCCAAAACAACATTCGAAAACCTAACTCTAAATACAACATTTCCATCCATCTTGCTAATGCCTCTATTTAACCTACTACAATCTCTCAAGCTCTTCAATCTGCCCCTTGGCAAAAATCCATGCAAGTCGAGTATGATGCACTTATTCACAATCGTACTTGGGATCTTGTTCCCCCATCTTCCTCCCAAAATCGTGTCAGTTGTAAATGGGTATTTCGAACTAAATATAACCCCGATGGCACGATAGAACACTATAAAGCATGTCTAGTGGCTAATGTTTTCGTCAACGTCCCGGTCTAGATTATAATGAAACCTTTAGCCCCATTATTAAACCTTCTACCATCAAAGTCATCATTTCTTTAGTTGTAACTTTAGGTTGGTCTCTCCACCAACTTGACGTCAATAACGCATTTCTCCAAGGTACACTTATGGAAGATGTGTATATGACCCAACCTCCTGGATTCATTGATAAAAGTCGCCCCAATCATGTTTGCAAACTCCGTAAAACTCTCTACGGATTGAAACAAGCCCCTCGGGCATGGTACACGGAGCTCAAAAAATATTTACTCAATATTAATTTTGTCAATGACATCTCCGACTCTTCTCTTTTCATTCTTCGTCACAATAATTATGTCCTCTATCTTCTTATCTATGTCGATGATATCATTGTCATTGGTTCCAACAAAAATCTCATTGACACCTTTATATCTAAACTTACCGCTCGATTCTTTCTTTAAGACCTTGGCAATCTCTCCTATTTTCTAGGTGTTGAAGTCATTCCTCACCCCCGCGGTCTCTTCCTAAGCCAACAAAAATACACTCTTGATATTCTAACGAAATCTCAGATGGAGGAAGCCAAACCAATGCCCACCCATATGATCACATCTCCACCACTATCTCTTAACTCCAGGTCACCTTTTGCCAACCCAACAGAATATCGGGCCCTTGTTGGAAGTCTTCAATATTTATCACTAATTCGTCCTAATGTTGTTTTTAGTGTTAACAGGTTGTCACAATACATGCATTGTCCCACTGATGAGCATATGGCTGCTCTCAAACGTCTCCTACGATATCTAATAGGTACAATCAATAAAGGAATCCTAATTCACAGCAATTTACCTTCACGACTTTCATGCCTTTACTGATGTTGATTGGGCAACAGACAAGGATAATTACATTTCAACTACTGGATATGTTGTCTACCTTGGCCGCAATCCAATCTCGTGGAGCTCCAAGAAGCAATGATCTGTTGCTCGCTCATCTACTGAAGCAGAGTATCGGGCTATTGCATCGACCACAGCTGAAGTTCTTTGGGTTCTTAATCTGCTCACCGAGCTCGGCCACCAATCCATGGTCCAACCATCAATTTTTTTGGATAACACAGGTGCCACATTTGTTGCGGCTAATCCGAAATTTCATTCGAAAATGAAGCACTTGGGCCTTGACTACCACTTTGTTAGTGAAAATGTTCAAAATGGGACTCTCCAGGTGTCACATTTCAAGTAAAGATCAACTTGCTGATAAGACTCTCCAGGTGTCACATTTCAAGTAAAGATCAACTTGTTGATGCACTTACCAAACCACTTCCACGCACCGCTTTTCAGACTTTCGTTTCCAAGATTGGCGTTCATCTTGGACCATCCATCTTGCGGGGGGTGATAAAGATAAAGATTGTGATCATGATACACCATATCTTATCACTTGATCTATGCCTCCATATCACATTCCTTGATCTATGTCTCAATATCTCTTGATTTGATTCTTGTAATTACTTTTGTAATCATCTAGAATATTTGCTTTCATTTATTTGTATGTATAAATACATGTTAACAATGTTGTAATAGACAAGTCATTTTCTCATTAGTTTGTATAAAAATTTGCTATAAAAATAGTAGTATTTACTTTAAGATATATTAAAATGGAACTTATTGCTTCCAACGAAAAAAAGCGTATATTACATTTGATTTGTTTACAAATTTATCCATTTACCAATTAACAATTATCATAAAAATTTATAAAGATTGATTATTGTGCACAAGTCATATAAACTTTGTTTTACGTACGAATAAACTTTTTGTATTTTTATGTAAAAGAAAATACAACATTTGGGATAATAATAAAATAAAAATGAAATCTCACCAATTGATTTAAAGAAAAATTGCATTGAAAACTATTAGTTTTTTTTAAAAAGAAGTAATAATCTATACTGTATTATAAAACACGGATAAAAAACTCTTACATACAAATTATTAGGCACAAGGTATCATTACTTTATACAAGATTTTAAAAATCGCTTAATTTACAAGTTTCAAAACACAAGATACATATTACTACTGCAGTCTTCTAACACCTACCAATTTAGTATGTGTAGGACATTCCTTTTATGCAGACCTTTCCATGTATCACTATTAATTAACATATTATATTACTATAAATTTGTTTTAATTATATTATTAAATATGTAATTGGTTATTTTTTCTAGATGTCATTAAAATATATAAGATAATCATTGAATTATAACAAAAATACTTAATTTTTTTATATAAAAAACATTATATTATTAAGCCTAAATTAAAAAAAATTATAAAAAAAAACATTATCGCTTTCTCAAAACCATCCAAAATCGTACTGTAAATCAACAAAAAAACAAAAAATAAAATAAAACATTAAAATCGTGATTTAATCCGCTGCATTGCGCGAGTACGCTTCTAGTAAATGATTATATATAAAGGAAATTAATCGAAATACCTCAAGTTTAAAATTGAGTTACCGAAATGCCCACTCTCTCCCATTTTATAAAAATACCCACATTCCCATAAAAACCCCCTCGATCACGGACCCAAATCTTTATTTCCCAAAATTTCTGAGTCCGCGATGGAGTGGCCTACACAAGCCGCCGCCTTCTCTTCCCTTCTCTATGTTGCATCTTCAGGTGAGGTGCATGTCCCACCCCCACCCCACTCCACTTTTCCCACTATATATTTGATTGTTATTGTGCTTCATTTTGCCCCTTCACAATCCCATATAACAGAACTCTCACAAAGATCCGTGATCGAGGGCTTTTTAGGTTAAAAATGAAATTTTATTTTGAGTCCGCGATCCTCACACAAAGATCCGCAATCGAGGGTTTTTGGGTTAAAAATGAATTTTTATTTTTAGTCCGCGATCGAGGGGTGTTTTCACGGGATTTTTGGGTATTTTGGTTAAATTGGAGAGAGATGGGGCATTTCGGTAACTCAATTTTGAACTTGGGGTATTTCGATTAATTTCTATATATATAATTTTAAACATATTTCTTAATGAACTAATTTTGTACATGCATATTGTAGTGGTATTTATATATATCTATATATCTATCTATCTATGAGGCATTTCGGTAACTCAATTTTGAACTTGGGGTATTTCGATTAATTTCTATATATATAATTTTAAACATATTTCTTAATGAACTAATTTTGTACATGCATATTGTAGTGGTATTTATATATATCTATATATCTATCTATCTATCTATCTATCTATATATATATAGGGAGAGGTTCATTTGAGAAATGGTAAATGTATGAGAAATAGAGAAGTAATCTTAGCCATTCATGTGGTCAACATTTACGGCTTTAACCGTGAAGCACCGGATAATTCCTTGCATAGTCTATAGAAGGTAGAGGGGTACTTTCGTAAAATACGTGGGATAAGTTCATATATGAACCTATATGATTCACATATGAACTATACGTTCATATGTGAATCAGTTAATTAGTTCATATGAGAATCGGTTAATTATTTCATATATGAATCACAAAAGTTCATATATGAATCTGTTAATTAGTTCAACTGATTCATATATGAACTTACAGTTAATTAGTTCATATGTGAATCAGTTAATTAGTTCATATATGAATCAGTTAAAATAGTACAGATGTGAATTACACTGATAGTTCATATGTGAATTATACTGGTTCATATATGAATACAACCCGTGTATTTTGTAAAAATTACGAAAGTGTCCTTCTATTTTTGGAATAACCGCAACTTTTGACCAATCAAAGCCGCAATTTTTGACCAGTCAAAGCCAAAATATTTGACCAGTCAAATCCGATCTTGACCGTATAATGGCTAGGATTACTTCTCTATTTCTCATATATTTACCATTTCTCAAATGAACCTAAGGCTATATATATATATAGGGAGGATCAAACGAGAATGATAACTATTTAAAAGAATAAAAGAATAATTTTATACCAATCATTTTATTAAATAATAACTTAAATAATTAATTCTAAAAATAAATAAATAAATGTATAAAAGTAATTTAGTTATATAAAAGTTATTTTAGATATTTATTTAAGATTCTACTTTTACTATATTTGTAAATTTAATATGATTTAATTTTTTATTTAATTCATTTAAAATAAGCATATTTAATTTTCATCTAAAGAATTCTTTTTTTATTTAAAGTAATATTTAAAAAATTACAATTTTTATAAAAATCACATGTGATTCATAATAAATTAAATTTTTTTCAATTTTTTTTCCAAATCATATGTGATTTAAAATTTGAAAAACAATAATTCAAATTAAATATTCAAAAGAAAAAATAATAAAAACATAATCATATATGATGTGTAGCAAAACACAATTAAATCTAATGTATAAGATCACATATACTTCAAAACGTAATTCATAATTTTTCATTAAAATCACATGTGATTCACAATGAATTAATTTTTTTTTCAAAATGTTTTCCTAATCATATGTGAATTAAAATTTGAAAAACATATTCAAATTAAACATTGAAAATAAAATAATGAAAATAAAATCATATGTGATCTGTAGCAAAACACAATTAAAATTAATGTATAATATCATATGTGATCTTGCAATAAATGAGTGTGGTTGAGACTTGAGAAACCCTAGATTTGGAGTTAATGAGGAGAGGAGTCTTGAGAGAGGATTTAATGAGTTTGGTGGGTGTTGAGAATGAAATAAGGAAGAAACCCCGTTTTAAAAACTATCAGACCCCGACGGCGAGCTTGCCAAGCGATAGTGACAGTGTCACTATCGCGAGGCATTCTCGCTGAAATTGTACCGCGAGTTTCGTGGTATTTCGGCGATTATGCCAAGCGATAGTGACACTGTCATTATCGCAAGGCATTCTCGCTGAAATGGTACCGAGCCCAAAATTTGCTCAAAACTCCAATTTCTCACACGGCTCGATTCAAGGCTTGAAGGTATAACATAACAAATCCAAAAAGATTAACGAAAGACGATTAGAAGGTTAAAGACGTAAGATAACTTACTTGAAAATTTTGGGCGTTACAGATCAATTCTTATTTGATTAGGCCTCTACACACACACACACACACACACACACATATATATATATATATATATCATAATATATAAAAAAGGAAAAAACTAGAAATTCAATGATTGGTTTAAAACGGTTTGCAAAGTTTGTTACGTAAGGTTGGTTTTCAAATGATCGCTGAGAGGTGGTTTCATTTGCAAACCACCCTTATGTAGCAAACTGTAACAACACGGTTTCCAAAATAACCACAATTACCTGAAATCATCCAAATACGATTCAGAACGAAACGACTAAAATAATCTTTCCAGGATCACCTCAATTACGACGATAAGAAATAATTCTAACCGCAATAATAAATTCTAACCGGTGATTTAGATCCTACCGATCTATGATCACCCAACTAATAACAGAATATACACAAACCGATCAATACTAGCGAACCGGTAATTGAATCCACTCTCAACTACCTTTTTCCCCAAGCTAGCAATCCCAATATAAAATTCACCTGAAATGCATATTTTTTAAAACAAAATGAGGGTTAGACCATACGGTCTAGTGGGTAAATCCCTGTCATATGAATAATCCAATAAAATCACTTTGACATAATGCCATAAATCATTTAGTCATAAAGTAAGCTCTCAGGCACTACAAATCCGTTTTAAATAATTTGGCACTCAGGCATAATATCTCACCCGCACACACCCCGATAAGATCGCAATCAATACCGGTTGTGGCCCACCACACGAAACAAATTCGTGAGCACTATATATACATAACCCTTGCTCGGACCATCACAGTCCTAACACATCCGACTTCTGTTGTGAAAGTCTCTTTATTCCAAAAGTTTATAATCCAACCACATGTGTTAATAATAAACAACATGCAATAATATCCATTTTATCGCAGGTAATAATTCAAACATACCAATCTGGTAGAACATCGAAATAATAACCATTTTATAATATATATGCATTTCAGTTCGAAAATGGTTAAAATAAAACTCACCTCGAGCCCAATTATTTCACCCCGAGTCTTAACGGTTAAAGTTGATTAAACCGAACACCTCAAAAGAAAATCCATAACCCAAGCCTTCTTTCTTATTTTTTTTTTCTTCCAAGTTTTTCTTCAATCTCTCCGACTTTCTTTCTCTAATCGTACACACACAGAAGGTGAGAAACAAAATGAACAAGTCCTTGGAACATATCAGAAGAAATAGTCTTTTATACCCAAACTTACAACAATGGTCCCTCATAAAGTAATAACTAACTAATAATCACCCCAAATTTCAACTTTGATCCTTCAAGAATCATCCGCTTTGCAAAACAACCCTTAGTATCTAAAATAATACCATTAAAATTTTAGGGTTATTACAATCTTTCCCCCTTAACAGAATTCCGTCCCGGAATTCATTCCAGCAACAACCAAGGGTAACAGATTACAAAAGGAAAAAGAGATCAAGTCCTTCCAACACATAGATGTCTTTAGGGAACCCCAAAGAATTTTTACATGCTAATCTCTTTACCCATTCAAATAATTTTTTTTTGCTCCTACTAGAACAACGTAACAAATCGAAACACTTACTTGATTTCCACGCTTTCGCTGTGCAACTCTGATTAAACTCACAGAACACACAATATTCTTAATAATCACAACCAACTCACTTAATAACCGGAAAGCAAAAATTATCTTATTTTCCATCTTCAAATAACTCAATATCCCAAAACTAGAAATTTAAATCGCGCAACAAACGTTATCCATATTTGCGCTTACACTCTTTAAAGCGAGTATAAATTCGGTTACCACCGTACCACAAACAATTGCGATTTTATAATAGAAAGAATTCTTAGTAAGGTTCACACCACAGTAAACATAAACTTCCGACTAACCTTAATAATCAATCAATTTGATATCTTAATGCAAACTCATCCTTGCATTTTTACTTAGATTCAAAACCAAGAATCCCTTAACAACAAATACGCTATTCTCCATATTACCAAAACATCAAAATTTTAATTCCACAAGAAATGCCACACCCTTAATGCAACGGTAATCATCAATTCAAAAATACTAACCACTTCATTTGAACCTTGTACGCATCATTGTCAATTTCAATACTCAATTAATCCACCACTAAAAACCGATTCAAATCTTAAAACAAACATAAAATCGGAAATTTCCGTCGAATCATCCAATAACCAAAACCCACAATTTTTCATCAAACACTACCTTATACCACATTTACCAAACCACCTCAAAAACTTAAAAAAACATACACTCTCATAGAGTAAAATATACTAAACAAAACAAAAACAAAATTTTATAACACCGGACAAATTTCTCAATCTTAACAAATTCATTTATTTCATCCAGCCATTTTCACTTTCTCATGCTAGCATAGCATATCCACAATGATCACACATCAATACTTAATCACACTTGAAATAAAATCAATCACCAAGATTATATTTACACATGCAAGACCAAGTCTGGTCAACAGGTTCACTAAAAACCATAATATAAATAACACTAAGTGCTTCAAAATGCAACATTTTTCTAGATATCCAAACGAAGTTAATCAATCCACTTGCATTTCTTTATACTCGAGGATTATATTAACATTTCAATACAAAAGTTCTTTTACAAATATCAAACACTATTAACCAACCGAATATGACATTTTCATCAATATCCAATCAAAACAAAATAAACTCATATTTAATTGTCTATAATTCCCGACGCCTTAATCGAACTTACTTTTCAGCCTTGACTTACAACCAAGAACATCGCAACTGAATTCATAACATAACATACCTTACGGAACATTCTATTGCTATTACTTCAAATAAGTCAAATTTGATAACCAATCAAAGACTTACATGTCTATATTGGTATACAATGCAATTTTCTCAATTATACCACAAAATCCTCATGACGTTCAAAAGACGATACTTTCTCGGCATCAAATAATACATTGACACCAAGTTCAAATGTCTTACCGCAACTTAACTCCTTGAACACAAAACGTTACTAAACATAACGCCAAACCAATTACTATATTCAATTTCTTACACTTCTGACTTAGCATAAAAATGCTAAACATAAAGTCTCAAATATTTACTTCCCTTAAATCACTCTATGAGGAAACTCATCAACATCGATCTCTCCTCACGCGACCGTCCAAATCTATGACTAATCACACATTGATAATATAAAGCCATTTCATGACTTAAATTTTCAACTCAAATAAAAGTACCGGTTAAACACACATCTCCCTTAAATCACTTTTCTAAACCAAGAAAATTCACAAACATCAAATTCTTATCATATACCGATAGAATCATCAAATACCACCCCTCAGCTTAAGTCTAAGTTATCAACAACCTAGTTCACTTAAACTAAAGCTCTGATACCATCTGTAACGACCCGATTTCCAAAATAACCACAATTACCTGAAATCATCCAAATACGATTCGAAATGAAATGACAAATAATCTTCCCAGGATCACCTCAATTACGACGGTAAGAAATAATTCCAACCGCAATAATAAATTCTAACCGGTGATTTAGATCCTACCGATCTATGATCACCCAGAATATAAACAAATCGATCAATACTAGCGAACCGGTAATTGAATCCACTCTCAACTACCTTTTTCCCCAAGCTAGCAATCCCAATATAAAATTTACCTGAAATGCATATTTTTTAAAACAAAATGAGGGTTAGACCATACGGTCTAGTGAGTAAATCTCTGTCATATGAATAATCCAATAAAATCACTTTGACATAATGCCATAAATCATTTAGTCATAAAGTAAGCTCTCAAGCACTACAAATCAGTTTTAAATAATTTGGCACTCAGGCATAATATCTCACCCAGGTAACTAACCACAACAGTCGCCACAATTTAACCACACACACCCCGATAAGATCGCAATCAATATCGGTTGTGGCCCACCACACGAAATAAATTCGTGGGCACTATATATACATAACCCTTGCTCGGACCATCACAGTCCTAACACACCCGACTTCTGTTGTGAAAGTCCCTTTATCCCAAAAATTTATAATCCAACCACATGTGTTAATAATAAACAACATGTAATAATAACCATTTTATCGCAGGTAATAATTCAAACATACCAATCTAGTAGAACATCAAAATAATAACCATTTTATAATATATGCATTTCAGTTCGAAAATGATTAAAATAAAACTCACCTCGAACCCAATTATTTCACCCCGAGTCTTAACGGTTAAAATTGCTTAAACCGAACACCTCAAAAGAAAATCCATAACCCAAGCCTTCTTTCTTATTTTTTTTTTCTTCCAAGTTTTTCTTCAATCTCTCCGACTATTCTTTCTCTAATCGTACACACACAGAAGGTGATAAACAAAATGAACAAGTCCGTTGGAACATATGAGAAGAAATAGTCTTTTATACCCAAACTTACAACAATGGTCCCTCATAAAGTAATAACTAACTAATAATCACCCCCAAATTCCAACTTTGATCCTTCAAGAATCATCCGCTTTGCAAAACAACCCTTAGTATCTAAAATAATACCATTAAAATTTTAGGGTTATTACACAAACTATGAAACCCATCTTTTTACCATAGATTGAATTCATCAACGGTTAAAATGCAATTGTTGTAACTATGGTAATAATTAAATTATTTTGATTTTTTTAATGGAAAAAGAATTAATGAAAGGGCAAACTCGTCAATTGACATTCCATCTCAATTTGTAAATTCGGATGAAAGACCATTTTTATATGGAAACATTTTTATTTAAGGTAATTTTTTTATTACTAAATCATAACCCTTTTACATGGAAATATATTTTTTTGTATTTTTCAATAATAAACGCCTATGTTATTATTTATTATGGGAAAGAAATTTAACTTTTGGATATATACTAAATCTTAACCGTTTTTATATGTAGGATCAATTTTCAATTTTTTTTCAAAATTAAAGGATGTTTTCATTGTTCTCGATCGAGTAAAATCCATAACGATTGACATTTGACACAAAACAGGTCGTAAACAAAGTGAAAGACCGATGAAAACGGAGATGAAACCGAGATGAACGGAGATGAAATAGAGATGAATGACGATGAATGGAGATGAAAACGGATATGAAACGGAGATGAACGACAATGAACAGAGATGAAACTGAGATGACACAGAGAACGATGATGAACGGAGATGAAACCGACATGACACGGAGACGAACGACGATGAACATAGATGAAACCGAGATGACACGGAGATGAACGGCGATGAACATAGATGAAACCGAGATGACATGAAGATGACCTTGGCCTCTTCAATGGCCTCACGGAGAGTAGAGGGCTTGGCGTTACGAACCATGGACATCATGTCCACCGGCAACCCTTTCAGATACGCCTTCACCTTATCATTTTCAGTTGGGGCCACAGTCCCACCAGATCCAGCTTCTCAACGAATTTCCTTGAATAATCCCTCACCGACAGATTACCCTTCTTGAGGGCTCAGAACTCATCAACAGTCCAATCCATTGCCCTCTCATTGCAATACTCCTCTATGATCTTCTTCTTGAATGCATCCCAAGACAACTGGGCCAGAGTGACGCCATCGAGGGTGGACCTAGTGACGTTCCACCACTGATGTGTTGGGCCTCTAAGCATCTGTGAGGTGAATCTTACTTTTTGTTCTTCCCCGCACTCGCTGGAATCGAAATCCTGCTCGATTGCTTGGATCCAGTTCATACACGCGACTAAGTCATCTGATCCCGAGAACTCGGGTGGTTTGCTACAAAGAAAGGTCTTGTAGGAATAGGTTTTTCCACCCCTCTGAGCACCGACAACCACATGCTCTTCTGTTCTGATCCTATTCCCAGTACCACCCGAACCAACCACCATATTTTCAGCAACAATCTCTGGCCTCCTGAGGCTAGCATCCCTATCCTCCAACATTTTTAGGAATGCTTCTTGTTGCTTCTCCATATCCGACGTTACCATCTGCATGACGCTGATCATCATATCAGCTTAAGGGTTTGCCTCTTGAATGACCTGATTCGATGATGCCAAATCCATCATGGGTATGCGCTCTACCTCTCCGGTAAATATCGGTGGCATATTGGGAGGGGCAACATTCACTGCCCTAACCACTGGATTTGGGTTGGATGTGCTATCTTCATGAATTTCCCCTTCGATCAACGGTCGACTTCGAATATTCACCATGATAGAACAAAGGCTTCCACATAATCACGAGAGAGAAAATAAGAGATTTGATCGAAACACAAAGAAAACGTATTAATACATTCATCAATCGTCATGACATTAGTAAATCAAGCATGCTTACGTAACAATATATTCATAATGACATTAGCTATGTGCAATTATGAACACACCATACACAAGGATTCTCGTTACCATCATCACAATTCTTAATTCATGCAATTCCGTCGATTCTAAGGACATCCTAACTAAGAAGTTCTACCCAATCCTCACCAATCTTAGCTTAATAATTCCAGCTTAAGTCTAGACATCTTACATTCATGCCTAGTTCACTTAAACTAATGCTCTGATACCAACTTGTAACACCCTAAAAACTGGGTAAATTTAAAATTTGGAAATTTTGCAATATAACGTTAATAAATTGGGGGGAATTCTAAACCTGTAGCGTTTGATATGAAATAAATTTCACAAAATGACATCATCCCAAAAAGGGGAGAGTATAAGCGTTTACAAATTTAGAAATGAAATGGAAACAAGGACCGACAACCTACTTAATCTAAAACATTCCAATTTAGATTATAATTGGGTGTCGTCATCATTTCCCAAAATATCGGTATGTATATTGCACACTCTATATCTCGTCAATGCTACGTTCCCAAAATGTTGACCCAACTCTCCGCTCAAGGTTTCACCATCCCACCACTAATGGAACATGATGTGTACACCAAAGCAAACAATTGTTAGACTAATAGCCTAATGAGAACATCCAAAATATAGGTGCAAAGAAGTAAAATGCATTAGTGGACATTTAATAACATTTAAAACAATAGTAGCAAATGAAACTTCCAACAGTTGAAACTTATGCAAGACGGGGGAGACCTGTCCCACCATAGGTTGTGACGGAACACAAAAGTAGGTCACAACTGATATGGGGCACTCAGTCGGATTGGTTATTTACCGGCGTCAACTCTATCCATGAATCTATAGTCGTTAGAACATCAATTCTATCCATGAATCTTTAGTTCAATGTAAATATGGGTTCAACTCTATTCAAGTCTTTACCCCCAAAGGATTACCAAGTTCAACCCTCTCTATGGATCTTTACCCCGGAACCTCACCATTCTAAAGCTTCATGATTTACCAACATAACAATTTGCATTTATTGCGAATCCCAAACACATACGCCACATAATTCATCATGCCATCACAAGGTAAACCCAACAAGCATGTTCAACAATTCTTTTCATGTAATCTCATTTCACCCAACATATGAAGTATATTAACATGACATTCCAGATACACAAGTGTCATTAATACCCTTAGACCATAGACTCATAAATCTAACCTTCCAAATATGGACCCAAATAAATGATTTCACCCATTTAGTTTCAAAGGTTTCGTAATACATAAATAATCCATGCTCATCATATCACAAACATTTTAAGTCATCACTTCTCATAATATTTCAATAAAGTCAAAACCCTAGATTTGACCCAAGAGGGTTCAAAGATTTAGTTCTTAGAAAATGATGTAGAAGTCAAAATGGTATAGTAAAAGGGTTTTCATAATGTATGTAAGCATTTAATATGAAGGAATGAACTCACAAAAAGGGATTTTGATGAAAATCCCGAAACCCTAAATCTCCTTCTTGAGCTAGACGAAAATGGAGATGATGGATGGTTGATCTCTAGCTTCCTACTTGACAAGAATACAAGATTCTTGTAATAAATGAGTGTGGTTGAGACTTGAGAAACCCTAGATTTGGAGTTAATGAGGAGAGGAGTCTTGAGAGAGGATTTAATGAATTTGGTGGGTGTTGAGAATGAAATAGGGAAGAAATCCCGTTTTAAAAACTATCAGACCCCGACGGTGAGCTTGCCAAGCGATAGTGACAGTCACTGTCACTATCGCGAGGCATTCTCGCTGAAAATGTACCACGAGTTTCGTGGTATTTCGGCAATTATGCCAAGCGATAGTGACACTGTTACTATCGCGAGGCATTCTCGCTGAAATGGTACCGAGCCCAAAATTTGCTCAAAACTCCAATTTCTCCCACGGCTCGATTCAAGGCTTGAAGGTATAACATAACCAATCCAAAAAGATTAACGAAAGACGATTAGAAGGTTAAAGATGTAAGATAACTTACTTGAAAATTCCGGGTGTTACAAATCAGTTCTCATTTGATTAGGCCTCTACATATATATATATATATATATATATATATATATATATCATAATAAATAAAAAAGAAAAAAACTAAAAATTCAATGATTGGTTTAAAACGGTTTGCAAATTTTGTTACATAAGGTTAGTTTTCAAATGATCGTTGAGAGATGGTTTCATTTGCAAACCACCCTTATGTAGCAAACTATGAAATCCATCTTTTTACCATAGATTGAATTCATCAACGGTTAAAATGCAATTGTTGTAATTATGGTAATAATTAAATTATTTTATTTTTTTAATGGAAAAGGAATTAATGAAAGGGCAAACTTGTCAATTGACATTCCATCTCAATTTGGAAATTCGGATGAAAGACCATTTTTATATGGAAACATTTTTATTTAAGGTAACTTTTTTATTACTAAATCATAACCCTTTTACATGGAAATATATTTTTTGATTTTTTCAATAATAAACGCCTATGTTATTGTTTATTATGGGAAAGAAATTTAATTTTGGATATATACTAAATCTTAACCGTTTTTATATATAGGATCAATTTTCATTTTTTTTTTCAAAATTAAAGGACGCTTTCATTGTTCTCGATCGAGTAAAATCCATAACGATTGACATTTGACACAAAATAGGTCGTAAACGAAGTGAAAGACTAATGAAAATGGAGATGAAATAGAGATGAATGACGATGAATGGAGATGAAAATGGATATGAAACGGAGATGAACGGAGATGAAACTGAGATGACACGGAGAACGACGATGAATGGAGATGAAACCGAGATGACACGGAGATGAACGACGATGAACATAGATAAAACCGAGATGACACGGAGATGAACGACGATTAACGGAGATGAAAACGAATATGAAAGGCGATGGTGATGGGAAGGAAAACCGCGACCGGTGGCCGAAATGATCTTCTGGATGTGCATACCGGAATTAACATCAACGGGTTCAATGAAAGATGATAAAAAAAACATCATCGTTGTGGAATACATCGTTCACATGAATTTCGTTAAGTGAAACAGTTTCAACACCCTCGTCGTCCATGGTAAACAAAATGATAATACTCTTTAACGCGGATGAAACTCAACCAAATAACTCTCAATTACTAGAAGTTGATCTTGCCATGAAAATCGCAAAAACGTTGAAGAACAAAAAAAATTGAAACAATATACGGCTCATTAATGAGAATATATAATTCCAAAATTAAAATAAAAGGATAAATACCTAATAAAATATTCTACTCTAAAATGACATATAAGCCCTTCATAATAAATAAAAAAGAAAAAAACTAGAAATTCAATGATTGGTTTAAAACGGTTTGCAAAGTTTGTTACGTAAGGTTAGTTTTCAAATGATCACTCCCCTATATCTATACTACCTTAATATTGGTTTACACCAAATGTCTTAAAGACAAGTCTTAAAGAATAAAGTACTACTAATTCAAGCATGAAATTCAAAAAACTCTTAATTACAAGCTTTGATGCATGATGTACAAGTGGAAACACTTTTAGGTTTTTCACACACAAAAGTCTACCCATACCTACAGTACAACCATTCCCTTCTTCTTTCCATACCCTTTTTCTTCCTATTCACGTTTTAGACCATTCCCTTCTTCTTGCCATACCCTTTTTCTTCACCTATTCATGTTTTAGACCATACCTTGCATCAGAGAATAAATAGAATATAAATCAGTGTGAGACGAAGACTGATTTCACATCGAACCCTGAAGCCGTCGTTTGAAAATGAAAGCTCTTCGTCCTTCCCAAGGTGACAATTCATCATCTCCCCCTTCTCCATTCATTGCTTTCTGCAGGTAAGTTTTATCATCATTTTGGAGCTTTCATTTGGGTTTTAGGTTTGAAGCAAGTTGGTTTAATCGAACAATCCATCATCTCCCCTCCCTCATTCATGACTTTCTGCTGGTAAGTTTTTATCATTGTTTTCGACCTTTCATTTGGGTTTTAGGTTTGAAGTAATACATGGTTTAATGAACGATTCATCATCCCCCCTTCTCCATTCATAGATTTCTGCTGCTAAACTTTTTTCACTGTTTTCGTCCTTTCATTTAGGTTTTAGGTCTAAAGCAATACATGGTTTAATCGAACGATTCATCATCTCCCCCTTTCCCCTTCATGGATATCTACTGCTAAGTTTTTTTTTCAATGTTTTCATCCTTTGATTTTGGTTTTAGGTCTAACAATTTCGGATGTTCACGCTTCAATTGAAATTCAAGGCTCTCTCTACCACGCTTCCATTCAAATTCAAGGGTCACTCAGTCTCAACCATTCCCGCTCCCAATGTGTCGATCATGTCCCTGTTTTCAGAATTTGATCTCATATATCGCTCTCTCCATCTCAGAATTTGGTCGGAATCAAATCTCCACATTCTCCATTTACCTATGCGAAATCCTTTTAGCTCGTAATGAATGTGAGTTTTAATTTCTAGATGTAATTTCCTTTTTGTTTTTCATTGACATGTTTAATCTATGAATGTGAGCAAGAATGTCCTTGATTTTTTTGAAACAGGATGCCAAAGTGAGGGTTTTAAGTGTGTTCCTTTCCTTCATCACCGGTTCTTAATACCCATAATTGTTATTGGTATGTGATTTTTTTAGAGTATGTTCCATGCCTTCATATGATTTCCAACTGATTTTAAAACAACAAAAACTCAAACATATAGGAGTTTAATTTTTCACTTAAACTGGACTGAAGCCTTAACCCAGTTTCAAAATCAATTTAGTTTGCTTATGTACAAAGTTCTACATTGCGAGTTCAAAAATTAATAGAAGATATTTTTTTCTAACACATGCATCTGTTGTTGTGATACAGTGGGTTTCCTACCTTAAAATAGTTCCTAACTTGATGTATTTAAAACTATTTTCTTTTTCTTTTTACTCCAGGCATCTCCAACGTATCCGGGTTCCGTGGGCAAAATTATGTGATTGCATTCACTCTTTTTAATTGTTGAACAAGTTTCAGTCCTTAGATTTAAGTTGTTCCTGCATCAGATTATAGATTAGTTTGTTTATTCCTTTTTCAATCATAAAATTTGGAAAGGCTTTGAATTGAAATTTTGAATTTAATCTGCATTTTAGTTTGCACCATTTCCCTTCTAATTTGCATTGTAATCTTGCATCATATTAGAGTTGTTCCTTCAATATGTCAGTTTGCATTTTAACCTTCAACACGAGAGTTGTTTCTAAATCCATGGATACCAAACCCCTTCTGTAGGGGTTTTAGAATGGGCTTTCTCCATAGCTCTTTCAACTCTCCGATCGTTGTTCTTGCTCCAACGCCTGCTAATAAGCCTCAACTTTATGACTTTTCGACTAACAACAACGCTTCTGAATCCTTTCTTGTTTCCCACTTGCTGAAAACTTCAGTTTCTCTCAGGTTTGATTCGTTCCCCAAATGGGTTATTTTGTTAATTTGTTATTTTTTTCACTGATTGTGTGTGTATAGATGCTTAATGAGATCATCATTGAACCAAATCAAGAAGAGTGAAACTGATGAAAAGATTGTGATAACAAGATCATTGTTCATGGATTTCTCGAAGAAATTTGAGGTTCCAATGGTGAACGCGAAGGGGAATTAGAAGAGACTGAATTGTCATCATCATCTAATATTGCATCTGGGATCTTGGGATCTTGTGCTTGAAGGGTTTGCCAACACCAAAAGGGAAACATATGAGGTTTTGATGCAAACAAAGATAAACCCCTTTTTACCCATCTGCAGACACTCATCTTTTCATTCTTTACTTTATTGGTTAATTATTTCACAACAATTTTACCTTTTTGCAAATTTTTGTTTTTGTTTAAGGCAACACAACATTTTACTTATACAGCCAGTTGATTGACATTTTTATGCATTTAAGGTGTTGTATTTTTAAACGAAGACTTGAAATGATATTTTCAGCATGAAACTATGAGGAGTGTTTCACAATGCAAGTGTTTGATTGACAAGCCTCTGTGTTCTTTTACGATCTTGAAGCCACTTGATTATGTGGAAAAGCCATGAACTTCTAAGTTGCCTCTTAAAAAGGTAAAATTGATTGTTTTGGCATTTTAGATATTCAACCATTAGTCTAACACGATGGTTAAACTATATGATATGTGAAGGGATTACAGTATATTATGGGACAAAGTGAGCCTTACCAATTTAAATGTTATTACTACGCCATCACACCACATATTAGTTAATAGTTTACCTTGGTTATCCTGTCACTTATTTGCAATGGCCTTTAGTCAATATTTTCCTTTTCTGAGGCTGCAGATCTTTGTTAAGACTCATGCTTGGAATCTGGTCCACTTTCTATTTGTTCTTACTTCTACATGTTGCTTGACTTTTTGTTCAAGTTTAAATTTCTTGGAAGAAGATTTCTTTATGCATGATGGAAAAGTGTTCAACATCCATGTTTCTCAAGTTTCAGATTTGTTGGACTGTGAATAGCTTCCTGGTTCGGAGTACAAATGTTAAACAATTTGTTTTGGAGCCGTATGGGATATTAATATGCTTGGATAGTGTTCTGTTTTGGAGTTCCTTATGGATCTATCATTTGAATGCTACTGGAAGTAGGGGATGCCATGAATTGATCTTAAAATGCATATGTTTTGAATTTTGTTTCATGTATTTTTGGAGGTCTTAAATGAGGAGCTCCTGTTTCTTTTGGTTTCTCTTTAATTTTAGTGGCAGCAGGTCAAAACTGTTTCTGAAAATCAAGAAGTTATCTAGAAATGGCGGTTTGTCTCTTAATGTTTAAATGTCGAATTCAGGGCACCTCCTACAATTAGGGTTTAATTTATTTGCTATTTGATGTTTTCCAACAAATGTTTGACAAAATGTTTCAATGTGTGTCAGATTTCGCTTTTTGTGAGGGTGCTTTTGAGATTGGAGCTTTAAAGGATCAATCTGCTAGACCAAGGTATGCTCATATTCAACTAATTCTCTATGCATTACTGGTAAGTTCATCAAATGTTGATAGAATCATTATTGATATGTTATCCGCTGAAAAATTTAGCTGGTATAAGATGTTATCAGAGCTTATGTACCTCTTCTTTTCAAGCATTTTTCTTCTACTTAGAGACCAAAACATATTATAATGTCTAAATGAAACTTATGGTTCTAATCAAATTGAAATCACCCCATTTGGATCATCCATCGATTTTATACAAATTTTACAAGAACACAGGGACTGATCCCGAGTACACTGTGATCAGTCCCAAAAACACACAGTTTTGAGCCACTTAGAGTTTAAACTGGGTTTGAGTCCCTTCATAATATTTTTAGTATACATTTAGGTTGTTCTACCTGTAAAATTTGAGCTCATTTGGACTTACGGTTTGAGAGTAATGCACTGTTAAAGAAGTTGATATGCACTCAAAACAAACTATATTGTTTCACGGTTCCTTTTATTCTTCGTCTCTCCCGATTTTAACTCTATGGTTCTGTATCAAGTATGAAAATTGGTTTGGAAAGTGGACATAGGGTTGGAGTGGGGAGGAATAGGTGATCATCGACTACTTATATTATATCAATGCATGGCCAGAAAATTTTGATTTTTGTGAACTCTAGAATTATGTAGGAGTGAAATAAGGCACTTGTTACATCTTTCCATCATGTAGGAGTGAAATAAGACACTGACTTCCAAGATAAAATTCACATCACCATCATCATTACTGGATTATATAGCTGCTGATTACTTAAATATCAATTCATTACCATATAAGCATCTAAGAATTTGGCATGTTTCAAAAAGCCAGATATTGGATCTAAGAATTTACCATTCCATCGATCCTTTTGTTTCTATATTTTTCTACTGGACTTGATGTCTAATGGAATCGATCATAAAGGTTTGTTTTCCTTTTCTATGAAATTGTTCCACTAGTTTGCTTTGCTTTTGTTCTAGCGGTTCACTCTTGTCTATACATCTTTTTCTTCAATATATACTTATTTTTGGTTCTTGAATGCATTCTAACAAAAGCAGCATGAGTTGACAAATCTGTGGAGTTCTCATATGATGAGCTTTCAAAAGCTACAGATGAATTTAGCCTAGCAAATAAGATCGGTCAAGGTGGTTTCGGGGCTTCATTCATGTTTGCTCAATAGTTATATCTTCCATGCTTAAATAGGAGAAGTGTATTTTAAAAAGAGAAGTTTGAAGGTTATTTATTTATTTATTTCAGTGATGGACCTGCTCTAACCCCTCGAAGGTGTGCTTGCAACTTGATGACTCTTTACATCAAAGGGGACACATTGGATTACTTTTGGGCCTTTGATCCATCTCAAAAGTGCATCAACTAGAAATAAATCTTGGGTCTTACACTGTTAAAAAATTAGTAGTTGCATGAATTATGTCTAAATGTATTAATACGAATCATAAATCAGGCGGACTAGATCGAACCAAAAGCTACTATTGACATCTCTTTTGGATTAGAGATGATGTTGCACATCATGAGAAGTAGTCAGATCAGTTAAGTTGAGAAAGAATACACCATTTCTTTAAGAAATGAAGTGTTGTTAAATTTGGTTTTGTAGAATCTCGACTCCCAATCCTCTTATCTTTGGTTACAACAACTTCATGTAAAAATTAGTTTTCCATATTCTTTATCTCTTTGTCCAATCATCTTATCTTTGGTTATAACTACTTCATGCAAATTCTATTTTCCGTGAAGTCTTAAATCTCTTTAATATAAAACCGCCACAACTTCAAAATTGCTTATATTTGTTGCTCCCGCCGCATTGCGCGGGTATACAACTGGTATATATATATATAGGGGTAGGTTATTATGCAACCCTTTACATGGTGCAACCCATGCAACCCTTCTATTCACCACTCATTTATTTTCACATTTTTTAATTAAAAAAGTGAAAATAAAATGAGTGGTGGATAGAGGGTGATAATCCAAGATCGTTCTAAATCCTAGAGAGAGAAAGTAGAGAGAGAGTTTTAAGCGCAGAATGTGAGTTCTATTCAATGTATGCGTGAATGTCTTACAAGGAACAAAGCCACAAGGGACTTAAATACCCTTGGCTAAAACCAGATATAAAAGCACTCTAAACACAGTATTAGACCAAACCTATAAATACAATGATTACTATAAAATTTGACTTAACAATCTCCCCCTTAGTAATCATTGGCGCTCCGGTCTTCAATGTAAACTGATTTATCCAACTTCGAACTCTAATCAGACCTGCTAAGCGTCTTAGTGTAGCTTCTTGACTAAAAAAAAAATCTTCTCAGCATCTTTCAATTTATATTGTCTTTGCTGCATTGACAAGACTGAACATGTTTGTAATAAACTTGAAAGAACAATCGGTTCATCAACTTGTGCTCTAATCGACACACCTCTTTCAAATGTACTCGAATAAGTTGTGGTGGTCGGAGCTGGAAAAGCAGAAGGACTAGTATGGCTGAGAAAAAAATAGAATCTTGAGCGAATCTTGAGCAACAGATAAACGTTTGAACTCTTTGTCTCTTTAACTTCTCCTTAATTTCTCCCCCTCATGACCTTGATGATCTGGATCAACTTGATCATGCCTACTTTGGAGATGAGACAGCTTCAGATATGCAAGAAAGGGAAGGTTTGGGCTACATGTTGGTGGCGCAAACTTAGTTTTGCGCTAGCTGAAGTCTGCGCAAAGTTGAGTTTTGCGCTACCAACTGTTGGCACAAACATGACTTGAAATCTGAAAAATTTCACCTGTTAAGCTCTTTGACTCCCCCTACACAAATGCACTAAATATGACAATTCAAGTTAGCATTCATATAGAAAATCAGATACTCCCCCTCGAAATGAGATATGATCTTTCAGAATATTCTCCTTATTCACTCCCCCTCGAAAAAATGCACAGACCCATTGATACAGATATGAGAACACAAGTATCGAAACATCAACGTAGAAAGAAAAATATACTGAATATGAATTTTGAAACAACTAAACATATAAAATTTTAAACACCATACAAATAAAATTCTACTTAGTAAAATATCACAGATTAATCCATCAGTTGAAGTCAAGTGTATGTTGTTGGATACAGATACAAGTTTCATTGCATATCAAGTTAAGACATGTTCAATTTCAAAAACTTTCATCAATCTATTCAGTGTGCTAGCATGCGAACTTCGATTAGCTTCAAGAAAATGCAATTCTAAAAATATAATAGAGAACTTTGCATGTACTCACACTAATCCGTCAAAAATTAAGACTTTCACAAATTTATAGGTTTATCGCAACTCAGAAATATCACAAAGTATCATGAGATGTGTGCTCATTGGCATCTTTTAGCATTGTGTACATTGGCATCTTCACATGAGTGTGCTCTTTGGAATCTTTTAAGCTTGTGCACATTGGCATCTTTTAATCAAAAAGTTTGGTAAGTAAAGAACATGCCGTAAACGTAACTTTCTATTTGATCCTATTGCAGGATTTGAGTCAGCCGCTCCCAGACCAGTTGGCCTTAGGGGACTAGGTGTCAAGCACCCCTTGGAACTTACTCTCCCAAATCAGAAAGGCTACATCGACACATCCTAAACCCATTCATACCAGTAGAACATGACTTTCGATCTGATTCTATAAAAGGATTTGGGTTCGATCACTCCCAGACCAATTGACCTTAGGGGACCAGATGACAAGCATCCCATGGAACTTACTTTCCCAAACCAGAAAGGTCACAGGTACAAACTTTTAAACTTAGAGATTTCTATATTTTATATATATAATTTTTCATCTCAATCACTCAGTTTTACATCTAAGTGCTTAGCCCAAATTTTCATTACAATCCATGATTCTGACTTTTTAGGATTTCTAAGCATTGTAAACTATAAATATTCTGAATCACATAACTTTAAAGCAGTATCAAAAGTTTCAAACATGTTGTTGACCTTTCGACTTTTGTAAGACTTGAAAGTTGAACATATAAAACTTCGATATAAACAAAGCAACTATAAAATTTATCCTAGACACACATTTTATTCAAAAGAAAGAAAAAACTGTAAAACTTTTACTTTATAGAATAAAATTTGTAAAGATTTAAACTTTTAAATTCAACATGCCGAGTTTGAAAAAAAAACATTTTTCATTTAAGAGGCAAATTGATATTTAGTCGGAACAAAATAAAATTCAATAATATCTTCTTCCACATAATGTATAATGAATTGGTGTCTCATATCAAAGTTTTGGATCTGGTCGAACTTGCTCAGATTCTTGAAAAAAAAATTGAGATAACTGGAACAACATCACAGTCAGAGATAAATGCAGCGGAATAAAGTAGATGCACTTACAGTTTCTCATTTGTCCAGAAGCTAAATGCATTGAAGAACGAGTCCTAAACTGATATGTTTAGAAATCGAAGTCCATTGAAGTACGGGTTTCGAGCTGATTTACTCAGAAGCCATTGAAGTACGGGTTATGAGTTGATTTACTCAGAAGCCATCGTTCTCTTACTCCCCCTTGACATTAGGTGTCTGCAACTCATAATTAATCTTTGGTTTTGGTACCCACTTGTATTTGGGTCCATGTTTGTTAGTTGCAGTTCTTATGGGAGAAAATTTGTTAGATTTAACCTAGGAAGCACGAGAAAAATAATCAGATGAGTGAACAGAATCATCAGTAAAGGACAAAGCATAATCATCTGAACTTGAAACAGAGGAGGAATAGGAGACATCTTTTGCAATTTGAATCATTTGCTTTATTGAATATTTGAAAATTTTATTACAAGTATCAAATGAATCATTTCTACAAAGTTTGTCTACATTTCGGTCCTCATCAGTCGCATATTCATCAGATTTCAGCTTGATCCTCCATATCTGCCTTGTAGGAGTCCTCAAAGTCCTATCTGAAATATTTGAATCACAAAAATTAGAATTTTCAGAAATATCAGTATCTTGTTTCTTTGACTTATTTGACCTTCTTCTTTTACGCTTTGGTTTATAATAATCATCATTTAGCGTAAAAGATTCATCAAGAATTTTCGATTTAAGAATTGAGTCTGAAGAAACAATTTTACCTAAGAAGCCCAACTGATCAGACAATAAACCTGAACTTGCCTCGGAGTCAGAAAATTTTTTAGAAAAGATTTCAGATTTTAGAACTTCCTTTTTGTTTTCTTTAAAATCAGAAGAAATACCAGAAACAGAATTTGTAAGAAAATCTTGTTTTTGAAAAATTAATTTTTCTTCAAGACTTGTCGTCATGAAAGAAAAAATAACATCTGATTCAATTTTTCTTTGAATATAATGTTCTTCCATTTTATCTTCAAGATCAATGATTTTGCTTTCTAACACTAATGGAGGAATATATCTCTTAGAATCATAAGAAACTGGAGATATATTTTCTTTATTAGTGTTAGTAGCACAAATATCAAAATAATCATCAGATAATGAAGATTTAATAGGAGAAATGTCATTTAAACTGTTTTTGTTCTTCTTTGATTTATCGGGAAAATATTTGGCATTTTCGCGCGTGTAAACAAAAGAAATTTCCTTGTGCGTGTTGTTCATTCTTTTCTCATTTTCGATTTCTAAAACTTGCTTTTCATTCAACCAATCAATTTTAAATTGAGAAGCATATTTAGCAAGATTTAGATGATCGAATTTATATAAAGTGGGGGATTTTTCTATAGCATTGTTTAAACAATGAGGATTTTCAAAACCAAGACCCCATCTTTCCTTTATAGATTTATATCTCCTCGGTTTGTGCATAAATATTGTTTGATCAATTTGATCCCTTCGATATAATTTTTCTTCCAACTCATTTATTTTATCAGAAAAATTATCTTTTAATTTGGTTATTTCCGTCAAAGAATCAAGATAAGTCTAATTTGAAATTTCCAAGTCATCCAATTTCTTTTGAAAGATTTCTTTTATATGAATCAAAATAGATTTTTCATCTTTCAAAGAAATTTACAATTTTTCAATTATGACAGACTTTTCTTGATTAATTTGTTTTTCAGATACTAACTTTGAGCGAAGATCATGTAAAGCATTTATAATGATATTCATCTGTGAGGATATAAATTTGAAATCGAATTCAGAAGGTACCTCAGATTCATCAGTTGAATCTTCATCATCATCATCAGTCTGATCATCTCCTATGAAGCACATATGAGCTGTTTCCACATTGTCAGCTTCATTGTCGAAGTGATCTAGCCAGAATTCTTCTTCAACTAACAAAGCGGTTCCACTCTCTCTCTCTTTTCGGCTAGTTCCAATTTCTTTCTGTAATATGTCGAATCCCGAACCACCTTTTCTCGACACTCCTTTGAAATATGACCTGGCTTTCCAAAGTTAAAACATGTTGCAGGTTTCTTAGCCTCGGGCACTTGGACATTCTCGTTCTTCTTAGACCCTGAAGTGAAGCGAAGGTTGTTGGAACCCGAACGAGGTTGGAATTTCTTATTATAGTGTTGAGAGAGAAGAATCATCGCTTTCTGTAGAGCTTCTCCATCATCATCAGTTGCACCGTCATAAGCATTCTCAGCCAATGCTTGTTCAGCCAGTTTGCTCGTGAGAAGTGCAACCGGATCCACTGTCTTCTTGTTTTTCTTGTCAAGATTGGCTTTGTTCTCCTTGACTATACACTCATTTGTCATCAAAATCTCATAAATCTCTTGGATTTTCATTGTAGAAACCCGTACATCATTCCTCAAACAGTGACATGATTTGTTCCATTCCGGTTGAAGAGCATTGAGAAACTTCAGATTAGTTTCTAACTCAGTCTTTTCCACTTTTATCTTTCGCAGATCATTCAGCACAGTGCAAAACCTGTCAAAGATAACCTTCAGAGACTCATCGTCCTTTGCCTTAAATTCCTCAAAATTATTCATGAAACGTGTATGGCGGATTTGTGTAGCAACTGCTAACCCAAGCATGATCTTTTCTAACTGGGTCCACATCATCTTCGGATCATGCTTCAAACAATCAATTCGATTGTAAATGGAGTTAGGCAATGCTAGCATCAGATTGGACTTTGCTTCTCGATCGGCTTTTTCTCGTTTAACCTCTTCGGCAGTCAAAGGAGTATCATTCTTAGGTCTGACAAACGGTTCTTCAGTAAATGACTTCATCATGTTCTCTCCGTTAGCTTGACGCTCGATGAAGTTAATGAACCGATCTTGCCATTGGGTGAACTCATTTTCATTGATCAAAACAGGACGACGAGTTTCTGTTCCCAACGACATCATAAGATCGTTCTTGTAAAACTGAGCTTGAAACGAGAACTTTGACATATCCATATCTTCAAAAAATCAGAGAAAAAATCCCAAGTCTTGAAACAGAAAGAATCTGGCGCAAACAGAAGATTCGCGCTAACAGTGGATGGCGCAAACTTGCTTTTGCGCGAGTAGTAGATGGCGCAAGAACTGTTTTGCGTGAAGCGTTGGTGGCGCAAACTTTTCTTTGCGTGAGATGTAGGTGACGCAAAAGTAACGTGAAGAAAACTGAGATGGCGCAAATATGTTTTGCACGAGAAGTCTGTAACGCAAACTTTACTTTGCGTGATATGAGGATAACGCAAACTTAAACTTTGCGTGAAGAACTGTTGGCGAAAAACTTTCTTCGTGTGAGAAGTAGGTGGCGCAAAACTGATTTGTGTGAGCTTAAGATGGCGCAAACTTTCACTTTTGCACGATGAACTGATGAACCCTGAACTTGGCAAAAACTTAGAACCCCGGATAAACTTGGCGCAAAGTTTGATGAACTTGGTGCAGAGATTGAATCTGGCGCAAAACTCGATGGATCTGAATGAACTGGCGCAAATTCCAGATGAACTCACGCAAAACTCGGATCTGGCGCAAAACCTTAAGAAACCTTCTAAAACGATCTCAAACACAAAACATATGTAATCTACCTATCCAGATATGATCAAAATTAGTTTTCTATTCAAAACATACAATCGATTTCAAACAAAAATCATAAACATGCAAAAATCCATGAACGAACAGTATTTGATGTCGAACAAACTGATTTCTCAAAAACCTTGAAATCGACCTCCAAAAACAGATTTTCTTGCAAAATGATGTGAATCAAAACTATTCTGCTATTAAAAACGAATCCAGCAAACCAATCTATAAGAAAATTCGTTCAAAAATCAGTCCGAATTTGATGAAAAATCAAAAAATGAGATTTTCTTGAAAAAATCAAGAAAATCGATCAAATTTCCTGATTCAAACACAAATTCAGAATCGAAACATGTATCTCTCAATCCTCTCAGATTCAGATTAGGCTCTGATACCAATTGATAATCCAAGATCGTTCTAAATCCTAGAGAGAGAAAGTAGAGAGAGTTTGAAGCGCAAAATGTGAGTTCTATTCAATGTATGCGTGAATGTCTTACAAGGAACAAAGCCACAAGGGACTTAAATACCCTTGGCTAAAACCAGATATAAAAGCACTCTAAACACAATATTAGACCAAGTCTATAAATACAATGATTACTATAAAATTTGACTTAACAGAGGGGTTGCATGGGGTTGCACCATGTAAAGGGGTTGCATTTGAACACCCCTATATATATATATATATATATATATATATGTATATATATATGTATATATATATATATATATATATATATATATATATATAGAGAGAGAGAGAGAGAGAGAGAGAGAGAGGAAAGATCATGCGAGAAGTTAAACATTTTGCGAGAATGCGAGAAGTGGTTAATCATATATGATTACACGGCTTGTAGGTGTATTTAATTATATATGATTAAACGTTTATATATTTCCAATATAACATGTGTTTAATCATATATGATTAAGCTTGTGTATCATATATGATTAAACACTTCTCGCCTTCTCGCAAAATGTTTACCTTCTCGTTTGAACCTGCCCATATATATATATATATATATATATATATATATATATATATAAATATTTATTTGAATAGAAAATTAATACAAATCTTTATTAGGAAGAAAATCAATTTGCCGTATTAGTAGACTCTAATATTTGTCATTTATTTTAAAATGTGTAGTTTGAATATAAAGATATAAGTTGTATTTGTCATGCAACAATAAATTGTAAATTTGAATTTTCGGAGATTATAAGTTAATAAATAGTTATAATGTTTATGAGTCAACAACTGACTTATCAGCTAGTTTGTCAAACATGGTATTAATAAGTTGTCTTGAGAAGTTTTTTTATATTAATTAGTTGTGTCTAAACGAAATAATATCAAAATAAGAATATACAAATAAGGTTAACAATTATATAAGAGATATTAAGAGATATTTGCATGAGTCTTTTTGATTAAGGCTAACAATTTCATAGTCAACTATCTACTCCATTTCTTATGGGGTAATAGTGCATAGTAATAGTTACTCCGGCTGCCATAACATGTTGAAGCAAACTCAACCGTTCAAAGAACAAGAACCAACGGATGATTTTATGCATTTATAAACCCAAAACATGCAACAAACTCAAAAAAAAAAAAAAAGAACCTAAAGATTCATGCATATAAGAAAGTAAAATTACAGTTGAAAGCTAATGCAAATAAGAAAGTAAAATTATGGTTGAAATTGTGATACAATTATGAATATAGCTAATTATGGTTGATCTAATGTCTAATGTATATATATCAATTAAGAACTTAATAATCATATTAAATCAATGATATCTTCAAGTATCGGGTTCATCGGTTTGGGTTGGGTTCAAATGGCCTCTAACCACTACTACAAATTATGCTTTTATAAACGGTTGTTTTGGGCTTTATACGCGGTTTTGGAACCGCGTATATCGCCGGTGTTTGTAAAAGTATCGGGCTTTTATACGCGGTTCCAAAACCGTGTATAAAACTCAACTTTTATACACGGTTTCAAAACCGTTTAGAAAAGTAATATTAACCGTGTATAAAAGTCACAATCTTACACGGTTTTTAGATGAAACCGTTTAAAAAAGTCCTACTAACCGTTTATAAAAGTGTTTATCTTACACGGTTTTTTACTAAAACCGTTTACAATTGTAATAATTTTTAACGATTTTCATAACAAAACCGTGTATAAATGTACCCATTTATAAAAAAAAATTGCAGATATTTCTACACAGTTTTTTTATTAGAACCGTGTATAATGAGTTATATTTATATTTTTAATATTTTCATTGATTTTGTTACCATCCATTATTTCAAATGTTGGTAAAGTTGCATTATATCTGATAAGCTACATTTCCAAATACGATTCCAATTGGATTAATAGAACATTTCAAACACAAGTCCATATACAAAAATCAGCTAGACATGTAAATGTAACATCTCAACGTAACCATTAATCATTAAACTTTAAAGATCGTCAACGTAAATGTAACATATCAAAGTAACCAAACATTCTAATATTTTTTATCGTATAATCAAGTATAATAATCCTTAAAACAATCCACTCATTCATTACCAAATTTTACCATCTTTCACGCGCTTCAAAGTAAACGATCTCATTGTCTTCCACGGTTGGTCCTTCTCATTGTCTTCCACGGTTGATCAACCAATGATTGATGAAAACTCGAATCCATTACAATCAGAAAAGATACCAAAAATACTGCAGATTGTCGAACAGAAACAATACGACTTCTAGACCTTAAATACAAATCTCCACCGTTCAGAATGTAAAAAAATATCTCTTGAAGTAACTGTTCAAAAATCATGACGATCCGACGGTTCAAACGCCGGGAATGGAAGAAACGGCGTGGCTGGGCTTCAATACAATCAAAAAACCTACAAAAAATATTGTAGATTGTCGAACAAAAAAAGGACGACTTATAGACCTCCAAAACAGATCTCTACCGTTCATAATGTAGATAAATATGTCTTGAATCTACTGTCGAAAAATCATGACGATCCGACGGTTCAAACACCGGGAATAGAAGAAACGGCACGACTGCAATTGCCTAAAAAGTGCAGTCAAACTTTTTTTCTTTTTTCTCACACTACATACACATAATATTACTTAAAAACATGATATTAATGCATACATAAGTAGTAATTGATTAACTATTTGTTTAAGATATGATCATACCTTACTCTTTGTGAAGAATAATGTCAAAAATCATCAAAAAAACTCTAAAAAGGCCAAAAAAAAAGTCAAAAGGGTGTTGTTTTCGAGAGGAGCTGCATTGGGTAGAAAAAAACGGTGTCTTCCATTTGTATTTATAGGGAAACCCTATATACGACATTTTATACGCGGTTATGTGTAAAAAACCGCGTATATAGAGGTTACTTTTATGCGCGGTTGTGTGTAAAAAACCGTGTACAAAAGGGTTACTTTTATACGCGGTTGTGTTTAAAAAACCGCGTACAAAGGGGTTACTTTTATATGTGATTTCTTACTAAAAACCGTGTGTAAAGACATCTTTTACACACGGTTTTGTAGCAATAACCGCATAAAAGTAACCCATTTGTACGCAGTTTTTAATACACAACCGCGTATAAATGGTAACCTTTGTACGCGGTTTTATCGATGCAACCGTTTGTAATTGTCGAGTACCCTTTCTACACGGTTTTTAATCTAGAACCGTGTATAAAACCATATTTTTAGCAACGGTTCGACTTGAACAAAAAGGTTCCAGATTCGTCCTTTATACGCGGTTTTTGTAAAAACAACAAAATCCGTGTATAATTAGGCGCGTATAAAAGTCATATTTGTAGTAGTGATATATAATTAAGATTACTTAAAAAATGATATTAATGCATATAAAAGTAGTAATTAATGAACTATATGTTTAAGATTATCATAATACCTTAGTTTTTGTGAAGAATAATGCCAAAAACCATCAAAAAAGACCCAAAAATCATCAAAAAAGTGTTTTTTTTTTCGAGCATGAGCAATATTGTGTCAAAAAACGGCGCCTCGTTATGTTATTTATAGGTAAACCCTAGTAGGGCCTTTTATACGCGGTTTTTAATAAACAACCGCGTATAAAATGGTTACTTTTATACGCGGTTGTTTGTACTTTTATACGTGGTTGTGTATTAAAAACCGCGTATAAAGGTTACCTTTTATACGTGGTTGTTTATTAAAAACCGCGTACAAAAGGATTACTTTTATATGCGGTTTGTCGCTAAAAACCGCGTGTAAATGTAACTTTTACACATGGTTTTAATAGCAATAACCGCGTACAAAAGTGACCCTTTTGTACGCGGTTTTTAATAACCGCGTATAAAAGGTAACCTTTATATGCGGTTTTATCGATGCAACCGTTTGTAATTGTTGAGTACCCTTTTTACACGGTTTTTAATCTAGAACCGTGTATAAAACCATATTTTTAGCAACGGTTCAAATTGAACCGTGTAAAAAAGTTCCAGATTCGTCCTTTATACGCGGTTTTTGTAAAAACAACAAAAACCGTGTATAATTAGGCACGTATAAAAGTCATATTTGTAGTAATTCCTTTCGATTTGAAGATTTTATACACTACTACAGAAATGAGTTTTTTAAACGCACATTTTTAAACGGTTTTAAAAAAAATCGAAAAAAACGTTTAAAAAGGTAGCCCCGTTTTTTTAAGACTTTTTTTAAACGGTTCTGCGATTGTGGTACCGTTTAAAAAAGTCATATGACCTTTTTAAACGGTTGTTATAAAAAACCGTTTAAAAAGGGATACGTATTTCACACGGATAATTGAACAAAACCGTTTAAAAAAACGCCTAACTTTTTTACATGGTTTTTTCATACAACCGTTTAAAATACATACATCTTTTTAAACGGTTCTCTAGAAACAACCGTTTAAAAAGGTCAAACACTTTTCAAACGCTTTCACTATCACAAAACCATTTAAAAAGACCTTTAAAAATTTAGGGTAAAACCGAACTACATTAATACGTTTTTATATTTTGATAGGTTTAGAACAATTTGGAGCGAAAAAGAACAAAACGATAATATTTGACAGATTTGCACAACTGTGGCGTTTTGATCATATCTCACTCGTCCAATCTCCGATTTGAGTGATTCAAGATGATCTGGAAACCCAACACACAGATCTACAATGTTCGTGTTTTGAGTTTTTGGTAATTTGGAGTAAATCTGGGACGAATCTGAATTTGAAGTTGGGAGTACAAAGTTGGACAAAAAATGAATAAAAGAATTAAAGGTGTTTCTATAAACGTAGAAGAAGTTGTGGTGGAATGGTAAGTGTCGTGGGTTTGCATGGTTGTGGTTCCAAGTTCGAGTCTCATGTGCAACATATAGCATTCTTTTATTTTTTAAACAGTTCAAAGACCGTTTAAAAAAGCCCCTGACTTTTTCAAACGGTTGTAAAACCGTTTAAAAATGTCCAAAACAACCGTTTAAAATACCTATTTATGTAGTAGTGATAACTCGATTAGATATCAAATGACTTCGGGTTGTGTTGACGGTGTTGATCGGATTTCTTTGCACCCTAACCTTTGTATTGTTGCGTGATATTCCTTTGGACAACACCACATAAAGTTAACCGTGAGAGAAAACCAAATATTGATAGATAAACATATACTTGAGGAATTGTTTGTCTCTAATCTTTAGTTGTTGTCATAGCGCAGTTAATACGAACAGAAAACTGTTTTCTCTATAATTGCATTAACCAACAATTATATTATCTATTAATTCTAAAATACATATTTTAAAATAATAAAAAAATAACAATGACAATGATAATAATAAATAAAGTCATATATATTTTGACTTTAAATTTAATTTCGGTTTTTTGATATCATAGGGACTGCAATCGACCTTTGTAGAATGAGAACCTGACCATTACTTCCTAACTAAAATTGAAAGAAAGAAAAGATAAAAACCGACTGAAAACGAAGAGATCTTGATATAATTTTAATTGTTATTTATTTATTAACAAGAAATAAGATGTTTTTTTTTGGTAAATGAGTATCCCATACCACTTTGGGTCCGGACTAATCTCCTGGAAAATAGGTCTATGGCCCGCGGGCATTCATCCCGTGGCCACAATGCTGCGAGTGGGGCTCGAACCTGAGCAACCGCTATGAAGTCTCCAGGCTCTTACCACCACGTCACAACCTTGTGGTTAAATAAGATGTTTTACGATAATTGGCATGCATTCAAAAGCGTCAGTAGTTCATGTGGTCCAAACCCACTTCAATATAGGGAGTAACAGTTTAATAAGTTTAATATGACTCACAGTTTATTTTATTAGTTATACGCCACTGTTTTTTAGTGACTTAAAAATATAAAAAATGACTTAAGGGTTGATTGTTTACCTTTTAATGGTTCCATTAAGAGTCAACATCTTAATCGTTAAGAGGTGAATCTTGTTTGACAAAAAAAAATCTGTCTCTTAATGATTTAAAAACCCTCTGAATGGTTTTGTGTCATGGACCTCCCTTAACCATTAAGCGTCCTAATTTCATTCTGAACAATTACAAAACAACCATATTTCACTTTGAATTCTGGTCACTTAATCATTCTGCACCAAACCATTCAGCAAATGTCAAAAAACCCCTTATCTAGTAAACTTCTATATGAAGATTTAAGCAAAAAGTCAAGTTTTTTCAGACATGCCCTTCCCAATAAAAAACATATTCTCCTTCCATCTATAAAAAACGGTGTTTATGTTTATGGACTTAATGAACCGCGTGTGTCGACCCTTCCTAGACAAGTCGGTCATCGTTTTCATTGACGACATCCTTATATACTCGAAGGATGAAGCCGATCATGCACGTCACCTTCGGGACGTCTTGGAGATCTTGAGGAAGGAGAAACTTTATGCAAAGTTTTCTAAGTGCGAGTTCTGGTTGAAGGAAGTGCAGTTCTTGGGGCACATAGTTTTGAAAGACGGGGTGAAGGTGGATCCGGCCAAGATTGAAGCTATGACGAATTGGGAACCTCCCAAGAGTCCATCCGAGATTCGAAGCTTCCTAGGCTTGGCGGGGTATTATCGAAGGTTCATACAAGATTTCTCCAGAGTTGCTTCTTCGTTGACGATGTTGACCAAGAAGAATGTAAAATTCGTATGGGCTGAAGAGCAAGAAAGAGTGTTTCGGACATTGCAAAGGAAGTTATGCGAGGCTCCGATCTTATCCTTGCCGGAGGGATCGGAGGATTTTGTGGTCTATAGCGATGCGTCCAAAATGGGACTTGGATGCGTACTCATGCAAAGAGGAAAAGTGATCGCGTACGCATCTAGACAATTGAAGGTGCACAAGAAGAACTACCCCACTCATGACTTGGAGTTGGTGGCGGTAGTGTTCGCATTAAAGTTATGGCGGCATTATCTTTACGACACAAAGTGTACCTTGTACACGAATCACAAGAGTTTGAAGTACGTGTTTGAACAAAAGGAACTCAACATGAGACAAAGAAGATGGATGGAACTACTCAAAGACTACGATTGTGAACTACTCTACCACCCGGGTAAGGCGAATGTGGTAGCCGATGCCTTGAGTCGGAAAGAGTACAGTGGAAGACTTCAAGCCAAACTTACAAGAATTGAATTGGTATCAAGTCTCATGGAGAGAATTAAAGAGTCGCAAACCGAAGCCTTGAAGGAAGAAAACCTCAAAGATGATGTGATGATCAAACAACGGTTGCTCTTGATCGAAGATAGCCGAGGAATAAAATGCTTCAACGGGCGCGTTTGGGTACCAAAGATTGGTGGGAATCGAGAGCTACTCTTAGAAGACGCGCATAAGTCCAAATATTCTATCCACCCGGGAAGCACCAAGATGTACCGTGATTTGAAATTACATTATTGGTGGCCGATTATGAAATTGGATGTGGCACACTACGTGGAGCGGTGTGTGACTTGTTCGCAAGTAAAGCCCGAGCATCAACGACCTTATGGGAGCCTTCAATCGCTTGAAATTACCGAGTGGAAATGGGACAAAATTACTATGGACTTCGTAACCAAGCTACCGAAGACTTTGAGAGGAAACGACACAATTTGGGTTGTCGTCGACCGTTTGACTAAGAGCGCTCATTTCCTAGCGATGCGCGAAACTTTGTCCATGGATAAGTTGGCAAAGCTCTACATTGACGAGATAGTCTCTAGACATGGTATACCCTTGTCTATAGTTTCCGATCGTGATAGCCATTTTACATCAAGGTTTTGGGGATCACTACATCAAGAGTTGGGCACGCGGGTGAATTTAAGTACGTCATACCACCCACAAACGGATGGACAAAGCGAAAGGACGATTCAAACTTTAGAGGACATGCTTAGATCTTGTGTGATCGACTTTGGAGGTAGTTGGGATAATCACCTACCTTTGGTAGAGTTTGCATACAACAATAGTTAACATTCTAGCCTCGGAATGGCGCCATTTGAAGCCTTATACGGACGGAAGTGTAGGACCCCCGTTTGTTGGCTAGAAGCGGGAGAGAAACAATTTGTTGGCTCGGAAATTGTACAAGAGACGGCCGACAAGGTCAAATCAATCCGTGAACGGTTGAAAGCGGCGCAAGATCGTCAGAAAAGTTATGCCGACAAGAAGAGGAGACCGGTAGAGTTTCAAGTGGGACATCGTGTGATGCTAAAGGTATCTCCTTGGAAGGACTTGATTCGATTTGGAAAGCGTGGAAAGTTAAGTCCCCGTTTTCTTAGACCGTTTACTATTCTGGAGCGAATTAGACTACAAGCCTACAGGTTGGACTTACCCCCGGAGATGGACGGGATTCACCCTACATTCCACGTGTGCTACCTACGGAAATGCTTAGTAGAAGAAGAAAGCGTTATTCCGTTGTCCGAAATTCGTGTGGATGATAATCGTTGTATTGAAGAGCCCGATGCCATTTTGGAAAGGGTAATAAAGAAGCTCCGACATAAAGAGGTAACAATGGTAAAGGTTCAATGGAAGTATCACCGTGGCGCCAATGTGACGTGGGAGGCGGAAGAAGATATGAGGCGTAGATACCCTCAATTGTTTAGTTAGTAGGATTTCGGGGACAAAATCATTTCCAAGTTGGGGAGGATTGTAACACCCCGAAAATTCAAAATCTAGCTTTGGATGTTATCATATTAAGACTTACCATGTTTTGGGATTTATCGTTAATTATTGATTTGGTCTGTTTTGAACATCGTGGGCTGAAAGTTGGCAAAACTGGAAAAATTGGACTTTCGGTACCTTTTCTGCGATAGTGCCCGCGATAGTGACATGGGTCACTATCGTGAGGGCACAATCACCCCATCTGTACCGTAGGTGGTTGGAGCCCCGCGACCTTGCCCGCGATAGTGACAAGTGTCACTATCGCCGGGGCACAATTGCCGACATTGTGCAGGTATAAATTGTTCAAGTCGCGATTTTAGGGCATTTATCTGATTTTGAAGAGGGCAGTAGCGATTTTCTCTCTAGAGGACTGGTAAGTTCGATATTTTCCTCCCTTAGCATTAATGTCTCTCAACTACTTCAATCCTTTGATCATTTATGTGTTCTAGGGGAGTGTGAATCATCATAGTGCTAGTGAAGCTATCTCAAGTTCTCAACCCATCTTCTTCTTGCTTAAGCTTTGGGTCTTAGGGTTTAAACTACAACCCTACAAGGTGAGTTCATACACTTTTATAAAGCCTTATACATGTCAAATGTGGGTTTTAAATGCCTAAACATCTCCTTTTTCATATACTTGAATTGTGGGTTTTCTACCAAGTCTAACTTTTGGAGATTTTAGGGTTTATGATAATTTTATGGAATATGCTTGTATGAGCTTTGTTGATGTTGCTATGAACTTACCTTCACTTGGGGAAATGTATTTCAAAAGATGACTCTATTCATATATAACTCATGGATTTTGGAAATGATAATCTTGTGGTTAACTGCTGATAAGTTTGTATTTGGGAATTTATCGTGTTTTGAAGAGCATGACTTATAATAGTCATTTATGTTTCAACTAACGATCGTTCGGTAAAGAATGAAAATTGTCTTGGGGGAAAATCGTCATTTATGTCCTTTATGCATATTTTCAATTGTTGGAATATTCGTTGGGCCTTATGAGCATTACTTGGCTTGTTTGTTGCATTTGGGAGTCATGACCCCGTAAGTTGTTATATTATTGTTCCGGCGTTGGAATGACTAGTTTTCCACGTCGAGGCATGTTAGGCATCGGAATGGGTTATAAGTCCTTCGTGCTCAAGTATTACGATATTGGATGAGGAGCTCGACGTAAGGACCCCTCGGGGTTGAACTTGAGTTTCCGTGGGTGTACGTTTAAAGCCACTGAGCCTGACATCCCTTGCGTGTACTTTATTTGTATTGGCTTTACTGACTCATCAAATGACTTACTTTTGTGTTCCGTCATTTGTGTTAGTAAGCGGGTCTCCCCCGTTAACCCAAGAGGTAATTGCTATGTTTCAAGAGCATTATTATTATCATTATTACTATTGTTGTCATAAATGGAACTCTTTTACTCACTTTTACGTTTGATTATTTAAACTGCAAATGTTTGATCTCACTAGGCTTTAGCCTAACACTTTTTCTTAAAATGACATGTATAACAGGTCTGGTTTCCGGTGGGGTTCGTCGGGACTGAGCGGATAGCTTTGAGGTCAATAACGGTCTTTTTGGGAGATGTATAGACCGACATTTTTGATTAGTTGACACATTTTTGGAAGAATAGCAACACCTGATCCTAATATTTCTTATTTAAGTTAGATTATTAGGTTGTTAGTGTATTCTTCATTTGATCAATTGTAAAGGCCATAACTTGTTTCCCCGTTTTATCAGGATGATACTTTGGGATTGTTTTAACAGGTTGTTATACCCAGGTTTACCAATTTATAGCCGTCATATTGCAAAATTTTCGAATTTTTATTTCGCTAAAATTTAGGGTGTTACATGTATTTGAATTAAATTTCATGTTTTATAAATAATAATAAGAATGAATTATAAAAAAAATATAAAAATTACCTTTTTATTAATTGATAATTACAACCTAAGTGTTTCTAACACATTTTTAAAACTTTATTTCAAACAATTCCTATGAAATTCTACGAAATACAAACCACCCTGCCGAGATTTCAAAATTCTATATTTGTGGGATTTCAATGAAGTCCTGAGATTTCAAATCCTGAAAATCATTCAAACCAAATATGAAATTAGAATGAAATTCAATTCCAAATCATTTCAAATCTAATCCAATCCTGCAAATAAAGAGAACCTTGAAGACATTAAGATTTTCTAAAGCAAAACCTCAAACAATTTAGATATATTGTAAACAAAAATCAGAGATGACAATTTTATACCAAACTAAACAAGACAACATGTGTATCAATCGTACCAATTAAATTAGTATCAATTACAATTGGTTGGTAGTAACGCACAAAATATGCAAATTTGGTTAATACATGATTCTAAAAGTCGTGTATCATGTAATAACCGTGTTGAGATTCAAGTAACTATGAAGTTGAGTGCAAGTTTATTGAAAAGACTAAAGATTGGGGTCTAAAGTGAAAATAAAGGAAAAAGGAGTTCTTACCCTGAAACTCACCTTCTCTCTTCATTTGTGGAGGGCGGCTGTTTAAGTTTGGAGAAAGGGAGAGTGTACCTTGGTAGACGATTTTGGAGAAGAAGGAAGGGGGCGATATTCATAAATTTCAACATGCATCATTTCCTCAAGGTAAGCTCTATCTTTGTCTCGATCATTTTAGTGTTGGGAGCTTTGTTATCCTTTTGAGTTAATCTTGGATAGAATTTTGGGGAATTTCTCATTTTATGTTTGGTAAGAACTTCAGATCAGATTTCCTCTTTCTCCTTAAAATGGGATTGGGGTTCAGTTTGGATTAGTTGTTTATGTGGGAGTTGTTAATCTTGGATTTTGGGAAAATAAGCTAGATTTTGGGAATCGATGTCAGCCTTAGGTCGTTAACCAACAACCTGTATGTTGAAGTCGCCGCCGACCTGCGGCTGAGATCTACACTGCGTGTTTAGCGGTGGTGGCCCAGTGTGTGATAAGGTCGAGTGACCCCGGGCGTTTAGATGTCGGGCAAATTCCGTTGTGGGGAGCCGAGGGACCCCGGGCACTCAAGAGTCGGGCGACCTTGGTGAAAAGGGAGACGTCGGGCATCATCGACTGGGTCTCAGTCCCAACCCCGGGCGTCATCGACCGGGTCTTAGCCCCAACCCAGGGTGTCATCTACCGGGTCTCAACCCAACCTCGGGTATCATTGACCGGGCTTCGGCCTAATCTCTCAACCATGTGGTCGTGTGACCGAGTGTTGGCAAGCAGCGTCGAAGCCCAAAGACCCAAACCCAAGATGATTGTTGGGCCGAGTTGCTACCTTTTTGGGTCGTAGGAGAGTGGATCGTTAAGTATTTATCTTTCTCATGCTCCCTAGTGTGGAATGGACCGTGTATTGTAAAGAGTACCGTTTGACTGAAAGATGGGAAGAAACTTATCAGTCTTTATCGTTTTGAACAATAGGTCTTTAATCCGGCCTTAATGAGTATGTGAGAGATCTTTAGCGGTAGACACCAGGTGAGTTTTCTAACCAGAGACTTCCTCTTGTTTATGCTACTATACGCATGTGAAGTTTATTAAATTACTGTTGGTATTCCTGCTACTTTTATGCTACTTTTATGCATGCGAGATTTAATTAAATGGGAGTCTTTCTAACTGAAAGTATGGTAACTTGTATTTTAATATTAAATGCATGAAATGTTATGAGATCTTATACTTATCTGATATATGAACCATATGTTTTGCTATGTGTAAAAGTTGAATGGTTGTATGCATACATTTTCGGTGTAGGTGTGTAATGGCTAAGTCGGAGGGTGTGTTCCGCTAGTGCTCACGTCGGGGTGTGTCCCGTTTATTCCATGGAGGGTGTCTTCCGCCAGTGCTCACGTTGGGGGGGGGTGTTCCGTTTATGCCATGGAGGGTGTGTTCCAATTAAGGCAACATGAGACTGACATGGTGTGTTCCAGTTAAGGCAGCGTAAGACTGATACGGTGTGTTCCAGTTAAGGCAGTGTGAGACTGACACGTGGTCACGAGGGGCGTGACTTCAGTGTGCCGATTACGTATGTGGTTTGCGAGTAAAAGTTTAAATGTTTTAAAGTGGAGAGTTGTTTATAAATGCCATCAAACTGTTTTAAACATTGTTGTTGATGCGAATGTTGTTACTAGAGGGAACTCACTAGACCTCTTGGTCTAACCCTCGCTCTTTCAAAACTAAAAACCTTTTCAGGTAGACGCGAAATAGGAGGATCCGGTGAAGGCAAAGAGAAGGTGCGAGCGGTATTCGATTCTAGAAGACATCCTTATAGTTAGTTGTTTTAAATTCTCAGTTGTGTAATAGGTTGTCTTCTGTAAACCTTGAAATCTTATTGTAGACTTGGGGCCGTTTTGGGCATGAATTCATAATAATCAATTATGTTAATTGTTGGAAGTTTTTGGTTGTTACAATTGGTATCAGATCCATAGTTTAAGGGATTTAGGTGACCGGATGGGCCTAAACTTAAACTGTGAAGTAGAGGGACACAACTGAGAATATAGGAAGCCCTTAAGGAAGATCTTGACCGTCGAGAGTTGTGACAACGGTAGTGAGGACTCTCATGTAAGGTAAATTCAAAAGTGCATCTTTCCAATACCATTATGAATTTACAGGTGCATGGGTACACTCGATTATTACCGATGAGGCGATCGATGGGGGTAGTATGGGTAGTGAGACCTATCGTGGAAATGATAGCGGTGATTGTGGTGTGTTGTTTGAGCTCGTTATGGTATTAAGGTTAGCATCTTTAGGGTAAGTATTGTGTGAGGGATAGATATTTTGAATTGAGGAAGGACTCCTTGGGTGTAGGAGAGAAGAATAATTGATTGAGGGTGGACTCCTAGTTTCTAGTGAGTCTCTATTAAAGTAGTTGCTATGTTGATCAACGGGGGAATCAGTAGAATAGCAACCCAAGAATTTAATGATGAAAATGAGCCTTTTGAATGTAACTACTTAAAAGTAGCAAGGATGGTTGAGAATTGATAACAGTGTTGTCCGATATTATGGAGTAAGATACGAGGGAGACAAGCTATTGTTGGTAAGATTAATTGAGTCAAGGTGAAGACCATGATCTGCAAAAAAAATAAAAATAAAAAAATTAGTCGCGGTGGTAACGGAGTAGTTGGACATACAAGCATGTTGGGAAACACTGATGTTGAAAGTGGTGGCATTTGTGATGGTCCTAACAGGTTGGTCAGAGGTAAGAATTCTGTGATAAACTGTTGTGAGTGTAAGCGGTCGACCTTGCGAGAGTGAATAGCCTTCAATGTGAAAGGAGTATCATGCATTGTATTTTCGAATAAGTTACTTGAGTCTTTCATGTCATGTATATTGATGTGTGCGCTTTTCGAGTCATTCGTTTTGAAATGAGAGGGCGCGTGTAAACGACTGATGGTTTGGAAAGGGCAAGTTTATTGCATAGTGTGTTAAACTGTGAACTCGATAATTTAAGAACTATTTCATTTCTTTTTCAAATGAGTTAACTTTTGTGAGAAAAATATAATGACATTTAACCGCGTGATTTTTATAAGAGAGACTGGTATGGACATGTTCGTTATGCCAGCAAGGGTGGAGGTCGACTGACTCGCTCAGTATATGTAATTTTGTCATAATTTCATGAATTGCTCGAGTAAAGTTTCATTGAATTTTTTTTTTAACTGAGCCAACATCGATTTTGGTTGGGTAAGGTTTATTTCATCGTGGGGTCGAGTGAGAACGATTGTTGAGATCGTCGTGCATGGCTATTTAGTTATGTCGAAGTAGTGTCGTGTATACTCAAGCTTGAACCGTTTTGAGGTACTTGTCGATTTTTCAAACGTGTCAAATGATTTCAAACTAGTATGTTGTCATGCGTGAAGGCTATGAACTCGCTAGGTCGTAAGGAAGTTTTGCGATTAAGGATAAGGGAAGGTGTGGAGAGTGAAAGGGTGGCGTTCAAGCCGATGTTGGTCGATTCATGACCTTGGCATCCCCACAAGGGAAAGGCAGGGATTAACGGGAGCCTCGGCCTTTGATGTTGAGAATGATTTGTTTTGTGATAGTATGCACTTATGTTAGTAACTGGAGATATGGTAGTCGACGAGTGGTGTTGTCGGGGTGGAATTCGAAGCCGTTAACATACCTCTTTTAGCAGCATGTTGATAAGTAGCGTTGTGGATTTTAGATGAAAAGTCCTCGACGTCGAGCAAGAGTTTGATATGGTCTAGTGATCATATTATATCAAGTAAGTCTGGTGCCTTCAATGTGCGAAGTCGGTGGAGGCACCGAGATAGTTATGACGCGTGGAAGGAGTGGATTCCTTTGGGAATTCTGGTTGGTCGGAAGCATTGTTGAAGTCATCTGCCAATTGTTGAGGCCCTTGTTAGGGCGCCGGAAATGAGGAAGTGTTATAGTTGCATTTTCTGGGTTTTCGTGAGGAAGCAAGGGGTTGTACGAGAGCGGTGTGTATCTGGCATGGTATAGGACCCCTTGTGCGGGCATTACGAAATAGAAGACCGATAGTCTGGTCTGGTATATTCCTATGAGGTGCTGATGGTTCGTGTGGGAGTAAAGCGTATAGATCAATCGAGGTGGTTGTAGTTCAAGTATTTTGGTCCGCGAGGTAATACGCTTAATCTCATAGACAACATGAATTTGTTCCTGGCAGATCGTGATGAGCAGACCAGGAACGAGATCATGTTGGGTGGTTTAAATGATCATGATTTTGTGGGTCACCCAAATTCAAGCAAGACAAAGTCGTGAAACGACTTTATCTCAGTTATTGGGGTTATGATCGACATGAAGAGGACAATATTTGTTATGCGTACAAAGTGGTCGCGGAGATTTTGACGGTAACGTGATGATGTGGGAGGGTGATGGATGAGTTAGCGTTATTCGATGCCAAAGTGGTCGTGCAAGTCTTTAGTGTGGCAAGGAGTTTCTTTGAGGCTAAGCAGCGAGCTTGTGTTGTTGTTATGGGTTGAGCATAGGTAAGAATCCTTGTTCGGAGATTTTTGTTGAATTATTCAAAGGTGACTAATATGTGGTGGAGGTATTTGGGTGTTGGTTTGTATAGTGGTATTGCTAATTTGAGAATAACGGGTTCAAGTGTTTGATGGTGGCCACTTCATAAAGGAACCTTGGGTTCCTAGGTCGCAAAGGGGCGTTAGATGAGTTCATCTCACCCCAGTAGAATACTGTTAGAAATGTCGAACTGTTTAATTCATGATGTGTTGTAGGAGACAGGAAAATCCGTGGGAGTGTCGAAGTATTCCTTGAGTGTAAAGGAACCTTAGCAGATAAGGCAATCCTGTTTAGGGAGTGAGAATTGTGCCTTCAAGCCGTGGATAATGCTGGGGGAGCTTGGTTGATTATCTTGTGTGAGGATTTTGAGTAACCGTTTGGCTAAGCGTAGTAATGTACATGTGTTTTCTACGCAATGGAATGGTCGGAAAAGTGGGTAATCTAAGAGGAAAAAGTTTGGTAAGTGACCCAGATATGGGCAATTTATGTTTCAAATTTGCCGTTAGTGAGTTTATGAACCCTAGTGAGGATGTGAGAAGGAGATTAGGGGCATATCATGGTTCGGGTGTTGAGAGATCTGTGTGTCCCTGTTTCAAGATTCAAATTACTATTAATCAAACACAAACAAGAATGATTCAATTACCTGTTTGATTTCAATTCAAAACTCAAACGAATACAATCTGTTTTCATTCTCTCTCTCTCTCTAGACTTCTCTCTCTCTCTCTCTACAACTCTCTCAAGTTCTAATCATCTATCTATTAAACAGCAAAGAAATCTATTTATACCTACAACTAATAACAAGAAAAAAACAAACACAATACAATTGACTTTGACTTTATTACAAAATGACTTTGACTTTTAATGAGAGTTGACTTTCCAAGCTTTGACTTCTTGTAATTTGACCTTCAGTATTCTTGATCTTGTATCCAACAGATTTATGCTCTAACAATCTCCCCCTTTGGATTCAAGATCAACTTCGAAAGAATTTGCATTTCAGTCTTCTCTTTAAGCTCTGTCAGTACAATCTCCCCTTTTACTTTATAACATCTTTATCTTCAAAAGCTGTTTGTATTCTCCCAAAATCGATCTTCAACAACAATCTTCAATAATCTCTTCAGAATTATCACAGAAACTCTTTCAGACTTCAGAAAGAAATTATCTTCAAATTTAGCTCGACTAGCTTCAGCAAATAATCTTCAAAGAAAATTTCAGAAAATCAGCACATCTTCAAACAACTTTGACTTTGCTTGAACAAACTTTCAAACTTTCAAACTTTGAACTTTATCTTCTTCAAATCTTTCACTTTGAAATTTCTGAATTGGACATTTCTTTAAATCATCTCCCCCTTTTTGATGAATAAAGCATCTGGTTCATCAAAACTTTCTCATCAAGAAATGTCATTGTTTGTTCCGACCACTGATCTTTCACGAGCCTCTGATTCTTTGCCAATTCGAACAATGTATTTATCTAGATCTTTGCAAATCCATACAAAATAGGAATGTAACACCTAAATCAACAAATGAATCAATTAATATACCTGTCAGTAACACAAAGTTACTGTGTGTAACGGATACACATAGGAAAGGAGCTTTTTGATGTTCAATCCCCCAGGGCTTCCATCCAATCATCGAAACACCACAAAGAAAATTTCTATGAATGTTATGACAAGAAAACAAATTCCTTGTGTGTTCGTGCAAGTGATAGAAAGAATTAAGCACAAGATGATTGCTTTTATAAAGGCTCAACATTGTGTAAACCACTGAGACAACAGTAGATAAACACAGACTTAATGTGCATGATTGAAGTGCGAAGGTGGGGCAGACTTCCTTCTTTTTCAATATCTAGATTTTCCAAATGAAAATCAGATAGATTATGTGTTGCGTCCCCAGAAAATATGAAACATTTTCTTTTTGAGAAGAAAATGAGTGGTTGGTGGGGTTATAATCAAGAGTTGGCATGGGTTAGTTGCCTATTTCAATAATGTTCACAAAGAATTGTGAAACATTAGTAATATGACTGCCCGACTCAGAAAGTAGTTGGTGCAGAGTTTGATATTCTTTTACTCTGTTCTCTCACCCTCTTTCTTTTAATCATTAAACGCACATCTAACCAAACTCTCATTTCCATTTTACCTCGTCACACATCCCACACTCATTTATTTTTGACTCCTCACACTCAATCACTATGGATTAACTTCTTGGGTAGAAAACACTGGATAACGTGAATCCATAGAAGTTCATTTAAGTCCTAGCACAAAGAACCTGTTAAGTCTAAATATTGTATCCAAGATTTAATATGGAAAGTCAAACTTGTAAAAGTCAATAATGTCAATATTGTCTTAGTCATAGCTTGTTTAGTTTCCTTAGCCGTTAAGGCTTTGTAATAGATAGATGGTGTAAATAGGTTGGTGTTAGTAATCTTGTAGTAACGTCTAGAGAACACTACATTGTAATATTCAGAGACATATGATTTGAAATTCAAGATCTACTTTCTCTCTCTAGATTTTCTCTCTAGTTCTTGTTCCTAAATGTTCATATTTTGAGTAATTGCTTGATTGATTGGGATTTATGATTAACAATTGGTATCAGAGCTGAACCAAACTTTTCAGGAATGATTTGATCATGATTTGAATTGAAATCAGTGTGTTTTGGATTGAAAATTTGAATTTTTCGAAAGTTTTTCAAGAAAACGAGTTTTTCATTGTTCAATCTGAATTTTATGTGTAAAATCGTTTTTAGTGCAAGAAAATGAATTCATTGTGATCGATTTATGTTTGTGATTGTTATTTGTTTTGATTCCATACAGTAATTCGATCAAATTCAATGTCAATTTTTGATTTTTGAGTTTTTCTTAAAAAAAACGAGTTCGTTCTCTGTTCTTGTTCGAATTCGTGTGATTTGTTGTTTTAATCGAAAATTGGTTGTATTTGTGTGTTTAGAACTGTTTTTCGATGATGCTGAAAAGTTCTTGAGATTAAATGTGCAGGTTTCAATCAATCTGAGAAAGAATCTGTCGAGAACACGCTTTGCACAACATTCATATGGTTTGCGCAAGTTACATCGAAGGTTTGCGCAAGATCATCTGATTTGCGCAAGATTCATCGAGTGCCATCTTCGGTTTCAAGGAAAAGCTAATTTGAATATCAAGACCAATACGCAAAGCTTACTTTGCGTATCACACGGGGTCCGAGAAACTTCCTTTGCGCATCAAGGCTGAAACGCAAACCATCCTTTGCGCATCAAGGCAGATACGCAAAGTCACATTTGCGCATCTTTCAGCGTACGCAAAGTTCACTTTGCGCATCAAGTTTAACACGCAAAGGTCACTTTGCGCATCAAGACTCATACGCAAACCTTACTTTGCGTATCTCACTGATTCCGAGAACCATACTTTGCGCAATTCTCATATCTGTCCTTTAAAAAAAAAAGAGTTTGGAATTTTTTTTTTTGTCATCTATGGAATTTTTTTTTTAACTTTGCGCCATAACAAGTGTTTTTCAAATTTTCAATTTTTACGAAATATTCCAATTTGTTCTGATCTTTGATTTTCTGATTTACAGTTTGGGAACGATCATTTGTTTTATCAAGCTGTTTCTCATTCAAAGTTTTCTGAGAGAGAAAATTTTAGATTGTCTGAATTTTGTTTTTGAATTCATTTCAACTAACAATCATTTTTCAAATTTTGTTTGAAACAGGATGAGTTCTCCAATTTTGCTTAGAGGAAGATACGAGCAGTGGAAAATAGATTTTTTCAAATTTGTAGATACACATGAGCTGAGTTGCTATATCAGACTGTCATTGACTGAAGGAGAGATGAAATCTCATACTCCAACAGAAGATTGTACTGAGGATTGGGAGAAAAGAAAGAATGCTGATAATATGGCTCGAACTTTTATGTTGAATAGTATTCGTCATGAGATTAATGGTCACATAAAAACCTATCAGTTGACAGGAAAAGATTTATACAAGTCAACAGGAAAGGAGATATGGGACTATCTTGAATGGACGATGTTAGGGCCAACGGTTGTGTCTGAGCTAAAAGGAAAGATTTCTGAGATGGAATCTAAAATTCAACAGACAGTCTCTGTTGAGAGCAATGAGCAGAAAGTTAAGCAATTGGAATCTGAAAATGCTACGCTTCAAAGAAGAATATCTGACTTGGAACAAACGATGGTTAGAGAAAAATCTGATTTTGAAAATAAAAAGAAAGAGTTCACTAAGAAGTTTTCAGAGTTTTCCAGGAAGAGTGCTGAAGAGAAGAAGTCAATGGAGCTCAAATGCATTAAACTTTCTCAACAAATATCTGATTTTGAGAAAGTACTGATTTTGGAAAGAGAGAAGTTTGAGAAAGAAAAGAAGGCCATAGAACAAAAGAATGTAGGATTATTCAAAGAACTATCAGGCCAGAGAAATGATTCAGAAAAAGGATTTGAAGAAGAAAGATCCATATTTGAGTCTGAAATCAAAAGGCTAACTTCCAAGTTATTTGAACTGTCTGTTACTGCGCTGAAAGAGCAAAGAACGAAGTCTGAATTCAAGACAAAGATTGACCAGCTTGTGATCGAAAGAGACAACTTTGCATCAAAGATCAAAGAACTTGAAAAGTCTGTTTCAAGTTCAAATCAGAAATTCGTCTCTTCACAAAGGTCATTCAAATCCTTTAATCAGATTCGTCGCACTAACCTTTTCTATGATGAATATTTAGATGGTTCAGATACCTATCCAAGGAGAAAAATGTAACACCCTGGATTTTCATTATACATATCGTTGTAATCTTGTGTTTAACCATTGTCGTTAACACCGTTTATAGTTTATCGTTCGAATGCGTGGTCTTCGGTGAAAAGGTGAACTTCCAGTGAGTTTTGCGACTTTCTCGCGACTTGGAGTCGCGGCATAAGTCGCGATGTCCACTATTGATTATGGGTTTACGAGCTTCGCGACTTGCATGAGAGGGGTAGTCGCGACATTAGTCGCGAAAGCCTCTGTTGGTTTTAGGGTTTTATGGCACGGGCGAGTTATGCCGCGAGTTGAGGTCGCGGCATAACCCGCGAATCCCCCTGGACCGACTTAAGGGTTCAATTTCCAATTTATCTCATTTCTCTCAAATCTCTTTCTCTCTATTCTCTCTCTAAATCGTCTCTTTCTCTCTCTAGAGTTTGGTAGTATATAGTTGGTGTTCGATCCGAGGTTTCGGTGTTTTAAGCTTCACCTCTACGTCGTGATCGTTATCTGGTTTTTCGGGTTTTATCCTAAAACCTACTGGTGAGTTCCTACTACCATTTTACAAACTTTATACATGTCAAAATTCTTATTTGCGATATCCGAAGTATTTCTACGGTATGATTTCATGTTCTATACATTTTGATATAAATGAAGTTTTTGGTGATTTTCGGGGTTCCCGATCAGTTTTGACTAAAATGACTGGTTCCGCCTTATTAAAAGTAAAATGATGTTTTACTTGCCTATGTTTGTGACTTATTGAAAGAATGTATATAAACTGGTTTTATGATTATCTTTCTTACCAGCAGTTGGTCTGGAAAATGGCATTTTGAAATATAAATGTGTTGAAAGTTGTTTATCTAGCTTTGAAATGGTCACATGAAATATTGTGACAAGTCATGACTATACTAGTGGATCCCTAGGTATCGAGTCGGCTTCTGGCTGAGAAGGAAATGCCCCTTCTGTTGTAGTTAGATACATTTAATCCTCGGGGACACTTGGTATGGTTATGTGAGACCTGTTACTAGCCACGGGTCAAATGTAGTCTAACGAAGAGTATGACTGGTTCCTTGGGGGCCTCCCTCACATCGTAGTACGGACCGAAGCGTTCGTGGCCATGGTTCCATGTATTTAGCTCATAACTCGGATTTGTGGCTTACTTTGTGTTCCACTATAATCCTTGGTAAATCGGGTAATCCCCGTCATCGGAAGATGTGTTTTGGACCGGTTGTCCGTATATTATCAAAGAACTGTGTTTTGCATAACTAAACCTTTGAAAAGATTTACTTTGATGCATTTGATTATATCTCTTGAGATTTATGAACTGTATGTTCTCACTAGGCTTTAAGCCTAACACTTTTTCTCAAATGATATGTATAACAGGTTTCCCTTAGCGGTGGGATGCACAGGGTTTTGAGAGACGAGTTTGGTCTCGATACATTTTTTTGAGATGACTAAAGTGTGTTGATAGTTGGGCATTGTTAAGTCCCATTCTTTTGATGAATTTTGGATTGTCAACTGATGTAATCTACATAGTTATGTTTAGATTAGTCTGTTGATGAATTCTAGATCCGTACAGGTTTTTGTAAAGTCCAAAGGACTGATACCCTTTTGAGGAATTTATATTAATGCAAATGTCATGTTGCCTATTGTGAGAAGTTTTATTTTACTCAGAATTTTTAGGATGTTACAAAAAAGTTTCAAGAAAGAGAAACTGGTTTGGATGAAGAAATCAGTCAAATATGACAAGACTGATGAGCTGAAAGAGAAGAAATCATGTGTACCTATACACAAAGCAAAGAAGAACAAAGCACCTAACGGTAAGAAATATTATTGTTCTATTTGTTATACACATGATCATATCCATAAGACCAGTGATCATTTCTGGTATGGTTCTTACTCCATATCCCCTACAAAAACTGCAACTAACATTTCTGGACCCAAATACCAGTGGGTACCAAAGAAGAAAATTGATTCTGTGTTGCAGGCACCTCAAGTCAAGGGGGAGTAAGAGAACAATGGCTTTTGAACACAACAGTTCAAAACCCGGACTTTCAAGCTGAAAGATAATGGCTTCTAAGCATACCAGCTTAGGACCCGTTCTTCAACAGAGTTTGACTTCTAAACATAACAGTTTAGGACTCGAACCTTAGCGATCAAAAAGGACTTTACTCCTGTGTTTTTGTATCCGATGAATATTGATGGTCTCCATCCCAAGTGAATTGATCTGATCTCTATCCTATACTTTTTCACTGCTAGATTTTTCTGATATTGATGGTCTAACAATTCAAAAGGGAGTGTTTGATCTCTATTCTGTTTTATCTGACATATTTCAGATGCCTAATTTAAGGGGGAGTAAAGGTGATGACTTCTGATTACTTCAGATCAGAACTCATACTATAAACTGTTTTACTGCTTTCTGTCTTTTATTTTTGAATAAATGATGTGAATAAAGTGGCTTCTGATTACATGACAGATCAGGACCCGTTTTTCAATGTTCAAAGAAGGATATTGTGCTAATATCCAGGGGGAGCTTAAAAGATATAAATCATTTAGTCATGATTTGAGGGGGAGCTGAAAAGGTAAAAATTTTCTGATCTAGATCTCTGATTGTTTGAAAGAAGGACAACTTTCGAACATGAAAAACAATTTTTTAAATGTTCAAACCACTTCTTATTCTCAAAAGATATCATGAATTCAGAAGTGTGATTTTAAATGTTTTTCTTTTTTAGCTTTATTGTTTAACTGACCGTGTGTTTCCAAAGATCAATACTTGTGTATTATCTTGTCCATATACTGTCAAGTATTCATACACATCGATTCAGTATTTTATTTGAAATTGTTATTACCATGTCTCAAATTCAAACAATTTTTCGATGGTAATACCCCCGTTTGAAATTCAAAGTTGTTGAGCATCATTAATTTTTTTTTATATATTTTTGTGCTTTCATTGATAAATTGTTTATATTTGTTCATATAAACAAATATCCAATTCTTTGATACCCTAACCATTTGATTTGATCTGTTTAATTCATTGTCAGATTCTCAAAACAATTCTCTTGACTTCATTTCATTCATTCAATATTCTTGTTTTAAGAATTCTTCAAAGTTCAAATGCTCAAATTTCATTTCTGATTTTTGATGAGCATACATACACTGACATATGATTTCTTGTGATTTACATGTCAAGAAAATCATTGACCAGCATGTACTTTTAGGAACATGGGATTCAGTGTGAGTGCTTAATAGATCTTCCATGGATTCACGATAACCAGTGTTTCCTACCCCAGAAGAAATCCTTTGAGTGATTGAGGGGAGAGGGGTCTAAAAGAATTGAGTGTGGGAGTGATCTGAGGTAAAATGGAAATGAGAGATTGGTTAGATATGAGCTTATATGATTAAAAGAAAGAGGGTGTGAGAACAGAGTTAAAAGAATATCAGAATTCTGCACCAAACATCTTTCTGAGTCGGGCAGCCACATTACTGATTGGTTCACATTTCTTTGGTAACCATCATTGAAATAGGCAAATAGCCCATGCCATATCTTGCATTAACCCCACCAGCTACTCATTCTTTTCTTAAAAAGAGAATGTTTCACATTTTCTGGTTCTTCTCTTGGAAGATACTGATATTGAAAAAGAAGGAAAGTTGCCCCACCTTCGACCCTTTCTCATGCACATTGAGTCCATGTACAATCATTGTTGTCTCAGTGATTTACATAATTCGAGCCTTATAAAACACAATCATTGTGCTAATTCTTTCAAAACACAAGCACGAGCACACAGAAAATTTGTTTTTCTGTCAGAACATTCATTATAAACCTTGTGTTTTTCAATGATTGAATGGAAGACCTGGGGAGTCAACATCAAACCAACTCCTTAAATTGTACATTTGTTGTACACAGTGACTTTGTGTTACTGACAGGCATTCCTAACTGTTTCATTTGTTGATTCAGGGTTACCACGTTTATTATGTCTGAATTTGAAAAGATTCAGATATATATATATATATATATATATATCTTTCATGGATTAACGGCTCAGATCAAAACGCTACATCTGTCAAAGGGGAGATTGTTAGTTGATCACAAAGGGGAAAATCAAAGTCTGAGCTGAAATTGATGAAGTTTTGATGATCATGATGCTCTCATCATCAAAAAGCGGGAGAATTATAAAGATTCAATTTCAATGTTTAAGTTCAAAGTTCAAGTCAGAAATTCAAAATGCTTCCGCTGATTCAAAGTGAAAAGTTTCTGTAAAGAAAATTCAAAGATTCAAGAAAGCTTGTTTTTCCAAAGATGGTTTAGAGATCAAAGTGATGAAGATACTTGTTTGTCTGTTATCGTCAACATTCAAAGATGTTTCAAAGATGAAGTTTCATGTTCAAAGATGTTTCATGTATTATAATTTTCGTTCATGACTTGTTGACTTTTAAAGCTTCAAAGAGAAAAAGACTTTCCAAGATTCTTCAAGAGCTGAAAGATTAAAGATTGTGAAAGCTTCAAAGAGACAAAAGCTGAAGAATCAAGAGCTGAAGATCAGTATCATTTTTTTATTAAATCTTGAATACAAAGGGGGAGATTGTTAAGTCTAAATATTGTATCCAAGATTTAATATGGAAAGTCAAACTTGTAAAAGTCAATAATGTCAATATTGTCTTAGTCATAGCTTGTTTAGTTTCCTTAGCCGTTAAGGCTTTGTAATAGATAGATGGTATAAATAGGTTGGTGTTAGTAATCTTGTAGTAACGTCTAGAGAACACTACATTGTAATATTCAGAGACATATGATTTGGAATTCAAGATCTACTTTCTCTCTCTAGTTCTTGTTCCTAAATGTTCATATTTTGAGTAATTGCTTGATTGATTGGGATTTAGGATTAACAGAACCGATATTCCTATGAAGCAAATGTTGCTCAATATGGTTTAACTATATTAGTTAAAGCACAAATATAAAAATGTTAGATGTATATATGCTCAGAATATAATCATGAAGATATGAGCATTTTTAACCATTGAAGTATTTTCAAACAAGTAAATTGAATGAATGAATATGAATGCAAGAGAATTGTTTGAAAAATCTGACATTGTATGAAAATGATCAGAAATGAATGATATAACAATCAAGGCTTATGGTCAATAATAATGGATATGTGTCTATACGAACCAAGATATAGACAAGTCTTGAAATGAACGTTTCGAAATGAAATTACGCTCAAAATTCTTTGAAGTACAAGCGGGGTGTCTTACCATCGAAAAATATGTTTCAAAATTTGAGACATGGTAAGAACATTTTGAACAAAAAGTCAAACCGGTGTGTGTGAATACTTGAAAGTATAAGGAAAAGACAAAACGCAAGTATTTATCTTTGGAAACACACGGTTTGTAATCATGTAAGCACAAGTAAATCTTGAAAACATTTAAAAATCACACTTCCAATTCATGAAATCTGTTTAAGAATCGGGAAGTGGTTTGAACATTTACGAACATATTTTATATGATTGAAAGTTGTCCTTCTTTCAACCATATATGAGATTAAGATAAGAAATTTAACCTTTCTATGCAGTCTTAAATCTCATGAAGTCATGCTTAAGTCATAAAGATATGATCTTGTAAGCTTCTCTCATCCTGCACAAGTCTCAAAGTCATGTAAAAACAACTTTATTCACAAAATTTATTGAAAAATAAAAGTCATAAAGCAGTAAAACATTGAATATACGAGTTCTAATAAGAAATAATCATAAATCATATCCTTACTCCTTTTGTTGTATGCATAAACTCCCCCTAAATTCATGCATCACAAAAATTTAGCAATTAAATTCTATAAACTCCCCCTTAAAATAATATTGATCATCTTAGAATCTTGTATCACTCCCACTGAGAACATGAACAACATGTTAAAGTGCAGATATCCTTTCAGAAATAATGATAAAGAAATGATGAAAAATTACAATAAAAGAAACTTTAATAGGTAATTACTGATTAGATCTTGAGATTTAGCATACCAAGCTTAAACACAAGAAAATTAAATCTCTTTTCATCTAAAGCTTTGGTAAACAAATCTTCAAGTTGATAATCATTCTTTACAAAGTAAAGTTCTATTGTACCTTTTTCTACATTATCTTTAATAAAATGATACCTGACATCAATGTGCTTTGTTTTAGTGTGCTGCACAGGATTAGCTGATATGGCGATAGCGCTCTTCGAGTCACAATAGATCGGTATTTTGTCAAACTTGAATCCATAGTCTCGAAGCTGTGTTCGCATCCACAAGACCTGATAGCAGCAACTAGTAGCAACTACATACTCTGCTTCAGCAGTCGAAGTGGAAACACAAAGTTGTTTCTTTGACGCCCAGCTAACGAGCTTGTCTCCAAGAAATTGAATATGACCTGAAGTGCTCTTCTGTCCAACATGCATCCAGCATGATCTACGTTTGAATAAGCAGTTAGTTCAAACCCTGTATCCTTAGGATACCACAGACCAAGATCTGCAGTCCCCTTCAGATATCTAAAGATTCGTTTGACAACAGCCAAATGGGATTCTTTAGGATCAACCTGATATCTAGCACACAAGCATGTTGAAAACATTATATCTGGTCTACTTGAAGTAAAATACATTAAAGACCCTATCATACCTCTATAAGTCCTAACATCAACAGCTTTTCCCGAAGGATCAATGTTAATTTTAGTACCTGGTGCCATTGGGGTTCCAATTGGTTTGCAATTTTCCATTTTGAATTTCCGAAGAATATCAAAAATGTACTTAGATTGATTAATGAAAATCCCCGTTGAAAACTGTTTGACTTGTAATCCGAGAAAGAAATTCATCTCTCCCATCATACTCATCTGAAAACGTGACACCATGAGATTTGAAAAGTTCTTATAGTATTTAGGATTTGTAGAACCAAATATAATATCATCTACATATATTTGAATAAGAATGATATCAACTTTTTACTTTTTAATAAACAAAGTGGTATCAACTTTACCTTTTGAAAAACCTGACTTGACCAAGAATTGAGTTAGAACATCATACCAGGCGTGAGGTGCTTGTTTAAGACCATAAAGAGCTTTATCCAAGATGTAGACATGATTTGACTTATCTGGATTTACAAACCCTTCTGGTTGAGAAACGTAGACTTCCTCCTTAAGTATGCCATTCAGAAAGGCAGTCTTCACGTCCATTTGATAGACTGTGAAGTTCTTGTGAGTTGCGTAGGCTAGAAACATGCGGATTGCCTCTATACGCGCTACTGGAGCATACGTCTCGTCATAGTCTATGCCTTCCTCTTGCCTATATCCCTTGGCAACAAGTCTTGCTTTGTTCCTTATAACAATACCATCTTTGTCCTTTTTATTCTTGAACACCCATTTAGTGCCGATAACGGTTTTTCCTTCTGGTTTTGGCACTAGTCTCCAGACTTTCAGGGATTCGAATTGGTTTAACTCTTCTTGCATAGCAGACACCCAATCCGAATCAGCTAGAGCCTCTGATACACGAGTGAGCTCTATCTTGCTGAGGAATGAGTCATGCATACATTGATTCAAAGTTGCTGACCTAGTTTGCACCGGTTTGTCTAAATCTCCAATAATTTGGTGAAGAGGGTGCTCTTTGGTCCAACGATGTTCATGAGGGAGTGGAGTAGATGAAGATTGATCATGATTATCATCCAAAAATCCACTATCATCTTCTTCAATTTGAACATCATGAGGGAGGGATTCAGTTGAAGTAATTGGTACAGAAGCTTCAGTAGGTACAACTTGTTCAGTCTGTTGATCTGTCCTTACAGCACATCCTACTGACTCAGCAACTTCTGGATCATCATTAGTAGATACAACTTCAACTATAGGAGTAGGCATTTGAACAGGAATATCTTGCTGAATCGGGGAATTTGATTCAGTGTAAACATCTAAAGTGGTTGGATGATTAGCCGTTGATGCTTCATCTGATTTGTTCTTTTCAGGTACAGGTTCTGAACTAATTTGCCCAGAAGCTAACACTCCAGTTATGACGGGTTCTGAACTGACTTGTTCAGAAGCCATATCCTCATCACATGTAACGTTTACGCCCTCGATAATAGTCTTCGACTTCTTCAAATAAACTCGATATGCAGCAGATGTAGAATATCTGCCCTCATCTGCCTTAGCACTGAACTTGTTCAGACTCTCTCTGTCGTTTAGCACAAAACACTTACACCCAAATATATGAAATATTTAATGGTTGGTGTTCGGTTGTTGATCAAAGCATACGGAGTCTTTTGAAATCTGCGATGTATCATGGAACGGTTCTGAGTGTAGCACGCAGTCGAAATAGCTTCTGCCCATAAAAATAGAGGTAAGTCAGATTGGCTGAGCATAGTGCGAGTGGCCTCGACTAGCGTTCGATTTCGCCTTTCGACTACTCCATTCTGTTCGGGTGTACGAGCAGCAGAGTATTGATGTGATATCCCGACCGATTCGAGATACTCTTCAACATTTCTGTTTTTGAACTCTGTGTCGTTATCAGTTCTGAGTAATCTGATATTGATATGACAGTGAATGTTCTAGTTACATGATTTACAAAGCAACATGGTATTTATACCAAGGACTAAAACAACAAGCTTAATGACTAAGTAACCTCATATTGACTAAACACACTTTGACTTTGTTGACTAATCTTGACTTGACTTTTCCTATTAAATCTTGGATACAATAATACACTAACATTCTCCCCCTTTGTATTCAATATTTAATAAAAATTTGACATAAGTCTTCAGCACTTGATTCTTCAATCTTTTGTCTCTGACAACTTTGAACTTTGAAGCTCTTTCTGAAGTTGTTGAAGAATCTTGAAAAGTCTTTAACACTTTACAGCTTTGGAAAGTCAACAAGTCTTGAAAACTTTGAAATCTTTGAAAACTTCTTTGAAACTTCTTTGAAACTTCTAGGGATCTTTGAAAATTGTATCTTCATCACTGTAAACTCTGATCAGTCTTCAGAAAAATGAACTTTCACGAATATTCTAATTTGACTTTGAATAATCTCAGAATGATTTCTTTTCATCTGGCTTGGACTTTCAGAATCATCTTTAGAAAGTCTCTTTTCTTCAAATCAGCTTTGAAATTTGAATATCTTAAATTAATCTTTGTAGATTTCTCCCCCTTTTTGATGATTGTGAGCTTCATGATCATCAAAACTTTTCAATTTCAGCACTTTCTTTGAATCTCCCCCTTTTTCAAATATTCTCCCCCCTTTGAGATACATTTGACATTTTCTGCCCTTTGATCTGAATAGTTGAATCATGAACTGTATATACCTGAATCTTTTCAAATTCAGATATAATGAACTTGGTAACCCTGATTCAACAAATGAAACAGTTAGAAGTGCCTGTTAGTAACACGGAGTTACTGTGTACAACGAATGTACAATTTAAGGAGCTGGTTTGATGATGACTCCCCAGGACTTCCATTCAATCATTGAAAACACAAGGTTTATCTATGAATGTTCTGACAGAAAAACAAATTTTCTGTGTGCTAGTGCTTGTGTATGAAAAAATTTAGCACAATGATTGTGTTTCATAAGGCTCAAATGGTGTAAACTGTTGAGACAGCAACAAGTATTACACGAACTCAATGTGCATGAAAGAGGTGCGAAGGTGGGGGCAACTTTCCTTCTTTTTCCATATCTAAATTTTCCGAGTAAAGAATAGATAGCAGATATGCTGCGTCCCCAAAAAAAATGAAACATTTCTTTGTTAAGAAATAAACGAGTGGCTGGTGGGGTTAATGCAAGAGTTGGCATGGGCTCACTGCCTTTTTCAATGATGGTCACCAAAGAATGTGAACCAATCAGAAGATGTGGCTGCCCGGCTCAGAAAGTGGTTGGTGCAGAGTTCTGATATTCTTTTAACTCTGATCTCACACCCTCTTTCTTTTTAACATTTATGCTCACTTCTAACCAAACTCTCATTTACATTTTACCGCTCCACACATTGAGAAAAACTCAACCGGATGAGTTATCTCCCCCACTCTTTGATTTTGACCCCTCACCCCTCAATCACTCAAGGATTACTTCCGGGGTAGGAAACACTAGTTAACGTGAATCCATGCAAGTTCTGTTTAAGCTCACACACGAATCCCATGTAAGTCCTAAAAGAATAGTTTCTCAACAATTTAACTTGAATAGTTAAGCACAAAATGATAATAGTGTCAGAATGTATGCTCATGAAATTTGAGCAATTGAACTTTGAAAATTTCTCAAAACAAAGATATTGAATGAATGAAATGAAATCAAGAGAATTGTTTTGAGAAGCTGACAATGTATCAATCAGATCAAAATTAAATGGTTAGGGTATCAAAGAATTGAATATTTTGTTTATATGAACGAATATAAACAATTTTAGCAATGAAAGCACAAGATTGAAATGATGAATGATGTATGATGCTCAAACAACATTTGAAAGCAAACGGGAGTATTACCATCGAAAAATAGTTTCTTTTAGAGACATGGTAATAACAAATTCAAATGAAGTATTGAACCGGTGTGTGTGAATACTTGACAGTATATAGAAAAGATAATATGCAAGTATTAATCTTTGGAAACACACGGCCAGTTAAACATGAAAGCTTAATAATGAAAAACATTTAAAAGCTCACTTCTGAATTCATGAAATCTTTTGAGAATAGAGAAGTGGTTTGAACATTTAAGAAACTGTTTTTCATGCTTGAAAGTTGTTCTTCTTTCAAACAATCAGAGATGTAAGATTAGAAGATACTTACACTTAAGCTCGCCCTTAAATCATTATAGAATGATTTAGGTCAGATAAGCTCCCCCTGGATATTTTGCATAATATCCTTATCTGAACATTGAAGAACGGGTCCTGATCTGTCATGTGATCAAAAGCCACAGTCCTTTACATTAAAGTTCGGGTTCTAAACTGAAGTGTTTAGAAGCCATTGTCTTTGACATTGAAGTTCGAGTTCTATGTTGTAGTACTTAGAAGTCAAAAACTTGTACTTTGAAGTACGAGTCCTGATCTATACATGATCAGAAGTCAAAATCTTGACACTTAAGTTCGGGTTTTGAACTATTTTGTTCAAAAGCCAATGTTCTTTGACTTTGAAGTCCGAGTCCTGAGTTGATTTACTCAGAAGTCAAACATCTTGCTCCCCCTTAAACTTTAGGTGCCTGCAACACAATTTTAGCTTTTGGTACCCACTGGTATTTGGGTCCTGATGTGTTAGTTGCAGTTCTTGTGGGGGTAACATAATATGAACCATACCAGTTATTAACAAAATTTTTACTTACAAAGTCATGTGCTCCACAGTAAGAACAACAAATCTTCTTTTGAGCAATCTTGATCAAGTGGTTAGTAGAATAATACATATCAGGATTATCAAAAGATTTACCTTTATGCGTTCTGTTCTTTTTGGCATTAGATGTGGATGCAGATGATTTGTCATTCTTCTTCTCATCATCTGAAGAACTCTTCACTCTCCAGACCATCTGATTTTTCTTAGAAGAATTTTCAAGAGTTTTAACATAGAAGCTCGCTGAACCATCAACAGATTTATCATAAAATAGATTAGATGGTCTGATCTGACTTGATTTGACAGTTTGTGGTTTGATACTTTTCTTTTTGAAAACATTTTTGTCATGAATAGAACTTGAAGTTGTTTTGAAAGAACAGACTGATTATGTTGAGTTATCAACAGGTGATTGATCAATCACATCAGCTGTAATCTTTTCTAACAAATCAACGTTTGCAGCTTCTAAGTCATTTATCTTTTTAGTCAAAATGTTTCTTTCAGAAGTTAGTGTGTCAAATTTGTGTGTCAAATCAGATCTGGCCTTCTGTTCTTTAAGAAAATCTTATGACAGAACAGATAATTTGGATGTGAGCTTAGATATTTCAGATTCAAAATTTAAACGTTCAAGCTCAAAATCTTTTTCCAGGTTCTTGGATTTTTCAGATATTTCCTTGAAAATCCCAGTATTTCTCTTTTCCGCGTTTTTCTTTTCAAGCTCATAAGACTTTTTGTTTTCTTTGAAGATTTGTCTTTCTTTTTCGAGCAAGTCTTGTAAAGTAGAATTCTGTTTGGGAAATTCAGTTATTTTATCTTCAAGAACTTGTCTTTCTTTCGCAAAAGTGTCTCTTTCAGTAATTAGAATCTTCTCAAATTCAGACACTTGCTTGGAAAGTTTAATGCATCTTAGCTGCAAATCCTTTTTCTCTTGTAATGTTTTCTTTGAAAATTCAGATATCTGTTGAGTTGAGAGTGTCTCCAGTTTTGATTTTTCTTTATCTGCTTGGATGCTTTTTGATAGTTCAGCATTCTGTATCTCTAAGGCAGATATTTTGTCTTCAAAAGCCTTAAACTTGTTTTGAAGCTTGACTGATTCATCTTGCAATTCTGATGATTTCTGTTCAGTCGTCTTCAGTTGGCTTTGAAGATTGCTTATCTTTCTCACTTTTTGTAAAATTATTTTCTCTTTTACCCCTATGATTTTTTCTTTTATTTCAATTTCATTCTCACTTGCTCTGATGATACCTGCAAAATTAGATTGAGAATTATTAGCACATTATGCACAAACAGGAGTTTTATCAGAATTTGACAAATTTAATTTCAACTCCTGAATCTGTTTTAGAAGCTTTGAATTCTGATTTTTCAGTTGATCTCGTTCAGCTTCTATCTTTGGTATTTCCGGCATGTACAAAACATCCATATCTCTTGCAGATAAAATAGTATTTCCTCTCTCGTCTGTAACAGGCATCTTGTCAGATTGGCTTAAAAAAATGTTCGTCAAAAATCAGAAAGTTATGACCACTATCAAAATATGTCCCCCTCCCAAACCAATTCAGAAAAGTTGACTAAAAAGTCAAACTTGGATCACACAAAAAATTTAATTTTCAAAAAAAATAAGTCTTGAAACTCGCACGACACTGTACACACTAGTCACTGTTCACGTTGAAACTCGCAAATGGTAACGTGCGCGTTTCTAGAACTCGCAGGCCAATAGTAGCGCGTTTGCTAAAACTCGCATGACGATGAAACTCGCAAGACACTGGAACTCGCTAATCATTGTTTCGAACAAACTCGCAGATCAAACAACACGCAGAACACTGTTGTTAGCTCGTTACGCTTAAACTCACACGCCTCTCTAGCGCGTTTCGATCAAACTCACACGTCTCTCTAGCGCGTTTCGATCAAACTCGCACGTCTCTCTAGCGCGTTTCGATCAAACTCGCACGTCTCTCTAGCGCGTTTTGATCAAACTCGCAGGCTTTGACTTGGGCGTTTATCAAATTCGCTTGTCTCTATCTGCGCGTTTTACCTAAACTCGCACGTAACCAACACGGTATCTTGAATAATCGTCCACAATAACCAACACGTATTTCTTTCCGCCTAAGCTTTGCGTTCGCATCGGACCACAAAGATCCATATGCAACAACTCTAGTGGAGAACTGATACTAGGTTCCGGCTTCAGTTTATGTGGAGCTCTCTTCATCTTCCCTTTTTCACACGCTGCACACAAGTGTTCTTTCACATACTTGAGCTCAGGAAGTCCATTCACTAACTTTCCATTGACCAACTTGTTTATATAACAAAAATTCATATGAGATAACCTTCGGTGCCAAAGCCAACTTTGCTGTATCGAGGCTTTTGTCAGTAAGCAAACCTGATTGTCATTCTGAACCTTTGAAAGATTGATGGTGTAGAGATTTGTCTTTCGATTTCCGACTAAGAGTTCTTTGCCGTCTTCAGTACGGACCGAACAACTCTTAGCTTTGAAATTTACCTCTAACTCTTTGTCACAGAATTGACCGATACTAAACAAGTTGTGTCCTAAGCCTTCGACATAGCTCACCTTCGTAATCGTTATATTGTCTTGAATGATGTCACCAAATCCTAAGATTGGTGAAAACTGGTCGTTCCCAAATCGTACATTGCCGCTGAATTTCTCTGTATAATTAGACAATAAAGCTTTCTACCCAGTCATATGCTTGGAACAACCGCTATCCAAGTACCACATATGCCGGGTCTGCAAGAGAAATCAGGAAACAACAATTTTAGGTACCCATTTAAAAACGGGTCCTAACAGATTAGCACATGATTTTGGTATCCATTTGAATATGGATCCTCTTTTCCTTTGAGCACTTTTGAAAACATTTGATTTAGAAGAATACACATGATAAGATCCAAACCAATCATTAGAATTATGATGATAACCAAAATCATTCCACTGATAATAATAAGATTTAGTAGTAGGAGGAGATAATCGGAACAATTGCTTTATAAAATATCTCTTGTAAGAAGTTACAAGGTTTTTATTATGAGAAGCAATAGAACCAACTACATCACACACACTACTAGTTGATCTATGACAAGAACTATCAGTAATTGATTCTGCCTTTTCATCACTCTTCCTTTTAGGTCGCCATTCAGATCTCTCTTCTGACCTTTTCTTTCTTATATCTGAAACACAAAATTTAGATTTATTAATTAAATCAGATTTCTGAAATTGATTTTTCTTGTGTTTACCAGTGTTATTCTGTTTATGTGAGCGCTGTTTCTTATGTTTCTTACCCTTTGCATAGTAATCAACATTCACAGAAACTGATTCACCAACCTTAGTTGATGATTCACCTTTTTCATGAACACTTGGTAAAGCTTGTCCATTTATCACAAAAGTAGAATGATTTGGAAGTGGAGCATTAAAGTCAAACATATCAATTTCCTCTATACACCCTTCATCAGAATTTAGGAAATCATTTGCATACTCAAATAAATCATCAAAATCAGTCTCAGAAGTTTGAAGTACTTTAGAAGATGGAGAACACACTTTAGATTTAACATGAAAATATGTGTTCTTCAACACTGTAGAAAATACATCTAGTGTTAGATCACCCAAAATTATTTCATCAGATAAAATATTTTCTAATTCAATTATTTTGCTTTCTAAAACAAGTGGAGGTACATAAATTTTAGCTTGAACAGGTTTTGCCTCCATCTCAGTAGAAGAATAACTAGCAAAATAATCATTTGAAAGAAATTTTGATGTTTTAGAAAGATAACTATCATTCAGTCTTTCATAGCATAATGGTAGTTGCATTTTCTTTAAATTCATTATTTTCTCATCTTCTTTTGCTTCAACTTCTTTAGATGATTTGGTGATAAATTTGGGTTTCAAATGAGAATATTTATCAGCATCATACATATAATTTGCATTATATATAGCTGGCTGTTTTCTGATAGCTTTTTCTAGGTAATGAGGATTATCATAACCTAGTCCCCATTTTTCTTTAAAATCAGCTTCTTCATTAGGTGTATTCAAGAAAATCGTTTGATCTGTTTGGCCTCGAACATATAGTTTTGCTTCCAGACCATTTACCTTTTGCTCTAAAGTCTTGTTCTCAACCTGCAATTTAAACGCTTTTAGAATACATTCTTGTTTTTCAGAATCAGACTTGGACAATTGTTTTTGCAACTCAGAAATCTTACTTTCAAAACAATCTTTTTCATTTTTAAAATCAGAAGCAGATTTGTGTAGAGAATCAATTAAATCTTTGTTCCCAATAACTGATTTATTAAGTTCAAAGATCTGTTGATTTCTCCTAGAAACTCTGTCTTTTTCCTTTTTCAGTTTGGTTTGAAGGTCTTGAAGTTCGACCATCATGGCTTCCATTTTGGTTATGAAATCATTTTCAGTTAAGTTCATTACCTCATCGGTAGTCTCATCATCAGAATCATCATCTTTCTCCTCTTTTCCCATCAAGCATAAATGAGCAGTCTCTTCTTGTTCTTCCTCCACATCAGAATGATCCAACCAGTATTCGTCTTCTGTCATTAATGCCTTGCCTGCCTCCTGTTGCTTGGCCAAGAGCATTTTGTTTTTGTAGTACTCCGAATTGCGAACCTTTGGCTTACGACAATCTTTTGCGTAATGTCCGACCTTGCCACAATTGTAGCATTTGATCAGATCATCACCTTTCTTTTCAGTACTGGTGTAGTCATTCACAAACTTTTTCTTTTCTTCCGGCTTCTTCTCAACAAATCTACTTCCTTCCACTCTTTCTTTATGCTCGTGGTTCTTTGAGCTTGATGAAGAATATCTCTGAGAGTTAGAACTCGGTTTCTTGTAGAATTTCTTTTGAAAAGCACGGGTTAGTAAAAGCTTTGCTTGCTTAAGATTCTCTCCATCATCTCCATCAGATTTAGACTCTGATTCAGAACTGGACATCACTATCTTCTTCTTTTTCTTCTTCTCTTTCTTTTTCTTCTCGTTCTCTCCAGCCACCAATGCTATGGGATCAACAGCCTTCTCAACTTTCTTTTTCTCAGATCTTTTCTCCTCAACCTCTTCCTCATTCTGTCGTAGAGTCTCGTAGACTTCATGTAGTGGAATCTCACTCAAATCTTTCATCTGCTTCATTCTACGAGTGTGGTTTTTCCACTTGGGTTGTAAGATGCTGAGAAACTTGACATTGTTTTCTATCTGCTTCTTTGTGACTTTATTCTTGGAAAGCTCATTGAGAAGCAGTACAAATCTTTCATAAGTTTCCTCCAAACTTTCATTCTCTTTAGCCTTGAATTCTTCATAATTGTTGATACAATTGGCCACCTTCATTTGATTCCCAATTTTAGAACCCATCATCATCTTCTGAAGTTGATCCCACATAGATTTGGCAGTTGCATTGTAGCTGTCTATTTTCACATAGATCTCATTGGTCATGCTTTGTAAAAGCAAAGATCTGGCTTGTTTATCAGCATCAAACCGACTGTTTTGTTCAGCAGTGAATTGAGCATAATCTTTATAAACTCTCTTTGTTTTCGGGGCTCCATCTGAGTCATTACCTTCAGCAGGAATATCATCAGGAATTTTTGGCATTGGACCTTCTGTAATAGATGGCAGAATGTTCTTTCCATTTGTTTGCCGATCAACAAAATCGAGAAAGTGGTCCTTCCATTGTTCATATTCCCCTTTTAACAATATTGGGGGCTTGACATCTATGCCAATTGAGAGAGCGTCTCTTGAAGTCATCCTGTTTGATAAAATATGCAATAAGAAACTTGAAAAATGATCGTCAGAAATTCAGAAAAAAAATTGATCACAAAAAGGAAATAGAAACTCGCAGATCACAGAAAAAAATGCTTGAAACTTGCAGACGCCTAAACTCGCAAAGCACTGTTCAAATAGAATTCACAGGCTTAGGCGTGCGTGTTTGTGAAACTCGCAAGCAAAGGGTTGCGCGTTTTGTCAAACTCGCAGACCAAAAGAATCACTGAAACTCGCAGATAGAGGCGTGCGCGTTTCCTTAACTCGCAAATGCCTACTTGCGCATTTTAACAAACTCACAGACTAAACTCGCAAGATGAAACTCGCTATTGTTGCGTGTTTCAATACTTAGAAATTTTTTCCCAATTTTCAAACTCGCAAGTGATTAAACTCGCAGATTGAAGACTAAACTCGCAGGCTTCGATCTAAGCGTTTCTAGAACTCGCAAACAACCCTTTGCGCATTTTTCGACCATAATCAAAATTCTTCAGCTTGCATGTTCTTCCGATGAACCCTGCGCGTTTAATAGATCTTGCGTGTTCTTCACTTTGTCGAGCAAAAACTTGATTTCTTACACTGAAATCGATCTAAACCTTTGTCAATTGGCTCAAGACTTTGCAGGAATGCTCGATTACAATACTAGAACTTATTACAATGCAAGAATTTCAAAAACAAACAGGAATCGATAAAATTTGAATTGATTTACAGTGCTTAGAAAACTTCGAACAAAAAATCTCTCTAAATCCAAAATTCACCCTTAATCTGTGTGAAATAGCCTAAATGACCTGAACCAAACTTGTTCTAAACATCAATTCGATTACAATGAAAGCAAAATCAGATCAAATGCACTACTAGAACTCAAAAATTGATTCTGAACAGTAATTAGCGAGTTCTTGAAAACTGTCGATCAAAAATCTTCAATTCAATCCATTTCTGAATTTCAATCTGCTCTGATACCAATTGTGTGTCCCTGTTTCAAGATTCAAATTACTATTAATCAAACACAAACAAGAATGATTCAATTACCTGTTTGATTTCAATTCAAAACTCAAACGAATACAATCTGTTTTCTTTCTCTCTCTCTCTCTAGACTCCTCTTTCTCTCTCTACAACTCCCTCAAGTTCTAACCATCTATCTATTAAACAGCAAAGAAATCTATTTATACCTACAACTAATAACAAGAAAAAAAACAAACATAATACAATTGACTTTGACTTTATTACAAAATGACTTTGACTTAACTTTGACTTCTTGTACTTTGACCTTCAGTATTCTTGATCTTGTATCCAACAGATTTATGCTCTAACAAGATCTTAATCATACGTTTGGTCTAAGGATTTCACTTGTTAGCGAGCTCATCTGAGAGGCAAGTTTGTTGTTCTCGAGGAAGAAGTAGAAAAGGTGGTTAAATGTAGTGCACGGAGTGGGTCAGACTTGGCATGTATGGAAGGGTTCTAGGTGAGCCTGCCTTCCAGTGTTAAACTATTTGGAATAGCTTGGTGTGAGCTTGGTCGCTCCATGTTTGAGCGGGGGAAGCTTGGATTTATCATAAATATAGTCGAATGGTTGACGGATGCGATGAGAAATTGATGTATGTGTCATTATAATTCGGTTAGTTGGAACCGGTAGGCAAAGAAGGATATAGATTGTGGAAGTTTTCTTTTAGGTATGTGAGAAGCTAGGGTGACGATGCTGGAGCGTCGTAAGTATAATGCGCATGAGTTGTGAAACATCGTGAGTTGCGACAGTGTGGTTTGGGAGAGAAAGTGTTTTTGCACTAGGCATATGTGGTGTTGAGGGGAAGGTATTGTAATACCCAAGTCCAAATGTAATTGGATGGGAGTTTGGGTGAGTGGTTGCTAAAGGCTTAAGTTGGAGGGCTGGATTGTAAAATGGGAAAAAGGGGTTAAAACCCTATATCTTTTTTCTCCCTAATCATTTTGGGAGTGGCGGCTTGAAGGAAAGAACCAGAGAAAGGTGCAATGGTAGTTTCATAAAGGCCAAGAGACATCGTGGGAGTTAGAAGAGGATTTGAGATCCCCATTATCCCAGTTTGTTCAGCGAAGGAATTCCGGGGACGTAATTCTTCTGGGGGGAGATTCGAGTAATTATGAAGTTGAGTGCTAGTTTATTGAAAAGACTAAAGATTGGGGTCTAAAGTGAAAATAAAGGAAAAAAGGGTTCTTACCCTAAAACTCACCTTCTCTCCTCATTTGTGGAGGGCGGTTGTTTAAGTTTGGAGAAAGGGAGAGTGTGCCATGGTAGACGATTTTGGAGAAGAAGGAAGGGGGTGATATTCATAAATTTTAACCTGCATCATTTCCTCAAGGTAAACTCTATCTTTGTCTCGATCATTTTAGTGTTGGGAGCTTTGTTATCCTTTTGAGTTAATCTTGGATAGAATTTTGGGGAATTTCTCATTTTATGTTTGGTGAGAACTTCAGATCAGATTTCCTCTTTCTCCCTAAAATGGGATTGGGGTTCAGTTCGGATTAGTTGTTTATGTGGGAGTTGTTAATCTTGGATTTTGGGAAAATAAGCTAGATTTTGGGAATCGATGTCAGCCTTAGGTCGTTAACCAGCAACCTGTATGTTGAAGTCGCCGCCGACCTGCGGCTGAGGGCTACACCGCATGTTTAGCGGTGGTGGCCCGGTGTGTGATAAGGTCGAGTGACCTCGGGCGTTTAGATGCTGAGCGAATTCCGGTGTGGGGAGCCAAGGGACTCCGGGCACTCAAGAGCGGGGCAACCTCGGTGAAAAGGGAGAGGTTGGGCGTCATCAACCGGGTCTCAGCCCCAACCCCGGGCGTCATTGACCGGGTCTCAACCCAACCTCGGGTATCATTGACCGGGCTTCGGCCCAATCTCTCAACCATGCGGCCGTGCGACCGAGTGTTGGCAAGCGACGTCGAAGCCTAAAGCCCTAGACCCAAGATGATTGTTGGGCCGAGTTGTTACCTTTTTGGGCCATAGGAGAGTGGATCGTTAAGTATTTATCTTTCTCATTGTTAAGTCTGATTTTATAGTAATCATTGTATTTATAGGCTTGGTCAAATACTGTGTTTAGAGTCTAATACTGTGTTGTATTGACCAAGGGTATTTAAGTCCCTTTGGTCTTTGTTCCTTGTAAGACATTCACGCATTCTATTGAATATTGTTACTTTACGCTTCAAAGCTTTCTCTCTCTACTTTCTCTCTCTAGGATTTAGTGATCTTGGACTCACACTCATGCTCCCTAGTGTGGAATGGACCGTGTATCGTAAAGAGTACCGTTTGACTGAAAGATAGGAAGAAACTTACCAGTCTTTATCGTTTTGAACAATAGGTCTTTAATCCGGCCTTAATGAGTACGTGAGAGATCTTTAGCGGTGGACACCAGGTGAGTTTTCTAACCAGAGACTTCCTCTTGTTTATGCTACTGTAAGCATGTGAAGTTTATTAAATTACCGTTGGTATTCCTGCTACTTTTATGCTACTTTTATGCATGCGAGATTTAATTAAATGGGAGTCTTTCTAACTGAAAGTATGGTAACTTGTGTTTTAATATTAAACGCATGAAATGTTATGAGACCGTATACTTATCTGATATATGAACCTCATGTTTTGCTATGTGTAAAAGTTGAATGGTTGTATGCATACATTTTCAGTGTGGGTGTGTAAAGGCTAAGTCGGAGGGTGTGTTCCACCACTGCTCAAGTCGGGGGGTGTGTCCCGTTTATGCCATGGAGGGTGTGTTCCGCCAGTGCTCATGTCGAGGGGTGTGTTCCGTTTATGCCATGGAGGGTGTGTTCCAGTTAAGGCAGCGTGAGACTAACACGGTGTGTTCCAGTTAAGGCAGCGTGAGACTGACACGTTGTCACGAGGGGCGTGACTTTTAGTGTGCCGATTACGTATGTGGTTTGCGAGTAAAAGTTTAAATGTTTTAAAGTGGAGAGTTGTTTATAAACGCCATCAAACTGTTTTAAACATTGTTGTTGATGCGAATGTTGTTACTAGAGGGAACTCACTAGACCTCATGGTCTAACCCTCGCACTTTCAAAACTGAAAACCTTTTCAGGTAGACGCGAAATAGGAGGATCCGGTGAAGGCAAAGAGAAGGTGCGAGCGGTATCCGATTCTAGAAGACTTCCTTATAGTTAGTTGTTTTAAATTCTCAGTTGTGTAATAGGTTGTCTTCTGTAAACCTTGAAATCTTATTGTAGACTTGGGGCCATTTTGGGCATGAATTCATAATAATCAATTATGTTAATTGTTGGAAGTTTTGGGTTGTTTCATATCATGATAATACCATGAGACCAACTTATTTAATTACTTATTACTTTGTATCTTTGATGTAATGGATATTAAATATTGTAAATTAATTTTTTTTTGTTTGAGCTGCTTTCAAGTTATAATCTTTGCAATTAAAAACCTTTAAACATGACAAGTGTTACTTGTACACTAAAATGTCTCTCAAATTTTGAATATAATGATAGGTTTTCATACATGTAATTTGAATTTGCTACAAAAGTAGTATTAATATGTACCAACTGAAAAAGTTGGTACCAATACAATTGATTGATACACGATATGAGATTTTACATACAAATTATAATTAGTTGGTAACGATATTAGAAAAAAACTTGGTACCATTCTAAGGGGTTGTTTGCTTGGTTTTCCATTAAGTTTGTATTATGGGTGTTTGCGGTGCGGTTTGGGGCAAAACCGCAAACCGCAACGCATATGCGGTTTGAGTATTTTCCCAAACCGCAAACCGCACCGCATATACCTCAAACGCACCAAACCTTACCGCGAAATGCGGTGCGGTTTATGTGGTTTGTACCTCACGTACTTTACACCTACAATCCAGTAATGATAAGATTAAAACTTCATTTTAAAATCAACGATAACGTGACCGTAGTCCAAAAATTAAAAATATTCAACACGTCTGATTCCTAAATACATATTACATAAATATTACAATTGTTTTATATATACATATATGTATGTGTGTAATATATAAAATTAAAAATATATACATATATATAATGTGCGGTGCGGTTTGATAACTCAAAACCGCAAACCATATCGTATAGTGCGGTTTGGTAAAAATTCAAACCGTAAACCGGAACGCGGAAGTTCTAAACCGCGCTTTGCGGTGCGGTGTGGGTGGTTTATGCGGTTTGACGGTTTATTTGTGGATTAATCTGTCTGTATAGATTGAAAATGTTTTTACTTGAGAGAGTTTTTTCACAAATGAAAGGAGCGTGTTTTTTATTTTAATTGGAAGAAACATATTTGAAAAAAAAACTTAGCTTTCTACGTAAATATCCTCCTAGAAAATTACTAAATATGCCACTTTCTATTTAACCAATACCAAATAGTAATCTATATCTATACTATATTATAAAGCACGGATAAAAATCTTTTAAAAACAATTGTTAAAGCTTAATGTACCGTTATTTAATGCTAATTACTTAAAATCTCTTAAAAACAATCATTAAATCTTTATGTATTACATTTAATGCTATTTATTAACTTTCAATCATTATCTCTTACCATTTTAACTCCCATAAAATCACTCCTCACTTCAATCCCTAAAATCACTCCCATGCATAATTAAATAATGATAAAAATCAAATTTTTAAATATAAATTTTGTTAGGATCAAACGCTTACCACTACGCCAAAAGCAATTGTTGATGGAGAAGGCGTAACTTTATTTTCTTATAGCGTAGCAGCCAACGTCACGTTTCGATTTAGAAAGATGCTGGTCAATGACCCAACAACCCCCCCCCCCCCTCCAGCATCTGCCAGCACTAACAAGATCTTCGTTAGAAGTCAATGGCTGCACATCATGCCTTTGGCATTTAAATGCACTTCATGGGATTCGAACCCATGACCTGCTCTAATACCACATGTTAGGATCAAGCGTTTACCACTACGCCAAAAGCAATTTTTTTTAAATATAATTAAGAAAATCTAACAGAATATTTAATGTTTATTTAAAAAAAACATTATAGTATTAAATCTAAAATAAATTACATTATTATTAAACTATCGAATAATCTCTTAAAAACAAGTTTTTATGCATTAAGTACTGTTTATTAATGCACATACTTAAAATTCAAGAATTCAAGTAATGATGCATAAGTATAATTTTCTAAAGCTATATATTTGAATTCATAACTAACTAATAAATATAATCAAAACAAGATAAAAATCTTAATTTAAATATAAAGAATTTAAAATATATAAGATAATAATTGAATTCTAACAAAATACTTAATTTTTTTATATAAAAAACATTATATTATTAAACCTAAATTAAACAAATTTATTTAAAAAAAATACAAATATTTAATAAAATTTATTTAAAAAAAATTGTATTGCACGAGTACCCTTCTATTATATAATAATTCAAATACGACTAAAAAACAGCCTTTAAGTACATCCCCTATAAAATATTTAAAAAGTTAATTTTAAATTTAATAGAAAACATAATATGGGACCCAATAGCCGAAAACAAAAAGGTAAACGATTTCATTATATATTTAAGAGAAAATTGCATCAAAATGGAACCAACTTTTACCCAATTTCTATTTTGGGGAACCAACTTTCAAAATCATCATCTAAGGGTCTCAATCAAACTTTTTGTTTATTTAAGGGTCTCATTAACTTATTGACCTGTTGTTAATGATGACATCACTCATATTTTTTGCCAACTAAGATTCCATATCATTATATCTTTTGCCGACTTAAATTCCACATCATTATTATAATTATAAATATAAATCTAAAATGTTGACATGACACATAAATTTTTTTATTAGAAAATTAAAATTCCACGTCAAATTTTAAAATTAACTATAATTAAAAATTAATTATAGAAATTTGACCACCAACAATAATATTCCTTTGTGTATTCCACATCTCGTTTTTTAAAAAAAATCGATAATATAAATTACAAAACTTTTTCAACTAAAATCTCACTAATTGATGCAATAAAAATTAATTTTAAATGTCAAATTAAAGATTTTATATATCCGACCAATCATATCCATATAAATTACAAAGTTTATAACAACTTCGGCAACCAAAATAAAAGTTCATAACATTCACACTATCAAGATTAGAATAAAGTCATGACAAACAATTGTTAAAAAAAATGGTTGAAAATCTTCAATCTTCGACTGCTTCTTAAATCATCCTTATCAAACTTGAGCATCAACTTCAAATTGTGGAACTATCGAACTTCATTGGTGCATAATCAATATTAACTTGTCCTATGTAAACATACGCAAGTTAGTGCAAAAATGTACGTTAAATGCAAATATACAAACAACATGTCATTATACCTATTATTGAAGCACCATCCACAACAATAGTTGGTATACCTGTCTCAAAACTAACCCGTGAACTCTAGGAAATAAACATATTTTTAGCTACAATATTTGCTATATATATATATATATTCAACCACAATGGGAATGCCGATTATTATACTTACCCTTATCTTGATTCCAATAACCAAATCATCCTCTTTTGTATTGTTTTTTCTCGGCTTGGATTTTTTGGCCGAATTGGTGCATCTTTTTATTTTGATTTTTACAACTCCTATAATTATGTCATATCTCCAAACAATTTCTACAAGTCATATTCCGCCCTCATTTGGCAGTTGCATGTTGTAGTTTTTGTTAATATACTTTTTTATCAACAAAAGTCGATCTAACAAATACCTACGTAAAATGTATATAGAAGCAAGAACTTACCTGACCACACTAGAAAATATGTTTTAATGCATCTTGAACTCGCATAAAAAATGTTACTTTTCCCCTTCGTATCAATAACCAAGAAGGACTAGAACACAATACTATTAGGAGAACCATATTAGCAAACATATTGCCTAACTGTTTTAGCCTTTCTTTTAGTTGCAAATGGAAAACTAGAACACTTGTTGACAAATAATATAGATATTCATAATTCATTGCCAAATAACTTAAAAAGGATTATGCATTCTTTCTAGGTTTTCATTCATTTAAAGTTAGTCCTTCGCAAGATCTCATCGTCTTATTGCTTTTCATTATCCATCTCAGTAATCCTTGCTAAATTTAATCTATGAAGATACAAATACATTACATAAGAAAGGACATATTCCAAATTTCCATTACTAATTTCAATAATTACTCAACATTCGACATAAGTATGTATATTTCTCGACGAACTTATTTAAAACGGAAACATACTACTCTAATAAATGTCCAAAGAATATACTTGCACCTTGAAAATACAATACTAGCGAGTACCTTTGCTAGCAAAAACTCTTCGTTGCCGACTATAATGATTAATGAATGCGACCGAGAAGTTCTTTTCTTTAGCAACTATTTTTTTCCTTTTCACACATAAACGCAGGGAAGGTTCTCATACGTGATGGAGAAGTACCCAACGTCTTCGGCGACGGTGCCTGTTGGAGAGGGCAGCGCTGGAAGAGAATATCGACTAGGGGCGACCACAAAAGCGGAAGTGTGAACGGCAGCTAGGGCTGCAATAAAGGGAAGGAGATAGTAGTCGATCGATGAAACAGTACGGGAGGAAGGAGACGATTAGTTTTCTAGGGTTAATTTAAGTTTTTCTATTAATCATGATATGGAAACATAATTTCCACCTAATATATTTTAAATTATTAATTTGCCATGTCATTTTAAAATTACCGGTTACCTGTTGAGCAAGTCAATAAGACCCTTAAATAAACAAAAAGTTTGATTCAGACCCTCAAATAATGATTTTGAAAGTTAGTTCCCCAAAATAGGAATCAAGTGAAAGTTAGTTCCATTTTAATGCAATTTTCCCTATATTTAAGAGTAAACTATGATTTTCGTCCCTGTGGTTTGATATTTATAACGATTTTCATCCCTGGTCTTTAAAAACTGCTTTTTTCATCCCTGTGGTTTACTATTTGTTGCTTTTTTAGTCCCTCTGACTAACTTCATTAACAATATCCGTTAGGTCAGGGACAAATTGGTCTTTTTATATATATATTTTTATCTTTTTTCCTTCAATTTTCGTTATTATAATATTATGGTATATAATATACATTTATTTATAATCCACAACTCTCCCAAAAGGAGAACACCCATTTCCGGCGAGCCAATCTCCATCCCATTTCCGGCGAGCCTTTTTCCGGCGAGTTAATCTCCACCCATCCTCATCATGTCCCTTCCCGTCCCTCCCTTCTAAGTTATAAGCACATCTTTCTTCTCCGGCAAAATGATGGTTATAACCACTTCAACTTCTCTACTAACTCCCCTATTTTATGCCATGATTATAATGGATGTTTATCACGAGAATCACTGATCACCACCTGTACAATGGGTTTCTTCTCCGGTTGACACAATAGTTCTTCCCATCTTTTTGTAAAACCACTTTGGAACCCTGTTGTACTGGATCTCTATGGTGCAGATCTTAAGAAATCAAAACAACCCTCAAGATGGTGCAAATGGGTTATAGGAGCAGGGTCTGTGGAAGTCACGTTTGAGCGAGACCAAGAACAAATATTTGGATATGGAATTTCTTTAATTTGTTCATGGATTTACAGGTGAGAATGTATGCATTTTTTTTTCATTGTTGAAATCTTGGCTAGTTGAAAAGTGATGCCAAAGGAAGATGGATGTTGGAATTTGGATTGCTGGAGAAGAAAGGGTAGTAGGGTCATAGGGGGGGGGGGTTAGGGTGAGGGTGGGGTAGATAAGGTCATAGGGGGTGGCGGTGGTTAGTAGGGTCATTGGAGGGTGTGGATGGAATAGCAAAATAACTATAAATATATAAAAATTTATACAATAGATGACTAAATAAAAAATTAGGATAATTGAAAAAAATGGTAAAAAGACCTAATAACCCCTAACTTAACGGGGTTTTTTAACAAAATTAGTTTAAGGGACGAAAAAAGCAACCAAATACAAATCATAAGGACGAAAAAAAGCAATATTTAAAGACTAAGGACGAAAATCGCTATAAACAATAAACCATGGGGACTAAAATCGTAGTTTACTCTATATTTAATAACCCCGATATTTCTTTGCTTCAAAGGGTTTATATATATATATTTGTGCTATATACGCATGTATATTCTCCTTCTTTATCAAGAGTTTCCTCAAATCAAAAATCCTGCAGAATTTATTCCCGATTCCCATTAGAGAATCCTCGAAAAATTGTAACCCCTTTTCCGTTTCAGGGAAGAAAGTTGAACAACGAAAACAAAAATGCATTCAATATATATAAATATGTATCCAAGCATGCCCCATTGCTGACTACCGCTTGTACGCTTTATGCTTGCTCAAAAAGCTCAACTCGACTGTATAAAGCTCTGGGTTGGTCTCCCTTTAAATCAGTTTTTACCGTACCAAAAGGGAATCCCCCTCATTGGTAATTTTTCTCTTGCTCTCTGATGTTTTTCTTGTTTTGGTTGTGATTAAGTCGGTTGATTGTTTCTTCCTGGGCTTTTAAGATCCAATCTAAGTTTTAGAAACGTTCATGGTTTTTTTTTTCTTTTTTGAAGACATTTTGTCTTGGTGTTGGGTATTGCTTCATGTTTGATGTTGATTGAAGCCGGAAATTTTTGGTTGTATGATTCAACTCGATTGAACAATGCAAAATTTTGTTTTCAAGTTCGAGATTTTAATTTTTATTGTCGAAATTTTATTTCAAATACAAAATTGATGCAAATAAGTTTGCAAGTTTAACATAAACATTTTAAATTTGCAGTAATTGTGACGAAACTGAAGATAATTAGCAATACATTTTCTTTAAACGTTCAAAATAAATCGATTTTGAAATAGTAAAACACCCATTTTGATATCCGACGTTAAAAAGCTTTTGAATGATGGAGAAATTAGTTTACTCTGCGTTTAATGTTTCTCATAGTCTAACTTGTATCATGTTCTAGAGAGTTATTAATGTAATTTGACGACATCTTCTGCTTTATAGAGTATAGAGGACCTGTTCATAATATATGTTGTGTAAATTTCAATTATGACTTGTTAACTTTGATGACTTTTTCAACCCATATTTGTTGAATTGAATTCAAATCAGATGCTTACACACACACACACAGACACATATATATATATATATGTGTGTGTGTGTGTGTTTTATATAGAGTTCTCCCATTTTGGTTAAATAAGTTCTAGTATTGACTAAATTGCATATTTAAAAAAAAATTTGTACTTTTTGGGTTTTGTAGACTTGTAGGGTTGGCAAACATCTGAATGATTTGCCATTTACTTATTTTAGAAATAATTTGTGGGTAATCTGATAGTTTTGGAAGTAATCAGATAAAATGGGTCAATGATGAATCACATCCTGATTCTAACAATTCTAGAAAGTATTGTTTCTTTCACAATGAGTGTTTTGATGTTGATTGCAGAGGTCCATGCTTTAACGACACACAATCAAATGCATTTAGAGGTTAATATGTCACGAATGTTGGAATTCTAAAGTGCTTTAGGAACAAGAATGTGCATGTAACATGCTAGCTTTAGATGTCACCAAAGTACTTGAATAAAATTTTGTGGTAAACGATCTCATCTCTTGAACAGAATTGCTCACATTTTCATATGCACTTATTCTTGTTCTCCAATGATGCCAACCAAGTAAAAACAAAAAAGGATTACAATATTCGTTTTTGAGTAATTTTCAATGTGCTTTGTGTTTTCTGTTTCTTTGATTCGTTTATCCAATTTTTATCCTACACTCATAGGAAGCAAACATGGACTTAATGACTCAAGAAGTCTCTATTGGTGAATTGACATCAAGGAAGCAAGGTCTTTTGAAAGAGCAAGTTCGTTTAGTTAAGAGAAAAGATTGTGATCGGTACGAGATTGCAGGCATTCAAGATAATCTATCGTTTGAGAAGGGTTTCTTTGTTGTAATCCGTGCTTGCCAGATGTTAGCACAAAAAAACAAAGGGATCATACTGGTTGGATTGGCGGGTCCTTCTGGTGCTGGGAAGACAGCATTTACCGAGAAAATACTCAACTTTATGCCCAGTGTTGCTGTCATTTCAGTGGACAACTACAATGATGGTAGCCGGGTAATTGATGATAACTTTGATGGTAAGACTTTACGGTCCTTGGGAATTGTTACTTGGTTTAATTTCATATGATACACTGTACAATGTGGTAAATATTTGTAACTTTCGGCTGAAACTTGGAACTTAATTTTGATTTGTTTATTCTTTCAAATTGACACTACAAGTGCTCTATTTGGAACATGTTAGTATAAACTGTCAAATAGAAACCATTTTCCAACCGGTGTGCTAATTCTACATAGTTTTGGTCTATAAGGATATTTATTAGTCTACCAATGATAGAAGGAGGTGTTTCAAATATCGGAACGAAAATGATCCTAAATTGGGTCATTCGTCTAGCTTCGGTTTCGAATGTAACTTTGTCAAAAACATTCTAGCATAACTATAAAAAGTTTCTTGGAGATTTAACCTTCAGAGGCATCTTGTAGGAGTACCTTAATTATATTTCACAAGATGTGCAAAACTTTATGTTCAATGGCGTTTTACCAGCAGACTAGCTTGTTGATACCATTCTTCTGCATTGTAGATTTCACTGTTTTCATGGAGTTTTTATTATATATTTACATTGTGTTAGGTAGGAAGTGTTAGAAATATGTTAGCCTACTCAAACTGAGAAATTGTGATGTAGATGGTATGGGATATGAATGAATACATCTAGAGTATTATCTTCCCCCCACCCCAAGTTACTGTACCCTATGATTTCATCTCAGTTTGATCTGTTTTAGAAATAGTCAGCATTAGCAACAACAGTTAACTTATCCTAACAATCTGGCATTAGAGCATAGTGAAATCCCTGTTTAACACTATCTGTTGTCGATTTCAAATATTGTGGTGTAGCTTTTGATTCCTGCTTGTACTATTTCCTATTCACGACTCCACGAGTCATTATGCAAAAAAGACTTGCCATCCATGAGGAAGTATATGCTGATTATGTCGTCGAGGAGGAGGTTTAAATGCTTTATTGGTTCAAGATATATTTGTATGCTTCATGAAGGCTTATCAGGTTTGCTATTATCATGTTTTGGAGGAATCTTGGATGGCGAGTACTTGCATTCAATATTATGATAATAGCAGGTTATATACATGGAATTGCATTTGTAAGATTCTTCATTTGATGGGAAGTTTAGAAAGAAAAGAAAAAAAAATGGTGAACCTCTAGGTACTTGGGGTATTAAGGCAACTAGGTTCAACAAGGCATCTTTTATGAAAAATGTGGTTTCATCTTCGCTAAGGATGACATGCTTAACTGTCAAGAGGTACATTTTCAGCTGATTAAACAAAACCAAGCCAAGTGAAACTAGCATATCCCATCCGGAGGTGGGGTCTAGGGAGTATAAGATGTACACAGACTTGACCTATACCCCAAAGAGTAGAGTGACTGATTCCATGAAGACCCCAAAAGTGATTGCAAGTGTCAAACTTGTTCCTGGCAGTGGTGAGTTTCTGATAAATGATAATCCATGGAGGTACGGGAGACTACTTGGGAAAGTGAACTATTTGAAAATCCATGACGTCGATTCATGAGGATGTGGTATTGCAAATCTTGAGGTATCTCAAGAGTGCCTTATGATAGGATCTTCTGGGTCGTGCATTCCATTTCACTTCATTTTTCTAAATGATCTGGGGTTTTGAGTTAGATGCAATAACCATTATCCTGAAAAGGTGGAATAAAAATGAATGATTTCTGTATGCCAATCTTGAAGTTGACATATTTTTATATTTATATGTAAGCATACATTACCAGTGGAAGGATGCAAACATTCTAATATCTTTTTGGAACAGATCCTCGCTTGACGGACTATGACACACTGCTGAAAAACATTTATGATCTTAAGGAAGGCAAATCTGTTGAAGTTCCAATATATGATTTCAAGTCTAGCTCCCGAACCGGTTACAGGTTTGCATCTCTTCTTTTCACAAGGTTTATGAACCAATAACAGGTAACCGGGGTTAAAGTAGCCCATCTTTGCTTAGGCCTTAGGAATAGGGTCGGTTACTTTGATAAGGAAATCACGGTGTCAATTTGACCAAAAGGTAGCATTGAAACATAATGGGTTTGTGAGGTAAATTACCTTTTATTTGATGAACTTGCATTGTGGCAATTCCAATTGTGTCTGTGAAAGAATATGGATCGAAGCCTAAACTATGTGAATATTATAACTAAGACCTTTACAGGATATCACTGTCTATTAATATACTCCGTCGTCCCAAAGTAAAGGGGTCCTTTAGTTAAATGACCTTTTAACGTTTTTTTTAAATCCATAACCTTCTGACACTTCTATACACACAAGAATGCCTAAAAACCTATCAGATGGTCATGGATTTAAAATCACTTGTCGGAAGGTCATGGATTTAAAAACACTTTGTCATGAGGTCATTTCGCTAAATAACCCTAAAGTTAAATGTCCACAAAGAGAAAAAAACACAGTTTTAGATATGTGTAATTATTACACTTTTTAATTAACTAAATGACAATTCTACCCTTTATCATAGAGGGAGTAATGAATTTCTCCATCTTATAATCAAGGGTAGAATTGGAAAGTAGGCACTTCTTCTTGAAAGCGGACACTTATTTTAGGACAAACTAAAATAGAAATATGGACACTTATTTTGGGACAGAGGGAGTATGTAAGTTGTAACTATGACCATCCTTGTCACACCGCACACCTGGATTGGAACTTATGAGCTCATGTGTGGTAGCAGGACACTTGAAGTTCCAAGCTCCCGTATTGTGATAATTGAGGGCATCTATGCTTTGAGCGAGAAACTGCGTCCGTTACTGGATCTTCGAGTATCTGTTACAGGTGGTGTTCACTTTGATCTTGTAAAACGGGTTTTAAGGGACATACAACGTGTTGGGCAGGAACCCGAAGAAATAATCTACCAGATATCTGAGACGGTCTGTTCTTGCTCATCTTATTCTAGAAACCATAAGTTATCCAATTAGGAGCATCTTTTCTAGAAATCCCAGATGTTTTCTTTATGCAGGTTTATCCAATGTACAAGGCATTTATAGAACCTGACCTCAAGACGGCCCATATAAGAATCGTGAACAAGTTTAATCCCTTCACAGGATTCCAGAGTCCAACTTATATCCTGAAGGTTCCCTTTGAGTTAGATATTTTTTTCTATCAAGTTCAAATAAACAATTTTGAAGTCGGGTTTCTGAGCGTTTTCTTGATTCCTTTTCTCAGTCATCAAGAAACATAACTGTTGATCAAGCCAAGTCTGTGATGTCGGATGAACATACGGAAACATTGGAGGAGACTTACGATATATATCTTCTACCACCTGGTGAAGATCCAGAAACATGCCAATCGTATTTGAGGATGCGAAATAGAGAAGGAAGATACAGTCTCATGTTTGAGGTTAAAAGTTATTGAATTATTTATGTGTTGCTTTTGATGGGTTTATTTTTTATTTTTTGCTACAAATTTGAATTACTGCAAAAACATGAAACTTGTTATGATTTTAAATTGTAGGAATGGGTTACCGACCCTCCATTTGTAATCTCTCCGAGAATAACTTTTGAAGTTAGCGTGCGGCTTCTTGGTGGTCTTATGGCCTTGGGGTACACAATAGCATCTATCTTGAAAAGAACTAGCAATGTCTTTTGTGATGATAGAGTGTGTGTGAAAATAGACTGGCTAGAACAAATTGATCGACATTATGTTCAGGTACTGTGACTTTTTTCTTTGTTTTTGAACAACCGTGGGTGTCCAGGGCCAGCTTGCACACACCTCGATTAATCTCACAGGGCCCTGAAGTCAACAGTCATGCAAACCTCCCGTGGCCCCGAGGGTTTCAAACTGGTGACTACTCGGGAGCAAACCTAAGGTCTTACTAGTTGACCTACCCCCAAAGGTTTACTTTTTTTTTTTGGACAACCGTGGGTGTCCAGACCAGTTTGCACGCACCTAGACCGATCCCACTGGCCCTGATGGGGACCACCGGGGAACAAACGCAAGGTCTTACCAGTTGAGCTACCCCAATGGTTAACTTTTTTCTTTGTTTCCATTTATTGTTTTTGCATTATCACTTATAATTGATCTGTGGTTGCCTTCCATTTCTTTTTCTAACGAGAAGGTGCAAGGAAGGGATCGCATAACTGTAAGATGTGTTGCTGAGCAGCTGGGATTGGAAGGTTCATATACTCCACGTACGTACGTGGAGCTAATGCAACTCGAAAAGCTTGTAAACGAGGTCACGGTATGATAAATATCGTAACTTTTTCACGATGGTTAGTGCAAATTAATCCTAATCTGGAGCTTGTTTAGGTACTTCCTGAAGAACTAAAAACAAAGCTAAGCATAGATGACGAAATGCTATCGAGTCCGAAAGAAGCACTTTCCCTTGCTGCAACAAGAAATAACTTCTTTAAGAGGTGCTATTTACTAACCACCGAGAATGCTTTGTATTTGTATAAAGATAATCACATGCTTCTTTCGGCTTACTCTTATTCCTTCCATCCCATAAAGAATGGCAAATTTTGACTAATAGCTACAAGTCTAATTGTCCATATGCACATTCAGTTTCCAATATAGTAACAATTAGAGATGCACAAGGCCCAGACTTTCTCGGAACTGGGCCCGGGCCTTCCAAGCCCTTTTAATAAGCAAAAAAATCCCGGGCCTCCAAAAGCCTAGGCCGGGCCGGGTCGAGCTTTGAGTGTGAAAATGGGTCTGATCGGGCTTTTTCAAGACGGGCTTTTGTGGGCGAGCTTTTAGCCTGGCCTTGAAAATATATTTGGCCTGGTTGGGCTTTTTGGCCTGGCCTGGGTCTGCGCCCGGGCTTACTAGGACTGAGATTTTTTGGGCCGGTGCTTTTTTGTGCATCTCTCGTTACAATACAGGGTAGCACACTATTACAAGCTAAAGGTTGCATATAAGACCTGTCACAGCTAACACTATTTCTTGACAAAGACAAATCCTCTTAATCAGTTAATTGTGTGTAGTTCTGATCGTGTTCATCAGTGTTATATTTTTCGTTTGTATTGTGATTGAAACTTGCAATATTTTGATTTCTGAATACGTGCTTTACAGTCGAATGTCACATTCATATTCAACCGCGAGGGATAAAAATCTGACCGCCATTCATGGATATACTATCAACACTCAGAGGTTTGATGACAAGAACACGGAGCCAACAGACACAATGGCGATCCAGGTGACCTTATGTTGTCTTTTGACTTTATAATATACTCCCTCGACCCTAAAATAAATGCAACACGTTTTTATTTAGTAAAGATCCTATTAGTGATCACTAATACCATTGATTTTAATTCACAAGATCCCTGAGGAGCATTTTAGATGTTTTACTGGTAGTCAAACATGTTTCTTGAACTATTTTCCTATCCAAACCAAACCAAGCCATAGCAAATTTGGAAAACGAGATATGAGTAAGCAATAGCAGTATAAATAGAGAGAGAGTGAGACAAATATGCTAAAATCTGTCAACTATGTTCTGTATCATATGTTGCATTTACTTTATGCATTCTTCAAGTGTTGACATGCAAATCTTTCTATCGGGAAAGAATAATGTATGACTCTGGTGCTTTCTCATCTTCTCAAGGGAGCAATTAGCCATCTCTCCGAACAGATTTTTACCTTAAATGACCGTATGGATGAGTTCACATCTCGCATTGATGCTCAAAGTTCACAACTTTCAAGAACGTTTTCGGGTAACCAACAAAACATCGAGTCATGCAATGGAGTTGCTTCAACTTCATATTTCACCTCAAATTTAGCCAATGGTTCCTTAAACGGATCTATTGTGCGCCATTCAACTTCTTCCACTCAGCTAGCAAAGGATTCTCCCCTCATCGAAGAGGTATGTATGACAATGATGCTTTCATTCTTGTTATGCATACTTAATTATGTATATGTATATATATAAGGGGAGTTCAAACGAAAACACCTACATTTTATGAGAACGCAAGAACAACCTTATCACATTTGATAATAGACATGGTGGTTTGGGGCGACTTGTCCCGCGACCTAGGTGGCACCAAAGGTCACACGTGTCTCTAATTTAGTATCACATGTGATGGACTATAGTAAAAGAGTGTTATTGTATTTTCGTAAAATACAGGTACCCTATATAATAATTCTAATTATTATGTGAACAGATAGTTTTGGACCGTTATAGCACCGCTTTACCATCACAATAGCTGCTTTATCAAATCAAGGTCCTAGCTGCTATTTTAAAATTTTGACTGCTGTAATAGCGTAGGTTGTTATTTGTGTTCTTAGTTGTGCTTAGGGACCAAATCCATATTTTAGGAATCCTACACGATGAATAATCTTTCATAGCATATAGACAATACACACTTGTATTTTGTCACCTATTTGTATGGCTCGTAACAATCTATCTTTTTGGAATAAAAATCACCTGTCCTCAAACTTCATGTCCCTTCCCTGTCCCGTCAATCATTTTATGACCGGTTTATTACTTTATTTAATATACATTTGTTTTAATTCATATTTTCAAATACTTCCTTCAATAAAGCAATGACATGTCATAAAATGATTGGTCGACAGGTGGGAATATGGAATTTGGGGGCATGTGATTTTTATTCGTATGCATAAAAATTCCGATATTTGTTCCTTTAGATGTATGGAAAGCTTATTGGCTACATGAGATTGTAAAAAAAGAAACCGTTAAAGAAAACCCCCTTTTTGTTTTTCATGTGGGTCCCACCATTTTTGAAAAAAAGATAGCTTATAAGCTAGCTTATTTTTACCAAACGATGCCTAAGTGAAAAGGCTTCGTTAGTAATTTGATTCAACATATAATGACCGTAGACCCTTTTTTGGATGCAAATCGTGCCCCTTTTGTCGTGATCATACGTGTCTTGAGTTGTTTAATCTCCTGGCGATATTGGAATCCTGCTAATTTTTTCCATTTTGATGAAACAGATATCTGGAATAGTCCAAAGCCAACGTAAAATCATGCATCAGCTCGACAACATCAGCAAGCATCTCTACGATGAAATAGGAGATAGAGCAAGACAAGTACGGAAAATCAAGAAAAGCGATCGACCCGAAGCTGCTGATGCGGTTGTGGTTTCTATAGTATTAGCATTGGCCATTGGTGGTCTTGGATTCTTCATGTTTAAGGGGGTTGCACCCAGAAATTGAGTCCTTTATTCTATCTATCGATGAACCAAATCTTAGTGGTTGATTTTCGTATACCCTTCTAACCAAGAATACACTGTTCATGGGTCGAGTTGATCTATGGATTCGGAAACCGTGGAAGCGAATTAATGCTTTTGGGTTTCGTTTGAGTTGTCTCAAAGAAGGGCGTGGTTTCATGTTTTGGTGTTGTCTCTTGTTCTTATGGTTTGATGTGGCTTCTTGTTCATAGAGAGCATAACCAGGCTTCACCAGGTGCTAGTCCCACATAAAAAGAGATATGGTTTATAGCACGTCAAAAATGTTTAAGTGTTTTAATAGAATGTTTTATAGGACTTAGGTTTATAAGACACTTTTCGGCGTTTTAATAAGTTTTTTAGGACATTTTCAAAGTTAAACGTCATATTCATTTTATGACATTAATTAAAAAAGTGTCTTAAAAAACAAATGCCTTATAAAAAGCTGTATTCATTGGACAAAAGTTCAGAAAAACCAACAAATTATCCCATTTTGAATGATTAAGTCCCTGAATTTTTTTTTAAATGAAAAAACTATTAAACTTTCTCATTTTTAATGATTAATTTTTTGAATGAAGAAAACATTAAACTTTCTCATTTTGATAATTATGTCTCCGATTTTTTTAAATAAATAAACCAACGAACTTCTAAAAGTTGGTTATCTACATCATTTTAACAAAAAAAAGCTACCTGTAACCGACTAGGCGGGTTTAAATAAATAAAAAAAACCTAAATCAGTTTTACCGTTAACAACGATATTACTTCCCCTCGCCACTCCACGTTGCCCATCCTTGTCCGTTTTCCATATTGCCTATCACGTTGTTGGCCCCTACCATCGATATCCCTCTTTTTAATCTATTTTTTTCTATCAAAAGAGAGGGAATCAAAAGATAAAAAACAGATAAAAAAGAGGGAGATCGATGGCAGGAGCCAACAACGTGGTAGGCGATATGAAGAACAGACAACGATGGGGCGACGGGGAGTGGCGAGGGGGAGTGATACCGGTGTTTGCATGGGGTTTGCATGACGTAGGATTAGGGATGGCAAAAAAAAACCTAACGGTGAAAACCGAAAACAAAAATTTCGGGTCGGGTTCGGGGACTTCTTAACGGGGCGGGGATGGTATCGGGGATTTTAATGAGGACGGGGGTCACAAGGGCGGAGCTAGGTTGGAGCTAGAGAGGGCATAATCACCCCCTGAGATTTCAATTTTTTTTAAAGATATATATACCTACTCTCCCTTATTTTAGAACCCCCTTACTTTATTGCTGAAGCCTGGAATTAGGAGAAAAGTTTATAGGCGGCGGCGGCTAATATTTTTTAATCTATAATATAATAGTCCCTAAACTTATTTTCTATATGTATTTTTGGTCCCTACAAAAATGGAATTTGTGCAAAGTTTTTGTGGTGACTTTATCATCTATATAACTATATTGGTTCTTGTTTTAAGATAGTTAATACATAGGGTTTTTTCAGCTATTATAACTTTAAGCAAAAGGATAATTGATTCACTATAAGTAATACATGCACATCTTTGAACTAATTTATAACAATACGGTCTCAATTATGTATGTTTTTTAATCATAATTTCAACTAATATATAGTTTAAAAATAGAAAAAAGAAAGAAATCTACGGAAAAAAGTTTTTCCTTTTATAATTTACTTTAAAGTAAACCTGTGATTTCAACTACAAAATTGAAAACCCATTAGCTCCGCTTATTAAATTGGTATCATAGATAAATTTCAGAAAATTGGTATCATAGATGGAAACTTGTTGAGATCGTTGTTGAATCTGTTAAAATCGGTGTTTCATTTCTGATAAAATAGTCGACTAGTTACATTTAATTTTGAATTTATCTTATCAATATAAATTATTGTGCTTGGTATTTTAAAAAAATATAATATTTATTTATATTTTTGTACACTGGATGCTCCCCCTGATTTGAAATCCTGGCTCCGCCCCTAGACGGGGACCATCCTCACCGGCCCGACACAATATATATATAGGCGAAGGATCGGATGAGAAATTGAGTTAACGGTGAGAAGCGTCAGAAGTGGATCTGAACCGTTGATCTATTTTGATCTCAAGTCCTCCCATGAATTGCGGCTTAGAAGGGATTGATCTGGTTCATCTCGGTGCACCTCATCCTAATGTGCGTCCATTTCTCATCCAACGGTTGATAACCACTTCTCACCGGAACCCAACCCTCTCTCTCTCTCTCTCTCTCTCTCTCTATATATATATATATATATATATATATATATACATATTTTAAACTTCAAAATTCTTTTGGTCTACAACTTAAATATATATCTATTTTTGTCATGATTTATTCCGAAGTAGCAACTCATTTAATTTATGTTTGAGAAACTTGTGTTTTGTTTTCGTTTCGGTTCGGGCTTGGTTCGGGTCGGATTCGGGGAAAACCAACGGGTAATGGTGAATTTTTTTTTCTTAACGGGTTCCCCAATAGGGATTGGGGAAACGGCTGGACCGATATGGATCCGTATGGTTATGAGGACGGGGATGCTTAGCGGTTTCGGGGATGGGGACCCTAAAAACCGGTCTGAAACCGGCATGTTGCCATTCCTACGTAGGATTTGGAAACGGTAAAATTGATTTAAGTTTCGTTTTACTTTAAAACTTTCATAATTGGTTACAAGTAATTTTTTTGGGTTAAAAGGATGTAAGTAACCAATTTTTACAAGTTTGATGGTTAAATTTATTAAAAAAAATGTTCAGGGACTTAATCTATTCAAAGTGAGAAAGTTTAATGGTTTGTTCATTCAAAAAAACAGTTTAGGGACTTAATCATTAAAAATGGGACAATTTGTTGGGTTTTTTTCTGAACTTTTTTTTCCTTTCAAATAATATCATATAAAAAGTTAATGACATTTTTTGAAAATCTTTCTAAAAAACTTGTAAAAATGCCCAAAAACGTCTTATAAACTTAGTGGACAATCGTTTGATTTGGTAAATAAGAACATTTAGGTAGCGTTTGTTTTTTAAGAGGTGCTAAAGTTTGAAGTCTGCTTTCACTTCTGATTTTTAAGAGGTGGTGCTGATGTCTGAAATTTGAATCAATAAGACTGTTCGTTTTTGTAAACTGGCAAACGTCTGAATATGTATAATTTTATATTTTATCCTTAAAAAATTCAACTTAAATACGTCAATTGAAATGAGCTCCAATGATCGAAAGACAAAACAAAAAAAAAGAAACAAAAGAAAGATCCTGACAGATTTACGAGACTGTGGATTTTAATCATATCTCACAAACCGGAGCCCGATTTAAGCGATTCAAGAAATTATGGAAAGGCAACATACAGATCTACAATTTTCATGTTTTGCGTTTTTGCATATTCGGGGTGCATCCAGGCTAAAACCGACGTTGAAGTTGAAAAAATGGTGTTGGACAGAAAAAAGAAGAGATTTCAGAGATAGGGTAACCACTTTTTTGTCCATGCTATATTAGAGATAAGTGGCTCTAAAATAATGAAAAAAACAAACGGTCTGAATTATAAACGTCTGACCAAATCAAACATAAGTGGTGATTAAGAGTTTAAAATGAAAAAAACAAACAAGGACATTTTTTGGTGTCTTATAAACCCGATTTTGTTGTATTGTCCCAAATATGTTACGAGTCCAAAATTTGACAATTGATTGGGATCTGAGTGGTAAAAACGATTTTATCTGAAGATGCTTTGCAATACTTGAAGAGAGCACACTAAAGTTTCTAAAGAAATCAAGGGAGATTTTATCTGAAGATGTTTTCTTTATAACACTTTAGGCATAGATTGTTAGATCTAATTAGCTCTCAATTAGATGGAAAGTTTTATAAATTCGTTGTATTTTGGGCTTATGAGTGTGTAATGGAATTGGCTTGATTTTTGTAAATGGACCCTAATTAGACCCTATAAATAGGTGTCTTGGGCCATTTGATTATTTGAGATTTGGGTTTGGAGATTAAAGATTTTACACACACATACGCAGTGAGCTTTGATGAAAGTCGTGTAATTTCTTGTTCTTCAAGATTTTCAATTCCCTCCATTGTAATCCCAACATATGAGTTGAGATTATTAATCTAAATGTTCTTCATGCTATCTCATATCTAATTATATGGAGTTTCTTCATTTGTTGCTAATTTGGGATCTAACAATAGGTTTCAAGAAATTGACAGGACCAAGGTGCACTGCCATCCAAGGCATAAGTGGTTGCAAAAGCCAGCTCGAAAACTCCTCGCATCAGAAATGTGTATAAAAGTCGCGGTTGTATTGGAGATGTGTATAAATGTGTATTTGTATTGGAAATTTCAGATAAAATTAATAATAGTTTTCATTTAATTTTAATAAAAAAAACCAGAATTACCAACGGATTAGTGGTGACTTTAATTTTATTTATCTTTTAAAAATAATTCACTGAAAAATAAATAAATTACCAGCGGATTAATTTAATTCAATTTTTCAAATTAAGATTTTTTAAACCAAAGTAATAAATTACCCGCCGAAAATCCACCTCCGCCGGAAAATTAATCTTAATTACTTATTTAATTAATTAAGTCAAGGAATTAAAACAATTGAAAGAAGTTTAGTGGCGGACTATCGGAGGCCGGAATCCGCCGGAAATGGTCAATACGCCAGAAATTGTGATTTTCGGCGACCAGGTTCAGGAAAATCCCCCTGACACCACTTTTTCCGGTGGATTTTTCCGCCAGAGAAACCTTGTTGTTTTTAGTGACTTTAAGATTCTAAAATATTCATTTTTGGTATGTACAAAGTTTTCACAAAGGAACTTAAACTCACCTTACTAGGTTAGGCTGAACTTAGTTTCCAAACCCCAAACCTCTAGCTTGCATTAGTGAAGGATTGAGTTCCACAAGCAAAACTTTCCAAGAAAACATCTAAAGATCATCATCTAAGCCAAAAATACACCAAGAGTAAACCCAAGATTCAAACTCACAAAGATTCCAACAATAGATTCAAAAATACCTAAAATGCTTACCTCTTCAAGAATCTTTAAAACCATCCACCATAGATCTTCAATATTCATGATAACCATCCATTTACTCTAAAAAGCTTCCAAAAATCGGACCATAGGGCTAAGGGTGAGCGTGGGTCGGGTCGGGGTTAAAAACGGGAAACCCGATCGGGGTTCGGTTAGGGAAACCATCCCCCGAATAGCACAAACGGGTTGGTAGGATTATCGGGTTTCGGGGCACTTTCGGTTCGGGTAAATTCGGGTTGGGGGTCGGGTTTCTGTAAAAATTTTGTTTTTGCCTTTCGTCTTTCTGCTTGACTGTTTTGCACTTCGTATAAATGGTGGAATCCCACCTTCTAAGTAGTTCCTGTGGATGACGAGTGTGCTTAGCATGGAGAGTGAACCAAGGTCATCTGGAATCTTTCCAACTAGTCTATCTGGTGCTCTCCTCGACTGTTTCAGTTCCACTATCTGCATATAATATATGGATTATTAATATATGTAAGGGGTAAGGTAAAATATGGATTTAGAATGTGTTGCAATCATAGAATTGGAAGGATAATGGAACTGGAAGCATTGATACATGTGTTGATAGCATGTAAATTAAATATGGATTATTAAAAATGGGGTCTTTCAAAATGCGTTGATAGCATAAAATTAAATACATCTCTCTCTCTAGTACGTCTCTCTCTAGTCTCAAACTCTCAATTATATATATATATATATATATATATCTTACTTTCTGCAATTCTGCAAACAAGAAATCAAGTATCACTAGTACACATCTCTCTTCTTCTCTCTATCACTCTTTCTCTCTCAAATATCAATAACAAGAAATCAAATATCATGCCTTTAGAGTTACTTGTTTATTAATAAACTAGAAGAAATCAAGAAAATAGGGAAAAAATAAATATTTTTTGGCCATGTCGGGTTTCGGGTCGGTTCGGGGCTGGGTTTTGAATACCCACCCCGACCCTTCTAAATGTTTCGGATACTCGGAAACATACGGTTTGTTAGTCAAGAAAACTCATAATAATGAAAACATTTAAAATCACACTTCTGAATTCATGAAGTCTGTTTAAGAATCGAGAAGTGGTTTAAACATTTAGAAACATATTTTCATGTCTGAAAGTTGTCCGTCTTTCAAACATATATGAGATTAAGATTAGAATTATCCTTATGCACATCCAAAATCTCATAAATTCAGCTCCGAAGTCATGATTGATATGATCATGTAAGCTCCCCCTCAAAATATGCAAATAGTCAAAAAGTCTTCAAAGCAACAAAATCTTATTGAAAGTAAAACATTTATTGAAAAATAAAGACATGAAAAGCGAACTAAAACGTTGATAGTATGAGTTCTAAACTGAGTGTTTAGAAGTCAATGTGCTTACTCCCCCTGACAATATGCATCAGAAAATTTGTCAGTACAAAATATATGCAGAAATTTCTCTAACTCCCCCTAGAAAGTATGATCTTCTGATCTTTATTTAACATTCCCCCTGAAATCATGAACAGAACCTTTCAGTACAGATATCATTCAGATTAAAAATAAAGAAGTGAAGAAAAATTAAAAATTAAACTGTACTAGGTAAAACGGATTATGTTTTGAGATTCAATATACCTAATTTCGAAATGAGAAAGTTAAATCTCTTTTCGTCAAAAGGTTTGGTGAATAGATCAGCTGATTGGTAATCCGTGTTTACAAAGTAAAGTACAATTGTACCTTTTTCGACGTTATCTTGTATAAAGTGATACCGCATGTCTAGGTCTTTGTGTGCTGAATAGGATTAGCAGATATCGCTATGGCACTCTTCGAATCACAATATATAGGAATCTTGTTGAAATGGAATCCATAATCTCGAAGCTGTGTGCGCATCCACAATACTTGGGAGCAACAACTTGCAGCAACTACATACTCTGCTTCAGCGGTTGATGTGGAAACACATAGTTGTTTCTTTGATGGCCAACTTACAAGCTTGTCTCCTAGAAATTGTATGTGACCCGATGTGCTCCTCCTGTCTAGCATACAGCCTACATGATCTACGTCTGAATACATTGTTAGCTCAAAACCAGTATCTTTAGGATACCACAAACCAAGATCTGCAGTTTCCTTCAGATATCTAAAGATCCGCTTAACTGCCGAAAGATGATATTCTTTGGGCGAAGCTTGATATCTAGCACATAAGCATGTAGAAAACATAATATCTGGCCGATTATCAATCAAGTACAACAATGAACCTATCATGCCTCTATAAGTCCTAAGATCAACAACTTTTCCCGAAAGACCAGCTCTGATTTTAGTACCTGGTGCCATCAGGGTTGAAATAGGAGTGCAATTTGGCATATTAAATTTCTTTAAAATGTGAACAATATACTTTGATTGATTAATGAAAATCCCCGTTGAAAACTGTCTTACTTGTAATATGAGAAAGAAATTCATCTCTCCCATCAACCTCATTTGAAATCTTGACACCATGAGTACAAAAAAGTTCTTACAATACTTGGGGTTTGTAGAACCAAAAATTATATCGTCCACATATATTTGAATTACAATGATATCAACTTTTTTCTCTTTTAATGAATAAGGTGGTATCAATTTTATCTTTTGAAAAACCAGACTTGATTAAGAACTTGGAAAGAATGTCATACCAAGCGCGAGGGGCTTGTTTTAAACCATAAAGAGCCTTGTCAAGGATATATACATGATCTGGTTTATCTGCATTGACAAAACCTTCAGGTTGTGAGACGTAGACCTCCTCCTTAAGAATGCCATTCAAGAAAGCAGTCTTCTCGTCCATTTGATAGACGGTGAAGTTCTTGTGTGCAACGTAGGCTAGGAACATCCTGATTGCCTCAATACGCGCAACTGGAGCATATGTCTCGTCATAATCTATGCCTTCCTCTTGCCGATATACTTTAGCAACAAGTCTTGCTTTGTTTCTTACAACAATACCATCCTCATCCTTCTTGTTCTTGAATACCCATTTCATGCCTATGATAGTTTTTCCTTCCGGTCGAGGCACAAGTCTCCAAACTTTAAGCGCATCAAATTGGTTAAGCTCTTCTTGCATGGTTGTAATCCAATCTGGATCACGAAGAGCTTCTGAAACTTTTGTCGGTTCTATCTTACTAAGAAATGAATCAAACATGGATTCATTTGCTGTTGTAAACCTAGTTTGCACCGGCTTTGACAGATCCCCAATAATTTGATGAACCGGGTGCTCTTTGGTCCACTTGTTTATGTGGGGGAGTGGATTAGATGTAGACTGATCATGTTGATCATCTAAATACCCAATATCTTCTTCTTGTTGGGGTTCAGTTGAAGTAACTGATGCAGAAGTCTCAGTTGGTTGGACATTTGATGTCTGTTGAGTGGGCATGACAGTGTATCCAACTGAATGTGCAACTTCTGGCTCTTCAGTATCATGTGTAACTTCAACTGATTGAGTAGGTGTTTGAACTTAAGTTTCATTCTGAATCGGGGATTTTATTCAGTTGAGACATCTGATGTGATTGGTTGATTTGCATGTAAGTCTTCGGATCTGTCAATCACAACAGGTTTCGTCACTTTAGATCCTAGAAACTCATTGTAAAAATGTTCAAACAGTAAATCTAATTCTGTTAGATGTGATGTAGATGTAGAAGCTTTGATAGAGCATGAATTATGTTGGATACAAGATCATAAAGACTGAAGTCAAAGTTCAAGAAAGTCAAAGCTGAGATAGTCAACTCTTAGTGAAAGTCAAAGTTGTTTTGTAATAAAGTCAAAAGTCAAATCTATTATATTTGTTGCTTTTCTTGTTAGTAGATATAAATAGTTGTGTTAGTTTTTGTTTTTGTAAGGAAGTACGAGAGCTTATCATTGTATACTTATCAAGAACTAGAGAGAGAAATTTAGAGAGAGAAAGAGATTAACAGAGAGAGAGAGAGTTTTGTAAATTGTTATATTGAATCAATCAAACAGGTTTGTAAATCTTGTTGTTGATTGTTTGAATTGATTTGTTTGTGTGTTTAGAAACTAGAACAGGACTCACAATTGGTATTAGATCAGATCCAATTTTGAAATCAGATCAAGAATTGAGTTCGTACTTTGTTATTCGAAGTCAGAATTAATTTTTGAGTTTTAGTGCGAATTAGGTGTTGAATTCGACTAGGTTTTGTGTCACTAGTATAATCGATCGAGTCTGTAATGTTTGATTCGTGGATTGCACTGTAATAGATCTTTAGTTTTGATTTTGTCAAAGTGTATTGTCACGAGTTTCATACGCACTGTAAGTGAATCAAATTGGTTCAATTTGTGTTTGTTTGTTAAATTTCAGTGTTGTAATAGTGTTTCGTATGTTGTGGTGAAGAAATTGTGCAAATAACAGATTCAGAAATCAAGTTTACTTAATTTTTTTTATCGATCAGATCAAAAACGCGCAAGGAAATTTCAAGAACGCGCAAGATCCAAGTTTCACGCTAGTTCATCTGAAGAGCGCGCAAGTCTGAAGAGTTCTGAATTTGGGCCAAAAACGCGCAAGTAGTATTTTGCGCGAACAGGCAAACGCGCAAACCTTGTTGTGCGCGAACAGGCAAACGCGCAAACTGTGTTGTGCGCGAACAGACAAACGCGCAAACTGTGTTTTGCGCGAACTAGTTGAAATTCTCGAAATATTTTCTAAGTGTTGGAACGCGCAACACCAGCGAGTTCTAAGTTTGCGCTAGCTTCATTTAGCGCGTTTCATATTTCGCGCTACCTTCGTCCTGCGAGTTCTTGTTTCGCGCAACCAACGTCTAGCGCGATTCAAGCTTTGCGCTATCAACGATTAGCGCATTTTGTAACTTTGCGCGATCTTCATCTAGCGAGTTTCAAGTTTTGCGCTACCTTCGTTTAGCGTGTTTTGTAACTTTGCGCGAACAAAGTTTAGCGAGTTTCTAAGCTTTGCGCGATCTTTGGTTAGCGAGTTCTGACTTCGCGCAAGCTTCAGCTAGCGAGAAACTACTTCGTGCATATCAAGTCTATCGAGTTCTATCTTCGCGCAAGTCTCATTTAGCTAGTTCTGAGTTCACGCAAACCACATCTAGCACGTTTCAGTGTGAATAGTATTTTGCGCGAATAGGCATTTGCGAGTTTCTCTGAGAATAGTGCTTTGCGAGTTTTGGGAATAGTGAACTGCGAGTTTCAGGACTTAGTCAAAATTTTCAAAATTTTATTTTTTTAGTATCATTTCTATATTCTTGTGATTTCATAATTGGACTAACGATCAGTTTCTAGTTTCTTATTGCATATTTGTTCAAACAGGTACAGACAAGATGACTTCAAAAGACGCTCTTTCAATTGGCACGGATGTCAAGCCCCCGGTTCTGTTTAAAGGGGAATACGAGCAGTGGAAGGACATATTTCTTGACTTCGTGGACCGATACAAAAATGGAGAAAACATTCTTTTGTCAATCATGGAGGGTCCTATGGTACCACCTACTGTCCAGATACCTGATGACGATTCATCTGACAGTGAGGATGGTGATGTGGACAAAGAGCAAAAGATGAGAACTGTTCCAATGGATTTTACACAGTTTTCTAAGGAGCAGAAAAACCGTTTTAAAGCAGATAAACAAGCAAGATCCTTACTTCTTCAAAGCATTCTGAACGAGATATACATCAAGATAGACAGTTACAAGGCAAATGCTAAGAAGATGTGGGATCAACTTCAGAAAATGATGATGGGTTCGAAGGTTGGGAACCAGATGAAAGTCGCAAACTGTATAAACAGTTATGAATAATTCAAAGCAAAAGAGGATGAGAGCTTAGAAGATACTTATGAACGGTTTGTCCTGCTTCTAAATGAATTGTCAAAGAACAAGGTTAAAATGAAGCAGATAGAGAATAATGTCAAGTTCCTTAGCATCTTACAACCCGAGTGGAAAAAGCACACTCGCCGCATAAAACAGATGAAGGACCTAAGTGACATACCGTTGCATGAGGTATACGAGACTTTGCGACAGAATGAAGAAGAAGTGGAAGAGAAAAGGAGTGAGAAAAAGAAAGTTGAAAAAGTTCCTGATGCTATTGCAATAGTGGCCAGAAAGAAGGAGAAAGAAAAGAAAGAGAAGAAGAAAAAGAAGAAAGTTATTACCAGTTCTGAATCAGAATCCGAATTTGATGGAGATGACGGAGAAAGTCTCAAGCAAGCAATGTTATTACTGAACCGAGCATTCCAAAATAAGTTCTACAAGAATCCGGGATCCAATTCTTAGAGATACACTTCGTCTAGCTCCAAGAATCATGAGCACAGATAAAGGGTAGAAGGAAACATATTTGTTGAGAAGAAACCAGAAGAAAGAAAGAAATATGTGAATGATTATACTGGTGCTGAGAAGCCAGCTAATGATCTAATCAAATGCTACAACTGTGGCAAGATTGGACATTTCGCTAAAGAATGTCGAAAGCCAAAAGTTCGCAACTCACAGTATTATCAAAACAAAATGCTATTGGCCAAACAACAAGAAGCTGGCATAGCATTAATGGCTGAAGACGAATTCTGGTTGGATCATTCCGATGTAGAGGAAGAAAAAGAGAAAGAAGAGTCTGCTCATCTCTGCTTAATGGGAAAAGAAGATAAAGAGAATGATTCTGATGAAGAAACTGCTGATGAGGTAATAAACTTAACTGAACATGATTTCTTGACCAAAATGGAAGCTATGATGGTCGAGCTTCAAGATCTTCATGTTAAACTGAAAAAGGAAAAGGACAGAGTTGCTAGACAAAATCAGAAGATCTTTGAACTTAATAAATCAGTTATTGGGAACAAAGATCTAATTGATTTTCTACGAAAATCTGCGTCTGATTTTAAAATTGAAAAAGATTATTTTGAAAAGAAGATTTCTGATCTTGAATCTATAATTTCTAAGTCTGATTTAGAAAAGAAAGAATCTGCACTAACTGTTCATAAATTGCAGGTTGAGAACAAGAGCTTAAATAAGAAGGTAAATGGTCTGGAAGCCAAACTTTATGAAAGAGGCCAAACAGATCAAACTATTTTTCTTAATGCACCTAATGAGGAGGCTGATGTTAAGGAAAAATGGGGACTTGGTTTTGAAAATCCTCATTACTTAAAGAAAGCCATCAGAAAACAACCAGCACTATATAATTTTGATTTTCTTGTTGTTGCTGGTAAACATACCCATTCAAAACCCACATTTGTTACCAAATTACCAGAAGAAGTTGAGGCCAAGGAAACTGAAAATAGAAAGAATGTTAAGAAAATGCAACTACCGTTTAACTATGAAAATTTAAATGATAGTTATCTTTCTGAAACACCAAAAGTTCTTTCAAACGACTATTTTGCTAGTTATTCTGTTCCTGAGATGGAGGCAAAACCTGCAATTGCAAAAGTTTATGTCCCTCCACTCATATTAGAAAGCAAAATAGTTGAACTTGAAAATGTTTTATTTGACAAAAGAATTTTGGTGAATTTAGAACAAGATGTGTTTTCTACATTTTTAAAGAACACTGTTTTTCATTCTAAATCTACAAAGTGTTCTAAAATTTCAAAAGCACCTCACACTTCTACTGATAACTTTGATGAATTATTTGAGTCTGCAAATGATTTTCTAAATTTTGATGATGGGTGTATAGAAGAAATAAATATGTTTGATTTTAATGCTCCACTTCCAGATCATTCTACTTTCATCATAAATGGAAAAGCTTTACCAAGTGTACATGAAAAGGGTGAATCATCAACTAAGGTTGGTGAATCAGTTTCTGGGAATGCTGATTACTATGCTAATGGTAAGAAACATAAGAAACAACATTCACAGAAAAAGAACAACACTGGTAAACGCAAGAAAAATCAATCTCAGAAATCTGATTTTTCTAATCAATCTAAATCTTTTGTTTTAAATTTAAGAAAGAAAAGGTCGGAAGCAAGAACTGAATGACGACCAAAAAGGAAGAATGATGAGACAGCTGAATCAATTTCTGATAACTCATGTAATAGATCTGATAGTAGTGATAATGATGTAGTTGGTCAACTTGCTTCTCCTAAACAAAACCTTGTAACTTCTTACAAGCGTTATTCAATAAAGCAATTGATTCAATTATCTACTACTACTACTACTGCTACTACTGCTGCTGCTGCTGCTGCCTGCTGCTGCCTGCTGCTGCCTGCTGCTGCCTGCTGCTGCCTGCTGCTGCTGCCTCCTGCCTCCTGCTGCCTGCTGCTCCTGCCGCTCCTGCTGCTGCCTGCCGCCTGCTGCTGCCTGCCGCCCTCCTGCTGCCTGCCGCCCTGCTGCCGGCCGCCCTGCTGCCGGCCCCCTGCTGCCGGCCGCCTGCTGCCGGCCGCCCGCTGCCGGCCGCCCGCTGCCGGCTGCCCGCTGCCGGCTGCCGCTGCCCGCTGCCTCCTGCCCGCTGCCTGCTGCCGCTGCCTGCCGCCGCCGCCGCCGCCGCCGCTGCTGCTGCTGCTACTGCTACTAAATCTTATCATTATCGGAGAAATGATTTTGCTTATTGTCATAATTCTAATGATTGGTTTGGATCATATCATGTATATTCTTTTAAATCAATTTTTCAAAGAATTTTCAAAAGAAAAGAGGATCCATTTTTAAATGGATACCAAAATCTTGTGCTAATCTGTTAGGACCCGTTTTTAAATGGGTACCTAAGATTGTTCTTCCCTGATTTCTCTTGCAGACCCGACATATGTGTTACTTGGATAGCGGCTGTTCCAAGCATATGACCGGGCATAAAGCTTTATTGTCTAATTATACAGAGAAATTCAGCGGCAATGTAAGGTTTGGAAACGACCAGTTCTCACCAATTTTGGGCTATGGTGATGTTGTACATGAGAGCTTAACGATAAAGAAGGTGATCTATGTAGAAGGCTTAGGGCACAACTTATTCAGTAATAGTCAGTTCTGTGACAAAGAATTAGAGGTGCATTTCAAGGCCAAGAAGTGTTCGGTACTCACTGAAGATGGAAAAAAACTTTTGGTCGGGACTCGCAAGTCAAACCTCTACACCATAAATCTGTCAAAGGTCCAGACTGTCAATCAAGTGTGTATACTCTCTAAAGCCTCGATGCACCAAAGCTGGCTATTGCATCGATGACTCTCTCACCTCAACTTTCGGTATATCAACAAACTGGTCAGTGGAAAGTTAGTCAACGGACTTCCTGAGCTCAAGTATGTCAAAGAACACTTATGTGCAACATGTGAAAAAGGAAAGATGAAGAGAGCTCCGCATAAACCGAAGCCAGAACCGAGTACCAACTCTCCGTTAGAGTTGTTGCATATGGATTTATGTGGTCCAATGCGAACGCAGAGCTTGGTGGAAAGAAATACGTGCTGGTTATCGTGGACGATTATTCGCGATACACATGGGTCAAATTTCTACGATCAAAAGATGAGACACCCGAAGTTCTCATTACATTTCTAAAGACGACCTAGGTGAATTTTCAGAAACCAGTCAAGCTTCTTAGAACCGACAACGACACAGAGTTCAAAAACAAGATTGTTGAAGAATATCTTGAATCGGTCGGGATTTCACATCAATACTCTGCTGCTCGTACGCCCGAACAAAATGGAGTAGTCGAAATGCGAAATCGGACGCTAGTCGAGGCCGCTCAGACTATGCTGAGTCAGTCTGACTTACCTCTATTTTTGTGGGCAGAAGCTGTGTCGACTGCATGTCATACTCAGAATCGGTCCATGAGACACCGCCGTTTTCAAAAGACTCCATTTGCGTTGATCAACAACAGAACATCGACAATCAAGTATTTTCACATATTTGGGTGTAAGTGTTTCGTGCTTAATGACAGAGAGAGTCTGAACAAGTTCAGTGCCAAGGAGGATGAGGATATCTTCATTGGTTATTCTTCGACATCTACTGCATATCGAGTCTACTTAAAGAAGTCCAAGAGAGTAATCGAGAGCGTAAACGTCACATTCGATGAAGAAATGGCTTCTGAACAACTCAGTTCAGAACCCGTGATAACTGGAGTATTAGCTTCTGGGCAGATCAGTCCAGAACCTGTTTCTACAGAGAACAATTCGAATAACGCTTCTACTTCACTTTCACATTTATCTGATTTAGATTTGTTATTTGAATTCTTTTATGATGAGTTTCTAGGATCTAATTTGCCTAAATCTGCTGTGACTGACAGGTCTGAAGACACAAGTTGCAATCATCCAGTCACTTTAGAAGTCATAACTGAACTTGAATCCCCCGTTCAGTTAGAAACTCACATTCCATCAAATACTCCTACAGTTGAAGATATACAAGTAACTGTTGAGCCAGAAGTAACTGTATCAGTTGGGTGTGATACACCGTCTACTCAACAGCCAGAGTCTGTTGTTCCAACTGATGCTTCTGCACCTGAAACTTCAACTGTAAACCCCCTTCCAACTACTCAAACTGAAAAGTCTGATAGTGGATTTCAAGATGATTATCATGATCAATCTGTATCTAATCCACTCCCTCACGAACAAAAGTGGACCAAAGAGCATCCGATAAGTCAAATTATTGGAGATCTACATAAGCCGGTGCAAACTAGGTTTGCTACCTTAAATATGTGTATGCATGATTCCTTTCTGAGCAAGATTGAGCCTACTCGAGTATCTGAGGCACTTGCGGATTCAGATTGGGTGACAGCTATGCAAGAAGAGCTGAATCAGTTCGAAGCACTTAAAGTCTGGAGACTCGTACCTAAACCTGAAGGCAAAACCATTATCGGTACGAAATGGTTGTTCAAAAATAAGAAGGATGAAGACGGTATCGTAATCCGTAATAAAGCAAGACTTGTTGCCAAGGGCTATCGGCAAGAGGAAGGCATAGATTATGACGAGACGTATGCTCCAGTAGCACGAATAGAGGCGATTCGGATGTTTTTAGCCTACGCAGCTCACAAAAACTTCACTGTTTACCAAATGGACGTGAAGACAACCTTTCTGAATGGCTTACTTAAGGAGGAAGTATATGTCTCACAGCCAGAAGGGTTTGTGAATCCAGATAAGCCTAATCACGTCTACATCTTGGATAAAGCCCTTTATGGACTCAAACAAGCTCCTCGCGCCTGGTATGATGTGCTATCTAAATTCTTGGTCAAGTGTGGTTTTACGAAAGGTACGGTTGATACTACTTTATTCATTAAAAATGAGAAAGCCGATATCATTCTAATACAAATATATGTAGATGATATTATTTTTGGCTCTACAAATCCTAAGTACTGTAAGAACTTTTCAAACCTTATGGTGTCACGTTTTCAGATGAGTATGATGGGAGAGATGAATTTCTTTCTCGGATTACAAGTCAAATAATTTCAAACGGGGATTTTTATCAATCAATCAAAATACATTTTGGACATTCTTCGGAAGTTCAACATGGAAAACTGTAAACCGATTGGTACCCCGATGGCACCTGGTACTAAGATTGGCACTAATCCTTCGGGAACAACTGTGGATGTTAGGACATATCAGGCTAATCCTAAAGATTTCCATATGTCTGCAGTAAAACGTATTTTCAGGTATCTGAAGGGGACTGCATATCTTGGTCTGTGGTATCCTAAAGATACTAGATTTGAACTAACAACCTTCTCAGACGCAGATCATGCAGGCTGTATGTTAGATAGGAAGAGCACTTCAGGTCACATTCAATTTCTTGGTGACAAGCTCGTTAGTTGGGCGTCAAAGAAACAATTATGCGTTTCCACATCGACTGCTGAACAGAGTATGTAGCTGCTGCTCTCAGGTCTTGTGGATGCGAACACAGCTGCGAGACTATGGATTCAAGTTTGATAAAATATCGATCTATTGTGACTCAAAGAGCGCTATCGCCATATCAGCTAATCCTGTACAACACACTAAAACAAAGCACATTGATGTCAGGTATCATTTTATAAAAGATAATGTAGAAAAAGGTACAATAGAACTTTACTTTGTAAAAACTGATTATCAACTTGAAGATTTGTTTACCAAAGCTTTAGATGAAAAGAGATTTAATTTGCTTGTATCTAAGCTTGGTATGCTAAATCTTAAGGTTTAATTAGTAATTACCTATTAAAGTTTCTTTTATTGTCATTTTTCTTCATTTCTTTATCATTATTTCTGAAGGATATCTGTACTTTAATAGTTTGTTCATGATCTCAGGGGGAGAGTGAGATGAACTTTAAGATGATCTACATTCTTTTGAGGGGGAGTTTTTCTAATTTCTGCATTTACTTAACTGACAATTTTTTTTTGTGATGCATGATTTTAGGGGGAGCATATAAGTCATATCAAAAGGAGTAAGACAATGATTTCTGATTATTTTTTATCAGAACTCGTACTGTTAAATGTTTTAATGCTTTATGATAATCCCAAAATCAACTAAATCATAGAGAGAGAAATTAGAGAGAGAGTTGAAAGCGCAAAAGTAGATTTCTATGAGATATGCGTGAGTTCCTTACAAGACACAAAGCCACAAGGGACTTAAATACCCTGGCCAATACTACACAGTATACGCAACAAAGAACACAATATTAGACCAAGTCTATAAATACAATGATTACTATAAAATCTGACTTAACAATCTCCCCCTTAGTAATCATTGGTGCTGTGGTCTTCAATATCAATCTTCTAAATCACAAACCATCTAAGCGACTTAGAGAAGCTTCTTGACTTTTAAATTTTTTTTCTTCTCAGCCTCTTTCAATCTATGTTGCCTTTGCTGTCTTGACAAGACTGGACCTATATGTAATTAGCTTGAAAGAACAATCGGTTCATCAGCTTGTGCTCTAGACGACGCACCTCTTTCAAATGTACTTGAATGAACTGTGATGGTCGGAGCTGGAACAACAAAAGAATTAGTAGCTGAGAGAATAGAATCTTGAACGAATCTTGAGCAACAGATAAACGTTTGAACTCTTTGTCTCTTTAACTTCTCCTTAACTTCTCCCCCTCATGACCTTGATGATCTGGATCAACTTGGTCATGCAAATGTTGGAGACGAGACAGCTTAAGATCTGTAAAAACAGAATAAAGAGGAAAGAATGAAGTTTTGCGCTACATGTTGGTGGCGCAAAGATTGTTTTGCGCTAGATGAAGGTGGCGCAAAGTTGAGTTTTGCGCTACCAACTGTTGGCACAAAGCTGACTTGAAATCTTAAAAAAATTTCACCTGTTAAGCTCTTTGACCCCCCTACACAAATGCACTAAATATGACAATTCAAGTTAGCATTCGTATAGAAAATCAGATACTCCCCCTCGAAATGAGATATGATCTTTTCAAAATATTTTCCTTATTTACTCCCCCCTTGAAAAATGCACAAACCCATTAACACATATATGAGAACACAATAATCAAAACATCAATGTAGAAAGAAAAATATACTGAATATGTATTTTGAAACAACTAAACATATAAAATTTTAAACACTAAACAAATAAAATTCTACTCAGTAAAATATCACAAATTAATCGATCAGTTGAAGTCAAATATATATTGTTGGATACAAAAACAAGTTTCATTGCATATCAAGTTAAGACATGTTCAGTTTCAAAAACTTTCATTAATCTATTCAGTGTGCTAGCATGCGAACTTCGATTAGCTTCAAGAAAATGCAATTATAAAAATATAATAGAAAACTTTGCATGTACTCACACTAAGCCATCAAAAAATAAGATTTTCACAAATTTATAGGTTTATCGCAACTCAGACATATCACCAAGTATCATGAGATGTGTGCCCATTGGCATCTTTTAGCATTGTGCACATTGGCATCTTCACATGAGTGTGCTCTTTGGCATCTTTTAAGCTTGTGTACATTGGCATATTTTAATCAAAAAGTTTGGTAAGTAAAGAACATGCCGTAAACGTAACTTTCTATTTGACCCTATTGCAGGATTTGGGTCGGCCGCTCCTAGACCAGTTGGCCTTAGGGGACTAGGTGTCAAGCACCCCTTGGAACTTACTCTCCCAGATTAGAAAGGCTACATCGACATATCCTAAACCCATTCATACCAGTAAAACATAACTTTCGATCTGGTTCTATAGAAGGATTTGGGTTCGATCTCTCCCAGACCAATTGACCTTAGGGGACCAAATGACAAGCATCCCACGGAACTTACTTTCCCAAACCAGAAAGGTCACAGGTATAAACTTTTAAACTTAGAGATTTCTGTATTTTATATATATAATTCATCTCAATCACCCATTTTTACATATAAGTGCTTAGCCCATATTTTCATTACAATCCATAATTCAGACTTTTTAGGATTTCCAAGCATTGTAAACTATAAATATTCCGAATGACACATCTTTAAAGCATTTTCAAAAGTTTCAAACATGTTGCTGACCTTTCGATATTTGTAAGACTTGAAAGTTGAACATATAAAACTTCGATATAAACAAAGCAACTTGAAAATTTATCCTAGACACACATTTTATTCAAAAAAAAGAAAAACTGTAAAGCTTTTTTCTTTATAGAATAAAAATTTGTAAAGATTTAAACTTTTAAATTCAACATGCCAAGTTTGAAAAAACATTTTTCATTTAAGGCAAAATGTAAAGAATTTGGCAAATTGATATTTAGTCGGAACAAAATAAAATTCTATAATATCTTCTTCCACATAATGTATAATGAATTTGTATCTCATATGAAAGATTTGGGTTGTACAAATTCAGGTTTTGGTTGAACTTGCTCAGATTCTTAAAAAAAATATGAGATAACTGGAACAACATCATAGATAGAGATAAATGCAGCGGAATAAAGTAGATGCACTCACAGTTTCTCACTTGTCTAGAAGCTTAAATGCTTTGAAGAACGAGTCCTAAACTGAAATGTTTAGAAGTCGAAGTCCACTGAAGTACGGGTTCTAAGCTGATGTACTTAGAAGCCAACGTTCTCTTACTCCCCCTTTACAGTAGGTGCCTGCAACTTACAATCAATCTTTGGTTTTGGAACCCACTTGAATTTGGATCCATATTTATTAGTAGCAGTTCTTATGGGAGAAAACTTGTTATATTTGACGAAGAAAGCACGAGAAAAATAATCAGAAGAATTAACAGAATCATCAGTAGAGGACGAAGCATGATTATCTGAACTTGAACCAGAGGAGGAATAGAAGACAACTTTTGAAATGTGAATCATTTGCTTTATTGAATATTTGAAAATTTTATTACAAGTAGCAAATGAATCATTTCTATAAAGTTTGTCTACATTTTGATCCTCACTAGTCGCAGATTCATCCGATGTCTGCTTGACCCTCCATATCTGCCTTGAATGAGTGCTCAAAGTCCTATCTGAAATATTTGAATCACAAGAATTATAATTGTCAGAAATGACTGTAGTTTGTTTCTTTGACTTCTTTGACCTTCTTCTTTTACGCTTTGGTTTATAATAATCATCATTTAGCGTAAAAGATTCATCAAGAATTTTTGATTTAAGATTTGAATCAGAAGAAGCAATTTTACCTAAGAAACCCAACTGATCAGACAATAAATCTGAACTTACCTCGGAGTCAGAAAAATTTTGAGAAAAGATTTTAGATTTTAAAGCTTCCTTTTTGTTTTCGAAGAAAAATCAGAAACAGAATCTTGTTTTTGAAAAATTAATTTTTTCTTTAAGACTTGAAGTCATAAAAGAAAGAAATACATCAGATTCAATTTCTCTTTGAATATTGTGATCTTCCATTTTATCTTCAAGGTCAATGATTTTGCCTTCTAATACTAATGGAGGAGTATATCTCTTAGAATCATAAAAGATTGGAGAGATATCTTCCTTATCAGAGTTAGTGGCATATATATCAACATAATCATCAGACACTGAAGACTTGATGGGAGATATGTCATTTAAACTTTTTCTGCCCTTCTTTGATTTGTCAGGAAAATATTTGGCATTTTCGTTCGTGTAAACAAAAGAAATTTCCTTTTTCTTGTTATTCATCCTTTTCTCATTTTCGATATCTAAAACTTGCTTTTCATTCATCCAATCAATTTTAAATTGAGGAGCATATTTAGCAAGACTTAGATAATCAAATTTATATAAAGTAGGGGATTTTTCTATCGCATTGTTTAAACAATGTGGATTTTCAAAACCAAGCCCCCATTTTTCTTTGATAGACTCATAACTCCGCGGTTTGTTCAAATAAATAGTTTGTTCATATTGATTCCTTCGATATAACTTTTCTTCCAACTCATTTATTTTATCCGAAAAAATTTCTTTTTGTTTGGTCATTTCAGTCAAAGACTCAAGATAAGTCATATTTGATTTTTCTAAATCATCCAATTTCTTTTGAAAGATGTCTTTTGTATGATTCAAAATAGATTTTTCATCTTTCAAAGAAATTTGTAATTTATCAATCAAGTTTGACTTTTCTGAATTTAATTGTTTTTCAGATAAAAACTTTGAGCGTAAATCATGTAAAGCAGTTATAATTATATTCATCTGTGAAGAAATAAATGTGTAATCAAACTCCGAAAGTACCTCATCTCCATCATTGGAATCATCATCACTCTGATCATCTCCGATGAAGCACATACGAGCAGTCTCCACATTCTCAGCTTCATCATCGGAGTGATCTAGCCAAAATTCTTCTTCAGCTAGCAAAGCAGTTCCATTCTCTCTCTTTTCGGCTAGTTCCATTTTCTTCCGATAATACGCCGAATCCCAAACTTTCTTCACTCGACACTCCTTAGAGATGTGACCCGGTTTTCCACAGTTGAAGAATGTAGCATGTTTCTTCGTCTTGGGCACTTGGACATTCTGAGACCCAGAAGTGAAGCGAAGATTGTTAGAACCCGAACGAGGTTGGAACTTCTTCTGATAGTGTTGAGAGAGAAGAATCATAGCTTTCTGAAGTGCTTCGCCATCGTCATCAGTTGCACCGTCATAAGCATTCTCGGATAATGCTTGTTCAGACAGTTTCCTTGTGAGAAGTGCAACTGGATCCACTGTTTTCTTATTCTTCTTGTCAAGTTTGGCCTTCTTCTCTGTGACTACACACTCATCTGTCAGCAATATTTCATACATCTCTTGGATTTTCATGGTAGATATTCTGACATCATTCCTCAAGAGATGGCAAGACTTATTCCATTCTGGTTGTAAAGCATTAAGGAACTTCAGATTAGTCTCCAACTAAGTCTTTTCCACTTTTATCTTTCTCAGATCATTTATCACCGCACAGAACCTGTCATAAACATTTTTCAGTGACTCCCCATCTTTGGCTTTGAATTCTTCAAAGTTGTTCATGTAACGTGTATGCCGGAGTTGTGTTGCAACTGTAGATCCAAGCATAATATTCTCTAGTTGTGCCCACATTAGTTTAGGATTGTTTTTAAAGCAATCAATCCTGTTGTAGATATAATTTGGCAAAGCTAGCATCATATTAGCCTTTACATCACGATCGGCTTTATATTGCACCAACTCATCGGGTGTGTACTCGACTGTAGGCTTTGATAATCCAGAAGCCAGAGTGGGTTTTACAAAAGATTCTTCAGTTAAAATCTTCATCATGTCATCTTCGTTCTTTTGACGCTCGATGAAATTCAGAAACCGATCTTGCCACTGAGTGAACTCATTTTCATCAACTAGAACTGGAGGACGAGTTTCTGTGCCTAATGACATCATGATATCACTCTTGTAGAACTGAGCTTGAAACGCAAACTTTTCAGAATCCATAGATGAAAAACTTCAGAAAAAGCTAAGTCTTAAATAGAGAGGCTGGCGCAAACTGAAGGTTTGCGTGAACAGTGAATAGCATAAACTAACTTTTGCGTGAGAAGATGCTAGCGCAAACTTGCTTTTGCTCTTGATGAAGATGGTGCAAACTTAGATTTATGCGAAGCGATGATGGCGCAAAACAAACTTTGCGTGACACAAGGTTGGCGCAAATATAACTTGCACAAGGACAAACTTGAGTTTGCATGATGTACTGATGACGCAAAATAGACTTTGCGCAATATGATGTTGATGAGAACCTTTCTTTGCTTGAGCAGAAGGTGGCGCAAAACTGATTTGCGCGAGAATGAGAAGACGCAAAACTAATTTGCGTGAGACTAGGATGGCGCAAATAAAGATTTGCGCGATGCACAGATAGCGAAAAACTGAACTTTTCGCGAAAAACTTGTGACGATAAAGCAAAACTCTGAAGAAACGGGATGAACTCGCGCAAACCTCTGATGAACTGGCGCAAAATCCAAATCTGGCGCAAAACGTGATAAAATTCAGAATTCTTCTAAATTTGATTACAAAACCGATTTTAATGAAATTTTCTTTCACAGATTTGCTCGAAATCAAGTTTCTAACAATAATGAATCAACCAATTTGATCAAAAATCGCAGAAACAAAAAATTTGAAATCAAACAGTGAGAATACGTTCGAATAACCAAAACTCGAAAATTTCAAAATTGAGAATCAAACACTGAATTTCTTGAGAATCGATGTGAATCAAAAATGATTTAGCAACAAAAACGAATCCAACAAACCGAATTTCAATGAAAAAATTTCAGAAAACAACACGAATTTGCCAAAAACTCAAAAAACGAGATTTTCTTGATCGAAATCAAGAAAATCAATTAACTTTCTGAATTGTTTAACAAATTCAGATTTAAAATTCGATTCTCTCAATTATCTCAGATTTAGAATAACTTTGATACCAATTGATAATCCCAAAATCAACTAAATCGTAGAGAGAGAAAGTAGAGAGAGAGAGAAAGTAGAGAGAGAGAGAGAGTTGAAAGAGCAAAAGTAGATTTCTATGAGATATGCATAAGTTCCTTACAAGACACAAAGCCACAAGGGACTTACATACCCTGGCCAATACTACACAGTATACGCAACAAAGAACACAGTATTAGACCAAGTCTATAAATACAATGATTACTATAAAATCTGACTTAACACTTTATGTCTTTTACTTTTGAATAGATTTGTGAATAAATTTGTTTTTTTTACATGACTTTGAGACTTTTGCAGAACGAGGGAAGCTGACACGATCATATCTTATTGACTACAGCTGACTTCATGAGATTTAAGACGAAGCGAAAAGGTTAATTTCTTATCTTAATCTCATATATGGTTGAAAGAAGGACAACTTTCAATCATAGAAAACATGTTCTTAAATATTCAAACCACTTCTCGATTCTTAAACAGATTTAATGAATTGGAAGTGTGATTTTAGATGTTTTCATTTTATTTGTGCTTAAATGGTTACAAACCGTGTGTTTCCAAAGATAATTACTTGTGTATTGTGTTTTCTATATACTTTCAAGTATTTACACACACCGGTTTGATTTTTTGTTCATAAATGTTCTTACCATGTCTCATATTGAAACATTTTTTTTCTTTTTTTTTCGATGGTAAGACACACCGCTTGTACTTCAAAGAATTTTGAGCGATATTTCATTTATGAACGTCATTTTAAGAATGTCTATATTTTGGTTCATATAGACAATATCCATAATTCTTGACCATAAGCTTTGATTGTTATATCATTCATTTTTGATCATTTTCATACAATGTCAGATTTTCAAACAAGTTTCTTGCATTCATATTCATTCATTCAATATACTTGTTTGAAAATACTTCAATGTTTAAAAATGCTCAACTTGTCATGATTATATTCTGAGCATATACATATCTGACTTGTATTCGAGCTTTAACTGATAAAGTTAAACCATATTGAGCAACATTATTCTTTATAGGAAATATGGGCTCTTTGTGCTAGGACTTAAATGAACTTCTATGGATTCACGGTAACCAGTGTTTCCTACCCAAGAAGTTAATACTTAGAGATTGAGTGTGAGGAGTCAAAAAGAAATGAGTGTGGGTTGTGTGTTGAGGTAAAATGGAAATGAGAGTTTGGTTAGATGTGAGCTTAATGATTAAAAGAAAGAGGGTATGAGATCAGAGTAAAAGAATATCAAACTCTGCACCAACTACTTTCTGAGCCGGGCAGCCACATTACTAATGTTTCACAATTCTTGGTGAACATTATTGAAACAGGCAACTAGCCCATGCCAACTCTTGATATAACCTCACCAACCACTCATTTTCTTCTTAACAAGAAAATGTTTCATATTTTTCTGGGGACGCAACATATAATCTATCTGATTTTCATTTGGAAAATTTGGATATTGAAAAAGAAGGAAGTCTGCCCCACCTTCGCACTTCAATCCTACACATTGAGTCTGTGTTTATACTACTGTTGTCTTAGTGGTTTACACAATTTTTGAGCCTTAAAGCAATCATCAAGTGCTTAATTCTTTCTATCAAAAACATGAACACACAAGGAATTTGTTTCTTTGTCATAACGTTCATAGAAATTGCCTTTGTGGTGTTTCGATGATTGAATGGAAGCCCTGGGGGAGTGAACATCAAAAAGATCCTTTCCAATGTGTATTTGTTACTGTTAGATCTGTTTTTATAGTAATCATTGTATTTATTTTCTAGCCAATAATGTGCTTAACATTCTTATCTGTATTGTAAAGGATAGGGGTATTTAAGTCCCCTTAGAGCCTTTGTTTTGTAACCTTGGCACTCACATTAATCATACTTTCATACTTTGCGCTTCAATACTCTCTCTACTTTCTCTCTCTAAAGAATCAGTGATCTTGGACTCTCAATTGGTATCAAAGCAATCTGAATCTTGAGAGAATTGAGAGATTGTTTTTCTGTATCTAAATTTGTGATTGAAATCGAAAATTTGATTGATTTTCTTGATTTCTCATAAAATTTGGATCTGTTTGTGGTCGAATTATATTGATCTTTGGTTCAGTAGTTTCGATTTTGATAATCGATCATTGTTGCTTCTTGTATTTTTGTATAAAAATCTTGTTTAGTATGTTAATTTGGTGATTGTGGTATTTTCAGGAAAAACGCCATTCTTTTTTTGTTCCTTGTCGAATTTTTAGATTTTGTTGATTTTAATCGATTTTGTTAATCAAAAGTTGTTAGAAATGTGTTTTCGATATTAAGTGTGTGTTCTCTTTGCATAAATTTCTTAGTTTGATTTGTTCTTGCGAAAATCTGTGAGTTGTTGAAGTTTGCGTTTCATTCATTGAAGTTTGCGTGTCATTCATGAAGTTTGCGTGTCATTCATAAAGTTTGCGTGTCATTCAGAGTCTTTGCAAGAATTAATAGTGTTTCTAAACTTTGCGTTTCATTCATATATGTTTGCGTGTGATTCATATAATCTTGCGCCTCATTCATATATTCATAATGCTTTGCGCCTCATTCATGCATTCATATATCTTGTGATCTAACTCTTATATTAGTGATTTTTTTTTCAGGTTTGCGGTTCTCATTGGAAACGCAAAGCTCAAAGTTTCAAGTTTCTCGGTTCTAGTCTAACACGCAAACCATCAGTTTGCGTTTCTCTCTTCAAGTGAAAAGTCTTAGTGCATCAAACACAAAGTCTCAACCCGCAAAGTAACACTTTGCGTGTCTCAAAGCAAACGCAAAGTTCACTCTGCAAACGTAAGACCTTCTTTGCGCTTCTCATTACAAACGCAAACCTCTAGTTTGCGGGTCTCTCATACTTAAATTTTTTTCCAAATTTTATGATTTTTCTCAAGATGTCTTTGCAAGCACAATTCTACAAGAATGACCTCATGATGTCTTTGGGGTCTGATACTCGTCCACCAGTTCTTATCAATGAGAATGAATTCGAACAGTGGCAGGATCGGTTCATCAACTTTATTGAAAGACAACCGAATGGGGAGAACATGATGAAATCACTGACTCAGGGTCCTATGGAAATACCAAGGAAAGTTGTTCCAGCTACAACAACTTTAGTTGCTACTTCTGTTGAAAAAGCTTTAAGGGAATATGATGCTGATGAGATGTTAAGACATCAAGCTGATAGCCAGGCCAAATCAAATCTGATCCTTGATCTTCCCAACTCCATCTATAACATAATCGATTGCTTCAAACATAACCCAATGATGATGTGGACACAACTTGAGAAGATTATGCTTGGTACTGCTATGTCTACTCAGTTGCGTTAGACTAGGTACATGAACAACTTTGAAAAGTTCAAGGCCAAGGATGGGGAAAGTTTGAAAAATGTTTTTGATCGATTCTGGGCTGTTATCAATGATTTCTACAAGATTAAAGTTACCAAGACTGAGTTGGAGGCTAACTTGAAGTTTCTGAACGCTTTACAACCTGAGTGGAACAAGTCATGCCACAGAATGAGAAACGATGTCAGAATCTCAACCATACCAATTCAGGAGTTATACGAAATCTTGATGACAGATGAATCTATGGTAATGGAGAAGAAGGCGAAACTGGATAAGAAGAACAAGCCTCTGTCAGTAGATCCTATTTCTCTTTTAGCTAGCCAACTGGCTGAGCAATCTTTGACTGAAACAACTTATGATGGATCAACGGATGATGATGGCGAAGCTCTAGAGAAGGCCATGATACTTTTGACTCAACACTATCAGAAGAGATTCAAGCACAAATCTGGTTCAAACAACTTGCGGTTCACTTCTGGTTCTAAAAAGATAGAACCTGGTGCTCCTTCAAAGACATACACTCCAAAGTATGAACCAGCTAAGGTGGTTGAACAGAAGAAGGATGAGAAAAAGGTGGTTAACTGTTTTAACTTTGGAAAGCCTGGACATATGGTTAAGGACTGCAGAGTCAAAGTGGTAAAGGATGCTGCTTTTTACCGAAAGAAGTTGGCTCTTGCTGAAAAGAAAGAAAGTGGAACCATCCTGTTGGCCGAAGAAGAATACTTGTTGGATCATTCGGACAACGAGGCTGAAAATGAGGAAACTGCGGCCATGTGCTTTATAGGAGATCACAAATCTGATGATGAGGAAGATGATACATCATCTGATGGTTCTGAGGTAATATCTGAGTTTAACTATAATTTATTTTTATCTCAAATGAATGTTTTTATCACTGCTTTGCATGGTTTGCGCTCAAAGTTTGTTTCTGAAAAGTTTAAAAATCAAGAAATGTCTGATTTAATCGAAAAACTGCAAATTTCTTTAAAAGATGAAAAGTCAATTTTAATTGACACAAAAGAGAAATTTAATAAGCAGTTGGTCGAGTTAGAAAATTCAAATCAGACTTATCGTGATTCGTTGACTGAACTGACTTCTTCAAATAAAATTCTTTCTGACAAGATAATTGTTTTAGAAAGGAAATTGTATAAAAGAGAACAGTCTGAGCAAACCATTTATATGAATAAACCAAGGAGTGAAGAAGCCATAAAAGAAAAGTGGGGACTTGGTTTTGAAAACCCGCATTTTTTAAATCATGCTAAAAATGAAGTTCCTACTTTATATGAATATGATTACTTTACTCTTGCAAGATATGTCCTCAGTTTAAATTCTTTTGGACAACTGAGAAATTAAATTTTGGAAGAAGAAAATGTGAAAAGAATGAAAAACAAGAGGATGGAAATGCCATTTGTTTACACTTCTGAAAATGCAAAGTATTTTTCTGATCAATCTACGAAATCCAGAAAATTTCAAAATCTTTTAAATGTCAAATCTTCCAATAAATCTTCATTTTCAACAGATTTTGTGGATATTTTTGCTAACACTGATAAGGAAAATGTATCTCCGGTGTCTTATGATACTAAGAAATATATTCCCCCATTAGTGTTAGAAGAAAAAATTGTTGATCTTGAAGATCGATTGGAAGAACAAAATCTTCAAACTTGTTTAGAAAACGATTTATTTCTTTTTATAATGAAAACAAGTTTTGGAGATAAAATTTCTTTTGGATTGTCAAAAGATTCTAAGGAAAATTCTAAAGTTTTGAAAAACAATGGCCATTTGCGTTCCACATTGGAAACGCAAACTGAAAGTTTGCGCGTGCAGTTGGACGCGCAAAGCTCAGTTTGCGCCTCCAATGGGAAGCGCAAACCTTCTCCAAACTTGTGCAATTTTGAAAATTTTCACTCCGAGGCTAGTTCTTCAATGTCAAATGCTAAGACTGATTTCTTTGATAAAGTTTCTTCTTCTGATTCAATTATTGATAATTCTTTACTACTAAATGCTCAATTTTATAAAAAGAAGCGTAAAAGAAGAAGATCAAAGAAGTTAAAGAAACATGATACAGTCTTATCTGAAAATTCTAATGTTTCTAATTTTTCTTCTTCAGATCGGACTGTGCGGAAGACATCAAGGCAGATTTGGAGGATGAAACAGCCAATTTTAGAATCTGAACTATTAGGAGTTAACTGTGTAGACAATCTTTGTGATTCTGAAACATTTGCTACATGTAATAAAAACCCAAAATATTCTTTTCAGCAAATGTTTGATATATCAAAGAATATCTCATATGCTTCTTCTAGTTCTGATTATGATAATTGTGTTTTATCTTCTATTGATAATTGCTTTCATTCGTGCATGAAAAATAAATCTATGAAAAATAAAAAGCATAAATCTAACAAGGGACCCATAAGCATATGGGTACCTAAAAAGGTGTAGTTTCTGTGTGTGCAGCTTAGTCAATTATGGTATCTGGACTCGGGATGTTCAAAACATATGATTGGCAACAAATCTCTTCTGTCTATTTTTAAAGATAAATGTTGTGGTCGTGTGAAATTTGACAACTGTGAGACAACTCCGATTCTTGGTTATGGTGATCTAGTTCAGGGTAACATAACTGTCAAAAGAGTAGGCTACGTCGAGGGTCTAAGTCACAACCTTTTCAGCATAGGACAATTCTGTGATAAAGACCTTGAAGTCAGCTTCAAATCCAAAAGAGTTGCAGTGAAGAATGATAATGGCAAGGATCTTCTGGTGGGAAAAAGGCAATCAAATTTATATACCATTGATCTTTCCAAGATCAAAATTCCTTCAGATATCTGCTTGCTTTCTAAAGCTTCAATTCAAGAAAGTTGGATTTGGCACAGACGATTAGCTTATCTCAACTTCAAGTATATGGATCGCCTGGTCAAGAATGATTCAGTGAGAGGTCTTCCAGTTCTCCGTTTCCAGAAAGACCATCTATGCCAGGATTGTGAGAAAGGAAAAATGAAAAAAGTTCCTCACAATCCTAAGCCTGAACACTGCACTTCGGCTATTCTTGATCTTTTGCATGTTGATTTGTGTGGTCCGATGAAGACAAAGAGTTTAGGACACAAGAAATATGTTTTGGTGGTTGTTGATGACTACTCCAGATTTACTTGGGTAAAATTTCTGAAGTCAAAAGACGAGACTCCTGAAGTACTCATCAACCTCATCAAGACAACTCAGACAAATAAGCAGAAGCAAGTGAAAGTGGTAAGATCTGACAATGGCACTGAATTCAAAAACAGTACTCTTCAGGAATTCTATGAATCTCAAGGAATACAACAACAATTTTCTGCTGCACGTACTCCACAACAAAACGGCGTTGTTGAAAGAAGAAACAGAACGCTTGTTGAGTCCGCTAGATCAATGCTTGCTTATTCAAGTCTACCTTTGTCTTACTGGGCTGAAGCAGTTTCAACTGCCTGTCATACATAGAACAAATCAATTCTGCATCGTCGTTTCAACAAAACACCGTATGAACTTATGAACGGGATCAAACCGAATATCAATTATTTCAAGTCATTCGGGTGTAAATGCTACGTTCTGAATGACAGGGAGAATCTCAACAAGTTTAGTTCAAAAGCAGATGAGGGTGTATTCGTGGGTTATTCTTCAATCTCTGCTGCTTATAGAGTTTTTCTGTTCTCTGCAAGAAAGGTCATAGAAAGTGTCAATGTAAAATTTGACGAAGCTGCTGATTTGGTTTCTAGTCACTCAGGCTCAGAACCCGCTTTTACTGGAAATTCAGTTTCTGAGCAAATCAGTTCAGAACCTGCTCTTTCACCGGATAACCAGGATTCTTCTACTCCCTCTCCTAATCTTTCTGATCTTGATTTTCTGTTTGAAATATTTTATGATGATGTGCCTAGGTCTAATTCTGCAAATGTTTCTAATGTTTTGAATCAGGAAACTGAGAGCTCATCTATTCCAAATTCCGCTGCATCTATCTCTGACAATGATGCTGCTCCAGTCTCTCCTATTCAACAAGAACCGGTACAACAAGATTTTGTTCAATCAGACAATGTTCAATCAGGAGTTGAGCTTATTCATGAAGAACATACTCAAGAAGAGTCAATTCAAGATCAACCTGTTCAAAGTGAATCACTTCAGGAAGAAGTACAGAATGATGTTATTCAACAAACTATTCCCGAATCTGATTCAGATATTGCTGAGATACCTCCTCCTCAAATGGAATCTATTTCTATCTCTTCATCTGATGTAGAAGTTTCTGAACCTCCCTCTCTTCATTTAGAAGTGGTTCAAGATGTAATTAATCCTCTCCCTCATACAACAAAATGGACAAGATCTCATCCAATTCATCAAATTATTGGAGATCCTCAAGCCAGTGTTTCTACACGCTCCAAAACGGCTACTTCCAATGAATGTCTCTTCACTTGCTTCCTAAGTAAGATTGAACCTACAAAAGTTTCTGAAGCATTGGAAGACCCGGATTAGATTATTGCTATGCAAGAGGAGATCAATCAATTTGATGCGCTCAAAGTGTGGAGACTTGTACCAAGGCCGAAAGGAAAAAGCATAATTGGTACAAAGTGGATATTCAAGAACAAAAAGGATAAAGATGGTATCATCGTGCGGAACAAAGCAAGGTTGGTAGCCAAAGGATATCGACAAGAAGAAGGTATTGACTACGATGAAACGTTTGCACCCGTTGCCAGATTAGAAGCTATCCGAATGTTTCTTGCCTTCGTTGCTTATCGAAACTTCACAGTATATCAAATGGACGTCAAGACGACATTTCTCAATGGTAAACTGAAAGAAGAAGTATATGTATCTCATCCAGAGGGATTTGTTGACAAAGATCGTCCAGATTATGTATATTTTCTCGATAAAGCATTGTATGGTTTTAAACAAGCTCCACGGGCGTGGTATGACGAGTTGTCAGCTTTCTTGGTCAAATCCGGCTTCACCAAAGGATCTATCGATACTACTCTTTTCTTTTATAGAACTAATCTTGATATCTGCTTAGTACAAATATACGTAGATGATATTATTTTCGGTGCAACTATCAAATCTTTGTGTACATGGTTTTCTGATCTTATGACCTCTAGATTTCAGATGAGCATGATGGGAGAAATCAATTTCTTCCCCGGCTTACAAGCGAAACAACTTCCTGATGGTATCTTCATCAACCAGTCAAAGTATATATTTGACATCTTGAAGAAATTCAAGATGGAGAAATCTACTTCAATCGGAACGCCGATGGCTCATGGTGCCAAACTCGGACTCGATCCAGATGGAAAAGCTGTGGATCAAAAGACATACAGAGGGATGATCGGATCACTGATGTATCTAACTGCCAGTCGCCCGGACATAATGTTCTCCACGTGCTTGTGTGCCCGATTCCAGGCTAAACAAAAAGAATCTCATCTTTTAGCAGTCAAACACATTTTTAGATATATTAAAGGAACTCCTTATTTAGGATTATGGTATCCTAAAAGTTCTGACTATAATTTGATTGCTTATTCAGATGCAGATTTTGGTGGTAATCAATTGGATAGGAAGAGTACTTTTGGTCATCTTCAGTTTTTAGGTGACAAACTGATAAGATAAGCTGGGCGTCGAAAAAGCAAAAATGCGTTTCAATATCAACAGCCGAAGCTGAATACGTCGCTGCAGCTAGTTGCTGTGCTCAAGTGCTCTGGATGAAAACGCAACTTCGTGATTATGGGATGTTGTACCAGACAGTGCCAATTTATTGTGACAGCAAGTCTGCAATTGCGATATCGGTCAATCCAGTCCAGCACACCAAGACCAAACACATAGACATGCGATACCATTTTATAAAGCATCACGTGGAAGAAGGTACTATTGAATTATATTTTGTACCAACTGAATATCAACTTGCTGATATCTTTACAAAAGCCTTAGATGAAAAACGTTTCAATTTTTTGCTTTCAAAATTAGGCATGTTGAATTTAAAAGTTTAAATCTTTACAAATTTTATTCTATAAAATAAAATTTTACAGATTTTCTTTCTTTTGAATAAAACGTATGTTTAGGGTCTTTAACAAGTTATTTGTTTATATTAAAGTTTTATATGTTCAACTTTCATGTCTTACAAAAGTCAAAAAGTCAGCAACATGTTTGTAGCTTTTAATACTGCTTTAAAGATATGTGAGTCTGAATTTTTATAGTTTACTTTGCTTAGACTACCTAAATGATCAGAATTATAGATCGGAATGAAAGTATAGGCTAAGCATTTAGACGTTGATCTGAGTAATTGAGATGAATAATAAATTCTTAAAATACAGAAATCTCTGGGTTTAAAAGTTTGTACCTGTGACCTTTCTGGTTTGGGAAAGTAAGTTCCGTGGGATGCTCGACATCTGGTCCCCTAAGGTCATTTGGTCTGGGAGTGATCGAACAGAAATCCTTCTATAGAATCAGATAAAAAGTCATGTTTTACTGGTATGAATGGGTTTAGAATATGTCGATGTAGCCTTTCTGATCCGGGAATGTAAGTTCCAAGGGGTGCTTGACACCTAGTCCCCTAAGGCCAACTGGTCTGGGAGTGGCTGACTCAAATCCTGCAATAGGGTCAGATAGAAAGTTACGTTTACGGCATGTTCTTTACTTAATGAACTCTCTGATTAAAAGATGCCAAAGTGCACACGCTTAAAAGATGCCAAAGAGCACACTCATGTTAAGATGCCATTGTGCACACTGCTAAAAAGATGCCAATGAGCACACATCTCATGATACTTGGTGATATGTTTGAGTTGTGATAAACCTGTAAATTTGTGAAAGTCTTAATTTTTGATAACTTAGTGTCAGTTCATGCAAAGTTTTCTATATTAATTTTAGAACTGCATTTTTCTTGAAGCTAATTGAAGTTCACATGCGAGCACACTGAATAGACAAATGGAAGTTTTTGAAACTGAACATGTCTGAACTTGATATGCAATTATACTTGGTCTTGCATCCAACAACATATGCTTGATTTCAACTGATTGATAAATCTGTGAAATTTTACTGAGTAGACTTTAATTTGTTTAGTGTTTAAAATTTTATATGTTCAGTTGTTACAAAATTTATATTCAATATGGTCATCTTTCATACTGATGTCTTTATGTTTGAGTATCTGTATTTTTTGGATATGGTCTGTGCAATTTTCAAGGGGGAGAGCTAATATGAAAAAGTTATCTGATTGTTTCTGTGGTTGAGGGGGAGTAAGGAAGAAACTTATCTGTGCTGATCAGAAGTTAAACAAGTATGTTTCTCAGATTTTTCTACACATTTGCTATATTAACAGTTAAATTTTTGTGCATTTGTGTAGGGGGGGCAAAAGAATTTCAGGTATATTTTTATATATATTTTTTTATTTTTTATGTTTTTTTTAAGATTTGTTTTAGTTTTCTAGGTTTAAATAGTGTTTTTCTTTACATTTTTTCTCTTTCCCGCCTACCTGTTCTTAGTCTTTTGTCTTTTCGGCTCCATTTCTCCCTGTCGCTCTCTGAGTTCACGGTTCCAATATGATTACTTTCAGATTTTAATTCGAGAAATCAAGGTATGTTTTGATTCTATTCCCTTCGTATATTGATGTTGAGTTACACTTGTTTATCGATTAGAGTTTTCCAAAATCTGATGTTCGTATTTCTCGTTCCATTCAAAATACTCAGATTGTGATTTCGTGCATTTTTTCTTAAATCAAGTATTGGGTTTTGCTTAGAACTGCTAAACGATCTTCAGGTATGTTTTCTTTCACTTTAATTTCTTGTTATCTAGCTTTAATTTTAGTTTTTGTGTTTTTCGGGTTTTTTTGACTAGCAAAAAATTAGGTTTGGAGTTCAAGTTTGATAGACCCGCAAAGTCTACTTTGCGCGTCTAGTTAGAAACGCAAAGTGAACTTTGCGCGTCTAACTAGAAACGCAAAGTGAACTTTGCACGTCTAATTAGAAACGCAAAGTATACTTTGCGCTTCTAATTTGTTAAACAAACCTATTTTTCTTTCAAGTGTTGTTTACGTATCAACTAGGACACGCAAAGTGTATTTTGCGTCTCCTCTTTGACACGCAAACTTTCTTTTTTGTTTATAGTTCGTGTTTTGTTAAGGTTTTGATTTCAAGTATGTTTGTCCCGCAAAAAGTCTACTTTGCGCGTCTAGTTAGAAACGCAAAGTGAACTTTGCGCCTCTAACTAGAAACGCAAAGTCTACTTTGCGCTTCTAACTTGATACGCAAACCTTCCTTTGTGTTTTTGTTTTGTTTTTCTAAGTATATTTTTCGGACCATGTTAGACACGCAAACTTACCTTTGCGTCTCATGTCTGAAACGCACACCTTGGTTTGCGCTTCTAACTTGGCACGCAAACCATACTTAGATTTTTTTTTTTATTTTTGTCTAAATCTTTTTTATTTTGTTTTCCAGGTCTATTATGTCTTCCAAAACCAATACTGATCCAATGATTCAAGACGAGAATGCCATTCTCGATGATCCGTCTGATCGAGCTTCTCATGATACTCCCATGCCGTCACATCCTTCTGTTGGAGCCGATCTTTCTGCTTCTCGACGTACACCAAATGATGTGTTCCCAACCATCATGTATATGCCATACAAGCCGAACAACTATCACGTGGACTTTGACCGAATCAAGATACATCCAGTGATACGAGCAATTCTCAAAGGTCATCCACTTGCCCCTGCTCTTTCTTACTGTGCAGATGTTCCTGAAGTATATCTACAGCAGGCTTGGCATACAATAACAAAGAATGAAATGGCTCGTCCGCATCACTTTGATCTTCAAATCGATCAATTTGAATCATTCCTCTCATACAAGCGACTGAGATTGATACTGGAGCTTCCTGAGCCGAACTCCAGACCAGGCCGAACTACATATGACAGCTTTCCATCTGAAGAGGAAGTCTATGAAAGGATATGGAATCTTGGATATGTTGGTACTTTGAACAAACCTACAGACTTTGACAAGTCTAATCTACCTCCAGTATGGTATGCACTGTTCTCAGTTCTCATCAGGTGCCTGACATCGAAGCATTCTGGCACAGACAGTGCAAGTTTATTGTATCTACGATTGTTCCATGCAGTCGTCTATGACTTGTATGTCGACTACACGTTTATTTTTTGGACCGAACTCTCAGAGGTGGTACATGACAAGTTCACCAACAAGAAACGGAAGTTCATTCCGTTTGTCAGATTTCTGAAGCTTATTGTTCGAAGCATGCTCCATAGCAATCCAGCTACTCCTCGCAGGTTATCTTGGCCTCAGGTTCCAGACTCGGAAATGACTTATATTCAGAAGCAGAAGAAGTCTTTCAACTATTCTATGACTATTCCATAAGCTCTTATTGCCAATTTTGCTGATGTTACAGATGAGGATGTCATAGAATATTGTATGGAGAATGAGTTCATGGAAGCTGTACAAGATGAGCCTTCTAATGACAATCAAGGTGCTGAAAAAGATGTTGAAGTTGAAGCAGCTATTCATGAACAAGAGCCTAAAGCTGAAAAAGAGGCTGAAGATGAGCAAGAAGTTGCAATATTTGTTGAAAAAGACATAGTTCAAGAGGATGTAGCTTCTCAACAAATTGAGAATGTTCTAACTGCAATTGTTACTGAGTCTCCTATTCCTGTTCCTTCTGATGATGCTGATGATGCTAATGATGCTACTGTTATTGCTAGTGATAATGATGAGGATGAAAGTGATTCTGATGATGATGATAGTGATCATGCTGATCAACCGAGTATTCAAGTTTATGAAAGGAAGACCAGGACACCGGAAGTGATTATTCAAGAGGATATTCATTCTGAAGCCGAATCTGTTCCCATCAATCCGAAAGTTGCTGATATACAGGTCGATGAACTTGATTTAGCTTTTGCTAATGTTTCAACTCATCATCAGGTTCTAGATACTGCTGTTTCTCCATCTTCTCTCGAGCCTTCTTCCAGTGTCGAAACTTCTTCAGTCGAGGTACGAGATTCAACAGCAAAATTTTCTACTCTGAATGATGTGATTCGACAGATGAATGAGCAGTTTGAAGAACACAAGAATTCGGAAATTCAGAAGTTACGTGCTTTCTTAAAGGGAAAAATGCCAGAGATTGATACATCCTCAATACCTGAAGTAATTCCTTTCCGACGCCCATCTGGGGTGGTTATTAGAGACTCATCTACTACTGTTCAATCATCTGCTCCTGCAATCATGTCTATTCCTCAACCGCCACCATTTTTGCAGTCTGTTGGTGTTTCTACTTCTACTCGTCCTCCTGTCTCGACTTCAACAACTCCAGTCTCCGATCTTCCAATTTCAGAGTTGACAGATTTGCTCTATGCTCGACTTCTCTCTATGTCGCCGCCTGAACATCAAGATAAAGATCTTATCTCTCTTTTACGGAACTTCCAACCTACGCCGCCTCCAGTTCCTTCTTATGAATCTGAACGGATTACAGCTTTATCTACTGAGTTTCATGCATTCAGATCAGAGGTTCAATCAAGTTTTGCTGATCTCAAATCGTTTATGTCTCAGGCCTTCTCTGATTTATCTTCAAGGCTTGGTTTTCATGAACAAAGCTGCAGATCTGAGGCCGGCCCGTCTCGTAAGCGCCGACATGACCAAGATGATCCTGATCATCAAGGCCATAAGGGGGAGATGGCGAAGAGACTGAGAGTTGAAGGATCTTCTGAAGTTAGATAAGATACTCAAGAAGAAGCGGCTGGTGATAGAGGAAAGAGTGGTGAATCTGTTGAAGACTGCAACATTCAAAATTTAGTGAATGTGATGATTGAGAATGTTCATCTGTCTTCTTTGCATAATGAACTGAACATTTCTGAGAGTAATATTAACAATAATATGCAAATTGTTGTTTACATGGATCCATATGTTTCTACAAGTATTTTCGAATCCAATGGGCAAAGATCTTCTTCTGGCTTTCTTCCAGAAATGGAACTTTGATTCTGACTCTTTCCCACTTGGACGGCTGGACTGGCGGAGTACTTTCAGTTCTCAAACTTGGTGATGCTGGAGGAGATCGAACAGGAAAATCTGTATGAGGAATATCAGGGTGATCTGCATGATAAGTCAAAAGCGGTACCGCAACAGAAGTCTGAATATCTGGCTGATAATCTAGATGAAGAATCTCATCAATTTCGGCTTGCATGACTACCAACGCTCTTTCAGTGTTGGCATACTCTTCTGTCGGGTCAGAAATCTCATAAGGATCGACAATCAAATCCCAGTCTTCAGGAACTATCGGTGAACCTTCCTCTATTTCCTCAGGCTTTTCAACCGTTGGAATTTCGTAAAGTACCAAATCCATAACCTGTTCCCATGCCTGTTCTTTCCCTTCCAGTTGCGTACCAGAACCTGAAGCCCCTTCCGTTTCCACCTGTACTGATTCCACTATCTGTGTCTCTGGCTCGGATAGACGTCGGTGCTTCTCCCCCTCATGGTGATCAGGATCATCCTGGTTATCATGTCGGTGCTTGAGCCTTTCTGCTTGGCTTCGGCAGCTGTCTTCCACGGATGATAAGCGTTCAGTCAATACAGCTACTGATTGCTGCAAAGATTGAAGCATGGCTTGTTGTTGCTGGAAGGCATCTAGAGATACAGTGGATTGGGGGGGTGGTGGAGTACGCGTGGATGCTTGAGCACGTAAAAGCGATAGAAGATCGGCATCCTGGGTAGGTTCTATCTGAGATTGGGCAAGTAACTTGGCTAGGAGTACGGATTTCAGTTCATCGATAGATAAATCAGCAGCAGTAGTAGAGAGTTATGGTGTAGGAGGTAGTGGTTCAGGCTCAGTCGCGGGACCTTTGCCTTTGATCAGACGCTTCAGGGCATCTACCTCCTCCCTCAGGTCGAAACGCATAATAGAACGGACGGTCTTTAGGGCACCATCCAAGAATTCCCTTGAGACGAACTCGGGGTGAATCACTCCTGGGCCACTTAGACTTCCAGTTCTGGTTACGACTGTAGAAGTCGAACCGCCTACGTTCACATCTGGCGTGATGATAGCTGTGGTAGGAGTTCCACCCAATCCTCGTAAACCAACCGAAGTTGGAATTACTATAGGTGTTCTGGCTGGGCCACTAAGGCCTCCAGCAGTAGCCGAAAAGGGTATTTATGTCCTAGGAATAGGAGATATGACATCAAAGGGCTCTAGATACTGTGCACCCAAAGAAGTCGAGAACGGGGGCAGCTGTTCTCTTGATTTAATACCAGAGCTCTCCAAGCGAGAGACTGGTAGCGTTTGTGCTAAATCCCCGGGTGAACTTGAAACCACCATCTGTTGAGAGATGGCGGAGTGGCTAGGTGGGGCGTGCATTTGCGCCGCTAGGTCCACGACGGCTCCTTCAATACCCTGTCTCAACACATGAGACTGGGTAGCAGATGTGGCTACCTGGCTAGATGTAGGCTGGTGGAGGTCAAACGTAGGAGGTTGAGCCATCACTCGTGTACGCTCAGAATGTAATTTACTCCTGCTTTCCCTCTCTCTGCTCACATCAACATTTTCAACTGATACTCCCTCCGCTCTCCTTGTCGCTCCAGGTGAGAGCTCATCATCGTCACCATCAGAGTCAGAAAACTCGTCATTTGATTTCGATGCTTGGGTGGCTGTTTCCGACTGACTGCCGGATTGGTCTGTAGTTTCCTCAGATTCTGTGGCAGAAGAGGACTGAACATGTGCGATATCAGTAGCAGTGTCCCCTTCCACCATCTGAGTGGCTGTCAGTGAAGGCGATCGTCGTGAAGTACTGGCCTGACATGGTCCAACGGCGCTGCCCACTCCAGATCCACTCACGATATTTTCTCTCATCACACCCTATCTGGGAGCCCCAACTATCTGGACTCTAACGCCTCTCGTACGTGAACGTGGACCCTACGCCTCTCAGGTCTTGCTCCCTGGGGAGGTCCCTCCGGTTCTGGATGGACCATAGGAGCTGGTAGGTTGTGTGTGTGCCTATATGCTATAACACTCAGCGCCGTAGGACGAGCATAGGCCAATAACCCTTCTGGGATGACTCTGGAGACTAGACCTTCAGGATTAGGACGAGTCGGTATCTTGTGAGTCGGGTTTTGCGGGCATGTTGGTTGCGATGATCGGCGGGCAATCACAGGATAGAGATCCATGTAACTGCGGATGACGATCTGGAGAAACCGCATGAACGGTATGAAGTTATGTATTTTTGTAGCGTTGGCTCGTACTTTCTGAACCAGTTCGTACCACAGGAAGTCGGCGTAGTCGGCATGGCGATGGAACGCCACATCATGAAATACGCGAAGGATGTTGATACTCATTTGTTAGATGCCTTTCGTGATAGCCGAAATGCACCGATTTAGGTACGTGAAGAGCGTGTACCATATAGTAGTGAGGTTCTTTCAGTTGAACCCGGAAGGAAGGCGTAGATTTGATCCATAACCTAGTGACTGGATGTCGGAGCAGAGGATGGCATCGGATACGATTGGGTCATAATTGTCTCTCCCCGGAAATGCAGTGGTGGTCGGTAGATGAAGAAACTGTCGGAACAGATCCCGGGTGAGTAGTACCGGCGTGTGGTTAATTCGACCCTCCAGCTGGAAGCCATCGTCGGTGTCCAGAGCAGTTAGTGAACGCCAGAACTGTTGCAGATAAAGGTGGGGAACTTCGGCAGTCTCCGTGAGTGCATAGGAGAGAGGATGCCCAATGAGGATCTCGATCATCACCTGATACTGGATTGCAGGTTGGGTGACGTCGAGATGGAAGTTGTTGGGCGTAAGTGGAAGGAACTGATCCTCAGGAATCAGTTCGGCATCAGCAATTGGGTTAATCGCCGGGTTTGGGTTTTGCGCCATAGTACCTGTTAAGAGTAAAATGTTAGATCTTAGGTAGATTGAAAATAAGATCTTGTTGGAGTTAAATGGTCAATGATGTAAACCATAACCAATTCAAACTCCAAGTCATTGGGAAATACAAACCCTAATCCATGAATCAGAGTCTGTAGCCAAGTCGCGCATCACCACAACAATTAAGACAACCATTTAAGGTGTCTGAAGTCCAACTCTCACTTTCATAATATTTTCAACTCACATTGATATCTAGATATAGATAAACAAACTATTAAGCATAGAAACTAACTGAGAAACCATCAACCAACAGTTTGCAAAATAACACCAAATGGACCGGGAGGTTGCATCGACCGGTATGTTGTATCGACCGGTAAGTTGCACCGACCGGTATAAGCACTGACCGGTATAGGTACCGACCGGTATAGACCAACGACCGGTAAGGTCTTCGACCGGTAAGATAAGGTCTTCGACCGATATAGAAACAGGTATAGCAAATGACCAGTAAGGCCGAGCAACCGACCGGTATAGGCAATTGACCGGGAAAGAACTACGACCGGTGATTGAATCTGTCGGTCGACCGGTATCGAAGCATGTCGACCGGGGTCAAAACGACTGATCGGTATCCCTATTGACCGGGGTCATCGACCGATATAAATTAGGTTAATACCTCGACCGGTATTTATCTACCGACCGGTATCAATCCAATCAAACAAGAACAACAGATATCTCCTAGAATTAAGAACCAAAATCCAAAAAAACCATCGACGTTAGCCGATTGAAATCCCAAACCACAAAATCGAAACCCTAAAAGACGAAGATGAATCGACCGGAGTCGATTTAGTTAAACCCATTGACTGGGGATCGAAACAGAGCTCGATCGACAGAGAGATCGAGATTAAGAGATAGATATAGCGATGGAGATAGGCGAGAGGGGTTACTTGTTGTCGATCGACTAAGTGATAATCGATAGAGATGAAGATCGCCGTTCAAGAGAGAATGATCGAAATAGAGAAACAGGGCACCGGTCCAGAGCGAGAGAGAGATCGAGAGATTTAGAGAGATTGAGATTGATAGAGTGAGGGAAAAGAAAGAGACTGGGGTCGTTTAAACCCTCGGTCGAGTGCCGGGGCAGGGTGCCAGGTCGGGGCGAGGCTGTTGGGCCGAGAACGGTTTGGGCCTGGAATATTTGGGCTGGTCCAGGAACTTCCACCAACTTAAAAGAATATATTTTTATTTTTATTTGAATTTTTTCTAAGAATAAACTAAAATAAGTATAAACTAAAAAAGTCTATTCTAAAAAAAACAACTAAAAATAAGCAGAAAAAAAAAATTCAAATACACCTAAAGACCGAGAAAAAAGATTGGAAAAACGATCCGACTCCCCCCTCAAACTAGGAATACTTACGAGAAAACGATTTTCGCTCCCCCTTGACGAATACCGAGAGAGAAACTTACCTGCTCCCCCTCGAACGGAGGACTATTAAATCTTACCAATCATCCTTTGATAGTGCTCCCCCTGAACACATGAACAACTTTGAAAATTCACCACAAACGACATACTCTTTCAGTTAATAACCTAAAGGACTGCAAAAGCAAAAGAAACACCACGAAGAACAAGGAAAAACACATGAGAAAATATAGAAACAAACGAAATCTAATTTATTAATACAGAGTTTGAAAACTTGCACAGAATTTAACGAGTAAAATGCAAAAACCAATGAGTGTGGATGTGAGCATCCATAAATAAGTCACTGGGGCATTATGTCACAGTAATTCGTTATTGAATGAAACTCGGACAGGTCTGTGAAGGGATCAAACTTTCAGATTTAGCATACCTAGCTTGGACACAAGATAATTAAAACGTTTTTCGTCCAAGGCTTTAGTAAACAGGTCTGCTAACTGATGCTATGTATTAACAAAGTAGAGTTTGATGGTACCTCTTTCCACGTGGTCTTTTATGAAATGATAGCGCACATCAATGTGCATCGTCTTCGTCTGTTGAACGGGATTGCTGGATATTGCAATTGCGCTCTTCGAGTCACAGTAAATGGGGATCCTCGAATAGTGAAAGCTATAGTCTTTCAGCTGGGTGCGCATCCAAATGACTTGCGAGCAGCAAATGGCGGCTGCTACATACTCTGCCTCGGCGGTAGAGGTGGACACGCAGTTTTGCTTCTTCGAAGCCCAACTGACAAGACGATCTCCCAAGAACTGGACATGTCCCGATGTGCTTTTCCGGTCCAGCATATTTCCGGCATGGTCAACGTCTGAATAAGTTGTCAATTCAAAACCTGTCTCTTTCGGGTACCACAAGCCAAGATTAGCAGTATGTTTTAAGTAACGAAAAATACGCTTTACAGCATCTAGGTGAGACTCTTTAGGTTTTGACTGAAATCTTGCACACAAGAATGTCGAGAACATAATGTCTGGCCGGCTCGCCGTCAAGTACATCAGAGAACCTATCATACCTCTATAAATTGTAGCATTCACATCCTTACCATCAGGATCGGAGTGTAGCTTTATACTGGTAGACATGGGGGTTTTCATAGGTGAAGAATTTTCCATCTGGTATTTCCGAAGAATATCCGAGATGTACTTAGATTGATTAATGAAAATCCCTGTTGGTAATTGTTTAACTTGAAGACCCAGGAAAAAATTCATTTGCCCCATCATGCTCATTTGAAAATGTTTACTCATGAGAGCTGAGAAGTTCTGACAGTACTTGGGGTTTGTGGAGCCAAAAATTATATCATCGACATAAATTTGTATAACAATAATATCACGCTTTTCTCTTTTAATAAATAGAGTAGTGTCGATCTTACCTTTAGAGAAACCAGATTTGACTAAGAAGGATGAGAGAACATCATACCAGGCTCGTGGCGCTTGCTTAAGACCGTATAAGGCCTTGTCAAGAAAGTAGACATGAGTAGGGTTTTTAGAACTCCCGAAGCCTTCGGGTTGCGAAACATATACTTCCTCCTTGAGAACGCCATTCAGAAACACGGATTTCACATCCATTATAAAAACGATGAAGTTCTTGTGAGCGGCGTAGGCGAGGAACATGCGAATCGCTTCAATGCGGGCAACCGGTGCAAACGTCTCATCGTAGTCTATTCCTTCTTGCTGGCGATATCCTTTAGCTACCAGACGTGCTTTGTTCCGAACAATTATTCCATTTTCGTCCTTCTTGTTCTTGAAGATCCATTTCGTCCCAATCACCGTCTTATTCTTTGGTCGGGGAACAAGGCGCCATACTTTGAGGCTCTCGAATTAGTTGAGTTCCTCTTGCATAGCTATCACCCAGTCTGGATCATTCAATGCTTCGGAGACGGTGAAAGGTTCGATACGGCTGAGGAAAGAAGAAAATAAGCAGTCATTGGCGGTAGTGGATCGAGTCTGTACAGGTGTATTGGGGTCACCGACGATCTGATGCAGGAGATGAGCTCGAGTCCACTTGGTGGTGTACGGAAGAGGTTGATATGTCTGTTGTGAGGTATCGGTATCCACATGACCACTGGGGGGTAAATCCTGAACTGCCTCGAGTGATGATGACCTATGAGTTGGAAACTCCTTAGCTGGAGTCGAGCAAGTAGCAGAGGACGACTCAGCTGGTGATGAAACTATAGAAGGATCCGGGATTGCCAGAGAGAGAACTTCGTGAGCACCTTCTGCAGGGGTCGGTTCAGGAGGTATTACTGTTTCCTGAGCTTCAGTAGGAACTTGAGAGATAGGAGGGGGATCACTCGAGCTCGGGGATGCTGATTCATTGACAGTAGAGGAGGGAGCACCAGGCGAGGATGGGCCACCTGAGTCGGTTGGACCAGTGACATGTGTCACATCTGGTGCTTGAGCAACATTCCTGTTACATGATATAGTATTAGGCTTAATATTAAATAAGTCAACATAGAAATACTCAAAAAGTAAATCCAAATCTGAAAGATGTGCTCTTGACGTAGACGCTTGATCTGGATTTACTGGGGTTTGTGTAGTTCCTGAACGTAATTGTCCAGAAGCTAACACACCAGTTAAAGAGGGTTCTGAACTGAGGTGTTCAGAAGCCATATCAGCGGCCTCGTCAAAAGTCACGTTTACACTCTCAACGACGGTCTTTGTCCGTTTGTTGTAGACTCGGTAAGCTTTGGCTTACTGAGAATATCCGATGAACACTCCATCCGCTTTTGGGCTGAACTTGTCGAGATCGTCCTTGTCATTCAGTACGAATCACGTGCATCCGAACGCATGAAAGTAGTTGATGTTCGGGATGCGTTTGTTGATGATCTCGTATGGAGTCTTGTTGAACCGCTTGTTGAAGATAGTATGGTTTTGAGTGTAGCATGGGGTAGCAACTGCTTCTGCCCATAGATAAAGCGGGAGCTTGGACTGAGATAACATGGTGCGTGCGGCTTCTACTAGAGTTCGATTCCGGCGCTCAACTACCCCGTTTTGCTGAGGAGTATGAGCAGCTTAGAAGGTATGGTAGATGCCCACTGAAGTCAGATAACCTGTGAGTACTTGATTCTTGAACTCAGTGTCGTTATCCATCCGAATAGTCTGAACTGATTGGTTGAGACTAACTTGAACACTCTTCAGAAGAGTGATTATTAGTTCGGGGGTTTCATCCTTTGTACGAAAGAATCTAACCCACGTGTAGCGAGAGAAGTCATCAACCATCACTAGGACATATTTATTATGATTGATACTTTGGATGCACATCGGTCCACATAAATCCATGTGAATGAGTTCAAGGGACCGAGAAGTACTTGGAACGTCTTTAGGCTTATGAGAAGCCTTCTTCATCTTGCCCATTTCACAGGCGGCACACAGGTGATCTTTTTCGAACTTAAGATCTGGCATTCCCTTCACGTGTCTACCGAGCACCAACTTATTGATAGTCTTGAAGTTGAGGTGCGAGAGTCTATGATGCCATAGCCAACTTTGTTCGGCTGAGGCTTTGGTCATCAAACAAACTTCCTTATCTGCTTTCAGAGACGAGAGGTCAATCGTGTAGAGATTTGTACGACGCGTTCCAGCAAGAATTTCTTTTCCGTCTTCAGTCCGAACGCTGCACCTCGTTGGTTTGAAGGTGACCTCTAGATTCTTATTGCAGAATTGACCTATGCTGAACAAGTTGTGACCAAGACCTTCAACGTAGGACACTTTCTTGATCGTGATATTGTCCTTAATGATATCACCATAGCCCATAATGGGAGAATAGTAGTCATTCCCAAAGCGAACATTTCTACAAAAGTTCTCGGTGAAGTTTGTGAGAAGCTCCCTTCTTCCGGTCATGTGCTTGGAGCAGCCTGAATCTAAATACCACACATGACCGTCCTGAAAAACAAGTTATTTCTTTTTAGGTACCCATTCGTAAATGGGTCCTTTGGGGTTAGACTTAACACCCGACTGGGATGCCCATTTAGACTTGGACACATGTTAAGAGCCAAACCAATCAGATGCAAAACGACGATCAACAAAATCATTCAATCCACAGTAGGCGCAACAAAGATAATCATGAGACAGTTGAAGTAATTGCGGAATTGAAGAAACTTTTAAAGCTAAAATTCCATTACATTCAACCATAGGTTTAGAATTCAAAGCATCATGACTATTATTGTTTTTCCTAGACTTTAAAACTGGATTGACTAATTCTGGTGTCGCCGTGCTCTCCTTAGACTTCTTAGCTACCCACGCATATTTGACTTCTTTGCGTCGACCAAAAGTATCTGAAATACCGTTAAACCCATAGTCAGAAGATTTGAGATTTGAAGATTGTTGCCTTTTAGAGCGACCAGTCTTTTTATTCTTTTGTGAACTCTTTTTAGATTTAGACTTTGAAGAATTGTTCACAGAAGATTTTTGTGGGGAAGATGTGGAACATTCACCCTTATAAAATTTTACCGGAGGCTCGCAAGAAGGCTTTAGAAAAGCAACGTGACTTGGTAAAGAAGGATTAAAATCAAATTGGTTTAAATCATAGTCTAAACACACCTCAGAATTCAAGAAGGCGGAATATTCCATTTCCTCATCATAAGGAGCCTTATCACTTGATGAATTCAGGACATCGGAAGAATTTGTTTCTAAAGATTGAGGCTCTTTTCCTTTGTTCGAAAAATTTGGTGACGAGTCACCCAAAAAGGCTTTACATGAAGATGTGTCCGAGGAAGGATAGGAATTGTCAGACATAGAAATTTTCTCAACATTGAGAAGTTCAGGCTTAGCTTGAGGCTCAGCCTTGTGAAATCGCTCTTTCATCCGATCTGCTGCCAAAGCAGCCAGTTGTGAATTTAGTTTCTTTATCTCAGTCTGAAAGTATTCTTTTTCCTCTTCAGACACAGTTTCCTTTTTCTCAGAATTGAGGCACTCAATTTGGGATAACAACTCTTGTTTTTCCTTCTGAAAAATATCCCTCTCCTGTTCAAATGACATTTCTAGCTGAACAATTTTCTTTTCTAAAATCAGAGGTGGAACATAAACTTTATGGTCCAGAGGTTCCTCCTCAGTTTGAACATTTTTAGCATCAAGTTCAGCTTGAGTGTAGCTTCTAAAATAGTCATTTGACAGGAAACAGGGTTTTTCTTCGTTGTAAGACGCATTCAAAGAATCATAAACAAAAGGTAGTTTCATTTTAGAAGAGTTCTTCCTTCGCAAATTATCCTCTTCCATTTCCTCATCATCAAGTGGTTTGGTCCAGTTGTTTTTGTACTATGGATAGGTCTTGTCTAAACCAAGAAATTTGAACCCATATAACGTAGGAACTTTGGATAAGGCCTTTTTCAGATAATAGGGGTTATCGTAACCGATACCCGTATCCGCATAATTGGGTTCTTTTGGTGCAATTAGATTCAACGTTTGATGAGATTGACCAAGTTTATAAAGTTTCCGCTCAAGATCCTTTAATTGATTAGAAAATCTTTGGTTTTCATTTTTGTAAGCTACGCTTTGAGTCACAATATCAATTTTCTCATTTTCTGACATACGAAGCTCATAGGTAAGATTATCTACTTTGGTCTTTAGCTCTTGTGATTCTTTTGAACAACTCTCACCCTCTTCTTTTAAATTTGAAATGATGCACATGTCGCTAGCAATTTCTAAGCTTTGATTTTCAATACATTTAGACGGTGCAGAAACTCGTTTTTCTAGAGATGAGATGAGTTGTTCTTTTTCTTTTATGATTAGCTTGCAAGAGTCTAATTTGTGCATAGCGAGTTGCATCTGATCAATTAAAGCTTCTTGATAAGGAGCACATACCTGACATGGGAAATTACGATCTTCATCATCAGTGTCAGACGGTGATGAATGCTTGCCCATGAAACACAGATGTGCTTCAGCATTCTCATTTTCTTCATCAGATACTTGCAGCCAGTAGTCATCTTCTGCCATGAGAGCCTTACCTGCTTCCTTTTCTTTGGCCATCAGCAGTTTGGCTTTGTAGTAATCTGAGTTGCGCACGACAGGCTTGCGACAATCCTTGGCAAAATGACCCAACCGACCACAGTTGTAGCATTTGATCGGCTCCTCTTTTGTCTTGTCTTCATGTCTCTTTTCAGACTTCCTTCCTTCTTCAACACGTTTCTTCCCTTCAGACTTCTCTTTATTATCACGGCGAGTGGAGAATCTTTGCTTGTTTGATGACTTGTTAAAGAACTTTCTCTTATGGAAGGCTTGAGTCAAGAACAACATCGCTTCTTTCATCTTAGTGTATTCTGGATCCGAGTCACTGTCAGGATCTTCGGGTTCAGAATCACTTTGCAGTGGCTCCTTTTCAGACGAGCGACTGACAAATTTACCTCTTTTATTTGATACTAGTGCTAACGGATCAACTATCGGCTTTTCATCTGCTTTCTGATTCCCCATCAACTCCATAACTTCCTCTTCATCCTGGAGCAAAATTTCATAAAGTTCATGTAAATAAAGCTTCTCCAGGGTCTGAGTATGACGGATATGAGAGACGAACGACTTCAATTCAGGCTGGAGGTTGTTCATGAACTTGATGTTGTTCTCGGTGTTCGTCTTCGTGATCTTGTTTTTCTAGAGATCATTCAGAAACAAGTTAAACCGTTCATAGGTTTCTGTGAGCGTCTCACCTTTTCTGGCTTTGAAGCCATCATATCGGGTGATGCAATTTGTCACCTTCAGCTGATTGTTTATGTGGCTCCCCATCATCATTTTCTCAATCTGGTCCCACATTTTCTTCGCAGACTCCTTGTAACTGTCGATGCAAGCATAGATGTCGTTGGGTAGGCTTTGTAGAAGATACGACTTTGCTTGCTTTTCAGCCTCATACATGTTCTTTTCTTGAGGGAGAAACTCACCAATAGTTTTCCGAACTGAACGTTCTGGTCGACCTTCCTCTGGGTTTCCAGTTATGACTTTCATCGGCCAGTCTTGTGGCCCCTCTTTCAGACACTTGTATATATCCTCGTAGTTTGATTTTGCTTCGATGAAGTTCATGAAGCGATCGTGCCATTGAGGGTATTCCCCCAATAGAGCACCGGAGGTTTTTGATCTGAACCGATAGCTAAGGCGTCTCTTGAATTCATCTTTAACTCTTTTAACTTAAATAGCATTGTAGTGATCGTGAGACAAGCAGGATGATCCAAACAAAATATATCTAAATAATAAGCAGAATAGGACAAGGACCCGGTCGAGCAAGGACCCGGTCGAGCAAGGGTCCGGTCGAAGCAAGGACCCGGTCGAGCAAGGGTCCGGTCGACAGAAGGTACCGGTCAACAGGATATCGGTTCACAGATTATCGGTCAAGACTAATATCGGTCAAGCTGGGTACCGGTCGGGACAAGGTACCGGTCCACAAATAATATCGGTCGACTGATATACCGGGGTCAACAAAACACCGGTCGAGACTAAGTACCGGTTGAAACCGGGTACCGGTCGAGTCTCAAGACCGGTTAACAAACCACCGGTCGTATCAAGGTACTGGTCAAGAGAGGGCACTGGTCAAGCAATGTGCCGGTCGACCTCTGATTGCCGGTTGAACAAAGTATTGGTCAATATCGTGAACCGGTAAAGCAGGGTACCGGTCGATAATAAACAGATAAACAGATTGACTTAAAGGCCTGATAAACACGAAGAACACACCGATAAACACGATGAATCTCAAGAACAATCGTCCTAATTAACTTAGAAATTCAATCGATTAGCAAATAATCGACACCAAATATGCAGAAACCAATTAAATATGCATAAAAACAGACCGATAGAAAAACCCAGATAGTCAGACCGATAAAACTTTGATTTAATGAAGAATACAGATCCAATTCGACCGATAATGATGAAATTGAACCCAATCAACAGTAACCCAGAAAATTATCGATCACCTTGATTTTCCAAGAAAACACAGACCGATTAAAACTAACTGATTAAAACAAACCGATAAACCCAGAAAAATCGACCGATAAAAACTTTAATTTTCAACAGATCGAAAGCAGATAGCAGATGCAATGCCCAGAAATCAAACAAACACTCATGCAGATAAACATATAGGAACAATTAAACCAAATAATTGATTAAGGGTTTTAGACAAACCTTTTCTGGATCAAACCTTCAGTCTCTTTGCTCTGATACCAATTGTAGATCCCAGTACAGTGCAATCAACAACAAATAATCAACAATGAAGAATAATTGTATAGCCACAACCTCTAGTCATATGATTAATATTCAATCAAAGGTTACAGGTTTACAGAAAGAATTTCTGATCAGAGAAAAGTAAACTTATTGACTAGAGATCTGAAAATTAAGAGACTTAACTGATAATGAATCTAAAACAACCTTTATATACTTAGGATTACAAAGATATTGGGCTTATGGGCTTTAGGCCCAACAAGCTAATAAACTTTCAACTAATTACATATTTCACCGTAAACTTCTATCTAACATATAATTCACCCTAACAAATTCATTCTTCGTGTATGCTTTTTCCACTCAGGTTGCAATACACTTAAAAACTTCACATTGTTTTCAATCTGCTTCTTTTTCACTTTGTTCTTCGCCAGTTCATTCAGTAGAGAAACAAATCTTTCATAAGTTTCCTCCAAGCTTTCACCAGTTTTGGCCTTGAACTCTTCATAGTTATTGATGCAGTTAGCCACTTTCATCTGGTTTCCAATCTTTGAACCTATCGTCATCTTCTTAAGCTGATCCCACATTTTCTTGGCTGTCGCTTTGTAGCTATCAATCTTGATGCAGATCTAATTCGGTATGCTCTGATGAAATAGAGATCTATCCTGTTTGTCTGCCTTATATCTCTTCTTTTGCTTAGCAGAATAACTTGAGAAATCAACAACAATCTCTTTTGTCTTGGGCTCTCGGGGCTCAGTACCATCTTCGCTGTCAGAACTCTCATTTTCCTCATCTGGTACAATAGCTGTGACTGGTTTCATAAGGCCCTCATCAATAGACTGTTTGATGAATTCTCCATTGTCGTCTCGATCTATGAAATCCAGAAATCTATCCTTCCACTGCTCATATTCACCTTTAAACAAGACCGGTGGTTTGACATCTGTTTCGATAGCAAGAGCATCTCTAGAAGTCATCTTGATGAAAGCACATATCTTTATACACAAAATCAGAAAATATGAAAAATTCCTGAAAACTCAGTCAGAAAAATGACTAAGTATAGAATCCTCACACCAAAGAAGTCAATTTTCGCACACTACTCATAATTCGCACACAAAAAGGATACACAAACTAGCTTTTCGCACGCAGTTGGATGCGAAAATCAGCTTTTCATATAAAGAAGGATGCAAATTCCTTCTTTTCACACATAACGTGATACGAATTCTTGACTTGTACTTTTCCAAACTTGAAGCTTTTCGCACGAAGGAGAGATGCCAATTTCTGACTTAGCCAAAATCAACTCTCTGAGCTTTACGTATCAATGCGAATTTCAAACTTAGAAAATTTCACACTCCTCAAGATGCGAATTATACACTTTTCGCATACAATGAGATGAGAAAAGTTCCCTTAGAAAATTCAGAATCCACTTTTCGTACGCTGAGTCGTGCGAAATCCTACTTTTCGTACACTGAGATATGCGAAATTATCACTTTTCTCACGAAGTGCGATGCGAAATCTGTCCTTAACTTTTTCCAATCACCCAATATTGTGCGAAATCCTCAAGATCACGCGAGTTCTTCACTGATTATACGAATTTCTCAGATCTCGGCCCAAAACTTCAAAATTCAACCAAAATTCGACCCAATCCTTCAAAATAGTCCTTGAAACTTTGGCAATTTGATCTCGAATACAACCTGAACACTTTACAATTGATCGATTACAACAAAATTAACAAGAATTACAATATGATCTTAAGAACAGTGCGTGAAAGACTTTCGAACCAAATTACATCAAAAAAAAAATTTCACACAATTCTGTTGTGAATTTGATGAAGTAAAACAAATCAAAAATATTCTAAATCATAATGCGAGTACAGTGCAATAGGAATTACAAACAAAATAGCACAAAAACAAGAAATTGATTCTGAAACAGATATGTGTGCGAGTTCTTAAGTTCGATTACAAATCCACAGATCTTTTATTGAGATTCTCAGATTTCGTGCTTGCTTTGATACCAATTGTGTATCCCAAACTATGTGCAATCAAACAAGATGAACAAGAATTTCAACCACATATGTCATATTATTGATCTCCAATTACAAGATTACAATGCGTATGATTTATCTCTTTCACAATATTTCTCTCTCTAAGATTCTCCAAGGTAGTTCTACTAAAGACATATTACAAAAGAAAAACTATATATACCCCCTTACAATTTCAAAGACAAAACTAATTAAAACAACAAAACACCTCGACTTTTACAAATGACTTTGACTTTCTTTTGACTTGAGCTTTGACTTTTTAATTCCCATGATCTTGGATTCAACATATTTGTGCACTAACAAAACCATTCTTGCTATTGGCTTGGCGTTCCATCTAGAAACATACTAATACACTATATAGAGATAGTCGATTTCCCCAAAACACAAAGATTACACAATTCTCCAAATTTGACTAAGCGTCCAACATCCAAACAGTAATCCATACCAATCAAGATAATCTCCATTATCAATTCTTAATCACGAAATCTAATCACCTTAGAATTACCACTATATTGCAAACGCTTCTTAAAATTCAACAAAAGTGCCTCCAAGCACTCCGATGGTTCTTAACCAACATCAAAAGTCTATACCTAATTATTTAAAGTAATCGTACTACAAGACAAACCTTCCCCATCCACGAAAATTCTCCCGGATAGCACACCATCCTTGAACATTTGACAATAGTGAAACATCCCAAAAATTCCACATAAACCAATATGCAAGCACTCAGCGAATCCTCCAACCCAAAGATTATCAAAACGGAAAAATCACTACTTTAATAACCGAGATGACACATAAATTTAATACCTCAAAGTTCATATGTGTACCGACCTTTTAGGATGAAATCTCAAAACTCGAAACCAACCACAAGACTAATCATTCGACAATTCCAAGCCTCAAGGATTCTCTTACTCTTTGAAAACAACACCTGCCACAAGGCGGTTTAAATTTATGGGTCTAGTGAGTTTAAGGGTTTTCAAATATTAGACTCAACAATTATGTCAATAATATTCTTAAAAGATTTTCCAAACATAAAATCTTTATAACTATTTTATGCACGAATAAAAACTGCTACCACTACTAGGTAAGCGTGCGAAGTGGCCTCATGCCTTGTACATAAGGCTTAGGGGGTTTGGTTCGCATAATGGATGGAATGAAATCCGTCAAAAAGGAATTTGACTTTGAAGGATTTGAAATGGAATGTCACCAGGTTTGACCACCTGTTTGGTTTGGTTGATATACATTGGAATGGAATTTGTAAAAGGAATTGGAATTTGTCAATTTAGTTCACATAATGTAGTTTTGAGACCAAAATACCCTTTTGAAAATTTTGAAACCAGAATTCAACTATTGCGGTTCAGATCGGTGGTTCAAATCGGTGCGGTCGATGGTGGTTCAAAACAGTGGTTTAGAACGGTGGTGGATTAGAACGGTGGTGGTTGGCGGTGATTTAGAACAGTGGTTCAGATCAGTGGTGGTTGGCGGTGGTCGACACACATAAAAATTACTACCACTACTTAGGTTCTTAATTAAACTAGTTACAAATTTTCTTATGGTAACATATTTTACCATATGATAATGGCCACTGAAAAATCCCATCTAATGATTCACATTCTTAAATTTTGTGGGCTTTTCATTTAAACCTTCCTATGTGTATATACACGTATACTTAATGGATTGGATACATTCCAATTGGGTGGGATCACTTTCCATCCTTAAGAATCATCACTCAAAATCGAGAGGAAAAGGAGAGACTGCGCCAAATGGTGGAGCTAAGGAGGATCTGAAAGTGATTACCTCATTATTGCAACTTGGCACTTTATACATGGATAAAGTGATCCTAATTATGATTATCTGATTATTGATGAGTCAAATAATCAATTTCATACCAGATGCAATGAAATTGATTATCTAAGAAAATGCAAATCGCGTATTTACTCTTTACTCTAATTTAGAGAGATCTCATCTACATTTCTTGTCTGCATGCTCCAAGGGCAAGAAAAGTAGTAAATAAAGCAGCCATCATCTATGTGAAAGCCAATAATCATGTATGGATTCCTTGGTTGCATGCAACATGTGCAAATAAGTAGGCAACTTGGGATAAGAAATTAGGTGCTCCACTATTCCCCTCAGAGTACATCAACCTTTTATCTCTAAACCTTTTCATAGATAATATCCCCTATTGTTTTTTCATATCCCTCGTTATGTAGCTTATCCCATTAGTGGCATATTTGTCCTTGATCAGGTGGTTGACTAATGAACATCTAATGAATAGTCAAGCAGGTACGTTCCTCGTGGTAAGAAATAATCTCCATCGAGCATGGATGACCCTTGGTTTCAATTTTTTGCCAGTCAATCTGTAAAAACAATCTGGGTCCTTATATGTATTGTACCACACATCGATCAGTACCTGACCTTTTCACCTGAACTGGAAATTATTCTTTATTGCATATAGGGCAGCTTTGGTTTTTAAATCAAATATGTTCTCAATGTCATTCTAACGTGAGATTCTCTTGAAAGAAGCTAGATTCTGATGAATGTTGTTGGTTGGAGGCCATTATATCCTCATTTGAGAGTATTAGAGAAATTCAACTTGTGTGATATTGTATATAGAATTCAACGTATACCTTGGCAAACAATTCTCTACATCAGGAATCTCTACCATGCATGTCTTCTTGGTCATTGTTACTCAAATTTGCTATATGGCAGTCATTAATATATAGATTTTATGTACGAAAGATAAACTCACCTACAGTAGGGTCATCAACATGAGGACTAGTGATACGATCTATTTCTAGAATAATAGTCCCAACTTCAATTATAGAGTCCCTCATGCATAGCAACACACGGATGTGGTGTATAGCTCATGATGCGAATCTAAATATTTTGGCCCAACATTTGCCAAGCCCAAGAGTACTCCAAGTTTATTCTAGAAAGGTTAAAAGGGGAGAAATGGAAAGTGGATAAACTAATTAGGAATATGAATTTTCTGAGAAAAGGAAAGTGGCTAAAGTGATTAGGAAAGTGAATTTTCTGCCTCTATACATGGGGAGGAGAGGCAATACTTTTATGATTCATTAGAAGATTTCCAGTATTTTGTTTGGCTCATTGCATTCTGCTTTGAGGGAGGGAGACTTCTCTGGTATCTTTTATTTCATTTGTAATTCCTATTTAGAGATTGATAAACCAAGATCTATCTAAATCTTTAGAGAGAGAAATTAGAGAGAGAGAATAAGACGCAAAAGCTTCATATGTATTCAATATCAGTGCAAATGTTACAAACTGAAATGTTACTTACAATGACATGCTACAAAGACTGAAGGTATTTATACCCTCATACAATTACAAAGGAAACAAACAATACAATACAATTGACTTTGACTTTATTAACTCAAGACTTTGACTTTACAAGAGAATTTGACTTTCCAACTTTGACTTCTTGTACTTTGACCTTTAGTCTTCATGATCTTGTATCCAACATATTTCTGCTCTAACAATTTCCCCCTTTGGATTCAAGATTATCACAAAAAGATTTAGTAAATCAATCTCCCCTTTAATTGCATTGGAGAACTTTAAATCTCCCTTTTAAGCTCAATCAGATGGTAGAAAAATTCTTCAATAATCTCTCCAGAATTAACACAAGACTCTTTCAAACATCGAAAAGAAATTATCTTCAGATTTAGCTCGACTTGCTTCAGCAAATAATCTTCAAAGAAAATTTCAGAAAATCAGCACATCTGTTAACTCTGAAATTTCTGATTCTGACATTTCTTTAAATCATATCCCCCTTTTTGATGAAACGAGCATCGGTATCATCAAAACTTTCATCAAGAAATGTCTTTGACCATTCTGATCTATCCAAGAGCCTCTGATTCGTCGCCAATTCGAACAATGTATTCATCCAGATCTTTTCAAATCTAGACAAAATAGAAATGTAAGACCTGAATCAACAAATGAATCAGTTAAAATGCCTGTCAGTAACACGAAGTCACTGTGTGTAACAGATACACATAGGAAAGGAGCTTTTATTATGATCACTCCCCAAGGCTTCCATCCAATCATCGAACCACCACAAAGGCAATTTCTATAAATGTTATGACAAGAAAACAAATTCCTTGTGTGTTCGTGCAAGTGATAAAAAGAATTAAGCACGGATGATTGCTTTTAAGGCTCAAAATTGTGTAAACCACTGAGACAACAACAATTAAACACATACTCAATGTGCATGATTGAAGTGCGAAGGTGGGGCAGAATTCCTTCTTTTTCAATATCCAGATTTTCCAAATGAAAATCAGATAGATTATGTCCTGCGTCCCCAGAAAAATATGAAACATTTTCTTTTAAAGAAGAAAATGAGTGGCTGGTGGGGTTTTAATCAAGAGTTGGCATGGGCTAGTTCCCTGTTTCCATAATGTTCACCAAGAATTGTGAAACATTAGTAATGTGGCTGCCCGACTCAGAAAGTAGTTGGTGCAGAGTTTAATATTCTTTTACTCTGTTCTCTCACCCTCTTTCTTTTTAATCAATGAGCTCACATCTAACCAAACTCTCATTTCCATTTTACCTCAACACACAACCCACACTCATTTCTTTTAGACTCCTCATTCTCAATCACTATAGATTAACTTCTTGGGTAGTAAACACTGGTTAACGTGAATCCATAGAAGCTTTCATTTAAGTCCTAGCACAAAGAACCCATAATTTCCTATAAAGCATATGTTTCTCAAAGTGATTTAACTTGAACAATTAAAGCTCAAATACAATGTCAGATGTTGATATGCTCAGAATATAGTCATGAAAATATGAGCATTTTTAAATATTGAAGTATTTTCAAACAAGTATATTGAATGAATGAACATGAATGCAAAAGACTTGATTGAAAGACTGACATTGTATGAAAATGATCAGAAATGAAATGCTATATCAATTTAAAGCTCATGGTCAACAAAAACAGAGATGTGTCTATACAAATCAAGATATAGACAAGTCTTGAAATGAATGAATCAAAATGAAGTGACGCTCAAAAAGCATTGAAGTACAAGCGGGGTGTCTTACCGTCGAAAAGTATGTTTCAAATTTGAGACATGGTAAGAACAATTTGAACAAGAAATCAAACCGATGTGTATGAATACTTGAAGGTATATAGAAAAGACAATACGCAAGTATTTATCTTTGGAAACACACAATTTGTAAACACGTAAGCACAAATAAAATGAAATCATTTAAAATAACACTTCCAATTCATGAAATCTGTTTAAGAATCGAGAAGTGGTTTGAACATTTAAGAACATGTTTTCTTATGATTGAAAGTTGTTCTTCTTTCAACCATATATGTGATTAAGATAAGAAATTAACCTTTTTCGTGTAGTCTTAAATCTCATGAAGTCAGCTGAAGTCATAAAGATATTATCTTGATAGCTTCTCTCATTCTGCACAAGTCTCAAAGTCTAGTCAAAGCAACTTTTATTCACAAAATTTATTCAAAAATAAAATGACATAAAGCAGTAAAACAGTTTGTAGTACGAGTTCTGATCTGAAGTAATCAGAAGTCATAATTTATTACTCCCGCTGAAATTATGCATCTATAATTTGTCAGAGAAAACGCACATGATAGAGATCAGATACAACTCCCTTTTGAATTGTAGATCGTCATATCTTCCGAATACATAATTCCAAAAAAAAAATATGTACTCCCCCTTGAAAGTTGATTTCCTCATCTGAATATAGGAGTACATCTTCATATCAGCCCGGGAGTATTATCTCTTTTGATCATTGAAGTACGAGTCCTAAACTGTTTTGTTTATAAGTCAAACTCTGTTGAAGTACGGGTTCTAAGCTGATTTACTTAGAAGCCTTGGTTCTCCTACTCCCCCTTGACAGTAGGTGTCTGCAACACATAATTAACTTTAGGTTTTGGTACCCACTGGTATTTGGGTCCATGAATGTTAGTTGCAGTTCGAATGGGAGTAATTTAATAAGAACCATACCAGTAATGATCACTGGTCTTGTGAATAGGATCATGTGTACGACAATAAGAACAATAGTATTTCTTACCTGAGAACCTGATTAATTGATCTCTCGAGTAGATATGAGCAGGTTTACCTATACGCGCATTGTTCTTCTTGGCTTTGTGTGTATGTACACATGATTTCTTTCCTTTCAGCTCATATTTCTTATCATCTTCAACTGGTTTCTTCTTCCAGACCAGTTCCTCTTCTTTATATCTTCTTCTTCTCCTTCTTTGTGTACCTGAACCATCTACATTTTCATCAAAGAAAATGTTAGTACTACGAATCTGATCATATGATTTAACTGACCTTTTTGAAGAAACAATCTTTTCAAGTTCTTTAGTCTTTGAAGAAAAACTGTCTCTTTCTTTGACGAGAAGGTCAATCTTCATCTCAAACTCAGACTTCATTTTCTTCTCTTTCAGTGCACTTTCAGATAGTTCAGATAACTTAACAGTCAGCTTTCTAATCTCAGCTTCAAACATGCTTCTTTCTTCTTCAAACCCATTCTCAACATTCTTTCTTCCATCAGATATTTCTTTGAAAAATCCAACATTCTTTTGTTCAATTACCTTCTTTTCCTTGGAAAACTTTTCTCTTTCAAGGATAATTACTTTCTCAAATTCAGAAATCTGTTGAGAAATCTTTATACATTTCAGCTCAACTTCTTTCTTCTCATCAGCACATTTTCTTGAAAAATCTGAGAACTTCTTTACAAATGATTTATTTTTAGTCTCAAAATCGGATTTGTCTTTAGCAAGCTTTTGCTCCAAATCAAATATTTTCTTTCGAAACTCAGCATTAGCATCCTTCAGACTCTTAATCTTGTCCTCATAACTTTCAACGGATGCTTTCTGGATTTGGATAATCTGATCTTCCAAGTTAAAGATTTTTCTTGTCAGCTCTGTGTTCTCAGCTTCCAAACTCAGTATTTTCTCATCATTCAGCCCAGAAGTCTGTTTAAGAAGATCTTCATTAATTGTCTTTAATGCACTAACTTCTTCTTTCAGTATTTTGCTTTCATCATTATATTGTTTTGACCTCTTTGAGTAGAACTCAACAGATAAAGCAAGATTTTTGTTCTATAATTTGAGCTTTTCCATCTTCGCTTCATCATAATCAGAAAAATATCCCATCTTGAATTATCTGTTACAAAAAGAAACTTTACAAAAATGATCGTTAGTCCAAAATGAAAGTTTGAAAATAGCACAAACCCATAAATGCGCTAATAGGCAGTAGCGCAGAAAACAATTTGCGCTAAGTGAAATTGGCGAAAAACCCTGAAATGCGCTAAGTGAATTTGGCTAAAGACAATTAGAGCAAGAGATGATTTGCGCTAAGTGAAGATGGTGCAAAACTCAGATACTCGCTAAGGACAGTGGCGCAGAACACTCAAGATACTTTGCACTAAAACACACAAAACATGCAAAACTTCGAAATGCGCTAAACCCAGAAAAGCATTAAACCCAGAAATGCTCTAAGTGAAGCTGGCGAGAAACTCAACTTGCGTGAACCAAAACACTCTTGCGTGAAACTCAGAACACTCAAAACATCCCTTGAATCTAGCGTAAAACAAAGATGAACTGGCGCAAACTGTGGATCTGGCGCAAAATCAAGAAATCTTCTAAATCAAACACTGAATCGAATCTGATGAACTATTCCCACTCAGATACGATCGAAACTTGATTTCTAACCACAATGAACAATCAATTCAAACCAATTTGAACAAACTTTCACAAAAAAATGTGAAATTGAGAATCGAACAGAAAACTTTACGCAAAACAGTCCAAACCCACGAAAATTCACAAATTGATCTACAATTACTGAAATTTTTACAAATTGATGTGAAACAAAATTGATCTACTACTGATTACGAATCCAATAAACCAAATTTCAAGAATAATGAATAAAATTTCAGTAAAAATTTGTAAACAATTCAGAAAATGAGATTTTCTTGATCAGAATCAAGAAAATCGATCAAATTCTCTGAATTAATAACAAATTCAGATTGAAAATTGATAATCTCTCAAATCTCTTAGAATTAGATTGGCTTTGATACCAATTGATAAACCAAGATCTATCTAAATCTTTAGAGAGAGAAAGTAGAGAGAGAATAAGACGCAAAAGCTTCATATGTATTCAATATCCGTGCAAATGTTACAAACTGAAATGTTACTTACAATGACATGCTACAAAGACTGAAGGTATTTATACCCTCACACAATTACAAAGGAAACAAACAATACAATTGACTTTGACTTTATTAACTCAAGACTTTGACTTTACAAGAGAATTTGACTTTCCAGCTTTGACTTCTTGTACTTTGACCTTTAGTCTTCATGATCTTGTATCCAACATATTTCTGCTCTAATAGAGATAATTAATTCAACTGATTTTTTTCCTCTCCATTTTCTTTATTCATTCCATTGGTTTGATTTCGATCCTTATCATTGGTCCGACCTGCCACGACCTGCCTTTGTTTTCATTATGGTTCAGCCAACAATGGAAACTCGCTCTCAAGCGTCTTGATTGGATTTACACGACGAACATATTTTGAAAATTCAATCCGATATCCTTGAAATCAAATCATCGATGGATTTTGAACATGTAGAATTTGAAGAATTTTGCAAAGTAATGCTCAGGTGGGTGAAGCAACAGGGTAAACAATCTTTCTCGACTGCTGGCGATACATCAGGGGTCGACAATGAAACTCAATCACCTTTGCATCCTAGGGGTAGGGAATTGTGGGGAATTTATGAGTTTCATGGGTGGTAGCGCAAATAAATCGACATCTGGAGGAGGATCGCAGGAGTGTTTACCGTAGGCAGTGAAGAAAATCAAACTTCTTGAATTTTTGGGATTCGATCCTCAGGGTTGGATTCAGAAAGCCAACCTTTACGTCGAAATTAATGGTATTGCTCCTAATTTGTGTATTAGTTTAGCATAATTAAGCATGATGGGTGTAGCCCAACATTGGTTCACCATTGTTAAACAAATTTTATGATCCTCTGACTTGGGAACAATTCCAAGTTGAATTGTTGCAACGATTTAGTGGTCTGGAAATTCAAAACCCATATGAACAATTAGCAACAATCAAACAGGGGGCTTCAATCTATGACTATATAGACGATTTTGAATATTTGTTATCCTTGGTTCCCAAATTACCCGAATCCCAATCTTTGGGTTATTTTATTGCAGGTCTGAAGGATGAGGTCAAACGTTGGGTTCAATTACATCGTCCCCAATCATGTTTAGATGCTATGTACTTGGCTAAAGATATCAAGGGAATATTACACCCTTTATCAATTAATTTGTCTCATGTAACACCCGTGCTTTCGGTACGTCCCTAATCTGACCATTTGCCTTCCTATCAAATTAAGTATTGAGATTGGGAGCTTTCAGGTCGAAAACGGAAGAAAATCAGACTCGGGACACCTGGGGCGATTGTGACAGAAGTCACTCTCGCGGGGCACTATCGCGGAGAGTGTACCGAATGGTGGTGGTGGTGTGTGACATTGCCCAAGCGAGAATAACATGTGTCACTCTCGCAAGGCATAGTCACTGAGCTTGTACCGTAGGGTACCTGGATTAGGCGACATTGCCCAGCGAGAATGACCATGTCAATATCTCCGGGCATAGTCACGGTCGAGGGATCAGACCTTAAATACCCTAAAATCGTTTCTTTTCTCATTTTACTGATTTGTGGAGCTGTTTGGTGCGTTTTTGAAAGAGCCAAGAGGTAGGGTTTCCTCCACCTTCATTCATTACTACCAAATGCACGATTCTTATGCATTTATTGGGTTGGTTTAGGTTGGTGGTGGTGATTAAGAGCATTGTGGTTTAAGTGTCAAGTCTCCTCCTAAACTCTACTCTCAAGTGTTATTATATAGGGTTTCTTATAACCTTACAAGGTGAGTTTTCTTAACCTTTTTGCTATTCATATTTACTTGGGTGATGTGTTATTGGGTGAGCTTTTATCTCTTTCTCTTTTTCACTGATGATACCTGCAACAAATTTAGGATAATCAGTACATTTTGCACAAACAGGAGTTTTATTAGAATTTGACAAATTTGATTTCAACTCCTGAATCTGTTTGAGAAGCTTTGAATTCTGATATTTCAGTTTCTCTCTTTCTGCTTCTATAACAGGTATCTCAGGCATGTACAAGACAACCATGTCTCTAGCTGACAGTACAATATTTCCTCTCTCATCTGTAGTTGGCATCTTGAATGAGAAATCAGCTTGATATGAATGATCTTTCCTAAACAATTCAGAAGAGTTGACTATAAGTCAAATTAAGATCACCACTTAAAAAAATTTCTATTTCTGGAACTCTCAAAGCACTGAAACTCTCAGATAAAGTGAACTAGAATTCACAAACCAAGTGAATTTTGAACACGTAGACCAAATGAGTTTTAAACTTGCAAATCAAATGGACTAGCAACACTAGAACTTGCAGATCATATGAATTGAAAACCTGCAGATCAAATGAATTATAACATGCAAATTAAATGTGTTTGAAACTTTAGAACTCGCAGATAACTTGAACTTTGAACTCGCAAATCACAGAACTTGTAAAGACTGGAACTTGCAGATAATGAACTGAAACTCGCAAGTCATATAGACTAAAACTCACAAGTCATATGGAATTTGAAACTTGAACTCAAACTCGCAAGCCACTTGAATTGAAACTCGCAAGTCAAGTGATTAAAACTCGCAGATCATATGAACTGGCACCACTTAGAACTCACAGACTGAATGATTTAGCAATACTAGAACTCGCAGACTGAGTAGATGAAAATCGTAGATCACTAGAACTTGAACTTGTAGATTAAATTGATCACAAACTCGCAGACTTAATGATCACAAACTTGCAGATTTAATGAACACAAACTCGCAGATTGCATGGATTAGAACTCGTATATTGCATGGATTAGAACTCCCAGATGCTTGAACTTTTAAAACTCGTAGGCTGTGGTTTGAGAGTTTTCAGAACTCCCAGATCGAAGTGACTATGAAACATGCAGATCAAATAAATCTGAACTCGCAGATTGAGTGAATTAAAATCCACAGATCAAGTGATTTTAAAACTCGCAGATCACTTGAAAATGAATTCGCAGATACTTGAAATTAAAACTCGCAGGTCACTTGGATTTTCAATGACCGGAACTCGCAAGTAATGATTTGAGAGTTTTATGAAACTCGCAGATCATACATTGATATTCAACCCAGTGGTTTGAATGTTCTGTATAGCTCACAGATCAAATAGTTAAGTGACCATGAACTCGCAAATCAAGTGAGCTTGATGTGCGTGTTCTTCATGAACTTTTTAGCGTGTTCTTCCAAGTTCACAGATTTGATTCAAATCACTTCAAACCTGCAAATTTATTCTCAAAATCATACCAATACAATTGAAAACCAATACTAAACACATTTCTAAGTAACAAATCTAACTAAAAATGGAAAAATACAGTGCGACTACAATTACAGTGATTGACATTTTTTGTCAACAAAATCCAAGAATTCGTAAATTGAATATGATTTTGTGGATGGTTTGTGAAATTGTGTGAATACAATGTGTTTCTAAACTGAAATCGATCACAACTTGATCATTTATACATTCAATCAACACTTATCAAATGCGAATTTGTTTCAATAGTGAATACCAAAAAGTCGACTGCGTTCTTGAAAATTTCCAGAATTTGATCCAATCAAGTTCAACCTACAATTCAATTGATTAGTTCATGAAAAGATATGAATAAGATCAAATCTATCACACAATATGAATCTAATGAAACAAATTTCACGATCAAAGAACAATGATTCAATGAGAATTTGTGAAAATAATCAAACTTCAGTGTTCTTGATATTTTCAAGAAAATTCAACTATGTGATCCAAAATTCCAGAAATCGATCTATATTTTTTGTGAAAATATTTCTGAAAAATTGTTTGGTATAGCTCTGATACCAATTGTAATTTCCCAATCAAACAAGCAACTCAAACAAGATTTAACAATATCAAGATCTAGAGAGAGAGTAGAGAGAGAAAGGCTCTGTCATATATCTCACAGATTGAATATTACAATGAGGGTTACTTTCTCTTACAACACAATGAACAAAGTACATATACTACCAACTTCTCGCAAGAGACAAAACACTTCTCTTAAGGAACTTCTCTCAAACATGCTTTTCTCACATGCTAAAACTCTCATGACACTAAACTCTCATGAAACTAAACTTTCATGACACTAAACTTGACTTTATTGACTAAACAATACATTGACTTTTCTCATTAAATCTTGGATACAATTTATACACTCACATTTTCATCTATAACTCTTAATCATATTGATGATCTCAAAATACTAGCATACGATTCACAACATATTAAGAACACAACTTTTATAGATCTAATCACAAGATTTACACTTAGTCACAGATCTAACACGTAATCACAAGTCTCACGTATGTGTGTTCTCAGTGTGCGAATCCTCTTACCAACTCTGTGTTCGTATGTCTATGAGCATATCTCCAAATGTAACAAAAAGACTTGCTTTATATACTTGGTCAACATGACCTTAACAAAGTCAACCCTCTCTAAACAATTACATGTTACACACTCACACTTTCTTAACCTTACATATTTGACCCCCTCTTTAATCTTGAATACAACATACATCCAACAATCTCCCCCTTTAGATTCAAGATTAAAAAAAAAATTGACAATTATCTTCAGGTCTTCTTATCTTCAGAAATGATCTTTATCAAAAATCTCTTCAGCTCAAACATTTGAAATCTTTGACAAACTCAACACACTTTGCATCTTCAAAACTTTGTCACTTTGGTCAATCTTCAATATCTCCTTTGTCTTTACCAAAATTTCATATTCTTCAGAAAACTATTCTTCAAACTTAGACTTTGATTCCGCTTTCAAAAATTATCTTTGAATTAGTCAACCATCTGACTTTAACATCTCCCCCTTTGAATCAATTTGAAACTGACTTGAACTTTGAAATTCTTCCCCTTCTTGATAACATCAACTTTAGTCTGACTTTGAAAACTTGATATATCTCCCCCTTTTTGATGAATTTGAGAATCAGAATCATCAAAACTTTTTCAATGTCAGCACAGTCTTTGAAACATTCTTTCCCAAATCATCTGATAATCATAGTCTTCATGATTAACAATCTCCCCTTGTTGGTAGGATATGAACAATGTCCCCCAACTGATCTGATAATGAGTCGTCAATTCATGAAATGTATGTATCCGAATCTTTTCAAATTCAGACAATTTATGAGTGGTAACCTTGAATCAACATATGAAACAGTTAGGAATGCCTGTCAGTAACACAAAGTTACTGTGTACAACGAATGAACAATGTAAGGAGCTTGAGATGACGTTCACTCCCCAGGACTTCCATTCAATCATTGAAAAACACAAGGTATTTTCTATGAATGTTCTGACAGAAAAACAAATTTTCTGTGTGCTCGTGCTTGTGTTATGAAAGAATTAGCACAATGATTGCTTAACAGGCTCAAAATAATGTAAACCATTGAGACAACAATGATTATACATAGACTCAATGTGCATGAAAAAGAGTTGAAGGTGGGGCAACTTTCCTTCTTTTTCAATATCAGTATCTTCCAAGTGAAGAACCAACAACGTATGTGCTACTTCCCCAGAAAATGTGAAACATTCTCTTTTTTAGAAAAGAATGAGTTGCTGGTGGGGTTGTTTGCAAGAGATGGCATGGGCTGACTTCCTTTTTCAATGATGGTCACCAAAAAATGTGAACCAGTCAGTAGATTTGGCTGCCCGGCTCAGAAAGATTTTGGTGCAGAGTCTGATATTCTTTTACTCTTTTCTCACACCCTCTTTCTTTTAATCATTTAAGCTCACTTCTAACCAATATCTCTTTTCCATTTTACCTCATCATACACCAACACTCAAATCTTTTGACCCCTCTCCCCTCAATCACTCAAAGGATTACTTCCGGGGTAGGAAACACTGGTTATCGTGAATCCATGGAAGTCTGTTAAGCTCACACAGTGAATCCCATGTATTTGTCCTAAAAGAATGTGCTGTACAATGATTATCTTGACATTTAAGCGCAAGAAATCACTTGTCAGTGTATGTATGGTCAAGAATGATAATATTGAAAATTTGAGCATTTGAAACATTTAAGATCTCTCAAAGCATTAAAGCAAATGAATAAAATGAAATCAATGTAAAGGTTTTGAGAATCTGACAATGATATAATCAGATCAAATATTTCATGAAGAATTATGAATAAGGGATATCAAAGACGTAAGATGTTTATATGAACAAAATATAAACATGTTTACAATGAAAGCACATATTTTGATGAAATGACGTCTGATCTCAAACAATGTAGAGTACAAACGGGAGTATTTCCATAGAAAGATTTAACATTTGATACATGGTAATAACAAAGTCAAAAACATATTATACTGAACCGATGTGTATGAATACTTGACAAAGTGTATGAAAGGAAAATACACAAGTATTTTTCTTTAAGAACACATGGTCAGATAATCATGAAAGTATCCATACGAAAATCATTTAAAATCGCACTTCAAAATTCATAAAACATTTGAGAACATGAAGTGGTTTGAACATTTTAATCCAAAAATGATTTTCACAAGTGAAAGTTGTTCATCTTTCAACAAGTGTTAAGGATTAAGATATAGAAAGATACCTGTAGACTCCCCTTAAAATGAATATTCTCAGTTAAGCACACTTTGACAAAAACTTAAGATATTCTCTGTTATTCCTTATTTCTATTTCCTAATCACAAACAAATCAACAAACAAGATTTACTGAATATACCTGTTTGATTCAATCTCAAATTCTCAAACGATTACAATCTTTCTCTCTCTAGAACTCTCTTTCTCTCTCTATAATTCTCTCTGTCGAATATTATCTCTCTCTCTAGAATTCTCCTTTTCTTCGTACAACTGAATACAACTACATAAAACAGAAATACAAAGCTATTTATACCTACAACTAAAACAAAGAAACAAAAAAACAAAAACAAATACAATACACTTTGACTTTTATTAAAAAAAACTTTGACTTTCACTTGAGAGTTGACTTTCCTCAGCTTTGACTTCTTGAACTTTGACCTTCAGTATTCTTGATCTTGTATCCAACATATTTATGCTCTAACAATCTCCCCCTTTGGATTCAAGATCACTTGTTGAAAGATCTAGCAATTCAGTATTCACTTTTAAGCTCTGTCAGTACAATCTCCCCTTTTTCTTTGACGATATTCTTTCCAAAACTGTCTTCAAATGATTAACAAACTCCTCAAAACTTTCACAAGATACTTTCAGAGTTTGGAAAGAAATTATCTTCAGAATCTTCTCGGATTGCTTTAGCAAATAATCTTCAAAGAAATTTTTTTCAAAAATCATCATATCTTCAGAAATTCTTTGATCTTCAAATCTTTACTTTGAATCTTCTGACATGGACATTTCTTTAAATCATCTCTCAAAAACTTTATCATTTCTTGATACCATCTCCCCCTTTTTGATGATCTGAGCATTTATATCATCAAAACTTTTCTTCCAAGAAATGTCTCTGACCATTCTGATCTGTCAAACTGAGCCTCTGATTCTGTGATCCATAACCAAGTATTCATCTATATCTTTGCAAATCCAGACAAAATAAGAACATGTAACACCTGAATCAACAAATGAATCCGTTAAAATGCCTGTCAGTAACACTAAGTCACTGTGTGTAACAAATACACAATATAAAGGAGCTTTTTGATGTTTACTCCCCTAGGGCTTCCATCCAATCATCGAAACACCACAAAGGCAATTTATATGAATGTTATGACAAAGAAACAAATTCTTTGTGTGTTCATGCATGTGTAAAAAGAATTAAGCACGAATGATTGCTTAAAGTAAGGTTCAACATTGTGTAAACCACTGAGACAACAGTAGATAAACATAGACTCAATGTGCATGATTGAAGTGCGAAGGTGGGGCAGACTTCCTTCTTTTTCAATATCCAGATTTTCCAAATGAAAATCAGATAGATTATATGGTGCGTCCCCTTGAAAATATGAAACATTTTCTTTTTAAGAAGAAAATGAGTAGTTGGTGGGGTTTAGTCAAGAGTTGGCATGGGCTATTTGCCTGTTTCAATATCGTTCACCAAAGAATTGTGAAACGCTAGTAATGTGACTGCCCGACTCAGAAAGTAGTTGGTGCAGAGTTTAATATTCTTTTACTCTGTTCTCACACCCTCTTTCTTTTGATCATTAGGCTCACTATTAACCATACTCTCCTTTACATTTACCTCATCACACCCACACTCATTTTGTGAGTCTGTGATCGTTACCAGATAATCAAAACAACAAACAATAGATAATAAACCAACCTGATTCGATAACAAACGATGATTACACGGTTGATTTCTTGAGATTGAGTTCTCTGTTTGTTTTTCTCTCTTTTCACCTTGATTATGTGTTATTGTGTGTGATCTGTTTTTGTTGTCTGATCTATTAGGAGAGAGAGAGAGATAATATCTATAAAAAAAGATATTATCCAAACTAATAATAAACTAATAAAAACATAATATCTAAATTAATAATATCTAGATATTAAAACAACTTTGACAATTAATACAAATTGACCCTTAGACTTTGGTTGAGAGTGACTTTCAGCTTTTACTTCAGATTGCGATCTTCGTATTTGGATGATCTTGAATCCAATGAGACTGTGTCCTAACAATCTCCCCCTTTGGAACAAGATCATTTAAATAAAAGGATTTATCTAATTAGATCTTCTCTTTCAGCTTGGAAGATGCAATCTCCATCTTTGTCTTCAAATTGTAATAATCTTCCCCTTTTGATGTAGAGAAACTCTCTTTCGGTTGTTGGGGAGAAATTTTCTTCAGTGTTAGCTTGGACATTTGTTTCTTGATCATTTCTTGTACTTTGTTTGCTCTGCTCTCCCCCTTTTTGATGGATTGAGCATCGATATCTTCAAAACTTTGTTGACAAGAAATGTCTTTGATTCGTAGCCTCTGATCCGTCAATTCATAAGATATTCATCTAGATCTTTACAAATCCAGACAAATTAGTCGTGTAACACCTGAATCAACTAATGAATCAGTTAGAATGCCTGTCAGTAACACTAAGTCACTGTGTGTAACGAATACACATTGGAAATGAGTTGTTTGATGTTGACTCCCCCAGGGCTTCCATTTAATCATCGAAACACCACAAAGGTTATTTCTATAAACGTTATGACAAAGAAACAAATTCCTTGTGTGTTCGTGCTTGTGATAGAAAGAATTAAGCACTTGATGATTGCTTATTAGGCTCAAAATTTGTGTAAACCACTGAGACAACAGTAAGTTAAACACAGACTCAATGTGCATGAGTGAAGTGCGAAGGTGGGGCAGACTTCCTTCTTTTCAATATCCACATTTTCCAAATGAAAATCAGATAGCATATGTGCTGCATCCCCTTTGAAAATGTGAAACACTTTCTTGTTGAGAAGAAAATGAGTAGATAGTGAGGTTTGATCTAGAGTTGGCATGGGTTAGTTGCCTATTTCAATAATGTTCACCAAAGAATTGTGAAACACTACTAATGTGGCTACCCGGCTCAGAAAAAGTTGGTGCAGAGTTGTGATATTCTTTTTAACTCTGTTCTCGCACGCTCTTTCTTTTAAACGTTTTGCTTTCTCTAATCACACTCATTTCTATTCTCTTTGCACACTCAATCACTAAGGATTAACTTCTTAGGTAGAAATCACTGGTTAAGGTGATTCCATAGAAGTTGTGTTAATTCCTAGCACAATGATTCCTTGTTTTCCTATGATGCACGTGAAGCTCAGATTGGTTTAACTATTTCAGTTAAAGCACAATATTGATTTTGAAAACATTTAAAATACACTCCCAAAATATAAAATCTGTTGAAAAATCGGGAAGTGGTTTGAACATTAAAAACAATGTTTTCTATGATTGAAAGTTGTCCTTCTTTCAACCATATATGAGATGAAGATATAGAATTATACCTTTACGTACGATCTTCCATCTCATGAAGCTAAGCTTAAAGTCATAAAGATATGATCTTTTAAGCTTCTCTCAAACTTCTGCAAAAGTCTTAAGTCAAAGTCAAAGCAAATTTATTCACTTAAATTGAAAAGACAAAAAGCAGTAAAACTTTTTAAAGTACGAGTTCTGATCTGAATTGATCAGAAGTCATCACCTTTTTATACTCCCCCTGAAATTATGCATCTAAAATATGTCAGTTAAATGGCACATGATAGAGATCTACGACTTCCTTCTTGAAGTGTAGGTCATCATATCTATCGGATGCAAAACATTTCAGAAATATATATGTACTCCCCCTTGAAGGTTGATTTCCTCTTTTAAGCATTGGAGTACAATCTCTGATTAGCTCGGAGTAAGGTCTTTTGATCATTGAAGTGTGGGTCTTGAACTGTTGTATTCAAGAGCCATATCTTCGTTGAAGTCCGGGTTCTAAGCTGATGTACTTAGAAGCCATATTGACATTGATGTCCGGGTCTTGAACTGTATTATTCAAGAGCCTTTCTTCTTTGAAGTTCGGGTTTTGAACTGCTTTGTTCAAAAACCATTGATCTCCTACTCCCCCTTGACAGTAGGTGCCTGCAACATAGGTTTAGTATTCTTTGGTACCCACTGGTATTTGGGTCCATGAGTGTTAGTTGCAGTTCGTATGGGGGTTATGCAATAAGAACCATACCAGTAATGATCGCTGGTTCTGTGAACAGGATCATGTGTACGACAATAAGAATAATAGAATGTCTTACCTGATAACCTGATTAATTGATCTCTCGTGTAGACGAAATCAGGTTTACCTTTATGCGCATTGTTCTTCTTGGCATTAGGCGTATGTACACATGAGTTTTTACATTTAAGCTCTTCTTTAACTGGTTTCCTGTTCCAGACCAGTTCAGCTTCTTCTTGGTAGCACCTTCTTCTTTGATGTGTACCTGAACTATCTATATTTCTGTCATATAAAAGATTAGTACTCCGAATATGATTAGAAGATTTCACTGACCTCTTTGAAGAAACAGGTTTTTGATATGAGCTTGCAGCTGACTTGAATGAACATTCTGAATCAGCAGAATCATCTCTAGGTGAGTGGACAATTGACTCTGGAGTCTTGCGCTCAGTCACCACCACCGTTGAAATAACCTTTTCAAGCTCTTAAACCTTTGAAGAATAACTGTTTCTTTCTTTGACGAGAAGGTCAATCTTCTTCTCAAGCTCGGACCTCTTCTTCTTCTCTTTCTGTGCAAGCTTAGAAAGTTCAGATAACTTTGCGTTAAGCTTCCTGATTGTAGCTTGAAGGATGCTCCTTTCTTCTTCGAATCCCTTCTTAGCACCCTTCTGATCATTTGCCTTCCTCTCCTTGGCAAACTGATCTCTTTCCAATATTATTACTTTCTCAAAGTCTTCAACTTTTTGAGAAAACATTAAACATTTAAGCTCGATCACCTTCTTCTCCTCAAGACTCTTCTTTGAAAATACTGAGAACTTCAGTGCAAACTTTGAACTTTCCTGTTCAAACTCAGATTTGTCCTTGACAAACTCTTGATTTAAGTCTGATAGTTGCTGTTGAAGATTAGTGTTTGCACTCTCCAAGCTCATGAACTTCTCCTCGTTCATCTCTACAGACTCTTGCTGCTGTATTTGAGCTTCTAATTTAGAAATCTTTCTTTTAAGTTCAAAGTTCTCAGCTTCCATTACCTTAACCCTTGATGACATATATGATTCTATCATAATCTTCGAAATATGTTCCCATAACAGCTTTCCTGTAGCCTCTTCACGTTCTAGTGTAAAGAAGATCTCGTTTGAAATCTCCTCTGTTATTCCTTGCAGAATAAACGTTTTGGCCAAACTGTCAGCTTCATATCTTTTTCTTTGTTCATTTGTGTATTCATTAAGATTTAATGGGAGCTCTTTTTCTTCTCTCTCACCATTCTTCTTTACAAGAGTAAACACTCTTCTTGGAACTATCATAATTCCTTGCTGCAGAGATTTTCTGATGAATACACCCAAATCATGTCTTTCAATGAAGTCCATGAACCGATCTTTCCACAGTTCATACTCTCCCCTGAAGAGTACTGGTGGCTTGGAGTCGGTTCCAATGGCGAGGGCTTCTCTGGAAGTCATTCTGTTTAAAGTTCTAAGTCTGGAAAAACTTTGCGTTTTGAGAAGGTTTGCGCGAGAGGTTGATTGCGCAAAGTGAGGTTCGACCGGTAAGACGTAAGAACCGGTAAAATTTTCTTTCGAAGATGTAAAAGAAAATGGTCGACCGGTAGGTTGTAAATTTGGATTTGCAAAGGACCGGTAAAAAAAAATTTATCTCAACCGGTATAAAAGATTACAACAAATGAGAGTTTTGCATGTGAAAATGGTGATATTATATGTTTGCATGCACTTAAAGAAACAAACAAAACAAAAAAAAAAAAAAAGAATTCTTATGATGGTGGACACGTGGTGAAAGATAGCACAATTATGTGATGAATTGCCAACAAACCAACTTGAAAGATAGCACAATTATGGTGGACACGTGAGGTTTGCATGTAATTGTGAGTTTATCTTAGAAGTTTGAGAGGCTGCCACGTGAGGAAAATTTCTTAAACACTCGACCTGGATGAAAAGTGGACGACCGGTAGTGATTGACCGGAGGCAGTGTTTGATTCGACCGGAAGCAGTTTTCAAGTTCGACCGATAAGGATTTCAAGTTCGACCGGAAGAGTTTCTTTGAGAAAAAATATTCGACCGGGATGTGGGGTATTGAGAAAAATATTCGACCGGTATTTGTTTCTAAGACCGGGGATTAATGTTTGACCGGAAGAGAGAGAGGTAAGACCGGGGAAGTGTGATGGAAAAGTTTTATTCGACCGATGAAATGTAGTGGAAAAGTGGGGTTCGACCGGAATTGAGGTTTACTTTGACCGGATAAAAAAAAATATTCGACCGGATAAAAAAAAAATTCGACCAGTACAAAGTGGGATTTGACCGGAGAGTGTTTGACCGATACCAAAAGTTTGTGAGATTCGACCGATAAAAAATGATCTTCGACCGGTATTTGCAAGAGTCCGGTCGAATGCTTAAGACCGATAGAATGTAAAAACTAAGGTTCGACCGGTACGCTTAAGACCGATACGTCGTCTTCTCCGATTAAATCAACCTGTAACTCTAAAATTAACCCAACTAGAGATCGATTTACCACACCAAATTTTGACAGTTTATTCTCCTTACCAACAACAACAATACACAACCTTTTGATTTCGAAAATAACCGCAAAATCAAGATTTTGACGTTTGATCAGTGTTCTTCAAAAAATGAAGAACATAGAGAGTTGAAATTTTTGATTTTGAATCTGGATCAGCTCTGATACCAATTGAGAGTCCGTGATCGTTACCAGATAATCAAAACAACAAACAATAGATAATAAACCAACCTGATTCGATAACAAACGATGATTACACGGTTGATTTCTTGAGATTGAGTTCTCTGTTTGTTTTTCTCTCTTTTCACCTTGATTATGTGTTATTGTGTGTGATCTGTTTTTGTTGTCTGATCTATTAGGAGAGAGAGAGAGATAATATCTATAAAAAAAGATATTATCCAAACTAATAATAAACTAATAAAAACATAATATCTAAATTAATAATATCTAGATATTAAAACAACTTTGACAATTAATACAAATTGACCCTTAGACTTTGGTTGAGAGTGACTTTCAGCTTTTACTTCAGATTGCGATCTTCGTATTTGGATGATCTTGAATCCAATGAGACTGTGTCCTAACACATTTCTTTTAGACTCCTCACACTCAATCTCTATGGATTAACTTCTTGGGTAGAAATCACTGGTTAACGTGATTTCATAGAAGTTCATGTAAATCCTAACACAAAGAACCCATATAATCATATGAAAGCATGATGTTGCTTAAATGGTTTAACTTTATTAGTTAAAGCTCATATACAAATGTCAGATATGAATATGCTCAGAAATATAATCATGGAAATATGAGCATTTTTAAACAATGAAGTATTTTCAAATAAGTATATTGAATGACTGAACATGAATGCAAATGGCTTGTTTGAAAATCTGACATTGTATGAAAATGATCAGAAATGAATGATATAACAATCAAAGCTTAAGGTCAAGAATAATGGATATTGTCTATACAAAACAAAAATATAGACATTCTTGAAATGAGGTTTCGAAATGAAATATCGCTCAAAATTCTTTAAAGGACAAGCGGAGTGTCTTACCATCGAAAAATTGTTTCAATTTAGAGACATGGTAAGAACAATTTGATCAAAAATTAAACCGATGTGTGTGAATACTTGAAAGTATGTAGAAAAGACAATACGCAAGTATTTATCTTTGGAAACACACGGTTTATTTATCAATTAAGCAAAAAAATAAAATAAAAACATTTAAAATCACACTTCCAAATTATAAAATCTGATTAAGAATCAGGAAGTGGTTTGAACATTTCAGAACATGTTTTCTATATCTGAAAGTTGTCCTTCTTTCAGATATATTTGAGATTAAGATAAGAAATTTACCTTTTCGCGCAATCTTAGATCTCATTAAGTCAGCTGAAGTCATAAAGATATGATCGTGTAAGCTTCTCTCATCCTAAAAAAAAATCTCAAAGTCTAGTCAAAGCAACTTTTATTCACAAAGATTTATTCAAATGTAAAAGACATAAAGCAGTAAAACGATTAATGTACGAGTTCTGATCTGAAATAATCATAAATCATAGTCTTACTCCTTTTGAAATGATTTATAAGCTCCCCCTAAAATCATGCATTACAAAAATTTTGTCATTTAAGTAAAATGCATACATTAGTTATGCTCCCCCTCAAAATAATGTAGATCATCTAAAATCTTCTCTTACTCCCCCTGAGATCATGAGTAAACAATTAAAGTGCAGATATCCTTCATACATAAAGATAAAGAAAATGATGAAAAATAACAATACGTAACTTTATTAGGTAACAACCGATTACGTCTTAAAATTTAACATACCAAGCTTAGAAACAAGAAAATTAAATCTCTTTTCATCTAAGGGTTTGGTAAATAAATCTGCAAGTTGATAATCTGTTTTTACAAAATAAAGTTCAATTGTTCCTTTTTCTACATTATCTTTTATAAAATGATACCTGACATCAATGTGTTTGGTTTTCGTATGTTGGACAGGATTAGCAGATATCGCGATTGCACTCTTCGAGTCACAATAGATTGGAATTTTATCAAACTTGAATCCATAGTCTCGCAGCTGTGTTCGCATCCATAGGACTTGAGAGCAGCAACTAGCAGCAGCTACGTACTCTACTTCAGCAGTCGATGTGGAAACACATAATTGTTTCTTTGATGCCCAGCTAACGAGCTTGTCTCCAAGGAATTGAATGTGACCTGAAGTACTCTTTCTGTCCAACATGCAACCTGCATGATCTGCATCTGAATAGGCAGTCAGTTGAAAACCAGTATTCTTAGGATACCACAGACCAAGATCTGCAGTCCCCTTCAGATACCTAAAAATATTTTGACAGCAGCCAAATGGGATTCTTTAGGATCAGCCTGATATCTAGAACATAAGCATGTTGAAAACATAATATCTGGTCTACTAGATGTAAGATACATTAATGATCCTATCATACCTCTATAAGTTCTAACATCAACACTTTTACCCAAAGAATCAGTGTTAATCTTAGTACCTGGTGTCATCGGGGTTCCAATTGGTTTACAATTTTCCATATTGAACTTCCGAAGAATATCCAAAATGTACTTAGATTGGTTGATGAAAATCCCCGTTGAAAACTGTTTAACTTGTAATCCGAGAAAGAAATTCATCTCTCCCATCATACTCATTTGAAAATGTGACACCATGAGGTTAGAAAAGTTTTTGCAAAATTTAGGATTAGTAGAACCAAATATTATATCATCAACATATATCTGTATAAGAATAATATCAGCTTTTTCCTTTTTGATGAATAAAGTCATTTTATCAGAAAAATTATGACAATTAAAATCTAACTATTTTCTCCTTCTAAAAGATATAACAATATAATACATACTAACTCCCCCTCAAATAAAAAAAACTTCTTGAAAAGATGTTATCTTGAAAGCATCCGTCAGAAGAAAAACTTTTGAGATCGGGTTCTGAACTAAAGTATTCAGAAGCCATGATTACATATTCTCTGGTGAGAATAGTAATATTCAATGTACCAATGAAGAACGGGTCCTGATCTGATGTAACCAGAAACCATAGTTCTGAAACATTGAGGAATAGGTCTTGAACTGTTTTATCCAAGACCATAATTACATATTCTCCAGTGAGAATAGTAATATGCAATTTAAAAAGTACCAATGAATTTATCATTTAGTCTCCCCCTGAAAAATCAGAAAATATATCAGTAAAAATATAAGACATGTAAGCTCCCCCTTAACATAAAAAAAATCCTTAATCATGAAACCGAGTTCTGAAATACTAGGATTAAAGTAAGTTCAGAAGTCAAACTCTTTGACATAGAAATCCGAGTCCTAGACTGTTTTGTCTAGAAGTCATTGTTCTTTGAAGAACGAGTTCTGAACTGTTGTATTCAGAATTCAGTGTAGATGATTCATCAAACGACACGTTCATGCTCTCCATGATAGTCTTGGTTCGTCTATTATAGACCCGATAGGCTTTTGACATCAAAGAGTATCCTACAAAGTAGCCTTCGTCCGCTTTCTTATCGAACTTGCCAAGATTATCACGGTCGTTTAGGATGTAACACCTGCAACCAAAAACACGAAGAAATTTAATATTCGACTTTCTATTATTTATAAGCTCATATGCTGTTTTCTTATGTCTTTTGATCACAATGGTACGGTTCTGAGTAAAGCACGTAGTTGCAATAGCTTCAGCCCATAGATACATTGGAAGACCATAATATGCCAACATCGTTCTAGAAACTTCAACTAGAGTTCGATTCTTCCTTTCGACCACGCCGTTCTGTTGAGGAGTATAGGCAACAGAGAAGTTGTGTGAAATCCCATCTGATGTGAGATAACTTTGAAGAATATCATTCTTAAACTCTGTGCCGTTATCACTTCTCAAAGTCTTAACCGGCAGTTGAAGTTGAACCTGGATCTTTTTAATGAAGGCAATAATTAATTCTGGCGCATCATATTTATTCCTTAAAAACTCCAACCAAGTATATCTGGAGTACTCATCTATCATCACAAGTATATACTTCTTTCCGTTAATAGACCGAGTTCTCATCGGGCCACAAAGGTCCATGTGAATAAGCTCCAGATGTTTTGAGCAAGAGAATTCAGTCTTTGCTTTATGTGAACTGCGTTTCATCTTTCCCATCTCACAGGCAGGGCAAAGAGAATCTTTCTCAAACCTCAGTTCTGGTAGACCTTTGACTATACCATGTCTCGCCAAATGATCTATCGCTTAAAAATTCTGGTGAGATAGGCGCCGATGCCAAATCCAACTTTCAGCTTTTGATGCTTTGGAAATTAGACACACAGATGTAGTTGCAGAAAGTGTTGGAAAGTGTACTGCATATAAATTTCCTTAACGTTCTGCTCTAAAAACCTCACAACCGACCTTGTCTTCAATGAAACAGCTATCAAGAGTAAACCGAACTTGGAAATGACTGTCGCAGAATTGACTTGTGCTGAATAGATTATGATCAAGTCCATCTACAAATAGTACTTTCTTGATTGTCATGGTGCCGTTTTTCAATGAACCGTGTCCTCTAATGATGTCGTTAAGCTCAGAATTTGCAAAACTGACTGTTCCTGCTGGTTCCTCAACATAGTTATGTAAAAGATGCTTAAATCCAGTCATGTGTCTCGAACATCCTGAATCAATGTACCACAGATGTGAGGCCTGCAAAAAGAACAAATCTCTTCTTCTTAGGTACCTATATCCAAATGGGTCCTTCTTTGTTAGCTTCATGCAATTTATTAATATCATTTACCTTAGCCTTTATTCTCCATTCATATCTAGGCTTCGATACCCATTTCCAAATCATTTTTATATTGAGCTCATGAAATTTCTGTTTTCTAAAAGAATAAGCATTCTTAACATGAAAGACTTTTACGTGTTGTGTTGAGGATTTAGAGACAGGTATAGCTCGAGATGCCTTTTTAACTGATTTGGGCTTAGGAGGAATGGAGTGAAATGTAAAAGCATTGTTACCACAGTGTTTACAAATCAAGTTTTTGCGAGCAAATGTCAATATTTTTGATTTATCAAATTGATTACAATTCTTCATACAAGTTTGACATTTATTTGCACTTGAACTTATACATGAATGAACAACACTATTGGCAACACTACAATCACTTTTATCAACTTTCTTTTCACACTCTTTCTTCCTCCATTCTCCTTCATCATTTTGCTTTTTTAAATCTGAAACAAGAAATGAAACCTTGTTAGTTTTCTTCTTAAAAGATGAATTATTCTTTAAAGTACCAGAAGACTTGCCTTTCTCAAATATGCTTGGAGGATATTCAGGAGTATTAGTATAAAAAACAGAGGTTTTGGAAGTAGTAGTTTCAAACTCTGGATTTGAATGAACATTCCATTTCTGAGATTCAAACATCTTTTTCTCATCTAAATTTTGCTTAAACAAATCAACTTTCAAGATATTTAACTCTTTGGAGAGTTCTTTTTATTCTTCAAAAAACTTGTCAAGTTTGAATTTGAGATCACAGTTCTCATCTTCCAACTCTTCAATAGTCTTTTGAAGGTCTTTGATTTGTTCCTCAAAAGTAGATGTTTGATTCATCACAGAGTTTGATTCTAACTACTCAATGATAGGAACAGGATCTGCAGCATTCATCATGTTTTCAAAAATCTCCTCAGTCATTTTCTTTGAAAAATCAGTTTTAATGCTAGCATTCATGACATTTAAGCACTCATAAGTCTTAACCTCTTTTGGAGATTCAGAAGTGACTGATTCAAATATTAGATTCTGATTCTCAACATTAGTGTCTGTGTGTCCCAGTGTTAACTATTCAATCAAGCAAACATATAAAACAATACGATAATGCAAACCTGATACGATTAATCGAAAGATTCAACAGGTTACAAGTGTTCTTGATGAAGAAATCAAAATATCTCTACTTCTATCTCTCTCTGTCTACGGCGCAAGACACCAAGCAACAGCCTCTCTCAAAGCTTAATTTTCCAATTAATCTCTCTCCACCCTAATTAACACTAAACTAAACTAATATATACTTAGGCCTTATTAGCCTAATGGGCTTGGCTTGGGCCCAACAACTAAAAACAACAATTAACTAAATTAAAAGACTAATAATGAAAATACGAAAAACATACTTTGACTATTTATTACAAAAGGACCCTAGACTATTTGTTGAGACGACTTTATCAGCTTTGACTTCAGTTTTTCCATCTTCAGATAATGATGATCTTGAATCCAATAAAACTGTGCTTTAACAATTTCCGCCTTTAGATCAAGATCATTACTAAAAAGATTTAGCAATTCAATTCTTTTCTTTAAGCTCGGAAAATGCAGTCTTCCTCTTTCTCTTCAGAATGTCGCAATCTCCCCAATCGATTAAAATATCTCTTGGAAAGAAATTATCTCCAGTTTCAGCTCGGAATGCTTCAGCAAATCATCTTCAAAGAAAATTTCTTCAATGCAGCATATCTTCAGAATATCTTCAGAAATTCTGTCATTCTTTCAAAAACTTTTGATCTCCCCATTTCTTGATTGACGCTTCTCCCCCTTTTTGATGAAAAGAGCTAAGAGTTCATCAAAACTTCTCTTCAAGAAATGTCTTCCACCACTGATCTTGCATACAGAACCACTGAGTATCCGTCAATTCATAAAGATGTGCATCCAGATCTTTGCAAATCCAGACAAAATATAAATTGAAGTGTAACACCTGAATCAACAAATGAATCAGTTAAAAATTGCCTGTCAGTAACACAAAGTCACTGTGTGTAACGAATACACGTTATAAAGGAGTTTTTATGATGTTCACCCCCCAGGGCTTCCATTCAATCATCGAAACACCACAAAGGCAATTTATATGAACGTTATGACAAAGAAACACATTCTTTATGTGTTCGTGCAAGTGATGGAATAAATTAAGCATATGATGATTGCTTATAAAGCTCAAAAAGTGTAAACCACTGAAACATGTAGTTAAACACATACTCAATGTGCATGAATGAAGTACGAAGGTGGGGCAGACTTCCTTCTTTTCAATATCCATATTTTCCAAATGAAAATCAGATAGCATATGTGCTGCGTCCCCTTTGAAAATGAAACATTTTCTTGTTAAGAAGAAAATGAGTAGCTGGTGGGGTAATGTCAAGAGTTGGCATGGGCTAGGTGCATGTTTCAATAATGTCCACCAAAGAGATGTGAAGCATTAGAAATGTGGCTGCCCGGCTCAAAAAGTAGTTGGTGCAGAGTTTAATATTCTTTTACTCTTATCTCTCACCCTTTTTCTTTTATCATTAAGCTCACAGCTAACCAAACTCTCTTTTAACATTTTCTCTCATCACACATCCCACACTCATTTCTTTTGACTGCTCACATTCAATCACTAATGGATTAACTTCTTGGGTAGGAAACACTGGTTAGCGTGAATCCATAAAAGTTTCTTTTAAGTACTAGCACACTGATCCCATGTTTTCCTATGAAGCATATGATGCTCAGATGGTTTAACTTTGTCAGTTAAAGCTCAAAGATGAATCAGAAAACATTTAAAGTCACACTTCCAATTCAAGAAATCTGTTTGAGAAACGGGAATTGGTTTGAACATTTAAGAACATGTTTTCTTATGATTGAAAGTTGTCCTTCTTTCAACCATAGATGAGATGAAGATAAGGAATTTTACCTTTTGAGTGCAGTCTTACATCTCACGAAGTCAAGCTTAAAGTCATAAAGATATGATCTTTGAAGCATCTCTCAACCTACAACAGTCTAAAAGTCTAGTAAAAGAAACTTTATTCACTGAAATTTAAATGACATAAAGCAGTAAAACAATTAATGTACGAGTTCTGATCAGAAATAATCAGAAGTCATCGCGATTCTCTTTACTTGTATGCTCCCCCTAAAATCATGCATCACTAACAATTTATCAGTAAGTACAATGCATTATGCTCCCCCTTAAAATAGCAGGGACCATCTATAAGATACTTCTCACACTCCCCCTGAGAGATCATGAACAAACTATTAAAGAGCAGGTATCATGCGGAAATAATAATAAAGAAATGAGAAAGAGACACAATAAGAAACTTTAATAGGTAACCATCGATTAGGTCTTAAGATTTAGCATACCAAGTCTTGAGACAAGAAAATTAAATCTCTTTTCGTCTAAAGGTTTGGTGAACAAATCTGCAAGCTGATAATCGTTTTTACAAAGTAAAGTTCAATTGTTCCCTTTTCTACATTGTCTTTTATAAAATGATACCTGACATCTACGTGTTTGGTCTTAGTATGCTGAACAGGGTTAGCGGTAATTGCAATAGCGCTCTTCGAATCACAATAGATCAGAATTCTAGTTAAATGAAACTCATAATCTCGCAGTTGAGTTCTCATCCACAAGACTTGAGAACAGCAGCTAGCAGCAGCTACATATTCTGTTTCGGCCGTTGATGTGGAGACACATAATTGCTTCTTCGAAGCCCAACTGACGAGTTTATCTCCGAGAAATTAGATATGACCCGAGGTGCTCTTCCTGTCTAACATGCAACCAGCATGATCTGCGTATGAATAAGCTGTTAGTTCAAAGCTTGTATCTTTAGGATACCACGGACCAAGATCTGCAGTCCCCTTCAGATACCTAAAAATCCGCTTAACAACAGACAAATGGGATTCTTTAGGATTGGCCTGATATATAGCACATAAGCATGTAGAAAACATTATATCCGGCCTACTAGAAGTAAGATACATTAAGGAACCTATCATCCCTCTATAAGTCCTAACATCAACATCCTTTCCCGAAAGATCGGTGCCAATCTTAGTACCAGGTGCCATTGGGGTACCAATCGGTTTACAATTTTCCATTTTGAATTTCCGAAGAATATCCAGAATGTATTTAGATTGATTGATAAAAATCCCCGTTAAAAATTGTTTGACTTGCAATCCGAGAAAGAAGTTCATCTCTCCCATCATGCTCATCTGAAAACTTGACACCATGAGGTTTGCAAAGTTCTTACAGTACTTAGGATTTGTAGAACCAAAAATAATATCATCCATATATATTTGAATAAGAATGATATCGCCTTTATCCTTTTTAATGAAAAGAGTGGTATCAACCGTACCTTTTGTAAAACCTGACTTGACCAAGAACTGAGATAGAATATCATACCAGGCGCGAGGAGCTTGTTTCAGTCCATAAAGAGCTTTATCCAAGATGTAGACGTGGTTCGGCTTATCTGGATTTACAAACCCTTCTGGCTGAGAGACGTAGACTTCTTCCTTGAGTACTCTATTTAGAAAAGATGTCTTCACGTCCATTTGATAAACGGTGAAGTTCTGGTGAGCAGCGTAGGCTAAGAACATCCGAATTGCCTCTATCCACGCCACTGGAGCATAAGTCTCGTCGTAGTCTATCCCTTCCTCTTGCCTATATCCCTTGGCAACAAGTCATGCTTTGCTTCGGATAACGGTACCATCTTCATCTTTCTTGTTTTTGAACACCCATTTCGTACCAATGATGGTTTTACCTTCAGGTTTGGGTACGAGTCTCCAGACTTTCAGTGCTTCAAACTGATTCAGCTCATCTTGCATCGCTGTTACCCAATCTGAATTGGCAAGGGCCTCAGATACGCGAGTAGGCTCGATCTTGCTCAGAAAGGATTCATACATACATAGATTTGATGTTGCAGACCTAGTTTGCACCGGTTTCGAAGGATCTCCAATGATTTGATGTACCTGGTGCTCTTTGGTCCACTTATGTTCATGAGGGAGTAGATTAGATGTAGATTGATCATGTTCAGCATCTAGAAATCCACTGTTATCTCTTTCAGATGGTTTAGAATTAATGGGGGTTTCAGTTGAAGTAGTCGTTGCAGAAGTTGTAGTAGGTACAGCTTGGTCAGTCTGTTGATCAGTCTTTACAGTACATTCTACAGAGTCAGCTACTTCTGTCTCATCGGTGTTGGTCACAACTTCAACTGTCGGAGTAGGCTTTTGAACTGGAACTTCTTGCCGAATCGGGGAATTTGATTCAGTAGAGACATCTGAAGCAGAGTATTGATGTGATATCCCGACCGATTCGAGATATTCTTCAACTATCTTGTTCTTGAACTTTGTGCCGTTGTCAGTCTTGAGAATCTTGACCTGTTTTTGCAGATTGACTTGGGTCGTCTTTAGAAAGGTAATGAGAACATAGGGAGTCTCATCTTTAGACCGTAGAAACTTGACCCAAGTGTATCGCGTATAGTCGTCCACGATAAGTAGCACATACTTCTTTCCTTCTAAGCTTTGCGTTCGCATAGGACCGCACAAGTCCATATGCAACAACTCTAAAGGAGAGATGGTACTCGGTTCAGGCTTTGGTTTGTGTGGGGCTCTCTTCATCTTTCCTTTTTCACATGCTGCACACAAATGTTCTCGTTCATATTTCAGCTCTGGAAGTCCTTTCACTAGCTTTCCACTGACCAGCTTGTTGATGTACCGAAAGTTGAGGTGAGAAAGCCGTCAATGCCATAACCAACTTTGTTGCATCGAGGCCTTTGATAGTAAACAGACCTGATTGTCAGCCTGGACTTTTGACAAGTTAATAAAGTCCAAGTTAATGGTGTAGAGGTTTGACTTGCGAGTGTCGATCAAGAGTTCTTTCCCTTCTTCAGTGCGTACTGAACATGTCTTAGCCTTGAAATTAACCTCTAAGTCTTTGTCGCAGAACTGGCCAATGCTGAAAAGGTTGTGCCCTAAGCCTTCAACGTAGCTCACCTTCTTGATCGTGAGATTTTCGTGTACAACATCACCATATCCCAGAATTGGTGAAAACTGATCATTTCCAAAACGAACTGTGCCACAGTATTTTTCCGTATAATTAGACAACATACTCTTCTGCCCAGTCATATGCTTGGAACACCCGCTATCCAAGTACCACATATGACGGGTCTGCACAAAACAAATCAAGAAAAAAGAGGTTTAGGAACCCATTTATAAATGGGACCTCCACTGTTAGTACTTGATTTTGGCACCCATTTAAATTTGGGCCCACTTTGTCTTTGAAAACCATAATCATGATAAGACGAATGATAACTATAAGATGAAACATTATATGAACCATACCAAACATCAGAATATTTACAAGAAGCATAATCACATTCACCATGATTTAAAAACTTTTTATGAGATGGTGCTAACTGGAATAATTGCTTTATAGAGTATTTCTTGCGAGAATCAACAAGATTAGATTTAAAGGTAGCAACATTCACAATCAAGTCATCTTTACTAGAAGTCTTTTTTATTAAAACTAGAACTAGATTTAGCTTTCTCGTCTATCTTCTGTTTTGGTATCCATGCAGTCTTAACTCCAACCCTTTGCTTTCTCATATCTGAAACATTTGAAACTTTAGAGTTAGAATGATGAGAATTAAAAGAATGCTTCTTCTTTGTCTTACCCGTGGTTATCGGTTTCTGTGAATGCTGAGATTTTCTTTTCTTACCTTTCGCATTCTTAGATTTCACAAAAACTGATGTAACAACTTTCGTTGATGTGTCACCTTTTTCAAACACACTGGGTAATCCAAAAGAATTAACAACACAAGATGAATGATCAGGAAGTTTGGAAGTAAAATCAAATTGAGCAACACAATCATTCAAAATACCATCAGAGTGTAAGAAATTAAGATCATTCTCAAGTGAACTAGACCTGTCATCAGAATTTAAAGCCTTGGAGAATTTAGAAAAATCAGTATTTTTGAACACTGTTGAAAATACAGTTTGTTCTAAGTCCATCAAGATTCTTTCTTCTGTAAGAGTATTCTCGAGTTCAGAAATTTTACTTTCCAAAACTAGAGGAGGAACGTAAAGCTTACCTTCGATGGGTTTAGCCTCCAATTCTTTTACAGAATAACTCTCAAAATAATCATTTGAAAGAAATTTTGATTTATCAGAACTATAACTGTTATTCAACTTCTCATAGCGAAATGGAAGTTGAACTTTAGCTGTGTTCTTTCTTTTGTCATATTCCTTGGCTTTATCTTTTTCAGACAAACTAGTCCAAAAGGGTTTGAGTTCCTGATGTTGAGGAGCCAATAACATAAACCCAAAGTCATAAAGTGCAGGCACTTCAGATATACCCTTTTTGAGATGATGTGGGTTCTTGTAACCAAGTCCCCAAGTATCAGGTTTCTCTTTAGGTTTGTTCAAATGAATAGTGTGTTCAGTTTGACCTAAAGTATGTAATTTCTCTTCCAAAGCATTCACCTTGTCTATTAAAGATTTCTTTTTTTTTGAAGTAGAAAAGTACCTTTTAGAAAGCTCTATAGACTTAAACTCACATTCTTTATACTTAGAAACAGTTTCAGATAACTCTTTATGAATTATAGTCTTTTCTTTAGCGTTGGTGTCTATATTTTTGTGTAAGGTTTCAATTAATACATTTTTCTCAGCAATATCATTACTAAGTTTATGTATAGATTGATTTTTCTCATTTATGACACCTTTCTCTCGCTTCAGTTTAGACTCTAATTCTTGGAGTTTAGACATCATGGCATGCATTTGGTTCAGAAAATCAGATTCAGTTAAGTCACATACCTCATCATTATCTCCGTCATCAGAATCAGCTTCTGACTGCTTCTTCCCCATGAAGCACAGGTGTGCTGTATCGTCCTTCTTTCCTTCTTCAGACTCTTGGTCCGAATGGTCGAGCCAGTATTCATCCTCGGCCATTAATGCTTTTCCAGCCTCTTGTTGCTTGGCTAGAAGCATCTTATTCTTGTAATATTCGGAGTTTCGGACTTTTGATTTTCGGCAGTCCTTGGCAAAGTGACCGAGTCTACCACAGTTGTAGCACTTCATCGGTTCTTCCTTCTTGAACTCTTTGGCTCCATCCTTCTTCTTGTCTTCTGGTCTCTTTTCTTCAACTTTCTCCTTATGCTTGTAGTTATTCGGACCACACGAGTACCTCTGACTGTTGGAGTTTGGCTTTTTATAGAACTTCTTTTGGAAAGCCTTGGTTAACATTAGCATGGCTTCCTTCAATTGTTCACAATCATTAGAGTCAGACTTTGTCTCACTCTCAGCCTCATCTGATTCAGATGCTATCACCTTCTTCTTCTTAGACTTTTTCTTGACCACAAGAGCAACTGGATCAACAACTTCTTTGTCAGCCTTCTTCATCTCAGCCTTGATTTCATCCACCTCTTCCTCATTCTGTTTGAGGATTTCATAAACTTCATGAAGTGGAATGTCGTTCAGATCTTTCAACTGCCTCATCTGTCTGGTGAATCTCTTCCACTCTAGCTGAAGGTTGCTGAGAAATTTCACATTCAGCTCAACTTGAGATTTGTTGATCTTGTTCTTGCTGAGCTCGTTCAGCAATGTGACAAATCTGTCATAAGTGGCTTCGAGTGATTCTCCATCTTTGGCTTTGAATTCTTCATAATTATTCAAGCAGTTGGAAACTTTGAGTTGGTTGCCGACTTTAGATCCGATCATCATCTTCTCCAACTGATCCCACATTTGCTTTCCGGTAGCATTGTAGCTATCAATCTTGACATATATTTCATTCGGTATGCCTTGGAGAATAAATGATCTTGCCATCTTGTCACCCTTGTGTCTCTTCAGCTGATCTTCCGAATATTCACCAATCGATAATATATACTCTGTCTCTTCTTATTCACCATTTTCTCCAGCTACAGTGAGAACCTTGGTAGGTGGTGTCATGATTCCTTCTTTCAGAGATTTTCTGATATAATCTCCCAAATGATGTCTATCGATGAAGTCCAAGAATCTGTCCTTCCATTGCTCGTACTCCCCCTTGAGGAGTAATGGTGGCTTCACATCTGTTCCGATAGCAAGAGCTTCCCGAGACATCCTTAGAGGTATGATTAGTAATCAAACTTATCTGATAGTGAAACAATCAACTGGATGAGATCGTTAGAATCAAAAGTTGGATAAAAACTACACTCAAAATTTTCAGAAAACAAATTTTCTAAAAATAATTAAATGCAGTCTCACACAGTATATAGCACAAATAGATTAAACACAGTTAAAACTGGTGCAAAAAAACAGATATTTGCCAAGAACAGAGGTGCAAAGGACGGTTTGCGCAAGAGGTAGGTCGCGCAAAGATAGGTTTGCGCTAGACACGGGTGGCGCAAAGATTCAGTTTGCATGAGAAGAGGATTGCGCAAAGTAGGATTTGCGTGAGATGACCGTGACGCAAACTATGGTTCTCGTGAGCAGTGGGTCACGCAGACTATGGTTTGCGTGAGCCTTGGGTGGCGCAAACAAATATTTGTGTTTCACTTGAGTAGCGCAAAGCTCGTTTTGCGTGAGAAGAGGGTCACGCAAAGTGAGAGTCGACCGGACACTTGTTCGACCGATAATATGCACGACCGGATGGTTGCTCGACCGATAAGTTGTAAATAATGAGATCGACCGGTAAAGAGCAAACCAAATGATTAACCGGTATAAAAGTGGACTGATAATGTGTAGTGGACCGGTATTTGATGTGAGGCTTGACCGGTACTAAACTTTGATCTTGACCGGTATGCTGAGTTAAATCCTTCGACCGGTAAAGAGATATGGTCAACCGGTATGAAAACAACTATGGACCGATATGAACAGAGAGATTGTCGGGCGACCGATAATTTGAATAGACCGATAAAAGGTATTCGACCGGGGTGGACTGTGTGTGTACCGGTCGACCGATAAGGACAATGTGATTGTCGGGCGACCGGTATGTTCTTGATGCTTATAGACCCAGAAACCAAAATCAGTCCAGAAAACAATCAATAACTCGAATTACACTACCAAACTTTGCCAAAACGAACGATTAACCAACTAGAACGTATTGCACACAATTAATTTCAATAAAAACCACTCTAAGAGAGATTTGATTTCTGACACAGTGACTTCGTGAACGAACCCAAAACAGCAAAAATCATCAAATTGAAAAACGAAATCGATGCGATACACAAAACAACCAATACCCAATCAAGATAATATGCTAATCAAACACAATCCAAACAATAACAACTTGAATGAACAATCACACAATAAAAATTATGAATCTTTGACAGAAAAATATAACTGAACAAAAGTTATTCAATTCAATCTGTAACGTGCTCTGATACCAATTGTGTGTCCCAGTGTTAACTATTCAATCAAGCAAACATATAAAACAATACGATAATGCAAACCTGATACGATTAATTGAAAGATTCAACAGGTTACAAGTGTTCTTGATGATGAAATCAAAATATCTATGCTTCTATCTCTCTCTGTCTACGGCGCAAGACACCAAGCAACAACCTCTCTCAAAGATTAATTTTCCAATTAAGCTCTCTCCACCCTAATTAACACTAAACTAAACTAATATATACTTAGGCCTTATTAGCCTAATGGGCTTGGCTTGGGACCAACAACTAAAAACAACAATTAACTAAATTAGAAGACTAATAATGAAAATACAAAAAACATACTTTGACTATTTATTACAAAAGGACCCTAGACTATTTGTTGAGACGACTTTATCAGCTTTGACTTCAGTTTTTCCATCTTCAGATAATGATGATCTTGAATCCAATAAAACTGTGCTTTAACAGTCTGATTCGTATTCATCATTCTGACATTGAGTTTCAGGTATATCTGTTTCATTGTTGGCTGATTCTGTTGGTGACGGTGTAGAAAATAATGATTGAAACTCAACAAACTCAGGTTTTCTGGTTTTATAGCTTTTGTTCAATTCATTATAAGAAAAACCAACAGATTTAAAACTTGAAAGTGAATCAACACAACTCGATGTATCATCATCAATCACTTCTTTACCTTTACAAGAGATGTTAGACTTAAGAATTTCAGCTTTAACGAATGTTTCATGAATGTCCGGGATTTTCTTAGGTTTTGACCCCAATTTGTCAAAATTATACATGTTTACAGGGGATTTCTTTAAAACATCATTTTCTTCAAAACCTAAACCCAATTTAGCATTATAAAAACAGACATCTTGGAGTTTGTTCGTTAATAAATTCAATGTTTGCTCAGTCTGTCCTCTCTTTAAGTTCAAATCCTCTAGCAGCTTGAGTTTGCAATATGCCTCATTTCACTCCTGAAAACAAGCTTCAAACTTAATTTAAATTCTCCTTTTTCAGAATTCAAATTAACAAGATTTCTTTCAAGTTCCAAGATTTTAGATTTTAAAACCTCTTTTTCTTTCTTTAAGGCATCTTTCTCTGATTCTTTATCCTCAACGACAACCTTCAATAATGTGTTTTCATCACGAAAACTCATCATTGATTGTCTTTCGTTGCTAAGTTTGCCTTTTAAATTCTCAAACTCTTTTTGCATATTTTGAATCTGAGCCATAAGAGATTCAACAAGTTCAGAGTTATAAAGAGTACTTACCTCAGATTCACAATCAAATCGGTCAGAAGAGGTTTCAGCTTCATCATTAATCTTTGCCATCAAACACACTTGTGTAAAGTGTGATGATTCTTCATCTAAGCTCTGAAAAAACCAATTTTCTTCCTCAGCCATTAGCTCTTTTCCTTCTTCTGCCTTCTTTGCAAGTAAAGGATTTTTGGCATAATACTCTGAATTCTCCACCCTTTTGAACTTGCAATCGTTAGAAAAATGGCCAGGTTTACCATAGTTGTAACACCTGCCATACTTAGTCTCAGCTTTCTCTTCTTTCTTCTCTTCTCTTTTCTCATCTCTTTTCTCATCTCTTTTCTCTTCTCTCTTTCCTTTCTTTTTCCCATACCTGGACCTGGACCTGTACTTTTCTGATCTGTCTTTCCTGTACCCTTCATACTTTGTCTTTGAGAACCATTTCTTACCAAAGCTTTTCTGAAATTGCTTGGTGATGAGGGCCAGATTATCAGCAAACTTTTGTATATCATCATCAGAATGTACATCAGTATCATCAGAGGATTCTTCAGAACTCGACTGACTAAGCTCTTTAAGGAAAGCTTTGGATCTCTTGGACTTGTACTTTGAAGAAGAGACGGTCTTTGAACTTGAACCCTTTGATCTTTTAGCTAGTAGAGCTAAAGAGTCCTTGACAATCTTCTTTTCATCATGTAGAAGTTTCACTTCATCCTCATGCTGAGCAAGGGTAGTGAAGATGTCATTAATGTCCTCTTGTGCCATGTCTTTAGTCATCAGTATGTTGATGGCATAACTCTTCCATTCTAGATTCAAGTTCTTGATGAACTTGTAGTTTATCTCAGACACTAATTTGTTCATCCTGTTTCTCCTTAAGTTGTTTAATATCACATTAAACCTTGTGTAGGTGTTCAACAGAGCTTCCCCCTCCTTTGCATGAAATCCTTCGTATGCATTAATGCTCTGGTTCAACTTTGCCTGAAATGATTTCTCTGTACCTTGAAACTGCCTTTCCAGATAATCCCACATGGCTTTAGCTGATTCTCGACTATCTACTCTGTTGTAGATATCGTTTGGAATGGCCATAGTAAGATAGATAAGAGCCTTTCATCTATCTTGTGAAGTTCCTTCTCCCTCTCGCTGTAGTACTGATATGGCTTTGGCACATATCGAACGGGAATTTATGGAGAGGTGTCTGTAGCAGCTTGGTCCGGTACAGTGAAAACTGGTTGAACTGGTCCGTCAGTGATGGATTTCATATAGTCTCGGTTCTTATGATTCAAGAACTGAATCATCCTCCTTTTCCACTGTGAGTACTCTCCGATAGACAAGACCGGAGGTTTTGATTGGGAACCCATAGAAAGTAATTCTTTAGACATGATGAGAATATCTGCACACAAAGAAATAAGCTAGTAATGATCTTTTAATTAAACAATTTGAGCAAGACTTGAAAAATTTTCAGAAACTGAAATATCTAAAAACCTCAAGTCTAGAATTCGCATATACTTAAAAACAAGTAGCAATTCGCATGAAATTTGTATTAGAATTCATACAACACTTGAAATTCGTATAAGCAAGTTTCACAATTCACACAAGTATATAATTCGCAGACAACAAAGAATCAAAAACAATTTGTAAACAGCCTTATGCGAATTCTTTCACAATTCGCACATCTCTATCATGCGAATTCCAACCATAGAAAAAAATTTGAAATCTAAACTTTTCGCACAAAAAAGCTTTTCGCAAACAGAATTCGTATAACACAAGGATACAAATTCTTTACTTGAATAATTTTTCGAAAATCCACCAACTTTTCGTATTGCATACGAATTCTGAACTTGGAAATTATCTTTGAAAAACTATGCGAAAACTATGAGAATTCGTATGAAAATTATACGAAAACCTTTCAATTCTCACCACTCTATCTTGTGAAAACTACACAATTCGCATTACACAGGTATGCAAATTCTGCTCAATTCGTATAAAGTCCTCTGCGAATTCTTGCCTTATTATTTCAAAAATCAACTTTTCGCTTAACACACTGTTAATCCAAGATCACTGAATCAATAGAGAGAGATAGTAGAGAGAGAGAGAGCAAAGATGCGCAAAGTATGTGTATTCAATATGTGTGCGTGAAGTTCTTACAAGGAACAAGACCAAAGGGACTTAAAATACCCTTGGTCAATACAACACAGTATATGACTTTAGACACAGTATTTGACCAAGCCCTATAAATACAATGATTACTATAAAATCAGACTTAACAATCTCCCCCTTAGTAATCATTGGCGCTTTTGGTCTTCAAAATCCATCTTCTAAATCAACATGGACCAACTAAGCGACTTTGCAAAGCATTCTGACTTTTAAAGAAAATTTCTTCTCAACATCTTTGAAGATCTGTTGTCTTTACTGCCTTGACAAGACTAGACCGGTTTGAAATAAACTTGAAAGAACAGTCGGTTCATCAGCTTGTGCTCTAGACGACACACCTTTTTTAAATGATCTTGAATGAACTATTGTGATCGGAGCTTGAACAACAAAAGACAAGAAAAATGGAAGAAATTTGAATCTTGAGCGAATCTTGATCAGCAGATAAACGTTGAAACTCTTTGTCTATTTATCATCTCCTTAACTTCTCTTGTCTTCTCCCCCTCATGACCTTGATGATCTGGATCAACTTGGTCATGCAATTGTTGGAGATGAGACATCTTAAGATCTGCAAAATCAGAGAAAAGGAAAAAAAATAGAGGAGGTTTGCGCGACATGCAGGTGGCGCAAAGTGAGGTTTGCGCGACACGCTGGTGGCGCAAAGTGAAGTTTGCGCGAGCTGCAGGTGGCGCGAAGCTACTTATACTTAGAAATTTTTTACCTTTTTAAGCTCTTTGACTCCCCTTACACAAATGCACTAGATATGACAATTCAAGTTAGCATTCATATAAAGAAAATCAGATACTCCCCCTTGAAAACAGATAAGATCATTAAGAAGAATACTCCTTTTTCACTCCCCCTTGAATAATGCTCAAACCCATTTGAAATATATTTATGAGAACACACTGATCAAATATCAATGTAGAAAGAAAAATATACTGAATATGTATTTTGAAACGACTAAATATATAAAAATTTAAACAGAAACAAATAAAAATTATACTTAGTAAAATATCACAATAAAATCCATCAAATGAAATCAAATGTATGTATTTGGATACAGAAACAAGTTTTATTGCATATCAAGTTAAGACATGTTCAGTTTCAAAAACTTTCATCAATCTATTCAGTGTGCTCGCATGTGAACTTCGATTAGCTTCAAGAAAATGCAATTCTAAAAATATAATAGAGAACTTTTCATGTAATCACACTAAGCCATCAAAAATTCAGACTTACACAAATTTACAGGTTTATTGCAACTCAGAAATATATAACCAAGTATCATGAGATGTGTGCTCATTGGCATCTTTTTAGCATTGTGCACTATGGAATCTTTACATGAGTGTGCTCTTTGGCATCTTTTAAGCGTGTGCACTTTGGAATCTTTTAATCAAAAAGTTCATTAAGTAAAGACCATGCCGTAAACGTAACTTTCTATCTGACCCTATTGCAGGATTTGGGTCAGCCACTCCCAGATCAGTTGGCCTTAGGGGACTAGGTGTCAAGCACCCCTTGGAACTTACTTTCCCAGATCAGAAAGGCTACATCGACACATCCTAAACCCATTCATACCAGTAGAACATGACTTTAGATCTGATTCTATAGAAAGATTTGGGTTCGATCACTCCCAGATCAAATGACCTTAGGGGACCAGATGACAAGCATCCCACAGAACTTACTTTCCCAAACCAGAAAGGTCACAGGTACAAACTTTCAAACTTAGAGATTTCTGATTTATAAGAATTTAATAATCATCTCAAACACAAGGTTTTACGTCTAAGTTCTTAGCCCATATTTTCCTTACGATCTAAAATTCCGACTTTTTAGGTTTTCTAAGCATTGTAAACTATAAATATTCCGAATCACACAACTTTAAAGCAAAATCTAAAGTTACAAACATGTTGCTGACTTTTCGACTTTTGTTAGACTTGAAAGATGAACATATAAAAACTTTAATATAAACAAATGAACTTGAAAATTTATCCTAGACACACATTTTATTTAAAAGAAAGAAAATTGTAAAACTTTTACTTTATAGAATAAAATTTGTAAAGGTTTAAACTTTTAAAGCAACATGCCGAAAATTTAAAAATAGAAATATTTGATCGGCAAGTTTATATTCAGTTGAAACAAAATATAATTCAATAGTATCATCTTTCACACAATGTAAAAAAAAATTGTGTCTCTTTTGAAAAAATTGGGTTGAACAAATTCAGGAGTTGAATTGAAAATTGCTCAGATTTTTTAAAACAGTGAGAAAAACTGGAATAACATCATAGACAGAGATATATGCAGCGGAATAAAATAGATGTACTCACAGTTTCTCGTTAGTCAGAAGCTTAAAAGCTTTGAAGAACGAGTCCTAGACTGATTTGTCTAGAAGTCGTAGTCGTTGAAGTACGGGTTCTGAGCTGAAGTACTCAGAAGCCAAAATGTTGACTTTGAAGTTCGGGTTTTGAACTGTTGTGTTCAAAAGCCATTATTTCTCTTACTCCCCTTTAACATGAGGTGCCTGCAACTTTGAATCAGATTTAGACTTGGGTATCCACTTGTATTTGGTCCCGTGTTTGTTAGTTGCAGTTCTTATGGGGAAATATTTATAATATTTGACAGATAAAGCATGAGAAAGATGATCAGAATGATAGGCACAATCATCAGAAGAGAAAGCATAATCATCAGAACTAGAATCTAAGGAAGAACATGAGACATGTTTTGAAATTCGAATCATTTGTTTTATAGAGTACTTTGGAATTTTATTACAAGAAACAAATGAATCGCTTTTATAGAATTTGTCTACACATTTATCCCCATCAAAAGTAGGTTCATCATATGTCCGCTTTGTTCTCCAGATCTGCTTCTTTGACTTGCTCAAAGTCCTATCTGAAAGATTAGAATTGGAAGAATTAGAACAATCAGAAATAACTATATCTTGTTTCTTCGACTTCTTTGACCGTCTTCTTTTACACTTAGGTTTATAATATTGATCATTGAGCGTAAAAGAATCATCAAGAATTTTAGATGAAATATTTAAATCAAAAGAAATAATTTTATCCAAGCAATCAATCTGATCAACTAATAAATCTGAATTTGCCTCGGAGTCTGAAGAATTTTGAGAAAAGATTTTAAAATTTGAAACTTCCTTTTTATTTTCCTTAGAATCAGAAGAAAGGTTAGAAATAGAATCTGATTTTTGAGAAAATAATTTTTCTTCAAGACTAGACGTCATGAAAGAAAGAATAATATCAGATTCAATTTTCTTTAAAATATTTTGATCTTCTATCTTATCTTCAAGATCGATGATTGTACTCTCTAATACTAATGGAGGAGTATATTTCTTAGAATCATAAATGATTGGAGAAATATTTTCCTTATCAGAATTAGAAGCATAAGGATCAATAAAATCATCAGATATTGAAGATTTGACAGGAGATATATCATTTAAAACTCTTCTTCCTCTCCTTGATTTTTCAGGAAAATATTTTGCATTTTCACTTGTATAAACAAAAGGAATTTCCTTTTTCTTGTTATTTGTTATATTCTCATTTTCGATTTCTAACACTTGCTTCTCATTCATCCAATCAATTTGAAATTGAGGAGCATAATGAGCAAGGGTCAGATAATCGTATTTATATAAAGTTAGGGATTTTTCAATCGCATTGTTTAAACAATGAGGATTTTCAAAACCAAGTCCCCACCTTTGTTTTAAAGCTTCTTCACTCCTCGGTTTGTTCATAAAAATTGTTTGTTCAGATTGATTTCTCCGATAAAGCTTTTCTTCTAATTTATTTATTTTATCTGAAAATTCATCTTTTAAATTAGTCATAGCCGTAAAGGATTCAAGATAAGTCTTATTTGAATTATCCAAATCATCCAATTTCTTTTGAAAGATGTATTTTGTATTTTCTAAAATAGATTTTTCATCTTTCAAAGAAATCTTCAATTTGTCAATCAAATCTGACTTTTCAGCATTTAAATTCTTTTCAGATATAAACTTAGAAAGCAAATCAGACAAAGCAGATGATATTCATCTGAGAGGTAATAAATTTGTAATCAAAATCAGTATATACCTCATCTTCATCAGAATCAGAATCATCTGACTGATCATCTCCAAGCAAGCACATCTGAGCGAACTCTACGTTTGTTGCTTCATCATCAGAGTGATCTAACCAGAATTCTTCTTCGGCTAGCAAAGCTAATCCACTCTCTCTTTTCTCTGCCAGTTCCATTTTCTGTCTATAATATGCCGAATTTCTGACCTTCTTCACTCGACACTCCTTTGAAATGTGACCCGACTTTCCACAATTGAAGCATACAGCAGTCTTTGGCTCGGGCACTTTGACTCTTGAACCGGAAGTGAAGCGAGAAGTGTTAGAACTCGACTTTGGTTGGAACTTTTCTGGTAATGGTTAGAGAGAAGAATCATAGCTTTCTGCAAAGCCTCTCCATCATCATCAGTTGACCCGTTGTGAGCGTTTTCAGACAACGCTTGTTCAGCCAGTTGGCTCGTGAGGAGTGCAACCGGGTCTACTGTCTTCTTGTTCTTTTTCTCCAGTTTGGTCTTCTTCTCTAGCACCAAACTTTCACCAGTCATCAGAATCTCATATAATTCCTGGATTTGCATGGTAGAGATTCTGACATCGTTCCTCAGTCTATGGCATGTTTTATTCCATTCTGGTTGCAATGTGTTGAGGAACTTCAGATTTAATTCAAGCTCTGTCTTTTCAACCTTAATCTTCCTAAGATCTTTTATCACGGCACATAAACGATCATACACAGTCTTTAGTGGCTCTCTGTCCTTGGCTTTGAATTCTTCAAAATTATTCATGTAACGAGTGTGTCGAAGTTGAGTCGCAACAGAAGATCCAAGCATAATCTTTTCCAGCTGTTGCCACATTAGATTAGGATGAGTTTTAAAACAATCAATCATGTTGTATACAGAGTTTGTCAAGGCCAACATCAGATTTGCCTTAATGTCACGATCAACTTGATATGCAGACAACTCATCATGTGAATACTCTTTAGTAGGCTTATATAATCCAGAAGCCAATTTGGGTTTTTCAAACGGTCCTTCAGATAAAATGATCATCATGTCATTTCCATTCTTTTGTCGTTCAATGAAGTTTAGGAACCGATCTTGTCACTGTGTAAATTCATTTTCATCAATTAGCACTGGTGGACGATTTTCTGTACCCAAAGACATCATAAGATCATTTTTGTAGAACTGAGCTTGATAGGCAAACTTATCAGAATCCATGTTTCAGAATAATCCAGAAAAATTCTAAGTCTGAGACTGGTGCAAATTTGAGGTTTGCGTGAGCAGTTGGTGGCGCAAAAAGAGTTTTGTGTGATACACTTGAGACGCAAACTAGAGCTTTGCGTAAGGAACTAGATACGCAAATTAACTTTGAGTGAGTGGCAGGAGACGCAAACTAGCCTTTGCGTTATACGAAGAAGACGCAAAGTAATCTTTGCGTTTAGCTGAAGGTAACGCAAACTTGCTTTGCGTGAGTCACTGGAGACGCAAACTTAGGTTTGTGTGTGATGAGTAAGACGCAAGATGAACTTTACGTAAACTGCAGAAGACGCAAGATGAGCTTTGATTGATGCACGGGAAACGCAAAGTTCTCTTTGCGTGATACACGAGAAACGCCAATTGCACTTTGCATTAAGAACAGATTTATGAAGCAGATGAAAACCTGAAATACACTAAAGAAAAATTAGGAATATCACGCAAACTAAGATGAACTTGCGCAAACTCATATGAACTCGCAAACTTGAACGAAAACAATATTCAAATACTTTTCAACAAATTTTTCGATTAAAAACCACAAACTCAAAATTTCGAATATGAACAGAACGTGAAATACGAGTTTCCAGAAAATCACAAAAACTCAAAATCGACAATCGAAAACTATTTTTCTTGCAAAAATGTATGAATCAAATATGATCTATATCCAAAAACGAGTCTAAAGAATCCAAATACAACACAATTCGATCTAAAACCAATCCGAATTTGATGAAAAAGCTAAAAACGAGATTTTCTTGAAAAAATCAAGAAAATCAATCAAATTTCTGCTTTAATCCACAAATTCAGAAACGTAAAACAATTTCTCTCAATCCTCTTAAGATTCAGATGGCTCTGATACCAATTGTTAATCCAAGATCACTGAATCAATAGAGAGAGAAAGTAGAGAGAGAGAGCAAAGATGCGCAAAGTATGTGTATTCAATATGTGTGCGTGAAGTTCTTACAGGGAACAAGACCAAAGGGACTTAAATACCCTTGGTCAATACAACACAGTATATGACTTTAGACACAGTATTTGACCAAGCCCTATAAATACAATGATTACTATAAAATCAGACTTAACACACACTTATGCGAATCCTTGCTTTTCGGATAATGGGATATACGAATTCCAACACTTATATATTTTCAAGAAAACTTCTATGCGAATTCTATAACATTTCGTATATTAATGTAATGTGAATTCTTTACTTAAAGATTTTAGATGAACTATTAAGCGAATTCTTTCTACGAAAATGGAGTCCTACGAGTTCTTCGTACGAGAAGAGCAAATCTTGCGAGTTCTTGAGTTCTAAGTCTAAAAATTTGATTTTAATCCATAAATCGATCCAGATCTCCAAATCAGAAGCTGTAAATTCACAGAATCAGTCAAGTTAGTACAATGATCAATCCAATTCAATATCACAATTAAATTTACATTCTATCACATACATCTCGTTCAAACAGTACTCGACAACTTTCGAACACAAATATCCAAAAATCCACAAATTAATGATCAAAATCAGTTTCCAAATGCAATTCAATCTAAGAAAGATGTTCTATAACATTTTTCGACGACTTTTAACAAAAAAGATTTATCAAAAACTCATTTTATCATCAAAATCCAATCAAGAACCCAAGAAACAGTATATAAACTCGTTTTTCACAAATTGTTGAATCCTATGCTCTGATACCAAATGATGATCCCAAAATACTATCATACGATTCACAACATATTAAGAACACAACTTTTATAGATCTAATCACAAGATTTACACTTAGTCACAGATCTAACACGTAATCACAAGTCTCACGTATGTGTGTTCTTAGTGTGCGAATCCTCTTACTGTTGGATCAAATAATTGTATTCAAGATTAAAGTTAAAGTTCAGGGTTTAAATTGTAATAGTTTAATAGTTATTAACTATTGGGCCCAAGCCCATTAAGCATTAGGAAGCCCATATGGCCTAGGTATTTAAAGTTTAGTTTAGTTTAGTTTTAGGTGAACTCTGATAATTTTTTAAATAGGTAGCCGTAAGTTTTCTCTGTATTCAAAGGGTATCAAGAACACTCAAGGGTTTCATTGTTTAATCAAGGGATTGGTATGTTACTCTGATTTATATATCTCTTGATTATTATTGTGTTACTTGATTACTTCATTGATTGTTAATCAACTAGATAAATTTGGGATAACAAGTGGTATCAGAGCCAAAAGAATCAATTTTTTTTTGATTTTACTGTTCATCGAAAATCACTATTCATCGAAAGTTACTGTTTTTCTGATTTCGTGAATTTATGTGCTTTTATGGTTAAAGTTGATCTGATTAGATATGTTTGATGCTTCTGAATGTTATCTTATTGCTTAATTGCTTTCAAATTCATTAAGTGATTGAATTTTTGGGTTTGTGTTTTTCTGGGTTCGTATGGTAGTCGATCACTGTGGTCTCAAAATTGAATCTTAAAAGTCGATTTCAATCTTTAAGGTTGTTTGGGTTGTGTTCGATATATGTTTTAGGGTATAAAAATCTAATTTTTGCATTCAATTTTCGTGATTTGTATGTTACTGGGTTGATTTTTCTGGGTTGTTCATCGTTCTGGGTAAACTAAGAACGTCCCGGTCGAACGCATAATATCGGTCAAATCAGGACACCGGTCAAATAGTCCGATCGCCCGGTATACTCACAGACCACCTCGGTCGATACCTTGTCCGGTCGAATCAATACCGATCGAATCAATACCGGTCGAAGTGTTTACCGGTCTTACAACCTCCCGGTCGAAGACTTTTATCGGTCGAATATTTTTATCGGTCTTCACTATACCGGTCAACTATATTCCCGGTCGAACAAAGTACCGGTACAAGCAACTTACCGGTCGAACTCTCTATACCGGTCTTAGTCGTTTACCGGTCGAGCATAAGACCGGTTGTTACATCTTACCGGTCAAACAAGGTACCGGTCTAAGCAAAATCAGCTAGGTACAGAAAAGTTTGATTACTAACCATACAGCCAGGATGTCAAATCAGCTAATGATGTCTGAAGGTTACAACCTTGATTTTGAAAAGATGACACATTCTGAAGTACAAGCAAAGGCTAAACAACTTGCTAGACGGTTATCAACATCATCTCGCATGATTGATGAGTATGACAAAAAGGACAAAATGCTCAAAGCTGAGAACAAGGCTTTACAAATTCAGAACTCATCTCTTCTTATTCAGGTCAATGCTTTAAAAGAAAATTCAAAAGATTCTGATTCTATAATTGATCTTGCAGGAATAATTGCGTCTAAAGAAAAAGAGATCTTAGATCTTCAAGCAAAGTTGAAAAGATCTGAATCCAGCTCTACATGGTCTAAGAAGGAGTTAATGCAAAAAGAGCTTGATGAGCTTAGAAGAAGAGCAAACATTGCTCGCGAGACATCTGAAGAGCTTAGAAAGTCAAACTCTCGAATCTTTGCTGAAAGAGACTCTTTAAAAGATAAAGTTCTCAGTCTTGAGGTTGAGATTAAAACGATGAAAGAAAAGGCAAACCAAGACAGAGACAATACAATAGCTCAAGATGAATTGCTAAAGATAGAGAAAGAAAGAAAAGACTTTGCCAAGAAATTCTCTGATTTCTCCAGAAAAGCCTTCGAAGAAAAGAAATCTTTAGAGCTTAGATGTGTTAAACTTTCTCAACAAGTTTCAGACTTTGAGAAGGTTATCATTCTAGAGAGAGAAAAGGCTGAGAATGAGAAGAAGAAAGCTGAGCTGAAGGATACAAATATAGACTTTTCTAAAGAAAAGAAAATGTTTGAGACCGAGATAGCCAAGCTGACAGGAAAGCTATCTGAATTGTCAACAAACATCTTGAAGGAGAAGAATGCAAAATCTGAGTTGCATAAGAAGTTTGATCTGATTGAAAAGGAAAGAAACAGTTTATCCTCAAAGATAAAGGAACTTGAAGAGATCGTATTCAAGGTGAAGCTGACTGACCACAAGACGCCAAAGTCAATAGCTCAATCACCAAGAGATGATCTAGCTGATTCAGATAGTTCATTAAAAACAACTTCAAGTTCACATTTTTCAAATGTTTTCTATAATCCTTTCTATGATTTAGATGACTGCCTTTACTTCTAAATCTACTGATCAGATTCGTCCTTCTAACCTTTTCTATGACAAAAATGTTGATGGTTCAGGTAACTTCAAGAAGACTAAGTCTCAAAAGAAAAGCTTCTGGAGAAGCATTGATGAGAAAGAAAAAGGAAACTGGATCTGGAAAGTTACAAGATCTCAAGAGGAAAAGAAGAAAGACAAATCATATGTGCATACATCAAATGCTAAAAGGAACAATGCTACAAAAGGTAAAACTTTTGGCAAACCTGATCTGGTTTACACAATCAATCAATTGATCAGGTTAGCACAAAAGAAAATTAGTTGTTCCTACTGTGGCTCAAATGATTTTGTAAGAAAAGATTATGTGAATAACTGGTATGGTTCTTACTTCATATCTCCCACTAGAACTGCAACTAACCCATTAGGACCTAAATACTAGTGGGTACCAAAAGCTAAATCTGTGTTGCAGGCACCCAATGTTTAAGGGGGAGGAAGAACTATGGCTTTTGAACAACACAGTTCAAAACCCGGACTGCATTGTCAAAAAGATGGCTTCTAATCACATCAGATTAGAACCCGCACTTCAGTGCTCTATTTATTTTTCTGTTTTATGTTAAAAATAATAATAATAATAATAAAATAAATTATCAGTTAAGGGGGAGAATATCTTTGTTTTTAAAAGATTATCTGACCGTGTGTTCTTAAAGATAAATACTTGTGTTTTATCTTGTCAATTTACTTTGTGAAGTATTCATACACATAACGGTTCAGAACATTCTATTTGACTTTGTTATTACCATGTATCAAAAGTTAAATCTTTCTATGGTAATACTCACGTTCTTTGTATTCACTGTTGATTGAATCAAATGTCATTTCATGTGCTTTCATTGAAAATATGTTTATATATTGTTCATATAAACAAGATTCGTTTTTTTGATTCTCCAAAATATTATTCTTCATGATAAAATGATATGAGCTTAATTGTCAAACTCTTTTAGTTTGAGGGGGAGAATTGCATCGTCAAACACAACTGCTTTGACATCTCCGAAATTTTTATTCTTCATGTAACAAGTGGTATTTGTGCTTACATGTACAAAACGCCTGTTGAACAACATGTTCTTTTAGAAAAATACATGGGATTCAGTGTGAGTACTTAACAGAACTTCCATGGATTCACGATAACCAGTGTTTCCTACCCAGGAAGTATATCCTGAGTGATTGAGAGGAGAGAGGTCAAAAGAATTGAGTGATGGTGTGTGAAGAGGTAAAATGGAAAAGAGAGATTGGTTGGAAGTGAGAATTAAAAGAAAGAGGGTGAGCGATCAGAGTAAAAGAATATTAAACTCTGCACCAAATTCTTTCTGAGCCGGGCAGCCAAATAATCTGATTGGATCACATTCTTTGGTGACCATCATTGAAATAGGCAACTAGCTAATGCCATCTCTTGCATACAACCCCACCAGCTACTCATTCTTTTCTCAAAAAGAGAATGTTTCACATTTTCTGGGGACGCAGCACATACGCTATTGGTTCTTCATTTGGAAGATACTAATAATGAAAAAGAAGGAAAGTTTCCCCACCTTCGAACCCTTTCTCATGCACATTGAGTCATTGTACAATTTGTTGTTGTCTCAACAAGTTTACATACTTTGAGCCTATATTGAAAAAGCAATCATCTATGCTTAATTTTTTTTTCTAACACATGCACGAGCACACAGAAATTTGTTTTATGTCAGAACGTTCATAGATAACCATGTGTTATTCGATGATTGAATGGAAGACCTGGGGAGTCTACATCAAACCAGCTCCTTATATAGTAACTTTGTGTTACTCAGTGACTTTGTGTCATTGACAGGCATTCTAACTGAGTCATTTGTTGATTCAGGGTTACACTTATTAAACTGTTTGAATTTGAAAAGATTCGAATGGTTACTACTTTCTATTTTAATCTAAAAAGATTGAAATAATCACTCTTTCCATTTGGGAAGACTGCGCTTATTTCCATACAGGGCTCGTTACATGATGAAGACTATGCTTACTTGATGATCATATTCAAAGGAGGAGATTGTCTTGATAAGGGGGATATTGTTTTGGTATGTTTTAATGATGATGCTTCTCACCATTCATCAAAAAGGGGGAGAAGATACAAAAAGGGAGAATACTCAAAGAGGGAGAATATAATCTTAAGACTGCTGAAGATTATCAAAGTTTCAAAGTTTTGAAGTTTTGAAGACTGCTGAAGATTTTCAAAGATTTGAAGATTACTCAAAGATATCAAGTTTTGAAGTTTTAAAGTTTTGAAGCTATCAACGTCATATTTGAAGAAAAGAGAAGACAAGTGAAGATCCGAAGACAATTGCAATTTTTTTTTAATCTTGAATCCAAAGGGGGAGATTGTTGGATCAAATAATTGTATTCAAGATTAAAGTTAAAGTTCAGGGTTTAAATTGTAATAGTTTAATAGTTATTAGCTATTGGGCCCAAGCCCATTAAGCATTAGGAAGCCCATATGTCCTAGGTATTTAAAGTTTTGTTTAGTTTAGTTTTAGGTGAACTCTGATAATTTTCTAAATAGGTAGCCGTAAGTTTTCTCTGTATTCAAAGGGTATCAAGAACACTCAAGGGTTTCATTGTTTATTCAAGGGATTGGTATGTTACTCTGATTTATATATCTCTTGATTATTATTGTGTTACTTGATTACTTCATTGATTGTTAATCAACTAGATAAATCTAGGATAACACTTACCAACTCTGTGTTCGTATGTCTATGTACGTATCTCCAAATCTAACAAAAAGGCTTGCTTTATATACTTGGTCAACATGACCTTAGCAAAGTCAACCCTCTCTAAACAATTACATGTTACGCACTCACACTTTCTAAACCTTACATATTTGACCCTCTCTTTAATCTTGAATACAATATACATCCAACACATATAATGGGTTGTTGTATTTTGACCTAAAAGTGAATTTTGGGAATATTGGGGTTTTTGACCTAAACAAAAATGGTTAGAATTTGTGTTTAAACTATGAATAATAGTGTTCTACAACTCTTCACATATTTAAGAATTTACCCTCATTTCTAGGAAGGTTTGGTACACTTCAAGAGAAACTAGGGCTTGGATTATAGTTCAAGTAATTGTTTGGTTGTGGAAAATCTATCTTAAAATGGGATTTATGATATGATAGTATTAGATTTGTGGATGTGCGATTCCTCCAAGTTCGGGAGCCTAGACTTCATATCGGTAAATTGTATGTGAACAATTTGGTTTAACGCTTATGTAAATGATCAATGTCAATTGTGTAAATGTTTTATATTTGGTCTTAGTGTAATGGATCCATAGGCACGGTGTTCCTGTGTCTCGTCTAGACATTAGGTTCACCACTTTGGCACGGAATAGGCATCGGGCTCTATGGTAAGTAAGGTGTGGGCCTATACGGTCGAGCAGTATCCCATGGACAGTAAGATGTAATTCCATTGTGCCTGAGTTCCCCTGGTTTGGAACTCTCAAAAATAGATGTGGAGTGGTTGACTTAACGTTTTCGAGCAATAGACTTGGAGTAGTTGAGCTCGCTACGTGATTAGAATTATTGGTAACTTTATAATGATCACTAATGGTTTATTTGATTTGCTTTGATTTAGCTCACGAGTAGATCGGACGTATGACTTCAAACGGGTTTATTATTTATTTATTTATTTCTCTTAATTGTTCTCACTAGGCTCTAGCCTAACGCTTGTTCTTTGGTGGTCATGTATGGCAGGTCATTCTAGCGGTGGGGCTTGTCGGGATTGAGAGGACGGCCTTGTGGTCGAGAGCGGTCTTTTTGAAGATATAGTGACCAATACATTGAAGTATAGAGATTAACTATTTTGGAAGAATAGCGACACCGGACCTTAATCTTACTTGACCAAGTTAGATTAGTAGGTTCTCGAATTTTATTCTTTATTTGATTTGGATTTGGATTTGTAATTGTCATACTTTGTTCCCCGTGTTGGGTTGACATACTCTTGGTCTAGATTGCCATATCCTTATTACACAGGTTTTATTGGTTCCCCATTTAGGGCGGACTAGTTTTCCTCTATTTATAGACGTCTTATTACCGAATTTTCAATTTTTATTTCACCTCAAATTTTAGGATGTTACATCTCAGTCCACATTTTGTTATCAAAGTGGGCCTGGAGGTGGATTTTTGCATGATGTTAGGCCCAAATTTGGGGGTTGTATGGAGCAAAACAGGTCCAATGCATCATTATCGACGGATAAAAGCCTGAATACGATGCGACCTGATGTCAATCGTTCTTCCTTTTTGCCTCGTACTCAAGGTCTGGCAGATCTTGAGTCTGGTCAGCTGCTTAACTGAAATCGTGGCATCAGATCTCTCACACGCACAGAGTGGGAAGACCGTAGGAAGAAGGGTCTATGTTTTTGATATGGCCAATAGTTTGGGCTGGCGCATAAAGGTCCCGAAAGCTAACTTTGAATATTGTTGTTAGGAGAAGACGAATCAGGAGACGATGACGGCTTGATTAATAGTCTCGAAGCCGATACTAAAAAGCGGTTCAACAAGGAAACTCAACTTCCGTGGGTATGTGTTTAGCCTTAGAGTTTCTTGGGGCTTCGGCAGATTCGTCCTCGGGAGAATAAACCCTTAAATTTGAAGGCGCTATAACGGATACTCTAGTGATAATTTTGGTGGATAGTGGGGCTACCCATAATTTCATATCCCTCAAGTTAGTACAATCCCTCGGGTTGTCAACAGAATTTTTTCCTGGAATCAACATTCAACTTGGAGATGGCCATAAAATTCATATTAATCAACATTGTCTACGGTTGAAAGTAAGGGTGGGAATGTGTGAATTCATGGTTGGTGCTTTGGTTTTCGAAATGGGACATCTAGATATGGTCCTGGTCATGGAATGGTTGAAAACATTAGGGGATATCGTTCACAATTAGGATCGTTCATCTATGCGGTTTGTATTCCAGGGAGCTTCGGTCCATCATCAAGGATTAACGAAATCAGAACCTTCTCAGGTGTCTCTTCAGTCATGGTTATCCATATTAAATCCTAAGTTATCTGCTTGTTCTTTATTTTGTTCGATTACAGCTCAAACAGAAGAAGGGCTCACTTCTCAACAACAATAACATCAACTAAAATCCGTGTGTGATTAGTTTGGGGAAGTCTTTCGCGATCCCACGGAGCTGCCTCCTTCTTGGCCACATGATCATTCCATATATTTGGTTTACCTACATGATCCAATATGTGTGCGACAGTATAGATATCCTTACATTCAAAAACCGAAAATCGAAAAACAAGTGCAAGAACTGTTAAAGCTTGGGATGATTCGTCCAAGTAAGAGATCTTTTTCTAGCCCAGTTATTTTAGTCCGAAATAAGGATAACTCATGGCGTATATGTGTTGATTATAGAGCCCTAAATAGGGCCACAATTCCGGATATATTCCCGATTCCAGTGATCGAGGAACTGATCGATAGACTAAAGGGAACCCAATTTTTTTTGAAACTGGATTTGAAATTAGGGCACAATCAAATTCTAATGTAACCGGATAGCATCGAGAAAACAACATTTCGTATTCATGATGGCCACTATGAGTACCTCGTAATGCCATTTGGGCTCAGAATGCCCCGACCACTTTTCAAGTGGGAATGAATGACATTTTAGACCATTATTGTGGATAAATGTAGTAGTTTTTTTTATGATATACTCATTCATAGCCCCACGTGGAGTCAACATATGGTGGATCTAGAGATGGCTTTGAAAGTATTAAGGGATAATAAATTTGTGGTGAATCGCAAGAAATGTTCGTTTGGTCAAACATCGGTGGAGTACTTAGGCCATATCATCAATGGTGCGGGTGTAGCTATGGACCCCAAAAAGATTGAAGCAGTCTTAGATTGGCCGGTCTCGAGACATGTCATAGGCTCAAGGGGGTTCTTGGGTCTCACCGGTTACTACCGGAAATTTATTTGGCATTATGGAAGTATTGCGAGACCACTCACGAACTTAACAAAGAAAGATGATTTTTATTGGAATAGTGAAGCCCAACAGACTTTTGATTCCTTGAAAGAAGCTATGGTGAAGGCACCTCTTTTGGCCCTTCTTGACTTCCAATTACCGTTTGTGGTGAAATGCGACGCGTCAGGGCGCGGTATTGGAGCCGTCTTGATGCAACAACATAGGCCACTAGCTTATTTTAGCAAAGCTCTCAGTGACCGGAATTTAGCGAAATCAACTTATGAAAGGGAAATTATGGTATTAGTATTAGCCGTTCAACATTGGCGGTCATATTTGTTGGGCACCAGATTTGTAGTTTATACAAATCAAAGAACTTAAAATTTTTACTTCAACAAAGAATAACGACACCGGATCAACAAAATTGGGTGGCCAAACTATTAGGATATGATTTTGAGATCTGTTATAAAACATGACGCGAAAACCGAGCGACTAATGCCTTATCTCGTAGAGTAGAAGATGGAGAGATGAACACTATGGTGTCTACACCTGTTTGGTTACAAGGGGCTCAATTGTTGAAGGAAAGCCATATGGACGAGGGCATTCAGAAACTATTGGCCGATTGTGTGGTCGACCAATCACGCCATCTAGGGTTTTCTGTGCGCCATGGAATCTTATACTATAAAACTGTTTAATTATCTCTCGAACCTCTAAATTCATTCCGATGTTGTTGACTGAATTCCATCAGTCCGCTTTGGGAGGTCACTCGGGCTTCTACCTCACTTATCGTCGTTTAGCAGCCAATATTTATTGGCCAAGCATTGTAGTAGTGGTGCAACAGTTTGTCAAGGCATGCGAGGTGTGCCAACGCTGCAAGGCAAGTTCAACAACTCCCGGAGGTCTTCTCCAACCCTTATTGATTCCTAATGCAATCTGGGAAGATCTTTCCATCGATTTTATCGTTCGTTTACCTAAGCCTCGGGAATTTGTTGCGATTCTTGTGGTGGTGGAAAAATTGTCCAAGTATAGTCATTTTTTATTATTAAAACATCCCTACACGTCAAAATCAGTGGTTGAAGTATTTATTCACGAAGTGATTCGGAACCATGGTATTCCGAAATCAAGTGTGAGCGATAGAGATCCTTTATTCCTGAGTCTTTTTTGGCAGGCAATTTTTCAATCACAGGGCACTCAATTAAATATGAGCTCATCTTACCATCCAGAATCTGATGGCCAAACTTAAGTCATTAACCGCTACTTAGAAACTTATTTAAGGTGTTTTGCAGTTGATCAACCGCGTTCATGGTTGATTCGGATTCTGTGGGCGGAATTTTCGTACAATTCAACATTTCATGGGTCAATCGACAAATCCCCATTCGAACTGGTTTATGGTCGAAAACCACCAACGGTACTGCAATTTGTTCCGGGGGAAATTGGAGTTCAAACTGTGGTACAGGAGCTTCAAGATCGTGATGAGGCTCTGAAACAATTAAAACAACACTTATCCCATGCACAGTCTGTAATGAAGGATCAAGCGGATAGAAAGCATAGGGATGTTAAGTTTCAAACCGGGGAATGGGTTTATGTTAAACTTAAACCATATAGACAAATATCGGTGGCCCACCGTATTCATCATAAATTAGCACCGAGATTTTTTGTCCATTCAAATTGCTGGAACGAATTGGATCGGTCGCTTATAAGCTAGAACTACCTCCTTCCTCAAAGATACACCCTGTTTTTCATGTATCTCTTTTAAAAAAGGCAGTTCAGACAACTTTTGAATCAGTATTACCTCCTGAGTCAGAAGTCGGTGCATCAGATTTGGTAACTCCCACAACTATTCTAGCCTCCTGTGTAATCACCGATCACATTGAACAAGTCCACCAATGGTTAATTCAATGGAAGGGGTTCCCAGTTGAAGAAGCAACATGGGAAGATGCGGTGACTATTCAGAGTCAATTTCCTGAAGCAAGTCTTGAGGACAAGACTTTTTCAGAAGGAGGGAGTAATGATGCGAATCCAAATATTTTAGCCCAACATGTGCCAAGCATAAGAGTACTCCAAGTTTATTCTAGAAGGGATAAAAGGGGAGAAAAGGAAAGTGGATAAACTGATTAGGATAGTGAATTTTCTGAGAAAAGGAAAGTGGCTAAAGTGATTAGGAAAGTGAATTTTCTGAGAAAGGGAAAGTGGTTAAAGTGATTAGGAAAGTGAATTTTCTGCCTCTATATATGGGGAGGAGAGGCAATACGTTTATGATTCATTTGGAGATTTCCAGTATTTTGTTTGGCTCATTGAATTATGCTTTGAGAGAGGGAGACTTCCTTGGTATCTTTTATTTCCTTTGTAATTCCAATATAGAGATAATTAATTCAACATATTTTTTTCCTCTCCAATTTCTTTATTTATTCCATTGGTTTGATTTCGATCCTTATCTGCTCAACAGATGTATTCTTCTAATATATCAGTCGCACATAAAGGAATCATTGGGTTTTAGATTATTGGAGATAAACATGGAAATGGATCTCTTTATTGATTATAACATGTTTAAATAATTCAAGTTCACATTACTATGATAGGAAATCCGTCTAGGAAGGGTTGCAAACAAAAGTATTCAAGCCTCGTGTTTGAGTACTCGGTCATAAGAAAGTACGTATCTCTTATTAACTTGAAACGCGAGTACCTATTCCATTCGAATTTGATTTACTTTATGGTAAATTTAAGGTACAAAAAGACCTCAATGATGTTGATTCTTGGATTTTCATTGTGTAAATTCTTTGTTGTATACCATTTGGTGCCCCATTAGTTGAGCACGACCTAGGAGTGTTTTAACTTTTGCTTCCTCTAATAGGGACCATTGGCCCGGTTCTTGAGTTTTACTCCGAATGTTGAGGCATGAATGGAATGTGATATATGCATATGACATGTTGAATCAATCGGAGGACCGAGAAATGATCGAATTGAGAATGGCACAACTAGATAGAGTGAAGCCATATGGACTTGTTCATTGATTGTTGATCTATCTTTGAGATCCAATTATATCATTAGTTGTGATCCTTTACCTAGACGCTTCATCGGGGACACTGACCTTGTGATGCTTTCATGGTGGCTATAATCATTATGGTTCCCTCGTCTATCCGTGGAGAGTGTGTTAGACCTGATCTGACCATGGGTCGGTTGGATATCCTAGGATCAAAACATAATTAAGACTGCTGTCGAGGGCTAGTGGGAGTCGTGCCTGGACTTATAACTCCCTCAAATCTAGAATGAACAACTAATTTAAAATTTCGACAAATCATCAAATAAATGATAAATACCTTTTTATAATTCAATACTTGATTAATTCAAATACAAAACCTAGATTTAACATCAAAAAAATGGAAAACGAAATCTTACATAAAATCTAGGCCAAAGTCGGGTGTTACTAAAGTCCCAATTACAGTCGCTATTCCAAAATACAGAAGATGTTCCCGAATGGCTAAATCTTTCTCGTGCATCTAACTAGCACTCCACTCATCACGGTGTTGCTAGTACCGTTCCCAAACAAGGACCCGATGCACATGTCAACAAATAAAAATGGTTAGACTTAATGCTTAATGTGTTCAAGGGTTTTCATCTCTAATATAAACTGGTAAAACTGAAAGAATGTTATTTAAATCATAATTTCTAAAATGAAATGTATTAAATATACAAGAAACATATTTCCCAAAACTCACAATTTTCGTGATGAAAACTCATTTTCAAAATACCCATTTAATATGAAACCAATACCCAACACTTACACAAAATGCAAATAAGGCTTAATATCCAAATACTGAAAACATAGATAAAGTCAATTATACAGAATACCAAAACATGGATAAGTTACAAGATACCAAAGTCATAAATATTGGATACTCTTCATACCCAAAAGCAACACCGAAAATATGGATAATACACTATCCAGAAATAACACCTTTCAGTGTGGGAGATCCAATTCCATTGAATGCGACAGGACACAAAAGTAAGCGACATATCTATATTATATGAGATTCACTACGGATTAATGGTCATTGAGTTCAACCACCCACGATCTATAACTCAATGAGTCATTAAGTTCAATCACCCACGATCTGTAGTTTAATGACTTCTTCAGTTCAACCATCCACGATCTATAGTTTGAGATCTCCAAAGATTCTAGTTAAGCTCGTTCACAAGAAATTATATTATGTTGGTCAATGCCCGATGCCCGACTCAAAGAGCCCACACCATATTTCCTATGAAGACCCAATGCGTATTTCCTACTACAATACGAGAATGTTCATCCCATTCAAACCGAATCCTATGCCTATGGATCCATTGCATTACAGTCTAAACTACATGACTCCAATTAAATGACTTGTGCACTAAAAACATGTAAATTCCAAATAAATATTTCATAACTGCATATTACTTTCAATAGCCCAATATCGAGCAATTTAAACTGGACAAATGTCCCCAAAACTTAATTGAGTTAAAATCGAATCAGTAAACTCCTCAAGTCACTTGTCTAATCAAATACAGTCTTTATAAACCAATAAGTTACAAATACTTAGCGTTTAAGAAAATTATGCAACAAAAGGTTCGAAAATCGTCATCACTAACTCAAAGGTTGAGCCAAAATCCGAGAACGAGTATTTTCCTCAAATCCAAGCCAATAGGCTCTTTAACTTGTTGGACTAGTCCAAAATGATTCACCATAATCCAAAACACATTTAAAGAGTTTAATAAATCTCATAGCCCAAAATACCATAAAAAATCCAACAAATTAAATCATGCATAAATTCTAATGATTTACAAGATCAATATACCCAAAAATGCATTAACATCAAATAATCATCATATAACAAATAATTCATCAAAACCCACAGACTATATTATTTATTTTCAAAATATCAAAAAACCCCAAGTAGAGAAAAAAAAATCAAATAATCATCATACCACTTGTATCAATCGGTGGGTAGGGCCATTGTAAGAGAAAAACAAGAGCATCTTCTTCTATAAAGAAGGTAATTTTAACCATTGTGTCAGTCCCCAAAGTTGTTTTAAATTCTATGTTGACATCATCAGTGCACCATGGTTCACTGATTGGGTCAAATGACATTGGAATCCAGATAGATGAAGCAATAGAAGGCAAACTCACCGAAGATACTTTATTTCATATTTCCATTATTGAAATTTATGCATCGAGAGGTTGTACCTTTGACTATTAACTTCTAACTTTTGCTAAATGTGAAATTCCTGCACCAGAATTTTCCTCTTTAGCCAACCTCGGTCTCCTTTTTTCTTCTTGAATTTCTTTCACTGGAATGTATGTATCAACATCGGTAAAAGCTCCTTGCTTTGATGTCATTGGATTGGTAATGTGTTGTTCGTCTACCGAGAGGTCAAATTCCCTTTTTCTTGTAGAGAAGAGGGGTTCATTCTCGAATTCATACATAAGAGGTGACTGCCATTTTTTTCACGATGGTTTCATTTTTTTCACGATGGTTTTTTGTCAGGTGAGAACTTAAGTGAAAAAGTGAGTTGGATTTTTGAGTTGGTTTGGCTGAGGGATTTGGGTGAGCACAGGTGATTCGAGGGTTACTTCTAGTTGGATTTTGGTGCTGACGTTCTCAAGGACTAAGATCGTAGGTGAGCATAGGTGTTAATGCCAAAAATCGTCCAAAGGATGACTTAAGGTCGGTGTGGAGCTTTTAACAACTAAAGTAATAAATCCAGTGACAAATTGTACAATAGGAATAATAAAAGATAAGACACAAGGAATTTGGTGACGCGGAAAACCCCGTCGAGGTAAAAACCGCGGACGATAGCAGAGATCGTCAAGTGCAGTATGGACGTAAAACATGAACGTCGTCCTTCAGAAGGAGCGATTGAAAGTACAATTAATGATATTACATGTAAAAATAAACAAATCGTAAGATTTCGTCATTCATTGTGAATTATAGCACTTCGTCGAGAGTTCTTGCTTGAGAGAAAGTAACTTGAGTATGCTTGAGCGCTGTGTGTTTCATATATGCTTCAGATTATTTGAATTCTCTTCACCTTGACATGAATTGGATTTATATAGCTTTGGATCACCATAAATGAGCTTTCAATGTCCAACGACCTATGTATTGAATGATCTTGATGATGTACGTTCGTTATGACGGTTGCCCATTAATCCTGTAATAAAGAATCACAATAAAAACTTACGTTTGACAATAAAGAAATCACAATCTTTAGTTCGTTATAGAAATCGTAAGATATTCAATCGTCGAGAGATTCCATGGTCATGGTCGTGGTCGTGAGAAACTTACAACCATCGCCATAAGTGGTGACCATAGTTCTCGGTGTGAGTGGTCTTCAGGACCTTATCTTAATACAAGAGTTCTCTTAAGATTGGAAACGTTTGGTTTTCTTGCGTTGGTCGTGACTTATGAAAAATTTCCCAAATAGTTTGCCCCCCAAAATTCGAAAATTAGGCGGCAAGTCGACTTTTTGAATTTTGTAACTGGATTTGACACGTGTCGGTTCATCAAAAACTGAAGCGATTTGCGTGGGAAGTGTGCATCCGTATAACCACAGTGACGTCATTGCGACATGGGGCGCGTGGTGTCATGAGTAGGGACAGGTGTCGTCCATCCGACGAAGAGCGCGAAGAGTCGATGACTGGTGTCGACCATCGGTTGACTCGACCTGTCATCAAATCCTGTATAAATAGTGATGCTTTGCAGGATCATTTCATTTTACGGGATCATTTTTTCTTAGAGAGAAAGCTCCAATATCTTCAGTGAATCCTTGCCAAAACCTGCCAAAAGAACCCAAATCCTTGCCTAGAAATCGGTCGAGGTTTAGAGTATTTAAGGTACGATTTATGTAAAACCTGTATGCGTTTTAACACCCTAGATAGGAAGCCTAGGAAGAATTGGGAAGCCTTAGGGTATTACACCACTACAGTAGCTGATCCTGATTTCATAATGTCATCGAACCCCATTAGTACTATCAATGAGGGGAACGACATCGATGCCTTTAGGCTTCTGGCTAAAGTGCCTAGGGACGTCCAACTCTACCCTCCTTCTCTACTGAGGACGGAGCAATGCCCAAACGGGTACTTCGTTTTATATGAATATCCATTCAAAATAGGGTTCACATGGCCCTATTCACCATTGTCGAGGTCGTTTCTTACGTTCTTCGATCTATCGCCAGGGCAGATGATGCCCCAATTCTGGCGAATCATTCAGGTCATCGAATGATTGACGACAAAATGGGATGAGCCATTTACCGTCTATGATCTTCTTTTGGTCTATACGGTCAAGGAGGAGGCGAACCATCGGTACAACCTCTTCTCAAAGTACAAAGGGGTTCGTACCCTGGTTTAGGAGACCACGGTCAATGAACGCAAATGGAAGCCACGGTATGTCTTCGGTCGTGTGTCGTCACTTGGTGAGAACGACCAGTGGCTCACTAATAGGTGGAGCACCGAGGGTAAGTTCCATTTTATTTTTATTATGTACTTGTTAGTTTTTGGCTTAGGTCGCCAGTCCTTCTAACGATTTCAATGTTTTTTTAGATATCGATTTCTCAGTGGTCACGCCTGCTGAAGACTCGACAACCAAGGTCGAGAAGTTCCTTGATTTTAGCATCAAGGAGCAGTCACTTTTCGCTCGCCCTTCTATCGATGAGGAGGACAACGACGAAGTATAGTACGTCGGGACTTCAGCTGCACCGACTGTTGAAGAGGAGGAAGAGTCCGACGAGGAGACTCCAGAGAAGTAAATTATGGGTAAGTCTTTTAGTAACCCTTTTTAGTCGTAGGATTTTGGTCGTGGGACATCACCTACTAGTCGTAAGGTCGTGTAGGGTTTATTCGTAAGACGTCACCTACGGATCGTATGACCACGTAGGGTTAGTCATATGACATCACCTACGGGTCATAAGATCACGTTGGGTTTAGTCATAAGACGTCACTTATGGGTCGTAAGATGTTGCAAGGTATACTCTTAAGAGATGTCACTTACTTGTATATAAGTTTTTAGTGACTTATGTTTGTTATATATTTTTAGGAGGATCGACCCCCGCCAAACCAACGACCGACCTTTCCAAGAAGGAGGCTTTGGCTCACCTCGCCCGAAAAGGCCGATAAATCAAGAGAAAAGCTCCCCCGACATCTGGGTCGGGGGTCTAAAAGACCAGGACGGTTCCGATGGAACTATCTTTAAAGAGCAGCGGCCCGAGGTCGCTTCTGTTGAGAAGGCAAATCCATATCCGGTTGTGGAAGCCATGTCGATCTCTTCGGCTCCACTGTCACAGGTGGAGGCCCAGTCTTCCTTGTCAAAAGACAAGGAAAAGGAGACTCCCTTGTCGAAGGACAAGGGAATGGGTCCTCGGGTCGAGGAGGACCCGGGCCTCATGTCAGTGAACTTTTCTTTACCGGTCGACTTTATGTCGTCCAGAAAGTTAAGTAGGAGGAAGTTGTTACCTCACCTGAACGACTTTCTTCTGCCGACCTTCCGCGACCAATACAAGGAGGTATCGGTCGACGACATGGGAGCCCACGTTGCAGGGTTCTTCTTCATGGTAAGTAAATTTTGTATTAACTTATATTTTTATACTTTTGAATTTATTCGTGCGATCTAACTCTTCTGTCTTGTCGTACATCTTGCAGGCGCTTCAGGCGTCGTTGGTCTTCAACTCACGTCTTGATGACGTGAAGAGGATAGTTCCTATCTCCCTTGAGAAGGAAAAGGAGGCACTGGCCAAAGCCGAGGAGACGGAGGCCAAAAGGGAAGAGTACTCGGTGCGTCTCGACGATGCACTCAACCATATGGAAGAGGCGAGTCGTGAGAAGGAGGACCTTCAGAGGCGTCTGAAGGAGGCTCACAAGCGGGGGTCCACGATGGAGGCAGAGCTCGAAGCGACTAGGGTAGTCTCGGATGGGACTGAAAAAGAAGCTAAGGCCCTTAGATCGGTGGTGGCCGCAACCAAAGAGCAGGTCGCCGACCTTGAAGAAAAAGTGACGTCCATCGAGGAGTTCACTCGTCTCAAGGTTCGTGCGGCCATGATGAGTCGACATCTCAGGGGGCAGAATCCCCTGGCGGCAGCTAGCGGTTTACAAAACTCGAAAATTGTGAAACCCGAATCCGAACCGAAAATAAGGTGTTTTGCAAAACTCGAATACCCTAAAATCTGAAAATCCGAAACCCGACTTTTTTTGGGATATTTGGGATCGGGTTGGGTTTGATCTTTGGCCATCCGACCCGATATATTTATTTGTCTAATTATGATTTTTTGAAAATCATAAATTCTAGTCGGTCTAAATGTTTTCTAATTTATAAATATACTATCGATTTCATCAATCTCTCAATAGATTGAATTCATTTTCAAAATCGATTCAATTTATATTCTTCATTATAATAATACCCGAACCCGACCGACATCAACCCAAAACCCGACCAACCCGAATCCGAAGCAATCCGAAATCTGAAGCCTAAAATTTGGGTCTTGATTTCCATACCCGAGATTCGATCGGGTTTTTTTATTTTCCCACCCGAATCCACCCGACCAACCCGATGCATGTTAGAACATAAATAGGTTCTACTTTAGAAGTTTAGTAAAGTAATCACATGTATTGTATTTGGGCCTTGTATTGGGTTTGGGATTAATAGTGTACAAGGGATGTGGGCGTATAAATAGGAATCTTGTAGTGTTAGTTTGTGTAAGTAAGTTTCATTTCAAAAATGTAGACATACAAAATCCTCTAACTGTAGTTTGTAGTTTTACTTTTTGTATCAATAAAACTACAGATTCCTCCTACAATCTCTTGTTAATTCTTTATCATTCAATCAATCTATGATATCAGGGACTTAACAATTGGTATCAGAGCCGAACGCAAATTTTTCTATGCACGATCGAGATCAGATTGGTTGATAGAACAATCATCGTATGAAAAAATTTCGATTGTCCAATTTGTGCTTAATTTCTTGTTCTTTGATGTTAATTTGATTCTGAGACTATAGACGAACTTCATGGAATCAATAGTTATGTTTAATTTCATCAATTCTGGACAAATTGATCGAATTTGAGATTTTTTTGTTCGAAAATCTTTGTTACTGTGGCTGAAATCGAAGTGTGCTTTTGAGTCGATTTTAGACAAGATCATCAACTACAAATGTACTCCAAAGTCACTTCCGAACCTGCTCTCAAAATCTCATCTCAAAATTCGAAGTTTTGAGGCTGAATTTGAAGTAAAGTTAGAAAATCGTTCGAGATCCACAAAATTCGCATGATCAGATTGAAGAACTCGCAGAAGCTTGAAGAACTCGCATAAGAATTGAAAGAATTCGCAGAATGAAGGATTTTAGAAGAATTCGCATGCGTAAGAATTCGAATGTCAGAATCCGTATATTCTTTGAAGATGACATTTTTGCCTAAGTACAGAATTCGCACATGAGTCATATGCGAAATGTTCAAGAATTCGCATGACTAAATTCCTTGAAGATGAAATTGTTTTAAGTGTGGAATTCGTACAGGTGAGTGATGCGAGAAGTTATGAATTTGTAGGTGTGTGTGATGCGAAAAGAAGGAATTCGCAGGATAGAGTTAAGCGAATTGTGAAGATTTCACAGATGTAAGTTATGCGAGATGCGAGGAATTCGCACGTAGGCTCATGCGAGAAGTGAAAATTCGCATGCAAGTCTATGCGAATTCTAGAGTTATCGGCTATGTCCATCATGCGAGTTGTGCTTAAAAGTGAATAGTGATCTACGAATTGTTGATAGTATGCGAAAAGTTTTGATCTTTTTAAGAATTTTGACTGTTCTGAACCCAGTTTGATACAAATTTGCCCTATTCCCGAGGTTTGTACGCATAATGCATATGTGACATCACTCTTATTATATGTTGGTCACATATCTCTAGCAACTGATCAAATTTTCATGAGTGCTCATGCTTTTCAAGATTTTCAGATACTGGATTTGATGATTTAGTCTCTGATTGAATTGAGTTAGCTGCCTGAGCATCTACAATCATCAGTCTGGAGAGCTTCTTTTGTGGTTAGACCGTTGAGAGCACTTTATCATTCTTCTGAACTGATCACTTAGTAGTGTGAGCGACTGCAATCATTGTTCTGATGCTTGAGTTTTAATTCAGAATCCTGAGTGCTTATAATCATCCAGCTGATTCGTGAAGAAAGGAGTTCTGGGTTTGATTGTTCAGTATTCTGGAAAGCGGTCAGAAAATGAGCGTCTTCTATCAGTTGTTGAACATTTATCAGTCTTCTAACCCTTGCCTTGTAGTGTTGCTACCGGATGCTACCGCCCGACTTATCAGATGATGTTCTTAAGCTGAATTCTTATTTCAACTCGTGGTTCAAAGACAGATCAGATGTTATACATTGAAGATGCACTTTGTTGTCATTTCAATATTCAACACATATCATTTTTGTGGGCATACGGAATGTGTTGGGTTTACAAGAGTCAAAAGTTGTCTTTATGTGCACTCAATCGAGGTTATGGTCTACATCAGATCTGGTATTTCAGTTGAAACTCCAAGGATAAGAGCTACTTTCAAGAGGGATCTAGAGGAGCTTTGAAGTTTATTCAACTCTAAGTTTTATAAAAAAATCAAGGGGGAGAGGAGCTGAAAATGGAGCTGAAAAGATAATGATTACTTTATAAAACTTAGGGGGAGAATGTTAGAACATAAATATGTTCTAGTTTAGAAGTTTAGTAAAGTAATCTACATGTATTGTATTTGGGCCTTGTAGTGGGTTTGGGCTTATTGTAACAAGGGATGTTGGGCTAGTATATAAGGTGTCTGTATGTGTTAGTTAGTCTGTAAGTCTCATTCACCATGTAGACATTATACAAAATCCTCTCTGTTAAAGCACAATTTTATTGGATTCAAGATCATCATTATCTGAAGATGAAAATCTGAAGTCAAAGCTGATAAAGTCGTCTCAACAAATAGTCTAGGGTCCTCTTGTAATAAATAGTCAAAGTATGTTTTTCGTACTTTCATTATTGTCTTTTATTTTAGTTAATAGGTTGTTTTAGTTGTTGGGCCCAAGCCTAGCCAAGCCCATTAGGCTATTAAGGCCTAAGTACAAATTGTTTTGTTAACAAAAAAAGAAGAGAATGGTATTACAAATTTGTCAATGATAGTGATGAAGAATTTAGACATCAACACCAATGGAGAATGTATATTATCAAACGGAAAGTTCATATTTCATTCTTTGAATGGTATGAACAAGTGTTTTGCAAACAAAACAATATTCCAAATCCCTTTTTAAATATTTATGAATCTCCAAAATTAACTCAAAAATAAAAATTACTATCAAATGATGAAGAAGTTATAGCTATTCATCCACCAAAACAAAATATAATGATACAAGAAAAATATATAGCTTCTCCTCAAATAGGAATTCCAGCAATGTCAAATAAAGATCAATTGATCAAAGACATAATATATCAGAATAATTATTCAAATGAAATATTAAATACTATGAGTCAACAATTAAATGGAATTGAAAACAATTCTAAAGAGATAAAGATTGAAGAAAAACAAGAATCAAAAGCACCTATGAAGATAGAGAATTCAATTTTCATACCTCAACAAATAGATTCAAAGATAAATCTTGGATATAATAAAAAAATAGTTGATGAATTAAGTGAAAAGTTAAATAACATGAAAGTTAATGTTATTAATCAAGATTCAGACAATTCGTCTATAGACTCTTATGATAGTGCATCAAATGAAGATAATATTTCTCAAATTCAAGAACAACTTTCAAATAAACCACAAGTTGATAATATTAACAAAATAAAATTTAGTGGTAATTCTGCTTCAACGAGCAGACCTCAAACCCTAAATTATTATTCAGGACCAACTTTTCGAGATGTTCAATATGAAGCAAGAGACTTCTCTTTTATTAGAAGTCAATTTGATGGTTCATCAGTTTATGAATGGAATCTAGATGGATTATTAGAACATCAAATTTTAAATTTACTCCAAGAAATCAACATGGTTGCTAATGCCTATACAATTAAAGGTAATGATCAATGGCAAATTGCCGAATTGTTAATTTCAGGTTTTACTGGCAATTTAAGGGGGTGGTGGGATCTATATGTCACCCCAGATGAAAAGGCCACTATCTTAAATGCCACCAAAACCATAATCAAAACAGAAAATAATCAACAGATTCAAACTCAAGAACTCGATATAATTCCTACTCTTATATATACCATAATGAAGAAATATACAGGAGATCCAACAATGTTTCAAGAAAGAGGTGCAGAAATACTCCTCAACCTAACTTGTAGAAAACTACAAGATTTTAGATGGTACAAAGACATGTTCTTAACAAAAGTCATGTTAAGACCAGACTGCAAAGAAGCTTACTGGAAAGAAAGATTCATTGCAGGATTACCAAACTTATTCGCAGAAAAGATTGGAAATAATCTAAGAGAAAAATATAATAATCAAATCCCTTATAAAGATTTAACTTATGGTTAGTTAATTAATCATGTTAATAGAGAAGGTTTGGCAATTTGTTCAAACCTAAAGTTCAAAGCTAAACTCAAAAAGGACAAAATCACTAGTAAAAACGAATTAGGAGACGTTTGTCAACAATATGGTTATCAACCTATTTCAACCCCTTCTTCATCCAAAACAAAAAAGCATTTTTTAAAGAAAATATTTTCAAATAAAAGATATACTTCTAAATATGATAAGGCTGAAGAATATAATGATCATAAGAAGAGAAAATCTCACAAGAAGTATACAAAGAAACCAAATTTTCATAAAAGTAATCAAAAGGTATCCAAAGATATAATCATATGTTACAAATATGGCAAAACAGGTCATATGGCAAAAGACTGTTATGTCAAGAGAAAAATTAATCAATTAGATATATCAGATAAATTAAAGGCTCAAATGTGTAAATTAATGCTCAACAATGACAGTTCTAGTGAATCATCTAGTCTATCTGATTTTCAAGATCAAGATTTAAACAATGTTAAAAATTACTCAACATCTGATTCAGAAGCAAGTTGTGAATGTATAGTAAACTGCACTTGCAATCAAATCAATGTAATTATTAACAAAGATAGAGAAATGATAGAATTGTTAGATCAAATTCCAGATCAAACAATCAAAGAACAAGCTTTAAACAAAATTTTCAATTATAATAAAAAAGAACCAATAACTTCAAATCCAAATCCAATTGAGATGTTTAATCTCCAAGAAGTTTACAAAAGATTTTCAAAACCAAATACATCTATAACTGCTCAAGATTTACAAGAAGAACTTAATAATGTCAAAACGGAAATAAGATTAATCAAAGAAAGATTATCAAAAGTCGAGAAAAATAAAGAAGTTATCAAAGATGATTCAGAAGAAAGTAATACAGAAATCAAAGAAATCAAGAAAATCAAGAAAATACCAAAAAGAATAACTTTTCAAAGATGGAATACATATATTCAACTATGTATAAAAAAGGATTTCAAAGTACAGTTTTAGCATTAATTGACAGTGGTGCTGATATGAATTGTATTCAACAAGGAATCATACCTACCAAATATTATGAGAAGACGGCTAATAGACTATCAACCGCTAGCGGATCTTCCCTAAATATAGAATACAAAGTTTCAAAAGTTCATATCTGCAACAATGGATATTGTCTCAAAACTTCATTAATACTTGCAAAGAATTTAACTTCAACGTTAATTCTAGGAACTCCATTCATTTCTCAACTATACCCCTTTTTCATATCAGAAGATGGAATTTCTGCAAAAGTATTAGGAAAAAAAGTATTTTTCAAATTTGATAATCCAATTACTTCTACAAAATTAAATCATCTAGAGAATAAGATTAATCAAGCAAAATATTTAAGAAATGAAATTAATAGCTTAAAAATTTCTGATCAAATTCATAATCAAATTAATCAAAATAAAATAAAACAAATAAAAGAAAAGAAAATTTTGAAAAAAATGTTTGCTCAAATATTCCAAATGTCTTTTGGAAAAGAAAACAATACATAGTCAAATTACCTTATATCAAAGAATTCAATGAAAGAGATAATCCCTCAAGATCAAGAGCTATTCATATGTCAAATGAATTACAAGAACATTGTAAAAAGGGAATTCAAGAACTTTTAGATAAAAAACTCATAAGACCCTCAAAATCTCCATAATCTTGCTCAGCTTTCTATGTTATGAATGCAGCTGAGATAGAACGAGGATGTTCAAGATTAGTCATCAATTATGTAACCCGCTAAAAAAATAGGGCCAATTAAAATCCTACAATATGACATCTAAAATACCAGCAATTCCATTTCCTGTGAAATAAACAACTAAAACCCAAAGTTCGGGGTAGTTTGTAACAATTGTAGTAGCGACGAATTATGACATAAATTACAACAACCTATTTAATCTAGATTAAATAACGTGACTAGATTAAGGTGGGTGTTGCTATGCCTCCAAAACGCTCTTCGCCATGATATCCCAAAAAGCCCGGTCCGCCAATAATCATATCCTCGTAACTGGAGGTCAAGGTGCCCTCTTTACACCACTAGGGGAACCTGAAGACAAACGCAACATCAAGTGTTAGGCTAGGGACTAGTGAGATTCCACGAAATATATACAATTGTAATAAAAATCGAAATGTGGAAAGCTCTCAAGTTACCGCACCCAAGACGATATTCCAAGAATAGCCCAAAACAGATTTAATACTACCACCTGTTCATAATACATCATGAAACATAACAAGTTCTTAACGCGGAATAACCTGTGCCCTCTCAAGTGACCAGATCCGTGGATAATGGTACTTAAGTTTATAAATTTGGGGAGATTACACCTCAGGCCCTTACTTTAGTGCACACCGTATCCGGCATCACCTCAAGCGTCTAAACCACCTTTAGTGTCCACTCCGTCGAGCTACACCTCAAGGTTAGTTGAGCCTTAGTGCCTATCCCTTCGACTATAAGGTTCCACCTCAAGGATTTGGTCCTTTAGTGTTTACCCACAATCATTGACCACGGTTTCAAAATCGGCCAACAACCACCCCAAACTCTCGTGCACAAGAGTTTGGTCCTAAACATAAATTATCATGAATAATGTAATTTCACCAATGAACTCATAACTATCACTATATACGTACTAACATGATTTCATAATATTTAGCATCCCCAACATTCACTACAACAAGGAATTTGAAGGAACAACTATTCTTATCAGCAGTTAGGTCAAAATTCCAAATCAAAAATTTATGAATAGTTCAAGCATGTAATAATAAATCATTAACAAGTGAAAGTTAGTAGAAAACTCACCTATAGGGTTTGTAAGGTAAAAACCCAAAAATGTAGAAACCCTAGAAAGTGAATCTTCACTAGAAGTTTAAACGGCCTTGAATGTTCACTTCAATAAAAAGGATGGTGGTTGGATCTTCTTTATTGCAACTTGAAGGGTTTGAGTCAATGGTTAAATAAGGAGTGAGGGAAGGGAGAAATCTCCCAAATAGAGGGAGAGAGAGATCGACTTGAGTTTTGAAACATCAATGAGAACAACACCCTAAAATCGCATTTAATTCCTGCAACCCCTCACTCCGATCGCAACATTGCCACAACGACTATTAGAGATGGAAATTTTACCCGTTGGGGCGGGTACCCGCGAGTACCCGACCCTAATGGGGCGGGGATTCCCCGCTTTAACGGGTAACGGGGCGGGGGCGAGGAATCATTTTCATACCCGAAGCGGGGTCGGGGCGGGGTCGGGGATGGCATTACCCGCCCCTAATCCGAACCCGATTAAACTTTATAATTTATTTAATATATGTACATAGAATGTGTATAAATAAATATATATGTATATATGTATACGTCTATTATTAAATGATAAATACATTTTTATTTCCAATATCGATGATTAATATAGTGACAATTTATAATAATTTTATTTTTTAAAATACATTTTTTTATTTTTTTTACTAAACGAGTACCCGTCGGGTTGCCCAGACCCGTCGGGGATTCCTTCCCCCCGAACCCGTCGGGGATTAATCGGGGCGGGGTCGGGGACGGGGGGTTTAACGAGGGTCGGGGTCAGGGACGGGGGATGCATTACCCGCCCAATACCCGCCCCGTTTCCATCCCTAGCGACTATGTTGTGGCATTGTCGTCGTGGCATAGTCGCCGCCACACACCACCCTTCTGTCGATTCCAGCCGTGGACAAGGTTGGCGCGACAATGCCCCCCTGCGACTATGACCATGGCAATCTCACCGGTCATAGTCGTCGAACTGGTTCCATGCCCCGAAAACTCCTCGAATTCGGTTCTAAGTCTCCTAAATCGAGCCATAACAATTCTTGAGGGTCTAAAGGATTACGAAAGATGATAATTCGAGTAAGGGTCCAACACATGTTTGAAAATAAACTTCAAAGTCTACAAGGACGCTATATCTTACAACTATAAATTTTTTAGGGTGTTACAATCCTCCCCCACTAGAAATAGATTTCGCCCTCGAAATCTCACACTACTCAAACAAGTGAGGATATCGTCTCTTCATATCCTCCTCCGCTTCCCACGTCATGTTCGCACCTCGGTGATGTTTCCATTGTACCTTCACCATGACTACTTCCTTATGACGGAGCTTCTTCGACTTTCTCTCTAAAATGTTCTCGGGCTCTTCCACACAACGGTTATTGTCCACCCGAATTTCTGATAGCGGAATAACGCTTGCTTCCTCCGCCAAACACCTCCGCAAGTTCCACACGTGAAACGTAGGGTGAATCCCTTCCATTTCGGGTGGTAATTATAGTTTATAAGCTTGGAGTCCGACCCGAGCAATAATGGTGAATGGCCCAAGGAAACGAGGGTTAAGCTTCCCACGTTTACCGAATCGGATTATTCCCTTCCAAGGCGAGACCTTCAACATCACTCGGTCGCCTACTTGGAATTCCACTAGTCTCCTCTTTTTATCCACGTAGCTCTTCTGTCGGTCTTGGGCCGCCTTTAGTCGATCTCTAATGCACTTGACCTTCTCGGCCGTCTCTTGGACTACTTCGGGTCCGGCAAATTGTTTCTCTCCTGCCTCAAGCCAACACACGGGTGTCCTGCACTTCTGACCGTAAAGAGCTTCAAATGGTGCCATACCGATGCTGGAGTGATAACTGTTGTTGTAAGCGAACTCTACTAATGGGAGGTGAGAATCCCAATTCCCTCCAAAATCGATGACGCACGATCTCAACATATCATCCAAGGTTTGAATGGTTCTCTCGCTTTGTCCATCAGTCTGCGGGTGATATGCGGTACTCAGTTTGATCCTAGTACCCAACTCCTTTTGCAACCCATCCCAGAAATTTGATGTGAACTGGCTATCGTGGTCTGACACGATGGAAAGTGGCACACCGTGCCTCGAGATGATTTCATTAATATAGAGTATGGCCAACTTATCCATTGGTAACGTTTCTCGTATTGCCAAGAAGTGCGCGCTCTTAGTCAACCTGTCCACAACAACCTAAATGGTGTCGTGACCTCGCAAGGTTTTGGGCAACTTGGTCACGAAGTCCATGGTGATGTGCTCCCACTTCCACTTCGGAATCTTGAGAGGTTGCAAACTACCATAGGGACGTTGATGCTCAGCCTTGACTTGCAAGCAAGTCACTCACCTCTCCACGTACTTCGCCACGTCGAGTTTCATCACCGGCCACCAATAATTCAACTTCAAATCCCGGTACATTTTCGTGCTCTCCAGATGAATGGAGTACCTTGATTTGTGGGCGTCGGTTAGGAGTAACTCCCGACACCCTCCTATCTTGGGTACCCACACCCGTCCTTGGAACAATTTGAGTCCTCGAATGTCCTCCTCCAAGAGAAGGTGATGCTTCGCCATGGTTTCATCTTTGAGGTTTGGTTCCAACAAAGCTTCGGTTTGTGATGAATTGATTTTCTCTAATAGACTTGAGATTACATCAATTCGGGAGATCGAAGTTCGCACACACCCATTATACTCCTTTCGGCTCAAGGCATCCGCCAAGACATTTGCCTTGCCCGGATGGTAAAGTAGTTCACAATCGTAGTCTTTCAGCAGCTCTAACCACCTCCGTTGTCGCATATTCAACTCCTTCTGTTCAAACACGTACTTGAGACTTTTGTGATCGGTGTACAACGTACCTGGTCCCGTACAAGTAATGTTGCCATATCTTCAAGGCGAACACTGCCGCCGCTAGTTCAAGGTCGTGAGCCGGATAGTTCTTTTCATGCTCTTTGAGTTGTCGGGAAGCGTAAGAAATGACTTTCCCTCGTTGCATTAAAACGCATCCCAAACCCATTTTGGATGCATCACTGTAAACTACAAAGTCTTCCATCCCCTCGGGTAAGGAAAGAATCGGCTCCTCACACAACTTCTTCTGCAACGTCCTGAAGGCTTGCTCTTGAGATTCCGTCCACAAGAACTTCGCATTCTTCTTGGTTAAGGCAGTCAAGGGTGAAGCAACTTTGGAGAAGTCTTTAATAAATCTTCGGTAATATCCGGCTAGACCTAAGAAACTCCAAATTTCGGTTGGGTTCTTGGGGAGTTCCCAATTCATCATAGCCTCGATCTTCGAGGGGTCCACCTTCACTCCGTCTTTGGTCACCACGTGGCCAAGGAATTGCACCTCCGGAAGCCAAAACTCACACTTTGAAAATTTGGCGTAGAGTCTCTCTCTCCTCAGCACTTCCAATATCTCCCGCAAGTGACACTCGTGCTCCTCTTCGCTCTTAGAGTAGATGAGAATGTCGTCGATGAAAACAATGACGAATTTGTCCAAATAGGGACGGCAAACCCGATTCATCAGATCCATAAATATCGCGGGCGCATTTGTTAATCCGAATGGCATTACGAGGAACTCTTAGTGTCCATACCGAGTTCTAAACGCCATTTTCGCCACATCCTCTTCACAAACCCTCACTTAATGGTAGCCCGACCGAAGGTCTATCTTCGAGAAGCATCCCGCTCCTTGCAATTGATCAAAGAGATCGTCGATTCGTGGAAGGGGATACTTATTCTTCACCGTCACCTTGTTCAACTCACGATAGTCGATACACATTCGCATCGTGCCGTCCTTCTTCTTGACAAATAAAACTGGAGCTCCCCAAGGCGAGGAACTCGGCCGAACAAAGCCTTTTTCCACAAGTTCTTGCAACTGCTTCATCATTTCCTGCATCTCCGTCCGCGCAAGACGATAGGGTGCTCCAGCGATTGGCGTCGCGCCAGGAATTAGATCGATGCGGAATTCCACCTGACGGTCGGGAGGTAATCCCGGCAAGTCTTCGGGGAATACATCGGTAAAGTCACGAACGATCTTCACGTCCTCCACCTTTCTCTTTTCGGCCTTGGCGTCTACTACATAAGCTAAGAACGATTGGCACCCCTTCGATAAACACTTTCGTGCCTTGAGGGAAGAGATGACGACCACCTCTCCCTTCCGCTTCTCTTCATAGATAAGAACAAAGTTCCCATCCTCGGTCGGAACACGAATGAGTTTCTTAGAACAGAGGATCTCGGCTTGGTTTGCCATCAACCAATCCATCCCGATTACTACATCAAAACTCCCTATAGCCATGGGGATTAAGTCCACTGAAAAGTGTTTACCATTGATCTCTAGCTGACAGTCCTTTACAATCTCCCGCAACAAAATTCGGTCCCCGTTTGCTACTTCCACAACCAAGGCATCGCTAAGAGTGGTGGATGGTATATTCAAGGACTTCCGGAAAGAAGTTGCTAGAAAGGAACGATTTGCACCCGAATCGAAAAGTATTCTAGCGGGTAGAGAATTGAGTAGGAACGTACCCGACACCACATCTGCGGTCTCTCTTGCTTCTTCCGTTGTCATCTGAAACGCCCTCCCTTGAGGCCTTGGAGCGGCCTCCTTATTGACTAAAGCTCCCGAGTTAGACCCCTTCAGATTTCCCTTCAGTTTTGGACAATTGAGTCGCACGTTCCCCACTTCTTTGCATTCATAACACACCGTCCCCCGAATGGGGCACACCTGACTAGTGTGGCCCACTTTGCCACACTTGTAACACGTAAGAGGAGAGGGGTTACAAGATCCAGAATGTTTACTTCTGCACTTCGGGCACCAATCCGGTTCCCGACGTGGTTCCACCTTAGAGTTTCCCATAAAAGGTCGTGGGCGTTGAGGTGGCACCGAACGATTTTCCCATTTCCTCTTCTCACTAACTCTCGCTTTATCCTTCCGGTCCTGTATGATGTCGTCTTCCACTAATTGTGATTCTTCGATCGCGTCTTGAAGTGTATACACTTTTGCGTTCCTCATAGCGGTTCTTATCTCCGCCGGTAGTCCCTTCTGGTATGCCTTGATTTGGGCCTTCTCATCCGGGGCCAGATGCCCCACAAAAGTTAACTTCTCCACAAACAGTTTGGAGTACTCTTCCACCGTTCGATCCCCCTTTGTCAGATTCCTGAACTCGTCTTCAATCTTGTCCATGGCCCTCTCGTTGCAGTACTTGTCCATGACTTTCTTCTTGAAATCTCCCCACGAGAGTCGAGCCATGATCGTTGGATCAACGGTGGATCAAACCACGTTCCACCAAGCGAGAGCATCACCTCTGAACATTTGAAATGCAAAACGTACCTTCTGCGACTCTCCGTATTCACATGATTCGAAGGCCATCTCCAACTCTCGAAGCCAGTTCACGCAGGCTACAGGGTTCGCAGCACTCAAGAACTCCTTGGGATTACAACCAAGGAAAGCTTTGAACGAGCACGTCTTTTCTTTTGGCCTCGCGTCGTTTGCCACCAGTTCAACGGTCGGAATCCCATTTTTGGTTCCCCCAGATCCCGCAACAACAACGTTCTCTTCCACCGCTTCATTCCTACGGTGACTAGCATCCCGATCCTCCAAAAGCTTTAAAAAGAACTCCTGCTGCTTAGCCATAGCCTCACTCATGGCCCGCATTACGTTATCCATAATCCTGATTTCGGGAGTGACTTCAGTCATCACTGGGTTTGGGGTTGTCAGATTTCCCCTTGGGATGAGTTCCGGTCCCCCACCCAACAGATTTGCTTAGGGCTGAATTTCCCTTGTTGCCGCGTTTTCCGGTTGGTCGGTTGTCGATGTGGAGGCTTCATTGCCCTCCGGTGGAGTCCTCGCTCTGTTCCGAGTGTTAACCATTTATATCTGCTTAAACCAAGCACACAAGGATAAGGTAAGAGACAGACAATTGAGGTTTCACTAGGAAACGTACTAGTACAAACATTGATCATCATAATCATAGTAAGTTAAGTATGCTTACGTAATGATACATTCATAATAGCAGTAGCTAATTGAAATTATGAATATACTACACATAATAATTCTCAATACCATTCTCACAACTTTCAACGGTGCAAAACCTGACGACTCTACCAATCCCCTTAATCAGAAGCTACCCCGTCTCACAGTTCATACTTAATGGTCTTCGCTTAAGTCTAGGTATTGTACAGTTGTACCTAGTTCACTTAAACTACCGCTCTGATACCAACTTGTAACACGCTAAAAAAATAGGGCCAATTAAAATCCTACAATATGACATCTAAAATACCAGCAATTCCATTTCCTGTGAAATAAACAACTAAAACCCAAAGTTCGGGGTAGTTTGTAACAATTGTAGTAGCGACGAATTATGACATAAATTACAACAACCTATTTAATCTAGATTAAATAATGTGACTAGATTAAGGTGGGTGTTGCTATGCCTCCAAAACGCTCTTCACCATGATATCCCAAAAAGCCCGGTCCGCCAATAATCCTATCCTCGTAACCGGAGGTCAAGGTGCCCTCTTTACACCACTAGGGGAACCTGAAGACAAACGCCACATCAAGTGTTAGGCTAGGGCCTAGTAAGATTCCACGAAATGTGGAAAGCTCTCAAGTTACCGCACCCAAGACGATATTCCAAGAATAGCCCAACACAGATTTAATACTACCACCTGTTCATAATACATCATGAAACATAACAAGTTCTTAACGCGGGATAACCCGTGCCCTCTCAAGTGACCAGATCCATGGATAATGGTACTTGAGTTTATAAATTTGGGGAGATTACACCTCAGGCCCTTACTTTATTGCACACCGTATCCGGCGTCACCTCAAGCGTCTAAACCACCTTTAGTGTCCACTCCGTCGAGCTACACCTCAAGGTTAGTTGAGCCTTAGTGCCTATCCCTTCGACTATAAGGTTCTACCCACAATCATTGACCACGGTTTCAAAATCGGCCAACAACCACCCCAAACTCTCGTGCACAAGAGTTTGGTCCCAAACATAAATTATCATGAATAATGTAATTTCACCAATGAACTCATAACTATCACTATATACATACTAACATGATTTCATAATATTTAGCATCCCCAACATTCACTACAACAAGGAATTTGAAGGAAGAACTATTCTTATCAGCAATTAGGTCAAAATTCCAAATCAACAATTTATGAGTACTTCCAGCATGTAATAATAAATCATTAACAAGTGAAAGTTAGTAGAAAACTCACCTATAGGGTTTGTAAGGTAAAAACCCTAAAATGTAGAAACCCTAGAAAGTGAATCTTCAGTAGAAGTTTAAATGGCCTTGAATGCTCACTTCAATAAAAAGGATGGTGGTTGGATCTTCTTTATTGCAACTTGAAGGGTTTGAGTCAATGGTTAAATGAGGAGTGAGGGAAGGGAGAAATCTCCCAAATAGAGGGAGAGAGAGATCGACTTGAGTTTTGAAACATCAATGAGAACAGCACCTTAAAATCGCATTTAATTCCTGCAGCCCCTCACCCCGATCGCGACATTGCCACAGCGACTATGCCGTGGCATTGTTTCCGTGGCATAGTCGCCGCCACACACCACCCTTCTGTCGATTCCAGCCATGGACAAGGTTGGCGCGACAATGCCCCCCTGCGACTATGACCATGGCAATCTCGCCGGTCATAGTCGTCGAACTGGTTCCATGCCCCGAAAACTCCTCGAATTCGGTTCTAAGTCTCCTAAATCGAGCCATAACAATTCTTGAGGGTCTAAAGGATTACGAAAGATGATAATTCGAGTAAGGGTCCAACACATGTTTGAAAATAAACTTCAAAGTCTACAAGGACGCTATATCTTACAACTATAAATTTTTTAGGGTGTAAAAAATTACAAACCTCTAAATAAGGTTTTAGAATTGATAAGATATCCAATCCCAAATAAAATAGATTTACTCAAAAAAATTATATGATTCAAATATATTTTCACAATTTGATATGAAGTCAGGATTCTGGCAAATACAAATTCATGAAACTGATAAATACAAAACAGGTTTTAATGTTCCCTTTGGTCATTATGAATGGAATATTATGACTTTTGGACTCAAAAATGCTCCATCTGAATTTCAAAATATCATGAATGACATCATAATCCCAATAAGCAATTTTGCTATTGTTTATATTGATGATGTCTTAATCTTTTCAAAATCCATTGATCAACATTTTAAACATTTAAATATATTTTATGATTTAATTTATAAAAATGGATTAGTTGTATCCGCTCCAAAAATGCATCTTTTTCAAACAAATGTTCGATTTTTAGGACATGATATTGTTCAAGGAACAATAAAACCAATTCAAAGAAGCCTCGAGTTTTCTAATAAATTTCCAGATGAAATCAAAAATAAAACTCAGCTTCAAAGATTTTTGGGATGTTTAAACTATGTTAATGATTTTTTTCCAAGACTTAGGAATTATATGTAAACCTCTTTATCAAAGACTCAAAAAGAATCCAGAACCCTGGACTCAAGAACATACTAAAATTGTTCAACATATCAAACTAAAGATAAAATATTTACTATGTCTTCATATACCTCAACCAAATGCTCAAATAATAGTTGAAACCGATGTTTGTGATCTAGGTTTCGGAGGAATACTAAAGCAAAAAATTAATAATCAAGCAAAGGAAGAATTAGTTAAATTTTTCTCAGGATCTTGGAATGATACTTAAAGAAATTATTCAACAGTAAAAAAGGAGATTTTATCAATCGTTTTATGTATCAAAAAATTTGAAGATGATTTATACATGAAACCATTTTTATTAAGAATAGATTGTCAATCTGCAAAACCCATTTTAGAAAATGATGTTAAAAATATAATATCAAAACAAATTTTTGCAAGAAGGCAAGCCTTACTAAGTAACTTCGATTTTCAAATTGAATTTATCAAAGGAACAAATAATTCTCTTCCTAATTTTTTTATCAAGAGAATTTTTACAGGAAAAATGAATGATTCAAAAAAGCAGATAATCCTTTCTCCTTTCAAAAGATCTGAATCAACATCTTCTTCCTCTCCTTTTCCTATTCAAACTAGATATTCACCACTTACACCTCTATATATTCAACAAACCTATTCTGCTTTAGTTCAAAATTCTCCATCCTCTGTTTGAAAACCGACTCAAAACAAATCCATAGTTCCAACCAGCAAAAAAGGTTCTACTTCAAAATCAGCCAACAATTCATATATTCAAAATCCTAATCATCAGATAGTAAAGATTCTTGAAGATTATGAATTGTATCTTCAAAACAGATCTTTTAGTACTCTCGTTGATTTTCTTTTTCCCAAAGACTTTCTATTCAAAACTGATACTTACAAGACCAGAGAATATTATGAAACAATCCTAATAGATACTGGATCTATTAAGGTTATTCATAATAAAAATTTCAACTCTTCTCAAATTGATTTTAGCAAAGTTCAAATATTTCATATCCTTTCGATTCAAGAGTGGAAGGCTCGTCCTTATACCAATAAGACTCTTTCAAATTACTCAAAACATCCGTCTTATAATTATTATGATTATCAAGACGCATGGTTCAGATTCCTCTATCTCAGAAGTTATACACATTCTTGGTTCATATTATTTGACAATAATTTTGATAACAATTATCCAAACTGGTTCATAAATTGGTTCAAATACATGGGAAATATCTCATATGTTCTCCCAATAAGTGTTCATGGTGGATTAACAAAGTTCAAAGAAATGTTTATCCAAAACATTTCTGAACATGAATATTTGTTACAATTCACAATTTTATTCAAAATTCCTTGGATCATTTCCTGGACGTTTGAGGTAACCCCGGCAAGCGGTCCTTCACCTGCAATGCTCATAAGAATCTGCAACGTCAAATGGTGGGAAAAGCTGCCCAGAGATCAAATTGCCAAAATGACAATTCAAGGAGTCTCTGACTATTATTCAAAGAACTTTGGAGTACCAGCCACAATCGAACAACCACTCTATCTCCTCAAAGAAGAAGAAGATGATGAAGTTGCTCAAATTATGGCTGCAAATTCAAAAGATGAAGTAAAAAGATTACTTTAAGAATTCAAAAGAAGTTCTCCAACAAGTTCGATTACTACTCAAGAGATTTCTCAAAATCCACTGTTTCAAGATTCTCAAGATCCCTATCCAGATGTAAATCTATAGGGAATGTGTGTGTTTGGTGTACTTGCCTTTGTAGGCAAGATTCTTTGTTATTCAAATATGTAGTATTCAAACGTCTGGAATACATTTCTTGGTATTTCAAATAACATTTTATTCAAAATATTATTCAAAAGGTTTGGTGCAGGTATTTCAAGATTCAAGATGAAGACAAGAGATCAATTCAAATCATTAGATGAAGACAAGAGATCAATTCAAATAATTCAATAATTCAAAGATGTTTTTCTCAAATCAAAAGGAAAATGCCAAAGTACTTTGCCAAAGAAGTCAAAAGTTGCTAAAGTATTGTCGGCCATTCAAGACTCAAATTCGCAGTCGGTTACCGGCCAAAAGATACTCAATAATTGCCAAATTGAAGGACATTCACCGGTTATCTTTCATCAAATATGCCTATAAAAGAAGACTTCAAGAAGCATTCAAAGATGCAAAAAAAAAATCTATCCTTGAAAACATTTGTAAAATGTCATGTCTAGATCTAAACCCTCTCTCAAATTTTCTACTGCAAGATGTTCAAAATCCTTAGATTTTCAGATATTCATATCTCCAGATGTATGTTCAAACAATTGCTTAATCAAAGAAGGTACATTTTAATCATGTTTTACGTTTTTATGTTTAGTGATGGTTGCCTTATTTTGCAAAGACTTGATCATATTATTCCTACAAAAAAAAATTATTTCAAACGCTTATCCAATGACTATTTTAAATGAGCTTATAAACTTTTTTATTAGTAATCATATAAACTTTAGAATTATTTATCAACATCAAAATTATTCATATAATCATTTTAAATTGTTTTCCACGATCCTGTTCACAATTGGTATCAGAGTATATATATATATATAATCATGAATAATTTTCATATATGCATCGTACAAAATTTAGGAAAATACATTTTACAAAATTTCCCACCCATATCTATTAGTACTTATATATTCCTTATCTAGCTTTTTAATAATTAAAATTTTCACATGGATATCGATGTTTTAGCCACGCTTTATAGGATAGGGACTTCATCCTGTATTCTTTATTGTGCACCATCACAGTTTCATCCCACTCAAAGTCAACTTGAGTTGTTGTACATCCTTTAAAGATTTCTTAACTTGGGCAACTAGAAAAAGACATCTATCCTTTATCTTATTAATGAAGGTGCGGGTCTTGAACTTTAACTCTTGATTTAAGCGCGCATTTCTTTGTTGTAGAGTATTAATTATTATCCATCTCTCCCAGTTTCTATTTATATCTTCTTCTTCATCTTCTTCCCATTCTTCAACGTTGTTTTTCATAGGTATAATATTATTTTCTTCATATTCCATTTCATTATCGAATGGGTCGAAATCCGAATTTGAACCTGCTATCTAAAAAAAATACAAATGAAATTAATAACTATTAAGTTCTAGACATAGCCGAATAATTTCTTAGTTTATATATAGACGTGTTAGTACAAAATTTGGGGAAATAAGAAAATTTTCCCCTTTTTATCCTTATTTTATCTATCCGGTAAATCTATATATCTTCTATTGTTGCTTTACTAGGGAGAAAAGGAGCCTATTTCTTTGGTTTCCACCCTCATGGCAGAAGTTTAGTGAAGTTAAGCAATTGGTTAAGATAACTCGGTTCTTCCTGCTGGTGATTGATCTGAGTTTCTCTATGGTTTAGGAGTTGGGTAGTTTCTTCCAATCTTCTTCTTATTGCCTCTAATTCTTCTTATAGGGCTAAGATATAACTTTGTTGTTGATGTACTTCTGTTTGTGCGATGGCACATTGATGGTTACTCTCCGTCATCCTATTTAGAAGTACATCCAAATCGGCCCAAGTCAAACCTTGGACAGTTTTCTCTAATTATACCTGATGTAACTTCTTCTGGTGGAGATGTGCTATACGAGGCGGAGGCACAAATTCTTCTTCTTGGTAGTTTATATCTTCCCATGGATACTTGAGCATGAAGTTATTGTTAGCATCGGAAACTTCATCATTAAAAGTGTTGTTAATCGGGTCGATATTTTCATAGGGATCCTTTTGATAAACTAGTATTGGTGTTGGACTCGGGAAAATTTGGTGGGGATCAGGTTTTTATCGGTTGATTCTTCCAACCATTCGTATCCATAGCCAGACAGACCTTCTCTGAACTTTCTAAACATCTGAAACATGTACTTGTGATAGAATATATATATATATATATATATATATATATATATAACTTTAAGTCTAAGTTCAACTAAACTAAGGCAATCTTAGTTCACTTAACTAATGCTCTGATACCAACATGTAACGCCTTATTCTTAAATTTTGGGTCCCGTTACTTTAATTATACAAATCTTACAATAGAAACAAAACTTTAGTTATTACATGTCTCATTTATTACATCAGAGTTAAAACATAGCGGAAACGTAAATTAAAAGCTTGTAATAAACATTTCTTATTGAACTTTGAAGTCTTTCTTTACTCTTTCCCTGAGATGCATACATGGAGTATATAAGCTTTAAGTTTAGTAAGTAATCATGGTTTCATGAATAAATAACATTCATAATACTTGTCAATTTATGAGTAATAAATCATAAAAACATTTGTCATGCATAAAACATTCGTTTGAGATCTCACTTGTCATATGTAAGTATGACATAGTGCTTGCCTTGAGGTTCAATAACCCAAGGTCCATAAAGGCTACCCCATAAGGTCCGTTTGCTAGACGTCCCTTCTTGTAACATATCCCCTACGTTGGATATTAATGGTCATACATAACATGTATAAAAATTTTCATCCCTTGAATGCAAAATAACATATACTTGTATCATAACATGCCATCATATGCCTTGATCATAAAATGTATTGTAGTTTCAAACATGTCAACATAATACATAAAACAATTTTATACATATACCATGTATGTATCTCAAAATCACATAATGTACTTACATTGATTATGCCAACTTTCCTTTGATCTTCTTGCTTTAATCTTAGTAGTGTATTAAGAGAGAGAGAGAGAGTCATTATTTTTGTGTGAACCTAGTAGTTTTGCTTCTACTTCTATTTATAGTTAAACACAAGGCATTGATTACTTGTTCTTCTTGCTTTCAAGCTTGTATTCTTATAAGATTTTGACACCTCATACTTTAGGATAAGAAGATCTTGCCTTGTCATGCTTTAGCTTGCCACATCATGCTTTTTAGGATGTACTTGCTATTACTTAGCTTTGTCATATCATGCTTCTTAAGATGTACTTGCTATTACTTAGCTTTGCCAACTTATCATGTAGTCTTACCATTCATCACTTAGGTTTACTTTGTCATATTATCTATATATGTTTTGTCATCAATTAGTTTTGCCAACACATCATTCTAGGTCTTACAACTCATTACTAGATTGTTTTGTCATCTATGTAGCCTTGATTTCTCATTCTTTGTCTTGTAGGCCACTTATAAGCCGCTTGTCATTGAAACTCTATGTATATAATAAATGCTACTACTGCTGGAACTTTTATGTATTTAATTGAGTCATAATTCTTGTAGTTAAGGCTTAAGATGTTGAAAGTTAACTAATATAGAAGTAGGGTGCTACAGTTGATGACATAATCATTACTGAAAGTTCATCTCCGTTTATAGGTGAACTGATACAAAAGCTTCATGCTCAGTTTGCCCTAAAAGATTTGGGAACACTGGTTACTTTCTAGGAGTTCAAGTTGTTTTTACTGATCATGGCCTTCAGTTATCACAAGAAAGGTATCTCCTAGATCTCCTTCAGCGAACTGGGATGAGTCAATGTAAGCCATTATCATCTCCAGTCTCACCAGATCTTTATCTCGTTTTTTCGGTATTCCGTTGGACGATGCACCTCTTTATCGTAGCACTGTCGTAGCTCTGCAATATTTGGTGTTGACGAGACTGGAAATTGCATTATGTGAGTAAAGTTTCTCAATTTTTACAACACCTAACTGATAGACATTGGGTTCTTACGTTATCTAAAGCATACTAATACACATGGATTGGTATTTCAACGTTCTCTTGCAACAACAATTCATGCCTATGCAGATGCCGATTGAGCCGGTTGCCTAGATGATCGTAGATCAACCACTATATATTGGGTGTTTCTTGGACCGAACTTGATTGGTTAGAGCTCTAAGAAACAACATACCGTTGCTCGATCAAGTAACGAAGTTGAATACCGTTGCTCGATCAAGTACCGAAGCTGAATACCGTGCTCTTGTACATGTTGCTGCTGATTTGAAATGGATATGTTCTCTCATTGGTGAACTTCATATCAATCTTTCTTGCACACCGACTTTATGGTGTAATAATCTTGGTGCTACCTATCTTACCGCTAATCCAGTGTTTCATCAACGAACCAAACATCTCAAAATTGATTTACACTCCATTCGAGATGTGATTCTGAATAAGACACTTCGTGTGCGCTATGTTCCCACATCTTCAAGTTGATGTTCTCACCAAATGATTAACTTCTGCATGATTTGCTCAACTAATATCTAAGCTTCACATTGTTCCATTGTTAAGCTTGAGGGGGATGTTAGAAATATAAAAGAAAAGTCAGAGTCTAGAAAGCATTAGTTGTGTTGTGTATAAATAGTCCTTTGCATTTCACCATTTCACCAAATATGACGAGTTTGTATTATTTTTTCCACTATTTCCTTTGCATTCACATCTGATCCCAAATGTGTTTGTTCACAATCAATATCACATGTGAAATTTTACATGTTAAAACAAAAGAAATCACCAGCACCATCACCTTTATGAAAATAACACTTGTATTGGTGATAATAAGTTCCGACAAAAAACAAGCGAAAATTGTTCACAATATCACATGTGATATTTATGTTTGTTAATTACGAACCTCAGATGGACCAACAAGTAGAGGATCGAGCACATCACATTGGTCAGGGAAAAAAATTTGGAGGTCTTTGTTTTGGTCAGTGTCGGCTGAGTGGAAGATAAGATACTCGAGCGGGCGAAGTAGAAGGGGCACATTGCTGCCAAAGTGATACAGAATTGGATGTTTACTACAACTTTCTCAGCCCAAGGTACAAGAGAGATGCTTAAAGAAATACTGTTGATTCACGTAGAACAGATGTACCGGGTGAGGGGTTATGTTTTAATAGAAAGACGGTGACGGAAAGGACATTAGTAGTTTGGCTACGAGACTGCTAATCTCGATGGAAAGCGACAGTGTAGTGTATGTTGATACATGCAGCGGATGAAGGCCACTGAACATGGAGATGGAGGACAATAACTCTAGAAGTTGTTATCAGGTACGTACATAATGCTAGGTAAGAGATCCTACTAGTATTAAATGGTCTGAAGGAAAGACATGGAAACTAGAATACTTGCATTTATGACAAAAATTATATGTATATAACCTTGGATCTCGAACGAATTATCGGGAGTCAGATTTAGCTTCAATAAACACCATGAGGTAAACCCTTTAAGCTTGTGGAAGCCAACGCATATTCCTTCCCAAGAGAATAACACCGAAAGCACATCTAGTTCGTGCAACAAAAACTACATCACAACTTGCATGGAGAGAAGGAGAGCAGTAAAGAAGAATAGGATGTTAAATATTTCAATTCATTTTCGAAATCTACCTTTCATGTCCAATTTCGATCAAGGCTGATGACAAAAACACTCATACTTTCCAAATGACTAATGAGAATTACAACATCGAAACAAGCTATGACCATGCTCTAAGAGTTAATTTTGAAAAGTGATTCATCAAGAAATCAAATAGCATCAAGAACAAAACCTAAGCAATTTTCATAAAATCCACAAAATGACACCAATGAGATACTTGATGGACACAAGTTCTGGAAATATTTGGGAAATACGAGCTTTTTTGGTTTCTCATTTTGACAGCTGAAGAAGATAAATGATGCCAAAGTTCCCGTTTTAGCATATGCATCATTGCTCGTTCGTACTCTAGTTTGTAGTTGAAACACAGGTAAGGAAGGTTACATCAGAATCTGAGCCTTTATAAATTCTTGATGGCAATAGTTTAAAAAAAAAGCTTCAAATTACCTCTAAACTGACGATTAATTAAATTTTGCAAGAATCATAATCTCTGCCCACTCTAAATGTCCTAAATAGTTACCAATCAATTGCAATGTTAACTTGTGTACCTGTATATAGGTAGCTCCCACGAACAGTTTCATCTTGACTCTAAAACGTTCCTATGAGTAGGATTCCTGAACCATACCAAATCGCACATGTTAGAATGAAAGAAATGTCATTAACTTGCTTGAAGACAAATGAGCAAAAACCGAGCATAGAGAATGGATATACGATGGCTGGTTCAAAAGATTTGGATACGAATTCACGTCTGTAATAATAACAGTAGAACAAACTGTGATGTCTCATAAAGCAATTTTACATGTAAACATCATATAAGAATGTTTCAGATCGCAATTGATATTACATAGAAGCCCACAACGAAGACCGCATTTAACAGTTACATGTAGCATGAAAAAGGAAGTAGATTCTTTAAAACTTGAGTAAAAGCAACAGAAATTTTTCACAGAATCTGTGGGTTTCAAAATCTAAAACCCACCAAACCTTTTTCGAACTGGAATCAGACCATGCTACCTTAAAACCAAACCAACCACTTTGGTTTAATTCAATTTCATCTAACTGAATGGTTTATTGGTTCGAACTAAAACCCTGAGAGGTACCTGCATCTCAATGTTGTCTACCATTTCCCCTTGAGCATCCACTAAAATAGCCTGATCTAAATATATTTGCAAGAAGACATCAGAAAAGAGTAGAGGCTACTGAAATGACCCATGCTAAACCAAATCCATGGCCTTTTGAAGATTACGCACTTCACAGAATCTGCAGATATCAGCATTGCAATCTGTAACTTGATAATTAGAGGCTGAAATCAGTAATAAAATAGGAGGAATTTTTGTACAAGAAATAGTGATAAAGACAAGGCCGAAATCGGCAGTCTGCATTGAAGTTTGACATATGGCCAACAAGATGTTTTTTACTTTGAATTTGGTGATTCGGGTAGACCCACTAGAAGACTAGGCATGGGATGCACATGATCCAAAGGAAAAAGTCTCTCTTTTCGTGGAGGATTGTCCCGCTCAACTCGGTGACTAGCAGCCTCCATATGTATTACATGACTCAAAAGGCAGTTGTGAACAAACTGGAAAAACTGAAAAGTTCTTTATGGGCAAGTGATGTTACAAACTCAAAAATGTAATTAATTTCAAGGGCAAAGGTAAGTAAACAGGAGATATCTACGCATTTTTCCTCTCAAAATGCAGAAGTGGTCTTCTAGCTTCGTGATGGGGAAAGTGCAACAATAATTAATTGTCTCCTTGGGAGATAGTTATTTATTCATAATCAATACAATCCTTTTAATTCTGGCGAACGCTAATATGTCGTCTGTGTAGAAGAGCATAACCAGTTTGCAGTCAAGTGGACATTCTGTTTAACTTGTGTGGTAAACATAAATGGAACCGAAAGATAGGCAAAGGTGACTGGGAAGGAGCACACTGCGCTGCACATGCTATAGAGTATTCTGCATTATGCATCCATAGATGGACAGCAAAAATTCATCTTTTCGGATCATGTCACTCCAGAAAAAAGCAGTAACGATTAACGAATATCCAGTAATATTACCCCAAGACAACATTAGAACTTGCTATTTTCAAGTGTTTCTATGTTGACTCGTATAAATTAGAATCTGGAAGCTAATATGTTCTTGAAATCATACCTCTAACACCTAGCAGGGTAGCAACCTGGACCCAACTTTTCCCTACTCAGAGATTTTGGAGGAACAAAACTTGATTATCCTGCTGAAGATTCATAATCCGCTCGCGCGATCCAAGTATCGTGGCACAACTCACCGAACTTCCCAAGAGTTGCACATCATCGATCTCAACACAGTGGTATTACAGATGCTTCTCCAAAAAGTTTCAGTTACATCACTCTCCAAATACTGAAGTATAGAAAGACATCAATTAAAGGATATGCATGTTCGTCATGTAACCTATACCTTCCGAATCGCTAAAGCATTGGCTGCTATTTTAATAATAAAAATATCAATAACATAAAAAGAGGATCTAGTTCTTCATGGAAGTACAGATAAAATTGAATAAGAAACCATTATGGGTGCCTAATCTGTCATATGGCTTTAGCAAACCATTTTGGCAATCTCAGGGAAGCCTTCATTCCAAGCCTTGTAAAGAAGAGAGCATATAGAAGATGTAGCAGGAACACAAAGAAACAGCAATTAAGTAAAAGCTGCCAAAAGGAAGGACCAGATTAGAAAAGACAATTCATTCCCTGGTTCCCCCAAAAGAGGTAGATTTTGACTTTTGAGGTCAGAGTCATGACTTTTCATACTAAAAATCCATATGGATTTGTAAAATATTCGACACAGCCATTTCCTTTTATTGGTGACAATTATGGTCTAAATGAAAATTAACCCCTTTCATAAAGATAATTGAAAAATCCACATCAGTTTGAAGTTGAAGTGTAGTCAGTCTGATCTCAAATGTCCGCATCTTCTTTTTTCTAAAAATAAAGTAATAGATAATTTAGAGGGTAATAAGACGAACCAAGGTCCCAAAAATGGCATATATTACATCCATCGACGGAATTGCCAAAAAGCCTAATGATGAGAGGATAAATGTGGCTGAAGCATGAATGTTTATGGTGATCTACAAGAAAAGCATGATCAATTCAAATGAATATCAGAAATGATGTTTTTCAGGGGTAACAACGGAATCTAAGATATGAAGGATGTAAAGTTACCAAAACAAGAATGTTCTCCCTGATTAAGAAAGAGTACATTACGACATATCCCATTGCACCCACAGCTCGAACCTGCATAATTATAATATACATATCACTGAAGCTCGGTCCTTAAAAGATGAAAGAAAGCGGTTCCAAATGTGAAGAATCTAAGGGAGAGAGCAAGCCTTACAATTGCACTCACAAAAACGGAAACACGCCAACTTGCTTTTAACCTGAGTGGTGATTGATAACAAAAAGAGGCTATGAATCAAACAACGGAAGAGAGACAATACACAGGGGCAAATATAATATGGTTAGCTAAAGCTAGTGAAAGAACCTCGAAGTTCAACTCCTTGGTGCATTTTCTCTCAAAAATCAAAACCTAACCTTATTTTCTTAATTTCAGATGGGTATCGCTTCCGGTCTACATCAATTAGTCAGGGTAAAGACCACTGTCTTAAAAACATTTTCTGTATATGATCTACGTCAAATATAAACATTACTCCAAGAAACAACTTATAAGATTATAATGAACAGTTTGTAAACGACAACCTAGGGCAAGCCAGTACCTTTCCAACCGAAAAAGCTCCATATATATATATATATATATATATATATATATATATATATATATATATATACGGGCCAAATATAACTTCAGACTTGTTATATAACCTACAGATTTCAATATATCCTGAGCGATTAGCAGACCCCAACAGACCATGAGTGTATCTTCCTCTATAGCAGTTCATAATGTATTTCTTCCATTTAATGTGAAGGTTGGCAAATCATCATTTAGGATTAGACAGAAATGCTTGATTTAGCTTACCATCTTTCAAGTCTTGATTAAGTAATGAGTTCCAAATCAACTCAAAAGCAAAAGAAGTGAAATGAGAAAGGTAACAGATAGGGGGAGATGTTGGAACAATTGGAAGGTCAAACCTTAGACAAATAATCGAGAAGACAAAATGGACCCAATTGCATACCTCCACAAAGAGCCCATGGTGAGACCAAGAAAACCATGCATTAGCTGAGCCACAAGAATAATGATTGTATTTCAGTGCATATTCAGCCATAAAACAGAGCTGACATAGAAGACAGAAGAATTTTATAACTATATTAAGGATCATGGTTCATGACTGAAGTTAATTAGCTACTGAAGTTAGAGTGGTTAGCTGTCAACTGTTTTAGTTATTAGTGGTTACATACAGGATGTAACATAAATATGAACATATATGAAAACCAGATCATGCTTTCATAATTCTTCTTCTCCTCACCATTCTGGTGTTTCTCATTTACACTCAAACACAGATCTTACGATCCAATAAGTAACTCAGACAGCCCTCGAGCGTGTAGCTCAGTTGTCAAAGAGGCGGAGTGACTTTGCTCAAATACATAACAGATTCAAGTTCGAATCCAGCGGGAGACGTGTTTGAACCCCTCCGCTAGCCTCAGGGGCCGGTCGGGGTTGCCGGGTATCAACCTTTTTGCTCAAATAAGTAACTCAGACAAGAATGCAGATTCTTCTCAATCAAATGAGGCTTTAGGTATTTGTCTCTCTATGCACCTACATCCTTTGTTTTCTTCAAAACCACATTGGATTGTTGATTCAGGAGCAAGTGAGCAACTCAACATGTATGTTCACAAGCAAATCTATTTGATTCCATGCGCTCCATTCAACATACGACAGTCACATTACCAAATCATTCTCAGATGTTGGTAAAATTCGCTTGTGATATTCAACTGAACAGTGATCTTATGCTTAAGGATGTCTTGTTTATTCCAGATTTCAAGTTTAACCTGATTTCCGAATGGAATGTTCAATTGTAAAGTATATATGTTCATAGTATAAAGCCACAACAATTTTGCATTTTTAACATCATCTATTCACTCAACATGTTCATGCATATTTAATTTCCAAAGGCAGACAAAAATTTCCACACAATTACGTGAAGTCAAACATGAAATTGAGTCTTTCATCTCAGTAGGCTTGACACATAAATCATTTAAATTCTACAAATGAGGCAGTGAAAGTCATTTCAGATTTAGCACAATTCAAAATGGGAAGCAGGAAATACGCAAAAACTTCAACCATATATACAGTTAAAGCGATACAGATATATCGTGCAAGAAAAACATTTGCTGACCAGATAAGTTAATGCCTTTATCGGGCCAGCCAAGACGAGCAACAGTGTAGCAGTTGCAACCTACAATAACATAATAAGAAAATGAATGCAAATAATAAAGATGCAACGTCAAGGATATTAAGGAATAGAAAAAATATGGATGATTACATACCATAGTCTTTCTGCCAGCAACAATATCCCATCTCATGGATGAGAATACTATAGGCAAGGCAAAGAAACAACCAAAGTAGTTCTGTCAACACCGCACATTGTTAGTATTTCATTTAAGCAATGAAAACATTAAGCTGACTAACATGGAAATGAATTACATCAAGAAAACCAGCTATAGCAGAAACACAATACTTCAGCATCGTTTTGGCCTTTTTGAAATTCTTTTCACCAATGGCCTTCTGGACATATTAATTTGAACTCGAATAAAATGATTTCATTGACCCATCAAGCAAACCAATTTGATACTCCCTGTGTTATATAAGAATTGCAAAACTCCTTTTTCGGGTGTCCCATGAAAATTACCAACATTTTCTTTTTTGGAAAGATTCCATGTCAAACTTACTTATTTGCCTAATATCATTATTATAAATAACTTGATGGATTGATTTGGGTCCACAATTCTTTATTTTGCCTTTACAAGTGTATTTTACATATTTAACGAATATCTAACATTTCACTAAGAGAAGGATAATGGTGAAGCCTCCAATGGAGTTGATGCTCTAGCTTTTCTATTTTCTTTTCTATTGGGATTACTAGCCCAATCCCTTGGGGTTTGACAATCAAGCTATTGGGATTTTATGGTGCAACATCCATATCGCATACATTAGAAAATCGATCAAAATGATCATGTTTGGGTATAAAACTTAGCTTCAAATTAGAGTTGTTCATGGGCGGTACGGCCAGTCCAGCCCGTTAGAAAAGTGGGCTTGGACAACCATTTTAGAAAATATGGGTGGGCTTGGGCAGGACCGTTCAAGTTAACGGGCGGGCTCGGACGATGAAAAAAGAAATTTGGACAAGCCCACCCAGCCCGTTATATAATTATATCTAATTAATTATTTTTTATATAATTAATATTGTATTAAAAAAGTTCAGATGTGGTGTTGGATTGGACTTCCTCTACTAAGTATCAACCACCTTCTAAATATATACTAAATGTAATATGTCATATAGTACGTTTAGGATCTCGAACTTGAAATATTAGGAGGTTAAATATTTTGTTGTTAAGGAATCCAAACTTCGGAGAGTGATAATCTTTGGAGAGGAAAAGTTCATTCTCCATATTCTGTGAAAAAATATTTTTTCTTAAGTTGTTTACATTAGTATGCATATGTTTTTTTAGTTGGAAAAAAATTATGTATTTTGGATAATTTTACACAGCTTTCCATTTTATATAAGTTTTTTTAAATGTAAATTTTCAAGGCCGTTAGCCCGTTGGCAAGGCCGTCCCGTTTATAGGACGGGTATGGGCAAGTTTTCAAGCCCGTAAGAACGGGCTTGGGTTTGCTATATTAGGCCCATTGGGCAAGAAAAATATGTTAGGCCCGGCCCGTGGCCCGTATTTTTCAAATAGAAGGCCAAAGTATTTTTCACATTAATCAATTCCCGGTTCCTCATCATGTTTCATCTTTGTATATTACCTTAAGTACCTTATATTGCAAAAGATCATGGTCTTACATAACCACACCATTATCATCATTTTACATTTAACAATATTTTTTAGCCATCACAGGTATACATCTTAGCAATGTAACACATCTATCACCCATTCACCATTATTCGCATCTTTGCCTCATCTACACTAGTGTGTAGACTGCTAAAAATGTGCTAAGCTTTTTCCATGGACATAAATAAATTTAAGACTTCCTTTTTGTCATGGCTCTAAGGCTCCAGCGCTCCACAGATCAAAGTTGTAACCCCACAAACCCCTACCATAATCAAATAAAGATTCACATATGAGAAGACATGACCCAAATGAAGCATTAGATGCAACCACGCAATCGATTGTCCTCCAATACAATGCAATTTTCTCCTTTTTTTTTTTACCATAGTAGCATAGATGCCTCATGATTAATCCTGCTTTAGTAGATGAAAAGGGTCGAGCTTAATATCCCTAATCCCATTCCAGGAACATTCATTAGTATCCAGAGTTCCTACTTCCTACTATCTGTAAAACGTGTATGTACATGTAAAAAAACAAGATATAAACAATCTAGTATAAATCGTAATAAACCAAGTTTGCAGATTAATAAGTAATAACACCCCCTCCACCCCCACCCCACCCCCCCAAACCCCTTTTTCAAGTTCATCAGCATCCATACATGTACAAATATTGACATTCGATAACACCTGCAAAGTATTCGACAAAATGCCAGTACCTCAATAGCAAGAGAGCTGCTTAAGATGTAGGCTAACCCACCAAGAGCGGCAAACATTGCACATTCCACCAACCTCAAAGTCTTCTGATAAACCTCTCCATTCATAGTCAAGTCCTCAGAAGAACCAGCGTTGTCTTCTTGGTCATCTTTCTGTGTCCATAATGGAGCTCCAATTTCTGAAACCCTAGTATTGGTTTTAGAGATGGGATACTGAGGACGGGAAGAAAGAATTGAGGAGGTTGATGAGACATGGGAGAGCATGAACTTATGGTATGTTGCAGGGGAGGTGGGATGGGGAAGATGAGAAATTGGGGGTTGAAGACGATAACCATGAACTTTGAGAATGTTCATGGTTGTTGAAGCAAACATCCTAATTCTACAAAGATGAAAAAGGAGAATGGAAATCAAAAGACGAAATTGTTAGCAAATAAAGAAGAGAATGTCGTCGTCGCTCACTCTCCGTTTCAGTTCCTACCGGGGATATCCAGGTAAGGGCGTTGTTTGGTTGCACCTTTCTTTTGCGGAATCAAAAACCAAGTTTGTGCATAATATATATATATATATATATATATATATATATATATATATAGTGCGTTTCATTTGAAAACCAAACAATTCGTGGAAACTTTGCAAACCACTATTTTAGGAAACATTTTGTTAAGTTTCCTAATCTAAAGTCATGATTATAATAAATGAATCTTATCATCTTCCATATATATCACAATCATTATTAATGAATCATAATAGTTTTCCATAAATATATATATTGTTTCCTAAAACAATGGTTTGCAGAGTTTCCACGAATTGATTGGTTTTCAAATGAAACGCACCCTATATATATATATATATATATATATATAACTAAAGTTCGCGTCTCCCCAAACAGTTTCTGTGACATCGGTGAGACCAAACTTTAAAGTATAAAACTTCACACCAAAAAACTGTGAATGTAAAAAAAATTGAACTTTTCATAGGGAAAACACCGTAAATGTTACTTTCATGGTGTTTTTCGCTGTGAATGTTCGTTTTTTTTTACCTTCACAGCGTCTTCACTGTGAAGGTTCGGATATACCTTCACAGTCTTTTATCTGTAAAGATTTGATTTTTTTAAACTTGGTTTAGGTTTTTTTACCTTCATAATGTGATTACATTATGAAGGTTCGAATGTTTTTTACCTTCACAGTGTTTCGGTGTGAAGTTTCTTGTTTTAAGGCTTAGTCTCACGCGGTCTCACGGAAACAGCTTGGTCTCACGTGAACCTGACCCTATATATATATATATATATATATATATATATATATAGGGGTGGTATCAATTGAAAACCAAGTTTCATTGGAAACTTTGGAAACCAAATTTCAGCCATTGATCTTTATAATCAATGGTTAAGATTCATTTGAATTATATAATGTAGTAAATTAATTAATTTATTAATAATAAATAAAAATAATAGATGAAAAGGGTAAATATGTCTTTTGATTTTGTGTCTCAAATATGGCAAGAAAGATTTATTTTATTTAGATTACTTGAAACCAAAATAAAATTTTCCACGCAATCTAAATTTTGTTATTTTTTTTTTACTTTTTTTACCATAAAAACGAGAAGCATTTGTCTTTTCATAAAAAAAAATTATTTTTCTTTTAAAATGTAAGAAAATATTTTTTTTTAATTTCATTTTATTATAAAACTTCCCACGCAATCTAATATTGTGATGAAACAGAATGAATTTGTGGATTACAGATTTCATCAGGTTCATCGTGTTAGCATTATTGTTTCATAATGAAAATAGATTCATCAGGTTAGCATTATTGTTTCATAATGAAAATAGATTCATCAGGTTCATCGTGTTAGCATTATTGTTTCATTATTACCATATATAAGCTAAATTAAAATTAAGTAATTTACCTAAATTAAATATCTCATTTTAAAATTAATCAATGATTATTATTATCATATATAAGTTAAATTAAAATTAAATAATTATTAATATAATAATAATAATAATAACAGTTACCATATATATATATAACTATATATATACTATATTATAAAGAATACATAAAAAACTCTTAAAAACAACTCCTTAAGCATAAGATACTACCATTTCATGCATAGGTTTCAAAAATCTTTTAATTACAATCCACAATGTATAATGTATAAATGGTAAATGCATAATTTTCATATACATAAAACTTTAACTTTATCGGTCAAGATTTATCAATAAAAAAGATGATTTATGTTTCCAAAGTTTTTTCACTCTGTCAAACTTACCTTAAGTTTAACCAAATTCAAATTTCAAATATGGACCCAATTCGAGATTCAAATCACCTGAAACCCTAAAACCTCTCATCCCCATCTCTCACGTTGTTGGTCCAACAATACTATATCAAATTCTTAGATTAACAACACAATAAGATTACCAACCTGTATTGATTATTACAAATGGTTACAAGGTTGATCGATTCAAGCTATAGATGTGTGTTCTCTGTTTTCTCTCTATTACACCTTCAAGTGTGTTTTTGTGTGTGTGTATATTATCTTTTTTTATCGATAGAGAGATTGAGAGATATCTGATATCTAATCTAGCTTCTAAGACACTCTATCTAACAACTTGCAAGAACAACTTGCAATACTAAACTAATATAACTAAATAATATCTAACATATAAGATATTATATAACTAACTAATATCTAACTAACTATCAAACTAGAATCTAACTAAGTTAAACTAATATCTAACAAACTAGATATTACTTTAACTAGTACAATAATAAACAAATACATTGACATTTATTACAAACGACATAGACTTTAATATTGAGAGTCGACGTTTCGGCTTTAGCTTCAGATTGCGATCTTCAGATTGGATGATCTTGAATCCAATGAGACTGTGTCTTAACAATCTCCCCCTTTGGATCAAGATCATTATGAAAATGATTTTAGCAATTCAGTCTTCTCTTTCAGCTCAGAAGATGCAATCTATTTTTCTAGCTCTGAAATCAGCATGTCTTCAGAATAGTTGCTTTGGAAGATTTCAATCTTTGACGTGATTCTTGAAACATGTGATCTTTGCCATTTCTTGTGTAGTCATTCTCCCCCTTTTTGATGTTAAGTGCAACGACTTCATCAAAATTATTTGTAAGAAATGTCTATCTTGCTGTTAGAGCCCCTGATCCGTCAATTCAAAAGATATCCATCCAGATCTTTTCAAATCCAGACAAATTAGTCGTGTAACACCTGAATCAACTAATGAATCAGTTAACATGCCTGTCAGTAACACTAAGTCACTGTGTGTAACGAATACACATTGGAAAGGAGTTGTTTGATGTTGACTCCCCCAGGGCTTCCATTTAATCATCGAAACACCACAAAGGTTATTTCTATAAACGTTATGACAAAGAAACAAATTCCTTGTGTGTTCGTGCTTGTGTTTGAAAGAATTAAGCACTTGATGATTGCTTATTTGGCTCAAAATTGTGTAAACCACTGAGACAACAGTATGTTAAACATAGACTCAATGTGCATGATTGAAGTGCGAAGGTGGGACAGACTTCCTTCTTTTCAATATCCAGATTTTCCAAATGAAAATCAGATAGCTAATGTGCTGCATCCCCTTTGAAAATGTGAAACACTTTCTTGTTGAGAAGAAAATGAGTAGGTGGTGAGGTTTGATCAAGAGTTGGCATGGGCTAGTTGCCTGTTTCAATAATGTTCACCAAAGAATTGTGAAACACTAGTAATGTGGCTGCCCGACTCAGAAAAAGTTGGTGCAGAGTTGTGATATTCTTTTTAACTCTGTTCTCACACGCTCTTTCTTTTAAAATTTTTTTGCTTTCTCTAATCACACTCATTTCTTTTCGCTTTGCACACTCAATCACTAAGGATTAACTTCGGGGGTAGAAATCACTGGTTAAGGTGATTCCATAGAAGTTGTGTTAATTCCTAGCACAATGATTCTTTGTTTTCCTATGATGCACGTGATGCTCAGATTGGTTTAACTATTTCAGTTAAAGCACAATTTAGATCATGAAAACATTTAAAATACACTCCCAAAATATAAAATCTACTGAAAAATCGGGAAGTGGTTTGAACATTAAAAATAATGTTTTGAAATGATTGAAAGTTGTCCTTATTTCAACCATATATGAGATTAAGATAAAGGATTATACCTTAACGTGTGATCTTTCATCTCATGAAGCTAAGCTTAAAGTCATAAACATATGAACTTGTAAGCATCTCTCAAAAATTCTGCAAAAGTCTTATGTCAAGTCAAAGTAAAATTTATTCACTTAAAATGAAAAAACAAAAAGCAGTAAAACTTTTTAAAGTACGAGTTCTGATAAGAAATAATCAGAAGTCATATCCGTACTCCCCTTTTATCTTGAAGAGCTCCCCCTAAATTCTTGCATTACAAAAAAAATTTGGCATTAAAAGGTACATGCAAAATTTTATGAGCTCCCCCTCGAAGTAATATTGACCATTTGTCAATTTCTTCTCATACTCCCCCTTGGATTATGAACAGAATATAGAAGTGCAAATATCAATCAGAGTTAAGAATGAAGAAAACTTTTATAGGTAACTACTGATTAGATTTTAAGATTTAGCATACCAAGCTTAGAGACAAGAAAGTTGAACCTCTTTTCGTCTAAGGGTTTGGTGAACAAATCGGCAAGTTGATAATCAGTTTTTACAAAGAAAAGTTCAATTGTTCCTTTTTCAACATGATCTTTAATAAAATGATACCTGACATCTATGTGCTTGGTCTTGGTGTGTTGAACAGGATTCGCTGATATTGCGATGACGTTCTTGGAGTCATAGTATATCGGGATTTTGTTGAAGTGGAAACCGTAGTCGCGCAATTGAGTTCTCATCAATAAGACCTGAGAACAGCAGCTAGCAGCAGCTACATATTCTGCTTCGGCCGTGGAGGTTGAAACACAAAGTTGCTTCTTCGATGCCCAACTTACGAGTTTGTCACCGAGGAACTGTACGTGTCCCGACGTGCTCTTCCTGTCTAACATACAACCTGCATGATCTGCATCTGTGTAGGTTGTTAGTTCAAAACTAGTATCTTTAGGATACCACAGACCAAGATCTGCAGTGCCCTTTAGATACCTAAATATGCGATTCACAGCAGACATATGGATTTCTTTAGGATTGGCCTGATATCTTGCATATAAGCATGTTGAAAACATTATATCTGGCCTACTAGAAGTAAGATACATTAAAGAACCTATCATCCCTCGATAAGTCCTAACATCAACAGCCTTACCCGAAGGATCGGTGCCAATCTTAGTACCTGGTGCCATTGGGGTACCAATCGGTTTTAAATTTTCCATTTGGAACTTCCGAAGAATATCCCTAATGTATTTTGATTGATTGATAAAAATACCCGATGAAAATTGTTTTACTTGTAAACTGAGAAAGAAATTCATCTCTCCCATCAAATTCATCTGAAATCTAGACACCATAAGGTTTGCAAAATTCTTACAGTACTTCGGATTTGTAGAACCAAAGATAATATCATCTACATAGATTTGAATTAAAATGATATCTCCTTTTTCCTTTTTGACAAACAAAGTGGTATCCACCGTACCTTTTGAAAACCCAGACTTGACTAGAAAAGTGGAAAGGACATCATACCAGGCTCGAGGTGCTTGTTTCAGACCGTAGAGTGCTTTGTCGAGAATGTAAACGTGATTCGGCTTCTCTTGATTGACAAAACCTTCTGGATGAGAGACGTAGACTTCCTCCTTCAGAATTCCATTCAGGAATGCTGTCTTCACGTCCATTTGAAAGACCGTGAAGTTTTTGTGGGTTGCGTAGGCTAGAAACATTCTGATTGCCTCTAATCGCGCCACAGGAGCATATGTTTCGTCATAGTCGATTCCTTCCTCTTGCCTGTATCCTTTGGCTACTAGTCTTGCCTTGTTTCGGATAACGGTACCATCTTCGTCTTTCTTTATCTTGAAAACCCATTTCGTACCTATAATTGTTTTACCTTGAGGTTTCGGTACGAGTCTCCAGACTTGAAGTGCATCGAATTGATTCAGCTCTTCTTGCATTGAGATCACCCATTCTGGATCAGCAAGTGCCTCTGATACTCTTGTTGGCTCAAACTTTCTTAGAAAGGAGTCATGCATGCACATATTCATAGATGCTGACCTAGTTTGCACCGATTTTGATGGATCGCCAATTATCTGGCTTATCGGGTGCTCTTTGGTCCATTTATGTTCATGAGGCAGTGGATTATATGAATGTATGTCAATAGTTTCATCTATAAATCCACTTGTACCTTCTTCTGTTTGTTCAGGAGGATTGATGATTACAGTTGAAGTGATAGGTTCAGAAGGCTCAGCAGGAACAACTTGTTCTGGCTGTAGATTGATCTGAATAGTATCTCCTACTGTTTCAGCTACTTCTGTCTCTTTCTCATTTGTCACTTCTTCAATTGTTGGAGTCGGCATTTGAATTGTAATTTCTTGTTGAATCGGGGCGTTTGATTCAATAGGAACATCTGAACTGGTTGGATGAGTAGTCGTTAAGTCTTCCATCCTGTCAACCATAACAGATTTCTTTACATTAGATTCAAGAAATTCATCATAAAACAATTCAAATAATAAGTCTAAATCAGATATATTATTAATGAGTGTGAGTGGACCGAGAGAAAAAAATATTTGACCGAGAGAGTGTGAGTGGACCGAGAGAAAAAAATATTTGACCGATATTGTGTGAAGGTGTTTGACCGGGAATTGTTTGACCGGAATAGGAGTTTAGGTTTGACCGGGATTGAAGGTTTGACCAGGATTGTGAGTTTTGTGTGATACGATCGGGATGAGATGTTTGACCGATATGTTGGTTTGTGTGAGATTCGATCGGGAATTCCTTTGGGGTTCGACCGATATGTGAACAAAATAAGACCGGGAGTGGGTTTGACCGGTACAATGCAGATTTTAACAAAGGACCGATAGTGCAACGACCGATATAATGTAAATTTCCTTTGACCGATATAATGTAAAAGACCGATAACAAAGGACCGATATATAGCAAAGGACTGGTACGCTTAAGACCGATAGAATAAAGACCGATACGTCGTCTTCTTCGATTAATCGACCTGTAACTCTAAAATTAACCCAGCTAGAGGTCGAATTACCACACCAAAATTTGACACTATGATCTACTTACCAATTAGAGCAATACACAACACTTTGATTTCGAAAATAACCGCAAAATCAAGTTTTTGATGTTTGAACAGTGTTCTTAAAAAATGAAGAACACGGAGAGTTGAAATTTTTTTATTTTGATCTGGATCAGCTCTGATACCAATTGTTGGTCCAACAATACTATATCAAGTTCTTAGATTAACAACACAATAAGATTACCAACCTGTATTGATTATTACAAATGGTTACAAGGTTGATCATTTCAAGATATAGATGTGTGTTATCTGTTTTCTCTCTATTACACCTTCAAGTGTGTTTTTGTGTGTGTGTATATTATCTTTTTTTTTTTATCGATAGAGAGATTGAGAGATATCTGATATCTAATCTAGCTTCTAAGATACTCTATCTAACAACTTGCAATATTAAACTAATATAACTAAATAATATCTAACATATAAGATATTATATAACTAACTAATATCTAACTAACTATCAAACTAGAATCTAACTAAGTTAAACTAATATCTAACAAACTAGATATTACTTTAACTAGTACAATAATAAACAAATACATTGACATTTATTACAAACGACATAGACTTTAATATTGAGAGTCGACGTTTCGGCTTTAGCTTCAGATTGCGATCTTCAGATTGGATGATCTTGAATCCAATGAGACTGTGTCTTAACACACGCTCTCCAAGAAAGATTCCCTGACGATTCAAGCTTCTCTTCTCTATTTCTCTCGATCATTGATAGTATATTTTGATAAAGGTTAGGGTTACTTGTTAGATCATGTTTTGAGTCAATTTGCTAAGTTAGTTTACTTTGTATTGTTGTCTTTTTCATTGTATGCTTGTATAGAGGTCAATGCATGTTTGATCCTATATATAGCTTTCCTTGTCTTGTTTTGAGTAGAAATCTTTTGTCTGTGTAAGCATGTCATTGTAAGCTTGTGAGTCATTCATTGTAATTGTTGTTCATGTGAGATATATGACTACGCAATCTTATGACTCAATTTCTCTCTAGATTTCTATTGTGTTTGATCTTAATTGTTGTTATTGCTTGAAATCTAGGATCACAATTGGTATCAAAGCTAGATCAGATTAATCAGAGGAATCAACAAGTGATTTGAAGCAGAAAATACGAATTTTCAGATTTAGAAAGTTCACTGTTCCATTGAAATCAAGATTGTGAATTCATGATGGATTGAGTGTAAAATTGGATACACTGTGATCGTCCATTGATATAGAACAATTCTTATTTGGATTGGAAATCAATTTGACCAACAGATTGGACAAATTTGATCAATCTTTCCATTCTTGGAAGCTTTCTGTTCGCGGACTGTAAAGATTCAATTCCCATAATTATGTTTGTACTTGATGAATTTCAAGCCACAGGGTTGTTCTCGATGTTCAAGTGATTGATTCTACAAAATTTCAGAGTCAAACATCATGTTTTGGGTGGAATTCGGTGATATTTTTCGAAAAAATATTCAAGATCTAAAGAATTCGCACGAGCCATGAAGAAATCGCACGAAGAACTCGCAGGGCTGAAGAATTCGCAGATTAGTTCATTTTAATGATTTTAAGGATATAATTCGCACGAGAGTATATACGATAAGTGAAGATTTCACACAGAGCATCATACGACAAGGTGGAATTCGCATCTGAGTCTTAGAAAGTATTCCAAGGGAGGAATTCGTATACAAGTTCATACGAGAAGCTCAGAATTCGTATCCTACCTTATGCGAAAAGCTCAGAATTCGCACATAGTTATATGCGAAAAGCTCAGAATTCGCACATAAGCTCATGCGAAAAGTGAAGACTTCGTATCCTTTTCTTATGCGAATTATGTTTCTATGCGAATTGTTGTAAGTCTCATACGAATTCTTGGATGTGAGTGACATACGAATTGTGCATGCGAATTGTTATCTGTGAGTGATATACGAATTATGTTAAGTGCATACGAATTCTGTACTTGTGATCATTTTTGAGTGATTTTCTGTGATTTTTACTGCTGATTTTTCTGATTATCTGACTAACGATCTTTTCAAGCTATAATTTTCAGATAAACACTAATCATGCCTTATACAGATGAAAAAGGAAATATGTTTCTCATAAACAGGGATTGTGCACTGTCATATATGCCAGAGATACCCCAAGATTGAAGTTGAGAATGAAAAGCTCAAAATTCAGAACTCAAAGCTGAAAGCTGAAATAGATGCTTTGAATGTCAAACTGACAAAAGCTGAGTTACAAGTATCTACATATCAAGCCAAAGGCAAAGAATGGCTAAAGAAAGTTGATGAGAGAAGCAAATTGGAAAAAGCTGAATATGAGAAAACTTTCAATCAGAAATTATCTGATCTTTCTAGAAAAGCAGAAACAGAAAAGAAAGAATTAGAAATCAGATGTGCCAAACTATCCAAACAAGTTTCTGAATTTGAGAAAATTGTCATTTCTGAAAGAGATATCTTTGATAAAGAGAAGAAAAATGCTGAAAAGAAAATTTCTTTCCTGTTCAAAGAGATTTCTGAGAAAAATCAGAACTTGGAAAAGGAGTTTGAGACTGAAAGAAAACATTTTGAATATGAGATTTCTAAACTTACTAACAAGTTGTCTACCTTATTTTCAGATATACAGAAGGGAGAGAAGAGTAAAGCTGATTTGCAGAGCAAATTTGATAAACTTTGCAATGAGAAAACCAAGTTGAATGACAAGATCAAACAACTTGAGAAAGCTAATTCTGATTTATTTGACAAGATAACATCTGAAACACATGTCTTATCTTCTTCTTTTTTGTACGGCAACTTGGGCTATGCCCACACACACACACACCCGCGGTATCTGAAACACATGTCTTATCTTCTTATGATGATGATTTAGTTGAATCAGTTTGTTCATTTCAATCAATATCTAGCTTGTTTCAAAAGATGATTTTCAAGAAAAAGAATGTTAAACCTGAAATCTTGAAAACAGATCAGATTAAACCTTCTAGTTCATTTTATGTGAAATTTGTTGATAATCATACTTATTTTTCAAAGTCTGGTTCTAAAGCTTTCAAGAAAGAGAAGATGATTTGGGTTGTAAAGGGATCTCTTGAATCAGTGAAATACCAGAAATCATCTACACAAGTTGCACAAAGAAACAAGAACAGAGCTACAAAAGGTAAAGCTTTTACTTCTGATGTTGTCAAGTCTACTAAGCATCTGATCAGGTTAGCTAAAAGCAAACTCTGTTGTTCTTACCGTTGCAATGATGATTTTGTACACAAAGCACACATCAACAAAATGTATTATTCTCATAAGAACTATTATGATACTACATTTCACAGAGGTGAAAACCACTCAAAGAAGTCTTCACATACTAACCAGAGTGGACCCAAATTCATCTGGGTACCAAAACCAGTTAAACCTGTGTTGCAGGAGCAAGTACTCAAGGAGTAAGAAGAGTGATGAATTCTAGACAAAGCAGTCTAGGACTCTTACCTCATTGTTCAAGATTATGACTTCTAAACACATCAGTTTAGGACTCGGACTTCAATGGCGAAAGATTATGACTTCTAAGTACAACAACTTAGGACTCAGTCTTCAATGATTCAAGTGATAAACTTTGAATGTCAAACCATAACAAGGAGTTTTTCTCACCATCAATTGTTATTGATTGTTTATCTTAAAAAGGGTGAGAATGTTTAAAAATAGGGGAGATTGATTGTTATATTTGTACATGTATACATATATGAAGGGGGAGCATATCCATACATCAAGAAAAATCCACATCATGTCAAGGGGGAGCCAACAAGGAAATACAACAAAATACATCAAGAAAGAACAATTTCAAGTCAAGAGAAAGAAGAGACAGACATTAAGTCAAGTGGGAGCTCAATACAGACATATCTCAAAAGGGTTGTAAGTGTGATAGTGTGTGTAATCATTTTTGAAACTTAAAATGAAAGAAAAATGTCATTTTTGTAAAATTTCCATTTATGGAAAGTTTCTATTTTTGGCAAGTTTTGAAAAGTTTCCTAAAATAGAAAGTTTCCAAGTTTAAAATGTTTTTCAAAAAGACAGAAAAGTTGCTAAGGCCAGAATTCGCATAACACTATCATGCGAAATCGTAAGAATTCGCATGTGTGTGTTGTACGAATTGCCAGAATTCACATGTGTGTCTTATGCGAAATCTAACTTTTTGCATGTGCCTATCTGCGAAAAGTGAAGAATTCACATCATACTGTCATACGAATTCTTGTTTTCACACAGAATTCGCATATTGAGTCATGCGAATTCTCACACACATTGTCTAATCCTTCATAGACAATTCGTATATGAGTCTGATGCGAAAAGTGAGAGGTCAAATGAAATCATGCCACGTGTCATGTTCATTACAGAGTATATATAGGCTTGTTGTCTACGAAACCCTTACTTTTCAAAATTTATTTGAGTATACGAATTCCTTGAGAGCACAGAGACCTTAAACCCTTGCTTGCGATTTCCAGATTTCTTTTATCTTCTTCGTGATTTTCTTGATTCAAAGGTTCATTTTTATTCTTTTTTATTGTATTTTCTTTGTTTGTATCATATCTTCTTTGATTTCTTTGTAGGGTTACCCTATCTGGATTAGTATTAGGTTTTTGAATTTGTGGACTATTCATCTTCAAGAACCTCGACTGAACTTTGAATCTTCGATCAAAAATTTTGAACTTGATTAGTTCTAGTTGTTGATATGAACTGAAAAGAAACATTAAGTTGTTATAATCGAACCCTAATAGATAAATTTTAACCTAATCTACTTCTGTTTGGGGATTTGATTTGAAATATAGACTTATCGAATGTTCTTGATGTTCTTGGTGGAAAATCAAAATTAATGGTCGATATGTTGTTTTAATCTCAAAGTTATTCATTAAAAGTGTTTCTCATCACCAATCGATCTTAAAAGATTCAAGATTTATGGTTAAAATTCAAAATTTTGAAATTTGGTGATCTGGGTTTCGTATGAAGTTTTGAAGATATTCATATAATGTTCTTGAAGTTCATAATTAACACTTAGAAATTTTCAAGAAAATTTAACGTTCATGCGAATTCTTGATAATGTGGTCCATACGAATTCTATGTATTCAGTGTCAATTTTTATAAGTGTTCAATTCGTATATCTTGTTCATACGAATTCTTGTGTTTCATTGTTAAATTCTTCTAAGTGAAGAATTCGTATAATTGTTCCATACGAATTATGTCATATGAATTCTGTCATACGAATTCTGTCATACGAATTCTATGTCATACGAATTCTTGGTTTGTTTCCTTGGTTTTTCAAAATTCCCAAGTGAGGAATTTGCATACCCCTGTCATGCGAATTCTACACTTGTCATTTTTCAAATGTTGATTTTCAATGTCAAAACATTAGTTTTTCACTAACCATTTGGACCCTGTCCAACATTGTTAATCTTTTTCAGGTACAAATGGCATAACCATCAGTAGACCAACATGTTCAGACTGGAGAGAACTCACCATATGAGGCATCTGAACAGTTTCCCATTCCATCATCTAGATCAGATTTTCAAGTTCCACAAAATGTTGATCCTGATCTTTTTCTGATATCACCATCTGAGATGAAGCCACAACAACCAAATAGCCATCATCTGCAATTCAGCATCAAGATTGATCTACTGGTACTGGATATTCTGAGAAACCATCCTCTCAGGAATGTTTTAACAGCTCAAGCTGCAGTTCCTGAACTTTATGTTCAACAAGCCTGGAAGACTATCATGTTTAGCCATACAAAGGAACAAGGAGAGAAGATTCCAATCTTCAAGCTGGAAATAGATCATTTCACTGCAGTTCTTACTCTTCAAAGATTTAGATTTGCTCTGAGTCTACCTTCTGAAACTGCAAGAGAAGGCATAACATCCTATGATGACCTACCATCAGACTCTGAAGTTTTCAAGGGAATTAGAGATATGGGGTACATTGGCCAACTCACTCAGGTCAACCATTTCAAGAAGAACAATTTGCGACCATTCTACTACACCTTATTCTCAGTGATAAACAGATGTCTGACTGCCAAGATCTACGGAACTGACAATGCCATCATTCACATCCTCAAGTTGTTCTATTCTGTAGTCCATGATCTTCACATAGATTATGCATCTATCTTTTGGACTGAGCTGTATGAGAAGGTTGTAGCTAAGAAGACTTCCAAAGCACCGAATTACATTCTGTATCAGAGGTTCATGACTTTGATTGTTAGAAGTATCCTGAGAAGTAACCCACAGATACCTAAAAGGAACAATCGTCCTCATGCTCCAATAAGTGAGATGAGATACCTTATGAAGCAGAAGAGAACTTTTCCTTTCACTATGCCTGTGCCAGAATGTCTATTAGATTATGCTGATCCAGAGTGCGATAGTTTAGTAGATTATAGAGAGTCTATGGGACGACCAGAACCGGTTATCCCTACCCAAGGCTCAAACCCTAGGAGAGCGGAGTCGGTAAGGGTTTCTGCTACTAAGGGAGTACATAAATGGGGAGAGAAGAGGAAAAATACCGAGAGGGGCTCTGGAGGGGGTCGGAGACCAAGACTGGAGGCATCAGGGTCATGGGTTATTACCCAACGTTCAGTGACACCTCCTGCTAATGAAGGTCATGGCTCTGAAAATGAACTGGATCAAGCAAATCAAGCAGGTAATGAAAGTGAATCAAGTGACATTCCATCTGCTACAAGTGATACAGAAGTTGTTTCTAGAGATGATGAGGACATAGAATCTGATGTTGTTGGTGATTCTGATGATGATGACAATGATGATGATCAAAATGATGGCGATGTTCAAGTTCAATCTGATGCACAAGTGAATGTTCATTCTGAAGAACAAGCTGATGTTCAAGTTGATGAAGAGACTGACTTATTTGAACCATTCTATGGTACTGATGCCATGGAAGTGGAAGAGCAAGCTAATGTTGATACTATTCTTGATGAAGTTGTCGGGGATATAAGGAGAAATGAGGGAGATATAGTTGAAAATATATATAGAGAGAGTGAGATTGGAGAAAAAAACATGGAGAGCGTGTGATTACCCAAACCTACACTTCCAAAAGGGCAACCACATCTAATACTCCGTCGCATGTGTTGCGTTCGGGTATTCAAGACATAAGTAACCTACTTATGCAATTGCACACCCAAGCCATCCACTCTATTTCTTCTCAACAAGAAATAGTTTCATTTTCTCACGGGGAAATAGCTCAAAATCTACCGGTTTCTTATTCGAAGATTCAAGGTATTGAAACAAGAGAACAACAACCCCCGTTCTCGACTTCATTAAATGAACAATTGAGTCTAATTCCATTTGAATTGCCAATTATTGTTTCTAGGACACTTATTGAATCTGCTACCATCGGCTGTCTTAGTGACCCGATCGGAACATCCAAAGTAGATCCGCAATCCGGACTACGAGGACCGGATGGAATTCCTGACATTGACACGTCACTGCCAACAATGAAAACAGGCCATGCAGTTGATTCTACAGCTGTCATGCAAATGGAAATTCTACGTGATTCCGGAGTTATTCACCCAGACTTTGTGTCTAAAGTAACTCTCGACAGTGCCTTAAAGGTTGTTGAATCTAGGATGTTTGAGAAGTTGGAGGAGGACATAGGTGGACTGAAACATTTATTGAAGGGGAAGGACCCAGTATCTCAACCTGAACCTACACCACAAAGTCAGAAAATTCCAAACACTCAACCTGCTGACTTATCTATTGATGAGCTAAAGCCATTGCTTTTTGCAAAACTTTTATCACAATCTCCAGATAATCAGCAAGACGCAGATCTTTTAACCCTTCTACAATCCCACCATGAAAATCACTCGCCACAATCTGTGAAACCAGCAGATTTGGTTAGTGCCACAGAGTTTAATTCATTTAAATCTGACATTTTGTTTGCTCTATCTGATCTTAAACAGGCCGTGCAAACTTCATGTAAAGCCCAAGAAACTGTTTCTACAAGAAAGCATGATCATGATCCTGATAATGATCATGAGGGGGAGAATAGAGAGAAATAGGCAGCTGCTAGTTCTGGTGAAACAATTTTGGTGGAGGAAAGGGCTGAAAGTGGAGAAAATATTGAAAGGGAAGTTGATCAAGGTACTGAGCAAAATGATCAATTGGAATTGGTTTTATATGTTGGAGAAGGAGTTGAATCAAAGGTTGAAAAGCCTAAGATTGCAACTAGGCAGGAAATTTTGGAGATTACAGGAATGTCAAATCCTGATGTCATTGTTCTTGAAACTGATTCTGCTGATGAAGTTGATGCAAAGTATGAAATGTATTGGAAAATTAAAGAGGAGGAGTAGAAGAATGATTTTCTTGATATTGTTTCTAATGATGAAGTTGTTGAGGTTATAGAGATTGTTAAAAGAGCTGAGGAAGTGCCAGCTTATGAGGCAAGTGTACTTGATGATCTTTTTGAGGACAGAGACACATAAGCTTTGAATGTTATGTTTTCTCAAAGTACTCCAGAAGATCTTCATCTAAGTCCTGTTCATGTTCAATTTCCTGAACCAAGTACCATTCCAACTGTTCCATCATTCAGTGAGTTTGAATTTCCTGAAACCAATGTAATTCAAACTAATGATGCTGAGCCTAATGTCAATCTGAATTCTGATGTAAATGCTGAAAAAGAATTGCCTTATCAGAAAAAGCCAGATAGTCCTGTGAATCAAGAAGAGTTTCAGAGAGAGCCTCTACATAAGCCTACTGTTCCAGAACCAGAAGCAGGTCCTTCAGGTACCACTGTAGAGGGTTCTACTCCTTACACGGGCTATGATGAGTTTGGTCCTACCTTAGAAGAGATAAAGAGGATCAGAAGAGCTTTAAGAGTTCCATATCTTGAAGAAGGTGTCAAGATCTTTGTTTGCTATATCAGGCAGATTAATCAAGCTTAGCTCTTGGGGATTCAAGATAAATCTCCTGAGTATCAGCAAGAGTATATCAGGATGCTTCAAGTTACTGGAAGAACCTGTAAAGATGTCAGAAGTAGAGCTGAGATTTTGCAAGTCAACAGAGTTACTATGAAGAAATGTAAGAAGATATGGTTTCCAAAATTTGAAGTTCAAAGGAATGATTTGAAGAATTATACTTTCAATGAAGATAACTTTGCAAATCTGAATTTAAGAGATATTGAGTTTATGTATCATGATTTCAGAGGGAGAACTATAAGATATCCTGAAGTTGTGTTTGCTCTAGACACCATCAAGAGGTTCATCAAAAGGCATATCTACTCTACCTACTGCCATGACTTCCAGTTAGGTATTGAGACCAATCAGAAGAGAATCAACTTGCTTGCACCTGATATGACTCATCCTCTGCTAGAAGAAACTCCTCTCTACACAGTTCTAAGAACGCCAGAATTAGGAGTTGTGTATAAAAATGTTGATAAGAAGCAGAAAAGGTTCATGAGAGCAGCTGAAATTCCAAAGTATTCAAATGGTACACTGAAAGATGTTGTTGAGAAGTTGCAAGATAAGTATGAGGAAAGTGAAAAACAGAGACTTGCTGAGAATGATCATATGCCAAGGTTGGAAAGAATTTGGACTGAGAATGTCATTGATGCTATCAAAGACAGAATCAAATTCAGACTAGCCATCAAAAGGTTTGAAGGCTACATGGGTATAAGGAGGGCTTGTATGAAGAAGTGGACCAGTTGAAGACTTGCAAATTGATCAAAAAGGGGGAGATTGTTAGATCATGTTTTAAGTCAATTTGCTAAGTTAGTTTACTTTGTATTGTTGTCTTTTTCCTTGTATGCTTGTATAGAGGTCAAGGCATGTTTGACCCTATATATCGCTTTTCTTGTTTTGTTTTGAGTAGAAGTCTTTTGTCTGTGTAAGCATGTCATTGTAAGCTTGTGAGTCATTCATTGTAATTGTTGTTCATGTGAGATATATGACTACGCAATCTTATGACTCAATTTCTCTCCAGATTTCTATTGTGTTTGATCTTAATTGTTGTTATTGCTTGAAATCTGGGATCACATTACTCATATTTTTCTCTTAAACCTTTTATCTCGATTCAAGGTTAGGGTTCTTATCAGTTTTTTTTTACTTTTGGTTTGTTATCAAATTTTCTCTTCTTTTGTTTGATTTCTATAGATGGCTACTTCAATTTGGTTTGCTTACTATCGACTTCAACCCATTGAGATCACCAATTTTTTAGAACAGACAGGGTGTATCGATTTCTATAGACCGGGTTTTTTGGAATAGACACCATTTTTTTAAAAATTGGTAAGTCCATCCAGTCCATCAATTTCTACCTATTGTTTGATGCAGAGTACAGTCCATTGATTTCTATTTCTTGTGTTTTCCATTGTTTGATGACTTGAGTTTTAGGTGCACATTGTCTTGATCATATTTTGCTTTTGTATTGTTTGTATGTTTATGATTTGATTTCGTCTTTAACATTTGGGACGCGAGAAGGTATTACAAGTGTCGATAACATTTGTTGTTAAACTAATTGTCTAACACTTATAGACATCAAATTGGCATAGAAAATATACCAAACAAGAAAACTCTGGACGCTGCCTTGGAGGTTGCTGGTAGGTATCTGATCATTTGTCTGATATATTTATGCTTTTAGCTTGGTAGATAACTGAAGTTTGCTTATTTTGAGTGCAATAATCTGTTGAATTTTTCACGATAATTCCATGTGTCTCTTGAATCAAACCCATTTACAGAAGTCAATTTCTTTTACTCGAGTTTGTTGGATTGAATTTTGCTATTTTTGTTTTGTTTTGTTGTCCATGCCCAAACTTGTTTGGAACTCTAGTCATCCCATACTTTTTATTTGGGATTTTTGCTTTTTGAGATACTTTCACACTTTTTTTTGGGAAGTAGACACTCTTGGCTTCTGACCAAGGTACAGTAGTTGCAATTTTCAACACGCTAGGTTTAATATTATATATAATTTTTTTGCAGTGGTGTTGTTCTAGATTCAAGCACACACAATAATAATCAGAGTATTAACAAATAAGAATCAAAGGAAAGAGATCATTGATTGGGAAAAACGCTGTATTCATATGTCTCACAAAGGAGGCTGGCTACAATACTATGAAAGAGATGACAAGGAAAACTTAACCTAAAAGGGAAATAACAAGGGACTATATATAGGGTCAATTAACTTGACTCCTACACAAGTCAAACTTAACAAATACATAACAAAAGATAACAAGGGACTAACTATTACAACTTGATTAAACCTGATCTAACAATCTCCCTCTTTTAATCAAGATTGTAATCATCAACGGTTCCACCTTCTGAAACTGGTCCTCCTCATGGCTAGAAAACTTTCAAACCTTCTTATGCCTTCCATGAATTGAATCCTATCTCTGATTGCTTGAATCATTCTTTCCATAGCAATTCTATCAGATTTAGGCATGTGATCTCCCATTTCAAGTCTTTTAATTTCAGAATGTTTATGCCTCTCTTCAAGCTCTCTCATCACCATCTTCAAAATTCCATCAGAGAATTTGGCTACTTCACTTGCTCGCATGAATTGCTTCTTGTGAGTTTCAATGTTGACGTATATAACTCCAAGTTCAGGAGTTACAACTGGCGTGAAGAATTCCAAATCTGTCATCAAGTAGTGATTGAAGTTGGGGGCAGTCAGGTTTATACTGTTCTGATTTGTCTCTACTCCCAACTGAAAATCAAGAATGTAGGAATTGTTGACCAGACACCTCATGTACCTTTTCACTGCTTCAAGTGCAAACACCACAGCTCTAGGTCTGACTGCTCTGCTTCTGAATTCATGATAAATGAACTCCAGGTCTGCTATGTTCAGGTTTTCAAAATCAGCTTCACTGAAGGTTGATTCCTGTAGGTCTCTCCTCTGAACATCAAACTCTGGATACCAGACAACAAAGTAGTTCTTCATTCTGACTTCATTTATCTGAAGAATTCCAGGTCTGTTAGCATAACCTTTTGTTCTTGAAAAGTTCTCAACAAGCTTCAGATAATTTCGTTGGTAGTCAAGAGGTCTGTCAATCACTCCATATAGCTTGCAAGGATCAATCTTTATTAGCTCTTTCACAAAAATCTTGATGGATTCTTCAAGGAATGGAACTCTGAGAGACCTTCTGATCAGCTTGATAAATTCTAGAGATGTGCCATGTTCGTCATAACCTGTAAAAGGAGTAAGTCCAACTCTGAATGGAACAGAGGGACCTTCTTCAGCATCCTGGTGTTTCTTTGCAAGAAATTCAACTTCCATAGGAGTGATGAACACAGGCTTTGGTCTTTCAGTAGCACTCAGAATTTTTGGACTGTCAGGGTTTCTGATATAGGGTAAAGCTTTAGCATCAACCTTTTCTTTTTAAGCTTTCTCTTTTTCTTGTCTTTCACTGGCTTCTCTCTTTCTTCTTTTCTCTTCTTTTTCCATTCTTCTCCTTTCTTTACTTAGAGATCTTCTCAATTTTTCCATGTCAATTAAGATAGGAGTAGTAGGATCTGAGACATTTGTTCTGAAAACCCTTTCTACAAACTTGGGCAGAGGCAAGGCAACATTTTGAACATTAGGAGCAGAAGTTTCACTAGTCGAAGGAAAAACACAATTTTTGTCAGGAGAAACTATTGGAATATCAGTTGGAATGTAGGGCTCATCTTCTTGTGTAGCCACATTCACTTGCATTGCCTCAGCAATCTTTACGGGCTCATCATCTTAATCATCTGTTCCAAAATCCTCACCAAATATATCATCAAAGATACTTTCATTTAGAACACTTCCAGGAACTTCTGCTTTAGATGCATTTTTGACAAACTCTTTAGCATTGACAGAGTTCTCTGGAAGGCTTGCACATTGAAGACCAAAATCTATTTCCTTTTCTCCTTCTTCTTTCACCTTCCAAAACATGTCATATTTAGCTTCAGCTTGCTCGTCAGTATCTAGCTCATCTACATCAATGAAGTTGCAAGCGGTGATTCCCATGGCTTCCATAACTTCTTCACAAGTTGCAGTCGTAGGCTTTTCAACCCTTGACTCATCATTAGTAACATACACAACTAGGCTTCTTGACTCTCCTTCTTCTTGACTCTCTTTCTTCTTGACTAGTACTTGTACCTTCACCTTGATAGCTAGATCTCTCTCTTCCAGGTACAGTACTTATTGGCACAACGTCCTCCACCAAAACTAATTGGCTTCCAGAGGCAGACTGTTCTCTCCTTGTCTCCCCCACATGATCATGATGACGATCATGATCATGTCTTCTAAATTGAACAACTGCTTGGGTTTGGCAAGATAACTGAAAAGCTTGATTTAAAAGAGTGAAAGCTTTCAGTACATCTGCATCAGAAAAGTTGGACTCTGGGGCTCTACCTATATCTCCTGGTTACACAGATATTGGTGTTTGTTGTTGTTGTTGTTGTTGATGATGATGGTGGGAGTGCAAAAGGGAAAAAAGATCTATATCTTGTTGGTTATCCGGAGCTTCAGATAAAAGTTTTGCAAGAAGTAATGACTTCAGCTCATCGATGGATAAGTCAACAGGGTTCTGTGTATGAGGTGATGGGGTAGGTACAACTGGTTCTCTCCTTGGAGGCTCAGGTTCAGCAATTTGCTTCCCCTTTACTATTCTTTTTATGTCTCCCAGCTCCTTTTCAATGTTATCAAATTTCTCCGACCACCTGTTCTCAACAGCCTTTAGGGTGTTGTCGAGATATTCCCTTGACACAAAGTCGGGTAAGATGACACCAGGATCACTTAGATTGCCCGTTTGCACAATAGTAAATGATTCTACTGTGTGACCTGTGCTCAAAGCTGGCATGAAGTTAGCTATGACAGGATTTCCATCTGGTCCTCGTAGTCCGGATTGCGAATCTACTCGAGATGTTCCGCTCAGGTCACGAAGACGACTGAGATCAAAGCCTGCAAAAAGTGTTCTATTTACAAAAATTGGTTGTCCAACAATTGGCTGTAGGACTTGTGCATTCAAAGGAATTAAGATCGGGGCCAACTGATCTCTGTGTTCAATATCAGATGTCTCCGAAGAGACATTGATAGATTGTGTGTTGAATCCCCGTGAGAAAATAAAACTAATTCCTATTGAGAGGAATCAGAGTGGCTGGTTTGGGCATGGGAGTGCATGAGTGATCTGCTCATATCTACATCTTCAGGCAACAAATGCACTGAAGTGTGTGGTTTGGTTGATCTTCTAGAATAGTGGGTTGATGGTCTCTCTATCTCTCTTCTATTTGTTTTCTTTCCCTTTCTCAAACTCTCACTTTCATCTTCAACTATGTCTCCCTCAGTTCTCCTTATTCCTCCAATCACATCATCAATGACTGCAGCAATAGTGGCAGTATTAGGTTCAACAACATTGGTTTCCATTTCCATATGATAGAAATATGCAAAGGCATCTAGATGTTCATCACCCTCAACATTTAGAATTCCTGCATCATCATCATTGTTGTTGTCATCATCCTCATCATCTGATTCATCAACATCATTTCCATCATCATCATCATCTATTCTTTCAGTTATAGTTTTCTCATAATCTGTTTCTCCTCTTCCCAATTCAATATTTTCAATGACTCTGTCCGGTGAACTGGTAACAGAATGCACTTCTTCAGTAGTTTGTGTTTCTCTTTCTTGTTCTCCCATAGAGTGTTGTTTAGACATATGTTGTTGTTGTTGTTGTTGTTGTTGTTGTTGATCCATGTCATTTTCAGAGCCTAGACCTTCATTGACTACAGATTGTCACATGAGGTGGGGTAAGAACCCGTGACCCTGAAGTCTCAAGTCTTGGTCTCCGACCCCCTCCGGTTCCCCTCTCAGTATTTTTTTCTTTTCACACCCCGTACCCGAACTCCCTGAGTTACAGGTACCCTCTTAGACTCCACTTGCCTAGGGGATGAACCTTAGGTAGGTAAAGCCGGTTCTGGCTATGCCATAGATTCTCTATACTCTAAAAGACACTTAGCCTCTGGATCAACATATCTCAGTAAAGCTTCTGAAATGGGCATGGAGTAAGCAAACTGTTTCTTCTGCTTAACTAAGAACTTCATTTCATGCACCCCAACTACTTCATGAGAACTCCTTCTGGGAATCTGCCTGTTCCCCCTCAGTACACTTCTGACCAAGAGAGTCATGAACCTCTGATATGGCAAATAGTTGAGGACTTTGACAGTGTTGCTCTTGGCAGATATCTTCTCAAGCAGTTCAGTCCAAAATACTATAACATAGTCTATATGCAAGTCATGCACTATAGAATAGAAAAGATTTAGTATATGGCTGCTGGCATTGTCAGTCCCATATGATTTTGCTATTAAGCACCGGTTGATGACAGAGAACAATGCATAGTAGAAAGGTGGCAGATTGTTCTTCTTGAATTGGCTGACTTTGTTTAATGCACCAACATAGCCCATTTCTGTAATTCTAGCAAGAGCAGTTTCTTCAGTGGGTAATTCATCAAATTCTGTTCTGCCCTCCCTTGAATTAGCTTCTCGTAATTGAAGGGATCTTCGAAACAACTCAAGAGAAATGTCAGCAGAGAAGAAATCAACTTTGACTCTGAGAACTGGACATCTGATTTGTCCAATAGTGATGTGAGTGAGATGGATGGTCTTCCATGCCTGTTGAACATAGATTTCTGGCACATCAGGACTATCAGACAGTGCTTTGTTCAGAGGGTGATTCTGAAGGATGAGATTCACCAAAGGATGGATGTTCAAATTGAACTCAAACTTGTGGTTGTTGACAGTCTGAGGCACCATGTCAGATGGTAGGATGAGAAACATGTCAGGATTGATATTTGGTGGTGGAAGATCAGTTGTTCTGTTTGATGGAATGGAGTGCTCCTGCAGAGCCTCATGGACAAAGTTTTCATCCATTTGTACATTCGGAGAATTTCTAGCTGCCATTTGACCTGAAAGATGAGACAGAAAGATTTGGACAAGGTCCAAGATGTCAGAAACAACATTTTGAAAAATTTGACATTGAAAGGCATTCTCTGAAATTCACCAAGTATAGGATTCGCAGAACACTAAGTTGTGAATCCCTAAACTTAGGAATGGAATAACAAAGGAAGTGTTCAGGATTCGCAAGGAAGCATTCTGCGAATCCCACACTTAAGAAAAATTAGACATAACTCAGAATTCGCAAGATGTTAGTCTGCGAATTCTTCACTTAGAAGAATTTGACATTTAAGAACATTCAGGATTAGCATAATTAGGGCTAGCGAATCCTGTCCTTGGGGTTTTTCTAAGAGATACAACAAAGGATTCGTGAACAACAAGTACATCAAGGATTCATAAAACACTTAAATCTTTCAAAAATCTTGAGAAACTTAGCATTTTGCTTGAATATTCAAAGTGTTCTGAAGAACACCACGGACACTGTCTTAAACCTAAATTTCAAAACTTACTAAAATCGACGATTAAACTAAGAAATTTGCATTACTGGAATCAATTTAGTGTTGTGAATGTGCTTGTAACCTTTAAGTTGGTTTTTAATCTCAGATTAAACATTAATTTTTGAAAATCAACCAAGAACAGTCGATAAGTCGTCTAAGCATATCAATCGAAAAAATCAATTTTGTGAGATCAAAAGTTAAGTTTTAGATTGATTAAGTTATTAAAATGGTTTTAGAACAATATTACGAGGGTCATGATACCACAATAGCATCAAGTTTTAGATATTTGTTTCCGAGATTTCAAGAATATCTTTAAGTGTTCGTTCGAAGTTCAAGAGTCCAAAAAAAAATTTGTCCAGAAATGAACCCTAAATCTAATCCAAGTCAAGATAACCTGCATTAAACAATCACAATGATAAAGACAATGTAAGACAAACAAGATTTAAACAACCAATCAACCTGATGTGAAATATGAAGATGGAATCGAAGAGTCGACTGAAGAACTCGTAAAAAGGGTTTTTGCTTTCTGAAGGTTGCGAGCTTTGAAAAGTGAGGATGAAAATACTAAGTGTCGTATTTATACCCAAAAAGAGTTAGACACATGGCAAGAAAGGATTGGACCTCAACTTTCGCAAGATGATGTGGCAAGAGTGTTGCTCATTGAAGAATTCGCAAGAAACGTGTGTGAGGATTCGGAAGGAACAAGTTTACAAATCCTGTGCAAGAAATGCAACTTTCGCAGGCAAGCTATCTGCGAGTTCTGAATCTTTCGCAAGCATAAAGGATGTGAATCCTTAAGAATTCGTAGATATTACTTCTACGAATGTCCAAAATTCGTATACCTTTAGTTTGCGAATTCTACAAGTTTCGCAAATGTTCACTTTGCGAAACCTGATGCTTCCTCAAACTAATAGTCTACAAATTCTAGACTTAGAACAATTTCCATTTATCAAAAACATTCCAAATTGGGAAATTTGCTATTTTAAGAAACTTTTCAAAGAATTTGCCAAAAATAGAAACTTTCTATTTAAAGACACTTTCTAAAAATGGCATTTTGACCAATTTTAATTCAGAAAATATTTTACACACACACCACTTACAACACATCTTTACTCTCCCTTGATGTAGCAGTGTAGTACTCCCTTGAGTTCATCAGATACTCCCCCTTGATCTGATATCTGGTTGATCTTGTTTGACACTATTTGTTGTTGTCAAATATCTAATATTCATTGATGTTTGTAATTGCTTCTTGCAGCTCCCCCTTAACATGTTGTGGATCTTTGTAAAGGTTTGTGCAAACATGCTCCCCCTTCATATCAACTTTTGACAGTTGTGTATGAGTTCTAAGCTGTTGTACTTAGAAGTCATTATTTTGACATTGAGGCATGAGTCCTGATCTGTAGTAATCAGAAGTCATTGTTCCTTCAGTCCTTCTTGACTGGGACATCATCTAATTGTTCCTTCAGTCCTTCTTGACTGAGACATCATCTATCTTCTCTTTTCCTTTTTCTTCTACCTGCAACACAGGTTTAGTTTTTGGTACCCAGATAAACTTGGGTCTAGTTTGGTCAGTATTTGAGAATCTCTTTGAGTGATTCTCATACCTGTGATAAGCACTGTGATGATAAGGTATATTATATGCTTGTGCTTTGTAAGTGAACTTATCAGAGTAACAATAAGAGCAACATAATTTTATTTTTGCTATCCCGATCATATGATTTGCTGATTTGACAAAGTCAGGTGCAAAAGACTTACCTCTTGAAGCTATGTTCTTCTTCTTGTTAGCTCTGTGAAGTTTTGCTGCTTCTGGAGAACCCTTTACAACCCAGACCATTTGATCTTTCCTTGGAGACTGAGTTGGCGATTTTTGAAAATGGTTAGCACTCTTATCAACTGATTTCACATAAAAGGACTTTGGAGTTTTAATCTGATCTGGTTTAGAGACATTAGATTTCATAGTTTGTTTTCTAAAAACCATTTTCTAAAACATGCTTGATACTGACTGAAAAGAACACATTGATTCAGCTGAGTCATCATCATAGGAAGATGAAATAGATGTATCAGTTGTTAACTTGTTAGACAGGTCAGTATTATCAATCTCAAGTTGTTGAATTTTATCACACAGCTTGGATTTCTCATTGCAAAGTTTATCAAATTTGCTCTGAATTCTAGATTTACTCCTTTTCTCCTTTATAATCTCAGTAGATAAGTTTGCCAATTTACTGGTTAGCTTTGAGATTTCTTTTTCAAAAATCTTTCTCTCTTCCTCAAAGTCTTTTTCTAAAATCTGATTTTTGTCTGAAATTTCTTTGAACAGATTAACATTTTTGTTTTTAAAACCTTTTCTCTCATCATCAAAGGATTTCCTTTCAGATATAATGAGCTGTTCAAAGTCAGAAACTTGTTTTAAAAGATTTGAGACTTTAATTTCTAATTGTTCCTTCTCAGACTCAGACTTCTTGGAAATATCAGACAGTCTCTGGTTAAAAGTCTTTTCCAGTTCAACTATTTCTTTGTTCTTTCTCTCATCCACTCTCTTAAGCCAGTCATGACCTTTGTCTTGATACAACTTCACTTGAACTTCATCCTTTGTCACTTTGACATTTAAAACATCCATATCATCTCTCAATTTCTTGTTTTGACATATGAGAGATTCAAGTTCAGCTTCCATTTTGGGTATCTCTGGCATGTAGGATAATGCACATTCTCTTGGAGTGAGTACAGTAATTCCCATATCATCTGTGTATGGCATCTTTTCTGTGTGTCTGAAATATGTGCTTGAAGTGATCTTTGGTCAGAAAATCAGATATTGAAGTACAGAAAATCAACAAGTATGCAAAAATGTGAATAATAAGGCAAGAATTCACAAACAACAAACAAAGGATACTCAAAGGATATAACTTTCGCAAACCAAAGGATTTGAACCAAGATTCGCAAGCAAGAAGGTTGAGAAAGTTGTGAAATTCGCAAGATAGAAGTCTGCGAATTCTGAAACTTTCGTAAGCTATACTCTGCGAATTCTCAAAAATTCGTAAGCAAGCAGTTTGCGAGTCCTTTGACTTTTGCAGGAAACACTTCTGCGAATTTAGCACTTGGAATATTTTCAACTTCAATCTTGAGAATCCTTGATCCTGCGAGTTCTAAGAGTTTTGCGAGTTCTTCACTGTATCTGCGAAAACTTTATGTTTCGAGCATTTTCTTCAACTTTTCACCAAATCCATAACAAAACTTGTTCAATTTGTACCAAATTTTGACAGTATGCTCTATTAATGATCGTGAGCAAACCCTAATCACTTGATTTCCATGAACTTCAAAAAATGTGACTCTGTGATTCTGGACAGTTCGCAGATGAGTATTTTCAAAAAACCAAAGATTGATCAAATAGACTAATCAAACTTGATCAAATCTATTTCTGAACAACATGAAACATGTTTATCTTCATCATACGCATCTATTGAACCTTAAGTTGCATCAAAATAGACACTGAATCACAAAATCACCAATTGAACAGTGAAGTTTTCGAAAATGGAAAAAAACTGGAACTAATTTCTGCACAAATTGGTTGAATCTGAGTTTATGAGGTAGCTCTTATACCAATTGTTGTTCCAGATTGAAGCACACACAATAATAATCAGAGTATTAACAAATAAGAATCAAAGGAAAGAGATCATTGATTGAGAAAAACACTGTATTCATATGTCTCATTAAGGAGGCTGGCTACAATACTATGAAAGAGATGACAAGGAAAACTTAACCTAAAAGGGAAATAACAAGGGACTATATATAGGGTCAATTAACTTGACTCCTACACAAGTCAAACTTAACAAAAAACATAACAAAAGATAACAAGGGACTAACTATTACAACTTGATTAAACCTGATCTAACAAGTAGGCACTCTAATATTTCTAGAGTGGCACTCAGGGTTTTTTGGATTTTTAGGTACTGACTACAACTTACGGAAACTCACCCCCTCAAACTTAGGACTTCATTGTTAGTCTCAACCATCGAATTTGTGAATGATACAAATAGATATCCAATCACAAAACACTTAGAAATATATTCTTGTTCTTTGTCACAAAAAGGAAGTGTATGCGATGATCATATTCTTCATCGGATTCAATTCAAGCCAAGTCCTTATTCAAAGACCTCAAAAGAATCGATTAAGTATCTTCAGATTTGGACCATCAGATTCATAATATGGAATAATTTAAACTGATCAACTTTAGATATGTATCCTTGAAATCTGATAGAAGTTTATATCTTTTTTCAGATTCTCAAAGTACCTCAGAAATATTCCAAGTCTTTGTTATCCAGTAGACTTTACTTCATAATTGTCCCTGGAAACTGTTGTATAGCTTATACTTCATAATAGACAAAATAGGATTTTTACTTGTAAAAATCTTACAACTATCTAATTGATTAAAAGTGTAAAAGCCTTCAACAAAATCAAAGAGTAGTTGAAGAGAGGTTAAGATAGTCATCAAAGCAGATTTGGTTGTCATCTAGCTGAAAGAAGATCAATACAAGATAAAGTCAACTAGTAGTCTGACAGATACTACTACCAGCATGCCTGATTTTGAAGTGCAAACTTGTCCAACAATTCTGTCTAATGGTTCTGTAACGTTTAGTAAAGTTGCATATGTTCAAAGACTTAAATATAGTCTTTTAAGTATAAGTCAACTGTGTGATAAAGGTTTTCTAGTCAAATTTCTTGAAAATAAATGCTCCATCTTTTCTTCAGAAAATTTAGATATTTTTTTTTAGGATTTCGAAAAAAATAATGTCTATGTGATAGATATGTCTTCTACAAAATCCTCCTCCCCAAATGTATGTTTCTTCTCAAGGGCCACATCTGAACAAAATTGGCTATGGTACAAACATCTTTCTCACCTTAACTTCAAAACTATTAGCAATCTTTCTCAAAAAGGACTTGTTAAGGGTCTTCCCTCTTTGTTTTACTCAAAAAAAAAAGCTTTGTGGAGCTTGTGAAAAGGGGAAGCATTCAAAATCTAGTTTTAAATCCAAAAGTTGTTCCTCAATCATATCTCCTCTTCACCTTCTGCATATGGACCTATGTGGACCAGTAAATGTGTTAAGTCTTGGAGGTAAAAGTTACACTCTTATAATTGTTGATGAGTTCTCAAGGTAAACTTGGGTATTTTTCTTACAATCTAAGTGAAGCCCTTGAGAAAATAGTTCGCTTCATCAAAAGAATTGAAGTACTCATTGATACCAAGGTTAGATCACTAAGAAGTGACAATGGAACTGAATTCAAGAATTTCATTCTTAGAAAAATTTTGTTCTACCAATGGTATTTCTCATAATTTTTCAGCTGCCAGAACCCCACAAGAAAATGGTGTTGTTGAAAGAAGAAAAAAAACTCTATGTGAGGCTGCTAGGTCAATGATTAGTGATGCTTGTCTTCCTACCTACTTCAATGAAGAAACTGTAAATACTGCATGTTTTACTCAAAATAGATCTATCATTGTAAAGAAACATCAAAAGACTCCATACGAACTCTTTCATGGAAGAAAACCAAACATTAGTTTCTTTCACACATTCAGATGTATATGTCAGATTCTTAATGATAGAGATTATCTTGGGAAATTTGATCCCATGTCTGATGAAGGAATATTTGGGGGATATTCTACTATCTTAAAAGCTTTCAGAGTATATAATCAAAGAAGAAAATGTATTGATGAGTCTATACATGTTCACTTTGATGACAATGAAACAACACCATCCTCTTCCTCTGACACCTTTAATGAAGATGAACTCAATGAATGTATCTCTCTATAACTACTGAGACTTAATCATCACACTTCTTCAGACACTTTCTTACCCTCTTAACCTCATCTTTCTCTCTCAACCAATCTTCGAATCAACTTTTTCTACCTACCTCTTTCGAACTTGAAAATAACACATCAGATCCAACTTCTACATCTGATGATATCACCTTACCTCAAGTTGTTTGATGAGTCTATACATGTTCACTTTGATGAAAATGAAACGACACCATCATCTTCCTCTGACACCTTTAATGAAGATGAACTCAATGAATGCATCTCTCTGCAACTATTGAGATCTAATCATGACACTTCTTCAGATACTTTCTCCAATACCCTCTTAACCTCATCTTCATCTCTCAACCACTCTTCTGATCAACTTTTTCTGCCTACCTCTTTCGAACCTGAAAATAACATATCAGATCCAACTTCTACATTCGATGATATCACCTTACCTCAAGTTGAAAATACTCTTCTAGTTTATGACTCTTCAGATATAGATAACAATTCCTCAATACCTCTTCATGCTGCCACTAAATGGATAAAAAGCCATCCCATTGAGCAAATAATAGGGGATCATCACACTGGTGCAAAAACTGGAAGGTCAGCCAACATGTATCTTTATGTTAACTTTCTCTCTCTCATAGAACCCAAGAAAACTGAAGATATCATTCAAGACCCCAATTGGATAAATGCCATGCAAGAGGAACTGCTTCAATTTGATCGAAACAAAGTACGGAACCTTGATCCAAAACTCCCAGGTAAATCCGTCATTGGAACAAAATGGATCTTTCGACACAAAATGGATGAAGATGGCATTGTCATCTGAAATAAATCCATACTAGTGGCTCAAGGTTACTGCCAATAGGAAGGAATTGACTATGATGAGATATTTGCTCCCGTAGCAAGACTTTAAGCAATCAGAATCTTCCTAGCGTATGTTGCCTACAGAAACTTCAAAATGTTTCAAAATGGATGTCAAAAGTGTTTTTCTCAATGGAAAAGTATCAGAAGAAGTATACGTAAAGCAACCAACCTCTAGGATTTGAAGATCCATCAAATCCATATTATGTATAAAAATTAGATAAAGCACTCTATGGACTCAAACAAGCTCCATGGGCATGGTATGATTCTCTCTCTACCTTTCTTATTGATAACAACTTCATTCATGGCAAGATTGATAACATCTATTTCTTAAGAAAATTGGTGGTGATGTCATTCTTGTTCAAATTTATGTAGATGATGTCAATATTTGGTGCAACTGATATTTCTCTTTATGAGAACTTTGCTAATCTTATGCATATTAAATATGAAATGAGTATGATGGGTGAATTAACCTTTTTCTTGGGTTTGCAAGTAAAAAAATGAATGATGGGATTTTCATTAATCTATACTATCTTATAAAGCAGATTTCAAAAAGTCTTAAAAACAACTTTTGTTGCACTATGTACTGCTGTTTAATGTACAATCTCTTAAAATCTCTTAATTACAACTTTAAGAGCCTAAGGTACAACTACACTGATACATAACATCTTTCACATCTCATAACCCGTACAACTGATCGGCTCTTTATCCAAGGCGATGCTTCAAACTTTTTTCCTACTCTCAAGATGACGCTTCGAGTGATACATGGTGATCTCAAATATGCAGGGATTCTTAAATTTATCGCATCCCTTCTACTTTTGCTCCTCTTGCTGCTCTCGACGAAGACACATCACGTACACGATTTAGGGTTTGCTCTCAATCGAATTTTTCTACAATTGATTTTTGTTTGTTCTCAATCAATTTGGATGTTGTGTATACATACCAAACGATTTTGATTTTTTTTTGCTCTCAATCGATTTTGATGTTATGTATACATACCAACCGATTTTGATTTTTGTTTGTTCCTCTCAATCAGTTTTTGATTTTTGTTTGCTCTCTTGTTTGCTCTCAAACGAACTCTGTTTGATTCATATATACTGTGAATCCAAGATCTCTAAATCCTAGAGAGAGAAAGTAGAGAGAGAGAGAGAGAGAGTTCAAGGCGCAAAGTTTGAATGCATTCAAAGTAAGCGTGTAAGAGTTACAAGGAACAAGGACCAAAGGGACTTAAATACCTTGGTCAATACAACACAATATGAGACACTGAACACAGTATAAGACCAAGCTTATAAATACAATGATTACTATAAAATCAGACTTAACAATCTCCCCCTTAGTAATCATTGGCGCTGTGGTCTTCAAAAACCATCTTCTAAATCAGCACGTACCATCTAAGCGACTTTGCAAAGCTTTCTTACTTTTAAAACAAATTTCTTCTCAGCATTTTTCAGTTTGAGATATCTTTGCTGTCTTGACAAGGCTGGACCAGTTTGAGTATGCTTGAAAGAACAATTGGTTCATTAGCTTGTGCTCTATACGATACACCTCTTTTAAATGAACTTTAAGAATTTGTGGTGATCGGAGCTTGAACAGCAAAAGACTAGTATAACTGAAGAAATTAGAATCTTTTGAGCAAATCTTGATTAGCAGAAAAACTTTGGAGCTCTTTGTCTTTTTAAACATCTCCTTAACTTCTCCCCCTCATGACCTTGATGATCGGAATCAACTTGGTCATGCAAATGTTGGAGACGAGACAACTTAAGATCTGCAAAATCAAAGTAAAGGAGAAAACCGGGAAGGTTTGCGCTACACATTGGTGGCGCAAAGGGAGGTTTGCGCTAGCCGAAGGTGGCGCAAAGCAAGGTTTGTGCGACCAACTGTTGGCGCAAATCTGACTTGAACTCAGAAAATTTTACCTTTTTAAGCTCTTTGACTCCCCCTACACAAATGCACTAGATTTGACAATTCAAGTTAGCATTCATGTAGAAAACCATATACTCCCCCTCAAAAACAAATAAGATCATTTCAGAAATTTCTCCTTTATTCACTCCCCCTTGAATAATGCACAAACCCATTTATAAAGAAAATATGAGAACACAAGAAATGAAACATCAATGTAGAAAGAAAAATATACTGAATATGTATTTTGAAACGACTAAATATATAAAAAATTTAAACAGAAACAAATAAAATTATACTTAGTAAAATATCACAATAAAATCCATCAGATGAAATCAAATGTATGTTTTTTTTTGATACAGAACCAAGTTTTATTGCATATCAAGTTAAGACATGTTCAGTTTCAAAAACTTTCATCAATCTATTCAATGTGCTCGCATATGAACTCTGATTAGCTTCAAGAAAATGCAATTCTAAAAATATAATAGAGAACTTTGCATATAATCACACTAATCCATCAAGAATTCAGACTTTCACAAATTTACAGGTTTATTGCAACTTAGAAATATCACCAAGTATCATGAGATGTGTGCTCATTGGCATCTTTTAGCATTGTGCTCTATGACATCTTAACATGAATGTGCTCTTTGGCATCTTTTAAGCTTGTGCACTTTGGCATATTTTAATCAACAAGTTCGGTAAGTAAAGAACATGCCGTAAACGTAACTTTCTATCTGACCCTATTGCAGGATTTGGGTCAGCCGCTCCCAGACCAGATGGCCTTAGGGGACTAGGTGTCAAGCACCCCTTGGAACTTACTTTCCCAGATCAGAAAGGCTACATCGACATATCCTAAACCCATTTATACCAGTAGAACATGACTTTCGATCTGATTCTATAGAAAGATTTGGGTTTGATCACTCCCATATCAATTGACCTTAGGGGACCAGATGACAAGCATCCCACATAACTTACTTTCCCAAACCAGAAAGGTCACAAGTACAAACTTTTAAACTTAGAGATTTCTGATTTATAAGAATTTAATAATCATCTCAAACACAAAGTTTTACGTCTAAGTGCTTAGCCCATATTTTCATTACGATCCAAAATTCCAACCTTTTAGGTTTTCTAAGTATTGTAAACTATAAATAATCCGAATCACACAACTTTAAAGCAATATCAAAAGCTACAAACATGTTGCTGACTTTTCGACTTTTGTTAGACTTGAAAGTTGAACATATAAAACTTTGATATAAACAAAGCAACTTGAAAATTTATCCTAGACACACATTTTATTCAAAAGAAAGAAATATTGTAAGACTTTTACTTTATAGAATAAAATTTGTAAAGATTTAAACTTTTAAATTCAACATGCCGAGATTTAAAAATAGAAATATTTGATTGGCAAATCTATATTCAGTTGAAACAAAATATAATTCAATAATATTATCTTCTACATAATGTATAAAAAAAAATATGTGTCTCATTCGAAAAAATTGGGTTGAACAAATTCAGGAGTTGAAATAAATTTGCTCAGATTCTTTTAAAAACAATTGAGAAAACTGGAACAACATCATTATCAGAAATAAATGCAGCGGAAATTAAGTAGATGTACTCACAGTTTCTCATTAGTCAGAAGCTTAAAGCATTGAAGAATGAGTCCTAGACTGACATGTCTAGAAGTCAATGTCTTTGAAGCACGAGTTCTAAGCTGATGTAATTAGAAGCCAAAATGTTGACAATGAAGTCCGGGTCTTGAGCTGATTTACTCAAGAGCCATTGTTCTCTTACTCCCCCTTGACATGAGGTGCCTGCAACTTAGAATCAGTTCGAGATTTTGGTACCCACTTGAATTTGGGCCCATGTTTGTTAGTTGCAGTTCTTATGGGGAAATAATGATTAGATTTGACATAAGAAGCATGAGAAAGATTATCAGAAAAATAAGCACAGTCATCAGACGAATACAAAGCATAATCATCTGAACTAGAATCAGAAGAAGAATATGAGACATTTTTGGAAATTTGAATCATTTGCTTTATTGAATATTTTGAAATTTTCTTACAAACAACAAATGAATCACTTTTATAAAGTTTGTCTACACATTTATCCCCATCAATCTGAAATTCATCTGATATCCGCTTCGCTCTCCAAATCTTCTTTGATGACTTGCTCAAAGTCCTATATGAAATATTAGAATCAGAAGAATTAGAACTATCAGAAAGAACTTTATCTTGTTTCTTCGACTTCTTTGACCGTCTTCTTTTACGTTTAGGTTTATAATACTGATCATTTAGCGTAAAAGATTCATCAAGAATTCCCGAATTAATATTTAAATCAGAAGAAATAATTTTACCTAAGCAACCAATTTGATCAGACAATAAATCTGAACTTACCTCGGAGTCAGAATTATTTTGAGAAAATATATCAGATTTAGAAACTTCCATTCTGTTTACTTGACAATCAGAAGAAAAGTTAGAAATAGAATCTTGTTTTTGAGAAAATATTTTTTCTTCAAGACTAGATGTCATGAAAGAAAGAATAATATCAGATTCAATTTCTTTTAAAATATTTTGATCTTCCATCTTATCTTAAAGATCAATGATTTTGCTTTCTAAAATTAAAGGAGGTGTATATCTCTTAGAATCATAAATGATTGGAGATATATTTTCCCTATCAGATTTATTAGCAAAAATATCAACAAAATCATCAGACACTGAAGATTTGACAGAAGATATATCATTTAAAACTTTTCTACCTCTTCTTGATTTGTCAGAAAAATATTTTGCATTTTCTCTCGTGTAAACAAAAGGAATTTCATTTTTCTTGTTATTTGTCCTTTTGTCATTTTCGATTTCTAACACTTGCTTTTCGTTCATCCAATCAATTTTAAATTGAGGAGCATATTGAGCAAGTGTTAGATAATCATATTTATATAAAGTAGGGGATTTTTCAATCGCATTATTTAAACAATGTGGATTTTTAAAACCAAGTCCCCATTTTTCTTTTAAAGCTTCCTCACTCCTTGGTTTATTCATAAAAATTGTTTTCTCAGATTGGTTTATTCGATATAACTTTTCTTCTAATTTATTTATTTTATCCGAAAAACTGTCTTTTAAAATGGTCATAGCGGTCAAAGACTCAAGATAAGACTTATTTGATTTTTCAAAATCATCTAATTTCTTTTGAAAGATGTCTTTTGTATTTTCTAAAATAGATTTTTCATCTTTCAAATAAATTTTCAATTTGTCAATCAAATCTGACTTTTCTGCATTTAAGTTCTTTTCAGATAATAACTTTAAGCGAAGATCATGTAAAGTAGTAATTATAATATCCATCTGAGAAGAAATGAAAGTGTAATCAAAATCAGAAATTACCTCGTCTTCATCAGTGTCAGAATCATCATCTGACTGATCATCTCCAACAAAGCACATCTGAGCGATCTCGACATTTGCAGCTTCATCGTCAGAGTGATCCAGCCAGAACTCTTCTTCTGCTAGCAAAGCTGTTCCGTTCTCTCTTTTCTCGGCCAGTTCCAATTTCTTTCGATAGTAAGTTGAGTCCCTAACTTTCTTCACTTTACACTCCTTAGATATGTGACCCGTCTTTCCACAGTTATAGCAGGCAATAATCTTTGGCTCGGGCACTTTGACTCTTGAACGAGAAGTGAAGCGAGAAGTGTTGGAACTCGAACGTGGTTGGAACTTTTTCTGGTAATGTTGAGAAAAAAGGATCATAGGTTTCTGCAGTGCCTCGCCATCATCATCAGTTGACCCGTCGTAAGCATTATCAGACAATGCTTGTTCTGTCAATTGTTTCGTGATGAGAGCAATCGGGTCCACTGACTTTTTGTTCTTCTTTTCAAGCTTTGCTTTCTTCTCTAGCACCAAGCTCTCATCAGTCATCAGAATCTCATATAATTCCTGAATCTGCATAGTAGAGATCCGAACATCGTTCCTCAGTCTGTGACAAGATTTGTTCCATTCAGGCTGAAGAGCATTGAGGAATTTTAGATTCGTCTCAAGCTCTGTCTTGTTCACATTTATATTTCGCAGATCATTCAGCACTGTACAGAATTTGTCAAAAACACTATTTAGAGACTCAGATTCTTTGGCTTTAAACTCCTCAAAATTGTTCATATAACGTGTATGACGGAGTTGAGTTGCGACCGATGAACCAAGCATGATCTTTTCCAATTGTGCCCACAAAAGATTTGGATAATCCTTGCAATGATCAACCCGGTTGTAGACAGAGTTTGGTAAAGCTAACATCAGATTAGCTTTTAATTCTCGATCAGCTTTCATTCGCAAAGCCTCTTCAGTTGTTGCAGGAGTCTCTTTATTAGGCTTTATGAAAGGTCCTTCAGTTAGAGATTTCATCATGTTATCTCTATTAGCTTGACGCTCGATGAAGTTCAGGAACCTATCTTGCCATTGAGTGAATTCATTTTCGTCAACTAGAACTGGAGGACGAGTTTCTGTGCCTAATTGCATCATCAGATCATTCTTGTAAAACTGAGCTTGGAAAGCAAACTTCGCAGAATCCATATTTCAGAAACTCAGAAAAATTCTAAGTCTGGACTGAGAACTGGCGCAAACTTGAGATTTTCGTGAGAGGCAGGTAGCGCGAACTGAGATTCTCGCGAGCAGTATGAGACGCAAATGAGACTTTGCGTGAGAAGAGCAAGACGCAAACTGTACTTTGCGTGATAAGGCAATGGAGCAAACTAGGTTTGCGTGATCAAGGTCTAATGAGAATCTGACTTTGCTTGAGAGGCTAGAAACGCAAACTGTAGTTCTCTCAAACAGAAGGAGACGCAAAGTAACTTTGCGTGACGGACTTGTGAAGAGAACTTGTACTATGCGTGATACACTAGAGACGCAAAGTATACTTCTCTTGATGCACGGGAGACGCAAAGTTAGCTTTGCGTGATCAGAAACCTGGTTGAAAACCTGAAATACACTGGTGCAAAGATTAGAACAACAAGAAACTAGCGCAAACTAATATGAACTCGCGCAAACTTATGCGCAAACTATAGATCTAGCGCAAACCGATGAAGAAACACAAAAAAATCTTCTAAAAATCGAATACAAAACTGAATTTGTTGCAATTTTTCTTGTCCAAATAAGTTCGAAAACAACTTTTTAACACTTTTCAATCAACCATTTCGATTAGAAAACACAAAAACAAGAATTCGAGAATAGCACAGTACGCAAAAACGAGTTTTCCAGAAAATCGAAATTTTTTAAAATCGACAATCAAAACCTGAATTTCTTGAAAATCGATGTGAATTAAAAGTGTATAGCAATCAAAATCGAATCCAACAAACCAATTTTCACAAGAATTCGTTCACAAAACAGTCCGAATTTGATGAAAAAGCAACAAAACGAGATTTTATTGAAAAATTCAAGAAAATCGATCAAATTTTCTGCTTTAATCCACAAATTCATAAACGAAAATCAAATCTCTCAATTCTCTCAAGATCTAGATTAGCTCTGATACCAATTGTGAATCCAAGATCTCTAAATCCTAGAGAGAGAAAGTAGAGAGAGAGAGAGTTCAAGGCGCAAAGTTTGAATGTATTCAAAGTAAGCATATAAGAGTTACAAGGAACAAGGACCAAAGGGACTTAAATACCCTGGTCAATAACACAGTATGAGACACTGAACACAGTATAAGACCAAGCCTATAAATACAATGATTACTATAAAATCAGACTTAACATATACCATCGATTTTTGAGAAATCATCTTCATAAATGCTTCATTCTTATTTTTTTCTCTAAATCGATTTTGATGTTGTTTATACGTACCAAATGATTTTGATTTTTGTTTGCTCCTTTGGATCAATTTTTGATTTTTGTTTGCTTTCTTGTTGCTCTTAAACGATTTTGATTCATATATACCATCGATTTTTGAGAAATCATCTTCTTAAATTCTTCATTTTGATTATTCATTTGACAAAATCATAAAGCTGATGTGTTGCTTATGATTATAAAGCTCAAACATTCTTAATAAATAGTATTATGATGCCATGAAATTGCTTAAGATGCATAAAGTTGTTTGGTAGAGAGAGTTTGAATGTAGATTCGTACCAAATTTATCTTTTATTATTATGTGTACATTTGACTTTCCATATTGTAAAATCTCAGCAACATAAGTTGTATCCTTATGATTATGGCTCCCTGGTTAAATGGTGGTTTCCCAGGTATTATGTAAGGAAATATTCTCTGTATTATACCATCCCAAGTACTAATAAGTAAAGTCATGTATTCATCTGTGATAACTCAGTTTCACAATGTCTCTTTTTGGTTGTATGTTATTCATATACCATCGATTTTGATGTTGTGTATAGATACCAATCAATTTTGATTTTTGTTTGCTCCTCTCAATCAATTTTGGTTTTTGTTTGCTTCTCTCGAATTTTTTTGATTTTTTTTTTGCTCCTCTCAATCTATTTTGATTTTTGTTTGCTTCTCTCGAAAAATTTTGATTTTTCTTTGCTCCTCTCAATCGATTTTGATTTTTGTTTGCTTCTCTCAAAAATTTTTGATCTTTCTTTGCTCCTCTCAATCGATTTTGATTTTTGTTTGCTTCTCTGACTCAAAAGATTTTGATTTTTGTTTGCTTCTCCCGAAAAATTTTGATTTTTGTTTTCTCCTCTCAATCGATTTTGATTTTTGTTTGCTTCTCTCAAACGATTTTGATTTTTGTTTGTTCCTCTCGATCGATTTTGATTTTTATTTGTTTCTCTCAAACGATTTTGATTTTTGTTTGCTCCTCTTAATCAATTTTTTATTTTCGTTTGCAGGTATACCATTCACACGCTCCTGAATACTGATATGCTTCTGAAGACTCATACCTCATGGTGGTATTCCTTTTCCATTTCACTTACCTGTGAAAAATCAATCCTTCGATTTTTGTCAAATGAAAACAATTTTGGTCCAGGATGTAATGATGTGTACTTGATGTTGTTTAACAAAAGCAACACCAAAATAACAAAAGGTTTATGTTTTTATCAAATTTCTAACACAGAGCAAATGCAAAGAGTAGATTAAATCACATTTCACATGTTATAGCTATAAAGCAAAAAGAGTAACTAATCTATGATAGACCAGGGGCCTTAGATGACATATCCTCTTGGCTTAAATTTTAACTACCTCTTGGCATAGTTTTATGACTTTTTTGTTGTTTGAGCTCTTATTCGATATTTGTTTTTCCATGGGTTTGTAGTCTTATTATGATTATAATCTTAACTTGTGGCTCATCATCATTTTATTGATCTGTAAACCAGGTTCAGAGAAGTGAGCACCAATGGTTCTCAATTGATCAAACCCGCGACACAAATTCTAGCAACATTGGAGGGGGTTCACGCCTGATGATCTTCAAGTTTAATAAGGTATTTAACTTCTATGAAATTTCAAATATATTTGTGTTAGTGCAATGTCTAATATTCTTTTTCAATTATTTTATGCGTTTCTGGCATGGTATTAGTAGCCATGCTTGATGATTTTGCTTTGAAACAACCATTTTACACCTGTTAAGAAAACAAGTGATGAATTCTCTTTGTGTTAAAATTTGGGATCACCATTTGTATTCAAATTTTGGCTTTTATCTTCGATTACTATGTAATAATTAGCTTGATATTGTCTTCATCTAACTTGTAATATTGTAGTTCAATTGATTAACTGCTGAACAAGTTTATCAAGAAAATTAATAGGTCTCCTCCAGCTGTGAGTCATAGCTTTATATAAGGAATCATCTCTTTAACAAGAAGATCCTAGCTGAGTTATTCGTTACTGTGTCAATTTTTTCCTCATTTTCTCTAAATATCTAGCTGAATTTTAGTTCTTTTGTTTTATGTATTGGTGATGTAGCAACAACATGTTTAGGAAATCTGGAACAAACATGTTTTAATTTTAGTTCTATTGGTTTTCAAAATGTAGATCAAAGGCCCATTAAACACCTTAAGTTGAAAATGAATTTTAGGCATAACAGTTAACTAGAGCCTCTTTATATTCCATATATACAAATCAAGATAAATACAAATAATTTGGTTTGAAAGCTTCAGAAAGTTGTTTGTGGATTTCTATTTATAATCCAACAATAGTGGGAAGAATAAGAAAACCCCCAAATTTGATCCTAAAGTATGTGATGACTTCAAATACTGCTTCTAAACCTCACTGTAAGATGGGCTTGTATATTAGAATAATGTTCCATGATTATACTAATGGCCTAAGTGGGGACACTAGATGATATACCTAATGTTCTCTGTCATTATGCACACATTCATCTGCAATCCATGTCATGAGACCTCCTTGTTGACATTACATTTTATGTTTGTTTTAGTTACTCCCTTATGTGTATTTTTATTGTCATATATATATATATATATATATATATATTTGTTGTACATGTCTACAGTTGATTGAACTCTTCATTTGTTGCCTAGCATACAAAACAAAACTTTAGCCTTCACAAAGCTTTTTCGCAAGCTTGGTTGTTCATTTTACCTTATCTATTTGAAGTTAAATATGCTATTTGAAGTTGGCTTCCGCCACCGCAGAAGCTGATCTATCTCTTACTCACCCCATCTGGTTAGGTTTGGCTTTGAACTTCTTGGTGTTCTATTACGAGATTATGAACTCTCCTTAAAGGTATTGTTAAACTCTTCCTTTTAATAATATAGTTCACATTAAAATATGTGCTAAACTGTATATCTCATTTTTTTACTTTGATTTGTATTAGAGGGTGCCATTTGGAAAAACAAGGTTTTGATGAAGCTATTTGGAAAAAACAAGGTTTTGATGAAGCTATCTCCGAGTCCTTGAGTGAGGAAGCCTGCAAAGATAACACTTTAATTATGCAGCTCCTTAGGGACAACCTCATGAGATAATGGACTCAGAATGGAACTTTGTTAATGCACAATATGCAAAAGATTCGACTATGGCATGAAACTTGAGTTTATTGTGAAATGAATCATATGTTCTGGTTTAGAAGAAAAGTATATATTTACCCTTTTATCTTTTAATACCCATCATCTATTAAATGAGTTAGATACTTTTTTTCATTAATTCTTACTTTATCCAATAAATCAATAGCTTAGCAGTGTATTAAGTAGTTTGTTAATGTTGGATAACATCAGTTTGTCAATGGTTTTCTTGCATAGTTGGGGTTATCCATTGCTTGCTTGATTTCATACACGATTTGATTATTCTGTCTTGCTATTTTGTGCTCTAGAATTGTAATTGTGACATGCATAGCTTGACTGGCTTTGATTTGTCACATGTGAATAGAGTGTAACAAACTTTCAATTTAATTTGTAAAAAAAAAAATACAAAGTCCAAAAATGGGTTTAATATGAGAAATAAACCAAATTACAGTTGGTTCTCAAACAAATTAGTACATTTTTTTGGTATACCAGTAATCAAATATCCTTGTTATCACTAAAAGCATACACAAAAAAAAAGAACATAAATCGTGATTGAGGTTGAAAATTTTAAGTTTATCAACATCTCCAGATAAGTTTTTTTGTCATGTACTATATTTTACGCATACTGCTTAAACATGTAAACCAAGTCGATTAGGATAACTAGAGGTCACATTGATGGCCAAGGCCCAAGGGGCCATTGATCGTTGAGAACGAAAATTTTTAAACGTGGTATTTACTTTTTTTCTCACATTTTAAAACCACAATAATTCCCTAAAACATTTACATCCCGTCGCAACGCACGTGTACATAACTAGTCAAAGTAAACATGTCAATGATTTATTAAAGATATTTAATTTTGACAAGTGTTCACCCATGAAAACTTCGATGGCTCCTCCGATCAAGTTACATTCAGATCCAGATGGAAAATCCATTGATGTAACCAACTATCAAGGAATGATTAGATCTCTTTTATATCTTACAACAAGTCATCCATATATTATGTTTTCCACATGTCTTTATGGTAGGTATCAATTCTTAGAGCTAATTTGTTGTATTCAAGTAAAGGGGCTAATTGTGTAAATACCCTTGGGATATAAATAGTTTTGTTAGCTTTGCTTTCATTTCTAAGAACTTAATTGTGTGAGATTTATGGTGTAACTCTTTCTCTCTCTATAATACACATATGACAACTTATTTCCATTGTTGATTTCTTGATTTCATTTCTTAATCTTGTGATCATATACTTGAATCTTGGGATAACAATTGGTATCAGAGCCGAAAACGATTTGATTTGGTTTGATCCAGACAACATTCTTGAAAGAATTGAATATTTTGAAGAAATTGTGTTTGTGAAAAAGTAGTCGACTGTGTCTTCTTGAATTTTATGTAGATTTGAAGTGTCTTGATTGATTTTGTGTTCTAATCATCTAGGTTTTTAATTACAAAATGATCTGATTTGATTTTATTCCACAATTTCAAGATTAGATCAAGAATTTTGAAGATTTAAATATTTTGTTTTCACGAACTATTCTTGAAGTTCTTGAACAATTTGTGTAAAGTATAGATGTTTTGATCCGAATTTGGTATTAGAACATGTTTTAATTGTGTTTGTAATCACAATTCAACCATAATTCCAAAAGATTATTGAGTTTTGTTGATTTTGGAAAGATAAGTTTTTGATCAGAATGAAATCTTCAAAGTCATTGCACGATTAAGATCTTCAAAGTTATCACACAAGTTATCTGTGACAAAGTTGTTTCATTGCACGACAAAGAGTGAAGGGTTGGATTTATCGTAGAAGACTTCTGTAACAAGTGAGTTAATCACACGAGACAGTGTGCGACAAGTGAGTTCATTGCACAACCCTTGTGCGACAAACCATGTTTATCGTATAACTATTGTGCGACATACAGGAATATCTTACAAGCCTCTGTGATATCTTATATCTTTGTGCGATAAGTTCACTTCGACAAATTGACTTTGACAGTTTGACTCAATCTTTGACTTTTCAAGGCTTGACTTTTGAGAGTTGACTTTTTGGTCAAAAGTTGATTTTTGATCAAAAGTTTGGGTTATCTCAAATCATACCGTTTACGATCACTTCAAGTATATCATATGTCTTCAAGGGAAGCAATGGCTATAGGATTAGACCAGAAACCACCTGTTTTGTTTAGAGGAGACTACTCTCAGTGGAAGGACAAACTCCTAGATTTTATAGACAGACAAGAACTGGGTAACAAAATTCTTCTTTCTTTACAAGAAGGTTCAACCAATTTTATAGGTAGTTTGATGTTGCAAGATTTATATAGAATAAACCTCTTAGACTTTGCACGAATGGAGAGTGACGCAAGTATACATTTCTCAATCCATTGTCGTCTTTTACAAGTAATAAAATGGTAAAATACCGAGTATCGATCCACAGGGAAAAAGGAGTAAAAGATTTAAATCAAAGTCCAGAAAAAGAAATGATTTAAGATGGCGATTTTGAAGAAATATTGTTGGTTGGGTTGATTACAAGCTATTGCGAAAACCATTAATTAAAAAGGAAGCAAGGGTGTAAGGATTCGTTAAGATTTCAAAGCGAATAAATCGGGTAGAACTTTGTGACATACAACATCAACTTGTATAAGGCACTCTTTCGAGGTTGAGAAAGGCACGCATCCATGGACTAACATTAATGTTTCCAAAATAAAGTAGTCTTGGCAATGGCACAATCTATCCCTTTTGTAAGTTGTACGGAATGAAACAAGTTTCCTTGGTTCTAATTAACTCTTTCGAGCCTACCTCCGTATCGTTCAAGTTGATGTGTTCAAGATGGCTCATTTCTGAGTTCATCAAACTTTAACATTTCAAAATTATAACCTTGAACGAAGGGTCGGAACGATTTATTATTAGTCAACAAATTTCTACCATCAAAATAGGCCTTTTTTTATCTTAACTTCACCCCACACCCGAGCTAAGGTTGTCAGCCTATCATTGCTCGGTTTCCCTGCATTTTTTTATTTTTAAGAAAAACGAAAGACATGTGTTAAATATTTAAATAACGATGAAATAAAAGTTTGCGAGAACTAAACTTGTCTTACGATACGAAAGTGAAAGATCTAAGTTAGAAAGAGAAATACGACAAAGTAGAATAAATCAAGATGGCTAAAATTTAGAACGTGAACGAAATTCTACGATAACAAACTTTCTCTAGACGGAATGAATAAAGATGCGACTAAAAATAAAGATTTACAATAACATAAAATCATAAACTAAAATGCATAGAATTTAGATGGCAAGAAGAAAAATACTAAAAGATTGATGCATTAATTATAAAAAGAGATGAAAGTTCTTGGAAGAAAACTTCATCTTGGAGGAGCAACACTTGGATACATCATGGGAGAAAAAATGGGATGATGGGAATTATAGAGTGGTGAGGTAGTCATATGAGATTTGGATGACATTGGATGATACAAAAACAAGCAATACACCCTCCTATTTATAGAGCCTTGGAGGAGAAAAGAAAATCTTCCAAAAATCTTTGTCCAAGAGTCCATAAGCTCCAAATTTTAGCACAAAAAATCTTCAAAAGATATCACCAACTCCATTAAGCTTTGTCTTCAATCCAAAGCACAAATACTTTCTTTAATTACATCCCATGGCAACACAACATGCTCTTTCCAATCAACACTAAAAACCAAAAGATTAGCCACAAATTAGCATCAAAAGACAAGTGAATTTGGCCATTGGTTTACCTAAACTCCATAAATGTGAAAATCGAAAATATACATAAAAAAGACTCAATCTAACGAATTTTGACAAATTAAAGAAACGAAAAAGAAACTAAAAGAAGATGTAATGCGTCAATTAAGTTGCCGCATATCACAACCCCAAACTAGAATTGTTGCTTGTCCCCAAGCAACATAAAAGACAACTAAAAATGACTTAAAGATGAAATTAGAACTTGCCGTACCATTGATTTTTCATGCATGCATACCTTTCTATACAATAGATAGCCTTGTATAAACCACTAGACACACATTATCAACAATTGCAAAAATGTTTACCATAAGCTAGCCATGTATCTTAATTGGTTAGACAAATACATTACACATCTAGTCTTAATACCACATGGGTATTTGTATGAGGTTAATATCACTACCTTCTTTTATATATATATATATATATATATATATATATATATATATATATATATATATTTGAATAGCATGCATTTTATGCTATACTATTTTTTTTCATAGTATGCATTTTATGCTCTACTAATTTTTTTTTGAATACCTCTCGTTTTGCACAAGCTCTCTCCCACAACTTAAAATGAACAATGTTCTCATTGTTGGAATATGGATGGCATTAGAAGAGAAGAAAGGAAGTGTGTGAGAGGTAAGAAGGGGTTTTTCAACTATTTCCCAAACGAAAATTTTGCAATGTAAATGTCAAAAGAGGACCCAACATGATATTAAACTATTTCTAGAAACCAAATGCAAAATGAGAAATGTGTGTAGTGAGTGGATTACTTGGGATATCTCTCAAGAAAATGTAGGCATGCATTAAATCAGTTAGTATGTACGATATGACAAGTTCAACAAAAACTACAACCAAGTTTAACTAAAAAGACGCAAAAATAAAAAAATAAAAATAAAAATAAGACTAAAAACAAAAATAAAAATCTACGAAGATGGAGAAAAGAAATAAACCTGCCTACTCCTGAGGAGTAGGTACTGATGCTCCCAAGTGATGCCCAATGGCAAGAACCTGCGCTTATCCTTCCAAAACCATTCCTTTAAGTTCACGGACCTCCTCTTGTAAGCCTTGGATGACATTCATCAACTCTTCAGTGGATGGTGGCGTGTCTTCCTTTGGTGCTTTGTTCTTTATTCGTTCAACAGTTTGGCATGAGATTACAACCTGGTCTCGGATGAGATTGTCATCTGCTAGGACGGGACAATGTGCCTTCTTTAGCAAGCCTGTCAGGATCTTAATTCTTAACAAGAACACACTCTCAGAAAACAATATCAAAGAAGTTTGCGGAATAACACTTTTATATTCAATAAAACAGTAAACAAACAGTAAATCTGATGAACAACTTGCAAACTTTATTGAATGATTGAAAGTCACAAGCTTTTACAAACAACCTCAATATTGATGAACAGACTCACCAATACGAATTCTACTTCTCTAGAATTAGGGTTCTAACCTTGAGGTTAATTCTCTCTATCAAAACTAAAACTCAGAATGAATGTTACATCTAAATAAAACAAGCTATTCTATACATATAGTGAAGATAAAAGATAATTACAAAATAATAAAAGATCTTCAATATAAACTTCCATCTTTATCTCCAACTTCCATGAATATCTTCATTCCAGCTGTCATCCTTCCATGCGAAGTCCTCATCTTATAAGCAGCATTAATCTTTAGCAGCATTAATACTCTGAGCAGTATTAACTCCAGCAGTACTAACTATGCTCAGCAGTATTAATCCCTTCAAGCAGTACTAACTTTGATGAGCAGCATTAACTTGTATTAGCAGCATTAACTTCAACTGGCAGTAGTAATTATGTTGAAGCAGCATTAACCATACTTGAGCATTTCTGAATTTCCCAACAAAGCCGTGTACCAAGGTCGGGAAATACATCTTCCCTGTTGGTTTTCTAGCGTACCCAATAATTGACATGCAAATTATCTCACCCACATTTATGCATTTGCCAGTCAAAATGCAAAAGAGCAAGATCATCCTATCTAAAGAAATGCTGAAATCATTAGATGTAGGACTAAGTAAGTAACGAATGAAATGCAACCAAATGCTCTCTTTCTTTTCGAGAAAGTGTGTCTGAAAAGTGTATTGGTTGGCCTTTGTTGTGCTCATCCATCCGTGCCCCTCTTTTGCACAAACCTGCAAAACATGTGTAAGTTCTTTCTTTGTGTGATTTTTTAGTAAAGCTTGATATTCGCACACATCGGGAGTCGTTAGTCCAAAAAAATCATTGATTGATATGGGATCGTAAGTAATCGTGATACCGCGTACCATAGTTGTGGTACCGGTAGAAACGGCAACGACATCATAAAAGTCCCTCACCCATTGTAAGAAGTAAGGTGAGGGGATGGCCGTGAAGTGCTTCCACATTCTTTGATGAATGACTTGGCCAAGAAACTCATAAGTGTCTACACAAATCTTGTCGAATCTTCTTTCCGCTCTAGCAAATGGGTAATTGAACCTTCCGGATCATGGATGGGTAGGATTTTTATTCTTTTGGCATCGAGTCCTTTTTGCCTTAGTTGCGGTTGTCTTTGTTCTCTTTTGCGTGCTTTTTGTTGAACTCATGTACCGCATGCGATGCTCCTTTGCCTCTTTATTTGGTTTCCAATCGGCATCGTCACTTTCTTGTGCTTTCTTTCTCTTTCGACTTTCCATGAGGTTGCAATCGGAATTGGATAGGCTATGGTTTGAGTCACCATCTTCCCTGTAATGATCATATGTATGCAAAAGGAGGATGCCATTTTTTCATAGATCGGGGGGGGGGGGTGATGTAGGTTGAGAATTAAGGTCGGGAATGTGCAAGACGACTAGTGAGGTGTATGTGGGTATGTGTGTAGGGTATGGAAAAGTGGGGTTTGGAATGAACATTTTGGGGATATCGTTTGGTAGAATGGATATGGCTCCGGGTAGGTCGGGAATTGTTGTGAGTTTGGTAATGGGGGTTGTAGATTGTGGGGGTAAGGTGGTGGTGGAGATGGTGTTCATGGCATACTCACAAGGAATCATCATTTGTGGGGAAAGAGTGTGAGGCCATTCCAACAAACCTATCGTGGAACCTTCCTATGAAATAAAATCAGTTAAATCCAAACCAAACATCTCATGCGCATCATTAGTATTATCAAGATTATTATCGAAAGAAGTAAGAAAATCCCAATCGTTACCGAAATCAAAGTCGTGAGATACAATTGTAGAAGATGGTGGAAGACTTACCATAGGAGTAGATTTCCAAACATCATCCAAAGGTTTCAGTGGTTGTGAAGAGAAACCGCTTTCTTGATCAATAAGAGACTTGGAATGATCAATTTGTTCAACTTTTGGACGTTTGTGAACCCTCTTTGGAGAATGAGTTTTGCCAACCAAAGAGGATGTGTCCAAATGAATATCAAAGTCCACTTTATGCGTCAAGGGTTTTGTGGTGTCTTGGTCCATAGGTCTAGTAGTCGCCTTTTAAAGTTGTGGTGAAACTTCTTTTGGTTTTGGTCTTGCGGTTGTACAAGTGGAATGAGAGTTTGATTGTGTTTGTGGTGTGTGAAATTTGAATGTATCAACCGAACTATGTATGAGAGGTCCCTTGTTTTGTGCATTTTTGGGTCGTCCAATGTGGAATTTGGGACCTTCTTGAGATGGAATGGACCTTTTCATGATTTGTTTACCATGCTTCGGTTGGATCCTTGGACCACCGATTGGTTGCACATTTCCAACCGAGACCGAGATAGAGTCGGTTGGCACAACAATTGATATAGGAATGGGGCTCGAACCTGTCGAGGGTGCCTTTGATGTGGTAACACCTCCTACGAGTGATTTTGGTTTTTGAGATGTAGGCATAGAAGGTGTTGATTGGTTCTTTGAAGATTGCCCAATAATGCCTTTGTTGAGTCTTTGGCCTTTATCATGTTCCGTCCCTATTGATATCAGAAGAGGTACACCACCCATTCCTGCCACTTCCCATTCGATTGGTTGTGACACATTAGGGTCGTATTCCGGTGGTAGCACAATATCTCCTTTTGGGAGAATCGGACGAAACCTTGGAGGTTGGTTTGATTTTTTCGACCATTGAATGGGTTTGGATAATTGCTTTGATGAATGAGGCGGTTCCATTTTGGTTAAGACTTTGTTTTGGACGAATGGTCAATTGTGGAATGGGGGGGGGTAGTGGTGTTGATAACCAAGCTATCAAACAACACACATTATCGGCATTGAGTTGGGTGTGATGTGAGCGGTGACAAATGCCACGGGCTCGAACAAAACGGCCCCAATCTGTGGTGCGATTGTGATGAAAGTGATCAACAAGGGTTCTATGTGAGGTTTCAACAATGTACCAATGGTTTTTAAACAAATACGTCCAAATTGTTCATAATTGAAACAAAGGAGTTTGGTCACTTTGTTTTGTCAACAAAACAGTAGACAACTAAAACAATGTTTGAACAAACCAACCCCATTTTACCATTGATAAAAAAAAACTAAAGATGGTTACTGTATTTTGTGAATGAAACAGTTTGGCCACTGTGAGATAGATGGTGGAATGGGGTACCAAATAAACACCAAACCAAATGACAATAGATTAAAATTGATACCTTCCGGGATGGTTGCTGCTGTCGATCGAGGTATGGCAGTGGTGTTTGTTCGATCGAGAAAGAGAGAGAGAGGTAGGGGCTGTTGTTTGATCGAGAGAGAGAGAGATATATGGTTGTTGTTGTTGTTGATCGAGAGAGAGAGACAGGGGTTGTTCTACGACGGTGGTGATGGGAGCAAACAGAAAACGATGAGGGGGATGTGATCGAGAGTGAGAGAGATGAATGGAGTGGTTGCTTCGACAAATAGTCCCTGTGGTACGAATGGCAACTGGGTCTCGACAGCGGTGTGGTGATGGCCACCGGCTTCAATCGTCGGTAGGTGTGGTTTCGGTGTTCGATCAATCAGAGGGAGAATGGGGGTCGAGAGGTGAGAGATATGGTGTGGTGGTGGCTGTGGTGGATTTAGCGACAGAGAGAGAGAGTGATGGTGTGGTGGTTCCGGCGGTGGGAAGAAGAAGAGAAGAAAACAATTTTTTTTTTGGGGATTTAGGGTGAGTACAGGGAGTCGAGAGATTGAGGGGAGGGAAAGAAAATCAGATTTTGGGGAAAAGATCTTTCTCTTTTTCTTTTTCTCGTTTTGTTTTTTTTTTGTTTGGTTTAAGGTTGTTTAGGTGGCATTATACTTAGATATATATATATATATATATATATAGGGTCTCATTCATTTGCTAACCAAGACATTAGTGCTAACCGTGCTAACCAATCTTGATCGTTGATTATTTACATCCATGGTTCACAATTAATTAGAATTTTTATTTTAAAAAAATAAAGTAGACGTTTTGGAAAAAAAATATGCATATGAGCACAGGGGTATATTTGTAAAATAACAAAAACCCATTAAATCCATGTCCATGGGTTTCCAAATAATATGGCATGAAATTAGGGATTTCATCTTCAAATCCATTTATGGTTATTCACATCAATAAACAAAAGATCCTTCAAAATCCTTCACCCCGTTGTTTCACAATCGCGAAATCCGGAGAAAACAGGAGAATCGTTGTTGAAAAGAAGGGGCAATCGTGAAATCCAGCAACCGATTACTTCATATGCATGTATGCACATATACTTATATGCATATACACACGTATGCACGTATGCACATATACTTATATACACATACAAACGTATGCACGTATGCACATATACTTATGTTCATATATGCACGTTTGCATATATTTATCGCTGCTCTTTGGTGGAATTCGGAAGAGTTTTGGCCAAGGGGAGCTAACACGGTTCGGAAGCGTTTATCAAGTTGTTGCCAACTGCTGACCAAAGGGTTGCTGTGGGTTGTTTGGATTGACTAGGAGGCTGCTTTGAGCTCTTCTTCATGTTGGTAAATGTCGTGGTTTAAGGTTGATGCAGGTGTTTAGGAGGATGCTGGTTCAAGGATTCTGCAGAGGCTTAGATCCATGGTTGTGGCTTTGGTTAGATAAGATAATATCAAAGAATAAAAATTAATAATTGCCATCATTATCTAGGAGATAAATAAGGAATCAATTCCTTAAACGTGAATAAAATTTGAATAACTGACATCATTATCTAGGAGATAAATAAGGAATCAATTCCTTAAACGTGGTTATAGAAAAAGTTCCAATTTTACCCTCCATTATATTAGAATTCGAGTAATTAAACAAAAAGAAAGGCAACAATCTGATTGGTCCATTTTTGGTTAGCACGGTTAGCACTAATGTCTTGGTTAGCAAATGAATGGGGCTATATATATATATATATATAGTGTTTGGTTCATTTGAGAAATGGTAAATATATGAGAAATAGAGAAGTAATCCTAGCCATTCATATGGTCAAGATCGGATTTGACTAGTCAAATATTGCGGCTTTGACCGGTCAAAAGTTGCGGCTTTGACTGGTCAAAAGTTGCGGCTATCCCAAAAATAGAAGAACAATTTCGTAAATTTTACAAAACACACGGGCTGTGTTCATATATGAACATGTATAATTCACATATGAACTATATGTTCATATATGAACCAGTGCAATTCACAACTGAACTCTTTTAACTGATTCATATATGAACCTTTGTGATTCATATATGAATCAGTTGAAGTAACTAACAGATTCATATATGAACCTTTGTGATTCATATATGAATCTGTATGAATCACAAAGATTCATATATGAATCAGTTGAACTAATTAACAGATTCATATATGAATCTTTGTGATTCATATAGATTCATATATGAACTCATCCCGTGTATTTTACGAAATTACCCTTCTACCTTCTATAGACCACACAAGGAATTATCCGGTGCTTCGCGGTCAAAGCCGCAAATGTTGACCAGATGAATGGCTAAGATTACTTCTCTATTTCTCATATATTTACCATTTCTCAAATGAACCTCTCCCTATATATATATATATAATACTAGATTAAGTACAACTAAATCTTATCTAGATTAAGTACAAACAACACTTCTCTTTTCCCTTTATATATATATATATATATATTTATTTATTTATTTAAAAAAAAATCCTTCCCAACTGCATCCCTTCAGAATTTTCAGAATGCTTTGACCTTACCTGTAGACTATCATTGTTCCTCTGAATTCGAACCTGTATTTCCGGGAGAGAAAAAAAAATATTATTAAATAAAACGTAAAACCAATATTTACAACGGTTGGACTTTTACAAAGTCCCGGTTATCAGATTTGTTCACAAAATGCCATGGACGAGTTCTCATGGCCTTCCATTCCATCAAAAAATGCTTTGATTCGCTGTCCGTTCACCTTGAAAATACTACCATCTTCTGGGTTTATGAGATCCACAACTCCAAAAGGGTAGATTTTAGAAATTTTAAATGGACTGGACCATCGACTTTTCAACTTTCCCGGAAAGAGTTTTAGTCGTGAATTAAACAGTAACACATTTTGTCCCTTGAAAAATTCTCGCCTATGAATTCTTTTGTCATGTCAGTTCTTTGTCTTTTCCTTGTAGAGTTTAGCATTTTCATAGGCGAAATTCCTATGCTCATCCAATTCACAAAGTTGAATTTTTCTTTTAATCCCAGCCTCAGAAACATCCATATTGAACTCCTTAATTGCCGAATATGCTTTGTGTTCCGATTCCAATGGTAAATGGCAGGCTTTTCCAAAAACGATTTTATATGGAGACATACCAATGGGAGTTTTAAAAGCAGTACGATATACCCATAGAGTGTCATCTAACTTGAAAGCCCAATCTTTTCTATGCGGCTTTACGACCTTTTCTAAAATTCTCTTGATTTCTCGGTTGGATAATTCTGCCAAACCATTGGTTTGGGGATGATATGCAGTGGCAACTCTATGCTTGATATTATATTTTTCCAAAACGCTTTTTGACAAATGATTTATAAAATGAGTATCCTCATCTCTAATTAAAGCACGGGGAGTACCGAACCTTATAAAAATGTGCTTTTGGAGAATTTTAACAACCGTTTTAGCATCATTTGAGTGACATGCCACTGCCTCGACCCACTTGGACACGTAATCAACTGTAACTAAAATATACTGGCAATTTCCTAAAATTGGGAATGGTCCTATGAAGTCAATCCCCCAAACATCGAACAATTCAACCTCTAAAATTCCATTTAGAGGCATTACATTCTTTTGGGAGATAGATCCTGTCCTCTGACATTCGTTACATGTTTTGAAGAATTATTGAGCGTCTTTGAATAACGTCGACCAATGAAATCCAGACTGCAACACCTTTGCAGCTGTCCTTTGCCCACCAAAATGCCCGCCATAATTAGAAGCATGGCAAATTTTCAATACGGTTGGTACTTCACTTTCAGGAATGCTTCTTCTCAATACCTGATCTGCACATGATTTAAACAAAAACGGATCATCCCACAAATATAACTTAGAATCATGCCTGAGTTTCTGGATTTGTTGCTTATTAAACTCATGGGGGATGATTCCACAAGCTAGAAAGTTGGCAATATCAGAAAACCATGGTGTTTCAAAATGTTTTAACACTAGAAGTTTCTCATCTGGGAATGTATCTGTTATCTTCTTCTTTTCCAGTTCTTCAACATGCTTTTCAAGTCTAGACAAATGGTCTGCAACCTGATTCTCCACTCCCTTTCTATCCACAATTTCAAGATCAAATTCTTGCAAAAACAGAATCTATCTTATCAACCTGGGTTTTGCATCTTTCTTTGAAATTAAGTATTTAATCGCAGCATGATCAGTATGAACAATGACTTTTGCTCCCATTAAATAAGATCTGAATTTCTCAAAAGCAAAAACCACAACAAATAATTCTTTTTCCGTTCTTGTGTAGTTAATCTGAGCTTCATTTAGGGTTTTACTTGCATAATAAACATACTGGAATATTTTTCCTTTCCTTTGGCCTAGGACAACTCCTACGGCCCAATCACTTGCATCGCACATGATCTCGGAAGGTTTTTCCTAGTCAGGAGTAACAATCACAGGTGCAGTAACCAAAGCTTTTTTCAAAGTGAGAAATGCATTTCTACAATCCTCACTAAAATCAAAATTTTGATCATGCTGAAGTAACACGCATAAAGGTTTTGAAATTTTTGAAAAATATTTGATGAATCTTCTGTAAAAACCTGCATGTCCAAGAAAACTTCGTATACCTTTGACAGTGGTTGGTTCAGGCAATTTTTCAATCACTTCAAGTTTTGCCTTATCAACATCGACTCCTCTTTTTAAAATTAAGTGACCAAGAACAAGTCCTTCTTTGACCATGAAATGACATTTTTCCCAATTTAAAACCAAATCAGTTGCTTCACATCGTTCAAGACTTTTTTCAAGATTTTTCAAACATAGATCATATGATGTGCCATACACAGAAAAATCATCCATGAAAATTTCCATGGAGGTTTCAAGCATATCAGAAAATATGGACATCATACATCTTTGAAAAGTAGCAGGTGCATTACACAGACCGAATGACATTCGTCTAAAAGCAAAGGTACCATAAGGACAAGTAAATGTGGTTTTTTCTTGGTCTTCCGAAGCTATTGCAATCTGGTTGTAACCTGAATAGCCGTCTAAGAAACAATAATACTTCTTTCCTACAAGTCTATCTAACATTTGATAAATGAAAGGTAGCGGGAAATGGTCTTTCTGGGTAGCCTTATTAAGTCTACGGTAGTCCATACAAATCCTCCAACCAGACGCAATTCTAGTGGGAATGAGCTCATCTTTCTCATTTGTAATCACAGTAACATCTCCCTTTTTAGGGACACACTGTACAGGGCTTACCCATGAACTGCTAGCTATTGGGTAGATTATTCCTGCATCCAACCATTTTAAAATCTCCTTTTTCACAACTTCCTTCATGACAGGATTCAACCTTCTTTGTGGTTCGATGGAAGTGAAACTCTTGTCTTCTAGGATGATTTTGTGTTGGCAAATAGAAGGACTGATACCCTTAAGGTCGGAAATGGTCCATCCTATAGCCTTAGTGTGCAGTTTTAACAAACTTACCAACTTCTCTTCCTGATGTGTTTCTAAGGTGGATGAAATGATGACAGGCAATTTGCCTTCTTCACCTAGAAATGTATATTTCAGGTGTGAGGGGAGTGGTTTTAACTCCAGGTCAAGTGGTGATTCAATAGATAGGAGTTGGGTCTTCATGTATTCACTTTCCAATAACTCAAAAGTTGTAGTCTCTCTCAAGTCTAAGGTTTCACTTTCCTCTTCCCGTTCTTCTTTCTCATCAACTTCAGTCTCTCTTAAGTCTAACATTTTTTAATTCCTTCTTTGTGGCACAAAGACTCTGTTAGTGTATTTTGTTGTATCCAAGATTTAATATGAAAAGTCAAAGTCTGTAAAGTCAACAATGTTAAGTATTTGAGAGTTTAATGTCTTGAGAGTTTGTCACAGATATAAATAGCTTAGTCTTTGAGAGAACCTTGTAACTTGAAGCATTGTAACTTTCATATCAAGAATGAATACGACTTGTGGTTTGTCTCTCTACTCTCTCTCTAGAACTAAAACTGTCAAATGTTGCATCTTGAATTATGCTTGAATATGAGAATCATACACTTTCAGACTCAATATCACTCAAGGTAAAGCATTCTTCTCTATCATCAGGATATTTCATAGAGTTGAACACATTAAAAGTGACATTTTGCTTATTCACTCTCATAGTCAATTCTCCTTTCTGAACATCAATCAAGGTCCTACCGGTTGAAGGAATGGTCTTCCTAGGATGATTGGAATGTCTTTATCGGCCTCAAAATCAAGAATGATGAAGTCGGCGGGAAAAATGAATTTTTCCACTTGGACTAATACATCCTCAATTTTTCCTTTTGGGTGAGCTATGGACTTGTCAGCTAGCTGCAGGGTGACTGTGGTTGGTCTAGCCTCACCTATGCCTAGGGTGTTAAAAACAGACAAGGGCATAAGGTTTATACTAGCTCCTAGGTCACATAATGCCTTTCCAATCTATTTCCTCCCTATTGAGCAAGGAATAGTGAAACTCCCAGGATCTTTCAGTTTAGGGGGAATTTTATTTGAAAGGAGGGCACTACAACCTTTTGTTAAGGCAACAGTTTCATATTCACTCAACTTCTTCTTTTTGCTCAAAATGTCCTTGAGAAACTTTGCGTAACTTGGCATTTGTTCAATTGCCTCAACCAATGGAATGTTGATATGTAGCTGTTTAAACACGTCAAGGAACTTTTTGAACTGTAATTCCTCTTTTTGATTTCTCAAACTTTGCGGAAAAGGTATATACGGAGGGACAGGAGCTACAATGGCTTTCTCAGGAGACTGACCTAAAGGTGTTGGAGTAGCGGTAGGTTTAGAACTTTTGAGTATGTGAGTGACTGGTGATGTGACAAGATTATCAATCTTAGTGGGAGATGTTGAGGCTTCATCATGAAATGATACCTACTTTTTGCCCTCTTCTGGAAATAATAAAGGGAAATCAGTCCTCTTAGGTAGTGGTCCTATGTCGACTGATTTTCCTTTATCTTTCAAAGTGGGAGTGACAACATCCGAAGTGAGTTGGGATGGTTCAACGAGCTTTTTCAGAGGTTGACTTTCTGTTAAGTTCTTTCCACTTTTCAAACGCACTACTTTCACATGTTCTTTCATGGTTGGTCTTGGGATCTCTGTATCACTAGGCAGTGTACCAGGAGGCCTATTTCGTAGTTCAAGTGCAAGTTAACTAATCTGGGTCTCTAGAGATCTTATGGTTCATTGCTGAATTGGTTTGGTTTATGAACCCTTTCAAAATTGTTTCTAAAGAAGTGGATGACTCAGCTTGATGGTTAGGCTTGTTTTGAAAAGACGACTGATGTGGTTGTTGATGAAAAGTTTGATGGTGATGGTTTTGAGGATGACTTTGGTGTTGTGGTTGTTGAGATTGTTGTGGTTGATAACGCCAATTTCGGCGTTATTTTAGAGCCACTTTTTGAGTAATTTTGTTTGTTTCTCCAAACAAACGAAGCGTCTTTTCACATTTATTCGCGAGTTTTTCAGGTATCTATATTTCGGGAATAAATTGAGAAAATTGGTCCAAAAGAAGCTAATTGTAGATGAGAATGGCACACTCGATAAGTTTAATGGCAAAGCAAAGCTCGTGCAAGTCAAATCTTGGGTCAAGGCTCGGAAAATGCATCAAAGTATAATTTTGGAGAAGTGTTCACAGAGACTTTTACCGATAGTTAAGTCTCGGTGTAACTAGCATCAACCTGATTTTGGAGAAAATTTCTCACCGAGACTTTTACCGAGACTTAAGTCTCGGTACAACTAGCACTAGTACAAATTATAAGAATCAGAGCCCACCGAGACATTCACCGACAGTTAAGTCTCGGTGAAAGTACCGGTAGCATGCTGATGCGTTTTTTAGCCCTTATCTCTTAGGGTTTCGATTCACTTTCACTCTATTATCAAATTGGTGACGGGAGAGAAGCTAGGGGCGACTTTGGGCGATTTTTTCAAGAGTAGAAAACACCAAATTGAAGCTCGGAAACATCTTGGAGACACGACTCTTACAGAGATTCTTCCAATTCTTCGTTGGTATTACATAATCAAAAGGGAGTTTTTCAATCTTTGATGTTTGAGAGAACCTTTCTTAGATCTATGAATTCTTCTAGTATTTTCTTGTTTAATAACCCCAACATGGACTAATCTTTAGATGTTGGGGGTTGGTTTGATTTTGGTTTAAGCTTATGAACATGTAATTTGGGATTTTTATCAGTTTTTCCTAACTAATGAAGCATATGATTTGGGTTTTAATGCTTTTGTGATTCTGATCAACTTTCATCTTATTTGTTCGTTATAAATTAAGTTCGAGAGAATTAATTGTTAATAAGAACTAGAATTATATGCCTAAGGTGAGAAATTGGATAGAGATATACCAACTAAACCTTAGTATCATGATAATTTGGAACTTAATGTGTTAAGATCGAGAGATGAGACTTGTGTTTTCAAAATAAAATCCGTTGTTGCTTGAGAAAGAACAGCGGTGATTTTACAGATTAGATTTTCATTAAAGGGTTTAACTGATAATTGTTTTCAAGAATATTGTTCATTAGTGAAAACCATAGGATTTCCAACCCTCAACTATTTGTCTCCATAAAAGTTTTCCAAAGTCGTTATTTGAATAGTGTGTTTATCTGATTTATATTTATTAAAAATTCATCAATTGGATCGTCCAGTAAATAGTGATTATAGTAATTGTGATTCTCAGTTCCTAGTTCCCTTGGTTCGATACTCGTACTTCCAAGTACATATTACTTTATTCGACCCGTACACTTACGGTTAGATTAGGGGGGTGTAAACCCGCCCTATCAAGTTTTTGGCACCGTTGCCGGGGAACTAGTTTGCACTGATAGCACTACCAGCTATAAGCGCTATTGCATTGGACATTTTATTTTGCTTTATTTTATTTTCTACACATTCTGTGATCCTCTCTTTTCCCTGTTTTAGATTTATTGAAAAAAAATCATATAATGGGAGAGGAAGCACCATCAAGAGTTCCGATGAGATCCTTTGCCAATCCAAATGTGGCAGCCCTTAACAGAGGTGATCAAGCCCCCGCGGTAGGAGGAAATATCTTCGATATAAGTTATGGCACTATCCAGCTACTACAACAAAACCAATTTGGGGGAGCACCAACAGAGGACCCTCATGGACACCTCCGGACATTTGAAAAGATTTGCAATACTTTCAAGATCAATGGAGTGTCGGACGATGCCATCAAATTGAGGTTGTTTAACTTCTTAATAAAGGGAAAGGCTCAAATATGGGAGGAGAGCTTACCCACAGGTCAGATCACTACTTGGGCAGACATGGCTTCAACGTTCCTACAAAAATTCTTTCCACCGGGTAGAACAGCTCAGCTAATGGCTGAGATTAACCACTTTGCTCAGTGGGAACAGGAGACACTGTATGAGGCGTGGGAAAGGTATAAGGATATGCTGAAAAGGTGTCCACATCATGGGTTACATGGCTGGGTAATATTCCAGACCTTCTTTGGTGGGCTTCATCCGCAGTACAAGAATGATATTACTGCAGCAGCGGGTGGTGCCTTGATGAACAAGACCTATGAAGAGGCAGTTGAGCTGATTGAAAACTTGGCTGAACACAATTATGCCACTCCACGATCCGATACCAGACGTGTAGCTAAGGTTCAGGAATTTGATGAGCTAAAGGCGATAAAAGATCAACTGGCCGCCATCACAGACCAGCTGAAAGAAGCTTCCATCCAACCTGCACTTAATTATGATGGAGACATTCCTGACTTGTTCCCCGCTTCTCATGAACCTGAGCAGGTTCAATTCTTACAAAATCAGAACAATCACCCTCAGAATGATCCATTCTCTAATACCTACAATGAAGGATGGAAGAGGCATCCCAACCTCTCATGGAATCAACCGCAAAATTAACCAAGAGAGACTATGGGACAACAGCAACAACAGTATGGTAACAATTCTAATTTTTCTTCTTCCTCTCATGCTAATAATGTTTATCGTCCCCCAGGTTATAATCAGAGAAGGCAGGAGGAATGATAATCTGGAGAGAAGAAGCCTGGATTAGAAGATGTTTTGATGAAGTTCATCACAAAGATGGATAATACTGTTGATGGAATCACTTCTTTCGTAAGCAATTTAGCAACCACTGTGGGCATTGTGAAGGCAACAACTAAGCATAATAATGCTTCAATTCAGATCGTAGAGAGATAAGTGGGACAAATAGCTGAAGCCCAACAATCCCGAGCTCAAGGTCAATTCCCTAGCCAAACGGAACCAAAACTAAGGCAACATTGCAATGCCATTCATCTGAGGAGTGGCAAGGAATTGATAAAGGACCCTACCCGAGAGCATGTGGAGATTGAAGAAGTAGAGGCTGAAAATGTTGGGATGAAAGATACAACAACTACTAATATTGTTGATCTGAAAGAGCCAAAGGAAAAAGATGTGACACCTCCATCAAAGCCGGTAGTCAACCCATATGTGCCACCGCTACCTTTTCCAAATTGATTGAAGGAACACAGGGATGAAGAACAGTTCAAGAAATTTCTTGACGTCTTCAAGAAATTGCACATCAACATTCCTTTTGCAGAAGCCCTTGATCAAATTCCGACATATCTCAAGTTTATGAAAGATATTCTATTCAAGACAAGGAAGATCGAAGATAAAGCTAATGCGGCACTAACTGAGGAGTGCAACGCGATTATTCAGAATAAGCTTCCCCCGAAACTTCAAGATCCAGGGAGTTTTTCTATACCTATACAAATAGGAAAATTTTGTTTTGATAAGGTGTTATGTGATTTAGGAGCTAGTATTAATTTAATGCCTTTATCAATTTTCAGGAAATTGGGTATTGGAGAAGTAAAGCCGACTTCGATGACATTACAATTGGTAGATCGATCATTAAAGCACCCACATGGAGTAGTTGAAGATGTGCTGATTAGAGTCGATAAGTTTTAGTTTTCGGTTGATTTTGTGGTTCTACATATGGATGAAGACAAGGAGGTCCCGCAAATATTGGAAAGACCATTTCTGACCACAAGCAAGGCGGTTATTGACATGGAGGAATGTGAGATAATATTAAGAGTTGGCAGTGAAAAAGTGACTTTCAAGGTGTTAGAGAGTGTAAAGGGTCGGAATGGACAAGAAACCGGTGATCACGGAAAACCAAATGTGGGAAAGTTTGCAGAAAACCGTATATGTGGGCGGTACAAATCCGTAACCGACATCGAGCCAAGTTGAGAGCCACACAGTCGTGTCGCGACTATAAATAAGGCGTTAGGTGGGAGGCAACCCACCAGGTTTGTTTTCGTTTAAGTTTTGTAGCTTTAGTTTTTCATTATGTTTTAGTTGTTCATTATGTTTTAGTTTCGTCTCGTTGTGGCCTCTTGTCAAAAATCCGAGTTTTGAACGATTCCTAGCGATTAACGCAGTTTCGATTGTAAGTTATGGCCTTGAGGAGTTCGCGATAGCTTTATTTAAGTTAGTAAATCTTGGCCTTTATGAGTTTTTACCGCTAGTAAAGTCTCGGGACAAGTCCCGGTAGCCACTGAAAACTCTTTGAAAATTTAGTCTTCGAGAGTTTGCTCGACAGTTAACTCTCGGTGAAAGTACCGTTGGGGCTGGAATGTTTGGAAATTTTTACTCACTGAGAGTTTCACCGAGAATAAAGTCTCGGTGAAAGTACCGGTGGGGGCTGGAATGTTTGGAAATTTTTACTCACCGAGAGTTTCACCGAGACTAAAGTCTCGGTGAAAGTACCGATGGGGGCTGTTTGTTCTCCAGATAGTTACACCGAGACTAAAGTCTCGGTGCTTGTACCAATAGCCTCTACCTACCCATCGCTCAAAATATTCTCAAGAGTTATACCGAGACTTTAGTCTCGGTACAACTGCCGTCGTGGGCTGTTTAAGTTAAACCTCTCTCAAAAGATTGTCGAGACTTATACCGAGACTTAAGTCTTGGTACAAGTAGCGCCGGAGGCTGTTTGCAACTAAAACCCTTTCCAATAGATCCTCCGCTTATTTCCCTCACCCTCGCTCAACACCCCCACTCTCTCGACCTCTCTCTCTTCGATCGACCACAACTCGCCTATCGATCCATCCACCCATTCTCACCAAACTCGATTCAAACCTAGGTTTCCAACTAGGTTTGGGGTGGACATTCTTGGGATACCTTCTATGACGAAGTATGAGCCCAACTTAGGCCTCGACCTAGGTTTGGGGTAGCCGGTCCACCAACACCTTCTCTTGTGTTGTTAAGGTTTGGGGTTTTATCTATTCTCCTGATCATTCGAATTATGTTAACCTTTGTTTTAGGAAATGGGAAGAAGCAACCTGACCACTACCACCCCGAGATGGTCGCCTTATGACAAATTTACACCAGTGGAAAATGCCCAACTACGTCAAGAGCCAAACACGGACATCATAAGTAGAAAAAAGAGAAGGGTGTTATACGAGCGTGAGATCCGACTTAAAGGACTCCTTGATTTCCTTGTACATTCTACTTATCGGCCGTATGGATGACTGTACTTAACTACTACTCTTATCACTACTCATACTCACGTTATAAGCTAATTGTCATGCAATTATCTGGGCATTATGCTATGAACTATTGTCTATTGTTGATTTTCGCACATCTTATTGTCTTTACTCAAAACCAAGCTGACACATTGAGGACAATGTGTTGGTAAGGTTTGGGGTTGTAGGCACGGGTATACTTATTATTGTATATTCGCATTATACTGTTTTGGGCCAACATTTTTTTAAAATTTTCTTTTAGGACGAGGACACAAGATTTTATGAAAAGCACAATTTTCACAAAATTTATATTGTCTTGCGAATCTGAGAACGATGATATAGTCTGGATCAACAATTAGGAGGTTACATGATTAGGAGACATTAGTAGAGACCACCCGTGAGATGTTGAGACTAACGAATACCGATTCGATTCTGAGAGACATAATGTAAAATAGTCTATACAGTTATCTTTTACTCTTTCGTTGTGGTTATAGCTTGATCTCACTATAAATTGCATCAAGTAGAAAAGACGTCCATCAGGATATTGAGTAAGGGTTTAGTCACCTATTCATGTGGACCTTAAGACATGATTTCAGGCATTGTGTGGGAATTCTATGATTTAATTCTTTTGGTTATCGTTCCCTTGTTTTAATTATGTGCCCCCAACCCCTTTTGCATCCCTTTACTATTTAAATATTCGTTTCTCAACCTACTTTTGACCCCAACCTAAACACTATCCTACCCTTGTGTAACACCCTTATTTCTTGTATATCCCAGTACAGTGCAATCAGCAACAAGTTATATCAAAGATGAACAGAATATGAATCACAGCAACTAGTCATATTATTGATATGAAATCAAAGGGTTACAGGTTTACAGAAAGAATTTCTGATCAGAGAGAGTAAACCTATAAACTAGTTGTTTGTAAATAATGAGACTCAACTTTCTTATGAAAACGTCTACACTGAATAATGAACTAATAATGCCTTTATATACTTAGGCTTACAGGCCTAATGGGCTTATGGGCTTGGGCCCATCTAACTAATTAACTATTAAAGAATTACATTTCGAACCCTTATAAATACTTTATTCCAGTTTCAACACATAGGACTTTCAGTCCTAACAATCTCCCCCTAAAGTTGAATAAAGCATTTAACAACTTGATAAACTTCAGGCCTTGATCTTCTTTCCCTCTTGAATCGTTGAAGAACTTTGGAGTTGCTTGACTTCATGTTTTTCCACGCTCCCCCTTGAATAAATCTCTTGGTCTTCATATTTTCAACTTTGAAACCAGATTCAATGTACAATAGCCTCGACTGAATGCACTATCAAGCAGCTTTCAACTGTAAAAACTCAATCACATCATATCAGCACACAAGAAAGATAATGTGAGAGTTACTTGACATTCGACGATGCATCTTCAGTTTAAAACAAAGAATCTGTCTTTGAACCGCGAGTTGAATAGGCTTTCATCTTAAGAACTTGTTTCAATCAGCTCGTAGGAGGAATGATAAACAAACTTTTAGCAGACACCACATGATACGGAAAAGAAGAAATAATATACAACTTTCAAAAACATCATCTTCATCTCTTTGATAAATGAAATAGCATCTTCATCTCTTTGATCTCTAGACTGTCTTCAGAAATAACTTTCTTTCTTTCTTTAAAACTTTGAAATTGAACTTTTTGTCTCCCTTTTTGATGATTGTGAACATCATGATCATCAAAACTTCTTCAATTTCAGCATTTTCTTTGATCTCCCCGTTATGATAATATGACATTCTCCCACTTGTGATATGAGTATCCGTCAATTCATGAAATATATATATCCGAATCTTTTCAAATTCAGACATAATGAGCAAGGTAACCCTGATTCAACAGATGAAACAGTTAGTATGCCTGTAAGTAGCACAGAGCCACTTTATACAACAGATGTACATTGTAAAGGAGCTTTTGTGATGATCACTCCCCCAGGGCTTCCATTCAATCATTGAAAAACCACAAAGGAATTTTCTATGAATGTTATGACAAGAAAACTCATTCCTTGTGTGCTCGTGAAAGTGTAGAAATGATTGAAGCTACTTAGCTTGATCAAGCTCAAATTGTGTAAACTGTTGAGACAACAACAAATATTACACGGACTCAATGTGCATGAAAGAAGTGCGAAGGTGGGGCAACTTTCCTTCTTTTTCAATATCTAAATCTTCCGATTGAAGACTAGATAGCAGATATGTTGCGTCCCCAAAGAGAATGAAACATTTCTTTGTTAAGAAAGAAACGAGTGGCTGGTGGGGTTATAGCAAGAGTTGGCATGGGCTCACTGCCTGTTTCAATGATGGTCACCAAAGAATGTGAACCAATCAGAATATGTGGCTGCCCGACTCAGAAAGTGGTTGGTGCAGAGTTCTGATATTCTTTTAACTCTGTTCTCACACCCTCTTTCTTTTTAACATTAAAGATCACTTCTAACCAAACTCGCTTTTTCATTTTTTTTTCGCTCCACACAATGAGAAAAAACTCAACCGGATGAGTTATCTCCCCCACTCTTTGAGTTAAGACCCCTCACCCCTCAATCACTCAAGGATAACTTCCGGGGTAGGAAACACTGGTTAACGTGAATCCATGGAAGTTCTGTTTAAGTTCTCACACAAAACCCATGTAAGTCCTAAAAAGAATAGTAGATCAATAGTTTAACTTGAACATTTAAGCTCAAATAAGATAACACTGTCAAAAAGTATGCTCAGGAGATTTGAGCAATTGATCTTTGACAAACTGACAATGTATCAATCAGATCAACTAAACTGGTTAGGGTATCAAAGAATTGGATATTTTAGTTATATGAACAACTATAAACAATTTAGCAATGAAAGCACAACATTAGAAATTATGATTGATGCTCAACAACATTGAATTTCAAATGGGGGTATTACCATCGAAAAATTGGTTCATTATGAGACATGGTAATAACAAATTCAAACAAAGTACTGAACCTGTGTGTGTGAATACGTTACAGTATAGAGACAATATAATACGCAAGTATTGATCTTTAGAAACACACAGTTAGTTAAACATTAAAGCTCAAAACTGAAAAACATTTAAAATCACACTTCTATATTCATGAAATCTTTTGATAATCAGAAGTGGTTTGAACATTTCAGAAACTGTTTTTCATGCTTGAAAGTTTTTCTTCTTTCAAACAATCAGAGAGCTAGAGTTAGAAGATATTTACCTTTTAAGCTCGCCCTCAAATCATGATAGAATGATTTATTTATTTTAAGCTCCCTTGGATATTTGCAAAATATTCAGGTCTAAACGTTGAAGAACGGGTCCTGATCTGTCATGTGATCAGAAGCCAAACTTCGTTGAAGTCCGGGTTCTAAGCTGGTTTACTTAGAAGCCATTGATCTTCTACTCCCCCTTGATAGTAGGTGCCTGCAACAAAGAATCAGTTTTCGGCTTTGGTACCCACTGGTATTTGGGTCCTCGAATGTTAGATGCAGTTCTTGTGGGGGATATAGAATAAGAACCATACCAGAAATGATCACTGGTTTTGTGATTATGATCATGTGTACGACAATAAGAACAATGGTATTTCTTACCTGACAACCTGAGTAATTGATCTCTCGAGTAGATAAGATCAGGTTTACCTTTACTCGCTTTGTTCTTCTTGGCATTAGACGCATGTACACATGATTCTCTTTATTTCAGCTCATCTTCAACTGGTTTCTTCTTCCAGACCAGTTCCTCATCTTTGTATCTCCTTCTTCTAGAACGTGTACCTGAACCATCTATATTTCTATCATAGAAAAGGTTAGTCTTACGAATCTGATCAAAAGATTTAGCTGACCTTTGTGGCGAGACAGGTTTCTGATTTGAACTTGATACAGACTTTTCAAGCACTTTAATCGTTGATGCGAAGTTGTCTCTTTCTTGAACAAGCAGGTCAATATTCTTCGTGAACTCAGACTTTGTTTTCTGCTCTTCTAGTTCTTTCTCAGATAGTTCAGATAACTTGGCAGTAAGCTTTTTGATCTCAGTCTCAAACAAGCTTCTTTCTTCTTCAAATCCCTTCTCAGCATTGTTTCTTTGGCCAGATATTTCTTTGAAGACACCAACATTCTTTTGTTCAATGGTCTTCTTCTATTTGGCAAACTTCTCTCTTTCAAGAATGATTACTTTCTGAAAATCAGAAACTTGCTGAGAAAGTTTTATGCATTTCAGCTCAACTTCTTTCTTCTCATCAGCACATTTTCTCGAAAAATCTGAGAACTTCTTTGCGAACGATTTCTCAAACTCGGATTTATCTTGAGCATGCTCTTGCTCCAATTCAGATATTTGCTTTTGAAGCTCAGCATTTGTATCTTTCAGATGCTCAATCTGCTCCTCAGAACTTTCAACAGATGCTGCTTCCAGATCAGAAATCCGTCTTTTTAGTTCAGAGTTCTCAGTTTCCAAAAACTTTACTCTTGAAGACATCTTTGGTCCTATCATTATCTTCTCAAGATGTTCCCACAGTTGTTTTCCTGTAGCCTTTTTACTGTCAAAACTTACAGAAATCTCTTTTGAAATCTCCTTGGAAATTCCTTGCAAGATAAAAGCTTTAGATAATTTATCAGCTTCAAATCTCTTTCTTTGCTCATCTGTGTAATCCTTAAATGGTAGTGTGTACACTTCGTGTTCCGTTCTTCCATTTTCTCCCATATAATAACAAATGTCTGTTGGAGTTTTCATTCTTCCTTCCCTCAGAGATAATCTGATATAGTCAGCCAAGTCATTTCTGTCGATGAAGTCCAAGAATCTGTCCTTCCATTGCTCGTACTCTCCTCTGAAAAGTACTGGTGGATTCTCATTCGTACTGATTGAAAGAGCTTCGCTTGAAGGCATTCCTTTTGACATACAGGGACTGAACTTGACAAGAGATGAAACTTGAAAGTGCAGGGACCAAAAGTGACAAATTGTGAAACTTGAAAGTTTCGGGTCACAAATGACACACTACTGAAACCTTGAAGTACGGGGGCTAAAAGAAATGCACTGCAAAATGATCGTGAGACAAAAAATTTGACCTTTTTTTACTCTTTTTTTTTTTTAAACCCGGTCGAGCAGGGTACAGGTCAAGCAAATGACTGGTATAGACAATGTATCGGTCGAATCATAAGACCGGTAAGGACAAAGTATCGGTCAAAGCCAAGGACCGGTAAACAGGGAAGCAATATACCGGTCGAACCAAAGGAATATACCGGTCGAACCAAAGGACCGGTGATGTCGAAGTACCGGTCGAACAAAAGACCGATATTGGCAATGTACCGGTCGAACAAAAGACCGGTAGGGACAAAGTATCAGTCAAAGCCAAGGACCGGTAAACAGGGTACCGATCGAAGTAATGTGCCGGTCGAATAAAGGACCGGTATTGGTAAAGACCCGGTCGAATCAAAGACCGGTAAAGTCAAAGATCCGGTCGAGTCAAAGACCGGTAGTAACAAAGTCCCGGTCGAAGGTTATCTATCGATCAAATGACCTATCGGTCTAATAACAGATTAAAACAAAATAAGAGATAGACCGATAAACACAAACACCGATAAACAGATAAGCCCGATAAAATCAGATAAAGACCGATAATCGCGAAGAACAGCGAAGAATACGAAGAATCTGGAATTTGATCAAGACCAAACCCAGAAATTGAAATCGATAAACAAGAATATCAATCGACCCAGATCAACCAAAACCTAGCAGAATAAGCAGATAACCGAATAGGGTTTTTAGACAAACCTTTTTCTGGATCAAACCTTTTGTCTCTTTGCTTTGATACCAATTGTAGATCCCAGTACAGTGCAATCAGCAGCAAGTTATATCAAAGATGAACAAAATATGAATCACAGCAACTAGTCATATTATTGATATGAAATCAAAGGGTTACAGGTTTACAGAAAGAATTTCTGGTCAGAGAGAGTAAACCTATAAACTAGTTGTTTGTAAATAATGAGACTCAACTTTCTTATGAAAACGTCTACACTGAATAATGAACTAATAATGCCTTTATATACTTAGGCTTACAGGCCTAATGGGCTTATGGACTTGGGCCCATCTAACTAATTAACTATTAAAGAATTACATTTCGAACCCTTATAAATACTTTATTCCACTTTCAACACATAGGACTTTCAGTCCTAACATTTCTGAAGATAGCAACTTATTAAAATTTTTCTAAATACATCAATAAATACTTCGAACTACAAATATAAGTTGAGGTTTAACCTCAATACTCCCTTCATCCTATACATACTGTTATTGTATTTTGTATTACTTTTATGTTGACTTTTCCTTTAGTTTCCTTGTATTTTGGTTGACCTATAAATAAGGTCTTCCTTGTTCATTTGTAAGTAACTAGCCTTGATTGAAAATACTCTGAGAGAATCTAGAGAGAGAAACATATGTAACCCATCACTTGTGACATCAATACACTTGTGATTTCCCCAATGATTCTCATTGTTCTTGATTGTTTTGTTATTGTGATTTGATTGGACAATATCATTTGGTATCAGAGCAAACAAGAAGTAGCAGATTTGGATCAGATTTGATATTTTTTTTGACATATTTTTGGCGGACTGAAAATCACTGTTTGATCTTAGTTTTTCATGTTTTTGCACAATTAAATCAAGAAATTGATTTGATTGTGTACGTTTTATCCATAGGATCAATTTTCGTTCAGATCAAATAGGCTAATTTCGATTTTAGATTGATCAATTTGATCAAAATGTTAGTTTCGTGAAAAATAGGAAGTCGTACACTGTATTTCGAATCAATCACTGGAATTTTCGATTTCTTTTGAAATTTCAGTATTGTAATCTAGTTTCGTTTTGGTTTGTGGACGAATTGTGTCATTTTCAGAATCAGAAATCAAGTTTTACTTGATTTTTGATCGAATAGGTGAAGAACACGCAAGGAAAACCCAAGAACGCGCAAGATCTGTGAAACACGCAAGTTCATCGTAAGAACGCGCACGTTCTTCGCCAGAATGCGCAAGTTGAAGAATTTGGTCTCAAACGCGCAAGGCGTTATTAGCGAGTTCTTAGAACACGCAAGTCATAGTATGCGTGTTTTACTCTTTGTTCTGCGAGTTTCCGCGAAGATATCATCTGCGAGTTTACTTGCGAGTTTGCTAAAAAGCGCAAGTAAACCTCTGCGAGTTTCAGAAACGCGCACGGTACGGTCTGGGAGTTCTTCCGGAACAGTGTTTTGCGAATTTCAGCGGTTTATGAGTTTGTCCGAAATAGTGTGTTGCGAGTTTATTCGGTCTGCGAGTTTCAAGCTATTAAGTGATCTGCGAGTTTCTAGCTATTCAATAGTCTGCGAGTTTTGTTACTTAGTCAATATTTGCTAGTTGTTTCAAATTTGATCAGTTTTGGATCTTACACACCGAGTGTAATCTGCACTTCTTGAACGATCAGTTCAAATCACATTTCTGTTACAATTATGTCTAGAGATCTACTCAGCATGGGTTCGAAGTCCAAACCTCCAGTTCTTCAAGCAGATGAATATTCTCAGTGGAGAAAGAGGATGATCAACTTTATGAATAATCAAGATAAATCCTTGATGACTTCTATTCTGGAAGGACCTCATTTTCCTCACGTCACCGCAGCAAGGATTCCTGAAACTGAAACCACACCAGAAATTCCTGAAAGAAAAGTTGCTAAAAATCCAATTCAGTACAATGATAATGATAATAAATTGGTTGAAAGAGATGCTGATGCACTGACTTTCCTGATCATGGCAATTCCAAACGACATATTCAACCGAGTTGACAGTCGTGATTCAGCAAAAGATATCTGGGATGAATTGGAGAAACAGTTTCTTGGATCGGCCAAGTCTCAAAAGACTAAAAGAAACCAAAACATTATTGCTTATGAAGGTTTCAAGGCCAAGGATGGTGAATCGTTGAAGGATGCTTATGATAGGTATAACATCATCCTGAATGAACTGAGGAAAAATGGAGTTCAGAAATCAGATTCGGAGATAAATTTCAAGTTCATTAAAAATCTTCAGCCAGAATGGGAAGTTTATACGATCCAGATGCAGATTAACAAAGACATGGATGAAGAAAAGCTGCATGATTTGTTTTCTGCATTAAATCAGCATGAGGATGTTATCAAGAAGCAAGCTGCTGCTACAAAAGAACTGAGTCAATTGAAAGAAAATCACAAGAAAGTGGAAGGTTCTTTAGCTTTGATAACCCAGAATCCGAGAATGATTTTAAAGGAAGCTTCTGGATCAAGTAAACCTGTCAAGGCAAAAGCAATGGTATCAAGGATTGTTGATCCTTCTGAGAGTTCTGATGAAGAGGATGAGGACGCTGAACCTGAAGAAGTAGATGAAATTACTGCTTTCACAGAGAAACTGGCTTTGTTAACTACAAGATTTCACAAGAAGTTTATAAAGAAGAAATTCTACAGCAAACCCAAGCATGATGGTTACAAGTCAGGTAAATTAAAAGGAAAATTGTTGATAGAGAAAGAAAAGAAGGAAGAAAAAGAGAAAGAAAAGTCAGACAAGTGCTTTAATTGTGGAAAGTCAGGCCACTTTGCCAGAGAATGTCCTGCGAAAAAGGTGAAGAACTATGAGTACTACAAGAAGAAAGCTCAACTTGCCATGGCTGTTGAAAAAGGGCAAGCTCTGAAAGCTGAAGATGAAATCTGGTTGTACTACTCAGATGATGAAGAAAGTGAAATGAAAGTAAACCTGACTGAGGTCCACTACAACCTCATGGCTCACTTACAGGAAGATTCTGATACTGAGGTAACTTCAATGTCTGATGAATCTGATTCTTCTGAGAATGAAGAGTTGATGAACTTGATGTCCCAATTAGCTCAAATGAATTCAAAATTTTTGAAACTAAAAGATAAACTTGAAGAACAAAAATTCATCATACAGGGACATCAAGATCAAGTTTTGTTATACAAAACATTGTCAGAAGATAAAGAAAAAGAGAAAAATGCTTTAAAAATGGACAAAGTAAAGCTTCAAAATGAAATATCTGATTTGCAAAAAGAAGTTTTAACTCTTAAAGATCAGAAACTGGACTTAACTCTTCAGTATGAACTTGTCATGAAAGACAGAGTTGAGGCATATACCAGAATAAAAGAGTTAGAAGAATTAATTCTCAAAAGAGGTCAAACTGAACAGACTCTAAAAATTTTAGCAAGCGGTCAAAAGGAAAACAAATTCTATAAGGCCAAGCCTGGTCTAGGTCTTTCAGATGTGGATGTTTTGAAGAAGGCACCAGAAAAACTTTACAATTTAAACAAAAATGATTTGGAGCCTATTGTTTTAGTTCCACATACCCTTGAGACGTTTGTTAAAACAGAGATTGTTTCAGATACATCAACTAAAACAGAAACAGAACCTATTGTTGACGATAAATCTGAAAATGAAATGAAGTATGAATCTCAAGGTCTCAAAAATGTCTATTTTAAATATGACGAATTGAACTCTTCTTATGAAAATAAAGAGAAAACATTCGTTGAATTTGAAAATATCTTTCCAAAAGAAAAGGAGACTCATACTACATCATATGTTTCTGATTCATCTGAAATAATAGTTACATGTCCTATTATAGTGGATGGAAATGAAACGTCTTCAATTTTAAATTAACCTGTTTCCGAAATGACTTCTAAGAGTTTTGATCTTGAATATCAAGCAGCTTTAAACAAAATTTCTGTTCTTGAAAAAGAAATTTCAGATTTACAAAATCAAAAAGCTGATCTTGAAAAGAAAACTTTCCAAGAAAAGAAAGATCTTGAGCTTAGATGTATGACACTTTCAAAGCAAGTCTCGGAATTTGAAAAAAAATTGATAATAAAAAGAGACAAATTTGACAATCAATGTCAAATCTTTAAAAGTCAAATATCTAAGTATATCAAAGATCTATCTATTCTATCGTCAGATATGATGAAAGAAAAATTACTCAATTCTGACTTGAAAAGGAAAGTTGATATGACTAATTCTAATTCTTCTAAGTTGGTAATTGACAAGATTCATTCTGAAAAACCTGTTTCATCTGAAGAAGTATGTTTAAATTCTGATTTGTCTAACATGACTTCTGATTGTATCACAGATTGCTTATTGAAGAAGAATGTGTCCAAAGACAAGCAAAAGGTGGAAGAGACTTTGAATACTTCTCATGACAGTTCATGTAATAGAGTAGCCTCAGCTTGTGCTAAATGTCAACAAAGTTCTAATAAATCAAAATTTCTTTCAAAGATTGATTTGTTGACACAAGCTTCTACTAGATTGCGATGTTCATTCTGTTATGAAAGTTCATTCTCTCTTAAACCTAAATCTTCAAAGAAAAGAAGAAAGGTCCAGATGAAAAACATTAAATCTTTTACTTCTTCTTCTGATAAATCAAAAGCTGAAATTTATACTGTAAAGGCTAAAAATCAAAAAGTTCAGTTAAAGAAAGTTGATGAATTACGATATGTGCAAAGATGGATTCCAAAAGACATACTTATTGCACAAATGGTAAAAAGAAAAAGTTCAAAAGATAAGAATGCTACTAACAAAACAGGACTCATTCTTATATGGGTACCTAAGTTGAAGTAACTGTTATTGCAGGCTTGTCATGTGTGGATCATAGACTCAGGAGCTTCAAGACACATGACAGCTTACAAACACCTGCTGCACGACTATGTAGAACATTATGCAAGAACAGTTAACTTCGGGAATAAGATGAATGGTTATGTCAGAGGATACGGTGTTCTCAAGAACAGAATGATCTCTATCTCTAAAGTTCTGTATGTCGAGGGGTTAGAGTACAATTTGTTTTCCATCAGTCAATTCACCGAGAAGAAGTGTAAAGTGGAATTTGATGAAGACTTCTGTTATATCAAGGATAAGTCAGGCACAGAGTTAATTAAAGGAGAAAGAATGGGATTACCTTATGGTGTTCATTTTCCAACTCTACAAGCTTCAAAACCTGTGTGTCTTATCTCAAAAGCTTCAGTAGATGAAAGTTGGTTATGGCATCGTCGGTTTTCTCATCAACATTTTAGAGAATTGAACAAGTTGAGGACTCAAAATCTTGTCACCGGGCTTCCAGAGCTGAAAATAGAACAAGACTCTCTTTGTTCTGCATGTCAGAAGGGCAAGATGAAAAGAAGTTCTCATAAGTTGAAGATGCTATCTAATTGTTCAAGGTGCTTGGAACTTATTCACATGGATTTATGTGGTCCAATGAGAACTCAGTCAATAAACGGAAAAAAGTATATGTTGGTCATGGTTGATGAATACTCCAGATATACGTGGCTAGAGTTCTTGAGACAAAAGTCGGATGCTCCAGATCTCATCATCAAGTTTATAAAGAAAATACAAGTTCTTCTTCAAAGTCAAGTGCAACAACTCAGAAGTGATAATGACACTGAATTCAAGAATTCAACTCTGCAATCATATTTGGATTCAGTCGGCATTTCACACAATTTCTCAGCTGCAATGACACCACAACAAAATGGTGTTGTGGAAAGGAAGAACATAACTTTGGTGGAAGCGGCACGATCAATGATTGCATATTCAAGTCTACCGCATTTTCTTTAGGCTGAAGCAGTAGCAACTGCATGTTTCACACAAAACAGGACAATTATTAATAAGCGCTTAAATAAAACTGCTTATGAAATTATTAATTGTCGTAAACCAAATGTTAAATTCTTTCGTGTGTTTGGATGCAGATGCTATGTGCTGAATGATAGAGAAAATCTAGCCAAATTCCAAGAGAAAGCTGATGAGGGAATTTTTATTGGTTACTCACTAACCTCCAAAGCATACAGAATCTACAACACAAGAACGAGATCAGTGATTGAAAGCATCAACGTGTCCTTTGATGAAACAAAGTCAAGTATTTCTGAACAAAGAAGTTCAGAACTTGGATCTAGTGATAAAGCTTCCACATCAACCAGTGTGGAACCTGATTCAAAATAGACTGAGATTTCTAAATCTTTATCTAAATCAGATTTAGATTTACTGTTCTATGACGCTTTTGATGATTTTCAGAACATATAAGGTCAAAATGATATACCTACCACTGATACGTCTACTACCACTGTAGATATATCAGGACCCTCTGAAGACAATGGTGAAGCTTCTACAAGTCAAGCTCAAGAAGTTTCAGACAACACAACTTCAACTGCCAATGAAGATGTTTCATCTACATCAGTCACTCATGAAGGGAATGTGTTGGAAACTCCCACTGCAGAAGTTGGTCCATTGCAACGCACATCAAGTCCAATTGTATCTACTTCCGAAGAAACAGAAATACAAGTTATTTCAACTCCTGAAGAACCAGCAATACAAGATGAGTTTGATTCTTCTAACAATCAAACAGAGGTTGATGTTTTACCAAGCTCACACATATGGACAAGGAATCATCCTTCAGAAAACATAATTGGTGACCCGTCTGCTAGAGTGACTACCAGATCTGCTTTTCCACCATCAACTGCAAATTTCTGCATGTTTTCAACTTTTCTGAGCAACATTGAACCAAAGAAGCCATCAGAAGCGTTAAAGGATCCAAATTGGACTAATGCAATGCAGGATGAGCTAAATGAGTTCAAAAGAAACAAAGTGTGGAGATTGATACCAAGACCCAAAGACAAATCAATTGTTGGCACAAAGTGGGTCTTCCGAAACAAAAAGGACGAGGCTGGAATTATCGTGAGGAACAAAGCAAGGCTGGTTGCAAAAGGGTACAATCAACAAGAAGAGATTGATTATGACGAAACATATGCACCAGTTGCTCGGATTGAAGCCATAAGGATCTTTCTTGCTTATGCGGCTCACAAGAATATTAAAGTCTTTCAAATGGACGTGAAGTCTGCTTTTCTCAACGGCATTCTTCATGAAGAAGTCTATGTGAGTCAACCGGAAGGCTTTGTGGATCCGAACTTCCCAGATCATGTCTATGTTCTTGATAAAGCACTGTACGGATTAAAGCAAGCGCCAAGAGCATGATATGAAACACTTTCATTCTATGTAACCGAGTCTGGTTTTTGGAAAGGTACAATCGACACTACTTTATTTCTCAAAAAAAAAAAGGTAACGATCTGATACTTGTACAAATTTATGTTGACGACATCATTTTTGGCTCTACTTCACAAGGATTGTGCGTAGAATTTGAAAATATCATGAAAAAGCGTTTTCAAATGTCAATGATGGGTGAAATCACATTTTTCTTAGGCCTACAAGTCAAACAAACCCCGGAAGGGATTTTTATAAATCAGGCAAAATATATTAGAGACATGTTGAAGAAATTTGACATGAACTCTACTTCACCCATGAAGACTCCCATGCAAGCTGGCAGTCTGTTGGATGATGATATCTCCGGAAAATCAGTAGACCAACATACTTACAGAAGCATGATTGGATCTCTTATTTATTTGACAGCAGGTAGGCCAGATATTATGTTTGCAACATGCTTTTGTGCAAGGTATCAGGAGAATCCTAAAGAATCACATCTTTCTGCTGTCAAAAGAATCTTGAGGTATCTCAAAGGCACACCAAATCTGGGCCTTTGGTATCCAAAAGATTCTAAGTTTGAATTAATTACATATACTGACGCAGATCATGCAAAAAACAAATTAGACAGGAAAAGCACATCAGGAGCATGTCATTATCTAGGAGATAAGCTGGTCAGTTGGTCGTCCAAGAAACAGAATTGTGTATCCACATCTAAAGCTGAATCGGAATATGTTGCGGCTGCAAGCTGCTGCTCACAGGTTCTGTGGATGAGAACCCAGCTGAGAGATTATGGATATACTTTTCACAAGGTACCAATCTACTGTGATTCCAAGAGTGCAATAGCAATCACATCAAATCCTGTGCAACACTCAAAGACGAAGCACATAGATATCAGGTATCACTTTATTAAAGACCATGTTGAAAAAGGTGATGAAGAAATGCATTTTGTTTCAACTGACCTTGAGGTTGCTGATTTGTTTACTAAAACTCTTGATGAAAAGAGATTTAATTTTCTAGTCAGTAAACTTGGTATGTTGAACCTTAATGAATAGTTACATCATTCTTTATATTTTTGAGGGGGAGCATTTCTTTATATCTGGTATGCTTTTGTAATTCACTTACTCAATTTAAAAATGTTGGATATTATTAACAAACCTGGACTCATGTTCAATGAGTACCAAATATTTATCTGTTTTACAGGTTTGCATACTGGACTATGACTTCTGATCACGTCAGATCAGGACTCGTACTTCATGATTTGTGCTTAACAGCAAAAATCAAGGGGGAGAAATTAAGATATGTGCATACTTCAAGGGGGAGCTCAATGCAAAAGTCTGTAAGTGTGTATGTATATTTGAGTGAACTGAAAGTTTTCTTGAGAAAAATACTGGTTTTGTGCTAAAAAGTCAATTTTTGAATGTTACTATTTTGGGAAAGTCAAAGTTTTCATTTTTAGAAAGATTTCATTTTTTGGAAACTTTTCTCAAAATTTTCTAAGTAAGGAAACGCGCAACATACTGTTATGTCACTAAAACGTGCAAGGTATAGCTAGCGAGTTCGAAGAATGCGAAAGACGTTACTAGCGAGTTTGGAGAATGCGCAAGACGTTACTAGCGAGTTTGGGCGAGTAATTGCTTTCAGCTTGCGAGTTTCATTTTTTTTACTCCTTAGGCTTGCGTGTTTCACAAATTTTCACTTAAATTGTTTCTTAAGTGAAAAACACACACATATTTGTCAATTTTTGAGACAAATACCTTGTTTCCTTGATATGAGAGAAGAAAAACTCCATTTGTGCGTTGTTTGCGAGTTTATGTGCAATGAACAGTGACTTGCGAGTTATTTGACTTGCGAGTTCTTGGACTAGCGCATTTTGTCGAGTATATATATGTTCTATCTCTTCATTTCTCTCATTATCAGTTAGCGACTTCTAGCACTTAGCGAATTTCTCTCTCGAATTTTCTTGCGATTTTCAACCTTCCAGTTCATCTTTCTCGAAGTTTTCAGTGTAGGTTATCTTTTTCATGTTTCATTGTTTGTTTGTTCCTATTTTCAGTATCGATTCATCAAGAACTAGGGTTTATTTTTAATTTTGTCAGTTCAAATTTCGAACTGTTCATCTTCTTGGTTCGTTGATGTTCTGAAATGACAGATACTAACCATTTTGAGTTTATTATTTCAAACTAATGATTTGTATTTCAAATCATACTTGGTATAATCTGGATTTGTGTTCGATATAGGTTTTTTTTGCAGGGTTACCGTAACTGTTGGATTTATGGACTTGAATTCATGAATGACAAAACTCGAACTATTGTTCAGAACTGAACTGGACTCTTCATTTCTTGGATTAAAGCTTTGAACTTTTGAAATGTCTTATGATTTCATGACTTAAAGTTTCAAACTTTTTGAACAAGAACAAGAACTGAATGGAACCTTGAACCTGAACTCCTGGAATTGAAGTAAACAAGAAATGGACTCATGGACTTTATTCTAACAAATATGAATCTTAAATCTGTTATGAATATCATTTCGGGTTCTTATTATTAAAAATTGTCATAAGTCAGTTTCTTGGATTGAAAAGTTGATTTTTCTTTGAATTTTGAATTTTGAAATTCAAATTTGAATTTCAAAGTTTTCAAAATGAACAGTGTTAATTCTTGGCCTTTTAAGTTCAAATCCAAGATTTGATAAGTTCTAATTAGAGTTCGTATAAATATTTTTGCAAGTTAAAAAAGTCTAAGAATTATGGGTAACCTTTGCAGAATCAGTATTATAACTAATTTTCAGATTTCAAGTATTATTTTTAATACAACATTATTTTGACAGAATAAATTCAAAGTGTTAAATGTTGTCAATTTTTTTTTCTTGTGTGTTGTTGTTACTTTCTGTTCATCTAAAGTTGCAATTTGTTTTTCTGCAACTTACTGCACTTTCAATTGCAATATCTCATAGTACATTTTTCTGTACTTCAAAATTGGTTTTCTGAAAACAAGTTTTTGGATTTATACTGACATATTGGATTTTATCCAATACTTTTGATATTTTTCAGGAAATCAATGGCGGAGGAAAATATCATTGACCAAAGTGTTCAGATGGATGAACATGATCCGAATGTTTCACGGGAGATGCCCATGCCTTCTTCCCGATCTCATTATTCTGAAATTGGTACAGATCCAGATCTTCAATTGATCAATCCTCAAGATTATCTCTCTTTGTCGCCAAACAATCATCATGTGATCTTTGACAATCTCATTGTCAAGCCACTGATAAAGGAGATCCTGAAAAACCATCCAATCTGCACTGCCTTAACTGCAACTGCTACTGTGCCAATGATCTATTTACAACAAGCATGGAAAACCATTGAGCATGTGGTGCAAGGCAACAGGAAACATTTCACAATCCGCATTGACAATTTCACATCCATCCTGATCTTTCAGAGACTGAGATTGCTTCTAGATCTTCCTTTGCCAGACTCAAGGGAAGGAAAGACAACTTTTGATCCCTTTCCAACAGATCAAGAAATGTTTGCTGGTATTCTTGCTCTAGGATATGTTGGAAGCTTTACAAAGATGAGTGACTTTAAGAAGTCAAATTTTCCTCCATTCTATTATCAGTTCTTTTCAGTGATCAACAAGTGTTTGACTTCACGACATTCTGGGCATGACAACACAAACATTCATAGTCTAAGATTGTTCCATGCTATCATCTATGATCTGCATGTTGATTATGATGTGGCTATCTGGACTGAGCTGTATGAGAAAGTTCTGAGCAAGAGACATTCAAAGAAGCCAAAATATGTGCCTTATCAGAGATTTTTACAACTCAATGTCCGAGGCATATTGAGATCCAGCCGAGATGTTCCAAAGAGACTACATCATGAGATTGCCCCAGAAAATGAAATGACACATCTTCAAAAGCAGAAGCGGTCCTTCACTTTTGAGATGCCAGTACCTGCTGCATTGCTTGCTTATGCCGATCCAAATGCTCCGTGTGTTAGGAAATATAGGGAGTCCATGGGATTGCCAGAGCCGGAGATCCCTACCCAGGACGTAGAGCCAGTTAGTCGAGCGGAGTCAGTGAGGGTTCAACATACTACGGGAGTAGTTGAACGGGAAAGTGAGCAGAGAGAAAATTTAGAGAGGGGTTCAGGAGAGGGTCAAACTTCTATACTGGAGGGTGTGGGAACACAGGCACAATCTGCCACGCTTGTAGTGATTTCCACATCTCAACCTGAGATTGCTATCATTCCTCAATTGGGCACTCAGGAAGAGAATCCCAATGAAAGTCATAACTATGAAAGAACTGTATCGGTTGGACAAGCAAGCTCATCTGGTACTTCAGTACCATCGTCAACATCAGAACAGGATGCAACAAATCAAGGAAATGATCAGCATGATGATGATGATAACATGGGTCATAGCTTTGGATTCTTAGAGAATGTTTCTTTACACCATAGTCTTGGTTTTATTGCAAGAGATCTTGACTTGGAAGGTGTTGATTCAACAATCATGAATGTTGTATCTGACTCTGGAGTTATAAGGCAGGAAGAGGGAGTATTAGTTGAAAATCCAGAAAATGTGAGGTCTAGAGTAAATGAAGGAAAAGAACATGGTGAGCGTGTGTGTACTCGAACCTACCATTCCAGAAGGGCAACCACATCTACTACCTCGCCGCATGTGTTGTGAGCAGGAGGTATTGAAACAGACATTAGTCGCCCACTAATGCATATGCACACCTCAACCACCCATTCTGCTGTTTCTCAACAAACAGTGGTCTCAACTTTACACGGGGTTTTAGCACAAAATCTATCTGCTGTTCTCTCGGAACAGGTAGGTATTGAAACAAGAACTCAATTGCCCCCGAGTTCGACTTCTTTCAGTGCACAGGTGGGTCTAGAACCAATTGTTACATCTATTTTTATTCCTAGGACACAACCAATCATATCTGCTACCATCGGGAGTCTTAGTGCCCCGATCGGAACATCTGTAGTAGCTTCGCATTCCGGACTACGAGGATCAGGTGGAAGTCCTATCATTGCTAACATCACGCTAGCTTTAAGAACAGGCCAAACTGTTGTATCTTCAACAGCTGTGTTAACGGGAAGCTTGAGTAGCCCCGGTGTTACTTTACCCGAATTCGTTTCAAGGGAATTTCTCAATGACACCCTAAAGGTCATTGAAAACTCTTTATCATAGAAGTTTCAGTCGGAGATGAATAAAGCAACTGAAAAGTTTGAGGAGGAGATTGGAAAGGTGATGAGAATGTTGAAAGGGAAAAATCCAGTTGTTGAGGAGCCTGAGCAACCACTTCCACCACCATCAGTTCCACAACCACCACCAGTTCAATTCGTTTCTGAGTTGAAATCCTTACTATTGGCTCAGCTGTTATCCGAAGCTCCAGCAGATCAAACCGAAGTAGATCTTATTGGATTACTGAGGCAACAATCCCAACTAATTGTTCCTCAAGTTCTAGTAGATTATGTTACACAATCTCAATTCAACCAGTTCAAAGATTCAGTGGAGAAGCCCTTACAGGACCTAACCACAACAATACAACTTTCTTGCCAGGCTCAATCTGATGCAATTTTAAAGAAAAGGCATGATCGTGATTCTGATCAAGATCATGAAGGGGAGATGAATAAGAGACAGAAAACTGCAGAAGATACTGTTATTGTTACTGTTTAGGAGCAGGGGACTGAAGTAGCTGAAACTACACATGGAGAACAGTTGGATGAGAATGCTCCACAGGCTGAAGTAGAGCTGATGATTTATGATAATACGAAATCAAGGTTTGAAAAGCCTGCGATTTCCACAGTTGAAGAAGTTATGGAGATGTTGGGAGTTACAGCTGAAAACTTTGTCAACCTAGATGATTATGCAAGTGATAATGATGAGCAAGCTGCTGCTAGGTATGACAATTATTGGAGAGTAAAGCAGGAAGGAATGGATGTTATTGAGCACAATATTCAAAGTGATGGACCAGATCCTGAGAATTCAATTACAGTTGAAGATTTTGTACATAATGCCATTTCTCAAGGAAATATGAGTCTGAGTGAGAATGTGCTGGATGATTTATTTGGAGAAAACTTAGAAGAGAATTTTGATGATCTTGACAGTGAAGATGAAGAGATTGCATATCTTGATCAAACTCTCCCAGTTCCACAAGCAAAAGTTGTGGAGATTGCACATATTGCTAGTATAGTTGATTATGCTCCACCAACCTATAGACTGTTTGATGAAGATGAAATCTTGACTGCAATTCCAATAGTTTCTCCCACAGGAAACTTTTCTGTCCCTGAAAATCTTGATGCTTCTGAAACAAGAGTTGCTCTACCTTTACCTAAAGATTTTGATTCTGAAGAACCAACCAATCAACCCAAGCAAAAACCAAAAGCTGACAAGTCCAAGAAGTCTAAAAGGTCAAGAATTCCTACTTCAAAGCCCAAACCAAAAGATCTTGAAGAAGAAAGGCCAATTATTGTTGATATTCAAGACTTCAGAAATAAGCTGAACAAAGAAAGAAAGCTAAGAGAAAAGGAGGAAAGGCAGAAAATCCGGGAAGCAAAAGTTGAACTAAGAAAAGAGGAAGAAGAAGTAGCCAAAGTCAAAGACAATACACTTCCTTACATTCGAAACCCTGATAGTCTAAAGATACTAAGTGCAGCTGAAGCCTCTATAAAGCTAAAGCCAAATCCTGTTTTTGTCTCTCCAATGGAAGTCGAAGAATTTTCAAAAGCTCATGGTCCAGAACTTGAAACAATGCAAGCAGAAGAGCTCATCTCTTATGAAATCAGTGGCATAGGGAAGGTTACTTTCAAGGGAGATGTTAGAGTTGGTTCTGTTCCTTATACAGGCTATGATGTTGAGGGGGACTCTTTGAAGTTTATTGATGAAGGAAATTTCTTTGTCTCATCTCTGCAGCCAATTGATGAAGGAAATTTCTATGGTGTTGGAGACAGAGATAAGATTTATCAGGCCAACTACATCAGATTCATGAAGACTCAAAGCAGACTTCCCCAGTTGCCAAAAGAGAAGAGATTCTGCAAGTCCAAAATGTTCACATGTGCAAGATTCTGAATGTCCACTATCCAAAGTTCACAGTTCAAAGAAAAGATATGAAGATCAGTACCTTTACAGAAGCTGATTTTGATAACTTGAACTTCTCAGACATTATGTTTATTGTGAATGAGTTCAGAGACAGGATGAAGAGAAAGAGGACACAAGCTGTTGCTTATGCTTTGGATGCTATCAAAAGTTTTATGACAAGGAGTGTCTATAATGCTTACACGTTTGACTTTCAGCTTGGCATTGAAACTAATCAGAACAGAGTAAACTTGCTGGCACCAAACTTCAACCATCCTAAGATAAGAGTTCTAGAGCCTTTTCAGATCTCCAGATATCCAGAATTGGGTGTGATGTATGTAAACACCAAGTCTCATAAGAAGCAGTTCATGAGAGCATCAGAATTGGCTAAGTATTCAGATGGTACTTTGAAGTATGTGCGGAAAGTGCTTGAAGATAAGTTGTTTTTGTCAGAGCAGGAAAGGTTCAGAAAGAATGAAGCTGTAAGATCAGTTGAGTCTCTTAACATGGAAGCTATGCTTGAAGAGATCAACAAAAAGATAGAGTTCAGAGAGCACATCAGAAGGTTTGAAGCACACCTTGGGAACAGAAGAATATGTTTCAGAATATGGGACCAGAACAAGTTTATCAGATGATCTAAAAGGGGGAGATTGTTATTGTATTTTGTTTAAATCATTTTGTATTACTTTTATGTTGACTTTTCCTTTAGTTTCCTTGTATTTTGGTTGACCTATAAATAAGGTCTTCCTTGTTCATTTGTAAGTAACTAGCCTTGATTGAAAATACTCTGAGAGAATCTAGAGAGAGAAACACATGTAACCTATCACTTGTGACATCAATACACTTGTGATTTCCCCAATGATTCTCATTGTTCTTGATTGTTTTGTTATTGTGATTTGATTGGACAATATCACATACAATCTATGAAAAGGACGGCGTTACTAAACTCAAACAATTGCTATCTCCAACCTGCGGAAGGCTTCACCGACTACTCACTCTTGTAAGGCTAAGGCTCAACTCTTCATAGCACTGCTAGAACCGAACCCCCGACAGGAACCTAATGCACATGTCGACAGATAAAAATGTTAGGCTTAACGCCTAGTGAGCCCAAGAGTTTTAACATGAATGAATATATCTTTAAAAGAAAGAATTCAGTTTAAAGCAAGATCCTTCGAAATATTATACTTCAAAATGGAACTGACACGATTCCCCATAATATGCATTTTTAAAGACAACACTCCCAAACACACATTTCTGGTAAAACGATGCAACCCGTAACTCACCCAAAACGGGGTCATAGTTCGATATTCAAATGTACTATATTGTGAATAATACTTCATAACTCAAAACACCCAAAACTCGGGCGGAACATAATACTCGACCCTTAATTAACGGAAAACAATCCATATAAATATGACACGCCATTAAAACATGGAACCGAAACTTAATACTCACGCGACCATAAAATGGAATGAGATCCCAATATTAAAGCATGGACAATTAAATATCCAAAATACCGCGGGCAGACAACGGGGGATACCCTTATCCGTTGAGAGCGGAAGAACACCAAAGTATGCCACTCAACAACGTTGATCGTATGACACCTCACGACATGAAAGCCCAAGTGCCCCTACGACCTCTTGACAAGTTCACCAAAGAGACAGTTGACCTTGGTGGTCGTTACAAAGAACTCCACCTTAAAAGGGCCGGCACACCGGGGACTACAACAAAGGAAATTCCCCAAATGACCCGATACCTCGGGGACTACAACAAAGGAAATTCCCCAAAAGGCCCGACATACTGGGGACTACAACAAAGGAAATTCCCCAAAGCGGAGGTCACAATACTCACCTCCCAGGCAACACTATCCAGACTCAACCCTCTTAGTACCTCCTTGTCAAGTTTTGGTCATAAAACATGAGTCCCGGAGTCCAACCCCGTACCACCCAATTGACCGTCAAATAAGATTGACTTACGTGCCTATGGATCTAATGCAACACAGTCTAACATTACATGACTATCCATGAATGACCAACGCACTCGAGCATGTTATTAACAACATTATGCAATAAGATGCATTAAGATGTAAACCGTAATTTGGACTCTAACTTGAGCCATTAAAACCGGACAACTGTCCTCAAGACTAATTAGTCGATACCGAGCTAAATGCTCAAACTCCATTTGACCAACAATAAATGGTCCCCCAAATAATGAAATGTCTTTAAATAACGTTTACGAAGACACACACCTCAAAGGCATGGTTTACCCAAGACTCAACACGTATTGTGACCAAAGATTCTCCAACGGGATTATGAATGTAAATACCCCAAAATGCCTAAGACATGAAATAGATTTCGTTTGTACAAAATCACCAAAGATGCATAAGTCATGAAATGGACTTTATTTGTACAAAAAACCCCAAAATGCATAAATCATGCTATTACTTATCAAGATATCCAAATCCTAAATATGAGCATTTTATGAAACTAAAATAACCCAAGTTTATCAATTATGAAAACTTATTAAAATACTCACACTTTGACAAATACCAAGTAAAATATATTTTTACTTCAAAATACACATTTTGGCATGTACATAGTTTTCACAAAGCAACTTGAACTCGCCTTGCTAGATTTAGGCTGAATCTAGATTTCACCCAACGAACTCTTTTGAAGGCCGCTTGAATCCTCAAGCCGGAAACTTCCAAAACCTAGATCCATACATTCCAAACCATAAATATCCATAATCAACCATAAGGAAACATTCTCCAAACATTAAATATCAAGATCCCAAACAAGATCAAAACCCTAATTTCTCCAAAATCACCAACTCCAAGATTTGAGATATCAAACACTAAGGAACCATCAATGGAGAATTTATAACATTAAATCAATAAAGCTTACCATTTAAGATGATGAGACTTTTCGAGAACACCCAATCCAACTTCAACCTGATCTCCCAAACATCGTACTTGCATACTCCTTTATGAATAATCCACCATGGATGCTCTCCATAATGATATTAAAGCTCTCAAAATCGCCACGTGGAGAGGAGAGCAATAGAGATGGTGGCTAATGAGAGAAAACCCTAGAACTTTGGGTTTAAAATAGATCAGATGGCTCCCGCGGCCTTGGCCGCGACCTCCAAACCGCGGGCCAAGTCGTGCGTGCTACAAAGCTGCACACTCTAGTGGGTTACGCAGGTTTAGCCGCGACTTTGAGGACGCAAGCTAAGCCGCGCGTGCCAGTGGATCCTATCCCACTATTCGTGCTAAACCGTTCCCCGATCGCTTCTCTCGGTCGATCGCTGACTGATTTCTTGGCTGATCATAACTGTTCTTTAGGAAAATTACGGGTGTTACAATCCTCCCAACCTTAGAATGATTTCGTCCTCAAAATCTAGGTTCCCATGAAACCTTACCCGCTTAAATATTGACCTTAACCCATTGCCAGCACCATTAACATGACCCTTACACCGATACTCACAATTTGCTGCCCCTCTTGGGCACATTATACTCATAACCGAGCGAACACTTAACTTTCCAAAGTAACCTTTTACCTACAAGGTTACGGTCAACTCCCAACCTTGGGTGACAATTACTACCTCCAGGTAGTTAGTGACCTCAACTTCCCACCGACCAAATCCTTTCGGATCTACGCGGTTCTGAACCCGAAGTTAAAGATCGAAACCAACTCCCATAAATCCTCGGATTCCTACTGATTCAATCCTAGTATTGGTAAAGATGTCCTTCTAAGGCGCACCAATGCGTCCTTCAAGCAGTCGGTTAACACAGATTCGGCTGTCACTCAACTCCGTTCCAACCCCAACCTTACAACATTCCTTTAACAAAATCTTAACACCACGGGAAAGCTTACATACCTCGATACTTAAACCCCAACCCCCAAACTCTTTTCAAAATCCAAATACCGGAAGATCAATACTTCTCATGATTCAACCGGGATAACTCCAAACATTCCCAGATCCAGTGACATCAATAAAACAAGTCGACGCCTATGGCTAAACGGTGACCTCGAAAACGTGGACATCCCGTCCAAAAATTCCATTCCAGCCGGATAGCCGTACTAAGGTTGACACTTGACATAGTGCTAAATTTTCAAATCTTACATCTCTATCAAACGGACCACAAGAATTTCCTTTGATCGCGGAACCCACTAAGACGGTACACCAACAACGTAAACCATGATGCCGAATAGACGAGCAATTCACCAAATCGAACCCCAAACTAAGCGCAAATAATCACTTAAGACCTTATCCCGCATGATTACCGAAGTATAAAATCTCCCCTTAATTAACTAGGAAGACTTAAATCTACTACCTCCATTAAAACAACGCGTATAGGTTCAAAACTGAAACCCAAAATCCAAGGCTGACCGCAAATCGGATCATCCAACGCGTAAAATCCCAAGGACTCTCTTAGTCCCTAATTACAGCTCCGTTCACGACAAGGGTTTAGATCTATAGGTCTAATGAGTTCAAGGTTTCCAATTACTATGCCAATTTAAATTTTTATAAAACTTTCAAATACATAAGCTTTATAACGATTACTCTTGCGGTAAAAATACACTACCGTTCAATCGATGGGTTTCAAAATTGATCGTCAACACAACGCATATAAAACTATTTCCAAAACTCATTTGTTCAATACTTACGTTAATAAAGGCAATAATAAAACATGCGCAACAAGTTACACTATAAATGTGAAAATAGGTTCATGCACCACAACACGTGCAATGAATGATTGTACTACTCCAAAAGAGAAATTCACAATTTTAACTTTAAAAATTCTTCCTCTTTGACCAAAAGATGTTGCGGCGTAAAATTATCAACAAGCCCCATATGCATCAGTTTATTTCCCCAAAGCCAGGTAAAAATGATGGAAATGCAAATAAGTTTCAAATCGAGTTTAAAGCTTTGAGTCATACAGATAAACACATTTGACCAAATAGAAACTACAGCGACATAAATATTGCTAATTTATTAAATGCATTGCGGAGATTTCTAGCAGTAAAAGTTAATGATTGAAATATGCTCAGAACAAAAGCTCTGCTTGAAACAGCGTAAACCCTTTTATACCACTACTCACACCAATGCCATAATTTATTCCAAATGCAAAAAGTATGCAACGATTGCCATTGGTATAAAGCTCAAAGATAAATTGCATGATAATGAAATTCCCAAAACAACATGTGGGATGACATCGATTAGCAAAATCCATAAATTAACGCACACACTAATGCATGTACACACATTCCAAAATTATCTACGCGACGCAAAAGTCGTACGATAAGACACCACAAACCCAACTGAATTTTCGTAAAACTCATTAACGCTAAAATCATGCGATGTCAAAATTTTCATTTCTCAACAGAGAGTATAAGACGACAATATGCCTAAAACATTAAACTTCTAAGAGTTTCCTCTTTTTAATGCAATGAAAGGTAAAATGACACTTTTCAATAAGGTTTGCATGAGACACGACGGTTTATATATTGCAATTTTAAACGCAATCAAAATTTAAAACTCAAGCACTTCTAAGTTTACTTACGCGTCAAAAGAACCCGCATAACAATACTCCATGAAATTTAACAAAACTCGCACAACTAAAATCTCAAGAAATTCCGACTCCAAACATGGGATTAACTTTTCCTTTAAAACCATTGACATACGTGGAGGAGATCTAATGTCTAGGTTAAAATCTCATAGTTACTTTTCCCAATACCCAAACGACATTAAAACATGGACATTACAATATCCGGAAATAGCGTTAAACACGAGGCGTGAATAAAGAGTATTTTGATAACAATTTGCACGCACACGCAACAAAACGGTTTCATGTATGCTTAAGCTCACAATTTAAAATCTGATGAATGCTAAATGCTTTACTAAGACTTTATAGTGAAAATCACTTTATACTTAGCGAACATGAAAACAATTTATGCAACTCACTTTAGAAATAAATTTAGTGCATGAATTTGGCCGGCACTCGGCATCACAGGGCTACACTCCTCAATTTCCCCAGACCAAAGGTCCTCAACTTCCTGACAGACTATTGTCATCCGGATACTTGCATATCTTAAGAACAAATCAAGGATCTCATAGGTTCATCTCACAATTTCTCCTCGAAATAGAAATGGTATAACAGACTTATAGTTCTAATCCAACCAATAAATCTGACTCAAGATGATCAACTTAATGCGTTCATCGCACTTACTATCACCCCAAAGTGATATTGTTATAAACATCAATCATTCCTTAGCTTACTCGCTTAGAAACTTTCACACTACCCCAACGGTCATCACACCAAGGTAGTTCAAGTATACATATGTAGCATGTTGGTTCACCATAACACTGGCCAGGTGCCATTATGAACGTATCGTACATAATCATCCTTGCGACCCACGACATGTTTCCCGTTTCTAGCGATTCGATCAACCTCAAAATATCTTATCTTAAGTTACCTAATGTGCCACTTCACTTACCATCACTTATAAGAACGCTAGTTTGAGTCTAGGCATCCAAAAATCAATACCTAATTCTCTCAAACTTAAGCTCTGATACCAACTTGTAACACTCTTAATTCTGAAGATAGCAACTTATTAAAAATTTTCTAAATACATCAATAAATACTTCGAACTACAAATATAAGTTGATATTTAACCTCAATACTCCTTTCATCCTATACATACAATCTATGAAAAGGACGGCGTTACTAAACTCAAACAATTGCTATCTCCAACCTACGGAAGGCTTCACCGACTACTCACTCTTGTAAGGCTAAGGCTCAACTCTTCATAGCACTACTAGAACCGAACCCCCGACAAGAACCTGATGCACATGCCGACAGATAAAAAGGTTAGGCTTAACGCCTAGTGAGCTCACGAGTTTTAACATGAATGAATATATCTTTAAAAGAAAGAATTCAGTTTAAAGCAAGATCCTTCGAAATATTATACTTCAAAATGGAACTGAAACGATTCCCCATAGTATGCACTTTTAAAGACAACACTCCCAAACACACATTTCTTGTAAAACGATGCAACCCGTAACTCACCCAAAACGGGGTCATAGTTCGATATTAAAATGTACTATATTGTGAATAATACTTCATAACTCAAAACACCCAAAACTCGGGCGGAACATAATACTCGACCCTTAATTAACGGAAAACAATCCATATAAATATGATACGCCATTAAAACATGGAATCGAAACTTAATACTCACGCGACCATAAAATGGAATGAGATCCCAATATTAAAGCATGGACTATTAAATATCCAAAATACCGCGGCCCGACAACGGGGGATACCCGTATCTGTTGAGAGCGGAGGAACACAAAAGTATGCCACTCAACAACGTTGATCGTATGACACCTCACGACATGATAGCCCAAGTGCCCCTACGACCTCTTGACAAGTTCACCAAAGAGACAGTTGACCTTGGTGGCCGTTACAAAGAACTCCACCTCAAAAAGGCCGGCACACCGGGGACTACAACAAAGGAAATTCCCCAAATGGCCCGACACCCCGGGGACTACAACAATGGAAATTCCCCAAAAGGCCCGGCATACTGGGGACTATAACAAAGGAAATTCCCCAAAGCGGAAGTCACAGTACTCACCTCCCAAGCAACACTATCCAGGCTCAACCCTCTTAGTACCTCCTTGTCAAGTTTTGGTCATAAAACATGAGTCCCGGAGTCCAACCCCGTACCACCCAATTGACCGTCAAATAAGACTGACTTACGTGCCTATGGATTCAATGCAACACAGTCTAACATTACATGACTATCCATGAATGACCAACGCACTCGAGCATGTAATTAACAACATTATGCAATAAGATGCATTAAGATGTAAACCGTAATTTGGACTCTAAATCGAGCCATTAAAACCGGACAACTGTCCTCAAGACTAATTAGTCGATACCGAGATAAACGCTCAAACTACATTTGACCAACAATCAATGGTCCCCCAAATAATGAAATATCTTTAAATAACGTTTACGAAGACACACACCTCAAAGGCATGGTTTACCCAAGACTCAACACGTATTGTGACCAAAGATTCTCCAACGGGATTATGAATGTAAATACCCCAAAATGCCTATGACATGAAATAGACTTCGTTTGTACAAAATCACCAAAGATGCATAAGTCATGAAATGGACTTTATTTGTACAAAAAACGCCAAAATGCATAAATCATGCTATTACTTATCAAGATGTCCAAATCCTAAATATGAGCATTTTATGAAACTAAAATAACCCAAGTTTATTAATTATGAAAACTTATTAAAATACTCACACTTTGACAAATACCAAGTAAAATATATTTTTACTTCAAAATACACATTTTGGCATGTACATAGTTTTCACAAATCAACTTGAACTCGCCTTGCTAGATTTAGGCTAAATCTAGATTTCACCCAACGAGCTCTTTTGAAGGCCGCTTGAATCCTCAAGCCGGAAACTTCCAAAACCTAGATCCATACATTCCAAACCATAAATATCCATAATCAACCATAAGGAAACATTCTCCAAACATTAAATATCAAGATCCCAAACAAGATCAAAACCCCAATTTCTCCAAAATCACCAACTCCAAGTTTTGAGATATCAAACACTAAGGAACGACCAATGGAGCATTTATAATATTAAATCAAGAAAGCTTACCATTTAAGATGATGAGACTTTCCGAGAACACCCAATCCAACTTCAACCCAAGCTCCCAAACATCGAACTTGCATACTCCTTTATGAATAATCCACCATGGATGCTCTCTATACTGAGATTAAAGCTCTTAAAATCGTCAAGTGGAGAGGAGAGCAATAGAGATGGTGGATAATGAGAGAAAACCCTAGAACTTTGGGTTTAAAATCGATAAGATGGATCCCGCGGCCTCCAAACCGTGGCCCAAGTCGCGCGTGCTACAAAGCTGCACACTCTAGTGGGTTACGCAGGTTTAGCCGCGACTTTGAGGCCGCAGGCTAAGCCGCGCGTGCCACTGGAGCCTTTCCCACTATTCATGCTAAATCGTTCCCTGACCGCTTTTCTCGGTCGATCACTGACTGATTTCTTGGCTGGTCATAACTGTTCTTTTGGAAAATTACGGGTGTTACACCTTGTCCTAAGATGTGTCAATCACAAGCGGTTAGTAATCATGGTGATGGTAGATAGAAATGAATGGAAAATAAAAAGGATTGGGAAAAAGAAATCAGAGTCAATCAGATTATAGAGCTGCTAAAAAAAGAGGGCCAATGGTGCCCCATAAATAAATAAAAAAGAACGAGTAGTTGCCCGAGCAAAAAAAAAAAAGAAAAAGAAAAGAAAATGAAAAGAAAAAGAGCAACATGATAGGGAATTGCACCCAAAGGGTGTAATGGTGGAAGAAGGAAAGTGAAAAAGAAAGGAAAAAGGGTGAGTAAGGTGAAAAGTCGAAGGACCGCACAAATTATTGACACATATAGGCTTTTGTTCCACGTTACCCATTGTTTCTTAGCTATAACCCCCAACCCCATTACAACCGATTAAAAGACCTGAATGATCTTCTGGAAAATGTGATAAAGGTAGACTAATTCTCTTGCTAATATTCCTTGTCTTGTTACTTGATTCACTTCTGAAATCACCTTGACTTCATCTGTGCGTTTTTCAACTTATACATCATGCAATTATTAATTGATTTTCTTTGTCTATAAACTCCACCTACATGAAATATATGTGTGATACCCTAGGATTCGGGCTAATCGAGTGCATCCCGTGAGGTAGGGTCGAGGTGAAATCCTCTCTGAAAGTGTAATTGAATAGTTGTAGTTCAGTATGGTGTAACACCCCGAATTTTGGATTATTGGTTAATTTGTAATATGTTATATATGGTTTCGTTCAGCTTTTTTCATCAAAGTTGAGTGGTGTTTGCGTTTTGGAAAAACGTCAAAATTCGTCTGGGAAGAGCAGGCTGGCGAGAGTGCCCGGCGAGAGTGCCAGGGTCACTATCACGGAAGGCACAATCGCGGGGACTCGATACCCCGCGGTATATATTTGGTGAGAGTGCCTGGCGAGAGTGCCAGGGTCACTCTCGCGTGTCACAATCGCGAGAGAAGTGGGAGCTGCGGTACATTCTCGGCGATAGTGACTGGCGATAGTGCCCTGTCACTATCGTGAAGTCACAATCGCCGACGGGGGTTTTAGCTTTAAATGTCTGATTTCAAGAGGGGAACTCATTTATTTCATTTGGGGTTTTTGAAGGCAGCCGATTTTCTCTCCTAGGTAAGACTTCTTCACCTTATAACTCAATCTCTTCAACATTTAATCCTCCCTAGAATCTTGTTGGGTGTATTAAATGCTAACCTAGGGTTTCTCTCCTTCGGTAGTCAAGTTCTAGCCATTTGGGTGAATCAAGGTTCCTCCTCACCTACTTCTCATCTCCTTGAACCATCTAGGGTTTGGGGTATTGGACCAATCTAAGTAAGTTTTCTTAACTTATGTACATTCATACTTGCACCATTACTTGTTTATGTCAAACATATGAAATGCATGATGTTGACCTAAAAGCTAGGGTTTTGCTTATCTTCAATAAATAAGATTTTTGGGGTTGGTGGAGGTGTTTAAACATGTGGAAGAGTGTTATTTACAAGTCTGGTAGAAGAGGGGCAAATCATGGTGTAGGTCTACATCTCTACATAATGAAATGTCAAATGCCTAAATTCTTATCAGCAGTTGGGATCATTATACTAGTTGAGGATTTGCATGTGGGTAAATGAGTTGTAGTTTCTTATTGTGAATATGTGCCAAGCATGATCGCACTATTTGGGCAAATTATATGTTGCATGAAGTTTGTCATCTATAATTGTTCATAACTTTTGTTGGGAGTCTTATATCTATTCCCTTGTGCACGAGGATTTAGATGGTATGCATGATTATTGCATGGTTATTGCCGTTGGGCATTTTGAGTAGACAATAGGGGGCACAAGTCCCTTAGTTGTACACTCGGCTAGATTGGATAGGCACCCTTGCCTGTAAGACCTTGAGGTGTAACCCGACGGTAAGCGCTAGAGGCAGAGAGGGTTTGAGGATTGTGATGTTCGGCGTGGCATGGGAACTAGAACCGGGCTGGATGGTGAAATCCAATCTAGATCGCGGGTTACCCCGCTTTATATGGAGGATATTTGTGTATTAATTGTACAGGAAATTACAATGTCCCGATTTGGGAAGTTTGGCATTGACCTCAATGCATTGGGAGCCAGTAGCATTTAATTATTGTTCTTGTTTACATTATAATTGGTATCGGCATAACAACCAATAGGCTTCATTCTAACACTTGTGTTCATGTTTAAATGGTTCACAGGTTCCGTTAGCGGTGCGAGTAGGATGTCTTGATCTGTCGGGATCGCACCTAGGACTCCTCCTTGGACCAGGCATTTTTGGGAAAAAGAGAAAGAGCGTTTTGAAGTCATAGTGACACTCACTTTAATCTAGTTGCTAATTATTCTAGATTGAATAGGTTGTCATGTATATGTCTTATTTATTCCGCTACTTTATTTTAGAACTACCCCGACTCTGTTGGGTTTTAGTCTGTACGTTTACAGGTTTTGGATTCGTCATATTTTAGGCGTTATATTGCAGAAATTTTAAATTTTATTTTACCCGAATTTTAGCGTGTTACAAGTTGGTATCAGAGCTCTTGTTTAAGTGAACTAGGTATGTAGACACGATGCCTAGACTTAAGCTGAGACTATTAAGCTACGAACTGTGAGCTTTGGGTAGAATTTCTAAGATGGGACGACCCTAGAGTCGACAGAAACTACGTCGTTGAGAATTGTAAAAGTGGTTGCGAGAATTTTTATGTAGTGTATGTTCATAATTTCAATTAGCTACTGTTGTTATGAATATATGATTACGTGAACGTACTTGAATTACTATGATTATGATGATCAATGGACCGTACGAGTATGTTTCTTGTGTATTTTAGTGTTGCCTATTTCCATTTCCTTCCTTCTTGTGTGGCAGATCCGAAATGGTAAATACTCGGAGTCGCCCACTGAACGAGGGAGAGATGCCTGAAGAAATTTCATCTAACCCGAACCCCGGGGTTCGAGTGGAAAATATGGTTCCTCCCGGCATGCCGCCGTTCTTTACCGGACCAGAGGAAATCATACCTAGAGTGAAACTAGCATCCACAAATCCGGTCATTCAAGATGCAAACCCGCAAGCTAACATGGTGGCCAGTGTTATGCAAATGGTAACATCGGCCATGGAAAAACAACAAGAAGCATTCCTGAAAATGTTAGAAGACAGAGATGCCAGTCTTCGGAGGCCAGAGGTGGTGGCAGAGAACGCGGTAGCTGGCTCGGGTGGTACCGGGGGCGAGAACCGTACTGAGGGAGTGGTGGTCTTAGAGGCAGGACAAACTGGAAAGGGTTGCTCGTATAAGTCCTTCTTGGGGTGTAAACCGCCAGAGTTCGCCGGGGCCGACGATCCCGTAGCTTGCATGAAATGGTTGAGGGAGACGGAGCAGGCCTTTCGGGCTTGCGGATGTGACGAGAATCAGAAGGTAAATTTTGGTTCCCAAATGCTTCGGGGTGCGGCTTTAATTTGGTGGGACGTCTACACCGCAACCATAGGGGAAGCCGTGTTAGCAAAGATGTCATGGGCCACCTTCAAGAAGAAGGTTATGGAAGAATACTGTAATGAAAACGAGATGGATCTGATCGAGGAAGAGTTCCGAGCGCTAAAGAAAGGGGATCTGACGGTGAGGAAATATACCCGTCTTTTCATGGAGAAGCTGAATCTTGTGGGGCATGTGGCCCAGACCGAGAAGGAACAGATAAAGGCCTATCTGAAGGGCCTACCCGCAGACATGGGAAACCGAGTCCAAAACTCGAAAGCTACAAATCTACGAGAGATCATTGAGGAAGCCAAAGTAATGGAAAGAGTCTACGCTAGAGACAAGGAAGAGAAGTTGAAGGCCGCAGAAAAGAGGAAAAGTGAAGTGCCGTCGAGTTTATTCAAGCAACCGAAGTTCCAACCGAACGTTAGAAACTCTGTTGATCGCCGGGAGGCGAATTTGTGTCCCAAGTGCAAAAGCAGGCATTTTTGTGCTTGCAACTCCAACCCCCGACAAGTCACGTGCTTCAAGTGTAATAAACCCAGTCACACAAGTCCGCGTTGTCCCATGCCGGGGACACTTTGTTTCGAATGCAAGGAGCCAGGGCACATTAGGAGGGATTGCCCCAAGCTAAGGGGTGGAGCTAGAGGAGGAAACCCACCAATCCAACCAAAGAGGGAAGCCGTCCCTAAAGCTCAAGGGAGGGCCTTCCATATGCCAAGAGAGGAAGCGAAGGAAACCACCGACGTGGTGTCGGGTACGTTCTTACTCAACTCACTTGCTGCTAAGGTGCTATTTGATTCTGGTGCGAATTTCTCTTTTTTGTCTCTTGACTTTTGCAAAGAATTGAGCGTGCCCACTAGTACTCTTATCGATGCCTTAGTAGTAGAGATAGCAAATGGGGAACAAGTGATCTTGCAGGAACTGTTGGAAAAATGCCAGCTAGATATTGGTGGGGAGTTGTTCGTTGTGGACCTACTCCCTATGGCAATCGGGAGTTTCGATGTAGTGATCGGAATGGACTGGTTGTCTCATCACAAGGCGGAGATCTTTTGTTCCAAGAAGATGATCAGATTACCGACATCAAGCGGGAGGTGTGTCTTTGTCTACGGGGAGAAGCGTAAGGGTGAAGTGGCTCTTATTTCTTCCATCAAGGCAAGTAAGTGTCTTGCGAAGAATTGCCCTTCATTCCTTGTCTGCGTATTGGATGCCAAAGAAGAGAAGAAAAGGATTGAAGATGTTCGAGTCGTTAGTGAGTACCCAGACGTCTTTCCTGACGATCTTCCGGGTTTTCCACCCTACCGCCAGGTGGAGTTCCGAATTGATTTAATCCCTGGGGCAGCGCCGATTGCCCGTGCACCGTACCGTCTTGCTCCGACTGAAATGCAAGAAATGATGTCACAACTTCAAGAGTTGTTGGAAAAGGGATTCGTGAGGACGAGTTACTCGCCTTGGGGAGCTCCGGTACTCTTCGTCAGGAAGAAGTATGGATCGATGCGGATGTGTATCGACTATCGGGAGTTGAACAAGGTAACCGTAAAGAACAAGTATCCATTACCCCGAATCGACGATCTCTTCGATCAACTGCAAGGAGCCGGATGTTTCTGAAAGATCAACCTTCGATTGGGTTATCATCAAGTTAGAGTTCGAGGAGAAGACGTGTCCAAGACCGCCTTTAGAACCCGTTATGGTCACTACGAGTTCTTGGTCATGCCCTTACTGCTAACCAACGGGCCGGAGGTATTTATGGATTTGATGAACCGTGTTTGTCGGCCTTTCCTAGACAAGTCGGTCATAGTGTTCATCGATGATATCTTGGTGTACTCGAAGAATGATGAAGAGCATGAGAGACATCTCCGAGAAGTGTTAGAGGTGTTAAGATACGAGAAGCTCTATGCCAAATTCTCCAAGTGTGAATTTTGGCTAAAAGAGGTTCAGTTTTTGGGTCATGTAGTGTCGAGTGAAGGAGTAAAGGTGGACCCATCAAAGATTGAGGCTATGATGAATTGGGAACCGCCAAAAAGTCCCACGAAAATCCGGAGTTTCTTAGGTCTAGCCGGTTACTATAGAAGATTCATCCAAGATTTTTCCAAGATCGCATCACCATTGACATCTCTGACAAGGAAGAACGTGAAGTTCCTTTGGACTGAGAAGCAAGAGCAAGCCTTTCGGACCCTCCAAAGAAAGTTGTGTGAAGCGCCAATCTTATCTCTACCCGAGGGGACAGAAGACTTTGTAGTCTACAACGATGCGTCCAAAATGGGTTTGGGGTGTGTCTTAATGCAAAGAGGCAAAGTCATAGCTTACGCATCAAGGCAATTGAAAGAGCACGAAAAGACTACCCATGATCTCGAGCTAGCGGCGGTAGTTTTCGCCTTGAAGTTATGGCGACATTACCTATACGGTACAAAGTGCACCCTTTTCACCGACCACAAAAGCCTGAAGTACGTCTTCGATCAGAAAGAGTTGAATATGCGACAAAGGAGATGGCTCGAGCTACTCAAAGATTATGATTGTGAGCTACAATACCATCCCCGAAAAGCAAATGTGGTCGCGGATGCCTTGAGCCGGAAGGAGTACAGTTGTGGAGTTCAAGCCACCTTTGCAAGGATAGATGTAGTTTCAAGCTTAATCAATAAAATCAAAGCATCGCAGTCGGAAGCCCTTATTGAAGTCAACCTCAAAAGTGAAATTATGGTGAAGCAACATCTCCAATTGACCGAGGATGGGAGAGGTTTGAAGTTATATCAAGGTCGAATTTGGGTGCCAAAGATTGGAGGATGTCGGGAGCTACTATTGGAGGACGCGCACAAGTCCAAGTATTCGATACATCCGGGGAGTACTAAGATGTACCGAGATTTAAAGCTCAATTATTGGTGGCCAGTGATGAAACTAGACGTGGCTAGTTATGTGGAGCAATGCATAACTTGCCTACAAGTGAAGGCGGAGCACCAACGACCATACGGTAGTCTTAAAATCCTTGGAAATACCGGAGTGGAAGTGGGGGCACATCACCATGGACTTTGTAACCAAATTACCGGGGACTTTAAAGAACCACGATACCATTTTGGGTAATAGTGGATCGTTTGACCAAGAGCGCGCATTTCTTGTCCACGCGGGAGACCCTACCGATGGACAAGTTGGCCAAATTATACATAGATGAAGTAGTCTCGAGGCATGGAGTGCCACTTTCTATTGTGTCCGACCGAGATAGTCGTTTTACATCACACTTTTGGGATAGTTTACAGAAGGAGCTAGGAAAAAGAGTTAAGTTGAGTACCGCCTATCACCCGCAGACAGACGGACAGAGTGAGAGGACCATCCAGACCCTCGAAGACATGTTGAGGTCATGTGTTATCGATTTCATGGGAAATTGGGATGCACACCTTCCACTAGTGGAATTCGCCTACAACAATAGTTATCACTCGAGTATTGGTATGGCGCCATTCGAGGCATTGTATGGAAGGAAGTGTAGGACACCCGTCTACTGGTTGGAAACGGGTGAGAAACAGTTTGCCGGACCGGAGATCGTTCAAGGACGGACGACAAAGTGAAGGTCATCAGAGAGCGTTTGAAAGCGGCACAAGATAGGCAAAAGAACTACGCGGATAAAAAGAGGAGGCCGGTCGAATTCCAAGTGGGGGAACGTGTGATGCTGAAAGTATCACCATGGAAAGGATTGATAAGGTTCGGAAAGCAGGGGAAGCTCAGTCCCCATTTCCTTGGGCCTTTCACTATCCTTGAACGTATTGGTCTACAAGCTTACATGTTGGATCTTCCGCCGGAGATGGACGGAATCCACCCCACCTTTTATGTGTGCTACTTGCGGAAATGCCTAGCCGAGGAAGAGAGTATCATTCCGCTATCGGAAATTAGAGTGGACAACAATCGTTGCAAAGAGGAGCCCAAATCTATCCTGGAAAGGAAGACGAAGAAGCTACGACACAAAGAGGTGGTTATGGTGATGGTTCAATGGAAGCATCATCGCGGGACCAACGTGACTTGGGAAGCGGAGGAAGACATGAAGAGGCGATACCCTCATTTCTTTAGTTAGTTAGGATTTCGAGGACGAAATCCATTATAAGGGGTGGAGGATTGTAACACCCCGAATTTTGGATTATTGGTTAATTTGTAATATGTTATATATGGTTTCGTTCAATTTTTTCTGTCAAAGTTGAGTGGTGTTTGCATTTTGGAAAAACGTCAAAATTCGTCTGGGAAGAGCAGGCTGGCGAGAGTGCCCGACGAGAGTGCCAGGGTCACTCTCGCGGAAGGCACAATCGCGGGGACTCGATAGCCCGCGGTACATATTCGGCGAGAGTGCCCGGCGAGAGTGACAGGGTCACTCTTGCGTGTCACAATCGCGAGAGAAGTGGGAGCCGCGGTACATTCTCGGCGATAATGACTGGCGATAGTGCCCTATCACTATCGCGAAGTCACAATCGCCGACGGAGGTTTTAGCTTTAAATGTCTGATTTCAAGAGGGGAACTCATTTATTTCATTTGGGATTTTTGAAGGCAACCGATTTTCTCTCCTAGGTAAGACTTCTTCACCTTATAACTCAATCTCTTCAACATTTAATCCTCCCTAGAATCTTGTTGGGTGTATTAAATGCTAACCTAGGGTTTCTCTCCTTTGGTAGTCAAGTTCTAGCCATTTGGGTGAATCAAGGTTCCTCCTCACCTACTTCTCATCTCCTTGAACCATATAGGGTTTGGGGTATTGGAGCAATCTAAGTAAGTTTTCTTAACATATGTACATTCATACTTGCACCATTACTTGTTTATGTGAAACATATGAAATGCATGATGTTGACCTAAAAGCTAGGGTTTTGCTTATCTTCAATAAATAAGATTTTTGGGGTTGGTGGAGGTGTTTAAACATGTGGAAGAGTGTTATTTACAAGTCTGGTAGAAGAGGGGCAAATCATGGTGTTGGTCTACATCTCTACATAATGAAATGTCAAATGCCTAAATTCTTATCAGCAGTTGGGATCATTATACTAGTTGAGGATTTGCATGTGGGTAAATGAGTTGTAGTTTCTTATTGTGAATATGTGCCAAGCATGATCGCACTATTTGGGCAAATTATATGTTGCATGTAGTTTGTCATCTATAATTGTTCATAAATTTTGTTGGGAGTCTTATATCTATTCCCTTGTGCACGAGGATTTAGATGGTATGCATGATTATTGCATGGTTATTGCCGTTGGGCATTTTGAGTAGACAATAGGGGGCGCAAGTCCTTTAGTTGTACACTCGGCTAGATTGGATAGGCACCCTTGCCTGTAAGACCTTGAGGTGTAACCTGACGGGGTAAGCGCTAGAGGCAGAGAGGGTTTGAGGATTGTGATGTCCGGCGTGGCATGGGAACTAGAACCAGGCTGGACGGTGAAATCCAATCTAGATCGCGGGTTACCCCGCTTTATATGGAGGATATTTGTATATTAATTGTACAGGAAATTACAATGTCCCGATTTGGGAAGTTTGGCATTAACCTCAATGCATTGGGAGCCGGTAACATTTAATTATTGTTCTTGTTTACATTATAATTGGTATCGGCATAACAACCAATAGGCTTCATTCTAACACTTGTGTTCATGTTTAAATGGTTCACAGGTTCCGTTAGCGGTGCGAGTAGGATGTCTTGATCTGTCAGGATCGCACCTAGGACTCCTCCTTGGACCAGGCATTTTTGGGAAAAAGAGAGAGCATTTTGAAGTCATAGTGACACTCACTTTAATCTAGTTGCTAATTATTCTAGATTGAATAGGTTGTCATGTATATGTCTTATTTATTCCGCTACTTCATTTTAGAACTACCCCGACTCTGTTGGATTTTAGTATGTACGTTTACAGGTTTTGGATTCGTCATATTTTAGGCATTATATTGCAGAAATTTTAAATTTTATTTTACCCGAATTTTAGCGTGTTACATATGATGTCGTTGTTTTCAGTTCAATTTTCAATGTTTAGTTTGTTGTTAATTGTGCCATGATTGAATTCTTACCGTCTTCTCGTTATTTTTCACGACTAGTTGGCACAATGATAGTTCAAACCTCATGACAAGTATACCCGTAGGCCAATGTTGCAGAATCAACTTGCTTTTGATCTTTTCTTATTTTACCTTTGTCGCTAATTTGCTTGGGGACAAGCAACGCTCGGTTTGGGTTTGTTGATAATGCCAATTTCGGCGTTATTTTTGAGCCACTTTTCGAGTAATTATGTTTGTTTCTCCAAACAAACGAAGCATCTTTTCACATTTATTCGCGAGTTTTTCAAGTGTCTATATTTCGGGAATAAATTGAGAAAATTGGTCCAAAAGAAGCTAATTGTAGACGAGAATGGCACACTCGATAAGTTTAATGGCAAAGCAAAGCTCGTGCAAGTCAAATCTTGGGTCAAGGCTCGGAAAATGCATCAAAGTGCAATTTTGGAGAAGTGTTCACCGAGACTTTTACCGATAGTTAAGTCTCGGTGTAACTAGCATCAACCTGATTTTGGAGAAAATTTGCTCACCGAGACTTTTACCGAGACTTAAGTCTCGGTACAACTAGCACCAGTACAAATTATAAGAATCAGAGCCCACCGAGACTTTCACCAAGAGTTAAGTCTCGGTGAAAGTACCGGCAACATGCTGATGCGTTTTTTAGCCCTTATCTCATAGGGTTTTGATTCACTTTCACTCTATTCTCAAAATTGGCGACGGGAGAGAAGCTAGGGGCGACTTTGGGCGTTTTTTGCAAGAGGAGAAAACACCAAATTGAAGATCGGAAACATCTTGGAGACACGACTCTTACAGAGATTATTCCAATTCTTCGTTGGTATTATATAATCAAAAGGGAGTTTTTCAATCTTTGATGTTTGAGAGAACCTTTCTTAGATCTATGAATTCTTCTAGTATTTTCTTGTTTAATACCCCTAATGTGAACTAATATTTAGATGTTGGGGGTTGGTTTGATTTTGGTTTAAGCTTATGAACATGTAATTTGGGATTTTTATCAGTTTTTCCTAACTAATGAAGCATATGATTTGGGTTTTAATGCTTTTGTGAGTCTGATCAACTTTCATCTGATTTGTTCGTTATAAATTAAGTTCGAAAGAATTAATTGCTAACAAGAACTAGAATTATATGCCTAAGGTGAGAAATTGGATAGAGATATACCAACTAAACCTTAGTATCATGATAAACTGGAACTTAATGTGGTTTGAACTCATGTGTTAAGATGGAGAGATGAGACTTGTGTTTTCAAAATAAAATCCGTTGTTGTTTGAGAAAGAACAGCGGTGATTTTACAAATTAGATTTTCATTAAAGGGTTTAACTGATAATTGTTTTCAAGAATATTGTTCATTAGTGAAAACCATAGGATTTCCAACCCTCAACTATTTGTCTCCATCACTCCTAAAAATTCATCACTCCTAAAAATTCAGTTAATCACTCATGTGATTATCATGTGTTAAGATGGAGAGTGTGTTTATCTGATTTATTTTTATTAGTATTTAGTTAATCACTCCTAAAAATTCATCAATTGGATCGTCCAGTAAATAGTGATTATAGTATTTGTGATACTCAGTTCCTAGTTCCCTTGGTTCGATACTCGTACTTTCAAGTACATATTACTTGATTCGACCCGTACACTTGCGGTTAGATTAGGGGGGTGTAAACCCGCCCTATTAGTGGTTGAAGATTTGAATTTCCTGGTTGCTTAGGTGTGAGTGGATTTAAACATGGATCGTGCCAAGAAAAGTTCGGGTGTTGTCTCCAACTAGCATTGTAGTTGTTGGTGTAGGGACCAGGTCTATTATGAACATAGTTTACGGATTCAGTATTTTATGGACAATGTTCATAAGAGTGTTCCCCACCACAACAGACACACTGTACTGAGAGTACTGCAGAGATAGGTGTAGAAACATTTGGCTGCACTCCTTGGCCAGAAGTTAAGTTTTTTAGCATGGTGGCCATGGAAGTGAGTTGTGCGGTAAATGCAGTGTATGCATCTACGTCATGAACTACAACAGTCTTCGTTTGTGGTTGGGCCCGTGGATCAACCCAATGTCCATTGTTTGTTGAAATCTTTTCAAGGATTTCATACCCATCATTGTAGGTATTAGTTGTAAAGACCCCTCCTGATGTCGCATCGAGCATTTGTTTAGCCATGGGGTTTAGACCATTGTAAAACGTCTCGAGTTGAATACAGTAGGGAATGCCATGGTGAGGGCATTTTCTCAACAACTCTTTAAACCTTTCCCATGCATCAGGAATTGCTTCATCATCCAGTTGTTTAAACATGCAAATTTCATTTATGGATTTGGCATTCCTGGTAGGTGGAAAATATTTTCGCAAAAACTTTTCAGCCATATTATTCCATGATTGTACAGAACCTGGTTCCAACGAATTAAACCATGATTTTGCCCAATCCCTTAGAGAGAATGGATATAGAGTGAGTCTCAGAGCATCGTTAGATACTCCAGGGTAATATTAGGAAAGCATCGGTGATCTCCATAAAAGATTTTAAATGAGAATGAGGATCCTCCGATGACATTCCGGAAAATTGTCCATTTGTTTGCAACATATGGAACATGATGGGTTTTAACTCAAAATGGAGGGCGGCAATATGGGGTCTAACTATCCCTGAATTTAATTGCTCAAAATCGGGGATAACATAGTCCATAATTTTTCCCTCTTTGAATTTGCAAGTTTAATTATGTTCGGAACCTCATTTCTTTGTTCATTGTTACCTTGAGATTCTACATCATCATCAACATGGTTGTTGTTATGATTGTTCCCTTGATTTGGTGCATTTTGTTGAAAATGATGCTCAGGTGGGTTTCCAAAAATTGGAGGCGCATCATGAAATAATGGCGGTGGTCTTTGTTGGTTTTCTAAAAGCGGTGGTTGTCTAGGTCCCATATTTTCAAAGCCTGGTGGGGGTAAGTCCACGATTGGAGGATCTAAAGTTAATGAAATTCTTTGTGCTCTCCTACTAATTCGGAATGTTCTTTCAATGTCCAGGTCAAATTCGAACAACTCCCTACGTGGTATTCTTGGTATACACCAAAAAAAATTGTGACTCAAACGGTGTTAGAAAAATCAAATCTTTAACTTTACTTTAAAAATCTTTTAGCTTGCCAAATTCCCCGGTAATGGCGCCAAAAACTTGTTGCAATACTTATATAGAATAAACCTCTTAGACTTTGCACAAATAGAGAGTAACGCAAGTATACATTTCTCAATCCATTGTCGTCTTTTACAAGTAATAAAACAGTAAAATACCGAGTATCGATCCACAGGGAAAAAGGAGTAAAAGATTTAAATCAAAGTCCAGAAAAAGAAATGATTTAAGATGGCGATTTTGAAGAAATATTGTTGGTTGGGTTGATTACAAACTATTGCGAAAACAATTAATTAAAAAGGAAGCAAGGGTGTAGGGATTCGTTAAGATTTCAAAGCGAATAAATCGGGTAGAACTTTGTGACATACAACTCATCTTATCAAACCATCAACTTGTATAAGGCACTCTTTCGAGGTTGAGAAAGGCACACATCCATGGACTAACTTTAATGTTTCCAATATAAAGTAGTCTTGACAATGGCACAATCTATCCCTTTTGTAAGTTGTACGGAATGAAACAAGTTTCCTTGGTTCTAAGTAACTCTCTCGAGCCTACCTCCGTATCGTTCAAGTTGATGTGTTCAAGATGGCTCATTTCTGAGTTCATCAACCTTTAACATTTCAACATTATAACCTTGAACGAAGGGTCAGAACGATTTATTATTAGTCAACAAATTTCTACCATCAAAATAGGCCTTTTTTATCTTAACTTCACCCCACACCCGAGCTAAGGTTGTCAGCCTATCATTGCTCGGTTTCCTTGCATTTTTTTATTTAAAAAAAAAAAACGAAAGACATGTGTTAAATATTTAAATAACGATGAAATAAAAGTTTGCGAGAACTAAACTTGTCTTACGATACGAAAGTGAAAGATCTATGTTAGAAAGAGAAATACGACAAAGTAGAATAAATCAAGATGGCTAAAATTTAGAACGTGAACGAAATTCTACGATAACAAACTTACGCTAGACGGAATGAATAAAGATGCGACTAAAAATGAAGATTTACGATAACATAAAAGCATAAACTAAAATGCATAGAATTTAGATGGCAAGAAGAAAAATACTAAAAGATTGATGCATTAATTATAAAAAGAGATGAAAGTTCTTGGAAGAAAACTTCATCTTTTTACAAAGATGAGGTAGCAACACTTGGATACATCATGGGAGAAAAAATGGGATGATGAATATTATAGAGTATTGAGGTAGTCATATGAGATTTGGATGACATTAGATAATACAAAAATAAGCAATACACCCTCCTATTTATATAGCATTGGAGGAGAAAAGAAAATCTTCCAAAAATCTTTGTCCAAGGGTCCATAAGCTCCAAATTTTAGCACAAAAAATCTTCAAAATATATCACCAACTCCATTAAGCTTTGTCTTCAATCCAAAGCACAAGTCCTTTCTTCAATTACATCATATGGCAACACAACATGCTCTTTCCAATCAACACTAAAAACCAAAAGATTAGCCACAAATTAGCATCAAAAGACAAGTGAATTTGGCCATTGGTTTACCTAAACTCCATAAATGTGAAAATCAAAAATATACATAAAAAAGACTCAATCTAACGACTTTTGACAAATTAAAGAAACGAAAAAAAAACTAAAAAAGTTGTAATGCGTCAATTAAGTTGCCGTATATCATTTGATAACTCAAAACTGCAAACCACACCGCATAGTGCGGTTTGGTAAAACCGCAAACCGCACCGCGAAGGTTCTAAGCCGCGTTTTGTGGTGTAGTGTGGACAGTTTGACGGTTTGGATGAACACCCCTACTATAAACACGTTATGTATAACTCATAGTGGTCTAGTACCAACAATACGTTTCCTTCCATAAATATTAGAGGTGATATACATACTTCATTCCATTCTTAAAATATGATTTCATTATAAATATATATATTAACAAGGTTTGATTAGTATAATGCTTTAATGACTTTTAATCTTGTGTCATTAGTCAAACAAGGTAGTGATAATCCATTGTCTAAGTATTTTATTGGAAGATTTATAAATAGTTAATTCGATCAATAATAGTCTATTTCTATGGATGACGTGGGAGGTCCTAAAACAAAAGGACACAAAAGTTCTCCTCGATACCTTCTTATACAGAATGGAGAAAATTGAGAGTTTTGTATTTGTTTTTGATGTATTTCTTTACATCTACAATAGTTATACTTGTTTATATATGCAAATGAAATTAATTTGACACTTAAGATAAATTTCAAATAATGATATACTCAAGAAATCTTAAATATGATATAGTTCATTTCAAATTGTTCCTATTTTAGTAAGCGTTGTTATTAGTGCATTTCCTCTCTGATTGTCCATTATCACCTGGGGTAGTAGGCATATTTGATCCAATGATCCTTGGAAAAATCCTTTCCGACTCTTGCCATGACCCTGACCCTAACCCTTTCTACGGTCTTGTCCATGTGGTGCATATATAGATGTCACCTGTGTTAATTTTTTTTAACTTACTATCCTTTGGAGTTCTTTCTACCTAGAACACTTTCATTATCGACCTCAAGAATTTTCTTTGCCTCAACGTGTCTAGTGTTTCTATTCAAAATAGCCTTGTTATGTCTCTCAACCACTAGCAGTAAGTTGATGAATTTATCTAAAGGTTATATTCCAACTTATACTAGTTCATTGTTATGATTTCCGATACATGAAAGATGGAAATGATGTTATGAATCATGTCATCTTTGGTGAGTTCATTGCCACAGAGATTGATACGAGTTTTCAGATACAACATTTTTTTGTTGAAATCATCTACCTTCTTGTAATCGAGTAAGTGGTTTTCTTCCACTGTACGATTAATTTGGAAAAAGTATATGTTCATGAATTATTTCCGTTCTCCATTTTAGGGCATCCATCGTTATTTGTTGGTTTCTAGTAGAATGTATTCCCTCTGAAAAATTATGTCCGTTATGCCATCTCAAAAACTTGACGATATTTGCTTCTACCTTTTTAGGCAGCTGGCTTTCTTAGGGTTTATAAAAATTTGATGGTTGTTAGGTATTTTTTTGTACCTTTTTGGCGAAGGTAGTCTCTACATTTGGATACCTACATATGATCCTTTTAGGATGTCAAATTTGGGATTAGTTATTTCAACCATTTACGTAAATAAAGGAAATTATAAATGATTTTTGAAATTTCATTATCATGACAATATCGGATTTTTGAATATTTACATGTTTACATATTTTTATTGATAATATTTTATTAATATTTCAATTTTTGAAAACAAATCACTCAATCTATTGAATTTCCATAGAGTTGGGGAATCACATGGTTAACTTAAGTCCATACAAACCTTAAGGCTATCTACACCCATTTAACAAAATCTTTTTAATATTTTACGATATATTCATTTAAAAAATCCGATTATAACATTAATAATTATATAGTTTTTAACAAGAGGCGAAAAATATCGAAGTGTAATGTCTAAAAATATTTATTAGATTGTGAATTATAAGTGAGAAATCATAATTAAGGTGAGCATTTGAATATATTAAGTGAAGCATAAATTCAAAAACTAAATCCATACAAAAAGATAAATATTCAAATATACATTTGAATAAAGAAAAACATCTAAAGTAAATTACGACAATAGGTCTAAAAATAAATAATACAATATTTACCTAAATAAAAAATAATGTTGACCAATTAAATAAATAAAATAAGTAATTTTAATGTGTGTGTGCATAACAATTTATAAAGTAAAATTTTATAATATATATTTGTATGTTATGGAGGAGATCGATTGGTTATAAAATATGATCATATTATAGTATTATCGTTATGAAAATAAAATCAATTTCATAAAAAAATGAACAACTATAAACTAATAACCAATTAGCAAGTAAATTTATAATAAATTAATAAATTATAAAATAATCATTTATATTGATAAGTAGATTTACAACAAAATGAAAAAGATATAAATTGATTATTCATATTAATAATTAGATTTTCTATGAAAAAATAATAACCAATTAATATTCATGAACAAAATATTAGATAAAAACAACTTAACTCATCAATGCAAATTACTCGTAAGCGTAAAACAAATAATTAGAGATAAATTTCACATATTAAAGGCTAGATTTCATTCATTTTTTAGCAATAATAAAGAAATATCATGCTAACCAACCATTTACCAATACATGATAAAGAAAACTATTTTTTTTTATTATAAACAACATATACATGAACAATCCCGTATTTTTCTTTAAATTGATAGCATCATAGTATCATGGTATCACACAATTTCTATAAGCATACAGAAACAATATGTGAATTAGGATTTCATGAAATTGACAAATCATAATTTGCATCTATAAAATAAAATATAGTAGAATGATATTTATAGTTTAAATATATAAAAGATTATCATATTCTTAGAAATCATCATATTTGCTCATAGCATAAAGTATAATATGGTGAAGTTTTAACGCTTAAACATATAAAAGTTAATTCAAATATCAAATTTTAGCTTGATTTCACGATCGCTGAAAAGAGCGTATGTGCTGATAATATGTTAAAGAATAACGGAAGTATATAGAAGAAAAAAACTGTAAATTCTCATTAATAGCAGTTAGTTTAGAAGTCGTGGTGGACAAACACAAACAACAAGCAAAGTCTTGGCTAATAAGTTCTTTAAATAAGTATGAATTTACAATGAAAATGAAACATTCATTATGGTAAATCATAATTTTGAAAAATTATTCTTTCAACCATTTCCTCTTTGATAAAAACACATAATCTTTCAACAATTTATTAATATCATTTTGTTAAGAACAAAAATTTATATATAATATAATTCCATTTTTAATTTTCAAGAATGATAGAATTTGGAAAAGATAAAGAATTTAAAAATATAGAGTGAATTACATTTTTAGTCCATATGATTTCATGATTTAACATGTATCGTCCCTAATCTAAAAATTTAACAAAACATGTCCCTATGGTTGAATTGTTTTAACGGTTTTGGTGCCTAACACTAATACCGTTTACAAAATCTGTTAGAGCAAAGGGCATATTGATCTATTTAGGGTTTTCTTTTATTTTTCCTTTAGAAGTAGAATATATATATATATATATATATATATATACTATATTTATATTAGAGTAAATGACATAAACCGTCTTGTGCTTGGTCAAAAGTTATGGTTGTATTTCCTGAAATTTATTTATTACAAAGTTATCCTTACTATTTATGTAGTTGTTACAAATACAATCCTTTGCCCTAAATGCTGTCTATTTGGTCCTGTTAACTAGACTCGCTTACTCCACAAGTGAGGGTAAAATCGTCACTTCAGTGGCTTGGTTTTACTTATTTAAAAAAACGTAACCCTCTCTCTCTCTCTCTCTCTCTCTCTCTCTCTCTCTCTCTCTCTCTCTCTCTCTCTCTCTCTCTCTCTCTCTCTCTCTCTCTCTCTCTCTGTTGTTAGGTTTATGCAAACCCATATTGTACGTGCAAATAGATCTTGACGCAAGTATACATCTTGGTCTATTGTCGTCTTTTAACAAGTAATAATGGTCCAAGGTATCGAATATCGATCCACAAGGAAAGCTTGCAAAAGTTTCTCAAAGAGTCCAGTTTATAAAAGTTAGTCTCAGGTGGCGAATTCGAAGAAAATCTTTTTGGTTGGGTGTTTGTTTAGCAACTATGAAAAATCAGTTTTAAAAAGAATCAAATGGTGTAAAGTTTTGTTAAGATAAAAACGAGTAATCCGGTAAAAATATATTATAGCAAACTTATGTTATCTCAGATTTAATATTTAAGTAAATTCTGAAGAGCTAACACATTTTCATACAAATAATTAGTTGTCAATTAATTAAATGTAATCTGCAATGAAATATTTATAATCTGATTTAAATAACGACAAGACTATGTTAATACACGTTTTCACGTTTTTACCGGTTTAAATCTTAATTCTACCTTACACCCAAGTTAAGGTTGTCAACCTATCATAACTCGGTTCTTTTTATAAAAGATATACATACTTGAAATTTAAATAATGGAGATGGAAAATGCATTAAAAAATTGCAAATACTAAAAATTGAGAAAGAAAACTTGTCGCGCAAGTACCGACTTTCTTGAGAGAAAAACTAAAATTAAATTGCAAATAAATGTAAGAAACTGTTGGTCCCGAAGATGCTTAACAAGTTTGTAGAAGGGGAGGGGGTTGAATACAAACACAAATTTTCAGTTTAATAAATTGTTTATTGATGAATCAAACCACAATTTATAGTTTGTTGCGGAAAAAGATTAAGTAAAACTTAATCTATATTAACTTATAAATCACACAGATGTTTGTACTAAGAGCTAGAGATAGAAGGTTGAGAGGATATAGAAATCAAGGGTTTCTATACTTGGTTCACTAAGTATGCAGTAATGTTGATGCTTTCAATAACCGTCTTTGACTTCTTCAGATATACACGGTATGCAGTAGATGTAGAGGAATAACCAATGAAGATGCCTTCGTCCGCCTTGGCACTGAACTTGTTCAGACTCTCTCTATCGTTTAGAACGAAACACTTACACCCAAATATATGGAAATATTTGATTGTAGGTGTCCGGTTGTTAATCAACGCATAAGGAGTCTTCTTGAATCTGCGGTGTATCATGGATCGATTCTGAGTGTAGCACGCAGTCGATACAACTTCAGTCCACAGAAATAGAGGTAAGTCAGATTGACTTAGCATAGTTCGAGCAGACTCGACTAGCGTACGATTTCTTCTTTCGACCACTCCATTCTGTTAAGGCGTACGAGCAACAGATTATTGATGTGAAATCCCGACAGATTTGAGATATTCTTCAACCTTTTTGTTCTTGAACTCTGTGCCGTTGTCTGTTCTTAGAAGCTTGACCGATTTCTGCAGATTCACCTGGGTCGTCTTCAGGAATGTAATGAGAACATCTGGTGTCTCATCTTTTGAACGTAGAAACTTGACCAAAGTGTATCACGAGTAATCGTCCATGATAACTTGTATGTACTTCTTTCCGCCTAGACTTTGCGTTCGCATCGGACCACAGAGATCCATATGCAACAACTCTAACGCAGATCTTGTACTTGGTTCAGGCTTTGGTTTATGTGGAGCCCTCTTCATCTTTACCTTTTCACATGTTGCACAAAGATGTTCTTTTTCATACTTTAGTTCTGGAAGTCCTTTGACTAGTTTTCCACTGACCAGCTTGTTGATGTACCTGAAGTTGAGGTGAGAGAGCCGTCGATGCCATAGCCAGCTTTGTTGCATCGAGGCTTTCGTCAGTAGACAAACCTGTTTGTCAGTCTGGACGTTTGACAAATTAATTGTGTAGAGGTTGGACTTTCTTGTGCCGACCAAGAGTTCGTCGCCTTCTTCAGTGCGAACTGAACACCTCTTGGCTTTGAAATTAACCTCTAAGCCTTTGTCACAGAACTGGCCGATACTGAACATGTTGTGTCTTAAGCCTTCAACATAGCTCACCTTCTTGATCGTGACATTTTCATGTACCACATCACCATATCCCATTATTGGTGAAAACTGATCGTTGCCGAATCTAACTGTTCCGCAATACTTCTCTGTAAAGTTGGACAACATCTCTTTTTGTCCAGTCATATGCTTGGAACATCCGCTATCCAAGTACCACATATGACGGATCTGTACAAGAGAAATAACGAAACAAGAGATTTAGATATTCTTAAAACAAAGTTGTAGTTAAGACTTTTAAGCATTAAAGTGTGGGTCTTCAACTGATTTGTTCAAAAACCTAATTGACATTGATGTCCGGGTTCTGAACTGAAATATTCAGAAGCCTATTTTGACATTGATGTCCGGGTCTTGAGCAGATTTACTCAAGAACCATTTCTTTACATTTAAGACCGGGTTTTGAACTGTTTTGTTCAAAAACCTAATTGCTATGCTCCCTCTTAAACGTTGGGTGCCTGCAACACACATATAACTTTTGGTACCCACTGGTATTTGGGTCCAACTGTGTTAGCACAAGATTTTGGTACCCATTTGAAATTGGGTCCTCTTTTCATTTGAAGCATTATAATGATATGAGTGGACATGATAATTTCCAAACCAAACCTCATAATCTTGACAAGAAGTAGAAACATGTTTATCATAAAAAGAAGACTTCCTAGCAGATAAAGATAACTGGAATAATTCCTTAAAATAATTTTTCTTGCGAGAAACAACAAGTTTTGGTTTCAAAATAGTAGCAACATTCACTTTCAAAACATCTTTACTAGGTGTAGTCTTATTACAAGTAACACTACAAAACGATTTATCAGTCTTGTCAAGCTTCTGTTTCGGTTGCCATTGAGATTTAACTTCTGGCTTTTGCTTGCTCAGATCTGAAACATTTGAAACTCGTGAGTTAGACTTTTGAGCAACAAACAAATGCTTCTTCTTCGGCTTACCAGTAGTGTTCGGTTTCTGTGAATGCTGAGATTTAATCTTACCTTTAGCATTCTTAGCTTTCAAAGAGACTGACTTATCAACTTTCGTTGACTTTTCACTGTTTACAGACGTACTGTTTTTCCCAATGATTTCACAATAAAAGATGAATGGTTAGGAAGTTTCGCATTAAAGTCAAATTGTTCAAAACAATCATCTAAAACACCATCGGAGTTAAGAAAATCAAACCCTCCGTTTTTTAAACCAAACATGTCATCAGATTTTGAAGCCTTTGAAATAACAACATTTTTCAGCACAGTTGAAAAAACTTTTTGTTCAATCTCAATAAAAAGTCTTTCATCTGTTAAAGAGTTCTCGAGTTCAGAAATTTTACTTTCTAAAACGAGAGGAGGGACATAAAGTTTACCTTTAATAGGTTTCGCCTCCATTTCTTTGACAGAATAACTTTGGAAAAAGGCAATTTAAAAGAGATTTCTTGTGATAAATTGGATCATCATTATAACTATTATTCAACTTTGCATAATAAAATGGAAGGTGAACTTTAGATGATTTCCTCCGTTTTTCAGTTTCCTTGGCTTCATCCTCTTTTGATAGTCCAGTATTAAAAACTTGAAGTTTAGGGTATCGGTGAGAAAGATTCATAAAGGTAAAATCATAAAGTGCAGGCACTTTAGATATACCCTTTTGAAGGCAGTGAGGATTCTCATAACCAATTCCCCAATTGTCTTTATTTTCTTTCGGTTTGTTTAGATGAATGGTTTGCTCAGATTGACCTAATGAGTATAACTTCTTTTCCAAAGCATCTAATTTTGTAAGTAATGTTTTGTTTTCTTCAGTACATGAAGAATGCATTTTCGTAAGCTCTTTTAAATTAAACTCACTCTTTCTCAAATTAGACTTTATTTCAGAATTCTCTTTAAGAATTATTGTCTTTTCTTTGGCGTTGGTGTCATTGTTTCTATGTAAAACCTCAATCAATACTTCCTTCTCAGCAATTTCATTGCTAAGTTTCTGTATCGATTGATTTTTGTCAGAAATAACACCTTTTCTCGCTTAAGCTTCGACTCTAATTCTTGGAGTTTTATATTCATGGCACGCATTTGATTTAAGAAATCGGAATAAGATAAATCACATACCTCATTCTCTTCATCATCGGAGTCAACTTCAACTTTTGTTTCTTGCTTTTCCATCAAGCACATGTTCGCTGCCTCATCCTTCTTTTCAGTCTCATCTTCCTGGTCTGAATGATCAAGCCAATACTCATCTTCAGCCATCAATGCCTTACCCGCCTCCTGTTGCTTTGCAAGAAGCATTTTGTTCTTGTAGTAGTCGAAGTTTCTGACTTTGGGTCTTCGGCAGTCTTTGGCAAAGTGACCGATTTTGCCACAGTTGTAGCACGTTGGTGGTTCTGACTGACTGGATCCTTCAGCTTTAAACCTTCTCTCTTCAGGCTTCCTCTCCTCTAATCTCTTTCCTTCAAACCTTTTTCCTTCAACCCTCTCCTTATGAACATAGTTGTTAGGACCAGAATAATACCTCTGACTGTTTGAACTTGGCTTCTTGTAGAACTTCTTCTGAAAAGCTTTAGTCAGCATAAGCATTGCTTGCTTCAGTTGTTCACAGTCATCCGAGTCATAGTTGGCTTCAGCTTCAATTTCTTCTGATTCATACACAATCGTCTTGTTCTTTTTCTTTTTGACAACAAGAGCAACTGTGTCATCAACTGTCTTCACTGTCTGCCTCTTTTCATCTAGAATTTCATCCACCTCTTCTTCATTTTATTTGAGGGTTTCATACACCTCATGAAGTGGAATCTCATTTAGATCCTTGATCTGCTTCATTTGTCTGGCAAGCCTCTTCAATTCCAGCTGTAGAATGCTTAGGAATTTGACATTCAACTCGATTTGTGATTTGTTGACCTTGTTCTTGCTTAGTTCATTTAGCAAGGTCACGAATCTGTCATAAGTTCCTTCTAGAGACTCTCCAACTCTGCCTTTAAATTCTTCATAATTGTTTAGGCAGTTGGAAATTTTTGAGCTGATCCCACATCTGTTTGCCAGAGGCTTTATAGCTGTTTATCTTCACATATATTTCGTTTGGAATGCCTTGAAGAATATAAGACTTAGCTAATCGATCTCCTTTTGCTCTTTTCTGGTTCTCACCTTCTAGATTTTCAAACTTAAGTTGAATTATTTCCTCATCAGTTCCCTCTGGAGGTGTCCTCCAAACAGGTTCCATAAGTCCTTCTTCTAAGGATTTCCTTATATAATTACCCAAATCTTGTCTTTCAATAAAGTTCAGGAACCGATCTTTCCACTGCTCGTACTCTCCCCTAAAGAGTACTGGTGGTTTGGTGTCAGTTCCGATTGCTAGGGCTTCTCTGGATGTCATTCTGATTGAAAACGTTTTAAGTCTGGTATTGGAGAAAAAGGCAAACTTTGCGCTTTGAGAAGGTGGCGCAAAAGAGTTTTGCGCTAATGGTGGTTGGCGCAAAAGATGGTTTGCGTGAAGTGAGGGTCGCGTGAATTGAGATTTGCGCGAGTAAGGGTTGGCGCAAAACGAAGTTTGCGTTAGTAGTTGATCGCGCGAATGGAACTTTGCGCGAGACTTTGATGGCGCAAAAGTGAACTTTGGAGATTTTCGCTAAGTGTTGGTGGCGCAAAGTGGGGTTTGCGCTATACGTTGGTCGCGCGAAACGGACTTTGCGTGATACGTTGATGGCGCAAAAAGTCAAGTTTGCGCTAGATGTTGATGGCGCAAATCTGACTATGAACTGGCGCAAATGTGACTTTGCGTGAGTTCGTCCCTGTACTTCGATAAATCGACCGTTTTTCTCAAAATAACTTGTTTCTCAACGATTAGCAGTCCTAAATTGAAATAAAATGACCACTAACCTATCTAGAACAATTTGTAACCCTTTGAACTCGAAAACAAACACTTTTAGAAAATCCAATCGATGGAACAGTGACGTTTTTGAATGTGAACTTTCAGACACAAAAATCACAAAATCGAACTCGATAGAAGTGCTATTCTGTAATTAAACACTAACAACTCGATCTAGTACATTTATCGATCACAACCTGATCGATTTCCACACGTAAAACACACTAAAAATTGAAAATGATTTTGAAATGAAGAACACAGAGTCGTTTTTCTAAAACTTGATTTGAATCTGTTTTCAGGCTCTGATACCAATTGTCGGTCCACAATACTATCAAGTTCTTATCGACTCATTCACATAAACAATTAACCAATCTGTTCGATTAATAACAATGATTACAGGATTGATCGATTGAAGCTTTCTGTGTTTTTCTCTCTGAGTTACACCTTTTGTGTGTGTGTTTGTATGTGATCTGATTTCTAACTTCTTAGCTTCTCATACACACTTACTACTAATATCTAATTTAGATATTATCTAAAACAAATAATATCTAATATCTTACTAATTAATATCTAATAACTTAGATATTTAAATTACTTAAACTAAATACTATATTACAATAAACAATAATTAACTTTGACATTTATTACAAAGGACATTAGACTTAATATCGAGAGTCGACTTTCCGACTTTAGCTTCAGATTGGATCTTCAGATTGGATAATCTTGAATCCAATAGATATGTGATCTAACAACATCTTTGTCGCAAAACTTGTCTTCAGGGATTATATTTAACTGAATATATTAGAAACTATCAGCGATACTGAACAGACTCAGTATTTGATCGCTGATGGTGAAACACTAATACATACAGATGTTAAACATAATTTTCACTACGTATTTTAAAGGGTCATCATCAAATCACTGAGAGGGTTTGGATCAACAATCTCCCCTTATTTGATGATGGCAAAGCAATAAGAGAAAATTACTTTTAATTCAGAATATAAGGATAATCAGGACTCATAACATACTTGTCCCAATTACTATTTTGAGGGATCTTTTACAATACTGATGGAGTAAAGTACTTCACTGAAAATTTTCATTAATTTGTAAATAAGTGTTACAAAGGGAATATGAAAATCACAAGTACAAGTGAAGTCCTATACTACTGTAAGTCTAACTAATAGATTACAATGATGAGGGTAACCTATCAGCTAAGGTGGTTCTTCCTTGACAGGAAACTCTTCTACTACAATCATGTGATTAGGTACCTCTTCTCCTTCCTGTCTTCGAACAACTGCTTCCTTTCGAATAAGATTCTTGATGAGGGTCCCTGATGTTGAATTATCGTACCATATGTAGAGAAGGTCCTTTAGGTGTACAAGAGGGCAGAGAGGGATCTCTGAGGCTCTTTGAAACCTGATGATTTCATCATCATCGCGGAAGACTACACCAAGGGGTGCACTTATTACTTGTCTAGTCATAAATGGTCCACCAGGGGGCAGGGATAAGCTGAGTGCTGAAAGATCGGGAGAGGGACCAACTACTGCATCTCTGGAGAACTTGATACTGGTTTCATTTCTGATCACAACATCATTGTCGGATGAGGAAGCTTGTTTTCGTCTAACTGTTCTTGGTTTCTGTGGTAGAGGTGAGGGCACACTTATTCTGGCAGAGACCTTGCTAATGAGAGCATTGATCAGTGCTTCAACATGGCCTCTGTGCATTGATCTTGATTTCTTTAGTGCTTCCTTGAACTCCAACCATTCATAAAAACCGAAGTGTTCCAACTTCGATAAAAACATAACTTAAGAGCTTCCATCACTTCTGACATTGTTACAGAGAGTTAATTCTTCTTGCCTTTCCCTGAGAGTGTTACTGCTGAGATCTTTAATGGGTCGAATCGATGATGAAGGTTCTTTTTGCACCAGGCTAGATCATGATCGTTGACCTCTTTTTCCTTTCTGTTCTTTTCCTCTATTTCCCTCAGAAGTGCTACTTGTACTTTCACCCGGTTCTTTTTCATCTTCTTGTCTTTGACCAGGGTCGATTGTACCTTAAGGGCTAAAGAAGCATCCTCTTGGTATTCAACAATTAATCATTCAACCCTGATCGACTCTTCTATTTCTTCCGGTGTCAATAAAGTGAGCTCTTCAGCGGAGGATTGAGGAGGGATCTTCAGCCTTTGACTCTCGAGATGAAAAATCATCTCTGACTGCCTTTGGTTTTCATCCTCTGACCTTTTGATAAGTCGAGAGGGTCTTCTTGGGTGGCTCAGAGATTCCTCATCTTCATCTTTATCATCATCATCAGTTTTTCTGATAGAGACTGGGATTATTTGATCTTCAGTTGGGGTAGCTGGGTTTATTTGCAGAGAAGCTCCCTTAAGCAGGGGAGAGAACTGTCTGAGAAAAAAGAAAGGTAAGTTAGTATATGTATTTGAGGAAGGAGAAAGATAAAGGCCAGAAGTGAGACAGGGTGATAGGTGAGAAAAGGAAGAGATAGGAACAAGGGAGAGACATACCTGAGAAGGTAGCTCCCCCTCAGATGTTGACAATAGTTTCAGATTCCCTTCGACAGCAATCCCCTTTTGCTTGTCGTGGGTATAGGAATCTGAAGGTTTGTCATGCCTCGCCCCTGCTTCTTTTATGACGACGCCTTTCATTGCTGGAGTTGGAGCACTGATGGATGCAGGAGTGAACCAGAGATATGGATCGTCCTCCTTCTCGTCATCATTATCATCATCAACGACATCATCTTTGGAGGCTTGATCCTATGGATCAATCTCCTCTTCATATTCCTCTTCCTCTTCATTTTCCTCTTCCTCTTCAATTTCCTCTTCCTCTTCTTCTTCCTCTTCCTCTTGTTCTTTTTTCTCTTCTTCTTCCTCTTCCTCTTCATCTTCTTCTTGTTTCTCTTCTTCTTCCTCTTCCTCTTCCTCTTCCTCTTCCTTTTCCTTTTCCTCTTCCTCTTCCTCTTCCTCTTCCTCTTCTTCTTCTTCTTCTTCTTCTTCTTCTTCTTCTTCTTCTTCTTCTTCTTCTTCTTCTTCTTCATTTGCTTCTTCCACGATCACTGTAAAGGAGGAAGGAGATGCTTGCTCTTCAGCTGATTTTTTAGCTGTCTTCTCCCCCTCAACATGAGAGGGAGGTTCTTACATATTGGCCTCTGTATCGACCTCTGCATTTTCTTCAATATTCTTCTCCCCCTCTTTGTCATCATCAGCAGGGGAGGGATATCTAGTAGCAGCAGAATCATCGATAACGGTCTTGCGGACATCAGCCTCTAGCGCCTTTAAGCGATCTTCGATCTCCGGGATGAGATAGGTGGCCCTGAAAACAAAATCCACAGCTAGTTGCAGGGACATCCGATCATCATTGGTGAAGGAAGATTCAGAAACTGGAGCTGGTTCCCTCAGTTTGTCTACAATATCAGCCAGAAGCTGATTGGAAGTTTCAACCTTCCCACTGAGAGTTTTCACCTCTCCTATGAGGTGATCAACGTGGCCACTTAGAATTTAAAGAGCTGATGTATTAGACGCCACGTCAGTCTTCAAGAAGTTGACCTCTTCCCATAGTGCTGACAGTTCAGAGGCTTCAGCTTTGTTGGCAATGGAGGAGGAGAGGGTCTTTAATTCCTCACCAGTAGTGTTAACTACTGATGTGTTGGTGTTGATGGAGGTGGAGAGCGAGTCCACATGCTGGATAACCTTGTTGAGGGAGGCATCCACAGTGGCCAAACTAGGACTTTTAAAACACGTTAGTTTTTGAGCAAAGGATGGCTCAGGCTTATTTAGTAGGTTGGTAAAAATGTGTAGGGTTTGAGGAATACCTGATGTATCAAACATGTTGAAGAATTCCATCTCCTTTTCAAAGAGAGAAGGAGGCATATTTGTTTGATGAGAACCTCCGAGAGGGAGGCCATCAGTTCCTAGTGATGGAGTTATAAAAACTGGTTGCTGTAAAAGAGAAATATTAGAGTCCAAAGAAGTAGAAGAAGGAAGGGATGGGAGTGAAGGAAGAGCACTGGTGATGCTCGAAATTACCTCAGCAGTGCTTGAAGGTACTGAGAGTATGTGGGTATGTTGTTCCAGATTTAACTCACATTCAATACACAATTGATTTAGAAACACTTTGTTTATTGATCAATTACAATCTACATCAAGTCATATACCTATTTAGTTCATATTCAATAAGCTCTGTGTGTGTGTTTCTATGGTGTTCTTACTCTGTATGCGTGTGTGTGTTCTATCTCTCTATATGACTTACAACACTTTGACCTGCTATATATATGGTCAACATGACCCATTGACTTTACAACTTAATTACAAACTAAACACCCAAACTTTACAAACTTTTACACTTTAGACCCTCTTTTAATCTTGAATACAATTTAACTCTAACAGTCTCCCCCTTTGGATTCAAGATTAAAAATTTTTTTTGACACTTATCTTTAGGTCTTTTTTCTTCAGAAAAATCTTCAACAAATAATCTTTCACAACTTTGACATCTTCAAATCTTTGACACTTTGATTGATCTTTAATAGCACTCTTAAGTAAATCTCCCCCTTTGGACTTCTTAATCACTTTTTGCAATCTTCACAAAGCATTGAAATCTTGACAAATTTCTTTAATAACAACAATCTTTGAAGCACAAACATCTTCAGCAATGCAACTTTCTTGAATCATCACTTTGACAACAATCTGACTTTATTTTCTTTTTATCACATCTTACTTGACTTTGCTTTCTCTTTGAAATTGATCATTTAAAACTCTCCCCCTTTTGTAGAAAACAATAATCTGACTTTGAAATCTTTAAATTTCTCCCTTTTTGATGAATTATGAGAATCAGAATCGTCAAAACATTTCAATGTCAGCGCCATCTTTGAAATATCTCCCCCAAATAGCAATGTAAGCACAGTCTTCATGAGAAACACAAATATCTCCTCCTTTGAAAACATATGAACAATCTCCCCCAACGAGAATATAATCTCCTTTGGATATGATATTCTACCGTCAATTCATGAAATGTGTTCATCCGAATCTTTTCAAATTCAGACAAATTATGAGTGGTAACCCAGAATCAACATATGAAACAATTATTATGCCTGTCAGTAGCACAAAGCCACTGCGTGTAACGGATACACATGGGAAAGGATCTTTTTTATGTTTACTCCCCCAAGGCTTCCATTCAATCATTGAAAACCACAACGTAATTTTCTATGAATGTTAAAACAAGAAAACTTATTCCTTGTATGCCCGTGCAAGTGTAGCAATGATTGAAGCAATTAAAGCTTAAGCAGACTCAAAGAATGTAAATCGTTGAGACAACAACAGATATTTCATAGACTCAATTTGCATGAGAAAGGGTCGAAGGTGTGGCAACTTTCCATCTTTTTCAATATCAACATCTTCCGAATGAAGATCTGATAGATGATGTGTTGCTTCCCGTTTAAAAATATGAAACATTCTTTTGTTGAGAAAAGAATAAGTAGCAGGTGGGGTTATATGCAAGAGTTGGCATGGGCTAGTTGCTTTTTTCAATGAAGTTTACGAAGAATTGTGAAACAACAGATAATGTGGCTGCCCGACTTAGCAAAAGTTTGGTGCAGAGTTTGATATTTTTTTACTCTGATCTCTCACCCTCTTTCTTTTAAACATTTGATCTCGCTTCTAACTAATCTCTCTTTTTCATTTTACCTCAGCACACACCCACTCTCAAATCTTTTGACCCCTCTCCCCTCAATCACTCAAGGATTACTTCCGGGGTAGGAAACACTAGTTAGCGTGAATCCATGTAAGTCTTTTAAGCACTCACACTGAATCCCATGTATTTTGTCCTAAAAGAAATATGTTGCTCAATAGTTATCTTGACAGATAAGCACCAAATATCATTATCAGAAAATGAATGCTCATTAAAGATAAGAATGGAATTTGAGCAATTAGAACATTTAAGATTTCTCAAAACAATGAAATTGAATGAATGAAACAAATTCAAGTGAAGTGTTTTGAGAATCTGACAATGATACGATCAGATCAAATATCATAAAGAAAAATATTGTTGGTATATCAAAGACCGAATAGTTGTTTATATGAACAAAATATAAACAACTTGATAATTAAAGCACAATTTTTAAGAAATGAATATCATGACGTCTGATTTCAAACAATTTAGAATACAAACAGGAGTATTACCATCGAAAGATTTATCTTTCGAGACATGGTAATAACAAAGTCAATAAAAAATACTGAACCGGTGTGTGTATGAATACTTGACAGTATATAGACAAGATAATACACAAGTATTAATCTTTGAGAAACACACGGTCAGATAATCATGAAAGTACTTGATATGAAAAACATTTAAAATCTCACTTCGACACGAAGTGGTTTGAACGTTTAGGAAAAAAAATTTCATACCTGAAAGTCGTTCTTATTTCAAAGCATGGTAGAGTTTGAGATTTAGAAAGATATACCTGTAGTATAGAAAACTCAACTCCCCCTAAAAAGAATATTATCTGTTAAGCATCATTGACAAAAACTTCAGATATTCTCCCTCGGTATCTGTAAAAAGTCAACTCATCAGAAAAATATGACAGTGAAAGTGTAATTTTCTTTTTCTCTTCTCCCTCTTAAAAAAATAAGACAGTGAAAATTTTATGCAAACTCCCCCTCAAACAAACAACAAACTTCCTAAAAAATGTATCTTATCAATATCCTTAAGCAGAGAAACACTTAAGTCTGGGTTCTGAACAGAATTATCCAGAAGCCATTGTCACGTATTCTCTGGTGAGAATAGTAACTCTCCATCTTTATCATTGAAGACCGGGTCTTGAACTGCTTTGTTCAAAAGCCAATCATCTGACATTGAAGACCGGGTTCTGATCTGTTGTAATCAGAAACCAATGTTCGTTGAAGTACGAGTTTTGAATTGTTATATTCAGAAGTCTACTTTGATCTTTTAGATACGGGTTCTAAACTGTAGTGTTTAGAATCCATTTTCCTTTAACATTGAGGATTAAGTCATAAGCTGCTTTACTTAGAAGTCATTCATCATTCTCCCCTTAGTATTTAGGTGCCTGCAACATAGATTTAGCTTTTGGTACCCACTGGTATTTGGGTCCTGATTTGTTAATTGCAGTTCTATTAGAAGAGATGTAGTAAGAACCAATAATTTTTGCTAACAAAATCACTTGTACCACAGTAAGAACAATTAATTTTCTTTTGTGCTAACCTGATCAATTGATTAACAGTATAAACAAGATCAGGTTTGCCAAAAGTTTTACCTTTAGGAGCATTGGATGCATGCACTTCCTTCTTCTCATCTGAGGAGCTTTTCACTCTCCAAATCCACTTTTCTTTTTCATTTGTCCTTTTATGTGTACCTGAACCATCAACAAGTTTATCATAGAAAGGTTTAGAAGGACGAATCTGATCTTTATGCTTAGAAGTATGATTATCATCTGAATCAATAAAGGATTATTAGAAACATTCACAAAATGTAAACTTGAAGCTGTTTTGAATGAGCATTCTGAATCAGCTAGATCATCTCTCGGTGATTGAACAATTGATTCTGGTCTCTTTTACTCAGTCAACTTTACCTTGAACATAATCTCTTCAAGTTCTTTGATCTTGATTGACAAAATGTTTCTTTCCTTTGAAAGTAGATCAAACTTCTTATGCAATTCAGACTTCGCATTCTTCTCCTTCATAACAGTTGATGATAGTTCAGATTGTTTCTTAGTAAGCTTCTTCATCTCATTCTCAAAAACTTTTCTTTCTTCTTCAAAGTCTTTCTCCACAGATATCCTCTTATCAGATATTTCTTTAAAGACTCCAACATTCTTCTGCTCAGTTTTCTTATTCTCTTTTTCAAATTTGTCTCTCTCCATGATGATAACTTTCTCAAAATCTGACACTTGTTGAGAAAGTTTAGCACATTTCAGTTCAATGTATTTCTTTTCTTCAAATGACTTTCTTGAAAAGTCAGAAAACTTTTGTGCATAGGTTTTTCTTTCTCTTTCAAACTCTTCTCTTTCTTTCTTTAACTTCTTTTCATCTTGAGAGATTTGTTCTTTCAGTTCAACAATCTTGTTGTGAAGCTCAATATTATCTCTTTCCAATTCATTTCTTATATATTCAATCTTCTTTATCTTCTCTTGAGTTCTTGAGTTGTTTATCTCTTTTGTGGCTTTTCCTTTCAACATATTTATTTCAACTTCAAGACTAAACACTATGTCTCTCAATTTGTCTCTTTCAGAGAAAATTTGTGAGTTTATCTTTTTCAGTTCGTCACATGTTTCTCCAACAATGTTTGCTCTTCTTCTGAGATCATCAAGCTTTTTTTGCATTAATTCTTTCTTTGACCCTGTAAAGTTTGCATTAAGACCTTCAGACTTCTTCAGCTTGATTTGAAGATTTGAAATCTCCTTTTCTTTTGACTCAATGATCCCTGCAAAATTGATTTTAGAGTTAGAAATACAATCTGAGCAAATAAAATCTTTCTTTGAAACTGTAGAATTCTCTTTCAATTTCTTAATCTGATCAAGAAGAGATTGTTAGTGCATAAATATGTTGGATGCAAGATCATAGAAGATTGAAGATTAAAGTTCAAGAAAGTCAAAGCTCAAAAGTCAACTCTCAATCAAAGTCAAAGTCAAGTGTAATAAAGTCAAATTCAAGGTCTTTGTATTAGTTTATAAGCGTGTGTTGTTTGATTGTTTTTGTTTTTAATAGACTTGTGATTAGTAGTTATAAGTACTTGTAACATTGAGAATCAAGATTGTATCTACAGAGAGTTAGAGAGAGAAAGTTGTGGTTAGAGAGAGAAAGTGACTGAAATCTTTTGTAATTGAATCTTGTGATTAATAAAACAGGTAGTTTGTTTAAATCTTGTTTGTGATTAATTCTTAGTAATAAGAACTTGATAAATCTGGGAATAATAATTGGTATCAGAGCAAATCTAGATCGAAATCAAGAAAATTAGAAAGTCGACACTGTTTCATTGAGTCCATATTTGTTTTTGAGTATTTGTGCGAATTAGAAGTTGTAATTGGTTTTATTGAGTTCGTATTATGTTCTAGATTGAGTGTGTATAGGTTAATTCAAGTATTGCACTGTAATTGATCATCAATTTTGAGATTTTTAGAATTTTATTTTCACGATTTCTTTCACACTGTAATTGATCAAATTTGTAATTGTTAATGTTCTTATTCGAAATTCTTTGGTTAAATTCAGTTCTAGAAGTATTGGAGAGTGAATTTTCGAAGTTACAGATTGTTATTTGATGTTTAGATCGGTTTTAGAGTGAATCAGATAGTTTTTGAGCCGAAGATCTCAAGAACTCACAAGATGATCTGAAGAACTCGCAAATTCTTTAAGAACTCGCAAGAAAAGCTCTAGTTTTCGCAGATCTCTATTTTTCGTAGAGTTCTTGTGTTTAAATTCTAAGTGTTAAACTCCCAGGTGTTAGCATTACAAATTTTCCAGAACACGCAAGTAGTTTAGTTACGAATCCTTCAGTATTCGTATTGGTCTATCTGCAGGTTGCCAAGAATTCGCAGAAGGCTAGTTTACCAAGAATTCGTAGATATCCTTTTTACGAAATAATTTTGATAAAATTTTGACAAGGAAAGAATTCACAGTCTTGTACTTAAGTTTCGCAGTATTGTTACTTGCAAAAAGAGCAGATTTCGTACATAGTGTGATACGAATTCCTCAGGATTCGTAGGTACATGTGTTGCGAATTCTGGTCTACGAATTCTAAAACCTTTGTTGTTTGCAAATTCAAAAATCTTTGTAGTCTGCGAATTTTGAACTTGTAATTGTTTTTGAATTCTGTGTGTCTTGCGAATTCTGGGTCTTTTGCTTACGAATTATGAGTTGTAAGTACTTGCGAATTTCTGTGGTTTGCAAATTCTATATACTTCATAGTATATCTTGCGAATTTCATACTTAGAGAATTTTTGGAAATGTTATTTCTAGTTTTCTGTCTAAGTTTTTCTGTTTTACTTGATTTCTTTTGGACTAACGATCAGTTTGTAAAAGTTCTTATTGTAGTTTTTCAAACAGGATGACATCGAGGGAAGCTCTTGCTATTGGAACGGATGTAAAGCCACCAGTACTCTTTAAAGGAGAGTATGAGCAATGGAAAGACCGGTTTCTGGACTTTATAGACCCCAACGACCTGGGAGATTACATCAGATTATCTTTGAAGGAAGGAATCATGAAACCTCCGACAAAGACACTAAATGTTGCAGGAGATAATGGAGAAGATGAACAGAGAGAGTATCCCCTACCTCTGGAGGAGTACTCAGATGAGCAAAGAAGAAGACATAGGGTTGATAGACTAGCAAGATATTTCATTCTCCAAGGCATACCCAATGAGATATATGTCAAGATTGATAGCTATAATGCTACGGGCAATCAACTGTGGGATCAATTGGAGAAAATGATGTTAGGGTCAAATATTGGAAATCAGCTTAAAGTTTCCAATTGCCTCAAAAATTATGAGGAGTTCAAAGCCAAAGAAGGAGAATCTCTCGAGGTAACTTATGACAGATTTGTGACTTTACTGAATGAGCTTAGCAAGAACAAATTAAACAAGTCATAGATTGAGTTTAATGTCAAGTTCCTCAACATACTTCAGCCAGAATGGAAAAAATTCACTAGACAAATGAAGCGGATGAAAGATCTGAATGAAATTCCACTTCATGAGGTCTACGAAACTCTCAGACAGAATGAAGAAGAGGTGGATGAGATAAAAGAAGAAAATAAAAAGACTGAGAAGGCAATTACTGATCCGATTGCCCTAGTTGTGAAGAAAAAGTCTGTAAGTTTAAAGAAGAAGAAGAAAGTGATAGTTTTGGAGTCCGAAGAGGATAAAAGTGATGAAAACTCTGATTCTGATGATTGTGAGAATTTGAAGCAGGCAATGCTCATGCTGACTAAAGCCTTTCAGAAAAAGTTCTATAAAAAGCCTGATTCAAACAGTCAGAGGTATTCGTCAGGATCACGACACTATGAACACAAGGAGAGGATCGAAGGAAAGAGAGTAGAAGAAAAGAGGTCTGATGAGAAGCAGTACAGAGCTGAAGAGAAGAAACAACCAGAACCAACAAAATGCTACAACTGTGGTAAGCTCGGACACTTTGCAAAAGATTGTAGAAAGCCAAAGGTCAGAAACTCCGATTATTACAAGAACAAGATGCTCTTAGCCAAACAACAGAAAGCTGGTAAGGCAATAATGGCGGAAGATGAGTTCTAGCTTGATCATTCTGATAAGGAAGAAGAGAAAGAAGAAAAAGCTCATCTATGATTCATGGGAAAGACAGAGATGGAAGCTGAAGCTAAGTCTGATGAAGAGCAGAACGAAGAGGTATGTGATATGACTGAGTCTGAATTTTTAAATGCCATGCAAGCTTTGATGATTGAACTTCAGGAAGTAAAGTCTAAACATGAACGAGAAAAAAGGTATCACGAAAGAAAACAATGAATTAATACAAAAACTTAGCAAGGATCTTCCTGAGAAGAACGTATTAATTAAAGCTTTACATAAAAATATTGATACCAGTACGAAAGAGAAGACTATAATTCACACTGTGTTAGCTGAAACTACTTCAAAATATAAACTGTGTCAATTTCAATCAAAAGAGATTGCTAAAAAGTGTTCATCTCTTTCAAAAGATAATAAATCTTTAACTGACAAGGTGAATGTTTTGCAGGAAAAGCTTTACAGCTTAGGTCGAACTGAACACACTATTCATCTGAACAAACCTAAAGAGAATAGTGAGTGTTGGGGACTTGGTTACAAGAACCCACACTATCTCAAAAAGGGTATTTCAAAAGTGTCTGCGCTTTATGACATTAGATTTTTAAAACTGGCACCACAATACCCTGAACTCAAAGTTTAGTGGACCAAACTATCTGATGTGGATGAAGCTAAAGAAAAAGATAAACGAAAGAACACAACTAAAATGTAACTTCCATTTCGTTATGAGAGGTTGAATAACAGTTATAGTTCTGATAAATTAAAATTTCTTTCTAATGACTATTTTGAAAGTTATTCTTCAAAAGAGTTGGAGGCTAAGCCTATCGAAGGTAAGCTTTACGTACCTCCTCTCGTGTTGGAAAGTAAAATTTCTGAACTCGAGAATACTCTAGCCGAAGAAATAATTTTGATGGACTTAGAACAAACTGTGTTCTTCACCGTTTTTAAAAATTCTGATTTTTCTAAATCTTTAAAAGCTTCAAAATCTGATGATATGTCTGATTTACTTGATGGAGAGTTTGATTTTTTAAACTCTGAAGGTGAGTTAGATGATTGTGTTGGTGAATTTGACTTTAATTCTAAACTTCCTGATCATTCCTCTTTCATAATAAACTCTTTTGGATTACCCAGTGTGTATGAAAAAGGTGAAACTTCAACTAATGTTGATAAAATAGTTTCTGTGAATTCTAAGAATGTCAAAGGTAAAAAGAAATCTAAGCATTCACAGAAACAGAACACCATTGGTAAGCCAAAGAAAAGGCAATCTTTTAAAACTCACAGTACTAATTCTAAACTTTCAACTGTTTCAGATATGAAAAAGAAACTGAATGGAGTGACATCAGAATGGCGGCAGAAATAGAAGATTGTCGAGAATGCTAAATCATGTTCAGATTTGAATTGTAATAGAGGATTGACTAGTAAAACAGATGTAGTTGAGAATATTGTTTTTTCAAAACCAAAACTTGTATCTTCGTACAAGAGATATTCAATAAAGCAATTGTTCCAATTATCTCCATCTGCTAGGAAATTTTCTAATTATAAAAGAAATGATTCTGCTTCTCGTAAATATTCTAATGTTTGGTTTGGCACATATCATGTATATTCTTATCATTCTGTTGCTTCTAATGTTTTTCAAAAGTTAAAGGATCCATTTATAAATGGATGCCAAAATCTTGTGCTAACACTGTAGGACCCAAATTTAAATGGGTACCTAAATCTATTGTTCCTTGATTTCTCATGTGCAGACCCGTCATATGTGGTACTTGGATAGCGGGTGTTCCAAGCATATGACCCGGCAGAAAGATATTTTATCTAATTATACAGATAAATATTGTGGGACAGTTAGATTCGGCAACGACCAGTTTTCACCAATTCTGGGTTATAGTGATGTGCTTCATGAAAATGTGACGATTACAAAGGTGAGCTATGTGGAAGGATTAGGGAAAAACCTATTTAGCATTGGCCAGTTCTGCGACAAAGGATTATAGGTGAATTTTAATGCCAAAAGTTTCTCTGTACGTACTGAAGATGGCAAGGAACTTTTGGTCGGGGCTAGAAAATCCAATCTTTACAGTATTAATCTTTCAAAGGTCCAGACTGACAATGAGGTTTGCTTACTGACAAAAGCCTCGATGCAGCAAAGTTGGCTATGGCACCGAAGGCTGTCGTACCTAAATTTTCGCTACATCAATAAACTGGTCAAAGGTAAATTGGTTAAAGGACTTCCTGAGCTGAGATATGAGAAAGAACATCTGTGTGCAGCTTGTGAAAAGGGTAAAATGAAGAGGGCAACTCATAAGCCAAAACCCGAACAAAGTACAAGCTCCCCACTAGAATTTCTTCACATGGATCTCTGTGGTCCGATGAGAACGCAAAGCATGGGAGGGAAGAAATATGTGTTAGTAATAGTGGATGATTATTTGCGTTACACATGGGTAAAGTTTTTAAGGACAAAAGATGAGACTCTCGAAGTACTCATCAACTTTTTGAAGATTACCCAGGTGAACTTGCAGAAGACAGTTAAGCTTCTTAGGATGGATAATGGCACAAAATTTAAAAACAAAATTCTAGAAGAGTATCTCGAATCGATCGGGATAACTCACCAATATTATGCTGCTAGGACACCAGAACAGAATGGAGTAGTAGAGAGACGCAACCGAACACTAGTCGAGGCCGCTTGCACTATGCTCAATCAGTCGGATCTACCTCTATTTCTGTGGGCAGAAGTTGTCGCAACTGCATGTTATACGCAAAATCGATCTATTATTCACCGACGGTTTGGAAAAACTCCTTATGCATTAATTAATAATCGTACACCTAGCATTAAGAATTTTCATATTTTTGGTTGCAGGTGTTTCGTGCTAAACGATATAGAGAGTTTGAATAAATTTGAGTCGAAGGCTGATGAGGGAATCTTCATTGGTTACTCCTAGACATCTGTTGCATACAAAATTTATCTGAAGAAGTCAAAAACAGTAATTGGGAGCGTTAATGTAACATTTGATGAGGATATGACTTCTGAACAAATCAGTTCAGAACCCGTACATACTGGAGTATTAGATTCTGGGCAGATCAGTCCAGAACCTGTATCTACAAAGAATAAATCAGATGAAGTGTCATCGTCAACATCTCATTTATCTGATTTTGATTTGTTATTTGAACTGTTTTATGATGAATTTCTTGGAACTAGAGTGTCTAAACCTGTTGTGGTTGACTGATCAGAAGACTCACAAAGACATCAACCAACCACTTCAGACATATCTACTGAATCAAATTCCCCGATTCAGCAAGAAATTCTAGTTAAAATACTTACTCCAAAAGTTGAAGCTGTGAATGATAACGAAGAGACAAAAGTGGCTGAATCAGTTGGCTGCACAGTAATGACAAATCAACAGTCAGAAAATGTTGTCCCACCTGAAGCTTCTACACAAGAAACTTCAACTGTACCCTATCAATTCCTGACCAAACTGATGAAGCTGACAGTGGATATCTAGATGATAACCATGATCAATCTACATCGAATCCACTCCCTCACGAGCATAAATGGACCAAAGAGCACCCGATAAGCCAAATTATTGGAAATCCAACTTTACCAGTGCAAACTAGGTCTGCAACTATGAATATGTGTATGCATGACTCATTCCTCAGCAAGATAGAGCATACTCGAGTATCAGAAGCTCTAGTTGACTCGGATTCAGTAACTGTCATGCAAGAGGAGCTAAATCAGTTCGAAGCTTTAAAGGTCTAGAGACTTGTGCCAAAACCGGAAGGAAAATCTATTATCGACACCAAATGGGTATTCAAAAATAAAAAGGATGAAGATGGTATCGCAATTCGAAACAAAGCAAGGCTTGTTGCCAAAGGCTACCGGCAAGAGGAAGGCATTGATTACGATGAGACTTACGCTCCAGTGGCACGTATAGAAGCAATCCTCATGTTTCTAGCGTACGTTGCTCATAAAAACTTCACGGTCTACCAGATGGACGTGAAGACAACCTTTTTAAATGGCATACTGTTAAGTCAGATTTTATAGTAATCATTGTATTTATAGGCTTGGTCTAATACTGTGTTTAGAGTGCTTTTATACCTTATATTATCCTAGGGTATTTAAGTCCCTTGTGGCTTTGTGTCTTGTAAGGAACACACGCATACATTCAATATAGTTTACTTCTGTGCTTCAAACTCTCTCCCTACTTTCTCTCTCTAGGATTTAGAACGATCTTGGATTATCAATTGGTATCAGAGCCTAATCTTAATCTGAGAGAATTGAAAGAATCATGTTTTGTTTCTGAATTTGTGATTGAATCAGAAAATTCGATTGATTTTCTTGATTTTTTCAAGAAAATCTCATTTTTTGATCTTTCATCAAATTCGTACTGTATTTTGAACAAATTTTCTTGAAAATTGGTTTGTTGGATCCGGTTTTAATAGTAGAACACTTTTGATTCACATCATTTTGCAAGAAAATCAGTTTTTGAACATCAATTTTGAGATTTTTCGAATTTCTGGAAAAGACGTTGAGCGTACTGTTCATTTCACGAATCATCGATTTTGTGGTTTTTGATCGATTTGTTTGCTTGAAAGTGATTAGAAAACTGTTTTCGAACAATCCTGTGTGAGAAAATCTTATCAAATTCATTTATGTAATTGGATTTAGAAGAGTTACAAGTTTTTCTTCGTTTTTGCGCCAGATTCAAACTTTGCGCCAGTTCATCTCAAAGTTTGCGCGAGTTCATCAAGAAGTTTGTGTGAGTTCTTCAAGTTTTGCGTGAATTCTGTTCAAGTTCAGTTTACAAGTTCTTCGCAAAAAAGTTCTTTTGCGCCAACAGTTCATCGCGCAATTCATTTTTGCGCCACATTCTTCTCACGCAAAGTCTACTTTGCGCCACATACGTCTTGCGAAAACCAAGTTGGGCCAGTAACTTCTCGCGCAAGGTTAAGTTCGCGCCACTAATACCTCGCGCAAATCATAGTTTGCGCCACCAAAGGTTCACGCAAAGCAAGTTTGTGTCATCGTTGTCTAGCGCAAATCTCTTTTGCGCTATATACTATTCACGCAAATATATTTTTGCGTCACATTCTTCTAGCGCAAATCTACAGTTTGCGCCAGTGTCTCTGCTTTTAGACTTGGACTTTATCTGATCTTTCAGTCTATATGGATTCTGCAAAGTTTGCGTTTCAAGCTCAGTACTACAAGAATGATATCAAGATGTCTTTGGGCACAGAAACTCGTCATCCGGTTCTGATTAATGAGAATGAGTTTACTCAATGGCAAGACCGGTTTCTTAATTTCATCGAGCGTCAAAAGAACGGAGATGACATGATGAAGATTCTAACTGAAGGACCTTTTGAAAAACCCATACTGGCTTCTGGTTTGTCAAAGCCTACCGTCGATTACACACCCGATGAGGCGTTGCAATATAAAGCCGGTCGTGATATAAAGGATAATCTGATGCTAGCCTTGCCAAATTCTATCTACAACTGGATTGATTGTTACAAAAACAATCCTATGCTAATGTGGGCACAGCTAGAGAAGATTATGTTTGGGTCTACAGTTGCAACACAACTTCGGTATACGCGTTTTATGAACAATTTTGAAGAGTTCAAAGCCAAAGACGATGAGTCTCTGAAAAGTGTTTTTGACAGGTTATGTGCTGTGATAAATGATCTGCGAAAGATTAAAGTGACCAAGACTGAGCTAGAGACCAATCTGAAGTTCCTCAACACTCTTCAACCGGAATGGAATAAATCTTGCCAACGATTGAGGAATGATGTCCGGATCTCTACCATGCAAATCCAAGAGATGTATGAAATTTTGCTGATAGATGAGTGCATAGTCAATGAGAAGAAAGCTAAATTTGACAAGAAGAATAAGAAAACAGTGGACCCAGTGGCACTGCTAACGAGCCAACTGGCTGAACAAGCATTGTTTGATAATGCTTATGATGGGGCCACTGATGATGATGGCGAAGCGCTACCGAAGGCGATGATTCTTCTCTCTCAGCACTATCACAAGAAGTTCCAACATCATTCGGGTTCCAACAATCTTCGCTTCACTTCAGGGTCTAAGGTCAAAGTGCCCAAGCATAAGAAAGCTGCTGATTGTTTCAACTGTGGAAAGTCGGGTCACATCGCTAAGGAGTGTCAAGTGAAGAAAGTTCGAGATTCGGCGTATTATCGAAAGAAAATGGAACTAGCCGAAAAGAGAGAGAATGGAACCGCTCTGCTAGCTGAAGAAGAATTCTGGCTAGATCACTCCGACAACGAAGCTGATAATGTGGAGACTGCTCATATGTGCTTCATCGGAGATGATCAGAGTGATGATGATGATTCTTCAACTGATGAAGATGAGGTACCTTTTGAATTTGATTTCAAATTTATATCGTCATAAATGAACATCATTATAATTGCTTTACATGTTCTTCGTTCAAAGTTATTATCTGAAAAACAGTTAAATATAGAAAAGTCAGATTTGATTGACAAATTTGCAAATTTCTTTGAAATATGAAAAATCTATTTTCATTCATACAAAAGAAATCTTTCAAAAGAAATTGGATGATTTGGAAATTTTAAATAAGACTTATCTTGATTCTTTGACGGAAATGACCAACTTAAAAGAAAATTTTTCGGATAAAATAAATAAGTTGGAAGAAAAGTTATATCAAAGTAATCAAACTGAGCAAACAATTTACATGAATAAACGAAGGAGTGATGAGGCTATAACAGAAAGATGGGGACTTGGTTTTGAAAATCCTCATTGTTTAGATAAAGTTAAAACAGAAGTTCCCACTTTATATGAATACGATTATCTAAATCTTGCAAAATATGCTCCTCAGTTCAAATTTCATTGGACAAGTGAAAAGCAAGTTTTAGAAATCGAAAATGAGAAAAGAATGCATAACACAAAAAAAGGAAATTCCTTTTGTTACACACGCGAAAATGCCAAATATTTTCCTGAAAAATCAAAGAAGGGCAGAAAAAGTTTAAATGACATATCTTCCATCAAAACCTCAGTATCTAATGATTATGTTGATATATATATGCTGCTATTTCTAATAAGGAAAACATATCTCCAGTTTCTTATAATTCTAAGAGATATATTTCTACATTAGTGTTAGAAAGCAAAATCATTGATCTTGAAGATAAAATGGAAGATCAAAATATTCAAAGAGAAATTGAATCAAATGTAATTTTTTCTTTCATGATTTCTAGTTTTGAAGAAAATTTAATTTCTTAAAAACAAGATTTAATTTCTGTTTCTGGCCTTTCTTCTGATTTTAAAGAAAACAAAAAGGAAGTTCTAAATTTTGAAATCTTTTCTGAAAATTTTTATGGCTCCGAGGCAAGTTCAGGTTTATTGTCTGATCAGTTTGGATTTTTAGATAAAATTGTTTCTTCAGATTCAAATCTTAAATCGAAAATTCTTGATGAATCCTTTACGCTAAATGATGATTATTATAAACCAAAGCGTAAAAGAAGAAGGTCAAAGAAGTCAAAGAAGAAAGAGTCAGTCATTTCTGATAGTTCTAACTCTTGTTATTCAAATATTTCAGATAGGACTTTGAGCACTCCTACAAGACAGATATGGAGGGTCAAGCGGACATCTGATGAATCTGTGACTGATGAGGATGGATATGTAGACAAACTCTATAAAAGTGATTCATTTGTTGTTTGTAATAAAATTTCAAAGTACTCAATAAAGCAAATGATTCGAATTTCAAAAGATGTCTCATATTCTTCCTCTAATTCTAGTTCAGATGATTATGCTTTTCCTTCTAATGATGAATACGTTCATTTTTCTGATAATATTTCTCATGCTTTGTTTGTCAAATCTAACAAATTAACCCCCACAAGAACTGCAACTAACAAACATGGACCCAAGTTCAAGTGGGTACCAAAACGAAAGATTGATTCTGAGTTGCAGGCACCTACTGTCAAGGGGTAGTAAGAAAACAATGGCTTCTGAGTAAACCAGCTCAGAACCCGTACTTCAACAGACTTTGACTTCTAAACATATCAGTTTAGGACTCGTTCTTCAAATAAGGATTCTCTCTTCACTGTGTTTCACTTCTGCACTTAATTAGAAACTGTGAGCGCATCTACTTCAAATTACGCTGCACCAATCTCTGACAGTGATGCTGTTTCAGTTACATCAAGCCTTGAATAAGCACTTTTCCAACACATTGATATGAGTCACCTTTTCATTAAATATCATGTGGAAGAAGGTATTATTGAATTATATTTTGTTCCAACTGAATATAAACTTGCCAATATTTTTTTTAACAAAAGCCTTTGATGAAAATCGTTTTATTTTTCTGTTTTCAAATCCCGGCATGTTGAATTTAAAAGTTTAAACCTTTACAAATTTTATTCTATAAAGTAAAAGTTTTACAGTTTTTCTTTCTTTTGAATAAAATGTGTGTCTAGGATAAAATTTCAAGTTGCTTTGTTTGATAGTGCTTTAAAGTTGTGTCATTCGGAATATTTATAGTTTACAATGCTTAGAAAATCTAAAAAGTTAGAATTATGGATTGTAATGAAAATATGGCTAAGCACTTAGATGTAAAACTGAGTGATTGATATGATCATTAAATATATATAAAATACAGAAATCTCTAAGTTTAAAAGTTTGTACCTGTGACCTTTCTGGTTTGGGAAAGTAAGTTCTGTGGGATGCTTGTCATCTGGTCCCCTAAGATCAATTGATCTAGGAGTGATCGAACCCAAATCCTTGTATAGAATCAGATCGAAAGTCATGTTCTACTGGTATGAATGGGTTTAGGATGTCTCGATGTAGCCTTTCTGATATGGGAGAGTAAGTTCCAATGGGTGCTTGACACCTAGTCCCCTAAGGCCAACTGGTCTGGGAGCGGCTGACCCAAATCCTGCAATAGGATCAGATAGAAAGTTACGTTTACGATATATTCTTTACTTACAAAACTTTTTGATTAAAAGATGCCAATGTGCACAAGCTTAAAAGATGCCAAAGAGCACACTCATGTGAAGATGCCAATGTGCACAATGCTAAAAGATGCCAATAAGCACACATCTTATGATACTTGGTGATATGTTTGAGTTGCGATAAACCTATAAATTTGTGAAAGTCTTAACTCTTGACAGATTAGTGTGATTAAAGGCAAAGTTCTCTATTATATTTTTAGAATTTCATTTTCTTGAATCTAATCGAAGTTCGCATGCTAGCACACTGAATTGATTGATGAAAGTTTTTGAAACTGAACATGTGTTAACTTGCTATGCAATAAAACTTGTATCTGTATCCAAAAGCACACATTTGATTTCAACTGATGGAATATTTTGTGCTATTTTACTGAGTAGAATTTAATTTGTCTATTGTTTAAATTTTTATATATTTAGTCATTTTAAAATACATATTCAGTATATTTTTATTTCTATATTGATGCTTCGATTCTAGTGTTCTCATATCTATGTAAGTGGTTTATGCATATTTCAAGGGGGGGTGAAACAGGAGAATATTCTGAAAATAACATCTTATCTTATCTCATTCCGTGGGGGAGTGAAGTTCATTTGTGTAGGGGGAGTAAAAAGAGCTCAACAGATGAATTATTTCAAGAACATCCTATACATAGCTTCTTCGACTCAGTTTTGCAGAATCTATAGCTGTCTCTTCTCTAGCGTAGTCATGACCAAGATTCAGATCATTAAGGTCATGAGGGGGAGAAGTTAAAGAGAAGATGAAGAGACAAAGAGTTCAAAGTTTATCTGCTCAAGATTCAAATTCTTCAACTATATTTGTCCTTATGTTGTTCCATCTCCGACCACTACAGCTTCTTCAAGTTCATTTCAAAGAGGTGTGTCGTCTAGAGCACAAGTTGTTGTACCTGTTTCTGAACCGATTGTTCTTCCAAGCTTATTACAAATAGGTCCAGTCTTGTCAAGGTAGCAAAGGCAACAGAGTTTAAAAGATGTTGAGAATAATTTTTGTTTAGTCAAGAAGCTTCTCTAAGTCGCTTAGTTGGTCTGGGTTGATTTAGAAGATGGATATTGAAGACCACAACGCCAATGATTACTAAGGGGGAGATTGTTAAGTCAGATTTTATAGTAATCATTGTATTTGTAGGCTTGGTCTAATACTGTGTTTAGAGTGCTTTTATACCTTGTATTAGCCTAGAGTATTTAAGTCCCTTGTGGCTATGTGTCTTGTAAGGAACACACGCATACATTCAATATAGTTTACTTCTGCGCTTCAAACTCTCTCTCTACTTTCTCTTTCTAGGATTTAGAAGGATCTTGGATTATCACATACTTAAGGAGGAAGTCTACGTTACACAACTAGAAGGCTTTGTTAATCCAGATAAACCAGATCATGTATATATCCTGGATAAAGCACTTTATGGACTAAAACAAGCGCCTCGAACCTGGTACGATGTTCTATCAAAGTTTTGGTCAAGTCGGGCTTCATTAAAGGTAAAATCGATACTACTTTATTCATTAAGAAAGAAAAATCCGATATCATTCTTATTCAAATATATGTGGATGATATAGTATTTATCTCTACAAATCCTAAATACTGTAAGAACTTTTCAAATCTAATGGTGTCAAGATTTCAAATGAGTATGATGGGAGAGATAAACTTCTTTCTCGGATTACAAGTTAAGCAATTTTCAACGGGGATTTTTATAAACCAAGCTAAGTACATTTTTGATATTCTTCGGAAATTCAAAATGGAAACTTGTAAACCAATTGGAACCCCGATGGCACCGGGAACTAAGATCGGCATGGATCCTTCGGGAAAACCTGTTGATGTTAGAACCTATAGAGGAATGATTGGTTCTTTGATGTATCTTACTTCAAGTAGGCCAGATATTATGTTTTCTGCATGTTTATGCGCAAGATATCAGGCTAACCCCAAAGAATCCCATTTGTCCGCGGTCAAACGGATCTTTAGATATCTGAAGGGGACTGCAGATCTTGGTCTGTGGTATCCTAAAGATACTGGTTTTGAACTAAAGGCTTACTCAGATGCAGATCATGCTGGCTGTATGTTAGACAGGAAGAGCACATCGGGTCATATACAGTTCCTTGGAGATAAACTCGTTAGTTGGGCATCAAAGAAACAATTATGTGTTTCCACTTCAACGGCTGAGGCGGAGTATGTTGCTGCTGCAAGCTGCTGCTCTCAGGTGTTGTGGATGAGGACGCAACTACGAGATTATGGATTCAAGTTTGACAAGATTCCGATTTATTGTGACTCTAAAAATGTCATTGCTATATCAGCTAATCCTGTACAACATACAAAGACCAAACACATCAATGTAAGATATCATTTTATAAAAGACAATGTTGAAAAAGGTACAATAGAATTTTATTTTGTAAATACTGATTATCAGCTTGCAGATTTATTCACCAAGCCTTTAGACGAAAAGAGATTTAATTTTCTTATCTCTAAACATGGTATGTTAAATATTAAGACATAATCAATGATTACCTACTAAAGTTTTTCTTATTGTTATTTTTCTTCATTTCTTTATTTTTTTTAATCAGAAAAGATATCTGCACTTTAAGGTATGTTCATGATCTCAGGGGGAGTGAGAGAAGATGAAAAGATGATCTACAATCATTTGAGGGGGAGTTCATATTTCTGCATATGTTTATCATTGTTAAATTTTTCTGATGCATAAATGCAGGGGGGTATGAATAAGGAGTAAGGAATATGATTTCTGATTATTTCAGATCAGAACTCGTACTATCAAAGTTTTACTGCTTTATGTCATTTACTTTTCAATAAATGTTGTGAATAAAACTTTGCACTTTGACATACTTTGTGACTAATGCAGATTGAGAGGATGCTTACAAGATCATATCATTATGACTTTAAGTTGACTTCTTGAGATTTAAGACAGAGGGAAAAGGTTTATTTCTATTCTTAATCTCATATATGGTTGAAAGAAGGACGACTTTCAATCATAGAAAACATGTTTTTAAACGTTCAAACCACTTTCCGATTCTTAATTAGATTTAATGATTTGGAAGTGTGTTTTAAATGTTTTCATTATTTGATTAGCTGAAATGTTTATAAACCGTGTGTTTCCAAAGATTAATACTTGCATATTATCTTTTCCATATACTTTCAAGTATTCACACACACCGCTTTAATCTTTGTTGAATTTGTTCTTACCATGTCTCTAAATTGAAACAAATATTCGATGGTAAGACACCCCGTTTGTAATTCAAAGAATATTGAGCGTTGATTTCATTTCAAAATGTTCTTTCAAGACTTGTCTATATCTTGTTTCGTATAGACAACATCCAATTTTTTTTGACCTAAGCCTTAATCGATAAATTATTTTATTTGATCATTTCATACAATGTCAGATTTTCAAACAAGTTTCTTGTATTCATGTTTATTCATTCAATATACTTGTTTTTGAAAGATCTTCAATGTTTAAAATGCTCAAATCTTCATGATTATATCTACGAGCATACAGACATCTGACATTTGTCTTTGTGCTTTAAATGCATAGTTAAACCATATTGAGCAACATGTTCTTATAGGAAAACATGGGTTTTTTGTGTGATCTTAATTGAAACTTCTATGGATTCACGTTAACTAGTGTTTCCTACCTACGAAGTTAATCCTTAGTGATCGAGTGTGAGGAGTCTATATACTGAGTGTGGGTTGTGATGAGGTAAAATGAAAAAGAGAGTTTGGTTAGTAGTAAGGTTAATGTTTAAACATAAAGAGGGTGTGAGAATAGAGTAAAAGAATATCAAACTCTGCACCAACTTTTTCTGAGTCGGGCAACTACATTTCTGGTGATTCACATCTCTTTGGTGAACATCATTGAAACAGGCATCTAGCCCATGCCAACTCTTGACAATAACCCTACCAGCTACTCATTTTCTTCTCAATAAGAAAATGTTTCAATATTTCAAGGGGACACAACACATAATCTATCTGATTTTCATTTGGAAAATCTGGATATTGAAAAAGAAGGAAGTCTGCCCCACCTTCGCACTTCGATCATGCACATTGAGTATGTGTTTAACTGTTTTTGTCTCAATGGTTTACACAATTTTGAGCCTTATAATAAGCAATCATCATGTGCTTAATTCTTTCTAACACATGCACGACCACACAAGAATTCGTTTTCTTGTCATAACGATCATAGAAATATCTTTGTGGTGTTTCGATGATTGAATGGAAGCCCTGGGGGAGTGAACATCACAAAAGCTCATTTCCAATGTGTATTCGTTACACACAGTAACTTTGTGTTACTGACAGGCATTTTAACTGATTCTTTTGTTGATTCAGGTGTTACACTCATACTTTGTCTGAATTTGCAAAGATTCGAATAAATACATTCTTTGGATCGACAGATATTCAGTGGCTCTTGAAAAGATCGATGGTCAGTCCAACAAAGATTTCCGATCAGACATTTCTTGTTGAAAGTTTTGATGATTAATATGCTCTAATCATCAAAAAGGGGGAGATGGTAATCAAGAAATGTTACTCATGGGAGAGATATTCAATTAATGAAGTTTTGATAGAGAAAGTTTGGAGCTTAAAGAAGAATTTATGACAATTTCAGCAAAGTTGAAGAAAGATTGTTGAAAGTTTAGAGCAAAGTTCAAAGATATCTGAATGTGAGCTGAATTTTACAGAAATTTTCTTTGAAGATAATTTGTTGAAGCAATCTGAGCTAAATCTGAAGATAATTTCCTTCCGAATGTCTAAAAGAGGTTTCTAATCATTATTGAGGGAGATTGTTACTATTTCTGAAGACAATCACAGAGAAGATTACAGAAATTTGTGAAGATTATATTGCTAAAGTTTTACAAAGGAAGAGATTACTTTTACTGAGCTTAAAGAGAGAAGATTATTATGCAAAATCTTTGTAGAGATGATCTTGAATCCAAAGGGGGAGATTGTTAGTGCATAAATATGTTGGATGCATGATCATAGAAGATTGAAGATTAAAGTTCAAGAAAGTCAAAGCTCAAAAGTCAACTCTCAAGCAAAGTCAAAGTCAAGTGTAATAAAGTCAAAGTCAAGGTCTTTGTATTAGTTTGTAAGCGTGTGTTGTTTGATTGTTTTTGTTTTTAATAGACTTGTGATTAGTAGTTGTAAGTACTTGTAACATTGAGAATCAAGATTGTATCTACAGAGAGTTAGAGAGAGAAAGTTGTGGTTAGAGAGAGAAAGTGACTGAAATTTTTTGTAATTGAATCTTGTGATTAATTAAACAGGTAGTTTGTTTAAATCTTGTTTGTGATTGATTCTTAGTAATAAGAACTTGATAAATCTGGGAATAATAGAGATGAATTTTGAATTTTCAGATTCTTATTTTCAACTTCAAGGACTGGAATCTCTGGCATATACGCGATAACACATTTTATTTTTGTCAGAACAGTATTTCCTTTCTCGTCAATGTAAGGCATCTTAAAATCTGTTTAAAATAAGCTAGAAATGATCGTTAGTTCGATAAAAGAATCAACAGATACAACACTTAAAAATTTTCAGAAAATAAATTTCCCAAAATTTCTAAGTATAGAATCCTTACATAACTGAGATTAGAGAGCAATTCGCACAAAAACAATCACCAGAATTCGCATAATCAAGGGAATTCGCATGCACAATATCAAAATTCGCATGAAACACGCAATTCGCACAAAGGGAACAATTTGCATGGAAAATATATACGAAATCTGCACAATTCGCATGCAACTATATGCCAAATCTTAGGAATTCGCACTTAGCTATCTGTGAATTCTTAACAATTTGTATGAGACTCTATGCGAATTATTGACTTAGAAATTTTTTGAACATTTAAGCTTTTTGCATGAGCTTTTCGTATCACAAGGAGATGCGAATTCTTCACTTAGAAAAATTTTCGAACTTTAAAGTTTTCGCATCGATACGAATTCCACACTTAGAATTTTTTTCAAAAAATCATGCGAAAAGATCAAGAATTCGTATAGAAAATTTATGCGAATTCTGCACTTTTCGTATACAAGCTTATGCGAATTATGTCCTTAGAATATTTTCAATCAACTTTTCGTCTATGAGTGTTATGCAAATTCCTACTTTTCGTATAACAGTTTATGCGAATTCGGAGGATTTCGCTCACATCTCTCATGCGAATTCAACACTTAAGGAATTTTCAAGGAAATCTATGCGAATTCTAAGACATATGCGAGTTCTTCATAAAAAATGTGTGGATCTTGCGAGTTCTTCAATGTATCGGTCCAAAAACACTAAAAACAGTCGAAATTCTCAACAAATCTTCGAATTGAAGACTGTAACTTCCTAAATCAATCATTGTTAGTGTTAGAACCAAATACAATCAATGAATTTCAATAAACTTGACTCAAACACAAAAATCCATGATCATACAGTGTGTGTACTCGTTCGAACAAAAACTTACAAAAATTCAAATTAAGTGATCACTTTCAGTTCAAAATCGAAATTTAACTACACAAAGTCATTTCATTATGCAAATCGAACACTATTGAATCAAGAATTTGATCAAAAACAGTTTAAAATCAAGAATCACTCGAAAACTCTAAACTCATTGTGCGTAAACCATTTTCCTGTTGATATCAATCGAATTAAGCTCTGATACCAATTGTTGTTGTTATCCCAGATTTAACTAGTTGGTTAATAATCAATCAAGTAATCAAGCAACACAATAATAATCAAGAGATATAAAGATTAATAATAACGTACCAATCCCTTGAATAAACAATGAAACCCTTGAGTGTTCTTGATACCCTTTGAATACAGAGAAAACTTACAGCGACTATTTAGAAAATTATCAGAGTTCTTACAAGGTTCTTCTAAAACTAAACTAATCAAAACTTTAAATACCCAGGCCATATGGGCTTTAACTTTAATGGGCTTTCTAATGGGCTTGGGCCCAATAGCTTAATAACTATTAACTTATTACATAATAAACCCTCTAATTAACTTTAGCACAATTGCAGTTTAAACCCTTAACTTTAACTTTAATCTTGAATACAATTTATGATCCAACAATCTCCCCCTTTGGATTCAAGATTAAAAAAAATTTGCAATTGTCTTCAAGTCTTCACTTGTATTCTCTTATCTTCAGATATGTCATTGATAGCTTCAGAACTTATAGCTTTAAAATCTTCAGATCTTCAGATTATATTCTCCCTTTTTGTATCTTCTCCCCCTTTTTGATGAGTGGTGAGAATCAACATCATCAAAACTTGGCAAAACAATCTCCCCCTTTTGAAGACAATCTCCCCCTTTGTGTATGATCATCATGTAAGCATAGTCTTCATCATGTAACGAGCCCTGTATGAAATAAGAGCAGTCTCTCCAAATGGAAAGAGTGATTATCTCAATCTTTTCAGATTCAAATAAAAAGTAGTAACCATTCGAATCTTTTCAAATTCAAACAGTTAATAAGTGTAACCCTGAATCAACAAATGACTCAGTTAGAATGCCTGTCAATGACACAAAGTCACTGAGTAACACAAACTTACTATATAAGGAGCTGGTTTGATGTAGACTCCCCAGGTCTTCCATTCAATCATCGAATAACACATGGTTATCTATGAACGTTCTGACAGAAAACAAATTTCTGTGTGCTCGTGCATGTGTATGAAAGAATTAAGCATAGATGATTGCTTTTCAATATAGGCTTAAAGTATGTAAACTTGTTGAGACAACAACAAATTATACAAAGACTCAATGTGCATGAGAAAGGTTCGAAGGTGGGGCAACTTTCCTTCTTTTTCAATATTAGTATCTTCCAAATGAAGAACCAATAGCGTATGTGATGCGTCCCCAGAAAATGTGAAACATTCTCTTTTTGAGAAAAGAATGAGTAGCTGGTGAGGTTGTATGCAAGAGATGGCATGGGCTAGGTGCCTATTTCAATGATGGTCACCAAAGAATGTGAACCAATCAGATTATGTGGCTGCCCGGCTCAGAAAGAAGTTTGGTGCAGAGTTTAATATTCTTTTACTCTGTTCTCTCACCCTCTTTCTTTTAATGCTCACGTCTAACCAATCTCTCTTTTTCATTTTACCTCTTTTCACACACCAACACTCAAATCTTTTGACCCTTCTCCCCTCAATCACTCAGGGAATACTTCCTGGGTAGGAAACACTGGTTATCGTGAATCCATAGAAGTTCTGTTAAGCTCACACACTGAATCCCATGTATTTTCCTAAAAGAAACATGTTGTTCAACAGGCTATTGTACATGTAAGCACAAATACCACTTGTTACATGAGAAATAAGACTTTCAGAGATGTCAAAACAGTTATGTATGATGATGCAATTCTCCCCCTCAAACTAAAAGAGTTTGACAATTAAGCTCATAGGAGTTTTGTCATGAAGAACAATATGTTGGAGAATCAAAAACGAATGTTGTTTATATGAACAATATATAAACATATGTTCAATGAAAGCACATGAAATGACGTTTGATTCAATCAACAGTGAATACAACTAACGTGAGTATTACCATAGAAAGATTTAACTTTTGATACATGGTAATAACAAAGTCAAATAGAATGTGCTGAACCGTTATGTGTATGAATACTTGACAAAGTATATTGACAAGATAAAACACAAGTATTTATCTTTAAGAACACACGGTCAGATAAGCATTTAAGTATCCAAAAATCTGTTAATATCACAGATATTCTCCCCCTTAAATCACTATAGGGTTTTTTTTTTTTTTTTTTTTTTTTTTTTTTTTTTTAATTTTTAATTTTTTTTTATTTATTTATTTATAAATTAATAAGGAAATAAAGCATATATATATAAAAAAAATAAATAGAGCCATGAAGTGCGGGTTCTAATCCGATGTGATTAGAAGCCATAGTCACTTGAACCAACCTGCATAAGTGAAAGAAACAATGGTAATCATTTATGAAAATGATTCCTTTCTTGTTAACAACAGTTGGAAAATAACACACTATCAAGATTTGGAATACTCCCCCTTGAATCATGAGTAAGGTTTAAGACATGTTCAACATACCAAGTTTGCTGATTAGAAATTGAAATCGCTTTTCATCCAATGGCTTGGTGAAAAGATCAGCTAACTGGAAGTCAGTTTGAACAAAGTGCATTTCAATATTACCTTTTTCTACATGATCCTTGATGAAATGATAGCGTACATCTATATGTTTGGTCTTCGAGTGCTGTACCGGATTAGCAGTTATAGATATTGCACTCTTGGAATCACAATAAATCGGAACGCGCTTGTAGTTGTATCCAAAGTCCCTTAACTGTGTCGTCATCCAGAGGACTTGAGAACAGCAGCTAGCAGCAGCTACATACTCAGCCTCGGCAGTGGATGTTGAAACACAGTTTTGTTTCTTTGAAGTCCAGCTCACAAGTTTGTCACCTATGAATTGACATGATCCAGAGGTGCTTTTCCGGTCTAGCTTACAACCTGCATGATCAGCATCTGTAAAGGCAGTTAGTTCAAAACGAGAATCCTTTGGATACCAAAGGCCTAGATTAGGAGAACCTTTGAGATATCTAAGGATTCGCTTAACAACAGTTAAGTGCGACTCTTTAGGATTAGACTGATATCTCGCACAAAAACATGTGGCAAACATTATATCCGGGCGACTGGCAGTCAGATAAAGTAAAGATCCAATCATGCTACGATACACCTTTTGATCAACAGGCTTCCCGGAGGGATCCGCGTCTAAGAGTGTACCAGTAGCCATTGGTGTTTTCATGACTGAACCATCTGACATATTGAACTTTTTCAAAATATCTTTTATATATTTAGCTTGATTAATAAATATGCCTTCGGGTAATTGCTTTACTTGTAGACCAAGAAAGAAATTTAATTCACCCATCATCGACATCTCAAACTTTGTTTCCATTATCTTTGAAAAGTTCTTACAAAATTTTGGATTTGTCGACCCAAATATTATGTCGTCAACATAAATCTGAATAAGAATCAAGTCATCACCTTGCCTTTTAAGAAATAAGGTTGTATCTACTGTACCTTTCTTGAAACCAGAAGCAAGTAGAAATTTAGTGAGAGTTTCATACCAGGCTCGCGGTGCTTGTTTAAGACCATAAAGCGCTTTGTCTAAAACATAGACATGATCAGAGTGATGAGAATCAACGAAACCGTCAGGTTGAGCCACATAGACCTCCTCATGCAGAACGCCGTTCAGAAAAGCCGACTTTACATCCATCTGATAGACTGTAAAGTTTTTGTGCGCTGCATAGGCTAGAAAGATTCTGATGGCTTCGATCCTTGCAACCGGGGCGAATGTTTCATCATAGTCAATGCCCTCTTGTTGACAATACCCTTTGGCGACCAATCGAGCTTTGTTTCTCACGACTACTCCAGCTTCGTCTTTCTTATTTCTGAACACCCACTTTGTTCCAATAACGGATTTACCTTTAGGTAGTGGGATCAAGCGCCATACCTTGTTCCTTTCGAATTGTAGAAGCTCGTCTTGCATAGCAGAAATCCAGAAAGGATCACGTAGAGCTTCAGCCGCTTTCTTTGGCTCTAAGGAACTGAGGAAGCTTGAAAACATGCAGAAGTTAGCTGTTGCAGATCTTGTTGTGACACCAGATTGTACGTCACCTATCACGTTTTCCAGGGGATGATCCTTAGTCCAACGATGTGTGCTTGGTAGTGCATCAACTGCTTGTTGCGTATTTGATGCATCGTTGTCATCTTGTACGGCAGGTTGCTCCACAGATGTACTCGGGACATCTTGTACTGGTGTTTCTGACACTGAAGCTTCTAGACTAGCGGTTGAAGTGCTCGGGACTTCGTTTCCAGAGACAGATTCAGTATTAGTAGAGTCAGAAACTAATGGTGTAGTTGTACCTGATGGAGTTGAAGTGTCAGTGACTTCGTCGGAAGGTCCAGGCATGTCTTCAGATATAGTAGGGACCTCCGAGTTTGTTCCACTTGTTATTGATGTTGATATGCCTTTTTCAAAATCTGCACATATATCATCAAAGGCATCAATAAACAATAAATCTAACTCAGATGAAGTAGAGTTAGAGTTTGAAGAAGATGATCCTGTTATAGCTGGTTCTATTCTTGCTTGAATAGAAGCTTTGTCGTTAAGACCGAGTTCTGAACTGTTGTGTCCAAAAGTCCTTGTTGAATTCTCATCAAATGAGACATTCATGCTCTCAACAACCGTCTTAGTTCGGATAATGTAAATTCGATAAGCTTTGGATGTCAGAGAGTATCCAACGAGATATCCTTCATCCGCTTTCTTATCAAACTTTGATAATCCTTGACGCTCTTTTAGAATGTAACACCTGCAACCAAAAACACGAAGGAACTTGATGTTAGGTGTACGATTGTTGATTAACTCATATGCTGTCTTATTAAAGCGCTTGACCACAATGGTACGGTTCTGTGTAAAACATGCTGTAGCGACTGCCTCGGCCCAAAGGTACATGGGTAGATCTGAGTAAGCAAGCATAGTACGAGTTGCTTCAACCAGAGTGCGATTCTTCCGTTCAACAATGCCGTTTTGCTGTGGAGTGTAGGCTGCGGAGAAGTTGTGTGAAATACCCACGGAAGTAAGATAACTCTTCAGGGTGTCATTCTTGAACTCCGTGCTATTATCACTGTGAATGGTTCTTACTGGCAGTTGAAGACGTACTTGAATACGCTTGATGAAAGCGATAATCAACTCTGGCGCATCTGACTTGTTGCGAAGAAACTCGAGCCATGTATACCTTGAGTAGTCATCTATCATTACCAACACATACTTCTTTCCGTTGATAGATGCTGTGCGCATTGGGCCACAAAGGTCCATATGAAGAAGTTCCATTGCTGATGAGGTCGATGATTCAGCTTTGGACTTGAAGGAGCTACGCTTCATTTTGCCCAACTCACATGCGGAACAGAGTGAGTCTTTTTCGAACCTCATTTCTGGTAGACCTTTGACCAGACCTTGTCTTTGTAGCTTCGCTATAGATCGGAAATTTTGATGAGACAAGCGTCGATGCCACGTCCATGATGGTGCTTTAGAAGCTTTGGCTAGTAGACATACTGGACGTGTGGCAGACAGTGTAGGGAAATCTACATAGTATAGATTTCCATGGCGCTCAGCTTTGAAGACTTCATAACCATCGTGATCTTCTAGATAGCAATGAGTGGTTGTGAAGCGGACTTGATATTGCATGTCACAGAAGTGACTGGTACTGAACAGATTGTGATCAAGTCCTTCAACATATAGCACTTTTTGAATCTTCACAACACCGTTATCGAGCATTCCATATCCTCTGACGTGGCCTTCGGCTTCAGAATTGGCAAATCTAACTGCTCCGGCAGGCTCCTCCACATAGTTATGCAAGAGGTGCTTGAATCCTGTCATGTGGCGTGAACATCCGGAATCTATTACCCACAATCGACAGGCCTGCAAAAGAGACAATTAGTTTTGCTTAGGCACCCATATCAGGATGGGTCCTTCGCGGTTAGCATCAAGCAACTCAGGAATATCATCTGGTTTGACTTTCACTCTCCATTCATAACGCGGTTTTGGAACCCATTTCCAAACCATCTTAACATTCAATTCCTGAAAGTGCTTTTTAGAAGTAGGATTGGCAACCTTAGCACGATACACTTTTGGTTGTGTAGAAGAATCAGAATTAGAATTAGACTTAGAGTTCAGCTTAGCTTTGCTTTTAATCTTTTTGGACTTAGGAGGGGAGTAGTATTTGAATGAATTATCCCAACAGTGTTTGCAATAAAGATTCTTTCGAGCAAAATTCATAAACTTAGATTTATCGGAACAAATCTTACATTCATGTTTATCAAAAGAAGTTCTATTCAAAATAACACTGTCTGTAGAACAACTACTAGAATTCAAACTATTCTTTTTATTCAAACTAAGATCTTTATTCTTCTTACTCTTCCCAACTCCATTTCCTCTTATATCTGAAACAGAAACAGGAACCTTGTTAGTCTCTAACTTAGAAGGTGGTTCTTTTCTAGTGCTCTTTGAAGTCTCACCCTTTTCAAAAATACTTGGAGGATATTCAGGACAATCAGAGTAAGCAACTGTAGGTTTTGCAGGAGCATCAAATTTTGGATTGGTTCTTACCTTCCAGCTTGGATCATTTAACATCTGTTTTTCATTTGAAGCATTTTTAAACAAAGTAATTTTCAAATCATTGATCTCAGTGCAAAGCTCTTGATTTATTTTTAAAGACTTTTCAAGTTTATGTTTGAGATCAAAGTTTTCATCTTCAACCTCATCAAGAGATTGTTGCAACATATCAATTTGCTTCATCAATTCAGATGTATTACCATCCACAGAATTTGATCCTTTTAAATCAGAAACAGGATCAGAGTCTGATGCATTCATCATATCAGAGAATATCTCTTCAGTCATGGACTCAATAAACTCCGTTTTATCATTTTGAACACAAGATTCATCCGCGGTAGCAGTAACTTCTTCAACCTCTTCAGGAAGTAAAGGTTTAGAAGCAATGGGAGTTGAGACTGATGGTATAGTAGATGGATCAACATCCGATTCATACTCATCAATTTTGCATGCAGTCTCAGGTAGAACTGTGTTGGTGCTCACTGATTCTTTAGAAGGTGTGGTAAATAGTGATTCAAACTCAGTAAATTCGATCTTTCGAGTTGCATAGCTTTCGTTCAAATCACCATATGTAAAACCAACAGATTTAAAAAGATTTTGAGAATCAGTGTCACCAGACTTGTTCTTTCTCATTTCTTCTTGACCTTTGGTCTCTTCAGAAGGTTTAGGAGAACTTCCTTCAACAAAAGTAGCGCGAATGTCAGGAATGGGTTTTATTGCGGAGCCAAATTTATCAAAATTATATAGGTGCTCCGGTGCCTTTTTCAAAATTTCATTAATTGGCACACCCAAACCTGGTTTAAGTTTGTAAAACCTTTCGTCTTGGAGTTTATTGGTCAACAGATTTAATGTCTGTTCAGTCTGACCTCGTTTCATGTTAATGTCCTCCAGTTGCTTTATTTTGGTGAAAGCTTCATTTCTTTCTTTATAACAAACTTCAAATTTGATTTGAAACTCACCCTTTTCAGCATTAAGATTCACAAGATCTGTTTCTAAACCAGATATTTTTTCTTTTAAAGACTCTTTTTCAGCTTTTAAATCATCTTTTTCCTTTTCCTTTTCTTCCACAACAACTTTTAAAATAGCATTTTCATCACGAAAGCTTAAAACAGATTGATGTGCAAAGCTCAGTTTGCCTTTCAGTAAAGCAAATTCATCTTTCATGCCATGTATTTGGGCCATTGAAGATTCAATAAGTTCAGAATTTTCACTTACCTCAGAGTTTGGTTCTTCGGATTGTGTCTCAGAGTCTTCATCGTCACCTTCCAGCTTTGCCATGTAAGAAACTTGGGTGAAATGTGCTTGCTCCTCGTCATCAGAACTTTGGAACAGCCAGTTCTCTTCTTCAGCCATTAGTACTTTTCCTTCTTCACTTTCTTGAATTTGCAGTCCCTTGAGAAGTGCCCAAATTTTCCACAGTTGTAGCATCTTCCTGGTTCATCCTTTCGCTCTTCTCGCTTCTCCTCTCTCTTTCCTTCTCTTCTATCTTCCTTCCGATCTTCTTGTCCTTCCTCTCTCTTTCCATGCCTCGGCTTGTATCGCATCTCAGACTTCTCTTTCTTGTATCCATCATACTCTGGCTTTGAGTAAAATCTTTTCTTGCCAAAGCTCTTCTTGAATCGTCGTGTAATGAGAGCCAAGTCTTCAGAGAACTTTTGAATATCATGATATGAATCAACTTCCATTTCTTTATCACTTGAATCAGAGTCAGAGTCAGTAACTTCGGTAACTAGAGCGTTAGATGCCTTTTTCTTCGACCTTGCAGAGAATACAGAACCTTTGCCGGCTATGAGAGCCACAGAATCCTTCAGATGATTCGACTCATTGTTAATGGATCTCACCTCATCCTCATGTTGAGCAAGAGTAGAGAAGATATCGGTGACATTTTCTTGAGCCATATTCTTCGACATCTGGAGGTTGATAGCAAAGTTCTTCCATTCTGGATTCAGATTCTTGATGAACTTGTAGTTTATCTCAGAAGCAGATTTGGCGATGTTGTTCCTCCGCAAGTCATTGAGGATAATGTTGTACCTATTGTAGGTATCTAAAAGCAGCTCTCCTTCTTTTGCATGAAATCCCTCGTAAGCATTTATGCACAGATTCTGCTTAGCTTGAATAGAGGCTTCACTTCCTTCAAACTGCCTTGCTAGTTCATCCCAGATTCCTTTTGCAGTGCTCTGACTGTCGACACGATTGTAGATGTCGTTTGGAATTGCCATCGTCAGATAGATTAGAACCTCTTCTTCTAGCTTGAGTTGGTCTTTCTGCTTTTCAGTGAAGAACTGAACAGGTTTAGGAATCTCTCTGTCAGGGATTTCAGGAGAGGAATCTGTAGCAGGTTGACCCTTTACTGTGATCATTGGAGGTTTAGGACCTTCAATGATTATTTTCATGAATTCTTTGTTTTTGTGATTCAGGAACTGAATCATTCTGGTCTTCCATTGCCGATACTCATTAGCCACGAGGACAGGAGGTTTGACTTGAGAGCCCATCGAGAGAAGCTGATTCGACATCTTAGCTGTACTGTTAGTAAATAGTCTTTTCTGTATCAAGACAACCAACTAGATGAGATCGTTAGAATCAAAATAACAACCACACTCAAAAATTTTCAGAAAAATAAATTTCCAAAAATAATCAAATGCAGTCCTCGCACACAGTATAAAGCACTAATATCTATGAATAAAATACTGAAAAATTAAGAAGATTTTGATCAAGCACAAAAATTTTGTCCCCCTTCGCAGACTTAGCACGGGATGTGCTTCGAAGAATGAACTGTACCGGTCGAAGGAAAGACCGGAGTATGCAAGTACCCGGTCGAATGGTAAGACCGGAGTAACAAGTATCCGGTCGAATGGCAAGACCGGGAATACGAGTATCCGGTCGAATGGCAAGACCGGAGTAACGGGTATCCGGTCGAATGGTAAGACCGGGGTAACGGGTATCCGGTCGAATGGTAAGACCGGGGTCGGCTAGTATCAGTCGAATGCCAAGACCGAAATAACAGGTATCCGGTCGAAGGGAAGACCGGAGAATACTAAGGTCCGGTCGAAGGAAAGACCGGAGGTCACAACTATTCGGTCGAAGGGAATGACCGGAGATACAACTATCCGGTCGAAGGCTCAGGTCGAATAGGTATCGGTCAAACAATAATATCGATGAACACGATGAATGGCCGAAGAACACGAAGAATATCTGGGGTTCGACCGAAACCAAACCCAGAAAATTAATTCGACCGATACACAATTAAACCAACAAATAAGCAATTCTTCGATCGAAAGAAACACAAACACAAATACTAATCGACCGGATGCAATAAAAGATTCATGAAATAGGATGAATAGTACTTCGCATGAATAGTAACTCGATGAACAGTATTTTTCGATGAACAGTATTTTTCTCGATGAACAGTAATATCACAAAAAAAATTGATTCTTTAGGCTCTGATACCAATTGTTATCCCAGATTTAACTAGTTGGTTAACAATCAATCAAGTAATCAAGCAACACAATAATAATCAAGAGATATAAAGATTAATAATAACGTACCAATCCCTTGAATAAACAATGAAACCCTTGAGTGTTCTTGATACCCTTTGAATACAGAGAAAACTTACAGCGACTATTTAGAAAATTATCAGAGTTCTTACAAGGTTCTTCTAAAACTAAACTAATCAAAACTTTAAATACCCAGGCCATATGGGCTTTAACTTTAATGGGCTTTCTAATGGGCTTGGGCCCAATAGCTTAATAACTATTAACTTATTACATAATAAACCCTCTAATTAACTTTAGCACAATTGCAGTTTAAACCCTTAACTTTAACTTTAATCTTGAATACAATTTATGATCCAACAGTTGTTCTAGATTCTAACTCACATTCAATACACAATTGATTTAGAAACACTTTGTTTATTGATCAATAACAATCTACATCAAGTCATATACCTATTTAGTGCATATTCAATAAACTCTGTGTGTGTTTCTATGATGTTCTTACTCTGTATGCGCGTGTGTGTTCTATCTCTCTATATGACTTACAACACTTTTACCTGCTATATATATGGTCAACATGACCCATTGACTTTACAACTCAATTACAAGCTAAACACCTAAACTCTACAAACTTTTACACTTTAGACCCTCTTTTAATCTTGAATACAATTTAACTCTAACAGGGTAGACACGAGTAGTGATTCAGTGATGAGAGGCAATGAAACGGTCGAGGCTACAATTGTGAATGAGCGGTCTACGAAATCGTCCAGAGTTGTCTGTTGAGAGATCAACCCTGTTGATGTTTGTTGGGAGGCGAGCTCTGCAGACTTATTGGCCTTCTTCGAGTGGCCATAAAGAGCTGTTGATTTGCATTTTTAAGGTGTGGTGGTAGCAGCGGGGATAGCCGAGGAGGGAACCGTCGACGTAGCTGCTGAAGCCGAAGAAGTGGAGGATAGAAGAGAGCAAAAGGTAAGAAGACTTACCTCGTTTTCGACAAAGATGACATCAAGGATTCTGAAGCCTACCATGGAGAGATGGTAGTCTGACTCCTTGGGTACAGATCGTTCATCATGAAATTGAGGAAAGCTGAGATGAATCAGACGTAGGGAATTTTAACTTCCCTCTCAGTCTTCTCGACCTTTGTCAGTAGATAGTCGAAGATAAGTGCAACATAGTCGATGTTCCTCCCAGTGACAACAGAGAACTCCATCTGGATATGGACCTTGTTGGCTTGATCCAACGACCCCATTTTCCCACTCATACATTGGATTATGTGGGTAAACACATAGTTGAGCTCAGAAGGAATCTTTGCCTTCAAGATCTTGTTGAGCCTCTTGTCAGGGACGGTGGTTCTGGGCTTGAAGTCCCATTGGTACCCCATCAGGTCTAGAAACCTGATCAACTCTTCTTTTGTAGGTAGGGCCTCAAAACCTTCATCGGTTTTGGAAGGGAAGCGCATAACAGTGCGTATGGCAGTAGTAGTGATGGTCGCAGTGCGATGTTGAGTTTGGAAGGTGATAGCAGGTAGTTTGTTTTCCTGCTTGGTAGTGACATCACCCTTCTTAGAAGTGTACCAGAACTGTTGTAGTAGAACCTTGGAGGGGGGTGGATCAACTTTCAGTGCATAGGAGAGTGGGGAGGCCTTTAAGAAAGTCGCAGCGTATTGGAGATGGGAGGAAGGCTTCTTCACAGTGAAGTCTAGTAGTGCCAAGTAGTTATTGGGAGTGAGTTGGGATGCAATGAGTTCAAACTAAACGTTCTTCGATTTCATGAGGGTGGTTTGAGATGCCATTGCTGAAATGACAAATAGAATAATAGAGCAAAAGATTTAGAAAGAACTTTATATTGAAAAATTTACCAGTTTCCTTTTTAAGGGGGAAACGTGTAAATGAAGTTTTCCAATATGTGTGGAGAAGAAAAGAAAATGTTCAGTTTCCTTTTTAAGAAGGTTACATGAACAGTCTTAAAAACCAAAAGGTTTTTGAGTAAAAATCATGAAGAAGTTGTTTTTTATAAAAAAAAATAATTTTCGATCAATAAAAAAGAAGTTTTAATGATCAATAAAAATATTTTTAAGAGGAAGAAGGATAAATAAGAATATGTTCTTGAAGTGTGGAAGATGAAACTTGGTGTTCTTGGGTTTTTAGAATGCTTTGAATGTAGAATGTTGCTTGTGCCTTTTTGAGTATTATGTGGGCGTAAAAGGAAAAACTATGAATGTTTGAGGTTTTTATACGAGAGAGTGAGGAGAGAGAAATAATTTTGAGCGGGAAAAGAAGCTCATCATGACACAGACACATCCCTTGAATTTGATTGGTCAAGAAGTGCAACGGATGAACGTGTCAGAAAGAAATGCATGCCATGGATTGTCGTACATTTGACGTCACACTAAAAAGGTGTCTTTTCATTTTTAGGGATATTTCTGAAGGAAAGTCAAGGATTACTTTTTATTTTTAAGAATCACTGATAGGAAATGTCGGTGATGAGTGTTTATTTAAGAAAAACTTTTAATAACTTGAAGAAAGTAAGTGATTAAGTTTTGAGTTCTAAAAAACTTTTTGATGAATAAGATTCAGTGAGGAGAGATAAGAACACATACATAAAAGTCAGATATATTTTGGTCAGGGATTATGAGATTAACATGACATAATTTTGTTAGTGACTTGATCCATGAATGCTGAATAGTTAATCTTCAAGGTTCAACATTCCAAGCACACTGATGAGAAAGTTGAACCTTGTCTCATCAAGAGGTTTGGTGAAGAGATCAGCTAGCTGATAGTCAGTTGGAATAAAGTGAAGCTCTATGTCACCATTAATCACATGATCTCTGATGAAATGATATCTTATCTCGATGTGTTTTGTCTTTGACTGTAGCACTGGATTATTTGCTATAGTGATGGCACTAGTGCTATCGTAATAGATTGGAATTTTGGATAGCTGAAGGTCATAGTCTAATAGCTGATTTCTCATCCATAAGACTTGAGCACAACAACTTCCAGTGGCTACATACTCAACTTCAGTTGTGGAAGTGGACACTGAGTTTTCCTTTTTTGCTTTTCCAACTTACCAACTTTCCACCTAGAAGTTGACATCCTCCAGTGGTGCTTTTTCTATCCAGTTTGCAACCTGCAAAATCACTATATGAATAGGCAGTTAGATCGAATCCTGAGTCTTTGGGGTACCAAAGACCTAGGTGGGGAGTTCCCTTCATGTATCTGAAAATTTACTTGACAGCGATCAGATGGGATTCCTTTGGTTCAGATTGATATCGTGCACAGAGGCAAGTAGAATACATGATATAAGGTCAGCTCACTATAAAGTACAACAGGGAGCCTATCATTCATCTATAGGCAGTGACATTAACAGGCTTTCTAGAGGGATCCTTATTTAATGTCAGCGGAGGTGCCATAGAAGTTTTCGTCGCTAAAGTTTGAGTTAAATCAAACTTTTTTCAGCATATCTTTAACATACTTACCTTGATGAATAAATGTGCCTTTATCAGATTGTTTGATCTGAAGTACAAGGAAGTAAGTTAGCTCACCCATGATACTAACTTTGTATTCTTTTCTTCATTCGTTCAGCGAATCGAGTGAACAAAGATGGGTTAGTAGAACCAAATATAATGTCATTAACATATATTTGAACAAGAATAATATGACCTTTTATCTTCCTGAAAAATAGAGTGTTATCAATTTTGCCACGCTCAAATTTTTCAGTGATAAGGAAGGAGGAGAAAGTATCATACCAAGCACGAGGGGCTTTTTTTAACCCATAGAGAGACTTATCCAACTTATAGACAAAGTGTGGTTGGTTAGGGTCAGAAAACCCTGGCGGTTGTTCAACATAGAATTCCTCAGTCAACTTTCCATTTAGGAATGCTGATTTAATATCCATTTGATATACAATGATGTCTGTGTGAATTGCATAGGCTAAGAATAATCGAATTTCTTCGAACCTAGCCACAGGGAAAAAGGTTTCATCATAGTCTATGCCTTCCTCTTCTTTGTATCCCTGAGCAACTAGTCTAGCTTTGTTGTGGGTTATAGTCCCATTCTCCTCTAACTTGTTTCAATACACCCATTTGGTGCCCAGTTTTGTCAGATGATCAGGGAACGAAATTTCAATCATTGTTCTTTCAAACTCAGTCAGCTCTTCTTGCATAGCGCTGACCCAGTTTGGATCTCTGTGGGCATCATCAATTTTCTAAGGGTCGAGAAGAGAGATAAAGTTAACAAAAATACAGATGTTACCTGAGCTTCGTAGAGTCTGAATACCTGCATCTAGATCACCAAGGATTTGATCAATAGGATGATTTCTGGTCCATCTCTGAGCGGGAGCGTGAGTATCCAATTCCATTATTGGATCAACAATGGGAATATTCACTGATGAATATGCTTCACCCTAAGGTTCATCAGCTATCAGTTTGTTTTAGTTTAGGTTGAATATCGTTCACTGAGAGATCTTTAGAGATGATAGGTGATTCAGAGGTTGGAAGATCAGATGGTGGTAAAGTGTTTAGAGGAATAGCTGAAACCCATGAGGTCGTTTCAGTGTTAGGAGGTATGATGTCTGATCATCATCAGCGTTAGAAGGGTGTGCATGATGATGTGAGTTGAAGAGAGGTTCTGTTTCCCCATAATGAGAAAACATCCAGACATTGAGTTCTTCATTATGAGCGATATGTTTAGAATTCGCTGATCTAGATTCATCAAAGGTGACATGGATTGTTTCGTCTACTGTTTGTCTTCTCTTGTTGAAGACCCTGTAGGCTTTGGAGATTAAGGAGTATCCAAGAAAAATTCCATCATCAGCCTTTGGATCAAATTTCCAAGAGTATCTCTGTTGTTTAAAATAAAACACTGACATCTAAAGATATGAAGAAAGCTGATAGAAGGCTCTCTTCCCTGGAAAAGTTCATAGGCAGTCTTGTTGAATCGTTTGACGATCAGTGACATGTTTTGAGTAAAACAAGCAGTGTTAACAGCTTCTGCCCAAAATTGAGTTGGAAGATGAGAATCGTTGAGCATTGATCTAGCGGCTTCAATGATTGTTCGATTTCTTCTTTCAACGACTCCATTTTGCTGAGGAGTTCTCACAACAGAGAAATTATGAGAAATTCCCTTGTTCCCAAAGAAGTTATCCAGGGAACTATTTTTGAATTCAGTTCCATGATCGCTTCTTAATGAATGAACAGTTAAGTTATTCAGCACTTCCATCTTTTTAACAAAAGATATAAGTTCTTCTAGGGTATCACTCTTAGAACAGAGGAATATCACCCAAGTGTAGTGAGAGTATTCATCTACTATGACAAGAGTGTATTTCTTTCCAGCTAAGGATTGAATGTTGACAGGGCCAAACAAATCCATATGCAAGAGTTGAACAGGACTTGTCACTGATGAAACTTGCTTAGATTTGAAACTAGCTTTATTCTGCTTTCCCTTTTCATACGTTGAGCAAAGAGATTCTTTGGCGTATGAATGCTGAGGTAGATCGGAGACTAGTTCCTTTGAGGATAGAGTGTTTAGTGTTTTTAAATTGAGATGAGAGTGCCTCTTATGACATAACCAGTTGACATCTGATGAGGCCTTAGACAGAAAACAGATGTTCTCAGTGGTTGTAGAGTCCATGTTTATTACATAAATATTTTCCATACGATAACCGTTGAGAGCAAGTTTTCCATTTTTGTCCATTACTGAACATGCTTCTTAGAAAAGAATACTTCGAAATCTTTATCACATAGCTGACTAATGCTGAGAAGATTGTGCTTTAATCCATCTACATAAGCGATTCTCCGGAAGGTTGTTGTACCATTGCTGAATACACTAAACTCTCCGATATAACCTCTTCCATTTTCGCTAAAGGTCACTAAGGGACCTTTCTCTTCCTTGTATTCAGTGAGCAGGTACTTTTGGCCAGTCATGTGTCGAGAGCATCCACTATCTAGATACCAGATACCCTTCGAGACCAGCAAACATAAGGAAGATTAAGTTTTGATTGATTCCCACTTTTCAATGGGTCCAGTGGGGTTATTGGATATGGAAGGTTCAACAATATTCACGACATCTGTAGATTCAATGTTAGTGGAAACCTTCGCTTCAGTTAATTTCTGAACTTTAGTGGTATTTTTCACCTTGGCAGATTTCTCAACTTTGGTGACCTTCTTAGCCTTGGACGCATTCATCTTCACTTTGGCTATTTTTGCAGCCTTTGTGGCATTGGGACATTTACTGGCAATATGGTCAGTAAGTCCACAGTGATAGCACTTTCTATATCTTAAAGTGGTTTTAACACCAGGAGCATTAGAAAACTTAACATGAGCCGGGACAACTCCAAGAATGCCCTTAGCATTAGATATCGGAGGAACTTTCAGTTCTTTTGATTTCTTAGGCTTGATGTCAATTTTTAGCTTTGGAGTAGGTCTCTGAATATTACCATAGATCTTAAATCTAGAGCCAGAAGATTGACTCGCTGAAGGTTTAGAAGTGACCCTTTTCAGCTTTGCTACTTTTGTAGCCTCATGAGGATAATGGGAAATAGATTTCCCTTTATCAATGAGTTTAGAACTCTTTGATAAGCCTCAGGAATAAGATTGGAAGACGAGGAGCATTGATATGAAAAAGTGTCAGGGATAGAAGAGAAAAACATTCCAAACTTAAGCATGAAACAGTCTCAGCTAGATTCATCCTTATCAGATTTATAACCATGACCGGTTTTATCATGAGCAGGGATCTGAGCACTCAAGATCTCAATGACCTTAGTTGAGGATTTACACTATCCTTCAACTGTTGCCTTTCAGCTTTGAGAGCAGCGATAACTTATTCGCTTTCAATGCATATGATTTCATTAACGATGACTTGATCCTTTAAACTTTCCTCTAATAGAGTTAGTTCCTTGATCCTTAAATGGCATTTTCAAGCTGTTTAGTTAGATCAATATTTTTGTTTTCAGCTAATGTTTTGCCATTTAGTGCATTATATAAGTCAATCGTCAGTACGTCAACAACGCGACATCTCTCAGCTTTAGAAAGAGAGGGGTTAGTAGAAATTGTTACCTGAGAGGAATTGAAGCTTGTGGTTGATCCGGAAGGTTCTTCCACTTCTTCTTTAATCTGAACCATAAGACAGAGATTAGCAACATCCTCTTCATTAGAACTTGATTCTTCTGATTCACCCAAGTCATGTTATTCGGTGATAAGACCTTTACCTTTTCTCTTAATGATTTTCAACTTTTCGTATTTTTCTTTCAACTTAAGGTATTTGTTATCGCTGGACTTCTTAGATGAAGAAGGTCTAAAGACTTTCTTTGACCTGCATTCGCTGGCAAAATGGCCAATTTCCTCGCAGTTGAAGTAAGAAGCATTTGCCTTATCAACAGGGGTTGATTTAGGCTTGTCAAATAAGGAGAGAGACTTATTTCTTTTGAAATTGCTCTTGCATGCAAATCTCTTAAAAGAGTTTGTCAAAAGTGCTAAGGATTCATCAAACTCTGAAAGGTCAGTGTCTGATAGATCCTCAGAGTTAGAATCTAACTCAGTGATAATGAGATTAGATCGCTGAGATGCAATAATCTCTGAAGAGACTAAAGCAACATGAGTGCTTTTGGAGTTCTTAGAATCTTTGACAAGATTCTTCTTCAGTTGATTTGATTGCTCATAGTTGAACAAAATCCCATAAAGATTGACGACAGAAAGGTGATTTAAGTCTTTTGTCAACTTGATACACATTGAATAACTGTCCCAACTTTCAGGAATACATTCCAAGAATTTGGTAAGGACCTCAGAATTAGAATAGGTCCTACCAACTGTCCTTAGATCAATGATTAAACAATTAAATATCTGGTGAACATCAGATAAGATTCATTCTTACCACAGATAAAACTCTCATACTGTCTTACCAGATTGATCTTTCGGGTTTACTGGATTTCAGTGGTTCCTTCATACTGAACACATATAGTGTCCCACATTTCCTTAGAAGTTTTAAGATGCATGATGGAATGGAAGGCTTCATCAGGCAAAACCATAGAGATGATGGTCTTTGCCTTTGCATCTAGACAACCTTTTTTCTTGTCCTTATCACTCCACTATCTTATTTCTTTGGGAGCATATCTTTCAGGGACAACGGGTGTGGTTGTAGTGGCAGGTACTGCAACTATGATTAGAAATGGCTCATAGGGTCCATTTGCTACATATTCAGGTATAGTATGATATACACCTTCTAGAAATAGCATCATTCGATTTTTCTAGAGAGCAAAGTTATCTCTGCTAAATCAAGGAGGTTTTGATAGTGAACCATTATCATAATAGTTAGAACTTGTTTTTAGTGCCATTTTAAGAATAGCAAGGAAGAGAATGAAGCAAGATCTTGTTTATGAGATTAAACAATCTGCTCTGATACCACTTGTTGGTCCCGAAGGTGCTTAACAAGTTTGTAGAAGGGAGGGGGTTGAATACAAACACAAATTTGCAGTTTAATAATTTTTTTTATTGATGAATCAAACCACAATTTATAGTTTGTTGCGGATGTTAGTGTATTATTGTATCCAAGATTTAAGTGAAAAGTCAAAGTCTAGAAAGGTCAAAGTCTTAGCAAGTCTAGGTTAGTTTACTTGTGTTTGTACATGGTCTTTGACCATATAAATAGACTTGTGAGAGGTTATTGTAGAGAAGCTAAGATGTGCATTGTGTAATTCATTGTTAGATATATGACAATAACACTTTCTCTCTCTGGAATCAAAGCTTAATTGTCATACTTTTATCAATCTGATTGTGCTTGAAATCTGGAACTAACAATTGGTATCAGAGCAAACCAATCTATTCAGAATGATTTGATTCACTTGGATTTGATCGAATTTTCGATTCTTGAAAGAACACGCAAACCGTTTTTTCTGAAAATCACTGTTTGATAGATTTTTTCTTGTTAAATCGATTTTAGTGCAAGATATTTGATTCTTGGTGATCGATTTGCATTTTAGAATATTTCTTGTTCATACTTGATCACGAAATTCGCACTGTTTTACACTCAATTTTGAAATTTTTGTGTATTTTTGGTTTAAAAGGCCGAACACTGTAAATCCTTGATCGCACTGTAATTTTGTGGTTTTTAGTCGTATCATTATACTAGAAAAGTGTTCAATTTCATCATGCGACCATTATTGTGCATTTTGAAGCTTTAATTGCAGGGCATTATAGTTTTTGATCGAATCCGTGTTTAAGTCTGAAGAACACGCAAGATCCATTTTTCGCGCAAGGGAAGAATACGCACACTGAAGAACAGGCAAGAAAGAAAGAACGCGCAAAATGAAGAGTTTTTGTAGATCCCAGTACAGTGCAATCAACAGCAAATAATATCAAAGATGAATAAGATTTGAGTCACAACTACTAGTCATATGATTAATATGCAATCAAAGGGTTACAGGTTTACAGAAAGGATTTCTGATCAGAGAGAGTAAACCTATTGACTAGTAATCTGAATTATGAGACTTAAACTTAACAAATGAAACTAAAACAGCCTTTATATACTCAGGCTTTACAAAGATGGGCTTATGGGCTTTTAGGCCCAACAAGCTATTAAACGTTCAAAGAATTACAAAATATACCCTGAACTTCTATTTAACACATAAATTACCCTAACAATCTCCCCCTTTAAATAGAAGTTGAAAAATGTGCCAGTTTGGAACATATATCTTCCGAAAACCAAAACTGATCTCGAAGTATCGTATCTGTGTTCTGTACTCCAGTCGCTCTTCAATAACCCTAGTGCTTCAAGAACAAGTGACTTGTATTTAGGATCCAAAAGTTGAACTCCTTTTTCATCTTGACTAAGTGCACGCTTCAACTTGTCCTTCAGCAACATCAATGTACCATCACAGAATCTGGAAATCTGATCGAATCGGATAAAGTGTAGAACACCTTTGTTGTTCACATATGTCATGCCGAATTCTGGAATCTTTATCAATCGAAATGCAGACACATTCTGGGCATCAGACGGAATCTTCAAATCATGCTTCAGCAGATTAATCTTTGGCTGGTCGCCTTCTAACCCGATCTGAAAATCTTCCACCGAGGCAAGTTTCATCGCACACTTCATATATCTCTTTACGGTCTCGAGTGCATCAATGACTTCCCCGGGTCTGATGGTTCTGGTCTTTAAGTCTCGAAGAATGAACAGCAGATCTTGTGGTTCAAGACACGGAAAGTCAGCTTCAGAAAAACAATACTTCTGACCATCTTCTCTCGTTACCATGAAGTCAGAATACTTTACTTTCATGAAAAAGGCAGATTGAATCCGGTCAACTGATGTAATCCTGAGCTTTGTCTTGGAGTGTTTGCCTTGAAACTTCTTATACACGAATACAAGCTCACGCTGCTTTTCCTTGTTTTTCACAGACTGTAGACCATAAAGCACAACTTCATCATACTTCCGAATCCAGTGGGCAAAGATCTTCTTTTGACTTTCTTCAAGGAAAGGAACTTTTATTTTGACTCTTTCCCACTTGGATGGACGAACTGGTGGAGTACTTTCTGTTTCTCTAACTGTTGAAGCTGGAGGAGATCTCACGGGAATATCTGTACCAGGAAGATCAGGGTGATCAAGAGGATAAGTCAGCAACGGTACCGCGATAGAAGTCTGATCGTCTGGATGAAGAATCTCGTCTATTTCAGCTTGCATAACTACCAGAGCTCTTTCAGTGTTTGCACATTCTTCTATCGGGTCAGAAACTTCATAAGGATCAAGAATTAACGCCCAATCTTCAGGAACTATTGGAGAACCTTCATCAAATTCCTCAGGCTTTTCAATTTTGGAATATCATACAGCACCAAATCCATACACTGTTCCCGTGCCTGTCCCTGCCCTTCTGTTCGAGTACCAGAACCAGAACCCTGTTCCGTTCCCACTTGAACTGTTTCCACATACTGTGTCTCTGGCCTTGTTAGGCGTTGGCGCTTCTCCCCCTCATGGTGATCAGGATCATCCTGATCATCATGCCGGCGCTTGAGCCTGTCTGCCTGGCTTCGGCAGGTGTCTTCCACTACTGATAGGCGTTCAGTCAATACAGCTACGGTTTGCTGTAGAGACTGAAGCATGGCTTATTGGAGCTGGAAGGCTTCTGGAGATATGATGGATTGGGGGGTGGTGGGGAAGGTGTGGATGCTTGAGCACGTAGAAGCGATAGAAGATCGGCATCCTGGGAGGGTTCTGTTTGAGATTGGGCAAGAAGTTTGGCAAGCAGAATGGATTTCAGGTCCTCGATTGACATATCAGTAGCTGGAATCGAGGGTGGTGTAGGAGGTAGAGGTTCAGGCGCGGTTGCTGGACCCTTGCCTTTGATCATGCGCTTCAGAGCATCTACTTCCACCCTCATCATGGTTTGGACAGCCTTTAGGGTGCCGTCCATATATTCCCTTGAGACGAACTCAGTTTGGGTAACTCCTGGTCACTTAGACTTCCAGTTGTAGCTACGACTGTAGAAGTCGAGCCGCCTACGTTCACAGTTGGCGTGATGATAGCTGTGGTAGGACTTCCACCCAATCCTCGTAAACCAACCGAAGGCGGATTTACTATAGGTGTTCCGGCCGGGCCACTAAGGCGACCGACAGTAGCCGAAAATGGTATTTGTGTCCTAGGAAAGGGAGATATAACATCAAACGGCTCTAGACACTGTGCACCGAAAGAAGTTGAGAACGGGGGCAGCTGTTCTCTTGTTTCAATACCGGAACTCTCCAAGTGAGAGACCGGTAGCGTATGTGCTATATCCCCGTGCAAAACTGAAACCACCATCTGTTGAGAGACGGTGGAGTGGCTGGTTAGGGTATGCAATTGCGCCGCTAGGTTCACGTCTTCTTCTTCAATACCCTGTCTCAACACATGAGACTGGGTAGTAGATGTGGCTACCTGCCTAGATGCGGCTTGGGGTCGACAACCAGAGATGGTTGCGACGTCACTCGTGTATGATTGGTTTCATATTTTCTCTTTCTTTCCCTCTCTCGGGTCACTTGACTATCATCTTCGTCTATAACTCCCTCCGCTCTCCTTATCTCTCCAGAAGAGGGCTCATCATCATCACCATCAGAGTCAGAAGACTCATCTGATGCCGATGCTGTGATGGCGGTTTCCTCAGAGTCGGTTTGTTCTGTTGTTTTCTCAGATGCTGCACAGAAGAGGGCTGAACGTGAACAATTTTAGTAGTTGTGGCCTCTCCTACCATCTGAGAGACTGTCGTCGTCGGTGAAGGCGATCGTCGTGAAGTACTGGCTTGGATCGATTCAACGACACTGCCCACTCCAGTTCCCCTCACTATATTGTCTCTCGTCACACCCTGTCCGGAAGCCCCAGCTATCCGGACTCTACCACCTCTCGTTCGTGGATGCGGACCCTCACGCCTCTCAGGTCTTGCTCCCTGGACAGGTCCTGCCGGTTCTTGTCGGACCATCGGAGCGGGAAGATTGTGTGTGTGGCTATACGCTATAACACTCAGTGTCGTAGGACGAGCATATGCCAGCAACCCGACTGGGATTTGTCGGGCGACGATACCTTCTGGATCTGGACGTGCTGGTATCTTACGAGTCGGGTGATGCGGACAGGTTTGGTGCGTTGAACGGCGAGGTATCTCGGGATACAGATTCATGTAGCTTCAGATGATCAGCTGTAGAAACTTCATAAATGGAATCAAGTGTTGTCTTTTTGTCACGTTGGATCGAACTTTCTGAACTAGGTCGTACCATAGGAAATCGGCGAAGTTGGCGTGGCGATGGAATGCCACTGAGTGGAATAGGTGGAGAATGGGGGTACTTGTCTGATCGATGCCTTTCGTTATCGCCGAAAGGCACCGATTGAGGTAGGTAAACAACGTGTACCATATAGTGGAGAGGTGCTTCCGGTTGAAACCGGATGGAAGACGTAGATCTGCGTCGTATCCTAGGGACAAGATGTCGGCGCATAGATTGGTGTCCGATACTATCGATTCGAAGCTATTTCGCCCTGGAACTGAACCGGCGGTCGGGAGATGAAGAAATTGTCGGAAAAGATCACAAGTGAGGAGCACTGGTGTGTGATCAATCCGACCTTCCAGTTGGAATCCACCGTCGGCCTCCAAGGCATGTAGAGATTTCCAGAACTGTTGCAAATATAGTAGAGGTACTTCGGCTGTCTCCGTGAGAGCATAGGATATGAGATGCCCACGGAGGATCTCGATGATGACCTGATATTGGATGGCAAGTTGGGTCACATCGAGATGGTAGTTGTTGGTTGTAAGAGGAAGGAACTGATCCTCGAGAATCAGTTCTGCATCGGCGATTGGGTCAATCGCTGGAGGTGGATTTTGCGCCATTTGACCTGGTAAGAATAAATCGGTGAGAACGGAGGTACATTTAAAATAAGAATGTCGTTGGAGTTACATGGCCCAACCTATACTAACTCCAAATTACTGGAAAAACAAACCCTAATTCGTGAATTAGGGTCTGTAACCAATTCGCGCAACACCACATAAAATTGATATCACCACTAAGGTGCCGAAACTCAAACTCGCACAAACACCACATGCACAAACATGTATATATATAGATATTAGCTATTAAGACACAAACCCCTTGAAGCAAAATACCAAGTATACACAGGGAGTACCAAAGGACCGGGATAGTGGAAAGGACCGGTAAGGTCTTCGACAGATAGAGTCATTCAACCGGGATGGCCTTCGACCCGTAAGATTACTCGACTGGAAGAGGTCTTCGACCAGAAGAGGTATATGACTGATATGATCATTTGACCGGGAGGGTCATTTGACCGATATGATCAAAAGACCGGTAAAAAACATTCGATCGGTATAAGGGGTCGAACGGGAAAGGATTCGACCGAAGAGGTAATTCGACCGATAGGTCATTCGACCGATAGGGATATTTGACCGGTATGATGATTCGATAAGGCCTTCAACCGGTAAGATTAATCGACCGGTACATCTAGGTCAAAGAAAAGAAATCCCCAATCGACCGATATGAACAAAGTCGATTCGATATTAACCCAGATCAACCAAATCGAACTAAAATCGACATAAAACTATCCTAATCGACGGAAATCGATCTGGGCTTGGGGCAAATCGACCTAAATCGATCGCTGACCACAAGCGGTGGTGGCGACGGACGAGTGGAGGCGGCGACGATGATTCGACCGGGGTCGATGTTGATATAGGGGAAGATATGAAACATACCAGATGTCGATTGAGATCGGGAGCGATAAGAGTGCAGGTTGAGAGATGAGCTCCGGTCGATAGAGATCGCAGGAGGTATTGTCGGTCGAGGGAGGTCGAAAGAGAGAGAGATCGAGAGAACGGAGCGAGGAATCGATATAGGGTTAATAGAGAGAGAGAGAGAGAGAGAGAGAGAGATAGATATATTGAGGGAAAAAGGATGAAGAGCGGGGTTTTAAATACCCCGGTCGAAGGATTCGGGTCGCACAGGATGTTATTTGGACAGGGCCGAGGTCGAGAAAGGGATAGGCCGAGGCCGGAAAAACAGTGGGCCGGTCCAAAATTTAATTAAAACAAAACAAATTCTAAAAAAATAAGGAAAAGTAAAAAAAAATTTGCGTTTTTAATTTATAAGGAAAAAACTAATTAAAAAAAAAACTTACCTAAAAAAAATTTAAAGACCAAGTACGAAAGGACACAACACTTTGAAAAATAAAATAAAAAACATCCTAAGAGAGAAAAAATAAATGTAAACCTAAAAAAATGACTCCTAAGGAAAAAAAATAAACTAAGGCATAGGAATTGCTCCCCTTCGAACATTGAATCACTGACAGGAAATTGCTCCCCCTCGATGAGATACACGAGAAACTTACTTGCTCCCCTTGGAACGGAGGACGAGAGAATCTTACCAAACATCGTACGATCGTGCTCCCACTTACCACCACAAACGACTTACTTTTTAAGAGAACAACCGAATGAGCTGCAAAATAAATACGAAACACACCACGAAGAAAGGAAAAAACACACGAGAAAAACTAGAAACACACGAAATCTACTTTATTGATACAGAAGTTTTAGATTGACACAGAACTTAACGAGTAACATGCAATAACCAAGAAGTATGGATTGGAGCAACCAGAGACAAGTCACTGGGGCATTTGTCACAGTCATTCGTTATTGAATGAAACTCGTTGAGGGTTGTGAACGAATCAAACTTTCAGATTTAGCATACCTAGCTTGGACACAAGATAATTAAAGCGTTTTTCATCCAAGGCTTTGGTAAACAGGTCTGCTAACTGATGCTCTGTATTAACAAAGTAGAGTTCGATAGTACCTCTTTCCACGTGGTATTTTATGAAGTGATAACAAACATCAATGTGCTTCGTCTTCGTGCGCTGGACTGGATTGCTAGATATTGCAATGGTGCTCTTGGAGTCACAGTAGATGGGGATCCTCGAGTAGTGAAATCCATAGTCTTTCAGCTGGGTGCGCATCCATATAACTTGCGAGCAGCAACTGGCGGCTGCTACATATTTGGCCTCGGCGGTCGAGGTGGACACGCAGTTTTGCTTCTTCGAAGCCCAGCTGACGAGACGATCTCCCAGGAACTGGACATGTCCGGATGTGCTTTTCCGGTCCAACATGTTTCTAGCATGGTCAGCGTCCGAGTAGGCTATCAATTCAAAACCTGTCTCTTTTGGGTACCACAAACCAAGATCAACAGTACCTTTTAAATATCGGATAATACGCTTAACCACAGCTAAGTGAGACTCTTTAGGTTTCGACTGAAATTGAGCACATAAGAATGTCGAGAACATAATATCTGGCCGGCTCGCCGTCAAGTACATCAGAGAACCTATCATACCTCTATAAGTTGTAGCATTCACATCTTTTCCATTAGGATCGGTGTGTAGCCTTAAACTAGTAGACATGGTGGTTTTCATAGGTGAAGAGTTTTCCATCTGGTATTTCCGAAGAATATCCGAGATGTACTTAGATTGATTAATGAAAATTTTTGTTGCTAATTTTTTAACTTGAAGACCCAGGAAAAAATTCATTTGCCCCATCATGCTCATTTGAAAATGTTTACTCATTAAGGCTGAAAAGTTCTGACAGTACTTGGGGTTTGTGGAGCCAAAGATTATGTCATCAACATAAATCTGTACAAGAATGATATCTTTCTTTTCTCTTTTAATAAATAAAGTAGTATCAATCTTACCTTTAGAGAAACCAGACTTAATTAAGAAGGATGAGAGAGCGTCATACCAGGCTCGTGGCGCTTGCTTAAGACCGTAGAGGGCCTTGTCAAGAAAATAGACGTAATTAGGGTTTTCTGAGCTCACGAAGCCTTCGGGTTGCGAAACATATACTTCCTCCTTGAGAACGCCGTTTAAGAACGCGGATTTCACATCCATTTGAAAGACGATGAAATTCTTGTGTGCGGCGTAGGCGAGGAACATGCGTATCGCTTCAATGCGGGCAACCAGTGCAAACTTCCCCTCGCAATCTATACCTTCTTGCTGGCGATATCCTTTAGCCACTAGACGTGCTTTGTTACGGACAACGATTCCATTTTCGTCCTTCTTGTTCTTGAAAATCCATTTCGTCCCAATCACCGTCTTGTTCTTTGTCCGGGGAACAAGGCGCCACACTTTGAGGCTCTCAAATTGGTTGAGTTCCTCTTGCATAGCGATCACCCAGTCTGGACCATTCAATGCTTCGGAGACGGTGGAAGGTTCGATACGGCTGAGGAACGAAGAAAATAAGTAGTTGTTCGCAGTAGTAGATCGAGTCTGAACAGGTGTCTTGGGATCACCGATGATCTGATGAAGGGGGTGAGCTCGAGTCCACTTGGTGGCGTGAGGAAGGGGTTGATATGTCTGTTGAGAAGTATTGGGGTCCACATAACCACCGGGGGGTAAGTCCTGAACGGCTTCGAGTGATGACGGTCTGTGAGGTGGAAGCTCCTTAGTTGGAGTCGAATGAGCAGCAGAAGACGACTCAGCAGGAGATGCATTCAGAGAAAGATTCGAGATTGCCGGAATGGGAACTTCAGGAGTGCTTTCCACAGGTGTTGGTTCAGGAGGTCCTACTATTGTCGATGCGACAGTAGGATCTTGGATAAGAGGAGGATCACTCGAGCTCGGGGATGCTGATTCATTGATAGTTGATGATGGAGCACCAAGCGAGGATGGACCACCTGAGTCGGTTGGACCAGTGACATGTGTTACTTCTGGTGCTTGAGCAGCATTCCTATTACAAGACATAGTATTAGACTTAATATTAAATAAGTCATCATACAAGTACTCAAAAAGTAAATCCAAATCAGAAAGATGTGCTCTTGACGTAGACGCATGATTTGGATCTGCTGGAGATTGTGTAGCGCCTGAACGAAATTGTCCTGAAGCTAATACACTAGTTAAAGCGGGTTCTGAACTGAGGTGTTCAGAAGCTATATCAGCGGCCTCGTCAAAAGTCACGTTCAAACTCTCAACGACGGTCTTCGTCCGTTTCTTGTAGACACGGTAAGCTTTGGCTTGCTGGGAATATCCGATGAACACTCCTTCGTCCGCTTTGGGGATGAATTTGCCGAGATCATCCTTGTCATTCAGTACGAAGCATGTGCACCCGAATGCATGAAAATAGTTGATATTGGGGATGCGTTTGGTGATGATCTCGTACGGTGTCTTGTTGAACCGCTTGTTGATGATAGTGCAGTTTTGAGTGTAGCAAGCGGTAGCAACTAGTTCTGCCCATAAAAATAGCGGTAGCTTGGACTGAGATAACATCGTGCGAGCTACTTCGACAAGAGTTCGGTTCCGGCGCTCTACTACCCCATTTTGCTGAGGAGTACGAGCAACTGAGAAGGTATGCGATATGCCCACTGAAGTCAAGTAGCCGGAGAGGACTTGATTCTTGAACTCTGTGCCGTTATCTGTCCTTATGGTCTGGACTAATAGGTTGAGACGGACTTGAATACTCTTCAGGAGAGAGATGATCAATTCGGGAGTTTCATCCTTTGAACGGAGGAATCTGACCCACGTGTAGCGAGAAAAGTCGTCAACCATCACCAGGACATACTTCTTGTGATTGATACTTTGGACGCACATCGGTCCACATAAATCCATGTGAATGATTTCAAGGGACCGTGAAGTACTAGGAGTGACTTTAGGCTTGTGAGAAGCCTTTTTCATCTTGCCCATTTCGCAGGCAGCACATAAATGATCTTTTTCGAACATAAGATCAGGCATTCCCTTGACGTGTCCACCGACCACCAACTTGTTGATAGTCTTGAAGTTCAGGTGCGAGAGACGACGATGCCATAACCAACTTTGTTCGCAGAAGCTTTAGACATCAAACAAACTTCCTTGTCTGCTTTCAGGGACGAGAGGTCGATCGTGTAAAGATTTGTGCGACGTGTTCCAACTAAAATTTCTTTACCATCTTCAGTTCGAACGCTGCACCGCTTGGCTTTGAAGGTGACCTCTAGATCCTTGTCGCAGAATTGACCGATGCTGAAGAGATTGTGACCAAGTCCTTCGACGTAGGACACTTTCTTGATGGTGAGATTATCCTTGACGATATCTCCGTAACCCCTGATAGGAGAATAATGATCGTTCCCAAACCTTACATTTCCACAAAACTTCTCGGTGAAGTTTGTGAGTAGCTCCTTTCTTCCGGTCATGTGCTTGGAGCAGCCTAAATCTAGATACCAAACATGACCGTCCTGCAAAACAAGTTATTTATTTTTAGGTACCCATTCGTAAATGGGTCCTTTGGGGTTAGATTTAACACCCGTTTTGGATGCCCGTTTAGACTTGGGTCTGTTTCTATGACGGAGATTATCAAACTGAGAATGATAAGTAGCAACATGATATGAGCAAAACCAATCAGATGCATAACGACGATCAACAAAAATCATTCGATCCACAAAAAGAGCAACAAAGACAATCATGAGACAGTTGAAGTAATTGAGGAATTGAATAAACTTTTAAAGGTAAGGTTCCATTACATTCAACTAAAGGTTTAGAATTAAAAACATCATGATTGTTATTGTTTTTCCTAGACTTTAAAACTGGATTAACTAATTCTGCTGTCGCCGTGCTGTCCTTGGACTTCTTAGCAACCCAAGCATATTTAACTTCTTTGCGCCGACCAAAAGTATCTGAAATACCGTTAAACCCATAGTCAGAAGATTTGAAACTTGAATATTGTTGCTTGTTAGAGCGACCGGTCTTTTTCTTCTTTTGTGAACGCATTTTACATTTAGACTTTGAAGAATTGTTCACAGAAGGTTTTCGAGTGGCAGATGTGGAACATTCACCCTGATAAAGTTTTACCGGAGGCTCGCAAGAATTATTTAGAAAATCAACGTGACTTGGAAGTAAAGGATCAAAATCAAATTGGTTCAAATCACTATCTAGACACACCTCAGAATTCAAGAATGCAGAAAGTTCCATCTTCTCATCAGAAGGGACCTTATCGCTTGAGGAATTCAGGACATCGGAAGAGATTGATTGAAACGGATCATAAGCGGAAGCATTTTTAAAAACAGAACACTGATCCGATTCGAAAATTTGAGGCTCTTTTCCTTTATTTGAAAGAATTGGTGATGAGTCACCCATAAAAGCTTTGCAGGAAGATGTGTCGGAGGCAGGATAAGAATTTTCAGACAGAAGAGTTTTCTCACTTTGGAGAGTTGTAGGTTGAGCTTGAGGCTCAGCCTTGTGAAATTGCTCTTTCAGACGATCTGCTGCCAAAGCAGCCATTTGTGAATTTAACTTCTTTATTTATGTCTGAAAGTATTCTTTCTCCTTAGCTGACACAGTTTCCTCTTTATTGGAATTGAGGCACTCAATTTGAGAGAGAAACTCTTGTTTTTCCTTTTGAAAATTATCCCTTTCCTGTTCAAGTGACTCTTCTAACTGAACAATTTTCTTTTCTAAAATCAGAGGTGGAACATAAACCTTATGGTCTAGAGGTTCTTCCTCAATTTTAACAGGTTTCGCATCGAGTTCAGCTTGAGTATAACTTCGAAAATAGTCGTTTGATAGGAAGCAGGGTTTGTCATCATTGTAAGTAGCATTCAAAGAATCATAGACAAAAGGAAGTTTCATTTTGGTAGAGTTTTCCCTTCTCAACTTATCCTCTTCCCAGTCCTCATCCTCAATTAGTTTGGTCCAAAACATTTTGTACTCTGGATAGATTTTGTCTATTCCAAAGAATTCGGATGCATATAGGGTAGGAACTTCTGATAAGGCCTTTTTCAGATAAAATGGGTTATCGTAACCGATACCCGTATTTGCATACTGGGCTCTTTTGGTGCAATTAGATTTAGCGTTTGATGAGATTGACCAATTCTATAAAGCTTATTTTCAATTTCCTTTAACTGATTAGATAATCTTTGATTTTCATTTTTGTAAGCCACGTTTTGAGACATAACATCAATTTTCTCATTCTCGGACATACGTAGCTCTTTGGTAAGATCATCTACTTTGGTCTTTAGCTCTTGTGATTCTTTTGAATAACTCTCACACTCTTGTTTTAAATTAGAAATTGTGCACAGATTGCTAGAAATTTCTAAGCTTTGATTTTCAATGAATTCAGACTGTGTAGACACTCGTTTTTCTAGAGATGAGAGGAGTTGTTCTTTTTCTTTTATGAGAAGCTTGTAAGAGTCAAGTTTATGCATAGTGAGTTGCATCTGATCAAGTAATGCTTCTTGGTAAGGAGCACATACCTGACATGGAGAATTACTATCTTCATCATCAGTGTCAGACGGTGATGAATGCTTGCCCATAAAACACAAGTGTGCTTCGGCATCCTCAGGTTATTCATCAGATACTTGCAGCCAGTAGTCATCTTCAGCCATGAGAGCCTTACCTGCTTCCTTTTCTTTGGCCAGTAGCAGCTTGGCTCTATAATAGTCTGAGTTGCGTACAACAGGCTTGAGATAATCCTTGGCAAAATGACCCAACCGACCACAGTTGTAGCATTTGATCGGCTCCTCCTTTGGCTTTTCTTCATGTCTCTTGTCAGACTTCTTTCCATCTTCAACACGTCTCTTACCTTCAGACTTCTCTTGATGATCACGGCGAGTGGAGAATCTTTGCTTGTTGGAAGACTTGTTAAAGAACTTCCTCTTCTGGAATGCTTGAGTGAGAAACAACATCGCTTTTTTCATCTTGGTGTATTCTGGATCCGAGTCACTGTCCGGATCTTCGGGTTCAGAATCACTTTGTACTGGCTTCTTTTCAGACGAACGGCTGACAGACTTACCTCTTTTCTCAGATACGAGTGCTAACGGATTAACTATCGGCTTCTCCTCTGCTTTCTGATTCCCCATTAACTCCATAACTTCCTCTTCATCCTGAAGCAGCATTTCAAAAAGTTCATGTAGATAAAGCTTCTCCAGGGTCTGAGTATGGCGGATATGGGAGACGAACGACTTCCATTCAGGCTGTAGGTTGTTCATGAACTTGATGTTGTTCTCGGTGTTCGTCTTTGTGATCTTGTTCTTTTGGAGATCATTCAGAAGCATGTTGAACCTTTCATAGGTTTCTGTCAGTGTCTCGCCTTTTCTTGCTTTGAAGCCATCATATCTGGTGATGAAGTTTGTCACCTTCAGCTGATTGTTGATGTGGCTCCCCATCATCATTTTCTCAATCTAGTCCCACATTTTCTTCTCCGGCTCTTTGTAACTGTCGATGTAAGCATATATGTCGTGGGGAAGACTTTGTAGAAGATAGGACTTTGCTTGCTTTTCAGCCTCGTACAATTCCTTTTCGCGAGGGAGAAACTCACTAACATTTTTCCGAACACGACGTTCTAGTCGACCTTCAGCTGGGTTTCCAGGTATGACTTTCATTGGCCATTCTTGCGTCCCCTCTGTCAGACACTTGTGTATATCTTCATAAGTTGATTTCGCTTCAATGAAATTCATGAAGCGATCGTTCCACTGAGGATATTCTCCCCGATAGAGCACCGGGGGCTTCTGATCCGAACCAATAGCTAACGCGTCTCTTCAATTCATCTTAAATCTCTTAACTTAAAAGCACTGTAACGATCGTGAGACAAGCAGGATGATCCAAACACAATAAAAAAAATAAGCAGAATAGGACAAGGAACCGGTCGAACAGGGTACTGGTCAAGCAAAAGACCGGTAAAGACAATGTACCGGTCAAGCAAAGGACCGGTATTGACAAAGTATCGATCGAACCAAAGGACCGGTAAACACAATGTACCGGTCAAAGGATAATAAGGAACCGGGTGATAGAATCAACCGGTAAAGCAGGGTACCGGTCTAATCTAATTATCGGTCAAAACAAAGTCGGTCAAACCAAAGGACCGGAAGTGACAAAGTATCGGTCAAAGTACAAAGACCGGTAATCAGGGTACCGATCGAAGTAATGTGCCGGTCGAACAAAGGACCGGTAACAACAATATCCCGGTCGAACGCAATGACCGGTAACAACAATGTCCCGGTCAAAGGGTATCGGGCCAATAACTATCGATTGAATAAACTATCGATGAAGTTCTATTAGCAGATAAGATCGATAATATCAGATAAAGATCGACAAAATCGAAGAACACCGAAGAACACGATGAACACAGGCCGATATTGATAACCCAGATATTCAATCGAGCCCAGAAATTGACTTCAATGAGCAAATAATCAGATTCAAACACATATGCAGAAATCGACCGATAAACAGAAAATCAACAGTAAACTTAAACCCAGTAAGCTTAGACCAATAAAAATCAATACCAATCGATTTTCAATAAGACACAAAGACCGATAAAAACTTTTTCCAGAAAACAATAGACCGATAAATCTTAAAGAAATCAACCCAGATCGATAGAAAACTTAGACCGATATTATGCACATAAACAGTAATCGATAAACAAAAATATCAATCGACCCAAATCAACCAAAAACTTAGCAGATTAAGCAGATAAACGAATAGGGTTTTTAGACAAACCTTTTTCTGGATCAAACCTTTAGTCTCTTTGCTCTGATACCAATTGTAGATCCCAGTACAGTGCAATCAGCAACAAATAATATCAAAGATGAATAAGATTTGAGTCACAACTACTAGTCATATGATTAATATGCAATCAAAGGGTTACAGGTTTACAGAAAGGATTTCTGATCAGAGAGAGTAAACCTATTGACTAGTAATCTGAATTATGTGACTTAAACTTAACAAATGAAACTAAAACAACCTTTATATACTCAGTCTTTACAAAGATGGGCTTATGGGCTTTTAGGCCCAACAAGCTATTAAACTTTCAAAGAATTACAAAATAAACCCTGAACTTCTATTTAACACATAAATTGCCCTAAGAGTTTTGGTGTTCGTGTATATGTTGCGAGTTCTTGATTAGTTCGCGCAAAGCATGATCTGCGAGAAGTTGAAACGCGCACGATTCAGTTTGCTAGTTTGGTTTTTGGATTATTTGATCTGCGAGTTTGTGTTCAGCGAGAAGTTCCTTGCGAGTTCTTATTTGTTCGAATTTTTTCTAAGTATAGGAACACGCAATGGCATTGCGCGAAGTTAAGAGTTCAATTTTTTTTTAAGTACAAGAACGCGTAGAGTGTTTGCGAGAAGTCAATCTCAAGAACGCGCAATACCCTTTTAGCGGGAACCTTGAACGTGCATGCTTTGTTCTGTGCGAACCTAGTACACACATAAGCCTGTTAGCGCGAAGTGTATCCACAGTGTTTTGCGAGTTGTTATTTTTCAAAAAAATTTCAAAGTATAGGAATACGTAGACGCATTGTGCGAAGTACTTCTTCAGAACGCGCAAGCCTCTTTCTGCACGAACCTAGAATGTGCATATCTCTATTTGCGAGAAGTGAACTTCTTTGTTTTGCGTGAAGTGACTTTCTTTTGTTCTGCGACTTCATAATTTTTGCGATAAGTTGCCTTAGCGGGACCCCCGTGCGAAGCCTGCGGAGGGGGACATATTTCTGATAGTGATCAAAGTTTTCTGATTTTTGTTAACGATCATTTTCAAGCATATTTTTTCAGATATCAAGATGTCTACTGTAATGTCAAGGAGTGATTGTGAAATAATGTACATGCCTGAGATACCTACTATTGAAGCTGAACGGGATAAATTGAAAATTCAAAATTCAGATCTTCTAAATTAGATTCAGGTGTTGAAAGCTAAATTTGTAATTTTTGAGAAAACTTATGAATGTGCAAAATGTATTAATGATTTTAAATCTGATCTTGCAGGTATTATCAAGACAAAAGAGAAAGAAATTAAATTGAAAGAGAGAGATATAACAAATCTTCATAGCAAACTGAAGACAACTGAAAGGAAATCAACAGAACATAAAGTTGAATCAGTTGATGTACAGAGCAAATTTAAAGCATTTGAAGAGAAAATATCTGCATTGGAAACCAAAAATGTTGATCTAATGAAAAGTCTCCATGCAGATAAAGACAAAGCTGATCTGGAGAATGTTTACAATAAAAAACTATCTGATTTTTCTAAGATAGCTTTTCATAAGAAGAAAGATTTGGAGCATAGATGCATAAAACTCTCAAAGAAAGTCATAATTTGAAAAGATTTTAATAACTGAAAGACACACATTTGCGTGAAGAGGGAAAAGTTCTTGAAGATAAAATTATTGAATTTCCTAAACAAATTTCTGTTTTACAAGACTTACTTGAAAAGGAAAGACAAATCTTTCAAGAAAAGAAGAAGTCTTTTGATGCTAAAAAGAAAAACTCTGAAAAGAGAAATGTTGGGATTTTCAAGGAATTTCTGAAAAGAACAAGAACTTGGAAAAAAACTTTGAGCAAGAGCGTCAAATCTTTGAAAGTGAAATATTTAAGCTCACAACAAAGTTATCTGTTCTATCATCAGACATTCTAAAAGAACAGATGGTGAAGTCCGATTTGAAAAAGAAGGTTGACACACTTCTCGATGAAAGAAACATTTTGTCTGAAAATATAAAACAACTTGAAGTTGTAAATGTTGAATTATCTGATAATATTTCCGCTGATGTGATTCTTCAATCACCTTATGAAAATTCAACTGAATCATTTTGTTCTTTTAAAACTACTTCAAGTTGCATTCATGAAAATGTTTTCAAAAAGAACTGTGTCAAATCAAAAATTATCAAATCAAATCAAATTCATCCTTCTAATTTGTTTTATAATAAATCTATTGATATTTCAGCAAGCTATAATGTCAAATATTTTGAAAAGAATGTTTCTAAGAAAGGACAGATGGTTTGGAGAGTGAAAGTTTCTCCTGATGAAATGAAGAATGATAAATCATCCGCATCCACATCAAAAGCTAAGAAGAACAAAGCTCATAAAGGTAAATCTTATGGTAAACCTTATACGATTTATTCTGCTAATCATTTTCTCAGGTTGGCTCAAAAGAAGATTTGTTGTTCTTACTGTGGAGAAAATGATTTTGTTCAAAAAGACTCTGCTCATCACTGGTATGGAACTTACATAATTACTTCTCAAAAAAATGAAATTAAAATATTTAAATCTATTGAGAAGTGGATTCCTAAATCTAACCAACCAGGACCCAAATACCAGTGGGTACCCAAACCTGTTAAAACTGTTTTGCAGGTACCACAGTTTAGGGAGAGCAAGAATATTGGTTTCTGATTACAACAGATTGTTGGGAACTGAAGAATAACTCAAGTGATTAATGCTGCTGGTTGAGATTTACTACTGCTAGAAAACTTCAAAGTTAATACTGCTGAGTATTACTACTGCTAGTAGAATTAATACTGCTATTCAAAGTTAGTGCTGCTTGAACAAAGTTAGTACTGCTTAGCTAGTTAGTACTGCTAGTGGTTAGTGCTGCTTAGTAGTTAATACTGCCAAGACTTAATGCTGCTTATAAGGTAATGTGAAGATAATGATGAAGAGATCGTGATTAAAGATAAACAAGGATATTCTGAAGATATTAATGGAAGATATATTGAAGATATTTTATTTATTTGTAATTATCTTTTTGTTCAGTATATGTATAGATTTGACAGAATTGTTATAGATATAGTTTTACAGATTTAATTCTAAAAGTTTTTGTTCTAGAGAGAATCAACCTCAAGGCATAGTTCCTAATTCTAAAGAAGTAGAATTCGTCTTGAAAGAGCTTGTTCTTCAAGATTGAGGTTGAGTGTGTAATCTTGTGATTTTAATACAAGTTTGCAAAGTGTTTATCATATACTGTTTGCTTACTATTTCATTGAATATCAAAGTGTTATTCCACAACTTCTTTGATATTGTTTATGAGACTTTATTCTTGTTAAGAATTCGATCCTGACAAGTGGTATCAGAGCCTTTTCTCTCAGAAACATCTATTCACTCATCATGGAAAACTTTGCAGAATCAAACAGTACTCTAGTCTCAAAGGTTCCAATGCTCAGACCCAATGAATTCGATATGTGGAAGATCAGAATCAAGCAGTATATACTCCTCACTGACTATTCTATGTGGGACATAATTGAGAATGGTCCTTCTGAAGAAGGAAAGATTGGTACAGATGGAAAGAGAACTCCACCAAAAACTGATGCTGAAAGAAAGACTAGATAGACAGAGATGAAAGCCCTGAGCACTTTGCTCTTGGCTATCCCCAATGAATATGAACATCAGTTCTGCAACTGCACTGATGCAGAGATGCTCTGGAATGCTCTAGAGAAGAGATTCTCAGGTACCAAAAGTACCAAGAGAAATCAGAAAGCCATTCTGAAGCAACAATATGAGAACTTTATGTCAACCAAGAATGAGTCCATGACTCAAACTTTTGACAGGTTCAATAAACTTATTGGTGAACTTGCTACAGTGGGAGTACAAATTGATCAAGATGATCTGAACAGAAAGTTTCTAAGGTCCCTAAGTGATGAATGGACCATGTATACTGTGTCTTTCAGACAGAATGATCAACTGGAAGAAAAGGAACTTGATGATCTATATAATGATCTAAGAGTTTTTGAATCTGAGGTAGAGGCTAAGAAAAGGCCTTCTGGGTATGTTCACAATGCTGCACTTCTCTCAGCATCAACTGATTCTACTTCCATCCCTGAATCAGTTAATACTGCCAATGGAGCTTCTCAAGAGAAAGGCACTGAAACTGTATTTGAAGCCTTTCTAGCAAGTCATGGAAACTCTTCTCTCATTAATGATGACTTAGAACAACTCCATCCAGATGATCTTGAAGAGATGGACATTAAATGGCAGATGGCTATGCTCTCTATGAGAGTTAAAAAGTTCATCAAAAGAACTGGAAGGAACAACTTCTCACAAAGAAGAGAAGATGGAGCAGGTTTTGACAAGACAAAGGTGGAATGCTATCAATGCCATCAGAAGGGACACTTTGCTAGAGAATGCAGAAGTGGAATGCCTCAAAACAATAACCACCAACAAGATCAAGCTGGAAGCTTCAATAGTAACAGAAACTCTGCACAAGCCCTTGTCTCTCAACAAGGCATGGGGTTTGATTGGAGTGATCAAGCTGAAGAGGCAATTCAGAACCAAGCTCTAATGGCAGAGGTGTCTGATCTCCCAACAGAGGTAACTTCCAATCTTTGTTCTCAAAATTGCATTAACACTGTTAAGAGGTATAGGGATCACAATTAGAACATGAGTGATAACCTTAAGAGATTGGAAAAGGACATAAAAGATTATGTCAGGATAGTTGAGAGATTTGAAGAGCAGATTAAGGGTTTTCAAGCCAATGAGCTTCAACACTCTTATGACACAAACTACTGGAAATGGGAGAAGAATGACTTAGAACTTCAATTGACCAGATCCAAAGAGGAGAATGAGAAGATAAAGAGGGAGTTTGAGAAAGCCAAGCTGGATATTGAGAAATTCTCAAATGCTTCTAAAGCAATGGACTCTTTACTCCAAACTCAAACCCATGACAAACTCAGAAGAGGAATAGGGTACAATACCACACCTCCACCCTATAACAACAACTACATCCCTCCCAGTTCAGATTTGTTAGAAACAAAGGATAGGAAGGACCTACCTAAGGGAGCCACTGAGATAGATCCCTTAGATGAAGTAGTTGTTAAGGATGAAACTGAGAAAGAAGTTGTCAAGGATAAAGACAATACTGTGAGTGGTGAGATCCCTATAGAAAACCACATAATCACCAATAAGGGATGTGGAAAGCAATGGATCAAGTCCAATGAGATAGAGAAGACTGAGGGAAAGAAAGAGAAGGTTTATTATAAGCAGACCACTGTTGTGAACCCTATCCCTTGCAAACAGTGTGCATGCAATAAATTTAAGCCCCAAAAACATGATAAACCAAGGGGAAATCAAAGAAACTGTAACAACCAATGGGCACAAAAACAAGGCATTGATCTAAGTAAAATCAATAGACCAAAGCCTTGTTTCATATGTGGAAAGTTAAACCATTTGGCTAAGCATTGTTTCTTTAATCCTAATAACCAACAAATGAACTTTCAAAGATTTGTGCAAAAACCTGTTGGTTATAGGAAGGCTGGAAAGAAACATGTGGTGAAGAAACCTGTTGAAAACAAAAGCCCCATGAAGAAAAAGGTTTTGAATGAAAGTATTAAAATGTGGGTGCCTAAAAGCACTAAAATTGTTAGTGCTGCTGACAGAGATAGTGCTGCTAGAAGCATTACTGCTGCTACCAGTGTTAGTACTGCTGAAAATTTTAATGCTGCTAATACTGTTAGTACTTCTTCAAAGATGAATACTGCTAACACAGTTACTGCTGCTAAAACAGTTACTACTTCTAATAAGGTTAGTACTGCTAAGCATGCAAGTGCTGCTAGTACTTCTAAAAATAGTACTACTTCTAGCAAATGTGTTTCCAAGCCTATCATTGTGACAAAGTACTCCAGAAATGAGGAGTCAAAGTTTAAAAATCTTATCAAGAAAGAATGCAAGTATTTTGATGAGAAAGGGGTACCCAAGACCACTTTGGCTTGGGTTCCTAATTCAAACTAACTGATTTATCTAATGTGCAGGGCAACCAACAGCTCAAGGGAAAGAGTATTTGGCATGTTGATAGTGGTTGCTCTAGGCACATGACAGGCAATATGTCATGCCCTCAGGATTTTAAGCATATCAATGGAGGACATGTTGCTTTTGGAAATGATCTTACTGGTGGTAAAATAAGTGGCAAAGGTAATGTCACAAAAGGTAAGATGACATTTGAGGATGTCTACTATGTTGATCAACTGAAGTACAACCTGTTAAGTGTATCACAGGTTTGTGACAAACAACATAGTATATTATTTACTAACACAGAGTGTATGATCCTTGCTCCAGGGTTCAAGGTAGTTGATGAAAGCATGATACTACTTAGAACTCCAAGAAAGGACAATGTTTATTGTCTAGATATGGACAATGTTGAAAGTGATTCATCCCTGAACTGTCTTGTTTCAAAAGCTTTTGTGGATGAATCCTCTCTTTGGCACAGAAGGATGTGTCACATGAATTTCAAGACTATGAACAATCTTGTTAAAAACAACCTTGTAAGAGGTTTACCTTCAAAAGTCTTTTCATGTGATGATCATTGTGTTGCTTGTCTTAAAGGCAAACAACACAAAACTTCTCATAAGACCAAAGAGTTAAATTCTATTTCTTCTTGTCTCCAGTTATTGCATATGGATATGTTTGGTCCTACAAATGTTATGAGTATAGGCAAGAAATCTTATTGCTTGGTTATTGTTGATGATTACTCCAGATTTACTTGGGTATATTTTCTAAGGACTAAGGATGAGACAAGTGGACTGATCAAATCCTTTATCCTAAGAATTGAAAACCAAACTAATCAAAAAGTAAAAGTCATTAGATCAGATAATGGGACTGAATTTAAAAATCTTGATCTAAACACCTTTTGTGAAGAGAAAGGCATTGAGAGACAATATAGTGCCCCTAGGACTCCTCAACAGAATGGAGTTGCTGAGAGGAGAAATAGGACACTAATAGAGGCTGCTAGATCTCTGTTGGCTGATTCAAAATTGTCAGTTACCTTCTGGGCTGAAGCAGTTAATACTACTTGTTATGTCCAAAACAGAGTTCTAGTAGTCAAGCCAAAGAACAAGACCCCATATGAGCTCTTAAATAAAAGAAAACCTTTTATTGGATTTTTCAAACCTTTTGGGTGTCCTTGTACTATTCTCAATACCAAATCTCACTTAGGTAAGTTTGATAGCAAAGCAGATGATGGATTTCTTGTTGGTTACTCATCTCAGAGTAAGGCTTACAGAGTCTTTAACTCTTTTCTAGAATAATTGAAGAAAGTGACAATGTCAAATGCAATGAGAACACACCAAATCCAATTGGGTCTGGTCCTCAGTGGCTATTTGACATTGATTCACTAACTAACTCTTTTGGTGTCACTAGTAATGATTATGCAGGTTCAGGGAGTGGAGGATCAGGAACTACACAAGTTCAAGACAGCTTATCTCAATCTGTGATCTTTCCCATACCCACAGTGGATCCTGTTAAAGACTGTGAAAAGGAACCATCTACTGAACCAAGTCAGAGTGAAGAAGAAAGTAGAGATGAGAAGATTCAAGTCAATAAGGAATCAGAAGTAGCTGCTGAAAACACCTCAGTAGAGTTGAATGACTCAAATCTAGAGGTGGCACTCAATGAAGAACCTAATCATCACACCATAATTCAAAAGAATCATCCTCCACAACTGGTAATAGGAGATATATCCTCTCCTATGATGACTAGAAATCAAAGCAGGCTGCAAGAATTGCAAGATCAACAGAATACAGTGCTTTCTTGCTTTCTATCCCAGCTTGAGCCCAAGAAGGCACATGATGCTATGAAAGAATCTAGTTGGATAGAAGCCATGCAAGAAGAGCTACTGCAATTCAAACTGCAAGATGTTTGGGATCTGGTAGACCTTCCTAAAGGCCAAAGAGCAATAGGTACAAAATGGGTCTTCAGGAATAAGAGAGATGAAAGAGGTATTGTGATAAGAAATAAAGCAAGGCTGGTGGCTCAAGGGTATACACAAGAAGAGGGAATAGACTATGATGAAGTATTTGCACCTGTGGCCAGGATAGAAGCAATTAGATTATTCCTGGCTTATGCTTCTTATATGAAATTCAAAGTCTATCAAATGGATGTGAAAAGTGCATTTCTTTATGGCTCAATTGAAGAAGAAGTATATGTCTGTCAACCACCAGGGTTTGAAAACCCAAGCTATCCAGACAGGGTATACAAATTGAAGAAAGCACTTTATGGATTGCATCAAGCTCCAAGAGCATGGTATGACACTCTGTCATCCTATCTCTTGGAAAATGGTTTTGAAAGAGGAGTCATTGATAAGACTCTATTTATCAAAAGAAAGAAGAAGGATATCTTGCTGGTCCAAATCTATGTTGATGATATCATTTTTGGATCCACAAGAGACAACATGTGCAAGGAGTTTGAGGAACTAATGCATCAAAGGTTCAAAATGAGTTCCATGGGGGAACTTAATTTTTTCCTTGGACTTCAAGTTCAACAGAAGTCAGATGGAATCTTTATCTGTCAGTCCAAGTGTGTGCAGGACATTCTAACCAAGTTTGGTTTCTCAGATTCAAAACCTGCCAGCACACCTATGGAGACACACAAGCAGATAACAGCAGATCTTGAGGGGGAGGATATGGATGTTCATCATTATAGATCCATGATTGGCTCTCTCATGTATCTTACAGCCTCTAGGACAGATATAATGTTTCCAGTCTGTGTATGTGCAAGATTCCAAGTTAGGCCAAAGCAATCTCACTATCAAGCTGTCAAGAGGATATTCAGATATCTCAAAGGGCAACCCAGATTAGGACTCTGGTATCCTCATGACTCATCCTTTGACCTACTTGCATACTCAGATAGTGATCTAAGTGGAGCAAACTTGGACAGAAAATCTACTTCTGGAGGATGTCAGTTTTTAGGTGCAAGACTAGTTTCTTGGCAGTGCAAGAAACAAACCACAGTGTCCACATCTACAATAGAGGCAGAGTATATAGCAGCTGCAAGTTGCTGTTCTCAAGTCTTATGGATTCAAAATCAAATGTTGGACTATGGGGTAACCTTTCTACACACTCCAATTTTTATTGATAACAGCATTGCTATTAGCATTGTGAATAATCCTGTCAAGCACTCAAAGACAAAGCACATTGAGATCAGGTATCACTTCATAAGAGACTGTAATGAAAAGAAACTTATTCAAGTTGTAAAGGTTCATACTGACAACCAGTTTGCTGATCTATTCACCAAAGCATTTGATGTGGGTAGATTCACTTTCTTGGTAATAAGTGTGGGAATGATCAACTCTGAATAAACTCCTTCTCAAAAAGTGGTTCAATACCTGTATATTGTGTATTCTTGGTGGTCTTAATCTTTCTTTTCAGGGAATACATAGCAGTCCTCAGTTCATCATAAGTTGAAAAGAGTAAGCATGGTTAATACTGCCAGTGCATTGTTAATACTGCCAGTGCATTGTTAATACTGCCAGTGCATTGTTAATACTGCCAGTGCATTGTTAATACTGCCAGTGCATTGTTACTACTGCCAGTGCATTGTTAATACTGCTAGTGGTTAATACTGCTTTCAGTTAATACTACTTTCAGTTAATACTGCTAGTGGTTAATACTGCTTTCAGTTAATACTGCTAGTGGTTAATACTGCTTTCAGTTAATACTGCTAGTGGTTAATACTGCTTTCAGTTAATACTGCTAGTGGTTAATACTGCTTTCAGTTAATACTGCTAGTGGTTAATACTGCTTTCAGTTAATACTGCTAGTGGTTAATACTGCTTTCAGTTAATACTGCTCTCAGTTAATACTGCTTTCAGTTAATACTGCTCTCAGTTAATACTGCTCTCAGTTAATACTGCTCTCAGTTAATACTGCTCTCAGTTAATACTGCTAATGTCCCGAATACTATAAATACCCTATGCCCGCCTAAACGTTCATAACGACTCTTTGCATACTGTTCACTTGCGCTCTAAACCCTTTCTCTCTGAAGTTCAAAGTTTTCAGGCAAGAATCTTCAAGGTCAATGGCATCCATGGCGTTCATAGACGAACACAATGAAATAGCGATGCTCCAAAAGCCAAAACAAGCTGAAGGTTTTCACCAGATAGTCGAATTTCTGAAGTCAAGTCATATTGCCCATGCTCTCACTCTATCTCCTACAATCTTCATAGAGCATCAGAGGCAAATATGGGCAAATGCCACCATTGTTACTGAGAATGGTGCGCAAATGATCAAAACAAGGGTGTGTGACAAACCCTTGACAGTTACTGAAGAGGTACTTTGCATCAGTCTACGTCTAGACGATGCCTCAGGTATAACTTCTATCTCTAATGATGAACTGTTTTCTACTCTTACAAGAATGGGGTATGGAGGCCCATTGGGGGTGTTCAAGTTCTCAAAAGCCAAATTTTCACCCCAATGGCGTTTCTTTGTCCATATCCTCATGCACTGTATATCCAAAAAGACTACTGGATGGAGTGAGTTCAGTAGCACCATTGCTTATGCTTTGGTATGCTTAGCCACTGCCAGAAAGTATAATTTTTCACAAATGATTTTTACTGATCTTGCCTCAAACCTGGGAAGTAAAAAGAGCTTTTATATGTACCCCAGGTTTGTTCAAGAAGTTATTAATCATGAATTGACGGATATACCTCATTTTGATGGGGTATATGTACCCAAAATTCCCAAAGGTAAGGTCTTTTCAAACATGAAAAGATCCCCTCTTGACTCGGAAGGAGTTGACACCCCATTGTTCTCTACAATGATGGTGGTGTCTCAAACTGATGAAGGTATGGCAGCAGGGTCAAGGCCCCCATTAGACCAACCCACTGCTAGCCAATCCCAACCTTCCCACTATAAATCAATTCCACAGTCTCTTCTTGAAAAACCAACTTCACCAATCACCCATACTTACAAAAGGAAACAGGTAAAGAAGGCTCCTTCCCTTCTTGTACCATCAACCACTAATCCTACTAGCCCTCTAAGGGAGAATTCTCCCTTAGAGAATATACATAGGGAAACCACAGGGGTGTCTCCCAACCCCAAGGAGGTGCTCTCTGAGGAGGAGGTTGAGCATATGGGTACTGAGGCTGCCACTACTTCTGCTAGCACAGAGAAGGACAGTGGTAACATAAATAAGACCTCCCCCATGGCAACTTTGAATGAGCAATCATTCAAAGGTCCCTGGTGCCAAGAAACCAAGGGGGTGGACAGTGCTTCTGCTAGGCAGAAGACTTCCACTACAAAAAGATCCAATGATCCTTCAAAAGAAGGTAACACTTCTGGAGAGGGTGAGGAAAAATATTCTTACTATGAATTGATGGAAACAATGGGGAACATCAACCTAGATGTTCTCAAACAAGGGAAAGAAATTGAAGAAATGAAATTGGTAGTCTTGTCCCAACAAGTGCAGATTACCAAACTCAAGAAATTGGTTATGAAACTAGTACAGAAAAAGAAGAAAAGACAATTTGTGCTAAGGAGAAGAAAGTCTGAGAATGATGCTCCCAAAAAGGGGGAGATCAACATGGAAGAAGCTACAGAAAAGAGGGAGTAACAATGGTGGCATTTGCCCAGAATTGCCTCTGATGCTCTATGAAGTTGTATGCAGATATACTGAAGGCTTCAGGGATTTCAATTACAAAACTGGTGATGGAGTATCTGTATATGATGTTCAAGCCTGATGAAGTAGAGCATGTGATCAAGAATGTGTTCAAATCAGTCAACAAGTGGACTCTATATGAAACTAGTGGAGTATATGCAGTGACTTTGGATTTAAATCACACTGAATACTTTCTAGTGGATAGAGTATATAACCATAGCAGATTAAAGCTTCATGCCATGCTGAAGAAGAAGCTAGGATGTGTTCCAGATTCAGAAATAGCTAAATACTTGATTCAAAGAACAATTAATCAGAGTTTGGGATTGGATGCAAACACTGGAATTTAGGCCATGATAGAGTTTTGGGAGCATCTTGAAGAAAATCTGAAGAACTTGACTTCTCTTCCTAAAAGTCAAGTTAGGGGGAGATTGTTGGGAACTGAAGAATAACTCAAGTGATTAATGCTGCTGGTTGAGATTTACTACTGCTAGAAAACTTCAAAGTTAATACTGCTGAGTATTACTACTGCTAGTAGAATTAATACTGCTAGTCAAAGTTAGTGCTGCTTGAACAAAGTTAGTACTGCTTAGCTAGTTAGTACTGCTAGTGGTTAGTGCTGCTTAGTAGTTAATACTGCCAAGACTTAATGCTGCTTATAAGGTAATGTGAAGATAATGATGAAGAGATCGTGATTAAAGATAAACAAGGATATTCTGAAGATATTCATGGAAGATATACTGAAGATATTTTATTTATTTGTAATTATCTTTTTGTTCAGTATATGTATAGATTTGACAGAATTGTTATAGATATAGTTTTACAGATTTAATTCTAAAAGTTTTTGTTCTAGAGAGAATCAACCTCAAGGCATAGTTCCTAATTCTAGAGAAGTAGAATTCGTCTTGAAAGAGCTTGTTCTTCAAGATTGAGGTTGAGTGTGTAATCTTGTGATTTTAATACAAGTTTGCAAAGTGTTTATCATATACTGTTTGCTTACTGTTTCATTGAATATCAAAGTGTTATTCCGCAACTTCTTTGATATTGTTTCTGAGACTTTATTCTTGTTAAGAATTCGATCCTGACACAGATCAAAACCTGGTCTTTAATGATAAAGGAGTAAGACTTCTGAGTAAATCAGCTCAGGACTCGGACTTCAAAGTCAAAGAGTATAGACTTCTAAACACATCAGTTTAGGACTCGTACTTTAATGTCAAAGAAGTATGGCTTCTAAACATAACAGTTTAGAACCCGTACTTCAAAGATAAGTTTGGTCAGATAAGGATATTATGCAAATATCAAGGGGGAACTTATCTGAATCTAACTCAAATTATCATGAATTTAGAAGTGTAATTTTAATTGTTTTTCATACTAGAGATTTAATGTTTACGTGATCGTGTGTTTCCAAAGATAAATACTTGTGTATTATCTTGTCTATATACTGTCAAGTATTCATACACATCGCTTCAATACTTCATTTTAATTAGTTATTACCATTTCTCTGAACAAAACAATTTTTCGATGGTAATACCCTCGTTTGATTTCATTGTTGTTGAGCATCAGTCATCATTTAAAACTTTGTGCGTTAATTACTAAATTGTTTATATTCGTTCATATAAACAAACTATCAAGTTCTTTGATACCCCAACCATTTCATGTCCATACTCATGATATTTGATCTGATAGATACATTGTCAGATTCTCAAAACAATTCTCTTGATTTCATTTCATTCATTCAATATCCTTGTTTTGAGAGATCTTCAAAGTTCAAATGCTCAAATTTCATTCATATTCTTGATGAGTATACATTTATATGACAATTATATTATGTGCTTAATTGTTCAAGATAAATTGTTGAGAAACTATTCTGTTTAGGACAAAATTACATGGGATCAGTGTGAGAGCTTAAACACAACTTCCATGGATTCACGTTAACTTGTGTTTCTACCCCGGAAGTTATCCTAGAGTGATTGAGGGGTGAGGGGTCAAAATCAAAGAGTGAGAGAGATAACTCATCCGGTTGAGTTTTTCTCATTGTGCTGAGCGGTAAAATATAAAAGATAGTTTGGTTAGAAGTGAGCATATTGATAAAAAGAAAGAGGGTGTGAGAACAAAGATAAAATAATATGAAAACTCTGCACCAACTACTTTCTGAGTTGGGCAACCACATTACTGTTGGTTCACATTCTTTGGTGACCATCATTGAAACAGACACTAGCCCATGCCAACTCTTGTAATTACCCCACCAACCACTCGTTTCTTTCTTAAGAAAGAAATGTTCCCATTCATGTGGTACATGGGGTCTTGAACCCATACATAAATGAACACCTATTTCATATAGAGAATATCATATGGAAATGCAAAGATAACAACAAGGAACATAAAATAATGTGTATCTAGCTTGACAAAAGGTTTAAGAACTCACAAACCTAGGTTTTTGGTCAAAAACGTAGAAGATAAGATAGAACCCTAGAAAAGATTATGGAGAAGAAATGAGCTCTTGAGACTTAGGATTCTAGACTTGAATCTTCTCAATTAATGCTCCAACCACCCACTTGAACTCCAAAGGTTGCCTTAATCACCCTAGATGAGAAGTAAATGAGGAGAGAGGTTTTGGGAGGAAGAAATCACACCAAACCCTCTCAAAACCGGTTTCAATTGAGTTGTGGAAGAAAATAACAAAGTCAAGGGTCAAATTTCGTTTTTATACACTCAGTACGTCAGGGGAGACTTTGGCCGGCGACTATGCCCCGTTGCACTATCGCCGGCCTTGTCGCCGAGCTCTCCCAAGTCGCGGTACATGCCCCGCAACAGTGACAAGCGACAATGCCTTTTGTCACAACTGCGGGCAATGTCGCCGAGAAGGTACCGACGCCCTCCTCCCGGGCACGACTTTGACATGTGACTATGACAGGTGTCATAGTCGCTCGCATCGTCGCTCATACCTGCCAGTGTCTGGTTTTCTTCTCGATTTGATGTTGTAAGTGGTCGAGTTAGCGATATAGCACCAATAGAGGATATTCAAAACAATTAAATTTATCAAGACTAAATTATTATAGGTGTGGGAGTAAGTCCTAAGCATTACTTACTTACAGATTCCGAGCGTTACACCAAAGGAGTGTGAAAATGGAAACCATAAGGACATTTTCCATAATTATTTCAAATTAGGGACGCACGGTGTAATTTTATGTAAACCACATGGACCAATCATGTAATTTACTCTTTATTTTTTAATATAAGATATGAGAAAGGGATAAAATGACCAAAATACCCCTGGTATAACAGAATTAAGGTTAATGGAGTTAAGGCAAATGACCTAATCCATAACAAAACTGAAACCACAATAATTATACTTTAATTATCTCGTTCAAGAGATCCCATCCATAAATTCTATAACCACCCGGACAAAAACTTGTCATTTACTCTAAAATTACATATTTGTCAATTATAATTGGTACAAATAAATTAATGTTGTTGATTGAAAAGTACAAGAGTTTTTATTCTATTTTTATTAAAATAATTTAGATGTTTATAAATAATAAACTAATTTATTAAAATAGTAATAAATAAAATATTTCAAGAATTTGGTTTTATGATGATCGGTCTAGAATCATTGACTCTGTTTATTTAAATATCAAGATTGTAGGCAACAGAGCCATAGTACAACTTCAGCGATTGATGGCCCTTTGGTTGTCGTCAATCCAAATTTTATCGAAATCCAAACCTTCATTGATTGTTTTTTCTTCAAAGACTCTTGATTTTCCTCGTTGCAATGAAAGAGATGATGGTAAAGTAGTATGGATTCAAGCAAACATTATATTTTTGTAACGAAAGTGAACATTATGTAGTGACGAGAGTTAAGTAAACAATGGTTAAATCTTGATCATAGATCACTTATATTTAAAACGTTAGCGTTATAATGGTTAAATTATAGATATGGTTTAAGTTACCTATATATTTATCAATTTTGTTGTGATTTTTATTTTAATCAAATGTTCACATAATGTGACCAATTATAATTAAAATATAAAGAAAAAGAGCAAGAGAAAATGTGATGACACTTGTTTGAGGTAATGGAACCCCTTTTAGTAAATTAAAAGTTGTTGCTAATAATGATGTTCCCTCCTATTACTTTTCATCTTTTGGTACCATGAATGTATACGAAATTTGCACTAAATTAACTCTTAATTCAAAGAACCCAAATCCATATTGATATCCACAAAAATAAAAGATGTCTTACTTTCTTATAAGATTTAATCCTAGTTTTAGATTGATTGATAAATTATTGGATCGACTTATTGTTTTGTTAGTAAATAAAGCAATCATGACGTTGGACGGTTGTTAAACTTATCATTAAACTTGTTACTATTTTCTATATATAAAATAATACATATATTTCTTATAACCATAAGTATATTATTCCTCTTCCAAAACAACATGAATTGGATGTATATAGAGAAAAAATTAAATAAAAACCAAAAAGATGTTGAAATTTGTGAAAACTAGTTTCATATGTGAAACAATATATGTCAACATAAAATATTGTTTCATATGTGAAACAAATAGAATTTTATTTGATGACTCAAAAAACACGATACCATATCTTTAAAAGAATGAAATTTAGTGGTATGATGATACAAATTGGAAATCAAGAGGGATAATGATGTGTGAAAGTATGTGGATGAAGAAGATGAGGGTATTGAGGGTCTAGTCTCTCTTGAAAAAAGAAGACGAAATTGAACCCTTTGCAAAAATGCACACAATAAGGTCTATCAAATCAAAAGAGATCAACATCCCGAAAGTGTTCCCACTGTTCTCACTAATTCTTTTTTGCTAGAATCTAACCACATATATACATATATTATATGGATAGTCATGTGAAAACCACAAAAAATGTTACAAACCCTTTAGAATTAATGTTAATATATTCTTTTATCTAATTATTTTTCATCTAAGCTAGGATTTAACATATTATTTTACATATATTTGTTTCGTAAAGTATTTATTATACATATATTTGCTTTATAATATTTACATATAAAATAAAGGAATGATTATATGTTTGATTGAGGTAACATGGTTGGACCCAAAGGTTAGTCGGAGCACCGATCAAATCAATATTTTTAGTTATGATTACCTTTTAAGTGTCACCAACGTTAATAAATTCAAAATCTAGTGGTGTCACACATCCCATGTGTCCCCTTTAGTACTAATTAATCCTTTCAAATTTTAGAGTGAATTATATTAGATTGGGGAGGGCTAATGGCACCCCTAACCCTTAGAGCATCCACAATATGGTTATTATGAGGTTTTTGGGAGGTTTTTGAGAGGTTTTTAGAAAAGCAAAAACCTACTTTTGAGGTTTTTCACATAGTAGAGAGGTTTTTCACTTGAGGTTTTTCGTCATAGGTCGTAACTACACGACCTGCTTTTTCGTAGATTTTTCGTATTTAATCAGTTTTAACTTTATAGAATTTTATAAAAGTTTCCATTTAATCAGTTTTATTTAGTAACCAATTTTATTTATTAATATATTTAAAGTAATCATATTTAACTATAAAGAAATCCATGAAGACAAAGAGGAGCCAAAGCATTAATGTCGATTGCTGAGCTGAAATCATTGCTTTTTGCGAAGCTCTTATCCCAAGCCCCAGAAAATCAAACCGATGCAAATCTTTTATCACTTTTGCAATCCCATCACCAAACCCAAACACCACCATCTGTGCAACCAACAAATGTGGTTAGAGCCACAAAGTTTAATTCTTTCAAAGCTGAAGTTTTGCAAGCCTTATCTGATCTCACAAAGGTTGTGCAAACTTCATGCAAAGCCCAGGCATCTGTTTCTAAACCTAGGCATGATCATGATTCGGATCATGACCACGAGGGGGAGATGAGGGAGAAACATAGTGCTGAAGATGATGTTATGGCTGTTGAATCAAAGGAGAATGATAAAAGAGAAAATATTGATCATGGTTATGTGATGAGTGATCAATGTGAATATAGAGAGATTGTTTTGTATATTAATCCGGCATTAGAACCAAGGGTTTCAAAGCCTAAGGTTGCTACCAGAGCAGAAATTCTGGAGATTACAGGGATGAATGTTGTAGATATAATTGATTTGTCTTCAGATGATGAGGGGGAAGCTAATGAGAAGTATGAACAGTTTTGGAAAGTTAAGGAGGAGGAGAAAGAGAATTTAATGAATGATTCTGATGATGAAAATGAAGGTGATGATATTCCTATTGATGAAGCTAATGTCCTAGATACTTTACTGGAAACTCGTGAGGACATTCAACTAAGTCCTGTCCACAATGATGTTCCTGAGCCTTCAAATGAAGCCCTAGTTATCCCACCTTCAAAGAATTCAACTTTCCTGAAACCTCTGAAGTTCATGTCAATCAAAGTGTTCCAAGTCCTGTCAGAAATCCTAGCCCTGTGCAAGATGTTCAAACTGTTCAAAGTCCAGATCATAATGTTCAATCTGTTCAAGATGTTCTGAATGAAAGAGAGGTTAAGAAATCATATGATGAAGCTGTTTATGTCCCTATTATGCCAGAACAAGGAGAAGCAGGACCTTCTAATGCCCCAGAAGCACTACTTGTTCTTTTAGAAGTTGAAATCAGACACATGAGACATGCTCTAAGAGTTCCTTTTCTTGAAGAACAGATGAAAAGAATATTTGTTCACAGAATTAGACTTATGGATAAGTACAAGGTGTTGGGTGTTTCAAATCAGCCTAAAGAGTTCTAGGAAGAATATGCAAACATGATTAATTGGTTAAGACAGACCGAGCGAGCTGTAAAGAACAGGTCTGGAATTGTTACTATCAAGGAGGTCAGACTGAAAAAGTTCATGCATATTTAGTTTCCTGAGTTCTATGTTCAAAGTAGAGATCTAAGCGAATGCAGATTTACTGAAGCTGGTTTTTGTTTCCTGAACGTTGATGATCTAGAGTACTTATACCATCATTTCAGAAACATGGTCATAAGAGGGAGAACATTGTCTTTGCACTAGAAGCTATTAAGAGGTTCATGAGAAGACATATCTTTCACACGTACTGTAATGATTTTCAGTTGGGCATTGAGACTAATCAGAAGAAGGTCAATATGATCAAGCCAAATCTAACTTTGTCTGATATTGACAACTATGATCTATTCACTGTGCTTGAATAACCTGAGTTGGGGGTAGTCTACAAGAATAATAAGAATGAGAAGATGTTTTTCAGAGTATCTGAGATTTCTAAGTTCTCTGATGGAACTCTCAAGGTGATTAGACTGCAACTTGACTCGAGGTATAAAGAGAGTGAAAGGAAAAGACAGCTAGGTGAAGAGCACTTGCCAAGGAGATTCAAGATGGTGATGCTATGAATTCTCGAAGCGATTGATGACATGATTGAGTTCAGAAAAGGGATCAGTAGGTTCAAATCATTCTTGGGGATAAAGAGAATGACTACAAGAAGATGGGACATATGAAGATTCACAAATTGATCTAAAAGGGGGAGATTATTAATGTATTGTTTAGATCATTTGTTTTGTCAAGATGTTGACTTTTCTATGTTTGTCTTGTATTGAGGTCAAGGCATGTTTGACCCTTTATAAGCTTTTGTCTTTAAGTCTTTTGTAATCTTTTGTCATTCAAGCTTGTAACTCTTGTAACCTTGTGATTTAGAGATATATGACATATGGATTTCTCTCTCTACAATCTCTCTCTAAATCTTATGCTTAATTGTGTTCATATTGCAAATCTTGCTTGAATCTTGGACTAACAGTCTCTTCAATCTTCTTCTTTGGTCTCCATTCTAGTCTCTCTTCAGACTTTTTCCATCTCATATCTGAAACAAAAGATTCAGATTTGTAAGAACTATGAGATTTCTGAGTTTGTCTTTTTCCAGACTTACCAGTGTTGGTTCGTTTCTGTGAGCTCCTTTTCTTATTTTGCATCTTACCCTTAGCATAGTAAGTACTCACAGAAACTAAGTCATCAGCTTTAGTTGACGATTCACCTTTCTCAAACACACTTGGTAAAATCTCAGATTTAATCACAAAATTAGAGTGATCTGGAAGTTTAGCATTGAAATCAAACTTCTCAACACACTCATCAACACAACCATCGGAATTCAAAAAATCAAATTCATTCTTAAATAAGTCATCATGATCATCATCAAATTAAGGAGCTTTGGAAGCATTTGGAAACATAAACTCATTAAATTCTTTTGTAAACTGCTTTTGAGAAGGTGTCTGATCAAAATCTAAAGGTGTCTGCTTTTTGAGAAGGTGTCTGCTTTTGTAAACTGCTTTTGACTTATCATTTGTAACTTCAGATTTAAAAACAATATTTAAAAGCACAGTGGAAAACACAATTTTCTTTAGATCAACTAAAATTATCTCATCTACTAAGGTATTCTCAAGCTCAGAAATTTTACTTTCCAAGATGAGTGGAGGAACATAAATTTTACCTTCAACTGGTTTTCCCTCCATTTCCTCCGTAGAATAGCTTTGAAAATAGTCGTTAGAAAGAAATTTTGGTTGCTCAGATAGATAACTATCATTCAGCTTATCATAGCAAAATGGTAGTTGCATTTTTGTTGTGTTTTTTCTATTTTCATCTTCCTTACCTTCCACTTCATCAGATGAATTTGTAACAAATTTGGGTTTTAAATAAGGGCATTTGTCAGCCACTTGTAAAAAATCAAAGTTGTATAAAGTTGTCTGCTTACGAATAGCTTTCTTTAAAAAATGTGGGTTGTCATACCCAATGCCCCAATTATCTTTAAAAGTTTTAAGTTCCTTTGGCTTGTTGAGATGAATGGTTTGATTTGTTTGGCCTCTAGCATAAAGCTTGGCTTCCAAACCATTTAACTTTTTCCGCAAAGTTTTATTTTCAAACTGCAATTTATTATGTTTAATGACAAACTCTTGCTTCTTTAGCTCACACACATTGAATTTAGAAACTGCTTCAGAAATTTGATTTTCAAGACAAACTTTCTATTTTTCAAAATTAGTAGCATCTTTGTTCAAAGAATCAATCAAGTTTTTGTTCCCAACAATTTCCGTGTTGAGATCAAAAATTGTTTGGTGCTTTTTAGCAACCCTACATTTTTCCTTTTTAAGTTTAGCTTGTAATTCTTGAAGCTCGACCATCATGGTTTCCATTTTCCTTAAAAATCACATTCAGAAAAAATTGTTTACCTCCTCAGAAGTCTCATCATCAGATTCGTCATATTTCACCTCCTTTCCCATCAGGTACATGTGTCCAGTCTCATCTCTTTCACCTTTCGAGTCAGTAACATCTAGCTAGTGGTCATCCTCTACCATCAGTGCTTTCCCTGCTGCTTTCTGCTTGGCCAGAAGCATTTTATTCTTGTAATAATCAGAATTCCTAACTTTTGGCTTCCGACAGTCCTTAGCAAAGTGACCGATTTTACCATAGTTGTAACATTTAATTGGCTTTTCTGCTTTCTTTGACTCATAACTGTTCACATACTTCTTCTCTTCCGGCTTTCTCTCCTCGTACCTTCTACCTTTAGATATCCTTTCTTCATATCTCTTGCCTTTAATCCTTTCCTTGTGTTCATAATTTCTCGATCCTGACGAATATCTTTTGCTGTTGGAACCCGACCTCTTGTAAAATTTCTCCTAAAAAGCTCGGGTTAGCAATATCATTTCTTACTTCCGATTCTCACCATCATCAGAACCAGAGTCATCACTATCAGAACCATTAGAACTTGTGATCACAACTTTCTTCTTTTTCTTCTTCTTTTTCTTCTCTTTATCTTTCTTCTTGTCAACTACCAAGGCTATTGGGTCAGCTGGTTTCTCACTTTTCTTCTTCTATTCTCTTACCTCCTCTACTTCCTCCTCATTCTGTCGGAGTGTTTAATACACTTCATGCAAGGGAATCTCACTCAGATCTTTCATCTGTTTCATCCTTCGTGTGTGTTTCTTCCATTCCGGTTGTAAAACACTCAGAAACTTCACGTTGTTCTCTATTTGCTTCTTCTTTACTTTATTCTTGGCCAACTCATTCAGTAGAGAAACAAATCTTTCATAAGTTTCTTCAAGGGTTTCTCCGTCTTTAGCTTTAAATTCCTCGTAGTTATTTATGCAGTTAGCCACTTTCATTTGTTTTCGAATCTTAGACCCCATCATCATGTTTTCTATTTGATCCCACATCTTTTTAGCCGTTGCCTTGTATCTATCAGTTTTGATGTAGATCTCATTCGATATGCTTTGTAGAAGTAGAGATCTTGCTTGTTTATCTGCCTTAAATCTTTTCTTTTGCTCAGCTGAATAATAGGAAATGTCCATAGGTACCATATTGGTTTTGGGCTCTCTGGGCTCATCACCATCACCACTTTCTGAGCTTTCATTTTCATCATCATTAGGAACAATAGTAGTAATTGGCTTCATTACTCCTTCCTCTATGGACTCTTTTATGTATTCTCCATTCTCTTGTCGGTCTATAAAATCCAGAAACCGGTCTTCCCATTGCTCATATTCTCCTTTGAATAAGACTGGTGGTTTTACATCTGTTCCAATGGATAAGGCATATCTTGAAGCCATCTTGACACTTGCACAGATCTTTAAACACAAAATCAGAAAATTCCAATAATTCTCAAAATTCTGGAAATTAGTCAAAATGACTAAGTATACAATTCTCAGACCACTGTTGAGAACTTTTCGTAGATAACTAAACTTGACAATTCCCAGACTAAAGAACCTCCACAATTCGCAGAGTACATCTTGCAAATTCCTACTTTTCGCAAACAACGAATTGTGAAATCTGAGCTTTTCGCACAAAGAGTCATGCAAATTCTATACTTAGAAGAATTCCAAAGATCACTTGAGTTTTTCGCACAAAGATATGCGAAATCTTGACGTAGATAAGATTTTCACTTTTTGCAAAAGATTTAGCAAAATGTGAACTTATAAAAATTTCATGAACTTTATCGAGCGGATTCTTCAAACTTTTCGCAAACCGAAGACTCTTAACAGTAACTTTTCGCACCCTTCAGCGTGCGAATTCTGCAACTTTTCGCACACACCTTCTGCGAGTTCTATCCTTGGTAAAATTTTCAATACCAAATACTTGCGAATTTTATCACTTTTCGTAAGACAAGCCTTACGAGTTTTTGGAATAAGAAGGTTGCGAATTCCTTAGATCTTGCGAGTTCTTGAGTTTCTCGAACTCAAAAACATAAAATTAGCCACAAATCGAAGCAAAACTCCAAATTAGATTCTGAAACTTGAACAATTTGTCCTCGGTCACTTTCTGAACAGGTTACAAACAATCAATTTCAAACAGAAATAACATAAATACAAATTTGATCTTGATATAGTGCGACTGTTTTGTTCGAACAAAAATTCAACAAAAAAATCCAAATTCACACAAACAACTGTGAATTGAACAATGTGATCAACACAAAGCTTGTTCTAGATTGTAAATCGAATACAATGAACCAATTACAACACCAAAAACAATACAAACACTCGAAATCGATCCTGGAACAGTGCCTCTACGAGTTCTTGAAAGTTCGACCAAGAAAATGATCAGATTCTTGAAATTTTTCAGATTTGTGATTGCTCTGATACCAATTGTGTGTCCCAATCTATGTGCAAATCAAGATGAACAAATAAGATGTAATCCAAATGTCATATTATTAGATCACAAATTCCACAGATTACAATCTCAAACTCTCTCGATATTTCTCACTCTAGATTCTCAGTGTATGCGTATTTGTCAAGATCGAAATTCAAACAAGAATTTAACACACACTCAGAAACTATGTTAAAGGAGTTGCGAAAAAACACTTTAACAGTAAATCAATGGAACAGTATCAGAATGAAAATCACAAGTTATATTGATTTAACTTAATGATTGCAAACAAAACCTCAATCTGTTGAACAGACTCAACAGGCGTTCAATACTTCTCTATTGAAAGGACTTCTAAGAACCTTGAGGTTAATTCTCTCTAAAAACAAACGTATATCAAAAACTGTATTAAAAACTATATCTCTATCAAGGACTTCTAGACTATATATACAGAATTAATTACAAGATAATTATCAAAACAAAATTGATCTTCATTCCATAATTATCTTCATCTCTATCTCCAGCTCCTAATCTTTCGTTCCAAGTCATTACCTTCATAAACAGTATTCACTCTATCCTTATCCAGCAGCATTAACATCCTCAGCAGTATAAACATGCTTGCAATATTAACCCTTCACTTGCAGTAGTAATCTTCAAGCAGTATTAACTACTAAAGTAGCAGCACTAACTCTTTAAGCAATATTAATTCTACTAGCAGTAGTAATTGTTCATCTTGCAGTAGTAATGTTACAAGCAGTAGTAATACCTTTCAAGTAGCAGTAGTATCCATCCTTAGCACATTCAGACCCAACAATCTCCCCCTAACTTAACTTTTCAGAATGAGAAGTTAAGTTCTTCAGCATAAGGTCTTCATGATGCTTTCAAAACTGCAACTTTAATTCACAAGATTTGTATCCAGTCCCAGACTTTGATTAATTGTCCTTCTGATCACTATTCTGGCCATTTATGATCCTTTAGCACATACGAGCTTAGCTTTCAACATCCCTTCCAACTTAGCTTTGTTGTGGTCATAGATCTTATCCACCAAGAAGTACTCATGATAGCTTTTGTCAATTGTGATCATGTAAACTCCACAATTTTCAAATATCATCCAATGATCAATCTTTTTAAATCCATACTCATGATATAAATCTTTGATCCTATACTTCATTCTTTCAGGCTCAAACATCATGCACAAGTACTCCATGGCTATCTTGGTTAAGCTCATTTCTGTCCCTTGTAACACAGACTCATACAGTTTTATTCCAACTTTGTACATTTCCTCCAAGTCAGCTCTGGAACAGCTTCTGATTACCTTGCCCCAAGTTGCATAAACCTCAAACAGATCACCCATTCTTTTGAATCTGAAATATTCTTTTCTGTTGTCCTTTAGAATATCCCAAAAGATAATTTCTGCTACTTTCATAGAGATAGGGTCAGCTGCTTCTGCTTCCGCTCTTTCACTTTTATTCTCCTTTTCAATTTCTTCAATTCTTGGCCTCTTTGCCTGTTTCTTTGTAGAAATGGATTTCTTTCTTTTTATAGCTCCAATTTTCTGAGCTAAGGTCTCTTCTTTCTTTACCTCTTCCTTGTCTTTGATAGGAGTGCCTTCTTTACTGTTAGGGAAGGGCTGCTGTATGTTGAGGTCATGCCTTTCTTTCATCTTTCTTTCAACCTCTACCCTTTGAGTGAAATTCCCATGTAGTTTGGCCATCTCCTTCTTATACAGTTCTTCTATTCTACCATAAGACATGTTGGTAAACATCCCTTCTTTGAATCCAACAGACCCTTTCAGAAAGTTGATCATCTTTCTTCTTTCTTGATTGGCCAGGAATGTCTTTGAAGGTTGTCTTTATCTTGTCTTTAATGTCATCCTTTGCCTTGATACCTTCTTAGTAACTTTCTTAGCAGCAGCAGTCTTTAAACTCCTTTTAAATTCCTCATTAAGCTTTGTAGATAACTCCAAAGCAATCTCTCTGTCTTTTGCAGATTGGATTTCTTCTTCCTTTTCCATCTCTTCTTGCAGTTTCTTTGCTAACTCTTCATCCAAATCAATTTGTTTCAGCTTCTTCATTGGTTTCTCAGACTCAACACTTTCTCTTTCCCTTTCTTTTTGATCTCTTCCTCACTAATCTTTTTCTTTATCTGTTCTGATCCTCCTTCTTTAATGACCACTCCCTTAGCCTTTTGAGTGGCCTTGGGAGTGTCATTCTTTGCCTTCACTAGAGTCTCTGCAATTGCTATTTCCTCTGCAGACATACCTGTTTCAGCTGCAACTTTCTCTGTTTCTACTGCTGTTGTTACTACTTCTGGTGTAGTTACTGCTGCTGATGTAGTTTCTAATTCTTTTGCTGTTTCTGCTTCTGCATCAATCTCCCCCTCAAAATGAGATTCCATTCTAACAGGGCTTTACTTTTCAACTTCAGCTTGACTCTTCTCCTTTTTGGAAGTATCATGAGGAATGCTCCTTTTCTTCAATACAAACTGTGTTCTTTTCTTTTTCTGCACCAACTTAAGAACCATCTTTTTGAGTTTAGCAATCTGCCCCTGTTGGGAGATAATCACCTTTTGCATTTCCTTTATTTCTGCACCCTGTTTGAGTACATCCAGGTTGACATTGGCAATAGTTTCCATCAATTCCTCATAGTTATATTTGTCCTCACCTCTTTTGGGTGTGTTGACCACCCTTGAAGGATCCTTGGATCTTTTAGTAGAGGTCTTCTGCCTAGCAGAAGCACCTTCTACCCCCTTGGTTTCTTGGCACCTGGGACCTTTAGATGACTGCTCATCTAAAGTTGTCGTGGGGGAGGTCTTAGGTATGTTCACACTGTCCTGTCCTACATCTTGTGCAGAAACAGTAGTGTGAGCCTCACTGCCCATATGATCATCCTTCTCCTTATAGAGCACCTTCTTGGGGTTGGGAGACACCCCTGTGGTTTCCCTTTGGATATTCTCTAATGGAGAATGCTCCATTAGAGGGCTTGAAGACTTTGGGGTTGAAGATAAAAGAATGGAAGGAACCTTCTGTACCTTTTATCTTTGATATGTTTTGGTGATGGGGGAAGTTGGCTTGACAATAGGGATTTGAGCAGAATCAATTGAATTGAATGGTGTGGGTAGGTCATCAGTTGGGTGGTCAAATGTGGGCTGTGACCCTGATGCCTCACCATGGGAAAGATACACACCCATCATTGTAGAGAACAATGGAGTATCTTTACCAGAAAAGTCCTTGGAAGGCCTTTTCATGTTTGAGAAGACCTTCCCTTTGGGAAGTTTTGATACATACACCTCATTAGAAGATGGTAAATCCGTCAATTCAATAATTAGTACTTCTTGCACAAATCTTGGATACATATAAAATCTTTTGGATTTGGTATCCAGATTTGACATTAAATCATTGATGATCATTTGAGAAAAATTAAACTTTCTAGAGGTAGCTAAGCAGACTAGAGCATACGCTAAGGTACTGCTGAACCCACTCCACCCAGTTGTTTTTCGTGAAATGCAGTGTTGTAGGGTATGAACAAAGAATCGCCACTGAGGTGAAAATCTGTTTTTGTAAAACTTATATACATCAGTGGGACCTTCATACCCCATACGACTAAGAACTTGGAAGAGATCTTCCTTAGGAAAAGAGGTAATACCTGAGGCATCATCTAAGTGAAGATGGATGCGTATGTTGTCCTCTGATATGGTAATTGGTTTATTACAAACCCTTGATTGGATGACCTGCCTTCCTTCCACAGTGTGGATTGTCACCAAAAGCAACATGTCCTCCATCAAACTTTTTGAAGTTTTGAAGGAAGGCCATGTTACCTGTCATGTGCCTAGAGCAACCACTATCTACATGCTAGATGTTCTTCTTCTTGAGCTATTGGTTGCCCTGCACATATGATAAAACAGTTATTTTCTTGAGGGAACCCAAGCCAAAGTGGTCTTGGGTTGTCCTTTCTCATCAACATATTTATAATCAGTTATCTTAGTCTGGATGAGATGATCAGATTTAGGAATCTTATGGCTGGAATACTTTGTCAAAATTATGGGCTTGGCAGCATTAACACTGGTAGCAGCACTAACCTTGTTAGCAGTACTAACTTGGTTAGCAGTACTAACTTGGTTAACAGTACTATTGTTATCAGCAGTACTATTTCTGTTAGCAGTACTATTTGAGGTAGAAGTACTAACAGATTTCTTGACTTTTGGAACCCAAACCTTGACAAAGTTGTTTGCTTTCTTGTTTTGTAAGTTACTCCTTGACTTGCTTGGAGTATTTTCTTTTGATTTAGAAAACTTATTCTGAATATAAGATTTTGCAGTCCCAGTTTTCATTGGTACTGTTTTCATATTAGCAGCCATGTGATTTCTTGATTGTTTCCTATAACCAAAAGAATTTTGTGTTTGTCTTTGAAAAGTAACTCTTTGGTTAATAGGATTGAAATAACAGTATTTGGCAAGATGATTCAATTTGCCACAGATAAAACAGGGCTTTGGTCTATTGATTTTGCTAAGATCAATTCCCTGTTTTTGAGCCCACCGATTATTTCTGTTTCTCTGATTTCCCCTTATTTTATCATGTTTATGGGGCTTGTTCTGTTGACAAGTACAGGGATTTATAACAGAGGTTTGCATGTAGTGAATTCCCTGTACCTTTTCCTTTCCTTTCCTGCAGGTCTCAGCTTTCTCACTCTTAACAGTCTCTTTCTCTGTCTTGGACATCTCCACTTTATCACTTTTGATAAATGGTTTACCTCCCCTCTCATTTGTAAGAATGTGGTGTTCTAAGGGAATATCTTTATGGTCTACCTCATTCTTACTCTCAGAGTCTTCTTCTTCAGAATCTTCCTCAACCACTACTTTGTCTAAAGGATCTACTTCTGTGGCTCCTGTAGGTAAGTCATCCTTATCCTGTCTTTCTAAGAGGTCTGAGGTGGGTGGAATGTAGTTATTGTTGTATGGTGGAGGGGTGGTGTTGTAGCCTATTCCTCTTCTCAGTTTGTGATGAATTTGAGATTTAAGTAAATAGTCCATTGCTCTAGAAGCATTGGAATATTTCTCAATGTCTAGTTTCGCCTACTCAAATTCACTCTTAACTTTTTCACACTCCTCTCTAGACTTCTCTAGCTTACTCTCTAACTCATTCTTCTCCCACTTCCAATAGTTGAGATCATAAGAATGTTGAAGTTCATTGGCTTGATATGCCTTTATTTGTTCTTCAAACTTCTCAACTATCAAAACATACTCTCTTCTATCTTTCTCTAACCTTTTAAGGTCATCACACATGCTCTGATTGTGATCCCTGTACTTTTTAACAGTTTCAAGACAGGTTTTAGAGCAAAGGTTAGATTTTACCTCTGTGGGAAGTGCAGTGCTTGATGACTCTGAAACCTCTGCCATCAATACTTGGTTCTGAATGGCCTCCTCTGCCTGGTCACTCCAATCAAAGCCCATTACTTCTTGTGAGACAAGAGCTTGAGATGAATTCCTGTTATAGTTGGTGGACCTTGGTTGATGATTATTGCTTCCATGCTGTTGGGCAGTTCCTCCTCTGCACTCTCTGGCAAAATGTCCCAGATTATGGCATTTGTAGCATTCCACCTTGGATTTATCAAATCCAACACCATCTTCTCTTTTCATGGCAAAATTGTTTCTACCTGTTCTTTTGATGAATCTCTTGACTCTCATGGTGAGCATTGCCATCTGCCACTTGATATCCATATCTTCAAGATCATCAGCATTGATCTGCTCCATATCATCATTGATAAGAGCAGATTTATGATGACTAGCCAGGAATGCCTCCAAAACAGACTCATTGGACCCATCCTGTTTTGAGCCATAAGTAGTACTAACTGATTCTGTATTAGCAGTAGAATCAGATGATAGGAGGGCAACATTATGAGTGTATCCAGATGGCCTTTTCTTAGATTCAACCTATGCTTCAAATACTCTTAGATCATTATAGAGATCATCAAGCTCCTTATCCTCCAGATTATCATTTTGTCTGAAGTATACAGTGTACATCACCCATTCTTCACCAAGAGATCTTAGAAATTTTCTGTTGACATCATCCTGATCCATCTTGACACCAACAGTGGCCAACTCTCCAATCAACTTATTGAATCTATCAAAGGTTTGAGTCATAGACTCATTCTTTGTAGACATAAAATTCTCATATTGTTGTTTGAGAATTGCCTTCTGATTCCTGTTAGTGCTTTTAGTACCTGAAAATCTCTTCTCCAATGCATTCCATAGGATTTGAGCATCAGAACAGTTGCAGAATTGATGTTGATACTCATTAGGAATTGCCAAGAGCAGAGTGCTCAAGGCTTTTATCTCAGTTTGCCTCATCCTTCTTTCTCCATCAGTCTTTGGTGGAGGTCTCTTGCCATCTGCGTCCATCTTTCCTCCATTTGAGGGACCATTCTCAATGATATCCCACATTGAGAAGTCTGTGAGAAGAATGTACTGCCTGATTCTGATTTTCCACATGTCAAACTCATTGGGTTTGAGCATGGGGACCTTTGAAACAACAACGCTGTCGCTTGATCCGGCCATAATGATTCTTGCTTTCTGAGTTACACTGGCTCTGATACCACTTGTCAGGATCAAAATTCAAACAAGAATTTAACACACACTCAGAAACTATGTTAAAGGAGTTGCGAAAAAACACTTTAACAGTAAATCAATGGAACAATATCAGAATGAAAATCACAAGTTATATTGATTTAACTTAATGATTACAAACAAAACCTCAATCTGTTGAACAGACTCAACAGACGTTCAATACTTCTCTATTGAAAGGACTTCTAAGAACCTCGAGGTTACTTCTCTCTAAAAACAAACGTATATCAAAAACTATATTAAAAACTATATCTCTATCAAGGACTTCTAGACTATATATACAGAATTAATTACAAGATAATTATCAAAACAAAATTGATCTTCATTCCATAATTATCTTCATCTCTATCTCCAGCTCCTAATCTTTCGTTCCAAGTCATTACCTTCATAAATAATATTAACTTCATCCTTATCCAGCAGCATTAACATCCTCAGCAGTATAAACATGCTTGCAGTATTAACCCTTCACTTGCAGTAGTAATCTTCAAGAAGTGCTAACTACTAAAGTAGCAGCACTAACTCTTTAAGCAGTATTAATTCTATTAGCAGTAGTAATTGTTCATCTTGAAGTAGTAATGTTACAAGCAGTAGTAATACCTTTCAAGTAGCAGTAGTATCCATCTTTAGCACATTCATACCCAACAGTATTACCTAATGATTCTACAAACCACAAGCTATTTATACCATCTAACTATTACAAAGGAATCTGAACTAACAAGTTAACTAAACAACAAACACTTTGACTTTAGAAGACTTTGACTTTCCACTTTGACTTATGCTTTGAGAGATGACTTGGGTTTTGACTTTAGCTTTGACTTTCAATTCTAATTATCTTGTATCCAACATTTATGCACTAACAATCTCCCCCTTTGGATTCAAGATCATCTTCAAAAATAAATTTAGCATTAACGAACAATCTCCCCCTTGTTTGATCTTTAACGAATTCAATCTCCCTCTTGAGCATGAATACAGGTAATCTTTTTCTTTGTAAAATGATCTCCCCGCTTTTGAAAATAACACTGACCATCTTCAAAAATTGTGTCAAACTCTTTCTTTCTTTCTTTGAAAACTCTTCAAATTTGCAATATTCTCCCCCAAAGTCTGTGAATATTCTCCTTAACAAACTTTACCAATCTCCCCCAAAGGTTATGATAACCTCTTTCAGACTTCAGAAAATAAATTATCTTCAGATTCAGCTCACGTTGGTTCAACAAATAATCTTCAAAGAAATTTTCTATAAACTTCATCAATCTTTCAGAATTCTTTGAACTTTCTCTTTCATTATGTGCATTCTTCTCAAATATCTAAAATTGAACTTTCAACTTTCTGTCATTTCTTGTATCTCTCCAATACTTCTTTGTCATTTCTTGAATGTCTCCCCTTTTTTGAAACTTCGACCAAGAAAATGATCAGATTCTTGAAATTTTTCATATTTGTGCTTGCTCTGATACCAATTGTGTGTCCCAATCTATGTGCAAATCAAGATGAACAAACAAGATGTAACCCAAATGTCATATAATCACAAATTCCACAGATTACAATCTCAAACTCTCTCAATATTTCTCACTCTAGATTCTCAATGTGTGGGAGTTCATCAAATATGTAGGTATTACATATAATTTTTCAATAATATCCTCTTATGAGTTACATTGCTCGTTATTGCCGAGTTGTTTTTGGTAAATTATACATATTAAAGGGAAATATAAATAATTTTAGAAAAGTCGCTAAAACGTTTATCGGGTTGGTCGGGTTACTTTGAGCCTAACCCAATATCAACCCAATAGATGCGGGTTATCCTAATTTTTCATCGATTATATGTCGAGTTACCTTGGGTTGATATTTTTTCAAATTGGTTGGGTTAGGTTGATCGGGTTGGTCGGTTTTTTGAGCACCCCTAGCCGGCACTAAGAAGGTTTAGTCGGGTTTAGAGTGAGCTTGGGGAAGAATTCCTTTTGGCACACCATTACATAGAAGACTTCTATTTTTGGATGTTGTTGCGTGACACCCGAATTGTAATCTTGTCTCTTATGAAATTAGATTATTAGGTTGTCATTTTTATTACTTCGGCTTACAACTTGTATTTAACAGGTGGTTAATCATTATCCATTTTTCGGAGGCTCGATGCCTTGGCACATTTATATACCATCCTTTCCATTTTTTGGAAAGTTTTTGTTATCCCTATTTTCGGGGTGATACATTTGGTCCCTTTGCCCTAACATCGTTAGATGATTTTGTTAAGTACGTTAGTTGGAGGGGAGTAACTTATTTTTTTATTGAAAATAAAAATATATAACATTAATTATTATTATTATTATTATTATTATTATTATATTAGTTTTTATTTTTTCATATAAATGTATAACCCAAAATCCCTAATTGAATTATATACATCCTTGTCCAACACATGCCTCCCATCCATCTCTTTTGACCATAACCACCTGCAAACTCCAACACCACCTTCCACCGTCACCAGATCTTTGTCACCGCTTTCAAGATTGTTTCAGTTTCCGACAACCCTTCACAACCACCGGTGAACTCTACCGCCACAACCCCTCACCTTTCCACCACCACTGTGATCCTACCCCCCCCCCCAACCCCCCGAGCACCGCTTCCTCCTCCTCATCATGAACCCCTCCTTCTTAACATAAGAACCCCAAGTTTCGATCGTGAAACAAACGAGGGGAACCCCCTTTGGACTTAGCATCCACTCATTGGCACAGTCATTTTTTGAAGAAGAGGATTAATTCTGATTGGTTTTAAGAGATCGAGATCCAGCAACGCCCAACTGATTTCTGGTTTTTGAAGACCGTTTTATCTAGGTTTTTTAAGACAACGAGTTAAGGCTTCAAATTATGAGTTTTTTGAAGACATTGATTTCTGAGTTTTTCGAAGATTGGTTTATCTAGGTTTTCTAATCCATCTTCACCAACCACCAAACCCCTACTGTCACTAACTCGAGTTCTGGGTTTTTGAAGCAGATCGAATTCTGAGTTGTTGAAGCTTCGATTTTGAAGATCAAGATCGAGGTTTTTGAAGCAGATTGAATTATGGGTTTTTGAGTTAAGGGTTCATGAAGATTTGGTTCTTGAAGATCGATTGGTTTATGATATTTTACATGTAGATTTGTATTGTGTATGGTTTTTTGAACCGTAGATTTTGTGATTACGAAGATGTGGTTTTTGAAGCCCTGTTTTTGTTTTGTAGATTGAGACATGGGTTTATGTTTTTTTTTATTTTAGGGACCCAGGTTTTGTTTTTCATTTAGAGTTTTGATTTTAGGGATCTAAGCTTGATTTAGGGTTTTGATTTTGTATAGTTTTGTATAACAAATATTTTAATGAATGTATGTAAAATTGTTATTGTTGTTCATATGTGTTCTTAATGTTCTATAATTCTATTGATACTTCTGCGTTTTTAATTTTCCATTGATGCCTCTGTGTTCTTGATGGGATGATTTGGTTTGAATTTTGATTTTGGTTATGAGATGGGAGTAGGCCGAAGGTAATTGGTTGTGAGAGGAAGGGGGTCACGATGGTTGATGGAGGGAGGAAGGTCAATCACGGTGATGGATGGAAAATTATGGTCGCCAGATCTTCCCCTTGAGAGTTGATATATCCAAGTTGTATATATATATATATATATATGTGTGTGTGTGTGTGTGTGATATATATATATATATATATAGAGAGAGAGAGAGAGATGGCATATATATGTATGTATAAGGGCTGGTTCTTTTGTTAACTCAATAATTGGTGTTAACTATGTGAACCAATCTTAGCCCTTAATCCTTGAAATTTATAGATTAAATTAATCATGGCATATTTGTAATTAATGAAAAACTGAATAGAAATAAACAATGGTGACATTCTTGAACAAGGATATTTGTGTAAAAGATCATGGCATATGAACACCTATGAACACCATAAGGTTATGAACACAATCTTATAAACGTCTTATGGTTATGAACACATTCTTATGAACACCTATGAGCACATTCTTATGAAGGCCTTATGGTTATGAACACATTCTTATGAACACCATTGAATATCATTTATTAAGGCAATTCAGATTAATATGACGAGCAAGTTGAGTGTGTTTTGGAAACATTTCACATATGAACCTACAATATGTTCACTTTGATAAACCGTTCAGGTTAAAATTAACATAATTATTCTAGAATCTTGAAATATGATGTTATGATTATGATCCCTAAAAACATTCAAGTAATAAATTGTAACATATCATTAAATATCATAAAAGTAACTCACACATAAAAAATTGTAACATCTCATTAAATACCACAAAAGTAAGTTACACATAAAACTTACCTATTTGTCCTTCATCGTTAAATCAAACATTTGAAGTAATATCTACTAAAGAATAATCTTATTGGTTCAAAAAGTTCACAAAGTTAACACCATATTCTTGGTTAACAAATGATCTCACCTCTATGTATATATGTGTGTGTATGTTATATATAAATATGTATAGATGGATAGAGTAAAATACATTCTTGGTTCCTATGGTTTTTAAATTAAAGGATAAATTTTTAATAGAAAATAAAATAACAATAAAAAGATTAAAATACCCTTAGAGTTAACTCACTCTAAAAGAATTATCTAATGGTGTTAGGGAAAAGGGACCAAAGGCGTGTGAAAATGTAAACCACATGGACGTTTTCCATAATTATTTCAAATTAGGGACGTACAGTGTGATTTAATGTAAACCACAGGGACCAATCATGTAATTTACTCAAAATTAAACTAATATTATTATTTATTGTTTATTTATTTCTTTGTTATTAAATATAATATAAACCCAACATTTTCCCTCAACCTCCATGTGCATCGGTGAAGCATACTCACCTCCCCGCTTATACACCCCACCAAAGCTGAAACATCCTTCCCTCCCAAAACCAACTATGTCGACCATAACGGAGAAAACAAACTTAAATAAAAATGAATTCATATAGCAAACGGAAATCAAAACCAAGTTAAAACCCAAACATAATCAAATATGTATTCGCGCTCTTCAAGAATAAAGAAACGTTATAGATTGAAGCCATCAAATTTGTGTTTTTGGTTGTCTTCTTGTTTCTCTATGACCATTCACCTCACCCATGCCACAACAATTCTTGATCCTCAATTTCTCAAACCCATTTAAATTGTAGATACTTTGGTGGAAAAAGAGTGGTGGGTGTGAGTGCTTCGAGGGGTGTTGATTTGTGATGGGAAAATAAGTGGTTGGTGTGAAAGCTTCGGTGGGTGGTAGGCCAAGTTATCTCCCACATATCTTTAGTCTAAATAAAGAAGTACCCAAGCCTTTGTAAGTTGTAAAACTTGTGGTTTAACGATTTCAGTGCCAACTGAAATTTTAGTTACTTGTTTGCAGAGTTGCCTGCAATAAGTTTTCAATCTTTAGCTTCAGTTTTATGCCTTCCGAGGGGTTGTTTGAAGGTATTTTTGTAGTCGTATTTATCGAAAAATAAATGTGTTGAAATCAATACTACCATCGAGAAGGGAAACCTTGAGGATTAGAGTGTGCGTGTTGACTTTAGCCTTGGTCAAAAGGTTTAGTTGTGGAATGTAAGACTAATGGCCACAATTCTCTTTTAGCATTGGTAAAGAATCCATGAGTGCTAAGGCTTTGACCTTAAAAGTGCTACCCTACAACATAGGACTCTAGAGTATACCTTTGTGCCCTATCAATGTCAATTTGGTGAGGATCTTCCACTATAATCGGGGATGTTTAAACCCTGAGGTCCCATATTGATCAATACTTTGATTAAGATATCAAACATGGTATCTGAGTGGATTAGGTCGTTGTCCATCGTTGAAATGTATTTTCATTCCTCACATCATTTTGATACATCGTTGTCAAGAGCATCTTGCAAAAGAAAGGGGTATGATACATATATTCGAGGTTGAGTGTCTGTGTATCATCATTCATCTGAGGAACCCGAAGCTAGTTGGGTCATAAACCAAATAAATGGCATTGCGAGATGTCGAAATAGTTAAGCAGCGTTGACTCCCCTATTGAGCCTTGGGAAGCATAATCCTAGATGTTAGATTTGGGTCTAGATTTCGAGGACAGAATCATTTCAAGGTCGAAGGATTTATAACACTCGTGATTTCAGGGTGTATTTTGATGATTAAGCACTCCATAAAGAAACATTTAAAATGATAAAGTATGAAGGTTTTTCATAATTATCATATTGGAAAAGTTGGGAATCAAATTTTACACGAAAAGAGAATAAAAACTAGTAACGAATGGCCCATGGAACCTGGCGCGCGACCAAGGTTGCGATGCAAGTCGTGCAACCTAATGTTGGCTGAGGCTAGAAAATCTGGCAATCTGCAACACGACCTAGGTCGCGGGCAAGGTCGCATAAGTCACCTGGAGGCCTTAAAATGCTCGGTTTTGGGGTTTTATCCATTTCTTTTCACCATTACTTTTCCTTACTCTCTTCTCTCAACCTTGAACACCTTTGAGGCTTTGGATTTGATTCTTTGGTTTGAAGACTTTGTTTGTGATTTGAAGTTGCTAGAAGTTAAAGGTAAGATCTAGCTACCACCTTATGGATCTAGGGTTTAGTCTATTTTCACCCTCAATCCTCCTTCTTCTCTTGTGGTTATGTGTGAAAGATTATTGAGTAAAGGAAGGGATATTGAGAGCTTTGCATCATAGATTTGCAGGTGTATCTTGACGATCTCAAGTCTTCACCAAAGGAAGCTCAATGTTTAGTTTGAAAACCAAGATTTATAATAATTCTAGCAATGTGAGTTCTAGTTGTTTTGCAAAATTATATACATGTCAAAATATATTTATTTTGAATTTTGAACACACCTTTAGGGTTTATTCCACTTTTGATGGGTTTTGTTAATATGTGTACATTTTGGCATATTTAGGTTATGAAACTTTTAAAGAATGTTAATGATGTTTTTATTGGGTGTTTTGAGACACCAAAAGATATTTGTTCGATAAAATCAGATTTCTTGAATATTTCGATGATTTGGGGAAAAATATTATTTTGACGCTTGAAAAAGGTAACTTGGGTTAACGAATTCATTTGATTTGTTAAACAAGTTGAATGGTTTATTGACCTTGTTTTTGGTCAAATGTTGTTCTAGGATTTTTAAACTTATGAACTTTTAATAGTGGCATATTAGCTCTTTTGGTCATAAGTGTATAAATATTTTATAAACGTCTTTCATTGGCTTTGTAGAAAATTTCAAAGTACAAACCATGCAGTTTTGGACCTTTTGCTATTATGCTCCAACCAAGTGATGGTTTATGGACCTATTCACGTTATAGGTGCCATGTGTTTCTTAAACATTTGGAAAACATGTTTTTTTAGCTTATGTGGTTTAAAATGACTTTATTTAAATAGTTAAGTGTGTTATGGGGCCTATTGACTGATTTTAACTCAAATGAGTTTTTGGGACATTTATCTAGTTTAAATAGCTCAATGTGGAGCTTTGGACATAAATTGGATTTATTGCATATTTGTTGAATCTTACATGATTTGAGTGTGTTATTCATCCAATTGGAGTCATATTTAGACTGCAATGCATTTAATCAATAGGCATAGAAGTCTGTCGTGTTGTTAAGTGTGGAGTTTTGATGTCCTCACTTAAGTCTAGTGAGTGGTCAATAAGTCATTGTTTTGTGAGCTTGTGGTGGTACCCTATTGGATCTTATACTAACCTAGTAGCTTGTAGTGGTACTCTAATGAGTCCTATATGGAGCTAGGTCTTGCGGTGGTTCTTGTTGGAGTCGCATACGTGTACCAGTGATTTTTGTGGTGAAACTCATGCAGAGGTCGAGTGGACACTACGGTCATTGTGGGAATTTTCTGGTATTACTTAATGGAGCCATATATGTGGAGGTGAAACTCGAGAACGTTGATAAGTGACTTACTTTTGTGTTCTCATCACATTTGATGGAAATGAGTCTCTAAAGGTGTTATTTTTGGTGCCTTGCCACCTATGATTTCGGTGTTTTGGATATATAGCTTTATCCATGTGTTTGATGTTTTGAAGTGTGAGTCCTATTCTAAAATGGGTATTTGATTTGGAAATAACGAGTTTTGGAATGATGTTCCTTTTATGAATTATGATTTAAATAAAGTAGCCATAATTTAAAAAATACCCCAAATTAATCATCTTATGTTTATATGATAAAACCACTTTAACTCACTAGGGCTAAGTCTAACATTTTTTCTTATTGACATGTACCATGTCTTAGTGGGATCTGAGTCACCTGTGGAACTTTGTAGAAGTTCCGGTAGGATGGCTTTAGAGGCGTCATCCGGTTATTGAAGATAACAGACTTGATGGTTTTAATAACCCCTAACCTTTTCTAATTCTTTCAAGGGTTAGATTGTCCGTTTAGAACTTTGATTCATATCTTGTCTTCCTTCCTTTGTAAGTTGTAAGTATTTTGTTATTAAAGTTGTTTTAATTTTAAGGATTTGCACGTTTTAAATTGTTTATTATTTTATAAATTTAGGGGATAGTTATCAAATGAGAACCATATAAAGGTTGAGAACCAATCTCAACCATTTAATCACTTTAATCCAATAACTTTAATTAAATCCATTTTTAATTAAGGAAGGACATGATGATAATTTTCCTTGTCTTGATTATGTTCAAAAAATATATATTCGTTAACTTTCTCTAAATATATGAACTTTTAGGCGAAACTGTCGGCCAATACCTTTTGTTTTCTTTCTATTCTTACTTGACGTCAGCTCAAAATCACATCCGTTTTTAAAGATATCAAAATTTTGAACCAATAAGTATTTTGTTCGAATTAACATATGTAATAACCCATTTTCTGTTTTAGTTACTTATGGAAGTGTGAGGATTGAAAGTAGTGGAGTTCTAATTCTATAAGGGGCTATTATGCAAATAATGGAACCCCTTCTCTTTTTTATAGCCATCATCTTATTATTTTGGGGAGAATTGGAAAGAGCTTGGAAGGGATCAGATGATTGGTTTTGGTCTCTCCAGTTTAGGTAATCTTCCTAATCCTTCATTTGCCATATGTCCTCTATTACAGTGGATTTTGATTTAGGTTTTGGATTTTGATAGTTAAGTGGTTTCCACCATTGGAAATTGATGGTTTTGTTAAGAAATGTTTTACTATTGGAATCTCTTGCTAATTTGTGTTTAGAGATGGTTTATCAATATGGAACTTTGGATTTAGATTAAAGGATTTTGATATACTTCAATTGCATGGGTTATTCAAAGGATTTTTGGTTTATTCTTGGTTTTGCAAAATCTCCGTGAGAAAATTAATGTTTGATTCTTATTTTGAGAGCATTGTTATTATTGCTAATTTCAATTATGAGTTGGGGTATGCTTAATTTCGAGTTTTGGTTAAGTGAATCAAAATCTTAGTAGAAATTGAGATGGAAAGTCAGAATCTGCAATTTCAGAGCCCTACACGACCTAAGTCGCGAGCTTTGTCGCATGGCAGCTCACGGGGATGGGTCGAGTGGGTTGCACGAATGGCACCACAACCAAGGTCGCAGGCCTCTTTGCTTAACTCATTCTATTTTGGGACTTTGTCGTAGCCTGAATTTGTTGTTGGGATCAGTTTAAGGTCTTATTTAGGACCTTACTTAAGTCATTAAGGGAAAGCAATTATATCATAACCGGTGTGATTTTAACACTTTGATCAATATGATTAATCAAATGTTAATTTTAGACGGTTGGTCTTGTGAAAATGTTATTACCTTAGGCTTGGACCTCAGGAGAGTTTTTTATATTATTTTGCTGAAGTTGCAAGAAATGATTTAATTGTACGTGGTTTACAAAATGTGTATTGATATTTATGCAAGAATGTTTTATCTGTATATACTGCATGTTGTTATGGAATTATGGTGTCACATGGGGTGCATGTGCCTCGGGCAACTACCATAACGGGAGTGGACGCATGTGGGGCTATAATCGTCTGCATGTGGAGTTTTATTTTTTTGGACTATAAGAATTCGTTTCTTGTAGTCCCATTGGGTTGACATAGATTACGATCTTGTTAGAGGGATCATATACGTGGCATAGATTGCGATCTTCTAAGGGTGATCATACTATTGTGAAGATTCTTGCGACTTGTGAGAATAGTTACTTGGGTGGAAATGTAGTCATACGAGTCTACCCTCATCTAGTATATATATTTATGAAAAATGATATTGAAACTTACATTTTCCAATATTATTCTATCTACAAGAAGTTCACGAGACCTTTTGGTCTAACATATATATGTTTTGAAAATAAATGTTTTCCAAGTTATTACCTTGTAGAGAGTTTTAGCATGGGCAAGGTAAGATGTAAACCAAGATGGTTGCATGGTTACCGGTTGCTAGCGAGTGGAGTCTAGAGTTAAGTTTTGCAAAGCTTTATTATAACTCTGTGGATTAATTATCTTGTTTTATTGCTTTCTGCTGCTGTAATTTAGTGGATTTGTTGGGGTTGAGGTCTTTGAGACCATCAAGTTTTATTTTGGATAAATTTAAAGTAAATGAGGTGATTTTTTGGAATTTTGGTCGTTACAATGTATTTCTTGTATACAATTATAATATATTTTAACTTTTATTCATCAATCTTATGAGAAGTGACTTATATGAAATAATATTATATTTTAATTTTTATTAGATGATAATAATTTTTTATATTTCATTAGCGCATTGTATTATAATTTAATTTTCACTCGTTTACTTTAACACATATACATTATTTAATGACAATGTATAGAAAAACATACATTTAAAAAAATATATTTTATTATTATAAATAATAAAACATCACATGCGAAAACATAATATAGTAAATACATAGAAATTGTAAATTAAAACATCACCTCAAAACACTAAAGTTTTATTTCACGCAGTGAATAACAATACAATGTCGCTAGGATGAAACATATTTAGTGTTGTTTCACAATGTGAAAATAAAACAAAGGTGGTGTGAAACATTAAAGCGTTCTTTCATATTGTGAAACAACATAATGTCGCTAACGTGAAACAATAAAATGTTGTTTCACAAGGTGAAACAATGTAGTTTATTTCACAATTTGAAAACAAAACAAAAGTTCACGTGGAATGTGAGTGAAGCACTAAAATGTTATAAGTGTTTTGGTAAAAATTCGCACCCTCGATCCACGACAATATTTCCCTCGATCATGGCATCAATAACCAAAGTTCGAACGACCAAAGATCATACTACTTGTGATCATGGTTAACTTCAACAGACAGAACCCGCGACCCATGGTCGATGATATTCACCTTCGATCCTTGATCAATGATTATGCATCCATGATTGAAGTTTCGTTCGACAACGTTATACTGACGACATACATTTATTATATCGACCGTTATGTGTGGTTTTTATGACAAGAATAAGGACACATGCAATGATTATTGCAAAGAGACACAACATAAAGATAAGATTCAAGACAAGTTAATGACAACAGTTTTCGTCATTTAAAGTAAATTTAAATCGACCGTTGGCCCTATCTGACGAATCAACTATAAAAGGCTATTGATCACAAGAAATAGAGACTCATCAGTACGCATAAGCAAGAAAAGAATACTAGCAAAACTTTTCTATATTGTTTATTAATTTCCCACGATCGACGTATTAAATCACTCGTACTATTGTATTTTTTCTAAAGGACGATGTCCCTAATTGACGTCCATAGTGCATCGACGATCTCTTGCATCGTCTGCAATTTTTCCTTTGTTTAATGGTTTCTACGTGTCACCAACTCTCTTGTCAAAATCTTAGGTAACAGTAAAAGATAAATCTGAATCAAAAAGAGTTTGTGAAAACAATTCCACTGATTCAAATGCATCTTCTTGCAATCCTTTTATGGGCAATATTTTCTGCACTGTTAACCCATAAGATTTTGAACAAAGTCCTTATCAAAAACATTCTAAATATTTTATAGATTTTATGTTTCCAAAGTCTTCTTATGAATCACCATCTATGGATGATATAGTTTGTTTGATAGTGATGTTGATTTTCTGAATTCTGAGGATTGTTTTGATAACTGTTTTGATAACTGTTTTGATGAGTTTGACTTTGAAGCTAAACTTCCAGATCATCAAGATTTTGTTGTAAAATATGAGACTTTGCCAAGTGTGTATGAAAAAAGTGAATCATCAACTAAGGTTGATGAACCAGTTCCTGACTATTCCAAGGGTAAGACAAAGAAGCACTCACAGAAACGGAAGAAAACTGGCAAGTCAAGGAAGAAACAAAATTTGAATTCTCATGTTTTTAACAACGTTTCTTTTAATGTTTTAGATATGAATTTGAGAAAACCTGGAGTAAGACCGGAGTGGAGAGCAAAGAAATCCATTGAAGATGTGGTTTCAGTAAAATCATCCACAGCTATAGATTGTAATAGAACAATTGATTTGTGTAATGGTGTAGTTGATCAATTTGCTATTCATAAACAAAAACTTGTATTACCTTGCAAGATTTACTCAGTAAAGCAATTGATTCAATTAGCTAATACTCAGATTTGTGGTACTAACTGTGGTGGGAATGATTTTGTTGATAAGAGTGTTTCTGATTATTGGTTTGGTTGTTATTGATTATATAATTCTGTGAGACCAAAAGTTTTCAAAAAGAAAGGACCCAAATTTAAATGGCTGCTAAAGTAAAAAATGCCTACTAACCCGACATGACCCATCTTCAAATGGGTACCTAAACCCTGTGAAATGATTTGTTTTGTGTAGACCAGTCATATGTGTTATCTTGATTCCGGCTATTCCAAACATATGATTGGAAGGAAGGAAATATTGTTAAGTTATACAAAGAAGACGATTGGTCAAAAGAAATCAAGAACTACCTTATCCACAATCACCTACCCGAAGACACGCTCGAAGCTCGAAAAATTAGATTCAAATCGTCTCAATACACAATGATCGTTAGAACACTATATCGACGTTCCTTGACTAGATTGAATCTACGATGCGTCTACGGATGACAGACGCAAGAAATACACAAAGACATGCATTCTGGAAAATGTGGCAACCATTCAGGTGGACGTAGTTTTGCCAACAAAATCTCACGACAAGGATATTACTGGCCCACATTAAAGCTCATTGCCATCAAATTCAAACATAATTGTGATGCAGGTGAACGACATTCAGGTATAATATACCAGCCCTCTGAAACCCAACATCCCACACTCGTCCCATGGCCATTCATGAGATGGGGAATGGATATAGTAGTAAATTACCCTCGGCTCCGGGACAAAGTATTTCTATTAGTCCTTATGGATTATTTCTCGAAATGGATTGAAGTCGCTGCCTTCTCCTAGATATGAGAGAAATAGGTTCTCTTTTCTTCAGACTAACATAATTTGCAGATTCAGGATTCCTTCAGAAATCGTGTGTGATAATGGATCACAATTTATTAGCGATAGGACCCGTCATTTCTGTGACGAGTGTCGTATGAAACTAATTACTTCAACACCACGATATCCACAATCAAATGGATTGGTTGAGACAAGTAACAAAGTTATTATAAACTCTCTAAAGAAAAGATTGAAATCCGCAAAAGGAAGATGGGTCGAGGAACTTCCCTCGGTCCTATGGGATAATCGTACGACTCATTGAACATCAACACGACAAACCCCATTTTCTCTTGTCTAAGGATGCGAAACAGTGTTAGTCGTCGAAATAACTACACTTATCGCATGACAAACCTAGGTCGATCATAACATGGTCGATCTAAGTTATGACCTTGAAACGCTCGAAGATCTCAGATAATCAATATTCTTAAGAACAGCCACTCATCAACAGTTAGTCGCACGACATTTTAACAAAAATGTCAAGATCAAAGTCTTTCAGGAAGGTGGCTATGTATTACGACGTGAATTTCCTAACTCATAAGAACCAAATGCAGGTAAACTAGCTATGAAAAGGGAAAGACCATATCGTATATCCGAAGTAGTGGGCAAAGGTTCATACCACTTACAAACTATGGATAACCAAGATATCCCACGTATGTGGAATGCGGTACACCTGAAAAAAATCTTTTTATTATTCTTCTCCTTATGATTATTTCTCATAACAACGTTACTGACATAAGCATCAGAGGGTCTTTGGTCGAACTAACGACCACCTTAACCTCTTCACTATCGTAGGAATGCACGACCACCAGACAACGACAAAACATACGTCATAGGCAAGATGCATGACTGCATTTGCAAAAAATTTACAGGTCTTTTTACGACATAAAAAAGGCTCTATCTCCTGTCCATATGCCCTGTCGCATGAAACACAAAAAAAGACAGAACAAAACAACAAAAGACCCTCAACGATAGTTGCTAGAACCGACACAAAATATGTTGAAACACTTAGAATTTAGAACAATTGTAAGTACAAATGACCTTAGTCGTCAGGAATCAACGATCAATCGTAATGAAAAAGACCCTAATAGTCGAACATCTACAATTAAAATTGACCCCAGTCATCGGGAATCAATGACTGAACACACGTTCTTTTTTCGCCTGAGTATTGGCATTTAAAAACGTTCGACTCTGATGTACGAGATTTATCTAAAGCCTTACTGTTGTTGGTTTTTACACAATCTCAAAATACGTGCAAATAATCTCAACGTAAGTATACATCTTGATTTACTTTCGCCTTTTTAACATGTAATAACGGTACAAGTACCGGATATCGATTCACAGAGAAGCGGGTAAAAGTTTCTCTTAAAGTCAAGTCTGTAAAGCTAGTTTCAGATGGAGAATTCAAAGAAAATATTTTGCTTGGTTGGTTGGTTAACACTAAAGAAATTAATTATAAGAAGAAGCAAATGGTACAAAGATCCATTAAGACAAGACAAATGATCCGGTAAAAAGATATTGTAGCATTCCTTCGATATCTCAAAATCGATATTTTATGTCTTTTAAAAGTTTTCAAACATGTAAACAGTTGTCAATTGTTTAACTGTAATCTACACATAAAATATAATCTTGATTTAAATAACTCAGACAAACATGCTACATTCAAAACACATTTTTACCTTTTCATCGGTCTTTGTCTTAATTTTCACTTCGTACCCCAAGCTAAGGTGATTAGCCGGATGGAGCTTGGAAAGATGTAATGAAGTCAAATGTAAATAACGGAGATTGAAAATGCATGAAACAAAGAGCAAGTACTAGAATTTAAGAAATGAAACTTGTTGTGCAAGTAACGATTTTAAGAAATGACAAAAAGTAAAATGCATGAATTATAAATGACAATAATTAAATGACGAGAATTAAATGCGAGAAAGTAAATTGCGAAAAATAAATGACGAGAAATTAAATTGCGTAATGTAAAGTGCGGTAACGTAATTACATAATTTAAATGACTAAAAAGGAAATGCGAGAAGGAAATCAGTAACTTGCACTCTAAGGTTCGATTCATAAATTAAAGACTTGCTCATTTCTTTTGGGAAAGTCATGTTTCAGCATTTTGAGTAATAGTGATACGTCACAATTGGATTTATAAAAATCCAACGTAAAACTACAATCAAACGTTCCTTGAAAAGTGAAAATCGAATTATAAAATTCCAAGTTGAAATGAGAGTTTTAGAAAGCATGTTATCCTAATCACACAATAATCACAAGGAACTTTGGTCACAAGGATGTGAGAATGGACGCTTGTTAAGATTATAGAGTGAAAATGCAAAACTTGTAAAAACGATTTATAAAAACTTAAAGACGAGAGAAATGCAATAAGTAAACGAGATGAAGAAAAGCAAACTTGGGGGAACACTCTAATGCTAGAATTTAAACTTCATTACTTCATAACACACTTCTACTCGGTTATGGATGAAAACCAACAACCGGCCGTGCATGAATATTAAGATCTAATGTTTCTCTGATTCTTCTTGCACTTATTTCTTCATTATAAAAGTGGAGAAATAAGAGAGAAGAGATAGACTAACTAAAGAACTTCTCCCAAAAACTCCCTATTAAAACTTTCTAAATCTAAACACTTACATCACCCATCTATTAATACTAAAAATAGATGGGTAAAATAACCAAACTACCCCTAAGGGGTTTGAGAAATTACATTTACCATTAAAACATAAAAATAGTTGTTTTTAAATCCATCTAATCGGCCCATGGTTTCTGCCGATTTTCTTGCTAGAGATGTCAAGTTTTCTGCCCAAATTCTCGGCCCAAACTGTAGCTACATGTTGGGTCATTGACCAGCATCATCCTAAATCGAAACGTGGTGCTGGTTGTTACGCTATAAGGAAATAAAGTTGCGCCTTCTCCATCAGCAATTGCTTTTGGCGTAGTGGTAAGCGATTGATCCTAACATGTGGTATCAGAGCAGGTCACGGGTTCGAATCCCATGGAGTGCATTTAAATGGCAAAGGTATGTTGTGCAGCCATTGACTTCTAGCGAGGATCTTGTTAGTGCTGGCAGATGCTGGGGGGGGGGATTGTTAGGTCATTGACCAACATCTTCCTAAATCGAAACATGGTGCTGTCTGCTACGCTATAAGGAAATAAAGTTGCGCCTTCTCTATCAACAATTGCTTTTGGCGTAGTGATAAGCGCTTGATCCTAACACTACAAAATTATAAAGTGTGCGGCCCAAGCATAGATCCAAATGTTTGTTCACAATTAAAATTCCTACGACCCGATTCTTCAGAAAAAAATCATCACAACAACAATTTTCCGACTTCACAACCACAAGCTTTCGTCTTCACCATCATCCATCTTCTCAATCATCTCCCAAAAATATATGCAAAGAAATTTCTCCCAAACATTCTACACAAACACGACATAAAAATGAGAGATTTTTCTTAATAATAAGCATAAATTCACATCTCATTCGCCTCTTATTCCAAATCCTAGAAATCTAGGTAAATCATAAAGAAATAAATAAAAGACTTGATTTATTAATATAACTTGACAATAAAATATAACAAAGGTGATGTAAATGAGGTTAATAAATTAACCTCTCCACTTATTATAAACGTAAACATATACAAACATACGACGGAAAAGAACATTTGTATTAAAATGGTCAAAAATTACAGAAGGCAAGTCACGACCACAAATGATCACCCTAAAAACATCTACAAAAGTCTAAGGGTTCGGTTGGACTCCCTCAACCTCAGTTTGGGCCTCTTCGACACCAGCAGCCTCCACTTCGTCGTCAGATTTCAGATCCTCTTTGTCACCAATCTTCGAAAAGAAGTAGTTGAACTCTTTCTTAGCATACTTCAAAGAGTTTTTTCCAGCCATATGTCATTGCATAATGTCCACGTGTACCCAACAGCACGTGAACGCTTTGACGGATGCCAACTCCATATTCAGCCTTGCCACCTCCCCATTTGACTCTTCTAAGGTAGACCTAAAGCCCTTAGTCTCTTATCCATTCACGACTAAGGTAGCCTTGGTCGCCTCCTCCTCCTCCTCATGAGTACATGCTCTCTATATGGTCTCCCTCAGCTTATCCATGAGCGTCTCTTTAGCACGTCTCTCTTCCTCTAGACGAGAAAAAGACTCATCGAGCTTAACCTAGATCACCTCTTTGGCTGCTTCCATCAGGTCCGCCCTCTTCAAAGTATGGAAAGTCATAGCTTTAGCCTTATCGAGTCTGGCATTGAGTGCCAAGGTTGACTTCATAGCCCACAAAATCCATGACCAAAAGCGTCAAAAACACAAAAGTTAAATCAAAAAGGTTAAAGCTAAGAAGAAACTAACCAATAAAGAAATCCCACCAGCTTGAGAGTCTAAATCATCAATCAGGGTTTCTGCGAACCTCTCTCGATTGTGAGGAAGAAGGAAACTCTCCATTACTGGAAAGATTTCCTTGGGCTCCAAGGTATCCGACTTCATGAAGTCAGACGGAATTTTTATTTTTAATGTCGTCGTAGACAACTCCCGTGCATCCAAGACTGACTTTCCGTTGTGTTTTGAAGACGAAGGGTTTATCTTCGATGCCACAGCAGGCATCGCGCCAACAAGTGCCATCGTCTACCTCGACCTATCGACCAATAGACAATCGATAGTCCGGGAAGATGGTTCCCACACGGCATCCGTCCTAAACCTCTTTGAACTCCTCTGGACAAGTGGAGTCCCTTCTTCCCTCTCCGTGAATGACGAACCTTCGACAGGATCACCTTAGAAAAATAGAGGGGAAATATATCTAAATACTTCACATGACATACTATTCATAAAAAGAAAAAAAATCCTTGATTACATGATTGAGGATTTGTAAGAAGACTCACCCAATTTAACCCCGTCTTCTTCTTCCTCCATAGCTTCGACTCTAGGAGGGACGACCCTCTCGACGCTTCAAGGCATATGTGTAAAACCCGATCCTCGATCCTAGGAAGCTCTCGAGCTTCTAGTGAGTGTCGGGACGAGAATATATGATGGAGAAATCAATTTCTGCATCAAAGCAAGATGTTAGTACACACAAAACGTACGACAAAATATAAAAAATGATTTACATAAAAACGTTTACCTCCGTTATTCCACCCGTAGGTGCTCTAATTGGCAGCGACACTGGTTGTCGCCAACTTAGCGAAAACATACTTCGACTTCCACTTTATGTCATTGACAACAGTGTTTAAGACTAGGACCCGATTTCCTTTACCTATCTGATAAACGTTGTACCGGTAGCTTGTCTCCAACTTCACCGAGTAGGCTGACAGAAGCTCTTACATAGTAAAGTGATACTCCCAGTCGGCTGTCAAGTATTCGATAACGTTCACAATACGCCAGAGCTGGGCATCATTTGCCCCGGGGACAAAAAGGCCCAAGCCAATGGAGTATAGAGCCATGAGAAGCTGTCTTAAAGGGGTACTCGTATAGAACGAAATACCCTCTGGGCACTCCTTTAGCTGATGATTTCCAGGAGCACCCAACTTAACGATCCTCGATATGCCCGTAACCTCTCTGAAAGATATGACCTCCTCCTTGGTCCTAATAGAGCTATAAGGCTCAAACAACATCATGTTTGCGGGTTTGATGATTTTTGAAAATAAGAAGAATGAGAAATCATGTCCCGTGAAAAAGGGAAGGATTTCATGGAATCTCATATTTATAGGGAGGTCGTAATACAGGTCGACCGTTAGATACTCGACACTTGTTGATAAGTGTGAAGAAGTATACACTTTAACACCCATTTAGGACTTTATTTTACTTCATTCTGCCTCTTCCCAATCCTATATTTAGTATTTTAGTCTTATTTTATGGTTTTAGATTTAAATGATCTAGTATGCATGAATTTGTTTTGTTATATGAAATTGTGGAAAAAGTTGTTGACTTAAGCATTGCTACATCAGGTGTTGCTACAATACACAATCGACTCAATCACGTGGAGGATATTTTTGAAACTTCATTTTGGAGCAGGGCATCTTCAAGAAGTGATTAGAAGATGATTTATGATATAAGATGTTGTTGAAGATGCCCTGTTTATGTACTTAAGCATCTTTTATTTTGAAGTTGACTTGTAATTGGGTAATACCCATTGGACATTTACTTTTTGTACTTGGTAGGCATCTTTTCATTCCCCTTAGCTACTTTATATATGGGGATATTTTCAGTTGTAATGGCATAACATCTGAAACGAAGCTTCTTAAAAGCTTTGCATTCTAGTAGTTAATCTAATTGCAATATTTTGGAACTTTACCATTGTTTTTTACTTACTATCAGTTGCTACAACAACCTTTACAACTTTCACTTTACTTTTCTTGCACATTTACTTTTAAGTCATTTACATTCAATTATTTACCTTCATGTCATTTACTTTTAAGGATTTACATTTAATCATGCAAGGCTAAACACCCTAGTGTGGGTGTAAGTAATGGTTGAGAGATTAAGCCAAGTGTTAGTAGATGATTGTTTTGCCAATAACAATTTACTTTACTACTCACAAGTGTTATCAATATTTATTCTAGTAATCTTTGACAAATTGACAAATGTTATTTTATTCAGATGAGTTGGACTTAAAATTAAGACAACGTAAATATTTTTACTAAGTGTATTATAGAGTCTACAGAGAGCTGCAACAACCTTATCGGTTGATAAACTATATGGAGAGAAAGGCAAGATATGTACAAGCTTGGATTTGTGCATCCCCAAGTGTACTACCGGCATATGGTCTAATCTGCACTTTCTTGGAAGACCATTCAATCCAGTAGTGTTGTAGAGAGCTATTGTTGTAGCAACCTTGTGTAATGTTGTAGTAATGTTCACTACACTTTGTTGCTGAAATCCAATATGATTTTGTAGCCATACTTTTGGTTACCAACTCCCAAAAGATATTTCTTCGATTTTACTCATGAAATATCATTTTAAGGTTGACTTTGGTGACTCTATTTGCTTTGAAAATCCTTGAGGTACAATATCTGGTATTACTTACTGATAATCCAAGATCACTAAATCACTTAGAGAGAGAGAGATATGAAGCGCAAAATGTGTTCTTGTATTGAATGTGCGTGAAAAAACCTTACAAAGACAAAGCCACAAGGGACTTAAATACCCTTGGCTTATAAAACATAGTATATGACACTAAACACTGTATAAGACCAAGCCTATAAATACAATGATTACTATAAAATCAGACTTAACAATCTCCCCCTTAGTAATCATTGGCGTTGTGGTCTTCAATATCCATCTTCTAAATCAGCACAGACCATCTAAGCGACTTTGCGAAAAAACTTCTTTGACTAAAAAAAAAATTTCTTCTCAGCATCTTTCAGATTAATTTGTCTTTGCTGCCTTGACAAGACTGGACCTGTTTGTAATTATCTTGAAAGAACAATCGGTTCATCAGCTTGTGCTCTAGACGACACACTTCTTTTAAATGAACTTGAATGAACAGTAGTGATCGGAGCAAGAACAACAAAAGAATTAATTGCTGAGAAAATATAGAGTCTTGTGCGAATCTTGATCAGCAGATAAACATTTGAGCTCTTTGTCTCTTTAACTTCTCTTTAACTTCTCCCCCTCATGACCTTGATGATCTGGATCAACTTGGTCATGCAAATGTTGGAGACGAGACAACTTTAGAGCTGCAAAATCAGAGTAAAGGAAGAAAAGAGAAGGTTTGCGCTAACTGTTGGTGCCGCAAACTTAGTTTTGCACTAGCAGAAGGAAGTGCAAAGTTAGGTTTGCGCTAGCTTAAAGATGCGCAAACCTTGTTTTGCGCTAGAAGCTGTTGGCGCAAATCTAAGTTTCGCTCTACCAACTATTGGCGCAAATATGACTTGGAATTTGAAAATTTTCACTTGAGAAGCTCTTTGACTCCCCTACACAAATGCACTAAATATGACAATTCAAATTAGCATTCATATAGAAAATCATATACTCCCCCTCGAAAACAGATATGATCTTTTAGAAAAACCTCCTTTTTCACTCCCCCTTGAATAATGCACAAACTCATTAAAACAGATATATGAGAACACAATGATCAAACATCAAAGAAGAAAGAAAAATATACTGAATATATATTTTGAAACAACTAAATATATAAAATTTTAAACACTAAACAAATTAAATTCTACTTAGTAAAATATCACAGATTTATCAATCAGTTGAAATCAAATGTATGTCGTTGGATACAGATACAAGTTTCATTGCATATCAAGTTAGGACATGTTCAGTTTCAAAAACTTTTATCAATCTATTCAGTGTGCTAGCATGCGAACTTCGATAAGCTTCAAGAAAATGCAATTCTAAAAATATAATAGAGAACTTTGCATGTACTCACACAAAGCCATCAAAAATTAAGATTTTCACAAATTTATAGGTTTATCGCAACTCAAACATATCACCAAGTATCATGAGATGTGTGCTCATTGGCATCTTTTAGCATTGTGCACATTGGCATCTTCACATGAGTGTGCTCTTTGGCATCTTTTAAGCTTGTGCACTTTGGCATCTTTTAATCAAAAAGTTTATTAAGTAAAGAACATGCCATAAACGTAACTTTCTATCTGACCCTATTGCAGGATTTGGGTCAGCCGCTCCTAGACCAGTTGGCCTTAGGGGACTAGGTGTCAAGCACACTTTGGAACTTACTCTCCCAGATCAGAAAGGCTACATCGACACATCCTAAACCCATTCATACCAGTAGAACATGACTTTCGATCTGGTTCAATAGAAAGATTTAGGTTCGATCACTCCCAGACCAATTGACCTTTGGGGACCAGATGACAAGCATCCCACGGAACTTATTTTCCCAAACCAGAAAGGTCACAGGTACAAACTTTTAAACTTAGAGATTTCTGTATTTTAGAAATATAAATTTTCATCTCAATCACTCAGTTTTACATCTAAGTGCTTAGCCCATATTTTCATTACAATCCATAATTCAGACTTTTTAGGATTTCTAAGTATTGTAAACTATAAATATTCCGAATCACATATCTTTAAAGCAGAATGCAAAAGCTACAAACATGTTGCTGACTTTTCGACTTTTAAAGGACTTGAAAGTTGAACATATAAAACTTCAATATAAACAAAGCAACTTGAAAATTTATCCTTGACACACATTTTATTCAAAAGAAAGAAAACCTATAAATATTTTACTTTATAGAATAAAATTTGTAAAGGTTTAAACTTCTAAATTCAAATGCCGAGTTTAAAAATTTAAGAGAAAAGTAAAGTATTCGGCAAATAGATATTTAGTAGAAACAAAATAAAAATCAATAATATTATCTTCCACATAATGTGTAATGAATTTGTGTCTCAAAAGAAAATTTTGGGTTGTACAAATTCAGGTTTTGAATGAATTTGCTCAGATTCTTAAAAACATGAGAAAAACTGGAACAACATCATGCTCAGAGATAAATGCAGCAGAATTAAAGTAGATGCACTCACAGTTTCTCATTAGTCAGAAGCTTAATGCGTTGAAGAACGAGTCCTAAACTGACATGTTTAGAAGTCGTAGACCATTAAAGTACGGGTTCTAAGCTGAAGTACTCAGAAGCCAATTTTCTCTTACTCCCCCTTGACATTATGTGCCTGCAACTTAGAATCAATTTGAGATTTTGGAACCCACTTGTATTTGGGTCCATGTTTGTTAGTTTCATTTCTAATGGGGAAATATTTGTTATATTTGACACGAGAAGCACAAGAAATATGATCAGACAAATGAACATAAGAATTAGCAAAAGAGAAAGCATAATCATCTGAACTAGAATCAGAAGAAGAATATGAGACATTTTTGGAAATTTGAATCATTTGATTTATTGAGTATTTTGAAATTTGATTACAAGAAGCAAATGAATCACTTTTATATTGTTTGTCTACATATCTATCCTCATCAGTCTGAGATTCATCCGATGTCCACTTCACCCTCCATAACTGCTTTGAAGAAGTGCTCAAAGTCCTATTTGAAAGAATTGAATTAGAAGAATTAGAATTTTCAGAAATAACAGTATCTTTCTTCTTTGACTTCTTTGACCTTCTTCTTTTACGCTTAAGTTTATAATAACCATCATTGAGCGTAAAAGATTCATCAAGAACTTTAGATTTAATATTTGAATCAGAAGAAGCAATTTTACCTAAGAAACCCAACTGATCAGCTAATGAATCTGAACTTGCCTCGGAGTCATAAAAAGTTTGAGAAAAGTTTTCAGATTTTAGAAATTCCTTTTTGTTTTCCTTAGAATCAGAAGAAAGGCCAGAAATAGAATCTTGTTTTTGAGAAAATAATTTTTCTTCAAGACTAGAAGTCATAAAAGAAAGAATAATATCAGATTCAATTTCTTTTTGAATATTGTTATCTTCCATTTTATCTTCAAGATCAATGATTTTGCCTTCTAATACTAATGGAGGAGTATATCTCTTAGAATCATAAAAGATTGGAGAGATATTTTCCTTATCAGATTTAGTGGCATATATATCAACATAATCATCAGACACTGAAGACTTAATGGGAGATATGTCAGTTAAAGTTTTTCTGCCTTTCTTTGATTTGTCAGGAAAATATTTGGCAATTTCGCTTGTATAAACAAAAGAAATTTCCTTTTTCTTGTTAATCAACCTTTTCTCATTTTCGATATCTAAAACTTGCTTTTCATTTAACCAATCAATTTTAAATTGAGGAGCATATTTAGCAAGAGTTAGATACTCGTATTTATATAAAGTAGGGGATTTTTCTATCGCATTGTTTAAACAATGTGGATTTTCAAAACCAAGTCCCCATTTTTCTTTTATAGACTCATAACTCCGCGGTTTGTTCAAATAAATAGTTTGTTCAGATTGATTCCTTCGATATAATTTTTCTTCTAACTCGTTTATTTTATCTGAAAATTTATCTTTTAATTTGATCATTTCAGTCAAAGAATCAAGATAAGTCTTATTTGATTTTTCTAAATCATCTAATTTCTTTTGAAAGATGTCTTTTGTATAAGCTAAAATAGATTTTTCATCTTTCAAAAAAATTTGTAATTAATTAATCAAATTTGACTTTTCTGAATTTAAATTCTTTTCAGATATTAACTTCGAGCGAAAATCATGTAAAGCAGTTATTATAATGTTCATCTGAGAAGATATAAAATTGAAATCGAATTTAGAAGGTACCTCATCTTCATCAGCGAAAGAATCATCATCACTCTGATCATTTCCAATTAAACACATATGAGTTGTTTCCACATTGTCAGCTTCATCATCAGAGTGATCAAGCCAGTACTCCTCTTCTACAAGCAAAGTTGTTCCGTTCTCTCTTTTCTCGGCAAGTTCCATTTTCTTCCGATAGTAAGCCGAATCCCGAACTTTCTTCACTCAACACTCCTTTAAAAAATGACCCGACTTTCCACAGTTAAAGCATGAGGCATCTTTCTTAGCCTCTGGCACTTTGATATTCTTTGACCCAGAAGTGAAGCGAAGATTGTTGGAACCCGACCGAGGTTGGAACTTTTTCTGATAGTGTTGAGAAAGAAGAATCATAGCTTTTTCGAGTGCCTCGCCATCATCATCAGTGGCCTCGTTATAAGCATTATTAGAGAATGCTTGTTCTGCCAGTTGGTTCATGAGGAGAGCAACCGGGTCCACTGTTTTCTTGTTCTTCTTATCCAGTTTTGCTTTCTTCTCAAGCACTATACTCTCATCAGTCATTAAGATCTCGTACATCTCTTGGATTTGCATTGAAGAAACCCGAACATCGTTTCTCAATCTGTGACAATACTTGTTCCATTATGGATGAAGAGCGTTGAGGAATTTCAGGTTTGTCTCGAGCTCTGTCTTGTTCACATTTATCTTACGTAGATCAATCAGTACTGTGCAAAATCTGTCGAAAACACTCTTTAGAGACTCAGTTTCTTTGGCTTTAAACTCCTCAAAATTGTTCATATAACGTGTATGTGGGAGTTGGGTTGCGACCGATGAAACAAACATAATCTTTTCCAATTGTGCCCACAACAGATTTGGATAATCCTTGCAATGATCAACACGGTTGTAGACAGAGTTTGGTAAAGCTAGCATCAGGTTAGCTTTTAATTCTCGATCAGCTTTCATACGCGAAGCCTCTTTAGTTGTTACGGGAGTCTCTTTGTTAGGCTTTACGACAAGTCCTTTAGTGAGAGACTTCATCATGGTATCTCCATTAACTTGACGCTCGATGAAGTTCAGGAACCGATCTTGCCATTGAGTGAATTCGTTTTCGTTGATCAGTACTGGAGGACGAGTTTCTGTGCCCAATGACATCATTACATCGTTTTTTTTAGACCTGGGCTTGAAAAGCAAACTTTGCAGAATCCATGGAGACAGAAAAATTTCCATGTCTGGACTGAGCTGGCACAAACTAGAGGTTTGTGCGAATAAACAGTGACGCAAAGGAGTCTTTGCGTGACAAGAAAGTGGCGCAAAGTTGATTTGCGTGAAACGTTCTTGGCGCAAACTTGAGTTTGAGTGATGAGAAGATGGCGAGAACTTTTACTTAAGCAGAAGATGATGCAAAACTGACTTTGCGTGAGTAAGAGGTGGTGCAAAGTTTAACTTGCGCGATACGTTGCTAACGCGAACTTTACTTCCAGATAGAAAGAACATTCCTTTGCGTGAAAAGAAGGTGACGCACAACTTAGATTTGCGCGAGAATGCTTGTTTTGCGTGAAGAACTATCGAACCCTGAATCCGGAAAGATGAACTGGCACAAAGTTCGATGAACTAGCGCAAATTTTGGATCTGGCGCAAACCGCTGAAAATCAAGAAACAACTTCAAAAATTGATTACAGATACGAATTTAAAGAAAATTTCTCACAAACAATTGATCGAAAACAGTTTTATAACAACTTTCAAACAAATAGTCCGATCAAAAACCACAAAATCAAGAATTTGTAATAAGAACAGTACGTAAACACGTATTTTTAGAAACTCGAAATTCTTCCAAATTGAACATCAAAACCTGATTTTCTTGAAAACTGATGTGAATCAAATATGTTCTACTATCAAAATCGAATCCAACAAACCAATTTTCAGAAAAATTTGTTCAAAAACCAATCCAAATTTGATGAAAAATCAAAAAATAAGATTTTCTTGAAAAGATCAAGAAAATCGATCGAATTTTCTGATTTAACTAGAAATTCAAAATCAAAAACATGAATCTCTCAATCCTCTCAGATTTAGATTGGCTCTGATACCAATTGATAATCCAAGATCACTAAATCACTTAGAGAGAGAAAGTTGAGAGAGAGAGAGATGAAGCACAGAATGTGTTCTGGTATTGAATGTGCGTGAAAAACCTTACAAAGACAAAGCCACAAGGGACTTAAATACCCTTGGCTTATATAACACAATATATGACACTAAACACTGTATAAGACCAAGCCTATAAATACAATGATTACTATAAAATCACACTTAACACTTACGATTATTATTTGCTTTGGACGATACTAGTGACCCATGTATACGTGCATGATTCACTGGTTGCTATAGCCTTTTGAGCTTATATTCCACCAACACCACCTAAACGACGGTTCATGTCGTCTATCCGATGGTCGATACGTATCCCACTACCTCTGGCACCACGTGCCTGACATCCATGATGTCATCAAGATTTTCGGCGATTCCATTTTCCATGCTAACCAATTCAGTTTCCCAAAGAAACCAATTGTAACATCCTAAAATTCAGAGTAATTTAATACTTCATAAATAAGGAAATATGACATCTGTATTGCTATAAACTTCTCAAACAGTGTATCAGTCCTTAAGACTTTACAAAAACCTGTACGGATTTAGAATTCATCAACAGACTAATCTAAACATAACTATCTAGATTACATCAGTTGACAATCCAAAATTCATCAAAAGAATGGGACTTAACAATGCCCAACTATCAACACTTTAGTCATCTCAAAATGCCTCGAGACCCAACTCGTCTCTCAAAACCCAGTGCATCCCACCGCTAAGGGAAACCTGTAATACATATCATTTGAGAAAAAGTGTCAGACTTAAAGCCTGGTGAGAACATACAGTTTATAAAGCTCAAAAGATATAAACATTTCTATCATAAGATAATATTCCCAAAGAGGTTAAATCTTACAATTGAAACCTTTGCCACAACCGGGCTTTTCCGTTATAAACATGTCATCAAATGACCAACGATAAAACATTTTACCAAGGATTGTGGCGTAACACAAAGTAGGCCAAAATCCGAGTTATGAGCTAAACAATTGGAATCCAAGGATACGAACACATAGGTCCATGCTACAACGTAAGATCGAGCCCCCAAGCAAAACCAATGTATACTCCTTCACTAGGATCACTATGAACCATGGCTAGTATCCGGCCTCACATAACCGTACCAAGTTGCCCCCGAGGATCATATGCATCCATAGCTACAAAATGGGGAATATGACATCCCAACAATACAGTCGACTCAAAACCTAGGGATCCGCTAGTAATGGTACAGACTCGTCACAACAACATATGTGACCAACCATAAATAAACATATGGTATAAACACAGTTTATAAAACAAAATGTCATTTCGGAAGTAAGAATGAAAATCATTAAAAACGAGTTCTTAAACATTCTTTTCACATATCCACATAATGTGCAAGTAAAACATTATTTTACTTCAATAAGATAAGATCCATCATTTTAGTAAACACAAATGATCGGGAACCCTAAAATCTCCCAAAATTCAAGTTATATCAAATATGTAGAAAACTTAAATATGAAACCATTGAGATATATAGGAGTTCCAAAAGGTAACTTTTGATATGTATAAAGTTTAAAATGATAGTAGGAATTCACCCAATAGGTTTATACGAAAACCCGAAAAACCAGATATCGACCCTCTTGACAAGACGAAGCTTTCTACACCGGAACCTCGGATCGAAAACTAGATAATAATCACCAAACTCTAGAGAGAGAAATAACTAGAGAGAGGATGAGAGAGTTTGAGAAAAGTGATGAAAACCCAAATGAGATATTTGATGAAAACCAAATTAAAGTCGGCCAGGCAACCTCGCGGGTTATGCCACGACCTCAACTCGCGGCATAACTCTCCCGTGCCTTCAAACCCTAAAACCAACAGAGGACTTCGCGACCTATGCCGCGACTCCAAGTCGCGAGCAAGTCGCGAAACTCACTGGAAGTTCACATTTTCACCGAAAACCATAAACTCGAACGATATACTAAACGGGGTGTTAACGATATATGTATAATGAAAATCCAGGTTGTTACACCAATTTAGTTACCAAGTAATTAGATTGAATAATCGACCACCACATATCAAAAAACCTCCGATTAGTTTTCTTTTTGTGTGAGATTTGAAATTCAAAATAATAAATTCGAATTTAAATCTTGGGGAGCAAACTGTTTTGGTAAAAAATCACACCCTTGATCCACGACAATATTTCCCTCAACCACGACATCAATAACCAAAGTTCATACGACCAACGATCATACTACTTGTGATCATGGTTATCTTCAACGGACAGAATCCTCGACCCATGGTCGATGACTATTCACATTCGATCCTTGATCGATGATTATGTATCCATGATTGAAGTTTCCTTCGACGACGTTATATTAATGACATACATTTATTACATCAATAGTTATGTATGATTTTTATTGCAGGAATAAAGACACATGCAATCATTAATTGCGAAGAGCCACAACGTAAAGTTAAGAGTCTAGACAAGTTAATGACAACAGTTTTCTTCATTTAAGGCCAATTAAAGTCGACCATTGGCCCTATCTGACAAATCAACTATAAAAGGTCAGAAGATCACAAGAAATAGAGACTCATCAATATGCATCAACAAGTAAATAATACAAGTAAAACTTTTCTATATTGTTTATTAATTTCCCACGACCGATGTATTAAATTACTCTTACTATTGTATTTGTTCTAAAGAACGAAGTCCCTGATTGACGTCCATAGTGCATCGATGATCTCCTGTATTGTTCAAAGTTTTTCCCTCGCTTAAGGGTTTTTCCGCATCACCAACTCTCTTGTCTCATTTGTTCTTACTTTTTGTTATTCTCCTAGTCTCTACCTTAAATTGGTTGATCTTTGGTTGTTAAAAGTTATAGAAACAAAACTTAAGTTATATTTAGGGTAATTTTGGCATAAACAGCTTCATACTGTGAAACAACACAATATTGCTAATGTGAAAATATAGTTTTTTTCACCTACTGCAATAATGTTGTGTTGTTTCACATGCTGAAACAATGTAATGTTGTTTCACAATGTAAAAAGAAACCAAAACTGAAGTGAATACTGAATAGTGTTGTGAAACACTAAAATGTTGTTTCACAAGGTGATAACATACGAGGTAAATCACTTTTATTGTTTCATTTAAAATTTGCAAATTTCTAAAAAATGTAAATTAAAAGAAAGTATATGATGATACTGGTGTCAAATTAGAGTAAAATGCTCGTTTTTTACATATATTTTTATTTAAAATTTTATCATAATTAACTAAATTTGATTTAAAAAGAAGATAGTTTTTAACTTAATTTAAATTATATTATTTCATTAAGAGATAGAAAGGGGAGAGATTTACGTATATGAGAGTCTTCCAAATATAGTTTGCAGATCATAGGAGTAATCATAAGATTGAAATTATTTACCTTTATGCCCTTTCGAGAGCCATGTTTGTATGTGAATCACATTATATATGTAAAATCTTATCTCTCAACTCTCACCATTGATTAATCTTGATTGTGGTTGAGATTGGTTCTTAAATTTCTCAACCTTTTTGTAGTTCTCATTTCATTTGCCCTCCCCTCTATATATATACACACACACATGGGGGCTGATCATTTTAGAACCATAAAATTGTAAGAGCACTGGGAACAGTGCATCATTGCTATTTCATATGAAATTTTCCATCAAACATTAGGATTTAGATTATTAATTAGCATAATTTCTTTCAAAATGTGTTTTTTTTATATGTATTTATTTCACAATGTGAAATCTTTTGACGTTTTCTTGAAACAAACAATGCATTGTAAACCACATACATATAAAATAAACACATTGTGAAAGAAATATATGTCAATTAATACATTTAGTACTAGCTTTAGATAAAAAAAAACCATGTGAAATAATACTTTATGGTAAAAGTTCTAATAGTTATTGTTAATGCCAAAAACTACCCCTTGGGATAACTTAAGCTTGATGTGGAGCTTAACAACTAAAGACGGTATTCTTCGAACAACACCCGACAAAAATAAAGAATAACAAATGAACACAAGCAATTGATGAAGCAGAAAAATCCCCGTCGAGGCTAAAAAACCGTGGACGACAACTGAAGTCGTCAATGCACTATGGACGTCAAACAGGAACGTCAACCTTAGTAACAGGTGTCGAGAGTAGAAAAGAGTATAATATGGACAAAAAATAAGTAAATCGTGCGATGAACAACTGTTTGTCGTGAGTATCATGGTTCAAAAGAGTATTCTTCTTTTCTTCTCAAAGATTCTAGTCGGGGCTTCAATGATCTGATATCCTTCATTTATATAAGATCTTGGTTTGTGAATGTGTCCTTTATGTACATTAATGTAAGCAACAGTCTTGACTTGAATGATCTTGATGGCAGTCTCCAGTTATATCCGTTTGAGCATTGATGACTAACGTTCTGCATTAAAGAGACATTGAAACATGGTCTCGTTGTTAGTAACGGTAAATGCGTGCCATTAGATATCAATGATTGTCGCTACTTGGCGACGCTCGATGTCGTTGGGTATCGATCGTATGCCAGGGGCAACTCATGACGATCATCAAATAGTGACGACTGATAGTCTTAGAGTCTTGGATCGTCAAGACATGTTTTTAAGGAATTTGTGGTCATATGAATCTTACGTCTGTTGTAACTTCGAGATTTTTACCCAAACAATTATCATAACATATATGGATCTCATTTGATTACATTCTTATTCATACATACATACATACATACATACATACATACATACATACATACATACATACATACATACATACATACATACATACATACATACATACATACATACCTACCTACCTACCTACCTACCTACCTACCTACCTACCTACCTACCTACATACATACATACATACATACATACATACATACATACATACATACATACATACATACATACATACATACATACATACATACATACATACATACATACATACACATGCATTCATACATACATACCTACATACACACATACATTCATACATACATACATACATATATATGTTAGTGAATGCCCAATAACCAATCATATAATGATTGTAACTTTAAGTTTTGTTACATTAAATTAATAAATAAATAAAAAAGGCATTGCCCATTTTATTGTCTATATTATATTTTGTGTTTTAATTATTCATAATAAATAACCTTAGAATAATGTATTCTAAATGTCTCTGGTTAAATATTATTTTGTTTTTAATGTTGAAGTAATATGATAACAACTAGCATATGTAGGGATTCATATAGAGATATCCAATCTGCATATGGGTATAAAATGGAGATTTTGTGTATCGGACGTGACTCGCTATGAGAGCACTGTATTGGATGTCATGTGAGTGTCATAAGTGTTTCTCATGTGGTCAATGTACATGTTCTTCTTTGACTTGAGAACATGGAGTTTGTTATGTGTGAGTGATGTATTTTGACATTTATTCTAATCATTCCATAACAGGGTGACAAAATGATAGTTGTTATGTTATAAATCACATGGTAGAACTAGCATGTATCAAGATAGGATTTGTCCCTCCTTTATGACGAGGTGACACATTTAATCTCTCGTCTTCTATCTGGACATCAAGGACAAAAGAATTAAACGTGTAAACTAAAATAGACTACATATCGATAATTTATTATATCACCGATTCTCGTCATTTGGGTAACATTGATGTATTGCTAGATATCGCTCAACGTTTATAAATATCAATACAAGATTTATATTTATTACCAACAAGTTAAGAACCTATTGGGTCACACACTTTGAACATATCTGAATAAGGAATTTCAGTAATTAAAATGTTTAACTATTATATCTGATTTGTATTGATTTAATTTGATTAAATAAAAATCTGATATTATTTATGTTGGACATAAATTAGGTTGACTAGTGATGGTCTTAAAATAGGAGTGATGGTTTATGGATACTTTTACACTCAAGTAAGGTGTAGGGATGGTGGTAGTTATATGTCATACTTCTCAATACTATAAAATGTATGACATTTTTATGCAAGTAAATTGTCTTGAAAATTTTCTCTCCATAACCTACAATCATATGCTCTCTTTTCTCTCTAAGTTTTGAAACTGTGACTAGCATCACGAGAAGGCAAAGATTTCGAATTGTTCGTGTGGATACCGTGGAGGCATCAAGCTTTGTTTTTTTTACTGTGATTCAAAGTTTCGCTAACTATGAGGTATAATTTTGAAACACCCGAATTATTCTGGTTCGTATGGGTCCTTGGAGGGTCATGGTTTTTATTTTCTGTTATGTTTGAGATCTCGTAACCCAACAGTGGTATCAAAGCTACTTACGAACCTCTAAATCGGTTTTTTGTGACATGGATGCTATATCAAAAACTGTTTTACTGTAGTATGTTTTTGTTTCGTAAATTTTTTGGTTTTTTTGTCTCATAAATATTCTGAATCTGGAAAAACTTAAAACATAAAAAATCTAGTCTTTCTGTTAACTTTTCCACAGGCTTTTGAATCGCATCATTTTGACTTTGTATGAAGTTTTTATGAATGTTTTACGACAGTGTCGCAATGTTGTTCGAAAATCGAACCCCCTACGGGTTTGACTTAGATTTTTACCCATAAGGGTTCTAGATCTTTGAAATCCTAAAACATATAAGATGTAGATCTTTTTGTTAGTTTTCCAAAGAATTTTGAATCACCTTTTTTCGATATCGTATGAATTTTGTATTATTTTTATACGGTGTTGTTGCAAATCGGTTTTATGTTTCAATGTGATTGAATATGTATGTGATTTGCTTGGTGAATGGTTATAGCCTTTAGTCATGGATGTATTATATTTGATAAATACGACTTGCACGTCACGCCTTTCTCTATATACTCTCTTTGTACGTTCACCTCTCATCCAATCCCCTCGAATGTAACTCGAAGTTGCTTTGTTGGCAATGTAAAGTATTTTTTTTTGTATAAAAGAAAGCAAGAGATGGAGGCGTCATGAAGATGAGAAGACTTAGAACCATGTGAGTTTATTTTATGTAATGATATTCATACTTGGCTCTATAAATATCGCATAGGGGGGCTATAATCATCTCACATTTATTTTTATGCTTTGTTTTACACATTATATATTGTGATATATTATGCGTGGTTGTATGTATGTGATACTTGTTACATTTTTTTTTTAAATATGACTTTAAAATATATAAGTAAAAGGAGTTTTACAAATCAAAATGAGTTTTGATAAAATAAAAAATTGATATTTATATAAGATATAAAATGGATCGTCGATCTTCAATGATAAGGTCTTAGTACATCATATTAAGATTTCAACCGGTTTTGTCACAAAGGCCTAAACTGCCAAAGAAAGGAAGGTATTCAAGTGATTCTCGTGATCCTCCTCCAATCTAGATTCCGATTAAATCAAGTATGAGGAAACGATCTATTACAACAGAAAAAATGTTAAAATCAAACTAACTAAAATCCCTCACGAAAATATTAAGTTTAAGATGCCTTCCAAACATGGCACTTGTCAAGACTTTGATCATCGAGGGTGGGTCATGCTAAAGTTGGGTACTCTCTTTAATTTTCGTAAGTTAAGGTAAGAATAGGATTCCTACAAGCCATTTTGGGTCAGACTTAACCAGATTAAGCCAAATAGGATTAGGGATTTTGAGGCATAGGTTGGAAACATTCATATGATGAATTTTTAAATAAAATTTATTCATCCAACTATCCAAGAGTTACGTAGAGATGTAATTAGCAATAGTGTTTCTTACTTAAAACGTTATTGGTTGATCGGTTAGCTAAAGCTAAATTGATCGATAATGAGAATATGGATCTTGGGCCGCTAGAAAGCTTATGGCGTTTTCTGAAACAATAAAAGAGAGATGTAGTTTTGATTAAAATAGTGCGAGCTTGTTTGATGGAAGTCCTTATTAAACAATAATAATTTCGTGACACTAAGAACTCTGTGTTTCTATTGTAGATTACCAATGGCACAAACAAACAATGGAAACAAAAACGTCTTGCAATCGATGCTTGAGAAAGGAACGCTAAATGGAACAAATTTCATCAATTGGTAATGCAATTTGTCCTCAAAGCTTAAAAGAAACTATATGTCTTGATGTAACAAATCCCTGAAGAGCCTAATTCCAGTGCTCCTAGAACTGAAAATGACACTTTTTAAAAACTTGATGAGGATGTTTTGGACGTCTCATGTCTAATGCTAATAACCATGGAACCTGATCTTCATAAGCAACATGAAAGCATGTGCGTTCGATATGATCGAACACCTAAAATTGCTATTCCAAGAGCAATCTAGACATGACAGGTACGAAATATTCAAGGAATTGTTCTACTGTAGAATGTCCGAAGGTAGTCTCGTTGGCACTCATATGTTTAAAATTATTGGGCATATTGAGCGTCTTGAAGGACTAGGTTTCTCTTTACGAAAGGAGTTAGCCATTGATGTAGTTTTGCAATCGTTGCCAAATAGCTATAGTCAATTCGTGATGAACTACAACATGTATGACTTTGACAAATCCCTTCCAGAATTTCTCAACATGTTACGAACAGCCGAGGAAGAGCTTGTAAAGAAAAATTCCACCATTTTGATGGTCCGTAAGGACAAGGAATGGAAAGGCAAAGGAAAGGAAAGTCCATTGCCAAACCCACTTCTAAATCTTTGAAGACAAAAGGAGGCATTAAGAAATCCAAGGTAATTGTACCTAAGGAGGGTGGGAGATTTCATTGCAACAAACTCGGACATTGGAGGAGGAACTGTCCACTCTACCCTTAAGAAAAGAAGAAAGGAAGTGTAACTTCCACTTTAGGTATCTATGTGATAGAAGCTAATCTTTCTACTTCTTGTACATCATGGGTATCAGATACCGGATGTGGTTCTCATATTTGTAGAAACATGGGAAATGGGGCAAAGGTTGCTGCTATAGCTGTAGGATCTACTTTGTTAACTTTACCGACCAGATTAATATTAGAACTTGATGACTGTTATTGCTTACCATCTATTTCTGGAAATTTGATTTCTGTATCTTGTTTGGACAGTAAAGGTTTTACCTTTAATATTAGGAACAAATGTTATTCATTCTCTTTTGGTAATATATATTATGGTGACAGAAGTTTGATTAATTGTCTTTATGTTCTTAATATGAATAATCTGATTTATAACATAGATAAAAGGGAGGTCAAATTGAATAGTTCGAATTTAACCTATCTCTGGCATTGACGTCTTGGCCATATAAATGAAACTCGGATTTCCAAACTCCATAAAGATGGATTATTGAACAAATTAGATTTTGAATCATATGGTACATGTGAAGCTTGTTTAATTGGAAACATGACAAAGTATCTTTTTGTTGGACAAAATGGGAGACCAAGTTATGCATTGGGAATCATACGTAGTGATGTATGTGGTCCAATGAACATACAAGCCATAGGTAGTTATAGATACCTCATTACATTTACTGATGATCTCAGTAGGTTCGGCTATGTATATTTAATGCAACATAAGTCTGAGTCCTTTGAAATGTTAAAGGAATTTCAAGAAATTCCTTGTACAAAACCAACTTGGAAAGAGTATTAAAATTCTTCGATCTGATCGAGGCGGTGAATACTTAGACCATGCTTTTCTTCATCTTCTTAGAAATTGTGGTATTTTATTACAACTCCCTCCACCTGAAACACCACAGTGGAATGGTGTCTCTGAAAGGAAGAATCGTACACTGTTGGACATGGTACAATCTATGATGAGTCAAGATGATCTTCCAACGTCCTTTTGGGGATATGCTTTAGAGACAACGACTTTCACACTAAATCGGGTTCCATCAAAATCTGTTGAAAAGACACCGTATGAGATATGGACTGGGAAGAGTTATAAATTATCTTTTATGAAGATTTGGGGTTGTGAGGTTTACGTATGTCGTCTAATCACAACTAAATTAGAACCAAAATCTGATAGATGCATATTTGTAGGATATCCCAAAGAAACTCTGGGATACTATTTCTAGCATCCTCACGACAATAAAGTGTTTGTTGGGAGTACTGGTGTCTTCATGTAAAAGGAATTTTTTTTCCAAAGGTATCAGTGGGAGGAATGTAGAACTTGAAGTTGTTCAAGATCAAAATATGTCAACACAAATAGAACCAACACAGACACCACCAGTAATTGTGGATCCACAAAGTGATGTGGAAAGGTGTTAGATAAAGTTTTGAGTCAATTTGTAATGTAAGTTTACTTTGTTTAGTTGACTTTTCAATGTATGCTTGTATAGAGTTCAAGGCATGTTTGACCCTATATATAACTTTCTTTAGTCTTGTTTTTGTAAGCATGTTAGAAGTTGTCTACGCATGTCATTAGAGTCATTCATGTTTGTAATGTGTCTTTGTGAGATATATGACTATAGTGACATTTGATCAAAATTATCTCATCTTTGTTCATTGATTGTTATTTAATTTGGTATGATTGTTTGAAACCTGGGATCACAATTGGTATCAGAGTTAGATCAGATTAATCAGAGAAAATCAACATCATGTTTTGAAGCAGAAAATTACGTATTTCCAGATTTTAAAAAGTTATTGTTCCATTGAAATCAAGATTTTGATTGAATGATGATTTGGATGTGAAATTGAGTTTACTGTGATCACCAAGTATAGTGGAACATTTCTTGTTTGGATTGGATGTTCAAACAACCAACAAATTGGACGAATTGAATCATTATTTCCAATTTTAGAAACCTTTCACTTTCGGACTGTCAAGATTCAATTCCCAGAAACATGTTTGTTCTTGATGAAATTTACTCTACAGGGTTGTTTTCGATGGTATAGAGATCAATTCAACAAAGTTTCAGATTCAAACTACAAGATTTGGGTGGATTTCTGTTGAAAAGTTGGAAAATATATTCAAGATTCAAAGAATTCGCATATTCAATGAAGAACTCGCAGGGCTAAGGAATTCGCAGATTGGTTGATTTTATTGTTCTTAAAGGAAGAATTCGAACAAGAGTATATACGAAAAGTTAAAATTTCGCACAGAGCCTTATACGAAAAGGAGGAATTCACATCTGAGTCTTAGAAAGTTTTCTAAGTGAGAAATTCGCACAAGTTCATACGAAAAGCTCAGAATTCGCATCCTACCTTATGCAAAAAATCAAGAACTCGCAAATAAGCTCATGCGAAAAGTGAGGTTTATCTTTCTTTCTTATGCGAATTGTGTTCCTTATACGAATTCTTAGTGCATGTGAATTGTTTGTTGTGAGTGTCATACGGATTCTGTACTTGTAATCAATTTTGAGTGATTTTTCTGTATTTTTACTGCTGATTTTTCTGATTATCTGACTAACGATCTTTTCAAGCTATATTTTTCAGATAAACACTAATCATGCCTTATATAGATGAGAAGGGAAACCTATTTCTCACCAACAGAGATTGTGCATTGTCATACATGCCAGAAATACCAAAGATTGAGGCTGAGAATGAAAAGCTCAAAATTCATAATTCAAAGCTGAAAGCAGAAATTGATACTTTGAATGTCAAACTTACAAAGGCTGAGACATAAGTATCAACATATCAAGCAAAAGGCAAAGAATGGCTGAAGAAAGTAGATGAGAGACACAAGAATGAGAAAGTTGAACTTGAGAAATCTTTCAACCAAAAGTTATCTGAGCTTTCAAAGAAAGCTGAGTCAGAGAAGAAAGAGTTAGAAATCAATTATGCCAAACTGTTTAAATAAGTATCTGAATTTGAAAAAATAGTTATTACTGAAATAGATATCTTTGACAAAGAAAAGAAAAATACTGAAAGGAAAAATACTTTACTTTTCAAAGAGATATCTGAGAAAAATCAGAACATGGAAAAAGAGTTTGAGACTGAAAGAAAACATTTTGAAAATGGGATTTCTAAACTTACTAACAAGTTGGTTGTTTTATCTTCAGATATACAGAAGGGACAGAAGAGTAAATCTGATGTGTAAAGTAAATCTGATAAACTTTGCAATGAGAAAACCAAGTTGAATGACAAGATCAATCAACTTGAGAAAGCTAATGTTGATCTATCTGACAAGTTAGCATCTGAAACACCTGTATTATCTTCTTATGATGATGATTCAGCTGAATCAGTTTGCTCATTTCAATCAGTATCTAACTTATTTCAAAAGATGATTTTCAAGAGAAAAACTGTCAAACCTGAAATCTTGAAAACAGATCAGATTAAACCTTCTAGTCAACTTTATGTTAAATTTGCTGATAAATATGTTGCTTATTCTGGACTCAAAGCTTCTAACAAAGAAAAGATGATTTGGGTTGTAAAGGGATCTCCAGAATCAGCAAAATACTAGAAATCATCTACACAAACTAAACAGAGAAAGAAGAACATAACTGAAAAAGGTATTGCTTTTACACCTGATGCTATTAAGTCTACCAAGCATCTTATCAGGTTATCTAGAAGCAAACTTTGCTGTTCTTACTGTTGCAATGATGATTTTGTACACAAAGCACATATCCATAAAAGGTATTATTCTCATAAGAACTTTAATGATACTGCATATCACAGAGGTGGAAACTGCTCAAAGAAGTTTTCACATACTAATCAGACTGGACCCAAATTCATCTGGGTACCAAAACCAATTAAACTTGTGATGCAGAACCTGAACTCAAAAAGGAGTAAGAAGTACAATGACTTCTAAACATATCAATTTAGTACTCGGACTTCAATGTCAAGATTCTGACAAGATCTTTGAATGTCAAATCATAACAGGGAGTTTTTTCTTAAAATTGTCATCAATTGCAAGTTGGGAGAATGTTATTGTTATATCTTATATAAGTGGAGGCTGTTTTTGAAAAGAAAGAAACTGATCTAAATTGTTATATTTCTACATGTATACAGATATGAAGGGGGAGCATATCCGTAAATCAAGAAAGATCTACAACATGTCAAGGGGGAGCTAGCAAAGAAAACACAACAAGATATATCAAGAAAGAACAAAGTCATGACAAGAGTCAGAAGAAACAGACATCAAGTCAAGGGGGAGTTAAACAGATTAAATCTAAAAAGGGTTGTAAGTGTGAAGTGTGTGTAAATTGCTTTTGAAACTTAAAAATAGTTAAAAATGTCATTTTTGGAAAATTTCCATTCAAGGAAAGTTTCTATTTTTGGCAAGTTTTGAAAAGTTTCCTAAAATAGAAATTTTCCAAGTTTAGAATGTTTTTCAAAAGATGGAAAAGTTGCTAAGACCAGAATTTGCATAACCCTATCATGCGAAATCTTCAGAATTCGTATGTGTGTTACACGAATTCTTGGAATTCGCATGTGTGTCTCATACGAATTCTAACTTTTCGCATGTGCCTTTATGCGAGAAGTGAAGAATTCGCATTACACTGTCATACGAATTCTTGTTCTCACACAAAATTCGCATATCGAGCCGTGCGAATTCTCACACACTCATTGTCTATTCTTCTAGACAATTCGTATACATGTCATTTGCGAAAAGTGAGAGGTCCAGTATACTCGTGCCACATGTCTTCATTATTCTTGAGTATAAATAGGGTTTATGTCTACGAAATCCTCACTTTTCGTATATTTCTTGATCATACGAGTTCTTTCCAGAGCACAAACCCTTAAAACCCTACTCTGCGACTTCGAAACTTCATTCGATTTCTTCTTGATTTTCTTGATTCAAAGGTTAATATTTCTTGATTTGTTTGTAATTTGTTGTTTGTATCGTATCTATCATTTGTTCTTTGCAGGGTTACCCTATCTGGATTAGTATTAGGGGTTCGATATTGAGACTATTCATCTTCAAGAATCGACTGAACTTTGAAAATCTTCGAATAAATTGATCTTGATTATTTCTTTATGTTGATTGGAACTAAAATGGATATTCAAATGATAAAATCAAACTTCAGTAACCAATAATTTTAACCTAAGTAATTTGTTTTGAGATTTGATTGGATTCCACCTTTCGACTGATATTCATGTGTTCTTGGTGAAAATTCAATGTTAAGGGTTAATATGTGTGTTAATCTCAGATTTCTTGGATAAAAAGGGTTTCTAATCATAAATCGATCATTACAGATTCAAAATATTGGGTTAAAATTCAAAATTAAACCTTTGGTAATCTGGGTTCATATGAATATTTATATGAATGTTCTTGAGGTTCATGGGCAATACATAGAAATTATCAAGAAAATCTTTAATATTTGAATTTTAGAGGGTTCTTACGAATTCATGTTGATTAATGGTTTCATATGAATTCTTAGTCTTCAGTGTCAAAAATTCCAAGTCCACAATTCGTACATATTGTTCATACGATTTCTTGGGATTGTTTTGATAAATTCTAAGTGAGGAATTCATATAAGGTGTCATACGAATTCTTGGTTGGTTTTCATTTCCTAAGTGCAGAATTCGCATACCCCTATCATGCGAATTCTACACTTGTCATTTTTCAAAAATGATTTTTAAGTGTCAAAACCTCATTTTTCACTAACCAATAGGACCCTGTCCAACATTGCTCATCTTTTTCAGGTACAATGGCAGAACCATCAGTTGACCAACATGTTCAGACTGGTGACAATTAACCACATGAGGCTTCTGAGCAGTTTCCAATGCCATCATCCAGATTAGATTTTCAAGTGCCACAAGATGCCAATCCTGATCTCTTTCTGATTTCACCAGTTGAGATGAAACCCCAACAACCTAACAAATATCATCTGCAATTCAGCATCAAGATTGATCCATTGGTACTGGACATTCTGAGAAACCATCCTCTCAGGAATGCTCTAACAGCAGTAACAGTAGTTCCTGAACTTTATGTTCAGCAAGCCTGGAAGACTATCAGGTTTAGTCACATGAAGGAGAAAGGAGAGAGATTACCAATTTTCAAGCTGGAGATAGATCACTTCACATCTGTCTTGACCCAATAAAGACTGAGATTCGTCTTAAGTCTACTTTCTGAAACAACAAGAGAGGGCAGAACTTCCTATGATGAGTTGCCATCAGACAATGAAGTGTTCAAGGGAATCAGAGATATGGGGTATCTTGGCCAGATGACTCAAGTCAGTTACTTTAAGAAAAACAATTTGCCACCATTCTAGTATACCCTATTCTTAGTAATCAACAGATGTCTGACAACAAAGATCTATGGAACAGATAATGCCAGCATTCACATACTGAAGCTCTTCTACTCTATTGTTCATGACTTGCACATTGACTATGCCAGTATCTTCTGGACCGAGCTATATGAAAAGGTGGCTGCAAAGAAGACTTCAAAAGCACCGAACTACATCCCGTACCAGAGATTCATGACCCTTATTGTTAGAAGTATGATGAGGAGCAACTCACATATACCAAAAAGGGGAAATCATCCTCATGCTCCAATCAGTGAGATGAGATATCTTATGAAGCAAAAAGTGCGTTTGCATTTCTTACGGTCACTGGTTCGGAGGATCTTGATGTTAGTAAATTTGAAGAAGCGTGCAGAGTTGGGGTTGAGGTCTCCCTTGAAGATATTGAGCGCACTGTTAATGAAATATTTGAAGAGAAAAAGAGTGCAATACTAGAGCAACGCTACCGAACAAATGTTGGTGATCTATTTGCTCATGTACGTAAGAAGCAGCCTTGGGCCGACCCAAAGATTGTTAGAGAATAAATATGTTGGATACAAGATCAAGAAGACTGAAGGTCAAAGTTCAAGAAAATCAAAGCTGAAGAAAGTCAACTTTCATCAAAGTCAAAGTCTTTTGTAATAAAAGTCAACATTTTTGTATTGTATTTTAGTTTCCTTGTTTTAGTTGTAAGTATAAATAGTTTCCTTTCCTTTGGTAATTAGAAGAGAACTTAATTGAATCATTATTTAGTTGTATTTTATAGAGAGAAATATCAGAGAGAAAGAGAATTCGTTAGAGAGAGATTGTAGAGAGAGAAAGTGTAATCTTGGAATTGAATTAAAATCAAACAGGTAATTTGATTGTTAATCTTGTTTGTTTGATTAATCTTGATTAGAAACTAGAATCTGGGAATATCAATTGGTATCAGAGCAGATCCAAATCTAAAATCAAGAAAAACAGAATGTTCGACACTGTGTTCTTCATGTTCAGATCTGTTTTTGAGTATTAGTGTATTTTTCGAGTTGTTTTTGATAAGATTTTGTTAGAATAGTGTAATCGATCGAGTTTGTATAGAAAGATTTGTCAATTGCACTGTAATCAATTCAAATTTTTGAATTTTTGTGGTTTTTCTGTTCACGAGTTCTTGACACTGTATGTGTATCAAATTTGTATCGTTTGCGTATTTGATCGAATTTTTGTGTTAGTTTTGTGTTTGAATTAGTTAGACGAGTGAATTGTCGAAGTATAATGTTGAATTTCTAGGTCTAAATGAGTTTTTGGTGCGATTTTGTTCGATTTTAGAGGTTTGAGGGTGTTCATCAAGGTTTGCAGGTGTTCATCAAGGTTTGTGGGTGTTCATCAAGGTTTGCGTGTGTTCATAAAAATTTGCGTTTCCTTCATTGAGAGTTGAGAATCGAGAAGTTCAAGTTTGCGTTTCATTTGAGAATCGAGAAGTTCAAGTTTGCGTTTCATTTGAGAATCGAGAAGTACAGGTTTGCGTTTCAATCAAGAATCGAGAAGTAAGGGTTGCGTTTTTAAACAAACGCAAAGTGATTCTCTGTCTTCAACGAGAAACGAGAAGTTGGTTTTGCGGTTTTAAGGACAAACGCAAAGTAGAAGTGTTTGGACTCAGAGACAAATTGTGGTTTGCAAAGTAGAAGTGTATCTTGCGTCTGCAATGTGAAGCGCAAAGTAGAAGTTTGCGTTCCCTGAGTGACATGCAAAGTTGAGGTTTGCGTTCCCCATATGACACGCAAAGTAGAGGTTTGCGTTCCCCGTATGACAAGCAAAGTAGAGGTTTGTGTTCCCCGTATGACACGCAAAGTATAGGTTTGCGTTCCCCGTATGACACGCAAAGTCAAGATTTGCGTTTCCCACTTGAAGGGGGACCCCCGTGCTAAGTCTGCAAAGGGGGATATATTTCTGGTTGTGATTAAAATTTCTGATTTTATATTTTAAGTTTTTTGTATTTTCTTGATTGTTTCATTTGGACTAACGATTAGTTTCTAGTTTCTTATTGCATATATTTCACAAACAGGTTTTAAACAAGATGACTTCTAAAGATGCTCTTTCAATTGGCACTGATGTCAAGCGACCTATACTGTTCAAAGGAGAGTATGAACAGTGGAAAGACAGATTCCTTGATTTTATAGACATATATGCAAATGGAGAGAATATTATGCTGTCAATCACAGAAGGTCCTATGGCACCAATCATGGTTCAAATACCAGATGATGATTCGTCTGATAGTGCAGATGGTACTGAGGAAAAAGATCAAAAGATGAAAACAGTGGCAGTGGATATCTCTCAGTATTCTGAAGAACAGAAAAGCCGATACAAAGCAGATAAACAAGCAAGATCCTTACTTCTTCAGAGCATTCCAAATGACATCTACATCAAGATAGACAGCTACAAGGGAAATGCTAAGAAGATGTGGGATCAGTTGCAAAAGATGATGATGGGTTCCAAAGTTGGTGTCACACCCCGCTAAAGCGGAAACACGAGGCGTAACAGCTCCGATGCCACAGCACAAGATTATAAACATACCAACATTTATTTAACAACCAAAATACATTACATTTTAGAGAACATAATATCGTTATCGTTTACAAATTACAAGTCTTTTAATCATAAGATACGCTTAACGCGAAAATAGTCTTGTGCTTGAAAATACGAGTACGCTGATAAAGCATCATGGGATTACCTTCTAGATTCCTGAAAAGCATGAATAAAAACCAAGGTCAACTACAAAGAGTTGGTGAGTTCACAGGTTTTGAATATGCACAAATCATTTTTATATGCAAGTTAACAATCGTAGAGCGTACGTAAAAACCAACTTCAATTCTTTGATTCATGAGTACCACAACTTAAATTTCTTTATGATGAGTGTAAGCAAAGACGAATTTTACGTTGAGCCACTACTAAGCCGTCCCTGACCAATTACAACGCCCCCGATGGACTAACTCAGCGGTGGTTCATGCCACATGTTTAGCCATCTTCTCTAGTATAGTGCACCCCTGCTCGTCAGCATTAAAGTGGGCTTGTCACACCAAATAGCGCTATCCACTAATACTATAGGTCCGATTTCTTCGAGTTAATAGTAGTGTCACGGGGTCTTAACATTAAAAACTCAACACATCAATTGCATACTCATCATATAGCTTAATTTTCCAAACGCTTTTAACAAAGCCTTATAAATTGTCAATTCGCAATTCTTTCAAACAATTCTCATGAATCCTTAAGTACGCAATTTAAACATGCTTTTCACCCCAAAATCAATTGAAAACGATAAAAATGGGGCAGTGAATACTCACCTTGATGCAATCAACGAGTGAAGCTTTACTTTAAACTTAATGAGTTTTGTCACGCCTTAACTTTCCCTATATAAGAGTTGCCATAAGAAACACATTAATACCCTATTCCGATGTCCAACCAATATGTCCAATTGTCCCATGAAATGCCATAAAATAAGTTTCTTAGTCCATAATTATTTTGTCTAAACAAAGTTCCAAAATAAAATAAGGCATTACTTAAACTTGATAACACAACTTTTCTGGATACAGCACATGCTGTCCAGAAAGTTATCCGGTAATTTCAACACGGAAACTTAACTTCTCAAGAGAATTATTTAATCACAAATTTTAGGATGGAACTATGGTATGTTTAGATTAAATCTGCACTTTTTCATAATTTTTGAATAATTTTTGGTACATCAAATCATTTTTATAAAATAAAGTGTCACTGCTTTTCGGATCAGTGACACACCTCACTTGTAACAGGTTTTTGAGGTATCAATTCTTGGAATTAGCTAGTGATCCATATATGGATGCAAACCTAACTCAAAATCCTAACATTTGGAAAAAGATTCACTAAATTTGGATGAGTAATGAGGGAGTTATGGCCTCTACAAGATAGGTGTATGAATCTGTCTTCACTGGACAGATTACACCATTTTCTTGTAAAATCTATTTAAGTGCCCAAATCAACTCCAAATTCAGTGTTTTCGGACTTTTTAGAAATCTAACACTCTAAATTAAAGTTTAGAAGCAAAAACCCCAAATTTGGACATGTGGTTTGTGAGTTGTGCAAGCTAGAAGTGAAGTCCATTTTCTGGACAGATTCTAAAATGAAGTAAATACTATTTTAAACCACAAATAATGATCATTAGACATGGTTTTTGATTATAAACCATGTCTTCACTCTTCATTGCATGATAAACTAACAAATGCATCATGGATTCATTGCAACCAAAATACTCATCCATATGCATGCATGTACAATATACCCATTTAAGTGATATTATCATCACTAATAAACTCTTAATCATATGGAATTTGGGAAATTCCATCTTAAGAGTATTTTTATACTAAATTTTTCATTGTAACAACATAGCTAAAAGTTCAATAACACCAAAATTTTGTGATTCAAGATACTCTACTTACAAAATTCACCATTATGATCAAAAACCCTAAATTTGATAATAACAAATTTTTCTTTGAAAACAAGAATCACTCATTTTATGATATTATATACATCAAATGTAATCCATCTCATTATCAAAAATCCAACTTGTATAACATTTAGATGTAAATTTTTACTTCTCAAACCCAACATTCAAAAATGAGAACATGCATAAGAAAATGTAGTTTTTGAGGTTACCTTGAAGATTTGAGATGGAAACTTGATTCTAACTTCAAATTGTTGATGGATTCTAGCTTGGATTTTGATTTTGAGTAACAAAATGAAATGGTGGTGGTGGTGGTGTGGGTTCTTCGGCCGAACAAAGAGAGGAGAGGGAAGAGTAGATGAAAAGTTAATTTTTGAGAAATGAGAAGTAATTCTAGTTTTTGAATTTGGTTTTCAATTATTAAATAATTAAAATTTGGTAGGATTAGGACAAGTGTCCTAATGACTCACCTACATAAAAAAAAATTTAATTTAATATTACTAATTAAATTACTAGTCTAATTTATAAAATATTAGATATATTTGAGAACCGAAATACCTGATTCTCAATATTTGCTAAATAAATGACAAATTTGAAAATTTTGCAATGCAAGAGAAATTAACATACTGATTTTTTATAGATTAAGGATTTTGGACTTTTATTTACTTATTTGGCATTTCTGGACAGTGATGGTCAGATGCGGAACTGTTCCGGGTTTTTAACGCAACTTCTAAATTTTTCGGGAAACTTTTTATCTTAAAGGCTTTTAATAAAATTTTAAAAGTGACAAAACTTATAAATTAATCTGAGGGTGCTAACCTCAATATTCAAAATTTGACAGGTGTCACAGTCTCCCCTCCTTCAAAGAATTTCGTCCCGAAATTTATGATTGATATTTCTGGACAGGCTTTTTATTAAACAACTTAGGATACTTGCGCTTTATGAAATCTTCTCTTTCCCAAGTATATTCAGGTCCATGACGTGAATTCCAACGGACCTTTAAAATTGGAATTTTGCTGCGCCTAAGACGTTTAGTTTCACGATCAAGAATCTCAATAGGTTCCTATCTAAAACACAGGCGCCCATCAACTTTTACTTCATCTGGGGACACAATCATTGATTTGTCTATCAAACATTTCTTTAAATTTGACACATGAAAAGTGTCATGAATAGCACTTAACTCTTGAGGTAGACTCAGCTTATAGGCTACTGGTCCAATTCTCTCCAGTACCTCAAACGGGCCAATATATCTTGGACTTAGTTTACCTCTTTTCCCGAATCTGATCAATCCTTTCCGTTTGTCCGTCTGTCTGTGGATGATATGCAGTACTCAGATCCAACCTGGTACCCAGTGCTTTCTGAAATGCTTGCCAAAATCGGGAAGTGAAACGACTATCTCTATCAGAAATGATAGATAGGGGTACTCCATGCCGAGAGACAATTTCATCTATATACAACTGCGCCAGCCTTTCTATTTTGAAGTCCTCTCTTATAGGGAGAAAATGCGCAGACTTCGTAAGTCGATCCACAATGACCCAAATTGCGTCGTTCCCTTTTCCAGTCCTGGGTAGTTTGGTGATAAAATCCATAGATACCTGATCCCATTTCCATTGTGGTATCTCAGGTTGTTGAAGAAGTCCGAAAGGCTTTTGATGCTCTGCTTTGACTTTTGCACAAGTCAAACATTTACTCACAAATTCAGCAATGTCCTTCTTCATTCCCGGCCACCAATAATATTCCTTCAATCCCTTGTACATTTTATCGGCTCCTGGGTGGACCGAGTACTTTGATTCGTGAGCTTCTTCCAAAATAATTGTTCGCAGATCATCAACCTTTGGTATCCAAACTTTATTCTTGAAATAACGAACTCCATCTGATCGTGATTCAAACTCTTTTTCCAGGTTATGCAAAGCTTCACAAGAAAAATTTTCTGTCTTCAATGCTTTTTCTTGAGCTTCACGAACTTGCGTCTTAATGCTTGATTGGACCAACATTCCCAAGGCACGTGTCCTTATTGGTTTTACTCTTTCTTTCCTGCTTAATGCATCAGCTACCACATTAGCTTTACCAGGATGATACTTTATTTCGCATTCATAATCATTAAGCAGCTCAACCCATCTCCGCTGTCTCATGTTCAACATTTTCTGATCAAAAATATGCTGAAGACTTTTGTGATCAGCATAGATGGTACATTTAGTGCCATAAAGGTAATGCCTCCAAATTTTTAATGCAAATACTACCGCACCCAATTCCAAGTCATGAGTGGTGTAATTCTTTTCATGAACTTTGAGTTGCCTTGACGCATAAGCTATAACCTTATTCCTCTGCATTAATACACATCCTAAGCCTTGATGTGATGCGTCACAATACACCACAAAGTCATCCGTACCTTCCGGTAACGCAAGAATTGGTGCGTCACATAACTTGCGCTTAAGTATTTGAAATGCTTCCTCCTGTTTTTCTTCCCAGACAAATTTCTTATCTTTCTGAGTCAGTGCTGTCAGCGGTTGAGCGATTTTTGAAAAATTCGCTATGAATCTTCGGTAGTAACCCGCCAAACCAAGAAATTGACGAATTTCTGTTGGTGTCCTTGGAGTTTCCCATTTCTTGATGGCTTCAACTTTTGCCGGGTCAACATGAATTCCTTTTTCATTAACCACATGACCCAGAAAGTGCACCTCTCGAAGCCAAAATTCACATTTGGAAAACTTAGCATACAACTTCTGATCTTTGAGAAGTTCTAAGATCAACTTCAAATGTTTCTTATGATCTTCCTTACTTCGTGAATAAATCAAAATGTCGTCTATGAATACAATCACGAACTTGTCTAAATACGGCCGACAGACTCTATTCATTAAATCCATGAAAACTGCCGGTGCGTTCGTCAATCCAAAGGGCATAACTAGAAACTCATAATGCCCATAACGAGTTCTAAATGCCGTCTTATCAATATCCCCTTCACGAACTCTCATTTGATGATATCCAGATCGCAAGTCAATCTTTGAGAAGTACGTTGCGCCTTGCAGTTGATCAACAGATCATCAATTCGAGGAAGTGGGTATCGATTCTTGAGGGTTAGCTTATTGAGTTCTCGGTAATCGATACACATTCGGAATGTTCCATCTTTCTTCTTAACAAAAAGAACTGGAGCTCCCCATGGCGAAGAACTGGGTCTGATAAATCCTTTGTCAAGCAGCTCTTGGAGTTGTTCAGACAATTCTTGCATTTCGGATGGCGCCAGACGGTATGGTGTCTTGGCCACTGGTGCAGCTCCCGGAATTAAATCAATGCGGAATTCGACTTGTCTCGGTGGAGGTAACCCAGGTAGATCTTCAGGAAATACTTCGGGAAAGTCTCGAACCACAGGAATATCTTGTAAGCACTTCTCCTTGATCTCTTTGTTGACTACATGAGCTAAATACGCAACATATTCCTTCCTTAATACTTCTGCATCTTCATGCAGGATACTATTCTTAACTTCCTTTTGGATTTTTCTCCGTGTACTATAAGTACTTCTCCTTGAGGTAACGGAATTCGAAGAGTCTTTTCGGAGCAACATATTTCCGCTTGGTTATTAGACAACCAGTCCATGCCCACAACTACGTCAAAGCTTCCTAACTTTATTGGAATTAGATCTATCTTAAATTCCTTTTGGATTACAAGACCTAAAAGTCTTATAGGTACATTCTTTTTCTATATTTGCACCGACTCCTGGTTGATTAGGTTGGTTAGCATTTAAACCCGCTGCTATCTGACTGACTAAGTTAGGAAGTGAAGCTAAGATTTTCTCGGATACGAGTCGTGCAATCTCAGGATCTTCTCTCCTTGGCGGCATAATTCTATTGCACAATTTATTTTAAAGCCACGTCAATATTTAATTCCAAATTCTTATTTCCCTTATTCCTATCCCTTAATCTTAATACAATATAAATTGTATTTGATTGATCATACATCTAATATAACAAAAATCAACCTTATGGAATTGAAATTCACAATTCTTAAACATACATAAACAATATAACATAAACATAATCATGATCATTACAAAACTACGCCATACATTCAATCATTCATCCAAAAATAATAGTCAAGCTATTTAATAATGTACTAATATGACGGGTTACACACCTTCAAAAGAAAGTTAGTTGTCCAAATATCCATAAGCAAACCACGCTACTAATTTCCGAAAAATGACACCATCAACCACGCTATCACAACCACTAAAAGTCCCATCACCACCGATAAGCAAGAGTGCAACCAGGCTACCATCGCCCTAGTTCCCACTAGTTCTCTCATAATTCCACTCATAGCTTGATCGTCCGCACTCACCATTGATATCAGTCCATTTAGGATCTGGTCACTTGAATTCATTATCATCATGAGTGCATCGATGGAATGCTCATGATGATTTACCTCCATTCTAACTCTCTCCACTTCTCGGGCCATACCCGAAACCCAGTAGTTTTCTAACGCTGTCATACCGGCTGGTTGAGACACTGGTATTTCAGCACATGGTGGTGGCGATACCCTCCGACCCCTAAGTCGAGAAGGCCCCGCCTCGTCCCTACGTGGGACAGGTGAAGTCGGCTCCAAGGTGGGGGTGACTGATCTCTCCGGTGATCGATCAGAATCAGTGTATTCGTGCTCGGATGGGTCATAATCGTCAAGTGACTGATCTCGGTGCGAGGGTGATCGAGACATGATGATTGCGATAATTAATAAAGTTTAATTGTCAATCATGCTATGATTTTCATTAATAAACAAAAGTACCATGCAAACTCACATAACAATCATGCTTCCCATTTTTGTATCAAAAAGTTTCTATTTTTAGTAATTCCTAGTATAACCAATTCATGTCCCCTTTATACACACTTAAATTAAACAAAGGTGATCAAGCTTTGTTTAAGTTAAAATATGATAATGTGAAACACATTTTAGTTATACTACAGCGTACCTTAATTTTGAAAGCTTTATTTGTAAAAGGTTATAGTGTGTGGTTTTTAAAATAAAACCGGTATTCTCTATAACCTATGGCTCTGATACCAAATCTGTCACACCCCGCTAAAGCGAAAACACGAGGCGTAACAGCTCCGATGCCACAGCACAAGATTATAAACATACCAACATTTATTTAACAACCAAAATACATTACATTTTAGAGAACATAATATCGTTATCGTTTACAAATTACAAGTCTTTTAATCATAAGATACGCTTAACGCGAAAATAGTCTTGTGCTTGAAAATACGAGTACGCTGATAAAGCATCATGGGATTACCTTCTAGATTCCTGAAAAGCATGAATAAAAACCAAGGTCAACTACAAAGAGTTGGTGAGTTCACAGGTTTTGAATATGCACAAATCATTTTTATATGCAAGTTAACAATCGTAGAGCGTACGTAAAAACCAACTTCAATTCTTTGATTCATGAGTACCACAACTTAAATTTCTTTATGATGAGTGTAAGCAAAGACGAATTTTACGTTGAGCCACTACTAAGCCGTCCCTGACCAATTACAACGCCCCCGATGGACTAACTCAGCGGTGGTTCATGCCACATGTTTAGCCATCTTCTCTAGTATAGTGCACCCCTGCTCGTCAGCATTAAAGTGGGCTTGTCACACCAAATAGCTCTATCCACTAATACTATAGGTCCGATTTTCTTTGAGTTAATAGTAGTGTCACGGGGTCTTAACATTAAAAACTCAACACATCAATTGCATACTCATCATATAGCTTAATTTTCCAAACGCTTTTAACAAAGCCTTATAAATTGTCAATTCGCAATTCTTTCAAACAATTCTCATGAATCCTTAAGTACGCAATTTAAACATGCTTTTCACCCCAAAATCAATTGAAAACGATAAAAATGGGGCTGTGAATACTCACCTTGATGCAAGCAACGAGTGAAGCTTTACTTTAAACTTAATGAGTTTTGTCACGCCTTAACTTTCCCTATATAAGAGTTGCCATAAGAAACACATTAATACCCTATTCCGATGTCCAACCAATATGTCCAATTGTCCCATGAAATGCCATCAAATAAGTTTCTTAGTCCATAATTATTTTGTCTAAACAAAGTTCCAAAATAAAATAAGGCATTACTTAAACTTGATAACACAACTTTTCTGGATACAGCACATGCTGTCCAGAAAGTTATCCGGTAATTTCAACACGGAAACTTAACTTCTCAAGAGAATTATTTAATCACAAATTTTAGGATGGAACTATGGTATGTTTAGATTAAATCTGCACTTTTTCATAATTTTTGAATAATTTTTGGTACATCAAATCATTTTTATAAAATAAAGTGTCACTGCTTTTCGGATCAGTGACACACCTCACTTGTAACAGGTTTTTGAGGTATCAATTCTTGGAATTAGCTAGTGATCCATATATGGATGCAAACCTAACTCAAAATCCTAACATTTGGAAAAAGATTCACTAAATTTGGATGAGTAATGAGGGAGTTATGGCCTCTACAAGATAGGTGTATGAATCTGTCTTCACTGGACAGATTACACCATTTTCTTGTAAAATCTATTTAAGTGCCCAAATCAACTCCAAATTCAGTGTTTTCGGACTTTTTAGAAAGCTAACACTCTAAATTAAAGTTTAGAAGCAAAAACCCCAAATTTGGACATGTGGTTTGTGAGTTGTGCAAGCTAGAAGTGAAGTCCATTTTCTGGACAGATTCTAAAATGAAGTAAATACTATTTTAAACCACAAATAATGATCATTAGACATGGTTTTTGATTATAAACCATGTCTTCACTCTTCATTGCATGATAAACTAACAAATGCATCATGGATTCATTGCAACCAAAATACTCATCCATATGCATGCATGTACAATATACCCATTTAAGTGATATTATCATCACTAATAAACTCTTAATCATATGGAATTTGGGAAATTCCATCTTAAGAGTATTTTTATACTAAATTTTTCATTGTAACAACATAGCTAAAAGTTCAATAACACCAAAATTTTGTGATTCAAGATACTCTACTTACAAAATTCACCATTATGATCAAAAACCCTAAATTTGATAATAACAAATTTTTCTTTGAAAACAAGAATCACTCATTTTATGATATTATATACATCAAATGTAATCCATCTCATTATCAAAAATCCAACTTGTATAACATTTAGATGTAAATTTTTACTTCTCAAACCCAACATTCAAAAATGAGAACATGCATAAGAAAATGTAGTTTTTGAGGTTACCTTGAAGATTTGAGATGGAAACTTGATTCTAACTTCAAATTGTTGATGGATTCTAGCTTGGATTTTGATTTTGAGTAACAAAATGAAATGGTGGTGGTGGTGGTGTGGGTTCTTCGGCCGAACAAAGAGAGGAGAGGGAAGAGTAGATGAAAAGTTAATTTTTGAGAAATGAGAAGTAATTCTAGTTTTTGAATTTGGTTTTCAATTATTAAATAATTAAAATTTGGTAGGATTAGGACAAGTGTCCTAATGACTCACCTACATAAAAAAAAATTTAATTTAATATTACTAATTAAATTACTAGTCTAATTTATAAAATATTAGATATATTTGAGAACCGAAATACCTGATTCTCAATATTTGCTAAATAAATGACAAATTTGAAAATTTTGCAATGCAAGAGAAATTAACATACTGATTTTTTATAGATTAAGGATTTTGGACTTTTATTTACTTATTTGGCATTTCTGGACAGTGATGGTCAGATGCGGAACTGTTCCGGGTTTTTAACGCAACTTCTAAATTTTTCGGGAAACTTTTTATCTTAAAGGCTTTTAATAAAATTTTAAAAGTGACAAAACTTATAAATTAATCTGAGGGTGCTAACCTCAATATTCAAAATTTGACAGGTGTCACAGTTGGCAATCAAATGAAAGTGGCTAACTGCATAAATAGCTACGAGGAATTCAAAGCAAAAGAAAATGAGTGCCTAGAGGAAACCTATGAGAGGTTTGTGCTTCTTCTGAACGAACTCTCAAAGAACAAAGTGAAGAAGAAGCAAATTGAAAACAATGTTAAATTTCTGAGCATTCTACAACCAGAGTGGAAAAAGCATACACGTAGGATGAAGTAGATGAAGGATATGAATGACATACCATTACATGAGGTATATGAGACTTTGAGGAAGAATGAAGAAGAAGTGGAAGAGAAAAGAGCTGAGAAAAAGAAGGCTGAAAAGGTTCCTGATCCGATTGCATTGGTAGCTGGAGAGAAAAAGAAAGAAAAGAAAGAGAAGAAGAAAAAGACGAAAGTGATTACCAGTTCTGAGTCTGAATCTGAATCAGATGGTGATGATGGAGAAAGCCTCAAACAGGCTATGTTGTTATTGACCCGTGCATTCCAGAAAAAGTTTTACAAGAAGCCGGGATCTAACTTACAGAGGTACTCTTCATCAAGTTCCAAGAATCATGAGCATCGAGAAAGGGTGGAAGGAAGGAGATATGAAGAGAACAGATATGTTGAGAAGAAACCTGATGACAGGAAGAAGTATGTGAATGACTACACTGTTGTAGAAAAGCCAGCAAGTGATTCAGTCAAATGCTACAACTGTGGCAAGATTGGTCATTTTGCAAAAGATTGTAGAAAGCCAAAAGTTCGCAATTCTCAGCATTATCAGAACAAGCTGTTATTAGGCAAACAACAAGAAGCAGACATCGCTTTAATGGTTGAAGACGAATTTTGGCTAGATCATTCAGAAGGTGAAGAGGAAGAGAAGGAAGAAACTGCTCATCTCTGTCTCATGGGAAAAGAAGTAAAGTATGATGAGTCAGATGACGAGACAACTGATGAGGTATTAAACTTAACTGAAAAAGATTTTGTAACCAAAATGGAAGCTATGATGGTTGAGCTTAATGATCTTCAATTAAAACTGAAGAAGAAAAAGACAGATTTGCTAAAAGAAACAATATGATATTTGAACTCAATAAGTCGGTTATTAGGAACAAAGATCTGATTGATTCTTTACGCAAGTCTGCTTCTGATTCTAAATCTCAAGTAGATTGTTTTGAAAAGAAGATTTTTGATTTTGAAGTTAAAGTTTCTAAATATGAGTTTGAGAAGAAAGAATCTGCACTAATTGTTCATAAACTGCAGGTTGAAAACAAGCTTTTGAATAAGAAGGTAAATGGTCTGGAAGCCAAACTTTACACAATAGGCTAAACAGATCAAACCATTTTTCTTAATGCACCTGATGAAGAGGCTGATGTTAAGGAAAAATGGGGACTTGGTTTTAAAAACCCCCATTACTTAAAGAAAGCCATCAAAAAACAACCAGCATTATATAATTTTGATTTTCTTGCATGTGCTGGTAAACATACTCATTTAAAACCCAAATTTGTTACCAAATTACCGGAAGAAGTTGAGGCCAAAGAAACTGAAAATAGAAAGAATGTAAAGAAAATGCAACTACCATTTAACTATGCAAAGTTAAATGATAGTTATCTTTCAGAAACACCAAAAGTTCTTTCAAACGATTATTTTGCTAGTTATTCTATTTCTGAGATGAAGGCAAAACCTGCAATTGCAAAGGTTTATGTTCCTCCACTCATTCTTGAAAGTAAAATAATTGAGCTTGAAAATGTTTTATCTGATGAAAAACTTTTGGTAGATATTGAACAAAGTGTGTTTTCTACAGTTTTAAAGAACACTGTTTTACAATTTAAATCTACAAAGTGTTCTACAGTTTCAAAGGCACCTCAAACTTCAACTGATAACTTTGATGACTTATTTGAGTCTGCAAATGATTTTCTTAATTCTGATGGTGGGTGCATAGAAGAAATTGATATGTTTGACTTCAATGCTTCTCTTCCTGATCATTCTACTTGTCTTATAAATCAAAAGGTGGTACCAAGTGTTCTTAAAACTGCTAAATCATCAACTAAAGTTGGTGAATCGATTTCTGTAACTGCTGATTATTATTCTCAAGGTAAGAAACATAAGAAACAGCGATTACAGAAACAGAAACACACTGGTACACAAAAGAAAACTCAGTCTCAGAAATCTGCTTTTCCTAATAAATCTAAATCTTTTGTTTCAGATGTAAGCAAGAAAAGGTCGAAAGCTCGAACTGAATGGCGACCAAAAAGGAAGGATGATGAGATAGCTGAATCAGTTTCTGATAATTCTTGTACTAGATCAGTTAGTAGTGATAATGATGCAATTGATCAACTTGCTTCACATAAACAAAACGTTGTAACTTTTTACAAGCGATATTCAATAAAGCAATTGATTCAATTATCTCCTATTTCTACTGTATCTTATCATTATCGGAGAAATGATTTTGCTTACTCTCATAGTTCTTCTGATTGGTTCGGATTTTATCATGTTCATTCTTCAAGATCAAATATTTTTAAAAGAAAGAGGGTGAGAGATCAGAGTAAAAGAATATCAAACTCTGCACCAACTACTTTCTGAGCCGGGTAACCACATTACTAATGTTTCACAATTCTTTCGTGAACATTATTGAAACAGGAAACTAGCCCATGCCAACTCTTGAAAATACCCCACCAGCCACTCATTTTCTTCTCAAAAAGAAAATGTTTCATATTTTCTGGGGACGCAGCACATAATCTATCTGATTTTCATTTGGAAAATCTGGATATTGAAAAAGAAGGAAGTCTGCCCCACCTTCGCACTTCACTCATGCACATTGAGTCTGTGTTTATAATACTGTTGTCTCAGTGGTTTACACAATGTTGAGCCTTACTTAAAACAATCATCGTGCTTAATTCTTTCTACATGTGCACGGACACACAAGGAATTTGTTTCTTTGTCATAACATTCATAGAAATTGACTTTGTGGTGTTTCGATGATTGGATGGAAGCCCTGGAGGAGTGAACATCAAAAAGCTCCTTTATATTGTGTATTCGTTACACAAAGTGACTTCGTGTTACTGACAGGCATTTTAACTGATTCATTTGTTGATTCAGGAGTTACATGTTCTTATTTTGTCTAGATTTGAAAAGATCTGGATGATTACTTGGTTATGGATCACAGAATCAGAGGCTCTTGGACAGATCAGAATGGTCAAAGACATTTCTTGGAAGAAAAGTTTTGATGATATAGATGCTCAAATCATCAAAAAGGGGGAGATGATATCAAGAAATGTTAAAGTTTTGTAGTTTGGGGGAGATGGTATAAAGAAATGATAAAGTTTTGAGAGAAGATTTTCCGAAATGTCCAAGTCAGAAAAGTTCAAAGTAAAGATTTGAAGATTTGAAGAAGATCAAAGAATTTCTGAAGGTTTGAGGAAATTTTCATTGAAGATTATTAGCTAAAGCAAATTCGAGCTGATTTTGAAGATAATTTCTTTCCAAAGTCTGAAAGTATTATTGTGAAAGTTTTGGGGAGATTGTTAATCATTTGAAGACAGTTTTGGAAAGAATAACGTTAAAGAAAAGAGGAGATTGTACTGACAGAGATTAAAAGTGAAGATTGAATTGCTATATCTTTCAACAGTGATCTTGAATCCAAAGGGGGAGATTGTTAGAGCATAAATATGTTGGATACAAGATCAAGAAGACTGAAGGTCAAAGTTCAAGAAAATCAAAGCTGAAGAAAGTCAACTTATATCAAAGTCAAAGTCTTTTGTAATAAAAGTCAACATTTTTGTATTGTATTTTAGTTTCCTTGTTTTAGTTGTAAGTATAAATAGTTTCCTTTCCTTTGGTAATTAGAAGAGAACTTAATTGAATCATTATTCAGTTGTATTTTAGAGAGAGAAATATCAGAGAGAAAGAGAATTCGTTACAGAGAGATTGTAGAGAGAGAAAGTGTAATCTTGGAATTGAATTAAAATCAAACAGGTAATTTGATTGTTAATCTTGTTTGTTTGATTAATCTTGATTAGAAACTAGAATCTGGGAATATCAATGCCTGTGCCTGAGAGCTTGTTAGATTATTCTGATCTAGAGTGCGATAGTGTAGTAGATTATAGAGAGTCTATGGGCGACCAGAACTGGTTATCCCTACCCAGGACTCAATCCCTAGGCGAGCGGAGTCGGTGAGGGTTTGTGATATTGTGGGAGTACAGAAACGGGGAGAAAAGAGGAAAAACACCGAGAGGGGCTCTGGAGGGGGTCAGAGACCAAGACTAGAGGCATCAGGGTCACGGGAAAATATCCCACGTTCTGTGACACCTCCTGCTAATGAAGGTCATGGATCTGACAATGAACTGGATCTAGCACAACAGAAGGCAGGCAATGAGAGTGAATCAAGTGATGTTCCATCTGCTACTAGTTCAAAAGATGATGAGGAGACTGATACTGAGGAAGCTGGAAATGGTGGATCAGATGATGATGATGATGACAATGATGATGATGGTAATGCTGATAATGCTGATAATTATGCTATTCACACAGAAGAACATGTTGATGTCTGTGTTGATGAACTCACTAATGTATTTGAACCATTCTATGGTACTGATGCCATAGAAGTGGAAGAGCAGACTCATGTTGATAACATTCTTGCTGCTGTTGTTGGAGAGATAAAGAGAAATGAGGGAGAATTAGTTGAAAACTTGGAGAGAATGAGTGAAATTGAAGTAAAAGAACATGATGAGCATGTATTTACCGAAACTTATACTTCCAAAAGGGCAACCACATCTAATACTCCATCGCATGTGTTGCGTTCGTGTATTCAAGACATAAGTAGCCTACTTATGCATTCGCACACCTCAACCAGCCACTCTATTTCTTCTCAATAAGAAATAGTTTCAACTTCTCATGGGGATATAGCACAAAATCTACCGGGTTCTCATTCGGAGAATCAAGGTATTGAAACAAGAGAACAGCAACCCCCTTTCTCGACTTCATTAAATGCACAATTGAGTTTAGTCCCATTTGAATTTCCAATTTTTGTTTCTAGGAGACTCATTGAATCTGCTATTATCGATTGTCTTAGTGACCCGATCGGAACATCCAGAGTAGATCCGCAATCTAGACTATGAGGACCGGATGGAAGTCCTGTCATTGACATGTCTATGCCAACAATGAACACATGCTATGCAGTTGTTTCTACAGTTGTCATGCAAACGGATAATCTACGTGATTCTGGTGTTACTCACCCAGACTTCGTGTCTAAGGAATTCCTCGGTAGCGCCTTAAATGCTGTTGGAACTCGGATGTTTGAGAAGCTAGAGGAGGAGATAGGAGGACTTAAACGTTTATTGAAGGGGAAGGATCCAGTATTTCAACGTTAGCCTACACCTCAAAGCCAACAAATTCCAAACACTCAACCTGCTGACCTATCTATTGATGAGCTAAAGTCTTTGTTGTTTGCAAAACTTTTATCCCAAGCTCCGGATAATCAGTAAGACGCAGATCTTTTAACCCTTCTGCAATCCCACCATGAAAGTCAACCGCCACAATTTGTGAAACCAGTAGATTTGGTTAGTGCCACAGAGTTTAATTCTTTTAAATCTAACATTTTGTATGCTTTATCTGATCTTAAACAGAGGTGATCATGATCCAGATAATGATCATGAGGGGGAGATAAATGAGAAACAAGCAGCTGTTGGTGGTTTTGGTGAAACAGTGTTGGTGGAAGAAAGAGCTGAGAATGCTGAAAGTATGGGAAGGGAAGCTGATCATGGTTCTAAGCAAAATGATCAATTGGAATTAGTACTGTATGTTGGAGAAGAAGTTGAATCAAGTGTTGAAAAGCCTAAGATTGCAATAAGGCAGGAGATTTTGGAAATTACTAGAATGTCAAATCCTGATGTGATTGTTTTGGAGATTGATATTACTACTGAAGTAGATGCCTAGTATGAATTGTATTGGAAAATCAAGGAGGAGGAGCAGAAGATTGACTTTGTTGAGATTGCCTCTGATAATGATGTAGTGTAGGTAACAGAGATTGTAAGAAGAGCTAAGGAAGTTTCAGCTTATGGTGAAAGTGTACTTGATGATATTTTTTAGGACAGAGACACAGATGCTTTAAATGGAATGTTCACTCAGAGTACTCCTGAGGATCTACATCTTAGTCCTGTTCATGTTCAATTGCCTGAACCAAGTACCGTTCCAAATATTCCATCCTTCAGCGAGTTTGAATTTCTTGAAGCCCATCCAACTCAACCTGATGATGCTGAACTTACTGTCAATCTGGATTCTGAAGCTAATGTTGATGAGGAGCTACCGTATCAGAAGAAGCCTGGTAGTCCTGTTCATCAAGAAGAATTTGTAGGAGAACCTCTACTTAAGCCAATTGTTGAAGAACCAAAAGCAGTTCCTTCTGGTACTGCTGTATAGGGTTCTACACCTTTTACAGGTTATGATGAATTTGGTCCTACAGAAGCAGAAATTAAGAGGACCAGAAGAGCATTGAGAGTGCCTTATCATGAAGAAGGCGTCAAGATCTTTGTGAGCTACATAAGGCAAATTGATCAAGTTCAACTCTTGGGGATTCAACATAAATCTCTAGAGTACCAGCAAATGTATGTCAGGATGCTGCAAGTTATGGGAAGAACATGTAAAGATGTCAGGAGTAGAGTTGAAATCTTGGAAGTTCACAGGGTGACCATGAAGAAATATCAGAAGATATGGTATCCTGAATTCACTGTTCAGAGAAAGTATTTGAAGACTTATATCTTCAATGAAGCTTACTTTGCAAATGTGAACTTCAGAGATATTGAATTCATGTATCATGATTTCAGAGATATAACCATTAGACACCCTGAAATAGTGTTTGCTCTAGACACTATCTAGAGGTTTATCAAGAGGCATATCTACTCAACCTACCTTTATGACTTCCAGTTGGGCATAGAGACCAATCAAAAAAGAATCAACTTGCTCAAGCCTGATATGACTCATCCTCTGCTTGAAGAAACACCACTCTACACAGTTCTAAGAGAACCAGAACTTGGGGTTGTGTATGAGAATGTGGATAAGAATGAGAAAAGATTCATGAGAGCTGCAGAAATTCCAAAGTATTATGATGGTACATTGAAAGATATTCTTGAAAATCTGCAAGCTAAGCATGAGGAGAGTGAAAAGCAGAGACTTGCTGAGAATGATCATATGCCAAGGTTAGAAAGGATTTGGACAGAAAATGTCATTGATGCTATCAAGGACAGAATCAGATTCAGACTAGCCATCAGAAGGTTTGAAGGCTATATGGGTATAAGGAGAACTTGCATGAAAGAGTGGACAAGTTGAAGACTTACAAATTACTCAAAAAGGGGGGAGAATGTTAGATCAAGTTTTGAGTCAATTTGTTAAGTTTACTTTGTTTAGTTGACTTTTCAATGTATGCTTGTATAGAGGTCAAGGCATGTTTGACGCTATATATAGCTTTCTTTAGTCTTGTTTTTGTAAGCATGTTAGAAGTTGTCTACGCATGTCATTAGAGTCATTCATGTTTGTAATGTGTCTTTGTGAGATATATGACTACAGTGACATTTGATCCAAATTCTCTCATCTTTGTTCATTGATTGTTATTTGATTTGGTATGATTGCTTGAAACCTGGGATCATAAAAGGCAGTCTGATGTTGTACCACAAAGTGCTCGTAGGTCTGGTAGAAAACAAAATTAGCCTGAGAGATATGGATTTCTCATCACTCATACTGGGATTTGATGCTCATGGATGATAAGCCCGCTAGTTAGCAATATGTTATGGCAATCATTGACTCTAACAAATGGCTAGATGCATTGAGAATAAAAATGGACTCCATGTATGGAAATCAAGTTTGGAACTTAATTGATCCACCTAACAAGGTATGGCCTATATGGTGCAAATGGGTTTGCAAGAAAAAGATCGACATGGTAATGTGATTACCTATAAGTCACGATTGGTTGCAAAAGGTTTCAAACAAATTCAAGGTGTTGATTATGATGAAACATTCTCTCTAGTCACAATGATTAACTCTACTAAAATTTTACTAGCCATTGTAGCATATCATGATTAGGAGATTTGGCCAATGGATATCAAAATAACTTTCCTTAACGAAAAGTTAATTAAGGACGTATATATGATACAACCCAAAGGTTTTGTCGCTCCTGAAAAAATCCCATAAAGTATACAAGTTGCAACGATCTATTTATGGATTGAAGCAAGGGTCAAGGAGTTGGAATCATCGTTATGATGAAGCAATCAAAGAGTTTGGTTTCTCAAAAAATGATGATGAAGCTTGTGTCTACAAAAAGGTTAGTGGGAGCACCATATCATTTCTTTTAGTGTATGTAGATGACATACTACTCATCGGAAATGATATTCCGACGCTTGAGTCTGTAAAGGTTTGGTGAGGAAAATGTTTTTCAATGAAAGACTTGGGTGAAACTGCGTATGAGTTAGGCATTCAGATATATAGAGATAGATCATGAAAATTACTTCGCTTAAGTTAGAGTACATATATAGACAATGTGTTGAAACGGTTCAACATGTTTGATAGCAAGAAAGGGTTCTTACCTATGTCTCATGGCATATCACTTTCTAAGACGCAGTACCCTAGTACATCTGAAGAGAGTGAAAGAATGAGTAATATCCCATATGCTTCGGCAATTGGATTTATCGTGTATGCCATGATATGTACTTGACCTGATGTATCGTATATGACAAATAGATACCAATCAAATCCAAGTGATAGTCATTGGATTGCCGTCAAGAATATCCTAAAGTACTTGAGAAGAACAAAAGATTCATTCTTGGTATATGGAAGTGAAGAAGAGTTAAGTCTAAAGGGTTACACTGATGCAAGTTTCGAAACGAATAAAGATGGTTTTCGATCACAGTCGGGTTTTGTGTTTTACCTTAATGGTGGTGTTGTGAGCTTGAAGAGTTCCAAGTAAGCAATAGCAATTGATTCTACAACAGAAGTTGAGTACCTCGCAGCATTAGATGTAGCCAAGGAAGTTATTTGGATCAAGAAACCTAGATCTCACCAAAGACCCTAGCAATGATAGTCCTATAGAGTTGTTATGCGACAACAATGAAGCTATAGAATAGGCCAAGGTACCTAGATCTCACCAAAGATCCAAACATATTCTTAGAAGATATCATCTCATTAGAGAGATTATTTAAAAAAGTGATGTTAGTATAAGCAGAGTGTCAACTGGCAGCAATGTTGTTGATCCACTAACCAATCCGTTAACACCGCAGAAGCATGAAGGCCACTGTAGATCCATTGGTATATGACGCATTAATGATTGGATTTAGTGCAAGTGGGAGATTGTTAGTAAATGCCCAAAAACCAACCATATGATGATTGTAACTTTATTTTGTTTCATGAAATTAATAAAAAAATAAAAAAAGGCATTGCCCATTTTATTATGTCTATATTATATTATGTGTTTTAATTATTCATAATAAATAACCTTATAATAATGTATTCTAAATGTCTTTAGTTAAATATTATTTCGGGATTAAGGTTGAAATAATATGATAATAACTAGCATATGTAGGGATTCATATAGAGCTATCGATGGGTAGAAAATGAATATTTTGTGTATCGGTCATGACTCGCTATGAGAGCACTGCATTGGATGTCATATGAGTATCATTAATGTTTCTAATGTCGTCAGTGTACATGTAATTCTTTGACTTCAGAACATGGAGTTTGTTATGTGTCAGTGATGTATTTTGACATTTATTCTAATCATTCTGTAACTTGGTGACAGAATGAAAGTTTGGTATGCTATAAATCCCATGGTAGAACTAGCATGTATCGAGATAGGATTTGTCTCTCCTTTATGAAGGGAGTGATGTCTCTCGGCGCCTTGATAAATATATACTGAGGAAATGCATGCATGCTCAGATAGTTGATATAAGATGTCATGATCTGTTTTATTAGTATATTAGAAAATCAAGAATCTAGAGATTGGACCTAACAAGAATGACACCTTCAACGTCTCATGTTCAATCTGGACATCAAGGACAAAAGAATTAAATGTGTAAACTAAAATTGACTACATGCCGATAATTTGTTGTATCACCGATTCTCGTCATTTGGGTGACGATGATGTATTGCTAGATACCGCTCAACATTTATAACTATAAATACAATATTTATATTTTTTTACCAACATGTCGAGAACCCATTGGGTCAAATGCTTTAAACAAATCTAAATAAGGAGTTTCAATAATTAAAATATTTAATTATTATATCTTATTTGTATTGATTTAATTTGATTAAATAAAAATTAGATATTATTTATGTTAGACATAAATTAGGTTGACTAGTGATGGTCTTAAAAGTAGAGTGATTGTGTATAAATATTCTTACACTGAAGTAAGGTGTAGGGATGGTGGTAGTTGTATGTCATACTTCTCAATACTATAAAATGTATGACATTTTTATGCAAGTAAATTGTCTAGCAAATTTTCTCTCGACAACCTACAATCATATGCTCCCTTTTCTTTCTATGTTTTGAATCCGTGAATAGCATCACAAGAAGGTAAATGTTTCGGATTGTTCGTGTGGATACCGTGGAGGCATCAAACCGTGAGGTATAATTTCGAAACACCCAATTTATTTTGGTTCGTATGGGTACATGGAGGGTTACGGTTTTTATTTTCCGTTGTACTTGAGATCCTGTAACCCAACAATAAATATATATATATATATATATATATATATATATATATATATATATATGAAAATGAAATTAAAACCTTAAAAATATTGAGAACCAATGAATCAATGTAAACCAACGCATCTTCATAAGTTTCATGTGAAATAATACCATATTGAGTGATTGATTAGTCTTAGATGAGACTTGATGAATGTTTGAGATTGATTTTCACGATTCTAAATATTTTTTAGATTGACAAATGTGAATACTATGACAAAACTTTACAAGACACTCACATTTTATGGTTAATAGAAATATGTCACATATTAAAATACTGTTGGAATAAAATTAATCATACTTAAAAACTTAATGTTTTAGTATAAACTTTAAAATTACTTTCTTTATCACCATGATGATAAAATGATTTAATTTAAAACATAATTGTTTTTCCTTTAATCACTAACTATTTAAAACATAATTAATTTTATGACGTCAAAATACTGATAAAATTTCGAAAGTTATGATCATAAATTATCTGTCATATGAAGGAAAAGACATAGGGGCTATTTACCAAACACACTACTAAATAAAAGACTTTTTTCGGCGGAATTTTTCGACGGATTTTTCCGCCGGAAATTTTCGGCGGATTTCCGACGGAAGTCGAATGGGTCAACCCACTTTGACTTTCGCCGGAAATCCGTCGGAAATTTATTTTTATTTTATTTTTTTTAAAAAATCAATTATTTCCAGCGGATTTCCGACGGAATTTAATTTTTTTTCTTATTAATTATAATTAATTATTTATTTTTGGCGGATTTTTGGAGGATTTTAATTAATTAAAATCCGCCGAAAATAATTAATTAATTATTTTTTTAAATGAATTAAAAAAATAAAAAATAAAAATCCGTCGGAAAAATTATAAAACTTCCGGCGTATTTTCGGCGGATATCTTGTATTTTTAAAAAAAATTAAAAAAAAATATCTGCCGAAAATCCGCCGAAAATAATTAATTATTTTTTTTTAAAAGAATTAAAAAAAATAAAAAATAAAAATCCGCAGAAAATCCGCCGAAAATAATTAATTATTTATTTTTTTAAAAAAATTAAAAAATAAAAATAAAAATCCGTCGGAAATCCGCCGAAAACATTATAAAACTTCCGGCGGATTTTCGACGGATATTTTGTATTTAAAAAAAAAAGAATCCGCCAAAAATAATTAATTATTTATTTTTTAAAATAATTAAAAAATTAAAAAATAAATATAAAAATCCGTCGGAAATCCGCCGAAAACATTATAAAACTTCTAGCGGATTTTCGGCGGATATTTTGTATTTAAAAAATAAAGAATCCGCCGAAAATCCGCTTGAGCTTTAATGGATCCAATTGGGATTTAACAGATCCAGTTGAGCTTTAATTGATCCAATTGATCTTTATCGTACCTACTTGAGCTTTAACGTACCTAGTTGGGCTTTAATGGATCCGGCTGGGCTTTAATGGATTCAGTTGGCTTTAATGGATCCTGTTGGCTTTAACAGATCATGTTGGGCTTTAACGTACCTAGTTGGGCTTTAACGAATCCAGTTGGTCTTTAATGGATCCGTTTGGGCTTTAATGGATCCTGTTGAGCTTTAACGGATCTAGTTGGACTTTAACGTACCCAGTGAAGCTTTAATAACCTACTTGATTTTTTTCATCTTTCCATTTTCAATTTCTAGAAGCGTAGTCGTGCAATCCAGCGAGATACATCACGATTTTAATATTTCATTTTATTTTATTTTTTATCGATTTACAATATTATTTTGGATGGTTTTAAGAAAAGTGATAACGTTTTTTTTATATAAATTTGTTTAATCTAGGCTTAATAATATAATTTTTATATAAAAAAATTAAGTATTTTGTTATAATTCAATGCTTATGTTATATATTTTTATGACATCTAGAAAAAATAATCAATTAAATATTTAATAATATAATTAAAACAAATTTATAGTAATATAATATATTAATTAATAGTGATACATGAAAATGTCTATATAAAAGGAAGATCCTGCATATATACCAAATTGGTGGGTGTTATAAGTCTACAATAGTAATATGTATTTTGTGTTTTGATACTTGTAAATTAAAATATTTTTAAAATCTTGCATAAAATGATGGTACTTTGTGCATAATAATTTGTATTTAATAGTTTTTTATCCGTATTTTATAATATAGTATAGATAAACTTAACCATTTTTTATTTTATTTTTTAGAGATAAAAACTATGATTATTAGATTTATATCTCATATATATATATATATGTATCTATATATATATACTTCTTTTATTTATCCTAAAAATTCCCCTTGCTATTTTCCAAAAATAATTAAAGAATAAATCCTTTACACTTTCCCCTAAAAATTCCCACTTCTATTTTCCCCAAAAAAATTAAAGCCCATCTTTCCCCCCTTATTTTCCCAAAGCAGTATTAATAAAAACCCTAGCTATCTTAGAACTAAAACCACGCCTCCATCATCCAATGCTTTTCATTCTCCTCCCTCTAGATAAAACCACGCCTCCCTAGATCTCGTCGTTGCCATCCATCTCTCACCATCACCGTTGTCGTCCATCTCTCGCCGTCGCCTTCCTCGTCCTCTCTGTCTCTCATCGCACTGGTACGTCATCTCTCGTCATGCCGTCCTCTCTGTCTCTCATCGCACGGGTACGTCCATCCCTCGCTGTCGCCGTCCATCTCTCGTCGTGTCGTCCTCTATGCCTCTCATCGCACTGGTACGTCAACGTTTCCGTTGCCGCGCCGTCCATCTCTCGTCGTGCAGTCCTCTCCATCGAGGATTTTTTGTATTTTTTGTGTTGGGGTTTTTTGTGATTCAATTTGTTACTGGGTTTCCAAATCGATTAGATTTTGGGTTTTGATTATTAGTGGATCTATAATCTTTTTTGTTCAACTGTTCTGAAAGTTATATAAAAGAATATCCCAATGTGAAAACCTTATGATTTACTGGTTTGATATTGTTCTGAAAGATATAAAAAATCATCCTAATGTGAAACCTTATGATTTTCTGTTTTGATATTGTTCTCTGATGAGTATGAATGTGTGTTTGTATAGGAAACTTCAAATAAAATTAATAGTAGCATTCAATTACTTTTTTAATAAAAAACCCAGATTTTTTTTATTTATTAATTTTATTTAACAAAAATCTTATTCTTTTTATTAAATAGAAAAGGTTTTTGAATAATTTAAATAGATTTTCCGGCGGATAATCCGTCGGAAATTTTATTATATTTAGTAATTTTATTTTCAGGAAAAAAAATTTGGAATTTTTTTAATTTTCGAAATCCGTCGGAAATTAAGTAATTATAATTAAGTTAACTATTGGATTAAAAAATTCAACTATTTTGAAAAAAAAAATCCGGCGGATTTTGGCCGTCGGAAATCCGCCGGAAAAGTTTAGTCCGCCGGAAAATTGAGTTTGCGGCGCCCCGGTTTTCCGCCGGCCAAATCCGCCGAAAATGCAAATTTTCCGGCAGATTTGGCCGTCGGTAAAAGTCGAAAATTTTGTAGTGACACTTAACATAAAAGCGTTTATCGAGAAAATAAATTATTGTCGCGGAGTTATCTTCACAAGATCGAGTGCGACCTTAGTTTTCAGACCAAGTCAGCCAAACTATAAGAATAACGAGTAAAGATGAGCAAATAAGAAGGCTAAGATCATTGGGAGAACTTTATGCTTCTATTACTCTAAGTGTAGAAAGTGGAGTGTGATTTACAAAGGAAAGACTACCCATCTTTATACTACTCTATAGATCTCTCTAGAACTTTATCTAAACTATTCTACTAGATATCTACAAGGAAGGATCTAGAGACATAATCCCTTGAAAGTTATGGATCATTCTAGAATATACTTGGACCTTCTTTATGTTGGTTTGAATCATCTTGCATCTTCTTCAAGGTTCCTCCAATATCTTTGATTGATCCGGAATGGTCCGGATTTTCGGAGAACCTTCAAGCGAGATGTGACATCCTCTCCCACTAATCTCGCAATATCCTCGTCACATCCTTGTGTGTCTGAGTCGAGTGTCTTCGGTCTCCCTTAATTGTGCTCTCTTGGTTTCTCAGTCTCGATGTGTCGTCTTTGCTCGTCTGAGCAAACCTCTACCTTTGTTAATTTTCCTTCGCTTGGGACTCTTTCCCTTGCGTTTCTGGGCTCCAACATCCAAACTCTTTAGTTGTTGTGTATGATTACTTCCTTCGTAGGCCTCATGCCTCTTCTGTAACACCCCTAAAAATAGAGGTAAATTTAAACCTGGATTTAAACGAGTAATTGACATCTATATAAATAATATTACCCGATATGGGAAAATTATAAAGCGTTTACAATAAATAAATATGGATGATAAACAACAACCTAGTAATCTTAGTTTAGATTATAGACGGTGTCTCTATCATCACCAAAATAATGCTATCTTCGAGCAACGACTACTAATCTAAGTTTAGATTACAATACGTTTATTGAGTTCAGAAGACTTAGTCTGGTTATTTGTAGGTTCCACTCTGATATGGGTAGAAGCTTGAACTTTTTGTCCGAGCTCTGAACTGATTTGTTTAGAAATACATATGAAGCTTTCATCAAAAGATACGTTGATACTTTACACGACAGTATTTAGTTCCCATGTCTAGCGAAGTTGTGGGGATAATTACCCCATTCCATTAACAAAGTCGGTTATTATGCCTATGGATCCATTACATTATAATCCAATATTTTGACACTTCAAGATGCACCAAAATATACCCCACATAAACAAACACTACATAATCCATTAAATGAGCAAATCCCATAATTTTGTCATCACAATCATAAATTTGACCATCACCCAATAGGTTTTCCAAAAACTCATCCAAACTAGAAGCAATTATCACTTTTGTATATAAAACCATTTTCCATAATCATTTCACAATAATATCCAAAAATCATCAAAACCCTAGTTTTGACCTAACTTTTCCAAGATCAATCAAATGAAAAGAAATGCGATAAAAGTTTTGAGTGAACATAGAAATAGCATTTTAACATGTATATAGTTTAGCGTACTTGTAGAATGAACTCACAATACTCGATTTTTGGTACAAACCCTAAAACGAAGAAATCTCTAGAGATGGAGATGAAAACTTGGTCTTGAACTCTAGGTGGAAGAATATTGCTTCGATGATGATGAAACACTTTAATCATCAAGAAAATAACCCTAAATAAAGTGGAATTTGTATTGAATGTTGGGAGGTTGATTTAAGAGAAAAAGGGAGGGATAGGTGATAAAGTAAATGAGAAATGGCTGGGAAAAACGAGCATTTAAATCTCTGAGGGCCGACCGCGATAATGCCAGGCGGTAGTGACACTATCACTAACGCTTACATATTCTCCCAGACTGTGTACTGCGGGCTGTTGGCTTGCCGTGAGAATGACACGGCGATAGTGACCCACTCACTCTCACCAGGCACTATCGCCCGACATGTACCGTGAGGGGTCTCCTCACCACGAGAGTTTCATGACGATAGTGACCCTGGCACTCTCGCCAAGCACCATCACCCAACTCCCCCTGGACTCCGAAACTTGACTTTTCTTGAACAATCGACTCCCGACATAGCTAATTCGTCTAAGAAAAATAACCCTTAATTAAAACAAATCAGTACGAACGACTTAAAGATATACAATTACTTTTTTCTTACGAAAATTCCGAGTATTAAAATCCTCCCCACCTTGAAATTAGTTTGTCCTTGAAATCTTCGCTACATAAACAAGTTGGGGTATCATCTTTTCATGTCTTCCTCGGTATCCCAAGTTACGTTGGCTCCACGATGATGCTTCCATTGCACCTTGACCATCATGACCTCCTTGTGACGGAGTTTCTTTGACTTTCTCTCTAAAATAGTGCCGAATTCTTCAACACAACGGTTACCCTCATCCACTATTTTTCTCCGAGAGGGGAATAACACTCTTCTCTTCTGCTAAACACTTATGAAGGTAACAAATGTGGAATATTTTGTGTATTCCATTCATCTCCGGTGCCAACTTCAATTGGTAAGCTTGGAGCACCACACGTTTTATTATAGTGAATGGTCCGAGGAGGCGAGGACTCAACTTCCCTCGCTTTCCGAAGCAGATGATACCTATCCAAGGAGACAAATTTAACATTACCGGTCTCCTAATTGGAATTCCATTGGCCATATCTTCTTTTCGTCATAATTATTTTGTCTATCTTGGGCCTCCATGAAGTGTTCCCGGATGCCTTCAACCTTGTCGGTCGTTTCTAGAAAGATTTCCACCCCGACAAACTTTTCTCTCCCGTTTCAACCAACATACAAGAGTCCTACACATCCGTCTATATAAAGCTTCAAATGGTGCCATACCAATGCAGTGGTAATTGTTATTGTTGGGAAACTCAACAAAAGGTAGGTGAGAGTCCTAATTACCACGAAAGTCGAAGACACATGATCTCAACATGTCCTCTAACATTGCCGCTCACTTTGGCCATACGTTTGGGGATGATAAGTCATGCTCAACATCACTCTCGTACCCAATTCTTTCTGCAAACCATCCCAAAAGTTGGAAGTGAGGTGGTTGTCTCGATCGGACACGACTGATAACGACACTCCATGTCTTGAGACAATTTCGTCAATATACAACTTGCCGAGCTTATCCATATGCAAAGTTTCTCGCATCGCCAAGAAGTGGGCATTCTTTGTCAAACGGTTCACCACTACCTAAGTCGTATCATGACCCTTCAACATCTTCGGTAATTTGGTCACGAAGTCCATAGTGATGTGCTCCCACTTCCACTATGGGATCCTAAAAAAATGAAGGATACCATATAGTCGTTGATGCTCCACTTTTACATGCAAACAAATCACACACCATTCCACGTAGTTTGCCACATCCAACTTCATGACAGGCCACCAATACATCAACTTCATATCTTTGTACATTTTGGTGGTACCCAGATGGATATAATATTTGGACTTGTGTGCATCTTATAGCAACAATTCTCGATTCCCCTCGATATTGGACACCTAAATACGACCTTCGAATAGTTTCAAGCCACGACCATGCTCGGTTAGAAGTGATTGTTGGTTCACCATTACTTCACTCTTGAGATTTTCTTCAAGTAGAGCTTCCTTCTGGGATGTTTTTATCTGCTTGATTAGATTTGAGACCAAGTCAATTCTCGTAAGCGTAGCTCGAATACCGCTACCATACTATTTCTGACTTATTGCATCATCCACCACATTCCCTTTACCTGGGTGGTAGAGCAATTCGCAATCATAGTCCTTTAATAGCTCTAACCAACATCGTTGCCTCATGCTCAACTCCTTCTGATCAAACACGCATTTCAAACTTTTGTGATCAATAAAGAGTGTGCACTTAATACCGTAAAGGTAGTGTTGCCATAATTTCAAAGCAAACACCACCACCGCTTGCTCCAAGTCATGGGTTGATTAGATCTTCTCGTGCTCCTTGAGTTGGCTTGATGCATAGGCAGTCACTTTGCCTCGTTGCGTTAAAACGCAACCCAAACCTATCTTTGGCGCATAACTATATACCACGAAGTCTTCGGACCCTTCTGCCAAAGAAAGAATTGGAGCTTCACATAACTTCTTTTGGAGAGTTTGAAAGTCTTTCTCTTGAGTCTTTTTCCAAACGAACTTCACATTCTTTTGGGTCAAGGCCGTCAAAGAATAAACGATTTTGGAGAAGTCCTGAATAAATCTCCTATAGTAGCCCGCCAAACCCAAGAAACTTTGAATTTCGGATGGACTCTTGGGCGACTCCTAATTCAACATCGCTTCGATCTTAGACGGATCGACCTAAACTTCATCGCGGTTGACTACATGACCCAAGAATTGGATTTCAGCCTACCAAAAGTCGCACTTGGAGAAATTTGCATACAAATTATCACTTCTCAATACTTCAAATAATTTCCGGAGGTGTGATTCATGATGAGACTTGATTTTGGAGTAAATGAGTATGTCGTCGATGAACATGATTACCGACTTGTCAATGAAAGGTCGGTACACCCGATTCATCAAATCCTTGAACACCGCCGGTGCGTTTGTCAAACCGAATGGCATCACTAAGAACTTGTAACGACCATATTGTGTTCTAAAGGCGATCTTCACCACATCATCGTCCTTCACCTTTACTTGATGATACCCTAATCAAAGGTCGATTTTCGAGATATAACCTACTCCTTGAAGCGGATCAAATAGGTCATCGATTCTTGGTAGTGGGTATTTGTTCTTCACGTTTACTTTGTTTAGTTCTCGATAGTGTATGTACATCCCCATCGTGTCGTCCTTCTTTTTTACGAATAAGAATGGAGCTCCCCATGGCGACGAGCTTGGTCTCAGAGAACTCTTTTCTAAAAGATCCTGTAGTTGTGATATCATCTATTTCATTTGGATGGTGTCAATCGGTAAGGCGCTCTAGCGATCGAAGTGGCCCCCAGAACTAGATCGATTCAGAATTCCACTTGTCAGTCAGGTGGCAACCCAGGCAAGTCATCGGGAAATACGTCCGGAAAGTCACGAACGACTTTGACATCTTCAAGTTTCTTCTTTTCTAACATGGCATTCACCACGTATGCCAAGTAAGAAGAACACCCCTTCACCAATCACTTGCGTGCCTTTTCCATGGATATGACTATGACATCATCCTTTCTCCTTTCTCCCTAGACAAGCATCGCTTTACCGCCCGACACTGGAATCCAGATTAGCTTCTTGGAGCATAGAATCTCGGCTTGGTTTTCTACCAACCAGTCCATTCCAGCTACAACATCAAATCCATCGATAGACATCGAAAAATGCTTTATTGGAAATTTCTTTCCCTCGATCTCGAAAACACAATCCATAAAGATCTCACTAGTAAGAACTCGACTACCATTTGCTATCTCTACTACCAAAGCATCTTCTAAAATACTAACACGCATAAACATTCTTTGACAAAAAGAAATCAATACAAAGGAATAACTTGCACATGAATCGAAAAGAGCATGCGCAGGTACAGAGTTAACAAAAAACGTACCCGATACCATGTCCGCCAATACCTTTGCCTCCTCGGCCATCATCTGAAATGCTCTCCCTGGCACTCTCGATGAGTCTTCCTAAATTCTCTCCTGATTTAATCTTTGGGCAATAATTATGGAAGTGGCCCGACTCCTTACACTCGAAATAGGTTAGTCCCTTCACTGGGCAATCCCTTTGAGTGTGACTGAACTTCCCACATTTGTAATATGGTTCAGGCTTCGGGTGGCACGGACCAAAGTGCTTCCTCTTGCACTTGAGGCACCACCTAGGCTATCTTCTAGAGTCCTTCCCTCGGTTGTTGTTGAATGGCTTTGCTCGTTTGAAGGACCCAGTATTTCATTCCCATATTGTCTTCTCCCCGACCAGGACCTCTTCCTCCTTCTTAAGTCATATACATCTTCCATGAGTTTGTCTTCCTTAATAGTTACACGGAGGGTGGAGGCCTTGGAATTCTGGACCATGGCCATCATATCTGCAGGTACGCCTTTAAGGTAAGCCTTGATCTTGTCCTTTTCATTTGAGGCTACGTGCTCAACTAGATCAAGCTTCTCTATAAAAGGGCTTGAGTATTCCCTCACAGTCTTGATCCCCTTCTTGAGAGCCCGGAACTCCTCCTCGATAAGGTCGATTGCTCGCTCATTACAATATTCTTCCATTGTTAGATCATAGTTTTGAGTCAATTTGTAAGTGTGTTTGTTTAATTGTGTTGACTTTTCTTGTATACTTGTATAGAGGTCAAGTCCTTGTTTGACCCTATATAAAGCTTTGTTATGTCTTGTTTTGTGTAACCTTTCATTCAAGTCTTTTGTATTCTAAGTCATTGTAACCTTTCCTTGTGAGATATATGACTACGACTAAACTTGTGACTATTTTCTCTCTCATCTTAGATCTTTAATTGTTAATTGTTTTGATTGTGATTGATAATGAAATATTGAAACCTGGGATCACAATTGGTATCAGAGCTAGATCAGAAAATTCATAAAGATTTGTGATAATGATTTGAAGCAGAAAGATCGAAATTCCAATTTTGGAAAGTCACTGTTCCATCAAAATCAAGATTTTGATTTAGTGGTATTTTTGATGTAAATTTGTGTTCATTGTAATTGCTCATAGAAGTAGAACATTTCTTGTTTTGGTTAGCAATCCATTTGATCAACAGATTGATGGAATTTGATCAATCTTTCTTCTTTTAGAAGGTTTCTGTTTACGGACTGTCAAAGATCGATTCCCACTTCTACAGTTTATCATGATGAAATTCACTTTGAAGGGTTGTTCACGATGATATAGAGAGTGATTCTGCAAAGTTTCATAGTCAAACATCAAGAATTGGGTGGATTTCTAGTGAAAAGTTGGAAAATCGACTCAAGATCTAAAGAATTCGCAGAATTAATGAAGAACTCGCATGTAGAACTCACAGAATAAAGAAATTCGCACCTCACATAGAACAAAATTGTTTAAGGAAGGAATTCGCACAAGTGTATGTACGAAAAGCTAAGGATTCGCACAGGGTCATATACGAGAAGTATAGAACTCGCACAAGAGACACGTACGAATTAAGAAGTGTTGGATCATAAATTGTATTCAAGATTAAAGTTAAAGTTAAGGGTTTAAGTTGTAATTGTGTTAAAGTTAATTAGAAGGTTTGATTTGTAATAAGTTAATAGTTTTATTATTAGTTGGGCCCAAGCCTATTAGGCCTATTAGGCTTAGATATAAATAGTTTTGGTTAATTAGTTTTTAGTTTTTAACTCTTATAATATTCTAATTAGTAGTCGTACGTTTTCTCTGTAATCCTACATTCAAGGTATCAAGAACACACAAGGTTTTCATTGTTTAATCAAGAGATTGGTATGTTATTCTAATCTTATTATCTCTTGATCTATATTGTGTTGTGTGTTGATTATCAACTAGATTAAACTGGGATAACAAGAAGAATTCGTATATGAGAGACATACGAATTTCAAATAATTCGCATCTGAGTCTTATACGAATTTTAAAGAATTCGCATAAGCCTTCAAACGAAAAGCTCAGAACTCGCACACTCTTGTATGCGAAAATCTTAGATTTCGTATCCTTTTTGATATCCTTTTATGAGAATTGCTTCATACAAATTCTTGATTGTGTGTGCTATCCGAATTGTGCCATACAAATTGTTGCATGCGAATTTTGTATTGTGACTAGTATACGAATTCTTGACTTGTAATTCATTTTAAGTGATTTTTCTGTATTTTTACTTCAAATTTTACTATTTTTCTGACAAAAGATCATTTCAAGCTATATTTTTCAGAGATACTAATCATGCCTTACACAGATGAGAAGGGAAATATATTTCTCACCAACAGGGACTGTGCATTTTCATATATGCCAGAATTTCCAAAGATAGAGGCTGAGAATGAGAAGCTTAAAAGTCAAAACTCAAAGCTGAAAACAGAAATTGACACCCTGAATGTCAAATTGACAAAAGCTGAGACACAAGTGTCAACATATGAAGCTAAAGGAAAAGAATGGTTAAGGAGAGTTGATGAGAGACTAAAGAATGAGAAAGCTGAACTTGAGAAAACTTTCAACCTGAAGTTATCTGAACTTTTAAGGAAAGTTGAGTCAAGGAAGAAAGAGTTAGAACTAAGATATGCAACATTTCTAAACAAGTTTCTGATTTTGAGAAAATTGTAATTACTGAAGGAGATGTCTTTGACAAAGAAAAGAACAATGCTGAAAATAAAATTTCTTTACTGTTCAAAGAGATTTATGAGAAAAATCAGAATTTGGAAAAAGAGTTTGAAACTGAAAGAAAACATTTTGAATCTGAAATTTCTAAAATCACTGATAAACTAGTTGTCTTATCTACAGATATTTAGAAGGGACAGAAGACTAAATCTGATTTGCAAAGTAAATTTGATAAACTTTGTAATGAAAAAGCCAAGTTGAATGACAATATCAGTCAACTTGAGAAAGCTAATGCTGATTTATCTGACAAGTTAGCATCTGAAACACCTGTATTATCTTCTTATGATAATGATGCAAGTGAATCAGTTTGTTCTTTTCAATCAGTCAAAAGCTTATTTCAGAAAATGGTTTTCAAGAAATAAACTGTTAAATCTGAAATCTTGAAACCAAATCAGATTAAATCCTCTAGTCCATTCTACGTTAAATCTGCTAATAGATATCCTGCTTATTCTGGACTCAAAGCTTCCAAGAAAGAGAAGATGATATGGGTTGTCAAAGGTTCTCTAGAGTCAGTAAAATGCCAGAAATCATCTGCAGAAGCTGAACTGAAAAAGAAGAACAAAGCTCAAAAAGGTAAATCTTTTGCACTTGATACTGTCAAGTCTACCAAACATCTGATCAGGTTAGCAAAAAGAAAACTTTGTTGTTCATATTGTTGTATTGATGATTTTGTTCACAAAGCACATATCCACAAAATGTATTTTTCTCAAAAGAACTTTAATGATACTGCATATCACAGAGGTGGAAACCGCTCAAAGAAGTTTTCACATACTAACCAAACTGGACCCACATACATCTGGGTACCAAAACTTGTTAAACCTGTGATGCAGGAACCTGAACTCAAGAAGCAGTGAAGGGCTATGGCTTCTAAACACTACAGTTTAGGACCCAATCTTCAATGTTCAAGATTGTGACTTCTAAGTATAACAACTTAAAACTCAGACTTCAATGTCAATATTCTGATAAGATCCTTGAATGTCATATCATTACAGGGAGTTTTCATTGATTAAATTTCAATTGTGTGAATTGAAGTTGAGAAAATCTTAATTGTTATATCTTATAAAGGGGAGTTTGTATTAGAAAGAGAGAAACTATTCTTAATTGTTATATGATTTTACATGTATGCAGATATGAAGGGGGAGCAAATCCATACAGTGAAGAAAGATCCACTACATGTCAAGGGGGAGCCAACAAAGAAAAGACAGCAAGATACATCAAGAAAGAACAATGTCATTTCAAGAATCAAAAGAAATTGACATCAAGTCAAGGGGGAGCTCAACAGATCAAATCTAAAAGGATTGTAAGTGTGAAGTGTGTGTACTTATTTTTGGAATTAAAATTAAGTGACAAATGTCATTTTTGGAAAATTTCCATTTATGGAAAGTTTCTATTTGTGGCAAGTTTTGATAAAGTTTCCAAAAATAGCAAATTTCCAAGTTTAGAATGTTTTTTTTTCAAAAGATGGAAATGTTGCTAACTCCAGAATTCGCATAACACTGTCATGCAAAATCCTCAAAATTATCCAAAAGGGCAACCACATTAACCACTTCGCCGCATGTGTTGCGTGCAAGTGAAGACATAAGTATCCCACTTATGCAATTGCACACCGAAGCCAAACATTCTATTTCTTCTCTACAAGAAATAGTTTCAACCTCTCAGGGGGATAAAGCACATAATCTACCGGGTTCTCATTCGGAGAATCAAGGTATTGAAACTAGAGAACACCAACCCCAGTTCTTGTCTTTATTTCAAGCACAATTGAGTCTAGTGCCATATCGTTTACCAATAGTTATTCCTAGGACACTATTTACTGAATCTTCCATCGGTTGTCTAAGTGACCCGATCGGAACACCTGTAGTGGGACCGCAATCCGGCCTACAAGGATCAAGTGGAAGTCCTGTCATTGCTACATCTATGCCAAGTTGCCAACAATGAACACATGCCATGGAATTGATTCTTCAGTTGTCATGAAAATGGTTAATCTAAGTGATACCGGTGTTAGTAACCCAGACTTCGTGTCAAAGGAATTCCTCGACGGTGCCTTAAAGGCTGTTGAGAACCGCATGTTTGATAAGATTGAAGAGGAGATAGGAGGAGTGAAGAGATTATTGAAAGGAAAAGATCCAATATCTCAATCTGAGCCTGTACCTCAAAGCTAGGAAACCTATACACTCAACCTGCTGACCTATCCATCGATGAGCTTAAGTCTTTGCTGCTTGCAAAACTTCTATCCCAAGCTCCGGATACTCAGCAAGATGCAGATCTTCTTACTCTTCTGCAATCCCACCATATCAATAAACTCCCACAATCTGTGAATCCAGTAGATTTGGTTAAAGCCTCATATTTCAATTCGTTTAAATCTGACATTTTGTTTGCTTTATATGATCTTAAACAGGTAAGTCAAACATCATGCAAAGCCCAAGCAGTTGTTTCTACTAAACAGCATGATCATGATCCAGATAATGATCATGAGGGGGAGATAAGGGAGAAAAAAACAGCTGCTGGAGGTTCTAGTGAAACTGTATTAGTGGAGGCAAGAGCTGAAAATGTTGAAGGTGTGGAAAGGAGAGCTGATCAAGGTAATGAGCAGAATGATCAGTTGGAGTTGGTGTTGTATGCTAATGAAAGTGTTGAATCAAGGGTTGAAAAGCCTAAGATTGCAACAAGGCAAGAAATTTTGGAGATAACATGTTTGCCAAATCATGATATCATTGCCTTAGAAGATGATTCTTTTGCTGAAGTTCATGCCAAATATGAAATGCATTGGAAGATGAAGGAAGAAGGGCAGAAAGATGATTTTGTGTAACTTGGTTCTGATGATGAAATGGTGGAGGTTACTGAGATTGTCAAAAGATCTTAGGAGATACCAGTTCATGAAGCTAGTGTTCTGGATGATTTGTTTAAAGATAGAGACATGGATGCTCTAAATGCTATGTTTTCTCAGAGCACTCCTGAAGAAGTTCATCTTACTCCTGTTGATGTTCAAGTTAATCTTGCTGAACCAAGTGTTGTTCCGACTGTTCCTTTCTTCAAAGAGTTTGAGTTTCCTGATCCCAATGTTGTTCAACCAGATGACGCTGATCAGAATGTCAATCTGAATGTTGATCAAACTGTTAATCTTGATTCCGATGTACATGTTGAATAAGAGCTTCCATACCAGAAAAATCCAAGAAGTCCTGAACATCAAACGGAGTTTGTTAGAGAACCACCACTTGTGCCAAAATTTCCAGAAACTGAAGCAGGTCCTTTAGGCACTCCAGTAGTGGGTTGTACTCCTTATACTGGTTATGATGAGTTTGGTCCAACAATTGAGGAGATAAAAAGAATCAGACAAGGTCTACGTGTTCCATATCTTGAAGAGGGAGTAAATATTTTTGTGAGCTATATTAGACAGATTGATCAAGCTCCACTTCTGAGGATTAAAGATCAGTCTCCAGAATACCAGAAAGATTACATCAGAATGTTGCAGATTATGGGTAGAACATACAAGGATGTCAAAACCAAATCAGAAATTCTTAAAGTTACCAAGGTGACCATGAAGCAATTCAAGAGAATTTGGTATCCTGAGTTTATTGTTCAAAGAAATAATTTGGGGATTTATAAATTTAATGAAGCTGATTTCACCAATATTCACTTCAGAGACATTGAATTCATGTACCATGATTTCAGAGACAGAACAATCACACATACTGAGATAGTGTTTGCTTTAGACATTATTAAGAGAATTATCAGAAGGCATATATACTCAACATATCTCTATGATTTTCAGTTGGGCATAGAGACAAACCAGAAGAGAATTAATTTTCTCAAGCCTGATATGACACATCCTCTACTTGAAGAAACTTCACTCTACACAGTTCTAAGGGAGCCAGAACTTGGAGTTGTGTGTGAGAATGTAGACAAAAAGGAGAAAAGGTTTATGAAAGTTGTAGAGATTCCTAAGTACCGTGATGGTACTTTAGAAGATATTCTTAAAAAGTTGCAAGCCAAGTATGGGGAAAGTGAAAAGAAGAGCCTAGCTGAAAATGACGATATGCCAAGATTGGGAAGAATCTTTACTGAGAATGTCATTGATGCTATAAAGAACAGGATCAGATTCAGGCAAGCAATCAGAAGGTTTGAAGGATATTTGGGGATAAGGAGAACTTGCATGAGAAGGTGGACAAGTTGAAGACTTTCAAATTGCTCAAAAAAGGGGAGATTGTTAGATCATTGCGAGATAATGGTAACATAGAGGGTGGACTTAGTGATGTTCCACCATCTAACAACTGGGCCTTTTAATAACTTAAAGGTAGATTTCACCTTCTAACCTTCCTCGCATTCACTAGAATCGAATGCTTGCTCAATCTCTTGAATCCAGTTCATGCAAGCAACTAGATTGTTAGACCCTTAAAGTTTCGGCGGTTTGCTACAAAGGAAGGTCTTGTATGAACAAGTCCTCCTGCCTTGCCTGGTGTCGGAAATAGCATGTTATGAAGTTCTAACCACGTTTTTGGTACCCAGGAACCCACCACCACATTCTCTGCAATGGTCTCATGCCTTTGGAGATTAGCATATCTATCCTCCAACATTTTCAAAAATGTCTCTTGTTGCTTTTCCATGGCCGAGGTTACCATCTGCATAACACTACCCATCATCTCTGTTTGATGGTTCACCTCTTGTAGTAATGGGTTAGAGGACGCTAGTGTTACCCTCGACACATGCTCTATCCTTCCGCCTGCCAATGGCGGTAGGGTTAGAGAATTGGCATTAACAGTCCTTTCTAATTGATTTGGGTTAGACACGCTCGCCTCTTGCCCGTCCCATTCAGTTGCTAGTCTCCTCCGCGTGTTAACCATCTCAGAATGTCACACGTTATAATAAGAGTAAGAGATTTTACCATAACAATAATAACAATAAAAATGTACTAGTACATTCATCAATCATTGAAATTACAGTAAGGTCAAGTACGCCTACGTAATAGTATATTCATAATAGCATCAGCTATGTCAAATCATGAACACACTATACATAAGAGTTCTCATTACCACTATTTCATTTTTCAATTAGTGCATTTTTGTAGACTCTATAGACTTCATATCTTAGGAGTTCTAACCAATCTCACAAATTATAACTTAAAGTCTCAGTTTAAGTCTAGGCGTCTTAGGTTCATACCTAGTTCGTTTAAACTAATGCTCTGATACCAACTTGTAACACCCCTAAAAATAGAGGTAAATTTAAATATGCATTTAAACGAGTAATTGACATCTATATAAATAATATCACCCAAGATGGGGAAATTATAAAGCATTTACAATAAATAAATACGGGTGATAAACAACAATCTACTAATCTAAGCTAAGCTAATTTAAGTTTAGATTATAGACGGGTGTCCCTATCATCACCAAAAGGATGCTATCTTCGTGTAACGCCTATTATCAATAGCTATTGACCCCAAAAATGCCTACGATGGCAATTAGTCTCTCCGCTTAAGCCTTAGGAGACCCATCGCTAAAATAACCTGATATACATGTCATTTTAAAAAAAAAAATAGGCTTAACGCCTAGTGAGTTCAAACAATTGTGAAATAAAGTTGTAAAGCATTAAAATAAAAAACATAGCTTTAATAAGATTATGACACATATGTCAAACCTCTTTTTCCTTGGAAGGACATGAAACTTCCTAAAATGACAAAGGAGATCTGATTTACCATTAACAGTGATGGAACACAAAATTAAGTCACATTACAATGTTATAGAGCTTCCATTAAAGTAACATTGGTCATCGAGTTCAACTATCCATGGTCCGTATTTCGAATCCCCCAATTAACTAAAAAATGCTCATTCAATAGAAATCAAATGTCATGGGTCACAAGGTCATCGAGTTCAACCACCCACGGTCTATTGTTCGAGTCCCCCGGTGATATAGTTCTCGTGTCTAGCCAAGTTGTAGGGATAGATACCCCATTCCATCAACAAAGTTGACTATTATGCCTATGAATTCATTACATTATAGTGGAATATTTTGACACTTCAAGATGCACCAAAGTATACCCCACATAAATAAACACTTGCCTACATAATCCATTAAATGAGCAACTCCCTATAATTTTCTCGTCACAATCATAAAATTGACCATCACCCAATAGCTTTTTTCAAAAACAAATCCAAACTAGGAATAGTTATCATTTATGTATATAAAACCAATTTCCATAATCATTTCATCATATATCCAAAAATCATCAAAACCCTAGTTTTGACCTACCTTTTCCAAAATCAATCAAATGAAGAGAAATGTGATAAAAGTTTTGAGTGAACATAGAAATAGCATCTTAGCATGTATATAGTTTCGAAGATTTGTAGAATGAACTCACAATACTATGTTTTTGGTCAAAACCCTAAAATCAAGAAATCTCTAGAGATGAAGATGAACACTTGGTCTTGAAGTCTAGATGGAAGAATCTTGCTTTTATGATGATGGAACATTTAAATCTCCAAGAAAATAACCCTAAATGATGTAGGATATGTATTGAAGTTGGGAGGTTCATTTGAGAGAGAAAAGTAGGAGTAGGTGATGAATTAAATGAGAAATGGCTGGGAAAAACGAGCATTTAAAGCTCTTGAGGATGACCGCAATAATTCCAAACGATAGTCACACTTTTACTATCACGGGCATATTCGCCCAGACTGTATCGCGGGCTGTTGGCTCGCCGTAAGAGTGACACTGCGATAGTGATCTTGGAACTCTCGCCAACCACTATCGCCTAACATGTACCATGAGGGGTCTCCTCACCGCGAGAGTTACACGGCGATAGTAACCCTGCACTCTCATCGGGCACTATTGTCTAACTCCCCAGGCTCTAAAACTTGACTTTTCTTGAACAATCGACTCCCGACATAGCTAATTGCCCTAAGCAAAATAAACCTTAATTAAAACTAATCAATACGAACGGCTTAAAGAAATACGGATACTTTTTTTTACCAAAAATCCTAGTGTTACATCTTCTCTTTCTTGCAATCTTCCTTAAGCTTGGGGACTCCTGTCTCTTCCATGAGTTGCAAGGACGAAATCGACTTGGCCTTGCAACATTTGAGGGTATTCACCAAGTATGTCCGACCCCCATCTATGATGAATAGTGAACTAGAGAAAGGTATGGGAAACGCTTGTACCTCTTCGAAAAAGTCCATCCCAATAACAAGTTGAAAGTCGTCCATCCGGATAATGTTTGGGCAAAAATTCACAAGTCACCACGACACAAGAAAACCAAACGACTCCAATCTTAAGATCATTCTTATATTAGGATAAGTTTCTGAAGACCACACACACCGAGAACTATGGTCGCCACTTCTGGCCACGGTCGTATGTTTCTTACGATCACGACCGGGAAATTCTCGACCACCAGATACCTTATGATTTCTATAATGTAACTAACAATATGACCTCTTTAATGTCAAAACATACGTTTCTATTATGATTCTTTATTACAGGATTAGTGGGCAACGGTCATAACGGACGACAACCATCAAGATCATTCAATATGCAAACTGTTGGACATTAAAGGCTCATTCATGGTGATCCAAAGCTATATAAATCCAATCCATGTTGAGCTCAAGGAGACACAACAACGATTGAACAAACTGAACTCATTGGAAACGCTCAACACTCAAGAATACTCGACTTACTTTTCTCTCAAGAAATAACTTTCGATAAAGTGTTCCGATCGTATGACGAACGACTTCAAGCCCACTATTTGTTTATTATTCATTTCTAATGTTGTTAATTGTACTTTTGATCACTCCTTCTAAAGGATTACATCCCTGATTGACATCCATAGTGTACTTGACGATCTCTGCTATTGTCTGTGGTTTTTACTCTCGACGGGGTTTTTCGCGTCATTAAATTCTCTTTCTTATATTTATTCTTTATCATTGTCGTATTGTTAATGCGAAAAATCGTCCAAAGATTACTTAAGGTCGGTGTGGAGCTTTAACAACTAAAGTAGGTGATCAATCGACAAATCGCACAATGACGAATAAAAGTAAACAAGAGACAGAGATTTTGGTAACGCGGAAAACTCCGTCGAGGGTAAAAACCGCGGATGATAGGAGCGATTGTCAAGACGTAAAATAGGGACGTCGTCTTTTGGAAGGAGTTATCTAAAGTACAATTGACAATATTACGTAAGTTTAAGTAGTTCGTCGTGCGACGGAGCACTTCGTCGAGAGTTCTTGACTGGGAATAACTTGAGAGTTGTTAGCTTGATAGGTTGAGTTCAGATTAGTTGGGGCTCGAATGGTTCCTCAAGCTTGTATATATAGCTTTGGCCATCATAAATGAGCATTCAATGAGCCAACGGTCCGTGTATTGATGTACTTTGATGGAGGTCGTCCGTTTGTGACCGTAAGTCATAAATGTGCTTTAATCCTACAATAAAGAGTCATGAGAAGAAACAGTCGTAGATAATAAATGATACATAATCGTTAGTTACGTTATATAGGTCGTAAGATTTTGGTCGCGATCGTAAGAAACTTGCGACCATCGCCATAAGTGACGACAAAGGATCTCGATGTACATGGTCTTCAGGACCTTATCTTTGTATAAGAGTGGTCTTAAGATTTGAGATGTTTGGTTTTCTGGTGTTGGTCGTAACTTGAGAAAATTTGCCCAAAAAGTTTGCCCCCAAAATTCGAAAATTAGGCGGCAAACCGACTTTTCTATTTTTTTTAACCAGATCTAACACGTGTCTACGAGTGTAACTGAAACGGTTTCTCGAAAACCGAAACGGTTTCCGTGAGGGGAAGCATACAACCGCATAACGGGTGTGACGTCACGGTGACGTGGGGCGCGTGGTGTCTTGTATAGGGACAGGTGTCGCCCATCCGAAGGCTGGCATGCGAAAAGTCGATGACAGGTGTCGACTATCTATCGACTCGACCAGACACCAAACGCGTATAAATAGTGATCTTCAATGGATCCTTTCGTTTTTACGTGATTTCTGAGTTTTAGAGAGAGAGACCTCCAAATCCTTACCAAAAACCTGCAACACCGAAAATCTTTACCAAAATTCGATCGAGGTTAGAGCAGTGTTTTACGTACGATCTCCCTACCCATGTATATGCGTTTTAAGACCCAAGCCTGTAAGCCTAGAAAAAACTAGGACGCAATCGAGTTCTATGTAGCGGCCATCCACGATCCTGATTTTTCTATGTCGCCAGACCCAATCAGTACCCTCCGTGAGGAGGAAGACGTTGAGGTATTCCGGCTTCTGGTCGGGGTTCCTAAAGATTTGAGGCTTTGTCCTCCGGCATTGCTGCAACAAGAGCAATGCCCGAATTGGTACTTAGTGTTGGTCCCGGAGGTGCTTAACAAGTTTGTAGAAGGGGGGGGGGGGTTGGATACAAACACATAATTTAAAGTTCAATAAATTGTTTATTGATAAATCAAACACAATTTACAAGTCTGTTGCGGAATAAGATTAAGTAGAACTCAATCTGAACAAACTTAAGAAAACACTAAGATGGTTGCACAAGAATATAGAGAATAGGGATTTGAGAGGTATAGAAAACAAGGGATTCTATATAGGTTCAAGAAGAGAGCACACTCTCAGATGGAGAATTGATCTTTCTATTTATACCCTATGCATTAAATGCATGGCAGGGTACTTTACACGTGTCATTCAGTGATTGGCTTTGGGAGTCTAACTTTGGGAGACAGGCTTTCGGCCGTATCATGAATAGTGTAGTTGACAGAGTTGTTGTACGAATTGTGGCAGAGGCATGTACGTTCTGACACATCGTACTGGGTGTGCAAGGTAAGACAAAAGAGACTTGAGGCATAAGCTAAATGATCATTGATCGCTGAATATCTCTTACTTCAGAGATACAAAGAAGTTCAGCTATCGCTGAAGCTTTTCCTCAGGTTTCTTCGCGTATGAGTAGAGTCGTCTTTGCTTCACTGATATCCGCATCAGGTCACTAGTAGACTTGTCTTTACTCAGCAGCTTCATCTTCGATTCAGCTATGAACATCTGTTGACGCAAAACTTGTCTTCAGGGATTACGTTAAATGTTTACATCAGAGACTATCAGCGATAACTGAACAGACTCGGTCTATTCGCTGATAGTGAAACACTAATACATATAAATGTTTGCAAGAAAGATCATCAGCGATAACTGAACAGACTCAGTCTGATCGCTGATGGTGAAACACTAATACATATTAAAATGTAATTTTCACCAAGTATAGAAGAGGGTCATTATCAAATCACTGAGAGAGTTTGGATCAACACTTAGTTATATACTAGTATCCGTTCAAAATAGGGTTTACGTGGCCCAATTCGCCATTGTCGAGATCCTTCCTTACGATCTTTGAATTATCGTTGGGGAAGATGATGTCCCAATTTTGGTGAATCATTCAAGTTATTGAACGATTAACAGTAGGTTGGGAGATGCCCTTCACCATTTACGACCTTCACGATTAGCGGTCAAGGCAGAGGCGAACCATCGGTACAACCTCTTCTCTAAGTATAGAGGGGTTTGTACCCTGGTTCAAGCGACTGTGGTCAACGACCGCTAGTGGAAGACGAGATACGTCTTCGATCGCATCGCGTCGCTTGGCGATGACAAGCAATGGCTCACCACCGAGTGGAATACCAAAAGTAAGTATTGATTTTTGTTAAATCGTAATTTTTCTTCTTTTAGTCGTAATGTTTCACTAACACGTGTTTTTTTATTATGCTAGTGATCTACTTCTCTGTATCCGCGCCCTCTGCTGATTCAACTCTGAAGGTCGAAAACTTCCTCGAATTTAGCATCGAGGAACGATCCTTTTTCACCCGTCCTACTGCTGACGAGTACGAGGATGACGACGTCCAATACATCGGGTCGTCAGTTACTGATTCTGTAGAGGAAGAAGGAGAAGAAGAGGAGGAGACTGACGAGGGCACTCCAGAGATAACGGGTAAGTCCTTGTTCTTTACTTTGATCTGTACACTTTAAGATATCATTTATCGGTCGTAAGACCTTACGGGGTTTAGTCGAAGGATGTTACCCATCTATCCCGGGGTTTTGTGGGTCAAGTCGTAGGACGTCACCATTAGTCATAAGATTTTGTGGGGTCTAGTCGTAAGACATGACCCACTAGTCGCAGGGCTTTGTGGGGTCTATTCATAAGACGTCACCCACTGGTTGCAAGATCATGTAGAGTTTTTAGTAGTAAGATGTTACCTACAGATCGCAAGATCTCGTAAGCTCTAGGCTTTCAAGACGTCACTTACTTATTTTCTATTTTTCATAAGGTTTTGTCACGGACGTCACGTACATTTTTGTTTTTCATCACTTTCAGGAGGATCGAGCCTCGTGAAGCCAACAACAGGTCTCTCGAAGAGAGAGGCCCTCGCTCAGCTCGCCCGTAAAGGGCGAGAAATCAAAAAGAAAAGATCCCCCGACATCTGGGTCGAGGGACAAGAAGCCGAAGACGGTCCTGAGGGAATAGTCTTCAAAGAGCCGTAACCCTGAGGCCAATGTCTTAGAGAAGGCGAAGACGCCTCCGGTCGTAGACGCGAAACCGATTTCGCAGGTTCCCTCGGTGGGGATGGAAGGTCAATCCCCTTTGTCAGAAGACAAGGGGAAGGGTCCTCAAACTAGTGAGGTACCAACTCCTATTGACGTGAGCTTCACCCTTCTGGGAGACTTTATATCATCCGATCAGTTGAGCAGGAGGGCATTGTTTCCCAACTGGGGAAATTTCTCATGTCGTCGTTCTTTGACTGATACAAAGATGTATCAGTTGACGACCTGGCCGCCCATGTCTCAGAGATTTCTTTCATGGTAAGCATTCTTTAAGTCGTATGTTTTTTACAAATTGCTTTAAATCGTATAATCTAATCACTTGTCGTACGATTATGATGGTGCTCGAAGCAGATCTAGTCCTTAACACGCGTATGGACAACTGAGGAGGATAGTCCTGGCTAGGGACACCAAGGCGGAGGCCAAGGCGCAGGCGGCGCAGGACAAGAGGGAAGAGTATTCCATTCGACTCGACAACACCCTCAATCATCTTGAGGTCGTTGGTCATGAGAAGGAGGAGCTCTAAGGGCAACTGAGGGAGGACTTGGGTAGTGTTCACAAGAAATATTCATCACATTGTCTTCAGAAATATTGTTCTGTATTCTCTTCAGAAATATTGTTCTCAGTATTCTCTTCAGAAATATTCATCACATTAGACATAGCAGATAAATCAACATTGTCTATCATAATGTTCACAAGATCTACAACACTGCAGTCTTGAAGGTAACTACAAAATATAGAAAAGTTTGCTTGTCTAGAAGGTAACGCAAAGGTAACTTTGCATGACCAACTGGTAATGCAAACTTAAGTTTGCGTGACCCATGGGTAACGCAAAGTGAACTTTGCGTGACCAACTGAATACGCAAAACCCTAGAACATAAACAACGGTTTGCGCGAGTTCATCTGTGTTTGGCAAAAGTTTCGAAGAAATCGATTTTAGGACAAAATATATAGTCGAAAAACATAAATGAACAATTAGAAATATATTTCGACCAAACCAATACTGATTAAAATCAATATGAAACATAAAATTTTGAAAGATTTTAAAAACAAAGATGAACAGTCGCAAATCTTAAACACCAAAAACAAAGCACAATACAAAGAAATCAAAGGGTAAGAACACATACCTGGGATTCGAAAATAGTTTCTAAATCAATCCCAACAAACGATTATAACAAAGACGCACTCGATCTGATGAAGGAGATGATGAACAGTGCGAAAATCAATGAGAAATACGCACAGTGAGATATCGAAAAGAAAGTCTAAGCAACAATGAGATAAGACAAACTAGAAACAAACACAAAATGGAAACATAAAAACATACCTGAATCAAAGTACAAATCTGAAATCAAAGAAATGAAAGATTGCACAGAGAGAGGGAAAAAAATGAAGAGTCAGATTCAAACAAAGAGAGATAGAAAAAGAGAAAAATAGGACACACTATTTATACTAAAAACAAACAATAAAAAAAATAACACTAAAAAAAAACTAATAACACATAAAAAAAATAAAATTTTACCTGCAAAAACACTTTTACTCCCCCTACACAAATGCACAAATTTTAACATATCAGAATAACATTTGTGTAGAAATATCAGAAATACTTACCTGATGAATTTCTGATCAACACGTGAAATATTTTATCAGCTATATATCTGACCACTTTATTCACTCCCCCTTAAAAACAGAAGATTATCAAATTTCATTCTGATGTTCTCTCCCCCTCGAAAAATGCACATACCAATTTACAAAAATATGGATACACAAACATGAAGACATCAGTGTAAAAAGAAAAATATACTGAATATAAATTTTGAAACAACTGAACATATAAAATTTTAAACACTAAACAAATTAAATTATACTCAATAAAATATCACAGATTTATCAATCAGTTGAAATCAAGTATATGTTGTTGGATACAGAGACAAGTTTCATTGCATATCAAGTTAAAACATGTTCAGTTTCAAAAACTTCCAGCAATCTATTCAGTGTGCTAGCATGCGAACTTCGATTAGCTTCAAGAAAATGCAATTCTAAAAATATAATAGAAAACTTTGCATGTAGTCACACTAAGCCATCAAAAATTAAGACTTTCACAAATTTACAGGTTTATCGCAACTCAAACATATCACCAAGTATCATGAGATGTGTGCTCATTGGCATATTTCAGCATTGTGCACATTGGCATCTTCACATGAGTGTGCTCTTTGGCATCTTTTAAGCTTGTGCACTTTGGCATCTTTTCAATCAAAAAGTTTGGTAAGTAAAGAACATGTCGTAAACGTAACTTTCTATCTAACCCTATTGCAGGATTTGGGTCAGCCACTCCCAGACCAGTTGGCCTTAGGGGACTAAGTGTCAAGCACCCCGTGGAACTTACTCTCCCAGATCACAAAGGCTACATCGACACATCCTAAACTCATTCATACTAGTAGAACATGACTTTCGATCTGGTTCTATAGAAGGATTTGGGTTCGATCACTCCCAGACCAATTGACCTTAGGGGACCATATGACAAGTATCCCATGGAACTTACTTTTCCAAACCAGAAAGGTCACATGTACAAACTTTTAAACTTAGAGATTTATGTATTTTAGATATATAATATTCATCTCAATCACTCAGTTTTACATCTAAGCGCTTAGCCCATATTTTCATTACGATTCATAATTCTGACTTTTTAGGTTTTCTAAGCATTGTAAACTATAAATATTCCGAATCACATATCTTTAAAGCATTTTCAAAAGCTTCAAACATGTTGCTGACCATTCAATTTTTTTGTAAGACTTGAAATTTGACCATATAAAACTTTAATATAACAAAGCAACTTGAAAATTTATCCTAGACACACATTTTGATCAAAAGAAAGAAAAACCTGTAAAGCTTTAACTTTATAGAATAAAGTTTGTAAAAATTTAAACTTTTAAATTCAACATGCCGAGTTTTGAAAGCAGAAAATTAAAACGTTTTTCATCTAAAGCTTTTGTAAAGATATCTGCAAGTTGATATTCAGTTGGGAAAAAATATATATCAATAGTACCTTCTTCCACATGATGCTTTATGAAATGGTACCTCATATCTATGTGTTTGGTCTTTGTGTGCTGGACCGGATTGACTGATATCGCAATTGCGGATTTGCTGTCACAATAGATAGGAACAGTTTTGTAAAGCATCCCATAGTCACGAAGTTGTGTCTTCATCCATAATACTTGAGCGCAACAACTAGCTGCGACGACGTATTCTACCTCTGCAGTTGAGATAGAAAAACAGTTCTGCTTCTTCGACGCCCAACTTATCAGTCTATCACCAAGAAATTGAAGGTGACCTGATGTGCTTTTCCGGTCTAACTGATTTCCACCAAAATCTGCATAAAAGTAAGCAGTTAGTTTATAATCAGAACTCTTAGGATACCACAAACCTAAATATGGAGTTCCTTTGATGTATCGAAATATGCGCTTGACTGCCAACAGACGCGATTCCTTTGGTTTGGCTTGAAATTTGGCACATAAGCAAGTGAAGAATATGATATCCAGCCGACTTGCTGTTAAGTACATGAGCGATCCAATCATCCCTCGATAAGTTTTGACGTCCACAGCTTTTCCATCCGGATCCAGACCCATCTTTGCACCACGAGCCATAGGCGTGCCAATTGAAGAAGATTTGTCCATCTTGAATTTCTTCAAGATGTCAAACACGTACTTCGATTGGTTAATAAAAATGCCATCTGGAAGTTGCTTCACTTGTAAGCCAAGGAAGAAATTAATTTCTCCCATCATGCTCATCTGAAACCTGGAGGTCATAAGTTCAGAAAACCAGGTACATAATGATTGATTAGTCGCACCAAATATAATATCATCTACATAAAGTTGAACTAAGCAGATATCCAAGTTAGAATGATTTATGAAAAGAGTGGTATCTATAGATCCTTTGGTAAACCCGGACTTGATCAAGAAGGCCGACAACTCATCATACCAAGCCCTCGGTGCTTGTTTAAGGCCATACAATGCTTTATCAAGAAAATAGACATGATCAGGATGTTCTTTGTCAACAAACCCCTCTGGTTGAGAAACATAGGCTTCTTCTTTTAGTTTCCCGTTCAGAAAGGTTGTCTTCACACCCATCTGATATACTGTAAAGTTCTAATAAGCAGCGAAAGCCAGAAACATACGGATAGCTTCTAATCATGCGACCGACGCGAAAGTTTCATCGTAGTCAATTCCTTCTTCTTGTCGATATCCCTTGGCTACCAATCTAGCTTTATTACGAACGACGATACCATCTTTGTCTTTCTTGTTCTTGAATATCCACTTTGTGCCAATAATACTTTTTCCTTTCGGCCGTGGAACAAGTCTCCAAACTTTTAGTGCGTCAAATTGATTGAGTTCCTCTTGCATCACTATAATCCAATCTGGATCTTCCAACGCTTCAGATACTTTTGTTGGTTCAATCTTGCTTAGAAAGCAAGTGAAAAGACATCCGTTGGAAGTTGCCGCCTTGGAACGAGTAGATACACTTGCTTGAGGATCACCAATAATCTGATGAATAGGATGAGATCTTTTCCATTTGGTGGTATGAGGGAGAGGATCAATACTTTCTTGTACAACTTCTAATTGTTGAGAAGGAGGTTCAGAAGCTTCTATGTCAGATGAAGAAACATGAACAGTTTCAACTGGAGGAGGAGGTATTTCAACAACTTCAGAATCAGACTCTGGAAGTGTTGGCGGAATATCAGCATCTTGTTCTGCTTCTTGAACTGGTTTTGCTTGTACAGATGTTTCTTGAACAGATGCTTCTTGCCCAGATTCAGTATTCATATGCTCAGATTCTGATTGATCTTGAGGGAGTTCAGAAATAACTTGAACAACATCAGTGTCAGAGATAGATGCAGCGGAATTAGGAGTAGACGTGTTCACAGTTTCCTGATTCACAGATGAAGCATTTTCAGAATTAGATTTAGGTACATCATCATAAAAATTCTCCACAAGAAAATCAAGATCATAAAGATTAAGCAAGGAAAAATAAGGATCCTGATTTGTCGGTTGAAGTGAAGGTTCTGAACTGTGTTGTCCAGAAGCTGAATTCCCTGTAAGTACGAGTTCTGAGCCTGATTGACCAGAAACCAAATCGGCAGCTTCGTCAAATTTGACATTTACACTCTATATCACTTTTCTGGCTGAAGTAAGAAAGACTCTGTAAGCCGCAGAAGTAGAAGAATACCCAAGAAAAATACCCTCATCTGCCTTTGGACTAAACTTGTTGAGAATGTCTCGGTCATTCAGAACATAACATTTACACCCAAATGACTTGAAATATTTGACATTCGGTTTGATACCGTTCGTAAGCTTATATGGTGTTTTGTTGAATCAACGATGCGGAATTGATCTGTTCTGAGTGTGACATGTAGTTGAGACAGTTTCAGCCCAATGAGACAAAGGAAGACTATAATAAGCAAGCATTTATCTGGCCGCCTCGACAAGCGTTCTGTTTCTTCGTTCAACAACCCCATTATGTTGTGGTGTTCGAGCAACAGAAAACTGTTGTTGAATACCTTGATCTTCATAGAAATGTTGAAGAGTGTTGTTCTTGAATTCAGTACCATTGTCTGATCTGACAACTTTGACTGCTTTTTGCTTGTTGGTGTGAATTATTTTGATGAGGTTGATGAGAATGTCGGGAGTTTCATCTTTAGACTTGAGAAACTTAACCCATGTATACCATGAGTAATCATCAACAACCACCAAGACATATCTTTTATTTTCGATACTCTTTGTCTTCATCGGTCCGCATAAATCAACATGTAGTAAATCAAGAATGTCCGAAGTGCAGGGTTCAGGCTTTGGCTTATGAGGAGCTTTCTTCATCTTTCCTTTCTCACAATCTTGACAGAGGTGGTCTTTCTGAAAACGGAGTGTTGGGAGACCTCTCACTGCATCAGTCTTGACAAGGCGATCCATGTATTTAAAGTTGAGATGAGCTAGTCGTCGGTGCCATATCCAACTTTCATGAACAGAAGCTTTAGAAAGCAAGCATTTATCTGATGGGATTTTAACCTTGGGAAGATCAATGGTATATAAATTGGATCTTCTTTTTCCAACCAGTAAATCGCTGCCACTGTCATTCTTCACAGCAACACGTTTAGATTTGAAGTTGACTTCAAGATCTTTATCACAAAATTGCCCGATGCTGAATAAGTTTTGGCTAAGACCTTCAACATAGCTGACTCGCTTGACATTAATATTGCCTTGAACAAGATCACCATAACCTAGAATGGGAGCAGTCTCACAGTTTCCAAACTTAACACGACCGCAAATTTTTTCTTTAAAATTTGAAAGCAGTGATTTATTGCCCGTCATGTGTTTGGAACACCCCGAATCCAGATACCATAAATGACTAAGCTGCACATACAGAAACTACACAGATTTAGGTACCCATATGCTTATGGGTCCCTTCTTGTTAGATTTGTGTGTTTTAATTTTCGAACATTTATTTTTAGAAAACTCATGAAAGCAATCATCAATAGAGGAAGAAACATAATCATCAGAATCAGAACTAGAAGAAGAATATGAGACATTCTTTGCAATGTGAATCATTTGCTGAATTAAATATTTTGTATTTTTATTACAAAAAGGCAAATGTATCAGTATGACAAAGATTCTCTACACATTTATCCTCTAACAGTTCAGATTCTATTGACTTCTGCTTAACCCTCCATATCAGCTTAGTTGACCTCTTCACAATCCGATCTGAAACAGAAAAATCAGAAGAATTAGAATTTTCAGACAAGACATTATCTTGTTTCCTTGACTTTTTTGATCTTCTTCTTTTACACTTTGGTTTATAATACTGATCATTTAGCATAAAAGAATCATCAACAATTGAATTAGAAGAAGAAATTTTATCTAAGAAATTAGACTGAGCATTCATCATTGTAGAACTAGCCTTGGAGTCATGAAGTTCAGAAACACACAAGTCAGGAAGAAGTTTGCGCGACCCTTTGGTGGCGCAAACTGAACTTTACGCTACTATCGGCTGGCGCAAGTTGTAAGTTTGCGTGACCAACGGTTGGCGCAAATGCACATTGTTTTGTACTTTGTGTGTATTTTCCTTGGAATCGACAAAAAATCAAGAAGTAATTTTGTCTTCAAAACTTGATTTCATTATAAAAAGAAATAAATCGTTTTCTAAATCAGTTTGAAGACATTGTTCTTCCAATTTATCTTCAAGATCAACTATTTTATCCTCTAACACTAATGGGGGAATATATCTCCTAGAATCATAAGAAACCGGAGATACATTTTCCTTATTAGTATTGTTGGCATATATATCAACAAAATTAGTTGATAATGAAGATTTAATGGAAGAATTGACATTTAAAACATTTTTGGATTTTCTGGACTTCTTTAATTGTTCAGGAAAATATTTAGCATTTTCACTAGTATAAACAAATGGCATTTCCATTTTCTTGTTGTTCATTCTTTTCTGATTTTCAATTTCTAATTCTTGCTTTGCATTCATCCACTCAATTTTAAATTGAAGAGCATAATGTGCAAGATTTAGATAATCAAAATATACAAAGTGGGGGTTTTTGTGATAACATTGTTTAAACATTGTGGATTTTCAAAACCAAGTCCCCATCTTTGTTTTATTGCCTCATCACTCCTTGGTTTATTCATATAAATTGTTTGCTCAGTTTGTTCTCTTTTATATAATTTCCCTTCTAAATCAATTATTTTATCAGAAATTTTTTGATTTAAATTGGTCATTTCAGTCAAAGAATCAAAACAAGTCTAATTTGAATTTTCTAAGTCATCCAATTTATTTTGAAATTTCTCTTTTGTGTCAGTTAAAATAATCTTTTCATCTTTCAGAGAAATTCGCAGTTTTTCAATCAAAACAGACTTTTCTTGATTATCAAGCTTTTCAGATATGAACTTTGAACGTAAATCATGTAAAGCATTGATAATAACGTTCATTTGAGATGATATAAAGTTGTAATCAAACTCAGAAATTACCTCAGATTCATCAGTTGAAGTATCCTCTTCTTCATCATCACTCTTGTCATCCCCAATAAAACACATTGCAGCCGTTTCCTCATTCTCGGCTTCATTATCTGAATGGTCAAGCCAATATTCTTCCTCAGCAAGCAGAATTGTTCCATTCTCTCTCTTTTCTGCCAGTTCCAACTTCTTCCTGTAGAAAGCAGAGTCCTTGACAACCTTCACTCGAAACTCCTTTGCTATATGTCCCGGTTTTCCACAATTGAAGCAGTTCATTACCTTATTCTCTTCCTTTTTCGGACCAACCACTTTAGCAGGCTCATATTTTGGAACATATGGCTTTGATGGAGCACCGGGTTCCACTTTCTTTGAACCAGAAGTGAAACGAAGGTTGTTTGATCCTGATCTGTGTTGGAACTTTTTCTGATAATGTTGAGAGAGAAGTATCATAGCTTTTTCCAAGGCCTCGCCATCATCGTCAGTTGACCCATCATAAGCACTCTCAGATAAAGCTTGTTCTGCCAGCTGACTTGCTAGAAGAGCAATCGGATCAACAGTCTTTGGCTTATTCTTCTTATCCATCTTAGCTTTCTTTTCCAAAACCAAATTCTCATCAGCCATTAAGATCTCATAAAGTTATTGAATTGGCATTGTAGAGATGATTTGCTCCACTCTGGTTGAAGAGAATTCAAGAATTTTAGATTGGCTTCCAATTCAGTCTTTTTCACCTTTATCTTGTACAGATCATTTATTACCGCCCCAAATCTATCAAATACACTTTTCAGACTCTCTCCATCTTTTGCTTTAAACTCTTCAAAGTTGTTCATGTATCGAGTCTGACGGAGTTGAGTAGCCACAGCTGATCCAAGCATTATCTTTTCTAGTTGAGTCCACATTAGCATCGGATTCTGCTTGAAACAGTCAATTCTGTTGTAGATTGAATTGGGTAGAGCAAGAATCAGATTAGATTTTGCCTGGTTATCAGCTTGATATCTCAAAAGCTCTTCAGCATCATACTCTCTTATAGACTTCTCAACTCTTGTAGCCAGAGTAGTTGCAGTAGCTGGTATTTCTTTCATGAGCTTCTCCATAGGACCTTCAGTCAGAGACTTCATCATATTATCAGCATTTGGTTGTCTTTCTATGAAATTAATAAATATGTCCTGCCATTGCTGAAATTCATTCTCATTTATCAGAACAGGAGGGCGAGTATCTGATCCCAAAGACATCATTATGTCGTTTTTGTAAAACTGAGCTTGTAGAGACATCTTGACAAAATTAGAAAGTCAGAAAATACTGAGTCTGAAACACTGGAAAACTGGCGCAAACTGAAGGTTTGCGTGAGCAAAGAGTGACACAAACACAGATTTGCATGAGTAGTGGATGATGCAAACACAGATTTGCGTGATCAGTTGATGGCGCAAACAAACTTTGTGTGAGGCGTTGATGACGCAAACCAAACTTTGTGTGAGCCGCTAGTGACGCAAATGTTACTTTGCGTGATTCAGAAGTAACGCGAACAGAACTTCGCGTGAGATGATGATGGCGCAAAGGTAACTAGAACACTGAACTGTAATTCTCGTGAACTGTAGGAGACGCAAACTGTACTTTGCGTGATGCAAAGGTGACGCAAAGATAGCTTTGCGTGATAAATCCAAGGCGAAAATCTGAACTTCTCTTGAAAACCTGAAGACACACAATATGCACTGGATGAACTCACGCAAATCCAGATGAACTAGCGCAAACCTGAGATGAACTAGCGCAAAGTTCAGATCTGGCGCAAAACGCTGAAAAATCCAGAAAAACTTCCAAAATCGATTATAGCCATGAATTTGATAAAACTTTTTCACACAGAATTGATCGAAAAACAGATTTCTAACACTTTCAAACAAAAAGATCGATCAAAAATCACAAAAACAAGAATTTGAGTAAAGAACAGTTCGAAAAACGACTCTTTCTAGAAAGATGAAAATTTATAAAATTGAAGATCAAAAACTGTTTTTCTTGCAAAATGATGTGAATCAAATATGTTCCTCTATCAAAAACGAATCCAACTAATCAAATTGCAACAAAATTCGACCAAAAAACAGTCCGAATTTGATATAAAAAAAACGAGATTTTCTTGAAAAAATAAAGAAAATCGATCAAATTTTCTGATTTAATCACAAATTCAGATACTAAAAACGATTTCTCTCAATCCTCTCGGCTTTAGAATAGCTTTGATACCAATTGATAATCCCAAAATCTCTAAATCTTAGAGAGAGAGAGTAGAGTGCACCAAATGTAAACGTATATTCAAATGAGGTTCCCAAGTTACAAAACAAAGGCACCAAGGGGACTTAAATACCCCAAGGCCTAAACAGAACAGATAAGCTAACTAAACACTATTTGGACCACAGATAATAAATACATTGATTACTATTCAAAATAGACTTAACACAGTTGCTGATCTGATTGCTCTAGTTGTCAAAAAGATGTCTGTAAGTTTGAAGAAGAAGAAAAAGGTGATAGTTTCTGAATCAGAAGAGACTGAAAGTGAGGATAACTCTGACTCTGACGATTGTGAGAACTTGAAGGAGGATATGCTTATGTTGACCAAGGCTTTTCAAAAGAAGTTCTACAAAAAACCTAGCTCGAACAGTCAGAGATATTCATCTAGTTCAAGGAGTTATGATCACAAGGAAATAATTGAAGGAAAGAGATTAGAGGAAAAGAGGCCAGAAGATAAAAAGTATAGAGATGAAGAAAAGAAGCAGCCATAACCGACAAATGCTACAACTGTGGCAAAATCGGACATTTTTCAAAAGATTGCCGAAAGCCGAAAGTCAAAAACCCTGAGTATTACAAGAACAAAATGCTCTTGGCAAAGCAACAAGAGGCTGGCAAGGCATTAATGGCGGAGGACGAGTTCTGGCTCGACCATTCAGATGAAGAGGTTGAGAAAGAAGATGTTAGGTCCATGATCTCTCACATCTCAAGTGTTTGTGTAACAAGATTGTATAAGAATGGACTAATTATTTTAGAGAGAGAAACTAAATCTAAACTAGAGAGAGAAATTGCTTTAAGGACTACATTTTGTATTATGGAATTATGAAAAGATTACAACTAAGACTTCTATTTATAGTCCAAACTACCATCACTCCCTTGTTACAATTAAATGTTATTTACTTTCCAACACTTTTATACACTAACATTCTCCCCCTAAAGTTTTGGAAAGTAAATCATCTTGAAGCTCTAATCTCCTCTCCCCCTTGATTTGCATGAAAAACTTTAGTTCATGCATTAACAATTATAAGCTCGGCTCCCCCTTCAAAGTTGCTCTCATTCTTCGTTTTCGACTTTAAAACCGGATCCGATGTACACCGTAAGCTTGACTAAGTGCACGATAACACATCTCGAAATGTAGAAATCCAACTCGTTCCGATAAGTCCATAAGAATGATAACGAGCGAGTTTGACGTGACAAACCGAGTGCATCCTTAGTTTTTAACAACGGAACCGTCGTTAACCGCGGGTCGAGTAGGAATTCGGCTTGAGAGTCATAACCGAGATGCTCGAAGAGGTAACAATAGGCACACACTACAATGTAGGGGATGAGGAACAAATTTGGCCAATTTAACTGACTTTTGGACCAAAAATGTTAGAAAACTAACGGAACACTGACGGTCCGTTAATTTTTACTATTTATCATCTTCTTCACAATAAAACCCACTTACTATTCACATTTTCACTTTATTCATAAACTCACGATCAATCAAGCTTCTTGTTGCATCTATTAACCTCATTAAGCACCAACTAAACATTTTCAGCAACATGCATCGTGAAAGCATTTTCCGGCGATGTAACAATTTTGTCCGGCGATGTAACAATTTTGTCCGGCGAAGTAACCGAATTTTCCAACAACCAAAAGCCATCGACTTTCTTACTGAACCTTTTCCATTTTCTTGCAATATGATAGAAATAATGAAATGAATAGATCTGAGTCGATTCACAGCAACATACCGGCGATTTTCTGGCCAAAAACGTTTTTCCGGCGAGGATTTTCCGACGAACCCATCCAATAGCTCTAAACTTCAATTTTATGCTAAAAAACGTTGCCATTATCATGCCAAATGATTAATATAACAAAACAAACAGATCTGGATCGAAAATTTGACAATATCACAGCTCAAACTCGAAAATCCGGCGATGAACAGTAACTTTTCCGGCGAAGTCGTTTTTCCGGCGAGGTGTGTTCATAGATCAAAATTTCTCGAATTTGTTGCTCAAAAATGCATCAAACAATCGAGGTAAACATTTAGAACAGATCTTGTACGAAGATATAACAGTATGAAGGTTCAAACCTCAAACTCCTGCGAGATTCCGGTTAGATCTAAATTTTCCGGCGAACTCTCTTTAAAAGCTCATATCTCACTCATTTTTCATCGTTTTTCGATTCTGAAAATTGTAGAATGCTCGAAAATCGACAAAGAACATATCTAGGTAAATCAAATTGCCTCATGCAAGAAAAATTCGGATAGAAGAATTTGACGCGAAGAATACCAAAAATTTCGAACGAAAACTTCGAAAAACCTCAAAACTCAACGAAATTCGAATCCAAAAATTGTAGTAGATCTGTAATCGTATAAGGACCAAATCTTCAAGAGGAATTGAGTTTTGGAGCAACTTACTTGTAGATCGGGCTAATAAACACGAAATGTCGAGATCCGAAAATCGTTGCGATAAGATTTTATCGTTGGCTCTGATACCACTTGTTAGGTCCATGATGTCTCACATCTCAAGTGTTTGTATAACAAGATTGTATAAGAATGGACTAATTATTTTAGAGAGGGAAACTAAATCTAAACTAGAGAGAGAAATTGCTTTAAGGACTACATTTTGTATTATGGAATTATGAAAAGATTACAACTAAGACTTCTATTTATAGTCTAAACTACCATCACTCCCTTGTTACAACATTAAGCCCAAACCCATCTACAACTAAGCCCAATAGGCCAAAGGCCTTTTACAAATACAAGTCAAATACAATTAAATGTTATTTACTTTCCAACACTTTTATACACTAACAGAAGAGACAACTCATATTTGCCTAATGGGAAAGAAAGTGGATGAAGGTGAAGATGAAGCTGAGTCAGGTGATGAAGACAACGAAGAGGTATGTGATATGTTTCAATCTGATTTTCTTAATGCCATACAATCCATGATGGTTGAACTCCAAGAAGTAAAGTCTAAACATGAACGTGAGAAAGGTATCATGAAAGAAAACAAACAGTCAATACTAAAACTTAACAAGGATCTTGCTGAGAAGAACGTATTGATTGAAGCTTTACATAAAAACATTGATACTAGTGCAAAAGAGAAGACTATACTTCATAATGAATCATCTGAAGCTGTTTCAAAATATAAATTGTGTGAGTTTGAATCAAAAGAGATTTCTAAAATGTATTCTTCATTTTCAGAAAAAAACAAATCTTTACTTGAAAAAGTGAATGTTTTGGAAGGGAAATTATACACTTTGGGTCAAACTGAGCAAACCATTCATCTAAACAAACCCAAAGAGAACAACGAGCGTTGGGGACTCGGTTATGAGAATCCACACTATCTCAAAAAGGGTATATCAGAAGTGCCCGCGCTTTATGATTTTGGATTTTTAAAACTGGAACCACAATACCCTGAACTTCAAGTTGAGTAGACTAAACTATCTGAAGTGGATGAAGCCAAGGAAAACGAGAAAAGAAAGAACACAACTAAAGTTCAACTTCCATGTCGATATGAGAGGTTGAATAATACTTATAGTTTTGATAAATCAAAATTTCTTTCGAATGACTATTTTGAGAGTTATTCTTTAAAAGAAATGGAGGCTAAGCCTATCGAAGGTAAGCTTTACGTCCCTCCTCTCGTTTTGGAAAGTAAAATTTCTGAACTCGAGAAAACTCTAGCAGACGAAAGGATTTTGATTGATATTGAACAAAATGTATTTTCTACTGTGTTTAAATATACTGATTTTTCTAAATCATCCAAGGCTTCAAAATCTGATGATATGTCTGGTCTATTTGATGATGAGTTTGATTTCTTAAACTCTGATGGTGATTTAGATGATTGTGTTGCTCAATTTGATTTTAATGCTAAACTTCCTGATCATTCAAAATTTGTCATAAACTCTTTTGGATTACCAAGTGTGTACGAAAAAGGTGAAACATCAACGAAAGTTGATAAAACAGTTCCTGTGAAACCCAAAGTTGCCAAAGGTAAGAAGAAGAAATCTGGGCATTCACAGAAACCGACCACCACTGGTAAGCCAAAGAAGAAGCATTTTTTTGATTCTCACAGTTCTAATTTTAAACTTTCAAATGTTTCAGATATGAGGAAGAAAAAGAATGGAGTTAAATCAACTTGGCTACCAAAGAAGAAGGTTGACGAGAAGGCGAAATCATTGTCTGATTCTTCTTGTAATAGAAATACTGATAGTACTTCTGATATAATTGAGAATGTTGCTTTTAATAAACAAAAACTTGTAACTCCTTACAAGAAGTATTCAATAAAGCAATTATTCCAGTTATCTCCGTATGCTAGAAAGTTTTCTAATTATCGTCGGAATGATTTTTCTTCTCGACAACATTCTAATGATTAGTTTGGCACGTATCATGTATATTCTTAGTGTTCTTATGCTTCAAATATTTTTCAAAAGAAAAGCGAACCCAAATATAAATGGGTGCCAAAATCTTGTGCTAACATTGTAGGACCCGTTTTTAAATGGGTAACTAAAGTTGTTGTTTCCTGATTTCTCTTATGCAGACCCGTCATATGTGGTACTTGGATAGCGGGTGTTCCTAGCATATGACTGGGCAGAAATATTTATTGTCTAATTATACAGAGAAATACGGCGGGACAATTAGATTTGGAAATGACCAATTTTCACCGATTTTGGGATATGGTGATGTGATTCAAGAAAAAAGTGACGATAACAAAGGTGAGTTATGTTGAAGGTTTAGGGCACAACCTGTTTAGCATTGGCCAATTCTGCGACAAAGGATTAGAGGTGAACTTTAAAGCCAAAAGTTGCTCTGTGCGTACTGAAGATGGCAAGGAACTTTTGGTCGGAACTAGAAAATCCAACCTCTAAACAATCAATCTTTCAAAGGTCCAGACTGACAGTGAGGTTTGCTTACTGACAAAAGCCTCGATGCAACAAATTTGGCTTTGGCACCGAAGGCTGTCACACCTGAATTTTCGTTACATGAACAAATTAGTCACCGGAAAACTAGTAAAAGGACTTCCTGAGCTCAAATATGTGAAAGAACACTTGTTGTAGCATGTGAAAGGGGAAAGATGAAGAGAGTTCCACATAAGCCGAAACCTGAACAAAGTACCAGTTCTCCACTCGAGTTGTTGCATATGGATCTCCGTGGTCCTACGCGTACACAAAGCATAAGCGGCAAGAAGTATGTTTTAGTTATCGTGGACGAATATTCGCGGTACACATGGGTCAAATTTCTAAGATCAAAAGATGAGACGCCCGAAGTACTCATCACCTTTCTGAAGACTACCCATGTAAACCTGCAAAAACCAGTCAAGTTTCTAAGAACAGACAACGGCACAGAGTTTAAGAACAAAATCGTTGAAGATTATCTCGAATCGGTCGGGATAACACATCAATTCTCTGCTGCTCGTACGCCAGAACAGAACGGAGTAGTAGAAAGGCGAAACCGAACGCTAGTCGAGGCCGCTCGTATTATGCTCAACTAATCCGATTTATCTTTGTTTCTGTGGGCAGAAGTTGTTTCGACTGCGTGCTATACTTAAAATCTTTCCATGATACACCGCCGTTTTGGAAAGACTCCTTATGCTTTGATCAACAACTGGACACCACAATCAAATACTTTCCTATCTTTGGTTGTAAGTGTTTTGTGCTTAACGACAGAGAGATTCTGAACAAGTTCAGTGCTAAGGCAGATAAAGGAATCTTCATTGGTTATTCACAATCATCGCCTGCATATCGAGTATATTTGAATAAGTCAAAGACAATAATCGAGAGCGTTAATGTCACATTCAATGAGGAGATGGCTTCTGAACAACATGGTTCATAACCCGTACTTACCGGAGTGATAGCTTCTGGGCAGATCAATCCAGAACCTTTACCGACAAAGAAGAAATCAGAAGAAGCATCAACTTCCAATGCTCATTTATCTGATTTAGACTTATTATTTGAATTGTTTTATGATGAATTTCTTGGATCTAAAGGGACTAAATCTATTATGGTTGACAGGATGGACGACTCAACGAATAATAATCCAACCGCTTTAGAGTTATCTACTGAATCCAACTCCCCTGTTCAGCAAAAAATTCCAGTTCAAATATCTGCTCCAATAGTTGAAGATGTGAACAATAACGAAGAGACAGAAGTTGCTGAATCAGTTGGGTGTATAATAGAGACAAATCAACTGTCTGAACAAGTTGCACCAACTAAAGCTTCTATACAAGCTAATTCAACTGAACCACTCCCTCCTACTGTACAAACTAATGAAATTGAAAGTGGATTTTTATATGATAATCATGATCCATCAACATCTAATCCACTCCCTTATGAACATCGCTGGACCAAAGAGCACCCTATTCACCAAATCATTGGAGATCCAACCAAGCCGATGCAAACTAGGTCAACAACTTTAAATCAATGTCTACATGACTCATTCATGAGTAAGATAGAGCCAACTCGTGTATCAGAAGCTCTAGGTGACTCGGATTGGGTGTTTGTTATGCAAGAAGAGTTAAACTAGTTCAAAGCCCTAAAGGTCTGGAGACTTGTATCAAAACCGGAAGGAAAATCTATCATCGGTACTAAATGGGCATTCAAAAATAAAAAGGATGAAGATGGTATCATAATTCGAAACAAAGCAAGACTTGTTGCCAAAGGCTACCGGAAAGAGGAAGGCATAGATTATGATGAGACTTATGCTCCAGTAGCACGTATAGAAGCAATCCACATGTTTCTAGCATTTGTTGCTCATAAAAACTTCACAGTCTACTAGATGGACGTGAAGACAGCCTTTCTAAATGGTATACGTAAGGAGGAAATCTACATTACACAACCAAAAGGCTTTGTGAATCCAGATAAACCAAATCATGTCTATATCCTAGATAAAGCACTTTATGGGTTAAAACAAGCGCCTCGAGCCTGGTACGATGTTTTATCAAAGTTTTTGGTCAAGTCGGGCTTCACTAAAGGTAAAATCGATACTACTTTATTCATTAAGAAAGAAAAATCCGATATCATTCTTATTCAAATATATGTGGATGATATAATATTTGGCTCTACAAATCCTAAATACTGTAAGAACTTTTCTAATCTAATGGTGTGAAGATTTCAAATGAGTATGATGGGAGAGACGGATTACATGTTAAGCAATTTTCAACGGGAATATTTATAAACCAAGCTAAGTACATTTTTAATAGTCTTCGGAAATTCAAAATGGAAAATTGTAAACCAATTGCAACCCCGATGGCACCAGGAACTAAGATCAGCATGGATCCTTCGGGAAAACCTGTTGATGTTTGAACCTATAGAGGAATGATTGGTTCTTTGATGTATCTTACTTTAAGTAGGCCCGATATTATGTTTTCTACATGTTTATGCGCAAGATATCAGGCTAACCCCAAAAAATACCATTTGTCCACGGTCAAAAGGATCTTTAGATATCTGAAGGGGACTGCAGATCTTAGTCTATGGTATTCAAAAGATACTGGTTTTGAACTAACTGCTTACTCAGATGCAGATCATGCTGGATGTATGTTAGACAGGAAGAGCACATCGGGTCATATTCAATTTCTTGGAGACAAGCTCGTAGGCTGGGCATCAAAGAAACAACTTTGTGTTTCCACCTCGACTGCTGAAGTAGAGTATGTAGTTGTTGCCAGTTCAACAAAATACCAATTTACTGTGACTCGAAGAGCGCCATAGCTATATCTGCAAATCTTGTGCAACATACAAAGACCAAACACATCAATGTAAGATATCATTTTATAAAAGATAATGTTGAAAAAGGTACAATAGAACTTTATTTTGTAAATATTGATTATCAGTTTGCAGATTTATTTACCAAGCCTTTAGACGAAAAGAGATTCAATTTTCTTATCTCTAAACTTGGTATGTTAAATCTTAAGACATAATCAGTGATTACCTATTAAAGTTTTTCTTATTGTTATTTTTCTTCATTTTTTTATTTTTAATCTGAAAGATATCTTCACTTTAAGTTATGTTCATGATTTTAGGGGGAGTGAGAGACGATGAAAAGATGATCTACATACAATTGAAGGGGAGTTTATATTTTTGGTGTATGCTTATTTCTGAAAAAAAAATCTGATGCATTAATACAGGGGAGTAAGAGTTAAAAGCAAGGAGTAAGATTTATGATTTATGATTATTTTTTATCAGAACTCGTACATTCAATGTTTTATTGCTTTATGTCATTTTATTTTTCAGTAAATGTGAATAAATTTTGTACTTTGACGGACTTTTTGAATGATGCAGTTTGAGAGGATGCTTACACGATCATACTATTTTGACTTTAAGCTGACTTCATGAGATTTATGATTGATCGACAAGGTTTATTTCTATTCTTAATCTCATATATGGTCGAAAGAAACACGACTTTCAATTATAGAAAACATGTTCTTAAATATTCAAACCACTTCCCGATTCTTAAAAAAATTTCATGATTTAGAAGTGTGATTTTAAATATTTTCGTGTTATTTGTGCTGAAATGTTATGAACCGTCTGTTTCCAAAGATTAATACTAAGTATTCACACACATCGGTTGTTCTTACCATGTCACTAAATTGAAACAATTTTTCGATGGTAAGACACCTCGATTGAATTCCAATGAATTTTGAGCGTGATTTCATTTTGAAACGTTTATTCAAGAATGTCTATATATTGATTCGTATAGAAAACTTTCAATTTTTGTTGACCTAAGTCTTAATTGATAAATCATTTGATTCTGATCATTTCATATAATGTCAGAATTTCAAACAAGTTTCTTGTATTGATTTCATTCTTTCAATATACTTGTTTGAAATATCTTTAATGATTAAAATGCTCAAATCTTCATGAATATATTTACGAGCATACGAACATCTGACATTTGTATTTGTGCTTTAAATGTTCTAGTTAAACCATTCTGGGCAACATTGATCTTTTTAGGAAAACATGGGTTCTTTGTGTGAGATTAAATGAAACTTCTATGGATTCACGTTAACTAGTGTTTCCTACCGAATAAGTTAATCCTTGAGTGATTGAATGTGTGAAGAGTCAAGTACTGAGTGTGGGTTAAGTGATGAGGTAAAATGAAAAAGAGAGTTTAGTTAGCAGTGAGCTCTAATGATTAAAAGAAAAAGGGTGAGCGATCAGAGTAAAAGAATATCAAACTCTGCACCAACTATTTTCTGAGCCGGGTAGCCACATTACTAATGTTTCATAATTCTTCGTGAACATTATTGAAACAAGCAACTAGCCCATGCCAACTCTTGACTAAAACCCCACCAGCCACTCATTTTCTTCTCAACAAGAAAATGTTTCAATTTTTTTTTCAAGGGGATGCAACACATAATCTATCTGGTTTTCATTTGGAAAATTTGGATATTGAAAAAGAAGGAAGTCCGCCCCACCTTCGCACTTCGATCCTGCACATTCAGTCTTTGTTTAACTATTGTTGTCTCAATGGTTTACACAATTTTGAGCCTTATAAAAAGCAATCATCATGTGCTTAATTCTTTCTAACACTTGCACGAGCACACAAGGAAATTTGTTTTTCTTGTCATAACGTTCATAGAAATTGCCTTTGTTGTGTTTCGATGATTGAATGGAAGACTTGGGGGAGTGAACATCATAAAAGCTCCTTTCCAATGTGTATTCGTTACACACAGTGACTTAGTGTTATTGACAGACATATTAACTGATTCATATGTTGATTCAGTTGTTACATTACTAATTTGTCTGAATTTGCAAAGATTCGGATAAATATCTTTTGAATCAATGGAGAATCAGAGGCTCTTGTTGAAAGATCAGTGGTCAGAACAGATTTCAGAGATATTTCTTGTCAAAGTTTTGATGATTTCATGTTGCATTCATCAAAAAGGGGGAGAAATTAAAGTTAAAGAAATGTCCGGGATCAAATGTTTCTGTTAGATGTGAAAGAAGATTTTAAAGAATATGAGAGTTGAAAGAGAAAATTCAAAGATTTCTGAAGATGTGCTAAATTTTACAGAAATTTTCTTTGAAGATAATTTGCTAAAGCAATCTGAGTTGAATCTGCAGATGATTTCTTTCCAATGTATGAAAGAGGTTTATACCATTTTTGGGAAAGATTTTACTATTTGTTGAATACATATTTTGGAAAGAATATAATTGTTTTGAAGACGATCTGATGTCGGTCCCTATGATTGAACACGATCTTTACCAGACAATACAAATCACAAAGATAAATGATAAACCAACCTGTTCGATTAATAACAATGGATTACAAGGTTGATGTTTTCTCTTGAAGCTCTTTCTCACTTTCTCTCTAGGTGTTGGCGATGATGTTGATCAGATTGTGTTGTGTGTAAGATGAGATATTAGATATATCATCTAACTAATATCAACCAACATTATAATATATAAATAATATCTAAAACTAATAATATCCTAAAATATCTATTAATTAGATATTTAGGAATAATACAAAACACAATAATTAACTTTGACAATTATTACAAACTAATATTAGACTTATATCGAGAGTGGCTTTTCAGCTTTAGCTTCAGATTCCAGTCTTCAGATTGGATGATCTTGAATCCAATAAATCTATGATCTAACAACCTCCCCCTTTGGATCAAGATCATTACTAAAATGATTTAGCAATTCAGTCTTCTCTTTTAGCTCAGAAGATGCAATCTTCTTCTTTGTCTTCAATATGTAATAATCTCCAGTTTTAGCTCAGAATGCTTTAGCAAAGTATCTTTAAAGAAAATTTCTCTCAAATCAGCATGTCTTCAGAATAATTTGAAGAATTCTCTAAACTTTTGTTCTCACCTATTTCTTGATTAACTCTTCTCTTCTCCAATGTCTCTTGAAGCACAACTTGTAATGGACATTTCTTCAAACTTTAGGTTCTCCCCCTTTTTGATGAATAGAGAAACGATTTCATCAAAACTTTCAGCAAAAAATGTTTTTCATAAGGAGCCTCTGATTCATCAATCCAAAAGATATTCATCCAGATCTTTGCAAATCCAGACAAAATAATCGTGTAACACCTGAATCAATAAATGAATCAATTAACCTGTTTGTCAGCAACACAAAGTTACTGTGTGTAACGAATACACATTGGAAAGGAGCTTTTTGATGTTCACTCCCCCAGGGCTTCCATTCAATCATCGAAACACCACAATGGTAATTTCTATGAACTTTATGAAAAAGAAACAAATTCCTTGTGTGTTCGTGCATGTGATAGAAAGAATTAACCACAGATGATTGCTTATAGGCTCAAAATTGTGTAAACCACTGAGACAACAGTAAGTTAAACACAAACTCAATGTGCATGATTGAAATGCGAAGGTGGGGCATGCTTCCTTCTTTTCAATATCCAGATTTTCCAAATGAAAATCAGATAGCAAGTGTGTTGCTTCTCCTTTGAAAATGTGAAACACTTTCCTGTTAAGAAGAAAATGAGTAGTTGGTGAGGTTTGATCAAGAGTTGGCTTGGGCTAGTTGCCTGTTCAATAATGATCACCAAAGAGTTGTGAAACATTAGAATTGTGGCTGCCCGACTCAGAAAAAGTTGGTGCAGAGTTCTGATATTCTTTAAACTCTGTTCTCACACCCTCTTTCTTTTAAACATTAAGCTCACACTAACCAAACTCTCTTTTACAGTATAACTCATCACACATTCCACACTCATTTCTTTTTGACTTGTCACACTCAATCACTATGGATTAACTTCTTGGGTAGGAAACACTGGTTAACGTGTATCCGCAGAAGTTGTGTTAAGTCCTAGCACAATGAAATCATGTTTTCCTAGAAAGCATGTGATGCTCAATTTGGTTTAACTATTTCAGTTAAAGCACACGGTAGATCTTGAAAACATTTAAAATCACACTTCCAATTCATGAAATCGGTTTGAGATTCGGGAAGTGGTTTGAACATTTAAGAACAATGTTTTCTATGATTGAAAGTTGTCCTCCTTTCAACCAAATATGAGATATAGATAAGGAATTATACCTTTTGAGTGCAATCTTACATCTCATGAAGTCAAGCTTAAAGTCATAAAGATATGATCTTGTAAGCATCTCTCAAACTGCAAAAGTCTTATGTCATAGTCAAAGCAATTTTATTCACTGAAATTAAAAAGACAAAAAGCAGTAAAACAATGAAAGTACGAGTTCTGATAAAAAATAATCAGAAGTCATAGCTCTTTTACTCCTCCTGAAATTATGCATCAGAAATATTATCAGTGTAAAACATATGCATTAAAATTTCAGACAAATATGTACTCCCCCTTGAAGGTTGATATCCTCATTGAAGTATCGGAGTACAATCTCTTATCAGCACAGGAGTAAGGTGTTTTGATCACTGAAGTACGAGTCCTAAACTATTGTGTTTAGAAGTCAAACATCGTTGAAGTACGGGTTCTAAGTTGATTTACTTATAAGCCTTTGTCTTGACATTTAAGACCGGGTTTTGAACTGTTTTGTTCAAAAGCCTATATTCTCATTGAAGCATGGGTTCTGAACTGATTTATTCAGAAGCCTCTATTCTTCTACCCCCCCCCTTGACAGTAGGTGCCTGCAACACAAATTCATCCTTTTTCTTTGGTACCCACTGGTATTTGAGTCCATGTGTGTTAGCACATGATTTTGGCACCCATTAAAATTTGGGTCCTCTTTGCTTTTGAGAATCAAATGAAGAATTAGAATGATAAGAATGAACATGATATGTGCCAAACCAAACATTAGAATCTTTCCGAGAATCATAATCATTTCTATCATAATTGGGAAACTTTCTAGTAGACAAAGATAACTGGAATAATTGTTGTCTGGAATATTTCTTGCAAGAAGATACAAGTTTTGGTTAAGAAGTAGCAACATTCACAATTAAATCATCAGTACTAGTAGTATTCTTACTACAATCAGCACTAGAACATGATTTAGCATTCTCATCTTTCTTCTGTTTCGGTAGCCACTCAGACTTAACTCCTAGCCTTTTCTTGCTTAGATCTGAAACATTTGAAGCTTTTGAGTTAGTATTGAGAGAATCAAATGAATGCTTCTTCTTTGGGTTACCAGTAGTGATCGGGTTCTGTGAATGCTTAGATTTATTCTTTTTACCTTTAGCATTCTTATATTTCACAGAAACTGATTTGTCAAGTTTCGTTGATGATTTACCTTTCTCAAGCATACTGGATAATCCAAAGGATTTCACAACAAAAGACGAATGATTAGGAAGTTTGGCACTAAAATCAAATTGATCAAAACAATCATCTAAAACACCATCAGAGTTTAGAAAATCATACCCTCCATCAGTTAGACCAAAACTATCATTAGATTTTGAAGCCTTAGAAAGAACAGTATTTTTAAACACAATTGAAAACACTTTTTGTTCAATATCAATCAAAAGTCTTTCATCTGCTAAAGATTTATCAAGTTCAGAAATTTTACTTTCCAACACGAGAGGAGGGACATAAAGTCTTACCTTCAATAGGTTTCGCCTCCATTTCTTTTATAGAATAACTCTCAAAGAATTCATTTGAAAGAGATTTTGATTGAACATCATTATAACTATTATTCAACTTCGCATAACGAAATGGAAGTTGAACTTTAGATGTGTTCTTTTGTTTTTCGGTTTCCTTGGCTTTATCCTCTTTAGACAGTCCAGTCCAGAAAACTTTAAGGTCAGGGTATCTTCGAGCTAGTTTCAAAAATGTAAAATCATAAAGTGCAGGCACTTCAGATATACCATTTTTAAGGTAGTGTGGATTCTCGTACCCGAGTCCCCAACTCTCTATGTCCTCTTTGGGTTTGTTTAGATGAATGGTTTGTTCAGATTGACCCATTGTGTATAACTTCTCTTCCAAAGCTTTTAATTTTGCAAGTAAAGCTATATTTTCTTTGGAACGCGAAGAATACATTTTCGTAAGCTCTTTGAAATCAAACTCAGTCTTTCTCAATTTAGAATTTGTTTCAGTATTATCTTTAAGAATTATGGTCTTTTTTTTTGCGCTGGTGTCATTGTTTCTATGTAAAATCTCAATCAATACTTTCTTCTCAGCAAGGTCATTGCTAAGTTTCTGTATTGAATGGTCTTTGTCAGTAATAACACCCTTTTCACGCTTGAGTTTCGACTCTAATTCTTGGAGTTTTATCATCAAGGAATGCATTTGATTTAAGAAATCTGATTTACTAAAATCACATACCTCTTCATCAGAATCAACTTCGGTTTTTATCTTCATCTGACCCATCAAGCACAAGTGTGCTGTCTCTTTCTTCTCTTCTTTCTCAACAGAATCTTGTTTCTGGATTTTAGCTTCCAAGGCAGAAATCTTTCCTTTGTAAAGTACTGTGTATTCTCATCCATACTGATTGAAGGAGCTTCGCTGGAAATCATTCTGTTTGATTATTATGCAATAAGAACTTGTATTTGATCGTTACTCCAGATAAAATCAGATAGATACTGAATAATACGACTAAGCCTGGAATTGGCGCCAAAAGCACAATTTGTGCTAAGTAAAGGTGGCGCAAAAGTGTACTTTGCGTTAGAAGAAGCTGGTGTTAGTGAAGGTGTACCCCCTAATCCCAAAGGACTTATTTACGAATGAGTACCTAAAAAGACTTAACTTGTTTTGCAGAATGGTCATGTGTGGTATTTAGATTCAGGCTGCTCCAAACACATGATCGGAAGAAAGGAGCTTGTCCCGAACTTCACCGAAAAATTATGTAGGAATGTACGGTTTGGGAATGATCAATATTCTCCAATTTTGGGTTACAGAGATATTGTTAAGGACAACCTCACAATCAAGAATGTGTCCTACATCAAAGGTCTTGGTCACAAATAATTCAGCATCGGTCAGTTCTGCGACAAGAATCTAGAGGTCAATTTCAAAGCCAAACGGTGCAGCATCCGGACCGAAGATGGGAATGAATTGCTAGCCGGAATGCGACACACCAATCTCTACATATTTGATCTCTCGTCTCTGAAAGCAGAAAAGGAAGTTTTTTTGATGTCCAAAGCTTCAACCGAACAAAATTGGTTATGGCATCGTAGACTCTCGCACTTGAACTTCAATAACATCAACAACTTGGTGCTCGACGGAGAAGTGAAAGGTATGCCAGATCTCTAGTTCGAAAAGGATCACCTAGTGCCGCTTGCGAAATGGGAAGATGAAGAAGGCTTCTCATAAGCCTAAAGCCGCTTCAAGTACTTCATGGTCCCTAGAACTCATCCACATGGGGATTTGTGTGGACCGATGTGCGTTCAGAGTATCAACCACAAGAAGTACGTCCTAGTCATGGTCGATGACTTTTCTCGTTTCACATGGGTAAAATTCCTTCGTTCCAAGGATGAAACTCCCGAACTGATCATCTCTCATCTGAAGAGCGTTCAAGTCAATCTCAATCAATCAGTTCAGACCATCAGGACGAATAACAGAACAAAGTTCAAGAATCAAGTGCTTGACGGTTACCTAACTTCAGTGGGCATCACCCACAACTTCTCAGTTGCTCATACTCCTCAGCAAAACAGGGTAGTTGAGTGCCGAAATCGAACTCTCGTAGAAGCCGCTTGTACGATGCTATCCCAGTCCAAGCTCCCACTTTTCTTATGGACAGAGGCAGTTGCAACCTTACACTACACTCAAAATCGTTCTATAATCAACAAGCGGTTCAACAACACGCCATACGACGTCATCAAAACTCGCATCCCGAACATCAAGTATTTCCATGCATTCGGGTGCACGTGTTTTGTATTGAATGACAAGGACGATCTTGGCAAGTTCAACACAAAGGCGGATGAAGGATTGTTCATCGGCTATTCATCACAAGCCTAAGCCTACAAAGTCTACAACAAACGGACGAAGACCGTCGTTGAGAGTGTGAATGTGACTTTTGACGAGACTATTGAAATGGCTTCTGAACACCTCAGTTCAGAACCCACTTTAACTGGTGTGTTAGCTTCTGGACAACTACGTCCAGGATCTACATAATCTTCAGTAAATTCAAATCAAGCATCTATGTCACAAGCCCATCTTTCAGATTTGGATTTACTTTTTGAGCCATTTTATGATGAATATTTTAATCCTAAGCCTAATGATGTACCGTGTAATAGGATAGCAGCTCAAGCACAGGACGTGACAACTGTCACTAGTCCATCTACATCAAGTGAATCAACCTCGTCTGATGCTTCCGCTACTACTATCATTGAATCAAAATCACCAAGCTCGTGTGATCCCTCTCTGACCTCTCAAGATACTACTAAAGCAACGGCAACAGTAGTAGCTTCCCACCCCTGCTGATGGTGTTCAAGAAGCTCAATCTCTGGCAATCCTGGAAACCATCACAGATACATCACCTGCTGAGTCGTCCTCTGCTACTAGCACGACTCTAGCACAGGAGCTTCCACTTCACAGGTCGTCGTCACTCGAAGCAGTTCAAGATCTACCCCAGGTGGTTATGATGACCCCAATACCTCCCAACAGACATATCAACCTCTCCCACACACCACCAAGTGGACACGAGCTCATCCTCTACATCAGATCATAGGCGACCCCAACACACCCATTCAGACTCGATCCGCTACCGCAAATAACTGCCTCTTCTCTTCATTCCTTAGTCGCGGCGAACCCTCAACCGTCTCCGAAGCACTAAATGATCCAGACTGGGTGACATCTATGCAAGAGTAACTCAATCAATTTGAGAGCCTCAAAGTGTGGAGACTTGTTCCCAGGCCAAAGAACAAGACGGTGATTGCGATGAAATGGATCTTCAAGAATAAGAAAGACGAAGATGGAATCGTAGTACGAAACAAAGCGCGTCTGGTAGCCAAAGGATATCGCCTGTAGGAAGGAATTGATTACGATGATACGTTCACACCGGTTGCTCGGATTAAAGCAATTTGAATGTTCCTTGCTTACGCCGCTCACAAGTACTTCATTGTGTTTCAAATGGATTTCTGAATGGTGTTCTCAAGGAAGAAGTTTATGTATTGCAACCCAAAGGCTTCGTGAGTTCAGACAAACCTCATCACGTCTACATTCTTCACAAGGCCTTGTATGGTCTCAAGCAAGCACCACGAGCCTGGTATGATGCACTCTCTTCATTCTTAGTTAAAGCTGGATTTTCCAAAGGTAAGATCGACACCACCTTGTTTATTAAAAAGGAAAAGCATGATATCATTCTTGTACAGATCTATGTCAACGACATAATCTTTGGCTCAACGAAGCCCAAGTAACGTCATAACTTTTCAGCTCTCATGAGCAAACATTTTCAAATGAGTATGATGGGTCAAATGAATTTTTTCCTGGGTCTTCAAGTTAAACAATTAGCAACATGATTTTCATAAATCAATCTAAGTACATCTCGGATATTCTTCGAAAATACCAGATGGAAAATTGTTCACACATGAAGACGTCCATGTCTACAAGTACTAAGCTACACTCCGATCCCGACGGAAAGGATGTGGATGCTAATACTTATAGAGGTATGATTGGTTCCCTGATGTACTTGACAGCTGGAAAGCCAGACATTATGTTTTCAACATTCTTGTGTGCAAGATTCCAGTCAAAACCAAAAGAGTCTCATTTAGTTGCAATTAAGCGTATATTTCGTTACTTAAAAGGTACTACTGATCTTGGCTTATGGTACCCGAAAGAGACAGGTTTTGAGCTGACGGCTTATTCAGACGCTGACCATGCCGGAAACATGCTAGATCGGAAAAGCATGACGGGGCATGTCTAGTTCTTGGGAGATCGACTAGTCAGCTGGGCATCAAAGAAACAGAACTGCGTCTCAACCTCTACCATTGAGGTAGAGTATGTAGCAGCCGCCAGTTGCTGCTCGCAGGTAATTTGGATGTGAACTCAACTGAAAGACTATGGTTTCCACTACTCGAAGATCCCCATTTACTGTAACTCGAAGAATGGAATTGCTATATCTAGCAATCCTATCCAACACACGAAGACGAAACACATAGATGTGCGATATCACTTCATCAAAGATCACGTCGAAAGAGGTACAATCGAACTCTACTTTGTTAATACAAAACATCAGATAGCAGATCTATTTACCAAAGCCTTGGACAAAAAACGCTTTCAATATCTAGTGTCCAAGCTAGGTAAGATTAATCTAAAAGTTTGACCATTCGCAGATCCATACGAGTCTCATTCAATAACGAATGACTGTGACTTAATGCTCCAGTTATTTGTCTTTGGATGCTCAAGTAAACACTCATTGGTTATTGCATTTTACTCGTCATGTTCTGTGCCAGTTTCAAACTTCTGTATTAATAATTTAGATTTTGTATGTTTATATTTTTGGTGTGTTTCCTTTATTTCTTCGTTTCGTTGTGTCTAATTTCGTTTTTAGTACGTTACTTCAGTTGCTTAAAGCTTCTATCATTTCCGGTAAAGTTCACAATTTGTTCATGTGTTAAGGGGGAGCAACACTACGTGGAATTCCGTAAGTTTATCTTTCTCATACTGAGGGGGAACAGGTAAGTCTCTACCACTTTATTTTGAACTAATCATAGCTTGCGTCAAAGGGTAGAGTCATCGTCTGGACAAATAGCTTCCCATCCGAGGGGGAGCGTTAAAAGTTTTTTTGTCTCTTCGAAAACTTTAACGGTATGTCTTTCTATATTCTAAGTTTTTTTTGTAATTAAAGAAGTTTTGGTTTAACCCAAACCCAGAAACCCAAGCGAACTCGGGTCAGACACCGGGAACCAACCGGTAGGGTTTTAAACCCATGTCCCGGGCGACCGCATTAAGCAGCCCCGGTTCCTCACTTCCTTTTATTTCTCTCTCTCATGCCCCCGGTCTATCTCTCTATCGATCAAATCTCACTATCTCTCTCGGTCTCTCGCCCCTCCCGGTATCTCTCTCTCTCGCTCTACCTCGATCGATTTCCACCAGGTATGTATCTCTCTCACTCTCTCTCTCTCTTTGAATATTAATCGACCCCCGGTCGATGATCATCGCCTAACCCACCCCTGGTTTCCTCAAAATCGCTGCCACCGTTGTGGCCGGTGGAAAACCCGGTCGACTAGGGTTTCTCCCCGCTGTCGCCGCCACCGTGGGGGTCTTCTCTGGTTAATGCCGATCGCTCTCTTTTGTCCCTGTTAATGTCGATCGCCACCTTACACATATCTACTCAAGATCGATTTGTCGAAACGGGCTCGGTTTAGATCGACTTAATGTCCATTATGGATTAAGGGATCTCTAAATTCAAATGAGTTTCTCATAATCAAAATCAGTCGATCGATCGCTTGTACTTTTGGTTTGTTAGTCAATTTTGACTTTGGGATGATTGTAGCTGTCTAATATGTTTAAGTGCTTACAGTTTGGTTAATGATTGATGCTATTGGGTTTAGCATGTTTGTTGAATTTGATATATAGTTCGATCTGGGTGAATGTAGTCGAGTATGTGTTATCCGGGACCATATCTCCCGGGACCTCCCGGGGTTGGTCACTCACGGTGCGACTCAAGCCAGGGTCATAACTCTCGGGATCCGAGACTTGTTAATCTCCCGGGGCGTAATTCCCGGGGTCTCCTGGGACTTGACCCTTCCCGGTGTGTGCTCTTGACCATCCCCCCGGTTCACCAAACTCCAAGAACCTCATGGGATCTACATTAAATGGGGTTATAACCGTCCTGGTTCGTGGAATTCCCGCTACTACCGTCTCCCTGGTACCCACGGTCCCGGTCATTCGGTATATATCGATCCATATATTCCCGGTATCTCGACCCAGGTCTGCGACTCACACTCCCGGTCTTGATAACCACAGCCCCTCCCGGTCCATACAGAGCCCTCTCAGTACGCTCGGCTTCTTGCATCCCTAGGTTTCGCGGCACCTTCCCAGCTCACTCGGTGCTTAACCTCCCGCGAACACCCGGACCGTATGCTCCATGTTTCGCAACGCCCCGAACCATGAACCATGACCATCACCCTGGTTACATTGATAACCAGTGGGACTCTTCAAGTTTCTTGTTTAAATATATATACCTGTTTATGTTTAAATCCCTTGATGTTAAATTCTGCTATATTGATTTCTCATAAAGGTTAGCTTCCAATTTGGTTATTTACCCGTTATGGAACTAGTTTCGATGAGACTTGAATTCAACCCGGGAACCAGCTAAATATAACGGGATTATGTACTTTCAATAGTGCCAAAGTAATAACATGTTTTATCTTTCACAGGAACCATGGCACTGAATCCGAATCAAGACAGTGATCCAATCGCCGATGCTGCCTTGATTCATCCAAATCTGTACCTCTCGCTCACTCCAAACAACTTCCATTTGGACTTCTCTCACCCCCAAGGCCAACACCAAGTGATACGTGAGATCCTCACATGCCACCCTCTCTTGTATGCTCTCACGAAGACTGCCGATGTACCTCAACTATATCTCCAGCAGTCCTGGTAATCCCTCACGCATATCGAAGAAGAAGATGGAATTGACACCACACGGATACTTCTCACACGTGGGCTCTTTCGACAGTTCCTCCGCCTACCAAATGTTGACTCCTTTCCGGCCCGAGACAACTTCGACCCTATCATCTTAGACTCAACACTGTGTGCCGATATTCACTCTCTGGGATATGCAGTGCCTCTACCTTTCCCATCAGCTTTCAACCGCCGGCACTTAACACCAATCTGGTACACTCTCTTCACGTACCTCAACAGATGTTTATCTGCCATCACCAAGGGCATAGATCAGACTAGTGCCAACCTACTGCGACTTTTTCATGGTGTTGCATTCCACCGACATGCCGACTACGCCGATATTCAATGATTCGAGCTAGACCAAAAGGTACGAAACAACGCAACCAAATGACGAAACTTCATCCCATTTATGCGTTTTCTTCAGATCTTCATAAGGAACTACATGCAAATCCATCCCACGATAGCTCGACGATCCTCACATCCAATATGTCCTCACCATCCCACTCATCGTCTTCCGTCTCGAAATGAAATCACCAACATTGTCTCTAGATGTATCCCTGATGGATTACTGGCCTACGCTAGTCCAACGGCATTGAGTGTGATAGAATATAGACGCACACATGGCATACCTACTCCCATGGTCCATCCAGAACCGGAAGGACCTCCCCAGGGGGCACGACCTGAGAGACGTGAGGGTCCACGCACGAGAGGAGGAAGCGTCCAGAGAGTTGGGGCTCTCAGACCGGGTGTGTTGAGAGAAAATATTATAAGGGGAACTGACACGGACAATGCCATTAGACCTAGTGAGGCCAAAAATTCTCGCCGATCACCTACCCCACCACAGACAGATTCTCAGATATCGGAAGAGGACACCGCGACAGAAACTGAACAGATCCAGTCCTCTTCCCATACCGTATATGAAGTTGCCGATGACCAGTCCACCACCCCATCTGAATCTCATACCGAGTCAACGGAACCAAGTGACGAGTCATCTGACTCTGATGGTGACGATGACCAGCCCTCACCCGAAGAGATAAGGAGAGCGGAGGGAGTCCATGTTGAAATGCAGAAGTGAGAAGAGAGAAGGAAAGAAAGAACAAACATAATTTTGAGCAAACACGAGTGATGAGGCAACCACCTCAGGTTGACCTCCCCTTACCCACTATTAGTCAGGTAGCCACATCTGCTACCCAGTCTCATGTGTTGAGACAAGGTATTGAAGAAGCCGTCGTGGACCTAGCAACGCAGTTGCACACCCCACCCAGCCACTCCGACAGATGTTAGTTTCAGTTTCTCATAGGGAATCAACACATACTCTACCTGTCTCTCACTTGGAGAGTTCTGGTATTGAAGATAGAGGACAGCTGCCCCAGTCCTCGACTTCTTTCAGTGCACAACGTCTAGAGCCAATTGATGAATTTATCTCTTTGACTAGGATACGAGTCACTACTTCGGCTACTGCTGCACGTCTTAGTGACCCAGCCGGAACACCCATAGTAACTCTACCTGTTGGTGGATTACGAGGATTGGGTGGAAGTCCTACCAAAGCGATCATCATGCCAGCTGTGAATGTAGGCGGTACGACTTCAACAGTCGTCACCACAACTGGAAGTCTCAGTGACCCAGGTGTTAGTTATCCCGAGTTCGTCTCAAGGGAATTTCTGGACGGCACCCTAAAGGTTGTCCATTCTATTATGCGGTCAGAAATGAAGGAGGAGGTAGATGCCCTGAAGCGAATGATCAAAGGTAAAGCCCCTATACCTGAGCCTGAAACACTACCTCCACCACCACCACCTCCACCAACCGATTTCTCCATAGATGACCTCAAATCCATGCTCCTGTACAAACTCCTATCCTAATCCCAAACATAACCAACCCAAGATGCCGACCTAATCTCACTTCTACGATCGAAAGCATCAACCCCTACACGTACACCCCTACCCACTATATATCCAGAAGCCTTCCAACACCAAGCCACCATTATTCAGTCTATGCAACAAACTATATTTCCACTGACTGAATGAGTATCATCATTGGAAGAAACCTGTCGGAGTCAGGCAGAAGGGCTCAAGCGCAAACATGATGACCAGGATGATCCTGATCATCATGAGGGGGAGAAGCGCCAATGCACATCTGAGCCAGAATCAGTACAAGCAGTGGGTATGGTAATGGGACAGATAGAGATGGGTTCAGGTACTCCAAATAAAGGACAGAGTCAGGCCCAGGAGCAGGTAATGGATGTAGTGTCATACGACATCAATCCAATGGTTGAAAAGCCCGAGGAATATGATAGAGGTTCTTCTTACAATCCAGACAGTTGGGCAGTCAATGTCGATCCTCATTCAGATCTAGATCGGACAGAAGAACCGGTCAACACATAAAAGCTTTGGTAGTCTTTCAATCCGAAATCGATGAGCTTTTGAATTTCGAAAATGTGGCTCAACATCACCATTCAGCCGAATAATCTTCTTTTGAGATGCCCCTTTTGACTTATGCACCAATTCATCCCGATTTATCTCAAACAGATCACACCAGACGATCTCCGGTAGGATCACCAGTTCTCGAAACAGAAAGTACTCAGCCGGTTCCTCCACTGATATGGGAAAGAGTCAGAATCAATGTTCCTTTTCTCGAATAAAGTCAGAAATATTTATTTTCCCACTGGATGCGCCAGTATGATGAGGTCGTCTTGCATGGTCTTCAGTCAATGACAGACAAAAAGAAGTAGCGCAAGCATGTGTTTATGCATAAAAGTCTCAGAAAAGGCATTGACAAGACAAAGCTCAGAATCAGGTCTATCGATCAGATCTACTCTTGCCGCTTCATGAGCATAAAGCATTCTTACTTTGAAGTGACCAGAGAAGACGGAAGTAAATGGCAGTTTTTTGAAGCTGACTTTGGAAGCCTTGAGTTACCAGATCTTCTCTTTCTGCTCTAAGACTTGAAGACCCGAACCATTCGACCAGGAAAAGTTACAGATGCACTAGAAGCAGTCAAGAGATACATGAAATGTGTTACGAAACTTTCCTCCATTGAAGGTTTCCAGATTGGGTTAGAAAGCAATCAAGCAAAGATAAATCTGCTTAAGCCTGATCTCAGTCTTCCTTCAGATGCCCAGAATGTACATGCTTATACGGTGGTAAATTTTCCAGAACTTCGCCTGACTTATGTAAATGATAAAGGTGATACGCGATTCATCTGATTTAATCAAATTGCATGGTTTTGCGATGGTACACTATTGTTACTTTGAGACAAGCTGAAGCGGTCTATTGATCAAGATGTCAATGGGGTCCAACCTTTGGATCCGAATTACAAGTGCCTTGTTCTCAAAGTTTTCAGCCAGATCAAAGAACGGTTGGAGTACAGGATGTCATTGCGACATTTCGAGATCAGTTTCGGATTTCGGAAGACACATGTCCCTAATTGGCGTGATTATGAACTTCAATTTAAAAGGGGGAAATTGTTAGGATAATTTGTTTATTAAATAGAAGTTCAGGATATGAATTGTAATTTATTGAAACTTATTTGTAAATGGGCTTTTGGGCCCATTAGGCTTTATACGTTTCATATTTTAAGATGGTTTAACCTAGTTTAGGTTTAGCATGGTCATTGTTAGGGTTTACACTTACATACTGAAATTCTCTCTGTAAACCTTAAACCTTTTACTAATAAATCTAATCATACGACCAACAGTTGTGATTGATTCTTATTGTTTCTTGATTATTATCGTGATCGCACTGTATCTGGGATCTACAAGGGGTAACTTGCCGACAATATCCATTCCCCATCGCATGAAGGGCCATGGAGTTAAAGTCGAAAGCATTGGTTCAGAAGGTTTGTGGGACGTACCTGAGTGTCGCTGACATGCGTTGCAACTTTGGACGTACCTTACAACATCCTGTCGTAAGGTAGGCCAGTAATATCCCTATCGAGAGATACGATTTGCCAAGCTATGACCGCCTAAATGATTGGCGCATTCTCCGTCATGCATTTCTTGCAAGATGCTCTGGACTTGGTTTTTATTGATAACACATTGAAGGTTCAATCCTGTCGACGACCGTCGGTAGAGTTGTCCTCTGACCAATATGTACCTAGATGCCTTGAATCTGATCTTTCGGGCTTCCATCTTGTCTTCGGGAAGTTGGTCGTTCATTAGGAATTTTCTGATGTCGCTCGACCAGTTATCTTCCTCTTCTACCATGTGGACGTGATCTCCGTTTTTGATGGACGGTATCTCTAGATGAATTATAGGGATGACGTTAAATGGGGGTTGCCTAAGTGCCGACCCAAGATTGGCTAATGCGCCAGCATAGGTATTTTGGTCCCTTGGGATCTGTGTGATGGTGAAATGCTGAAAAACTTCAGATTTGGCTTCGACTATTCTGAGATAGGCTGTCATTTTTGAGTCCTCAACCGCGAATTCGCCATTCATTTGATTGACGACCAAGAGGGAGTCGCTTTTGACGTGAGGTCTTGCTGCCCCCAGGTCATGAGTCATGTTCGTTCCTGCAATCAGTGCTTCTTATTCAGCTTCGTTGTCTGTAGCTCTGAAATCGCATTGTATGGAGTACATCATTTTGCTCCCCGGTGCCGACTTGAGGACGACACCCAGACCTGCCCCACAGGCATTAGACGATCCGTCGACGTGTAGAGTCCAAGTTCCGTCGGTATATCTAATTCTGGGTTGAAGTCGGCGACGAAGTAGGCTAATGCCTGTGATTTGATCGTTGTCCTGGGTTTGTAGTCGATATCGTAGCTACTAAGGTAGATACTCCATTTTTCCAACTGACCTTTCAACTAAGGTTTGCCTTAAGACAAACTTAAGAGGAAAGTTAGTCACGACGGTTATAGGGTACGATTCGAAATAATGACGTAAGTTTTTGCAGCTGTAACTAAAGACTAATAGTTTTTTCCATGGAGGAATACCTAGTTTTGGCGTCAAGTAATTACTTACTTACGTAATAAATAGGAAGTTGTTGTGTTTCGTCCTCTCGAGTCAGTACGACACTTACATCGTTTGAACTCACGGATAGATATAGCTGTAACGTTTCACGGTCCTTGAGTTTCGACAACAGTGGTGGTGACGCCATATATTCCTTATGCTTTTGAAGTGCTTTTTCATGATCGTCCGTCCACTCGAAGACCCTCTTTTCTCAAGACATTATAAAATAAATGGCATTTATCAGAAGATCAAGAGATAAACCTGTTTAATGTTGTGACTCGTCCAGTAAGTCGCTAGACCTCTTTAAAGTTGCGCGGGGATTTGATGTTCATGATCGCCTTTATTTGATCGGGATTAGCTTCTATCTCACGACAGGTGACCATATATCCCAATAATTTAACCCGCACTTACTCCGAAGGAGCATTTCATGGGGTTGAGCTTTATATGGTATTTTTTGAGAATTTTGAACGAATGCTTCAGATGATCGATATGATCGATCGCTCATTTTGATTTTACCAGCATATCGTCAATGTAGACTTCCATTGTGTCACCAAGACGTTCTTTAAACATCTTGTTGACCAACTGTTGGTATGTTGATCCTACATTCTTAGGACCGAAAGGCATGATTTTGTAACAGTAAATACCTTTGTCTGTCATGAACGCCGTCTCTTCTTGGTCATCACGATGCATCAGGATCTGATTGTAACCTGAATATGCGTCCATGAATGTGAGGAGTTCATGACTAGCGGTCGTGTCGACCATAGCATCAATATGGGGTAATGGGAAATGGGTCTTTAGGACAAGCTTTGTTGAGATCAGTGAAGTCGATGCAGACTCTCCATTTCCCGTTTTTCTTTTGAACGACCATGATGTTAGCTAGAAATTCAGGATACTTTACTTCCCGAATTATTCCAGTCTTAAGTAAATTGTCGACCTCTTCATTGAGTCGATGTGAGATGACCTCGTGGTCGAAGCTGTCGGCATTATCCTACACGAAAGAAATTAATGATTCCTTTAAAGAAGGGTCGAAAGACGTACCGATTAAGACTACACTGTCAGTCTTGTCCCGATCCAAGACAACTTCTTTTAATCGATAGTCGTCGACGGTATCAGGATTAGCCTGATTCTGTATTTTCTAGATATTCTGCTTTCTAGGCTTCATCGTAACTTTGTAGCACTCTCATACGATCTTCTGGTCACTTTTGACTTCTTGGACACCTCAACGTATCGAGATTTTGACCGTCTGATGGTATGTCGTGAATCCAAGGTCGCCCTAGGATGACGTTATATGCTGACAAGCAATCAATGACGTTGAACTTTGTTTGCTTGTTGACTCCTTTGGCGAATACTGGGAGAGTAATTTCTTCGATGGTGTTAGCCATGTCACCATTGAAACCCACGAGAACCGTCAAACATCGTATGATTTATGACTTATCTATTCCCATAGCTTTGATTGTTCTAAAGAAGATGATGTTGGTAGAGCTTCCTCTGTCGATCAGAATTCTCTTGGTCGAACAATTCCCAATTGCGAGTTGAACGATCTAGCCATTGTAATGTTTCTTCCATTGTTCACCAAGATCTTCTTGGTCGAAGGTGATTGACATAGCTTCCAGCTCCAGTTCATGCTTAGGTCGTGATGATCGCTAGACTGGGAAGTCGTCAGGTCCTCGACTAGTGTGTCTCTTAGCTGTCGAATAGGTTAGTCCACAAATATTCGAACCTTTGTTCATGCAATTTACGAGTTTTTCATGTTCCGGTGAGACTGGTCGTGCGTTCATGCCTAATAGATCTTGCAGATGAGCTTTTGGTACGAGCCAAGCCAATTCTCGTCGTAATGCAATATAGTCTTCTATAGTGTGACCATGATCACCATGGAAGTCACACAATTTGGAGTTGTCCTTCTTGGCGTCGTCTCTTTCACTTTTTGGAGGCCATTTGACGTTCGTCTGCACATTCTTTAAAGCCTCGACTACTTCTTTGGACGTTCCCTTGAAACCATTGGATGAAACCTTAGGAGACTGAGGAAATTTATTTGTTGAGGTGTTTTTCTTCTTATCAAATCTGACGTTCGAGATTTGCTTGGATTTTTCGACCTTTTGAGGTCGATTTGGTCTTGAAGTCGGGCCTGTTGATGCTTAACATTTTCTTGTCGTTGGAATGCTTACGTCGGAAGGTTGCATCAACCTCGACCCGTATGTAGGCCAACGTCCTAGCTCGAACGTCTTTAAAGTTATCCGGCGGGTATTTTGTCAGATCCATATATAGGTTTGAACTGTCGTTAAGGCCTCACACGTAAGCCTCGATCGCAGTCCTGGCGTCGCAGTTTCGTACATTGATCATCTCAGAATTGAAGCGATTGAAGTAGTTTAGGACTGACTCGTCTGCCTTCGAAGTGATGTAGTAGAGGTCTCTAGTTTGCTTTTCCATTTTACAACTGCTAGCAAACTGTTGAAAAAACAGGTTGACTAGCTCCACAAAACTGCCGATGGATTTGGGTCATAAATTGATCAAACATTGAAGAGCGGCACCCATGAGGATCGCACCGAAACTTTTGCCCATGTTGACCTCCTGATATTGATGGGGGTATTGACACAGTCTACATTAACTGTTTGTACTGTGCATTGTGTTCCGTCGGATCACTTACTCCATAGTACTTTGGGGTAAATGTTGGGATATTGCACTTCTTAGGGACGTGACAATGGTGATTTCGCCGACAAAAGGCGATGCTTGAAACCCAGTTCGTGGTTCGACGTCCACAAGTATGGCAGCTCCTGGAAGCTTTGCAAGTAGTGACAACATCTTTTCATTCTAATCTTCTAGCTGCTTCAATCGTCGTGCAACCGCGTCATCCAGATTGATTCCATTGCTCGTCGGGAATGGAACTGGTATGAATCTGGAATCTTGTAATGTTACACCTGCAGTTGGAAAAAATCCATTGTGATACGACGATTCCCCAGCGTCTCCCTTGAGTGGCGCCTGCATTGGAGGAATGAACATCGTAGGAAACACTGACATTGGCGGCGGGTACGAAGGCAATGGAGGTTGGAAATCTGTAAAATTCATGTTAATAGGTGGCCTCATACCAAATTGAGTTCCAAACTGATTTCCAGTATTTTGTTTCCTCAAAGACGCAAGTTCTTCGACTGCTTTGCGACGTTGCTCGTCTAATGCACTTATCCGATTGTGGGCAGCTTCCAATACCATACAAATTTGGGCAATGACATGGGCTTGAGTTCCTTGTCATTCCATGATCTTGTTAATCAAAAGAGTTGCACTGAAATCATTAGTTAGCCGCACTTTTTGTCGAGGATTTTAGTCTAGCTGGGGCCCCACGGTGGGCGCCAAACTGTTAATGCCAAAACTCGGACAAAGATGACTTAAGGTCAGTGTGGAGCTTTAACAACTAAAGTAGGTGATCAATCGACAAATCGTACGACGACGAATAAAGGTAAACAAGAGACAGAGATTTTGGTGACGCGGAAAACCCCATCGAGGGTAATAATCGAGGACGATAGCATAGATCGTCAAGTGCACTATGGACATCAAATAGGGATGTCGTTCTTTAGAAGAAGTGATCTAAAGTACAATTGACAATATTACAAGTAAAAGTAAACAAATCGTAAGTTTATGTAGTTCGTCATGTGACGGAGCACTTCGTCGAGAGTTCTTGACAGAGAATAACTTGAGAGTTCCTAGCTTTCTTGGTTGAGTTCAGATTAGTTGGGGCTCGAATGGTTCCTCAAGCTTGTATATATAGTTTGTCCATCATAAATGAGCATTCAATGATCAACTGGTCCGTGTATTGATGTATTTTGATGGACGTCGTTCGTTTGTAACCGTTGGTCATAAATGTGTTTTAAACCTGCAATAAGTGGCGACCATGGCTCTCGATGTACGTGGTCTTCAGGACCTTATCTTAATACAAGAGTGGTGTTAAGATTGGAGATATTTTGTTTTCTTTTGTCGGTCGTAACTCGATAAATTTTGCCCAAACACGTATGATTTGTTGATTGATTTCTTACTTTAGTTGTTAAAGCTCCACACCGACCTTAAGTCATCCTCGTGATGCTTTTTGGCATTAATAGTTTCATGTCCAACGGGGGCCCCAGCTAGAGTAAATCTTGGACAAAGCGTGGGACCGACTGATAATTTTAGTGTAGCTCCTTTTGGTTAACAGGATCATGGAGGGACAAAGAACTCAAGCCCATGTTATTGCCCAGATGCGCTTGGAATTGTAAGCTGCCCACAATCACATCAGGGCATTGGACGAGCAACATCGCGACGCAGCTGAAGAACTTGCGTCTTTAAGGAGCCAAAATACTGGAAATCAATTTGGACCTCAATTTGGTCTAAGGCCACCCTATAACATGAATTTTGCCGGTTTCCAACCTCCATTGCCTTCATACCCGAGGTCGATGCGAAGTATAGGGGTCGACACCTTCTCTATCTCGACGATCCCAACATTGCCACCGCCAGCATTAGTAATTTCTGCGATGCCCATTCCCTCCATGCACGCACCAATCAATGGAGACGCTGGAGAATCATCACATCGCAATGGGTTTTTTCCAACTATAGGTATAACGTCCCAAGATTTAGTATTTGTACCAGCTTCGCTACCGATGAGCAATGGATTCAATCTAGACGACCAGGTCACAGGACGATTAAGGCAGTTAAAATAACATAATGAGAAGATGTTGTCGCTACTTTCTAAGCTTCCGGGAGCTGCGGTACCTGTGGACGTTGAACTACCGACTGGGTTTCAAGCATCACCGTTCGTCGAAGGGATCGCCATGGTCGACGTCCCAAAAAAGTACAATATTCCAACGTTTACACCGAAGTATTCTGGAGTGACTAATCCCACGGATCATATCGCGTAATACAAACAAATGATGTGGACCATGTCGATACCTCATCAATATCAAGAAATCTGCATGTGCAAAATTTTTGGTGCAACCCTCACAGGTGCGCTCTCCAATGGTTAATCAACTTACGACCTAAGTCCGTCGGCAGTTTTGGGGAGCTGGTCAACCAATTTTTTCGACAGTTTGCTAGCAGTCGCAAGATGGAAAAGCAAACTAGTGATCTCTACTACGTCACCCAGAAGGCGGGTGAATCGGTCTGAAATTATTTCAATCGCTTCATGTGTGTCCCACTATGTGTAATCTCAATCAAGATGAACAACAAATATCAATCCAATAGCCATATGTCATTGAAGTTGAATCAAGATTACAATACGAAATGAATTACTCTCTCAGACAAGTGTTTTTCTCTTTAAAAATGTAATTCTCTTAAAGTGCCACCCGCTTAAATACAAAACAAAAACTATTTATACTACCAACTTTTACAAAGACAAAACACAAACAACTAAACTAACACTTTGACTTTTGCATTAAGAGTTGACTTGAGGTTTGACTTTGTATCCAAATGATCCTGGATCCAACTTTTATGCACTAACAATCTCCCCCTTTGGATTCAAGATCATCTTCAAAAAAAAAATAGCACTAACGAGCAATCTCCCCCTTGTTTGATCTTTAACGAATTCAATCTCCCCTATAGCATCTTCACAAAATTAAGCATTTGAACTCCTCCTTTGGATTCAAAATGAATTTCAACACCAAAGAACAATCTCTCTCTTTAGCATAAAAACTGGTAATCTTCTTCTTTGTAAAACAATTTCTTCCTTTCTTTGGAATCTCTTCAGTTTTCCAATGTTCCCAATCTCCCCAAAGGTTATGAAAAACTCTTTCAGACTTCAGAAGAGAAATTATCTTCAGATTCAGCTCATGTTGCTTCAGCAAATAATCTTCAAAGAAAATTTTAGTAAATTTCAGTAATTTATCTTGAGCTTTTGAACTTTTCTCTTTCACTCTGTACATTCTCCACAAATCTCTGAAATTGAGCTTTCAAAAACTTTCATTTCTTGACAATCTCTCCCCGTGACTTTCACAATATGTTCTCCAGACAACATTTCCTGAAATTATTTCTTCCCCTTTTTGATGATGTAAATAGTAGAGATCATCAAAACTTCTTCAAGAAATGTACTCTTCCGATTTCTGACCAACTAATCTTTCCATATAATCATCTGAACATCCGTCAATTCATGAAATGTATTCATCCGAATCTTTTCAAATTCATACAAATAAGAATGTAACCCTGAATCAACAAATGAATCAGTTAGAAATGCCTGTAAGCAACACGAAGCTAGTTAGTACAATGAATGTATTGTACAAGGAGTTTTATTGATGTTCACTCCCCAAGTCTTCCATTCAACATCGAATAACACAAGGTAATTCTATGAACGTTTTTGTTAGGTCTGATTTTATAGTAATCATTGTATTTATAGGGCTTGGTCAAATACTGTGTTTTGAGTCATACTGTGTTGTATCTGACCAAGGGTATTTAAGTCCCTTTGGTCTTGGTTTGTTGTAAGAAATTCACGCATACATCAATACATTTCTACTTTGCGCATACTTGTCTCTCTCTCTCTACTTTCTCTCTCTATAGATTTAGAGATCTTGGACTTTCAATTGGTATCAGAGCCAACTGAATCTTGAGAGGATTGAGAGATTGCATTTTCTGAATCTGAATTGTTGATTGAAATAGAAAATTTGATTGATTTTCTTGAGTTTTTCAAGAAAATATCGTTTTCTTAATTTCTCATCAAATTTGGAAGTTTTAGAGATCGAATTGTGTTGATTTTTGGTTCATTAGTCTCGTTTTTCATAATCGATCGTGTTTGCTTCATATTGTTTTGCATAAAATTCAAGTTTAGAACATCGATTTTGTGAAATTGATTTTTTTTTCTAAACGAGTTCTCGTACTGTTTCATACATGATGTTTAGTTTTAGTGGATTTTATTTGAAATTTGTGTTTGATTTGTGTTAAAAAGTTGTTTTCGATAATCAGTGTGTGTTTTTCATGCATAAATTTCTTGGTTTGAATTGATATTGCGAAAATTTGTGAGTTTTTAACAGTTTGCGCTTCAATCATACAAGTTTGCGCCTCATTCAAGTTGTTTTACGCATGTTCATAATTGGTTTCCGCATCGATCCTTATACGCAAAGCTCAAGTTTGCGTATCAAGTAGCCTTCGAAAAGATTTCAAAGTCTCATTTTGCGTATCGGCCTGCATACGCAAAGTGAAGTTTGCTCTCCCTCCTTCATACGAAAAGATTCCAAAGTCTCATTTTTGTGACATCTATGGATTCTGCAAAATTTGGCTTTCAAGCTAAGTTCTACACGAGTGACCTCATGATGTCATTGGGTACAGAAACTTGTCCTCCGGTCCTAGTCGACGAAAACGAATTCACTCAATGGCAAGATAGGTTCCTGAACTTCATCGAGCGTCAAGCCAATGGATAAAACATGATGAAGTCTTTATATGAAGGATCTTTCATAAAGCCTAATAAAGAAACTCCTCCAACACCTGAAGAGGCTTCACGAATGAAAGCTGATCGAGAGCTGAAAGCTAATCTGATGCTTGCCTTACCTAACTCTGTCTATAACCGAGTTGATCATTGCAAAGATTATCCAAATCTATTATGGGCACAATTGGAAAAGATCATGCTTGGTTCATCCGTTGCAACTCAACTCAGACATACTCGGTTTATGAACAACTTTGAGGAGTTCAAGGCCAAAGACAGTGAATCTATAAAGAGTGTTTTCGACAGATTCTGTGCAGTGCTGAATGATCTGCGAAAGATAAATGTGATCAAGACAGAGCTTGAGACGAATCTGAAATTCCTCAATGCTCTTCATCCTGAATGGAACAAATCATGTCATAGACTGAGAAACGACGTTCGGATCTCTACAATGCAGATTCAAGAACTGTATGAGATTCTGATGACTGATGAGAGCTTGGTGCTTGAAAAGAAGGCCAAACTGGACAAAAAGAAAAAGAATACAGTTGATCCAGTTGTGTTAGAGCATAAATATGTTGGATACAAGATCAAGAAGACAAAAGTCAAGGTTTAAGAAGTCAAAGCTGAAGAAAGTCAACTCTCAAGTGAAAGTCAAAGTCTTTTGTAATAAAAGTCAATGTATTGTATTTTGTATTTGTTTTCCCTTGTATTAGTTGTAGATATAAATAGTCTTGTATTCTTTGTATTTCGAAAAGTAAGCAACAAACAGAAAAAAGCGTATTATTCAGTTGTATTTTAGAGAGAGAAATCTGTTGAGAGAGAAAGAGAGTTATAGAGAGAGAAAGTTTGTAATCTTGAATATGAAAGTGAAATCAAACAGGTAATTGATTCTTGTTTGTGTTTGTTTTGATTAATTGCATTTAGGAACTAGAATCTGGGAATAACAATTGGTATCAGAGCAGATCCAAATTGAAATCAAATCAAGAAAATGTTCGACACTGTGTTATTCATGTCCATATTTGATTTTCAGTTTTAGTGTGTTTTTGGAGTTGTAAATGATTAGGTTTTGTTAGAAAAGTGTTATCGATCGAGTCTGTATAAGTTTTAGATCAATTTGCACTGTAATCGATCGTTAATTTTGATTTTAGTTGAGTTCGAAGTTCACGAGTCCTGTGCACTGTAATTGAGTCGATTTATTCATTTTTGTGTATTTGATCGAAATTAGTTGTTAAGATTGTATTCTAGATGGTTAAACGATCAAATTGTCGAAGTTTTGAGTTAAATTTCGAGGTCTAGATGTCTTTTTGGTGAAAATTTGATTGTTTCAGAGGTTTGCGTTTCATTCATCAAGGTTTGCGTTTCATTCATCACGGTTTGCGTTTTATTCATCAAGGTTTGCGTTTCATTCATCAAGATTTGTGTAAGTTCTTCAGAGGTTCGCGTATTCAATAAGAAACGCAAAGTGATATTTGCGACTTCAACGAGAAACGAGAAGTGGGATTTGTGTTTTTAATGACAAACGCAATGTAGAAGTGATTGAGTTCAGAGACAAGTTGTGGTTTGCGTTAGTAACTAGAAACGTAAAGTGTATCTTGCACGAGTAACTTGGTACGCGAAGTGTAATTTGCGTTCGCCTCTTGAAACGCAAAGTAAAGGTTTGCGCATCGCACTTGAAACGCAAAGTAAAGGTTTGCGCATCGCACTTGAAACGCAAAGTAAAGGTTTGCGCATCGCACTTGAAACGCAAAGTAAAAGTTTGCGCATTGCTCTGGAAGCGCAAAGTGTGGAGGACTTAGACAATTTTTTCAAAATAGCAATATGGCCTTTAATAGTGAAAAAAAATTCTCTAGGGGCACTGCCCCTCGACCCCGCAAGGGCGTTGCCCCTTGATCCCACCCACTAAGTCTGCGAAGGGGAACATATTTCTGGTTGTGATCAAAATTTCTGATTTTATAATTCAAGTTTTCTGTATTTTCTTGATTATTTCATTTGGACTAACGATCAGTTTCTAGTTTCTTATTGCATATATTTCTCAAACATGTTTTATCAAGATGACTTCTAAAGATTCACTTTCCATTGGCACTGATATCAAGCCTCCTGTTCTGTTCAAAGGAGAGTACGAACAGTGGAAAGACAGATTCCTTGATTTTATAGACAAACCTGCAAATGGATAGAATATTATGCTGTCAATCACAGAAGGTCCTATGGTACCAATCACGGTTCAAATACCTGATGATGACTCGTCTGATAGTGAAGATGGTACTGAGGAAAGAGATCAAAAGATGAAAACAGTGGCAGTGGATATCTCTCAGTATTCTGAAGAACAGAAAAGACGATACAAAGCAGATAAGCAAGCAAGATCCTTACTTCTTCAGAGTATTCCGAATGAGATCTACATCAAGATTGATAGTTACAAAGCAAATGCTAAGAAGATGTGGGATCAATTGCAAAAGATGATGATGGGATCCAAGGTCGGGAATCAGATGAAAGTGGCTAACTGCATCAACAGTTATGAAGAATTTAAAGCCAAAGATAATGAAACTCTGGAAGAAACTTATGAATGGTTTGTCTTGCTTATAAATGAACTGACAAAGAACAAAGTGAAAAAGAAGCAGCTGGAGAATAATGTCAAATTCTTAAGTATCCTACAACCTGAATGGAAGAAGCATACGCGTAGGATGAAACAAATGAAGGATCTGAATGACATACCGTTACACGAGGTTTATGAGACTTTGAGGCAGAATGAAGAAGAAGTGGAAGAGAAAAGAGCTGAGAAAAAGAAGGCAGAAAAGGTTTCCGATCCTATTGCATTGGTAGCCGGAGAGAAAAAGAAAGAAAAGAAAGAGAAGAAGAAAAAGAAGAAAGTGCTTACAAGTTCTGAGTCTGAATCTAAATCAGATGGTGATGATGGAGAATGTCTGAAACAAGCCCTGCTTTTACTGACCCGTGCATTTCAAAAGAAATTTTACAAGAAGTCGGGATCAAATTCTCAAAGGTATTCTTCATCAAGTTCAAAGAATCATGAGGACCGAGAGAGGGTGGAAGGAAAGAGATATGAAGAAAACAGATATGTTGAGAAGAAACCTGATGAAAGGAAGAAGTTCGTGAATGATTACACTGTTGCCGAAAAGCCAGCAAGTGATCCAGTCAAATGCTACAACTTTGGCAAGATTGGACATTTTGCAAAAGATTGTAGAAAGCCAAAAGTTCGTAATTCTCAATATTATCAGAACAAATTGATATTGGCCAAACAGCAAGAAGCGGGCATAGCATTAATGGCTGAGGACGAATTTTGGTTGGATCATTTAGAAGGTGAAGAGGAAGAGAAGGAAGAAACTGTTCATCTCTGTCTTATGGGAAAAGAAGTGAAGTATGATGACTCAGATGACGAGACAGCTGATGAGGTATTAAACTTAACTGAAAAAGATTTTGTAACAAAAATGGAAGCTATGATGGCTGAGCTTAATGATCTTCAAGTAAAACTGAAGAAAGAAAAAGACAGAGTTGCTAAAAGAAATAGTAAGATCTTTGAACTCAATAAGTCTGTTATTGGGAACAAAGATTTGATTGATTCTTTACGTAAGTCTGTTTCTGATTCTAAATCTAAAGTAGATTGTTTTGAAAAGAAGATTTCTGACTTTGAAGTTAAAGTTTCTAAATATGAGTATGAGAAGAAAGAATCTGCACTAATTGTTCATAAACTGCAGGTTGAGAACAAGTTTTTGAATAAGAAGGTAAATAGTCTGGAAGCCAAACTTTACGCAAGAGGAAAAACAGATCAAACCAATTTTCTTAATGCACCTGATGAAGATGCTGATGTTAAGGAAAAATGGGGACTTGGTTTTAAAAACCCCCATTACTTAAAGAAAGCCATCAGAAAACAACCAGCATTATATAATTTTGATTTTCTTGCTTGTGCTGGTAAACATACTCATTTAAAACCCAAATTTGTTACCAAATTACCGGAAGAAGTTGAGGCCAAAGAAACTGAAAATAGAAAGAATGTAAAGAAAATGCAACTACCATTTAACTATGCAAAGTTAAATGATAGTTATCTTTTAGAAACACCAAAAGTTCTTTCAAATGATTATTTTGCTAGTTATTCTGTTTCTGAGATGAAGGCAAATCCTGCAATTGCAAAGGTTTATGTACCTCCACTCATTCTTGAAAGCAAAATAGTTGAATTGGAAAATGTTTTATCTAATGAAAAACTTTTGGTTGATATTCAACAAAGTGTATTTTCTACTTTATTAAAGAACACGATTTTTCAATCTACATCTACAAAGTGTTCTAAAGTTTCTAAGGCACCTCAAACTTCGTCTGATAATTTTGATGACCTATTTGAGTCTGCAAATGATTTTCTTAATTCTGATGATGGGTGCATAGACAAAATTGATATGTTTGACTTTAATGCTATTCTTCCTGATTATTCTACTTGTCTTTTAAATGAAAAGGTGTTACCAAGTGTTCTTAAAACTGTTAAATCATCAACTAAGGTTGATGAATCAGTCTCTGTAACTGCTGATTATTATTCTCAAGGTAAGAAACATAAGAAACAGCGATTACAGAAACAGAAACACACTGGTACCCAAAAGAAAACTCAGTCTCAGAAATCTGCTTTTCCTAATAAATCTACATCTTATGTTTCAGATATAAGCAAGAAAAGGTCAAAAGCTCAAACAGAATGGCGATCAAAACGGAAGGATGATGAGATAGTTGGATCAATTTCTGATAATTCTTGTACTAGATCTGTTAGTAGTGATTCAGATGTAGTTGGTCAATATGCTTCTCATCAACAAAACCTTGTAACTTCTTACAAGTGTTATTCAATAAAGCAGTTGATTCAATTATCTCCTATTACTACTACATCTCATTATAATTATCGGAGAACTGATTTTGCTTATTCTCATAATTCTTCTGATTGGTATGGATCTTATCATGTGTATTCTTCAAGATCAAAATTTTTAAAGGTTTTCAAAAGAACAGAGGGTCCATTTTCAAATGGATACCAAAATCTTGTGCTAATCTGTTAGGGCCCGTTTTTAAATGGGTACCTAAATCTATTGTCTCCTGATTTCTCTTGGAGACCCGGCATATGTGGTACTTGGACAGTGGATGTTCCAAGCATATGACTGGGCAAAAAGCTTTATTGTCTAATTATACAAAGAAATTCAGTGGAAATGTCAGATTTGGAAACGATCAGCTTTCACCAATCTTAGGATATGGTGACATCATTCAAGACAACATAACGATCAGTAATATGAGTTATGTCGAAGGCTTAGGGCACAATCTGTTTAGCATTGGTCAATTTTGCGATAAAGGGTTAGAGGTCAACTTCAAATCTAAGAGTTGCTCAGTTCGTACTGAAGATGGCACAGGACTCTTAGCTAGAAATCGAAAGACAATCCTCTATACCATCAACCTGTCCAAGGTTCAGATTGACAACCAGGTATGCTTAATGACAAAATCTTCGCTGCAGCAAAGTTGGCTCTGGCATAGACGTTTATCTCACTTGAACTTTCGTTATATCAATAAGCTGGTTAGTGGGAAATTGGTAAAAGGACTTCCTGAGCTGAAATACGAGAAAGAACACTTATGTGCTGCATGTGAGAAGGGTAAGATGAAGAGAGCTCCGCATAAACTGAAGCCTGAACCAAGCACTAGTTCTCTGTTAGAATTGTTACATATGGATTTGTGTGGTCCAATGAGAACTCAGAGTTTGGATGGAAAGAAATACGTGTTGGATATTGTGGACGATTACTCAAGATACACATGGGTCAAACTTCTTCGATCAAAAGATGAGACGCCCGAAGTTCTTATTACTTTATTAAAGACGACCCAGGTGAAAATGCCGCGACAAGTCAAGTTTCTTCGAACGGACAACGACACAGAGTTAAAAAACAAGATAGTTGAAGAATATCTCGAATTGGTTGGGATATCACATCAGTACTCTGCTGCTCGAACGCCTAAATAAAATGGAGTAGTCGAAAGGGGAAATCGGGCGCTAGTCGAGGCCGCTCGGACTATGCTTAGCCAATCGGACTTACCTCTATTCTTGTGGGCAGAAGCTGTGTCGACTGCATGCCATACTCAAAATCGTTCCATGATACACCGCCGTTTTCAAAAGACTCCATATGAGCTGATCAACAACAGTACACCAACAATCAAGTATTTTCACATATTTGGGTGTAAATGTTTTGTGCTTAACGACAGAGAGAGTCTGAATAAATTTAGTGCTAAGGCGGACGAGGGTATCTTCATTGGTTATTCTTCAACATCGGCAGCATATCGTGTTTATCTGAAGAAATCAAAGACAGTTGTCGAGAGTGTTAATGTAACATTCGATGAAGATATGGCTTTTGAACAACTCAGTTCAGAACCCGTGATCACTGGAGTATTAGCTTCTAGGGTGATCAGTTCAGGACCTGCTTCTACAGCCAATAATTCGAATAATGCTTCTACATCTATTTCACATTTAACTGATTTAGATTTGTTATTTGAATTCTTTTATGATGAGTTTCTAGGTTCTAATATACCTAAATCTGTTGTGACTGACAGGTCTGAAGATACAAGTTGCAATCATCCAGTCACTTCAAATGTCATAATTGAACAAGCATCCCCTGTTCAGTCAGAAACTCACATTTCTACAATTACTCCTACATTTGAAGATGTACAAGTAAATGTTGAGCCAAAAGTAAATGTTTCAGTTGGGTGTAATACAATGTTTACTCAACAGCTAGAGTCTGTTGTTCCAACTGATGTTTCTGCACCTGAAACTTCATCTACAAACCCCCCCTCCTGTTATTCAAGCTGAAGATTCTGATAGTGGATTTTTAGATGATGATCATGTTCAATCAGTATCTACTCCACTCCCTCATGAGCATCTCTGGACCAAAGAGCATCCTTTACATCAAGTAATTGGAGATCTTAACAAGCCTGTACAAACCAGGTCAGCGACTTTGAATCAATGTATGCATGACTCATTCCTCAGCAAGATAGAGCCCACGCGAGTATCAGAGGCTTTAGCTGATTCGGATTAGGTATCTGCCATGCAAGAAGAATTAAATTAGTTTGAAGCCCTGAAGGTTTGTAGATTAGTTCCAAAACCGGAAGGAAAATCCGTAATTGGCCCAAAATGGGCATTCAAGAATAAAAAGGATGAAGATGGTATCGTCATTAGAAACAAAGCTAGACTTGTTGCCAAAGGTTACCGACAAGAGGAAGGCATAGACTACGATGAGACGTATGCTCCAGTAGCGCGTATAGAAGCAATCCGTATGTTTCTAGCCTACGCAGCTCATAAGAATTTTACAGTCTATCAGATGGATGTGAAAACAATCTTTCTGAATGGCATTCTTAAGGAGGAAGTATACGTGTCTCAACCAGAAGGGTTCGTCAATCTAGATAAGCCAAATCATGTCTACATCTTGGACAAAGCCCTGTACGGTTTAAAACAAGCCCCTCGAGCATGGTATGATGTTCTATCTAAATTCTTGGTCAAGTCCGGTTTTTCCAAAGGTAAAGTTGATACCACTTTGTTCATCAAAAAGAAAAAAGCCGATATCATCCTTATTCAAATTTATGTTGATGATATAATATTTGGTTCTACAAATCCAAAATTTTGCAAAAACTTTTCTAACCTCATGGTGTCACATTTTCAAATGAGTATGATGGGAGAGATGAATTTCTTTCTCGGATTACAAGTTAAGCAGTTTTCTACCGGGATTTTCATTAACCAATCTAAGTAAATTTTGGACATTCTTCGGAAGTACAAAATGGAAAATTGTAAACCTATTGGAACCCCAATGGCACCAGGTACTAAGATTAACACTGATCCTTCGGGTAAAAGTGTTGATGTTAGGACTTATAGAGGTATGATAGGATCGTTAATGTATCTTACTTCAAGTAGGCCAGATATTATGTTTTCAACATGCTTATGTTCTAGATATCAGACTGCTCCTAAAGAATCTCATTTGGCTGTTGTCAAAAGGATTTTTAGGTATCTGAAGGGGACTGCAGATCTTGGTCTGTGGTATCCTAAGGATACTGGTTTTCAACTGACTGCTTATTCAGATGCAGATCATGCAGGTTGCATGTTGGACAGAAAGAGTACTTTTGGTCACGTTCAATTTCTTGGAGACAAGCTCGTTAGTTGGGCATCAAAGAAACAATTATGCGTTTCCACATCGACTGCTGAAGCAGAGTATGTAGCTGCTGCCAATTGCTGCTCTCAAGTCCTGTGGATGCGAACACAACTACGAGACTTTGGATTCAAATTCGATAAAATTCCAATTTATTGTGACTCGAAGAGTGCAATTGCGATATCTTCTAATCTTGTCCAACATACGAAAACCAAACACCTTGATGTATGGTATCATTTTATTAAAGATAATGTAGAAAAAGGAAAAATTGAACTTTATTTTGAAAAAACAGATTATCAACTTGCAGATTTATTGACCAAACCCTTAGATGAAAAGAGATTTAACTTTCTTGTCTCTAAGCTTGGTATGTTAAATCTTAAGATGTAATCGGTTGTTACCTACTAAAGTTACGAATTGTTATTTTTCATCATTTTCTTTATCTTTATGTTTGAAGGATTTTTGCACTTTAATTGTTTGCTCATGATCTCAGGGGGAGTAAGAGAAGATTTTAGATAATATACATTATTTTGAGGGGGAGCATAACTAATTTCTACATTTTACTTAACTGAATTTTTTTTTGTGATGCATGATTTTAGGGGGAGCATATAAGTCAAGTCAAAAGGAGTAAGACTATGATTTCTGATTATTTCTGATCAGAACTCGTACTTTAATTGTTTTACTGCTTTACGTCTTTTATTTTTATTTTTATTTTCGAATAAATTTTGTGAATAAATTTTGACTAGACTTTGAGACTTATGCAGGATGAGAGAAGCAGACACGATCATATAATTTTTGACTTCAGCTGACTTTATGAGTATTAAGATTGAGTGAAAAGGTAAATTTGTTATCTTAATCTCAAATGTATCTGAAAGAAGGACAACTTTCAGATATAGAAAACATGTTCTTAAATGTTCAAAATACTTCTCGAATTTTTAAACAGATTTTATAATTTGGAAGTGTGATTTTAAATGTTTTCATTTTATTTTTGTGCTTCATTGATAAACAAACCGTGTGTTATCCAAAGATTAATACTTGTGTATTGTCTTTTCTATATACTTTCAAGTATTCACACACATCGGTTTGACTTTGTTCAAAATGATCTTACCATGTCTCATATTGTAACCAATTTTTTCCATGGTAAGACACCCCGCTTGTACTTCAAAGAATTTTGAGCGTTATTTCATTTCTAAACGTTCATTTCAAGAATGTCTATATCTTGGTTCGTATAGACAATATCCGTTATTCTTGAGCATAAGCCTTGATTATTATATCATTCATTTCTGATCATTTTCATACAATGTCAGATTTTCAAACAAGTCTCTTGCATTCATGTTCATTCATTCAATTAACTTGTTTGAAATATCTTCAATGTTTTAAAATGCTCATATCTTCATGATTATATTTTTGAGAATATTTACATCTGACATTTGTATATGAGCTTTAACTGCTATAGTTAAACCAGTTGAGCAACAAATGCTTTCTAGGATTATATGGGTTCTTTGTGCTAGGACTTAACTGAACTTCTATGGATTCACGTTAACCATTGTTTCCTACCCAGGAAGTTAATCCTTTAGTGATTGAGTGTGAAGAGTTAAAAAGAAATGAGTGTGGGATGTGTAATGAGGTAAAATGTAAAAGAGAGTTTGGTTAGATGTGCGTTTAATGATTAAAAGAAAGAGGGTGTGAGATCAGAGTAAAAGAATATCAAACTCTGCACCAACTACTTTCTGAGCCGGGAAACCACATTACTAGTGTTTCACAACTCTTTGGTGAACATTATTGAAACAGGCAAATAGCCCATGCCAACTCTTGTCTAAACCCCACCAACCACTCATTTTCTTCTCAAAAAGAAAATGTATCATATCTTTCTGGGGACGCAGCATATTATCTATCTGGTTTTCATTTCGAAAATCTGGATATTGAAAAAGAAGGAAGTCTGCCCCACCTTCGCACTTCAATCATGCACATTGAGTCTGTGTTTATCTACTGTTATCTAAGTGGTTTACACAACTTTGACCCTTATTAAAAAGCAATCATCGTGCTTAATTCTTTATACACATGCACGAACACACAAGGAATTTGTTTCTTTGTCATAACATTCATAGAAATTTCCTTTGTGGTGTTTCGATGATTGGATGGAAGCCCTGGGGGAGTGAACATCAAAAAGCTCCTTTATATTGTCTATTCGTTACACACAGTGACTTCATGTTACTGACAGGCATTTTAACTGATTCATTTGTTGATTCATTTGTTGATTCAGGAGTTACATATTCTTATTTTTGTCTAGATTTGAAAAGATCTGGATGATTACTTGGTTATGGATCACAGAATCAGAGGCTCTTGGACAGATCAGAATGGTCGAACACATTTCTTGGGAGAAAAGTTTTAATGATATAGATGCTCAAATCATCAAAAAGGGGGAGATGATATCAAGAAATGTTAAAGAATGTCTTAGTCAGAAGATTCAAAAGTAAAGATTGGAAGAAGATCAAAGAATTTCTGAAGATTTAAGGAAATTTTCTTTAAAGATTATTTGCTAAAGCAATCCGAGCTGATTCTGAAGATAATTTCTTTCCAAAATCTGAAAGTGTCTTGTGAAAGTTTTGGGGAGATTGTTAATCGTTTGAAGACGGTTTTTGGAAAGAATACGATCAAAAGAAAAAGGGGAGATTGTACTGACAGAGCTTAAAGTGAAGACTGAATTGCTAGATCTTTCAATAGTGATCTTGAATCCAAAGGGGGAGATTGTTAGAGCATAAATATGTTGGATAAAAGATCAAGAAGACAAAAGTCAAGGTTTAAGAAGTCAAAGCTGAAGAAAGTCAACTCTCAAGTGAAAGTCAAAGTCTTTTGTAATAAAAGTCAATGTATTGTATTTTGTATTTGTTTTTCCTTGTATTAGTTGTAGATATAAATACTCTTGTATTCTTTGTATTTCGAAAAGTAAGCAACAAAGAGAAAAAAAGCGTATTATTCAGTTGTATTTTAGAGAGAGAAATCTGTTGAGAGAGAAAGGGAGTTCTAGAGAGAGAAAATTTGTAATCTTGAATTTGAAAGTGAAATCAAACAGGTAATTGATTCTTGTTTGTGTTTGTTTTGATTAATTGCATTTAGGAACTAGAATATGGGAATAACAGGTTGCTCTCCTCACGAAGCAACTGGCTGAACAAGCGTTGTCTGATAACGCTTACACCGGGTCAACTGAAGATGATGGCGAGGCTTTACAAAAAGCTATGATCCTTCTCTCTCAGCATTACCATAAGAAGTTTCAACCACAATCGGGTTCCAACACTTCTCGCTTCACTTCTGCTTCTACAGTCAAAGTGCCCGAGCCTAAGACTACATCTTGTTATAACTGTGGAAAGTCGGGCCACTACTCAAAGGAGTGTCGAGCTAAGAAGGTTAAGGACTCCGCTTACTACAGGAAGAAAATGGAACTAGCAGAAAAGAGAGAGAACGGAACTGCTTTGCTGGCAGAAGAAGAGTTCTGGCTGGATCACTCTGACGACGAAGCTACAAATGTCGAGATCACTCAGATGTCCTTGGTTGGAGATGACCAGTTAGACGATTCTGATTCTGATGAAGATGAGGTATATTCTGAATTTGATTACAACTTTATTGCCTCTCAGATGAATGTTATTATTTCTGCTTTATCTGATCTTCGCTTAAAGTTAATATCTGAAAAGAATTTAAATGCTGAAAAGTCAGATTTGATTGACAAATTGAAGATTTCTTTGAAAGACGAAAAATCTATTTTAGACAATACAAAAGACATCTTTCAAAAGAAATTGGATGATTTGGAAATTTCAAATAAGACTTATGTTGAGTCTTTGACTAAAATGACTTCTTTAAAAGATGAATTTTCAGATAAAATAAATAAATTAGAAGAAAAGCTTTATCGAAGAAACCAATCTGAACAAACAATTTTTATGAATAAGTCGAGGAGTGAAGAAGCTTTAAAACAAAGGTGGGGACTTGGTTTTGAAAATCCTCATTGTTTAAACAATGCGATTGAAAAATCCCCAACTTTATATAAATACGATTATCTGACTCTTGCTCATTATGCTCCTCAATTTAAAATTGATTGGATGAATGAGAAGCAAGTGTTAGAAATCGAACATGAGAAAAGGACAAATAACAAGAAAAATGAAATTCCTTTTGTTTATACAAGTGAAAATGCAAAATATTTTCCTGAAAAATCAAGAAGAGGAAGAAGAGTTTTAAATTTATATCTCCTATCAAATCTTCAATGTCTGGTGACTTTATTGCTCCTTATGCACCTGATTCTGATAAAGGAAATATTTATCCAATCATTTATGATTCGAAGAAATATACTCCTCCATTAGTATTAGAAGGAAAAATCATAGATCTTGAAGATCAGATAGAAGATCAAAATATTTTGAAGTAAATTGAATCTGATATTATTCTTCCTTTCATGACGTCTAGTCTTGAAGAAAATTTATTTTTTAAAAAATCAGATTCTATTTCTAGCCTATCTTCTGATTTTAAGGAAAATAAAAAGGAAGTTTCAAATTTTAAAATCTTTTCTCAAAACTATTCAGACTCTGAGGCAAATTCAGATTTATTAGTTGATCAGATTGGTTGCTTAGATAAATTTATTTCTACTGATTTAAATATTAAGTCAAAAATTCTTGATGATTCTTTTACGCTAAATGATCAATATTATAAACCTAAGCGTAAAAGAAGACGGTCAAAGAAGTCGAAGAAACATGATACAGTTCTTTCTGACAATTCTAATTCTTTAGATTCCATTCTTTCAGATAGAACTTTGAACCGGTCAAAGAAGCAAATCTGGAGAGCGAGGCGGACATCAAATGTTCCTATGACGGAGGAAGATAGATATGTAGACAATTGTCATAAAAAGTGATTCATTTGCTTATTGTAATAAAATTTCAAAATACTCTATAAAGCAAATGTTTCAAATTTCCAAAAATGTCTCATATTCGTCTTTTGATTCTAGTTCAGATGATTATGCTTTCTCTTCTGATAATTGTGCTTATTATTCTGATGATATTTCTCATGTTTCTCGTTTCAAATCTGCTCATTATTTCCCCATACGAACTGCAACTAACAAACACGGGCCCAAATTCAAGTGGGTACCCAAATCTTTATCTGATTCAAAGTTGCAGGCATCACATGTTAAGGGGGAGTAATAGAACGATGGCTTCTGAGTACTTCAACTCAGGACCCGTACTTCATAGACTACGACTTCTAAACAAATCAGTTTAGAACTCGTTCTTCAATGATTTAAGCTTCTGACTAAATGAGATACTGTGAGTACATCAATTTTATTTCCGTTGCATATATCTCTGTATATGATGTTATTCCAGTTTTCTCAATGTTTTAAGAATTTGAGCTTGTTTATCTATCTCGTGAATTTGTATAACCCAATTTTTTTTTAATATGAGTCACAAATGTATTTTATAAAATGTAAAAGATGAAATAGTTGAATTTTATTTTGTTCTGACTAAATATCAATTCAAAGTTTAAATCTTTACAAATTTTAGCCTATAAAGTAAAAGTTTTACATTTTTTCTTTCTTTTAAATAAAATATGTGTCTAGGATAAATTTTCAAGTTCTTTGTTTATATTAAAGTTTTATATCTTCAACTTTCAAGTCTTACAAAAGTCGAAAAGTCAACAACATGTTTGTAGCTTTTGTTACTGCTTTAAAGATATGTGAGTCGGAATTTTTATAGTTTACTTTGCTTAGACTACCTAAATGATCAGAATTATAGATCGGAATGAAAATATGGGCTAAGCATTTAGACATTGATCTATGTGATTGAGATGAATTATAAATTCTTAAAATACAGAAATCTCTGAGTTTAAAAGTTTGTACCTGTGACCTTTTTGGTTTGGGAAAGTAAGTTCTGTGGGATGCTCGTCATCTGGTCCCCTAAGGTCAATTGATCTGGGAGTGATCGAACCCAAATTCTTCTATAGAATCAGATCGAAAGTCATGTTCTACTGGTATGAATGTGTTTAGGATATGTCGATGTAGCCTTTCTGATCCGGGAAAGTAAGTTCCAAGGGGTGCTTGACACCTAGTCTCCTAAGGCCAACTGGTCTGGGAGCGGCTGACCCAAATCCTGCAATAGGGTCAGATAGAAAGTTACGTTTACGACATTTCTTTACTTAATAAACTTTTTGATCAAAAGATGCCAATGTGCACATTGCTAAAAAGATGCCAATGAGCACACATCTCATGATACTTGGTAATATGTTTGAGTTGCGATAAACCTGTAAATTTATGAAAGTCTTCATTTTTGATGACTTAGTGTCAGTACATGCAATGTTTTCTATAATAATTTTAGAACTGCATTTTTTTTAAGCTAATTGAAGTTCACATGTGAGCACACTGAATAGATTGCTGGAAGTTTTTTGAAAATGAACATGTCTTAACTTGATATGCAATGAAACTTGTTCTTGTATCCTACAACATATGTTTGATTTCAAATGATTGATAAATTTGTAATATTTTATTCTGTAGAATTTAATTTGTTTAGTGTTTAAAATTTTATATGTTTAGTCGTTTCAAAATTTACATTCAGTATATTTTTCTTTCTACATTAATATCTGATCATTGTTTTCTCATAAATATATTTTCATGGGTTTTTGCATTATTTAAGGGGGAGTGAATATATCTATTTTTGAGGGGGAGTATCTGATTTTCTTTATATGAATGCTAACTTGAATTGTCACATCTAGTGCATTTGTGTAGGGGGGGTCAAAGAGCTTAAAAAGGTAACATTTTTCTGAGTTTAAGTCAGCTTTGCGCATTCAGTTGGTCACGCAAACCTTGTTTTGCGCATCCTTTGTGAAACGCAAACATTGTTTTGCGCATCCTTTGTGAAACGCAAACCTTGTTTTGCGTATCCTTCGTGAAACGCAAACCTCGTTTTGCGTATCCTTCATGAAACGCAAACCTTGGTTTGCACAACCAACATGATACGCAAACCTTCCCTGTTTTCTCTGTTTCTTTGATTTTGCAGATCTTAAGTTGTCTCGTCTCCAACATTTGCATGACCAAGTTGATCCTGATCATCAAGGTCATGAGGGGTAGAATTAAGAGATGTTAAGGAGATGATAAAGAGACAAAGAGCACAAAAGTTTATCTGCTGATCAAGATTCGCTCAAAGATTCTATTCTCTCAGTCATATCAATTCTTTTGTTGTTTCTGCTCCGAACATCACAGTTCATTCAAGATCATTCAAAAGAGTTGTATCGTCTAGAGCTCAAGCAGCAAAGACATTTCAATCTGAAAGATGCTGAGAAGAAATTTTTTCTTTAAAAATTCAGAAAGCTTCATAAAGTCGCTTTGTTGGTCCGTGCTGTTTTAGAAGATAAATTTTCAAAACCAAAGCGCCAATGATTACTAAGGGGGAGATTGTTAGGTCTGATTTTATAGTAATCATTGTATTTATAGGGCTTGGTCAAATACTGTGTTTTGAGTCATACTGTGTTGTATCTGACCAAGGGTATTTAAGTCCCTTTGGTCTTGGTTTGTTGTAAGAAATTCACGCATACATCAATATATTTCTACTTTGCGCATACTTGTCTCTCTCTCTACTTTCTCTCTCTATAGATTTAGAGATCTTGGACTTTAAGTTTTGAAAGAAAAACAAATTTTCTGTGTATACGTGCTTGTGTATGATAGAATTTAAGCATTTTATGCTATATTAGCCTCAAAATGTGTAAACCATTGAGACAACAATATTAATACACGAACTCAATTGTGCATTATCGAAATGCGAAGGTGGGGCAGACTTCCTTCTTTTTCAATATCCACATCTTTCAAATGAAGATGAGATAGCATATGTGTTGCGTCCCCAAGAAAAAATGAAACATCTTTTCGTTCAGAAAAAGATGAGTAGTTGGTGGGGTTTAAATCAAGAGTTGGCATGGGCTAGTGCCAGTTTCAACTATGGTCACCATAGAATGTGAACCAACAGTAGATGTGGTTGCCCGACTCAGAAAAAGTTGGTGCAGAGTTTTGATATTCTTTTAACTATGTTCTCACACCCTCTTCTTTTTATCATTTAAGCCCACTTCTAACCAACCTCTCTTTTCCATTTTACCTCAATGGACACCCACACTCTTATAATGACCCCTCGCCTCTTCATTACTAAAGGATAACTTGTTGGGTAGGAAACACCGGTTATCGTGAATCCAATATTGATCTCACACATTGATCTCGTGAATTTGTCCTAATAATCACAATGTTGCTCAACCGTTTAACTTCAACAGTTAAAGCACAGTAATATGAAATACATCTTAGATATATGTATGCTCAATAACATAATCATGAAGATTTGAGCATTTTAAAACTTCGAATAATTTCTCAAAAAAAAAAAGTGAATAAAGGAAGTGAAATCAATAGATATGTTTTGAGAATCTGACAATGTATGGAAAAAATCAAATATGAATGATATATCAATAAAAGTTTAGGTCATGAAAAATTGGATGTTGTCTATATGAACTAGTATATACATACTTGAAATAAATGCTTTGATAGAATTAACGCTCAACAAACATTGAATGTTCAAAAAGAGAGTATTACCATCGGAAAATTGTGTCATTTTGAGACATGGTAATAACATAGTCAATAAAAGTACTAAACCGGTGTGTATGAATACTTGAAAGTATATGGAAAAGATAATACACAAATATTTATCTTTGGAAACACACGGTTAGTTAATCATGAATGCTCGTAACTGAAAAACATTGAAAAAATACACTTCTGAAATTCATGAAAACATGTTAACAATTGAGAAGCGGTTTGAACGTTTAAGAAAATTGCTTTCATGTCTGAAAGTCGTCTTTCTTTAAAACACAATGAGATGAAGGTTAGAATTATCTTTACACACATCCAAAATCTCAAAAAGTCAGCCACATAGTCATGATTGATATGATCATGTAAGCTCCTCCTCAAAATCTGCATACAGTCAAAAAGACGTCAAAGTAACAAAGTCTTATTGAAAGAAAACATTTATTGAAAATAAAGACTTGAAAAACGAATTAAAACTTTTAGAGTACGAGTTCTAAACTAAATGTTTAGAAGTCAAATTTTCCTTACTCCCCCCGAAATTATGCATTCACAAAAATATGTCAGTATATATCAAATGCAAAAAATCTCTAACTCCCCCTAGAAAGTTGATCATCTAATATTTGTCTCAGTCCCCCTGAAATCATTAGCAAACCTTCGGTGCAGATATCATTTAGACAAAAGAATAAAGAAATGAAGAAAAAAATTACAAAATCAAATTGTACTAGGTAAATACGGATTATGTTTTCAGATTCAACATACCTAATTTCGAAATGAGAAAATTAAATCTATTTTCGTCCAAAGGTTTAGTGAATAAATCAGTAAGTTTATAATCCGTGTTTACAAAGTAAAGTTCAATTGTACCTTTTTCAACATTATCCATGATGAAGTGATATCGCACGTCTATGTGCTTTGTTTTCATGTGCAGAACAGGATAAGCAGATATCGCTATGGCGCTCTTCGAATCACAATATATAGGAATTTTGTTGAAATAAAATCCATAGTCTTGAAGCTTTGTACGCATCCACAATACTTGAGAGCAGCAGCTTGCAGCAGCTACATACTCTACTTCAGCGGTTGAAATGGAAACGCATAGTTATTTCTTTGACGCCCAGCTTACGAGCTTGTCTCCCAGAAATTGAATGTGACCCGATATGCTTTTCATGTCGAGCATACAGCCTGCATGATCTTCGTCTGAATACATTGTTAGCTGAAAAGCAGTATCTTTAGGACACCACAAACCAAGGTTTGCAGTCCCCTTCAGTATCTAAATATGCTTTTACTGCCGATAGATGGGATTCTTTAGGCGAAGATTGATATCGAGCCAATAGACATGTAGAGAACATAATATCCGTTCTACTAGTCGTTAAGTACATTAAAGAACCGATCATTCCTCTATAGGTTCTAAGATCAACAACTTTTCCCGAAAGATCAGCTCCAATCTTAGTTCTCGGTGCCATCAGGGTTGAAATAGGAGTACAATTTTCCATTTTAAATTTCTTCAAAATGTCAGAAATGTACTTCGATTGGTTTATAAATTGTCTAACTTGTAATCCAAGAAAGAAATTCATCTCTCCCATCATACTCATATGAAATCTGGCCACCATTAGAGCAGAAAAGTTTTTACAATATTTCGGGTTTGTTGAACCGAAAAATATGTCATAGACATATATTTGAATAAGAATGATATCAACTTTTTCCTTTTTGATAAAGAGAGTGGTATCGATTTTACCTTTTGAGAAGACTGCCTTGACTAAAAACTAGGAAAGGACATCGTACCAGGCTCGAGGAGCTTGCTTTAAGCCGTAGAGGGCCTTATCAAGGACATAAACATGATCTTGTTTTTCCGCATTGACAAACCCTTCTGGATATGAGAAATATACCTCCTCCTTTAGTATGCCATTTAGAAAGGCAGTCTTCATCTCCATTTGGTAGGCGGTGAAGTTTTTGTGTGCAACATAGGCTAGAAACATCCTTATTGCCTCTATACGTGCAACTGGAGCGTATGTCTCATCGAAGTCTATTCCCTCCTCTTATCGGTATCCCTTTGCTATAAGTCGAGATTTATTTCTGACCACAATACCGTCCTCATCTTTCTTGTTTTTTAATACCCACTTCGTGCCTTATAATAGTTTCCTTCCGGTCGAGGCACGAGTCTCCAGACTTTGAGCGCTTCAAATTGGGTATGTTCTTCTTGCATAGCTGTTATCCAATCTGGATCTGCTAGAGCTTCAGATACTCGGGTAGGCTCTATCTTCCTCAGAAAAGAATAAAAAAACATGCACTCTTTTGCAGTAGCAGACCTAGTTTGCACCGACTTCAACGGATCTTCGATAACTTGATGTATCGGGTGCTCTTTGGTCCACTTGTTGATGTGCGGGAGTGGATTAGATGTAGACTGATCATGTTGATCATCTAAGTATCCAATTTCTTATTGGGGTTCAGTTGAAGTGGTAGGTGCCAAAGCTTCAGATGGTGAAACATTCGTTGTCTGTTGGATAGGCACTTGTTAGGTCCAATGAGATCATGATTGATTGATTGTAAAAGATAAACAAGGATATGGGATGGAAATCTGTAGTTTTATTCACAAACACAAACACTACACTACAGAGACCTTACAAGAATTCATATGTCTACATGGTTACAAATGAAAGTAACTACTAAACACACTACAAGATTCCTATATATACTCCCAACATCCTTGTACACATTTAAGCCCAAACCCATTACAAGGCCCAATACACAATTGAAGTAGATTACTTTACTAAACTTCTAAATAGAACATATTTATGTTCTAACATCACTGTTGTACAGCCAACTAAATGTGATACTTCAGGCTCTTCACTCTCTTGTGTAACTTCAACTATTTTAGTAGGTATTTGAATTTGAGTTTCAGTCTAAACCGGGGAGACTGGTTCAGTTGATACATCTGAAGTGATTGGTTGATTACTACTTGAATCTTCCGATCTGTCAATCACAACATGTTTAGAAACTTTAGATCCGAAAAACTCATCATAGAAATATTTAAATAATAATCTAAATCTGTTAAATGCGATGTAGAAGTAGAAGCATTATCAAAATTATAAATTTTAAATACAGGTTCTGGACTGATCTGTCCAGAAGCAAATACTCCAATTATAACGGGTTCTGAACTGATCTGTCCAGAAGCAAATACTCCAATTACACGGTCTTTGAATTCTTTAGGTATACTCTGTATGATAATGATGACTGGGAGTAGCCAATTAAATTCCTTCTTCAGCTTTAGGACTGAACTTGTTCAAGCCCTCCTTATCATTCAACACATAACACCTGCATCCAAAGTTGTGAAAATGTTTAATGCGTGGTGTTCTGTTGTTAATCAAAGCATAAGGCATTTTACCAAAGCGACGATGGATGATAGATCTATTTTGCGTATAACATGCAATAGACACAACTTCTGTCCATAAGAATAGAGGTAAGTCTAACTGGTTGAGCATCATGCGTGCAGCCTCAACTAAGGTTTTTCTCCGTCTTTCAACTACCCCATTTTGTTTTGGCGTTCTGGCAGTAAAAAATTAATGTGTTATCCTGACCGATTCAAGATAATCTTCAACACTCTTGTTCTTAAACTCTATGCCATTATTTGTTCTTATCAGCTTTACTGTCTTCTGCATGTTCACTTGGATAGTCTTGAGAAACGAGATAATAATTTCTGGAGTCTCGTCTTTTGATCTCAAAAACTTGACGCAAGTGTATCTCGAATAATCATCCACAATCACTAGGACATATTTCTTGTCGTTGATGCTTTATGTTCGCATAGGACAGCAGAGATCCATATGCAACAACTCTAGAGGAGCACTTGTACTAGGTTCAGGCTTGGGCTTGTGTGAAGCCCTCTTCATTTTTCCTTTCTCGTATGCATCACACAGATGTTCTTTTTCATATTTAAGCTCTGGTAATCCCTTAACCAAATTGCCAGTCACCAACTTGTTAATGTATCGAAATTGGGGTGAGAGAGCCTTCTATTCCATAACCAGCTTTGTAGCATAGAGGCTTTAGAGAGTAAACACCCTGCATTATCTGACTTGACACTAGACAAGTTGATAGTGTTGAGGTTTGACTTTCTCATGCCGACCAAGAGCTCTTTTCCATCTTCGGTTCTCATACGACATCTCTTGGCTTTGAAGTTCACCTCTAAGTCCTTGTCACAAAACTATCCGATGCTGAAAAGATTGTGTCCTAGTCTTTCAACATAGCTCACCTTCTTAATCGTTATGTTCTCTTGCATGGCATCTTCATAACCAAGTATTGGTGAAAACTGGTCATTCCCAAATCTGGCGTTGCCGTAAAATTTCTCTGTATAATTAGATAAAATATATTTCTGCCCTGTCATATGCTTGGAACATCCTGAATCCAATTGTGGCCCAAGATTTACTAGCATAAACACATACAGATTATCACAAAACACTTTGTTTATTAATCACAAGAATTACATCAAGTCATAGATCTATTAGTGATTAACCTTTCAAGATAGAATGTGTTTGTGTGTGTACTCAATGTGTGCAACTATGTGTTTCTCTCAACTACCACCAAGATTACACCTTCACTTTCACACACTAACTCTCTTACTTACATAGAAAACACAAAGACTTGCTTATAGGTCAACATGACCAAGCAAGGTCAAACCTTCTAAGCTCATTACAACTCACACACAAACACTAATTACAACAATGACCCTCATTTAATCTTGAATACAATTTCAGTCTAACAATCTCCCCCTTTGGATTCAAGATTAAAATTTTTTTGGCAATAATCTTCAGGTCTTCATATCTTCAGAATTAAATTCAATTTCAAATCTTTTCTGGCTTTGACATTTCAAAAACTTTGACAATTCTTCAAACTTGTCTCTCCCTTTGAATTAGCTTTTACATATTCTGAATAAACAACCTTTCTTTCAAACTCTGAATTTCTTCAACTTTTTCTTTGATAAGCTTTCTTTAACCTTTGACTTTGATCATCTGAAAACTTTATCTCCTCTGAAATCTTTAAAACTTCAATCTGATCTTGAACTTTGATTAATCTCCCCCTTTTTAATGATTTGTAAGAATCAAAATCATTAAAACATTTCAAGGTCATATTTGTCATTGAATGAACTTCCCAACGTCTGATAAGCACATTCTTTATGAACATTCATCTCCCCCTTATGATAATAGACAATCTCCCCCAGATAGGAAAATTATTAATCTCCCCAATACATGTTGTGATAAAATCTGTCGTCTGATCTGAAAGAGCCGTTGAACCATGAATGTATTCATCTAAATCTTTTCAAATTCAAACGAAATAAGAGTTGTAACCCTGAATCAACATTTGAAACAGTTAGAAATGCCTGTCAGTAACACAAAATTACTGTGTACAACGAATGTACAATATATGGAGCTTGTTTGATGTTGAATCCCCAGGACTTCCATTCAATCATTGAAGAACACAAGATAATTCTATGAATGTTCTGACAGAAAAACAAATTCTCTGTGTGTACGTGCTTGTGTTTTGAAAGAATTAGCACAATGATTGTGTTTCATAAGGCTCAACATATGTAAATCACTGAGACAACAATGAATATACATGGACTCAACGTGCATGAGAAAGGGTCGAAGGTGGGGCAACTTTCCTTCTTTTTCAAGATCAGTATCTTCCAAGTGAAGATCCGATAGATTATGTGTTGCTTCCCCAGAAAATATGAAACGTTCTCTTTTTAAGAAAAAAATGAGTAGCTTGTGGGGTTATATGCAAGAGATGGCATGAGCTATTTGCCTATTTCAATGATTGTCACGAAAGAAATGTGAACCAATCAGTAATGTGGCTACCCAGCTCAGAAAGATGTTTGGTGCAGAGTTCTTATATTCTTTTAACTCTGTTCTCTCACCCTCTCTCTTTTAATCATATAAGCTCACATCTAACCAATCTCTCATTTCCATTTTACCTCTGCTCACTCCCACACTCAATTCTTTTAGACCCCTCTCCCCACAATCACCTAAAAGTACATGTTGTTCAATGATTTTCTTGACATGTAAAGCACAAGAAATCATATGTCAGTGTTTGTATGCTCATTAAAAAATCAGAAATGAAATTTGAGCATTTTGAACATTTAAGATATCTCAAAACTTTAGATGAATGAAAAGAATAGAAATGTTTTGAGAATCTGACAATGATTAAGATCAGATCAAATTATCATGAAGAAAAATATTTGAGAATTCAAAGACGTACGTTGTTTATATGAACAATATATAAACATATTATCAATGAAAGCACATTAAAAATGAAATGACGTTTTATTCAAACAACTGTGAATACCAAATGACATGGTAATAACAAAATCAATTTGAAAATACTGAACCAATGTGTGTATGAATACTTGACAAAGTATATAGAAAAGAAAATACACAAGTATTATTCTTTAAAGAACACACGGTCAGATATACACTTAAGTATCCAAAAATCATTTAAAATTCACACTTCTCAGTCCAAGAAAACAGTTTAAGAACGTGAAGTGGTTTGAACATTTTAAAAGATTTTTCACAAGTAAAAGTTGTTCTTCTTTCACAAGTGTTAGAGTATAAGGATTAGAAAAGAAAATATCTGGTCTACTTGCAGTTAAGTAGAACAGTGAACCAATCATGCTACGGTACACTTTTTGATCTACTGATTTGCCAGAAAGATCTGCATCTAAAAGTGTGCCCGTTGCCATCGGTGTTTTCATCACTGATTAATGAAAATGCCTTCGGGTAACTGTTTCACTTGAAGACCAAGGAAAAAATTCAGTTCGCCCATCATTGACATTTCAAAACTAGATTCCATAATTCTTGAAAATTTTTTACAAAACTTTGGATTTGTAGAACCGAAAATTATGTCATCTACATAAATCTGGATCAGAATCATATCATCACCTTGCTTTTTCAGAAAAAGAGTAGTATCAATTGTACCTTTCTTGAATCCTGAAGCAAGTAGGAATTGAGTTAGAGTTTCGTACCAAGCTCTTGATGCCTGTTTGAGTTCATACAAGGCTTTGTCTAAGACATAGACATGATCAGGATTCTTTGGATCAACGAATCCTTCTGGTTGAGCAACATATACTTCTTCATGCAATATCCCATTTAAGAATGCCGATTTTACGTCCATTTGGAAGACCGTAAATTTTTTATGCGCTGCATAGGATAAGAATATTCGTATCACTTCCAGTCGTGCCACAGGAGCAAATGTTTCTTCATAATCAATCCCCTCCTGTGGACAATAACCCTTTGCAACAAGGCGAGCTTTGTTTCGAACTACAACTCCAGATTCATCTTTCTTATTTCTGAAAACCTACTTTGTTCCAATAACAGATTTTCCTTTTGGAAGTGGTATAAGTCGCCAAACTTTGTTTCTCTCAAATTGTAGAAGTTCATCTTGCATCGCCAGTATCCAATCTGGATCGCACAAGGCTTCTGAAGCCTTCTTCGGCTCGAGAGAACTTAAAAAACTTGAATACAGACAAAAATTAGCCGATGCTGCACGCGTTTGTACACCCGAATGTGCATCACTAATGATATTATGAAGTGGGTGATCTCTTGTCCATTTCATTGTACTCGGAATCGGATGAATTTCAGCTTGAGTATTATCTTCCTCATATTCATCATATATTGCAGGTAAGTCTTGATCAACCATAGATGTGCTCGGGACATCTTGTACAGCCTCTTCTGAAGTAAATATTTCCGGAGCATTAGAAGAATCACTCTGAACTTCTGTTACAGAATTTGGATCTACCTTCACATTAGTACCTTCAGAATGTAAATGTGTAGATGTACCTGATGTGGTTGATATTGTAACATTTTCAGAAGGCCCTGAAATATCTGTAATTATAATTGGAACCTCTGAAGTTGATGCGGATATGCTTGATTTTTCAAAATCTGCACAAATATCAATAAAAGCATCAAAAAATAATAAGTCTAATTCAACTGTAATTTTATTTGAATTAGAAGACTTATTCTGTTTGACTTCGGGTTCTATTCTGTCTTGAATAGAAACTTTCTTTTTAAGCTTGAGTTCTGAACTGTTGTGTTCAGAAGTCAACGGTGATGATTCATCGAATGACACATTACTGCTCTCCATGATCGTCTTGGTTCGTCTATTGTAGATCCGATAGGCTTTAGACGTTAACGAATAACCAAAGAAATAACCTTCGTCAGCCTTCTTGTCAAATTTGCCAAGATTGTCTCGATCATTGAGAATATAACACCTGCAACCAAAAGTACGAAAAAATTTAATATTCGGTTTTTGATGATTAATAAGTTCATACGCTGTCTTTTGATGACAATCGTGCGGTTTTGTGTGAAACACGCAGTGGCTACGGCTTCAGCCCACAGACACATTGGCAACTCAGAATAGGCTAACATAGTCCTCGCAACTTCCACCAGTGTTTGATTCTTCCTTTCAACTACGCCGTTTTGCTGAGGAGTGTAGACAGCAGAAAAGCTGTGAGAGATCCCAATAGATATGAGATAACTCTGAATCTTTTCATTTTTGAATTCCGTGCCATTGTCACTTCTCAAAGATATAACCGGCAATTGTAGTCGAACCTGGATTTTCTTGATAAACTCAATGATCAACTCTGCTTCATCTGATTTGTTCCTTAAAAATTCCATCCAAGTGTATCTGGAGTACTCATCTATCATGACCAAAATATATTTCTTACCATTGATAGATTGAGTTCTCATCGGGCCACAAAGGTCCATATGTATCAATTCAAGAGGTGTTGATGATGAAAATTCTGTCTTTGCTTTATGAGATGTTCGCTTCATCTTTCCCATTTCACAAGCGGGACAAAAAGAATTCTTCTCAACCCTTAGTTCTGGTAAACCTTTGACAATACCTTGTCTCGCCAACTGATTAATCGCATCAAAGTTTTGATGAGACAGACGCCGATGCCATATCCAACTTTCAGCTCGTGAAGCTTTTGCAATCAGACAAACAGGTCTTGATGCAGAAAGTGTTGGAAAATTCACAGAGTAAAGATTTGCATTCCGCTTAGCCTTAAAAACTGCACGACCATCTTTATCTTCAATATAACAGCATTTATCAGTAAACCGAACTTGAAATTGACTATCGCAGAATTGACTTGTACTGAAAAGATTATGATCAAGTCCTTCTACGTATAGTACTCTTTTGATTGTCACGATGCCATTTGTTAACGATCTGTGTCCTCGAATGTATCTAGTAACCTCAGAATTTGCATAACTTGCAGTACCGACAGGTTCCTCAACATAATTGTGAAGTAGATGCTTAAAACCTGTCATATGTCGCGAGCATCCTGAATCTATGTACCATGTATGTGAGACCTGCAAAAAGAACAACTTATTTCTGTTTAGGTACCCATATCCAGATGGTTCCTTCCTTGTTAGCTTTTTGCAACTCATCAACATCATCTACCTTAACCTTAATTCGCCACTCATAGCGAGGCTTAGGTACCCATTTCCATACCATTTTAACATTAAGCTCATGAAATGTTTTCTTTTTCGAAAAATGATCAATCTTAGCATGAAAATTTTTAGCCTGGTGAGTTAAGGATTTTGAAGCTGATTTGACATGAGATGTTTTTCTGGAAACTGTAGATTTAGGATGAATGAAAGGAATGATAAATGCATTATCATGACAATGTTTGCAGATAAAATTCTTACGGGCAAATGTCAAAAGCTTAGATTTATCCAATGAAGTACAATCATTCATACAACTTTGACATTTGGAAACGTTTGAATTTTTATACATCAAACTACCACTATCACTGTTATTACATTTATTTTTAGCAACTTTATTTTCCTTCACATTCTTCATCATTTCTCCTTTACCATTTTTCCTTTTTACATCTGAAACAGGAAACAAAATCTTGTTAGTTTTCTTTGAGGAAGACGATTTTAGCTTTGAATTACAAGAAGCTTCTCCTTTCTCAAAAATACTCGGAGGATATTCAGGAGTAGAAGTATAAACAACTGAAGTTTTAGAATTAACAGTATCAAACTCTGGATTAGAATGAACATTCCAGTTTGTAGAGTCAAACATCTTTTTCTCCTTTAGATTTTGTTGAAACAAATCATCTTTTAAAATATTTAACTCTCTAGAGAGTTCTCTGTTTTCTTCAGAAGACTTGTCAAGTTTGAATTTGAGATCAACATTCTCATCTTCTAACTCTTCAATCGTCTTTTGAAGATCTGTGATTTGTTTCTCAAAATTAGATGCTTGATTTACCTCAGAGTTTGATTCCATCTTTTCGATAATAGGAACAGGATCTGAAGCATTCATCATTTCTGTAAAGATCTCCTCAGTCATAATTTTTGAAAAATCAGAATTAAGGTTTTGATTCATGATATTTTCACTTTTTGATCCAATTGATGAATTAGACGTGAATAAATCAGATAATAACACTTGATTCTCAACATAGGTTTCTAAATCAGATTCATCAAACTGACACTGAGATTCAGTATTATTTTCTTCAACCTTGGTTGATTCTGTTGGTAAACAAGGAGAAAATAGAGACGTAAATTCACTAAATTCTATCTTTCTTGTTTTGTAACTTTCATTTAAATCTTTATAAGCGAAACCAACAGATTTTAAACTTGAAATGGGATCAGCACAAGATGAAGTTTCATCATCATTCACACTTTTACCTTTTACAAAAGTATCATGAATATCAGGTTTTGTAGAAATAGAGCCCATTTTATCAAAATTATACAAATTTTCTGGTGCTCTTTTCAAAACAGTATTTGGTTCAAAACCTAAACCTTTTTTAACATTATAAAATCTGACATCTTGGAGTTTGTTTGTTAAAAGATTTAATGTTTGCTCAGTCTGTCCTCTTTTCAGATTTAAATCCTCCAGTTGCTTGATTTTACAATATGCCTCGTTTCTTTCTTGAAAACACGTTTCAAATTTTAGTTGAAAATCACCTTTTTCAGCATTTAAGTTTACAAGATCTCTTTCAAGCTCAGATATTTTTGAATTTAAAACATCTTTGTCCTTTTTCAAACGATCTTTCTCAGATTCTTTTTCCTTAACAACATCTTTCAAAATTGAATTTTCATCACGAAAATTCAACATTGTTTGTCTTTCATGACTAAGTTTGCCTTTTAAAGTTTTAAACTCTTCTTTCATGAATTTAACTTGAACTTTTAAGGATTGAATACATACCTCGGAACCACAGTCGGAATGATCAGAAGATGATCCAATGTCCTCATCTACTTTGGCCATCATACACACCTGAATAAAGTGTGTAGATTCATCATCAGAACTCTTGTACAACCAATTTTCTTCTTCCGCCATTAAGTTCTGACCATCTTCCACCATCTTTTTGCTAAAAGAGTTTTCCGAGCATAATATTCCGAATTGTTTGTACACTTGAACTTGCAATCCTTGGAAAAATGACATGGTTTTCCACCGTTATAGCATCTTCCATATTTCGGCCCAGTCTCTTCTTTCTTTCCTTCTCTCTTCTCTTCTCATTTCTCTTCTTGCTTTTCATCTCTTTTCTCTCCTCTTTTCTCATACTTCTTTTCAGATCTCGGTTTGTACTTGTCTTTCTTGTAAGTCCCATATTTCGGCTTATACTTGTTCTTTCCAAAGCTTTTAAACTGATTTGTGAGAAGAGCCAGATTTTCAGCGAAACGTTGCATATCCTCATCTGAATTTTCTTCACTTTCAGTAGAAGACTTATCAGTGCTTCAATCAGTAATTTTAGTGAGGAGAGCTCTGGATTTCCTTGACTTTGATTTGTAAGAAGAACTGGACTTGAAACTTGACCCTTTCTTACGTTCAGAAATTAAGGCTAGAGAATCTTTGACCATCTTCTTTTCAGCACCAAGCTGCTTTACTTCATCCTCATGATGAGATAAAGTTGTGAAGATATCATTGACGTCTTCTTGTGCCATGTCCTTAGTCATCTGAATGTTGATAGCATAGCTTTTCCATTATGGGTTCAAGTTCTTGATGAACTTATAATTAATCTCTGATTCTGACTTGTTCATTCCATTTCTCCTTAGATCATTCAGAATCACATTAAAACGATTGTATGTTTCCAACAAAGTCTCTCCTTCTTTTGCATGAAAACCTTCATATGCATTTATACTCTGATTCAGCTTTGTTTGAATTGACTTCTTTGATCCTTGAAACTGTTTCTCCAATTCATCCCATAAATCTTTTGCAGATTCCCTACTATCTACGCGATTGTAGATATCATTAGGGATTGCCATAGTGAGATAGATAAGTGCCTCCTCATCTAGCTTGTGTCTTGCCTTTTCCACATCAGTAAAGAATTGATATGGTTTTGACACATATCGATCTGGGATTGCTGGAGATGTAGCTGTGGCTGCTTGTCCAGGTACAAATGATTGTGGATTTCCCGGACCATCTATGATAGATGTCATATAATCTCTGTTCTTTAGATTTAAGAACTGAATCATTCTTTTCTTCCATTGTGAATAATCTCCGACAGACAAGACCGGAGGCTTCAGATGAGATCCCATAGAGAGAAACTCATTTGCCATGATTGAAAAATGCATTTACCTTCACAAGATGAAAAATATTAGCTAGTAAAGATCTTTAAATCCAATCAAATCAAGAAACTTTCAAAAAAAAAATTAAGTACAACTCAGAATAAAATGGAAAACGTGTGAATAGTGTGAAACGCAAACGACACTTTGCATTTGAAGTATGGTACGCAAACATACTTTGCGTTTGTGATGAGGAACGCAAACCTTAGTTTGCGTTTGTAGTGTGAAGCACAAATGCCACTTTGTGTTTGTGCTAAGGAGCGCAAACTGATACTTTGCGTTTGTGTTTGCTTGATCAATATGGCATACAACACTTTGCGTATGTGCTGAGGAACGCAAACCTTAGTTTGCGTTTGTTCCGTGAAACGCAAATAACACTTTGCGTTTGTGTGGTGATACGCAAAGCTACACATATACACACATTGCGATTCAAGTAGAATACGCAAAGTTCAGATCAAAACCATTTATAAATGATGGGTCTGCACATATACCACATATGATGGGTCTGCACAGGAGAAATCAAGCAACAATCAGTTTAGGTACCCATTTATAAATGGGTCCTATCAGGTTAGTTCTAGATTTGGCATTCATTTGAAATTGGATCCTCTTATCTTTTGAAAAACTTTTGAGATATAAGAATGATATATATGATATGAACCAAACCAACTATCAGAATATTGTCGAGTAACAAAATCATTTCGACGATATGTGGAAGACTGAGTAGTAGGCGGAGATAATTGGATCAATTGCTTTATTGTATAAGACTTGAAAGGAGGTACAAGTATTTGTTTATGAGAAGAAATATAATCAATTACATCACAATTACTAACAGTATTCCTACTATTATTCGATACAGAAAATGATTTTGTAGGTTCGTCAATCTTCTTCTTTAGTCTCTACTCCAGTTTTCCTTCAGACCTTTTCTTTCTTATATCTGAAACATATGAATCAATCATGTTAGAACCATCAGTTTTCTGAGATTGTTTCTTTCTAGACTTACCAGTGTTGGTCCATTTCTGTGAGTGCCTATTCTTTCCTTTCTTACCTTTGGCATAATAGCTGTTCACAGAACTGATATATCAACCTTAGTTGATGATTCACCTTTTTCAAATACACTTGGTAAACCTTTAGAATTAACAATAAATTGAGAATGATCTAGAAGTTTTGCATTGAAATCAAATTCTTAAACGCACTCATCAAAACAACCATCATAGTTTAGAAAATTAACATCATCATCATCATCAGATAGAGGATCTTTGGAAGTGTTTGGAAACATGAAATCATTAACCTCTTTTGAAAACTTCTTTTGTTCAGGCGTTTGTTCAAAATCTGAAGGTTTTAGATCAGGAAAAATATCGCTTATGAAAAGTTTACAATTTCATTTTTCTGAATCAATAAGTTGTGTTGAGTCAGAATTGTATTCAAGATTAAAAGGTCATAGTTGTGTTTGTAAAGTCATTGTGTCTATTTGTCAAAGTCAATGTAATTGTCAAAAGTCAACAAAAGTCAAAGTAGCTTTAAATGTCTTGTAAAGTCAAGTTTGTTTAGTTTAAGTGCTTTGTAATCTTTGAAGTATAAATAGGTTTTGTCTTCGAAATATTAGGTTAGAAACTCTTTGATATTGTCATACGTTTATAGAGAGAATCTATAGAGAGAGAAAGTCATCTTGTAGAGAGAGAAAGTCATGATTCATGAAATACAAATTAAATTTGGGATGAAATCTTGTTTGATTGTTTGAATGTGGACCTATCAATTGGTATCAGAGCCTAACAAAGAAATTCAAAAATCGATTTTCACTCAGAGAATGAAGAACTCGCAGACTTACTGTTCTTGGATTGATGTTGTAATTTTTGTGGTTTAATTATCAAGAATTTGATTGCACTGTATGCGTATAGTATTTTAGAATATTTTTCGTTCAATTTGTAATAAAAAATTCACTGTAATTCACATTCAATTTCACGAATTTGTAAATTTTTGGTTGAACAACTTCGCACTGTATCTTGAGTTCAATTTGTGATTTTGTTGTTTTTAGACAAAACCATGTATTGAGTCTATGTTCAGACTGTGTTCGAGAGAGATTTGACAAAGTTTCAAGGTTGAATTCGAAGATTTGGTTCAAATTTTGATCGATTTGAAGTGTTTTTGGGTCGAATAGTGAAGAACTCGCAAGATCTATGGAATTCGCATCAAGAACTCGCATGATGAATGGATTTATAAATAATTCGCACAAAACTTAAGTTTTGAAAAAGTTAAGTATAGAATTCGCATCGGCCTTCATACGAAAAGTTCAGAATTCGCATCGAACTATGTGCGAAAAGATGGAATTCGCATAGTTCTACCAACTAAAAGTTGGAAGAAAATTTTCTAAGTACGAAATTCGCATCCCGAAGGATACGAAAAGTGAAGATCTCGCATCGCACAGTATACGGATTCCTAAAACTCGCATCGTGAAGCATACAGATTTCTTGGTTTCGCATCAAGCATAATACGGATTCTTGGACTTTTTGCATGGAATTTCGAAAATTTTTCTAAGTGTAGAATCCGTATCGATACGGAAAGTTGAGGATCGAAAAAATTTCTAAGGCAAGAATTCGCATATCGAAGCATGCGAATTTCTAAGAACTCGCATACCGAAGTGTGCGAATTTCTTAAACTCACATCTCATTACGTGCAGATTTCTTGAGTTGTGCGAAGGGGGACATATTTCTGAGTGTGATCAGAGTTTCTGATTTTTGTTAACGATCATTTCAAGCTTATATTTTATAGATATCAAGATGCCTAACACTGGCGAGAAGGGAAATACTATTTTGACAAAAAGATATTGTGATATCGCTTATATGCCAGATATTCCAGACCTTGAAGCTGAAAATGAGAATCTGGAAATTCAAAATTCATCTCTTCAAGATCAGATTATTAAACTGAAAGGAAATTCTAAGGATTTAGAGAAAAAATTTATTTGCTCATATTTTATTTCTAATTCTAAAATTAATTTCACATAAATAATTACTTCAAAAGAGAAAGAGATTTCTAATCTTCAAATCAAATTGAATAAATCTGAAGAGAAATCAGCAAGATGGAAAGCAAATAGTACAAACAATACATGGTCCAAGAATGAATTAATGCAAAAAGAGATTGATGATCTCAGAAGAAGAGAAAATATTGCTGGTGAAACATGTGATGGACTGAAAAAGATAAACTCACAAATCTTCTCTGAACGAAATCAGTTAAGAGATAAAGTGTTTAGTCTTGAGGTTGAGATAAACATGTTCAAAGAGAAAGCCTCACAAGAGAAAGACAACACAGGAGTTCAAGAGAAGATGAGCAAGATTGAAAAGCAAAATGTTGAGCTTCAAAGAATGATTACATAAATGAAAGAACAGATTTCTCAAGATGCAAAGATGATTGATAAAGAAAGAGAATAGTTTAAAAGAGAAAGAAAATCTTTTGTACAGAATTTTTCTGATCTTTGAAGGAAATGTTTTGAAGAAAAGAAAGTCGTGGAGCTCAAATGTACAAAACTTTCTCAACAAGTGTCAGATTTTGAGAAAGTCATCATTATGGAAAGAGATAAGTTTGAGAAAGAGAATAAATTAACAGAACAGAAGAATGTTGGATTATTCAGAGAAATTTCTGATAAAAAAAACAGTGTTGAAAAAGATTTTGAAGAAGAAAGAAAGGTATTTGAGACAGAAATCAACAAGCTTTCAAAAAAGCTATCTGAACTATCAGCAAATGCATTGAAAGAACAAAAGACGAAGTCTGAATTACAAAAGAATATTGATATATTGTCTGAATAAAGAAACAATTTGTCAAACAATATCATAGAACTTGAGGAATCATTTTTAAGGTGGATTTGAGAGCACAAACAAGTCTAGATATAATTGCTCAATCACCCATGAATGATTCAACTGCTTCAGAGTGTTCTTTCAAATCAGCTACAAGTTCACCTTTTGCAAATGTTTCTAACAATCCTTTATTTGCTTCTTCAGATGATATTGTATCTCATCATAAAGATCAGATTCGTTCTACTAACCATTTATATGTCAAATCTATTGATGGTTCAGGTAACATCAGAAAGAACAAGCCTCAGCAGAAAATGGTTTGGAGAAGGAAAGATGAGAAAGACAATTCAAAGTCATTTGTTCCTACACCTCAAGTGAACAAAAAGGACAATGCTCCGAAAGGTAAATCTTTTGGTAAGTTTGATTTTTCATATTCTGTAAATTATTTAATCAGACTTGCACAAAAGAAACTTTGTTGTTCTTACTGTGGAACTGATGATTATGTTAGTAAGAATTATGCTCATAATTGGTATGGAACTTACAGAATCACTTCTTAGCAAAACGAACATAAAAGGTTTGAACCTAATGAGAAGTGGATTCCAAAATCTAACCAATCTGGACCCAAATACCGGTGGGTACCAAAACCTGTCAAATTTTTTTTACAGGTACCACAGGTTTAGGGGGAGTAAGAGCATTGGTTTCTCATTACACTAGATCAGAACCCGGTCTTCAATGATAAAGATGGGGAGTTTGACTTCTGAATTTACTTCAATCCTAGTAATTCAGAACTCGGTTTAATGATTAAGGATTTTGCAAATATTAAGGGGGAGCTTATATGTTTTATATTTTTACTAAGACATTTTCTGATTTTTTTTAAGAGGAGATTAAAAGATAAATTGACTGTCACATTTAAGGGAGTTACTATTCTCACCAGAGAATTTGTAACGATGGATTCTGAATACTTTTGTTCAGAACCCGCTCTTAAGTGTTTTTCTTCTTAAGGATGTTGAATGGATACATCTTGTTAGGAAGTTTTTACTGTTTGTTTGAGGGGGAGTTTGTTTAAAATTTTCACTTTCATATTTTTTATGGGGGAGATAATAGAAAAGAGAAATGCGATTAATTGTTATATTCATATTGTTCTCAACTAATGATTTGATTTTTTACAGATACATATGGGGGGGGGGGGTATTTGATGTTTTGTCAAAAGCATCTTAAATGATAAAATATTCATTAAAGAGGGGAGAATCCTATGCTGAATGTGAGCATTTCTGTTTCTTTACCTTACACATGATGAAAGGCGAACGACTTTCAGATGTGAAAAACATGTTTTTTTAAGTGTTCAAATCACTTCGTGTTCTCAAATGATTTTATGAATCTCGAAGAGTTATTTTTAAATGTTTCTCATATCGGTACTTTCAAGACTAACTGACCGTGTGTTTCTCAAAGATAAATACTTGTGTATTGTCTTGTCTTTATACTGTCAAGTATTCATACACACATCGGTTCAGTACCTCTATTGACTTTGTTATTATCATGTCTCAAAAGATAAATCTTTCGATGGTAATACTCCCATTTGAATTCTCAATTGTTTGAAATCAGACGTCATTTCTACCTAATTGTGCTTTCATTGTCAAATTGTTTATATCTTGTTCATATAAACAAATATTCGTTCTTTGATATCCCACCATATTTTTCTTCATGATAGTTGATCTGATCGAATCATTTTCAGATTCTCAAAACATTTCACTTGAATTTGTTTCATTCATTCAATTTCATTGTTTTGAGAGATCTTAAATGTTCTAATTGCTCAAATTTCATTCTTATATTTAATGAGCATACATTTTGTGATAACTGTTCAGCAACATATTCTTTTTAGGACAAAATACATGGGATTCATTGTGAGTGCTTAAAAGACTTTCATGGATTCACGTTAACCAGTGATTCCTACCTCGGAAGTAATCCTTGAGTGATTGAGGGGAGAGGGGTCAAAAGAATAGAGAGTGTGTGTGTGTGCTGAGATAAAATGGAAAAGATAGGTTGGTTAGAAGTGAGCTCAAATTCTTAAAAGAAAGAGGGTGAGAGACCAGAGTAAAAGAATATCAAACTCTGCACCAAACTTTTTCTGAGTCGGGCAGCCACATTATCTGTTGTTTCACAATTTTTCGTGAACTTCATTGAAAAATGCACTAGCCCATGCCAACCCTTGCATTAAAACCCCACCAACTACTCATTCTTTTCTTACCAAAAGAATGTTTCAAATTTTAAAGGGGAAGCAGCACATAATCTATCTGACCTTCATTTGGATGATTCGGATATTGAAAAAGAAGGAAAGTTGCCCTACCTTCGACCCTTTCTCATGCACATTGAGTCTATGTAATATCTGTTGTTGTCTCAACGGTTTACATACTTTGAGCCTGTTAAAGCTTTAAATGTTTGAATCATTGCTACACTTGCACGAGCACACAAGGAATAAGTTTTCTTGTCATAACATTCATAGAAAATTCCTTTGTGGGTTTTCAATGATTGAATGCAAGCCCTGGGGGAGTGAACATAAAAAAGCCTCATTTCCCATGTGCATTCGTTGTACACAGTGGCTTTGTGCTACTGACAAGCATATTAACTGATCATATGTTGATTCAGGGTTACCAATCATAATTTGTCTGAATTTAAAAAGATTCGGATGAATACATTATTGAATTGACAGCAAAATGTTCTTATCAGATCAGACGACGTTCATATTTTCTTTGGGGGAAGATTGTTCATATTTTCCCAAAGGTGGAGATTATCTTTGTTTCTCATGAAGACTGTGCTTATTTGAGTATAAAGGGGGAGATATTTCAAAGACAGAGCTGACGTTGAAATGTTTTGATGATTCTGATTCTCATAATTCATCAAAAAAGGGGAGAAATTTCAAGATTTCAAAGTCATATTATTGTTTACTATAAAAGAGGGAGAAATTTTTTAAAAGAGTTTATTCAAAGAAGGAAGCAAAGTCAAGTGAAAGTCGTGAAGCTGATGAAATTCAAATTTCATGCCAAAGCAAATTCTGATGATTATTGTGTTGAAGAGATTTTATGAAAGATTGTTGCATTTTGTAACAAGTGGGGAAATTGTTGAAATTGTTAAAGTTTTGAAGATTTCAAAGTTTGCTGAAGAAAAGATAAAGTTGTTAAAGTTTTGAAGCTGTTAAAGATTACATTATGAAGTTTTTGCATCTGGAAGATGACCTGAAGATTATTGTCAAAAAAAAAAATTAATCTTGAATCAGGGGGGAAATGTTCAGTCAGAATTGTATTCAATATTAAAAGGTCATAGTTTGTAAAGTCATTGTGTGTATTTGTCAAAGTCAATGTAATTGTCAAAAGTCAACAAAAGTCAAAGTAGCTTTAAATGTCTTGTAAAGTTAAGTGTGTTTAGTTTAAGTACTTTGTAACTTAGAACTATAAATAGGTTTTGTCTTTGTAATATTAGGTTAGAAACTCTTGGATATTGTCATACGTTTAGAGATAGAATCTGTAGAGAGAGAAAGTCATCTTGTAGAGAGAGAAAGTCAAGATTTATGAAATACAAATTAAATTTGGGATGAAATCTTGTTTGATTATTTGAATGTGGACCTATCAATTTGTTTTAACAAGCTCTTCATGTTTCTAATTTATCACCTGGAGCTTGAGATTGGAAATCAGTTTTCAAGAAAACAGTAGAAAATGTCATTTGTTATAAATCAATCAAAATTCTCTCTTCTACTAAAATGTTCTCAAGCCCAGAAATTTTACTTTCAAAGATGAGTGGAGGAACATAAATTTTACCTTCAATAGGTCTTGCCTCCATTTCCTCAGTAGAATAACTTTGAAAATAATCTTTTGAAAGAAATTTTCACTGTTTAGTACTCTAACTAGCATTTAGTTTACTGTAACAAAATGATAGTTGCATTTTATCCTTATTTTTCCGGTTTTCATCTTCCTTAGCCTCAACTTCGTCTGATGATTTTGTCCATTTGACTTTGAGTTCAGATTGTTTCTTGGCCAATTGTAGAAAATCAAAGTCATATAAAGCAGTCCTTTGAGAAATGCCCTTTTACAAGTAATGAGGATTATTATAACCAATACCCCAAAACTCGTTAAAGAATTTGAACTCTTTTGGTTTGTTAAGATGAATGGTTTGATCAATCTGACCTTGAGTATAAAGTTTTTCCTCCAAACCATTGACCTTCTCAACCAAAGTTTTATTCTCTGATTTCAAAGATAAAAATTTCTTAACAACCTCTTTCAACTCACGTTCACACATTTTAAATTTTGAAGATTTTCAGATAATTGACTTTGAATTGCAGTCTTTTCTCTACCAAAGGTATCAACGTTTTTATTTAAAGATTCAATCAATACAGTCTTCTCAACAATATCTTTGTTGAGTTTCAGTATTGCTTAATTTTTCTTTTAAATGACACCTTTTTCGCGTTTAAGTTTAGATTGCAGATCCTGAAGTTCAACCATCATGGATTGCATTCGATTAAGAAAATCATATTTAGTCATATCATTTACCTCATCTGAATCCTCCTCATCTGAATCCTTCTTAGTTATTTTATGTCCTATCAAACACATGTGGGCAGTCTCTTCCTTTTCACTCTCAGAATCGGTGACATCCAGCTAATGATCGTCCTCGGCCATTAGAGCTTTGTCTGTCTCTTTCTGCGTTGCCAGGTGCATTTTATTCTTGTGATAATCAAAATGCTTCACCTTAGGCTTCCTGCAATCCTTGTTAAAGTGGCCAATCTTTCCACAGTTATAGCACTTTACTGGTTCATCAGTTTTCTTCTCCTCATACCGATTCACATATTTCCTTTCTTCTCGCTTCCTCTACTCATATCTCTTACCTTTAGATCTCTTTTCTTCAAACCTTCTTCCTTCCACCCTTTCCTTATGCTCATAATTCTTTGAACCCGATGAGTACCATTGATTGTTCGATCCAAGCTTTTCGTAAAACTTTTTCTGGAACACCCTGGTCAGTAAGAGCATTGCTTGCTTCAAATTCTCACTATCATCAGATTCAGACTAACATACCTCTTCTCCTTTCTTTTGACAACTAAAGAAACAGGATCTACCATTGCTTTGTCAGCTTTCTTTTTCTCTACTCTTATCTCATCAACTTCTTCCTCGTTCTGGCGAAGAGTCTCATAGATCTCATGTAATGGTATCTCATTTAGATCTTTTAGCTGTTTCGGTATCTCATTTAGATATTTCAGCTGTTTCATCTGTCAGGTAAATCTTTTCCATTCAGGATGCAAGATCCTTAGAAACTTCACATTAAGCTCAATCTGTGATTTCTTCACTTTGCTCTTACTCAGCTCATTCAAAAGAGTGACAAATTTGTCATAGGTGGTCTCCAAACATTCTCCTTCTTTAGCTTTAAATTCTTTATAGTGATTAAGACAGTTTGAGACCTTCAATTGATTTCCTATCTTTGATCCCAACATCATCCTTTCTAGTTGATCCCACATCTGCTTGCCGGTAGCTTTGTAACTGTCAATCTTTACATATATCTCATTTGGAATCCCTTAAAGTAAGAAAGATCTTGCCAACCTATCAGCTTTGTGCCACTTCTTCTGTTCATCTGTATAATCATCTGGATATATTTCATATTCCTGTGTAAGAATCTCTACTCCATTCTCTTCTGTAGTATGAAGCTTTGTCAGAGGTTTCATGAGACCTTCCATCAAAGACTGTCTGGTATACTCACCAATCTCATTTCTATCAATAAAATCCAGAAACCGGTCCTACCACTGTTCATATTCTCCCTTGAACAATACTGGTGGTTTGACATCGGTTCCGATAGCTAAAGCATCTCTTGACGTCATCTTGATGTTTGAACAGATCTTTAAACACAAAATCAAAAAAATTCCAAAATTCTGAAAACCAATAAAAAATGACTAAGTATAGAATTCTCATACCACAGTTGAACACTCTTCGCAGACCACTAAACTTCACAATTCATAGACTACAGAACCTCCACAATTCGCATAGTACAACTTTCGAAATCCTGCTTTTCGCAAACAACAGCTTGCGAAATCTGAGCTTTTCGCACAAAGAGTTGTGCGAATTCTTGACTTGGGAACATATCCAACACTTACTTGAGCTTTTCGCAAGAAGATATGCGAAATCTAGACATAGAAAAATTCAAGATTCTTACTTTTCGCAAAAGATTTATCTAAATGTGGACTTAGACAAAATTTCAAAATTCTTCAACATGTGAATTCTTCAAGGTTTTCACAGATCAAAGAAACTGAACAGTGACTTTTCGCACCCTTCAACATGCAAATTCTGAACTTTTCTTAGCTATGACTTGCGGATTCCACTATTTTCGTAGACAATGTTCTGCGAATTCTGTAATTTTTCGTATCTCATACCTGCGAATTCCTCACATAGAACTTTTTCAATAAACACCAAAACACAAACTTGCGAGTTCTTGATATGAATCTTGCGAAATCTGAAGATCTTGCGAGTTCTTCAGTTTTCGACTCAAAAACACCAACTTTAATCCAAAAGGACTACAATACTTCAAATTCAACCCTGAAACTCAGCCAATTGATCCTTGAACACTGTCTGAACAGATTACAAACAATCAATTTCAAATTGAAACAACATAAATACAAATTTGATCTTGATACAGTGCGACTGTGTTGTTCGAAAAAAAATTCAACAGAAAATCCAAATTCACACAAACAATTGTGAATTGGACAATGTGATCAATACAAAACTTGTTCTAGACAGGAAATCAAATACAATGAAACAATTACAACACCAAAAACAATACAAAGACTCAAAATCAATCCTGAAACAGTGCCTCTGCGAGTTCTAGAAAGTCCGACCAAGAAAATGATCAGATTCTTGAAACTTTTTAGCTTTGTGCTTGCTCTAATACCAATTGTGTGTCCCATTATGTGCAATCTCAATCAAGATGAACAACAAATATCAATCCAATTGCCATATTTCATTGAATTTGAATCAAGATTACAATACGAAATGAATTACTCTCTCAGACAAGTATTTCTCTCTCTAAAAATGTAATTCTCTTAAAGTACCACCCGCTTAACAACAAAAAAAAAACTATTTATACTACTAACTTTTAGAAAGACAAAATATAAACAAGTAAACTAACATTTCGACTTTAGGAGACTTTGACTTTTGTATTGAGAGTTGACTTTAGCTTTGACTTTGTATCCAAATGATCTTGGATCTAACTTTTATGCACCAATACTTCAATTCTGAGATAATCAATATACGAAACTATAATATCAGGACTTGTATATGGATCTAACAAATCACTCGTCGGAGAACTTCGAAGACGTACGAGCTAGAACGTTAGCCTACAAGTGGGTTGAGGATGATGCAGTTTCCGACGTAAGCATTCCAACGACAAGAAAACACTTAGCGCCAAGAAGCCCGACTTCAAGACCAGATCGACCTCAAAGATTGAACCATCCAAGCAGATCTCGAATGTAAGGTTTGATAAGAAGAACGCCTCAACAAATAAGTTCCCTCAGTATCCTAAGGTCTCATCCTATGGATTCAAGGGAACATCCATAGAGGTAGTCGAAGCTTTGAAGAATGTACGAACGAACGTTAACGAAAAATGAAAGAGACGACGCCAAGAAGGACAAGTCCAAATGGTGCAACTTTCATGGCGATTATGGTCACACGACGGAAAATTGTATTGCATTATGACAAGAATTGGCCTGGCTCATACCAAAAGGTCATCTACAAGACCTATTGGGCGTTAATACACTACCAGCCTCACCAGAATAGGCAAAGGTCGTAAACTGTGTGACCAAAGGGTCTGAAATCTGCGGACTACCCTGAAGACCTCCCAGTCTCACGATATTCACGAACAAAGCATGAGCTGGAGCTGGTGGCTATGCCTATCACCTTCGACCAAGAAGATCTCGGTGATCAGTGGCAGAAACATCACGACAGCTTGATCGTTCAACTTACGATTGGGAATTGTTCGACCAAAAGAATCTTGATCGATGGAGAGAGTTTTGCCAACATCATCTTTCTTAGAACGATCAAGGCTATAGGAATTGATAAGTCAGAAATCGTGTGACGCTCGATGGTTCTTGTAAGATTCAACGGCGATATGGCTAACACCATCAGAGAAATTACTCTCCCCGTATTCGCCAAATGAGTCAACAAGCAAACAAAGTTCAATGTCATCGACTGCTCGTCAGCATAGAACATCATCCTAGGGCGACCTTGTATTCACGACATGAAGGTCATCCCCTCGCATACCATCAGACGATCAAATTCCCAACGCCTTGGAGCGACCAAGAAATCAAGAGCGAGAAGAAGATCACACGAGAATGCTGCAAAGTTACAATGAAGCCTAGAAAGCAAAACATCTAGCAATTTTTGAACCAGGACGATCCTGAAACTGTCGACGACTATCAACTAGAAGAAGTCGTCTTAGATCGAGAGAAGCCTGATAGGGTCGTCTTCGTCGGTACATCTCTCGACCCTACCTTAAAGGAATCACTAATTTCTTCTTGCAGGAACATGCGATTGTTTTGCCTGGACGCACAAAGACATGATTGGCATCGACCCAGAGGTCATATCGCATAAACTCAACGTCGATCCAACGTTTAAACCCATCAAGCAAAAGCGACGTAAATTCGCTCCTGAGAGAAACAAAGTAATCAATGATGAGGTCGACAACTTACTCAACACCAGGAAAATTCGAGAGGCTAAATATCCCGAATGGCTAGCAAATGTAGTGATCGTGCAGAAAAAGAATGGGAAATGGAGGGTATGCATTGATTTCACTGATCTCAGCAAAGCTTGTCCTAAAGACTCGTTCCCGTTACCTCACATTCATGTTATGGTCATTGCGACTGCCGGCCACGAACTCCTCACATTCATGGACGCATATGCGGGTTACAATCAAATCTTGATGCGTCACGACGATCAAGAAAAAACCGCATTCATGACAGACAAAGGTATTCACTGTTATAAAGTCATGCCATTCGATCTAAAGAATGCAGGTTCAACGTACCAATGGCTACTCAACAAGATGTTCAAGGAACATGTTGGCGACACAATGGAGGTCTGCATCGACGATATGTTGGTCAAGTCAAAACGAGCGATCGATCATATCGATCACTGAGGTAGTCGTTCAACATTCTCAAAGAATATCGTATGAAACTTAACCCGACAAAATGCTCCTTCGGAGTAAGTGTAGGAAAGTTCTTGGGATATATATCACCCATCGTGGAATCGAGGCCAATCCCGACCAAATAAAGACAATCACGGAAATCAAGTCCCCGCTTAACTTCAAGGAGGTCCAACGACTTACTGGTCGAGTCAAAGTATTAAACGGGTTCATCTCTCGATCCTCTGATAAATGTCATCTGTTTTATAATGTTTTGAGAAAAACAAGGGCTTCGAATGGACGGACGACAATGAAAAATCACTTCAAAGACTTAAGGAGTACATGGCGTCGCTACCTTTGTTGTCAAAACCCAAAGACCATGAAACGTTACAGCTTTATCTAGCCGTCATCCAAAATGATGTAAGTGTCGTCTTGACTCGAGAGGACGAAAAGCAACAACTTCTTATTTACTACGTAAGTAAGTCATTACTCTGCGCTGAAACCTGGTATTCCTCTATGAAAAATTTACTGTTATCGTTAGTCGCCGTAGCTAAAAAGTTACGACACTACTTTGAATCCCATCCTATAACTGTTGTGACTAATTTTCCTCTTAAGTTTGTCTTAAGAAAACCCGAGCTGACAGGTCGATTAGCAAAATTGAGTATCTACCTTAATAGCTATGACATTGATTACAAACCCAGGACAGCGGTCAAATCACAGGCATTGGCCGACTTCAGCCCAAAATTGGACATGCAGACAAAACCTATGGCAACTCTCGATGACATGACTTGGACATTACACATCGACAGATCATCCAATACGCAGGGGGAGATCGAAGCCTTGGTGACACATCGAAGCCTTGGTGTCGTGCTCAAGTTGCCACACGGGAGCAAGATGGTGTACTCCATACGATGCGATTTCAGAGCCACAAACAATGAATCTGAAAATGAAGCATTGATCACAGGAATGAACATGGCTCATGACCTGGGGCAATAGGACTTCCTGTCAAAATCGAATCCCTTTTGGTTTCCAATCAAATGAATGGAGAATTCGCGGCCAAGGATTTAAAGATGACAACTTATCTCAAAGTAGCCAAGGCCAAATCCGAAGTTTTTCAACATTTCACCATTACACAGATACCGAGAGATCAAAATACCCAAGTTGACGCGTTATCTAACCTTGGGTAGGCACTTGGCCAATCCCCATTTGATGGTGTCCCGATATTTCATCTGGCGACACCATCCATCAATAACGAAGACCACGTCCACATGTTAGAAAAGGAAGATAACTGGTCGAGCGACATCCGAAAGTTCTTAATGAACGTCCAACTTTCTGAAGTAAAATGGAAGCACAAAAGATTAGATTTAAGGCATCTAGATATACTTTGATCAGAGGACAAATCTTTCGACGTGCGTCGACAAGACTAAATCTTCGATACATCGTCGATAAAAGCCAAGTCCAAAGTATTTCACAAAAGATGCACGACGAAAAATGCGGCAATCATTCGGGTGGTTGTAATATCGCCAATAGTATCTCTCGACAAGGCTACTACTGGCCAACTTTACGACAGGACGCCACAAGGTATGTCCAAAGTTGCGATGCATCTCAACGTCACTTAGATATGTCTCACAAACCCTCTAAAAATTTACATTCGACTCTAACTCTATGGACCTTCATGAGATGGAGAATGGACATCGTCGGCAAGTTACCTCCGGCCCCCGGGCAAAAGGTATTCCTGCTAGTTCTTATGGAATATTTTTCCAAATGGATAGAAGTTGTTGCCTTCTCCGAAATTCGGGATAAAGAAGTAATCACTTTTATCTAGACTAACATCATCTGCAAGTTTGGTATCCCATCTGAAATCGTATGCGAAAACAGGTCGCAATTCATAAGCGACAGGACTCGACAGTTCTGTGAAGATCGTAACATCAAACTTAAGACTTCAACACCTCGTTACCCTCAGTCAAATGGACTTGTTGAGTCAAGCAATAAAAATATCATCAATTTGATCTAGAAAAGACTCAAAGTAACAAAAGGCAGGTGGGTCCAAGAACTTCCAACAGTTCTTTGGGCCAATCATACTACGCCTCGTACGTCTACGGGACAAACCCTTTTCTCTCTAGTATATGGTTGCAAAGCAGTCTTGCCGATCGAGACTAAACTTCCAACCTTATGACACACGTTGGTCGATCACAACTTAGTTGATGTAAGTTACGACCTCGACACATTGGAAGAGTTAAGAAAATCAGCATCAATCAAAATGGCATCTCAAAAACAATTGGTTGAACGACACATTAACAAGAACGTCAAAACCAAGATTTTCCAAGTAGGCAATTACGTCTTAGGACGAGTGTTCCAGAACACTCAAGACCCAAACTCAGGTAAATTATCCATCAAGTGGGAAGGTCCATATCGCATAACTGAAGTCATTGTAAAAGGAGCTTCTAGGATACAGACTCTCGACAATCGAGACATCCCATGAAGTTGGAATGCGGTACATTTAAAAAGATATTTCTTTTAAATTCATTCCCTTTTTATTTAAGATTGTCTTTCCTCAAACTATTACTGACTTAAGCATCAGGGAGTCGTTGGCCTAGCCAAAGACCCCCTCTAATATTTCTCCGTCGCAGGTTCACGTAGGCATATATACCAGTCGAAAACGTCTGACCTTACTTACCGTTATACGATCAATCCCGACCAGGTCGTACGATTTATAATTTATCGACCATTGGTTAAAATCTATCTTTGTCATAAGATCCCTGATCTTATTTCCAATCAAATTTACAACAATTGTTGCTTGCCCTGGTGGCAAGTCTCTCGGCCTAAGATTTATCTAATCGTTCGACAGGTTTTTTTCTTGCCTTAGTCGCAAGTTTCCTGGTTTAATTGCTTAAAAGATTTTATGCTTTCCCATATCATAATTTTCTTAATTGTTTGTGATGTTGTGAGTTACTTGGAAAATTTTATCGTTTTCTATTTTATCTCATCATCCCCCTTACGGTTGTCTCAATTGTTATATATCTTTTATTGATTGTTATGACGATCAAAAGTTATGAAAAATCAAACTGTTCAAAAGTTTCCTTGTATTGAAAATTCAAAAGTTACAAGGCAAAGGCACCACCACTAATGGTCGCCCGATCAAAATAAAAAAGAAAAAATTACATAGAAGCTAAACTAAGGAGCCTTTGGTTGCTCCTGCTGCTGCTGCTGCTACTGCAGAGGTGCGACCACAACATCTCCACCCGACTCAAGTTCCTGCTCATCTTCAGAATCGAGGTCCCTCTCGACCCCGATATACTCCAAGAAGAAGGCCTGCTCGCCTTCCGTAGATGCCAGAGGGTTCAAACCCCTCAGATTGTGCCTCATTAGGGCCGCCCGAACCTTAAGACGAGTGAAGGCCTCAACGGACTTCACCCTCTCTTCCAAGTCAACGACATGCTCCTTGGTCGCCCCCAGCTCCGCTCTAAGGGCCTCGACCTCTTTTTCATTCGCGGTCGAGGTTTCCTTAAACGTCTTCAGCTCCGCTTCGGTCGTGGATGAACGACCCAGGGCCTCCTTCAGACGACTCTGGAGCTCCTCCTTCTCGTGGCCAACGACCTTAAGATTGTTGAGGGCGTCATCGAGGTGGACGGAGTATTCCTCCTGCTTTGCCTCCGCCGCTTGCGCCTTAGACTCTACCTCGATGGCTCTGGCGAGAGCCGCCTGTTCCTTAGCCAAAGGAGACGGGACTAAACTCCTCCCGTTGTCCATACATGTGTTGAGGACTAGCCCCGCTTGGAGCGCCTGCATAAAGGTACGACAAGTATTAGATCATACGATTAAAAGTAATTCGTGAAACTTACAATTTAAAATAAAAAGGATCTTTCTTACCATGAAAGAGAGCCCCGCAATGTGAGCTCCCAGATCGTCGACCGATACATCTTTGTATCGGTCGAAAAAGGGAGGCAGAAGAAATTTCCCCAGATGGGGGAAAGAGGCATTGCTGCTCAGTTGACCGGACGACATAAAGTCTCCTGGCAAGGTGAAATTCACCTCCATAGGGGTCGGGACCTCGTCGGCCCGAAGACCCTTTCTCTTGTCTTTCAACAAGGAATCCTGCACCTCTGTCCCCGCTAGGGGAGCCTGCAAGATGGGCTCCACGTCCACAACCGGAGTCGCATTCGCCTTCTCTGATGTAGTGGCCTTGGGGCCACTACCCTTTGAAGACGATTCCCTCAGGACCGTCTTCGTTTTCTTGACCCCCATGTCGGGGGAGCCTTACTCTTGATTTCTCGCCCTTTGTGGGCGAGCTGCACAAGGGCCTCACTCTTCGAGAGATCCGTCGTCGGCTTCACGGGGGTCGATCCTCCTGAAAAATAAACAAACAAACATAAGAAAACTAAAAACTTACAAGTGACGTCTCGTAAGACAAGACCTTATAAGGTCTTACGACAAAACACCCTACGTGATATTTCTACCAGTAGGTGACATCTCATGACTAGACCCCACCAAATCTTGTGACCAGTGGGTAACGTCTTAAATGACTAAACCCACTGAATCTTACGACTAATGGGTGACACCTTTTTTGGCTAGATACCATAATGTCTTATGACCGACCGGTGACGTCTTAACAACTAAACATATGACTAATGGGTGACACCTTTTTTGGCTAGACCCCATAAGGTTTTACGACCGACCGGTGATGTCCTACGACTAAACCCTATAAACTAAACAGAAAAGGAACTTACCCGTCATCTATGGAGTCTCCTCGTCGGACTCCTCTTCTCCTTTCTCCTCCTCCTCTTCTGCGGTAGCGACTATTGAATATCTGACGTATTCTACGTCGTTGTCTTCATCCTCGTCAGCTGGAGGACGGGTAAAAAATGAACGTTCCTCGATACTGAATTCGAGGAACCTTTCGACCTTGGTGGTCGAGTCGGCAGAGGGCACAACTACCGAAAAATCGACAGCTAGCAAGATAAGAACCAAAATCGTTAGTAAAATCTTATGTTCAAAGATAATTAACGATTATCTTAAGACTAAAGGACTTACCCTCGGTATTGCACCCTATGGTGAGCCACTAGACGTCGTCGTCGAGCAACACCAGACGACTAAAGACGTAACGTGTCTTCCATTTGCGGTCATTGACCGTGATCGCTGAACCAGGTGTTGGGAAATTCAGAAATACACAAGTACAGTTAATGCTGCTAGAAGAACTTGATTACTACTTCTGAGATTAATGCTGCTGAGTGAAGTTAATACTGTTGATCAAGATTAGTACTGCTAAGTCAAGATTAATACTGCTAGAGGTGACTACTACTGCTAAGCAATTTTAGTACTGCTAGTAGTTAGTACTGCTGAACATTAATACTGCTCAAAGTATTAATACTGCTGAAGACTTAGTACTGCTTATGAGATTATCAAGATTCGTGCAGATCAAGTTTGAAGATTATGGAAAGCTTGGAGATAAAGATGGAAGATTATTTTGAAGATCTTTTATTATTTGTAATTATCTTTTATCTTCATTATATAAAGAATAGTTTAGAATTGATAAATATAGAATTCTGAATTTTTGTTTTGATAGAGAGAATCAACCTCAAGGTTTGTAATCCCAATTCTACAGAAGTAGAATTCGTATTGGTAAGCCTGTTCATCAATATTGAGGTTGAGTGTTGAATCTTGTAGCTTTACAATCATTCAATAAAGTTTACAAGTTGTTCTTCTGATTCACTGTTTTCATTGATTATTGAATATTAAAGTGTTATTCCGCAAACTCCTTTAATATTGTTTCTGAGTGTTTATTCTTGTTTAGAATTAAGATCCTGTCAAGTGGTATCAGAGCAAGTATTCTCAGAAATCTTATTCATCATGGAAAACACAGCTGAATCAAACAGTACTCTGGTCTCAAAGGTTCCAATGCTCAGACCCAATGAATTTGACATGTGGAAGATTAGAATCAAGCAATACATTCTCCTCACAGATTACTCTATGTGGGACATCATTGAGAATGGACCATCTGATGCAAGAAAGATTGGTGAAGATGGAAAAAGAACTCCACCAAAGACTGATGCAGAAAGAAAGACAAGGCAGACAGAGATGAAAGCCTTGAGCACACTGCTCTTGGCCATTCCCAATGAATATCAACACCAATTCTGTAATTGCACTGATGCACAGATGCTCTGGAATGCTCTAGAGAAGATCTTCTTTGGTACCAAGAGTACCAAGAGAATTCAAAAGGCAATCTTGAAGCAACAGTATGAAAACTTTCTGTCAACTAAGAATGAGTCCATGACTCAAACTTTTGACAGGTTTAACAAACTGATTGGTGAACTAGCTACTATGGGAGTACAGATTGATCAAGATGATGTAAACAGAAAGTTCTTAAGGTCCCTTAGAGATGAATTGACCATGTACATTGTTTCATTCAGACATAATGATCAGTTGGAAGAGAAAGAACTTGATGATCTGTACAATGATCTTAGAGTTTTTGAAGCTGAAGTGGAGGCAAAGAAGAAGCCTTCTGGATATATTCATAATGTTGCACTCCTATCAGCATCAATTGATTCTACTGCTAATCCTGAATCAGTTAATGCTGCTAATGGAGCAAATCAAGAAAAAGGCATTTATTCTGTGTTTGAAGCCTTTCTTGCCAGCCATGGAAACTCCTCCTTAATTAATGATGATTTGGAACAACTTCATCCTGATGATCTGGAAGAGATGGATATTAAATGGCAGATGGCCATGCTTTCCATGAGGGTGAAGAAGTTCATAAAGAGGATTGGGAGGAACAACTTCTCCCAAAGAAGAGAAGATGGAGCAGGGTTTGATAAATCAAATGTGGAGTGCTACAAATGTCATCTGAAGGGACAGTTTGCCAGGGAATGCATAAGTGGAATGTCTCACAACAACAACCACCAACAAGCACAGTCTGGAAACCTCAACCATAACAGAAACTCTGCTCAATCCTTGTTTCTCAACAAGGAATGGGGTTTGACTGGAGTGATCAAGCAGAAGAGGCTATCCAAAATCAAGCACTTATGTCTGAAGTATCTGATCTCCCATCTGAGGTAAGTTCTAATCTATGTTCTAAAACTTGCATAGACATTGTTAAAAGGTACAGGGATCACAACCAGAAGATGAGTGATGACCTTAAGAGATTAGAAAAGGATATAAAGGACTATGTGAGAATTGTTGAGAGGTTTGAGGAACAGATTAAAGGTTTTCAAGCCAATGAACTCCAACACTCATATGACACCAATTACTGGAAGTGGGAGAAAAAGGATCTAGAACTTAAACTGACCAACTCTAAAGAGGAGAGTGAAAAGCTGAGAGAGGAGCTAACCAAGGTTAAGCTTGATGTAGAAAAGTTTTCCAATGCTTCTAAAGCAATGGACTCTTTACTACAAACTCAGATTCATGATAAGCTGAGAAGAGGAATTGGGTATAATGCCACACCACCACCATATAACAACAATTACATCCCTCCTACCTTAGACTTGCTAGAAACCAAAGATAGGAAGGACTTGCCTGAGGGAGCCACTGAGATAGATCCCTTAGATGAGGTAGTTGTGGAGGATAAGACTGAGAAAGAGGTTGGTAAGAGTAAGGAGAACAAAGTGAGTGGTGAGATTCCTCTAGTGAATAACATTATCACCAATGAGGACTGTGGAAGGGCTTCGATCAAATCCAAGGACATAGAGAAGACAGAGGGAAAGTCTGGTAAGGTCCATTACAAACAGACCACAGTTGTGAATCCAGGTCCTTACAAACAGTGTGCATGCAAGAAGAATGAGCCCCAAAAACATGATAAAAAGAGGGGAAATCAAATAATCTGGAATAATCAGTGGGCACAAAAACAAGGGGTTGATTTGAGTAAAATCAATAGACCAAAACCTTGTTTTATCTGTGGCAAATTAAATCATCTTTCCAAAAACTGTTATTTCATCCCTATAAACCAAAGGATGAACTGTCAAAGATCTATGCAAAAACCCTTTGGTTATAGGAAGAAGGTTGAAAGGAATCATGTGGCTAAGAAAACTATTAAATCTAAAAGCCACATGAAGAAAAATTCTATTAAAGAAAGTGTCAATATGTGGGTTCCTAAAAGCACTAAAATTGTTAGTACTGCTAACACAAATAGTGTTGCTGACAATGATAGTGTTGCTAGATGTAATACTACTGCTAACAATGTTAGTACTGCTGACATTCTTAGTACTTCTTCAAAAGTTAATACTGCTAAGTCTGTTAGTGCTTCTAAGGTTAGTACTGCTTCTAGTGTTTGTGCTGCTAAGACAATCATATTGACAAAGTACTCTAATAAAGAGTGCTCTGAGTTTAAAAACCTCATTAAAAAGGAATGTAAATACTTTGATGAGAAAGGGAGACCCAAGACCACTTTGGCTTGGGTCCCCAATCAATACTAATTGTTTAATCTTATGTGTAGGGGAACCAACAGCTCAAGGGGAAGAGTATCTGGCATATTGATAGTGGTTGCTCAAGTCACATGACAGGGAACATGTCATGCCTCAAGAATTTCAAGAAAATTGATGGTGGTCATGTTTACTTTGGTAATACTCCAGATGGAGGTAAGATAAGTGGTAAGGGGGATGTAACCAAAGGTAAAATGACCTTTGAAGATGTATTCTATGTTGAGCAGTTAAGGTACAACCTGTTAAGTGTATCACAGGTTTGTGACAAACAACATAGTATATTATTTACAGATTCTGAATGCATTATCCTTGCTCTTGGATTCAAGGTAGTTGATGAAAAGATGATACTACTAAGAACTCCCAGAAAGGATAATGTATATTGCTTAGATATGGAAAGTGTTTCAGCTAATTCATCCCTTAATTGTCTTGTTTCAAAAGCTTCTTTGGATGAATCATCACGTTGACACAGAAGGATGTGTCACATGAACTTTAAAACAATGAATAAACTTGTTAAAAACAACCTTGTAAGAGGTTTACCTTCCAAAGTCTTTTCATGTGATGATCATTGTGTTGCCTGTCTCAAAGGCAAACAACACAAAACTTCTCATAAGTCCAAAGAGTTGAACACAATCTCTAATTCTCTTCAGTTGTTGCATATGGATCTGTTTGGTCCTACAAATGTTATGAGTATTGGTAAGAAATCATTCTGCCTAGTTATTGTTGATGATTACTCTAGATTTACTTGGGTATATTTTCTAAGGACTAAGGATGAGACAAGTGGACTGATCAAATCCTTTATTCTAAGAATTGAAAACCAAACTAATCAAAAGGTAAAAGTCATTAGGTCAAACAATGGTACTGAATTTAAAAATCATGACCTAAACACCTTTTGTGAGGAAAAAGGAATTGAGAGGCAATACAGTGCTCCTAGGACTCCACAACAAAATGGTGTTGCTGAGAGAAGGAATAGGACACTGATTGAAGCTGCTAGATCTCTGTTGGCAGATTCAAAACTACCAATTACTTTCTGGGCTGAAGCAGTTAATACTGCTTACTATGTCCAAAACAGAGTTCTAGTAGTCAAGCCTAAAAACAAGACACCATATGAAGTTTTAAATAACATAAAACCTTTTATAGGATTTTTCAAACCTTTTGGGTGTCCTTGTACCATTCTCAATACCAAAACTCACTTAGGAAAGTTTGATAGCAAGGTTGATGATGGTTTTCTTGTGGGTTACTCATCTCAGAGTAAGGCTTACAGAGTTTTTAATACTTCTTCTAGAATAATTGAGGAAAGTGACAATGTCAAGTGCAATGAGAACACACTAAATCCTATTGGATCTGGTCCTCAGTGGTTATTTGACATTAATTCACTAAGTAACTCTTTGGGTTTCAGTAGTGATTCTCATGCAGGTTCAGAAAGTGGAGGATCAGGGGATGAACAAGTACAAGTACAAGACATTATTCCTCAGTCTGTGTCCTTTCCCATACCTACAATAGAGCCTGTTGATGTCTGTGCAAAAGAGACAATGACTGAACCAATTCAGAGTGAAGAAGAAGGAAGAGATGAGGAGAATCAAGTGTATGAAGAGCCAAAAGCAGCTGATGAGATCCCCTCAACTGATTTAAATGATTTCAATCTGGATGTGGGAATCAATGAAGAACCTAGTCATCAGACTAGAACTCAAAAGAATCATCCTCCAGAGTTGGTCATAGGAGACTTCTCTTCTCCTATGATAACAAGGAATCAAAGCAGACTTCACGAACTGCAGGATCAGCAACACACAGTACTCTCATGCTTTCTATCTCAAATTGAGCCTAAGAAGCTTTTTGAGGCAATGAAAGATTCTAGTTGGATAGAAGCTATGCAAGAAGAGTTACTGCAGTTCAAATTACAAGAAGTTTGGGACATGGTGGACCTTCCAAAAGGTCATAGAGCTATTGGCACCAAGTGGATTTTCAGGAATAAAAAGGATGAGAGAGGTATTATGATAAGGAACAAAGCAAGGCTGGTGGCACAAGGGTACACTCAAGAAGAAGGCATTGACTATGAAGAATTGTTTGCTCCAGTGGAAAGGGTAGAAGCAATTAGGTTATTTCTAGCCTATGCCTCATACATGAAGTTCAAAGTATACCAAATGGATGTGAAGAGTGCCTTTCTGTATGGTACAATTGATGAAGAAGTATATGTCTGTCAGCCCCCTGGATTTGAATATCCATCATATCCAGACAGAGTATACAAACTAAAGAAAGCACTTTATGGTCTGCATCAAGCCCCAAGAGCATGGTATGATACTCTGTCTACCTACCTCTTGGAGAATGGATTTGAAAGAGGAATAATTGACAAGACCCTCTTCATTAAAAGAAGTAATAAGGACATCCTATTGGTTCAGATTTATGTGGATGATATCATCTTTGGATCCACAAAAGATCATATGTGTAGAGACTTTGAAAAGTTGATGCACAAGAGCTTTAAAATGAGTTCAATGGGTGAACTTACCTTCTTCCTTGGACTTCAAGTGAAACAGAAGAAAGATGGGATCTTCATAAGCCAATCAAAATATGTGAAAGACATCCTGGAAAAATATGGATTAACAGACTCAAAGCCAACAAGCACACCTATGGAGACTCATAAACAGATCACTGCTGATCTTGAGGGGGAGGATGTTGATGTCCATCTATATAGATCAATGATTGGATCTCTCATGTATCTCACAGCCTCAAGACCAGACATCATGTTTCCAGTGTGTTTGTATGCCAGATTCCAAGTCAAGCCAAAGCAATCACATCTGCAAGCTGTTAAAAGGATTTTCAGATACTCAAGAGGGCAACCTAGATTAGGTCTTTGGTATCCTTATGAATCCAACTTTGACTTGATTGCTTATTCAGATAGTGACTTGGGAGGTGCTAACATGGACAGAAAGTCTACTTCAGGTGGATGTCAACTTTTGGGTGCAAGACTAGTATCTTGGCAGTGTAAGAAGCAAACCACAGTGTCCTTATCAACAACAGAAGCTGAGTATATTGCTGCTGCAAGTTGCCGCTCTCAGGTTCTATGGATTCAAAATTAGATGATGGACTATGGGGTAACCTTTCTTCACACTCCAATCTTCATTGACAATAGCAGTGTTATAAGCATTGTTAACAATCCAGTCAAGCACTCCAAAACAAAGCACATTGATATCAGGTATCACTTTATCAGAGATTGTAATGAAAAGAAGCTAATTCAAGTTGCTAAAGTTCATACTGATAACTAGTTTGCTGATCTATTCACTAAAGCTTTTGATGTGGGTAGATTCACATTCTTGGTCACAAGTGTGGGCATGATCAACTCTGAATGAGCTCATGTTTTAAAAAGTGTTTACATACCTGTTATTGGTTTATTCTTTGGTGCTACTAACATCTTTCTCAGGAAGTTATTACCTTGCTCAGAGTACCTTAAGCTTCAAAAAGTGTAAGTATAGTTAATGCTGCCAGTGTAGTTTTAATACTGCCAGTGCACAGTTAATACTGCTCTCAGTTAATACTGCTCTCAGTTAATACTGCTAGTTAGTTAATACTGTTAGTGGTTACTACTGCTCTCAGTTAATACTGCTAGTTAGTTAATACTGTTAGTGGTTACTACTGCTCTCAGTTAATACTGCTAGTTAGTTAATACTGCCAGTGGTTACTACTGCTCTCAGTTAATACTGCTAGTTAGTTAATACTGCCAGTGGTTAATACTGCTCTCAGTTAATACTGCTAGGAGTTAATACTGCTTATGTCCCGAATCGTATAAATACCCTTTTTGCCCGCCCAAAAGTTCATAACGACTCTTTGCTTTCTATTCATCTGCTCTCTAACCCTTTTCTCTCAAGCACCAAGTGTTTCAGTCAAGATTACTCAGGCACAATGGCATCCATGACATTCATTGATGAGCACAACGAGATTGCGATGCTATAGAAGCCGAAACAAGCTGCTGGATTTCACCAGGTTGTGAATTTTCTCAAGTCCAGCCACATTACCCATTCTCTTACTGTGTTGCCAACTATCTACATAGAGAATCAAAGACAATTCTGGGCAAATGTCACCATAGTCACAGAGAATGGTGTGCAGATAATCAAGACTCGGGTGTGTGACAAACCCTTGTCATTTTCTGAAGAGGTGATACACATCTGTCTACGTCTAGACGATGTTGCAGGTATTACTTCTATTCCAAATGAGGACTTGTTCTCAAATTTGTCAAGAATGGGGTATGGAGTCCAATTGGGTGGTTTCAAATTCTCAAAGCAAAATTTTATACCCAATGGCGTTTTCTTGTTCATACCCTGATGCACTGCATTTCCAAAAAGACTACTGGATGGAGTGAGTTTAGCAATACCATTGCATATGCTTTGGTCTGCTTGGCCACTGCCAGAAAGTACAATTTTTCAAGAATGATTTTCAGTGATCTTGTATCATACTTGGGAAGCAAAAAGAGTTTTTACATGTACCCAAGGTTTGTACAGGAAGTTATAACCCATGAATTGACGGATATGCCTCACTTTGATGAGGTATATGTACCCAAAATTCCCAAAGGTAAGGTCTTTTCAAACATGAAGAGATCTCCATTGGACTCGGAAGGAGTTGACACCCCATTGTTCTCTACAATGATGGTGGTGTCTCACAATGAAGAAGGTATGGCAGCAAGGTCAAGGCCCTCATTAGACCATCCCACTGCTAGCCAATCCCAACCTTCACCCTCCATATCATTCCCTCAGTCTCTTGTTCAAAACCCAACTTCTAAAATAACCCAAACTTACATAAGGAAAAAGGTAAAGAAGGCTCCTTCCCTTCTTGTACCTTCACCCACTGAGCCTTTAAGCCCTCTAATGGAGAATTATCCATTAGAGAATATCTACAGGGAAACCACAGGGGTGTCTCCCAACCCCAAGGAGGTGCTCACTGAGGAGATGTTTGAGCATATGGGTGCTAAGGCTGCCACTACTCCGGCTAGCACAGAGGAGGTCAGTGGTACCATAAATAAGACCTTCCCCATGGCAACTTTGGGTGAGCAATCATCCAAAGGTCCCAGGTGCCAAGAAACCATGGGGGTAGCAGGTGCTTCTGCTAGGCAGAAGACCTCTACTGCAAAAAGATCCCATGATCCTTCAAAAGGGGGTCACACTCCTGGAGAAGGTGAGGACAGATATAACTACTATGAATTGATGGAAACAATGGGCAACATCAACATGGATGTGATCAACCAAGGAAAAGACATAGAAGAGCTGAAACTAATAGTCCTGTCTCAACAGGCTCAGATTTCCAAACTGAAGAACTTGGTGAAGAAATTAGTCCAGAAAAAGAGGAAGAAACAGTTTGTGCTTAGAAGAAGGAAACCAGTAACTGATGCTCCCAAAAAGGGGGAGTCAGAAGCTGAGGACAAATTGGAAGCTGATACAGATAAAATGGAGAAACATAGTGTTGAGGGAGAGATTGTTGAAGTAAGTAAAGAAACTGTACAAGCAGAAGAAACATCAAGCAGAGCAGCAGTAAAAGAGCAAGCAGCAGTAACATTTAATGCTGCTGGTTCAAGCCAAGCAGCAGAAACTGTTAATACTGCTGAACTGAAAGAAGTAACAGAAATAGTGCAAGAAGTTCTGACAGATCTTTAGATTGCAGAAACCTTAATCAAAGCCAAGGATGATACTCCTAAGGTCATCTCAAATGCCAAAGGAGTTGTCATCAAAGAACAAGGTGAAGTGATCAAGAAAACTAGTGTTGAGAAGATGGCAAGCAAAGATAAAGGCAAAGCTAAAATGGTGGAATCTGATCAACCAATCAAAAAGCAAAAGTTGGTTGAGTCAGATGAAGCTTTGGCCAAGATGATACAAGATGATATTGAGCAAGAAGAAAGGGTTCAGGTTGAAAAGGACAGAGAGATGGCTAAGGCTCTATCTACTGAACTGAATGAAGCTTATCAACAAAGCCTGGAAACTGAAATTGCCCAGAAGAAAGCTACAACTCTGAATAAATCAGTGGTGGTAAAAACAGTTGCAAAGAAGAGACAACCCTCAAAGACCTTCCTAGGTACCCAAGAGAGAAACAAGATGATTACATTTATCAAAGGTGTTGTAGGAGTCAGAAAGGAGATGTTCTCAAAGATGTCTTTTGAGAAGATTAAAGAGTTGTACAATTCTGAAATGACCAAGCTTCAAGGGAATGAAACTGCCAGGGTGGAAATGGAGAAGAGAATGAAAGAAAGCAATGACTTCATGATAGAAAAACCCTTTCCAGATGAGCAAGAAACACCACCAAAGAAAGAAGCCACTCTTGGTGAAAGTCTAAGGACTTTAAAAAGAACCAAGATGATGGCAAGGAGAAAGTCAACCAAGAAGCCTAGAATAGCTACAGAAGAAGCTGAGAAGGTTGCTGAAGAAGAAGGGGCACCTAAGCCATATGCACAGAAAGAACCAGCAAGAACTGATGATGTAAATATGTACATGGTAGTGATGGACAAAGTGCCTGAACCAATTTCAGCTGAACTTGTTGAAGTGAAGCCACCTGAGGTTATTCTATGGGACACAATGAAGGTTGATGGGAAGGAATAGATAAGGCTCAAAAGAAAGGATGAAAAGTATGAAGTGTATAACACATGGGCAAAGATTGTAAGAACATGCTCCAGGTCAGATTTAGAAGAGATGTTTGACATAGGAATGAAGTTGTATGCAGATCAACTGAAAGCTCCAGAGATTTCAATTACAAAATTAGTGATGAAGTATCTGTGTATGATGTTCAAACCTGAAGAAGTGGAGCATGTGATCAGAAATGTGTTCAAAACTGTCAACAATTGGACTCTATATGAAACTAGTGGAGTATATGCACTAACTATGGACCTAAATCACATAGAGTACTTTCTAGTGGATAGAGTGTACAATCACAGCAGACTAAAGCTTCATGCAATGTTGAAGAAGAAGCTAGGATGTGTTCCAGATTCAGAGATGGCTAAGTATTTGATTCAAAGAACAATCAATCAGAGTTTGGGGTTGGATGCAAATACAGGTGTATTAGCCATGAAGTTTTGGGAGCATCTAAGAAGACCATTTGAAGAACTTGACTTCTCTTCCTAAAATTCAAGTTAGGGGGGATTGTTTGGAAATTCAGAAATACACAAGTACAGTTAATGCTGCTAGAAGAACTTGATTACTACTTCTGAGATTAATGCTGCTGAGTGAAGTTAATATTGTTGATCAAGATTAGTACTGCTAAGTCAAGATTAATACTGCTAGAGGAGATTACTACTGCTAAGCAATTTTAGTACTGCTAGTAGTTAGTACTGCTGAACATTAATACTGCTCAAAGTATTAATACTGCTGAAGACTTAGTGCTGCTTATGAGATTATCAAGATTCGTGCAGATCAAGTTTGAAGATTATGGAAAGCTTGGAGATAAAGATGGAATATTATTTTGAAGATCTTTTATTATTTGTAATTATCTTTTATCTTCATTATATAAAGAATAGTTTAGAATTGATAAATATAGAATTCTGAATTTTTGTTTTGATAGAGAGAATCAACCTCAAGGTTTGTAATCCCAATTCTAGAGAAGTAGAATTCGTATTGGTGATCATGTTCATCAATATTGAGGTTGAGTGTTGAATCTTGTAGCTTTACAATCATTCAATAAAGTTTACAAGTTGTTCTTCTGATTCACTGTTTTCATTGATTATTGAATATTAAAGTGTTATTCCGCAAACTCCTTTAATATTTTTTTTGGGTGTTTATTCTTGTTTAGAATTAAGATCCTGACACCAGGATACGAACCCATCTGTATTTAGAGAAGAGGTTGTACCAGTGGTTCGCCTCCACCTTGATCGTATAGGCCAGGAGGAGGTCGTAAATAGTGAAGGGCACCTCCCAATCAACCGTTAATCGTTCAATAACTATAACGATTAACCAAAACTGGGGCATCATCTGCCCCGGCGATAAGTCGAAGATCCTGAAAAACAATCTCGACAATGGCGAATAGGGCCACAAAAAACCCTATTTTCAACAATTATTCGTATATGACGAAATATCCATTCAGGAATTGCTCTGGTCGTAGAAATGCCGGAGGACAAAGCCTCACGTCTTTTGGAATTCCGTCCAACAGTAGAAACACCTCAACGTCTTCCTCTTCGTTGAGGGTGCTTATGGGATCCGGTGACAAGATGAAATCCGGGTCGACGGTGGTCTCTACGTAGAACTCAAAAGTGTCCCAGTTCTACCTAGTTTTCCTAAGGGTTAAAGAGATTGTACCTTATAAGGGAATCTAAACCTCAGTCGCCTATAGCAAGGATTCGGTTTCTCTTTTCTGTAGGTTTGGCAAGGATTTGCCAAGGATATCAAGCTCTCTTTCTAAACAAATATGATCGTGTGAAAAAGGAAAGGATTTGGGCGGGATCTCTATTTATAAGGGATTTGGTGCTAGGTCGAGTCGACAGATGGTCGACACCTATCATCTACCTTTCGCACGCAATACATCGGATGGACGACACCTGTCCCTACGCCTGAAACCATACGCCCCACATCGCCGTGATGACATGACCGTTATGCGACTGCACGCTTCCCCTCACAAACTCTTCGGTTTTCGAGGAACCAATCCGGTTACTTTAGTCAACATGTGTTGAATCCAGTTACAAAATTCGAAAAGTCGACTTGCCGCATAATTTTCGAATTTTGGGCCAAATTGTTTAGGCAAAATTTCACAAGTCACGACCAAAGCAAGAAAACCAAACGACGCCAATCTTAAGACATATTCTTGTATTAAGATAAGGTCTTGAAGACCACACGAACCAAAAACTATGGTCGCTACTTATGGCGACGGTCGTAAGTTTCTTACTACAACGACCGGGAAATCTCTCGACCACCAGATACCTCACGATTTATATAACGTAACTAACGATTATGACCTCTTTAATTTCAAAACAAACATTTCTATTATTATTCTTTATTACAGGATTAATGGGCAATGGTCATAACGGACGACCAACATCAAGATCATTCAATATGCAGACCATTGGACATTAAAGGCTCATTCATGGTGATCTGAAGCTATACAAATCTAATCCATGTTAAGCTCAAAGACACACAACAACAATTGAACAAACTAAACTCATTGGAAATGCTCAAGAACACTCGACTTACTTTTCTTTCAAGCAAGAAATTTCAATGAAGTGTTTCGATCGCACGACGAACGACTTCAAGCTCACTATTTGTTTGTTATTCACTTGTAATATTATTAATTGTACTTTCGATTACTCCTTCTAAAGGACGACATCCTTGATTGACGTCCATAGTGCACTTGACAATCTTTGCTATTGTCCGCGGTTTTTACTCTCGATGGGGTTTTTCGCATCATCAAATTCTATCTTATATTTATTTTTTATCATTGTCATACCATTTGTTGATTGATTTCTTTCTTTAGTTATTAAAGCTCCACACCGACATTAAGTCATTCTTGTGACGATTTTTAGCATTAACAGATAACTGTTAGGTCCACAGTACCACTCCAACTACCGATCTCGTCCCTCACTCCCTTCGTGACTCCATGGATAGGTTAAACCTTCGAGTTGACAATTTTTATGGATCCATTGTCCTTTATAATACGCACTTCGGGTCTCTTGGCTTTGCTATCGGCAATAAAGTTATGGGTAGCACTCGTGTAGACAAGGGCTTGAACTTTGTATCCCTTTATCTTTACATTCATAAATTGTAGCTCACCTCCCCCACTTTCGTTTTCTTGATTTCACCCTGAAATTCCGACCACCCTTCTGCAACTCTCGTTTCAAACCCCGACGTCCGCTGGATGAAAAACCTAATCCCCTTCCTCCCGATACAAACCACGATGACTTTGATATTATTCGAGCTCTGAAGACCCATTGGCTAACATCGAAGAATCAAGGTACCACGATGTGGTTTCTGGTTCAAATATCAACAAGGACTGAGTGATGCTTCAAAGTAGAGAGACATTGTCGTGGTAGGTCAGGGTTTATATGAAAACTACATAATCGATAGATTAGATTGGAGTTAAAACTAAATTTTCTATCTCAATCGCATAGTGGTTGTATCATTAACTTGATTTCTCAAATATATTCCATGGAACTCATTTATGTTTTTGTTGTTGTGATTGTGATTGTGATGAAATTTTGTTCTATGAAGGTTCTTCCATAGGTTAGGGTTACTTGTTTCTCCACTACTCTTTCTATTGTTATCTTCCATTATTTTATGGTGGTCTTGATTTTTTTCTTCAAAAATCGATTTTGTTGTTGATTTTGTTTAAAATGGGTTTTTGTTGTTCATTTTGTGGCCTTCATCTTTACCACATTCAAGATACTCAAGGAACCCATTCTTATATATCCCGGTTCCTCATCATACTCCTCCATTCGTGCTTCTATGGCGTGGAAACAGACCTTTTTCAGATACTCTCATACTCCGTGCGACCATCACATAGGAAACACTTCACCAACGTCCTAAATCCTTCAATCTTCTTCCTTTTCCACTTTTCTAGAGAGGGATTCTTAACTTCATGAGTTATTTTCTCTACCCCACTTCTTTCTTCGTACTTCTCTTTGCACCTTGCCTCCTCGGTGAAGCTCGACAATCGACTTGGCTCCCACGATTGCACTATCAAGGTCTCGTACCCTGCTGCCTCGTATCTCCATCTTCACCCATGGAGAGAGCTCATCTAAAAAGTAGAACAAGGTGTCGTCATCCGAAAGATTTAGGATCTCAATTGTAATTCTAGTAAACTCTTTCACATAGTAATTAATTAATCATGATTGCTTTAGTCTTCAGAGTCGACTCTTTGCCTTATGGATGGCATTCTCCTGGTAGAATTGCCTCTTGAAATCATAAATGAATTCATTATAAGTTTATATTCTACGTGTACCTTTTTTGATGTCCCTATGCGCCTACGCCACCATAAATCCATGATTCCTTCATGTATATCATCCACATATATTTGTGATGTGGATCTTTGTGGCATTATCCTCGATCCCCAAAGATTCTAGGTAACTCGTGACCTCCCAAAGAAAATCATCAATCACTCTAGATTCTCTATTGCCATCAAAGGTTGTAGTCTTAGGGACTTTAACTCTTGGTGTAGGTGCACCAATGCTTACCCTGTTTGTCATGGCTCCTTTGCAAGCACTCGTGTCAGTTCGAACTTATTCAAGTTGGTCACAAGTGATGGCTTGTTTTTTTCCAGCCTCTCGACCTGTGTACATGAGGTAGCTAGTTATTTTTGAATGTTTCCTCGAAGATCTTCAACTTCTCAACGAAAATCCAACTTCAAGATATCAAGGGTGACTTTGACATCTTTTCTAATTTTTGAATCATCAGCTTCTAAGACTCCAAGTTGTTGTTGGACGTCTTCTAGGTGGTGATAAAGATCATCAATCCTTACCTTCAAATCTCCTGTGGACTTCTCCACATCAACGACTCTAGCATTGAGTCTAGACATATCTGATTACCCCTCGCTCTTTGCTTCGATTCTTGACTCCTTCATGACGAGACTCCTGTCCTCGAGTGACCACCTCAACCGTAAAATTTGACTACAAGTTGTTTGCCATCGCCTCGAACCTTTGCCCTTGTTAAGTCTAAATATTGTATTCAAGATTTAATGAGGAAAGTCAAAGACGTAGTAGTCAACATTGTAGAAGTCTTATAAAGTCAAAGTTGTTTAATTCCTTAGTGGTTAAGTTTTGTATTAGGTAGTGGTATAAATAGGTTTAGACTTTGTATTTTCCTTAAGAACTTCATTGTAATATTTTCAGATTTGTGAGAGACATATGGTTTCAAGATCTACTTTCTCTCTCTACTCTCTCTCTAGTTCTTGATTGTTTGGGATTTTGTAATTAACAATTGGTATCAAAGTTGAACCAAACATTTTCATAAATGATTTGATCAATGAATTGAATTGAAATCTGTTTTTTTTTTTTTATCGAAATTTTTTTTCGGAATTTTTTCAAGAACTCGTGTTTTTCGTTCTGTTCATCCGAATTTTGTTGAAAAAGTCATTTTTGGTACAAGAAAATGGAATCATTGGATTCGATTTGTGTTTAGGATTGATTCTTGTATTGATTACATCTCATAATTCGAACTAATTCAATGTTAAATTTTGATTTTTGAAATTTTCTTGAAAAGTCGAGTTCGAACACTGTTCTTGATTGTTTATGTGGAATTTGTTGTTTTAATCGAAAATTGATAGCAAATTTGTGTTTAGTATTGGTTTTCGATGATACTGATAAGTTTTTGAGAACAAATTTGCAGATTTGGATCGATTTGAGATAGTCAGAGCCAAGAATACGATTTGCGCTAGTTCATCTAGCTTTGCGCGAGTTCTTCAGATTTGCGCAAGATTATAAGAGATTTAAAGCAAAGTTTAGGTTACGTATTATTCGTGTCACGCAAAAGAAAATTTGTGCAACCTTCGGCTCACGGAAATCTACTTTGCGTCATTAGTAGTCCACGAAAAATTCAGGTTTTCGTCTTGGGTACTTCACGCAAAGTAACATTTGTGTCTTGCACTTATCACGGAAAGTTACATTTGCGTCTTCAGTAGGTCACGCAACTCCTACTTTGCGACATACACTGCTCGCGAGAAGCTTACTTTGTGCCTTACGTTGCTCACGAGAATCATACTCTGCGTCTTCCACGGTTCACGAGAACCTTACTTTGCGTGATACTCTGATCACGAGAAGTCTGTTTTGCGCTTCCTACAGTTCATGTAAAGTGAAGTCTTGCGTTATCATCTGTTAGCGCTTATTAAGTGTTCAATTTTTAAATTTTGTGAAAGATTTCAATTTGATCTGATTTTTGATTTTCTGATATACAGTTTGGGAACGATCTTTTATATGAAGCTGATTACTAATTCAATATGGGATTTTTTACAGAGCTTGAAGAGAAGAATAGAAAGCTTGAATTAGAGAAAGTAAATATGGGTTATGTTGTTGACTTTCACTCGAAAAAGTCAGAAGAATATTTTGCTGAAATCATTATACTGAAAGAAGAAATTAGTGCTTTAAAGTCAATCAATGAAGATCTTCTGAAAAAACCTTCTGGACTGAATGATGAGAAGATAATGAGATTGGAATCTGAGAATGCTGAGCTTAGAAAGAATATATCAGATTTGGAACAAAAGCTTACTGAAAATAAAGCTGATTTTGATAATGAAAAGAAAAGTTTTTCAAAGAAGTTCTCAGATTTCTCTAAAAAGTGTTTTGAAGAGAAGAAGTCAGTTGATCTTAAGTGCATAAAACTTTCTCAACAAGTTTCCGATGTTGAGAAAGTACTTATTTTGGAAAGATAGAAGTTTGATAAAGAAAAGAAGGCCATTGAACAGAAGAATGTAGGATTTTTCAAGGAACTATCCGGCCAGAGAAATAATTCAGAGAAAGGTTTTGAAGAAGAACAATGCATGTTTGAGAATGAAATCAAAAAGCTGACTTCAAAGTTATCTGAACTATCTGCTAATGCTTGTCCAAGAAAGAGACAACTTCGCTTTAAAGATCAAAGCGCTTGAAAAGACTGCTTCAAGTTCAAATCAGAAATCTGTATCTTCACAAAGGTCAGTTAAATCTTTTGATCAGATTCGTCGAACTAACATTTTCTATGATAAATATTTAGATGGTTCAGATACATCTCCAAGAAGAAGAAGTTACAAGTCAGAGAAACTGGACTGGAAGAAGAAACCATTTAAAGATAAGATGTTAGATGAGCTGAAAGGAAAGACATCATGTGTACATATTCACAAAGCCAAGAAGAACAAGGCTCATAAAGGTAAACCTGACCATATATACTCAAGACATCAATTACTCAGGTTTTCAGGTAATAAATATTATTGTTCTTATTGTGGTACACATGATCATATTCACAAGACGAATGATCATTTCTGGTATGGTTCTTACTCTATCACCCCTACAAGAATTGCGACTAACATTCATGGACCCAAATACCAGTGGGTACCAAAGCCGAAAATTGATTATGTGTTGCAGGCACCTCAAATCAAAGGGGAGTAAGAGAACTATGGCTCTTGAATAACACAGTTTAAGACCCGCACCTCAATGTCAAGATTATGGCTTCTAAGTACACAGCTTAGGACCCGTACTTCAACCGAGTTTGACTTCTAAACACAACAGTTTAGGACTCGAACCTCAACGATCAAAAGACCTTACTCCTGTGATAATAAGAGATATTACTCCAACACTCAAATGAAGATATCAACCTTCAAGAGGGAGTATACTCTTTTTGCATCCGATGGATATGATGGTCTACATCCCAAGAGAATTGATCTTATCTCTATCCTATACTTTTTCACTGATAGATTTTACTGATATGATGGTCTACAATTCAAAATGGAGTGTTTGATCTCTATCCTGTTTTCACTGACATTTTTTAGATGTTTAATTTATAGGAGGAGTAAAGGTGGTGGCTTCTGATCAAATAACAGATCAGGACCCGTTTTTCAATGATCAGAGACGGATATTCTGCTAATATCCAGGGGGAGCTTAAAAGATCTAAATCATTCTATCATGATTTGAAGGGGAACTTAAAAGGTAAATATCTTCTAATCTAGATCTCTGATTGTTTGAAAGAAGAACAACTTTCAAGCATGAAAAACAGTTTCTGAAATGTTCAAACCACTTCTGGTTCTCAAAAGATTTTATGAATTTAGAAGTGTGATTTTAAATGTTTTTCAATTTTGAGCTTTAATGTTTAACTGACTGTGTGTTTCCAAAGATCAATACTTGCGTATTATCTTGTCCATATACTATAAAGTATTCATACACACTGGTTCAGTACTTTATCAATTTGTTATTACCATGTCTCATAACGAACCAATATTTCGATGGTAATACCCTCGTTTGCTTTCAAAGTTGTTGAGCATCATTCATCTTTTTCATATTTGTGCTTTCATTGATAAATTGTTTATATTCGTTTATATAAACAAAATATCCAGTTCTTTGATACCCTATCCATTTGATTTGATCTGATTGATACATTGTCAGATTCTCAAAACAATTCTCATGATTTCATTTCATTCATTCAATATTCTTGTTTTGAGAAATCTTCAAAGTTCAAATGCTCAAATTTCATTCATAATTTTAAATGAGCATACATTCTGACACTGTTATCTTTTTGAGCTTAATTGTTCAAGTTAAATTGTTGAGCAACGATTCTTCTTAGGAACTACATGGGATTCGTGTGTGAGCTTAAATAGAACTTCCATGGATTCACATAAACCTGTGTTTCCTACCCAGGAAGTTATCCTTGAGTGATTGAGGGGTCAAAATCAAAGAGTGGGGGAGATAACTCATCCGGTTGAGTTTTTCTCATTGTGTGGAGCGGTAAAATGGAAATGGGAGTTTGGTTAGAAGTGAGCTTATATGTTAAAAAGAAAGAGGGTGTGAGATCAGAGTTAAAAGAATATCAGAACTCTGGACCTACCACTTTCTGAGCCGGGCAGCCACATCTACTGATTGGTTCACATTCTTTGGTGATCATCATTAAAAAAGGTAGTGAGCCCATGCCAAATCTTGCTATTACCCCACCAACCACTCATTTCTTTCTTAACAAAGAAATGTTTCATTTTCTTTGGGGACGCTGCATATATGCTATCTAATCTTCACTCGAAAGATTTATATATTGAAAAAGAAGGAAAGTTGCCCCACCTTCGCACCTCTTTCATGCACATTGAGTCCGTGTAATACATGTTGCTGTCTCAATAGTTTATACAATTTGAGACTTATGAAACACAATCATTGTGCTAAATTCTTTCATACACAAACACGAACACACAGAAAATTTGTTTTTCTATCAGAACATTCATAGATAAACCTTGTGTTTTTCAATGATTGAATGGAAGTCCTGGGGAGTCATCATCAAACCAGCTCCTTAAATTGTACATTCGTTGTACACAGTAACTTTGTGTTACTGACAGGCATTCCTAACTGTTTCATTTGTTGAATCAGGGTTACCGCGTTTATTATATCTGAATTTGAAAAGATTCGGGTATATACAATTCATGATTCCGTTACTCAGATCAAAGGGCGGCGACTGTCAAATTATCATTGAAAGGGGAGATTGTTATTTGAATACAAAGGGGTGATCAAAGACTATGTCGAAATTGAAGATGTTTTGATGATCATGATGCTCACAATCATCAAAAAGGGCGAGACATTTACAAAGATTCAATTTCAATGTCATGAAGAGTTGTCAATGTGAAAAGACTTGTGAAGAAATTCTGAGAGTTCAAAAGTCAATTCAAAATGCTTCCGCTATTTCAAAGTCAAAAGATTCTGAAGAAATACTGTTCAAAGATAAATCGAGATGATTTGTGAAAGTTTGTTTCTCTGAAGACAGTCAAGAGATCAATGTGATGAAGATACAGTTTTGAAAGATTTCTCTGAGATAAAAGAAGTTTCAAAGTTTCAAAGGTGGTTTAAGAATTCAGTTTCGTGTTCTAGACATGTTGACTTTCAAAGCTGCAAAGTGTAAAAGACTTTTCAAGATTCTTCAAAGGCTGAAAGATTAAAGGTTGTTAAAGCATCAAACTTCAAAGTTAAAGAGACAAAAGTTGAAGAATCAAGAGCTGAAGATCAGTGTCAAATTTTTATTAAATCTTGAATACAAAGAGGGAGATTGTTAAGTCTAAATATTGTATCCAATATTTAATGAGGAAAGTCAAATATGTAAAAGTCAACATTGTAGAAGTCTTATAAAGTCAAAGTTGTTTAATTCCTTAGTGGTTAAGTTTTGTATTAGGTAGTGGTATAAATAGGTTTAGACTTTGTATTTTTCTTAAGAACTTCATTGTAATATTTTCAGATTTGTGAGAGCCATATGGTTTCAAGATCTACTTTCTCTCTCTACTCCTTCTCTACTTCTTAATTGTTAATCTTCTTTGAGAAATTGCTTGATTGTTTGGGATTTTGTAATTAACATCCCTAATATCACTTGTCATGTAGTTGTCTTCATAAGCTCGCGTGCGGCCTTAATTCTCAGACTAAGTCAGCCAGACTATAAGAATACTGACTAAAGATGAGCAAACAAGAATGATAAGATGATTCGGAGAACTTTATGCTTCTATTACTCTAAGTGTAGAAGGTGGAGTGTTGATTTACAAATGAAAGACTACCCCTATTTATACTCTATAGATCTCTCTAGAACTTTATCTGGGTTATTCTACTAGATATCTACAACGAAGGATCTAGAAACATAACCCCTTGAAAGATATGGATCCTTCTAGAATATACTTGGACCCTCTTGATGTTGGTTTGAATCATCTTGCATCTCCTCCAAGGTTCCTCCAATATCTTGATTGATCCGGAATGGCCCGGATATTCGGAGAACCTTCAAGTGGAACGTGACTTTACGCTCACTTATCTTCTCATGTAACATTCTCAGCGAATTGATTGTTGGTAAGCGCCTTAAACCCAATAAGCGTTTACCTATAAGAGTCTTTTTCCTCACTTACCTGCTAAAACTCTCGGTCCTTGTTATGCCTCTTACCGGGTAAGATTTTTGATCCTTGTCATGATCAATTGATAAGGTAAGTGATATCGATAAACATTTAAAAATTTATAATCATGGAAGTCAATCACATTATACATCTTATGAGCATAAAAACTAGACAATTTAAATGGGTAAAATGAAACATATTTTATTTTATTTTTATTTTATTTTCATTTTTATTTTAATCCTATTTTTAAAAGCTCAACTTTGAGGACGTATAATATATTCAATGTAATTAAAAGAACATATTTTAACCTTGTAAAAATGAAAATAAATTATAAAAAAAAATTAATAAATTTTTGTACTTGAGATGTTTTGTCGTGGACACCAAAATGTTACTTTAAAAAATAAGTTCATCAAAATAGAACCTGAACAATATACCTTTTATTTTGATATAATTTGCCTAATTCTAAAGACTTCGTGTCTTCCAATTAATTATTATCACAAAATGTAGTCGTACATGGACAGGTTCAAGTGCACAACACAAATATTTTGAGAACCAGAGAACCAACTATTTCAAATATTATTTATATGAATAATAGTGAATAATCATAAATATGATGTATATTCAATATTCATGATATTATGCATATTATGTATATTTTTCATGAATATATTTATCATGAATGTTATGTATTTTTGTTATGGATAAATTTATTCATGAATATCTATCACGATATTTATGATTATTTATCGTGAACAATAATGAAATAGTTGGTTCGTCTATGGTTCACATTTGAAACCAACCATACTTAACAAAATGCTCAAATTACTAATCGTCGTCATCATGTCTCTTACCCCATGAGTGAGACATGTGCTACAATGTTATTCGGTTATTTTAGTGGGATCTCCCGTTCATATGTTCTCAAATGAACTAAGTTGCACACTTATGAATCAAAAAGCTAAAAGTTAGTCTCACTTGGTACAAATCATAAAAGGTTAAATTACAAAAACTCCAAATTGGAATATTTTTCTGTTTTTTAACTATGCTTGTCATATTTGGACCTCATGTGTCTCAAATTTCTCGTCATGTTTTTATTATCTTAGTGAGAAACTCTCTTTTGTCAATCAAGTCGAATACAATTATTAATACACATACATAACAAAAGAGTATTTAGCTTATTCTTATGAACGTTTTACTATAGAAGCCTTCTTTGGTAGTCCAATGCGGAGTATATAAGAAATAATAAATTTTGGTGTTGCTCCATCTGCTTAAACATCATCATCACTGTGGTCGTGGTAGTCCAAGGTGAAGGCACGAGGGTATTTTGAGAGTAATGAATGGTGAATGTAAAAAGTGGTGAAATCCCAATATAGATCGTTTTTTCATAGTTTATTTGAATAGATCTATGGTCTACAACTTTCTTTTGCAATTGAAAGTGGGGACAGTTCTAAAAAAACGATCATTAAATCAAGTCAAAATAGGATAAAGAACAACTATAAAGGGTAATAGGAGTGCATCGGCCCCTTGAATAGAGTTGACGCTACATACATCTCTCATCTAAGTTATATTGGTTAGCATGTCACATGCTACAAAGTTATCATAAGAGCATCGACAATGGTGCTTATTGGCCTATTTTTTGGAAGCTTATGGCCACATAAACTACATAAAAAAGCTTTGACAGGTTAAAAACACCTTTTTACTTGTGGAGTAACAAAAAAGTTCTTTAAATCTGGGTCCCATTTTTTTAAAGCTCACTTAAAAAGTTTCACCATTGTAGATACTCTAACTTATGAACCAACATTAAGTTTTGAAACGTCAGTTAATCGGTCGTATCCTTAGACTTCGAAAATAATATTCTATATTGCATAATTTTTTATTGGTTTTGCTATCATGTGACCTATTCTACCCTTATAACGTTGATTTTTTGCATTTTTGACGCATGACATTTTTGGCTCTTGACTCGATCTTTAGAGCATCTTTAATGGAGTGACTAATAAGAACTTTTTTTATTACTTTTTTGCTATGTCAATGTCAATTCAACAAACTAGGAACCTCCATAAAACTTCATTATGGTAGTTACTTACAAACGTCCCATTTGTGGGTCCATGTATAAATTCAGTGTGAATATATAAGTCAAAAATATATATAAGAAACTTAATATTTGACACAATGGCCAAGGTGAGAACCAATGTTTTTGTACAATAATTCAAAAGATGTTGGTGACTTATAAGAACCTCACATTACGGACAGTGGCGGATCCAGGATTTTATCCTGGTGGGGGCACTTTTTAAGGTAGATTAAATGTCCGTAAAGTTGTTATGTGCATTTTAACCTAAATACATTGTTTCGAAGGATTATTAAATTACTTTTGTTGATTTCAAGGTATTTTTAAGCCTTTTTTGTTGATTTTGAGGGACTTTTTCGGATTTTTTAGTTGATTTCGAAAGTGTTTTTTGGTTGGTTTCGATGCATTTTTTCGGTTAATGGGGTCCCGAACAAAAAATTACTGGGGGGACTAAAGCTATAAAATTGAAAAAAACATATTTTTACCTATAAAATTTCTCTTTTTTCCCCATTTAATGGGGGCCCATCCCCCCACTACTTTCATAGTACATCCGCCACTGATTACGGATGCTATTATGTATATAAAAAGAACTCGCCTCTTTTTTCTCTATGACGAATGCAAAATGCATATTTATTACTTCGTGAAAATGATCCATAAAAACAGTACAACTTTAGTTTGTAGGACTATGAGAACATTTACAGGATGGACCATAGTTACTAGTATACACAATCAAAAATACCAAGAAACCAACATACACAAAAGATTGAAGAGAATAATGGATATCAAATTTTCCAACCAAAAAATCAAATCATTCAAAGGGAATGGTAGTGTGACTGGAAAAGACTATCAAACACGTAGAGTTATGAATACACTCAAGTAAATTCCTTTTTCTATTGCTAGAAGATTCTTTTGAGTATTGCAAATAATTTAAAATAAGGTAATTAATTTTATAGTTTTTATTTATTAATATATATAAATATTATAAATTTCATTAATGTGTATATATATTGTCAATAAGTATATTCATCAATGAATAAATATAATGTATTCATTGATAAAAAAATTCACTTGTATTTGTATTTTGTCAACAAGTATATTCAACAATTAAGTTAAACTAAAAATTAGTTATGTAATTCTCAAAATACATTTGAACCGAGGTTTCTCTCATTCTCTCTCTCTCTCTCTCTCTATATATATATATATATATATATATACACACACACATACATAAGGGGGCTTTCTTTTGAGATCCTTGAAATTTGTGAAATCCAATATAAACCCCAAAATCATAATAAGTTTGAAAATTAAAAATTTTGTTAATTTTGAATTAAGAAATTAAATAAAGGGCATTATGGGTATTTGTAAATCCCTCTCTCATCTCTCCTCTCTCCCTATCCTCTTCCATCCCCAACACGTTAAACCACCACCACCCCTATGATATAAAAATATTGTGACCATGATGTGATCACCATTGTGAACCAATTTTTGTACATCCCTATAGAACACCATCGTTAACCAATTGTTGTATAGCATAATGTGAACACCATTGTGAACTAACTTGTGAACAAAGTTTAGTGAACACATTGTGTACACCATACATTATGCACAGTGTACACACTCTGCAAATGGTGGTTCTGTGGTGGTATGGCAATGTGCACACCATCGTTGCTCAACCATTCACAAGATCTGGTTTAAATGGTGAGTATAAGAATCTGAGTATGAGATCGAGATTGGGATTTTGTGTTCTTTCATGGTGGTTTCAAGATCTGGATTTAATATAAAATGAGGGTTGAGGGGGTAGATGGAGATGGAAGGTATAGTCGTCGGATATGTGATGACCAGAGAGTAATGACAGATTTGTGGACTGTATGCCAGATCTGTAGATGTGATCACCAGTTATTTAGTGTTCATCAGAAAAACAGGTGCGGAAGATTGATGTTCTCCAAAAAAGGGGGGTGGGGGCGAGAAGAGGTTGGTGTTCGCCAGAAAACATGGTCGGGGGAAGGTTGGTGTTTGTAACACCCTCAAATATGAAAATAGCAACTAATTAAATATTTTTTCTAAATATATCAATAACTGAATCACCTAAAATAACAATTTAAGGTTTAACTTCAATAAACACAAATCAAACATTATACAAGGTCAATAATAGGGACGGGTTTTACGAAAACCCAATAACAGTCGTTATCTCCAAAAGCGGAAGGCGTCATCAAATAGATAGAATCTTCTCGTGCATCTAACTATCCCTCAACTCTTCACTGTGTCGCTAGTACCATACCCCCATCAAGGACCTGATGCACATGCCGACAAATAAAAATATTAGGCTTACGCCTAGTGAGTTCAAGAGTTTTCATCACTATATAATCAATAAAACAGAAAGAATATAACTTAAATCATTATTCCCATTATGCAAAATGTTTCGAATAAATAGTGATGTCTTTTCCAAAAATCCCATTTTACGTGTTAAAGCGCTTAAACAGAAATAATCCAAAAATATGGAACTAAACCCTTTACTCACGCGAAACATAAATAGGATAAAATTCAAATATCAAAGCATGGCAATAATTACTTCATGCAAACCTTAATATATGTGGAGGGGGTCCAATATTAAAGTCATCAATTGCAATTAATCGTGAAAGACCCAAATGATATTAAAACATGTTACAATATCCAAAATAATGTTTGACAACAACGGGGGAGACCCGTATCCGTTGAGAGTGAAGGGAACACATGAGTATGCCACTCTTACAACGTTAATCGTATAACTCTTCGCGACTAGACGTCCAAATGTTCCTACGATTCCTTAACAAGTTTCACCTCAAGAGCCAGTTGACCTTAGTGCCTATTCCCACGAATTCCACCTCAAGGTCCGACATACTTAAGGACTACCTCCGAGGCACTACTGTTGGATCATAAATTGTATTCAAGATTAAAGTTATATAAGGGGTCTAATTTGTAATAGTATTTAATACCTTAGGGGGGTATTTTTGCATATAGTTAATATTAATAAGGTCATGTTGACCTAGGTATAAATAGATTTTATTTTCTTAGGTTTTAGGTTAATCCTCTTAATCATAATTATTGCAGAAGAGGAGGCCGTATATTCTCTTTGTATTCGTACGCACAAGAGGTACCAAGAACACACACACAGGTTTTATCTGATTAATCAAGAGATCGTTGGTATGTTATTCTGATTTATTTATCTCTTGATCTTTATTGTGTTGTGTTAATTAATCAACTAGTTATCTGGGTTTAACAAGTGGTATCAGAGCCAAAGAATCAAGATTTTTTGGATTAAACAGTATTATCGATACCTTATCTGTGTGAAAATCGATTCTTCGATTTAACGTGTTTTTGAAGCTGAAAATCATTGAATTCGGTGCGATTTATGTTATTGAATGTCATCTGATAGTTTAATTGCACTTTAAATCATCAATCGATTGGCTTTGTATAATTTTTGGAATCTGGGTTCATGAACTATCGAGTACTGCTTCTATCAAATTGAGTGATCAAAAGTTATTTTAATTATTTTTTTTATTGTGTTTTGATCGATTTATGTTTATGGATACAAAAGTATGATTTTTGCATTGAGTTTGAGTGTTTGAAGTGTTTTCTGGGCTGAAAATCAATCAGAGGGTCGAACTCTCAGTTTGCGCCAGATTCATAGGGTATTTTGCGCCAGTCACCTTTAGCGCAAAAGTGTATTTTGCGCCACCCTCTGTTAGCGCAAAGATTAGTTTTATGCCACTCACTATACCGGTCGATACCGGTCGCTACAGTAGTCCGATCAACACACCGGTCCACGCCGGTCGAGACACCGGTCAGCACATCGGTCGAGCAAAACTTCGGTCAGACGGACACCGGTCGACCGCATCACACCAGTCAAGCAAGACACCGGTCCTTGATTTTTTGCGCCATATGTTATTCGCGCAAATCTCAGGTTTGCGCCATCCGTTCATCGCGAAAACATCTCTTTTACGCCACCCTCTGTTAGCGCAAAACCTACTTCTCGCGACCTTCTTTTCGCGCAAAACCTACTTCTCGCGACCCACTTCTCACGCAAAACCAACTTTCACCAGCATCTCTGCAGTCTTGAAGATCTAACGTTTGCGCCATCTACATCTAGCGCGAGTTGACTTTTGGGCCAGACTCTTCTAGCGCAAAGCTTCTTTTGCGCCAGGTTATCTTAGCGCATAATTGCCTTTTTGCGCCACTGTCCTTTAGCCATTCTCTGACTTTTGCGCCAATTTTCCCAGTTTCATTTTTTTTAGTATTATTTATTTGATTTTATCCATAGATATTCTCTGTTTTATACTGTTTGCGAATTCTGCGTTTGATTATTTTTGGAAATTTATTTTCTGAAAAAAATTTAGTGTAGTTTTAATCCAAATCTTGATTCTAAGATCTTACAAGTTGATTTAAGTGGTACATATATCATCATGCCTTACATAGACGAGAAGGGAAATACAGTGCTGACCAAGAGAGGTTGTGCTTTAGCATATATGCCAGAAATTCCAGTTGGAAGCTGAGAATAAAGATCTGAAGTTTTAGAACTCATCTCTTATGGAACAAATTGACAAATTGACAAATTGAATAATGATAAAGACTTAGAGAAAGATTTTGTTTGCTCAGAATGCATAAATGATTCTAAAATTAATTTTGCAGGAATTTTTGTGTCTAAAGAAAAAGAGATCTTAAATCTTCAAGCAAAGCTGAAAAGATTTTAAAGTCTTAATTCTAGCTCAAGCTGGTTAAAGAAGGAATCAATACAAAGAGAGATAGATGAGCTGAGAAGAAGAGCAAACATTGCTTGTGAGACATCTGATGGGCTGAGAAAATTGAATTCTCAAATTTATGCTGAAAGAGACTCTTTGAAAGATAAAGTCTTCAGTCTTGAGGTTGAGATTAATATGCTGAAAGAAAAGGCAACCCAAGACAGAGATAACACAAAAGCCCAAGATGAGATGTTGAATATTGAGAAAGAAAGAAAAGAATTTGCTAAGAAATTCTCTGATTTCTCAAGAAAAGCCTTTGAAGAGAAGAAATCATTAGAGCATAAATGAGTTAAGCTTTCTCAACATGTTTCAGACTTTGAGAAAGTTATCATTCTGGAGAAAGACAAGGTTGAGAATGAGATGAAGAAAGTTGAGCAGGAGGATGTAAATAAAGACTTTTCTAAAGAAAAGAAAGATCTAGAGACTGAGATAGCTAAGCTGACAAGAAAGCTATCTAAGTTGTCAACAAACATCTTGAAGGAGAAGAATGCAAAATCTGAGTTGCATAAGAAGTTTTATCTGATTGCAAAAGAAATAAACAGTTTGTAGTCAAAGATAAAGGAACTTGAAGAGATCGTATTCAAAGTGAAGCTGTCTGAGCACAAAACGCCAGACTCAATAGCTCAATCACCAAGAGATGATCTAACTGCATTCGAATGCTCATTCAATTCTGCAGCAAGTTCAATTTTTAGTAATGTTTCTAACAATCCTTTCTTTGATGTAATTGATGATCATACTTCTGAACATAAAGATCAGATTCGTCCTTCTAACATTTTCTATGACAAAAATGTTGATGGTTCAGGTAACTTCAAGAAGAACATGTCTCGGAAGAAAAGGTTCTGGAAAAAGGAAGATGAAGAAAAAGATAGAGAAAATTGGATTTGGAGAATTAAAGGATCTTCAGGGGAGAAAAAGACCGATAAATCATTTGTGCATACATCAAATGCTAAATGGAACTATGCTTCAAAAGGTAAAACCTTTGGCAAACCTGATCTGGTTTACACCATCAATCAACTGATCAGGTTAGCTCAAAAGAAAATTAGTTGTTCCTATTGTGGTACAAATGATTTTGTAAGAAAAGATTATGTGAATAAATGGTATGGTTCTTATTTTATATCTCCAATTAGAACTGCAACTAACCAATTAGGATCCAATTACCAGTGGTTACCAAAAGCTAAATTTGTATTGCAGGCACCTAAGGTTTAAGGGGGAGAAAGAACAATGACTTGTAGACAATACAGTCTAGGACTCGGACTTCAATGTCAAAGAGTTTGACATCTAAATTTACTTTAATCCTAGTAATTCAGAACTTTGTTTCATGATTAAGGATTATGCACATATTAAGGGGGAGCTTAATATTTCTACAGATATATTTTTCTGATTTAACTGACTTTTTACAGGTATCAAGGGGAGGATATCTGAGTTTTGTCAAGGATACTTCATTGAAAATATTCATTTCAGGGGGAGTTAAGGATTCTGATTTACAGGTATATATTTCTAATCCTTATACTCTATCACTTGTTGAAAGAAGAACAACTTTCACTTGTGAAAAATGGTTTCTTAAATGTTCAAACCACTTCCTATTCTTCAAAGATTTTCATGAATTGTGAAGTGTGATTTTAAATGATTTTTGGATACATAATTGTCAAACAGCTTAAATGCCAACCACTTTTAGTTTGAGTGGGAGAATTGTATTGTCAAACACCTTATGTTTTTAATTCTCCAAATTTTTATTCTTCATGTTTAACTGTATTCCTTTGTGCTTACATGTACAAAAGGCTGTTGAACAACACGTTCGCCAAAATTTTTTAATCTTGAATCCAAAGGGGGAGATTGTTGGATCATAAATTGTATTCAAGATTAAAGTTATATAAGGGGTCTAATTTGTAATAGTATTTAATACCTTAGGAGGTATTTTAGCATATAGTTAATATTAATAAGGTCATGTTGACCTAGGTATAAATAGATTTTATTTTCTTAGGTTTTAGGTTAATCCTCTTTATCATAATTATTGTAGAAGAGGAGGTCGTATATTCTATCTGTATTCGTACGCACAAGAGGTACCAAGAACACACACACAGGTTTTATCTGATTAATCAAGAGATCGTTGGTATGTTATTCTGGTTTATTTATCTCTTGATCTTTATTGTGTTGTGTTAATTAATCAACTAGTTATCTGGGTTTAACAATTACTTTCAAGCGGCGGAGGTCCTAGTGCCTACCTCAAAGGTAGCACCTACAAACTCAACCCTCTTAGTGCCTACATGAAAAGTTTAAGGTTACAAAACATGGGTCCCAAAGTCCAACCCCTTAATACCCATTCAACCATCAAATAAAGACTGACTTATGTGCCTATGGATCCAATGCAACACAGTAAACAATTACATGATTCCAAAAGAATGTCCAACATCCTTACACATGTAATTTACAAATAAATATGCCACAAATGCATGTAATTCCAAAAGAATGTTGTTGGGAAATTCAGAAATACACAAGTAAAGTTAATGCTGCTAGAAGAACTTGATTACTACTTCTGAGATTAATGCTGTTGAGTGAAGTTAATACTGCTGATCAAGATTAGTACTGCTAAGTCAAGATAAATACTGCTAGAGGAGATTACTACTGCTAAGCAATTTTAGTACTGCTAGTAGTTAGTACTGTTGAACATTAATACTGCTCAAAGTATTAATACTGCTGAAGACTTAGTGCTGCTTATGAGATAATCAAGATTCGTGCAGATCAAGTTTGAAGATTATGGAAAGCTTGGAGATAAAGATGGAAGATTATTTTGAAGATCTTTTATTATTTGTAATTATATTTTATCTTCATTATATATAGAATAGATTGTAATTCATAGATAACATATAGAATTCTGAATTTTTGTTTTCATAGAGAGAATCAACCTCAAGGTTTGTAATCCTAATTCTAGAGAAGTAGAATTCGTATTGGTGAGCTTGTTCATCAATATTGAGGTTGAGTGTTGAATCTTGTAGCTTTATAATCATTCAATAAAGTTTACAAGTTGTTATTCAGATTCACTATTTTCATTGATTATTGAATATTAAAGTGTTATTCCGCTAACTCCTTTAATATTGTTTATGAGTGTTTATTCTTGTTTAGAATTAAGATCCTGACAAAGTGGTATCAGAGCAAGTATTCTCAGAAATCTTATTCATCATGGAAAACACAGTTGAATCAAACAGTACTCTGGTCTCAAAGGTTCCAATGCTCAGACCCAATGAATTTGACATGTGGAAGATTAGAATCAAGCAATACATTCTCCTCACAGATTACTCTATGTGGGACATCATTGAGAATGGCCCATCTGATGCAGGAAAGATTGGTGAAGATGGAAAAAGAACTCCACCAAAGACTGATGCAGAAAGAAAGACAAGGCAGACAGAGATGAAAGCCTTGGGCACACTACTCTTGGCCATTCCCAATGAATATCAATATCAATTCTGTAATTGCACTGATGCACATATGCTCTGGAATGCTCTAGAGAAGAGATTCTCTGGTACCAAAAGTACCAAGAGAAATCAAAAGGCAATCTTGAAGCAACAATATGAAAACTTTATGTCAACTAAGAATGAGTCCATGACTCAAACTTTTGACAGGTTTAACAAACTGATTGGTGAACTAGCTACTATGGGAGTACAGATTGATCAAGATCATGTAAACAGAAAGTTATTAAGGTCTCTTGGAGATGAATGGACCATGTACATTGTTTCATTCAGACAGAATGATCAGTTGGAAGAGAAAGAACTTGATGATCTGTACAATGACCTTAGAGTTTTTGAGGCTGAGGTGGAGGCAAAGAAGAAGCCTTCCGGATATATTCATAATGCTGCACTCCTATCAGCATCAATTGATTCTACTGCTAATCCTGAATCAGTTAATGCTGCTAATGGAGCAAATCCTGAAAAAGGCACTGATTCTGTATTTGAAGCCTTTCTTGCCAGCCATGAAAACTCCTCCTTAATTAATGATGATTTGGAACAACTTCATCCTGATGATCTGGAAGAGATGGATATTAAATGGCAGATGGCCATGCTTTCCATGAGGGTGAAGAAGTTCATAAAGAGGATTGGGAGGAACAACTTCTCCCAAAGAAGAGAAGATGGAGCAGGGTTTGATAAATCAAAGGTGGAGTGCTACAAATGCCATCAGAAGGGACACTTTGCCAGGGAATGCAGAAGTAGAGTGTCTCACAACAACAACCACCAACAAGCACAGTCTGGAAACCTCAATCATAACAGAAACTCTACTCAAGCCCTTGTTTCTCAACAAGGAATGGGGTTTGACTAGAGTGATCAAGCAGAAGAGGCTATCCAAAATCAAGCACTTATGGCTGAAGTATTTGATCTCCCATCTAAGGTAAGTTCTAATCTCTGTTCTAAAACTTGCATAGACACTGTTAATAGGTACAGGGATCACAACCAGAAGATGAGTGATGACCTTAAGAGATTAGAAAAGGATATAAAGGACTATGTGAGAATTGTTGAGAGGTTTGAGGAACAGATTAAAGGTTTTCAAGACAATGAACTCCAACACTCATATGACACCAATTACTAGAAGTGGGAGAAAAAGGATCTAGAACTTAAACTGACCAAATCTAAAGAGGAGAGTGAAAAGATGAGAGAGGAGCTAACCAAGGTTAAGCTTGATGTAGAAAAGTTTTCCAATGCTTCTAAAGCAATGGACTCTTTACTACAAACTCAGATTCATGATAAGCTGAGAAGAGGAATTGGGTATAATGCCACACCACCACCATATAACAACAATTACATCCCTCCTACCTCAGACTTGCTAGAAACCAAAGATAGGAAGGACATGCTTGAGGGAGCCACTGAGATAGATCCCTTAGATGAGGTAGTTGTGGAGGATAAGACTGAGAAAGAGGTTGGTAAGAGTAAGGAGAACAAAGTGAGTGGTGAGATTCCTCTAGAGAATAACATAATCACCAATGACGATTGTGGAAGGGCGTGGATCAAATCCAATGACATAGAGAAGACAGAGGGAAAGTCTGGTAAGGTCCATTACAAACAGACCACAGTTGTGAATCCAGGTCCTTGCGAACAGTGTGCATGTAAGAAGAATGAGCCCCAAAAACATGATAAAAAGAGGGGAAATCAAAGAAACTGGAATAATCAGTGGGCACAAAACCAAGGGGTTAATTTGAGTAAAATCAATAGACCAAAACCTTATTTTATCTGTGGCAAATTGAATCATCTTGCCAAAAACTGTTATTTCAATCCTATAAACCAAAGGATGAACTTTCAAAGACCTATGCAAAAATCCTTTGGTTATAGGAAGATTGAAAAGAACCATGTGGCTAAGAAAACTGTTAAATCTAAAAGACACATGAAGAAAAAGTCTGTTAAAGAAAGTGTCAATATGTGGGTTCCTAAAAGCACTAAAACTGTTAGTACTGCTACCACAAATAGTGCTGCTGACAATGATAGTGCTGCTAGAAGTAATACTACTGCTAACAATGTTAGTGCTGCTGACATTGTTAGTACTTCTTCAAAAGTTAATACTGCTAACTTTGTTAGTGTTGCTAACAAGGTTAGTACTGCTAAACCTGTTAGTACTTCTAAGGTTAGTACTGCTTCTAGTGTTTGTGCTGCTAAGCTAATCATATTGATAAAGTACTCTAATAAAGAGTGCTCTGAGTTTAAAAACCTCATCAAAAAGGAATGTAAATACTTTGATGAGAAAGGGAGACCCAAGACCACTTTGGCTTGGGTCCCCATTCAATACTAATTGTTTAATCTTATGTGCAGGGCAACCAGCAGCTCAAGGGGAAGGGTATCTGGCATATTGATAGTGGTTGCTCAAGGCACATGACAGGGAACATGTCATGCCTCAAGAATTTCAAGAAAATTGATGGTGGTCATGTTTCCTTTGGTAATACTCCAGATGGAGGTAAGATAAGTGGTAAGGGGGATGTAACCAAAGGTAAAATGACCTTTGAAGATGTATTCTATGTTGAGCAGTTAAGGTACAACCTGTTAAGTGTATCACAGGTTTGTGACAAACAACATAGTATATTATTTACAGATTCTGAATGCATTATCCTTGCTCCGGGATTCAAGGTAGTTGATGAAAAGATGATACTACTAAGAACTCCCAGAAAGGATAATGTATATTGCTTAGATATGGAAAGTGTTTCAGCTGATTCATCTCTTAATTGTCTTGTTTCAAAAGCTTCTTTGGATGAATCATCACTTTGGCACAGAAGGATGTGTCACATGAACTTTAAAACACTGAATAAACTTGTTAAAAACAACCTTGTAAGAGGTTTACCTTCCAAAGTCTTTTCATGTGATGATCATTGTGTTGCCTGTCTCAAAGGCAAACAACACAAAACTTCTCATAAGTCCAAAGAGTTGAACACAATCTCTAATTCTCTTCAGTTGTTGCATATGGATCTGTTTGGTCCTACAAATGTTATGAGTATTGGTAAGAAATCATTCTGCCTAGTTATTGTTGATGATTACTCTAGATTTACTTGGGTATATTTTCTAAGGACTAAGGATGAGACAAGTGGACTGATCAAATCCTTTATTCTAAGAATTGAAAACCAAACTAATCAAAAGGTAAAAGTCATTAGGTCAGACAATGGTACTGAATTTAAAAATCATGACCAAAACACCTTTTGTGAGGAAAAGGAATTGAGAGACAATAAAGTGCTCCTAGGACTCCATAACAAAATGGTGTTGCTGAGAGAACGAATAGGACACTGATTGAAGCTGCTAGATCTCTGTTGGCAGATTCAAAACTACCAATCACTTTCTGGGCTGAAGCAGTTAATACTGCTTGCTATGTCCAAAACAGAGTTCTAGTAGTCAAGCCTAAAAACAAGACACCATATGAGCTTTTAAATAACAGAAAACCTTTTATAGGATTTTTCAAACCCTTTGGGTGTCCTTGTACCATTCTCAATACCAAAACTCACTTAGGAAAGTTTGATAGCAAGGCTGATGATGATTTTCTTGTGGGTTACTCATCTCAGAGTAAGACTTACAGAGTTTTTAATACTTCTTCTAGAATAATTGAGGAAAGTGACAATGTCAAGTGCAATGAGAACAAACCAAATCCTATTGGATCTGGTCCTCAGTGGTTATTTGACATTGATTCACTAACTAACTCTTTGGGTTTCAGTAGTGATTATCATGCAGGTTCAGGAAGTGGAGGATCAGGGGATGAACAAGTACAAGTACAAGACCTTATTCCTCAGTCTGTGATCTTTCCCATACCTACAATAGAGTCTATTGATTCTGTACAACAGAGACAATGACTGAACCAATTCAGAGTGAAGAAGAAGGAAGAGATGAGGAGAATCAAGTGCATAAAGAGCCAGAAGCAGCTGATGAGATCCCCTCAGCTGATTTAAATGATTCCAATCTGGATGTGGGAATCAATGAAGAACCTAGTCATCAGACTAGAACTCAAAAGAATCATCCTCCAGAGCTGGTCATAGGAGACATCTCTTCTCCTATGATAACAAGGAATCAAAGCAGACTTCAAGAGCTGCAGGATCAGCAACACACAGTACTCTCCTGCTTTCTATCTCAGATTGAGCCTAAGTAGGTGTATGATGCTATGAAAGATTCCAGTTGGATAGAAGCTATGCAAGAAGAGTTACTGCAGTTCAAGTTGCAAGAAGTTTGGGACTTGGTGGACCTTCCAAAAGGTCATAGAGATATAGGCACCAAGTGGATTTTCAGGAACAAAAAGGATGAGAGAGGTATTGTGATAAGAAACAAAGCGAGGCTGGTGGCACAAGGGTACACTCAAGAAGAAGGCATTGACTATGAAGAAGTGTTTGCTCCAGTGGCAAGGGTAGAAGCAATTAGGCTATTTCTAGCCTATGCCTCATACATGAAGTTCAAGGTATACCAAATGGATGTGAAGAGTGCCTTTCTGTATGGTACAATTGATGAAGAAGTATATGTCTGTCATCCCCCTGGATTTGAAAATCCATCATATCCAGACAGAGTATACAAACTGAAGAAAGCACTTTATGGTCTGCATCAAGCCCCAAGAGCATGGTATGATACTCTGTCTACCTACCTCTTCGAGAATGGGTTTGAAAGAGGAATAATTGACAAGACCCTCTTCATTAAAACAAGTAAGAAGGACATCCTATTGGTTCAGATTTATGTGGATGATATCATCTTTGGATCCACAAAAGATCAGATGTGTAGAGACTTTGAAAAGTTGATGCACAAGATCTTTAAAATGAGTTCAATGGGTGAACTTACCTTCTTCCTTGGACTTCAAGTGAAACAGAAGAAAGATGGGATCTTCATAAGCCAATCAAAATATGTGAAAGACATCCTGGAAAAATATGGATTAACAGACTCAAAGCCAGCAAGCACACCTATGGAGACTCATAAACAGATCACTGCTGATCTTGAGGGGGAGGATGTTGATGTCCATCTATATAGATCAATGATTGGATATCTCATGTATCTCACAGCCTCAAGACCACACATCATGTTTCCAGTGTGTTTGTGTGCCAGATTCCAAGTCAAGCCAAAGCAATCACATCTGCAAGTTGTTAAAAGGATTTTCACATACTTAAGAGGGCAACCTAGATTAGGTCTTTGGTATCCTTATGAATCCAACTTTGACTTGATTGCTTATTCAGATAGTGACAAACCCTTGTCAGTTTCTGAAGAGGTGATACGCATATGTGTACGTCTAGACGATGCTGCGGGTATTACTTCTATTCCAAATGAGGACTTGTTCTCAAATTTGTCAAGAATGGGGTATGGAGGCCAATTGGGTGGTTTCAAATTCTCAAAAGCAAAATTTTATACCCAATGGCGTTTTCTTGTTCATACCCTGATGCACTGCATTTCCAAAAAGACTACTGGATGGAGTGAGTTTAGCAGTACCATTGCTTATGCTTTGGTCTGCTTGACCACTGCCAGAAAGTACAATTTATCTAGAATGATTTTCAGTGATCTTGTATCAAACTTGGGAAGCAAAAAGAGTTTTTATACGTACCCCAGGTTTGTACAGGAAGTTATAACCCATGAATTGACGGATATGCCTCACTTTGATGAGGTATATGTACCAAAAATTCCCAAAGGTAAGGTCTTTTCAAACATGAAAAGATCTCCATTGGACTCGGAAGGAGTTGACACCCCATTGTTCTCTACAATGATGGTGGTGTCCCACAATGAAGAAGGTATGGCAGCAGGGTTAAGGCCCTCATTAGACCATCCCACTGCTAGCCAATCCCAACCTTCACCCTCCATTTCAATCCCTCAGTCTCTTGTTCAAAAGCCAACTTCTCCAATAACCCAAACTTACATAAGGAAAAAGGTAAAGAAGGTTCCTTCCCTTCTTGTACCTTCACCCACTGAGCCTTTAAGCCCTCTAATGGAGAATTCTCCATTAGAGAATATCTACAGGGAAACCACAGGGGTGTCTCCCAACCCCAAGGAGATGCTCACTAAGGAGATGTTTGAGCATATGGGTGCTAAGGCTGCTACTACTCCTGCTAGCAAAGAGGAGGTCAGTGGTAACATAAATAAGACCTTCCCCATGGCAACTTTGGGTGAGCAATCATCCAAAGGTCCCCGGTGCCAAGAAACCACGGGGGTAGCAGGTGCTTCTGCTAGGCAGAAGACCTCTACTACAAAAAGATCCCATGATCCTTCAAAAGAGGGTAACACTTTTGGAGAAGGTGAGGACAGATATAACTACTATGAATTGATGGAAGCAATGGGAAACATAAACATGGATGTAATCAAACAGGGACAAGATATAGAAGAACTGAAACTGATAGTTCTGTCTCAACAAGAACAAATTGTCAAACTGAAGAATATGGTGAAGAGACTAATCCAGAAAAAGAAGAAGAAACAGTTTGTACTTAAAAGAAGGGAACCAGTTACTGGTGCTCCCAAAAAGGGGGAGTCGGAAGCTGATGTCAACATGGAAGATGTCAAAGAAAAGGGGGAGCAAAATAAAGTTGATCTTGAGGGGGAGCAACAAGCAGTGGAAACTGAGTTTGTACAAGAAGCAGAAAAAGAGGAAGCAGCAGAAATAGTGCAAGAAGTTCTGACAGATCTTGAAATTGCTGAAACCTTAATCAAAGCCAAGCATGATACTCCCAAGGTCATCTCAAAGGCCAAAGGAGTTGTCATCAAAGAACAAGGTGAAGTGATCAAGAAAGCAAATGTAGAGAAGAAGGTAAGCAAAGATAAAGGCAAAGCTAAAATGGTGGAATCTGATCAACCAATCAAAAAGCAAAAGTTAGTTGAGTCAGATGAAGCTTTGGCCAAGAAGATACAAGCTGATTTTGAGCAAAAAGAAAGGGTTCAGGTTGAAAAGGACAGAGAGATGGCTAAGGCTCTAGCTGCTGAACTGAATGAAGCTTATCAACAAAGCCTGGCAACTGAAATTGCACAGAAGAAAGCTGCAAATCTGAAGAAATCTGTGGTGGTCAAAACAGCTGCAAAGAAGAGACAACCCTCAAAGACATTCCTTGGTACTCAAGAGAGAAACAAGATGATTACATTTCTCAAGGGTGCTGTAGGAGTCAGAAAGGAGATGTTCTCAAAGATGTCTTTTGAGAAGATTAAAGAGCTATATGATTCAGAGATGCTAAAGCTTCAATGGAATGAAACTTCAAGGGTGGAGATGGAGAAGACAATGAAAGAAAGCAATGATTTTATGATAGAAAAACCTTTTCCAGATGAGCAAGAAACACCACCAAAGAAAGAAGCCACTCTTGGTGAAAGTCTAAGGACTTTAAAAAGAACCAAGATGATGGCAAGAAGAAAGTCAACCAAGAAGCCTAGAATAGCTGAAGGAGAAGCTAAGAAGGTTGCTGAAGAAGAAGGGGCACCTAAGTCATCTGAAAAGAATGAATCAGCAAGAACTGATGATGTAAATCTATACATGGTAATGATGGACAAAGTGCCTAAACCAATTTCAGCAGAACCTGTTGGTGTGAAGCCTCCTAAGGTCATTATATGGGACACAATGAAGGTTGATGGCAAGGAATACATAAGGATCAAGAGGAAAGATGTGAAGTATGAGGTTGTAAGAACATGCTCCAGGTCAGATATTGAAGAAATTTTTGAGATAGGAATGAAGTTGTATGCAGATCAACTGAAAACTCCAGAGGTTTCAATTACAAAATTAGTGATGGAGTATCTGTGTATGATGTTCAAACCTGAAGAAGTGGAGCATGTGCTCAGAAATATGTTCAAAACTGTCAACAATTGGACTCTATATGAAACTAGTGGAGTATATGCACTAACTATGGACTTAAATCACATATAGTACTTCCTAGTGGATAGAGTGTACAATCACAACAGACTAAAGCTTCATGCAATGTTGAAGAAGAAGCTAGGATGTGTTCCAAATTCAGAGATGGCTAAGTATTTGATTCAAAGAACAATCAATCAGAGTTTGCGATTGGATGCAAATACAGGTGTATGAGCCATGAAGTTTTGGGAGCATCTAAGAAGACCATTTGAAGAACTTGACTTCTCTTCCTAAAAGTCAAGTTAGGGGGAGATTGTTGGGAAATTCAGAAATATACAAGTAAAGTTAATGCTGCTAGAAGAACTTGATTACTACTTATGAGATTAATGCTGCTGAGTGAAGTTAATACTGCTGATCAAGATTAGTACTGCTAAGTCAAGATTAATACTGCTAGAGGAGATTACTACTGCTAAGCATTTTTAGTACTGCTGAACATTAATACTGCTCAAAGTATTAATGCTGCTGAAGACTTAGTGCTGCTTATGAGATAATCAAGATTCGTGCAGATCAAGTTTGAAGATTATGGAAAGCTTGGAGATAAAGATGGAAGATTATTTTGAAGATCTTTTATTATTTGTAATTATCTTTTATCTTCAGTATATATAGAATATATTGTAATTGATAGATAACATATAGAATTCTGAATTTTTGTTTTCATAGAGAGAATCAACCTCAAGGTTTGTAATCCTAATTCTAGAGAAGTAGAATTCGTATTGGTGAGCTTGTTCATCAATATTGAGGTTGAGTGTTGAATCTTGTAGCTTTATAATCATTCAATAAAGTTTACAAGTTGTTATTCAGATTCACTGTTTTCATTGATTATTGAATATTAAAGTGTTATTCCGCAAACTCCTTTAATATTGTTTCCGAGTGTTTATTCTTGTTTAGAATTAAGATCCTGACAAATGTTCAACACTCTCAAAATATAAAATTAACAATAAGTATGCCTCAAAAGCATGCAACTACAAAAGCCCAACATAGAGCAAAATAAATCGGATTAATGTCCCCAACACTATTTTATGTCAAGACCGAGCCAAAATCTCAAAAACTCAGTTGACCAACAAATAAAGGTCCTCAAACAATAAAACACATTTAACCGGCGTTTATGCAAACACATATCTCAAAGATACGATTAACTCAAAAACTCGGCATTGGTTGAGACAAACAATTTTCCAAATGAAATAATACCCTTATATTTCCAAAATACCTCATAACACGATAACGTGCATTTTCCAAATGGTTTATAAAACTAAATACACCAAAATGCATAAATCGTCAAAAAGACTCCATTTGCACAATAAATCACCAAAACAACACATTTTTAAGATTTTACTCATCAAAATATACAAAAACCCAAATATAGACATTTTACAAGATTTATCAACCCAATTTTACCGAATACGAAAATCTCATCAAATACTCAACAAATTTGATATTTGTCAAGTAAACACATTATTACTTCAAAATAAGCATTTTGGCATCCACATAGGTTTCACAAAGTAACTTGAACTCACCTTGCTATGAGCTCCTTGAAGAAAATTGAATCCACGAGCAATTTCTCCAAACCCTAGATTCAAAAGTTTTCCAAACATAAATATACATATCCGAACACTTAAAATCATTCTCCAAACATCTTATATCAAAATCTTCATTTTGACCAAAACCCTAGTTTTGACCTAACTTCCCCAAAATCCTCCAAACCGAAGTTTGAGAAACATAAACACTAGAAAGTCATCAATGGAGAATTTATAACTCATAATAAAGTTTAGAAACTAGGAGGATGAACTCGTCACTTAGGTTTTGTTGAAAACCTAGAAAACCCTAAATTTCTTGAAGATGGAGGTGATTATAATGAGCTCTTGATTTTTGCTTCCACTCCACCACCAAATACTCTTGGATCTTCCCAAAACTAACAATATATCCTTGCACAACTCTCAAAAACGAAACCATAACACTTTGAACCACCAAAAACGGAGTAGAAATGAGAGAGATATGTTGAAATGAAGAATATGAGTGAAAATCGCGACTTTATGCACACTGGTACCCCCATGCGACATTGCCATGCTACTTTGCCATGACATTGTCGTTTGGCATAGTTTCACAAGGTGTACCGAAGGTACCTTACCCTGTGTGACATTGCCAGGGTGACTGTGACATTATCATAGTTGTTGGTCCTGTACCGAGCCCCAAAACTCGACTTTTCTCACACGAAACACCCCTGATAATCTTGGGAACTAAAAGCAATAAATTCCTAGCCCGAAACCTCAACTTAGAAACTACAAAGATGCACGGGTTGACTTTCTTTACTTATCGAAAATTACGGGTGTTACAGTGTTCGCTGAAAAACATGGGAGGGAGGGCATGTATTTATTGCTAATATTGTTGTTGCTTCAGGTGGGTTTTTGATGGAGGTTGAAGACGGTGAACAAAATTCAAGATGGATGTTGGTTTTTGATGGAGACGTCGATGGAAGGGAGAGGTTGAGGGAGGAGAGATTTTTTTAATGTTTTAAAATGACAAAATATGGAAATAAAATAAATAAATAATATATATATATATATATATATACATACATACAGGTTCAAGGGAACACCTCAAACAAATAAAAAATAAACTGAGGAACACCCTAGTAGCTCCTGATCTAGATGGTATGCACGTGTGCATACAAATAAATTAAGTTGTTTTTTTGTTTTTATGCACATGTGCATTATGCACTTGTGCATATGCACATATGCATGTTACAAATTACTTGTATGCACAAGTGCATACTATCTAGATGATGGGCTACCGGGATGTTCCTCAGTTTTCCGTTATGTGAGAACCAAAAAAAGGTTGAGAACCGTGAGAACCGATCTAAGCCGTTATTTGGTTTTGATCCTATTGTTTTAGTTAAAAGGTGTTTCACCACATGAAAAAGGGTATAATCGTCATTTTAGTAACAAAGATTCACCAGATGAAACAAATACTATTTCACCTCATGAAATAAAAACAAAATTTTCATAAATGTGATATTTCACCTCATTAAATCTAAACGAAAATGTTCATATATATGTTATTTCACCACATGAAACCAAAAATAATTTTAATCTCTAATCTATTTCACCACATGAAATCAAATACAACTTTCATCTATAATATATTTCACCACATGAAATCAAACTAAACTTTCATCTATAATATGTTTCACCTCATGAAATCAAAAAAAAAATTGGAAATAAAAATGCCTAAATAAATTTAATCGCAAACAAAGAAAATGTTTTCCTAATCTGTTCTTCGCTATAACACACCTTCTTCGAGCGAGATAGTTTCCACCATCGTTGGGTGTTCTTCTTCTCCAACGCTTTCACCAGGATGATCACCCTCTAGTGACGATGATCTGTGCTTGATCAATTTCCGGTCATCTAGGGTTTCATTTTCACTCATTGATTAGAAATGGCGGTGAAATCACGAAAGAACATCTAACATCATTGTAAGAGAGTTCCAGAATTTTTTTCGTCAGGAACATTACGCGTAAGAGTTCCGATCGGCTATTTGTGAAGTTACGACGATGAAGATCTCCGTGATTTGATTGCTCATGTTCTGGAGCATTACCAGCAGTATTACGAGCAGAAATCTTGAATCACGAATCATGACATGTCGTTGGTTTCTCTCGCCGCCGTGATTGTCGTCTTTTGAACAGAGTTTTTTGGATTATTGGATTTAAGCCTGGATTAGCGTTTCGATTGTAGGTGGATCGATGGATGATATGGACAGGGAAGAGTAAGAGAGAATGGAGATGTTGAGGTTGGAGACGAAGGCAGAGTATAGGGAATTAAAGAACGAGTTTTTGGTTTTGTTGTGACTTTTTAGGGTTTGAGATCTCAAATTACAACTTTGCCCTTGATCTTCTAAAACTTTATTAATATTACAAAAGTTGCCTCCCTTTTTAATGACCTTTGACTAAAACCCCTTGAATGATTGAGATTAGTCCTCAAGGTCCCCAACCTTTTTACAGTTCTTATTTGATTACCGTCCTATATATATATATATATATATATATATATATATATATATATGTGAGTTGTCATCAATAGAGAAAATTACACAATTACCCTTTATGTTTAAATAAAATTAACTAAATTAAATGAGTGTACTGGAATGGATTTCACAATCTCATATTTTGAGGAGTTCTCAAATGATTAAGCCCTTATATGTATGCATATATATATATATGTGTGTGTGTGTGTGTGTGTATATATATATGTTGGGTTCTGGTGAGAATGAAAGTTATGGTGAGTAGGGTAAAAAGGGATCTCCACCATTTAATGCATATTATGATGAGATGCATCGAAATACACCAGATCAATCCCCGTGTCAAACACGATTCATGGGTGGGTTTGAGATTTAATGTGATCATGGGTCCATATTCCTTCTTACCTTCTGACCTTGCTAGAGAAATATTTGTTGTCTTCAAGATCATTGAGAATGAAAGTCAAAATCTCATGAGCAAAGGTCAAAGTCATGCTAATTGAAGATGAGTCAAAGTCAAAGTCAAGCCTAGTTAGTTTGTTTATTGTGTTTTGTCTTTGTAATGTCCTTGGTATAAATAGGTTTTTCTTCTTCATTAAGCTAGGAGCACTTTGATGGATTACACTTTAGAGAGAAAAATATTGTAAATCAGAGAGTTGTAGTCTTTGGTTTGATCAATCAATATAATATGACATTTGGAATCAATTCTTATTGTTAATCTTGGTAGAAGTGCACATTTTTGGACACACAATTGGTATCAGAGCAATCAAAGATCAGAAATCAATCCACGAATTTGGAATTTTGGTCGAATCCTCAAGAACTCGTAAAGCTATCAGTCAAAATCCGATTTCAGTAAATTCTTGTGCTTTTGGACTTGATTTTGGTTGCATTAGATTCGAATTATGTAATAGAATGTTTCTTGTTTGAGTTGTTTGGTCCAATTCACAACTGTTAAGTGTGAATTTTGGATTTGTTGAAATATTTGTTCGAGACTGTGTAAGTACTGTAAAAGGATCAAATTTCAATTTGTAGTTGTTGTTGGTCGAAATCATGTATTAAATTTGTATTCGTTTTGTAATTGTGATCAAACTGGTGAAGTTTGGTTATCAGATTTGGAGTTTTGAAGGATTTGGAAGTGAAAAGGTGATCACAGACTTGAAAGTTTGAAAAACTCGCAAGATCTAAAGATTCCGCAAGTTTCAAGCTCAAGAACTCGCAGATCTTTGTGTTTGTGTCTTGATAAATATCCAATCCAAGTACAGAATTCGTAGTAGTCAGTGTACGAAAAATTCAAGAACTCTCAAACGCAACGTGCGGAAAGTATAGAATCCGCAGGACAAAGCCTACATAAAGTTACTGTTCACTTCTTCAATTTTCGGAAAGTTCAGAATCCGTTAACAGAAACTTATTAAAAGTTGTTAATTTTGTGTTTGAAGCTTTTCTAAGTCAAGAATCCACAGGACATTTCTTGCGAAAAGTGTACAAGACTTTTTGGATTTTTGTCTAAGGCAAGAACTTGCACACTGTTGTTTGCGAGAAGTCATGAATTCGCACACCGTTATCTGCGAAAAAGTCAGAATTCGTACCTCTCAGGCTGCAAAAAGCTAGAATCCGCAAGCTACAGCCTGCGAATTCTTCATATCCCGGGCACAATTATCTGCAGATTGTGGGATTACAGTGGTTTGCGAGAAGTGCTATATGTGGTTTGCGGAAAGTGATTCTTAGTGTTTTGCGAATTCTATACTTAGTCATTTTTTGACTGATTTTCTGAATTTTGAAAATTTCTGATTTTTGTTAACGATCAGTGCAAGCTTTTTCAAGATGACTTCAAGAGATGCTTTATCCATTGGAACTGATGTAAAACCACCCGTTTTGTTCAAGGGTGAGTAAGAGCGAAAGACGGGTGTTTGGATTTCATAGACCGACACGACAACGGAGAATACATAAAGGAGTCTATAGATGAAGGTGTTATGAAGCCAATCAAAGTAATTGTACCTGATGATGAAAATGATAGTTCTGACAGTGGTGATTGTAATGAGCCTCGAGAGCCCAAGACCAAGAAGTTAGTTGTTGACATCTCTAAATATTGAGCCGAACAAAAGAAGTGGCATAAGTCTGACAAACAGGCAAGGTCCCTACTTCTACAAAGTATTCCAAATGAGATATACATAAATATTGACAGCTAAAAAGCCACTGCAAAGGAGATGTGGGATCAGTTAGAAAAGATGATGATGGGATCTAAGGTTGGCAACTAGATGAAAATGGCAAACTGCATAAACAACTATGATAAGTTCAAAGCCAAGGAAAGTGAAAGATTGGAGGAGATATTTGACCGATTTGTTTCTTTGCTCAATGAATTTTCCAAGAACAAAGTAAAGAAGAACCAGATTGAAAACAATGTCAAGTTTCTGAGTGTTCTTCAACCTGAGTGGAAAAATTTGAACGACATTCCACTACATGAAGTGTATGAGATTCTCCGTCAGAATGAGTAGGAAGTTAAGGAGATGAGAGAAGAGAAAAAGAAGAGTGAGAAACCTGCTACTAACCCTATTGCTTTGGTGGTGGAGAAGAAAGAAAAGCAGAAGAAAAAGAAGGTTATTATTTCTGTCTCGGATGACAGTGAAAGTGTAGACCCAGATTCTGATGATGGAGAAAGTTTGAAACAAGCAATGGTTCTACTAACTCAAGCCTTCCAGAAGAAATTTTACAAGAAGTCGGGTTCAAACAGTCAGCGTTATTCGTCTGGGTCACGCAATTATGAGCACAAGGAAAGGGTAGAAGGAAAGAAGTATGGTGATAAAAGGTTTGAAGGAAAAATGTATGAAGAGAAAAAGCTGGAGGAGAAGAGATACGTGAACAAGTATGAGGAAAAGAAAGTGGATTAGCCATTCAAATGCCATAATTGCGGTAAGATCAGCCATTTTGCCAAAGATTGCCGGAAGCCGAAAGTCCGAAATTCAGATTACTACAAAAACAAGATTCTTTTGGCCAAGCAGAATGAGGCTGGAAAGGCACTAATGGCTGAGGATGACCACTGGCTAGATTTCACTGATTCTGAAGATAAGAGAGATGAAACAGCTCACATGTGCTTGATGGGGAAGAAAATGATAAGTCAGATGATGAATCATCGGATAAGGTAAATAATTTTTTAAAGAAAATGGAATCCATGATGGTAAAGCTTCAAGATCTTTAAAATAAACTTAAAAAAGAAAAAGGCATTATTGCGAAAAAAAATCAAATAATATTTGATCTCAACTAAGAAATTGTTGGGAATAAAATGTTGATTGATTCTTTGAACAAAGATGCCGACAATTTTGAAAAACAAAATATTTATTTAGAAAATCAAGTATCTGACGCTCAATCCAAGTTCAACTTGTGTGAACTTGAGAAGCAAGAGTTTGTTGTCAAATTTAATCAGTTGAAGCTTGAAAATAAAACTTTGCTGAAAAAGATAAATGGTTTGGAAGCTAAGCTTTATGCTAGAGGTCAAACGGACCAAACCATTATCTCAACAAGCCAAAGGAATTTAAACATTTTAAAGATAACTGGGGTATTGGGTATGACAACCCACATTTCTTAAAGAAAGCTATTAAAAAGTAGCCAGCTTTGTATAACTTTGATTTTTTGCAGCTGACTAAAAAATGCCCCAAGTTAAAACCCAGATTTGTCACCAAGTCATATGACGAAGTTAAGGCTAAGGAAGATTCAAACAGAAAAGACACAACCAAAATGCAACTACCATTCTGCCATGACAAGCTGAATGATAGTTATCTGTCTGAACAACCAACATTTTTATCCAATGATTATTTTCAAAGTTATTCTACTGAGAAAGGGAGACAAAACCAGTTGAAGCAAAGATTTATGTTCCTCCACTCATCTTGGAAAGTAAAATTTATGCGCTTGAAAACACTCTAGTAGATGAGAGGATTTTGGTTGATTTAGAGCAAATTATGTTTTCTACTATTATGTTGAACATTGATTTCAAATATGAAGTTACAAATGATAAATCAGAATCAGAAAGAGCATGTGAAAACAACTCCACTGATTCAAATGCTTCATCTTGTAAATATTTTATGGGCAATATTTTTGCAAACTCAAAACTTTCAGATTTTGAACAAACGCCTTATCAAAAGCAGTGTTCAAAAGAATTTAATGATTTTATGTTTCCTAAATCTTCTAAGGCGTCACAATCTGATGATGATGGTTATGTATTTGAGGATGAGGTTGATTTTTTAAATTCCGATGGATGCTTTGATGAGTGTGTTGAGAAGTTTGATTTCAATGCTAAACTTTCGGATCATTCTGATTTTGTGATCAAATCTGATTCTTTACCAAGTGTTTTTGAAAAAGGTGAATCGTCAACTAAAGTTGATGAAAGAGTTCTTGTGAGTACTTATTATGCAAAAGGTAAGAAGCAAAAGAAAAGTCACTCACAGAAACAGATCAACACTTGTAAGTCACATAAAAGACAAACTCTGAAATCTCATAGTTCAAACAATTCTAAATCTTATGTTTCAGATATGAGATTTAAAAGGTCTGAAGCAAAGCTTTAATGGAGACCAAAGAAGATTGAAGGGTCTACAAAATCATTTTCAGCATCTGATAGTGATGGAAAAAACTGTTAGTAGTTCTGATGTAGTTGATCACACTGCTTCTAATAAATCAAAACTTGTACTTCCTTGCAAGGTTTATACAATAAAGCAATTGATACAATAAGTAGTTCAGTGTTCCACATGCGGCCGAAATGATTTTGTTACTCGACAATATTCTAATAATTGTTTTGGATCATATCATATATATTATTCAAATGGTTTTCAAAAGAAAAGAAGACCCAAATTCAAATGGGTGCCAAAATCTGATGCTAACATGAAAGTACTCATCTTTAAATGGGTACCTAAACCGATTGTTACTTGATTTCTCCTATGTAGACCCGTCATATGTGGTACTTGGATTCGTATTGTTCCAAGCATATGACAGGGCAGAAAGATATTTTGTCTAATTATACAGAGAAATTTTGCGGCAACGTGCGTTTCGGTAATGACCATTTTTCACCAATCTTGGAATATGGAGACGTAGTTCAATAGAACGTAACGATCAAGAAGGTGAGTTATGTTGAAGGCCTAGGACACAACTTATTCAGCATTGGTCAGTTTTGCGACAAAGACTTAGAGTTGAACTTCAAGGCCAAGAGATGTTGTGTAAGAACTGAAGATGGAAAGAACTCTTGGTCGGCACTAGAAAGTCATACACGATCAATCTGTCCAATGTCAAGCCTGATAATGTTGTGTGTCTACTCTCTAAAGCCTCTATGAAACATAGTTGGTTATGGCATAGAAGGATGTCTCACCTCAATTTCAGATACATAAACAAGTTGGTGCAAGGAAATTTGGTCAAGGGATTATTTGAGCTAAAATACGAGAAAGGCCATCTATGTGATGCATGTGAGAAAGGCAATATGAAAAGAGCTTCTCACAAGCCTAAGCCTGAACAGATTACAAGTGTTCTGTTGGAGTTGCTGCACATGGATTTTTGTGGTTCAATGCGTACTCAAAGCATAAATGGCAAGAAATATGTCTTGGTGATTGTGGATGATTATTCAAGATACTTGGGTCAAATTTCTGAGATCAAAGGACGAGACTCCAGAAATAATCATCTCGTTCTTAAAGAGTGTCCAAGTGAATATGCAGAAGACAGTGAAGCTGATTCGAACAGATAATGGCACAGAATTCAAGAACAAGACTGTTGAAGATTATCTCGAATCGGTATGGATAACACATCAGTATTCTGCTGCTAGAAGGCTTGAACAGAATAGGGTAGTAGAAAGGCGAAACAGAACTCTTGTGGAGGCTGCTTGCACTATGCTTAATCAATCAGACTTACCTCTATTCTTATGGGCAGAAGTTGTTTCTACAACATGTTATACGCAAAACAGATCAATCATTCATTGTCGCTTCGGTAAAACGCCATATGCTTTAATAAATAACAGAACACCAAGCATTAAACATTTTCATATTTTTGGATGCAGGTCTTACGTGCTTAACGACAAGGAGAGCTTGAACAAGTTCAGTCTGAAAGCTGAAGAAGGGATTGTCATTGGCTATTCTTAGACATCAACATCGTATAGGGTTTACCTAAAGAATTCAAATATTGTTGTGGAGAGCGTAAACGTCAAATTTGATGAAGCTATGGAAACGACTTCTAAGCAAAACAGTTCAAAAGCCATTATTACAGGAGTATTAACTTATGGACAAATCAGTCCAGAACCTGGTTCTAAAGTTCCTAATTCCAATAGAGTTTCTATATCTACTTCACATTTAACAGAATTATATTTATTGTTTGAAAGTTTCTATGATGAGTTTCTAGGTACTAAATTGACTAAACTTGCTGTGATTGACAGTTCTGAAGAGTCAAGTAACAATCATCCAATCACATCAGATGTATCAACTGAATCAGTTCCCCCGATTTAGACAGAAACTCCAGTTCAAATAAATATTCAATCAATTGAAGATGCACAACATATTGTACAGCCAAAAGTTACACATTTAGTTGGATGTACAGAATTGCCTATTCTACAAACAGTAAGTGTTTCATCAATTGAAGCTTTTGCACCAGTTACTTCAACTGAACCCCAAAAAGAAAATCAAGGATTCTTAGATGATCAACATGATCAGTCTACTTATAATCCACTCCCTCACACAAAAAAGTGGACCAAGGCACATCCGGTACATCAGATTATCGGAGACATTTCTAAACCAGTGCAAACTAGGTTTGCTACAGCAAATGGATACATGTACGATTCCTTCTTGAACAAGATAGATCCTACTCGCGTATCAGAAGCTCTTGAAGATCCAAATTGGATTGTAGCCATGCAAGAAGAACTTAATCAGTTCGAGGCACTGAAAGTTTGGAGACTCGTGCCACGTCCAGAAGGAAAGACTATCATTGGAACTAAATGGGTGTTTAAAAACAAGAAAGATGAAGAAGGTATCGTAATTCGAAATAAAGCTTGACTTGTAGACAAAGGAAATCAACAAGAGGAAGGCATAGATTATGATGAAGCGTATGCACCCGTTGCAAGCATTGAGGCAATCAGAATGTTTCTCGCCTATGTTGCACACAAGAACTTCACATTCTATCAAATGGATGTGAAAACAGCCTTTCTGAATGGCATTCTAAAAGAAGAGGTGTACGTTTCACAACCAGAAGGGTTTGTCAACGTTGAAAAGCCAGATCATGTCTATATACTTAACAAGTCCCTCTATGGATTAAAACAAGCCCCTCGAGCCTGGTATGAAGTACTTTTAAAGTTCTTAGTCAAGTCAAGCTTCTCAAAAGGTAAAATTGATACTACTCTTTTCATCAAGAAAGAAAAAGGTGATATCATTCTCATACAAATTTATGTTGATGACATAATTTTTGGTTCAACAAACCCTAAGTACTATAAGAAATTTTTCTGCCCTCATGGTGTAACGTTTTCCAATGAGTATGATGGGAGAGATGAATTTCTTTCTCAGATTACATGTTCGACAATTTTCAACAGGGATTTTTATTAATCAATCAAAGTACATTTCCGATATTTTAAAGAAATTCAAAATGGAAAATTGGAGTTGAAACTAAGATTGGAGCTGATCTAAATGGTTTACCGAAAGAAATCGATAATTGTGCAAAGAGAGATATACCGAAAGAAACTTGGGTTTTTTTTACTTAATCAAAATTTAACATACCTAAGGATCCAACGAGAAAGTTGAATCTGGCCTCATCCAGTGGTTTAGTGAAGAGGTCGGCAAGCTGAAGATCTGTAGGAATGAAATGAAGTTCAATATCACCTTTAGAGACATGATCTCTTATAAAGTGATATCGAATATCAATGTGTTTAGATCTGGAGTGCAGCACCGGATTGTTAGCAATTGCTATTGCACTGGAGTTGTCACATATGATAGGTATTTGAGAGTAAAACTTGTCATAGTCTTGCAGTTGATTTTTCATCCACAAGATCTGTGCACAACAACTGCCAGCTGCAACATATTCAGCTTCAGCAAAAGAGGTAGATACCGAATTCTGTTTCTTGCTGGACCAGTTGACCAAATTTCCACCTAGTAATTGACAGCTTCCAGTTGTACTTTTCTTGTCTACCTTAGACCCTGCAAAATTAGAATCTGAATAGCCAATAAGATCAAAAGTTGAGTCCTTGGGATACCAAAGACCCAGATTCATAGTACCCTTTAGGTACCGAAAAATGCGTTACACAACCGCCAAGTGAGAATCCTTGGGATTGGCTTGATAACGCGCACACAGACACGTAGCATACATGATGTCAGGTCTACTAGCAGTAAGATAAAGAAGAGACCCTATCATCCCTTTATAATTCGTGATATCAACTGACTTACCAGCTGGATCAGCATGAATTTTAAGAGGTGGTGTCATTGGAGTTTTCATGGGAGAGCAATTTTCAAAATCAAACTTCTTTAATAAATCACAAATATATTTACTCTGATTTATGAAAATACCTTTAGAAGTTTGTTTAATTTGAAGACCAAGAAAGAAAGTAAGCTCATCCATCATACTCATCTCATATTTTCTTTTCATGAGAGAGGCAAACTCCTGACAAAGAGATTCATTAGTGGCACCAAAGATGATGTCATCTACATAGATGTTGGGAACTGAAGATGTGAACAAGTCTTTAATGCTGCTAGTTCAGAATTACTACTACCAGAGGACTTCAAAGTTAATATTGCTGAGTATTACTACTGATAGTAGAATTAATACTACTAGTCAAAATTAGTGCTGCTTGAACAAAGTTAGTACTGCTTAGCTAGTTAGTACTGCTAGAAGTTAGTGCTGCTTAGTAGTTAATGCTGCCAAGACTCAGTTAATGCTGCTTCTAAGATAAAGTGAAGATAATGATGAAGAGATCATGGTTAAAGATAAACATGGAAAGCTGAAGATATTCATGGAAGCTTAGAGATAATGATAGAAGATATTCTGGAGATATTGTATAAACTGTAATTATCTTTTATCTTCAGTATATATATTGTATAGTTTAGAATAGTGAAAAAACTTTTAATTTAATTCATTCTATGTTTATGTTCTAGAGAGAAAATCAACCTCAAGGCATAGTTCCTAATTCTAGAGAAGTAGAATTCGTCTTGAAAGAGTCTGTTCTTCAAGATTGAGGTTGAGTGTGTAATCTTGTGATTTTAATCATTCAATACAAGTTTACAAGTTGTTAATCATATACTGTTTGTTTACTGTTACATTGAACATCAAAGTGTTTTTCCGCAACTTCTTTGATATTGTTTCTGAGTATTCATAATTCTTGTTGAGAATTCGATCCTGACAAGTGGTATCAGAGCAAGTTCTCTCAGAAACATCTATTCATTCATCATGGAAAACTTTGCAGAATCAAACAGTACTCTAGTCTCAAAGGTTCCAATGCTCAGACCCAATGAATTCGATATGTGGAAGATCAGAATCAAGCAGTACATACTCCTCACTGACTATTCTATGTGGGACATCATTGAGAATGGCCCTTCTGAAGCAGGAAAGATTGGTGCAGATGGAAAGAGAACTCCACCAAAAACTGATGCTGAAAGAAAGACTAGACAGACAGAGATGAAATCCTTGAGCACTTTGCTCTTGGCTATTCCCAATGAATATCAACATCAGTTTTGCAACTGCACTGATGCAGAGATGCTCTAGAATGCTCTAGAGAAGAGATTCTCAGGTACCAAAAGTACCAAGAGAAATCAGAAAGCCATTCTGAAGCAACAATATGAGAACTTTATGTCAACCAAGAATGAGTCCATGACTCAAACTTTTGACAGGTTCAACAATCTTCTTGGTGAACTAGCTACAGTGGGAGTACAAATTGATCAAGATGATCTAAACAGGAAATTCCTAAGGTCCCTGAGTGATGAATGGACCATGTATACAGTGTCTTTCAGACAGAATGATCAACTGGAAGAAAAGGAACTTGATGATCTATATAATGATCTAAGAGTTTTTGAATCTGAGGTAGAGGCTAAGAAGAGGCCTTCTGGGTATGTTCACAATGCTGCACTCCTTTCAGCATCAATTGATTCTACTTCCAATCCTGAATCAGTTAATGCTGCCAATTGAGCAAATCAAGAGAAAGGCACTGAAACTGTATTTGAAGCCTTTCTAGCCAGTCATGGAAACTCTTCTCTTATTAATGATGACTTGGAACAACTCCATCCAGATGATCTTGAAGAGATGGACATTAAATGGCAGATGGCCATGCTCTCTATGAGAGTTAAGAAGTTCATCAAAAGAACTGGGAGGAACAACTTCTCCCAAAGAAGAGAAGATGGAGCAGGTTTTGACAAGTCTAAGGTGGAATGCTATAAATGCCATCAAAAGGGACACTTTGCTAGGGAATGCAGAAGTGGAGTGTCTCACAACAACAACCATCAGCAGACACAATCTGGAAGCTTCAATAATAACAGAAACTCTGCACAAGCCCTTGTCTCTCAACAAGGTATGGGGTTTGATTGGAGTGATCAAGCTGAAGAGGCCATTCAAAACCAAGCTCTAATGGCAGAGGTGTCTGATCTCCCAACAGAGGTAACTTCCAATCTATGTTCTCAAAATTGCATTAACACTGTTAAAAGGTATAGGGATCACAATCAGAACATGAGTGATGACCTTAAGAGATTGGAAAAGGACATAAAAGATTATGTGAGGATAGTTGAGAGATTTGAAGAGCAGATTAAGGGTTTTCAAGCCAATGAGCTTCAACACTCTTATGACACAAACTACTGGAAGTGGGAGAAGAATGACTTAGAACTTCAACTGACCAGATCCAAAGAAGAGAGTGAAAAGCTAAGAGGAGAGCTAGCTAAAGTTAAACTAGATGTAGAAAAGTTTTCCAATGCTTCCAAAGCAATGGATTCTTTGCTACAAACTCAGATTCATGATAAACTGAGAAGAGGAATAGGGTACAATACCACACCACCACCCTATAACAACAACTACATCCCTCCTAGTTCAGATTTGTTAGAAACAAAGGATAGGAAGGACCTACCTAAGGGAGCCACTGAGATAGATCCCTTAGATGAAGTAGTTGTTAAGGATAAAACTAAGAAAGAAGTTGTCAAGGATAAAGACAACACTGTGAGTGTTGAGATTCCTATAGAAAACCACATAATCACCAATGAGGGATGTGGAAAGCATTGGATCAAGTCCAATGAGATAGAGAAGACTGAGGGAAAGAACAAGAAGGTTCACTATAAGCATACCACTGTTGTGAACCCTATCCCTTGCAAGCAGTGTGCATGCAATAAATCTAAGCCCCAAAAACATGATAAACCAAGGGGAAATCAGAGAAACTGGAATAACCAATGGGCACAAAAACAAGGCATTGATCTGAGTAAAATCAATAGACCAAAGCCTTGTTTCATATGTGGAAAGTTAAACCATTTGGCTAAGTACTGTTTCTTTAACCCTATTAACCAACAGATGAACTTTCAAAGATTTGTGCAAAAACCTGTTGGTTATAGGAAGGCTGGAAAGAAACATGTGATGAAGAAATCTGTTGAAACTAAAGGCCCCATAAAGAAAAAGGTTTTAAAAGAAAGTATTAAAATATGGGTGCCTAGAAGCACTAAAACTGTTAGTACTGCTGACAGAGATAGTGCTGCTAGAAGCATTACTGTTGCTAACACAGTTACTACTTCTAACAAGGTTAGTACTGCTAAGAATGCAAGTGCTGCTAATGCAGTTAGTACTTCTAAAACTAGTACTGCTTCTAGCAAATGTGTTTCCAAGCCTATCATTGTGACAAAGTACTCCAGAAATGAGGAGTCAAAGTTTAAAATCTTGTCAAGAAAGAATGCAAGTATTTTGATGAGAAAGGGGTACCCAAGACCACTTTGGCTTGGGTTCCTAATTCATACTAACTGATTTATCTTAGGTGCAGGGCAACCAACAGCTCAAGGGGAAGAGCATATGGCATGTTGATAGTGGTTGCTCTAGGCACATGACAGGCAACATGTCATGCCTTCAGGATTTCAAGCATATCAATGGAGGACATGTTGCTTTTGGAGATAATCTTATTGGTGGTAAAATAAGTGGCAAAGGTAATGTTACAAAAGGTAAGATGACATTTGAGGATGTCTACTATGTTGATCAATTGAAGTACAACCTGTTAAGTGTATCACAGGTTTGTGACAAACAACATGGCATATTATTTACTAATATAGAGTGTATGATCCTTGCTCCAGGGTTCAAAGTAGTTGATGAAAGCATGATACTACTTAGAACTCCAAGAAAGGACAATGTTTATTGTCCAGATATGGACAATGTTGATAGTGATTCATCCCTGAACTGTCTTGTTTCAAAAGCTTCTGTGGATGAATCCTCTCTATGGCACAGAAGGATGTCTCACATGAATTTCAAGACTATGAACAAACTTGTTAAAAACAACCTTGTAAGAGGTTTACCATCAAAAGTCTTTTCATGTGATGATCATTGTGTTGCTTGTCTTAAAGGCAAACAGCACAAAACTTCTCATAAGACCAAAGAGTTAAATATTGTTTCTTCTTGCCTCCAATTATTACATATGGATCTGTTTGGTCCTACAAATGTCATGAGTATAGGCAAGAAATGTTACTGCTTAGTTATTGTTGATGATTACTCTAGATTTACCTAGGTATATTTTCTAAGGACTAAGGATGAGACAAGTGGACTGATCAAATCCTTTATTCTAAGAATTGAAAACCAAACTAATCAAAAAGTAAAAGTCATTAGATCAGATAATGGGACTGAATTTAAAAATCTTGATCTAAACACCTTTTGTGAAGAGAAAGGCATTGAGAGACAATATAGTGCTCCTAGACTCCTCAACAGAATGGAGTTGCTGAGAGGAGAAATAGGACACTAATAGAGGCTGCTAGATCTCTGTTGGCTGATTCAAAACTGCCAATTACCTTCTGGGCTGAAGCAGTTAATACTGCCTGTTATGTCCAAAACAGAGTTCTAGTGGTCAAGCCAAAGAACAAGACCCCATATGAGCTTTTAAATAAAAGAAAACCCTTTATTGGAATTTTCAAACCTTTTGGGTGTTCTTGTACAATTCTCAATACTTAATCTCACTTAGGTAAGTTTGATAGCAAAGCAGATGATGGATTTCTTGTTGGTTACTCATCTCAGAGTAAGGCTTACAGAGTTTTTAACTCTTCTTCTAGAATAATTGAAGAAAGTGACAATGTCAAATGCAATGAGAACACACCAAATTCTATTGGGTCTGGTCCTCAGTGGCTATTTGACATTGATTCACTAACTAACTCTTTTGGTTTCAGTAGTGATGATTATGCAGGTTCAGGGAGTGGAGGATCAGGAACTACCCAAGTCCAAGACATTATATCTAAATTTGTGATCTTTCCCATACCCACAGTGGATCCTGTTGAAGACTGTGAAAAGGAACCACCTACTGGACCAAGTAAGAGTGAAGAAAGTAGAGATGAGGAGACTCAAGACAATAAAGAATTAGAAGTAGCTGCTGAAAACACCTCAGTTGAGTTGAATGACTCCAATCTAGAGGTGGGACTTAATGAAGAACCTAATCATCACACCAGAATTCAAAAGAATCATCCTCCACAGCTGGTAATAGGAGATATATCCTCTCTTATGATGACTAGAAATCAAAGCAGGCTGCAAGAAATGCAAGACCAACAGCACACAGTGCTTTCTTGCTTTTTATCCCAGCTTGAGCCTAAGAAGGCACATGATGCTATGAAAGAGTCCAGTTGGATAGAAGCAATGCAAGAATAGCTACTGCAATTCAAGCTGCAAGATGTTTGGGATCTGGTAGACCTTCCTAAAGGCCAAAGAACAATAGGAACAAAATGGGTCTTCAGGAATAAGAGAGATGAAAGAGGCATAGTGATAAGGAATAAAGCAAGGCTGGTGGCTCAAGGGTATACACAAGAAGAGGGAATAGATTATGAAGAAGTACTTGCACCTGTAGCCAGGATAGAAGCAATTAGATTATTCCTGGCTTATGCTTCTTATATGAAATTCAAAGTCTATCAAATGGATGTAAAAAGTGCATTTCTCTATGGCTCGATTGAAGAAGAGGTATATGTCTGTCAACCACCAGGGTTTGAAAACCCAAGCTATCCAGACAGGGTATACAAATTGAAGAAAGCACTTTATGGACTGCATCAAGCTCCAAGAGCATGGTTTGACACTCTGTCATCCTATCTCTTGGAAAATGGCTTTGAAAGAGGAGTCATTGATAAGACTCTATTTATCAAGAGAAAGAAGAAGGATATCTTGCTGGTCCAAATCTATGTTGATGATATCATCTTTGGATCTACAAGAGACAACATGTGCAAGGAGTTTGAGGAACTAATGCATCAAAGGTTCAAAATGAGTTCCATGGGGGAACTTACTTTCTTCCTTGGCCTCCAAGTTCAACAGAAGTCGGATGGAATATTTGTCTGTCAGTCCAAGTATGTGAAGGACATTCTAACCAAGTTTGGTTTCTCAGATTCAAAACCTGCCAGCACACCTATGGAGACACACAAGCAAATAACAGCAGATCTTGAGGGGGAGGATATGGATGTTCATCATTATAGATCCATGATTGGCTCTCTCATGTATCTTACAACCTCTAGGCCAGATATAATGTTTCCAGTCTGTGTATGTGCAAGATTCCAAGTTAGGCCAAAGCAATCTCACTATCAAGCTGTTAAGAGGATATTCAGATATCTCAAAGGGCAACCCAGATTGGGGCTTTGGTATCCTCATGACTCATCTTTTGACTTACTTGCATACTCAGACAGTGATCTAGGTGGAGCAAACTTGGACAGAAAATCTACTTCTGGAGGATGTCAGTTCTTGGGTGCAAGACTAGTTTCATGGCATTGCAAGAAACAAACCACAGTGTCCACATCTACAACAGAGGCAGAGTACATAGCAGCTGCAAGTTGCTGTTCTCAAGTCTTATGGATTCAGAATCAAATGCTGGACTATGGGGTAACCTTTCTACACACTCCAATTTTTATTGATAATAGCAGTGCTATTAGCATTGTGAATAATCCTGTCAAGCACTCAAAGACAAAGCATATTGAGATCAGGTATCACTTCATAAGAGACTGTAATGAAAAGAAACTTATTCAAGTTGTAAAGGTTCATACTGACAACCAGTTTGTTGATCTATTCACCAAAGCCTTTGATATGGGTAGATTCAATTTCTTGGTAACAAGTGTGGGAATGATCAACTCTGAATAAGCACCTTCTCAAAAAGTGGTTAAATACCTATATTTTATTTAGTCTTGGTGTTACTAATCTTTCTTTTCAGGGAATACATAGCAGTACTCAGTTCTTCACAAAGCTTAAAAGTGTATGTATGATAAATGCTGCCAGTGCATTGTTAATACTGCCAGTGCATTGTTAATACTGCCAGTGCATTTTTAATACTGCCAGTGCACAGTTAATACTGCTTTCAGTTAATACTGCTTTCAGTTAATACTGCTCTCAGTTAATACTGCTAGTTAGTTAAAACTGCTAGTGGTTAATACTGCTCTCAGTTAATACTGCGAGTTTGTTAATACTGCTAGTGGTTAATACTGCTCTCAGTTAATACTGCTTGTCCGTTAATACTGCTCTAGGTTAATACTGCTTATGTCCCGAATACTATAAATACCCTTTTCCCGCCTAAAAAGTTCATAACGACCCTTTGCATACTGTTCACTTGCGCTCTAACCCTTCTCTCTCAAGTTCAAAGTTTTCAGGCAAGAAACTTCAAGATCAATGGCATCAATGGCATTTATAGACGAGCACAATGAAATCGCGATGCTACAAAAGCCCAAACAGGCCGCTGGTTTCCACCAGATTGTGGATTTCCTCAAGACAAGTCATATTGCCATGCTCTCACTGTATCGCCATCCATCTATCTCGAGCATCAAAGGCAATTCTGGGCAAATGCCACCATTGTTACTGAGAATGGTGTGCAAATGATCAAGACAAGGGTGTGTGACAAACCCTTGACATTTACTGAAGAGGTAATTCGCATCAGTCTACGTCTAGACGATGCCTCTGGTATAACTTCTATCTCTAATGATGAACTGTTTTCTACTCTTACAAGAATGGGGTATGGAGGCCCATTGGGTGTGTTCAAGTTCTCAAAAGCAAAATTTTCACCTCAATAGCGTTTCTTTGTCCATACCCTTATGCATTGTATCTCTAAAAAGACTACTGGCTGGAGTGAGTTCAGTAGCACCATTGCTTATGCTTTGGTATGCTTAGCCACTGCCAGAAAGTATAATTTTTCCCAAATGATTTTTAATGATATTGTCTCAAACCTGGGAAGTAAAAAGAGTTTTTATATGTACCCCAGGTTTGTACAAGAAGTAATAACCCATGAATTGACGGATATACCTCATTTTGATGGGGTATATGTACCAAAAATTCCCAAAGGTAAGGTTTTTTCAAACATGAAAATATCCCCTCTGGACTCGGAAGGAGTTGACACCCCATTGTTCTCTACAATGATGGTGGTGTCCCACACTGATGAAGGTATGGCAGCAGGGTCAAGGCCCCCATTAGACCAACCCACTGCTAGCCAATCCCAACCTTCCCACCCTAAATCAATTCCCCAGTCTCTTCTTGATAAACCAACTACACCAATCACCCAAACATACAAAAGGAAACAGGTAAAGAAGGCTCCTTCCCTTCTTGTACCATCAACCCCTAAGCCTTTAAGCCCTCTAAGGGAGGATTCTCCCTTAGAGAATATCTACAGGGAAACCACAAGGGTGTCTCCCAACCCCAAGGAGGTGCTCTCTGAGGAGGAGGAAGAGCATATGGGTGAGAAGGCTGCCACTACTTCTGCTAGCACAGTGAAGGTCAGTGGTAACATCTCTAAGACCTTCCCCATGACAACTTTGGGTGAGAAATCAACCAAAGGACCCCGGTTCCAAGAAACCAAGGGGGTAGCTGGTGCTTCTGCTAGGCAGAAGGCCACTATCAAAAGATCCAAGGATCCCTCAAGGATGGGCAAAACATCCAAAAAGGGTGAGGACAGAACTGACACTGATGAATTGATGGCAAAACTTTCCAAGGATCCTTCAAGGGTGGGTAAAACACCTAAAGAAGGTGAGGATAGATATACTTACTGGGAATTGATTGAAGCATTAGCCAACATTAATGTTGATGTGGTTAATCAAGGAAAGGATATCAAAGAATTGCAGCAAGTGGTTCTCTCCCAACAACAGCAGATTTTCAAACTCAAACAAATGGTGGGAAAGCTCATGGTCAAGAAAAGAAGAGGTCAGTTTGTTCTCAGAAGGAGAAAGGAGGCAACCAACATAGAAAATGTCCATGCTTCCAAAAAGGGGGAGAATTCTAGCTCAGAACAGATAGATCAACAGTTTGAGGGGGAGTTTGTTGAAGAAAAGAAATCTGCAGAAACAACACCAGCAACAGTTACAACTAAAGAAGCAGAAATGGTTACTACTGCTGAGCCAAAACAAGCAGCAGAAACTGTTAGTACTGCTGAAACTTCACAAGCAGCAGTAACAGAGTTAACACCAACAGAGATTGAAGTAGCTGAAATGCTCATCAAAGCAAAGAATGACACTCCCAAAGCAAAGGGAGTGGTCATAAATGAAGGGGGAGCAAAGAAAATAGAGAAGAAAGAAATGGCTGCAGATGCAAGGAAAAAGGGAAAAGCAAAGATGATAGAATCTGATCAACCATCTAAAAAGCAAAAGATGATTGAGTCAGATGAAGCATTAGCAAAGAAAGTACAAGAAGAGTTAGATCAAGCAGAAAAGGAGCAGGTTGAAAAAGATAGAGAAATGGCCAGAGCACTTGCAAATGAGTTAAATGAAGCATTCCAGAAAAGGCTGGAAACAGAGAAGGCAAAGCAAATAGCAATGAGATTGAGAAAGGCTATGATGTCCAGAACAAGTGCTAAGAAGAGAAGACCTTCACAAACTTACCTTGCCACTCAGGAAAGAAACAAAATGATAACTTTCTTGAGGAGTGCAATTGGTGTAAAGAAAGAAATGTTTGTGAAGATGACTTTTGATCTAATCAAGGATCTCTATGAGAAAGAAATGGGGAAGCTGAAGAGTAATGAAAAGGATAGAGTGGAGTTTGAAAAGAAGGCCAAGGAGAGACATGATGTGAATATTAATCAACCATTCCCTGAAAGTGAAGAGGGAACTCCTATCAAAGAAAAGGCAGAGAAAAAGGAAGAAAAGAAGAAGGAAGCTACTTTAGGGCAAGTTCAAGAGACTCTGAAGAGAACTAAAATGATGGCTAAAAGAAAGAAGATTGTAAAGAAGCCTAGAGTAGAAGAAGAGCAAAAGGTTGCTGAAGAAGAAGAGGCACCTAAGAATGAGGCTGAAACTCAGGAAGTACCACAGAGTTCAGATGTAAACATGTACATGGTGGTAATGGATAAAATTCCAAAGCCTATTTCAGCTGAACCTGTTGGATTCAAACCTCCTGAAGTTATCCATGTTGATCCAAACTCTCTCAGTGATTTGATAACGACCCTCTTTTATACTTAGTGAAAGTTACGTTATTATATGTATTAGTGTTTCATCATCAGCGATCAGACTGAGTCTGTTCAGTTATCGCTGATGACCTTTCTGTAAACATTAATATGTATGTGTTTCACTTTCAGCGATCAAACTGAGTCTGTTCAGTTATCACTGATCGTTTCCTATGTAACACAGTTAACGTAATCCCTGAAGACAAGTCTCGCGTCAACATAGTTCATAACTGAATCGAAGACGAAGCCACTGAACAATAGATAAGTCTACTAGTGACCTGATGCGGATATCAGCAAAGACCAGACAAATCTACTTACGCGAAGAAGCCTGAGGAAAAGCTTCAGCGATAGCTGAACTTCTTTATCTCTGGAAGAAGAGATACTCAGCGATCAACGATCACAAAGCTTATGCCTCAAGTTTTCTTTTGTCTTACCTTGCACAACTAGTACGATGTGTCAGAACGGACAAGTCTCTGCCACAAATCGTACACCAACTCTGTCAACTACACTGTTCATAAAGTGGCCAAAAGCATGTCTCCAAAAGTGAGACTACCAAAGCCAATCTATGAATGCCACGTGTAAAGTACCCTGCCATGCATTTAATGCATAGGGTATAAATAGGAAGCTCACTCCTTCATCTGAAGGTGTGCTCAATCCTTGAACTCCAAAAAATAGAAACCCTTGTTTTCTATCTCTCTAAAAATCCCCCATTCTCTAAATTTCTTGTGCAACCATCTTAGTGTTTCTTAAGTTTGTTTAGATTGAGTCTGTCTTAATCTTATTCCGCAACAAACTTGTAAATTGTATTTTGATTTATCAATAAACAATTTATTAAACTGTAATTTCTGTGTTTGTATTCAACCCCCCCCCCCCTTCTACAAACTTGTTAAGCACCTTCGGGACCAACAAGTGGTATCAGAGCAGTTTGTTTAATCAAATAAACAAGATCTTGCTGTATACTCTTCCTTGCTATTTTAAAATGGCACTAAACACAAACACAAACTACTATGATAATGGTTCACTTTCTAAACCTCCTCGATTTAGCAGAGATAACTTTTCTCTATGGAAAAATCGAATGATGCTATTTCTTGAAGGTGCGGATCCTACTATACCTGAATATATAGAAAACGGACCCAATGAACCTGTTAGAATTATAGCTGCGGTTCCCGCTACTGCCACCACTGAAGCTGTCCCTGAACGATATGTCGTTAAGGAAATAAGACAGTGGAGTGATGAAGATAAAAAGAAGGTAGGCATAGATGCAAGAGCAAAGACCATTATATCAATGGCTCTGCCTGATGAAGTTTTCCATTCCATCATACATCTAAAAACTTCTAAAGAAATGTGGGAAACCATATGTGTTCAATATGAGGGCACCACTGAAATCCAAGAGACCCGAAAGATTAACTTGGTAAGACAGTATGAAAGTTTTATCGCTGGTAAGAATGAATCTCTTTCTGACATTCATCAGCGGTTTAACTGCCTGATCATTGACCTAAGAACTGTTGGAAGGACCTATTCTAATTCTGAGGTCCTAACAAAATTCTTGGAAAGTCTTCCTGAAAGCTGGGACAGTTATTCAATATGTCTTAAGCTGAGAAAGGACTTACATACTCTCTCTCTAAGCACTCTGTATGGAATATTGCTCAACTATGAGCAATCTAATCTCCTGAAGAAGAATCTTGTAAAAGATTCTAAAGACTCCAAAAGCACTGCTGTTGCTTTAGTCTCATCAGAGATAATTCCATCCCAGCGATCTACTCTCACCATCACTGAGTTAGATTCTGAATCTGAGGATTTATCAGACCCTGATCTTTCAGAGTTTAATGAGTCCTTAGCACTCTTGACAAACTCTTTTAAGAGATTTGCAAGAAAGAGTAACTTCCGAAGAAGTAAACCTCTCTCTCTTACTGAAAAGCCAAAATCAACTCCGGTTGATAAGGCTACAGCCACTTGCTATAACTGCGAAAAAATTGGACATTTTGCTAGTGAGTGCAGGTCTAAGAAGGTCTTCAAACCTTCTACCTCAAGAAGATCCAGTGATGACAAATACCATAAGCTGAAAAACAAATATCAAAAGCTGAAAAGCTATCAGCAAAAAGGTAAAGGTCTCATCGCTGAAGAACATGACTGGGCTGAATCAGAAGAATCATCTTCTGATGAAGAAGAAGTCGCTAATCTTTGCCTCATGGCTGAGATTAAGGAAGAAGTAGAAGAACCATCTGAACCTTCTATGAGCTACATATCATCTCAGGTATCTATCTCTACAAATCCCTCTCTGCCTGAAGCTGAGAGAAGTCGCGCTGTTGATGTGCTGACGATTGACCTTTATAATGCTCTAAACGACAAAACTCAAGCTGAAAATAAAAATGTTTATTTAACACAAGAGCTAGAGAAATGTCATGAAAAGATCAGTGAACTAAATCTTTTAGAAGAAAAGCTAAAAGATCAAGTCATTATAAATGAAATCATCAGCATTGAACGCGAACAAGCCATCGCTGCTCTAAAAGCAGAAAAGGCTCATGTTGAAAAATGGTGCAAATCATCAACAAAGATCTCTGAGATAATAAATGCTCAAACTCCTGAAAGTGATAAAACTGGTCTTGGTTTTTGGACACCACAGGATGATCCTAAAGAAGAAAGTTCCTCGCTTAAGTTTGGAACTTTTGTCACATCTTTCTTTGACACTTCTTATAATCAATTCTATCCCTGTTCTTCTTCTAATCCCATCCCTGAGGAGATATCTGCAAAATCTAAGCCTGCAGATAAAGGAAAGTCTATTCTCTCTCAGAAGGCATCCAAGAAAACCAAACTGAAAGTTCCCTACAAACCTTCAGTGGATAAACCTTTTAGCTCAGTGACAGAAATCTTTGATATCTGTCCTCCAAAGCTGAAGGTTGATCTAAAGCCCGTAAAATCTGAAGAAATGAAAATTCCTCCCAGATCTCGTGCTAAAGGCATTCTTGGAGCTGGACCTGCTCATCTTAAGTTTTCAAAACCTTTTGGTTATAAATCCACCATCAGATATAGAAAATGTTATCACTGTGGATTCACTGACCATATTGCGAGCAAGTGTCCAAATACCACCGAAGCTGATAAAACAGCCAAAGTGAAGAAAAATGCCTCTAAGGCAAATAAAGTCACCAAAGTGAAAAATACCACTAAGGTTAAGAAATTAACCAAAGTGAAGATTACCACTGAAGCTGAATCTTCCTTATCCACTAACTCTGAAGGACCCATTGAAAAGTGGGTACCAAACAAAGCTTAATCTTCCTTATGTATGCAGGGATCAAAGGGCATCTGGTATCTCGATAGCGGATGTTCTCGTCATATGACTGGACAAAGAGACCTGCTCACTGAATACAAGGAAGAGAAAGGTCCCTCTGTGACCTTTGGTGGAAATGGAAAAGGATTTACCCGTGGGTTTGGTGTCCTCAGCAATGGGACAACTACCTTTCGAAGAGTCGCTTATGTAGATGGACTGAAGCACAATCTTCTAAGCATCAGTCAGCTATGTGACAAAGACTACGAAGTTCGCTTTTCTAAGAAAGCATGTTCAGTGGTAGATGAAAAAGGAAAACTTGCTCTCAGTGGTTATAGAAGAGAAAATGTCTATGTAATAGATATGGACTCTACTATCACTGATAACTTATGTTTTCTCTCTAAGGCCTCTTCTGATGTCAACTGGCTATGGCATAAAAGGCTCTCTCATCTAAACTTCAAAACCCTGAATTCTCTCTCATCTAAGGAACTGGTTTCTGGTCTTCCTCAGCACTCATATGCTAAAGAATCTCTCTACTCAGCATGTGAAAAAGGAAAACAAACAAGAGCTAGTTTCAAGTCGAAACAAGTTTCCTCAGTAACAAGTCCTCTTCAGCTCTTGCATATGGATCTATTTGGCCCTGTCAATATCCAATCAATAGCTGGAAAGAAATATACGCTTGTCATTGTAGATGAATATTCTCGCTACACCTGGGTTATTTTTCTTCGCTGCAAGAATGATACTCCAGAAGAACTAATATCTTTTGTCAAAAAGATGGAAGTGCTGAATAATCTTACTGTTCGATCAATAAGGAGTGATCATGGAACTGAATTCAAAAATAGTTCCCTGAACAATTTCTTTGAGAACAAGGGAATCTCTCACAACTTCTCTTCAGTAAGAACACCTCAGCAAAATGGAGTCGCTGAAAGAAGAAACAGAACGATCATAGAAGCTGCTAGATCAATGCTCAGCGATTCTCACCTCCCTACTCAATTTTGGGCAGAAGCTGTAAACACTGCATGTTTTACTCAAAACAGATCGCTGATAATAAAGCGATTTGGGAAGACAGCTTATGAACTCTTTCTTGGAAGGAAGCCTTCTATCAGCTTTCTTCATATCTTTGGTTGTCAGTGCTTTATCTTAAACAACAAAGATCAACTTGGAAAGTTCGACCCAAAAGCCGATGATGGAATATTTTTAGGATATTCCTCCATCTCAAAAGCCTACAGAGTTTTCAACAAAAGAAGACAAACCGTAGAAGAAACCATTCATGTCACGTTTGATGAAACGCGCTCAGCGAACTCTAAACCAATCGCTGACAATGAAGAACTGAATACGTGGATGATCTCTCACTATAAAGGAACTGAACCTTTCTTCTCAAACCAACAGCACACTGAAACTCCAGCTGCTGATGAAGAACCAAGTATCATACCTCCCACCGCTGAATCCAACTCATGGATTTCAGCTGAACCTCTAAACACACTTCTACCATCAAATCCATCTACGTCTGAAAACCCTTCTGAAAGTATTGGTGTATCTAATGTTCAACAATTACTAGCTGATGAACCTCAAGCATCTTCATCAGTGACTGCTCCTATTGTTGATCCTATCACTGAAATAAGCAATCTTGCTCCTGCTCAGAGATGGACCAGAGATCACCCCATAGATCAAATTCTTGGTAATCCAGATGCAGGTATTCAGACACGACGAAGCTCAGGTAATATCTGTCTCTTTGTAAACTTTCTCTCCTTAATAGAACCAAAGAAGACTGATGATGCCCTCAGAGATCCAAACTGGGTCAGCGCTATGCAAGAAGAGCTGACTGAATTCTCTCGAAACAAAGTTTGGAATCTCGTTCCTAGACCATCTGATAAAACTGTAATAGGCACCAAATGGGTGTTTAGAAACAAGTTAGATGAACATGGAATTGTAACCCGCAACAAGGCTCGACTTGTTGCTCAGGGATACAGACAAGAGGAAGGCATAGACTATGATGAAACCTTTGCCCCTGTGGCCAGGCTCGAAGCAATTCGACAATTCTTAGCTTATGCAGTCTATAAAGACTTCATCGTTTATCAAATGGACGTAAAATCAGCTTTTCTGAATGGAAAACTGAATGAAGAAGTTTATGTAGAACAACCACCAGGGTTCTATGACCCTAAGCATCCAAATTATGTTTATAAATTGGATAAGGCTCTCTATGGTTTAAAACAAGCCCCTCGTGCTTGGTATGACACTCTCTCATCTTTTCTTATCTCTGAAAATTTTGAACGTGGCAAGATTGATAATACGTTATTTTTCAGGAAGATAAAAGGTCATATAATTCTTGTACAAATATATGTCGATGACATAATATTTGGTTCTACTAACCCATCTCTATGTACTCGCTTCGCTGAAAGAATGAAGAAAGAATATAAAATGAGTATGATGGGTGAGCTGACATATTTTCTTGGTCTTCAGATTAAACAATCTGACAAAGGTACTTTTATCTGCCAAGGTAAGTATGTTAAAGACATGCTGAAGAAGTTTGATTTAACACAAACTTCAGCAATGAAAACTCCTATGGCACCACCACTGACACTTAACAAGGATCCATCTGGAAAACTTGTTAATGTCACTGCCTATAGAGGAATGATAGGCTCATTGCTGTATCTTACAGCAAGCCGACCTGACATCATGTACTCTACTTGTTTATGTGCACGCTATCAATCTGAACCCAAGGAATCCCATCTGATCGCTGTAAAGCGAATTTTCAGATATCTGAAAGGAACTCCTAACCTAGGTCTTTGGTATCCCAAAGACTCAGGGTTCGATCTAACTGGTTATTCTGATAGTGATTTTGCAGGCTGTAAACTTGACAGAAAAAGTACCACTGGTGGATGTCAACTCTTGGGAGGAAAGCTGGTAAGCTGGACAAGCAAGAAGCAAAATTCTGTGTCCACTTCCACAGCTGAAGCTGAATACGTAGCCGCTGGAAGCTGTTGTTCACAAATCTTATGGATGAGAAATCAACTATTAGATTATGACCTTCAGCTGTCAAAGATTCCTATCTATTGCGACAGCACTAGTGCTATCGCTATAGCAAATAATCCAGTGCTACATTCAAAGACAAAACACATAGAGATCAGATATCACTTTATCAGAGATCATGTGATGAATGGTGATATTGAACTTCACTTTATCCCTACTGACTTTCAGCTTGCTGATATATTCACCAAACCTCTTGATGAGACAAGGTTCAACTTTCTCATCAGTGAGCTTGGAATGCTGAACCTCGAAGAATAATTCTTCAGCGTTCATGTATTGTGTCAGTAATCAAAAGTTCCCCTCTCATCATTCTCTCTGATAAACATTCTGACTCTCAGGTATGTTCTCTCTTCCTCAAAGATGTTTTTCTTCAAAATATAAACTTTAATCACTGAACTTTCTTCGAATGATTAAAAGCTTTTTGAAAAATACATTAATCACTGATATTTCCAGTCAGTGATCCTTTAAAAGGAAAATCTATCCCTATCTTTACAATCAGGGATACTTTTAAAAAGGAAAATCTAACGCTGATTTTTCTTCAGTGATCATTTCAACGGACAAATGAACAGTCTCTCTCCTCTATGACGTCATTTGAACCGACAATCCACGACATGCCTTTTCTGACACGTTCGTCCGTTGCCCTCCTATCCAATCAACTTCGTGGAACGTGTCAATGTCATGATGATTTCTTTTCCCGCTTCATTCTCTCTCTTATCTCTCTTCTCTCTCTTCGTATAAAAGGAATTCTTCTCTCCTTTATACGGTTTACGCTTTCAAAACTTTCAAAGCAAGAAACATTCTCTCAAGAACACTCATGCAAGTAAACCCAGAATATTGAATCTGCAACTCTTTTTCTTCAAGATACACAGGTTTATTTCATGTTTATATGCTTTGTTCATATGCTTTTTATTCTTTTAAAATCCTACTCGCTTTCTATGGATTTTATAAAACGTTTTTTTAAAACTAAAGATCATTCCTTCTGATTTTATGTTTTTAAATAAAAACCTTTTGGTTTTAAAGTGTTCTTCATTCTTTCTACCCAGAACACTATTTTTTCTCTTAAAAATAACTTGATAATTTTCCAGTTTCCCTTCTTCTATGGAAACTGGTAATCATATTATTTTTAATCTAAATCATTTCTTCTATTATGCCTCTTTCCATAACACAAATGACACAGTCTTCAATCGTTGCTTCCAAGCATGTACGATTCGCCATCACTAAAGTTGAGATTACTAAATGTAATCATTTGGCCAGACTCGACTTCAAAGCTGACAAATACCCACATCTGGTGGAAGCTGCTGAATTCCTCAAGCAGTCATGCATAGCTTACGCAATCACTGTGGATCCTAAGCCCTCCAAGACTCTACTTCAGCAGTTCTGGTTCACTGCTGATGCAACTGAACTTACCAACAGGAAAGGCGAACGAGTCCCTGCTATCTCGTTCAGCACGGAATTAGGGCCAGGGAGCATGACCGCTCTTAGCCTCAGGAAATCTTTAAGATTCCCTGACAAACCAAAGAGTGGATTCGACGCACTCCCCACTGATGATGAGCTGATATTCTTCCTGGACGCAATGGGCTATTGTTGGGAAAACAAACCAAGATCTTCTATTCCTAACAAGAAGCTCACCAAGGTTCTTAAAGCTCAGATGCCATCACAACTGAACTTTATCTTCTCGCACATAATTCAGTGCATGAGTGGGAAGAGTGGTTCGCTGGATCAAGCCAGCAAAACACAACTGCAGATGGCATACTCCGTTATCGCTGGTCAAAACTTTGACTACGCCACAGCCATCTTTGAAGATCTGAGGTCGAGATTAGAGAAGCCTGAACGAGATCCCAAGATCTCATATGTACGTTTCATATGTACGTATATCAAGTTCCTCTATCCCAACACCTATCCCACCAAAGATGATGGCACCTTTGCCAGGGTTGGTCAAAGATCACTAGAGGTCAAGCCACTCACCGACGAGGTAAGTATTTCTCTCCTTCGCTCTCGTCTCTCTCTCCATTCTTCTTCATCTTCAGCGACCACGCAGACGGTTCCTTCGTCTGCTATCCCTGTCGCTACCACTACTTCTAAAAGACCATCAGCTAGTCCGATTGGTCCTTCCAAAAAGGCCAAAAAGACTAAGGAAAGTACATCTTCTAGTACTATACCTGAGGGAGCTTCTCAACAAGCTACCTTAGATGTTTTTGTGGGTCTTTCCTCCACAACTTCAGCAGTCACTCATACTGCCGTGTCAGCGATCTCACTCGCTGTCACATCATCAGTAACCCCACCTACTATCTCATTCCCTGAGATTAACCCCATCCCTACTTCTATTCCCAAAACTCTTCCCTTCTCTCCTCATTTGGTCTCTGAACCTGCCACCTCTTCTTTCCCTATAGGACCTGAGCATCAAACTTTTGAGGAATCTATGCAGTTCTACAAAATGTTTGATACGTCAGGTACACCTATACTCCTAAACACTTCTCTCCCCCCCTCTCCAAATAAGCCCATATCTGAACTAACATCATTTTCAGGTCCTAGCTTGGCGACTGTTGACACGCATGTCAACAGTCTAGGAGAAAAGGTGGATGCTCTCACCAACACCATCAATGAAACCACCAACGCCGTCAATCAGGCTGGTGAGGAGCTGAAGAAGTTGACCGCCACTTGCTCATCTAAAGCTGAGAACTCTCAACTTTCAGCTCTTGAAGAACAAGTCGTCCAACTCAGAGAGTCCTCTCGACTCTTTCAAGGACGATTTGAGTCTCTTACAGCTGAAGTTCAGGGTCTCTCTTACAAGGTTGACCTCTGCACGTCCCTTCTTCAGCAAGTTCTACAGAAAGTAAATGAACCAGCTCCAGCGCTGCCTCCCTCCTTCACTGAAGATGATCGTACCAACCTCAACATCGCTGTGGAATTCATTCATGATGCCACATGCGACATACCTGCGGTTGAAGACCGAGTTAAGCGTCTGGAGGCTGACGTTCAAGTGCTAAAAGCTTCAACAGCTACTCCAGCAGCTGAACAATCCCCTACCGCTGATAATGACAAAGTGGGGGAGAAAACTGAAGAAACCTCTATTGCTGCTGGGGAAGCTAAGGAACCTCCCTCTCAATCTGAGGGGGAGAAGGCAAAAGAATCCTCATCGATTCACTCCATTCTCTTTGAAGAGGATGATGAAGAAGATGATGAAGAGGAAGATGATCTAGATCTTGTTGATCAAGAAAAGGATCAGCCCTCCGATGACGACGACGACGATGAAGACCAATCTATGTGGTTCTCTAAGCCGAACGTCGTATCAGGGACAACTTCGCAAGAGGTTGTCAAAACAGGGGTGAGAGGTGATACATCTTCAAGTGTTCCTTCGCAAAGCAAAGACAAGCAACCAATCGCTGAAGAATGCTTGAGGACTGGATCACAATCTGAGGGGGAGCATCCTTCTCAGTTCTCACCCCTGCTTAAGGGTTCTGAACTACAAATAATACCAGCGGCTATCGCTGAAGAAATAATCCCAATCTCTATCGCTGAGATTGATGAAGAAGAAGAAGATTCCCTGGTCCATCCAGGAAGGCCCTCTCGACCATCTCATTGGTCAGAGGAAGTGGTGAAGAAAAGAGTTGAAATGATCGCTCAACTAGAAAGTCAACGGCTGAAAATCCCTTTTCAAATATCCACAGAGCTCGACTTCCTTACTGAAGCTGAAAGAGAAGAATCTGCCAAAGCTGAGAAGCTGATCGCTGAATGCAAACGAGATGCCCAACTCGCTTTAAAGATTCAATCCTCTCAAGTTAGGGACAAAAAGCTAAAAAACAAACCTGTGGAAGTTCAAGCAGCACTACTGAAAGAAATTGAAGAGGAACGCTTCAAAGAACAAGAGATCAACGATAAGTCTATCGAATGGTGCAAACAAAAGATGGATTATCGTTCTGATCTTCTTCCAATATCAGCCGTGACTATCTCTGGTCGCAAGAAGAAAGATCAACTCTCAGTGACCATGGAGATTACCAGAGAGGATGGAACCCAAAAAGCAATGTACGTATCAAAACTTGAAAGCTTCGGATTTACGGAATGGTTAGAGTTCTGGGATGCGCTGAAGAAATCCAAATCTACATACAGAGGCTACGTTGAAGGACTCCTTGAAGCCCTCATACATAGAGTCGTTTCTGTACTAAAGCTGCCATCTCCTCTTCCTCCCAAATCTTTGAAACTCAAGAAAAAAATTGGGTCCTTCTCCTCTGAAGATGTCGCCATCATCAGGAATGAAACTTCTATCAAATTTTCAAGAGATGCACTGTTTGGTCCTCCTCCTGATCTTTCAGTTCTGGACTTATCTCTGCCTCCTGGTGGTCCCTTCCAAGCTGGTCAAGTAATCGACAAGCCTTATGGAATATTCTTCAGAGATGATGATGAGGAACTCAGATTTCAAAGAATCTCTGAGATTCCTATCTGTCCTCTGAATCATCTCAAGGATCTCTTATGCTTATGGTGTGACTTCTTCCCTGCTGCTGACAAAATTAAAGAAATTATCAGTCAAGAATCTTTGGAACGAAGACAGAAAGGAGAAGAAATACCTGAGTATATGATCAATCCTCCCAAATCTTCTTATAGCTGATAGATTAGTTTTCTTATCTGCAATCTGTTAGTTATACTTACAGTAGTTAGTTAGTCACTTGTACTTATGATTTTCATATCTTGTAATTCTATCCCTGAATTAAATGAAAATTGCAGTGATGGACTTAACCCTATCAGTACTGTAAAAGATCCCTCAAAATAATAATTGGGACATGCATTCTATGAGTCCTTTTTATTCCTATATTTTGAATTAAAAAGTAATTTTCTTTTGTTACTTTGTCATTATCAAATAGGGGGAGATTGTTGATCCAAACTCTCTCAGTGATTTGATAACGACCCTCTTTTATACTTAGTGAAAGTTACGTTATTATATGTATTAGTGTTTCATCATCAGCGATCAGACTGAGTCTGTTCAGTTATCGCTGATGACCTTTCTGTAAACATTAATATGTATGTGTTTCACTTTCAGCGATCAAACTGAGTCTGTTCAGTTATCACTGATCGTTTCCTATGTAACACAGTTAACGTAATCCCTGAAGACAAGTCTCGCGTCAACATAGTTCATAACTGAATCGAAGACGAAGCCACTGAACAATAGATAAGTCTACTAGTGACCTGATGCGGATATCAGCGAAGACCAGACAAATCTACTTACGCGAAGAAGCCTGAGGAAAAGCTTCAGCGATAGCTGAACTTCTTTATCTCTGGAAGAAGAGATACTCAGCGATCAACGATCACAAAGCTTATGCCTCAAGTTTTCTTTTGTCTTACCTTGCACAACCAGTACGATGTGTCAGAACGGACAAGTCTCTGCCACAAATCGTACACCAACTCTGTCAACTACACTGTTCATAAAGTGGCCAAAAGCATGTCTCCAAAAGTGAGACTACCAAAGCCAATCTATGAATGCCACGTGTAAAGTACCCTGCCATGCATTTAATGCATAGGGTATAAATAGGAAGCTCACTCCTTCATCTGAAGGTGTGCTCAATCCTTGAACTCCAAAAAATAGAAACCCTTGTTTTCTATCTCTCTAAAAATCCCCCATTCTCTAAATTTCTTGTGCAACCATCTTAGTGTTTCTTAAGTTTGTTTAGATTGAGTCTGTCTTAATCTTATTCCGCAACAAACTTGTAAATTGTATTTTGATTTATCAATAAACAATTTATTAAACTGTAATTTCTGTGTTTGTATTCAACCCCCCCCCCCTTCTACAAACTTGTTAAGCACCTTCGGGACCAACAATCCACTAGGATACTATGGAGGTGGATGGCAAAGAGTACAATAGATTGAAAAGAAAGGATGAGAAGTATGAAGTCTACAACACCTGGAACAAAATTGTCAGAGAGTGTTCAAGATCTGATTTGGAAGAAATGTTTGAAGTGGGGATGAAAGTTCATGCAGATCAGTTGACAGCTCCAGGGTTACCAATTGTGATGTTAGTTATGGAATATTTGTGCATGTTGTCCAAACCAGAAGCAGTAAAGCATTTGATAAGAGATGTATTTGAAGCTGTTAGAGGATGGACTCTATATGAAAGGAGTGAAGTCTACGAACTGGCATTGGATACTTTTCACATGGAGTATTACTTGGTGGATAGGGTATACAACCATACAAATCTAAAGCTTCATGCCATGTTAAATAAGAAGTTGGGTTGTGCACCAAATTCAGAAATGGCAAAGTACTTAATTCAGAGAACTATAAATCAGAGTATGGGACTGGATCCTAACATTGGAGTAGATCAATGATGATTTTGGAAGCATTTGAAGAACTTGACTTCTCTTTCTAAAAGTTAAGTTAGGGGGAGATTGTTGGGAACTGAAGATGTGAACAAGTCTTTAATGCTGCTAGTTCAGAATTACTACTACCAGAGGACATCAAAGTTAATACTGCTAGGTATTACTACTGATAGTAGAATTAATACTGCTAGTCAAAGTTAGTGCTGCTTGAACAAAGTTAGTACTACTTAGCTAGTTAGTACTGCTAGAAGTTAGTGCTACTTAGTAGTTAATGCTGCCAAGACTCAGTTAATGCTGCTTCTAAGATAAAGTGAAGATAATGATGAAGACATCGTGGTTAAAGATAAACATGGAAAGCTGAAGATATTCATGGAAGCTTAGAGATAATGATAGAAGATATTCTGGAGATATTGTATAAACTGTAATTATCTTTTATCTTCAGTATATATATTGTATAGTTTAGAATAGTGAAAAAACTTTTAATTTAATTCATTCTATGTTTATGTTCTAGAGAGAAAATCAACCTCAAGGCATAGTTCCTAATTCTAGAGAAGTAGAATTCTTCTTGAAAGAGTCTGTTCTTCAAGATTGAGGTTGAGTGTGTAATCTAGTGATTTTAATCATTCAATACAAGTTTACAAGTTGTTAATCATATACTGTTTGTTTACTGTTACATTGAACATCAAAGTGTTTTTCCGCAACTTCTTTGATATTGTTTCTGAGTATTCATAATTCTTGTTGAGAATTCGATCCTGACAATAGATTTGGGCAAGAATGATATTACCTTTGGTTTTCTTGAGAAAGAGAGTATTGTCAATTTCACCTCTGGTATATCGGTTTGAGAGAAGGAAATCTGATAGGGTGTCATACCAGACACGAGGAGCTTGCTTCAGACCATAAAGAGTTTTGGCTAGTCTGAACACATAGTGAGGATGAGCTGGATTTTCAAAACCTGGAGGTTGTTTCTCATAGACTTCTTCAGCAAGTTCTCCATTGAGAAATGCACTTTTAACATCCATTTGGAAAACCCGGAAGTTTTTGTCAGCAGCATGAGCAAGAAAGATCCTTATTGCTTCAAGTCTAGCAATAGGGGCAAAAGTTTCGTCTTAATCGATACCTTCCTCCTGTCTATATCCTTAAGCATAGGGAGGTCCTGCAGACAAAAGATTTGCGGAATCTTCTCTAACACACGAAGTGATCCACTCATGAAGTTCATTATCATCACAAGATAAGGATGATGTCTTATGATCATCGAACTTCACATGTATTGATTCGTCAATATATTTTCTCCTAAGATTGTAGACTCTATAGGCTTTAGAAGAGAGAGAATAGCCCATAAAGATACCCTCATCATCCTTGGGATCGAATTTCCAAAGATGTTCTCGATCATTTAAAATGAAACACAAGCAGCCGAAAACATGAAAAAATTGATGTTTGGTTTTCGGCCATAGAAGACTTCATAGGAAGTCTTGTTGTGTCTTTTCACAATGATAGATCGGTTTTGAGTAAAGTAGGCTGCATTGACAGCCTCAGCTCAGAACTAGGTAGGGAGGTTTGATTCACTCAGCATAGATCTTGCAGCTTCACATAGTGTATGATTCTTTCTTTCCACAACACCATTTTGTTGTGGAGTTCTGACTGCTACAAAGTTTTGAGAGATACCTTTGTCACCGAGAAAGGCATCTAAGGTAGCATTTTTTAATTCGGTCCCGTTGTTACTTCTGAAATATCTGACTAGTTGACCGTTGAGAACTTCAGATTTCTTGATGAAATTGATGATTTCTTCAGTTGTATCACTTTTGTACCTGTGAAAGAATATCCAAGTGTATCGTGTGAATTCATCAATAATGACAAGAATGTACCTTTTTCCACCAATACTAGGTGTGTTGACTGGCCCACAAAGATCCATATGCAGCATCTAAAGATAAGTAGAGATAGAGAAACATTGCTTTGACTTGAAAGAGGATTTTGTCGGCTTGCCTTTCTCACATGCAGCACGTAGCTTCTCTTTAAATAAAGAGATTTTCGGTAAGCCGACAACTAGCTCTTTGTTAGAGAGAGCATTTAACGTCTTGAAATTGATATGAGAGAGACGTTTATGCCAGAGCCAGTTCTTCTTTTTTGAGTCTTCAGAAATGAAACATATGCTTTCGTCTTCAGTTGATTTGACACTCATATTGATGACATACGCATTGTCCTTTCTAAAGTCAGATAGGACAGTGTGAAGTTGTTTATCAGTAATGAGACAATCAAGCTCTCTGAAAATCATGTAGTAACCTAAATCACACAGTTGACTAATGCTCAAATGATTGTGCATTAGTCCTTCCATATAGGCGACTTTGTTGAAAGTAATGGATCCATTAGAAAGAGTCTCATAACCTTTAGTGGAACCACGAGAGTTCTCACCAAAAGTTACGGTCGGTCCCTTTTCTTTCACAAAGTTTAAGAGAAGAGATTTGTTTCCAGTCATATGTCGTGAGCATCCACTATCAAGATACCATGTATGATGATGCCCAAAGACTTGTAGACACAAACAAATTAGTCCTTTGGAACCCGTTTTGAGGTGGTTCCTTTAGGAGAAGAAGAAGAAGAAGAAGCATGATTATTTTGACCATATATGTCAATACGGTCTTTCGGACAGTACTTGGCTAGATGAAAAGTATCACCACAGTTGTAGCACTTTTTATAGATGAACCTTTTCTTGGGTTCAAGAGAGAAGGCTTTCACTTTTCCTTGGGGTTTAGACTTTAGGGGTGTAGTAGAGTGAGGAAGAATGGGATAGCTGTAAGGAATGTGAGGGTTTCGAGGCACTGGTCGAAGAATTCCTTTTTCAGAGGAGGAAGGAGGATCAATGGAGATTCCTTTAGACTTCTTTATTTTTAAAGCTCTAGGAATAAATTATGTTCTGTTCATGGGAGAATTACCTTTGGAAGAAGGTGTAATCTTTCTTTTGTTGGGAATATCAACAACAACAGATTTTCCTTTGTTAAGAAGATGAGCTTTCTTAGGAGAAGGAGAAGAAGAGGAAGAATAAGAAGAACATTCTTTAAGTTTCAAATATTTAAGAAGATCATTAACAGGTTTGACAAAATCATTTGAATCTTGATCTTCTTTCAGAATTGGTTTAAACGGTTTGGCAAACACAAAGATACCAAACTTCCTTGAATCTCAAAGATCCATGGAATAAACAGAAAAAGAATCTCCTGAATCGGTATCATTCCATTCAGAAGAGTAGGAGGGACGTTTAGATGAAAGAGGAGGATTTTGAGAAGGGGAAGGGACATCTTCAGAAGGAGTATAGTCAGCGTCCTCTTTCCAGTAGCCAAGTCTAAATTTTTCGTCACCAATTACTTGGTCTTTGAAAAATTTCTCAAGGTTTTTGGAAGAGGTATTCCATTTGCTTACTATCTCTTGTTCTTTTTGAAGACTCTTGAGAAGTTTGTTCTTTACTTTAGCCAACACATAGTTTATCGTTTTCAAGTCTTCCAACTTAACTTTTATTTTGTCAAAATGTTTTAGTTGAGAGAGAGAAACCTCAAGTTGGGAAGAGAGAGATTTGATTTGAGCATTGGCTCTTTTCTTTGTATCTTTCTCATTGTGAAAAAGTACAGTCAAAGAGTCATATGCTTTAATCTTTTCTTCATTAGAGAGAGAGTAGAAGGGATGTACCTGAGAAGAGGAGGAAGAGCACTCAGTTGTAAAGTCCATCCTAGAGCAGGAGTCTTTAGCTTCTTCATCAAGTTTTTCCATAAGGCATTTACTTGACACTTCTTTTTCACTGTCGGAGGTAGGCTCATCAGCCCAGTCAATAGTCTCCGCCATTAAGCCTTTTCCCCTTCGTTGAGAGTTGAAGTTTCTTTCTTTTTCTCTCTTGTACTTTGCTTTGTACTTATCGGCTTTGTCAGAGAGCTCTTTCAAGGAAGAAGAAGGAGAAGGTTTTCGAGGATGCGATCTACCTGTAGAGACAGATCTGAGATTTCTTCTCTTAGAAGAATCTGAAGAATTGGACTTAGAGATCCTAGGAGGATTGCTTCTACACTTAGAAGCAAATTGGCCTTTCTTACCACAAGCATAGCAATACTCCTTGGATTTGTTCAAAGAATTTTTAGAGGAAGAGGAAGAAAATTTTCGGTTGTTTCGAAAATGGTTGGAGGAGGGGTTTTTCCTAAATTTAGAAAAGTTAGCGAGCATACTCATCTCCTCCGTCATTTGATCAACAGAGATGTGTTCTCCTTCATCACCGGCTTCACTGAGATAAGCCTCCGAGGAGTGATCTAAGTCATTATGACTCTCTCTTTCCGAGTCATCAGAAGGATAAATGATGCGAGGAATACACATAGTTTTCTTGGAACCATCACTGATAAGAACCATAGAAGGGGCTCTTATTTCTTTGATGATGGTCTTCCTTTGAAGATGAGTTTGTTCGTAGTTAAAGAAGGTTCCATAGGGAGAAGTAAGAGGTAGGCTTTCCAAGTCCCTGGTTGTCTTTATGCAAGTACTGAGGTTCTCCCAGAAATCTGGAAGACCATCCATAAACTTACATAAGATTTCCTCGTTGTCATAAAGCTTCCCGAGGAGTTTAATATCCTTTAAAAGACTATTGAAACTATTATAGTAGTTAAAAAGAGATTCTCCCTTTTCATGAGAGAAAAATTCGTATTTGCGAACGAGAGAGATTTTTCGAAACTTCTTGACTTCATCTGTACCTTCGTACAGAACACATAGAGTCGACCACATCTCTTTAGTAGTAGAAAAGTTAACAAGAGAGTGGTACACTTTATCTGGAAGAGATTGAGCAATAATTGCTCGCACTTTGGAGTCAAGTCCAATGATGCGTCTATCTTCATCAGTGTATTCTTTTTCTAGTTTCAGATAACGACTGTCGGCCCCTTCTAGGAATAGCATCATTCGAATTTTCCATAAAGAAAAGTTGTTCGGATTGAACCTAGGAGGTTTTACAGTCGAACCATTTTCAAGATGAAAAGAGTTTTGAGACGATAGAGAATCACCTTTATTGTTGGAAGGTGATGCCATGATGGATCTGGTTTATTATATTAAACCAACCTCTCTGATACCACTTGTTGGTCCCAAGTAAGCAAAACAAGTATTGTAGAAGGGGGGTTGAATACAATACGCAAAATTTTACTTAATTTTTAATTCTTTTTTTGATATGAATATCAAGAATTACACAAAGGAAATAAAGATTGTTGCGGAAGAGAATAGCTAAGGACTACTCAAACAATCTAATACAAAGAAGACTTAGTTAACACAAAGACAAAATCTTAGAGAGAAAGCAATAGCTAACAACCTGCTGAAATCTTGCAATGGAGAAAACTTGAGCTGAAAGCGTGAGTTGCAAGAAGCCTTCTCCACCCTTTAAATACTATCCAAAGCAATGAGTGCAAAGGACATAGGTCATTTAATGCTTGGGTGGTTGAGATATTGTTAATAAATTATAAGATATTTGAGGTGACTTATCACAACACAAAAGGTAACTTTTGTACTATGAAAGTACAATATCTTAATAAAATATACTTGATTCAAATCTTTTTGAGATATTTTAAGAAATAAACGTCTCAATCAAGTCAGAACTCAAGTGAATATCTTTAAAGAGAAGGAAGCTTCCATTCCCATTGTCTGAAGAACATTGGGAATGATGAAGTATCTCAAATTGAGAGGGTTTGACATAAAGGGGTGTTACCGACACAGAGAGTATTGGCAAGGATAGGTTCTGCCGAAAGAGTGGCAGAAGGATGCCGAAAAGAAGAAGGTTCGGCATAGGGGTAGTCTGTCGAATATGATTTTGGCAGACAAGGCTTAGTCTTCGATGTTCATCTCAATCCGCATAGAAGACTTCCTTCATGTTGATTTCGGTAGGTCTTCGACTTACCGATCTGTTTATGCATAACTAAGCTATTACAAAGAACCATACTAATTCTAAGATGTACAATCATTTACAGAAGAGTAAACACAAACTAAAGGAGAGGTCATCTTCAAATCTTAGATGACCCAAAAATGTCCTTGGTATAACTAGGTTTTTCTTCTTCATTAAGCTAGTAGCACTTTGATAGATTACACTTTAGAGAGAGAAATATTGTAACTCAGAGAGTTGTAATCCTTGGTTTGATAAATCAATATAATATATGATTTGGCATCAATTCTTATTGTTAATCTTGATAGAATTGCACATTTTTGGACACACACACCTTAACTCTTCTTCTCATACGATCCTTTGTCTATATGTATATATAGGGGCGTAATCATTTAATAACTCTAAAATTTGTGAGATTCGTGAGGTACATCATAATCCACCAATTTAAGATAATTAAATAGAGTGTTATCATTGTTTATTAAATAAAAATTAATGCATTTAAATATATATATATAGAGGTGGATTCAAACGAGAATAGGGTCTATTTAAAAGAATACAGGGACAAATCACAACCCTTGATTAGATGAAATCAATGGTTGAAAAGAGGAATGGCATTTTGTGTAATTAATAAAAATAATATACCCTTTAAAATTAATTGGCAATTTAATATAGGGGTAAAATTCGGATTTTCGTTTTGTTTAACACGGATGGGCGAAGTAAAAGGGACATGAGAATCCTATCAAATCACAAAATCCCCCATTTTCCTCACTCTCTCCAACCCACCCAACAACCCCTTCATCACCACCACTTCACCACCACTAACACCCATCACCTCCACCATCCTCCGATCCGCCACCCCAACCTGCTGTCTCTCCACCTTCTCTTTCTTCATCTTTATCTCCACTCTCAACCCTTCAATCCTCTTCATTTGTTCCTCCGTCAAATCCGCCAGCCCCGCCCCGGTTTGCCGCAACAAATCGACGAACTGAAACACCGCGGACGACTTCCAACTGGTGACCCAAAGTAGGCGTTTTTGAGTGGGGTGAGCCAGATGGGTGTGAAGAAGGCGCAGATGTATTCATGGGCTGCTGCCCATTTGAATCTGTAGTAGTTCTTGTGGAGGGGTGTGATTTTTGCGATTAGGGCTTCGTAATCGGATGGGTGGGTGTAGTCTTTTTGGAGGAGGGAGATGAGGTAGTCTTTGAGTTGGGTGATCCATTTGTTGTAGAAGTCATAGGATTTTTGTTCGGTTGGTGTTTGTTTCATTTTTGTTTTGTTTGATTTTAGTAATCCAAACAAGTTATTGTTGGTGTTTTGAGGTTTTATATATATATGTGTGTGTATATATAGAGTGTGTATGGTAGAAACAGTAACTTTGGAGAATCAGTAATGATTCCATATGACTTTCAAAATGATTTTCAATACAGGTTAGTAATAGAGAATGAATAATGATTTTAGATTTTCATCATGTTTGATTGTTTAGGAAATCAATAGTGTTTTGTAATGGCTTCAAAATGATTTGTATAACTTGATTGTGCAAAACGATATAGTATGTGAATTTTATATTGAAAACATTAGTGATTTGTAATGATAATGTGGAATAGTGATTATCATTACTGATTGTATAGGTTACTTTGCAAATTGAGAATGCAAATAAACTAGTGACCATCACTAATGATTTTGTAAAAGTATCGATTTGATTTATAAGTAACATATCTGTTTTTAACAGTGAGTATATGTCAAGCAACCCATAGCAGTGAAATATCTAACCCTCTTCAATTTGATCTCGGATTTTCCACCTTCGTCGTATGGAATCACACAGCCTAGCAACAAAATTGTTAAATGGATGGAAATAACTATACGATTAATTTCAATTTGGATTGGGATTCAATTTGGAATGGGATGAGAATCCCATGAATTTAGGAATTGATATACTAACCTAAATTATTCAGAATGAAGTATGACATTTATACCCTTTTTAAAATATTTTTTTGTTAAAATAAATAATTAGTAATTTCTTAATTATGATTGGTCAAGAATTGTCCCTTTATTCTTTTAAATTGATGTCATTCTCGTATGATTCTTTCTCTCTCTCTCTCTCTCTATATATATATATATCTTTCTCTCTCTTCTCTCTCTGTAACATACGGAAATATATAATTAAATGTGCACACTATAAATGAGCTTAAGAAACTTTTACTAGTGTGTTCATAATGTATTTACAAGGTTCACATGATGCTCACAAATGATAGATTTAATTGTATTGATTTAGTTGGTGTTCACAATATATTCACAAGCTATATAAAATCTAGATTTATAGTGTGTTAATAAGCTATAATAGTACTTTTAAGAAAATGTTTGCAATGTGTTCACTAATTGTGCATATTCAATTATGTGTTTACATATTTGTTATGGAAAGAGGAGAGAGAGGAGAGAGATGAGAGAAAAAATGTGGAGATATGAGAGAGAGATTTTTATTTTATATTAAATTTTATTTTTCAACCAATTTTTTGTGGTTTAAATTGGATCTCATGAATCTCACAAATTGTACGGATCTCAAAAGAAGTCCCCTTGTATATGTATATATATAGATAGATAGATAGATAGATAGAGAGAGAGAGAGAGAGATAGAGAGAGGTGGGTCATATGTAGGGGCGGAGCCCGGCCTGGCCCAGAACCAACACCTTAAAAAGGAAATAGAGAGTTGGGGACTTGGTTATGAGAACCCTCACTACCTTAAAAAGGGTATATCTGAAGTGCCTGCACTTTATGATTTTACATTCTTAAGACTTTCTCACCGATTCCCTGAACTTAAAGTTTTATGGACTGGACTGTCTAAAGAGGATGAAGCCAAGGAAACTGAAAAACGAAAGAAATCATCTAAAGTTCACCTTCCATTTTATATTGCGAAGCTGAATAATAGTTATGATTTTGTTCAATCAAAATCTCTTTCAAATGACTTCTTTCAGAGTTATTATGTAAAAGAAATGGAGGCGAAGCCTATTAAAGGTAAACTTTACGTCCCTCCTCTCATTTTGGAAAGTAAAATTTCTGAACTTGAGACATCTTTAGCAGATGAAAGACTTTTGATTGAAGTTGAACAAAAAGTGTTTTCAACTGTGCTTAAGAATATTGTTCTTTCTAAGGCTTCAAAATCTAATGATAGTTTTGGTCTATCTAATGGAGGGTATGATTTTCTAAACTCTGATGGTGTTTTAGATGATTGTTTTGATCAATTTGATTTTAATGCCAAACTTCCTAATCATTCACCTTTTGTTGTGAAATCCTTGGGAAAAACCAGTATGTTTGTAAAAAGTGCAAAATCAACGAAAGTTAATAAAACAGTTTCTGTGAAAACTAAGAATGCTAAAGGTAAGAAGAAATCTCAGCATTCACAGAAACCGATCACTACTGGTAACCCAAAGAAGAACCATTTGTTTGATTCTCAAAGGTCTAACTCAAAAGTCTCAAATATTTCAGATCTGAGCAAGCTAGGAGTTAAATCTCAATGGCAACGAAAACAGAAGATTGATGAGACTGCTAAATCTTTTTGTAGTGTTGATTGTAATAAGACTACGACTAGTAAAGATGTTTTGAATGCGAATGTTGCTACTATTTTGAAACCAAAACTTGTTGTTTATCGCAAGAAATACTCTATGAAGCAATTATTCCAGTTACGTCTGTCTGCTAGAAAGTCTTCCTATTATGACAAACAAGATTATGCTTCTCGTAAAGATTCTGATGCTTGGTTTGGAACATATCATGTTCATTCTTATCATTCATATTCTTTATTTGATTCTCAAAATCAAAAAGGACCCAAATTTCAATGGGTACCAAAATCATGTACTAACACAGAAGGATCCATTTATAAGTAGGTACCTAAACCTCTTGTTTCGTAATTTCTCTTGTGCAGACCCGTCATATGTGGTAGTTGGATAGCGGGTGTTCCAAGCATATGACCGGGCAGAAAGGTATGTTGACCAACTTTACAGAGAAGTACTGCGGAACAGTTCGATTTGGTAATGATCAGTTTTCACCAATTCTGGGTTATGGTGATATGGTACACGACAAAGTCACGATTAAGAAGGTGAGCTATGTTGAAGGCTTAGGACATAACCTTTTCAGTATAGGCCAGTTCTGTGACAAAGGCTTAGAGGTAAATTTCAAGGCCAAGAGGTGTTCTGTTCGCACTTAAGAAGGCAAGGAACTCTTGGTCGGCACTCGAAAGTCCGACCTCTACACAATCAATTTATCAAACGTTCAGACTGACAAGCATGTATGTCTACTCTTAAAAGCCTCGATGCAACAAAGATGGTTATGGCATCGACGGCTCTCTCACCTCAATTTTCGGTACATCAACAAACTGGTCAGTCGAAAGTTAGTGAACGGACTTCCTGAGATCAAGTATGAAAAGGAACACTTGTGTGCAGCGTGTGAAAAAGGAAAGATGAAGAGGGCTCCGCACAAACCAAAGCCTGAACCGAGTACCAGCTCTCCATTAAAGTTGTTGCATATGGATCTCTGTAGTCCGATGCGAATGCAAAGCGTAGGCTGAAAGAAGTACATTCTAGTAATCGTGGACGATTATTCGCGATACACGTGGGTCAAATTTCTACGTTCAAAAGATGAGACGCCCGATGTTCTCATTACATTCCTGAAGACGACCCAGGTGAATCTGCAGAAACCAGTCAAGCTCCTCAGAACTGACAACGGCACAGAGTTCAAGAATAAAATAGTCAAAGAATATCTCGAATCAGTCGGGATTTCACATCAATACTATGTTGCTCGCACGCCTCAACAGAATGGAGTTGTCGAAAAACGAAATCGTATGCTAGTCGAGGCCGCTCGAACTATGCTAAGCGAATCTGACTTACCTCTATTTCTATGGGCCGAAGCTCTATCGACTGCGTGCTACACTCAGAATCGTTCCATGATACACCGCAGATTTAAGAAGACTCCGTACGCATTAATCAACAACCGAACACCGACAATCAAATATTTTCATATATTTTGGTGTAAGTGTTATGTTCTAAACGATTAAGAGAGTCTGAACAAGTTCAGTGCTAAGGCGGACGAAGGCATCTTTATTGGCTATTCTTCTACATCTACTACATACTGTGTATACTTGAAGAAGTCAAAGAATGTTTTTGAAAGTGTCAACATTACATTTGATGAAGAAATGGCTTCTGAACACGTCTGTTCAGAACCCGTGATAACAGGAGTACTAGCTTCTGGGAAAATCAGTCCAGAACCTGTGTCTCAAGTGAACAAATCAGATGGGGCATCAACGTCTACTAATCATTTATCGGGTTTAGATTTATTATTTGAACTATTTTATGATGAATTTCTTGGATCTAAAATAACTAAATCTGTTGTGGTTGACAGGATGGAAGACGCAATGACAACTCATCCAACCATTTCAGATATTTCTACTGAATCCGACTCCCCGATTCAACAAGAAGTTCAAGTTCAAATACCTACTCCGACAATTGAAGATGTGATCAATACTGAAGTGACAGAAGTTGCTGAATCAGTAGGTTGTTCTGTAAGGACTGATCTACAGACTCACCAAGCTGTACCAATTGAGACTTCTGCACCTACTACTTCAACTGAACCCCCCATTACTACTGAACCAGCTGTAGAAGATTACAGTGGATTCATATATGATGATATGGATCTAACTACATATAATTCACTCCCTCATGAACACAAATGGACCAAAGAGCACCCGATAAGCCAGATCATTGGCGATCCAACAAAACCGGTGCAAACTAGGTCTGCTTCAATGAATATGTGTATGCATGAATCCTTTCTGAGCAAGATTGAGCCTACTCGCGTATCTGAGGCCCTTGCTGATTCAGATTGGGTAACTGCAATGCAAGAAGAGCTGAATCAGTTTGAAGCACTTGAAGTCTGGAGACTCATACCCAAACCTCAAGGTCAAACTATTATAGGTACGAAATGGGTTTTCAAAATCAAGAAAGATGAAGATGGGACTGTTATCATAAATAAAGCATGACTTGTTTCCAAGGGATATAAGCAAGAGGAAGGAATAGACTACGACAAGACTTATGCTCCTGTGGCGCGTTTAGAGGCAATTCGGATGTGTCTAGCCTATGCATCCCACAAGAACTTCACGGTCTTTCAAATGGACGTGAAGACAACATTCCTGTATGTCATTCTCAAAGAAGAAGTCTACGTCTCGTAGCCAGAAGGCTTTGTCAATCAAGAGAAATCGAATCATGTGTATGTTCTCGACAAAGCTCTTTATGGACTAAAACAAGCTCCTCGCGCCTGATATGATGTATTATCTATGTTTTTGGTCAAGTCAGGTTTTACAAAAGGTACAGTCGATACCACTTTATTCCTGAAAAAGGATAAAGCCGATATCATTCTAATTCAAATATATGTGGATGATATTATTTTCGGCTCTACAAATCCTAAATATTGTAAGAATTTTTCACACCTTATGGTGTCACGTTTTCAGATGAATATGATGGGAGAGATGAATTTCTTTCTCGGATTACAAGTCAAACAATTTTCAACGGGGATTTTTATCAATCAATCTAAATACATTCTTGATATTCTTCAAAAGTTCAAAATGGAAAATTGTAAACCGATTGGTACCCCACAATGGCACCTGGTACTAAGATTGGCACCGATCCTTCGGGAAAGGCTGTTGATGCTAAGACTTATAAGGGGATGATAGGTTCTTTGATGTATCTCACTTCCAGTAGGCCAGATATAATATTTTCAACATGTTTATGTGCTAGATATCAGGCCAATCCTAAAGAATCCCATGTGTCTGCCGTTAAGCGCATTTTTAGGTATCTAAAGGGGACTGCAGATCTTGGTCTGTGGTATCCTAAAGATACTAGTTTTGAACTAACAGCATATACAGATGCAGATCATGCTGGTTGCATGCTAGACAGGAAGAGCAGGTCAGGTCATAAACAGTTCCTTGGTGATAAACTCGTCAGTTGGGCATCGAAGAAGCAATTATGTGTCTCAACTTCAACGGCCGAAGCAGAATATGTAGCTGCTGCTAGCTGCTGTTCTTAGGTCTTGTGGATGAGAACTCAACTGCGAGACTATGGTTTTCACTTCAACCATATCCCGATATACTGTGACTCGAAAAGCGCAATTGCGATAACAGTTAATCATGTCCAGCATACAAAGACCAAACACATCGATGTTAGGTATCACTTTATAAAAGATAATGTCGAAAAAGGAACTATTAGGACTGAAAGTCCTATGTGTTGAAAGTGGAATAAAGTATTTATAAGGGGTGCATAATGTAATTTATTAATAGTTGATTAATTAGATGGGCCCAAGCCCATTAGCCCATTAGCCCTGTAAGCCTTTGTATATAAAGGTATTATTAGTTCATAATTTAGGTTAGACGTTTTCATAAGAAAGTTTAGTCTCATTATTTACAAACAACTAGTTTATAGGTTTACTCTCTCTGATCAGAAATTCTTTCTGTAAACCTGTAACCCTTTGATTTCATATCAATAATATGACTAGTTGTTGTGATTCATATTCTGTTCATCTTTGATATAACTTGCTGCTGATTGCACTGTACTGGGATCTAAAATTGGTATCAGAGCGAAGAGACTAAAGGTTTGATCCAGAAAAAGGTTTGTCTAAAACCCTATATTCAATACTCTGTGTTAATTGCTTTTATCTGTTTTAAGTGATTATCTGCTTCTGTCGATCGATTAGATTTTTGTCAATCTGGGTTGATTTATTTTATCGGTCCTATTGAAATTCGTTCTGTGTTGGGTTTAAGGTTACTGGGATCTAAAATTGGTATCAGCTCGAAGAGACTAAAGGTTTGATCCAGAAAAAGGTTTGTCTAAAACCCTATATTCAATAATCTATGTTAATTGCTTTTATCTGTTTTAAGTGATTATCTGCTTCTGTCGATCGATTAGATTTTTTTCAATCTGGGTTGATTTGTTTTATCGGTCCTATTGAAATTCGTTCTGTGTTGGTTTTAAGGTTACTGTGAAAAAGGTTATCGATCGAATTTTTTTTGCAACTCAGATCCGGTCTTATGTGTTTACTGCATATCTGTGGATTTAAGTTTTATCGGTCGATTGGATGTGTTTGAATCTGATTATTTGCTCATCGAAGTAAATTTCTGGGCTCGATTGAATTTCTGGGTTATCAATATCGGTGTGTGTTCATCGTGTTCTTCGGGTGTTCTTCAATTTTATCGGGCTTATCTGTTTATCGGTGTGTTGATTTTATCGGTCTATCTCTTATTTTGTTAAAAATCAGTTATCGAATGATAGTTTGGTTCGACCGGTGCTTTGTCGAAAACCTCTGTTCGACCGGAATATTTTCATTATCGGTCTTTCATTCGACCGGTGCTTTGTCATTATCGGTTTTTCATTCGACCGGTGCTTTGTCATTATCGGTCGTTTGTTCGACTGGTACAGTCCTTTGTTCGACCGACACCTAGCTTCGACCGGTACTCTGCATTACCGGTCAATCCGTTTGACCGATATTAGTTCGACCGGAATATTGGTTTGACCGATACCTCCCTTTGACCGATACGTTGGTTTATCGGTCCTCTTGTTCGACCGATACGTTTTCTATACTGGTCCTTTTTGTCTCACGATCATTTTGCAGTGCATTTCTTTTAGCCCCCATACTTCAAGGTTTAAGTAGTGTGTCATTTGTGACCCGAAATTTCAAGTTTCACAATTTGTCACTTTTGGTCCCTGCACTTTCAATTTTCATCTCTTGTCAAGTTCAGTCCCTGTATATGAAAAGGAATGCCTTCAAGCGAAGCTCTTTCAATCAGTACGAATGAGAATCCACCAGTACTTTTCAGAGGAGAGTACGAGCAATGGAAGGACAGATTCTTGGACTTCATCGACATAAATGACTTGGCTGACTATATCAGATTATCTCTGAGGGAAGGAAGAATGAAAACTCCGACAGATATTTGTTATTATATGGGAGAAAATGGAAGAACGGAACACGAAGTGCACACAATACCATTTAAGGATTACACAGATGAGCAAAGAAAGAGATTTGAAGCTGATAAATTATCTAAAGCTTTTATCGTGCAAGGAATTTCCGAGGAGATATCAAAAGAGATTTCTGTAAGTTTAGACAGTAAAAAGGCTACAGGAAAACAGCTGTGGGAACATCTTGAGAAGATAATGACAGGACCAAAGATGTCTTCAAGAGTAAAGTTTTTGGAAACTGAGAACTCTGAACTAAAAAGACATATTTCTGATCTGGAAGTTCAAATTGTCCAAATCCAACAAGCAACATCTGTTGGAAGTTCTGAGGAGTAGATTGAGCATCTGAAAGATACAAATGCTGCGCTTCAAAAGCAAATATCTGATTTGGAGCAAAAGCATGCTCAAGATAAATCCGAGTTTGAGAAATCGTTTGCAAAGAAGTTCTCAGATTTTTCGAGAAAATGTGTTGATGAGAAAAAAGAAGTTGAGCTGAAATGCTTAAAACTTTCTCAGCAAGTTTCGGATTTTCAGAAAGTAATCATTCTTGAAAGAGAGAAGTTTGCCAAAGAGAAGAAGACCATTGAACAAAAGAATGTTGGTGTCTTCAAAGAAATATCTGGCCAAAGAAACAATGCTGAGAAGGGATTTGAAGAAGAAAGAAGCTTGTTTGAGACTGAGATCAAAAAGCTTACTGCCAAGTTATCTGAACTATATGAGAAAGCACTAGAAGAGCAGAAAACGAAGTCTGAGTTCACGAAGAAGATTAACCTGCTTGTTCAGGAAAGAGACAACTTCGCTTCAACGATTAAAGTGCTTGAAAAGTCTGTATCAAGCTCAAATCAGAAACCTGTCTCTTCACAAAGGTCAGTTAAATCTTTTGATCAGATTCGTAAGACTAACCTTTTCTATGATAGAAATATAGATGGTTCAGGTACACGTCATAGAACGAGGAGATACAAAGATGAGGAACTGGTCTGGAAGAAGAAACCAGTGAAAGATGAGCCGAAAGAAAGAGAATCATGTGTACATGCGTTTAATGCCAAGAAGAACAATGACAGTAAAGGTAAACCTGATGACATCTACTCGAGAGATCAATTACTTAGGTTTTCAGGTAAGAAATACCACTGTTCTTATTGTCGTACACATGATCACATTCACAAAACCAGAGATCACTTCTGGTATGGTTCTTATTCTATAACCCCCACAAGAACTGCAACTAACATTCGAGGACCCAAATACCAGTGGGTACCAAAGCCGAAAACTGATTCTTTGTTGCAGGCACCTACTGTCAAGGGGGAGTAGAAGAAAAATGGCTTCTAAGTAAACCAGCTTAGAACCCGGACTTCAACGAAGTTTGTCTTCTGATCACATGACAGATCAGGACCCGTTCTTCAACGTTCAGACCTGGATATTTTGCAACTATCCGGGGGGAGCTTAAAAGACCTAAATCATTATATCATGATTTGAGGGGGAACTTAAAAGTAAGTATCTTCTAACTCTAGATCTCTGATTGTTTGAAAGAAGAACAACTTTCAAGCACGAAAAACAGTTTCTGAAATGTTCAAACCACTTATGATTATCAAAAGATTTCATGAATATAGAAGTGTGATTTTAAATGTTTTTCAGTTTTGAGCTTTAATGTTTAACTAACTGTGTGTTTCTAAAGATCAATACTTGCGTATTATCTTGTCTCTATACTGTAACGTATTCACACACACAGGTTCAGTACTTTGTTTGAATTTGTTATTACCATGTCTCATAATGAACCAATTTTTCGATGGTAATACCCCCGTTTGAAATTCAATGTTGTTAAGCATCAATCATAATTTCTAATGTTGTGCTTTCATTGCTAAATTGTTTATAGTTGTTCATATAAACAAAATATCCAATGTCAGTTTGTCAAAGATCAATTGCTCAAATCTCCTGAGCATACTTTTTGACAGTGTTATCTTATTTGAGCTTAAATGTTCAAGTTAAACTGTTGAGCTACTATTCTTTTTAGTACTTACATGGGTTTTGTGTGAGAACTTAAACAGAACTTCCATGGATTCACGTTAACCAGTGTTTCCTACCCCGGAAGTTATCCTTGAGTGATTGAGGGGTGAGGGGTCTTAACTCAAAGAGTGGGGAAGATAACTCATCCGGTTGAGTTTTTCTCATTGTGTGGAGCGAAAAAAAAATGAAAAAGAGAGTTTGGTTAGAAGTGAGCTTTAATGTTAAAAAGAAAGAGGGTGTGAGAACAGAGTTAAAAGAATATCAGAACTCTGCACCAACCACTTTCTGAGCCGGGCAGCCACATATTCTGATTGGTTCACATTCTTTGGTGACCATCATTGAAATAGGTAGTGAGCCCATTCCAACTCTTGCTATAACCCCACCAGCCACTCTTTTCTTTCCTAACAAAGAAATGTTTCATTTTCTTTGGGGACGCAGCATATCTTCTATCTAGTCTTCAATCGGAAGATTTAGATATTGAAAAACAAGGAAAGTTGCCCCATTTTCGCACCTCTTTCATGCACATTGAGTCCGTGTAATATCTGTTGCTATCTCAACAGTTTACACAATTTGAGCCTGATCATGCTAAGTAGCTTCAATCATTCATACACTTGCACGAGCACACAAGGAATGAGTTTTCTTGTCATAACATTCATAGAAAATTCTTTTGTGGCTTTTCGATTATTGAATGGAAGCCCTGGGGGAGTGAACATCACAAAAGCTCCTTTACAATGTACATCTGCTGTACAAAGTGGCTCTGTGCTACTTACAGGCATACTAACTGTTTCATCTGTTGAATCAGGGTTACCTTGCTCATTATGTCTGAATTTGAAAAGATTCGGATATATACATTTCATGAATTGACGGATACTCAGATCACAAGTGGGAGAATGTCATATTATCATAAAGGGGAGATCAAAGAAAGTGCTGAAATTGAAGAAGTTTTGATGATCATGATGTTCACAATCATCAAAATGGGGGAGAAAAAGTTCAATTTCAAAGTTTTAAAGAAAGAACGAAAGTTATTTCTGAAGACAGTCTAGAGATCAAAGAGATGAAGATGTTATTTAGTTTATCAAAGAGATGAAGATGATATTTTTGAGAGTTGTATATTATTTCTTCTTTTCCGTATCATGTGGTGTCTGCTAAAAGTTTGTTTATCATTCCTCCTACGAGCTGATTGAAACAAGTTCTTGAGATGAAAGCCTATTCAACTCGCGGTTCAAAGACAGATTCTTTGTTTTAAACTGAAGATGCATCGTGGAATGTCAAGTAACTCTCACATTATCTTTCTTGTGTGATGATCCGATGTGATTGAGTTTTTACAGATGAAAGCTGCTTGATAGTGCGTTCAGTCGAGGCTACTGTACATTGAATCTGGTTACAAAGTTGAAACTATGAAGACCAAGAGCTTTATTCAAGGGGGAGCGTGGAAAGACATGAAGTCAAGCAACGCCAAAGTTCTTCAAAGATTCAAGAGGGAAAGAAGATCAAGGCCTGAAGTTTTTCATTTTGATAAATGCTTTATTCAACTTTAGAGGGAGATTGTTAGGACTGAAAGTCCTATGTGTTGAAAGTGGAATAAAGTATTTATAAGGGTGCATAATGTAATTTATTAATAGTTGATTAATTAGATGGGACAAAGCCCATTAGCCCATTAGGCCTGTAAGCCTTAGTATATAAAGGCATTATTAGTTCATAATTCAGGTTAGACGTTTTCATAAGAAAGTTTAGTCTCATTATTTACAAACAACTAGTTTATAGGTTTACTCTCTCTGATCAGAAATTCTTTCTGTAAACCTGTAACCCTTTGATTTCATATCAATAATATGACTAGTTGTTGTGATTCATATTCTGTTCATCTTTGATATAACTTGTTGCTGATTGCACTGTACTAGGATCTAAAGGAACAATTGAACTTTACTTTGTAAAAATTGATTATCAGCTTGCAGATTTGTTTACCAAACACTTGGACGAAAAGATATTCAATTTTCTTGTCTCTAAGCTTGGTATGCTAAATTTTAAGACCTAATCGGTGGTTGCCTATTAAAGTTTCTTATTGTAAATTTTTCATCATTTCTTTATCTTCATTACTGCAAGATATCTGCCCTTTAAACAATCTGTTCATGATCTGAGTGGGAGTGTGAGAAGAAATTATTCATGTCAAATTTTTGTAATGCGTGATTTTAGGGGGATCTTTTCAAGTCAAAGGAGTATGGAAATGACTTCTGATTACTTCAGATCAGAACTCATACTTTAATTGTTTTACTCTTTTTTGTCATTTTAATTTCTATGAATAAATTAGCTTTGACTATGACATAAGACTTTTGCAGTTTTTGAGAGATGCTTACAAGATCATATCTTTATGACTTTAAGCTTAACTTCATGAGATGTAAGATTGCACTCAAAAGGTATAATTCCTTATCTTCACTACATATATATATGGTTGAAAAGAGGACAACTTTCAATCATAGAAAACATTGTTCTTAAATGATCAAACCACTTCCCACTTCTTAATCTGATTTCATAATTTGGAAGTGTGATTTTAAATGTTTTCAAGATCTACTTTGTACTTTAACTGATAAAGTTAAACCATTTTGAGCATCATATGCTTTGTAGGAAAATATGGATTTCATTGTGCTAGGACTTAACACAACTTCTACGGATACACGTTAATATGTGTTTCCTACCCAAGAGGTTAATCCATAGTGATTGAGTGTAAGAAGTCGAAAATAAATGAGTGTGGAATGTGTTATCAGGTATACAGAAAAAGAGAGTTTGGTTAGAGTGAGGTTAATGTTTAAAACAAAGAGGGTGTGAGAACAGAGTTAAAAGAATATCAGAACTCTGCACCAACTTTTTCTGAGTCGGGCAACCACAATTCTAATGATTCACAACTCTTTGGTGATCATTATTAAAAAAGGCAACTAGCCCAAGCCAACTCTTGATCAAACCTCACCAGCTACACATTTTCTTCTTAACAGGAAAGTGTTTCACATTTTCAAAGGGGAAGCAACACATTTGCTATCTGATTTTCATTTAGAAAATCTGGATATTGAAAAGAAGGAAGTCTGCCCCACCTTTGCACTTCAATTATGCACATTGAGTCTGTGTTTAACTTACTGTTGTCTCAGTGGTTTACACAATTTTGAGCCTATAAGCAATCATCTGTGCTTAATTCTTTCTATCACTTGCACGAACACACAAGGAATTTGTTTCTTTGTCATAACATTCATAGAAATTTCCTTTGTGGTGTTTCGATGATTGAATGGAAGCCCTGGGGGAGTGAACATCAAAAATCTCCTTTCCAATGTGTATTTGTTACACACAGTTACTTGGTGTTACTGACAGGCATTTTAACTGATTCATTTGTTGATTCAGGTGTTACACGATTATTTTGTCTGGATTTGCAAAGATCTGGATGAATATCTTTTGAATTGACGGATCAGAGGCTCACTTTGGAGAAGACATTTCTTGAAAAAAAAGTTTTGATGAAATCTTTTCTCTATTCATCAAAAAGGGGGAGAACCTAAAGCTTGAAGAAATGTCCATTACATTACAAGTTGTGCTTCAAGAAACATTAGAAAAGAGAAGAACTAACCAGGATTAGAGAATTCATCAAAGTATTCTAAAGACATGCTTTTCTGAGAGAAATTTTCTTTGAAGATACTTTGCTAAAACATTCTGAGCTAAATCTGGAGATTATTATATATTTAAGAGAAAGAAAGAGATTGTATCTTCTGAGCTGAAATAGAAGACTGAATTGCAAAATCATTTTTAGTAATGATCTTGATCCAAAGGGGGAGATTGTTAGATCACATATTTATTGGATTCAAGATCATCCAATCTGAAGACTGGAATCTGAAGCTAAAGATGAAAAGCCACTCTCGATATTAGTCTAATGTTAAGTTTATAATAATTGTCAAAGTTTGTTTTTAGTATTTTATTATTATTTCTAAATATCTAATTAATAGATATTTTAGGATATTATTTAGTTTTAGATATTATATTTTGTTTATGATATTATGTTGAGATATTAGGTGAGATATTAGATCTCACATAACTTACATAACACATAACAATCAAATCAACAACTTGATCATCAACATTGTTCATCAGAGAGAAAAACAAACAGAGAGCTTAAAAGAGAAATCTTCCAATCTTGTAATCTGTTATATCATAATCAATCAGGTTGGTAAATCTTATATGTTTGTTTGTGTCGATAAGATCTTGATTATAGTGTGGACCGACAAACAGCTTCTGCCCACAGAAACAGAGATAGATCCGACTGACTGAGCATAGTGCGAGCGGCCTCGACTAGCATTTGATTGCGTCTTTCTACTACTCCATTCTGTTCTGGCGTCTTAGCAGCAGAGAATTGATGCGTTATCCCGACAGATTCGAGATAATCTCCAACAGTCTTGTTTTTAAACTCTGTGTCGTTGTCCGTTCTAAGAAACTTAACTGTCTTCTGCAAGTTCACTTGGGTAGTCTTCAGAAAATTAATGAGTACTTCGGGTGTCTCATCTTTTGACCTTAGAAACTTTACCCATGTGTAACGCGAAAAATCGTCCACAATTACCTAAACATACTTCTTCCCTCCTATGCTTTGAGTGCGCATAGGTCCACAAAGATCCATATGCAAAAGTTCAAGTGGAGAACTAGTACTCGGTTCGGGTTTCGGCTTGTGAGTTGCCCTCTTCATTTTACCCATTTCACATGCTACACACATATGTTCTTTCTCATATCGCAGCTCTGAAAGTCCTTTAACCAACTTGCCTTTGACCAGCTTTTTAATATAACGACAATTCAGGTGAGAAAGTCGTCGGTGCCATAACCAGCTTTGCTGCATCGATGCTTTTGTCAATATGGAAACCTCATTGTCAGTCTGGACCTTTGAAAGATTGATTGTGTAGAGGTTAGATTTTCTAGTTCCGACCAAAAGTTCATTTCCATCTTCAGTACGCACAGAGCAACTTTTGGCTTTAAAGTTCAACTCTAATCCTTTCTAGTTATGCCCTAATCCTTCTACGTAACTCACCTTAGTAATCATCACATTATCTTGAATCACATCACCATATCCTCAGATTGGTGAGAACTGGTCGTTGTCAAAACGTACATTCCCACAGAATTTCTCTGTATAATTAGACAATAAATCCTTTTCCCCAGTCGTATGCTTGGAATACCCACTATCCAAGTACCACATATGACAGGCCTGCATAAGAGAAATCAGGAAATAACATCTTTAGGTACCCATTAAAAGTGGGTCCTAACTGATTAGCACAAGATTTTGGTATCCATTTATATATGGATCCTCTAATCTTTTGGAAAACTTTTGATGAATATGACTTATAAGAACAAACGTGATAAGTACCAAACCAGCTATCAGAAAATTGGTGAGAAACAAAATCATTGCGTCTAGAATTAAATGAATTAGTAGTAGATCGAGATAATTGGAGTAATTGCGTTATTGAATATCGCTTGTAAGGAATTACAAGGTTTTGTTTATTGTAAGCAACAGTACCAACTACATCAGAAGAACTACTAATTGATCTATTACAATCTATATCAGGAATAGACTCTGCTTTCTCATCAACTTTTCGTTTTTGTCTCTATTCAGTTCTTAAATCTGAAACAAAAGATTTAGATCTGTTATCTAACACCCTGAATTTCGTTTGGTCTTTTGCGAAGAAGAAATGAAGGTTAAGGGGGCTGCCTGCGTCTGTCTATAGGACGCACGGGTCGTGCGCCCTCCTTCAGACAAAATGCACGGGTCGTGCGCCTTAGGCAGTGGCGGTTTTGATTTCTGCATAAAAATCTTTTTGTGAGATATTTTCTAAAATATCTCATATATCTCAAATCTCTCTCTATCTCTGGTTTTCTCTCTCTTTCTTTTTCCTTTTCTTCTTTCGGTCTTCAAGTCTCGTTTGGTTGCTAGTTTGCGGTGTTTCTAGCAAGGGTTCGGTGTTTTAAGCTTCACCTCTTCGTCGTGATTGATATCTGGTTTTCCGGGTTTCATCTATGGTATGATTTCATATCCTCTACATTTTGATATAAATGAAGTTTTTGGTGATTTTCGGGGTTCCCGATCAGTTTCGACTAAAATGACTGTTTCCGCCTTATTGAATTAAAATGATGTTTTACTTGCACATTATGTGGATATGTGAAAAGAATGTTTAAGAACTCATTTTTAATGATTTTCTTTCTTACCAGAAGTTGAACTGGAAATGACATTTTGTTTATAAAATGTATTTATACCATATGTTTATTTATGGTTGGTCACATATGTTGTTGTGACGAGTCTGTACCATTACTAGCGGATCCCTAGGTTTTGTGTTGACTGTATTGTTGGGATGTCATATTCTCCATTTTGTAGCTATGGATGCATATGATCCTCGGGGGCAACTTGGTACGGTTATGTGTGTTGGGAACTGAAGAAAAACTCAAGTATGGTTAATGCTGCTAGTTCAGAGTTAATACTGCTTTCAGTTAATACTGCTAGTAGTTAATACTGCTAGTCAAAGTTAGTACTGCTTAGCTAGTTAGTACTGCTAGTGGTTAGTACTGCTTAGTAGTTAATGCTGCTAGAAGGAAGTTAATGCTGCTGAAGATTAATACTGCTTATATGATGAAGATTCGTATGAAAGGATATACATGGAAGCTTAGAGATATACATAGAAGATATACTGAAGATATTTTATTTATTGTAATTATCTTTGTATTCAGTATATATATATTGTATTGTTTAGAATAGTTAGATAACTTTAGTTTTCATTCTTTTAGAGAAAAACAATCTCAAGGCATAGATCCTAATTCTAGAGAAGTAGAATTCGTATTGGTGAGCCTGTTCATCAATATTGAGGTTGAGTGAGTAATCTTGTAACTTCAAAGCATTCAATAAAAGCTTACAGTTTGTTATTCATATTTTCTGTGTTGATTTACTGTTTCATAGAATATCAAAGTGTTATTCTGCAAACTTCTTTGATATTGTTTCTGAGAATTAATTCTTGTTGAGAATTCGATCCTGACAAGTGGTATCAGAGCCTGATTTCTCAGAAACAACTATTCATCATGGAAAATCTTGCAGAATCAAGCAGTACTTTGGTCTCAAAGGTTCCAATGCTTAGACCCAATGAATTTGATATGTGGAAGATCAGAATCAAGCAGTACATACTCCTCACTGACTATTCTATGTGGGACATCATAGAGAATGGTCCTTCTGAAGCAGGAAAGATTGGTGCAGATGGAAAGAGAACTCCACCAAAAACTGATGCAGAAAGAAAGATCAGACAAACAGAGATGAAAGCCTTGAGCACCTTGCTCTTGGCTATTCCCAATGAATATCAACATCAGTTCTGTAACTGCACTGATGCAGAGATGCTCTGGAATGCTCTGGAGAAGAGATTCTCTGGTACCAAAAGTACCAAGAGAAATCAGAAAGCCATTCTGAAACAACAATATGAGAACTTTATGTCAACCAAGAATGAGTCCATGACTCAAACTTTTGACAGGTTCAACAAACTTATTGGTGAACTAGCTACAGTGGGAGTACAAATTGATCAAGATGATCTGAACAGAAAGTTTCTAAGGTCCTTGAGTGATGAATGGACCATGTATACTGTGTCTTTCAGACAGAATGATCAACTGGAAGAAAAGGAACTTGATGATCTTTATAATGATCTAAGAGTTTTTGAATCTGAGATAGAGGCTAAAAAGAGGCCTTCTGGGTATGTTCACAATGCTGCACTCCTTTCAGCATCAACTGATTCTACTTCCAACCTTGAATCAGTTAGTCCTGCCAATGGAACAAACCAAGAGAAAGGCACTGAAACTGTGTTTGAGGCCTTTCTGGCAAGTCATGGAAACTCTTCTCTCATTAATGATGACTTGGAACAACTCAATCCAGATGATCTTGAAGAGATGGATATTAAATGGCAGATGGCCATGCTCTCCATGAGAGTTAAAAAGTTCATCAAAAGAACTGGGAGGAACAACTTCTCCCAAAGAAGAGAAGATGGAGCAGGATTTGACAAGTCCAAGGTAGAATGTTACAAATGCCATCAAAAGGGACACTTTGCTAGAGAATGCAGAAGTGGAATGTCTCAGAATAACAACCACCAACAAGCTCAATCTGGAAGCTTCAACAGAAACTCTGCACAAGCCCTTGTATCTCAACAAGGTATGGGGTTTGATTGGAGTGATCAAGTTGAAGAGGTTATTCAGAATCAAGCTCTAATGGCAGAGGTGTCTAGTCTCCCTATAGAGGTAATTTCCAATCTTTGCTCTCAAAATTGCATTAACACTGTTAAAAGGTATAGGGATCACAACCAGAACATGAGTGATGACCTTAAGAGATTGGAAAAAGACATAAAAGATTATGTGAGGATTGTTGAGAGATTTGAAGAACAGATTAAGGGTTTTCAAGCTAATGAGCTTCAACACTCTTATGACACAAATTACTGGAAGTGGGAGAAGAATGACTTAGAGCTTCAACTGACCAGATCTAAAGAAGAAAGTGAAAAGCTAAGAGGAGAGCTAGCTAAAGTCAAACTTGATGTAGAAAAGTTTTCTAATGCTTCCAAAGCAATGGATTCTTTGTTACAAACTCAGATTCATGATAAACTGAGAAGAGGTATAGGGTACAATACCACACCACCACCCTATAACAACAACTACATCCCTCCTAGTTCAGAGTTGTTAGAAACTAAGGATAGGAAGGATCTACCTAAGGGAGCCACTGAAATAGATCCCTTAGATGAAGTGGTTGTTAAGGATAAAACTGAGAAAGAAGTTGTCAAGGATAAGGACAATACTGTGAGTGGTGAGATTTCTAAAGAAAATCATATTATCACCAATGAGGGATGTGGAAAGCACTGGATCAAGTCCAAAGAGATAGAAAAGACTGAGGGAAAGAACAAGAAGGTTCACTATAAGCAGACCACTGTTGTGAACCCTATTCCTTGCAAACAATGTGAATGCAATAAAGCCAAGAGCCTAAATTCTGGTTTAAAAAGAGGAAATCAAAGAAACTGGAATAATCAATGGGCTCAGAAACAAGGAGTTGATCTGAATAAAATCAATAGACCAAAACCTTGTTTTATATGTGGCAAGTTGAATCATTTGGCTAAGTATTGTTACTTTAACCCTATTAACCAACAGATGAACTTTCAAAGATTTGTGCAAAAATCTGTGGGTTATAGGAAGGCTGGAAAGAAACATGTGATAAAGAAATATGTTGAAAGTAAAGGCACTTTAAAGAAAAAGATTTTAAAAGAAAGTATCAAAATATGGGTGCCTAGAAGTACTAACAGTATTAGTACTGCTAACACAGTTACTACTGCTAACAGTGTTAGTACTGCTGAAAATATTAATACTGCTAATATTGTTAATACCTCTTGAAAAGTTAATACTGCCAACACAGTTACTGCTGCTAACACAGTTACTACTTCTAACAAAGTTAGTGCTGCTAAGCATGCAAGTGCTGCCAAGGTAGTTAGTACTTCTAAAACTAGTACTGATTCTAGCAAACATAGTTCCAAGCCTATTATTGTAACAAAGTACTCCAAGAATGAGGAGTTAAAGTTCAAAAATCTTGTCAAGAAAGAGTGCAAATATTTTGATGAGAAAGGGGTACCCAAGACCACTTTGGCTTGGGTTCCTAAATCATACTAATTGATTTATCTAATGTGCAGGGCAACCAACAGCTCAAGGGAAAGAGCATTTGGCATGTTGATAGTGGTTGCTCTAGGCACATGACAGGCAACATGTCATGCCTTCAGGATTTCAAACATATCAATGGAGGACATGTTGCATTTGGAGACAATCTTACTGGTGGTAAGATAAGTGGAAAAGGTAATGTCACCACAGGTAAGATGACATTTGAGGATGTCTACTATGTTGATCAATTAAAGTACAACCTGTTAAGTGTATCACAGGTTTGTGACAAACAACATAGTATATTATTTACAAATACTGAGTGTATGATCCTTGCTCCAGGGTTCAAGGTAGTTGATGAAATCATGATACTACTTAGAACTCCAAGGAAGGACAATGTTTACTGTCTTGATATGGACAATGTTGATAGTGATTCATCTCTAAATTGTCTTGTTTCAAAAGCTTCTGTAGATGAATCCTCTCTATGGCACAGAAGGATGTGTCACATGAATTTCAAGACTATGAACAATCTTGTTAAAAATAACCTTGTAAGAGGGTTACCTTCAAAAGTCTTTTCATGTGATGATTATTGTGTTGCTTGTCTTAAAGGCAAACAACACAAAACTTCTCATAAGACCAAAGAGTTAAATTCTGTTTCTACTTGTCTCCAGTTATTGCATATGGATCTGTTTGGTCCTACAAATGTTATGAGTCTAGGCAAGAAATCTTACTGCTTGGTTATTGTTGATGATTACTCCAGATTTACTTGGGTATATTTTCTAAGGACTAAGGATGAAACAAGTGGTCTTATCAAATCCTTTATTCTAAGAATTGAAAACCAAACTAATCAAAGAGTAAAAGTCATTAGATCAGATAATGGAACTGAGTTTAAAAATCATGATCTAAACACCTTTTGTGAAGAAAAAGGTATTGAGAGGCAATATAGTGCTCCTAGGACTCCTCAACAGAATGGTATTGCTGAAAGGAGGAATAGAACACTAATAGAGGCTGCTAGATCTCTATTGGCTGATTCAAAATTGCCAATTACCTTCTGGGCTGAAGCAGTTAATACTGCTTGTTATGTCCAAAACAGAGTTCTAGTGGTCAAGCAAAAGAACAAGACCCCATATGAGCCTTTAAATAAAAGAAAACCTTTTATTGGTTTCTTCAAACCTTTTGGGTGTCCTTGTACAATTCTAAATACCAAATCTCACTTAGGTAAGTTTGATAGCAAAGCAGATGATGGATTTCTTGTGGGATATTCATCTCAGAGTAAGGCCTACAGAATATTTAACTCTTCTTCTAGAATAATTGAAGAAAGTGACAATGTCAAATGCAATGAGAGCACACCAAATCCTGTTGGATCTGGACCTCAGTGGCTATTTGACATTGATTCACTAACTAATTCTTTTGGTTTCAGTAGTGATGATTCTACAGGAACAGGATGTGGAGGATCAGGGATCACACAAGTCTCAGAAAGTATATCTAAATCTGTGATATTTCCCATACCCACAGTGAATTCTGTTGAAGATTGTGAAAAGGAATCATTTACTGGACCAAATCAGAGTGAAGAAGAAACTAGAGATGAGGAGACTCAAGAAAGTAAAGAATCAGAAGTGGCATCTGAAAACACTTCAGTTGAGTTGCATGACTCTAATCTAGAGGCTGGACTGAATGAAGAACCTAGTCATAACACAAGAGTTCAAAAGAATCATCCTCCACAGCTGGTAATAGGAGATATCTCTTCTCCTATGATGACTAGACATCAAAGCAGGCTTCAAGAAATGCAAGATCAACAGCATACAGTCCTTTCTTGTTTTCTATCCCAGCTTGAGCCTAAAAAGGCACATGATGCTATGAAAGAATCTAGCTGGATAGAAGCAATGCAAGAAGAACTGTTACAGTTCAAGCTACAAGATGTATGGGATCTAGTAGACCTTCCTAAAGGTCACAGAGCAATTGGCACAAAGTGGATTTTCAGAAACAAGAGAGATGAAAGAGGTATTGTCATAAGGAACAAAGCAAGGCTGGTGGCTCAAGGCTATACTCAAGAAGAGGGTATAGATTATGAAGAAGTTTTTGCACCCGTGGCAAGGATAGAAGCAATCAGACTATTCCTAGCCTATGCTTCTTACATGAACTTCAAAGTCTATCAAATGGATGTAAAAAGTGCTTTTCTCTATGGATCAATTGAAGAAGAAGTATATGTCTGTCAACCACCAGGTTTTGAAAACCCAAGCTATCCAGACAGAGTATACAAATTAAAGAAAGCACTTTATGGACTACATCAAGCTCCAAGAGCATGGTATGACACTCTGTCATCCTATCTCTTGGAAAATGACTTTGAAAGAGGAGTCATTGATAAGACTCTATTTATCAAAAGAAAGAAGAAGGATATCTTGCTGGTCCAAATCTATGTTGATGACATTATCTTTGGATCTACAAGAAACAACATGTGCAAGGAGTTTGAGGATTTAATGCATCAAAGGTTCAAAATGAGTTCCATGGGGGAACTTACTTTCTTCCTTGAACTCCAAGTTCAACAGAAGTCAGATGGCATTTTCATATGTCAATCCAAGTATGTGCAGGATATTCTAACCAAGTTTGGTTTCTCAGAATCAAAACCTGCCAGCACACCTATGGAAACACACAAGCAGATCACAGCAGATCTTGAGGGGGAGGATATAGATGTGCATTATTATAGATCCATGATTGGCTCTCTCATGTATCTCACAGCATCAAGGCCAGATATAATGTTTCCAGTTTGTGTATGTGCAAGATTTCAAGTTAGGCCAAAGCAATCTCACTTTCAAGCTGTTAAGAGGATATTCAGATATCTCAAAGGGCAACCCAGATTGGGACTTTGGTATCCTCATAACTCACCTTTTGACCTAATAGCATACTCAGACAGTGATCTAGGTGGGGCAAACTTGGACAGAAAATCTACTTCTGGAGGATGTCAGTTTTTGGGTGCTAGACTAGTCTCATGGCAGTGCAAGAAACAAACCACAGTATCCACATCTACAACAGAGGCAGAGTACATAGCAGCTGCAAGTTGCTGTTCTCAAGTCTTATGGATTCAGAATCAAATGTTGGATTATGGGGTAACCTTTCTACACACTCCAATCTTTATTGACAACAGCAGTGCTATTAGCATTGTAAATAATCCAGTCAAGCACTCAAAGACAAAGCACATTGAAATCAGGTATCACTTTATAAGAGATTGTAATGAAAAGAAACTTATTCAAGTTGTCAAAGTTCACATTGATAATCAGTTTGCTGATCTATTCACTAAAGCTTTTGACGTGGGTAGATTCACTTTCTTGGTAACAAGTGTGGGAATGATAAACTCTGAATAATCTCCTTCTCAAAAAGTGGTTGTATATCTGTATAGTATTCTTGGTGTTACTAATCTTCTGTTACAGGATATGCATAGCAGTACTCAGTGTTTAGCAAGTTTAAAAGGAGTATTTCAGTTAATACTGCTAGTGGTTAATACTGCTTTCAGTTAATACTGCTAGTAGTTAATACTGCTAGTGGTTAATACTGCTAGTGGTTAATACTGCTTTCAGTTAATACTGCTAGTGGTTAATACTGCTTTCAGTTAATACTGCTAGTGGTTAATACTGCTTTCAGTTAATACTGCTAGTGGTTAATACTGCTTTCAGTTAATACTGCTGGTGGTTAATATTGCTTTCCGTTAATATTGCTAGTAGTTAATACTGCTTTCAGTTAATACTGCTAGTAGTTAATACTGCTAGTAGTTAATACTGCTTTCAGTTAATACTGCTAGTAGTTAATACTGCTCTAGGTTAATACTGCTTATATTCCGAATACTATAAATACTTTTTGCCCGCCTAAAAGTTCATAACGACTCTTTGCATACTGTTCTCTTGCGCTCAAAACCTTTTCTCTCTCAAGTTCGAAGTTTTCAGGCAAGTTTTCACTAAGATCAATGGCATCCATGACTTTCATCGACGAGCACAACGAGATTGCGATGCTACAAAAGCCAAAGCAAGCTTCAGGATTTCATCAGATTGTGGATTTCCTCAAGACAAGCCACATTGCTCATGCTCTTATTGTATCACCTACAATCTACATTGAGCATCAAAGGCAGTTCTGGGCTAATGCCACCATTGTTGTGGAAAATGGTGTGCAAATGATCAAGACCAGAATCTGTGATCAATCACTAACAGTTACTGAAGAGGTTATTCGCATCAGTCTACGTCTAGACGATGCCTCTGGTATAACTTCTATCCCAAACGATGAACTGTTTTCAAATCTTACAAGAATGGGGTATGGAGGCCCATTGGGTGTTTCCAAATTTTCTAAAGCAAAATTCTCACCCCAATGGCGTTTCTTTGTCCATACTCTTATGCATTGTATATCCAAAAAGACTACTGGATGGAGTGAGTTCAGCAGCACTATTGCTTATGCTTTGGTGTGCTTGGCCACTGCCAGAAAGTACAATTTTTCTAAAATGATTTTCAATGATCTTGTCTCAAACATGGGAAACAAAAAGAGCTTCTTTATGTATCCCACTTTTGTTCAAGAAGTTATTACTAATCAATTGACGGATATACCTCAACCTGTTGGGGTATATGTACCTAAACCCCCCAAAGGCAAGGTTTTCTCAAATATGAGAAGATCTGCTGCGGACTCTGAAGGAGTTGACACCCCATTGTTCTCTACAATGATGGTGGTGTCCCAAACCAATGAAGGTATGGCAGCAGGGTCAAGGCCCCCATTAGATCAACCCACTGCTAGCCAAGCCCAACCTTCCCTCTCAAAATCAATTCCCCAGTCCCTTCTTGAAAAACCAACCTCTCCCATCACCCAAATTTACAAGAGAAAACAGGTAAAGAAGGCTCCTTCCCTTCTTGTACCATCCCCCACTAAGCCTTTAAGCCCTCTATTGGAGCATTCTCCAATAGAGAATATCCAAAGGGAATCCAATAGGGTGTCTCCCAACCCTCAGGAGGTGCTCTCTAAGGAGATGGAAGAGCATATGGGTGAGAAGGCTGCCACTACTTCTGCTAGCACAGAGAAGGACAGTGATAACATCTCTAAGACCTTCCCCATGGCAACTTTGGGTGAGCAATCATCCAAAGGTCCCAGGTGCCAAGAACCCAAGGGGGTGGATAGTGCTTCTGCTAGGCAGAAGACTTCCACTACAAAAAGATCCAATGATCCTTCAAAAGAGGGTAACACTTCTGGAGAAGGTGAGGACAGATATAACTATTATGAATTGATGGAAACCATGGGCAACATCAACATGGATGTACTCAAACAGGGCAAAGATATAGAAGAGCTTAAACTCATAGTTCTGTCACAACAAGAACAAATCATCAAATTGAAGCAAATGGTAAGGAAACTGATTCTGCAAAGGAAGAAGAAACAATTTGTGCTCAGAAGGAGGAAATCAGTGACTGATGCTCCCAAAAAGGGGGAGTCAGAAGCTGATGCCAAAGCTAAGGGGGAGCAAGAGGAAAAACATGATGTTGAGGGGGAGAATGAGCAAGCAGCAGAAACAGAGCCAGCAGCAGAAACCATTAATACTGCCAGTTCAAGTAAAGCAGCAGAAATGGTTAATACTGCTGAGCTGAAAGAAGCAGCAGAAACAGTAAAAGAGGTCCTTACAGAGCTTGAGATTGCAGAAACACTCATCAAAGCCAAACATGATACTCCCAAGGTCACCTCAAAGGCCAAAGGAATTGTCATAAAAGAAAGAGGTGATGCAGCAAAGAACTCTAGCATTGAGAAGGTGATGGGTAAAGAGAAAGGTAAGGCAAAGCTAGTTGAATCTGATAAACCAATGAAAAAGCAGAAGCTGATTGAATCAGATGAAGCTCTAGCTAGGAAGATACAGGCTGAACTTGAAGAAGCAGAAACCATGCAAGTGCAAAAGGATAGAGAGATAGCTAAAGCAATGGCTGCAGAGTTAAACAAAGCCTATCAACAAAGCTTAGCAACAGAACAAGCCAAGCAGAAAGCCACATCTTTGAGGAAGCCTGCTAAGATCAAAATGGCTGCAAGGAAAAGACAACCTGCAAAGACATACCTGGGTGCTCAAGAGAGAAAGAAAATGATTACTTTCCTCAAGGGTGCAGTAGGTGTCAAGGTAGAGATGTTTTCAAAGATGTCTTTTGAGAAGCTCAAGAAGATGTATGATGCTGAGATGATAAAGCTTCAAGGGGATGATCTTGCAAGGGTTGAAATGGAGAAAAGAATGAAAGAAAGCAATGATTTCTTACAAAAACCATTCCCTGATGAGCAAGAAACTCCAGAGAAGGAAACAACAATTGGTGAAAGTCTAAGGACTTTAAAAAGAACAAAGATGATTGCCAGGAGAAAGCCTACAAAGAAGCCTAGATTAGTGGAAGAAGAGGTTGAAAAGGTTGCTGAAGAAGAAGAGGCACCTGAGTCATCTACAATGAAAGAACCTGCAAGTACTGAGGATGTCAAGATGTACATGGTTGTGATGGACAAAGTGCCTGAACCAATTGCAGCAGAACCTGTAGGAGTTAAACCTCCTGAAGTCATTCACTGGGATGTTTTGGAAGTAGATGGCAAGGAGTATATCAGACTGAAGAGAAAAGATGAAAAGTATGAAGTCTACAGTACTTGGGCTAAAATTGTCAGAACATGCTCAAGGTCTGATATTGAAGAAATGTTTGATATAGGGATGAAGTTGTATGCAGATCAGTTGAAAGCTCCAGGGATTTCAATTACAAAACTGGTGATGGAGTATCTGTGTATGATGTTCAAACCTGATGAAGTGGAGGAGATCATAAGGAGTGTTTTTCAAGCAGTTACCAATTGGACTTTGTATGAAACTAGTGGCGTATATTCTGTGACTTTGGATAGAAATCACATTGAATACTTCCTAGTGGATAAAGTATACAACCATAGCAGATTGAAACTTCATTTAATGTTGAAGAAGAAGCTTGGATGTGGTGAAAATTCAGAAATGGCTAAATATTTGATCCAAAGAACAATTAATCAAAGTTTGGGATTGGATGCAAATACTGGAATTTAGGTCATGATGGAGTTTTGGGAGCATCTTGAAGAAGATCTGAAGAACTTGACTTCTTTTCCTAAAAGTCAAGTTAGGGGGAGATTGTTGGGAACTGAAGAAAAACTCAAGTATGGTTAATGCTGCTAGTTCAGAGTTAATACTGCTTTCAGTTAATACTGCTAGTCAAAGTTAGTACTGCTTAGCTAGTTAGTACTGCTAATGGTTAGTACTGCTTAGTAGTTAATGCTGCTAGAAGGAAGTTAATGCTGCTGAAGATTAATACTGCTTATATGATGAAGATTCGTATGAAAGGATATACATGGAAGCTTAGAGATATACATAGAAGATATACTGAAGATATTTTATTTATTGTAATTATCTTTGTATTCAGTATATATATATTGTATTGTTTAGAATAGTTAGATAACTTTAGTTTTCATTCTTTTAGAGAAAAACAATCTCAAGGCATAGATCCTAATTCTAGAGAAGTAGAATTCGTATTGGTGAGCCTGTTCATCAATATTGAGGTTGAGTGAGTAATCTTGTAACTTCAAAGCATTCAATAAAAGCTTACAGTTTGTTATTCATATTTTCTGTGTTGATTTACTGTTTCATAGAATATCAAAGTGTTATTCCGCAAACTTCTTTGATATTGTTTCTGAGAATTAATTCTTGTTGAGAATTCGATCCTGACAATGTGAGGTTGGATACTAGCCATGGTTCATAGTGATCCTAGTGAAGGAGTATACATTGATTTTGCTTGAGGGCAAGATCTCACGTTGTAGCACGGACCTTTGTGTTCGTATCCTTGGATTCCAATTGTTTAGCTCATAACTCGGATTGGTGGTCTACTTTGTGTTACACCACAATCCTTGGTAAAATGGTTCTTTTGTCATCGTATGATGAGTTTTGGACCGAAGAGCCCCGGTTGTGGCGAAATGTTATCTTTTATAAATTAAACCTTTATGAAAAGATTTCCTTATGATACTGATGTTTATATTTCGAGAAGTTTATAAAAGAACTACTTGTGCATTAAATTGTGAGGTTCTGGAAAGAAGGTTTATGGTCTCATTTTAATGGATTTCATTCTTATCAACAGTTAATTTGGAAATGCTTATTTGAAAGGATTCCATTTGATACGAAAGTTTATATCTCTTGAAATTTATAAACTGTATGTTCTCACTAGGCTTTAAGCCTAACACTTTTTCTCAAATGATATGTATCAGGTTTCCCTTAGCGGTGGGTTGCCAGGGTTTTGAGAGACGGGTTTGGTCTCGAGGCTTCTTGAGATGACTAGTATTGTAACTGGGCATTTGTTAAGCCCCATTCTTTTGGTGAATTATGAATTTTCATCTGATGTAATCTAGATAGATGTGTCTAGATTAGTTGTTGATGAATTCTATATTTGTACAGGTTTTGTAAAGTCTTAAGGACTGATCCCCTTTATGGGAGGTTTATATCAATACAAGTGTCATGTCGCCATAATTCCAGGTTTTAATTTACTATGATTTTTAGAGTGTTACAAGTTGGTATCAGAGCTCTAGTTTAAGCGAACTAGGCATGAATGTAAGATGTCTAGACTTATACTGAGTTTGATAGGCATTGATTGTGAGATTGGGTAGAACTTCTAAGACGGGACAGTCTTAGAGTCGACGGAAGTTATGTTCATCAGGCGTTGTGATGACGGTAACAAGAACCCTTATGTGTTATATGTTCATAATCTCACTTAGCTAATGTGATTATGAGGATATTTTACGTGAGCGTAAATGGTTTACTAATGTTATGACAATTGGTAGACGTAGCGGTACTTTTCTTTCGTGCGTGTTTCAGTTAAACTCTTCCTTACCCTTTCTCGTGCTTGTGTTTACCTGCTCTACCTTGGTATGTTGACCGTTAGAGTAGTGCGAAAGGGTCTAAGCGAGTAAGCTAAGGAATGATTGTTGTTTATAGCAATGTCTCTTTGGGATGATAGTAAGTGCGTAGAACGCATTAAGTTAATCATCTTGAGCCAGATTCGTTGGTGGAATAAGAACTATATCTTGGTAGATCGATTCTATTTCGAGGAGATCTGTAATTTAATTAGTGGGATGGTTGCCCTATGATGCCTGAGGCATCCGGTTGATTATAGTACGTCGGTATGTTAGGAAGCGTTGTATTAAGATGTGAGTGCCGACCGAATTCATGCATTAAATTTATTTCTAAAATAAGGTTGCATAAATTGCTTTTCATGATCGCAAACCATAAAGTAAATTACCTTATAACGTTTTCAGCATATTTTAAACTAAGAGCATAAGCATGCTTAAAATGGTTTTGTTGCACCTGATTTCAAATTGTTATCAAAACTCTCTTTATTCACGTCTTGTGTTTAAATGCTATTTTTGGATGTCGAAATATCTGTGTTTTAACGCTTTTTGAGTTAATGGGCAAGTAGTTGTGGAATTTTGACCTTGACATTGGATCTCTTCCACGTATGTCAATGGTTTTAAAGGAAAAGTTATTTCCATGCTTTTAGTCGGAGTTTCTTGGAGATTTTAGTTTGTATGAGTTTTGTTGAATTTCATGGAGTTTTGTTTTACGGATTCTTTTGTCGCGTGCGTATATTTAGAGATGCGTGAGTTTAATTTCATTGCGTGCAAATTATGAGTTCTTTGGGTGTCGTGTCTCATCAAAAATCTTGTCAAAATGGTCGCCTTACCTTGTGTTGAAAAATGGAAATTTGGACACCACTTGATTTTAGCGTTAATGAGTTTTATGAAAATCCAGTTGGATTATGGTGCCTCATCTTATGACTTTTGTGTCGCGTAAATAATTTGAGGAACATGTGCATATGCATCATGGTGTGCGTTAATTCTGGGTTTTGTTAACCAATGTCAACCGTCGTGTACTTTGTGCATTGGATTTAAGTATCACATGGGGTGAGTGATTGCATAAACGATTTATGTTATTTTTAAAACAGGATTACGTTCTGATCGTATTTCCATCATTAACTCTTACTGTTAAAAATTTCCGCAAGGCATTTTAGCGAATTAGCGGTATTTTGGTCGTTGTAGTTTCTATTTTGGTCAAATGTATTTATCTTTGCAACGGGAAGCTTTAAACTCGATTTGAAATTTTATTTGCATCCCCGTTATCTTACCACCCTTTGGGGAATAAATTGTTGCATATGGGGTGAGTTGAAAATTCTTTTGCTGCAACGTCTCTTGGTTATAGAGGGGAATTTTAAAGATAAAATCGTGATTTTCCCTTTGGAGTTGTACAAAAAAATTGTTGCACGTGTTGAAGTGCAAGAACCTATTTTCACGTTTATAGTGTAAATTGTTGCGTATGTCTTACTTGGTATTTCTCAAGGTGTGAGTATTTTGATAAGTTTTCGTATTCGGTAATTTGGATTGTTTTAAAATCATAAATTGCTCATGTCGAGCTTGAATATTTCAACAAGTAAATAGCATGATTTACGTATTCTGGGTGATTTTGTACACGTAAAATCTATATTATGATTTATGCATCTTTGATGATTTTGTGCAAGCAAAGTTTATTTCATGACATATGCATCTTAGTATATTTGCATTCATAAACCTTTGGAAAATCTTTGGTCTCAATACGTGTTGAATTTTGAGAAATCATGTCCTTGTGGTGTGTGTTTTCATAAACAGTGTTTAAAGACATCTCATTATTTGGGGAAACGTTAAATGTCGGTTAAATGTGTTTTAAGGTTTACGAGGCTTTCGTTGGAAATTACGTGAAGTGTTGGTCCTTTGGCTCGGGTTTTGACTAAATGAGTCGTGTGGACATTTGTCCGGATTTATAACCGCAAAGAAAGATTTTAGTATGATGGAGTTTATTCGTGTTTTTGGTGAGTTACCTGTTTTTGGGTGCTTTGGTCATTCAATTGGAGTCATGTAATGTTTAGACAGTGTTGTAATGGTTTCATTGGCACGTAAGTCTGTCTGTTTAGTAAGGCCTGAGGTTTTGGGTTACACTTAGTGGTCGCTCGGGTTTGCTAGCGAGTAAGACAATAGGTGGCACGAGCCACTGAGTTGGAACTCGTCTAGATTGGGTAGACACCCGTGTCCGTAAGGCCTTGAGGTGGGACTCGATAGAGTATGGCTAGAGGCAACGACGGTTTGAGGTTGTGATGTCTGGTATGGCATGGGAACTAAGATCAGGATATGTGGTGAAATCCAATAACATCACGGGTGAACCCATTCATTTGTTCTCGCCACCCAAGATGGAAACGTTTAGAGGTCAGGCGAGGAAGTTGTATGGGCGGCCTACTTGCGTGTCCTTCTATTCTCTTTGTATACGGGTCTCTCCGTCGTAGACCCGGGGTATTTTAAACACTAATGTCATATTTTTACCAACTTTGGTTATGTGGAGTCGACGGTAAATGATGGCTTTAGTATTGGGTTCTCCCCACGTATATTAAGGATTGAATGAAGTGTGTTTTCCTGCGTATGGGTATTTAGTTTTCTTTCGTTTTGGTCGCGTGAGTATTGGAACTAATGTCCATGATTTCGAACGTATGGTATGCCTGGTGTTACTAATGTTTCATACTTCGAGTTAGTACAAGTTGTGTCAATTTATAAAGCATCGTTGAAATGAAGGATCCATCTTTGAAATTGCATAACTTTGAAAATGAGTTGTTCCATGTTTTAAAATTCATTATTTGAAAGGTTCTATTTTAAAGAGAAGTTCATCAATTTAATTGCTTTTACTTATGTAAAACTCTTGAGCTCTCTAGGCGTTAAGCCTAATCCTTTTCATTTATCTACATGTGCATCATTTTCCTGTTGGGGGTTCGGTTCTAGCAGTGCTTTGAGGAGTCGGGCCTTAGCCTTGAGCTAGAGTAAGTTGTTGGTGAAGTCTTCCACAGGTTAGAGATAGTGACTACGCATGGGTTTTAGTAGCGCCCGTCCTTTATTATCCGAATGTATAGATTGGTTGTTCGTATTGTGGTTAATCATTTTATTGTAGTTGTAGGCGAAGTAATTTTGATGTATTTAGAAAAATTTAAATAATTTTCTATTTCCAGATTTGGGGTCGGATCGGAGTTGAGTGATAGCAGAATATGTGTGAACTAATTTCCTGAAAGATGCATTGGTGCACATTGTAAGTTTATCTGTAATCGATTTTAGGAGTGGATCAGTGAAATTTGAGGATTTTGGAAGATTAGCATCAACCGTTGGCTTTGGGTTCGGAACCGTCGAGTTTTGAAATAATTGTTCGGAGGGAAATTGAGGTCACTAATTTCCTGGAGGTAGTAATTGTTACCCAAGGTTGGGAGACCACCGTAACCTTAAGTAAAGGTTACTTTGGAGAATTAAGTATTCGCGTGGTTAGGAGTGAAATGTGCCCAATAAGGGTAGCTATACGGATGTCGGTATTAGGATCACGTAAATGATTCTGGTTCTTGAGTTAAGGGCAATCCTCTCTGCGAACAGTGTTCCGTTGAGAATAGTAGATTTCGAGGACGAAATCGTTCTAAGGTTGGGAGATTTGTAACACCCCGAACGTTTGGTCTTTTGCGAAGAAGAAATCAAGGTTAAGGGGGCTGCCTGCGTCTGTCTACAGGACGCACGGGTCGTGCGCCATCCTTCAGACAAAACGCACGGGTCGTGCGCCTTAGGCAGTGGCGGTTTTGATTTCTGCATAAATATCTTTTTGTGAGATATTTTCTAAAATATCTCATATACTCAAATCTCTCTCTATCTCTGGTTTTCTCTCTCTTACTTTTTCCTTTTCTTCTTTCGATCTTCGAGTCTCGTTTGGTTGCTAGTTTGCGGTGTTTCTAGCAAAGGGTCGGTGTTTTAAGCTTCACCTCTTCGTCGTGATCGATATCTGGTTTTCCGGGTTTTATTCTAAAACCTACTGGTGAGTTCCTACTACCATTTTACAAACTTTATACATGTCAAAACTCTTATTTGCGAAATCCGAAGTATTTCTACGGTATGATTTCATATTCTCTACATTTTGATATAATTGAAGTTTTTGGTGATTTTCGGGGTTCTCGATCAGTTTTGACTAAAATGATTGTTTTCGCCTTATTGAAGTAAAATGATGTTTTACTTGCACATTATGTGGATATGTGAAAAGAATGTTTAAGAACTCATTTTTAATGATTTTCATTCTTACCAGAAGTTGAACTAGAAATGACATTTTGTTTATAAAATGTATTTATACCATATGTTTATTTATGGTTGGTCACATATGTTGTTGTGACGAGTCTGTACCATTACTAGCGGATCCCTAGGTTTTGAGTTGACTGTATTGTTGGGATGTCATATTCCCCATTTTGTAGCTATGGATGCATATGATCCTCGGGGGCAACTTGGTACGGTTATGTGAGGTCGGATACTAGCCATGGTTCATAGTGATCCTAGTGAAAGAGTATACATTGGTTTTGCTTGGGGGCTAGATCTCACGTTGTAGCACGGACCTTTGTGTTCGTATCCTTGGATTCCAATTGTTTAGCTCATAACTCGGATTGGTGGTCTACTTTGTGTTACACCACAATACTTGGTAAAATGATTCTTTTGTCATCGTATGATGAGTTTTGGACCGAAGAGGCCCGGTTGTGGCGAAATGTTATCTTTTATAAATTAAACCTTTATGAAAAGATTTCCTTATGATACTGATGTTTATATTTCGGGAAGTGTATAAAAGAACTACTTGTGCATTAAATTGTGAGGTTCTGGAAAGAAGTTTTATGGTCTCATTTTAATGGATTTGATTCTTATCAACAGTTAATTTGGAAATGCTTATTTGAAAGGATTCCCTTTGATACAAAAGTTTATATCTCTTGAAATTTATAAATTGTATGTTCTCACTAGGCTTTAAGCCTAACACTTTTTCTCAAATGATATGTATCAGGTTTCCCTTAGCGGTGGGTTGCCAGGGTTTTGAGAGACGGGTTTGGTCTCGAGGCTTCTTGAGATGACTAGTATTGTAACTGGGCATTTGTTAAGCCCCATTCTTTTGGTGAATTATGAATTTTCATCTGATGTAATCTAGATAGATGTGTCTAGATTAGTTGTTGATGAATTCTATATCTGTACAGGTTTTGTAAAGTCTTAAGGACTGATCCCCTTTATGGGAGGTTTATATCAATACAAGTGTCATGTCGCCATAACTCCAGGTTTTAATTTACTCTGATTTTTAGAGTGTTACATGTTAGGAAAATCAGATTTACGAGAATGTTTGTTCTTGAGCTTACCAGTGTGGTTCCTTTTTTGTGAGCGTTGTTTCTTTTGCTTCTTACCTTTTGCATAATAATCAGTACTCACATAAACTGTGTCACCAACCTTAGTTGATGATTCACCAACTTCATATACACTTGGTAAAGCTTCATTATTGATAATAAAAGTAGAATGATCTGGAAGTTTAGCATTAAAATCAAACATATCAATATCTTCTACACACCCTTCATCAGAATTTAAAAAATCATTTGCAGACGCAAATAAGTCATCAAAATCATCTTCAGAGGTGTGAGGTGCTTTAGAAGATGTAGAACACTCTTGAGATTCAACTTTGAAAATTGTGTTCTTTATAACAGTTGAAAATACAACTTTTTCAATATCAGCCAATATTCTTTCATCATATAAAACATTTTCAAGCTCAATATTTTGCTTTCTAGAATGAGTGGAGGAACATAAATCTTAGCTTTATCTGGTTTTGCCTCCATCTCAGTAGTAGAATAGCTAGCAAAATAATCATTTGAATGAACCTTTGGTTTTTCAGAAAGATAACTATCATTCAGCTTTTGATAACAGAATGGTAGTTGCATTTTCTTTAAATTCTTTCTTTTCTCATCTTCTTTAGCCTCAACCTCATCAGGTGATTTGGTAACGAATTTGGGTTTCAAATGAGGATATTTAGCAACCGCATACAGAAAATTAAAGTTATATAAAACTGGCTGTTTTCTAATGGCTTTCTTTAAGTAATGGGGGTTATCATAACCGAGTCCCCATTTCTATTTAAAATCAGCCTTTTCAATAGGGGTGTTTAGAAAAATGGTTTGATTTGTTTGTCCTCGTGCATAAAATTTAGCTTCCAAACCATTTACCTTCTTTGTTAAGCTCTTGTTTTCTAACTGCAATTTGTAAGCTTTTAGAACACATTCTTGTTTTTTCTAAATCAGACTTAGACACTTTAGATTCACAATCAGAAATCTTACTTTCAAAACGATCTTTTTCATTTTTAAAATCAGAAACAGATTTGTATAGAGAATCAATCAGATCTTTGTTTCCAATAACTTCTTTGTTAAGGTCAAAGATCTTTTGATTTTTCTTTTCAACTCTACTCTTTTCCTTTTTCAGCTTATTTTGAAGATCTTGAAGTTTGACCATCATGGCTTCTATTTTGGTCATAAAATCATATTCAGATAAGTTCATTACCTCATCAGATGTCTCGTCTTCAGAATCATCATCTTTCACCACTCTGCCCATCAAGCATTTGTGTGTTGTCTCTTCTTTCTCCTCTTCATCAGAATGGTCTAGCCAGAACTCGTCTTCCGCCATAAGGGCTTTCCCCACTTCCTTTTGTGTAGCAAGAAACATCTTTTGCTTGTAATATTCAACATTTCTGACAATTGACTTTCGACAGTCCTTTGCAAAATGGCCAACCTTCCCGCAATTGTAGCACTTTATCAGCTCTTCATTCTTTTTCTCAGCACTACCATATTCATTCACATATCTTTTCTTCTCCTCGGGGTTTCTATTTCCAAATCTCTTATCCTCGAATCCCCTACCTTCAACTCCGTCCTTGTGTTCGTAATTCTTTGATCCAGAAGAATACCTCTGTAAGTTCGAACCCGATTTCTTGTAGAACTTCTTCTGAAAAGCACGGGTCAGTAGGAGCATAGCTTGCTTGAGGTTTTCTCCATCATCACTATCTGAATCAGAACTGGGAATCACTATCTTCTTCTTCTTTTTCTTTTCTTTCTTCTCTTTTTCCTTTTCTCCTGCTACCAAAGCTATGGGATCTGATACTTTCTCAGTTTTCTTTTTCTCAACTCTTTTCTCCTTGACATCTTCTTCATTCTGTCTAAGTGTCTCATAAACCTCATGGAGGGGTATCTCACTCAAGTCCTTCATCTGCCTCATCCTCCGGGTATGCTTCTTACATTCATGCTGCAGAACGCTGAGAAACTTTACATTGTTCTCGATCTGCTTCTTCTTAACTTTGTTCTTTGAAAGTTCATTCAGTAGAAGCACGAATATCTCATATGTTTCTTCCAGACTCTCATTATCCTTAGCTTTAAATTCTTCATAACTGTTTATATAGTTTGCCACTTTCAACTGGTTGCCTAACTTTGAACCCAGCATCATCTTTTGCAATTGATCCCACATCGATTTGGCAGTTGCATTGTAACTGTCTATTTTGACGTAGACCTCTTTAGTTACGCTTTGCAAAAGTAGAGATCTGGCTTGTTTGTCAACTTTGTACCGGTTCTTTTGCTGTTCAGTAAAATGAGAAATATCTTTATCAACAGTCTTTGTCTTCAGAACTCCATCACCATCTGATTTATTATCCTCATCAGGAATCTCCTCAGTAGGCATTTTCATTGGACCATCTATGATTGATGACAAAATATTCTCTCCATTTGATTGTCGGTCAACAAAATCGAGAAAGTGGTCCTTCCACTGTTCGTACTCCCCTTTAAACAGAACAGGGGGCTTTACATTCGTATCGATGGAAAGAGCGTCTCTAGAAGTCATATTTGATCTACACTGCTTACTGTGATCGCCAAAATTCAGAAAACAAATTGGATCTACAAAAATCAAACTCAGTTAAATTTCAGAAAAATCTCTAAGTATAAAACGCGCATACTATTGAACGGAAACACTTCGCGCAAGACACTTTATGCACGTTAGAACTTCGCGCACAAAGAAGAATCAAGTGAACTCACTTCTCGCACACTGGGTTGTGCGAGTTTGTGGTTCGCGCAAGACACAGGATGCGAGAACTGAGGTTCGCGCACGATGCCTTATGCGAGTTCTTAGTTCGCGTACAATACTGTGTGCAAGTTTTGGAACTTCGCACAAATGCTTGCGTGAACGAGACTTAGAATATTTTTCAAAATCTTGGTTCGCGCTAAATGCAAACACGCAAGAACAGAGCTTGCGAGTTTTGGACTTAGAAAATTTTGACAAAATTACTTCTCGCAAAAAGGAAACGCGCAAATAACTTCACGCAGGATATACTTTGCGCACGATGAAGAGTTTGAACAGTACAAACTCGCACCTAGTGTTGTGCGATTTCCTACTTCACGCACACAACTTTTTGTGAGTTCTTCACTTCAAACACAAAATTAAGCATTTGCGAGTTCTTGAGCCTGCGAGTTCTTCACTAGTGAGTTTCTCAGATCTTGCGAGTTCTTGCCCCTATCGACCAAAAACTCAATTTTCCAACTGATTTTGATTCAAACTTTCACCAAATCGACTAAAACTTTGCAGGCCTCATCTTTTGAATGATTCGAACCAATTACAATTAATTAATTCCAATCCAAACTACTAAAATTACAACTTCGATCCAATATCAGTACATATCCAAACTCGAACAAATATCTTAGAAAAATTCAAAAATTCACCCTATGAAGTATGAATTGTACTTCGACTTACAAACAAACAATGTTCTAATTGTTAGAACGAATCTAGAATAACCAAATTCTAGCCCAAAAACACTCTTAAATCTAAAAATCAATGTGCCACAGTTCGACTTGCGAGTTCGTGAAAATCGACCAAGAAATCTCGAGTTGATCCTTGTTTTCTCTGAATTGCGTATGCTTTGATACCAATTGTTATCCCAGATAACAATGTAAATCTATTGATGACATTCAAATTCACAAAATCTCACTTTGTATTAATCTCTTGAAATTGATTACAAACTCTCTCTCTAACTCTAGAACACGTATTATACTCTGATTAAGTCATGTATCTATTACACGCACAACACATTATTTATACATACACAACAAACACGCACACCACTACATTACAGAAACGCACACACTAAACTAAACTCTCACACTATTAAAACACGCACAATACTAGAAAAACACAAAATACAATATTTGACTTTGACTTTTATTACACTAGATTTTGACTTTGATGCTTGACAGTTGACTTCAACTTTGACTTCAATCTTCAGTCTTCTATGATCTTGTATCCAACACGTTTATGCTCTAACAATCTCCCCATTTGGATTCAAGATCATCTCAAAAAGATTTCATTAATTTAATCTTCCTCTTTATAAAACAATCTTCTATTTATGCCTGAAACAATCTCTTCTTTCTTTGATCTTTAACAATCTGTAATCTTCCTAAAGTCTGTCTTTAAATAAATAACAATCTCCCCTAAAGATGGTAGAAAAGATCTTCAACAATCTCCCCAAAGTTATCTCAAACCTCTTTCAGACTACAGAAAGAAATTATCTACAATTTCAGCTCGATTTGCTTCAGCAAACTATCTTCAAAGAAAATTTATGTAAAATTTAGCTCGTCTTCAGAAATCTTTGAATTTGCTCTTTCTGCTTTTAATCTTTGACAACAAATATTCTTCAAAACAACTATCTTGAATAAATTTCTCCAATAAGTTCCAACTTTTCTTTATCAACTCTCTCATTTCTTGTAACTTTTCCCCACAACTGATATTAGCTTCTCTTTTCAACCAACATTTCTTGATCTCTTCTCCCCGTTTTTGATGATTAGAGCATAGTGATCATCAAAACTTTCAACAAGAAATGTCTGTAACTGACCACTGATCTTTCAAAAACTGAGCCTTCGACCATTCGTCAAATCATAAAGGTATTCATCTAGATCTTTTCAAATCCAGACAAATTAGAGTGTAACACCTGAATCAACAAATGAATCAGTTAATATGCCTGTCAGTAACACAAAGTTACTGTGTGTAACGAATACACATTAGAAAGGAGCTTTTGTGATGTTCACTCCCCCAGGTCTTCCATTCAATCATCGAAACACCACAAAGATATTTCTATGAACGTTATGACAAGAAAAACAAATTTCCTTGTGTGTTCGTGCAAGTGTTAGAAAGAATTAAGCACATGATGATTGCTTATTATAAGGCTTAACAGTGTGTAAACCATTGAGACAACAACAGTTAAACACAGACTCAATTGTGCATGATCAAAGTGCGAAGGTGGGGCAAACTTCCTTCTTTTTCAATAACCAGATTTTCCAAATGAAAATCAGATAGCATATGTGATGCGTCCCCTTAAAATATGAAACATTTTCTTTTTGAGAAGAAAATGAGTAGCTGGTGGGGTTGTTGTCAAGAGTTGGCATGGGCTAGTTGTCTGTTTCAATAATGTTCATGAAGAAATGATAAACACTAGTAATGTGGCTGCCCGACTCAGAAAATACTTGGTGCAAAGTTTGATATTCTTTTACTCTAATCTCACACCCTCTTTCTTTTAATCATTTGAGCTCACTGCTAACCAAACTCTCATTTACATTTTACCTCATCTCTCAACCCACACTCAGTATTTAACTACTCACACATTCAATCACTCAAGGATTAACTTCTTGGGTAGGAAACACTGGTTAACGTGAATCCATAGAAGTTTCATTTAAGTCCTCACAAAAAGAACCCATGTATTATCCTGAAGGAACACGTTGCTCAACTGGTTTAACTTGTCATTTGAAGCACAAAATATACAAATCAGATGTATGTATGCTCATAGATGTAATCATGAAGATTTGAGCATGTTTAAACAATGAATACTTTTCAAACAAATATATTGAAAGAATAGAATGAATACAAGAGATTTGTTTGAAAATCTGACTTTGTATGATAAAGATCAAATAAAAATGATTTATCAATTAAGGCTTAGGTCAGCAAAAATTGGATGTTGTCTATATGAACCAAAATATAGACAAGTCTTGAAAGAACGTTTCAAAATGAAATCACGCTCACAATTCATTGAAATTCAATCGGGGTGTCTTACCATCGAAAATTTGTTTCAATTTAGATACATGGTAAGAACAAATTCAACAAAATAATAAATCGGTGTGTGAATACTTGACAGTATATGGAAAAGACAATACACAAGTATTTATCTTTGCGGTTTATAAACATTTCAGGGCATCTAATAATGAAAAGATTTAAAATCACACTTCCAAATCATGAAATCTATTTAAGAGTCAGGAAGTGGTTTGAACGTTTAAGAACATGTTTTCTATGATTGAAACTCGTCCTTCTTTCAACCATATATGAGATTAAGAATAGAAGTAAACCTTGTCGATCAGTCTTAAATCTAATGAAATGAGCTTAAAGTCATAAAAGATATGATCTTTTAAGCATCCTCTCAATCTGCATCAGTCATAAAGTCCGTCAAATCAACTTTAAAGCAGTAAAACTTTGAATGTACGAGTTCTAATCTGAAGTAATCAAAAGTCATAATTCATACTCCTTACTCTTATACTCTTACTCCCCTTGCATTCATGCATCAGAAAAATTTATCAGTAATAAGCATAAATCAAAATATGAACTCCCCCTCAATTAGATGTAGATCATCTTTTCATCTTCTCTCACTCCCCCTGAAATCATGAACATACCATAAAGTGCAGATATCTGTCAGATTAAAAATAAAGAAATGAAGAAACTTTAGTAGGTAGTCATTGAATATGTCTTAAGATTTAACATACCAAGTTTAAAGATAAGAAAATTAAATCTCTTTTCGTCTACAGGCTTGGTGAATAAATCTGCAAGCTGATAATCAGTGTTTACAAAATAAAGTTCTATTGTACCTTTTTCGACATTGTCTTTGATAAAATGATATCTTACATCTATGTGTTTGGTCTTTGTATGTTGTACAGGATTTGCTGATATGGCAATCGCGCTCTTAGAGTCACAATATATCGGGATTTTGTCAAATGTGAAGCCACAATCTTGTAGTTGCGTCCTCATCAACAACACCTGAGAGCAGCAGCTTACAGCAGCAACATACTCCACCTCAGCCATTGATGTGGAAACACACAATTGTTTCTTTGATGCCCAAGTAACGAGTTTATCTCTAAGGAACTGTATATGACCCGATGTGCTCTTCCTGTCTAACATACAGCCTGCATGATCTGCATCTGAGTAAGCTGTCAGTTCAAAACCAGTATCTTTAGGATACCACAGACCAAGATCTACAGTCCCTTTCAGATATCTAATGATCCTTTTGACCGCAGACATATGGGATTCTTTAGGATTAGCCTGATATCTTGCACATAAACATGTATAAAACATAATATCTGGCCTACTTGAAGTTAAATACATTAAAGAACCAATCATTCCTCTATAGGTTCTAACATCAACAGGTTTTCTGAATGATCCATGCCGATCTTAGTTCCTGGTGCCATCGGGGTTCCAATTGGTTTACATGTTTACATTTTGAATTTCTGAAGAATATCAAAAATGTACTTAGATTGGTTTATAAAAATCCCCGTTGAAAATTGCTTAACTTGTAATTCGAGAAAGAAAATTCATCTCTCCCATCATACTCATTTGAAAACGTGACACCATAAGATGAGAAAAGTTCTTACAAAATTTAGGATTTGTAGAGCCAAATATTATATCATCCACATATATTTGAATAAGAATGATATCGGCTTTTTCTTTCTTAATGAACAAAGTAGTATCGATTTTAACTTTAGTGTAGCCCGACTTGACCAAAAACTTTGATAAAACTTCGTACCAGGCTCAAGGTGCTTCTTTTAATCCATAAAGTGCTTTATCCAGGATATATATGTTAGCGCACAGATCTATTGGATTCAAGATCATTCAATCTAAAGATCCAATCTGAAGCTAATGCCGGAAAGTCGACTCTCGATATTAAGTCTAATGTCGTTTGTAATAAAATGTCGAAGTTAATTATTGTTTATTGTATTTTAGTATTTAGTTTAAATATCTATATATTAGTTTAGATTAGATATTAGTTATTAGATATTAAGTTTTAGATATTATGTGAAATGTGTTTGAGATGCTATCTCATAATAATCAGATCACATACACACACACAAACGGTGAAAAATAGAGAGAGAACATAGAGAGCTGAAAACCGAACATCCATCCTCGTAATCGATTGATTATTAATCAAACAGGTTGGTAATCATATTGTTGTTGTGTCGATAAGAACTTGATATATATTGTGGACCGACAATTGGTATTAGAGCCTGAGAAACAGATTCAAATCAAGTTTCAAATCTCGACTCTGTGTTCTTCATTTCAAAAATCATTCTCGAATTTTAGTGTGTTTTAGGTGTTGTAATCGATCAGGTTGTGATCGATTTGTTTGCTAGATCGAGTTGTTAGTGTTTAATTTCATTATAGCACTTCAATCGATTCAAATTTTGGGTTTAACTTGCTAAACAGTACACGAGTTCATCATCACTGTTCCATAGATCTTATTTTCAAAAAGTGATTTTTATTGAGTTCAAAGGCAGGAAATATGTTCTAAATTGTTTAGTGGTCAATTTGTTAGAATTTGGGACTGCTAATCGTTGACAAACAGGATTATTTGAGCAAATCAGCCGAATTTTCGAAAAACAGGACGAACTCACGCAAAGTTCAAATTCGCGCCAGTTCATAGTCACTTTTGAGCTATCACAATCTCGCGCAAAAGTTCTTTCACGCGACCAACGCATCACGCAAAACTCATTTCGCGTTATCTTCAACTAGCGCAAACCTCAGCTTGCGCCAACTTTGTCTCGCACAACTCTCAGATCTAAAGATCACGCAAAGTTCATAAACGCAAAGTTGAACATAAGTTCACTTTTGTGCCAACACCTCATAACACAAAACCTTCCTCGAAGTCACTTTTGAACCAAAGCCTATTAGCGCAAACCATATTTTGCGCCAACCTCTACTAGCAACAAGTGTTACTTCGTGCCACCTATACCTTGCGTAAAACTCTTTTGTACCAGCAACCATTAGCGCAAATTTTGCCTTTTGCGCCAGAACCAAACTTAAAGTCTTTTTCAATCAGAATGACATCCAGAGAAGCCCTAGCAATCGGAACTGACACCAAACCACCAGTACTCTTCAGGGGAGAGTACGAGCAGTGGAAAGATCGGTTCCTGAACTTCATAGAAAGACAAGATTTGGGTGATTATATCAGGAAATCCTTAGAAGAAAGAATTATGGCACCTGTTTGGAGGACTCCTCCAGAGGGAACTGATTAGCAAAGAATTCAACTTAAGTTTGAGGATCTAGAAGGTGATAACCTGAAAAGAGCAAAAGGAGATAGATTAGCAAAGTCTTATATTCTTCAAGGCATTCCAAACGAAATATATGTGAAGATAAACAGCTATAAAGCCTCTGGCAAACAGATGTGGGATCAGCTAGAGAAGATGATGTTGGGTTTAAAGGTTGGGAACCAACTCAAGATATCCAACTGCCTAAACAATTATCAAGAATTCAAAGGCAGAGTTGGAGAGTCTCTAGAAGGAACTTATGACAGATTCATGACCTTGCTGAATGAACTAAGCAAGAACAAGGTCAACAAATCACAAATCGAGCTGAATGTCAAATTCCTAAGCATACTACAGCCTGAATGGAAGAGGTTTGCCAGACAAATGAAGCAAATCAAGGATCTAAACGAGATTCCACTTCATGAGGTGTATGAAACCCTCAAACAAAATGAAGAAGAGGTGGATGAAATACTAGATGAAAAGAGGCAGACTGGGAAGACAGTTGATGACACAGTTACTCTTGTTGTGAAAAGGAAGAAAAAGAAGATGATTCTGTCTGAATCAGAAGAAGTTGAAGCTGAAGCAAACTTTGACTCGGATGACTGTGAACAGCTGAAGCAGGCTATGCTCATGCTGACTAAGGATTTTCAAAGAAAATTCTACAAAAAGCCAAGCTCAAACAGTCAGAGGTATTCTTCTGGTCCGAGCAACTATGTTCACAAGGAGAGGTTTGAAGGAAAGAGAATAGAGGAGAGGAAGCCGAAAGAAAGAAGTTTTAAAGCTGAAGGATCCAGTCAGTCAGAACCTCCAACGTGCTACAACTGTGGCAAAATAGGTCACTTTGCCAAAGACTACCAAAGACCCAAAGTCAGAAACTCCGACTACTACAAGAACAAAATGCTTCTTGCAAATCAACAGGAGGCTGGTAAGGCGTTGATGGCAAAAGATGAATATTGGCTAGATCATTCAGACCAGAAAGATGAGAATCAAGAGAAGGATGAGACTACTCACATGTGCTTAATAGGAAAGCAGGAAACAGAAGCTGAAGTTGACTCTGATGATGAGGAGAAGGAGGTATGTGATTTAACTCATTCTGATTTCTTAAATCAAATGCATGCCATGTTGATTAAACTCAAAGAGTTAGAGTCGAAGCTTAAGCGGGAAATGGGTGTTATATCTGACAAAAACCAATCAATACAGAAACTTAGCAATGAAATTGCTGGGAAGAAAGTATTGATTGATGTTTTACATAAAAACATTGACACCAACGCAAAAGAACAGACCATAATTCTTAAAGAGAATTCTGAAATAAAGTCTAAATTGAGAAAGAGTGGGTTTGATTTCAAAGAGCTTACGAAAATGTATTCTTTGTGTACCGAAGAAAACAAATCTTTACTTGCAAAATTAGATGCTTTGGAAAAGAAGTTATACTCAATGGGTCAAACTGAACAAACCATTCATCTAAACAAACCAAAAGAGAATAAAGAGAATTGGGGAATTGGTTATGAGAATCCTCACTGCCTTAAAAAGGGTATATCTGAAGTGCCTGCACTTTATGATTTTACCTTTATGAAACTTTCTCACCGATACCCTAATCTTAAAGTTTTCACTACTGGACTATCAAAAGAGGATGAAGCCAAGGAAACTGAAAAACGGAAGAAATCATCTATAGTTCACCTTCCATTTTATTATGCGAAGTTGAATAATAGTTATAATGATGATCCAATTAATCAAAAGAAATCTCTTTCAAATGACTTTTTTCAAAGTTATTCTGTCAAAGAAATGGAGGCGAAGCCTATTAAAGGTAAACTATATGTCCCTCCTCTCATTTTGGAAAGTAAAATTTCTGAACTCGAAAACTCTTTAACAGATGAAAGACTTTTGATTGAGATTGAAAAAAAGTTTTTTCATCTGTGCTGAAAAATGTTGTTATTTCTAAAGCCTCAAAATCTAAAGATAGTTTTGGTCTAACAAATGAAGGGTTTGGTTTTCTAAACTCTGACGGTGGTTTGGATGATTGTATTGATCAATTTGATTAATGCGAAACTTCCTAACCATTCATCTTTTATTGTGAAATCATTGGGAAAAATCAGTATGTCTGTAAAAAGTGCAAAATCAACGAAAGTTGATAAATCAGTCTCTGTGAACTCTAAGGATGCTAAAGGTAAGATTAAATCTCAGCATTCACAGAAATCGATCACTACTGGTAATCCAAAGAAGAAGCATTCATTTGTTGCTCAAAAGTCTAACTCACAAGTTTCAAATGTTTCAGATCTGAGCAAGCAAAAGCCAGAAGTTAAATCTCAATGGAAACCAAAACAGGAGATTGACAAGACTGATAAATCTTTTTGTAGTGTTGGTTGTAATAAGACTATGCCTAGTAAAGATGTTTTGAATGCGAATGTTGCTACTATTTTAAAAACAAAACTTGTTGTTTCTCGCAAGCAATATTCTTTTAAGTAATTATTCCAGTTATCTTTATCTGCTAGGAAGTCTTCATACTATGATAAACATGTTTCTACTTCTTGTCAAGATTCTGAGGTTTGGTTTCGAAATTATCATGTGCACCCTTATCATACTAATGCTTCAAATGAATTTCAAATAAAAAGAGGACCCAATTTCAAATGGGTACCAAAATGTTGTGCTAACACAGTTGGAACCAAATTCCAATGGGTACCAAAAGTTAAATCTGTGTTGCAGGCACCCAACGTTTAAGAGGGAGCATAGAATATAGGCTTTTGAACAAATCAGTTCAAAACCCGGACTTAAATGTCAAGATGGAGGCTTCTAAGCAATTCAGCTTAGAACCCGTACTTCAACGAGATATGACTTCTAGACAAAATAATATAGGACTCGTACCTCAAAGAACAATGGCTCTTAAATACATCAGTTCAAGAACCGCACTTCAATGCTCAAAAGTCTTAACTCCAACTTTGTTTTATGAATATCTAAATCTCTTGCTTCGTAATTTCTCTTGTGCAGGTCCGTCATATGTGGTACTTGGATAGCGGATGTTCCAAGCATATGACTGGACAAAAAGGTATGTTGACCAACTTTACAGAGAAGTATTGTAGAACAGTTAGATTCGGCAACGACAATTTTTCACCTATAATGGGATATGGTGATATGGTACATGACAAAGTCACGATCAAGAAGGTGAGCTATGTTGAAGGGTTAAGACACAACCTGTTCAGTATAGGCCAGTTTTGTGACAAAGGCTTAGAGGTCAATTTCAAAGCCAAGAGATGTTCAGTTCGCACTGAAGAAGGCGAGGAACTCTTGGTCGGCATGAGAAAGTCCGACCTCTACACAATTAATTTGTCAAACGTCCAGACTGACAAGCAGGTTTGTCTACTGTCGAAAGCCTCGATGCAACAAAGATAGCTATGGCATCGACGACTCTCTAACCTCAACTTTAGGTACATCAACAAGCTGGTCAGTGGAAAGCTAGTTAAAAGACTTCCAGAGCTGAAGTATGAAAAAGAACACCTTTGTGCAGCATGTGAAAAAAGAAATATGAAGAGGTATCCACATAAACCAAAGCCTGAACCAAGTACAAACGCTCTGTTAGAGTTGTTGCATATGGGTCTCTATGGTCTGATGCGAACGCAAAGTCTAGGTGGAAAGAAGTACATACTAGTTATCATGGACGATTACTCGCGATACACTTGGGTCAAATTTCTACGTTCAAAAGATGAGACACCAGATGTTCTCATTACATTCCTGAAGACGACCAAAGTGAATCTGCAGAAACCGGTCAAGCTTCTAAGAACTGACAACAGCACAGAGTTCAATACTCTGCTGCACGTACGCCTCAACAGAATGGAGTGGTCGAAAGAAGAAATCGTACGCTAGTCGAGGCTGTTCGTACTATGTTAAGTCAATCTGACTTACCTCTATTTTTGTGGGCTGAAGCTGTATCGACTGCGTGCTACACTCAGAATCGATCCATTATACACCGCAGATTCAAGAAGACTCCTTATGCGTTAATCAACAATCGAACACCGACAATCAAATATTTCCATATATTTGGGTGTAAGTGTTTCGTTCTAAACGATAGAGAGAGTCTGAACAAGTTCAGTGCCAAGGCGGATGAAGGAATCTTCATTGGTTATTCATCTACATCAACTGCATACCGTGTATATCTGAAGAAGTCAATGACAGTTATTGAAAGCGTCAACGTCACATTTGATGAAGATATGGCTTCTGAACAACACAATTCAGAACCCGTAATAACCGGAGTACTAGCTTCTGGGAAAATCAGTCCAGAACTTGCGTCTCAAGTGATCAAATCAGATGAAGCATCAACGTCTTCTAATCATTTATCCGATTTAGATTTATTATTTGAACTTTTTATGATGAATTTCTTGGATCTAATGTAAAGAAATCTGTTGTGGTTGATAGGATGGAAGACTCAACGACTACTCATCCAACCAGTTCAGATATCTCTACTGGATCCAACTCCTCGATTCAGCAAGAAATTCCAGTTCAAATTCCGACTCCAACAGTTGAAGTTGTGACAAACAATGAAAAGACAGAAGTTGCTGCATCAATAGGTTGTTCCATTCGGACTGATCTACAGCCTCTCCAAGGTGTACCTACTGAGACTTCTGCACCTACAACTTCAACTGCAACCATCATTCCTCCAGAACAACCTGAAGAAAGTACCAGTGGATTCTTAGATGATAATATTGATATATTTTCATATAATCCACTACCTTATGAACACAAATGGACCAAAGAGCACCAGATAAGCCAGATCATTGGTGATCCAACTAAACCGGTGCAAACTATGTCAGGATCGAATTCTCAACAAGAATTATGAATACTCAGAAACAATATTAAAGAAGCTGCGGAATAGTACTTTAATATTCAATAAGCAGAAAAACAATGAAACAGTGAATCACAATCAACTTGTAAACTTTATTTAATGATTCAAGTTACAAGCTTTTCATTCACAACCTCAATCTTGAAGAACAGGCTCTTTCAAGACGAATTCTACTTCTCTAGAATTAGGAACTATGCCTTGAGGTTGATTCTCTCTAAAACAAAAACTCATAATTAATTCTCTCAAAAAATTACTTAGCTATTCTAAACAAATCTATACATATATTGAAGAATAAAAGATAATTACTAAACATAAAAAGATCTTCAATATAAACTTCCATCTTTATCTCCAACTTCCATGAATATATTCAGTCCATCCAGCTGTCATCCTTCCATGCGAATTCTTTATCACATAAGCAGCATTATTCTTCAGCAGCATTAATACTCTGAGCAGTATTAACTCCAGCAGTACTAACCATGCTCAGCAGTATTAATCTCTTCAAGCAGTACTAACTTTGAACTAGCAGTACTAAACTTGTTGAGCAGCACTAATCTGCAACTAGCAGCATTAATCACAGAAGTACTAACTAGAAGTAGTAACTATTTTCTTCTAGCAGCATTAACTTTACTTGTGCTGTACTTGTGCAATTCTTCAGTTCCCAACAATCTCCCCTAACTTGACTTTTAGGAAGAGAAGTCAAGTTCTTCAGATCTGATCTTCAAGATGCTTTCAACACCTCACATTCAGTTGCCCAAATTTGGATCTAGGCCCAGACTTTGATTGATAGTTCTTCTCACCATAATTCTGGCCATTTCTGAATCCTTAGTACATACTAGCTTAGCTTTCAGCATTCCTTCAAGTTTTTGCTTGCTATGATCATATATTTTGTCAACTAGGTAGTATTCATGATAACATTTATCAATTGTAATCATGTACACACCACAGTTTTCAAAAAGTATCCAATGATCAATCTTTTTGAACACATACTCATGATGAAGATCTTTAATCCTATGCACTACCTTCTCTGGATCAAACATCATACATAAGTATTCCATTGCTACTTTGAGAAGATTTTCTTCAGCACCTTTCAACACAGGCTCATAGAGTTTCATTCCCACTTTGTACATTTCCTCTATGTCTGCTCTTGAACAACCTCTGATTACTCTCCCCCAGGTTGAATATGCTTCAAATGCACCACCATTTCTTTTGAGTATAAAGAAATCCTTTCCATTGTCTCTTAGAATATCCCAAAATATGATCTCTGGAGCCTTCATGGAGATTGGAACAACCTGTACAGGTTTTACTATAGTCATATACAGCCCCACATGCTCATCTGATTGCTCTTTGGACTGTTATGGGTTCTGCACAGGTTCTGCTGAAGGTGTGACTAAAGGTTCTGCTTCAGTTTCTGCTCTTTCTTCCACTCTTGGCCTTTTAGACTGCCTTTTGGAAGCAATTGTCTTCACCCTCTTTGCAGATTTAATTTCTTTACTAGCATTCTCTTGTTCTTCCTTCATTTCTTCAGCATTGTCCTTTGAAGGTGTGGTCTCCTTAGGGAATGGTTGTTGAATATTTAGGTCATGCCTTTCCTTCATTCTTCTTTCAGCCTTTTCACTTTGAGATGAGTCCCCTTGAAGCTTGGCCATTTCTTTCTTGTACAAATCGTCAACCTGACTATATGCCATGTTGGTAAACATTTCCCCTTTGACACCAATTGCACCTCTCAGGAAGTTAATCATTCTTCTTCTTTCCTGATTGGCCAAAAAGGTCTTAGAAGGTTGTCTTTTCTGCTTCATTACTGGCATTCTCTGCTTAGACACTTTCACAGAGCTTTTCTTGGCTTCAGTTGCTGCTTTTAAACTTTCTTGATACTCAGCATTTAGTTTTCTGGCCATTATATTTGCAAGCTCTCTATCTGTTTCTGTTTGAATCTGTTCCTCTTTTTCCATTTTCTCTTGAAGCTGCTTTGCCATCTCCTCATCCATTTCAATCTGACTCCTCTTCTTTGAAGGCAGTTCAGTTTCAATAAGCTTTTCCTTTCCCTTTCCCTTTGTATCTTTCAAAGTTGCTTTACTTGATTCTTTTCTTTTCTTTGAGCCTCCTCCTTCATTAATGATCACTCCCTTGACCTTTTGACTAGCCTTAGGAGTGTCATTCTTCGCTTTAACCAATGTCTCTGCAATCTCCAGTTCCTCTATAGAGATCCCTGTTACTGCTTCTTCTATTTCTGCTGCTTCTTTTGTTTCAGCAGCATTAACTGTTTCTGTTGTTTCAGCAGCATTAACAATTTCTGCTGCTTGAGCAACTTCTGTTTCTGCCTCTATTGCATCCTCTGTCTCCCCCTCAATTTCAACTCTCTTTTCAGCTGAACTTTCTTTTTCTGTTTCCCTTTATTGCTTCTCCCCCTTATTGGAAGCATCTTGAGCATTGTTCCTCTTCTTTAGAACAAACTGCTTTCTTCTCTTCTTTTGCAATAACCTTGTCACCATTTTCTTTAGCTTGGCAATCTGGACTTGTTGGGACAGAACTATAAGTTTAAGTTCTTCTATATCTTTGCCCTGTTTGAGTACATCCATGTTGATGTTTCCCATGGTTTCCATTAATTCATAATAGTTATATCTGTCCTCACCTTCTCCAGAAGTGTTACCCTCTTTTAATGGATCAGTGGATCTTTTTGTAGTGGAAGTCTTCTGTCTAGCAGAAGCACTATCCACCCCCTTGGTTTCTTGGCACCTGGGACCTTTGGATGATTGCCCACCCAAAGTTGCCATGGGGAAGGTCTTATGTATGTTACCACTGACCTCATCTGTGCTAGCAGGAGTAGTGGCAGCCTTAGCACCCATATGCTCAACCTCCACCTCAGTGAGCACCTCCTTGGGGTTGGGAGACACCCCTTTGGTTTCCCTATTGATATTCTCTAAGGGAGAATTCTCCCTTAGAGGGCTAGAAGGCTTAGTGGGTGATGGTACAAGAAGGGAAGGAGCCTTCTTTACCTGTTTCCTTGTATAAGTTTGGGTAATTGGAGAAGTGGGCTTATGAAGTAGGGACTGTGGGATAGATATAGAGTGGGAAGGTTGGGATTGGCTAGCAGTGGGATGGTCTAATGAGGGCCTTGACCCTGCTGCCATACCTTCTTCAGTGTGGGACACCATCATCATTGTAGAGAACAATGGGGTATCAACTCCTTCCGAGTCCAGAGGGGATCTTTTCATGTTTCAAAAGACCTTACCTTTGGGAATTTTTGGTACATATACCCCATCAAAATGAGGTATATCCGTCAATTCATGGGTTATTACTTCTTGTACAAACCTGGGGTACATATAAAAACTCTTTTTACTTCCCAGGTTTGAGACAAGATCATTAAAAAGCATTTGAGAAAAATTATACTTTCTGGCAGTGGCCAAGCACACCAAAGCATAAGCAATGGTGCTACTGAACTCACTCCATCCAGTAGTCTTTTTAGAGATACAATGCATAAGGGTATGGACAAAGAAACGCCATTGAGGTGAAAATTTAGCTTTTGAGAACTTGAACACACCCAATGGGCCTCCATACCCCATTTTAGTAAGACTTGAGAATAATTCCTCATTAGGAATAGAGGTTATACCTGCAGCATCGTCTAGACGTAGACAGATGCGTATCACCTCTTCAGTAACTGTTAGGGGTTTTTCACATACCCTTGTCTTGATCATTTGGACACCATCGTCAGTAACAATGGTGGCATTAGCCCAAAATTGCCTTTGATGCTCTATGTAGATAGTTGGTGATACAGTGAGAGCATGGGCAATGTGGCTTGACCTGAGAAAGTCCACAATTTGGTGGAATCCATCGGCTTGTTTCGGCTTCTTTATCATCGTAGTCTCATTGTGCTCGTCAATAAACACCATTGAAGCCATCTGTACGCAAGGATTCTTGACTAGCGAGCACTGGATACTTGAGAGAAAAGAGTGAGAGAGAAGATGAACAATAGACAAAGAGTCGTTATGATCTTTTAGGTGGGGAAAGGGTATTTATAGCATGTGGATTATAAGCAGTATTAACCCTAAAAATTTAGTGAAAGCAGTATTAACAATGAGCAGTATTAACTGAAAGCAGTATTAACTGAGAGCAGTATTAACTGAAAGCAGTATTAACTGAGAGCAGTATTAACTAACTAGCAGTATTAACTGAGAGCAGTATTAACCACTAGCAGTATTAATTAACTAGCAGTATTAACTACTTAGCAGTATTAACTGTGCACTGGCAGTATTAAAAATGCACTGGCAATATTAAAAATGCACTGGCAGTATTAAAACTGCACTGGCAGCATTTACTACACTTACACTTTTTGACACCATCCTTTTACTCATACTTTTTACTACTTTGTTCATCCCCTGATCCTTTTCTTCTTGATCCTTCATGATCATTACTCCCTCTGGAGTATTACTAACTTCAACCTGAAACACTTAAACACACAGGTTAGTAGTATCATGCTCAATGAAATCTTCCAAAAGCAACTTATCTTTTAACTCATGCCCTGAGCATTTATTATTACTTCCCTCTGAATCAAATGCAACATGTCCTCCATCAAATCTTTTGAAGAATTTGAAGGTAGTCCATGTTATCTGTTGTATGCCAAGAGCAACCACTATCTGCATTCCAAATGCTCTTCCTCTTGAGCTTTTGGTTGCCCTGCACAAAATCAGTTAGTCTTGGAGGGAACCCAAGCCAAAGTGGTCTTGGGTTGTCCTTTCTCATCAATATAATCTGTAAGTTTAGTCTGGATGAGTTGTTTAGGAATCTCATCGTTGGAATACTTTGTCAAGATTATAGGTTTGGCAGCATTACTACTAGAAGTAGTACTAGCCTTGTTAGCAGTACTAACTTGATTAGCAGTACTAACTGAGTTAGCAGCACTATTTCTGTTAGCAGTACTATCTGGGATAGCAGTACTAACAGGTTTCTTTACAATTGGAACCCAAACCTGAACAAAGTTGTTTGCTTTCTTTGTCTTTAAATTACTTCTTGGCTTATTTGGAGTATTTTTCTTTATATTAGCAAACTTGTTCTTAGCATGAAACTTTTTAGGTGCTCTTTTCTCAGCCATTTGATTCCTTCTTTGATTCCTATAACCAAAAGAGTTTTGTGGTTGTCTTTGAAAAGTGACTCTTTGGTTAATAGGATTGAAATAACAGTATTTGGCAAGATGATTCAATTTGCCACAGATAAAACAAGGTTTTGGCCTGTTGATTTTACACAGATCAATCCCTTGTTTTTGTGCCCACTGATTATTCCAGTTTCTCTGATTTCCCCTTGGTTTATCATGTTTTTGGGGCTCAGATTTATTGCATGTACACTGCTTGCAAGGGACAGGATTCACAACTGTGGTCTGTTTGTAATGGACCTTACCAGACTTTCCCTCTGTCTTCTCTATGTCCTTAGATTTGACCCAAGTTTTTCCACATCCCTCATTGGTGATAATGTGATTTTCTAGGGGAATCTCACCACTCACAGTGTTCTCCTTACTCTTATCATTAGAGTTTTCTTCTTCAGAGTCTGTTTCAACCACCACTTTGTCTAATGGATCTACCTTAGTGGCTTCATCAGACAATTCCTTCCTATTCTTGGTCTCTAGCAAGTCTGATATATGAGGGATGTAATTGTTGTTGTATGGTGGTGGTGTGGTATTATAGCCTATTCCTCTTCTAAGTTTGTCATGGATTTGAGTTTGGAGCAAAGAGTCCATTGCTTTTGAAGCATTGGAAAATTTCTCAATATCCAGCTTGGCTTTCTCAAACTCACTCTTTATTTTCTCATTCTCAACTTCTTTCTGTTTCAGCTTCAACTCATACTGATCTTTCTCCCACTTCCAGTAGTTGGTGTCATATGAGTGTTGGAGTTCATTGGCTTGGAAACTCTTAATCTGTTTCTCAAAACTCTCAACAATTTTTGCATAGTCTTTTATATCTCTCTCTAATCTTTTAAGGTCATCACTCATTGTCTGGTTGTGATCCCTGTACATTTTAACAGTTTCAATACAGGATTTAGAACAAAGATTAGATGTTACCTCTGTAGGAATTTCTGAGCTTGAAGACTCTGAACCTTTAGCCATGATGATGTGATTTTGAATGTAGGTTTCTGAGAATACTAGCTCTGATACCACTTGTCAGGATCGAATTCTCAACAAGAATTATGAATACTCATAAACAATATTAAAGAAGCTGCGGAATAGCACTTTAATATTCAATAAGCAGAAAAACAATGAAACAGTGAATCACAATCAACTTGTAAACTTTATTTAATGATTCAAGTTACAAGCTTTTCATTCACAACCTCAATCTTGAAGAACAGGCTCTTTCAAGACGAATTCTACTTCTCTAGAATTAGGAACTATGCCTTGAGGTTGATTCACTCTAGAACAAAAACTCATAATTAATTCTCTCAAAAAATTACTTAGCTATTCTAAACAAATCTATACATATATTGAAGAATAAAAGATAATTACTAAACATAAAAAGATCTTCAATATAAACTTCCATCTTTATCTCCAACTTCCATGAATATCTTCAGTCCATCCAGCTGTCATCCTTCCATGCGAATTCTTTATCACATAAGCAGCATTATTCTTCAGCAGCATTAATACTCTGAGCAGTATTAACTCCAGCAGTACTAACCATGCTCAGCAGTATTAATCTCTTCAAGCAGTACTAACTTTGAACTAGCAGTACTAAACTTGTTGAGCAGCACTAATCTGCAACTAGCAGCATTAATCACAGAAGTACTAACTAGAAGTAGTAACTATTTTCTTCTAGCAGCATTAACTTTACTTGTGTTGTACTTGTGCAATTCTTCAGTTCCCAACAAACTAGGTCAGCGTCAATGAATATGTGTATGCATGAATCCTTTCTGAGCAAGATCGAGCCTACTCGCGTATCAGAGGCTCTTGACGATTCAAACTGGGTGACTTCAATGCAAGAAGAGCTGAATCAGTTCGACGCACTTAAAGTCTGGAGACTCGTACCCAAACCTCAAGGTAAAACCGTTATAGGTACGAAATGGGTTTTCAAAATCAAGAAAGACGAAGATGGTACCGTTATCAGAAACAAGGCAACACTTGTAGCCAAACGATATAGGCAAGAGGAAGGAATAGACTACGACGAGACTTATGCTCCTGTGGCGCGTTTAGAGGCAATTCGAATGTTTCTAGCCTACTCTACCCACAAGAAGTTCACGGTCTTTCAAGTAGACGTGAAGACAGCATTTCTGAATGGAATACTCAAGGAAGAAGTCTACGTCTCGCAGCCAGAAGGTTTTGTCAATCAAGAGAAACCGAATCACGTCTACATTCTAGACAAAGCACTCTATGGACTGAAACAAGCTCCTCGCGCCTGGTATTATGTCCTATCTCAATTTTTAGTCAAGTCTGGTTTTACAAAAGGTACGGTTGATACCACTTTGTTTATTAAAAAGGAAATAGCCGATATCATTCTTATTCAAATCTATGTGGATGATATTATTTTTGGCTCTACAAATCCTAAGTACTGTAAGAATTTTTCAAACCTTATGGTGTCAAGATTTCATATGAATATGATGGGAGAGATGAATTTCTTTCTCGGATTATAAATCAAACAATTCTCGACGGGGATTTTTATTAATCAATCAAAATAGATTCTTGAAATTCTTCGGAAGTTCAAAATGGAAAATTCAAAACCGATTGATACCCCAATGGCACCAGGTACTAAGATTGGCACTGATCCTTCTGGAAAGGCTGTTGATGTTAGGACTTATAGAGGGATGATAGGTTCTTTGATGTATCTTACTTCTAGAAGGCCAGATATAATGTTTTCAACATGCTTATGTGCTCGATATCAGGCCAATCCTAAAGAATCCCATGTGTCTGCAGTTAAGCGCATTTTTAGGTATCTGAAGGGGACTGCAGATCTTGGTATGTGGTATCCTAAAGATACTAGCTTTGAACTAACAGCATATACAGATGCAGATCATGCTGGTTGTAAGTTAGACAGGAAGAGCACGTCAGGTCATATACAGTTCCTCGGTGATAAACTCGTAAGTTGGGCATCTAAGAAGCAACTTTGTGTTTCAACTTCAACGGCCGAAGCAGAATATGTAGCTGCTGCTAGCTGTTGTTCTCAGGTCTTATGGATGAGAACACAACTGCGTGACTACGGTTTTCACTTCAACAAAATCCCGATATACTGTGACTCAAAGAGCGCCATCGCGATAACAGCGAATCATGTTCAGCACACCAAGACAAAACATATAGATGTCAGGTATCATTTCATCAAAGATCATGTCGAAAAAGGCACAATTGAACTTTTCTTTGAAAAAGCTGATTATCAGCTTGCAGATTTGTTTACCAAACCCTTGGACGAAAAGAGATTCCATTTTCTTGTCTCTAAGCTTGGTATGTTAAATCTTAAGACATAATCAGTAGTTACCTATCAAAGTTTTCTAATTGTAAACTTTTTCATCATTTCTTCATTCTTATTTCTGAATGATATCTGCTCTACAAATATTATGTTCATAATCCAAGGGGGAGTATGAGAAGAAATTGACAGATGGTTAATATTATTTTAAGGGGGAGCTCACTAATTTCTGCATTTACCTTTTATGCCAAATTTTTGTAATGCATGATTTTAGGGGGAGCTCGTCAAATCAAAGGAGTTAGGATATGACTTCTGATTACTTCTGATCAGAACTCGTACTTTAAATTGTTTTTCTGCTTTTTGTCATTTTAATTTAAGTGCATAAATTTGCTTTGACTATGACATAAGACTTTTACAGTTTTTGAGAGATGCTTACAAGATCATATGTTTATGACTTTAAACTTAGCTTCATGAGATGTAAGATCGCAAGTAAAGGTATAATCCTTTATCTTAATATCATATATGGTTGAAAGAAGGACAACTTTCAATCATAGAAAACATTGTTCTTAAAAGTTCAAACCACTTCCCGATTCTCAAATCGAATTCATAATTTGGAAGTGTGACTTTAAATGTTTTCAAGATCTACATTGTTCTTTAACTGATATAGTTAAACCATTCTGAGAAACACATGCTTTCTAGGAAAACATGATTTCATTGTGCTAGGACTTAACACAACTTCTACGGATACACGTTAACCAGTGTTTCCTACCCAAGAAGTTAATCCATAGTGATGGAGTGTGAGAACTCGACAAGAAATGAGTGTAGATTGTGTGATGAGGTATACAGAAAATTAGAGTGAGCTTAATGTTTAAAAGAAAGAGCGTGTGAGAACAGAGTTTAAAAGAATATCAGAACTCTGCACTAACTTTTTCTGAGTCGGGCAGCCACATTACTAGTGTTTCACAATTTTTCGTGAACATTATTGAAACAGGCAACTAGCCCATGCCAACTCTTGATCAAACCTCACCAACTACTCATTTTCTTCTTAACAGGAAAGTGTTTCACATTTTCAAAGGGGAAGCAGCACATTTGCTATCTGATTTTCATTTGGAAAATTTGGATATTGAAAAGAAGGAAGTCTGCCCCACCTTCGCACTTCAGTCATGCACATAGAGTCTGTGTTTAACTTATTGTTGTCTCAGTGGTTTACACAATTTTGAGCCTATAAGCAATCATCCGTGCTTAATTCTTTCTATCACAAGCACGAACACACAAGGAATTTGTTTCTTTGTCATAACATTCATAGAAATTGCCTTTGTGGTGTTTCAATGATTGAATGGAAGCCCTGGGGGAGTGAACATCATAAAAGCTCCTTTCCAATGTGTATTAGTTACACACAGTGACTTAGTGTTACTGACAGGCATGTTAACTAATTCATTTGTTGATTCATGTGTTAAACGCTTATTTTGTCTGGATTTGCAAAGATCTGGATGAATATCTTTTTGAATTGATGGATCAGAGGCTCCAAATGAAAGACATTTCTTACACAGAGTTTTGATGAAATCGTTTCTCTATTCATCAAAAAGGGGGAGAACCTAAAGAAGAGAAAAGTTAACCAAGAAATGCGAGAGATCAAAGTATTCTGAAGACATGCTGATTTTAGAGAAATTTTCTTTTAAGATACTTCGCTAAAGCATTCTGAGCTAAACCTGGAAGTTTTTACATATTGAAGACTAAGAGGGAGATTGCATCTTCTGAGCTGAAAAAGAAGACTGAATTGCCAAAAATCTTTTTAGTAATGATCTTGATCCAAAGGGGGGGATTGTTAGTGCACAGATCTATTGGATTCAAGATCATCCAATCTGAACATCCAATCTGAAGCTAATACCAGAAAGTCGACTCTCGATATTAAGTCTAATGTCGTTTGTAATAAAATGTCGAAGTTAATTATTGTTTATTGTATTTTAGTATTTAGTTTAATTAGTTTAAATATCTATATATTATTTTAGATTAGATATTAGTTATTAGATATTAAGGTGTCGTTTGTTTTTTAGGAGGTCTAAAGTCTGAAGTCTTAAATTAGTTATGATTAATAAGAGGTGGTGTGTAAAAATGTCTGAATGATTCAGACTTAAGATCCATTAAGAGGTTTTTAGGAAAAAACAAACAACCCCTAAGTTTTAGATATTATGTGAAGTGTGTTTGAGAAGCTATCTCATAATAATCAGATCACATACACACACACATACAAACGGTGAAAAATAGAGAGAGAACATAGAGAGCTGAAAACCGAACATCCATCCTTGTAATCGATTGATAATTAATCAAACGGGTTGGTAATCATATTGTTGTTGTGTCGATAAGAACTTGATATATATTGTGGTCCGACAATATATGTGAGATGGTTAATCTGGATTCACAAAGCCTTCTGGTTGTGATACGTAGACTTCCTCCTTAAGAATGCCATTTAGAAAGGCAGTCTTCACGTCCATCTAGTAGACTGTGAAGTTTTTATGAGCAGCATACGCAAGAAACATTCTGATCGCTTCAATGCTTATAGAATTTCCTTCCGGTTTTGGCACAAGTCTCCAGACCTTTAAAGTTTCGAACTGAATCAGCTAGAGCTTCTGATACTCGAGTGGCATCTATATTACTCAAGAATGAGTCATGCATACACAAATTCAAAGTTGCAGACCTAGTTTGCACCAGTAAATTTGGATCTCCAATTATTTGGTTTATCGGGTGCTCTTTGGTCCACTTATGCTCGTGAGGGAGTGGATTCAATGTAGATTGATCATATAGCTCATCTAAGTAACCACTGTCATCTTCTTCTTGTTCAACATTCGTTGGGGGTACAGTTGAAGTTTCTTGTACAGAAGTGTCAGTTGGGACAGCTTGGTCAGTCTGTTGATTATCCATAACAGTGCATCCAACTGAAGTAGTAACTTATGTTTCAACATTTTCATGTGCAACTTCAACTGAAGGAGTATTTGTTTGAACTAGAGTTTCTGTCTGAACCGGGGGAACTAGTTCAGTAGATACATCTGAAGTAGTTGGATGATGAGTCATTGAATCTTCTGACCTATCAACCACAACAGATTTAGGAAGTTTAGATCCTGGAAACTCATCATAGAAAAATTCAAACAACAAATCTAATTCAGATAAATGAGATGTAGATGTAGAAGCTTTATCCGAATTATTCTCATTAGACACAGGTTCTGGACTAAATTGTCCAGAAGCTAAAACTCCTGTAAGCACGGGTTCTGAAGTGTGCTTTGTTCAGAAGCCACATTCTCGTCAAATGTTACATTAACGCTTTCTATAACAGTCTTTGAGCTCTTCATATATATCCTATATGCAGCAAATGTGTGGGAGTATCCAATGAAGATTCCTTCTTCAGCCTTCAGTCCGAACTTATTTAAGTTCTCTCTGTCATTAAGTACGAAACACCTACATCCAAAGATATGAAAATATTTGATATTAGGTGTACGATTATTAATCAAGGCATAAGGAGTTTTTCAAAACCGTCGATGTATTATGGATCTATTATGCGTATAACATACATTAGAGACAGCTTCTGCCCACAGAAACAGAGGTAGATCCGACTGGCTGAGCATAGTGCGAGTGGACTCGACTAGCGTTTGATTGCGTCTTTCTACTACTCCATTCTGTTATGGCGTCCTAGCAGCAGAGAATTGATGCGTTATCCCGACAGATTCGAGATAATCTCCAACAATCTTGTTTTTAAACTCTGTGTCGTTGTCCGTTCTAAGAAACTTAACTGTCTTCTGCAAGTTCACTTGGGTAGTCTTCAGAAAATTAATGAGTACTTCGGGTATCTCATCTTTTGACCTTAAAAACTTTACCCATGTGTAACGCGAAAAATCGTCCACAATTACCAAAACATACTTCTTCCCTCCTATGCTTTGAGTGTGCATAGGTCCACAAAGATCCATATGCAAAAGTTCAAGTGGAGAACTAGTACTCGGTTCGGGTTTCGGCTTGTGAGTTGCCCTCTTCATTTTACCCTTTTCACATGTTGCACACAGATGTTCTTTCTCATATCGCAGCTCTGAAAGTCCTTTAACCAACTTGCCTGTGACTAGCTTTTTAATATAGAAAAAATTCATGTGAGAAAGTCGTCGGTGCCATAACCAGATTTGCTGCATCGAGGCTTTTGTCAATAAGCAAACCTCATTGTCAGTCTGGACCTTTGAAAGATTGATTGTGTAGAGGTTAGATTTTCTAGTTCCGACCAAAAGTTCCTTGCCATCTTCAGTACGCATGGAGCAACTTTTGGCTTTAAAGTTCAACTCTAATCCTTTGTCGCAGAATTGGCCAATACTGAACAGGTTATTCCCTAATCCTTCTACGTAACTCACCTTAGTAATCGTCACATTATCTTGAATCACATCACCATATCCTAAGATTGGTGAGAACTGGTCGTTGCCAAAACGTACATTCCCACAGAATTTCTCTGTATAATTAGACAATAAATCCTTTTGCCCAGTCGTATGCTTGGAACACCCGCTATCCAAGTACCACATATGACGGGACTACATAAGAGAAATGTCGGTCCCTTATATTTGAACAAGATCTTACCAGACAATAACAAACACAAATATATATGATTTACCAACCTGTTTGATTATAAACCAAGGATTACAGAGTTTGAATATGATTTCTCTTTGAAGCGCTCTCTCTTTTCTCTCTGGATCAAGTTGGGTCGATGTTGATGAGTTGTTTGATCTGATAATATCTCACACTCCTAATAACTAACATAATATCCTAAAGTAACATAATATCTAAAATACTAAAATATCTTAAACTAACATAATATCTTAAATATCTATTTATTAGATATTTAGGAATAATATTAAATACTATAATTAACACAATAATTAACTTTGACGATTATTACAAACTAAACATTAGACTAATATTGAGAGTGACTTTTCAGCTTTAGCTTCATATTCCAGTCTTCAGATGATCTTGAATCCAATAAATCTGTGATCTAACAATCTCCCCCTTTGGATCAAGATCATTACTAAAATGATTTAGCAATTCAATCTTCTTTTTCAGCTCAGAAGATGCAATCTCCTTCTTTGTCTTCAATGTATAACAATCTCCAGATTTAGCTCAGAATGCTTTAGCAAAGTATCTTCAAAGAAAATTTCTCTCAATCATCATATCTTCAGAATACTTTGTCTTTGAAGAAATTAATCTTGGACATTTCTCTAAACTTTTGATCTCTTCCATTTCTTCTCCTATTTCTTGATTAGCTCTTCTCACCCTTTTTGATGAAAAGAGCAACGATTTCATCAAAACTTTTAGCAAGAAATGTCTTTCATAAGGAGCCTCTGATCCGTAAATCCAAAAGATATTCATCCAGATCTTTGCATATCCAGACAAAATAATCGTTTAACATCTGAATCAACAAATGAATCAGTTAAAAACCCTGTCAGTTGTTGGGAACTGAAGATTCTACTAAGTGTAGTTACTACTGCTAGTACAAGTGTAGTTACTACTGCCAGAACAAGTTGAAGATTAATACTGCTAAGTGTTACTACTGCTAGTAGAATTACTACTGCTAGTTAAAGTTAGTACTGCTTGAACAAAGTTAGTACTGCTTAGCTAGTTAGTACTGCTAGTAGTTAGTACTGCTTGAAGTTAATGCTGCTAGTTGAAGTTAATGCTGCTGAGCATTATTAGTGCTGCTAAAGAGATCCAGATGGAATGTACTACAGCTGGATATACTGAAGATATACTTAGAAGATATACATGGAAGATATACTGAAGATTTGTTTATTCTTTGTAATTATCTTTTTATCAGTATATGTATAGAATGTTTAGAATAGATAGAGATAACTTTTGATAATCGTTTGTCAAGAGAGAAAATTAACCTCAAGGCATAGATCCTAATTCTAGAGAAGTAGAATTCGTATTGGTGAGCCTGTTCATCAATATTGAGGTTGAGTGTGTAATCTTGTAGTTTTAAGCATTCAATACAAGTTTACTGTTTGATAATTATATACTGTTTTTGATTACTGTTTGATCAAATATCAAAGTGTTTTTCCGCAACCTCTTTGATATTAGTTTCTGAGTAGTAATTCTTGTTAAGAATTCGATCCTGACAAGTGGTATCAGAGCCAAATTCTCTCAGAAACAGTTATTCATCATGGAAAATCTTACAGAATCAAGCAGTACTTTGGTCTCAAAAGTTCCAATGCTCAGATCCAATGAATTTGACATGTGGAAAATCAGAATCAAGCAATATATTCTCCTCACAGATTACTCTATGTGGGACATCATTGAGAATGGTCCATCTGATGGAGGAAAGATTGGTGAAGATGGCAAAAGAACTCCTCCAAAGACAGATACAGACAGGAAATCAAGACAGACAGAGATGAAAGCCTTGAGCACACTGCTCTTGGCCATTCCAAATGAGTATCAACACCAATTCTGCAATTGTACTGATGCACAGATGCTCTGGAATGCTCTAGAGAAGAGATTCTCAGGTACTAAAAGTACCAAGAGAAATCAAAAGGCAATCTTAAAACAACAGTATGAAAACTTCATCTCAACTAAGAATGAGTCCATGACTCAAACTTTTGACAGGTTTAATAAACTAATTGGTGAACTAGCTACTATGGGAGTACAGATTGATCAAGATGATGTGAACAGAAAGTTCTTAAGGTCCCTTGGAGATGAATGGACCATGTACACTGTGTCATTCAGACAGAATGATCAGTTGGAAGACAAAGAACTTGATGATCTGTACAATGATCTTAGAGTATTTGAAGCTGAGGTGGAGGCAAAGAAGAAGCCTTCTGGATATGTTCATAATGCTGCACTCCTATCAGCATCAATTGATTCTACTGCTAACCCTGAATCAGTTAATGCTGCTAATGGATCAAATTTAGATAAAGGCACTGATTATGTATTTGAAGCTCTTCTTTCTAATCATGGAAATTCTTCTTTGATCAATGATGACTTAGAACAACTTCATCCTGATGATCTGGAAGAGATGGATATTAAATGGCAGATGGCCATGCTCTCCATGAGGGTTAAAAAGTTTATAAAGAGGACTGGAAGAAACAACTTCTCACAAAGAAGAGAAGATGGAGCAGGGTTTGATAAATCAAAGGTAGAATGCTACAAATGCCATCTGAAGGGACATTTTGCTAGAGAATGCAGAAGTGGAATGTCTCACAACAACAACCATCAACAAGCTCAATCTGGAAGCTTCAATAACAACAGAAACTCTGCTCAAGCCCTTGTTTCTCAACAAGGAATGGGGTTTGATTGGAGTGATCAAGCAGAAGAAGCTATTCAGAATCAAGCTCTTATGGCTAAAGTATCTGATCTCCCATCTGAGGTAAGTTCTAATCTCTGCTCTAAAACTTGCATAGACACTGTTAAAAGGTACAGGGATCACAATCAGAAGATGAGTGATGACCTGAAGAGACTAGAAAAGGATATAAAAGACTATGTGAGGATAGTAGAGAGATTTGAAGATCAAATCAAAGGTTTTCAAGCCAATGAACTACAACACTCATATGACACTAATTACTGGCAGTGGGAGAAAAAGGATTTAGAACTTAAACTGACCAAATCTAAAGAGGAGAGTGAAAAACTGAAAGAGGAGTTAACCAAAGTTAAGCTTGATGTAGAAAAGTTTTCCAATGCTTCTAAAGCAATGGACTCCTTACTGCAAAATCAGATTCATGATAAATTAAGAAGAGGAATTGGGTATAATGCCACACCTCCACCATATAACAACAATTACATTCCTCCTACTTCAGACCTGTTAGACACCAAAGATAGGAAGGACTTGCCTGAGGGAGCCACTGAAATAGATCCCTTAGATGAGGTAATTGTTGAGGATAAGACTGAGAAAGAGGTTGGCAAGAGTAAGGAGAACAAGGTGAGTGGTGAGATTTCTATAGAAAACAACATTATCACCAATGAGGATTGTGGAAGGGCTTGGATCAAATCCAAGAACATAGAGAAGACAGAGGAAAAGTCTGGTAAGGTCCATTATAAACAGACCACAGTTGTGAATCCAGGTCCTTGCAAACAGTGTGCTTGTAAGAAGAATAAGCCCCAAAAACAGGACAAAAAGAGGGGAAATCAAAGAAACTGGAATAATCAATGGGCACATAAACAAGGGGTTGATCTGAGTAAAATCAATAGACCAAAACCTTGTTTTATCTGTGGCAAATTGAATCATCTTGCAAAATTCTGTTATTTCAATCCTATGAACCAAAGAATGAATTTCCAAAGATCCATGCAAAAACCCTTTGGTTATAAGAAAATTGAAAAGAACCATGTGGCTAAGAAAACTGTTAAAACTAAAAGCCACATGAAGAAAAAGTATTCTGTTAAAGAAAGTGTCAATATGTGGATTCCTAAAAGCAATAAAACTGTTAGTACTGCTATCACAAATAGTGCTGCTGACAATGATAGTGCTGCTAGAAGTAATACTACTGCTAACAATGTTAATGCTGCTAACAAGGTTAGTACTGCTAAACCTGTTAGTACTGCTACACCTGTTAGTACTGCTAACTCTGTTAGTACTTCTAAGGTTAGTACTGCTTCTAGTGTTGATTCTGCTAAGCCAATCATATTGACAAAGTACTCTAATAAAGAGTGCTCTGAGTTTAAAAACCTCATTAAAAAGGAATGTAAATACTTTGATGAGAAAGGAAGACCCAAGATCACTTTGGCTTGGGTCCCTAATCATACTAATTAATTTATCTAATGTGCAGGGCAACCAACAGCTCAAGGGAAAGAGCATTTGGCATGTTGATAGTGGTTGCTCTAGGCACATGACTGGCAACATGTCATGCCTTCAGGATTTCAAGCAAATTAATGGAGGACATGTTGCATTTGGAGACAATCTTACTGGTGGTAAGATAAGTGGAAAAGGTAATGTCACCAAAGGCAAGATGACATTTGAGGATGTCTACTATGTTGATCAATTAAAGTACAACCTGTTAAGTGTATCACAGGTTTGTGACAAACAACATAGTATATTATTTACTAACACTGAGTGTATGATCCTTGCTCCAGGGTTCAAGGTAGTTGATGAAAACATGATACTACTTAGAACTCCTAGGAAGGACAATGTTTACTGTCTTGATTTGGACAATGTTGATAGTGATTCATCTTTAAATTGTCTTGTTTCAAAAGCTTCTATAGATGAATCCTCCCTTTGGCACAGAAGGATGTGTCACATGAATTTCAAGACTATGAACAATCTTGTTAAAAATAACCTTGTAAGAGGTTTACCTTCAAAAGTCTTTTCATGTGATGATCATTGTGTTGCTTGTCTTAAAGGCAAACAACACAAAACTTCTCATAAGACCAAAGAGTTAAATTCTGTTTCTTCTTGTCTCCAGTTATTGCATATGGATCTGTTTGGTCCTACAAATGTTATGAGTATAGGAAAGAAATCTTACTGCTTGGTTATTGTTGATGATTACTCCAGATTTACTTGGGTATATTTTCTAAGGACTAAGGATGAAACAAGTGGTCTTATCAAATCCTTTATTCTAAGAATTGAAAACCAAACTAATCAAAGAGTAAAAGTTATTAGATCAGATAATGGAACTGAATTTAAAAATCTTGATTTAAACACTTTTTGTGAAGGAAAAGGTATTGAGAGACAATATAGTGCTCCTAGGACTCCTCAACAGAATGGTGTTGCTGAAAGGAGAAATAGGACACTAATAGAGGCTGCTAGATCTCTGTTGGCTGATTCAAAATTGCCAATTACATTCTGGGCTGAAGCAGTTAATACTGCTTGTTATGTCCAAAACAGAGTTCTAGTAGTCAAGCAAAAGAACAAGACCCCATATGAGCTTTTAAATCAAAGAAAACCTTTTATTGGTTTCTTCAAACCTTTTGGGTGTCCTTGTACAATTCTAAATACCAAATCTCACTTAGGTAAGTTTGATAGCAAAGCAGATGATGGATTTCTTGTTGGATATTCATCTCAGAGTAGGGCCTACAGAGTTTTTAACTCTTCTTCTAGAATAATTGAAGAAAGTGACAATGTCAAATGCAATGAGAACACACCAAATCCTGTTGGGTCTGGACCTCAATGGCTATTTGACATTGATTCACTAACTAACTCTTTTGGTTTCAGTAATGAGTATACAGGAACAGATGGTGGAGAATCAGAGATCACACAAGTTCAAGAAAGTATATCTACATCTGTGATTTTTCCCATACCCACAGTAAATGAAGACTGTGAAAAGGAATCATTTACTGAACCAAGTCAGAGTGAAGAAGACACTAGAGATGAGGAGACTCAAGAATCAGAAGTGACATCTGAAGACACTTCAGTGGAGTTGCATGACTCTAATCTAGAGGCTGGACTGAATGAAGAACCTAGTCATAACACCAGAGTTCAAAAGAATCATCCTCCACAGCTGGTAATAGGAGATATCTCTTCTCCTATGATGACTAGACATCAAAGCAGGCTTCAAGAAATGCAAGATCAACAGCATACAGTGCTCTCATGTTTTCTATCCCAGCTTGAGCCTAAAAAGGCACATGATGCTATGAAAGAATCTAGCTGGATAGAAGCAATGCAAGAAGAACTGTTACAGTTCAAGCTACAAGATGTATGGGATCTAGTAGACCTTCCTAAAGGTCACAGAGCAATTGGCACAAAGTGGATTTTCAGAAACAAGAGAGATGAAAGAGGTATTGTCATAAGGAACAAAGCAAGGCTGGTGGCTCAAGGCTATACTCAAGAAGAGGGTATAGATTATGAAGAAGTTTTTGCACCTGTGGCTAGGATAGAAGCAATCAGACTATTCCTAGCCTATGCTTCTTACATGAACTTCAAAGTCTATCAAATGGATGTAAAAAGTGCTTTTCTCTATGGATCAATTGAAGAAGAAGTATATGTCTGTCAACCACCAGGGTTTGAAAACCCAAGCTATCCAGACAGGGTATACAAATTAAAGAAAGCACTTTATGGACTACATCAAGCCCCAAGAGCATGGTATGACACTCTGTCATCATATCTCTTGGAAAATGACTTTGAAAGAGGAGTCATAGATAAGACTCTATTTATCAAAAGGAAGAAGAAGGATATCTTGCTGGTCCAAATATATGTTGATGACATTATTTTTGGTTCTACAAGAAACAACATGTGCAAGGAGTTTGAGGATTTAATGCATCAAAGGTTCAAAATGAGCTCCATGGGAGAACTTACTTTCTTCCTTGGACTCCAAGTTCAACAGAAGTCAGATGGCATTTTCATATGTCAATCCAAGTATGTGCAGGATATTCTAACCAAGTTTGGTTTCTCAGAATCAAAACCTGCCAGCACACCTATGGAAACACACAAGCAGATCACAGCAGATCTTGAGGGGGAGGACATGGATGTGCATTATTATAGATCCATGATTGGCTCTCTCATGTATCTCACAGCATCTAGGCCAGATATAATGTTTCCAGTCTGTGTCTGTGCAAGATTTCAAGTTAGGCCAAAGCAATCTCACTTTCAAGCTGTTAAGAGGATATTCAGATATCTCAAAGGGCAACCCAGATTGGGACTTTGGTATCCTCATAACTCCCCTTTTGACCTAATAGCATACTCAGACAGTGATCTAGGTGGGGCAAACTTGGACAGAAAATCTACTTCTGGAGGATGTCAGTTCTTGGGTGCTAGACTAGTCTCATGGCAGTGCAAGAAACAAACCACAGTATCCACATCTACAACAGAGGCAGAGTACATAGCAGCTGCAAGTTGCTGTTCTCAAGTCTTATGGATTCAGAATCAAATGTTGGACTATGGGGTAACCTTTCTACACACTCCAATCTTTATTGACAACAGCAGTGCTATTAGCATTGTAAATAATCCAGTCAAGCACTCAAAGACAAAGCACATTGAAATCAGGTATCACTTTATAAGAGATTGTAATGAAAAGAAACTTATTCAAGTTGTCAAAGTCCACACTGATAATCAGTTTGCTGATCTATTCACTAAAGCTTTTGATGTGGGTAGATTCACTTTCTTGGTCACAGGTGTGGGAATGATAAACTCTGAATAATCTTCTTCTGGTTTTATACCTGTATATTTTTATTCTTGGTGTTACTAATCTTCTTTTTCAGGATATACATAGCAGTACTCAGTGTTAGCAAGTTTAAAAGGAGTAAGTAAAGTTAATACTGCTAGTAGTTAATACTGCTAGTAGTTAATACTGCTAGTAGTTAATACTGCTTTCAGTTAATACTGCTAGTAGTTAATACTGCTAGTGGGTAATACTGCTTTCAGTTAATACTGCTAGTAGTTAATACTGCTAGTGGTTAATACTGCTAGTAGTTAATACTGCTAGTAGTTAATACTGCTTTCAGTTAATACTGCTAGTAGTTAATACTGCTAGTGGTTAATACTGCTTTCAGTTAATACTGCTAGTTAGTTAATACTGCTAGCCGTTACTACTGCTAGTAGTTAATACTGCTAGTGGTTAATACTGCTTTCAGTTAATACTGCTAGTTAGTTAATACTGCTAGCCGTTACTACTGCTAGTAGTTAATACTGCTCTAGGTTAATACTGCTTATATTCCGAATACTATAAATACTCTTTGCCCGCCTAAAAGTTCATAACGACTCTTTGCATACTGTTCCCTTGCGCTCTAAACCCTTTCTCTCTCAAAGTTCAAAGTTTTCAGGCAAAAATCTTCAAGGTCAATGGCATCAATGGCGTTCATTGACGAGCACAATGAAATCGCAATGCTCCAAAAGCCAAAACAAGCAGAAGGCTTTCATCAGATTGTGGATTTCCTCAAGTCAAGCCACATTGCTCATGCTCTTACTGTATCCCCTACAATCTACATTGAGCATCAAAGGCAGTTCTGGGCCAATGCAACCATTGTAGTGGAAAATGGTGTGCAAATGATCAAGACAAGAATCTGTGATCAACCACTAACAGTTACTGAAGAGGTTATACGCATCAGTCTACGTCTAGACGATGCCTCTGGTATAACGTCTATCTCTAATGATGAACTGTTTTCTAATCTTACTAGAATGGGGTATGGAGGCCCATTGGGTGTTTTCAAATTCTCAAAAGCAAAGTTTTCACCCCAATGGCGTTTTCTTGTTCATACCCTGATGCATTGCATCTCCAAAAAGACCACTGGATGGAGTGAGTTCAGCAGTCCAATTGCATATGCTTTGGTATGCTTGGCTACATCCAGAAGGTACAATTTCTCAAAGATGATTTTCAGTGATCTTGTATCAAATATGGGAAACAAAAAGAGTTTCTTTATGTATCCCAGATTTGTTCAGGAAGTAATTAACCATGAATTGACGGATATACCTCAACCTGTTGGGGTATATGTACCTAAACCCCCAAAAGGCAAGGTTTTCTCAAACATGAGAAGATCTGCTGGGGACTCGGAAGGAGTTGACACCCCATTGTTCTCTACAATGATGGTGGTGTCCCAAAACACTGAAGGTATGGCAGCAGGGTCAAGGCCCTCATTAGACCATCCCACTGCTAGCCAAGCCCAACCTTCCCTCTCAAAATCAATTCCACAGTCCCTTCTGAATAAGCCCACTTCTACAATTACCCAAACTTATCAAAGAAAACAGGTAAAGAAGGCTCCTTCCCTTCTTGTACCATCACCAACTAAGCCTTTAAGCCCTCTAAGGGAGAATTCTCCCCTAGAGAATATCCAAAGGGAAACCACAAGGGTATCTCCCAACCCAAAGGAGGTGCTCTCTGAGGAGGAGGTAGAGCATATGGGTGATGAGGCTGCCACTACTCCTGCTAGCACAGAGGAGGAAAGTGGTAACATCAATAAGACCTCCCCCATGGCAACTTTGAATGAGCAATCATTTGAAGGTCCCTGGTGCCAAGAAACCACAGGGGTGGATAGTGCTTCTGCTAGGCAGAAGACTTCCACTACTAAAAGATCCAATGATCCTTCAATAGGGGGTAACACTCCTGGAGAAGGTGAGGACAGATATAACTATGATGAATTGATGGAGGCAATGGGCAACATCAACATGGATGTACTCAAACAGGGCAAAGATATAGAAGAGCTAAAACTAATAGTACTGTCACAACAAGAACAAATCATCAAGTTGAAGCAAATGGTAAGGAAACTGATTCTGCAAAAGAAGAAGAAACAATTTGTGCTCAGAAGGAGGAAACCAGTGACTGATGCTCCCAAAAAGGGGGAGATCAACATGGAAGAAGCATCAAGGGAAGGGGAGATTGATAAAGAGAGAGTTGAAGTTGAGGGGGAGAAGGAAGCAGAAACAGAAAGAGGTTCAATACAAAAAGAAGCAGAAACTGTTAATGCTGCTGAAACCTCACAAGCAGCAGTAACAGAGTTAACACCAACAGAAATTGAAGTAGCTGAAGTGCTAATCAAAGCTAAGAATGACACTCCCAAAGCAAAGGGAGTGGTCATAAATGAAGGGAGAGACAGAAAATCAGAACAGAAAGACAAAGCTGCAGAATCAAAGAATAAGGGAAAAGAAAAGATAGTGGAATCTGATCAACCAATCAAGAAGCAAAGGTTGGTTGAATCAGATGAAGCTTTAGCAAGGAAAATGCAGAAGGAGATGGAAAAAGAAGAAAGAGCTCAGGTGGAGAAGGACAGGGAAATGGCAAAGGCTTTAGCTGCTGAGCTAAATAAAGTCTATCAAAAGGGGCTTGAAACTGAAAAGGCTAAACAAAGGGCTATAAGTCTGAGAAAGGCTATGATGGCTAATACAAGTGCAAAGAAAAGAAGACCTTCACAAACTTACCTTGCCACTCAGGAAAGAAACAAAATGGTAACTTTCTTGAGGAGTGCAATTGGGGTAAAGAAAGAAATGTTTGTGAAGATGAGTTTTGATCAAATCAGAGAGCTCTATGAAAAAGAAATGGGGAATCTGAAGAGCAATGAAAAGAAAAGAGTAGAGTTTGAAAAGAAGGCCAAGGAGAGTAATGATATAGATATGAATCAACCATTCCCTGAAAGTGAGGAGGGAACTCCTATCAAAGAGATGGCAAGGGAAAAGGAAGAAAAGAAGAAGGAAGTTACTCTAGTACAGGTTCAAAAGACTTTGAAAAGAACCAAGATGATGGCCAAAAGAAAGAAAGATAAGAAGCCTAGAGTAGAAGAAGAACAAAATGTTGCTGAAGAAGAAGTGGCACCTGAGTCATCAAGCCAGCAAGGGTCATCAATCAAAGATGATGTAAGCTTATATATGGTAGTGATGGACAAAGTGCCTGAACCAATTTCTGCAGAACCTGTTGGAGTTAAGCCACCTGAGATCATTCACTGGGATGTACTGACAATGGATGGGAAAGATTACATCAGACTCAAGAGGAAGGGTGATAAGTATGAAGTATTCAACACTTGGGTCAAGATTGTCAGAACATGCTCTAGATCTGATATAGAAGAGATGTTTGACATAGGAATTAAGCTGTATGCAGATCATCTGAATACTCCAGGAATTTCTCTTACAAAACTGGTGATGGAGTATCTATGCATGATGTTCAAACCTGAAGGAGTGGACCAGGTCATCAAGAGTGTGTTTAAAGAAGTCACAAGTTGGACTCTATATGAAACTAGTGGAGTATATGCAGTGACTTTGGATAGAAATCACACAGAATACTTCCTAGTGGATAGAGTATATAATCACACCAGACTGAAGGTTCATGCCATGCTAAAGAAGAAGTTGGGTTGTGCACCAAATTCAGAAATGGCCAAGTATCTAATTCAGAGGATAATCAATCAGAGTTTGGGACTGAATCCAGACTTAGGAGCATGATCTTGGAAGTTTTGGGAGCATCAAAAAGAGCATCTGGAAGAATATCTGAAGAACTTGACTTCTCTTCTAAAAGTCAAGTTAGGGGGAGATTGTTGGGAACTGAAGATTCTACTAAGTGTAGTTACTACTGCTAGTACAAGTGTAGTTACTACTGCCAGAACAAGTTGAAGATTAATACTGCTAAGTGTTACTACTGCTAGTAGAATTACTACTGCTAGTTAAAGTTAGTACTGCTTGAACAAAGTTAGTACTGCTTAGCTAGTTAGTACTGCTAGTAGTTAGTACTGCTTGAAGTTAATGCTGCTAGTTGAAGTTAATGCTGCTGAGCATTATTAGTGCTGCTAAAGAGATCCAGATGGAATGTACTACAGCTGGATATACTGAAGATATACTTAGAAGATATACATGGAAGATATACTGAAGATTTGTTTATTCTTTGTAATTATCTTTTTATCAGTATATGTATAGAATGTTTAGAATAGATAGAGATAACTTTTGATAATCGTTTGTCAAGAGAGAAAATTAACCTCAAGGCATAGATCCTAATTCTAGAGAAGTAGAATTCGTATTGGTGAGCCTGTTCATCAATATTGAGGTTGAGTGTGTAATCTTGTAGTTTTAAGCATTCAATACAAGTTTACTGTTTGATAATTATATACTGTTTTTGATTACTGTTTGATCAAATATCAAAGTGTTTTTCCGCAACCTCTTTGATATTAGTTTCTGAGTAGTAATTCTTGTTAAGAATTCGATCCTGACATCAGTAACACGAAGTCACTGTGTGTAACTAATACATATTGGAAAGGAGCTTTTTGATGGTCACTCCCCCAGGGCTTCCATTCAATCATCGAAACACCACAAAGGAAATTTCTATGAACGTTATGACAAAGAAACAAATTCCTTGTGTGTTCGTGCATGTGATAGAAAGAATTAAGCACGGATGATTGCTTATAGGCTCAAAATTGTGTAAACCACTGAGATAAAAGTAAGTTAAACACAGACTCAATGTGCATGATTTAAGTGCGAAGGTGGGGCAGACTTCCTTCTTTTTAATATCCAGATTTTCCAAATGAAAATCAGATAGCAAATGTAATGCTTTCCCTTTGAAAACGTGAAACACTTTCCTGTTAAGAAGAAAATGAGTGGATGGTGAGGTTTGATCAAGAGTTGGCATGGGCTAGTTGCTTGTTTCAATAATGATCACCAAAGAGTTGTGAATCATTAGAATTGTGATTGCTCGGCTCAGAAAAAGTTGGTGCAGAGTTCTGATATTCTTTTAACTCTGTTCTCACACCCTCTTTCTTTTAAACATTAAGCTCACTCTAACCAAACTCTCTTTTTCATTATACCTCATCACTCAACCCATACTCATTTCTTTTCGACTCCTTAAACTCAATCACTATGGATTAACTTCTTGGGTAGAAATCACTGGTTAACGTGATTCCATAGAAATTCAATTAATTCCTAGCACAATGAAATCCCATGTTTTCCTAGAAAGCATGTGATGCTCAAAATGGTTTAACTATATCAGTTAAAGCTCAAAGATGAATTAAGAAAACATTGAAAATTACACTTCCAAATTATAAAATATGATGAAGAATCGGGAAGTGATTTGAACATTTGAGAACAATGTTTTCAATGATTGAAAGTTGTCCTTCTTTCAACCATATATGAGATTAAGATAAAGAATTATACATGTACGTGCAATCTTACATCTCATGAAGTTAAGCGTAAAGTCATAATAGATATGAACGTGTAAGTGTCTTTCAAACTGCAAAAGTCTTAAGTCATAGTCAAATCAATTTTATTCACTGAAATTAAAAAGACAAAAAGCAGTAAAACAATGAAAGTACGAGTTCTGATCAGAAATAATCAGAAGTCATAGCCTAACTCTTTTGACTTGTAAAAGCTCCCCTAAAATCATGCATCACAAAAAATTGACATAAAAGGTAACATTGATCATCTATCAATTTCTTTTCACACTCCCCCTAAGATCATGAACAGAATATTAAAGAGCAGATATCTTGCGGAAATAATGATAAAGAAATGATGAAAAATTTACAATAAGAAACTTTAATAGGTAACCACTGATTAGGTCCTAAGATTTAGCATACCAAGCCTAGAGACAAGAAAATTGAATCTCTTTTCGTCCAAGGGTTTGGTAAAGAAATCAGCAAGCTGATAATCAGTTTTTACAAAGTAAAGTTCAATTGTTCCTTTTTCGACATTATCTTTTATAAAATGATACCTAACATCGATGTGTTTGGTCTTTGTATGCTGAATAGGATTATTTGTTATCGCGATAGCGCTCTTCGAGTCACAGTATATCGGGATTTTGTTGAAGTAAAAACCGTAGTCTCACAGTTGCGTTCTCATCCACAAGACCTGAGAACAGCAGCTAGCAGCAGCCACATATTCTGCTTCGGCCGTTGAAGTTGAGACACATAATTGCTTCTTCGATGCCCAACTGACGAGTTTATCACCGAGGAACTGTATATGACCTGACGTGCTCTTCTTGTCTAGCATGCAACCAGCATGATCTGCGTCTGTATATGCTGTTAGTTCAAAGCTAGTATCTTTAGGATACCACAGACCAAGATCTGCAGTCCCCTTCAGATACCTAAAAATGCCCTTAACTGCAGACACATGGGATTCTTTAGGATTGGCCTGATATCTAACACATAAACATGTAGAAAACATTATATTCGGCCTACTAGAAGTAAGATACATTAAAGAATCTATCATCCCTCTATAAGTCCTAGCATCAACAGCTTTTCCCGAAGGATCGATGCCAATCTTAGTACCAGGTGTCATTGGGGTACCAATCGGTTTACAATTTTCCATTTTGAACTTCTGAAGAATATCAAGAATGTATTTAGATTGATTGATGAAAATCCCCATTGAAAATTGTTTGACTTGTAATCCGACAAAGAATTTCATCTCTCCCATCATATTCATCTGAAAACGTGACACCATGAGGTTTGAAAAATTCTTACAGTATTTAGGATTTGTAGAGCCAAAAATAATATCATCCACATATATTTGAATTAGAATGATATCGGCTTTGTCCCTTTTAAGGAATAAAGTGGTATCGACGTTGATGCCCCATCTGATTTGTTCGCTTAAAACACAGGTTCTGGACTGATTTGCCTAGAAGCTAGTACTCCTGTTATCACGGGTTCTGAACAGACGTGTTCAGAAGCCATCTCTTCATCAAATGTAACGTTGACGCTTTCAACAACAGTCTTTGACTTCTTCAAGAATACACGATATGAGTAGATGTAGAGGAATAGCCAATAAAGATGGCCTCGTCCACCTTAGCGCTGAACTTGTTCAGACTCTCTGTCATTTAGAACATAACACTTACACCCAAATATATGAAAATATTTGATTGTCGGTGTTCGGTTGTTGATTAAAGAATACGGAGTCTTCTTATATCTGCAGTGTATCATGGAACGATTCTAAGTGTAGCACGCAGTCGATACAGCTTCGGCCCATTGTTCGAGTGGCCTTGACTAGCGTACGATTTCGCCTTTCGACCACTCCATTCTGTTGAGGCGTGCGAGCAGCAGAGTATTGATGTGAAATCCCGACCGATTCGAGATATTCTTCGACTGTTTTGTTCTTAAACTCTATGTCGTTGTCAGTTCTAAGAAGCTTGATTGGTTTCTGCAGATTAACCTGGGTCGTCTTCAAGAATGTGATGAGAACTTCGGGCGTCTCATCTTTTGAACGTAGAAATTTGACCCACGTGTATCGCGAATAATCGCCCACGATAACTAGAACATATTTCTTTCCGCCTAAGCTTTGCGTTCGCATCAGAACACAGAGATCCATATGCAACAACTCTAATGGAGAGCAGGTACTCGGTTCAGTCTTTGGTTTGTGCGGAGCTCTCTTCATCTTACCTTTTTTACACGCTGCACACAGATGTTCTTTGACAAACTTTAGCTCAGGAATTCCGTTCACTAACTTTCCACTAACCAGTTTATTGATGTACCGAAAATTGAGGTGAGAGAGTCGTCGATGCCATAACCAGCTTTGTTGCATCGAGGCTTTTGAGAGTATACATACCTGCTTGTCAGTCTGGACGTTTGACAAATTTATTGTGTAGAGGTCGGACTTTCGAGTGCCGACCAAGAGTTCCTTGCCTTCTTCAGTGCGAACAGAACACCTCTTGGCCTTGAAATTTACCTCTAAACCTTTGTCACAGAACTGGCCTATACTGAAAAGGTTGTGTCCTAAGCCTTCAACATAGCTCACCTTCTTAATCGTGACTTTGTCGTGTACCGTATCACCATACCCCAGAATTGGTGAAAACTGATCATTACCAAATCGAACTGTTCCACAGTATTTCTCTGTATAATTGGTCAACATACCTTTCTGCCCGGTCATATGCTTGGAACACCCGCTATCCAAGTACCACATATGACGGGTCTGCAGAAGAGAAATTACGAAACAAGAGATTTAGGTACCCACTTATAAATGGGACCTAAGGTGTTAGCACATGATTTTGGTACCCATTGAAATTTGGGTCCTCTTTGCTTTTTAGAATCAAATGAAGAATTAGAATGATTAGAGTGTACATTATATGTGCCAAACCAAACATCAGAATCTTTACGAGAAGCATAATCATGTCTATCATAATTTGATAACTTTCTAGCAGACAGACGTAACTGGAATAATTGCTTCATAGAATATTTCTTGCTTGAAACAACAAGATTAGGTTTAGAATTAGCAATATTCGCAATCAAAACATCTTTACTAGTCGTAGTCTTATTACAATCAACACTAGAAAAAGTTTTAGCAGTCTCGTCAATCTCTTGTTTTGGTTTTCATTCAGATTTAACTCCTAGTCTTTTCTTGCTCAGATCTGAAACATTTGAAACTTTTGAGTTAGAATTATGAGAATCAAACAAATGCTTCTTCTTTGGCTTACCAGTAGTAATCGGTTTCTATGAATGCTGAGATTTCTTCTTACCTTTAGCATTCCTAGTTTTCACAGAAACTGATTTATCAACTTTCGTTGATTTTGCACCTTTCTCAAACATACTGGATAATCCAAAGGAATTCACAACAAAAGACGAATGATTAGGAAGTTTGGCACTAAAATCAAATTGATCAAAACAATCATCTAAAACACCATCAGAGTTTAGAAAATCAAACCCTCCATCAGTTAGACCAACATATCATTGGATTTTGAAGCCTTTGTTGATTTAGAAAGAGCACAGTTGAAAACACTTTTTGTTCAACATCAATCAAAAGTCTTTCATCTGCTAAAGATTTCTCAAGTTTAGAAATTTTACTTTCCAAAATGGGAGGAGGGACGTAAAGTTTACCTTCAATAGACTTAGCCTCCATTTCTTTTATAGAATAACTCTCGAAAAAATCATTTGAAATAGATTTTGATTGAACAGAACTATAACTTTGATTCAACCTCCCATAACGAAATGGAAATTGAAAATTAGATGTGTTCTTTCGTTTTTCTGTTTCCTTGGCTTCATCCTCTTTAGACAGTCCAGTCTAGAAAACTTTAAGGTCAGGGTATCGTTGAGAAAGTCTTAAGAATGTAAAATCATAAAGTGCAGGCATTTCAGATATACCATTTTTAAGGTAGTGAGGATTCTGATAACCAAGTCCCCAATTCTCTTTCTTCTCTTTGGGTTTTTTTAGATGAATGGTTTGTTCAGTTTGACCCAATGAGTATAACTTCCCTTCCAAAGCTTTTAATTTTGCAAGTAAAGATTTGTTTTCTTCGGAAGGCGAAGAATACATTCTCGTAAGCTCTTTGAAATCAAACTCACTCATTCTCAATTTAGAATTTGTTTCAGCAATCTCTTTAAGAATTATGGTCTTTTCTTTTGCATTGGTGTCAATGTTTCTATGTAAAGTCTCAATCAATACTTTCTTCTCAGCAATATCCTCGCTAAGTTTCTGTATTGATTGGTTTTTGTCATTAATAACACCCTTTTCACGCTTAAGTTTCGACTCTAATTCTTGGAGTTTTGTCATCATGGCATGCATTTGATTTATGAAATCTGATTTAGTTAAATCACATACCTCTTCGTTGTCCTCTTCATCGAAATCAGCTTCAGCTTCGATTTCCACCTTTCCCATAAGGCATAGGTGTGTTGTCTCATCCTTCTCTTCATTTTCATCTTCCTGTTCTGAATGATCTAGCCAGAACTCATCTTCTGCCATCAATGCCTTTCCAGCTTCCTGTTGCTTGGCTAGAAGCATTTTGTTCTTGTAGTAGTCGGAGTTCCGGACTTTGGGTCTTCGGCAGTCTTTGGCAAAGTGTCCAAGTTTGCCACAGTTATAGAACTTTGGAGGTTCTGGAAGATTGGTTTCATTAGCTTTCAACCTTTGCTCTTCTGGCCTCCTTTCCTCTAACCTCTTTCCTTCAAATCTCTCCTTGTGAACATAGTTGCTTGGGCCAGATGAATACCTCTGACTGTTCGAGCAAGGATTTTTGTAGAACTTATTTTGAAAAGCCTTGGTCAACATAAGCATAGCATGCTTTAGTTTTTCACAGTCGTCAGAGTCAGAGTTCGCTTCACTTTCAACCTCTTTTGATTCAGACACAATCATCTTCTTCTTCTTCATCACAACAAGAGCAATTGAATCAGCAACTGTTTTCTCACCCTGTCTCTTTTCATCCACGATCTCATCCACCTCTTCCTCATTCTGCATGAAGGTTTCATAGACCTCGTGAAGTGGAATATCGTTCAGATTTTTTATTTGCTTTATCTGTCTTGTAAACCTTTTCCATTTAGGCTGGAGGATGCTGAGGAATTTAACATTCAACTCTATCTGTGATTTATTGACCTTGTTCTTGCTTAACTCGTTCAGCAAGGTCACAAATTTGTCATATGTTTCTGCTAGAGATTCTCCAACTCTGCCTTTGAACTCTTCATAGTTGTTGAGGCAGTTGGATATCTTGAGCTGGTTTCCAACTTTTGAACCAAGCATCATTTTCTCCAGTTGATCCCACATCTCTTTGCCTGTAGCTTTGTAGCTGTCAATCTTCACGTATATTTCATTAGTAATGCCTTGAAGAATGAAAGACTTTGCTAATATATCAACTTTTGCTCTCTTTAGGTCTTCACCATCTAGTTCATCAAACTTAAGTTGATATTTTATCTCATCAGTCCCAACCGTACGAGTCCTCATAACAGGTGGCATAACTCCTTCCTCTAAAGATTTTCTGATTAAATCACCCAAATCATGTCTTTCTATGAAGTCCATGAACCGATCCTTCCACTGCTCATACTCTCCCCTGAAGAGTATTGGTGGCTTTGTGTCAGTTCCGATAGCTAGAGCTTCTCTTGATGTCATCCTGTTTGATTAATGTGCAATAAAAACTTGTATTTGATCGTTAGTCCAGATAAAATCAAATGTATACAGATTAAAACGATTTAGAAAGACTAAGTCAATAACTGGCGCAAAAGCACAATTTTGCGCTAAAGGAGGCTGGCGCAAAACTCAGTTTGCGCTATAAGAAGCTGGCGCAATAAGGATTTTGCGTGAGGAATGGGTCGCGCGAAGGAACTTTACGCGAGTAGTGGTGGCGCAAAATGGAGTTTGCGTGAGAAGAAGGTCGCGCGAAAATGGAGTTTGCGCGAGATGTTGATGGCGCAAATCGGGGTCTTGAGGCCCGGTGTGATGTTGCGACCGAAGAGTTGCTCGACCGGGGTCCTAACCGGAGTCCTACGACCGGTGTGCTCGATCGGTGTGTTGTCCGACCGGGGCGTTGTGGGGACCGGTGTATGCGACCGGTGTGCTCGACCGGGGCGTTGTGGTGACCGGTGTGCTCGACCGGGGTCCCGCGACCGGGGGTGGAGCGACCGGTGTTGCAACCGGTGTGACCGATGTGAGTGTGACCGATGTCGACTGGTGCGTGTTCTTCTTCGATAGTCGGCTTTGTAACACCCAGATACACCTATCTAGAAATCGATTTACAACTCTAAAATTTGACAATACGATCGCCTAACCATCGATAACAAGTTACAAGTTTTTGATTTCAAAAACAAACACTTTTTGAAAATTTGATCGATGGTACAGTGACTTTGAAGATAAAGAACACAGTGAGTTCTATAGTCTTGATTTCAATCTGGTTAAAGCTCTGATACCAATTGTCGGTCCCTTATATTTGAACAAGATCTTACCAGACAATAACAAACACAAATATATATGACTTACCAACCTGTTTGATTATAAACCAAGGATTACAGAGTTTGAATACGATTTCTCTTTGAAGCGCTCTCTCTTTTCTCTCTGGATCAAGTTGGGTCGATGTTGATGAGTTGTTTGATCTGATAATATCTCACACTCCTAATAACAAACATATTATCCTAAAGTAACATAATATCTAAAATACTAAAATATCCTAAACTAACATAATATCCTAAATATCTATTTATTAGATATTTAGGAATAATATTAAATACTATAATTAACACAATAATTAACTTTGACAATTATTACAAACTAAACATTAGACTAATATTGAGAGTGACTTTTCAGCTTTAGCTTCAGATTCCAGTCTTCAGAATGGATGATCTTGAATCCAATAAATCTGTGATCTAACAAGAAATCAGGAAATAACAACTTTAGGTACCCATTTAAAAGTGGGTCCTAACTGATTAGCACAAGATTTTGGTATCCATTTATATATGGATCCTCTGATCTTTTGAAAAACTTTTGATGAATATGACTTATAAGAACAAACTTGATAAGTACCAAACCAACTATCAGAAAATTGGTGAGAAACAAAATCATTTCGTCTAGAATTAAATGAATTAGTAGTAGATCAAGATAATTGGAGTAATTGCGTTATTGAATATCGCTTGTAAGGAATTACAAGGTTTTGTTTATTGTAAGCAACAGTACCAACTACATCAGAAGAAGTACTAATTGATCTATTACAATCTATATCAGGAATAGACTCTGCTTTCTCATCAACTTTTCGTTTTGGTCGCCATTTAGTTCGACCTTCTGATCTTTTCTTTCTTAAATCTGAAACAAAAGATTTAGATCTGTTAGGAAAATCAGATTTCTGAGAATGTTTGTTCTTGAGCTTACCAGTGTGGCTCCGTTTCTGTGAGCGCTGTTTTTTTTGCTTCTTACCTTTTGCATAATAATCAGTACTCACATAAACTGTGTCACCAACCTTAGTCGATGATTCACCAACTTCATGTACACTTGGTAAAGCTTCATTATTGATAATAAAAGTAGAATGATCTGGAAGTTTAGCATTAAAATCAAACATATCAATATCTTCTACACACCCTTCATCAGAATTTAAAAAATCATTTGCAGACGCAATAAGTCATAAAAACAGCTTCAGAGGTGTGAGGTGCTTTAGAAGATGTAGAACACTCTTGAGATTCAACTTTGAAAATTGTGTTCTTTATAACAGTTGAAAATACAACTTTTTCAATATCAGCCAATATTCTTTCATCATATAAAACATTTTCAAGCTCAATTATTTTGCTTTCTAGAATGAGTGGAGGAACGTAAATCTTAGCTTTAACTGGTTTTACCTCCATCTCAGTAGTAGATAGCTAGCAAAATAATCATTTGAAAGAACCTTTGGTTTTTCAGAAAGATAACTATCATTCAGCTTTTGATAACAGAATGGTAGTTGCATTTTCTTTAAATTCTTTCTTTTCTCATCTTCTTTAGCCTCAACCTCATCAGGTGATTTTGTAATGAATTTGGGTTTCAAATGAGGATATTTAGCAGTCGCATACAGAAAATTAAAGTTATATAAAGTTGGTTGTTTTCTAATGGCTTTCTTTAAGCAATGGGGGTTATCATAACCGAGTCCCCATTTCTCTTTAAAATCAGCCTCTTCATTAGGGGTGTTTAGAAAAATGGTTTGATCTGTTTGTCCTCGTGCATACAATTTAGCTTCCAAACCATTTACCTTCTTTGTTAACTCTCGTTTTCTACCTGCAATTTGTAAGCTTTTAGAACACATTCTTGCTTTTCTAAATCAGACTTATACAGTTTAGATTCAAAATCAGAAATCTTACTTTCAAAACGATCTTTTTCATTTTTAAAATCAGAAACAGATTTGTGTAGAGAATCAATCAGATCTTTGTTTCCAATAACTTCTTTGTTAAGGTCAAAGATCTTTTGATTTTTCTTTTCAACTCTACTATTTTCCTTTTTCATCTTATTTTGAAGATCTTGAAGTTCGACCATCATGGCTTCCATTTTGGTCATAAAATCATATTCAGATAAGTTCATTACCTCATCAGATGTCTCGTCTTCAGAATCATCATCTTTCACCACTCTGCCCATCAAGCATTTGTGTGTTGTCTCTTCTTTCTCCTCTTCATCAGAATGGTCTAGCCAAAACTCGTCTTCCGCCATAAGGGCTTTCCCCGCTTCCTTTTGTGTAACAAGCAACATCTTTTGCTTGTAATATTCAACATTTCTGACTATTGGCTTTCGACAGTCCTTTGTAAAATGGCCAACCTTCCCGTAATTGTAGCACTTTATCAGCACTTCATTCTTTTTCTCAGCACTACCATATTCATTCACATATCTTTTCTTCTCCTCGGGATTTCTATCTCCAAATCTCTTATCCTCGAATCTCCTACCTTCAACTCTGTCCCTGTGTTCGTAATTCTTTGATCCAGAAGAATACCTCTGTTAGATCGAACCCGATTTCTTGTAGAAATTCTTCTGAAAAGCACGGGTCAGTAGGAGCATAGCTTGCTTGAGGTTTTCGCCATCATCACTATTTGAATCAGAACTGGGAATCACTATCTTCTTTTTCTTTTTCTTTTCTATCTTCTCTTTTTCCTTTTTTCCTGCTACCACAGTTATAGGATCTGATACTTTCTCAGTTTTCTTTTTTCTCAGCTCTTTTCTCCTCGACCTCATCTTCATTCTGTCTAAGTGTCTCATAAACCTCATGGAGGGGTATCTCACTCAAGTCCTTAATTTGCTTCATCCTCCGGGTATGCTTCTGCCATTCAGGCTGTAGAACGCTGAGAAACTTTACATTGTTCTCGATCTGCTTCTTCTTAACTTTGTTCTTTGAAAGTTCATTCAGTAGAAGCACGAATCTCTCATATGTTTCTTCCAGACTCTCATTATCCTTAACTTTAAATTCTTCATAACTGTTTATACAGTTTGCCACTTTCATATGGTTGACTACCTTTGAACCCATCATCATCTTTTGCAATTGATCCCACATCGATTTGGCAGTTACATTGTAACTATCTATTTTGACGTAGACCTCGTTAGTTACGCTTTGCAAAACTAGAGATCTGGCTTGTTTGTCAGCTTTGTACCGGTTCTTTTGTTGTTCAATAAACTGAGAAATATCTTTTATCAACAGTCTTTGTCTTCAGAACTCCATCGCCATCTGATTCATTATCCTCATCAGGAATCTCCTCAGTAGGCATTTTCATTGGACCATCTGTGATTGATGACAAAATATTCTCTCCATTTGATTGTTGGTCAACAAAATCGATAAAGCGGTCCTTCCACTGTTCGTACTCCCCTTTAAACAGAACAGGGGGCTTTACATTCGTACCGATGGAAAGAGCGTCTCTAGAAGTCATCTTTGATCTACAGTGCTTCCTGTGATCGTCAAAATTCAGAAAACAAACTAGATCTACAAAAATCAAACTCAGTTAAATTTCAGAAAAATCAGAAAAATCTCTAAGTATAAAACGCGCATACTACTGAACAGAAACACTTCGCGCAAGACACTTTATGCGCGTTAGAACTTCGCGCACAAAGAAGAATCAAGTGAACTCACTTCTCGCACACTGGGTTGTGCGAGTTTGTGGTTCGCATAAGACACAGGATGCGAGAACGGAGGTTCGTGCACGATGCCTTATGCGAGTTCTTAGTTCGCGTACAATACGGTGTGCAAGTTTTGGAACTTCGCACAAATGCTTGCTTGAACGAAACTTAGAATATTTTTCAGAAACTTGGTTCGCGCTAAATGCAAACGCGCAAGAACAGAGCTTGCGAGTTTTGGACTTAGAAAATTTTGACAAAATTACATTTCGCAAAAACGAAACGCGCAAATAACTTCACGCAGGATATACTTTGCGCACGATGAAGAGTTTGAACAGTACAAACTCGCACCTAGTGTTGTGCGAGTTCCTACTTCACGCACACAACTTTTTGTGAGTTCTTCACTAGAAACACAAAATTAACCCTTTGCGAGTTCTTGAGCCTGCGAGTTCTTCACTAGCGAGTTTCTTAGATCTTGCGAGTTCTTGCCCCTGTCGACCAAAAACTCGATTTTCCAACTAATTTTGATTCAAACTTTCACCAAATCGAATAAAACTTTGCAGGACTCATCTTTTGAATGATTCGAACCAATTACAACTAATTAAATCCAATCTAAACTACTAAAATTACAACTTCGATCCAATATTAGTACATATCCAAACTCGAACAAAAATCTTAGAAAAATTCAAAAATTCACCCTATTAAATATGAATTGTACTTCGACTTACAAACAAACAATGTTCTAATTATTAGAACGAATCTAGAATAACCAAATTCTAGCCCAAAAATACTCTTAAATCCAAAAATCAATGTGCCATAGTTCGACTTGCGAGTTCGTGAAAATCGACCAAGAAATCTCGAATTGATCCTTGTTTTCTCTGAATTTCGTATGCTTTGATACCAATTGTTATCCCAGATAACAATATAAATCTATTGATGACAATCAAATTCACAAAATCTCACTTTGTATTAATCTCTTGAAATTGATTACAAACTTTCTCTCTCTAACTCTAGAACACGTATTATACTTTGTTTAAGTCATATATCTATTACACGCACAACACACTATTTATACATACACAACAAACATGCACACCACTACATTACACAAACGCGCACACTAAACTAAACTCTCACACTATTAAAACACGCACAATACTAGAAAAACACAAAATACAATATTTGACTTTGACTTTGATTCTTGAGAGTTGACTTCAGCTTTGACTTCAATCTTCAGTCTTTTATGATCTTGTATCCAACACATTTATGCTCTAACAGACTTTCTTTTGAGTTTCCTTGGCTTATGAGGAAGAGCATAGGGCACCTTTAATACAGCAGCGACTCTGTTGATGAGAGCATCATTGATCCCTTCAACATAACCTCTGTAGGTTGACTTCAATTTCCTCAGTGCATCCTTAAACTCTAACCATTGCATATAGCCGAAGGTTTCAAGTTTTGAGACGAACATTGCCTTTGAGCTTCCATCCTCTCTGGTTATCTCCATTGTCACTGATGTTCGGTCCTTCTTCTTACTTCCAGAGATGACAACGCCTATGATCTTCGTTGGGTCAGAGCAATATTCGATCTTTTGTTTACACCATTCAAGTGCTTTATCGCTGACCTCTTTTTCTGAGCGCTCCTCTTCAATTTCCTTCAGCAATGCAGCTTAAACTTCCACTGGATTTTTCTTTAACTTTTTATCCTTGACCTGAGAAGACTGTACCTTGAGAGCAAGAGTTGCATCTTGTTGGCATTCAGGAATCAGCTTCTCAACTCTGATGGATTCTTCTATTTCAGCTTCAGTCAGGAAGTCAATTTCTGTAGGTGGAGTTTGAAGAGGGATCCTTAGCCGTTGACTCTCCATATGAGAGATCATCTCTGTTCTTCTGTTCAGTTCCTCCTCTGACCATTGAGCTAGTCTAGAGGTCCTTACTTAGTCGTTGTCTCTCAAGGGCTTCTTCTTTTTCTTCTTGTTCATCAACCTCATTGAATGAGGTTGGGATTATTTGTTCTTCAGCTGTTGAGGCTGGGATTATTTTGAGTTCAGTTCCCTTAAGCAGGGGAGAGAACTGACTGATCAAAAAAGAAGAAAAGAGTTAGTGTTTATTTAGGAATAAGATAGATAAAGGCTTAGAAAGAGAGAGGGGTGTGGTAGGTATAGAAGGAGAGAGGTACGATGGAAAGGCATACCTGAGAAGGATTCTCCCCCTCAGATGGTGAGACAAATTTCAGATTTTCCTTGGCTGATATTTCTTTTTGCTTGCCTTTGGATGGAGCATCTGAAGTTGTTTCCTTTCTCCCCCTTGCTTCTGAACTGACAACACCCTTGGAAGTTGTCGCTGATGATGCATGGGTAGTTGAGAACCAAAGAGATTGGTCCTCTTGATCATCATCATCGTCATGATCAACTGGCCAATCTTTCTCTTGATCATGAAGATCAAGGTCTTCATCATCTTCCTCATTCTCCTACTCTTCCTTTTCTTCATTTAGAATTTGAGCAAGTGCAGAAGAGGGAGGGGCTTGATTAGCGACGACCATGTCCCCCTCAACATGAGAGGGAGGTTCTTCCGCCTGAACCTCAGTGGCAGTTGTATTTTCTTCTTCATGGGCTATCTCCCCCTCTTTGTCATTATGCACAAGGGAGAGGCCAGCAGTTTCTGGTGCAACTTTGGTAGAGGTCAGGGAACGGACTTCAGCCTCCAAGCTTTCCAAACGTCCTTCAATGTCCGGAATATCCGAAGTAGCCTGATGAATAAATTCAACTGCTATGTTCAATGAGGTGCGGTCATTTTCAGTGAAGGAAGGTGTTGGCGCAGGAGCTGGTTCATTGATCTTGGAGAGAACTTGCTTAAGTAAAGAAATGCAGGAGTCTATTTTGGAGGAAAGACCCTGTACTGCAGTTGTGAGAGAGCCGAGACGTCCCTGAAAGAGTTGAGTTTGTTGGTGGTGAACGACCAAGTCTTCCTTGATCTTGACGATGTCTTCTTGAAGAGTCGTAAGTTGGGAGGCTTCAGCTTTGGAGGTGGAGGCATCCTTCAGCTTTTTTAGCTCCTCACCAGCTTGATTAACAGGGTTGGTGGTTTCGTTCAGAGAAGTGGAGAGAGTATCCACTTTGTCAGTAAGTTTATTGACATGAGAGTCAACTGTTGCCAAATTAGGACCTGCAAGAAGAGTTAGCGGTTAAGCACAACGCTGCTCAGGCTTGTATAGAGAGATGGGAGATGTGTATTTGGGTGGAGGAGTACTTGATACGTCAAACATGTTGAAGAAATGCATGTCTCCTTCAAAGTTTTGATTATCAGGTCCTATGAATGCAGCATGAGGAGGTTGCTGCATAATAACGGGTGGGTCATTGACCAAAGAAATAGAGGAAGAAGGAAGAATGGGGATAGAATAATTTGAGAGAGCAGTGGAAATTACCTCTGTTGATTGGTGTTGAGGAACTGAGGGTAGTTGGGTTGTTATTGGGGCAGTGTCAGCTATTGTCATCACTGACACAGTTGAAGTCACTGGAACGGTTGAAGTTGGAGCAGCAGATGTGGAGGAGATACCCACAAAAGCGTCCAAAGTAGTTTGTTGAGAAACTACTTCAAGGATAGATCCTGAATGGGTAGACTCCTTGGTCTTTCTGGCCTTCTTAGAGAGACCAGAGAGAGCAGTTGATTGTCTTTTTAGAGCGGTGGTAGCGGCAGAGTTAGCAGAAGAAGGAACCTCCTACATGGCCGCTGAAGAAGAAGAATGGAGAGAGAGGCGGGAACGTAAGGTTGAAAGACTTACCTCATTATCGACAGGCTTGATCTCAAGCGTTCGCTGACCCACCTTTGAGAAGGTACCATCACTGGAAGTAGGGTACTTCTCAGGGTATAATAAATGTAGGTAGCCGCGGATGAAACGCACGTATGGGATCTTGGGATCCCTCTCCGTCTTCTCAATCTTTGATTTCAGGTCATCAAAGATTGGGCCAGCATAGTCATAGTGTTTGCTAGCTATAACTAAGTAGCCCATCTGGAGTTGCATCTTGTTCGCCTGGTCCAGAGACCCTATCTTCCCACTCATACTCTGAATAATGTGGGTGAAGATGTAGTTCAGCTGGGAAGGCATGTTCGCCTTCTGGATCTTGGTGAGCTTCTTGTTTGGAATCTTGGAGCGAGGCTTGTTCTCCCAAGAGTACTCCATTTCATCCAGAAACATGATTAGCTCAACGTCAGTAGGAAGAGATTCGAAGCCAGCATTTGTCTTGGCAGGAAATCGAAGAGCTTTCTTGAGACCGTAAGCAGTGAGTAAGTCGGAGCCCAATTCAGTAGTGAAGTAGATGGCAGGGACCACTTCACCCTTCTTGTTTGTGATGGTGGTTTCATCACCTATGAACCAAAATTGTTGCAGAAGAGTTTTGGACGGTTTTGGGTCCACACAGAGAGCATAAGCAAGGCATGATTGCTTCAGAAATGCAGTTGCGTCCACTAGGTGTGGGTATTTCTCAGCATCAAAGTCCAACCGAGCAAGGTGATTGTTCTTTGGGATTTATGACTCAGTGAGGGAGAATTTCACGTTCTTTGAAGCAACGAGAGTAGCTTGTGCCATTTATGAAAAAATAGAAAAAATATAGTGGAATGAAAGGTTTAGAGTCTAAAAATAATTTAAAATTTTTGCTAGTTTCTGTAGTTAGAAAGAAACATGAAAAAAAAATTGTTTTTAGAGTAAAACAATGTTATTTGAAGAAGAAAGAACATATTCGAAAAAGCAACGTGTTTAGAATTTAGATAAAATCAAAAGAAATGATTTTAAAGTTAAGAAATATTTTAAAATCCATAATAAAAGAATGTTGAGGATTTTAAGAATATATTGAAGATGGGAAGAACAAAAACCTGTTAATCTTGAAGATGTGAAGAAGATGAAGATTATGATGTTCTTGTTCGTTTGAATGCCTTGGGAGCTTTTTACTTGCTTGGGAAGTTTTAGTAAGCGTAAAAATATAAGAATGAAAAAGGCATTCTTTTTATATGAGGAAAGAGAGAGAATGAGGCCGGAAAACAAATGCTCATCATGACATGGACACATCTTACGAAGTTGATTGGATAGAAGGGCAACGGACGAACGTGTCAGAGAAAAAGGCATGTCATGGATTGTCGGCTCAAATGACGTCATAGGAGAGAGAAAAACGTTTCATTTGTCCTTTTTGAAAGCATCTCTGAGAAAAATTCAGAGATAAGTTTTCTTTTTGAAAGTATCTCTGAGAAAATTCAGAGATAGGTTTTCTTTTCAAAGGATCACTGATGAGAAATATCAGTGATAAGAGTTGTTTATCAAAAAGCTTTTAATCATTTGAAGTAAACCAGTGATTGAAGATTTGATTTTTGAAAACTTCTTACCGAATAATATATTCAATGATAGAAAGTGAGAACATACCTGAGAGTCAAAGATATTTGGACAGAGAGTGTGTGATTAAGGGGAACTCGATATGACTGACATAATGCGTGAAAGATGAAGAGTCATTCTTCAAGATTCAGCATTCTAAGCTCACTGATGAGAAAGTTGAATCTTGTCTCATCAAGTGGTTTGGTGAAAAGATTAGCGAGCTGATAGTCAGTGGGGATAAAGTGGAGTTCAATATCACCATTCATCACATGATCTCTGATAAAATGATATCTGATCTCTATGTGTTTTGTCTTTGAATGTAGCACTGGATTGTTTGCTTTAGCGATAGCACTAGTGCTGTCGTAATAGATTGGAATTTTTGATAGCTGAAGGTCATAGTCTAATAGTTGATTTCTCATCCATAAGACTTGAGCACAACAACTTCCAGTGGCTACATATTCAGCTTCAGTTGTGGAAGTGGACATTGAATTTTACTTTTTACTTGTCCAACTTACCAGCTTTCCTCCTAGAAGTTGACATCCACAGTGGTTCTCTTTCTATCAAGTTTACAACCCGCAAAATCACTATTGGAATATTCAATTAGATCGAACCCTGAGTCTTTGGGATACCAAAAACCGAGGTTAGGAGTTCATTTCAGATATTTGAAGATTCGCTTTACAGCGATCAGATGGGATTCCTTGGGTTCAGATTGATAGCGTGCATACAGACATGTAGAGTACATGATGTCAGGTCGGCTTGTTGTAAGATACAGCAGAGAGATTATAATTCCTCTATAGGCAGTGACATTGACAGGTTTCCCAGTTGGATCCTTGTTTAATGTCAGAGGAGGTACCATAGGAGTTTTCATCGCTGAAGTCTGAGTTAGATCAAACTTTTTCAGCATATCTTTAACATACTTACCTTGGTTGATAAAAGTACCTTTTTCAGTTTGCTTAATATGAATACCAAGAAAGTAAGTTAGCTCGCTCATCATTCTCATTTTGTATTCTTTCTTCATTCTTTCAGCGAAGCGAGTATACAGAGATTGGTTAGTAGAACCAAATATTAGGTCATCGACATATATTTGCACAAGAATAATGTGACCTTTTATCTTTCTGAAAAACAAGGTATTATCAATTTTACCGCGTTCAAAATTTTCAGAGATAAGAAAAGATGAGAGAGTGCATACCAAGCACGGGGAGCTTGTTTTAGACCATAGAGACCCTTATCCAACTTATATACATAATTTGGATGCTTAGGGTCAAAGAACCCTGGGGGTTGTTCTACATAGACTTCTTCATTCAGCTTTCCATTTAGAAATGTTGATTTTACATCCATTTGATATACAATGAAGTCTTTGTAAACTGCATAAGCTAAGAAGAGTCGAATTGCTTCGAGTCTAGCCACAAGGGCAAAGGTTTCATCATAGTCTATGCCTTCCTTTGTCTGTATCCCTGAGCAACAAGTCTAGCCTTGTTGTGGGTTACAGTTCCATGTTCATCTAACTCGTTTCTAAACACCCATTTGGTGCCTATAACAGTTTTATCAGGTGGTATAGCAACGATATTCCAAACTTTGTTTCGAGTAAACTCAGTCAGCTCTTCTTGCATAGCACTGACCCAGTTTGGATCTCTGAGGGCATCATCAGTCTTCTTTGGCTCTATTAAAGAAATAAAGTTGACAAAGAGACAGATATTACCGAAACTTCGTCGAGTCTGAATACCTGCATCGGGATCACCAAGAATTTGATCTATGGGGTGATCTTTGGTCCATCGATGATCAGGAGCATGATCGCTCACTTCAGGAGTTGGATCAACAATAGGAATGTTCACTGATGAAGAAGCTTGAGGTTCATCAGCAATTAACTGTTGAGTATCAGACAGACAATTGTTTTCTGAGAGGTTTTCAAACGAAGGAAGATCTAATGGATGGAGTGTGTTTAGAGGCTCAGCTGAAACCCATGAGGTGGATTCAGCTTAGGTGGGATGATGGTTGGATCATCATCAGCAGCTGGATGATTTGTGTGCTGATGGTTTGAGAAGAAAGGTTATGTTCCTCTGTAATAAGAAAACATCCACGCATTTAGTTCTTTATTTTCAGAGATGGGTTTAGAGTTCGCTGAACGAGTTTCGTCAAAGGTGACATGAATTGTTTCTTCTACAGTTTGTCTTCTCTTGTTGAAAACTCTGTAGCCTTTAGAGATGGAAGAATATCCAAGAAATATTCCATCATCAGCTTTTGGATAGAACTTTCCAAGAGAATCTTAGTTGTTTAGAATAAAGCACTGACAACCAAAGATATGAAGAAAACTGATAGAGGGTCTTCTTCCATGAAATAGTTCATAAGTTGTCTTTCCAAATCGCTTTACTATCAGCGATCTGTTTTGAGTGAAGCATGCAGTGTTAACAGCTTCAGCCCAAAATTGAGTGGGGAGATGAGAATCGCTGAGCATTGATCTGGCAGCTTCAATGATTGTTCTGTTTCTTCTTTCAGCAACTCCGTTCTGCAGAGGTGTTCTTACTGATGAAAAGTTGTGAGAAATTCCCTTGCTCTCAAAGAAATTGTTCAGGGAACTATTTTTGAATTCAGTTCCATGATCACTTCTTATTGAGCGAACAGTAAGATTATTCAGCACTTCCATCTTTCTAACAAAAGATATCAGTTCTTCTGGAGTATCACTTTTACAGCGAAGAAAGATAACCCAGGTGTAGCGAGAGTATTCATCTACAATGACAAGTGTATATTTCTTTCCAGATATGGATTGGATATTGACAGGGCCAAACAAATCCATATGCAAGAGTTGAAGAGGACTTGTTATTGAGGAAACTTGTTTCGATTTGAAACTAGCCTTAGTCTGTTTTGCTTTTTCACATGCTGAACATAGAGATTCCTTTGCATATGAGTGCTGAGGAAGACCAGAAACCAGTTCCTTAAATGAAAGAGAATTCATGGTTTTGAAATTTAGATGAGAAATCCTTTTATGCCATAGCCAGTTGACATAAGAAGAGGATTTAGAAAGAAAACATACGTGTTTAGTGGTAGTAGAGTCCATATCTATTACATAGACATTTTCCATAAGATAACCACTAAGATCAAGTTTTCCATTCTTATTTACCACTGAACATGCTTTCTTAGAAAAGCGAACTTCATAGTCTTTGTCACATAGCTGACTGATGCTTAGAAGCTTGTGTTTCAGTCTGTCTACGTAAGCGACTCTTCTGAAGGTAGTTGTCCCATTGTTGAGGACACCAAACCCTCAGGTATATCCTTTTCCATTTTCACCAAAGGTCACTGAGGGTCCTTTCTCTTCCTTATATTCAGTAAGCAGGTCTTTTTGTCCTGTCATGTGACGAGAGCATCCATTATCTAAATACCAGATGCCCTTTGATTCCTGCAAACATAAGGAATATTAAGGCTTGTTTGGTACCCATTTCTCAATGGTTCCAGTAGGATTAGTGGAGATGGAAGGTTCAGCAATCTTCACAACAGATGAAGATTCAGCTTCAGTGGTAACCTTCACTTTGGTTAATTTCTTAACCTTAGTGATATTTTTCACCTTTGTAGATTTCTCAGCTTTGGTGACCTTCTCAGCCTTGGAGGCATTCATCTTCACTTTAGCTGTTTTATCAGCTTTTGTGACAGTTGAACATTTACTAGCAATATGGTCAGTAAATCCACAATGATAGCATTTTCTATATTTGAAAATGGTTTTAGGACCATGAGTAGTAAGATTAGAAAATTTGAGGTGAGCAGGGCCAGCTCCAAGAATGCCTTTAGCATAAGATTTGGGAGGAACTTTTAGTTCTTCAGATTTCTTAGGCTTAAGATCAATCTTCAGCTTTGGACGACAGATATCAAAGATTTCTGTCACAAAGATAGAAGATAGATTTACTGAAGGTTTAGAAGGAACTTTCAGTTTTGCTTTCGTGGTAGCCTTTTGAGGATAGAAAATGGATTTTCCTTTACCTGCAGGCTTAGAGACTTTTGATAATTCCTCAGGGATAGGATTGGAAGAAGAAGAAGAAGAGCACTGAGCATAAGAGGTGTCAGGGATAGAAGAGACAAACATTCCAAACTTAAGCATGGAACTGTCTTCTTTAGGTTCATCCTGTTGTTTCCAAAAACCAAGACCAGTTCTATCATTGGCAGGAATTTGAGCACTTATAATCTCAGTGATCTTTGTTGAGGATTTGCACCATCCTTCAACAGTTGCCTTTTCTACTTTTAAAGCAGCGACGGCTTGTTCGCGTTCAATGTTGATGATTTCTTTGACAATGACTTGATCTTTCAAACTTTCCTCTAGAAGAGTCAGTTTTATGATCTTTTCATGACATTTTTCAAGCTGTTCAGTTAAGTCAATATTTTTACTTTCAGCTAGAGTTTTTCCATTTAGTGCATTGTACAGATCAATTGTCAGCACATCAACAGCACGACTTCTCTCAGCTTCAAGGAGGGAGGGATTGGTAGAGATAGATACCTGAGATGAGATATAACTCATGGAAGTTCCAGTTGGTTCCTCCACTTCTTCTTTAATCTCTGCCATAAGACAGAGATTAGAGACTTCTTCTTCATCAGAACTTGATTCTTCTGATTTAGCCCAGTCGTGTTCTTCAGCGATAAGTCCTTTACCTTTTCTTTTATAGTTTTTCAACTTTTGATATTTTTCTTTCAGCTTAAGGTATTTTCTATCGCTGGACTTTCTGGAGGTAGAAGGTTTGAATACTTTCTTTGACCTGCACTCACTTGCAAAATGTCCAATCTTTTCACAGTTATAGCAAGTAGCAATAGCCTTATCAACAGGAGTTGATTTTGTCTTGTCAGTGAGAGCGAGAGGCTTATTTCTTTTGAAATTGCTCTTTCTTGCAAATCTCTTAAAAGAGTTTGTCAATAGTGCTAAGGATTCATCAAACTCTGAAATATCAGTGTCTGATAATTCCTCAGTTTCAGAATCTAACTTAGTGATAGTAAGAGTAGATCGCTGAGATGGAATGATCACATAAGAGACTAAAGCAACAGGAGTGATTTTGGAGTCTTTAGAATCTTTTGCAAGATTCTTCTTTAGGAGAATTGATTGCTCATAGTTGAGCAATATCACATACAAGGTGCTAAGAGAGAGAGAGTGAAGTCCTTTGTCAGCTTGAGATACATTGAATAATTGTCCCAGCTTTCAGGAAGGCATTCTAAGAATTTAGTTAAGACCTCAGAATTAGAATAGGTTTTACCAGCAGTTCTTAGATCAATGATTAAGCAGTTAAACCTCTAGTGAACATCAGAGAGAGATTCGTTCTTACCAGAGATAAAACTTTCATACTGTCTTACCAACTTAATCTTTCGAGTTTCTTGGACTTCAGTAGTGCCTTCATATTGAACATGTGAATGTAAAATCCCTATTCAAATCAAGTTATTCAATCTCAAACAAGATATAACAGTATCAAGAACTATAGAGAGTAGAGAGAGAAAGTAAATCTGTCAAATATCTCACAAATCAGAATATTACAATGACACATTTCTTACTGCTTTCAAACCCAACAAGGCACTAAGCCTATTTATACCACAAGCTAAACACAAAGACTAAACCTAAACAAACTCTAAGATTGACTTTGACATTACTAAATTTGACTAAGACAATGTTGACTTTACAAGCTTGACTTTTCATATTAAATCTTGGATACAATAAATGCCCTAACAATCTCCCCCTTTGTATTCAAGATTTAATAAAAATTTGACACTACTCTTCAGCTCTTGATTCTTCAGCTTTTGTCTCTAACAGCTTTGATCTTTGAAACTTTAACAATCTTCAGTCTTTCAGCCTTTGAAGGATCTTGAAAAGTCTTTTTCACTTTGCATCTTTAAAAGTCAACATGTCTTGACCACGAATCAGAATTCTTGAAATTTTTTTTTAAACTTCAACTTTGAAACATCTTTGAAATCTTCATCTTTGAACTTTGAAACAGCTTTGAGGAATCTTTGAATATTGTATCTTCATCTCTTGTGATCTCTAGACCATCTTCGGAAAAACAAACTTTCACAATTATCTTGATTTATCTTTGAATCATCTTCAGAACTTTCTCAAATCATTCTTTTCACCAATCTTGAATAAATTGAACTTTCTGAATTTCTCCACAAGTCTTTTCACTTTGAACTTTCTTTCTTTATGACTTTGAAATTGAATCTTTGTAAACTTCTCCCCCTTTTTGATGATTGTTAGCATCATGATCATCAAAACTTCTTCAATTTCAGTACTTTCTTTGATTTCCCCCTTTGTAATGACTAACAATCTCCCCTTCATGATAATTTGACATTCTCCGCCCTTTGATCTGAGTATTCGTCAATTCATGAAATGTATATATTCGAATTTTTTCAAATTCAGACATAATGAACTTGGTAACCCTGAATCAACAGATGAAACAGTTAATATGCCTGTAAGTAGCACGGATCCACTTTGTACAACGGATGTACATTGGAAAGGAGTTTTTGTGAGGATCACTTTTCCAGGGCTTCCATTCAATCATCAAAAAACCACAAAGGAATTTTCTATGAATGTTATGACAAGAAAACGTATTCCTTGTGTGTACGTGCAAGTGTATGAATGATTGAAGCTACTTAGCTTGATCAGGCTCAAATTGTGTAAACTGTTGATACAGCAACAGATATTACACGGACTCAATGTGCATGAAAGAGGTGCGAAGGTGGGGAAAATTTCCTTCTTTTTCAATATCTGAATCTTCCGAGTGAAGACTAGATAGCAGATATGTTGTGTCCCCAAAGAAAATGAAACATTTCTTTGTTAAGAAAGAAACGAGTGGCTGGTGGGGTAATAGCAAGAGTTGGCATGGGCTCACTGCCTTTTTCAACGATGGTCACCAAAAAAATGTGAACCAGTCAGTAGATGTGGTTGCCCGGCTCAGAAAGAAGTTGGTGCAGAGTTCTGATATTCTTTTAACTCTGTTCTCACACCCTCTTTCTTTTTAATATTAAAGCTCACTTCTAACCAAACTCCCTTTTCCATTTTTTTCGCTCAGCACAATGAGAAAAACTCAACCGGATGAGTTATCTCCCCCACTCTTTGATTTATGACCCCTCACCCCTCAATCACTCTAGGATTACTTCCTGGGTAGGAAACACAAGTTTACGTGAATCCATGGAAGTTCTGTTGAAGTTCTCACACGAATCCCATGTAAGTCCTAAAAAGAATAGTTGCTCAACAGTTTAACTTGAACAGTTAAGCTCAAAATATGATAACATTGTCAAAATGTATGCACATGAGATTTGAGCAATTGAACTTCGAAGATTTCTCAAAACAAAGATATTGAATGAATGAAATGAAATCAAGAGAATTGTTTTGAGAATCTGACAATGTATCGATCAGATCAAATAAAATGGTTAGGGTATCAAAGAACTAGATGGTTTGTTTATATGAACGAATATAAACAATTTAGCAATGAAAGCACAAAATTAGAAATGATGATTGAAGCTCAACAACATTAAATTTCAAACGAGGGTATTACCATCGAAAAATTGTTTCGTTATGAGACATGGTAATAACAAATTCAAATGAAGTATTGAACTGGTGTATCAATACTTTACAGTATAAAGACAAGATAATACGCAAGTATTGATCTTTGGAAACACACGGTCAATTAAACATTAAAGCTCAAAATTGAAAAACATTTAAATTCACACTTCTAAATTCATAAAATATTTTGAGAATAGAGAAGTAGTTTGAACATTTAAGAAAACATTTTTCATGCTTGAAAGGTGTTCTTCTTTCAAACAATCAGAGATCTAGGATAGAAGATATTTACCTTTAAGCTCCCCCTCAAATCATGATATAATGATTTAGGTCTATTAAGCTCCCCCTGGATATTTGCAAAATATCCATGTCTGAACATTGAAGAACGGGTCCTGATCTGTCATGTGATCAGAAGCCATCACCTTTACTCCCCCTATAAATTATGCATCTAAAATATGTCAGTGAAAAAGCACAAGATAGAGATCAGATACAATTCCCTTTTGAATTGTAGATCGTCATATTTTCCGAATATATTGTCAATGAAAAAGCACATGATAGAGATCAGATACAACTCCCTTGTGAATTGTAGATCGTCATATCTATCGGATGCAAAGTATTTCAGAAAAGAATGTACTCCCCCTTGATGGTTGATTTCCTCATTCGAGTATTTGAGTACAATCTCTTATCAGGACAGGAGTAAGGTCTTTTGATCACTGAAGTATGAGTCCTAAACTATTGTGTTTAGAAGTCAAACTCCGTTGAAGTATGGGTTCTAAACTGATTTACTTAGAAGCCTTGGTCTTGACATTTAAGTCCGGGTTTTGAACTATTTTGTTTAAAAGCCTAAGTTCTATGCTCCCCCTTAAACCTTTGGTGCCTGCAACACAGATTTAGCTTTTGGTACCCACTGGTATTTGGGTCCTGAAATGTAGTTGCAGTTCTTGTGGGGGTAACGGAATAAGAACCATACCAGTAATGATCACTAGCTTTGTGAACATTATCATGTGTACGACAATAAGAACAATAATTTTTCTTACCTGATAACCTGATTAATTGATCTCTCGAGTAGATATGATCAGGTTTACCTTTCCGCGCATTGTTCTTCTTGGCTTTGGATGCATGTACACATGACTTTTTACCTTTCAGCTCATCTTTCTTTCCATCTTTCTTCTCATCTTCAACTGGTTTCTTCTTCCACACCAGTTTTTCTTCTTTATATCTTCTTCTTCTTTGATGTGTACCTGAACCATCAATATTTCTATCATAGAAAAGGTTAGTACTACGAATCTGAGCATATGATTTAACTAACATTTGTGAAGAAACAGTTTTCTGATTTGAACTTGATGTTGTCTTTTCAAGCTCTTTAATCATTAAAGCAAAGTTGTCGCTTTCTTTGACAAGCAGGTCAATCTTCGTCTTGCATTCAGACTTCGTTTTCTTCTCTTTCAGCACACTTTCAGATAGTTCAGATAGCTTCTCAGTAATCTTTTTGATCTCAGCCTCAAACATGCTTCTTTCTTCTTCAAATCCCTTCTCAGCATCTTTTCTTTGGCCAGATATTTCCTTAAAGAATCCCACATTCTTTTGTTCAATAGCCTTCTTCTCTGTGGCAAACCTTTCCCTTTCCAGAATGATTACTTTCTCAAAATCAGAAACTTGCTGAGAAAGTTTTATACACTTAAGCTCAACAGTCTTCTTTTCTTCAAAACTCTTCTTGGAAAACTCTGAAAACTTCTTAGCAAACTCTTTCTTTTTACTCTCAAAATCAGATTTGTCTTTAGCAAGCTTTTGCTCCAAATCAGATATTCTCTTTTGAAGATCAGCATTAGCATCTTCCAGATCAGAGATCTTTTCCTCATAGATTTCAACAGAGACTGCTTGCTGAGTTTTAGCTTCCAACTCATAAATCTTTCCTGTTAGATCAGACAAAACCTTTGGCCCTAACATCAACCATTCCATACAATCCCACAACTCTTTACCTGTCATTTTGTAAGAATTTATTTGACCAGAAATTTCATGAAAAATGTAACGAAAAAGTTCACGAGAAATACTATCTGACACATAATTTCGAGCTATATTATCAGCCCTCTGTCTTTTCTCCTGTTCCTCAGTACGATCTTTTATCGGAATTTGACGTTTTATCTCTCCTTCAGTCAATGATAATCTGATATAGTAACCCAACTCATGTTTATCCACAAAATTCAAAAAATTAACTTTCCACTCTTCATATTTTCCTTTGGACAACATCTTTGGTGAGTTCATCCTGTTACAAAAAAAAATCCTCTTTCTCTCTAAAATGTATAAAATCCTCTAGTTACCTTGAATGAGAAAACAGCTTGATATTAATGATCGTTCCCAAACAATTCAGAAATTTTGACTGAAAGTCAAAATCAGATCACCACGGAAATTTTCTATCTCTGGAACTCTTAGAACTCACTGATTGAAATGATCTTGACACCTGCAGATCAAATGAACATGAAACTCTTAAATCAAATGATCATGAACTTGTAAACAAAGTGAATTTTACAGCCTGAAAACTTGCAGATCAATTGAGTTAGAAACATGCAAATCAAATGATCATAAACTTGTAGATGCTTGAACTTTAAGACATTTAGAATTTGCAGGTTGTGGGTCCACAATATAATCAAGTTCTTATCAAAACAACGACACAAATGATTTACCAACCTTTCTATTACAAACAATGGATTACAACGTTTGATGTTTGCGAGTTTGCGTTTTCTCTCTTGATGAACAGTGTTGGCTAGTTGATCTGATCGATTTCTAATGAGATAATAATATCTCATTTTCCTAATATCAACAAACCTAACATAATATCTAATATAAGATATTATCAAAACTAAATATAATATCCTAAATATCTATTATCTAGATATTTAGGAATAATAATAAAATACTAAAAATAAACTTTGACAATTATTACAAACTAACATTAGACTAATATCGAGAGTGACTTTTCAGCTTTAGCTTCATATTCCAGTCTTCAGATTGGATGATCTTGAATCCAATAAATCTGTGATCTAACAATCTCCCCCTTTGGATCAAGATCATTACTAAAATGATTTAGCAATTCAGTCTTCTCTTTCAGCTCAGAAGATACAATCTCCTTCTTTCTCTTCAATATGTAATAATCTCCAGATTTAGCTCAGAATGCTTTAGCAAAGTATCTTCAAAGAAAATTTCTTTCAAATCAGCATGTCTTCAGAATACTTTCTCTAAGAATTTGATCTTTCCCATTTCTTGGTTAGCTCTTCTCTTCTCCAATCTTTCTTGAAAGAAAACTTGTAATGAACATTTCTTCAAACTTTAGGTTCTCCCCCTTTTTGATGAATAGAGAAACGATTTCATCAAAACTTTTTGGCAAGAAATGTCTTTCAGTAGGAGCCTTTGATCCGTCAATTCAAAAGATATTCATCCAGATCTTTGTAAATCCAGACAAAATAATCGTGTAATACCTGAATCAACAAATGAAACAGTTAAAATGTCTGTCAGTAACACTAAGTTATTGTGTGTAACGAATACACATTGGAAAGGAGCATTTTGATGTTGACTCCCCCAGGGCTTCCATTCAATCATCGAAATACCACAAAGGTAAATTCTATGAACGTTATAACAAAGAAACAAATTCCTTGTGTGTTCGTGCATGTGATAGAAAGAATTAAGCACGGATGATTGCTTATAGGCTCAAAATTGTGTAAACCACTGAGATAACAGTAAGTTAAACACAGACTCAATGTGCATGATTGAAGTGCGAAGGTGGGGAAGACTTCCTTATTTTCAATATCCAGATTTTCCAAATGAAAATCATATAGCAAATGTGTTGCTTCCCCATTGAAAATGTGAAACACTTTCTTTTTAAGAAGAAAATGAGTAGCTGGTGAGGTTTGATCAAGAGTTGGCATGGGCTAGTTGCTTGTTTCAATAATGATCACCAAAGAGTTGTGAAACATTAGAATTGTGGTTGCCCGACTCAGAAAAAGTTGGTGCAGAGTTCTGATATTCTTTTAACTCTGTTCTCACACCCTCTTTCTTTTAAACATTTAGTTTACTCTAACCAAACTCTCTTTTTCTGTATACCTCATCACACATTCCACACTCATTTCTTTTCGAATTCTTACACTCAATCACTATGGATTAACCTCTTGGGTAGAAATCATTGGTTAACGTGATTCCATAGAACTTGTGTTAAGTCCTGGCACAAATAAATCATGTTTTCCTAAAAATCATGTGATGCTCAAAATGGTTTAACTATATCAGTTAAAGTACCAAATTAGATCTTGAAAACATTTAAAAGCACACTTCCAATTCATGAAATCTGTTTGAGATTCGGGAAGTGGTTTGAACATTTAAGAACAATGTTTTATATGATTGAAAGTTGTCCATTTTTCAACCATATATGAGATGAAGATAAGGAATTATACCTTTACGAGCAATCTTACATCTCATGAAGTTAAGCTTAAAGTCATAAAGATATGATCTTGTAAGCATCTCTCAAAAACTGCAAAAGCCTTATGTTAAAGTCAAAGCGAATTTATTCACTGAAACTAAAAATGACAAAAAGCAGTAAAACAATTGAAGTATGAGTTCTGATCTGAAGTAATCAGAAGTCGTTTGTCTTTTACTCCCCCTGAAATTATGCATCAGAAAAATTATCAATGTAAAACATATGCATTAAAGTTTCAGACAAATATGTACTTCCCCTTGATGGTTGATATCCTCATTGAAGTATTGGAGTACAATCCTTTATCAGCACAGGAGTAAGGTCTTTTGATCACGGAAGTACGAGTCATAAACTGTTGTGTTTAGAAGTCAAACTTCGTTGAAGTATGGGTTCTAAGTTGATTTACTTAGAAGCCTCTTTGATCATTGAAGTGAGGGTCTTGAACTGTTGTATTCAAGAGCCTTTTTGACATTGATGTCCGGGTCTTGAGCTGATTTACTCAAGAACCATATATCTCCTACTCCCCCTTGACAGTAGGTACCTGCAACACAGAATCATCCTTTTTCTTTGGTATCCATTTGTATTTGGATCCAACTGTGTTAGCAAACGATTTTGGCACCCATTGAAATTTGGGTCCTCTTTGATTTTGAGAATCAAATGAAGAATTAAAATTATAAGAGAGAACATGATATGTTCCAAACGAAGAATCAGAATCTTGACAAGAAGCATAAGCATGTTTATCATAATATGAAGACTTTCTAGCAGACAGACGTAACTGGAATAATTGCTTCATGGAGTATTTCTTGCGATAAACGACAAGTTTTGGTTTCAAAATAGTACATTCGCATTCAAAACATCTTTACTAGTCGTAGTCTTATTACAATCAACACTATCAAAAGATTTAGCAGTCTCGTCAATCTTCTGTTTTGGTTGCCATTGAGATTTAACTCCTAGCTTGCTCAGATCTGAAATATTTGAGACTTTTGAGTTAGACCTTTGAGAATCAAACAAATGTTTCTTCTTTGGGTTACCAGTAGTGATCGGTTTTTGTGAATGCTAAGATTTCTTCTTACCTTTCGCATACTTAGTTTTCACAAAAACTGTTTCATCAACTTTCGTTGATGATTTACTTTTCACAAACATACTGGTTTTTCCCAAAGATTTCACAACAAAAGGTGAATGATTAGGAAGCTTGGCATTAAAATCAAATTGATCAAAAAAATCATCTAAAACACCATCAGAGTTTAGAAAATCATACCCTCTATTAGATAGACCAAAACTATCATTAGATTTTGAAGCCTTAGAAAGAAAATATTCTTAAGCACAGTTGAAAACACTTTTTGCTCAATCTCAATCAAGAGTCTTTCATTTGCTAAAGATGTCTCAAGTTCATAAATTTTACTTTCCAAAATGAGAGGAGGGACGTAAAGTTTACCTTTAATAGGCTTCGCCTCCATTTCTTTTACAGAATAACTCTGAAAGAAGTCATTTGAAAGAGATTTTGATTGAACAGAATCATAACTATTATTCAGCTTCGCATAATAAAATGGAAGGTGAACTTTAGATGATTTCTTTCGTTTTTCAGTTTCCTTGGTTGCATTCTCTTTAGACAGTCCAGTCCAGAAAACTTTAAGTTCAGGGAATCGGTGAGAAAGTCTTAAGAATGTAAAATCATAAAGTGTAGGCACTTCAGATATACCCTTTTTAAGGTAGTGAGGGTTCTCATAACCAAGTCCCCAACTCTCTATTTCCTCTTTGGGCTTGTTTAGATGAATGGTTTGTTCAGTTTGACCCAATTTGTATAACTTCTCTTCCAATGCTTTTAATTTTGCAAGTAAAGAATTGTTTTCTTTGGTACGCGAAGAATACATTTTCGTAAGCTCTTTGAAATCAAACTCACTCTTTCTCAATTTAGAATTTGTTTCAGCAATCTGTTTAAGAATTATGATCTTTTCTTTTGCGCTGGTGTCAATGTCTTTATGTAAAGTCTCAACCAATACCTTCTTCTCAGCAATATCATCGCTAAGTTTCTGTATTGATTGGTTTTGATCATGATTAACACATTTTTCACGCTTGAGTTTCGACTCTAATTCTTGGAGTTTTGTCATCATGGCATTCATTTGATTTAAGAAATCTGATTGAGTTAAATCACATACCTCTTCATTCTCCTCTTCATCGGAATCAGCTTCAGTTTCTATTTCCAGCTTGCCCATGAAGCAGAGATGTGCTTTCTCATCCTTTTCTTCATTGTCATCTTCTTCGTCTGATTGATCTAGCCAGAACTCATCTTCTGCCATCAATGCCTTTCCGGCTTCCTGTTGCTTAGCTAGAAGCATTTTGTTTTTGTAATAGTCGGAGTTCCGGACTTTCGGTCTTCGGCAGTCTTTTGCAAAATGTCCAAGTCTACCACAGTTGTAGCACGTTGGAGGTTTTGGATGTTTGATCTCTTCAGCTTTATACCTTTTCTCTTCTGGCTTCCTTTCCTCTAATCTCTTTCCTTCAAATCTCTCCTTGTGAATATAGTTGCTTGGACCAGATGTATACCTCTGACTGTTTGAGCTCGGATTTTTGTAGAACTTCTTTTGAAAAGCATTAGTAAACAACAAGCATAGCCTGCTTTAGTTGTTCACAATCGTCAAAGTCAGAGTTCGCTTCATTTTCAATATCATTTGATTCAGACCCAATAATCTTCTTCTTCTTCTTCACAACGAGAGCAATTGAATCAGCAGTTGTCTTCTCACCCTGTCTCTTTTCATCCATGATTTCATCCACCTCTTCCTCATTCTGCTTGAGGGTTTCAAAGACCTCGTGAAGTGGAATATCGTTCAGATCTTTTATTTGCTTCATCTGCCTTGTAAATCTTTTCCATTCAGGCTGGAGTATGCTAAGAAATTTGACATTCAGCTCTATCTGTGATTTATTGACCTTGTTCTTGCTTAACTCATTCAACAAGGTCACAAATCTGTCGTAAGTTTCTGCTAGAGATTCTTCAACTCTGCCTTTAAATTCTTCATAATTGTTGAGGCAGTTGGATATCTTGAGCTGATTTCCAACTTTTGAACCAAGCATCATCTTCTCTAGTTGATCCCACATTTGTTTGCCTGTAGCTTTGTAGTTGTCTATCTTCACATATATTTCATTAGTAATGCCTTGAAGTATAAAAGACTTTGCTAATCTATCAGCTTTTGCTCTCTTTAGGTCTTCACCATCTAGATCATCAAACTTAAGTTGATATGGTTGCTCATCAGTTCCCTCTGGAGGAGTCCTACAAACAGGTGCCATAATTCCTTCCTCTAAGGATTTCCTGATTAAAACACCCAAATCATGTCTTTCTATGAAGTCCATGAACCGATCTTTCCACTGCTCATACTCTCCCCTGAAGAGTACCGGTGGCTTTGAGTCAGTTCCGATAGCTTGGGCTTCTCTTGATGTCATCCTGTTTGAAAAAGACCAAGTCTGGTTCTGGCGCAAAAAGCACAAGTTTGCGCTAAAGGAGGCTGGCGCAAAAGAGGTTTGCGCGAGGTTTGAGTGACGCGAAGTAATACTTTACGCTAGAAGAGGTTGGCGCAAAAGATGGTTTGCGCTACAAGGAGTTGGCGCAGAAATCAACTTTGTGATCTGAGATTTGCGCGAGACAAAGGTGGCGCAAGCTGAGGTTTGCGCGAGTCGAAGGTCGCGTGAATTGGAAGTTTGCACGAAGTGTTGATGGCGCAAAAGTCAAGTTTGCGCTAGACGATGATGGCGCAAAACTGACTATGAACTGGCGCAAATTTTGCACTCTCGCGAGTTCGTCCCTGCAGCTTCGAAAATCGACTAAAATCCACAATAAATCTATCTAGACTTCGATTAGCAGTCCCAAATTTTAACAAACTGACCACTAACACTTCTAGAACAGATTACTAGCCTTTGATTTCAAAAACAGACACTTTTTGAAAATCCAATTGATGGAACAGTGAGATGAACTCGTGAACTGTTTTGCAACAAAATCATCAAATTTGAATCGATTGAATCTCTATAATGAAATTAAACAACACCAACTCGATCTAGACCACAAATCGATCACAACTTGATCGATTTCAACACCAATAAACCACTAAAACTAAAAAAATGATTTTGAAATGAAGAACACAGAGTCGATGTTTTGAACTTGATCTGAATCTGTTTTTAAGGCTCTGATACCAATTGTGGGTCCACAATATAATCAAGTTCTTATCAAAACAACGACACAAATGATTTACCAACCTTTCTATTACAAACAATGGATTACAACGTTTGATGTTTGCGAGTTTGCGTTTTCTCTCTTGATGAACAGTGTTGGCTAGTTGATCTGATCGATTTCTAATGAGATAATAATATCTCATTTTCCTAATATCAACCAACCTAACATAATATCTAATATAAGATATTATCAAAACTAAATATAATATCCTAAATATCTATTATCTAGATATTTAGGAATAATAATAAAATACTAAAAACAAACTTTGATAATTATTACAAACTAACATTAGACTAATATCGAGAGCGACTTTTCAACTTTAGCTTCAGATTCCAGTCTTCAGATTGGATGATCTTGAATCCAATAAATCTGTGATCTAACACAGGTTGATTTAATTTGAAACTCGCAGGCTGCTTTGAACTGAAATGCGCAAATCGAGTTTGAATCGCGCAAACCAAATGATTTGGAAAGCGCAAATCAAATTATCAAGATGGCGCAAAATATTATGTTGGTGGCGCAAAACAAAAAAATCTCATCAAATTGAACTTCAATTGGAACAGACTACTTGCACTAGAAACCTGCAGACCACATTGATTTTCAGATTTAGAACTCGCAAGTAACTTGTATTTGAACTACAAAACTTGTAGACACAAATAATCAGAACTTGCAGATTTAACAATTCAAAATTTGACTTAGTGACATGTGTGGCGCAAATCAAAGGGATTAAGAAATGCACAAATCAAGAAATGGCGCATAACAAATTCATTAATCTGCAGCCCCACTAACTTGTAACCTCCAATCACAATTTGCATCATTCAATTGACAAAATATTCAACTGGCGCAAATGTGATAATGTTGGCACAAATTTATGATGTTATTGGTGCACATGATGATAAGGTGGCGCAAAACAAATGATGTTGGCGCAAATCCAATTATTTTGAAACTTGCAAATCCAAATGAGATTGAAATACGCATAACTCATGTATTATAATCTAGCATCCAATCACAATTTGATTCTCAATTTAAAACCATAGCCACCGATTGATTTTCACCTCCACCACCGTCCATGAATTTGATTCACCGACCACCGCCCCATTAACAATTAATCAACCAATCAAGCCACCTATTGCATTTCAATTCACAAATGAAATTTTCAACTATAAACTCGCAGAAGACTGAATTTGGCGAAAAAGAATATGATGTTAGCGCAAAATTTAATGAACGTGGCGTGTTCTTCAACTTTGTTCCACAGATCAATCCAAAGTGATTAATACCTGAAATTAAATCATGAAATTGCATAAGAATGATCGATTAAGCATATAGAGCATATTTCTAATATCAATTTCTGATTAACAACAACAAATCACAAAATTTTGATCAAGAACAGTGCGTATGAGTTTGTGTTTTCTGAAATTTTATAAAATCCAAATTAACAACAAATCAGTGGTTAATTCGAATGCAAGTGAACAACAAATGATCTTTGAGTCTAAACGATCAATCCTAATCCAAAATATCAATCTAAAAACAACAGATTAAAATGAATTTGATCACAAGTCAGATTTTCAGAAAACGATCTGCATGTTCTTGATTTTTCAAGAATTTGATCCAAATTTGATTCTGTGATCTTTCTGAAAATGGTTGGTCCTGCTCTGATACCAATTGTGAATGTAAAATCCCTATTCAAATCAAGCTATTCAATCTCAAACAAGATATAACAGTATCAAGAACTAGAGAGAGAGTAGAGAGAGAAAGTAAATCTGTCAAATATCTCACAAATCAGAATATTACAATGACACATTTCTTACTGCTTTCAAACCCAACAAGGCACTAAGCCTATTTATACCACAAGCTAAACACAAAGACTAAACCTAAACAAACTCTAAGATTGACTTTGACATTACTAAATTTGACTAAGACAATGTTAACTTTACAAGCTTGACTTTTCATATTAAATCTAGGATACAATAAATGCCCTAACATAGCACATATAGTGTCCCACATTTCTTTTGCAGTTTTAAGATGCATGATGGAATGGAAAGCTTCATCAGGCAGAGCCATAGAGATAATGGTTTTTGCCTTTGCATCTAGACCAACTTTCTTTTTGTCTTCATCACTCCACTGTCTTATTTCCTTAATAGCATAACATTCAGGAACAGCAGGAGTGGTGGTAGTAGCTGGAACAGCAGCTATGATTGTGAAAGGTTCATATGAACCATTTGCTACATATTCAGATATAGTAGGATCTACACCTTCTAGAAATAGCATCATTCGATTTTTCCAGAGAGCAAAGTTATCTCTGCTAAATCGAGGAGGTTTAGAGAGTGAACCATTATCATAGTAGTTTGTGTTTGCATTAAGTGTCATATTTAGAATAGCAAGGAAGAGAATAAAGCAAGATCTTGTTTATTAGATTAAACAGTTTGCTCTGATGCCACTTGTTGGTCCCGAAGGTGCTTAACAAGTTTGTAGAAGGGGGGTTCAATACAAACACAGAATTTTAAAGTTTAATAAATTGTTTATTGATAAATCAAAATACAATTTACAAGTTTGTTGTGGAATAAGATTAAATAAAACCTAATCTAAACAAACTTAAGAATCACTAAGATGGTTGCACTAGAAATAGAGAATAGGGGATTGGGAGGATATAGAAAACAAGGGTTTCTATATTTTTAGAAAGATGAAGGCTTCTCAGATGGAGTGTTGATCTTTCTATTTATACCCTATGCATTAAATGCATGGTAGAGTGCTTTACACGTGTCCTTCATTTATTGGTTGCATGGGTCTGACTTTGGGAGACATGCTTTCAGTCGTATGATGAACAGTGTAGTTGACAGAGTTGTTGTACGAATTGCTGCAGAGGTATGTCTGTTCTGACATATCGTACAAGTTTGCAAGGACAAGACAAAAGAGACTTGAGGCATAAGCTAAGTGATAATCGATTGCTGAATATCTCTTCCTTCAGAGATATAAAGAAGTTCAGCTATCGCTGAAGCTTTTCCTCAGGTTTCTTCGCGTATGTAGATTCGTCTTTGCTTCACTGATCTCCGCATCAGGTCATGAGTAGACTTGTCTTTGTTCAGCAGCTTTGTCTTCGATTCAGCGGTGAACATATTTTGTCGCGAAACTTGTCTTCAGGGATTACGTCTAACTGTTTTCATGAGAAACAATCAGTGATACTGAACATACTCAGTACTTGATCGCTGATAGTGAAATACTAATACATATAAATGTTTATAAGAAAGATCATCATTGATAGCTAAACAGACTTAGCATTATCGCTGATGATGAAACACTAATACATAATATTAAACGTAATTTTCACTAAGTATAGAAAAAGGGTCGTTATCAAATCGCTGAGAGAGAATGGATCAACAAATGTTGTCAATGTTGTTGGAGGTTCATGCAAATGTTGTGGCCGTCTTCGAGAACAACAAGTTGCCAAAGTTATCGAGGCACTCGATGTAGGCGAAATCCCTAGTGGTCGAGGTCTCACTCAAGAAACTTCTCTCGTTAGAGCGGGTGATACACGTTGGGGATCACATTATGGTACTATGGTGAGTATGATTGTTTTGTTTCCATCTATGATAGATGTGCTTGAAATGATAGAAGAATATGGATTAACACAAGAACAAAAATGTGAAGCTCTTCATCTATTTACATCCTTCCAGTCTTTTGATTTTGTATTTTGCCTGCACTTGGTGAAGACTTTATTGGGTATTATCAACGATTTATCTCAAGCATTGCAAAGAAAAGAACAAGATATTGTAAATGCAATGAACATGGTTGGACTTTGCAAGAAGCAACTACAAACTTTGAGGGATGGCGGTTGGGATTCTATGTTTAATCAAGCTGCATTGTTTTGTGAGAAACATGATATCGATGTTTTCAACATGAATGATATGTTCTTACTTCTTAGACGGTCACGTTGAAAAGCTCCACAGATGTCAAACTGTTAGGTCACAGATTACAACATAATTCAATGTAGATTGAATGACAATAGATTAATTGGGAGAGAATCATGTTTGTTTTTATTCACATATTGTATTACAAACAATCTAGAGAGAGAAATAGGTTTCTCTCTCTAGATCCACTATTTTACATTGCACGACTACATTGTGAATTCTTATTTACTACAATTACAACCATGAGGTTATTTATACCTCCCCCAACATCCCTTGTACAACACTAAGCCCAAGCCCAAAATGCTAATAACAACGCCCAATTACAAATTAGAAGGCCTTTACAAAACTCTCAATACATAGGACATTTTATGTCCTAACACAAACTTAAACCACTACCGTGTGGAGTTATTTTATGGAGTTATTGATCTGCAACTTATGGAATTGGAGAACCATTTTAGTGAGACTAGCACTGAGTTTCTTTTTTGCATGGCATGTCTCAATCCGAGCAACTCTTTTTTAGCTTTTGTTAAAAGAAAATTGATTCGTCTTGCCCATTTCTATCCAAATGATTATTCTGATATGGCGATTATGATACTTGAAGATCAACTTGAAACCTATATTCTTGATATGCATACTTCATCAGATTTTTTAAATCTAAACGAAATTGGTGATCTTGCACGGAAAATGGTTGAAACAAAAGAGATAAGGTGTTCCCATTAGTTTACTTGCTTATAAAGTTGGCATTGACATTACCAGTTGCAACTGCAATTGTTGAGAGGGCATTTTCTGCTATGCATATTGTAAAAAACAGGTTATGCAATAGAATGGGAGATCAATGGATGAACGATAACTTGGTAGCGTATATTGAAAAAGATGTGTTTGCGGACGTTGAGAATGAAGATATCATTGATATGTTTCAGGAAATGAAAACCCGTCGGGGTCATTGTTGAATCCGTAAGGTTAGTGCACTACTTTTGTTATATATATATATATGTGTGTGTGTGTGTGTGTGTGTGTGTGTATATATATACATGTGTTTTTTGACTGAACGTTGCTATCAATATAATATGATTTTATATTTATTTTTCTATTTTACTAATGATGATCACCCTTAATAAAACTCATGGCTCCGCCCTTGTTTATACGAGAACAACATCTATTTAAGAAAACACGAGAACAGCTGAGTACATACAACATCATATATAATTCACGTACAAAATCATATATGATTCACGTGCGTCCGTTTTCTCTGGGTTAATGTAAAATCACATATGATTTTGTACATGATCTATTGTTTTCTTAAATAGTTAACGTTCTCGTTTGATCGCTCCTCTCTCTTTCTCTCTCTCTCTCTCTCTCTCTCTCTCTCTATATATATATATATATATATATATATATAAGGTTAGACTCTAGTAGGAATGAAAGGTATGGTGAGAATGGTAAGAAGAGATGTCCACATTAAGATGAGATGCACCGAATCAATCCCGGTATAAAGTGCTATTCATGGATGGGTTTGAGATTAAATGTGATCAAGGATCCAGATCATTTCTTACCTTCTCACCTTAACTCTTTTTGTCATGCGATTCTTCGTCTATATATATATACATATACATATATAGGGAGGGGTTCATTTGAGAAATGGTAAATGTATGAGAAATAGAGAAGTAAACATAGTCTTTCATTCGGTCAAGATCGGATATGACTGGTCAAATATTGCATCTTTGACTGGTCAACAATTGCGGCTTTGACTGGTCAAAAGTTGCGGCTATTCCAAAAAATAGAAGGACATTTTCGTAATTTTTACAAATACACAGGACGAGTTCATAAATGAACATGTATGATTCACATATGAACTATATGTTCATATGTGAACCAGTGTAATTCACATATGAACTCTTTTAACTGATTCATATATGAACCTTTGTAATTCATATATGAACCAATTAACTGATCTACATATGAACTAATTAACTGTAGGTTCATATGTGAATCAGTTGAACTAATTAACAGATTCATATATGAACCTTTGTGATTCACATATGGACTAATTAACTTATTCATATATGAACGTATAGTTCATATATGAATATATAATTCATATATAAACTAGTCCCGAGTATTTTACGAAACTACCCGTCTAGCTTCTACAGACCACACAAAGAATCATCCGGTGCTTCACGGTCAAAGCCGCAAATGTTGATCAGATAAAAGGCTAGGATTATTTCTCTATTTATCATACATTTATCATTTCTCAAATGAACCTAAGGCTACATATATATATATATATATATATATATATATATATATATATATATATAGGGGTGGGTTCAAATGAAAACTCATTTTTCATTGTGCACGTGAGGACAAATCTTAATCATTGATCAAAACTTAGAAAACTAATCAATGGTTAATATATAATAAGGTTAATTGGGAAGTGATTAAGGACAAAATTGTAATTTTGAATCAACGCCTACCATCTTTGACTTTTTATTTTTATTTTTGATTAAAAAAAATTACCCCCTTAAACTTTAAAATAATTTATCTTAAAAATTACTAATATTTTAATCAAACAAATTACATCAAAAAAACGAGAATTTCGTGCTCTTCGATATGACATCCATCTCGATATAGTTTTTTTTTCGTTTTAATCGTTTTTTACGTGAAATTCTATATACGTGTTATATTCATTATAAATATGCATGCACGTCTTCGGGTATCCACATTCAGTATGAATAACAAAGGTGAACGTTCATTCACTATTCATGATGAATAATACCGTATGCAGGATGAATAATACAATATTCAGATTTTTTTTTTGTTTTAACCGTTTTTTACGTGAAATTCTATATATGTGTTATATTCATTATGAATATGCATGCACGTCCTCGGGTATGCACATTCAGTATGAATAACAAAGGTGAATGTTCATTCAGTATTCATGATGAATAATACAGTATTCATGATGAATAAGGTGAACGTTCATTTAGTATTCATGATGAATAATACAGTATTCAGGATGAATAATACAATATTCAGGATGAATAATACACGAATCCATGATTCATGTATTATATATTATGAATCGTGTATTATTCACCCTGAATGTTCTATTATTCATCCTGAATAATACATTATTCATGATGAATAATATATGAATGACCCCTGAAAGTGTAGACACATGGCGCACTCTCTTTTGTTTCTCAATTCACAACCGAAATTTGGTTTAATTCATTATGAATATGTATGTGCATCCCTGGATGTCCCACATTCAGTATAAATAACAAATGTGAACGTTCATTCATTATTCATGATGAATAATATAGTATTCAGGATGAATTACACAACATTCATGACGAATAATACACGAATTCATGAATCGTGAATTATTCACCCTGAATGTTGTATTATTCATCATAAATGATACATTATTCATGATGAATAACACATGAATGACCTGTGAAGATGTGAAGACGTGACGCGCTCTCTTTTGTTCCCCGATTCACAACCGAATTACTCGATAGGTTCTCGATTCGTCTTAATGGGTGTTGGGTTATGGTACTGAAGAAACGTGATGTCTTACGACGTTGAAGAAGGTGATGTCGAGTTACATACTTACGGTGTCGAGGCATTGTACAAACTTGAACGTACATAAATATTCATAATGAATATAACACATATATAGTATTTCACGTAAAAAACGGTTAAAACGACAAAAAAACTATATCGAGATAGATGTCATATCGAAGAGCACGAAATTCTCGTTTTTTTGATGTAATTTGTTTGATTAAAATATTAGTAATTTTTAAGATAATTTATTTTAAACTTTAATTGGGTAAAATGTTTTTAATTAAAAAAGAAAATAAAAAGTCAAATATGGTAGGCGTGTGTTTAAATTTTATTCCATTTTTACCCCTAAGCATTTTAAAATTAAAATCTCTATTTAATATGAGTTGTTGGATCAAAAGAGATCGAGTGGCTGAGATTTGTCCTCACGTGCACAATGAAAAATGAGTTTTCATTTGAACTTTCCTCTCTCTCTCTCTCTCTCTCTCTATATATATATATATATATAGTGTTTGGTTCATTTGAGAAATGGTAAATATATGAGAAATAAAGAAGTAATCCTAGTCATTCATATGGTCAAGATCGGATTTGACTAGTCAAATATTGCGGCTTTGACCGGTCAAAAGTTGCGGCTTTGACCGGTCAAAAGTTGCGGCTATCCCAAAAATAGAAGGACAATTTCGTAAATTTTACAAAACACACGGGCTGTGTTCATATATGAACCAGTGCAATTCACAACTGAACTCTTTTAACTGATTCATATATGAACCTTTGTGATTCATATATGAATCTGTATGAATCACAAAGATTCATATATGAATTTGTATGAATCACAAAGATTCATATATGAATCAGTTGAACTAATTAACAGATTCATATATGAATCTTTGTGATTCATACAGATTCATATATGAACTCATCCCGTGTATTTTACGAAATTACCCCTCTACCTTCTATAGACCACACAAGGAATTATCCGGTGCTTCGCGATCAAAGCCGCAAATGTTGACCAGATGAATGGCTAAGATTACTTCTCTATTTCTCATATATTTACCATTTCTCAAATGAACCTCTCCCTATATATATATATATATATATATATATATATTTATATATATATATATATATATTTGGATTCCAGTGATAAAACCTTTTGGCGAGAACAACTCGGAATCTCTTTTGATCCAACAAACCTTGTTGCACATGTTCTTATAACGGAAAGGCAATTTCATCTTTTTTCTTTCAAAGGAGATGGAACTTTTATTTACCATTACCACCTCCATCTCACACCTACATTTACCTTCACATACTTATATTACCATGACTAGAAACTTATCAAATTTATGCAAGTGAAAATGAGTAAGGGGGTGTTTGGGATTGCTTATTTGAAGGGCTTTTTAGCTTATTGCGATTTGACACCGCAGATAAGCTATTTTGAGTGTTTGGATGGAACAAAAAGAAAACAGCTTATAGTGGTGCCAAACCGCTGAAAAGCCATTTTTGATAAGTCATTTTGTTATAACTTATGACTTATTTCAAAAGTGCTTATGACTTTTTTGGTTCTTTAATATGTATAAGCAATCCCAAGCACCTTTAAATAACAACTTATTAGTTTATTACGTTTTAGTATCACAATAAGCTAATCCAAACACTTTTTAAAAAACTCCGATTTTGCACTACATAAGCTGATAAGCACTTTTCCAAATAAATAAGCAATCCCAAACACCCCCTAATGTGTATATAAGTATATGAAGAAAAAGATGAATGCGTGAATCAGGGACGGACATAGAGGGGTGGTGACGGTGGAACGTGCCACCGTATCATTTCTCCGACGAAGGGTAAAAATTTTACGTTCGTGAAAGGTGTAACCGTATCGTTTTCGAGTGTGCTATCGTATTTATTTTCGAAACTTCAAAGGTGCACCAAATCCTAATTTGAAACCCCTTCTTCACTTCTATTCTAGCCCAACGTCTGTTAATCAACCAAAAAACAGAAAAAAAAACCCTTGAAATCAACCAAAAAAATCGAAAAAATTCATCGGAATCGATAAAAAAAACCCTAAAAATCCATCGAAATCAAGCAAAAAGCTTTAAGAAATCCCTCGAAATGATGGAATGAGGCTAAAAACACATCATAAAATATTGAACTTTAAAAAGATGAAGACATGCCGATAAAAACCGTATTTTTTGTAATTATCTTTTGTTTATATCATATAGTGCCACCGTATGAAAAAAATTCTGGGTCCGTTTCTGGCGTGAATGCCGGTGGATAACGGTAAATAGAGATGAAGAATATATCCGGTCTCCCTTGCAACCTCTACGTTGGAACAATTAAGTGAGAGAACGAGATCTCCCTGTCATAATTAAGATAATCTATTATGAAAAAGATCTTTGGGTATAATAAGAAAACGTCACATACTTGTAAATTCAAAACAAACAAATTCAATATATCAAGAGAAATTATGCATTTATTGTGATTCAAATTGATTCTACCATGAAATTGTGGTTGAGTTTTTTTAAGTACGGACAAAATAGGCCTAGTTTAATGATCAAGATGACAATACTAGTTGGGATTACTTGTTCCATTGTTTCACTCCTTGTGTCACATCACTTTTCACCACTGCAATTATGCCTGCAGAAATAATAGTGCAATTCCATGACTTAAAGTTGAAGTTTTGTTGATTTCTTCTTCCATGCCTGCCTTTCCTTCTTCCTCTTTCTTTCAATATACATGACCCCTACCCCACTCTCACACGCATACTATAAGGTTACTTTCATCCCCCTGATACGTCAAAAAAATCCATAGGATCTTCCATTCTTGATAACTCAATATCTTGAGCTTGACCCTCCTACAAATATTGTCAGCCTACACACAAACAATATCTCTTCATCCCACCAAATCCTTTCATTTTTTTCTATGCAAATTCCATCTCTTTAAATCAAACCCAAATTCCATCTCTTTAAATCAGTTGAGTAAATAGTGAATACCCATGAAGGAAACAGGGAAATCTGTTGAATCAGATCAAGATTACAACAACAATTTCTGCTCAGATTACAACAACAACAACAACAACAACTTGTATTATTATTCATCATCATCAGGTGTTCCATGTAAGAAACACCCATCTTCATCCCCAGTTGGGATCTGTGCATACTGTCTCAAGGACAGGCTGATGAAGCTCGTATGCTCTGATTGTGGAGAACAGAGGCTTTCTTCATGTTCTTGCTCTGATGTATCTTCCTACAGAAACTCATCTTGCACTGTGGATGTGGGAAGTGTTGGAAGGATCTCGTTTTTGATCGAGAACGAGAAGGGGGGTAGTGGTAGTGGGGATGAACAACAGAAAACCCTTTTTTCACACATAAAGCAGACCAAGAAAAGGGAAACAGAGGATGTGATTCTGCTGAAGAGGAGCAACAGTTGTGTTGTTGAGGTGAAGAAGAGCAATGGGTTCTGGAGAATTGGGAAGCTTTTCAAGAAGAAGAGGGAGAAAGAGAGAAAGAGAGATGGGTTTGATGATAAAAGTGAGATATGGGTGTCGGATTGCGTGATGGATGTGTCAAGATCCAGGTCTCTTTGTAGCTTTAGGGGTGGTGCCAATTTTGATCATGAAGCTGGTAGTGTTAGTGATATGGCTTATTCAAGTGCAAAGATCTCTGATTTCAATGAATCTGAGCCAAGAAAGAGTGGATTCAGAGGTGGTGGTTTCATGGATTTTGAAACTGGGTTTGCTGCAAAAGAGAGTGAATTCAGCAGGATTCATGATGATTCAAGATTTATTGATTTAAAGCTTGATTTATCAGATGGATCAAAAACAGAACACCCTGTTTTCAAGAACCCACCAGATGGTAATGGTACCAGTGGTGGTGGTGGATCATCATCATGTAGAATTACAGTGAATGATAGGGGGATTAAGAAGGGAAGTAAAGGGCATAGCAAGGTTTGGAAGTGGATTTTTAAGCAACATTCTGGGAAGAAAGATATGAATCACATATTGGAATCTTGAAGATTGCAAAAAGTCAAAAAAAAAAAAAAAAAAGTCAACAGCTTGTTTAGTGGTTCTTTTTAGAGATTAATAGATGAAGAATGTTAATTAATTGGTTGTGTTAGTGTGTCATGTTGATGTAATTCCTTATGCTTCAACTCAATTCCTAGTGAAAATGGTATCATAATTTCAACATTATTTATATGTGGATTGTGAAGATTTTGTATGCATCATTTCTACCAAAATAAGAAGCTCTCCATAAACAATGTCTCAAACATGATGTTTGTAAATTTTCTTTTGCTTTTTGTTTTTATGGATGATCTTTTATATATTAATTTGATAAATCTTTAAAAAAAAAATCAAACATGATTTTTGTATTTTTCAAAAGAAACAGAAAATACAATAATTTTTAAAGCTTAAAAAAACATAGTAACTAAAATAACTATATTTAAAAAGGTTTTATAAGGACGAAGTATATTTGAAACATTTTAATTGTAAATTTTTGGCATGTTTTAATTTAGAGAAATGTTTGTACGTTGGTTCCCTTTCATGAAACAGGAACATGCGAGAGGTATCATGGTAAAACCAAAAAAGTCTTTTCTTATATTCAATATATATATATATATATATATATATATTAATGCAGCGAGATATATCACGATTTTAATATTTCATTTTATTTTTTTGTCGATTTACAGTACAATTTTGGATGGTTTTGAGAAAGTGATAATGTTTTTTTTTATAAATTTGTTTAATTTATGCTTAATAATATAATGTTTTTTATATAAAAAAAATTAAGTATTTTGTTAGAATTCAATGATTATCTTATATATTTTAATGACATCTAGAAAAAAATAACCAATTACATATTTAATAATATAATTAAAACGTAGTAATATAATATATTAATTAATAGTGATACATGGAAAGGTCTGCATAAAAGAAAGGTCTTGCACATACCAAATTGGTGGGTGTTAGAAGCCTCCAGTAGTAATATGTATCTTGTGCTTTGATACTTGTAAATTAAGAGATTTTTAAAATCTTGCATAAAATGATGGTACCTTATGCATAATAAATTATATTTAAGAGTTTTTTGTCCGTGCTTTATAATATAGTATATATATATATATATATATATATATATATATATATATATATATATATATATATATATATAGTGGCCTTCATGGAGAAACTGGCTATTTTGTGGTAACCGTGAGATCCAATCTCAACCACAAATTATATGATAAATTTGGAAATTAATAAATTTGGTAATTTTTGATTTAAAATTTTAATTAAAGGGTATTTTAGGTATTTAAAAAATATTCTCTCTCCTCTCTCTTCTCTTTGACGCCCGATGAACGTTATTCCGGCAAAATACAATATGTTACATATTGTAATACAAAATACATTGTGATACAAAATACATTGTGAAGTCCACTGTGATACAAAATACAATATGATAATCATTGTGATACAAAATAAACTGTGATACCCATTGTGATACCCACCATGATACCACTGTGATACCCATTATGATCCATTTGTGATACCCAAAAGAAATTTGTTTTTGACAGATGAAGGAACTTGAATCAAATAAATTGTATAATACAGACACTACCGTTGATACCACTATGATACAATTGTGATACCAACTATGATACCCAAAATACCTAAACACCCTCTTTCTCTGTCTATCTCTGTTTGATAGATACATACATGCATACATACTCAGGCCCCATGTTAGGGCTACTTTGTTAGTTAAATAAAAGTTCAGGGTAGATTATGACAAGTTATTAAAGTTGTAAGCTTGTTGGGCCTTAAAGCCCATAAGCCCATTAGGCCTGTGAGCCCATGTATTTAAAGTTATTTCTGTTTTCATTTATCAGTCTAGAGATTCATTATTCAGTTCATTAGTTGTTAGGTTTACATATTATTATCAGAAATTCTCTCTGTAAACCTTAGCCCTTTGAAGTTTATATTAATCATATGACTAGTTGCTGTGGCCTATAATCTGTTCATCATTGTTCTTATATCTGTTGATTGCACTGAAACTGGGATCTACAATTGGTATCAGAGCAAATAGGCAAAAAAAGGTTTGATCCAGTAAAAAGGTTTGTCTGAAACCCTAAGATCAATTATTTGTGTTAATTACTTTACTTGCATTGTTTGATTGTTAGTGGTTACATTATGTGTTATCTGTTTGATCGATATCTGATTGCTTTTGGTTTTATTCGATCGATTTTTTTAAAATCAGTAAAATTTTTTTAGTTCGGTCGAATAATTTTCTGGAAATCCTTAGTTCGGTCGATTATTATTAGGGTTAATTTCTGTTCGGTCGATTATTGGTTACTGTTGATTGTTAATCGGTTGAATCGATTTTTGGTTGATTTTTGTTTGTTTCTTTCGATCGAAGGAGAAGGATCTGGGTTTTGGTTTCGGTCGAATCCCAGAAATTCTTCGGGTTCTTCGGTCGAATTCTTCGTGTTCTTCGGTCTTAATCGATATATTTGTGTTTATCTGGTTTTTGTGTTTATCGTAATCTGAGCATTCAACCGGACTCTTGTACTCCGGTCTTACACCTTCGACCGAATAAGAGTACTCCGGTTTTGTCCCTTCGACCGAATAGGAGTGCTCCGGTCTTGTCCCTTCGACCGAATAAGAGTGCTCCGGTTTTGTCCCTTCGACCGAATAGGAGTGCTCCGGTCTTGTCCCTTCGACCGATTTAGAGTTCCTCCGGTCGTATTCTTCGACCGGATAAGTGTATCCCCGGACGTGTCCTTCGACCGGATACCTGCTTCCTCCGGGCATACCTTCGACCAGATATTGTTTGACCTGATTTTCTGATTAGACCAAGTGTTTTCTGTGTTTCTTCTATTTTATTGTATTTGGATCATTCTGCTTGCCTAACGATCATTACAGTGCTCTTAAGTTAAGAAGTAAAGATGAACTCAAGGGATGCTCTAGCCATCGGTTCTGACCAAAAGCCCCCGGTGCTCTTTCGGGGAGAGTACCCTCAGTGGCACGACCGATTTATGAATTTCATAGAAGCAAAATCCAACTATGAAGATATATACAAATGTCTGACTGAGGGTCCACAAGATTGGCCAATGAAAGTGGTACCGGGAAATCCAGCTGAAGGAAGGCCAGAGCGTCAGATTCGGAAATATGTTGGTGATTTTACTAAGGAAGAAAAGGATTTGTACGAGGCAGAAAAGCTGGCAAAATCGTACCTTCTTCAAAGTCTACCGAATGACATCTATGCTTGTATAGATAGTTTCAAGGACTCATCGAAAAAGATGTGGGACCAAATAGAGAAGATGATGATGGTAAGCCACATCAATAACCAGCTAAAGGTGACAAACTGTATCACCAGATATGATGGGTTTAAAGCACGAAAGGGTGAAACGCTGACGGAAACCTACGAAAGGTTTAATATGCTTCTAAATGATCTTCAGAAAAATAAGATCACAAAGACGAACACGGAAAACAACATAAAGTTTATGAACAACTTACAGTCTGAGTGGAAACCGTTCGTCTCCCATATTCGTCACACTCAAACCTTGGAGAAGCTGTACCTTCACGAACTGTATGAAATGCTGCTCCAAGACGAAGAGGAAGTGATGGAACTTATTGGGAAAGCAGAAGAAAAACCAGCAACTGATCAAATAGCACTCGTATCTGAGAGAAGAGGCAAATCCGTCAGCCGATCATCTGGAAAAGAACATGTGCTGAGTGATTCTGAACCTGAAGATCCCGATAGCGATTCGGATCCAGAACTTGCCAAGATGAAAGAAGCAATGGTGTTTCTCACTCAAGCATTTCAAAAGAGGAAGTTTTTCTCCAAGACTTCCAATAAGCAAAGAGTTTCTACTCATCGTGATCATCGTGATAAGTCTGAAGGTAACAGTCGCTTTGAAACTGGTAAGAAGCCTGACAAGAGACATGAAGAAAAGCCTAAAGATGAACCGATCAAATGTTACAATTGTGGTCGGTTAGGTCATTTCGCCAGAGATTGTCGCAAGCCAATTGTGCGCAACGCGTACTACTACCGAGCCAAGCTGCTTCTTGCCAAAGAAAAGGAAGCTGGTAAAGCTCTAATGGCTGAAGACGATTACTGGCTACAAGTGTCGGATGAAGAACCCGAGGATGCTGAAGCTCATCTATGCTTCATGGGCAACCATTCATCACCATCTTATACTGATGAAGACGATAACAATGCTCCTTGCCAGGTATGTACCCCTTTTCATGAAGCTTTACTTGATCAGATGCAACTATCTATGAACAAACTTGACTCTTACAAGCTTCTGTTAAAAGAAAAAGAACAACTTATCTCTTCTCTGGAAAACCGTGTCACTAAGCAGTCTGACTTTATGGAAAATCAAAGCTTAGAAATCTCTAGCTACATGTGCACTATTTCTAATCTAAGAGAAGAAAATGTGAGGTGTTCAACAGAGTCACAAAATCTAATGACCAAAGTAGATGACCTGACCGATAAGCTCCGTATGTCTGAGTCCGAGAAAATTGATTTGTTAAATCAAAACGTGGCTTACAAAAATGAGACCATAAGGTTATCCAATCAGTTAGAAGAGCTTGAAAAGAAACTTTATAAATTTGGTCAATCTGATCAAACGCTAAAGCTAATCGCGCCAAAAGAACCAAAGTACGGAAATGCGGGTATCGGGTACGATAACCCTAATTATTTAAACAAGGCTTTATCCAAAGTTCCTACTTTATATGCATCTGAATTTTTTGGATTAGACAAAATCTTTCCTGAATATAAGATACATTGGACCACACCCACTGAGGAGGAAGACCTTGAAGATAAGTTGAGAAGAGAAAACTCTGTTCTTTCTAAAAGGACATTTCCTTTTGTTTACGATACTTTAAATGCTTCTTATAATACTGACAAACCCCGTTTCCTGTCATCCGATTGTTTCCATAGTTACTCTCAAGCTGAACTAGATACTAAAACCGTTAAAACTGAGGAGGAACCTCTAGCTCCCAAGGTTTATGTTCCAACTCTGCTTTTAGAAAAGAAACTTGTTCAGCTAGAAGAATCGTATGCACTAGAAAGGGAAAATTTTCAAAAGGAAAAGCAAAGTCTTTTATCTCAAATTGAGTGTCTCCGTTCCAACAAAAAGGAGACTATGTCGAAAGAAGAAAAAGAATATTACCAGACAGAAATAAAGAAGTTGCACTCACAACTGACTGCTATGGCAGCAGATAATCTGAAAGTGCAACTTCACAAGGTTGACTCTCATGCTCAGCCTTCCATTCTCCAAAGAGAGTTATCGTCTCTGTCTGAACACTCTTATCCTTCTTCTGACTCAACTTCCTTCAAAGCTTTTATGGGTGACTCGTCACCGATCATTTCAAATAAAGGAAAAGAGCCTCAAAGTCTTAAATCAGATAAGTGTTCTGATTGTAAAAATGCTTCCGCATATGATCTGCACTCAACAAACTCTTCAAATGCTCTGAAGTCCTCATGTGATAAGGTCCTTTCTGATGAGGAACTTGAATTTTCCGCATTCTTGAATTATGAGGTGTGTTTAGATAGCACTTTGAGCCAATTTGATTTTAATCCTTCTCTACCTAGCCATGTTGATTTTTTAAATGAGTCATGTGAGCCTCCGGTTAAATTCTATAAAGGTGAATGTTCTACATTTGCCTCGAGAAAACCTTCTGTGAACAATTCTTCAAAACCTTCCAAGTCTAAATCTAAAAGGCATTCACAGAAGAAGAAAAAGACCGGTCGCTCTCAAATGTCACAATCGTCAAATTTCAAATCCTCTGACTATGGGTTTAACGGCATTTCAGATACGTTAGGTCGGCGGAAAGAAGTGAAATATGCTTGGGTAGCTAAGAAGTCAAAAGAGAGCTCGGCAACATCAGAATTAGTTGATCCTGTGTTAAAGTCTAGAAAGAACAATAACAATCATAATGTTTTTATTTCTAAACCTCTAGTTGAGTGTAATGGAACTTTTCCTTTAAAAGTTTATTCAATTCCGCAATTACTTCAACTGTCGCATGATTGTTTGTGTTGTTCTCATTGTGGATCAAATGATTTTGTTGATAGCCGTTATGCTTCTGATTGGTTTGGTTCATATCATATTGCTACTAATAATTCTCATAGTCATGTTTCCCGTGAAAGACAAAGACCCAATTATAAACGGGTCTCTAAGTCGGGTGTTAACCCTAACCCTAAAGGACCCATTTACGAATGGGTACCTAAAAAGAAATAACCTGTTTTGCAGGACGGTCATGTGTGGTATCTAGATTCAGGCTGCTCCAAACACATGACCGGAAGAAGGGAGCTTCTCACAAACTTCACCGAGAGGTTCTGTGGGAATGTACGTTTCGGGAATGATCACTCCTCTCCCATCAGGGGTTACGGCGATATTGTCAAAGATAACATCACGATCAAGAAAGTCTCCTATGTCGAAGGTCTCGGTCACAATCTCTTCAGTATCGGTCAATTCTGCGACAAGAATCTCGAGGTTACTTTCAAGGCTAAACGGTGTAGCGTTCGAACTGAGGATGGTAAAGAAATACTTGCTGGAACGCGACGCACCAACCTCTATACGATTGACCTCTCGTCCTTGAAACCTGACAAGGAAGTCTGTTTGTTGTCAAAAGCATCTACTGAACAAAGTTGGCTATGGCACCGTCGTCTCTCGCACTTGAACTTCAAGAATATCAACAAGTTGGTGCTGGGTGGACATGTCAAAGGTATGCCTGATCTCAAGTTTGCAAAAGATCATCTGTGCGCTGCCTGCGAAAAGGGCAAGATGAAAAAGGCGTCTCACAAGCCGAAAGCCGTTCCGAGTACTTCTCGGTCCCTTGAGCTAATCCACATGGACTTATGTGGACCGATGCGCGTTCAAAGCATAAATCACAAGAAGTATGCCCTGGTGATGGTTGATGATTTCTCTCGTTACACTTGGGTCCGATTTCTCCGTTCAAAGGACGAAACTCCCGAGTTGATAATCTCTCTTCTGAAGAGCATCCAAGTCAGTCTCAACCAAGTAGTTCAGACCATCAGGACGGACAACGGCACTGAGTTCAAGAATCAACTACTCACCGGTTATCTCACTTCAGTGGGTATCTCGCATACTTTTTCCGCCGCTCGTACTCCTCAGCAGAATGGGGTGGTAGAGCGTCGAAACAGAACTCTAGTTGAAGCAGCACGTATGATGTTATCTCATTCCAAGCTACCTCTATTTCTTTGGGCAGAAGCAGTTGCTACCGCTTGCTATACTCAAAATCGGTCTATCATCAACAAACGGTTCAACAAGACTCCGTACGAGATCATCAATAAGCGTATCCCGAACATCAACTACTTTCATGCTTTCGGATGCACCTGTTTTGTCTTAAATGATAAGGATGATCTTGGCAAATTCAGTCCCAAAGCGGATGAAGGAGTGTTTATCGGCTACTCTCAACAAGCAAAAGCCTACCGTGTCTACAACAAAAGGACGAAGACCGTCATTGAGAGCGTAAATGTGACTTTTGACGAGGCCCCTGACATGGTTTCTGAACATCTCAGTTCAGAACCCGCGCTTACTGGTGTGTTAGCTTCTGGACAATTCCGAACGGAGGCTACACAATCTCCAGTGGATCCACATCATGCGTCAAGAGCACATCTTTCTGATTTGGATTTACTGTTTGAATTCTTTTATACTGACTTATTTAATGTTAAGTCTAATACTACGTCATGTGACAGGAATAATGCTCAAGCACCAGAAGTGACACAAGTCACGGGCCCTACCGACTCCGGTGGTCCATCCTCGCCTGGTGCTCAATCCTCTACTGCCAATGATCAAGCTTCCCCGAGCTCAAGTGATAGACACCCTATTGCTCAAGCTCTTGATAACGGTGCTACTGAACCAACTCATGTTTCCGTTCAACTTCCTGCACCGACTTCTGTCGAAGGTGCTCTCGAAGCTTCCTCTCCGGCAATCCCGGAACATTCCATAGTTTCATCTCCAGCTGAGTCGTCCTCTACTCCTAGTTCGACTCCCACTACGAAGCTTACACCTCACAAGCCATCATCCCTCGAGGCAGTTCAGGATTTACCTCCAGGTGGTCATGTGGATTCCGATACCTCCCATCAGACATATCAACCACATCCACACACTACCAAATGGACTCGAGCACATCCTCTTCATCAGATCATTGGTGATCCCTTCACACCAGTTCAAACTCGATCCACCACCGCCAATGACTGCTTATTTTCCTCGTTCCTAAGCCGTATCGAACCTTCCACTGTCTCTGACGCACTGACTGATCCGGACTGGGTAATTGCTATGCAGGAGGAACTCAACCAGTTTGAGACCCTCAAAGTATGGCGCCTAGTTCCCCGTCCTAAGAACAAGACGGTGATCGGGACTAAATGGATATTTAAGAACAAGAAGGACGAAAACGGCATCATTGTTCGGAACAAGGCGCGTCTCGTGGCTAAAGGATATCGCCAGCAAGAAGGAATTGATTACGATGAGACGTTTGCACCGGTGGCCCGCATTGAAGCGATCCGCATGTTCCTCGCCTACGCCGCTCACAAGAATTTCATCGTCTTTCAAATGGACGTGAAATCCGCGTTCCTCAATGGCGTGCTCAAGGAGGAAGTTTATGTCTCGCAACCCGAAGGCTTCGTGAGTACTGAAAATCCGCATTACGTCTACTTTCTTGACAAGGCCCTCTACGGTCTTAAGCAAGCGCCACGAGCCTGGTATGATGCACTCTCATCCTTCTTAGTCAAGTCTGGCTTCTCTAAAGGTAAAATTGATACTACCTTATTTATTAAAAGAGAAAAGAATGATATCATTCTTGTACAAATTTATGTTGATGATATAATATTTGGCTCCACGAACCCCAAGTACTGTCAGAACTTTTCTGCCTTAATGAGTAAACATTTTCAAATGAGCATGATGGGGCAAATGAATTTTTTCCTGGGTCTCCAAGTAAAACAATTACAATCAGGAATTTTCATTAATCAATCTAAGTACATCTCGGATATTCTTCGGAAATACCAGATGGAACAATCTTCATCTATGAAAACCCCCATGTACACTACTCTAAAGCTTCACTCTGATCCTGACGGTAAGGATGTGAATGCTACTATTTATAGAGGTATGATTGGATCTCTGATGTACTTGACGGCTAGTCGGCCTGACATTATGTTTTCGACATTCTTGTGTGCAAGATTTCAGTCGAAACCTAAAGAGTCTCACTTAGCTGCGGTTAAGCGAATTTTTCGATATTTAAAAGGTACTGCTGATCTTGGTTTGTGGTATCCAAAAGAGACAGGTTTTGAATTGACAGCCTACTCGGACGCTGACCACGCTGGAAACATGCTGGACCGGAAGAGCACGTCGGGTCATGTTCAGTTCTTGGGCGATCGTCTTGTAAGCTGGGCTTCCAAGAAGCAAAACTGCGTGTCCACCTCCACCGCCGAGGCGGAGTATGTAGCAACCGCCAGTTGCTGCTCGCAAGTCATCTGGATGCGCACCCAGCTCAAAGATTATGGATTTAATTACTCCAGGATTCCCATCTACTGCGACTCGAAGAGCGCTATTGCTATATCAAGCAATCCCGTCCAGCACACGAAAACGAAGCACATTGATGTGCGCTATCACTTTATAAAAGATCACGTGGAAAAAGGTACTATCGAACTCTATTTTGTTAATTCAGAGCATCAGTTAGCAGACCTATTTACCAAAGCTTTGGACGAAAAACAATTTAATTACCTTGTGTCCAAGCTAGGTATGCTAAATTTGAAAGTTTGATCCGTTCGCAGCTCTCTACGAGTTTCATTCAATAACGACTGACTGTGACAACTGCCCCAGTGACGTGTCTCTGGTTGCTATTTTCCACACTCCTTGGTTATTGCATTTTACTCGTTCAGCTCTGTGTCCGTTACGAACTTCTGTATTAACAAAGTAGATTTCTTTGTGTGTTCGTGTGTCTGTTTTTCGTGATTGTGTGTGCAGTTCATTCCTTTGTTCCTTGAAGAGTAAGTTGTTAGTGACAGATCTACAACCCGATACTGTGTTCAGGGGGACCACTAGCGTCAGATGGTTGGTAAGTTTCACGGGTCCTCCTTTCGAGGGGGAGCAGGTAAGAGGGTTCTGTGGTTGGACCTCCTCATGGTAATCATTCGAGGGGGAGCTAGGTCTCTTGTCTGCGTTTTTTTATTTAAGCCCTTTATCTTTAATTTTAATTTTGTTTCTTCTTCTCTCCGTAGTTTTTTTTTTTTTTCCCTTTAAGTTTTTTTTTTGCGTTAATTTTTTTTATTTTATTTATATCTCCGAAAATTCCACAAAGTTTTTTTTTAGGTTTGGTTTATTTTTTCTGTTTGGTTTGAGGTGTTTGTTTGATTTGCCTAGGCCCAAAGTTTCGGCCCATAACCTACCCGCCCCCCCCCCCCACCGGCCCAAGCCCAACACCCTACGGGGTATAAGAACCCCGGTCGAATCCATCCTCTTCATTCGATCGATAATATCTTCTCGCCCGGACCTCTCATTCGACCGCATTCTTCGACCCTATACGACGTTTTCATCGCCTTCAATCGACAAGGTATGTGTTTAGACTATATCGATCGATCATAATCGATCGAGTTAATAGTGGGAGTTGATCTGGATGGTCCCCGGCGATGAATCAGTGTCGATTTATCTTCTCCGGGGGAATACTCCGATCTAGGGTTTCGCCCCGGTCGAAGGCTTCCCCGGTCAATCGATCCCTCCGGTCGACCACATATCCGGTGGTTTAAATCATCGGTCGTTTGAAACCTCCGGTCGAATATCACCTCCGGTCTTCTTACCCTCCGGTCTTAATTTACCCCCGGTCTTAATGACCTCCGGTCGTAGACCGTATCCGGTCGCAGACCCTATCCGGTCGAAGACCTCATCCGATCCAACATCTATCCGGTCTTATGAGACCTTCGGTCGAATGCCTCGTCCGGTCTTGCTTTTATCCGGTCGAATCCAAGGTGTTGGTGCTTATAGTCATACTTGGACTTATGTGTGTTTATGAGGAAGTGGTGCAAGTCTGCGCGCCTTGGTGACTGACCCTAATTCACGAGCAGGGTTTGCTCTTCCAATTTTTGGAGTTACTAACCGGTGTGATCTAAATCATGACTGTGTAACTCCAACGGCTATTTCCTTATTCCAAACCTGCGTACTAATAGATTCATTCTTCACAGGTACAATGGCACAAAACCAGCCACCAGCGATTGATCCAATCGCAGATGCAGAACTAATTCCCGAGGATCAGTTCCTTCCTCTTACAGCCAATAACTACCATCTCGATGTAACCCAACCTGCTATTTAACATCAAGTCATCATCGAGATACTCAGGGGCCATCCGATCGCCTATGCTCTAACGGAAACTGCAACCGTACCAATTCTATACTTACAGCAGTTCTGGCATTCTCTCCATGCGTTAGAGGCCGATGGAGGATTTCATCTTGAAGGACGAATAGATCACACTCCAGTGCTTCTCACATGTGATCTTTTCCGTCAATTTCTTCGGTTACCGACCGCCGGATCCGTAGCCGGCCGCGAAACCTTTGACCCCATGGTCACTGATGCTACACTGTGCGCTGATCTTCTCTCCTTAGGTTACGGCGCAGAACTTCGCATTCCATCAACTTTCAACCGCAAACATCTATCAACAATATGGTATACGTTGTTCACATACATCAATCGGTGCCTTTCGTCTATAACGAAGGGCATTGATCAGACGAGGGCCCCGATTCTACGCATCTTTCACGCGGTGGCTTTCAATCGCCACGTGGACTTTGCCGACTTTCTCTGGTTTGAACTCATTCAAAGAGTTCGTTCTACTGCATCTCGCCGGTCAAACTTCATTCCATTCATGCGGTTCCTACAGATCATTATCCGGAACTACATGAACCTGTATCCCGAGATACAGCGCCGCTCTACCCACCCGACGTGCCCACAACATCCAACTCGCAAGATTCCTTCCCGTGCTGATCCGGAAGGTGTTGTCGCCCGACAAATCCCAGTCGGGGTACTAGACCATGCTCGTCCCACGGCACTGAGTGTGATAGCTTATAGGCACACACACAACATTCCAGCTCCTATGGTCCGGCCAGGACCGGCAGGACCTGCCCAGGGAGCAAGACCTGAGCGACGTGAGGGTCCGCGTCCACAAACGAGAGGCAGGAGCGTCCGGACAGCTGGGGCTTCCGGACAGGGTGTGTCGAGAGCTATTATTGTGAGGGGATCTGGCGTGGGCAGTGCCGTTGGAACGAGCCAGCCTAGTTCTTCAACACAACCACTGTCACCACCACCAACCGAGACTCAAATGGCAGAAGAGGCCACAGATTCTGAAACCATTCAGGTTCAGTCCTCTTCTGTCGCTGCTACTAAAGACACGTCAGCCAATTCCGACTCCGAAGAAACTCATTTTGAATCATCGCCATCAAATGAAGAGTCTTCTGACTCTGATGGTGACGATAATCAGCCCCCATCCGGAGAGATAAGGAGAACGGAGGGAGTATTAGTTGAATATCAAGAGGTGAGCTGTGTGAGGGAAAGGCGGAGTAAGCTACATTCTGAGAGTACACGAGTGATGGGACAACCATCTTCGGTTGTATCCCCCCCAGCCACATCTAGCCAGGTAGCCACATCTGCTATCCAGTCTCATGTGTTGGGACTGGGTATTGAAAAAGCCGCCGTGGACCTAGCGGCGCACTCGCACGCCCCACCAAGCCACTCCACCATCTCTCAACAGATGGTGGTTTCACAAACTCACGGGGATTTAGCACATACGCTATCGGGCTCTCACTTGGAGGGTGCCGATATTGAAACAAGAGAACAGCTGCCCCCGTTCTCGCCTTCTTTGCATGCACGGAGTCTAGAGCCACTTGTTATTCATGCCATTCCTAGGACACAGATTCCTTTTTCGGCTATCGCCGGGAGCCTAAGTGGCTCGGCCGGAACATCCATAGTAAACCCACCTTCGTGTAGGTTACAAGGATTGGGTGGAAGTCCTACCACGGCTATCATCACGCCAACCGTGAACGTAGGCGGCTCGACTTCAACAGTCGTAGCTACAACGGGAAGTCTAAGTGACCCCGGAGTTACCCCACATGAGTTTGTCTCAAGGGAATACATGGACGGCGCCCTAAAGGCTGTCCAATCTATGATGAGGGAGGAGGTGGACAACATCAAACGAATGGTCAAAGGCAAAGGTCCTGCGATTGAGCCGGAGACCACACATATTCCACCTTCTCTATCAGCCACGGATCTTTCCATACCTGAACTCAAATCTATCCTTCTCGCCAAACTTATAGCCCAATCTCAAACCGAACCCACCCAAGATGCCGATTTGCTATCTCTACTTCGTTCTCAAGCATCCACACCTACTCCACCTACACCCCAGCCTACTGTCTCTACCGAAGCCTTCCAGATCCAGCAAGTTATGCTTCAGTCACTTCAGCAAACCGTAGCTGTTTTGACGGAACGCCTTTCAGCAGTGGAGGATACCTGGTTACACAGAACGGCTCAAGCGCCGACATGATGATCAGGAAGATCCTGATCACCATGAGGGGGAGAAGCGCCAACGTCTATCTGAGCCGGAGACACATGTAGTGGAGTCAGAACAGGTTGAACAGGGTACGAGTTCGGGTACAAGAACAGAGGGACAGAGACAGGAACAGGAACGGGAACCGGTGACAGACTTGATACTATACGATTATCCGACGGTTGAAAAGCCTGAGGAATTTGAAGATGGTTCTCCGATAGTTCCTGAAGATTGGGCAATAATACTAGATCCGTATGAAGTGACGGACACGACAGAAGAATGTGCCAATACTGAAAGAGCTCTGGTGGTTATGCAAGAAGAAATTGATGAAATACTGCATCCAGATGATCAGTCTTCTGCCGTGATTCCTTTATTGACCTATCCAGTTAATCACCCTGATTTTTCTTCTACAGTTTTTCCCGAGAGATCTCCTCCAGCTTCACCAGTTAGAGAACTAGTTAGTACTACTCCAGTTCGTCCATCCAAGTGGGAAAGAGTCCGAATCAAAGTTCCTTTCCTCGAAGAAAGCCAGAAAAAGATCTTTGCCCACTGGATCAGAAAGTATGATGAAGTCGTTATCCATGGTCTACAGTCAGTGAAAAATAAAGAAAAACAGCGTGAACTTGTGTTCGTGTATAGAAAGTTCCAACACAAGTACTCCAAGACAAAGCTCAGGATTGTATCAGTTGATAAGATTATACCTGCCTACTTCATGAAGGTTAAGTATACGGACTTTATGGTTACTAGAGAAGATGGTCAACAATACTGCTTTTCTGATGCTGATTTTCCATGTCTGGAGCTACAAGATCTGCTGTACATATTACGTGACTTAAAGACCAGAACCGTCAGACCCGGAGAAGTCATTGATGCACTAGAAACAGTGAAAAGATACATGAAGTGCGCAATGAAACTTGCTTCGGTGGAAGATTTTCAGATTGGGTTAGAAAGTGATCAACCGAAGATTAATTTGTTCAAGCCTGATCTGAGTGTTCCGTCTGATGCTCTAAATGTACCTGCATTCACAGTTATAAAGTTTCCAGAGTTTGGTATGTCATATGTGAACAATAACGGTGTTCTACGCTTTATCCGTTTTGATCAGATTGCCAGATTTTGTGATGGTACGTTGATGTTTTTGAAAGACAAGTTGAAGCGTGCGCTGAGTCAAGATGAAAAAAGAGTTCAATTACTGGATTTTTCATACAAAGCACTTGCTCTTAAAGCACTGAATGTTATTGAAGAACGACTGGAATATAGAACGCAAATCAGATATTTCGAGATCAGCTTTGGTTTCCGGAAAATTTTTGTTTCTAACTGGCGTGACTATCAACTTCTATTTAAAGGGGGAGATTGTTAGGGCTACTTTGTTAGTTAAATAGAAGTTCAGGGTAGATTATGACAAGTTATTAAAGTTGTAAGCTTGTTGGGCCTTAAAGCCCATAAGCCCATTAGGCCTGCGAGCCCATGTATTTAAAGTTATTTCTGTTTTCATTTATCAGTCTAGAGATTCATTATTCAGTTCATTAGTTGTTAGGTTTACATATTATTATCAGAAATTCTCTCTGTAAACCTTAGCCCTTTGAAGTTTATATTAATCATATGACTAGTTGCTGTGGCCTATAATCTGTTCATCATTGTTCTTATATCTGTTGATTGCACTGAAACTGGGATCTACACCCCAAAATTATATGTACAGAGAGAGAAACAGAGGCTTTTAGAGAGAGATACATACACCAACCCAATGGCCATTTTATCACCATATTCATCTTCTTACTTAGACACCTCTTTTGCAGCGTAGAACAAGATCATCAATGGAATCTTGACTAAGATGAAATTACATATCGAGTCTTCCTCCGATCTCCATCGGTTAGATGCATGGCTGAGTCGTCCACCTCGGACCCCGAGTTTGTTGAGAACGTTTGGAACCCGGCGGTGGCGGTGATGCCGTTGAGATCTTGTTTGTCGGAGAAGTATACGGAGCTGCTTTCGTCATACAAATGGGTTAACGACGACGAGTCTTTGGTTTCCTTTTATGAGTCGTCGATGTAACGGAAAGATTGTATAGAGTGTTTGGTGGTGGGGGTGGTGGTGTCGCCGCCGAGAAAGCCTTCAAGTTTGGGAGCTTCTTGTTGTTTCATATGGGCGGCTGGGAATTTTTTGTTTGAAATTGTGAATTAGAGATGCAAGCGGCGGCCAAAATTTTTAGGGTTTTATTTATGGTTTGTCAAAAAAATATAAATTACAGATTTACCCTTTATTTTATTTTAGTAAATAACATTAACTATCTAAAATGATTGGCTCATATTGGATCTCACGGTTATCACAAAATAGTCAGTTCTCATTTGATTACGCCCCTATATATATATATATATATATATATATATATATATATATATATACTAGAAGCGTATTCGCGCAATGCAGCGAGATACATCACGATTTTAATGTTTCGTTTTATTTTTTTGTCGATTTACAGTACGATTTTGGATGGTTTTGAGAAAGTGATAATGTTTTTTTATAAATTTGTTTAATTTAGGCTTAATAATATAATGTTTTTATATAAAAAAAATTAAGTATTTTTTTAGAATTCAATGATTATCTTATATATTTTAATGACATCTAGAAAAAATAACCAATTACATATTTAATAATATAATCAAAACAAAATTATAGTAATATAATATATTAATTAATAGTGATACATGAAAAGGTCTGCATAAAAGGAAGACCTTGCACATACCAAATTCGTGCGTGTTAGAAGCATGCAGTAGTAATATGTATCTTGTGCTTTGATACTTGTAAATTAAGAGATTTTTAAAATCTTGCATAAAATGATGGTACTTTGTGCCTAATAATTTGTATTTAAGAGTTTTTTATCCGTGCTTTATAATATAGTATAGATATAGATAGGGTGGGTTCAAATAAAAATTTATCTTTCATTTTTCACAGTGGCAGATCCAGTATTTTTTCCTGGTAGGGGCACCTTTAAGATAGATTAAAGGACCGTAAAGTCGTCTGATATATTTTTAGCTTAATTCCACCATTTCGAGGGATTTTTAAAATTTTATTGGTTGATTTCAAGAGATTTCTAAGTCTTTTTGGCAATTTCGAGTGACTTTTTCGGTTTTTTGATTGATTTCGAGAGCTTTTTTTATTGATTTTGGGGTACTTTTTTTAGTTGATGGGGTCCCTCGAAAAATCAGTGGGGGGAACTATGGTAGAAATTTTAAAAAAATTGTTTTTAACCTTAAAAAATTGATTTTTTTTACTTTTTGACTGGGGTCTTTTCCCCCCTCCTTTAATACTCTAAGTCCGCTCCTGATTGTTCATATGAGAATAAATCTTAACTATTGATTAAAACTTACAAAACTAATCAATACTTAATACATAATAAGGTTAATTGAGAAGTGATTAAGAACAAAATTGGAAATTTGAATCAACACCTACCTTGTTTGACTTTTTATTTTTTTTTAATTAAAAAACTTTTACCCCCTTAAACTTTAAAATAAATTATCTTAAAAATTACTAATACTTTAATCAAACAAATTACATAAAAAACGAGAATTTTGTGCTCTTCGATATGACATCCATCTCGATATTTTTTTTTCGTTTTAATCTTTTTTACATGAAATTCTATATATGTGTTATATTCATTATGAATATGCATGCACGTCATCGGGTGTCCACATTCAGTATGAATAACAAATGTGAACGTTCATTCACTATTCAGGATGAATAATACCGTATTCAGGATGAATAATACAACATTCAGCATGAATAATACACGAATCCATGATTCATGTATTATTCACCCTGAATGTTGTATTATTAATCCTGAATGATACATTATTCATGATGAATAATATATGAATGACCCGTGAAGGTGTAGACACATGGCCCACTCTTTTTTGTTTTCCAATTCACAACCGAAATTTGGTTTAATTCATTATGAATATGTATGCGCATCCCCGGATGTCCCACATTCAGTATGAATAACAAATGTGAACGTGCATTCATTATTCATGATGAATAATATAGTATTCAGGATGAATAATATACGAGTTCATTAATCGTGAATTATTCACCCTGAATGTTGTGTTATTCATCTTGAATGATACATTATTCATGATGAATGATTCATGAATGACCTGTGAAAATGTGGAGACGTGACACACTCTCTTTTGTTCCCCGGTTCACAACAGAATTACTTGATAGGTTATCGATTCGTCTTGATGGGTGTTGGGTTACGGTGTTGAAGAAACGTGATGCCTTACGACGTTGAAGAAAGTGTTGAAGAATGTGATGTTGAGTTACATACTTACGGTGTCGAGGTGTTGTACAAACTTGAACGTACATAAATATTAATAATGAATATAATACATATATAGCATTTCACGTAAAAAACGGTTAAAACAACAAAAAAAAACTATATCGAGATGTATATCATATTGAAGAGCACGAAATTCTCCTTTTTTATGTAATTTGTTCGACTAAAATATTAGTAATTTTTAAGATAATTTATTTTAAACTTTAATTGGGTAAAAGTTTTTAATTAAAAAAATAAAAAGTCAAATATGGTATGCGTGAGTTTAAATTATCTTCCATTTTTACCCCTAATTATCTTAAAATAAAAAACTCTATTTAATATGAGTTGTTGGATCAAAAGAGATGGAGTGGCTGAGGTTTGTCCTCACGTGCACAATGAAAATTGAGTTTTCATTTGAACTTTCCTCTCTCTCTCTCTCTCTCTCTCTCTCTCTCTATATATATATATATATATATATAGGGAGGGGTTCATTTGAAAAATGTTAAATATATGAGAAATAGAGAAATGATCTTACCCCTTTATCTGGTCAACATTTGCGGCTTTGACCGTGAGGTACCGGATAATTCCTTGTGTAGTTTGTAGAAGATAGAGGGGTATGTTGGTCCTGAAGGTTCTTAACAAGTTTGTAGAAGGGGGGGGGGGGTTAAATACAAACACACAGAATTTTAAAGTTTAATAAATTGTTTATTGATAAATCAAATCACAATTTACAAGTTTGTTGCGAAATAAGATTAAGTAAAATCTAATCTAAACAAACTTAAGAATCACTAAGAAGGTTGCACTAGAAATAGAGAATAAGGGATTGGGAGAATATAGAAAACAAGGATTTCTATATATTTAGAAAGATGAAGGCTACACTCAGATGGAGTGTTGATCTTTCTATTTATACCCTATGCATTAAATGCATGGCAGAGTACTTTACATGTGTCCTTCATTGGTTGGTTGTATGGGTCTGACTTTAGGAGACATGCTTTCGAGGCGTATGATGAACAGTGTAGTTGACAGAGTTGTTGTACGAATTGCTGCAGAGGTATGTCTATTCTGACAATCGTACAATGTGTGAAAGGGTAGGACAAAAGAGACTTGAGGCATAAGCTAAGTGGTCATCAATCGTTGAATATCTCTTCCTTCAGAGATATAAACAAGTTTAGCTATCGCTGAAGCTTTTCCTCAGGTTTCTTTGTGTGTGTAGACTTGTCTTGGCTTCACTGATATCCGCATCAGGTCATGAGTAGACTTGTCTTTGTTCAGTAGCTTTGTCTTCGATTCAGCAGTGAACATCTTTTGTCGCGAAACTTGTCTTCAGGGATTACGTCTTACTGTTTACAAGAGAAATCATCAGCGATACTGAACATACTCAGTATTTGATCGCTGATGGTGAAACACAAATACATATGAATGTTTACAAGAGAGATCATCAGTGATAATTGAACAGACTCAGTATGATCGCTGATGATGAAACACTAATACATAATCTTAGAAGTAATTTTCACTAAGTATAGAAAAGGATCATTATCAAATTACTGAGAGAGTTGGATCAACAATCTCCCCCTATTTGATGATGACAAAGTAACTATGAAGAAAATTACTTTTAAGTCAAAATAAAGGATAACCAGGACTCATAACATACATGTCCCAATTACTATTTTAAGAGATCTTTTTCAGTACTGAAAGAGTTAAGTACTTCACTGAAATTTTCATTAATTCAAAGAAAGAATTACAAGAGAGATGAAAATTATAAGTACAAGTGAAGATCTAACTACTGTAAGACTAACTAATAGATTACAAGAAGTAGAAGAGAATCTATCAGCTAAGTTTTAGGAGATCTCTGGAGAGATGATATAATCTGGTACTTTTTCTCCTTTCCTTCTTCGATCAGCGGCTTCTTGTTGAATGAGAGCTTTGATAGGATCTGTTGATGAAGAGTATCCACACCATAAGCATATAAGATCTTGCAGATGACTTAGTGGGCATATAGGAATTTCAGAGACTCTCTGAAATCTAAGTTGTTCCTCATCATCTCTGAAGAAGATTCCATAAGGCTTCTTTATCACTTGCCCTGGTAAATATGGTCCACCAAGAGGCAATGATAGTTCTAGAACTGAGAGATCAGAAGGAGGCCCGAACAGTGCATCCTTGGAGAATTTGATGGAGGTGGCGTTTTTTATCACATCGACATTATCAGAGGAGGAGGAGGCAAGTTTTCTCTTTACTTGTTTTGGCTTTGGAGGAAGAGCTGAAGGCACTTTCAGAATAGCAGCGACTCTGTTGATGAGGGCTTCAACGATTCCTTCAACATAGCCTTTGTACGTTGATTTAGACTTCTTTAGTGCTTCCTTGAACTCTAGCCATTCAAAGTAGCCAAAATGTTCTAGTCTCGACACGAACATAGCTTTCACGCTTCCATCCTCTCTGTTTAACTTCATAGTCACTGAAATTCGGTCCTTCTTCTTTTTCCCAGAGATGGCTCGTGTTGCGGGCCATGTTGTCCTTGAGCTGATGGACTTCTTCCTGAAGAGCGTTGATTTGAGATGCTTCAGCCTTGGAGGTAGAAGCAGTAGTGAGTCTTTTCAGCTCTTCACCAGCTTGGTTGACAGCGCTGGTGGTGATGTTGAGTGAGGTGGAGAGAGAATCCACTTTATCAGTTAGTTTGTTGACACTGGTGTCAACAGTTCCCAAAGTAGGACCAGAAATAAAAGTTAGTGGTTGAGAAAAACGATGCTCAGGCTTATATAGAGAGGTGGGAGAAGTGTATATGGGTTTAGGAATACCTGATAGATCAAACATATTGAAAAATTTCTTGTCTACTTCAAATTTTGGAGGAGTTGTTTGAGTACCAGGTCCTATGGATGCAGCGGTAAGTGGTTGCTGCGAAATGTTGGGAGGGTTAATGACCAAAGAAATAGTAGAAGAAGGAGTAATGGGGATAGAAGTAGATGGAACACTGGTGATAGTGGAAATTACCTCAGTTGGTTGTTGTTAAGGAACTGAGAAAAGTGGGGTTGTCACCGGTGTGGTGTCAGCGATTGACGTCACTGACACGGTTGTTGTTGTAGCTGACGCAGAGGAGTGACCCACAAAAGCATCAATTCAGGTAAGATTCCAAAGGGGGTTGACTCCTTGGTCTTTTTGGCCTTTTTAGCAGGGCCAGAAAGAGCAGTAGATTGTCGCTTAGAAGGGGTTGTAGCGGTAGGGATAGCAGAAGAAGGAACCTCCTGTGTTAGATCTTAGATTTATTGGATTCAAGATCATCCAATCTGAAGTTTGGAATCTGAAGCTAAAGCTGAAAAGTCGCTCTTAATATTAGTCTAAAGTCAGTTTGTAGTAAATGTCAAAGTTTGTTTTTAGTATTTTATATTATTCCTAAATATCTAGTTAATAGATATTTTAGGATATTAGTTTAGATATTATTATTTTTAGATATTATGTTGGTTAGTTGATATTAGGTAGATGAGATTCTAATATCTCATATCTCTTATAATATCTTAATCATCAACACTGTTCATCAAAAAAAAATCTGAAGCTAAACCTGAAAAGTTGCTCTCAAGATTAGTCTAATGTTAAGTTTGTAATAATTGTCAAAGTTAATTATTGTCTTAATAATTGTATTATGTAATAATTGTAAAGACGGAGGCTTCTAAGTAAATCAGCTTAGAACCCGTACTTCAATGGTTCTTGAGTAAATCAGCTCAAGACCCGGACATCAATGTCAACAATGGCTCTTGAATACAGCAGTTCAAGACCCGAACTTAAATGTCAAGACGGAGGCTTCTAAGTAAATCAGCTTAGAACCCGTACTTCAACGAAGAATGACTTCTAAACACAACAGTTTAGGACTCGTACTTCAGTGATCAAAAGACCTTACTCATGTGCTGATATGAGAAGTGTACTCCAATATTCGAATGAGGAAATCAACCTTCAAGGGGGAGTACATATTTGTCTGAAATTTTAATGCATATTTTTTTTAACTGACATATTTTTGGATGCATAATTTCAGGGGGAGTAAAAGACTTATGACTTCTGATTATTTCAGATCAGAACTCGTACTTTCATTGTTTTACTGTTTTTTGTCTTTTTTTTCAGTGAATAAATTTGCTTTGACTATGACTTTAAGACTTTTGCAGTTTGAGAGACGCTTATATGTTCATATCTATTATGACTTTAAGCTTAGCTTTATGAGATGTAAGATCGCACGTAAAGGTATAATCCTTTATCTTAATCTCATATATGATTGAAAGAAGGATAACTTTCATTCATTGTAAACATTGTTCTTAAAAGTTCAAACCACTTCCCGAATCTCAAACCGATTTCATGAATTGGAAGTGTGCGTTTAAATGTTTTCTAGATCTACTTTGTGCTTTAACTGAGATAGTTAAACCATTTTGAGCATCATATGCTTCATAGGAAAACATGGGATCAGTGTGCTAGGACTTAACACAACTTCTATGGATACACGTTAACCAGTGTTTCCTATCCAAGAGGTTAATCCATAGTGATTGAGTGTGAGAAATCAAAAGAAATGAGTGTGGGATGTGTGATGAGATATACAAAAAAGGAGAGTTCGGTTAGAAGTAAACTGAATGTTTAAAAGAAAGAGGGTGTGAGAACAGAGTTAAAAGAATATCAGAACTCTGCACCAATTACTTTCTGAGCCGGGCAACCACATTTCTAATGTTTCACATTTCTTTGGTGATCATTATTGAAACAGGCAACTAGACCATGCCAACTCTTGATTAACCCCACCAGCTACTCATTTTATACTCAAATAGAAAGTGTTTCACATTTTCTAAGGGGAAGCAACACATTTACTATCTGATTTTCATTTGGAAAATCTGGATATTGAAAGAAGGAAGTCTGCCCCACCTTCGCACTTCACTCATGCATATTGCGTCTGTGTTTAACTTACTGTTGTCTCAGTGGTTTACACAATATTGAGCCTTATAAGCAATCATTAAGTGCTTAATTCTTTCTATCACTTACACGAACACACAAGGAATTTGTTTCTTTGTCATAACGTTTATAGAAATTATCTTTGTGGTGTTTCATGATTAAATGCAAGCCCTGGGGGAGTGAACATCATAAAAGCTCCTTTCCAATGTGTAGATCCCAGAACAATGCAATCAACAACAAATAATATCAAAGATGAACAGTAATGTAGCCACAACCTCTAGTCATATGATTAATATGCAATCAAAGGTTACTGGTTTACAGAAAGAATTTCTGATCAGAGAAAAGTAAACCTATTGACTAGAGATCTGGAAATTATGAGACTTAACTAATAATGAAACTAAAACAACCTTTATATACTTAGGCTTTACAATCATATTGGGCTTATGGGCTTGGGCCCATCTAATATCAAATAATATCAAAGATGAACAGTAATGTAGCCACAACCTCTAGTCATATGATTAATATGCAATCAAAGGTTACTGGTTTACAGAAAGAATTTCTGATCAGAGAAAAGTAAACCTATTGACTAGAGATCTGGAAATTATGAGACTTAACTATTAATGAAACTAAAACAGCCTTTATATACTTAGGCTTTACAATCATATTGGGCTTATGGGCTTGGGCCCATCTAATTAAATAAAACTATTTAATTAATTACAAATTAAACCCTTATAAATACTTTAATCAACTTTCAACGCACAGGAATTTCAGTCCTAACAATCTCCCCCTAAAGTTGAATAAAGCATTTATCTTCTTGAAAACTTTATGCCTTGATCTTCTTTCCCTCTTGAATCTTTGAAAAAATTTGGTGTTGCATATCTTCATGTCTTTCCCATCTCCCCCTTGAATAAATCTCTTGGTCTTCATAGTTTCAACTTTGTAACCAGATTCAATGTACAATAGCCTCGACTGAATGCACTATCACGCAACTTTCAACTGTAGAAACTCAACACATCAGATTAGCACACAAGAAAGATAATGTGCGAGTTACGTGACTTTCCACGGTGCATCTTCAGTTTAAAACAAAGAATTTGTCTTTGAACCGCGAGTTGAATAAACTTTCAGCTTAAGAACTTGTTTCAATCAGCTTGTAGGAGGAAATGACTTGAAGCAAACACCACATGATACGGGATAGAAGAAATGCAATAAAATCTTTTCTGCTTAGCTGCAATCTTTAGAGCTCCCCCTCAAATCATGACATAATGATTTAGGTCTTTTAAGCTCCCCCTGGATATTTGCAAAATATCCAAGTCTGAACGTTGAAGAACGGGTTGATCTGTCATATGATCAGAAGCCATACTCCGTTGAAGTACGGGTTCTAAGTTGATTTACTTAGAAGCTATTGTTCTTCTACTCCCCCTTGACAGTAGGTTCCTGCAACACAGAATCAATTTTAGGCTTTGGTACCCACTGGTATTTGGGTCCATGAATGTTAGTTGCAGTTCTTGTAGGGGTAATAGAATAAGAACCATACCAGAAATGATCACTGGTTTTGTGAATATGATCATGTGTATGACAATAAGAACAATGATTTTTCTTACCTGATAACCTGATTAATTGATCTCTCGTATAGATATGATCAGGTTTACCTTTACGTGCATTGTTCTTTTTGGCATTAAATGCATGTACACATGATTCTTTTTCTTTCAGCTCATCTTCAACTGATTTCTTCTTCCAGACCAGTTCATCTTCTTTGTATCTCCTTCTTCTTTGATGTGTACCTGAACCATCTATATTTCTATCATAGAAAATGTTAGTACTACGAATCTGATCAAATGATTTACCTGACCTTGTTGATGAAACATTTTTCTGATTTAAACTTGATACAGACTTTTCAAGCACTTTAATCGTTGAAGCAAAGTTGTCTCTTTCTTTAACAAGCAGGTCAATCTTCTTCGTGAACTCAGACTTCGTTTTCTGCTCTTTTAGTGCATTTGCAGATAGTTCAGATAGCTTCTCAGTAAGCTTTTTGATCTCAACCTCAAATGTGCATCTTTCTTCTTCAAATCCCTTCTCAACATCTTTTCTTTGGTCGGATATTTCATTGAAGAATCCAACGTTCTTCCGTTCAATGGCCTTCTTTTCTTTGGCAAACTTATCTCTTTCAAGGATGATTACTTTCTGAAAATCAGAAACTTGTTGAGATTGTTTTATGCATTTCAGCTCAACTGCTTTCTTTTCTTCACAACTATTTCTGGAAAAATCTGAGAACTTCTTTGCAAAAGATTTCTCTTTAGTCTCAAAATCAGATTTGTGATTAGCAAGTTGTTGCTCCAAATCAGATATCTTTCTTTTCAGCTCAGAATTCTCAGATTCCAATTCTCTTGGACTCTTCCTTTTAACAATTCCCTTGGCCCTAATATCAACCATTCAGTGCAATCCCACAACTCTTTTCCTGTCATTTTGTAAGTATTTATTTGACCATAAATTTCACTCAAAATGTCACGAAAAAGGTCACAAGAGATACTACTTGTCATATAATTTCGAGCTAAATTATTAGCCCTCTCTCTTTTCTCCTGTTCCACAGTCGAAGCTTCTGTCGGAATTTGGGATTGCATCTCTCCTTCAGTCAATGATAATCTGATATAGGGACACACCTCATGTTCATCTATAAAATACAAAAAATCAGCTTTCCACCTTTCATATTCTCCTTTGGACCGCAGACTTGGTGGGGTCACCATTTTTGATCGTATCGAATAGAAATAATTTGATCCGGCTTTGAAAAGAGATGAAACTTGAATGGGATTAAACTTTAATCTTAACTTCACTGTAGCGATCGTGAGACAAACAAGATGATCCAAAAACAACAAATAAACAGGACAGGACAAGGACCGGTCGAGCAAAGACCCGGTCGAGCAAGGATCCGGTCGAACCCGGTCGAACAAGGACCCGGTCGAACAAGGACCCGGTCAACAAGGTACTGGTCGAGAGGGTCCGGTCGAGCAAGACAGGATACCGTTCGAGCAATGTACCGGTCAACAAGGTACCGGTCGAGCTCTGAATACCGGTCGAACAATGTACCGGTCAAGGCACTGGTCAAGACAATGTACCGGTCGAGCTCTGAATACCGGTTGAACAAGGTATATCGGTCAACACAACACACCGGTCCAACAATATATTGGTCGATATCGAACAGATAAACAGATAAGCACAGAACTGATAGCAGATAAGACCGATAAAATCGATGATGATAGACCGATAAACTCGATGAACTTGAAATTTATCGACCCAGAAATCGATCGACCAATAAACAAATTTGCAGAACGATTTGTAAACCCAGAAAATTAATCGACTAAGCACTAATCAGTTTAATCCAGAATTTTTTTTTCCAGAACCTCAAGAATTTATGCAGACCGATAATCAAACCCAAAAAAAATCTCAAACCGATAAAATTGATTAGCAGAAAGTCGACCGACCTCCTGATTTTCCAGAAAACAGTATCGATAAAAATTTAATTTTTCTGCAGTTCGATAACAGATAGCATATGCAATACCCAGAAACCAAACAAACAAACACGATAAACGCTATTAAGCAAATATTCTATAAAGGGTTTTAGACAAACCTTTTTGGATCAAACCTTCAGTCTATTTGCTCTGATACCAATTGTAGATCCCAGAACAGTGCAATCAACAGCAAATAATATCAAAGATGAACAGTAATGTAGCCACAACCTCTAGTCATATGATTAATATTCAATCAAAGGTTACTGGTTTACAGAAAGAATTTCTGATCAGAGAAAAGTAATTGACTAGAGATCTGGAAATTATGAGACTTAACTAATAATAAAACTAAAACAGCCTTTATATACTTAGGCTTTACAATCATATTGGGCTTATGGGCTTAGGCCCATCTAATTAAATAAAACTATTCAATTAATTACAAATTAAACCCTTATAAATACTTTAATCAACTTTCAACGCACAGGACTTTCAGTCCTAACACAATGTGTATTCGTTACACACAGTGACTTAGTGTTAGTGACAAGCATTTTAACTGATTTATTTGTTGATTCAGGTGTTACACGATTATTTTGTCTGGATTTGCAAAGATCTGGATGGATATCTTTTGAATTGACGAATCAGAGGCTCCAAATGAAAGACATTTCTTACTCAGAGTTTTGATGAAATCGTTTCTCTATTCATCAAAAAGGGGGAGAACCTAAAGCTTGAAGAAATGTCCATTACATTACAAGATTGGAAAAGAGAATAGCTAACCAAGAAATGCGAGAGATCAAAGTATTCTGAAGACATGCTGATTTTAGAGAAATTTTCTTTGAAGATACTTTGCTAAAGCATTCTGAGCTAAAACCTGGAGATTATTACATACTGAAGACAGAGAAGGAGATTCCAACTTCTGAGCTGAAAGAGAAGACTGGAATGCTAAATCATTTTAGTAATGATCTTGATCCAAAGGGGGAGATTGTTAGATCTCAGATTTATTGGATTCAAGATCATCCAATATGAAGTTTGGAATCTGAAGCTAAAGCTGAAAAGTCGCTCTTAATATTAGTCTAAAGTCAGTTTGTAATAAATGTCAAAGTTTGTTTTTAGTATTTTATATTATTCCTAAATATCTAATTAATAGATATTTTAGGATATTAGTTTAGATATTATTAGTTTTAGATATTATGTTGCTTTGTTTAAGTTAGGTGAGATATTATCAGATCTTGTAGAACACACAACTTAGAATATCAGATCATCGACCAAACACTGTTCACGAGAGATAAAAACACAGAGAGCTTCAAGAGATCAAATCCTGTAATCTTTGTTATTAATCAAACAGGTTGGTTAATCATTTGTGTTGTTGTTTTGATAAAAAAACTTGATTATATTGTGGACCGACAATTGTCGGTCCACAATATTATCAAGTTCTTATCAAAACAACGACACAAATGATTTACCAACCTTTCTATTACAAACAATGGATTACAACGTTTGATGTTTGCGATTTCTCTCTTGATGCTCTCGGTTGGTTTTTCTCTGATGAACAGTGTTGATGATTAAGATATTATAAGAGATATGAGATATTAGAATCTCATCTACCTAATATCAACTAACCAAGATAATATCTAAAAATATAATATCTAAAATAAATATCCTAAAATATCTATTAGCTAGATATTTAGGAATAATACATAATACAATTATTAAGACAATAATTAACTTTGACAATTATTACAAACTTAACATTATACTAATCTTGAGAGCGACTTTTCAGGTTTAGCTTCAGATTTCAATCTTCAAATTGGATGATCTTGAATCCAATAAATCTGAGATTTAACAATCTCCCCTTTGGATCAAGATCATTACTAAAATGATTTAGCAATTCAGTCTTCTCTTTCAGCTCAGAAGTTGGAATCTCCTTCTCTGTCTTCAGCATAGAAAAATTATCATCTTGTAAAAGATATGCATTTAAAACCCGTACTTCAATATTATCAGATTTATTGGATTCAAGATCATCAAATCTGAAGTTTGGAATCTGAAGCTAAACCTAAAAAGTCGCTCTTAATATTAGTCTAAAGTCAGTTTGTAATAAATGTCAATGTTTGTTTTTAGTATTTTATATTATTCCTAAATATCTAATTAATAGATATTTTAGGATATTAGTTTAGATATTATTAGTTTTAGATATTATGTTGTTTTGTTTAAGTTATGTGAGATATTATCTGATCTTGTAGAACACACAACTTAGAATATCAGATCATCGACCAAACACTGTTCACGAGAGAAAAAAACACAGAGAGCTTCAAGAGATCAAATCATGTAATCTTTGTTATTAATCAAACAGGTTGGTTAATCATTTGTGTCGTTGTTCTGATAAAAACTTGATTATATTGTGGACCGACATCCTGCGTGGCCGCTGAAGTCGAAAAGTAGAGAGAGAGACGATAGCGTAGAGTAGAGAGACTTACCTCGTTTTCAGCTGGTTTAATGTACAGCGCTCATTGGCCAACCCTTGAGAAAGTACTATCATTTGTTATGGGGTACTTCATGTCAAGGAGAAAGTGAAGATATGCACAAATGAAACGTACATAGGGAATCTTGGGATCCCTTTCAGGTTTCTCGATCTTTGACAAGAGATCGTCAAAGATCGCTCCAGCGTAGTCATAGTGCTTTCCAGCAAGCACTGAATATCCCATTTGTAGTTGCATCTTGTTGGCCTGGTCCAGCGATCCTATCTTGCCACTCATACTCTGAATAATATGAGTGAAGATATAGTTGATCTGTGAAGGCATGTTCGTCTTCTGGATTTTAGTCAGCTTCTTGTTGGGAATCTGGGAGCGAGGCTTGTTGTCCCAAGTGTATTCCATGTCATCCAGAAAGTGGATGAGTTCAGCATCAGTGGGAAGGGGGTCGAAACCACTTGTTGTCTTGGCAGCGAATCGAAGAGCCTTACGAATACCAAAAGCAGTGAGATTTCCAGGGCCATGTTCAGTCCTGAAGGAGATGGCAGGGACCACTTCACCTTTCTTGTTGGTGACAGAGCTCTTATCAGCAGTAAACCAGAATTGCTGAAGGAGTGATTTGGATGGCTTGGGGTCAACAGTGAGAGCATATGCTATGCATGATTGTTTAAAAAATGCAGCAGCTTCTACTAGATGTGGGTATTTTTCAGCTTCGAAGTCCAACCGAGCCAGATGGTTGTTCTTAGGAATTTCAGAGTCATTTAGTGCGAACTTGACATTCTTTGAAGCAATAAGTGTAGCTTGAGCCATTTGTGAATAGAAAGAAGTAGAGTAGAATAAAGGGTTTAGAGTCTAAAAACAATGAAAATATTTTACCAGTTTCTCTTTTTGGAAAGAAACATAGAAAAATAAAGTTGTTTTTAGAGTAAAACAGTGTTCTTTATGAAAAGAAAGAAGAGTCTTAAAACCAATTGTTTTTTAACAAGTTAAAATCAAAAGAAATGATTTTAATGTTAGAAACACTTTTTAAATCCAAAATAAGATGATATTTAAGATTCAAGAGAGTTTTTAAGAGGAAAGAATGTGAAGAACAAAAACCTGACGATCTTGAAGATTTGAAGATTCGTGTGTTTTTGTTTGTTTGAATGCCTTGAATGTTTTTTCTTTCCTTAGAAGTTTTTGAGAGCGTAAAAGAAAAAAATGTAAATGACATTCCTTTTATATGAGGAGAGAGAAGGAATTTGGAGCGGGAAAAGGAGGTCATCATGACACGGACACGTCCCACGAAATTGATTTGACATGAAGTGCAACGGACGAACGTGTCAGAAAAAGGCGTGCCATGGATTATCGTTTAGAATGACGTCATAGGAGAAAGAAAATGTTTTGTTTTTAGAAAGTATCACTAATAGAAATTCAGAGATAATTTTTCTTTTCAAAGGATCACTGACGAGAATATCAGTGATAAGATTTGTTTATCAAAAAGCTTTTAACAACTTGAAGAAATTAAGTGATTGAAGTTTTGATTTTTGAAAAATGTCTTACTGAAGAGATATTCAGTGAGAGAGAATGAGGGAACATACCTGAGAGTCAGAGATATTTAGGTAGAGAGCAGATGATGAAGGGGAACTCTGTATCACTGACATAATGTATGAAAGGTGAAGAGTCAATCTTCAAGATTAAGCATTCCAAGCTCACTGATGAGAAAGTTGAATCTTGTCTCATAAAGAGGTTTGGTAAAAAGATCAGCGAGCTGATAGTCAGTAGGGATGAAGTAAAGTTCAATGTCACCATTCATCACATGATCTCTGATAAAGTGATATCTGATCTCGATGTGTTTTGTCTTTGAGTGTAGAACCGAATTGTTTGCTATAGCGATGGCACTACTGCTGTCGCAATAGATTGGAATCTTTGATATCTGAAGGTCATAGTCTAATAGTTGATTTCTCATCCATAAGACTTGAGCACAACAACTTCCAGCGGCTACGTACTTAGCTTCAGCTGTGGAAGTGGACACTGAATTTTGCTTTTTAGTTATCCAACTTACCAGCTTTCCTCCTAGAAGTTGACATCCACCAGTTGTGCTTTTTCTATCAAGTTTGCATCCTACAAAATCACTATCTGAATATACAGTTGATCGAACCCTGAGTCTTTGGGATACCAAAGACTAAGGTTAGGAGTTCCTTTCAGATATCTGAAGATTCGCTTTACAGTGATCAGATGGGATTCCCTGGGTTCAGATTGATAGCGTGCACAAAGACATGTAGAGTACATGATGTCAGGTCGGCTCGCTGTAAGATACAACAGGGAGCCTATCATTCCTCTATAGGTAGTGACATTAACAGTTTTCCTGTTGGATCCTTGTTTAATGTCAGAGGAGGTGCCATAGGAGTTTTCATCGCTGAAGTTTGAGCAAGATCAAACTTCTTCAGCATATCTTTAACATACTTACCTTGGTTGATAAAAGTACCTTTTTCAGTTTGATTGATCTTAAGTCTAAGAAAAGTAAGTTAATCCACCCATCATACTCATTTTATATTCTTTCTTCATTCTTTCAGTGAAACGAGTACACAGAGATGGGTTAGTAGAACCAAATATAATGTCATAAACATATATTTGCACAAGAATAATGTGACCTTTAATCTTTCTGAAAAACATGGTATTATCAATTTTACCGCGTTCAAATTTTTCAGAGATAAGAAAAGATGATAGAGTGTTATACCAAGCACGAGGGGCTTGTTTTAGACCATAGAGAGCCTTATCCAATTTATATACATAATTTGGATGCTTAGGAACGTAGAACCATGGGGGTTGTTCAACATAGACTTCCTCATTCAGCTTTCCATTTAGGAATGCTGACTTTACATCCATTTGATATACTTTGAAGTCTTTATAAACTGCATAAGCTAAGAAGAGTCGAATTACTTCGAGCCTAGCCACAGGGGCAAAGGTTTCATCATAGTCTATGCCTTCCTCTTGTCTGTATCCCTGAGCAACAAGTCTAGCCTTGTTGTGGGTTACAGTCCCATGTTCATCTAATTTGTTTCTAAACACCCATTTAGTGCCTATAACAGTCTTATTAGATGGTCTGGGAACGAGATTCCAAACTTTGTTTCGAGTAAACTCAGTCAGCTCTTCTTGCATAGCGCTTACCCAGTTTGGATCTCTGAGGGCATCATCAGTCTTCTTTGGCTCTAATAAAGAAAGAAAGTTGACAAAGAGACAGATATTACCTGAACTTCGTCGAGTCTGAATACTTGCATCGGGATCACCAAGGATTTGATCTATGGGGTGATCTTTGGTCCATCTCTGAGCAGGAGCATGATCGCTCACTTCTGGATTTGGATCAACAATAGGAATGTTCACTGATGAAGAAGTTTGAGGTTCATCAGCTATTAATTGTTGAGTGTATGACATACCATTGTTCACTAAGAGGTCTTCAGTCGAGGGAAAATATGATGGAGGGAGTGTGTTTAGAGGCTCAGCTGAAACCCATGAGGTGGATTCAGCATTAGGTGGTATGATGTTTGGATCATCATCAGCGATTGAATGATCTGTGTGCTGATGGTTTGTGAAGAAGGGTTCTATTTCTCTATAATGAGAGAACATCCAAGCATTTAGTTCTTCATTGTCAGCGATAGGTTTAGAATTCGCTGAACGAGATTCATCAAAGGTGACATGGATTGTTTCTTCTACAGTTTCTCTTCTCTTATTGAAGACTTTGTAGGCCTTAGATATAGAGGAATATCTAAGAAATATTCCATCATCAGCTTTTGGGTCGAACTTTCCAAGAGAATCTTTGTTGTTTAGGATGAAACCTTGACAACCAAAGATATGAAGAAACTGATACAGGGGTTTCTTCCATGAAATAGTTCATAAGTTTTCTTTCCAAATCGCTTTACTATCAGAGATCTGTTTTGAGTAAAGCATGCAGTGTTTACAGCTTCAGCCCAGAACTGAGTAGGGAGATGAGAATCGTTGAGCATTGATCTGGCAGCTTCAATGATCGTTCTATTTCTTCTTTCAGCGACACCGTTCTGCTGAGGAGTTCTTACAGATGAGAAATTGTGAGAAATTCCCTTACTCTCAAAGAAATTGTTCAGAGAACTATTTTTTAATTCAGTTTCATGATCACTTCTTATTGAGCGAACATTAAGATTATTCAACATTTCCATCTTTCTAACAAAAGATATCAGTTCTTCTGCAGTGTCACTTTTGCAGCGAAGAAAGATAAACCAGGTGTAGCGAGAGTATTCATCTACAATGACAAGTGTATATTTCTTTCCAGCTATGGATTGGATATTGACAGGGCCAAACAAATCCATATGCAAGAGTTGAAGAGAACTTGTCACTGAGGAAACTTGTTTAGATTTGAAACTAGCTTTAGTCTGTTTTCCTTTCTCACATGCTGAACAAAGAGATTCCTTGGCATATGAGTGCTGAGGAAGACCAGAGACCAGTTCCTTAGTAGAAAGAGAATTCAGGGTTTGGAAAAATAGATGAGAAAGCCTTTTATACCATAACCAGTTGACATCAGAGGAGGCTTTAGAGAGAAAACAAACATTTTTAGTGTAGTAGAGTCCATGTCTATTACATACACATTTTCCATACGGTAACCACTGAGAGCAAGTTTTCCATTTTCACTCATTAATGGACATGCTTTCTTACAAAAGCGAACTTCATAGTCTTTGTCACATAGCTGACTGATGCTTAGAATATTGTGCTTCAGTCCGTCTACGTAAGCTACTCTTCTGAAGGTAGTTGTCCTATTTCTGCGGACACCAAACCCTCGGGTATATCCTTTTCCATTTCCACCAAAGGTCACTAAGGGACCTTTCTCTTCCTTGTATTCAGTAAGCAGGTCTTTTTGTCCAGTCATGTGTCGAGAGCATCTGCTATCTAGATACCAGATACCCTTCGATCCCTGCAAACATAAGGAAGATTAAGTTTTGATTGGTACCCACTTTTCAATGGGTCCAGTAGGGTTAGTGGAGATGGAAGGTTCAACAATCTTCACGACAGTTGAAGATTCAGCTTCATTGGTAACCTTCACTTTGGTAAATTGTTTAACCTTAGTGGTATACTTCACCTTGGTTGATTTCTCAGCTTTGGTGACCTTCTCAGCCTTGGGGCCATTCATCTTCACTTTAGTTATCTTATCAGCTTTTGTGGCATTAGGACATTTACTGGCAATATGGTCAGTGAGTCTACAATGATAGCATTTTCTATATTTAATGGTGGCTTTAGGACTATGAGCAGTAAGATTACAGAACTTGAGATGAGCAGGGCCAGCTCCAAGAATACCTTTAGCATAAGATCTGGGAGGAACTTTCAGTTCTTCATATTTCTTAGGCTTGAGATCGATTTTCAGCCTTGGAGGAAAGATATCAAATATTTCTGTTTCAGAGCTAGAAGATCGATTCACTGAAGGTTTGAAAGGAACTTTCAGTTTTGCTTTCTTGGTAGCCTTCTGAGGACGAGAAACGGATTTCCCTTTATCAGCGAGCTTAGAGCCATTTAATAAGTCCTCAGGAATAGGATTAGAGGAAGAAGAGCACTGATTAGAAGAGGTGTTAGGGATAGAAGAGACAAACATTCCAAACTTAAGCATGGAACTGTCTTCTTTAGGTTTATCATGTTCTTTCCAAAAACCAAGACCGGTTTTATCACTGGCAGGGATTTGAGACCTGATGATTTCAGTGATTTTGATAGAAGAGTTACACCATCCCTCAACAGTTGCCTTTTCTGCTTTTAAAGCATCTATGGCTTGTTCGCGTTCAATGCTGATAATTTCATTGACAATGAATTGATCTTTTAAACTTTCCTCTAAAAGAGTCAGTTCTCTGATCTTTTCATAACATTTTTCTAGCTGTTTGGTTAAATCAATATTTTTGTTTTCAGCTAGAGTTTTGCCATTTAGTGCATTGTACAGATCAATTGTCAGCACATCTACAATGCGACTTCTCTCAGCTTCAGAAAGAGAGGGATTATTATAGATAGATACCTGAGAGGAGATATAGCTCATGGAAGTTCCTATTGTTTCTTCCACTTCTTCTTTAATCTCAGCCAAGACAGAGATTAGCAACTTCTTCTTCATCAGAACTAGATTCTTCTGATTCAGCCCAGTCATGCTCTTCAGCGATAAGACCTTTACCTTTTCTTTTAAAACTTTTCAGTTTTTGGTATTTTCTTTAAGCTTGAGGTATTTGTTATCGCTAGACTTTCTGGAAGTAGAGGGTTTGAACACTTTCTTTGATCTTCATATTGAACACATATAGTGTCCCACATTTCTTTGGCAGTTTTAAGATGCATGATGGAATGGAAAGCTTCATCAGCCAGAGCCATAGAGATAATGGTCTTTACCTTTGCATCCAAAGGGGTTGTTCGGTTGTGGCTTAATGGGTTGTATAGACTATATGGCTTATTCGCTCAACCATAGTTAATTGTTCGGTTGTGGCTTATTCGCTCAGCCAATGGCTGAATCAGTCAGCCAAAAAAATAGAGTCTTATGGACTCAGCCATTTATTTATCCCTTAATTCCATGTTTGCCCTTTACATTTCAGCTGTTGTTTGATTCTGGGTTTGTAAATCGACAATCATCTCCCTCCCCCACCTTAAATCCACCATCATCTCCCTCTCCTACCTTAAATCCACCAACATCTTCACCATGACTGAACTGAAACACGAACCATAGTTGTTGGTTACTGTTACATTTTCTGGGTTTATAAGTAGCTGATGTTGAGCTCGATTTGACTCCCAAACGCAACAGTAACCAACAATATTCAAATGTGGCTAATCGATGCATCTTCCTTTCAAAAAAAGCTTCAATCGTGTCTATGGCTAGCAACAAATGCAACATCAGCAAAAAGAAATCGAGCAACAATTTGGGAAAAAAGTTTTTTTACATGAAAATAGGGTTCATTACAAATCACATCGAGACAGTTACAGAGACTATTACAGATCTCTAATCCCACCTTGTTCATTACAAATCTCAAACTTCACCTTGTTCATTACATATCTCAAATCACCGTAGACCTCGTTATGTTCTTCGATCTATAGGTCCTTCCTTGCATCACATTGGAATTACTGATGAAGAACACATGAGGAGGATGTTGAAATCGACAAAATCAGAGGGGAACTTTTGCTTCTAGTGGTGTTTATGGTTTAGGTTTCATTTGTACTTTTGATTTGTATAACGAGTCTACAAATAAATTGTTTTAAAAAATTGGGATCAGAATGGGTATCCACATTTTTTAGATGCAAAATATATTTTAAGGATTAGTTGGTATTTCTTATCTGGTTCCAATTTGGAGGTTTGATTAGAATGGGTATTATTAGAATGAGGTGTAGAATATTCAGAAAAAATTATAGACTAGGGGGTAAAATGGTCATTTCAGAAATTCAGACTGTTTATTCAGTACAACAACCGAACAACAACTTATTTGCTATCATACATACTACTTTATCAATACAGACAACTTTATCCATACAGGTCTTCATAGAAAACGAACCGAACAACTCCTAAGCCAACCTTCTTTTTATCTTCATCACTCCATTGTCTTATTTCCTTAATAGCATAACGTTCAGGGACAGCAGAAGTGGTGGCAGTAGCTAGAACGACAACTATGATTGTGAAAGGTTCATAAGGGCCATTTGCTACATATTCGGGTATAGTGGGATCTACACCTTCTAGAAATAGCATCATTCGATTTTTCCAGAGAGCAAAGTTATCTCTGCTAAATCGAGGAGGTTTTGAGAGAGAACCATTATCATAGTAGTTTGTGTTTTTGTTGAGTGCCATATTAAGAATAGCAAGGAAGAGAATAAAGCAAGATCTTGTTTATGAGATTAAACAATCTGCTCTAATACCACTTGTTGGTCCCGAAGGTTCTTAACAAGTTTGTAGAAGAGAGGGGGAGGGGGGTTGAATACAAACACACATAATTTTAAAGTTTAATAAATTTTTTATTGATAAATCAAATCACAATTTACAAGTTTGTTGCGGAATAAGGTTAAGTAAAACCTAATCTAAACAAACTTAAGAATCACTAAGAAGGTTGCACTAGAAATAGAGAATAGGGGATTGGGAGAATATAGAAAACAAGGATTTCTATATATTTAGAAAGATGAAGGCTACACTCAGATGGAGTGTTAATCTTTCTATTTATACCCTATGCATTAAATGCATGGAAGAGTACTTTACACGTGTCCTTCATTGGTTGGTTGCATGGGTCTGACTTTAGGAGACATGCTTTCGGCCGTATGATGAACAGTGTAGTTGACAGAGTTGTTGTACGAATTGCTGCAGAGGTATGTCTATTCTGACAATCGTACGATGTGTGCAAGGGTAAGACAAAAGAGACTTGAGGCATAAGCTAAGTGATCATCAATCGCTGAATATCTCTTCCTTCGGAGATATAAAGAAGTTCAGCTATCGCTGAAGCTTTTCCTCGGGTTACTTCGCGTGTGTAGACTTGTCTTGGCTTCACTGATATCCGCATCAGGTCATGAGTAGACTTATCTTTGTTCAGCAGCTTTGTCTTCGATTCAGCAGTGAACATCTTTTGTCACGAAACTTGTCTTCAGGGATTACGTCTTACTGTTTACAAGAGAAATCATCAGCGATACTGAACATACTCAGTATTTGATCACTGATGAAGAAACACAAATACATATGAATGTTTATAAGAGAGATCATCAGTAATAACTAAACAGACTCAGTATGATCGCTGATGATGAAACACTAATACATAATGTTAGACGTAATTTTCACTAAGTATAGAAAAGGGTCATTATCAAATCACTGAGAGAGTTGGATCAACATGGTAGTTTCGTAAAATACGCGGGATGAGTTCATATGTGAACATGTATGATTCATATACGAACTATACGTTCATATGTTAATCAGTTAATTAGTTCATGTGTGAATCACAAAGGTTCATATGTGAATCTGATAATTAGTTCAACTGATTCACATATGAACCTACAGTTAATTAGTTCATATATGAATCACAAAGATTCATATATGAATCAGTTAAAAGAGTTCATATGTGAATTACACTGGTTCACATATGAACATATAGTTCATATGTGAATCATACAGGTTCATATATGAACTTGTCACATGTATTTATAAAAACTACGAAATTGTTCTTATATTTTTGGAATAGCCGTAACTTTTGACTAGTCAAAACCGCAATTGTTGACCAGTCAAAGACGCAATTGTTGACCAGTCAAATCCGATCTTGACCATATGAAAGGCTAGGATTACTTCTCTATTTCTCATACATTATCATTTCTCAAATGAACGTAAGACTATATATATATATATATATACACATATGTAGAGGGAGGATAATGCGAGAAACAAACTAATTTGCGAGAAGGCGAGAAGGAATGTGAGTCATATAATTTATTAATTAAAAATACCATAAATAAAAAATAAAAAATAATTTTAAAAATTAGGATAATTATCATTTTAAATCGAATAAACCCTTGAAATTCTCATTATATCTTTTAGATTCATTTATTTTTTAATTTCAATTATTATTTTACTAATTTTTTTTCTTAGAAATATACCTTTAATAAAAAAATCACAATTTTAACCAAATATCACATGTGATATCATTATATGAATATTTATTCATATCACATATCATATTATCACATTTGATAAATGTATATATTTTAGTTAATCATATGTGATTATTGATACTTATATTTATAGATCTTTTTGTGATGTAAATATTATCACATGTAATAATTGTATATATTTTAGTTAATCATATGTGATTATATATATTTATATTTATAGATCTTTTTGTGATGTAAATATTATCACATGTGATTATTCGTCACTTATATTCAGACATATATTATCATATGTGATATTTACAAAAATTCATCTTGTGGGATCATATATGATACATAATAATTGATCACATGTTAAGTTAATCACATGTGATTCAAAACGTTAATCCAAAAAATAGAGAAAAAAATGGTGAAATAAATAATGAATTAGTTATGAATATCACATGTGATTTTTGATGAAAATTATGATTTTATCTACAAAATAATATTATAAATTTGATAAAAAAACTATTATTTAATTAAAATTAAAAAATAAATAAATTTTAAAGATATTATGAGATATTTAAGGATTTATCCAATTCAAATTGTAATTATCCTAATTTTTAAAATTAATTTTTTTTATTTAAGATATTTTTTAATGTTAGGAATTGTGTAACTTCGAGATGGTATCGAGACCGGATAAACTTAAGAATCGTGTTGGAAAAACACTTTCCAAATACAATAATTCGACCCTATAAGCCTTGAGTTCACGAACTTTGTATTGGGATAATTCTTAAGATTTCTCTCTTTTTCAAAGGCTGTGAAAAGAGATTTTTCGTATATCCTCAGATTCTCATATTACATGTTTATATAGAAGATCGACATGGCGGTTAGGCGGTTAAAAGCGGTTAGGCGGTTAGGCGGTTATTGGCGGTTATACAACGGTTATAACCATAAATGGATAAGATTAAAAAGTTGTTATAACCGAATTGTATAAGCTATCAGTGACAGCAATCAACCATCAACAACACCTATCAGCGATAGCCTTTATAATTTCTAAAACACGACTTAAATAAATTTATAAGTCCTCTAGAACTTCAACCCCTCTTAAGATAATAAAGGTAACATTTGTAAGTGTGCACTCCGCACCTTCTAACTTACGTATGTTTACCTTATCGTCTTAATCGATCTCAAGTAAATCACAATTACACCAAAATGTTTGATGACACTAAAATCACCAACATTCCTCCCCCATTTTAGTGTAATCCTTTGATTCACTATTCAATCATAAACATGTAAAATTCAAACAAATGCATAAATGAAAATGTCACGAAGATTGAATTTTCATTTTAGTATATTACACATTCCAAATATTCGAGAATCGGGGTGTTCTAAGAATTGAACCCATCAACCCATTTGAATACATGAAGATAATATACACATATGTTCGTACAAATCTAGATAACACACTTGACACATTTGTAGAGGCCTTGCGTCCATATCCATTCATGAACGTATAGAAAGCCAAGTCGAAAACTTTCTTGAAGCGGCCACACTTCACGTCCACTTAGGTGATTCTTTTATGTCTTGCACCTGCATATGCAATTTTTCAAAAGAATCATTAAGAAATAATTTTTCAACCTTACAGCACTTGCAGGTCTAAGCACATACCTTGGGATGATATTATCATGTGCTTCAATTTTATTACTAAGCCTTCCACATTGAATTCAACCTTTAACGTTGTATTAAAGGGGAATTGGGTATCTTATTAATAAATATTTATATGGACTTTAAACCCATCCCGATCACAGACTTGTGCACTAAACCCCTTTGTTAAATGGTCGGCTAAATTATTATGAGTTCTAACAAATTCTACGGATATCACCCCATGCATGATTAATTCTCTAACCATGTTATGTCTTACTCCCAAGTGCCTTGATTTTCCATTATATACTTGGCTATATGCCTTAGCCAAGGTTGCAGCACTATCACAATGAATACAAATCGGTGATATCGGTTTCGGCCACAAAGGAATCTCGTATATTAAATTCCTTAGCTACTCCGCCTCTTTACCCGCGGCCGCCAAGGCCACAAATTCAGATTCCATGGTGGAATTTGTGATGCAAGTTTGTTTCTTTGAGGCCCAAGAAATGGCACCTCCACCGAGCAAAAATGCCCATCCACTAGTAGAAGAATGATCCTCTACATTGGATATCCAACTCGCATCCGTGTAGCCTTCGATTACCGAAGGAAACCCGATATAAGTGATACCATAATTCATGGTTCCCTTTAAATACTTGAATACTCTTCTTACCGCTTGCCAATGATGAGCACTCAGTCTACTAGTAAATCGACTCAACCTACCAACGGCGTAAGCAATATCCGGGCGTGTACTAGTCATTGCATACATCAAGCACCCAATTGCTTTAGAGTATTCTAATTGTGAAACCGCTTCACCCTCGTTGGGCATAAGCTTCTCACTTGGATCCAACGGAGTACTTACGGGGGAACAATTTAACATGTTAAACTTCTTTAACACTTTCTCTACATAGTGAGATTGTGTTATGGCCAAACCTTTGTTCTCCCGTTTAATCCTTATTCCAAGGATCACTTCGGCCTCCCCCAAATCCTTCATCGAGAATTGGGATGACAAAAATTCTTTTGTCAAGTCGACTTGTCTTTGGTCAGTGCCAAAGATTAACATGTCGTCTACATATAAACAAATTATGACGCCTCTACCGGAATCGTCAAATTTGCTATACACACACTTGTCCGATTGATTTAAACGAAAACCATAAGACAAAACAACTTCATCAAACTTTTGATGCCACTGTTTTGGGGCTTGTTTCAAACCATAAAGTGATTTAATTAATTTACACACTTTATGTTCATTCCCTGGCATCACAAAGCCTTCTGGTTGCTTCATGTAAACCTCCTCCTTTAAATCACCGTTAAGGAATGCCGTCTTGACATCCATTTGGTGAATTACCAAGTTATTAATAGCCTCCAATGCTATTAATAATCGAATAGTGGAGATTCGAGCAACCGGTGCGTAGGTATCGAAATAATCGATGCCTTCTTTTTGCTGAAAACCTTGTATTACCAACCGAGCTTTAAACTTATCGATAGAACCATCAACTTTCATTTTTTTCTTGAAAATCCATTTGCAACCCAATGGTTTGCAACCCGGTCGTAAGTCGGCCAACACCCACGTGTTATTACCCATGATAGATTCCATCTCATCATTTATTGCCTCCTTCCAAAAGGCAACATCTTGAGACTTCATAGCCTCATCATAGGTTCTTGGATCTTCCTCTATGCTCCAACAATAAGCATATTGAGATCCAATTTCATCTCGTGAACCTTCAACTAAGTACAGTTGAAAGTCGGGACCAAAAGATTTCTCAATCCTTCCTCGTTTACTTCTTCGAAGCTCGAGAAATTCCAAAGGAGTTTCCTTTTCTTTTCCACTATCTTTGATTCCACTCGTACTTGGAATCATGTCTTTTGGTCTCGGTATCGAAGTAAATCGATTCTCATCGAAAATGGCACCTCTCGATTCTATTACGGTATTAACCGAAACAGAATCGTTGGGTTCGATGACATAGAACCGATATGCCTTAGAATGGTCGGCATATCCGATAAATATACAATCGATTCCTCTTTCTCCCAATGTCTTCCTTTTGGGATCCGGTAATCTTACCACGGCTCGGCATCCCCAAACTCGTAAATAATTCAAGTTTGGTTTCTTCTTGAACCAAAGTTCATAAGGAGTCATCTTACTCCTTTTGTTTGGTACCCGGTTTAAAACGTAACAAGCCATCAACATGGCTTCACCCCAAAATCCGTCACTAAGACCGGAGTAGGATAACACCGAGTTAACCATTTCTTTCAGAACTCGATTTTTCCGTTCCGCAACACCGTTTTGTTGAGGTGTGTACGGTGTCGTGGTCTCGTGAATAATTCCAACAGACTGGAAAAATAGAGGATCGAAATATTCACCACCTCTATCGGTTCTTAACTTTTTAATTAAAATATTTTGCTGCAATTCCACTTCGGTTTTATAAATTTTAAATTTTTCTAAAACTTCATCTTTCGAATGAAGTAGAAAAACGTAACTAAATCTCGAAGCGTCATCTATAAATGTAGCAAAATACTTTTTATTTCCAAGTGAAGGAGTCGCATGCAAATCACACAAATCACTATGGATTAAATCCAAAACCATAGATGATCTTTTAATTTTAGGAAAAGGTTGACGTGTGATTTTTGTAAGCATGCAAGTCTTACACTTTTCAATATTTAAATCAAAGGAAGGAATCATGCCATCCTTGGACATTTCATGCATTCTTTTATAATGCACATGTCCAAGTCTGGCATGCCACAAAAATGAATTTTCATTCTCAACCAAACACACAGAATTATCACAAGCAAATTTATTAATTAGATTCAACATAAACATACCATAATTCAAATATCCAAATCCAACAAACACACCACGTCGCGATTAGGTATACTTATCGCTTTCGAATACTTGTTTGTAACCCAACTTGTTCAACATACTACCGGAGACTAGATTCTTCCGGATTTTCGGTACAAATAAAACATTATTTAAAGTTAATAAATTCCCAGAGCTAAAAGTAAGATCCACACGACCACGACCCAAGATTGGAGCACTAGACTCGTTGCCCATATGCAAGACCGATCCATCTTCCACCGGTTCGAAGTTCTTAAACCATTTTTTATCCTTGCACACGTGACTCGTGGAACCAGAGTCTATCCACCATGCGATATCATCATCCTGTACATAAAATGCATAGGAAATTAGTGGTACATAATTCTCACTTGAATTATAAGAAAAGATCGAATTTTAACCTTGATTTGGGGTTTGGTCGTTCGACCCTTGTCCCGCCCCACTCGTACTCGCTCCATTCTTGTTTCCTTTACCAACTCGACAATCTCGTTTGAAATGTCCGGTTCGACCACAAATCCAACAAGTCATTTTCGACTTTTTGTTGGGTCCGTGTTTGGGGTTGTCGAACATCCGCTTTTTACCTTTGTCGAACTTCCTTTTGGTCGTGTTCTTACGCTCCTCAACCATGTTGACATTGGATAAACTTGGGACATCCTTATCCTTGGTCTTACCACTTTCTTGAACACGTAATGATTCCTCAATACGTAAGTGGCTGCCAAGTTGCACCAAAGAAAGTTCTTCCTTTTTGTGTTTAAGTATGTGTTTGAAATCTTTCCATGATGGTGGCAACTTGTCAATTATACTCGAAACCGATATGGATTCATCCATATTCATATGGTGTTGAGTAAATTGACCAAGGATCCGGAGCAATTCGTTGTATTGCTCCATAACGGGTCTGGAATCGATCATCTTGTAATTGTTAAAATTACTTACGAGGAACTTTTTACTCGAAGCATCCTCGGCCATGTATTTCGATTCCAAAACATCCCATAATTCCTTGGATGTTTCTATATTCTGGTAAATATCAAATAAAGCATCAGACATACCGTTAAGAATATGCCCACGACATATGTAGTCATCGTTCTCTCACTTGTTTCTACGTCGGACCGCCTCCAGAGTTGAATCTTCAAGAATCTCGGGCATCGGGGTGCTAAGAACATACACGACCTTCAAAGTGGTGAGGAGGAAGTGCATCTTCTTTTGCCACCGACGAAAGTCGTTTCCTTGAAATTTCTCTAGTTTGCCAAACTTCGAAGTCATATCGCGAACGGACTCCTCTCGATTCGCCATTGTTAATTAATCAGAAAATTGTTGTATTTGAATGTTAGGAATTGTGTAACTTCGAGATGGTATCGAGACCGGATAAACTTAAGAATCGTGTTGGAAAAACACTTTCCAAATACAATAATTCGACCCTATAAGCCTTGAGTTCACGAACTTTGTATTGGGATAATTCTTAAGATTTCTCTCTTTTTCAAAGGTTGTGAAAAGAGATTTTTCGTATATCCTCAGATTCTTATATTACATGTTTATATAGGAGATCGACGTGGCGGTTAGGCGATTAAAAGCGGTTAGGCGGTTATTGGCGGTTATACAGCAGTTATAACCATAAATGAATTAGTTATGAATATCACATGTGATTTTTGATGAAAATTATGATTTTATCTACAAAATAATATTATAAATTTGATAAAAAAATTATTAATTAATTAAAATTAAAAAATAAATAAATTTTAAAGATATTATGAGATATTTAAGGATTTATCCAATTCAAATTGTAATTATCCTAATTTTTAAAATTAATTTTTTTTATTTAAGATATTTTTTAATGTTAGGAATTGTGTAACTTCGAGATGGTATCGAGACCGGATAAACTTAAGAATCGTGTTGGAAAAACACTTTCCAAATACAATAATTCGACCCTATAAGCCTTGAGTTCACGAACTTTGTATTGGGATAATTCTTAAGATTTCTCTCTTTTTCAAAGGCTGTGAAAAGAGATTTTTCGTATATCCTCAGATTCTCATATTACATGTTTATATAGGAGATCGACGTGGCGGTTAGGCGATTAAAAGCGGTTAGGCGGTTATTGGCGGTTATACAGCGGTTATAACCATAAATGGATAAGATTAAAAAGTTGTTATAACCGAATTGTATAAGCTATCAGTGACAGCAATCAACCATCAACAACACCTATCAGCGATAGCCTTTATAATTTCTAAAACACGACTTAAATAAATTTATAAGTCCTCTAGAACTTCAACCCCTCTTAAGATAATAAAGGTAACATTTGTAAGTGTGCACTCCGCACCTTCTAACTTACGCATGTTTACCTTATCGTATTAATCGATCTCAAGTAAATCACAATTACACCAAAATGTTTGATGACACTAAAATCACCAACATTTAATTACTAAATTATGTGGCTCATATTCATTCTCGTATTCTCGCAAATTGACTATCTTCTCGTTTAAACATGTCCTACATATGTATATAATATATATATATGTATATATAAATATGTGTATATATATATATAATTTACTAAAACATGTTTTATTATTAATTTAAATAAAATTAATATCTAAATAAAACCAAGTTCTTATTTTAAATATTAATATAATAAAATAGACTTTGCTTTTATTTCCAATTTAAATGTTAAAATCATATCAACTTCCTTATTTTGAATACAAAAATTTTGGATTAAAAATAAAAACTAAATTAATTTCATTTTAATGCATGTTTCTTAAATTCAAGAGCAAAATATATTTAAAAAAATCAGTATTCTTATTCAATTTTCATTTTACAAAACACGTTTTCAAAATATACAATTTTTTTTACTTTAAAAATTTTACAAACATAAAATATAAGATAAAATTTTATCAAATATTTTTAGAGGAAACTACTAATTTGATCCCCATGGTTTGTAAAAAACAATATTTTTTGTTCTTGTAGTTTCAAATTTACAAAAGAGCCATTATGGTTTGCAAAAACTTTTGAATTTGGTCCCTTCCTCTAACAATGTTTAAAAAATTATGTTAAAGGAGAAACTTTTTCGTTCTTTTATCTATTATTTTTGTCTTATCTATTCAAAACCCACAGGGACCAAAGTTATAAGATCAATTTTGATTGAGTAAAAAAGAAAAGAAAATTTGATAAAAGAACGGCATTCCCCTCACTCAACGGAATTATTTAATAGCCATTAAAGGAAGGAACCAAATTCGGACGTTTTTACATAGCACAATGATCATCTCCTAATTTTAAGTTGTAGGGACACAAAGTGTTACCTTTTAGAATCCACAGGGACCAAATTTGTAGTTTACTCTATCTTTTACAAAGAATACCATGTGCAACCTTCGATGCTAAATCGATTCTCGTCCCCATGTCTTCCTAAATTTTAATATAGTAATAAAAACAATAAATTTGGTATGTAAATATCATTTTTTTATTAATTAAAACAAATAAAAGTGACAATTTGTGAAGGGGAAGACTAATTGCACATTTAACTTTGCTAAATGGACCGATATGATTAATTTTCTCTTCACACACATCAACATCAAAATCTGCTTTTTACATTTCCAATGCTTGAATTACATTCCCAATGCACGAATTGACCTGATTTTGACATAATTTTGGTGCAAATAGCACTCCCCTTTGTGAAGCACATAGAGACCAAAAAACATAGATATGGGTACTTCCATAAAGGGGAAGCATGTTAGACAAAGCCTGCATTCGACTATTATTACATCACTACTTTTGCTTCTTAATTATTTACATCAAAATATTTTGTGTCTTTTTTCAATCATTTAGGTTTTTATTTTGGTTACAAAATTTTGAAGAAATTACTTTAAACATGAAGAATATCGAACCTTAGATCAGGATTCATGTTTTTAAAATCCGAATGAGATAAAATTCAGTCCATTTTTCTTTGACTATGGAATTTGGCTTCTCTTTTTGATCTCTTGTGTTTGTAAACATTAGGAAAAGTAAGGTGAAATCTTCGTATTTCCTTAATTTTTCGTTGTCAATAATTACAATAACTATTATTATCGGTCAAAATGTGTATGAAATACGAAAAATTGAATGTTTGTTGTAGTAGTTAAGAAAAAAATTATTATGATACTAAGTAGAAACTAAGGGGCCGTTTACTCAAAACTTACCCGGTAAGCAGTTATCGATTAAATTCAACGCTATCACTTACCTTATTGGGTAAGATTTTAGTCCATCAAAATGGTATCGTAGGCAAAAAATTACTTGGTAAGCGCTAATCGTGTAAGAGTTGTCGCCCTCACTTACCGGGTAAAACTCTCGACCATTGTTTTCGTTCTTACCGGGTAAGATTATTAGTCATTGTCATACTATCGATTAAGGTAATATAAGGTGGCATTTGTTTTTTAAGAGGCGCTGAAGTCTGAAGTCTGATTTCACTTCAGATTTTTAAGAGGTGGTGCTGAAATCTGAAATATGAATCAATAAGACTGTTTGTTTTTGTAAACTGACAAATGTATGAATATGTGTAATTGTCTATTTTATTCCTAAAAAATTCGACTTAAATGCGTCAATTGAAGTGAGCATCGATGATCGAAGGAGGAAACGAAAAAAAAAAAAACAAAAGAATGATGCTAGCAGATTTGCGAGGTTGTGGAGTTTTAATCATATCTCACACACCGAAACTCCGATTTAAGTGATTCAAGATGTTCCGGAAAGCCAACACATAGGTCTACAATCTTCGCGTTTTGTGTTTTCGCAAATTCGGAGTGCATCTGGGCTAAAACTGACGTTGAAATAAAAAAAAATGGTGTTGGACAGAATAAGAGGTAATTAAGTGGCTAGGTTATCACTTAATTTATCAGAGGACATTAAAGGTTAAGAGATTCTGAAAAGAAAGAAAAAACAAACAGTCTAAGGGACTTTTTGTTTACCTCTTAATGGTTCCATTAAGAGGCAACCTCTGAATTACTAAGAGTTGAATCTTGTTTGGCAAGAAAAGAGTCTGTCTCTTAATGGTTCTAAAACCCTTTGAATGATTTTGTATCTTGGGTCTCCCCTAACCATTAAGCGCCCTGATTTCATTATGAACAATTACCAAACAATCATATTTCATTTTGCATTATATCATAAGAGCCTCTTAATCATTATGACCACTTAATTATTCTGCACCAAACCATTCAGCAACTACCAAACAACCCCTAAATTGTCTTATGTCTGACCGAATCATACATAAGTGGTAAATAAGAGCTTTTAAAAAAAAACAAACACCACCTAACTTGGTAAGCTTGGAAATCGCTTATCCAAGTAAGCATTTGATAAACGACCTCTAACACAAACTTTGTATGTTGAATCATTTTGGCCTAATTTCATCTACATGACGTAGGATTAGTTTGATGGTGATAGTGAAGTCTCATTTCAACCTTTGATATTTTAATAAACAACTGTTCGCAATCATATTTTGAGATGCTCCTCACTGCTTGTTGGAAGAACAAGCCGACCCGTTCTTGGTAGAGATGGCCAAAAAACGGTCCTAGTTCAAGCCAGGCTATGCCCAAGTCGGTCCCGGTCTCAAACAGTGTTTTCGTAACCGGTTCCGGTGTAACCGGTCCTGGTCCCGACCAAAATACTTCGACCCGATTATGAGAACCGGTCCCAGTCTTGGCCTCGAACCGGACCCAAATCGGTCCCACTTAATTTTTTTTAATTTTTTAAAATTGAGTTTTAACATATAAAAATTATTTTTTGAAGAATTTGGTCAATCAAATACACTAACAAATACGTTTTTATTATAATTGGGTTAATCAAATACACTAAAAAAATACATTTTTGTTATAAGAATTTGGTCAATCAAGTATAATTTAAAATATTTAATTGGGTCAATCGAATACACTTAAAAATACATTTTGGTCTTCAATCAAACACATTTAAAAATATACTTACAAGTACTTCTAAAAATAGATTTAAAAATAAAAAATCGGACCGGTCCTTGTTTTTGGTGGAATGTTGTAACTGGGCCGGGACCGACAGTCTCAAACCTGTCCCAAATGATCCCAAGGCGGGCTAGACCCAAGTCTGTCCCAGGTGCCTATTTAGCCAACTCTAGTTTTTTTTTTTTTTGGGAAAGGGTGTCTTGAGCCTTTGGCCCAGACTAATCCCTTGGCAATGAAACCGACTGCTAAAGCATGCAGCCCTGAGGTTATACCCAGTGGCCACAAAGTTGCGAATGCAGGGAATCGAACCCGAGTTGAACGCTATGAACTCCCCAGGAGATTACCGCTACACCACAAGCCTTGTGGTTTTAGCCAACTCTAGTTCCTGGTGAAGGACGGGCTGGGCTTGTGGAAAATAGGAGCCCCAATTTTTTTTAGTTATGCCTGTCTTATAATTAAAATTTAGCGTTATAAAATTAGGCCCAATCTTTGTAAGACCAAAAGCCTTTGCCAAATGTAATTGAATTTCTATCAGATTTGAAGAGGGACGCAATGGAGAAATAGAGAAATCTGCACAAGCCAACCTTCCAATTTTCAGCAACGATTCTCTTCAATCACGATGGAAAATCCAATGTATTTTCTTTAATTTGATTGTTTATATACTTTGATGTTGATTTAATTCTTTTCTCCAACATCTGAATTCTCACATCTCACTTCTAAATTTCTGATTTCATCAACCACTTTCATGTTCAATTGCTCTTTCACTACAAGAAATTGGGAATTCTTATCCACATTGTCTCTAAGGTAAGCGTTTGCTTATTAATTTCTCTGTATTTGTGCGTGTGTTTGGTTGTTTCAGTTTTGAGTTTCAATTTTTTATCATTGTATTTAATAAAATGGAAATTCTGTTTTTGTCAATTTGTGTGCATGACAGGGTGTTCAAAAAACCCGTCTCAAACCAAGTCAATCCGGACCATTTTTAGGGGTTTGAGAGGTCTGGCGGTTCGGTCCGGTCTGAAAAATACCGGTCTGGTCTGCGGTTTAACCTTTTTTTTTAGCCGTCTGGACCGAACCGACCGACAAAAATACGCATGTTTTAATCATATTTAGTTTTCATGTTGTAGCTCAACTTTTATGGCTTAATTAAAAAAAAAATTGTCACAGAATTATGCCTTTAGTTTTCATTTTCTCAATTGATTGTGTTATCTAAATTGACAAAATTCTTAGATCCGTTAAAAATTCAAATCTAAATCCAAACCGTTCTTCGACTTTCTCAATATTTGTCCAAATTCAACAATTGTTGATGAATTTGTTTAACTTTTTTTCAACTTGCTCAATGTTTTTTTTTAAATTTAATATATAAACGTTCTTTTATAGTTCGATATACTATTTTTTAATAACTTTATATTGGTAGAAATTTTATTTTGGATATAAAGTTTATGTTTTTTTAGTTTAAAGCCCATAAGAGGTCCAAATCGTCTAAACCGGTTAGACCAGACCGTTTTTTTGTGGTCCGGTTTGACCGGTTCGGTTACTTGCTACCAAACGCTCAGTTTGAAAATTTCCTAAACCGCCATTTGTGGTTTGGATGGTTAAACCGTTTACACCAGACCGCGAACACCCCTAGTTTGTGACTGTATATTTGAACGACATGTGTGGTGGTGATTTTTGAGCTTCCTTCAACACTATGCTATGAGTAATTAAGTATATATTATGTTGTGTGTATATTGGATTTAGTGGGTGCAATAACACATAGTGTATTTGGCTAGTGTGGTGGAGAAGGGAACAACTTTTTTTGGATCACATTATATTTGTCTAAGGGGCTATTTGGCAGTTGCTGAATGGTTTGGTGCAGAATGATTAAGAGGATCTTATGATATATAGTGCGAAATGAAATATGGTTGTTTGTTAATTGTTCAAAATGAAATCAAGGCTCTTAATGGTTAAGGCAGGGTCAAGATACAAAATCATTCAGAAGGTTTTGGAACCATTAAGAGGCAAACCTTTTTTTTGCCAAACAAGATTTACCTCTTAACGATTCAGAGATTGCCTCTTAATGAAACCATTAAGAGGTAAACAAACAGTCCCTAAGTTTAAGCCACTTAATTTTCTATGAATCTACATTTTTTTGCTATGTTTATGGTATTTTCTCATATAAAAATCCACTTTAATTCTTTTAATCAATTACTAAGGGGTTGTTTGGCAATTGCTGAATGGTTTGGTGCAGAATGATTTAGTGGTCAGAATGATTTAAGAGGCTCTTATGATATAGTGCAAAATGAAATACAGTTGTTTTTTAATAGTTCAACATGAAATCAGGGCTCTGAATGGTTAAGGGAGGGTCAGGATACAAAATCATTTAGAGGGTTTTGGAACCATTAAGAGGTAGGTTTTTTTTTTTGCCAAACAAGATTCACCTCTTAACGATTCAGAGGTTGACTCTTAATTGAACCATTAAGAGGTAAACAAACAACCCCTAACCTTTTCCAACTTTTCTTTAAATCTACATATTATAGTTTATTGAATACCGAAGTTTACTTCTTTAGTTCTTCGATAGTTCATAATCTTTATACCACGACTCAGGTGATTTCATTTCATTTATACTTTAAGTTTGTTCAAATTAGCGATACTATGTATTGAAAAAGATTTATTGGATGATTTAGATACCATTAATGATGATTTTACGGCTATAAATGCTCGAAGAAGTTGTTTTGTATGAATTGTCAGTATTTGTTGTATACAATTTTACTTTTGATAATAAAAAACATTTGTGGTTTGTTGTTTATAACTATTTTCATCATTGGTCTTTAAAAATTGTGTTTTCGGTCACAATGGTTTGCATTTTATTTCGATTACATCTAAAGTTAGAAAATTCCATTAAGCTAGGTGGTTATATGGTTTTTTAGCTTTTTTTTTTCCTAATTTTTTAACTTTTCTTAAAGAGTAAATTATTTGATAGGGTTGGGTTATTTTGTTAAACCAATTTATTGTACTAACCTTATTAATCCAAATAACAACTATTGATCTTAACATTAACGGTGGAAGTTAATCATACCTAAAAAAATTAATTATAAAATAGTAAATTGAGTAATTAATATAATGAACATGTATGTTTGGAGGTATTGGGGGAAAACTCATTTCTTTTAAAATTTGTAACCTACGCATTAAACAGAAATATAGTATATCCCTTTCATTATTGTTCATATGTATTCATATCAAACCAATAATGATTCTTCATATGTGTGCATGACACATGATTGGTTTCATAGTTGTTCATGTTTTGGACATTCAACTGATGAAACCATTGATGTGAAAGTGCACATTCATGGTTTCATAATCGTTTATGTTTGGTAAATTGAACAATATTAACCCAATTTTTTAAAACCCCAATATTTGCATAGCCAGTGTGTGAACTGATTAAACCATCCAACAACAATCAAGTTTAACCTCTTTTAATTATTGTTCATATGTCTTCATCTCACTCCACTAATGCCATTTCATATATGTTCATGACACATTATTGGGTTCATAGTTGTTCATGGTTGGTAAATTAAGAATTAACTAATAAGAACATATAGAGAAGTCGAGACCCACTTGAAAAGAATAAGGAATCACAGCGAGAACATTTGATTGCCTCATAGAAGTGCAAACAAAAGCCAGACCCAAAGTGAGGCATGAGACATAATACAATCAAATGTTTTGCTATAAAATTGATCACCAACCTGCCATTGTTGATAGTCTCATACTATGACTTCATAACAGCCATAACATGTTGTCTTTCGGCATACGTAGAGTAATGTGCATAATATCCCAATAAGAATGCCTAAATCTGACATCGTGAGTGGTCAAAAGTTCATTTCATCCTCATTAAGAACACTATCAAACATGAATCATGAAGATTTTTTTAAAATTAATACTATGGCTAAAATCAAGGTTCATAAATTATCTGTAACTCCTCAAATAAATAGAAGTTACAAATATCTAAATAAAAAATTCCAATCCTACCCCCATTTAATTATTACACATGGATTACAATTTACAAACCAAAACTCAAGATGAATTCTTATTGATTAGAGATTGTTAGTAAAGTTAATACAAAATGTATGTTTAACAAAATAACTTCCCTCTTATTTGGTAATATTACCCCTAACTTGACGAACTTTTCTAACTTTGTTAATCTTAAGGACACAAAACTAAATGAAATAGAAACCACAATAACTAAAAAAAAACGAAAATAATTATAAATAACAAACCACATGAACACCAAAAACGTAGTCTACTCTTAGGGGTTGTTTGTTTTTTTAAAAAAAACTCTTAATGGCTCTTAAGTCTGAATCATTCAGACCTTTTTATATACCACCTCTTATTAATCATAACTAAAATAAGACTTCAAACTTTAGACGTCTTAAAAAACAAACGGCACCTTAATTTAATAAATCTTATAAAACACATCCTGCAATGATAAAACATAAAAAAATTCAAAACGAAAAAATATTTTGTTTTATATTTCTAACATATATTATATATATATATAGTTTAATAAAACGATTATTTTAAAATATTTATATAATAATAAAAAATGGTTTTATGTTTACATTTTATAGCGTCCTGTATTTATGTGGTTTATATTTTACTAGAAGTGTACTCGCGCAATGCCGCCAGATACATCACGATTTTATGTTTCATTTTATTTTCTATTTTTTGTCGATTTACATTACGATTTTGATTGGTTGTGAGAGAGCGATAATGATTTTTTTATATAAATTTGTTTAATTTAGACTTAATAATATAATGTAATTTATTTTGGTTTAATAATATATTTTTTTTATAAAATATTCTGTTAGATTTTTTTAATTATATTTTATATTTTTATTCTATATTTAATTATGCTAAGAGTTATTTTAGGGGAGTTAATTTGGGAAATGATTTTAAGAGAGTTAAAATGGTTAGAGATAATGATTGAAAATTAATAAATAGCATTAGATGTAATACATTAAGCTTTAAGACTTGTTTTTAAGAGTTTTTTATGCCATCTTTATAATATAGTATAGATAACGTCCAATCCTAGTAACGAATGGTTTGGCCTTTTTTAACCATTTTTGTTTTCCCTTAAAAAATAAATAAGAATATCTTTTAGTATTATATCATATTTTATTTAATAATATATTATCCGAACATAATATATATACACCAGGAAAAGTTTAACAGAGAAATATAAAAATGTTGTAAATGAGAGAGATAATCTTAAAAATTTTAATGGTCAAGATCTTGAGGGGAAAACATATAAAAAAACTAAATTATGATTAATTTAAAAACACCCAAAAAAATTTGATGAGGGGCATTTTAAAATATTTGTATAATTAAAACAATACACAAAATCACTAATCCGCATCTTAGATCATCCACATACATGAACTTCTAAAGAGGTTCATGTTGGAAAATAAGTTAGGAAAATAGGTGATGGAGCTATTGTGGACGTAAATAATAATTGGACAAATGTCCTATTTTGTGGAACTAAATAATAGATCTCGTTCACCTCCTTAAGGGATTTGAAACGAGCTAAAATTCGTCCAAAATAGAACTCGTATGAATGAGAAATTGAATCTCAAAGTGGACTCAATCATGTGGGTGTTATTGGGGAAAAGGGTTGTCCCACATTGGTAGGAACATGGAAGTCGGTGTATGGGTTAAAGCAAGCACCAAAACAATGACATCAAAAGTTTGACCATGTGATGTTGGAATGTGGATTTAAGATCAACGAATGTGATAAGTGTGTCTATTTTAAAGACTCAGATGGTGGGTATGTCATCTTATGTCTTTATGTTGATGACATGCTCATTATTTGCAATAATGACAATATGATCAAATCCACAAAGAATATGTTGAAGACAAGATTTGACATGAAAGATATGGGTCTAGTTGATGTGATTCTCGTAATTCAAATTTCGAGAACACATAATGGGCTCTTATTAAGTCAAGCCCACTATATAGACAAAATTCTCAAGAAGTTTAATGTTGGAGATACTACTATTGCAAGAACACTGATTGACACCATCCACCATCTACCTAAGAATAGAGGAGAAGGTGTTGCTCAAGTGGAGTATTCAAGAATTGTTGTTAGTTTGATGTATCTGATGAGTTGTACCAGGCCAGACTTAGCCTTTGCAATAAGTAGGCTGAGTAGGTATACTAGTAATCTAAGTTTCGAGCACTGGAAAAGCATAATCCGAGTGTTACGATACTTGAGGTATACCCGAGATTATGGGTTGCATTATACAAGGTACCCTGCAGTTATCGAAGGGTATAGTGATGCAAATTGAATATCTGACATGAAAGACTCCAAATCTACGAGTAGGTATGTCTTCACCCTTGGTGGTGCTGCAATTTCTTGGAAATCATCAAAGCAAATGATCACAGCCAGATCCACTATGGAATCTGAATTTATAACACTCAATAAGTGTGGAGAGGAAGCTGAGTGGCTAAGACAATTCTTGGAAGACATTCCAAGGTGGGAAAACCCGACATTTGCTATATGCATACATTGTGATAGTAAATCAACAATTAGGAGAGCACAAAGTGCTATGTACAATGGTAAGTCTCGACATATCCATCGAAGACATAACACCATAAGACAACTACTCTCTACAGGAGTTATCTCCGTTGACTATGTAAAGTCAAAGGATAACATTGCGGATCCGCTAACAAAAGGTTTGAATAGAGAGCTAGTAAGTAAGTCATCAAGAACAATGGGACTAAAGCCCTTGAATGAGCAAGTGAATACTAAGGAAACCCAACCTAGTTGACTAGAGATCCCAAGATAGGTTCAAATGGACAACCTAATTGTATACACTAGTTAGATCACTGTGGGGAATGTTTTTCTCTGGTCCTTTTTTCTAAATGTAACAGTGAATATGATTCTAGGATAAGCTTAAGGCTTTTTATGATCCTAGGAGGATCATCTATGCAAGAGAGAATTGGGGTCGCTTCGAAGGGAGTTATTTAGGGGCACAAATCCTAATAGCTCTTGCAGAACTAGGCAAATGTTCATGACCATAACGAACATGACAATGAGGACTGAGACTTGTCAGGAAGGATTCTGTGTGAAGTGTGTTATCGTCTACACAAACGGCAGAACAATTTTAAGACATCACGTCTACTGATCAACCAGTATACTAAGTACATTTCACAAGGGAAGGTTCAAAGGGGTAACCTACCTATCCTTTGCAGGATTTGAACGTTGAGGGTTTTTCGAGAGTGCATCAGTGTTCCGATCAATTTCTATTCATGTGGGGGATTGTTGGAAAATAGGTGATGGAGCTATTTTGGACGTAAATAATAATTGGACAAATGTCCTATTTTGTGGAACTAAATAATAGATCTCGTTCACCTCCGTAAGGGCTTTGAAACGAGCTAAAGTTCGTCCAAAATAGAACTTGTATGAATGAGAATTTGAATCTCAAAGTGGACTCAATCATGTGGGTGTTATTACGGAAAAAGGGTTGTCCCACATTGGTGGGAACATGGAAATAGAACAAGTTTATATATGATTTTGCAAATGGAAAGAATAAAATGTATTGAAGGAAAGTCTCCCTCACGTGCGTGCGCAGGGGGGGGTGCGACGTCTGGATCGGTTGAGCATCAATGTAACACCCTTAAATCTGAAGATAGCAACTTATTAAAATTTTCTAAATACATCAATAATTACTTCGACTACAAACACAATTTAAGAATTAACCTCAATACACACATTCATCCTATACATACAATATACGACAAGGACGGGTGCTACTAAAACCCAATAACAATTACTATCTCCAACCTGCGGAAGACTTCATCAACAACTTACCCTTGCATAAAGCTAAGGCTCAACTCTTCATGAGGCTACTAGAGTCTGAACCCCCAACTGGAACCTGATGCACATGCCGACAAATAAAAAGGTTAGGCTTAACGCCAAGTGAGCTCAAGAGTTTTAGCATGAATGAATATATCTTTAAAAAAAAAGGAATTCAGTTTTAAAGCAAGATCCTTAGAAATATTATACTTCAAAATGGAAACGACACATTTTCCCATAATATGCACTTTTAAAGACAATGCTCCCAACCACACATTTCTTGTAAAACGATGTAACCCATAACTCACCCAAAACGGGATCATAGTTCGATACTCAAATGTGCTAAAATGTAAATAATACTTCATAACTAGAGATGGAAATTTTACCCGACCCTAACGGGGCGGGGATTCCCCGCTTTAACGGGTAACGGGGCGGGGACGGGGATTTATTTTCATACCCGAAGCGGGGTCGGGGCGGGGTCGGGGATGGCATTACCCGCCCCTAATCCGTACCCGATTAAAATTTTTAATTTATTTAATATATGTACATAGTGTGTGTATAAATAAATATATATGTATATATGTATACGTTTATTCTTAAATGATAAATACATTTTTATTCTTAATATCGATAATTAATATAGTGACGATTTATTATAATTTTAATTTTTAAAATACATTTTTTTTATTTTTTTCACTAAACGGGTACCCGTCGGGTTCCCTAAACCCGTCGGGGATTCCTTCCCCCCGAACCCGTCGGGGATTAATCGGGGCGGGGTCGGGGACGGGGGGTTTAAACGGGGGTCGGGGATGGGGGATGCATTACCCGCCCAATACCCGCCCCGTTTCCATCCCTATTCATAACCCAAAACACCCAAAACTCGGGTGGGACATAGTACTCGACCCTTAAATAATGGAAAATAATCCATATAAAAATGATACGCCATTAAAACATGAAACTGAAGCTTAATACTCACGCGACCATAAAACGGAATGAAATCCAAATATTAAAGCATGAACAATTAAATATCCAAATACCGCGGGCCGACAACGGGGGGATACCCGTATCCGTTGAGAGCGGAGGAACACAAAAGTATGCCACTCAAACAACGTTGTCGCATGACACTTCACGACACGAACGACCAAGTGTCCCTACGACTCCTTGACAAGTTTCACCCAAGAGACAACTGACCTTAGCGAATACCACCAGAAATTATCGCCAAAGGCTCGACACACGGGGGATACACCGAATGCATTGCCCCACACGACGAAGGCCCCAAACGCCCATCAGAGAACTCCCCTCAGTCATGATAGCTCGACCGGGCTCAACCCTCCTAGTGCCTACTTGCAAAGACAAGGTCATAAACCATGAGTCCCGGAGTCCAACTCCGTACCACTCAATTGACCATCAAACAAGACTGACTTATGTGCCTATGGATCCAATGCAACACAGTCTAAGATTACATGACTATACCTGAATGACTAAAGCACTCGAGTCTGTAATTATCAATAACATGCAATAAAATGCATTAGTATGTAACTCATAGATTGGACTCTACATCGAGCCATTAAAACCGGACAAATGCCCTCAAGACTCTTTTAAACCAACACCGAGCTAAAGTGCTTGAAATCTATTTGACCAACAATTACCGGTCACCCAAATAATGAAATGTCTTTAAACAACGTTTACGAAGACACATACCTCAAAGACGAGATTAACCCAAAACTCAACACATAGTGGGACCAAAGGTTTTCCAAGGGGTTTATGAATGCAAATACACCAAAATGCATATAACATGAAATAGACTTCATTTGTACAAAATCGTCAAAGATGTATAACTCATAAAATAAATCTTACTTGTACAAAATCACCAAGAACACGTAATTCATGCTATTTAGTTGTTGAAATGTTCAAAACCCAATATAAGCATTTTAAGAGGTTAACACAACCCAAGTTTACCAAATATGAAAACTTATCAAAATACTCACACTTTGACAAATAACCAAGTAAAACATATTTTACTTCAAAATACTCAAAACTTATCAGCGGTTAATCATTTCATGTAAAACACTTTAAAATAAACATTTTGGCATGTACACCGTTTTCACAAATCAACTTGAACTCACCTTTCTAGATTTAGGCTAAATATAGATTTTACCCCACTTTGAGCTCCTTTGAAGAAACTTGAATCTTCAAGGTCAAAACTTCCAAAAACCTAGATCCATAAGCTTCAACCATCAAAACACATAACCAAACACTTAGAATCATTCCCCAACATTTTATACCAAATCCCCAAACGAGATCAAAACCCTAATTTCTCCAAAATCACCCAACCAAAAACTTAAGAAATAGAGTACTTGGAAACTATGAATGAAGCATTTACAACTTGATTAAAGTGTTAGAAAGAAGAAGGGATGAACTCACATTGGTGGGTTTTGAGATTTTCTTGAAGAAGACAACAATGGAGATGATGAGATGGTAGCTCCTTGAATCCTAGACTTCCAAGACCTTAGATGATGATGGAATGCTTCAAGATCAAAGTAAATGTCCATGGAAATGGTTGAGGTTCGAACCAATGTGATAGGAATCTGTTTGGGAGAGAAAAGGAAGAGAGTGGAAGTGAGAAAATGGGATAGGGGGATGAAAATCGCAACTTTTAACACTCTGGTACCCGTAGGCTATAGTGCCAGGCTATTGTGCCAGTGGCACAATCGCTGGCACAATCGCCGAGATTGTACCGTGAGGTCATTGACCTTGGCTATAGTGCTAGGCTATTGTGCCAGTGGCACAATTGCTGGCACAATCACCAGCTCTGGCTATTGTGACGGCTATAGTGACATTGTCACAATCGCTGTCACAATAGCCAAGAGGGTACCGAACGCCGTTTTGGCCATAACTTCTTCATTTTAGCTCCGATTTCGCTCCGGAAGGAACTGTTGGACTCGTAATTGAATCCTTTATCCATCAAGACTATAAAATCTAAGATTCGAGTCCAAAATCATATATCTTATTTTTTCTCAATATATCGGTTTCTGTATTAACTTTAAATGATACATTTTCAAAAATCGGGGTGTTACAATCAAACCATTGAACTTGTGTGCACGGGCGCGTCCTGTGGACACGAATGTTGCTCCGAAGTCGACCGAAAAGTTCAGACACATTTTTGAAGAATTTTCAGTTTCTTTTTGCAGAAATTGTTGGCTTTCCATCTGCTTATATTTATTACTTCCATTTTTAACTCCCATGCCACGTACTATATAAATCAGAGCAAGAGTTCATTTTCGATATATACAACTCCCATACAGATTGTTATCGTAAGTTCAGGTGTGCACTCGGTATTCTCTCAGGCTTTAGTCTCAGACCGGGATTTACAACGCTACGGTCGTGTACCCTAGGAAACAAACACCACCGGTTGAATCTGTTTTAAGAGGACTGGGGTTGTCACAGGCCTCAACCAATCTAGTTTTCTTCAATTTCCTGCCATTTATTCTGTTTTTCCTTTCGTTTATCATGTATTTCGTATAACAATCTTAAACCAGATTCATACTCGTGTTGTCCAAGCAACTATAGCCCAGGACTCCTATTTCTGGTTCTGCATTGCTTCGATCATATAAGGCAAAATAGAATTTTGGTTTCTGCTTCTGTCCCGATCTCTTGGCCACTGGAGTAAAATAGTTTTATGTTTCTGTTACAGATATCCTGCTTCTTTTTCTTGCAATGCTTCTGTTTAAATTACCATAAACAACTGTCAGAAACAACTTCTGTTTTGGATTTCCAAAAACAATTCTCATATTTTGTTTGGATTTTCACAAATAGTTCATAGTTCCTGTTTGGATTTCCAGAAACGAGTTTTAGGTCCTTTTGTGGATACATAGTTTATATTTCCAGTTTCTGTTTGGAAAACTGTTTATGTCTGCATAAAAGTTTGTTTTCAGGTTATGGTTATTTAAGAACAAATTAGAATTCTTTTTTGTTTGTTCTGTGTTTCCGTCTGTTTTAAAGTTATAAGGATAATAATAAGAAAAAAAAAGAATAATAATAATAATAAGTTCATTGTTTGGAACAGTTGTTGACTTTTCCTTTTTCTATCGGTTTTTCAGACATGGAACCGATTGCAAGTGCTATTATGACTTCGAGCACAGTTGTGACCACAATCCCGATTGTGTCGAGCAATGCACCCGTGCTTTCTTTCGGTGGTTTTGTACCCATGAACCACGCGGAGAAACCAGAGAATTTTGTGGATTTGCATTTCAAATGATGGAAACAAAAAATGTTCTTTTACTTAACCACCTTGAATTTGGCACGTTACTTAAGCGAGGATGTTCCTCAAGTGCCCGAAGGACAAACTGATATTCATGTGATTAGCGCTGTGGAAGCATGGAAACATTCTGACTTTCTGTGCAGGAACTATGTTCTCGATGGTATGTTCGATGCACTCTAGAATGTTTATAATGCATCTACCACATCAAAAGAACTATGGCAATATCTTGAAAAGAAATACAAAACTGAGGATACGAGATCTAAGAAATTTGTGGTTGTCCGGTTTTTGGAATTTGAAATGACTGATTCAAAGACTGTTATGAGTCAAGTCCAATAACTCCAAGTCATGTTGCATGATATCTATGCCGAGGGAATGATTGTAAGTGAAACTTTCCAAGTTGCTGCAATAATTGAAAAACTTCCCCCGACATGGATGGATTCAAAAGCTATCTTAAACACAAGAAGAAGGAGATGAGCGTTGAGGATCTCATTGTGAGGCTTCGAATTGAAAATAATAATAAAATTGCACAAAAGAAAGGTTATGACTCTAACTGTGTAAAGGCCAATGTTGTAGAGCATGGTCAAGCATCAAGGACCAACAAAAATAAGTTTGTAAGTGGAAAAGATTCAAGGAAAGGTAAATGGTTCAATCTGGGACCCAAGGGTGGAGTTTTCAAAAAGAAACTCCAAGGGAAATGTTACAATTGTGACAAACCGGGCCACCGAGCTGTTAATTGCAAGTTGCCAAAGCGAGATAAGGCAAAACAAGCAAACTTGGTGGATGTCATATCTCGCGATATGTGTAATATTGATCTTGCAGCGATGATCTCGGAAGTAAACCTTGTGGGATTGAAGCTGAGGGAATGGTGGATAGATACAGGTGCAACACGACATGTATGCTCAGACAAATAGATGTTCCATGGTTTCAAGACTGCTGAAGATGGGGAAAAATTGTTCATGGGAAATTTTGTTGCTGCTGAGATAAAGGGAAACGGACAAGTTGTGCTGAAGATGACATCAGGGAAGGATCTCACCCTGAAAGATGTGTTGTATGTTCTAGAAATTTATAACACCCGTAATTTCCTGTCTGTGAAAGCCAATCCTTTGAGAAACCCTTGATTCTGACCATAGAATTTCATCCCTTACGCCTTACCTTTTAAGCCTTATTGCGTCATGGGTGGTCTGTGCGGAAAATGGGAAGAAACGAGCCTCGGTACACTCTGGGCGATAGTGCCCTGGCGATAGTGCCCTGGGCACAATCGCCGGGCACAATCGCCAGCGGGGGTGTGCCCGCGGTACATTCTGGGCGATAGTGCCCTGGCACAATCGCCGGGCACAATCGCGGTCGGCCCCAGGGTCTTTTAAGAGTCGCGATTCTCAACCATTTCCCTCATTCCCACTTCCTAATTCCTTCCCTTTTCTCTCCCAAACACCAAAACCGAACCCTAACCTATTTTGGGGGGATTTTCCTCCTCAAACCACATGGTTATTCACCATCTAGCTAGTTGGGAGCTTGAGCCACAAAACCTCCATCTTCATCTTCCTCATCAAGTGCAAAGGTTGGGAGCTCGGGTTGAAGTGTTGGATTGGGTGTTCTCGGAAGTCTCTTTGTCTTCAAGGGTAAGTTTTCTTGTAATAAGGTTATGAATGCTCCATTGGTGGTTCCTTTGTGTTTGATACCTCAAATCTTAGAGTTGGTGATTTTAGAGAAACTAGGGTTTGGATCTCGTTGGGGATTTTGGTGTATTATGTTTGGGGAATGTCTCTATATGGTTGAGTATGGGTATTTATGGTTTGAAATGTTTGGATCTAGGTTTTTGGAAGATTTCGGCTTGAGGATTCAACTGGCCTTCAAAAGAGCTCGTTGGGTGAAATCTAGATTTAGCCTAAATCTAGCAAGGTGAGTTCAAGTTGATTTGTGAAAACGGTGTACATGCCAAAATGTGTATTTTAAAGTGTTTTACATGAAATGGTTAACTGCTGATAAGTTTTGAGTATTTAGAAGTAAAATATGTTTTACTTAGTTATTTGTCAAAGTGTGAGTATTTGGATAAGTTTTCTTACTTGGTAAACTTGGGCTGTGTTAACCTCTTAAAATTATTCTTTTGAGTTTTGAATGTTTCCAACAACTAAATAACATGGATTACGTATTCTTGGTGATTTTGTACAAGTAAAGTCTAATTCATGTTTTATGCATTTGGTGTATTTGCATTCATAAACACTTTGGAAATCTTGAGTCCCATCTCGTATGGAGTTTTGGGGTAAATCTAGTCTTTGAGGTACGTGTCTTCACAAATGTTATTTAAAGACATTCCACTATTTTGGAGACCGATAATTATTGGTCAAACTGATTTGGAGCTCTTTAGCTCGGTATTGGCTTAAACGAGTCGTGTGGACATTTGTCCGGATTTTTAACCGTCGTGGGTTTTGGATATGAAGACACTTAATTTGTGTCATTGGTGGGTTACATGTTTTAGGAGCTTTGGTCTTTCAATTGGAGTCATGTAACGTTAGACAGTGTGTAATGGATCCATAGGCACGTGAGTCAGTCTGTTTTGGGATGGTCAATTGGGTATTGCGGGGTTGAACTTCGGTACCCATGTTTTATGACCGAAAACTTTACAAGTGATCGCTAGGAGGGTTGAGTCGGCTAGTGCTACTGGAATGGTAGGCGCTAGGACCTCCGCCGCTTGAAGTAATGCCTGGGAGGTAGTCTTTAAGTGTGTCGGGCCTTCGGGATGGAGTTCTTCGGAATGATCCATCAAGGTCAACTGACTTGGGTGACACTTGTAAAGAAGTCGTAGGGACACCGGGCTGGGATGTCGGGAGATGTCATGCGATTAACGTTGTTTGGGTGGTATACTTTCGTGTTCCCTCCACCCTCAACGGATACGGGTTTCCCCCGTGGTTGGCTATCAGTATGTTAAATATAAGAATGTCTTGTTTTATTGTCATTGGTTCCTTACGGTCGCGTGAGTATTGGACCAAGTGTCCATGTTTTCGGACGTACGGTATATGGGGTTTTGATAGCAATTTATGGGTCGAGCATTCTGTCCCGCCCGCGTTTTGGGTACTTTGGGTTATAAATGGTTATTCATGTTGTTACTAAAATAAGTGTCGAACTATGATCCCGTTTAGGTGAGTTATGCGTTGTACCATTTTAGAGGAAACGTGTGTTTTGGAATCATTATCTTTAAAAGTGCATATTATGGGAAAATGTGTCGTTTCCATTTTGAAGTATAATAATTTCGAAGGATCTTGACTTAAACTGATTTCCTTTCTTTATATTCGTTCATGTTAACACTCTTGAGCTCACTAGGCGTTAAGCCTAACCTTTTTATTTGTCGGCATGTGCATCAGGTTCCTAGCAGGGGGTTCAGTTCTAGCGGTGTTATGAAGAGTTGAGCCTTAGCCTTACAAAAGTAAGTAGTTGGTGAAGTATTTCGCGAGTTGGAGATAGTGACATGTTTTGGGTTTTAGTAGCACCCACCCTTATTGTTTACTGTATGTATAGATAGAAGATGTGTATGGTAGCTAAATCTGAATTCGTGGTTGTAGATGATTCATTTATTGATGTATTTAGAAAATTTTAAATAAGTTACTATTTTTAGATTTGAGGGTGTGACAAGTTGGTATCAGAGCTTAAGCTTGAGAGAATTAGGTATTGATTGTAGGATGCCTAGACTCAAACTAGCGTTTTTATAAGCGATTGTAAGTGAAGTTGCACATTAGGAACCTTAAGATAAGATATTATGGAGTTGATCGAGTCACTAGAAACGGGAAACTTGTCGAGGGTCACAAGTATGAGCATGTGCGGTACGTTCATAATGGCACCTGGCCAGTGTTATGGTGAACCTATTTACTACATGTGTATACTTGAACTACCTTGGTATGATTACCGTTGGGGTAGTGAGAAGGTTTCTAAGTGAGTAATCTAAGGAAAACGTTGATGTCTATAGCAATGTCACGTTGAAGTGATAGTTAAGTGCGTTGAACGCATTAAGTTGATCGTCTTGAGTAAGAATAATCGGTTGGAGTAGAACCTTGAGCTTATGGAATTGACGTCATACGAGGAGAGATTGTAAGGTGAACCGATAGAATATCCGAGTATTGCTTTAAGATGTGGAGTATCGGGATGATAATAGTAGGAAATTGAGATTGTTGTCCTAAGATGCTTGATACACCCGGATGACAATAGTATGTCGGGGTTTTGGGAAGTGAAGTCCTATGATGCCAAGTGCCGATCAAACTCCTGCACTAAATTTATTTCCGAAATAACTTTGCATGAAGTGTTTCTTATGTTCGTAAGTAAAAGGTGGTTTATATTATAAAGTTTTGATAGGGCATTAAACACGCACCGGGTTTGAAACTGTGAGCTTAAGCATTCCTGAAAATGTTTTGTTGCACGTAATTGCAAATTGTTATCGAAAAATCTCTTTATTCACGTCTCCTGTTTAACGCTATTTGCGGATATTATAATATCCATGTTTTAATGTCATTTGAGTATTGGGCAAGTAGCTATGAGATTTTAACCTAGGCATTGGATCTCCTCCACATATGTCAATGGTTTTAAAGGAAAAGTTATCCCCACGCGTTGAGTCGGAATTTCTTGAGAATTTTTGTTTGTGTGAGTTTTGTTGAAATTTCATGGAGTATTGTTTTATACGATGTCTTTTATGCGTGAGTTTTAATTTTGCTTCTTTTAAGCTTGCGAGATATTTAGCGTCGTGCCTCATGTAAATTTTGTGAAGTGTTATTTTACCTTTCATTTCAGTAAAAGGAGGAAACTCCTAAAAGTTCGATATTAAAACCATATTGCCGTTTTCTTTACACTCTCTGTTGAGAAATGAAGATTTCGACACCGCATGATTTTAGCGTTAATGAGTCTCGCGAAAATTCGGTTGGGTTTAGGGTGTCTCGTCTTACGTCATTTTGCGTTGCGTAAATAAATTTTGAGAACGTGTAGACTTGCATTATTGTGTGCGCTAATTTACGAGTTTTGCTTAATACTTTGTTTCATGCGAGTCTTGCATCGACACTTCTGCAACCGTAAGAGGCACCTTGAAAAATCTAAATGTCGCATGATTGCATCTTAAGTTTCTCACGAGTATATGTACATACTTTTGGGTTGAATCCGACTTTTACTCGCGTGAGTAAATATGCGAAATATTTATGTTGTCTTAAATTAAATTTAAATCTAAGCGTGCTTCGCTTGTTAACCTTGCTGTTATAAATTTTCCGCAATACATGAAATGAATTTTCGAGTTGCATACCGTTGTAGTTACCATCTTGGTCAAATGTGTTTTATCGAGGCCACTTAAAGTTTTAAACTCGATTTGAGAATTATTTGCATTCTTATCATTTCACCGAACTTTAGAGAATAAACTGTTGCATATGGAGTTGTTAAAAATGTTATGTCGCAATGACTTCTGGGTTGGGAAGCCAGAACTTCAAGTTAATTTGTGAATGTCTCTTTTGGTGAAGTATTCCGCGAGTTGGAGATAGTGACATGTTTTGGGTTTTAGTAGCACCCACCCTTATTGTTTACTGTATGTATAGATAGAAGATGTGTATGGTAGCTAAATCCAAATTCGTGGTTGTAGATGATTCATTTATTGATGTATTTAGAAAATTTTAAATAAGTTGCTATTTTTAGATTTGAGGGTGTGACAAAATTCGCAAAAATCTTGTGTCAGGTTGGTTGTTGAACAAGCACGGTTTTCGTCTAGTGTTTGAGTCAGATAAGTTTGTATTAAAAAAAGATGGGGATGTTTGTGGGCAAGGGGTATGTTTGGACGAAATGTTCAAAATGAATGTAATGGTTGTTACGCCTTCAATTAATGAAATAAAGAAATATTTTGTTTAGTTGTTTGAGTCTTCACATATGTGGCATAGTAGGCTTGGACACGTTAACTTTGACACCCTTCGTCGTTTAATTAATTTGGACTTAATCCCTAAATTTCACATCAACTCTAAATATAAATGTAACACATGTGTTGAGGCGAAATTAACAAGGTCATCCTTTCAGTCGATCGAAAGGTCTACTAAACCCCTTAACATGATTCACACAGATGTATGTGATATGAAGTTAATTCCATCAAGAAGTGGGAATAAGTTCTTTATCACCTTTGTGGATGATAGCACTAAATATTGCTATATCTATTTACCTAAGAGTAAAAACAAAGTAGAAAATCAACATAACAAAAGGATAAAAGTGTTGAGAAGTGATCGAGGAGGTGAATATGTGTCACCATTTGCCGAGTTTGTGGAAATAATGGTATCCGGCATGACTTCATCGCACCATATTCGCCGCAACAAAACGGCATTGCCGAAAGGAAGAACAGGACCCTAAAAGAAATGATGAATGACATGTTGATAAGTTCAGGGTTGCCCCCGTTCATGTGGGGGGAAGTTGTGTTATCAGCCAACTATATCTTAAATAAAGTTCCTCGAAAGAAACAAGATAAAACTCCATACAAATTATTGATGGGAAGAAAACCATCGTATAAGAAATTACGAGTGTGGAGGTGTCTTGCTAAGGTAGTAGTATCCCCACCCAATGTTGTAAAGATAGGTCCGAAGACTGTTGATTGCATCTTCATTAGGTATGTACAAAACAGCAGTGCATATCGATTTCTTGTGCATGAGTCACAAATTCCTGATGTTCACAAAAACAAATCTAGGAATGCGTCGTTCTTTGAACATGTGTTTCTGTGTCTCAATAAAGAAGATGCAAATTCCTCAAGAGTAAAAACTCATGAAGATAATGAGGAACAAATTGAAGAAGAGGAAGAGAAAGAGAAAGAAGAAGAAGAAGTAGAACCTAGACGTAGTAAGAGGGAAAGAGTTGAGAAATCCTTTGGTCCTAATCTATACATATATGATTGAAAGAGAGCCTCAAACCTTTCAAGAAGAATTCACTTCAAAAAAAGATGAAGGACCACTACGGAAGGAAGCCATCAAGTGTGAAATGGATTTCATCTTACAAAACCATACTTGGGAACTAGTGGACCTTCCTATCAGATGCAAACCACTAGGCTATAGATGGATTTTTAAGAGAAAAATGAAGGCATATGGGACCCTTGACAAATACAAGGCCAGATTGGTGATCAAAGGTTACAATCAACAAGAAGGTCTAGATAACTTTGACACTTACTCACCAGTAACACGTCTCACATCCATTAGCTTGGTACTTGCCATTGCAGCCTTGAGAAATTTGGAAGTACATCTAATGGATGTGAAATGAGCATTTCTTAACGGAGATCTAGAAGAAGAGATCTGCATGGAACAACCTGAGGGATATGTTGCCCTAGGACTAGAGAAAAAGGTGTATAAAGTTGTGAAGTCGTTGTATGGGTTAAAGCAAGCACCAAAACAATGGCATCAAAAGTTTGACCATGTAATGTTGGAATGTGGATTTAAGATCAAAGAACGTGATAAGTGTGTCTATTTTAAAGACTCAGATGGTGGGTATGTCATCTTATGTCTTTATGTTGATGACATGCTCATTATTGGCATTAATGACAATATGGTCAAATCCACAAAGAATATGTTGAAGACAATATTTGACATGAAAGATATGGGTCTAGCTGATGTGATTCTTGGATTCAAATTTCGAGAACACATAATGGGCTCGTATTAAGTCAAGCCTACTATATAGACAAAATTCTCGAGAAGTTTAATGTTGGAGATACTACTATTGCAAGAACACCGATTGACACTGTGTGTCCCACAATCAGTGTAAAACAAGACGACACTCACAATTCAATCAATTTCCATTTTTATTTCAATCTCAAGAATCAATACAGTATATGGCTCTCACTATTTCTCTCTCTCTAAAACACGTACATTACTCTTAGTTATATCCCTATTTGAAAACAAAAACACTTATATACTAGAAACACTTACAACACTAAAACACATAACTTTGAATTTATTACAAAGACTTTGACTATGCACGAGAGTTTGACTTGAGCTTTGACTTTTCTTGACTTTCAGTCTTCAGTCTTCATGATCTTGTATCCAACATATTTGTGCACTAACAATCTCCCCATTTGGATTCAAGATCATCTTCAAAAAAAAATTGCAAAACAATCTCCCCCTTTAGCATACATTTACACAATCTCTGCCTTTGTAGATCTTTAACAAATCTAATCTCCCCCTTTGTTATGATATCTGATCATCTTCAGAAAAATAAGCATTGAAGCACAATCTCCCCTTTATGCTAAAAAACAGTCTTCAAGATTTCTGTAATCTCCCCAAAGTCTTTGAACAACATCTTTTTCAAAAAGCTTTAACAATCTCCCCAAAAGGTTATAGAAACCTCTTTCAGACTTTAGAAAGAAATTATCTTCTGATTTAGCTTTCTTTTGCTTTAGCAAACCATATTCAAAGAAAAATTTAGAAAATTTCAGCAATCTTCTCAAAATCTCTGAACTTTCCATTTCAAGTCTGAACAATCTTCCCATAACTTGCATTCTTTGACACATTCTTCCAACGAATTTTCTTCAAATTGTCTTTCTTGAAATGATTTCTCCTTCAAATTCCAACATTTCTTTAACTTCTCTCCCATAACTTTTACAAACTCTTATTCAACAAACATTCCTTGAACAAATCTTCTCCCCCTTTTTGATGATTGTAGCTTAGAAATCATCAAAACTGTTACAAGAAATGTCATTAACCTCTTCTCTGACCATTGATCTTTCATCACTTGAGCCTCTGATTATCAAGTATTCACCCGAATGTTTTCAAATTCAGACAAAATAGAGTGTAACACCTGAATCAACAAATGAATTAGTTAAAAATGCCTGTCAGTAACACGAAGTCATTGTGTGTAACAAATACACATTGGAAATGAGCTTTTTGATGTTCACTCCTCTAGGTCTTCCATTCAATCATCGAATAACACAAGGTTAAACTATGAACGTTTAGACAGAAAAATGAATTTTTTGTGTGTTCGTGCTTGTGTATGAAAGAATTAAGCACATGATGATTGCTTTTAATAATAGGCTCAAAATTGTGTAAACCATTGAGACAACAATAGTAATACACGGACTCAATTGTGCATGATCGAAGTGCGAAGGTGGGGCAGACTTCCTTCTTTTTCAATATCCAGATTTTCCAAATGAAAACCAGATAGATTATGTGTTGCATCCCCAGAAAAATTGAAACATCTTCTTTTTAAGAAAAAGATGAGTGACTGGTGGGGTTTAAATCAAGAGTTGGCATGCGCTAGTTGCATGTTTCAATGATGTTCACCAAAGAATTGTGAAACAATCAGTAATGTGGTTGCCTGACTCATAAAAAGTTGGTGCAGAGTTTGATATTCTTTTACTCTGATATCTCACCCTCTTTCTTTTTAACATTGAAGTTTACTTCTAACCAAACTCTCTTTTACATTTTACCTCATCACACATACCCACACTCAGATATTTTGACTCCTTGCCTCTCGATCACTCAAGGATTAACTTCTTGAATAGGAAACACTGGTTATCGTGAATCCATAGAAGTTCTATTAAGTCCTCACACAATGAACCCATGTTGTCCTAAAAGAAAAACGTTGCTCAAATGGTTTAACTTTTCAGTTAATGCACACTGTGAAACACATGTCAGATGTATGTATGCTCATGAAAATAATCATGAAGATTTGAGCATTTGATCATGGAAGATATTTCAAAACAAGTATATTGAATGAATGAAATGAATACAAGAAACTTGTTTGAAAATCTAACATTGTATGAAAAGATCAAATATGAATGATTTATCAATCAAAGCTTAGGTCATGAAAAATTGGATATTGTCTATACAAATCAAATATAGACATTCTTGAAAGAAACGTTTTAAAACGAATCAACGCTCAACAAACTTTGAATATCAATCGGGGTGTCTTACCATCGAAAATTGGTTTCAATATGAGACATGGTAAGAACATAAGCAACATAATACTAAACCGGTGTGTGTGAATATTTGACAATATATGGAAAAGATAATACACAAGTATTTATGTTTGGAAACACACGGTTAGTTTAACATTTAAGTTCATAAAGAATGAAAACATTTAAAATCACACTTCTAAATTCATGAAATCTGTTTAAGAATCGAGAAGTGGTTTGAACATTTAAGAACAAATATGTTTTCATATATGAAAGTCGTCCTTCTTTCAGACATGTATGAGATTAAGTTTAGAATGGTCCTTACGCTCAACTTAAATCTCATGAAGTCATATTGAATATGATCATGTAAGCTCCCCCTCAAAATCTGCATTCAGTCAAAAATCTTTAAAGTACAAAGTTTTATTCACAAAATTTATTGAAAACTAAAACCATGAAAGCAATAAAACTTGTTACGAACGAGTTATGATCAAATGTAATAAAAAGTCATTTACTCCCCTTGAAATATTGCATTCACAATATTTAACAACAAGAAAAAATATGTACTCCCCCTTGAATATTGATCATCTCATTTATACATTGGAGTACAATCTCATATATGCACTGGAGTATAATCTCTTTTGATCGTTGAAGTACGAGTCCCAAACTGTTGTGTTTAGAAGTCAAACTCCTTATCATTGAAGAATGAGTCCTGAGCTGATTTACTCAGAAGTCTAGGTTCTTTTACTCCCCCTTGACTTGAGATGCCTGCAACACAAATGAATCTTTTGGCTTTGGTACCCACTGGTATTTGGGTCCATGTTTATTAGTTGCAGTTCTGTTAGGAGTAATAGAATAAGAACCATACCAGTAATGATCGGATGCTTTATGAACAAAATCATTTGCACGACAATAAGAACAATAACTCTTCTTATGAGCTAACATGAGTAATTGATTTCTCGAATAAACATGATCAGGTTTACCTTTTTGCACATTGTTCTTCTTGGCATGCGATGTATGCACAAATGATTTCTTATCATTCTTCTCATCAGAAGCTGGTTTCACTTTCCAGATCAACTTCTCATTACCAATTCTCCTTCTTCTAAGTGTACTTGAACCATTAACATTCCGATCATAGAATAGGTTAGTAGTACGAATCTGATCTTTTGAATTGACTGACCTTTTTGTAGAAACAACTGTAAGATATGAACTTGATGTTGTCTTAAATGAACATTCAGAGTCAGCTGAATCATCTCTAGGTGTTTGAATAAATGAATCTGGAGACTTCTGCTCAGTCAATACCACCTTAGAGACAAATTCTTCAAGCTCTTTTAGTTTAGAAGATAAACTGTTCCTTTCTGCAATGAGTAGGTCAATCTTCTTCTGGAATCCAGACTTCGTATTTTGCTCTTTCATGGCACTTGTTGATAGTTCAGATAGCTTCTCTGTAAGCTTCTTTATTTCTGCCTCAAAAATCTTTCTTTCTTCTTCAAAATCTTTCTCAACGTCCTTTCTCTGATCAGATATTTCTTTGAAGATTCCAACATTTTTCATCACCTTCTTCTCTTTTGCAAATTTGTCCCTTTCAATGACGATTACTTTCTCAAAATCAGTCACTTGTTGTGAAAGTTTTGCACATTTAAGGTCAACAACTTTCTTCTCTTCAAAAGTATTTCTTGAACATTCAGATAATTTCTGAGCAAATCCTTTCTTTTCTTTCTCAAATTCATCTTTGTCTTTAGCAACCTTTTGTTCCAACTCTGAAATCTTCTTACTCAGCTCTGTACTAGCACTTTCAAAATCCTTTATTATCTCCTCATTCTTCGTGACAGATTCTGCTTGCTGGATTTTGACAATTTGAGCATCCAAGTCTGAGATCTTTCTTTTCAACTCAATATTCTCAGCTTCCAAACTCTGTACTTTTTCTACTTCCAAACCAGATATCAGCTTCAGAAGATCTTCATTTATCTTCTTTAATGCATTGACTTCTTCCATTAGCAACCTTTTTTCTTCATGATATCTCTTTGATCTCTTTGAATAATAATCAACTGAAGAAGTGAGATTTTTATTCTCTGTTTTGAGTCTAATAATTTCTTCTTCATCATCAGAATATCCCATCTTGATAAGACTTGCACAAATGATCTTTAAACACAACAGAAAACGATTAATTACAAACAGAAATATGTTCCCCTACGCAAACTTAGCATGGGGGCAGCGCCCCTAGAGAAAAAATTTTGACATTGAAAAACCATATTACAACTTGCAAAAATTTGAAGCCAACTTGAACTTTGTACTAATTTGATCATCCAAAAATTCAGAAACAAACTGGATCTGCAAAAGTCAAACTTAGTCAAATCTGAAAAATCTCAGAAAAATTCTAAGTACAAATCTCGCAAACCACAAAAACTTGAACTTCGCGCAAAATGTGTTGTGCGCGTTTGAGGTTCGCGCACGACAAAGGATACGAGAACAAGGTTTACGCAAACAGGTTTGTGCGCGTTTTAGCTTCGCGCAGGACAAGTCGTGCGAGTTATTAAAAAGTCACTTCGCGCAATGCTGTTGCGCGTTCTAGACTTAGAAAGTTTTCGACTTTATACTTCGCGCACACAAAGCACTTCTCGCATAACCACTTCTCGCAAGACAAAAGAAATGAACAGTATAAATGCGCACAATGTGTCTTGCGCGTTTCTACTTCTCGCATGTCACAACTTGTGAGTTCTTCATTCTTTTGCGAGTTTCTATGTTATGCGTGTTCTTCAGCCTCTGCGTGTTCTTCAGATCTAGCGAGATCTTGAGTTTTCGAATAAAAACTTCACTTTTCAAACCGAAATCGAATCAAAACTTCACCAAATGATCTGAAATTTCGCAGGAATCATCTAGAACATATCTCGAACCAATTACAATTGAGGAATTTCAAACTAATACACCAAAAATACAACTTCGATCTAAAACAGTGCGATCCTAAAACTTCGAACAAAAGTTCTACAAAAACTAAAATTCACATCAATCTATTGTGAATTTGACAATGTAGTTAAAACTAAACTTGTTCTAGATGTATAAACGAATACAAAGACACAAAAATCAGATCAAAAACATCACTGAATTTCAAAAGTCGAATTCGCACAGTCGTTTTGCGAGTTCTTGAAATGTCGATCAATAAATCCTTGAATTAAACCATGTTTCTGAAAATCTATATGCTCTGATACCAATTGTGTGTCCCACAATTAGTGTAAAACAAGATGACACTCACAATTCAATCAATTTCCATTTTTATTTCAATCTCAAGAATCAATACAATATATGGCTCTCACTATTTCTCTCTCTAAAACACGTACATTACTCTTAGTTATATCCCTATTTAAAAACAAAAACACTTATATATTAGAAACACTTACAACACTAAAACACATAACTTTGACTTTGACTTTATTACAAAGACTTTGACTAAGCACGAGAGTTTGACTTGAGCTTTGACTTGTCTTGACTTTTAATCTTTAGTCTTCATGATCTTGTATCCAACATATTTGTGCACTAACAGACACCAGTCACCATCTATCTAAGAATAGAGGAGAAGGTGTTGCTCAAGTGGAGTATTCGAGAATTGTTGGTAGTTTGGCGTATCTAATGAGTTGTATTAGGCCAAACTTATCCTTTGCAATAAGTAGGCTGAGTAGGTATACTAGTAATCCAAGTTCCGAGCACTGAAAAGCATAATCCGAGTGTTACGATACTTAAGGTATACCCGATATTATAGGTTGCATTATTCAAGGTACCCTGCAGTCATCGAAGGGTATAGTAATGCAAATTGGATATCTGACATGAAAGACTCCAAATCTATGAGTGGGTATGTCTTCATCATTGGTGGTGCTGCAATTTCTTGGAAATCATCAAAGCAGGCGGTCATAGATAGATCCACTATGGAATCTGAATTTATAACACTCGATAAGTATGGAGAGGAAGATGAGTGGCTAAGACAATTCTTGGAAGACATTCCAGGTGGGAAAATCCGGTATCTGCTATATGCATACATTGTGATAGTCAATCAACAATTGAGAGAGCACAAAGTGTTATGTACAATGGTAAGTCTCGACACATCCGTCGTAGACATAACACCATAAGACAACTACTCTCTACATGAGTTATCTCTGTTGACTATGTAAAGTCAAAGGATAACATTGCATAAGTCATCTACTAACAAAAGGTTTGAATAGAGAGCTTGTAAGTAAGTCATCAAGAGGAATGAGACTAAAGGCCTTGAATGAGCAAGTAAATACAAAGGAAACCCAACCTAGTTGACTGGAGATCCCAAGATCTAGGTTCAAAGGGACAACCTAATTGTATACACTAGTTAGATCACTGTGGGGAATGTTTTTTTTATGGTCCTTTTTTTCTAAATGTAACAGTGAATATGATTCCAGGATAAGCTTAAGGCATTTAATGATCCTAGGAGGATCACCTATGCAAGAGAGAATTGGGGTCGCTTCGAAGGGAGTTTGTTAGCTCCAACTCTGAATTGTAAAAGTATTGAAAATAATCAAAGTCCTGTTTCAGAGGACATCCAGAGATAGCCTTCAGAGAACAAGTCTGCCTCTGAAGGACATTCTAGAGTTAGAGAAATTCAGCATAAGACATCAGAGATGGCTTCATCAAAGGTACTTATGTCAGAGCTCTGTAGACATTGTCTCTGAAGATCAAGTTGAAGAATTCTACAAGTGTTGACATAAGAACAGAAGACACGTCACCTAGTGATAAGATTTACCTTTTGAATAGGTTACTGTTCAAACATGTCTTGAGCTTACCTTTTTGGTAAGACACTGTTCAAGCATGCTTCTTATGTCAGGAAAGTACACTATTCACTTTATGGTCCTGTTGGATCCCATATTAAGTCTTTTACAATGATATAAACAATAATAATAATGACAACGGAAGCAATAAATTTAATATCAAAGTAGATTCAAATCACAGTTAATAAGAAGACATCCAATAAGGTAAATATAAGAACAAGCTTAATATTCACTGGATAAATCAGGTAGATTAATAAGAACACCAAAAAGGTGGATAAACCGTACAAGATCTTCTTGGAAAACTTTTCAGTATATTAAAGATAGTTCAAATACAAGATATAAGGAAAAGCACACTTCTAGCAATGGAGTGATGGTCCTATTTATAGGACCATAAAGTGAACAGTGTACTATCCTGACATAAGAAGCATGCTTGAACATTGTACTATCCTGACATAAGAAGCATGCTTGAATAGTGTTTTACCTAAAAGGTAAACTCAAGACATGCTTGAACAGTAACCACCTCTAAAAAGTAAATCTTATCACTATGTGACGTGTCATCTGTTCTTCTATCAATACTTGTAGAAATCATTAGCATATTCTTCAGAGATGAGGTCTTCAGAGCTCTGATGTAGGATCCTCTGATGAAGCCATCTCTGATGTTCTTCTGCTGAATCTCTATCTCTGAAATGTACTTCAGAGGCAGGCTTGTCCTCTGAAGTCTATCTGGAAGTCCTCTGAAATAGGACTTAGAATATTTTCAATACTTTTATACTTCAGAATTGGAGCTAACAATCTCCCCCTACGTATTGAAAATAAAAACTTGCAAAATAGCAAAGTAAAAGTTTAATCTAGAAAGCATAGAGGAGAAAATCATCCTCTTAAATGTTACTTCTCAAATAATATGAATTACAAGCAGAGAAGATAACAACAAAAGAAATTATAAAGGAAAGAACTAGATTTTATCACTAGAGCATATCCTATGAAACTTCATAATAAGTTCTCTGAAGTTAATCATTGAACTAATCTCCAAGTTTAGCTTTTCTAATAGGTCAGCTCTTTGTCGTTCTTCCTTTACATGTATCATCTTTAGCACTCCCTTCAGCGTCTCATCAGAATACTTGGCAACCTATGAGGCTAGGAAGATTTTCTTTAGATTGTTCACTCTGTAGACGAAACCTAGGGGTTCTGCAATGATTGAACATGTTTTGTATTTTTCTAAGTTTTCACAGGTCTTAACCGGAGTAGTGAACCCAAGTCTCTTTTCTCCCAAAGTCAGAGCAATCTGGAATTCAAGTCTGGCCCTTATCTTGATGTGAGCTTCCATTGCACGTTTGACTTCATACATGCCCTATGACCAAGAACATTTTCCATACCAACCATGGGTACAATGATATTAAGCCATTTAATGTCAAGTCCATAACATGACCAATATAACCACATTTTTAATCATGTAGTTTTAAACCCATCAAATGGTGTTCCAACAAGATATCATTTCCATAACGAGATACATATATACATTTCCCAATAAGTAGAAGCATGTTACATATAAACATATGTTCATAAGGAAAAACCCCAAATACTTGCATTTAACATGAACCTTTCAAATATGAAGCAAGATGATATCAAGTAGTAGATTAGGATGTGTATCTAGTTTTAGTAAAATGATTAATAAACTCACAATCTAGGTTTTTGATTAAAACCTTGAAAAGATGAAACCCTAGAAGTTGGATGAAAGTGATGAAGACTTGAAATCTTGGGATATTGAGGTAGATGGAAGTCCAATAAATGATTCCACCAATCAAGCTTTTGCAATAAATGATAAGAGGGTTTAGAGGAGAAGAAAATCGCCCAAAACCCTAACTTTCTCGATTTAGATCTGATTTTTTGTGATAGGAATGAGAAGAAAACGGGAAAATGGGGGTTTTGGGGACCTGCAGGTCGCCCCACGACTTGTGCCGCGGCTTGCAACCCGGGGCATAAGTCGCCCGCTTGCCCTGATAGGTGCACTCCAGTGGGTTACGTGGCTTGTGTCGTGACCTGCAACCCGTTGCGTAAGTCGCGTAACTCACTGTCTTCAAAGGTTGTCCTAAAAACTTTCCAAAAAAAACCAATAACCATTATTAAACAAAGTAGCAATTAAGCATATAAGTTCTACTTCGTTAAACACAAAATCATAAGATTAACAAAACCTTATACTTACCCAAAATTACGGATGTTACATGGTACTAGCAAAACTGTGAAAAGTCGAGTGCTAGTTAGAGGCACGAGAATGATTTAGTTATTCGAATATGTATTCCACACTTTGGAGAATGCTACTATATGGGGTTTTAGTAACATATGTCCTAACCAAACTTTGTGTAAGGTGTGGGTTGTAAACTGTCGGTGTAAATCTTTTAAGTGCCTTTATAGATAATCAATTGTTGACTTTTAGAAAAGGATTTATTCCTTATTTGATGTGTTATAAAAATTTTAAATTATTCATTTTTTTTCTAGATTTTGGGGTGTTTTAGGTACCTTCTCTTCCCTCCCGTCGAAACCATTCTTCAGCATTCCCTTTCCCTCACCTGCAAACACACGATATGCCCCCTCTCCATTAATGACTAACCCGATGACCATTATACTTAGACCCTTTCTTGATTCTCCATTGTAAAACCCTTTTCTCTTATCCTTCTCTACAACCCACCTGTAACCCCAGTTCTTTTCAACAACCTCCACTCTCTTTAGCAACCTCAACTATGTTCGCCAAGCAAAACGCAAGTAACTGAACGACCCTCAACCTCTATTTCTGAACCCCCAGTAAACACCGACAAATTGTATGATCTAAGCAGTAGAATCAAAACCCACAAAGATAGAATAAATTGTATGATCTAATCGAAGAAACCCAAAAAAATTTATTAATAATATAATCAAAACCCACAAAGATGGAGAAAATCAATCAAGGTTTTGTCTAAACCAACAAACCTGAACTCCATAAATCTAAATAGAAATCGAACGTAAGTAGTTGTAAAACTCGATCTAGGTTTTGTCTCCACCTTAGGTTTTGTCTCCATCTTAGGTTTTGTTACTGTAAGGATCCCACAACCAATTAATTAATCAAGATTAACAACACAAAGTAAAGAACACAAGTAGATTGGAGCCACAAGTCGTATGTATTGATCTTGAGAGAGATTACAAACTGTAGAGAGAGAAATATTACAAGTTGAGGAGTGTATGTATATTGATAGTTAACTATAAGCTTCTAACAACCTTCTATTTATATTGTAAAGAATCTCTAAAGCTACCGTACACTACATGAATGACAAATGAATTAATAACACGTGTTTTAATATCCTATACAAATCTTTACAAACAAAGAATGTCTTCATGCATAAAATCTTCAAGTATCAAAGTCTGAACAAGGTGTTCAGACTTTGCAGCCGAACTCTGATAAGTCTTCTTTAGATCTCTGAGCATGCTTCTCCAGACTTTACACTTAGTCATTCTCTATTTCAGTACTCTGAGCTCTCTTCTTCATATTTCTGAACACTCACTTCAAAATAAGTACTTAATTGTTTTCACCAACTCTAACTCTGAGCATTTAGTGTCAGAGCTTTGATCAAGGTAATCAGAGATGAACACTTAGGGGTTGTTTTTTTTTTTTTTAAAACATCTTAGTGGCTCTTAAGTCTAATTCGTTCAGACCTTTTTACACACCACCTCTTATTAATCATAACTAAAATAAGACTTCAGACTTTAGACCTCTTAAAAAACAAACGGCACCTTAGTCAATTATGACCAACTTTCAGATCTAACAGTTACCATCTATTTCTTGATTTCGGTGCGATAAGATGTAGATGAAGTCACCGGAGATGGGGTAGGGTTGATTTGGAGAGATGAAGTCACTGTCAATGGAAAATGAGGTGGAGGTTACAATCGTTAGGCAATGAGGTGGACGTTATAATTGCATATGGGGTGTAAAGGTACAGGTGGGGTGGGTATATACATATTAAATTAGTTTTTCTTATATTATAAGTTTTTCTTAGAACTAATTAAATGTATAAATTTTAAACGTTTTCTTTTTTACCTTTTTAAGGATAACTTAAATATATAGATATGTTTAATTTTTTTTTTAGTTTTTCCTAATTATATAATTCTTTTAGTAAGTTATTTTTATAATTTATTTTCATGTTTAAATTCTAAAATTATTAATTCTTATTTTTATTTTTATTTTCATTCTTTAATTTTATTTTTATTGATCTTTATTGGATTTTTTTTTGAAGTTCTAGTTTTAATTGTTTCCAATAGTAAGGTTAAATGTGTTATGATTTTAATAATATAACTAATGTCAAAATTACTAAAATAGAATAACTTTTTGAGTTGAATTTATTTATTCCTTGAGATTATTTATTTTAGAAAAATCAAGAATAAATGTTAGGGATGTTTAGAATAACTTTGATTATTTAATGTTGTTGTAATGATATATTTTATAATTTTCTTTGAATATTTAATAGAACCTAGGGGGTGTTTGGGATTGCTTATTTATTTGAAAAAGTGCTTATTTGGAAAAGTGTTTATCAGCTTATGTGGTGCCAAATCGGAGTTTTTTAAAAAGTGTTTGGATTAGCTTATTGTGGTACCAAAACGTAATAAGCTAATAAGTTGTTATTTAAAGGTGTTTGGGATTGCTTATATATATAAAAGAACCAAAAAAGTAATAAGCACTTTTGAAATAAGTCATAAGTTACAACAAAATGACTTATCAAAAATGGTTTTTCAGCGGTTTGGCACCGCTATAAGCTGTTTTCTTTTTGTTCCATCCAAACACTCAAAATAGCTTATCTGCGGTGCCAAATCGCAATAAGCTAAAAAGCCCTTCAAATAAGCAATCCCAAACACCCCCTTAGAGTTGTTTTAACATTTATTGATTTTTTATATGTTTTTTGGAACATTTTTATTAATATAATGTTTTTTAATGACAATAGATTAATGAAATATTTTTGTTGATGTGTTTTTGTGATTATCATAATGATTGATCATTTTTATATAAAGATGATTGTTATTCATTCACCCTCTTTCACTCACATATATATTATTTCTTACAATCTACCTCTCTTACGGACACCTTGTAGGAGGGGTTGTGAAATTTAAAAAACATTAACATTTAAAATAAATTTTGAATCCACACTAACATAATAATAGTAAAAATTAAAATTTAGTATCGAAAAGAAGAAAATATAAACAATTTGTTCAAAGTCAAATAGGAAATTCATCGATTTATTATCAAATAAACGTTAACATGTAGTAAAAATAATTTAAACGAAAAAATTAAGAACTCATCTAGTTTTCGTACAGGGCCTCCAAAATATCAGGAACGGCCCTGGGATCTGCACATTGGTTTTGGAATTCTCTTATCGACATGAAGGTCAATTTTAATTGCTATGAAACCTAGTTCATATTTTCTATTGTGGTTGGATCAATCGATGTACTTTTGAGGGATAAAATAGACAATTATATATATTCAGACGTTTGTCAACTTACAAAAACAAACGGTCTTTTTGATTCAGATTTCAGACTTCAGCCCCACCTCTTAAAAATCAGAAGTGAAATCAGACTTCAGACTTTAGCACCTTTTAAAAAACAAATGCCACCTTAAATATTTAAGATATTACATATCAAATAAAGGTTAAAAAAGTATTTTTCGTAAAATATGAATTAGATCAAGATAAATTGTTTTTACATGGAATTTACAGTCATTAATTATAACTAGTGTTCGGCCCGTGCATTGCACGGGAGGATAAATTTTTTGTTGGAATATTAAACCGAGTTAAAATGAAATGTAATTTCTCTGTTAACAGTTAATGAAATACAATGTGAAAAACGAATGTATTTTCATAAGTGGTTAACTTGCATATATTCTTAATCGTTTGTTGTTATGAGTTTGTGCAATAATATTGGTAATAGTTTTGTATTATATTATTTAAAACTCAAACGAAATGTCTCACAACATATTTATCTGACTATTGACTTCAAGACCTCATAGTATTAACCGATAAAAATAAAGATATGTATATATATATATATATCTTATTCCCCTACTTCGAAAAATATGATTGTAGGTTTTGAAAAATATAAACAAATCCTCAGTAAATAAAATAAAATATAAAAAAGTAGTTTTTCAAAGAAACAAAAATATAGTATAATACATTTTGTTCAGTTGCAGGTTCCGCCATTGACACCCGACCGTTCGTCTTCTTCTTGTACTCGGATGATACATAGAGAAGCTATATATATTTATAGTGAATGTAGAGAATATTTTAAAATCTTTTATTTTCATTTTCGATTTTACTTTTAAATGTAAATATATTAAAAATATGGAAGGATATTTTTATATCTACATCGTTTCTATTTTATTTTCTTTACACTTGGTTAATTTGGAAAGTATTGCGGAATATTTTTATTTTAAAGAATACGATAATTTATTAGTGTATCTCATTATTTTTTATTTTTAATTCATATCAATCTTCTTTTTTCTTCTTTTAATGCTCGTGTAAAAAAAATACGTGTAGATTTTATATTATCAAAAAAAATACGTGTAGATTTTATATTATACTAATATAAAATACGTGTAGATTTTATAAAATAAAATAGATTGGAAAGGTTGTACGAAAGCATTAAGAAATTGTAAATTAAGTAATTGGCTTTAATTAATCGTAAATTATGCTTAAAATGTTATAATTAAGAGTTTTTTATGTTGTTTTTATAATATAGTATAGATATATTTATATAAGATATACATTTGTGAATAAAACAATAAAGTTTTGATAACCTAATCTCTTTCCAGGAAACCACGTAGGAATTTATATTCCCATGTACTCATACATTGTTAGAAAACTTCACATATAAAAAAAGTCAACGGTTTGACTTGGTCAAAATAGGATGACCAAATAAAAGTCTACTTAATAACTTGTTTAACTTCTCCAAGTTAATCACTTTGAATCCCAGATCTTTTTTCTTTATATATATATGTGTGTATAACCACATCAACCAAACCATTTTCAAAACCACCTACTAAAACTACATCTTTAAAGTGCCGCTTTCGATTCAAATATGTATGTTACACGATCCATTTCTTATTATAAAAGCTTTCCTGAAACTGTTTATTTGCCTCCCGAAGATCCGAACTCAGGTTACTTGGTAATCCAAGACGAAGAGTCTGAAACATACTCCTGTTTTGGATTGTGCAAGAATCGGTATCTTGCTCGGTTGCCGTTTCCTCAAAATAAAACACTGACTACGCGCTACTCGTCAGGGGCGGGTGAACATCGGCATGTTTCTTACGAGGAAGTTGTCTTTATTCCGGTCCTCAATCAACCGTTGTCTTCGAATCGTTACTATGCGATAAAAGCACATGGATCACATAAAGGGTATTTATACGTATAGTGCATTATAATTTGTTTTCTGTTTTCTCGAATGCCATTTGCTACTAACTCTTTTTTTATTGGAAATTCTGTTTAATTTAACATTTGTATTGTTACTTTTTTTAATTCAACATGTGTATTGTTATACTTTTGTATCCATTTTTAACCAGTTTTTTTTCCATGCATATGGATATGAAGCTTGATGTGAAGTTTTACATGTAAAACTCCATAGGAGGCGGCTACACATGTTAAACTCCATGTAATGAAGCTTCATATAAAGTTGCATAGCTTCACATATGAAAATTCATATGTTCATAGGAAGCTCCATGTGAAACTTTGTATGAAGTTGACTTCACATGTGAAAATTCATATGAACTTGTAAGAAAACGGATGAAAAGGTATAATAGTATGCATGTCAAATTAAAAATAATAAAATGATTTTAAGTATAATTTGTTAAATTCCAAAATTGAATATATCTTAACTATTTTAGATTTAAAAAGTGGGATAATTCATATATGTTTAGAAGATAAGTTTTATCTAATTAGTTTTGAGTAGTGTAAATTTAATGAAGTTATCCTTCCAACTTCTTGTCGTTGATAAAAAGGTCATCAATTTATGATTTTTTTTATCTTATTGTCACTGCTAATGCAACCAATTGACTAAATTGAATGGAAAGCGCAATGTGTTGTCACGATCTTAATCTTTTTAGTGTTTCATTTGAATCATCTCCTATGCATGTATGTATGCATATTAATGGCTTCTTTTTAATTATTCTTGAATTTATTTGGTGATTATAAGACTACACAAAAACATATCATCGTTGTTAAACAAACTAACAAATCGTTTTCCAGGGAAGCGTTTGCATGTTCAAAGGAGGAAGACATGGCACCATGTTGTTTTTGCAATTGTGTTCGTGATGTAAAACCAAGGCCATTGGACCCACGCGACGTATACCAACAATTCGAGATTATTCCTTACAACACCATGTGTAAAGGTGATGGTAGCTTTTATGCCAAATCTCTTGCTGATGATGGTTACCCTCCACATTTCTTAAGGAGAAAAGGTTGGGAAATTTACACTAAAACACCTAAAAACTACGAGTTACGTGAAGCAAAAGGAATAAATGTTGCCCTTCGTTCTCGTCTCCCTGAATTAAATTTCCCACCCTCGACCAAGACTTCTAATCCTGTGACCGTGGGCAAGTGGTATTGTCCTTTTATGTTTATTAAAGAAGGAAGATTGACTGATCAAGTGAAAGAATCCATCTTTTATGAAATGACATTGGAGCAAAAATGGGAACGAATTTTCGAACAGGAAAATGAGCATAACAATGAAGGAAATAGTGTATCTGTGACAACTGCATTTCGTAGTGAAGCAGTTGTTATCGGTGAGAGTCATAGGGAGGCGACATGGGACGAGAAAAACGTGGTAAATGGAGTCGTTTGGTTTACATCTCGAGAGGGTGATAATGCAAAAGAAGAAAGTGTGGGATTGAACATGGAAATTGTTGATAGAATGAGGTGGGAAGAAGAAAAGGTTGGATGGGTGAGTGGTGGGGATAAAAGGATAGAGAGGGTGAAGAGAGAGGAGAAGTTTGAAGGGATTGGGAGGTGGAGAAGGTTTAGTTGCTATGTTTTGGTTGAAAGGTTTGAGCTTAAAAGAATGGATGGAAGTTTGGTTTTGGCATATGATTTTGGTCATAAACATCAAATTAAGACCATATTTGAATAAGATTTATGCATATTGTTTTACCATAATATAGTATGGTTTTATAGTCATTTATATTTATATTTTTACAATTATTTTTCTATTCTTATTTATAATCCAAGTAATATAATATTTGGTTGGTGTTCTTGTTTCTTGAAAATTTCTACTTGGTTGGTGTTCTTGTTTCTTGAAAATTTCTATTTGGTTAGTGATATGCAATCACCACATTTGCCTTTTTAATTGTAAAATATTAAGAGGTAGATTACTGATACAAATTAGGTAAGTGTAAATTTATATTTTGTTTTTACTTTATTAAGTGAATAAAATTCCTTTTTTTTGTTAGCCAACCAAGTCTTAAAAATCATAGGAGGCATCCAAACCCACTACGCTTGAGTCCCCTTCCCATCATACTTGCTATATCCACTAAGGTTTCATCCTACCAACTATAACTTAAATAAAGCCGTTGTATAACAATTCAAGACAACAAGGAAGAAAATGACAACGATCGAGTGACTGTTAAGAGTCACCATCCGCACTTATCTTAGCGGGTAAGATTTCTGGTCATATAAATAACATAGTATAAATGTCTTCTATCTGATACACGCTAACAGGGTAAGATTCTCAATGAGCAAAATAACACAGTAAGATTGTTGATGAAGACAATCACCTTTGATCGGGTAAGTATTTCTTATCTAGTAAGAGACAATAAATATTTTATTGCCATATAAGAATTGATAAGTAGTTAGTAAACGATCTCTAAGTTGTATTTTCTTAACAAAGGCAAATGTGGATATTATGTGAATAAAAGCATTGACTTCATTGTCCACGTATGAAATCGTTCAATTGTTTGAACTTATTAGGTAACTTTTAAAAATGCATGATCTATTGCTTCGTTTCTTTATAGCATTGAAAATGTGATGAATATCAATTTACAACACCATAATAGGGACAGTTCCACGGGCTTTCTCCCTTCTCGACCAGACGAAGGAGATATGAATTCCATTCAGGCGGGTAAGGGCTTGGCTTGACCCTGTGTTCTCTCCTGGTCGGGTCGGAGGCGAAAACTGGCAAAGTTCATCATTCAGTGGTGGGGTGTTCGTAGAAAAGAAGGCGTCGCCCAACGAGTGGAGGGGCGCCCATTCCTAACCACTTTCGTTTCGAAAAGGTTCGCTCATGCTGGAGGGAGCATCCCCACTTAGTGATCGGTCCGCTAGTTCACGCAAATTGGTTCACGAAATTTAAAGGTACTTAATGAAATTGGAACGGCATATTCTTTTGACCAAATTTATTGATGATGTTTGGCTCGTAATTTGAATTGATTGGATTATGTCTATTTGTATGGTTGAGTTATTTGATCATTCCTTAACTGACATAAGTGAATGATTTGAATTAAACTTTTTGGCAGATGTTATAGTTTGGTTTTAAAAAAGACAAATAATTTTTACATCCAATTTAACCATCACCACCATCACCACCATCCCCACCCTCGCCAACCTCCGCTGCCATCCCCCAATCTCACCACCCCCACTAGGCTGCTAACATCTTCGCCCCCCCCCCAACCACCACCGTCGTTGCCACCACGGGCACCACCACCTATCCCACCCCAGCCAACCTTCACTACTGCCATCATCGTTAAGTTGTTGCCATAACCGCACCAACACACCCACCCACCCCATCTTATTGTCACCACCATGCCACTACTATTCGTTATCACCTACACACCCCCAACACCACAACTACCACCACCTCAATGCTAATACTATCTCCATGACACTACCACCCACCATCCTACAAGTGTCACAACCCCATCCACCCTACCCCACCACCACCACCACTATTATCGCTGTCAGTTGTCACCACCGCCACCCACACTACCAGGGACGGACTTAGTCGATGGAATACGGTGGCACGTGGCACCGTATTATTTCTCCGTCGAAAGGTTATAAATTTTATGATTATGAAAGGTGCAACCGTATCATTTTGAAAAGTGCCACCGTATGATCTTCAAAAGTTCAAGAAGGTGCAACCGTACATTGTAATCAACCAAAAACCCAAAAAAAAACTCTTGAAATCAACCCAAAAAACCGAAAAAGTCCCTCTAAATCAATTAAAAAAAACTTAAAAATCTCTCAAAATAAAGCAAAAACCTATAAAAATCGCTCGAAATGATGGAATTAGGCCAAAAATATATCGGCCGATATTGAACGTTGATAGCACGTCGATAAAAATCGTGATTATTGTAATTATCTTTTATCTATATTATATAGTGCCACCGTATAGAAAAATTATGGGTCCGTCCCTGCACTCCACCCCTACACCACTATTGTTGTCGTCACAACCACCCCACACAACCCCCAACACTTGCAAATTCCAATTCTTTTGTGAAATTCCATTGCAATTCCTATCGACCAAGTGCATGGTCAAATTCCATTCAAATTCCTTCAAAGTCTAATTCTTTTGATGGATTGCAACTCCATCAAATTCTATTCTATGAACCAAACGCACCCTAAGATTAACTAAAAATAAATAAATTGTAGTGAAAATATTTTTCAAATCGTGTTTACATGATATATGTATATGGATGAGAAGGTGGTAGCCTTAAGGTGCATGAAGGTAGCAAAAAACACACATAGTTTCATTATCGATCAAATACAAATTCGTTTGATGGATTCCATATTCACCAAATTCTATTCTATTAACCAAACGTGTAATGACCGTATTAGAAGTTAATAAATTGGAGGTTGGGTGGAAGTTTAGCAACAAGCTGAAAGTTGGAGGGGGCAAGTTGGAAATAGAAGGAAGAAGGGTTTTTACCCTAACCTTCCCTTCCTCCTTTCATTCTTATGCGGTCTAAAAGAGTGAGTGAGAGGGAGATCTTGGAGAAAAAAGCAAAGGGGGACATATGTTCTTGGCGTTTCATCCTGCATCAAGCAAACATGGTAATATTCTTCCTTTTCATCTTATGCCTTAGAGGTTGCCTGATTATTTATGGATTAAGTCCTTAGGTACTTATATGGATGGAAATTCCTTCTATTTTATTTGGGAATTTTATGAATAGGATTAGTTGATAATGAGTTTGGTTAAGGGTGAAATATTGCTCTAATAATCTATTTTAGTAATCAAAGCATAATGTTCAGTAAAGTTTTTGTGGGATTCGGGATGTTTGGGGTTCGCTCTAAAACCCTTAATCGCCCATCGTATCTGGGTGGGGGAACTGCTAATCGGGTGAACTCGGGAGACGAGTGGTCCGGTGTCGGTAGAAGTCCCGGGCGATGGGAAGGCACCGGGGGGAAGTGACCCCGGGAGGCAGGGAGCCCGGGAGGGGGTGTTTGATCCCGGGCTGTGACCCCGGGATACGGGGGAGCCCGGGGGGATTTATGTATCCCGATTCGTGACCCCGGGAGGCAGGGGAGCCCGGGAGGTGATGTTACCCGGGCGGGGTAACTCCGGGAGTCCTGTATTTTTGAGAAACTATTGGCCTTGAGAAGTCCAATTGGGGAGCGTCGCTAATTTAAGATCAAGAGAGATTGTGTATGTGTGTGTGTGTGTGTGTGAGAGAGAGAGAGAGAGAGAGAGTAATCGCCTCTCATTAGTTAACTTTTCTAGGGAGGGTGTCTTACCGATTTATCGATGTTATCGTAGGTTGTGAGATCGCTAGAGCTCGGAATTAAGCAAGGACCAAAGGTGAGTTTTTCTAACTAAATGCTTTGTGGTGTTAAAGTGGTTAAATACATATGGAAGTTACTTTAAAGCATCTTTTTATTACGTGAGCCTTATACATGTGAGCTTTCTTTTAAACGTGGTTTATGCTTTTGTTGTTGGTTATGTTAGTGAATGCCCAAAAGCTAATCATAAGATGATTGTAATTTTGAGTTTTGTTTCATGAAATTAATAAATAAATAAAAGGCTTTGCCCAATTTATTATGTCTATGTTATATTCTGTGTTTTTAATTATTCATAATAAATAACCTTATGTTATATGATAATGACTAGAATATGTAGGGATTCATATAGAGATATTGAATCTGCATATTGGTACAAAATGGAGATTTTGTGTATCGGACGTGACTCGCTATGAGAACTTTTCATTGGATGTCATGTGAGTGTCAAAAGTGTTTCTCATGTGGTCAACGTACATGTAATTCTTTGACTTGAGAAATATGGAGCTTGTTATGTGTGAGTAATGTATTTTTACATTTGTTCTAATCATTTCGTAACTAGGTGACAGAATTATTGTTGGATATGTTATAAATCACATGGTAGAACTAGCATGTATCGAGATAGGATTTTTTCCCTCCTTTATTGTAACACCCGTAAATTCATGTCTGTGAAAGCCAATCCTTTGAGAAATCCTTGATTCTGATCATAGATTTTCATCCCTTACGCCTTACCTTTTAAGCCTTATCGCATCGTGGGTGCTCCGGATGAAAATGGAAGAAATCGGGGCTCGGGACACTCTGGGCGATAGTGCCCTGGCGATAGTGCCCTGGGCACAATCGCCGGGCACAATCGCCAACAGGGTGATGCCCGCGGTACAATTTGGGCGATAGTGCCCTGGCGAGAGTGCCCTGGGCACAATCGCCGGGCACAATCGCCGACGGCCCTGGTCGTTTTTAATCAGCCTTGAGCAGCCCCTCTTCATTTATCTCAACCCCTTTCACCCTTTTTCTCTCTAGAAACCGAACCCCAAAACCCTAAAATCAGTTTTATGCATCAAAGGCACCAAATCTTTTATGTTTCAAGTGTTTCTCCTTCCACCCATCAAAGATTGGAAGTTATGGTCAAGAAGCTTCATCTTCACCTTCAACCTCAAGTTCATTTCGGGTTTTCTAGGTTTTCGTCAAAACCTAAGTGGTAAGTATATTCTTTCCATTTCCAAACCTTGTAATAAGTTATGAATGCTCCATTGATGTTCCCCTAGTATTTGGCTTATCAAATCTCGGACTTGATAGTTTTGGGAGAAACTAGGGTTTGGATCTCGTTGGGGATTTTGGTGTATTATGTTTGGGGAATGTTTCTATATGGTTGGATGTGGTTATTTACGGTTGAAGTTGTGTGGATCTAGGTTTTTGGAGGATTTCGGCTTGATGATTCAAGTGGTTTTCAGAAGAGCTCGTTGGGTGAAATCTAGATTTAGCCTAAATCTAGCAAGATGAGTTCAAGTTGATTTGTGAAAACGTTGTACATGCCAAAATGTCTATTTTAAAGTGTGTACGTGTTTTACATGAAATTATCAAGTGTTGGGGTATTTGCTAATCTTTGGATATTTGAAGTATTTAACTTTACAAACGTTGTATAACACCATATTTGGGATTTTTGGGTATTTTGATAAATGTGTCACAAATGAATGTGTTTTGAAGTATTATTGCATAAATAGATCTTTGGTCAAAGAAATACACTTTTAAATGTTTGTCGAGTCTTATGCATCGTCATGAAATGGAGTGTTTTATGAAGTATCACTTACACATTTATGTGGGGTAACTTGAAAGAATGGCTATAGTCTCATTTTATGATTTTCATTCTTATCAGCAGTTAAAGTTGGAAAATGCATATTTTGTGTTATGAGACAATTGGAAAAATTATAAGGGTATAAGTTCATTTGGAAAATGGGTTGTCTCAACTAATGTTGAGTTTTGAACTAATCTTACTTTTGGCCGTGGTGTTGACATATCCGTTGGTCGAGTGCGTTTTATCGTATTGTTATTTTCATTTATCAATGAGTCAATTGGGTTGCTAAGCATGCGGCTTGGCATTGTTATTTTGATGGGGTTTTGGACAATTGTCCAGTTTTGGTAACTCGACTTCGAGCCTTGTTGGCAATTTTGGATGAAGCTCATTAGGTATCAGGTGCAATGTAAGTCCTACGAGCTGCACGTTAGGTATCGGGTGCGATGTAAGTCCTTCGTGTTGCACGTTAAGGTACCGGGGTGCGGTATAAGTCCTTCGTGCTCAAGTATTACGATATTAGATGAGGGGCTCGACATAGGAACCCGACGGGGTTGAACTCGAGTTTCCGTGGGTGTACGTTTAAAGCTACTGAGCCTGACATCTCTTGCGTGTACTTTCGTTTATATGACTAGTCATAACAACATAAAATGGGCTTACTTTGTGGACCGCCACATTTTATGGAATCGGGAATCCCCCGTCACCGAAAGGTGCTGTTTTTGGGTATTGAGTTTTATTATCCAAGTTTTCGGTGACGTTTTGTATAATTGGGTTTTACCCTTGATTTATGGGTTGAGTATTATTCCCCACCCGTGTTTTGGGGTGTTTTGGGATATAAGGTTTAACCGTATCTTCATAAATGGAGAGTTCAATTTATATTTACGCTTTGAGTGAGTTTTGGGTTAAAGCTAGTTTATGAAGGGGCGGTTTACATTGGTATCATCATTTTGTGGTAGTTTGATTTGGAAAATGTCCAAATTGGTGTTCTCCGTCTAAAATGCATATTATTGGAAAACGAGTCGGTTGCATATTCAAAGCATACCTTTTGATAGATTATGAATTAAACTGCATTATCTATTTTCACTGACATCTTTATTTTTGTTGAAAACTCTTGAGCTCACTAGGCGTTAAGCCTAACCTTTTTATTTGTCGGCATGTGCAACAGGTTCCAGTTGGGAGTTGGGTTCTAGTAGTTCTATGAAACGTAGAGCCTTAACTAGACACCAAAGTAAGTAGTTGGTGAAGTCTTCCGCAATGTTGGAGATAGTGACTATCTTTGGGGTTTTAGTAGCAACCGTTCTCATCATAGGCTTTTGTATAGCATGAATGTTTGTATTGAGATTAAATCTTAATTTGTGGTTGTAGATAATTCCTTCATTGATGTATTTAGAAAATTTTAAATAAGTTGCTATTTCCAGATTTGAGGGTGTTACAAGTTGGTATCAGAGCATAAGTTTGAGAGAATTAGGTATTGATTGTAGGATGCCTAGACTTAAACTAGCGTCTTTATAAGTAATTGTAAGTGAAGTTGCACATTAGGAACCTTAAGATAAGATATTATGGAGTTGATCGAGTCACTAGAAACGGGAAACTTGTCGAGGGTCGCAAGGATGAGCATGTGCGGTACGTTCATAATGGCACTTGGCCAGTGTTATGGTGAACCTACATATTACGTGTGTATACTTGAACTATCTTGATATGATTACCGTTGGGGTAGTGAGAAGGTTTCTAAGGGAGTAATCTAAGGAAAGGTTGATGACTATAGCGAGGTGACGTTGAAGTGATAGTTAAGTGCGTTGAATGCATTAAGTTGATCGTCTTGAGTAAGAATAATTGGTTGGAGTAGAACCTTGAGCTTATAGAGTTGACGTCATACGAGGAGAGATTGTAAGGTGAACCGATGAAATATCCGAGTGTCGCTTTAAGATGTGGAGTATCCGGATGATAATAGTAGGAAATTGCGATTGTTGTCCTAAGATGCTTGATACACCCGGATGGTGTTAGTATGTCGGGTTGTTGAGGAGCGTAGTATAGAGGGGTGAATGCCGACCAAATTCATGCACTAAAAATTTGTTTCTAAAATAAATTTGCATAAATTGTTTCTTGTGATTCGTAAAACAGAAAGTGGTTTATATTATAAAGTTTTGGTAGAGCATTTAACACGCATCAGATTTCAAACTGTGAGCTTAAGCATGCATATATTGTTTTGTGGCACGTAATTGCAAATTGTTATCAAAAATCTCTTTATTCACGTCTTTTATTTAACGGTATTTACGGATATTGTAATATCCATGTTTTAATGTCATTTGAGTATTGGGCAAGTAGCTATGAGATTTTAACCTAGGCATTGGATCTCCTCCACATATGTCAATAGTTTTAAAGGAAAAGTTATTCCCACGCGTTGAGTCGGAATTTCTTGAGAATTTTAGTTTGTGTGAGTTTTGTTGGAATTTCATGGAGTATTGTTTTATACGATGTCTTTCCATGCGTGAGTTTTAATTCTGCTTCTTTTAAGCTTACGAGTTAGTTGGCGTCGTGTCCCATGTGAATTTTGTTAAATGTGTCATTTTATCTTTCATTGCAATAAAAGAGGAAACTCTTAAAGGCTTAGTGTTTTAGCCATATTGCCGTCTTACATTCTTGTTGAGAAATGAAAATTTGTCACTGCATGATTTTAGCATTATTGAGTTTTGCGAAAATTCAATTGGGTTTAGGGTGCCTCGTCTTACGTCATTTTGCGTTGCGTAAAATAATTTTGAGAACATGTGCATATGCATCATTGTGTACGTTAATTTACGAGTTGTGTTCAATACTTTGTTTCATGCGAGTCTTGCATAAACGCTTTTGCAACCGTAAAAGGCACCTTGAAGAATCGAAATGTCGCATGATTGCATCTTGAGTTTCACACGAGTATATGTGCATACTTTTGGGTTGAATCCGACTTTCACTCGTGTGAGTAAATATGCGAAATAGTTATATTGTCTTAAATTAAACTTTAATCTAAGTATGCTTCGTTTGTTGACCTTGCTGTTATAAATTTTCCGCAATAAATGAAATGAATTTTCGAATTGCATATCGTTGTAATTACCATCTTGGTCAAATGTGTCTTATCGAGGCGGCTTAAAGTTTTAAACTCGATTTGAGAATTATTTGCATTCTTATCATTTCATCGAACTTTGGGGAATACACTGTTGCATATGGAGTGGTTAATAATTTTATGTCGCAACGACTTTTGGGTTGGGAAGTCAGAACTTTAAAATTAATTTGTGAATGTCTCTTTTGGGAATTGTACAAACTTTTATTGCACATGTTATAGTGCGGAAAGTTATCTTTCATATGCATAGTATAAATTGATGCATCACTAGGACCATGGTAGTCCGTTTGAAAATTTTGTTGCGCATCTCTTGTTACCGTTTTTATTAACGTAATTACTGATCAAACGAGTTTCGGAAATGATTTTATATGCGTTGTGTTGGTAACCAGTTTTGAAACCTATCGGATGGGCGATAGTGTGTTATCACTGTACGGTTAATCGTTATAAAACTTGTGTATTTGAAAGTTTTATAAAAGTTTAAATTGGCATATTATTTGAAAAACCTTGAACTCATTAGGCCTATAGGTTTAACCCCGTCATGAAAGGAGTTGTGTTTAGGGACTAAGGGAGTCCTTGGGATTTGAAGCGTCGGATGATCCAACTTGCGGTCAGTCTTGAATGTTTGAGGTTTCGGTTGTGAATCTGCTCGTGTTTGTATTAATGGAAATAGTGGATTTAAGTCTTCCCAGTTAATTACGGAAGCAATCTTATACCTCGGTAATCATGTGGGATAAGGTCTTAAGTGATTACCTGCATTTAGATTGGGTTCGTTTTGGGGGATTGCTCGTCGGTGTGACACCATGGTTTATGTTGATGGTGTATCGTCTCAGTGGGTTCAGCGATTAAAGGATACTTTGGTGGTCAGTCTGTTAGAAATATAAGATTTGAAATTTAGCACTCGGTTAAGTGTCAACCTTAGTACGGCTATCTGTCTGGAATGGTATTTTGGGCGAGATGTCCACATTTTCGAGGTCACCGTTTAGTCCTAGGCGTCGACTTGTTTTCTTGAGGTCAATGGATCTTGGAATGGATGGATGTAACCTAGTTGGATTATGGAAAATATTGTCCTTTCAGTGATGGAATTTGGAAGGAGTTTGGGTGTTGAGGATTAAGTATCGATGTGTCTAAGCATTTCCGTGGTGGTAAAGCTTGTGTTAAAAGATCGTTGTGAGGATTGGTGCTGGAACGAAGTTGAGTGTTGATCGAATCTGGGCTAAGTAGTGTCTGAAGGACGCTTTGGTGTGCCTTAGAAGAATATCCTTATCGATATTAAGAATGGATCAGTTGAGATCTGAGGAACTTGGAAGTTTGGTTGCGATCTTTGACGTTGTGTTCGAAACCGTAGATCCGAAGGAAAGCTTGGTCAGCGAGAATTTGGGGTCACTAACTATCTCGAGGTAGTAATTGTCACCCAAGGTTGGGAGACGACCATAACCTTGTGAGTAAAAGGTTATTCTGGAGAGCTAAGTGTACGTTCGGTTATGAGTATATTGTGCCCAAGAGGGGCAGCAATGTGAGTATCGGTGTAAGGGACGTGTTGGTGGTGCTAGCAACGGGTTAAGGTCAATCTTCCTGCGAGTGAGATTTCATGGGAACCTAGATTTCGAGGACGAAATCATTCTAAGGTTGGGAGGATTGTAACACCCGTAAATTCCTGTTTGTGAAAGCCAATCCTTTGAGAAATCCTTGATTCTGATCATAGATTTTCATCCCTTACGCCTTACCTTTTAAGCCTTATCGCATCGTGGGTGCTCCGGATGAAAATGGAAGAAATCGGGGCTCAGGACACTCTGGGCGATAGTGCCCTGGCGATAGTGCCCTGGGCACAATCGCCGGGCACAATCGCCAACAGGGTGATGCCCGCGGTACAATTTGGGCGATAGTGCCCTGGCAAGAGTCCCCTGGGCACAATCGCCGGGCACAATCGCCGACGGCCCTGGTCGTTTTTAATCAGCCTTGAGCAGCCCCTCTTCATTTATCTCAACCCCTTTCACCCTTTTTCTCTCTAGAAACCGAACCCCAAAACCCTAAAATCAGTTTTATGCATCAAAGGCACCAAATCTTTTATGTTCCAAGTGTTCCTCCTTCCACCCATCAAAGATTGGAAGTTATGGTCAAGAAGCTTCATCTTCACCTTCAACCTCAAGTTCATTTCGGGTTTTCTAGGTTTTCGTCAAAACCTAAGTGGTAAGTATATTCTTTCCATTTCCAAACCTTGTAATAAGTTATGAATGCTCCATTGATGTTCCCCTAGTATTTGGCTTATCAAATCTCGGACTTGATAGTTTTGGGAGAAACTAGGGTTTGGATCTCGTTGGGGATTTTGGTGTATTATGTTTGGGGAATGTTTCTATATGGTTGGATGTGGTTATTTACGGTTGAAGTTGTGTGGATCTAGGTTTTTGGAGGATTTCGGCTTGAGGATTCAAGTGGTTTTCAGAAGAGCTCGTTGGGTGAAATCTAGATTTAGCCTAAATCTAGCAAGGTGAGTTCAAGTTGATTTGTGAAAACGTTGTACATTCCAAAATGTCTATTTTAAAGTGTGTACGTGTTTTACATGAAATTATCAAGTGTTGGGGTATTTGCTAATCTTTGGATATTTGAAGTATTTAACTTTACAAACGTTGTATAACACCATATTTGGGATTTTTGGGTATTTTGATAAATGTGTCACAAATGAATGTGTTTTGAAGTATTATTGCATAAATAGATCTTTGGTCAAAGAAATACACTTTTAAATGTTTGTCGAGTCTTATGCATCGTCATGAAATGGAGTGTTTTATGAAGTATCACTTACACATTTATGTGGGGTAACTTGAAAGAATGGCTATAGTCTCATTTTATGATTTTCATTCTTATCAACAGTTAAAGTTGGAAAAGGCATATTTTGTGTTATGAGACATTTGGAAAAATTATAAGGGTATAAGTTCATTTGGAAAATGGGTTGTCTCAACTAATGTTGAGTTTTGAACTAATCTTACTTTTGGTCGTGGTGTTGACATATCCGTTGGTCGAGTGCGTTTTATCGTATTGTTATTTTCATTTATCAATGAGTCAATTGGGTTGCTAAGCCTGCGGCTTAGCATTGTTTTTTGATGGGGTTTTGGACAATTGTCCAGTTTTGGTAACTCGACTTCGAGCCTTGTTGGCAATTTTGGATGAAGCTCGTTAGGTATCGGGTGCGATGTAAGTCCTACGAGCTGCACGTTAGGTATCGGGTGCGATGTAAGTCCTTCGTGTTGCACGTTAAGGTACCGGGGTGCGGTATAAGTCCTTCGTGCTCAAGTATTACGATATTAGATGAGGGGCTCGACATAGGAACCCGACGGGGTTGAACTCGAGTTTTCGTGGGTGTACGTTTAAAGCTACTGAGCCTGACATCTCTTGCGTGTACTTTCGTTTATATGACTAGTCATAACAACATCAAATGGGCTTACTTTGTGGACCGCCACATTTTATGGAATCGGGAATCCCCCGTCACCGAAAGGTGCTGTTTTTGGGTATTGAGTTTTATTATCCAAGTTTTCGGTGACGTTTTGTATAATTGGGTTTTACCCTTGATTTATGGGTTGAGTATTATTCCCCACCCGTGTTTTGGGGTGTTTTGGGATATAAGGTTTAACCGTATCTTCATAAATGGAGAGTTCAATTTATATTTACGATTTGAGTGAGTTTTGGGTTAAAGCTAGTTTATGAAGGGGCGGTTTACATTGGTATCATCATTTTGTGGTAGTTTGATTTGGAAAATGTCCAAATTGGTGTTCTCCGTCTAAAATGCATATTATTGGAAAACGAGTCGGTTGCATATTCAAAGCATACCTTTTGATAGATTATGAATTAAACTGCATTATCTATTTTCACTGACATCTTTATTTATGTTGAAAACTCTTGAGCTCACTAGGCGTTAAGCCTAACCTTTTTATTTGTCGGCATGTGCAACAGGTTCCAGTTGGGAGTTGGGTTCTAGTAGTTCTATGAAACGTAGAGCCTTAACTAGACACCAAAGTAAGTAGTTGGTGAAGTCTTCCGCAATGTTGGAGATAGTGACTATCTTTGGGGTTTTAGTAGCAACCGTTCTCATCATAGGCTTTTGTATAGCATGAATGTTTGTATTGAGATTAAATCTTAATTTGTGGTTGTAGATAATTCCTTCATTGATGTATTTAGAAAATTTTAAATAAGTTGTTATTTCCAGATTTGAGGGTGTTACATTTATGACGGGAGTGATGTCTCTGGGCCCCTTGATAAATATATACTAAGGAAATGCATGCATGCTTAGATAAGTGATATGAGATATCAATTTCTGTTTTTATTAGTATATTAGGTAATCAAGAAACTAGAGATTGGACATAACGAGAATGACACATTCAATGTCTCGTGTTCAATCTGGACATCAAAGACAAAAGAATTAAATATGTACACTAAATTTGACTACATACCGGTAATTTGTTGTATCACCAATTCTCGTCATTTGGGTGATGATGATGTATTGCTAGATACCGCTCATTATTTATAATTATAAATATGATATTTATATTTATTACCAACATGTCGAGAACCCATTGGGTCACACGCATTGAACATATTCGAATAAGGAGTTTTAATAATTAAAACGTTTAATTATTATATCTGATTTGTATTGATTTAATCTGACTAAATAAAATAAGATATTATTTATGTTAGACATAAATAAAGATAGCTAGGTATGGTCTTGAAAAGATGAGTTATGGTGCATGGATACTTCTACACTCAAGTAAGGTGTAGGGATGGTGGTGCTTTCATGCCATGCCTCTCATGTCCATATATAATGTATGACATTGTATGGAAGATTTTTGTTCTTGCAATTCTCTCTAAAATCACCTACAACTATATGCTCCCTTTCCTTTCTAAGTTTTAAAACCGTGACTAGCATCACGAGAAGACAAAGGATTCGGATTGTTCGCATGGTGTAGATCCCAGTGCAGTGCAAAACAGAATAACAACAATCAAAGATGAACAGATTATAGGCCACAGCAACTAGTCATATGATTGATATTACTTCAAAGGGTTTAGGTTTACAGAGAGAATTTCTGATAAGAGTTTGTAAACCTAATGACTAGAAAACTGAATAATAAACTTCTAACTTTTCTAAACTGTTCTACCCTAATTATGAGATAAATAATGCCTTTATATACCAGGCTTACAGGCCTAATGGGCTAACGGGCTTGGGCCCATCTAATTAATCAACTATTAAAGAATTACAATATAAACCCTTATAAATACTTTATTCCACTTTCAACACATAGGACTTTTAGTCCTAACAATCTCCCCCTAAAGTTGAATAAAGCATTTATCTTCTTGAATACTTCATGCCTTGATCTTCTTTCCCTCTTAAATCTTTGAAGAACTTTGGTGTTGCTTGACTTCATGTCTTTCCACGCTCCCCCTTGAATAAAGTTCTTGGTCTTCATAGTTTCAACTTTGTAACCAGATTCAATGTACAGTAGCCTCGACTGAACGCACTATCAAGAAGCTTTGAGCTGTAGAAACTCAATCACATCGGATTAGCACACAAGAAAGATAATGTGAGAGTTACTTGACATTCTACGGTGCATCTTCAGTTTAAAACAAAGAATCTGTCTTTGAACCGCGAGTTGAATAAGCTTTCAGTTTAAGAACTTGTTTCAATCAGCGCGTAGGAGGAATGAGAAACAAACTTGTAGCAAACACCACAAGATACGGAAAAGAATCAATACAATCTTTGAAATCTCTTTGAAAATTGAAACAGAAGAATCTTCATCTCTTTGATCTCTAGACTGTCTTCAGAAATAACTTTCTTTCTTTAAAACTTTGAAATTGAACATTGTAAACATTTCTCCCCCTTTTTGATGATTGTGAGCATCAGGATCATCAAAACTCTTCAATTTCAACATATTCTTTGATCTCCCCTTTATGATAAGATGACATTCTCCGCATTTTGATCTGAGTATCCGTCAATTCATGAAATATATATATCCGAATCTTTTCAAATTCAGATATAATAGTAATTGAAAACCTGAATCAACAAATGATACAGTTAGTATGCCTGTAAGTAGCACGGAGCCACTTTGTACAACGGATGTACTTTGGAAAGGAGCTTTTGTGATGTTCACTCCCCCAGGTCTTCCATTCAATCATCGAAAATCCACAAAGGAATTTTCTATGAATGTTATGACAAGAAAACTCATTCCTTGTGTGTACGTGCAAGTGTAGAATGATTGAAGCTACTTAGCTTTCTCAGGCTCAAAATTGTGTAAACTGTTGAGACAGCAACAGATATTACACGGACTCAATGTGCATGAAAGAGGTGCGAAGGTGGGGCAACTTTCCTTCTTTTTCAATATCTAAATCTTCCAAATGAAGAGTAGATAGCAGATATGATGCGTCCCCAAAGAAAATTAAACATTTCTTTGTTAAGAAAGAAATGAGTGGCTGGTGGGGTTATAGCAAGAGTTAGCATGGGCTCACTGCCTGTTTCAATGATTGTCACCAAAGAATGTGAACCAATCAGAATATGTGGCTGCCCGGCTCAGAAAGTGGTTGATGCAGAGTTCTGATATTCTTTTAACTCTGTTCTCACACCCTCTTTCTTTTTAACATTAAAGCTCACTTCTAACCAAACTCTCTTTTTCATTTTTCCGCTCCACACAATGAGAAAAACTCAATCAGATGAGTTATCTCCCCCACTCTTTGATTTATGACCCCTCACCCCTCAAATCACTCTAGGATAACTTCCGGGGTAGGAAACACTGGTTAACGTGAATCCATGGAAGTTCTGTTTAAGTTCTCACACAAAACCCATGAAAGTCCTAAAAAGAATAGTAGCTCAACAGTTTAACTTGAACATTTAAGCTCAAATAAGATAACACTGTCAGAAAGTATGCTCAGGAGATTTGAGCAATTGATCTTTGAACAGACTGACAATGTACCAATCAGATCAACTAAACAGGTTAGGGTATCAAAGAACTGGATATTTTGTTTATATGAACAAATATAAACAATTTAGCAATGAAAGCACAAAATTAGAAATTATGATTGAAGCTCAAAAACATTGAATTTCTAACGGGGGTATTACCATCGAAAAATTGGTTCATTATGAGACATGGTAATAACAAATACAAACGAAGTACTGAACCTGTGTGTGTGAATACGTTACAGTATAAAGACAAGATAATACGCAAGTATTGATCTTTAGAAACACACAGTTAGTTAAACATTAAAGCTCAAAACTGAAAAACATTTAAAATCACACTTCTATATTCATAAAATCTTTTGAGAACCAGAAGTGGTTTGAACATTTCAGAAACTGTTTTTCATGCTTGAAAGTTGTTCTTCTTTCAAACAATCAGAGATCTAGGATTAGAAGATATTTACCTTTTAAGCTCCCCCTCAAATCATGATAGAATTATATAAATCTATTAAGCTCCCCCTGGATATTTGCAACATATCCAAGTCTGAACGTTGACGAACGGGTCCTGATCTGTCATATGATCAGAAGCCAAACTTCGTTGAAGTTCGGGTTCTAAGATGATTTACTTAGAAGCCATCGTTCTTCTACTCCCCCTTGACAGTAGGTGCCTGCAACAAAGAATCGGTTTTCGGCTTTGGTACCCACTGGTATTTGGGTCCATGAATGTTACTTGCAGTTCTTGTGGGGGAAATAGAATAAGAACCATACCAGAAATGATCACTGGTTTTGTGAATGTGATCATGTGTATGACAATAAGAACAGTGGTATTTCTTACCTGATAACCTGAGTAATTGATCTCTCGAGTAGATATGATCAGGTTTACCTTTATGCACTTTGTTCTTCTTGGCATTGACCGCATGTACACATGATTCTTTTTCTTTCAGCTCATCTTCAACTGGTTTCTTCTTCCAGACCAGTTCCTCATCTTTGTATCTCCTTCTTCTTTGATGTGTACCTGAACCATCTATATTGCTATCATAGAAAAGGTTAGTTTTACGAATCCGATCAAAAGATTTAACTGACCTTTGTGGAGAGACAGATTTCTGATTTGTACTTGATACAGACTTTTCAAGCACTTTAATCGTTGAAGCAAAGTTGTCTCTTTCTTGATCAAGCAGGTCAATCTTCTTCGTGAACTCAGACTTCGTTTTCTGCTCTTTTAGAGTCTTCTTAGATAGTTCAAATAACTTGGCAGTAAGCTTTTTGATCTCAGTCTCAAACAAGCTTCTTTCTTCTTCAAATCCCTTCTCAGCATTGTTTCTTTGGCCAGATATTTATTTGAAGACACCGACATTCTTTTGTTCAATGGCCTTCTTCTCTTTGGCAAACTTCTCTCTTTCTAGAATGATTACTTTCTGAAAATCAGAAACTTGCTGAGTAAGTTTTATGCATTTCAGCTCAACTTCTTTCTTCTCATCAGCACATTTTCTCGAGAATTCTGAGAACTTCTTTGCGAAAGATTTCTCTTTAGTCTCAAAATCAGATTTGTGTTTAGCAAGCAGTTGCTCCAAATCAGATAAACGCTTCTGAAGATCTGCATTTGCATCTTTCAGTTCAGAAATCTTTTCCTCAGAACTTTCAACAGAGACTGTTTGCTGAGTTTTAGCTTCCAAAATAGAGATCTTTCCTTTTAGCTCAGAGTTCTCAGCTTCCAATTCTCTTCCTGTTAATAAACCCTTTGTCCCTAACACCAACCATTCAGTACAATCCCACAGCTCTTTTCCTGTCATGTTGTTAGACTTTATTTGACCAATAATTTCACTAAAAATGTCACTAATAAATTCACACGAAATACTATATGTCATATAATTTCGAGCTACATTGTTAGCCCTCTCTCTTTCCTCCTTTTCCACAGGTGAAGCTTCTGTAGGAATCTGGGATTGCATCTCCCCTTCAGTCAAAGATAATCTGATGTAGGGACCCACCTCATGTTCGTCCACACAGTTCAAAAAATAAACTTTCCACTCTTCATATTCTCTTTTGGACTGCAGCCTTGGTAGGTACACCATTTTGATCGTTTCGAATAGAATGTATTCGCTCCGGCTTTGAAGAGAGATGAAACTTGAAAGTGCAGGGACAAAAAGTGACAAAATGTGAAACTTGAAAGTTTAGGGTCACAAATGACACGCTGAATCCTTGAAGTACGGGGGCTAAAATAAATGCACTGCAAAATGATCGTGAGACAAAAAATTTTGATCTTTTTTACTCTTTTTTTTTATATATATACACCCGGTCAAGCAGGGGTCCGGTCGAAGCAAAGGACCGGAATATGCAAGATACCGGAGTAAGTAAGTACCCGGTCGAAGGGCAAGACCGGAGTAGCAAGTATCCGGTCGAAGGTGCAAGACCGGGGAATACCCGTATCCGGTCGAAGGTGCAAGACCAGGGAATACCCGTATCCGGTCGAAGGTGCAAGACCGGGGACTACACGTATCCGGTCGAAGATGCAAGACCGGGGAATACACGTATCCGGTTGAAGGGTAAGACCGGATTGAGTAAGTACCCGGTCGAAGGCTCAGGTCGAAAGACTATAAATACGATAAACTGATAAGATCGAATAACTAATAGGGCCGATAAACACTAAGAATTGACCGAAGAACACGATGAATTTTTGGGATTCGACTAAGATCAAACCCAGAAATTTCAATCGACCGAATAACACAATAAATTCCACATAACGCAATTCGATCGAAGCGATCAAAAACCACACACAGACTTCGATCGAAGGTAACACATAAAATCAACCACTAATCGACCGAAAACACCTTTTTTAGGAAAAAAATAGACCGAATGCGATAATATCATGCAGATCGATAAAACACAATAATCGATCGAACATAGAATAATCAGATAATCACAATAAGCATATGAAGCAATTAATATCAATAATCGATTATAGGGTTTCAGACAAACCTTTTTGAGGATCAAACCTTTTTGCCTTTCTGCTCTGATACCAATTGTAGATCTCAGTGCAGTGCAAAACAGAATAACAACAATCAAAGATGAACAGATTATAGGCCACAACAACTAGTCATATGATTGATATTACTTCAAAGGGTTTAGGTTTACAGAGAGAATTTCTGATAAGAGTTTGTAAACCTAATGACTAGAAAACTGAATAATAAACTTCTAACTTTTCTAAACTGTTCTACCCTAATTATGAGATAAATAATGCCTTTATATACCAGGCTTACAGGCCTAATGGGCTAATGGGCTTGGGCCCATCTAATTAATCAACTATTAAAGAATTACAATATAAACCCTTATAAATACTTTATTCCACTTTCAACACATAGGACTTTTAGTCCTAACACATGGATACCGTGGAGGCATCAAGCTTGCTTTGTTGCTGTGATTCAAAGTCTCGTTAATTGTGAGGTATAATTTTGAAACACCCGATTTATTCCGGTTCGTATGGGTCCTTGGAGGGTTACGGTTTTATTTTCCGCTGTGCTTGAGATCCCGTAACCCAACAGTGGTATCAGAGCTACTTACGAACCTCTAGATCGGTTTTTTTTGTGACATGCATGCATTTTTAAAAACTATTTTGTTGTTGTATGTTTTTGTTTCGTAAATGTTTTGATTTTTTCGTCCCAGAAATATTCTGAATCTGAGAAAACTTAAAACATGAAAAACGTGGATCTTTCTGTTAGGGTTCCACAGGCTTTTGAATTGCATCACTTCGACTTCGTATGAATTTTTTATGATTTTTTTACGACAGTGTCGCAATGATGTTCGAAATCGAACCCACTACGGGTTTGACTTGATTTTCGACCCATAAGGGTTCTGGATCTTTGAAATCCTAAAACATAAAAGATGTGTATCTTTTTAAGATGTGTATCTTTTTGTTAGTTTTCTAAAGAACTTTGAATCACCCTTTTTCAATATCTTATGAATTTTGTATTAATTTTATACGGTGGTGTTGCAAATCGTCTTTATGTTTCAATGTGATTGAATATGTATAATGTGATTTGCTTGGTGAATGGTTATAGCCCTTAGTCATGGATGTATTATATTTGATAAATACGACTTGCATGTCGTGCCTTTCTCTATATACTCTCTTTGTACATTCTCCTCTCATCCAATCCCCTCGAATGTAACTCGAGGTTTATTTGTTTGAAATGTAAAGTATTTTGTATAAAAGAAAACAAGAGATGGAGGCGTTATGAAGTGATGAAGATGAGAAGACTTAGAACCATAAGAGTTTATTTTATGTAATGATATTCATACTTGACTCTATGAATATCGCATAGGGAGGCTATCACCATCTCACATTTATTTTTACGCTTTATATATTATGATATATTATGCGTGGTTGTATGTATGTGATATTTGTTACAACATTTTAAAACAAATATGACTTTAAAATATATATATATATAAGTAAAAGGAGTTTTACAAATCAAAATGAGTTTTGATAAAATAAAAATTGGTATTTATATAAGATATAAAGTGGACCGTCGATCTTGAGTGATAAGGTCTTAGTACATCATAGTAAGATTTCAACCGGTTTTGTCACAAAGGCCTAAACCGCCAAAGAAAGGAAGGTATTTAAGTGATCCTCGTGATCCTCCTCCAATCTGGATTCCGGTTAAATCAAACTATGAGGAAATGATCTATTACAAAAGAAAGAATGGTAAAATCAAACTAACTAAAATCCCTCACCAAAATATTAAGTTTAAGATGCCTTCCAAACATGGCACTTGTCAAGACTTTGATCATTGAGGGTGGGTCATGCTAAAGTTGGGTACTCTCTTTAATCTTAGTAAGATAAGGTAAGCATAGGATTCCTACAAGCCATTTTGGGTCGGACTTAACCAAATTAAGCCTAATAGGATTGGGGATTTGGAGGCATGTGTTGGGAACATTCATATGATGAATTTAAATAAAAGTTATTCACCTAACTATCCAAGAGTTACATAGAGATGTAATTAGCAATGTTGTTGCTTACCTAACACATTATTGGTTGATCGGTTAACTAAAGTTAAATTGATCGATAATGAGAATATGGATCTTGGCTCGCTAGAAAGCTTATGACGTTTTCCGAAACAATAAAAGAGGGTTGTTGTTTTGATTAAAATAGTGGGAGCTTGTTTGATGAAAGTCCTTATTAAACAATAAAATTCCATGACACTAAGAACTTTGCTTTTCTATTGTAGATTACCAATGGCACAAACCAACAATGGAAACAAAAACACTTTGCGATCGATTCTTGAGAAAGAAAAACTAAATGGAACAAATTTCATCAATTGGTATCGTAATTTGAGAATTGTCCTTAAAGTTGAAAAGAAACTGTATGTCTTGGAGCAACAAATCCCTGAAGAACCTAATTCTAGTGCTCCTAGAACTGAAAGGGACACTTTTAAAAAACATGATGAAGATGCTTTGGACGTCTCATGTCTAATGCTAATAACCATGGAACCTGAGCTTCAGAAGCAACATGAAAACATAGGGCTTTCGATATGATCGAACACCTGAAATTGCTATTCCAAGAGCAAGCTAGACATGAGAGGTACAAAACATCCAAGGAACTGTTCCGTTGTAGAATGTCCGAAGGTAGTACCTTTGGCACTCATATGCTTAAAATGATTAGGCATATTGAGCGTCTTGAAGGACTAGGTTTTTCTTTACGAAAGGAGTTAGCCATTGATGTAGTTTTGCAATCGTTGTCAAATAGCTACAGTCAATTCGTGATGAACTACAACATGCATGACTTTGACAAATCCCTTCCAGAATTGCTCAATATGTTACGAACAGCTGAGCAAGAGCTTGCAAAGAACAAGTCCACCATTTTGATGGTCCGTAAGAACAAGAAAGGGAAAGGCAAAGGAAAGTCAATTGCCAAATCCACTTCTAAATCTTTGAAGCCAAAAGGAGGCATTAAGAAACCCAAGGTAATTGTACCTAAGGAGGGTGAGTGCTTTCATTGCAACAAACCCGGGCATTGGAAGAGGAACTGTCCTCTCTACCTTCAGGAAAAGAAGAAAGGAAGTGTAACTTCCACTTCAGGTATCTATGTGATAGAAGCTAATCTTTCTACTTCTTATACATCATAGGTATTAGATATTGGATGTGGTTCTCATATTTGTAGAAACGTGCAGGAACTAAAAAGGACTAGAAGGTTGAGCAAAGGTGAAGTTGATCTGCGTGTTGGAAATGGGGCAAAGGTTGCTGCTATAGCCGTAGGATCTATTTTGTTAACTTTACCGACCGGATTATTATTAGAACTTGATGACTGTTATTGCGTACCATCTATTTCTAGAAATTTGATTTATGTATCTTGTTTGGACAGGAAAGGTTTTACCTTTAATATTGGGAACAAATGTTGTTCATTCTCTTTTGGTAATATATATTATGGTGATGCAAGTTTGATTAATGGTCTTTACGTTCTTAATATGGATAATCCGATTTATAACATAGATAAAAGGGAGGTCAAATCGAATAGTTCAAATTTAACCTATCTCTGGCATTGTCGTCTTGGCCATATAAACGAAACTCGCATTTCCAAACTCCATAAAAATGGATTATTGAACAAGTTAGATTTTGAATCATATGGGACATGTGAATCTTGTTTAATTGGAAAGATGATAAAGGCTCATTTTGTTGGACAAAGTGAGAGAGCAAGTGATGTATTGGGAATCATACACAGTGATGTATGTGGACCTATGAACATACAGGCTAGAGGTGGTTATAGATACTTCATTATATTTACTGATGATCTCAGTAGGTTCGGCTATGTATATTTAATGCGACATAAGTCCGAGTCCTTTGAAATGTTCAAAGAATTTCAAAATGAAGTACAAAACCAACTTGGAAAGAGTATTAAGATTCTTCGATCTAATCGAGGTGGCAAATACTTAGACCATGCTTTTCTTGATTATCTTAGAAATTGTGGTATTGTATCACAACTCACTCTACCTAGAACACCACAATGGAATGGTGTCTCCGAAAGGAGGAATCGTACACTGTTGGACATGGTACGATCTATGATGAGTCAAGTTGACCTTCCAACATCCTTTTGGGGATATGCTCTAGAGACAGCGACTTTCACACTAAACCGAGTTCCATCAAAATCTGTTGAAAAGACACCATATGAGATATGGACTGGGAAGAGTCCTAAATTATCTTTTATGAAGATTTGGGGTTGTGAGGTTTACGTACGACGTCTAATCACAACTAAATTAGAACCAAAATCTGATAAATGCATATTTGTAGGATATCCCAAAGAAACTATGGGATACTACTTCTATCATCCTCATGACAATAAAGTGTTTGTTGGGCGTTCTGGTGTCTTCATGGAAAAGGAATTTATTTCCAAAGGTATCAGTGGGAGGAATGTAGAACTTGAAATTGTTCAAGATCAAAATATGTCAACACAGATGGAACCAACACATACACCACAAGTAATTGTGGATCCACAAAGTGATGTGGAAAGGCAGTCTGATGTTGTAACACAAAGTGCTCGTAGATCTAGTAGAAAACGGAATGAGCCTGAGAGATATGGATTTCTCATCACTCATACCCGGGATGTGATGTTCATAGATGATGAGCCCACTAGTTACCAAGATGTTATGGCAAACACTGACTCCAAGAAATGGCTAGAAGCTATGAGAATAGAAATGGACTCCATGTATGAAAACCAAGTTTGGAACTTAATTGACCCACCCAACGAGGTACGACCTATAGGGTGAAAATGGGTTTTTAAGAAAAAGACTGACATGGATGGTAATGTGATTACCTATAAAGCTCGATTGGTTGCAAAAGGTTTCAAACAAATTCAAGGTGTTGATTATGATGAAACTTTCTCTCCAGTCGCAATGATTAAGTCTATTAGAATTTTACTAGCCATTGCAGCATATCACGATTATGAGATTTGGCAAATGGATGTCAAAACAACTTTCCTTAACGAAAAGCTACTTAAGGATGTATATATGATACAACCCGAAGGTTTTGTCGCTCCTGAAAAATCTCATATGGTATGAAAGTTGCAACGATCTATTTATGGATAGAAGCAAGCTTCAAGGAGTTGGAATCATCGTTTGATGAAGCGATCAAAGAGTTTGGCTTCTCAAAAAATGAGGATGAACCTTGTGTCTACAAAAAGGTTAGTGGGAGCACCGTTTCTTTTCTTTTATTGTATGTAGATGACATACTACTCATTGGAAATGATATTCCGACGCTTGAGTCTGTAAAGGCTAGGTTGGGAAAATGTTTTTCAATGAAAGACTTAGGTGAAGCTGCCTATGTATTAGGCGTTCGGATCTATAGAGATAGATCGCGTAAATTACTTGGCTTAAGTCAGAGTACATATATAGACAAAGTGTTGAAACGGTTCAACATGTCTGATAGCAAGAAAGGGTTCTTACCAATGTCTCATGGCATATAACTTTCTAAGACGCAATGCCCTACTACATCTCAAGAGAGTGAACGAATGAGTAAGATTCCATATGCTTCGGCAATTGGATCTATCATGTATGCTATGATATGTACTCGACCTGATGTATCGTATGCTTTAAGCATGACGAGTAGATACCAATCCAATCCAGGTGATGGTCACTGGATTTCCGTCAAGAACATCCTAAAATACTTAAGAAGAACAAAGGATTCATTCTTGGTATATGGCGGTGAAGAAGAGTTAAGTGTAAAGGGTTACACTGATGCAAGTTTCCAAACAGATAAAGATGATTTTCGATCGCAGTCGGGTTTTGTGTTTTGTCTTAATGGTGGTGTTGTGAGCTGGAAGAGTTCCAAGCAAGCAACAGTAGCTGATTCTACAACAGAAGTTGAGTACATCGCAGCATCAGATGCAGCCAAGGAAGCCGTTTGGATCAAGAAATTTATTTCTCAACTTGGAGTTGTTCCTAGCAGTGATTGTCCTATAGAGTTGTTATGCGACAACAATGGAGTTATAGCACAGGCTAAGGAACCTAGATCTCACCAAAGATCCAAACATATTCTTAGAAGATATCATCTCATTAGAGATATTATTGAAAGAGGCGATGTTAGTATAAGCAGAGTCAGTGTCAACTGACAGCAATGTTGCTGATCCACTAACCAAGCTGTTAACACAGCAGAAGCATGATGGCCACTGTAGATCCATTGATATACGATGCATGGATGATTGGATTTAGTTCAAGCGGGAGATTGTTAGTGAATGCCCAAAAGTTAATCATAAGATGATTGTAATTTTGAGTTTTGTTTCATGAAATTAATAAATAAAAGGCATTGCCCAATTTATTATGTCTATGTTATATTCTGTGTTTTTAATTATTCATAATAAATAACCTTAGAATAATGTATTCTAAATGTCCCTAGTTAAATATTATTTTGGGTTTTAAGGTTGAAGTAATATGATAATGACTAGCATATGTAGGGATTCATATAGAGATATTGAATCTGCATATGGGTACAAAATGGAGATTTTGTGTATCGGACGTGACTCGCTATGAGAACACTTCATTGGATGTCATGTAAGTGTCATAAGTGTTTCTCATGTGGTCAATGTACATGTAATTCTTTGACTTGAGAAATATGGAGTTTGTTATGTGTGAGTAATGTATTTTGACATTTGGTCTAATCATTCCATAACTAGGTGACAGAATTATTGTTGGATATGTTATAAATCACATGGTAGAACTAGCATGTATCGAGACAGGATTTTTCCCTCCTTTATGACGGGAGTGATATCTCTGGGCCCCTTGATAAATATATACTAAGGAAATGCATGCATGCTCAGATATATGATATGAGATATCAATTTCTGTTTTTATTAGTATATTAGGGAATCAAGAAACTAGAGATTGGACATAACGAGAATGACACATTCAATGTCTCGTGTTCAATCTGGACATCAAGGACAAAATAATTAAATATGTACACTAAAATTGACTACATACCGGTAATTTGTTGTATCACCAATTCTCGTCATTTGGGTGATGATGTGTATTGCTAGATACCGCTCATTGTTTATAACTATAAATATGATATTTATATTTATTACCAACATGTCGAGAACTCATTGGATCACACGCATTGAACATATTCGAATAAGGAGTTTTAATAATTAAAACGTTTAATTATTATATCTGATTTGTATTGATTTAATCTGATTAAATAAAACCAGATATTATTTATGTTAGACATAAATAAAGATAGCTAGGTATGGTCTTGAAAAGATGAGTTATGGTGCATGGATACTTCTACACTCAAGTAAGGTGTAGGGATGGTGGTGCTTTCATGTCATGCCTCTCATGTCCATATATAATGTATGACATTGTATGCAAGATTTTTGTTCTTGCAATTCTCTCTAAAATCACCTACAACTATATGCTCCATTTCCTTTCTAAGTTTTGAAACCGTGACTAGCATCACGAGAAGGCAAAGGATTCGGATTGTTCGCGTGGATACCGTGGAGGCATCAAGCTTGCTTTGTTGTTGTGATTCAAAGTCTCGTTAACTGTGATGTATAATTTTGAAACACCCGATTTATTCCGGTTCGTATGGGTCCTTGGAGGGTTACGGTTTTATTTTCCGCTGTGCTTGAGATCCCGTAACCCAACAAGTTAAATGTATGCATACATTGTTGTGAGTTGTATGGCCAAAGTCGGGGGGTGTGGCCCGCCTGTGCTCGTACCGGGGGGTGTCCCGTTTATGCCAATTGGGGGTGTGTCCCAGCTAAGACAGTATGAGCCAGACACGCTGTTACTTTCAAGTGACGGTAGTGTGTACCGAAAGCGAGTTTATGAATGTGGTTATGTTTATAAAACTGAATGGGTTGAGTTTTAATATAAACTTTTTCTGTATCATGTAGTTTGAACTGTGTTTTGAGGGGACTCACTAGACCTTTGGTCTAAACCTCGCTCTTTCAAAACTAAAAACCTTTTCAGGTCGCCGTGAGGTAGGAGGCTCGGGCAAGGGTAAGGAGAAGGTGTGATATGGTGCTAGAGTAGAAGACCTTATTCTAGTATATTTTTCCTTTTGTTCTCGGTTGTGTAATAGGTTGCCTTTCCGCAAACCTTGAGATTTTAATTGTTGACTTGGGGTCGTTTTTGGCATGAATTTCTTATATTGATATTATGCTTAGTTAGTAATTGTTTTGGTTGTTACAATTGGTATCAGAGCCATAGTTTAAGAGATCTAGGTGACCGGACGGGCCTAGACTTAAACTAGGAGAGTATAACATAAATGAGAAATAGGATGACTTTAGGAAGTCGAGTAATGGGGTAGTGATGACTAGCATGTAAGGTAAATTTGGAATTACATCTGGCCAGTGTAATTGTGAATTTACAGGTACATGTGTGTGCTTAACTTGCCTTATTGTGTTAGACCTGTTGTAATAAAAGTTGTTTGTTTACGTCTTATCAGTAGTCATGTCTGAGCGCGTAACAAGGAGTAGATCTGTGTCGGTAGCTGAGGCAGTACCGGTAAACGAAGTGATTGTGGACGGACCAGTGGTTCCTCCTAGGTCGGTTTCCACTAGGGGAAAGGGTCGTGGCCGACCTAAGGGGAAAGGAAAAACGACCCGAAAGGCGGCTACCCAAGTGGGCGAACTGGAAACAGTAATTCAGGGGCGAAAAATGGCACGTGTTGCCCGTCGAGCAAGAAGTGTGGAAGTGGTGGCTGAGCAAGAGCCCTCTCTTCAAGAGAGTTCAGCTACGGTGAGAGGAAGAAGACCAACGAGGAACCGTAGTGGAGATTGGGCCTAAGCCTTTGTAACACAAGAGACCTTCGCTACTGAAATGGGGAAGTTACTGGAAACTCTGCAAGCTTTATTGGCTCATCAGACTAGGGAAGCATCAGCCAGTAAGGATAAGGACACGTCTGAGATGTCGGAACCGCCGGTTACTGGGATGGGCAGTCACTCGCTATCAACCCCGGTAGTAGCTGCTACTGCATCGTCGGAGAAGGGATGTAACTACAAATCCTTTGCGGCATGCAAACCCCCTGTCTTCAAGGGGGAATGCGACCCAATTGTGGTTATCAAGTGGATCGGCGAGATGGAGTTGGCCTTCGACACCAATAAGTGCGCTGAAGAGGATGTGTGTCCCTGAAATCAAGATTCTAATTGCAAAACAAATAAAACAAACAAGATTAACAAATCTACCTGTTTGATTCAATTCTCAAATCAAAGTGTTTACAACTTTCTCTCTCTAGGTGACTCTTTCTCTCTCTACAATTCTCTCTAAAACTGAACTCAAACTCTAGCTATCTATCTATTAAACATCAAATAATAGAATTTATACCCACAAGCTAATACAAGGAAACAAACAAATACAACATGTTGACTTTGACTTTTATTAACACATAGACTTTGACTTTTAATGAGAGTTGACTTTCCAGCTTTGACTTCTTGTACTTTGACCATCAGAATTCTTGATCTTGTATCCAACAGATTTATGCTCTAACAATCTCCCCCTTTGGATTCAAGATCATCTTTAAACGATTTAGCAAATCAATCTCCCCCTTTGGTTCAATCTGGACAATCTCTTCCTTTTGTTTAACTTTATTCTTCCCAAGTCTGTCTCTGAACAAAATTAACAATCTCTCCAAAATATGATAGAAACGATCTTCAATAATCTCCCAAAATTATCACAAGACTCTTTCAAACTTCAGAAATAAATTATCTTCAGATTTAGCTTGACTTGCTTCAGCAAATAATATTCAAAGAAAAATTTCAGTAAAAACAACACATCTTCAAACAACTTTGACTTTGCTTGAACAATCTTTCAAACTTTAAACTTTATCTTCTTCAACTCTTTATCCAAACTTTCAAACTTTCAAATCTTTGAAATTTCTGATCCGGACATTTCTGTAAATCATCTCCCCCTTTTTGATGAATAGAGCATCTATAACATCAAAACTTTCTCCAAGAAATGTCATGAACTGTTCTGACCACTGATCTGTCATAATGAGCCTCTGATTCGTTGCTAATTCGAACAATGTATTCATCCAGATCTTTTCAAATCCAGACAAAATATTCATGTAACACCTGAATCAACAAATGAATCAGTTAATGCGCCTGTCAGTAACACAAAATTACTGTGTGTAACGGATACACATTGGAAAGGATCTTTTTGATGTTCACTCCCCCAGGGCTTCCATCCAATCATCGAAACACCACAAAGGCAATTTCTATGAACGTTATGACAAGAAAACAAATTCCTTGTGTGTTCGTGCAAGTGATAGAAAGAATTAAGCATATGATGATTGCTTTTATAAAAGGCTCAACATTGTGTAAACCACTGAGACAACAGTAGATAAACACAGACTCAATGTGCATGATTGAAGTGCGAAGGTGGGGCAGACTTCCTTCTTTTTCAATATCCAGATTTTCCAAATGAAAATCAGATAGATTATGTGTTGTGTCCCCTTAAAAATATGAAACATTTTCTTTTTAAGAAGAAAATGAGTGGCTAGTGGGGTTTTATCAAGAGTTGGCATGGGCTAGTTGCCTATTTCAATAATGTTCACCAAAGAATTGTGAAACATTAGTCTCAGAAAGTAGTTGGTGCAGAGTTTGATATTCTTTTACTCTGATCTCACACCCTCTTTCTTTTAATCATGTAAGCTCACATCTAACCAAACTCTCTTTTCCATTTTACCTCAACGCACATCCCACACTCATTTCTTTTAGACTCCTCACACTCAATCATTAAGGATTAACTTCTTGGGTAGGAAACACTGTTATCATGAATCCATAGAAGTTTCATTTAAATCCTAGCACAAAGAACCCGTATTGTCCTATTAAGCATATGTTGCTCAAAATGGTTTAACTGGAACAGTTAAAGCACAAACACAAATGTCAGAAGTATGTTCATAGATGTAATCATGAAGATTTGAGCATTTTAAACATTGAAGATATTTCAAACAAGTAAATTGAATGAATAGATATGAATGCAAGAGACTTGTTTGAAAAATCTGACATTGTATGAAATTATCAGAATCAAATGATATAGCAATTAAAGCTTATGGTCAAGAATAATGGATATTGTCTATATGAATCAAAATACAGACATTCTTGAAAGAACGTTTAGAAATGAAATAATGCTCAAAAATTCATTGAAGTACAAGCGGGGTGTATCACCATCGAAAACTTGATCAATATGAGACATGGTGATAACTTATTCAAAAAAAGAATTAAACCGGTGTGTGTGAATACTTGAAAGTATATAGACAAGATAATACGCAAGTATATATCTTTAGAAACACACGGTTTATTAAGCATTGAAGCACAAAATAGATCTTGAAAACATTTAAAAATCACACTTCCAATTCATGAAATCTATTTAAGAATCGGGAAGTGGTTTGAACATTTAAGAACATATTTTCTATGATTGAAAGTTGTCCTTCTTTCAACCATGTATGAGATTAAGATAAAAAATTTAACCTTTCTATGCGGTCTTAAATCTCATGAAGTCATGCTTAAGTCATAAAGATATGATCTTGTAAGCTTCTCTCATCCTACTCAAGTCTCAAAGTCACGTCAAAACAACTTTATTCACAAAATTTATTCAAAAATTAAAAGACATAAAGCAGTAAAACTATTAAAGTACGAGTTCTGATCTGAAGTAATCAGAATTCTATAAACTCCCCCTCAAAATAATATTGATCATCTTAGAATCTTGTATCACTCCCCCTGAGAACATGAACAACATGTTAAAGTGCAGATATCCTTTCAGAAATAATGATAAAGAAATGATGAAAAATTACAATAAAAGAAACTTTAATAGGTAATTACTTAGACCTTGAGATTTAGCATACCAAGCTTAGATACAAGAAAATTGAATCTCTTTTCATCTAAAGGTTTGGTAAATAAATCTGCAAGTTGGTAATCAGTTTTTACAAAGTAAAGTTCTATTGTACCTTTTTCTACATTATCTTTTATAAAATGATACCTGACATCAATGTGCTTTGTATTAGTGTGCTGCACAGGATTAGTTGATATTGCGATAGCGCTCTTCGAGTCACAATAGATCGGTATTTTTTCAAACTTGAATCCATAGTCTCGAAGTTGTGTCCTCATCCACGAGACCTGAGAGCAGCAACTGGCAGCAGCTACATACTCTGCTTCTACAGTCGATGTGGAAACACATAATTGTTTCTTTGACGCCCAGCTAACGAGTTTGTCTCCAAGAAATTGAATATGACCTGAAGTGCTCTTCCTGTCCAGTATGCACCCTGCATGATCTGCGTCTGAATAAGCAGTTAGTTCAAACCCTGTATCCTTAGGATACCACATACCAAGATCTGCAGTCCCCTTTAGATATCTAAAAATCTGTTTGACAGCAGCCAAATGGGATTCTTTAGGGTCAGCCTGATATCTTGCACACAAGCATGTTGAAAACATTATATCTAGTCTACTTGAAGTAAGATACATTAAAGACCCTATCATACCTCTATAAGTCCTAACATCAATAGTTTTTCCCAAAGGATCATTGTTAATCTTAGTACCTGGTGCCATTGGGGTTCCAATTGATTTGCAAATTTCCATTTTGAATTTCCGAAGATTATCAAAAATGTACTTAGATTGATTAATGAAAATCCCCGTTGAAAATTGTTTTACTTGTAATCCAAGAAAGAAATTCATCTCTCCCATCATACTCATTTGAAAACGTGACACCATGAGGTTAGAAAAGTTTTTACAGTATTTAGGATTTGTAGAGCCAAATATAATATCATCTACATATATTTGAATAAGAATGATATCGGCTTTTTCCTTTTTAATAAACAAAGTGGTATCGACTTTACCTTTTGAAAAACCTGACTTGACCAAGAATTGAGATAGAACATCATACCAGGCGTGAGGTGCTTGTTTAAGACCATACAAGTCTTTATCCAAGATGTAAACGTGATTTGGCTTATCTGGATTTACAAACCCTTCTGGCTGAGACACGTAGACTTCCTCCTTAAGAATGCCATTCAAAAAGGCAGTATTCACGTCCATTTGATAGATTGTGAAGTTCTTGTGAGCTGCGTAGGCTAGAAACATACGGATTGCCTCTATACGCGCTACTGGAGCATAAGTCTCATCGTAATCTATGCTTTCCTCTTGCCTATATCCCTTGGCAACAAGTCTTGCTTTTGAGTGTCCCTGAAAGATCAAGTTTCTTATCACAATAACAGATATATATTCACAAACAAGAGATTAACCAAACCTGTTTTTGATATTCAATCCAAATGGTTACAAGGTTTTCTCTTGAATGTTTTCTCTCTATGAGCTCTCTCTCTCTCTAGAACCGTATATCTGTTTTCTCTCTCAATATGTGCGGCTACTAACACTAATCAGATTCAAAACAAAAACCTAAAAACCTAATTTAAACCATAAACCTATTTTAAAGGAAAAGGACTAAAAACGAAAATACAAAAATAAATTTTGACTATTTATTACAAAGGACCTAGACTATTTGATGAGAGTCGACTTTTCCAGCTTTGACTTCAGATTTCCATCTTCAGAAATTGATGATCTTGAATCCAATAAATCTGTACTCTAACAATCTCCCCCTTTGGATCAAGATTATTACTAAAAAGATTTAGCACTTCAATCTTCTCTTTTAAGCTCAGAAGATGCAATCTCCCTCTTTGTCTTCAGAATGTAGCAATCTCCCCAAATGATGAGAATAAAATCTCTTGGAAAGAAATTATCTCCAGTTTCAGCTCAGAATGCTTTAGCAAATCATCTTCAAGAAAACTTTCTTCAAAACAGCATAACTTCAGAAATTCTTTCAAAAACTTGATTTCCCCCCATTTCTTGGTTGACGCTTCTCCCCCTTTTTGATGAAAAGAGCAACGTTATCATCAAAACTTTTCTTCAAGAAAAATCTGACCACTGATCTTGCATGCAGAGCCTCTGATTATCCGTCAAATCATAAAGATGTTCATCCAGATCTTTGCAAATCTAGACAAATTAGCAATGTAACACCTGAATCAACAAATGAACCAGTTAAGATGCCTGTCAGTAACACAAAGTTATTGTGTGTAACGAATACACATTGGAAAGGACCTTTTTGATGTTCACTCCCCCAGGGCTTCCATTCAATCATCGAAACACCACAAAGGCAATTTCTATGAACGTTATGACAAGAAAACAAATTCCTTGTGTGGTCGTGCAGGTGATAGAAAGAATTAGGCACGGATGATTGCTTATAAAGGCTCAAAATGTGTAAACCACTGAGACAACAGTTAGTTAAACACTGACTCAATGTGCATTAGTGAAGTGTGAAGGTGGGGCAGACTTCCTTCTTTTCAATATCCAGATTTTCCAAATGAAAACCAGATAGTATATGTGTTGCATCCCCTTTGAAAATGAAACATTTTCTTGTTAAGAAGAAAATGAGTAGCGGGTGGGGTAATGGCAAAAGTTGGCATGGGCTAGTTGCCTGTTTCAATAACGTTCACCAAAGAATTGTGAAACATTAGACATGTGGCTGCCTGGCTCAGAAAGTAGTTGGTGCAGAGTTCTGATATTCTTTTAACTTTGTTCTCACACCCTCTTTCTTTTAATCATTTAGCTCACTACTAACCAAACTCTGTTTTTCAGTTTACCTCAACGCATATCCCACACTCATTTCTTTTTGACTCCTCACACTTAATCACTAAAGGATTAACTTCTTGGGTAGGAAACACTGGTTAACATGAATCCATAGAAGTTCAGTTAAGTCCTAGCACAAATAAATCCCATGTTTTCCTATAAAGCATGTGATGCTCAGATGATTTAACTTTATCAGTTAAAGCGCAAAATAGATCATGAAAACATTTAAAAGCACACTTCCAATTCATGAAATTTGTTTGAGAATCGGGAAGTGGTTTGAACATTTAAGAACAGGTTTTTCTTATGATTGTAAGTTGTCCTTCTTTCAACCATATATGAGATGAAGATAAGTAATTATACCTTTTGCATGCAGTCTTACATCTCATGAAGTCAAACTTAAAGTCATAAAGATATGATCTTGTAAACATCTCTCAAACTGCAAAAGTCTAAAGGTCTAGTCAAAGCAACTTTATTCACAGAAATTAAAATGACAGAAAGCAGTAAAACAATTAAAATACGAGTTCTGATATGAAATAATCAGAAGTCATAGCCATAATCCTTTGACTTGTACGTTCCCCCTAAAATCATGCATCACTAACAAGTTATCAGTAATCACAATGCATACATTAGATATGCTCCCCCTCAAAATAACATTGACTATCTATGAGGTACTTCTCACACTCCCCCTGAGATCATGAACAGACTGTTAAAGTGCAGATAACTTTCAGAAATAATGATAAAGAAATGATAAAAAATTTACAATAAGAAAACTTTAATAGGTAACCACTGATTATGTCTTAAGATTTAGCATACCAAGCCTAGGACAAGAAAATTGAATCTCTTTTCGTCTAAGGGTTTAGTAAACAAATCTGCAAGCTGATAATCAGTTTTTACAAAGTAAAGTTCAATTGTTCCTTTTTCTACATTATCTTTTATAAAGTGATACCTGACATCTATGTGTTTGGTCTTAGTATGTTGAACAGGATTAGCTGAAATCGCGATAGCGCTCTTCGAGTCACAATACATCGGGATTCTATTGAAATGGAAACCATAGTCTCGCAGTTGTGTTCTCATCCACAAGACCTGAGAACAGCAGCTAGCAGCAGCGACATATTCTGCTTCGGCCGTGGAAGTGGAGACACATAATTGCTTCTTCGATGCCCAACTGACCAGTTTATCACCGAGGAATTGTATATGACCGAAGGTGCTCTTCCTGTCTAACATGCAACCAGCATGATCTACGTCTAAATAAACTGTTAGTTTAAAGCTTGTATCTTTAGGATACCACAGACCAAGATCTGCAGCCCCCTTCAGATACCTGAAAATCCGTTTAACTGCAGACAAATGGGATTCTTTAGGATTGGCCTGATATCTAGCACATAAGCATGTAGAAAACATTATATCCGGTCTACTGGAAGTAAGATACATTAAAGAACCTATCATCCCTCTATAAGTCCTAACATCAACAGCCTTTCCCGAAGGATCGGTGCCAATCTTAGTACTAGGTGCCATCGGGGTACCAATCGGTTTACAATTTTCCATTTTGAACTTCCGAAAAATATCAAGAATGTATTTAGATTGATTGATAAAAATCCCCGTTGAAAATTGTTTGACTTGCAATCCGAGAAAGAAGTTCATCTCTCCCATCATACTCATCTGAAAACGTGACACCATGAGGTTGGCAAAATTCTTACAGTACTTGGGATTTGTAGAGCCAAAAATAATATCATCCACATATATTTGAATAAGAATGATATCACCTTTTTCCTTTTTAATGAATAAAGTGGTATCGACCGTACCTTTTGTAAAACCTGACTTGACCAAGAACTGAGATAAGATATCATACCAGGCGCGAGGAGCTTGTTTCAGTCTATAAAGAGCTTTATCCAAGATGTAAACGTGATTAGGCTTATCTGGATTCACAAACCCTTCTAGCTGCGAGACGTAGACTTCCTCCTTGAGTACACCATTCAGAAAAGTTGTCTTCACGTCCATTTGATAGACGGTGAAGTTCTTGTGGTCTGCGTAGGCTAAGAACATCCGAATTGCCTCTATACGCGCCACTGGAGCATAAGTCTCGTCATAGTCTATCCCTTCCTCTTGCCTACATCCCTTGGCAACAAGTCGTGCTTTATTTCTGATAATGGTACCATCTTAATCTTTCTTGTTTTTGAACACCCATTTCGTACCAATGATGGTTTTACCTTCAGGTTTGGGTACGAGTCTCCAGACTTTAAGTGCTTCAAATTGATTCATCTCATCTTGCATCGCAGTTACCCAATCTGAATCGGCAAGAGCCTCAGATACGCGAGTAGGCTCGATCTTGCTCATAAAGGAGTCATGCATACATAGATTCAAAGTAGCAGACCTAGTTTGCACCGGTTTGGATGGATCTCCAATAACTTGGCTTATCGGGTGCTCTTTGGTCCACTTGTGTTCATGAGGGAGTGGATTAGATGTAGATTGATCATGTTCAGCATCTAGGAATCCACTGTTATCTCCTTCAGATGGTTCAGAATGAATGGGGGTTTCAGTTGAAGTAGTAGTTGCAGAAGTTGTAGTAGGTACAGCTTGGTCAGTCTGTTGATCAGTCCTTATAGTACATCCTACTAAGTCAGCTACTTCTGTCTCTTCGGTGTTGGTCACAACTTCAACTGTAGGAGTAGGCATTTGAACTGGAACTTCTTGTCGAATCGGGGAGATGGATTCAGTAGAGATATCTGAAGTGGTTGGATGAGTAGTCATCGAGTCTTCCATCCGGTCAACCACAATAGATTTAGGCACATTAGATCCAAGAAATTCATCATAAAATAGTTCAAATAATAAATCCAAATCAGATAATTGAGAAGTAGACGATGAAGCGCCATCTGATTTGTTCTCTTGAGGTGCAGGTCCTGGACTGGTTGGCCCAAAAGCTAGTACTCCGGTTATCACGGGTTCTGAACTGACGTGCTCAGAAACCATTTCTTCATCGAATGTAACGTTGACGTTTTCGATCACAGTTTTCGACTTCTTCAAGTAAACACGGTATGTAGTAGATGTAGATGAATAGCCAATAAAGATGCCCTCATCCGCCTTAACACTGAACTTGTTCAGATTCTCTCTGTCGTTTAGAACATAACACTTACACCCAAATATATGAAAATATTTGATTGTAGGTGACCGGTTGCTGATTAACGCATATGGAGTCTTCTGAAATCTGCGGTGTATCATGGAGCGATTCTGAGTGTGACACGCAGTTGATACAGCTTCAGCCCACAGAAATAGAGGTAAGTCAGATTGGCTGAGCATAGTTCGCGCGACCTCTACAAGCGTACGGTTTCGCCTTTCGACGACTCCATTCTGTTGAGGCGTACATGCAACAGAGTATTGATGTGATATCCCGACCGATTCGAGATATTCTTCAACTATTTTATTCTTGAACTCTGTGCCGTTGTCAGTTCTGAGAATCTTGACTTGTTTCTGCAGATTGACTTGAGTCGTCTTCAGAAATGTAATGAGAACTTCTGGTGTCTCATCTTTAGACCGTAGAAACTTGACCCAAGTGTATCGCGAAAAGTCGTCCACGATAACTAACACGTACTTCTTTTCGCCTAAGCTTTGCGTTCGCATAGGACCGCATAAATCCATATGCAACAACTCTAATGGAGAGTTGGTACTTGGTTCAGGCTTTGGTTTGTGTGGAGCTCTCTTCATCTTTCCCTTTTCACACGCTGCACACAAGTGTTCTTTTTCATACTTCAGCTCAGGAAGTCCTTTCACTAGCTTTCCACTGACCAGTTTGTTGATGTACCGAAAGTTGAGGTGAGAGAGTCGTCGATGCCATAACCAGCTTTGTTGCATCGAGGCCTTTGATAATAGACATACCTGATTGTCAGCCTGGACCTTTGACAAGTTGATGGTGTAGAGGTTTGACTTGCGAGTGCCGACCAAGAGTTCTTTCCCGTCTTCAGTGCGTACCGAACATTTCTTGGCCTTTAAGTTCACGTCTAAGTATTTGTCACAGAACTGGCCAATACTGAATAGGTTGTGTCCTAAGCCTTCAACGTAGCTCACCTTCTTAATCATGACATTTTCGTGTACAACATCACCATATCCCAGAATTGGTGAAAATTGATCATTTCCAAAACGAACTGTGCCGCAGTATTTGTTTGTATAATTAGACAACATACTTTTCTGCCCGATCATATGCTTGGAACACCCGCTATCCAAGTACCACATATGACGGGTCTGCACAAAACAAATCAGGAAATAAGAGGTTTAGGTACCCATTTATAAATGGGACCTACAGTGTCAGTACATGATTTTGGCACCCATTTAAATTTGAGCCCGCTTTGTCTTTGAAAACCATATGAATGATAAGAAGAATGATAACGATAAGAGGAAACATTATATGAGTCATACCAAACATCAGAATATTTACGAGAAGCATAATCATATCCATCAAAATTTGAAAACTTTTTATTAGATGGAGCTAAGTGGAATAATTGTTTTATGGACTATTTCTTGCGATAATCAACAAGATTAGATTTAGAAGTAGCAATATTTTGGACAGCCATGGCGATGATATATGGACCCACCTTTGTCTAGAGTCAATAGGTAGTGGTGGACCCAAGAATTTTGCTAAGCATGTACACATTTTAAGTGGTTTAGAGGTCTGCAAAGTCGGTTGTTTGACGTGGTGGAAAAGAGTGAATCTTTTAAATATTCTAGAGCATCCCTAAAGTCAAGCGGTTGTACAGAAAATTCAATTGCAAGTAATCCATTGAATAGTAGCATAGAATTCCCTTGACTCTACATAGACCATACCATATCAATAGGTGTTTTCATGATATTTCACTTTTTTTTTGAACGACATGTTAACACACGCACACGTTCCCGGGGTATCCGGGCTCCCACTTAAGGGTGTCACCCGACTAATCCCCGTCGACCACGGCCCAACCCAATTAAGGGTACCACTAAGTGGCAGACCCATGATCTGGATGTCACAGGATGCTCACCACGGGGTTCGAACCTGGGTAGGCAGGGATACCATCCACTGACCCCCCAGGATGTTACCAAACCACTGAGCTATAACATGAAGGACCATGATATTTCACCTTTCACGACCTGAAACAACAATTTATCACATATCTAATAAGGACCTCGACCTCGACTTTAACCACCTATGACAATCTTGACCTAAAATATATGGTGGGTAATATTAGGACCTCCCATAAAACCGTGATTATTATTTCAACAGATTAGATTTATTTATTATTTTAATATGGTCATGATAACATGTTATAATTGTTTAATGAATATTTTATTAGAAAATATGGGTAAAAGGTTGCATGGGGTAATTGAAGATGGTGTGATTTTGAAGAAAACAAGGTGGAAAGATCTTTCTATATATTGATGGCTAAAGTGCAGACACGGACCATTGGGTGGTGCTTTTAACAAATTCGAACTTGCAATATCAAGTTCAAAAGCGTAGGGGCTGAAAATGTAACTTCTATAAATGGTGGACTACCAAGTTAAAAAACTATTCATATTTAGCCCCAATATTGTGGAAGATGCCAAAATAGACCCTCTCTATTATCAATCTTGACACCACGGACATTGATTTCACAACAGATTAAGGGGTAAGGAATGAGAATAGTAAGGAAAAATGTTGTTTGGTTGAATATAATTTAATGGATTCATTACTATACATCCATTAATTTCCATACCCCATCAAATTGGGGGGGGGGGGGGGAATGAAAATTCATTCCCGCTCATCCTAATTTCTCACATCGATGGCATCTTCTCCTCACATCCCCTTCCGTTTCTTCAACCCCAATTTTGAAGAACTCCATATACAGTCAATGAAGAAGAAGTCAAATTGATTCTTCAGATCACTTTGAAGAGCTCCAATTTTGAAGAGCTTCTTCCGTTGAACACTCTCCTCACATCCCCTTCTCTTCACACCCCTCACCACATCGATTCTTCAGATCACTTGATTTTAGGGGATCATCAAATCGATTCTTAAGACGTTGGAGGAGAAGAAGACGATGGCCAGCGATGGAGAAGAAGAAGACGACGACCGACGTTGGTATGCTGGTAAAGAAGGAGGCGTTGGTATACCAAATCGATTCTTGATCCTCTTTTTCTTTTTCACTTCTTTTTCATCAAATCAATTCTTGAAGAAGAAGGAGGCATTTGTACCAGATTTGACGTTCTTTGACCCTATAAACCCTAGATTCTACAGAGTTGTGATTTATGAAAATTAACCAAACAACATCAATTCAATCCTCATTCCTATTCCTATTCTCCTATATTCCCATTTCCCATTTTCATTTTCATTCCTTAAAATAAACCAAACATCCCCTAAGTTTGGTACTCTACAAAAAGACCATTTGATTAATGAGTATATAATAGATAGTGTCGGGTTTAAGGGAAAACGTTAAGTAAATGTAAAATTAAAATTAAAAAAAAAAGAAACATATGAGAAAGTATATATCAACAGGGATATCAAATTAGCGAGAAAAATATGATCGTTTTTTTGATGTAATTTATTTCTTTCGAATTTTGTTTAGTTTTTATCTTTTTTCGAATAAAAAAATAAGGAGAGTGAGGTTTTTTAGTTAAAAAAAATTGTAACCTTCCATCTAATCGCATCGTTAAATCAATTAATCTGACGGTTGATAAGATGTTTTCCAGATTTTCATTTATTTATGGTTTTCTCTTGAACTTCCATATATATATGTGTGTGTGTGTGTGTATATAAGGTCAGTTTCAGAAAGAAAAAAAAACCCGTAAAAAATAAGAAATTTAGGAACACCCTAGTAACCGTTCATTTGATGGTATGCAAATGTGCATAACATGCACATGTACATAGAAAGCAGGAAACATCTTCAATATTTTATATCCACGTGTGCATACCATCAAATGAACAGTTTACAATGTTCCTCAATTTTCATCTTTTTGGGTGTTTTCCCTTGAACCTCACTGTATGTATGTACATATATATATATATATATACATGTATATATATATTGGGGTGAGTTCAAATGAAAACTCACATTTCATTGTGCACATGTGGACAAATCTTAACCATTGATCAAAACTTAGAAAACTAATAAATGGTTAAAACATAATAAGGTTAATTGGGAAGTAATTAAGGATAAAATTGTAATTTTGAATCAACGTCTACCTTCTTTGACTTTTTTAATTTTATTTTTAATTAAAAAAAATTACCCCTTAAACTTTAAAATAATTTATCTTAAAAATTACTAATATTTTAATCAAACAAATTACATAAAAAAAACGAGAATTTCGTGTTTTTCGATATAACATCTATCTCGATGTAGTTTTTTTTCTTCGTTTTAACCGTTTTTTACGTGAAATTCTATATACGTGTTATATTCATTATGAATATGCATGCACGTCTTCGGGTGTCTACATTCAATATGAATAACAAAGGTGAACGTTCATTCACTATTCATGATGAATAACACCATATGCAGGATGAATAATACAATATTCAGATTTTTTTCATTTTAACCGTTTTTTACGTGAAGTTCTATATATGTGTTATATTCATTATGAATATGCATGCACGTCATCGGATGTCCACATTCAGTATGAATAATAAAGGTGAACGTTCATTCACTATTCATGATGAATAATACAATATTCATGATGAATAATACAATATTCAGGTTGAATAATACACAAATCCATGATTCATGTATTATTTATCATGAATCGTGTATTATTCACCCTGAATGTTCTATTATTCATCCTAAATGATACATTATTCATGATGAATAATATATAAATAACCCGTGAAGGTGTAGACACATGACGCACTCTCTTTTGTTTCCCAATTCATAACCGAAATTTGGTTTAATTAATTATGAATATGTATGCACATCCCCGGATGTCCCACATTCAGTATGAATAAAAAATATAAACGTTCATTCATTATTCATGATGAATAATATAGTATTCAGGATGAATTACACAACATTCATGACGAATAATACACGAATTCATGAATCGTGAATTATTCACCCTGAATGTTGTATTATTCATCCTGAACGATACATTATTCATGATGAATAACACATGAATGACATGTGAAGATGTGGAGACGTGATACGCTCTCTTTTGTTCCCCGATTCACAACATAATTACTCGATAGGTTCTCGATTTGTCTTGATGGGTGTTGGGTTACGGTACTGAAGAAACGTGATGCCTGACGACGTTGAAGAAAGTGTTGAAGAAAATGTTGAAGAAGGTGATGTCGAGTTATATACTTACGGTGTCGAGGCGTTGTACAAACTTGAACGTACATAAATATTCATAATGAACATAACACATATATAACATTTCACGTAAAAACCGGTTAAAACGACAAAAAAAAACTATATCGAGATGGATGTCATATCGATGAGCACGAAATTCTCCTTTTTTTAATGTAATTTGTTTGATTAAAATAATAGTAATTTTTAAGATAATTTATTTTAAACTTTAATTGAGTAAAAAAATTTTAATTAAAAAGGAAAATAAAAAGTCAAATATGGTAGGCGTGTGTTTAAATTTTCTTTCATTTTTACTCTAAACATTTTAAAATTAAAAACTCTATTTAATATGAGTTGTTGGATCAAAAGAGATTGAGTGACTGAGATTTGTCCTCACGTGCACAATGAAAAATGAGTTTTCATTTAAACTTTCCTCTATATATATATTAGGTGCCAATGGGTCAGATTGGGTTGAGTTTGGGTTCAAACCATTTATTAAACATGTTGAAAATGTCAACCCAATCCAACCTATTTAATTAAATTGATTGAGATTTTCAACCCAACCTGTTACCTAAATTGGTTGACAATGGGTTAACCCATTTAATTTTAAAATTTTAAACATAATAAAAATGATTAGACTATTTAATTTTATGACAAATACAAATTAATTGTTCAAAGTTTGAACAAAAGTTACAAAACACAACCACAAATGCAAATAAATTGTCTGGTCGCCGGAAAGAATGGTTGTCGTCGATCACTGGAAAAGAAGTATACAACGACTAGGTTTTTGAGAGGAGGCAACGAGGCGTGTATTTGCATCAGTCGACCAGGTATGGAAAGGAAGTATACCGTAAAAATTAGGGTTTCACTTCATATTTGAATTGAATATAATTATATAATATTTTAAATAGATATTATAATTAAATAATGATATTCAACTAAAAATAAAATAAAATTATATGATATTTTAAATGAGTTGAAAATATGTTGTAAACAGGTCAGAAATTTCAACCCAACAAAACTCATTTAAATAAATGGCCTAAACAATATTTTTATATGATATTTTAAATGTGTTGAAAACATGTTGTAAACATTAAATTCAATATTTATATCTTTCTCTCTATACTCTTATCTCTCCTGTCTCTGTACTAACATACACATCATGCACGTGAGGTAAACACAATGTAAAACAATCTTAATAGTTTTTTTACTAGGGTATTCACAAGGTTTACATTGTGTTCACAAAGTGGTGTGTTTAGATTTTATTTTATTGATTTAGTTTGTGTTTACAATATGTTCACAAGCTATACCAAATTGAGTGGATTTAGATTATGTTCATAATGTGTTTACAAACTATAAGGGTCCGTTTGGTTTGCAGGAATGAATTTGGGAGGATTTAGATTTCAAATCTATTCTTATCTGTGTTTGGCTTGCAGGATTGTCCGGATTTGAAATCCTAGAATTTCTTTGAAATCTTTTAATCATAGGATTTTGATATCCCAAGGAGGTGGCTATGATTTCAAGAGATTTTGTAGGATTTGTATATAATAATGTTTAAAAATATGTTAATAACATGTGTTTTCTATCTAGAAGCGTACTCGCGCAATGCAACGAAATATATCACGATTTTAATGTTTCATTTTATTTTTTGTTTTTTTGTTGATTTACAGTACGATTTTGAATGATTTTGAGAAAGTGATAATGTTTTTTTTATAAATTTTTTTAATTTAGGCTTATAATATAATGTTTTTTATATAAAAAAATTAAGTATTTTGTTAGAATTCAATGATTATCTTATATATTTTAATGACATCTAGAAAAATAACCAATTACATGTTTAATAATATAATCAAAACAAATTTATAGTAATATAATATATTAATTAATATACATGGAAATGTCTGCATAAAAGGAAGACTCTGCACATACCAAATTGGTGGGTGTTAGAAGCCTACAATAGTAATATGTATCTTGTGCTTTGATACTTGTAAATTAAAAGATTTTTAAAATCTTGCATAAAATGATGGTACATTGTGCCTAATAATTTGTATTTAATAATTTTTTATCCGTGCTTTATATAGAAGTATAGATAATCAAAATAAAATGTAATTTAACTATTTTTATAAAGTTTTTAATTTTTTTTTATAAATAATGGAATTCAACTTCATTCTAAATCCTACAAACCAAATATACCAAAGATTTCAAATCCTTTCACGAAATCCAAATCTCTCAAAACAATTCCATCAAACCAAACGCCCACTAATAGTATTTCTAAGAAATTATTACAATGTGTTCATATTTAGTTTATATTCAATTATATGTGTGTTGTATGTATATGTTATGAAAGAGAGGAGAGAGAACATAGGAGAGAGAAGAAAGAACATAGGAGAGATAGGATAAAAAATAGGAGAGTGAGGAAGAGGTTTTTAATTTATATTATTATTATTCAATTAATTTTTTGTGGTTTAAATTGGATGTCACAAATCTCACAAATTAGTAAGTTCTAAAAAGAAGACCCTTATATATACGTTACAAATAGAAAAGGATTATCAAAATAACTTGTACTTTTATAATCATATTAATTACATTATTTTTTTCTAAATTCAAACAAAAGAAACAAAAATAAAGAATGATTAGACAAAAAATAGTTAAATATTATTTATTGTTATTATAATAGTTTTTAAATTAAATAAAAAGTGATGTAACAAATCATGTCTAGCTTAGTTGGTTTCCCCAAGGACGGTAACATCCTGGGGGGGATTGTGGATGGTATCCCAATCTACCCGGGTTCGAATCCAAGGGGAGTCAATTTGAGGGCATGAGGAGTACCCAGTCCTTGGGCTGGTCCAGTCTTTGACTGGGCTGCCCCCCCAGCCCAGTCTTAGACTGTGGTTGGGCTCTAGGTTCAACGTAAGCTGGGCCGGGACAGCGACGAATTAGTGGGCCGCCCGTGGATGTCCGATACCGCCGGGGAGGTGTGCGTGCGGGTGTGCGTGTGTTCGTGGTAGTCGTTCGTTGGTTCGATGCTGCTATGCCTTCCAAAAAAAATAAAAAGTGATGTAATTAATATGATTATAAAAGTAAAATTATGTAATTTATAGTTTTTTATTTTGGTGAGAATTGCGGGGACTTGTCTTGTAATTGTTAAAAATAGTTGGGCATTTTAGAATTATTATAAACCTTCGGGGACATATATAAGAACTCCCCCGTTCAATAATCATGACCCGACATAATGTCTTCACCCGAACCGACATGATGATTTAACCCGACCCGAGTTACTAGTTGCTCCACTATGTTCTCGTAAAACCCTAAAATCGGACCACTCACCATATTTCTCTGCCATTTCCCCAAATTCTCATAAAGAGCGGGAAACATACGCAAAACATAGATACACCTTAAACACACACTCACTTCAATTTTACAGTCCCATTTGTCGATTAAAAATGGAGAATATGATCGATCAAGATCAGCAGTGGCTCATCAACTCACTGAATGCTACTCTTGACACTAATCAACAAGCTCGATCTTTCGCAGAAGCGTCTTTGAATCAGGCTTCTCTTCAACCTGGTATATGTATATGTATATGTATATGTATTCATGTGTGTAATTTGTTTGATATACCGTGTGGTCAGTGGTGTATTTCTTATTACTGCTGCAATTCTTCATTTTTTCTTCGGTTGAACTGTTCAGTCACCAGCGAGTTCACCGAGGATAATATATTCATACAGTGTGCTCAATTAGTCTTTAATTGTGACTGTTAGTAATACTGAGAAGAATCTTGGATTATTACTGTTATTACAAGTTAGTAATGAAGAAGCAAAATGCTGTTTTTGGTGATAAAGTTGCAAAATATATGGTCAAAAGGGGGATTGGGATTACGTGGAGTGAGGCAGCGATGGACAAAGTATTAGTTTATTCTCATTTTATACAGACTGACAATTTAAGAGACGTCTTAGTTATATGTAATAGGAAACTTTTTTGGTGATCAGGTTTAAGGTAATCGAAATCTGGTGATTGAAATTCATTTTTGTACAATTGAAGTGGTTTGACAAACTTGGTTTACCAAATTGGTTGATTGTGCATAACAAACAAATGAGTCAACCTTTAGCTGATTGATTGAAGCAAATCTAAATGGCTTCCTGTTTAAAATCCAAAAACTGAGTTGGAGTGAGAAACATCTATTCATCAGGAAAAGATGTTTAACACTTAGAGTCACTATGGGAACCATTTACTTCGAGTTTTCTTGCAAAATGCCTCCTGCTGATTCCGAGTTTTTTTTATTGCCATCTAGGTTATGAGTGTATTCATCCTCTTAATATCCTAGAGCAGAGTCTCTTTGTGTTATATCCTGTTCGGACACAGTTGAAGGTCAACTTTTGAGATTGATAATAGAAACGTGTCTTTTCGTTACAAAGCAAACTGAGCAAAAGAAATCTTGAAAAATAGTGGTAGAGGAGGTAAGTTTGAGTAAGAGGGTAGGAGTAAGGGAGTCGATGACAATTGGTGGACAATATGACGTGTCAAAAAGGGGTGGAGGATAAGGGTTCGTTTGGATTTTGGTGGGTGGTGACGTGGTGTTATGTTCTGTTGTGATCATTGGTTGGCAAGAAGGAATTAAAAAATCTTGGAACATCTGATGATTCTCTGTGAGAAGACGTTTCATTCAATTATTTGCACAAAAGCTATATAAGTTTAGATATTTCTTCAACCTTTCAAATATACAGTTGTTTCCTCTAGTCTTTTCTTATCCTTGCTTCTCCTTCAATTTCTGACAACCGTCTGCATTTCTTTCAATATCCAGTCACCAGATGAACCTCTCACTCTTACAATTTAACCTTTTTGAATTATTCAACTGAATCTGTCACCAAAAAATCACTCTTTCTCCAAAGCATAGTAGTTGATCTTTTTTCCCCCTATTAGCGGGAGTGTTAAATAGGAGCACATATGTGGCAGTGGAGATTTGAAGTACAGCAGTTGAGGGGAAGATACTGGTGGTGGAAAGGATCAAAGGAAGATGAAAGGGCATATTTTGCGAGAGCACTTGGGTTAGGATTAAGATTTTCTTGATAGTGAATCTATGATTTTTAATGTAATTTTTTTTCCACAACTTATGGTTTTCAACAATGGCCCTAAGATGGTGGGGAAGGAGTATTGATTACGGTGTTGGTGGTTCATTGAAAAAGAGTTGCACAACTTTTTTTACTTTAATAAGAGGCATGCTGCAAAAAACCTATGGTCGAGTTATGTTAATGACCCTATGATTGTGAAGTTAAATCGTGTGCCACAAGTCAAAATTTCTAGCCAACAACCATTATCATAGCACATAGCTTTTCCCGTTTCAATGATAGAAGGCCACGGAAGGTCATCACACAATTGTTAAACAAAGTTTCCTGGGATCATCACTTGTAAAAAGCTGGGTTTCAGTCACCAAATTGTTAATAACTTCTAATTTTGATGAAGTAAAATTGTTTCTCCTATGTAGTTTTACTCTTCCAATATGATTAGAATGAAAACTATGGTTGTCATACCAATAAACCATCTTCTTTGCATTATTATGATAAGATAAAAACCTTTTGCTACAAATAAACTAAGCACTACTAGAAGGGAGTTTAATGGCAAGGTCAATTAATTTGCATCAAACTGTAACCTGAGGCTTCTTGACATATTGGAATTATGTGTCACTGCAACTATATTCATAGAAAAATGTTAAGGAATACAGAAAACACAAAACAGAAGCTGGTGTACTTTGTATATACCAGACATGCAATAAATACGAGTATTTTACATGCTTTGAGGAATTTGGAGGCATCAATAGAGTAGGATTGCTCCAGCTGCCTGCTTCTTAATGAAAATTAATGGGTTCAGCATCCATAAACTTAAAAATTAATTTACTACTGTGCGGTGGTATAAGAAGAGTGATTTAAATTAAGGAAGTTGATACAAACATCAATAAAAAAGTGAAACCAATTGAATAATGGTTAAAACGTAGATTTTGTTTCTTTACTGCAATATCAGCGAGTGTTACATTTAGAATATCTTTTTCCCAACCAAGAAATGGTCGGAAAAACTTGTGATGGGAGTTCCTTTACATGAGAAAGAGGATCTTGCACATTAAGTAAATTAAAACAGAATAAACTCAACACAAATAGTGCTTATTATATGTAAGGGGTTTTAGGATCATAAAGAAGAACCTATTAACATATCAAGAAGCTTGGTAAATTGGGTTTAAAGAGAGATTTTTCCTGGATTTCTGAAACATTAAGAAGTATGCTGAAGGTGACAGGATTACTGGAAATAAATAACTCAAACTTGAGAGGCAAGATCTATGCTGTTACAACGGTCAAAATCTAAAATCGCAGTCAGGACTGTGATATGATATAGTGGTTATCGGCTTATAGCGATGGTAAAATGGCGGTATAGCGGTTCATATAATATTAGAATTATATATATATGTGTGTGTGTGTGTGTGTGTGTTTACACAACTTATCATATCATTTCAACATCAAAACAAAAACAGGGAATCTAACCTCTTCTTTTTAATTATTGCTTCCAATTTTGGCATTGTCTTTATGATTAAGAACTTTAGGGATTGTTTATGGTACCGAAGAGCATTAAGCTAGTAGTAATGGTAAATTGGTAATTTGAAATTTCATTATCACAACAGATAAAAAACAAAAAACAAATGGTGGAGCTTTCTTGGAATAAAGGGAAGCTAGAAGATATACGGGGAACATATGTATGTGTGGATGCGTCATTAATTTGCTTAAGTCGCCTAAAACAAAACCCAGGGTAGGACCCAAATAGAAGCCCACAAAACAGCCCACTTAACACCAAAATTGCCCACCATACAATAGCACTATTATGGCCGCTATTTGGGGTTTATTTAGCGGCCAATAGCGCCGTGAATCGGTGGACCGCTATTTGACCACCGCTATTACCCCGAGTACTGCTAACTGCTATTTCATCACTATAGCGGCACAATTAACAACGTAGGCTGTGAGATAAACTTTGGGCCCTTACTGAGCATATCTTATTTTTGGAATAGCGTCTAATCAATGAAACAATAGTGCTGTATCTTTAACTAGGAGAATGTGTATGACCCTTGATTTTTGTAGTTTTTGTCTCCTGTTGGTTAATTTTCATTCATAGTTCCTATATTGTCATTACCTTATTATTTCCTTCTTGCACTTTATATTAACAACTGTTATTTGTATATCTTTGAAGGTTTTGGAAGTGCTTTATCGAAGATTGCTGCTAATAGGGATCTTCCTCTAGGATCCCGCCAAATATCCTTTTGCCTTTGTAGACAAAGTTGTACAGTGTCATCCTATTATTGGGATTAGTTGTATGAATTTGGTCACATTATACAGTATACACCTCATAGCGAACACAAAATTATTAGTTTTTTCGTGTAATGATATGTTTAACATTGTTATCCTTGTAAGATTTAACCTGCTTTTACTTAGCTGCGGTTCTTCTAAAACAGTTTATTAAGAAACACTGGCAGGAGGATGAGGATGGTTTTGAACATCCTGTAGTTTCAAATGAGGAAAAGGTCACTCCTCTTTTCTTTCTATCTCTCTTCCAAGTTTCAGGCACATGTATAGTAAAGATCATCATTTTTTTGTTGGTTTAGAAGTAAATATCTAGATGTCAAGTTCAGAAGAAATGAGAACTACAAACATGTTCTGGTTGTTAATGGCGACGATAGGACCTGTAAAGACCATCACTTGTTTTTTAGTAAAATTTTGTGCTTATTCTCTGCCAAAATTTCTTATTCCACTTTTCCTTTATTTGCAGATAAGAGTTCCATTTTTTCTTTGAAAGGGAAAAAATGTATAAAAGTTGACTTGATAATAAATCTTTAGGAAGGTAACAACCCTAGCAACTCTATCTGGATGCTTATGACCCATATAGTAGTTCAAAGCTATTTGATACTAAAACTGCCACCCACCCAAGTAAATAGAAATGCTATCACCAAAACTAGTTAAAGGATACATGCTTACTAGATAGACTCAAGTATCGAGAGGCTTTATTTTCTGTGACTACATCAATCTAGTTTATTGCAAGTTTTCCAATTACTATTCACTGTCTGCTGAATGCGTTCTAAATTCCTAATTATACTCTTATTGCTATTGTCAGGCAGTTATACGTGGTCTTCTGTTGCTGTCATTGGATGATCCTCATAGAAAAATCTGCACAGCTATTAGCATGGCCGTAGCATCAGTTGCGCATCATGATTGGCCAGATGAATGGCCTGAGTTACTCCCGTTTTTAATGAAGTTAATTAATGATCAAAGTAATACAAATGCAGGTAGTCCTCTTTGAGACCTTCTTCGTTGTGAAGCTTGATTTTCTTTCAGTGTTCTCTTTTCTGCAGTATTTTGCATCATCTTTGTTTGTTAATTTATGACAGATACATGTATGCCGTTTCTTGAGAAAGTGTCTTGGTTATATTTTTAAAGAGAAACTGCTTTTTCCAGCTTGACAAATAATCATGTATTCTAACATGCGCCGTAATCGTGACGGTCGAGTTAAGTTGGTTCAAAGGTTTTCATATTAGAACTTTGAAACTTCAATAACAAAATTAATATTATTATAGTACAATTTGTTTTGTTGTAAATCTTTGCCGTGGTTTTTATTGGTAATTCTGTTCCATTATATAGAGTTTATTTATTACCTTTGTCCTTTGATATTGGACCATCTGGTCTTGTGCTTTTTATGTATAGGGTATTTCCGTAGTAATAGGAAAGCAGTTGCCCCTAAAATACTTACAGTTACCTCACACTCAATTGGTAAAACACATTCACCTACATATTCATATCAATGACTCTCTACGACGGTACGCAGAATAGGGCCCCATATGTTTGTCTTGCAGGCTGCGGCAGTTTTATATGGATAAGTTCTGAAGTGCTTGATGACCATATCTGAGTTGCTCCAACTATGACTAATAGACCTAGATGATTTGGAAGATCTAATCGACTGGTGTGATGTGCATGTAAAGTTGATTAGATTTGGATGGGATATCTTTTGTTCCATGTGTAGATCTCTTATAATACCAATCACAGCTGTGTTGGGTGTCTATCTTTGCTATTCTAGGTCACTGACGGTGCTTTATGAGCCAATTTAAAGTACATCTGCTTCCTCGTTTTCTACGGTCAAGATTTACCTTAAGGGTAACTTTAGGTGTTATATTAACTTCTTGATGCTCTATCTGTTCATGGAACTTATTGTGTTCTTGCCATTTCATGGCTGATACTTTTGGTATAATTTGTAAAAATGTTCAGTGAATGGGGCTCTTCGATGCTTGGCTCTCCTTTCTGCGGATTTGGATGACAAACTGGTGCCCAGAATAATACCAGTTTTGTTCCCGTGCTTGCATACTATAGTTTCATCACCCCAGGTTAACTTTTGTCATGTTATAAGCTATTGTTTTTTCTCCTTTAAAAGTATAAGAATTATGAATGCATACATATACTGTCTGCTATTAGTTGTAAGGAATGTGGATTTTGCATGGTTTAAGACCAAAGTATCACTTCAACTTGGAGCTATTGCCATGCCGACTTAGTGTGGCCACTGTATGTTGCATGATTTTTCCATCATCTACAAAGGAAAAGATTAATTGAATGTTGTATGCATTATGGGCATGCAGTACACTTATTTATTTGCTGCACTAGCATTCCAACATTGTTTTAATGGTGACTGATGACTATTTTCACACCAAATATATGCCTAATTCGTCTGGTACAGGAAAAATGGATCGTCTCTACCGGTAACATATGGTCACTCAAATCTTGTGATTGTATGAAATCTCGACAGAGTATAAAGATATTAAACTAGTAATCAAATGCAAGTAGTGAATGTTCTAATTCTAACTAAATGCCTGAAATGTAGGATGCAACTGGCGATCACAGCATATGCCATGGATTTTCTTTAAGCCAGAACATACATATGTTGTAAGAGTTGTGTGAGGAGGTCCCTGTATGTTGCCTCAGCAGTAGGATGGTGGCATCCACAAAGGAGGCCCAGGTTCAAACCCGGCACCACCATCTCTACTGCTGACTCACATTGATTTGCCTTCCCCTTGATCCGTGGGACCGGTGAGGTGGGGGGGCTCCAGAGGGTGGCGTCTATCCTCTTTTTCATTGTATGAGGGGAATCTAAGATGCCTCGGTACTTGCATGACGTTGACCGTTCCTTTTTTACTAATCTGCAAAATTTAGGGGCTGTTTGTTTACCTCTTAATGGTTCCATTAAGAGGCAACCTCTGAATCGTTAAGAGGTGAATCTTGTTTGGCAAAAAAAAAAGGACTGCCTCTTAATGGTTCCAAAATCCTCTGAATGATTTTGTATCTGCCCCTCCCTTAACCATTAAGAACCCTAATTTCATTATGAACAATTAGCAAACAACCATATTTCATTTTACACTATATCATAAAAACCTTATAATCATTCTACACTAAACCATTCAGCAACTGCCAAACAGCCCCCTTGACTATATTTTGCATATTATTCCACTGTGTAGGCAATTTTAAAATGAATCAAATATCTATATATTATAGCTTACTTTGTAATAGTAGGAGTTGTTCTGAAAGCATGTAGTTCTATCAAAAAAGGACTGTTGCCTAAAAAGGTTGGATCTGAGCCCACTTGTTAAGACACACATGAAGGTGATGCAATCTTTGCAACAATGCATTCATGTGCAGTGCCTTCTGAAGCACCAATATATCGCAACTGTACTGCAAACGTGTTACGTTGGGGGGATTTTCTAGCAATGTTCCATCCTCTACAAACTTTTAGAGCCTTAACTTATAGTTCTCTTTTAACTTCTTAAGTTTCAATATGTGGAGAAGGTGGAATGGCAACAACCTATTTTCTTGATGAATATATTGTTCACTAACACTTTGTATCATAATCAGATAGTTTTGTTTCATTTTTGAATCATGATTAGTTTCTATTAGTTCTCGCTAAAACAAGTTTTTTAGTTAAGTTAGCACTAGCTATTAAAATCTAATATAAAATAATAGAAGGAACAGAAATGAAGTGAATTAAAAAACGAATACGAAGAACTCACACATATCTAGGGGAGTTCGTGGTTTCATTTGGGCCGTCTAACCCACCTTTTAACAAACCAAACCATGAGTGTAGTTTAAGAAATTTTCCAAACCGTGTGGTTTGGACCAAACCTCTTAGATGGACCACAAACATTCAGTCTTGTCTGACCGGTCTCTGCGTTTTGGGCTTATTATGGACTTTGAACTATGAACTAATAGAATTAAATATTTATACCAAATAGGAGAAATACTATAGTAATTTGATAAAAGTTGACATTATTTTCTCCATCTTCATTGTGCTCATCTAGGTACTTTTCAAGCTCATTTTGCAAGTCCGGAGCATAATCTTCATCACATTTGTCAAACTCATATTCAAACATTATGATTGGACCTTCTTCATCAAAATCCATCTTTTGCATTTTTTCAACAATATATTCCATTTTGGCTGCTACAATCCGCTTGTCCTAGATTCTCTACTTTGAGTTCACTAGTATAATGAGCCACTAACTTTCCAAATTAGGGTAAACTAAAATCAAGATTGCTCACCTATGTCGACGTGAAGCCACTTCAGTTAATCAGTTTTAATGTTTTATTTCTGCCAATATTTTACTCTCAATACTTCAACAGCCCATTTTAAATCAATTTTAATAGCCAATTTCTTTGTAGATGAGTAAAATTTAACTACCCAATTGAATTATATAATATAGAAAATTTAATATTTTGTATATGTGTGCGTAGAAAGGCGGTTTGGTAGTTAAACCTCCAAATAAAAAGGTCCAAACCGCAAGCGGACCAAATCGTAGGGGTTGACTATTGTTCAAACCAAACTGCACCGGCAAACCATCCAAACAGCCAAAAATACTCCAGTTAGTCTGAGTTGACCAGTTTTGGCGGTCCAATGGTTTTTTTGAACACCCCTGCACATATCTAAAACATCATTTCTCTTGTTTGATTATCTTAACCTTGCATGCATGAGAAAGGCACTAATTACTAAGGCACTTTTTAGTTTTGTAAGTCCTCTTTATATAAATATCTTCAGGAGTTTAGGTTGTTTGAAACTGCTTTGTTTTACGAAGATCTAATTATCTGTGTGATACAATTGGGTGTATTGCAGAATATGCAATTCTTCCACTGTTGCTATTTGCCTTTGTGCTAACTCCCAGGTTGTTAAACCGTTTAGAGATTGAACTACAAACTCTCATATAGAAGCCACATCACTCCTCAGTTTGTAAAGAGGAGGTTCCAACATGCGTTTTTGTCAGTCACTTGTTATAGTTGCAACTAGTGTGATAGCATCAAAGAATCATTTACAATGGCTTGTCATTACCTATTGCTAGCTACTGACTAGGTGTAACCTATAGATTTAATGGTTTACTTCACTCCTGATTCAAAGCAGTTTCAATCCCATGTTTCAGGTGTGCTGTTGTTTGATTTTTTGGCAAGCATTTTTACAGAAGGTTCTGCCAAGTTTATTATTTGGCTCGTAGTTTGATAACTTTTAAGTGCAAATTGGTATGAGGAGTTGAGTGAACATGTGTCAAACAAAGAATTCTTTTGCTTAACCTGTTTTTACCCACATTTCACTGTTTTGTTTTCACCTTTTCTCAAGTAGTACATATTTTTTTCGTTGTTAGATGTTATCCAATTTTCAATTTTGCTAACTTGTCAAAAAACATTAAGGGGAAAATGCCTGGGATAATATTGAAGAAGACATTCATGGGGATGTATTTTATGCCTTTCTAATTTTCTTTGTGGAATCGAGGAATTATGGACATTCTTTAGCTTCCTATGAGACCAACATGAATTTAAATATTTAATCTCATCTAATGACAGCAAAACATGTAGATAAAACGTGGCAACAAGGCTCACATTGGAATCACATTCATTGGCTGTATTTTATACTTGTGTAAATTTCTTTCTACAATTGAGAACACACTTGCTTCAGTTATGTTTTTTATTTGGTTTCTCTTTGGCTTTGGCTGTCTATGTCATTTCTTTTGTATTTTCAATATGTTGTATTTGTGATTATGGCGCATATCTATGCTTGCATACTCCTATTCCTGGTAGAGGAATGATTGCAATAGAAGATTCTTTCCTGTAACATATATAAGAAAAAGATGCAACATGCTGCTGCTGTTTTCTTATGTAGTAGACTTTACAGTTGGTCATAATTTCCATTTATGTGGAATATTAATGGCAGATCTATGACAAACCGTTGCGCACAAAGGCTCTTTCGATAGTCTATTCTTGTACATCTATGCTGGGGGTTATGAGTGGTGTGTATAAGGTACTTTCTGTGTATTTACATCCTTGGGTGGTCAAAGCGATCTTTCATTTTTTTTTGATTAAAAGAATAGAATGCTTGTACTGAGATCTCGTTGTTTAGACAGAAACAAGTTCATTGATGTTACCATTGGTCAAAGTTTGGATGGTCGAATTCTCCTCCATTCTTAAAAATCCTGTGCAATCTGAAGATCCAGATGATTGGAGCATCAGAATGGAGGTATTTATATCTAAATATATTGATCTTTTGCATACTTTCTAGTGGAATGTTCAATCATTTGTCATCTTCTATTCCAACATCAGGCTTTGAAGTGCTTGAGTCAATTTGTTCAAAACTTCCCAAGCCTGGCAGAAAGTCAGTTCATGGGTAAGTTTGTCTTCATCATGTTACATCATCCTTTTTGCACCTATGTATCCTTCTGATTGATCATTTTGCTATTGTTTATAAGACTCAAACACCTGTATTTTCAGAGGTTCTGGTTCCATTGTGGCAAACATTCGTGTCTTCTCTTGTCGTATATGAACGATCTTCAGTCGAAGGACTTGAAGATTCATATGAGGGAAGATATGATTCTGATGGTTCAGAGACAAGCCTGGAGTCCTTCATCATCCAAGTAAGAAGTTGCTTTGTATTTACAGCTTTCTTCTCTTTGCATATGCTTTTGAATGACTTGATAAACAACATACATGTCATGTTATGTAACATTTGTTGTAAGAAAGTTATGTATCTGTATGTGGTCTTGCTTGCTTGAGGTTTGAAGATGTTTCGTATTTTATTTTATTTTTATTCTTTTGCTTTTCTGATCCTGCAGTTGTTTGAGTTTCTATTAACGATTGTTGGCAGTAAAAAGTTTGTGAAGGTATGTTTAAAACTTCTCTTTTAACCTTTGTCTCTATTGCAAGCTTGTAATACCATCCTGTGAGATGTTCACTGCATTTGAATATACGATCACCTGCCTAAATTTATTCTTCAGGCTTTTGGAAATAGTATGCAAGACCTGGTCTACTATTCAATTGCTTTTCTGCAAATGACTGAACAACAGGTAAGTTATGTAATGTCTTGTACTATTCTTCTATTATTATGCATTGGCCTACTATTTCTATTCACATCTAGCAGTGTGTACTCAGCATTTTACTCTGCGAAATAACGTTTTATATTAATTTGCAATGACATATACATTTTTTAGGAATCTATATAGAGTTTATTTTCTATGCCGTAACTAAGGGTTATCAAAAGTATTGATGTTTGTGGTGTTCATCAAGTAGATGGCGACCATTCCACCCGTTTGTTCAGTTTGTAGTTTAAATCAATGAGAGGTTGGAAGCTAAGCAGTTCTTTTTTTTTTCTTTCTAAGAGCTTAAAGATTGATGGTTGGAGAGACCTGTTATAAAATATACGAGGACATCTATAGTCCTTTCTGTAACAAGCTTGAGTTGTAGACTACTGGACCGAACATGTGACTATGAGATTAGCATGTTACCAGCATTTTCTAGTTACTTTGCTGGTTTGTGTCTTTGTGAATATAACATGCCTTTTTAAATACGAGGTTTGTGTTTCTGTTCTTTAATAACTTTCTTGGGAGAGATGTACAAGAATTCCACTTCAGTATTTTATATCTGTTCTGATCCAATGCTTATATGTTAATAACAACAAACATTCTATCCAAGCTCGTTAGGTAGGCTAAAAGTGAAACTACAAGATATTATAAGACAGTACAATCAAAAAGCAAATATGATATCATAACCCGCTGGGATTCTGGTACATGAATGACATTCTTCCCCTCGCTCATATCTATAGCCAGCTCCTGATCTGATGTTTATAAAGTATAAACATTGGAATTCAACTTAACTCTTCATCAAATTTTAGTTCTTCATTGTTCTTTCCATTCTCTTACATATGCAATCACCTCAATCCAGGTTCATGCTTGGTCACTGGATGCTAATCAGTATGTTGCCGATGAAGATGAAAATACTTATAGCTGTCGTGTTTCTGGTATGAGATTCTTCTCTTTGCTATCCCCTTTTCTCATTCTGGCATGCAGTCATTTAATACACTAACAGTCTAGGAGAGCTCATATTTTAATATTGTCATTGTTTCAACAGGCTCTCTCTTGTTGGAGGAAATTGTAATTTCTTGTGGAATTGAGGGAGTTTATGCTATATTGAATGCTGCCAAACAAAGATTTGATGAATCTCAGCAGGAGAGGGTTAAAGGTTCTGCTGACTGGTGGAGGGTATGTCTTAGTAATTTGTATATGCTTTTACGTTCTAAATGAGACGTTCTATATGTTTTCATAACTATTATATGCCAGACCCCAGACTATAGCTTTATTGTAGAATCAAGTTGTTGCGTTTAATGCTCTTTAAGTTCTATGCTAAAGGCATTTCATCAGTAATCAAAGAACCAATGAAGCTTGGTAATTAAATCCCATTACTCTTGCTATTGGGTATGACGTATGAATGACTTGTGAAGCCTACTCTTTTATGCTTTCCCCATTCTATGCACTAAGTGTTAATCCTATTCTTTTGTCTCTGGAGAAGCAACAATCGGATGGGTAATGATCCCGTTCTAAGTTTCGACGTTCTTTCTTAATTCTAGATGATATCATAGACATATCAAATAGTCTACCCTTTCATTATTGCAATGAGTCAACTTTTTGGAATAAATTATCAGCACTAAGAGTCACGAAAAATTATCAGCTTTAAATATATGAATCTGGGAATTCACGAATTTAATATTTCTTAAGTTGTTAGAGTGGGACCAAACTTTAGCTTTTGCAATAGGTCATGTGATCTCAAAAGTTAGAGTATTGCTTATCTAAATATTCTTGTCTTATTTGTTACTATTTCATTGTTTATTTAGTGGAACATAGTAAATTTATGGATGCTGTGCCATGTTCCTTGCATTATATCCACAGCACTCCTTTAATTGTAATGTACCAATCCTAACTTTTTTGGAACGTAAAATTTGGCAGATGAGGGAGGCTACTCTTTTTGCTTTGTCCTCTGTGTCAGAACAATTGCTTGAAGTTGAGGTTTGTACTTTTCTTTGTAGTACCTACTGAACACTATATAATTTGACTGTGAATGATAATTAGTTTGCTACTTTGAGTTTGTCATTTATAAAGCACAATATCTTGTCTATATTTATTCTCAGGTTTCTGGGCCTTCTGGAGTCAATTTGGGGAGCATCTTGGAGCAAACTTTTACGGAAGACATGGCAGCAGGTAGAGCTTGGGTTAGCTATATTGTAATTGCTTTCATATCACTAACATGTTAACTGATTGGTATTTGTTGTGCAGGTGTACATGAATATCCCTTTCTTTACGCTCGTATGTTTTCATCAATTGCTAAATTCTCATCTGTGGTAACTATCAAAGATTATTCATGTACCTTGTTTTATGTCCTTAAGAACAAGGTTCTCATTTATGTGCCTTTTACTTACAGATCAACCATAGTGTTATTGATCATTTCCTCTATGCTGCTATTCAGGCAATCGGCATGGATGTGTAAGCTTATATTTTTTTCAATTTTGTTTTTCTTCTACTTATCATAATCTCAACATGTTCAGATGATCGCTTTAGGTTTAATTCTAAATTTCAAATTATAGGCCTGCCCCTGTCAAAGTTGGTGCATGTCGGGCACTTTCCCAACTCTTACCTGACACAAACCGAGGAATACCGCAGCCTCATATATTGGCTCTATTTTCATCACTTACCGAGCTTCTTAAGCAAGTAATGTAACATTATGAATTTTCTTTTTATTACTGACCATGCAGTCGGTCTGTTTCTGAACATGTGACACCCTGCAGGCATCTGATGAGACAATGCATCTTGTGCTTGAAACACTGCAAGCAGCTGTGAGGGCAGGTTGGTGTTATTATATATGGGGCGAGTGGAATGGTCTTGCATTTTTCATTCTGAGTTGAATGGGTACTTACATGTCATGGAAACTGCTCATTGCAGGTCATGAAGCTGCATTGTCAATAGAGCCTGTCATTTCTCCTATTATACTTAACATGTGGGCTTTGCATGTTTCGGACCCTTTCATAAGCATAGATGCACTTGAAGTTCTGGAGGTAATATTTTCAAACACTAAATGGTGACGAACATGTGTTTTATTTATCATCTGCTAAAATGTTAAGGATTTACAAGTTGATTTTGTAAAACGAAAAAGTTTCAGTTGGCATATGGTGAGATATGTTATGTCTGAATTGTATGTTGAAATTAAGATAATGGGATTGTTATGCATGTGTGGCTTTCTATCTAAAAAGAATATTATTACTCAGTGTGCTGAAAAGTATACTAGAAAATGGCAGTTAACAGCCAACTAAATTACAACCTTGTATTATTGTTATTGCTGTTGTTAACATAAACATTTGGACAGCCTTTCCAATGAAACTTTTACATTAGACAGACATAGAGGGCTGGACTCGGTATGTGGTCCTATCTTGAATTGTAACTGCATTCTGCTGTCTTTCTTGTTTTTCTATGAAATGGTGTCAAACTGGTTCCCATTGTATCTTGAATCTTAACTATGCTCTTCTGTCCGTGATTTGGGTATCGTTTCTGTTTGTCGGGAAAGGACTCTAATTTAACTCAAAAAGTGCTAAAAGAGATTTTGTGAACATGAGATAAGAACAACTTGTTAGTTGTCTACAGTAGTTTAAAATGATAAGAAAATTTGCAGTGTGATTTTGCATTTTTGGATTTCAAAATATATTGCGAAAAAACGGTTAAAAATGCTAAGTGAAAAAGATCATTGTCTATTCCGATACCTGTAACAGGCCATGATTGCTTTTAATGTAGGTCATGAGTACTCATCAAATTCATTGCTAACGATGCCAATTGTTATTTATTGAAGACTGATTGTTTTCAGTCTTTTTTGAGGTGTACTATTATTGTTGTATTTAGGTGAAGGTCTGTCGTTAACATATCTAATTCCTTGACAGGCAATAAAAAATGCTCCAGGATGTATTCATCCTCTTGTTTCACGTGTGTTGCCATACGTGGGGCCAATCCTCAACAAAGTACGTTTCTTCAGTTATCTCATTAAAATACTATATTAGGTTTGAGGCATTTTACTAACATGGGATGAGTTGCTTTCTGGTGCATCCCATGTCCATTCTCAGCCTCAACATCAACCTGATGGTTTAGTTGCTGGTTCATTGGATCTTTTGACAATATTACTCAAGGCAAGTCATAAAATAAATTTTTATACCGTTTCACCAGTTCTTTTTTCCAACTTTATTGTTTATTTCTGACTTATTGGTTCTCACTGTGGTGTATTTTAGAACGCACCTAGTGATGTGGTAAAAGCAGTTTATGAAGTTTGTTTTGATCCTGTTGTACGCACAGTTCTTCAGAGTGATGACCACAGTGAAATGCAGGTTTATTTATATAGCTCAAACCTGTATTCTATTATAGCTTCCCCTCATTTTTTTAGAGGCATTTATACCTTACCCCTACTCATGACTTGTTGCTATTTATTAAACCAGAACGCAACTCAATGCCTTGCTGCTCTTGTCTCTGGTGGAAAGCAACAATTGCTCACTTGGAGTGGTGATCCCGGTTTTACAATGAGATGTTTGCTTGATGTAGCTTCAAGGTGGATACTGCTATTTTCAAATAGTACACCGCTATCTCTTTTTTGCCAACTTCTTTCTTATCAGGAAATGAATAGACGTATAAAACATAAAAATATATACTTTACAGATAGAAGTAGAAAGGTCTGTCCTTGTCTGGGCTTACTTTTTGGGAATAGGGACTAGGGCTAGGCTTACCCTCAGGCACATGTGCCTGGCCTTGCCCCTTTCTTTTTTCCTTATCCCGCCAAGCTCAATTCTGTCTATGCCAAATGTTGTTCATCTCTCATGCTTTGCAAAGTTGTCCTTGTGGATTCTTTCGTATTATCATAATAAATTCCTTTCAAACTAGCGACTATCTTGGAGAAATCTATTCTTTTTGCCTGTTTGTTCTAAAAACATAAATTTTGACAGGCTTCTTGATCCAGATCTAGAAAGCTCCGGATCACTTTTTGTTGGGAACTATATTTTGCAACTTATTCTTCATCTGTCCTCACAAATGGCACCACATATAAGAGACCTTGTTGCTGCTCTTGTTAGGCGAATGCAATCCTGTCAAATTGCTGGATTACGAAGCTCATTACTTCTGATATTCGCAAGATTGGTACGTCCTTGAAAAGCATAATTGAGTCAAGTCCGTAAGGCTCATTAATGTGATTCGTATATATAGTGTGATGACTTCAAAGTAGCTTCATAGCAAAATATTGATGTTGTATTCTCTTGAAGTGAATACCATAGTAGTTCTAACCTTAATCAAGCGGCATAACCTCCAAACATTCATCTTTAGGTTTACATCAGCTTCATGGGTGCCATGCTGCATAGTAATAATATAGGATATTATTGTCCTTCATGTTGTAGCCCAGTGGTAAGGTAACATCCTGGGGGGTCAGTGGATGGTATCCCTGACTACCCAGGTTCGAACCCCGTGGTGAGCATCCTGTGACATCCATGATCATGGGCCTGCCACATAGTGGTACCCTTAATTGGGCTGGGTCGTGATCGACGGGGATTAGTCGGGTGGCACCCTTAAGTGGGAGCCCGGATACCCCGGGAACGTGTGCGTGTGTTAACTTGCCGTTCAAAAAAAAAAAATAATAGGATATTATTATCATTATTCTTTTGGTTCGCTAGTGTACATATCTTGGATAAATTGGCATGATACAATCTATAAACACATCACACATATTATTTTGTGCTTATTTTTCATGAAACAGGTTCACATGAGTGCACCACACGTTGAACAATTTATCAACTTGCTGATCACTATCCCTGCTAAAGGACACACTAATTCCTTGTATTATGTTATGTCAGAGTGGACCAAGCAGCAAGGCAAGCATTCTTCATTTTATTGAACATTTTTTGCATTGTGTCATTCCATAGCGTACATCATAAGCTGAATGGTAGTAAGATAATGGTGTTAAAATGGAACACATGCCACCTAAGCTGTTTATCTGTTATATAACCATGGAACCACACTGAAAATGTAACACAAGTGCAATCGAATACAGGGGAAATTCAGGGGGCCTACCAGATTAAAGTTACAACAACAGCTTTGGCTTTACTATTATCAACCAGGCATGTTGAATTTGGAAACATCAATGTTCAAGGCCATTTGATGAAGGTTTGTTGTTACTAATTGTGTAACCTGTTGTTTACGTCCCTTCAAGAACTCAATCAGTTCCATGTGAATGTCAAGTCCTCTGCAGGGATTACCACTCGTTCAAAGGCTAAAGTTGCTCCTGACCAGTGGACATTGATCCCACTTCCTGCAAAGGTTTTTACTTCTCTACTAAATATTGTATTTCATACGAAAAGTTTGGAGAAGGTAGAGGGTTGGCAGGGGGGAGGGTTGGAGAGGGGACTGTTAGGTTACTAAAGCATTATGTGAGACAGAGTTGTTTTAGTTTTTCTTACTTTTCATGTCTTTTTATGCGAGCCTTAATTTTTCCTGCTCTTACTGTATTCAGTCTCTGTTTTACTTTTTGCTCTAGTAGTCAGTACTGCGCTTTGCAATCTCCTGTTTGTTTGATGTTATGTCCCTTGTGTGTCATTGCTTTTTTGTTGTGTTCACTAGTATCTATTGCATGTTTGCACACACTCTTATGTTACAATGCTACTTGTTCTCGCATGCCTCCTTGTAGTTTTGTTTTTGTTTTGCAAGTCAGAGATCTACACAGAAACAGGTTCTCTGCCCATCCCCCCACCCTACCTATACTTGGTTCGTTTGGTTTTGTTTTTATACAAAAAGTTGGGTAATGTACGCAAGTCATCAAAATAATTGGCTAAGAAACTGCATAACAGGTTTCACGTTGATGTTAAAAGGAAGACTAGTTATTCTGTACCAATTAGTACTTGCTCATTGTTTGTAACCATAATATGTTTTATACAATGGGCCAACTTTTTGACGAGTTTGTATGCATTCATCGTACTGCACAAATGTCATACTTGGGCATTTTAGTGTCATAATGGAATCTGATAAATGTAATCTTTCTATGTGGTCAACATAGATTCTCGCTGTACTGGCAGATGTCTTGCTTGAGATTCAAGAACAAGTTTTAGAAGACGACGATCGGGTATTTTCTTTCTTCTGCGTGTCATAGATGTTGGTAAAGAATGCTTATTTGGATTTAGGCTATGTTTGGCAAACTAGCTGAAAACTAACTTTTAGCTAATAAGCATCAGGTTGTCACATTTGGTAAAAACCAAGGTTCAAAATAGCGTGAGGCGTGGCGTGGCGGCAAGGTTAAGCCTTAAGCCTTACACGTCACGGCGAGGACGCGGCGTTTTTCAAGGCGTGATATAAGGCGGCAAATTTGTATGTCATATTCAAAATTATATATATACATGTATGTTTTATATATATTATTCTAATCAAATAATGATATTAAAGTATGTACATTCATATTTGAAGAAAAAAAATCATATAAATTAATAGTATAAAAATAGTTTTTGATTTAATATTTAAAATAGAACATAGAAAGAAAATTTTACAGCATCGTTTTAATCGTGAGTCCATAACGTTTATGATTTCGTGAAACTGTGAGTGATTGGTTAGATAAATTTATAAAAATGTTAAATCTAAAGTTAAAAATGTAAAAGCACAAAAGATAAAAAAAATTAAAAATTAAAAAAAAAAATTTTGAAAAAAAAAATCACGTCTTGGAAAAAACGCGCGCCGCGGCGCGCCATGGCGTGCCTTAAGGTGCCATAGCGTGAGACACGCCTTACAGAAACGTTATGGGCTATTTCGTAACGGCGGAGACGCGTCTTGCGCCACATCGCGCCATGACGCACGCTATGGCGCGCTTTTTTGAACACTGGTAAAAACTAGCCCAGAAGTTATACGACTGAAATGACCTAAAAGGACATGGTTTTGGTTATTTATGTAAAATATAAGGGGCATAATTGGAAAAAAAACCACTGGAGCTTATTGAAACGCAATCCAAAGTAGCTTTCAAAAAGCTATGGCTTACCAAACGGCCTTTTTCAATAAACTCAAAAAACAAGCTAGCTTATGGTTGCCAAACTTGGCATTATTACAAAACCATATTGGTGATGCAGGATAGTGATTGGGAAGAAGTTGAAGCAGGAGATGCAGAAATAGAGCAAGATTTGCTTTATTCAGCTGGTACTACATCCTACAGCAGACCCTCACATGGCTATCTTGATGCCATGGCAAAAGCATTCAATGAGGTCTGCAACTCAACCGCCCCCAAACAAAAGACTGAAAAATGGATATGTTAGCAATCACCACCATCACTTTTGATGTGGACTAAACATAATCTGTTGTCATTTTAACTTCTGTATGTGCTGGCTTAATGCTTTTTTTTATTTACTTATAGGAAGAAGATGATGGTTGTGATGATGACCTACTGAGTGCTGCTGATCCCCTCAATGAGGTTCACTTTCTGTGCAGAATTTATAACACTTCTTTGAAGACATAAAAAATTATATTTAGGCGGCCATGCAGCTTTATACATATATATATATTTATGTATATATGTATGTATATATATATATAGGGTTGAGTTCCGGTGAGAATGAAATTATGGTGAGAAGGGATCCCCACCCTTGGATGCACGTTAGGATGAGATGCACCATATCAATTGAGCCACTCGAATTTTCGATATTCCTTTTTATTCCTCATCAAACATGGCACGTATCAATGCTCAATTCATGAGTGGATTTAAAATTAAAAGTGATAAAGGGTCCAAATCCATTCTTACCTTCTCACCTTAACTCTTCTTCTCACACGATCATTCGTCCACACACACATATATATATATATATAGTTATATTATAATTACAATTCTTCTTCTTGTGTTTATCAGATTAACCTGGCAAGTTATCTCACCAACTTTTTTAGAGAATTCTCTCAGGGAGACCGACCTCTTTTTGATCATCTTTGCCAGGTTTCATTCTACTTTTCATTTTATTTAATTTATTTTTTCCTATCCATTTTGTCTCCCAGATCCTAGTCTGTGGGATTCACCGGGTGGGTATGTTATATAACTTGATTTAATGTTGGGTGGAACGTTGCAGAGTTTGACACAGGCTCAGAAAAAAGCTGTACAAATGGTGGTGAGTCGATAGCCATGAATTCATTGTGTACCATTATTCGGAGAAATTGCATTTGGTCAAGGGTGGTTGTATTTTTGCATGACATCCGAGTGAGTTTGTACATTGCGGGTTATTTCTCTCTTTTTTCTTTTTATGTCTCCATTTTTATTCCAAGGGTGGTTGCAGCCAGGGTCAAGTCATGTCCTTGAGTATGTTAATGTTTGTTGTTAACTTTCTTTGTGTTAATGTAATCAGTGAGAGACTGTAACTTGTTAACTTATCTTTGGGTGGCAACGTTAATTAATATTAAGTAGTGGGTTTAGGTATTGGACCAAGTCAGCAGAGTTGCCATGGATCTTGAATGATATGATACCAAGTGAATTAACCTCTTTGTATTTCTCAAACTATTTATACTGATGGTCCCTGACTTTTCAATTTCATAACACTCAAGGTCCCTGCAGTTAACACGTTAGTTAGCAACCGTTATGAAAGATTAATGTGTCTTTAGCCAAACTACAGGGACCAAAATTGTAGTTCACTTTAAAAAATTTATGAATCACGTATTTTTTCTAAAAAATTTATGAATCATGTATTTTTTCTAAAAAATCAATTAAAAAATTATATTTACATCTTCAATCATAAATCAAATTTCTTATATTAAAGAGAATATTTAATATAAGTTCATTTTAAATAGAAATCTTTATTTTTATTTAAAAACTAGTATTAAATTAATAAAATTACTTTTACGTTAAAAAATCATAAGTTCAGAAAACCAATGAAAATCAAGAGAACTTCACATATCTTTTGGGTTGATATTGATATATGCAAGTTAAGTGTTGAAAATTAAGTACGATTAATGTGATTTTTTTAATATATAATCAAACTACAAAAAATTAAAACAATAACAAACTAAAAATACAAGTTATAAATAAATATTAATAAACAACAATTATTCAAACAACTAAGAAAAACTATTACCAAATTCTATTACAATAATGGGTACTTTATACGAGCAACCATAAAAAGAACACGTTTCTTGTTCAAAAATATAGAGAGTTTGATGTATAGACAATTTTTCTTTTTTTAATCCAAGAACCATATAAAATCCTTTAAATCATTACGTTTTTAATAATATTTTGATTATTATATTAAGTTTAGTTTATAATCAATTCTCTACAAAAATCGACCTTCTCCAGTGACGGAAAATTCCGTCGCTGATTCGTCACTGAAAGTGAATTTCGTCACTAATCCATCGCTGAAAAGAGGGTGGGTGATACTATCAGCGACAGATTAGCAACAGATCGGCGACAGACTAAATTAGCGACGGGTTAATGACGGAAATTTCCGTCACTAATTAGCGACGGAAATTTTCGTCACTGATTTTCCGTCACTAATCCGCCACTAATTAGCGATGGATTAGCGTTGATTTTCATTTTTTTTATTTTTTAAATAGAAAAATATATATTCCGTCGGTAATCAGTGGCGGATTAGTGACAAACTATATTCTGTCAGTATCCGTCACTATTAGCGACGGAAATTTCCGTCAGTAATACCTCTTTTTCTAGTAGTGATTATTTGATAATTCAATTTAATAATGTCTCACAATATTATAACTTTTAAACATAATGTTCTAAAGAATAATTTGTAATATATAACTATCTCACGTTAATCGTACATAATTTCAACTTCAAATATTTTGTTTGCATAATTCAAGGCCTAACCCAAAAGACACGTGAAGTTCTCTTGATTTTCTAAATTAGAGAATTTCTAACGTAAAATAAATATAAATTTTTTTATTTAATATGCAGCTTAATATAAGAAATTTACGTAATTGAAGATGTAAAATATTTTTAGTAAAAAAAAGGGTGATTTAACAAAAAAAAATGTGATTCACAAAGTTCTTAGAAAAAATACGTGATTCACAAAAAATTTAGAGTGAATCACATTTTTGGCCCCTAAAGTTTGGCTAAAAACATATTAGTCCTTTATAATGGTTGTTAACTAATGGCGTTAGCTGTAGGGACTTTGAGTGTTATTAAACTGAAAAATTAGGGACCTTCAGTGTAGATATTTTGTTTTAGGGATCAAATCCAAATTTTAAACAAACCACAGGGACCACCAATGTAATTCACTCTTCTCAATATTAAAAATACACGACAGGTAAACATCTATTTATACAAAAAACGAGATAAGAGTTTCCTATCCTGTTGGAGAGTTTGTTGTTGTAGTTTGTTGGAGTTGATCACTCTGCTTTGTTAGAGTTGATCACTCTGCTGACTTGGTCCAATATTAGGGTTGGGTTCATTGTTAGTTTCTTTCAAGAACTTGGGTCCAAAGATCTACTATGCTTGCAAATATCCTTAAAAAAGGTTTTATTATTTGTCAATGCTGTATGACATCATTTAATACTTGAACCAATTAGGACCACAACTGATACATATGGTTAGAATTGGTGTTTATTAAGGGGTGTTTGATATGCAACATGGTACTGGGTGGGACTAGACGGAACAAAACGGATGAGAGTGAGGTACAGAGGTAGGCGGATGAAAGAATTATGTAAATTTTTAGAGTTCCAATTTTATATGGGTAGTTTAGTAATTGTCAATTTTGTCTCATTCCCTTGATTTTGTTCCGATTGGTGTTTATTAAGGGTTTTATTTTTACCTCACCCAGTCTTGTCTTGTCATAGGGGCTGTTTGTTTAGCTCTTAATGGTTCCATTAAGAGGCAACCTCTGAATCGCTAAAAGGTGAATCTTGTTTGGCAAAAATATGTCTTCCTCTTAATGGTTCTAAAACCCTTTGAATGTTTTTGTATCCTGACCCTCCCTTAACCATTCAAAGCCCTAATTTCATTTTGAACAATTAAAAAACAACCATATTTCATTTTGCACTATATCATAAGAGCCTCTTAATCATTCTGCACCAAACCATTCAGCAACTATCAAACAGCCTCATAGTCTTAATGTCTAACACAAGGACAATAACACAAGGACAAGAAAAGCAAGTGAGCGGATGCGAGCGACATCCACGATCAACTCATCTAAGGAGAGGAGGCGTAGGTGATAGGAATCTAATCAATGACATACTAAGGATTCGAGCACGCCAATCGACCTCTAAAGTTGGTTGACAGCAGCCCACTCAAGGACATACTAAGGATTCGAGCAGTCCATTGTAACTTGGAATGAATTGGGCATTTCGCTTCTTTGCAAAGTAAGGATAACTTTACAAGAAGGGGATGTTATGCTGGGAACCTTTTAAAGGTGTTTTAAAAGTTCCCAAGGGGCGAGTACACCCACATAAATCGGACTAGAAGTCAGGTGGGCTCACTACTTCCACCAGAGGGCACAAGTAGGTTGAGAGGTTTTATGCGTACGATAGGTAGATGTGACTTTCACAGGATTGCTCATGCCCGCTCGCTTGCTACTAACTCGACTGAAGTGCTTACCGGCACCCTTTACACATCCTAGCCATGGGAAAAGCAATCCACGATTAATAACTTCCTTCCTTGCTTTGTGTTTTGTATTTACATATGTGATAAATGAAGCTGCTTTATAAAGTTTAGTAAGGGTTGAAATACGATAAAAGGGCTATCAGAAAGCTCGAAAAAGGGCATGTAGGCTCTTCCTTTTTAATTTTTGCGGGGGACATGTCTTTTGTCAACGTTAATATAGGACCCTATTTGAGCTCTGTTAAAACATGGTACACTAACAGATTCTACGAATCTGAAGCCCAAAGGCCAAAAATTAGAGCAAAAACCATAAGCTTGCCATATCGACCGACGCGACCCCGACTTGGGAAGGGAGACTACCTTAGACCGAGCGGTCGTTACAAGAGAATGCTTCTTCTTAGAGGAGCATGAACGATCGTCTGGGTCGCTACTAGCAAAAACATCTATGAACATAATCGGCTTAGGTCAGGCCTTGGTGATCCTATGCCTTTTATACCTAGTCGTGCCCCGTAAGGCCTTTCCAGATTTTTTTATTGAATGCATGGCGTAACTACGACCCTTCAAAACATAATCATGTTCCCTTACAGATTTATTGTTTTTATCTAGCTGGTGTTGATGCAAGCGACGATACAGAAGAACGAAACGAAGCGAGAGGCCGGGGTAGAACAATGTTATGCTGGAGCCTCTTAAAGGTGCTTTAAGAGCTCGCAAACCCTGTTTTAACTACCAAACGTAAGACAACAGGTTTTTGTTCTGTCTCGTGCGTACCAAATGCACCCTAAAGATTGGATTTGGCCTTGAGGTGTCTCCGATGGTAGGGGTTGTGATGATATGTATGTAATGTGTTATTCCTAGATGTGTGCAAATCAATCAAGAACAACAAGAGATTCAATCACAATTGCCATATGTATTGATCTTGAATTTACATATTACAATAGTAAGAAATGCTCTCTCTCAATATTTCTCTCTCTCAATATTTCTCTCTCTAAGATTCTCCAAGGTAGTTCTACAAAAATGACATATTACAAAAGAAAAACTATTTATACCCCCTTACAATTTCAAAGACAAAACTAAATAAAACAACAAAACACTTTGACTTTTATAAATGACTTTGACTTTTCACACTAAACAACTTTGACTTTGCAAAGAGAGGCTTTTGACTTGAGCTTTGACTTTTAATTCCCATGATCTTGGTTCCAACATATTTATGCACTTACAGTATGTACATTTTAAGTAATAACTAGAAGCGTACTCGCGCAATGCAGTGAGATACATCACAATTTTAATGTTTATTTTTATTTTTTGTTTTTTATTGATTTACAGTACGATTTTGGATGGTTTTTATTGAGTGATAATGGTTTTTTTATATATAAATTTGTTTAATTTAGGCTTAACAATATAATGTTTTTTATATAAAAAAATTAAGTAGTTTGTTAAAATTCATTAATTATCTTATATATTTTAAATTTTTTATATTTAAATTGAGATGTTTATCCTGTTTTGATTATGTTTATCAGAATTCAAATTTCATAATTTTAGGATTTGGGGATTAGAGATAAGGATTTTGGGGGATAAGGATGAAATTTATTAATTAGGGTTAAAAGCATTTAAAAGTAGTACATATTGCTTCATTAATTGTTTTTTAAGAGATTTTAAGTAGATTAGCATTAAATAATAGTACATAATGCTTAATACATCACGATTTTAATGTTTATTTTTGTTTTTTGTTTTTTATTGATTTACAGTACGATTTTGGATGGTTTTTATTGAGTGATAATGGTTTTTTATATATAAATTTGTTTAATTTAGGCTTAACAATATAATGTTTTATATATAAAAAAAATTAAGTAGTTTGTTAAAATTCATTAATTATCTTATATATTTTAAAATTTTTATATTTAAATTGAGATGTTTATCCTGTTTTGATTATGTTTATCAGAATTCAAATTTCATATTTTAAATTTAGTTATCCTGTTTTGATCCTGTTTTGATTATGTTTATCCTGTTTTCATTAATTATCTTATATATTTTAAATTTTTTATATTTTAATTTTTTTTAACCATCAGGTCTTGGCCTGGTGGCCAGCTCTACTCCGTAAATGCCTCCTACATGTGAAGAGGCCTAGTGTTCGAATCATGGGGGGGACAGGAGGACTTTTCCGGTGCATACCTAAGGGGCTAGGGTATGTAGGGTCCACAAAAGTGGACCACAGGGCCTTGGGTCCCTGCCATTAAACCCTTTTTTTTTTAATATTTAAGTTTTTTTAATATTCTCGGTATACAGTCTAATTCAAATAAGATTTATTTATCAACTCTCAAGTTTATTATACAACTCTCAAGTTTATTATATTTACTTAAAAATGTATTTATGTTATCTCACTAATAAATGTTGATATAACGATAAAAGACTCGATAACCAATAATCAAAGGACCAGACAAGACGGGTGATGGCATAATTTTGGACCATTATCTTGTGCGTTGCAAGTTTGCATTGGAAGTTTGGAAAGGATTCAGAAACGATGAGGTGTTGAGTCAAACTTGGGTAATACAACAAGTCTTGTCATCAATCACACAGGTGGCTCTTCGATTTCAGGTCCGTTCTCAAGGTTTTGGCAAGGATGATTTGGGCAACAACATACATCATATGGGTCAATGTAACAACTTGGTTTTCCCAAACAAATCGAGTTCCACAAAGGTTTTGTTCTCGGATATCCATGTTTGTGTGTATGATTGGATCTCGAGACGTTCCCGTAAGAATTTATCCCTTAGGACACTTGGCTTATGACTTCGCTCCAAAATCCTAGCTAAGCCTCTCGTTCATCTCGGGTTATCGTTGGTTTGTTTGTTCAATTGTTGGTGTTTGTTTGCTTTTTCGTGTATTTTTCTCCTCTTTTTGTTTCCTTCAATTGTGAGTTAAGTCTGCTTTTGATTGTTGCATTTCACTGCTTTTGGCCCTCCTCAACTATGTAATTTTTTTATTCTCTTTTACTAAATTTTTAATGCTTTTCAAAAATGTTAAAATAATTTTTGGAGTGAATTGTGGATTTGGTCCATGTGGTTTTTTGATTTCTTTGACTATGATCTTCATTCTATGTTTATTGTGGATATGGTCCCTAAACACTAATATCATTAACTTTGAAGGGTTAAAGGCATCATGGGCTTTGCACACTATGGGTATAATAGTCATTTTATTTTTTTACTTTCAATTTATTCTATAAACATTTAAAACAAACAATACTAAATTGTGGATTTGGTCCCTATGCATCATTCATCATCTTTAAAACACATTTATCATCTCTCTTAATTTTTTTTCATCCAATCTTCATTGTCAAATTACAAGAAAAACAATTTTGTTAAAGTGCAAAAAAAAATTACTTGCATTTAAAAATAACAATTGTTTGAACCCAACACCACATCCTAAAAATGACAACCTATCAAAATAACAATTGTTTGAAACCAATATTACATCCCCAAAAAGACAACCAATCAAAATGACAATTGTTTTATATCAACATTTATGTAGTAGTAGTTGTTGGCAACGGTTTTATTTGTTTTCTTGATGACATCTAAGTGACTTGAGTATGGAAATGTGATATAATCATCTTCATTTTGGAGATCCAAACTTCATTATATAGTGCATTAGATATTAAAATGCTAATTGAAAGGGTATGGATCCCCAACAAGTGTCAAGTGACTTGGTGTGTAATTCAAGTATGACTATTTAGAGCATCTCAAACCACAACACCAAATTTAACACAAAAATACCAAATTTGGTGGGTCCATCAACACCAAAAACCCCCCAACTCCAATCGCACTCTAAAAAAACATCAAATATATATTAAATGTATATATAATTTACTTAATATAAATATGTTAATTTTAAAAACAAATTATTAATGTTAACATGTTAATTTTGGTATAAATAAATTTTGATAGGCGATTTAACGGCCGGTTGGAGATGCTCTTATGACACTATTGTCTTCCCTTCAACCTCCTATGTCATAATATATTTGTGTTTACAGATGTCAACTGACATGCATATAAGCCTTTTCCCACATCATGGTTTCCAAATGCTCTATGCATTTTATGAAAAGGATTAATGTACTTCATACTCAAGTCACTTAGATGTCGTCAAGAAAATAAACAAAACCGTTGCCAACAATTACTACATAAATGTTGATATAAACAATTGTCATTTTGATGGGTTGTCTTTTTGGGGATGTAATATTGGTTTCAAACAATTGTTATTTTGATAGGTTGTCTTTTTTAGGATGTAGTGTTGGGTTCAAACAATTGTTATTTTTAAAGGCAAGTAATTTTTTTTTTGCACTTTAACAAGTTAGTTTTTCTTGTACTTTGACAATGAAGATTGGATAAAAAAAATTTAAGAGAGATGATAAATGTGTTTTAAAGATGATGAGTGATGCATAGGGACCAAATCCACACTTTAGTATTGTTTGTTTTAAAGGTGTATAAAATAAATTGAAAAAGAAAAGTAAAATGACTATTATACCCATAGTGTGTAAGGCACATGATGCCTTTAACCCTTTAAAATTAATGATGTTAGTGTTTAGGGACCCTAGCCACAATATATTGCATACCATAGAAACTATATCCACAATAAATATAGAATGAAGACCATGGTCAAAGAAATGATAAAACCACATTTCACTCTAATTTTTTTTGTTAAAAAATACACGTGAAATGTACTTTCAACATGCAATTTTATTTTAATAAAGAAAGACTTTTAAGGATTAAGAGACAAAAACAAAAAATATTAATTGCTTTAAAAGTTGAGAAAGAAATACCAGTAGAGCAACAAATGATGGTAGGGACAAGATTATTCTATTTTTTGAATTTTCTAAAAAGAAAATAGTTTGAAAGGTCATAAACTATTTTTTATTTTTAATTTTGTGTTTGTATTTTAGAATTAAGTAATTTTTTAATATATATTTTTGGTTATTTTTATATTATTTTATTAAACGTAATTGATTTATCAGTTAAGAACATCTTCAAGACTTCGACAAATTCTTCAAAATTGAGAAAGTAGAATAAAGTAGATACAATTCTCTAAATTTGAAAAACTCGTTAAAATTGATTGTTTATGAGTTAGATATGATATTTTATTATTCCCACCAATAAAAATATTTAAAATTAAATATCTTAGAAAAAGAAAAAAAATATTTTAATAATATAATTAATTTTTGTTGGAGTTGAATGTAATTCTTTTTAAAGATTTTGATTTTTAACTCTCTACTTTGAAGAAATTTTAAAAAATCCCTTGGAGATACGTTGGTAGTTAGTAGTTAGCTTGTTAACCAACAACTACATTTTTAACTATTAAGTTTTTCATATTTTAAATGATTAAACATTTTGACATTTTTTTGAATAAATAAAATACTTTCATTTACTGAAACCGATCCATTGATCATCTCGTGACAAAACCACTAATTAAAAAATGAAACTTGAAAGAGTTCACTTAAACTATCAGTCGAGTTAAACGTTATAATTTTCATGACATTGCTGTTGCAAATTATCAAAATACATTTTCTTTTAAACTATACATGTTATTAAAAATATACATTTGTTTAAACTATACAAATATTTAAATGTCGTTTTTAAAAATATTTGTGCATAGAAACAAAAAGACAAAAAAACATTAAAGACCAAATTACCTTAAAATAACTAAGATGTTTCAACGGAAGTTAGGAAGAGGGACCAATTGTGTAACAAAATGCAACCACAGTGCCCAACAATGTTATGAAGTGGCAACGATAATGATCAAAAGTGTAATAGTTTAAAAGAGGGATGAGACTTTATAGTAAGTGGCAACAACAATAACCAAATGTTCAATTTAGGGTCCATTTACTAAATGCTTACCGATTAAGGGCTTACCTATATCACTTACCTTACCTTTTGAGCATGACAAGGACCAAAAATCTTACCTGGTAAGAGGAATAATATTGTAACAACCGTAATTTTTAGTAAGTAAAGGCCACCCAGACGTGTAATTTATAAATGGCGGGATTTTGTTGGGAAATCATTATTTAAAGTCCCTTAGAGTATCGGGGGTGTTGGGGTTGGAAAAGTCGAGTTTCAAAGTTTGGTACGGACACGACTACAATGCCCGACGACTATGACGAGTCACAGTCGCACAGGGCAAAGTCGCAGAAGGGAAACAGAACCTGGGGGAGACTTGGCGACATTGCCCATTGTCTAGGGCAATGTCGCTGGTCCATGTCGCACCAGGGCTGTAGAGGGTTGTTAAGTCGCGATTTTCAGCTTTTTATCTCACTTCTCACTTCTCAAATCCCACCCTTTCTTTCCCAAACCGATTTCCATCTTCTTGGTTCGAACCCTAGCCATTACTATGGACATTCACTTTGATTTTAAAGCATTCAATCATCATCTAAGTCTTGTAAGTCTAGGATTCAAGGAGCTACCATTCCACTATCTCCATTGATGTCTTCTTCAAGAAAGTTCTAGGGTTTTGAGTTTTATCAAAACCCACTATTGTAAGTTAATCCATTTTCTTTCTAACACTTTAATCAAGTTATAAATGCTCCATTTATAACTTCCTAGCGCTTTATTTCTTAAGTTTTCGGTTTGGGTGTTTTGAAGAAATTTAGGTCAAAATTAGGGTTTTGGCCAAAATGGAAATTTTGATGTAAAGTGTTTGGGGATCGATTCTAAATGGTTGAATATGATTATTTATGGATGGAAATTGGATCTAGGTTTTGGAAGGTTTTTGCTTGTGGATTCGGAGTTCTTCAAGGAAGCTCAAGTTGTGGTAAAATCTAGATTTAGCCTAAATCTAGCAAAGTAAGTTCAAGTTGATTTGTGAAAACGATGAACATGCCAAAATTTTCATTTTAAAGTGTTTTGTGTTTTACATGAAATTGTTAACTGCTGATTATCTGATAAGTTTTTTGGTTATTTAGAAGTGTTTAACTTTATAAACTTATAAACTAACCATCTTTGGGGATTTTTGATGAATGTATCATAATGGAGAGGTTTTGATAACCATTTTCATAAATGGAGGGTATTTGGTAAAAATGCATTTTGTAGTTATTGGAAATAAGTGTATTTTGTGTTGTGAAACGTTTTGAAAATACCAATGTACGAGTCATTGGAGTTTGGTCATTCCCAACCCTGTGTACCTTTCGGTTATCGTAAATCTCTGTGGTTTTTGGGAAAGATGTATTTCAAGTAATTTGTTGAGTAAATCTTTAATAATGATGTCTTAACGATCTATCGTACATATGTTAATCCTTTGGAGTGATTGTACTTTTAATGTGCGTTATGAAAAATGCCGACCTTGTGCTTTGGGACGTTTAAGAGAGCCAATGGGGTTATAAACTTGTTTAGAAAATGACTTGTTCAAATCTAAATGGTGTTTGAGTGTATTCATGCATTTTTTTGGAGCATGTGTTTGCATAAACATGGTCGGTTGCATTTTAATGTATATTGTGGATTTTAGCATATGGTCATTTGACTGGTTGAGCTTAAGGCTCGGTTTTTCAGCATTGTCGGGTCTTGGGGACTTTTGTCCGGTTTTAATAACTTAAAGTGGAGCTTTGGGTGTGAGTTGCATTTATTGCACTTTATTTTGGAGAATATATGTTTTGAGTGTGTGTGTCATTCAATGAGAGTCATGTATTTTAGACTGTAATGCATTTGGATACATAGGCATGTAAGTCAGTCATATTTAAGGATGAGGAATGTTGATATTCTCACCTTGGGAATTATGCCGTGTTGGCATCTTTGTTATCCCGATTGTTTGACGAAGGAGAACCTTTATGGGTTGTACTTCGGGACCTTGGGTCTTGTGGTTGTATGTCTAATTCTTGTGCACGAGGGTTAGACATCGGGAGTTATCAAGTAAGGAGCTGAGGCTCCTATCTTGAATGCTAGGGAGTAGGCACTAGGGGTCGAATGAGTACCCTGAGGATGAAACTCCACTATAGACCGAACAGGCAATAAGATTGTGTATCCTTGAGGTGTCGCTCGGCGGAGCAGGCAATGGGGGATATGGTGTTTTGGGACTTGAAATAAAGTCCGACTGGAGGTGTAGCTCGGCAGAGCAGGCAATACAGTTACGATCTAAGGTGTAGTTCGACAACGTAGCTAGGTGGCTGATAGCGGAAAATCGTATAGGTCCACAAAGTGGCCACTATGTTGCCACAGTGGCGGTGCAAGTGCACACCGGACACTATGATCGCTATAAGTAATAAAGTGGTAAAAATACCGAGATCGTATCCACAGGGATCAGACTTCAAAGTTTCGAGTAGTAGGTCGAGAATCAATGGTTTCAATTAGAGAAAAAGAAAATATCTTTGAGCGAAGCAAATTAAACAACAATTAAACGGAATTAACAGTAGTAAAAGTAGGATGTGGGTACAAGCATTAACTAAGACTGATGTAGTAACAACTTGGTCAGAAACAAAATGACACACGACAGCCTTAAAAACCCTTTTCTCTCGAAAATGAGTTTCCTCGGAACGTGGCCACGTTGCACCCACTTTGTCACCACTTTGGCCAACTCAAGACTTGCCGACTTAACTAAGTAAACCTCTAAGGATTTCAGTTCCACCAGTATAGATATGGACGCCCAAATCTCTTTGTGACACCCATATCAATGGACATTTGAACCTTAGTTAAAGTCATGCAAAAACCCGTATCTCTACGTGGTTATAAAAGACTTTCTCAAATCTTCTTTGCATCACCCACGCCGTATTTCAGATCTGCCCCTCTCGAGGTCTAAGATCTAATATTAACACTAACAAGTGATCGGCTTGTCCACGCTGAGTTGAAGTCCCACTCGAGTGACCAAGTCTAAGAGTTAGTAAAGATGGCAACACCCAAGTGTTGCCTACTAGTCTTAGTCTTGGCTCATACCCACACCCAAGGGGGTGCTTAGCTCATAATACAAGTAAAAGACATGAAGGAAGAAGGAGGGAACATAAACTTAAATTGCATAAATAACTTAAAGGTTGCTGCCAACGTGGTGACAAGGTGGCCACTTTGGCAACAGCTATTACAAGGAAATTAAATACTAGAAAATAAATTACAACTACAATACAACTACAACTATCTAAAAAAAGAACAATAGCTGAATTATGCTACATGTTGGAGCTCTCTTTCAAATGACTTCCATGGCTTCAATTTATAGTGGAAGATGAAAAGAGTGGTGGAAGATTTTACCCACAAAACCTTTCAATGAGTTGAAGCCTTCTTTGACCCAAAGGCTCCTTGCCTTTTTCATCAATTTTCTTATGAAAGCTCAGCTTTTGCTTTATCTCATTTAGGCTTTTAGATAGACATTTTTGGCATTGATATCTTTCCACCAAACTTTTGCTTTTAACTTTTGTCTTTTCTTCATCCCATTGGTTTCTAAAGCTTAGCCTTTAAGAAAGCCTTTATGCAGCTGAAATGGACATAAAAATACATGCAAAATATGATGTTTTTCAGCTGTCCTCGGATTTTCAACGTTCACCAACGTGGCGACAAAGTGGCCACTTTCTGCAGTCCAACATTTAGCCCAAAAATGATGCTTTCAACCATCAAAACACAAACTTTTATCCTCAACACCTCCAAATGAAAATAAATAAATAAATAAAAGAATCATGAACACGTAAAGGGAAAACACACACTAAATTTAAAGAAAAACGCACACAAACAATGTGTAATAACACTCAAAATGAGAGTTATCAGTGGCGTAACTTTGTGTTCCGCCACATACCACGGAATCGGGTCTCCCTCGTCACCGGAAGGTGTTATTTGGGTATTAAATAGTATTATTTTATTATCCATGTTTTCGGTGACGTTTTGTATATACGGATTTTATTCGTGATTTATGGGTCGAGTATTATGCCCCCTGTGTTTGGGTGTTTCGAGAAATAAAGCCTTATCTTCAATTTTATAAATTGGGAGTTTTAATTACTATTCACGTTTTGGGGTGAATTTGGGGTTGAAGTTGTTTTACGAAAGAATGTTTATGTTGGGTTGCTTTGTTTTTTTAAAGGTGTGTGTTATTGGAAAATGAGTCATTTAATATTTAAAGTAAATCATTTTGACAGATAATGATTTAACTCGCATTCTTTCCTTTAACACATATATTTGTTTAATGTTGAAAACTCTTGAACTCACTAGGCGTTAGCCTAACCTTTTTATTTGTCGGCATGTGTATCAGGTTTGGTTGAGGATTGTTGCTAGCGACTTCGTGGTGAGATGAGTGCTAGTCCTGCATGAGAGAGAGTAACTCGGTGAAGCCTTCCGCACTTATGGAGATAGCAACTGTTATTGGGTTATAGTAACACCCGACCTTGAATTTGTCCCTATGTAAGATTTTATTTCTTTTGTTGATGGATAATTCTAGAATCGTATTTTAAGTAGGGACTTGTCGGATGAAGTTTCATCCATCTTTGAGGTATATTTGAAAATTTTAAATTAGTTGTTCTTTCCAAATTTGAGGGTGTTACAAATAAGAAGGGCCAAAAGTCTTCCACGGTAAGTAAGGAAAAAGAATCTTACCTGGTAAGCACTTATCGGGTTTAAAACACTTACTATTAATTCATTTTAATGATAAAAAATGATGATAAGGTAAGTAACGGTAATTTCGATTGCTCGTAAGCGCTTACCTGATAAGCATTTGGTAGACAGTCCCTTACTCTATAATTAATATTGTAATCTTCCAAATAGACAAATTGTTGAAGTTAAATCTAAGTTTTCAGATATTTAGATTTTTGATTCTTCATAGAGATGCTTTTACAAACTCTTCCAAATAAATTTCTCACATTATCGTCATGCTTATATACCTAAAAGCAGAACTCCCTCATTAGATGCATGAGCCTTAAAAGAGGTCAATAAGATCATATGGATGCTTATCCCTGTTTTTACTCCTATATTAGGAATCATAATAGGTGTACTAATAATTGTTTGGTGACTCATCACACCTCTAGAGGATGTTGTTTTGATACCATTTGTAATACTCCATTACCCAAATCAATATGTTTAACTAATATCTCTAAAATAAACATAATAGAAACTATTAGTAGATCAAAACTTAAGATTTACAAGAGATTCAAACTTGTAATTTTTCATCAGTATGTGATAGGTTGTTACCGTTTCTAAAAACCATAACTTAACGAAATGTTTTGGTTTAATTTGTTCTAGTTAAAGAAAACACAAAAATTCTCTACAATAACACTGTAGACCAATGGTAGAAATGTAGCGCAACTTGGTAGCGTGTTTGTTTTGGGTACAAAATGTCACAAGTTAAAATCCTGTCATCCCTACCTATTACTGCTCCTAGGGCTAGCAATAGGTAAGGGTAAACCATTTATCCGATGGACGGACCAAGTGGCTTAGATATGGTGGCACGTGCCACCGTATGATTTCTTCGGCGAAGGGTAAAATATTTTAGGTTCGTTAAAGGTGCAACCGTATTGTTGTGGAAGGTGCTACCGTATTATTATGGAAGCTTCTAGAAGGTGCAACCGTACCTCGTAATCAACTAAAAAATCAAAAACAACTCTTGAAATCAACCAAAAAACCGAAGAAAACTCTTGAAATCAACCAAAAAAACCGAAAAAATCCTCGAAATCTATAAAAAAAACTTAAAAAACCGTCGAAATCAAGCAAAAACCATTTAAAAATCCCTCGAAATGGTAGAATTAGGCTAAAATACATAAGACAATATTGAACGTCGGTAAAAAGATGAAGACACGTCGATAAAAATCATGTTTTTTGTAATTATTTTTTTGTCTATATTATATGGTGCCACTATATGAAAAAATTTATGGGTCCGTCCCCGATTTATCCATTATATTCCGACTTGTTGGATAAGGGTATTAGTAAGAGAATTATATCGATTTATCCACTTATCCATTAACTGTTTGCCTCACATCTTATGGGTAGGGTATGGATAAACGATTTTCATTATCCATTACCCTTTACGATAATATATATACATACACACACACACACACACACACATATATATATATAGGGTCAGGTTCACGTGAGACCAAGCTGTTTCCGTGAGACCGCGTGAGACCAAGCCTTAAAACATGAAACTTCACACCGAAACACTGTGAAGGTAAAAAACATTCGAACCTTCATAATGTAATCACACTATGAAGGTAAAAAAACTTAAACCAAGTTAAAAAAAAATCAAACCTTCACAGCTAAAAGATTGTGAAGGTATATCCGAAAAAATGAACATTCATAGCGAAAAACACCGTGAACGTAACATTTACGGTGTTTTCCCTATGAAAAGTTCGATTTTTTTTACATTACAGTTTTTTGGTGTGAAGTTTCATACTTTAAAGCTTGGTCTCACGCGAACTTAAGTCTCTATATATAATTATATATATATATATATATATATATATATATATATATATATATATATATATATAATTATAGAAGGAAGTTCAGGGGAAAACCTCAAAAAAATGAAAAACTAAGGAACATCCTGGTAGCCATTCATCTGGATGATATGCACTTATGTATATAAGTAAATTAAGTTATTTTTTTGGTTTTTATGCACGTGTGCATTATGCATTTGTGCATATACACGTGTGCATGTTACAAATTATTTGTATGCACAAATGCATACCGTTTTGATGAAGGGCTAGTAGGGTGTTCATCAGTTTTCCGTTTTTTTGAGCTTTTCCCCTGAATCTGACCTTATAATTATATAAAATTAAATATATATATATATATATATATACACACACACAAAATTATATTAAGTTAAAATATTAATATTTTTTGTTTATAATGCTATCATATATGTCGTATGTTAATGCATAATTTAATGTACTTTTTATATTTATCGAGTAAAAATGTTCAATGTTATTACATGAGAAACAAAGTAAGATCGGGAAAAATAAATACAACGAAAAGTGTCATCTTACAATTTTTATATGGTTTTTAAAATATTATACTATAATTATATTTGTAGTAATATCAAAATGTTTACTAGAACATTAGATTTAAAATAGTTGTTATATTTATGACCTTATGTTCTATTTTTCTGTTTGAGGTTTAACAATATTATTTGTAGTTGAACATCTGGGGCGGAACACAAGCTTTAAAACCGCAGGGGCCGAGCCTAATATATTATATAATTTCTAAAACGCTCCAAACCGCGTATTTTTGACGGTCGGTTCGGTCCAAATCGCTCCAAAAAGGGTCACACCGCAGACTAGAACGGTTTGAACTGTCCAACGTTTTTTTTTAACACCCCTAGCTGTTGAAGATACTCTAAAGTTATTAATTAGAAGCACAAAAAAGCCATTTTGACTTTGTATCCTTCATTTCCTACACACACACACACAAAAACCCAAAAGGTGTGTTTTAGTATATAAGTTTTCAAAGAAAAAGGACACGTTGCCATGAAGATTAACACAGGACGGTCACCTAATTCCATTGACTCCCCTTCTTTCTTTATTGTCTTCTTTCTCTTCTCTCTTTTCAATTGGGTGCAAAGGCAAAAGCACATCACAAATTCACAGATAGGGCTAACCGGCTAACTAAAATCCTAATTGCCTAAAGCCTGCTGCCCTTTTAAAAAACAAAAACCCTTTTAAAATAAAAATCTATATAATCCCAAATTTGACTCGGCTAATCCATATGACCATATCATCCAGACATCCATATAAATTATAATCCTAAATTGGCAAATAACAAATTCCCATATTCCTATTTCCTATAATCCATATAATATAATCGCAAATTCCCAAATCCTTTTAAAAACAAAAGATCAAGAATCAGTTTTTAGGAAAAGTGGAAAACTAATTTGTAAATTGGAAAACTAAATGGTAAACTTAAAGGCTACAACTTACTGGAGAGCGAGAGTCGTGAGTCGTCGGCGGTTGGAGTGAGAGTCGCCGGTCGCCGGTCGGAGTCGGACTTGAGACTTCGATGAGACGATGAACGACGAATCAATATCGATGGAGACGCAGGGGAGTTTGAATGTTCGATCACTTCGATGATTTTGATTTTAATGGAGAATTCGGTGAATGATTTTGATTTTAATCGATGGGCTTCTCTGTGGAGTGTGGACTGGAGTTGAGGAGAAATGGAGAATGCCGGACTATTGGACTGGGGGGCCAAATACAATTTTTTTTACATTGCAGACTAATAGCTCCCTTCATGAATTTTTTTAAACCACAGGGGTCAGGGCCCCTATAAGCCCATTTGGCCGTCCGCCCCTGTTGAACATGAAATTTTGTTTTACCATTTATCCACTACCCGTGTCGTTGCCTGCTAATTAATTTATCGAATAGCGTGGATATGAATAAGAGTTTTATGAGATGGATAATTATTCGTTCCGTTACCCACTATTTTAAATTGATATATAAGGTCATAAGATAACACTTATCTTATCCATACCCTACCCGTTACCAGCCCTAAGTGCTCCTTTATATAAATCAGAAATTAAAAATTATAAAAAATATTTTCCAATATATAAAAAATATGTCAAATTATCTTACATAATAACACCATATGAATTCATTTTCTTATACCTCTTTTTTTAAAACAAAAACAAAACATTCTGAATCAAGAAGAGTTTCAAATTCATCCAAATTGTTCATGTCCCTAACAATCTTTAAGAATTAAGACCAACAAAATTTTCAAATATTTTCTACATTCCACAGTATTCCAAAAATTTTCAAAGGCTGTTACTATTTATTAATTTGGATTATTTTTTAGTTAAGATAAATATTTGTGTAGTTTTGCACTATTTATTAAGATAAATTATGTTTATGTTTTTAATTGTTTTAAAATATGTTAAAAATATACAATTTAACAAACGAAAAATAATATGGAAAAATAAAAATTTATAAACATATTTTTATTTTTTATTAATTTTGTAATACGCACATATATACACATATTAAATTTATACAATTATTTATAAATAAAGTTATATTTGATAAAATAAAGAAAATGGAAAGTAAGCTTCATTTGAGAGAAGATCTTTATTGTCGAGTTTTATTGACATTCTTATTCTGTTGAGGTGACGATGACGTGACAAAAAAAAAAAGGAAAAATGATGTTTTTATAGGTTTCTCCATCACGAATGTTCTTAATGATTTAAAACCCAATTACATATTTAAATTAAAATATACATCTGACATATATATATATATTATATATATATGTTACAATATGATGAAATGAAACGATACATAACTAGAAAATTTATTTTGGCTACAATCTATAATATTAAAATTTATAAAGTTACTATAAGAAAAAAAAAATATGAGTTATATCTAGTATAAAATTATGTTTATATTTGATGATACAAATTAGTGGGAGATAAATTACCGTTTACACCTAATTTTCCACTATTTTGATACAAGAAATAGTGCAAACATGCATAAATATATGAATCAACTAGCGTAGCCACCATCTCTCAAGATCGTCATCATTTGAACCGCAAAAACTAAACACAATCAGTTCCCGACCGAGCTCGCAGACCATTTGAGGCTCTGCGAGGTAATCCCGACACAATGGGCAAGTCGTGTGCCGGTATTCAACACAACGGTCCAAACATTTCAGATGAAACAAGTGCTTACATCTCAGCACCCGTATCTCATCATCTTCTTCAATATTCGATAAGCACACGGCACACTCCAACGACTCTGTTGAGCTAGAATAATCTTCCCCAAACCGGCTGGTTGGAATAAGGCTGTTTTCCGGAAACACCGTTTGGTGGTGATAGAACGAGAGGTGGATCAAGAAATCCCAAACCCATTTGAGATAATAAGTTGCATATGAAGACAAACTACACACCCGATTACTACTACGTAACATTTTGAGATTTAAAAAGATTGATCTGGTAATTAAATTTATAATCTTCGTGCGGAATGAGAGGGGATTCTAAGAACGAACGGTGTATTGAGATTGAAAATGGAATGGAATGGAATGGAATGGAATGGAATGGAATGGTGGTGTTATATCAAGTACTGTGTGGTTGTTGTCTAGCTAGTCATGTATATATAGAGAGAAGGGCAATATTGAAGTGAGCAATAGGAAGGAGTACTGATTTTAGTTGACTTACTTTCAGTGAATCAACAGTCAAGCATGACGACTAGCTCTCAAATAAAAAATAAAAAATAAAAAATAAAAATTCAAGACATACATATCCATGATTTGGAAAACTAGCTAGGAAATAATATTTATAAAATAATTTAAGAAAATAATGATAATTAATTAGGAGAGTATTAGAAGCGTACTCGCGCAATGCAGCGAGATACATCATGATTTTAATGTTTCTTTTTATTTTTTTGTCCATTTACGGTACGATTTTGGATGGTTTTGAGATAATGATAATGTTTTTTTTTAATAAATTTGTTTAATTTAGCGAGATACATTAAGCATTTTGTTAGAATTCAATGATTATCTTATATATTTTAAATTATTTATATATAAATTAAGATGTTTATCCTGTTTTAATTATATTTATTAGTTAGGTATGAATTCAAACATATAGCTTTAAAAAATTTGTACTTATGGATCATTACTTGTAATCTTGAATTTTATGTAATGTGTATCAATAAACAATACTTAATGCATAAAATTTCTTTTTAAAAGTTTATTCGATAGTTTAATAATAATGTGATTTATTTTAGATTTAATAATATAATGTTTTTTTTAAATAAAGATTAAATATTCTGTTAGATTTTCTTAATTATATTTTAGATATTTTATATTTAAATTTTGATTTTTATCCTATATTTAATTATGCATGGGAGTGATTTTAGGGGAGTTAAAGTAATTAGAAATAAATATTGAAAGTTAATAAATAACATTAAATGTAGTACATAAAACTTTAATGTTTGTTTTTAAAAGATTTTAAGTAATTAACATTAAATAACGGTACATTAAGCTTTAACAATTGTATTTAGGAGTTTTTTATCCGTGCTTTATAATATAGTATAGATAATGGGCTTAATTTGAAAAAAGCAATAGAAAAACTTTTAGGGGGAGTTTGGTTCGTAGAATGATTTCTGAAGGAATGAAATATGTCAAAGGAATTGGAATCTGGAAGGAATTGGAATGAAATGTTATCGAGTTTGACCAAGTATTTGGTTGACAGGAATGAAATGTAATCAGTCAAATGAATTGAAATCTGTCTGTTTGTTTTGCAAAGGAATTCGAATGAAATTATGAAAAATGACAAAAATACCCATTCTTTGATTTTGATTTTTATTTTTTTCAATTATAAGTAATTATAAATTAATGACATTAATTAAGATTATTTATATAAAAATTCAAAAAGATTATTTATATAAAATCTTTTATCATATTTAGAATATATATATATATATATATATATATATATATAGTCTTAGATTCATTTGAGAAATGATAAATATATGAGAAATAGAGAAGTAATCCTAACCATTCATACGGTCAAGATCGGATTTGACTGGTCAAATATTACGGCTTTGACTGATCAAAAGTTGCGGCTATTCCAAAAATAGAAGGACACTTTCGTAATTTTTACAAAATACACATTACATGCATAATTGGCCATGTGATTCACACGATACTTTGGTAGTGAAAAACCCTTCGCTATCATATCATCATATTCATACGTATCCATGTCTCAGATTATACTTTACATCAATGTTTATTTTGTTGAACTTAAAGAGATATATTAAATATTTTTGTTGAATAATCTAATTAATAATTTATTTAAATTATCACTCATTCACATGTTATCATTACTAGAAAACTGATTTTCACTGATGCCAATCATGACGGCTAGATTCCATCAATAATTTCTAACGGATCAACAACTGTAGGCACACCGTAGATTTTCCCGACGAAAAGGAAATTTGTCGGTGGTCGGTGAAATTTTATATTTCCGATGGGTTACTGATAGATTGAAAATAATGTCAATTTTCCCTTTTTAAATAGAAATCCACGTGGCTGTTGGTGCTCCGTCGCAAATCACCAACAGACCACCGATGGATTTGGGCATTCCATCGGTGATTTGTGATATATCACTGACGGGTTTTTTGTAATTTTTTGTCTTTTCAAGTTTTTTGTATCCATATGAGGTTTTACATTGACTATTTTGTATATTTTTGCTATCTAAGTGTGTATGTGTACATGTGTATATGTATATGTATTTGGGGGGTGATTCAAGGGAGAACTCGATTATTTGTGATAATTGTGAGATCCAACCTGAGCCACATATTAAAGGATAAGTTGGGAAATTACTAATTTTGGAAATTTTGACTGAAATTTTAATTAAAGGGCATTTTAGGTATTTTAAAAATCTTATCTCTTCTATCTCCCTTTCATCTCTCATCTCTCTGGCCTCCGATGAACCTTATTCCGGTTGATACACAATGTGATACCTAAAAAAACGACACTGTTAAAAAAAAGATACATACAAATGATCATGATTATGATACCCAAAATACATTGTGTTACACTGTGATACCCATTGTAAGCCTTAAATATCAAAATCAAACCTACAATGATACCGAATGTGATACACTCAAACCCTAAAATCAAAATCAAACCCAAGCTCAAAGTTCAGATGGCAAATTCAACATTGTTTTGCATCATTACATGATGAATGCACCTTCGCCTCTAGTTCACCGCTCTCCAGATCAACCTCTTCCGACATGTAAACTTTGTGACACTGATTGTATGAGAAGATTCCCGACAACCCCACAGAGGTAGGGGTGTTCATCTAAATTGCTAAACCGCACAAACCGCCCACACCGTACCGCAAAACGCGGTTTAGAACTTTCGTGGTGCGGTTTGCGGTTTGCATTTTTACCAAACCACACTATGCGGCGCGGTTTGCGATTTTAAGTTTTCAAACCGCACCGCACTGCATATTTTTATATTTTTTAATTTTATATATAACATATATATATATATATATATATATTATGTAATTATTTTGGACTTTGTGTTTTGGACTTTTGAGTTTGATCCAATATGGAAATTGGTAATTGAAAACCATGAAAGGTATTACATATACAAATCATCATATGAAAATTCTTGAAGATCATAATCTCAAATGCTTACACACATCCAATTTAGTTTGTAGTCTGGTTTTTTACTTCTTAGAGTAATTTTAGTTGTGCAATATGTATTTGAGAATAAGATGTATTGAAATTCTTTATTTTTTTTTGAACTACGGTCACTTTACCGTTAATTTTATAATGCATTTTTAAACTTATAGTTATTGGATTGTAGACATAAAGTGCGATAGGTACAAATCGCACCGCATTTTGCGCTGCGGTTTGGCTCCAAACCGCACCGCGAACACCCCTACACAAAGGCATTAAAAACGCCAACGAATGGTCCTTCGAGCCTGTGAATGTCAGGTTGGTTTTGTACTCATTGATGGCAGCTTCGTTGGTGATGTCAAGAGGAATATTGCAACGATGGCGGTTGGAACAATCTCTTCGACAACAACGACGACGACGACCACGATGGCCAACACCATTATCTTCAACACAGCTTCTACACCATTAGCAATGGCGGCTATCTCAATGTCAACAACATTATCTATAGTCAGAGAAAAAAAGGAGAAAATATAGGAATTAGGTTTATGGTATAGAGAGAAAGATTGAGGATACCTATGAGAGAAAAAAAAGGAGAGATTTTAGGAAATCTTAATTTAATTAGATGTATAAACAAATTTACTAAAATATCTTTTTCTATGTATTTAAAAGTTGTATTAATTATCCTAACAATGTGGCTCATAATAAATCTCACAGTTATCACAAACTACGTAGTTCTCATTTGATTAGGCCTATATATATGTGTGTTTGTATATATATATATATATATATATATGTATATATGTAATATAGATTTGGATTTGTGTATCCAAATTCGAATTTTAGAAAGAAAAAAAAACTTACATTAATTATTCATTTTAAATAACCATTATATATAATATGAATAAAATTAAATTAAGCTTGTCAACTTACATGTCTTAATTAATTAATAATTATTTGAAAAAATTATTAATTAAATTATAACCATTATCAAAGGTTTATTATTTATGAAATAGAAGAAGTATAACTGTAATTTTTATGTAACTTGCAAAAACGTTTTCAAAATTATTATATTTGATTTTTGGTAACAAAAAAATTGTTGAATAAGAATTGTAATAATAACTAATATGATTAGTAATAACTAGGCATATACCCTTGCGATGCAGCGGAATGTAAGTAAAGAACGAACAATGAATTCTACTTCCTTATAGACATGTCATCAACAATCAACCATGACCTAAGAATCACAACTTATGAAACCTTAAACCCATACAGATATTCAATAATTAGTTTATATTGCAATTATTGACGAAAAAAATTATAATGATATAATTTATAATAAGAATGAAACGTATTTTACGATTATGTATTTTTAATGTGCTAACGGTGGAAAAAAAAATAAAACGTATGAATAGAAAACAAATTAATTCGTAGATATTCATGATATTTAATAGTACGGTTAAATTAAAAAATATTCAATATTGGGCTCGTTTTGAAGGCATTGACGAGACGGTTATAATGGTATAATTTGTAAAAAAAGAAACGCATTTTTCATTGCATTTTTGTTCATATACGATTATTTATGTTAATATGATAATGGTGTAAAATAAAAAATGAAAAAACAAGGGATATAAAGTAAATTAAATAAGTAAGTGTAAGAGTGATAAATGTAACATTGTACACGAAACCACTTTGTACAAATAACTTAATATTATTTAATAATTCAAAAATTAATATCAACTAATAATTAATAGTCAATATTAATAAGTATTTATTAATAACTAATAGTAATTAATATTAACTATTATAACTAAAATAAAATGACAAAAAACACTTGCAAAATTATTGAAATGATATTTCAAATAACATTTCAATTATTACCATTAGTTATAATAAACTCAAAAAATAAGTTATATTATGGTTACCAAAAATTGGCTAAACTAATTTCACTTAATGAATTTTTTTATAATCTTGAGTAAACTACTATTTTCGTCCCTGTGGTTTGTTGTTTATAACTATTTTCGTCACTGATCTTTAAAAATTACTTTTTTGGTCCTTGTGGTTTGTAACTCTTTCACTTTTAGTCCCTGAGAATATTAGTTTAAGGGACGAAAATGGAAAGGAATTGCAAATCACAATGACAAAAAAAAACAACTTTTAAAGTCAGAGATGAAAATGGTTATAAACAACAAACCACAAGGACGAAAATCGTAGTTTACTCTATAATCTTTTAAACAAACCTAATCTTCTTAATTTCGTTATTAAATAAAATTTAATTCTATTTTTTAATTAATAAATTACCATTTTTCTTTTCTATGAGATTCCTTGAACAATATTTAAAAATCAAATTTGTAAAATGATTTTCGAAATACCCTTTTTTCCATAATCTTGTAACTTAGAAACATTTTGGTATGTTTTCCAAGATGAAAGTTTGAGCTTCAATCCGATTACACCAAACAGTATGATAATTCACCAAAATCATCAACATTTGATAGGCTTTGCTTGATACTTAAAATAGTTAAAAACTGTTACTATAATTTAAGTATTTAGGGGTCGTTTACAAAACACTTACTCTATAAGCACTTACCGTGGCATTTACCTTAGCGGATGAACATGACAAAAGCATAAAATCTTACCCGGTAAGAGCGAGGATAAGGATGAGGAGTCTTACCTGGTAAGTGAGGGTGACAACTCTTATCCGGGTAAGTGCTTATCGGATAAATTGTTGTATATGATATCATCGTGATGATTACAATCTTACCCGATAAAGTAAATTTAATGTATCGAGTTTTATTGGTAAGCATTTACCGGGTAAACGACCCATTAATCTTGTTGGTTGTTCATTAATCAACAAAACATAAAAATATCTAAAGTGTAAATAAAAAATGAAAACCATTAATGATGTATGGTTTAATTGCAATTAAATAAATTGGGTCATTACCGAATAGTCTCATTTCTATTTCCCTGAAACGAATCAGAAACCCCCTTTTAATCATTCCTAATTTTCATGCACATTAATTTTGAGGTATAATAACTTAATGTCATTTATCAATGAAAGTTATATCTTGTCATTATTGTTCAATATTTTAGCAAACTAATTAATTTATTCTAAAAGAGTCCTAACATTTTACAGCACGAGTTAAATCACACATAATCTAAATTGCAGACAACTTTAGTCATGTCACCATCTAAATCATTTAACACATGAACCAAATATTGACTATAAACCACACCTGCCATTATGTGACCATCACCTATTTATGACCTTGTAATTGAATAAAGACCACATATAACCTCGGTGTCTCAATCCATTACGGAAACTTTAAATATTTTATATTTGTTTTTAATTTATTTATGTAATTGTGTCGTCGTCGTCGTCTATATGTAGAAAAGCTATCAGCAATACTTTGAGGGTCGTTCGAATTGACAAAATGCTTTTTAAGCGATTGGATTTCGTGCAAGTATTTTTAGAATTGAAAGAATTTGTAATCTTTGATGTATTTAGTTTGCAAGATTTGAAATAAAGTTAAATTATATGCCAGTCTTTATATATAATTTGCAAACACAAAATATAAGTAATTATAAAAATCATTTACATTTTATTAATTAATTACTATAAAACAAATGTTTTTAAGATGTTGTAAAATAAGGTTTAATAGTTATCTGTAATATTCAAATATATATATATATAATTATTTTTTTATTGTATTATAAGTGTGTCATCGTCTAAAGGATATGACGATAGAGATAGAGATAAAGATAAAGATAGAGATAAGTATACATAGTTAGATTAGAACTGAAATATATCATAGCTATCTACTTGTAACTCATCCCTATTTAAAGGACTTTTGATTAATGAGAATTACAGATTCATTCACTTAATTTATTGTTGTTCTATTTAATTTTTCCTTTAACACTTTTTAACTTTAAATATAATTATATATATAACTATAGATAACACTACGTAATTACCATAATTACGTTTTTACCCTGTAATTGTTATAATTACAGTTTAACACACATATTTTCATATTTATCCTCCAAAAATAATTATTTCCTTAATTAACACTACTAGAAAAATCACTATCACCGACGGACGTTTCCGACGGATTTTCCGTCGGAAAAATTTCCGACGGATTTCCGACGGATTTCCGGCGGATTTCAAAAAAGTCAACAAAAGTCAACATCACCTTAAATCCGTCGGAAATCCGCCACAAATCCGCCACTGAAATTTTACGGAAAATAAATACTTATATTCTCTTTAATATTTGTGGCGGATTTGTGGCGGATTTGTGACGGATAAAATATCCGTCACAAATCCGCCACAAATCCGTCACAAATATTTGTTTAATTGAAATTAAAATACTTAATTAAATAAATTAGTAACTAAACAAGCAAATTAGAAAATAATTTGTTTAATTTTCCGACGGATTTCCGACGGAAAATAATTTAAATTAAAATTAAATTATTTTCCGTCGGAAATCCGTCGGAAAATTTAAAATTTTAAAATTAACTCTTATTTATAGAAATGATTTTTAAAATAGGAATTTTAAAAATTTTAAAATTTTAAAAATTCAAATTATTTTCCGACGGATTTCTGACGGAAAATAATTTAAATTAAAATCAAATTATTTTCCGTCGGAAATCCGTCGGAAAATTTAAAATTTTAAAATTAACTCTTATTTATAGAAATGATTTTTAAAATAGGAATTTTAAAAAATTTAAAATTTTAAAAATTCAAATTATTTTCCGACGGATTTCCGACGGAAAATAATTTAAATTAAAATTAAATTATTTTCCGTCAGAAATCCGTCGGAAAATTTAAAATTTTAAAATTAACTCTTATTTATAGAAATGATTTTTAAAATAGGAATTTTAAAAATTTTAAAATTTTAAAAATTCAAATTATTTTCCGACGGATTTCCGACGGAAAATAATTTAAATTAAAATCAAATTATTTTCCGTCGGAAATCCGTCGGAAAATTTAAAATTTTAAAATTAACTCTTATTTATAGAAATGATTTTTAAAATAGGAATTTTAAAAAATTTAAAATTTTAAAAATTCAAATTATTTTCCGACGGATTTCCGACGGAAAATAATTTAAATTAAAATTAAATTATTTTCCGTCGGAAATCCGTCGGAAAATTTAAAATTTTAAAATTAACTCTTATTTATAGAAATGATTTTTAAAATAGGAATTTTAAAAATTTTAAAATTTTAAAAATTCAAATTATTTTCCGACGGATTTCCGACGGAAAATAATTTAAATTAAAATCAAATTATTTTCCGTCGGAAATCCGTCGGAAAATTTAAAATTTTAAAATTAACTCTTATTTATAGAAATGATTTTTAAAATAGGAATTTTAAAAATTTTAAAATTTTTAAAATTCAAATTATTTTCCGACGGATTTCCGACGGAAAATAATTTAAATTAAAATTAAATTATTTTCCGTCGGAAATCCGTCGGAAAATTTAAAATTTTAAAATTAACTCTTATTTATAGAAATGATTTTTAAAATAGGAATTTTAAAAAATATTAAAATTTTAAAAATTCAAATTATTTTAAAAATATTAAAATTTTCAAATTATTTTAAAATAGGAATTTTTAAAAATACAAAAATTCTTATTTTAAAACCTTTTCTATGGGTTTAAAAATTCCAAAAAAAAAACTTATTTTAAAAAGCATTTTTTAGAGTAATGGTTATTTTAAAATTTAATTAAAATTCCAAGTTATTTCTGACGGAAATTAATTTAATGAACTTTGTAGCGGTTTGTAAATTTTTTTTACGTTTTTGTGTATTTATTTTTTCAAAACTCATCTCCATTTATTCTTATTTATATCTAATTGAGCTTTACAGGTTTTTTTTTGTGTCTTAGTGGTTCGTATTGGGCTATGGTGGTTTAGTTTATTATCAAACTGACTGCACACCACACACACCACACACATAATGGTTCTTAGTTGTCTAAATAACATAAATACACGACACATGCATCTATGAAGTCGATACACGTAAATAAGCATATAATAAGTCATTACTTGTGTGTTTGGGCAGTAATAAGTCAATAACGATCATAACAGACTTTGATGGGTTCAATTGGGATTTGACGAGTTATATTCATCTTATATCAGTTTTGTTGGGCTTAAATCGGTTCAATTGGGTTTTACTAGGTTATATTGGGCTTAAATCGATTCAACTGGACTTAAATCGGTTCTAATGGTCTTAAATCATTTCTATTGGGTTTTATTATGTTATATTGGGCCTTGTTAAGTCGATAACAATCATAATGGGCTTAGATGGGTTCAATTGTGATTTGATGGGTTATATTGATCTTAAGCCGGTTCAATTGGGCTTAAATCGAGTATGTTGGGCTTAAACCGGTTCAACTGGGCTTAAATCGATTCAGTTGGGTTTTACTAGGTTATATTGGGCTTAAACCGGTTCAACTGGGCTTAAATCGATTCAGTTGGGTTTTACTAGGTTATATTGGGCTTAAGTCGGTTCAATTGGGTTTTTACTACGTTATGTTGACCTTAATACATAACACATGCATCTATGCAGTTGATACATGCACACAAGCACGCAATAAGTCACCACTGGTGTTGGGCTTAAACTGATTCAAATGGGCTTAAATCGGTTCAATTGGGTTTTAATAGGTTATATTGGGCCTTAATAAATCAACAATGCTCGTAATGGGCTTTATTAGGCTTTGATGGTTCTATTGGGCTTAAATCGGTTCAATTGGGTTTTTAATAGGTTATGTTGGGCCTTAATAAGTCAACAATGCTCGTAATGGGCTTTATTGGGCTTTGATGGTTCTATTGGGCTTAAACCGATTCAATTGGGTTTTAATCGGTTATATTGGGCCTTAACAAGTCAACAATGCTCGTAATGGGCTTTGATGGCCTTTATTTGGCTTTGATTGTTCTATTGGGCTTAAATAAGTTCAATTGGGTATATTGGTCTTAACAAGTCACCAACAATCACAATTGGCTTTGATGGGTTCAGTTGGACTTAAACTGGTTCAATTGGGCTTAAATCAGTTGTATTGCTCTTTGATGGGCTATATTGCGTGTGAATCGGTTAATTGAAAAACTAACGATGATAATTCCAAAAGCAGGGTCTCAAAAATATTAGAACATTAAACATTTCAAAAAAAATATTATTTGAAAACCTTTTCTATTAATAAGAGTTATTTTTAAAAAAAAAATTAAAGATCAATTATTTTCCGACGGATTTCCGACGGAAAATAATTTAATTTTTTAAATTAAATTATTTTCCGTCGGAAATCCGTCGGAAAATAATTCATTTTTTTTCAAAAAAACATTTATTATTTGAAAACCTTTTAAAAATTGGGCGGGTCTCAAAAGCGTTTATTATTATTTAAAAAATATTATTTGAAAACCTTTATTATTTGAAAACATGTATTATTTGAAAACTTTGAAAACATTTAATAAATTTAAACTGATTCAAATTTATTATTATTTAAAAATGTAATTTTTTTTTAAGAAAATGATTTGGGCGGGTCTCAAAACAACCCAAATCCCAATCCCGCTCCAAAATCCCAAATCCCCCAAAACAACCCTAACACGACCTCCCTCTCCCTCCTCCGGCGCTCCCTCCCCTCTCCCCCTCCGGTGCTCTCGGCGACCTCCCTCCCACGGTGCTCCCTCCCACGGTGCTCCCTCCCACGGTGCTCCTTCCCCTCTCCCCCTCCGGTGCTCTCGGCGACCTCCCACGCGGCTCCCTCCCACGGTGCTCCCTCCCTTCTCCGAACTCAAGAGCTTCTGAGGTCGTCGATCAACTCAGAACTCAGGAGCTTCAACTAGGTATACAATTTTACGTTTTTAGTGATCTCTGTTTTCTGATTTCTCATTCGGTCTCTGATTTTTTTTTCCTGATTTTTAGCTAGCCTACTGTTTTTTTTATTTCTTTCTATCCATGAACAAAAGTAAACAAAAGAAAACAAGATTTTTAGCTAGCCTACTGTTTTCTGTTTTTTACGTTTTTTAGTGATCTCTGTTATCTGTTTTCTGTTTTTTACGTCTTTCTATCTATTAGTTTTTTAGCTTCTGATGTTTTTTACGTTTTTTATCTATTAGTTATATTGGGCCAGAGTCTGATGGAAAATAAAACAAAGTAGAACAAAGTAGCAAGTCCACCGGAACGCTAGATTGCTGCCAATTTCTCGAAAAACGTTGGAAATTGAGTTGATCGATCGATGGAACACCGAACATTGGAAGAAGGTATCCAAGAAGGCCAGTGTTAACAGAATGACAGAGATTGATGGTGAAATTTCCAAACACACCACCGGGTCGATCACGATCTCTACGCATCGTGCTCGTTTGGTAGGTTCTTAACAACGATTACTTTAGTAGCTTGATTTTTAGTATTTGACAATTAATACATGTTTGTATTTACCTTTGTAGACAAAAGCTAGAAATGGTGTGCCACCGACATGTGGGTTCCTCTTCGATTATACACATAGGAAGAGGTCGAGCACAGAGTCATCTTCTTCGGATGGCGGTTTATCACTAGGGGATTACGTGACTTCAAGGGATAGCCATATTGCGGTAAGTTTATATAATTGTTTACCTTTAATTCCAAATCTTTTTCTAGTAAACGTTGGGATTGTTTAAGTTAAAATGTTATTATATCTATCTATATATATTTGTCTAGTATAAGTGTTGGTATATATATATATCTCCATTTTAGTATGGGTTGCCATTTCTTGGGCAAACGTTAGGATTGTTTAAGTTAAAATGTTAGTGTTATATCTAGTTTGGGTTGCCATTTTTTGGGGCATACATTTTATTGTTTAGAGGCTATATCTGTCTTTGGTTTCATTGTTTGCGGAAAATAATATTGTTTTAGTTTAAATGTTGGTATATATATCTCCATTTTAGTCTGGGTTGCCATTTGTTGGGCAAACGTTAGGATTGTTTTATTTGGAAATGTCCCAATTACAGCCGTTATGCTGTTGAAATTAACTTGTGTCTTAAACCACAGGGTAACTATAATGCCAATCTCACCCAAAAATATGGCGAGGATGCCACTTCCCATCCCATAATAGATGAAGAATTGTGGCAACAGGCGGTCGGGGGAAGCAAGAAAGGCCGAACATACGGCTTTGGGAACACAAGGGATCCGAATTTGGTCTTGACCGGGGTGCCCTCAAGTGGATATTCGAGTAGTGCATCTTCTTCTGATGCTCGGGTATGTACCTCTTTTTCCTTTGATGTTTATTTACTTCGTATATACTTCTTATTATAAACTCTAATGTGGTTTTTTTTTGTAGATTCAAGCATTAGAGGCCCGACTGCTCGAATCAGAAGAGGCCCGCAACAAAGAGATGGAGGAGATGCGTCGAAGAGACGAGGTCCGCAGGAAGGAGCATCAGGAAATGATGGAGATGGTGACCAGGTTAACCCAGAGTCAGTTTACTCAATCGCAGTTTCCGCCTCCCCCACCCCCAGAGTCTTGATGGTTGAGTATTATGACCTATTTTGTATTTAAATTAATGTACATGAACTTGCTTTAGTGAACAATTGGGACAATTTGTATTTTTAGCGTCTTTTATAATCGATGACGGCGTTAATTTATTTTAATATTTTATTTACAGCTTTTTTGCATTTACAGGATTTTAAAATTTTAAAATCGTTTTTTTTAATTTTTTTTTAAATATTCAGTTAATTTCCGACGGATTTCCGACGGATTATCCGTCGGTGAAATTAAAGAAATATATTAAAATTATAATTTTAAAAACGTTTCCGACGGATTTCCGACGGAAATTTCCGACGGATTTCCGACGGATAATTTAAATAAATATTTTTAATAATAATTTTAAAAAACAATTTTAAAAAAGAAAAACAAATTTCCGACGGATTTCCGGCGGACTTACCGACGGATTTCCGGCGGATTTTCCGTCGGAAATTTGTTTTTCTTTTTTAAAAATTTTTCTTTGTATTTTTTTAATAAATAAACGGTTAAAAATAAAATAATTAATAAAAAATTTATCCGTCGGAAATCCGTCGGAAACTAATTAATCAGATTAAGAGTTTGGTGATTAATCTGACTTTTTTAAAAAAAATGGGAAATTAATTTCTGACGGATTTCCGACGGAAAATCCGTCGGAAATGATAAAATCCGTCGGAAATCCGTCGGAAAATCCATTTTCTGGCGGGGCATTTTTTGACAGCGTAATCCGCCAGAAATCCGCCGGTAATTCGATTTTCCGACGGATTTCCGACGGATTTTGCCGTCGGTAATGGTCTTTTTTCTAGTAGTGTAACTTGATTTAATCTGAGTTTCTAAAGATAGAAACTAACGTATTCTTTGTGTGCGATCCTATAGGTTTACATACTTTCTCAGCAGTATCGCTGTGTAACACGTATCATGAACATATAATAACTTACAGAATAAAACACACCCGTTAAACGAATTCTTTCTATATAAAACTTATTTGATTTAGAATAAGAAAATCATGTCGTTTGACATGTTATGACTTGATTATGTACTTAATCCTATCTGCAAGAGAGGTACATTTATCGATTGATAAATCTCATCTTTTTCATTATTTTTTATATTTGTAATAGCGTGAAACTAAAGATGTACACTTCGCCCATGTTTTTAATGAATAATTTCATTAATATAAAGGGGTGTATAGAAAGTTATTTGGTTTATATTAAATCCGACTGATTCAATAAAAACCAACTTACTATAATAGGATAACCAATCATAATGTCATTTGGTTTAAATTAAATCCGATCGATTCAATAAAAACCAACTTACTATAATAAAATATTCAATTATAATTGGATCAGATCATATAAAAAAAAATTCATATCTAAATTTCGATTAAATTGAACCAATCCATCCAATTACCATGCATCAATTACTTATCCGGTAACCATCCAATTAATACTTCGGCTATGTTCGGCAAAAAAAGCTAGCTTATAAGCTAGCTTATTGAAACGCTACTTTAAGTAGCGTTTTGAAAAGCTAGCTTATAAGCTAGTTTGCCGAACATAGCCTTCATCCGTCCTAAATTAAGTGTCAACATTACAACCATGGACGAATCTACTCTTGTGGCCATGGTGGCACGTGCCACCGTATTATTTCTCCGGCGAAGGGTAAAAAAATTTAGGTTCGTGAAAGGTGCAACCGTATCGTTTTGGAAGGTGCTACCGTATTATTTCGGAAATTTCAAGAAGGTGCAACCATACCTCGTAATCAACCAAAAAACAAAAAAACCTTTCTAAATCAACCAAAAAACCGAAAAAAACTCTTGAAATCAATCAAAAAAATCGAAAACATCCCTCGGAATCGATAAAAAAAACCTAAAAATCCCTCGAAATCTAGCAAAAAACTTTAAGAAATCTCTCGAAATGGTGGAATGAGAATAAAAACACATCAAGAAATATTGAACGTTAAAAAGATGAATACATGTCGATAAAAACCGTACTTTTTGTAATTATTTTTTGTTTATATTTTATGGTGTCATCGTATGAAAAAATTTCTAGATCCGTCCCTGATTACAACTTATGTTTTGTCCCAAAATTAGTGTCCACTTTCAAAAATAAATGTCAGCTCTCCTTTCTACCCTTAATTATGTGATGGATGAAACTTCTCTCTCTTTATAATTAAGGATAAAATTGTACTTTTATTAATTAAAAAGTGAAATATTACATACTCCTAAAATTGTGTATCTCTTTAATTGTGAAAATTTATTTCCGGACGGAGGGAGTAATTATAGTTAATTATCTTCTATAATATTGTTTTTAGTTGATATTTGAATTTAGTGTTTTTAAGAATTTCGGAAAATATATGATCAAAATTTGGTTAAAAACTAGATCAAACTATTAGATGGATTCAATCCGACCCAAGGGATAACCAATGGTAAGATCGAACATATACATGTAACTAATCCAAAGGCAGTCATTCATTGGATTGAATCGAATTAGATGACAAAATTAACACTACAAAACAGAGCAGCTTCACCGACGAAAAAATCTGTAGGTGATCGGCCGGTAAAAAACATCAGCGCCAGATGGATATTGTTGCTAAAGTCTTGGCCCGTGATTGACTTTACCGGCTGATCACCGATAAATTTTGTTCGTCACTAAATACATCGGTGATAATTTCCCGATTAATACCAAAAAATTAATTAAGTTTTAATCATTTCGGTGGATTAAATCCTTGACAGATGATTAATTAATTTATTAATTAATTTAAAAAATAATAGGAAAAATTCAGCAGCGAACACATCCACCGGTGAGCCGCCATTAGGGATGTAAATGATGCGAGTCGAGCTCGAGTATCATTATACTCGACTCGAACTCGAAACTCGATTACCAAGCTCGAACTCAACTCGAAAACTTACAAGTACTGAAAATACAAACTCGACTCGAACTCGAAACTCGATTACCAAGCTCGAACTCGACTCGAAAACTCGCGAGTAATGAAAATACAAACTCGACTTAAACTCAATAACCAATTTCCAAACTCGAACTTAAACTCGTTTCAAGCTCGAATCAAAGCTCAAAAACTTGAATCAAGCTCGAACTCAAGCTCGAAAACTCTAATCAAGCTCGAACTCGAGCTCGAAAACTTGAATCAAGCTCGAACCCGTTTAATGTGTAAAAGAACTCAAGGTGAACCCGTTTTCATGGGGTACTCCTATTAAAATAATCACATAGGCTTAAGCCCTATAGCTCAAGCCATTTAGCAAAAGCAAATAATGTAAAAACAAGGTAGGAGAAATGTCTATATATAGTGGAGTTCAAAGCATTGACTTCTATATCCCACCAATGTGAGATGGATTAAACACACTCTCAAGAGTTCATCCATATCTTTTACACCATCATTTTCCAAAAAAAAATCAAAAAACTTATTTTTATTATTATTATTGTCATTATCATCAATTAAATTAAAATATTATTACTAATTATTATTATTATTTTGCTTATCGAGTATCTCACGAGCTTATCGAGTCGAGTATCAGGTCGCTCGACTCGACTCGTTAGTATATCGAGTCGAGCCTATTCGAGTCGAGTGTTGACCGAGTCGATCTCGAGTAGCTCACGAGTTGTCTCGTCTCATTTACACCCCTAGCCGCCATTATTCACCAGTAGATTCATTTTATTTTTCCTTTTTATTTTAAAAATTTGTGGTTATTACCGACAGGATTTTACCCACTTATCCGTCGATATTGTCAAGATCATAGTTTTCTTTTTGTTTTTTTTTAAAATATTTCTCATCTAAATTAAAAAAAAAAACAAATGCTATAGACGACACACACAAAAGAAAAGTCTAATATCATACAATTAAATTTAAAACTACGGATTTTCCGGTGAAAAATTCAAATTACAAATTAAAAATAATTGTTCACTATACACCATGTCTAACTACCTAATTGTTAGTGTATAAATGTTGGATCCAAGATCATTGAAACTTGAAAGTCAAAGCTCAAGTCAACTCTCATTGTAAAAGTCAAAGTGGAAAGTCAAAGTCTAAAGTCAAAATATTAGTTTAGTTTGTTTATTTTGTCTTTGTAAGCGTGTGAGTATAAATAGTTTTTGTTTCCTTGTTAAGCTAGTAGCACTTTAATAGAATTCGTATCCTAGTGAGAGAAATATTGAGAGAGAAAGAGATATACGATTTGTATAAACTGTGGATTGATTGATTGAATAGAAATGGCATTTGGCATCATTTGATCATTGTTCATCTTGATTTGATTGCACATTAGGGACACACAATTGGTATCAGAGCAAGCACTTAATGAGAGAAATTACTCAAGATTCTGGGTTTTGGTCGAACTTTCAAGAACTCGCAGATTACTGTTTCAGAATCAAATTTCTCGATTTCTGGTTGTTTTGATTGTAATTTTTGCAGTTCTGTAATCGTTTGGTGCAATAGAACACATTTTATTTGTATCATTTTGTCCAATTCACAACTGATTTGTGTGAATTTGGATTTGTGTTGTTTTTTGTTCGAGTTGTAAAAATACACTGTATTCGTGATCAATCGTGTAGTTTCGTTGTTTTAATTCGAAATTGATTGTTTGTAATCAGTTCAGACAGTGTTCGAGGATCAATTGGCTGTTTTTCAGGGTTGAATTTGAAGTATTGAAGTGTTTTTGGATTGAAGTTGGTGTTTTTTAATCGAAAACTGAACAACTCGCAAGATCTTCAGATTTCGCAAGATTCATATCAAGAATTCGCAGACTTGTGTTTTGGTATTTGTTGAAAAAGTTCTAAGTAAAGATTTCGCAGAAGGCTTGTGCGAAAAGTACAGAATTCGCATAGAGTGGTATACGCAAAGTTCAGAATTCGCAGGGAGAAGGGTGTGAAAAGCTACTGTTTGAGTCCTTTGATCTGCAAAAAGTTTGAGATTTCGCAGTGGTTGTTTGCGAAAAGCCACAGAATTCGCACGTTGAAGATCTTTAAAATTTTGTCTAAGTCCACATTTAGCTAAATCTTTTGCGAAAAGTGAGAAACTTGAATTTTTCTAAGTCCAAATTTCGTACATCTTCGTGCGAAAAGTTCAAGTGATTCTTTGAAATTCTTCTAAGTAAAGAATTCGCACGACTCTTTGTGCGAAAAGCGCATATTTCGCAAGTTGTTGCTTGCGAAAAGCAAGAATTCGCAAGCTGTACTTTGCGAATTGTTGAGAATTATAGTCTGCGAATTGTTAGTGTTCTTCAGTCTGTGAATTGGTTGGTATGTGGATTGTGGTCTTTCTGTGTTGTGCGAAAAGTACTCTCTGTAGTATGAGAATTCTATACTTAGTCATTTTTTTGACTAATTTTCAGAATTTTGGGATTTTCTGATTTTGTGTTTAAAGATCAGTGCAAGTGTCAAGATGGCTTACAGAGATGCCTTATCCATTGGAACCGATGTAAAACCACCAGTCTTATTCAAAGGACAATATGAACAATGGAAAGACCGATTTCTAGATTTTATAGACCGACACGAGAATGGAGAATACATCAAAGATTCTATAGAGGAAGGAGTAATTAAGCCCATTACTACTATTATTCCTGATGGTGATGAAAATGAAAGTTCAGATAGTGGTGACGGTGATGAGCCCCAAGAACCCAAAACCAAGGTGGTACCCATGGACATTTCCAAATATTCTACTGAGCAAAAGAAGAGATTTAAGGTAGGTAAACATGCAAGATCTCTATTTCTACAAAACATACCGAATGAGATCTACATCAAAATTGATAGCTACAAGGCAACATCTTAAAAGATGTGGGATCAATTAGAGAAGATGATGATGGGGTCTAAGATTGGAAATCAAATGAAAGTGGCTAACTGCATAAACAACTACGAGGAATTTAAAGCTAAAGCTGGAGAAAGCCTTGAAGAAACATATGAAAGATTTGTTTCTCTACTAAATGAATTGGCCAAGAATAAGGTGAAGAAGAAGAAAATTGAAAACAACCTTAAGTTTCTGAGTGTTTTGCAGCAAGGATGGAAGAAACACACACGGAGGATGAAACTGTTGGGTCATCTGAAGATTTGAAGATGACCTCCTGATCTTCCATCTTATATCATCCTACTTAGAATATGTTTGAGGTTCTTTTAGCAGCTTGGTTTCTATTCAAATATTCGGTGAAGTCGAAGATCAACCGAAGAAGACAAAGAAGGAGAATATATCTCAAAGCGGATTGAAGATAGACTCCTCAGCCTAAAGCCAAGTATGCCTACTTGATCAACACCATTGGCCAGGATGGTGCCGATCTCAGTCTTCAGGAGCCGAAGACCTCTCAGTCTTCAGGAGCCGAAGACCTCTTCGGCCGAAGACCTCTTCGGAAGCCGAAGATTTCTCAATCTTCGGAAGCCGAAGACTTCTCAGTCTTAGGAGCCGAAGACCTCGGAGCCGAAGACCTCTCAGTCTTCAAGAGCCGAAGAACTCTTCGGCAACCGAAGACTCCTTAATCTTCAAGGCCTGAAGATTTCTCCAACACATTGTACTTTTCTGACAAAGTATATTTGTGATATCTTCCATTGACGTGGACCTCATCCGAAGATCAGAAAAAGTATGTTTTGTATTTTACACTCTTTTAAAGAAAGGTCTCCACCATCCTCTGCAGGTCTAACACTTCAAGCCAAAACACCTCAAGACAAAAGGTACATCCTGTACCTTGCTGAAGACCTGTGTCCATCCCTTGCTCAACAGGTGTCTCATGCATTTAATGCATGAGGCACTATAAATATGGAGGATGGTTCAACATGCAAGATACCCAGCTACCTTCAAGTTCTCTAAGTGCCTGGCAACTTTCTCTCTACGAAGTTCAATTGTTTTCTAAGTGTTTTACAATTGTTCTTTATTCTCTATGTGTAAGATTGTTTGAACATATCTCATATGTTCTCTTCCGCAACAATCAAAGTTTTCTATGTGTAATTCTTGATTTCAAATCAATAAGAATTAAATTAAGTGAAAAACTGTGTGTATTGTATTCAACCCCCCCTTCTACAATACTTTGCTTGCTTATTTACTGCTATTTGGGACCAATAAGTGGTATCAGAGCGGTTCAGTTTAACTCAATAAACTAGATCCGCAATGGCAGCCTCTTCTTCTTCTTCTTCTTCTTCTTTGAAAAATGATTCTTCTCAAAACACCACTGCTGTATCATACGACAATGGCTCTATAGCCAAACCACCAAAGTTTAACCCCAATAACTTCTTCCTGTGGAAAAGTCGTATGATACTCTTCTTAGAAGGAGTTGACAGCAGATATCCTACTATCTTACATGAAGGTCCTTTTCTTCCTAGGGTTTGGGACCGGTACAATACCAAAAAGGCAGATAAGGGAAATGCTGATGAGGACTCTTCTGAGGAAGAAAGAACTCCTGCAAATGGGAGATACATTGTAAAGGATCCCAGCAAATATAATGATGAAGACATACGTCTTATAGCTCTTGATACTAAAGTCAGAGCCATCATTGTCCTCTCTCTGCCTGATGAGGTCTATCATTCTCTCGTTAACCTTTCTACTGCAAAAGAAATGTGGTCCACTCTGTGTGTTCTCTATGAAGGTACGTCTGAAGTGAAAAAGAGCAGAAAGATTGCTCTTGTAAGAAGGTATGAACTCTTTTCTCATGAAAAGGGTGAATCTCTCTCAGACTACTACAACCGTTTTAACGGTCTTCTCAATGATCTAAAACTTGTGGGTCGCATTTATGATAATGAGGAAGTCTTGTGCAAATTCATGGACTGTCTTCCTGAGTTTTGGGAAAACATTTGTACTTGCATCAAGTCTACCAAGGATCTTGACTCTATGCCACTCACTGCTCTTTATGGCACTCTCTTCAACTATGAGCAGACTAAAATGCTCAGGAAGTCCATCACTAAAGACATCAAAAGCTCTTCTCTAGCTCTTGTCAGTGAATCTTCCAAAAGTACTGTGTGTGTCCCTAGGATCACCTATCCCTCTGATTCTGACAACAATAGTCAAGAGGACCCTAATGACCCTTCAGAAGCCTACATTAGTGAGGCTGATGATGAAGGTGAGGAAATTTCCAGTAACTCTCGCTTCTCTTCGAGAAAATCCAAGTTTTCAAGAAAATCCACTTCTACTTTTTCTAAAACCACTCCCTCTGACAAATCAAATGAGGAATGTTACAGGTGTGGGAGGAAGGGACACTTTGCTTCTGAGTGCAGAAGCAGGTCTTCTGATAAATCCAGACTACCCTCCTCTAACCGTACCTCCTCTAGATTTGTCAGAACGAAGTCTAATTCTAATCAACCTTCTTTCCAAAAGAAAAATATGTCTGTTTCCTCAAAGTCTGACCGGGCTGAGAAATACAAGGCAAAATATAAGAGAGAGAAGGAAAGAAATGAAATCTTGCTTAAAAAGGGAAAAAGTCAAATGACTGAAACCCATGATTGGGCAGATGAACCCACTTCTGAAAGTGACAAAGAAATGGTCAACCTTTGCTTCATGGCTAGAATAGATGATGTTGATAAACAGTGAAGCTCAATCCTTCTCTTCATGAGATGATGATTGGTGGATATCATCATGTGTTGGTGAAGATTCTCATAATTCTTCATCTGACTTAAATCCATATGTTCCTTTCTTCTCAAGGCACATCTCATCATAATGGTGAACTACCTATCTTCTCATCTCCAATCCCTAATCTTCAGATAGTCTTCTCTGAAGATCAAGATCTCTCCTTTCTCCTATCATTACATTTCACACCTACCGATCTCATTTCTCATCATATCACCTCTCCTTCCTCCATCATCCATATTTGATATCTCATCCTCGTCTCAACCTCAAACTTCACCACAAATCATCCTACTTTCTCAACCATACATTCCTTCTTTACCTATTTCTGTCGATCTTCCATATTTCTCTCTCAAAGATGTTCCATCAAACTCTCACCTACAACATTCCTTTCTTCCTCATCTACCGAACTAAAAAAAAAAAAAAAACTTCGGCGGTACTGTTCATCGGCTGCCGAACCTTTTAAATTTTTTTTTTTGGTCACTGTTCATCGGCCGAAGATTTAAATTTTTTTTTTTTGGTTACTGTTCATCGGCCGAAATTTTAAAATAAAAAAAAAAAATTTGGTCACTGTTCATCGGCCGAAGATTTAAATTTTTTTTTTGGGTCACTGTTCATCGGCCGAAGATTTAAAAAAAAAAGTTTTGATTTTTTTGGCTACCGAAGTACTATTCACTAAAAAAAATTAAAAAAAAATTTATTTTTTTTTAATTTTTTTTGGCAGCCGAAGATTAAACAAAAAAAAAAATTTATTTTTTTTCTCTTCTCTTCTTTTCCTCACCTTCTCTCCCTCTCTTCACAACCCCTCCCTACCTTTCCTTCCTTCCCTCCCTCTCTTCACAACCCATTCCTTCCTTCCTTCCTTCCTTCCTTCCCTCCTCTCCCCTCCCTTCCTTCCATCCTCTCCCTTCCCTCCCCATTCCCCCCTCCCCTCCCTTACCTTCTCATCCTTCCCCATCCTCTCCCTCTTCTACAATACTTTGTTTGTTTATTTACTGCTATTTGGGACCAACAAGTGGTATCGGCCGAAGATTTTAATTTTTTTTTTTGGTTACTGTTCATCGGCCGAAGATTTAAAAAAAAAAAAATTTGGTCACTGTTCATCGGCTGAAGATTTAAAATTTTTTTTTGGTCACTGTTCATCGGCCGAAGATTTAAAAAAAAAGTTTTGATTTTTTTGGCTACCGAAGTATTATTCATTAAAATTTTTTTTTTTTATTTTTTTTGGCAGCCGAAGATTAAACAAAAAAAAAATATATTTTTTTTCTCTTCTCTTCTTTTCCTCACCTTCCCTCCCTCTCTTCACAACCCCTCCCTACCTTTCCTTCCTTCCCTCCCTCCCTTCCTTCCTTCCTTCCTTCCCTCCCCCATCCTTTTTTTTTCTTCAAAAAAAAAAAAAATATTTTTCTATAAACTTTGGTGGCTGCCGATTGAATTGTTTAAATTTTTTTTATCTCTCCTCTCTTTCTCTTTCGGTAGCTCTCTCTCTCTTCTCTATCCTTCGGCTCTCTCTCTCCTCCCTCCCATCTCCCCACCGAATCCCCCACCCTCCCCTCTCCCTCTCCCCACCGAAACCCCCCTCCCCTCTCCCTCCTCCCATCCCTTCGACCTCCCTCCCTCACCCCTCTCCCCTCCTTCGGCCTCCCTCTCTCTCTTACCCTTTCTTTCGGCTTCTCTCCCTCTCTTCCCCTCCCCCCCCTCATTTTTTTGAACTTTCTTTTTCTTCCCATATTTTTTCTAGAATTTTTTTTGTCTTTTTCCTTGGTATTCCCTATCCTCTTCCCTTTCTTTCTTTTCTTTCATCTCTTCTCTCCCCCCATATATCTCATCCTTTTTCTTTACCTACCACTTTCTTCCCCTCCTTTTTTTTTCTTTCCTGTTAAACAAAAAAAACAAAAAAAAGAGAGCCCAAAAAAAAAAACAAAAAAAAAAACAAAAAACAAAAAAAACAAAAAAAAAAAAACAAAAAAAGCAAAAAAAAAAACAAAAAAAAATGGGCCACTGAATATATGAGTTCTTCGTGTCTTGTAATTTTTCTTCGTGTCAGTACCATTTTTTTTCTGTGTGTTGGTGTCATCATCAAATAGGGGGAGCAAAATTGTTGTGTCACAAATTGATTTGGTGATGACTCTTTTACCAACACTTAGAAACTCAATAAGATCTCTCTCAACAAGAGCTCTCTATCCACCAATCGAGCTCTTAACCCAGGTATGTTTTCTTTCATAACCTCTCCCGATCTACAATGGGGTGATGCTCGTGACACTCCGGTGTCCAAAGCTCCCTCATCTGTAGTGGCCCCATCTTCCCTATTCCCAAGTGAAGCCGACTAGCAAGAAAGAATATTCAAAGGCTTTCGGCACCTCCGCACTAGCTAAGATGACCATACGACTGAAAGAACCTTCGGTTGTTGCCCCGATCACACATCCCTCTTCAAAGCGGAGGCACTCACCTTCTTCCCCTCCCTCTCCTCTCAAGAGGCTGAGGAAGGTTTCAAGGGCCAAGCCACAAACTCCACCCACTGATTCTCCACAATCGGCAGGTGTTGAAATTTTCCCATCCGGGCCTGGGGACTCTGCTAAACCCAAAGCCACCTCCTTTTTATCCTCACGAAATGATACAATTGTAAAACTGGGGACCCTTATTATTCCCTCATCAACCTTTTCCTTGGTTGATAAGGATGACTTGGACTCCTCCCCAATCTAAGGTGCCTCTTCTCCACCTCACAGCCTATCACCCAGGATTCTCAGTCCTGATGCTTCTGCACGATCCAAGGATGAATCTGCACTTCCAGGAGCAGGTTCGGAGGATCCCGAAAATCTTCTGACTTCTTAGTTAAGAGGGAGTATGAGTTGAGGGGGAGCATCTTACCACTCAAGCTTAAACTCTGCTGAAACTAATTTTGCAATGGACTATGTGATCAAAGCCACCTGACATTAGTTGAGGGGGAGTATGAATTGAGGGGGAGCAACCAACCACTAAAGTTCAAACAATCCCGGCTACTGTCTTGTGTATCTTTGTATTTTTTTTCTTTTTCTTTCTCATTCTTTATTCATTGTATTCATTTATTCGTTTGTATAGCTATACTTTTTCATTTCCTTGTAAATGCCAGATATACCAAAAAAAAATCCAAAAAGATAGGCCTATGTGAAAAGAACCCAAAAAGAGTAAAAATGGGTCAAAATGTATTTATTCAGTACACTCTTTGTTCTATTCTTTAGTATGGATGTCATCCTCAAATAGGGGGAGATTGTTGGGTCATCTGAAGATTTGAAGATGACCTCCTGATCTTCCATCTTATATCATCCTACTTAGAATATGTTTGAGGTTCTTTTAGCAGCTTGGTTTCTATACAAATATTCGGAGAAGTCGAAGATCAACCGAAGAAGACAAAGAAGGAGAATATCTCTCAACGCGGATTGAAGATAGACTCCTCAGCCTAAAGCCAAGTATGCCTACTTGATCAACACCATTGGCCAGGATGGTGCCGATCTCAGTCTTCAGGAGCCGAAGACCTCTCAGTCTTCAGGAGCCGAAGACCTCTCAGTCTTCAGGAGCCGAAGACCTCTTCGGAAGCCGAAGATTTCTCAATCTTCGGAAGCCGAAGACTTCTCAGTCTTAGGAGCCGAAGACCTCGAAGCCGAAGACCTCTCAGTCTTCAGGAGCCGAAGAACTCTTCGGCAACCGAAGACTCCTTAATCTTCAAGGCCTGAAGATTTCTCCAACACATTGTACTTTTCTGACAAAATATATTTGTGATATCTTGCATTGACGTGGACCTCATCCGAAGATCAGAAAAAGTATGTTTTGTATTTTACACTCTTTTAAAGAAAGGTCTCCACCATCCTCTGCAGGTCAACACTTCAAGCCAAAACATCTCAAGACAAAAGGTACATCCTGTACCTTGCTGAAGACCTGTGTCCATCCCTTGCTCAACAGGTGTCTCATGCATTTAATGCATGAGGCACTATAAATATGAAGGATGGTTCAACATGCAAGATACCCAGCTCTACTACCTTCAAGTTCTCTAAGTGCCTGGCAACTTTCTCTCTACGAAGTTCAATTATTTTCTAAGTGTTTTACAATTGTTCTTTATTCTCTATGTGTAAGATTGTTTGAACATATCTCATATGTTCTCTTCCGCAACAATCAAAGTTTTCTATGTGTAATTCTTGATTTCAAATCAATAAGAATTAAATTAAGTGAAAAACTGTGTGTATTGTATTCAACCCCCCCTTCTACAATACTTTGCTTGCTTATTTACTGCTATTTGGGACCAACAGAAACAGATGAAAGATCTGAGTGAGATTCCCTTGCATGAAGTTTATGAAACACTCCGATAGAATGATGAGGAAGTAGAGGAGGTGAGAGAAGAGAAGAAGAAAAGTGAGAAACCAGCTGACTCAATTGCCTTGGTAGTTGACAAGAAGAAAGAGAAAGAGAAAGAGAAGAAAGATAAAAAGAAAAAGAAGAAAGTTGTGATCACAAGTTCTGATGGTTTTGATAGTGATGATTCTGATTCTGATGATGGTGAGAATCTGAAGTAAGCAATGATATTGCTAACCCGAGCTTTTCAGAAGAAATTTTACAAGAAGTCTGGTTCCAACAGCCAGAGGTATTCATTAGGATCGAGAAATTATGAACATAAGGAAAGGATTGGAGGTAGGAGATATGAAGAAAGGAAGTCTGAAGATAGAAGGTACGAGGAGAGAAAGCCGAATGAGAAGAAGTATGTGAACAATTATGAGTCCAAGAAAGCAGAAGAGCCAATTAAATGCTATAATTGTGGGAAAATCAGTCACTTTGCTAAGGACTGCCGGAAGCCAAAGGTCAGGAATTCTAATTATTACAAGAACAAGATGCTTCTGGCCAAACAGAAAGAAGCACCTAAAGCACTGATGGTCGAGGATGACCATTGGCTAGATGTTACTGACTCTGAAGGTGAAAGAGATGAGACTGCACACATGTGCCTAATGGGGAAGGAAGTGAAGTTTGATGAATCCGATTATGAGATTTATGAGGAGGTAAACAAAATTTATGAATGTAATTTTATAAAGAAAATGGAAACCATGATGGTTGAGCTTCAAGACTTACAAGCTAAACTGAAAAAGAAAAAAGGCAGAGTTGCTAAAGTGTCAAACAATTTTCTAAAGCGCCAAACAATTTTTGATCTCAACAAGGAAATTGTTGGGAACAAAAACTTGATTGATTCTTTGAACAAAACTGCTACTAATTTTGAAAAACAGAAAGCTTGTCTTGATAATCAAATTTCTGAAGCAGTCTCCAAGTTCAATGTATGTGAACTTGAGAAGCAAGAGTTTGTCATTAAACATAATACTCCCTCCGTCCCAAATTAAGTGTCCACATTACTATTTTAGTTTGTCCCAAAATTAATGTCCACTTTCAAAAGTAAGTTTCCAATTTCCCATTTTACCCTTAATTATAAGGTGGAGAAAGTTTCTCTCTCTATTTTCAAGGGTAAAAGTGTATTTTGGTTATTTAAAAAGTGTAATAATTGCACATTCCTAAAACTGTGTACCATTTTCATTGTGGACATTTATTTTGGGACGGAGGGAGTAAATTGCAGTTTGAAAATAAAACTTTGCTGAAAAAGATAAATGGTTTGGAAGCCAAGCTTTATACTAGAGTCTAAACAGATCAAACCATTCATCTCAACAAGCCAAAGGAATTTAAAGATTTTAAAGATAATTGGGGCATTGGGTATGACAACCCACATTTTTTTAAAGAAAGCTATTCGAAAGCAGCCAACTTTATACAACTTTGATTTTTTACAAGTGGCTGACAAGTGCCCTCATTTAAAACCTAAATTTGTTACAAAATCATCTGATGAAGTGGAAGCTAAGGAAGATGAAAATAGGAAAAACACAACAAAATGCAACTACCATTATGCTTTGATAAGCTAAATGATAGTTATCTATCTAAGCAACCAAAATTTCTTTCTAACGAATATTTTCAAAGCTATTCTACTGAGGAAATGGAGACAACACCAGTTGAAGGTAAAATTTATGTTTCTCCACTCATCTTGGAAAGTAAAATTTTTGAGCCTGAGAATACCTTAGTAGATGAGAGAATTTTGGTTGATCTAGAAAAGATTGTGTTTTCTACTATGCTTTTAAACACTGATTTAAAAATCTGAAGTTACAAATGATAAGTCAAAGTCAGAAAGAGTTAGTGAAAACAACTCTACTGATTCAAATAGTTCATCTTGTAAACCCTTCATGAGTGATATTTTTCCTGATCTAAAACCTTCAGATTTTGATCAAACACCTTCTAAAAGGCACTGTACAAAAGAATTTTATGAGTTCATGTTTCCAAATGCTTCCAAAGCTCCTCAATTTGATGATGATCATGATGACTTATTTGAGGATGAATTTGATTTTTTAAATTCTGATGGATGTGTGGATGAGTGTGTTGAGAAGTTTGACTTCAATGCTAAACATCCAGATCATTCCTCTTTTGTGATTAAATCTGATATTTTACCAAGTGTTCTTGAGAAAGGTGAATCGTCAACTAAAGTTGATGACTCAGTTTATGTGAGTGCTTACTATGCTAAGTGTAAGAAGGAAAAGAAGAAGCGTTCACAGAAATGGACCAACACTAGTAAGTCCGAAAAAAGACAAACTCTGAAATCTCATAGTTCTTACAAATCTAAATCTTGTGTTTCAGATATGAGATGGAAAAAGTCTGAAGCGAGACTAGAATGGAGACCAAAGAAGAAGATTGAAGAGACTACAAAATCATTTTCTGATTTTGAATATAATAGGGATACTGATTGTGTTTTTGATGTACTTGGTCAATGTGATTTTCATAAAACACTTGTAACTTCTTACAAGACTTATACAATAAAGCAATTGATTCAATTATCTCATTTGACTACTCAGTGTTCCACATACGGTCGAAATGATTTTATGACTTGATAATATTATGATAATTGGCTTGGTTCATATCATGTTCATTCTTATAATCTTTTTCAAAAACAAAGAGGACCCAAATTCAAATAGGTGCCAAAATTTGATGCTAACTTGAAGGAACCCATCTATAAATGGACACCTAAACCAATTGTTGCTTGATTTCTCCTATGCAGACCCATCATATGTGGTACTTGGATTCAGGCTGTTCCAAGCATATGATAGGGCAGAAAGATATTTTATCTAATTATACAGAGAATTTTGCATCAACATCATATTTGGAAATGACCAGTTTTCACCAATACTTGGTTATGGAGATGTCGTTCAAGAGAACATAACGTTTAAGAAAGTGATCTATGTTGAAGGGCTAGGACACAATCTTTTCAGCATCGGACATTTTTGTGACAAGGACTTAGAGGTAAACTTCAAAGCCAAGAGATGATGTGTGAGAACCGAAGATGGAAAAGAACTCTTGGTCGGCACAAGAAAGTCAAACCTCTACACTATCAACTTGTACAATGTCAAGATGAATAATGATGTGTGTCTAATCTTGAAAGCCTCTATGCAACAGAGCTGGTTATGGCATAGAAGGCTGTCTCACTTCAACTTTCTCTACATCAACAAGTTGGTGACTGTTAATTTGGTCAAGGGTTTACCAGAGCTGAAATATGAAAAAGAACATATGTGTGATGCATACGAGAAAGGCAAAATGAAGAGAGTTGCACACAAGCCAAAGCCTGAACCTAGTACATGTGCTCCTCTAGAGTTGTTGCATATGGATCTCTGCGGTCGTATGTGAACACAAAGCATTAATGGCAAGAAGTACGTCCTAGTGATTGTGGATGATTATTCTAGACACACTTGGGTCAAGTTTTTGAGATCAAAAGACGAAACTCCGGAAATCATTATCTCGTTTCTCAAGACTGTCCAAGTGAACATGCAGAAGACAGTAAAGCTGATAAGAACAGATAATGGAATAGAATTCAAGAATAAGACTGTTGAAGCTTTTCTTGAATCTGTCGGGATAACACATCAATTTTCTGCTACCAGAATAGAATGGGGTAGTTGAAAGACGGAACTGAACCTTAGTTGAGGCTGCATGTACGAAGCTCAGCTAGTCAGACTTACCTCTATTCTTATGGGCATAAGTTGTATCTACTTTGTGTTATACACAAAATAGATGTTGAATCATAAATTGTATTCAAGATTAAAGTTAAAGTTAAGGGTTTAAACTGTAATTATGTTAAAGTTAATTAGAGGGTCTAATTAGTATTTAGTTAATAGTTATTTTGTAAATGGGCCCAAGCACATTAGGCCTATTAGGCTTAGGTATTTATAGTTTTGGTTAATTAGTTTTTAGGGTGAATCCTCATATTACAATAATTTTCATATTAGAGAGGTAGCTGTTTTCTCTATAATCCTATATTCAAGGTATCAAGAACACACAAGGTTTTCATTGATTATTCAAGGGATTGGTATGTTATTCTAATCTTTATATCTCTTGATATATATATTGTGTTGTGTGTTAATTATCAACTAGATTAATCTGGGTTAACAAGTGGTATCAGAGCCTAAAGAATCAAGTTTTTAGGAATAAATCTGTGTTCTCATGTTTATCGATAAAACATACTGTGTGAGATTTGAGTTCTTGAATTGATATGTTTTTCTGCATAAAATTGATATGATTAGATGCGATTTATGCTAGTGAACATTATCTAAGTGATTAATTGCAGTTAAATTCATCAATTGATTGACTATCTGTGATTTTTGGTATCTGGGTTCGATAAGCTCGTATAAACATGTCGATACTGTGTTCCTCAAAATTGATGCATGAAAGTTGGATTTGGCCTTTGATTTTGATTGCATGATAATCGATATATGTTATCAGATACCAAAGTCTGATTTCTGCATTTGATTTTGTGTTCTCGATTCGATTTGATTTCTGGGTTAATTTGTGTTATGGGTCGACCTGTAAGAACATACCGGTCGAGCCTTCAAGATAATATCGGTCGTTATTCATCACTCCTGTATCGGTCAATTGATACCGGTTGCACCACTTCGGTCCATACCGGTCGAGACACCCTGTCACACTATCCCGGTCCCCCGATACACTCACAGACCACATCGGTCGACAGAACACCGGTCAACATCTAATACCAGTCTCAGGGTACCGGTCGACTTATCGATCCGGTCCCGGTCATCGTAATACCGGTCCAGTACAATATACCGGCCGAATACCCAATATCGGTCCATATTGGTTCCGTTCTTAGTCGCCTACCGGTCGAATATATACCGGTCGCTAGTTCGATCGAATACCGGTCAACATCTTACCGATCGTGCAACCTCCCGGTCGAACAAGTTACCGGTCCGAACAAGTTACCGGTCCAAGCAAGTTACCGGTCGACGTGTCAGGTTTGCGCCACCCATTCATTGCGCAAACATCAACTTTGCGCCAACAGTTACTCACGTAAACCGTACCTTGCGCGAACATGAAGACAGTGCTAACTTGATGATCATATTCAAAGGGGGAGATTGTTTTGCAAAGTTTTGATGATGATGATTCTCACCACTCATCAAAAAGGGGGGGAATATACCAAAAGGTAGAATATAATATGAAGACTGCTGAAGATTTCAAAGAATTTAAAGTGTCTGAACTTAATTGATTTATCATGACTGAAGATGATCGTCAGAAGGACACTTCAAGTAAGAGAAAGATGAAGACTGAAAGATACAAGTTTTCAAATGTCATATCTGAAGTTTTCAAGAGAAAAGTGAAGACCCGTGAAGACCCGAAGACAGTTGCAATTTTTTTTAATCTTGAATCCAAAGGGGGAGATTGTTGGATCATAAATTGTATTCAAGATTAAAGTTAAAGTTAAAGTTAAGGGTTTAAACTGTAATTATGTTAAAGTTAATTAGAGGGTCTAATTAGTATTTAGTTAATAGTTATTTTGTAAATGGGCCCAAGCCCATTAGGTCTATTAGGCTTAGGTATTTATAGTTTTGGTTAATTAGTTTTTAGGGTGAATCCTCATATTACAATAATTTTCATATTAGAAAGGTAGCTGTTTTCTCTGTAATCCTATATTCAAGGAATCAAGAACACACAAGGCTTTCATTGATTATTCAAGGGATTGATATGTTATTCTAATCTTTATATCTCTTGATATATATTGTGTTGTGTGTTAATTATCAACTAGATTAATCTGGGTTAACAATAGATCTATCATCCATCGTCGCTTTGGTAAAACGCCTTATGCTTTGATTAATAATTGTTAAGTCTTATTTTATAGTAATCATTGTATTTATAGGCTTGGTCTTATACTGTACTTAGATAGGTTTTATCTGTGTATTGACCAAGGGTATTTAAGTCCCTTTGGTCTTGTGTCTTGTAGAACACTTTCACGCATATTGAACACATTGGTTACTTTGCGCTTTGAACTCTCTCTCTACTTTCTCTCTCTAGGATTTAGAGATCTTGGATTAACAATTGGTATCAGAGCCAATCTAGATCTTGAGAGAATTGAGAGATGTGATTTTCGTATCTGAATTTGTAGTTTAATTCGAAAATTTGATTGATTTTCTTGAATTTTTTCAAGAAAATCTCGTTTTTGAATTTTTCATCAAATTCGGTCGTGTTTTTGAACGAATTCTTGTGAAAATTGGTTTGATGGATTCGATTTTGATTGTTAAACACTTTTAATTCACATCGATTTTCAAGAAATTCAAGTTTTGATTGTCGATTTTGAGTTTTTTGAAGTATCTGGAAAACTGTTTTTTATCGTTCTGTTCATATATCGAATTTTCGAAATTGTGGTTTTTGATCGAAATTGCTTGTAAAAAAGTATTAAAATCGTGTTTTCGATCATATATATGTTTAGAAAACTCAATGATTTTGTATCTGTAATCATTTTTGTCGATTTTTCATGTTTTTCAGCAGGTTTGCGCCAGATCTGTAGTTTGCGCGAGTTCATAGAGATTTGCGCGAGTTCATCCTGTTGGCCTTTCTGATTTGCGCAAGTTATTGTTCAAGAAAAGTTCAATTTTTCGCTTTGTGTTCATCACGCAAAGTGAACTTTGCGTCTCTCATACATCAAGCAAAGTGTAGTTTGCGTCTCATTCAGCTCACGCAAAGCTACTTTGCGTATTCTTCAGCTCACGAGAAGTTCTGTTTGCGTCACAAGCTTCTAACGCAAAGTTCAGTTTGCGTCTTCTTCTCATAACGCAAAGCTCAGTTCGCGTCTCTCGTGTATAACGCAAAGTTTGATTTACGTCTTCAGTGACTCACGCAAATCCAAGTTTGCGTTTTACACGGCTCACGCAAAGTTGGTTTGCGTATCCAACTGCTAGCGACTATCTTAGTTTGCGTCTTCTGCCTATCACACAAACCTCTAGTTTGCGCCAGCCCTGTCAACACTTAGAATTTTTCTGAGTTTCTGAAATATGGATTCTGCGAAGTTTGCTTTCCAAGCTCAGTTTTACAAGAGTGATCTGATGATGCAATTAGGCACATAAACTCGTCCTCCAGTTCTAGTTGACGAAAACGAATTCACTCAATGGCAAGATAGGTTCCTGAACTTTATTGAACGTCATGCTAATGGAGATAACATGATGAGGTCTCTAACTGAAGGACCTTTTGTAAAGCCTAATAAAGAGACTCCTGTAACAACTGAAGAGGCTTCGCGAATGAAAGCAGATCGAGAGTTAAAAGCTAACCTGATGCTAGCTTTACCAAATTCTGTCTACAACCGGGTCGATCATTGCAAGGATTATTCAAATCTGTTATGGGCAAAATTGGAAAAGATCATGCTTGGTTCATCGGTCGCAACTCAACTTCGCCATACACGTTATATGAACAACTTTGAGGAGTTCAAGGCCAAAGAAAGTGAGTCTTTAAAGAGTGTTTTTGACAAATTCTGTACAGTGCTGAATGATCTGCGAAAGATAAATGTGATCAAGACAGAGCTTGAGATGAATCTGAAATTCCTCAATGCTCTTCAGCCTGAATGGAACAAATCTTGTCACAGACTGAGGAACGATGTTCGGATCTCCACTATGCAGATTCAGGAATTATATGAGATTCTGATGACTGATGAGAGTTTGGTGCTAGAGAAGAAAGCAAAACTTGAAAAGAAGAACAAGAAATCAGTGGACCCGGTTGCTCTCCTCACGAAACAATTGACAGAACAAGCATTGTCTGATAATGCTTACGACGGGTCAACTGATGATGATGGCGAGGCACTGCATAAAGCTATGATCCTTCTCTCACAACATTATCAGAAAAAGTTCCAACCACGTTCGAGTTCCAACACTTCTCGCTTCACTTCTGGTTCAACAGTCAAAGTGCCTGAGCAAAAGACAACTGCTGCCTACTACAATTGTGGAAAGCCAGGTCATATAGCTAAGGAGTGTCGAGCAAAGAAATTTAGGGACTCAACTTATTATCGAAAGAAACTGGAACTTGCTGAGAAGAGAGAGAGTGGAACAACTTTGCTTGCTGAAGAAGAATTCTGGCTGGATCACTCTGATGATGAAGTTGCAAATGTCGAGATCGCTCAGATGTGCTTTGTTGGAGATGATCAGTCAAATGATGATTCTGATTCAGATGAGGATGAGGTACATTCGGATTTTGATTACACTTTCATATCTTCACATATGAATGTTATAATAACTGCTTTACATGATCTTCGCTTAAAGTTATTATCTGAAAAGAATTTAAATTCTGAAAAGTCAGATTTGATTGACAAATTGAAAATTTCTTTGAAAGATGAAAAATCTATTTTAGAAAATACAAAAGACATCTTTCAAAAGAAATTAGATGATTTGGAAAATTCAAATAAGTTTTATCTTGAGTCTTTGACCGCTATGACCAATTTAAAAGACAATTTTTCGGATAAAATAAATAAATTAGAAGAAAAGTTATATCGAAGGAACCAATCTGAGCAAACAATTTTTATGAATAAACCAAGGAGTGAGGAAGCTTTAAAAGAAAAATGGGGACTTGGTTTTAAAAATCCACATTGTTTAAACAATGCGATTGAAAAATCCCCAACTTTATATAAATACGATTATCTAACTCTTGCTCAATATGCTCCTCAATTTAAAATTGATTGGATGAATGAGAAGCAAGTGTTAGAAATCGAAAATGAGAAAAGGACGAATAACAAGAAAAAGGAAATTCCTTTTGTTTATACATATGAAAATGCCAAATATTTTCCTAACAAATCGAGAAGAGGTAGAAAAGGTTTAAATGATATATCTCCTGTCAAATCTTCAGTGTCTGATGATTTTGTTGATATTTTTGCTAATAAATCTGATAAGGAAAATATATCTCCAATCATTTATGATTCTAAGAGATATACACCTCCTTTAATTTTAGAAAGCAAAATCATTAATCTTGAAGATAAGATGGAAGATCAAAATATTTTAAAAGAAATTGAATCTGATATTATTCTTTCTTTAATGACGTCTAGTCTTGAAGAAAAATTATTTTCTCAAAAACAAGATTCTATTTCTAGCTTTTCTTCTAATTATCAAGTAAACAGAATGGAAGTTTCTAAATCTGATATCTTTTCTCAAAATAATTCTGACTCCGAGGTAAGTTCAGATTTATTGTCTGATCAGATTGGTTGCTTAGGTAAAATTATTTCTTCTGTTTTAAATATTAATTCGGAATTTCTTGATGAATCTTTTACGCTAAATGATCAGTATTATAAACCAAAGCGTAAAAGAAGAAGGTCAAAGAAGTCAAAGAAACAAGATAAAGTTCTTTCTGACAGTTCTAATTCTTCTGATTCTAATCTTTCAGATAGGACTTTGAGCAAGTCATCGAAGCAGATTTGGAGAGCGAAGCGGATATCTGATGAATCTCAGACTGATGGAGATAGATATGTAGACAGATATTATAAAAGTGATTCATTTGCTGTTTGTAAGAAAATTTCAAAATATTCAATAAAGCAAATGATTCAAATTTCCAAAAATGTCTCATATTCTTCTTCTGATTCTAGTTCAGATGATTATGCTTTGTATTCATCTGATGATTGTGCTTATTTTTTTGATAATCTTTCTCGTGCTTCTTGTGTCAAATCTAATAAATATTTTCCCATAAGAACTGCAACTAACAAACATGGGCCCAAATTTAAGTGGGTACCAAAGTTTCAGATTGATTCAAAGTTGCAGGCACCTCATGTCAAGGGGGAGTAAGAGAAATATGGCTCTTGAATAACACAGTTCAAGACCCGGACTTCATTGTCAACATTTTGGCTTATGAGTAATTCAGCTCAGAACCCGTGCTTCAAAGACTATGACTTCTAGACATTTCAGTCTAGGACTCATTCTTCAAGGCTTCTAGCTTCTGAGTAATGAGAAACTGTGAGTACATCTACTTAATTTCTGCTGCATTTATCTCTGATAATGATGTTGTTCCAGTTTTCTCATATTTTCTAAAGAATTTGAGCAATCTTATTCTAACCCTGAATTTGTTCAACCCAAAATTTTCAAATGAGTCACAATTTCATTTTATTCATTATGTGAAAGATAATATTATTGAATTCTATTTTGTTTCAACTGAATATAAACTTTCCGATTAAATATTTCTATTTTCAAATCTCGGCATGTTGATTTTAAAAGTTTAAACCTTCACAAATTTTATTCTATAAAGTAAAAAAATTACAATTTTCTTTCTTTTGATTAAAATGTGTGTCTAGGATAAATTTTCAAGTTGCTTTGTTTATATTAAAGTTTTTATATGTTCATTTCAATTCTAACAAAAGTCGAAAAGCCAGCAACATGTTTGTAGCTTTTGATATTGCTTTAAAGTTGTGTGATTCGGAATATTTATAGTTTACAATGCTTAGAAAACCTAAAAAGTTGGAATTTTGGATCGTAATGAAAATATGGGCTAAGCACTTAGACGTAAAACCTTGTGTTTGAGATGATTATTAAATTCTTAGAAATCAGAAATCTCTAAGTTTAAAAGTTTGTACCTGTGACCTTTCTGGTTTGGGAAAGTAAGTTCTGTGGGATGCTTGTCATCTGGTCCCCTAAGGTCATTTGATCTGGGAGTGATCGAACCCAAATCCTTCAATAGAATCAGATCGAAAGTCATGTTTTACTGGTATGAATGGGTTTAGGATGTGTCGATGTAGCCTTTCTGATCTAGGAAAGTAAGTTCCAAGGGGTGCTTGACACCTAGTCCCCTAAGGCCAACTGGTCTGGGAGTGGCTGACCCAAATCCTACAATAGGGTCAGATAGAAAGTTACGTTTACGGCATGTTCTTTACTTAATAAACTTGTTGATTAAAAAGATGCCAAAAGTGCACAAGCTTAAAAGATGCCAAAGAGCACACTCATGTGAAGATGCCATAGTGCACAATGCTAAAAGATGCCAATGAGCACACATCTCATGATACTTGGTGATATGTTTAAGTTGCAATAAACCTGTAAATTTGTGAAAGTCTGAATTTTTGATGGATTAATGTGATTACATGCAAAGTTCTCTATTATATTTTTAGAATTGCATTTTCTTGAAGCTAATCGGAGTTCACAGGCGAGCACACTGAATAGATTGATGAAAGTTTTTGAAACTGAACCTGTCTTAACTTGATATGCAATAAAACTTGTTTCTGTATCCAAATACATTCATTTGATTTCATCTGATGGATTTTATTGTGATATTTTACTAAATAGAATTTTATTTGTTTATGTTTAAATTTTTATATATTTAGTCGTTTCAAAATACATATTCAGTATATTTTTCTTTCTACATTGATGTTTCAATTCTTGTGTTCTCATATCTTTATAAATGGGTTGGTACATTATTCAAGGGGGAGTGAAAAAGGAAATTTTTTCTGAAAAGATCATATCTGTTTTTGAGGGGGAGTATCTGGTTTTTTTATATGAATGCTAACTTGAATTGTCATATCTAGTGCATTTGTGTAGGGGGAGTCAAAGAGCTTAAAAAGGTAAAATTTTCTGAGTTCAAGTCAGATTTGCGCCAACAGTTGGTCACGCAAACCTCACTTTGCGCCACCTTCGGCTAGCGCAAACCTCCCTTTGCGCCACCAATGTGTAGCACAAACCTTCCCTGTTTTTCCTTTACTTTGATTTTGCAGATCTTAAGCTATCTCGTCTCCAACATTTGCATGACCAAGTTGATTCCGATCATCAAGGTCATGAGGGGGAGAAGTTAAGGAGATGATAAAGAGACAAAAGAGCTCCAAAGTTTATCTGTTGATCAAGTTTTGCTCAAGATTCTATTTTTCTCAGCAATACTAGTCTTTTGCTGTTCCAGCTCCGATCACCACAATTCTTCAAGTTCATTTGAAAGAGGTGAATCGTCTAGAGCATAAGCTGTTGAATCAATTGTTCCTTCAAGCTTATTCAAACTGGTCCAGTCTTGTCAAGACAGTAAAGACAACTCAATCTCAAAGATGCTGAGAAGAAATTTTTTTTAAGTCAGAAAGCTGCTTCTCAAAGTCGCTTAGATGGTCCGTGCTGATTTAGAAGATTGTTTTTGAAGACCACAGCGCCAATGATTACTAAGGGGGAGATTGTTAAGTCTGATTTTATAGTAATCATTGTATTTATAGGCTTGGTCTTATACTGTACGTAGATAGGTTTTATCTGTGTATTGACCAAGGGTATTTAAGTCCCTTTGGTCTTGTGTCTTGTAGAACACTTTCACGCATATTGAATACATTGGTTACTTTGCGCTTTGAACTCTCTCTCTACTTTCTCTCTCTAGGATTTAGAGATCTTGGATTAACAATAATAGAACACCAAGCATTAAACACTTTCACATTTTTGGATGCAGGTGTTATGTGCGGAATGATAAGGAGAGCTTGATATCTCTAAATATTCTGATAAAGAAAGAGAAAGATATAAATCAAACAAGCAAGCAAGGTCTCTTATTCTACAAAGCATTCCTAATGAGATCTATATCAAGATTGACAGCTACAAGGCAACAACTAAGAAAATGTGGGATCAATTAGAGAAGATGATGACGGGGTCTAAAATTGGCAATAAGATGAAAGTAGCTAATTGTACAAACAACTACGAGGAGTTTAAAACAAAAGAAGGAGAGAGTTTTGAAGATACGTATGACCGGTTTGTTTCTCTACTGAATGAGTTGGCTAAGAATAAAGTCAAGAAGAAGCAAATAGAGAACAATGTAAAGTTTCTGAGTGCCTTACCTCTCTAGTGGAAAAAGAATACAAGGAGGATGAAGCAGATGAAAGATCTGAACGATATTCCTTTACATGAAGTGTATGAGACACTAAGACAAAATGAGGATGAAGTTGAAGATATGAGAGAAGAGAAGATGAAGAGTGAGAAGCAGGTAGATGACCCTATTGTTTTGGTAGTGGATAAGAAGAAATAGAAGAAGGATAAGAAGAAGAAGAAGAAGAAGAAGAAGAAGGTTGTGATGACTGAGTCTGATGAGACTGACAGTGGTAGTTCAAATTCTGATGACGGAGAGAGCTTGAAGCAATCCATGATTTTGCTAACCCGAGCCTTTCAGATAAGGTTTTATAAGAAGCCGGGTTCCAACAGCCAGAGATATTCATTATGATCGAGGAATTATGAGCACAAGGAAAGGGCTGAAGGAAAGAGATATGATGAAAGAAGGTTTGATGGTCGAAGATATGAGGAAAGGAAGTCGAAAGAAAAGAAGTATGTGAACAAATATGAGGAGAAGAAGGTGGAAGAGCCAGTCAAGTGTTATAATTGGGGTAAGATCGACCATTTCGCCAATGACTGCCGGAATTCGAAAGTTCGCAATTCTGACTATTATAAGAACAAGATGATTCTGGAAAAATAGAAATAAGATAGAAAAGCTTTGATAGCCGAGGATGATCATTGGCTGGATTTCACTGACTCTGAAGGCAAGAAAGATGAGACAACATGTAACGCCTGTAAAATTCCTCAAATATTGTGTCCCCTAGCTGGAATTCATAATTGTTTTAGTGCTTTGAACTTTCGTTTATGTTGATTAATATTTGCATGGGGATAAGCTATGGGAGTCACACACGAACGCCTTGGACCGAACACTTTGAGAGAGCTCGGTACCTGTTCGGCGAGAGTGACCGGCGAGAGTGACACATGTCACAATCGCCGAGTCACAATCGCGAGGAGGCACCGTACCCTCGGTACAGATTCGACGGGAATGACCGGCGATAGTGACACATGTCACAATCGCCGAGTCACAGTCGCGAGGAGGAAAGGGGGGCCGAGTTGCGGTACACTTTCGGCGAAAGTGCCGGCGAGAGTACCCTTGGCACAATCGCCGGGCATAATCGCCCGGGTCATCTGACGGGTTTAAATGCTTTCTTTCTCTTTTTTCTACTCATTTAACTTCACCAAAATCAGTTTTCTTAAGAGAGAAACCGTAGGAACGATTTTTAGTAACTTCATACTCCTCTTTCCTCATTCATTGCCAAGCATTTACTCATTGGTAGTTGGGGGATGATTCAAGACTTCTTGACCATTTATTGAAGATTCTCAACAAGGATTCCTAGCTTTCAACTTCAAGTCTCCTACACCTTACCTCTACTTGAGTTCTCCAAGTTTTTTAGGGTTTTATATAAAACCTAGATAGTGAGTTTCTACTAACCTTTTGACATGAGATACATATCCTAAATTCCTATTTGTCACTATTTCATATTTATGCTTATGTCTGATCACCTGATAAGTTTGACCTAATTTCTATCTTTGGTAATTATTGGAGATTTGGTTGATTTTCTATATGTGGGTTTTGATGAGATTATTAATGGCAATATTTAGAGTCATGAATGTATGTCATCATGGGATTGATGGGTACTATTGGTGAACTTGTATTTTGAGGGTTTTGGACCTATTATGGAGTTGGTACTATGTGAGGTCTTAACTTTAAGAACTTCTCGAGAAGGGATTTATACGACCGCGCTCGTCACCTTGGGGAGCTCCAGTTTTTTTTGTGAAGAAGAAGGACGGGTCTATGCGGATGTGTATCGACTACCGTGAACTCAACAAGGTCACCGTGAAGAATAAGTATCCACTTCCCCGGATCGACGACCTCTTCGATCAACTACAAGGAGCGGGATGTTTCTCCAAGATATATTTATGGTCCGGTTACCATCAAGTGCGGGTGAAGGAAAGCGATATTCCGAAGACGGTGTTCCGGATGAGATATGGGCATTATGAGTTTTTAGTCATGCCATTTGGGTTGACTAATGCTCCAACCGTATTTATGGATGTGATGAACCGAGTATGTCGACCATTCTTGGACAAATCGGTTATAGTCTTCATCGATGACATTCTGATCTACTCGCAGGATGAGGTGGAGCATCGGAAACATTTGCGGGAGGTTTTAGAGATTCTACGAAAGGATAGGTTATTCGCGAAATTTTCAAAGTGCGAGTTTTGGTTACAAGAAGTCCAATTCTTGGGCCATGTGGTGTCGAAGGATGGGGTGAAAGTGGATTCAAAGATTGAGGCAATGATGAATTGGGAACCACCGACGAGTCCAACGGAGATAAGAAGTTTCTTGTGTTTGGCCGGCTACTACCGACGATTTATTCAAGACTTCTCGAAGATCGCCTCTCCGCTCACATCATTGACAAGGAAGAACATCAAGTTCTTGTGGACCGAAGCCCAAGAGAAAGCCTTTCGGACTCTCCAAAAGAAATTATGTGAGGCTCCAATCCTATCCTTATCCGAAAGATCCGAAGACTTTGTGGTTTATAGCAACGCCTCTAAATTAGGTCTCGAGTGTGTATTGATGCTAAGGAGGAAGGTGATCGCGTATGCATCGCGACAACTCAAGGATCACGAGAAGAATTACCCTATGCACTACTTAGAGTTAGCGGCGGTAGTATTTGCTTTGAAGCTATGGAGACAGTACCTCTACGGGACGAAATGTACTTTATTCACTGATCACAAAAGCCTGAAGTATATTTTTGATCAAAAGGATCTCAACATGCGGCAAAGATGGTGGTTGGAACTTTTGAAAGATTATGACTATGAATTGTTGTACCACCCCGGTAAAGCCAATGTGGTAGCGGATGCCTTGAGTCGGAAAAGATATGGGAGCGAAATCAAAGTAACTCTTTCTAGGATCAACATGATATCAAGCCTAGTAGGGGACATCAAAGTGAGCCAAGCCGAAGCACTTCGTGAAGAGAACCTCAAAGACGAAGTTATGGTGAAGCAACAGGAGCTACTAACGGAAGATAGTTGCGACCTTAAACTATTCCAAGGAAGGATTTGGGTGCCGAAAGTTGGAGGAAACCGTGAGTTTCTCTTGGCGGAGGCTTATAAGTCAAAGTACTCCATACATCCCGGTAGCACCAAGATGTACAGAGATTTGAAACTACATTATTGGTGGCCGGTGATGAAGCTTGATGTGGCCAACTACGTGGAGAGATGTGTTACTTGCCTTCAAGTCGAAGCGGAACATAAAAAGCCTTACGGGAGTTTGCAACCACTAGCCATTCTGGAATGGAAATGGAAGCATATCATGATGGACTTCATCACTAAACTACCGAGGACCTTGTGGGGACACGACACTATTTAGGTGGTGGTGGATCGACTCACGAAGAGCGCACACTTTATAGCAATGCGAGAGACGTTACCGATGGACAAGCTAGCCAAGCTTTACATTGATGAAGTAGTGTCGCGTCACGACGTTCCTCTATCCATAGTTTTGGATCGGGATAGCCGGTTCACTTCCAAGTTTTGGGATGGTTTACAAAAGGAATTGGGCACGAGAGTCAAATTGAGTACGCCATATCATCCTCAAATGGACGGTCAAAGTGAAAGGACTATCCAAACTCTCGAGGATATGCTTCGTTCATGTATTATAGACTTTGGAGGAAATTGGGATTTACATCTACCGTTGGTAGAATTCACCTACAATAATTGTTATCACTCAAGTATTAGGATGGCACCATTCGAGGCGCTTTATGGACGGAAATGTAGGACGCCGGTGTGTTGGCTTGAGGTAGGAGAAAAGCAATTTGCAGGGCCGGAGGTTGTACAAGAGACGGCGGGCAAGGTGAAAGTGATCCGAGAGCATTTGAAGGCGGCTCAAGATCGACAAAAGAGCTACGCGGACAAAAAGCGAAGACCGGTCGAATTCCAAATGGGTGAGCGGGTTATGTTGAAGGTATCTCCATGGAAGGGGATCATTCGTTTTAGGAAACGCGGGAAGCTTAGTCCCCATTTCCTTGGACCCTTCACAATATTAGAGAAGATCGGACTTTAAGCCTACAGATTGGACTTGCTGCCGGAAATGGACGGGATTTACCCTACATTTCACTATGCTACCTTTGCAAGTGCTTGGACGAAGAGAAAAGCGTTATACCTCTGACAGAGATTCGGGTGGACAACGACAACCGGTGCGTTGAGGAGCCGGAAGCGATTTTGGAGTCGAAAATGAAACAGTTGCGACATAAGGAAGTAACAATGGTAAAAGTTCAATGGAGGAACCATCGGGGTGCCAACGTAATGTGGGAATCCAAGGAATATATGAAAAAGAGATACCCACACTTTTTTGCTTAAATGCGAGATCTCGGGGACGAGATCTCATCTAAGGGGGGGGGGAGGATTGTAACGCCTATAAAATTCCTCAAATATTATGTCCCCTAGCTGGAATTATTAATTGTTTTAATGCTTTAAACTTTCGTTTACGTTGATTAATATTTTCATGGGGCTAAGCTATGGGAGTCACACTCGAAACGCCTTGGACCGAACAATTTAAGAGAGCTCGGTACCTATTCGGCGAGAGTGACCAGCAAGAGTGACACATGTCACAATCGCGGGGGGGGGGGGCACCGAACCCTCCGTACAGATTTGGCGAGAGTGACACATGTCACAATCGCCGAGTCACAGTCGCGGGGAGGAAAGGGGGACCAACTTGTGGTACACTTTCGGCGAAAGTGCCGGTGAGAGTGCCCTTGGCACAATCGCTCGAGCCATCTGACGGGTTTAAATGCTTTCTTTATCTTTTTTCTACTCATTTAACTTCACCAAAATCAATTTTCTTAAGAGAGAAACCCTAGGAACGATTTTTAGCAACTTCACACTCCTCTCTTCTCATTCATTGCCAAGCATTTACTCATTGGTAGTTGGGGGATGATTCAAGACTTCTCGACCATTTATTGAAGATTCTCAACAAGGATTCCAAGCTTTCAACTTCAAGTCTCCTACACCTCACTTCTACTTGAGTTCTCCAAGTTTTCTAGGGTTTTATATAAAACCTAGATAATGAGTTTCTACTAACCTTTTTACATTAGATACATATCCTAAATTGCTACTTGTCGCTATTTCATATTTATGCTTATGTCTGATCACCTGATAAGTTTGACCTAATTTCTATCTTTGGTAATTATTGGAGATTTGGATGATGTTCTTTATGTGGGTTTTGATGAGATTATTAATGGCAATATTTAGAGTTATGAATGTATGTCATCATGGGATTGATGGGTACTACTGGTGAACTTGTATTTTGAGGGTTTTGGACCTATTATGGCGTTGGTACTATGTGAGGTCTTATACGTGTATCTTGTTGATATGAATTATGTATAAGGATGGATATTGCATGTATATTGGATGAACCAAGGGTAAGCACTAGGAGGATGTAGTCTTAGGGTGACACCATGTCGGTATGCACCTAGACCTCCGCCATTTGGAGTAATGCTAGAGAGGTAGTCTTCAGATGTGCCGGGCCTTCAGAATGTTGCTCACGCGAGTGAACATCAAGGTACATTGACTTGAGGTGAAACTCATTGGTGTGATGGGTCTCCCCCATTGATTCCTTTATGGTCCAAGTTGTCTTTAATTGTTAAATTTGATATGTTATGTTATTGTCAACTCATTAGGCTCGTTTGGCCTAACACTTGATTGCTTTGATGTGTGTCTCAGGTTCTAGCGGCGCGACCGATAAGAAGGTCTAGTAAGCTATATATGTGAGCTTGGGAGCACTTTGGGACGCCAAGTTTAAAAGACTCTATATTTTTGGAGATTTGGATCACAACATTATGTAATCTCTTTCCTAGTTAGGATCTAGATTAAAGGGTTACTTTTCCTCATTGCTTATTTGTTACAATCATGTAATTAAGAGGCGTTTATTGTTTCCCCTTTTTGGGATGAGCTCTTGCTTTGGCATATTTTATATATCACATTTCCTTTTCGGAAATTTTTGTTCATCCCACTAGTTGGGGTGTTACACAACACACATGTGGTTGATGGGAAAGGAAGTGAAATATGATGAGTCAGATGATGGATCGTCGGAGCATGTAAATAATTTTTCTATATGTGATTTTTTAAAGCAAATGGAAACCATGATGGTCGAGCTTCAAGATCTTCAAAAGGAAAAAAAGGCAAAGTTGCGAAAAGGCGTCAAACAATATTTGACCTCAACAAACAAAATTGTTGGGAAGTTAATATTGATTGATTCTTTGAACAACAATGCAACCAATTTTGAAAAAACAAAATATTTATTTTGAAAATCAAGTATCTGATGCTCAATCCAAGTTCAATGTGTGTGAACTTGAGAAAGAAGAGTTTGTTGTAAAATACAATAAATTGAAGTTTGAAAATAAAAATTTGTTGAAAAAGATAAATGGTTTTGAGGCTAAGCTGTATGCAAGAGGCCAAACGGATCAAACCATTCATCTTAACAGATCAAAGGAATTTAAACTTTTTAAAGATAATTGGGGTATTGGGTATGATAACCCACATTTTTTAAAGAAAGCTATTAAAAAACAACCAACTTTGTACAATTTTGATTTCTTATAAGTGGCTGACAAATGCCCCCATTTAAAACCCAAATTTGTCACAGTCTTCTGATGAAGTTGAGGCTAAGGAAGATGAAAACAGGAAAAACACAACCAAAATGTAACTACCATTCTGTTATGACAAGCTGAATGATAGTTATCTATCTGAGCAACCAACATTTCTATCAAACGATTATTTTCAAAGCTATTCTACTGAGGAAATGGAGGCAAAACCAGTTGAAGCAAAGATTTATGTTCCTCCACTCATCTTGGAAAGTAAAATTTCTGAGCATGAGAGTACCTTAGTAGATGAAAGAATTTTGGTTGATTTAGAGAAAATTGTGTTTTCTACTGTTTTATTGAACACTGAGTTCAAATATGAAGTTACAGTTGATAAGTCCGAATCAGAAAGAGCATGTGAAAACAACTCTACTGATTCAGATGCTTCATCTTGTAAAGTTTTTATGGGCAATATTTTTGCAAATCCAAAACCCTCAGATTTTGACCAAACGCCTTATTTAAAACAATGTTCAAAAGAGTTTAACTATTTTATGTTTCCCAAATCTTCCAAGGCTTGTCAATATGATGATGATGATGACTTATTTGACGACGAAGTTGATTTTCGAAATTCTGATGGATGTTTTGATGAGTGTGTTGAGAAGTTTGATTTCAATGCTAAACTTCATGATCATTCTGATTTTGTGATCAAATATGATGTTTTACCTAGTGTTTTTGAAAAAGGTGAATCATCAACTAAGGTTGATGAAACAGTTCCTATGAGTACTTATTATGCCAAAGGTAAGAAGGAAAAGAAGAAGCACTACCAACACTGGTAAATCACAGAAAAGACAAACTCTGAAATCTCATCGTTCTTACAAATCTAAATCTTATGTTTCAGATATGAGATGTAAAAGGTCTGAAGCAAGGCTTGAGTGGAGACCAAAGAAGAAAGTTGAAGAGTCAACAAAATCATCTTCTGTTTCAGATTGTAATAGGACTACTGATAGTTTTTCTGATGTAATTGATCAATTTGCTTCTCATAAAACAAAACTTGCATTCTCGCAAGGTTTATTCAATAAAGCAATTAATCCAATTATCTCGTTCTACTAGTCAGTGTTCTACATACGGTCGAAATGATTTTGTTACTCGACAATATTCTGATCATTGGTTTGGTTCATATCATATATATCATTCTTATCATTCAAGAGTTTTTCAAAAGAAAAACAAATGGGTGCCAAAATCTGATGCTAACATAAAATGACCCATCTATAAATGGGTACCTACACCGATTGTTGCTTGATTTCTCCTGTGCAGACCCGTCATATGTGGTACTTGGATTCGGGCTGTTCCAAGCATATGATAGGGCATAAAGATATTTTATCTAATTATACAGAGAAATTTTGCGGGAACGTTAGATTCGGGAATGACCATTTTTCACTAATCTTGGGGTATGGAGACGTAGTTCAAGAAAACATAACGATAAAGAAGGTGAGTTATGTTGAAGGCCTAGGACACAATCTATTCAGAATTGGTCAGTTTTGCGACAAGGATTTAGAGGTGAACTTCAAAGCCAAGAGATGTTGTGTGAGAACTGAAGATGGAAAAGAACTCTTGGTTGGTACTCGCAAGTCAAACCTCTACACAATCAACCTGTCCAATGTCAAACCAGATAATGCTGTGTGTCTACTTTCTAAAGCCTCTATGCAACAGAGCTGGTTATGGCATAAAAGGTTGTCTCACCTCAACTTTCGCTACATCAACAAGTTGGTGACAGGAAATTTGGTCAAAGGCTTACCTGAGCTCAAATACTAGAAAGAAAATCTATGTGATGCATGTGAGAAAGATAAAATGAAAAGAGCTTCACACAAGCCTAAGCCTGAATAGAGTACAAGCGCTCCATTAGAGTTGTTGCATATGGATCTCTGTGGTTCAATGAGAACACAAAGCATCAATGGCAAGAAGTATGTCTTAGTGATTGTGGATGATTATTCCAGATATACTTGGGTCAAATTTCTGAGATCAAAGGACGAGACTCCGGAAATCATTATATCTGTTGAGTCAAATATTGTATTCAAGATTAAAAGGTCAAAACTGTATAAGTTGTAAATTTTAGTTTTGTTAGTTGTGTCAAAGTCATGGGTGTTTGACTTTCCTTATTTTGTTAACTGTGGTAAAGTCAACATTGTTGACTAGGTATAAATACCTTTGTGTCTTTAGTGTAACACCCCGAATTTTAGACTTCGTTTTCATGATAAACACTTGTGGGTGATGTATTAAAAGTTTTCCAATCTAGTTTAGTAATTTTAAAGGTTGTTTTGGTTCAGTTTTAGCGTTGCATCGGAATCGGACAGCGGTCGAAGGGTACCCCGCGACTATCCCCTGCGATTGTGCCCTTGGCACTGTCGCCAGGGCAATGTCGCGCAGGGATCACCACCCTCGGTACAGTGGGTGCGACAGTGATAGGCGACATTGCCATGTCACAGTCACAGTGTCACAACCGCGGGCTCAGGGTAAGCCGCGGTACATGTGACGCTACTATGCCCCGCGATTGTGCCCTTGGCACTGTCGCCAGGGCAAGGTCGCACGGGGGTGACGGGTGAAGGTGCGATTTAATGCCATTTTTGAGGGTTTTGGGTATCAGTTTGGGATTTCCAGCCTTGAGGTCGAACACACATAGTGAAGGTGCGATTTTCACACACTTCCTCCCCCTTCTCTCTTCATTAAGTGTTCTGTTGTTGAATCATTAATGTTTGGTGATTATTAGGGTTCTAAGGTTGTAGAAGCATTTAATCCACAGAGGTTTCAAGGATCCAAGTCTCCTTTCATCCAACTTAAAGTTCTAGGGTTTTCTTTATTCTAGGGTTTTACACTTCAATCCTATTGGTGAGTCTCCTAAACCTTAACTATTTTACTTGCATTATTATTTGTCTATATGAACAATTCAAAGTATTCAAGTAAACTAAATCTAGGGTTTGGTGTATTTGCCATGTATGGAAGTCTGACATGTTGGGTTTCATTTAATGTGTTATGGGTCTTTATTGCATGAAATAAATGCTATGATAAATGCTTGTTTATGGATGGGAAAAATATGAACAATTATTCTTATCAGCAGTTGGGTGTATGTGTATCACCTAGTGTGGATATTGTGATGGTTATTAAGGTACTCTTGATTTAAATATGATTTTCGCATGAAATGTGTTAATTATTTATGTGTGTATGATTTAAATGCGGAGGTTACCTCTAATCCCTTGTGCACGAGGAATTAGATGGATTATGTACATAATGCAATTATTGGTCGTTGGGTCTTTAGCGAGTAGGCAATAGGTGACGCAAGTCTCCGAGTTGTAACTCGTCTACTTTGGATAGGCACCCATGTCCATAAGTCCTTGGAGCGTAACTCGACGGAGTAAGCGTTAGAGGCATAAACGGTCCGAGGATTGTGATGTCCGGCGTGGCATGGTAACTAGGATCGAGATATGTGGTGAAATCCAATTTAACATCGCGGGTGACCCCACTCTTGTGTTCTCGTCGCCCAAGATGGAACGGGTCTTCACCGTTATTTGGAGTTTATCTCTGGTGATTTGTACAGAGTGAAAGTAAATCAGCATCTTGGGATGGTTCAGTTTGAGATTGGGCTAGGAGTTTGGCTAGAAGCATAGATTTGAGGTCATCGATAGATAAATCAGGAGTATGGGAGGGTGGTGGTGTGGGAGGTAGTGGTTCAGGCTCAGACATTGGCGCTTTGCCTTTGATCATTCTTTTAAGAGCATCTACCTCCTCCCTCATTTCAGCACGCATAACAGAATGGACAGCCTTTAGGGCGCCGTCAAGAAATTCCCTTGAGACAAACTCAGGGTAACTAACGCCTGGGTCACTCAGACTTCCAGTTGTGGTGACGACTGTAGAAGTCGCACCGCCTACGGGCACAACTGGCATAATGATGGTTGTGGTAGGACTTCCACCCAATCCTTGTAAACCAACAGAAGTTGGAATTACTATGGGTGTTCTGGCTAGGCCACTAAGGCCTCCAGAAGTAGCCGAAAAAGGTACACGTGTCCTAGGCAAAGGAAATATATCATCAAGAGGCTCTAGACGCGGTGCACTGAACGAAAGTTGAGGATGGGGGCAACTGTCCTCTTGCTTCAATACCAGTACTCTCCAAGTGAGAGACCGGTAGCGTATGTGCTGAATCCCCGTGAGAAAGTGAAACCAATATCTGTTGAGAGATGTTGGAATGGCTAGTGGGGGTGTGCAAGTGCGTCTCTAGGTCCACGACGGCTTCTTCAATACCCTGACTCAACACATGAGACTGGGTAGCAGATGTGGCTACCTGGCTAGATGAGGTTAAGGGGAGGTCAACCGGAGATGTTGCCTCATCACTCGTGTTCGCTCGAAATTATGCTTACTTTTCCTTTCCTTCTCTCTCCTCACATTTTCATTTTCGACTAGAGCTCCCTCCGCTCTCCTTATTTCTCCAGGTGATGGCTGGTCATCGTCACCATCAGAGTCAAATGAATCATCACTTGATTCCGATGATTCTGTGGCAGATTCAGATTGGGTACCAGATAGATCGGTTGCCACCTCAGTTTCTGTGGCGGAAGAGGACTGAATCTGAGCGCTTTCTGTAGCGGTGTCCTCTTCCACCGTCTGAGAGGCTGTCGGTGATGGGGTAGGCGATTGGCGAGAAGTACTGGCCTCGCTTCGTCTAACGGCGCTGCCCACTCCAGAACCCCTCACAATATCTTCTCTCATCACGCCCTGTCCGGGAGCCCCAGCCCTCCGGACTCTACCACCTCTCATGTGTGGACCCTCACGTCGCTCAGGTCGCGCTCCCTGGGGAGGTCCTTCCGGATCTGGATGGACCATAGGAGCTGGAATGTTGTGTGTACGCCTATACTCTATCACACTCAGCGCCGTTGGACTTGCATAGGCCAATAACCCATCAGGAATACGTCGAGCGACTAGATTTTCTAGTTTAGGGCGATTTGGGATACGATTGGTTTGATTATGAGGACATACCGGATGTGAAAATCGACGAGCTATGGTCGGATGGAGATCCATGTAGTTTCGGATAAAGATCTGAAGAAATCGCATGTACGGAATGAAGTTCCGTCGTTTGGAAGCGTTGTCTCGGACCTTTTGGCCTAGCTCGAACTATAAAATGTCCGCGTAATCCGCATGTCGGTGGAAGGCAACAACATGGAAGAGGCGGAGAATATTGATACTTGTCTTATCGATGCCTTTAGTAATAGCAGATAGGCATCGATTGAGATATGTGAATAGTGTATAGCAGATGGTGGTCAAGTTCTTTCGGTTGAAGGTGGATGGGAAATGAAGAGGAACTCTATAACCCAATGACTGAATGTCTGTACACAGAGTGGTGTCAGAGACGATCGGATCAAAGCTGTTTCTGCCTGGAAAAGAGTTGACGTTAGGCAGGCGGAGAAACTGGCGGAAGAGTTCCCGAGTTAATAGAACTTTGGTAGTGTCAATTCTGCCCTCCAGATGGAAGCCATCGTCGGCCTCAATAGGAGTAAGGGATTGCCAGAATTGCTGTAGATATAGATGAGGAACATCAGCAGTCTCCGTGAGAGCGTAGGAGAGAGGATGGCCGCGAAGAATCTCGATCATCACTTGATATTGGCACTGAGGTTGAGTGACGTCGAGATGGAAGTTTTTCGGAGTGAGAGGAAGGAACTGATCCGGATGGATCAGGGCGGCATCGGCTATTGGATCAATATCCTGATTCTGTGCCATGGTACCTGTGAAGATATAACATATTAGTAAGTAGGTACATGACAAACGATCTCGTTGGAACCATTTAGTCAATGGGTTGAAAAACCACGACCAATTCAACCTCCAAACCCAACCGAAATCGGAAAGAAGGTTTATGCCTTTAGAAACCAACCAATCAAATCAGAACTGTTAGTAATAAAAATAAAAACTTTGAACATATCTGAAACAACTTGGGAGAAATAAACCTCCCGAGGAACATAAAAACTAAACATCTATAATCACAATCAATTTAACATGAATAACACACCAAAAACACACTTCACATAAACCCCATAACTCACCGCATATGCACTCGAGTGATACTCAACCAAAACGGAATCAATCCAAGCCTAAATCAAATTGAAACAAAAAAATGCCAAAGGATTGATAGATATAGATTTTGAACCCTAAACCCTATATAGATTTCAAAAACTGTCATTAACCCCGGGGACCAGAGTGTACAGGGGACCGGGGTCTGACCGGAGTCGACCGGTGTCAACCAAATCGACTGGTGGCAACCAATCGACCGGTGTCAACCGAAGCGACCGGTGTCAACCAATCGACCGGTGTCAACAATCGACCGGTGTCTACCACGGACTGGTGTCAACCACGGACCGGTGTTGACCCAACTCAGATAGATCTAAACCAGATTCTAATATCTATTTCAAAGAACAACCCCAGACTAAACATTAACCATATAATCGAATCCAAAATCATTAAACATATATTGAAACACGAACTGAAATCGACATCCTTGTGACCCCTTAATCGACTTAATGTCGATATGAACCCAAACCCGTTTCCAGGAACGACGATGAGGCGATAAGGGTGGGGCGGTAAACGTCGACGGCTGAAGTCCCCACATCGACCGAGTCGAAGTTGAACCGACTTCTCAACCGTAGTCGAGGGAGAGACTCAACGGCGGCCTTAGGGCGACCGGGGTTACCAGCGACGCGGGGGGGGGGGGGGATTAACATCGACCGGGTGGTGGTTGAACATCGACCGAGGTCGAGTTAAACATCGAAATAGCGAGAGAGATAATAGAGTTCGAGAGACATACCTGTTGACGATTGAGAGCAGGAGAGAGAGAGAGAGATATCGAGAGTGATTTGAGAGAGAGAGAGCGATTGAGATAGGAGATGGAAAGAGGGAAAAGAGGAGTGTCCGGGGTGTTATTAACCCCCGGGTTATGGTTTTAGGTCGGCCCCGGGTTGGGCCGGGGTCCGTGCGGGCTGAGTTTTTGATGGGCCGGTCCAATCTAAATTAAAAAAAATTTAAAAGGTTTTTTTTAATAAAATAAAGTAAAAACATAAAAAAAAATAAAGAACTTAAAACGAAGACTTGAAATAAAAGAAACGGCTCCCCCTCAAATTAGGAACCACTTACGCTCAATAAAAGATCTTTACTCCCCCTTGACGATAGCAGAGAGGAAACGAGATACAAGAGAACTTACCTGCTCCCCCTCAAGATGCGAGTGATAAAGACTTACCGAGTTCCAATCGTTTAGGGTCCCCCATAACACATGAACAATCTGTGAAGCTTTACCAGACATAGCTGAAACTTTAGACAACTAAAATAGCATACTGACAATTGAACTGAGACACAACAAAGCAAAGAAAGAAAAGAAACACAGGAACGAAATCGAATTTGTTAATATAGAAGTTTAAAACTGCTACAGAACTAAACGAGTAATATGCAAGAACCAATGAGTGTGGTCATGAGTATCAAGATTCTTGAAACTTTAAGCCACAATCATTCATTATTGAATGAGACTCGTATAGGTCTATGGAAGGGTCAAACTTTCAGATTCAGCATACCTAGCTTGGACACTAGATATTGAAAATGTTTTTCGTCCAAGGCTTTGGTAAACAGGTCTGCTATCTGATGTTCTGTATTAACAAAGTAGAGTTCGATTGTACCTCTTTCCACATGATCTTTTATGAAGTGATAGCGCACGTCAATGTGTTTCGTCTTCGTGTGTTGGACGGGATTGCTTGATATAGCAATGGCGCTCTTCGAGTCGCCGTAAATGGGGATCTTCGAGTAGTGGAATCCATAGTCTTTCAGATCAGTGCGCATCCAAATTACCTGCGAGCAGCAACTGGCGGCTGCTATATACTCGGCCTCGGCAGTAGAGGTTGAAACGCAGTTTTGTTTCTTCGATGCCCAGCTGACAAGACGATCACCCAAGAACTGGACATGTCCCGTCGTGCTTTTTCGGTCCAACATATTTTCGGCATGGTCAGCGTCTGAATAAGCTGTCAGCTCAAAACCTGTCTCTTTCGGGTACCACAAACCAAGATCAGCAGTACATTTTAAATAACGAAATATGCGTTTAACTGCAACTAAATGAGACTCTTTGGGTTTTGACTGAAATCTTGCACACAAGAATGTCGAAAACATAATGTCTGGCCTGCTAGCCGTCAAGTACATCAGGGAACCAATCATGCCTCTATAGGTTGTAGCATCCACATCCTTTCCGTCTGGATCGGAGTGTAGCTTTATACTAGTAGGCATGGGCGTTTTCATGGGTGAAGAATTTTCCATCTGGTATTTCCGAAGAATATCCGAGATGTACTTAGATTGATTAATGAAAATTCCTGTGGATAATTGTTTAACTTGAAGACCCAGGAAAAAATTCATTTGACCCATCATACTCATTTGAAAATGTTTGCTCATGAGGGCTGAGACGTTTTGACAGTACTTGGGGTTTGTTGAGCCAAAGATTTTTCATCGACATAGATCTGTACAAGAATGATATCACGCTTTTCCCTTTTAATAAACAGGGTGGTGTCGATCTTACCTTTGGAAAAGCCAGATTTAACTAAGAATGATGAGAGTGCATCATACCAGGCTCGTGGTGCTTGCTTGAGACCGTACAAGGCCTTGTCAAGAAAGTAGACGTGATGAGGTTTGTCAGAACTCACGAAGCCTTCGGGTTGCGAGACATAAACTTCCTCCTTGAGAACGCCATTCAGAAATGCGGATTTCACATCCATTTGAAAAACAATGAAGTTCTTGTGCGCGACGTAGGCAAGGAACATGTGAATCGCTTCAATTCGAGCAACCGGTGCGAAAGTCTCATCATAATCGATTCCTTCCTGCTGGCGATATCCTTTGGCTACCAGACGCGCTTTGTTCCAGACTATGATTCCATCTTCGTCCTTCTTGTTCTTGAAGATCCATTTTGTCCCAATCACCGTCTTATTCTTTGGCCTGGGAAAAAGTCGCCATACTTTGAGGCTCTCAAATTGGTTGAGTTCCTCTTGCATAGATATCACCCAGTCTGGATCATTCAAAGCTTCGGAGACGGTTGAGGGTTCGATACGGCTAAGGAACGAAGAGAATAGGCAGTCATTCGCGGTAGTGGATCGAGTCTGAACAGGTGTATTGGGATCACCGATGATCTGATGTAGGGGATGAGCTCGTGTCCACTTGGTGGTGTGTGGAAGAGGTTGATATGTCTGTTGGGAGGTATCGGAATCCATATAACCATCTGGGGGTAGATCCTGAACGGCTTCGAGTGATGACGGCCTGTGAGGTGGAAGCTCCTGAGCTGGAGTCAGGCGAGTGGCAGAGGATGACTCAGCGGGTGATGAACCCATGACGGTATCCGGGATTGCTGGAGAGGGAACTTCGTGAGCACCTTCAGCAGGGGTCGGTTCAGGAGCTCCTACTGTTGCCGGTGCTTCAGTAGGAACTTGAGAGGTTGGAGGGGGATCACTCGAGCTTGGTGATGCTGATACAATGACGATAGAGGGGGAAGAATCAGTCGTGGTTGACTCTCTTGATTCTGATGGACCAGTGACCGTTGTCACTTCCTGTGGTTGAGCGTCATTCCTGTTACATTGTATAGCATTAGGCTTATAATTAAAGTAGTCATCATAAAAATGCTCAAAAAGTAAATCCAAATCTGAAAGATGTGCTTTTGACGTAGACGCTTGATCTGGATTTACTGGAGATTGTGTAGATCCTGAACTTAATTGTCCAGAAGCTAACACACCAGTTAAAGCGGGTTCTGAACTGAGGAGTTCAGAAGCTATATCAGCGGTCTCGTCAAAAGTCACATTCACACTCTCAACGACGGTCTTTGTCCGTTTGTTGTAGACTCTATAGGCTTGGGCTTGCGATGAATAGCCGATGAACACTCCTTCGTCCGCTTTTGGGCTGAATTTGTTGAGATCATCCTTGTCATTCAGTACGAAGCACGTGCACCCGAATGCATGGAAATACTTGATGTTCGGGATGCGATTGTTGATGATCTCGTATGGTGTCTTGTTGAACCGCTTGTTGATGATAGAACGGTTTTGAGTGTAGCATGCGGTAGCAACGGCCTCTGCCCATAAGTAAAGCGAGAGCTTGGACTGTGAAAACTTCGTACGCGCGACTTCTACGAGAGTTCGATTACGGCGCTCTACTACCCCGTTTTGCTGAGGAGTACGAGCAGCTGAGAAGGTGTGGGTGATGCCCACTGAAGACAGGTAACCGGTGAGCACTTGATTCTTAAACTTTATGCCGTTATCCGTACTGATGGTCTGAACTGATTGATTGAGATTTACTTGAACGCTCTTCAGAAGAGAGATGATCAGTTCAGGGGTTTCATCCTTTGAACGAAGGAATTTAACCCACGTGTAGCGAGAAAAGTCATCAACCATAACTAGGACATACTTCTTGTGATTGATACTCTGAATGCGCATTGGTCCACACAAATCCATATGAATGAGTTCAAGGGACCGAGAAGTACTTGGAGCGGCTTTAGGCTTGTGAGAAGCCTTCTTCATCTTTCCCATTTCACAGGTGGCACACAGGTGATCTTTTTCGAACTTGAGATCTGGAATTCCCTTCATGTGTCCGTTGAGCACCAACTTGTTGATGTTCTTGAAGTTCAGGTGCGAGAGTCTATGATGCCATAACCAGTTTTGTTCGGTTGAGGCTTTGGACATCAAACAATCTTCCTTTTCTGCTTTCAGAGACGAGAGGTCAATCGTGTAGAGATTAGTGCGACGCGTTCCAGCAAGAATTTCTTTTCCATCTTCAGTCCGAACGCTGCACCTTTTTGCTTTAAAGGTGACCTCTAGATTCTTATCGCAGAATTGGACGATGTTGAACAAGTTGTGACCAAGACCTTCGACGTAGGACACTTTCTTAATTGTGAGATTATCTTTGACAATATCTCCGTATCCCAAAATTGGAGAATAATGATCATTCCCAAAGCGTACATTTCCACAGAACTTCTCGGTGAAGTTCGTGAGAAGCTCCTTTCTTCCGGTCATGTGTTTGGAGCAGCCTGAATCTAAATACCACACATGACCGTCCTGCAAAACAAGTTAAGGCTTTTTAGGTACCCAATCGTAAATGGGTCCTTTGGGGTTAGAAGTAACACCCGATTGGGAGATCCGTTTGGACTTGGGTTTGTTTCTACGACGAGGAGCATCAAACTTCGAACGATAATTAGAAACATGATAAGAACCAAACCAATCAGATGCAAATCTACGATGAAGAAAATCATTCAATCCACTGTAGGAGCAACAAACACAATCATGAGACAGTTGAAGTAATTGCTGAATAGAATAAACTTTTAAAGGAAACAATCCATTACGTTCAACCAAAGGTTTAAAATTAAAAACATCATGACTGTTATTGTTTTTCCTAGAATTCAAAACTGGATTAAGTAATTCTGTTTTCGCCGTGCTGTCCTTAGACTTCTTAGCTACCCACTCGTATTTGACTTCTTTCCGTCGACCAAAAGTATCTGAAATACCGTTAAACCCATAGTCAGAAGATTTGAATTTTGATGATTGTTTCTTGTTAGAGCGACCGGTCGTTTTCTTCTTCTGTGAACGTCTTTTGGATTTAGAAATTGAAGAATTGTTCACATAAGTGTTTTGTGGGGTAGATGTGGAACATTCACCCTTGTAAAATTTTAGCGGAGGCTCACAAGTTGAATTTAGAAAATCAACGTGACTTGGAAGTAAAGGATTAAAATCAAATTGGTCAAGTTGACTGTCTAGACACACCTCAGAATTCAGAAAGGCTGAGAATTCCATTTCCTCATCAGAAGGAGCCTTATCACTTGAAGGATTCAGGACACCGGAAGGATTTGTTTCTTTAAGCGGATCATAGGCGGAAGCATTTTGAAAATCAGAATGATGATCCGTTTCGAAAGATTGAGGCTCTTTTCCTTTGTTTGAAAAAATTGTTGACGAGTCACCCAAAAAGGCTTTACAGGAAGAGGTGTCAGAGGGTGGATAGGAATTTTCCGACAAATTCATTTTCTTAACTTGGAGAATTTCAGGCTTAGCTTGAAGCTCAGCATTGTGAAGTTGCGTTTTCATCAGATCCGCTGCCATGGCAGACAATTGTGAATTAAGCTTCCTTATCTCTGTCTGAAGATATTCTTTTTCTTCCCTCGACCCTGTTTCCCTGTTATCGGAATTGAGACACTCAAGTTTGGATAATAACTCTTGTTTTTCCTTTTGAAACATGATCCTCTGCTGTGCTAATGACTCTTCTAGCTGAAAAATTTTCTTTTCTAAAATCAGAGGTGGAACATAGATTTTGTGGTCCATTGGTTCCTCCTCAGTTTCAACGGTTTTTTAATCAAGTTCAGCTTGAGAATAGCTTTGAAAATAGTCATTTGACAGAAAACAGGGTTTTTCAGTGTTGTAGGACGCATTCAATGAGTCATAAACAAAAGGAAGTTGCATTTTGGTAGAATTCTTCCTTCTCAAATTTTCCTGTTCCGGATCCTCATCAACAAGTGGTTTGGTCCAATTGATTTTGTACTCTGGGTAGGTTTTGTCTATTCCAAAAAATTCGAACGCATATAACGTAGGAACTTTGGTTAAGGCCTTTTTCAGATAATGTGGGTTATCATAACCGAGACCCGTCTCTGAATATTTGAATTCTTTGGGTGCATTTAGATGCATTGTTTGTTTAGATTGACCAATTTTATAAAGTTTCAGTTCGAGATCCTTTAACTGAGTAGATAACCTTTGATTTTCATTTTTATAAGCCACGCTTTTAGTTACAATATCAATTTTCTCATTTTCTGACATACGAAGCTTATAAGTAAGATCATCTACTTTGGTCTTTAACTCTTTTGATTCTTTTGAACAACTCTCACACTCTTCCTTTAGATTTGAAATTATGCATAGGTTGCCAGCAATTTCTATGCTTTGTTTTTCAATACTTTCAGACTTTGATGACACACGTTTTTCTAGAGATGAGATGAGTTGTTCATTTTCTTTTATGGTTTGCTTGCAGGAGTCTAATTTGTGCACAGTGATTTTCATCTAATCAATTAAGGCTTTTTGGTAAGGAGCACATACCTGACATGGGGAATCACGATCATCATCATCAGTATCGGACTGTGTTGAGTGCTTGCCCATGAAACACAAGTGTGCTTCTGCATCATCTTTTTCTACATCAGATACATTTAGCCAGTAGTCATCTTCTGCCATGAGGGCCTTACCTGCTTCCTTTTCTTTAGCCAACAACATCTTGGCTTTGTAGTATTCTGAGTTGCGCACGACAGGCTTTCGACATTCTTTGGCAAAGTGACCCAACCGACCACAGTTATAACATTTGATCGGCTCCTCTTTTGCTTTCTCATCATGCCTTTTCTCAGTCTTCTTTCCTTCATCAACGCGTCTCTTCCCTTCATACTTCTCTTTATGATCACGTCGATTGAGAGGAGTAATGGAGTGTCTTTGCTTGTTTGATGAAGACTTGTTGAAGAACTTTCTCTTCTGGAACGCTTGAGATAAGAACAGTACTGCTTCTTTAATCTGAGTGTATTCTGGATCCGAGTCACTGTCAGGGTCTTCGGGTTCAGAATCACTTTTCACTGGCTCCTTTTCAGGCGTGCGATTGACAGATCGACCTCTTTTATCTGAGACAAGCGCTAACGGGTCAACCACAGGCTTTTCATCAGCTTTTTGATTTCCCATCAACTCAAGAACTTCCTCTTCATCCTGGAGAAGCATTTCATATAGTTCGTGTAGAGGAATTTTCTCCAGGGTTTGAGTATGACGGATATGAGAGACGAACGTCCTCCACTCTGGCTGAAGATTGTTCATGAACTTGATGTTGTTCTCGATGTTCGTCTTCATGATGTGGTTTTTATGCAGATCGTTCAGGAGCAGGTTGAACCGTTCATATGTTTCCGTGAGCGTCTCACCTTTTCTTGCTTTGAAGCCGTCATATCGGGTAATGCAGTTGGTGATCTTCAGCTGGGTGCTTATTCGGCTGCCCATCATCATCTTCTCAATCTGGTCCCACATTTCTTTCGCATTAGCCTTGTAACTGTCGATGCATGCATATATGTCGTTGGGTAGACTTTGTAGAATATAGGACTTTGCATGCTTTTCGGCGTGATAACGGTCCTTTCTTGTGGGGTAAACTCACTGAGAGTTTTTTTAACAGAACGGTCTGGTCGACCTTGAGTTTGGTCTCCAAGCAGGACTTTCATCGGCCAGGGTTGTGGCTCCTCTTCCAGGCACATCAGTATTTCCTCATAGTCTGGTTTCGCTTCGATAAAATTCATGAATCGATCATGCCATTGTGGGTATTCTCCCCGATAGAGCACCGGAGGTTTTTGATCTGAACCAATGGCTAGAGCGTCCCTCGAATTCATCTTTAATCTTTAATCTTAAATGCACTGTAGCGATCGTGAGACAAACAAATTGATCCAAAACAATAAATAGGACAAGAACCCGGTTGAGCAAGGACCCGGTCGAGCAAGGACCCGGTCGGACAGGGACCCGGTCGAAGCAAGAACCCGGTCGAGGACCCGATCGAAGCGAAGCACGACACCGGTCAACAAGGCACCGGTCGCAAGGAACCACAAGGCACCGGTCGTAGGGGTCCGGTCAAGGAGTTCGGTCAAGCAAGGGTCCGGTCAAGGGCACCGGTCGCAAGGCACCGGTCGCAGAGGTCCGGTCAAGGACACCGGTTGATGACAATGGTCCGGTCGATAACAATGGTCCGGTCGAAGGGCCGGTCAAAGATAAACAGGATAACATATAATCACTTTGATTGAATAGATTAAACAAACAGATTAATCAAAAGCAATCGATATAGCAGAAATCGACCGACCTCAACAACTCAACCCAGAAATTTTGACAGAAAATCAAAAACTTGATTATGCAGATATGAACTCAGAACAAATTGATTTTGCATATATGAACTCAGAATCAATTGATTATGCAGAAATTCAATATACCAGGAAACGACCGAGCTCAAACCATAAATCGACCGAACTTAAAAAAAATTTTGATTCTGAAAATCGACATAACTCAAACTCAACCCAGAAAATCAATATTGATATAGCCACCGATATGCAAACTTTGATAAGCAAATAAGCAATCGATTATGCAAGAAATCAAATAAGCAATCGATTTGAGTGAAAGCCCAGAATTAAATAAGCAATCGATTATGCAGAAATCAAAAACCAAGTAACTTTGATTATCTATCCAGAAAACAATCGATATAGCAGATTTTGACTCAGATATTCAGGTAAACACAGAAACACGAATATAATCAAAATAAGCGATTAAAGGGTTTTAGACAAACCTTTTTGGATCAAAAATTCCTGTCTCTTTGCTCTGATACCAATTGTAGATCTCAGATACAGTGCAATCAACAGATATAATCAATGAAGAATAATAATAATTGAGTCACAACTTCTAGTCATATGATTAATACTGAATAAAGGTTTAGGTTTACAGAGAGAATTTCTGATACGAGAATGTAAACCTTCTGACTAGAATAATGACGTTTAAAACCTAAAATTCAATAAAACAACTTAATATATATGGGGCGTATAAGGCCTCATGGGCTTTAGGCCCATTAACAATAAAACTATTGATTAATTACAAAATGCCCCCTGAACTTCTATTTAACACAAACTACCCTAACAAACTTTTATATATTTCTTAATAACCTAATTTTTATTAATTTTATTGTACATACTTTTATGTATTTGTATGAATTTTAATATATTTATTTTTATAAATAAGAATAAAAATGATATAAAGTTAAAATTGTGGGACCCTGAATAGTTTAAAAAAGTAATGAAAAAGCTTGGGTGGGGTTTTTCACATAGTGGATGTATATAGAAGTTTTTAAGTTGTTCAGGTGGCAATAATGTGTAAGAAAAAAGCTATGAAAAACCTTGATGAAAAGGTCGTACACTGTGGATGCTCTAAGTAATATCATTTTATTGTTATAATAATATTAAATATGTTTTTAGTGTTGTATTTTTAGTGTGTTGTTAAAATTAGTATTTTTTTTATTATTCGAAGGACCCACTATTTTTAATGTTTTTAGTGTTGTTTTTTTAGTGATTGGGTTTAAAGATGCCTTAGACAAATTAGATAAAACCAAACTTATTTTCATTAGGCTATTATTTTGATCAAACAATTTCTTCAACTAATTTAAAATTGCTTTGATACCAATTAGGGTGGAGGACTGGCGGACTTATAATTAAAAGACTCAAAGAATTATAAAGAGAGAATTGTAGAAAGAGAATTGTAGAGAGAGAGAGTTATGAAAGAGGATTTTATTTCTTTCAAAGGATGCCTTACAAATGAGGGGGAGGCCTTCCTTTTATAGGCAAGGAAAAGGTCCTCTTACATAAGCATGACGTAAGCATTACATAAGCAAACAATAATTCTACAAATGAGGTAAGCGCTTACATCACTAGAAAAGTGATTTCATGTTTCCATCATTTTTACATCATCATTTTAAACTAATCAAATTTTAATAATAAAGAAAAATAGAAGCACACATTTTATTTCAAACTGATGCTATTATTTCCAACGCGAATCTGGGTGCGACGGGTCATCTTCATACGGATCGTAAGGTTCGTCATTGAGGAAGACATAGTCATCTTCATTGTCGGAAATGTCAAAGTCATCTTCAGAGGAATCAATGGATTTGGCAAGGTGGGTGCTGAACCATTGATTAAGCGTCTCTTTCCATAATGCCACTTCAGGGTGTCTATCTGGCCATATCTCTGCACCTTCCATTACCTGTGTCGGGATGTTGTGAAGAGCTATATTGTTTGCAGACGCCAAATCGTTACGTATCTCCAAAAGTTTCCGGGTATGATTAACCTGGAAGGATCGGCTGGCTGGGTTGACATCATGCCAAGTATGGATGAAGGTTGTGGGGAAATGGTAAATCAGCGGTTGTTTGTTTGTGAGAGAATTTCCGGGTAGAAAGGAGCACGGTCTTTTGAAGCAGATTAGCACGTAAGTTTTGTGACTTACATGCAATCGTTGGATCCATTGATGGACCGGAAGGAACCATTGGAGAACATTGTACAGATTCTTTTGTTCAGGAGGAACGTGTTCAAACTGACACTGGAACATGTATGTGAACAGTTTGCATGCGTTGAAGGAGATGGCGACGGTATGGGTTTCGAAAAGATACCAAAGAAGCAGAGTGCTTCTTTAGGAAGCCTGAATAGTTCATGGATATGGAAAATGTTGAGGAAAGGGTAGTCGGGATGAAACATGTAATTTTTCATGAAGGGACCATGTTTTGCAAGAAGGACATTATAAAATGTCTTCTAATTCAGTAAGGACCTTTGGTTTAGGGTCAAATCAGCAATGACTTCGGTTACCTCTTCAGGGAGATCTTGGGTGGTTGTGCGAGAGGCTTCTTGGGGAGTAGATGAGCTGGAGTTGGCCTTATCCATAGAAAACACCAATGGGATGACCATGTGTTGGGGAATCCTTTCAGGACCACTATATTTATAGTGCTTTGGCCTTGACAGAAAATCTGCGAGAATATTTTCTGACCCTTTGATGTGTTTTACTGTAAACTTCCACTTTGAGAACCAATTTGCCCACCTTAAAAGTTGTGCCTCTGGAAGCATTTTTCTTTTGAATTGGAGCATGCGTGGGAAAGAGGACATATCCATCTCAATCTGGAAACAGTGACCGATAAGATGGAATTGGAATTTTTCTATTCCTCTTTTGACTGCTAGAATCTCCTTGAAAGTTGAATGATAATGTTGCTCCGAGGATTTGAACGTGCCACTCTTGTAACCACAAATTGTTCTGACACCTTTGTCATCTTGTGCCAATAGAACTGCTCCCCAGTACTCATCACTCGCATCTGTCTGGAGAATTCTTTTGTCAGTAGTAGTAGGAATCTTTAGAGGTGGCATCTTGTCGGCTAGTTGCTTTATAGCTCTGACAGTATTGTTTGTCGTTCAGCCCAAAGTGGTGGTTCCTTTTTTAGCATGGGGAATAAGTGTACAGTATGGTGTGACAGTTTTGGCAAGAAGTCGGCCATGAAGTTGACAAGACCAAGGAACTGTTGGACTTCTTTTTGTGACGAAAGCACATCTGGAAATCTGTGGAGCTCTTGAGCGATATGGGGTTGTGGTTGATATTTCCCATCAAAGATCTTCATTCTAAGAAATTTAATGGAGTTAACTTCTATCTCCATCTTCTTTTCAGATAGCATAATGCCATACTGTTGAATTATGGAATGAAACTTCGAGAGTAAGCTGATATGGGAATCTTCGTCTGGAGAAAACAGGAGAATATCATCAATGTAGACCAGGGCGTTTTGGAGAATAGGCTCAAAGATTTTGACCATTGCCTTTTGGAATGCCGAAGGGGCATTTTTTAATCCAAATGGCATAACGTTCCACTGGTAATGATGATCTGGTATGCAAAAAGCAGTCTTCGGCCGATCGTCAGGATGTATGCCCAATTGCCAGAATCCAGCTTTAAGATCGAACTTTGATAAGACCTTTGCATTTGCTAGAGACTGGAATAATGACCTTTTCTGTGGCAGGGGAAACTTATAATCAGCCAAGAAATGATTAAGTGGCTGATAATTTATGATTAGCCTCAGCTTGCCTCTGACTTGTTCGCTTCTCTTATTGACATAAAACACTTCACATGCCCATGGTGAAACCGTGGGTTCAATGATGCCTTGTTGAACAACTTCTGAACATTCTTGGACTGCTAGCTGGTAATGATCAGGGTTCATTCCTGGATGGCTTGCCCTTGTCGGGTTGACGTCCTCGTTTTGTTTGAACGGTAAGGTAACAAAAAACGAAGGATTTAACCATAAAGGGTTTTTTCTTTTTGTGAGAAACTCTGTATGACTAGAAGCACATGATGTATGGATGATTTGTTGTTTAAGGGCTTCTATAGTGAGTGTGGATGCCATATAGAGTTTGGGTACAGAACTCCAGGGGTTTAGGTAACTTTTGTATCGGAGACCTTGCTCAGCAAACCTTATGTTTGGCAAAGTATGAAGTGTATCGAATCCGATGAGGAGATCTTTACCGTGGGAGCTTGATCCTAAGAACCTGTGTCTTACCACACATTTTGGAAATAACCGGATATGGATTGGGACACTGATCTTGTCAATAACAAATGTATCACCACTAGCTGCTAGGAACTGCTGATAATGTGGTTTCCAGTAACTGCTAGGGAGAATTTTTGGGTTTAGTATTGAGATCGATGATCCTGTGTCGAAGAAGGCTATGACCGAAATGGGTCTAGCATATGTTGATGTGAGTAGGTGGACTTTAGCTAAGGGCGCAGGTTGAGGTTTTTGTAAGGGTAAAATTTGCGGGAGAGAGGAGTGAATAGGAAGGGGGCTTATCAATGAATACTTCGATATCAGAGTGTTCATTCGAATGGTCTGGTTCGGACTCTTCATCTGATGATGAATCATAATATGCTATAGTTCATATTGTGTGATCATCTGGTTCATGGTCAAGGGAGTACAGGGACTCCAAATCAGAAATGTCCACTGGTTCGACTTGATTAAGACTCTGAATCAAAGCTTGAGACTTTCTTTTGTCTTTGCAATCTTTTGCAAAGTGTCCTTTCTTATTGCAAATGTAACATCTGTCAGAAGTGCGTCCTCGGTGTGTTTTCTTCCTGATGAACTTCCATTTCTTCCGTGGGAAACCCTTGGTGGTTTTCTTTCTGGAAGAGTTAAAGAAGTTCTTGAAATGGGACTTCTTCTTTGTACGAGAGCAATCACAGGAAGATTTATCTTTGCATTTGATCTGGGGGTATTTTTCATCACAGGCTAAACCAAAATGTTTGCCAGTTTTTTCAAGTTCGTCCATGAACTTTCTTGAATTACAAAACTTGGCAAGTGCATTAAGCACCATTTCATATAGCGCACCAAGTGTGACATTAGCAATCGAGATGTTTTTTGACTCCAATGATCTGAATACCTTACTGGTAAGAGATTTTGGGAAAGAATTCAGAAAAACTTGCTTGAGGTTGACATCATCAATACCTTGCAGGCAATAAAATCTTTTTGACATGCGATTGTAATGTTCTTCAAGGTCCTTCTTTTGGAATGAACAACATCTCATTTTTAAGAATTCCTTCCTTGCTTGAGCGATGTGTTCAACCGGGTTGCCAATGAACTCAGCATAAATCATATGCATGAAATTTTCAGGGGATTGTGCTTGCTGGATTTGCAATTGTCGATACTCTCCAAGACTCATGTACCAATCCCTGAGACGACCTTGAGTTCTGGTTAAAAACCTTTTAATCACCATGTCCATGTCATAGTACTGGAGTTCATCTGAGCACCATGTCAACATCTCTATACTTCTATCTCGCCATTGTGAAGGAGGAATATCATCAAAAGTAAACTTTTGACTAGAATCTGACTTTGAAACTTTGGTTCTTCTTTGTGGTGCAGGTTGGAAGGTTTCGTCGTCTTCTACTACATACTCGTCATCAAAGTAGTTGCGAGGTGTAGACGATTCTGGATCTCCCACGAACAAATGTTCAAAGGCTTCAGAGAGGTCACTTTCTGCATGATCTGGAGGTGTTGTAACCACGGGTGCAACAAAGGGTGAACTAGAGGATGTCTCCTTTTGGGTTAGGTTTTGTAGGAATGATGAGATCGGATTTACGTATTCAATTGGGAGGACGTTCGGTCTTGAGGAGGTTGTGGCAGAGGTGTCATCAACAAAGACTTGTGTTTCACTTGAGGAAACCATTGGGGCTTTTTCAGATCTCAGGGAGATTCGTAAAGCTTTAGCTCTTCTCTTTTCTTGCTCTTTGGACCATAAAAAGAGTGATGGGGATTTTTGTGGAAAGGGTGTGAGTGGGAGTGGCTGTGGCTGTGGATCAAAGGATGTTCCAACAAAAGGGGTAGAAGACAATGTCCACGGATCATCAATTTGAGTTACTATTCTTTGCTGCTTATGTTGCCTCTCCAAGTCAATGAGTTGTGATTTTAAGAACTTCATCTCAGCTTATTTCTTTGTAAGATCACTAGAGGCTTGAGAGTGAGGGATTGTACGAACTATCTCAAGAAGTTCTTTGTGGAGTCCTTGCATCTTCATCTTGATTTCTTGGATCATGTTTTCAAGGGACCATACCTTAGTAACAAGATTTTCCTGTGTCTGCAAGGATCGTGTTTGTTGCGTAAGGAGAGTTTGGAGCACCTTGTTCTGGGCAACAACATTCTCACTTTGCCAATTAAGAGTAGCTTCAGCAGGACTGATCTGAGTATCTATCCCCGTGGGACCTATGGTTGTGGGGTTTTTGATCTTCCACTCATGCTTAGTTCTTTGGTTTGTGTCTTCAAACGAGCTTAAAGGTGGGAACTCAGCCTTGTATTCAGACGATGTGGCTGCGGGGGTGATAACACAACATTCTTGGGCTCGGCTTGGAGGATTTGGAGGAGGTAGATCATGACATGACTTAAGGGTTGATATTGGTGAATCTTTGTAAAGGACATAGTAGTCAAACTTGCCCGATGGTTCACCAAGGAGTCCTACAGCATGATCTCCTGATTCATATCTTTCCTTCAGCTTTTGTTGTGATCTGTTCTTCTTTTTCTCTTGGCTGCTCTCGTTGTATTCAATCCAGTGTGCTTCATCAAGACAGTCCTGGCAATCACAGACATCATACCAGCAATGCTCAACTTGTTTGACTGGGGATGGAGACTGAATTGGCTGAACCATATGGATGGTTGGGAAGACGTTCGTCTTCTGTTGGGAGGAGAAATTGACCTCGACAAGTCCGTTTTCATGGCGGATGAAGTCTGGTGCGGTAGTTGTCTGGACAGGGGTTTGGTGGATCTGCTCATAATTCGTTACCCACTTTTCAGGGAGGAGTTTTAGTAACTCTTCTCTGGACAACTGTCTGGGAACATATGTACATGTTGGTGTTACACATGAGTAAACATTAATGAGAAGTGCATCCCCAGCGTGTTCTTGATCCGGTACCATGATGTCGAGAGAGTGATTTTGAACTCTATACGTCATTTGGTAGTGGAACGTTGCCTGGAAAGTGTTTACTTGGGGAGTACCCCCAATTTGAATCTGGGCCTTGAGCGCTGTGTAGAGTGAGGGGTCATTAAGAGGCATATTGAAGTTGGGGTAAAAGGTAACAAAAATGGTTCCAGCGTTTAAGGTGGTTTGTATCGTTCCTATGCAAGCGTGTTGATACTCTACAAACCTTGTGTCTACGAGGGCTATTCGGGAAAAGGCAGGGAGACCTTTTCTACCATGGAAGGTAAGGGCTAATCTGATAGCACCAAAGTGGATATGAGTATACCCTTGGGCCATAGAGTGTCTAGCAAGATCTGGTGGAAGGGACAGAGTGACCATATGTTCTGAACTGGTAGCTGGGAGTTGGTGAGAATCAAATTTAGAGGCTTGGACAAACTCTTTAATGTGTTGATTGGAAGTAGATCCTATTAATTTTTTGACTTTTCTTGAAAATGAAGTATTAGGTTTAGAGAATACAGAATAAGGGTTAATTAAGGGCATACTGGTAATAGGGATTTTGGAGTCATCAGGTACATAAGAAATCTCATATAACTGATCTATTTTTGAGGCAGACGATTGTCTAAAGCTAGAGGAAGATCGTGACAGACTGGATTCTGGGTTCATGATGGGGTCGAGACGGATATTTGATCTAAAGGCACTACACAGCTTTTGATCTTGTTTTAAAGAGGTTGGTTGCGACTTCACTCAACGTCGTCTTACTGACTCTATTTAACAAGATAAAACTTAAGGAATGCCTAAGACAAACTATCTGGTTGTTTTTTAACCTTTTATCTGTAGAATGGTTTTCTGATGTGAACGATCCGCAAGGCGGCAGTCACAGAGCATACTAATCCGATTCTTTAGATAAATAGTAAAGAAAGGGTGTGGACGGACAGGATAGAGGTTAGGCTCTGATACCAATTAGACCTTTCAATAAACATTTTATAAAATAATAAAAAATTACATATATATATATATAGGATTAGGTTCATTTGAGAAATGCTATAAAATTAGAAATAAAAAAATGATCCTAGCCCTTTATCTGGTCAATATTTGCGGCTTTGACCGTGAAGCACCAGATAATTCCTTGTGTGGTCTATAGAAGATATAGGGGTAGTTTTGTAAAATACACGAATTCATATATGAACCTGTATGATTCACATACGAATTATATGTTCATATATAAACCAGTGTAATTCATATATGAACTCTTTTAATTAATTCATATATGAATATTTGTGATTCATATATGAACTATACGTTCATATATGAATGAGTTAATTAGTTCATATGTGAATCACAAAGATTCATATATGAATATGTTGATTCACATATGAACCTACAGTTAATTAGTTCATATGTGAATCAGTTAATTGGTTCATATATGAATCACAAAGGTTCGTATATGAATCAGTTAAAAGAGTTCATATGTGAATTACACTGGTTCACATATGAACATATAGTTCATACATGCTCATATATAAACTTGTCCCGTGTATTTGTAAAAACTACGAAACCGTCCTTCTTTTTTTGGAATAACCATAACTTTTGACCAGTCAAAGCCGTAATTGTTGACCAATCAAAGATGCAATATTTGACATGTCAAAGCCGATCTTGACCGAATGAAAGGTTAAGATTATTTATATATTTCTCATATATTTAGCATTTTTCTCAAATGAACTTTTTTTTTGGTAAAGGAGTATCCCAAACCACTTTGTGCCCGGACTAATCTCCTGGAAAACAGGCCTAACCTTTATATGAACATTTTTCTCAAATGAACTTTTATATATATATATATATATTGTGAGAGAGAGAGAGAGGGAGGATCAAACGAGAACAATAAATATTTAAAATAACACGAGAACTAACAAAATCATTAGTGATTTTACATTAACGGGCAAAAAAGCCAGGCGAACTGAAGTCGCGGCCAAAATCCTTTTTTCGTGTGTTAATGTAAAATCACTAATGATTTTGTTAGTTCTCGTGTTCTTTTACATAGGTACTGTTCTCGTTTGAACCCGACTCTATATATATATATATATATATATATATATATATTTTTGTGAAAGAAAAAAACTACATATTACATATACTTAAACTATGTTTTCTTAAAATAAGAATTAAATGAAAGTAGATCTTTTTAAATCCATTAATTGTCCTTTTTTATTTAATCTTAATTACAAAAAAAATTCAATTATCATACATATTTACTCTCATAATTGTTTGAATTATAATTTTTAATCCAAATTTCATTAAAACAGCTAATACAATTGATTATGACAAACGAAAATATACAGTTGCAATCACATAATTTTTAATATACTTACATATATAATTCACCTTAACCACCACAACCCCTCATCATGGGAATCACTAGTCGAGAAATAGTTGAAAACTAACAACTCGTCCCCGATTTCTGATACAACTGGGGACGACACTAAACAATCTCGACACAAGGGACAAGTCGTGTTCCTGAACTCGAGCCATTGATCCAAACAGACTCGATGAAACAAATGACCACATCTCAGCTCCTTGATCTCCTCATCTTCTCCTATTGTACTTAAACACACGGTGCATTCCACCGGTTCGAATGACCTTGGATCGAGCCCGTAGGTTCGATGCGACATGAGCTCAATGAGCTCTTGTGGGATCCTATGAAGATGGTGGTTAAAGAAGGAACGGTGGAGAAGAATACTCCATGCCCATTTCAAGTACTTAAAAAGTAACACCATGTAGCTTTGGAATAGATTGGATACAAGGCATAATGATATAAAAAGAAGGTAGGGGTGAAGCTTTGTGTGACCAACATATTGGTGGAGTTTTTAGGCGATTATTATGGTTGATTGTTAGAGAGTGTTTGTGTGTGTATATATATATATACATATATATATATATATATATACATATATAGGGGCTAAATCAAATGAAAACCACAAATATGTTACAAACATGTGAGAACCAATATAAAAATATTTTTTCACATGATATATTTTCACCAAATGCTTGGATTTAATATATTTCTTCCCATATATTTGTTTCATAATATGATAGTTTTACATGTATTTGTTTCACCACATGAATATTTTTTACCTGTATTTTTCATTTCACTAGGTGAATCAAATTTTATTTTTCACGTGTAATCTTTTCACAAGGTGAACAAAAACATATATGAAACAATATCTTAAATCATAGGTTTTGATGAAAAAAAATAATGTAAAAAAATATTTTTATATCGGTTCTCAAGGGTTTGTAACATATTTTTGGTTTTCATTTGATTATCGGCCTACATATATATATATATATATATATATATATGAGGAGGTTCATTTGAGAAATGTTAAATATATGAGAAATAGAGACGTAATCCTAGCATTTCATTCGGTTAAGATGGACTTTGACTAGTTAAATATTGCGTCTTTGACTAGTCAACAATTACGGCTTTGACTGGTCAAAAGTTGCGGCTATTCCAAAAATAGGACAGTTTCGTAATTTTTACAAATACACGGGACGAGTTCATATATGAACTTGTATGATTCACATATGAATTATATGTTCATATGTGAACCAGTGTAATTCACATATGAACTATTTTAAATGATTTATATATGAACCAAGTGTAATTCACATATGAACTATTTTAAATGATTTATATATGAACCAATTAACTCATTCACATATGAATTAATTAACCGTAGGTTCATATGTGAATTAGTTGAACTAATTAACAGATTCATATATGAACCTTTGTGATTCACATATGAACTAATTAACGGATTCATATATGAACGTATAATTCATATATGAATCAGTTAAAATAGTTCATATGTGAATTACACTGGTTCATATATGAACTCGTCCCGTGTATTTTATGAAACTACTCTCTATCTTCTACAGACCACACAAGAAATTATCCGGTGCTTCACGGTCAAAGCCACAAATGTTGACCAGATAAAGGGCTATGATCATTTCTTTATTTCTCATATATTTATCATTTCTCAAATGAACATAATCCTATATATATATATATATATATAGGAAATTTCAAATAAAAACTCATTTTTCAGTGTGCACGTGAGGACAAATCTCAGTCACTCGATCTCTTTTGATCCAACAACTCATATTAAATAGAGTTTTTAATTTTAAAATGCTTAGGGGTAAAAATGGAAGAAAATTTAAACACACGTCTACCATATTTGACTTTTTATTTTCTTTTTTAATTAAAAACTTTTTATCCAATTAAAGTTTAAAATAAATTAATTATCTTAAAAATTACTAATATTTTAATCAAACAAATTATATCAAAAAAACGAGAATTTCGTGCTCTTCGATATGACATCCATCTCGATATAGTTTTTTTTGTCGTTTTAATTGTTTTTTACATGAAATGTTATATATGTGTTATATCCATTATGAATATTTATGTACGTTCAAATTTGTACAACATCTCGACACCGTAAGTATGTAACTCGACATCACCTTCTTCAACACTTTCTTCAACGTCGTAAGGCATCACGTTTTTCAGCACCGTAACCCAACACCCATCAAGACGAATCGAGAACCTATCGAGTAATTCTGTTGTGAATTGGGGAACAAAAGAGAGCGCATCACGTCTCCACAGGTCATTCATGTGTTATTCATCATGAATAATGTATCATTCAGGATGAATAATACAACATTCAGGGTGAATAATTCACAATTCATGAATTCGTGTATTATTCGTCATGAATGTTGTGTAAGTCATCCTGAATACTATATTATTCATCATGAATAATGAATGAACGTTCACATTTGTTATTCATACTGAATGTGGGACATCCGGGGATGCGCATACATATTCATAATAAATTAAACCAAATTTCGGTTGTGAATTGGGAAACAAAAGAGAGTGTGCCATGTGTCTATACCTTCACGAGTCATTCATATATTATTCATCGTAAATAATGTATCATTCAGGATGAATAATACACGATTCATGATAAATAATACATGAATCATAGATTCGTGTATTATTCATCCCAAATATTGTATTATTCATCCTGAATATTGTATTATTCATCATGAATAGTGAATGAATGTTCACCTTTGTTATTCATACTGAATGTGGACACCCGAGGACGTGCATGCATATTCATAATGAATATAACACATATATAGAATTTCACGTAAAAAACGGTTAAAACGAAAAAAATCCTGAATATTGTATTATTCATCCTGCATACGATATTATTCGTCATGAATAGTGAATGCACATTCACCTTTGTTATTCATACTGAATGTGGACACCCGAAGATGTGCATGCATATTCATAATGAATATAACACATATATAGAATTTCACGTAAAAACGGTTAAAATGAAAAAAAAAACTATATCGAGATGGATGTCATATCGAAGAGCACGAAATTCTCGTTTTTTTATGTAATTTGTTTAATTAAAATATTAGTAAGTTTTAAGATAAATTATTTTAAAGAAGGGGGTAGTTTTTTTTTTATTAAAGATAAAAATAAAAAGTCAAAGAAGGTAGGCGTTGATTAAAAATTACAATTTTGTTTTTAATCACTTCCTAATTAACCTTATTATGTATTAACCATTGATTAGTTTTCTAAGTTTTGATCAATGGTTAAGATTTGTTCTCATGTGCACAATGAAAGATGAGTCTTCATTTGAACCCACCATATATATATATATATATATATATATATATATAGGGGGCCATTCAAGGGAGAACTCAGTTGTTTGTGATAACCGTGAGATCCAATCTCAACCACAAATCAATGGATAAATTAAAAAATTAATAATTTTGGTAATTTGACTTCAAATTTTAATCAAAGGGCGTTTTAGGTATTCTCTCTTCTCTCTCCTCTCTCCTCTCTCTAGTAAACCTTATTCCGGCGGACATCAAGTAACACATACAAGACCAAATGTGATACCGTTGTGATACCAAATGTGATACCCAGAAAGAAACGATGCAGACTTTGATATAAAAAAAAAATACAAGATCACCCATAATACATACAATACCGAATGTGATGTCCAAAATACATACAAGATATATACCTCTATCCTTAGTGTGATACCTCCGTGATACCAAATGTGATGCACTGTGATACCCAAAATTAAAGAAACGATGCAGACTTTGATATCCAAAATACATACAAGACCACCCATAATACATACAAGACCAAATGTGATACCCAAATACATACAAGATACAAACCTCTATCCTCAGTATGATACCAAAAATACAAACAAGTCCAAACGTGATACCAAATGTGATCCAATGTGATAACAATTGTGATGCCACTTTTATACCCAGAAAGAAATCATGCTGACCTTCAATATCGGAACTTTTCTATGATGCAGAAACTTTGATTCTTCAGATCTGGGTTTAATGGAGAGGTTAGAGATCTGGATCTTACATACCTCGTTCCGCAAGTGAGCAAATCCGTCAATATCCTGTTTATAGCATTTAGTACAACACTGATTTGAGAATCATGCTTCATGCCGGAGATACCGAGGAGGACGGTGGTGGTGCTGGTGATGGAGATTTTGAAGATTGTGGAAGAGAGGTTGTAGGTTTCAAATAAGGGATTAAAACCAATCTCCATTATATTAGGTAATCGTATATTACTATCAATCAATTAATAATTTAATTAAATGTAAATCTAAATTACCAAATTACAAAATTACCCTTTTATATATTTAATAAACAAAATTAAAATTAATAATTGATTGGTTCATATTGGATCTCACAGTTACCACAAACTACCTAGTTCTCATTTGATTATGCCCCTAGACTTAAGTTCGCGTGAGACCAAACAGTTTTCGTGAGACCGGTGAGACCAAGCTTTAAAGTATGAAACTTCACACCAAAAAACTGTGAATGTAAAAAAAATCGAACTTTTCATAGGGAAAACACCGTAAATGTTACGTTCACGGTGTTTTTCGCTGTGAATGTTCGTTTTTTTACCTTCACAGCGTCTTCACTGTGAAGGTTCGGATATACCTTCACAGTCTTTTATCTGTGAAGGTTTGATTTTTTTTTAACTTGGTTTAGGTTTTTTTACCTTCATAGTGTGATTACATTATGAAGGTTCGAATGTTTTTTACCTTCACAGTGTTTCGGTGTGAAGTTTCATGTTTTAAGGTTTGGTCTCACGGAAACAACTTGGTCTCACGTGAACCTGACCCTATGCCCCTATATATATATATATATATATATATATAGGGGCATAATCAAATGAGAACTAGGGGGCCTTTCATGGAAGACCCTAGTATTTTGTGGTAACCATGAGATCCAATCTCATCCATCCATTTAATTAATCAAGGGTCTAAAATAACTAATATAAATAATACCTAAAAAAAGAATTTTATGCCACTAAATTAGGAAAAAGGGGTAAATTTGTCAAAAAAAAATATTATAATTAAGTGTGATCTAATTTTGGGCGCTCCGATAATTATGGCATGGAATCAATTGCGATAATCTCAAAATATTAAAACTGTATACATATTTTCTTGATGATATAATAAACCGTATTACACTGTGGTCTTACAATTTTAAAAGGAAACGAGTTTTGTTACAGCAAATGGGATGTGATACACTATGATCATCTTGCAAAAATCTGATCTCCTTGATGATACAATTTTAAAAGAACATTGTGTTACACTGTGATTAACATTGTGTTACACTGTGATTATTATTGTGATGCACTCAAAGAACATTATGTTACATTGTGATTAACATTGTGTTACACTGTGATTAACATACAAATGTGATACCCATTATGATAAGACGGTAATACCAACTGTGTTACATTGTGATTACCATATAAAATCATAATCAATGGTAACTGTGAGAACCGACTATTTTGTGGTTTCCATTATTTTCTTGTATATGGTTTCGTGTATGTATATATAGGGTGATACCTTGTGATTGGTTGAATAATCTTGGGTTGACTATTCTTGCTAAGGCAAGCCAACAACAATGAAGATGAATATTTGAAGGTGCACAGCCTGAAGATGATACACATGTGTTGACTATTTGGAATATACTGTGATATCAAAATGTATCACAGTGTGATACATTTTGATAATACTCACATAATAGTTCGGCAAACACAAGCAGCGATCTCCTTTTTCTAACAACGTCCTTCTTCTCCAACAACTTCTTCTTCATCCATCAATTTTTCAGACCTGCAAAAAAATTTGGAAACGTGAATGTTGAATAGGTTTGATTTTGATAAATCAATTAGTTGAGTATTATTAGGAAACGTAATCTTGATTGATTTTGATTTTGATTGATATAAATCTGTAAAATAAAATAATTATTTATTAAACAAAAATTATTCAAATTACCAATATACCCTCAACAATTAATATATAAAAAACAGTAAATAAAATAAAATGATTGGTTGTGGTTGGATCTCACGGTTACCACAAAATATTAAGATCTCATATGATTAGGCCCCTATATATATATGGGCCCAATCAAATGAGAATTAGGTAGTTTGTATTAACCGTGAGATCCAATATGAGACACTCATTTAAGATAATTAATGTTATTTACAAAAATAAAATAAAGGGTAAATTAGTAATTTGATTTTATTTTGACAACTCATAAAAACAGTTAATTAGTTTTTTTAAACACATTTAATTTTAGTATTTTTTTCCATTGTTATAGGAAATTTATCCCATTTTGTGTTTCACCTTCTTTCCACTTCCCCAAACCCTAATGAATCCAGCGGCTACCTACATGAAGAACATTAACTTGCATCACCATTTTGTTAATCTGGTATGGTTTCGTGAAATTGATGTTAGTTGTAGACTCGTTTTAGTTTGTTTAATCATCTCCTTCCTTTGATTTCAGTTTTCTTTCCATACTTGGGTTCGATTTTTGACCTTTTTTGTCAAAAAATTTGGTTCGGTCGACTTCTTGTGTGGTTGTGTTTCTCATTTTTTATGTGTCTTTCTTGTTGGTTGTGTTTATTTTCTGGGATCGATCATTGCTTCCTTTGCTATTCCTTCCCCTCTTTTCATTGCTATTTGACTTTTGGTGATCGAATTCTATGGGATTCTTATTGTTCGGTGGAGTATAGCTAACATCGATTCCGATAGAGACATAGGTGTTTAAGATGATGGTGAATCCAAGGTGATGTAACTACCGACATATCCACCTCAAAGAGTAGATCCAAGTCAAAACCGGTAATTTTGATTCTCGTATTGTTGATTTCTTCGATATTCTTTTCCAAAAAACCCATTTGTATAATTGTTCACATTCCAAAAAACCCATTTTCAGGGGTGTTCACATCAAAACCTTTCTTTTTCTTTATATATAGATGTGGTATCACAGTGGGTATCATAGTAGGTATATGTTGGGTCATCTAAGATTTGAAGATGGCCTCTCCTTCAGTTTGTGTTTGTTCTTCTATAAATGATTGTACATTCTTATACTTAGAAAATATCATGGTTCTTTATAATAACTTAGTTATGCTCTAACAGACCGGTGAATCGAAGATCTACCGAACACAACATGAAGCAAGTCTATTGATGCGGATCAAGATACACTTCAGTGAAATACTAAGCCTCTCCTGCCGAAGATTAGCAAAACCTTCGGCAAACTCTTCCTCTGTCGAAGATCCTTTAAAATCGGAAGACCTTGTCCCTTGCCTAATCCTCAATAGGCAATCCTCTTGCCGACCTCTCGGCAACACCCTCTTTTGTCGGTCCTCTTTAATCGGTAAAAACCCTTGTGCCGATTCTTCTCATTTCGGCACTTATATATGTCAAATCCTCACGATTTGACATATTTCCTCATTCCCAATGATCTTCTGACATAAGGGAATGGAAACTTCTATTGCATAAGGGATATTCACTTATATTCTGATCTGATTGAGACTTTCTCTTTTCAAGATCTCAAAAAGATCTGAACTAGGTATATTATATTCAGATATTGTACTTCATAGTACAAAAGTTACTTTTCGCTTTTCGAAAGGTCTTTTCACATATCTTGTATTTTATTATAAATACCCATCCATCCATTCATCAGATGACAAGTGTCTTTTGCAATCAATGCTTTGGATAGTATATAAAGGGTGAGGATGGCCTCATGCAAAGATACACTTTCAGCTCAAGATTTTCGAAGTGAAAAAATTCAGCAAGTTTATTAGCAAGTATTTCTTTCTCTAAGATTTTTGTCTTTGTGTTAAAATTCTTCTTAGTGTTAGATTGTTAGAATAGTCTTTTAGCTGTTCTTTTCCGCAACAATCTTTATTTTTCTAAGTGTAATTCTTTGTTACTCTTATCAATAAAGAATTAAAATTAAGTAATTATTGTGTTTTGTATTCAACCCCCCCCCCCTTCTACAAAACCTTGTTTAGCTTATTTGGGACTAAAAAGTGGTATCAAAGCGGTTGGTTTAATCTAATAAACTAGATCCGCTATGGCATCATCGTCCAATGCAAAAGCTGATTCTTCTTCTCAAAACTCTTTTCTTCCTAATAATGGGTTCTACGGTCAAACCTCCTAAGTTCAATTCGAACAACTTTTCCTTAAGGAAAAGTCGGATGATGTTATTCTTAGAGGGGGCCGACAGCCGTTTTCTGACTATTCTTCGTGAAGGTCCACTTGTCCCTAAAGTCTGGGACAAATTTTTCAAAACTTCTAAAGACAAAGAGAAGAAAAAAGGATCTCTCTTCCAAGTTTTTGATGACTCATCTGACAAGGAACGTAACTCCGCTACTGGTCGGTATATTCTGAAGAAGGAAAAGGAGTACACTGAGGAAGACAGGTGCACTATTGGGTTTGACTCCAAAGCGCGAGCTATTATTGCTCAATCCCTTCCAAATGAAGTGTACCACTCTCTTGTTAACTTCTCTACTGCCAAAGAGATGTGGTCAACTCTATGTGTTATGTATGAAGGTACAAATGAAGTTAAGAAATCTAGAAAAATCTCTCTTGTTCGAAAATATGAACTTTTCTATCATGAAAAGGGAGAATCTCTCTCCGACTACTATAATCGCTTTAACAGTCTTCTAAACGATATCAAACTTCTTGGAAAACTTTATGAGAATGAGGAAATCTTGTGCAAGTTCATGGATGGTCTTCCAGATTTTTGGGAGAACCTTTGTACTTGTATTAAGACAACCAGGGATTTGGAAAGCCTTCCCTTTACTTCTCTCTATGGAACCTTCTTTAACTATGAACAAACTCGTCTCCAAAGGAAAACCATCATCAAAGAAATAAAAGCCCCTTCTATGGCTCTTATCAGTGATGGCTCCAAGAAAACTGTGTGTATTCCTCGTATCACTTATCCTTTTGATGACTCGGACAGAGAGAGTCATGATGAGTCGGATCAACTTTCGGAGGCATATCTTAGTTAAGCCGATGATGAAGGTGAAGATACCTCTGTCGATCAAATGACGGAAGAAATGGGAATGCTTTCTAACTTCTCCAAGTTTAGGAAAAACTCCCCTTCCAACCGATTTAAAGTCAAACGAAAATTCTCTTCCTCTTCCTCTAGGAATTCTGCAAACAAATCCAAGGAGGAATGTTATGCGTGTGGCAAGAAAGGCCATTTCGCTTCTGAGTGTAGAAGCAACCCTCCTAGGACATCCAAGTCTAACTCCTCAAATTCTTCTAAGGGAAGGAAATACAGATCTATTTCTACCGGTAGATCTCGTCCTCAAAAAATCTCGTCCTCCTCTTCTTTCAAAGATCTTTCTAACAGAGTTGATAAGTACAAAGAAAAATACAAAAGAGAAAAGGAAAGGAACATAAACTCTCATCAAAGTGGAAAAGGCTTGATGGCTGAAGCTGTCAATTGGGCGGATGAGCCTACTACCGACAGTGAGAAAGATATCTCAAGCAAATGTCTTATGACAAAACTTGATGATGAAATCAAAGGTTCCAGCTCAAGGATGGAATTTTCTGTTGAGTGCTCCTCTTCTTCCTCTCAGGTACATCCCTTTCTAATGACGAAAATATGGAAACATACGACTCTTTAACAATACTCTATCATAATGAAAGAGATGCTAAGAAAAGAGCCAATGCTTAAATCAAGTCTCTCTCTTCCCAAATCCATGTTTGTCTATCTCAACTAAATATTTTTGATAAAGTAAAAGCCGAGCTAGAAGACTTAAAAACCATAAATATTATTCTAGCAAAAGAAAAGAATAAACTTTTTAAGCGTCTTTAAAAGGAAAAGGAGATAGTGAATAAATGGAACACCTCCTCCAAAAACTTAGAAAAGATTTTCAAAGACCAAGTTATTGGTGATGACAAATTTGGCCTAGGTTATTGGAAAGAAGATGCTGACTATACTTCTCCTCAAGATATTCCTTCTTCTTCCAAATTTCCTTCTTACTCTCCTGAGTACACTGACACAGACTCGGGAGATTCTTCTTCTGTATACTCCATGGATCTTCGTGACTCAAGAAAGTTTGGGATTTTTGTATCCGCCAAACAATGCAAACCTCTCCCTGAAGAAGATCAAGGTTCAAATGATTTTGTTAAACCTGTCAATGATCTTTTTAAATCTTTGAACTTTGAAGAAGCTTCTTCTTCTTCCTCTTCTTCAAAGAAGCCTTCTCTCCTTGAAAAAGGAAAGGTTGTTGTTGTTGACCTTTCTTCAAAAAGAAAGATTCCTCCTTCTTCAAAAGGCAAGTCTCGTGTTTCTCCAAAAAAGTTCATTCCTAGATCTGTTAATCTAAATAAATCAAAAGGAATTTCTATCTCTCCTCTTCCATCTTCAGAAAAAGGACTTCTAGGACACATGCCTAATATTCCTTCCAAATCACCCAGTCTTCCTCACTCTTCCATACCTCTCAAATCAAAACCCCAAGGAAAAGTCAAAGATCCCGCTCAAGAACCTAAGAAAATGTTCATTTACCAAAAATGTTATAACTGTGGTGATACTTTTCACTTGGCCAAGGATTGTCCAAAATAACGTATCGAAAGGACTAATTTGTTTGTGTTGCAGGTCATTAGGCATCATCATACATGGTATCTTGATAGTGGGTGCTCACAATACATGACCGTGAACAAATCTCTTCTTTCAAACTATGTGAACGAAAAAGGACCGACCGTAACTTTTGGTGACAACTCTCGTGGTTCCACTAAAGGTTATGGGACTCTTTCTAATGGGTCCCTCACTTTCAATAAAGTCGCCTATGTGGAAGGACTAATGCACAATCTTCTAAGTATTAGTCAACTATGTGATTTGGGATATTATGTACTTTTCAGAATTGATGATTGTCTCATTACTAACAGAAATTTTCACATTATCCTATCTGGATTCATAAAGGACAATGTTTATATCATTACCATGAGTCATAATTCAGCAGATGAAAAGAGCATATGTTTTATCTCTGAAGACTCTGAAAAGAAAAATTGGCTTTGGCATAAACGTCTCTCTCATCTTAACTTTAAGACGTTAAATGCTCTGTCCAATAAAGACCTGGTCATAGGACTGTCGAAAATCTCTTTTGCCAAGGAGAAACTATGTGCCACCTGTGAAAAAGGCAAGCTGACCAAGTCATCCTTCAAATCGAAGCAATGTTTCTCTATCACTACCCCTCTACAGATGTTGCACATGGATCTTTGTGGGCCTGTCAGCACACCGAGTCTTGGTGGAAAAAGGTATATTCTTGTTATTATTGATGAATATACACGTTACACTTAGGTATCTTTTCTCAGGTACAAAAGTGATACATCTAAAGAGATCATTAATTTTATAAAGAAGTCTGAGGTGCTGAATGGTCAACTTGTTCGATCTATCAGAAGTGACAATGGCACCGAATTCAAAAATGCTACCTTAGATGCCTTCTTCAACGATAAAGGCATTTCACAAAACTTTGCAGCAGTTAGAACTCCACAACAAAATGGTGTAATGGAAAGAAAGAACCGAACCCTATGTGAAGCTGCAAGGTCCATGCTGGGTGAATCAAACCTTCCTACATACTTCTGGGTTGAGGCTGTCAACACAACTTGCTTTACTCAAAACCGATCCATTATTGTGAAAAGACACAACAAGACATCCTATGAAGTCTTCTATGGCCGAAAACCAAATATCAGCTTTCTTCATGTTTTCGGCTGTGTGTGTTTTATCCTGAATGATCGGGAACATCTTGGAAAGTTTGATCCAAAAGCTGATGAAGGGATCTTTATGGGTTATTCTTCTTCCTCTAAAGCCTATAGAGTCTACAATCTTCGAAGAAAATGTATTGATGAATCAATACATGTAAAATTTGATGATCACAAGTCTTCTTCTTTATCCTGTGATGATAATGAACTTCATGAGTGGATCACCACTTGTATAGGGGAAGATTCATCTAATCACATTTCGGCAGGAGCTCCCCTTGTCTCTTTTTCAGCAGGTTCCTCCTCTATCAACCATATTTCGGCAGGGCTCCTACCCATTGCCGAACCTGCTGCATCTGCCGAGCCGACTTCTCAACCTACCACTATAATCCATAACGAACCTACTCTCCATTCTACCCCTCTTCATCATACTCACACCATTCCTACCGATCCATCATCCTCATTTTCTCTTAGCCCATTTCCTGCACCACTTCCACCAGCTCTAAAATGGACCAAGGATCATCCAATTGAACAGATTATCGGTGATCAGCAAGCAGGTGTCCAAACCAGAAGAGGTGTTGGAAACATTTGCTTCTATGTGAATTTTCTCTCTATCGTAGAGCCCAAGAAAATTGAAGAAGCTCTAGCAGATCCTTGTTGGATCATTGCCATGCAAGAGGAGCTGTCTCAATTCGAAAGAAACAAAGTGTGGAGACTTGTGCCTCGTCCTTCTGGCAAGACCATTATCGGCACTAAGTGGGTCTTCCAAAATAAGATGGATGAAAAAGGCATTATCATCAGGAACAAAGCCAAGCTTGTTGCTCAAGGATACAGATAGGAGGAAGGAATTGATTATGATGAAACCTTCGCTCCTGTTGCTAGACTTGAAGCAATAAGAATTTTTCTTGCTTATGTTGCTCACAAAAACTTCCGGGTCTTCCAAATGGATGTTAAAAGTGCATTTCTCAATGGAGAACTCGTTGAAGAAGTCTATGTGAAACAACCTCCAGGTTTTGAAGATCCAACTCATCCTGACTATGTGTTCAGACTAGACAAAGCCCTTTATGGTCTGAAACAAGCTCCTCGTGCCTGGTATGACACTCTATCAGACTTTCTTCTCTCCAACCGATATACCCGAGGTAAAATTGACAACACTCTTTTTCTCAAGAAAACCAGAGGTAATATCATTCTTGTCCAAATCTATGTTGATGACATAATTTTTGGTGCTTCTGATGAATATCTTTGTCAGGAGTTTGCCTCTCTCATGAAAAGCAAATATGAGATGAGCATGATGGGTGAGCTCACATTCTTTCTTGGTCTTCAAATCAAACAAACTTCTGAAGGAATTTTCATAAACCAAAGCAAGTATATTCATGAACTCCCATGGCACCACCTCTCAAAATTCATGTTGATCCAGCTGGTAAGCCAGTTGATATCACGAATTATAGAGGAATGATTGGGTCTCTTCTTTATCTTACTGCCATTAGACCTGATATTATGTATGCTACGTGTCTTTGTGCGCGTTATCAAGCCAGTCCTAAGGAATCTCACTTGGCTGTTGTAAAACGCATCTTTCGGTACCTAAAGGGTACTATGAATCTGGGTCTTTGGTATCCCAAAGACTCAGTGTTAGAACAACCTTGGTCGGGGGGGGGGGGGGGGGGAAGGTTGTTTTACGTCTAAAAATCGTTCTTAAAATATTTTTAAGAAAATATATAGCAATACACAAGATGAATTCTTTTTGTTAAGGTTTAACACAACAAGTAAACAAACAAAATATAAAGAGATAGGTAAAAGAGATACAAACAGATTTAGAGAGGTTCACCCAAAACCGGGCTAATCTTCTTTGTTGAGTGAACTCAATGAGACGATACACTATATTGTTCTTTTAAGCTAGAAACACACCGTATGAACACTTGATTACACAAGATTTGAATACTTGAAAATGAACTCAAGTTCTAGCTATTATTCCACACCACAATATGGATGCTAGTTGGATCTATCTCACACACTTACTAGAGTGTGGAGAATACTTGTGTTTTATGCTTGGTATCACAAACTTTCTTTGATCTTGAAAACAAGAAAAAATGAAGTATTAGAGAGTTGAGAGTTGAGAGTGTTTGAGAAAATGAGAGTTTTTAACACTTTGATGTTTTTTTTTATTTGTGAAGACATGTGATATATATATATATATATACATTAGAAAGTGTATATATTAAAAATATAAAATAAAATTTTAAAAACATTGTTGGATGACATTTCAAATATTTGAATTTGAATTGGTTTAGGGTATAAGTACTCAAAAGTCTAGATAAGATAGACACTCAAAAGTCTAGATATGCAATTATTATTGCAAGATTTACACTCCAAGTAAAAAATCTTTCAAAATATTTTATAAAATAAAATTCAAAATCTTGGATTTATAAATACATAAAGTAAATAATATTTAAATACTTGTATACTACAAGTATAAATGTTTTGTCATTTTGTAAAAGTTTATAAAACACCAATTAAAATCAACTCAAATAATTTTGGTTTAAATCAAAAGGTTAAAAAAAATTATTACAAACTTATCATTTTATAAAATATGATTTTGTGAAAAACATTTTATAAAAAAATCACTCTCAAATTTTATAAAAATAAGCTTTATAAAAATAATCGGTAAACCGATCGAAGTTGGAATACCAAGCATGAAACAATCGTATTCCCACATGTCGCTTGAATATTCCCGTTCCGTTGTGTCTTCTCGGACTTGATCATTAATTTGAGGTTGGCATGATTCCAGAGACGACAACGTGTATTTCCGTAAATCATATATATGCACATCAAGTAAAATGTTAGATAAATAATATAATACGGTTTGTTTGTAATCATCAAAATAATTATAGAGATGTAGCACACTTGCACCAACACTCAGGTTTTGATCTAATTGGTTATTCAGATTATGACTTTGCAGGATCTAAGGTGGATAGGAAAAGTACAACTAGGAGCTGTCAATTACTAGGTGGAAATCTGGTCAGCTGGTCCAGCAAGAAACAAAACTCAGTCTCTACCTCTACTGCTGAAGCTGAATATGTTGCAGCTGGCAGTTGCTGTGCTCAGATCTTGTGGATGAAGAATGAACTTCAAGATTATGACAAATTCTACTCTCAAATACCCATATTATGTGACAACTCCAGTGCCATAGCAATTGCTAACAATCCTGTGTTGCATTCAAGATCAAAGCACATTGACATTCGATATCACTTTATAAGAGATCATGTCTCTAAAGATGATATTGAACTTCATTTCATTCCTACAGACTAGGGGTGTTCGCGGTGCGGTTTGGGGCAAAACCGTAAACCGCACCGCATATGCGGTTTGAGAATTTTTCCAAACCGCACTGCATATACCTCAAACCGCACCAAACCGCACCGCGAAATGCGGTGCGGTTTATGCGGTTTGTACCTTACGCACCTTACACCTACAATTCAAAATAGTTATAAAATCAAAAACTTCATTTTCAAATCAACGATAACGTGATCGTAGTAAAAAAATAAAAATATTCAATACGTTCGATTCCTAAATACATATTATGTAAATATTGCAATTATTTTATATATACATATATGTGTGTAATATATAAAATTAAAAATATATACATATATATAATGTGCGGTGCAATGCGGTTTGAACCGTGGTTTGAAACCTGAAAACTGCAAACCGCACCGCATAGTGCGGTTTGGTAAAAATGCAAACCGCAAACCGCACCGCATAAGTTCTAAACCGCGCTTTGCAGTGCGGTGCGGTGCGGTGTGGGCGGTTTGGCGGTTTAGATGAACACCCCTACTACAGACCTTCAGCTTGCAGATCTCTTCACTAAACCTCTGGATGAGACTCGATTCAACTTCCTTGTTGGATCTTTAGGTATGTTAAATTTCGAGTAAAAAAAAAATTCTCTACCGATGATTATTATGTCGGCAACAAAACCTTGTATAAAATAATTCTTCACTCTTTTGGTAAGCCTCTCGCATACCGAAACTTCGTATGTTTTCGGCACAACTCCCCTCCACCCAAACTTCGTATGTTCGGTAAGTCCTTTACCTACCAAACTCATTTTTCTTACCTTTTCATATCGTTGCCGAAATCTTTGTCTATATATCATTCGGTAGCCCTCACGCCTATCGAACATTTCTTACCGAACCTTTTTGCCTCTTTGCCGAAAGTTGGGTTACAGATACCGACATCCTACTTACCGAAATCCCTTGCCTACGTGTCATAGTTATCAACATCTTCATTGCCGAACATATTTAGGCACCTATCCTTTTCACCAATCAGCTTTTGACACGTGGCATATTAGGACTCGTGGGTCAGAGACGGGACATTTGACACCCCCACGATCCTGACATGAGCCATTTTCGGCCATTCCACTTCCCCATGTTTCTAAAACTATAATTACTTTTAAATTTTATTAATTATTATTTGAAATCTGGCCTTCCCCCCAATTTTCATACCATATATATATATATATATATATATATATATATGTAGATCCCAGATACAGTGCAATCACGATATAATAATCAATGAAGAACAATGAATAAACCACAACTTCTAGTCATATGATTAGATTCAACAATAAAGGGTTTAGGTTTACATAGAGAATTTCTGATCAGAGAATGTAAACCTTATGACTAACTGATTTCTTCTTTCTAACCTAAAACTAGGTTAAGAAAACATATATATATGGACGTATAAGGCTTAATGGGCTTGAGGCCCAATTACAAAGACTTTCAACATATTATAATTCAAACCCTTATAAATGCGTTATACAACTTTCAACGCACTAGGACTTTCAGTCCTAACTATATATATATATATATCTTTTTACCACCATATCTTTCTCTCGAAGTTTCTCTCTCTCCAAAAAACCTACAACTTTCTTCCTCCTTTCTTCATCCTCAATGGCTTCAAAGAGCTCTCGTACCACCAAGAATGCTCCTCTCACTCGAGAAACCCTTGCATTTCCGGCATGCAACCAACTAGCTCATTTGTCCGCGGATGTTGAACACCCTGAGTTCAACCAAATCTCGATTTTTCTCCAACGATCTCCTCCTCTCCATGCTCTTACCACCACTACCAAGATGAGCAAGATGCTTCTTGGTAACTTCTGGTTAACTTGCTCATATGATGACAACACCCATCAGGTTTCTTCTTCTATTTTATCTGATGTCGAGCATCCCGACCTTACTTTTGGGGTTGAAGATGTTCGTTCCATTCTCAAGCTTTCCATCTACGAACCGTATGCTCCGTTTCCCACTGGCCAAGGACACGACGAGGTTCTTGAAGCCATGAACTACATACACGATGGGAAGGGCAAGGGCACAGGAACTTTGCTCCGGAAGAACATGGGTGGGATCTGGCATTTCCTCTTCACTCATCTATTGTATTGCATTTCTCATAAGACGTCAGGATGGGATCAATCGCCGGATTTTGTCACACGTTTGGCTCGTGCGCTTATTTTCATGAGGCGCATTGACTTTGCTCAGGTAATCTTTGATTCCCTTGTTACTGCCATCTCGGTACCCTGCACCCATAATATGGCTCTTCCCCGATTTCTCTCTCTTATTATCAACGAGAAATTGGTTCCTCCCTTGGCTGCCGACACAAATCTTCCTGAGCCTACTATTGTGTTTGATCTGACTCCTACACAACTAAGTAGGCAGGCTCTCCAAAAACCTCTGAAGGTGACCGACAATCCGTTGACCCCAGGTATGATCTCCTTCATTACTTCTCCCAATCCGGTATGGGGTACTCCATTGGAAACTGGTGCTGAAAAGCCTCCGGTCTCCAAAGGACCATCCAAATCGGTGGCCTCTTCTGTCCCCATATCTACTCGAGCCAAGTCTGTGGCTACTAAAAAGAAATAGCCCATAGGCAATGTCGCACTTGCCTCTATGACTCTGCCGCCAAAATAACCTTCGGTGGCTACCCCAGTCATTTCTTCCCTTTCTTCCTAAATGCGATGGGGCTCAAAATCCCCACCTAAGTCTCGTTGACTTAGGAAACCTTTGGCCGACCCACACTCTCCTTCTACCGATTCTAAAAAATAAGGTGAAATTGAAATTCCCCCTATTGGGCCGAGGGGATCTGATAAACCCAAACCTACCTCCTCCAAATCCTCCCCAAAGGGTTTGGTTGTACAACCGGAGTCCCATGTTATTCCTTCCCCTTAATATCTGTTGAGGGACGAAGATGAGTTGGTTTCCTCTCCAGACCAACGATCCTCTTCTACACCACACAGCCTGACACTCGGGGTCACACCCTAAGATATTGCTCAAATCGGTAGCAAAACTAATGATATTTTTAATCTCTTATTTTCTGATGACAGGGAAAGTTTGCCATCACCTCCCCCTCAAGGTCGTTTGGAAATCCCTATATCTACCCATAAATCCCCACCCAAATCATCCCAACAGACACCCTCACCAAAGAATTCACCACCGAAAAACTCCCCTTCACCATCATCATCCCCTAAACACTCAACTCCTTCCTCCCCTGATTCCCCACCATATTCCCCCCCCCCCCTGAAGAGACAACCTCTGCCTCCTCCACGTGTTTTACCTCACGTTCCTCCCTCTCCAGTTGCCGAACGGGCTGGCAGTTCGGCACCACCACCTTTTGTACCGAACTCTCAGCAATCTCATTTATCCCTTCCATCTGACGCACTTGCCGACATTCTTGATACCAATCGGCAGCAGCGTCTCTTAGGGTCTCAGTTTGAAACTTTGAGAAAATCGATCAGGGATCCTGAGATTCTGGCTTCTCTTGATATCAACAACACTTCTCTTGCTGAGCTTCTAAGGCTCATAAAGGAATAGAATACCGAACTACTCCGTGTCAATTCGGATTTCTATCGGTGCATGGTTGCTATGGAACAGGATATACAGGGTCTTCGGGTTCCTCTTTCTGATGCTCTTGATGCGGTTCTTAAAGAAGTTATCAAGTTAATTGATAACAACACCTCCCTTACTCTCTCCATGGTTGCTCTCAAAGCCGCCTCCGATGCTCGGGATCAGGAGCTTGCTAAGCTTAGGCAGCGAGCTAATGATCAAGATTCTATCAACTCTCAGCTTCTTGGTGCTCTGTAGAAGATCAATGCCAGGCTTGATTCTCTACTTGCAGATGTGGCTCAGTACTGTGCTGGGTCCTTGGATATTGACATCACCGAATTGGCTTTCACTCCTAATGATCGCCGAACTTTACACCGTATGGATCGTCGTATTGGCCGTGTGTCGGCTAAAGCAAGATTTTCTTCCCCGACACGTACTGAGGGGAAGAAACCATCTGAGGGGGAGCATATTACTCCTCAGATAGACCTTACCAGTACGCGTCGGGAAGAAACTACAACTGATGTTGCTACTAAGGGGGAGGGTTCTGAAGCAAAAATTCACGATGACCCCACTTCCTCTTCTTCTACCGACATTGCCATGAAGGATAGGGAGGATGCCGAAAAGGAAGATAAACAAAAAGTTTCGACATCTGCAGATAAAGATGAGGGTACCGATGATGTCATCGTCATCGAAGGTGAAGGCACCGACCACACTTCTAAAGTGGTCGAAGAATCTAAGGGGGAGTCGGAGCCGAAGAATGACAAAGGCAAAAAGAAACTTACTCCGGAGGAAATGGCTGCCGAAGAAAAGTGTCTTAAAGATGCTAAAATCAAGAAATTTGCTGATGGCGGTGGAATCCATCTTCCTCCTCCCCCGAAGATTACCTCTCCAGACCTGGGCCTATCTGAAGAGGAAATTAGAGCTGCCAAAATAGCTCAAATGGCCCATGATAAAGATTCTGAGCTAGCTCTGAAGCTAGCTGAGGAAGAGGCCGAAATGACAAAAGGCTCTACCGATCCCATAAAGCCCAGTTGTGTGCTCTGGAGGAATCGGCCAAAAAGAATGAAGAAATAAAATCTAAGTGCGTTGATTGGTATCGCAAAGTTCTCAACAACCGAAATCGCCCTGGAAAAATTATCGATGTCAAAATCATCAAGCCTACTAAAATGTGCAAGTCCATAAAACTTGTAATTACTAGGGATGACCTAAACTTGGCGCATGAAAGACTTGAGGCTTTGGATCGGTTTAGGGTAGCTGAGTGGGTAGAAATCATGATATGTCTCGACAAGACCCAAAATTCTCTTAGTCCTACTGTTGAGAAATATATCACTGATCTTCAAACAAAATTCGGCTCCTACCGAAGAACTTACAAGATCATCCATACCCCTGCCTAAGAGAAGCTGATCAACGACATGAAGGCTCTTCTTTCTCGTCCCAAAACCAAGTCGAAGTCTTCTAAGAAGGAAGATGTCTTTGCTCAGATGGCCAAGGGAGGAAAAGTTCCAAATGTTTCCAACCTTGACTTATCCATACCGACTTCGGCTCCTCATCCCTCTACAACGGTACTTCGTGAGCCGATTGAAGGAATCTTCTTCAACGATGCCTTCGGTCAAATTCGCTTCTTCAGATTAAGAGACATACCCATTGCTGATCACATCTTTCTTAAAGGAATTGCTCAAATAGTTCCTATCTCAACAATGGATATCTATGTGGCTGTGACTGATGAAATGAAGAGAAGGAGTGTTGCCTCTTAGTTGTTCATTTAATCTTTTGTAATTTTTTTTGTTGATCTTTTATTGTAATCTTATTCAAAGATTAATACAACGTGCAACTTTAGTTTGAAGTAAATACCTTGTAAATTTTCATTCTTTTATTCGTTTATACTTGTAAATGTCGGATACTAAAAAAAAAATTCAAAAAGAAACAAAAAGAATGGTTTATGCAAAAAAGAACCCAAAAGAGTATAAAAAGGGTCAAAATGAATTATTCATGTTTTTAACTCTTTCATCTAAGTATGATATTTCATCATCAAATAGGGGGAAATTATTGGGTCATCTAAGATTTGAAGATGACCTCTCCTTCAGTTTGTGTTTGTTCTTCTATAAATGATTGTACATTCTTATACTTAGAAAATATCATGGTTCTTTGTAATAGCTTAGTTATGTTGTAACAGATCGGTGAATCGAAGATCAACCGAACACAACACGAAGCAAGTCTATTGATGCGGATCAAGATACACTTCAGTGAAATACTAAGCCTCTCCTGCCGAAGATTAGCAAAACCTTCGGCAGACTCTTCCACTACCGAAGATCCTTTAAAATCGGAAGACCTTGTCCCTTGCCTAATCCTTAATAGGAAATCCTCTTGCCGACCTCTCGGCAACACCCTCTTTTGCCGATCTTCCTTAATCGGTAAAAACCCTTGTGCCGATTCTTCTCATTTCGGCACTTATATATGTCAAATCCTCACGATTTGACATATTTCCTCATTCCCAATGATCTTCTGACATAAGGGAATGGAAACTTCTATTGCATAAGGGATATTCACTTATGTTCTGATCTGATTGAGACATTCTCTTTTCAAGATCTCAAAAAGATATGAACTAGGTATATTATACTCAGATATTGTAGTTCATAGTATAAAAGTTACCTTTTGCTTTTCGAAAGGTCTTTTCACATATCTTGTATTTTATTATAAATGCCCATGCATCCATTCATCAGAGGACAAGTGTCATTTGCAATCAATGCTTTGGATAGTATATAAAGGGTGAGGATGGCCTCATGCAAAGATATGCTTTCAGCTCAAGATTTTCGAAGTGCAAAAATTCAGCAAGTTTGTTAGCAAGTATTTCTCTCTCTAAGATTTTTGTCTTTGTGTTAAAAGTCTTCTTAGTGTTAGATTGTTAGAATAGTCTTTAGCTGTTCTTTTCCGCAACAATATTTATTTTTCTAACTGTAATGCTTTGATACTTTTATCAATAAAGAATTAAAATTAAGTAATTTTTGTGTTTTGTATTCAACCCCCCACCCCTTCTACAAAACCTTGTTTAGCTTATTTGGGACTAACAGTATCACAACGGTATCCTAGTAGTTATGTGTGATTTAGAACCTAAATCAGATCTGGTCTCACCCCATACTCAAAACGGTATCACAGTGGTAACATAGTGAGTTTGTGTGCTACTGTTTAGAAGTTTTTGGGTATCACAACCTGTATCACAATGGGAAACCTGAAAAATGCTCAAACATGTTAGTATCAATATTTTCTTTGGATCAAAGGTCTGTAATTTGTTCCTTGTTGCTTGACTTGTGTCTCTTATCCTTGCCTTTATGTTGAAGCATGTAGATATTTTTTAGTTAACTTTATTTGTTTGTGTGCAGGTTAATACATCAAGAGTAGAAGAAGTATGAATTGGTATCACAAGGCATCTTGGTATCAAAAGAAGGAGGATCAAATAATATGTTGTGAATAAAAACACTTAAAATAAAGCATCATAGTCTTAGTATCACAGTGCATCTTGGTATCACAGGAGGCTGGTGGTATCACAGGGGGCCGGAGGTAGGTCAGAGGCCAGAGAGAGGAGAGAGGAGAGAGGAAAGAGGAGAGAGGTGAGAGAGATGAGAGAGGAGAGATAATATTTTTAAAATACCTAAAATGGCCAAAAATTTATATTTTAAATAAAATTACCAAAATTAATAATTTTCTAATTTATTCCTTAATATGTGGCTCACATTGGATTTCACGGTTATCACAAATAACTAAGTTCTTCCTTGAATGATCCGCTATATATATTTATAATATTAATTATGAGGTCCAAAATTATATACGTAACTTTGAATACCAAAATTCATGACGGAATTTGACCAACTTAATTGGGGAGTTCATCAAAAGTTCAGAAGACTAAAAACTGTACATTACCTAAAAGAACGTCGTTTTGGTATTTTTTGTGTTTCAAGCACGTTCCAATCATCAAAATTCCAAGCATAACCTAAAAACTGTACATTACCCGTTTCACATTCCAATAATTTGGGTCGTGGTTGGAATGTGGACCGAGTATGATTAGTGGTGACAAAAAGTGATTTAACCCGTAAACATAACTTGAACCAAACCTAAAATTAGTAGGGTTGAAATTTTCAAACCCTTTAAGTAAATTGATCAACCCGTCTAACTCATTTATTTAAATGGGTTGGGTTGGGTTGAAATTCTGACCTGTTTACAATCCGTTTTCAACCCATTTAAAATATTATATTATATTATATAATTTTCTTTTATTTTTAATGTAAAAAATATTATTTAACTATATTATCTATTTAAAATATTATATAATTTTATTCTATTCAAATATGAAATATGAAGTCAAACCTTGGTCGCTTCCTTTCCGAAGGTTGATGATAGTGGAAGTTGAGTTATTAAGAAATTAAAGGTTTACAATGAAATTTGAACAATTTATTTACATTTGTGGTTGTGTTTTATTCAAACTTTTAACCAATTTATTTATATTTGTCATAAAATTAAATAGTCAAATTCTTTTTATTTTATTTAAAACTTTATTAAATGAGGCAAACTATGTTCAACCCATTAATTTAACAGGTTGGGTTGAGAAATCATAAATAGGTCAACCCGCTACCAACCCATTTAGGTAACAGGTTGGATTGGGTTAAAAATCTTAACCCGCTTAATTAAACAAGCGGAGTTGGGTTGAGACTTTCAACCCATTTAAATAAATGGGTCAATCCGAACCCAATCTAACCTAACCCATTGCCACCCCTAGGTATGTTGAGACCGGACTAGACAAAATATAATAAAATATGATTCGGTTCCCGTGAGAAATGCTATTTTCGGGAGAAGTGTAAGAATTGTAACATTCACATAAGATAAGATGTAACGACCCATATTCCAAAAACCACCTCAAAACTATAAACTAACCACAAATACAGAAATCAACCAATAGACAATCCGAAATTTTTTGACTAATTACAATCTTCCAAGAATCACCTCAAGTACAACGACCGAGGGAAATAATTTTAATCGCAATAATAAATTCTAACAAGAGATTTATATTTTTATCGATCTATAATCACCCAACCTGATAACAAATATAAATAACTTGATCGATACTAGCGAACAGGTAGTTGAATCCACTCTCAACTACCTTTTTTCCAAGCTAGCAAATTCAATATAATAATCACCTAAAAATGCATTAATTTTAAAAGCGAGGGTTAGATCAAAAGGTTTAGTGAGAAATCTCTATTAGAGAAACAATTCAGTAAAAATCATTTCACATAAATTACTTCAAATAAGTTAATCATCAAGTAGCAAGCACTACATTCCTCCCAAGGTGACTAATCACAATAGTCGCTTTTCAAAATAACGCACACCCTGATAAGGACAAAATCAATATTAGCGGTAGCTCACTACACGTAACATATTCGTTACCATAAACACACACACTCCAATAAGACCGCGATCAATATCTGAAGTGGCTCACCACACGAAACATATTCGCGGGCCAAAAATATGAGTCTCACGCACACGAGCTTCTGTTGTGAAACTCTCTTTATCCCAAAAATTATAATCAAACCACATGTGTTAATAATAAACAACATGTAACAAAAACCGTATCACAGTTAACGATAATAATTCAAACATATCAATCTGGTATAACATCGAAGTAATAACCGTTTGATAATATATGCATTTCAGTTTGAAAATGGTTAAACAAAAAACTCACCTTGATCACGAAATACGATGATATAAATGTTAACCGATACGGAGAATCGAAATCAAACGTGAATCTGAAGAATAAAAAGCGACCCAATAATAATTTCTCCTTCTTCAACTCTTCTAATAATTCTCCCAAATGATACCTTCTTCCAGAGGCGGACCTACCCTTCCCAAGGGGGGGTCCCGTGCACCTGCTCAAGTTCGTTTCGTAAGGGCGAATTTTTTTTCGGTACGTAAGGTGCACCACTCAACTACAGGGGGTGCTCCGTGATATATACGTTTTTGAGGCGTGAAAGGTGCACAAGTTCCAAAAAAAAACAAAATTTACTCTCGAAATCAACCAAAAAATCGAAAAAATTTCTTGAAATCAGACAAAAAAACCCAAAAAATCCTTCGAATCAACACAAAAAAACTCATCGAATCAACACAGAAACTTAAAAAATCTCTCGAAATCAACCAAAAACATAAAAAGTCCCCCAATAGGGGAATTCGGCTAAAAACACATCGACAACAATTTCTTAAGTTTTTCGTTTATGCACCCACTCACCTAAAATCCTGAGTCCGTCACTGCCTTCTTCTCCAGGAAATGAAACCACAAAACAGTAAAAGGAAAGAAAAAAAGAAGAAAAGAAGTCGGTCAATAAAGAGAGAGATGAGGATGGATCTTCTTTTAAACTCTCAATGCCCCTCAAAGCTTTATGATTTACCAATAATCACCCTAAACTTTATTTATTGCCAAACCTTATATTTTAGGTTATTACATAAGATAACCTTTACATCATATATGAAGTTACTTGAAACTATGTAAAGCCGTGCAAAGGGTCTTCACAAAAACCGGTGAAGGTACATATTGAGGTCCAGTAACATTCACCACCTTCACAAATAAAACGTAATCTATATCTATACTATATTATAAAACATTTGAGAAAAACTCTTAAAAACAAATTTTTATGCATAAAGCATTGATTATTGATGCACAATACTTAAAATTTAAGATTACAAGTAAATGATGCATGTATATAACTTTTGAAACTATATTTTTAAATTCGTAACTAACTGATAAATATTATCAAATATAGGATAATCATCCCACTTTAAATATAAAGAATTAAAATATAATTAGGATAATAATTGAATTCTAATAGAATACTTTATAAAAAAACGTCACATTATTAAATTACATCATTATTGAACCTAAATTAAATTAAAAAATTAAATTAAACAAATTTATAAAAAACATTAATGTTTTATCAAAACTACACAAAACAATATTATAAAATCGATAAAGATAAAGATAAAAAAAATCCTATGTTTGGTTTGCACGAATGTAATTTGTTGACCGGATTTGAAATCTTTTGAACTTTTTAAAATCTTTAAACTGATGGATTTGGAATTCCTTTGCAATGGGTTGGGATTTCAAATCCTCCTAAATCCAAATTCTTCCAAATCCAAATCCTTAATTGAAATCCAATCAATTCCTGCAAACTAAACACGCCATAAAAATTAAGAAAATGTGGAACCCCTCTTGTACTCCTTGGATAAAAAAATCAACGGTCAAAGTTCAATGTCATCTTTGTAAATAATTAAATAGGTGGGAAATTAAAGAAAGACTGAAAGAGTCTACGTTGTCGTATTGAAGGGTAGAACCGGAAAAAAAATTATCAATATCTTTTCTTTTAGAGTAAACTACATTTTTTGTCCCTGTGGTTTATCAAAAAATTCTACTTTCATCCCTAAACTTTCAAAATTACGAAGATAGTTTTTGTGGATTGCAATCTTTTCGCTTTTCATCCCTAAAACTAACTCCATAAAAAAAATCCCGTTAAGCCAAGGATATTTTGGTCTTCTTACCTTTTTTGTTTTTGTTAAATACTGTATTTATATTTAATTTTATTTAGTATAATCAAAATTAACACATCCCTCAATCACCCCAGCGCCTTCATGTTCCCAAGGAATCCCGCCCCACCCCTCCCCCTTCGACGACCCTCCCTATCTTTTCCAGCAAGTTGGAGACCACTCATCGTATCTTGTGGCTATCTCCTTCACTGTTATTCTCCTCATTCACAAACTCTATTTTCAAAAACGCGTATTGAATCATCGATCACCTGCACATTGAATCTTAAACTCCATTTTTTTTAATGCGCATATTGATTTCTTCCAATTTTCTTCCTCCATGTGCATTGCTTTTCAAGCTCTTATCCTCATGCTGCTAAAATCTCCATGATAAAGTGATAAGTTTCTCCTTTAAACGCACAAGATTCTTTGTATTTTATTTGACAATCTTCTTCTCCATTGTATTTCTTACATTTTTCTCCATTTCAGTTTTCAAAATAATGATCCCTTACTCATCAATCCAGAAACTTGTCACATTTCCAGTTCACTGAGAATCAATCTTCCTTCCTCACTTTCTATTCATACACCTTCTAAATCCATAGTCAAATCCTCACTTTCAACTCATCAACCTGTTTAGTGGCAAGTGGGTAAAAATGAATCATACCCTTTTCGATAAACGTTTAAATACCTCAGAAACTCCCAAAAATTTCATGTCAATAGTTTGTTTAGTGGCAAGTGGTTAAATTTGAATCATACCCTCTTCAAAAGAAATAAAATCAAGTGCGAGTAAACTGCAAAATCTGGATTTACTCAAGATTGATGATGTAAATGGTACTAAATTTTCAGATTTCCATGTGAATGGTTTGTTTTGGAATGTGAAGATATTCGGTTTGATAGCTCTGAATCACACTAATCCCTAAAATAACTTCAGGGATCCAGTCTATGAAAAATGGTTTTTGAAATGAAAAGTTCCAATAATTGCACATATTTGCAAAAATGATGAAGAAAATGATGAAAGAGTGTGTGATGTTATAATAGGGAAATGGGTTTTTGATGGGATTTAACATATCTTTTTATAGTGAAGCTTTTGAATTGTGAGACCAATTTTCGATTGGACAAAGATACTATCAAGTGGAGGTGGAAGCCTCAAGGGGTTGGGGATGCTATTACGCTTGTGATCTTGGCTTGAGAAAAAAGAAATAAGGGAGGGTAGGTGGTAGGGTGTTTTTATTATACATAACATGATTTATTTTTAATAGAAAATAAGAGAATAAAGTAAAAAAGACCAAAGGGCCGTTTAGTTAACAGACTTATTTTAACGAAGTTGGTCATAGGGACGAAAAGCAAAATGAATTGCAAACCACAAGGACTATCAAACTAATTTTGAAAGTTTATGGTTGAAAGTAGCAAATTTTGTCAAACCACAGGGATGTAAAATGTAATTACTCTTCCTTTTATTTTGAATTAGTAAAATCATGCATCATATATCTCTCTCTAACCTCCATGATTGTATGTAGAAATACACCTCTCCTCACCATCGTACGCCTCCTCCACCACCGTACACGTCTCCTACTACTGCTCCAAATCTTCACCTTCTTCTTCGTTGTACGCCGAAGCAGGCCTCTTCTCTCTCATCGTTTATTTTAGTCTCAACCATCATATTTGTGAAGAATACAAATAGATATCCGATCATAAAACACTTAGAAATATATTTTTGTATATTCAATGATTATATCATCTATCGGGTACAATTCAATTAAAATCATTATCCGAAGACTTCAAAAGATATAAGCATATGTCTTCGGATTTGACCTCATCGGATGAATAAACAAGAATATCTCAATGGAACTTACAATCTACACCTTGGAAATCCGATAGAAGTTTATCTTCCTTATTGGATTCACAAGGCACTTCTAAAATATTCTATAACTGGAAACTGTTGTATAGGTTATTCTTAAGAATAGACAAAAAATAGGATTTTTACTTGTAAAAGTTTTGTAACTGTGATTCCCAAACCTATCAAGTTCTCAATGTAAAACAGAAATCAATATGAGAATCGAAGCTACATGTCATTGATTCAATCACAAGAATTACAAATCACAACTTTCTCTCTCTACTCTCTCACTAGAATGATATTCTAAATCAGCTCTTCTCTCTTACGCTCTCTCTCTCTCTCTCTAATCTAATTCTCACAAATGACTTTCTTACATACTTCTCAAGGACTGAAGGTATTTATACCCTCACACAATTACAAAGAAAACAAACAAAATACAATATGTTGATTTTGACTTTTATTACAAAATAACTTTGACTTCCATTGAGAGTTGACTTTCCAGCTTTGACTTCTTGAACTTTCATCTTCAATCTTTATGATATTGAATCCAACAAATCTGTGCTCTAACAGTAACTATCTGTATTGATTCAAAATGTAAAAAGCCTTCAACAAAATCGAAGACTAGTTGAAGAGAGGTCATGATAGTCACTAAAGCGGATCGGTTTGTCATATAGCCAAAAGAAGATCAATACAAGATAAAGTCAACTAGTAGTCTCACAAATACTGCAACTGGAAACCCGGATTTTGAAGTGCAAACTTGTCCAATAAGTTTGGCTCACCAACTTTTCCTATCTCTCATCCTAGTATAGGAACATGCAAAAGTATTTCAACCATTGTAAGTTCTAAAGTATTATTTAATTAGTGCCATACTTCCTTTACTATTTTCTCTTGATACCAAAGGATGTGATGGGTTAACAAGTGTCCACATCAACTACAAAGGCTGAAGTGAAAAGTACAAGCATGTAAGTGTTCAGACAAAAGGAACTCTAAAAATCCATCATATGTTATGAACTCAAGCAAGTGTTCAGACTTTCATGCAAAGTACACTATACTTTATCCCATCTTGAGAACTCTCTTTTATCTACTATCTCATCTTTATGTAATTCTCTCTTTCTAAAAGGAAAACCTAATCACATTTTGTCTACAAGACTTTTAAGATCTATGTTTAAATGGAAATTTAGACATTAATTTCAAAACTAAAATTGCAGGACCAAGTCATACTCAAATATGGTACTTGGACAGTGGATGCTCAAGACGTATGACTTGTATGTTTCCTTGGTTAAGGACTTTGTGTTAGAAAATGGATCATCTGTCACATTTGGTGATAACTCGAAGGGTTTTACTCTTGGGTATCAAATATTGTCTAATTATCTGTAACTTCCAATAAAGTTGCAGATGTTCAAGGACTTAAACATATTAAACATAATCTTTTAAGTATAAATGCTCTATCTTTTCATCAGAAAAAATAGAATTTTTTTTCAGGTTTCTAGAAAAACAATGTTTATGTGATAGACATGTCTTCAGCAAAATCCTCTTTGTCTCCAAATGTATGCTTTTTCTCAAAAGCCACATCTGAACAAAACTGGTTATGGCATAAACGTCTTTCTCATCTTAATTTCAAAACTATTAACAATATCTCTCAAAAGGGACTTGTTAGGGGTCTTCCCTCCTTATTTTACTCAAAAGAAAAACTTTGTGGAACATGTGAAAAAGGAAAACATTCAAAATACAGTTTTAAATCTAAAAGTTGTTCCTCAATCACATCTCCTCTTCACCTTCTACACATGGATCTTTGTAGACCAGTGAATGTGTTAAGCTTAGGAGGTAAAAAGTACACTCTTGTAATTGTTAATAAAATCTCAAGATACACTTGGGTATTTTTCTTACAATCAAAGAGTTAGGCCGCTGAGAAACTTATTCACTTCAACAAAAGGATTGAAGTACTTAGTGATACCAAAGTTAGATCACTAATAAGTGATAATGAAACTGAATTTCAAGAACTTCATTCTTGAGGATTTTTTTTCAACCAAATGTATCTCTCATAATTTCTCAGCTGCCAGAACCCCATAACAAAATGGTTTTGCTGAAAGAAGATACAAAACTCTATGTGAGGCTGCCAGATCAATGATTAGTGATGCATGTCTTCCTACCTACTTTTGGGCTGAAGTTGTGAATATTGCATGCTTTATTCAGAATGTTTGAGGGATATTCTACTTTCACAAAAGCTTTCATAGTTTATAATCAAAAAAGAAAATGCATTCATGAGTCAATACATGTTCTACTGACACTTTTAATGAAGATGAACTTAATGAATGAATCTCTCTACAATTACTAAGATCTAATCATAACTCTTCTTCAGACACTTTCTCCCCTCTTAAACTCATCATCCTCTCTCAACCAATCTTCTAATCCCCCCTTTCTACCCACCTCATCCAAACATGAAAATAACACACCAGATCCCATGTTAACCTCTACATTCGATGATCTTACCCTAACTCAAATTGAAGTCTCTCTTCCAATCTATGACTTTTCGGATACATGCGACAATTCCTTAGTACGTCTTCCTACCTCCACCAAATGGAAAAAAATACATCCTATTAAACAAATTATATGGGATCATCACTCTGGTGTAAAAACTAGAAGGTCAACTAACATGTGTCTTTATATTAACTTTCTTTCTCTCAATGAATCTAAGAAGACTTAAGATGCCATTCAAGATCCCAGCTGGATAAAAACTATGTAAGAGGAACTACTCCAATTTGAGTGAAAAAAATGTGGAAACTCATTCCTAAACCCATGGGTAAATCCATCATAGGAACAAAATGAATTTTCCGAAACAAAATGGATGAAGATGGGATTGTCATCCGAAACAAAGCCAGACTTGTGGGAAATTATCAGAAGAAATATATGTAAAGCAATCTCCAGGATTTGAAGATTCAACAAATCCAGATTACGAATACAAACTAGATAGAGAACTCTATGGCATCAAAAAAGCCCCTCATGCATGGTATGACTCTCTCTCAACCTTTCTTATTGATAACAAATTCATTCGTGGTAAGATTGATAACATTCTATTTCTTAAGAAATTGGGTGATCATATCATTCTTGTTCAAATTTATGTGGATGATATCATAATTGGTGCAACTACTGTTTCTTTTTGTGAGAACATTGCTAATCTCATGCATAGTAAATAGGAAATGACTATGATGGGTCAATTAACCTTTTTCTTAGATTTGCAAGTAAAACAAATGAATGGTGACATTTTTATTAATCAAAATAATTATATAAAAGATATTAAAGAAAATATAATTTTGACCAATGTTCACCCATGAAAACTCTGATGGCTCCTCCGATCAAGTTACAATCGATCCAAGTGGAAAATCCGTTGATGTTACCAATTATCAAGGAATGGTTAGATCTTTTTTTTATCTTACTGCTAATCGCCCAGATATAATGTTTTCCACATGACTTTGTGTTAGGTATCAATCCAATCCAAAATAATCTCATTTTCTTGCTGTAAAAAGAATATTCATATACCTAAAAAGAACTCCTATTCTTGGTCTTTGGTACGCCAAAGAAACATGTTTTAAGTTAATTAGGTATTCAGATTCTGATTATGCAGGATGCCTGTTAGCTCCAGTTCATTGTATAGAAGTATTGAAAAATAGGCTAAATGTAGAAACTTCAGAAGACCTTTAAATACACCAAGATACACCACAAAAGTTCAATGCTCAGAAGCTATGTCAACCATCTACTTGAAAAGATCGCAACCTGAAGATAAGTTTCAGATCACAGAGCCTCTGTGATGGATAACCTCTGGATATGGAAGACTTAAGGATTTCAATACAATAGTCAAGACAAGAACACGTACAGAACACGTGATCCTGCTGTACGAAGATTCTAAGGATCATTTCATGGGCATCTACGATGTTTTACTTTACAGGTGGCATTCCTTTTGTGGAATGTCAGCCTTTGTCTTGTACTATTGTGTGCTCCTCGTCCTATATGAGGGGAGACCTCCTGATTTGTAATCAGGCGAGCACACACCGTTTTTAGAGCACCTTTGTATTTCCATATTATCTTTGAGCATCTTAGCACACACTTGTGCATGTTCTTGGTGTAATACTCAGTTTAATGAAGTATTTGATTCAGTGATCATTGTATACTTGTTTGTTGAATACTTTGTTGAATATTAGTGTGTGTACTACCAAACCATACTTCTTTACTACACCATAAATCGCTTCCGCACCTATATCACTCTGATTTGTGTAGTTTAGAGGTTCATATCTTGAATAGAACACATCTAGGGATCAACAATTGGTATCAGAGCAGACTTTGATCTTTAACATCAAAGGATCCTGTTCTATACTTAATTCCAGTGTTTTTGGTAGTATTTTGAGCCTGTTCTTCATCTTGTTTTTTCATTCAAAAGAACATCCCCTGTTTTCTGGGTTTATTTCAACTTGTTTGATTTAGACTAAAAAAATAGGTGTGTTTTATTTATAGAACAATTTTAAAGCTTGCTTGTTGGGTTATTACACTTTCCCTTACCATATTCTCTTCATATTGAGTCTTTCTTCATCCTAAACAAATCATTCCATTCTTACTCTATTTTTGCAACCATTTTTGTTACACTACACATGGCAAATGCAATAAACTTTTTCAGTTCAGGATCTCAATCAAAATCTCCCACTCTACTAAGGGATGAATATCCCCAGTGGAAAATCAGGATGGTACACTTTCTTGAAGGTGTGGATCCTGGTTTGATCAAGTTTCTTCACAATCCCCTATGTCTACTGTTCCCAGGGTACCTGCAACTGCTACTACCCCTGAGGTCCCTGAGTATCAACATCCTAAACCATTGCTGAGTGGAGTGAAAAGGAGAGTGCTCTACATGAGCTTGCCAAAAAGAATAAAAGACTACTCATCATGGCAATTCCCCATGAGATTTTCCAGTCCTTGGACTCCTGTGAGACATCCAAAGATCTGTGGCTAGAGCTTGAAAAACAGCTTGAGGGAGGTGCCAAGACTCAAAAGAACAAAAGAGCCTTGTGCATTAATGAATACTATAAAGCTCTACCAAATGAAACCATTCAGAGCACCTATGATAGATTCAACTCCCCGATAAACAAGTGCAAGAGATATGGTATCCACAGAACCCCTGAAGAAAAAAACGTAAGATTTCTTCAGAGCCTTAATGATGGCTTCACTTGACCATGTCTTTGCAAGCCACACTGGACCTTGATGTGTGGTCCATATCTGACCTTTTTGGGACTCTGGTGAGCCAAGAGAATCGTATCTCAAAGCTAAAAACTCAGGTTGGTGGACCTCAGGCGTTGGTAGGGAAAGCCACAGAAGTACAAGAAAAGGGGAAGAAAGAGAAGACAGTGGAAGATGTTCAGAACAACAAGAAGAAGAAAGTCTTGGTAGCTGAGAGTGAGCTTGATGAAAGCTCAGAATAACAGATGGATATGGCCTCTATGGCAAAAACACTCGCCCTTATAACCATAGAATACAACAGAGGTCTTAATAAGAAGCCTCTATATAACAGAGGAAGAGAGGAAAGAGATGACAGAAAAGGATATGGTGAATCGAGGAAGTTTGTGAGGGAAGATCATGAGGATCAGAGACAACAGAAGAGAAGATATGACAGAAGGAGTGCACAGAAGTCTGATGGTTGAGGTGGTGAAAAGGCTCCCCAACAAAATGAAGGATGCTTCAAATGTGGGAAGCCAAGGCACTTTGCAACAGAGTGCAGATCAAATACCACCAAGGGAAAACTGGTCAGAGATGCTGCCTTTTCAAGAAAAAGGCAGAATACTATACACAGAGGTCATTGATGGCCGAACAAGAGAATCTTGTGACCGATGAGTCCTCTGATGAAGGGGTCACAAATGCACTCTTCTGCGGTATGGTAGAAGTCAACACCTCTGATGGCGATAGTGATGTATCCACTTTTAACTCTTTATCCCATGACTCTGAAAACAAATTTTCTGAATTACAAAATGAATTCCTTGCTTGCAAAAGCACATGCTTAGAGCTTGAGAAAAATCTTGCCTTCTGTTGGATCATAAATTGTATTCAAGATTAAAGTTAATTAGGGGGTCTAATTTGTATTTAGTTGAAAGTTATTTGTTATTGGGCCTCAAGCCCATTAGGCCTATAGGGATTAATATATATAGGTTTTAATTATTAGGTTTTAGGGTGAATCCTTAATAATAATCATAATTATAGTTTAGAAGGCAGCCGTACATTTTCTCTGTAATTGTGCGCATCAAGGTACCAAGAACACACACAAGGTTTTCATTGATTAATCAAGGGATCGTGGTATGTTATTCTGATTTATTCATCTCTTGATCTGTATTGTGTTGTGTGATTGTTTATCAACTATAATCTGGGCTTAACAAGTTGTATACAACTAAAGATGTCGAACCAACTTCTCTTGATGGGCTCTCAGTCCAAACCTCCTGTCCTCATGGCAAATGAGTATCAACAATGGAAGAAGAGAATGATCCAGTTTCTGAATCACAAGAACAGAGAATACATGGAATCAATCACTTCTGGTCCAGTAAATCCAATGATCAGAGTACCTGGTCAAGCAGAAAGTGAAACCTATCCAAAAATCCCTAACAAATTTGTTCCTAAACCGTATCAGTACTTCAATGAAAAGGAGAAAGATTTGTACAAGATAGATGAAGAAACTCTCATTTACCTGACGATGGCCATCCCAAATGACATCTACAATCGGGTAGACAGTCGAAATTCAGCTAAAGAAGTATGGGATGAACTAGCAAGACAATTTGAGGGAAGTGAAGCTTCAATACAGGCCAAGCAAAATCTATGCATTAATGCCTATGAGGGATTTCATGCAAGGGAAGGAGAGACACTACTTGATACCTATAACAGATACAACATAATTCTGAATGACCTGAGGAGGAACAATATCTCTAAATCTGCTTCAGAGATAAACTATAAGTTCATCAAGAACTTGAATCCTGAATGGAAGAACTTTGCCATCAACCTTCAGATGTCGAAGAACATGGCTCAAGAGAACGTAACTGACATTTTCTCTACTTTTTCTCAGCATGAAGAAGAGGTGACATATATCAACAATGAGTCTAAGAATCTGAAGGACTCGGTGGCTCTCATAGCTGGCAAAGGAAAAAGTTCAAGTTCTGGTCCAGTATCTGCTTCAAGGTCAAAGAAGAAAATATCTAAAGCTTTTGTTTTAGAGGTTACTGAGTCCGATTCTGCTTCAAGTGATGAAGAACTGGAGATTGACTCTGATGATGATGTACAAAGGTTATTTGAGAACTTGGCCATGATAACTCGTCAATTCAAGAAGAGCTTTGGCAAGAAAAAGTACTACTCAAAGCCAAAGTACGAAGGGCACAAGAAAGAGAAGTCTGAAATGAGATACAAGCCGAGGCATGGAAGGAGAGAGGAAAGACGAGAAGAAAGGAAAGATGACAGAAGAGAAGAAAAGAGAGAGGAGAAGAAAGAAGAGAGAAAGGATGAACCAGGCAGATGCTACAACTGTGGAAAATTTGGGCACTTCTCCAGAGATTGCAAGTTCAAGAAAGTAAAGAACTCAGAATACTATGCAAGGAAGTCACTCATTGCCATGAAAGCTGAAGAAGGAAAGGTGCTTATGGCTGAAGAGGAAAACTGGCTGTTCCAAAGTTCTGACGACGAGGAGCAGACGCACTTCACCCAAGTTTCCTACATGGCAAAACTGGATGGTGATGATGAAGCTTCTGAGGCACATTCCGAAGATGCAAACTCTGAGGTAAGTGATAATTCTGAACTTATTGAATCTCTGATGGCCCAAATACATAATATGACAGATGAATTTGCTTTATTGAAAGGATGAATTTGAGTTTTCGTGATGAAAACGCTTTGCTAAAAGTTGTTGTGGAAGAAAAAGAAAAAGAAAAGGATGGTTTAAAAGCTGAAAATGAATCTTTAAAAAGAAAAATATCTGGCTTAGAAAAGGATCTTGTAAATCTCAATGCTGAAAAGGGTGAATTTAAAATCAAATTTGAAGTCTGTTTTCAAGAAAGAAATGAAGCTTATACCAAGATTAAGCAATTGGAAGATATTAACATGAAACGAGGTCAGACTGAGCAGACATTAAATCTGTTAACCAATAAACTCCAAGATGAAAGGTTTTATAAACTCAAACCAGGATTGGGTTTGCCAATGAACGATGTTTTGAAAAAGGCACCGGAGCACTTGTATAATTTTGATAAACTTGGCTCCATAATCAGACCCATTCCTAACATTCGTGCAACATTTGTTGAAGCAAGTACCTCTAAACCTTTTACAGAGAACAAAGGTAAAGTAGAAATGGGAGAAAACAAGTCTTGTGACACTGATTCTCAAAATTCTTTTAAATCAGTTGGTTTTAAATACAGTGATTTGAACAAAAGCTATGAGACTCGAAAGATCGAATTAGCTGAGTTTGATTCACTGTTTACCACATCTTCAAAAGAATCAGTCAACAATGACACGGTTCCACTTGAGACTGCATGCAAATATGATGAGTATGAATCGGATGCTGATCCATCAACTATACCATCAGTATCAAATCCCATTGCTTCTAAACCTTTACTTGTTGAAGAGGTTGAAGAAGAAACTATCATCACGAATGGATCTTGATCTAAAAATGACAAAATGGAGTTTATTGAGAACATGACTTAAGAAAGGTTCTCTGAAATGATGAATGCTTCAGACTCTGATCCTGTTTCTAATCTAAAGGAGTCAAATTCTATGAATGATCATACACCTGAATTGATGAAGCAAATTGATATGTTGAAACAGTCTCTTGATGAGGTTGAAGATGAAAACTTAGATCTCAAATTTAAACTTGAAAAATCTTTGAAAGAAAATCAAGAGCTTTGCACAGAGATCAATGATTTGAAAATTACTTTGTTTAAGAATGCTTCAAATGATAAACAGATGTTCAATGATCCAAGCTGGAAGGTAAGAACTAATCCAGAATTTGATGCTCCTGCAAAACCTTCAGTTGTTTACTCTGATTGTCCTGAATATCCACCTAGTATATTTGAGATCGGTGAGACTTCAAGTAATCCTAGAAAAGAATCACCCTCTAAGATAGAGACTAACAAGATTCTTGTTTCTGTTTCAGATATAAAAGGAAATGGAGTTGGGAGGAGTAAGAAGAATAAAGTTGATAGTTTGAATAAAAATGCTAGTTTGAACATTAGTCAATCTTTTGTTACAAACAGTTGTATTACAGACAGTGATATTTTGAAAAGTAATTCTTTTGATGGACATGAATGTAAGATTTGTTCCGATAAATCTAAGTTTATGACTTTTGCACGAAAGAATCTATATTGCAAACACTGCTGGGATAACTCTTTCAAATACTAGTCCCCCCCTAAGTACAAAAGGAGTAAAAGAAAACCTAAAATGAACCTTAATTCTAGTTCTTCCACGCAACCCAAAGTGTTTCGTGCTAAGGTTGCCAATCCTAGATCTAAAAAGCACTTTTAGAAATTAAATGTTAAAATGGTTTGGAAATGGATTCCAAAACCCCGTTATGAATGGAGAGTGAAAGTTAAACCTGCTGATATTCCTGAATTGCTTGGAGCTAACCGCGAAGGACCCATCTTGATATGGGTACCTAAGCAAAACTAATTGTCTATTTTGCAGGCCTGTCGATTGTGGGTGATAGATTCCGGATGTTCACGCCACATGACATGATTCAAGAACCTCTTGCATAACTATGTGGAGGAGCCTGCCGGAGCAATTCGTTTTGCAAATTCTGAAGTAGAAGGACACGTCAGAGGATATGGAATGCTGGATAATGGAGTTGTGAAGATTCAAAGGGTGTTATATGTTGAAGGAATTGATCATAATTTGTTTAGCACCAGTCACTTCTGTGACATGAAATATCAAGTTCGATTCACAACAACTCATTGCTATCTTGAGGATCCCGATGGTTACGAAGTCTTCAAAGCTGAGCGCCATGGAAATCTATATTATGTAGATTTTCCAACTTTGTCTGCCACACGTACAGTATGCCTATTAGCCAAAGCAACTAAAGCACAATCATGGACGTGGCATCGCCGCTTGTCTCATCATAATTTCAGATCAATAGCCAAGCTACAGAGACAAGGTCTGGTCAAAGGTCTATGTTAAGACACAGTCTCATTGGATTCAAGATCATCCAATCTGAAGATCGCAATCTGAAGCTAAAGCCGGAACGTCGACTCTCGATATTTAAGTCTATGTCGTTTGTAATAAATGTCAATGTAATTGTTTGTTTATTGTAATAGTTAACTTAATATCTAGTTTGTTAGATATTAGTTAACTTAGTTAGTTATGTTAGTTTCTAGTTTAGTTAGATATAATATCTACTTGTTAGATATAATATCTACTTGTTAGATATTATTTAGTTATAATAGTTTTATAATACAACTTGTTCTTACAAGTTGTTAGGTAGATTAGATTTAGATAATATCTATTCTAGATATTATCTAAGTGTATCTCTCAATCTCTCACACATCAGATCATAATTAACACATACAAACACACACTTAAAGGTGTATTTGAGAGAAAACATAGAGAACACAAATCAAAGCTTCATAGATCAATCCTGTAATCGTTATTCTATATATCAAACAGGTTGGTAATCATATTGTGTTGTTGTTTCTATAAACTTGATAAGTATTGTTGGACCGACAATTGGTATCAGAGCCTGATTAAGATCAAAAATCAAGTTTTCTGGAAAAACGACTCTGTGTTCTTGTTGAGAAATCGATTTGGAGATTTAAACTGTTTTAGGTGTTAGAATCGATCAGGTTGTGATCGTACTACATGCTAGATCGAGTTGTTGCATTTTAATTTCACTTTTAAGCTTAAATCGAGTTCCAATTTTGTGATTTTGTGAGTAAACAGTCGAGTGAAGAACGTACTGTACCATCAAATTATTCTCTAAAAAGTGTGTTTTTGAGAAATCAAGTGCTTAAATTCTATACTAAAAGTGTTTCTAGACATATTGGTAGGGTTTGGTATTGCTAAATCGTTTCAGGATCAAATTTTAGACGATTTTCAGAAGTTCAGGATGAACACCCGCACAACAGAGGAAGAATAGCCCGCAAACTTCAACTTTGCGGCTCCCACATCAAACGCATAGTTCTACTGTGCGTGTCCCAAAGGAAACGCATACCTTACTTTGCGGTTCCAACATCAAACGCATACCTTACTTTGCGGTTCCAACATCAAACGCATACCTTACTTCTCGGTTCCCAAAGCACCCGCACATATCAGCTCACTTCTCGGTTCCTCACTAGACCCGCATATCTCAACTGTGCGCTTCTCACTAGACCCGCATACCTCAGTGTGCGCTTCTCACTAGACCCGCAAACCTCAGTGTGCGCTTCTCACTAGACCCGCAAACCTCAGTGTGCGCTTCTCACTAGACCCGCATACCTCAGTGTGCTCTTCTCACTAGACCCGCATACCTCAGTGTGCGCTTCTCACTAGACCCGCAAACCTGAGTGTGCGCTCCTCATTTGACACGCAAACCTTCTTCAAACGCAAACCTGAATTTTGCTCAAATTTCACACTTAGACAATATTTTGGAAACTGTAATAGGGTCTTTATTAGTCATAATTTTTTTCTCTAGGGGCGCTGCCCCCATACCCCCGCAAGGGCGTTGCCCCTAGCGGGACCCCCGTGCTAAGTCTGCCTAGGGGGACAAAATTTCTTGTGTGATCAAATTTTATCTGTTTCTATTTTGGGCTAACGATCATATTCAAGTTTTTCTAATCAATACAGAATGTCTTCCTATTTTCACATGTTGAATAAAGGAGAATACGAAAAGTGGAAAATGAATTTTTTCAGCTTCATAGATAATGATGAACTGGGTCAAGACATGAGATTATCATTGTCTGAAGGAGCACAACGAAATCATGCTGATTATAGAGCTAGAGTTTATCTGAGAAAGAGTATTTCTAAGGAAATATATGATTTAATGGATATTTCCGAAGCTTCAGGGAAAGAGATTTGGGACTATCTTGCATTAAACTCTGAATGGATTGTCTCAGACCGAAACGTTTTCTTAAAAGGAAAAGTTTTGGAATATGAGAATGATGAGCTAAAAAGAAAGATTTCTGATCTGGAAGCTCAAATACATAAGCAAGAGTCTATTGAGAGCAATGAGAAGAAATCTAAGGATTTAGAGCGTGCAAATGCTGAGCTACAAAAGAAAATATCTGAGTTTGAGAAGAAGTTCTCAGATCATTCCAAGAAAGGTGTTGAAGAGAAGAAGGTGATAGAGCTTAAATGTTTAATGCTTTCTCAAAAAGTTGAAGACTTTGAGAAAGTAATCATATTGGAAAGAGATCAGTTTGCCAAGGAGAGGAAGGCAAATGATCAGAAGGGTGCTAAGAAGGGATTCGAAGAAGAAAGAAGCATCCTTGAAGCAAAGCTAAAGAAGCTTACCGAGAAGCTATCTGAATTATCTAAGAGTGTACTGACAGAGAAGAAAAAGAAGTCTGCATTTGAGAAGAAGATTGAGCTCCTTATCAAAGACCGAGACAGTTATTCTTCAAAGGTAAAAGAGCTTCAAGATATTATTTCAAAGACGGTGGTGGTGACAGAGCGAACGACTCCAGAGTCAAAAATCCACTCACCTAGAAATAATTCAGTTGGTTCTAACAAACCAGCCGCAAGCTCACGTCAGAAAACTGCTCTTTTCAAAAGGTCAGTTAAATCTTCTAATCAGATTCATTCTACTAATCTTTTCTATGACAGGAATATAGATTGTTCAGGTACACATCAAAGAAGGAGAAGAAGCTTCCAGGAAGAAGCTGAACTGGTCTGGAACAGGAAACCAGTTAAAGAAGAGTTGAAATGTAAAAACTCATGTGTACATACGCATAATGCCAAGAAGAACATTGCGCGTAAAGTTAAACCTGATTTCGTCTACACGAGAGATCAATTAATCAGGTTGTCAGGTAAGAAATTTTCTTGTTCTTATTGTCGTACACATGATCCTGTTCACAAGACAAGTGACCATTACTAGTATGGTTCTTACTCAGTTACCCCCATACGAACTGCAACTAACACATATGGACCCAAATACCAGTGGGTACCAAAGAAAACTAAACCTATGTTGCAGGCACCTACTGTCAAGGGGGAGTAGGAGAACGATGGCTTCTAAGTACATCAGCTTAGAACCCGTACTTCAACAAAGTTTGACTTCTAAACACAATAGTTTAGGACTCGCACTTCAATGATCAAAAGACCTTACTCCGTGCTGAAAAAGAGATTGTACTCCGATACTCCAAGAGGAAATCAACCATCAAGGGGGAGTACATACATACTTTTCTGAAATTTTATGCATAATATTTCTGATAATGTACTAATGCATAATTTCAGGGGGAGTAAATAAGGTGATGACTTCTGATTATTTCTGATCAGAACTCGTACATTAAAAGTTTTACTGCTTTTTGTCTTTTCAATTTAAGTGAATAAATTTTACTTTGACTTGACATTAGACTTTTGCAGAATTTTTGAGAGAAGCTTACAAGTTCATATCTTTATGACTTTAAGCTTAGCTTCATGAGATGTAAGATCAAACGTTAAGGTATAAACCTTTATCTTCATCTCACATATGGTTGAAAGAAGGACAACTTTCAATCATAAGAAAACATTGTTTTTAATGTTCAAAACACTTCCCGATTTTTCATCACATTTTATATTTTGGGAGTGTATTTTAAATGTTTTCATGATCTAAATTGTTCTTTAACTGAAATAGTTAAACCAATCTGAGCATCACGTGCATCATAGGAAAACAAGAATCATTGTGCTAGGACTTAACACAACTTCTATGGAATCACCTTAACCAGTGATTTCTACCCAAGAAGTTAATCCTTAGTGATTGATTGTGCAAATAGAAAAGAAATGAGTGTGATTAGAGAAAGCAAAAAGTTTAAAAGAAAGAGCGTGTGAGAACAGAGTTAAAAGAATATCACAACTCTGCACCAACTTTTTCTGAGTCGGGTAGCCACATTACTAGTGTTTCACAATTCTTTGGTGAACATTATTGAAACAGGCAACTAACCCATGCCAACTCTTGATCAAACCTCACCATCTACTCATTTTCTTCTTCACAAGAAAGTGTTTCACATTTTCAAAGGGGATGCAGCACATTTGCTATCTGATTTTCATTTAGAAAATCTGGATATTGAAAAGAAGGAAGTCTGCCCTACCTTCGCACTTCAATCATGCACATTGAGTCTGTGTTTAACTTACTGTTGTCTTAGTGGTTTACACAATTTTGAGCCTAATAAGCAATCATCCGTGCTTAATTCTTTCAACACAAGCACGAACACACAAGGAATTTGTTTCTTTGTCATAACGTTTATAGAAATTACCTTTGTGGTGTTTCGATGATTAAATGGAAGCCCTGGGGGAGTCAACATCAAACAGCTCCTTTACAATGTGTATTCGTTACACACAGTGACTTAGTGTTACTGACAGGCATGTTAACTGATTCATTAGTTGATTCAGGTGTTACACGATTACTTTGTCTATATTTGCAAAGATCTGGATGAATCTCTTATGAATTGACGAATCAGGGGCTCTAACCGCAAGATAGACATTTCTTACAAATAATTTTGTTGAAGTCATTGCACTTAACATCAAAAAGGGGGAGAATGACTACACAAGAAATGGCAAAGATCACATGTTTCAAGAATCACGTCCTCTCTTCAAAAGGGGATATTGTTAGATTGAAGACATGTTGATTTAAGAGCTAGAGAAAGAGATTGCATCTTCTGAGCTGAAATAGAAGATCAAATTGATACATCATTTTCGTAATGATCTTGATCCAAAGGGGAGATTGTTAAGACACAGTCTCATTGGATTCAAGATCATCCAAACTAAAGATCGCAATCTGAAGCTAAAGCCGGAACGTCGACTCTCGATATAAAAGTCTATGTCTATTTGTAATAAATGTCAATGTAATTCAATGTAATTGTTTGTTTGTTATATATTAACTTAGTTAGACATAATATCTATTTGTTAGATATTATATAGTTATATTAGTTTTATATGTTGCAAGTTATTAGGTAGATTAGATTTAGATAATATATATTCTAGATATTATCTAATTGTATCTCTAAAACTCTCTCTAATAGATCAGATCACATTCACACATACAAACACACACTTAAAGGTGTATTTGAGAGAAAACATAGAGAACACAAATCAAAGCTTCATAGATCAATCCTGTAATCGTTATTCTATATATCAAACAGGTTGGTAATCATATCGTGTTGTTGTTTCTATAAACTTGATAAGTATTGTTGGACCGACAGTCTACCAGAAATGAGGTTCGAAAAAGACTCACTATGTTCTGCATGTGAGTTGGACAAAATGAAGCGAAGCTTATTCAAGTCCAAAACTGAATCATCGACCTCATATGCACTGGAACTTCTTCATATGGACCTTTGTGGCCCAATGCGAACAGCGTCTATCAACAGCAAGAAATACGTCTTAGTTATGATAGATGACTATTCACGGTATACATGGCTCGAGTTTCTTCGCAACAAGTCAGATGCGCCAGAATTGATTATAGCTTTTATAAAGTGCATTCAAGTACGTCTTCAATTGCCAGTCCGAACTCTTCACAGTGACAATGACACGGAGTTCAAGAATGACACCTTGCAGAGTTATCTTATCTCTGTGGGAATCTCACATAACTGTTGGATCAAATAATTAATTCTAATTCTTCCACACAACCCAAAGTGTTTCGAGCTAAGGTTGCCAATCCTAGATCTAAGAAGCATTTTCAGGAATTAAATGTTAAGATGATTTGGAAATGGGTTCCAAAACCCCATTATGAATGGCGAGTGAAAGTTAAACCTGCTGATATTCCTGAATTGCTTGGTGCTAACCGCAAAGGACCCATCTTGATATGGGTACCTAAGCAAAACTAATTGTCTCTTTTGCAGGCCTGTCGATTGTGGGTGATAGATTCAGGATGTTCACGCCACATGACATGATTCAAGCACCTCTTGCATAACTATGTGGAGGAGCCTGCCGGAGCAGTTCGTTTTGCAAATTCTGAAGTAGAAGGACACGTCAGAGGATACGGAATGCTGGATAATGGAGTTGTGAAGATTCAAAGAGTGTTATATGTAGAAGGGCTTGATCATAATTTGTTCAGCACTAGTCACTTCTGTGACATGAAATATCAAGTCCGCTTCACAACAACTCATTGCTATCTTGAGGATCCCGATGGTTATGAAGTCTTCAAAGCTGAGCGCCATGGAAATCTATACTATGTAGATTTTTCTACACTGTCCGCCACACGTCCAGTATGCCTACTAGCCAAAGCTTCTAAAGCACAATCGTGGACGTGGCATCGCCGCTTGTCTCATCAAAATTTCCGATCCATAGCTAAGCTACAGAGACAAGGTCTGGTCAAAGGTCTACCAGAAATGAGGTTTGAGAAAGACTCACTATGTTCTGTATGTGAGATGGGCAAAATGAAGCGAAGCTCCTTCAAGTCCAAAGCTGAATCATCAACCTCATCTGCACTGGAACTTCTTCATATGGACCTTTGTGGCCCAATGCGAATGGCGTCTATCAATGGCAAGAAGTACGTTTTAGTAATGATAGATGACTATTCGAGATATACATGGCTCGAGTTTCTTCGCAACAAGTCAGATGCGCCAGAATTGATTATCGCTTTCATCAAGCGCATTCAAGTACGTCTTCAATTGCCAGTCAGAACTATTCACAGTGATAATGGCACGGAGTTCAAGAATGACACCTTACAGAGTTATCTTACTTCTGTGGGGATTTCACATAATTTCTCCGCAGCCTACACTCCACAAAAAAATGGCATTGTTGAACGGAAGAACCGCACTCTTGTTGAAGCTGCTCGTACGATGCTCGCATATTCTGATCTACCCATGTATCTTTGGGCCGAGGCAGTCGCTACAACATGTTTTACTCAGAATCGTACCATTGTGGTCAAGCGCTTTAATAAAACAACATATGAGTTAATTAACAATCGTAAACCTAACATCAAATTCCTTCGTGTTTTTGGTTGCAGGTGTTACATTCTGCGAGAACGTCAAGGATTATCAAAATTTGATAAGAAAGCGTATGTAGGATATCTCGTTGGATACTCTCTGACATCCAAAGCTTATCGAATTTACATTATTCGAACCAAGACGGTTGTTGAGAGCATGAATGTCTCCTTTGATGAGAATTCTACTAGGACTTCTGGACACAACAGTTCAGAACTCGGTCTTAAGGACAAAGCTTCTATTCACTTCAGAATAGAACCAGCATCTAAAGAATCTTCTTCTAACTCTAACTCTAACTCTAATTCATCTGAGTTAGATTTATTGTTTATTGATGCCTTCGATGATATTTGTGCAGATTTTGACAAAGGCATATCTACATCAACAAGAAGCTCGGAGGTCCCTGCTATTTCTGAAGATATGACTGGACCTTCCGAAGAAGTCACTGAAACTGCATCTCCATCAGGTACAACTAAACCGTTAGTTTATGACTCTACTAATGCTGAATCTGTTTCTACAGATAGTTCTTCTGGAAATGAAGTCACGAGTACTTCAACCGCTAGTCCAGAAGCTTCAGTATCAGAAACTCCTGTACAAGATGTCCCAAGTACATCAATGGAGCAACCTGTCGTGCATGATGAAAACGATGCGTCAAATACGCAACAAACAGTTGAATCCTTACCAAGCACACATCGTTGGACTAAGGATCATCCCCTGCATAACGTGATAGATGACGTACAATCTGGTGTCACGACACGGTCCGCATCAGCTAACTTCTGCATGTTTTCAAGCTTCCTTAGTTCCTTATAACCAAAGAAAGCATCCGAAGCTCTACGTGATCCCTTCTGGATTTCTGCTATGCAAGACGAGCTTCTGCAATTCGAACGGAACAAGGTATGGCGCTTGATCCCACTCCCTAAAGGTAAAACTGTTATCGGAACTAAGTGGGTTTTCAGAAACAAAAAAGACGAAGCTGGAGTAGTTGTGAGAAACAAAGCTCGCTTGGTTGCAAAAGGGTACTGTCAACAGGAGGGCATTGACTATGACGAAACATTTGCCCCTGTTGCAAGGATCGAAGCCATCAGAATCTTCTTGGCATATGCAGCGCACAAAAACTTTACAGTCTATCAAATGGACGTAAAGTCGGCTTTCCTAAACGGCGTTCTGCATGAAGAGGTCTACGTGGCTCAACGTGAAGGTTTCGTTGATCCTCATCACCCTGATCATGTCTATGTGTTTGACAAAGCGCTTTATGGCCTTAAACAAGCACCACGAGCCTGGTATGAAACTCTCACTTAATTTCTCTTAGCTTCTGGTTTCAAGAAAGGTACGGTTGACACCACCTTATTTCTTAAAAGGCAAGGTGAGGACTTGATTCTCATTCAGATTTATGTTGACGACATAATATTTGGGTCGACAAATCAGAAATTTTGCAAGAATTTTTCGAAAATCATGGAAACAAAGTTTGAAATGTCAATTATGGGTGAGTTAAATTTCTTTCTTGGTTTACAAGTAAAGCAATTGCCCGAAGGCATATTCATTAATCAAGCTAAATACATAAAAGATATTTTGAAAAAGTTCAATATGTCGGATAGTTCAGTCATAAAACACCAATGGCTACTGGTACACTCTTAGACACAGATCCCTCCGGGAAACCTGTTGATCAAAAGGTGTATCGTAGCATGATTGGTTCTTTACTTTATCTGACTGCTAGTCGCCCAGATATAATGTTTGCCACATGTTTTTGTGAGAGATATCAGTCTAACCTAAAGAGTCACACTATAATGTTGTTAAGCGAATACTTAGATATCTCAAAGGCACTCCTAATTTAGGCCTTTGGTATCCAAAGGATTCTCGTTTTGATCTAACTGCCTTTACAGATGCTGATCATGCAGGATGTAAGCTAGACCGGAAAAGCACCTCTGGATCATGTCAATTTATAGGTGATAAACTTGTGAGTTGGACCTCAAAGAAACAAAACTGTGTTTCAACATCCACTGCTGAGGCTGAATATGTAGTTGTTGCTAGCTATTGTTCACAAGTCCTCTGGATGAAGATACAGTTAAGGGACTTTGGGTACAACTACAAGCGCATCCCTATTTATTGTGATTCCAAGAGCGCAATCGCCATAACTGCTAAACCGGTTCAGCATTCGATGACCAGGCATATCGATGTACGCTATCACTTCATCAAACGAGGGGCTTGTTTTAGACCATAGAGAGCCTTCTCCAATTTATAAACTTAATTTGGATGCTTAAGGTAATATAACCCTGGAGGTTGTTCTACATAGACTTCTTCATTCATCTTTCCATTTAAGAATGTTGATTTTATATCCATTTGATATACAATGAAGTCTTTGTAAACTGCGTAAGCTAAGAAGAGTCGAATTGCTTCGAGCCTAGCCACAGGGGCAAAGGTTTCATCATAGTCTATGCCTTCCTCTTGTCTGTATCCCTGAGCAACAAGTCTAGCCTTGTTACGGGTTACAGTTCCATGTTCATCTAACTTGTTTCTAAACACCCATTTGGTGCCTATAACAGTTTTATCAGATGGTCTAGGAACGAGATTCCAAACTTTGTTACGAGTAAATTCAGTCAGCTCTTCTTGCATAGCGCTGACCCAGTTTGGATCTTTGAGGGCATCATCAGTCTTCTTTGGCTCTATTAAAGAAATAAAGTTGACAAATAGACAGATATTACATGTACTTCGTCAAGTCTGAATACCTGCATCGGGATCACTAAGAATTTGATCTATGGGGTGATCTTTTGTCCATCGCTGAGTAGGAGTATGATCGCTCACTTCAGGAGTTGGATCAACAATAGGAATGTTCACTGATGAAGAAGTTTGAGGTTCATCAGCTATTAACTGTTGAGTGTTAGACAGTCCATTGTTTTCTGGGAGATTTTCAGACGAATGAAGATCTGATGAAGGGAGTGTGTTTAGAGGCTCAGCTGAAACCCAGGAGGTGGATTCATCATTGGGAGGTATGATGTTTGGATCATCATCAGCGGCTGGAGGATCTGAGTGCTGATGGTTTGAGAAGAAAGGTTTTGTTTCTCTATAATGAGAAAACATCCAAGCATTTAGCTCTTCATTGTCAGCAATTGGCTTAGAGTTTGCTGAGCGAGTTTCATCAAATGTGACATGAATTGTTTCTTCTACAGTTTGTCTTCGTTTATTGAAAACTCTGTAGGCTTTGGAGATAGAGGAATATCCAAGAAGTATTCCATCATCAGCTTTTGGATCGAACTTTCCAAGTAGATCTTTGTTATTTAGAATGAAGCACTGACAACCAAAGATATGAAGAAAACTGATTGAGGGTTTTCTTCCATGAAATAGTTCATAAGCTGTCTTTCCAAATCGCTTTACTATCAACGATCTGTTTTGAGTAAAGCATGTAGTATTCACAGCTTCAGCCCAAAATTGAGTAGGGAGGTGAGAATCGCTGAGCATTGATCTAGCAGCTTCAATGATCGTTCTGTTTCTTCTTTCAGCGACTCCGTTTTGCTGAGGTGTTCTTACTAAGGAGAAATTGTGAGAAATTCCTTTGTTCTCAAAGAAATTGTTCATAGAACTTTTTTTGAATTCAGTTCCATGATCACTCCTTATTGAACGAACAGTAAGATTATTCAACACTTCCATCTTCTTAACTAAAGATATTAGTTCTTCTGTAGTATCACTCTTGCAGCGAAGAAAGATAACCCAGGTGTAGCGAGAGTATTCATCTACAATGACAAGTGTATATTTCTTTCCAGCTATAGATTGTATGTTGACAGGGCCAAATAAATTCATATGAAAGAGTTGAAGAGGACTTGTCACTGAGGAGACTTGTTTATATTTGAAACTAGCTTTTGTCTGTTTTCCTTTTTCACATGCTGAACATAGAGATTCCTTAGCATATGAGTGCTGAGGAAGACCAGAAACCAGTTCCTTAGTTGAGAGAGAATTCAGGGTTTTGAAGTTTACATGAGAGAGACTTTTGTGCCATAGCCAGTTGACATCAGAGGAGGATTTAGAAAGAAAACATACGTTCTCAGTAGTAGAAGAGTCTATACCTATTACATAGACATTTTCCTTACGATGACCACTGAGAGCAAGTTTCCCATTCTCATTGACCACTGAACATGCTTTCTTGGAAAAGCGTACTTCATAGTCTTTGTCACATAGCTGACTGATGCTTAGAAGATTGTGCTTCAGTCCATCTACGTATGCGACTCTTTTGAAGGTGGTTGTCCCATTGTTGAGGACACCAAACCCTCGGGTATATCCTTTTCCATTTCCACCAAAGGTCACTGAGGGACCTTTCTCTTCCTTGTATTCGGTGAGCAGGTCTTTTTGTCCTGTCATATGTCGGGAGCATCCACTATCGAGATACCAGATGCCCTTTGATCCCTGCAAACATAAGGAAGATTAAGCTTTGTTTGGTACCCACTTTTCAATGGGTCCTTTAGGGTTAGTGGAGATGGAAGGTTCAACAATCTTTACAGGAGATGAAGATTCAACTTCAGTGGTAACCTTCACTTTGGTTAATTTCTTAACCTTAGTGGTATTCTTCACCTTGGTCTTTTTCTCAGCTTTGGTGACCTTCTCAGCCTTGGAGGCATTCATCTTCACTTTAGATGTTTTATCAGCTTTAGTGGAAGTTGGACATTTGCTAGCAATATGGTCAGTAAATCCACAGTGATAGCATTTTCTATATTTGAAGGTGGTTTTAGGACCATGAGTAACAGGTTTTGAGAATTTTAAATGAGCAGGGCCAGCTCCAAGAATGCCTTTAGCATGACATCTGGGAGGAATTTTCATTTCTTCAGATCTCTTAGGCTTAAGATCAATCTTTAGCTTTGGAGGACAGAGATCAAAGATTTCTATCTCAGAGTTAGAGGATCGATTTACTGAAGGTTTTGAAGGAACTTTCAGCTTAATTTGCTTTCTTGGTGGCCTTCTGAGAATGGAAAATGGATTTTCCTTTATCTGCAGTCTTAGAGCCTTTAGATGTTTCCTCAGGGATAGGATTAGTAGAGAATGAAGAAGAGCACCGAGCATAAGAAGTGTCATGGATAGAAGAGACGAACGTTCCAAACTTAAGCATGGAACTATCTTCTTTAGGCTCATCCCGTGGTTTCCAAAAACCAAGACCAGTTCTATCACTGGCAGGGATCTGAGCACTTATAATCTCAGTGATCTTTGTTGAGGATTTACACCATCCTTCAACAGTAGCCTTCTCTGCTTTTAGAGCAGCGATGGCTTGTTCGTGTTCTATGCTGATGATTTCATTAACAATAACTTGATCTTTCAAACTTTCCTCTAAGAGAGTCAGTTCTCTGATATTTTCATGACATTTCTCTAGTTGTTCAGTTAAATCAATGTTTTTGTTCTCAGCTAGAGTTTTGCCATTTAGAGCATTGTATAGATCAATCGTCAGCACATCAACAGCGCGACTTCTCTCTGATTTAGATAGAGAGGGATTAGTAGATATGGATACCTGAGATGATATGTAGCTCATGGAAGTTTCTGGAGATTCTTCCACTTCTTCTTTAATCTCGTCCATGAGACAGAGATTAACGACTTCTTCTTCATCAAAACTTGATTCTTCTGATTCAGCCCAGTCATGTTCTTCAGCGATGAGACCTTTACCTTTTCGCATATAGTTTTTCAACTTTTGATATTTTTCCTTGAGCTTCAGGTATTTGTCATCGCTGGTTCTTCTGGTGGTAGAAGGTTTGAAGACTTTCTCTGACCTGCACTCACTTGCAAAGTGTCCAATCTTTTCACAGTTAAAGCAAGTAGCAGTAGCCTTATCAACAGGGGTTGATTTTGGCTTGTCAGTGAGAGAGAGAGAGAGAGAGAGGCTTATTTCTTCTAGAATTGCTCTTTCTTGCAAATCTATTAAAAGAGTTTGTCAAGAGTGCTAAGGACTCATCAAACTCTGAAAGATCAGTGTCTGATAGTTCCTCAGATTCAGAATCTAACTCAGTGATAGTGAGAGTAGATCGCTGAGATGGAATTATCTCTGAAGAGACTAAAGCAACAGGAGTGCTTTTGGAGTCTTTAGAATCTTTTACAAGATTCTTCTTCAGTAGATTTGATTGCTCATAGTTGAGCAATATTCCATACAAGGTGCTAAGAGAGAGAGAATTTAAGTCTTTTTTCAGCTTGAGACACATTGAATAACTGTCCTAACTTTTAGGTAGACATTCTAAGAATTTAGTCAAGACCTCAGAATTAGAATAGGTCCTGCCATTAGTTCTTAGATCAATGATTAAGCAGTTAAACCTATGGTGAACATCGGAAAGAGATTCGTTCTTACCAGAGATGAAACTTTCATACTGACGTACCAAGTTAATCTTTCGAGTTTCTTGGACTTCAGTGGTGCCTTCATATTGAACACATATAGTGTCCCACATTTCCTTGGAAGTTTTAAGATGCATGATGGAATGGAAAGCTTCATCAGGCAGAGCCATAGAGATAATGGTTTTTGCCTTTGCATCTAGACCTACTTTTTTTTTGTCTTCATCACTCCACTGTCTTATTTCCTTAAGAGCATAACGCTCAGGGACAGCAGGAGTGGTGGTAGTAGCGGGAATGACAACTATGATTGTGAAAGGTTCATAGGGTCCATTTGCTAAATAATCAGGTATAGTAGGGTCTACACCTTCTAAAAATAGCATCATTCGATTCTTCCATAGAGCAAAGTTATCTCTGCTAAATCGAGGAGGTTTAGAAACTGAACCATTATCATAGTAGTTTGTGTTTGTGTTAAGTGCCATTTAGAATAGCAAGGAAGAGAATAAAGCAAGATCTTGTTTATTAGATTAAACAGTCTGCTCTGATACCACTTGTTGGTCCCGAAGGTGCTTAACAAGTTTGTAGAAGGGGGGGATGAATACAAACACATAATTTAAGGTTTAATAAATTGTTTATTGATAAATCAAATACAATTTACAAGTCTGTTGCGGAATAAGATTAAGTATAACTCAATCTAAACAAACTTAAGAAAACACTAAGATGGTTGCACAAGAATATAGAGAAAGGGAGATGAGAGATATAGAAAACAGGGGTTTCTATATTTTAGAAAGATGAAGGCTTCAGAAGAGACTTTCTTCAGATGGAGAGGAAATCTTTCTATTTATACCCTATGCATTAAATGCATGGCAGGGCACTTTACACGTGTCCTTCATTGATTGGCAGAGAGGGTCTGAATTTGGGAGACATGTTTTCGGCCGTATCATGAACAGTGTAGTTGACAGAGTTGTTGTACGATTTGTGGCAGAGGTATGTCCGTTTTGACACATTGTACTGGGTGTGCAAGGGAAAGACAAAAGAGACTTGAGGCATAAGCTAAGTGATCATCGATCACTGAATATCTCTTCCTTTAGAGATACAAAGAAGTTCAGCTATCGCTGAAGCTTTTCCTCAGGATTCTTCGCGTATGAGTAGATTTGTCTTTGCTTCACTGATATCCGCATCAGGTCACTAGTAGACTTGTCTTTGTTCAGCAGCTTCGTCTTCGATTCAGCTATGAACATTTGTTGACGCGGTACTTGTCTTCAGGGATTACGTCTAACTGTACAGTTTACATCAGAAATTATCAGCAATACTGAACATACTCAGTATTGAATCGCTGATAGTGAAACACTAATACATATGAATGTTTGCAAGAAGGATCATCAGTGATAACTGAACAAACTCAGTCTGATCGCTGATGATGAAACACTAATACATATTGTTTAAACGTAATTTTCACTAAGTATAGAAGTGGGTCTTTATCAAATCACTGAGAGAGTTTGGATCACAGATGTTGTGGTATCAATTGTAAGTTCCAAGTCCCAAAATATACAAAAACATCAAGACATCAAAAGAATTTGGATTACACTATTGATCTCTATGTTTTGTTCAAAGTTATGAAGTAGAGTCTCTAATACTGCTGGGAGAAAATTAATAATAAAGTAGAATCTGGACTCTACTTGTAATTTTAAACGAAACAAAAGGACCAAAATTGTAATCCACTCTATAAATAATAAATTGATCAAATGATCGAAGATCAAAGCAATAACAAATGGCAGGAGATGTAAATTACAAATTAACGAATATAGCATGTTAATATAAATCAAAACCAGATGAAACACAATTATCGAGAGAGAGATTGAGAGAGAGAGCAATGGAAAGATGGATCACTGACGAAACCTGCAACTCATTTTATTTAAGAAATTTTTATTATTTTGATATTTATTTTTTATCATATGTAATATAATCTATACTATATTATAAAGATAACATAAAAAAAAACTCTTAAAAACAAGTATTAAAGCTTAATGTACCACTATTTAATGCTAATTACTTAAAAAACAGCCATAAAAGCTGTATGTACTACATTTAATGTTATTCATTAATTTTCAATCATTATCTCTAACCATTTTAACTCCCCTAAAATCATTTCCCACTTTAACTCCCCTAAAATAACTCTCAGCATATTTTAGATATAAAAAATCTAAAATATAATTAAAAAATCTTACAGAATATTTTATAAAAAAAAATTATATTATTAAACCAAAATAAATTATATTATATTATTAAGTCTAAATTAAACAAATTTATATAAAAAAATCATTATCACTCTCTCACAACCATCCAAAATCGTAATGTAAATTGACAAAAAACAGAAAATAAAATGAAACATTAAAATCGTGATGTATCTAGTTGCATTGCACAAATACACTTCTAGTCATCGTTAATGTTATTATTATGTTTTATATTTTAAAAAAATAGGTACTATTTTTAATCTTTTTAAGGTTTCAGTAAATGGAAAATGTGTGACCGTTTATAAATCATGTACCTATTTATAATTGAGGAATAAGTTGGTTTATATTTATAGATTTATAATACATGTAAGAAAGAGAAATTTTAAAGTGACTAAAAAGTAAACTAAAAATGCTTATACTTCTGTCCTACCAATTCTTTTTAGGGAAAAATTGCATTAAAACGGAACCAACTTTGAATTGATTTCTATTTTAGGAAACTAACTTTCAAAATTATCATTTTAAGATCTACAACAAACTTTTCGTATATTTAAGGGTCTCGTTTAGCTGTTGAATAGGTAACCGGTAACAACAAAATGACATGGCATAAAGATAAAAAAGAATTTAAAAATAATAGAAAATGCATGTCATTTATAAAATAAAATCTAGCCTCCTCCAAACCTCCATTCTCCGGCCACCATTCTCCTCCTTTTTCACCTTTCCGACCTAAGATCCCATGTCATCTAAACTCTTCCATTTATGTTTTTCATCAATTTCTTAACCTTAATAAATATAAAACCCACAAAAATCCTCAAAGATTTACCAGAAACGCTTTCTCCCCTTTATTAATCTGCAATAATCCTCATTGATAAATCTCAAAACTTCAAAGAAAAATCGAATTTTTACATGAAGAAAAGTCTTAGGGCCAAAGAAGAAGGAATATGAATGAGAAGAATAGCGTTTGGATTTAGTTGACGAAAAAAAAAGGTGATGACGGAGGTCTAAAATTGCAGATACCCATAAATTAACTCGCCGGAAGTGTTTAATCACATATGATCACATGACCTGTATGTATGTTTAATCATATATGATTAAACGTCTATGTATTGTCAATATAACATGTATTTAATCATATATGATTAAGCTTGTGTATCATATGTGATTAAACACTTATCGCCTCTAGCAAAATGTTTAGCTTCTTGTTTGAACCAAAAGATTTGTATTTTATATTGCTTAATTTACAACCCAAAACTAATAGAAATGCAATGTTTTAAGATGTAAATAGAAGAAATATTCAAGAGTTTGGTTTGCCATTATAGTTATTGAAAAAACGGTTTGTTTTGATTATTCGACGGTGCGTGTGCATGTCTCCATCCATCTGCTGATTTTGAAGTTAATTTCAAGAAACGCCTTCACTTGGGATTCATGGATTATTTTTATTACAAAGACAAAATCAAGAATTATCTTAATTAATACTCTTTTGGTACTTTTTACTCAACAGTAGTAGTATTAAACACTTGTAGCATACTGATTTTGTCACCTGGTCTTTGGATTTTGAGATCCGGTTATTGAAACCGCGTTTTTGAAGTCGATCATTGAAGGAGACTCTTGAAGTTGGTCAAAGACGAGGGAAAAGGTAATATGTCATTAATTTCTTTGATTTTGTGATCTGGGATGCTGAATAAATCTTGTCGATTGATCTGGGGTTTTAAAGCGATTTTTTCTCCTGTAGCTGTGATGGTTTGCACTGAAGGTGTTCGGTGATTTGTCTCTGAGAATGTGTTTTCTTATGAGACATGTTTTTGTTTTACATTTCAAGACTTAAACTTGAAGAGACCTAGCTAGGGAGTTGAACATTTTGGGATATATATATATATATATATGTATGAGAAATTTACAGCTTAGATTATATATTTGCTTTTGGTGTTGCGACGTACGTACCAGTAGTTATTTGTAGTTTTGGGATTGTTGTATTTATGAATGGCAAGCTTTTCACCGTCGCCCAACTCTCCACCTGTCAGCGATCCTCCATTGCAGCCGAGTCCTCCAGCAGCACCCACCTCTACTTCTCCTCCTATACCATCCAATCAGTCCTCACCCCCTTCAACAACAGCCCCTCCTCCTTCCACTGACCTTCCTTCTAATCCTCCATCATCACCTCCACCAGCTAGTCCCCCACCACCATCAAGACCGCCCTCATCTCCACCTGTTTCATCCAGTCCTCCACCCAATTCTCCACCCCCACCATCTTCTATTCGACCACCCAATTCTTCACCCCCACAATCTTCTATTACACCATCCAATTCTCCACCCCCACCATCTTCTATTCCACCATCCAATTCTCCACCGCCAGCATCCCCTGCATCACCAACTAGGTCCCCACCCCCTACATCCCCTCCACCATCTAATCCACCACCACCACCTAGTTCACCTCCATTAAGTCCACCATCAAGGTCACCTCCACCATCAAGATCAGTTCCACCTCAACCACCACAAGGTAATTCGCCTCCACCAACAAGTCCACCTGCACCATCACCACCTAGTTCACCTCCATTGCCATCTTTAAGTCCATCATCAAGGTCACCTCCACCATCAAGATCAGTTCCACCTCAACCACCACAAGGTAATTCGCCTCCACCAACAAGTCCACCTGCACCATCAATCTTGAGGCCTCCTCCACCAAGTACAAATTCATCATCACCACCAAGATTAACACCTCCCCCTCCCAAATCCCCTTCTACAAATTCATCAGCACCTCCAGTAATAGTAGCCTCCCCTCCTCCATTTACATTATCACCTCCAGATGTCTTAATACCACCCCCAGGCAACACGAATAACAATGATTCAAGTCCCAATCCACCATCCAACAATGGAGGCATTGGTACTGGAGCTGTAGTTGGTATTGCTGCAGTACTAGGTGTCTTCCTGCTTACAGTAATCATAGGAGTTTTGTGGTGTTTGATCAAGCGAAAGAAAAAGTTTGCACGACACAATGAACTCTACATTATGCCGACGTCAATGGGCAGTTCACCAGCATCAGGTAAGAATATATTCATTATCGTATTGAATCTCATGTATACTTGTAATTTTACAACATTGGGTTAGGACCACCAATACATCGATAAGTTCATGTAGCAGTTTGACAATGGGCATGGACGGGGATACAAAGTGCTGAATATTCTAGAAAAGACTACAATGCATGCTCAAGAGATTTGATGCATTTGCATAAGTTTGAGAAGGTTTATGATTTGTGACAGATTCAGGTCTACTAAAGATACAAACATCAGCAGTCCAGAATGGAAACCTATCTGCCAATGACTTTGTATACACTCAACAGGATCCTGGTGGATTAGGGAATTCGAGACCACAGTTTTCATATGAAGAGCTTGCCAAGGCTACAAATGGGTTCTCAGCACAGAATCTTCTAGGTTCAGGTGGATTTGGTTCTGTTTACAAGGGATGCCTAGCTGATGGGACAGAAGTAGCAGTAAAGGAGCTAAAGATTGGAGGTGGACAAGGGGAACGTGAGTTCAGTGCTGAGGTGGAGATTATCAGTCGAATACACCACCGTTATTTGGTTTCACTTGTAGGTTACTGCATCTCTGAGAACAAGAGGTTGCTTGTCTACGAATATGTCCCTAACAACACACTTTACTTCCACCTTCATGGTAACCAACTTTTTCCTTTTCCTGATGAACCACATATTTTACCTGAGCATGCTTTGCTGATTGTTTCTAGTTGTCAATAACTTGCATGGACAACTCATTTGACTTATTTTGTCTTTGAGTTTCCCTTCTTATAGGAAGTTTAGTCCCCTCAAGTGTTCTTTCTATGATATTTGCACTTATTTAATTATGTCATGATTACCTTTTGCAGGGTCAGAGCTGGTTTTAGATTGGCCGACTCGTGTAAAGGTTGCTTCTGGTGCAGCCAGGGGTATTGCTTATCTCCATGAAGACTGTAAGTGCTGAGCTTCTCATTTTCTTGAGTTTTATGGGCAGACTTTATGACTTTTGACATGAATGCATAGGAAAGATATAATGGTTGATGGTTCAGTTGGACTTTTCTGTCGTCCCTTATCAGATATGTCCATTTAAAACAACTTTGGTCAAACATCGTGACTATCCGATTTCTAATCACATCCTAAGTTAGAAGATTACCACTTTAGAATATAAAATGCATATAAAATTTTCGTTTTCCATTCCTGCATCCTAGACATGCGCTTGAGCATAACCTCCTATCATGTTAGGTGCTTGTTTATGGTTAAACATTGCAGGATTACTGAAATTTAGTCTCCCCAAAATCGGGTACCGTGAGGCTATGAGCTCTGATTATGATCTAGGGTTTTGCTTCAAATATGTTTGTGGCTGCATAATAATATAGTCATGGCATAGAGTAGCTTTAGCCATGAACTAGAAAATATAGAACATTATAATGTGAAAATAATGGTTAAAGACAGGACATTTGTTGAATCTTAGTTGATTTGTAAGGTTTGCACAATTCTTCATCCCTTTATTCGCTTTTATTGTTATACAGGTCATCCACGAGTTATTCATCGGGATATCAAATCATCAAATATTTTATTAGATAAAAACTTTGAAGCTCGGGTATGCCCTTCTATTATCAATTTCATTGTTTCTGTACTCTTGTGTTCAAGAATTGGTTTTCCAGCTTAGATATTTGTTTAATTCCTTACTTCACAGGTTGCTGATTTTGGGCTTGCAAAATTAGCTGCAGATTTGAACACTCACATAACAACACGCGTCATGGGAACTTTTGGGTATATAATACTCCATCTCTCATTTGATTAGGGACATAGTTCAATTGAAATGTTTGACTACTAGTCAAATATCTAAAATACATATCAGTAATAACGACATAAGAAATCTTATGGATCAACAACACTGCTATCAATACTTTGTAATGATTAATAATGGGCAAAGGGGAATTTTGGATTCAAAATTTGTCAAACAGAAAAAAAAAAAAAGCTGCCTTTATTTTGGGACATCCAAAAATTGTTACATTTATTTTGGCGCAGGGGAGTATTATAAACTTTTCAACTCTTCAAATTACCACTTCTCCCTCTGTTTTTTATTGAGCTTTCAATGGTTTCCGTTTCAGATACATGGCACCTGAATATGCTTCAAGTGGCAAGTTGACAGAGAAATCTGATGTTTTTTCCTTTGGTGTGGTTCTCTTGGAACTAATCACTGGACGTAAACCTGTGGATGCATCTCAACCTTTGGGGGATGAGAGTCTTGTTGAGTGGGTAAGTTACTGCCATACTGGATATTTTCTTTTCCTGATAACATGGTTCCTTTTGTCCAACTTGTTTGGGCATACATAGGATACCACATTCCTCTGAACATTTTTACGTGCGAATATGGAGCGCATTAGTGAATCTCTTTGAGAAATAAACAATGTTCTAAAAAAACTCGCCGCATAGCCGTCATGATGCGCCATGGCACCAAGGCTTGTGTCTCACGCCACGTTAAGCCCGTGGCATGCCATGGCCTAATACACAATTTCGTAATGCAATATTTGATTTTTATTTACGTTTTAATGTCTTATTTGCAAGTTTTTTAATATATACTATAATTTAACTTGCTTATTACTATTGACTCATTGAGTAACACTACATATGTTTTTATATATAATGATATATATATATATATATGAATTAGAAAAATGACGCCATATGTCACGCCTTGAAAACGCCATGGCTTCGCCGTGGCTCCTAAGGCTTGAGGCTTGGCCTTGCCACCACGCCACGCATCACGCCATTTAGAACCTTGGAAATAAATATCTGTTATTGTTTTGAACTTGAACTTAAAAAACTTCCATGAAAGATTTATATCAGTATATTACCCATATAATATGGCATTCGAGTTTTTTTGTTTTATAGGTTGGCATTTCAATTTTTATAGAGCATACAGAAAATATTGATTCCATCCACAAATACATGATTGTCAACAATGAATGTACACAAACACATAAATCCCTATGTATAACCGGTGTATCGTGCCTACAGAGAAAAAGTAAGTACGGTGGTACAAATTCAAATGGCTTACCTTGCTACCTACCATGTCACATTTCACAAATTAGCAACTAAGCTATTCATACCCAAACAAAGTCACTAATTAAGACAGGCCACGAATTGTGTTACATTGTCATTTGTACTTCAAGTAAGCCTAGTGTAACACCCTCATTTTCACCCTGAAGGTGTTACGTCCTCCTCAACATACTAATCCTTGTTCAATGTAGATATCATCATTAAATACAATGAAACTCCAATACTGAAAACAAATCTCATAGCTGAAGTCTTTACAACTGAAAACCAAATGTCTATCACCTCTAGTCCGTCCCATACTGAACTAGACATAATAACATAAACATAAATACTGAAAACGTTGAATACTGAAAATAAATGAAATCTAGCTGGCCTAGACCTTCCTCTTGCTCTTGTCCACTCCTAATATTTCTGCTCCTGAGATATACACGACTAGTCACCTAATAAGCTTAGTAAGTTCGTGGTTTCGTGCAACATTAATGCACATACTAAAAACATTGCTCCTTAAATAATTGTTATCCATATAAATCAAGCAGTGAAAACATGCTTACAATTTAAATAAATATTCCCTTTCAATAGATCTCACTTATCCTTGTGTCGCATGGTTCACCATTCTCCCTTGTTTGGTTCAAATGGGAGCTACCTAACCCTTATCGATTGGATCCTTGCAGCCCATACCCGTCTACCAATAATTGCAGGCGTCTTGGTTGGTGAAACCATATGCATACCAAAACCATTTTCTTGCATGCAGTGGCGGAAGCCCATAGGGGCCTTTGGGGGCCATGGCCACTTTGCTATTTTGTGTGCTTAGTAAAAGTTATATTATTAGTGTTAAAAACAAAACAAAATTACTTGGCCCCAGTAGTTTCACTTTCCAATCTGGTGATCTCATTCCACTTCCACTTCCATTTTTTATATGTATATTTTACTTGGTCTACCTCACTTTCTAATCCAGGGATCCACTATCCAACTCCATTACTCTAATTAAAATCTAAATGACACTCTACCTTGAGTTTGAAGTTATTTAGCTCGAGATTTTAATTGATTTTAGATTTCAATCTTTAATGATATTATATTATGCTATGACTACATTAAAATTGTTCGCTTGATTACTTGACTGGTTAATGGAATATGTTAATGAATTATAAATTTATAATGAATCATCATATGTACTTGGTGCTCTTAATTTATGGATTTAGTCATTTCGGGATGATTTGATTTCTTGAATTTCAATATTATATTCACTTTATGGCTGTTTATTTGACTTTTTGGGCTACTCTCAATTGATAATATTTGTTAATTTTATTTGATATGTAGATTAAGATTAAAAAATCAATATACATTCTTTTTTTGTAACACCCTTAAATTTGGAAAGAGCAACAAATTTAAAATTTTCAATAATACCTCCAAGATGGATAAAATCTCTTACGGCAAGTCCATACTTGAAATACGATTCTAGAATTAACCATCAACAAAATGAATGGAGTCTTACATAAAAACTACTTAAAGGTTGGGTGTCACTATACCCAAATACAAATTGCTATTCCCAAGATAAATATGGAAGATTTCACCAAGCTACTTACCCTCGTGCATATATCTAGTACTCATCTCTTCACGGTGTCACTAATACCATACCCCAACCGGGACCTGATGCACATGCCGATAAATAAAAAGGTCAGGCTAACGTCCAGTGAGTTCAAGAGTTTCAACATGAATAAATATATCTTTAAAAGGAAAGAATGCAACTTAAAACATAATCTATACTATATTATAAAGCACGGATAAAAAACTCTTAAAAACAATTATTAAAGCTTAATGTACCGTTATTTAATGCTAATTACTTAAAAAACAACCATTAAAGCTTTATGTACTACATTTAATGTTATTTATTAATTTTCAGTCCATATCTCTAACCAATTTAACCCCTAAAATCATTTCCCATTTTAATCCCCTAAAATCACTCCCATGCATGATTAAATACATGATAAAAATCAAAATTTAAATATAAAAAATCTAAAATATAATTAAGAAAATCTAACAGAATATTTAATGTTTATTTTAAAAAAATTATAGTATTAAATCTAAAATAAATTACATTATTATTAAAATATCGAAAAAAAAATTAAAAACAAGTTTTTATGCATTAAGTATTGTTTATTGATACACATTACTTAAAATTCAAGATTAAAAATATTGATGCATGAGTACAAATTTCTAAAGTTATATGTTTAAATTCATAATAACTATTAAACATAATCAAAACAGAATAAACATCTCAATTTAAATATAAAAAATTAAAATATATAAGATAATAATTGAATTCTAACAAAATATTTAATTTTTTTATATAAAAACATTATATTATTAAACCTAAATTAAACAAGTTTATAAAAAAATCATTATCACTCTCTCAAAACCATCCAAAATCGTACCGTAAATTGACAAAAAATAAAATAAAACCTTAAAATCATGATGTATCTCGCTGCATTGCGCGAGTACGCTTCTAGTCTTTCAAAATGATTTATTTTAAATATGAAAACAACCCGTTTTCCAATGACACATTTTTAAAGATGAACGCCCCAATACAAAACATTCCTTCACGAAGTGATGCAACTCAAAACTCACTCAAAACGTGAGAACGTATCAAGCTTCCAAATAATATAAACAGTAACAAAACTTTATTATGCAAGACATCCAAACACGGTTGAGGCAACAAATCATGTCTAGCTCAGTTGGTTTTCCCAAGGGCGGTAACATCCTTGTGGGGGGGGGGGGGGGGGGGGGTTGTGGATGGTATCCCAATCTACCCGGGTTCGAATCCAAGGGAGTCAATTTGAGGGCATGAGGAGTACCCAGTCCTTGGGCCGGTCCAGTCGTTGACTGGACTGCCCCCCAGCCCAGTCTGGGGCATCCCAGTCTTAGACTGTGGTTGGGCTTTAGGTTCAGCGTAAGCTGGGCCGGGACACCGGCGGATTAGTGGGTTGCCAGTGGATGCCCGATACCGTCGGGGAGGTGTGCGTGCGTGTGTTCGTGGTAGTCGTTCGTTGGTTCGATGCCACTATGCCTTCCAAAAAAAACACGGTTGAGGCATAAAACGCAACCCATAAATCATGGAAAACAATCCATATAAATATAATATGCCACCGAAAACATGGAACTAAAATCCAATACTCACGCGACCATAAAATGGAATGAAATCCAAATATCAAAGCATGGACATTATAATATCCAAAGTACTGTTGGCCGACAACGGGGGAGACCCGTATCCATTGAGAGTGGAGGAACACAAAAGTATGCCACTCATACAACGTTAATCGAATGACACTTCACGACATAAAAGCCCAAGTGTCCCTACGACTCCTTTCTAGCTACACCCAAAGAGACAACTGACCTTAGTGAATATTACCATGAATACCACCAAAGGCCCGACACACTTAGGACTACCTCCAAGGCATTACCTTCAAGCGGCGGAGGCCCCAAACGCCCATTAACACGATAGCACAACCGGACTCAGCCATCCTAGTGTACTCTTGAAAGGTTAAAGTGTACTCTTGAAAGGTTAAGGTCATAAAACATGGGTCCCGGAGTCCAACCCCGCAATCTCCAATTGACCATCAAATAAAGACCGACTTACGTGCCTATGGATCCAATGCAACACAGTCTAAAATTACATGACTACACAAGAATGGCCAACGCACTAGAGCATGTAATTATCATTAATATACAAAAAGATGCATTCAGATTCAAATCTTAAATGGGGCTCTACATTGAGCCATTAAAAACCGGACAAATGTCATCAAGACTCTTTGAAGTCAAAACCGAGCTAAAATGCTCAAAATCCATTTGACCAACAATTTACAGTCCCCAAATAATAAAACGTATTTAAACGGCGTTTACCCAGACACATACCTCAAAGATATGATTAACCTAATACTATCACTAATTGGGACAAACGATCTTCCAAATGGGCTCATACCCTTAAGTTTCCAAAATGTCTCATAACACGGAGACATGCATTTTCGAAAGGGTTTATGAAATCAAATATACCAAAAACTTATAAATCATAAAATAGACTTCATTTGTTCAAAATCACCAAAAATGCATCAATCATGCTATTTACCTATCAAAATATCCAAATCCCAAATATGAGCATTTCATGAGATCAAATTAACCCGTTTACCAAATATGAAAACTTATCAAAATACTCAACACATTGACAATTACCAAGTAAAACATATTTCTACTTCAAAATACACATTTTTGCATGTACAGTGTTTTCACAAAGCAACTTGAACTCACTTTGCTAGATTTAGACTAAATCTAGATTTTTCCCCAACTTGAGCTCCTTTGAAGAAATTTGAATCCTCAAGCCAAATCTTCCAAAACCTAAATCCATAAATTTCCAACCATAAATATTCATAGCCAACCATTTAGAGTCGTTCCCCAGACATTTTTATATGAAGATCTCAACTTATCCCGAAACCCTAATTTCCATAGATGAAGAGAAGAGAGGATTGCCTTAACCAAACTTGAATCCACCAACAACATACTTCTAGGGTCTCTAAAATGACCTCACACTTTAATTCTTCAAAAGAAATGAAGAGGGTTTGGTGAAACCCTAAAAGCTTAAGGATCCTTGAAATGGAAGTGAGGGTGAAGAATCCTTAGTATTGCTCCCAAATCTTAACATTGAAGAGGTCTAAACTTGAAAGAGTAGGGGAGATGGAGCCTTGGATGCAACCCAAATCGACATTTGTGAGGGTTGGAAAGTTGAGAGAGTTTAGGGTATAATGGATGAGAAGTTATGAAGAAGATCACCAAAAAATCGGACTTAAAAGCCTCCTGGAGCCCGCGACTGTCACTATCGCCCGTCACAATTGCTGGGTTTGTACCGCGGGTACTCCCCTTTCAGCGACTATGCCCAACGATGGTGACCACTGTCACAGTCGCGGGCATACTTGCACAAAACGTACCGAGCGCCCCTTCAGGCCAACGACTATGCCTGGCAATTGTGCCCCTTGGCACTGTCGCCGGGCACTGTCGCCCGATGCTTCTCGGCCCGACATTCGACACTTTTTCGCTTCTGAAAGTCCTCGATCCGCTGAGCGTTTCACATAAAGCATTAACCCATTCTTAACTACTAACCAAGACTTTTCAAGGGCCATAGGAATGTTCTGTTCATCTTAGTAACATTTCGGGTGTTACAATCCTCCCAACCTTAGAATGATTTCGTCCTCGAAATCTATTTCTCACACAAGGCGTTTCGTTAACTCCTTCATCACTTATTGGGTTTCCTCGGTCCATAAAGAGGTAATAAGCTGATCATAGATCTCAATGATGTCATTCTCCCAAAACGACCGTCTCCCTTCCCAAGGAATTGTCTCTAATCCATTTCATCCTTGAGCTAAAACTCGATGACTTCTTGACGTAACTGCCATACTGATTTTCATGAAGACTCTCACATCCAATATCCGCCTTCATACGTTACTCTTATACTAGAGTGAACGTCGAACCTTACTGGAACAATTTCTAACCATACGATCTCGGTTGCCTCCCAACCTTATGTGACACGTACTACCTCGAAGGCAGCTTGTGACCTCAACTTCTCATTGACTAATTCGTCCTAGCTCAACACGATTATGAATCCGTAATCTGATTATCGCCAGTCACAATCGTCGGGCTTTTACCGTGGGTACTCCCCTTTCAGCGATAATGCACTGTGATAGTGCCCACTGTCACAGTCGTGGGCATACTCGCACAAAACGTACCGAGCGCCCCTTCAGGCCAGCAACTATGCCTGGCGATTGTGCCCCTTGGCACTGTCGCCGGGCACTGTCACCCGATGCTTCTCGGCCCGACATTCGACCCTTTTTCGCTTCTGAAAGTCCTCGATCCGCTGAGCGTTTCATGTAAAGCATTAATCCATTCTTAACTACTAACCAAGACTTTTCAAGGCCATGGGAATGTTCTGTTCATCTTAGTAAAATTCCAGGTGTTACATTTTTCAAAAGAAAACATGTTTATTCTTCTTAAAATCCTGAAAAGACAACACATTTAGATAGTACTGTTACATCTATGCTCCGTTTATTGAAAACTCTTCTAAAAGAGCTCAAAACAAAATGTATTGATATTGATCTTAGTACTAGAACGAGATCTTGGTTGCCTCAAATTTATGAATATCCTATTGATCCACAAGACACAAATCAAATTTAATGTCTTGTTTTAAAGTTTTAACAAATCAAAGTTAGTGTTCTGTTTTAAAGTTTTAATATCTTATAACTTTGCAGTGTATTTTTTTTTTGTGTTTTTGAAAATATATAAGAGATTAGGTACGGCCCCTACGGTTATTAGACTTGTGTTCCTCCCTTGCTTGCATACATAAATAACTATTCCTCATGCACATGCTAAATGAAATAGAACATTTAAAACACAGAGCATGTACATCTCTTCATACGATACTGCATACATGTAATATATATATATATATATATATATATATATATATATATATAATAAAAGACATGTATCGCATACTGCTCCTTTACTGAAAACAAACATCACATACTAGTCCTTGCTACAAATACCATTTGATACATAGGCATACATCCATTTAAGTTGCATGAAACTCGCATGGTAGGGTATCACAATCTAAAACTGATCCTACATTTGCATTCATACCTGCATTCCTAAACACACCCTAACATGTTCCAATTGGACTATACTGGAACAAAATAATTCCATCATCGAATACGTTACAAAAACCAAAGTTTAGCATAAGAATTTTACCTTCAAATGTGGTGATTTCTTCTCTTGACTTCACCGCTTCTCCTTGCTTCAGTGGTGTTCCAAGAACACTCTCAAAACTCTCCCTTTCCTCTCTAAATCGTGAATGGAGAGAAATTAAGATGGAATAGTTTTTATACTCGAATCATTCATTTGCTCCTTAAACGGGATTGAAATCTCTCTTAATAATTATCACCATCAAATTCTCCGTTCCATAATGTCTAGATGAAAATTGAATTAATTTATTATTATAACTTCTCAATAAAATTCCAAACTTTCATAATTGACACTTTGGCCTTGCACCAAAATACTTCATAAATATTCATCAGTGGTACTTGTAGTATTTATTACAAATATCCCCTATTTTGGGGTGTTACACATGGTCTTTCGCGAAGACAATTGTTATAATATTTGCATGGTTAGGACAAAAGGAATGGGTGTATATGTCAATAGAGAACTTGGAAGTAACGAGGAACCAATCCTGTTCTCTTTTTAGAATACATCCATCTAAGTGAACTAGCAAGGAACTCCATTTTAACAAAATTATTATTTGTTTGTTTGAATTGAACTATTGTTTTGCGTTCACCTATCAATCCCAACTCCTCATGTAGCCCCATCCGTGGTGTTCAAAAGGGTATATGTATTTACGCGCTCCTCACTGGTGACTAACTACACAGGAAAACTCCCTCCATAGCAAAAGGCAAAGAGATTGAGATATTGTTTCTTTGGAAAGAACCCCTTTTCCCCCTAACCTGTCGCTTTCAGTTGTGCTTTCTATTTGTTTTACTAGCCCTTTTTGCAAGCAGGGGGTCTTCTCGGAAACAACCTCCTTGTCTCTTGAGACAGAGGTAAGGTCTGCATACATCCCCCCCCCACACACACACAAATAAATAAATAAATAAATAAAAGAAACCAACCTACAGGTAGGATATATTGGATTTGTTTGGTTTGGGTTTCTTTGGAAAGATTATGTGAAGTTTATGAATGTGAAAGATGGTCGTGACCTTCCTAGTCTATATGTATGGTCCCTCTGAATAATAGTAGAATTGTATGAAGTTGTTTTATCCTCTGAAAAGCTTAAATGGGATATAGCGATTGATTTCCGGAGAAGAAAACATGTTAGAATTTCAATGTAGCATTTCAACTTCAATGGTGTTAAAAATCTACAGTTGCAGTTAAGAGATCAATTCAAAAGTTCTCAAACTATCAAAGTTTTTATTTACAATTTTCCTAACTCAACATTTGAAATCTGATATTTCAGGCTCGGCCTCTTCTTAGTCATGCAATTGAAACAGAGGACTTTGAAGGGTTGGTTGACCAAAGGCTCGGTACCAACTATGTTGCAAAAGAGATGTTTCGAATGATTGAAGCTGCAGCTGCATGTGTACGACACTCTTCGAATAAACGGCCCCGCATGGGACAGGTACTTCTTCTCAATTCTGCATCTCAAAATACATTTTGTTGCCAAATACTTGCATACTTCCCAATTTTACCCTTATTAGATGAAAAAATCAGTATCTTCAGCAAGCATTTGTTAGAAAGTTTGACTTCATTATCAATCTTTTCCTGAAATTGTAAACAATGCATACCAATTTAGAAATTGAAAAGTAGTCCATTTTGACCTCAAAGTCAAAAATTAGCAATCTTTCCTGATATACTATTATGAATCCATACGAATTTTGAAGTTAAAAAATAGTCGATTAGACCTCAAGGTAAAAAATTGCTTTCTTTGTGGCGAGACAAATTAAATATAATTCGGTTATAACACGTCTCAGATTGTGAGAGCTTTCGAGAGTATGGAGACCGATGATCTAAGCAATGGGATGAGAGTTGGAGAAAGTGAAGTATTTAACTCTGCACAACAATCTGCAGAGATTAGGCTGTTCCGGAGAATGGCTTTTGGCAGTCAAGATTACAGCACAGATTTTTTTACTCAAGGTAGCTATGGTCATAATAGTAATGAAAGGTAAATACGAAGGGTTGTGTCCATTTCACCGCCCAGAGGGTTTAACCCACGAGCCGAGTTCGTGTCCGTTCAGGTTATGGCTGGTTTTGAGGGAAAATATTCAAAGCTGTGATCAGATTTTGTAAGTAGATTCCATAGCCAGATGCTGTATATTATGCACATTCTTCTTGGCTGCACATTTTTGGTTCCTGTAAGTAACACAAGTGATCCATTATTTTGGTTTATTTATAACAAGTGCAGTTCTCATTTGTATCATATAAATGATCTTTAGGTCTGTGTATGCTCTTGTTTTTTGCGTTTGGTACACGAACAGGACCGGACTGGTGAGAGTGAAGCAGGTTGACGAAAGAATTTTAGAAAGTTTTAGGGTTTTAATTTGACATGGGTAGTTTGGTAATTTACCAATCTTATCTCATCTTCTTGGTTTTTGTTCCTTCTATTTTGTGGAACAAAAAAATGCATTTTTTCCGACTTAGTGTTGTCTTGTACCAGTCTAATGTCATGCCAAACATGTTCACTTGGTTGTATTTTACATGAAATCATTCAAACTTGTTAACGACATAATGTTTTTGCAAACTATATTCACTAGCATAACAAAAAACCGAACTATTATTTATCATATCTCAAATTGGTTTGTTGCATCACGTTAACGAAACGATACGATCCAAATATTTAATCCATTAAAGAGACAAGATCCGTCCTAGAATCAACCAAAAATTGGGTTGAAGGTAACCCAACATTGGAAGCAATTCAATAAAGGAAAGCTATGGCACTATTCTATTGACACCACACATGTTTGCTTACACTCTACTCTTTGTTTCCAAGATTTTAAGGCCATCTTCCAAGAAAAGAAGGAACCCATTTTCATCACAAGAAAATGAGTTCTCTTTCTCCTCCCATTTCGACCCATGGAGCGGCAAGATTGGAACATGATCGGTGCCGATTGTATCGTTTTATCATGTTGTTGCCAATGCTTGCTCCTACAACTCCTCGTGTTCGTCTTGCTCAAACTTCCCGCCAAACTGCTCAAGAAAACGAAATTGTATATGAAGAGGAAATTCGGGAAGGGTGGGAAGATGGTGAGAATGAAAGTGGCTCGGTGTGCAGAGGAAGTTGTCGGGCGTAAAAAGGCGAGAGGGTTGATGAGGGTTCGAGCTCGAACGGAGAATTTTCGAGTAGATGGTTTTGGGGGGTGTATGGAGGAGGTTGAGGAGGTGTTGGAAGAGTTGTCTACAAAGGGTGAATTTGGATTTGGGAGTTTTTGGAGAGGAGATGATGATGAAGTTATGGAAGTTCATTTTCCAATTTGTCTTGTAAATCAAGAAATTGGGCATCCTCATCATGTATTTGGTCCTTTTAAAGCTACATCGAGCAATGGTAGATCCAGAACCTCTGACAATTAGGGGCACTCATTAGACGTTGAGAGTAAGACCGTCAACACGACTCGTTAAACAGAGGTTTTTTTTAATACTGTCTTAAGTCAGAGTCATAGGGAGCACTTGCCCCCTCTCAATCCGCCCCTATCAACGAGTATTTTGATTTAATAATTTTGGGTTTGAAATACAATCTATTTATTTCGACCGTCTGACTAAACAAAAACAACTCGTAATTAGCATTTTGTGGATTCTTGGTTTGATACTTTACTTTGATTACACATGTACTGTTGCAATGCTTTATGATTGACAAAAATAATGCTACAAGACTTACAAAATAATGGACAAAATCGGGTCGATCCAATCAAATCAATTTTTTTAATACTTGGTACCAATTTTACCTGATAAAAATGTTTTCAACCTGTGTAAATCGGTTAATTTGATGAGACATTTCTCCATGCAATCAAGAAAGACAATATGACAACTTAAAATCGACCTCATCAAAAGTTAATGTATTTGTTATCGGTCAAAAGAGTAGAAAATAGACCGATACTGAACATCTTTAACAATAATTGAGAAATAAATCGTCATTATAATAAACAAAAACTAAACCAACTTTATTACATTTTACAACTAAAAGCTAATATATGTATTCTTGCATTTATGCATGAACAAAATGCAATAAATTACAAATCATGTCTAGCTCAGTTGGTTTCCCCAAGGACGGTAACATCCTGGGAGGGGTTGTGGATGGTATCCCAATCTACCCGGGTTCGAATCCAAGGGGAGTCATTCTGAGGGCATGAGTACCCAGTCCTTGGGCCGGTCCGGTCGTTGACTGGGCCCCCCAACCCAGTCTTAAGATTGTGGTTGGGCTCTAGGTTCAGCGTAAGTTAGGCCGGGACAACGGCGGATTAGTGGGCTGCCCGTGGATGCCCGATACCGCCGGGGAGGTCGAGATCAAAGATTTAAAACTTTCATGGTTTGGCGGTTGGGGTTACCTGAATGCATAAAAGGGATATTTCGCTTCTAATTTCATGATGTTCTAAACCCAATAATTTAACGGAAAAAGTCTAAAAAAAAACTCAATGGAGTTTAATGTTTGGAGTGGTTAAGTTCTTATCGTAGACAATTCTTTTTGTACAAATAAGTTTTTAGACATTTTAAAACACACTAAATAAATCCTTAGACGTTTAGAAATCTATTAAATACATTCTTATTACTTAAAAATGTAATTTGCAACCTACATAATAGATAAAACTACAAATTGAAAAAAAATATATACATGTCACATACTTTATCCCCTACAAATCAAAATATGGGGAAATTAACTAAAATAGACAATCTCATGAATCAAATTTATTTTTTAAGAACTTTTGAAAGTCTCTTTTCAAAATAGTCAAGGTTTACACATATATATATATATTTTTTTTTTTTGGCGTTAAGAATTGTTTTTGGCAAAAAAGTAAAAAATTTAGAAAGCATTAATTTGTTATTTAATTTACTTTATATCTTCTACTTTTTTTTTCTTCATTTTAACCATTTATTATATTAACATACATAATTGTATATTAACTAAAATACATCAAAAAAATGTTTTTTTTACAAAGTACACCATTATAATTGTCACGTCAATACGTTTATAATGAGCCTAATATTGAATATTTTGGATTTAATCTCATACTATTAAGGCTATGTTTGGCAAAAAAAAGTTAGTTTATAAGCTAGGTTTTTTTCTGGTACATGTTTGGATGACCATAAACTAGCTTATTGAAAAACTATTCATAGTAGTGATTTGAATTATAAGCTAGTTTGCCAAACAATGCCTAAATATCATAAATACGTATGAATTATATTTAATATTTACCATTTCTATCATTTAGTTTATTTATTTAATAATATAAGATTAATCTGTAACTATAAAGGTATAAAGTGTAAGTATTAAAAATAATTCGTACATAATTATGATACTGAATAATATAAGATTAAATTCAAAAACAATATTAAGTTCATTTTTTAACGTATTGACGAAACAATTATAATAGTGTAATTTGTAAAAAGATAAACTATTTTTTTATATACTTTAGTTAATATACGATTATGTGTGTTAGTATAATAAAAATGTAAAATAAAAAAATTAATTGATATAAAATAAATTAAATAACTAATTATAACTTTATAAGGATGTAAAGTGTAAATTTTTTCTATCCCTATAAGTAGAAAGTGAATCTTTACACATAAAATTTCTACGTAAAAATGTTTTTAAAAAAAAAATTAATTTGTTTGATGAGATTGACTATTTTAGTTAAGTTCCCCATTTTTAATTTGTAGGAGGATAAAGTAGGTGATTTTTGTTAATTTGTAGTTTTATCTGTTATACAAGTTACAATTTATATTTTTAAGTAATAAGAATGTATTCAATAAGTTGCCAAAAGTCCAAGAATTCATTTAACAGTTTTTGAAATGTCCAAAGATTTATTTGTTCGAAAAAAATTGTCCATAAACTTAATCACTTCAAACGCTAAAGTCCATTGAATTTTTTTAAACATTTCCCTGATTTAACATGTTAAACATGATCCAACAACCGGCTTAGATAGTTATTAAGCTCGACTCTATAACAAGCCCAATAATTGAGGCCCAACAATTCTAAAAATGGATCTATACGAAACAAACCCGTCTCCTGATTTAATATATCTTTTTGTTTTAGTTTTTAAATTTTACACTGATTTGTCATTGTCTTCACTTATTCCCTAAATTACTTTTCCTCTAATTATTGTCTAAATGATAGATAGGGGTGTGCAAAAATTCAACCGATCCAATAGGAACCGACCGACCATAATTGGATATACAATTGTAATTGAATCGGATCGGATTGAAAATCTCAACATCCACTTTGGATCGGTCGGTTCTTGGATGGCAGACCAGAACCGACCAAAACCGACCGAACCGAACCGACCAACATCCAATTACCCATCCAATTAACCATTTGATTGCCATCCACTTTTCCATCTAACTATCATCCAATTATTTTTTTTTGCAATTTGCTTAAATCTAAAATTGTTTTGTGTTGGTTTTTGAATTTTTAGTCTCACTTATGTTGGTTTTAACACAAACTAAAAGTAATTAATTAGAACATTGCATTAAATTAACATGTTGGATGGATCCGATCTGATCATCTATTGGATGTCAGATGGATTCAATCCGATCCAATGGATATCCAATAAGAATATTCAATGGATATCCAATAAGAACATCCAATAGATGAAACCGAATCGATCCAATCATCCATTGGATTGGAAAAATCCAACATCCAATGGATGATTGGATCGGTTCGGTTCCCCTTACATCCATTGGATGTCAACCGATGAACACCCCTAATGATAGATAGTAAGAGCATCTCCAACAACTATGTTAAAATAGAAAAAAGTAAGATTTTAGCAATTTTGTTGCTCCAATAGCTATGCTAAACCATATGCTAAAATAGAAAAAAAAATAAAAGATAAAAATCTTCAAATTTAGAGAAATCTCTAAAATTCTATTTTTAAGACAGAGAAATAATATTTAATTCTTTTCACCAATAGGAGAAATTGAAGTTGTGTGTTTAGGAGAGATAAATAATAATATATTAAGGTGCCGTTTGTTTTTTAAGAGGTCTAATGTCTGAAGTCTTATTTTAGTTATGATTAATAAGAGGTTGTGTGTAAAAATGTCTGAATGATTCAGACTTAAGAGCCATTAAGAGGTTTTTAAAAAAAAACAAACAACCCATAAATGTATTGAATATTTTAATAATATAATTGATGATAAAATTGCTAAAATAGAGTAGCTGTTGGAGTTGAATGTAATTTATTTTTAAGATTTTAACTTTTTATATTCTACTTTAGAAAAAAATTATAGCATAGCTGTTGGAGATGCTCTAAACCTTCCACTATTGCCAATAGTTTATTGTAAGTTGAGCATATAATAATGCAAACGAACGACACATTGTCCAAACCCACCAGCCACTAGCATCCACAATGGCTGTTGTAGATTGACTGTCTTTTATCACATGGGGGAGAGAGAACTTGACCAAATCGCTTGAAATTCATAGGACCACATAAGATATCTTTTGTTGTTGCAAACTCTACCACTAATTTTAAACCTCTCTTCTTTTACTTGAATTTATTCAAGGTTTTTACTTTTTATATCTTTTATTATTGTAAAACATATACAATACAAGTAAGCTAAGGTGAGAGTTCAAACGAAAACACCCCTGTTTTACGAAAATGCGAGAACAATTATGGGCCCTAACTTACTTGATCCGTAATTAAGATCAAAATTAAAATAAAGTAAATAATTAAGGATAATTATATGATTTTCTATTTATCTGTAAAATAAAATAAAGTAAGTAATTTCCTTATCCCTATAATCACGTACAAATAATGTAATCACATATTACAATGTATCAAATCATTATCACAATAAAATCACATGATAAACAAGAAGAGCGATGATTGTGGACGTGATCATTACTGGTTTTCGATTATCACATCGTTATCACAGGAGAATCGCGTAATTACCATATCATATCACAACTAAATCACATCATAAGAAGTCTTCAATTCATCAAAATATTATCACATTATTATTACAACAACGTTAAAAAAAAACATTATTATCACAACGTTACCACATCTTATCACAACATTATCACATCATCATCGAGAAAGTACAGTGAAATTAGATCCCTATGTTTAAAAAGGAATGGGGTTTGCTGGGAACTTGGTTTATTTTCATATATATCAAGAGGTTCATATAAGGAAGAAAAAACACAAACAAAGTAATTGGAAACTAAATGAGATAATGATATATGAGATAAGGATAAATAGATAAATATCCTAAGCTAGTTGTATGGAAATAAAATTCTTCACTCACCCCTCAAGTTGGAGTGTGGAGATCACGAACACCCAACTTGCCCAAGAGATAGTGGAAGCGTTCTGTCCCAAGGGGCTTTGTGAAGATATCAGTTGCTTGGTTCGTTGTGTCAACACACATGGGCTTGATTTCTTGTGATTCAACTCATTCACGAACAAAGTAGCAATCCATTTCTACATGTTTAGTTCTCTCATGGAAGACGGGGTTGTTTGCAATGTGTCATGCAACTTGATTATCAGAGTAGAGCAGAGTGGGTCCGATTTGTGGTGCCTGAAGATCACATAATAACCACCTTATCCACAAAATTTCATTAACAGTTGTTGCCATTGCTCTATATCCCGCCTCTGCCGAAGATCGGGAGACAACCAATTGCTTCTTGGTCCACCATGAGATTGGTACCCCCTCCCCCGTGATTAGATACCCAGTTCGTGACCGTCGAGTGAGCAAACATCCTAGCCAACCAACATCACAATGAGCTATCAAACTTAGACCACTAGTTGACGAAAAATAGATGCCTTGCGCAAGATTTGATTTCAAATATTGTGGGACCCTTGTTGTTGCCTCCATGTGTCATTGTCGAGGATTATCCAGGAATTGGCTAAGTATGTTGATCGCAAAGGTGATGTCAGGTCTAGTGACTTGTAGGTATAATAGACAACAGACTAGCTATCGATATTAGGCTGCATCAACGGAGGGTTGTCGGTTGTTGCATCCATGCGTGCATTTTGTTCCATGTGGAAGGAAATCGGTCGGCAACCTTGCATTACACTATCTTCCAAGATGTCCAGTGTGTATTTCCGCTGACTGAACTAATCCATCTGGGGTACGAGCTACCTCAATGCCCAAGAAATACTTCAAAGGACCCATGTCTTTTATGCTAAAACGCTCGTCAAGGTATTTCTTTACTTCACTAATCTTGGTGTTGCTATTTCCCATAATTATGACATCATTAACGTATATAAGGGCAAATAATACAACACCCCTCTTTTGTAGATAAAAAAGGAATGGTCAGCATGAGATTCCATAAATCCAACTTTTAGTAAAGCTTTTGTAAACTTGAAATACGAATTGCAAGAGGCTTGGCGTAGGTTATAAAGCGATTTCTTTAATCGACACACTCTAGTATCGCCATGCTTCATAAAACCTTGTGGAATCTTCTTATATACTTCTTCCTCTAGTTCCCCATGTAGGAATGCATTGTTGACATCCAGTTGGGGGACTTCCCAGTTCTTTTTGGCAACAACCGCAAGTAGCCTTCGAACTGTAACTAATTTGGCGATCGGTGCGAAAGTCTCATGGAAGTCGATCCATTCTATTTAAGTGAAATCCTTGGCTACAAGGCGAGCCTTAAATCATTAGACCTCCCCCATGGGCTTGTACTTCATCTTATAAACCCATTTGGAGTCGACGACATGCTTTCCGAGCGGTAGCTATTCAAGGGTCTAGGTTCCATTTTGCTCAAGGGCGTCAATTTCCTTTTGCATAGCTTCCTTCCATCTAGGGTCTTTTATTACCTGATAAAAGTACTTGGGCTCATCAAGCAAGGTAATGGCCGACAAATAAGCATTATGTGAAGTAGAAAAGTTATCATATGAGACAAAATAAAAATGAGGGTGTACCGTCGAGGATCCTAGATTGCTCATGGGGTGAGAATGGTCTACCGAAGGTGGCAGTTCTGTTACATACTCATCAAACCGCTTTGGTTGAGTCTTCTGTCTCTACATTCTCTTACCTATATGTTCCCCATCACTACCTTCTCTTGATTCTGGATCGTGAACCACTGGTGTGGTCCATATCAATGGGATGTAATTCATTGTTGTTTACATCAGTCTGTTCGATGTTTGTTTCTTGATTACTTGTTGGATCGGTGTTTGTTTCTTGATTACTTGTTGGATCTTCTGGCTTACTTTGTTCTTCTAGGTTAGGTTCAACTATTGCTTCACTAGCTATGATTTGGTCGACGTGTGCCTCTTTGAATGGAAATTGTGTCTCAATGAACTTCACATCTATGGTTACCACAAATTCAAGTAAGTCGTACACTCGATATCCCTTTTGACCATGTGGGTAGCCAATGAAAACACAGGGTCTCCCCCTTTTCTCAAATTTATCCCCCCCGGACTTATTTATTTCATGCATAAACCAGGCAACCAAAAATGCGCATGTGAGTATATGTAGGTCTTCTTTCAAATAAGATTTCATATGGAGTTTTATTGTCGATTACCTTGGAAGGAAGTTGATTTATTATTCACATGGCTGTTAATATACACTCTCCCCAAAAATCGATCGGTAAGTTTGCTTGGAACCTCAAGGCCCTAGCCACTTCGAGGACGTGTATGTGCTTCCTCTCAACCACTCCATTTTGTTGGGGGGGTATGAGGGCAAGAGGTTTCTAAGACGATTCCTCGTTCATCATAAAACTTCATCATATTATTTGAGGTAAACTCACCACCATTATCACTCCTTATATTTTTTATATTCCTCCCAAATTGGGTGTTCACCACGTTGCAAAAAGCCAGGAGACAATCACTTGCATCCGATTTATATTTAACAAGACAGACCCAAAGGTCTCGACTAAAGTCATCCATAATTGACAGAAAATAACATGCTCCAGAAAACGTTGGGACACGGTAACACCCCCCCCATATGTTACAATGTATCAAATCAAAACAAGCAACCAATTTTATTGAGCTATCAAAAATGGTAATTGAGTTTGTTTGTCCCTTATGCAAGAGTCACAAAAATCAAAATTGTTGATTATGTTACAAAGAAAGTTAATCTCGCAAAGTTAGAATTTAAGGCATGACCCAACCTTCTATGCCAAGTTTTTTCATCAACTGGAACTATTACTATAGTTGCGTTTATTGTCGGTTCGACACAATATAGACCATCACTGCACTTACCCATGCTAATCAGGTTCCTCGAGTGTAAGTCTTGCATTGTGCAAAAATCGGGAAAAAAAGGTCACCGAACAATTTAATTCTTTCGTTAACCTGCTTACTGATAACAATGTGCACTTAAAATATGGGATATGGAGAACTTTATTGATCCTTAGGACATTCGGCAAAGTGAAATTGCCAAACCCTTTAACAGAAACGACACACTCTTTGGAATTGCCACAGGCATTCCATTGTCATACCTTTTTCTCATCACTTAGCATGGCTTTTTTACAACTCGATTAGACATTGGGTTTCGTCGGGTTGAGTTATTAGGCGTTGGGTTGGGTTGGGTTGGGTTAGGTTGGGTTGGTCGGGTTTTTGAGCACCCCTACTCAGGACAACATGAAATGTCCAATTCTCACTCAATTGTGGCCCTAATGCCTCATTCTTGTCCGAAAACCTACGCTAAACAACATATATACATTAGATGCTTCCAACACACATAACGAAGTGTTTTGTACACAGAAGTACCTAAAATTCGATGAACATACTTCTGCAACTCTAAGTTTGATGCTCCATTTCCTTCTCAAATTTCGCTTCTTTTTGAGTTTTTTCTTTGGGTTTTCTTAAAATGATAAAAATAGTAATGAAATATTGTTCCTTTCGTTAGAATACAAATTCAACATGTATTAAATGTCATGGAGTTGTCTTCACAAGCTCGCGTGCGGCCTTAGTGCTCGAACTAAGTTGGCCAAACTACGTGAATATCAAACAATGATGGCAAACAAATATGATAAGATAATTGGGAGAACTCTATGCTTCTATTACTCAAGTTATAAAAATATGAAAGATTACATCTATTTATACTACTTTATGGATCTTCCTAGAATTCTCTCTAGACCATTCTACTAGATATTTACAAGAAACTTCTAGCTACTCAAAGACTAGATATGTATGGATCTTTCCGAAATATTCTTAGCACCTCCTAATTCATGCTTGTTCCTTATTGATCCTTTTTCAAGGTTCCTCAATTCTCTTAATTTATCCGAATTTTCGGAGAACCTTCTAGTAGAACGTGACATCCTCCCCCACCTAATATCGTGACGCCCTCGTCGTGTCCTTGTAGCGCCTCAGTCAGGTGTCTCCTTTCTTCCTTAGTCGTATTATCTTGGTTATTTGGATGCATCATTGCATCCTTCCTCGAACCTTTGCTTTTTCTTCGTCTTCGCTTAAGACTCTTTCCCTTGCGACTATTTGTTCCAACATCCAGACTCTTGGATTGTTGAGTAGTGTTGCTTTGTTCCAAGGCATCATGCCTCTTCTCTTCCTTGCGATAGTCCTTGAGGTTAAGGCCTCTTGCCTCCTCCACGAGTTGTATGGTTGAAATCGACTTGATCTTGCGACGTTTGATGATATTCACTAAACATGTCTGACCTCCATCTACAATGCATAATGAAGGAGAGAAATCTATCCCAATAACAAGTTGAAAGTCATCCATCGGGATAACGGTTAGATCCACGGTAGCACTCCAACTACCGATCTCGATCTTTACTCCCTTCGTGACTCCTCGGATAGGTTGAGCCTTCGAGTTGACCACCTTAATGTATCCTCTTTCCTTCGTAATAGAGACTCCAATTCTCTTGGCTTCTCTCTCAGCAATGAAATTGTGGGTGGAACCCATGTCGACAAGGGCTTGAACATCATATCCCTTTATCTTCATGTTCCTGAATTGTAAGTATGGTCTCGACTTTGGTGGTTCCACTTTCGTCTCGACCGCATTTAAGAAACTCAAGGAACCCATTATTGCGTCTCTCGGGTCCTCGTCGTACTCCTTCATTTATGTTTCTATGGCATGGAACCCAACCTTCTTCTGATACTCTCATACTCGATGCAGGTCATCACATAGGAAACACTTCACTGATGATTCCGGTGATCCTTTAATCTATTTTCCCTTCCACTTCTCTGGAGATGGTTTCTTAACTTCGTGGGTTCTTTTCTCTCCCCCACCTCTTTCTTCGTACTTCTCTTTATGCCTTGCTTCCTCGTGAAGCTCGGCAATCGACTCGGCTTCCGCCATTGCACCGACAAGGTCTCATACCCTACGGCCTTGTATCTCCTTCTCTGCCCATGGAGAGAGAGCCCATCCAAAAAGTAGAACAAGGCGTCATCATCTGAAAGATCCAGGATCTCAAGTGTGAGGCTAGTGAACTCTTTCACGTAGTCAAAAATCAATCCCCATTGCTTTAGTCTTAGGAGTCGATTATTTGCCTCATGGATGGCATTCTCCGGGTAGAATTGTCTCTTGAATTCGAAAATAAACTCATTATAAGTTTCCATAGTACACGTACCTCTCTTGATGTCTTCATGTTGCCTATGCCACCATAAAGCTGTGGTGTCCTTCAAGTATATCGTGGTGTTGTGAATCTTCGTGGCATCATCCTTGATCCCTATAACTTCGAGATATGTTGTGACTTCCCAAAGAAAATCATCGATCACTCTAGCTTCTCTCTTGCCATCAAAGGTTGTAGGCTTTGGAACTTCGACCTTGGGTGTAGGTGCACTAATGCCTACCCCATTCGCGACGGCTCGCACGCAAACGTCCATGTCGGTCCGAACTTCTTAAAGTTAGTCATGAGCGATGGCTTACTCTCTTTCCACCCTCTCGACTTGTGCGCTATGTAGCTAGCTCATTTCGAATCATATCTCAGAGATCCTCAACTTCTCGGTGAAACTCCAACTTCAAAATATCAAGGGTGGCCTTGACATCTTATTGAACTTTCGAGTCTTCCGCTTCCAAGACTCCAAGTTGTTGTTGGACATCTTTAAGGTGGTGATCGAGATCATCGATCTTTACCTTCAAATCTCCGGTGGACTTCTCCAAATCAATAACTCTAGCATTCAGGCTGACCATCAACACATTTGATTACCCTTGACTTCTGCTTCGAGTCTTGACTCCTTCATGACAAGACTATTCCCGTCCTTGGGTTTCCTCCTCAACCGTAACATTCAACTCCATGTTGTTTTCCATCTCCTCGAACCTTTGCTTTGGTACCACTTGTCACGGAGTTGTCTTCACAAGCTCGCATGTGGCTTTAATGCTAGGACTAAGTCAACCAAACTACGTGAATATCGAACAATGATGAGCAAACAAGAATGTTAATATAATTGGGAGAACTCTATGCTTCTATTACTCAAGTTATTAAAATGTGGAGTGTATTTTAAAATGAAAGATTACATCTATTTATACTGTTGATCCAACTCTCTCAGTGATTTGATAATGACCCTCTGTTATACTTAGTGAAAATTATGTTTAACCTCTGTATGTAAAAGTGTTTCACTATTAGTGATCAAATACTGAGTATGTTCAATATCGCTAATGATTTCTTATGTAAACAGTTAGACATAATCCCTGAAGACAAGTTTCACGACAAAAGATTTTCACTGCTGAATCAAAGAAAAAGTTGTTGAACAAAGGACAAGTCTACTCATGACCTGATGCGGATATCAGCGAAAACAAAACAAGTCTACTCATACGCGAAGAAGTCTGAGGAAAAGCTTCAGCGATATCTGAACTTATTTCTATCTCTGAGAAGGAAGAGATATTCAACGATTGATGATCACATTGCTTATACCTCAAGTCTCCTTTGTGTTATCTATGCACACATAGTACGAGTGTTAGAAAAGACATATCTCTGCAACATTTCGTACAACAACTCTGATATCTATACTGTTCATCATACAGCCAAAAGCATGTCTCCAAAAGTCAGACTCATGCAACCAACCAGAGAAGGACACGTGTAAAGTACCCTGCCATACATTTAATGGATAGGGTATAAATAGAAAGATCACGAATCTATCTGAGAGTGGCCCAAAGCCTTCACCCTTCAATCTTTCTAAAATATAGAAACCCTTGCTTTCTATATTCTCTTAATCTCTATTCTCTAATTCTTGTGCAACCATCTTAGTGTTTCTTAAGTTTGTTTAGATTAGGTTCTTACTTAATCTTATTCCGTAACAAACATGTAAATTGTATTTTGATTTATCAATAAACAATTTATTAAACTTTAAATTTTGTATTTGTATTCAACCCCCCCTTCTACAAACTTGTTAAGCACCTTCGGGACCATCAAGTGGTATCAGAGCAGATTGTTTAATCTCATAAACAAAATCTTGCTTTATTCTCTTCCTCGCTATTCTCAATATGGCACTAAACACAAACACTAACTACTATGATAATGGTTCTCTCTCAAAACCTCCTCGATTCAGCAGAGATAACTTTGCTCTCTGGAAAAATTGAATGATGCTATTTCTATAAGGTGTAGATCACACTATACCTGAATATGTAGCAAATGGCCCTTATGAACCCTTCACAATCATAGCTGCAGTTCCAGCTTCTGCCACCACTCCTTCTATCCCTGAACGATATGCTATTAAGGAAATAAGTCAATGGAGTGATGAAGATAAATAGAAGGTTGGTTTAAATGCAAAGGCAAAGACCATTATCTCTATGGCTCTGCCTGATGAAGCCTTTCATTCCATCATACATCTAAAAACTGCTAAAGAAATGTGGGAAACTATATGTGTTCAATATGAAGGTACCACTGAAATCCAAGAAACCAGAAAGATTAACTTGGTAAGACAATATGAAAGTTTTATCTGTGGTAAGAATGAATCCCTATCTGATGTTCACCAGAGATTTAACTGTCTAATCATTGTTCTAAGGACTGTTGGTAGGACCTACTCTAACTCTAAGGTTTTAACTAAATTCTTGGAATGTCTTCCTGAATCTAGGACAGTTACTCAATGTGTCTGAAGCTGACAAAAGACTTAAATTCTCTCTCTCTTAGCACCTTATATGGATTATTGCTCAACTATGAGCAATCAAATATTCTGAAGAAGAATCTTGTAAAAGATTCTAAAGACTCCAAAAGCACTCCTGTTGCTTTAGTCTTTTCAGAGATCATTCCATCTCAGCGATCTACTCTCACTATCACTGAGTTAGATTCTGACTCTGAGGAGTTATCTGACACTGATCTTTCAGAGTTTAATGAATCCTTAGCACTCTTGACAAACTCTTTCAAAATATTTGCAAGAAAGAGAAATTTCAGAAGAAATAAGCCTCTATCTATAACTGACAAGCCAAAATCAACCCCTGTTGATAAGGCTACTGCTACTTCCTTTAATTGTGAAAAAGTTGGACATTTTGCAAGTGAATGTAGGTCAAAGAAAGTTTTCAAACCTTCTACCTCCAGGAAAACCAGCGATAGAAAACACCTTAATCTAAAAGAGAAATATCAAAAGTTGAAAAACTTTAAGCGAAAAGGTAAAGGTCTTATCGCTGAAGAGCATGACTGGGCTGAATCAGAAGAATCAAGTTCTGATGAAGAAGAAGTTGCTAATCTCTGTCTTATAGATGAGATTAAAAAAGAAGTGGAAGAACCAACAGGAACTTCCATGAGTTATATCTCCTCTCAGGTATCACTCTCTACTAATCCCTCTCTTTTTGAAGCTGAGAGAAGTTGCGCAGTAGATGTGCTGACAATAGACTTGTACAATGCTCTCAATGGCAAAACTCTAGCTGAAAACAAAAACATTGATTTAATTGTACAGTTAGAAAAATGTCATGAAAGGATCAAAGAACTAACTCTTCTAGAGAAAAGTTTAAAAGATCAAGTCATTGTCAATGAAATTATCAGCATTGAACGCGAACAAGCCATCGCTGCTTTAAAATCAAAAAAGGCAACTGTTGAGGGATGGTGTAAATCTTCAACCAAGATCACTGAAATCATCAGGGCTCAAATCCCTGTTAATGACAAAACTGGTCTCGGTTATCATCCTGAAAAGGATAAATCAAGCAGAGACTGTTCCATGCTCAAGTTTGGAATGTTTGTCTCTTCTATCCCTGATACTTCTTCTACTCATTGTTCTCCGTCTTCCAATCCTATTACCGAGGACTTATCAAAGAGCTCTAAGCTCTCTAATAAAGGGAAATCCATTTCTCATCCTCAAAAGGCTACCAAGAAAGCAAAACTGAAAGTTATTTCCAAACCATCGGTAAGTCAATCTTCCAGTTCTGGAACTAAAATCACTGATATCTCTCAGAGATCAACTCCAAAGCTGAAAATTGATATTAAGCCTAAGAAATCTGAAGAACTGAAAGTTCCTCCTAGATCTTATGATAAGGGCATTCTTGGAGCTGGACCTGCTTATCTCAAGTTTTCTAACCCAACTGCTCTTAGTCACCAGGAAAATTTCGTCTATAGAAAATGCTATCACTGTGAACTTACTGACCATACTGCAAGTAAATGTCCTATTGCCACAAAAGCTGAAAAGACAGCTAAAGTGAAGATGATTGCCTCCAAGGCTAAGAAGGTCACCAAAGCTGAGAAATCTGCTAAGGTGAAAACTACCACTAAGGTTAATCAAATAACCAAAGTGAAGGTTACCACTGAAGCTGAATCTTCAAATGCCGTGAAGATTGCTGAACCTTCCATCTCCACTAACTCTACTGGACCCATTGTAAAGTAGGTACCAATAAAAAATTAATCTTCCTTATGTTTGCAGGGATCGAAGGGTATCTGGTATCTAGATAGCGGATGCTCTCGACACATGACTGGGCAAAAATACATGCTCACTGATTACAAGGAAGAGAAAGGTCCCGACTGACCTTTGGTGGAAATGGAAAAGGCTATACCAGAGGGTTTGGTGTTCTCAACAATGGAACAACTACCTTCAGAAGAGTCGCTTACGTAGATGGACTGAAGCATAATCTTCTTAGCATCAGTCAGCTATGTGACAAAGACTACGACGTTCGCTTTTGTAAGAAAGCATGTTCAGTGATGAATGAAAAAGGAAAACTCTCTATTAGTGGTTATCGTATGGAAAATATCTATGTAATAGGCATGGACTCTACTACCACTGAAAACGTTTGTTTTCTCTCTAAGGCCTCTTCAGATGTCAACTGGTTATGGCACAAAAGGCTATCTCATCTCAACTTCAAAACACTGAATTCACTCTCCTCAAAGGAACTAGTCTCTGGTCTACCTCAGCACTCATATGCCAAGGAATCTCTTTGTTCATCATGTGAAAAGGAAAAGCAGACTAAAGCTAGTTTCAAATCAAAACAAGTTTCCTCAGTGACAAGTCCTCTTCAACTGTTGCATATGGATTTATTTGGCCCTGTCAATATCCAATCCATAGCTGGAAAAAAGTATACACATGTCATTGTAGATGAATATTCTCACTACACCTGGGTAATCTTTCTTCGCTGTAAAAGTGACACTCCAGAAGAACTGATATCTTTTGTTAGAAAGATGGAAGTGCTGAATAATCTAACTGTTCGCTCAATAAGAAGTGATCATGGAACTGAATTCAAAAATAGATCTCCAAATAACTTCTTTGAGAGTAAGGGAATCTCTCACAATTTCTCTTCTGTAAGAACTCCTCAGCAAAACGGTGTCGCTGAAAGAAGAAACCGAACGATCATTGAAGTTGCAAGATCAATGCTCAACGATTCTCATCTTTCAACTCAGTTTTGGGCAGAAGCTGTCAACACTGCTTGTTTTACTCAAAACAGGTCTCTGATAATAAAATGTTTCAACAAGACAGCCTACGAACTCTTTCATGGAAGAAAACCTTCTATCAGTTTTCTTCACATCTTTGGTTGTCAGTGTTTCATTTTAAACAACAAAGATGCTCTTGGAAAGTTCGACCCAAAAGCTGATGATGGAATCTTTCTTGGTTATTCCTCAATTTCCAAAGCCTACAGAGTCTTCAATAAGAGAAGACAAACTGTAGAAGAAACAATTCATGTCACCTTTGACGAATCCAGATCAGCGAACTCTAAACCTATCGCTGAAAATGATGAACTGAATGCTTGGATGTTCTCTCATTATTGAGAAACAAAACCTCTCTTCAACACTCATCAGCATACAAACTCTCCTAATGCTGATGAAGATCCAAACATCATACCTCCTAACGCTGAATCCACCACTTGGGTTTCAGCTGTTCCTCTAACCATACTTCCTCCATCAGAACTTCCCTCTTCTGAAAACCTCTCAGTAAATAATGGTTTATCTGACACTCAACAACTGATAGCTGAAGAACTTCAAGTTTCTTCATCAGTGAACATTCCTATTGATGATCCAACTCCTGAGATAAGCGATCATGCCCCAGCTCAACGATGGACCAGAGATCACCCCATAGATCAAATTCTTGGTGATCCTGATGCAGGTATTCAGATACGACGAAGTTCAGGTAACATCTGTCTCTTTGTTAACTTTCTTCCTCTTACAAAGCCAAAGAAGACTGATGATGCCCTCAGAGATCCAAACTGGGTCAGCGCCATGCAAGAAGAGCGGACTGAGTTTGCTAGAAACCAAGTTTGCTAGAAACCAAGTTTGGAATCTCGTTCCCTGACCATCTGATAAATATGTTATAGGCACTAAATGGGTGTTTAGAAACAAATTAGATGAATATGGGACTGTAACCCGCAACAAAGCTAGACTAGTTGCTTAGGGATACAGACAAGAGGAAGGCATAGACTATGATGATACCTTTTCCCCTGTGGCTAGGCTCGAAGCAATTCGACTCTTCTTAGCTTATGCAGTTTACAAAGACTTCAAAGTATATCAAATGGATGTCAAATCAGCATTCCTAAATGGAAAGCTGAATGAAGAGGTCTATGTTGAACAACCCCCAAGGTTCTCTGACCCTAAGCATCCAAATGATGTATATAAGTTGAATAAGGCTCTCTATGGTCTAAAACAAGCTCCTCGTGCTTGGTATGACACTCTCTCTTATTTTCTTATCTCTAAAAAATTTGAACGTGGTAAAATTGGTAACACTTTTTTTTCAGAAAGATAAAAGGTCATATTATTTTTGTACAAATATATGTTAATGACATTATATTTGGTTCTACTAACCCATCTCTGTGTACTCGCTTCACTGAAAGAATGAAGAAAGAATATAAAATGAGTATGATGGGTGAACTAACTTACTTCCTTGGACTTTAGATCAAGCAAACTGACAAAGGTACATTTATTAATCAAGGAAAGTATGTTAAAGATATGCTGAAGAAGTTTGATCTCACTCAAACTTCAGCGATGAAAACTCCTATGGAACCTCCACTGACATTAAACAAGGATCCAGCTGGAAAACCTGTAAATGTCACTGCCTATAAAGGAATGATAGGCTCCCTGCTGTATCTTACAGCGATCCAACCTGACATCATGTACTCTACATGTCTCTATGCACGCTATCAATCAGAACCCAAGGAATCCCATCTGATCGTTGTAAAGCGGATCTTGAGATATTTTAAGGGAACTCCTAACCTCGGTCTTTGGTATCCCAAAGATTCAGGGTTCGATCTCACTGGTTATTCAGATAGTGATTTTGCAGGTTGCAAACTTGATAGAAAAAGCACCACTGGAGGATGTCAACTTCTAGGAGGAAAGCTGGTAAGTTGGACAAGTAAAAAGCAAAATTCAGTATCCACTTCCACAGCTGAAGCTGAGTATGTTGCAGCTGGAAGTTGTTGTGCTCAGGTCTTATGGATGAGAAATCTACTATTAGACTATGACCTTCAGCTATCCAAGATCCTAATCTATTGCGACAACACTAGTGCCATCGCTATAGCAAACAATCCAGTACTACACTCAAAGACGAAACACATAGAGATCCGATATCATTTTAGCAGAGATCATGTGATGAATGGTGATATTGAACTTCACTTTATCCGGAATGACTATCAGCTCGCTGATAATTTTACCAAACCTCTTGATGAGACAAGGTTTAACTTTCTCATCAGTGAGCTTGGAATGCTGAATCTTGAAGATTAAATCTTCAACTTTTATGCATTATGGCAATGATAATCCGTTCCACTTCATCATATAATCTCTGACTAAATGTTTCTAACTCTCAGGTATGTTTTCTCATTCTCTCTCATTAAATCTTATTCAGTAAGACGTTTTCAAAAATCAAAACTTCAATCACTGAATTTGTTGAAGTGGTTAAAAGTTTTTTGATAAAAAAATCTTATCACTGATATTTCTTGTCTGTGATCGTTTGAAAAGAAAATTTATCTCTGAATTTCTATCAGTGATACTTTCTAAAAACGAAACGTTTTCTCTCTCCTATGACGTCATTCTAACCGATAATCCATGGCACGCCTTTTTCTGACACGTTCGTCCATTGCACTTCATGTCTAATCAACTTCGTGGGACGTGTCCGTGTCATGATGACCTCCTTTTCCCACTACAAATTCCTTCTCTCTCCTCATATAAAAGGAATGTCATTTACATTTTTTCCTTTTACGCTCTCAAAAACTTCCAAGGCAAGAAAAGTACTCAAGGCATTCAAGCAAACAAAGAAATCACCTTAATCTTCAATCCTTCAAGATTTACACGCTTTTGTTCTTCATCTTTTTCTTCAAAACACACTTATTTGATCCTAAACTTTCTTCTTTTTAGGATTTACAGTGTTTTTCTCTCTTAAAATCATTTTCTTTATGATTTTATTGTATACAAAAACCTTTGGTTTTTAAGACTATTCTTCTTACTTCTTTTCATTAGAACACTATTTTACTTTAAAAACAAACTTATTTTTCAATTTTCTTTCCATAAAAGTGAAACTGGTAAAATATTTTATATTGTTTTTAGATTCTAAACCTTCTATTTTATTCTCCTTATTTCTATTCTAGAAATGGCCCAAGCTACTCTTGTTGCCTCCAAAAACGTCACGTTCTCCCTCGCTGACTCTGAAATTCCAAAGAACAACCATCTGGCACGTTTGGCTTTTGACACTGCAAAGTTCCCCCACCTCGTGAAAGCAACTAACTTTCTAAAGCAATCCTGCCTATCGTATGCCCTGCAAGTTGACCCTAAGCCGAACAAGGCTCTTCTTCAGCAATTCTGGTTCACAGCTGACAAGGGTGCAGTGACCAACAAGAAAGGTGAATCCATCCCTGTCATCTTCATCACAACTCAACATGGCCCAGGGAACATAACTACCCTTGCAATCCACATAGCTTTGCGGTTCCCCTCCAAGACTGCTCAAGGCTTCGACCCTCTACCCACTGACGTTGAACTTATTTAGTTTCTGGATCAGATGGAGTATCAATGGGACAACAAGCCCCACACCACCATTTCCAACAAGAAGCTGACGAAGATCCTGAAGGCAAACATGCCTTCAGAGCTGAACTACATCTTTACTCATATCATCCAAAGTATGAGTGGAAAGATTGGATTGCTGGACCAAGCCAGCAAGGTTCAACTTCAGATGGGATACTCGCTGCTCGTTGGCAAACATTTTGACTATGCCGGAGCAATCTTTGATGATCTCATGTCAAAGATTGAGAAGCCTGAACGAGACACAAAGATTCCCTATGTCTGGTTCATCTCTGCAATTCTCCATTTCTTTCTCGGAAAGAAGTACCCCACTGAAGGTGACTGCAACTTCTCCAAAGTTGGTCCATGAGTCCTCGAGGTGAAGCCCACTGACAACAAGGTAAGTCTTCAGACCTTACACTTACGTCTCTCCTCCACTTCTTCTACTTCAGTGGCCACGCAGATGGTTTCTTCATCCGCTATCCCTGCCACTACCACCCCTCTCAAGCGGCAATCATCAGCTCTTCCTGGCCCTTCTAAAAAGGCCAAGAAGACTAAGGAGTCAACCCCTTCGTTTAAGGAACCTGAGGTGGTCTCTCAACAGACTACCTTAGATGATTTCATGGCTCGCCCCACCACTACTACTCAGCCATCAACAACCGTACCAGTGATATCCATAGCTGATACACCACCGGTGATCAACCCAACTCCTCCAGTCTCTCAAACAGCTGAGGTAATTAGTATAATCACCAGTGTTCTTCCTTCTATCCCCATTACTTCTCCTTCTACTTCTTTGGTCACTAATCTTCCCACTTTACAGCAGCCAACTCCTATCGCTGCTAATGTAGGACCTGTCGTGGTTCAAACATCTAAGCCTGTCTCTCAATTTGAGGGGGGCTTGCATTTTTTCAACATGTTTGACACTTTAGGTAAACCCAAAACCATATACACCTCTCCTACCTCTATAAATAAGCCTGAGCATAATTTTTCTCAAATTCTAACTTCTTTTTCAAGTCCTACTTTGGGAACCGTTGACGCCAACGTAAATAAGCTCGCTGAGAAGGTAGAAATTCTCGCTGCCTCTCTCAACACCAACACCACTGTCGTTAATCAGGCAGGTGAAGAGTTGAAGAATTTATCATCAGCCACTGCAATCAAAGTTGAGGCTTCTCAGCTCAGATCCCTTCAAACCGAGGTAAACCAGCTGAAGGACAACATGGCCCGCAATACAAATCAACTCCAATTCCTCACCTGTTGATCACTTGACTGGCGAAGTCTGGGCTCTCAGCGGCAAGATGGAGTCTGCCAATCAGCTGCTCTCTCAGTTGCTGGAAAAAATGAATGAGCTAGCTACTGCTCCCACTCATTCCTTTACTGTTGACGATCGGATGTCACTGACTGTTGCTGTTGATTTTATTCATCTAGCAACTTCAGTTATTCCTGAAATTGATGGACGGTTGGACAACCTGGAGGTTGATGCTCGTCGGACACCTGTTGTTGATGCTGCTGTTGATACAAACGTTGACCTGCCCCATGATGATGACAAAGAGGGGGAGATGAATACCGAAGAAAAATAGCGGTTGAGGCTCAGGTAGCTACGGAAGAACCTCCCTCTCAAGCTAAGGGGGAGAAGACAGCTGATGTTTCAACCATTGAAGATCAGGTCCCTCCTTCTTCTTCTCAAGTATTAGAACAAGAAGAGGATGCAGAAGAAGAAGAAGACGAGGAAGACCTTGATCTTCAAGATCAAGAAGATGATGATGCCGCCGCTGCTGCTGATGATGAGGATGAAGACCCTTCTCTCTAGTTTTCAACAATCAATGCATCATCAGCGCCTCTGAAAAAAGGCGTTGTAATAAATGAAGTAGGGGAGAGACAGAAGGATAGTGCTCCAGATTCCTCCTCTCAAGGCAAGCAGAAGGGGATCGCTGCCGAAGGGAATCTAAAGCTACTATCACCATTTGAGGGGGAGAAACCTTTTCAGATATGCCTCTCCATTGTCCCTCTCTCATTCTATTCCTACCAATCACCCCTGTCTTTCTAAACCTATATCTTTCTCTTCCTAAACATATACACTAACTCCTTGTTCTTTTTGCTCAGATAGTTCTCTCCCCTGCTTAAGGGAACTCGATCTCTGCAAATAATCCCAGCTATCATAGCTGATGAACAAATAATCCCAACTTCCTTCAATGAGGTTGATGAACAAGAGGAAGAAGAAGATGAATCCTTGAACCATCCAGGAAGGCCCTTTAGACCACCTCAATGGTCAGAGGATGAACTAAAGAGAAAAGCTGAGATTATCTCTCACATAGAAAGTCAGCGAACAACGATCCCTCCTCAGTCTCTACCAGAAGAACTCAACTTTCTCTCTGAAGCTGAATATGAAGAATCTGTCAGAACTGAAAAATTGCTCGCTGACTGCCGAAGAGATGCTGATCTAGCTCTCAAGGTACATGCATCCATGTTTGAAGAAGACAGAAAGAAGGAGAATGCAGTTGTAGTTCAAGCTGCAATACTGAAAGAGATTGAAGAAGAGCGCTCTAAAGAAAAAGAGGTCGGCGATAAAAGTCTAGAATGGTGTAAAGAAAAGATAGACTATCGCTCTGACCCAATGAAGATCATCGCTGTTACTATCTATGAGAGAAAGAAGAAAGACCGAACATCAGTTACTATGGAGATAACTAGAGAGGATGGAAGCTCAAAAGCTATGTTCATATCAAGACTTGAACACTTTGGTTACATTGAGTGGTTAGAGTTCAAGGAAGCACTGAAGAAATCGAAATCAACGTATAAAGGCTATGTTGAAGGTCTCGTTAGAGTTCTCATCAACAGAGTCGCTGTTATATTGAAAGTGCCCTCTGCTTTTCCACCAAAGCCAAAGCAAATCAAAAGAAAGCCTACCTCCTCCTCCTCTGATAATGTCGTTGTGATAAAAAACAACACCTCCATCAAGTTTTCAAAAGAAGCATTGTTCGGGCCTCCTCCTGATCTCTCAGTTCTTGATCTATCTCTGCCTCCTGGTGGACCACTCATCCCAGGTCAAGTTTTGAAGAAACCTTTTGGAATCTTTTTCAGAGATGATGAAGGTCAGCTCAGGTTCCAAAGAGTCTCTGAAATCGCTCTCTACCCTCTAAATCATCTCAAGGACCTTCTGTGCTTATGGTGTACCTACTCTCCCTCAGCTGAACCGATGATGACTCTCATTCAACAAGAATTAGCTGATCGAAGACAAAAAAGGGAGGAAGTACCAGATTATATGATCAAGGTCCTGAAGTCTTATCTAGATAGCTGATAAATTCTCTTTTTCCTTGTAATTTATTAGTTAGACTTACAGTAGTTTAGAACTTCACTTGTACTTATAATTTTCATATCTCTTATTGTAATTCTTTTTCTTTGAATTAATGAAAATTTCAGTGAAGTACTTAAATCCATCAGTACTGTAAAAGATCCAACAAAATAGTAATTGGGACATGTATGTTATGAGTCCTGATTATCCTTTTATTTTGACTTAAGTAATTTTCTTCATAGTTACTTTGTCATCATCAAATAGGGGGAGATTGTTGATCCAGTATCGCTGATGATTTCTTATGTACACAGTTAGACGTAATCCCTGAAGACAAGTTTCGTGACAAAAGATGTTCACTGTTGAATCAAAGACAAAGCTACTGAACAAAGGACAAGTCTACTCATGACCTGCTGCGGATATCAGCGAAAACAAGACAAGTCTACTCATACGTGAAGAAGTCTGAGGAAAAGGTTCAGCGATAGCTGAACTTCTTTCTATCTCTGAAAAGGAAGAGATATTTAGTGATCGATGATCACATTGCTTATACCTCAAGTCTCTTTTGTGTTATCTATCCACACATAATATGAGTGTCAGAAAAGACATACCTCTGCAAAATTTCGTACAACAACTCTGATATCTACATTGTTCATCATACGGCCAAAAACATGTCTCCAAAAGTTAGACTCATGCAACCAACCAGAGAAGGACACGTGTAAAGTACCCTGCCATGCATTTAATGCATAGGGTATAAATAGAAAGATCACGACTCTATCCGAGAGTGGCCCGAAGCCTTCATCCTTCAATCTCTCTAACATATAGAAACCCTTGCTTTCTATATTCTCTTAATCTCTATTCTCTAATTCTTGTGCAACCATCTTAGTGTTTCTTAAGTTTGTTTAGATTAGGCTCTTACATAATCTTATTCCGCAACAAACTTGTAAATTGTATTTTGATTTATCAATAAACAATATTATAAACTTTAAATTTTGTGTTTGTATTCGCCCCCCCCCCCTTCTACAAACTTGGTAAGCACCTTCAGGACCAACATATACTACTTTATGGATTTTTCTAGAATTCTCTCTAGACCATTCTACTAGATATTTACAAGAAACTTCTAGCTACTCAAAGACTAGATATGTATGGATCTTTCCGGAATATTCTTGGCACCTCCTAATCCATGCTTGTTCCTTCTTGATCCTTTTTCAAGGTTCCTTAGTTCTCTTGATTTATCTGGAATGTTTCGGATTTCCGAAGAACCTTCTAGCGGGACGTGACATAAAGCTCAAAAAACCGTTGTGCGCTTTTTCGATCGCTACCCCTATCACACATTCCTTCAAACATGATTTTTTTGTTGATCCAAACTCTCTCAATGATTTGATGATGATCCTTTTATACATAGTGAAAATTACTTTAAACTGTATATGTATTAGTGTTTCACTATCAGCGATCAGACTGAGTTTGTTTAGTAATCGTTGAGTGGTTTCCAATGTAAACATTTTATGTAATCCCTGAAGACAAGCCTCACGCTAAAGAATATCATCGCTGACATCGAAGACTAAGCTGATTGTTAGGACTGAAAGTCCTATGTGTTGAAAGTGGAATAAAGTATTTATAAGGGTGCATAATGTAATTCATTAATAGTTGATTAATTAGATGGGCCCAAGCCCATAAGCCCATTAGTCCTGTAAGCCTAAGTATATAAAGGCATTATTAGTTCATTATTCAGGCTAGACATTTTCATTAGTCAGATTATTTTAAGTCTCATAATTCTAGATTACTAGTCAATAGGTTTACTCTCTCTGATCAGAAATTCTTTCTGTAAACCTGTAACCCTTTGATTGCATATTAATCATATGACTAGTAGTTGTGACTCAAATCTTATTCATATTTGATATTATTTGCTGCTGATTGCAATGTACTAGGATCTACAATTGGTATCAGAGCAAAGAGACTGAAGGTTTGATCCAGAAAAGGTTTGTCTAAAACCCTTAATCGATTATTTGTTTTAATTATTATTATCTGTTTTCTTGAAATCGATCACTATTCATCGATTCACTATTCATTGATTCACTATTCATCGATTTACTATTCATCGATTTCAATATTCATCGATTTCACTATTCATCGATTTACTATTCATCGATTTCACTATTCATCGATTTCACTATTCATACCGGTCGAATTATTCATACCGGTCGAACTATTCATCCCGATCAAACTATTCATCCGGTACTATTAATACCGGTCGGTCACTATTCATACAGTCACTATTCATATCGGTACCTGGTTGTTGACCGGTGCTTTCATCGGTTGACCGGTACCTTGCTCGACCGGGTTTGATTAAAAAAAAAAGGAAAAAAAGGGTCAAATATTTTGTCTCACGATCATTTTGCAGTGCATTTCTTTTAGCCCCCGTACTTCAAGGTTTCAGTAGTTTGTCATTTGTGACCCTAAAATTTCAAGTTTCACACTTTGTCACTTTTGGTCCTTGCCCTTTCAAGTTTCATCGATTGTCAAGTTTTTTTTTCAAAAGCTTGAATTAGATAAGTCGAAATGGGATTTTTTTTTCTGAAGTTCAAGACCTCAAATTGGAGAACACAAATCTCCAATTATCTTTAACTTTTTACGTAAAGAGGGCAAACCAATATGCTGATGAGAATAACACACTGAAAGAGGAAGTTAGTGCATTAAAGACAATTAATGAAGATCTTCTGACAAAGACTTCTAGCTGAATGATGAGAAAATACTGAGACTGGAATCTGAGAACTCTGAGCTAAAAGGAAAGATCTCTGATTTGGAGCAAAAGATTGCAAAAGACAAATCCGATTTTGAGAATAAAGAGAAATCTTTTGCAAATAAGTTCTCAGATTTTTCCAGAAAATGTGCTGATGAGAAGAAAGAAGTTGAGCTGAAATGCATAAAACTTTCTCAGCAAGTTTCTGCTTTCGAGAAAGTAATCATCCTTGAAAGAGAAAAGTTTGAAAAAGAAAAGAAGACCATTGAACAAAAGAATGTGGGATTCTTCAAAGAAATATCCGGCCAGAGAAACAATGCTGAAAAGGGATTTGAAGAAGAAAGAAGCTTGTTTGAGTCTGAGATCAAAAAGCTGACTGAGAAGCTATCTGAACTATCTGCAAATGCACTAAAAGAGCAGAAAACGAAGTCTGAGTTCACGAAGAAGTTTGACTTGCTTGTTAAATAAAGAGACAACTTTGTTTCGACGATTAAAGTGCTTGAAAAGTCTGTATCAAGTTCAAATCAAAAATCTGTCTCTTCACAAAGGTCAGTTAAATCGTTTGATCAGATTCGTAAAACTAACCTTTTCTATGATAGCAATATAGATGGTTCAGGTACACATCAAAGAAGAAGGAGATACAAAGAAGAGGAACTGGTCTGGAAGAAGAAACCAGTTAAAGATGAACTGAAAGAAAGAGAATCGTGTGTACATGCGTTTAATGCCAAGAAGAACAATACGAGTAAAGGTAAACCTGATCACATCTACTCGAGAGATCAATTACTCAAGTTGTCAGGTAAGAAATACCACTGTTCTTATTGTCGTACACATGATCACATTCACAAAACCAGTGATCATTTATGGTATGGTTCTTATTCTATATCCCCCACAAGAACTGCAACTAACATTCGAGGACCCAAATACGAGTGGGTACCAAAGCCGAAAACTGATTCTTTGTTGCAGGCACCTACTGTCAAGGGGGAGTAGAAGAACGATGGCTTCTAAGTAAATCAACTTAGAACCCGTACTTTAACGAAGTTAGGCTTCTGATCACATGACAGATCAGGACCCGTTCTTCAATGTTCAGACTTGGATATTTTGCAAATATCCAAGGGGAGCTTAAAAGACCTAAATAATTATATCATGATTTGTGGGGGAGCTTAAAGGTAAATATCTTTTGATCTAGATCTCTGATTGTTTGGAAGAAGAACAACTTTCAAGCATGAAAAACAGTTTCTGAAATGTTCAAACCACTTCTGATTCTCAAAAGGTTTCATGTATCTAGAAGTGTGAATTTAAATGTTTTTCACATTTTGAGCTTTAATGTTTAACTGACTGTGTGTTTCTAAAGATCAATACTTGCGTATTATCTTATCCTTATACTGTAACGTATTCACACACACAGGTTCAGTACTTCATTTGTATTTGTTATTACCATGTCTCATAGCGAAACAATTTTTCGATGGTAATACCCCCGTTTGAAATTCAATGTTGTTGAGCATCAATCATAATTTCTAATTTTGTGCTTTCATTGCTAAATTGTTTATATTTGTTCATATAAACAAAATATCCAATTCTTTGATACCCAAACCAGTTTAGTTGATCTGATTGATACATTGTCAGATTCTCAAAACAAGTATTTTGATTTCATTTCTTTCATTCAATATCTTGGTTTTGAGAAATCCTCAAAGTTCAATTGTTAAAATCTCATGAGCATACACTTTGACAGTGTTATCTTATTTGAGCTTAAATGTTAAAGATAAACTATTGAGCTACTATTTTTTTAGGACTTACATGGGATTTGTGTGAGAACTTACATAGAACTTCCATGGATTCACGTAAACCAGTGTTTCCTACCCCGGAAGTTATCCTAGAGTGATTTGAGGGGTGAAGGCTCATAAATCAAAGAGTGGGGGAGATAACTCATCGGGTTGAGTTTTTCTCATTGTGTGGAGCGGAAAAATGGAAAAGAGAGTTTGGTTAGAAGTGAGCATAATGACAAAAAGAAAGAGGGTGTGAGAACATAGTTAAAAGAAGATGAAAACTCTACACCAACCACTTTCTGAGCCGGGCAGCCACATATTCTGATTGGTTCACATTCTTTGGTGACCATCATTGAAAAGGCACCTAGCCCATGCCAACTCTTGCATTAACCCCACCAGCTACTCGTTTCTTTCTTAACAAAGAAATGTTTCATTTTCTTTGGGGACGCAGCATATCTGCTATCTAGTCTTCACTCGGAAGATTTAGATATTGAAAAAGAAGGAAAGTTGCCCCACCTTCGCACCTTTTTCTTGCACATTGAGTCCGTGTAATATTTGTTGCTGTCTCAACAGTTTACACATTTTTTAGCCTGAGAAAGCTAAGTAACTTCAATCATTCATACACTTGCATGAGCACACAAGGAATGGGTTTTTTTATCATAACATTCATAGAAAATTCCTTTGTGGTTTTTTCGATAATTGAATGGAAGCCCTGGGGGAGTGAACATCACAAAATCTCCTTTCCAACGTACATCTGTTGTACAAAGTGGCTCCGTGCTACGTACATGCATACTAACTGTAACATTTGTTGATTCAGGTTCACAATTCCTATTATATCTGAAATTGAAAAGATTCGGATATATACATTTCATGAATTGACGGATACTCAGATCACAGGGCGGAGATTGTCATATTATCAAGGGGAGATCAAAGAATGTGTTGAAATTGAAGAGTTTTGATGATCTTGATGCTCACAATCATCAAAAAGGGGGAGAAATTTTTCAAAGTTCAATTTCAAAGTTTTAAAGAAAGAAAGAAAGTTATTTCTGAAGACAGTCTAGAGATCAAAGAGATGAAGTTGTTGTTTCAATTTTCAAAGATGAATTTTTATTCCCTAGATTCTAGTTTCCAATCACAAAAAATTAATCAAAACAAATAATTCAATTCAATTACTTGTTTTGAATTCAATTCTCAATTCAAATACAACTTTCTCTCTCTAGAACTCACTCTTTCTCTCTCTACAGATTTTCTCTCAATCGTATTTCTCAAAATAAGCTTCCTCTATCTCACAAACTGAATTGTTACAAAATGACATACACTACTGAATTACAAAGACAAGAAGGTATTTATACCTCCATACAATTACAAAGAAAACAAACAAATACAATACAAGGAAAAACAAATACAAATACAATACTTTGACTTTTTATTACAAATAGACTTTGACTTTAATGAGAGTTGACTTTCTCAGCTTTGACTTTCTTGAACTTTGACCTTCAGTCTTCTTGATCTTGTATCCAACAGATTTATGCTCTAACAATCTCCCCCTTTGGATTCAAGATCACTGTTGAAAGATCTAGCAATTCAGTCTTCACATTTTAAGCTCTGTCAGTACAATCTCCCCTTTTTGTTTGATGGTATTCTTTCCAAAACTGTCTTCAAACAATTAACAATTTTCCCAAAACTTTCACAAAACACTTTCAGACTTTGGAAAGAAATTATCTTTAGAATCAACTCGGATTGCTTTAGCAAATAATCTTCAAAGAAAATTTCCTCAAAAATCATTACAACATCAGAAATTCTTTGATCTTCTTCAAATCTTTACTTTGAATCTTCTGACTTGGACATTTCTGAAAATCATCTCTCAAAACTTTACCATTTCTTGATACCATCTCCCCCTTTTTGATGATCTGAGCATCTATATCATCAAAACTTTGCTTTCAAGAAATGTCTTTAACCAATCTGATCTGTCAAGAGCCTCTGATTCACCGTCAATCCTCCAAGATATTTATCTAGATCTTTGCAAATCCAGACAAAATAAGAACATGTAACTCCTGAATCAACAAATGAATCAGTTAAAATGCCTGTCAGCAACACAAAGTCACTATGTGTAACGAATACACAATATAAAGGAGCTTTTTGATGTTCAGTCTCCCAGGGCTTCCATCCAATCATCGAAACACCACAAAGGCAATTTCTATGAATGTTATGACAAAGAAACGAATTCTTTGTATGTTCGTGCAAGTGTAGAAAGAATTAAGCACGAATAATTGCTTTTTAAGGCTCAACATAGTGTAAACCACTGAGACAACAGTAGATGAACACAAACTCTAAGTGCATGATTGAAGTGCGAAGGTGGGGCAGATTTCCTTCTTTTTCAATATCCAGATTTTCCAAATGAAAACCAGATAGCATATGTGTTGCGTCCCCTTGAAAATGTGAAACATTTTCTTTTTGGGAAGAAAATGAGTGGCTGGTGGGGTTTTAGCAAGAGCTGGCATGGGCTATTTGCCTGTTTCAATAATGTTCACGAAAGAATTGTGAATCATTAGTAATGTGGATGCCCGACTCAGAAAGTAGTTGGTGCAGAGTTTGATATTCTTTTACTCTAATCTCTCACCCTCTTTCTTTTGAATCATTTAAGCTCACTACTAACCAAACTCTCTTTTCCATTTTACCTCATCACACCCACACTCATTTCTTTTTGACTCCTCACACTCAATCTCTATGGATTAACTTCTTGGGTAGAAATCACTGGTTAACGTGATTCCATAGAAGTTCATTTAAGTCCTAGCACAAAGAACCCATGTAATCCTATGAAAGCATAAAGTTGCTCAATATGGTTTAACTTTATCAGTTAAAGCTCATATACAAATGTCAGATGAATGTAAGCTCATAAAATATAATCATGAATATTTGAGCATTTGAAACATTGAAATATTTTCAAACAAGTATATTGAATAAATGAATATGAATGCAAGAAACTTGTTTGAAAATTTGACATTGTATGAAAATGATCAGAAATGAATGATAAATCAATTAAGGCTTATGGTCAAGAATAATGTATATAGTCTATATGAAACAAAAAATATAGACATTCTCGAACTAAACGCTTCGAAATGAAAATACACTCAAATTTCTTTGAAGTACAAGCGGGGTGTCTTACCATCGAAAATATGTTTCAATATGAGACATGGTAAGAACAATGTGAACAAAAAGTCAAACCGGTGTGTGTGAATACTTGAAAGTATAAAGAAAAGACAATACAAAAGTATTTATCTTTGGAAACACACGGTTTGTAAACATTTAAGCACAAATAAAATGAAAACATTTAAAATCACACTTCCAATTCATGAAAACCTGTTTAAGAATCGGGAAGTGGTTTGAACATTAAAGAATATGTTTTCTATGATTGAAAGTTGTCCTTCTTTCAACCATATATGAGATTAAGATAAGAAATTTAACCTTTCTATGCAATCTTAGATCTCATGAAGTCAGCTGAAGTCATAAAGATATGATCTTGATAGCTTCCTCTCATCCTGCACAAGTCTCAAAGTCTAGTAAAAAATTGATTCACAAATTTATTTGAAAAATAAAAGACATAAAGCAATAAAACGTTGATTGTACGAGTTCTGATCTGAGATAATCAGAAATCATAGTCTTACTCCTTTTGACTTGACTAATATGCTCCCCCTAAAATCATGCATTACAAAAATTTGGTCAGTGAAATAAAATGCAGAAATTTGATAAGCTCCCCCTCAAAATAATGTAAATCATCTTTAATCTTCTCTTACTCCCCCTGAGATCATGAGCAAACAATTAAAGTGCAGATATCCTTCAGACATAAAAATAAAGAAAATGAAGAAAAATAACAATACTTAACTTTAGTAGGTAACAACCGATTATGTTTTCAGATTTAACATACCAAGCTTAGAGACAAGAAAATTAAATCTCTTTTCATCTAAGGGTTTGGTAAATAAATCTACAAGTTGATAATCTATTTTTACAAAATAAAGTTCAATTGTTCCTTTTTCTACATTATCTTTGATAAAATGATACCTAACATCAATGTGTTTGGTTTTCGTATGCTGGACAAGATTAGCAGATATGGCGATTGCACTCTTCGAGTCACAATAGATTGGAATTTTGTCGAACTTGAATCCATAGTCTCGTAGCTGTGTTCGCATCCACAAGACTTAAGAACAGCAACTGGCATCAGCTACGTTCTCAGCTTCAGCAGTCGATGTGGAAACGCATAATTGTTTCTTTGATGCCCAGATAACGAGCTTGTCTCCAAGAAATTGAATGTGACCTGAAGTACTCTTTCTGTCCAACATGCAACCTGCATGATCTGCATCTGAATAAACAGTCAGTTGAAACCCAGTATCCTTAGGATACCACAGACCAAGGTCTGCAGTCCCTTTAAGATACCTAAAAATCCTTTGGACAACAGCCAAATGGGATTCTTTTGGAGAAGCCTGATATCTAGAACATAAACATGTTGAAAACATAATATTTGGCCTACTTGAAGTAAGATACATTAACGATCCTATCATACCTCTATAAGTTCTAACATCAACCCTTTTACCCGAAGGATCAGTGCTAATCTTAGTACCTGGTGCCATCGGGGTTCCAATAGGTTTACAATTTTCCATTTTGTATTTCCGAAGAATATCCAAAATGTACTTATATTGGTTAATGAAAATCCCCGTAGAAAACTGTTTAACTTGTAATCCGAGAAAGAAATTCATCTCTCCCATCATACTCATTTGAAAATGTGACACCATGAGGTTAGAAAAGTTCTTGCAAAATTTTGGATTTGTAGAACTAAATATTATATCATCAACATAAATCTGAATAAGAATAATATCATCTTTTTCCTTTTTGATGAATAAAGTGGTATCAACCTTACCTTTAGAAAAACCGGACTTGACCAAGAATTTAGATAAAACGTCATACCATGCTCGAGGGGCTTGTTTTAAACCGTACAGGGCTTTGTCGAAGATGTAGACGTGATCTGGTTTCTCTGGATTGACAAACCCTTCTGGTTGAGACACGTACACTTCCTCTTTAAGAATGCCATTCAGAAAGGCTGTTTTCACATCCATCTGAAAGACTGTGAAATTCTTATGAGCTGCGTAGGCTAGAAACATGCGAATTGCTTCTATACGCGTTACTGGAGCATACGTCTCATCGTAGTCTATGCCTTCCTCTTTCCGGTAACCTTTGGCAACAAGTCTAGCTTTGTTTCTTATGACGATACCATCTTCATCCTTTTTATTCTTGAATACCCATTTAGTGCCTATCACGGTTTTACCTTCCTGTTTTGGAACTAATCTCCAGACCTTCAAGGCTTCAAACTGATTTAATTCTTCTTGCATAGCAGATACCCAATCCGAATCAGCTAAAGCTTCTGATACTCGCGTGGGCTCTATCTTGCTGAGTAATGAGTCATGCATACATTGATTAAGAGTCGCTGACCTCGTTTGTACAGGCTTGTTGAGATCTCCAATTACTTGATGTAAAGGATGCTCTTTGGTCCAGCGATGCTCATGAGGGAGTGGATTAGATGAAGTTTGAACATGATCATTATCTAAAAATTCACTATCAGGCTCTTCATTTTGAATAACATGAAGGGAATTTCCAGTTGAAGTCTTAGGTACAGAAATGTCAGTTGGAACAACAGATTGTAGCTGTTGAGTTGCCAGTGTGTTACACCCAACTGAAACTATTATTTCTGGCTCAGCATTTCCTTGTGCATCTTCAACTGTAGGAGTAACAGTAGGAATTTGAGTTTCTGACTGAACGGGGGATACTTGTTCAGTTATGATCTCTGAAGTGACTGGATGATTGTAACTTGTGTCTTCAGACCTGTCAGTCACAGCAGATTTAGATACATTAGAACCTAGAAACTCATCATAAAAGAATTAAAATAACAAATCTAAATTAGATAAATGTGAAATAGAAGTAGAAGCGTTATTCGAATTATTCGCTGTAGAAGTAGGTTCTGGACTGATCTGCCCAGAAGCTAATACTCCAGTGATCATGGGTTCTGAACTGAGTTGTTCAGAAGCCATATCTTCATCGAATGTTACATTAACGCTCTCGACGACTGTCTTTGACTTTTTCAGATAAACACGATATGCTGCCGATGTTGAAGAATAACCAATGAAGATACCCTTGTCCGCCTTAGCACTGAATTTATTCAGACTCTCTCTATCGTTAAGCACAAAACATTGACACCCAAATATGTGAAAATACTTGATTGTTGGTGTTCTGTTGTTGATCAGCTCATATGGAGTCTTTTGAAAACGACGGTGTATTATGGACCGATTTTGAGTATGACATGCAGTTGATACAGCTTCTGCCCACAAAAATAGAGGTAGATCGGATTGGCTAAGCATAGTGCGAGCGGCCTCGACTAGCGTCCAATTTCGCCTTTCGACTACTCCATTTTGTTCAGGCGTACGAGCAACAGAGTACTGATGTGATATCCTGACGGATTCAAGATATTCTTCAACTATCTTGTTTTTGAACTCTGTGTCATTGTCCATTCGAAGAAACTTGACTTGTCGCTGCATTTTCACTTGGGTCGTCTTTAAGAAAGTAATAAGAACTTCCGGTGTCTCATCTTTTGATCGAAGAAATTTGACCCACGTGTATCATGAGTAATCGTCCACAATAACCAACACGTATTTCTTTCCACCCAAACTCTGAGTTCTCATTGGACGACACAAATCCATATGTAACAATTCTAACGGAGAACTAGTGCTTGGTTCAGGCTTCGGTTTATGAGCGGCTCTCTTCATCTTACCCTTTTCACATGCTGCGCATAAGTGTTGTTTCTCGTATTTCAGCTCAGGAAGTCCTTTTACCAATTTTCCACTAACCAACTTGTTGATATAACGAAAGTTCAGGTGTGATAAACGTCTGTGCCAGAGACAACTTTGCTGCATTGAAGCTTTTGTCATTAAGCAAACTTGATTGTCAATCTGAACTTTGGACAGGTTGATGGTATAGAGGTTTGTCTTGCGATGTCCACCTAAGAGTTCTGTGCCATCTTCAGTACGAACCGAGCAAATCTTAGATTTGAAGTTGACCTCTAACCCTTTATCGCAGAATTGACCAATGCTAAACAGGTTGTGCCCTAAGCCTTCGACATAACTCACCTTACTGATCGTTATGTTGTCTTGAATGATGTCACCATATCCTAAGATTGGTAATAGCTGATCGTTTCCAAATATGACATTTCCACTGAATTTCTCTGTATAATTAGACAATAAATCTTTTTGCCCAGTCATATGCTTGGAACATCCACTGTCCAAGTACCACATATGCCGGGTCTGCAAGAGAAATCAGGAAACAATAGATTTAGGTACCCATTTAAAAACGGGTCCTAACATATTAGCACAAGATTTTGATATCCACTTGAAAATGGAGCCTCTGTTCTTTTGAAAACCTTTAAAAATATTTGATCTCGAAGAATAAACATGATAAGATCCATACCAATCAGGAGAATTATGAGAATAAGCAAAATCAGTTCTCCGATAATTATTATAATATTTAGTAGAAATATGAGATAATTGAATCAATTGCTTTATTGAATATCGCTTGTAAGAAGTTACAAGGTTTTGTTTATGTGAAGCAAGTTGATCAATTACATCATTATCACTACTAACTGATCTAGTACAAGAATTATCAGAAACTGATTCAACTATCTCATCATCCTTCCTTTTTGGTCGCCATTCGGTTCGAGCTTTCGACCTTTTCTTGCTTATATCTGAAACAAAAGATTTAGATTTATTAGGAAAAGCAGATTTCTGAAATTGATTTTTCTTTTGTGTACCAGTGTATTTCTGTTTCTGTAATCGCTGTTTCTTATGTTTCTTACCTTGAGCATAGTAATAAGTAGTTACAGAAACTAATTCACCAACCTTAGCTGATGATTCACCAATATTAAAACCACTTGGTAACACTTTTTCATTTATAAGACAAGTAGAATGATCAGGAAGAGAAGCATTGAATTCAAACATATCAATTTCTTCTATGCACCCATCATCAGAATTAAGAAAGTCATTTGCAGACTCAAATAAGTCATCAAAATTATCAGACGAAGTTTGAGGTGCCTTAGAAACTTTAGAACACTTTGTAGATGTAGATTGAAAAACCGTGTTCTTTAATATAGTAGAAAATACACTTTGTTGAATATCAACCAAAAGTTTTTCATCAGATAAAACATTTTCCAACTCAACTATTTTGCTTTCAAGAATGAGTGGAGGAACATAAACCTTTGCAACTCCAGGTTTTGCCTTCATCTCAGAAACAGAATAACTAGCAAATAATCGTTTGAAAGAACTTTTGGTGTTTCTGAAATATAACTATCATTTAACTTTGCATAGTTAAATGGAAGTTGCATTTTCTTTACATTCTTTCTATTTTCAGTTTCTTTGCCCTCAACTTCTTCTGGTAATTTGGTAACAAATTTGGGTTTTAAATGAGTATGTTTACCAGCACATGCAAGAAAATCAAAATTATAAAGTGCTGGTTATTTTCTGATGGCTTTCTTTAAGTAATGGGGGTTTTGAAAACCAAGTCCCCATTTTTCTTTAACATCAGCCTCTTCATTAGGTGCATTAAGAAATATAGTTTGATCTGTTTGGCCTCTAGCGTAAAGTTTGGCTTCCAAACCATTTACCTTCTTATTCAAAAGCTTGTTTTCAACCTGCAGTTTATGAACAGTTAGTGCAGATTCTTTCTTCTCAAACTCATATTTAGAAACTTTAACTTCAAAATCAAAAATCTTTTTGTCAAAACAATCTACTTGAGATTTAGAATCAGAAGCAGACTTGCGTAAAGAATCAATCAGATATTTGTTCCCAATAACTGACTTATTGAGTTCAAATATCTTATTGTTTCTTTTAGCAACTCTTTCTTTTTTCCTTTTTCAATTTATTTTGTAATTCTTGAAGCTCAACCATCATAGCTTCCATTTTGGTAATGAAATCTTTTTGAGTTAAGTTTAATACCTCATCAGCTGTCTCATCATCTGATTCATCATATTTGACCTCTTTTCCCATAAGACAGAGATGAGCAGTTTCTTTCTTCTCTTCCTCTTCACCTTCTGAATGATCCAACCAAAATTCGTCCTCAACCATTAAAGATATGCCCGCTTCTTGCTGTTTGGCCAATAGCAGTTTGTTATGATAGTACTGAGAATTACGAACTTTCGGCTTTCTACAATCATTTGCAAAATGTCCAATCTTGCCACAGTTGTAGCATTTGACTGGATCACTTGCTGGTTTTTCGGCAACAGTGTAATCATTCACGAACTTCTTCCTTTCATCAGGTTTCTTCTCAACATATCTGTTTTCTTCATATCTCTTTCCTTCCACCCTCTCTCGGTGCTCATGATTCTTTGAACTTGATGAAGAATACCTTTGAGAATTTGATCCCGGCTTCTTGTAGAATTTCTTTTGAAAGACACGGGTCAGTAACATCACGGCTTGTTTCAGACTTTCTCCATCATCACCATCTGATACAGATTCTGACTCAGAACTCGTAAGCACTTTCTTCTTTTTCTTCTTCTCTACATTTTCTTTCTTTTCTTTCTTCTTCTCTCCAACAACCAAAGCAATCGGATCAGGAACCTTTGCAGCCTTCTTCTTTTCAGCTCTTTTCTCCTCAACCTCTTCTTCATTCTGACGTAAAGTCTCATAGACTTCGTGAAGACGTATGTCATTCAAGTCTTTCATCTGCTTCATCCTACGTGTATGTTTCTTCCATTCAGGTCGTAGGATACTCAGGAATTTGACATTGTTTTCCTGCTGCTTCTTTGTCACTTTGTTCTTCGTCAGTTCATTCAGAAGCAAAGTAAACCGTTCATAAGTATCTTCCAAACTCTCATTCTCTTTGGCTTTGAATTCCTCGTAGCTATTGATGCAGTTAGCCACTTTCATCTTATTCCCGACCTTGGATCCCATCATCATCTTTTGCAATTGATCCCACATCTTCTTAGCATCATCCTTGTAGCTATCAATCTTGATATAAATCTCATTAGGAATGCTTTGAAGTAGAAGAGATCTTGCTTGCTTGTCTGCTTTATATCGACTTTTCTGTTCTTCAGAGTACTGAGATAAATCCACTTTAACTGGTTTTGTCCTTTGTTCTCTTTCTTCATCACCATGTCCACTATCAGATGAATCATCATCAGCAGGTACTTGAACTATGATTGGTGCCATAGGACCTTCCGTAATTGACAGAAGAATATTCTCTCCATTTGTGTGCCGGTCCACAAAATCAAGGAATCTGTCCTTCCATTGTTCATACTCTCCTTTAAACAGAACATGAGGCTTGACATCAGTGCCAATGGAAAGTGCATCTTTAGAAGTCATCTTGATAAAACCTGTTTTAAAAATATTTGCAATAAGAAACTAAAACTGATCGTTAGTCCAAAATATGAAATCACAAAAATACAAGAAATCTTGGAATAGAAATTCAGGAATATTGATCACAATCAGAGTTTTGTCCCCCTCCGCAGACTTAGCACGGGGGTCCCTAAACTCGCAATACACTGTTTACTGAGAAACTCGCAGATCGCTGAAACTCGCAAGTAACTATTTTCAGAAAAACTCGCAGACTTAAACTTGCGTGTTTGTGAAACTCGCAGATCGCTGAAACTCGCTAGACGTTGAAACTCGCAAGAGACTGTTCTCGAAGAAACTCGCTAACGCCTAAACACGCAGATCACTATTCACACTTAAACTCGCAAATTGAGGCGTGCGTGTTTGAAAAACTCGCTAGTCGCTACTAATGCGTTTTGACCAAACTCGCAGATCAACCAAACTCGCAGATCACTATTCTGGCTCAAACTCGCACCCTTCGATTAGCGCATTTGTAGAACTCGCTAACCACTACGTGCGCATTCTGGTCCTTCGAAAAATTTCCAACTTTTCCAAACTCGCAGACTTCGATCAGCGAGTTTCTAGAACTCGCTAACAATGCCTTGCACGTTTTGACCAACACCGATGTTCTTCAGCTTGTGCGTTCTAACGAAGAACTTGCGCGTTTTGCAGATCTAGCGCGTTCTTCAGAAATTCGTGCGTGTTCTTCACTTTTTCACCGAAATTCGATCTAAACTTTGAATTTCCGCACCAAACTTTGAGAATTTACTCACATATTCATCGAGAACACAATACAATCAACTAATTTCGATCTAAAACACAAATCTATACAAATCGACTCGATAACAATGTTTAGGACTCGTGAACAAAAACTTCAACAAAATTCAAAATTACAAGAAAATTACAGTGCAATTGACAAATCAAATCATACAAACATGATCGATTATACTATATGAACAAACTCTGATCGATTTCAACACCTAATTTGCACTAAAACTCTAAATTCGATTTGAACTTCGATGAACAGTGACGATGAACAGTAACAACAAACTTTTCTTGATTTCTTGATTTGATTTCGATTTGGATCTGCTCTGATACCAATTGATTTCTTGATTTTCTTGATTTGTATTTGAAAAGAGAGAGAAAGTTGTATTTGAATTGAGAATTGAATTCAAAACAGGTAATTGAATTGAATTGTTTGTTTTGATTAATTGTTTGTGATTGGAAACTAGAATCTAGGGAATAACATGAAGATTTCAAAGATTGTATTGATTCATTCCGTATCATGTGGTGTCTGCTACAAGTTTGTTTCTCATTCCTCTTACGCGCTGATTGAAACAAGTTCTTAAACTGAAAGCTTATTCAACTCGCGGTTCAAAGACAGATTCTTTGTTTTAAATTGAAGATGCACCGTGGAATGTCAAGTAACTCTCTCGTTATCTTTCTTGTGTGCTGATCCGATGTGATTGAGTTTTTACAGCTGAAAGCTGCTTGATAGTGCGTTCAGTCGAGGCTACTGTACATTGAATCTGGTTACAAAGTTGATACTATGAAGATCAAGAGCTTTATTCAAGGGGGAGCGTGGAAAGTCATGAAGAAATGCAATACCAAAGTTCTTTAAAGATTCAAGAGGGAAAGAATATCAAGGCCTGAAGTTTTTCAAGTTGTTAAATGCTTTATTCAACTTTAGGGGGAGATTGTTAGGACTGAAAGTCCTATGTGTTGAAAGTGGAATAAAGTATTTATAAGGGTGCATAATGTAATTCATTAATAGTTGATTAATTAGATGGACCCAAGCCCATAAGCCCATTAGGCCTGTAAGCCTAAGTATATAAAGGCATTATTAGTTAATTATTCAGGATAGACGTTTTCATTAGTCAGATTATTTTAAGTCTCATAATTCCAGATTACTAGTCAATAGGTTTACTCTCTCTGATCAGAAATTCTTTCTGTAAACCTATAACCCTTTGATTGCATATTAATCATATGACTAGTAGTTGTGACTCAAATCTTATTCATCTTTGATATTATTTGCTGCTAATTGCACTCTACTGGATCTACACTGATGATGAAGATAAATCTACTAATGATCTGAAGCGGCATTCAGTGAAACCAAGACAAATCTAAAACACATGACAAATCGAGATCAAGCCTCAGCTATTGCCTCTCTGCATCAATGATACCTGATCACTGATCATCAACTATTGTTGATCATGAAGATTGTTTATCAAGTTTTGTTTGTCCTATGCTTTTGTCCATAATCGTACAACTACTCCTTTCCACTACAATGTTCATCATACGACCGAAAGCATGTTAAAGATAAAGTCAATAACATGAAGCCAATAAAGGATGGACACGTGGATTGTACCCTCTGCCATGCATTTAACACATAAGGTATAAATAGGAGAGAAACCTTCATTTTTGAAGGGTCCTCAATCTTCTTACTGACATTTGCAGAATCTCTATATTGTGCAAACTCTCTTCTCTCTTTCTGTTACTCTTGTATGCAAGAAAGCTTAGTGATTCTTAGATTGTTTAGATTAGGTTTTACCTTATCTAATTCCGCAACAATCTGTAAATTTCGTTTTTGATTTACTTAATAATCAATAAGCAAAGTAGTACCTTAATTGGGACCAACAAGTAGTATCAGAGTAGTTTGTTTAATCCAAGAACAAAATCTTGCTTAACTCTCTTCCTTGCTATTTTCCATAATGGTATTAAACACAAATACTAACTATCATGACAATGGATCTCTAGCTAAACCTCCTCGATTCAGCAGAGACAACTTTGCTATCCGAAAAAATCGAATGATGCTATTTCTAAAAGGTGTAGATCCCCCTATACATGAATATATTGCAAATGGACCCTATGTACCATATATCATAATTGTTGCACTTCTTGCCACTTCAACTACTGAAGTTGTCCTTGAAAGAGAAGCTATCAAAGAAATACGACAATGGAGTGATGAGGACAAAAAGAAAGTTTCCTCTGATGCAAAGGCCAAAACCATCATCTCCATGGACCTGCCTGATGAAGTCTTTCATTCCATCATGCATCTAAAAACCTCTAAAGCCATGTGGGACACAATCTGTGTTCAATATGAAGGTACCACTTAGGTACAAGAAACCAGAAAGATAAATCTGGTAAGACAATGAATCTTTATCTGAAGTACACCAAAGCTTTAATTGCTTAATAATTGATCTAAGGACTGTTGATAGGACCTACTCTAACTCTGAGGTTCTTACTAAATTCTTGGAGTGTCTTCCTGAAAGCTAGGACATTTATTCAATGTGTCTCAAGCTAACAATAGACTTAGGGTGTGTTTGGTAGAGAGAGTTGAGGATAGAGAAATGGAATTTTGGTTACTTTGAGAAAAGGAAATTGAGAAAAAAACCAATTCCCTTTCCCTAGTTTTATTTCTCCACAAAGTTTAAAGAAATGGAGAGATTTCAGATATAGAGAATTGAAGAGAACCACGCTCTCCCTTGATTTTCCTTCTCCTTCACGTCGCCGCTCCCTCTCTCCCCTTGGCGCTCTCCCTCGGCGCTCACCCCTCGGCGCTCTCCCTCTCTTCCCGTCGCTCTCTCTTCCCGTCGCCTTCTCTTCCCGTCGGCGCTAACCTTCTAACGGAGACTGTCGCCGGCGCTCTCTCTTCCCGTCGCTCTCTCTTCATGCCGCTCTCAACTTCGATTTTCCTTCAAATCTGCAGGTATCTTCCTTCATAAAACTGTTTTGCTTCATAAATTTCAAAAGTTTTTCTTAACCTAGGTTTTTTCTACAGATCTGTTAATTTTGTTTTTCCATCATTTTGTTTACAAGATCTGTATGTTGCTGTTGTATATTGTGATCTAATTTATATGGGATGAATAAGGATTTATAATTGTTTTGGTGCTCATGGTTTTTTGTTTGATGGGAAGATTATGTGCTCATAAACTGTTTTGCTTCATAAATTTCAAAAGTTTTTTCTTAACCTAGGTTTTTTCTACAGATCTGTTAATTTTGTTTTTCCATCATTTTGTTTACAAGATTTGTATGTTGTTGTTGTCTATTGTGATCTAATTTATATGGGATGAATAAGGATTTATAATTGTTTTGGTGCTCATGGTTTTTTGTTTGATGGGAAGATTATGTGCTCGTAAATAATACTTGTGATAATTGTACGTGTAGATGGCAAGATCACCGTTGAGACAAAAAATAGTTGCCATAGGTGCATTTTATGCCATGTATGTTATGATTCGTTGGTGGATGATGTGTAGATATCGTTTACGTCGTTCGATCGAATCAAGAACATTACATAGAAAATATTTAATGAGTTACCATAATAGACGTGAAAACATGATGAGGATGGTTTATGAAAGTGATGTTACGAGTGTTGTTAACATAAGAATGAATATACATGCATTTTCAACACTTTGTGATATGCTAGAAAGTAGAGGGGGGTTAAAGAATAGTAAAAACATGCTAGTAGATGAGCAAGTTGCTATGTTTTTACATACCCTTGCTCATAATGCAAAGAATAGGATACTAGTCAATAGATTTCATCGATCTGGGGAAACTATAAGTCGGTATTTCAAGTTAGTCTTAAATGCTGTATGTCGATTACACAAAGAATTCTACAAGTCACCCGTACCAGTGCCAGATAATGAAACCGACGAGAGATGGAAATGGTTTAAGGTTAGTCAAACACATAAGTTTTTATTAAATATATTCTTTGTTAATACAATTTATTAATTATGTTTTATTTTTATGAAGGGTTGCCTAGGAGCATTAGATGGAACATATGTTAAAGTTAAAGTCCCCGCTGTTGATCGAAAACCTTATCGGACACGAAAGGGAGAGATTTGTACGAATGTACTCGGAGTATGTACGAGAGACCTTTTATTTACGTATGTATTAGCGGGATGGGAGGGTTCTGCAGCTGATAGTAGAGTTCTACGAGATGCAATTAGTAGACCTAACGGTCTTAAAATAATGCAGGGTATGTGATATATAGTCTTCAAATAATATACATATAATTAGATATCATAATTAACATAGAGTTTATGGTTAATGTAGGAACATACTACCTTTGTGATGCCGGTTATATGAATGGTGAAGGATTTTTAACTCCTTATCGAGGTCAACGTTACCATCTTAATGATTGGTCTCGGCCGCCTACCAATGCCAAGGAGTTATTTAATATGAGACATTCGTCGGCAAGGAATGTTATAGAAAGATGCTTCGGATTAATTAAAGCTAGATGGGCTATTTTGCGTGATAACTCATATCATCCCATAGAGTCCATGCCACGTATCATCATTACTTGTTGTTTGTTACACAACTTCATACGACAGACAATGAGTGAAGACCCTATTGATAACGAAGTCCCAACAAATCACACACAACCTGGAAACGATCATGATAATGTTATTTCTACGGTTGAGACCTCACAAGAATGGACCGATCGTAGAGACGCTCTTGCTAACGAAATGTTTAACAATTGGAATGCTAGGCGTATCAATAATTAATGAATTCTTTATTTGTACTCTTTATTTGTACTCTTTATTTGTACTATTTATTTGTACTATTTATTTTTAGAACCATGAATTATAATCGTTAATGTTAAATTTTCATTTATTTTTAATTTTTTCTTCACTATTTGTAGAACCATGAATTATGTATTATGTATTTGTATGTATTATTTGTAGACATGGCAGAGTCAAATGCAATGAAAGGTACCGGAAGGAGCAAACATACTTGGACAAATGATGAAGACGCAAAGCTAATTGATGCATTAATGGAGTTACATGCATCTGGAAAGTATGTCGGCGCTGACAACGGATTCAAACCGGGCTATTTAAATGGAGTTCAACAATTGCTAGATGTAAGTCTTCCTAACTCCGGCCTCAAAGCAGAGCCACATATAAAGTCTAGGATGAAGACATGGAAGACACACTTTAGCATTGTATATGATATGGTGTATACAAGTGGGTTCGGTTGGGACGAACAAAAAAATTGTGTGGTCGCTGAGGACAGTGTTTGGGATGAATACGTCAAGGTACATTATAAATTTATTCTAAATGGCTATATTTTTATTACAAAAGTTTATTCTAAATTTATTTCTAATTGCCTTGTAGTCTCACAAAGGTGCCGCAAATTTTCGAGGCAAGCCATTTCCGTTCTATGACAAGTTGTGTACCATCTTTGGTAAGGATAGAGCAACGGGTAGTAAAGCAATTGATCTTGGAGAAGAAGATGATGTCGTTCCAGAGATGCAAAGAAGTTCCCCGATTGATGACTTTGATTTCGTTGAAGATCACGTTCAAGGTGCTTGTCGATCTGAAGGACCAACAAGTAGTGTAACAAGCAAACGTAACAAACGCAAAAGCATGGATGGAGATGAAATCTATCGGGAGTCATGCAAAGAGATGAAGAAGGTATTGGTTAGATTTGGAGATATTGTGGGGGAAAGTTTGAATAATGAAAGTTTGGAGGCTCGTGAAATCTATGAGAAGGTTAGTAATGAGTTGAAAGATTTACCGGGTATTACCATGAGCAAACGTTTTAAAGCAGCTCATTTGATTGGTAAGGACGTGGTTTTGGGACGGTCATTTCTTGGGTTGACACAAGAAGAGAAAATTGGCATGGTAGAATCGTATACCGATGGTTCAATGGGATAATTGTTTATGGTTGAAGTACTTGAACTACTTTTTTTTTGTATGTCTTTGGTTGGAATGATGTTGAACTACTTTTTGATTTAATTAATGCATTTTAATTATTAATTTAATTATTAATTCATTGTTGAATTATCTGTTACATTTCTCTGTGCTCCCAAACAAGAGAAATGATTCCCTGTTACATTTCTCTGCTGAATTCTCTGTGCTACCAAACAGGAGAGTCAATTCCTATTCTCCAGACCAATTCTCTTTCTCTGCAATTCCATTCTCTGCAATCATTTCTCTGCAATTCCATTCTCTGTACCAAACGCACCCTTAAGTCATCTCTCTCTTAGTACCTTATATGGGATTTTGCTCATTCATGAGCAATCCAATCAACTGAAGAAGAATCTTGTCAAAGATTTCAAAGACTCCAAAAGCACACCTGTTGTTTTAGTCTATTCAGAGATAATCCCATCTCAGTGATCCTTTACTCTTTCTATCACTGAGTTAGAATCTGACTCAGATGATCCATCGAACACTGATCTTTCAGAGTTTGATGAATCACTGGCACTTTTGACAAACTCCTTCAGGAGATTTGCAAGAATGAGCAATTTCAGAAGAAATAAGTCTCTTACCATATCTGACAAGCCTAAGTCACCACTTGTTGATAAGACAACTGCTACTTGCTATAACTGTGAAAAAATAGAACATTTTGCTAGCAAGTGCAGGTCAAAAAAAGTCTTCAAACCTTCTTCATCACGAAAACCCAACGATGACAAGTACCTAAAGCTGAAAGAAAAATATCAAAAGTTGAAAAACTACTAGCGAAAAGGAGAAGGTCTGATCGCTGAAGAACATGAATGGGCTGAATCTAAAGAATCAAGCTCTGATGAAGAAGATGGGGCCACTCTCTATCTAATGGCCAATATAGAAGAAGAAGTGGAAGAACCCACTGGAACATCTACGAGCACTACCACCTCTCAGGTATCAATCTCTTCTGATCCAACTATCACTGAAGCTGAGAGACGTCGCGCTATTGATGTGCTGACAATTGATTTGTACAATGCCATGAATGGTAAAACTCAAGCTGAAAACAAAAACATTGATTTAATAGAGCAACTTGAGAAATGCCATTTAAAGATCAAAGAACTAACGAATATAGAGAAAAGTTTAAAAGATCAGCTCAATGTCAATGAAATTATCAGCATTGAACGTGAACAAGCTATCACTAAACTGAAAGCTAAAAAAGCTACAGTTAAAGGACGGTGTAAATCCTCAGCTAAGATTGCAGAGATAATAGATGCTCAAATACCTGCTCAGGTTAAGAGTTGTCTTGGTTATGAATTTGAAAAAGATAACCCTGACAGAGATCGTTCCATGCTGAAATTCAGGATGTTTGTCTCATCTATTCCTGAAACTTCTTCATCTTAGTGTTCTTCTTCCTCTTCTGTTCCTACACTTGAGGATGTTTCTAAGAGCTCTAAACTCAAAGATAAGGGAAAATTTACTTCCCATATTCCTCAGAAGGGTACTAAGCCAAATAAGGTTGATCTTAAGCCTAAGAAATCTGAAGAACTCAAGGTTCCTCCGAGATCTGAGGCTAAGGTCATTCTTGGAGCAGGCCCAACTCATCTAAATCTTTCTAATACATATGCTCATGGTCTTAAGGCTACCTTCAACTATTGAAAATGATATCACTTTGGACTTACTGACCACATTGCCAGTAAATGTCCCACTACCACCATAGCTGAAAAGTCAACTAGAGTGAAGATGAATGCCTCTACGGCAAAGAAGGTCACCAAAGCTGAGAAACCTGCCAAGGTGAAAAATGCCACTAAGGTTAAGAAATTAACCAAAGTAAAGATTACCATTGAAGCTGAATCATCAGATGCTGTGAAGATTGTTGAACCTTCCATCTCTACTAACTTCAATGGACCCATTGTAAATTGGGTACCAATCAAAAAATAATCTTCCTTATGTTTTCAGGTCTCGAACGATATCTGGTATCTTGATAGTGGATGCCCTCAACACATGATTGGCCAAAAGAACCTGCTTGCTGACTACAAGAAGAGAAAGGTCCCTCGGTGACCTTTGGTGGAAACGGAAAAGGCTATACCAGAGGGTTTGGTATACTAACTAATGGTACAACTACCTTCCAAAGAGTCGCTTACGTAGAAGGACTGAAGCACAATCTTTTGAGCATCAGTCAGCTATGTGATAAAGACTACAAAATATGATTTACCAAGAAAGCATGTGTTGTCACCGACAAAGATGAAAAACTGCTCGCAGCGATTATCTTTTGGAAAACGTCTATGTTATCAACATGGATTCCTCCAACACTGAGAACATTTGTTTCCTTTCTAAAGCCTCATCAGATGTCAACTAGCTATGGCATAATAGGCTATCTCATATCAACTTCAAGACGCTGAATGAACTCAACAAGAAAGAACTTGTCACTGGTCTGCCTCAGTACTCATATGCTAAAGAATCCCTCTGCTTAGCATATGAAAAAGAAAAGAAAACCAAAGAAAGTTTCAAATAAAAGCAAGTCTCATCAATCACTAGTCCTCTGCATCTGCTTCACATGGATTTGTTTGGCCCTGTCAACATAGAATCCATCACTGGAAAGAAGTATAAGCTGATGATTGTTGATGAATACTCCAGATATACCTGGGTCACGTTCATCAGATCTAAAAGTGACACTCCAGAAGAAATCATTTCCTTTATAAGAAACATGGAAGTTCTCAACAACCTCACTGTTCGTTCTATAAGAAATGATCATGGCACTGAATTCAAAAATATTGTTCTTGATAATTTCTTTGAAAACAAAGGTATCTCTCACAAATTTTCAACTGTGAGAACACCTCAGCAAAATGGGGTCGCTGAAAGACGAAATCGAAAAATCATTGAAGCTGCTCAATCTATGCTCAACGAGTCTCATCTACCAACCTAATTCTGGGCTGAAGCTGTCAATACTGCATGTTTCACTCAGAACTGATCACTAATAGTCAAAAGACTCAAGAAGACAACATACGAACTCTTCCATGGATGAAAACCAACTCAAAGTTTTCATCATATCTTTGGTTTTCAATGCTACATCTTAAAAAAAAGAGATTAACTTGGAAAGTTCGATCCTAAAGATAACGATGGAATTTTTCTAGGATACTCCTCAGTAACTAAAGCCTTCAGAGTCTTTAATAAGAGAATACAAACTTTAGAAGAAACCATACACGTCACCTTTGATGAATCTTAATCAGCTAATTCAAGACCCGTTCTTGAAAGTGAAGAGCTGAATGATTGGATGTTCTCTCACCTCAGAGATGTTGATGTACCTTTCAGCGATAACCATCAAGCAGTTCCTTCAAACAATGATGACGATGATCTAGTCACTGTTTCAACAGAACCAGAATCCACTTCTTGGGTTTCTGTTGTACCTATAAACACTATGCCCCCTTCTGAACCATCGACTTCTGAATCACCATTCACCTCTGAACAACAATCAGTGGATGACGTTCAATCTGAGCCTCATCGACTGATAGTTGATGATCATCTTGCTGAAATCTCTTCCTCAACAAATATTCATATCCATACCACCCCTTCAGATATAGATACTCAAGCTCCTTCTTAAAGATGGACAAAGGGTCACCCAATCGAACAAATACTTGGTGATCCAAACGCTGGTATTCAGACTCGACATGGTTCAGGTAACATATGTATATTTGTAAACTTTATATCTCTCGTATAACCTAAAAGGACCAATGATGCCCTTAGAGATCCAAATTGGGTCAAAGTTATGTAAGAAGAGCTGACTGAGTTTGAAATAATCAAAGTCTGGAATCTCGTTCCCAAACCATCTGATAAGACTGTTATTGGCACCAAATGGGTGTTTCGTAACAAATTAGATGAACATGGGATTGTGACCCACAACAAAGATATAATCTTTGAAGATATGGTGTCAAAACTCACCATCTCCAAGAGGGAAATGATTGTTCCCTATGTACGATTTATTAGCATACTCCTTCAATACCTGATTGCCACTCTCTACCCAACCACCGAAAACTACTCACTACTTAAACTTGGGGCACGTCTCCTCGACCACAAGTCCACTGAAGGTGAGGTAAGTTTTTCTACTTTCATCCAAAACCTCTCTTCTTCATCTTCTTCGACAACTATGATTGGAACTCAACCATCCAATATAACAATGCTATCCCAACCAAGTCAAAGAAAAGAGAATCTGAAACCCTTCTTGGTCCTTCGAAGAAGGCCAAGAAAATACCAAAGGAGAAAACCCAAACATCAGTGATGGATTCTCAGTCATCACTTGATCAGTTCGTTGTTCCCTTCGCAACACCTGCTACAACCTCCACAACCACTTCACCGATGCCTCATTCCACTGAAGCACAACTGGTATCTACCCCACCAACCTCAGTGGATCAAACCACTGAAGGTTTGGCTTCGGGCAGCGCCAGTGGCCCTCCTTCACAGATCATAACCATCTTCATCAATGTCATCTCTCCTCTTCCTTCATTGGTCATCACAAATGCACCGCCCACTTCAGCGTCCGTCCCCACTGATTTTCAAGGTGCAGTACTTCAAGAATTGAGGTCTTGCAACATCAAAATCGAACTTAAGGGAGCTCCTCACGAGTCTTCTTAGCAACAACATGTCATGACTCCTTTCGAGCATGACATGTCATTCTACTTTGGTGCAAATCAGTTGGATTCCACCTCTGACCCCTCAGGTATTCCATCATCCCTACCTCTTCTTCTTTCGGTTACTCATCCCGAGCTCCCCATTGCTCACTTAACCTACTCTATTTCAGGTCCAAGATTAGAGCCTATTGACTCCTCAATAAAAAAGCTCAACATTGTTGTGTCAGATCTCTCAACTGTTGTCTCTTCCAACAGCAATGCCATCACAGTGGTTGATGCATCTCTCCAGACTCTCACATCTTCTATTGCTTCTAAGGCTGATGCCTCGCAGCTCTCCTCTCTACAACTGGAAGCCGATCAATTGAAGTTCAATGTAGGAGCAAACACAAATACCCTCCATAGCCTCACCACCTCCGTTGATGCAGTGAACACAAAGGTGGATAATCAAAATAACCTTCTTGCTGACATTCTCCACAAGCTGCAAAATCCTTCTCCCCATATACCATCGTTCATTGACAAGGATCGTCAGCACATCAAGACCATCTCTGACTTTATTTACAACGCCGAGGATGTGATAAGTGACATAGCTATCGCTGGTGCTTCCTTCAACGCTGATGATCGGGCCTCTCTGAAACGTGTTGAAGTCGTAGTCTGTCTTCCTCTAACTGATGATGACAAAAAGGGGGAGATAGAACCAACATTTGAGGGGGAGAAGGAGAAAGAAATAATTACTGAGGCTAAGGGGTAGCTTGTTGATAATGATGAGGATGATGCTGAGGTCATCAAAGAACCAACTCAGATCAATACTGAGGCTAAAGGACTTGTAGTGGTCGAGGAAGCTGATGAGGAAGATGATGAAGAAACCGACGATGAGGATATTGACACTAGAAAAGATATCGGAGGTGCAAATGATGATGATAATGATGATGGCAGCTGCTTCATTCCCATCACTATCAACGCTCCATCAAAAGGAGTGGTCATCAGGGAACAAGGGGAGAGGCCCTTAGAGCCTAAAACGAAGACCCCTCAGCAAGGAAAACAGGAAAATCTTCCCGCTGAGGGGAATCTAAAAATCCTTCAATCTGAAGGGGAGCTGAACAAAGAGGTATGCCTTGATCTTCAACCTTACTCACCTCTAAACATTCTGCCACTTAAAAATGATCCCCTTCCATGAATCTTTCTCTTCCTCTTCCAGCCCATCCTCTCCCCTTTGTGATATTGATGAATCACAAAGTATAGAAGACCCAATAATCCCAGTCAATGTTGAGCCTAATGATGAAAGAGTAGTTGATCTCATTGCTTAGTTAGAGAGACAGCGAATAAAGATCCCTTCCAGTTCAACACGAAACGAGGAAGAGCTCAACTTCCTCTCCAAGGAAGAAATCGAAGAACCTTTAAGGGTTGAGCAACTTCTGGAGGCATGAAAGAATGATGCAAAAGCTGCCAAAAGAATTGCAAAGATCTTAGTCGATGATGAACAACTAAGGGCTTATCCCCTCTAAGTTCAATCCCAACTACTAAAAGAGACAAGAGAAGAAGCTGATAGAGAAAGGACCACCAAAGATTCAAAGATTGGATGGCGTAAAAAGAAAATGAAAAGAAGACAAGATCCATAAATGATCACTGACATCACCATAGCAGGGAAAACAGAGAAAGGGTCAATCATGGTCACCATGACCATCTTCAGAGCAGACGGATCAGTGAAGACGATGTTCATGTCAAAGTTAGAGACTTTTGGATTTTCAGAATGGATTGAAATAAGAGACATGCTGAAGAAGTCAAGATCCAAATACAAAAGCTAGGTAGAATCTATTCTACATCAACTCATTGAAAGAGTCTCAACCATTCTAAACATTCCAATCCTTCCTCCAATGCCTACAAGAAGAAGACAGCGAGCATCAACTTCTGAAGAAGAGGCTCCTAACAAGAACGAAATAGGCATCGAGTTCTCTGAAGAAGCCGTTCTTGGACCTCCTCTTGATCATTCAACTCTCGACATATCACTGCCAAGAGAAGGCCCTTTCACTCCTGGACAAGTACTTGGAGATCCCGTTGGTATCATCTTCTATGATCATGAAAGACAAGTCCGATTTCAAAGATTTTTTGAACTACATCTTTGTCCTCTCAGTCATCTCAAGGTTCTACATTATTGGTGTGAATTGACTGCTTATGTTCAAGGCTTCAAAAGTCAAATACTTCTCCAATGCAAAGCTCGAAGAAGAAGAGGTGAAGAAGTCACTGACTACCTCATGCCTAAAGAAACTCCTTGTTTATCCCAGTTATGATGTTCTTTAACTTGAATTAACTTTTTACTACACACAGATTAATTAAATAGAGTGCGGAAGCGTTTAATATGTGTAGAAAAGTTTTAACATGCAAGGAAGTAAACACACAAGTAATTAATGAACAGGAAGTAAAGTATTGCAAGAAAGTTACTCAAAGAATTGTTTCATTGATTACTCAAGAACACAAAGAACATGCACTGGTATGTGCAAATATGCTCAAGGATTATATAGACTGCTATTTTTGTGTGTGCTCTCTCATACTTTGAGCTCTAAGGTGGTGCTCCCTTAATATAGCAGAAGGATGCACCCCTTAGTACAATACAAAAATTGACATTCCATAAAAGGAATGCCACCTGTAAAGTAAACATCGTGGGACGCCCATTACTTTGATTTGGAGGATCTTCGTACAGCAGGTCTCACGTGTTCTACACGTGGTCTTGTCTTGAACTCAAGAAAATCTTCAACATTGATCTCCAGAGGTTAGCCTTCATAGAGGCTCTGTGAGTGATCACAGAGGCTCTGTGATCTGAGGATCATCATCAGGTTTGACTTCGGGTAGATCTTCTACGGAATAACCTCTGAGCTTTGCACCTTATGTAGTGTACTTGAGTGTTCAGCGGCTGACTTCTGCGGTTCCCATACTTAGCCTATTTTTCAATACTTCTATACAATGTGAGTGGAGCTAACAATCTCCCCCTAAGTATTGAAAATATAAAATTTGAAAAGTGAGGTGTTGGCTAAGATGGAAACAAAAAGAGGTGAAAGGAACTCAACCTCTGAATCTTGATTTTCATTAAAGATAAAATAATGCTAGAAGGCAATTACATTTGATAGTGGAAATTTTTTTTTACAAGACATCAGAGCCTATACTTTGGCGTCTAGGAAATCGTTGATCTTTTTTCCAAACCCACCTTCTTTCTTCAGTTCTCTGTAGTAGTACATGCATAGGTCTCTGAAGCTTAAGGTTGCACCTATGTCTGTCAGAAGGACATCTGCAGCTTCTGTGGGTACGAGTGGGTTGCCTCTGTGCTTGATAAGTAGATCTTGAATGAGCAGCAAAGATTCTGTTGAGTACTTTTAGCTTTCTATCCTCCTGAATAATTTCTTTTCTCCTTTGGGGTTTAAGTACACAAGACCAAAATAAGGTGAAGTGATGATGGAGTTCGGCAGAATGTTTTCAGAGGGAGGTAAGCTATCTTCTGGTGGAGGGAAGTTGACCTTTTTGACTCCCAAGTCAAGTGCCACTTGAATCTCTGTGATCTTGGCCATGTTGAAGACTTTGGATTTTGGCTTGGCTTTATCTTTATAGAATCTCCTTCTCTCCTCTGATACAACTTCCTCTGAGATTCTGACAGAGGGAAGGTCTTGAGCTCCGCGGCTATAGAGGTATTTGTACACCTCTTCTTCGATGTCCTTCTTTGGAGGAACAGGGAAGGGTCTTCTTAGGCTCTCAAAGCCTTGGATAACCTCTGCAACTCTATCCTTTGATGGTTTGTCAAGTGATTGTAGGATGGGGAGTTCCGACAGAGGTCGTAGATCAAAGGCCCAGTCTTCCTTTTCATGTTTCACTCTTTTTAAAGCATCAAAAGAGATCTTTAGTAGTTTCTCATAGGTGGGAGGAGGAGAATTGACCTTCTTCAGAGGTTCTGTAGCTATTGCCTTGCCTTTATCTTTGGCAGTTGGTGGGGATTCTGTGATTTGGATTATGGTGGGAGAGGGGGCTGCAAAGACCTTTTGTTTAGTTGTTCTCTGTGGTTCAGGTTCTGAGCTCATAGGGACTTGGTTTAGGGGAGCCACTGATATTGGTGCTTCTTTTGTGGATTGCAGATTCTCCCCCTCATGAGGACCACGGCCGGAGGCATCAGGATCTTTGTCCTCATGTCGTGCCCTCTTCTGTCCTGCTTGGGTTTGGCAGGTGACAGGTTCCTTCCTTTTCTTTGGCGTACAGAGGTTGTTATCGACATGTACTGTGATCTTCTTGATTGCGTCCTCTGCAGCCAATGACAGAGCGTTGATTTCGATGTCTGACTTGAAACGAAATATGGCTATTGATCGCTTCAAGTTTGCTGTCACCTTCTTTCCTTGGTCGTTGAAGTTGGATCGAAGGAGGTTTTCGTTTTGCAGAAACTGATTTCCCATGGCTTCCAAGTCGGCTTTCGTTGCAAACACAGAGGGGTCTGGGGCAGAGGTTGATGCCTGTGTGTGAAAGGGGACCATTACACTGCGAGTTATGTCCTTTATTTCCTCTCTGAGCCTAGCCATTTCGTTCACTCCGGTCTAAACTCCTTGCGTAGCATATTTTGGGAACTCTTCTATTCAAAGATCCCCAAGAACTTGAATCTGATTGGAGTGTGCGATGATGGTTTGACCGCAGGCTTGAAGGTCAGCTCTGGTTGCTCACTTTGTATTGAGGGCTTGTAGAGCTTCAGTATTGGATTTTAGGGCCTCTGCAAGGGTTTGAGAGTTGGCTTGGGACTCTCTGGAGATAGAGCTTTGCAACTCGTCAAGTTTTGTGAGCACCATGTCAGGAAAGGCTTTAAACTCGCCCTTTGTGACAAAAGTGTCAGCGGTAACCTCTGGAACAACACATGTTCCAGATTTGGCCAACGAGTCTTTGGCACCTTCAGAGCTTGTTTTTATGTTGAGCTCTGGAGGGTTTCCTTCCAATCCTCGATGTTCCACAGAGGAAGCATCTATTGAAGTTCTGTCAACATGTTCTTTGGGGAAGGGTTCAGAGACTCCCTTAAGAGCTATGTTGAATGGATCATGTGGTTGTTCTATGTCAGGATCGAATTCTCAACAAGAATAAATTCTCAGAAACAATATCAAAGAAGTTGCGGAATAACACTTTGATATTCAATAAAACAGTAAACCAAAACAGTATATAATTAACAACTTGTAAACTTGTATTGAATGCTTAAAGTTACAAGATTAAACACACAACCTCAATATTGATGAACAGACTCACCAATACGAATTCTACTTCTCTAGAATTAGGATCTATACCTTGAGGTTGATTTTCTCTCTTAAACTTAGAATTAATTTTTTTTCTCTCCTATATATTCTTTTCATATACTAATCAAAAGATAATTACAATAAATAAACATATCTTCAGTATATCTTCCATCATTATCTTCAAGCCTTCCATGAATATCTTTATTCTTTCCAGCTGTCATCCTTTTCATTCGGATCTTCAAGTCATAAGCAGCACTAACTATTCTCAGCAGCATTAACTTTTTCAAGCAACATTAACTTCTAAGCAGCACTAACTACTAGCAGTACTAACTAGCTAAGCAGTACTAACTTTGTTCAAGCAGCACTAACTTTGACTAGCAGTATTAATTCTACTAGCAGTAGTAATACTCAGCAGTATTAACCTTGAAGTCTTCTAGCAGTAGTAACTCTGGATCAGCAGCATTAACCATACTTAAGCTTTTCTTCAGTTCCCAACAATCTCCCCCTAACTTGACTTTTAGGACAAGAAGTCAAGTTCTTCATAATTAATCTTTAATATGCTTTTCAAGATGCTCCCAAAACTTCATAATGGCCTACATTCCTGTATTCGCATCCAATCCCAAACTCTGATTGATGGTTCTTTGGATCAAGTATTTAGCCATCTCTGAATCTGGAATACACCCTAGCTTTTTCTTAAGCATGGCATGAAGCTTCAATCTGCTATGATTGTATACTCTATCCACTAGAAAGTATTCAGTATGATTCAGATCCAACGTCACTGTATATACTCCACTAGTTTCATATAGAGTCCAACTGTTGACTGACTTGAAGATATTTTTGATCACATGTTCTACTTCTTCAGGTTTGAACATCATACACAAATACTCCATTACCAGTTTTGTAATTGAAATCTCTGGAGCTTTCAGTATATCTGCATACAACTTCATTCCAACTCAAACATCTCTTCAAGATCTGACCTAGAGCATGTTCTTACAATTTTTGCCCAAGTATTGAACACCTCATACTTTTCATCCTTCCTTTTTAGCCTTATGTATTCCTTTCCATCCACTGTCAATGTATCCCAGTGAATGACCTCAGGAGGCTTTATACCAACAGGTTCTGCTGAAATTGGTTCAGGAACTTTGTCCATCACTACCATGTACAAACTTACATCCTCTGTGGTTGATGGCTCTTTCTGTTTAGATGACTCAGGTGCCTCTTCTTCTTCAGCAACCTTCTCAGCCTCTCCTTCAGCTATTCTAGGCTTCTTGATTGACTTTCTCCTAGCCATCATCTTTGTTCTCTTTAAAGTCCTTAGACTTTCCCCCAGAGTGGCTTCTTTCTTAGGGGGTGTTTCTTGCTCATCTGGAAATGGCTTTTGAAAATCAAAGTCATTACTTTCTTTCATCCTCTTCTCCATCTCCACCCTAGCAGTTTCATTTCCCTGAAGCTTTCTCATCTCTGAATCATATAGATCTTTAATCTTTTCAAAAGACATCTTTGAGAACATCTCCTTTTTGACTCCTACAGCACCTTTGAGAAATATAATCATCTTGTTTCTCTCTTGAGTACCTAGGAAAGTCTTTGAGGGTTGTCTCTTCTTTACAACTGTTTTCACCACTGATTTCTTCATAGTTGCAGCTTTCTTCTATGCAGTTTCAGTTGCCAGACTCAGTTGATAAGCTTCATTCAGTTCAGCAGCTAGAGCCTTTGCCATCTCCCTGTCCTTTTCCACCTGAACTCTTTCTTCCTTTTCAATATCCTCTTGCATCTTTCTGGCCAAAGCTTCATCTGATTCAACCAACTTTTGCTTTTTGATTGGTTGATCAGATTCCACTAGTTTATCTTTGCCCTTTTCTTTGCTTATCACCTTCTCAGACCTGGATTTCATTACATCCTCACCTCTTTCTTTTATGATAACTCCTTTGGCCTTTGAAGTGACCTTGGAAGTGTCATGTTTTGCTTTGATCAGAGTTTCTGCAATTTCCAGTTCTGTTAGTACTTCCTTCACTGTTTCTGCTGCTTTGTTCATGTCAGCAGTAGTAACCGTTTCTGCTACTCTACTTGAACTAGCAGCAGTAATGGTTTCTGCTGCTTTCTCCCTTACTGCTGCTTTCTCCCCCTCAACATCAAATTTCTCTCCATCAAGCCCCACCTCTCTTGTGGCTTCTTCCATGTTAATCTCCCCCTTTTTGGGAGCATCATTCTCAGATTTCCTTCTCCTGAGTTGGAATTGCTTTCTCTTCTTCCTCTGTACTAGACTGATCACCATCTTCTTTAGCTTAGCAATCTGTACTTGTTGTGACAGAATGACCAGCTTTAGTTCTTCTATCTCTTTGCCTTGTTTGATGACATCATGGTTGATGTTACCCATTGTCTCCATCAATTCATCATAGTTATATCTGTCCTCACCTTCTCCAGGAGTGTTACCCCCTATTGAAGGATCATGGGATCTTTTATTAGTGGAAGTCTTCTGCCTAGCAGAAGCACTGTCCACCCCCGTGGTTTCTTGGCACCAGGGACCTTCGAATGATTGCTCATTCAAAGTTGCCATGGGGGAGGTCTTATTGATGTTACCACTTTCCTCCTCTGTGCTAGCAGGAGTAGTGGCAGCCTCATCACCCATATGCTCTTCCTCCTCCTCAGAGAGCACCTCCTTGGGGTTGGGATACACCCCTGTGGTTTCCCTTTGGATATTCCCTAAAGGAGAATTCTCCCTTAGAGGGCTTAAAGGCTTGGGGGATGATGGTATAAGAAGGGAAGGAGCCTTCTTTACCTGTTTCCTCTTGTAAGTTTGTGTGATAGGAGAGGTTGGTTTGTCAAGAAGAGACTGGGGGATAGATATTGAGTGGGAAGGTTGGGATTGGCTAGCAGGAGGATGGTCTAATGGGGGCCTTGACCCTGCTGCCATACCTTCATTGGTTTGGGACACCACCATCATTGTAGAGAACAATGGGGTGTCAACTCCTTCCGAGTCCCCAGCAGATCTTCTCATATTTGAGAAAACCTTGCCTTTAGGGGGTTTTGGTACATATATCCCTTCAGATTGAGGAATATCCGTCAATTCGTGGTTGATTACTGCTTGAACAAACCTGGGATACATGTAAAAGCTCTTTTTGTTTCCCATGTTTGAGACAAGATCATTGAAAATCATTTGTGAAAAATTGTACCTTTTGGCAGTGGCCAAACAGACCAAAGCATAAGCAATGGGACTGCTGAACTCACTCCATCCAGTAGTCTTTTTGGATATACAGTGCATCAAGGTATGAACAAGAAAACGCCATTGGGGTGAGAATTTAGCTTTTGAGAACTTGAACACCCCTAATGGGCCTCCATACCCCATTCTTGTAAGAGAAGAGAACAGGTCATTATTTGGGATAGAAGTTATACCAGAGGCATCGTCTAGACGTAGACTGATGCGAATAACTTCTTCAGTAACTGTCAAGGGTTTGTCACACACCCTTGTCTTGATCATTTGCACACCATTCTCAGTGATAATGGTGGCATTTGCCCAGAATTGCCTTTGATGCTCGATATAGATTGGAGGCGATACAGTAAGAGCATGGGCAATATGGCTTGACTTGAGGAAATCCACAATCTGATGGAACCCAGCGGCCTGTTTGGGCTTCTGTAGCATCGCGATTTCATTGTGTTCATCTATGAATGCCATTGATGCCATTGACCTTGAAGATTCTTGCCTGAAGACTTTGAACTTGAGAGAGAAAGGGTTTAGAGCGCAAGTGAATAGTATGCAAAGAGTCGTTATGAACTTTTAGGCGGGCAAAGAGTATTTATAGTATTCGGGATATAAGCAGTATTAACCTAGAGCAGTATTAACTGAGAGCAGTATTAACTGAAAGCAGTATTAACTACTAGCAGTATTAACTAACTAGCAGTATTAACTACTAGCAGTATTAACTAACTAGCAGTATTAACTAACTAGCAGTATTAACTACTAGCAGTATTAACTAACTAGCAGTATTAACTGAAAGTAGTATTAACTAACTAGCAGTATTAACTGAAAGCAGTATTAACTACTAGCAGTATTAACTGTGCACTGGCAGTATTAACTATACTTACTCCTTTAATCTATGGAAACACTGAATACTGCTATACCTATCCTGAAAAGGAAGATTAGTAACACCAAGAATAGACAAGATTCAGGTATAGAACCACTTTTTGAGAAGGAACTTATTCAGAGTTGATCATTCCCACACTTGTTACCAAGAAAGTGAATCTACCCACATCAAAAGCTTTGGTGAATAGATCAACAAACTGGTTATCAGTGTGAACTTTTACAACTTGAATAAGTTTCTTTTCATTACAGTCTCTTATGAAGTGATACCTGATCTCAATGTGCTTTGTCTTTGAGTGCTTGACAGGATTATTCACAATGCTAATAGCACTGCTGTTATCAATAAAAATTGGAGTGTGTAGAAAGGTTACCCCATAGTCCAACATTTGATTTTGAATCCATAAGACTTGAGAACAGCAACTTGCAGCTGCTATATACTCTGCCTCTGTTGTAGATGTGGACACTGTGGTTTGTTTCTTGCACTGCCAAGAAACTAGTCTTGCACCCAAAAACTGACATCCTCCAGAAGTAGATTTTCTGTCCAAGTTTGCTCCACCTAGATCACTGTCTGAGTATGCAAGTAGGTCAAAGGATGAGGCATGAGGATACCAAAGTCCCAATCTTGGTTGCCCTTTGAGATATCTGAATATCCTCTTGACAGCTTGATAGTGAGATTGCTTTGGCCTAACTTGGAATCTTGCACATACACAGACTGGAAACATTATATCTGGCCTAGAGGCTGTAAGATACATGAGAGAGCCAATCATGGATCTGTAAAGATGAACATCCATATCCTCCCCCTCAAGATCTGCTGTTAGCTGCTTGTGTGTCTCCATAGGTGTGCTGGCAGGTTTTGAATCTGAGAAACCAAACTTGGTTAGAATGTCCTGCACATACTTGGACTGACAGATGAAAATTCCATCTGACTTCTGTTGAACTTGGAGTCCAAAGAAGAAAGTAAGTTCCCCCATGGAACTCATCTTGAACCTCTGGTGCATTAGGTCCTCAAACTCCTTGCACATGTTGTCTCTTGTTGATCCAAAGATAATATCATCAACATAGATTTGGACCAACAAGATATCCTTCTTCTTTCTCTTGATGAATAGAGTCTTATCAATGACTCCTCTTTCAAAGCCATGTTCCAAGAGATAGGATGACAGAGTGTCATACCATGCTCTTGGAGCTTGATGTAGTCCATAAAGTGCTTTCTTCAATTTGTATACCCTGTCTGGATAGCTTGGGTTTTCAAACCCTGGTGGTTGACAGACATATACCTCTTCTTCAATTGAGCCATAGAGAAAAGCACTTTTTACATCCATTTGATAGACTTTGAAGTTCATGTAAGAAGCATAGGCTAGGAATAATCTGATTGCTTCTATCCTAGCCACAGGTGCAAAAACTTCTTCATAATCTATACCCTCTTCTTGAGTATACCCTTGAGCCACTAGCCTTGCTTTGTTCCTTATGACAATTCCTCTTTCATCTCTCTTGTTTCTGAAAATCCACTTTGTGCCAATTGCTCTGTGACCTTTAGGAAGGTCTACTAGATCCCATACGTCTTGTAGCTTGAACTGTAACAGTTCTTCTTGCATTGCTTCTATCCAGCTAGATTCTTTCATAGCATCATGTGCCTTCTTAGGCTCAAGCTGGGATAGAAAGCAAGAAAGCACTGTATGCTGTTGATCTTGCATTTCTTGAAGCATGCTTTGATGTCTAGTCATCATAGGAGATGATATATCTCCTATTACCAGCTGTGGAGGATGATTCTTTTGAACTCTGATGTTATGACTAGGTTCTTCATTCAGTCCTACCTCTAAATTAGAGTCATTCAACTCAACTGAAGTGTTTTCAGCAGCTACTTCTGATTCTTTATTTTCTTGAGTCTCCACATCTCTACTTTCTACTTCACTCTGACTTGGTTCAGTAGATGGTTCCTTTTCAGAGTCTTCAAAAGAATTCAATGTGGGTATGGGAAAGATCACAGATTTAGATATACTTTCTTGAACTTGTGTAGTCCCTGATCCTCCACATCCTAAACCTGCATAATCATCACTACTGAAACCAAAAGAGTTAGTTAGTGAATCAATGTCAAATAGCCACTGAGGACCAGTTCCAATAGGATTTGGTGTGTTCTCATTGCATTTGACATTGTCACTTTCTTCAATTATTCTAGAAGATGTGTTAAAAACTCTGTAGGCCTTACTCTGGGATGAATAACCAACAAGAAATCCATCATCTGCTTTGCTATCAAACTTACCTAAGTGAGATTTGGTATTGAGAATTGTACAAGGACACCCAAAAGGTTTGAAAAATCCAATGAAAGGTTTTCTTTTATTTAAAAGCTCATATGGGGTCTTGTTCTTTGGCTTGACTACTAGAACTCTGTTTTCGACATAGCAAGCAGTATTAACTGCTTCAGCCCAGAAGGTAATTGGCAGTTTTGAATCAGCCAACAGAGATCTAGCAGCCTCAATTAGTGTCCTATTTCTCCTCTCAGCAACTCCATTCTGTTGAGGAGTCCTAGGGGCACTGTATTGTCTCTCAATGCCTTTATCTCCACAAAAGGTGTTTAGATCAAGATTTTTAAATTCAGTCCCATTATCTGATCTAATGACTTTTACTTTTTGATTAGTTTGGTTTTCAATTCTTAGAATAAAGGATTTGAGCAGTCCACTTGTCTCATCCTTAGTCCTTAGAAAATATACCCAAGTAAATCTTGAGTAATCATCAACAATAACCAAGCAGTAAGATTTCTTGCCTATACTCATAACATTTGTAGGACCAAACAGGTCCATATGCAATAACTGGAGACAAGAAGAAATAGAATTTAATTCTTTGGTCTTATGAGAAGTTCTGTGCTGTTTGCCTTTAAGACAAGCCACACAATGATCATCACATGAAAAGACTTTTGAAGGCAAACCTCTTACAAGGTTGTTTTTAACAAGTTTGTTCATAGTCTTAAAATTCATATGACACATCCTTCTGTGCCAAAGAGAGGATTCATCCACAGAGGCTTTTGAAACAAGACAGTTCAGGGATGAATCACTATCAACATTTTCCAAATCTAGACAATAAACATTGTCCTTTCTTGGAGTTCTAAGTAGTATCATGCTTTCATCAACTACCTTGAACCCTGGATCAAGGATCATACACTCAGTATTTGTAAATAATATACTATGTTGTTTGTCACAAACCTGTGATACACTTAACAGGTTGTACTTCAACTGGTCAACATAGTAGACATCCTCAAATGTCATCTTACCTTTTGTGACATTACCTTTGCCACTTATTTTACCTCCAGTAAGATCATTTCCAAAAGCAACATGTCCTCCATTGATATGCTTGAAATCCTGAAGGCATGACATGTTACCTGTCATGTGCCTAGAGCAACCACTATCAACATGCCAAATGCTCTTTCCCTTGAGCTGTTGGTTGCCCTGCACATAGGATAAATCAGTTAGTTTGACTTAGGAACCCAAGCCAAAGTGGTCTTGGGTATCCCTTTCTCATCAAAATACTTGCATTCTTTCTTGACAAGATTTTTAAACTTAGACTCCTCATTCTTGGAGTACTTTGTCACAATAATAGGCTTGGAAACATGTTTGCTAGAAGCAATACTGGTTTTAGAAGTACTGACTGCCTTAGCAGCACTTGCATGCTTAGCAGTACTAACTTTGTTAGCAGTAGTAACTGTGTTAGCAGCATTAATATTTTCAGCAGTACTAACACTGTTAGCAGTAGTAACTGTGTTAGCAGCACTAATATTTTCAGCAGTACTAACACTGTTAGTACTTCTAGGTACCCATATTAAAACACTTTCTTTTAAAACCTTATTTTTCATAGGGCCTTTTCTTTCAATAGATTTCTTTATCACATGTTTCTTTCCAGCCTTCATATAACCAACAGGTTTTTGCACAATTCTTTGAAAGTTTATCTATTGATTAATAGGGTTAAAGAAGCAATACTTAGCCAAATGATTCATCTTGCCACATATGAAACAAGGTTTTGGTCTATTGATTTTATTCAGATCAACTCCTTGTTTCTGAGCCCATTGATTATTCCAGTTTCTTTGATTACCTCTTTTTATACCAGAATTTAGGCTCTTTGCTTTATTGCAAGCACACTGTTTACAAGGTCCAGGATTCACAACCGTGGTTTGTTTGTAATGGACCTTGTTATCCTTTCCTTTGGTCTTCTCTATCTCCTTGGACTTGACCCAGATTTTCCCACATCCCTCATTGGTGATAATGTTGTTTTCTAATGGTATCTTTTTACTCACAGTTTTATCCCTATTCTCACTGGCTTCTTTCTCAGTCAAATCCTTAACTACTACCTCATCCAAAGGATCTATCTTAAAAGCTTCTTCAGACAAGTCCTTTTTCTCTTTGGTTTCCAACAAGTCTGAAGTAGGAGAGATATAGTTGTTGTTGTAAGGAGGAGGTGTATTGTTGTATCCAATACCAGGCTTCATCTTATCATGAATCTGAGCCTTTAGAAGAGAATCCATTGCTTTTGAAGCATATGAAAACTTTTCTATGTCAAGCTTAACTTTAGACAGTTCCTCTTTCAGCCTATCATTCTCTTCTAAGGACTTAGACAATTTGGTCTCTAACTCATTCTTTTCCCACTTCCAATAGTTTGTGTCATAAGAGTGTTGAAGTTCATTAGCTTGAAAGCCTTTGATTTGCTCTTCAAATCTCTCTACTATCAACACATAATCTCTTCTGTCCTTTTCCAATCTTTTGAGGTCATCACACATACTTTGATTGTGATCCCTGTATCTTTTGACAGTGTCTATGCAAGATTTAGAGCAGAGATTAGAAATTACCTCAGAGGGGAGATCAGACACTTCTGCCATGAGAGCTTGGTTCTGAATGGCTTCCTCAGCTTGATCACTCCAGTCAAATCCCATTCCTTGTTGAGAAACAAGGGCTTGAGCAGGATTTTTGTTTTGATTGTTGCCTCCATTCTGAGCTTGTTGGCCTCCATTCTGAGTTTGCTGGTGGTTGTTGTTTGGACCAGCACTCCTGCACTCTCTAGCAAAATGTCCTTTCATATGACACTTATAGCACTCCACCTTAGTCTTGTCAAAGCCTGCTCCATCTTCTCTTCTTTGAGAGAAGTTGTTCCTTCCTGTTCTTTTAATGAACTTCTTCACTCTCATAGATAACATGGCCATCTGCCATTTAATGTCCATCTCCTCCAGGTCATCAGGGTGAAGTTGATCCAGATCATCATTAATCAATGAACTGTTGCTATGACTGGACAAAAAGGCTTCAAAGATAGTTCCAGTGCCTTTTTCTGAATTTACTCCACTGGCAGTACTAACTGCTTCAGGGTTGGCAGTAGTATCAGTAGATGTTGAAAGAAGTGCACCATTGTGAATATATCCAGTGGGCTTTTTCTTGAATTCTACCTCAGTTTCAAAAACTCTTAGATCATTATATAGATCATCAAGTTCCTTCTCTTCCAGATTATCACTCTGTCTATATGAGACAGTGTACATAGTCCATTCATCCCCAAGAGATCTGAGGAATTTTCTGTTGATATCATCTTGCTCCATCTTCACTCCTACAGTAGCCAGTTCACCAATGAGTTTGTTGAACCTATCAAAAGTTTGAGTCATAGACTCATTCTTTGAAGAAGTGAAGTTCTCATACTGCTGTTTTAGAACATCTCTTTGATTTCTTTTGATGCTTTTAGTGCCAGCAAATCTTTTCTCTAAAGCATTCCAGAGAATCTGAGCATCAGTGCAGTTGCAAAATTGATGCTGGTATTCATTGGGGATAGCCAAGAGCAAAGTGCTCAAGGCCTTCATCTCTGTCTGTCTTATCTTCCTCTCACCATCTGTCTTTGGTGGAGGTCTTTTCCCATCTGGTCCTATCTTTCCTGCTTCAGAAGGACCATTCTCAATGATATCCCACATTGAGTAATCAGTGAGAAGAATGTATTGTCTAATTCTGATCTTCCACATGTCAAACTCACTAGGTTTGAGCATTGGTACCTTAGAGACCAGAGTACTGTTTGAATCTGTAAGGTTTTCCATCGTGAATGAATAGATATTTCTGAGAAAGTCTAGCTCTGATACCACTTGTCAGGATCGAATTCTCAACAAGAATAAATTCTCAGAAACAATATCAAAGAAGTTGCGGAATAACACTTTGATATTCAATAAAACAGTAAACCAAAACAGTATATAATTAACAACTTGTAAACTTGTATTGAATGCTTAAAGTTACAAGATTAAACACACAACCTCAATATTGATGAACAGACTCACCAATACGAATTCTACTTTTCTAGAATTAGGATCTATACCTTGAGGTTGATTTTCTCTCTTAAACTTAGAATTAATTTTTTTTCTCTCCTATATATTCTTTTCATATACTAATCAAAAGATAATTACAATAAATAAACATATCTTCAGTATATCTTCCATCATTATCTTCAAGCCTTCCATGAATATCTTTATTCTTTCCAGCTGTCATCCTTTTCATTCGGATCTTCAAGTCATAAGCAGCACTAACTATTCTCAGCAGCATTAACTTCTTCAAGCAGCATTAACTTCTAAGCAGCACTAACTACTAGCAGTACTAACTAGCTAAGCAGTACTAACTTTGTTCAAGCAACACTAACTTTGACTAGCAGTATTAATTCTACTAGCAGTAGTAATACTCAGCAGTATTAACCTTGAAGTCTTCTAGCAGTAGTAACTCTGGATCAGCAGCATTAACCATACTTAAGCTTTTCTTCAGTTCCCAACATTCTAGAGCCACAGTATCATCATGTTCTCGCACCACCAACTCTGAAGTGGTTTGGGTGTCCCTCTTGTGTGTGACAGAGGTAACAAATACCTCTGTGTGTGGAAGAGACGGGAAACAACACTTTCACCCTTTTGAGAGGGTGAAGTGGGTTTGGTTTCCCCGGATTGTGGTACAGAGGAAGAAGGGATGGCATGGGTAGGGTTCGGATTGTGTGGTCCTGTTTCAATACCTTTCTGCACTAGAACTGCAGGGGTAGAAGTGTGGGTTACACTGGGAGTTGGTTTTGGTGGTGTGCCAAAGGCATCTTTTGTTTCCCTCTCCTCCAACGATTTTTTACTTGGTTCTTCTTCTTCATCTTCGCTCTGTGACCTTCCTGTCACATCGTCTATTTCCATTTCCACGGTTTCCCCTAATCCTTCAGAGTATTGAAGAGAGACCTCTCGTGCTATTGCAGAAGCTACTTGGATTGGGCTCTAAGGTTTATCCCCAGGGGACTCTTCAAGGACTAGGGCTCTTTTTGCCTTCTGCAGGGGTTTTGTCTGACCCTCTGCAGGTTCGGTTCTTGTAGCAAGGTATTCAACCATATCTTTCCTTTTCTGTCGGAGGGCTTCCAATATTTGTTCTTTTTCGGCAAGCGTCCTCAATTTTCTTTTCTTTTTCTCAGACACCCTGATCTCTGCAGTGTCTTCTGTGACTTTCTCTTCTGGCACCTTTTCTTCGATGGTCCTCTGGGATTTCTTAGGCTTTGGAACCTCTACGACTTCGGTTATCTTCTTTTTCCTTTTCTTTTTCGCCTTTTTCTCACTCCCCTACCCTCTAACTAATGGTCTCTCTTTCTCACTCACTTGAGCCTTTGTGGCTTCAACTTCTGTTCGTACTCCCTCATCTCTCAAGTAAACTACAATGTCTCCTACTTTGAATCCTACGCGAGGGGGGGTTACAAGACGTGGTTCTGGTGTCCTGTTCCCTCGTATGTATTCCCTAACACCCTCTTCACTACCCAAATAAGTCAACATCTTTGTTGACAGAGGTCTTGCTTCTGGATATCCTGTTTTGATGGTGGTGGGTTTATGAGACTTCATCTCATAGAGTTTGATTATCTTACCCTCTATTGGCAGCTTTCCTTCCCCTATTAGGTCATCACCTAGAAGCAGTCCTAGGAAACGTCCAAATACAATGTTCTTTGGTTCTGTCCCTCTGTCTTGGTCCTGCTGTTTGGTAATTACGACATTTTGGATCTCCCTGAAAATAAGTCCAGCGTAGTCTAGTGGGAGATCATAGTAAATCCCATACATGATGGCCAAAATTGTATGGCTTGATTGATCTGGGCTTCCAACCTTTGATGTTAGGCATCGGTTCAGAATCGAGAAGAGTACGTTCCACAGAGGAGGGAGATTTTGTCGTCTGAAGTTTGTTCTTTTGGAGAATGGAACTGCGTAGCCAATGAACCTTAGAAACTCTAGTATCTCTTCCTCTGTGGGCTCCTCTGAGAATTTACGCAGGTTTAGATCGGATTTGGTGGGAAGTCCAAAGACATCGGAGAGTTTCCTACGATTTATCCCTAAGTCCAGAATCTTTTCAGTTGATGGATGGGTTGAATAGCCAATGATGCAGTGTCCATATTTATCCATCTTGGCATGGCGAGCACTTAGCCAAAACTGTTGGATGTAAGATTCCGGGATGTCATTTCGCTTCATGGTTAGGGCTTTAACAAGGAAGTGATTCTTGAGGAGTTGAATCAATGGTGCAGCTTCAGTGGGGAAACCAGAGGGATTTAGGGTGACAAAATGGTTGTTCGGTTTATTGTTCATTTGGGTCAAGTGATAGTCATGCCTGGTGAAGGACAGCATTCTGCTTGTAAGCACATGTTCTTGGCCAACGGAGTCTGAATCAGCCTTTTGAACCATCGAGTGATGAGAGTTGTTGGATTTCTTGGATCCATTTGAGTTCTTGGAGGAAGATGAGGGAGAAGCCATTGATAGAATAGAGCAGGAAGCTCTTTGAGAGAAAAGGATTTAGGTAAAAAGAAATGAAGAGAGGCAAAAGGGATTTTATACAGAGGAAGGTAAAAAAAAATAAGCAGTAAAAAAATAAAATTTTCAAATCCGTGATGAGTGGAAAAGGATAAGTAGCCGTTTCTGTGAAACGACGGTACAGGTTACGAACCAATCAAATATTGCCACGTCAGATGATGGCGGTGCACGATCTAGGACGTGTGTTGGTCCCGAAGGTGCTTAACAAGTTTGTAGAAGGGGGGGGGGGGGTGAATACAAACACAGAAATTAAAGTTTAATAAATTGTTTATTGATAAATCAAAATACAATTTACAAGTTTGTTGCGGAATAAGATTAAGACAGACTCAATCTAAACAAACTTAAGAAACACTAAGATGGTTGCACAAGAAATTCAGAGAATGGGGGATTTTAGAGAGATAGAAAACAAGGGTTTCTATTATGGAGTTCAAGGATTGAGCACACCTTCAGATGAAGGGGTAAGCTTCCTATTTATACCCTATGCATTAAATGCATGGCAGGGCACTTTACACGTGGCATTCATAGATTGGCTTTGGGAGTCTTACTTTTGGAGACATGCTTTTGGCCGCTTTATGAACAGTGTAGTTGACAGAGATGTTGTACGATTTGTGGCAGAGACGTGTCCGTTCTGACACATCGTACTGGTTGTGCAAGGTAAGACAAAAGAAAACTTGAGGCATAAGCTTTGTGATCGTTGATCGCTGAGTAGATTCGTCTGGTCTTCGCTGAAGCTTTTCCTCAGGCTTCTTCGCGTAAGTAGATTCGTCTGGTCTTCGCTGATATCCGCATCAGGTCACTAGTAGACTTATCTATTGTTCAGTGGCTTCGTCTTCGATTCAGCTGTGAACTATGTTGATGCGAGACTTGTCTTTAGGGATTACGTTAACTGTGTTACATGGGAAACGATCAGCGATGACTGAACAGACTCAGTTTGATCGCTGAAAGTGAAACACATACATATTAAATGTTTACATAAAGGTCATCAGCGATAACTGAACAGACTCAGTCTGATCGCTGATGATGAAACACTAATACATATAATAACGTAATTTTCACTAAGTATAAAAGAGGATCGTTATCAAATCACTGAGAGAGTTTGGATCAACAATCTCCCCCTATTTGATAATGACAAAGTAACAAAAGAAAATTACTTTATGATTCAAAATATAGGAATAAAAAGGACTCATAGAATGCATGTCCCAATTACTATTTTGAGGGATCTTTTACAGTACTGATAGGGTTAAGTACATCACTGCGATTTTCATTTAATTCAGGGATGGAATTACAAGATATGAAAAACATAAGTACCAGTGAGTAACTAGCTACTGTAAGTATAACTAACAGATTACAGAGAAGGAAACTAATCTATCAGCTATAAGAAGATTTAGGAGGATTGATCATATACTCAGGTATTTCTTCTCCTTTCTGTCTTCGTTCCAAAGATTCTTGACTGATAATTTCTTTAATTTTTTTCAGCAGCAGGGAAGAAGTCACACCATAAGCATAAGAGATCCTTGAGATGATTCAGAGGACAGATAGGAATTTCAGAAATTCTTTGAAATCTGAGTTCCTCATCATCATCTCTGAAGAATATTCCATAAGGATTGTCAATTACTTGACCAGCTTGGAAAGGACCACCAGGAGGCAGAGATAAGTCCAGAACTGAAAGATCGGGAGGAGGACCAAACAGTGCATCTCTTGAAAATTTGATAGAAGTTTCATTCCTGATGATGGCGACATCTTCAGAGGAGGAGGACCCAATTTTTCTCTTAAGTTTCAAAGATTTGGGAGGAAGAGGAGATGGCAGCTTTAGTACAAAAACGACTCTATTTATGAGGGCTTCAAGAAGTCCTTCAACGTAGCCTCTGTATGTAGATTTGGATTTCTTCAGCTCATCCCAGAACTCCAACCATTCCGTAAATCCGAAGCTCTCAAGTTTTGATACGTACATTGCTTTTTGAGTTCCATCCTCTCTGGTAATCTCCATGGTCAATGAGAGTTGATCTTTCTTCTTGCGACCAGAGATAGTCACGGCTGATATTGGAAGAAGATCAGAACGATAATCCATCTTTTTTTTGCACCATTCGATAGACTTATCGTTGATCTCTTGTTCTTTGGAGCGTTCCTCTTCAATTTCTTTCAGTAGTGCAGCTTGAACTTCCACAGGTTTGCTTTTCAGCTTTTTGTCCTTGACTTGAGAAGATTGAATCTTTAAAGCGAGTTGGGCATCTCGTTTGCATTCAGCGATCAGCTTCTCAGCTTTGGCAGATTCTTCTCTTTCGGCTTCAGTGAGGAAGTCGAGCTCTGAGAATATTTGAAGAGGGATTTTCAGCCGTTGACTTTCTAGTTGAGCGATCATTTCAACTCTTTTCTTCACCACTTCCTCTGACCAATGAGATGGTCGAGAGGGCCTTCCTGGATGGACCAGGGAATCTTCTTTTTCTTCATCAATCTCAGCGATAGAGATTGGGATTATTTCTTCAGCGATAGTAGCTGGAATTATTTGTAGTTCAGAACCCTTAAGCAGGGGTGAGAACTGTCTGGATAGAAAAAGAAGGAAAGAAGGGATAAGTGTATTTTTAGAACGAGAGAGATAAAGGCTAGAAGGAAATAGGGGTTTGGAAAGAGTAGGAGAGTGGTACAATTGAAAGACATACCTGAGAAGGATGCTCCCCCTCAGATTGTGATCCAGTCCTCAAGCATTCTTCAGCGATCGGTTGCTTGTCTTTGCTTTGCGAAGGGACACTTGAAGATGTATCACCTCTCACCCCTGTTTTGACAACCTCTTGCGAAGTTGTCCCTGATGCGACGTTCGGCTTAGAGAACCACATAGATTGGTCTTCATCGTCGTCGTCGTCATCGGAGGGCTGATCCTTTTCTTGATCATCAAGATCTAGATCATCTTCCTCTTCATCGTCTTCTTCCTCATCCTCTTCAAAGAGAATAGAGTGAATTGACGAGGATTCTTTTGCCTTCTCCCCCTCAGATTGAGAGGGAGGTTCCTTTTGAGTCTTAGCTTCCCCAGCAGCAGCAATAGAAGTTTCTTCAGCTTTCTCCCCCACTTTGTCATTATCAGTGGTAGGGGATTGTTCAGCTGCCGGAGTAGCTGTTGAAGCTTTTAGCATTTGGACGTCAGCCTCCAGACGCTTAATCCGGTCTTCAACCGCAGGGATGTCGCACGTGGTATCATGAATGAATTCCACAGCGATGTTGAGGTTGGTACGATCATCTTCAGTGAAGGAGGGAGGCAGCGCTGGAGCTGGTGCATTCACTTTCTGTAGAATTTGCTGAAGAAGGGACGTGCAGAGGTCAACCTTTGAAGAGAGACCCTGAACTTCAGCGGTAAGAGACTCAAATCGCCCTTGAAAGAGTCGAGAGGACTCTCTGAGTTGGACGACTTGTTCTTCAACAGCTGAAAGTTGGGAGTTCTCAGCTTTAGATGAGCAAGTGGCGGTCAACTTCTTCAGCTCCTCACCAGCCTGATTGACGGCGCTGGTGGTTTCATTGATGGTGTTGGTGAGTGCGTCCACCTTTTCTCCCAGACTGTTGACATGCGTGTCAACAGACGCCAAGCTAGGACCTGAAAATAATGTTAGTTCAGATATGGGCTTATTTGGAGAGGGGGGGAGAGAAGTGTTTAGGATTATAGGTGTACCTGATGTATCAAACATTTTATAGAACTGCATAGATTCCTCAAAAGTTTGATGCTCAGGTCCTATAGGGAAAGAAGAGGTAGTGGGTTCAGAGACCAAGTGAGGAGAAAAAGGAAGAGTTTTGGGGATAGAAGTAGGGATGGGGTTAATCTCAGTGAATGAGATAGTAGGTGGGGTTACTGATGATGTGACAGCGAGCGAGATCGCTGACACGGCAGTATGAGTGACTGCTGAAGTTGTGGAGGAAAGACCCACAAAAGCATCTAAGGTAGCTTGTTGAGAAGCTCCCTCGGGTATAGTACTAGAGGGTGTACTTTCCTTAGTCTTTTTGGCCTTTTTGGAAGGACCAATCGGACTAGCTGATGGTCGTTTAGAAGTAGTGGTAGCGACAGGGATAGCAGACGAAGGAACCGTCTGCGTTGTCGCTGAAGATGAAGAATGGAGAGAGAGACGAGAGCGAAGGAGAGAGATACTTACCTCGTCGGCGAGTGGCTTGACCTCCAGTGATCGTTGACCTACCCTGGCAAAGGTGCCATCATCTTTGGTGGGATAGGTGTTGGGATAGAGGAACTTGATGTACGTACATATGAAACGTACGTACGAGATCTTGGGATCTCGTTCAGGCTTCTCTAATCTCGACCTCAGGTCTTCAAAGATTGTTGTGGCGTAGTCAAAGTTTTGACCAGCGATAACGGAATAGGCCATCTGCAGTTGTGTTTTGCTGGCTTGATCCAGCGAACCACTCTTCCCACTCATGCACTGAATTATGTGCGAGAAGATAAAGTTCAGTTGTGATGGCATCTGAGCTTTGAGGATCTTGGTGAGCTTCTTGTTGGGAATAGAAGATCTCGGTTTGTTTTCCCAACAATAACCCTTGCGTCCAGGAATGATATCAGCTCATCATCAGTGGGGAGTGCGTCAAACCCACTCTTTGGTTTGTCAGGGAATCTTAAGGATTTCCTGAGGCTAAGAGCGGTCATGCTCCCTGGCCCCAATTCCGTGCTGAACGAGATAGCAGGGACTCGTTCACCTTTCTTGTTGGTGAGTTCAGTTGCATCAGCAGTGAACCAGAACTGCTGGAGTAGAGTCTTGGAGGGCTTAGGATCCATAGTGATCGCGTAAGCTATGCATGACTGCTTGAGGAATTCAGCAGCTTCCACCAGATGTGGGTATTTGTCAGCTTTGAAGTCGAGTCTGGCCAAATGATTACATTTAGTAATCTCAACTTCAGTGAGAGCGAATCGTACATGCTTGGAAGCAACGATTGAAGATTGTGTCATTTCTGTTATGGAAAGAGGCATAATAGAAGAAATGATTTAGATTAAAAATAATATGATTACCAGTTTCCATAGAAGAAGGGAAACTGGAAAACTATCAAGTTATTTTTAGGAGAAAAAAAATAGTGTTCTGGGTAGAAAGAATGAAGAACACTTTAAAACCAAAAGGTTTTTATGGAAAAACATAAAGTCAGAAAGAATGATCTTTAGTTTTTAAAAAAAACGTTTTATAAAATCCATAGAAAACGAGCAGGATTTTAAAAAGAATAAAAAAAACATACGAACAAAGCATATAAACATGAAATAAACCTGTGTATCTTGAAGAAAAAGAGTTGCAGATTCAATATTCTGGGTTTACTTGCTTGAGTGTTCTTGAGAGAATGTTTCTTGCTTTGAAAGGTTTGAAAGCGTAAACCGTATAAAGGAGAGAAGAATTCCTTTTATACGAAGAGAGAGGAGAGAGAGAATGAAGCGGGAAAAGAAAGGATCATCATGACATTGACACGTTCCACGAAGTTGATTGGATAGAAGGGCAACGGACGAACGTGTCAGTAAAGGCATGTCGTGGATTGTCGGTTCAAATGACGTCATAGAAGAGAGAGACTGTACATTTGTCCGTTTTGAAATGATCACTGAAGAAAAGTCAGCGATAGATTTTTCTTTTTAAAAGTATCCCTGATTGCAAAGATAGGGATAGATTTTCCTTTTAAAGGATCACTGATTTTCCTTCAAAATATCAGTGATTAATGTATTTTTCAAAAAGCTTTTAATCATTTGAAGAAAGTTCAGTGGTTAAAGTTTATAGTTTGAAGAAAAACATCTTTGAGGGAAAGGAGAAAACATACCTGAGAGTCAGAATGTTTATCAGAGAGAATGATGAGGGGAACTTTTGATTACTGACACAATACATGAACGCTGAAGAATTATTCTTCGAGGTTCAGCATTCCAAGCTCACTGATGAGAAAGTTGAACCTTGTCTCATCAAGAGGTTTGGTGAATATATCAGCAAGCTGAAAGTCAGTAGGGATAAAGTGAAGTTCAATATCACCATTCATCACATGATCTCTGATAAAGTGATATCTGATCTCTATGTGTTTTGTCTTTGAATGTAGCACTGGATTATTTGCTATAGCGATAGCACTAGTGTTGTCGCAATAGATAGGAATTTTTGACAGCTGAAGATCATAATCTAATAGTTGATTTCTCATCCACAAGATTTGAGAACAACAGCTTCCAGCAGCAACGTATTCTGCTTCAGCTGTGGAAGTGGACACAGAATTTTGCTTCTTGCTTGTCCAGCTTACCAGCTTTCCTCCCAAGAGTTGACATCCACCAGTGGTACTCTTTCTGTCGAGTTTACAGCCTGCAAAATCACTATCAGAATAACCAGTTAGATCGAACCCTGAGTCTTTGGGATACCAAAGACCGAGGTTAGGAGTTCCTTTCAGATATCTGAAAATTCGCTTTACAGCGATCAGATGGGATTCCTTAGGTTCAGATTGATAGCGTGCACATAAACAAGTAGAGTACATGATGTCAGGTCGGCTCGCTGTAAGATACAGCAATGAGCCTATCATTCCTCTGTAGGCAGTGACATTAACAGGTTTTCCAGATGGATCCTTGTTAAGTGTCAGCGGTGGTGCCATAGGAGTTTTCATCGCTGAAGTTTGTGTGAGATCAAACTTCTTTAGCATATCTTTAACATACTTACCTTGGCAGATAAAAGTACCTTTATCAGATTGTTTAATCTGAAGACCAAGAAAATATGTCAGCTCACCCATCATACTCATTTTATATTCTTTCTTCATTCTTTCAGCGAAGCGAGTACATAGAGATGGGTTAGTAGAACCAAATATTATGTCATCGACATATATTTGTACAAGAATTATATGACCTTTTATCTTCCTGAAAAATAACGTATTATCAATCTTGCCACGTTCAAAATTTTCAGAGATAAGAAAATATGAGAGAGTGTCATACCAAGCACGAGGGGCTTGTTTTAGACCGTAGAGAGCCTTATCCAATTTATAGACATAATTTGGATGCTTAGGGTCATAGAACCCTGGTGGTTGTTCTACATAAACTTCTTCATTCAGCTTTCCATTCAGAAAAGCTGATTTTACGTCCATTTGATAAACGATGAAGTCTTTATAGACTGCATAAGCTAAGAATAGTCGAATTGCTTCGAGCCTGGCCACAGGGGCAAAGGTTTCATCATAGTCTATGCCTTCCTCTTGTCTGTATCCCTGAGCAACAAGTCGAGCCTTGTTGCGGGTTACAGTTCCATGTTCATCTAACTTGTTTCTAAACACCCATTTGGTGCCTATTACAGTTTTATCAGATGATCTAGGAATGAGATTCCAAACTTTGTTTCGAGAAAATTCAGTCAGCTCTTCTTGCATAGCGCTGACCCAGTTTGGATCTCTGAGAGCATCATCAGTCTTCTTTGGTTCTATTAAGGAGAGAAAGTTTACAAAGAGACAGATATTACCTGAGCTTCGTCGTGTCTGAATACCGGCATCTGGATCACCGAGAATTTGATCTATTGGGTGATCTCTTGTCCATCGCTGAGCAGGAGCATGGTCGCTTAACTCAGAGGTTGGATCAACAATTGGGATGTTTACTGATGAGGACGTTTGAGGTTCATCAGTAATTAACTATTGAGTAGGTTCACTAGAGAGGTTTCCAGACGAAGGCAGATTTGATGGAGGTAATGTGTTTAGAGGTTCAGCTGAAACCCATGAGGTGGATTCAGCGGTGGGAGGTATGATACTTGGTTCTTCATCAGCAGCTGGAGTTTCAGTGTGCTGATGGTTTGAGAAAAAAGGTTCAGTTTCTCTATAGTGAGAGAGCATCCAAGTATTCAGTTCTTCATTGTCAGCGATTGGTTTAGAGTTAGCTGAGCGCGTTTCATCAAACGTGACATGAATGGTTTCTTCTATGGTTTGTCTCCGCTTGTTGAAAACTCTGTAGGCTTTGGAGATGGAGGAATATCCTAAAAATATTCCATCATCAGCTTTTGGGTCGAACTTTCCAAGTTGATCTTTGTTGTTTAAGATAAAGCACTGACAACCAAAGATATGAAGAAAGCTGATAGAAGGCTTCCTTCTCAGAAAAAGTTCATAAGCTGTCTTCCCAAATCGCTTTATTATCAGCGATCTGTTTTGAGTAAAACATGCAGTGTTTACAGCTTCTGCCCAAAATTGAGTAGGGAGGTGAGAATCGCTGAGCATTGATCTAGCAGCTTCTATGATCGTTCTGTTTCTTCTTTCAGCGACTCCATTTTGCTGAGGTGTTCTTACTGAAGAGAAGTTGTGAGAGATTCCCTTGTTCTCAAAGAAATTGTCCAGGGAACTATTTTTGAATTCAGTTCCATGATCACTTCTTATTAATCGAACAGTAAGATTATTCAGCACTTCCATCTTTTTGACAAAAGATATTAGTTCTTCTGGAGTATCACTCTTACAGCGAAGAAAAATAACCCAGGTGTAGCGAGAATATTCATCTACAATGACAAGCGTATATTTCTTTCCAGCTATTGATTGGATGTTGACAGGGCCAAATAGATCCATATGCAGGAGCTGAAGAGGACTTGTCACTGAGGAAACTTGTTTCGACTTGAAACTAGCTCTTGTTTGTTTTACTTTTTCACATGCTGAGCAGAGAAATTCTTTAGCATATGAGTGCTGAGGAAGACCAGAAACCAGTTCCTTAGATGAGAGAGAATTCAGGGTTTTGAAGTTTAGATGAGAGAGCCTTTTATGCCATAACCAGTTGACATCAGAAGAGGCCTTAGAGAGAAAACATAAGTTATCAGTGATAGTATAGTCCATATCTATTACATAGACATTTTCTCTTCTATAACCACTGAGAGCAAGTTTTCCTTTTTCATCTACCACTGAACATGCTTTCTTAGAAAAGCGAACTTCGTAGTCTTTGTCACATAGCTGACTGATGCTTAGAAGATTGTGCTTCAGTCCATCTACATAAGCGACTCTTCGAAAGGTAGTTGTTCCATTGCTGAGAACACCATACCCTCGGGTAAATCCTTTTCCATTTCCACCAAAGGTAACAGAGGGGCCTTTCTCTTCCTTGTATTCAGTGAGCAGGTCTCTTTGTCCAGTCATATGACGAGAACATCCACTATCGAGATACCAGATGCCCTTTGATCCCTGCATACATAAGGAAAATTAAGCGTTGTTTGGTACCCACTTTTCAATGGGTCCTTCAGAGTTAGTGGATAAGGAAGATTCAGCAGTCTTCACGGCTGATGAAGATTCAGCTTCAGTGGTAATCTTCACTTTGGTTAATTTCTTAACCTTAGTGGTATTTTTCACTTTGGTTGATTTTTCAACTTTGGTGACTTTATTTGCCTTAGAGGCATTTTTCTTCACTTCAGCTGTTTTATCAGCTTCTGTGGTATTTGGACACTTGCTCGCAATATGGTCAGTAATTCCACAGTGATAACATTTTCTATATCTGATGGTGGTTTTATAACCAAAAAGTTTTGAAAACTTAAGATGAGCAGGTCCAGTTCCAAGAATGCCTTTAGCACGAGATCTGTGAGGAATTTTTATTTCTTCAGGTCTCACGGGCTTTAGATCAACCTTCAGCTTTGGAGGACATATATCAAAGATTTCTGTCACTGAGCTAGAAGGTTTATCCACTTAAGGTTTGGAAGGAACTTTCAGTTTGGTTTTCTTGGAAGCCTTCTGAGGAGGGAGAATAGACTTTCCTTTATATGCAGACTTAGATCTTTCAGATATCTCCTCAGGGATGGGATTTGAAGAAGAACAGGGATAGAATTGATTATAAGAAGTGTCAAAGAAAGATGTGACAAAAGTTCCAAACTTAAGCGAGGAACTTTCTTCTTTAGGAACATCCTGTGGTGTCCAAAAACCAAGACCAGTTCTATCACTTTCAGGAGTTTGAGCATTTATTATCTCAGAGATCTTTGTTGATGATTTGCACCATTTTTCAACATGAGCCTTTTCTGCTTTTAGAGCAGCGATGGCTTGTTCGCGTTCAATGCTGATGATTTCATTTATAATGACTTGGTTTTTCAGCTTTTCTTCTAAAAGATTTAGTTCACTGATCTTTTCATGACATTTCTCTAGCTCTTGTGTTAAATAAACATTTTTATTTTCAGCTTGAGTTTTGTCGTTTAGAGCATTATAAAGGTCTATCGTCAGCACATCAACAGCGCGACTTCTCTCAGCTTCAGGCAGAGAGGGACTTGTTGAGATAGATACCTGAGATGATATGTAGCTCATAGAAGGTTCAGATGATTCTTCTACTTCTTCTTTAATCTCAGCCATGAGGCAAAGATTAGCGACTTCTTCTTCATCAGAAGATGATTCTTCTGATTCAGCCCAGTCATGTTCTTCAGCGATGAGACCTTTACCTTTTCGCTGATAGCTTTTCAGCTTTTGATATTTGTCCTTCAGCTTATGGTATTTGTCATCACTGGATCTTCTTGAGGTAGAAGGTTTGAAGACCTTTTTCGACCTGCACTCACTGGCAAAATGTCCAATTTTTTCGCAGTTATAGCAAGTGGTTGTAGCCTTATCAACTGGAGTTGATTTTGGCTTTTCAGTAAGAGAGAGAGGTTTACTTCTTCGGAAGTTACTCTTTCTTGCAAATCTCTTAAAAGAGTTTGTCAAGAGTGCTAAGGACTCATTAAACTCTGAAAGATCAGGGTCTGATAAATCCTCAGATTCAAAATCTAACTCAGTGATGGTGAGAGTAGATCGCTGGGATGGAATTATCTCTGACGAGACTAAAGCAACAGCAGTGCTTTTGGAGTCTTTAGAATCTTTTACAAGATTCTTCTTCAGGAGATTAGATTGCTCATAGTTGAGCAATATTCCATACAGAGTGCTTAGAGAGAGAGTATGTAAGTCTTTTGTCAGCTTAAGACATATTGAATAACTGTCCCAGCTTTCAGGAAGACTTTCCAAGAATTTTGTTAGGACCTCAGAATTAGAATAGGTCCTTCCAACAGTTCTTAGGTCAATGATCAAGCAGTTAAACCGCTGATGAATGTCAGAAAGAGATTCATTCTTACCCGCGATAAAACTTTCATACTGTCTTACCAAGTTAATCTTTCGGGTCTCTTGGATTTCAGTGGTGCCCTCATATTGAACACATATGGTTTCCCACATTTCTTTAGAAGTTTTTAGATGCATGATGGAATGGAAAACTTCATCAGGCAGAGCCATTGATATAATGGTCTTTGCTCTTGCATCTATGCCTACCTTCTTTTTATCTTCATCACTCCACTGTCTTATTTCCTTAACGACATATCGTTCAGGGACAGCTTCAGTGGTGGCAGTAGCGGGAACCGCAGCTATAATTCTAACAAGTTCATAGGGTCCGTTTTCTATATATTCAGGTATAGTAGGATCCGCACCTTCAAGAAATAGCATCATTCGATTTTTCCATAGAGAAAAGTTATCTCTGCTAAATCGAGGAGGTTTAGAAAGTGACCATTATCATAGTAGTTTGTGTTTGTGTTTAGTGCCATTTTAGAATAGCAAGGAAGAGTATACAGCAAGATCTTGTTTATTAGATTAAACAAACTGCTCTGATACCACTTGTTGGTCCCGAAGGTGCTTAACAAGTTTGTAGAAGGGGGGGGGGGGGTTGAATACAAACACAGAAATTAAAGTTTAATAAATTGTTTATTGATAAATCAAAATACAATTTACAAGTTTGTTGCGGAATAAGATTAAGACAGACTCAATCTAAACAAACTTAAGAAACACTAAGATGGTTGCACAAGAAATTCAGAGAATGGGGGATTTTAGGGAGATAGAAAACAAGGGTTTCTATTATGGAGTTCAAGGATTGAGCACACCTTCAGATGAAGGGGTAAGCTTCCTATTTATACCCTATGCATTAAATGCATGGCAGGGCACTTTACACGTGGCATTCATAGATTGGCTTTGGGAGTCTTACTTTTGGAGACATGCTTTTGGCCGCTTTATGAACAGTGTAGTTGACAGAGATGTTGTACGATTTGTGGCAGAGACGTGTCCGTTCTGACACATCGTACTGGTTGTGCAAGGTAAGACAAAAGAAAACTTGAGGCATAAGCTTTGTGATCGTTGATCGCTGAGTATCTCTTCTTCCAGAGATAAAGAAGTTCAGCTATCGCTGAAGCTTTTCCTCAGGCTTCTTCGCGTAAGTAGATTCGTCTGGTCTTCGCTGATATCCGCATCAGGTCACTAGTAGACTTATCTATTGTTCAGTGGCTTCGTCTTCGATTCAGCTGTGAACTATGTTGATGCGAGACTTGTCTTTAGGGATTACGTTAACTGTGTTACATGGGAAACGATCAGCGATGACTGAACAGACTCAGTTTGATCGCTGAAAGTGAAACACATACATATTAAATGTTTACATAAAGGTCATCAGCGATAACTGAACAAACTCAGTCTGATCGCTGATGATGAAACACTAATACATATAATAACATAATTTTCACTAAGTATAAAAGAGAATCGTTATCAAATCACTGAGAGAGTTTGGATCAACAACGTGCGCCACCCTATTCTCACGCGCCTGGCATTTTCTATTCTCACGTGTCAGCGAGTTTCAAAAAATAACCCGCAACATATGACCTGAATTTCTCAAGTGATGGGAATGACAGAAGCTCTGTGGATAAGAGGCTTCTGAGGTCATGGGCACATTTTTTTTATGAGGGAGGAAAGTGCGATGAAATGATCGAGTTCCTTTTAAAGGGCATTTGGTCGAACATCCTCAGTTTAGAGGTGCAGAGACTCTGTGATAGATCGTAGAGGCTCTGTGGGTGACCTCAGAGGTTCTGAGACCAAATATTTCCTTTTTAGGAAAGATTTTCAAAGATTTGATCATTTCAAAGTTTTGACAGAAAATATTGTACAAAGGGTGATCTTTCTGAGGGCATAGTGCTCGAGAAAGAGTTTTGACCCTTGGTTCAGATGGACTAACCTCACTCTGTAGTCTGTGTTGCACAAAACTGTCTTGCTCCCCCTTGAATAGCCAAGATTGGTCTTTGATGGTTCGGTCTGCTCCCCCTTCAACTATGCTTGGATCATGTAAAGATAAGATTTGCACAAGACATAGATTCACAGAAAAGAATATATGATAAAGAAAGCCGAAGAGATTATTTACAAACAAGGAATATGTTATACAAATATGTACAACAGAGGCTCTGTGCGAGGGTACAGAGGCTCTGTGGTCAACTCATGTTGAGCATACCAATCTTGCCAACTAGAAAAGTGAATCTTTTCTCATCCAATGCCTTCGTGAAAAGGTCGACAAGTTGGTAGTCTGTGGGCACAAAGTACATTTCTATTGTCCCATGCTCCACATGATGTTTTAGAAAGTGATACCTGATATCGATATGTTTGGTGTTGGAGTGCTGCACAGGATTGGCAGAGATCGCAATGGCACTTTTGGAGTCACAGAGGATGGGGATTTTTTCGATATCAAATCCATAGTCTCTGAGTTGGGTCCTCATCCACAGAACTCGTGAACAACAACTTACAACAGCAACATATTCTGCTTCTACCGTAGAGGTCGAGACACAGTTCTGTTTCTTGGAAGTCCAACTTACTAGTTTCCCTCCTAGGAATTGGCAACTCCTAGAGGTATTCTTTCTGTCGAGCTTGCATCCTCCGTAATCTGAATCTGTATAAGCCATGAGATCAAAGACAGAGTTCTCCGGATACCAGAGACCAAGATTTTTGGTCCCTTTTAGGTATCTGAAGATCCTCTTGACAGCATGAAGATGAGATTCTTTGGGGTTAGCTTGAAATCTTGCACATAGACATGTGGCAAACATTATATCAGGTCTACTCGCGGTTAAGTATAGCAGAGATCCTATCATCCCTCTGTGGAGTTTACACTCCACAGATTTGCCCTCTGGATCTGCATGGAGCTTGGATCCAGTGACCATAGGAGTTTTCATTGGTGAAGAGTCAAAGAGCTTGTATTTTTCAAGTATGTCAGAGACATATTTTGATTGGTTTATGAAAATACCCTCTGTGGTTTGTTTGACTTGCAATCCTAAGAAGAATGTAAGTTCTCCCATCATGCTCATCTCAAACTCACTTTTCATCAATGACTCGAACTTTTTGCAATATAAATCATTTGTAGACCCAAAAATAATGTCATCGACATAAATTTGTACAAGCAGAATCTCACCTTTTCTCTTCTTATAGAATAAAGTTGTATCAGTAGTACCTCTTTCGAAACCGTTTGCAAGGAGGAAGTTTGAAAGTCTATCGTACCATGCTCTGGTGGCTTGTTTTAGTCCATACAGAGCCTTGTCCAGAAAGTAGACGTGATTTGGATACTTAGAGTTCTCAAACCCTGGTGGTTGTTGGACATATACTTCTTCTTGAATCTGCCCATTCAGAAAGGCTGACTTGACATCCATTTGATATACTTTGAAACCTCTGTGGGCTGCGAAGGCAAGAAAGATTCTTATTGCTTCGAGTCGTGCCACAGGGGTAAAGGTTTCTTCATAGTTAATGCCTTCTTCTTGACAGTATCCCTTGGCCACCAGTCTTCCTTTGTTTCTGATCACCACACCGTCTTCATCCTTTTTGTTCCTGAAGACCCATTTGGTTCCTATTGCGGTTTTGCCTTTCGGCAGAGGCACTAGGGTCCATACTTCGTTTCTTTCAAACTGCAGAAGCTCATCTTGCATAGCTTCTACCCAGTTTGGGTCTTCAAGAGCTTCAGATATCTTTTTGGGTTCGATGATACTCACAAAATTTATATAGTAACAAAAATTTGCAGTACTCGATCGAGTTTGGACCTTGTTAGAAGCGTCACCAATAATTTGGCTCTTTGGGTGACTTCTGGTCCATTTGATCATTCGAGGCAGGTGATCATTTGAAACTTCTGTGGTTAGCTCAGGAGCATGTTCATCTTGATTTAGATCATTCTCTGTTGAGAGGAATTGATCATTCGTACTTGCCACAGGACTTGGTTGTTCATCAAGAATTGAGGTAGAGACCTCTACGGATCCTTGATCTGGTGTTGACCCTTCAGAAAGATTTTAAAGATGACCATGATTTTTACTGAGCTTGGGGCCTTGATTCGCATTGTCCTCTGAGTGCTCCCCCTCAATGGTTGCACCTGCAGCATTACTGGAAGAGGGTGAAACATTGCTAGGACCAGTTAGAGAAGTACCTGTTTGGTCCTCAGAGGGTTCGGCTTCAGAGGCTCTGTGCTCACCTTCAGAGGGTCCATCATCATTGAACATCTCTTCAAACAGATGACGAAGATCATTTGTTCTTGATGATCCACCAGAATCTTCATCTTGAAGTTTGAGTCTTGAGTTGATTTGCTCAGAAGTCACTTGAAAAGAATCATCAAATGAAACATTAATACTTTCGAGTATATGCTTGGATTTGAGTACATAGATTCTGTATGCCTTGGAGTTTGATTAATAGCCAACAAATTTGGCTTCATCGGCTTTGGGACTGAATTTCCCTATCTGGTCTCTGTCGTTCAGTACAAAGCACCTGCATCCAAAGACATGGAAGTACTTAATGTTCGGCTTCCTCTGGTGTAGTAAGTGATATGGTGTCTTTGCATGTCTCTTCACGATCAAGGATCGATTTTGGGTGAAGCATGCAGTTGAAATGGCTTCTGCCCAGAAAGAAATAGAGAGCCCTGAAGCAGTGAGCATAGTTCTTGCGGCTTCCACTAGTGTTCTGTTCTTTCGTTCAACAACACCATTTTGTTGTGGAGTTATTGCAGCAGAGAAGTTCTGTGATATGCCTTCTGTCGAAAGATAGGCTTCAATGGTTGAATTCTTAAACTCTGTCCCATTGTCACTTCGGATTCTCTGTACCCTGCAGTCATAAAGAACTTGTATTCTCTTGATAAGATTGATTAGTACTTCAGGAACATCTGGTTTCTTTCGAACTAATTCAACCCAAGTATATCTAGAGAATTCATCTATGAGTACAAGGATGTACTTCTTTCCACCAAGACTTTGCACAGATATAGGACCACAGAGGTCAACATGAAGCATCTGCAGAGGTCTGGTGCAAGATATGTCAGACTTAGTTTTGTGGGCAGCCCTTTTGAGTTTCCCCATCTCACAAGCTGAGCATAGATGATCCTTGTCGAACCTAATACTTGGTAGACCACTTACTAGTTCTAGTTTCACAAGTTTGTTTAAGTGTGTGAAAGTTTAGATGACAGAACCTGTTGTGCCAGAGCCAAGCTTCTTCATTCTTACTTGAGACTAAGCAGAGCTTTTCTTTTCTGTTAGTTGATTTAAAGTCCATGAGGTATAAATCACCTCGTCTTTTGGCTCGCAGAAGCTCTGTGGTTGTATCTTCCTTCAACAGAGAGCAGTACTGTCTTTTGAACATCACATCGAGTCCATTGTCACAGAAATTTTTGAGACCATCCACATAGGCAACTCTATTGACATCGATGTCTCCTTTGGCAATGACTCCATAGCCTTTTATTTTTCCTTTTTTGTTATCTCCAAAAGTCACAGATCCTCCTCCATGTTTTTCTTTGTAGGAGGAAAGCAACCCTCTGTCGCCAGTCATGTGTCTTGAGCACCCAGAGTCTAGGTACCAGATAGGCACATGCTGTTTCTCCTGTGGTCAGATTAGAGAGATTTAGGTACCCATTTCCAAATGGGTCCATTTTTGTTAGGAGGTTGTGAAGATGCCTTAACACCTTTGGTTTTGGATTTATCCTCATTTGCAGAGGTACCAGATTGTCTTTTCTCACCCTTGAATTTTGCATTCTTGGGTTTGGGGTGAGATATAAGACAGGAGGGCCTCGAGAAATGTTGATTCAATGCATGCATAAGATCAAAGCATTTACAATAAGGAACATTTGAGGCAAACTTCTTAAAAATCTCATTAAATTTGTCAAAGGAGGGTACAGAGCAAATTTTACTACAACCCATTTTAGATTTGGGTTTCTTTTTACAGAAAGCTTTGTCTAATCTAGGTTGAGTTTTTTCAAAAACTCCTCTTGAGTGGCTCTGTGGTTGTACTCTCCCTTGATCTTCTTTCCTTGCTTTCACTGCAACAGAAGCATCAAGTTTATCAATTTTAGGCCATTTATCCTTCTGTTGCCAAGTGAATTTTTCTTGAAAAGGTTTTAATGGTCTTGGAGCTTTTGAAACATGAGAGATCTTGTTCCTTTTTGATTTTTCAAGTTCTAGAGAAGTCTTTGCTTGCAAGCACATGTCCAGGAAATCAGGACATATAGGTACACCTGTGGTTTTCCTTTTGGGAAGAACTGTTCTATTAAGAATACCAGAGGTAAGTTTACTCTTCTCTGGACCACAGGGGAGTATTTCAAGTTCCACATAACTTGTCCTATTGTCGACAAAGGACTCTGATTCTGACTCAGAGTCTGAATCAAGAAAGTCTGTGTGAATGAGAGCCTGACCTCCTGTAAGTGCCTTGCTTTGTCCATTGGTGTCCTTTGCAGTATTTAGAAATTTTGAAATACAAGGAATGACCAAAGGAACATTAAGACTGTTTTGTAGATCTTGCTCAAAGATTTCTCTTATTTCAGAGGTTAAATCAGGATGGTTGAGAAAATGATTTTCATAAGTTCTTCTCAAGTCGCTTTCCAAAAACCTTTTGAATAGTTTTTCTTCCATAGAGGTTGGAATGAACTCTGGTGCTTCAGAGGACAGTTCTTTTTCAGGAATCATCATGCACACAAAAGCCATTTGAGTTTGCGTTTCTGGGTGACCAAATCTGAAGACCCCTATCTGTTTTTGAGACAGATATTTCTTTGGTATAGATTTTCTTTTTGATGAAGGTGCAGATGGTAAATCATTGTTTTCATACCATACATTTGCCATCTGCAGAGGTTTCCTCAGATGTGGTCCTTCAGAGGTTATGCGCCTCTTAAATGTGGATAATAGGTTTGGAAGACTTGGTTTTAAAAATTGTCCAGGGCAGAAGATGTTTGATAAAGATTTGTTTCTTTTGTTCCCTGTGTAAGGGTCAATATCCTCGAACCCTAATCCTCTTCTGCCGATCTGGGTGTTTACCTTTTCATGAACCTTTTGAGCATCCTATTACCTCTTAATTTGGAGATATCTGTCGAACAGATCTTGATGAAGGACTTCTCTTTCTTTTTGAAAAAAGTTTTTCAAAGAAATGGCATTTAAACGATCACTCTCACATTTCTTTAGTTCTTTGACTTTTTCTTTCAAAGTTTTGTCAAGATTTGAGATTTTCTCCTTGAAACCCCTTTTTGTTGAAATATGCTCAGAGGTAAGAGATTTATTTTCAAGGTAAAGCTTGTCCTTCTCCTCTGTGAGGAGCCTAGTTTCTCTTTCAAAGAAAGCAAGCTTTTTCTCAAGATCCGAGCATGTGTTTTTATAAGCTAGAAGATCATTTTGTATTTCAAGAAGCTTGTTTTCAAAGTCTGAGTTGCAGGAATTAGAAGTGGATACCTTACTCTCGTTGTCAGAAGAGTGGACTTCTGCCATTCCACAGAAGAGTGCGTTGTCTTCTTCATCAGAGGATTCATCGGTTACAAGGTTCTCTTGTTATGCCATTAGGGATCTCTGAGTGTAGTACTCTGCTTTCTTTTTATAGAAAGCAGCGTCCCTTGTGGGTTTCCCTTTGTTGGCAGAGGACCTGCACTCTGCGGCGAAGTGGACTGGTTTTCCGCATTTGAAGCACCCTTCAGTTTGCTTTGGGAGTTTTTCACCAGCTCTGCCGTCTGATCTCTGTCCATTCCTATCTTCTTACCTTGGCTCCCCAGAATTTTCTCTTTCATGTCTTCTTGCTTCACCATATCCTCTGCTTCTGTCATCTCTTTCTTCTCTCCCTCTATACTCCGGCTTCTTGAGACCACGATTGAATTCTCTGGTCATAAGTGCAAGTGTTTTGGCCAGAGCAGCCATGTCAATCTCCTCCTCAGAATCTTCTTCACTTTCAGTCTCTGCCACAAGTACCTTCTTCTTCTTCTTCTTCTTTTGTGCCTCCTCAGCTGCCTTATCCTTCTTTCCCTTGTCTTTGCCTTCTGAGGCACTTCCTACAAGGGCCAGAGGACCTCCGACAGAGGTTGTCAGTTTGGAAATTATGTTCTCTTAGCTGATCAGTGTTCCAAAGAGATCAGATATGGACCATACATCAAGATCCAAAGTGGCTTGCATGGACATGGTTAGATGAAGCCATTCATCATTCAGGCTCTGTAGAAATCTGACATTGTTTTCTTTGGAGGTTCTGTGGATCCCATACCTCTTACACTTGTTTATCAAAGAATTGTATCTATTGTAAGTGCTTTGAATGGATTCACCCGGCAGAGCTTTGAATGCAAAATATTCATTTATGCATAAGGCTCTGTTGTTCTTGAGGGTTTTGGCACCACCCTCAAGTTGTTTCTCTAGCTCTAACCATAGGTCCTTTGAAGTTTCACATGAGTCAAGAGATTGAAATATATCGTTTGGGATAGCCATTATGATTAGTCTTTTGGCTTTCTTTGCAAGCTCATGTTGTGCTTTTTCTTCTTCACTCCATTCAAGGACAGGTTTGGGGTGTTGATATTCAGGGATTTCAGGAGTATTGGCAGTGGCCGGAACACGAGGAACAGTTTTCATTGGGATGAAAGGAGGATTGTGAAGAAACTCAACCAGACCAGGATCCACACCTTCAAGGAAGTGCACCATCCTGATCTTCCACTGAGGATATTCATCCCTTAGAAGAGTGGGAGGTTTAAACTGAGATCCAGCACTGAAGTAGTTAACAGTGTTTGCCATTTTAGTTGAGAGAAAAAAAACAGAGTATAACAGTAAAGGTTTTAGAAATGATGAGAATATGAATCAGTAAGGACAGATGACCAACCAACTAGCTTTGATTCTGTCTTTGAATGAAGGACACACTTGTACCTGTTTCTATACCAAACAGGTTGATATAGCTTCAGAAAAACAGAGTTTGACTGTGAATGGAGTTTGGGACGAAGAACAGACTCAAACTACTACCTTGAGTACTGGAAACAAGTATAGAACAGGATCCTTTGATATTGAATATCAAAGTTTGCTCTGATACCAATTGTTGATCCCAGTTATGATGTTCTTTAACTTGAATTAACTTTTTACTACACACAGATTAATTAAATAGAGTGCGGAAGCGTTTAATATGTGTAGAAAAGTTTGAACATGCAAGGTAGTAAACACACAAGTAATTAATAAACAGGAAGTAAAGTATTGCAAGAAAGTTACTCAAAGAATTGTTTCATTGATTACTCAAGAACACCAAGAACACGCACTGGTATGTGCAAATATGCTCAAGGATTATACAAACTGCTATTTTTGTGTGTGCTCTCTTGTACTTTGAGCTCTAAGGTGGTGCTCCCTTAATATAGCAGAAGGATGCACCCCTTAGTACAAGACAAAAACTTACATTCGATAAAAGGAATGCCACCTGTAAAGTAAACATCGTGGGACGCCCATTACTTTGATTTGGAGGATCTTCGTACAGCAGGTCTCACGTGTTCTGCACGTGGTCTTGTCTTGAACTCAAGAAAAGCTTCAACATTGATCTTCAGAGGTTAGCCTTCACAGAGGCTCTGTGAGTGATCACAGAGGCTCTATGATCTGAGGATCATCATTAGGTTTGACTTCGGGTAGATCTTATGCGGAGTAACCTCTGAGCTTTGCACCTTCTGTAGTGTACTTGAGTGTTCAACGGCTGACTTCTGCGGTTCCCATACTTAGCCTATTTTTCAATACTTCTATACAATGTGAGTGGAGCTAACACTCCTCTTGAAGATTTGGATGACAAAGATCTTTAGCTGATAGATTATCCTTTTTCTCTCTTGTAATTTATCAGTTAGTCATCTTTAGTATTTGTTTTGTACTTCACTTGTACTTGTAAATTTTCAATTTCCATTTGTAAATTTCTTACGAAATTAATGAAAATTTTCAGTGATGTACTTAACTCAATCACTACTAAAAAGATCCCTAAAATAATAAATGAGACATGTACTTTACGAGACCTCTTTATCCTTATGTTTTAAACTTAGCAATTTTCTCTTGTTGCTTTGCCATCACCAAATAGGGGGAGATTGTTGATCCAAACTCTCTCAATGATTTTGATGATGATCATTTTATACTTAGTGAAAATTACTTTAAACTGTATATGTATTAGTGTTTCACCATCAGCGATCAGACTGAGTCTGTTCATTTATCGCTGAGTGGTTTCCTATGTAAACAGATTATGTAATCCTTGAAGACAAGCCTCACGCTCAAGAAGATCATTGCTGACATCAAAGACTAAGCTGATGATGAAGACAAGTCAACTTGTTGTTCCAGATTCAAGCTCAATCAGATATATACACATATCTATTAATCACAAGTCATTGTTATTGATTTGAATGATTTACAATCGATTTCTCTCTCTATGTACATAGACTCTCTCTAGAACCACATGTATCTTACAAACTCTCTCTCTCTCTCATAGTATGTGCATGGTTACAATTCTAATGTGTGTGGTTACAAGATTTACAAGAAACAAAGACTATTTATACTAAGTCAAACTTGTTGACTGTTACAACACATAACATTAATGGAATGTTAAACATACTTGACTTTAGCAAGAATTTACAATATTTACACTTTTGACCCTTTTAATCTTGAATACAACATTTTAGGCTCAACAATCTCCCCCTTTTGGATTCAAGATTAAAAAAAATTGACACGAATCTTCAGTTTTTCTTTCTCTTGAAAATTCTTAAGTTTTGTATCTTTCAGAACTTTGAAGCTTTCAAATCTTCATCACTTGAACAAACTTTCTTGAATTTTCTTTTTGTTTACATCTCCCCCTTTGCATCTTTTCAACAAACTCTTTCTACAAACGTTATTTCTTCAAAACTTGAAGTCTTTATCTATCTCCCTTTTTGGTAAAAATATGTATCTGTAGCTTTGTATCTCTTTCAGTCTTTCCAAGAAATCTCTCATTTCTGATAAAATCTTGAAGTTATCTTCTGATTTGATTTGAACTTTCAGAAACATCTTCCGTATATCTGACTTTGCTTTGAAATCTTCTCCCACTTTTACTTGAAATTGAACTTTGAAATTTTCTCCCCCTTTTTGATGAATTGTGAGACTTTAGAATCATCAAAACTTTGTCAATTTTAGCACTGTCTTTGATAGAAACAATCTCCCCCATATGTACCAAGATAAACAAACTCTTCATGATGAATCTCCCCCAATAAGCACCATTTGATTTGAATAACCATCAATTCAAATATGTTTTCAACCGAATCTTTTCAAATTCATACAAAACATGAAGTTGTAACGCTGAATCAACAGATGAAACATTTAGCATGCATGTAAGTAGCACAGAGCCACTTAGTACAATGAATGTACTTTGGAAATGAGCTTTTTGACGTTCACTCCCCCAGGGCTTCCATTCAATCATTGAAAAACATAAATATTCTCTATGAATGTTATGACAAGAAAACTTATTCCTTGTGTGTACGTGCAAGTGTAGAATGATTGAAGTTGCTTAAGCTTGAACAGACTCAAATTGTGTAAATTGTTGAGGCAACAACTAGTTTTCCACGGACTCAATGTGCATGATTGAAGTGCAGGGGCTACATGATCATTTATCAAAGATAGTGACTTGGAATGTAAATGGGAAAATGTTGGTCCCGATTAAGGTTCTACAAGGGTGTTAGTTTGTAGAAGGGGGGGGGGGGTTGAATACAAACACAAGTCATTGTTATTGATTTGAATGATTGACAATCACTTTCTCTCTCTAAGTACAAAGACTCTCTCTCTAGAACCACATGTATCTTACAAACTCTCTCTCTCTCTCAAAGTATATGCATGGTTACACTTTTAATGTGTGTGGTTACAAGATTTACAATAAACAAAGACTATTTATACTAAGTCAAACTTGTTGACTTTTACAACACATGACATTAATGGAAAGTCAAACATACTTGACTTTAACAAGACTTTACAATATTTACACTTTTGACTCTTTTACTCTTGAATACAACATTTTAGGCTCAACACTACTAATGATCTGAAGCGGCATTCAGTGAAACCAATACAAGTCTACAACGCATGATAAATCGAGATCAAGCCTCAGCTATTACCTCTCTGCATTAGTGATACCTGATCACTGATAATAAGCTATAGTTGACCATGAAGCTTGCTTATCAAGATTTGTTTGTCTTTTCCTCTGCACAAAAGGTATGAAGGTACAAAAGCAAACATGATTTTGTCCATAATCATACAACTACTCATTTCCACTACACTGTTTATCATACGGGCGAAAGCATGCTAAAGATAAAGTCAATAACATGAAGCTAATAAAGGATGGACAAGTGGATTGTACCATCTGCCATGCATTTAATTCATAGGGTACAAATAGGAGGGAACCCTTCATTTTTTAAGGTTCCTCGATCTTCTTGGTGACATTTGCAGAATTTCAGCGAGTGCAAACTCTTTTCTCTTTCTATTACTCTTGTGTGCAAGAAAGTTTAGTGATTCTTAGATTGTTTAAATTAGGTTTTACCTTGTCTAGTTTTGCAACAATCTGTAAATTTCGTTTTTGATTTACTCAATAATCAATAAACAAATTTAAAATTAATTTTTGTGTTTGTATTCACCCCCCCCCTCTTCTACAAACTAACACCCTTGTAGAACTTTAATCGGGACCAACATTTTCCCATTTACAATCCAAGTCACTATCTTTGATAAAGGATCATGTAGCCCCTAGACTTCTCAACTCTCAATTAATTGCCTATTTAGTTCATAAATTTAATTTTATATTGGGAAATTGGCTGAAATAGCCATATTAGACCCTAAATTGCACCTCCTAGCCATTTCTCCCCCGGTTTTACGAAAATAAACCGAGGTCCGCTATAGCGGACTTGCAGGTCCGCAATGCATCGCTAAAGGACAAAAAAAACGATTCGAGCTCAGGTCCTGCAGGTCCGCAATGTCAGACACGTGGCTTTACCCTGGAAACCCTAATCCAGATCCGCCATTGCGGACCTAGGCTAGGTCCGCAATTCTGGCATATTTTTTTGTTTTTTTCCCACTTTTGACGTACGATCAGGAACCGTGAAGTACGAGATAATTTTCCCCAAAATGTCGTGCATAGCGGACCTGCAGGTAGCGGACTTGAGTTGGAACCGTCTTTTTTTGTCCTTTAGCCTGACATTGCGTACCTATAGGTCCGCTATATTTTCGTAAATCCGGGCGAGAAATGGCTAGGAGGTGCAATTTAAGGTCTAATATGGCTATTTCAGCCAATTTCCCTTTTATATTGCATTTAAGTCAGTATACACTGATGATATATTGTTATCTTGGAATGAGTTCAACTACAAGCTTATAGAAATGAGTAGGGATAAGAATACACCACACTGATTTGTTTGTCGTATTTTATGTGTGAAATAAAAAGGATAAAACGATTTTATAAGAAAATTTCTCCATTAATTCCCACCAAATTTAAATACATTTTTTTCTCCAACCCTCCTTCCATGAAAATGTCTTTGAATAATAAAAAGAGACAAAATAAAAAACCAAAAGACCCAATCATCCATCATGTGCAAGAAGAATCTTTCAACCTTCTCGGAAATCCCATTTCCCCCTTTTTCTGTTTCCAAATTATCAACAACCCTAAGAAATTATCTTCCATAAAATTTATCCTTTCTGATATTCAATCATCCATGGTCATGGCACAACTTCAATCCGATCAGGTCAAACAATTGAAAGATATTTTCGCCCGATTCGACATGAATTCCGACGGCAGCCTCACCCAACTCGAACTCGCCGCCCTCCTCCGATCTATTGGCCTGAAGCCGCATGGTGACCAGATCCATTCCTTGTTAGCAAAATTGGATTCAAATGGAAACGGATCCATCGAGTTCGAGGAATTGTTGAACGCCATTTTACCCGATTTGAACGAGGAGGTCCTCATCAACCACGACCGACTCATGGAGGTTTTTCGATCCTTTGACAAAGACGGGAACGGATACATCACGGCGGCGGAACTCGCCGGTCAAATGGCCAAATTGGGTCAACCTCTGTCGTACCAAGAGCTCACGGAGATGATGCGGGAAGCCGATGCCAATGGTGACGGCGTTATTAGTATCAACGAATTCACGGCCATTTTGGGCAAATCGGCGTCGGACTTTTTTCGGGTCACGGCGAGGTAGCCTGTCCCGCCGCCTTTGCTACGTTCAAAATCATGTGGTCCGCCGTCGGACTTATTCTCGTTGACTTTTTCCCTTTGATTTTTTTTTTTTTTAATTTACCATAGGAGATATAATTTCATATATTAGACCAATTTTTTTTTTTTTTTTTTATCGATTGTATATTTATTAAGGGGGTGTTTGGGATTGCTTATTTATTTGGAAAAATGTTTATTTGGAAAAGTGCTTATCAGCTTATGTGGTGTTAAGCCGGAGTTTTTTAAAAAGTGTTTGGATTAACTTATAGCGGCACCACACCGCAATAAGCTGATGAACACTTTTTAAGTGTTTGGCAATTTTAACTTATACATGTAAATATGACCAATAAGTCAATAAGTCATAAGTTAAAACAAAATGACTTATCAGAAATAGCTTTTCAGCGGTTTGGCACCGCTATAAGCTGTTTTTAACTTCTTCCATCCAAACACTCAAAATAGCTTTTCTCCGGTACCAAATCGCAATAAGCTAATAAGCCCCTCAAATAAGCAATCCCAAACACCCCCTAAGTATAATTATATTAGTTACGTCATTTTAATGTATTCGATGTCTCAAATATGTTTTCTCAAGGTTTTTTTTAATGTTTAGATTATTTGTTAATTAAAATACTGTTAACAATTAGTTGACCACTTGTCTTAATAAAATCTTTTTTCTTTTTATTTAATTGCCATTTGTAAGTTTTTTTTTTTGAACAGCAAGTTAACACACGCACACGTTTCCGGGGTATTCGGGCTTCCACTTAAGGATGTCACCCGACTAATCCCCGTCGATCACGACCCAGCCCAATTAAAGGTACCACTATTCTTATTTGTAAGTTTGATCATAGTTTAATTGTATTCATAAAAGGTTCAAGAAATTTGGGTATATGATGATATATGAGTCATTTAGGTATATGAATTTTGTTTACTTAAAACTCATTATTTTCTAAGAGCATCCACAGTGTACGAGCTTTTCACCGAGCTATTTCATAACTTTTTTCTTACACATTATTGCCACATCAACAATTTAAAAACCTTTATATACCTCCACTATGTGAAAAACCTCACCCAAGCTTTTTCATTACTTTTTAAAATTATTCAGGGTCCCACTATTTTAACTTTATGTCATTTTTATTCTTATTTATAAAAATAAATACATTAAAATTAATACAAATACATATTTATTTATATCAAGAAAAAAGTTATTTTAAAAGTATGTACAATAAAATTAATAAAAATTAGGTTATTAAGAAATATATAAAAGTTATATAAAAAGTTTGTAAAATAAAAATTAAAAAATGTTAAATTTAAAAGTATGTATAATCGAAAATAAAAAGTGGGTCATTAAGAAATCTGTTAAAATTGTATAAATATGTCAAATTTGAAATATTATTTTAAAAATATAAAATATTATTACTTTTATTATGTATTTATTTATATTATTTATTTAATAATTATATTTAAATAGGATTACTTTAAATATATTAATAAATAAAACTGATTAATAAATAAAAATGATTAAATATGAAACTTTTATAAAATTCTATAAAGTGAAAACTGATTAAATACGAAAAAGCTATGAAAAAGCAGGTCGTGCAGTTACGAGGTATGACGAAAAACCTCGCGAAAAACCTCACCAAAAAAAGTTCTCCACTATGTGAAAAACCTCAAAAGGGAGTTTTTGTTTTTTGAAAAAGCTCTTAAAAACCTGTGAAAAAACACATTATGGATGCTCTAACCTACTAATGTAAAATAGCTTTTATGAGAAAATCATGAATTTAATTAAAATTCAATTTAAAATTATATTACTAGTTCTTGCTTTCAAATAAGAATAATACTCTATTTAGAACAAAAAGTTAAATATGATGTTGGGGTGTTTTCTAACATAGGTTTTATGAGCAGCACAGAAAACCTGTATTAAAAAGTACATAATCTCATTTACATACAAATTTTTGTATATTTAGATGTAACACCTTGAAATTTAGAAAGAGTGATTAATTAAAAATTTCGATAGAACATCAATCAAATGATAAATGTCTTCTTATAATTCAATATTGGGTTACCTCAAATAACAAATCTAGCTTTAATTATCAACAATATGGCAAACTAAACCTTACACAAAAAGTCTAGGCCAAGGTCGACTGTTACTAAAATTCCATAATAGTCGAGTCTCTAACGTACGGAAGACTTTCCCGATAGTTAAACTCTTCTCGAGCAACTAACTAGCACTCCTCTCTTAACGGGCGTTGCTAGTACCATTCCGCAACAAGAACCTCATGCACATGCCGATAAATAAAAGGTTAGGCTTAACGCCTAATGAGTGAAGCAGTTTTCATCTTTAATATAGTAAAACGGTAAAACTGAAAAGATGTTATTTAAAACACAATTTCTCAAATGAAATTTATTTAATATAAAAGCAATATCCTTTCCATGACCACCCTTTTCGTGATGAAAACTTTTTAATCGAAACACTCATTTATCATGAGACCAAAACGCAATACTCACCCGCAACAACAATAAGGTTAAATATTCCAATAGTGAAAAATACGGATACGACTCTATTACCCAAAACATGCAAAGAACATGGGTAAGGTGTAATATCCAAATCAACAAAACATGGATAAGTTCCAAGATGTCAAGACCATAAAATATGGACACACTTCATACCAAAACAACATCGAAAACATGGATAATATACTATCAATAAATAATACATTTCGGTGATAGGGAAGACCCGTTTCGATCAAGTGGCAGAACACTAACTAAGCCACATCGAGATGTTGACGAGCAAATCACCTCCAACATCATAGCCTTGGTAATTACTCTTATTGGGGCTAAGATAAGAATATCAAAACTCCTCACTTGCCTAAGATCAAAGCTTCTAAAGCGAGAAAATCAAAACTCCTCCTTTGTCTTAAGCCAATGATATCGAGAAAAGAACCTCAAATTTCTCTCTTGTCACAACCAAAAAGGGGCTAAGCTGAGAACATCAAAACTCCTTATTTGACTAAACCCTATGGTTCCAAGACGAGAACATCAAAACTCCTCGCTTGGAAAAACATGACTGATACATATGCCTATGGATCAATTGCATTACAGTCTAAATTACATGACTCATATTGAATGACCAACACACTCAAAACATGTAATCTCCAAATAAATATGAATAACTGCATATCACTTCAAAGACTCAACATTAAGCAATTCAAACTAGACAAATGTCCTCAAGACTCATATGAGTGAAAACCAAGCCAATAACTGAACAACTCAATTGACTATTCAATAAATGTTCGTATAAACCAATAAAATACAAATACTCAATGTTTATACGACTTATGTTTCAAGAGGTGTGCATATTTTTATTGTTGATTCAAAATATGGGCAAAATCCCAAATCGTACCATGATTTCAAGGAAGCATTTTCAAATAAGCAAAGACACCCAAAATGTGCGCTGCAACTCAACCATACAAGCTTTTTGAAAGGGTTATAAAATCAAAATACCAAAAGTGTATTAACATTAACTAATTCTCCCAAAGAGGAATAAATCATCAAAATATCCCCGCTTGTGGTTTATTTATCAAAATGTCCAAAATTCCCGATATGGACATTTTACAATATTTATAAACCAAAATATACCAAAGATACAAATCCCACCAAATAATCAATACATTTGATAAAGATCAAGAAAACATCTTTAAGACTCCAAGATGGACATTTTTGGTATGTATATAGTTTTCACAAAGCAACTTGAACTCATTTTGCTAGATTTAGGCTAAATCTAGGTTTTACCCTAATCTTCAGCTTCTTTTCGTGAAATCTTTAGATTCACAAACACCCATATCTATAAATTTATATGAGTCACAACCAAGCCTAGAAATGTACCAAAAGTAACCCCAAATCAGATCCATTACCAACCTTAGTCAAAAAACTCAAATCACCCAAAATACCCAAATTTTGGCCAAAACTCACAATACGAGAGATACATCAAAAGGGATGTTCTAGGAGGTTGAAATGGAAGGTCTTGAACCCCAATCCACAAACATGAATCTAAAGCTCCAACATTCTTAAATGATCAAGAAAAAGTCGATTTGGTGAAATAATGGTGTTAGGAACAAAGTAAATGTGGTGAGAGAGAATGGGGATGAAGAGAAAGGAGCTTGGAATGAGAAAATGGAGGAAAAAGGGTTAAATCCCTTTTTTTAAGAAACATCATCTCTATTTTTGGCCTAAACTCCCTAGGCGTGAAGGATTTCTGTTAGAACTAAATTGTATTCAAGATTAAAAGAAGGGTCTTAAATGTAAATTGTGTAAAGTGTGTGGGTGTTAATTGTAAATGTTGTAAAAGGGTTGAAAAATTTGCTAAGGTCATGTTGACCATACAAATAGCAAGGTCTTAGTGAGTTTTGTAATAGAAAACACTTACGCGCAAATTAGAGTAAGAGTTTTGTAATAGAAAACACACACGCGCAAATCAGAGTAAGTTTGCACTGTAAAACACACATACACAGAGCCTAAGTGTCAAATGCACTAAATAGGTATATGATCCATTGTAAGTGTTGTGATTAATAAAAACAAGATGTTTTGATAATATGAGTATCATTAGATTGCTAGAAACTAGAACAAGAATTGGTATTAGAGCTAGATCAGAAAATAAAGAAAAATCGAATTTTTCTTTGAAAAGTCATTGTTCACAAGTTCACTGTGTTATCGATCAAGATTTTGATTGAGTGATGTTTTGATTGTGAATTTCAGCATACTGTGATCGTCCATTTGTATTGAGTATTTTTGGTTTGGATTGGTAACAAAAATGAACAACAATTATGAGAGAATTTGATTGATATTGTCACTTTTGGAATATTTTTTTTCGGACTGTTAAAGATTAGATTACTTCAATCATGGTTGTTCTTGAAGAAATTCATGCTATAGGATTGTTATCGATGCTACAGTGATCACATGTACAACTTTTCAGAGCCTAATTTCAAGTCTTGGGTGGATTTAAGTTGAATTTTTTGAAAAAAGGCTCAAGATCTACAGAATTCGCACAATCTATGAAGAACTCGCACGAAGAACTCGCACGATGAAGAATTCACATGATTCAGTGAATAAATGTTCTAAGTTGAATGGAAAGTGAAGATTTCGTACAAAGCTATATACGAAAAGTCCATATTTCGCATCACAATGCCATACGAAAAGCTTGGAATTCGCATCTGAGTCTGAGAAATTTTCTGTTATTCCCTAAATTCAAGTTCTAATTGCTAACAAACAATCAAGATGAGAAATCCATATGTCATTGATGAATTGATCAATCACAGTTTACATATCTCTCTCACTTTCTCACTCTATAATCTCTTTCTCTCTCTCTAAGAATAATATGAATGATGCTCTTCTCTGATTTGTGTACTTACATCTGATTGATACTCTAGATTACAAAGACAAAGAAAGGTATTTATACCCTTGACAATTACAAAGGAAAGCAAAATACAATTACATTGACTTTGAATTTTATTAACAAATGACTTTGACTTTCAGTAAGAGTTGACTTTTCCAGCTTTGACTTCTTGAACTTTGGTCTTCAATCTTTATGATCTTGAATCCAACAAATATGTGCTCTAACAATCTCCCCCTTTGGATCAAGATCATTACTAAAAGATTTAGCAATGCTATCTTTTCTCTTTAAGCTCGATTTAATTAAGCTCCCCCTTCTAACAATCTTTATCTTCTCTTGTAATCTCCCCTTTGATACAAACATAATATACAAACTCCCCCTTAACACGATGAAATTCTTCTTTGATAAGCTTTGTCTTCAAAAACTTTCAGCAATCTTCCCAACGTCTGATCTTCAAAAATAGTAACAATCTCCCTCAAGATTATAAACAAACCTCTTTCAGACATTGAAAGAAATTATCTTCATTTACAGCTCTGAATGTTTTCTCCAACTTTCTTCAAATAAAATTTCTCCAAAATCTGCTTGCTTTCGAAATTCTTTGAACTTTCGCTTATCAACTTTGAACAAACTTCAATTCTGAAATATCTCTCTCCATATCCAATACAAATACTTTTTTCCGGACAATTCTTTCAACTTTAACATTTCTTTGAAATACACATTTCTTAATATCTTCTCCCCTTTTTTGATGATTTGAGCATCTATATCATCAAAACTTTTATTCCAAGAAATGTCTTTGACCAATCTGATCTGTCAAACTGAGCCTCTGATTCTGTAATCCATAACCAAGTATTCATCTAGATCTTTGCAAATCCAGACAAAAATAATAACATGTAACTCCTGAATCAACAAATGAATCAGTTAGAATGCCTGTCAGTAACACGAAGTCACTGTGTGTAACAGATACACAATATAAAGGAGCTTTTGTGATGTTCACTCCCCCAGGGCTTCCATCCAATCATCAAAATACCACAAAGGCAATTTCTATGAATGTTATGACAAGAAAACAAATTCCTTGTGTGTTCGTGCACGTGTAGAAAGAATTAAGCACGAATGATTGCTTTTTAAGGCTCAACATTGTGTAAACCACTGAGACAACAGTAGATAAATACAGACTCAATGTGCATGAATGAAGTGCGAAGGTGGGGCAGACTTCCTTCTTTTTCAATATACAGATTTTCCAAATGAAAACCAGATAGATTATATGTTGCGTCCCCAGAAAAATATGAAACATTTTCTTTTTGAGAAGAAAATGAGTGGCTGGTGGGGTTTTAGCAAGAGTTGGCATGGGCTATTTGCCTGTTTCAATAACATTCACCAAAGAATTGTGAAACGCTAGTAATGTGGCTGCCCGACTCAGAAAGTAGTAGGTGCAGAGTTTAATATTCATTTACTCTGATCTCACACTCTCTTTCTTTTAATCATTAAGCTCACTACTAACCAATCTCTCATTTCCATTTTACCTCGTCACACCCACACTCATTTCTTTATAGACTCCTCACACTCAATCACTAAGGATTAACTTCTTGGGTAGAAATCACTGGTTAACGTGATTTCATAGAAATTCAGTTAATTCCTAGCATAAAGAACCCATGTAGTCCTAGAAAGCATGTGTTGCTCAGATGATTTCACTTTATCAGTTAAAGCTCATATACAAATGTCAGATAAAATGTATGCTCAGATGATATAATCATGAAGATATGAGCATTTTAAAACATTGAAGTATTTTCAAACAAGTATATTGAATGAATGAACATGAATGCAAAAGGCTTGTTTGAAAATCTGACATTGTATGAAAATGATCAGAAATGAATGATATAACAATCAAAACTTAAGGGCAAGAATAAAGGATATTGTCTATACGAAACAAAAATATAGACATTCTTGAAATGACGTTTCGAAATGAAATATCGCTCAAAATTCTTTAAAGTACAAGCGGGGTGTCTTACCATCGAAAAAATTGTTTCAATTTAGAGACATGGTAAGAACAATTTGATCAAAAATTAAACCGATGTGTGTGAATACTTGAAAGTATGTAGAAAAGATAATACGCAAGTATTTATCTTTGGAAACACACGGTTTATTTAACAATTAAGCACAAAAAAAAAATGAAAACATTTAAAATCACACTTCCGAATTATAAAATCTGTTTAAGAATCGGGAAGTGGTTTGAACATTTCAGAACATGTTTTCTACATCTGAAAGTTGTCCTTCTTTCAGATATATTTGAGATTAAGATAAGAAATTTACCTTTTCGCTCAATCTTAATTCTCATGAAGTCATGCTTAAGTCAAAAAGATATGATCTTGTCATCCTCTCTCATCCTGCAAAAATCTCAAAGTCTAGTCAAAACAACTTTATTCACAAAATTTATTCAAATGAAAAAGACATTAAGCAGTAAAACAATTAAAGTACGAGTTCTGATTTGAAATAATCAGAAATCATAATTCTTTACTCCCCCTGAAATTATGCATCTAAAATATGTCAGTTATAAAACACATGATAGAGATCTACAACTACTTTTGGAATCTAGTTCGTCATATCTATCGGATGCAAAAATTTCAGAAAAAAATATGTACTCCCCCTTGAAGGTTGATATCTTCTTCTGAGTATCTGAGTACACTCTCTTATCAGCCCGGGAGTAGCATTTCTTTTTCATCATTGAAGAGCGAGTCCTAAACTGTTGTGTTTAGAAGTCAAACTTCATTGAAGTATGGGTTCTAAGCTAATGTACTTAGAAGCCTTGGTTCTCTTACTCCCCCTTGACAGTAGGTGCCTGCAACACAGAATCAGTCTTTGGTTTTGGTACCCACTGGTATTTGGGTCCATGTATGATAGTTGCAGTTCGAATGGGAGTAACTGAATAAGAACCATACCAGAAATGATCACTCGTTTTATGAACAAAATCATAAGTACGACAATAAGAACAATACCTCTTTTTAGATAACCTGGTCAATTGATCTCTCGAATAAGCAAGATCAGGTTTACCTTTTAGCACTTTGTTCTTCTTGACTGTTGATGCATGTATACATGATTTGTTACTCGTCTTCTCTTCCTTCTTTCCTTTCTTTTCTTTCTTCTTCTCATCATTCTTCTTATCTTCAACTGGTTTTACTCTCCATACCAGATTTTCTTCTTGATATCTTCTTCTCCTCCTTCTTCTTTGTGTATTTAAACCATCTACATTTTGATCATAGAAAATGTTAGTAGTACGAATCTGATCAAATGAATTAACTGACCTTCTTGAAGAAACAATTTTCAAATGTGAGCTTGAGGTTGACTTTTTAGAACCAACTGAACTATTTCTAGGTGTGTGGATTTTTGACTCTAGAGTCGTTTGCTCAGTCACCACCACCTTGGAAACAATCTTTTCAAGCTCTTTAACCTTTGACGAATAACTGTCTCTTTCTTTGACAAGTAGGTCAATCTCTCTCTTAAACTCAGACTTCGCTTTCTGATCTTTCAATGCACTTTCAGATAGCTCAGATAGCTTTGCAATCAGCTTCTTTATCTCTTTCTCAAATATAATTCTTTCTTCTTCAAAGTCTTTTTCAGCATTCTTTTGTCCATCAGATATCTCTTTAAATAATCCAACATTCTTCTGTTCTATGGTCTTCTTCTCTTTGTCAAACTTCTCCCTTTCCAGGATGATTACTTTCTCAAAGTCGGAAATCTGTTGAGAAAGCTTTATACATTTCTGCTCAACCATTTTCTTCTCGTCAGCACATTTTCTGGAAAACTCGGAGAATTTCTTAACAAACTTTTTCTTTTCTTTCTCAAAAACTGATCTGTCTTCAACAATTTGAAATTCTAATTCAAAGATCTTCTTATCATTAGCACACCCTGTTTGCTTAAACTTGACAATTTGATCTTCTAAGCCTGAGATCTTGCATTTTAACTCAGTATGTTCAACTTCCAAAATCAGCACTTTTTCTTCATTAAGACCAGAAGTCTGTTTCAGAAGATCTTCATTTATCTTCTTTAACACACTGACTTCTTCTCTCAGTATCTTTCTTTCATCATTGTATCTCTTTGACCGCTTTGAGTAGTAGTCAACTGAAGAAGCAAGATTTTTGTTCTCTAATATGAGCCTTTCAATCTTCATTTCATCATCATCAGAATGATATCCCATCTTGAATTATCTGTTTCAAAAAGAACTTGAACTTGATCGTTAATCCAAATGAAATCTCAAAAATATAGAACAACTTGAAATAAAAATTCAGAGATTTTGATCACAAAAAGAACTATGTCCCCCTCCCCAGACTTAGCACGTATGTCCCCCTCCGCAGACTTGCGTGTTTGTGAAACTCGCACGCAAAGACTTGCGTGTTCTGAGAAACTCGCAAATCGCTGAAACTCGCTAACGCCTAAACACGCAGATCACTATTCCGGCTCAAACTCGCACACTTCGATTAGCGCGTTTGTAGAACTCGCAAGTGTCTACTTGCGCGTTTCAACACTTAGAAACTTTTTCCCATATTTCAAACTCGCAGACTTAGATCTGCGCGTTTCTAAAACTCGCAGATAACCCTCTGCGTGCTTTGGCCAAAAATGGAATCCTTCAGCTTGCGCGTTCTAACGAAGAACTTGCGCGTTTTGCAGATCTAGCGCGTTCTTCAGAAATCCGTGCGTGTTCTTCACTTTTTCACCGAAATTCGATCTAAACTTTGAATTTCTGCACCAAACTTTGAGAATTTACTCACATATTCATCGAGAACACAATACAATCAACTAATTTCGATCTAAAACACAAATCTATACAAATCGACTCGATTACAGTGTTTAGAACTCGTGAACAAAAACTTCAACAAAATCCAAAATTACAAGAAAATTACAGTGCAATTGACAAATCAAATCATACAAACATGATCGATTATACTATATGAACAAACTCTGATCTATTTCAACACCTAATTTGCACTAAAACTCGAAATTCGATTTGAACTTCGATGAACAGTGACGATGAACAGTAACAACAAACTTTTCTTGATTTCTTGATTTGATTTCGATTTGGATCTACTCTGATACCAATTTTTATTCCCTAAATTCAAGTTCTAATTGCTAACAAACAATCAAGATGAGAAATCCATATGTCATTGATGAATTGATCAATCACAGTTTACATATCTCTCTCACTTTCTCACTCTATTATCTCTTTCTCTCTCTCTAAGAATAATATGAATGATGCTCTTCTCTGATTTGTGTACTTACATCTGATTGATACTCTATATTACAAAGACAAACAAAGGTATTTATACCCTTGACAATTACAAAGGAAAGCAAAATACAATTACATTGACTTTGAATTTTATTAACAAATGACTTTGACTTTCAGTAAGAGTTGACTTTTCCAGCTTTGACTTCTTGAACTTTGGTCTTCAATCTTTATGATCTTGAATCCAACAAATATGTGCTCTAACAATTTCTAAGGAAGGAATTCGTATCGATACGAATTGCTCAAACCTTGAAAATTTTCTAAGGGAGGAATTCGCATCATTGCTCATAAGAAAAGTTCAGAATTCGTACCTTACTACATGCGAAATGTGTAGAACTCGCACATAACTTTATGCGAAAAGCTAGAATTTGCATAATGCTACATGTGAAAAGTGAAGTTTTCTAATCCTTGTTTATGCGAATTGTGGTGTGTGAGTGCCATACGAATTCTGTACTTAGCATAACTTTTGAGTGAATTTTCTGTGATTTTAACAGTTTATTTTTCTGATTTTCTGACTAACGATCATTTCTAGCTAATTTTTTTTAGATATCAAGTTGCAATATGAGATTTAATTGGCAAAATTTTTTCTCTAGGGGTACATATTTCTGAGTGTGATTAAAGTTTTTGATTTTTGTTAACGATCATTTCTAGCTCATTTTTCTACAGATTTCAAGATGCCATATACTGATGAGAAGGGAAATACTATGTTGACAAAGTGAGACTGTGCTATCGCTTATATGCCAGAGATTCCAGCACTTGAAGCTGAGAATAAGAATCTGAAAATTCAGAATTCATCTCTTCTTGATCAGATCAATAAATTCAAAGATAATTCTAAAGTTTTAAAGAAAGATTTTATTTGCTGAGATTGCATTTCTAATTCTAAAATTGATTTTGCAGGGATAATTGAGTCAAAAGAAAAGAAAATTTCAAATCTTCAATCCAAGCAGAAGAAGTTTGAAGGACTTAATGCAAATTCTACATGGTCAAAGAAAGAGTTGATCCAAAAGGAGATTGATGATCTTAGAAGAAGAGCAAACTTTGCTGGAGAAACTTGAAATGGACTGAAAAAGATAAACTCACAAATCTTTGCTGAAAGAGATCACTTGAGAGATAAGATGTTCAGTCTTGAGGTTGAAATAAACATGCTAAAAGAGAAAGCAATCTAAGAGAATGAAACTTCAAGAGATCAAGAGGAAATGAAGAAGACTGAAAGAAAAAGAAAGGATCTGGAAAAAGATAATACTGAACTTCAAAGAAAAATTGCTGAAGTGAAAGAACAGATCTCTCAAGATAAAAAGAAGTTAAAGAAAGAAAGAAAAGAGTTTGGTATGGAAAGAAGAGTATTTGCTCAAAAGTTTTCCGATTTTTCAAGAAAATCTTTTGAAGACAAGAAGAAAGTTGAACTTAAATGTACAAAACTTTCTCAACAAGTGTCAAACTTTGAGAAAGTTATCATCATGGAGAGAGACAAATTTGAAAAAGAGAAAAAAAAACTGAACAGAAGAACGTTGGTGTGTTTAAAGAGATTTCTGAACAGAGGATAAATGTTGAAAAAGATTTTGAAGAGGAAAGGAAAGTGTTTGAGACTGAAATACAAAAGTTGACAAGAAAACTATATGAGCTATCATCAACTGTTATGAAGGAGAAGAATGTGAAATCTGAATTGCACAAGAAGTTTGATCTACTTTCAAAGGAAAGAAACAATTTATCTTCAAAGATGAAAGAACTTGAAGAGATTATATTCAAGGTGAAGTTGACTGAGCAAAAGACGTTAGAATCAATTGTTCAATCACCAAGAGATAATCTAGCTGATTCAGAATGCTCATTCAAAACAGCTTCAAGTTCACATTTTGTGAATGTTTCTAATAATTCTTTGTTTGATTCAGTTGATAATCATACTTCTAAACATAAAGATCACATTCGTCCTTCTAACATTTTCTATGATAAACTTGTTGATGGCTCAGGTAAACATAAAAGGACAAATGGAAAAGAAAAGTGGATTTGGAGGGTGAAAGGATCTTCAGATGAGAAGAAGGAACATAAATCATTTGTGCATGCATCCAATGCTAAAAGGAACAATTCTCTTAAAGGTAAAACTTTTGGCAAACCTGATCTTGTTTATACTGTTAATCAATTGACCAGGTTAGCTCAGAAAAAAATTAAATGTTCTTACTGTGGTACAAATGATTTTGTTAACAATAGTTATATGAATTACTGGTATGGTTCTTACTACATCTCTCCTAATAGATTTGCAATTAACAAACCAGGACCCAAATACCAGTGGGAACCAAAAGCTAACCTGTATTGCAGGCACCTAAAGACTAAGGGGAGAAAGAACAATGACTTCTATGTAAAGCAACTTAGGACTCAATCCTCAATGTTAAAGAACAATGACTTCTAAACACATCAGTTTAGGACTCGTACTTTAATATCAAAGAACGATGCCTTCTGAATACTTTGGTTCAGAACCCGCTCTAAACAGTTTTTCTTCTAAGGATGTTGATCAGATAACATCTTTATAAGAAGTTTTTACTGTTGATTTGAGGGAGAGTTTATGAAATTTTAATTGTATATCTTTAAGGGGGAGTAGAGAAAAGTTACATATACTCTAATTGTCATATTTTTCTAATGAATTGACTTTTTACAGATAGGCAGGGGGAGTATCTGAGGTTTTTGTCAAAGATGCTTACAAGATGATATTCATTTTAGGGGGAGTTGAGAATTTCTACGCTAAAGGTATACATTTCTAAACTCTTAAACTCTACCATACTTTGAAAGAAGAACAACTTTCAAGTGTGAAAAATGATTTCTTAAATGTCCAAAATACTTCCTATTCTTAAAATAGTTTCATGAATTGAGAAGTGTGATTTTAAATGTTTTTGGATACTTTCATTATTAACTGACCATGTGTTTCCAAAAGATCAATACTTATGTATTATCTTGTCTATATACTGTCAAGTATTCTTACACACATCGGTTCAGTACATTTTTCCTGGCTTTGTTATTACCATGTCTCAAAAGATAAATCTTTCGATGGTAATACTCTCGTTTGCTATTCAATGTTGTTTAAAATTAGACGTCATTTCTTTATATTTGTGATTTCTTTGCTAAATTGTTTATATCTTGTTCATATAAACAACTTCCGTTCTTTGATACCCTATTATATTTTTCTGCATGATATTTGATCTGATTAAATCATTGTCAGATTCTCAAAACAATGAAATTGAATGATCATAAATGTTCAAAGTTTTGAGAGATCTTAAATGTTCAAATTGATCAAATTTCATTCTTATCTTTAATGAGCAAACATACACTGACTATGATTTCTTGTGCTTAATTATTAAGTTAACTGTTGAGCAACATATTCTTTTTAAAAAAAAATACATAGGACTCAGTGTGAGTGCTTAAAAGACTTCCATGGATTCATGTTAACCAGTGTTTCCAGCCCCGAAAGTAATCCTTGAGTGATTGAGGGGAGAGGGGTCAAAAGAATTGAGAATTGAGAATCTTGACCTGTTTTTGCTCTTCAACTATCTTGTTCATGAACTTTGTGTCGTTGTCAGTTCTGAGAATCTTGACCTGTTTTTGCATATTGACTTGGGTCGTCTTCAGAAATGTAATGAGAACTTCGGGGGTCTCATCTTTGGACCGTAGAAACTTGACCCAAGTGTATAACGTATAGTCGTCCACGATAACTAGCACATACTTCTTTCCTCCTAAGCTTTGCGTTCGCATAGGACCGCACAAGTCCATATGCAACAACTCTAATGGAGAGCTGGTACTCGGTTCAGGATTTGGTTTATGTGGGGCTCTCTTCATCTTTCCCTTTTCACACGCTGCACACAGGTGTTCTTTTTCATACTTCAGCTCTGGAAGTCCTTTCACTAGCTTTCCACTGACCAGCTTGTTGATGTACCGAAAGTTGAGGTGAGAAAGCCGTCGATGCCATAACCAACTTTGTTGCATCGAGGCCTTTGATAATAGACATACCTGATTGTCTGTCTGGACCTTTGACAAGTTGATGGTGTAGAGGTTTGACTTGCGAGTGCCGACCAAGAGTTCTTTTCCTTCTTCAGTGCGTACTGAACATGTCTTGGCCTTGAAATTAACCTCTAAGTCTTTGTCGCAGAACTGGCCAATCCTGAAAAGGTTGTGCCCTAAGCCTTCAACGTAGCTCACCTTCTTGATCGTGAGATTTTTGTGTACAACATCACCATATCCCAGAATTGGTGAAAACTGATCATTTCCAAAATGAACTGTGTCGCAGTATTTGTCTGTATAGTTAGACAACATACTCTTCTGCCCGGTCATATTGTAACACCCCAGATTTCCGTTGTGTAATCTTGTTATTCATGTGTTAAGCTTTTGTCGTTAGCTCCGTGTTTGGTTTAAAGTTGATTTGGATTTTGTGAAGTTTGGGGACAAGCAGTGAACTACGCGAGTTACACCGCGACTAGAGGTCGCGGCACAACCCGCGTAACCCTCTGTTTGATATGAGATTTTGGAACTACGCGAGTTGCACCGCGACTAGAGGTCGCGGCACAACCCGCGAAACCCACTGGATGATTTAGGGTTTTTGGACACGGGCGAGTTATGCCGCAAGTTGAAGTCGCGGCATAACCCGCGTAGTTGCCTGGCCTACTTAGGTTCAGTTTCCAAAAAAATATCTCATTCTCTCAAATCTTTAAATCTCTAATTCTCTCTCTCTCTCTCTTATTTCTTTTTCTCTCTTTTCATCTTTCGATCTTCAAAGTCTCATTTGGTTGCCAGTTTTCGGTGTTTCTAGCAAGGGGTCAGTGTTTTAAGCTTCACCTCTACGTCGTGATCGTTATCTGGTTTTCCGGGTTTTTATTCTGAAAGCCTACGGGTAAGTTCCTACTACCATTTTACAAACTTTATACATGTCAAAACTCTTATTTGCGAAATCTGAAGTATTTCTACGGTATGATTTTATGTTCTCTACATTTTGATATAAATGAAGTTTTTGGTGATTTTCGGGGTTCCCGATCATATTGACTAAAATGACGGGTTTCGCCTTATCAAAATTAAAATAATGTTTTACTTGCCCATGTTGGTGGCTTATTGAAAGAATGTATATAAACTGATTTTATGATTATCTTTCTTACCAGCAGTGGTCTGGAAAATGGCATTTTGAAATATTAATGTGTTGATAGCTATTTATCTAGCTTTGTTGGTCACATGAAATATTGTGACAAGTCCTGACTGTACTAGTGGATCCCTAGGTATCGAGTCGACTTATGGCTGGGAAGGATATGCCCCTTCCGTTGTAGTTAGCTACATTTGATCCTCGGGGGCAACTTAGGTACGGTTATGTGAGACCCGATCCTAGCCATGGTTCAGATGTAGTCTAATGAACGAGTATGACATGGTTCCTTGGGGGCCCTCCCTCACATCGTAGTACGGACTGAAGAGTTCGTGGCCATGGTTCCATGTATTTAGCTCATAACTCGGATTTGGTGGTCTACTTTGTGTTACACCACAATCCTTGGTAAAATGGTCCTTTTGTCATCGTTTAATGAGTTTTGGACCGAAAAGGCCCGGTTGTGGCCAAATGTTATCTTTATGAACTAAGCCTTTATGAAAAGATTTCCTTATGTTACTGATGTTTATATCTTTTGAGCTTTATAAACTGTATGTTCTTACCAGGCTTTAAGTCTGACACTTTTTCTCAAATGATGTGTATAACAGGTTTCCCTTAGCGGTGGGTTGCCGGGGTTTTGAGAGACGGGTTTGGTCTCGATGCATTTTGAGACGACTAGTATTGTTTCAGGGCATTTGTTAAGTCCCATTCTTTTGGTACATTATGGATTGTCAACTGATGTAATCTTGATATAGGTGTCTAGATTAGTTTGTTGACAAACTCTATATCGATACAGGTTTTTGTAAAGTCTTAAGGACTGATCCCCTTCTTGGGAGTTTATTATCAATACGAATGTCATATTGCCAGGTTATCCAGGTTTTAATTTACTCTGATTTTTAGGGTGTTACAGGTTGGTATCAGAGCTCTAGTTTAAGCGAACTAGGCATGAACGTAAGATGTCTAGACTTAGACTGAGTATGCTAAGAATTGATCTGCGAGATTGGTTAGAGCTTCTAAGATGGGTTAGTCTTAAAGTCAACGGAAAGTACGCTTATCAAGTGTTGTAGTGGTGGTGACAAGAACCATTATGTGTTATATGTTCATAATTTCACTTAGCTAATGTTATTATGAGGATATTGTACGTAAGAGTGCTTGATTTGCTGTTAATATGACAATTGGTAATGTGGTAGTACATTTTCCTTTCGTGTTTTCCTATCTCTCTCTTATCTCTTCCTCTGCTCTGTGTAGTAGTTCAGAATGGTAGGTACGCGCGGAAGACCGCGTACTCGGGTTGATGGTCTTGAAGCGACAACCTCTACAGCGGGTCAGCCGGAAGGAGTTGAGGTTGTTGTACGACCACCTGTTCAGAAAAGGCTAGGTGGGGGGCCAGAGGTCATTCCGCGAGTAGACCTGGCTTCGTCCCACCCAGTCATCGGGGATGCTAATCCCCAGTCCGAGTTGTTGGCCAGCGTGATGTTGGCAATGAGGGAAGAGATGGCTAAGCAGCAAGAGTTTCTGCTGAAAGCAATGGAGGACCGCGACGTGAACAATCGGAGAAGTGAGACGGTTGTGGAGAACGTCGTAGCGGGTTCTGGAGGCGATGGTACGGGGGTCAGGGCTGAAGAGCGCAGGATTGTTGGTGCTCCGGGGTATAGGAAAAATTGTTCCTACAAGTCTTTTCTGGGTTGCGGACCGCCATAATTCTTTGGTTCTGATGACCCGGCCGTGTGTGTAAAGTGGATCCGAGCGGTTGAGCAAGCTTTTGGCTCTTCCGAGTGCAGAGATGATCAAAGGGTACGGTTCGGTACCCAACTGTTGAGGGACACTACACTCATCTGGTGGAATATCATCCAATCCACTCTTTCTCCTGAAGTGTTGGCTCAGTTGTCTTGGGCCGAGTTCAAAAAGAAGTTGCTAGAAGAATTCTGCAACGAGAGAACAATGGACCGAATTGAGAAAGAATTCCGGTCTCTGGTGAAAGGAGACCTGACGGTGAGAGAGTACACCCGTCCGTTTATGGAGAAGCTTGGTCTGGTGGGGCACGCTGCCCCAACAGAGAAAGACAAGATGAAAGTGTATCTCAACGGCTTGCCAGCGGACATGCAATCGATGGTCCACAATTTCAAAGCTTCTAACCTCTGAGAGATGGTTGAAGAAGCTTAGTTCATGGAGGAAATGTTCGCGAAGAGAAAGTCTGAGAAAGCAGTGGTGGTGCCTGATAAGAGGAAGTGGGAGAGCAGTTCAGTACCTCCCAAGCGGGCCCGACCTTTTGTCGGAAACCGCAACTTCAGCAGTTATCAGGAAGCAAAGTGGTGCCCGAAGTGTCGAACCAAGCACCACGGTAGCTGTAACTCCACTTCTAGATTCTGCTTCAAGTGCGGTAAGAATGACCACACCGCCCGTGACTGTTCTGTCGTGGGGATGGTTTGCTATGAGTGTAAGGCACCAGGGCATGTGAAGAGAGATTGCCCGAAGATCAAGTCGGGTAGTGCGGCGGCGAAGAAGGAGAACCCTCCGAGGGTTTAGGGTTGAGCTTTTCAGATGATGGCCGAAGAGGCCAGAGCATCCGCTGACGTGGTATCAGGTACTTTCCTTATAAACTCTGTACCTGCTCGTATTTTGTTCGATACGGGTGCTAGTTTCTCTTTCGTATCTGAATTATTCCGTCAGAAAATTTCTATGCCCACTACTAGTCTTGAGGATGCATTAGTGGTAGAAATAGCCGATGGTAGTCAAGTTCTGATCCACGAGGTTCTGAAGCAGTGTACTCTTAGTATCGAAGAGAGAGAATTCTCAATCGATCTATTACCGATGTTAATCGGGGGTTTCGATGTTGTGGTCGGCATGGATTGGTTGTCAAACAATCATGCCGAGATCGTATGTTCCAAGAAGTTGATTCGACTTCCCAACCCCTTTGGTGAAGTCGTTGTCATCTATGGTGAAAAGAGAAAGGGTGAAGTGGCAATAATCACAATGGCAAAGGCACGCAAGTGCTTAGTAAAGGGATGTTCGTCTTTCCTAGCCTATGTGATCGATGTTAAGTTAAAGAAATCAAAGCTGGAAGATGTGAAGATCGTGCGTGAGTTTCCAGATATCTTTCCGGACGACTTGCCCGGGTTGCCACCCGATCGTCAGGTAGAGTTTCAGATTAATCTTGTGCCTGGCGCAACACCGATCGCTAAAGCACCTTATCGTTTAGCGCCATCGGAGATGCAAGAGATGGTAGCACACCTCCAAGAGCTATTGGAGAAAGGCTTTATAAGACCGAGTTCGTCACCTTGGGGAGCTCCGGTCTTATTTGTCAAGAAGAAGGATGGCATAATGAGAATGTGCATTGATTATCGTGAGTTGAACAAGGCTACAGTGAAGAATAGGTATCCACTTCCGAGAATAGACGACTTGTTCGATCAACTTCAAGGAGCGGGCTGTTTTTCCAAAATCGACTTACGTTCAGGTTATCACCAAGTGAAAGTAAGAGAAGAAGATGTTCCGAAGACAACTTTCAGAACGCGTTACGTCCATTACGAATTTCTTGTAATGCCTTTTGGTCTAACGAATGCACCAGCTGTGTTTATGGATTTAATGAATAGAGTATGCCGACCGTTCCTCGACAAGTCGGTCATTGTATTCATTGATGACATACTAGTGTACTCCAAGAGTGAGTCGGAACACGAACATCATCTACGTGAGGTTCTGGAAGTGTTGAGAAGAGAAAGATTGTACGCCAAGTTTTCCAAGTGCGACTTTTGGCTCGAAGAAGTGCAGTTTCTGGGTCACGTTGTCACTCGAGACGGAGTGAAAGTGGACCCCTCCAATATTGAAGCTATGATGAATTGGGAGCCTCCTAAGAGTCCGTCCGAGATCCGAAGTTTCTTGGGTCTGGCGGGATACTACAGGAGATTTGTCCAAGACTTTTCAAAGATCGCTTCTTCCTTGACAGTTTTGACTCAGAAGAATGTGAAGTTTGAATGGACTGAAGCCCAAGAGAAGGCATTTCGGATCCTTCAAAAGAAGTTGTGTGAAGCTCCGATCTTGACATTACCTGAAGGGTCGAAAGATTTCGTGGTATACAGCGACGCTTCAAAGATGGGACTGGGATGTGTGTTGATGCAACGAGGCAAGGTGATCGCTTATGCCTCGAGGCAGCTTAAGATACACGAGCAGAATTATCCAACCCATGATCTGGACTTAGCAGCGGTGGTGTTCGCCTTGAAGCTTTGGCGACATTACCTCTACGGCACTAAATGCACTCTTTACACGGATCACAAGAGCCTGAAGTATGTCTTTGATCAGAAAGAGCTGAATATGAGGCAAAGGCGGTGGCTCGAGTTGCTTAAAGATTATGACTGTGAATTGCTTTACCATCCCGGTAAGGCGAACGTGGTGGCCGATGCGCTAAGTCGGAAGGACTATAGCGGGAGTATTCGGGCTACCCATTCGAGAATCGAGCTAGTGTCTAGTCTTGTGGAGAAGATCAAGACATCACAGATGGAAGCACTGTTAGAAGAGAATCTAAAAGATGAAGTCATGACAAAGCAGCGTTTGCTCTTAACGGAAGATAGCCGTGGAGTGAAACTGTTCAGCGGTCGTGTGTGGGTGCCCAAGATTGGGGGTAACCGTGAGCTGTTGTTAGAAGATGCACACAAGTCTAAGTATTCCATTCCTCCGGGAAGTACAAAGATGTACAGGGACTTGAAGCTGCACTATTGGTGGCCAGTAATGAAACTTGATGTAGCGCGTTACGTTGAGCGTTGTGTGACGTGTTCGCCAGTTAAGGCCGAACATCAGCGACCATATGGGAGTCTTCAGTCTTTAGAGATTCCCGAGTGGAAATGGGAGCATATCACCATGGACTTCGTGACGAAGTTGCCTAAAACTCTTCGGGGACACGATACCATCTGGGTGATAGTGGATAGATTGACAAAGAGCGCTCACTTTTTGCCTATGCGCGAGACTTTACCGATGGATAAGTTGGCGAAGCTTTATATCGATGAGGTGGTCTCGAGGCATGGGATACCTTTGTCGATCGTGTCGGATCGAGACAGTCGGTTCACTTCGAACTTCTGGGATGGGTTTCAGAAAGAGCTTGGGACTCGAGTGAAGTTGAGTACGGCTTACCATCCGCAAACCGATGGGCAGAGCGAGCGAACGATCCAAACTTTGGAAGAAATGTTGAGGTCTTGTGTCATCGATTTCGGGGGTAGCTGGGACTCTCACCTGCCTTTGGTGGAGTTTGCTTATAACAATAGCTACCACTCGAGTATTGGAATGGCACCTTTTGAGGCATTGTATGGGCGAAAGTGTCAGACTCCCGTGTGCTGGCTTGAAGCGGGAGAAAAGCAGTTCGCCGGACCTGAGATCGTGCAAGAGACTGCCGATAAAGTCAAGTGCATTCGTGAAAGAATGAAAGCGGCTCAGGATCGACAAAAAAGCTATGCAGATAAGAAGAAGCGACCGATGGAATTTCAAGTGGGTGACCGCGTTATGCTTAAGGTGTCGCCATGGAAAGGCATTATTCGGTTTGGAAAACGTGGGAAGCTGAGTCCCCGTTTCCTCGGACCTTTCAAAGTGCTTAAACGGGTGGGTTTGCAAGCCTACCAGTTGGAACTGCCACCGGAGTTGAGCAGAATACACAACACGTTTCATGTTTGCTACCTCCGGAAATGTTTGGCGGTGGAAGAAAAAATCATTCCCCTTTCAGAGTTAAGGGTAGACGAAGGTAACCGTTGTGTGGAAGAACCCGACGCCATCTTAGAGAGAAAGTCTAAGAAGTTGCGTCATAAATAAGTCACCTTGGTCAAGGTGCAGTGGAAGCATCACCGGGGAGCGAATGTGACGTGGGAAGCCGAGGAGGATATGAAGCGAAGATATCCTCATCTTTTCGAATAGTTAGGATTTTGGGGACGAAATCATTCCCAAGTTGGGGAGGATTGTAACACCCCGGATTTCCGTTGTGTAATTTTGTTATTCTTGTGTTAAGCTTTTGTCGTTAGCTCCGTGTTTGGTTTGAAGTTGATTTGGATTTTGTGAAGTTTGGGGACAAGCAGTGAACTACGCGAGTTACACCGCGACTAGAGGTCGTGACACAACCCGCGTAACCCTCTGTTTGATATGAGATTTTGGAACTACGCGAGTTGCACCGCGACTAGAGGTCGCGGCACAACCCGTGAAACCCACTGGATGATTTAGGGTTTTTGGACACGGGCGAGTTATGCCGCGAGTTGAAGTCGCGGCATAACCCGCGTAGTTGCCTGGCCGACTTAGGTTCAGTTTCCAAAAAAATATCTCATTCTCTCAAATCTTTAAATCTCTAATTCTCTCTCTCTCTCTTATTTCTTTTTCTCTCTTTTCATCTTTCGAACTTCAAAGTCTCGTTTGGTTGCTAGTTTTCGGTGTTTCTAGCAAGGGGTCGGTGTTTTAAGCTTCACCTCTACGTCGTGATCGTTATCTGGTTTTCCGGGTTTTTATTCTGAAAGCCTACGGGTGAGTTCCTACTACCATTTTACAAACTTTATACATGTCAAAACTCTTATTTGCGAAATCTGAAGTATTTCTACGGTATGATTTTATGTTCTCTACATTTTGATATAAATGAAGTTTTTGGTGATTTTCGGGGTTCCCGATCATATTGACTAAAATGACGGGTTTCGCCTTATCAAAAGTAAAATAATGTTTTACTTGCCCATGTTGGTGGCTTATTGAAAGAATGTATATAAACTGATTTTATGATTATCTTTCTTACCAGCAGTGGTCTGGAAAATGGCATTTTGAAATATAAATGTGTTGATAGCTATTTATCTAGCTTTGTTGGTCACATGAAATATTTTGACAAGTCCTGACTGTACTAGTGGATCCCTAGGTATCGAGTCGACTTATGGCTGGGAAGGATATGCCCCTTCCGTTGTAGTTAGCTACATTTGATCCTCGGGGGCAACTTAGGTACGGTTGTGTGAGACCCGATCCTAGCCATGGTTCAGATGTAGTCTAATGAACGAGTATGACATGGTTCCTTGGGGGCCCTCCCTCACATCGTAGTACGGACTGAAGAGTTCGTGGCCATGGTTCCATGTATTTAGCTCATAACTCGGATTTGGTGGTCTACTTTGTGTTACACCACAATCCTTGGTAAAATGGTCCTTTTGTCATCGTTTAATGAGTTTTGGACCGAAAAGGCCCGGTTGTGGCCAAATGTTATCTTTATGAACTAAGCCTTTATGAAAAGATTTCCTTATGTTACTGATGTTTATATCTTTTAAGCTTTATAAACTGTATGTTCTCACCAGGCTTTAAGTCTGACACTTTTTCTCAAATGATGTGTATAACAGGTTTCCCTTAGCGGTGGGTTGCCGGTATTTTGAGAGACGGGTTTGGTCTCGATGCATTTTGAGATGACTAGTATTGTTTCAGGGCATTTGTTAAGTCCCATTCTTTTGGTACATTATGGATTGTCAACTGATGTAATCTTGATATAGGTGTCTAGATTAGTTTGTTGACAAACTCTATATCGATACAGGTTTTTGTAAAGTCTTAAGGACTGATCCCCTTCTTGGGAGTTTATTATCAATACGAATGTCATATTGCCAGGTTATCCAGGTTTTAATTTACTCTGATTTTTAGGGTGTTACACATATGCTTGGAACACCCGCTATCCAAGTACCACATATGACGGGTCTGCACAAAACAAATCACAAAATAAGAGGTTTAGGTACCCATTTATAAATGGGACCTTCACTGTTAGTACTTGATTTTGGCACCCATTTAACTTTGGGCCCGCTTTGTCTTTGAAAAGCATAAGCATGATAAGACGAATGAGAACGATAAGACGAAACATTATATGAACCATACCAAACATCAGAATATTTACGAGAAGCATAATCACATTCACCACAATTTAAAAACTTTTTATTAGATGGAGCTAACTGGAATAATTGCGTTATAGAGTATTTTTGCGAGAATCAACAAGATTAGTTTTAAAAATAGCAACATTCACACTCAAATCATCTTTACTAGAAGTCTTTTTATTCAAATTAAAACTAGAACTAGATTTAGCTTTCACGTCTATCTTCTGTTTCGGTATCCATGCAGTTTTATCTCCAACCCTTTGCTTTCTCATATCTGAAACATTTGAAACTTTGGAGTTAGAATGATGAGCATTAACAGAATGCTTCTTCTTTGGCTTACCCGTGGTGATCGGTGTCTGTGAATGCTGAGTATTTCTTTTCTTACCTTTCACATTCTTAGATTTCACAGAAACTGATTTGTCAACTTTCGTTGATGTTTCACCTTTTTCAAACACACTGGGTAATCCAAAGGAATTAACAGCACAAGATGAATGATCAGGAAGCTTAGAAGTAAAGTCAAATTGAGCAACACATTCATTTAAAACACCTTCAGAGTTTAAGAAATTAAGCTCATTATCAAGTGAACCAGACCTGTCCTCAGAATTTAAAGCCTTGGAGAATTTAGAAAAATCAGTATTTTTGAACGCTGTTGAAAATACAGTTTGTTCTAAGTCCATCAAAATTCTTTCATCTGTAAGAGTATTCTCGAGTTCAGAAATTTTAGTTTCCAAAACTAGAGGAGGGACGTAAAGCTTACCTTCGATGGGTTTAGCCTCCAATTCTTTTTCAGAATAACTCTCAAAATAATCATTTGAAAGAAATTTTGATTTATCAGAACTATAACTGTTATTCAACTTCTCATAGCGAAATGGAAGTTGAACTTTAGCTGTGTTCTTTCTTTTATCATATTCCTTGGCTTTACCTTCTTCAGACAGACTAGTCCAAAAGGGTTTGAGTTCCTGATGTTGAGGAGCCAACAACATAAACCCAAAGTCATAAAGTACAGGCACTTCAGATATACCCTTTTTGAGATGATGTGGGTTCTTGTAACCAAGTCCCCAAGTATCGGGTTTCTCTTTAGGTTTGTTCAAATGAATAGTGTCTTCAGTTTGACCTAAAGTATATAATTTCTCTTCCAAAGCATTAACCTTGTCTATTAAAGATTTATTTTCTTTTGAAGTAGAAAAGTACCTTTTAGAAATCTCTATAGACTTAAACTCACATTCTCTATACTTAGAAACAGTTTTAGATAACTCTTTATGAATTATAGTCTTTTCTTTAGCGCAGGTGTCTATATTTTTGTGCAAAGTTTCAATTAATACATTTTTCTCAGCAATATAATTACTAAGTTTATGTATAGATTGATTTTTCTCATTTATGACACCTTTCTCACGCTTCAGTTTAGACTCTAATTCTTGGAGTTTAGACATCATGGCATGCATTTGGTTCAGAAAATCGGATTCAGTTACGTCACATACCTCATCAGTATCTCCGTCATCAAAATCAACTTCAGCTTCTGACTGCTTCTTCCCCATCAAGCACAGGTGTGCTGTCTCGTCCTTCTCTCCTTCTTCAGATTTTTGGTCCGAATGGTCGAGACAGTATTCATCCTCGGCCATTAATGCTTTTCCAGCCTCTTGTTGCTTGGCTAGAAGCATCTTATTCTTGTAATATTCGGAGTTTCGGACTTTTGGTTTTCGGCAGTCCTTGGCAAAGTGACCGAGTCTGCCACAGTTGTAGCACTTTATCGGTTCTTCCTTCTTGAACTCTTCGGCTCCATCCTTCTTCTTGTCTTCTGGTCTCTTTTCTTCAACTTTCTCCTTATGCTTGTAGTTATTCGGACCATACGAGTACCTCTGACTGTTGGAGTTTGGCTTTTTATAGAACTTCTTTTGGAAAGCCTTGGTTAACATTAGCATGGCTTCCTTCAGTTGTTCACAATCATCAGAGTCAGACTTTGCCTCACTATCAGCCTCATCTGATTCAGATGCTATCACCTTCATCTTCTTAGACTTTTTCTTGACCACAAGAGCAACTGGATCAACAACTTCTTTGTCAGCCTTCTTCATCTCAGCCTTGATTTCATCCACCTCTTCCTCCTTCTGTTTTAGGATTTCATAAACTTCATGAAGTGGAATGTCATTCAGATCTTTCAACTGCCTCATCTGTCTGGTGAATCTCTTCCACTCTGGCTGAAGGTTGCTGAGAAATTTCACATTCAGCTCAACTTGATATTTGTTGATCTTGTTCTTGCTGAGCTCATTCAGCAATGTGACAAATCTGTCATAAGTGGCTTCGAGTGATTCTCCAGCTTTGGCTTTGAATTCTTCATAATTATTCAAGAAGATGGAAACTTTAAGTTGGTTGCCGACTTTTGATCCAATCATCATCTTCTCCAATTGATCCCACATTTGCTTGCCGGTAGCATTGTAGCTATCAATCTTGACATATATTTCATTCGGTATGCCTTGGAGAATAAATGATCTTGCCAGCTTGTCACCCTTGTGTCTCTTCAGCTGATCTTCCGAATATTCACCAATCGATAATTTATACTTTGTCTCTTCTTCTTCGCCATTTTCTCCGACTACAGTGAGAACCTTGGTCGGAGGTGTCATGATTCCTTCTTTCAGAGATTTTCTGATATAATCTCCCAAATCATGTCGATCGATGAAGTCCAAGAATCTGTCCTTCCATTGCTCGTACTCCCCCTTGAAGAGTACTGGTGGCTTCACATCTGTTCCGATAGCAAGAGCTTCCCTAGACATCCTTACTGGTATGATTAGAAATCAAACTTATCTGGTATTGAAGACAATCAACTAGATGAGATCGTTAGAAACAAGATAAAAACCACACTCAAAAATTTTCAGAAAAATAAATTTCCAAAAATAATTAAATGCAGTCCTCTCAATCAGTATAAAGCACAAATAGATTAAACACAGTTAAAAATGGTGCAAAATATTTGCCAAGGACAGAGGTGCAAAGGACGGTTTGCGCGAGAGGCAGGTCGCGCAAAGAGAGGTTTGCACTAGACACGGGTGGCGCAGAGTAGAAGTTCGCATGAGAAGCAGGTGGCGCAAAGTTTCAGTTTGCGTGAGAAGAGGGTCGTGCAAAGTAGGATTTGCGTGAGAAGACCGTGGCGCAAAATGAGAATTGTGTGAATAATGGGTCACGCAAAGTGCGATTTGCGTGAGCCTTGGGTCGCGCAAACACTATTGTCGACCGGGATTTTGTTTGACCGGTAAGATGCTTAGACCGGTAACTTGTTTCGACCGATAAAGTGTTGACCGGTATTGTGATTCGACGGATAAAGTATATGAACCGATATAGTGCGGACGACCGGGGTGGTCTGTGAGTGTATTGGTCGACCGGTATGGAAGGTGGACCGATACGTTGTATGGACCGATAAAGGTATTCAACCGATATTGGCTTGGACCGATAGAGGTTTTCGACCGGTAAGAAAAATGTATGCCGGGCGACCGATAGAAAAACAAAGACCGATAAGAACAGTGTATGTCGGGCGACCGATATGTTCTTGATGTTTTTCGACCCAGATACCAAAATTCAACCCAGAAAACACTCGATTACACGAATTAAACTATCAAACTTTGCCAAAACGATTGATTAACCAACTAGAACTTATTGCAATCAATTAATTTCAATAAAAACCACTCTAAGAGAGATTTGATTTATGACACAGTGTTGACTCGTGAACGAACCCAGAACAGCAAATTCATCAAATTGATAATCAAAATCGATGCGATACTCAAAGTAATCAATACCCAATCACGATAATAGGCAAAACAAACACAATCCAACCAATAACAACTTGAATGAACAATTACACAATAAAAATTATGAATCTTTGACAGAAAAACAGAACTAACCAAAAAAATATTCAATTTAATCTGTAACTTACTCTGATACCAATTGTGTGTCCCACTGAATAACAATTCAATCAAGTAAACCAATAAACGATACGATAATGCAAACCTGGTATTGTTAATCAAACGATTACAAGTTATTGATGAAGAAATCGATCTATCTCTGCTTCTATGTCTCTCTGTGTACGGCGCACCAACAAGCAGCCTCTCTCGATGATTAATTTTCAATTAAGCTCTCTTCTACCCTAATTAACTCTAAACAAATCTAATTTATACTTAGGCCTTATTAGCCTAATGGGCTTGGCATAGGCCCAACTAACTAAAACTTATTAAAATAAAGGAAATGGACTAAAAATGAAAATACGGAAAACACACTTTGACTATTTATTACAAAAGACCCTCGACTATTTGTTGAGATTCGACTTTATCAGCTTTGACTTCAGATTTCCATCTTCAGATAATGATGATCTTGAATCCAATAAAACTGTGCTTTAACAGGATGTGTGCTGAGGTAAAAAGTAAAAGAGAGATTGGTTAGAAGTGAGCTGAAATGTTTAAAAGAAAGAGGGTGAGAGATTAGAGTAAAAGAATATCAAACTCTACACCAAACTTTTCTAATTCGGGTAATCGCATAATCTGTTGGTTCACACTTCTTCTTGACCATCATTGAAATAGGCAACTAGCCCATGCCAACTCTTGCATATAACCCCACCTGCTACTCATTCTTTTCTCAACAAAAGAATGTTTCATATTTTTCTAGGGAAGCAACACATCATCTATTGGATCTTCATTTGGAAGATGCTAATATTGAAAAGTAAGGAAAGTTTCCCCACCTTCGACCCTTTCTCATGCACATTGTCTATGTAAAACTATTGTTGTCTCAATGGTTACATTAGTTTGAGCCTTATAAAAGAAATCATTGTGCGTAATTCTTTCTTACACAAGCACGTACACACACAAAATCTGTTTTTCTGTCAGAACGTTCATAGATTAACCATGTGTTTTTCAATGATTGAATGGAAGTCCTGGGGAGTGAACATCACTCAAGCTCCTTATATATTACATTTGTTGTACTAAGTAACTTTGTGTTACTTACAGGCATTCTAACTGTTTCATATGTTGATTCAGGGTTACCACTCATAATTTGTCTGGATTTGAAAAGATTTGGATTAATACATTCATGAATTGACAGCAAATTATCAGATCAGACGGAGTGTGTTCATCTTATTCTTTGGGGGAGATTGTTTATTTTTTCCTACATGGGGGAAATTGTTCACATCTTACCAAAAGGGGAGATTGTTTATGTTCATCATGAAGACTGTGCTTATTTGATCATATTGGGGGAGATAATTCAAAGACAGAACTAACCTTGAAATGTTTTGATGATTATGATTCTCAAAATTGATCAAAAAGGGGGAGAATTTCAAGATTTCAATGTCAGATTAAAGTTGATCTTATCAGAAAGGGGGAGATAATTAGAAATGTTAAAGTCAGATGATTGATTGATTACAAGGGGGAGAATACAAGGATGAGAAAGAAAAGTTAAGTGATAAAAAGAGAAGTTTGTCAAAGTGATGATTAAAGAAAGTTGAAAAGCTGAAGAAAAGATTGTTGTGATTAAAGAGATTTTCTGAAGAACTTATTGCATTTTGTAATCAAAGGAGGAGAATGAAGAAAGTGCTAAAGTTGCTAGAAAATCCAAAGGGGAAATTCATTTCAAGCCCAATCAAAGATTAATTAAAGCGACAAAGATTTGAAGTTGTTAAAGTTGTGAAAGACTATTTGATGCAGATTTTTCTTAGATAAAAGACCTGGAGATTATTGTCAAATTTTTTTTAATCTTGAATCCAAAGGGAGAGATTGTTAGAGCTAAATTGTATTCAAGATTAAAACAAGGGTCTAAAATGTAAATTGTGTAAAGTGTGTGGGCGTTAAATGTAAATGTTGTAAAAGGGTTGACAAATTTGCTAAGGTCATGTTGACCATATAAATAGCAAGGTCTTAGTGAGTTTTGTAATAGAAAACACATACTCGCAGATCAGAGTAAGTTTGCACTGTAAAACACACACACACACACACACACACACACACACACACACAGAGCCTAAGTGTTAAATGCACTAAATAGGTATATGATTCATTGAAGTGTTGTGATTAATAAAGACAAGATGTTTTAATAATCTGAGTATCATTAGATTGCTAGAAACTGGAACAAGAATTTCGCCCAGGCGCGGAGAGGGCGACTCCCCGCGTGTGAAATTTTTGCCTCGGGCGTGAAAATTCTCTAGAAAAGTTAATTAACTTATTTCTCACCCAGAACATTAACAAACTCAAAATACATACCAAGGGTTAATTTAGGTCGAAATATAAATATGGAACTTGAAATTAACATATCGAAAATTCGGGTGTTACAATCCTCCCAACCTTAAAGTAGATTTTGTCCTCGAAATATAGCACCAATCAAACACTCAAATGTACCACATAAACAAGATTACTTAGTTCTCAAAATTTCGGTCCTAACCGAATAAATTAAACTTTGACCGAAGAACTCTCCCGACATCGATATCATACATTTACTTTCTCTGGAAAACACAAAACCATGAGAGGCACATAAGATGCTTCAAGAAAGGCACATAACACGAGGTGTAAGTCTGATAGATGGTTCGTCAATCAAGCTTCACCAAATGGATAACGACCCGATAATGCAAACCTCAAGTACTCTCAATTTCCCCAACCAAGTAACTCCTCTTCCAAGGGAGTGTCTCAATATAAGCTGTCCTCAGACCAGGACCTAATAACTTTTTAGTCAACACTGATATGTCGATCCTCATGATAAACAACACCGAACACAATTTGAACCTTTGATACATAACACCACCACTGGGGGTGGACATTGAACCTTATTGGAATGATCCTCAACAACAAGATTTCGGATATTTCTCAACCTTAGATGGCTCATACTACTTTAAGGGTAAATTATGACTTCAACTTCTTATCCACAAATGTTTGTCCAACGTAAATTTACCCTTAAATTTTTTTAAACAACCTTTATGAAACTAATATAAGTTTCTCCCTTGCATTTTAGGTGTTAGAATCGATCAGGGTGTGATCGAAATACATGCTAGATTGAGTTGTATGTGATTAATTTCAGTATTAAGCTTAAATCGAGTTTCAATTTGTGATTTTTGTGAGTGAACTGTCGAGTGAAGAAGGTCACTGTGCGATCAAAATAATCTTCAAAAAGTGTATTTTAGTGAGATCGAGTGCTCATAATCTGTTCTAGAAGTGTTTCTAGACATAAGGGTAGTGTTTGTTATTGCTAATCGTTACAGGAACAGATTTTAGACAAATTTTCGAAGTTCAGGACGAATAAAGCGCAAAGCAGAGGAAGAACGAAACGCAAAGTCCTACTTTGCGCTCCTCAAAGCAAACACAAAGTCTCACTTTGCGCGTCCCAAAGCAAACGCAAAGCCTACTTTGCGCTTCTCAAAGGAAACGCAAACCCCACTTCTCGGTTCAAACCTCAGAAACGCAAACCTCAAGCCATCGTGTTCATTTCTTCAAAAGACAAGTCTACTTTGCGCGTCCAACTAGACCCGCAAACCTCCATTTGCGCGTCCCAATAGACCCGCAAACTTCCATTTGCGTTCCCAACTTGAAACGCAAACCTTCTCAATCGCAAAGCTCCAATCCAGACTTAGAATATATTTCTGAGAATTTTTCGAAACTGCAATAGGGTCTTTAATTGTCATAAATTTTTTCTCTAGGGGCGCTGCCCCCATACCCCCGCAAGGGCGTTGCCCCTTGACCCCACCCTCTAGGGACCCCCGTGCTAAGTCTGCCTAGGGGGAAAAAATTTCTTGTGTGATCAAATTTTACCTGGTTTAACGATCATATCTGTCAAGTTTTTCTCTTATAGTCAATACAGGATGACATCCAAAGAAGCTCTCGCAATAGGAACCGACACCAAGCCACCAGTTCTCTTTCGAGGGGAATACGAACAGTGGAAGGATAGGTTTCTAAACGTCATTGAAAGACAGGATTTGGGTAATTTCATTATACAATCCCTAGAAGAAGGCATAATGGAAACACAGTATAGGGAGCCAGCAGCAGGAACTCAAGAAGTAAGAGTTGCACTTTCTTATACAGATCTAACAGGTGATGCTAAGCTAAGAGCAAAAGGCGACAGGTTAGCCAAGTCATACATTCTACAAGGGATTACAAATGAAATCTATGTAAAGATTGACAGCTACAAAGCCTCAGCCAAACAAATGTGGGATCAACTAGAGAAAATGATGTTGGGTTCAAAGATTGGGAACCAACTGAAAATCTCTAACTGCCTGCACAGTTTTGAAGAATTCAAAGGCATAACTGGAGAAACTCTAGAAGGAACATATGATAGGTTTGTGACATTGCTAAACGAATTGAGCAAGAACAAGGTCAACAAATCTCAAATCGAGCTAAATATCAAATTCCTGAGTATTCTGCAACCAGAATGGAAAAGTTTTGCTAGGCAGATGAGGCAGATAAAAGACCTGAATGAGATTCCACTTCACGAGGTGTATGAAACCCTCCGACAAAATGAAGATGAGGTGGATGAAATTCTAGCAGAAAAGAGAAAAGGAAAGACAGTTGAAGACACAGTCGCTCTTGTTGTGAAGAAGAAGAAGAAGAACAAGACGATTGTGTATGAATCAGAAGAAGCTGAAGCTGATGTTGTCTCTGACTCGGATGAAAATGAACAAATGCAGCAAACAATGCAGTTTCTAACAAATGCATTTCAGAAAAAGTTCTACAGAAATCCAACGTCAAATAGTCAGAGGTACTCTTCTGGACCCAACAACTATGCTCACAAGGAAAGAATTGAAGGAAGCAGATATGAAGGAAATAGGTATGAAGGGAAGAGATTTGAAGGGAAGAGACAAGAGGAGAAGAAATCTGATGAGAGAAGATATCAGACAGAAGGAAACAGATTGGAAGAGAAGAAACCGGAAGAAAGGAAGTACAAAGCTGAAGGATCAAGTCAGCCAGGACCACCCATGTGCTACAACTGTGGCAAAACCGGTCACTTTGCCAAGAATTGCCGAATATCAAAGGTTAGAAACTCCGACTTCTACAAGAACAAGATGCTTCTTGCAAAGCAACAGGAGGCAGGCAAGGCGCTGATGGCTGAAGATGAATACTGGCTGGATCACTCAGATGAAGAAGAAGATGAAGAAGAAAAGGATGAAGCCGTCAATATGTGCTTGATGGGCAAAATCGAATCAGATACTGAAGCTGATTCAGAAAATGAAGAAGAGGAGGTATGTGATTTATCGTATAAAGATTTAATGAATAAAATGCATGCTATGGTTTTAAAACAAGAAGAGTTAGAATCTAATCTTAAGCGAGAAAATGGTGTTATTATTAATAAAAACCAATTGATACAAAAACTTAGCGATGAACTTGCTAAGAAGAAAGTATTAGTTGAGGTTTTACATACAAACGCTGACACCAACGCAAAAGAACAGACTATAATTCTAAAAGAGAATAGTGAGCTCAAGTCTAAATTGACAAAAAGTGAGATTGATTTTTATAAGCTTACTGATATGCATTCTTTATGTATTAAAGAAAACAAGACTTTAATTGCTAAATTAGATGTTTTGGAAAAGAAGCTATACTCATTAGGTCAAAGTGAGCAAACCATTCATCTTAACAAACCGAAAAAGAACAAAGAAAATTGGGGAATCGGTTATGTGAAACCTCAACGTCTTCAAAAGGGTATAAGAGAAGTGCCTGCACTTTATGACTATACCTCTATGCTTATTTCTCACCGAATCGACTCATTTAAAGTTTTCCATACTAAACTATCAGAAGAGGATGAAGCTAATGAATTTGAAAAACGGATGAAGTCAACTAAAGTTCACGCTCCATTTTATTATGCAAAGTTGAATAATAGTTATGACTATCCAAATGATGAAAAGAAATCTTTTTCAACTGACTACTTTCAAAGTTATTCTGAAAAAGAAATGGAGGCGAAGCCTGTTATAGGTAAAATTTATGTACCTTCTCTCGTGCTAGAAAGTAAAATTTCTCAAATTGAGAACTCTTTATCAGATGAAAAACTTATGATTGAGATTCAACAAAAGGTTTTTTCAACTGTTATGAAAAATGTTGTTTTTACAAAGGCTTCTACTTCTGATGACATGTTTGGTTCATCAAACGAAGAGTTTAATTTTCTTAATTCTGACGGTGGTTTAGATGGTTGTTTTGAACAAATTGATTTTAATGCGAAACTTCCTAACCATGCATCTTTTGTTAAGAAAACTTCAAGAAAAACCAGTTTGCCTGTGTTCATTGCAAAATCAACGAAAGCTTTCGTTGATAAATCAGTCTCTGTGAACGCTAAGAGTGCTAAAGGTAAGAAAATATCTCAACATTCACAGAAACCAACCACTACTGGTAATTCTAAGAAGAAGCATTCAGTTGTTGCTCAAAGATCTAACTCACCAGTTTTACATGTTTCAGATATGAGCAAGTCAAGACCTGAAGCCCATTCTCAATGGCAACCAAAACGGAAGCTTGACAAGGCCGTTTTATCGTCTAGTAGTGTTAATTGTAATAAGACTTCGCTTACTAAAGATGTTGTGATTGCTGAAATTGCTGTTTTGAATCCAAAACTTGTTGTTTCTCGTAAACAATATACAATGAAGCAATTATTTCAGTTATCTTTATCTGCTGGAAAGTCCTCTATCTATAATAAACATGTTTCTATTACTTGTCAAGATTCTAGAGATTGGTTTGGAAATTACCATGTGCATTCATCTCATACCAACTCTCATGCTTTTCAAAAGAACAAAGGATCCAATTTGAAATGGATAACAAAATCTTGTGCTAACACAGCAGGACCCAAATTCCAGTGGGTACCTAAGGCTAAATATGTGTTGCAGGCACACAAAGATTAAAGAGAAAGCGACTTCTGATTATGTACAGATCAGGACTCGTTCTTCAATGTCAAAAATAGGTTTTTGGATAATGTAGTTCAAAACCCGAACATCAAAGTCGAAATAGGCTTTTGAACAAATCAGTTCAAGACCCACACTTCGAGAATCAAAGTGTAAATTCCAATGTTGTCATACGAAAATCTAAATTATGTTATTTTCTCTTATGCAGACTTGTCATACATGGTTCTTGGACAGCGGATGCTCAAAGCACATGACAGGGCAAAAAGAGATACTGTCCAATTTTAAAGAAAAATTTTGTGGAACAGTAAGATTCGGCAACGACCAGTTTTCTCCAATCATGGGATATGGTGATGTACAACATGAAAATGTCACTATCAAGAAGGTGAGCTATGTAGAAGGCTTAGGACACAACTTGTTCAGTATAGGCCAGTTCTGTGACAAAGACGTAGAGGTCAACTTCAAAGCCAAAAGATGTTCCGTTCACAATGAAGAAGGCGAAGAACTTTTGGTCAGTAAACGAGAATCATACCTCTACACAATCAATTTATCAGATGTCCAGACTGACAAGCAAGTTTGTCTACTATCGAAAGCTTCGATGAAACAAAGTTGGTTATGGCATCGACGTCTTTCGCACCTCAACTTTCGGTACATCAACGATCTGGTCAATGGAAAGCTCGTCAAAGGACTTCCAGAGCTGAAATATGAAAGAGAACATCTATGCGCAGCTTGTGAAAAGGGGAAGATGAAGAGGGCACCTCATAAACCGAAGCCTGAACCAAGTACAAAAGCTCCTTTAGAGTTATTGCATATGGATCTATGCGGTCCAATGCGCACTCAAAGCTTAGGCGGCAAGAAGTACATACTCGTGATCGTGGATGATTATTCGCGTTACACATGGGTCAAGTTTCTACGTACAAAGGATGAAACACTAGATGTTATCATTACATTCCTGAAGACGACCCAGGTAAATCTGCAGAAACCGGTCAAGTTTCTACGAACAGATAACGGCACAGAGTTCAAGAACAACAAAGTTGAAGAATATCTCGAATCTGTCGGGATTTCACATCAATACTCTGCTGCTCGTACTCCTCAACAAAATGGAGTGGTTGAAAGAAGAAATCGAACGCTAGTCGAGGCTGCTTGTACTATGCTAAGTCATTCCAACTTACCTCTATTTTTGTGGGCAGAAGTTGTTTCGACCGCGTGCTACACACAGAATCGATCCATGATACATCGGAGATTCAAGAAGACTCCTTACGCGTTAATCAACAACAGAACACTGACAATCAAATATTTCCATATATTTGGATGTAAGTGTTTCGTATTAAACGATAGGGAGAATCTCAACAAATTCAGCGCTAAGGCAGATGAAGGAATCTTCATTGGATATTCCTCGACTTCAACTGCATATCGTGTCTATCTAAAGAAGACAAAGACGGTGATTGAAAGCGTCAACGTCACCTTTGATGAAGAAATGGCTTCCGAACAACACAGTTCAGAACCCGCAATAACAGGAATACTAGCTTCTGGGCAACTCAGTCCAGAACCTATGTCTCAACAGAATAAATCAGATGAAGCATCAACTTCTACTAACCATTTATCTGATTTAGATTTATTATTTGAATTGTTTTATGATGAATATCTCGGATCTAATGTAAAGAAATCTGTTGTGGTTGATAGGATGGAAGACTTAACGACTACTCATCCAACCAGTTTAGATGTTCCAATTGAATCAAACGCCCCGATTCAACAAGAGATAACAATTCAAATGCCGACTTTAACAGTTGAAGAAGTGACAAATCAGAACGAGACAGAAGTAGCTGAAACAGTAGGATGTTCTGTACAGATCAATCTAGAGCCAGAACAAGCTGTACCTGCTGAGCCTTCTAAACCTGGCACTTCAACTGAAATCACTCCTCATGAACAAACAGAAGAAGGTACAAGTGGATTTGTAGATGACACAACCGACATACAATCATCTAATCCACTGCCTCATGAACATAAATGGACCAAAGATCACCCGCTAAGCCAGATTATTGGCGATCCATCAAAACCGGTGCAAACTAGGTCAGCATCAATGAACATGTGCATGCATGACTCCTTTCTGAGCAAGATTGAGCCAACAAGAGTATCAGAAGCTCTTGCTGATCCAGAATGGGTGATCTCAATGCAAGAAGAGCTAAATCAGTTCGATGCACTTCAAGTCTGGAGACTCGTACCAAAGCCTAAAGGTAAAACCATTATAGGTACGAAATGGGTTTTCAAGATAAAGAAAGACGAAGATGGAACCGTCATCAGAAACAAGGCGCGATTAGTAGCCAAAGGATACAGACAAGAGGAAGGAATAGACTATGACGAAACATATGCTCCTGTGGCGCGATTAGAGGCAATCAGAATGTTTTTAGCCTACGCAGCCCACAAGAACTTCACTGTCTTTCAAATGGACGTGAAGACAACATTCCTGAATGGAATTCTGAAGGAGGAATTCTACGTCTCTCAGCCAGAGGGATTTGTCAATCAAGAGAAGCCAAATCACGTTTACATTCTCGACAAAGCACTCTACGGTTTGAAACAAGCACCTCGAGCCTGGTATGATGTCCTTTCTAATTTTCTAGTCAAGTCTGGGTTTTCAAAAGGTACGGTGGATACCACTTTGTTTATTAAAAAGGAAAAAGGCGATATCATTTTAATTCAAATCTATGTAGATGATATTATCTTTGGTTCTACAAATACTAAGTACTGTAAGAATTTCGCAAACCTTATGGTGTCTAGATATCAGATGAACATGATGGGAGAGATGAATTTCTTTCTCGGATTGCAAGTCAAACAGTTTTCTACGGGTATCTTTATCAATCAATCAAAGTACATTAGGGATATTCTTCGGAAGTTCCAAATGGAAAATTCAAAACCGATTGGTACCCCAATGGCACCAGGTACTAAGATTGGCAGCGATCCTTCGGGAAAGGCTGTTGATATTAGGACTTATCGAGGGATGATAGGTTCTTTAATGTATCTCACGTCGAGTAGGCCATTTATTATGTTTTCAACATGCTTATGTGCAAGATATCAGGCCAATCCTAAAGAAATCCATTTGTCTGCTGTGAAGCGCATCTTTAGGTATCTGAAGGGCACTGCAGATCTTGGTCTGTGGTATCCTAAAGATACTAGTTTTGAACTAACAGCCTACACAGATGCAGATCATGCAGGTTGTATGTTAGACAGGAAGAGCACGTCAGGACATGTGCAGTTCCTCGGTGACAAATTAGTAAGTTGGGGATCAAAGAAGCAACTTTGTGTTTCAACTTCCACGGCAGAAGCAGAATATGTAGCTGCTGCTAGCTGCTGTTCTCAGGTCTTATGGATGCGAACTCAATTGCGTGACTACGGTTTCCACTTCAACAAGATCCCGATCTACTGTGATTCCAAGAGCGCCATCGCAATAACGGCGAATCCTGTTCAACACACGAAGACAAAGCATATAGACGTCAGGTATCATTTTATCAAGGATAATGTAGAGAAAGGAACAATTGAACTTTTCTTTGTAAAGACTGAGTATCAACTTGCTGATTTGTTCACCAAACCTTTAGACGAAAAGAGGTTTACCTTTCTAGTCTCGAAGCTTGGTATGCTAAATCTCAAAGTATAACCAGTAATTACCTATAAATTTTTTCTAATTGTATACTTTTTCATCCTTATCTTATTCTTAAATCTGATTGCTATCTGCAAGTTAACATTCTGTTCATGATAGAAGGGGGAGTATGAGAAGAAATTGACATCTGGTCAATATTACTTCGAGGGGGAGCTCATAAAATTTGCATATACCTTTTAAAATGTCAAATTTTTTTTAATGCAAGATTTTAGGGGGAGCTGTTCAAGTCAAAAAGGAAGTTCGGATATGACTTCAAATTATTTCAAATCAGGACTCATACTTTAAAAAAAGGTTTTACTGTTTTTTTTTTGTCTTTTCATTATAAGTGAATAAATTTTACTTTAACTTGACATAAGACTTTTGCAGAATTTTTGAGAGAAGCTTACAAGTTCATATTTCTATGACTTAAAGCTTAGCTTCATGAGATGGCAGATCATACGTAAAGGTATAATTCTATATCTTCATCTCACATATGGTTGAAAGAAGGACAACTTTCAATCATCGAAAACATTGTTTTTAATGTTCAAACCACTTCCCGATTTTTCCACAGATTTTATATTTTGGGAGTGTATTTTTAAATGTTTTCATGATCAATATTGTGCTTTAACTGAAATAGTTAAACCAATCTGAGCATCACGTGCATCTAGGAAAACAAAGAATCGTTGTGCTAGGAATTAACACAACTTCTATGGAATCACCTTAACCAGTGATTTCTACCCAAGAAGTTAATCCTTAGTTATTGAGTGTGCAAATAGACAAGAAATGAGTGTGATTAGAGAAAGAAAAAAGTTTAAAAGAAAGAGCGTGTGAGAACAGAGTTAAAAGAATATCACAACTCTGCACCAACTTTTTCTGAGTCGGGTAGCCACCATTCTAGTGATTCACAATTCTTTGGTGATCATTATTGAAACATGCAACTAACCCATGCCAACTCTTGATCAAACCTCACCATCTACTCATTTTCTTCTCAAAAAGAAAATGTTTCATTTTCTAAGGGGATGCAGCACAATTGCTATCTGATTTTCATTTGGAAAATCTGGATATTTAAAAAAAGGAAGTCTGCCCTACCTTCGCACTTCAATCATGCACATTGAGTCTGTGTTTAACTTACTGTTGTCTCAGTGGTTTACACAAATTTTGAGCCAAATAAGCAATCATCAGTGCTTAATTCTTTCAAACACAAGCACGAACACACAAGGAATTAGTTTCTTTGTCATAATGTTTATAGAAATTACCTTTGTGGTGTTTCGATAATTAGATGGAAGCCCTGGGGGAGTCAACATCAAAACAGATCCTTTCCAATGTGTATTCGTTACACTCAGTGACTTAGTGTTACTGACAGGCATTCTAACTGATTCATTAGTTGATTCAGGTGTTACACATCTAATTTGTCTGGATTTGCAAAGATCTGGATGAATCTCTTATAAATTGACGAATCAGGGGCTCTAACCGCAGGATTGACATTTCTTACCACTAATTTTGATGAAGTTGTTGCACTTAACATCAAAAAGGGGGAGAATGACTACACAAGAAATGGCAAAGATCACATGTTTCAAGAATCACGTCCACTCTTCAAAATTAGATTGAAGACATGCTGATTTCAGAGCTAGAGAAAGAGATTGCATCTTCTTCTGTGCTGAAAGAGAAGATTGTATTGCTAAATCATTTTCGTAATGATCTTGATCCAAAGGGGGAGATTGTTAGACCACAGTCTCATTGGATTCAAGATCATCCAAACTGAAGATCGCAATCTGAAGCTAAAGCCGGAACGTCGACTCTCGATATAAAAGTCTATGTCTATTTGTAATAAATGTCAATGTAATTGTTTGTTATTGTAATAGTTAACTTAATAACTAGTTTGTTAGATATTTAGTTAACTTAGTTATTATTTAGTTTAGTTAGTTATTTAGTTAGGTTCAAGTAACTTAGTTTTTATTAGAAATAATATCTAGATCTAATATCTCGATATTATTCTAAGTAGTGTGTTAGACACACTTGGTATCTTTGTATCTCTCTAACACCAAATCAGATCATAGATCAGATATAGATAACACATACAAACACACACATCAAGGTGTAAAAGGGAGAAAAACATAGAGAACACATCAAGAACTTAATCGATCAACCTTGTAATCGTTTGATATATTCAATACAGGTTGGTAATCGTTATTGTGTTGTTGTTTCTATAAAACTTGTTAGTAGTAGTATTGTTAAAGGACCGACAAGATGACATTGAGTTCTTATATGACCATTTCAGGAATCTCTATCATAGATCACAAGATGTTTCACAAGCTTTGTTCGTCATCAAAAGATTCATACGACGGCAAATCCGATTCTTCCGAGTTTTTGATTTCCAGATGGCCATCGAAAGTTTTCAGCCGGTTGTTAATCTTCTAAGGCCTAACCGAAGCTTGCCAAACTTAGAGTCTTATCCTCTTTTCACCATAGTTGAAGATCCATAAGAAGTTGTGTATAAGAATGGCTCAAATGAAAAATGCTTTCTCAGATTTGAAGAAATTGCTCATTACTCTGATGGAACTTTAAAGGTGATTAAGCTTCAGTTGGAGCAACATCTAAAGGAGGCTAAAAGAAGATTTTTGGAAACAAGAGTTAATGCTTTTCTGATTGATAATGATGAAATCCGACTTATCTAGAAGACTTTAGATACAATTCAAGAGAAATTGAATTTCCGCTCCACTCTGCGACGTTTGGAAGTGTTAATCGGGCTGAATAGACTTCGTCAAAGAGAAGAGCGTCAGTGATTCTCCAAAGTCGCCTGGTTGGTCTATGTTGTTTTTGAAGATTGTTTTTGAAGACCACGACGCCAATGATTACTAAGGGGGAGATTGTTAGATCTGTTTTTATAGTAATCATTGTATTTATTTTCTAGCCTAGACTGTTCTTATTGATGTAATATGTTTTGTTAAGGCTAGGGGTATTTAAGTCCCCTTAGTCCTTTGTTTTTGTAATTTTGGCACTCACATTTGAATAGATCTGTTTACTGTTGGCGTATATACTTTCTCTCTCTACTTTCTCACTCTAAAGATTTAGAGATCTTGGACTTTCAATTGGTATCAGAGCATACTAGATATTGAGAGGATTGAGAGAAATTGTTTTTAGATACTGAATTTGTAGATTAAGGAGAGAATTTGATTGATTTTCTTGATTTTTCAAGAAAATCTCGTTTTTTGCTTGATTCATCAAATTTGGTTAGGTTTCTGGTTGAATTTGTGCGAATTTGGTTTGTTTAGATTCGTTTGTGTTAGTCGATCATATTTGATTCACATAATTTTGCATAAAAACCATGATTTGATCTTCAATTTTATGATTTTGTGATTTTCTGGAAACTCGAGTTCACGTACTGTTTCATTCACGTTTTTGAGTTTTTGTTGTTTTTAATCGAAATTGTTAGTTGAATTGTGTAAGAAAGTTGTTTTCGATATTCAGAGTGTGAATTACTTGCCTTCATTTCAGTGTTTTAATCGATCTTGCGCATTATTTTTGATTTTCTGTGGTTTGCGCAAGTTCATGTAGGTTTGTGCATCATTCATATAGGTTTGCGCATTACTCATATTGGTTTGCGCAAGTTCTTTGTTCTTCTAATATTTTTGTTAGTGTATTTCAGGTTTTCGCATCAAGATATATACGCAAATCTCATTTTGCGTATCAAGTGGTCCGAAAAGTTCATTTCTCTTCAGTTTGCGGCTCAGTTTGCATATTCTGTTAGATACGCAGTTTCAGTTTGCGTATCCTAAGTGGTTCGAAAACCTAAGCTTGCGCATCCTAAGTGGTCCGAAAACTTCAATTTTGTGCATACTTTGTGGTCCGAAAACTTCAGTTTGTGCATACTTTGTGGTCCGAAAACTTCAGTTTGTGCACCTCTCTGCATCCGCAAAGTACACTTTGCGGTTCTCATTGCATACGCAAAGTACACTTTGCGGATCCTACTGCATACGTAAACCTTCTGTTTGCGCAAGTTCCAGACTTAGTGAATTTTTTCTGACTTTCTGATTTTGTCAAGATGTCTTTGCAAGCTCAAATATACAAGAATGACCTGATGATGTCATTGGGGTCTGACACACGTCCTCCTGTACTGATCAACGAGAATGAATTTGAACAGTGGTAGGACCGATTCATCAATTTCATTGAAAGACAACCGAATGGGGAAAATATGATGAAATAACTGACTCAGGGTCCTATGGAGACACCAAGGGAAGTTGTTCCAGCTTCTGCAACCACTGCTGCTACCACTGTTGAGAAAGCATTAAGGGAATATGATGCTGATGAGTTGTTACGACATCAAGATGATAGCCAGGCAAAATCAAATCTGATTCTTGCTCTGCCCAATTCCATATACAACAGAATTGACTTTTTCAAACAGAATCCTATGCTGATGTGGACTTAACTGGAAAAGATTATGCTTGGTACAGCTATGTCAACTCAGTTGCGCCAAACAAGGTATATGAATAATTTTGAAGAGTTCAAGGCTAAGGATGGGGAAAGCTTAAAGAGTGTATTTGACCGATTTTGGGCTATCATCAATGATCTGTACAAGATCAAAGTTACAAAGACTGAATTGGAGGCTAACTTGAAGTTTCTGAATGCATTACAACCAGAATGGAACAAGTCATGCCATAGAATGAGAAACGATGTTCGAATATCTACTATGCCAATTCAGGAATTGTACGAAATTCTGATGTCAGATGAGTCAATTGTGATAGAAAAGAAGGAAAAGCTGGATAAGAAGAATAAGCCTAAGCCAGTGGATCCAATTGCACTTCTTGCAAGTCAACTGGCCGAGCAAGCATTGACAGATGAGGCTTATGATGGTTCTACTGAAGATGATGGTGAAGCCTTAGAGAAAGCCATGATTCTTCTTTCTCAACACTACCAGAAAAAGTTTCAGCGAAGAACTGGATCCAACAATCCCTGTTTTACTTCTGGCTCAAAGAAAGTTGAACCTGGTGCACCATCAAAGACATACACTCCAAAGTATGAACCGGTTAAAGTAGCTGAACCGAAAAAGGAAGAGAAAAAGGTTATGAACTGCTACAACTGTGGGAAACCGGGTCATATAGCCAAAGATTGTCGGGTGAAGGTGGTCAAAGATTCTGCTTTCTACAGAAAGAAGATGGAACTGGCAGAGAAGCGAGAGAACGAAACTATTCTGATGGCTGAGGAAGAGTATTGGTTGGATCACTCAGACAACGAAGCTGAAAATGAAGAGACAGCTGTTGTGTGCTTCATCGGGGATGACAAGAGCGATGATGAAGACGAGGATACTTCAACAGATGAATCTGTGGTAATTTCTGAGTTTCATGTCAATTTCATTTCTTCTCAATTGAACGTCATTGTCAATGCTTTACATGATTTTCATTCTAAGTTCATTTCTGAAAAGCTTGTTAATCAAGAAAAGTCCGTTTTGATTGAAAAGTTGAACATTTCTCTGAAAGATGAAAAGATCATTTTAAATGACACAAAAGAGAAATTTCAAAAGAATTTGAATGACTTAGAATTATCAAATCAGACTTATCATGATTCTTTGACTAAATTGACTGATTTGAACAAAAGTTTATCTGATAAAATAATTGTGTTAGAAGAAAAATTGTTTAAGAGAAATCAAACTGAGCAGACTATATATATGAATCAGCCTAGGAGTGACGAGGCTATAAAAGAAAGGTGGGGACTTGGTTTCGAAAATCCGCATTGTTTAGAATTTGCTAAAATAGAAGTCCCTTCTTTATATGAATATGATTATTTTTATCTTGCAAGATATGCTCCTCAGTTTAAATTATTTTGGACAACTGAAAAGCAAATTTTGGAAGATGAAAATGAGAAAAGAATTAAAAACAAGAAGATGAAAATGCCATTTGTTTATACGTCTGAAAATGCCAAGTATTTTCCTGACCAATCAAAGAAATCCAAAAAATCCAAAAATGTTTTAAATATCAATTCTTCCAATAAATCTTCATTACCAACTGAATTTGTTGATATATATGCTAATACTAATAGGGAAAATGTATATCCGGTTTCTTATGATTCAAGGAAATATATTCCCCCATTAGTGTTAGAAGGTAAGATAGTTGATCTTGAAGATAAATTGGAAGAACAAAGTCTTCAAACTGATTTAGAAAACGATTTATTTCTTTTTATAATGAAAACAAGTTTTGAAGACAAAATTTCTTCTGGATTCTCTAAAGATTCTAAGGAAAATACTCAAGTTTCTAAAAATAATGTGCATTTGCGCAACCAGTTGGTTACGCAAACCGACACTTTGTGCACGCCTTTGGATACGCAAAGTTCAGTTTGCACAACCAATGGGATGCGCAAACCTTCTCCTGACTTGTGCATTTTTCAAAATTCTCACTCCGAGGCAAGTTCATCTATGTCGAATGCTCAGGTTGATTTCTTAGATAAAGTTTCTTTTTCTGATTCAATTATTGATAATTCTTTAACACTAAATGTTCAATATTATAAAAAGAAGCGTAAAAGAAGAAGATCAAAGAAGTCAAGGAAACAGGATAGTGTCTTGTCTGAAAATTCTAATTCATCTGATTCTTCTATTTCAGATCGGACTGTGAAGAGATCACAAAAGAAGATATGGAGGGTTAAACAACAAACAGTAGAATCCGAATTATTAGGAGTTAAATGTGTAGAAAGTCTTTGTGAATCTGATACATTTGCCATTTGTAATAAAAATACAAATATTCATTTCAGCAAATGAATCATATTGCAAAGAGTGTCTCATATTCTTCTTCTAATTTTGATTCTGATGATTGTGTTTTTTCCTCTATTGATGATTGCTTTCATGTTTATATGAATGATAATTCTATGAAATATAAAAGACACAAATCTAACAAGAAGGGACCCATAAGCATATGGGTACCTAAAATTGTGTAATTTCTGTATGTGCAGCTTAGTCAATTATGGTATCTGGACTCGGGGTGTTCTAAACACATGACTGGCAACAAATCTCTTCTGTCCAATTTTAAAGAAAAATGTTGCGGTCGTGTTAAGTTTGGAAACTGTGAGACTGCTCCAATTCTTGGTTATGGTGATCTAGTTCAAGGTAATAAAATTTGTCAAGAGAGTCAGCTACGTCGAAGGTCTAAGCCACAACTTATTCAGCATCGGACAGTTCTGTGATAAAGATCTTGAAGTTAGCTTCAAATCAAAAAGAGTTGCTGTGAAGAATGATAGTGGCCGAGATCTACTAATTGGAAAGAGAAGATCCAATCTGTATACTATTGATCTTTCCAAAGTCAATATCCCATCAGACATATGTCTACTGACTAAAGCTTCAGTTCATGAAAGTTGGATTTGGCATCGTCGACTAGCTCATCTCAACTTCAAGTATATGGATCGCCTGGTCAAGAATGATTTAGTGAGAGGTATTCCAGTTCTCCGTTTTCAGAAAGACCACCTCTGTCAGGATTGTGAGAAAGGAAAGATGAAGAAAGCATCTCATAAGCCAAAGCCTGAACCCTGCACTTCGGCTATTCTTGACATACTGCATGTTGATTTATGCGGTCCGATGAAGACAAAGAGTATAGGTAAGAAGAGATATGTTTTGGTGATTGTTGATGACTACTCAAGGTATACATGGGTAAAATTTCGCAAGTCAAAAGACGAGACTCCTGAAGTTCTGATCAATCTCATCAAGACAATCCAGACAAATAAGAAAAAGCAAGTCAAAGTGGTAAGATCAGATAATGGCACTGAATTCAAGAACAGTACTCTCCAGGCTTTCTATGATTCTCAAGGTATACAACAACAATTTTCTGCTGCTCGTACTCCGCAACAGAATAGGGTTGTTGAAAGAAGAAACATAACGCTTGTTGAGGCCGTCAGATCAATGCTTGCTTATTCAGGGTTTCCTTTGTCTCATTGGGCTGAAGTTGTGTCAACTGCCTGTCATACTCAGAACCGGTCAATTCTGCATCGTCGTTTCAACAAAACACCATATGAGCTGATGAACGGTATCAAACCAAACATCAAATATTTCAAGTCATTTGGGTGTAAATGCTATGTTCTGAATGACAGAGACAATCTGAACAAGTTTAGTCCAAGGCAGATGAGGGTATCTTTCTGGGTTATTCTTCTAACTCTGCTGCTTACAGAATCTTTCAGATCTCCGCAAGAAAAGTGATAGAGAGCGTAAATGTCAAATTTGATGAAGCTGCTAATTTGGTTTTTGGTCAATCAGGCACAGAACCCGTACTTACTGGGAATTCAGCTTCTGAACAAATCAGTTCAGAACCTGCACTTCAACAGTCAAATCAAGATTCTTCTTCTTCTATTCTTAATCTTTCTGATTTAGATTTTCTATTTGACAATTTCTATGATGATGTGCCTAGATCTAACTCTGAAAATGTCTCAAATATTTTGAATCAGGAAACTGAGAACACATCTACTTCCAATTCCGTTGCATCTATCTCTGAACCTGATGTTGTTCCAGTTCCTCCTGTTGATCAGACACAATCTGAAACTGAGCCTATTCATGAAGAACCTATTCAAGAAGAATCTGTACATGAACAATCTGTTCAAGAGGAATCAATTCAGGAAGAAGTACAGAATGATGTTATTCAACAAACTCTTTCAGAATCTGATACAGAAGTTGTTGAACTACCTCCTCCTCCAGTTGAAACTGTGTCTATATCTTCAACTAACTTAGAAGCTTCTGAACCTCCCTCTCAACAATTAGAAGTGGTTCAAGACATCATTGATCGTCTCCCTCATACCACAAAATGGACAAGATCTCATCCAATTCATCAAATTATTGGAGATCCTCAAGCTAGTGTGTCTACACGTTCCAAAACGGCTACATCCAACGACTGTCTCTTCACTTGCTTCTTAAGAAAGATTGAACCAACAAAAGTTTCTGAAGCGTTGGAAGACCTGGACTGGATTATAGCAATGCAAGAGGAGCTCAATCAATTTGACGTACTCAAAGTTTGGAGACTTGTACCAAGGCCGAAAGGAAAGAGCATAATTGGTACCAAGTGGATATTCAAGAATAAGAAAGACAGAGATGGTATCGTGATTTGCAACAAAGCAAGACTGGTAGCCAAAGGATATCGACAAGAAGAAGGTATTCACTACGATGAAACATTTGCACCCGTTGCCAGATTGGAAGCTATTCGGATGTTTCTTGCCTTCGCTGCTTATCGTAAATTCACCGTATATCAAATGGATGTCAAGACAACATTTCTCAATGGAAAATTGAAAGAAGAAGTCTATGTATCTCAGCCAGAGGGATTTGTTGACAAAGATCGTCCTGATTACGTATATTTTCTCGATAAAGCTTTGTATGGTCTGAAACAAGCTCCACGGGCGTGGTATGACGAGCTGTCAGCCTTCTTAGTCAAATCCGGCTTCACCAAAGGATCCATAGATACCACTCTTTACATTTATTGATCAAACTTGGATATTTGCTTAGTACAAATATATGTAGATGATATTATTTTTGGTGCGACTAACAAATCTTTATGTACTTGGTTTTCTGATCTAATGACTTCTAGGTTTCAAATGAGCATGATGGGAGAAATCAATTTCTTCCTCGGCTTACAAGTGAAGCAGCTTCCAGATGGAATCTTCATCAACCAGTCAAAGTATGTATTTGACATCTTGAAGAAATTCAAGATGGACAAATCTACTTCAATCGGTACGCCGATGGCTCATGGTGCCAAAATCGGACTTGATCCAGATGGAAAAGCTGTGGATCAAAAGACATATCGAGGAATGATCGGATCACTGATGTATCTCACAGCAAGTCGCCCGGATATAATGTTTTCTACATGCCTATGTGCCAGATTTCAAACCAAGCCTAAAGAATCTCATCTGCTAGCAGTCAAGCGCATATTTAGATATATCAAGGGAACTCCTTACTTAGGTTTATAGTATCCTAAAAGTTCTAAATATAAATTGATTGCTTATTCTGATGCAGTTTTTGGCGGTAATCAGTTGGACCGGAAGAGTACTTCAGGTCATTTTCAGTTTTTGGGTTACAGACTGATAAGCTAGGCGTCGAAGAAGCAGAACTGTGTTTCTATCTCGACTGCAGAGGCAGAATATGTCGCCGCAGCTAGTTGTTGCGCTCAAGTCCTATGGATGAAGACACAACTACGGGATTATGGGATGCTGTACAAAACAGTGCCAATATATTGTGACAGCAAGTCCCAATTGCCATTTCAGTCAATCCGGTCCAGCACACTAAGACCAAGCACATAGATATGCGGTACCATTTCATAAAGCATCATGTGGAAGAAGGTACTATTGAATTATATTTTGTGCCAACTGAATATCAACTTGCTGATATCTTTACAAAAGCCTTAGATGAAAAACGTTTCAATTTTTTGCTTTCAAAATTAGGCATGTTGAATTTAAAAGTTTAAATCTTTACATATTTTATTCTATAAAGTAAAATTTTACAGATTTTCTTTCTTTTGAATAAAATGTATGTCTAGGATCTTTTACAAGTTCTTTGTTTATATTAACGTTTTATATGTTCAACTTTAAAGTCTTACAAAAGTCAAAAAATCAGCAACATGTTTGTAGCTTTTGATACTGCTTTAAAGATATGTGATTCGGAATTTTTATAGTTTACTTTGCTTAGACTACCTAAATAATCAGAATTATAGATCGGAATGAAAATATGGGCTAAGCATTTAGACGTTGATCTGAGTGATTGAGATGAATAATAAATTCTTAAAATACAGAAATGTCTGAGTTTAAAAGTTTGTACCTGTGACCTTTCTGGTTTGGGAAAGTAAGTTCCGTGGGATGCTCGTCATCTGGTCCTTTAAGGTCAATTGATCTGGGAGTGATCGAACCCAAATCCTTCTATAGAATCAGATCGAAAGTCATGTTCTACTGGTATAAATGGGTTTAGGATATGTCGATGTAGTCTTTCTGATCCGGGAAAGTAAGTTCCAAGGGGTGCTTGACACCTAGTCCCCTAAGGCCAACTGGTCTGGGAGTGGCTGACCCAAATCCTGTAATAGGGTCAGATAGAAAGTTACGTTTACGACATGTTCTTTACTTAATGAACTCTTTGATGAAAAGATGCCAAAGTGCACAACGCTTAAAAGATGCCAAAGAGCACACTCATGTGAAGATGTCAATGTGCACACTGCTAAAAAGATGCCAATGTGCACACATCTCATGATACTTGGTGATATGTTTGAGTTTTGATAAACCTGTAAATTTGTGAAAATCTTTATTTTTGATGGCTTAGTGTTAGTACATGCAAAGTTTTCTATAATAATTTTAGAACTGCATTTTTCTTGAAGCTAATTGAAGTTCACATGCAAGCACACTGAATAGACAGATGGAAGTTTTTGAAACTGAACATGTCTTAACTCGATATGCAATTATACTTGTTCTTGCATCCAACAACATATGCTTGATTTCAACTGATTGATAAATCTGTGAAATTTTAATGAGTAGATTTTAATTTGTTTAGTGTTTAAAATTTTATATGTTCAGTTGTTTCAAAATTTATATTCAGTATCATTTTCTGTTTACACTGATGTTTATATGGTTGTGTATCCATATTTTTGTTAAATGGTCTGTGCATATTTCGAGGGGGAGAGCCAATCTGAAAAGATAAATGAACTAGTCTGTTTTTGAGGGGGAGTGAACCAAGCTGATAAATTACTTGTCGGTCCACAACAATACTATGTTTATATCAAGTTCTTGAGATTAACAACACATAAAGATTACCAACCTGTATTGATTAATAACAATGGTTACAAGGTTTGATCTTTGAAGCTCTCTTGTGTTCTCTCTAGTTTTACACCTTTTGTGTGTGTTTGTATATGATCTGATCTGATTGTGTTTGATAGAGAGATTTAGAGATATCTAATCTAAAGTGTGTCTTACACACTACCTACAACTTGCAACAACAAGTTGCATTATAAAACAATAAAACTAATTTAATATCTAACATTTAGATATTCTATCTAACTAACTAACTTAGATAATAACTAACTAAGTTAACTTTATCTAACTATGATAAACTAGATCTAATATCTATTAGAAATAGATATTTAAACTAAGTTAACTAATATAATAAACAAACAATTACATTGACATTTATTACAAACGACATAGACTTTAATATTGAGAGTCGACATTTCGGCTTTAGCTTCAGATTACGATCTTCAGATTGGATGATCTTGAATCCAATGAGACTGTGTCTTAACAATCTCCCCCTTTGGATCAAGATCATTACGAAAATGATTTTAGCAATTCAGTCTTCTTGTTCAGCTCAGAAGATGCAATCTCTTTCTCTAGCTCTTAAATCAGCATGTCTTCAATCTACTTTCTTTAGAAGAATTCAGTCTTTGACGTGATTCTTGAAACATGTGATCTTTGCCATTTCTTGTGTAGTCATTCTCCCCCTTTTGATGTTAAGTGCAACGACTTCATCAAAATTATTTGTAAGAAATGTCTATCTTGCGGTTAGAGCCCCTGATCCATCAATTCTAAAGATATTCATCCAGATCTTTTCAAATCCAGAAAAAATGGTCGTGTAACACCTGAATCAACTAATGAATCAGTTAACATGCCTGTCAGTAATAATAAGTCACTGTGTGTAACGAATACACGTTGGAAAGGAGCTGTTTGATGTTGACTCCCCCAGGGCTTCCATTTAATCATCGAAACACCACAAAGGTTATTTCTATAAACGTTATGACAAAGAAACTAATTCCTTGTGTGTTCGTGCTTGTGTTAGAAAGAATTAAGCACTTGATGATTGCTTAGTAGGCTCAAAATTGTGTAAACCACTGAGACAACAGTAAGTTAAACACAGACTCAATGTGCATGATTGAAGTGCGAAGGTGGGGCAGACTTCCTTCTTTTCAATATCCAGATTTCCAAATGAAAATCGGATAGCAAATGTGCTGCATCCCCTTTGAAAATGTGAAACACTTTCTTGTTGAGAAGAAAATAAGTAGATGGTGAGGTTTGATCAAGAGTTGGCATGGGCTAGTTGCCTGTTTCAATAATGATCACCAAAGAATTGTGAATCACTAGAATGGTGGCTACCCGACTCAGAAAAAGTTGGTGTAGAGTTGTGATATTCTTTTAACTCTGTTCTCACACGCTCTTTCTTTTAAACGTTTTGCTTTCTCTAATCACACTCATTTCTTTTTGTTTTTTGCACACTCAATCACTAAGGATTAACTTCGTGGGTAGAAATCACTGGTTAAGGTGATTCCATAGAAGTTGTGTTAATACCTAGCACAATGATTCTTTGTTTTCCTATGATGCACGTGATGCTTAGATTGGTTTAACTATTTCAGTTAAAGTACAATTTAGATCTTTGAAAACATTTAAAATTCCATTCCCAAAATATAAAATCTGTTGAAAACTCGGGAAGTGGTTTGAACATTAAAAACAATGTTTTCAAATGATTGAAAGTTGTCCTTCTTTCAACCATATATGAGATTAAGATAAAGGATTATACCTTAACGTGAGATCTTACATCTCATGAAGCTAAGCTTAAAGTCATAAACATATGAAGTTGTAAGCTTCTCTCAAAAATCCTGCAAAAGTCTTATGTCAAGTCAAAGTAAAATTTATTCACTTAAAATGAAAAGACAAAAAGCAGTAAAACTTTTTAAAGTATGAGTTCTGATCAGAAATAATCAAAAATCATATCCGTACTCCCCTTTTTGTCTTGTAGAGCTCCCCCTAAATTCTTGCATTAAAAAAAATTTGGCATTAAAAGGTACATGCAGAATTTTATGAGCTCCCCTTCGAAGTAATATTGACCACTTGTCAATTTCTTCTCATTCTCCCCCTTGGATCATGAACAGAATGTAGAAGTGCAGATATCAATCAGAGTGAAGAATGAAGAAATGTTGAAAAAGTATACAATTTAGAAAACTTTTATAGGTAACTACTGATTAGATTTTAAGATTTAACATACCAAGCTTAGAGACAAGAAAGTTGAACCTCTTTTCGTCTAAGGGTTTGGTGAACAAATCGGCAAGTTGATAATCAGTTTTTACAAAGAAAAATTCAATTGTTCCTTTTTCAACATGATCTTTAATAAAATGATACCTGACGTCTATGTGCTTTGTCTTGGTGTGTTGAACAGGATTCGCTGATATTGCGATGGCGCTCTTGGAGTCATAGTATATCGGGATCTTGTTGAAGTGGAAACCGTAGTCGCGCAGTTGAGTTCTCATCCATAAGACCTGAGAACAGTAGCTAGCAGCAGCTACATATTCTGCTTCGGCCGTGGAGGTTGAAACACAAAGTTATTCTTCGATGCCCAACTTACGAGTTTGTCATCGAGGAACTGTACATGTCCCGACGTGCTCTTCCTGTATAACATACAACCTGCATGATCTGCATCTGTGTAGGCTGTTAGTTCAAAACTAGTATCTTTAGGATACCACAGACCAAGATCTGCAGTGCCCTTTAGATACCTAAATATGCGTTTCACAGCAGACATATGGATTTCTTTATGATTGGCCTGATATCTTGCACATAAGCATGTTGAGAACATTATATCTGGTCTACCAGAAGTAAGATACATTAAAGAACCTATCATCCCTCTATAAGTCCTAATATCAACAGCCTTTCCTGAAGGATCGGTACCAATCTTAGTACTTGGTGCCATTGGGGTACCAATCGGTTTTGAATTTTCCATTTGGAACTTCCGAAGAATATCCCTAATGTATTTTGATTGATTGATAAAAATACCCGATGAAAATTGTTTTACTTGTAAACCAAGAAAGAAATTCATCTCTCCCATCAAATTCATCTGAAATCTAGACACCATAAGGTTTGCAAAATTCTTATAGTACTTCGGATTTGTAGAACCAAAGATAATATCATCTACATAGATTTGAATTAAAATGATATCGCCTTTTTCCTTTTTGATAAACAAAGTGGTATCCAACGTACCTTTTGAAAACCCAGATTTGACTAGAAAAGTGGAAAGGACATCATACAAGGCTCGAGGTGCTTGTTTCAGACCGTAGAGTGCTTTGTCGAGAATGTATACGTGATTCGGCTTCTCTTGATTGACAAAACCTTCTGGCTGAGAGACGTAGACTTCCTCCTTCAGAATTCCATTCAGGAATGCTGTCTTCACGTCCATTTGAAAGACCGTGAAGTTCTTATGGGCTGCGTAGGCTAAAAACATTTTGATTGCCTCTAATCGCACCACAGGAGCATATGTTTCATCATAGTCAATTCCTTCATCTTGTCTGTATCCTTTGGCTACTAGTCTTGCCTTGTTTCGGATAACGGTACCATCTTCGTCTTTCTTTATCTTGAAAACCCATTTCGTACATATAATGGTTTTACCTTTAGGCTTTGGTACGAGTCTCCAGACTTGAAGTGCATCGAACTGATTTAGCTCTTCTTGCATTAAGATCACCCATTCTGGATCAGCAAGTGCCTCTGATACGCGTGTTGGCTCAAACTTGCTCAGAAAGGAGTCATGCATGCACATGTTCATTGATGCTGACCTAGTTTGCACCGGTTTTGATGGATCACCAATAATCTGGCTTAGCGGGTGCTCTTTGGTCCATTTATGTTCATGAGGCAGTGGATTAGATGATTGTATGTCAAATGTATCATCTACAAATCCATTTGTACCTTCTTCTGATTGTTCAGGAGGATTGATGATTGCAGTTGAAGTGATAGGTCCAGAAGGCTCAGCAGGAACAGCTTGATCTAGCTGTAGATTGATCTGAATAGTATCTCTTACTGTTTCAGCTACTTCTGTCTCTTTATCATTTGTCACTTCTTCAACTGTTGGAGTCGGCATTTGAATTGTAATTTCTTGTTGAATCGGGGCGTTTGATTCAATAGGAACATCTGAACTGGTTGGATGAGTAGTCGTTAAGTCTTCCATCCTGTCAACCACAACAGATTTCTTTACATTAGATCCAAGAAATTCATCATAAAACAATTCAAATAATAAATCTAAATCAGATAAATGGTTAGTAGAAGTTGATGCTTCATCTGATTTATTCTGTTGAGACGCAGGTTCTGGACTGAGTTGCCCAGAAGCTAGTACTCCGGTTATAACGGGTTCTGAACGTTGTTGTTCGGAAGCCATCTCTTCATCAAACGAGACGTTGATGTTTTCAATCACCGTCTTTGACTTCTTTAGATAAACACGGAATGCAGTTGATATCGAGGAATAACCAATGAAGATGCCTTCGTCCGCCTTAGCACTGAACTTATTTAGACTATCCCTATCGTTTAGAACGAAACACTTACACCCAAATATATGGAAGTATTTGATTTTCGGTGTTCAGTTGTTGATTAACGCATAAGGAGTCTTCTTGAATCTTCGATGTACCATGGAACGATTCTGTGTGTAGCACACGATCGAAACATCTTCTGCCCACAAAAAGAGAGGTAAGTCAGAGTGACTTAGCATAGTACAAGCAGCCTCGACTAGCGTTCGATTTCTTCTTTCAACCACTCCATTTTGTTGAGGCGTACGAGCAGCAGAGTATTGATGTGAAATCCCGACAGATTCGAGATATTCTTCAACTTTATTGTTCTTGAACTCTGTGCCATTGTCTGTTCGTAGAAACCTGACCGATTTCTGTAGATTCACCTGGGTCGTCTTTAGGAATGTGATGAGAATATCTGGTGTCTCATCCCTTGAACATAGAAACTTGACCCATGTGTATCGCGAGTAATCGTCCACGATCACGAGTATATACTTCTTTCCGCCAAGACTCTGAGTTCGCATTGGACCACAGAGATCCATATGCAATAACTCTAACGGAGCGCTTGTACTTGGTTCAGGCTTTGGTTTATGAGGTGCCCTCTTCATCTTGCCCTTTTCACAAGCTGCACAAAGATGTTCTCTTTCATATTTGAGCTCTGGAAGTCCTTTGACGAGCTTTCCACTGACCAGATTGTTGATGTACCTGAAGTTGAGGTGAGAGAGCCTTCGATGCCATAACCAACTTTGTTGCATCGATGATTTCGTCATTAGACAAACTTGCTTATCAGTCTGGACATTTGATAAATTGATTGTGTATAGGTCTGATTGTCGTGTACCAACCAAGAGTTCTTCGCCTTCTTTATTGCGAACGGAACATCTCTTGGCTTTGAAGTTGACCTCCAAGTCTTTGTCACAGAACTGGCCTATACTGAACAAGTTGTGTCGTAAACCTTCTACATAGCTCACCTTCTTGATAGTGATATTTTCATGTTGTACATCACCATATCCCATGATTGGAGAAAACTGGTTGTTGCCGAATCTGACTGTTCCGTAGTATTTGTCTTTAAAATTGGATAGCATCTCTTTTTGCCCTGTCATGTGCTTTGAACATCCGCTGTCCAAGAACCATGTATGACTAGTCTGCATAAGATAAATTTCAAATTTAGATCTTCATACGACAACATTGGAATATTCACTTTGATTATCGAAGTGCGGGTCTTGAATTGATTTGTTCAAAAGCCTATTTTGACTTTGATGTTCGGTTTTTGAACTGTCAGGATCGAATTCTCAACAAGAATTAATTCTCAGAAACAATATCAAAGAAATTTGCAGAATAACACTTTGATATTTAATCAAACAGAAAATCAAAAGAGAATATAATTAACAAACTGTAAACTTGTATTGAATGCTTTGAAGTTACAAGATTACTCACTCAACCTCAATATTGATGAACAGGCTCACCAATACGAATTCTACTTCTCTAGAATTAGGATCTATGCCTTGAGGTTGATTTTCTCTCTAAAAGAATGAATTACAAAAGTTAACTCATTATTCTAAACTATACACTATATATACTGAATACAAAGATAATTACAATAAATAAAATATCTTCAGTATATCTTCCATGTATATCTCTAAGCTTCCATGTATATCCTTTCATACGAATCTTCATCATATAAGCAGTATTAATCTTCAGCAGCATTAACTTCCTTCTAGCAGCATTAACTACTAAGCAGCACTAACCACTAGCAGTACTAACTAGCTAAGCAGTACTAACTTTGTTCAAACAACACTAACTATGACTAGCAGTATTAATAGTACTAGCAGTAGTAACACTCAGCAGTATTAACCTTTAAGTCTTCTAGCAGTAGTAACTTTGAACCAGCAACATTAACCATACTTGAAGAATTCTTCAGTTCCCAACAATCTCCCCCTAACTTGACTTTTAAGAAAAGAAGTAAAGTTCTTCAAATGTTCTTCAAGATGCTTTCAACACCTCAATTCATACTCCTAGATTAGGATCCAAACCCAAACTTTGATTAATGATTCTGCTAACCACAATCTTTGCCATTTCTGAATCTTTTGAACATGTAAGCTTTGCATTCAACATTGCTTGTAATTTGGCCTTGCTGTGATCATAGATTTTATCAACTAAGTAGTACTCATGATAAGCTCTGTCCACAGTGATGACATAGACTCCACACCTTTCAAATATCATCCAGTTTTCTATTCTTTGGAATTTATTCTGTAGATGCAAATCTCTGATCACATGTAGAACTTTGCTAGGGTCAAACATCATGCATAAGTACTCCATAGCTAATCTGATTAAGCTCATTCCTTCTCCTTTCAGTTCCTTTTCATATATCTCCAACCCAACTTTAAACATCTCTTCTAAATCTGATCTTGAACAACTTCTTATGAGTCTACCCCAAGTAGAGTACACTTCATATAGATCTCCCATTCTCTTAAGCCTGAAGTATTTCTTCCTTTGATCTTCCAAAATATCCCAAAAGATAACTTCTGGAGCTTTCATAGAGATGGGATCAACTGAAACTGGTTCATCAGCTGTTGTAGTCATATAAAAATCAAGATTATATTGCTTATTGGATTGTTCTGGGTTCTTTACAGATTCAGTTGTAGAAGTAACTGAAGGTTCTGCTGTTTCTGCTGTTTCTTCAACTCTTGGCCTTTTGTTCTGCTTCTTAGAGGCAATTGACTTCACCCTCTTCCCAGATGTAGCTTCTATACCAACATTTCCAGGTTCTTCCTTCTTCTCTTCTGCTTCTTCTTTGGAAGGTGTGGTTTCCTCAGGGAATGGTTGTTGGATGTTGAGATCATGTCTCTCTTTCATCCTTCTCTCAGCCTCCTCCCTTTGTACTGAATCCCCTTGAAGCTTGGCCATTTCCTTGTTATACAACTCTTCAATCTGAGAGAATGCCATGTGGGTAAAAATCTCCCCCTTAACACCAATTGCACCTTTCAGGAAGTTTATCATTTTTCTTCTTTCCTGATTGGCCAAAAATGTCTTGGAGGGTTGTCTCTTTTGCTTTTTGAATGGCATTCTTTGATTAAAAACTTTCACAGAGCTTTTCTTGGCTTGAGCTGCTTCTTTGATGCTTTTCTGATATTTCTTGGCTTGAGCTGCTTCTTTGATGCTTTTCTGATATTCTGCATTCAACTTTCTAGCCATGATCTTTGCAAGCTCTCTATCCTTCTCTGATTGAAGTTGTTCTTCTTTTTCCATTTCAGCCTGAAGTAGCTTTGCCATCTCCTCATCCATTTCAATCTGACTCCTCTTCTTTGAAGGTTGTTCAGGTTCAATCATCTTTCCTTTTCCTTTTATATCCTCCTTCATTTTCTTCTTTTGAGGTTCTCCTTCATTGATGACCACTCCTTTGGCCTTTTGAGTAGCCTTAGGAGTGTCATTCTTTGCTTTTACTAAAGTCTCTGCTATCTCCATTTCTTCCACAGAGAGCCCTATTTCTGCTGCTTCAGTTTCTGCTGCTACTTTTACTTCAGCAGCAGTAACTGTTTCTGTTTCCATCTCTTCCTCTGTCTCCCCCTCAACTTCAACTTTCTTTTCAACAGTTTCCCCTTCATGCTTCTCCCCCTTGTTGAAAGAATCTTGAAATTTGTCCCTCTTTTTGAGTACAAACTGTTTCCTTCTTTTCTTTTGAACCAGCCTGGTCACCATCTTCTTCAATTTTTCAATTTGGACTTGTTGTGACAGGATCACCAGCTTCATCTCCTCTATTTCTTTTCCTTGTTTCAGAACATCTAGGTTGATGTTACCCATTGCCTCCATCAATTCATCATAGTTATATCTGTCCTCACCTTCTCCAGGAGTGTTACCCCCTATTGAAGGATCATTGGATCTTTTAGTAGTGGAAGTCTTCTGCCTAGCAGAAGCACTATCCACCCCTGTGGTTTCTTGGCACCAGGGACCTTCAAATGATTGCTCATTCAAAGTTGCCATGGGGGAGGTCTTATTGATGTTACCACTTTCCTCCTCTGTGCTAGCAGGAGTAGTGGCAGCCTCATCACCTATATGCTCTACCTCCTCCTCAGAGAGCACCTCCTTTGGGTTGGGAGACACCCTTGTGGTTTCCCTTTGGATATTCTCTAGGGGAGAATTCTCCCTTAGAGGGCTTATAGGCTTAGTGGGTAATGGTACAAGAAGGGAAGGAGCCTTCTTTACCTGTTTTCTCTTGTAAGTTTGGGTGATAGGAGAGGTTGGTTTTTCAAGAAGGGACTGGGGAATTGATTTTGAGAGGGAAGGTTGGGCTTGGCTAGCAGTGGGTTGGTCTAATGGGGGCCTTGACCCTGCTGCCATACCTTCATTGGTTTGGGACACCACCATCATTGTAGAGAACAATGGGGTGTCAACTCCTTCAGAGTCCCCAGCAGATCTTCTCATATTTGAGAAAACCTTGCCTTTGGGGGGTTTAGGTACATATACCCCAACAGGTTGAGGTATATCCGTCAATTCATGAGTAATAACTTCTTGAACAAACCTGGGATACATAAAGAAGCTCTTTTTGTTTCCCATGTTTGAGACAAGATCACTGAAAATCATTTTAGAAAAATTATACTTTCTGGCAGTGGCCAAGCACACTAATGCATAAGCAATAGTGCTGCTGAACTCACTCCATCCAGTAGTCTTTTTGGAGATACAATGCATAATAGTATGGACAAAGAAACGCCATTGGGGTGAAAATTTTGCTTTAGAGAATTTGAAAACTCCCAATGGGCCTCCATACCCCATTCTTGTAAGATTTGAAAACAGTTCATCGTTTGGGATAGAGGTTATACCAGAGGCATCGTCTAGACGTAGACTGATGCGAATAACCTCTTCAGTAACCGTTAGTGATTGATCACAGATTCTTGTCTTGATCATCTGCACACCATTCTCAACAACAATGGTTGCATTGGCCCAGAACTGCCTTTGATGCTCAATATAGATTGTAGGGGATACAATAAGAGCATGAGCAATGTGGCTTAACTTGAGGAAATCCACAATCTGATGAAATCCTGCAGCTTGCTTTGGCTTTTGTAGCATCGCAATCTCGTTGTGCTCGTCGATGAAAGTCATGGATGCCATTGATCTTAGTGAAAAGCTTGCCTGAAAACTTCGAACTTGAGAGAGAAAAGGTTTTGAGCGCAAGAGAACAGTATGCAAAGAGTCGTTATGAACTTTTAGGCGGGTAAAGAGTATTTATAGTATTCGGAATATAAGCAGTATTAACCTAGAGCAGTATTAACTACTAGCAGTATTAACTAACTAGCAGTATTAACTACTAGCAGTATTAACTGAAAGCAATATTAACCACTAGCAGTATTAACTGAAAGCAGTATTAACTGAAAGCAGTATTAACCACTAGCAGTATTAACTGAAAGCAGTATTAACCACTAGCAGTATTAACTGAAAGCAGTATTAACCACTAGCAGTATTAACTGAAAGCAGTATTAACCACTAGCAGTATTAACTGAAAGCAGTATTAACCACTAGCAGTATTAGCTAACTAGCAGTATTAACTACCTTACTCCTTTTAAACTTGCTAAACACTGAGTACTGCTATGCATATCCTGAAACAGAAGATTAGTAACTCCAAGAATAATATACAGATATAAAACCACTTTTTGAGAAGGGGATTATTCAGAGTTGATCATTCCCACACTTGTTACCAAGAAAGTGAATCTACCCACATCAAAAGCTTTAGTAAATAGATCAGCAAACTGATTATCAGTGTGAACTTTGACAACTTGAATAAGTTTCTTTTCATTACAATCTCTTATAAAGTGATACCTGATCTCAATGTGCTTTGTTTTTGAGTGCTTGACTGGATTATTCACAATGCTAATAGCACTGCTGTTGTCAATAAAGATTGGAGTGTGTAGAAAGTTACCCCATAATCCAACATTTGATTCTGAATCCATAAGACTTGAGAACAGCAACTTGCAGCTGCTATGTACTCTACCTCTGTTGTAGATGTGGATACTGTGGTTTGTTTCTTGCACTGCCATGAGACTAGTCTAGCACCCAAAAACTGACATCCTCCAGAAGTAGATTTTCTGTCCAAGTTTGCCCCACCTAGATCACTGTCTGAGTATGCTATTAGGTCAAAAGGTGAGTTATGAGGATACCAAGGTCCCAATCTGGGTTGCCCTTTGAGATATCTGAATATCCTCTTAACAGCTTGAAAGTGAGATTGCTTTGGCCTAACTTGAAATCTTGCACATACACAGACTGGAAACATTATATCTAGCCTTGATGCTGTGAGATACATGAGAGAGCCAATCATGGATCTATAATGATGCACATCCATATCCTCCCCCTCAAGATCTGCTGTGATCTGCTTGTGTGTTTCCATAGGTGTGCTGGCAGGTTTTGATTCTGAGAAACCAAACTTGGTTAGAATATCCTGCACATACTTGGATTGACAGATGAAAATGCCATCTGACTTCTGTTGAATTTGGAGTCCAAGGAAGAAAGTAAGTTCCCCCATGGAACTCATTTTGAACCTTTGATGCATTAAATCCTCAAACTCCTTGCACATGTTGTTTCTTGTAGATCCAAAGATAATGTCATCAACATAGATTTGGACCAACAAGATATCCTTCTTCTTTCTTTTGATAAATAGAGTCTTATCAATGACTCCTCTTTCAAAGTCATTTGCCAAGAGATAGGATGACAGAGTGTCATACCATGCTCTTGGGGCTTGATGTAGTCCATAAAGTGCTTTCTTTAATTTGTATACCCTGTCTGGATAGCTTGGGTTTTCAAACCCTGGTGGTTGACAGACATATACTTCTTCTTCAATTGACCCATAGAGAAAGGCACTATTTACATCCATTTGATAGACTTTGAAGTTCATGTAAGAAGCATAGGCTAGGAATAGTCTGATTGCTTCTATTCTAGCCACAGGTGCAAACACTTCTTCATAATCTATACCCTCTTCTTGAGTATATCCCTGAGCTACCAGCCTTGCTTTGTTCCTTATGACAATACCTCTTTCATCTCTCTTGTTTCTGAAAATCCATTTTGTGCCAATTGCTCTGTGACCTTTAGGAAGGTCTACCAGATCCCATACATCTTGTAGCTTGAACTGTAGCAGTTCCTCTTGCATTGCTTCTATCCAGCTAGATTCTTTCATAGCATCATGTGCCTTTTTAGGCTCAAGCTGTGATAGAAAACAAGAAAGCACTGTATGCTGTTGATCTTGCATTTCCTGAAGCCTGCTTTGATGTCTAGTCATCATAGGAGAAGAGATATCTCCTATTACCAGCTGTGGAGGATGATTCTTTTGAACTCTGGTGTTATGACTAGGTTCTTCATTCAGTCCAGCCTCAAGATTAGATTCATGCAACTCAACTGAAATGTTTTCAGATGCCACTTCATTATTTTCTTGAGTCTCCTCATCTCTAGTGTCTTCTTCACTCTGACTTGGTCCAGTAAATGATTCCTTTTCACAGTCTTCAACAGAATTTACTGTGGGTATGGGAAAAATCACAGATTTAGATATACTTTCTTGAACTTGTGTGATCCCTGATCCTCCACTTCCTGTTCCTGTATACTCATTACTTTGGTGACATTACCTTTTCCACTTATCTTACCACCAGTAAGATTGTCTCCAAATGCAACATGTCCTCCATTGATATGCTTGAAATCCTGAAGGCATGACATGTTGCCTGTCATGTGCCTAGAGCAACCACTATCAACATGCCAAATGCTCTTTCCCTTGAGCTGTTGGTTGCCCTGCACATTAGATAAATCAATTAGTATGAATTAGGAACCCAAGCCAAAGTGGTCTTGGGTACCCCTTTCTCATCAAAATACTTGCATTCTTTCTTGACAAGATTTTTGAACTTTAACTCCTCATTCTTGGAGTACTTTGTTACAATAATAGGCTTGGAACTATGTTTGCTAGAATCAGTACTAGTTTTAGAAGTACTAACTGCCTTGACAGCACTTGCATGCTTAGCAGTACTAACCTTGTTAGAAGTAGTAACTGTGTTAGCAGCAGTAACTGTGTTGGCAGTATTAACCTTTGAAGAGGTATTAACAGTATTAGCAGCATTAATATTTTCAGCAGTACTAACACTGTTAGCAGTAGTAACTGTGATAGCAGTACTAATATTGTTAGCAGTACTAACACTGTTAGTACTTCTAGGTACCCACATTTTGACACTTTCTTTTAAAAACTTTTTCTTTAAAGTGCCTTTACTTTCAATAGATTTATTTATCACATGTTTCTTTCCAGCCTTCCTATAACCAACAGATTTTTGCACAAATCTGTGAAAGTTCATCTATTGGTTAATAGGGTTAAAGTAACAATACTTAGCCAAATGATTCAACTTGCCACATATAAAACAAGGTTTTGGTCTATTGATTTTATTCAGATCAACTCCTTGTTTCTGAGCCCATTGATTATTCCAGTTTCTTTGATTTCCTCTTTTTAAACCAGAATTTAGGCTCTTGGCTTTATTGCAATCACACTGTTTACAAGATCCAGGATTCACAACTGTGGTTTGTTTGTAATGGACCTTGTTATCATTTCCTTTAGTCTTCTCTATCTCTTTGGACTTGACCCAGATTTTCCCACATCCCTCATTGGTGATAATATTGTTTTCTAATGGTATCTTTTTACTCACATTATTATCCCTGTTCTCACTGGCTCCTTTCTCAGTCAAATCCTTAACTACTACCTCATCCAAAGGATCTATCTTAAAAGCTTCTTCAGACAAGTCCTTTTTCTCCTTAGTTTCTAACAAGTCTGATGTAGGAGAAATATAGTTGTTATTGTAAGGAGGGGGTGTATTGTTGTATCAAATACCAGGCTTCATCTTATCATGTATCTGAGCCTTTAGAAGAGAGTCCATTGCTTTTGAAGCATAGGAAAACTTGTCTATGTCAAGCTTAACTTTTGACAGTTCCTCTTTCAGTCTATCATTCTCTTCTAAGGACTTAGACAGTTTGGTTTCTAACTCATTCTTTTCCCACTTCCAATAGTTTGTGTCATAAGAGTGTTGAAGTTCATTAGCTTGAAAGCCTTTGATTTTCTCTTCAAATCTCTCTACTATTAACACATAATCTCTTCTGTCTTTTTCTAATCTTTTGAGATCATCACACATACTTTGATTGTGATCCCTGTATCTTGTAACAGTGTCAATGCAAGATTTAGTACAAAGATTAGAACTTACCTCAGTAGGGAGATCAGACACTTCTGCCATAAGAGCTTGGTTCTGAATGGCTTCCTCAGCTTGATCACTCCAGTCAAATCCCATTCCTTGTTGAGAAACAAGGGCTTGAGCAGGATTCTTGTTCTGATTGTATCCTCCATTCTGAGCTTGTTGGTGGTTATTGTTTGGAACAGCACTCCTGCATTCTCTAGCAAAGTGTTCTTTCTTGTGACACTTATAACATTCCACCTTGGTTTTGTCAAAACCAGCTCCATCTTCTCTTCTTTGAGAGAAGTTATTTCTTCCAGTTCTTTTAATGAACTTTTTCACCCTCATGGATAACATGGCCATCTGCCATTTAATATCCATCTCCTCCAGATCATCAGGGTGAATTTGATCAAGATCATCATTAATCAGAGAATTGCTGCTATGACTGGACAAAAAGGCTTCAAAGATAGTTTCAGTGCCTTTTTCTGAACTTACTCCACTGGCAGTACTAACTGCTTCAGGGTTGGCAGTAGTATCAGTGGATGCTGAAAGAAGTGCAACATTGTGAATATAACCAGAGGGCTTCTTCTTGATTTCTACCTCAGTTTCAAAAACTCTTAGATCATTGTATAGATCATCAAGTTCTTTCTCTTCCAGATTATCACTCTGTCTATATGATACAGTGTACATAGTCCATTCATCCCCAAGAGATCTGAGGAACTTTCTGTTGATATCATCTTGTTCCATCTTCACCCCTACAGTAGCCAGTTCACCTATGAGTTTATTGAACCTGTCAAAAGTTTGAGTCATAGACTCATTCTTTGTGGAAGTGAAGTTCTCATACTGCTGCTTTAGAACATCTCTTTGATTTCTTTTGATGCTCTTAGTTCCAGCAAATCTTTTCTCTAAAGCATTCCAGAGAATCTGAGCATCAGTGCAGTTGCAAAATTGATGCTGATATTCATTGGGAATGGCCAAGAGCAGAGTGCTCAAGGCCTTCATCTCTGTCTGTCTGATCTTCCTCTCACCATCTGTCTTTGGTGGAGGTCTTTTCCCATCTGGTCCTATCCTTCCAGCTTCAGAAGGACCATTCTCAATGATATCCCACATTGAGTAGTCAGTGAGAAGAATATATTGTCTGATTCTGATCTTCCACATGTCAAACTCACTTGGTTTGAGCATTGGAACCTTAGAAACCAAAGTACTGCTTGATTCTGTAAGATTTTCCATGATGAATAACTGTTTCTGAGAGAGTTAGGCTCTGATACCACTTGTCAGGATCGAATTCTCAACAAGAATTAATTCTCAGAAACAATATCAAAGAAGTTTGCGGAATAACACTTTGATATTTAATCAAACAGAAAATCAAAACAGAATATAATCTACAAACTGTAAACTTGTATTGAATGCTTTGAAGTTACAAGATTACTCACTCAACCTCAATATTGATGAACAGGCTCACCAATACGAATTCTACTTCTCTAGAATTAGGATCTATGCCTTGAGGTTGATTTTCTCTCTAAAAGAATGAATTACAAAAGTTAACTCATTATTCTAAACTATACACTATATATACTGAATACAAAGATAATTACAATAAATAAAATATCTTCAGTATATCTTCCATGTATATCTCTAAGCTTCCATGTATATCCTTTCATACGAATCTTCATCATATAAGCAGTATTAATCTTCAGCAGCATTAACTTCCTTCTAGCAGCATTAACTACTAAGCAGCACTAACCACTAGCAGTACTAACTAGCTAAGCAGTACTAACTTTGTTCAAGCAGCACTAACTATGACTAGCAGTATTAATAGTACTAGCAGTAGTAACACTCAGCAGTATTAACCTTTAAGTCTTCTAGCAGTAGTAACTTTGAACCAGCAGCATTAACCATACTTGAAGAATTCTTCAGTTCCCAACATGAACTGCATTATCCAAAAACCTATTTTAACATTGAAGAACGAGTCCTGATCTGTACATAATCAGAAGTCGATTTCTCTTTAAGCTTTATGTGCCTGCAACACAGATTTAGTCTTAGGTACCCACTGGAATTTGGGTCCTGCTGTGTTAGCACAAAATTTTGGTACCCATTTCAAGTTGGGTCCTCTTTTCTTTTGAAATGTATTTGAAGAATTAGTATGAGATGAATGCACATGGTAATTGCCAAACCAAACTTCAGAATTTTACAAGAAATAGAGACATGTTTATCATAAATAGAAGACTTTCTGCTTTAGCTTCAGATTTCGATCTTCAGATTGGATGATATTGAATCCAATGAGACTGTGTCTTAACATTACTTCATGAACTGATCAGAATTTAAACAGGTAAGTATTTTCTGATATTTCTAAGCAAATGTTGATCTGATTTGATAAATTTTGTACATTTGTGTAGGGGGAGTAAAATAAGGTTGACAGGTAAATTTTTTGTATTTTTATTTTTTTTAGAATGTGATTTTTTAGTGAAATTTTTTTAGTAAGTGTTTTTTAGTATAAATAGGTTTTGCTGTGTTTCAATTTTCTTTTTCTCTCCGTTCATCTTTTTGAACGCACTCTTCACTATTCATCTTCCCTCTCACTACTGTCCATCTGTGCCGATCTTCTTCTTTGATTTCAGATTTTTGTTTTGATCATGTTTGTGTTCCCTTTTACTTTTACTTTGTCTAGTTCTGTTGTTTTTGATTTACATTGTCTGATTTTTGATCTCTTTATCGATTGCTTCCTGAGTTTATCGTACTTTTACTATTCATCATGTCTAAAATTCTCAGATTCGAGTTTTTTTTGCTCAAAATTGAGTATTGGGTTTTGATTAGACTTGTATTTCGAACCTCAGGTATGTTTCTTACCCTCTATTTTGTTGATTATTAGATTTAATTTTGAGTTTTTTTTTATGTTTTTCGTATCATTCTTCCGAAAACCTAGGGTTTTCGTATCAAGAGGTTGGTACGCAAAGTAGTTGCATTTGCGTACCAACAGGATACGCGAAGTCCAGTTTGCGTATCCCGTTGGATACGCAAAGCATACTTTGCGTATCTAACTTGATACGCAAACGTCAGTGTTTTTGTGAGTTTGTTCAAGTTTAGATTGCGTAACACTTTGGGTACGCAAAGTATACTTCACGTAACCTTAGTGATACGCAAACCTTGTGTTGTCTAAGGGGTTGTTTGTTTTAAAAAAAAAACCTCTTAATGGCTCTTAAGTCTGAATCATTCAGACCTTTTTACACACCGCCTCTTATTAATCATAACTAAAATAAGACTTCAGACTTTAGACCTCTTAAAAAACAAACGACACCTAAGTGTTTGTGTTTTAGTTTGCGTAACACTTAGGATACGCAAAGTTCACTTTGCGTAACCTGTTGGATACGCAAAGTGTATTTTGCGTAACCTTTGTGATCCACAAACCTTCTGTTTTTGTGTTGAAAAAATTTTGCAGGTCTCATTTTCGTATCAAGTCCAATACGCAAAACTTAGTTTGCGTAGTCCTTTGCGTATCATGTTCAATGCGCAAACCTCCCTTTGCGTATCTAACTGGATGCGCAAACCAGACTTAGAAAATTTTTCAATTTTTCAGTTTTCTTACTTTATCTAAATTTTTTTTTTCGTTTGTGTTTTCCAGGTTTTTTTCTATGTCTTCTCATATCCATACTGATCCCATGATCCAAGACGAGAATGTCATTCTCGAGGATCCGTCTGATCAAGCATCACATGATACGCCGATGCCATCTGTTCCTTCGGTCCGGGCGAATCTATCTGCTTCACGTCGCACTCCGAACGACGTCTTTCCATCTTTGATGTACATCCTACCTTACAAGCCGAACAACTACTATGTGGATTTTGACAGAATCAAAATTCATCCGGTCATTCGTGCTATTCTCAGAGGTCATCCATTAGCACAGGCTCTTACATCATGTGCTGATGTTCCAGAGGTATACGTTCAACAGGCTTGGCACACTATTACCAAGAATAAACTGCTCGTCCTCACCGCTTTGATCTTCAAATTGATCAGTATGATTCCTTTCTTTCATACAAGCATCTTCGACTGATGCTGGAGCTTCCTGAGCCCAACTCAAGACCGGGCCGAACTTCATATGATAGCTTTCCGTCCGAAGAAGAAGTGTTTGAAGGAATTCGTAATCTCGGATATGTTGGTACCTTAAACAGAGTTCGTGATTTTGATAAGTCTAATCTTCCTCCTGTTTGGTATGCACTCTTCTCGGTGATTATCAGGTGCCTTACATCGAAACATTCTGGCACAGACAGTGCAAGTCTACTTTATCTTCGATTGTTCCATGAAGTCGTCTATGACTTGCATGTTGACTTCACGTTTATTTTCTGGACCGAACTCTCGGAGGTGGTGCATGACAAGCTTACCAACAAGAAGCGCAAGTTTATTCCATTCATCAGATTCTTGAAGCTGATCGTTAGAAGTGTTCTCAGAAGTAATCCAGCCATTCCTCGCAGGTTATCTTGGCCACAGATTCCAGATACAGAGATGCTTTATATTAAGAAACAGAAGAAGTCATTCACTTACTCCATGACTATTCCATACGCTTTAATAGCCAACTACGCCGACATGACTGATGAAAATGTCATAGAGTATTGCATGGAGAATGAATTTCTGGAGGATGCACAAGATGAGCCTTCTCATGACACTCAAGTTGCTGCTACTCAAGAGATTGAAGTTGAAATAGCTGGTTCTGACAAAGAAGTTGAAGTTGAAGCCGCTGTTGAACAAGAAGTTGAAGTAAATATTGCCGATCAAGAGGTTCAAGCAGCTGTTGCTACTCAACATATTGGTGATGTTCTTGCTTCTATTCTTTCTGAACCTACTGCTTCTATACATGATATTTCTGATTCTTCTGATGCTGCTATTGATGCTTCTACTGGTGATGGTGATCGAGATGTCGATATTGATGATGATTTTGTTAGAGATGAAAATGTGCATAATGATGATTCTGATAGTGATGGTGATGATGGTGATGATGGTGATGATGCTGATGATGTTGGTCAACCGAGTATTCGGATTTATGAAAGAAAGATCAGGACACCGGAAGTAGTTGTTTCAACAGAAGTTGTTTCTGAATATGATTCTGTTCCTATTAATCCTTCTGTTGCACGTCTTCAGTAGATGAATTGGATACAACATTTGATCAAGCCTTAGCTTCGGTACAAAGTCAAGCCCCAGCAATTTCGCTTGCGGCTATTCAGTCTACAACAGTTCCAGCAATAGAACTTTCTACTGATCAAGCTCGGGTTTCTTCCGACAAATTCTCTACTTTGAATGATGTCATTCGTCAGTTATCAGAGAGAATGGATGCAGAAAAGGAAGCACAAATTCAGAAGCTGAATACATTCTTCAAAGGCAAGATGCCTGAGATTGATCCGTCTCTTATTCCTCCAAAGATTCCCTTCAGAAAACCTACTAGAGTTATTATCAGAGATTCTTCGTCTGCAATAGTTTCTACAGCTTCTCCAATAGTTTCTCTACCGATTTCTGTTGGACTCCTCACATCAATTCCGTCTACTACAGCTTCCAGGTCTTCTTTGTATGATCTGCCTATTTCTGAATTAACTGATTTGTTGTATGCACATCTTCTTTCCATGTCTCCGCCAGAACATCAATATCAGGATCTGTTTTCTCTTCTGAGAAATTTCCAATCTACACTGCCTCAAGCGCCTTCATCTGATTCTGACAGGATTACAGTGTTATATGATGAATTCCATTCTTTTAGATCAGAAGTTCGAACTACTTTTGCAGATTTAAGGTCTTTCATGACTCAATCTTTTTCTGATCTTGCTAACTGGTTTGATAATCTTCAACAAAGCTGCAGAACAGAGGTCGGTCCGTCTCTTAAGCATCGACATGACCAAGATGATCCCGGTCATCAAGGCCATGAGGGGGAGATGGATAAGAGACCAAGAATGGAAGGAACTTCTTCAGAGAGAGCTAATCAAACTCAAGAAGAAGCGGTTGGTGGATCTGAACAGAATGCTGAAAATGTTGAAGATTACAACATTAATGACTTGGTGAATTTGTTGATTGATAGGGTTGATTCTTCTTCAATGTCTGATTTTATCAAAGTTTCTGAGCAGAACAAAGAGAAAAACTGGCAGATTATGGTCTATGAAGATCCAAACTTAGTTTCTAATCCAGTTGTTGTTGCTAATGCTGAAATTGTATCTGATATGAAATCTTTCTTTTCAAATATTATTGAAATTAATTCAGATGATGATGATGATTCTAAGTATGAAAAAGTCTGTAAAGTGAGGATAGAAGGTTGTGATGATATCATTATCATTTTTGATACAGAAGATGATTCAGTGTTCATGGATGCAAAAGATGAAGAAGAGGCAGAAATGTTATACAGTGATCTTCCTGCTCATGACGAGGTTCCAAAAACTGCTAAAGCTACATCTATTCCTGCTACTAGTTCAGCTCCGACTACCACTATTCCTTCAAGTTAATTTGAAGTTGGTCAGTCGTCAAGAGCACAAGTTGATGTTCCATCTTCTGATCCTGTGATTCCACCGTCTATTCTAGAAGAAGGACCAACTTTATCTAGACAATAGAGACATAGATGTTTGCAACAGAGGTACATGGCTTCAAGACTAAGAACAACTTTTCTAGAAGATACTAAGAGTAACATCTTTGTTTCTAGAAGAAGGCCAATTAACATCTATGCTATTCTTGGAGTAAAGAAAGAGTCATATGCCTATCAATATGAAAACTTAATGCTCATTAAGTGTCAGCGCAAAAGGAATAATATCGTTTCTTCTCCACACTTGATTGTTCGAGTCATCAGTGTCACAATCAACAAGTTTGTGAATATCTGATATCCTGACTTTGAAGTTGAAAGAAGAGACTGAAGGCGGTATAAATTCTCAGAGGCAGATTTCGCTGATCTTTCTATAGCTGACATTGAGTTCTTATATGACCATTTCATGAATCTCTATCATAGATCACAGGATGTTTCACAAGCTTTGTTCGTCATCAAAAGATTCATACGACGGCAAATCCGATTCTTCCGAGTTTTTGATTTCCAGATGGCCATCGAAAGTTTTCAGCCGGTTGTTAATCTTCTAAGGCCCAACCGAAGCTTGCCAAACTTAGAGTCTTATCCTCTTTTCACCATAGTTGAAGATCCATATGGAGTTGTTTACAAGAATGGCTCAAATGAAAAATGCTTTCTCAGATTTGAAGAAATTGCTCATTACTCTGATGGAACTTTAAAGATGATTAAGCTTCAGTTGGAGCACCATCTAAAGGAGGCTAAAAGAAGATTTTTGGAAACAAGAGTTAATGCTTTTCTGATTGATAATGATGAAATCCTACTTCTCTAGAAGACTTTAGATACAATTCAAGAGAAATTGAATTTCCGCTCCACTCTGCGACGTTTGGAAGTGTTAATCGGGCTGAATAGACTTCGTCAAAGAGAAGAGCGTCAGTGATTCTCCAAAGTCGCCTGGTTGGTCTATGCTGTTTTTGAAGATTGTTTTTGAAGACCACGACGCCAATGATTACTAAGGGGGAGATTGTTAGATCTGTTTTTATAGTAATCATTGTATTTATTTTCTAGCCTAGACTGTTCTTATTGATGTAATCTGTTTTGTTAAGGCTAGGGGTATTTAAGTCCCCTTAGTCCTTTGTTCTTGTAACTTTGGCACTCACATTTGAATAGATCTGTTTACTGTTGGCGTATATACTTTCTCTCTCTAAAGATTTAGAGATCTTGGACTTTCAATATTAATTAAAACAAAATCTAAATAATTGTACTTTAACCAACTTAAACCATAATAGGTTAAATACCCCAATATTAATATTTAATCTCAAAAATGAAACTTTTTAAAAGGTTGCTGATTTTTTTTAAGAACAATAACTCAAGGTCATCCAAAATAACCCAAAGTCAAGGTGCTAATTTGTAACTAACATTTTCTTTTTGACTAAATAAAACATTTAGTAAATTCAATGGCTGAAACTGACAAAACATTAAACCTGTTAAACTCACGGGAGAAGTACACCAATGATGAGCTGAGAAAAAGAAAAAAACGGTAACTCGCCAATAAACTGAAAAACCACTGTTAGGCCCCGTTTCTTCATTGTTTTTTATGATCCTTTTTGCAAAACTCTAGAAAATCATTTTCCTTAACCATAGGAATAAGAATAAAAGAAAACGATCCAGTATTGAGTCCCATTTTCTCATTTAAAAAAATGGGTTTTAAAATAAGTCGAAAATCAGTACAAAAACTCTAAATCGGACCTTGTAAATTAAAATCTGAGACATAAGGCAACCAAGTTTTGATAAATGACTTAAAAACGAAGCTATTGATATAAAGAACTCAAGATTTGGTTGAGTATTTTACCTCAAATCGTCAATAAACGGAGTTTTCATGCGGTGACTTTGAGCTCTGATTTCTCTCTCGTTTCTCCGTTTTTCTTAAAGCTTCTTTTACCTAAAATGAAAGGGAACATATGGACTACTTAAATCTGAAGTTCTTTGGCGTATTCGTTGACCCAATAAGCAAATAACAGACCTCAACGATCATCCATCGTTTTCATTTCTGAAAAATTGCAGATCTGATATATTTATAAAACCGGTCCCTCTAGAATGAGGAAGTTGTTGTGTGACACTACCTTGAACTATAAGATATTGGCATTCGGCCCCCTGACTTCAATAATTTTGCCAATTTTACACTTTTTACCCCTAATCTGACAATTTTTTTCTTCATTTTTAGTCCGATTGCATAATAACTCCTTTATTTATTTTTCACTTTCATTAAATGGCAAAATTGGCCCATTTTTTTTACATTTTTGGTCAAATAAAATAAAACACATTTTATTTTCTTTCCCTTTTTTTCTTTCTTTTCATATTTATTTATTTGCCCCATTTTGGGGTGGCACAAATCTCCCTTCCTTCTAGAAATTCCGTCCTCGGAAAATACTAGCTAGGTTGATGAGGATTGTGTTTTGTCCTTATATATTTTCTCGCTACCATGTCATTTCTGAACCTTAAGAATTATAATTTCAGCAAAACCATCACAAGTACCAAATATGTACTCTTATGCCTTTATTTTTTTTCATTTTACTGACCAATACTTCACAATCTCCTCTATATAACTGAGCATGTCATTAACCTCGACAACTTCCAAATTCTGGACAGCTGACTCTCTCTCATCTAAACATTTCCTCGAATTCGACACGTGAAGAGTGTTGATAAACTTAATTTATAACTCTATGGCTAACTTGGTTGATAGACTACTCCACTAACTCTTCGGTCCTACATGCTTTGAACTTTATTTACTTGTTCTATGCGACTGTGTTTTTTTTTCTTTCAAAGCGATGTTTTTAACATCATTCTTACATTGTCTAAAAGTTATTAGCATAACTCTCCATGTACTATGTATTTCTACTTTCCTCACATCATTACTTAACTCATACTCGTGACATATCTGACTAGTGTGCTTTTATGCATATGTTGGACAAATTCTTCTACATCACGTATTACTGTAGAAGTTATGCAACCACACCTTTTATGGCTGAAAATGAATAGATTAAACATATCGTGCCATAATAGAACATTGCTGGAAATATTCATCGAACGTGATGCACGATGAACGAGCATTACTCGAAATATTTTATCGAATGTGATGCCTAATGCTAATGTTCTTGTTGATGCCCTGATCCATACTTAATGCAGATAATGATAACTGATAGAGAAATTGATACTTACGTAATATTCATCTTAAACACTGTTGAGATATTACGGTAAAACTTATAGTGCATACGCTAACCCACTTGACCAACTCTCTATATAGTAGGGAACACGTGTTTCATTGCTTACTTCCCTTTCGCTTGAAGGATCTCAGATCAATGATTGCCTTATTTGTCTGAATTAGTACATATGCCCTCAGGTATGTGCTAGTCCTTACAGAGATTATAAGCTTGTCCCGACTTACTGTCACCGACTTGACGTCCCAACGTCCCCTTTTTTTCTTACATATTCTAGAACACCTTTTCAAATTCTTGCACATATTATCACTATGGGTGTGCCCAGGCACCAATATTTACATAATCCTTTTAACATTGTATTTCTCATACATTCCATGTTGGAACCCATGTTTTGTTCAAAAATCTACTAGATTTCATTTGAGTCTATTAGTAGAAACTCAAGGTGGTTAATCGTTCTTAATTTATTATGATTCTTCTATTGAAGAATCTTTTACTGAACTAATTGAGTCTGATCGCTCGAACTCAATATGATGTTTATCATCACAACTCACCATCTGATTAACTATGATCCTTATTTTCCTATCTGGATGACATTGTATTTCACCATCATAATTCTTCAACGATGCTAATCAACATCTATGGCTCATACTTTATCATTTCCCAATTGAACATAAGTTTTTAACTATCGCGATATGTGTATATAATACACTTTGAGTCTCTTGGTAATGTCTAGAAAACTAAGTGCAAATATCACGTTGCTAACTCTCTATCAAGTATTGGGTTAGTCTTCTCATTTTCTTACAATTGGATTGATGCGTAGGTGATAAATGTGCTTCAAAACATAAATATTAAGTCTAATTCATACTTCGAGGCATCAATGAAACTACAAAGCTTTCTAGTACTTCTGGTAACAATCAAATTTATACATAGTCTTACCTTTGCTTTTAATACCTGAAAGACTTATTGTTTCTAACTTCAATCCAATTTATTGGATTGTCTAGGTCAATACTAACATTAAAGTCTGAATTTTAGAGAACCCTGAGTGAATCATTGACAATAATATAGTAACCAAAATAAATTCTATTTCGATTACTAATCTTAGTTGCTTTAAATCTGACACAACCTCTAAGTTTGTTGCCTTTTACTTGGATGTCCTCTTGTCAACTACATCACCAAGAGAAATTGAAACTCTGCATCTGTAACTCATGTAAATTTTATTTTCTTACAATTTTTCTTCTTTAATAGTTGTGGGACCAACGTTTATTGTTATACATGCTTAGACTTATTTCTTGAATAACTGAGCATATTGTAAATAATAACTATAATAACTTATTTAAGTGTGGTTCACACATTACACTCACTAGGTTCATAATGATATTGTCATGTTTTGCAACCCAATTGGCATTACTTAAGTCCAACGACTTTAGACTAAAATTATATGAGCAAATGTTACCTCAAAGCATGTAACATTTAAGTTGATCTGAAACATTGAATCTGATGTCTAAAAGTTCTAAACAATTTGCTTTTAAGCATAATAACAAGGCTAGACACTTTCGAGATCTTGACTCTCTTGGCGTAATGTGTGGGTCATCTATTTATCTAAATCATCCATGTACATTGACCACAATATGTACAGTTTACTTAACTGCATTGAATAGACACGTGTACAGATGAACCCTCACGATACATGTACCATTTATGCATCCTTACAATACTCTGCCTTGACCACCGGTATCCTGGTACATGACCCTTCTTTCACATACCCAACATAAAATGCATATCTGAAAGCTAATGAAGACTGGAATTGTTAACTACAAATAGACTTATGAAATAACTTAAGTTCTGACTAAGGCAACTGGTGCTATTAAAATCATATTTGCCTTGCCATTTATAAATCTGAACATTACATGTCTTATTTTCGGGACCATTCCCATACTAGTTATTCTGTCGTATTATGCGCGACTTAATTCCAAGCACCTAGCGTGTATTCTTAACATCAATCATGTCTAAAAGAAGAAAATTATATATCAATTTATAACTTCATTTAAATGTACTGCATTGCAATGCAATGTCATACTGTACTTACATTAAGTTATATTTCATCTAACATGTGCTATACTGATAGTGATCTAGGTACGATACTGATAGTGATTCGTATCTAATGCTGATGCCTTATTCTTACACATAAAAGTTCAAGCTTAGGCTAAAGATAATAACTTATTTCTCTTGAACTACGGCTCTGATACCAACTTGTAACACCCATATTTTCGCCTTGAAAAGTGTTATATAATCTAAAACAATTCTCTAAAATACTCCAAAATAACGGCTAAAGTAAAATCATTTACAGCGGAAGACTTTAAAATAACAAATATGTAACTTAAATGCTAACTCATCCCATACCGAATTGCGTTACAATATTTATTCATAACAGATGCCTGAACATAAATATTGAACTTATATGGACTACGCAAGTCTCTATGTGTGCACTTTTCGTTTGTCCAACCTGAAACCTTCCGTCCCTAAGATGCATACTATGGTCAGCTTATAAAGCTCAGTAGTTAATGGTTTGCGTGAATAAAAATCATTTCACATAACACATATCAATTTGTAAACTCTATACCAAATAGTATGCAACTTCTGAAAACATGCAACACTAAAAGAAAAGAGATCTCATAAACTATCTCGTCGGGTATGGGTCATTTTGTCACAGACACGTCCTGGGTTGATATGTCTATCATAATTGATCACCCTCCTGTCTGGGTTGTGTCTTATACTAGTCATGACTTAGGGCCTGTTTGTTACTAGCTTAATGAGATTAATGTGACTCACAGCTTATTCAATCAGCTATACATGACTGTTTGGTAGTGGCTTAATGATATAGAAAGTGACTTATTCAATAATATTTTTGGGGGGAGCTTTATGCAGAAAGCCAAGTTTTCTCCAAACTTGTCATTCCCGATTAAAAAACACACCCTTTTCCATCTACGAGAAACCCCTCCCAAACAAAAACTTTTCTAATCTATACAGACAGATTAATCCACACAGACAACTTTATCCACTCAGGACTTAATGGAAAACCAACCAAACAGCCCCTTACTGGTCAAATGCCCAACCGCTAAAACTGATCATAAAACTTGCGTATGAAATAGCATGCTAGAGTTGTTTGAAGACAAAATAAACACATAGCATGCAACTGATCATAAATAACATACATGAAAAATATAATGTATCATGTATGGAAACAGAAACATCATGCATACGTACACATCATCATATAAATCATATAATGCTGAAAATAAGTTTGTACATAGGTATGCATCCCATTTGACGTCTCATGAAGACTCACCTGATTGTATGTAGATCGACTACTGATACCTCTTGATTGAAAACCTACACATTTCATATCACCATATCTAATTAACGACTTAATTTCTCCAAAAGTCAACTATGGTCAAACTTGACCCGACCTAAAGTCAAACTCCACAACCGAGTTTCTTAACGTTTTAAATTTCTCCATTTGATTTGATCATTAAAATCCTTGTGGGTCAAAAGAGGTAAAAGTCAACCCTCGGCCACCGGTCAACCTAGACCAACTTTAGTCAAACTCCAAGTCTAAAATTCGATGACGTCCCAAAACATCAAAATAATCATTTTACAAACTTATAAATCCATATCATTAAATGAAAGCGTCTCCATAAATAGTTAACTTAAATTACGACGCCTAATTCACATTATTAAATCATCAAAACAATTTAATAATCATCTACGTATTACGTTTGATAACGACTTTTAATGCCGATTTATCCTTTTAATAACTAAAAGAATCATCCGTTCCGACTTGAAGTGTCTTGTAGTCTTAAAATCTTAAAACGAAAATTTAAACATGATTATTAAATCATCTATTACATAATAAATAATTTTATAATTACATCTCTCCAAATTAAAGCGTCTTAATAATTCTTAAACAAAATACGACGCATTAATCTCATTCTTAAATCATCAAAGGAATATAACGATTTATTATAAACACTCCTCCTTAGAAATGAATGAATTAATTAATATTTATATTCTAAAATAAGTTAATATATTAATTAAATAATAATTTAAATCCATATATTAATTAATTTAGAACCTAAATTAATTAATTTACAAAATCTAAATAATTGTACTTTAACCAACTTAAACCAGAATAGGTTAAATACCCCAATATTAATACTTAATCTTAAAAATGAAACTTTTTAAAAGGTTAATGATTTTTTGTTTAAGAACAATAACTTCAGGTCATCCAAAATAATCCAAAGTCAGGAGGCTAATTTGTAACTAACATTTTTTTTGACTAAATAAAACATTTAGTAAATTCAAGGGCTGAAACTGACAAAACATTAAACCTGTTAAACTCATAGGAGAAGTACACCGACGATGAGCTGATAAAAAGAAAAAAATAGTAACTCGCCGGTAAAATGAAAAACCATCGTTAGGCCTCGTTTCTTCATCGTTTTTATGATTCTTTTTGCAAAACTCTAGATAGTCATTTTCCTCAACCATAAGAAAAAGAATAAAATAAAACCATCAAGTATTGAGTCTCATTTTCTCATTTAAAAATTGGGTTTTAAAATAACTCAAAAATCATTACAAAAACTCGAAACCGGACCTTGTAAACTAAATTCTGAGACATAAGGCTACCAAGTTTCGATAAAGGACTTAAAACGAAACTAGTGATATAAAGAACTCGAGATTTGGTTGAGTATTTTAACTCAAATCGTCAATAAACAGAGTTTTCGTGCGGTGACTTTGAGCTCCGATTTCTCTCTTGTTTCTCCGTTTTTCTTAAAGCTTCTTTTACCAAAAATGAAAGGGAACATATGGACTACTTAAATCTGAAGTTCTTTGGCGTATTCGTTGACCCAATAAGCCAATAACAGACCTCAAAGATCATCCATCGTTTTCATTTCTGAAAAGTTGCAGATCTGATATATTTATAAAACAGTTCCTCTGGAATGAGGAAGTTGTTGTCTGACAGTACCCTGAACTATAAGATAATGGCATTCAGCCCCCTGACTTCAATAATTTCACCAATTTTACACTTTTCACCCCTAATCTGACATTTTCTTTCACTTTTAGTCTGATTGCATAATAACTCCTTTATTCATTTCTCACTTTCATTAAATGGCATAATTGGCCCTGTTTTCACATTTTTTTTCACATTTTTGGTCAAATAAAATAAAACGCATTTTATTTTATTTCTCTTTTTTTTTCTTTCTTTTCATATTTATTTATTTGCCCCATTTTGGGGTGTCACAATACTCACAAGTACACCAATGATCATTAACCGATTCAGAATATCCTAGAATGATCGTACCATAATCGTGGGTACGCCAACAGTACCTCCTCCCAAGCTTGCACTGTGTCGATTCCTAACATCGACTTAACGTTGACACCTAACATGGAGACTAGAATTCCAAAACTAAACAACTATAATAAACGAACAATAGAATCTTCTTTATTCAGGAAGACCCACCAAGAAGGCACACCACTAACAAACAACATGATGTCAACTGGGCTGACCCTTAATTCCAATCGACCAAAAGGGAAATATTCACATAGAAATTTCAACTCGTAGATACCAAACGACAAGGATTGTTTCTCTAATAACCGAGATATAATATAAATCTAATACCTCAACTTCGAACATGCATCGAATTCTCAAGATGAAATCCCAAGATTCAAAACCATTCACAAGTCGGGTCATTTGATGTTTCAATCCACAATGACTCTCTTTGTTCTCAAATACAACACCTTCCCCCAAATGATTTATACGTGTGGGTCTAGAGATTTCTAAGTTTTTCATGTACAAGATTAAACAATTATGCCAATTTGAAATTTTAAAATATTTATAGAATTTTAAATATTTTTAACTATTTTACGCACACATAGAAATTTACTACCACTACTAGATAGTCGTGCGAGGTGGCCACAATGTCATACACATAAAATCAAATAGAAAAAATGCATTTATATTGTCAAAAATAATGACGACAACAAACGATAATGTACAAAATGGAACAATAAAATGGACATTCTTAATCCTATCATAACATACTCACATCCCGCAAGTTAATCAATTTATGCACCAAAATGATGTGCAACAATACGTGTTTGTATAAAATTGTTGTTCCAGATTTTAAGCATAAAGATCAAACAATCAAGAATGAAATCAAGAAATCAACAATCAATAGAGAGAATATGTAGAGAGAAATAGTCATATGTTATTGACTCTCAAATCACAAGTGATACAATACGTACACATTATGGATCTTTTTTTTCGACCAAAACTCTTCGTATATGTTCCCTTGAGCTCCCTCAATCGATTAAAACTCAAACCACGATCTCAAACTCTTGATATTTGAAACCGAAAATTTCTGAAAAACCGATTTTTTTTCGAAAACACCTCTTAAGTTTCTGTTACATCGATCTATATGGTTCTTTAAGTTCCAATACGCTTTATTTAAGCTTTTTGATCGATTAGAACCACAAGAAACCTTCCAAGATTGAAATCGAAAAATTCCGGCGAGGTGTAATTTTCCGGCGAGCTTTCTTTGGATCAGATATGGACTTTAATAACCTGTAAAATGATAGATATAATGAAAGAAACATTATTGTGAAGTTAAAAGAGCGAAATCAACAGTTAATAAGACATTCCGGCCAAAACCGATTTTCCGGCGATGCTCCGACGAACCTTCAAACACTCATATCTCGATGAATACTGAGCGAAAATCAATTCTGAAGCTCAGGATCTGCTCTAAATCATCAAAGAACCTGATTAGAAACAATAGAACTGATTAAAAACAACCTATGCGAAGACCCACTTGATCTCACAAACGAAAAAAAAAACTAAGTTAAGATTTGAGAGTAAATGACATATGACTATTTCTCTCTCTACATTTTCTCTCTTGATTGATTGTTCTTGTTTTGATTCTCGATTGGTTGATCTTTATGCTTGAAATCTAGAACAACAATTGGTATCAGAGCAAACCGAATTATTCAGAGATGAAGATTTGAGCAGATTTGGCTATTTTTAGCAAAATTCGAAGAACTCGCAGACTAATATAGAAAGTTCACTGTTCCATTTGATTCTTCATGGATTAGTTGAAATTGTGATGCAAGATTGGTTGGATTAGGATTGTTTTTTTGCGATACAGAACAATTGTTATTCAAATTATTAGACCTAATTCACATCAATTCTTTGTGAATTTTGGATTTTGAAAACTTTTTGGTTTGAAAGTTTGAACTTACTGAGTTTGGACCGAATTGCTTTTTCAAGTGATTGTTGGACAAATTATGTACTAAGGATTTGTTCACGATCATAAATCGAGCAACTCTGTGAAGTTTCAAGTTCCACTTTACATTCTTTAAGATTTCATAACAGATTAAGTGATTTTGTGGAAGAACTCGCAAGATTCATACAGATTTCGTAAGATTCATAAAATTGTGATTTTGTTGAATTTCCAAGTACAAAATTCGCACAAAGAAGTCTAAGAAAAGGGGACTTTTCGCAAACCAAAGCCTGCGGATTGCCAGAATTCGCAAACTGTTGCCTGCGAAAAGTGAAAATTTTGCATACTATTATCTGTGAATTGTAGGATTTCGCATACTGTTTTCTGTGAATTCTTTGCCTGCGATAAGTTTGTTATTGGATTTGCGACTAAGTCTAGATTTTGTTAAATCTTCTGCGAATTCTAGGTCTCTGCGAATTCTTCCCTGTGGATTCTGTAATATCATTCTGCGATTTCTTGATACCTTTGCTCTAGGGATTCTTAACTTAGAAATTTTTTGACAAATTTTCAAGTGATCAAAATTGACTTTCAAAGTCAAAGTTCATCTGAATTTTTCGGGACGATCATTTTTCAAGCAAAGTTTCAGAATCAGTATTCAAGATGCCTCATATTGATGCTAAGGGAAACACTGTGCTATCAAAGAGAGACTGTGCCATCACTTACATGCCAGAGATACCTGCTTCAGAAGCTGAAAATGAGCAGCTTAAAGTACAAAACTTAGACTTGAAAGTTGAGACTGTTGAGCTTCAAATCAAACTGAAGAAAGTTGAGAAGAATGTATTCACTCTGAAATCAAAAGGTACAGATATGTTGAAGATGTATGAAGAGAAATACAAATCATAAAAAGTTGATCTAGAGAAAATTTACAACCAGAAGCTATCTGATCTTTCCAAGAAAGTTGTTCAAGAAAAGAAGGATCTTGAGCTTAGATGCATCAAACTTTCAAAGCAAGTCTCTGACTTTGAAAAGATTTTGATATCAGAAAGAGGCGTGTTTTCAAAGGAAAAAGAAGCCCTTGAAGAAAAATCAGTTGAACTTTCCAAGCACATTTGCACTTTACAAGATTTACTTGAAAAAGAAAGAAATTTTTTTCAAGAAAAGAAAAACTTTGAAAAGAAGAATGCTGGAATTTTCAAGGAGATTTCTACTAAGAACAAGAACTTAGAGAAAGATTTTGAGCAAGAAAGAAAGATTTTTGAAAATGAGATTTCAAAGCATACAAGGAAGTTGTTTGCTCTATCTTTAGATATTATGAAACAGCAGAGAATAAAGTTTGATCTGCAAAGTAAATTTGAAAAAAAATTTGATGAGAAAAACAAATTGTCTGAAAAGATAAAACAACTGGAAACAGCAAATGCTAATTTATCTGACAAAGTAACTGCTGAGACAATGGATTTATCTTCTTATGATGAGTCAACTAAATCAGTATGTTCATTTAAATTTGTTTCCAGTTCATTTAAAAAAGTTGATTTCAAAAAGAAAAATGTCAAATCAAATGTCTCAAAAACATATCAGATTAGACTTTCAAATCTCTTTTATAATAAATATGTTGATGGGTCAGCTAGCTATTTTTCTAAAGCTAAAGGAAAGAAAGCATCTAAGGGAGGTCAGATGATCTGGGTTGTGAAAGGTTCAAGTGATGCCAAAGCATATCAGAGATCATTTGCTTCCACATCCAAGTACAGAAACAACAATGCTCAGAAAGGTAATTTTTTTTTGTTAAAAATGATTTTGCTTATTCTGCTAATCATTTAATCAGTTTAACTAAAAAGAAAATATGTTGTTCTTACTATGGTACCAATGTGTTGGGTCTGAAATATGCTAAGTCTGGATAGTAATGCTACTTGAAGAACTTACTACTGCTAGTAGTATTAGTACTGCTTGAAGGGTTAGTACTGCTAGTTGAAAAGTTAGTACTACTTGGAGAGTTAGTACTGCCAGTAGGAAGTTACTTCTGCTAGTATGTTAGTACTGCTGATGATGACCAGAAGATACTACTAGAAGAATTAATGTTGCTGATGTCGATAAGGATGGTTTGAAGCTAAAGACAAGGAGTAGAAGATAATTATGGAATGGGTGCTGAAGATCAATGTTATTTTTAATAATTATCTTGTAATCTGTTTTGTAAATATATATAGTCTAGAAGTCTTAGATTATGAAGAACATACGTCTTTTGTTTTAGAGAGAATTAGCCTCAAGATTATTAGTGATCCTTTCATTAGAGAAGTTTTGAACGTCTGTTGAGCCTGTTCAACAGATTGAGGCTTTGGTTGTAATCATCAAGTTAATTCAATATAACTTGTGATTTGAATTCATATACTGTTTCATTAATTTCTTGTTAAAGTGTTATTCCGCAACTTCTTTAACAAAGTTTCTGAGTGTTTATTTAAATTCTTGTTTTGAATTTTGATCCTGTCAAGTGGTATCAGAGCTTAAGGAACTCAAAAATCAATAATCATCATTGACGGATCACACGACAGTGTTCTTGTTTCAAAGGTTCCCATGCTCAAACCTAATGAGTTTGACATGTGGAAAATCAGGATCAGGCAGTATATACTTCTTACAGACTGCTCAATATGGGACATCATTGAGAATGGTCCCTCCAATGTAGAAGAGATGGGAGCATATGGCAAGAGACCTCCACCAAAGACTGATGGAGAAAGAAAGATGAGGCAAACTGAGATGAAAGCCTTGAGCACTCTGCTCTTGGCAATTCCTAATGAATATCAACATCAGTTTTGCAACTGTGATGATGCCAAAATCTTGTGGAATGCTTTGGAGAAGAGATTTTCAGGTACCAAAAGCACTAAGAGAAATCAGAAAACAATTCTCAAGCAACAATATGAAAATTTTATGTCTGCAAAGAATGAGTCGATGACTCAAACTTTTGATAGATTCAACAAGTTGATTGGAGAATTGGCCACTGTTGGTGTCAAGATGGACCATGATGATGTCAACAGAAAGTTTCTAAGATCTCTTGGTGAAGAATGGATAATGTATACAATATCCTTCAGGCAGAATGATAATCTGGAGGATAAGGAACTTGATGACCTCTACAATTATCTCAGGGTGTTTGAAGCAGAGGTTGAATCAAAGAAGAAGCCATCTGGATATTCTCACAATGCGGATCTCCTATCATCTACTACTGATTCTTCTGCTAGTACAGAATTAGTTAGTGCTGCTCATGGCTCAAAACAGTATGGACCCAATGATTCTGTTTTGGAAGCTTTCCTTGCTAGCCATGCTAAATCTTCTCTTATTAATGATGATCTGGAGCAGATCAATGTTGATGATCTGGAAGAGATGGACATCAAGTGGCAAATGGCTATGCTCACCATGAGAATCAAAAGATTCATTAAAAGAACAGGAAGAAACAACTTTGCCATGAGAAGAGAAGATGGTGTTGGATTTGACAAATCCAAAGTGGAATGCTACAAGTGTCATAAACTGGGGCACTTTGCAAGAGAATGCAGAGGAGGAATTTCTCAACAGCATGGGAGCAACAATCAACAAGTAAAGTCCACAAACTACAATAACAACAGGAACTCATCTCAAGCACTTGTCTCACAAGATGGAATGGGATTTGATTGGAGTGATCAAGCAGATGAGGCCATCCAGAATCAAGCATTGATGGCTGAGGTTTCAGAGTCTTCAAGCACAACAATCCGCACAGAGGTAAAATCTAAACTTTGCTCTAAAGCCTGTCTTGAAACTGTTAGAAAGTACAGGGATCACAATCAGAGCATGTGTGATGATCTTAAAAGGTTGGAGAAACATAGGAGAGAGTCTAGTTTGATCATTGTGAATTTTGAAGAACAGATCAAGGCATATCAAGCCAATGAACTTCAATATTCATATGATCACAACTATTGGCAGTGGGAGAAGAAGGAGTTAGAGATTAATCTAGAGAAGGCTAAAGAGGAATGTGAGAAAGTTAGGAGTGAATTTGAGAAGGCCAAAGTAGACGTTGAGAAATTTTCTAATGACTCTAAAGCAATGGACACTTTACTCAAATCCCAAGTTCATGACAAACTGAAGAGAGGTATAGGCTACAACAACATTCCTCCACCTTACAATAACAACTATATTCCACCCACCTCAGACCTCTTAGAAAGACAAGATAAGAAGGACTTACCTGTAGGAGCCACAGAAGTAGATCCACTAGACAAAGTAATGGTTGATGTAGAGTCTGAAGAAGAGAACACTGAGGATAAGAATAAGGAAGACCAGAAAAAAATTCCCCTAGAAAACCATATTCTTATAAATGAGAGGGGGAGTAAACCATTTGTCAAAAGTGAGAAAGTGGAGATGTCTAAGATAGGGAAAGAGAATGTTAATAGTGAGAAAGCTGAGACCTCTATAAAAGAGAAGGAAAAGGTACAGGGAGTTCACTATATGCAAACTACTGTTGTAAATCCCTGTACTTATCAACAGATCAAGCCCCATCAACATGATAAAATAAGGGGAAATCAGAGAAACAGAAATAACCAGTGGGCTCAAAAACAAGGAATTGATCTAAGCAAAATCAATAGACCAAAGCCTTGTTTTATGTGTGGCAAGTTGAATCATTTAGCCAAACACTGTTATTTCAATCATGTTAACCAAAGAATTACTTTTCAAAGACAAATACAAAATTCTGTTGGTTATAGGAAGCAATCAACACAATCAAGGAACCACATGGCTGAGAATGTGAAAACAACACCAATGAAATCTCATATTCAGAATAAGTTTGCTAAATCAAAAGAAAATACTCCAAGAAAATCAAGGAGTAACTCAAAGAATAGGAAAGCAGACAACTTTGTTAAAATCTGGGTTCCAAAAGGCATGAAACCTGTTAGTACTGTTATCTCAAATAGTACTGCTAACAGAAATAGTACTGCTGAAAGCAATACTAATGCTGACCAAGTTAGTACTGCTATCTCAAATAGTACTGCTAACAGAAATAATGCTGCTGATAGCACTACTGCTGCTAACCAAGTTAGTACTGCTAACAAGGATAGTACTGCTACCAGTGTTAATACTGTCAAGCCTATAATTATGACAAAGTATTCCAGCCATGAGATTCCTAATTCTGATAATCTCATTCAGACCAAGCTTTCTGAGCATGAGTATGTTGATGAGAAAGGGCAACCCAAGACCATTTTGGCTTGGGTCCCCTCAAGACACTAACTGCTTTATCTTATGTGCAGGGCAATCAACAACTCAAGAGGAAGAGCATTTGACATGTAGATAGTGGTTGCTCTAGGCACATGACAAGTAACATGGACTGCCTTCAAAATTTCAAAAGGTTTGATGGAGGACGTGTTGCTTTTGGTGACAATCCAGTAGGAGGTAAGATAAGTGGTAAAGGTATGGTTTCAAAAGGTAAGATGTCTTTTGAAGATGTTTACTATGTTGAACAATTGAGATACAACCTGTTAAGTGTATCACAGGTTTGTGACTAGAAACATAGTATATTATTTAGTGATACTGAATGTATTATCCTTGCTCCAGGATTCAAGGTAGTTGATGAAAATATGATACTACTTAAAACTCCTTGAAAGGATAATGTTTATTGTTTGGACTTAGATAGTGTTTCATCTGATTCATCACTAAACTGTCTGTTTTCAAAAGCTTCTTTAGATTAATCATCTCTTTGGCACAGAAGGATGTGTCACATGCATTTTAAAACTATGAACAAACTTGTGAAAAACAACCTTGTGAGAGGTTTGCCTCAAAAAGTGTTTTCATGTGATGATCATTGTGTTGCATGTCTTAAAGGCAAACATCACAAAACTTCTCATAAGTCCAAAGATATAAACACAATCTCATCACCCCTTCAGTTATTGCATATGGATCTTTTTGGTCCTACAAATGTGATGAGTATTGGTAAGAAATCCTATTGCTTAGTCATTGTTGATGACTTCTCTAGATTTTCTTGGGTATATTTTCTGAGGACTAAGGATGAGACAAGTGGACTGATCAAATACTTTGTCCTTAGGATTGAAAACCAAACAAATCTAAGAGTTAAAGTCATCACATCTGATAATGGAACTGGGTTTAAAAATAGTGACTTAAACAACTTTTGTGAGACTAAAGGTATTGAGATACAATTTAGTGCTCCTAGGACTCCTCAACAGAATGGTGTTGCTGAGAGGAGAAATAGGACATTGATTGAGGCTGCTAGATCTCTGTTGGCAGATTCAAAGCTACCCATTACTTTTTGGGCAGAAGCAGTTAATACTGCTTTTTATGTCCAAAACAGAGTTCTAGTAGTTAAATCCCAAGGAAAGACACCTTATGAACTTTTCAAAAAGAAGAAACCTTTTATTGGATTTTTCAAACCTTTTGGGTGTCCTTGCACAATTCTCAACACCAAATCTCATTTAGGCAAGTTTGAAAGCAAAGCTGAGGATGGATTTCTTGTTGGATACTCCTCTCAGAGCAAGGCATACAGAGTGTTCAATAGTTCTCCAGGATTATAGAGGAAAGTGACAATGTCAAATGCAATGAGAACAGACCAAATCAAATTGGTACAGGTCCTGATTGGCTGTTTGACATTGATTCACTAACTAATTCTTTGGGTTTTAGTAATGTGCAAATTGCAGGAACAAGTTCAGAAATGGTACAAGCAAAGAGACAAGAGTTTGTGTTGTTCCCTATACCTACAGCTGATCCTGTTGAATTTTGTCAACAAGAAAAGAAGGATGATTCAGAAATAGAGAATTCTGAACCAGAACAGGATGAAGATGCTAAAGGTGATGAAGAGGATAAAAGTGAAAACGAGGATGCTCATCCTTCAGGTTCAGGAAACAAAGGTCCTAAAATGCCCACATTGTCAGAGGATGATACTAATGATGAAAATTCTTCAGTTTTTGGTGGAAACACTCCTAACATGAATGACTCTAATCTTGATGCAAATATTCATGAAGAGGCTGTCAAGCATACAAGAACTCAGAAGAATCATCCTCCTTAGTTGGTGATTGGTGATATCAATTCTCCCATAATCAAAAGGCATCAAAGTAAGTTAAGAGGATTGAAAGACTTACAATCAGGTTTGTTGTTTTGTTTTCTATCCCAAATTGAACCCAAGAAGGCTTATGATGCAATGAAAGACCCAAGTTGGATAGAAGCAATGCAAGAAGAGCTACTGCAGTTTGTGCTGCAAAATGTGTGGGATCTAGTTGACCTTCCACCAGGACACAGGGCAATTGGAACTAAATGGATTTTCAGGAATAAGAAACATGAGAGAGGGATAGTGATAAAGAATAAGGCAAGACTTGTGGCACAAGGGTACACACAAGAAGAGGGGATAGACTATGAATAAGTTTTTGCACCAGTAGCCAGAATTGAGGCAATTAGGCTATTTCTAGCCTATGCTTCTTTCATGAAGTTCAGAGTATATCAGATGGATGTTAAGAGTGCATTCCTATATGGGAAAATTGATGAAGAAGTGTATGTTTGTCAGCCTCCAGGGTTTGAGAATCCTAACTTTCCTGACAAAGTATACAAATTAAAGAAGGCACTCTATGGACTACATCAAGCACCAAGAGCATGGTATGACACTCTGTCTACCTATCTCTTGGAAAATGATTTTAAAAGGGGAATCATTGATAATACCCTTTTCATTAAAAGGAAGAAGAAGGACATTCTGCTTGTACGAATCTATGTGGATGATATCATCTTTGGATCAACAACAGATCATATGTGCAAGGAGTTTGAGGAGTTGATGCACAAAAGATTCAAGATGAGCTCTATGGGTGAACTCACATTCTTCCTTGGATTACAGGTTAAACAGAAGAAAGATGGCATTTTCATAAGTCAATCCAAGTATGTGCATGATATACTTACAAAGTTTGGATTTTCAGAAGCAAAGCCTGCAAGCACACCTATGGAAACACACAAACAGATCACTGCAGATCTTGAGGGGGAGGATGTGGATGCTCATCATTATCGATCCATGATAGGCTCCCTCATGTATCTAACAGCTTCAAGACCATACATTATGTTTGTTGTATGTGTGTGTGCCAGATTTCAAGTGAGGCCTAAGCAATCTCACTTTCAAGCAGTCAAAAGGATCTTCAGATATCTCAAAGGACAACCTAGGTTGGGTCTTTGGTATCCTCATGACTCACCATTTGATCTGCATGCATATTCTGATAGTGATTTGGGAGGTGCAAACTTGGATAGAAAGTCTACATCAGGAGGATGTCAGTTTTTGGGTGCAAGGCTAGTTTCATGGCAATGTAAAAAGCAGACCACAATGTCCACCTCTACAACAGAAGCAAAGTATATAGCTGCTGCAAGCTGTTGCTCACAAGTGTTATGGATTCAGAATCAGATGTTGGACTATGGTATTACTTTTCTTCACGCTCCCATCTTCATTGATAACAATAGTGCTATAAGCATTCTTCATAATCCAGTGAAACACTCAAAAACCAAGCATATAGAAACCAGGTACCATTTTATTAGAGATTGCAATGAAAAGAAGTTAATTTAGGTTTTGAAGGTACACACTAGTAACCAATTTGCTGATCTATTCACCAAAGCTTTTGATGTGGGTAGATTCACATTCTTGGTCACAAGTGTGGGCATGATAAACACTGAATAATCCTCTTTTGATTTTCTTCAAGTACCATTTCTGTATAGATTCTTCAATGTTTACTCTCTCATATTTCATTGTGCATGGTGCTGCTAACCATTTGTGTTTAAGTGTTTCAGATTGCTTTGCTGAATAGTTACTTGGTACTTCTGGTTAAGTTAATACTGCTCTCACTATCACTCCTGCTGACAGTTTAAATATGGTTAAGTATGGTTACTACTGCTAGGTGGTTTATACTGCCAGTACAATGTTACTACTGCTTGTTGTATTTCTACTGCCAAACAGTGTTAATACTGCTATTATGTGTTAATATTGCTGGTAAGTGTTACTACTGCTGCTATGGGTTAATACTGCGGGTATACGTTAATGCTGCTAGGGTACTTAGTACTGCTTTTAACTGAATCCCTTACCCTATAAATACCCTCTCTGACCGCCAAAAACCCTAACGGCTCTTTGAATTTCCATTGAGTTTTCATCTTCTCTCTCTCTAGAATTCTTGATTACCAGTGTGCAAACCCTAGCTTTGATTCGAACCCTAGACTCGATCAAAAAGATGGCAGCACTTGATTTCTTTGATGAACACAATGAGCTTGCAATGCTACAAAAACCCAAACAAGCTGAGGGGTTTCATGAAATTGTGGATTTCTTAACAACATCACACATTGCCAATGCGCTAACTCTAAATCCTACCATCTATGTGGAACATATGCGACAGTTCTGGGCAAATGCATCAATTCAGACTGTTGAGGGCAATCAGTTCATTCAATCAAGTGTCTATGATAAACCTATCACAATCACAGAAGGCTGCATACGCACTCATCTTCATCTAGATGATGACTTAGGTATTTCTACTCTCTCAAAGGAAGATCTATTTCAAGAAATTGGTAGAATGTGGTATGAAGGTCCTACTGAGGTGTACAAGTTTTACAAAAGAAAATTTTCACCTCAGTGGAGATTCTTTGTTCATACTCTTCAACATTGTCTTTCTCGCAAGACAACTGGATGGAGTGAGTTTAGCAGTACAATAGCCTATGCTCTTGTATGCTTAGCTACCTCCAGAAAGTTCAATTTTTCCCAAATGATTTTAAATGATTTGCTGTCAAACTTGGATACCAAAACCAAAACCAAAAGATTATTTATGTATCCAAGGTTTGTACAAGAGGTACTTAACATGGAATTGACGGATTTACCCTCTTTTAAAGAGGTATATGTACCAAAACCTTCCAAAGAGAAGGTATTTTCCAATATGAGAAGGCCTAGTAAGGACTTTTCTGGACAAGACACACCATTGTTCTCTACAATGATGGTTGTGTCCCACTCACATGGTGAGGCATCAGGGTCACAGCCCATATCTGACCAACCCAATGATGACCTACCCACACCATTCACTTCAAATGTTCTTCCCCAGATCCTTGTTGATAAGTCAATTCCCCCAATCACTCAAAAATAGACAAAGAAAAAGGTACAGAAGGTTCCTTCCCTTCATGTATCAACACCCCAAAAGCCTACAAACCCTCTGATGGAGCATTCTCCCAACCCCGAGAAGGTGCTCTCTCAGGAGAAGGATGAGTATGTGGGCAGCAAGGCTCACACTACTGATTCTGCACAAGGTGTGGGTCAGGAGAGTGTGAACATGGCTAAGACCTTCCCCACAGCAACTTTGGATGAGAAATCATCTAAGGGACCCAGGTGCCAAGAAACCAAGGGGGTAGTAGGTGCTTCTGCTAGGAAGAAGGCCTCTACTAAAAGATCCCATGATCCTTCACGGGTGGTAAACACACCTAAAGGAGGTGAGGACAGATATAACTATGATGAATTGATGGAAACCATTGGTAATGTGAACCTGGATGTACTCAATCAAGGTTTAGAGATAAAGGCGCTGAAAAAGGTGATCATTTCTCAACAGGGGCAGATAGACAAACTCAAGAAGATGGTGTTTAATTTGGTGTACAAAAAGAAGAGAAAGCATTTTGTCTTGAAGAAAAGGGGAAGTGCTCATGATGCTTCAAAAAAGGGGGAGAATCAAGAAGCTGAAGTTGAGAAGGAGAGTTCAGTTGGTATGGAATCTCAATTTGAGGGGGAGATTGATATTGAAGCAAAAAAGAATGTTGAGGTGAACAATAAGGATCGAGGTGTGAAAGAAGTAGAAACTGTTGTAAAAGAAGCAGTAACTCAGCAAGCAGTAGAAAATGAAGAAGCAACAGTAACTAATGAACCAGAAGTAGAAACTGCTAGAGCAGTAGAAACAAAGAAAACTGCAGCAACAGAAACAAAATTGTCTATGGAAGAAATCGAGATTGCAGAGACTTTGGTTAAGGCAATGAATGACACTCCTAAGGCTAAAGGAGTGGTGATTAAAGAAGGAGGATCAGAGAAGAGAAAGAAAGAGATCAGTGTGACAGAGGCCAAGAAGAAAGGGAAAGAAAAGATGGTTGAGCCTGAAAAACCATTAAAGAAGCAGAAGCAAATGGAATTGGATACAGAATTGGACAAGAAAATGCAAGAAGAGTTAGCTACAGAAGCTCTGTCTTTGAAAGTAGCAAAGGAGTTGAATGCACAGTTTGAGAAAGAGTTTGAAAAGGAGGATGAGATCCAAAAGGCCAAAGACAGAAAGCTTGCACTGGATTTGGCAACAAGGCTTAATGAAGAATACCAGAAGAGTTTGAAGACTTCTACAAAGAGGTTTACAATGAAAGCAACTAGACAAAGGCAACCTTCAAAGAAACCAACAAGACAAATACATCCTTCGAAGACCTTTCTAGCTACACATGAAAGAAGAAAGATGATAAACTTCTTGAAAGGATCTGTTGGAGTTCCTGAAGGGATGTTTAAAAAAATGGCTTTTAGCAGTATAAAAAATTTGTACAAAAAGGAGATGGCAAAGCTACAAGGAGATTTCACTCAGAGGGTTGAAGTTGAAAGAAAGATGAAAGAAAGACATGATCTAAACATTCAACAACCTTTTCCTGAAAGTGAAGAAGGCACTCTTACTAAAGAAAAGATAGAAGTTAAGAAGGAAGAGACTCTAGCTTAGAAGATTGGAACTATCAAGAGAAAGAAGTCAATTGCTACAAAGACAAAAGCAAAAATACCAAGAACTGAGGAAGTGGAGAAAGAGCAGGGCAGTGAAAGAATGGAAGTTGAATCATCAAGACCTACTGATGCACCTCCTATGCCTGCTACTCTAGTCAGGTCCATGCTTCCAAAGATTATCTTTTGGGATGTATGTGTGGAGAAAGACAAGCATTTTCTCAGGATCAAAAGAGCAAATAACAGATTTGAGATCTACACAAGTTTTCATCAATTCATGCAAAAGTGCTCAAGAAGTGACTTAGAAGAAATGTATTCTGTTGGGATGAAGTTGTATGAAGACAGGATTCAGCAAGGAGCTCAAGATGATACAAGGCTGATCATGGACTGGATATGTCTTATGTTTTAACCTGACAGAATACAACTTGAAAAGCAGAATGTGTTGAGATGGCGTTTGCTAAAGCAATGTGGAGTATATGCTTTGTTTATGTCAAAGGCAAAGTTAGAATATTATCTGTGGAAAAGCAGTATAAGCATGATGTGATCAGATTAAATGGTATGATGCAATTAAATTTGAGTGGTGGAAGAGGATCAAAAATGGAGAAGAATCTAATCCAGTTACTCAAACAGCAGAATCCACAAGAGCAGCATAAACCACAAGAGCAGCAACAACAAGCAGAGTATGTTGAAACTCAAGAGCAGAGTCAAGAGCAATCAAGTCAACGACCTTCAGAACAACAAAGTCAACCTGATGATCAATTTGATTTGTACTTAACAGTGACAGAAGATGAACCATTGAAAATTGATCCTATCTCAGTGAAAGCTCCAGAAATCATTCATTGGGATACTATGGTAGATAAAGGCACAGAATTCTACAGAATCAAGAGAATGGATGGCAAGTATGAGGTGTATTCAACATGGGAAAAGATCATCCGAAGTTGTACCAGATCTGATTTGGAAGACATGTATAGGGTTGGATTGAAATCATATGGTGACTTGTTGAAAGGAGCAAGGATGAGCTTAACAAAGATGGCTCTGGAGTATTTATGTATAATGTTTGACCCTGATAAAGTTAAATATCTTATCAAAGACCTGCATCACAGAGAAGAGTTTAAAAGCATTGATCATTGGATGCTTGTTGAAAAATCTGGGATATATGTCATTACGATGGATAACAGCATTCATGAGTATTATCTGGTTGACAAGGTGTATGATCATAGTAAAGAAAAGTTGCAGGGGATGATGAAGGTTAAGTTGGTCTGCACAAAAGGTTCAGAGATGGTAAGAATTGTGATAAGAAGAACAATCAATCAATATGCAGGATTGGATCCTAATCTGGGAAATTGAGCAGTAATTTTGAAAGCATCATGAAGACCTTATTCTGAAGAACTTAACTTCTTGATTTCAAAAGTTAAGTTAGGGGGAGATTGTTGGGTCTGAAATATGCTAAGTCTGGATAGTACTGCTACTTGAAGAACTTACTACTGCTAGTAGTATTATTACTGCTTGAAGGGTTAGTACTGCTAGTTGAAAAGTTAGTACTGCTTGGAGAGTTAGTACTGCCAGTAGGAAGTTAGTACTGCTAGTATGTTAGTACTGCTGATGATGACAAGAAGATACTGCTAGAAGAATTAATGTTGCTGATGTCGATAAGGATGGTTTGAAGCGAAAGACAAGGAGTAGAAGATAATTATGGAATGGGTGCTGAAGATCAATGTTATTTTTAATAATTATCTTGTAATTTGTTTTGTAAATATATATAGTCTAGAAGTCTTAGATTATGAAGAACATACGTCTTTTGTTTTAGAGAGAATTAGCCTCAAGATTATTAGTGATCCTTTCATTAGAGAAGTTTTGAACGTCTGTTGAGCCTGTTCAACAGATTGAGGCTTTGGTTGTAATCATCAAGTTAATTCAATATAACTTGTGATTTGAATTCATATACTGTTTCATTAATTTCTTGTTAAAGTGTTATTTCGTAACTTCTTTAACAAATTTTCTGAGTGTTTATTTAAATTCTTGTTTTGAATTTCGATCCTGTCGTTTAATCAGTTTAACTAAAAAAAATATGTTGTTCTTACTATGGTACCAATGATTTTGTGCCAAAAGCTTATGCTCATCACTGGTATGGATCTTATAGAATTACTTCCTTTGATTCTACATTCAACAGATCTGGAATCAATTCTAAAAGGATTACAAGGACTAACCAAGTTGGACTCAAGTTCATATCGATACCAAAACCTGTTAAATCTGCTTTGCAGGAATCAACTGTATAGGGGGAGAAAAATTATAGACTTCTGAATACAAAAATCCAGAACTTATTCTTCAAATATCAAGATAGAATTCTAGACAAAGCAATATAAGACTCATTCTTCAAAGCAAGGATGTTGACTTCTAATCACATCAGAATAGGACTCATACTTCAAAGATCAAGGATGTTGGATATTCTGACTGTTATATCTTTCAAAGAGAGTACTTTTGTATTTGGGGAGATTGTTTCTAAACTTAAGGAGATTATTCTTTCTCACAAAAGGGGGAGATTGAAAGTTATTTAATGAAGATTTCAAGAACATGTGATAATTTGTTTGAATTTTTGCAGATATGAAGGGGGAGTATATATGATTTCTATCAAACCTTAAATTCTTACATCAAGGTGGAGTGTAAGTACTTGTGATGATTTCAAGTTCAATAATAGTTCATGTATTTGTTAAGGGAGAGTAGATGTTTGGAAAGATACTTCTAACGATTGAGGATTCATGTTCAATGAATACCTAGATAATTTTTGTTTTGTAGAAATTACAGATCAATATTCAAGGGGGGGGGGGGTATTTGACTAAGTCTGTAAGTGAGTGAGTGTAAAATGTTTTGAAAAGTAAATTTTTTTTTGTTGTGTGCTTAAAAGTTTCCATTTTTGGAAAGTTTCCGTTTTGGGGAAGTTTCTATTTTTGCAAAGATTTCATTTTTGGCAAGTGTTTATTTTTGGAAAGCTTGGAAAAGTCAAAATTGCCATTTTTGGAAAGTTTGAGTTTTTGGCTAAGTATAGATTTCGCAAATATTGTCATGCGAAAAGTTACAATTCGCAAGCAATAACATGCGAAAACTAACAATTCGCATGATGTAGTCTGCGAAATGTGTACTTCTCACACCTATGGTCTGCGAAAAATAACAATTTGCACCCTTCGGTCTTCGAAAAGTTACAATTCGCACCATGTGGCCTACGAATTCTTCGTAGGCACAAACTTTTCGCTTATCGTTTCGTGCAAAAAGCTCATACACAAACTTGTCATTTTTGAGACAAGTTCAGGCTTCTTCAGCCTGCGAAAAGTGAGGGTCCACTCAAGTCATGCCACGTGTCTACCTTTTCTTCGAGTATAAATACACGTTTCTTTCAGATTGACCTCACTTTTTCAAAAAGGCTTTGCGTATTCTTACACTTAGCAAATTTTATCTCTAAAACCCTCATATACAAACTTCGACTTTCAGACTTATAATCGATTTTTAGGGTAGGGTTTATTTAATTTTGGTTATGTTTAATATTCGATTAGTGTTTGTGTTTTTGTATCCATTCATTTCCAGTTCATCGATTCGAATTTAGGGTTTTGATTCTTAAGAACTATTTATCTACCTTAAACCCATTCGAACCAAACTTTGGTATTTTGGATTTGAATCTGAGACTATGGACTTGTTTATGGAAATTAATCTTGCTTAATCTTGTTGGTGAATGATTTCGAACATACCTAAATTATTTTGGACTGATTCGAACAAAATTTATGGACTTATGATGTTTGTGACCTTTCGAACTTCAAACTGTTCTTCGGATGTTCTTGAACTGAGATTGGATTTTAATGAACCAAATGGACTTAAAAATGAAAAATGATGTTGAGAATATTGGTTTAATGTGGATTTCGACATGATCTGTGGAACAATTTTTGAGATTTAATAAAAAACTTTTGAAATCAAATCTTGACTTAAGTTTGTTTTGCGTTTTTGAACTTTGCGAGTTCTTCATTCGTGAAGAATTTTGTGTGTTCTTCATTTCCTGAAGAACTATGCAAGTTCTTGCCTTGGTTTTAACTTGTTCAAATTTCAGATGATAAAATTCAAAATTTCATAGTTCATGCGAATTCTTTCAAGTTCCATTTTTTTTGAAGTATAGCTTTCGCATCTTGTGTCATGCGAAAAGTGTGTAAATTTCTTTGTTGTGTGAAAAGTGCATATATTTCATGCATTCTGTGAATTCCACACTTAGTGGATTTTCAGAAAAGTTTTTCAAAAACAAGTTTTTGGATTTTAACTGACAAAGGGGACATCTGTCCATAACTTTTCACTTTCATGATTCAAATGGCAGACAATCAATTTGTTGAACAGGAGGTTCAAACGGATGAGAACTCACCTCAGGCATCTAGAGATCAACATATGCCCTCATCCAGATCTAATTACCAAGCACAACCTGGAGAAAATCCTGACCTAGCTCTTATCCTTCCATCAGAAGAAAAACTGTTGTATCTAAACAACCACTTATTGGAATTTGATCATCTAAATATTGATCCATTGGTGTTTGAGATCCTGAAAGGCCATCCTTTGTATTATGCACTGGTTGGAAAAGCTGCAGTGCCTCTTATATATGTACAGCAAGCATGGAAAACCATCCATTTCATCAGACAAGGTGAAACACCATAGTTTGACATCCAGATTGATCACTACAAGTCAATCTTGGATTATCAAAGGTTGAGATACATATTGAGGCTACCATAAGCTGATTCAAGAGAAGGCGGAACTTCGTTTGATCTGTTTCCAACAGATACTAAAGTTTTTGAAGGCATAAGAGCTATGGGTTATGTTGGTCAACTTACTCAAGTTAGCCACTTCAAGAATAATAACCTGCCACATTCTACTACACCTTATTCTCAGTGATCATTAGGTGCCTCACAGCAAAGCATCAAGGAACAGATAATGCCAATATTCACATACTGAAGTTGTTTCATGCTATTGTTTATGATCTGTATGTGGACTATTCATTTGTTTTCTGGAATGAGTTATATGAAAGAGTTATTTCAAAGATAACTACAAAAGCTCCAATCTTTGTATCGTATCAAAGCTTCCTGACATTGATTATATGGAGCATGATCAGATGCAACCGAGACATTCCAAGGAGAAAGACACATGTATATGCACTAGATCACTCTATGAGATATAAAATGAGACATAAGAAAACCTTCAACTACAGCATGCCAATTCCTGAAGCATTGCTATCATATGTTGATCCGGACTCTAAGTGTGTTAGAGATTATAGAGAGTCTATGGGACAACCAGTACCGGTTTCCCCTACCCAAGGCTCCAACCCTAGGAGAGAGGAGTCGGTGAGGGTTCATGTTACCTAGGGGGTACTTGAGCGGGGAGTGCCGAGAGAAAATCTTGAGATGGGTATTGTAGGGGGAAAACATTCTGGACCGGAGGCTGAGGGATCACAGGCTAATGCCACACGTTCAGTTGATTCCACATATCAACCTGGCTCTGCTAGCATTCCTCCATCGGGAAGTCAGGAAAAGAGCGCCAAGGAAATTATAGAATATGTAACTAAATCGGATCAAGCTAACTTTGCAAGTGAATATGGTGAAAGTGAATCTGATGGTAAAGAAACGACTGATGAGAATGGTGATAAAAGTGATGGTGATGATGCCAATGATGCTGAAAATGATGATAATGATGGTGATGATGCCACTGGTGCTAATGATGATGATCAACATGGAATTGTTAAGTCAGATTTTATAGTAATCATTGTATTTATAGACTTGGTCTAATACTGTGTTTAGGTTGCATATACTTTGTAGTATTAGCCAAGGGTATTTAAGTCTCTTGTGGCTTTGTGTCTTGAAAGGAAACTCACGCACATCTAATAGAAAATCATACATTGCGCTTTCATCTCTCTCTCTCTCTCTCTCTACGATTTAGTTGATTTTGGGATTATCAATTGGTATCAGAGCTATTTTAAATCTGAGAGAATTGAGAGAAACGATTTTTGATTCTGAATTTGTGGTTGAATCAGAAAATTTGATCGATTTTCTTGATTTTTTTCAAGAAAATCTCATTTTTTGAATTTTCATCAAATTTGGATTGTTTTCTAATCGAATTTTCTTGAATTTTGGTTCGTTGGATCCGTTTTTACTAGTAGAACACTTTTGATTCACATCATATTGCAAGAAAATCGATTTTTGATCTTCAATTTTGAGGTTTTTCGAATTACTGGAAAAGTTCTTAAAGCGTACTGTTTTTTTTCAAAATTTCTTGATTTTGCGAGTTTTGATTGAATTATTTGATTAAAAGTGTTTAGAAATTGTTTTTCGATCTTATCTGTGTGAGAAATTGTCATTAAATTTGAATCTGTAATCGAATTTGGAGTTTTTTCTTGATTTTCATCGTTTTGCGCCAGATCTGAAGTTTGCGCGAGTTCATCAAGATTTGCGCCAGTTCATCCTCAACTTTGTGCGAGTTTCATCAAGTTTTCATCAAGTTTAGGGTTTCAGTTCTTCACGCTAAGTCAAGTTTTGTGCTACTAACAGCTTGCGCAAGTTACTTTTGCACTTCATTCATTTCACGCAAAGAGAGGTTCTCGCCACCAACGCTTCACGCAAATCAGTGTTGCGTTACTCCTTACTCACGCAAGTATCTTTTTGCGCCATCAATTCATCGCGCAAAGTATATTTTGCGCTAGTTTACGTCTCGCGAAAAGTGATTTTTGCGCTTCAGTCTTCTCACGCAAAACAAGTTTTACGTCTTCTCTGTCTCGCGCAAATCAGTTTTGCGCCATCTACTTATCAAGCGAAGAAAGGTTCTCGTCATCATCAGCTCACGAAAAGTTCAAGTTTAATTTCTCTCTATCTTCAGTTCACGCAAAATCAAGTTTGTGCCATCTTCATCAAAAGCAAAAGAAAGTTTGCGTCTGCATCTTCTCATGCAAAAGTCAGTTTGCGCCATTCTCTGTTCATGCAAATCTCTAGTTTGTGCCAACCTCTCTGTTTAAGACTTAGCATTTTTCTAAAGCTTTTCTCTATGGATTCTGAAAAGTTTGCTTTTCAAGCTCAGTTCTACAAAAATGATCTCATGATGTCACTGGGCATAGAAACTCGTCCTCCTGTTCTAGTTGATGAGAATGAGTTCACTCAGTGGCAAGATAGATTTCTTAATTTCATCGAGCGTCAAAAGAACGGAGAAGACATGATGAAGATTTTAACTGAAGGATCTTTTGTAAAACCCACTCTGGCTTCTGGATTATCAAAACCTACAGCCGAGTACACACCCGATGAGTTGGTGCAATATAAAGCCGATCGTGATATAAAGGCTAATCTGATGCTAGCCTTGCCAAATTCTATCTACAACAGGATTGATTGTTTCAAAAACAATCCTAAACTAATGTGGGCACAACTAGAAAAAGATTATGCTTGGGTCTACAGTTGCAACACCACTTCGGCATACGTGTTTCATGAACACTTTTGAAGACTTCAAAGCCAAAGATGGGGGGTCACTGAAAAATGTTTATGACAGGTTCTGTGCGGTGATAAATGATCTGAGAAAGATAAAAGTGGAAAAGACTGAGCTGGAGACTAATCTGAAGTTCCTCAACGCTTTGCAACCAGAATGGAATAAATCTTGCCATCGCTTGAGGAATGATGTCAGGATTTCTACCATGTAAATAAAAGAGCTGTATGAGATCTTGCTGACAGATGAGTGCATAGTCACAGAGAAGAAGGCTAAAATTGATAAGAAGAATAAGAAAACAGTGGACCTAGTTGCACTTCTAACGAGCCATCTGGCTGATCAAGCATTGTCTGATAATGCTTATGACGGGGCCACTGATGATGATGGTGAGGCACTTCAGAAAGCGATGATTCTTCTCTCTCAACACTATCAGAAGAAGTTCCAACCTCGTTCGGGTTCCAACAATCTTCGCTTCACTTCTGGGTCTAAAAATGTCCAAGTGCCCGAGGCTAAGAAACCTGCAACATGCTTCAACTGTGGAAAGCCGAATCACCTTGCTAAGGAGTGTCGAATGAAGAAAGTTCAGGATTCGGCATATTATCGGAAGAAAATGGAACTTTCCGAAAAGAGAGAGAATGGAACTGCTTTGCTTGCTGAAGAAGAATTCTGGCTAGATCACTCCGATGATGAAGCTGATAATGTGGAGACTGCTCATATGTGCTTTATCGGAGATGATCAGAGTGATGATGATGATACTGATGAAGATGAGGTACTTTCTGAGTTTGATTACACTTTTATTTCTTCACAGATGAATATCATTATAACTGCTTTACATGATTTATGCTCAAAGTTATTATCTGAAAAACATTTAAATTCAGAAAAGTCAAATTTGATTGATAAATTACAAATTTCTTTGAAAGATGAAAAATCTATTTTGGGTCATACAAAAGAAATTAGATGATTTAGAAAAATCAAATATGACTTATCTTGATTCCTTGACTGAAATGACCAAATTAAAAGATAATTTTTCAGATAAAATAAATGAGTTGGAAGAAAAATTATATCGAAGGAATCAAACTGAACAAACTATTTATTTGAACAAACCACGGAGTTATGAGTCTATAAAAGAAAAATGGGGACTTGGTTTTGAAAATCCACATTGTTTAAACAATGCGATAGAAAAATCCCCTTCTTTATATAAATACGATTATCTAACTCTTGCTAAATATGCTCCTCAATTTAAAATTGATTGGATGAATGAAAAACAAGTGTTCGAAATCGAAAATGAGAAAAGGATGAATAACAAGAAAAAGGAAATTTCTTTTGTTTACACGAGCGAAAATGCTAAATATTTTCCCGAAAAATCAAGGAAGAATAGAAACAGTTTAAATGACATTTCTCCTATTAAATCTTCATTGTCTGATGATTATTTTGATATATGTTCTACTAACACTAATAAAGAAAATATATCTCCAGATTCTTATGATTCTAAGAGATATATTCCTCCATTAGTGTTAGAAAGAAAAATATTTGATCTTGAAGATAAAATAGAAGAACAACATATTCAAAGCAAAATTGAATCAGATGTTAGTTTTTCTTTTATGACATAAAGTCTTGAAGAAAAATTAATTTCTCAAAATCAAGATTCTGTTTCTGGTTTGTTAGCTCCAAATCATCTGTTTGTTAAAGTGTTGAAAATACCCGTCCTATTTCAGAGGACTTCCAAAAGATACACTTCAGAGGACGAAGATTTCAGAGGACGAAGACGTCAGAGGACGAAGACGTCAGAGGACGAAGACTTCAGAGGACAAACCTGCCTCTGAAGTACTTATCAGAGTGCTCAGAGAAGACATCAGAGATGGCTTCATCAGAGGCTCTGAAGACAACGTCAGAGCTCTGAAGACATTCTCTCTGAAGATGTTCACACTGAAGTTTTCTACGAATGAACAGAAGAACAGATGACACGTCACTTAGTGATAAGATTTACTTTCTAGAGTAGGTCACTGTTCAGCATGCTCTTTTTCGTCATGTAAGTACACTGCTTACTTTATGGTCCTATAAATAGGACCATCACCTTATTGTTCAAAGTGTGCTTGAGAAGTTATATATCTGATAATATAAGTTGAATACTTTATTCCAAGAATATCTTGTTTATCTTTATCTGCTTTATGAACTGTGATATTTGAATCTCCTTTGATATTAAACTGTATTGCTTCCGCTGTCATTACTCTTATTGTTTATATCATTGTTACGAGATTAGATCTGGGATCCAACAATTGGTATCAAAGCTTCCTTTGTTTCTAAAACAAAGAAATATCATATCTGCATACTCGGATAGATTTACATCTCATTGATTCTAAACTTTCAATATCTGTGCATGTTCATATAAACCCAGTTTATTCAAGAACATCATATGCTCTAGATTTGATAGTAAATCTCAGTTCATTACGAAAAGCATCAGTTCTTTGTTTATTAACAAAACCAGCTGGGCTATTAACATCATATACATGGCAAACTCAAGCATAAGTGCCATGTATACAGCTGGGTCATTAACAAAACCTCCTACACTTTTAAGGGAAGAATATCCCCAATGGAAAATAAGGATGGTAAATTTTCTAGAAGGTATGGACAGGGATCTTTTTAGATCTGTGAACGTTGGACCTCACATTCCAATGGTGTTGGTACCAAGAGTTCCTGCAACAGCAGATACTGCCGAAATACCTGCATATTATGAAAAGAAAACCACAAACTTCACTGATGAAGAAAATAATATGATGGATAATGACTCAAAAGCTGTTAGATTACTCATAATGGCCATTCCCAATGATATCTTTCAAGAACTTGATTCTTGTAAAACTGCAAAAGAGATATGGGATCAGTTGTTAAATCAACTTGAAGGTGGCCTACAAACTCAGAAAAATAGAAGAAATCTATGCATCAATGAATATCATGATTTTCATGCTCTACCAGAAGAAAAGTTACACCAAACTTACTCAAGATTCAACATTCTAATAAACAAATGTAGAAAGTTTGGAGTGATAAGAACAAAAGAGAAAAACAACGTTCTTTTTTTGAAAAGCTTGAATGAAGAATGGTCACAACTGTCCATGTCTATACAGGCTAATCAAGATCTTGAGTCATGGTCATTAACTGACATTTATGGTACTCTTGTTGCACATGAAAAAGAAGTTATGAAGCAAAAATCAAAAACCTCTTTGGGTGGACCCCTTGCACTTGTTTCAAAACAAACATCGAAAGAAAACAACTGTGAAGAGTCACAAAAATGTTTGGAAACAAAAAGAAGATCCAAAAAGGTTTTGATAGCAGAAGAAACTCATACTGATTCAGACTCAGATGAAGATATAAATGCCTTCGCCAAATCTCTTGCATTAATCACTCATCAGTTTAACAAGAAATTTGGTAAGAAGGTATTTGAAGGAAGGAGAGAGAATGAAAAAAGAAGAAATCCGGAGAGAAGATTTCAACAAGAACCCAGATTCACTCCATATAGTGATCAAAAGGGTGCAAACTTCAACCATGATAATGCAACATAACAAACAAGACCACAACAACCATTCCAACCAAGGTATCCACAACCACAAACATACTTCAAACCTCAAGAACAGAAGCCAGAGACAAGTACTGCCACTCTTCCACCAAATCAAAATGATGGAAGATGCTTCAGATGTGGAAAACCAGGCCACTTCTCTGCAAACTGCAGAGGAAAACTTGTCAAAGATCAAGATTACTACAAGAAAAACTACAAATACAATGTAAAAGAAAGAGTTCTTGTAGCAGAAATGGAAGACTGGCTATCTGACTCGACAAGTGATGGTGAGGAAGAGCCTACCAATCTCTGTGGTATGGCTTTTTCAGATGGAAATCAAACTGATGAAGCATCCGAAGACAACTCTGAAAAGGTAAACTCTCTTTACACCTCTGACAGTGATCCTGAAATAGATGCTTTTAAACTAATTAATGAACTTCAGGATTTAGAGCAAAAATTTGTTGAAGAAAAACAGAAAAGAGAGCAAGTAACAAAAGAGCTCATCTTTTACAAAAGAGAAAAGAATCTTCTGGAATTAGAAAAGAAAGATATTTTTCTTGAAAAAACTAAACTTGAAGAAACCTTCAAGCAAAAAGAAAAATCATTTTCAGAAGAAATAAGAGAAATAGAGAAAGTTTTAAAAGGAAAAGAAGAAGAAGTAAAGAAATCTGAGTATGAAAGGCTCAATTCTATTGGCTTAACCAAAATTTTTCAAAAGGAAAGAGAAATCTTACATCAATATCTAGATAGAAAAAATCTTCGAATCAAAAGCTATGTTAATGCACAAAGTGTCTTTCAAGCAAAAAGAAAAAGCAACTTGAAAGCAACTTGAAAAGAAGACTGTCTTTCAAGCAAAAAGAAAAGAAGTAGTTAGGGATAAATGTAATATTCCTAGTGCCAGTTTCAAAAGAAGTCAAAATGTAACAAATGCTTTTAATAAAAAGAAAAACTTTGCTCCTACTTCTTCTTGTTCTATTAATTGTAACTGCATTTATCTCCTGATGAAACTGAAGAATCATTTTAAAGGATCACACTGCCTTTTGAATCAATCTCTGAAAAATATCTCAGAGACAAAATCTCAAAAGAAGATACGTAAAGGCAAGACATCAAAAGATGAGATGCCAAAAATTCATTCAAATCCACCAAAGTCTAACACAAAAGGACCCATAATGAGGTGGGTACCTAAGAAACAATAATTTGTCTTGCAGAAACAGTCAATGCCAATCTGGTACCTAGATTCTGGATGTTCAAGGCATATGACTGGAGATAAAGAACTGCTATCCTCATTTAAAGCAAAATCTGGAGGAGCAGTTACTTTTGGAGACAACAAGCAAGGACAGATTAGAGGATATGGGGAGTTATTAAGAGGAAATGTTTCAGTATCAAAGGTTGCTTATGTGGATGGATTAAAACACAATCTGATAAGCATAAGTCAACTTTGTGATCATGGTTTTGATGTGAAATTTCAAAGAAAATATTGTTCACTTCTTCACTCAGAATCAGGTCAAGAAATGCTAAGAGCAGACAGAAAAGGTAACCTCTACAGAATGAACTTTACCAAAATCACAAACACTGATTCAGAGAAACTTTGTCTTGTATCTCTGAATAGTGAGGAAATCTGGCTCTGGCATAAAAAGTTTTCACATCTAAACTTTTCCTCACTTGATAAGTTAGTTAAACTTAATTTGGTTAAGGGATTACCATCTCTAAAGTTTAACAAAGATCATATTTGTTCTGCTTGTGACATGGGAAAAATGAAAAGATCTTCCCATAAAACCAAAAGTGAAAACAACTGTCCTAGACCTCTGCACATGCTTCATGTGGACCTCTGTGGTCCTATCTCTGTACAGAGTCTAGCAGGTAAGAAATACATTCTGGTTCTGATTGATGAATTTTCCAGATACACATGGATAGAATTCATTAGAGCTAAATCTGATGTACCTGGCGTATTAATAAGGTTGTTGAAAAGATTACAGGTTCTATTCAGCAGCAAAGTTCAGAAACTAAGAAGTGATAATGGAACAGAGTTCAGAAATGCCAAAATCAATTCTTATCTATCAGAAGAAGGCATTACCCCTAACTTCTATGCAGCAAGAACTCCTCAACAAAATGGAGTAGTTGAAAGGAAAAACAGAACACTTGTTGAAGCTGCCAGAACAATGCTTACTGAATCTGATTTTTCAACAAATTTTTGGGCAGAAGCAGTAGCAACAACCTGTTTCACTCAGAATAGAGCTACAATTGTCAAGAGATTTCAGAAAACATCCTATGAACTCATTAACAATAGGAAACCTAATATTAAATATTTTCATGTTTTTGGATGCAGGTGTTATATTCTGAAAGATAGAGAATATCTCGGAAAGTTTGACAAGAAAGCTGATGAAGGCAAATTCATTGGATATTCATTAGCCTCAAAAGCTTTCAGAGTGTTCAATCTTAGAACAAGAACTATCCAAGAAAGCATCAATATCACTTTTGACGACAATAAAAGCTCTGAACAACAAGAAAGTTCATCACCAATCTCTGAATCATCAAGGGAATCTGAATTAAACAAAATATTTGAAGATTTCTTTGATGATGAAGATATCTCTGAAGTTATCTTCAGAGATAGAGAGAATTCAGAAGAACCTCAAGAAACAGGTACAACCCTTTCAGGGCCCTCTGAACTAACACCATCTGTTTCACCAAATGCAGATCAGCAAAGTGAATCAGAAGATGATCAAGAAGTATCTGAAGCAACTCCAGAACCAAATGATGAAGAACAAGAATCTGCATCTTTGGAACAAAACTCAGAGCCTCTGAACAATACAACAGAGGTATCACCTTCAGAGCCTCTGAACAATACAACAGAGGTGTCACCAAACGTCAGAGGCTCTGAAACTCAAACTGCACAAATTATTGCTCCAAACACCAGATGGACAAAAGATCATCCAATTGATCAAATCATTGGATCCTCATCCGAAGGAGTTAAAACAAGATCTTCCACCATCAATGAATGCTTCTATGTAAACTTTATGAGCATTATTGAACCAAAGAAGGTAAAAGAAGCTCTTGAAGATCCTCATTGGATTTTTGCAATGCAGGATGAACTTCAAGAGTTTGTAAGAAACAAAGTCTGGACCCTAGTTCCCCTTCCCAAAGGAAAATTTGCAATTGAAACGAAATGGGTTTTCAGAAACAAAAAGGATGAGGATGGAATAATAATCAGAAACAAAGCCAGGTTGGTTGCAAAAGGATATTGCCAGGAAGAAGGCATTGATTATGATGAAACCTTTGCACCTGTAGCTAGGCTAGAAGCAATCAGAATCTTCTTAGCCTATGCTGCACACAAAGGATTCAAAGTTTATCAAATTAATGTTAAATCTGCCTTTCTTCATGGTAAATTAAATGAAGAAGTCTATGTCCAGCAACCACCTGGATTTGAAAGTACAGAGTATCCTAATCATGTTTATTATTTGGATAAAGCTCTGTATGGACTCAAACAAGCCCCAAGAGCTTGGTATGAAACTCTGTCCACTTTTCTGATTAACAATGGATTTGAAAAAGGCACAATTGATACTACCTTATTCATCAAAAGGTACAAGAATGAGATGCTTTTAGTACAAATTTATGTTGATGACATTATATTTGGCTCTACCAATCAAAAGTATTGTGACAAGTTCTCAGAGTTGATGAAGAGTGAATTTGAGATGAGCCTCATGGGAGAATTAACTTTCTTTCTAGGCTTACAAGTAAAACAAACTTCAGAAGGTACATTCATAAGTCAATCTAAGTATGTCTCTGAAATTTTGCAAAAATACAAACTCAATGATTCAACTTCGATGAGAACACCTCTATCCACCGGAGTCAAACTTGACTCTGATCCATCAGGAGAATCTGTGGATATAAAAACCTACAGAGGCATGATAGGTTCACTATTATACTTAACTGCAAGTTGGCCTGACATAATGTTTGCAACATGCCTTTGTGCTAGATATCAAGCAAATCCAAAGGTATCACATTTAACTACTGTCAAAAGAATTTTCAGATACCTCAGAGGAACACAATCATTAGGCCTCTGGTATCCAAAACTTTCAAGTTTTGATCTAGCAGCTTACACTAATGCAGATCATGCTGGATGTAAGCTTGACAGAAAAAGTACCTCTGGGTGTTGTCAGTTATTGGGCAATAAGCTGGTAAGTTGGTCATCCAAGAAACAAAACTGTGTTTCCACTTCAACTGCAGAGGTAGAATATGTTGTTGCTGCTAGTTGTTGCTCACAAGTATTATGGATGAAGACTCAGCTCAGAGATTATGGCCAACAATTTGACAGAATTCCAATTCTCTGTGATTCAAAAAGTGCTATAGCCATCTCTGCCAATCCAGTACAACACTCCAAAACCAAGCACATCGATGTAAGGTACCACTTTCTGAAAGATCATGTTGAAAAAGGAACAATAGAGATGTATTTTGTACCAACTGAACTTCAACTTGCTGATATTTTCACAAAAGCTTTAGATGAACGAAGGTTCAATTTTTTAATTAGCAAGTTGGGAATGTTGAATATGTCTACCTAACAAAAGAGTCTCTGAATCGAGTAGCATATCAATATCAGAGTACTTAAAAGACATCAGAGTCTCTGATCCTTTCATTAGAGCCTCTAGGCTTTTTCAAATATGATAAAAATCACTCTTTTAAAACTCCAAGCATGTGTCAAGGGGGAGACAACGACCCTTCATCTTTCAAGGGGGAGAAAAGATCTTGTCTCTGATGTTTTTATCAGAGCCTCTGATCTTGTCTCTGATGTTTTTATCAGAACCTCTGATCTTGTCTCTGATGTTTTTATCAGAGCCTCTGATCTTTTCTCATTAAACAAATATTCCAGGAAATTCTTTTAAATAATAAATCTTTTTGAATAACCACTCGTTTCTTTTCAAAAACCCAACTGGCGGTTTTCTGACACAAAGCGGTTCACCCCTACACGCCTAAACGTGTCACCCATCAATTCGGGGATGATGGAACGTCCTTTCTGACATTGGGACTCTCATTCGCCGCTTCAATAACCTCTCCCTCTACCTTCCTTTTGTAGCTATAAAATACCCTTGTTCACTTCTCATTATTCTTTACGCTCTCAAGATCCAAAAGCCGAATCTCTCTTTCTAAGCTTTCATCTTTCTCAACCTGCAACAATGGCGACTCATTCCCAAACTTCAGATAACTCAAGCAAACTTGTTCCAAGCTTGAATATGGTACAGTTCGATGTTCCAGTCAAAGGAAACAACTACGTTCTGGACGTCACCCCATCAAAATACGATGAACAGTTTTGCCCAATCCTCGACTTTTTCACCAACTGCGAACTCAATGATGTTCTAACCAAACATGCCTCAGATATTCCCCTTCGCTTTGTCCAACAATGGTGGTATTCAAGTGAATACGACGATGAAAAGGAAGGACTGGTTGGGCACATTGACCTAGGAGAACAAAGCCTGACCATAAGAATCACCCCACAAACCCTGACTCGTCGATTCAACCTCCTCACGAAAACTGATCTTCAAATAGATGCTTTTGAGAAACTACCAAGTCAAGAAGTCCTTCTTCAGTTCCTCCAACACTTAGGCTACAACAAAGAAATAACACGCCTAAGTCAATTCAGACGTCAGTACCTGCCTCCCAAATGGAACTTTATGTTCAGTGTTCTCAACCGAACAATAACCTGCAAGATTGGAAGTCAGGATCAGACTCATCCAGCGATAATAGCCATAATGTATGCTCTCTTTTTCAACAGAAGCATCAATATGGCTCACATTCTCTTATGTGAGATGCTGACAGCGGTGGACAAGAAGAACAAGGACTTGGCCAAAGGAAAACAACCAATATCGGTACTGTTTCCCCGATTCATCTCTGTGGTCATTCAACGAGCAATGGATAAATTCTCCATCACTGAGGAGGGCACAATGACACCTCTGTTTATGATGAACTCATTCAAAGCCACAGAGGTTCCTCCTTATCCACATGACCGACGTTTCCCACACACCATGATTGAGATAATTCCTGCTGACTCTCCTACCCATCTCCTACTTAGTTGTGTTGCCCAATCATCAGAACCGATAATGGGATCCCCAATACACTTAGGTTCTGAGCCTGAGCCTGAATCAGAGAGTGATATCTTTGATACTGCTCAAAACATTAACAGAGCGCAACCAGAGGGTGGCTCTGAGAGAGTGAGGAAGAGAGAAAATGAGAACCCTCCCTCTGACGAAGAGAATAACTCTGTCAGAGCAGAGGAAGGTGAGGAAGAGAGAATTCCAGAGGGTGAGTTTCTAAACTTATAATCTGAGGGCGGTGAGGTAGAAAAAGATGTCCTTGACGACACAAATGAGAGAATCCAAAGCCCAAATCCCAGTGCAAACAAATTTACTGTCCAAGGTGGTCCAGCATCAATGGACATTAAAACAGAGGTGCACACCTCGAACCCTTCCCATCCTAACCGCTCAGAGGCATCTGTTTCTGCCTCTGAAGCATGCACCAGAGGGGAAACCTCTGATACGGCTAAGTCCTCCCAAAAGGACTTAGACCAAGATAAAAATACTCAATCACCCCAGAGTATGTCACCTCCACCCACACATGATGCCTTTGTGGCTCAAACTAAGTTAGACCGTCCCTTAGAACGTAAGGATTACCTGTCAGAAAAAGAATGGCATGACCTTCTTGCACATGGACTCCTTAGCCTGGACAGCAAGGTTTCCACTCACATTCGTTTCTCATCATCAGATTCTGACTCTGATGATCAGAGACCAATCGGAACCATTATAGGGAAATCCTTGAAAAAGGGTCCCCAAGGATTAATGGGAAGTCCTTCCGGAGAAAACATCAAACCAACTCCGAAAGAAGGCCCCTCTGAACTCGAGGGAAACTTAGAATCATGTGTTGATCCTAAGGTTACCCCTTCTGATTACGTTACCAAAGAGGAGTTCAAAATCTTTGGTGATGAAATCAGAGAATCTATGAAGGAGATAAAACTTCAAATGGAGAAGACCTCAGAGGCCTCTGCCTCTAACTCTGAAGTTGAAAAGCTCACTTCAGAGATCTCTGAGCTGCGCACGACGGTTCTCAATCAGAACGAAAAACTGGATGCTATGGAAAGCTTGGTCATAAAAAATGACTTCGTATTTTCCAGAAAAATTCAGAACTCGAAAACAGAGCTCCTCCAGGCGATTCCACCTACCTCTGCCCCCACTCCAACACATGCAGACTTTTCTCAATTCAAAGAGGAAGTCTTGCGTTCTTTGGCAGAGGTACTTGCAAAGATCCCTACCTCTACTGCTCCTGCTACAACAGAGTTCATTACAAAGGCTGACCTGGCCAACTTCTCCAACAAGATCACCAGCAATGTAATGAATATCTCCAGCAAGTTCGTCTCCAAGACCACTCAGCAGAACAAGAAGATTCAAGACCTTCTGAAGAATGTCAAATCTTTAGAGGGGTTATTGAAGAGAAGGGAACCAGAGGTCGCATGCTCTGAGGAAGCGAGAAAGAAGGCTAGATATGAAGATTCTGATGACGAAGATGACCAACCTCAGGGGTCATCCGATCTTCATAAGGGGGAGAAGACTCCTACTCCTAAACCTGTTGAAACACAAAAGGAGTCCACTCCCTCTGAATCAAACCAACACAAGGAGAAAGGAACAGAGAGACATTCAACCTCCACCTCTGCTGAAGATATTCAGGCCACTCTAAAGTCGCCAGTATCGATCATCTTTTTAGGACCATCCACTTCAGGTGCTCCAATAGTTCCAATCACAGCTGAACAAATCACAGTTGCATCTCAAGAAACTATTGGAGCTCTGGACGAAGAAGAAGATGAACAGCTCGTAGACTTCTCAACATCAGAAGATGCATTCTCATCACCAGAAAGACCAACTTATGTGATGAGAGATGCTTACGAATCAGAATCTGAAAAAGAAGAAAAATCAGATTCTGGAAAAGAGGTTGTAGAAGAATTTGAAGTAGTTGATGTCGAAGAGTATGTCTTCAAGAATGCTCAACCACATCATACTTCAACAACGTCAGAGCTGAGGGAATCACCAGAGATAGATGGCTACATCTCTAAACCCTCAAAAGAAGATCCTCCACAGACGAAGGAACCAGAAACCATGGTTGTTGATGAACAGGATCCTTCAGAGAATCCTGTTCAGAAAGCAAGCATCGGTCTTCCAGCAAAAGTGTTCAATAAACCTCCCACATTCCTCGAATCAAATCTCGAAGCTTCCATAGAAGACCACTTCAGATACATCTACTGTGAGTTCAACATGGCAGACACACTAGTCATTCCTCTGAATCCAAGAATCAAAGAGGACATGCCAGACTATGAGCGAAGATTTATCAGAGATAAAACCAAACCAAGAGCACAGGTCCTCTCTGATGATCCAATCATCAAAATCAACAAAATCTCAGAAAAGACCTTTGCTTACAACAAGATTATCTATAGGAATTATGTGGTAACTCTATCTGATCAGAAGATTTACGAGTTCAATGACAATGATCTCGTAAATCTAAATCCATATGATTTACGACATTTATATGCCTATTGCTCTGCCAGGTATGATCATGGAAGAAGGGAAATCAGGATGGGCATGGTTGAAATCCGACGGGCAATGGAGGCCTATGTCAAACACCAAGCAAAACGTGACTTTCAAATAGCTCTAAACCTAGGGGAAGAGAAGTTGGAGGTAACTGAACCTGTGGAGTCATTCGACAAACTTGAAGAACAGAAGACTGGATCAATCGTTGCAGAACCTCTGGGTTTCGTCTTCATAGTAAATCAAGAAAATAAGATCTTTCTAGCTTCGGAAGTGTCGAAGTACTCTGATGAAACCTTGAGAGGTATAAAGAAATTGATCCATGCAAAGGAAGAAAGGCACAGAGCAGATTTACTGGCAAAGCTTGACTTAGAGATTGACTCGATGATCAACTTCAGAGCTCTGATCATGAAATTCCATGGAATCTGTTCAAGTGACAAATTGTAGTCTGTTTCTTTATTTTTTTTTTTATTACTTTCTTTGTATTAAACTTCCAAATGTTTAAGAAGTAATACTTAAGAGGATGATTTTCTCCTCTATGCTTTCTAGTTTAAAATTCAATTCTCTGTTATTTTTGTATCTTTTATTTTCGACACTTAGGGGGAGATTGTTAGCTCCAAATCATCTGTTTGTTAAAGTGTTGAAAATACCCGTCCTATTTCAGAGGACTTCCAAAAGATACACTTCAGAGGACGAAGATTTCAGAGGACGAAGACGTCAGAGGACGAAGACGTCAGAGGACGAAGACTTCAGAGGACGAAGACTTCGGAGGACAAACCTGCCTCTGAAGTACTTATCAGAGTGCTCAGAGAAGACATCAGAGATGGCTTCATCAGAGGCTCTGAAGACAACGTCAGAGCTCTGAATACATTCTCTCTGAAGATGTTCACACTGAAGTTTTCTACGAATGAACAGAAGAACAGATGACACGTCACTTAGTGATAAGATTTACTTTCTAGAGTAGGTCACTGTTCAGCATGCTCTTTTTCGTCATGCAAGTACACTGCTTACTTTATGGTCCTATAAATAGGACCATCACCTTATTGTTCAAAGTGTGCTTGAGAAGTTATATATCTGATAATATAAGTTGAATACTTTATTCCAAGAATATCTTGTTTATCTTTATCTGCTTTATGAACTGTGATATTTGAATCTCCTTTGATATTAAACTGTATTGCTTCCGCTGTCATTACTCTTATTGTTTATATCATTGTTACGAGATTAGATCTGGGATCCAACATGGTTTTTCTTCTGATTTTAAAGAAAACAAAAAGGAATTTCTAAAATCTAAAAACTTTTCTCAAAATTTTTCTGACTCCTAGGTAAGTTCAGATTTATTGTCTGATCAGTTTGGTTTATTCGGTAAAATTGCTTCTTCTGATTCAAATCTTAAATAGAAAATTCTTGATGAATCTTTTACGCTAAATGATGATTATTATAAACCAAATCGTAAAAGAAGAAGGTCAAAGAAGTCAAAGAAACAAGATACTGTTATTTCTGAAAATTCTAATTATTCTGATTCGAATATTTCAGATAGGACTTTGAGCACTCCAACAAAGCAGATATGGAGGGTCAAGCGGACATCGAATGAATCTGCGACTAGTGAGGATCAAAATGTAGACAAACTTTGTAGAAATGATTCATTTGCTACTTGTAATAAAACTTTCAAATATTCAATAAAGCAAATGATTCACATTTCAAAAGATGTCTTCTATTCCTCCTCTGGTTCAAGTTCAGATGATCATGCTTCGTCTTCTACTGGTGATTCTGTTAATTCATTTGATTATTTTTCTCGTGCCTTTTATGTCAAATCTAACAAGTTTACTCCCATTAGAACTGTAACTAACAAGTATGGACCCAAATTCAAGTGGGTACCACAACCAAAGATTGTTTCTGAGTTGCAGGCACCTAATGTCAAGGTGGAGTAAGATAAAGATGGCTTCTGAGTAAATCAGCTCAGAACCCGTACTTCAATGGACTTCTACTTCTAAACATTTCAGTTTAGAACTCGTTTTTCAATTCATATAGCTTCTGGACTAATGAGAAACTGTGAGTACATCTACTTTATTCCGCTGCATTTATATCTGATAATAATGTTATTCCTGTTATCTCATATTTTTTTAAAAGAATCTGAGCATGTTCAAACCAAAACCTTTGATATGTGACACAAATTCTTTATACATTATGTGGAAGAAAGTATTATTGAATTTTATTTTGTTCCGACTAAATATCAATTTGCCGAATTCTTTACATTTGTCTTAAATGAAAAATTTTCAAACTCGGCATGTTGAATTTAAATGTTTAAATCTTTACAAATTTTATTCTATAAAGTAAAAGCTTTACAGGTTTTCTTTCTTTTGAATAAAATGTGTGTCTAGGATAAATTTTCAAGTTGTTTTGTTTATATTGAAGTTTTATATGTTCATATTTCAAGTCTTACAAAAGTCGAATGGTCAGCAACATGTTTGAAGCTTTTGATACTGCTTTAAAGTTGTGTTATTCGGAATATCTATAGTTTACAATGCTTAGAAAACCTAAAAAGTCAGAATTATGGATTGTAATAAAAATATGGGCTAAGCACTTAGATGTAAAACTTAGTGATTGAGATGAATTATATATATAAAATACAGAAATCTCTAAGTTTAAAAGTTTCTACCCGTGACCTTTCTAGTTTGGGAAAGTAAGTTCTGTGGGATGCTTGTCATCTGGTCCCCTAAGGTCAATTGATCTGGGAGTGATCGAACCCAAATCCTTCTATAGAATCAGATCGAAAGTCATGTTCTACTAGTATGAATGGGTTTAGGATGTGTCGATGTAGCCTTTCTGATCTGGGAGAGTAAGTTCCAAGGGGTGCTTGACACCTAGTCCCCTAAGGCCAACTGGTCTGGGAGCGGCTGACCCAAATCCTGCAATAGGATCAGATAGAAAGTTATGTTTATGGCATGTTCTTTACTTACCAAACTTTTTGATTAAAAGATGCCAAAGTGCACAAGCTTAAAAGATGCCAAAGAGCACACTCATGTGAAGATGCCAATGTGCACAATGCTAAAAGATGCCAATGAGCACACATCTCTTGATACTTGGTGATATGTTTGAGTTGCGATAAACCTATAAATTTGTAAAAGTCTTAAATTTTGATGGATTAGTGTGAGTACATGCAAAGTTTTCTATTATATTTTTAGAATTACATTTTCTTGAAGCTAATCGAAGTTCGCATGATAGCACACTGAATAGATTAATGAAAGTTTTTGAAACTGAACATGTTTTAACTTGATATGCAATGAAACTTGTATTTGTATCCAACAACATACAATTGATTTCAACTGATGGATTAATCTGTGATATATTTTACTGAGTAGAATTTAATTTGTTTAGTGTTTAAGATTTTATATGTTTAGTTGTTTCAAAATACATATTCAGTATATTTTTCTTTCTACATTGATGTTTTGATCCTTGTGTTCTCATATTTGTGTTAATGGGTTTGTGCATTTTTCAATGGGGAGTGAATAAGGAGAATTTTTTTGAAAAATCATATCTCATTTCGAGGGGGAGTTTCTGATTTTCTATACGAATGCTAACTTGATTTGTCATATTTAGTGCATTTGTGTAGGGGGAGTCAAAGAGCTTGACAGGTGAAATTTTTCTGATTTCAAGTCAGCTTTGCGCCAACAGTTGGTAGCGCAAAATAAAACTTTGCGCCACCTTCAGCTAGCGCAAAACAATCTTTGCGCCACCAACATGTAGCACAAAATTTTCCTTTTCTCCTTTACTCTGAGTTTTACAGATCTGAAGTTGTCTCGTCTCCAACATTTGCATGACCAAGTTGATCCAGATCATCAAGGTCATGAGGGGGAGAAGTTAAGGAGAAGTTAAAGAGACAAGGAGTTCAAGTGTTTATCTGCTGCTCAAGATTCACTCAAGATTCTATATTCTCTCAGCTACTAATTCTTTTGATGTTCCAGCTCCGATCACCACAATTCATTCGAGTATATTTGAAAGAGGTGTGTCGTTTAGAGCACAAGCTGATGAACCGATTGTTCTTTCAAGTTTATTGCATACTGGTCCAATTTTGTCAAGACAGCAAAGGCAACATCGATTGAAAGATGCTGAGAAGAATTTTTTTTTAGTCAAGAAAGAAGCTTCGCTAAGTCGCTTAGATGGTCTGCGTTGATTTAGAAGATGAATATTGAAGACCACAGCGCCAATGATTACTAAGGGGGAGATTGTTAAGTCATATTTTATAGTAATCATTGTATTTATAGGCTTGGTCTAATACTGTGTTTAGGTTTCATATACTGTGTAGTATTAGCCAAGGGTATTTAAGTCCCTTGTGGCTTTGTGTCTTGAAAGGAAACTCACGCACATCTAATAGAAATTCATACTTTACGCTTTCATCTCTCTCTCTACTTTCTCTCTCTACGATTTAGTTGATTTTGGGATCATCAGAAATGATGCAATGGAAATAGATGTTGATACCACAATTAATAATGTGGTGGGAGATATAAGGAGATATGTGGGAGTTCTAGTTGAAAATTCAGAAAATGTGAGTATGAGTGAAGGGAAAGAAAAAGAACATGGAGAGAGTATCTCTATCCAATCCTACCAATCCAGAAGGGCAGCCACATCTGCTACAAGGATGCATATGTTGCGTACCGGTATTGAAGAAGACATTAGTCGCCCGCTAATGCAACTGCACACCTCAGCTAGCCATTCTACCACCTCTCAATAGGTGATAGTCTTACAAACTCACGGGAATATTGCACAACGTCTATCTAGATTTCATTCGAAAAGTATAGATATTGAAAACAGAGAACACTTGCCTCATTTCTTAATTTTTTTGAATGCACAATCGAGACTAGTGTCTTTTGATATACCTATTATCATTCCTATGACACATATATATATATATATATATATATATATATATATCCGACTTCTACCATCGGTTGTCTTCGTGACCCGATCAGAACACCTAGAGTAGCTCCACAAGTTGGACTACAAGGACAGGGTGGAAGTCCTGTCATTGTTAACACTTTTCCAGCAATGAACACAGGCCACACGGTTGCCTCGTCAACTGTTATGCCAACGGAAGGACTTAGTGTCTTCGGTGTTACATTACCTGAATTCGTGTCAAATGAACATCTCGATGGTGCCTTAAGGGCTGTTGAAACCCGGTTACTGAAGCAATTTTCAGAGGAGATTTCTAGAGTGAAAAGGTTGTTGAAAGGAAGAGATCCAGTAGTTAAGGAGACTCCACCTCCACCTCCACAAGTACAGAATGTAGATATGTCTGTGGATGAGTTGAAATCGTTGTTATTTGACAAGTTGTTATCTCAAACTCCTGTTGATCAGAATGATGTTGATTTAATTGGTCTTCTAAGATCTCAACAACCACAAACTATTCCAGTGGTTCCACAGTCTCGACCAAATATTGTTAGATCCTTAGAGTTTAACTCGTTCAAACAGGATATTCTGGCTTCCTTGCAGTTAATGCAGCAACATTTTACAGACCTGTCTAAGGTTGTTCAGTTGTCTTTTCAAGCCCAAGCCCAAAGCTATAAGAAGAGGCATGATCATGATCCAGATCATGACCATGAAGGGGAGAGGTCTAAGAAACAGAGGTTAGATGCGAGCTTTGAGAATGTTGGTGGATCTGAAAATGTTTCTAGAGGACAACCTCAAAATATTCAAAGTGGTAATCATGGAGAAATAAGTGGTATGAAGCTAGTTTTGTATGTGGATCCAGAGGTTGTACCAAGGGTTGAAAAGCCTAAGGTAGCTTCTAGAGAAGAAGTGTTGTTGCTTACTGGTGTTTCTTCTGTTCATATCTGTTATTCCCAGATCGTGCAAGAATATCAAGATTAACAATGGAACTAGATTTAAATATCATATGTCATTGATATACAAATATGATTCTCAATTGTAAGCACATGTTCTAAGTTCTACTCACATTACAATGACAAAGGTATTTATATCTAAATACAATACAAGGAACACATAAACTAAACAAACAAGCTTGACATTAGTTAACTTTGACTTTTCACTTGATGACTTTGACTTTTCATTTAAAGGCTTTGACTTGGGCTTTTGACTTTCAATCTAGATGATCTTGAAGACAACAATCTGTGCTATAACATTCTCCCCCTTTGGATTCAAGATCATCTTCAAAAACAAAATTTGCCTTCAAAACAAATTATCCTTCTTTCATTCAGAAACAAGTGAACTCCCCCTTTAGATAAACTTACACTTATCTTCAAATGAATTTCGTCTTTAAAGCACGTTCTCCCCCTTTCAAGAACATTCTCCCCTTTGAGGCAAAAGTTTATCTTCTCATGCAATCAACGTTCTCCCCCTATTGAGATGAAAATTGATAATCTCCACTTCTTGCAACTTTTAACATTCTCCTCCAAAGACTTTGACAAACATAATTATCTCTAGCAAATAAATTATCTTCGGTTGTAGCTCACTTTTCTCTTTGAAAACAACCTTCAAAAATAATTTCTTGAACGTTCTTGAAATCTTGAACTTTCTTCACAATTTCTTTCTCATTTCTTGACTTTCTCATAGATTCTTTTCCATTTCTTGACTTTCTCCAAAACTACTTTGTCATTTCTTGAATGTCTCCCCCTTTTGATGATGTAGAGCATAGAAATCATCAAAACTTCTTTAAGAAATGTCACCATTTTCTAACCACTGATCTTTCCAAATGATCCTCTGATCCATCCGTCAATTCATAATGTATTCATCCGAATCTTTTCAAATTCAGACAAATAAGAGTGGTAACCCTTAATCAACATATGAATCAGTTAATATGACTGTCAGTAGCACAAAGCCACTGTGTACAACGAACGTACATTGGAAATGAGCTTTTTGATGTTCACTCCTTGTCAGGATCGAATTCTTAACAAGAATAAAGTCTCAGAAACAATATCAAAGAAGGTTGCGGAATAAAACTTTGATATTCAATAAAACAGTAAACCAAAACAGTATATAATCAACAACTTGTAAACTTGTATTGAATGCTTGAAGTTACAAGATTAAACACACAACCTCAATATTGATGAACAGGCTCACCAATACGAATTCTACTTCTCTAGAATTAGGATCTTATGCCTTGAGGTTGATTTTTCTAAAACTTAGAATCAATGGATAAATCTGAAAATCTGTATATATATCTAAACTATTCTGTCAAGACTATACATATGCTGAACAAAAAGATAATTACAAATAAATAAAATATCTTCAGTATATCTTCCATCATTATCTTCAAGCCTTCCATGAATATCTTGATTCTTTCCAGCTGTCATCCTTTCCATCCGGATCTTCAAGTCATAAGCAGCACTAACTATGCTCAGCAACATTAACTTCTTCAAGCAGCATTAACTTGGTCTTAGCAACATTAACTACTAAGCAGCACTAACCACTAGCAGTACTAACTAGCTAAGCAGTACTAACTTTGTTCAAGCAGCACTAACTTTGACTAGCAGTATTAATTCTACTAGCAGTAGTAATACTCAGCAGTATTAACTTTGAACTCTTCTAGCAGTAGTAATTTAGGACTAGCAGCATTAAAGACTTGTTCACATCTTCAGTTCCCAACAATCTCCCCCTAACTTGACTTTTTAGAAAGAGAAGTCAAGTTCTTTAGATGCTTCCAAAATCTTCATTGATCTACTCCAATGTTAGGATCCAGTCCCATACTCTGATTGATAGTTCTCTGAATAAGGTACTTTGCCATTTCTGAATTTGGTGCACAACCCAACTTCTTATTCAACATGGCATGAAGCTTTAGATTTGTGTGATTGTAGACTCTATCCACCAAGTAATACTCCATGTGAAAAGTATCCAATGCCAGTTCATAAACTCCATTCCTTTCATATAGAGTCCATCCTCTAACAGCTTTAAATACATCTTTTATCAAATGCTTTACTGCTTCTGATTTGAACAACATGCACAAATATTCCATAACTAGCTTCACGATTGGTAACCCTGGAGCTGTCAATTGATCTGCATAAACTTTCATTCCCACTTCAAACATTTCTTCCAAATCAGATCTTGAACACTCTCTAACAATTTTGCTCCAGGTGCTGTAGACTTCATACTTCTCATCCTTTCTTTTCAATCTAATGTACTCTTTGCCATCCACCTCCATAATATCCCAATGAATAACTTCAGGAGGTTTGAATCCAACAGGTTCAGCTGAGATAGGCTTTGGAATTTTATCCATTATCACCATGTACATGTTTGCATCTGACCTCTGTGGTACTTCCTGAGTTTCAGCTTTCTTTTCTTTTTCTACTCTGGGCTTCTTGTCAACTCTCTTTCTGTTTGCCATCATCTTGGTTCTCTTTAATATCCTTTGCCCTTGTTCTATAGTAGTTTCCTTCTTCTTTTCTTCCTTGGTCCTTTCTTCTGATCTAGGACCTTTAGAAGCAATAGACTTAACTCTTTTTATTTTCTTAATCTTCTGAGCTAGAGTCTCTTCTTCTTTAATCTCTGCCTTTTCCTTTGTTGGAGTTCCCTCTTCACTTTCAGGGAATGGTTGATTAACATTCACATCATGTCTCTCCTTGACCTTCTTTTCAAACTCCACTCTATCCTTTTCATTGCTCTTCAGCTTCTCCATTTCTTCCTTATAGAGATCCTTGATTTGATCAAAATTCATCTTCACAAACATTTCTTTCTTTACACCAATTGCACTCCTCAAGAAAGTTATCATTTTGTTTCTTTCCTGAGTGGCAAGATGAGTTTCTGAAGGTCTTCTCTTCTTAACACTTGTTCTGGCCATCATAGCCTTTCTCAAGCTTATTGCTCTTTGCTTGGCTTTCTCTGTTTCCAACCCTTTCTGAAATGCTTCATTTAGTTCATTGGCTAGTGCTCTGGCTATCTCTCTGTCTTTCTCAACCTGCTCTTTCTCTGCTTGATCTAACTCTTGTTGCAGTTTCTTTGCTAATGCTTCATCTGACTCAATCATCTTTTGCTGTTTAGATGGTTGATCATATTCTATCATCTTTTCTTTCCCTTTTCTTTTTACATCTGCAGCCATGTCTTTCTTTTCTGATTTCTTTGCTCCCCCTTCATTTATGACCACTCCCTTTGCTTTGGGAGTGTCATTCTTTGCTTTTACCAGCATCTCTGCTACTTCAACCTCTTCAGATGTTAGTCCTGTTTCTGCTGCTTGTTTTGGCTTAGCAGTAGTAACAGTTTCTGCTGCTTGTGTAGTTTCAGCAGCACTAATAGTTTCTGCTGCTTGTTTTGGCTTAGCAGTAGTAATAGTTTCTGCTGCTGGGGTTGTTACTGCTGCTGGTGTTGTTTCTGCAGATCTCTTTTCTTCAACAAACTCCCCCTCAAACTGTTGATCTATCTGTTCTGAGCTAGAATTCTCCCCCTTTTTGGAAGCATCTTTGTTATTTGATCTCTTCTTCAAAACAAACTGCTTTCTCCTCTGCTTATGCACCAACCTTGTCACCATTTTCTTTAATTTGGCAATTTGTACTTGTTGTGACAGGATGACCAACTTCATCTCTTCAATTTCTTTTCCTTGTTTGAGAACATCTTGGTTGATGTTGCCCATTGTTTCCATCAATTCATAGTAAGTATATCTGTCCTCACCTTCTCCAGAAGTGTTACCCTCTTTTGATGGATCATTGGATCTTTTTGTAGTGGAAGTCTTCTGCCTAGCAGAAGCACTATCCACCCCCTTGGTTTCTTGGCACCAGGGACCTTTGAATGATTGCTCATTCAAAGTTGCCATGGGGGAGGTCTTATTTATGTTACCACTGTCCTTCTCTGTGCTAGCAGAAGTAGTGGCAGCCTCAGTACCCATATGCTCAACCTCCTCCTCAGAGAGCACCTCCTTGGGGTTGGGAGACACCCCTGTGGTTTCCCTATGGATATTCTCTAAGGAAGAATTCTCCCTTAGAGGGCTAGTAGGCTTAGTGGTTGATGGTACAAGAAGGGAAGGAGCCTTCTTTACCTGTTTCCTTTTGTAAGTATGGGTGATTGGTGAAGTTGGTTTTTCAAGAAGAGACTGGGGAATTGATTTAGAGTGGGAAGGTTGGGATTGGCTAGCAGTGGGTTGGTCTAATGGGGGCCTTGACCCTGCTGCCATACCTTCATCAGTTTGGGACACCACCATCATTGTAGAGAACAATGGAGTGTCTACTCCTTCCGAGTCCCCAGCAGTTCTTCTCATATTTGAGAAAACCTTGCCTTTAGGGGGTTTTGGTACATATATCCCTTCAGATTGAGGAATATCCGTCAATTCGTGGTTGATTACTGCTTGAACAAACCTGGGATACATATAAAAGCTCTTTTTGTTTCCCATGTTTGAGACAAGATCATTGAAAATCATTTGTGAAAAATTGTACCTTCTGGCAGTTGCCAAACAGACCAAAGCATAAGCAATGGGACTGCTGAACTCACTCCAGCCAGTAGTCTTTTTAGAAATGCAGTGCATCAAGGTATGAACAAGAAAACGCCATTGGGGTGAGAATTTATCTTTTGAGAACTTAAAAATACCCAATGGGCCTCCATACCCCATTCTTGGAAGAGTAGAAAACAGTTCATCATTAGGGATAGACGTTATACCAGAGGCATCGTCTAGACGTAGACTGATGCGAATTACCTCTTCAGTAACTGTCAATAGCTTGTCACACACTGTCGTCTTGATCATTTGCACACCATCCTCAGTAACAATGGTGGCGTATGCCCAGAATTGCCTCTGATGCTCTAGAAAGATGGTAGGAGAGAGAGTGAGAGCATGGGCAATATGGCTTGACTTCAGAAAGTTGACTATCTGGTGAAAACCTTCAGCTTGTTTTGGCTTTTGGAGCATCGCTATTTCATTGTGTTCGTCTATGAATGCCATGGATGCCATTGACCTTGAATATTCTTGCCTGAAAACTTTGAACTTGAGAGAGAAAGGGTTTAGAGCGCAAGTGATCAGTATGCAAAGAGTCCTTATGAGCTTTTAGGCGGGCAAAGAGTATTTATAGTATTCGGGACATAAGCAGTATTAACCTAGAGCAGTATTAACGACAAGCAGTATTAACCACTAGCAGTATTAACTGAGAGCAGTATTAACTGAACGCAGTATTAACTACAATCAGTATTAACCACTAGCAGTATTAACTGAGAGCAATATTAACTGAAAGCAGTATTAACTACAATCAGTATTAACCACTAGCAGTATTAACTGAGAGCAGTATTAACTGAAAGCAGTATTAACTACAAGCAGTATTAACTGAACGCAGTATTAACTACAATCAGTATTAACCACTAGCAGTATTAACTGAGAGCAGTATTAACTGAAAGCAGTATTAACTACAAGCAGTATTAACTATGCACTGGCAGTAGTAATAATAATTACTCTTTTCTACTTAAGATGAACAGAGGACTGCTATGAATTCCCTGAAGAGAAAGATTAGAACCACCAAGAATACATAATGGACAGGTATTGAATCACTTTTTGATAAGGAGTTTATTCAGAGTTGATCATTCCCACACTTGTTACCAAGAAAGTGAATCTACCCACATCAAAGGCTTTGGTGAATAGATCAGCAAACTGGTTGTCAGTATGAACCTTTACAACTTGAATAAGTTTCTTTTCATTACAGTCTCTTATGAAGTGATACCTGATCTCAATGTGCTTTGTCTTTGAGTGCTTGACAGGATTATTCACAATGCTAATAGCACTGCTGTTATCAATAAAAATTGGAGTGTGTAGAAAGGTTACCCCATAGTCCAGCATTTGATTTTGAATCCATAAGACTTGAGAACAGCAACTTGCAGCTGCTATATACTCTGCCTCTGTTGTAGATGTGGACACTGTGGTTTGTTTCTGGCACTGCCAAGAAACTAGTCTTGCACCCAAAAACTGACATCCTCCAGAAGTAGATTTTCTGTCCAAGTTTGCTCCACCTAGATCACTGTCTGAGTATGCAAGTAGGTCAAAGGATGAGTCATGAGGATACCAAAGTCCCAATCTGGGTTGCCCTTTGAGATATCTGAATATCATCTTGACAGCTTGAAAGTGAGATTGCTTTGGCCTAACTTGGAATCTTGCACATACACAGACTGGAAATATTATATCTGGCCTAGAGGCTGTAAGATACATGAGAGAGCCAATCATGGATCTATAATGATGAACATCCATATCCTCCCCCTCAAGATCTGCTGTTATCTGCTTGTGTGTCTCCATAGGTGTGCTGGCAGGTTTTGAATCTGAGAAACCAAACTTGGTTAGAATATCCTGCACATACTTGGACTGACAGATAAAAATTCCATCTGACTTCTGTTGAACTTAGAGTCCAAGGAAAAAAGTAAGTTCCCCCATGGAACTCATTTTGAACCTTTGATGCATTAGTTCCTCAAACTCCTTGCACATCTTGTCTCTTGTGGATCCAAAAATGATATCATCAACATAGATTTGGACCAGCAAGATATCCTTCTTCTTTCTTTTGATAAATAGAGTCTTATCAATGACTCCTCTTTCAAAACCATTTTCCAAGAGGTAGGATGACAGAGTGTCATACCAAGCTCTTGGAGCTTGATGCAGTCCATAAAGTGCTTTCTTCAATTTGTATACCCTGTCTGGATAGCTTGGGTTTTCAAACCCTGGTGGTTGACAGACATATACTTCTTCTTCAATTGAGCCATAAAGAAATGCACTTTTCACATCCATTTGATAGACTTTGAAATTCATAAAAGAAGCATAAGCCAGGAATAATCTAATAGCTTCTATCCTGGCCACTGGTGCAAACACTTCATCATAGTCTATGCCCTCTTCTTGTGTATACCCTTGAGCTACCAGTCTTGCTTTATTTCTTATCACAATACCTCTTTCATCTCTCTTATTCCTGAAGACCCATTTTGTTCCTATTGCTCTTTGGCCTTTAGGAAGGTCTACCAGATCCCAAACATCTTGCAGTTTGAATTGCAATAGCTCTTCTTGCATTGATTCTATCCAACTAGATTCTTTCATAGCATCATGTGCCTTCTTAGGCTCAAGCTGGGATAAAAAGCAAGAAAGCACTGTATGTTGTTGATCTTGCAATTCTTGTAGTCTGCTTTGATTTCTAGTCATCATAGGAGAGGATATATCTCCTATTACCAGTTGTGGAGGATGATTCTTTTGAATTCTGGTGTGATGATAAGGTTCTTCATTGAGTACCACCTCTAGATTTGAGTCATTCAACTCAACTGAGATGTTTTCAGCAGCTACTTCTGATTCCTTATTGACTTGAGTCTCCTCATCTCTACATTCTTCTTCACTCTGACTTGGTTCAATAGATGGTTCCTTTTCACAGTCTTCAACAGGATCCACTGTGGGTATGGGAAAGATCACAGATTGAGATAACCTGTCTTGAACTTGTGTAGTTCCTGATCCTCCACTCCCCGATCCTGCATAATCATCACTACTGACACCAAAAGAGTTAGTTAGTGAATCAATGTCAAATAGCCACTGAGGACCAGACCCAATTGGATTTGGTGTGTTCTCATTGCATTTGACATTGTCACTTTCTTCAATTATTCTAGAAGAAGAATTAAAGACTCTGTAAGCCTTACTCTGAGATGAGTAACCAACAAGAAAACCATCATCTGCTTTGCTATCAAACTTACCTAGATGAGATTTGGTATTGAGAATAGTACAAGGACACCCAAAAGGTTTGAAAAATCCAATAAATGGTTTTCTTTTATTTAAAAGCTCATATGGGGTTTTGTTCTTTGGCTTGACTACTAGAACTCTGTTTTGGACATAACAAGCAGTATTAACTGCTTCAGCCCAGAAGGTAATTGGCAATTTTGAATCAGCCAACAGAGATCTGGCAGCCTCTATTAGTGTCCTATTTCTCCTCTCAGCAACTCCATTCTGTTGAGGAGTCCTAGGGGCACTATATTGTCTCTCAATTCCTTTCTCTTCACAAAAGGTGTTTAGATCAAGATTTTTAAATTCAGTCCCATTATCTGATCTAATGACTTTTACTTTTTGATTAGTTTGGTTTTCAATTCTTAGGATAAAGGATTTGAGTAGTCCATTTGTCTCATCCTTAGTCTTTAGAAAATACACCCAAGTAAATCTGGAGTAATCATCAACAATAACCAAGCAGTAAGATTTCTTGCCTATACTCATAACATTTGTAGGACCAAACAGATCCATATGCAATAACTGGAGACAAGAAGAAATGGAATCTAACTCTTTGGTCTTATGAGAAGTTTTGTGCTGTTTGCCTTTAAGACAAGCAACACAATGATCATCACATGAAAAGACTTTTGAAGGTAAACCTCTTACAAGGTTGTTTTTAACAAGTTTGTTCATAGTCTTAAAATTCATGTGACACATCCTTCTGTGCCAGAGAGAGGATTCATCCACAGAAGCTTTTGAAACAAGACAGTTCAGGGATGAATCACTATCAACATTGTCCATATCTAGGCAATAAACATTGTCCTTTATTGGAGTTCTAAGTAGTATCATGCTTTCATCAACTACCTTGAACCCTGGAGCAAGGATCATACACTCAGTATTTGTAAATAATATACTATGTTGTTTGTCACAAACCTGTGATACACTTAACAGGTTGTACTTCAACTGATCAACATAGTAGACATCCTCAAATGTCATCTTACCTTTGGTGACATTACCTGTTCCACTTATTTTACCACCAGTAAGATTATCTCCAAATGCAACATGTCCTCCATTGATATGCTTGAAATCCTGAAGACATGACATGTTGCCTGTCATGTGCCTAGATCAACCACTATCAACATGCCAAATGCTCTTTCCCTTGAGTTGTTGGTTTCCCTGCACATATGATAAATCAGTTAGTTTGATATAGGAACCCAAGCCAAAGTGGTCTTGGGTACCCCTTTCTCATCAAAATACTTGCATTCTTTCTTGACAAGATTTTTAAACTTTGACTCCTCATTCTTGGAGTACTTTGTCACAATAATAGGCTTTGAAACATTTTTGCTAGAAGCAATACTGGTTTTAGAAGTACTAACTGCCTTAGCAGCACTTGCTTGCTTAGCAGTACTAACCTTGTTAGCAGTAGTAACTGTGTTAGCAGCATTGATATTTTCAGCAGTACTAACACTGTTAGCAGTAGTAACTGTGTTAGCAGCACTAATATTTTCAGCAGTACTAACACTGTTAGTACTTCTAGGTACCCATAGTAAAACACTTTCTTTTAAAACCTTATTTTTCATAGGGCCTTTACTTTCAACAGATTTCTTCATCACATGTTTCTTTCCAGCCTTCCTATAACCAACAGGTTTTTGCACAAATCTTTGAAAGTTTATCTGTTGATTAATAGGGTTAAAGAAGCAATACTTAGCCAAATGATTCAACTTGCCACATATGAAACAAGGTTTTGGTCTATTGATTTTATTCAGATCAACTCCTTGTTTCTGAGCCCATTGATTATTCTAGTTTCTTTGATTGCCTCTTTTTATACCAGAATTTAGGCTCTTAGCTTTATTGCAAGCACACTGTTTACATGATCCAGGATTCACAACCGTGGTTTGTTTGTAATGGACCTTGTTATCCTTTCCTTTGGTCTTCTCTATCTCCTTGGACTTGACCCAGATTTTCCCACATCCCTCATTGGTGATAATATTGTTCTCTAATGGTATCTTTTTACTCACAGTATTATCCCTATTTTCACTGGCTTCTTTCTCAGTCAAATCCTTAACTACTACCTCATCCAAAGGATCTATCTTAAAAGCTTCCTCAGACAAGTCCTTTTTCTCCTTGGTTTCTAACAAGTCTGAAGTAGGAGAGATATAGTTGTTGTTGTAAGGAGGAGGTGTATTGTTGTAACCAATACCAGGCTTCATCTTATCATGAATCTGAGCCTTTAGAAGAGAATCCATTGCTTTTGAAGCATATGAAAACTTTTCTATGTCAAGCTTAACTTTAGACAGTTCCTCTTTCAGTCTATCATTCTCTTCTAAGGACTTAGACAGTTTGGTCTCTAACTCATTCTTTTCCCACTTCCAATAGTTTGTGTGATAAGAGTGTTGAAGTTCATTAGCTTGAAAGCCTTTAATTTGCTCTTCAAATCTCTCTACTATCAACACATAATCTCTTCTGTCCTTTTCTAACCTTTTGAGGTCATCACACATACTTTGATTGTGATCCCTGTATCTTTTGACAGTGTCTATGCAAGATTTAGTGCAAAGATTAGGAATTACCTCAGAGGGGAGATCAGACACTTCTGCCATTAGAGCTTGATTCTGAATGGCTTCCTCAGCTTGGTCACTCCAGTCAAATCCCATTCCTAGTTGAGAAACAAGGGCTTGAGCAGGGTTCTTGTTTTGATTGTAGACTCCATTCTGAGCTTGTTGGTGGTTGTTGTTTGGACCAACACTCCTGCATTCTCTAGCAAAGTGTCCTTTCATTTGACACTTATAGCACTCCACCTTAGTATTGTCAAAACCAGCTCCATCTTCTCTTCTTTGAGAGAAGTTGTTCCTTCCTGTTCTTTTAATAAACTTCTTCACCCTCATAGATAACATAGCCATATGCCATTTAATGTCCATCTCCTCCAGGTCATCAGGGTGAAGTTGATCCAGATCATCATTAATCAAAGAATTTTTGCTATGACTAGACAAAAAGGCTTCAAAGATAGTTCCAGTGCCTTTTTCTAAGTTTACTCCACTGGCAGTACTAACTGCTTCAGGGTTAGCAGTAGTATCAGTAGATGTTGAAAGAAGTGCAGCATTGTGGATATAACCAGTGGGCTTTTTCTTGGATTCTACCTCAGTTTCAAAAACTCTTAGATCATTATATAGATCATCAAGTTCCTTCTCTTCCAGATTGTCACTCTGTCTATATGAGACAGTGTACATAGTCCATTCATCCCCAAGAGATCTGAGGAACTTCCTGTTGATATCATCTTGCTCCATCTTCACCCCTACAGTAGCCAGTTCACCAATGAGTTTGTTGAACCTATCAAAAGTTTGAGTCATAGACTCATTCTTTGAAGAAGTGAAGTTCTCATACTGCTGTTTTAGAACATCTCTTTGATTTCTTTTGATGCTTTTAGTGCCAGCAAATATTTTCTCTAAAGCATTCCAGAGAATCTGAGCATCAGTACAGTTGCAAAATTGATGCTGATATTCATTGGGAATTGCCAAGAGCAGAGTGCTCAAGGCCTTCATCTCTGTCTGTCTGATCTTCCTCTCACCATCTGTCTTTGGTGGAGGTCTTTTCCCATCTGGTCCAATCCTTCCTGCTTCAGAAGGACCATTCTCAATGATATCCCACATTGAGTAATCAGTGAGAAGAATGTATTTTCTGATCCTGATCTTCCACATGTCAAACTCACTGGGTTTGAGCAGTGGAACCTTAGAGACCAGAGTACTGTTTGATTCTGCAAAGTTTTCCATAATGAAAGAATAGATGTTTCTGAGGGAATTAGGCTCTGATACCACTTGACAGGATCAAATTCTTAACAAGAATAAAGTCTCAGAAACAATATCAAAGAAGGTTGCGGAATAACACTTTGATATTCAATAAAACAGTAAACCAAAACAGTATATAATCAACAACTTGTAAACTTGTATTGAATGCTTGAAGTTACAAGATTAAACACACAACCTCAATATTGATGAACAGGCTCACCAATACGAATTCTACTTCTCTAGAATTAGGATCTTATGCCTTGAGGTTGATTTTTCTAAAACTTAGAATCAATGGATAAATCTGAAAATCTGTATATATATATCTAAACTATTTTGTCAAGACTATACATATGTTGAACAAAAAGATAATTACAAATAAATAAAATATCTTCAGTATATCTTCCATCATTATCTTCAAGCCTTCCATGAATATCTTGATTCTTTCCAGCTGTCATCCTTTCCATCCGGATCTTCAAGTCATAAGCAGCACTAACTATGCTCAGCAACATTAACTTCTTCAAGCAGCATTAACTTGGTCTTAGCAACATTAACTACTAAGCAGCACTAACCACTAGCAGTATTAACTAGCTAAGCAGTACTAGCTTTGTTCAAGCAGCACTAACTTTGACTAGCAGTATTAATTCTACTAGCAGTAGTAATACTCAGCAGTATTAACTTTGAACTCTTCTAGCAGTAGTAATTTAGGACTAGCAGCATTAAAGACTTGTTCACATCTTCAGTTCCCAACACTCCTCCAAGGCTTCCATTCAATCATCGAAAAATGACAAATAAATTTACTATGAATGTTAAGACAAGAAAACGTATTCCTTGAATGTTCGTGCATAGTGTAGAATGATTGAAGCTACTTAGGCTTTTCAAATAGGCTCAAAGTGTGTAAACCATTGAGACAACAATAGTGATACACATACTCAATTGTTCATGATCGAAGTGCGAAGGTGAGGTAGACTTCCTTCAATTTCAATATTCACATCTTCCAAATGAAGATGAGATAGATTATGTGTTACATCCTCAAGAAAAATTGAAACAACTCTTTATTAAGAAAGAAATGAGTAGCTGATGGGGTTCAAAGCATGAGTTGGCATGGGCTAGTGCCTGTTTCAATGAAATTCACGAAAGAATTGTGAAACAACAGTAATATGGCTGCCCAACTCAGAAAAAGTTGGTGCAGAGTTTTCATATTCTTTTACTCTGATCTTTCACCCTCTTTCTTTTTAACATTGAGCTCACTTCTAACCAATCTATCTTTTCATTTTATCTCATCACACACCCACACTTTGACATTGACCCCTTGCCTCTTGATCACTTAAGGATAACTTCTTGGGTAGGAAACACTGGTTATCATGAATTTATAGAAGTTCATTAAAGTCCTCACACTGATCCCGTGTATGTTGCCCTAAAAGCACAAAGTTGCTCAATCATTTAACTTTAACAATTAAACCACAGTATGAAATACATGTCAAATATATGTATGCTCAGTAAGATAATCATGAAGATTTGAGCATTTTAAACATGGAATATTTTCTCAAAACAAGGAAATTGAATGAACAAAGTGAAATCAATAGATATGTTTTGAGAATCTGACAATGTATGAAAAGATCAAATATGAGTGATTTATAATTAACAACTTAGGTAATGAAAATTTGGATGTTGTCTATATGAACAAGTATAGACAAGTCATGAAATAAACGCTTTGAATGAGTTAACGCTCAACAAAACTTTGAATGTATAAAAAGGAGTGTCTTACCATCGAAAATTAGTTTCAATATGAGACATGGTAAGAACATAGTCAATAAAGTACTAAACCGGTGTGTATGAATACTTGACAGTATATGGAAAAATTAATACACAAGTATTACTCTTTAGAAACACACGGTTAGCTTTAAACAATAAAGCTCATGTCTAAAAACATTTAAAATCACAATTCTGAATTTATGAAAACATTTTGAGAATAAGAAGTGGTTTGAACATTTAAGAAACATGTTTTCATGTATGAAAGTTGTCCTTCTTTCGAACATAATGGGATTAAGAGTAGAATAATCCTTACACTAAACTTAAATCTCATAAAGTCAGCTCCAAATTCATGATAGATATGATCATGTAAGATCCCCCTTAAATTCTGCCAATAGTCAAAAAGACGTCAAAGCAACAAAGACTTAGTTAAAGAAAAACTTTGAAACACGAGTTCTGATTTGAATTAATCAGAAATCATTTATTGCCCCTGGAAATATGCATTCGCAATATTATCAGAAGAGGTAATATGTATACTCCCCCTTGAAGGTTGATCATCTCTTTTGATGCATCGGAGTACACTTTCTTTTAATCGTTGAAGTATGAGTCCTAATTTGTTGTGGTTAGAAGTCAAACTTGATCTTTGAGGTACGAGTCCTGAGTTGAGTTACTCAGAATTCTAACTACATAACATTAAGGTGCGGGTTTTGAACTGTATTGTCCAAAAATCATGGTTCCTTTACTCCCCCTAGACTTAAGGTGTCTGCAACACAGATGGATCTTTTGGCTTTGGTACCCACTAGTATTTGGGTCTAGGTTTGTTAGTTGCAGTTCTGTTAGGAGTAATATAATAAGAACCATACCAGTAATTAAAAAAATCTTTACCAACAGAGCCACAGTAAGAATAGTTAATTTTTTTTTAGTTAACCTGATTAATTGATTTATCGAATAAACAAGATCAGGTTTACCTTTATGCACAATGTTCTTCTTGGCAATGAGTGTATGCACAAATGATTTTTGATCATTCTTCTCATCAAAAGCTGTTTTTACTCTCCATACGAGCTTCTCATTACCATTTCTTCTTCTAAATGTACCTGAACCATCAACTTTCCGATCATAGAAAAGGTTAGTAGTACGAATCTAATCATCTGAATTAACTGACCTTTTTGTAGAAACAGTTTTATGATATGAACTTGATGCTGTCTCATCTCTAGGTGTTTGAATAATTGACTCTGGAGTCTTCTGCTCAGTTAAAACCACCTTAGAGACAATTTCTTCAAGTTCTGTTATGCTGAGAGAGAAACTGTTCTTTCCTTGGTGAGCAGATCAATATTTTTCTGAAATTCAGACTTCGTGTTCTACTCTTTCATGGCCTTTGTTTTCAGTTCAGACAGTTACTTTGTAAGCTTTTTGATCTTCGTCTCAAAAACCTTCATTTCTTCTTCAAAATCTTTCTCGACATTCTTTCTCTGATCAGATATTTCTTTGAAAACTCCAACATTTTTCTGCTCAACTGCCTTATTCTCCTTTGCAAACTTGTCTCTTTCCATGATGATTACCTTCTCAAAACCTGTCACTTGTTGAGAAAGTTTTGCACACTTGAGTTCAACAAATTTCTTCTCTTCAAATGATTTCCTTGAAAACTCGGAGAATTTTTTGTGCAAATGTCTTTCTTTCATTCTCAAAAACTTTCTTTTTCTGGTCACACTCTGCTCTGTCTTTAGCAATCTGTTGTTCCAAATCTGAAATCTTCCTTTTCATTTCAGTATTTTCACTATCTGAAACCTTTGATTTCTCTTCACTTTTCTTAGTAGCATCTTCTTCTATCTCAAATAGCTTCTTATTTAATTCAGCATTCTCATTCCCCAATGCTTTTGCCTTTTCTTCAATCATCTTAATCTTATCGAGAATGGATTTCTCAGCTTCTATTGTTCCCTAAATTCAAGTTCTTACAACATAATTAATGCAAAGACAATAAGAGAACAATCAATTACTCAACCTGTTTCAATTTGATTCAATGAATTCATATACAATGTTCTCTAGCACTTTCTCTCTCTAGAAAACAGTATATGCGTACAATGCTCAATGAATACAACTAGTCATATCCCTATTTGACACGGGACACTATTAATACTAAGAACAAAATACTAACAAAACACAACACAAACACTTTGACTTTATTACAAAAGACTTTGACTTGCTTGAGAGTTTGACTTGAGCTTTGTCTTGCTTTGACTTTTAGTCTTCTTTCTGTCTTCAATCTGTATGATCTTGTATCCAAAAAAATTATGCTCTAACAACTTCCAACCATTTATCACCTCTCAAAGTTTCACGAATTTCTCTTTTAAGCTCTTTTATCTGCTTTTTATATTCAGCAAAAAGTTCTGAATAATTACCAGAACTAATTGCCTTTTTCAGATCTGCCATGTCCAGGCGGAGCCATTCATTATATTTCTTGACAGAAGCAATTTGTTCATTCCTTTCCTTCTCATAGTAATTAATCTGATTCGTCTTTTCAGCCAATGTTTGGTAATAACTTTCACTATTTTGTACAATCTTTTCTTCAAAAGAGACAATCTTGGCCTTGAGTTTAGCATTCTCTTCTTTTGAAGACGTTGTGACCTGAAAATACTTGCACAAATGATCTTTAACAAAAATCATAAATTTTGATCACAATCAGAAATATTTGTCCCCCTCCGCAAACTTAGCAAGTGGGTCCTGCTACCTGGTTAGCGGGTGGGTCAAGGGGCAGCACCCCGAGAGAAAAAAAATTTGACATTGAAAAATCATGTTCCGCTTCTCAAAATTTGTCTAAGTATGGAATTCTCATGGCACTGACATCACTTTTCACATACAAACAAAATTCGCACTGAAAAGAAAACTTTTCGCACAGCGAGTGATGCGGATTCCTAGAATTCGCACACTGAAGGATGCGAATTTTGACTTTTCGCACGCTTAATGATGCGAATTCTCACTTCACACAAACTGAATGATGCGAATTTTAAGCTTTCCGCTTAAGGATGTATGCGAATTCCTGACTTAGAAAAAAGTTTCAACTTTGAGATGTGAATTCCTCAGATATGATATGAGATGCGAATTCTTGACTTCTCGCACGTCAAAGAACTTGAATAGTAACTTTTTGCACCAAGGGACGTGCGAATTTTGAGCTTTTCGCATGTAGAGTCGTGCGAATTCTAACTTTTCGTATCACACTCTATGCAAATTCTAAACTTTCTCATGAAGCTTTATGAGAAATCCTGGCTTCAAACTTTTCAAGAGGCGTTCGAGTTCTTCGTATTTGAAGGATGTGAATTTCTCAGATCTTGCGAGTTCTTAGCTCAGAACTCAGAACATCTATTTCAGCCATAAGTCGATCGATTCTTTGAATTAGATGATGAAACTTTGGAGGATTACTCACTAAAATTCAAACTTCGATCCAAGAACAGTGTTTACAAAATTTCGATCAAAAAATTCACAAAAACTCAAAATTCATACATTATGTTGTGAATTAGACAGAACAATTAAAACAAGAAAGTTTCTAAATCACAAAACGAAAATAACACAATCAACTTCCAATCCAAAACACCATAATTCTATGAAATCTGAATCTGCACAGTGACTTCTTGCGACTTTCCAATTTTAGCAACAAATCTTCAAGAATTGATCAAAATCTCTGAATCTTGTCTGCTCTGATAACAATTGTTATTCCCAGATCGTGCAAGAATATCAAGATTAACAACGAAACTAGATTTAAATCTCATATGTCTCATATGTCATTGATATGATCTTCACAGATTATAAACTCTCTCTACTTTATCATTCTAGAATATACAAATATGATTCTCAATTGTAAGCACACGTTCTAAGTTCTACTCACATTACAGTGACAAAGGTATTTATACCTAGATACAAAACATGGAACACACAAACTAAACAAACAAGCTTGACATTAGTTTACTTTGACTTTCCACTTGATGACTTTGATATTGCATTTGAAGGCTTTGACTTAGGCTTTTGACTTTCAATCTAGATGATCTTGAAGACAACAATTTCTGCTCTAACAATATCATTGCCCTTACTTCTGATGACGACGAAGATGAAATTTGTGAGAAGTTTTGGAGGGTCAAGGAAAAACAAAAGGAAAACTTGATAGTTTATTCAGACGATGAAGTTGTTCAAGTTGGTGATGAAAAATGTGATTGTGAATGAGATTGTGCCTGAGAATGAAGCCAATGTGCTTGATGGTCTTTTTGAAGACAGAGACACATGTATTTTGCAAGAAATGTTTAGGCCAGATACACCTGAAGACATTCAGTTAAGCCCAATTCACGTTGATATTCCTGAACCAATTCATAACGAATCACCTGAAATTCCAACGTTTCATGAATTCAATTGTCCAGAAGTTTCTGAAGCATGTTCGTCAACCAAGTCCTCAACATCAACCTAGTCCTCAAAGTCCATCGAGCCAACCCAACAATTCAAGCCAGACAGATAAATTTGTTCATGTTCCTGTCATGCTGAATACAGATGAAGCCAAATCCAACAAATGTTAATGCCAATGTTCTTGATTCTTCTTATGGTCCTACAGAAGCTGAAATTAGACAGATGTGTCATGCTCTAAGAGTTTGTTTCTTGGAAGAGGAGAAGAAGATCTTTGTTCACAAAATCAGATAGCTTGGCATCTATCTAATAATGGGAGTTAAAGATAAACCTCTTGACTATCAGTATTGTTAAGACACAATCTCATTGGATTCAAGATCATCCAATCTGAAGATCCCAATCTGAAGCTAAAGCCGAAACGTCGACTCTCAATATTAAAGTCTATGTCGTTTGTAATAAATGTCAATGTAATTGTTTCTTTATTATATTAGTTAACTTAGTTAACTTAGTTTAAATATCTATTTCTAATAGATATTAGATCTAGTTTATCATAGTTAGATAAAGTTAACTTAGTTAGTTATTATCTAAGTTAGTTAGTTAGATAGAATATCTAAATGTTAGATATTAAGTTAGTTTTATTGTTTTATAATGCAACTTGTTGTTGCAAGTTGTAGGAAGTGTGTAAGACACACTTTAGATTAGATATCTCTCAATCTCTCAATCGTTTAACATAGATCAGATATTAGAACACACACTTAAAGGTGTAATAGAGAGAAAACAGAGAAAACACATTCTAAGCTTGAATCGATCAACCTTGTAACCATTTGTTATAATCAATACAGGTTGGTAATCTTTATGTGTTGTTAATCTAAAGAACTTGATATAAACATAGTATTGTTGTGGACCGACAATTGGTATCAGAGCCTGTTTAAGATCAAATCAAGTTTTTCTGAAAAACGACCCTGTGTTCTTGTTTGAAAATCGATTTTGAGTGATAAAGTGTTATAGGTGTTAAAATCGATCAGGTTGTGATCGATTAGCATGCTAGATTGAGTTGTTGTCGTTTGATTTCACTTCAAATCATTTATCGAGTTCCATTTTGTGATTTTTGTGAGAAAACAGTCGACATTGAAAAGTTACTGTGCCATAAAATCTTTCTTTAAAAAGTGTGTTTTATTGAGATCGAGTGCTTACATTCGGTTCTAGAAGTGTTTCTAGACATAAGGGTAGAGTTTGGTATTGCTAATCGTTACAGGAACAAGTTTTTAGACGATTTTTAAAAGTAAAGGACGAATAAAGCGCAAAGCAGAGGACGAACACACGTAAAGTTCAAACTTTGCGCGTCCAACATCAACCGCAAACCTCAACTTTGCGCTCCTCAAGAGAAACGCAAAGCTCACTTTGCGCCTCTCAAGCCAAACGCAAAGTCCACTTCTCGGTTCCAAAAGCATACGCAAACCTCAGAAATGCAACAAGTCAGAAACGCAAACCTCAAGCCATCGTGTTCATCTCTTCAAAAGATCAAGTTAACTTTGCGCTTCCCACTTGAAACGCAAACCTTAAGTTGCGCTTCCAACTAGACCCGCAAACCTCAACTTTGCGCTTCCCACTTGAAACGCAAACCTTACTTTGCGCTTACAACTAGACCCGCAAACCTCAACTTTGTGCTTCCCACTTGAAACGCAAACCTCTCTGCTCCAATCCAGACTTAGATTTTACTTCAAAATGACATCCAGAGAAGCCCTTGCAATAGGAGCTGACACCAAGCCACCAGTTCTCTTTAAAGGAGAATACGAACAGTGGAAAGATAGGTTCCTAAATTTTGTTGACAGACATGAGCTGGGTGATTTCATCAGGAAATCTATAGAAGAAGGGGTTATGAAACCAGTTAAGACGACTCGCCTGGTTGGAAATGTGCCTACTGAAGTTGATCTTAAGTTTCATGAGCTAGAAGATGATAATCTCAGAAGAGCTAAAGGCGATAGATTAGCTAAGTCATACATTCTACAAGGAATTCCAAATGAAATCTATGTAAAGATTGACAGCTACAAAGCCTCCGGCAAAGAAATGTGGGATCAGCTTGAAAAGATGATGTTGGGTTCGAAGGTTGGGAATCAGCTGAAAATCTCCAACTGCCTAAATAATTATGAAGAATTTAGAGGTAGAGTGGGAGAAACTTTAGAAGAAACCTATGACAGGTTTGTGACTTTGCTGAACGAACTTAGCAAGAACAAAGTCCACAAATCTCAAATTGAGCTGAACGTCAAATTCCTGAGTATTCTTCAACCGGAATGGAAAAGATTTGCTAGGCAGATGAAGTGTATGAAACCCTCAGACAAAATGAAGAAGAGGTGGATGAAATTCTAGAAGATAAGAGATAGAAAGGAAAGACGGTTGAAGACACAGTCGCTCTTGTAGTCAGGAAAAAGAAGAACAAGGCGATTGTATATGAATCAGAAGAAGATGAAGCTTATGCAAACTCTGACACAGATGAAAATGACCTACTGAAGCAAGCAATGTTTATGCTGACAAGTGCTTTTCAGAAAAGGTTCTACACAAAGCCAAGTTCAAATAGTCAGAGATATTCTTCTGGTCCGAACAACTACGCTCATAAAGAAAGGGTTGAAAGAAGTAGGTATGAAGGAAAGCGATTTGAAGGGAAGAGAACAGAAGAGATGAAACCTGAAGATAGAAGGTATCAGGCTGAAGGAAAGAGGATAGAGGAGAGGAAACCAGAAGAGAGAAAGTTCAAAGTTGAAGGATCCAGTCAGACAGAACCACCAACGTGCTACAACTGTGGTAAAACAAGTCACTATGCCAGAGACTGCCGAAGGCCAAAAGTCAGGAACTCCGATTATTACAAGAATAAGATGCTTCTTGCAAAGCAACAGGAGGCTGGCAAAGCACTGATGGCTGAAGATGAATACTGGCTTGATCACTCAGATGATGAAGAAGAGGATGAAGAGAAGGATGAAGCCGTCAACATGTGCTTGATGGGCAAGATAGAATCAGATACTAAAGCTGATTCAGATAATGAAGAAGAGGAGGTATGTAATTTATCAGATTCAGACTTCATGAATAAAATGCATGCCATGAGTTTAAAACAAAAAGAGTTAGAATCTAATCTTGATCAAGAAAATGGTGTCATAATTGACAAAAACCAATTGATACAGAAACTTAGCAATGAAATTGCTGAGAAGAAAGTATTAATTGAGATTTTACATAAAGAAAATGACACCAACGCAAAAGAAAAGACAATAATTCTTAAAGAGAATTATGAACTCAAGTCTCAACTGCTAAAAGGTGGGATTGATTTATATGAGCTTAAAGAATTTCATGCTTCTTGTACCAAAGAAAACTTTTCTTTACTTGGTAAATTATAAAGTTTGGAAGAGAAGTTATACAAAATGGGTCAAACTGAGCAGACTATTCATCTGAACAAACCCAAGGAGGAAATAGAGAAATGGGGAATTGGTTATAAGAATCCTCACTGTCTACAAAAAGGGATGTCTGAAGTGCCAGGACTTTATGACCATCTTTCTATGAAATTAGCTCGAAGAATCCCTGAGTTTAAAACTTTCTAGACTAAACTGTCGGAAGAGGATGAAGCCAACGAAACTGAAAAACGTTTGAAATCATCTAAAGTTCATCTTCCATTTTATTATGCGAAGATGAATAATAGTTATAATGAAAATCCAATATATCAAATGAAGAAATCTCTTTCAAGTGATTTCTTTCAAGTGATTTCTTTCAAAGTTATTCTGAAAAGGAAATGGAGGCGAAGCCTATTCAAGGTAAACTATATGTCCCTCCTCTCGTTTTAGAAAGTAAAATTTCTGAACTCGATAATTCTTTATCAGATGAAAGATTTTTGATGAATATTGAACAAAAGGTTTTTTCAACAGTGTTCAAAAATGCTATAATTTCTAAAGCTTCAAACTCTGAGGATATGTTTGGTTCATCAAATAAAGGATTTGATTTTTTGAAATCTGACGGTGGTTTAGATGATTGTTCTGAACAATTTGACTTTAATGCAAAACTTCCTAACCATTCATCTTTTGTTAAGAAATCTTTGAAAAAAACCAGTATGCCTGTGAACAGTGTAAAATCAACGAAAGTTTTCGTTGATAAATCAATCTCTGTGAAAGCTAAGAGTGCTAAAGGTAAGAATATATCTCAGCATTCACAGAAACCGAACACTACTGGTAATCCGAAGAAGAAGCATTCGTTTGTTGCTCAGAAGTCTAACTCACCAGTTTCACATGTTTCAGATCTGAGCAAGCAAAGGCTAGAAGTAATTCTCAATGGCAACCCAAACGGAAGCTTGACAAGAACGTTTTATCGTTTAGTAGTGTTAATTGTAATAAGACTTCGCTTAGTAAAGATGTCCTAATTGCTGATATTGTTGTTTTGAACTCAAAACTTGCTGTTTCTCGTAAACAATATACAATGAAGCAATTATTTCAGTTATCTTTATCTGCTAGAAAGTCTTCTATTTATGATAAACATGTTTCTATTTCTTGTCAAGATTCTGAAAATTGGTTTGGCAATTACCATGTGCATTCATCTCATACTAATTCTTCAAATGCATTTCAAAAGAAAAGAGGACCCAATTTGAAATGGGTACCAAAATCTTGTGCTAACACAGCAGGACCCAAATTCCAGTGGGTACCTAAGACTAAATTTGTGTTGCAGGCACACAAAACTTAAAGAGAAGTCGACTTCTGATTATGTACAGATCAGGACTCGTTCTTCAATGTCAAAATAGGTTTTTGGATAATGCAGTTCAAAACCCGGACATCAAAGTCAAAATAGGCTTTTGAACAAATCAGTTCAAGACCCGCACTTCGATAATCAAAGTGAATATTCCAATGTTGTCGTATAAATATCTAAATTTGTAATTTCTCTTATGCAGACTAGTCATACATGGTTCTTGGACAGCAGATGTTCCAAGCACATGACAGGGCAAAAAGAGATACTGTCCAATTTTAAAGACAAATATTGCGGAACAGTCAGATTCGGCAACGACCAGTTTTCTCCAATCATGGGATATGGTGATGTACAACATGACAATGTCATGATCAAGAAGGTGAGCTATGTAAAAGGCTTACGACACAACTTGTTCAGTATAGGCCAGTTCTGTGACAAAGACTTAGAGGTCAACTTCAAAGCCAAGAGATGTTCAGTTCGCAATGAAGAAGGCGAAGAACTCTTGGTCGGTACTCGAGAATCAGACCTCTACACAATCAATCTGTCAAATGTCCAGACTGACAAGCAAGTTTGTCTACTGACGAAAGCATCGATGCAACAAAGTTGGTTATGGCATCGAAGGCTCTCTCACCTCAACTTCAGGTACATCAACAATCTGGTCAGTGGAAAGCTCGTCAAAGGACTTCCAGAGCTCAAATATGAAAGAGAACATCTTTGTGCAGCTTGTGAAAAGGGCAAGATGAAGAGGGCACCTCATAAACCAAAGCCTGAACCAAGTACAAGCGCTCCGTTAGAGTTATTGCATATGGACTTATGCGGTCCGATGCGAACTCAAAGTCTAGGCGGAAAGAAGTACATACTCGTGATCGTGGACGATTACTCGCGATACACATGGGTCAAGTTTCTACGTTCAAAGGATGAGACACCTGATATTCTCATCACTTTCCTAAAGACGACCCAGGTGAATCTTGTGACACCTGTCAAATTCTGAATATTAAGGTTAGCACCCTTAGATTAATTTATAAGTTTTGTCACTTTTAGATTTTTTATTAAAAGCCTTTAAGATAAAAGTTTCCCGAAAAATTTAGAAGTCGCGTTAAAAACCCGGAACAGTTCCGCATCTGACCGTCACTGTCCAGAAATGCCAAATAAGCGAATAAAAGTCCAAAATCCTTAAACTATAAAAATCAGTATATTAATTTCTCTTGCATTGCAAAATTTTCAAATTTGTCATTCATTTAGCAAATATTGAGAATCAGGTATTTCGGTTCTCAATTATATCTGATATTTTATAAATTAGACTAGTAATTTAATTAATAATATTAAATAAAAAAAAAATTTATATATGATGGTGAGTCATTAAGGACACTTGTCTTGATTTTACATATGGTATAATTAATCTATTAATTAAAAACAAATTTAAAAACAAGACTTACCATCATTCTCAATTTTAACCTTTCACCTCCTCTCCCTCTCCTCCCTCTTGTTCGGCCGAATACCACCACCACCACCACTCTATTTTTCTTTTCTTTGTTAAAAATCAAAATCCAAGCAAGAATCCATCAACAATTTGAAGTTAGAATCAAGTTTCCATCTCAAATCTTCAAGGTAATCTCAAAAACTACACTTTTCTTATGCATGTTTTCATATTTTGAATTTTGGGTTTGAGGAGCAAAAGATTCATCTAAAATGTGGTATAAATTAGGTTTTGTTGATAAAAATAGCTTTCAAATTTATGTTCATATATTCAAAAATGAGATTTTGATTCTTGTTTTTCAAAAGAAAACTTGTTTATCATCAAGTTTAGGGTTTATGATGAAAATGTTGAATTTTGGTATCATAAACCACTAACATATTGGTATTATTGAAATTATGATTATGTTAACATAATGAAATGTTAGTATAAAAAGGTTCTTATGAAGGAATTTCCCAAGTTCCACATGATTAAGAACTTAGTAATAATGTTAATGTTATTTAGTTGGTGTTGTGTTCATGCATGCATTTGGATGAGCATTTTGATTGCAATGAATCCATGATGCATAAGTTAGTTTATTATGTAATGAGGAGTGAAGACATGGTTTTTGATTATAAACCATGTCTAATGATCATTATTTTGTGGTTTAAAATAGTATTTACCTCATTTTAGAATCTGTCCAGAAAATGGACTTCACTTCTAGCTTGCACAACTCAGAAACCACATGTTCAAATTTGGGGTTTTTGCTTCTAAACTTTAATTTAGAGTGTTAAATTTCTAAAAAGTCCGAAAACACTGAATTTGGAGTTGATTTGGGCACTTAAATGGATTTTATAAGAAAATGGTGCAATCTGTCCAGTAAAGACAGATTCATACACCTATCTTGTAGAGGCCATACCTCCCTCATTACTCATCCAAAATAAGTGAATCTTTTTCCAAATGTTAGGATTTTGAGTTAGGTTTGCATCCATATATGGACCATTGTCTAATTCCAAGAATTGATACCCCAAAAGCCTGATACAAGTGAGGTATGTCACTGATCCGAAAATCAGTGACACTCTGTGTTGTAAAAATTATTTGAGGTATCAAAAGTCATACAAAAATTATAAAAAAATGCAGATTTACTCTAAACATATCATAGAACACCATAAAAGTTTGTGATTAAATAATTCTCTTGGGAAGTTAAGCTTCCGTGTTGATTTTATCGGATAACTTTCTGGACAGCATATGCTGAATCCAGAAAGGTAATCTTCTTAAGTTTAAATTTTGTTTTATTGTATTTTGAAACTTTGTATAGTTTAAAAATGGATATGGACTAAGGAATTTATATGATGGAATTTCATGGGACAATTGGACATATCGGTTGGACATCGGAATAGGGCATTAATGTGTTTCTTTATGGCAACTCTTGTATAGGGAAATTAAGGGCGTGACAAAATTCCATAAGTATTAAAGTAAAGCTTCACCGTTACATTCGTTAAGGTGAGTATTCACAGCCCCACTTTTATCGTTTTAATTGATTTTGGGGTGGAAAGCATGTTTAAATTGCGTATTTAAAGATTCATGAGAATTGTTTGAAAGTATTGCGAATTGGCAATTTATAAGGCTTTGTTAAAAGCATTTGGAATTATAAGCTATATGATAAGTATGCAATTGATGTGTTGAGTATTTAATGTTAAGACCCCGTGACACTACTATTAACTCGAAGAAAATCGGGCCTATAGTATTAGTGGGTAGCGCTATTTGGTGTGACAAACCCACCTTAATGCTGACGAGCAAGGGTGCACTATACTAGAGAAGATGACTAAACATGTGGCATGAACCACCGCTGAGTTAGTTCATCGGGGCGTTGAAATTGGTCAGGGACGGCTTAGTAGTGGCTCAACGTAAAATTGTCTTTGCATACACTTATCATAAAGAAATTAAATTGTGGTACTCATGAATCAAAGAATTGAAGTTTGGTTTATACGTATGTTTTACAATGTCAACTTGCATATAAAAATGATTTGTGCATATTTAAAACCTGTGAACTCACCAACTATTTGTAGTTGACCTTGGTTTTTATTCATGCTTTTCAGGAATCAAGAAGGTAATTCCATGATGTTTTAGCAGCGCACTTCATATTTTGGAAGCAAGATTATTTTGATATTATGCGTATCGTCATATTTTAAGTTTGGGAATTGTAACAATGACGATACTATGTTCTTAAAAATGTATTGTAGTTTGAAAGTTAAGTAAATGTTGGTATGTTATAATCTTGTGCTATGACATCGGAGTTGTTATGCCTCGTGTTTCCGCTTTAGCGGGGTGTGACAGATTTGGTATCAGAGCCATAGGTTATAGGGAATACCGGTTTTGTTTTCAAACCACACACTATAACCTTTTACAAATAAAGTTTTCAAATTAAGGTGCGCTGTATTATAACTAAGATGTGTTTCACATTATCATATTTTAACTTAAACAAAGCTTGATCACCTTTGTTTAATTTAAGTGTGTATAAAGGGGACATGAATTGGCTATACTAGGAATTACTAAAAATATAATTTTTTTTGATACAAAAAAATGAAAAGCATGACTGTTATGTGAGTTTGCATGGTATTTTTGATTTTTAATAAAAATTTAGCATGATTGACAATTAAACTTTATTAATTATCGCAGTCAATATGTCACGATCACCATCTCACCAAGAACAGTCGCCTGACGAATCAGGCTACCTCAACTACATACCTAGAAGAAATACTCCGACGAGTGATGATTATGACCCATCTGAGCACGGTTCTTCAGATTCCGATCGGTCACCGGAGAGATCGGTCACACCTACATCGGAGCCGACTCCACCTGCCACATTCGAGCGAGAGAGTACACCTGTCCCACGTAGGGACGAGGCGGGGCCTTCTCGACTTAGGGGTCGGAGGTTATTGCCACCACCATGTGATGGAATACCAGTGTCTCAACCAGCCGGTATGACAGCGTTAGAAAACTACTGGGTCTCGGGTATGGCTCGAGAAGTGGAGAGAGTTAGAATGGAGATAGATCATCATGAGCATTCAATCGATGCACTCATGATTATAATGAATTCAAGTGATCAGATTTTAAATGGACTTATATCAATGGTAAGTACGGGTGATCAAACTATGAGTGGGTTTATGAGGGAACTGGTGGAAACTAGGGCAATGGTAGCATGGCTGCACTCTTGTTTATCTGTGATGATGGGACTTTTGGTAATTGTGATAGCATGGGTGATGATGTTGTTTTTCAGGCATCAGTAGTGCGATTCATTGTTGGATATTTGGATGACTAACTTTCTTTTTGGAGATATGTAACTCGTCTTATTAATACATTATTAAATAGCATAGCTATTACTTTTGGATGAATGTTGAATATTTGACGTAGTTATTTATTGATATTGGATATGTTTATGTTATATTGTTTATGTTTGTTTATAAAATTGTGAATTTCAATACTATGAGATTGATGTATGATGTATTGGAGGTATGAATAAACAAATATAATTTATATTGTATTAAGATTATAGGATAGAAATAAGGGAAATAAGAATATGGAATTAAATATTGATGTGGCTTTAAAATAAATTGTTGCATTAGAATTATGCCGCCAAGAAGAGAAGATCCTGAGATTGCACGACTCGTATCCGAGCAAATCTTAGCCACACTTCCTAACATAGTCTGTCAGATAGCAGCAGGTTTAAATGCTAACCAACCTAATCAACCAGGAGTCGGTGCAAATATAGAAAAAGAATGTACATATAAGACTTTTAGGTCTTGTAATCCAAAAGAATTCTGGGGTACCGAAGGAGCGGTTGGGTTATTATCTTGGATTGAAGGAATGGAATCGGTTCTCCACATAAGTAAATGCTCGGAAGCAAACAAAGTGGAATTCGCAGCTTGCTTACTACAAGGAAGAGCACTGACGTGGTGGAACACTCAAGTGCAGACTCGAGGAAGAGAAGCAGCTAACAAACTCACTTGGGATGAGTTTAAAGAAATGCTTAAGGAAGAATATTGCTCAAGAAGTGAAATGCAGAAATTACAAGCAGAATTATGGGAGCATGAGATGAAAGGAAACGACATTGATACGTACACGGCACGATTCCATGAGCTGGCGAAGATGGTGCCACATCTGGTTACACCAGAAGAGAATCGAGTAGACAGGTATGTCTGGGGTTTAGCTCCAGAAATCCGAGGGGATGTGACCTCGGGTAATCCAAAAACCATTCAGGAGGCGGTAAATCTGGCAACCAAGCTCACCAATAATGCCAATCGATCGGGACTTTTCATTCACGATAAAGTCAAAGGAAAAAGGAAGGTCGAGGAAACTTCAAGGAGACCGTTTGACAGAAGAAGAGGGAAGGAACAGAGAACAGTGGGTAATTATGGGATTCAGACTCAAACAGCTGATGAAGGAAAGGAAGTATATCCGAGATGCGGTAAGTGCAACAATCGTCATTTCGGAAACTGTGTTATTTGTCTCAAATGCAACAAAGGAGGTCATTATGCGAAAGATTGTAAGAATGGGGGAAAACGAGCTTGTTTTGAGTGTGGGAGTCAGGATCACTTCAGAAATGCCTGTCCCAAATTTGTCAGAAGGATGAACGCAAATCAGACTCGACCGGTCAATCAGAGGAATCAAAAAGGTCAAGCACGAGGCCGAGTATTTGAAATTGGAGTGGAAGAAGCAAGACAAGATCCGGATGTGATCACAGGTACGTTTCTTTTAAATAATCATCGTGCATCTGTATTGTTTGATTCCGGAGCAGATAGAAGCTTTGTGTCATTAAGTTTTAGATCAAAAATTAATCAAATACCCAAAAAGCTAAAAGAAACTTATGTCATTGAGTTCGCTAACGGACAAGAGATTAGGGTTGGAGATGTATTTTCGAATTGTACCCTAAGTCTAGCTGAAAAGGAATTTAAGATAGATCTAATTCCAATAAAGTTAGGAAGCTTTGACATAGTTGTGGGCATGGATTGGTTGTCCAAAAACCAAGCGGAAATATGTTGCTCCGAAAAGACTCTTCGAATTCCGCTAACGAAAGGAGAAGTACTTATAGTACATGGAGAAAAATCCAAAAGGAAGTTAAGAATAGTGTCCTGCATGAAGATGCAGAAGTATTTAAGGAAAGAATATAGTGCGTTTTTAGCCCATGTAGTCAATAAAGAGACCAAGGAGAAGTGTTTGCAAGATATTCCTGTAGTTCGAGACTTTCCTGAAGTGTTTCCTGAAGACTTACCCGGACTACCTCCACCGAGACAAGTCGAATTCCGCATTGATTTAATTCCGGGAGTTGCACCAGTGGCCAAGTCACCATACCGTTTGGCGCCATCCGAAATGCAAGAACTGTCTGAACAACTCCAAGAGCTGCTTGACAAAGGATTTATCAGACCCAGTTCTTCGCCATGGGGAGCTCCAGTTCTTTTTGTTAAGAAGAAAGATGGAACATTCCGAATGTGTATCGATTACAGAGAACTCAATAAGCTAACCCTCAAGAATCGATACCCACTTCCTCGAATTGATGATCTGTTTGATCAACTGCAAGGCGCAACGTACTTCTCAAAGATTGACTTGCGATCTGGATATCATCAAATGAGAGTTCGTGAAGAGGATATTGATAAGACGGCATTTAGAACTCGTTATGGACATTATGAGTTTCTAGTTATGCCCTTTGGATTGACGAACGCACCAGCAGTTTTCATGGATTTAATGAATAGAGTCTGTCGGCCGTATTTGGACAAGTTCGTGATTGTATTCATAGACGACATTTTGATTTATTCGCGAAGTAAGGAAGATCATAAGAAACATTTGAAGTTGATCTTAGAACTTCTCAAAGATCAGAAGTTGTATGCTAAGTTTTCCAAATGTGAATTTTGGCTTCGAGAAGTACATTTTCTGGGTCATGTAGTTAATGAAAAAGGAATTCATGTTGACCCAGCAAAAGTTGAAGCCATTAAGAATTGGGAAACTCCAAGGACACCAACGGAAATTCGTCAATTTCTTGGTCTGGCAGGTTATTACCGAAGGTTCATAGCGAATTTTTCAAAAATCGCTCAACCGCTGACAGCACTGACTCAGAAAGATAAGAAATTTGTCTGGGAAGAAAAACAGGAGGAAGCATTTCAAATGCTTAAACGCAAGTTATGTGATGCACCAATTCTTGCGTTACCGGAAGGTACGGATGACTTTGTGGTGTATTGTGATGCATCACATCAAGGCTTGGGATGTGTATTAATGCAGAGAAATAAGGTTATAGCTTATGCGTCAAGACAACTCAAAGTTCATGAAAAGAACTACACCACTCATGACTTGGAATTGGGAGCAGTAGTATTTGCATTAAAAATCTGGAGGCATTACCTTTATGGCACTAAATGTACCATCTATACTGATCACAAAAGTCTTCAGCATATTTTTGATCAGAAAATGTTGAACATGAGACAGCGGAGATGGGTTGAGCTGCTTAATGATTATGAATGCGAAATAAAGTATCATCCTGGTAAAGCTAATGTGGTAGCTGATGCATTAAGCAGGAAAGAAAGAGTAAAACCAACAAGGACACGAGCTTTGGGAATATTGGTCCAATCAACACAAGTTCGTGAAGCTCAAGAGAAAGCATTGAAAGCAGAAAATCTTTGTTGCGAAGCCTTGCATAATTTGGAAAAAGAGTTCGAATCACAATCAGATGGAGTACGATATTTCAAGAACAAAGTTTGGGTACCAAAGGTTGATGATCTGCGATCGACTATTTTGGAAGAAGCTCACCGATCGAGGTATTCGGTTCACCCAGGAGCCGATAAAATGTACAAAGGATTGAAGGAATATTATTGGTGGCCAGGAATGAAGAAGGACATTGCTAAGTTTGTAAGCAAGTGTTTGACATGTGCGAAAGTTAAAGCAGAACATCAAAAACCTTCTGGACTTCTTCAACAACCTGAGATACCACAATGGAAATGGGATCAGGTATCTATGGATTTTATCACCAAACTACCCAGGACTGGAAAAGGGAACGACGCAATTTGGGTCATTGTGGACCGACTTACGAAATCAGCGCATTTTCTTCCTTTAAGAGAGGATTTCAAAATAGAAAGATTGGCACAGTTGTACATAGACGAAATTGTCTCTCGGCATGGAGTACCCCTATCTATCATTTCTGACAGAGATAGTCGTTTTATCTCCCGATTTTGGCAAGCATTTCAGAAAGCACTGGGTACCAGGTTGGATCTGAGTACTGCATATCATCCACAGACAGACGGACAAACGGAAAGGACCATTCAAACTTTGGAAGATATGCTACGCGTGTGTGCTATAGATTTTGGAGGAAGCTGGGATAAGCATCTGCCGTTAGTTGAATTCTCTTACAATAATAGCTATCACACCAGCATTCAATGTGCACCATACGAAGCTCTCTATGGACGTAAGTGTAGATCTCCACTTAGTTGGATGGAAATTGGTGATAGTCAACTGATTGGGCCTGACATTATACAAGAAACCACGGATAAAATATCAACCATCAAGGACAGACTCAAAGCTGCGAGAGATCGTCAGAAAAGTTACGCTGATAACCGCAGAAAACCGTTAGAATTCCAAAAAGGTGACAAGGTTCTTTTGAAAGTATCACCATGGAAAGGATTGATCAGATTCGGGAAAAGAGGTAAACTAAGTCCAAGATATATTGGCCCGTTTGAGGTACTGGAGAGAATTGGACCGGTAGCCTATAAGTTGAGTCTACCTCAAGAGTTAAGTGTTATTCATGACACTTTTCATGTGTCAAATTTAAAGAAATGTTTGATAGACAAATCAATGATTGTGTCCCCAGATGAAGTAAAAGTTGATGGACGCCTGTGTTTTAGAGAGGAACCTATTGAGATTCTTGGCCGTGAAACTAAACGTCTTAGGCGCAGCAAAATTCCAATTTTAAAGGTCCGTTGGAATTCACGTCATGGACCTGAATATACTTGGGAAAGAGAAGATTTCATGAAACGCAAGTATCCTCAATTGTTTAACGAAAAGCCTGTCCAGAAATATCAGTCATAAATTTCGGGACGAAATTCTTTGAAGGAGGGGAGACTGTGACACCTGTCAAATTCTGAATATTAAGGTTAGCACCCTTAGATTAATTTATAAGTTTTGTCACTTTTAGATTTTTTATTAAAAGCCTTTAAGATAAAAGTTTCCCGAAAAATTTAGAAGTCGCGTTAAAAACCCGGAACAGTTCCGCATCTGACCGTCACTGTCCAGAAATGCCAAATAAGCGAATAAAAGTCCAAAATCCTTAAACTATAAAAATCAGTATATTAATTTCTCTTGCATTGCAAAATTTTCAAATTTGTCATTCATTTAGCAAATATTGAGAATCGGGTATTTCGGTTCTCAATTATATCTGATATTTTATAAATTAGACTAGTAATTTAATTAATAATATTAAATAAATTTTTTTTTTATATATAATGGTGAGTCATTAAGGACACTTGTCTTGATTTTACATATGGTATAATTAATCTATTAATTAAAAACAAATTTAAAAACAAGACTTACCATCATTCTCAATTTTAACCTTTCACCTCCTCTCCCTCTCCTCCCTCTTGTTCGGCCGAATACCACCACCACCACCACTCTATTTTTCTTTTCTTTGTTAAAAATCAAAATCCAAGCAAGAATCCATCAACAATTTGAAGTTAGAATCAAGTTTCCATCTCAAATCTTCAAGGTAATCTCAAAAACTACACTTTTCTTATGCATGTTTTCATATTTTGAATTTTGGGTTTGAGGAGCAAAAGATTCATCTAAAATGTGGTATAAATTAGGTTTTGTTGATAAAAATAGCTTTCAAATTTATGTTCATATATTCAAAAATGAGATTTTGATTCTTGTTTTTCAAAAGAAAACTTGTTTATCATCAAGTTTAGGGTTTATGATGAAAATGTTGAATTTTGGTATCATAAACCACTAACATATTGGTATTATTGAAATTATGATTATGTTAACATAATGAAATGTTAGTATAAAAAGGTTCTTATGAAGGAATTTCCCAAGTTCCACATGATTAAGAACTTAGTAATAATGTTAATGTTATTTAGTTGGTGTTGTGTTCATGCATGCATTTGGATGAGCATTTTGATTGCAATGAATCCATGATGCATAAGTTAGTTTATTATGTAATGAGGAGTGAAGACATGGTTTATAATCAAAAACCATGTCTAATGATCATTATTTTGTGGTTTAAAATAGTATTTACCTCATTTTAGAATCTGTCCAGAAAATGGACTTCACTTCTAGCTTGCACAACTCAGAAACCACATGTTCAAATTTGGGGTTTTTGCTTCTAAACTTTAATTTAGAGTGTTAAATTTCTAAAAAGTCCGAAAACACTGAATTTGGAGTTGATTTGGGCACTTAAATGGATTTTATAAGAAAATGGTGCAATCTGTCCAGTAAAGACAGATTCATACACCTATCTTGTAGAGGCCATACCTCCCTCATTACTCATCCAAAATAAGTGAATCTTTTTCCAAATGTTAGGATTTTGAGTTAGGTTTGCATCCATATATGGACCATTGTCTAATTCCAAGAATTGATACCCCAAAATCCTGATACAAGTGAGGTATGTCACTGATCCGAAAATCAGTGACACTCTGTGTTGTAAAAATTATTTGAGGTATCAAAAGTCATACAAAAATTATAAAAAAATGCAGATTTACTCTAAACATATCATAGAACACCATAAAAGTTTGTGATTAAATAATTCTCTTGGGAAGTTAAGCTTCCGTGTTGATTTTATCGGATAACTTTCTGGACAGCATATGCTGAATCCAGAAAGGTAATCTTCTTAAGTTTAAATTTTGTTTTATTGTATTTTGAAACTTTGTATAGTTTAAAAATGGATATGGACTAAGGAATTTATATGATGGCATTTCATGGGATAATTGGACATATCGGTTGGACATCGGAATAGGGCATTAATGTGTTTCTTTATGGCAACTCTTGTATAGGGAAATTAAGGGCGTGACAAAATTCCATAAGTATTAAAGTAAAGCTTCACCGTTACATTCGTTAAGGTGAGTATTCACAGCCCCACTTTTATCGTTTTAATTGATTTTGGGGTGGAAAGCATGTTTAAATTGCGTATTTAAAGATTCATGAGAATTGTTTGAAAGTATTGCGAATTGGCAATTTATAAGGCTTTGTTAAAAGCATTTGGAATTATAAGCTATATGATAAGTATGCAATTGATGTGTTGAGTATTTAATGTTAAGACCCCGTGACACTACTATTAACTCGAAGAAAATCGGGCCTATAGTATTAGTGGGTAGCGCTATTTGGTGTGACAAACCCACCTTAATGCTGACGAGCAAGGGTGCACTATACTAGAGAAGATGACTAAACATGTGGCATGAACCACCGCTGAGTTAGTTCATCGGGGCGTTGAAATTGGTCAGGGACGGCTTAGTAGTGGCTCAACGTAAAATTGTCTTTGCATACACTTATCATAAAGAAATTAAATTGTGGTACTCATGAATCAAAGAATTGAAGTTTGGTTTATACGTATGTTTTACAATGTCAACTTGCATATAAAAATGATTTGTGCATATTTAAAACCTGTGAACTCACCAACTATTTGTAGTTGACCTTGGTTTTTATTCATGCTTTTCAGGAATCAAGAAGGTAATTCCATGATGTTTTAGCAGCGCACTTCATATTTTGGAAGCAAGATTATTTTGATATTATGCGTATCGTCATATTTTAAGTTTGGGAATTGTAACAATGACGATACTATGTTCTTAAAAATGTATTGTAGTTTGAAAGTTAAGTAAATGTTGGTATGTTATAATCTTGTGCTATGACATCGGAGTTGTTATGCCTCGTGTTTCCGCTTTAGCGGGGTGTGACAGATTTGGTATCAGAGCCATAGGTTATAGGGAATACCGGTTTTGTTTTCAAACCACACACTATAACCTTTTACAAATAAAGTTTTCAAATTAAGGTGCGCTGTATTATAACTAAGATGTGTTTCACATTATCATATTTTAACTTAAACAAAGCTTGATCACCTTTGTTTAATTTAAGTGTGTATAAAGGGGACATGAATTGGCTATACTAGGAATTACTAAAAATATAATTTTTTTTGATACAAAAAAATGAAAAGCATGACTGTTATGTGAGTTTGCATGGTATTTTTGATTTTTAATAAAAATTTAGCATGATTGACAATTAAACTTTATTAATTATCGCAGTCAATATGTCACGATCACCATCTCACCAAGAACAGTCGCCTGACGAATCAGGCTACCTCAACTACATACCTAGAAGAAATACTCCGACGAGTGATGATTATGACCCATCTGAGCACGGTTCTTCAGATTCCGATCGGTCACCGGAGAGATCGGTCACACCTACATCGGAGCCGACTCCACCTGCCACATTCGAGCGAGAGAGTACACCTGTCCCACGTAGGGACGAGGCGGGGCCTTCTCGACTTAGGGGTCGGAGGTTATTGCCACCACCATGTGATGGAATACCAGTGTCTCAACCAGCCGGTATGACAGCTTTAGAAAACTACTGGGTCTCGGGTATGGCTCGAGAAGTGGAGAGAGTTAGAATGGAGATAGATCATCATGAGCATTCAATCGATGCACTCATGATTATAATGAATTCAAGTGATCAGATTTTAAATGGACTTATATCAATGGTAAGTACGGGTGATCAAACTATGAGTGGGTTTATGAGGGAACTGGTGGAAACTAGGGCAATGGTAGCATGGCTGCACTCTTGTTTATCTGTGATGATGGGACTTTTGGTAATTGTGATAGCATGGGTGATGATGTTGTTTTTCAGGCATCAGTAGTGCGATTCATTGTTGGATATTTGGATGACTAACTTTCTTTTTGGAGATATGTAACTCGTCTTATTAATACATTATTAAATAGCATAGCTATTACTTTTGGATGAATGTTGAATATTTGACGTAGTTATTTATTGATATTGGATATGTTTATGTTATATTGTTTATGTTTGTTTATAAAATTGTGAATTTCAATACTATGAGATTGATGTATGATGTATTGGAGGTATGAATAAACAAATATAATTTATATTGTATTAAGATTATAGGATAGAAATAAGGGAAATAAGAATATGGAATTAAATATTGATGTGGCTTTAAAATAAATTGTTGCATTAGAATTATGCCGCCAAGAAGAGAAGATCCTGAGATTGCACGACTCGTATCCGAGCAAATCTTAGCCACACTTCCTAACATAGTCTGTCAGATAGCAGCAGGTTTAAATGCTAACCAACCTAATCAACCAGGAGTCGGTGCAAATATAGAAAAAGAATGTACATATAAGACTTTTAGGTCTTGTAATCCAAAAGAATTCTGGGGTACCGAAGGAGCGGTTGGGTTATTATCTTGGATTGAAGGAATGGAATCGGTTCTCCACATAAGTAAATGCTCGGAAGCAAACAAAGTGGAATTCGCAGCTTGCTTACTACAAGGAAGAGCACTGACGTGGTGGAACACTCAAGTGCAGACTCGAGGAAGAGAAGCAGCTAACAAACTCACTTGGGATGAGTTTAAAGAAATGCTTAAGGAAGAATATTGCTCAAGAAGTGAAATGCAGAAATTACAAGCAGAATTATGGGAGCATGAGATGAAAGGAAACGACATTGATACGTACACGGCACGATTCCATGAGCTGGCGAAGATGGTGCCACATCTGGTTACACCAGAAGAGAATCGAGTAGACAGGTATGTCTGGGGTTTAGCTCCAGAAATCCGAGGGGATGTGACCTCGGGTAATCCAAAAACCATTCAGGAGGCGGTAAATCTGGCAACCAAGCTCACCAATAATGCCAATCGATCGGGACTTTTCATTCACGATAAAGTCAAAGGAAAAAGGAAGGTCGAGGAAACTTCAAGGAGACCGTTTGACAGAAGAAGAGGGAAGGAACAGAGAACAGTGGGTAATTATGGGATTCAGACTCAAACAGCTGATGAAGGAAAGGAAGTATATCCGAGATGCGGTAAGTGCAACAATCGTCATTTCGGAAACTGTGTTATTTGTCTCAAATGCAACAAAGGAGGTCATTATGCGAAAGATTGTAAGAATGGGGGAAAACGAGCTTGTTTTGAGTGTGGGAGTCAGGATCACTTCAGAAATGCCTGTCCCAAATTTGTCAGAAGGATGAACGCAAATCAGACTCGACCGGTCAATCAGAGGAATCAAAAAGGTCAAGCACGAGGCCGAGTATTTGAAATTGGAGTGGAAGAAGCAAGACAAGATCCGGATGTGATCACAGGTACGTTTCTTTTAAATAATCATCGTGCATCTGTATTGTTTGATTCCGGAGCAGATAGAAGCTTTGTGTCATTAAGTTTTAGATCAAAAATTAATCAAATACCCAAAAAGCTAAAAGAAACTTATGTCATTGAGTTCGCTAACGGACAAGAGATTAGGGTTGGAGATGTATTTTCGAATTGTACCCTAAGTCTAGCTGAAAAGGAATTTAAGATAGATCTAATTCCAATAAAGTTAGGAAGCTTTGACATAGTTGTGGGCATGGATTGGTTGTCCAAAAACCAAGCGGAAATATGTTGCTCCGAAAAGACTCTTTGAATTCCGCTAACGAAAGGAGAAGTACTTATAGTACATGGAGAAAAATCCAAAAGGAAGTTAAGAATAGTGTCCTGCATGAAGATGCAGAAGTATTTAAGGAAAGAATATAGTGCGTTTTTAGCCCATGTAGTCAATAAAGAGACCAAGGAGAAGTGTTTGCAAGATATTCCTGTAGTTCGAGACTTTCCTGAAGTGTTTCCTGAAGACTTACCCGGACTACCTCCACCGAGACAAGTCGAATTCCGCATTGATTTAATTCCGGGAGTTGCACCAGTGGCCAAGTCACCATACCGTTTGGCGCCATCCGAAATGCAAGAACTGTCTGAACAACTCCAAGAGCTGCTTGACAAAGGATTTATCAGACCCAGTTCTTCGCCATGGGGAGCTCCAGTTCTTTTTGTTAAGAAGAAAGATGGAACATTCCGAATGTGTATCGATTACAGAGAACTCAATAAGCTAACCCTCAAGAATCGATACCCACTTCCTCGAATTGATGATCTGTTTGATCAACTGCAAGGCGCAACGTACTTCTCAAAGATTGACTTGCGATCTGGATATCATCAAATGAGAGTTCGTGAAGAGGATATTGATAAGACGGCATTTAGAACTCGTTATGGACATTATGAGTTTCTAGTTATGCCCTTTGGATTGACGAACGCACCAGCAGTTTTCATGGATTTAATGAATAGAGTCTGTCGGCCGTATTTGGACAAGTTCGTGATTGTATTCATAGACGACATTTTGATTTATTCGCGAAGTAAGGAAGATCATAAGAAACATTTGAAGTTGATCTTAGAACTTCTCAAAGATCAGAAGTTGTATGCTAAGTTTTCCAAATGTGAATTTTGGCTTCGAGAAGTACATTTTCTGGGTCATGTAGTTAATGAAAAAGGAATTCATGTTGACCCAGCAAAAGTTGAAGCCATTAAGAATTGGGAAACTCCAAGGACACCAACGGAAATTCGTCAATTTCTTGGTCTGGCAGGTTATTACCGAAGGTTCATAGCGAATTTTTCAAAAATCGCTCAACCGCTGACAGCACTGACTCAGAAAGATAAGAAATTTGTCTGGGAAGAAAAACAGGAGGAAGCATTTCAAATGCTTAAACGCAAGTTATGTGATGCACCAATTCTTGCGTTACCGGAAGGTACGGATGACTTTGTGGTGTATTGTGATGCATCACATCAAGGCTTGGGATGTGTATTAATGCAGAGAAATAAGGTTATAGCTTATGCGTCAAGACAACTCAAAGTTCATGAAAAGAACTACACCACTCATGACTTGGAATTGGGAGCAGTAGTATTTGCATTAAAAATCTGGAGGCATTACCTTTATGGCACTAAATGTACCATCTATACTGATCACAAAAGTCTTCAGCATATTTTTGATCAGAAAATGTTGAACATGAGACAGCGGAGATGGGTTGAGCTGCTTAATGATTATGAATGCGAAATAAAGTATCATCCTGGTAAAGCTAATGTGGTAGCTGATGCATTAAGCAGGAAAGAAAGAGTAAAACCAACAAGGACACGAGCTTTGGGAATATTGGTCCAATCAACACAAGTTCGTGAAGCTCAAGAGAAAGCATTGAAAGCAGAAAATCTTTGTTGCGAAGCCTTGCATAATTTGGAAAAAGAGTTCGAATCACAATCAGATGGAGTACGATATTTCAAGAACAAAGTTTGGGTACCAAAGGTTGATGATCTGCGATCGACTATTTTGGAAGAAGCTCACCGATCGAGGTATTCGGTTCACCCAGGAGCCGATAAAATGTACAAAGGATTGAAGGAATATTATTGGTGGCCAGGAATGAAGAAGGACATTGCTAAGTTTGTAAGCAAGTGTTTGACATGTGCGAAAGTTAAAGCAGAACATCAAAAACCTTCTGGACTTCTTCAACAACCTGAGATACCACAATGGAAATGGGATCAGGTATCTATGGATTTTATCACCAAACTACCCAGGACTGGAAAAGGGAACGACGCAATTTGGGTCATTGTGGACCGACTTACGAAATCAGCGCATTTTCTTCCTTTAAGAGAGGATTTCAAAATAGAAAGATTGGCACAGTTGTACATAGACGAAATTGTCTCTCGGCATGGAGTACCCCTATCTATCATTTCTGACAGAGATAGTCGTTTTATCTCCCGATTTTGGCAAGCATTTCAGAAAGCACTGGGTACCAGGTTGGATCTGAGTACTGCATATCATCCACAGACAGACGGACAAACGGAAAGGACCATTCAAACTTTGGAAGATATGCTACGCGCGTGTGCTATAGATTTTGGAGGAAGCTGGGATAAGCATCTGCCGTTAGTTGAATTCTCTTACAATAATAGCTATCACACCAGCATTCAATGTGCACCATACGAAGCTCTCTATGGACGTAAGTGTAGATCTCCACTTAGTTGGATGGAAATTGGTGATAGTCAACTGATTGGGCCTGACATTATACAAGAAACCATGGATAAAATATCAACCATCAAGGACAGACTCAAAGCTGCGAGAGATCGTCAGAAAAGTTACGCTCATAACCGCAGAAAACCGTTAGAATTCCAAAAAGGTGACAAGGTTCTTTTGAAAGTATCACCATGGAAAGGATTGATCAGATTCGGGAAAAGAGGTAAACTAAGTCCAAGATATATTGGCCCGTTTGAGGTACTGGAGAGAATTGGACCGGTAGCCTATAAGTTGAGTCTACCTCAAGAGTTAAGTGTTATTCATGACACTTTTCATGTGTCAAATTTAAAGAAATGTTTGATAGACAAATCAATGATTGTGTCCCCAGATGAAGTAAAAGTTGATGGACGCCTGTGTTTTAGAGAGGAACCTATTGAGATTCTTGGCCGTGAAACTAAACGTCTTAGGCGCAGCAAAATTCCAATTTTAAAGGTCCGTTGGAATTCACGTCATGGACCTGAATATACTTGGGAAAGAGAAGATTTCATGAAACGCAAGTATCCTCAATTGTTTAACGAAAAGCCTGTCCAGAAATATCAGTCATAAATTTCGGGACGAAATTCTTTGAAGGAGGGGAGACTGTGACACCTGTCAAATTCTGAATATTAAGGTTAGCACCCTTAGATTAATTTATAAGTTTTGTCACTTTTAGATTTTTTTATTAAAAGCCTTTAAGATAAAAGTTTCCCGAAAAATTTAGAAGTCGCGTTAAAAACCCGGAACAGTTCCGCATCTGACCGTCACTGTCCAGAAATGCCAAATAAGCGAATAAAAGTCCAAAATCCTTAAACTATAAAAATCAGTATATTAATTTCTCTTGCATTGCAAAATTTTCAAATTTGTCATTCATTTAGCAAATATTGAGAATCGGGTATTTCGGTTCTCAATTATATCTGATATTTTATAAATTAGACTAGTAATTTAATTAATAATATTAAATAAATTTTTTTTTTATATATAATGGTGAGTCATTAAGGACACTTGTCTTGATTTTACATATGGTATAATTAATCTATTAATTAAAAACAAATTTAAAAACAAGACTTACCATCATTCTCAATTTTAACCTTTCACCTCCTCTCCCTCTCCTCCCTCTTGTTCGGCCGAATACCACCACCACCACCACTCTATTTTTCTTTTCTTTGTTAAAAATCAAAATCCAAGCAAGAATCCATCAACAATTTGAAGTTAGAATCAAGTTTCCATCTCAAATCTTCAAGGTAATCTCAAAAACTACACTTTTCTTATGCATGTTTTCATATTTTGAATTTTGGGTTTGAGGAGCAAAAGATTCATCTAAAATGTGGTATAAATTAGGTTTTGTTGATAAAAATAGCTTTCAAATTTATGTTCATATATTCAAAAATGAGATTTTGATTCTTGTTTTTCAAAAGAAAACTTGTTTATCATCAAGTTTAGGGTTTATGATGAAAATGTTGAATTTTGGTATCATAAACCACTAACATATTGGTATTATTGAAATTATGATTATGTTAACATAATGAAATGTTAGTATAAAAAGGTTCTTATGAAGGAATTTCCCAAGTTCCACATGATTAAGAACTTAGTAATAATGTTAATGTTATTTAGTTGGTGTTGTGTTCATGCATGCATTTGGATGAGCATTTTGATTGCAATGAATCCATGATGCATAAGTTAGTTTATTATGTAATGAGGAGTGAAGACATGGTTTATAATCAAAAACCATGTCTAATGATCATTATTTTGTGGTTTAAAATAGTATTTACCTCATTTTAGAATCTGTCCAGAAAATGGACTTCACTTCTAGCTTGCACAACTCAGAAACCACATGTTCAAATTTGGGGTTTTTGCTTCTAAACTTTAATTTAGAGTGTTAAATTTCTAAAAAGTCCGAAAACACTGAATTTGGAGTTGATTTGGGCACTTAAATGGATTTTATAAGAAAATGGTGCAATCTGTCCAGTAAAGACAGATTCATACACCTATCTTGTAGAGGCCATACCTCCCTCATTACTCATCCAAAATAAGTGAATCTTTTTCCAAATGTTAGGATTTTGAGTTAGGTTTGCATCCATATATGGACCATTGTCTAATTCCAAGAATTGATACCCCAAAAGCCTGATACAAGTGAGGTATGTCACTGATCCGAAAATCAGTGACACTCTGTGTTGTAAAAATTATTTGAGGTATCAAAAGTCATACAAAAATTATAAAAAAATGCAGATTTACTCTAAACATATCATAGAACACCATAAAAGTTTGTGATTAAATAATTCTCTTGGGAAGTTAAGCTTCCGTGTTGATTTTATCGGATAACTTTCTGGACAGCATATGCTGAATCCAGAAAGGTAATCTTCTTAAGTTTAAATTTTGTTTTATTGTATTTTGAAACTTTGTATAGTTTAAAAATGGATATGGACTAAGGAATTTATATGATGGAATTTCATGGGACAATTGGACATATCGGTTGGACATCGGAATAGGGCATTAATGTGTTTCTTTATGGCAACTCTTGTATAGGGAAATTAAGGGCGTGACAAAATTCCATAAGTATTAAAGTAAAGCTTCACCGTTACATTCGTTAAGGTGAGTATTCACAGCCCCACTTTTATCGTTTTAATTGATTTTGGGGTGGAAAGCATGTTTAAATTGCGTATTTAAAGATTCATGAGAATTGTTTGAAAGTATTGCGAATTGGCAATTTATAAGGCTTTGTTAAAAGCATTTGGAATTATAAGCTATATGATAAGTATGCAATTGATGTGTTGAGTATTTAATGTTAAGACCCCGTGACACTACTATTAACTCGAAGAAAATCGGGCCTATAGTATTAGTGGGTAGCGCTATTTGGTGTGACAAACCCACCTTAATGCTGACGAGCAGGGGTGCACTATACTAGAGAAGATGACTAAACATGTGGCATGAACCACCGCTGAGTTAGTTCATCGGGGCGTTGAAATTGGTCAGGGACGGCTTAGTAGTGGCTCAACGTAAAATTGTCTTTGCATACACTTATCATAAAGAAATTAAATTGTGGTACTCATGAATCAAAGAATTGAAGTTTGGTTTATACGTATGTTTTACAATGTCAACTTGCATATAAAAATGATTTGTGCATATTTAAAACCTGTGAACTCACCAACTCTTTGTAGTTGACCTTGGTTTTTATTCATGCTTTTCAGGAATCAAGAAGGTAATTCCATGATGTTTTAGCAGCGCACTTCATATTTTGGAAGCAAGATTATTTTGATATTATGCGTATCGTCATATTTTAAGTTTGGGAATTGTAACAATGACGATACTATGTTCTTAAAAATGTATTGTAGTTTGAAAGTTAAGTAAATGTTGGTATGTTATAATCTTGTGCTATGACATCGGAGCTGTTATGCCTCGTGTTTCCGCTTTAGCGGGGTGTGACAAATCTGCAGAAACTGGTCAAGTTTCTAAGAACAGACAACGACACAGAGTTCAAGAACAATAAAATTGAAGAATATCTCGAATCTGTCGGGATTTCACATCAATACTCTGCTGCTCGAACGCCTCAACAAAATGGAGTGGTTGAAAGAAGAAATTGAACACTAGTCGAGGCTGCTCGTACTATGCTAAGTCACTCAGACTTACCTCTATTTTTATGGGTAGAAGCTGTATCGACCGCGTGCTACACACAGAATCGTTCCATGGTACATCGGAGATTCAAGAAGACTCCTTATGCGTTAATCAACAACTGAACACCGACAATCAAATATTTCAATATATTTGGGTGTAAGTGTTTCGTTCTAAACGATAGGGAGAGCCTAAATAAGTTCAGTGCTAAGGCGGACGAAGGCATCTTCATTGGTTATTCCTCGACATCAACTTCATTCCGTATTTATCTAAAGAAGTCAAATACGGTGATTGAAAGCATCAACGTCACGTTTGATGAAGAAATGGCTTCCGAACAACACAGTTCAGAACCCGTTATAACCGGAGTACTAGCTTCTGGACAACTCAGTCCAGAACCTGCGTCTCAACAGAATAAATCAGATGAAGCATCAACGTCAACTAATAATTTATCTGATTTAGATTTATTATTTGAATTGTTTTATGATGAATTTCTTGGATCTAATGTAAAGAAATCTGTTGTGGTTGACAGGATGAAAGACTTCAAGACTACTCATTCAAACAGTTCAGATGTTCCTATTGAATCAAATGCCCCGATTCAACAAGAAATTACAATTCAAATGCCGACTCCAACAGTTGAAGAAGTGACAAATGATAAAGAGACAGAAGTAGCTGAAACACTAGGAGATACAATTCAGATCAATCTACAGCCAGAACAAGCTGTACCTGCTGAGCCTTCTGAACCTACCACTTCAACTGCAATCATAATTTCTCCTGAACAATCAGAAGAAGGTACAAGTGGATTTGTAGATGATACAACCAACATACAATCATCTAATCCACTACCTCATGAACATAAATGGACCAAAGAGAACCCGATAAGCCAGATCATTGGCGATCCATCAAAACCGGTGCAAACTAGGTCAGCATCAATGAACATGTGCATGCATGACTCCTTTCTGAGCAAGTTTGAGCCAACACGCGTATCAGAGGCACTTGCTGATCCAGAATGGGTAGTCTCAATGCAAGAAGAGCGGAATCAGTTCGATGCACTTCAAGTCAGGAGACTCGTACCGAAACCTCAAGGTAAAACCATTATAGGTACAAAATGGGTTTTCAAGATAAAGAAAGACGAAGATGGTACCGTTATCCGAAACAAGGCAAGACTAGTAGCCAAAGGATACAGACAAGAGGAAGGAATTGACTATGACGAAACATATGCTCATGTGGCGCGATTAGAGGCAATCAGAATGTTTTTAGCCTACGCAGCCCACAAGAACTTCACGATCTTTCAAATGGACGTGAAGACAGCATTCCTGAATGGAATTCTGAAGGAGGAAGTCTACGTCTCTCAGCCAGAAGGTTTTGTCAATCAAGAGAATCCGAATCACGTTTACATTCTCGACAAAGCACTCTACAGTCTGAAACAAGCACCTCGAGCCTGGTATGATGTCCTTTCTACTTTTCTAGTCAAGTCTGGGTTTTCAAAAGGTACGGTGGATACCACTTTGTTTATCAAAAAGGAAAAAGGTGATATCATTTTAATTCAAATTTATGTAGATGATATTATCTTTAGCTCTACAAATCCGAAGTACTGTAAGAATTTTGCAAACCTTATGGTGTCTAGATTTCAGATGAATTTGATGGGAGAGATGAATTTCTTTCTTGGTTTACAAGTAAAACAATTTTCATCGGGTATTTTTATCAATCAATCAAAATACATTAGGGATATTCTTCGGAAGTTCCAAATGGAAAATTCAAAACCGATTGGTACCCCAATGGCACCAGGTACTAAGATTGGCACCGATCCTTCGGGAAAGGCTGTTGATGTTAGGACTTATAGAGGGATGATAGGTTCTTTAATGTATCTTACTTCTAGTAGGACAGATATAATGTTTTCAACATGCTTATGTGCACGATATCAGGCCAGTCCTAAAGAAATCCATATGTCTGCTGTGAAGCGCATATTTAGGTATCTAAAGGGCACTGCAGATCTTGGTCTGTGGTATCCTAAAGATACTAGTTTTGAACTAACAGCCTACACAGATGCAGATCATGCAGGTTGTATGTTAGACAGGAAGAGCACGTCAGGACACGTACAGTTCCTCGGTGACAAACTAGTAAGTTGGGCATCGAAGAAGCAACTTTGTGTTTCAACCTCCACGGCCGAAGCAGAATATGTAGCTGCTGCTAGCTGCTGTTCTCAGGTCTTATGGATGAGAACTCAATTGCGCGACTACGGTTCCACTTTAACAAGATCCCGATATACTGTGACTCCAAGAGCGCCATCGCTATATCAGCGAATCCTGTTCAACACACCAAAACAAAGCACATAGATGTCAGGTATCATTTTATTAAAGATCATGTTGAAAAACGAACAATTGAACTTTTCTTTGTAAAAACTGATTATCAACTTGCCGATTTGTTCACCAAACCCTTAGATGAAAAGAGGTTCAACTTTCTTGTCTCTAAGCTTGGTATGTTAAATCTTAAAATCTAATCAGTAGTTACCTATAAAAGTTTTCTAAATTATATACTTTTTCATCATTTCTTCATTCTTAACTCAGATTGATATCTGCACTTCTACATTCTGTTCATAATCCAAAGGGGAGAATGAGAAGAAATTGACAAGTGGTCAATATTACTTCGAGGGGGAGCTCATAAAATTTTGCATGTACCTTTTAATGCCAAATTTTTTTTTGTAATGCAAGAATTTAGGGGGAGCTCTTCAAGACAAAAAGGGGAGTACGGATATGACTTCTGATTATTTCTTATCAGAACTCGTACTTTAAAGAGTTTTACTGCTTTTTGTCTTTTCATTTTAAGTGAATAAATTTTACTTTGACTTGACATAAGACTTTTGCAGAATTTTTGAGAGAAGCTTACAAGTTCATATGTTTATGACTTAAAGCTTAGCTTCATGAGATGAAAGATCACTCGTTAAGGTATAATCTTTTATCTTAATCTCATATATGGTTGAAAGAAGGACAACTTTCAATCATTGGAAAACATTATTTTTAATGTTCAAACCACTTCCCGATTTTTCAACAGATTTTATATTATGGAAGTGTGATTTTAAATGTTTTCAAAATCAATTTTGTGCTTTAACTGAAATAGTTAAACCAATCTAAGCTTCACGTCCATCATAAGAAAACAAGGAATCGTTGTGCTAGGAGTTAACACAACTTCTATGGAATCACGTTAACCAGTGATTTCTACCCAAGAAGTTAATCCATAGTGATTGAGTGTGAGAAGTCAAAAGAAATGAGTGTGTCAAACAAAGAACTAAGTTTGATTAGAGAAAGCAAAAAGTTTAAAAGAAAGAGCGTGTGTGAACAGAGTTAAAAGAATATCACAACTCTGCACCAACTTTTTCTGAGCCGGGTAGCCACAATTCTAGTGATTCACAATTCTTTGGTGATCATTATTGAAACAGGCAACTAACCAATACCAACTCTTGATCAAACCTCACCATCTACTCATTTTCTTCTTCACAAGAAAGTGTTTCACATTTTCAAAGGGGATGCAACACATATGCTATCTGATTTTCATTCGGAAAATCTGGATATTGAAAAGAAGGAAGTCTGCCCCACCTTCGTACTTCAATCATGCACATTGAGTCTGTGTTTAACTTACTGTTGTCTCAGTGGTTTACATAATTTTGAGCCTAATAAGCAATCATCAAGTGCTTAATTCTTTCTAACACAAGCACGAACACACAAGGAATTAGTTTCTTTGTCATAACGTTTATAGAAATTACCTTTGTGGTGTTTCGATGATTAAATGGAAGCCCTGGGGGAGTCAACATCAAACAGCTCCTTTCCAACGTGTATTCGTTACACATAGTGACTTAGTGTTACTGACAGGCATGTTAACTGATTCATTAGTTGATTCAGGTGTAAAACGACCATTTTGTCAGGATTTGAAAAGATCTGGATGAATATCTTTAGAATTGACGGATCAGGGGCTCTAACCGCAAGATTGACATTTCTTACATCTAATTTTGATGAAGTCGTTGCACTTAACATCAAAAAGGGGGAGAATGACTACACAAGAAATGGCAAAGATCACATGTTTCAAGAATCACGTCAAAGACTAAATTCTTCTAAAGAAAGTAGATTGAAGACATGCTGATTTAAGAGTTAGAGAAAGAGATTGAATCTTCTGAGCTGAACAAGAAGACTGAATTGCTAAAATCATTTTCATAATGATCTTGATCCAAAGGGGGAGATTGTTAAGACACAGTCTCATTGGATTCAAGATCATCCAATCTGAAGATCCCAATCTGAAGATCCCAATCTGAAGATCCCAATCTGAAGCTAAAGCCGAAACGTCGACTCTCAATATTAAAGTCTATGTCGTTTGTAATAAATGTCAATGTAATTGTTTCTTTATTCTATTAGTTAACTTAGTTAACTTAGTTTAAATATCTATTTCTAATAGATATTAGATCTAGTTTATCATAGTTAGATAAAGTTAACTTAGTTAGTTATTATCTAAGTTAGTTAGTTAGATAGAATATCTAAATGTTAGATATTAAGTTAGTTTTATTGTTTTATAATGCAACTTGTTGTTGCAAGTTGTAGGAAGTGTGTAAGACACACTTTAGATTAGATATCTCTCAATCTCTCTATCGTTTAACATAGATCAGATATTAGAACACACAAGAACACACACTTAAAGGTGTAATAGAGAGAAAACAGAGAAAACACATTCTAAGCTTGAATCGATCAACCTTGTAACCATTTGTTATAATCAATACAGGTTGGTAATCTTTATGTGTTGTTAATCTAAAGAACTTGATATAAACATAGTATTGTTGTGGACCGACAAGTCTGAGTATGTCAGAATGATCAATTACTTGAGAAAAGCTTCAAAGGATATGAAATTTGAGTCTAAGATTGTCATTGTCAAGGAAGTTCGATTGACAAAGTTTTTCAAGATTTGGTATCCTATTTTCACTGTTCAAAGGAGGAATATGCGAGAGTATATCTTTTTTGAAGTTGATTTTCATAATCTGAACTTTGATGATCTAGAGAATATGTATCACTTGTTTAGAGACATGGTCAATCAGAAGGAGAACATTACTTATGCCTTGGAAGCGATTAAGAGATTTATTCGAAGGCATATCTACTTTACGTATTGTTATGACTTTCAGTTGGGCATAGAGACGAAGCAAAAGAGAGTCAACATGCTCAAGCTTGACATGACAATTCCTGATCTTGAAGATTAACCTTTGTTTACTGTGTTCGAACAACCATAACTTGGAGTTTTTTATAAGAATGAAAAGAGATTTCGGAGAGTCTCTAAGGTTACCAAGTATTCTGATGCATCACTAAAAGTGGTAAGGCTACAATTTAATAGGAGGCATGATGAAAGTGAAAGATAAAGATTTGATAAAGGTGATCACATGCCAAGGAAGGACAGAATTGTGACAGAAAGAGTAACTGATGCTTTAGAGGTCAAGATTGAGTTCAAAAAAATCAATCAGACGTTTTGAATCTTAATTGGGGATCAGAGATAACTGAGTCAGAAGATTTACAAATTGATCCCAAAGGGGGAGATTGTTGGAGATAATAGTTTGAATCAGTTTATTCTTTTTGTATTATACTTTGCTTTATACCTTGTATGAGGTCAAGACTTGTTTGACTCATATAAATAGGTTTCCTTGTCTTTGTCTTTGTAACTCAAGTAACTCTAATAACTCTTGTAACTTTGTACGTATTGTATCACTTGTGATTTGAGAGTAAATGACATATGACTATTTCTTTCTCTACATTTTCTCTCTTGATTGATTGTTCTTGATTTGATTCTTGATTGTTTGATCTTTAGGCTTGAAATCTGGAACAACAAAAACTCAAGAGGGAACTATGTTAAATGAACACCATCAAAATTTCACCTCCAAAAACAAAAACCGCATAGTTAAATTCTCATTAAGTAATCCTATGCATTTCAAGTTTTCGCCCTTGAGCCACAAAACAAATACAAGAAATACGATCTAAGAAAACTTTTCCTATAAGCATTTGCAATCAAGTGATTTTGTGCATTCCAAATTTTTTTTGACTCAAATATCTTGTGCGTCAATTTATAAATCAATATGTGCAATATAGCATGCCCATGCAAAACTCATAGCAAATATTGCACAACAATCGAGTTTCCAAAAATTCTTATTTAGCGACAAAATGGCATGAAACAAAATTCTTAAGAAAAATTTGCATGCAAAATTACATACTAAAGTAGTTCCTTGCAATTTGAAACTTAAGCCAAATCTAACATACACCAAATAATTTCTCAAAACTTGTAATACAACTCATGTAGGTATTTTGTGTAAACTTGGTCAATTCATGTCGGTTTCAAAATTTAAAGCTACCCAACGATATGCTTTCAACATTCTTCAAAAGTCAACTATGGTTAATCCGACTCGACCTAAAGTCAAACTCCAAAATCGGGTCTCTTAATGACTCAAATATATCCATTTGCTCTCATCATCAAAATATTTGTGGATCGCACGAGGTAAAAGCCAACTCTTGGTCAACTCGGTCAACCTCAACTAACTTTAGTCAAACCCAAGTCTAAATATCGATGACGACCCAGAACATCAAATAATCATTTTATAAATTTATAAATCCATCTCTCCAAATTAAAGCATTCCAATAAATATATAACTTAAATTACGATGTTTTAATCCCATTATTAAATCAGAAAACAATTTAATAAATCTCTAAGTGTTATGCTTGATAACGATTTTTAACATCGGTTTATCCTTTTTACAACTAAATGAATCATCCGTTCCGACTTAAAGTGCCTCGTACTCTTAAAATGACAATCTAAACATGATTATTAAATCATCTATTACATCATAAATAATTTAATAATTACATCTCTTCAAATTAAAGCGTCTCAATAAATCTTAACCCAAATACGACGCATTAATCTCATTATTATTACATCATCAAAGGAATTTAACGATTATTTATAAAAACTCATCCTTAGAAATTAATTAATAAATTTATATTAATATTCTAAAATAAGTTAATATATTAATTAAATAATAATTTAATTTAATATATTAATCAATTTAGAATCTAAATTAATTAATTAACAAAATCTAAAATAATTGTACTTTAATCAACTTAAGCCGAAAATAGATTAAAAAAATCCAATAAATAAACTTAATCTAAAAATCGAACCCTTAAAACGTTAATGATTCCTTTAAAATAAATAACTTAAAGCCACTAATAAAATATCTAAACTTGAGGAACTAATTTGCAACTAAAACCTTTTTATTTTTGGCCTAAATATGGCATTTAACAAGTCCAGTGGCTAAAAGTGACAAAATCCCAAACTTCATCAACTCCACCCACAGGAGTTGGTCACATGAACTGAAAAGAAGGTAACTCGTCGAAAACCCGAAGAACGGTCCTTAGGCCTCATTTCTTAACCATTTTCATTGATTGTTTTTGCAAAAACTCTAGAAAATCATTTCCCTCAACCATAAGAACAAGAGTTAACAAAAACCGTCAAGTATTGATACCCATTTTCTCATTAAAATATTTGGTTTCTACATAACTTGAAAATCTTAAGAAAAACTCAAAATCGGTCATTCCAAACTAAAATATGACACATAAAGATACTAAGGTTCGCTAGAGGACTTAAAAACGAAGCTAACTTAACCATATAAAAAACACGAAATTTGTTCGGGTATTTTACCTCAAATCGTTGATAAATAGAGTTTTTTGGTAGGGACTTTCGAGCTCTGATTTCTCTCTCGATTCTCAATGTTTCTCTTATTTTTCTGAACCAAAATGTTCATAGGATGGCCCTCTGTATTTATCTCCAAAACTTTTGGCATATTAGCTGACTAGATAAGCCAATAATTAGTTTCAAAAACCCTCCGTCGTTTTCAGATCTAAAACTCAAACAGAGATGTCCTTTTGCAAAACAAGTCCTCTAACTATGAGAAATCTTACATTCGGCCTCCTGAACTTTCTGACATTTATGTTTGATCCCCTGCTCTCACTTCTTTCACCAACTTTACACTATTAACCCCAATTCAACATTTTAATTCGATCTTAGTCTGAGACTTACTTTTTTTTATATATATTTTTTTATCCCATTCAATTTATTTTATTTTCCTTTATTTTATTTTTCCTTTCATAAATATTTACTTACCATATTTTGGTTGTTACACTCATTTTGTTTGTTGCAGCGAGCCTCTTCAAGTACTAGCATTGAACGGGCCTTGGGGAAGGAAGGGAACAGGGTGGTATGTTGGATGACAGTAGCAACAATGTTGTGGTCTCGGGTGAGACCACTAACAAGTTGAATGAGAAGTCATTCATCCGAAATGAGGTTTCCGATGCTAAAGAGTTGATCGGCAACCGTAGGCAGAAACCTTGGGGAAGGAGTCTTGACGAATGGTGGAGAGTTGGTTCTCGAGATAGACAACCCTTGTGCCTTTATTGTCTTGAAAAATGTAGCGGAGTTGATCCCAGGCATGCATGGCAATGACAGCGTTGTCAAGTATTGTGTGAAGGAGGTCTACGAAGATGGTACCGTATATCCATTGTAGGACAATGGTGTCAAAGGCGTGACCAAAGGGCATCGTTAATATCAACCGGTCAAGGGACTTTGGCATCGACGTGGTCAAGAACTTCATGAGCTTTTGTAGTGTTGTGGAAAATAGATAACCAGGAGGTGTAATTTCCTTTTTCGTGATCAAGGACAAGGGGTACAAGATTACTTATGTTAGTGACAAAGAGGACTGAGTGGTACTTTGATTTGGGGATGGGGTTTTCAGCGTTTCCTGTCATACTTTAGGAGAGGTAAGGGACTGATCAAGGTTGAGATGGTAGAAGGGAAAACAAATGAAAAATAAAACTACTATGATGGCAGCATAGAAGGCAGAAAGGAAAAAAATGGAGGTTGGAACACTAAGCTCTTGATTCCGTAAAAGACTTTGTAAATGGCTCCTTGAGGAGACCCATGCATTAGACTATCTCTCTCTCTCTCTCTCTATATATATATATATATATATATATAAATACACAACAGATTACAAGGGATATGAGCTATAGTTAAGGGATTACAAATGATCCTATGTTATCATAGATTGATTCACAAATATACAATTTTATTTAACAAATCCATTTGGATTTTATACGCTATCAACTTTGTACATGACTTCAATTTAGATGTCGCTCACCAAGCCATGTCCAAATACTCTTCAGTGACTTCATATGCAACTTCCCCAGAAGCTCCGCAAGTCACAACCGTCTCGATGCTCCTAGTCATGACTTCGAAGTAGCTTATTACACGTAACAAGATTAAATGTAGTTTTAGGGAATTTACAAGATTAAATGTAGTTTTAGGAAATTTAACAAGATTAAATGTATCTAAAGGTGTGGGGTTGTTCGACGAAGTTAAAGTGTACAATCCTTTGTTAAGAAAACTTGATATGAAAACCATAAGTTGCTTCTTCATTGGTTATCCTGAGCGATCAATGGGATACCAGTTTTATTGTATGTCACATTATACCCAGATAGTAAAAACACGACATGCTGAATTTCTTGAGAATTTTGAAAATAATGAGAGTAGTAAAAATTGTGGTGTGGATCTTCAAGAGGTTCGTGAAGAGGCACCTATAATACATGTGCTTGTTGCGATAAATACACCACTTGAGGACTCGAATTTTCAATCTATATCTCATAACGAAAGTACAACAAACTTAGAGACAAATATGGAAACGCCACAAAATGAAAATATTCAAGAAACTAATAATGATCATCAAGGAACTCAACAACCTTTATAGAGATCACAAAGATTTAGGCGGCCCACTGATTTTGACGATTATGTTACCTACTTAAATCTTGACTTAAGAAAATGTAGCGATGCTATATCCTATATTGATGCCATGAATAGTGACCAATATTCTCATTAGAATGAAGCTATGATTGATGAGCTTGATTCCATGAATAAAAATGATGTTTAGAAACTTGTTGAATTACCAAATGATGTCAAACCTGTGGGATGTGGGTCTTCAAGACTAAACTAGACCCAAAACGAAATATCTAACGTTATAAGGCTCGATTGGTTGCTAAAGGACATACTCAAAAGAAGGATATAGATTATCAAGAAACATTTTCACCTGTTTCTAGAAAATATTCCCAACTAATCGTGATGGACCTCGTAGCTCATTTTGACTTAGAGTTATATAAAGTGGACGTCAATATTGTAATATTTCTTAATGGAGATTTACATGAAGATGTCTATATGACCCAACCAGAAGGATTTAAGTCGAAGGGTTAAGAACATCTAGTTTGTAAATTGAAGAAGTCAATATATGGGCTTAAACAACCATCATGATAGTGGTACTTAAAATTTGATGAAGTCATAAAGAAAAATGACTTTGTTAAAAAATCAAGTGGATCATTGTATATACCTGAAGATGAGTGGGAAGAATTTTGTTAGACTTGTCCTTTATGTTGATGATGTATTATTGGAAACTAATAATATTGATTTGTTTCATGAAGGATCTTGGAGAAGCCTCTTATGTAATTGGAATAGAGATCCACCATGATCGTGCCAAAGGGACATTAGGATCTTCCCAAAAGGGGTATATTGAACGTGTACTTAATCGGTACAACATGCAACATTGATCCCCTTCAATTGCTCATGTAGTTAAAGGAGATGTTTTTAGTTCTTTACAATGTCCCAAATAGAGGTAGAAAAGGAACAAATGAGACTAATATCTTATGATTCTGTAGTTGGAGGTTTGATGTATGCTCAAGTTTGCACACGTCCCAATATCGTTTATGCTAGGCAGGTATCAGGCTAATCTCGACCTAGATCATTGGAAAGCTATTTAAAAGGTATTATGATATCTTCAAGGGACTAAAAATTACAAACTAATTTATAAAAGAACGAATGATCTAAAGGTGATTGGATTTTCGGACTCAAACTTCGCAAAACGCAAAGATGATAAAATGTCGACTTCGAGATATATTTTTATCTATCAGGTGGGCCTTTTTCATGGAGGAGTCATAAGCAACGATTGACGACAACCTCAACTATGATAGCATAGTATGTTGCAGCTTATAATGTGACGTGCCATGGAATGCTATTAAGGAATCTTATAGGAGGACTCAAAATTGTGAACTCCATATCGAGGCCATTGAATATATATTGCGATAATTCTGCCGCCGTAAGCTTTTCGAACAATAATAGTTCAAGTGGGGCTCAATTATATCTTGATACAAAGTACTTATTTGTATGAGAACGAGTAGAAGGAACGACCTCTTTATCTAGCATATTAGCACTCAAAGTATTAGCGGATCCAATGACGAAAGGTCTTCCACCCAAAGTATTTCAAGAAGATGTAGTCAATATGGGTTTAAGACAAGATCTTGTATAATTTATTTTTGCATATTGCTTTACTACAATTCATGTTCCTAAGAAAAGTACTAAACTATAATTGCCTCGTATGCTATTTAAAGGTTGTTTGTAATTATGAGTTGTGCGCACTTATGTTAATTTATAGACAAATGTATGATTGTTTACTATATTTATGTATTGGTTATTTTGGTTTAATATAATCTTGATGCTTTGTATAAATGCTTTAGTATGATTGATGGGGTTCCCATGTCAATAATGACATGTATGACTGTATCTTTTTGCTATGGTGTAAATACTAAGTATCATGAGTATGAACTCATTTGAACTTATGATAAACCTCATCATAAATGGTCACTAGATCAAGTGAGAGAATGTTGGAATTCCTACCTTAATGTGTCCTTAGGACCATTTATATAATAAATAATGGGTTTTTGATATATATATTTATGGTTTGTATCAACAATTATGCCATCATGACAAAATTGGTACCTAGCTGACCAAAATGGTTACTTGATGAATGTAACCGTCAATAGTCAAACTTGTTTCTCACTAGATGCTTCAAAATGTATGGACGCATTTATGGAGACGACTTATTCATCTCCAAAAACTCCATAGTTTATCCTATCAATCTATCCATCAAGAAGAAATCATCATAACAAGAATAAAGAAATCTCGAATCACACTACAACAATGGCCTCCTCATCGTCGGTGAACAATCCAATGAAGATTAGATTTCCATGTAAGTTTTATGTTATCAAATCAATTGTTTTTGATAAAATTGATTGATGATCATGAAACCGAATCTTCTTATATGTTTAAAATTGATTGATGATCATGCGACCGAATCTTCTTATATGTTTAAAATTCATTGATGATCATGAGACCAAATCTTCTTCGTCAATATTGACTGGTCGAGGACTTTGGCATTAATGGTGTCAGCACGTCATGAGCTTTTGTGGTGTTGCGGAAAAGAGATGACCAAGAAGTATAGTGTTCTTTTTCGAGATCAAGGATTTCGAGATCAAGGACATAGGGTACGAGATTATGTATGTTAGTGATAGAGAGGGCTAAGTGGTAATTTGATATGGGGATGGAGTTTTCAACGTTTCCTGTCATACTTTGGGAGAGGTGAGGGACTGATCAAGGTTGAGATGGTAGAAGGTGAAAAAATGAAAAATAAAACTATTGTCATGGCAACGTAAAAGGTAGGAAGGAAAATAAAATGGAGGTTGGAACACTAAGCTCTTGATACCATAAAAGGCTTTGTAAATGGCTCATTGAGGAGACCCATGCATTAGACTCTCTCTCTCTCTCTCTTTATATATATATATATATATATATATATATGGTTGGGTTCCGCTGATAAGTTGAGGTTAACATGAGAAGCGTGAGAAGTGGTTATCAACCGTTGGATGAAACGGACACACATTAGGATGAGATGCACCAACATAAGATGCATCAGATCAATTCCCTTCTAAGGCGCATTTCATGGGAGGGCATGAGACTAAAAATGATCAACAATTCAGATCCACTTCTCACGTTAACATCAACTTCTCACACGATCCTTCACCTATATATATATATATATATATATATATATACACACACACACACACAACAAATTAATGGATATTAGCTACAATTAAGGGATTACAAATGATCCTATGCTATCATAAATTGATTCAGAAATATACAATTTTGTTTTACAAATACTTAAGGATTTTTTACGCTATCAACTTTGTACATGACTTTAATTTAAATGTCGCTCACAAAGTCATGTCAAAGTACTCTTCAATGACTTCATGTGCAACTTCCCAAGTAGCTCATCAAGTCACACCAGTCTCCATGCTCCTATTCATGATTTCGAATAAGCTTATCACACGTAACAAGATTAAATGGGGACATTTACGTTATATACCCTATATAATAAAACTAAATGTAGTTTTAGGGAATTTATGTTATAATCCCTATATAACATATACATCTTCTGTCTTCCTTTACTCCACACACATAGAAATAACCTTTCCATTGTTAAATCTCTTCTTATAATCTTGTACAAGATTGATTATCTTTTCTTATAATCTTTTACAACATTGATTATATTTTCTTATAATCTTGTACAAGATTGATTATAACAGACTTCTTAATGGCCTATTTCGTTCATAATTTCCTCTGGATTTGGGTTTTCACATAAATCATCGCCATTTTTTTTTGTTGTTTAGTTCATTAATTACTTGCATGTTTGATTGATTACATTAATAGATCCTAGCATACCATGTGTTCCTTAATGTGTATGCTTTAGTTTTATTATTGTGCTGGTAAATATTGTGTTCTTAACTTTGGCTACATCAAGATGGACCAAATAAATTTATTTGAGGTTTTCGTTTTTCACTATCTTTGTTTTCTGCATGATCCAAAAGTTTGATCAAGTCTTTTGAATCTGGAGTAGAGATGAATAATATAGCAATTCGCCAAAAACGATCTAACAACACTTAGCTCCATTGTTATAAGTCTAGAAGGATTGCAATCTTTATTGTTGTATTTTGCAATTATATCTACTACATAATGAAATAAGTAAAAGTTATAAAAAGTTTGCTAGCTAAACTTAAGGTATTCAAATGAATACGTGTTACTTATAATTATGATTCACCATACAAACTAGAGAAAATTAACTAGATATCAATGCACAATCGATCTGAAACTTGGCGCATTGTTGGCCTCTCAAGTGGGTTGGAATTCAAACATGCTTTAGAGAGAAGCATAACTGACTTAAATTGTTTCTCAACTTGTGAGGACGATGGAGGTGGTATGCGACTATCTCCCAGCAACAGAAAATCGTCAGAAAATGTTGGAAAAGATGTTATGAGTTCTCCAGGATGCTTTCCCATGATCACTTCTAGTGCAATAACTCCAAAACTATATACATCGCATTTCTCGGTTGCCACCATTGTATATGCAAGCTCTACATGCATGGAAAATTTAACATCAGAGATTAAAATATATATTATATTAATCCCCCAAAAAATTCTGACATATACAAATGCATATAAAACTTGGGAAGATTTAAGACAAATGTTACAATATAACAAAATCAATTTTATAGGACATGATATTATGTCTAAGTTTCCTGATTGACTATACTTAAGTTTATAGCACTAAAAAATTATGTGCTATATACTTATGTGTAAAAATGTTACAATAAGTTCATATGGCCTTTTTGGACGTTCCAACAAGTTGTTTCCTGGATATGTATGAAATAATGTGTCCTAATAACTTTTTTAAGACACTTTTAAGAAGTATCCTATAAACACAATTTTTATATGATACTTTTTCAAATAATATTGTGAAAAAATAAATATGACACTTTCTTAATTTGGAAATTATCCTAAATTATTGTTAAGCGTCCTATATATAAACTTATTTGATGTTTTTTAATCGAAATCATATATAAATGTTTGGTCCTATAAATTTAAATCCAGTAAACGCACTTTTACATTTTAATCCTTCTATAAACTCGATTTTGTTGTAGTGTAAAATTAGATCAGAAGATTACCTGGTGCGATATAACCGTAGGTGCCTTCAACTGCGGTCCAGTTGGATGAGTCCATCTTCAAAAGCTTGGCAGTGCCAAAATCCGAAATATGTGCCTCATAATCAGAATCCAGAAGAATGTTGCCACTAGAGATGTCTCGATGAACTATAGGTGGTGAGCAATCGTGGTGCATATAAGCCAATCCATCAGCTATGGCCCTTACGATTTTCACCCTCTTCAACCAATCCAATTCCTTTGCCAACAAATCACTACTTAATATCAATCCAAGGCTTCCCTTTTCAATATATTCGTAAACCAAGAATGAGTGACGGGCATGAGAACAATAGCCATAGAATTTCACTATGTTACGATGCCTTATGTTGGTTAATGCTTGAACCTCACTAAGAAAACCCTTGTGATCAACTTTTTGATCACACGATGAGTGAAGCTTTTTAACAGCTACAATATCGTTAGATTCTAGTTTGGCTTTGTAAACAATGCCATATCCTCCTGTACCAATACAATATGCATCATCAAAGTCATTTGTGGCCTTCAAGATTGCATCGTACATTGCTCGCCCGTCAAAACTTAATATCGAGAAGAAATCACAATTACCTTCTTGGTCCAATGGTTTTCGTGCACAACTTTTATTTTTTCGTCGATACAGAATGAGGGTGCACGTGAATAAACCAAGGAAAATTGCCACGAAAAGAGGGATTATAATCGCAAGGATGATCCTATGATGAAGGGGATTCTTTCTGTTGCGGATAATTTTATCAGTTTCACAAAGCTTCAATCCGGTTATGTTTCCACACAAACCTGGATTCCCTTGTAATACTTGTGTGGAGGTATTCACAAAGATAGCATAAGGAGGAACTGGACCCGTGAGCTGATTGTAGGACAGACTAATATCAATCCCTCTTGGTAACTTTCCAAAAGAAATAGGAATAGAACCAGAAAGTCTATTATGAGAAAGTTTCAGTTTTTCCATATTCTCTAAGCTTTGGATTTCAGATGGTATCTCTTCTGTGAGCAAATTTTCAGATAAATCAAGAACCGTAAGTTGGCATAACTTACCAATTTCGGATGGTATTTTTCCGCTGAGCTTGTTGTTACTAAGATTCAAGTAATAGATTTGTGCCCAACCTCGAATACTTGTCGGTATTGAACCATTCAGTCTGTTTGTGGACAAATCAAGACTAAGAAGATTATGCAGTAATCCAAGCTCCATAGGAATAGCACCTGATAGTTGGTTATTAGCCAAGGACAAATACAACATAACTTTCATCTTCCCGAATTCCTTAGGAATCTCACCAACCAAATGATTTGAAGAAAGATCAAGTTTTTGTAGTCGAGTTGAATCTCCAAACTCTCGTGGTATCCTACCACTGATGTTGTTATATCCCATCAATAAGGTTGTTAGATTCTTGCATTTACTCCAGTTTTGAGACAGCTCCCCATGAAAATTGTTATGACTGATGTCAAGTAAATCTAAGCTTGGATAGACCCCAAAACTACTCGATATATCGCCACTGAATTGATTAAAATGAAATAAAGCTCTAGTTAAGTTTAGACAATTCCTTAAGCCTTTAGGAATAGGACCACTGAGTTTATTAAAACTTAATGATAAGGTTTGAAGCTTTCCCCCATGGCAAAAATCCTTGGGCAAATGGCCAGACAATTGATTTGTGTCCATTTCAAGTTCAACCAAATCTAAGCTTCCCAATCCTTGTGGTATACGACCAGATAATTTGTTTGCACGAAGGGACAAATATCTTAAGTTGCTCAGATTTTCTAGTGAAGATGGAATAGAACTATTGAGCTCATTTTCGCTCACTTGAAGATCCACGAGTGACTTCAAATTTCCTAATTTGGTAGGAATGGGACCAGAGAGTTGATTTTGGTACAAATGAAGGGTCGTTATAGATATCAAATCACCCAATGACGAAGGAATTGAGCCAGATAGATTGTTGGAATACAAGCTAAGGCTCTCAAGTGAGACCATGCTACCAATTTCCTTTGGGATCGAACCATTTAAATGGTTTTCGAAAAGATGCAAAATGGTTATCTTGCTTAGTTTTCCGATGGTAGGAGGAATAGGACCATCAAGAGCATTGTTCGAGATAAAGACTTCCACAAGATTCACAAGCTGTCCAAACTCAGGTGGAATTTGACCAGAAAGTTTATTATCTTGAAGATATAGATAAGCTAAGTTTTTCAAATTCCCTAAAGTTGGAGGCAATTCTCCCTGAAGAGAATTATTATACAAAGCAAGCTCGGTGAGAGAGGTTAGCTGACCAATCTCGTGTGGTATTGAACCATTGAAGTTATTTTCAAACAGGTGAAGGGTCTCAAGGTTGGCTAGCAACCCTATTTCTGGTGGGATAGCTCCAGAAAACTTGTTCCCAGAAAGTTCGAGATAGACAAGTTTTGATAGGAATCGGATTTCTGGTGGGATGGGACCGAAAAGTTGGTTTAAACTGAGATCAAAATGCGTAAGATTGCGCAACAAATAGAAAGGGAATCGATTCAACATACCGTTTAGTTCAGATGACGTTAAGTTCAATATCTCAACACTTCTATGCGCATTGCAAACTACTCCGAACCAAGAAGTGCATGGAATCGATGTAGTAGAATTGATCGGGTAGGGAGTCCAAGAAGAGAGAAAGGAGTTGTTTTTTGATGCTTGAAGGCTTTGTTTCCATTCAAGAAGAGCATTGGCTTCATGGAAAGAAGCAGAAGAAAGATCTGGTATGATTAGGAGAGCTATAAATAGAATGAAGAGGCTTGAAGAAGACATTATTGGTTTTTCCATATTGTTTTGAAAAATAATGGTTTCTATGTGCTAATATTTGTACTCCTTTTTTCCCTTTCAGAATATATGGAGAGAGTGACATATTATTCCACAAGGTGTGATTTACTTTAGAAGTCAATGTCGTTTGGGAGAAGGTAGGGTCTAATAAGAGTGTGTTACACTCCAAAATGTATAAAAAATATTCCTCTCTATATGAAATATTTACAAAGCGGAAGGGAGTTTGTTCAGGTATGATGGTCGTGAAACCAATATAATGGTAGTATCTTGAAGGCTGGCGTGATAGCATTTTTGCAAAATTAATTGGCTCGGAAATGTAGTTTTTTTAAAGTTAAAATCTATACACCAACAACGTTAATATTATTTTTTAAAAATACACCACACCTAATACGATGAATGAAGTTATGCCTTCTCTTCATTTACAACTCTTATATTATTTCTAGTTTATGATTTTATTCATTTCATTGAGTCCACCTCAACAAAAATGTAAACATTCTTGAATTAATATTAGACGTCTTAATTAAAATATAGAGTCGATTAAAAATGTTGTTTAAATCGGGTCCCTCAACTTTTACGACTCTTAGAGGTCCTTAAAGGAATCAAAACAGAACAAGACAAAAAGACTCCATTTAATAATTCCCATATTCGTTTTGAGCCAAAAGACACGTAACAATTGTACATATTGACTTGGTCCATGAATAAAGTTAAATTACTCATGGTCCCTAACAAGTCTAAAATTATTCTCATTGACCCAAGTTAAAAGAGTCGTTTTTCCAAACGATATGCTTTTGCTATTTGGCAAAGATTTAAAAAATAATAATAATAAGTGTAACTAAAGTGCCGTTTGTTTTTTAAGAGGTCTGAAGTCTTATTTTAGCTATGATTAATAAGAGGTGGTGTGTAAAAAGGTCTGAACGATTCAGACTTAAGAACCATTAAGAGGTTTAAAAAAAAAAAAAAAAACAACCCCTAATATACTTTTTAGTGGAAACTTGTTTTTTTCTTCTTCTCATTTTCTTGGTTTTTGGTTCCTAAAATTTGTTATTACAAATTTATCACAGTAAGATATATTTTTGCTTGGTTTTGGTTCCCCCAACCACGCCTATTTCTCTTCCTACCGGAAAACCCCCATTCCCATCCATTTTTGGCTTCAATTTTTAGCTCGTATGAGCCCCCACCCCCGACTGCTGTAACGAATCCCCACCCAACCCTCCAACTGCTCCGATGTAGTTATAGTTATACCCCATTACTGCATTATTGTCGTCAAGCATTAAAATGTAATTGTGATTTACAAAGGATCAACTAGATCACAAGTCAAACATAATGTGAGTTAGGAGGCAGGGGCGGAGCTAGAAAAATGATCTAGGGTGGTCCTCTTAAATAAAACAAATATTCTAATATATAGAAGTATAATCAAACAAGAACCATAAAAAAATTATAAACCTTTGAAAAACGATATTAAAATATTCTTTTACATGATTTTTAATCAAAGACTGGTATCTTTTCACATATGTTTGTGTTCACCTTATGGAAAAAATACATGTAATTTTTTTTTCCACATATGGAAACGAAAATTACACATAAAAAAAATTTCACATGGTGAAACAAATACATGTGAAACTATTAGATTATGAAACAAATATATGTGAAACAAAACCTTAAATCCTAGCCTTTTGATGAAAAAAATTATGTAAAAAATATTTATAGATCAATTTTCACAGATTTATAACATTTTATGGTTCTTATTTGATTTGCCCCATATATATGTTATATTGATAACAATATTTAATTAAAAATTTCAAACATCCAAGTTCACTTGATGTTTTTTTTGGAAAGGGTGTCCTATGCTATGCCTAGACTAATCCATTGGCAAATTATGACTGTAAAACATCAACCCTAATTAAAGCTCAGTGGTCATAATTGTTGTTTACGCCTGGATTCGAACCCTGAACAGATGGGATATTGACCACATCTACAGGGCCTTAACAAGTACGCCACAACCCTTATGGTTTTCATTTGATGTTTTAGGGGGCAAAAAATCTCAAGTTTCAAAGAAAATCCATGTTTACTGAATTTTACAGAATAAAAAAAATCTCAAGTTTCAAAAAAACAAATATCCAAGTTTACTTGCTTTAGAGAACAAACATTATTGGTTGAAATTATTTTGTCTAAGAAAATAATTTTGGTTGAGATTACTTATACTCTTGTAACATATAGGCATTGGGATTATTAGGAGAGTGGACATACTTTGCATAGAAATCAATGACTTGATCTATAAAAAAATTACTATTTTTAGAATCTCAGGGTTGGATTCTGGGCCAAAGGTGGCTCCACCCTTGTTAGGAGGTGAAGAGTGCAAGCTCACAAATTTTGCTCTATCACCTTAGATTGTCGTAAGACAAGGGTGCAGTGAGGTTCTAGAGGTAGCGCCGTGGTGATGGTCCTGTTGACCGTTTAGTGGGCAAGGTGGAAGTCGGCCGCCCATGCGAGGTTTAGAACAACGCCCTGAAACCTCAATGGATTTTAGAAAGGGAAGTGCATGGAAAATCTAAGTTTTTGGATATTCTAAGTGTATTTCAAAAGGCAAGAAACCTTCTTAAATCAGTTCAGAACGTGTGTGAAGACTAACTCAGAAGCTCTGACTTCACTTCAGAAGCTTCTGATTCTGAATGCCTTATGATCCATGTTTGATCTATCCATAGGCAATTACTTCCGTAGTTATAAAAACATCATCTAACTAACCTGTAACCTTCGTTCTTTCATATAAATATATAAAACGTTGAATATGGGTGAACAAATATAACTTCATTTTACAACCTTAAAACCAAAGTAATCATTGGGATTATGACATACTTAATTCGTGATACCTAAGGCATATAGGTTCGAATTAGTATATTTGGAAAGCGAACTATATACGATCCAATTTATTTATCCAGTCTTATATGCAAGGGTTGAGCCAGAGAATTTATCTAGGGAGTGCCTAAAAACAACGTAAAAAAATTCAGAATTTTCAAGGTTAGGAGGACCTTTTTTTAAAATATATGTTTTTTTTTATTAAATATTTGTCTTGAAAAATAGTTACTAAAAAAGAGCTCGAAAGCATGAGTAAGCTATACAACATAACTATTTCCTTACACAAATAAATAAAAGACATGTGTAGATAAACATATAAACAAGAAAAAAACATTTGAAAAAACGTAAAAATAATTATAAAAACTTTGTTTATCTAATAAAACGTTTGGTAAATTTGGCATTTTTAAAGGAAGAAAAAAGGGATTTTGATATATATAAATAAAGTTTCAAAAAGGTATAAGGTTTGAGACTTTATCAATTTTCATTTATAAAATGTGAGAGGATCGGGCCAATGCTCCCCCTTGGCTCTAAGGTGGCTTTGCCAATGCTTATATGATCACAAGTAGAAGCGGAAGCATAAATAAGATGATGAAAATGACTATATGTAGTTATGGGTAGGTGGAGGTAAGTGGTTGTCGTTGACACCATAATGTAACGATTTGGGATGTCGGAGATGGAGGGGGAGTGTTTTCACTAGAGGTGAGCATCGGAACTGGGTATCCGCTTTTGGAATTGGAACCGCTCTGGAACTGCCGGTTTCGGAACGGGAACCGACGCTATTGGTTCATGTTTCAGTTTCTAAAATACGGAACCGATTAAGGCTGGTTTTGGTTCTGGTTCTCATTTTTTTGTAACCGATACCCGCTGGGTACCTATCGGGACCGGGTACCCGGTCCCGCTGGGTACTCAGAACCGAACCGAAGAGTACCCGTTGTCTATACATGATCACATACGTACTTGTATATACATACATGATCACATACGTACTTGTATATACACATACATGATCACATACACGTACTATACATGTACATGATATACATACATATATACTATATATACATGGTGTACATATACATTAATATTCATGATCACATACGTAAATGTGTATATACATACATGAACACTTATGTACATGTACATACATACATATATATACACACATACATGATCACATACATACTATATATACATGATCACATACGTACTTGTATATATATACATACATGATCACATATATACACGTGTATTATACATGTACATATACATTAATTCAATTCATGATCACATACGTAAATGTGTATATACATACATACATATATACATATATATACACACATACATGATCAAAGAAAAAATAAATATTTATTAAATTATTAAATTTACCGACGGATTACCGACGGACTCTTAACGGCCGTCGGTAATCCATCGGTAATTACCGACGGATTACCGACGGACGTCAGAAAAAAATAAATATTTATTAAATTATATAAATTACCGACGGATTACCGACGGATTTAAAAATAAAAATAAAATAAAATAAAATTAATTAATATCCGTCGGTAATCCGTCGGTAATTTATATAAGTTACCGACGGATTACCGACGGATAGTGTGTCCGTCGCAAAATTTTCTTTTCCGTCGGTGATCCGAAATCCGTCGGTAAATGTGGTCGGAAATAAGCAATTTTCCAGTAGTGAAAACCTATTACCATTTAGGGTTCCTTTCCTTTTATGATTTTCAAATTCACATTACAATTATACACTTTCATTTGTACATAGTTGCTCCTGCCTCCCACATCACGATTACTTGGCATGAAATGTAATGGAAGTCGTTTTATTACGGTCAAGACTTGACAGTGTCTAATTTGTTTATGTAATAGTTAGTTTTTACCAGATTAGTTTTCATCATTTGTTGTATTTATTAATTTAAGTTGGTATTTTGTTGTTTGCATTAGACTTAAAAAGATAACATTACCTTTTTATTGTATTAAATGTTAAATTTAAAAAAAAATGTAACCGGGTACCCGGAACCGGTTCGTTCCGGTTCCGGTTCTGGTTGCAAAAAATAGAGAACCGATGCAAGCGGTTCCGGTTCCATGAAATATAGGCGGGTATCCGATTATGCTCACCCCTAGTTTTCACCGCATCGACTGGTTGGAAATGAATCCATATATATGATTATGTGTATATATATGTGTATATTATTTTTTTATAATTAATAAAATATATTTATTTGTTATTTCTTTTAAAAAGAAGATGTAAAAGAAAGAGAGAATTACATTGGGGGTCGTTTGCTTGAATTTTGGATTTAGTCACTAAAATAAACTATCTACACTGACGATCCTAACTTTTCAATTTCATAACATTCAATGTGTCTGGAGTTAACACCGTCAGTTAGCAACCATTATGATGGACTAATCAGTCTTTGACCAAAGTATAGGGACCAAAAGTATATTTCGTTCTAAAATTTAATGTGATTCACATTTTTTTTTAAATTATTAAAAAATATTTTATATCTCAATTTACAAATCAAATGTCTTAACTAGAAAATCTTTTTATTTATTCAAATACTATTCAATTAATAAAAATGACTTTTACATTATAAAATCTCAAGCTTAGAAAAACGAAGAAAACCAAGAGAAATTCATATATCTTTTCTGTTAGACATTGAAATATGCAAGCAAAGTATTTGAAATTATATGCAGTTAACATGACATTATTAATATATAATCACAACAAATAATTAAAGTAATAATAACAAAATAAAAATACAAATTATAAATTAATATTAAAAAAACACCGATTATTCAACAATTAGAAAAAACTATTGTCAAATCCTACAAAAATAATGGGTAATTATATAAACAACTATAAAGAAAACGTTTGATGTTCAAAAATATAGAAAGTTATGATTTGTATTAGCTTTTTCTTTTTCTTTTTTTCCTTTTCATTCCAAGAATCATATGAAATATTTCATGTTATTTTGTCTTTAATTATAATTTCTCGTAACATTTTAACTTCTAAAACGTGATTTTTTGGTCATGAACAATTAAGGACTTGTAAGTCTCTCCCACATTTAAGGACTTGTTAGTCTCTCCCACATTTTTGGTTATAAACCACAAAGAGTTTTTACTCCCATTTCCTATGTGGGACAACTTCCTACATCACTTGGTTTCCACCAATTTCTTCTCAAACACTTAACTTTGAGCATCGATATTTCATTCACACATATTTCGTTTTGGACACATAATATATCGTTTTGAAGCTCTCATATAGGAGAACACAAACCCACGAAGAGTTAGATATATACAATACATATACATGTATTTAATTGTGCCTAAAGTTAGTAAAAACCCATATTTTTACTAAAATTTCCAACATATAATACCTTGACTTAACAAAAAAATTTACTCACACAGCTCACTTGATGATGACGACTCGCTGGTTGAAATACTTTCACAAAGAGTAACTTCACTTGTATATTTTTAGCACTAGCATATATTCAACTCTATGGCAATATAAATACACTAGTATTTATCCCAAGTTATTCTTTAAATGCGGCCACCCACAAATAAAAATACAATATAATACTTCAAAATTAACTTATATTAAAAAAATCCATATCATTTGTCATATCAACAAATAATATTGACTTGTATGACATGTAATTTATTATTTTAGTATATTTAGTAACATATTAAAGGTTAAACAGCTCTTCCAAGTATTTGAATGTTTGAAAGTTTCCATCTCAAATACCATTATAAATATTTTGGAAATACGTTATCCATAATATAAATCAAAACAAAGCACACACAACAAAAGTCGGGTTTATTGATGCAAACAACTTATAGATATCCTATGTACCGTTTTATAGGGTTTAAGTTTATAGGACCAAACAATAAAACGTTCTTGATAAAAATGTTGTAGTAAATTTATAGGATGTTTTTATGCGTCTTAACAAGGTTTTTGGAACACTTTTTATACAAAATGTCGTATTACCTGTTTTGTACGACACTTTTGAAATGTGTCCTATAAACACATCTTTTATAGAACAATTGTTTTTATAAGTCATCTTTTCAAAAAATGTGCTATAAAATTGGTAATACAACGTTTTTTTATGAAAAAAAAATGTCTTGATTAAAAAACTTGTTACGGCGCCTAAAAACGTCCTATAAACCTACAACAACAACTTTAGATCGGATGTTTTATTGTTTGGTTCTATAAATTGAGTCTCTAGCTATTTATCATATATTTACCAATATTTCTCAAATGAACCTCCCTCCCTCTCTCTCTCTCTCTCTCTCTCTCTCTCTCTCTCTATATATATATATATATATATATATATATATATATATATATATATATATATGTAGAAGTGGTTTCATTTGCAAACCACCCTTATGTAGCAGACTATGAAATCCATCTTAAAAAAAATCATCAACGGTTAAGATGCAATTTTTTGTAATTATCGTAATAATTAAATTATTTTGATTTTATTAATGGAAAAGAAATTAATGAAAGGACAAACTTGTCAATTGGCATCCCATCTCAATTTAGAAATTAGGATTAAAAACCATTTTTACATGGACATTTTTTTATTTAAGGTAATTTTTTTTTTCAATATTAGGATAATTACTTAATCATAACTATTTACATGGAAGAATTTTTTTTTTCTTCAATGATAAATGCAATTTTATTGTTTATTAAGATAATTTTTTTTAAAATTTTTTGGATGTTTACTAAATTTTAACCAGTTTTACATGGAGGATCAATTTTCATATTTTTTTTTCAGAATTAAATGACATTTTCATTGTTCTCGATCAAGTAAAATTTCATAACAATTGACACAAAACAGGTCGTAAACGAAGTGAAAGACTGATGAAAACGGGAGATGAAACAGTGATGAGCGTAGATGAAAGGGAGAGGACCCGGAGATGAACGACGATGAAAACGGAGATAAATGGAGATGAACGACGATGAACAGAAATGAAAACGGAGATGAACGACGATTAACGAAAATGAAAATGGAGATGAACAACGATGAACGAAAATGAAAACGGAGATGAAACAGAGATGAACGAAGATAAAACGGAGAGGACCCGAAGATGAACGACGATGAACGGAGATGCGAAACCACTTCGACCATACTTTGATTCATCGTGTTCAAAACGAACTACAATAATGAACGATATAAGTTGAGTTACTAACTTAATATATTAATACATGAAGATGAACTCGTTTATAAAGAAAGGGATAGAAAAACAAAAAATCTTCCCATTTATTAATTTGATATAAATTTCACAAAAAATTATATGTAAAAACCTATCATATTCACTTAGCATGATTGGTTTGTTTATTCTAATTAATGATATAGAAATGCAATAAATAGATTGATGAAAACGGATGACTTTTAAATAATAAATAATTTCCAACAATAACTTATTTATATCAAATGACCAAATCATCCTTATTAATAATATAAAAAAAATAAAAGCAAAATTCTATGATTGGTTGAAAGGGGTTTGCAAAGTTTGTAAAATAGGGATGGTTTTCAAATGATCGTTCTCATATATATATATATATATATATATATATATATATATATAATCCTCTTCAACAAATCGACCACTAATAGCATATTACGATCATAGAAAAACAATACAATGGTATGGTTATATATGGAAGTATAAATTCACGATACATAAATTATATAGTTGTATATTACACACGTTGCTAGATAAACTAAACGTAGAAGTACTAGCCAGCTAGTTAGCTTCCGTTATGATTAATTTCCCTTACAAGTAGTCTGAGTGGTGCATTGGTTGTTGATGCAACGAGTCGTGGTGAAGCACGATTCACAATCGCCTTGTATTTGGGGATTGCATGAAGTAGGCACCGTGGCGGTTGGGGGCGTGTTTGTAGTATCAGACTCAATTGATGCTAGATCAATCGATTTTTTCCCTTTAAGTTGCGAAGTGTTTAAAGGATCAACAGGTGGAGGAGGCTGAGATGATTTCAGATGTGGTGCTTGCTTTGATTCGGCCCGTTTTGCATCTCTAAGATCCGGTGGATTCCCGCCATCTGATGAACTTATGGCAAACAAGAAGAAAGTGATCGAATAAACGCCGAGAATGATGATTGCACCAATCTCTTTTCCCATCTTAATTATTTTGAATGAGATGATACAATGTTGAGATAGTCTTGTTAGATATAAAACGTGTATATATAATGGAATATTGGACTTCTAACTTGGGCTGGACACCCTGGCATACCCTACTCAAACTTTAGGTAAACTCCATTTTTGCATCACTTTTTCTTTAATTCTTTCCCATGCATTTCATAGTTCGATTTGGTTTTCAAAAAAATGGATATATATGTCCGAATTGGAATTTCTTAAAGGAATTGGTCGAAATTTGAAAGAATTGGAATGAAATTCAATCATATTTGACCATGTGTTTGGCTGACATGAATCGGAATGTGATATGTTTAATAAATAGGAATTTGTTTGTTTGGTTCGTAGATTATAACTTCGATATTATAATGAAATAATAAGGAATGACTAGAATACCTTTTTATAACATTTTTATATTTTCTCACTTAAATTAGATATGTTATATAATGATAAAATTAATAATATTATTAACGGGTGGTGACAGCAACAATATTGTCTTTATGTTAAAGCTAATAGAAACAGGGTTAGGGGTGCTTACGAGTTGGGTTGATCGGGTGAAGATATTTTAATAACCCAACCCAATGTTGGCGGTTTGAGAATTTTCAATCCAACCCAACCTAAACAAAAGTGCAACCCAACCCGAACGGTTGGTCGGTTTGATCGGGTTGTGTTTTAACAAAGAAAAAACAATATTGAAAACAGAAAAATAAGGAAATTTTTCTTTGAAATACGATCTATCGTTCAAAAAAATATACGAGTTCATCAAATATTTGGGTGTTACATATAACATTACAATAATGTTCTCTTGTGAGTTTCATTGCTTGTTATTGCCGAGTTGTTTTTGGTAACTTATACTTATTAAAGGTAAACATAAATAATTTTAGAGAATTCGTTAAAACGTTTATCGGGTTGGTTGGGTTACTTTGAGCCTAACCAAATATCAACCCAATAGATTCGGGTTATCCTAATTTTTTATCGATTGTATGTCGGGTTACCTCGGGTTATTTTTTTACGGGTTGGTTGGGTTAGTCGAGTTGGTCGTTTTTTAAGCACCCCTAAACAGGGTATGAATATACAGGAAATGAGCAATGTTATGGATGGGGGAATTTACAGGAAATGAGCAATGTTTTTTTAAGCACCTCTAAACGTATTAAAAGAATTTAGTTACTGTAAATTTGCCAATCTAATTTATGTAGGTTATGTTAGAATCCGATAAACCAAATGCCTTCTTAGTCGGTGTTTGGTTCCATTGGAATTTCACTAACCAAATTCTATTCCTACATTTGGTTTATTCTTTGAATTTTGGTAAGGATTTTGAATTTCCTACATGGCGGAATGTAAATTCCTTAGGTTCAAGCAAATAGTTCCAATTACTCTGTACCATTTTTTAAGAAAGAAAAAAAAGTTATTATACTCTTAATATTTACTCTACTATATTTCATCCCACCACGATGCATATGTCACCACTGCTGTTGTCGCCACCACCACACCTGTCGTCGTCATCGCCAACACCATCATCACCATTGTGTCCACCCCACCACCACTGTCGTCAGCACCATCGCCACCACAGTCATCGCCACCGTCGTTACTACCACCATTGCCATCAACATACTATCGGCTCAACCCCACTACCAGTATTATATTCGACGAACGAAACACATATTCATATTCTTTTGACATATCTCATTCCAATTCCTATCAACCAAACGCATGGTCAAACATGATTAAGCTACATTAGAGTTCCTCCAAAATTCCAATTCCTTTTACATATTTCAATTCAGATAGATTCATATGTGAACCAAACACCACCTTAGGGTTTTCAGGTATGACGCGTCATATTCCAAACTATCCATATGCTTACATTGGATAAAATGCTCTTTTAGTAGCTATGGCTCTTACATATGTAGTTGGGATTTGTCATATCCTCAAAGTCGTAATTCGTTTTGATTAATGTTTGATATATTTTTGATGGATGCTATATTGCTATTTATGAGAATTAAAGATTAAACAATAAAGTTGATGATAAATTTAAAAAAAAAAAAACACTAGACAGGAGAATAAAGACCGTAGTCAAATAAGTGTGAATTATATGACACTTTACATAGTCTTTACATAGTGAAAGGGATGGCAAGGACCATGCAAGTCAATAATCACAAAACGTTAAAAGCTTGGTAGGTCAAGAATTATATGACACTTTACATAGGAGGAGTTTGTTTGTTTTTTAAAAACCTCTTAATGGCTCTTAAGTCTGAATCATTCAGACATTTTTACACACCACCTCTTATTAATCATAACTAAAATAAGAGTTCAGACTTTAGACCTCTTAAAAAACAAACGGCACCATAGTGAAAGGGATGGCAAGGACCATGAAGTCAATAACCACAAAACATTAGAAGCTTGGTAGGTTAAGACCGTTCACACCACTTGGATCGGGCGTTTGGGGCACGACTTGTTAAATAGATACTTTTTTCTCATTATATTGTGAAAGTTAAAGTTATTGAATAGATCCGTCAGAGGTCAAGATGGAATCGGATCGGCTAAAGTGGTAAGTAAGATTGGCAGAAGAACAAAGAAGATTGTGGTTGACGCAATAGAGATTTACACATGTATTTATAACATATGACATCAAATAGTATGTTAGAGCATCTTTTTTGCTCCAACAGCTATACTATATCATATGCTAAAACAGAGAAAAAAATAGAGAAAATATAAAAATCTTCAAATTTTGAGAAATCTCCAAAACTCCATATTTAAGAGAGAGAAATAATATTTAATTCTTTCTCACCAATAGGAGAAATTAAGGTTGTATGTTTAGGAGTGATAAATAATATTTTATTAAATGTATTGAGTATTTTAATAATATAATTAATCATAGAATTGCTAAAATAGGGTAGTTGTTGGAGTTGAATGTAATTTTTTTAAAGATTTTAAATTATAGAAAAATTATATCATAGTTGTTGGAGATGCTCTATGTTTTTTGAAAAAAAAAATTGTACTATATAGAAACTAAACCAAATTTTGTTGCATTTTGCCCTTTGTGATAGTTAAGGCTGAACACGATCGAGAACGTCTATATATCACATGTGGTTCCGAACAATCAAGCGTGCGACGACCTTGGAGGTTTGACCATTCCTTGATCACGTTAGAATTTTAGTATAAAATCACATATGATACAAGCATTATTGTGTTCTCTTGCTTTCACAATGTTCTCGTTTGACCCTCTACGTATGTATGTATGTATGTATGTATCATCCAAAGAATCCCAAAATAAGTCGATGGCTAACTAAAATCAAGAATTGTCAAGTTTATTGTACGACATGCTCATGTTTCATATAATGGTAGGATCGTGCCAAATTTGAAATAGTGCCAAAGCTTTCAAATGCCTCCGTTGAACATTTCAAATGTTTGGACATTTTTTGCACATTCAAGTCTCCCAAATTTAATATTACAATACTTTTTCAACAGGGATTTCTATCGGAGAAAAGCAATTGCCGACAACAAAAAACCGAATTATGGTGTAAAAAGTGATCTCACATAATTATTGCAGAACCAACTTTTTTTTTAACAGCAAGGTTAACACACGCACACGTTCCCGGGGTATCCGGGCTCCCACCAACTTAATTTTGTTGATGACAAAACTCTAATTTTACAATTTTGGTTAAACTTTTGTATTCAATTTTATTTTTTATTTAAATTTTAGTTTTATTTTAAATTTTTAGTTTATAAACTTACGTATCCATTAATTTCATTAATAATACACAATATATTATATAATTTTGTTTAAACAAATTTAACAAACTAATATATTCAAGTTCTGTTTTAATATTAAAAAAAGGTATTTTGGTAACATCCAAACATTTTACTTTATGTGGATAATTGGGAAGTAGAGGGTTAATTGTTGCTCATCTTGAATTCTCAAGAACAGAAAACTGAATTTTCTTGAGGGTGGGTAAATGCACCCACTCTATTTGATAAATGCATCTCTACCTATTATTTTTTTTATCACACACGTCATCATAATACTTATTCTTTACATCTTCAATGCATGATTATACCTGAATTTGACATGAATAGAAGTGTATATAGCAACACACATCTTCTTTTTTTAGAAAGCTTAAATCACGCCATTCTTATTCCAAAATTTCCTTTATGTTTTAACCACCAAATTTGAAAATCAAGAACTATTTCTTTAAACATGAAGATTTGATCAATGATCACATCTTTCCTTGTCTTTATATTGTATTTTAGTTTTTGAGCATCCATGATGTTGTTAAAAAATTCTCAAAGTTGTTTTTCTCATTGTACATTCTTTTAGGTTATAATGTGTTGGGTTTTAAAACATATTTGCAATCGTTAAACGCAGCAAAAAATCAACATATATGGTTACAATAATTATAGAAAACTATTCTAAAACTTAAAACTCAAACGGATCCAATTATGCATTTAATTAAAATCAAAACCACACCATAGGGTGTTGATAATTGTAGCTTTTGTAGATCAACCGGGACTGGAATGGAGCACTAAGAAACCAAAGCGGGTTTCCTCTATCGGTAGTTCACACACGAACACGTTTCCCGTCTCCATCGGGTGTTAGCCTAATAACACTAGATCTATATGTGTTTTACAGAAAAAAAATGTTTCTCTTCTGTATTTCTCTAAAAGGCTAATTCTAATTTCAATTCCATGAAAAATGGTTTAGCCTAACGCCCTATTTATACCAGAAGAATTATAGATGACCTATAATTCAAATAAGGTTTTGTAATTATCTGTAATATTCAAATTCAAATATATATATATATATATATATATATATATATATATCTTTTAAACTTTAAACATAATTATATAATTATAGATAAAACCACGTAATTAACAAAATCACGTTTTCACCATGTAATTATCATAGTTACAGTTTAACACATATTTTCATAATTATCCTTTATGAATAACTATTTCCTTAATCCACTTGATTTAATCCGGGTTTCTAAAAATGAAAACAAACATATTCTTTGTGTGCAACTCTATAGGTTTACATACTCCTCAGCAGTATCGATGTGCGACACATGTCGTGGGCATATACTAACTTACATTCTCCCATTTGCACATGATACACAATAACACAGACAATGGTAAGCATCTAGCAACACGCCACCGCCCCAAAGGCTATGTAAATGTGCTTTACCTTCGAGCAATTTGATTGATCTAATCAATCATATAGTAGAATCATTCATTATCCTTTTGATTAACGATATTTTGTTTTGAACTTAAGGGATTGATCAATCTCATCTTTTATAGTTCAAAGAATATGTTTCTCGATCCAAACATATTTGATTATACAAGTTCAATTAGTCCAACTAATCCACTTGTTCAGGCATGTAAATCAAACTATGTCATCGAGGGCCCCAGAAATATCTCTCTTATCTTGAGAGTAGCAAATCCCATATTGAATGTACACGACTAACTACACAATTCATGTCATACCCAACATAGCTGTTATGATTACCCGGTTAACTGTAATGTTAGACGATATAAAAGCATAACACTCCTTGTGCATTAGATCTGTTAGAGCTGAAATATGTTGGATACAAGATCAAGAAGTCTGAAGGTCAAAGTTCAAGAAGTCAAAGCTGAGATAGTCAACTCTCATTAAAAAGTCAAAGTCTTTGTTATAAAATGTCAAAGTCAAAGCTTCCTTGTATTTGTAGTTTATATTTCCTTGTATTTTAGTTGTAGGTATAAATACCTTGTATTTTCGGTTTTAATTAGTAGTTGTCTAGCGAGAGTATCTAGTTGAATATTCAGAGAGAGTTTTAGAGAGAGAGAGAGAGAATTGTTTAGAGAGAGAAAGTGAGAAAACAGTTGTAATCGTTGAATTGTGAAGTGAATCAAAACAGGTAATTGATAATCTTGTTTGTTTTGTTTGTAAAAATGCAACAGGAATCTAGATTCAGGACACACAAGATCCCAATGCACATATCAGGTATTAGGATAAAGAGTGTTTACCATTTCATGACTCATCTTATGATACCGATCAATGATGTGATCCTGATCGTGGGTTTTATCCAACGACTTGTGTACCGATAAGCGCATGTGACTCTAGTTAGACCTAGTGCACTTCCAACTTGGACTTTGACCAGACTTCACAATGATCTTGATTTATTACTAGTACCCTAGTAGTAATCGATCAAGGACAATTCTAAATAATATGATTATCATATTTATTTAAGGATACTTAAACATGCTAATAAAGAACACATAAATGTTTAATAGATATACTCATACCCAGTATGCCATATCTGATAAAAACGTAAATGTTTTAATATTCCATAAAGATTAAAGTGTACTAAAATTATTATTCAATATGAAAAATCCTCAAGCCTATAACATGAACATCAAGATTGTTATGAGACATAGGCTTGACAAGTAGACTTGCATGTAAGCTCTTACAGCTCATAGTTCCTCCGTTCAATACATATATCCCTATTACAATTTAAGTCATTACCTTCGGTTTGGAAACTAGCATTTGTATATCTTTAAACACACAAATCTCTTTCTTAATCGTTATACAGTAAGAACATATCTTTAGTTCTTCTCAGATACTTCAGAATGTTCTTCACTGTTATACTTACTTAGCCAGGTTTTTACACCTTCAAGCATTAGGATGTCATTTCTGATAATCATATAGGATCTAGAATACTGTTATGCTCCAACTAACCTTCTTGTATATATAATATTTTAATTACGAGATGATTGTCCTAACCCATAAATGGACCATTTTTGCAACTTGTATTTTCTTTAGGTTTGATGTTTTAAAGCCAATACATCCTCCCTCAAGATTTCCTTTTAAGGAATGTAGATTTTGACATCAGTCTTCATGGCGTCTTGCCATGTATCAGTAATCCGATCTTCGTATTGTTTTCCATCTCATTATTATTTTCAACAACTTGTTAAAGCTCAACACCTTGTTGATTTGTTAGTGTCAACCATTGTTTCATCTTTGTGGTTCTTGAATATCTTCAAGATCTACTGTGTCCCCATTTTGATTCTTGTCATAAAATCATTTTCTAAGAACTCACCATGGTGCGCAAGAAAAAACTTTTGTTCTCGTTGGACGTGTAGAAAAAACTTTGTTCTCAAAGTTGTTTTTCTCATTGTACATTCTTCCAGGTTATAATGTGTTGGGTTTTAAAACAAATTTGCAATCGTTAAATGCCGCAGAAAATCAACATACATGGTTAGAATAATTATAGAAAACTTTTCTAAAACTTAAAAACTCAATCGGATTCAATTATGCATTTAATTAAAATAAAAACTACACCATACGGTGTTGATAATTGTACCTTTTGCAGATCAACCGGGACTGGAATGGAGCACTAAGAAACCAAAGTGGGTTTCCTCTATCGGTAGTTCACACACGAATATGTTTCCCGTCTCCATCAGGTGCTAGCCTAAGAACCCTAGATCTATATGTGTTTTACAGCAAATAAAATGTTTATTTTCTGTATTTCTCTAAAAGGCTAATTCTAATTTCAATTCCATGAAAAATGGTTTAGCCTAAAGCCCTATTTATACCACAAGAATTATAGATGACCTATAATTCAAATAAGGTTTAGTAATTATTTGTAATATTCAAATTCAAATTCAAATATATATATATATATATATATATATATATATATATATATATATATAATATAATATAATTATCTTTTAAACTTTAAACATAATTATATAATTACAGATAAAACCACGTAATTAACAAAATCACGGTTTTACCATGTAATTATCATAGTTACAGTTTAACACATATTTTCATAATTATCCTTTATGAATAATTATTTCCTTAATCTACTTGATTTAATCCAGGTTTCTAAAAATGAAAACAAACGTATTCTTTGTGTGCAACTTTATAGGTTTACATACTCTTCAGTAGTATCCATGTGCGACACGTGCCGTGGGCATATAATAACTTACATTCTCCCACTTGCACACGATACACAGTAACACAGACGATGGTAAGCATCTAGCAACACGTCACCGCCCCCAAGGCTATGTAAATGTGCTTTTACCTTCGAGCAATTTGATTGATCTAATCAATCATATAGTAGAATCATTCATTATCCTTTTGCTTAACGATATTTTGTTTTGAACTTAAGGCATTGATCTATCTCATCTTTTATAGTTCAAAGAATATGTTTCTCGATCCCAACATATTTGATTATACAAGTGTCATTAGTCCAACTAATCCACTTGTTCAGGTATGTAAATCAAACTATGTCATCGAGGGACCCAGAAATATCTCTCTTATCTTGAGAGTAGCAAATCCCATATTGCATGTACACGACTAACTACACAATTCATGTCATACCCAACATATATAGCCCTTATGATTACCCGGTTAACTGTAACGTTAGACTATATAAAAGCATAATACTCATTGTGCATTAGATCCCAATGCACATATCAGGTATGAGGATAAAGAGTGTTTACTATTTCATGACTCATCTTATGATACCGATCTATGATGTGATCCTGACCGTAGGTTTTGATGTTTTAAAGCCATGAATACATCCTCCCTCAAGCTATCCTTTTAAGGAATGTAGCTTTTGACATCAGTCTTCGTGGCATCTTGCCATTTATCAGTAATCCGATCTTCGTATTGTTTTCCATCTCATTATTATTTTCAACAAATTGTTAAAGCTCAACACCTTGTTGATTTGTTAGTGTCAACCATTGTTTCATCTTTGTGGTTCTTGAATTTCTTCAAGATCTACTGTGTCCCCATTTTGATTCTTGTCAGAAATTATTTTCTAAGAACTCACCATGATGCGCAACTAAAAACTTTTGTTCTCATTGGACGTGTAGAAATTATATCCAATTAGATATCACAAAGATGTACTCTTCAGATCTTTGGATTAAGCTTCCCAGAAGCTTCATGCTTATCTTAAGCATTATAACCCCATATTCTCATATATGACAACTTTCGGATCTTTCCTATTTATATTTTGAGGATGGATTTTGTCGGTGCTTGTTAGTTGATGCATAATCTAGTATTCAGTTAGTTGTTTCTAGGATATAACCCATAAACTATTAGGCAGAGCGGTGAGACTTATCATAAAGTGAACCATGTTCAACAGGGTTCCATTTATCTTCTTGGATACACCGTTGCGATGCGGTGTTCCGGGAAGAGTCAACTGGGATACAATCAAAAAATCTCTAGGATGATTTATTGGCTTATATATTCATGACCTCGATCAGACCGAAGCATCTTGCCAAGTATACTCATTACTTCTTTCTAAAACCCTTTGAAAATCTTAAAGCTTTTAGATTTGTTTTATTAGGTAAACATACCTATGTCTACTAAAATCATCAGTAGGATGTAATGAAGTAGCGATGACTATATCTTGTGACAGAACTATAAGGCTCACATACATCAATATGGTTAACTCCTAATAGTTCTTGTATCCCCTAAGCGTTTTCCTTTTACAAGGCTCTTTTGTCATCTTGACTAACAAGACACACATGTATCATATGAATCATCATATGATTCCAACTCTCTATCCGCCTGGAGTTTGGCTATATGTTTCTTGTTTAAATGTCACAAATATATTTGATTTAAGACCAACTTAATTCGTTATATTGATTTATAAAAACATTTATTGAGATAAAATGAAAATTTATTTCTGAAAACATTAATTCAGTTCGTTGTAATTGAGTAAATGAAACTAAATTCCTAGTAGTAACAGGTACATGATGTAACACCCGGTTTTTCGTAAAGCAAGTTCCATCCTTCGTTGGTATCTCTCCGCTTTCCGTCTATCTTTTGAGTGGTAAATGTTGTGCTTTCGAACCATGAGTCGACCCATGCGAGAATCTTGAGTTTCGACCTTTTTCGGGGCTCGGTACGTGTGGCGCGATTGTGACTCGCGATAGTGACATGTGTCACTATCGCGTGGCACAATCGCCGGGGGTGTACCACCCGCGGTACATTCCCCGCAAGAGTGCCCTCGCAATAGTGACAATGTCACTATCGCGTGGCAAGGTCGCCCGCGACCCCTGTCTCCTAAAATGTCCGAATTCTCACCCTTTCTCCTCATTTCTGACTTCCATCTTCTTCTATTTTCTCTCCCAAACACTAAAACCGAACCCTAACCCATTTTGATGGTTTTTCCCCTTTGAACCACACGACTCTTCATCATCTAACTAGTTGGAACCTTGAACCACAAAACCTCCATCTTCATCTTCCTCATCAAGTTCATCGGTTGGGAGCTCGGGTTGAAGTGTTGGATTGGGTGTTCTCGGAAGCCTCTTTGTCTTCAAGGGTAAGTTTTCTTGTATTAAGGTTAAAAATGCTCCGTTGATGGTTTCTTAAGGTTCGATATCTCAAATCTTGGATTTGGTGGTTTTGAAGAAATTAGGGTTTTGATCTTGTTTGGGATCTTGGTATTTTTATGTTTGGGGAACATTTCCTTATGGTTGAAAATGGTTATTTATGGGTTGGAACTTTGGATCTAGGTTTTGGAAGTTTTCGGCTTGAGGATTCAACTGATCTTCAAAAGAGCTCGTTGGGTAAAATCTAGATTTAGCCTAAATCTAGCAAGGTGAGTTTAAGTTGATTTGTGAAAACGGTGTACATGCCAAAATGTCTATTTTAAAGTGTTTGTGTGTTCTACATGAAATTATCAAATGTTTGGTTATTTGCTAACCTTTGATTTTTGGAAGTATTTAACTTTACAAACTTTGTATAATACCCACATTTGGGATTTTTGGGCATTTTGATAAATGTGTTACAAATGAATGTGTTTTGAGATATTATTGCATAAATAGATCTTTGATCAAAGAAATACTCTTTTAAATGTTTGTCGGATTTTATGCATCATTCATGAAATAGAATGTTGTAACCCAAGAATCTCTAAATCCTTAGAGAGAGAAAGTAGAGAGAGAGACAAATGGAGCGCAAAGTAGAAATTCCAATATTGTGCGTGTAAAAGTTCTTACAACCAACAAGACCAAAGGGACTTAAATACCCTTGGTCAGATACAATACTGATAAGCACAAAACACAGTATTGACCAAGTCCTATAAATACAATGATTACTATAAAATCAGACCTAACAATCTCCCCCTTAGTAATCATTGGCGCTTTGGTCTTCAAAAATTGTCTTCTATAACAGCACGGACCAACAAAGCGACTTTTGTGAAGCTTTCTGACTATTAAAAAAAAATTTCTTCTCAGCATCTTGCAGATTGAAATTTTCTTTGCTGCTTGAGCTCTAGACGATACACCTCTTTTGAATGATCTTGAATGAACTGTGGTGTTCGGAGCAGGAACAACAAAAGATTTTGTTGTAGCTGAGAGAATAGAATCTTTGAGCGAATCTTGTTCAGCAGATAAACATTTAAGCTCTTTGTCTCTTTAACTTCTCCTTGACTTCTCCCCCTCATGACCTTGATGATCTTGATCAACTTGGTCATGCGAATGTTGGAGACGAGACAACGAAAGATCTGCAAAATCAAAGAAACAGAGAAAACAGGGGTGGTTTGCGTTCCATGCAGGAAGCGCAAACTAAGGTTTGCGTTCCACATGGTAGACGCAAAGCAAGATTTGCGTGCCATGCTTGATACGCAAAGCAAGGTTTGCGTGTCATGCTTGATGCGCAAAACAAGCTTTGCGGGCCATGTGTGAAGCGCAAAGTTGCCTTAGAAAAATTTTACCTTTGAAAGCTCTTTGACTCCCCCTACACAAATGCATTAGATAAGACAATTCGAAATAACATTCATGTAAAGAAAATCAGACACTCCCCCTCAAAAACAGATATAATCTTTGAAATACATCTCTTTGTTCACTCCCCCTTGAATAATGCATAAACCCATTAAAATATATTTATGAGAACACAGTGATCAGAAATTAATGTAGAAAGAAAAATTATACTGAATGTAAATTTTGAAACAACTAAACATATAAAATTTTAAATACTAAACAAATTAAATTTTACAGAGTAAAATATCACAAATTTATCAATCATTTGAAATCAAACATATGTTGTAAGATAAAAGAACGAGTTTAATTGCATATCAAGTTAAAACATGTTCAGTTTCAAAACTTCCAGCAATCTATTCAGTGTGCTCACATGCGAATCTTCGATTAACTTCAAGAAAAAGCAATTCTAAAAATATTATAGAGAACTTTGCATGTACTAACACTAAGCCATCAAGAATTAAGATATTCATAAATTTACAGATTTATTGCAACTCAAACATATCACCAAGTATCATGAGATGTGTGCTCATTGGCATCTTTTAGCATTGTGCTCATTGGCATCTTAACATGAGTGTGCTCTTTGGCATCTTTTAAGCGCGTGTACTTTGGCATCTTTTGATCAAAAAGTTTATTAAGTAAAGAACATGCCGTAAATGTAACTTTCTATCTGACCCTATTGCAGGATTTGGGTCAGCCGCTCCCAGACCAGATGGCCTTAGGGGACTAGGTGTCAAGCACCCCTTAGAACTTACTTTCCCAGATCAGAAAGGCTACATCGACATATCCTAAACCCATTCATACCAGTAGAACATGACTTTCGATCTGGTTCTATAGAAGGATTTCTGTTCGATCACTCCCAGACCAAATGACCTTAGGGGACCAGATGACAAGCATCCCGAGAAACTTACTTTCCCAAACCAGAAAGGTCACAGGTACAAACTTTTGTATTTTAAGAATTTAATATTCATCTCAATCACTCAGATCAACGTCTAAATGCTTAGCCCATATTTTCATTCCAATCTAAAATTTTGATCGTTTAGATAGTCTAAGCAAAGTAAACTATAAAAATTCCGACTCACATATCTTTAAAGCAGAAATAAAAGTTTCAAACATGTTGCTGACTTTTCGACTTTTGTAAGACTTGAAATTTGACCATATAAAAACTTTAATATAAACAAAAGAACTTGAAAATTTATCCTAGACACATATTTTATTCAGAGGAAAGAAAAAATGTAAAACTTTACTTTATAGAATAAAATTTGTAAAGATTTAAACTTTTAATTAATATTTAGTTGGAACAAAATAAAATTCAACTATTTCATCTTTCACATTATAAAAATAATTTGTGTCTCATATTAAAAGAAAATTTTGGGTAATACAAATTCATGAGATAGATAAACAAACTCAGATTCTTGAAACATTGAGAAAAACTGAAACACACCATAATCAGAAATATATGCAGCGGAAATAAAATTGATGTACTCACAGTATTTCATTAGTCAGAAGCTTAACTATGAAGAACGAGTTCTAAACTGTATGTGTTTAGAAGTCAATGTCATTGAAGCACGGGTTCTAAGATGAAATACTTAGAAGCCAAAATTCCCTTACTCCCCCTTAACATGTGATGCCTGCAACTTTGAATCAGATAAAGATTTGGGTACCCACTTGAATTTGGGCCCTTGTTTGTTAGTTGCAGTTCTTACGGGGAAATAATGAGCAGATTTATCAGATAAAACACGAGGAATATGTTCAGAAAAATAATCACACTCATCAGAAGAGAAAGCATAATCATCAGAATTCGAATCTGAGGAAGAACATGAGACATATTTTGAAATTCGAAACATTTGCTTTCTAGAGTATTTTGAAATTTTATTACATGAAGCAAATGAATCACTGTAATAAAGTTTGTCTACATATTTATCCCCATCAACAATAGATTCTTCAGATAATCGCTTCTTTCTCCAGATCTGCCTTGGTGACTCCCTCACAGTCCGATCTGAAGAATAAGAATCAGAAACATTATAATTTTCAGTTAAAATAGTGTCATGTTTCTTTGACTTCTTTGATCTTCTTCTTTTACGCTTCTTTTTATAAAATTGATCATTTAGCAGTAAAGAATTATCAATAATTGAAACAGAAGAAGAAACTTTATCAAAGAAAACAGTCTTAGCATTTGACACAAAAGAACTAGCCTCGGAATCTGAAGAATTTTGAGAAAGGTTTTTAAAATTTGAAACTTCCTTTTTATTTTCCTTGAAATCAGAAGAGATGTTAGAAATAGAATCTGATTTTTGAGAAAATATATTTTCTTCTAGACTTGAAGTCATAAAAGAAAGAATAATGTCAGATTCAATTTTCTTCAAAATATTTTGATCTTCTATCTGATCTTCAAGATCTATGATTTTTCCTTCTAATACTATCGGAGAAATATATTTCTTCGAATCATAAGAGATTGGAGAACTATTTTCCTTAGAAGTATCAGGTGCATAAGGAGAAATAAAATCATCAGATATTGAAGATTTGATAGAAGATATGTCATTTAAAACTCTTTTTTCTCTTCTCGATTTTTCCGGAAAATATTTTGCATTTTCAGAAGTATAAACAAAAGGAATTTCATTTTTCTTTTTATATGTCCTTTTCTTATTTTCAATATCTAAAATTTGCTTTTCACTAGTCCAAAAGAATTTGAATTGAGGACCATAGTGTGCAAGATTTAGATATTCATATTTATAAAGAGTGGGAACTTCGTCAATTACTTTGTTTAAAAATTGAGGGTTGTCAAAACCAAGTCCCCATCTATCCTTAATAGCTTCTTCACTCCTTGGCTTGTTCATGTAAATGGTTTGCTCAAATTGTTCCCTTTTATATAATTTCTTTCTAAAACAATTATTTTCTCAGAAAGAATTTTATTTGAAGAATTCAGATCAGTCAAAGAATCACGATAAGTCTGATTTGAATTTTCTAGATCAATTAACTGCTTTTGAAATTTCTCTTTTGTATCAATTAAAATTGACTTTTCATCATTTAAAGAAATTTGCAGTTTCTCAATAAAATCAGACTTTTCTTGATTTATAAACTTTTCAGATATAAACTTTGAACGCAGATCATGCAAGGCAGAGATAAAAACATTCATTTGAGATAAGAAGAAGTTATAGTTAAAATCAAATATTACCTCAGAACCATCAGATGAGGTATCATCTTCCTCATCATCACTTTGATCGTCACCAACAAGGCACATGGCTGCAGTCTCCTCATTTTCAGCCTCATCGTCCGAATGATCCAACCAGTACTCTTCTTCAGCTAGCAGTACAGTTCCACTCTCCTTCTTTTCAGCTAGAGCCAACTTCTTTCGGTAAAAATCAGCATTCTTTACCACTTTGACTCTGCAATCCTTTACCATATGTCTAGGCTTTCCACAGTTAAAGCAGTTTATCACCTTTTTGTCATCTTTCTTCTGATCAACTGTCTTAGCCTGTTCATACTTTGGAGTATATGTCTTTGAAGAAGAACCAGTCTTAGAACCAGAAGAAAACTGCAGATTGTTTGACCCAAATCTGTTCTTGAACCGTTTCTGATAAAGCTGAGTCAAAAGAGTCATAGCCTTCTCTAGAGCTTCACCATCATCATCTGTAGACCCATCATAGGCTGATTCAGTCATAGTTTGCTCAACCAGTTGGCTAGCAATAAGAGCAATGGGATCTACTGACTGAGGCTTATTCTTCTTATCCATCTTTGCCTTCTTCTACATTACCATAGTTTCATCTGTCATCAAGATTTCATATAACTCCTGAATTGGCATTGTTGAGATTCTAACATCGTTTCTCATTCTGTGGCAAGACTTGTTCCACTCAGGTTGTAACGCGTTCAGAAACTTCAAGTTAGCCTCCAATTCAGTCTTGGTAACTTTAATCTTGAAAAGATCATTGATGACAACCCAAAATCGATCAAACACACTCTTCAAACTTTCTCCATCCTTAGCTTGGAACTTCTCAAAGTTGTTCATGAATCTGGTCTGTCGTAACTGAGTAGACATAGCAGTACCAAGCATAATCTTCTGAAGTTGTGTCCACATCAGCATTGGATTATGTTTGAAACAATCGATTCTGTTATAAATGGAGTTGGGAAGAGCAAGGATCAGATTTGACTTAGCCAGACTGTCTGCTTTATATCTTGATAGCTCTTTTTCGTCATATTCACTCAAAGGAGTTTCAACTGCTGTAGCTGGAGTAGTAGCAGTAGCTGGTATTACTTTCATTTTCTTCACCATAGGACCCTCATATAGAGATTTCATCATGTTTTCCCCATTTGGTTGCCTTTCAATAAAGTTGATGAACCGATCCTGCCATTGTTCGAATTCGTTCTCATTGATCAGTACTGGTGGACGAGTATCAGACCCCAAAGACATCATGATGTCATTCTTGTAGATATGTGCTTGCAAAGACATCTTGAGAAAATAATCAACTTGAAGTGAATGACCGTCCCAAACTATATATCAGAAAATCAAAAAACAGATCAAATTGAAATCTTAAAAAAAATATTTCGTGAAAATTGAAATTTGAATAATACTTGATATTTCGCAGTGAAGAAAAAAATATTTCCAAAGATGACCAAAAAAAATTTCCAGACTTTTTTTTTTTTAACTAAGACAGAGAGACCCGCAAAGCTCCACTTTGCGGGTGAAGTGAGAAACGCAAAGTATGATTTGCGGGTGAAGTGGGACACGCAAAGTGAGCTTTGCGGGTCACTTGAGAAACGCAAAGTGAGACTTTGCGGGTGAGAGACTTTGTTCGTGAGACTTTTCACTTGAAGATAGGAACGCAAACTGAAGGTTTGCGTGTCATACTAGAACTGAGAAGCTTGACTTTGCGTATCCAATGAGAACCGCAAACCTGAAAAGTTCAATAATGAAACAAACGCAAAGTGTGATGAATGAGGCGCAAACATTATGAATGAAACGCAAAGTGTATAACAGAAACGCAAACTTCTATAACTCGTAAAATTTAGCAAAATCAGATCAAATCAAGAAATTTACGCAAGAAAAATACACATTGGTGCTCGAAAACAACATTCTAACAACTTTTATCAAACAATTTCGATCAAAATCAACAAAATCTTGAAATTCGACAAGAACAGAACAAGAACAACGTTGTTTTCAGAAAACCCGTTTTTCTCAAAATCGATGAACTAAATCAGTTTTTCTTGCAACAAAATATGAATAAAAAACGATCACCTATCAAAAACGAATCAATTGATGCAAAAAACAATGTAAATCAGTCACAAACACACCCAAAATTTGTGAGAAATCAAGAAAACGAGATTTTATTGAAAAATTCAATAAAATCGATCAAATTTTCGATTTCAATCATTAAATCAGATCAATAACAAACAATCTCTCAATTCTCTCAAGATCTAGCATGCTCTGATACCAATTGTTAATCATAAATTCCCAATCTATCAAGCTAATTACTCAATATATCACATATATGCTCAAGAACTAGAGAGAGAATCTAGAGAGAGAAAGTACATCTTGAATATCACAACTCTAGATATTACAATGAATGCATAAGCTCTAGTTCGTTATTACATGATTAGAAGACAAACCCTATATATACAACCTACTAAAACGAGACTTAATGACAAAGTAAACTAAACTAGCTTTGTCTTTAACAACACAAAGACTATGTTGACTTTTACAACTTTGACTTTCTATATTAAATCTTGGATTCAATATTTAGACTTAACAAATGTTTTATAAAGTATTACTTGCACTTTTATGTGAGGTACTTGAAAGAATGTTTATAGTCCCATTTTATGATTTTCATTCTTATCAGCAGTTAAAGTTGGAAAATGCATATTTTGTGTTATGAGACATTTGGAAAAGTTATAAGAGTATAAGTTCATTTGGAAAATGGGTTGTCTCAACTAATGTTGAGTTTTGAACTAATCTTACTTTTGGTCGTGGTGTTGACATATCCGTTGGTCGAGTGCGCTTTATCGCGTTGTTATTTTCATTTATCAATAAGTAAATTGGGTTGCTAAGCCTGCGGCTTGGCATTGTTATTTTGATGGGGTTTTGGACAATTGTCCAGTTTTGGTAACTCGACTTCGAGCCTTGTTGGCAATTTTGGATGAAGCTTGTTAGGTATCGGGTGCGATGTAAGTCCTACGAGCTGCACGTTAGGTATCGGGTGCGATGTAAGTCCTTCGTGCTGCACGTTAAGGTACCGGGGTGCGGTATAAGTCCTTCGTGCTCAAGTATTACGATATTAGATGAGGGGCTCGACATAGGAACCCGACGGGGTTGAACTCGAGTTTTCGTGGGTGTACGTTTAAAGCTACTGAGCCTGACATCTCTTGCGTGTACTTTTGTTTATATGACTAGTCATAACAACATAAAATGGGCTTACTTTGTGGACCGCCACATTTTATGGAATCGGGAATCCCCCGTCACCGACAGGTGGTGTTTTTGGGTATTGAGTTTTATTATCCAAGTTTTCGGTGACGTTTTGTATAATTGGGTTTTACTCTTGATTTATGGGTTGAGTATTATTCCCCACCCGTGTTTTGGGGTGTTTTGGGATATAAGGTTTAACCGTATCTTCATAAATGGAGAGTTCAATCTATACTTACGCTTTGAGTGAGTTTTGAGTTAAAAACTAATTTATGAATGGGCGGCTTATGTTAGTATCATTATCTTTGAAGTAGTGGGTTTGGAAAACGTTTTAATTGGTGTTCTTTACCTAAAATGCATATTGTTGAAAATGAGTCGTTTTCACGTGTAAGACGTATCATATTGAAGGACTATAACTTTTAACCGCATACTTTCTTTTAATCTATTATTTCATATATGTTGAAAACTCTTGAGCTCACTAGGCGTTAAGCCTAACCTTTTTATTTGTCGGCATGTGCATCAGGTTCCAGTTGGGGTTGGTTCTAGCAGCCATGAAGAGTTGAGCCTTAGCTTTGTGCAAATATAAGTAGTTGGTGAAGTCTTCCGCAATTTTGGAGATAGTGACTGTTATGGGGTTTTAGTAGCACCCGTTATTATCATAGGCTTTTGTATAGAATGACTGTTTGTATTGAGGTTAAATCTTAATTTGTGGTTGTAGATAATTCCTTTATTGATGTATTTAGAAAATTTTAAATAAGTTGCTATTTCCAGATTTCAGGGTGTTACACATGAAGACACTTGCTAAGTGTGAATGTAAGACCATACGGAAAGTCCATATTATATGTCCCTTTGAGTAACAACAAGTTAGCTCCATTTGGTCTGGTTTCATCTTCTCTTCATTTCTCATTTCCTGAAAGTAGTATTAATATGAGTATCATACCCAATATGTAATACTTAGTCAGAAGTGAATAAATCTAATGGTAAACATAGCTGGAGGTTCGACTTCATTAATCTTCTGTTTCCTCATTTCTACAAATAGGTAGGGCAGTTTCTCTTCCAGTGCCCCTTCTGGTTGCAATTGAACCAAACTGCATCTTCAAGAATCTTTCCTTTGCCCTTTTTCTTGTTCGAGCTTCTAACGTTTTCTTTACCTTTGGTAAGCGCCCTCTTCTTGTTGGCTATCCCACTTTTAGGTCTGATCATCAAGACCAGTTTTGGTTTGGATAAATCCAACTTGGATTTCATATTCCTCTCAGCAGTTTTAAGAATGTGGTGAAGCTTAGTGAGAGTTTTCTTTAAACCATTCATATTATAGTTTAGGACGAACTAGTCATATGATTTGGTTAAAGAATTGAGAACCATATTGATTCCCAATTCTTGACCCAGTGGGTATCTAAGGCAGGTTAATCGGTCAATATACCCTTTCATTTTCAAAACGTGGATACTGACTGATGATCCCCCAGTCATCATACAGGCATGCTATGCCCTGATTGTGTCAAACCTCTCTTTCCTTGCCTGTAACTGAAACATGGATTTTAGAGAGGATATTATATCCCACACATTCATATCTTCATGATCCCTTAATAACTCGGGAGTCATGGATGCAAGCATCAGACAACTAACATCCAGTGAGTCATTGAGATGCTCATCATAAGCAGCCCTGACCTCAGCTGAAGCATTTCTAGCAGGTGGACTTGGAAGGGGGTTTTCAAGAATGTACAACTTCTTCTCGTGCTTAAGGACAACCCCTTAGAAACGAAACCAATTGATGAAGTTTGTACCGTTCAGTTTTTCCTTATTGAGGATTGATCGTAATGTAAATTGGGATAAACTTTCTGTGTTTGTAGTTTGGATGGAGGCATTAGCAGACATATCCTAATCTATTTTACAATTGCCCCTATCTAAGAAAATTTAAAATTACAACCCTTGCAATTAATACATTTTAATTTTTCAAAACAAAAATAAATCAACCACGGGTCTTTGGGGCAAACCATATATTATACATATTTTAAACATAAAATAAAGATTGGCCATAATTTAATTAACATAACTAAAAATAGCAAATCAACGAAACAAATTTTATATGGAAAATAGAAAATTAATTGATTGATCTATTTTAATTGTAGGTTACCAAACCATGACCCAAAACCCTTTGGACCTAAGCTCAAAACAAAAACTAGGATAACAACCAAAAAACAATAGGGGATAAGAATTTGTTTAAAACTTAGTTTTAAAACGAAATCAAAAAGACTAAATCCTAATTGAAAAACGGCCCAAAGCTTAACACAAAAGGAATCTTTTTGGCCTAATTGCAAAAACACTGGGGCAACAGCCTAAACCATGTAGCTCAAGCCGTTTGGCACGAAACGACAGCGATGCTTTAGGGAAAGGGAAACACAACCTTCTGTGACAGTACACCCAGAAACAAGCCGCCAGATCTTGTGACCAGCGACAGTGATAAAGACATTAAACCGAAACACGACCACTATCAAATGGTGATGTGGTTTACATTCACTAGCAACTAATATCAATCGCTTGGCTCCGAGCCAACTACGGTGACGATAGACTAATATGGACCGCACCGACGGTGGTATGGTGAAATAAAAACAACATAAAACAACCGAGAACCACTAGGTGTGTTATAAACAACCCACGGTTCCACCCGTAGTTTGTGATAGCAGTGACAACCAAGGCCAAAACAACATCAACCGCAAGGACAGCCACCCCACGGCATTGGCCGCCGTAAAAAGGTGCACAAACTAAAAACAACCCACTCCATTGCCCTTGATGGGCGGCGACTTGGTCCTACTGTGGTTTTGTCGAACAACCAGCAAAGAAGAAGGGAAGGGGTAAACCTCCAGCGGCAATAGCCGCATAAGGGAATCCGCGGCAAACAAGTCGGTTGCTGCCAGCGATGGTACCCGAAACCTACAGCTCCAACAATAACAAGGCGGTGGCCAACTCAACCAAACAAATAAGACAGGAAGCGCTTGCACAGGGCGAAGACACCATCTCTATCATAGCCTAAGAGGTGTCAACATCCTTGTGACAAGGTTCAAACGAAGGCAACAACCACAACCAATGTTCCGCGAAAGCAGACTGTAACACCCTCATTTTAACCATGAGAAATGTTACATAATCTGAACCAAATCCTCCAAAATTATGACTAAATTTAAATTTTTAAAATCGTTCGCAGCGGAAGTCTTCAAAATACATAAACATGTAACTTAAATGCTAATCCGTCCCATACCAGGTTAAGTTACAACTGCTCCATACATAAAAGTCTAAACAAAAGAGTGAATCATAATTAATGATAGTACATAAGTCTCTAAGCTTGTCCTTTGCCCTTATCCAACCTCGAACTACCTGGCCCTGAGATGCATACTATAGTCAGCTTATAAAGCTCAATGAGTTCATGGTTTGCGTGAGTGAAATCATATCTTGTCACATATATCAAACATGCAAACTTCGTATAAAAACAATATTCATTTTCAAAAACATGCAACACCAAAAGAAACGAGACCTCATAATTGTCTCCTCAAGTAAGGACTGATAAGTTGCAAGCATTCCCTGGGTGTGTATGGCTCACCTATAGCCAATAACCCATTACGGGGTCGTGCTGCCATGTCACAGGCATTCCCTGGTGTGTACGGCTCACACAGAGCCAGTAACCCATTTCGGGGTCGTGCCTCCCCTTAAGTGTGACAAACCAAACCGACATCTCATACTTCAAATCATGCACCATTTATACAATATAAACGAACGGAAAATCCAAGCATGCTAAATACATTTAAAAACCGGAAAACAATTAGCATGCATGCTCCAGAAAACTCCACATACATGTAAACATATACCAATGGCATTTTTTAAATCATTATCATACATAACATTCACCATAGAAATCATATAATGCTCAAAATAATTTGTACGTAGGTATGCATCCCAGTGTAAGTCTCATGAAGACTCACCTGATTGCGTAGATCGACTACCGATAGCTCCTGACAGAAGACCTACACGTTTTATACCATAATATCTATAATTAATGACTTAATTCTCCAAAGGTAAACTTATGGTCCAACTCGACCCGACATGAAGTCAAATTCCAAATCTGGGTCTCCAAGTCTGTTCCAAGTAGCTCAATGCGGGCCCAACATTAAAATCCATATGGGTCAAACGAGTCAAAAGTCAACAATTAGTCAACTCGGTCAACCCCGACAAATTCTAGTCAAAGCTCAAGTGTATCACTAGATGACGTCCCAAAACGTCAAATTAAATCTTTCTATAATTTATAAATCCCAACTCCGAGTTAAAGTGTCCCAATAATTATTTTAAATCCGATAACGACACTTTACTCTCATTATTAAAATAATCAAACCAATTAAATGACTTATTATAGACATACCTCCTTAGGAACTATATAACTTATATAAATCCCTAAAATCAAAGTTGTCAGGATCGAATTCTTAACAAGAATAAATACTCAGAAACAATATCAAAGAAGTTTGCGGAATAACACTTTGATATTCAATGGAACAGTAAACAAACAGTATAAATTTGATGAACAACTTGTAAACTTGTATTGAATGCTTTAAATCACAAGATTACACACACAACCTCAATCTTGAAGAACAGACTCTTACAAGACGAATTCTACTTCTCTAGAATTAGGAACTATGCCTTGAGGTTGATTTTCTCTCTAAAAAACTTAGAATCAATCGATCTAATTAAAACTATTCTATCCATTCTATATATATATATACTAAAGATAAAAGATAATTACAATTAATAAAATATCTTCAGAATATCTTCCATGAATATCTTCAGTCTATCCAGCTGTCATTCTTGTAATTCCGGATCTTCATCTCATAAGCAACACTAATCACCTTGGAAGTATTAACTCAAACTTGGAAGATTAACTACTAAGCAGCACTAACCTGTAGCAGTACTAACTAGCTAAGCAGTACTAACTTTGTTCAAGCAGCACTAACTTTGACTAGCAGCATTAATTCTACTAGAAGCAGTAATACCTAGCAGCATTAAACTTGAATTCCTCTGGCAGTAGTAATTCTGTACTAGCAGCATTAAACACTTAAGCTTTTCTTCAGTTCCAAACAATCTCCCCCTAACTTGACTTTTAGGAAGAGAAGTCAAGTTCTTCAAATCTGATTTTCAAGATGCTTTCAACACCTCAGGTTCAGTTGCCCAAATTTGGATCTAGCCCCAGACTTTGATTTACAGTTCTTCTCACCACAAGTTTGCCCATTTCTGAACCCTTTGTACATACCAGTGTAGCTTTTAGCATCCCTTCTAGCTTCTCCTTGCTATGCTCATAGATTTTGTCCACTAGGTAGTATTCATGATAACAGTTGTCAATAGTAATCATGTATACTCCACAGTTTTCAAATAATATACATTTATCAATCTTCTTGAATAAAAACTCATGATTATGATCTTTAATCCTATATGCCACTCTCTTTGGATCAAACATCATACACAAGTATTCCATTGTTACCTTGAGAAGATTTTCTTCAATACCTTTCAATACAGGCTCATAGAGTTTCATCCCCACTTTGTACATTTCCTCTATATCTGCTCTTGAACAACTTCTGATAACTCTCCCCCATGTTGAATATGCTTCAAATGTATCACCTACTCTTTTGATTCTGAAGAAATTCTTTCCACTATCTCTTAAAATGTCCCAGAAGATAATCTCAGGAGCTTTCATGGAGATTGGAACAACCTTCATAGGTTCTACTATGGTCATGTACAGATCCATACTCTCATTGGACTGCTCTGGACTTTGTACTGATTTTGCTAAAGGTACACCTGAAGGTTCTGCTGCAGATTCTGCTGCAGATTCTGCTGTTTCTTCCATTCTAGGCCTTTTAGACTGCTTTTTGGAAGCAATTGTCTTCACCCTCTTTCCAGATTTGGCTTCTACACCAACACTCTCATGTTCTTTCTTCATCTCTTTAGCTTTGTCTTTTGAGGGTGTGGTCTCCTCAGGGAATGGTTTTTGAATGTTAAGGTCATGCCTTTCCTTCATTATTCTCTCAGCCTCTTCCCTTTGGGCTGAATCCCCTTGAAACTTAGCCATCTCTTTATGGTACAACTCCTCAACCTTAGTGTATGCCATATTGGTGAACATCTCCCCCTTGACACCAATTGCACCTTTCAGGAAATTTATCATTCTGCTCCTCCTTTTCCATTTGATCTTGAAGCTGCTTTGCTATTGCCTCATCCATTTCAATCTGAGTTTTCTTCTTTGCAGGCAGTTCAACTTCAACCATCTTTTCCTTCCCTTTTTCCTTTGTCTCCTTTAAAGTTGCTTTTTCTTTTCCCTTCTGTGAAATTCCTACTTCATTGATGACTACTCCCTTGGCCTTTTGAGTAGCCTTAGGAGTCTCATTCTTGGCTTTAATCAAGGTTTCTGCTATCTCTATTTCCTCTACAGAGAGCCCTGTTTCTGCTGCTTCTGTTTCTGCTGCTACTTTTTCCTCAGCAGCATTAACTGTTTCTGCTTCTATTCCTTTCTCTTTCTCCCCCTCAACTTCAACTCCCTCAGCAGCTTTTTCAGAAGACCTTTCTTTCCCTTTTTCAGTCTCTTTCTCCCCCTTGTTGGAAGCATCTTTATCAGTTGGCCTCTTTCTCAACACATACTGTTTTCTCCTCTTCTTCTGCACAAGCCTTGTCACCATTTTCTTTAACTTGGAAATCTGTACTTGTTGTGACAAGATCACCAGCTTCATCTCTTCTATGGCTTTTCCTTGTTGAATGACATCAAGGTTGATGTTTCACATGGTTTCCATCAATTCATCATAGTTATATCTGTCCTCACCTTCTCCAGGGGTGTTACCCCCTTTTGAATGATCATTGGATCTTTTATTAGTGGAAGCCTTCTGCCTAGCAGAAGCACTACCCACCCCCTTGGTTTCTTGGCACCGGGGTCCTTTGGTTGATGTCTCACCCAAAGTTTCCATGGGGAAAGTCTTAGAGATGTTACCACTGTCCTTATCTGTGCTAGCAGAAGTAGTGGCAACTTTCTCACCCATATGCTCTTCCATATCCTTAGAGAGCACCTCCTGAGGGTTGGGAGACACCCTATTGGTTTCCCTTTGGATATTCTCTAAAGGAGAATTCTCCCTTAGAGGGCTTAAAGGCTGAGTGGGTGAAGGTACAAGAAGGGAAGGAGCCTTCTTTACCTGTTTCCTTTTGTAAGTTTGGGTAATAGGAGAAGTGGGCTTATGAAGTAGGGACTGTGGGATAGATATAGAGTGGGAAGGTTGGGTTTGGCTAGCAGTGGGAATGTCTAATGAGGGCCTTGACCCTGCTGCCATACCTTCATTAGTATGGGACACCACCATCATTGTAGAGAACAATGGGGTGTCAACTCCTTCCGAGTCCCTAGCAGATCTTCTCATATTTGAGAAAGCCTTGCCTTTAGGGGGTTTAGGTACATATACCCCATCAAAATGAGGTATGTCCGTCAATTCATTAGTAATAACTGTCTGAACAAACCTGGGATACATGAAGAAACTCTTCTTCTTGTCCAGATTTCAGACAAGATCATGGAAGATCATTTGAGAAAAATTATATTTTCTAGCAGTGGATAAACACACCAAAGCATATGCAATGGGACTGCTAAATTGGCTCCAGCCAGTTGTTTTCTTTGAAATACAGTGTATCAAGGTATGAACAAAGAACCTCCATTGGGGTGAAAATTTAGCTTTGAAAAACTTAAAAATCCCCATTTGGCCTTCATACCCCATTCTTGAAAGAGTTGAGAAAAGTTCCTCATTAGGAATAGAGGTTATACCTGCAACATCATCTAGACGTAGACAGATGCGTAGTACCTCTTCAGTAATGGTTAGGGGTTTTTCACACACCCTTGTCTTTATCATTTGCATACCATTCTCAGTAACAATGGTGGCATTAGCCCAGAACTGCCTCTGATGCTCTATGAAGATGGTAGGAGACACAGTGAGCGCATGAGCGATGTGACTTTTCCTCAGAAAGTCGACTATCTGGTGAAACCCTTCACCTTGTTTTGGCTTTTGGAGCATAGCTATCTCATTGTGCTCGTCGATGAATGCCATGGATGCCATTGAACTTGAGAGTTCTTGCCTGAAAACTTGGTACTTGAGAGAAAAGGGGTTAGAGCACAAGTGAACAGTTTGCAAAGAGTCGTTATGAACTTTTTAGGCGGGCAAAGGGTATTTATAGTATTCGGGACATAAACAGTATTAACTGAGAGCAGTATTAACCACTAGCAGTATTAACTAACTAGCAGTATTAACTGAGAGCAGTATTAACCACTAGCAGTATTAACTAACTAGCAGTATTAACTGAGAGCAGTATTAACCACTAGCAGTATTAACTAACTAGCAGTATTAACTGAGAGCAGTATTAACCACTAGCAGTATTAACTAACTAGCAGTATTAACTGAGAGTAGTATTAACCACTAGCCGTATTAACTAACTAGCAGTATTAACTGAGAGCAGTATTAACCACTAGCAGTATTAACTAACTAGCAGTATTAACTGAGAGCAGTATTAACCACTAGCAGTATTAACTAACTAGCAGTATTAACTGAGAGCAGTATTAACTAACTAGCAGTATTAACTGAGAGCAGTATTAACCACTAGCAGTATTAACTAACTAGCAGTATTAACTGAACACTGGCAGTAGTAAAATTGTACTGGCAGTACTAAAACTGTACTGGCAGTATTAACCATACTTACACTTTTAAGCTTGTGATGAACTGAGTACTGCTATACATTTCCTGAAAAAGAAGATTAGTAACACCAAGAATAAACAATATACAGGTATTTAACCACTTTTTGAGAAGGGGCTTATTCAGAGTTGATCATTCCTACACTTGTTACCAAGAAAGTGAATCTACCCACATCAAAGGCTTTGGTGAATAGATCAGCAAACTGGTTATCAGTATGAACTTTTACAACTTGAATAAGTTTCTTTTCATTGCAGTCTCTTATAAAGTGATACATGATCTCAATGTGCTTTGTCTTTGAGTGCTTGACAGGATTATTAACAATGCTAATAGCACTGCTATTATCAATAAAGATTGGAGTGTGTAGAAAGGTTACCCCATAGTCCAGCATTTGATTCTGAATCCATAACACTTGACAACAGCAACTTGCAGCTGCTATGTACTCTGCTTCTGTTGTAGATGTGGACACAGTGGTTTGTTTCTTGCACTGCCATGAAACTAGTCTTGCACCCAAAAACTGGCATCCTCCAGAAGTAGATTTTCTGTCCAAATTTGCTCCACCTAAATCACTGTCTGAGTATGCAAGTAGGTCAAAAGATGAGTCATGAGGATACCAAAGTCCCAATCTAGGTTGCCCTTTGAGATATCTGAATATCCTCTTAACAGCTTGATAGTGTGATTGCTTTGGCCTAACTTGAAATCTTGCACATACACAGACTGGAAACATTATATCTAGCCTAGAGGCTGTAAGGTACATGAGAGAGCCAATCATGGATCTATAGTGATGCACATCCATATCCCCCCCCCCCTCAAGATCTGCTGTTATCTGCTTGTGTGTCTCCATAGGTGTGCTGGCAGGCTTTGAATCTGAGAATCCAAACTTGGTTAGAATGTCCTGCACATACTTGGACTGACTGATAAAAATACCATCTGTCTTCTGTTGGACTTGGAGTCCAAGGAAAAAGGTAAGTTCCCCCATGGAACTCATTTTGAATCTTTGATGCATTAGTCCCTCAAACTCCCTGCACATACTTTCTCTTGTGGATCCAAAGATGATATCATCCACATAGATTTGGACCAGCAAGATGTCCTTCTTCTTTCTCTTGATGAACAGAGTCTTATCAATGACTCCTCTTTCAAAGCCATTTTCCAAGAGATAGGATGACAGAGTGTCATACCAAGCTCTTGGTGCTTGATGCAGTCCATAAAGTGCTTTCTTCAATTTGTATACTCTGTCTGGATAGCTTGGGTTTTCAAACCCTGGTGGTTGACAGACATATACCTCTTCTTCAATTGAGCCATATAGAAATGCACTTTTTACATCCATTTGGTAGACTTTGAACTTCATATAAGAAGCATAGCCCAGGAATAATCTAATTGCTTCTATCCTAGCCACTGGTGCAAATACTTCTTCATAATCTATTCCTTCTTCTTGTGTATACCCTTATGCCACCAACCTTGCTTTGTTCCTTATTACTATGCCTCTTTCATCTTTCTTGTTCCTGAATACCCATTTTGTGCCTATTGCTCTTTGACCTTTAGGAAGGTCTACCAGATCCCAAACATCTTGCAGCTTGAATTGTAGCAGCTCTTCTTGCATAGCTTCTAACCAGCTAGACTCTTTCATAGCATCATGAGCCTTCTTAGGCTCAAGTTGGGATAAAAAGCAAGAAAGAACTGTATGTTGTTGGTTTTGCATTTCTTGCAGTCTGCTTTGATTTCTAGTCATCATAGGAGAAGAGATATCTCCTATTACCAGCTTAGGAGGATGATTCTTTTGAGTTCTGGTGTGATGACTGGGTTCTTCATTGAGTCCAACCTCTAGATTGGAGTCATTCAACTCAACTGAGGTGATTTCAGCAGCTACTTCTGGATCTTTATTTTCTTGACTCTCCTCATCTCCTCTTTCTTCTTCACTATGATTTGGTTCAGTAGATAGCTCCTTTTCACAGTCTTCAACAGGATTCACCGTAGGTATGGGATAAATCACAGACTGGGGTATATTGTCTTGAACTTGTGTAGTCCCTGATCCTCCATTTCCTGAACCTGCATAATCATCACTACTGAAACCAAAAGAGTTAGTTAGTGAATCAATGTCAAACATCCACTGAGGACCAGACCCAATAGGATTTGGTGTGTTCTCATTGCATTTGACATTGTCACTTTCTTCGATTATTCTAGAAGAAGAGTTAAAAACTCTGTAAGCCTTACTCTGAGATGAATAACCAACAAGAAATCCATCATCTGCCTTGCTATCAAACTTACCTAAGTGAGATTTGGTATTGAGAATTGTACAAGGACATCCAAAAGGTTTGAAAAATCCAATAAAGGGTTTTCTTTTATTTAAAAGCTCATATGGGGTCTTGTTCTTTGGCTTGACTACTAGTACTCTGTTTTGGACATAACAGGCAGTATTCACTGCTTCAGCCCAGAAAGTAATTGGCAGTTTAGAATCAGCCAACAGAGATCTAGCAGCCTCTATTAGTGTCCTATTCCTCCTCTCAGCAACACCATTCTGTTGAGGAGTCCTAGGGGCACTATATTGTCTCTCAATGCCTTTCTCTTCACAAAAGGTGTTTAGATCAAGATTTTTAAATTCAGTTCCATTATCTGATCTCATGACTTTTACTTTTTGATTAGTTTGGTTTTCAATTCTTAGGATAAAGGATTTGATCAGTCCACTTGTCTCATCCTTAGTCCTTAGAAAATATACCCTAGTAAATCTGGAGTAATCATCAACAATAACCAAGCAGTAAGATTTCTTGCCTATACTCATAACATTTGTAGGACCAAACAGATCCATATGCAATAACTGGAGACAAGAAGAAATTGTATTTAATTCTTTGGACTTATGAGAAGTTTTGTGCTGTTTGCCTTTAAGACAAGCAACACAATGATCATCACATGAAAAGACTTTTGATGGTAAACCTCTTACAATGTTGTTTTTAACAAGTTTGTTCATTGTCTTGAAATTCATGTGACACATCCTTCTGTGCCAAAGAGAGGATTCATCCACAGAAGCTTTTGAAACAAGACAATTTAGGGATGAATCACTTGAAACATTGTCCATATCTAGACAATAGACATTGTCCTTTCTTGGAGTTCTAAGTAGTATCATGCTTTCATCAACTACCTTGAATCCTGGAGCAAGGATCATACATTCTGTATTGGTAAATAATATGCTATGTTGTTTGTCACAAACCTGTGATACACTTAACAGGTTATACTTTAACTGATCAACATAGTAGACATCCTTAAATGTCATCTTACCTTTTGTAACATTACCTTTTCCACTTATTTTTCCACCTGTAAGATTATCTCCAAATGCAACATGTCCTCCATTGATATGCTTGAAATCCTGAAGGCATGACATGTTGCCTGTCATGTGCCTAGAGCAACCACTATCAACATGCCATATGCTCTTCCCCTTGAGTTGTTGGTTGCCCTGCACATAAGATAAATCAGTTAGTATGAATTAGGAACCCAAGACACAGTGGTCTTGGGTACCCCTTTCTCATCAAAATATTTGCATTCCTTCTTGACAAGATTTTTAAACTTTGACTCCTCATTACTGGAGTATTTAGTCACAATAATAGGTTTGGATGTACGTTTGCTAGAAGCAGTACTGGTGTTAGAAGCACTAACTGCATTGGCAACACTTGCATGCTTAGCAGTACTAACCTTGTTAGAAGTAGTAACTATGTCAGCAGCAGTAACTGTATTAGCAGTAGTAACCATTGAAGAAGTACTAACAGTGTTAGAGGCATTAATCTTTTCAGCAGTACTAACACTGGTAGCAGCAGTATTGCTATTAGCAGCACTATCCCTGTTAGCAGCACTAACAGTTTTAGTGCTTCTAGGCACCCACATTAAAACACTTTCTTTTAAAATCTTTTTCTTCATTTGGCCTTTGGTTTCAACAGATTTCTTGGCCATATGTTTCTTTCCAGTCTTCCTATAACCAACAGGTTTTTGTAAAAATCTTTGAAAGTTCATCCTTTGGTTAATAGGATTGAAGAAACAGTGTTTAGCCAAGTGGTTCAACTTACCACATATGAAACAAGGTTTTGGTCTGATAATTTTATTCAGATCAACTCCTTGTTTCTGAGCCCATTGATTATTCCAGTTTCTTTGGTTACCTCTTTTTATACCAGAATTTAGGCTCTCAGGTTTATTGCAAGCACACTATTTACAAGATCCAGGATTCACAACAGTGGTTTGTTTGTAGTGGACCTTGTTATCCTTTCCTTTGGTCTTCTCTATCTCCTTAGACTTGACCTAGATCCTTCCACCACCCTCATTGGTAACAATGTTGTTTTCTAAGGGTATCTCTTTACTCACAACATTATTCCTCTTCTTACTGGCTTCTTTCTCAGTCATATCCTTAACAACTACCTCATCCAAAGGATCTATCTTAAAGGCTTCCTCAGACAAGTCCTTTTTCTCCTTGGTCTCTAACAAGTCTAAAGTAGGAGAGATATAGTTGTTGTTGTAAGGAGGGGGTGTATTGTTGTATCCAATACCAGGCTTCATCTTATCATGAATCTGAGCCTTTAGAAGAGAATCCATTGCTTTGGAAGCATATGAAAACTTTTCTATATCAAGCTTAACCTTATCTAATTCTTCTCTCAACCTATCATTTTCTTCTTTGAACTTAGACAGTTTGGTCTCTAACTCATACTTTTCCCACTTCCAGTAATTTGTGTCATAAGAGTGTTGAAGTTTATTGGCTTGAAATCCTTTGATTTATTCTTCAAACCTCTCCACTATCAACACATAATCTCTTCTGTCCTTTTCTAATCTTTTGAGGTCATCACACATGCTTTGGTTGTGATCCCTGTATCTTTTGACAGTGTCTATGCAAGATTTAGTGCAAAGATTAGAAATTACCTCAGAGGGGAGATCATATCCCTCTGCCATAAGAGCTTGATTCTGAATGGCTTCCTCAGCTTGGTCACTCCAGTCAAACCCCATTCCTTGTTGAGAAACAAGGGCTTGAGCAGAGTTCTTGTTTTGATTGTAGCCTCCATTCTGAGCTTGTTGGTGGTTGTTATTTTGTACACCACTTCTGCACTATCTAGCAAAGTGTCCCTTCATGTGGCACTTATAGCATTCCACCTTTGTCTTGTCAAAACCAACACCATCTTCTCTTTTCTGAGAGAAGTTGTTCCTCCCAGTTCTTTTAATAAATTTCTTCACCCTCATAGATAACATGGCCATCTGCCATTTAATATCCATCTCCTCCAGATCATCAGGGCGAAGTTGTTCCAAATCATCATTAATCAAGGAGTTGTTGCTGTGACTGGACAAAAAGGCTTCAAAGACAGTTTCAGTACCTTTTTCTAAATTCACTCCACTGGCAGCACTAACTACTTCAGGGTTGGCAGTAGTATCAGTAGATGCTGATAGAAGTGCAGCATTGTGAATGTACCCAGTGGGCTTCCTTTTGGCTTCTACCTCAGTTTCAAAGACTCTTAGATCATTATACAGATCATCAAGTTCCTTCTCTTCCAGATTATCACTCTGTCTATATGAGACAGTGTACATAGTTCATTCATCCCCAAGAGATCTGAGGAACTTCCTGTTGATATCATCTTGCTCCATCTTCACTCCTACAGTTGCCAGTTCACCAATGAGCTTGTTGAACCTATCAAAAGTTTGAGTCATAGACTCATTCTTTGAAGAAGTGAAGTTCTCATACTGCTGTTTTATAACATCCCTTTGATTTCTTTTGATGCTTTTAGTTCCAGCAAATCTTTTTTTTAGAGCATTCCAGAGAATCTGAGCATCAGTGCAGTTGCAAAATTGATGCTGATATTCATTGGGGATGGCCAAGAGCAAAGTGCTTAAGGCCTTCATCTCTGTTTGTCTGATCTTTCTCTCACCATCTGTCTTTGGTGGAGGTCTTTTCCCATCTGGTCCAATCTTTCCTGCTTCAGAAGGACCATTCTCAATGATATCCCACATAGAGTAGTCAGTGAGGAGAATGTATTGCCTTATTCTGATCTTCCACATGTCAAACTCACTGGGTTTGAGCATTGGAACCTTAGAGACCAAAGTACTGTTTGATTCTGCAAAGTTTTCCATGATGAATGAGTAGATGTTTCTGAGAGAACAGGCTCTGATACCACTTGTCAGGATCGAATTCTTAACAAGAATAAAAACTCAGAAACAATATCAAAGAAGTTTGCGGAATAACACTTTGATATTCAATGGAACAGTAAACAAACAGTATAAATTTGATGAACAACTTGTAAACTTGTATTGAATGCTTTAAATCACAAGATTACACACACAACCTCAATCTTGAAGAACAGACTCTTACAAGACGAATTCTACTTCTCTAGAATTAGGAACTATGCCTTGAGGTTGATTTTCTCTCTAAAAAACTTAGAATCAATCAATCTAATTAAAACTATTCTATCCATTCTATATATATACTAAAGATAAAAGATAATTACAATTAATAAAATATCTTCAGAATATCTTCCATGAATATCTTCAGTCATTCTTGTAATTCCGGATCTTCATCTCATAAGCAGCACTAATCACCTTGGAAGTATTAACTCAAACTTGGCAGATTAACTACTAAGCAGCATTAACCTGTAGCAGTACTAACTAGCTAAGCAGTACTAACTTTGTTCAAGCAACACTAACTTTGACTAGCAGCATTAATTCTACTAGAAGCAGTAATACCTAGCAGCATTAAACTTGAATTCCTCTGGCAGTAGTAATTCTGTACTAGCAGCATTAAACACTTAAGTTTTTCGTCAGTTCCCAACAAAAGTACTCGATAATCATTCTCTTTATTACGCCACTTTAAACCTTTTTTTTGTTCACTTAAATAAATAAATGTTTTATTGTAACCACCCATTTTAAAATAAATAATTAAAACACCAAACGACTACTTAATTTCGTAAATAATCGAAAATCGAGTCAAGGTTTGTATTTTATAAATTCAAAGATATTTCTAATTGATTTTATATTGTTTTCATAAAACAAAAAAACACAATATGGTTTACTGGTTGGAACCTAAATCCAAAACAAAAATTTCCTTCATCTTCTTGTTTTAAATAAAAACAGATAGAGAAACCAATAAATAATTAAGGTGAAAATGGATAACATAAAAGCCAACCATATTAGTTGGTTAGAGTGCTACTTCCTAAACCAAGGTACAGGGTTTGAATCTTACACCTTGTAAACCCTTTGAATTATTTTTAGTGGTTAAAAGCACAACCGGGTCGGATCATTGACCCACGACCCATCCGATGCCTTAACAGCTAGCAGCCATGGCTGTACCATTTTTTACGTTTTTGAGCTCTAAAAACTTCATTTTTTTCTCTTTTTTGTCATTCTTTTTACACCGATTCCTTGGTAATACTTTTACCAACATTTTGACATAAGAAACACGAATTTTCGTCAAGAAACGAGTTCCATTTACCCATTTAAAGTTTAGATTTTTACTTAAAACGAAACCCCTTAAAACACCAAATCTGAAACATAAAGTTATTAGGGTTCGATAAAGCTCTTAAAAACGAAGTCATAGAACTAAAAAACATAAGATTTGGTCTTGAATCTCACCTGAAATCGATGAAAAACTGTTGGATCCCAGATTTAATCTCACAATAATGATATAAACAATAAGAGTAATAACAGCGAAAACGATATAGTTTTATATCAAAGGAGATTCAAATATCACAGTTCATAAAGCAGATAATAGATAAACAAGATATTCTTGGAATAAAATATTGAACTTATATTATCAGATATAAGACTTCTTAAGCACACTTTGAACAATAAGGTGATGGTCCTATTTATAGGACCATAAAGTAAGAAGTATACTAATCTGACATTTAGAAGCATGCTTGAACAGTGTCTTACCTAAAAGGTAAGATCAAGACATGCTTGAACAGTGACCTACTCTAGAAAGTAAATCTTATCACTAGGGGACGTGTCATCTGTTCTTCTGTTAACACTTGTCATGAAATTCAGAGTGAACATCTTCAGAGCTCTGAATTAGGATCTCTGATGAGGAGCTCTCTGATGTCTTTCCGTGAGGCTGTCTCTGAACTGACTTCAGAGACAGACTTGCTTTCTCCAAAGTTGTCTCTGAACTGACATCAGAGACAGACTTGCCTACTTCGCTGATGTCTTAATCTGAAAGTCTTTAGTTGAAGACTTTGAGTTATTTTCAATACTTTCATGGTTCAGATTTAGGGCTAACAATCTCCCCCTAAGTACTGAAAATAAATAAAGAACACAGAGAATTTTTAAACTAGAAAGTGAAGAGGAGAAAGGTATCCTCTGTAAATATTACTTCACATAATAATTTGGAATTACAAAAGAAAGAGAATAATATTCAAAAATAAATCAGAACCTATCGCTTGAACATATCCTATGAAACTTCATGATGAGCTCTCTGAAGTTAATCATTGAGCCAATTTCCATGTCTAGTTTCGCCAGTAGGTCTGCTCTGTGTCGTTCTTTCTTTACATAAATCATCTTTTGTACGCCTTTCAAGGTTTCATTAGAATACTTCGCTACTTGCGAAGCTAGAAAGATTCTCTTTTCTTGGTTCACTCTGTAGATGAAACCCAGAGGTTCTTCAATGATTGATCCAGTCTTCTGTTTGTCGAGGTTGTCGATGGTTACCACTGGTTCAGTCACTCCTAGATTTTCTTCTCCCAAGTTCAGAGCGATCTGGAAGTCATGTTTGGCTCTGTGTTTGATGTAAGCTTCCATTGCCCGTCTGACTTCAACCATGCTCATTCTTATCTCCCTTCTTCCTGAATCGTATCTCGCGGAGCAATAGGCATATAGATGAGTGAGATCATATGGATTTAGATTTACGAGATCATTATCATTGAACTCGTAAATCTTCTTATCAGAGCGAGTCGCCACATAATGCCTATATATGATTTTGTTGTAGGCGAATGTCTTTTCAGTGATTTTCTCAACTCTTATTATGGGAGCATCGTTGAGAACCACTGATCTTGGTGATGTCTTTGCCTGTATGAATCTTCGTTCGTAGTCTGGCATATCCTCTCTGATTCTTGGATTCAGAGGGATTACTTGAGTGTCTTACATATTGAACTCACAGTAGATATGCCGAAAGTGATCTTCTATCGACGCTTCAGGAGTGGATTTTAAGAATGTGGGAGGTTTAGTGAATACCTTGGCTGGTAAACCGATGCTTGTCTTCTGAACAAGATTCTCTTGAGGACCCTGTTCCTCAACAACCATGGTTTCTTGTCCTTGGGCTGTGATTGAGTAATCTCTGAAGGCTATTCAACGATATATCCATCTTTCTCTGGTGATTCTCTTAATTTTTAAGCTGTTGAGGTATGATGAGGTTGAGCGTTTTTGAAAACGTATTCTTCGACATCAATTACTTCAATCTGATCTCCAGCAGCTTCTTCCACTCTGTCAGAATCTGAGTTCTGTTCTTTCTTAGACTCTGAGTCGAAGGCATCTCTCATCACCATTGGTGGTCTTTCGGGTGATGAGAATGAATCTTCAGAGGATGTAGAGAAGTCTATAAGTTGTTCGTCTTCTTCCTCCTCCAGAGCTCCAATTTTCTCTGGAGTTGCATTGATTGTTGGAGTGATTGGAACACCTGATGAAGATGATGCTAAGAGTATTACCGGTGTTGTGAAGGTTTGCAGAGTTTGGTTGTCATCAGCAAAGGTGGTGTTCCTCTCTGGTTCCTTCTCTTGAACTCCTTTGGTTGGTGGAGCAGAGGCACTTTCATTCACTGGTGCAGAGGGAGCAGCTTTAGAGGTGTGTTCGGTTGTGTCTCTGATCTCCCTATCTTGTGATTCAGAGGCCTCATCATCATCTGAGTCCTCAGAATCATCAAACATGGATTTCTTCGCTGCTTCGCTACAAGTCCCACCAGAAAACTTGCCTTTGTATTTGGGAGAGTCTGGTTCAGCGATTTCTTTTCCTTTGGGGTCAAGAAGAGCCTTCTGAATGGATTCAATTGCTTCTGAAGCTGCAGTTCTGATTTCAGCAACCTGGTCCTCTAATTTATAGTGATGAAGTTCCAGAGTAGCTTTGACCTGCTTCTGAGCAATAGTAGAGATCTTGGAAGAACGTGTTAGCATTCTGCTCATGATTGCAGATTTGAATGAGGCCAGATCACTTTTGGTGATGAGGTCTTCAGTAGTCCGGGGTGGCGGCTGTGGTGTTGTTGGTGGTGCGCTTACTGATGGAACAGAGGCTTGAATTGTTGTTTTGATGAGGTCAGAGATAGAGGTCATTTGTTCTGTTGAGAGTGAAGATGATCTGGTGGCTACTACCTCGTCCCTTAGTTCTTGTAGAGCCTTCTGAACATCAATGGTTGTAGATGCTTGATTTTGAAGAGCAGCAATCTGAGCTTTAAGAGTGGCTACTTCCAGGGATGATTCAGCCTTCTGTTTGAACAATTCTTGTTCCAACTCTTGGATTCTGTTAGAGGAGTCCAAAAGTTGGGTCTTCAGAGTGGAAACCTCTGCTCTGAGGTTGGTGTTTTCAGAGCGAAGAGCAGAGGTCTCTGAACCGTCAATTCGCTGAAAGTTATGCTCTTTCATGGAGCCTTTGACTTCCGCACATAATCTCTGGAACTCAGATTTTCTGAGAAGTTCAGATAGGGGTACATTGGTTACAACACATGTAGCCAATTTTTCCTCGAGTTCAGAGGAGCCTTAGTTCAGAGCTGTTTTGATGTTGTCTCTGGAAGGACTTCCACTCAATCCTTGATGTTCCGGAGAATCATCTATGAGTGTTCTGTTCTCAACCAAGTCCTCCTCCTCAGATTCAGAGGACTAGAAGTGAATGTGGGAGTTGAGCTAGCGATCCAAGTAAGTCAATCCTTGTACTTATAGGTCAAGCCATTGTCCCTGAGTTGGACAACTTCTTCGGGATATCCTGAAGGGTGAGAGATGAGTCACAGAGGCATTATCATGTGTAGGAATTGCTGATGTACTCTGAGGCAACTGAGTACTGATTGTTTTGGCTAAGTCTTGTGAAGAGGACTTATCCAGAAATTGAGTTTCCTCAGTTATGTGAACTTCAGAGGTGGAAAAAGGTACCTCTGAAGTGGTTGGCTAGTTTGGGTTCGAGGTGTGCAACTCTAATTCAATAACCATTACCTCTGGATCAGGTAGGTTAGATTGTGTGGTTGCACTGGGAGATGGGGTTGGTGTCCTAAAATATATGTGCCTTGGGGCATCTTTTTGTGTGGAAGGGGAAGAACTCTCAGGTTTCTCTAAGTCCTTAAAATACTTGCTCTCTTCTCTCTGAGAATCTTCAGAGCTAGCCTCTGAATATTCATCCTTACTTTCCTCAGAGCTAGTAGAGGTATCCTCTTCACTAGCAGATGAGATTTCTCCCATAACTCCCTCATTGACAGCTCCTTCAAGTGCTCTGTCATCTCTCTGAACTTCGGTTTCTCTAGCAAGAGTACCCTCTAGTTCACTCTTGTGAGAGCTCTGAACTTCAGGGTCCTTAGATCTCTCTGAAGCCGAGTTGCTCTTACTCTCCATGTGAGGTTCAGGACCTAAGTGTGTTGGGGTTCCCAGAACTGGCTCTAGTCCTTGGGCAACACCGAGATAAGAAGCTAAGGCTAAAGATTGAGGATTTACCTGATTCGGCATGTGGTGAGGGATCCGCCTTGCTTCTGGATAGCCTTCAGAGAGAATCGTCGGTTTGAAGCTGTTCATGATGTAGAAAGGAGTTTTGGGTTATTCAGTGGCGGTCAAAATATGAAGCTTCTCGATTGCCGCTTGGATGATCAGAGACAGAAATCTAGGGAATGTTATTGAAGGAACCTTGGATGATTGGGTCTTTTGTTCAGGGTCCTTTGTCAAGCATTTGTTCTTCTTCTCTATGGATGTCAGAATCATATCAAAAATTATGCCGGCCATGTCCAAGTTGCGATTAAAGAATAGGGCATACATGATTGACAGAAATTCGGGTATTGCTTGATCCATGCTCTCCAGTTTGCAGGTTAGAGTGCGGTTTAGTACAAAGAACATGAAGTTCCAGATTGGTGGTATATGTCGTCGTCGAAAATTGCTCAATCTTGTGATTTCAGTGTTGTAACCTAGCATTCGGATGAACTGGAGCAGGGTTTCAGAAGTTGGGCGTTTTTCAAAACGCGTGATTTGAAGTTCCTCAGTTGTTAGGAGTGGGAGAACTTCTCGTAGAACAGTAGGAGTGATGAGTATCCGACATTTTACGACTTGAGATATGTCGAACTCGCCGATTATTCCGTTATGTGCATCGCTGTAGTGACTGGAAGAATACCATTCTTGAACAAACGAGAGTGGACATTCATTGGTAAAAGCAGTTAGGGCTTGAGTCAGTTCACAGTTGGAGAAGAACTCGCAAATGATTCTGTATTGTTCCTCAAACTTGGGAGAATCAAGCTGAACCATGTGATTGTTGTCTTTGACTAGAAAACGATACAGTCTTGAAGATTCGCCAGATTTGGGAAAAAGCTTGCACCATTCAATGGAAGATGCCATTTTTGAGTTGAAGTGAAGAAGATGAAGTTCAAATTCTATTTGCAGAGAGAGAGAGAAAGTGCTCTAGAGTAATTTGTAAAAATGAATATCCGGATGTAAAATTGGTTTTATATCCAAATTTAGAAAAAGATACACTTGAGTGCATAAGGTGAAACGGCAGTGATTTGACCCTTTTGACCTTTTACTCATCCCTTTTGTGACACGTGGCTTTGAAAACTGTTGCACTTACGTGTGTAGGTGCCAAAAAAATAGGAATGGGGCGCCATTTTTCAATATTAATTTGAATAATTACTTTTTGCTGACTAGACAAACCTTTCGCCTTGTGAAGTAATTTAAGATATCACTTGTAATAAAAAGGTTCAGATGATCTGAAATTTTAATTTCAAATGATATCAAAAATTGCTAAATAATTAAAAAGTTCTTGTTCAAGGAATGACTGGTCTGAAAGTTATTGACTCCCCCTTGACAGATGATTAGTGAAACAAAAATGAGAATCCTCATATTAAGTATCAGAGACTCTGAGATGAATTTCAGAGACTCTGAGATGACAGTTGAAAATATATTTTTCTCCCCCTTGACCAAAGAACAACTTTTTATTTTTCTCCCCTTGTCATGTGTGTAGAGAAACAAAACGTTATGAATTTTGATCATTGATGAACATTCAGAGACTGATATTGACATATGCTACTTGGTTCAGAGGCTCTGATAATTTGATCAGAGACTCTGATTTTCTTCCTTGTTAGGTAGACATATTCAACATTCCCAACTTGCTAATTAAAAAATTGAACCTTCGTTCATCTAAAGCTTTTGTGAAAATATCAGCAAGTTGGATATCAGTTGGTACAAAATACATTTCTATTGTTCCCCTTTCAACATGATCTTTTAGGAAATGATACCTCACATCAATGTGCTTTGTCTTGGAATGTTGTACTGGATTGGCGGAGATGGCTATGTCACTTTTTGAATCACAGAGAATTGGTATTCTTTCATATTGTTGGCCATAATCTCTGAGCTGAGTTTGCATCCATATTACTTGAGAGCAACAACTAGCAACAACAACATATTATGCCTCTACAGTGGAAGTTGAAACACAGTTTTGCTTATTGGATGACCAACTTACGAGTTTATTGCCCAATAACTGACAGCACCCAGAGGTACTTTTTCTGTCAAGCTTGCATCCTGCATGATCTGCATCAGTGTAAGCTGTTAAATCAAAACTAGAAAGTTTTGGATACCAGAGGCCTAATGAGGGTGACCCTCTTTGGTATCTAAAAATTCTTTTGACAGCAGATAAATGAGATTCTTTTGGATTTGCTTGATATCTAGCACAAAGACATGTTGCAAACATTATATCAGGCCTACTTGCAGTTAAGTATAATAGTGAACCTATCATGCCTCTGTAGGTTTTTATATCCACAGATTGTCCTGAAGGATCAGAGTCAAGTTTGACTCTGGTGACTAGAGGTGTTCTCATAGAAGTTGAATCATTGAGTTTGTACTTTTTCAAAATTTCAGAGACATACTTAGATTGACTTATGAAAGTACCTTCTGAAGTTTGTTTTACTTGTAAGCCCAGAAAGAAAGTTAATTCTCCCATGAGGCTCATTTCAAATTCACTCTTCATCAACTCTGAAAACTTGTCACAATACTTTTGATTTGTAGAGCCAAAGATAATGTCATCAACATAAATTTGTACTAATAGCATCTCATTTTTTAACCTTTTGATGAATAATGTTGTATCAATTGTACCTTTGTCAAATCCATTTTTAATCAGAAAAGTGGTCAGAGTTGCATACCAAGCTCTTGGAGCTTGTTTAAGTCCATACAGAGCCTTATCCAAATAATAAACATGATTAGGAAACTCTGTACTATCAAATCCAAGTGGTTGCTGGACATAAACTTCTTCATTTAATCTACCATGTATAAAGGCAAATTTAACATTCATTTGATAAACTTTGAATCCTTTGTGTACAGCATATGCTAAGAAGCTTCTAATTGCTTCTAGCCTAGCTACAGGTGCAAAGGTTTCATCATAATCAATACCTTCTTCTTGGCAATATCCTTTAGAAACCAACCTAGCTTTGTTTCTGATTATTATTCCATCCTCATCCTTTTTGTTTCTAAAAACCCATTTCGTTCCAATTACAAATTTTCCTTTGGGAAGGGGAACTAGGGTCCAGACTTTGTTTCTTACAAACTCTTGAAGTTCATCCTGCATTTCAAAAATCCAATGAGGATCTTCAAGAGCTTCTTTTACCTTCTTTGGTTCAATAATGCTCAAAAAATTTACGTAGAAGCATTCATTGATTGTGGCAGATCTTGTTTTAACTCTTTCTGATGATGATCCAATGATTTGATCAAGTGGATGATCTTTTTTCCATCTTGTGATTGGAGAAAAAATTTGGGGTGGAGTTTGAGCTTTAGAGATGACAGTTGGTGACATCTCTGTTGTGCTATTCAGAGGCTCTTGAAGTTCTTCACTATTTGTTTCTGGAGTTACTTTAGACACTTCTTGATCATCCTCTGTTTAATCTTCAGCTTCTTCTGATTCACTTTACTGATTTGTATTTGGTGAAGTAGAAGGTGTTAATTCAGAGGGTCCAGAAAGGGTTATACCTGTTTCTTGAGGTCCTTCTGAATTCTCTCTTGGTCTATCTCTGAAGATAACTTCAGAGTTATCTTCATCATCAAAGAAATCTTCAAAAATTCTGTTTAATTTAGATTCCCTTGATGATTCAGAGATAGGTGTTGAGAAACCTTCTTGTTGTTCAGAGATTTTATTGTCATCAAATGTGACACCTGTCAAATTATGAATCTTAAGGTTAGCACCCTTAGATTATATTATTAGTTTTGTCACTCCTAGATTTTAATTAAAAGTCATTAAGATAAAAGTTTTCCGAAAAATTTCGGAAGATGCGTAGAATACCCGGAACAGTCCAGTAACAGACCGTCACAGTTCAGAAATGCCAAAATTACAATTAAGACCAAAATTATAAAGTTATATTATTTTAGTTGAAATATTTGCATTTTTTTTTCTACCTAAAAGTTGTTTAAGCAAAAATTGAGAATCGGGTATTTCGGTTCTTAAATATATCTGATATTTCAATTTAATAGGCTAAGTATTTTTAAAAAAAAAATAATGATTTCCTTGATTAGTCATAGGACACATGTCTTAATTATAACATTTTACTTGTTAATTTCTTTTAAAAAAAATAATAATAAATAATTAGAGCATTAAAACACCAAGACAAGCTTAATTCTCTCATTTTTCAAACCTTTTCATCTCCCTCTCCTCTTCTCTCTAATCGCCGGCCACCACCACACCACCCTCACCTCCATCAATTTTCAAGAAATCTTCAAGAAAGTACCACCTTATTTCATCAACACTTCAAGTTTTCATCACTTTTTGAGAAGGTAATCATCTTAACATTCTCATTTTTCAAGTTTATTATCAAAAGTTTATGAGTTCTTCATCATATTTTCTTGTGGTTGCATAACCTTGTTTTTGGAAATGAAATGGGAAGCATTGGTAGATTATACCATTGTAAAGTAAAACCATTGTATGATTTTCCAAGTAAAAATTGGGGATTTGAATGTAATCTTTGAGATTTTTACCAAATATTTCAATCTTGTGAAGTGTGGTATTATTACCTACGAAATTTTTATGATTTTAGAGTGGAAATTAGGTATTTCTATCAATTTTAAGTATAAATAAAATCTTAAAATAAGATTGTTCCATCTTATGTGAGTAAGAGCATTTAAATGTCTTGATATCAATTGTTTGGTAAGTGTTATTGTAATGCATGGGATTGGATGAGCATTGGTGGTTACTATGAATCCATGATGCATAATTGATTGTTAAAAATCATTGTATATTGGTTCATGATATGAGGTCATGTGTTATTTCTAAAAAACATGACCAAATGATCATCTTATCACTTTTTGCAAGCTTAATCTATATCACAGCTTGCTGTCATGGTTCATGCATTCACTTTTGAGCTTTATAAGTCAGTTTATAATCTATAAAAATTTGGCCTTTTTGTTACAAAAACTCAGTTTATGGTATTAGTGAATCATAGCATCAAGAATCACTCAAAATTATGGAGATTTGGTCACTCAAATTCATTTTAGAAGAAAGTGGTGTAATTTGTCCAGAATTGGCAGAATCATTCACCCATCTTCCAAAGACCATAACTCCCTCAATTTTTGTCCAAATTGAGTGAAATGTTTTCCAAAAGTTAGATTTTTGAGTTAGCTTTGCAACCATATATGGCTCATTGCATAATTTTGAGTCTTGATATCCCTAATGTAAGCTGCAAGTGAAGTGTGTCACTGATCTGAAAATCAGTGACCTTCTGTTTTGTGGAATTTATTTGGGGTACCAAAACACCTATATAAATTATGAAATTTTGCAGAATTGTTCATAACTCAGTATATTAATTCCTCAAAAATTTTGGTAAAGAAAGTCCTTTGGAAGATCAGTTATCTTTATCATTTTGTAGACTCATTTTCTGGACAGCAAGTGCTGAAAATCCAGAAAGATAGTTCTATCAAATTTAAGCATTGTATTTAAGTATTCTAAATTCTATTTTAGCTTTAAGTTGAATTTGAACTAATACACATACTTATTGGCATTTCAATAAATCACTTGGATGGATTACTTGGACTTAGGATCAAGTTTTGACGTATGTCAGGATCGAATTCTCAACAAGAATTAATTCTCAGAAACAATATCAAAGAAGTTTGCGGAATAACACTTTGATATTCAATGAAACAGTAAATCAACACAGTAAATATGAAGAACAAATTGTAAACTTGTATTGAATACTTTGAAGTTACAAGATTACACACTCAACCTCAATATTGATGAACAGGCTCACCAATACGAATTCTACTTCTCTAGAATTAGGATTTATGCCTTGAGGTTGTTTTTCTCTAAAAGAATGAAAACTTAAAGTTAAAAGTAATCTCACTATTCTAAACAATACAATATATATATATACTGAATACAAAGATAATTACAATGAATAAAATATCTTCAGTATATCTTCTATGTATATCTCTAAGCTTCCATGTATATCCTTTCATACGAATCTTCATCATATAAGCAGTATTAATCTTCAGCAGCATTAACTTTCTTCTAGCAGCATTAACTACTAAGCAGTACTAACCACTAGCAGTACTAACTAGCTAAGCAGTACTAACTTTGTTCAAGCAGCACTAACTTTGACTAGCAGTATTAATAGTACTAGCAGTAGTAACACTCAGCAGTATTAACCTTTAAATCTTCTAGCAGTACTAACTCTGAACCAGCAGCATTAACCATACTTGATGAATTCTTCAGTTCCCAACAATCTCCCCCTAACTTGACTTTTAGGAAAAGAAGTCAAGTTCTTCAAATTTTCTTCAAGATGCTTTCAACACCTCAATTCATACTCCTAGATTAGGATCCAAACCCAAACTTTGATTAATGATTCTGCTAACCACAATCTTTGCCATTTCTGAATCTTTTGAACATGTAAGCTTTGCATTCAACATTGCTTGTAATTTGGCCTTGCTGTGATCATAGATTTTATCAACTAAGTAGTACTCATGATAAGCTCTGTCCACAGTGATGACATAGACTCCACACCTTTCAAATATCATCCAGTTTTCTATTCTTTGGAATTTATTCTGTAGATGCAAATCTCTGATCACATGTTGAACTTTGCTAGGGTCAAACATCATGCATAAGTACTCCATAGCTAATCTGATTAAGCTCATTCCTTCTCCTTTCAGTTCCTTTTCATATATCTCCAACCCAACTTTAAACATCTCTTCTAAATCTGATCTTGAACAACTTCTTATGAGTCTACTCCAAGTAGAGTACACTTCATATAGATCTCCCATTCTCTTAAGCCTGAAGTATTTCTTCCTTTGATCTTCCAAAATATCCCAAAAGATAACTTCTGGAGCTTTCATAGAGATGGGATCAACTGAAACTGGTTCATCAGCTGTTGTAGTCATATAAAAATCAAGATTATATTGCTTATTGGATTGTTCTGGGTTCTTTACAGATTCAGTTGTAGAAGTAACTGAAGGTTCTGCTGTTTCTGCCGTTTCTTCAACTCTTGGCCTTTTGTTCTGCTTCTTGGAGGCAATTGACTTCACCCTCTTCACAGATGTAGCTTCTATACCAACATTTCCAGGTTCTTCCTTCTTTTCTTCTGCTTCTTCTTTGGAAGGTGTGGTTTCCTCAGGGAATGGTTGTTGGATGTTGAGATCATGTCTCTCTTTCATCCTTCTCTCAGCCTCCTCCCTTTGTGCTGAATCCCCTTGAAGCTTGGCCATTTCCTTGTTATACAACTCTTCAATCTGAGAGAATGCCATGTGGGTAAACATCTCCCCCTTAACACCAATTTCACCTTTCAGGAAGTTTATCATTTTTCTTCTTTCCTGATTGGCCAAAAATGTCTTGGAGGGTTGTCTTTTCTGCTTTTGTTTCTGAATTGGCATCTTCTTAACTTGGAGTTTCTTGACCTGAGTTGCTGTCTGAGCTGCTTCTTTCAAACTCTTTTGGTATTCTGCATTTAACTTCTTGGCCATTATCCTTGCAAGCTCTCTATCAGTTTCTGTTTGAAATTGCTCCTCTTTTTCCATTTGCTCTTGAAGCTGCTTTGCCATCTCCTCATCCCTTTCAATCTGACTTCTCTTCTTTGAAGGTTGTTCAGGTTCAATCATCTTTCCTTTTCCTTTTATATCCTCCTTCATTTTCTCCTTTTGAGGTTCTCCTTCATTGATGACCACTCCTTTGGCCTTTTTAATAGCCTTAGGAGTGTCATTCTTTGCTTTTACTAAAGTCTCTGCTATCTCCATTTCTTCCACAGAGAGCCCTATTTCTGCTGCTTCAGTTTCTGTTTCCATCTCTTCCTCTGTCTCCCCCTCAACTTCATCTTTCTTTTCAACAGTTTCCCCTTCATGCTTCTCCCCCTTGTTGAAAGAATCTTGAACTTTGTCTCTCTTTTTGAGTTCAAACTGTTTCCTTCTTTTCTTTTGAACCAGCCTGGTCACCATCTTCTTCAGTTTTTCAATCTGGACTTGTTGTGACAGGATAACCAGCTTCATCTCCTCTATTTCTTTTCCTTGTTTCAAAACATCTAGATTGATGTTACCCATTGCCTCCATCAATTCATCATAGTTATATCTGTCCTCACCTTCTCCAGGAGTGTTACCCCCTATTGAAGGATCATTGGATCTTTTAGTAGTGGAAGTCTTCTGCCTAGCAGAAGCACTATCCACCCCTGTGGTTTCTTGGCACCAGGGTCCTTCAAATGATTGCTCATTCAAAGTTGCCATGGGGGAGGTCTTATTGATGTTACCACTTTCCTCCTCTGTGCTAGCAGGAGTAGTGGCAGCCTCATCACCCATATGCTCTACCTCCTCCTCAGAGAGCACCTCCTTTGGGTTGGGAGACACCCTTGTGGTTTCCCTTTGGATATTCTCTAGGGGAGAATTCTCCCTTAGAGGGCTTATAGGCTTAGTGGGTAGTGGTACAAGAAGGGAAGGAGCCTTCTTTACCTGTTTTCTCTTGTAGGTTTGGGTGATGGGAGAGGTTGGTTTTTCAAGAAGGGACTGGGGAATTGATTTTGAGAGGGAAGGTTGGGCTTGGCTAGCAGTGGGTTGGTCTAATGGGGGCCTTGACCCTGCTACCATACCTTCATTGGTTTGGGACACCACCATCATTGTAGAGAACAATGGGGTGTCAACTCCTTCAGAGTCCCCAGCAGATCTTCTCATATTTGAGAAAACCTTGCCTTTGGGGGGTTTAGGTACATATACCCCAACAGGTTGAGGTATATCCGTCAATTCATGGTTGATAACTGCTTGAACAAACCTGGGATACATATAAAAGCTCTTTTTGTTTCCCATGTTTGAGACAAGATCACTGAAAATCATTTTAGAAAAATTGTACTTTTTGGCAGTGGCCAAGCACACCAAAGCATAAGCAATAGTGCTGCTGAACTCACTCCATCCAGTAGTCTTTTTGGATATACAATGCATAAGAGTATGGACAAAGAAACGCCATTGGGGAGAGAATTTTGCTTTAGAAAACTTGAAAACACCCAATGGGCCTCCATACCCCATTCTTGTAAGATTTGAAAACAGTTCATCATTTGGGATAGAAGTTATACCAGAGGCATCGTCTAGACGTAGACTGATGCGAATAACCTCTTCAGTAACTGTTAGTGGTTGATCACAGATTCTTGTCTTGATCATTTGCACACCATTTTCCACAACAATGGTTGCATTGGCCCAGAACTGCCTTTGATGGTCAATGTAGATTGTAGGTGATACAATGAGAGCATGAGCAATGTGGCTTGTCTTGAGGAAATCCACAATCTGATGAAAGCCTTATGCTTGTTTTGGCTTTTGGAGCATTGCGATTTCATTGTGCTCGTCAATGAACGCCATTGATGCCATTGACCTTGAAGATTCTTGCCTGAAAACTTTGAACTTTGAGAGAGAAAGGGTTTAGAGCGCAAGAGAACAGTATGCAAAGAGTCGTTATGAACTTTTAGGCGGGCAAAGAGTATTTATAGTATTCGGAATATAAGCAGTATTAACCTAGAGCAGTATTAACTACTAGCAGTAGTAACGGCTAGCAGTATTAACTAACTAGCAGTATTAACTGAAAGCAGTATTAACCACTAGCAGTATTAACTGAAAGCAGTATTAACCACTAGCAGTATTAACTGAAAGCAGTATTAACCACTAGCAGTATTAACTGAAAGCAGTATTAACTACTAGCAGTAGTAACGGCTAGCAGTATTAACTAACTACCAGTATTAACTGAAAGCAGTATTAACCACTAGCAGTATTAACTGAAAGCAGTATTAACTACTAGCAGTAGTAACGGCTAGCAGTATTAACTAACTAGCAGTATTAACTGAAAGCAGTATTAACCACTAGCAGTATTAACTGAAAGCAGTATTAACCACTAGCAGTATTAACTGAAAGCAGTATTAACCACTAGCAGTATTAACTATACTTACTCCTTTTAAACTTGCTAAACACTGAGTACTGCTATGCATATCCTGAAAAAGAAGATTAGTAACACCAAGAATAAAAATATACAGGTATAAAACCACTTTTTGAGAAGAAGATTATTCAGAGTTTATCATTCCCACACTTGTGACCAAGAAAGTGAATCTACCCACATCAAAAGCTTTAGTGAATAGATCAGCAAACTGATTATCAGTGTGAACTTTGACAACTTGAATAAGTTTCTTTTCATTACAATCTCTTATAAAGTGATACCTGATTTCAATGTGCTTTGTCTTTGAGTGCTTGACTGGATTATTTACAATGCTAATAGCACTGCTGTTGTCAATAAAGATTGGAGTGTGTAGAAAGGTTACCCCATAATCCAACATTTGATTCTGAATCCATAAGACTTGAGAACAGCAACTTGCAGCTGCTATGTACTCTGCCTCTGTTGTAGATGTGGATACTGTGGTTTGTTTCTTGCACTGCCATGAGACTAGTCTAGCACCCAAAAACTGACATCCTCCAGAAGTAGATTTTCTGTCCAAGTTTGCCCCACCTAGATCACTGTCTGAGTATGCTATTAGGTCAAAAGGTGAGTTATGAGGATACCAAAGTCCCAATCTGGGTTGCCCTTTGAGATATCTGAATATCCTCTTAACAGCTTGAAAGTGAGAATGCTTTGGCCTAACTTGAAATCTTGCACATACACAGACTGGAAACATTATATCTGGCCTTGATGCTGTGAGATACATGAGAGAGCCAATCATGGATCTATAATAATGCACATCCATGTCCTCCCCCTCAAGATCTGCTGTGATCTGCTTGTATGTTTCCATAGGTGTGCTGGCAGGTTTTGATTCTGAGAAACCAAACTTGGTTAGAATATCTTGCACATACTTGGATTGACATATGAAAATGCCATCTGACTTCTGTTGAACTTGGAGTCCAAGGAAGAAAGTAAGTTCCCCCATGGAACTCATTTTGAACCTTTGATGCATTAAATCCTCAAACTCCTTGCACATGTTGTTTCTTGTAGAACCAAAAATAATGTCATCAACATATATTTGGACCAGCAAGATATCCTTCTTCTTTCTTTTGATAAATAGAGTCTTATCAATGACTCCTCTTTCAAAGTCATTTTCCAAGAGATAGGATGACAGGGTGTCATACCATGCTCTTGGGGCTTGATGTAGTCCATAAAGTGCTTTCTTTAATTTGTATACTCTGTCTGGATAGCTTGGGTTTTCAAACCCTGGTGGTTGACAGACATATACTTCTTCTTCAATTGATCCATAGAGAAGAGCACTTTTTACATCCATTTGATAGACTTTGAAGTTCATGTAAGAAGCATAGGCTAGGAATAGTCTGATTGCTTCTATCCTAGCCACAGGTGCAAAAACTTCTTCATAATCTATACCCTCTTCTTGAGTATAGCATTGAGCCACCAGCCTTGCTTTGTTCCTTATGACAATACCTCTTTCATCTCTCTTGTTTCTGAAAATCCACTTTGTGCCAATTGCTCTGTGACCTTTAGGAAGGTCTACTAGATCCCATACATCTTGTAGCTTGAACTGTAACAGTTCTTCTTGCATTGCTTCTATCCAGCTAGATTCTTTCATAGCATCAAGTGCCTTTTTAGGCTCAAGCTGGGATAGAAAACAAGAAAGGACTGTATGCTGTTGATCTTGCATTTCTTGAAGCCTGCTTTGATGTCTAGTCATCATAGGAGAAGAGATATCTCCTATTACCAGCTGTGGAGGATGATTCTTTTGAACTCTTGTGTTATGACTAGGTTCTTCGTTCATTCCATCCTCTAGATTAGAGTCATGCAACTCACCTGAAGTGTTTTCAGATGCCACTTCTGATTCTTGAGTCTCCTCATCTCTAGTGTCTTCTTCACTCTGACTTGGTTCAGTAAATGATTCCTTTTCACAGTCTTCAACTGAGTTTACTGTGGGTATGGGAAAAATCACAGATTTAGATATACTTTCTTGAACTTGTGTGATCTCTGATTCTCCACTACCTGTTCCTGTATACTCATTACTGAAACCAAAAGAGTTAGTTAGTGAGTCAATGTCAAATAGCCACTGAGGTCCAGACCCAACAGGATTTGGTGTGTTCTCATTGCATTTGACATTGTCACTTTCTTCAATTATTCTAGAAGAAGAGTTAAATACTCTGTAGGCCTTACTCTGAGATGAATATCCCACAAGAAATCCATCATCTGCTTTGCTATCAAACTTACCTAAGTGAGATTTGGTATTTAGAATTGTACAAGGACACCCAAAAGGTTTGAAGAAACCAATAAAAGGTTTTCTTTTATTTAAAAGTTCATATGGGGTCTTGTTCTTTTGCTTGACCACTAGAACTCTGTTTTGGACATAACAAGCAGTATTAACTGCTTCAGCCCAGAAGGTAATAGGTAATTTTGAATCAGCCAACAGAGATCTAGCAGCCTCTATTAGTGTCCTATTTCTCCTTTCAGCAACACCATTCTGTTGAGGAGTCCTAGGAGCACTATATTGCCTTTCAATACCTTTTTCTTCACAAAAGGTGTTTAGATCATGATTTTTAAACTCAGTTCCATTATCTGATCTAATGACTTTTACTCTTTGATTAGTTTGGTTTTCAATTCTTAGAATAAAGGATTTGATAAGACCACTTGTTTCATCCTTAGTCCTTAGAAAATATACCCAAGTAAATCTGGAGTAATCATCAACAATAACCAAGCAGTAAGATTTCTTGCCTATACTCATAACATTTGTAGGACCAAACAGATCCATATGCAGTAACTGGAGACAAGAAGAAACAGAATTTAACTCTTTGGTCTTATGAGAAGTTTTGTGTTGTTTGCCTTTAAGACAAGCAACACAATGATCATCACATGAAAAGACTTTTGAAGGTAACCCTCTTACAAGGTTATTTTTAACAAGATTGTTCATAGTCTTGAAATTCATGTGACACATCCTTCTGTGCCATAGAGAGGATTCATCTACAGAAGCTTTTGAAACAAGACAATTTAGAGATGAATCACTATCAACATTGTCCATATCAAGACAGTAAACATTGTCCTTCCTTGGAGTTCTAAGTAGTATCATGCTTTCATCAACTACCTTGAACCCTGGAGCAAGGATCATACACTCAGTATTAGTAAATAATATACTATGTTGTTTGTCACAAACCTGTGATACACTTAACAGGTTGTACTTTAATTGATCAACATAGTAGACATCCTCAAATGTCATCTTACCTTTGGTGACATTACCTTTTCCACTTATCTGACCACCAGTAAGATTGTCTCCAAATGCAACATGTCCTCCATTGATATACTTGAAATCCTGAAGGCATGACATGTTGCCTGTCATGTGCCTAGAGCAACCACTATCAACATGCCAAATGCTCTTTCCCTTGAGCTGTTGATTGCCCTGCACATTAGATAAATCAATTAGTATGATTTAGGAACCCAAGCCAAAGTGGTCTTGGGTACCCCTTTCTCATCAAAATATTTGCATTCTTTCTTGACAAGATTTTTGAACTTCAACTCCTCATTCTTGGAGTACTTTGTTACAATAATAGGCTTGGAACTATGTTTGCTAGAATCAGTACTAGTTTTAGAAGTACTAACTACCTTGGCAGCACTTGCATGCTTAGCAGCACTAACTTTGTTAGAAGTAGTAACTGTGTTAGCAGCAGTAACTGTGTTGGCAGTATTAACTTTTGAAGAGGTATTAACAGTATTAGCAGCATTAATATTTTCAGCAGTACTAACACTGTTAGCAGTAGTAACTGTGTTAGCAGTACTAATATTGTTAGCAATACTAATACTGTTAGTACTTCTAGGCACCCACATTTTGATACTTTCTTTTAAAATCTTTTTCTTTAAAGTGCCTTTACTTTCAACATATTTCTTTATCACATGTTTCTTTCCAGCCTTCCTATAACCCACAGATTTTTGCACAAATCTTTGAAAGTTCATCTGTTGGTTAATAGGGTTAAAGTAACAATACTTAGCCAAATGATTCAACTTGCCACATATAAAACAAGGTTTTGGTCTATTGATTTTATTCAGATCAACTCCTTGTTTCTGAGCCCATTGATTATTCCAGTTTCTTTGATTTCCTCTTTTTAAACCAGAATTTAGGCTCTTGGCTTTATTGCAATCACACTGTTTGCAAGGAATAGGGTTCACAACAGTGGTCTGCTTATAGTGAACCTTCTTGTCCTTTCCCTCAGTCTTTTCTATCTCTTTAGACTTGATCCAGTGCTTTCCACATCCCTCATTGGTGATAATGTGATTTTCTTTAGGAATCTCATCACTCACAGTATTGTCCTTATCCTTGACAACTTCTTTCTCAGTTTTATCCTTAACAACCACTTCATCTAAGGGATCTATTTCAGTGGCTCCCTTAGGTAGATTCTTCCTATCCTTTGTTTCTAACAACTCTGAACTAGGAGGGATGTAGTTGTTGTTATATGGTGGAGGTGTTGCATTGTACCCAATTCCTCTTCTCAGCTTATCATGAATCTGATTTTGTAGTAAAGAGTCCATTGCTTTAGAAGCATTGGAAAACTTTTCTACATCAAGCTTAACCTTGGTTAGCTCCTCTTTCAGTTTTTCACTCTCCTCTTTAGATTTGGTCAGTTTAAGTTCTAAGTCCTTTTTCTCCCACTGCCAGTAATTTGTGTCATATGAGTGTTGTAGTTCATTGGCTTGAAAACCTTTGATCTGATCTTCAAATCTCTCTACAATCCTTACATAGTCTTTTATATCTTTTTCTAATCTCTTAAGGTCATCACTCATCTTCTGATTGTGATCCCTGTACCTTTTAACAGTGTCTATGCAAGTTTTAGAACAGAGATTAGAACTTACCTCAGATGGGAGATCAGATACTTTAGCCATTAGAGCTTGATTCTGAATAGCCTCTTCAGCTTGATCACTCCAATCAAACCCCATACCTTGTTGAGATACAAGGGCTTGTGCAGAGTTTCTGTTGAAGCTTCCAGATTGAGCTTGTTGATGGTTGTTGTTGTGAGACATTCCACTTCTGCATTCTCTAGCAAAATGTCCCTTTTGATGGCATTTGTAACATTCCACTTTGGACTTGTCAAATCCTGCTCCATCTTCTCTTCTTTGGGAGAAGTTGTTCCTCCCAGTTCTTTTGATGAACTTTTTAACTCTCATGGAGAGCATGGCCATTTGCCATTTAATATCCATCTCTTCAAGATCATCTGGATTGAGTTGTTCCAAGTCATCATTAATGAGAGAAGAGTTTCCATGACTTGCCAGAAAGGCCTCAAACACAGTTTCAGTGCCTTTCTCTTGGTTTGTTCCATTAGCAGCATTAACTGATTCAGGGTTGGCAGTAGAATCAATTGATGCTGATAGGAGTGCAGCATTATGAATATATCCAGAAGGCTTCTTCTTTGCCTCCACCTCAGCTTCAAATACTCTAAGATCATTGTACAGATCATCAAGTTCTTTTTCTTCCAACTGATCATTCTGTCTGAATGACACAGTGTACATGGTCCATTCATCTCCAAGGGACCTTAAGAACTTTCTGTTCACATCATCTTGATCAATCTGTACTCCCATAGTAGCTAGTTCACCAATTAGTTTATTAAACCTGTCAAAAGTTTGAGTCATGGACTCATTCTTAGTTGAGATGAAGTTTTCATACTGTTGCTTTAAGATTGCCTTTTGATTTCTCTTGGTACTTTTGGTACCTGAGAATCTCTTCTCTAGAGCATTCCAGAGCATCTGTGCATCAGTGCAATTGCAGAATTGGTGTTGATACTCATTTGGAATGGCCAAGAGCAGTGTGCTCAAGGCTTTCATCTCTGTCTGCCTTGTCTTCCTGTCTGCATCTGTCTTTGGAGGGGTTCTTTTGCCATCTTCACCAATCTTTCCTTCATCAGATGGGCCATTCTCAATGATGTCCCACATAGAGTAATCTGTGAGGAGAATATATTGCTTGATTCTGATCTTCCACATGTCAAATTCATTGGATCTAAGCATTGGAACTTTTGAGACCAAAGTACTGCTTGATTCTGTAAGATTTTCCATGATGAATAGTTGTTTCTGAGAAATCACGCTCTGATACCACTTGTCAGGATCGAATTCTCAACAAGAATTAATTCTCAGAAACAATATCAAAGAAGTTTGCGGAATAACACTTTGATATTCAATGAAACAGTAAATCAACACAGTAAATATGAAGAACAAATTGTAAACTTGTATTGAATACTTTGAAGTTACAAGATTACACACTCAACCTCAATATTGATGAACAGGCTCACCAATACGAATTCTACTTCTCTAGAATTAGGATTTATGCCTTGAGGTTGTTTTTCTCTAAAAGAATGAAAACTTAAAGTTAAAAGTAATCTCACTATTCTAAACAATACAATATATATATACTGAATACAAAGATAATTACAATGAATAAAATATCTTCAGTATATCTTCTATGTATATCTCTAAGCTTCCATGTATATCCTTTCATACGAATCTTCATCATATAAGCAGTATTAATCTTCAGCAGCATTAACTTTCTTCTAGCAGCATTAACTACTAAGCAGTACTAACCACTAGCAGTACTAACTAGCTAAGCAGTACTAACTTTGTTCAAGCAGCACTAACTTTGACTAGCAGTATTAATAGTACTAGCAGTAGTAACACTCAGCAGTATTAACCTTTAAATCTTCTAGCAGTACTAACTCTGAACCAGCAGCATTAACCATACTTGATGAATTCTTCAGTTCCCAACAACGTATGGCATCTTTCGTTATAGGAAACTTAGGGAGTGACAACTACCGGTGAACTCTATCTCTAAAGCACCGCACTTTCTTCAAAAGGTGAGTATTCACAGCCCCACTTTTATCGTTTTAACTGATTTTGGGGTGAAAAGCATGCTTTAGTTGCGTATTTAAAGATTCATGAGAATTGTTTGAAAGTATTGCGAATTGGCAATTTATAAGGCTTTGTTAAAAGCATTTGGAATTATAAGCTATATGATAAGTATGCAATTGATGTGTTGATTATTAAATGTTAAGACCCCGTGACACTACTATTAACTCGAAGAAAATCAGGCCTATAGTATTAGTGGATAGCGCTATTTGGTGTGACAAGCCCACCTTATGCTGACGAGCAGGGGTGCACTATACTATAGAAGATGACTAAACATGTGGCTCGAACCACTGCTGAGTTAGTTCATCGGGGGCGTTGAAATTGGTCAGGGACGGCTTAGTAGTGGCTCAACGTAATATTATCTTTGTATACACTTATCATAAAGAAATTGAATTATGGTACTCATGAATCAAAGAATTGAAGATTGGTTTTTACACGTGATTTACAATGTCAACTTGCATATAAATTGATTTGTGCATATCTAAAACCTGTGAACTCACCAACTCTTTGTAGTTGACCTTGGTTTTTATACATGCTTTTCAGGAATCGAGAAGGTAATTCCATGATGTTTTAGCAGCGCACTTCATATTTTGAAGCAAGATTATTTTTTTTTATGCGTATCGTTATATTTTAAGTTTGAGAATTGTAAACAATGACAATACTACGTTCTTAAAAATGTATTGTCTTTGAAAATTAAATGAATGTCGGTATGATTATAATCTTGTGCTATGAAATCGGAGCTGTTATGCCTCGTGTTTCCGCTTTAGCGGGGTGTGACATCAAAAGTGATATTGATGCTCTCTTGGATGGTCCTTGTTCTAAGATTGAACACTCTGAAAGCTTTTGAGGCTAATGAATATCCAATGAATTTGCCCTCATCAGCTTTCTTGTCAAACTTTCCAAGAGATTCTCTATCATTCAGAATGTAACATCTGCATCCAAGAACATGAAAATATTTAACATTAGGTTTCCTATTGTTAATGAGTTCATAAGATGTTTTCTGAAATCTCTTGACAATTGTAGTTCTATTCTGAGTAAAGCAGGTTGTTGCCACTGCTTCTGCCCAAAAATTTGTTGAAAGATCAGATCCAACAAGCATTGTTCTTGCAGCTTCAACAAGTGTTATGTTTTTCCTTTCAACTACTCCATTTTGCTGAGGGGTTCTTGCTGCAGAAAAGTTAGGAGTAATGCCTTCTTCTGATAGATATGAATTGATTTTGGCATTTTTGAACTCTGTTCCATTATCACTTCTTAATTTCTGAACTTTGCTGCTAAATAGAACCTGTAATCTTTTCAACAACCTTATCAATATATCAGGTACATCAGATTTGGCTCTGATGAATTCTATCCATGTGAATCTAGAAAATTCATCAATCAGAACCAGAATGCATTTCTTACCTGCTAGACTCTGTACAGAGATAGGACCACAGAGGTCCACATGTAGCATGTGCAAAGGTCTAGGATAGTTGTTTTCACTTTTGGTTTTATGGGAAGATCTTTTCATTTTTCCCATTTCACAAGCAGAACAAGGATGATCTTTGTTAAACTTTAGAGATGGTAATCCCTTAACCAAATTAAGTTTAACTAACTTATCAAGTGAGGAAAAGTTTAGATGTGAAAACTTTTTATGCCAGAGCCATACTTCTTCACTATTCAAAGATACAAGACAAAGTTTCTCTGAATCAGTGTCTTTGATTTTAGTAAAATTGATTCTGTATAGGTTACCTTTTCGGTCTGCTCTAAGCAATTCTTGACCTGATTTTGAGTGAAGAAGTGAACAATATTTTCTTTGAAATTTCACATCAAAACCATGATCACAAAGTTGACTTATGCTGATTAAATTGTGTTTTAATCCATCCACATAAGCAACCTTTGATACTGAAACATTTCCTTTTGATAACTCACCATATCCTTTAATCTGTCCTTGCATATTGTCTCCAAAAGTAATTGCTCCTCCAGATTTTGCTTTGAATGAGGATAGAAATTTCTTATCTCCAGTCATATGCCTTAAACATCCAAAATCTAAGTACCAGATTGGCATAGACTATTTCTGCAAGACAGATTATTGTTTCTTAGGTACCCACCTCATTATGGGTCCTTTTATGTTAGACTTTGGTGGATTTGTATGAATATTTGGCATCTCATCTTTTGATGTCTTGCCTTTACTTGTCTTCTTTTGAAATTGTGTCTCTGAGATAATTTTCAGAGATTGATTCAAAAGGCAATGCGATCCTCTGAAATGATTTTTCAGTTTGATCAAGAGATGGATGCAGTTACAATTAATAGAACAAGAAGAAGTAGGAGAAAAGTTTCTCTTTTTATTAAAAGCATTTATTACATTTTGACTTCTTTTGAAACTAGCACTAGGAATATTTACCTAACTACTTCTTTCCTTTTTGCTTGAAAGACAGTCTTCTTTTCAAATTGCTTTTTCTTGTTCAAAAACATCTTCTTTTCTTTGCTGCTTACTCCACAAACAGGATCAATATGGTTAACTTCTTTCCATTTGCCTTTTTGTTCAGGAGAGAATTTTATTGTTTTATAGGTGTAAGATTCAGAAGTTTTTGTTTTATTCTTTGGCTTTTCTTGTAACTCTTTTTCAAGTTCCAGAGACGTTTTTGCTTGTAAACACATATTTGCAAAATCAGGACTTATTGGTATTTTGGGTTTGGTTTTCGAAATTAAAATTGGAACATTCAAAATACCAGAGCCAACAGTTTCTATCTTTTTGTGAATTACATTCTCTGGTTTACAAAAAATCTGTTCATCAGTCTCTTGATCAGATTCTGAATCAGAGTCAAGAAAGTCTCTCTCAGTTTTAATAGAGATAGCTACCTCTATTGGTTATTTAATTTCTTTTATTATAGAGACTTTAATTATCCGTTTCATGCTTTCTTTTCTTTTTAAGTCCTCCATGACATTTTCTTTCCATATCTTTTTAACATCATCTTCAAATGTAGTTCTGATGTTTTCATCTGAACTTGGTGAATATAGAGGAGCATCCGGATTTAGTGAACTCTGAGGTTCATTTTCAGAAGTACTTGTATCAGAGGTACTTGGTTCAGATGTCTCTGATCCATTTGAGATGAAAGCATCAAATCTGAAATTTTCTTTGGGATCATTGCTCTGAGGTTTTGTGAAGAGTACCTCTGAAGTTTCTCTTTTTATCTGTAACACAGATTTTTGAAAGTCTTTTACTTCAGAGTATGTAGTATTTTTGAAACTCAGAGCTCTTGCTTTTGATCCCTCTGATGTTTTCATTCTTTTGAAATTATTCAGAGATGGACCTTCATAGCTTTGGAACTTTCCCATACAGAAAGTGGAAGAATGTGAAGTTCTCTCCAATCCAGTGAATGATTCAACTCATTGAATCCCAGCCCTTGAGAGTCCATTTGAGTTTTTATTTTGTGGAAAACACCTTGTGCATTAACATAGCTTTTGATTTGAATATTTTTTCTATCTAGAGATTGATGTAGGATTTCTCTTTCCTTTTGAAAAAATTTGGTTAAGGCAATAGAATTGAGCCTTTCATACTCAGATTTCTTTACTTCTTCTTCTTTTCCTTTTAAAATTTCTCAATTTCTTTTATTTCATTTGAAAATGATTTTTCTTTTTGCTTCTGAGTCTCTTCAAGTTTGGTTTTTTCAAGAAAAATTTCTTTCTTTTCTGACTCCAGAAGATTCTTTTCTCTTTTGAAAAAGATTAGCTCTTTTGTCACTTGCTCTCTTTTCCTTTTTTCTTCAAGAAAATTTTGCTCTAGATCCTGAAGTTCATTTGTTAGTTTAAAAGCATCTATTTCAGGATCACTGTCAGAGGTGGAAAGAGAGTTTACCTTTTCAGAGTTGTCTTCTGATGCTCCATCAGTTTGATTTCCATCTGAAAAAGCCATACCACAGAGATTGGTAGGCTCTTCCTTGCCGTCGCTTGTTGAGTCTGATAGCCAGTCTTCCATTTCTGGTACAAGAACTCTTTCTTTGACATTGTATTGGTATTTGTTCTTGTAGTAATCTTGAACTTTGACAAGTTTTCCTCTGCAGTTGGCAGAGAAATGGCCTAGTTTTCCACATCTGAAACATCTTCCATCATTTTGATTTGTTGGAAGAGTGGCAGTACTTGTCTCTGGCTTCTGTTCTTGAGGTTTGAAGTATCTCTGAGGCTGTGGATACCTTGGTTGAAATGGTTTTTGAGGTCTTGACTTTGGTGTTGCATCATCATGGTTGAAGTTTGTACCCTTTTGATCACTATATGGACTGAATCTGGGTTCTTGTTGAAATCTTCTTTCAGTATTTCTTCTTTCTTCATTCTCTCTCCTTCCTTCAAATACTTTCTTGCCAAATTTCTTGTTAAATTGATGAGTGATTAATGCAGGAGATTTGGCGAAGGCATTGATATCATCATCTGAGTCTGAATTTGTATAATTTTCTTCTGCCATTAAGACCTTTTTGGATCTTCTTTTTGTTTCCAAACATTTTTGTGACTCTTCACAGTTGTTTTCTTTCGATATTTGTTTTGAAACAAGTGCAAGGGGTCCACCGAAAGAGGTTTTTGATTTTTGCTTCATAAATTCCTTTTCATGTGCAACAAGAGTACCATAAATGTCAGTTAATGACCATGACTCAAGATCTTGATTGGCTTGTATAGACATGGACAGTTGTGACCATTCTTCATTTAAGCTTTTTAAGAAAAGAACATTGTTTTCCTCTTTTGTTCTTATCACTCCAAACTTTCTACATTTGTTGATAAGAATGTTGAATCTTGAGTAAGTTTGGTGTAATATTTCTTCTGGTATAGCATGAAAATCATGATATTCATTGATGCATAGATTTCTTCTATTTTTCTGGGTTTGTAGGCCTCCTTCAAGTTGATTTAACAACTGACCCCATATCTCTTTTGCAGTTTTACAAGAATCAAGTTCTTGAAAGATATCATTGGGAATGGCCATTATAAGTAATCTAACAACTTTTGAGTCATTATCCATCATATTAGTTTCTTCATCAGTGAAGTTTGTGGTTTTCTTTTCATAATATGCAGGTATTTCAGCACTATCTGCTGTTGCAGGAACTCTTGGTACCAACACCATTGGAATGTGAGGTCCAACGTTCACTGATCTAAAAAGATCCCTGTCCATACCTTCTAATAAATTTACCATCCTTATCTTCCATTGGGGATATTCATCCCTTAAAAGTGTAGGAGGTTTTGTTAATGACCCAGCTGTATAAATGGCACTTATGCTTGAGTTTGCCATTGTTGAAAAAAGATGAAGATTTGAAGAACTTATGCTTTTTGTATTGAACTTTCTGTTTAAAGAGAAGAACTGTGATTTACTATCAAATCTTGAGCATATGGTGTTCTTTAATAAACCCAGGTTTATATGAACATGCACAATTATTGAAAGTTAGAATCAATGACATGTAAATCTATCCGAGTATGCAGATACGATATTTCTTTGTTTAGAAAACAAAGTAGGCTCTGATACCAATTGTTGGATCCCAGATTTAATCTCACAATAATGATATAAACAATAAGAGTAATAACAGCGGAAGCCATATAGTTTTATATCAAAGGAGATTCAAATATCATAGTTCATAAAGCAAATAATAGATAAACAAGATATTCTTGGAATAAAATATTCAACTTATATTATCAAATATAAGACTTCTTAAGCACACTTTGAACAATAAGATGATGGTCCTATTTATAGGACCATAAAGTAAGCAGTGTACTAATCTGACATTTAGAAGCATGCTTGAACAGTGTCTTACCTAAAAGGTAAGATCAAGACATGCTTGAACAGTGACCTACTCTAGAAAGTAAATCTTATCACTAGGTGACGTGTCATCTGTTATTCTGTTAACACTTGTCATGAAATTCAGAGTGAACATCTTCAGAGCTCTAAATTAGGATCTATGATACCTTTCCGTGAGGCTGTCTCTGAACTGACTTCAGAGACAGACTTGCTTTCTCCGAGGCTGTCTCTGAACTGACTTCAAAGACAGACTTGCTTTCATCGCTGATGTCTTAATCTGAAAGTCTTTAGTTGAAGACTTTGAGTTATTTTCAATACTTTCATGGTTCAGATTTGGGGCTAACAAAAACCGAGAAGTGAACCTCCGAACTTCAAACTCAGATTTCTCACTCTATAAATGCTTATTTTTCAAACTATATGAACCAAAATGATCCTCAACCAGTCCCTTACATTTATATGACGAGAGGTTTGGTGTATTAGTTGAAGAAATCGGACAAATCGCGAGTTTTACGCTGTAAGGTCGTTTTCTTAACAGACTTGTACTAATGGCAAAACAGGCCCTCAAACTTTCAAGAAGATGACATTTGGTCCCCTTAACTTCCTGATTTTTACATTCACGCCCCCTAAGCTCACCACTTTGAATAACTTTACACTTTTACCCCCTCTTAACATAATATTTCACATTTTATGTCCAAAGCAACCAAAAATCATTTTCTTTTCTTTTCTTTTTCTTTTTCCGTTTATTATTATTATTTATTTATTTATTACCAAGATTTTGGGTGTTACAAATCTCCCCTCCTTCAAAGAATTCTGTCCTCGGAATTTTTCTTACTAAACGTTGAGGATCTCTAGTCTTCTTTTACCCTTTGTCTCCAATGTCATTCATGCGCCCTTGTGGAATTTCCATTTAATCACCAGTAGAGGTATAATCTTGATCCTTAATCTTATCGCCTTTATTAGCTAATCTATTTGTGCAGGTTACATGGTTCCACCAATGTTCGTACGACATTATAACTACTTCTCTTTGTAAACTTACCTCCTAGCTTACACGCATTCTTATCCCAATAATGACATAACAATATCATTATAGGATGTAACAAAATCATAAATAGCTGATTCATGGACGTAAGCGTTGTTTTATAAGGAACATACCCGATGCGACGTTAGGAGTCTCTATAGCATCCTCCAAGGTTATGTTGTATGCTCGACCTCGCGCCCTAGGTGACTCCTTATCAGATTCTTTCCCCGACCCGTGTCCCATTGTCTTAATATTATTCATTGCTTCTTTTTGAACAGTGGGAAAATCAAACCGTAAGTGCCCCATAGCTCCACATTCGTAACAAGATTTCCTCTCCGGACATTCTCGCATAGTATGCCCTGGCTTCCCGCATCTGTAACATGTCATATTCCCAACCTTACACTCACCGTTGTGTCTCAAACTGCATTTGTTGCATCCAGGAATAGTAAAACCCTCGTTTCGTACATTTGTTGATGTTGACATCCCCTTCGCCCTCATTTTTGATTCATTGACATCTTCCTACTTTCTTTTGATGTCCTTCCTTTCTTTGGTGGCCTTAATGTTGTTCTCCTCAGCCACAATTGCCATCTCCACCGCCTGGACAAACGTGGTCGGTTTTGTCATGTCTACATATTGTTTTATTTCTATCCTTAGTCCATCTTTGAAACGATTTATCTTTCTCTGTTCGGTTGCCACCAGGTAACTGGCGAACCTTGCTTTCTCCAGGAATTCATTCACATAATCTTGCACTGAAGACGACCCTTGCTTCAGGCTAAAAAATTTTGATTCCTACTTATTCACCTCTGACTATGTGCAATACTTGTCCATCATCATCATCTTCATTTGCTCCCAAGTCATGGTAGCGATATCGTCGTCACCTCTGATCGCACACTCGTTCTCCCACCAATGTAGTGCATAGTCCACAAAGGTGGTTGCAGCATAGGTCACCTATTTCTCTTCTGAGCATTTGCAAATCTTAAAGCTACTCTGCATCTGAGTGATCCAGTTCATCAGGGCAACTAGACCCTCAATACCCTAAAATTCCTTCAGACAAGTGGCCTTAAACGTCTTGTAACTGCATCCTCTCTCATTGACTTGTGGTTCAACCTTTTCCTTGATTGGTGAATCCATCTTCTTCTTGTCTGATGATTCAACCTTTTCAGTGGCAGAAATGTTATTCACTGTTTTCTCTCGTCGGACGCTTACTGTTTCCTCCTCTTCATGGTTTATGAACCTATCACCCAACATTGCCTTAAGCATACTTGGCAACGTATTTTGAAGGACTTGCACCACCCGTTCAGTAATCACCTCATTAGTGGCGGGATTTTCTCCTCCCTATTACCTCGCCCCCTATTCGCGGTTGAGTTAGCACGGATAGAAGGAGTTGCACTTGAGCTTGTAGAACGGCCGCTACCTCGACCCCGACCCCGACCTCGGTCTTGGCCTCGACCTCGACCTCGACTTGTTGATGGTGCCACTCCGTTAGCACCTTCTTTGATGATGGCAACCCTTGCCGATCCACGTGAGGCCATACTGATACCATATGTTATTGTTATTATTATTATCGTGTGGTTCTAAAGTGAAACTATAACATATTGTCATCAATTATAATCAATTTACCATGTATATGCCAATACATAAAATGATATCGAACACCGATTATCATTAAAATCCCTAGGCACATAATAACATGAATAATACCTCTTATCATATAATAATCTCATGTAAGTGTTCAAACAAAACCCTAATATTCCTCAAAATTGGAATGTATATAACCACCAAACCATGCATGTAAACAAAAATTATATCTGCATCTAAAAACCTCATAAGATCTGCCAATCATACTTAGTAGAACTATTATTGATCCATATCCTTCACCCTTAGAGATCGCTTATTTAAACCTAAATCTTGCTTACAGAACTAAACACTCCACATGCATATAAGTGATATTCGTAAACATTACGGTTAAGCACCTTCAAACCTAACCAACATTAGTTTATAACTCTCCCATGCTTCTCTACAATGAACCTTATGATGTATGTTACTGTATAATCTAAACTTATACAAAATCAAAGGAATGCTTAGGCATTACCATGTCTTACACTCCCCCTTCTCTTTCCATCTCAATTACTTATACACCACTCAGTTTAAGTTTAGGCCATAATCAATAACCTAATTCTCTTAAACTAAGGATCTGATACCAACTTTCTGTAACATCCCAGGTCAACCGTACCAGATATTGTCCGCTTTGTCCACACGACTCACGGTTTTAAAACGCGTCTAGTAGAGGAGGTATCCAGTCCCTTAAAAGGCAACTTTTGTTCCCCTCCCCAACCAATGTGGGATCTTACAACCAGGTCAACCGTACCAGATATTGTCCGCTTTTTCCACACGACTCACGGTTTTAAAACGCGTCTAGTAGAGGAGGTATCCAATCCCTTATAAGGCAACTTTTGTTCCCCTCCCCAACCAATGTGGAATCATACAATCCACCCCCCTTGGGAGACTAGCGTCCTCGCTGGCACACTAGTCCGACTCCCGGCTCTGATACCATCTGTAACACCCTCATTTTAACCATGAGAAATGTTACATAATCTGAAACAAATCCTCCAAAATTATGACTAAATTTAAATTTTTAAAATCGTTCGCAGCATAAATCTTCAAAATACATAAACATGTAACTTAAATGCTAACCCGTCCCATACCAGGTTAAGTTACAACTGCTCCATACATAAAAGTCTAAACAAAAGATTGAATCATAATTAATGATAGTACATAAGTCTCTAAGCTTGTCCTTTGCCCTTATCCAACCTCGAACTACCTGGCCCTGAGATGCATACTATAGTCAGCTTATAAAGCTCAATGAGTTCATGGTTTGCGTGAGTGAAATCATATCTTGTCACATATATCAAACATGCAAACTTCGTATAAAAACAATATTCATTTTCTAAAACATGCAACACCAAAAGAAACGAGACCTCATAATTGTCTCCTCAAGTAAGGACTGATAAGTTGCAAGCATTCCTTGGGTGTGTACGGCTCACCTATAGCCAATAACCCATTACGGGGTCGTGCTGCCATGTCACAGACATTCCCTGGTGTGTACGGCTCACACAGAGCTAGTAACCCATTTTGGGGTCGTGCCTCCCCTTAAGTGTGACAAACCAAACCGACATCTCATACTCCAAACCATGCACCATTTATACAATATAAACCAACGGAAAATCCAAGCATGCTAAATACGTTTAAAAACCGAAAATAATTAGCATGCATGCTCCAGAAAACTCCACATACATGTAAACATATACCAATGGCATTATTTAAATCATTATCATGCATAACATTCACCATAGAAATCATATAATGCTCAAAATAATTTGTACGTAGGTATGCATCCCAGTGTAAGTCTCATGAAGACTCACCTGATTGCGTAGAACGACTACCGATAGCTCCTGACAGAAGACCTACACGTTTTATACCATAATATCTATAATTAATGACTTAATTCTCCAAAGGTAAACTTATGGTCCAACTCGACCCGACATGAAGTCAAATTCCAAATCTGGGTCTCCAAGTCTGTTCCAAGTAGCTCAACACGGGCCCAACATTAAAATCCATATGGGTCAAACGAGTCAAAAGTCAAGACTTAGTCAACTCGGTCAACCTCGACAAATTCTAGTCAAAGCTCAAGTGTATCACTAGATGACGTCCCAAAACGTCAAATTAAATCTTTCTATAATTTATAAATCCCAACTCCGAGTTAAAGTGTCCCAATAATTATTTTAAATCCGATAACGGCACTTTACTCTCATTATTAAAATAATCAAACCAATTAAATGACTTATTGTAGACATACCTCCTTAGGAACTATATAATTTATATAAATCCCTAAAATCAAAGTACTCGATAATCATTCTCTTTATTACGCCACTTTAAACCATTTTTTTTTGTTCACTTAAATAAATAAATGATTTGTTGTAACCACCCATTTTAAAATAAATAATGAAAATACCAAACGACTACTTAATTTCGTAAATAATCGAAAATGAAGTCAAATTTTGTATTTTATAAATTCAAAGATATTTCTAATTGATTTTATATTGTTTTCATAAAACAATAAAACACAATATGGTTTACTGGTTGCAACCTAAATCCAAAACAAAAATTTCCTTCATCTTCTTGTTTTAAAAAAAACATATAGAGAAACCAATAAATAATTAAGGTTAAAATGGATAAAATAAAAGCCAACCAGATTAGTTGGTTAGAGTGCTACTTCCTAAACCTAAGGTACAAGGTTCGAATCTTACACCTTGTAAACCCTTTGAATTATTTTTAGTGGTTAAAAGCACAACCGGGTTAGATCATTGACCCACAACCCATCAGATGCCTTAACAGCTAGCAGCCATGGCTGCACCATTTTTTACGTTTTTGAGCTCTAAGAACTTCATTTTTTGCTTTTTTTCGTCATTCTTTTTACACCGATTCCTTGGTAAAATTTTTACCAACATTTTGACATAAGAAACACGAATTTTCGTCAAGAAACGAGTTCCATTTACCCATTTAAAGTTTAGATTTTTACTTAAAACTAAACAAACTTTAAACTTCAAAATCGACCCTTAAAACACCAAATCTGAAACATAAAGTTACTAGGGTTCGATAAAGCTCTTAAAAACGAAGACATAGAACTAAAAACATAAGATTTGGTCATGAATCTCACCTGAAATCGATGAAAAACCGAGAAGTGAACCTCCGAACTTCAAACTCAGCTTTCTCCCTCTATAAATGCTTATTTTTCAAACCATATGAACCAAAATGATCCTTAACCAGTCCCTTACATTTATATGACGAGAGGTTTGGTGTATTAGTTGAAGAAATCGAACAAATCGCGAGTTTTACGCTGTAAGGTCGTTTTCTTCAAACAGACTTGTACTAATGGCAAAACAGGCCCTCAAACTTTCAAAAAGATGACATTTGGTCCCCTTAACTTCCTGATTTTTACATTCGCGCCCCCTGAGCTCACCACTTTGAATAACTTTACACTTTTACCTCCTCTTAACATAATATTTCACATTTTATGTCCAAAGCAACCAAAAATCATTTTCTTTTCTTTTTCTTTTTCCGTTTATTATTATTATTTATTTATTTATTACCAAGATTTTGGGTGTTACACAGACGATAGTCTGTGGTGGCAATGAAGCCATATACGACTGACTCGGGAGAGAGGAAGGAGGCGATGAGAAGTTTTGGGGGTTCTAAAACCCTTTTCATGGTAGTTAATGGGCTTAGTAAAGCCTTTTAGGAAATAATGCCTAATTTAAAATTAGGATCCATTTAGAAAAATAGGGTTTAGCTAAAATAGATCTAATGTAATTTGCTTTGCCTTATAATAGTTGTTCCTCTTTTAACTAAATGTTATCAAAGTGGCTCTGATACCACTGTTGGGTTATAAAACAAATTTGCAACCGTTAAAAGCAGCGGAAAATCAACATATATGGTTACAATATTTATAGAAAACTTTTCTAAAACTTAAAACCCAATAGGATCCAATGATGCATTTAATTAAAATCAAAACCACACCATAGGGTGTTGAGAATTGTACCTTTTGTAGATCAACCGAGACAAGAATGGAGCACTAAGAAACCAAAGCAGGTTTCCTCTATCGGTAGTCCACACACGAACACGAACACTAGATCTATATGTCTTTTACAGAAAAGAAAAGGTTTATTTTATGTATTTCTCTAAAAAGCTAATTCTAATTTCGATTCCCTGAAAAATTGTTTAGACTAACGCCTTATTTATACCAGAAGAATTATAGATGGACTATAATTCAAATAAGGTGTAGTAATTATATGTAATATTTAAATTCAAATTCAAATATATATATATATATATAATCATCTTTTAAACTTTAAACATAATTATATAATTACAAATAACACCACATAATTAAAATAATCACGTTTTCACCCTGTAATAATCATAATTACAGTTTAACACATATTTTCATAATCATCCATCAAGAATAATTATTTCCTTGATCAACTTGATTTAATCCGGGTTTCTAAAAATGGAAACAAACGTATTCTTTGTGTGCGACCCTATAGGTTTATATACTCCTCAGCAGTATCCCTATGTAATACGTGTCGTGGGCATATAATAACTTACATAATGGATTAATGAAGTGTATTAATACAAAACTTCTCAAAGATGTTTCTCTTTACCCAATTATGAGTTATCTCGAAACCATTATTTCTTTGATCTGTATTGAACATCATCATAAACAGTTGAAAGATGGTGGATTGGGTCCCAGATTTGATCATCGGTTTCTCTGGTGTTGGACCAAATGATACAATAGGTTGACCGTAAAATCTTGTTCTTTCACGTTGGAATATATGTGATCTAAGTAAATGTTTGAGTAAACTACAAATTTGGTCCTTATGGTTTTTTCAAAAATAACACTTTTCGTTCATGCAGCTTTGTGGGTCCAACAATACTATATATCAAGTTTTAGAAACAACAACAATAAGATTACCAAGCTATATTGATTAATAACAATGGTTACAAGGTTGATCAATTAAAGCTTTGATTGTGTTCTCTGTGTTTTTCTCTCTACTACACCTTTTTTTTTGTGTTTGTGTGTGTGAATTATTATCTGATATGTTAGAGAGATTGAGAGATATCACAATGATATCTACGTAGTGTGTCTAACACACTTCCTATAATAATATCTAGATATAATATCTAGATATTATTTCTAATAACTAAATAACTAGAAACTAAGTTAACTAATATCTAACAAACTATATATTAAGTTAACTATTACAATAACAAACAATTACATTGACATTTATTACAAACGACATAAACTTTAATATCGAGAGTCGACGTTTTGGCTTTTAGCTTCAGATTGCAATCTTCAGATTGGATGATCTTGAATCCAATGAGACTGTGTCTTAACAATCTCCCCCTTTGGATCAAGATCAATACGAAAATGATTTTAGCAATTCAGTCTTCTTGTTCAGCTTAGAAGATGCAATCTCTTTCTCTAGCTCTTAAATCAGCATGTCTTTAGAATACTTGCTTTTGAAGAATTCAATCTTGGACGTGATTCTTGAAACATGTGATCTTTTCAATCTCTTTCTCTAGCTCTTAAATCAGCATGTCTTCAATCTTGGACGTGATTCTTGAAACATGTGATCTTTGCCATTTCTTGTGTAGATATTCTCCCCCTTTTTGATGTTAAGTGCAACGACTTCATCAAAACTATTTGTAAGAAATGTCTATCTTTCGGTTAGAGCCCCTGATCCGTCAATTCATAAGATATTCATCCTAATCTTTGCAAATCTAGACAAAATAATCATGTAACACCTGAATCAACTAATGAATCAGTTAACATGCCTGTCAGTAACACTAAGTCACTGTGTGTAACAAATACACATTGGAAAGGAGTTGTTTGATGTTGACTCTCCCAGGGCTTCCATTTAATCATCGAAACACCACAAAGGTAAATTTCTATAAAGTTATGACAAAGAAACTAATTCCTTGTGTGTTCGTGCTTGTGTTAGAAAGAATTAAGCACTTGATGATTGCTTATTGGCTCAAAATTGTGTAAACCACTGAGACAACAGTAAGTTAAACACAGACTCAATGTGTATGATTGAAGTGCGAAGGTGGGGAAAACTTTCTTCTTTTCAATATCCAGATTTTCCAAATGAAAATCAGATAGCAAATGTGCTGCATCCTCTTTGAAAATGTGAAACACTTTCTTGTTGAGAAGAAAATGAGTAGATAGTGAGGTTTGATCAAGAGTTGGCATGGTTTAGTTGCATGTTTCAATAATGATCACTAAAGAATTGTGAATCACTAGAATGGTGGCTACCCGACTCAGAAAAAGTTGGTGCAGAGTTTTGATATTATTTTAACTCTGTTCTCACACGCTCTTTCTTTTAAACATTAAGCTTTCTCTAATCACACTCATTTCTTTTCGCTTTCTTACACTCAATCACTAAGGATTAACTTCTTGGGTAGAAATCACTGGTTAAGGTGATTCCATAGAAGTTGTGTTAATTCCTTGCACAATGAAATTCTTGTTTTCCTCTGATGCACGTGAAGCTCAGATTGGTTTAACTATTTCAGTTAAAGCACAATGTTGATCTCGAAAACATTTAAAGTCACACTTCCATAATATAAAATCTGTTGAAAAAAAATCGGGAAGTGGTTTGAACATTAAAAACAATGTTTTCTATGATTGAAAGTTGTCCTTCTTTCAACCATATATGAGATTAAGATAAAGGATTATACCTTAACGTGCGATCTTACATCTCATGAAGCTAAGCTTAAAGTCATAAAGATATGATCTTTTAAGCTTCTCTCAAGCTTCTACAAAAGTCTTAAGTCAAAGTCAAAGTCAAAGTAAAATTTATTCACTTAAATTGAAAAGACAAAAAGCAGTAAAACTTTTTAAAGTACGAGTTCTGATCAGAAATAATCAGAAGTCATCACCTTTTTACTCCCCTTGAAATTATGCATTTGAAAAATTATCAGAAATATTATGCATAAAATTTCAGAAAAGTATGTACTCCCCCTTGAAGGTTGATTTTCTCATTTGAGTATCGGAGTACAATTTCATTTTCAGCACGGAGTAAGGTCTTTTGATCTTTGAAGTGCGAGTCGTAAACTGTTGTGTTTAGAAGTCATTTCCATTAGCTCCCTTAAACTTTTGTTGCCTGCAACACAGAGTTAGCCTTTGGTACCCATTGGAATTTGGGTCCAACTGTGTTAGCATTTGATTTTGGTACCCATTTCAAATTGGGTCCTCTTTTCTTTTGAAATGCATTTGAATTGGAATGAGATGAATGCACATGATAATTGCCAAACCAATCTTCAGAATCTTGACAAGAGATAGAAACATGTTTATCATAAGTAGAAGACTTTCTAGCAGTTAAAGATAACTGAAATAATTGCTTCATTGAATATTGTTTACGAGAAACAACAGGTTTTGAGTTCAAAATCACAACATCGGCAATTAAAACATCTTTACTAAGTGAAGTCTTATTACAATTAACACTACTAAACTATTTAACGATCTTATCAAGCTTCTGTTTTGGTTGCCACTGAGAATTAACTTCTGGCCTTTGCTTGCTCAGATCTGAAACATGTGAACATGTGAAACTGGTGAGTTAGACTTCAGAGCAACAAATGAATGCTTCTTCTTCGTATTACCAGTAGTGTTCGGTTTCTGTGAATGCTGAGATATATTCTTACCTTTAGCAATTTTAGCTTTCATAGAGACTAGCCTATCAACTTTCGTTGATTTTGCACTGTTCATAGGCATACTGGTCTTTCCCAAAGATTTCTTAATAAAATATGAATGGTTAGGAAGTTTCGCATTAAAATCAAATTGTTCAAAACAACCATCTAAACCACCGTCAGAGTTAAGAAAATTAAAACCTTCGTTTGATGAACCAAACATGTCATCAGAAGTAGAAGCCTTTGTAAAAACAACATTTTTCATAACGGTTGAAAAAACTTTTTGTTGAATCTCAATCAAAAGTCTTTCATCTGATAAAGAGTTCTCGAGTTCAGAAATTTTACTTTCTAACACGAGAGAAGGGACATAAATTTTACCTATAACAGGCTTCACCTCCATCTCTTTTACAGAATAACTTTGAAAGCAGTCAGTTGAAAGAGATTTCTTTTCATTATTTGGATAGTCATAACTATTATTCAACTTCACATAATAAAATGGAAGGTGAACTTTAGATGACTTCTTCCGTTTTTCAATTTCATTGGCTTCATCCTCCTTTGATAGTTTAGTATTAAAAACTTTAGGTTTAGCGATTCGGTGAGAAACTAGCATAGAGGTATAATCATAAAGTGCAGGCACTTCTGTTATACCCTTTTTAAGGCAATGAGGTTTCACATAACCGATTCCCCAATGTTCTTTATTCTTTTTTCGGTTTGTTAAGATGAATGGTTTCTCACTTTGACTTAATGAGTATAACTTCTTTTCCAAAGCATCTAGTTTTGCAATTAAAGATTTGTTTTCTTCAGTACATGAAGAAAGCATTTTAGTAAGCTTATATAAATCAATCTCACTTTTTGTCAGTTTAGACTAGAGTTCAGAATTCTCTTTAAGAATTATTGTCTGTTCTTTCGCGTTGGTGTCAACGTTTGTGTGTAAAACCTCAACCAATACTTTCTTCTCAGCAATTTCATTGCTAAGTTTCTGTATCAATTGGTTTTTGTTAATTATAACACCATTTTCTCGCTTAAGATTAGATTCTAATTCTTCTTGTTTTAAACTCATGGCATGCATTTTATTCATGAAATCTGACTCCGATAAATCACATACCTCCTCTTCTTCATTATCTGAATCAGCTTCAGCATCTGATTCCATCTTGCCCATCAAGCACATATTGACGACTTCATCTTTTTCTTCATCCTTTTCTTCCTCGTCTGAGTGATTGAGCCAGTATTCATCTTCAGCCATCAGTGCCTTGCCAGCCTCCTGTTGCTTTGCAAGAAGCATTTTGTTCTTGTAGTAATCCGAGTTTCTGACATTTGATCTTCGGCAATCCTTGGCAAAATGACCTGTTTTGCCACAGTTGTAGCACGTAGGTGGTTCTGACTCACTTGATCCTTCATCCTTATACTTTCTTTCTTCCAGTTTCTTCTCCTCTATTCTTTTGCCTTCAGACTGGTACCTTCTCTCTTCTGATTTCTTCTCCTCTAATCTCTTTCCTTCAAGCTTCTTCCCTCCAAACCTACTACCTTCAACCCTTTCCTTATGAGCGTAGTTGTTGGGTCCAAAAGAGTACCTCTGACTGTTTGATGTTGGCTTTCTGTAGAACTTTTTCTGAAAAGCATTCGTCAGCATTAGCATTGCTTGCTTCAGTTGTTCATTTTCATCCGAGTCAGAGATGGCATCAGCTTCAGCTTCTTCTAATTCATACACAATCGTCTTGTTCTTCTTCTTGACTACAAGAGCGACTGTGTCTTCAACTGTCTTTCCTTTTCTCTTTTCTGCTAGAATTTCATCCACCTCTTCTTCATTTTGTCGGAGGGTTTCATACACCTCATGAAGTGGAATCTCATTCAAATCCTTTATCTGCCTCATCTGCTTGGCAAAACTTTTCCATTCTGGTTGTAGAATACTCAGGAATTTGATATTCATCTCGATTTGAGATTTGTTGACCTTGTTCTTGCTTAATTCGTTTAGCAAGGTCACGAATCTATCATATGTTCCTTCTTGAGTCTCTCCAGTTCTGCCTTTAAATTCTTCAAAACTGTGCAGGCAGTTAGAGATTTTAAGTTGGTTCCCAATCCTTGAACCCAGCAACATTTTCTCTAGTTGATCCCACATTTGTTTGCCGGAGGCCTTATAGCTGTCAATCTTTACGTAGATTTCGTTCGGAATCCCTTGTAGAATGTATCACTTGGCTAATCTGTCTCCTTTTACTCTTAACTTATTATCACCTGTTAGTTCCTCATAAGTAAGTGCAAGTCTTTCTTCTTCAGTACCTTCTGCAGGTTCCCTATATTTTGTTTCCATAAGGCCTTCTTCTAAGGATTGTTTGATGAAATCACCCAATTCCTGTCTTTCAATGAAGTTTAGGAACCTATCCTTCCACTGTTCGTATTCTCCTCTAAAGAGAATTGGTGGCTTGGTGTCAGTTCCTATTGCAAGAGCTTCTCTGGATGTCATTTTGAAGAAAATTCTAAGTCTGGATTGGAGCAAAGAGGTTTGCGTTTCAAGGTTTGCGTGCGCAAATTGAGGTTTGCGTGTCAAGCACAGTGCGCAAAGTGAGGTTTGTGTTTCAAGTTGGATGTGCAAAGTTGAGTTTGCGTTTCACGTGGGAAGCGCAAAGTTGAGTTTGCGTTTCACGTGGGAAGCGCAAAGTTGAGTTTGCGTTTCGAGAGGGTTGCGCAAACTTGACTTGATCTTTTCGTGAAGAGATGAACACGTGAACTGAGGTTTACGTTTCTTACTTGTTGCGAGAAGTGAGTTCGAGGTTTACGTATGCTCTTGGATCCGAGAAGTATGCTTTGCGTATGGCTTGAGATGCGCAAAGGTTGAGCTTTGCGTATGATGTTAGAAACTCAAAGTTGGACTTTGCGTTTGTTCGTCTTCTGCTTTGCGTATGTTCGTCCTGTACTTCGAAAATAGTCTAAAAGCTTGTTCCTGTAACGATTAGCAATACCAAACTCTACCCTTATGTCTAGAAACACTTCTAGAACTGAATGTAAGCACTCGATCTCAATAAAACACACTTTTTGAAGAAAAACTTGATCGTACAGTAACTTTATCACACTCGACTTTTTCTCACTAAAATCACAAAATGGAACTCGATTTATGCTTTATAGTGAAATCAAACAACAACAACTCGATCTAGCATGCTAATCGATCACAACCTGATCGATTTTAACACCTAAAACACTTTAACACTCGAAATCAATTTTTCAAATAGAACACAGAGACGTTTTTGTAAAAACTTGATTTTGATCTTTACCAGGCTCTGATACCAATTGTCTAGGAAAGTGCAAGATGGCCATCATGGTTTGCAAAAACGTACGGATTTTGTCCCTCCCTCTAATGGCCGTTAAAAAATTATATTAAATGAGGGTTATTTTCGTCATTTTATCGACTTCTTATAATCTACCAAATCAAAACCGATATTATGATTTCAGTTTCTGTTATTTTTGATTGGGTAAAAGGTAAAAAAATTATAAAAAGACAACCCCCTCATTTAACGGAATTTTTTAACGACCGTTAAGTGGAGGGACCAAATTGAATGTTTTTGCAAAGCACGATGGCCATCTTGTAATTTTGAAACTTATGGGATGAAACGTGTTATTTTTGACAAACCATAAGAACCAAATTGTAGCTGAAGCACCGGTGAATTTCGGGGGCTTTCTTTTATGATCCTCACATTCCCTTTGAGCATCTAAGATGGAATTATTGAAGTTTTACGTGTTTATCATAATGGGATCTTCAAGGACCAAATCAGGCGCGAAAATCGGTAAGAAAGCATGAAGCAGAAAGTTACATGACCTGGAGAGCGACCTAGGATCATGACGTGGGCCGCGCAAGTCCCTATGATGTGCAGATTAGGAGAACGCACCACTTGAAGTCGCGGCCAAGTCCACGGGAATCAGACCTTTAAATTTTAATTCTCAATTTTTGGGATATCTATTCATTTCATCATATCTTTCTCATTTATCCTCCAATTGAGACAATTTCGGAGGTTGTGGTTCCGATTTTTGAAGCTCTTCAAGGTGAGATCTGTTCGCTCCAACTTCCATGTATAGAAGTATTGAAAAATAGGCTAAGTATAGGAACCTCAGAAGACTTGTGCCAACACTAAGACTACACAAAAGTGCAATGGTCAGAACCTCTGTTGACAATCATCCGCAAAGAACTTAACCAGAAGATGATATTCAGACCGCAGAGCCTCTGTGACCCTTCACAAAGCCTCTATGGTGGCTACCTCTGGAAGTTGGAAGACTTGTGCAATTCATGAAGAAACAAGGCCATGCACATGTCACTTCTTCCCTGTTGTACGAAGATTCACCATATCAATAGTACACACATGTTGTTTTTGCTTTCCAGGTGGCATTCTATTTATGGAATGTCAACCTATGTCTTGTACGATTGTGTGCTCCACTTTCTGTATATATAGGGAGCACCTCCTTGTTTCACAATGCGTGCACACAATTCACATCCTCGCTTGCCTAGAATAGAGAAACATGTTGAGAGCAAATATTGCACACACAACTGCATGTTCTTGGTGTATTTGGAAAGATCAATGAAGATGAACTTTCAGTGAATCATTCTTATTGCTTATAGTTAACTTTTTTGCTTGTTTGTGCGTGCTTACTACCAAACAAACCATTTACTTGCATTAAAATGCCTCTGCATATCATTCTGTTGCATTGTTTGGTTTATATCATTGTTAGACCCAAATTGGGATCCTACAATTGGTATCAAAGCATACTTTGATGTTCAATATTAAAGGATCTTGTTCTGCAATGATTCGCAGTCATTATGGTAGTACTTTGAACTGATTTTAGCTTTGTTCTTTATTCCTTAAGAACAGACCTTATTTCAATGTTCTTATCGAACAATTTGATATTGACATAGTTATAGGAGTGTTTCTTACCTAAAAACCATTCACATGTGTGTTTTAAGCTTGATAAAACACTTTTCTTCCTACTCTAAACCAAATCACTCTATATCTCATTCTATCTTCTTCCACTCTGTTCATACTCTGTTTTCTCTTCGAAAATACTCCAATCACTTCAAAATGGCAAACACTGCAAATTTCTTCACTACTGATTCTCAAACCAAACGCCCACTCTATTGAGGGATGAATACCTACAATGGAAAATTCGTATGGTTCATTTCTTGGAAGGACTTGACCAAGCACTTGTTCATTTCTTAGACGGATGTGTCATGCTCTAAGAGTTCCTTTCTTGGAAGAGGAGAAGAAGATTTTTTGTTCGTAAAATCAGACAACTTGACATCTATCCAATAATGGGAGTTAAAGATAAACCTCTTGACTATCGGTATGAGTATGTCAGAATGATCAATTACTTGAGAAAAGCTTCAAAGTATATGAAATCTGAGTCTAAGATTGTCATTGTCAAGGAAGTTCGATTGACAAAGTTTGTCAAGATTTGGTATCCTGTTTTCACTGTTCAAAGGAGGAATATGCGAGAGTATATCTTTTTTGAAGTTGATTTTCATTATCTGAACTTTGATGATCTGGTGCATATGTATCACTTGTTTAGAGACATGTTCATTTAGAAGGAGAACATTACTTATGCCTTGGAAGCGATTAAGATATTTATTCGAAGGCATATCTACTTTACGTATTGTTATGACTTTCAGTTGGGCATAGAGACGAAGCAAAAGAGTGTCAACATGCTCAAGCTTGACATGACAATTTCTGATCTTGAAGATTATCCTTTGTTTACTGTTTTAGAGCAACCAGAACTTGGAGTTTTTTATAAGAATGATAAGAATGAGAAGAGATTTTGGAGAGTCTCTAAGGTTACCAAGTATTCTGATGCAACGCTAAAAGTGGTAAGGCTACAGTTTAATAGCGGGCATTATGAAAGTGAAAGACAAAGATTTACTGAAGGTGATCACATGCCAAGGAAGGACAGTTTTGTGACAGAAAGAGTAACTGATGCTTTGGAGGACAGGATTGAGTTCAGAAAATCAATCAGAGGTTTTGAATCTTAATTCGGGATCAGAGATAACCGAGTTAGAAGATTTACAAATTGATCCCAAAGGGGGAGATTGTTGGAGATAATAGTTTGAATCAGTTTATTCTTTTTGTATTATACTTTGCTTTATACCTTGTATGAGGTCAAGGCTTGTTTGACTCATATAAATAGGTTTCCTTGTCTTTGTCTTTGTAACTCAAGTAACTCTTGTAATTTTGTACGTATTGTATCACTTGTGATTTGAGAATAAATGACATATGACTATTTCTCTCTCTACATTTTCTCTCTTGATTGATTGTTCCTGATTTGATTCTTGATTGTTTGATCTTTAGGCTTGAAATCTGGAACAACAAAAACTCAAGAGGGAACTATGTTAAATGAACACTATCAAAATTTCACCTTTAAAAACAAAAACCGCATAGGTTAAATTTTCATTAAGTAATCTTATGCATTTCAAGTTTTCGCCCTTGAGCCACAAAACAAATACAAGAAATAAGTTCTAATAAAACTTTGCCTATAAGCATTTGCAATCAAGTGATTTTGTGTATTCCAAATTTTTTTGACTCAAGTATCTTGTACGTCAATTTATAAATCAATATGTGCAATATAGCATGCCCATGCAAAACTCATAGAAAATATTGCACAACAATCGAGTTTCCAAGAATTCTTATTTAGCGACAAAATGACATGAAACAAAATTCTTAAGAAAAATTTGCATGCAAAAGTACGTACTAAAGTAGTTCCTTGCAATTTGAAACTTGAGCCAAATCTCACATACACCAAATAATTTCTCAAAACTTGTAATACAACTCATGTAGGTATTTTGTGTAAACTTGGTCAATTCATGTCAGTTTCAAAATTTAAAGCTACCCAACGGTATACTTTCAACATTCTTCAAAAGTCAACTATGGTTAATCCGACTCGACCTAAAGTCAAACTCCAAAATCGGGTCTCTTAATGACTCAAATATCTCCATTTGATCTCATCATCAAAATATTTGTGGATCGCACGAGGTAAAAGCCAACTCTTGGTCAACTCGGTCAACCTCAACTAACTTTAGTCAAACCCAAGTCTAAATATCAATGACGACCCAGAACATCAAATAATCATTTTATAAATTTATAAATCCATCTCTCCAAATTAAAGCATTCCAATAAATAAATAACTTAAATTACAACGTTTTAATCCCATTATTAAATCATGAAAACAATTTAATAAATCTCTAAGTGTTATGCTTGATAACGACTTTTAACATCGGTTTATCCTTTTTATAACTAAAGGAATCATCCGTTCCGAATTAAAGTGCCTCGTACTCTTAAAATGACACTCTAAACATGATTATTAAATCATCTATTACATCATAAATAATTTAATAATTACATCTCTCCAAATTAAAGCGTCTCAATAAATCTTAACCCAAATACGACGCATTAATCTCATTATTATTACATCATCAAAGGAATTTAATGATTTATTATAAACACTCATCCTTAGAAATTAATTAATAAATTTATATTAATATTCTAAAATAAGTTAATATATTAATTAAATAATAATTTAATTTAATATATTAATCAATTTAGAATCTAAATTAATTAATTAACAAAATCAAAAATAATTGTACTTTAATCAACTTAAGCCGAAAATAGATTAAAAAAATCCAATAAATAAACTTAATCTAAAAAACCGAACCCTTAAAACGTTAATGATTCCTTTAAAATAAATAACTTATAGCCACTAATAAAATATCTAAACTTGAGGGACTTATTTGCAACTAAAACCTTTTTATTTTTGGCCTAAATATGTCATTTAACAAGTCCAGTGGTTGAAAGTGACAAAATCCCAAACTTCATCAACTCCACCCACGGGGGTCGGTCACATGAACTGAAAGGACGGTAACTCGCCGAAAACCCGAAGAACGGTCGTTAGGCCTCATTTCCTAACCGTTTTCATTGATTGTTTTTGCAAAAACTCTAGAAAATCATTTTCCTCAACCATAGGAGCAAGAGTTAACAAAAACCGTCAAGTACTGATACCCATTTTCTCATTAAAATTTTTGGTTTTTACATAACTCGAAAAACTTAAGAAAAACTCAAAATCGGTCATTCCAAACTAAAATATGTCACATAAAGATACTAAGGTTCGTTAGAGGACTTAAAAACGAAGCTAAACATATAAAAAACACGAAATTTGTTTGGGTATTTTACCTCAAATCGTCGATAAACGGAGTTTTCGGGTAGGGACTTTCGAGCTCTGATTCTCTCTCGATTCTCAATGTTTCTCTTATTTTTCTGAACCAAAATGTTCATAGGATGGTCCTCTGTATTTATCTCCAAAACTTTTGGCATATTAGCTGACTAGATAAGCCAATAATTAGCTTCAAAAACCCTCCGTCGTTTTCAGATCTGAAACTCAAACAAAGATGTCCTTTTGCAAAACAGGTCCTCTAACTATGAGAAATCTTACATTCGCCCCCATGAACTTTCTGACATTTATGTTTGATCCCCTGCTCTCACTTCTTTCACCAACTGTACACTATTAACCCCAATTCAACATTTTAATTCGATCTTAGTTTGAGACTTACTTTTTTTTATCTATTTTTTTATCCCATTGAATTTATTTTATTTTTTTTTTCTTTATTTTATTTTTCCTTTCATAAATAATTACTTACCTTATTTTGGGTTGTCACACTCGTTTTGTTTGTTGCGGCGAGCCTTCTCAAGTGCTAGCATTGAACAGGCCTTGGGGAAGGAAGGGATCAGGGTGGTTTGTTGGATGACAGTAGCAACATTGTCGTAGTCTCGGGTGAGACCGCTAACAAGTTGAATGACAAGTCATTTATCCGAAATGAGATTTACGATGCTAGAGAGTTGATCGGCAATAGTAGGCAGAAACCTTGGGGAAGGAGTCTTGACGAATGGTGGATAGTTGGTTCTCGAGATGGACAACTCTTGTGCCTTTATTGTCTTGAAAAATATCGCGAAGTTGATCCAGGCATGCATGGCAGTGACAACGTTGTCAAGTATTGTGTGAAGGAGGTCTACGAAGATGGTACCGTATATCCATTATAGGACAATGGTGTCAAAGGCGTGACCAAAGGGCATCGATAATATCAATCGGTCAAGGGACTTTGGCATCGACGTGGTCAAGAACTTCATGAGCTTTTGCAGTGTTGCGGAAAAGAGATAACCAGGAGGTGCAATTTCCTTTTTCGAGATCAAGGACAAGGGGTACAAGATTACTTATGTTAGTGACAAAGAGGACTGAGTGGTAATTTGATTTGGGGATGGGGTTTTCAGCATTTCCTGTCATACTTTAGGAGAGGTAAGGGACTGATCAAGGTTGAGATGGTAGAAGGGAAAACAAATGAAAAATAAAACTACTGTGATGGCAGCATAGAAGAAGGCAGGAAGGAAAAAAATGGAGGTTGGAACACTAAGCTCTTGATACCATAAAAGACTTTGTAAATGGCTCCTTGAGGAGACCCATGCATTAGACTCTCTCTCTCTCTCTCTTTGTATATATATATATATATATATATATATATATATATATAAATACACAACAGATTACAAGGGATATGAGCTACAGTTAAGGGATTAAAAATGATCCTATGTTATCATAGATTGATTCACAAATATACAATTTTGTTTAACAAATCCATTTGGATTTTATACCCTATCAACTTTGTACATGACTTCAATTTAGATGTCGCTCACCAAGACATGTCCAAATACTCTTCAGTGACTTCATATGCAACTTCCCTAGAAGCTCCGCAAGTCACGACCGTCTCGATGCTCCTAGTCATGACTTCAAAGTAGCTTATTACACGTAACAAGATTAAATGTAGTTTTAGGGAATTTACAAGATTAAAATGTAGTTTTTGGAAATTTAACAAGATTAAATGTATCTAAGGGTGTGGGGTTGTTCGACGAAGTTAAAGTGTACAATCCTTTGTTCAGAAAACTTGATATGAAAACCATAAGTTGTTTCTTCATTGGTTATCCTGAGTGATCAATGGGATACCAGTTTTATTGTATGTCACATTATACCCAGATAGTAAAAACACGACATGCTGAATTTCTTGAGAATTTTGAAAATAATGAGAGTAGTAAAAATTGTGGTATGGATCTTCAAGAGGTTCGTGAAGAGGCACCTATAATACATGTGCTTGTTGCGATAATTACACCACTTGAGGATTCAAATGCTCAATCTATATCTCATAACGAAAGTACAACAAACTTAGAGACAAATATGGAAACGCCACAAAATGAAAATATTCAAGAAACTAATAATGATCATCAAGGAACTCAACATCCTTTATAGAGATCACAAAGATTTAGGCGGCCAACTGATTTTGACGATTATGTTACCTACTTAAATCTTGACTTAAGAAAATGTAGCGATGCTATATCCTATATTGATGCCATGAATAGTGCCCAATATTCTCATTAGAATGAAGCTATGATTGATGAGCTTGATTCCATGAATAAAAACGATGTTTAGGAACTTGTTGAATTACCAAAGGATGTCATACCCGTGGGATGTGGGTCTTCAAGACTAAACTAGACCCAAAACAAATTATCTAATGTTATAAGGCTCGATTGGTTGATAAAGGACATACTCAAAAGAAGGATATAGATTATCAAGAAACATTTTCACTTGTTTCTAGAAAATATTCCCAACTAATCGTGATGGCCCTCGTAGCTCATTTTGACTTAGAGTTATATCAAGTGGACGTCAATATTACTATATTTCTTAATGGAGATTTACATGAAGATGTCTATATGACCCAACCAGAAGGATTTAAGTCGAAGGGTTAAGAACATCTAGTTTGAAAATTGAAGAAGTCAATATATGGACTTAAACAACCATCATGATAGTGGTACTTAAAATTTGATGAAGTCATAAAGAAAAATGACTTTGTTAAAAAATCAAGTGGATCATTGTATATACCTGAAGATGAGTGGGAAGAATTTTGTTAGACTTGTCCTTTATGTTGATGATGTATTATTGGAAACTAATAATATTGATTTGTTTCATGAAGGATCTTGGAGAAGCCTCTTATGTAATTGGAATAGAGATCCACCATGATCGTGCCAAAGGGACATTAGGATCTTCCCAAAAGGGGTATATTGAACGTGTACTTAATCGGTACAACATGCAACATTGATCCCCTTCAATTGCTCATGTAGTTAAAGGAGATGTTTTTAGTTCTTTACAATGTCCCAAATAGAGGTAGAAAAGGAACAAATGAGACTAATATCTTATGATTCTGTAGTTGGAGGTTTGATGTATGCTCACGTTTGCACACGTCCCAATATCGTTTATGCTAGGCAGGTATCAGGCTAATCTCGACCTAGATCATTGGAAAGCTATTAAAAAGGTGTTATGATATCTTCAAGGGACTAAAAATTACAAACTAATTTATAAAAGAACGAATGATCTAAAGGTGATCGGATTTTCGGACTCAAACTTCGCAAAATGCAAAGATAATAAAATGTTGACTTCGAGATATATTTTTATCTGTCAGGTGGGCCTTTTTCATGGAGGAGACATAAGCAACAATTGACGACAACCTCAACTATGATAGCAGAGTATGTTGCAGCTTATAATACGACGTGCCATGGAGTGCTATTAAGGAATCTTATAGGACTCAAAATTGTGAACTCCATATCGAGGCCATTGAATATATATATATATATATATATATATATATATATATATATATATATTGCGATAATTCTTCCGCCGTAAGCTTTTCGAACAATAATAGTTCAAGTGGGGCTCAATTATATCTTGATAGAAAGTACTTATTTGTATGAGAATGAGTAGAAGGAACATCCTCTTTATCTAGCATATTAGCACTCAAAGTATTAGCGGATCCAATGACGAAAAGTCTTCCACCCAAAGTATTTCAAGAAGATATAGTCAATATGGGTTTAAGACAAGATCTTGTATAATTTATTTTTGCATATTGCTTTACTACAATTCATGTTCCTAAGAGAAGTACTAAACTATAATTTCCTCGTATGCTATTTAAAGGCTGTTTGTAATTATGAGTTGTGTGCACTTATGTTAATTTGTAGACAAATGTATGATTGTTTACTATATTTATGTATTGGTTATTTTGGTTTAATATAATCTTGATGCTTTGTATAAATGCGTTAGTATGATTGATGGGGTTCCCATGTCAATAATGACATGTATGACTGTATCTTTTTGCTATGGTGTAAAGACTAAGTATCATGAGTATGAACTCATTTGAACTTCTGATAAACCTCATCATAAATGGTCATTAGATCAAGTGAGAGAATGTTGGAATTCCTACTTTAATGTGTCATTAGAACCATTTATATAATAAATAATGGGGTTTTGATATATATTTATGGTTTGTATCAACAATTATGCCATCATGACAAAATTGGTACCCAAGCTGACCAAAATGGTTACTTGACGAAAGTAACCGTCAATAGTCAAACTTGTTTCTCACTAGATGCTTCAAAATGTATGGACGCCTTTATGGAGACGGCTTCTTCATCTCCAAAAACGCCATAATTTATCCTATCAATCTATCCATCAAGAAGAAAGCATCATAACAAGAATAAACAAATCTCGAATCACACTACAACAACGGCCTCCTCATCTTCGGTGAACAATCCAATCAAGATTAGATTTCCATGTAAGTTTTATGTTATCAAATCAATTGTTTTTGATAAAATTGATTGATGATCATGAAACCGAATCTTCTTATATGTTTAAAATTGATTGATGATCATGCGACCGAATCTTCTTATATGTTTAAAATTGATTGATGATCATGAGACCAAATCTTCTTCGTCAATATTGACTGGTCGAGGACTTTGGCATTAATGTGGTCAACACGTCATGAGCTTTTGTGGTGTTGCGGAAAAGAGATGACCAAGAAGTATGGTGTTCTTTTTCGAGATCAAGGACATGGGGTACGAGATTATGTATGTTAGTGATAGAGAGGGCTAAGTGGTAATTTGATATGGGGATGGAGTTTTCAACGTTTCCTGTCATACTTTAGGAGAGGTGAGGGACTGATCAAGGTTGCGATGGTAGAAGGTGAAAAAATGAAAAATAAAACTATTGTCATGGCAGCGTAAAAGGTAGGAAGGAAAATAAAATTGGAGGTTGGAACACTAAGCTCTTGATACCATAAAAGACTTTGTGAATGGCTCCTTGAGGAGACCCACACATTAGTCTCTCTCTCTCTCTCTGTATATATATATATGGTTGGGTTCCGCTGAGAAGTTGAGGTTAATATGAAAAGCGTGAGAAGTGGCTATTAACCGTTGGATGAAACGGACGCACATTAGGATGAGATGCACCAACATAAGATGCATCAAGATGCATCAGATCAATTCCCTTCTAAGGCGCATTTCATGGGAGGGCATGAGACTAAAAATGATCAACAATTCAGATCCACTTCTCACGCTTCCCACGTTAACATCAACTTCTCACACGATCCTTCACCTATATATATATATATATATACACACACACAAGAAATTAATGGATATTAGCTACAATTAAGGGATTACAAATGATCCTATGCTATCATAAATGGATTCAGAAGTATACAATTTTGTTTTACAAATGCTTCAGGATTTTAAACGCTATCAACTTTGTACATGACTTTAATTTAGATGTCGCTCACCAAGTCCTGTCAAAGTACTCTTCAATGACTTCATATGCAACTTCCCAACTAGCTTATCAAGTCACACCGGTCTCCATGCTCCTATTCATGATTTCGAATAAGCTTATGACACGTAACAAGATTAAATGGGGACATTTACGTTATATACCCTATATAATAAAACTAAATGTAGTTTTAGGGAATTTATGTTATAATCCCTATATAAGATATACATCTTCTCTCTTCCTTTACTCCACACACATAGAAATAGCCTTTCCATTGTTAAATCTCTTCTTATAATCTTGTACAAAATTGATTATCTTTTCTTATAATCTTGTACAAATTGATTATCTTTTCTTATAATCTTGTACAAATTGATTATCTTTTCTTATAATCTTGTACAAGATTGATTATAACAGACTTCTTAATGGCCTATTTCGCTCATAATTTCTTCTGGATTTGGGTTTTCACATAAATCATCGCCATTTTATTTTGTTGTTTAGTTCATTAATTACTTGCATGTTTGATTGATTCTATAAATAGATCCTAGCATACCATGTGTTCCTTAATGTGTATGCTTCAGTTTTGTTATTGTGTTGGTAAAGATTGTGTTCTTAACTTTGGCTTCATCAAGATGGACCAACAGTTTTATCAAGTCTTTTGAGTCTGGAGTAGAGATGAATAATATAGCAATTCGCCAAAAACGATCTAAAAACACTTAGCTCCATTGTTATAAGTCTAGAAGGATTGCAATCTTTATTGTTGTATTTTGCAATTATATCTACTACATAATGAAATAAGTAAAAGTTATCAAAAGTTTGCTAGCTAAACTTAAGGTATTCAAATGAATACGTGTTACTTATAATTATGATTCACCATACAAACTAGAGAGAATTAACTAGATATCAATGCACAATCGATCTGAAACTTGGCGCATTGTTGGCCTCTCAAGTGGGTTGGAATTCAAACATGCTTTAGAGAGAAGCATAACTGACTTAACTTGTTTCTCAACTTGTGAGGACGATGGAGGTGGTATGCGACTATCTCCCAGCAACAGAAAATCGTCAGAAAATGTTGGAAAAGATGTTATGAGTTATCCAGGATGCTTTCCCATGATCACTTTAATAACTCCAAAACTATATACATCGTATTTCTCGGTTGCCACCATCGTATATGCAAGCTCTACATGCATGGAAAATTTAACATCAGAGATTAAAAATATATATTATATTAACCCCCCAAAAAATTCTAACATATACAAATTCATATAAAACTTGGGAAGATTTAAGACAAATGTTATAATATAACAAAATCAATTTTATAGGACATGATATTATGTCTAAGTTTCCTGATTGACTATACTTAAGTTTATAGCACTAAAAAATTATGTGTTAAATACTTATGTGTAAAAATGTTACAATAAGTTCATATGGCCTTTTTGGATGTTCCAACAAGTTGTTTCCTGGATATTTATGAAATAATGTGTCCTAATAACTTTTTTAAGACACTTTTAAGAAGTATCCTATAAACGCAATTTTTATATGATACTTTTTCAAATAATATTGTGAAAAAATATATATGACACTTTCTTAATTTGGAAATTATCCTAAATTATTGTTAAGCACCCTATATATAAACTTATTTAATGTTTTTTAATCGAAGCATATATAAATGTTTGGTCCTATAAATTTAAATCCAGTAAAAGCATTTTTACATTTTAAGCCTTCTATAAACTCGATTTTGTTGTAGTGTAAAATTAGATTAGAAGATTACCTGGTGCGATATAACCGTAGGTGCCTGCAACTGCGGTCCAGTTGGATGAGTCCATCTTCAAAAGCTTGGCAGTGCCAAAATCCGAAATTTGTTCCTCATAATCAGAATCCAGAAGAATGTTTCCACTAGAGATGTCTCGATGAACTATAGGTGGTGAGCAATCGTGGTGCATATAAGCTGTCAGATCGAAATTCTAAACAATAATTTAATTAAACACTCAGAAGCTATGTTAAAGAAGTTTGTGGAATAACACTTTAACAGTAAATCAATGAAACGGTATATGGATCAAATCACAAGTTATATTGAATTAACTTAATGATTACAACCACAGCCTCAATCTGTTGAACAAGCTCAACAGACGTTCAATACTTCTCTAAAGAAAGGATTTCTAAGAATCTTGAGGCTAATTCTCTATTGAACACAAACAATACGTATTCTTTGTATATTCTGTCAAAAAAAACTATATCTCTATGCTAAGACTTCTAGACTATATATATACAAATCAGATTACAAGATAAATATGAAAATAATATTGATCTTCAGCATCATCCAGTCCATAATTATCTTCAATCTCCTTGACTTTCGCTTTAAGCAATCAATCCGTCTTTATCTTCATAAGTAGCATTAATCTTCATGCTCAGCAGTACTAACCATGCTTGCAGTAGTAATTTTTCAAGCAGTACTAACTACTAGCATTTTTAACTTTCAAGCAGTATTAATACCTCTACAGTAGTAATCCTACAAGCAGTAGTAATACCTTTGAATAGCAGTACTAAAGTCTTCAACAGTAGTAACCAACAAGACTTACCAGTAGTATCCATCCTTAGCACATTTCAGACCCAACAATCTCCACCTAACTTAACTTTTCAAAATGAGAAGTTAAGTTCTTCAAAATGTGGTCTTCATGATGCTTTCAAAATAACTTCTCCATTTCCCAGATTAGGATCCAGACCTAGACTTTGATTGATTGTTCTTCTGATAACAATTCTAGCCATTTCTGAACCTTTGGCACATACCAGCTTGCCTTTAAGCATCCCTTGCAGCTTTGCTTTGTTGTGGTCATATACCTTATCCACCAAGTAGTATTCATGGAAACTTTTGTCAATTTTAATGACATAGACTCCAGATCTTTCAAAGAGCATCCAGTTGTCAATACTTTTAAAACAATTCTCATGATGCACATCTTTGATAATATGTTCAACCTTAACAGGATCAAACATCATGCATAAGTACTCTATGGCCATCTTTATTAGACTCATCCCAGCTCCTTTCAATACTTCACCATGTAAGTTTAACCCAACTTTGTACATTTCTTCTAGATCAGCTCTGGTACGGCTTCTGATTATCTTTCCCCAAGTTGAATATACTTCATATTTGTCACCCATTCTCTTTATTCTGAAGTATTATGTTCTTTTATCCAAGAGTGTATCCCAATGAATGATTTCAGGAGCATTCACTGAAATAGGATCAACCTTCAGAGGTTCTTCATCTGTCACTGTCATGTACAAATCAAACTGCTCAGGTTGTCTTGGTTGTACTGGACTCTTCTCTTGATTTTCAACCTGCTCAGCTTGTTTCTGCTGCTCTACATGAGGTGCAGCAATAGGTCTTGATGATTTGGCTTCCATGCTTTCACTTTCCTTCTCTTTCTCAACTTCCTCAATCCTTGGCCTTTTTGCCTGTTTCTTTGAAGCAATAGACTTCATTCTCTTGACAGCTCTGATCTTCTGGGCTAGTGTTTCTTCTTTCTTGACTTCTGCCCTTTCTTTTGTAGGAGTACCTTCTTCACTGTCAGGGAAAGGTTGTTGAATGTTCAGGTCATGCCTTTCTTTCATCTTCGTTTCAAACTCAACCCTTTGACTGAAGTCTCCTTGAAGCTTGGCCATCTCCTTCTTGTACAAATCTTCTATTCTACCAAAAGGCATTTTGGTAAACATCCCTTCAGGGACTCCAATAGACCCTTTCAGGAAGTTTATCATCTTTCTCCTTTCCTGTGCAGCCAGAAAGGTCTTAGAAGGTTGTCTTTGTCTTGTCTTTGATGGCTGCCTTTGCCTACATACTTTCATGGTAACTTTCTTAGCATCAAGCTTTAAACTTTTCTGATATTCTTCATTGAGCTTTGTAGCCAAATCTAATGCCATCTTTCTATCTTTGGCAATTTGGGTCTCTTCCTCCTTTTCAAGCTCTTCTTGCAACTTCTTAGCTAACTCTTCATCCAGTTCTATTTGTGAGGATTTCATAGGTTCATTCACTTTTTCTTTCCCTTTCTTTTTGACCTCTGCCTCACTGATCTTCTTCTTTTTCTGTTCTGAGCCTCCTTCATTTATCACCACTCCCTTAGCCTTTTGAGTGGCCTTAGGAGTGTCATTCTTTGCTTTGACCAAAGTTTCAGAAATCTCAATCTCTTCCACAGACATACCAGTTTCTGTTGCTGCTTGCTTTGTTTTTACTGCTGTCTGTTGTAGTTGTTTCTACTGCAGGTTCAGTGGTTACTGTTGCCTTTACATTTTCTGCTGCTGTTTCTACTGCAGGTTCAGTGGTTACTGTTGCCTTTACATTTTCTGCTGCTGTTTCTGCTGCTGACTGAGTTTCTGCTGCTTTCACAGTTTCCTTCTCACCCTTCTTTTCAAATTCAGCATCAAACTCCCCCTCAAACTGAGATTCCCTAGCATCTGAACTCTTCCCCTTTTTGGAAGCATCATGTGCACTTCCTCTTCTCTTTAAGACAAACTGGGTTCTCTTCTTTTTGTGCACTAGTTTCAACACCAGCTTCTTGAGATGGGCTATCTGCTCCTGTTGAGAGATTATCACCTTTTGCATTGCCTTTATCTCTGAATCCTGTCTGAATACATACAGGTTGACATTGTCGATTGTTTCCATCAATTCATCATAGTTATATATGTCCTCACCTCCTTTAGGTGTGTTGACCACCCTTGAAGGATCCTTGGATCTTTTAGTAGAGGTCTTCTGCCTAGCAGAAGCACCTGCTACTCCCTTGGTTTCTTGGCACCTGGGACCCTTAGATGATTTCTCATCTAAAGTTGCCGTGGGGAAGGTCTTAGAGATGTTCACACTGTCCTGATCCACACCTTGTGCAGAATCAGTAGTGTGAGCCTTACTGCCCACATGCTCTTCCTTCACCCTAGAGAGCACCTTCTTAGAGTTGGAAAACACCCTTATGGTTTCCCTTTGGATATTCTCTAATGAAGAATGCTCCATTAGAGAGCTTGCAGGCTGTTAGGGTGAAGATACAGGAAGGGAAGGAACCTTCTGTACCTTTTTCCTTATATATGTTTTGGTGATGGGGGAAATTAGCTTCACAGTAGGGATCTGAGGAGGATCATTAGAAAAGAATGGTGTGGGTAGGTCATCAGTGGGTTGGTCAGATTTGGGCTTTGACCCTGATGCCTCACCATGGGAATGAGACACACCCATCATTGTAGAGAACAATGGAGTGTCTTGTCCAGAAAAGTCCTTACTAGGCCTTTTCATGTTAGAGAACAACTTCCCTTTGGGAGGTTTAGGTACATACACCTCTTGAAAAGAGGGTAAATCCGTCAATTCTTTTTAAGTACTTCTTGTAAAAACCTTCGATACATATAAAATCTCTTTGTTTTGGTTTTGGTATCCAGGTTTGATAGTAAATCATTTAAAATCATTTGTGAACAATTAAACTTTCTGGAGGTTGCTAAGCAGACCAGAGCATAAGCTATGGTACTGCTGAACTCACTCCATCCAGTTGTTTTACGGGAAATACAATGCTGAAGGGTGTGAACAAAAAATCTCCACTGAGGTGAAAATTTGCTCTTAAAGAACTTAAAGACCTCAGTGGGACCTTCATACCCCATACAACAAATTTCAAGAAATAGGTCTTCCTTTGGGAGAGAAAATATACCTGTGGCATTATCTAGACGTAGATGAGTGCGAATGCATCCTTCTGTGATTGTGATGGATTTATCACAGACCCTCGATTGGATGACCTGATTGCCATTGATAGTCTGAACGGAGGCATTAGTCCAGAATTGACGCAGATGTTCCACATAGATTGTGGGATTGACTGTGAGTGCATAGGCAATGTGGAATGCTTTCAGGAAATCTACAATTTCTTCAAAACCCACTGCTTGTTTGGGTTTCTGCAGCATTGCAAGTTCATTGTGATCGTCCACAAATTCCAGTTCTACCATCGTTCTTGGAATCGAAGCAATACTAGGGTTTATGCACTGGAAAGCAAGAATTCGATAGAGAGAGAGAGAAAGAACACTCGTAGGAAATTCAAAGATCCGTTTGGATTTTGGCGGTCAGAGAGGGTATTTATAGGTGAAGGGTTTCAGTTAGAAGCAGTACTAAGTACCTTAGCAGCATTAACAATCCCACAGTACTAACCCATATAACCAGTAGTAACACATACCAGCAACATTAACACAAACTAGCAGTATTAACACAGACTAGCAGTAGTAACACACACCAGCAGTATTAACACATACCAGCAGTATTAACAATGTTTGGCAGTAGAAATAAGGTAAGCAACAGTAACTTTGCACTGGCAGTATAATCCACCAAACAGTATTAACCACACTTAACCATATTTGAAATGTCAGTAGGATTAATAGTGAGAACAGTATTAACTTAACAAGAGGTACTAAGTTTCTAATTAGTAAGGTAATCTGAAAAACTTAAACACACATAGTTAGCAGCACCATGCACAATACAATATGAGAAAGTAAGCAGGAAGGAATCTATAGAGAAATGGTACATAAAGAAAATCAAAAGAGGCTTATTCAGTGTTTATCATGCCTACACTTGTGACCAAGATTGTGAATCTGCCCACATCAAAAGCTTTGGTGAATAGATCAGCAAATTGGTTACTTGTGTGTACTTTCAAAACCTGAATTAACTTCTTTTCATTGCAATCTCTAATAAAATGATACCTAATTTTTATATGCTTGGTTTTAGAGTGCTTGACTGGATTGTTAACAATGCTTATAGCATTGTTGTTATCAATGAAGATTGGAGTGTGAAGAAAAATAACACCATAATCCAACATTTGATTCTGAATCCATAGCACTTGTGAGCAGCAGCTTACAGCAGCTATATACTCTGCTTCCGTTGTAGAGGTGGACACTGTGGTTTGCTTTTTATACTGCCATGAAACTAGTCTTGCACCCAAAAACTGACATCCTCCTAATGTAGAGTTTCTATCCAAGTTTGCACCACCCAAATCACTATCAGAATATGCAAGTAGATCAAATGGTGAGTCATGAGAATACCAAAGACCCAACCTAGGTTGTCCTTTGAGATATCTGAATATTCTCTTGACTGCTTGAAAATGAGATTGCTTAGGTCTTACTTGAAATCTGGCACACACACAGACAAAAAACATAATATCTGGCCTTGAAGCTGTTAGATACATGAGGGAGGCTATCATAGATCTATAATGATGAGCATCTACATCCTCCCCCTCAAGATCTGCAGTGATCTGTTTGTGTGTTTCCATAGGTGTATTTGCAGGCTTTGAATCTGAAAATCCAAACTTTGTAAGTATATCCTGCACATACTTGGATTGGCTGATGAAGATACCATCTTTCTTCTGTTTAACCTGTAGCCCAAGGAAGAATGTAAGTTCACCCATAGAGCTCATCTTGAATCTTTTGTGCATCAGCTCCTCAAACTCCTTGCACATATAATCTTTTGTGGATCCAAAGATGATGTCATCCACATAGATTTGCACAAGCAGGATGTCCTTCTTCTTCCTTTTGATGAACAGAGTCTTGTCAATTATTCCCCTTTCAAAACCATTTTCCAAGAGATAGGTAGACAGAGTGTCATACCATGCTCTTGGTGCTTGATGTAGCCCATAGAGTGCCTTCTTTAGTTTGTATACTTTATCAGGAAAGGTAGGATTCTCAAACCCTGGAGGCTGACAAACATACACTTCCTCATCAATTTTCCCATATAGAAATGCACTCTTGACATCCATCTGAAATACTCTAAACTGCATGAAAGAAGCATAGGCTAGAAACAGCCTAATTGCCTCAATTCTGGCTACTGGTGCAAATACTTCTTCATAATCTATCCCTCTTCTTGTGTATACCCTTGTGCCACAAGCCTGGCCTTATTCTTTATCACAATTCCTCTCTCATCTTTCTTATTCCTGAAAACCCATTTAGTACCAATTGCCCTTTGTCCTTGTGGAAGATCAACCAAATCCCACACATTTTGCAGCTCAAACTGCAGCAGCTCCTCTTGCATTGCTTCTATCCAGCTTGGTTCTTTCATTGCATCATGGCCTTCTTGGGTTCAATCTGAGATAGAAAACAAGATAACAACCCTGACTGCAAGTCTTTCAATCCTCCTATCTTACTTTGATGCCTTGTGATCCTAGGAGAATTGATGTCACCAATCACCAAATGAGGAGGATGATTTTTCTGAGTTCTTGTTTGATGTGCAGCCTCCTCATTGATATTTGCATCCAGATTAGAGTCATTCTTCTCAGGAGTGCTTCCACCAAATACTGAAGAATTTTCTTCATCAGTATCATCTTCTGACAGTATGGGCATCTCAGGACCTGTGTTTCTTGAATGATTAGCATCCTCTTTATCCCTCTTATTCTCTTCATCACCTTTATCCTCTTCATTCTGTTCTGGTTCAGACTCCTCTTTTTCTGAATCATCCTTCTGTTCTTGTTGACAAAAGTCAACAGAATCAACTGTAGGTATAGGAAACAGCACAAACTCTGGTTTATGTGCTTGTTTCTCTTCTGAACTTGTTCCTGCAATTTGTACATCACTAAAACCCAAAGAGTTAGTTAGTGAATCAATGTCAAACAGCCAATCAGGACCTGCACCAATTGGATTTGGTGTGTTCTCACTGCATTTGACATTGTCACTTTCCTCTATAATCCTTGAAGAACTATTGAAAACTCTATATGCCTTACTCTGAGAGGAGTATCCAACAAGGAATTCATCCTCAGCTTTGCTTTCAAACTTGCCTCAATGAGATTTGGTATTGAGGATTGTACAAGGACACCCAAAAGGTTTGAAAAATCAAATAAATGGTTTCTTCTTTTTGAAAAGTTCATAAGGTGTTTTTCCTTGGTATTTGACTACTAGATCTCTGTTTTGGACATAACAAACAGTATTAACTGCTTCTGCCCAAAAGGTAATTGGTAATTTTGAATCTGCCAACAGAGATCTAGCAGCCTCAATCAATGTCCTATTTCTCCTCTCAGCAACACCATTCTGTTGAGGAGTTCTAGGAGCACTGAATTTTCTCTCAATACCTTTAGTCTCACAAAAGTTGTTTAAGTCACTGTTTTTAAATTCAGTTCCATTATCAGATCTGATGACTTTAACTCTTAGATTTGTTTGGTTTTCAACCCTAAAAACAAAGGATTTGATCAGTCCACTTGTCTCATCCTTAGTCCTTAGAAAATGTACCCAAGTGAATCTAGAGAAGTCATCAACAATGACTAAGCAGTAGGATTTCTTACCAATACTCATCACATTTGTAGGACCAAAGAGATCCATATGCAATAACTGAAGAGGTGAAGATATTGAGTTTATTTCTTTGGACTTATGACAAGTTTTGTGTTGCTTGCCTTTAAGACATGCAACACAATGATCATCACATGAAAATACTTTTTTAGGCAAACCTCTTACAAGGTTGTTTTTCACAAGATTGTTCATAGTTTTAAAGTTCATGTGACACATCCTTCTGTGCCAAAGAGATGATTCATCTAAAGAAGCTTTTGAAAACAGGCAGTTTAGTGATGAATCAGATGAAACACTCTCTAAGTCCAAACAATAAACATTGTCCTTTCTAGGAGTTCTAAGTAGTATCATATTTTCATCAACTACCTTGAATCCTGGAGCAAGGATAATACATTCATTATCATTAAATAATATATTATGTTTCTTGTCACAGACCTGTGATACACTTAACATGTTGTATCTCAATTGCTCAACATAGTACACATCTTCAAATGACATCTTACCTTTTGATACCATACCTTTACCACTTATTTTACCTCCTGCTGGATTGTCACCAAAAGCAACACGTCCTCCATCAAACCTTTTGAAATTTTGAAGGCAGGACATTTTACCTGTCATATGCCTAGAGCAACCACTATCTATATGCCAAATGCTCTTCCCCTTGAGTTGTTGGTTACCCAGCACATAAGATAAAACGGTTAGTTTCTTGAGGGAACCCAAGCCAAAGTGGTCTTGGGTTGCCCTTTCTCATCAACATACTCATATTCATTAAGCTTAGTCTTGATGAGTTGATCAGAGTTAGGAATTTCATGGCTGGAATACTTTGTCTTAATTATAGGCTTGGCAGTATTAACACTGGTAGCAATACTATCCTTGTTAGCAGTATTAATTTGGTCAGCAGCACTAACTTTGTTAGTAGTACTAACCTCATTAGCAGTACTAATTTGGTCAGCAGTACTAACTCTAGTAGCAGTACTAACTTTATTAACAGTACTAACTTGGTCAGCAGTAGTATTGCTATCAGTAGCATTATTTCTGTTAGCAGTACTGTTTGAGGTAGCAGTACTAACAGGTTTAATTTCTTTTGGGACCCAAATTAAGACACGTTCGTTTGCTTTCTTATTCTTTGTGTTACTCCTTGATTTGCTTGGAGTATTTTCTTTTGCTTTAACAAACTTATTCTAAATATGAGATTTTGCAATACCAGTTTTCACTGGTGTTGTTCTCACATTCTCAGCCATGTGGTTCCTTGATCTTCTTGATTGCTTCCTATAACCAACATAATTTTGATGTTGTCTTTGAAAAGTAAATCTTTGGTTAATAGGATTGAAATAACAGTGTTTGGCTAGATGATTCAACTTGCCACAAATAAAACAAGGCTTTGGTCTATTGACTTTGCTTAGATCAATTCCCTGTTTTTGAGCCCACTAGTTATTTATGTTTCTCTGATTTCCCCTTATTTTATCATGTTGATGGGGCTTGATCTGTTGACAAGTACAGGGATTTACAACAGTAGTTTGCATAAAGTGATATCCCTGTACCTTTTCCTTTCCTTTCCTAGAGGTCTCATCTTTCTCACTCTTAACAGTCTCTTCCCCAGTCTTAAACTTCTCTACTTTGTCACTCTTGACAAATGGTTTATCTCCCCTCTCATTTGTCAGAATATGGTTTTCTAGGGAAATTTCTTTCTGGTCTACCTTGTTCTCTTCTTCAGATTCTGCCTCAACCACTACAGAGTTTAAAGGATCTACTTCTGTGGCTCCTTCAGATAAGTCATTCTTATCCTGCCTTTCTAAGAGGTCTGAAGTGGGTGGAATATAGTTGTTGATGTAAGGTGGAGGGGTGTTATTATATCCTATACCTCTCTTCAGTTTGTCATGAACTTGAGATTTGAGTAAAGTATCCATTGCTTTAGAGGCATTGGAAAATTTCTCAATGTCTAGTTTGGCCTTCTCAAATTCACTTCTGACTTTCTCACATTCTTCTCTAGCCTTCTCTAGCTTAATCTATAATTCCTTCTTCTCCCACTTCCAATAATTTTGATCATATGAATGTTGAAGTTCATTATCCTGATATGCCTTAATTTGTTCTTCAAAATTCACAATGATCAAATTGGACTCTCTCCTATGTTTCTCCAGTCTTTTAAGGTCATCACACATGCTCTGGTTGTGATCCCTGTACTTCTTAACAGTTTCAAGACAGGCTTGAGAGCAAAATGTAGTTTTTACCTCTGTGGGGATTGTTGTGTTTGTAGATTCTGAGATCTCAGCCATCAATGCTTGATTCTGGATTGCCTCATCTGCTTGGTCACTCAAGTCAAATCCCATTCCATCTTGTGAGACAAGTGCTTGAGATGAATTCTTGTTGCTTCCATGCTGTTGAGACATTCCTCCTCTACATTCCCTTGCAAAGTGTCCCAGCTTGTGACACTTGTAGCATTCCACCTTGGATTTTTCAAATCCAGCACCATCTTCTCTTTTCATGGCAAAATTGTTTCTTCCAGTCCTTTTAATGAACTTTTGATTCTCATGGTGAGCATTGCCATTTGCCACTTGATGTCCATCTCTTCAAGATCATCAACATTGATCTGCTCCAGATCATCATTAATGATAGAAGTTTTGGCATGGCTAGCAAGGAAGGCTTCCAAAACAGAATCATTGAGACCATCTTGTTTTGATCCATAAGCAGCACTAACCGGTTTTGTATTAGCAATAGAATCAGTAGTAGATGATAGGAGTGAAACATTATGAGAGTATCCAGATGGCTTCTTCTTAGATTCAACCTCTGCTTCAAACACCCTGAGATCATTGTAGAGATCATCAAGTTCCTTGTCCTCCAGATTATCATTCTGCCTGAATGATACTGTATACATCACCCATTCTTCACCAAGAGATCTTAGAAACTTTCTGTTGACATCATCCTGGTCCATCTTGACACCAACAGTGGCCAATTCTCCAATCAACTTGTTGAATCTATCAAAAGTTTGAGTCATAGACTCATTCTTTGTAGACATAAAGTTTTCATATTGTTGCTTGAGAATAGCTTTTTGATTTCTCTTAGTGCTTTTAGTACCTGAAAATCTCTTCTCCAACGCAGTCCACAAGATTCTGGCATCAGTACAGTTGCAAAACTGATGTTGGTATTCATTAGGATTAGCCAAGGGCAGAGTGCTCAAGGCCTTCATCTCAGTCTGCCTCATCTTTCTTTCTTCATCGGTCTTTGGTGGATGTCTTTTTCCATCTGCTCCCATCTCTCCTTCATTGGAGGGACCATTTTCAATGATATCCCACATTGAGTAATCTGTAAGAAGGGTATATTGCCTGATCCTGATTTTCCACATGTCAAACTCATTGGGTTTGAGCATGGGAACCTTTGAAACAAGAACACTGTCATGTGATCCGTCCATGATGATTATAGCTTTATGAGTTCCTTTGCTCTGATACCACTTGTCAAGATCAAAATTCTAAACAAGAATTTAATTAAACACTCAAAAGCTATGTTAAAGAAGTTTGCGGAATAACACTTTAACAGTAAATCAATGAAACAGTATATGGATCAAATCACAAGTTATATTGAATTAACTTAATGATTACAACCACAGCCTCAATCTGTTGAACAAGCTCAACAGACGTTCAATACTTCCCTAAAAAAATGATTTCTAAGAATCTTGAGGCTAATTCTCTCTTGAACACAAACAATACGTATTCTCTGTTATTCTGTCAAAAAAACTATATCTCTATGGTAAGACTTCTAGACTATATATATACAAATCAGATTACAAGATAAATATGAAAATAATATTGATCTTCAGCATCCAGTCCATAATTATCTTCAATCTCCTTGACTTTCACTTTAAGCAATAAATCCGTCTTTATCTTCATAAGCAACATTAATCTTCATCCTTAGCAGTACTAACCATGCTTGCACTAGTAATTCTTCAAGCAGTACTAACTACTAACAGTATTAACTTTCAAACAGTATTAATACCTCTAGCAGTAGTAATCCTACATTCAAACAATAAATCCTTCTTGACACCAACAGTGGCCAATTCTCCAATCAACTTGTTGAATCTATCAAAAGTTTGAGTCATAGACTCATTCTTTGTAGACATAAAGTTTTCATATTTTTGCTTGAGAATAGCTTTTTGATTTCTCTTAGTGCTTTTAGTACCTGAAAATCTCTTCTCCAACGCAGTCCACAAGATTCTGGCATCAGTACAGTTGCAAAACTGATGTTGGTATTCATTAGGATTAGCCAAGGGCAGAGTGCTCAAGGCCTTCATCTCAGTCTGCCTCATCTTTCTTTCTTCATCAGTCTTTGGTGGAGGTCTTTTTCCATCTGCTCCCATCTCTCCTTCATTGGAGGGACCATTCTCAATGATATCCCACATTGAGTAATCTGTAAGAAGGGTATATTGCCTGATCCTGATTTTCCACATGTCAAACTCATTGGGTTTGAGCATGGGAACCTTTGAAACAATAACACTGTCATGTGATCCGTCCATGATGATTATAGCTTTCTGAGTTCCTTTGCTCTGATACCACTTGTCAGGATCAAAATTCTAAACAAGAATTTAATTAAACACTCAGAAGCTATGTTAAAGAAGTTTGCGGAATAACACTTTAACAGTAAATCAATGAAACAGTATATGGATCAAATCACAAGTTATATTGAATTAACTTAATGATTACAACCACAGCCTCAATCTGTTGAACAAGCTCAACAGACGTTCAATACTTCTCTAAAAAATGATTTCTAAGAATCTTGAGGCTAATTCTCTCTTGAACACAAACAATACGTATTCTCTGTATATTCTGTCAAAAAAACTATATCTCTATGGTAAGACTTCTAGACTATATATATACAAATCAGATTACAAGATAAATATGAAAATAATATTGATCTTCAGCATCCAGTCCATAATTATCTTCAATCTCCTTGATTTTCACTTTAAGCAATAAATCCGTCTTTATCTTCATAAGCAACATTAATCTTCATCCTTAGCAGTACTAACCATGCTTGCACTAGTAATTCTTCAAGCAGTACTAACTACTAACAGTATTAACTTTCAAACAGTATTAATACCTCTAGCAGTAGTAATCCTACAAGCAGTAGTAATATCTTTGAATAGCAGTACTAAAGTCTTCAACATTAGTAACCAGCAAGACTTAACAGTAGTATCCATCCTTAGTACATGGTCAACTAACTAATTTTGTTAAGTGGAGGGACCATGGATGTTATGAAAATAAAAAGTTAAGAACCATCAGTGTAGATAGTTTGTTTTAGGACCAAATCCAAATTTTAAACAGACCACAGGACCTGTGTAATTCATTCTTAAAAAAATTATTTATCTTAATGAACAAATTTTAGTACGTAACTATCACATGTTAACCATACTTCACTTCCAATACGTTGTTTCCATATTTCAATATCCAACTTAAAAGATACGTGAACTTTTTTTTGATTTTTTACACTTGAGAATTTCTAATACAAAAGTCATTTTGTCAATTTAATAGTTTATTGAAATAAAATATCATTTATATGTACTTTAATTTAATAAATTTGATTTGTGATTGGATATATAGAATACTTTTATTAAAAAGAATTAAAAAAAGGTGAATCATAATAAGTTTTAGAGTGAATTATATTTTTGTTCAATATAGTTTGCCTAAAGATTGATCAACTAACGGTGTTAAATCTAAGGATCTTGAGTATTATGAAATTTAAAAGTCATGAACAATCAATGTAGATAATTTGTTTTAAGGACCAAATCCAAAATTTCAACAAACCACTAATATAATTCACTCTTAAAGAAATAATAAGAAATACCTTGACTTAACAAAAAAAATTACTCACACAGTTCACTTGATGATGACGACTCGCTGGTTGAAATACTTTCACAAAGAGTAACTTCACTTGTATATTTTTAGCACTAGCATATATTCAACTTTTTGGCAATATAAATACACTAGTATTTATAAAAGTTATTCTCTAAATGCGGCCACCCACAAATAAAAATACAATATAATACTTCAAAATTAACTTTTATTAAGAAATCCCCATCATTTGTCATATCAACAAATAATATTGACTTGTATGACACGTAATTTGTTATTTTAGTATATTTAGTAACATATTAAAGGTTAAACAGCTCTTCCACGTAAATGGTCACTAGATCAAGTGAGAGAATATTGGAATTCCTACTTTATTGTGGCCTTAGGACCATTTATATAATAAATAATGGGTTATTGATATATTTATGGTTTGTATCAACAATTATTCCATCATGACAAAATTGGTACCCAAGCTGACCAAAATGGTTACTTGATGAAAGTAACTGTCAATGGTCAAATTTGTTTCTCACTAGATGCTTCAAAATATATGGATGCCTTTATGGAGACGGCTTCTTCATCTCCAAAAACACCATAATTTCTCCTATCAATCTATCCATCAAGAAGAAAGCATCATATCGAGAATAAAGGAATCTCGAATCACACTACAACAATGGCTTCCTCATCGTCGGTGAACAATCCAATCAAGATTAGATTTCCATGTAAATTTTATGTTGTCAAATCTTTGATTTTGATAAAATTGATTGATGATCATGAAACCGAATCTTCTTATATGTTTAAAATTGATTGATGATCATGAGACCGAATCTTCTTATATGTTTAAAATTGATTGATGATCATGAGACCAAATCTTCTTCGTCAATATCGACCGGTCGAGGACTTTGGCATTAATGTGGTCAAGCACGTCATGAGCTTTTGCGGTGTTGCAGGAAAGAGATGACGAAGAAGTATAGTGTTCTTTTTTGAGATCAAGGACAAGGGGTACAAGATTATGTATGTTAGTGATAGAGATTAGGCTAAAGCCTAGTGAGATCAAACGTTTGCATTGGAATAAACAATAATAAGTGTAAGTAAAAGAACGAATTTATAATACTAATAATAATGCTCACTAACATAAACAGACACCTCTTTGGTTGACGGGGGAGACCCGCTTACTAACACAAGTGTCGAAACACATGAGTAAGTCACTTGACAAGTTAGTAAAACCAATACACACATGCAAGGGATGTTAGGCTCGGTGGCTTTAAACGTACACCCACGGAAAGTCAACTTCAACCGTGAAAGGTCCTTACGTTGAGATCCTCATCCAATATCGTAATACTTAGCACCTAGGACTTATAACCCAATATGACGCCTAAATGTGCCTCAACGTGGAAACTAACGTTCCAACGTCGGACCAATTTTTGTTAAATCTTGAATACAAAGGGGGAGATTGTTAATGTATTATTGTATCCAAGATTTAATAGGAAAAGTCAAGTCAAGATTAGTCAACAAAGTCAAAGTGTGTTTAGTCAATATGAGGTTACTTAGTCATTAAGCTTGTTGTTTTAGTCCTTGGTATAAATACCATGTTGCTTTGTAAATCATGTAACTAGAACATTCACTGTCATATCAATATCAGATTACTCTCTCTCTCTACACTCTCTCTCTAGAACTTCATATTGTCAATATCTTGATTGAGAGTGTTTGATTCGCTTGATAATTGAATCTGGGAATACAATATCAGTTACAACAAGTATGGGGTCATGACTCCCAAATGAAAGCAAATATACCACATAATGCCCATAAAGCTAACCAAACAATCCAATAGTTAATATAACACACAATATATTAACGATTGTGAGATTCCAAAAGTATCCCACATAATTTTCCAAGAGATTATGTCACACCCCGCTAAAGCGGAAACACGAGGCATAACAGCTCCGATGTCATAGCACAAGATTATAAATATACCAACATTTACTTAACTTTCAAAATACATTACATTTTTAAGAACATAGTATCGTCATTGTTTACAATCCCAAACTTTAAAATATAACGATACACATAAAGCAAAAATAATCTTGCTTCAAAATATGAAGTGCACGGCTAAAACATCATGGAATTACCTTCTCGATTCCTGAAAAGCATGAATAAAAACCAAGGTCAACTACAAAGAGTTGGTGAGTTCACAGGTTTTAAATATGCACAAATCATTTTTATATGCAAGTTGTCATTTGTAAAACATACGTATAAACCAACTTAAATTCTTTGATTCATGAGCACCACAATTTAATCTCTTTATGATAAGTGTATGCAAAGAAAATATTACGTTGAGCCACTACTAAGTCGTCCCTGACCAATTTCAACGCCCCCGATGAACTAACTCAGCGGTGGTTCATGCCACATGTTTAGTCATCTTCTCTAGTATAGTGCACCCCTGCTCGTCAGCATTAAGGTGGGTTTGTCACACCAAATAGCGCTATCCACTAATACTATAGGCCCGATTTTCTTCGAGTTAATAGTAGTGTCACGGGGTCTTAACATTTAATACTCAACACATCAATTGCATACTTATCATATAGCTTATAATTCCAAACGCTTTTAACAAAGCCTTATAAATTGCCAATTCGCAATACTTTCAAACAATTCTCATGAATCTTTAAATACGCAATTTAAACATGCTTTCCACCCCAAAATCAATTAAAACGATAAAAGTGGGGCTGTGAATACTCACCTTAACGAAAGTATCGTGTGAAGCTTTACTTTAATACTTATTGAATTTTGTCACGCCCTTAATTTCCCTATACAAGAGTTGCCATGAAGAAACACATTAATGCCCTATTCCAATGTCCAACCAATATGTCCAATTGTCCCATGAAATGCCATCATATAAGTTTCTTAGTCCATATCCATTTTTAACTATACAAAGTTCCAAAATACAATAAAACAAAAATTAAACTTAATAAAATTACCTTTCTGGATTCAGCATATGCTGTCCAGAAAGGTATCCGATAAAATCAACACGGAAGCTTAACTTCCCAAGAGAATTATTTAATCACAAATTTTGTGATGATACTATAATATGTTTAGAGTAAATCTGCATTTTTTTATAATTTTTGAATAACTTTCGATACTTCAAATAATTTTTACAAAATAGAGTGTCACTGATTTTCGGATCAGTGACATACCTCACTTGTAACAGGCTTTTGAGGTATCAATTCTTGGAATTAGATAGTGATACATATATGTATGCAAACCTAACTCAAAATCCTAACATTTGGAAAAAGATTCACTTAATTTGGATGAGTAATGAGGGAGTTATGGCCTCTACAAGATAGGTGTATAAATCTGTCTTCACTGGACAGATTGCACCATTTTCTTGTAAAATCCATTTAAGTGCCTAAATCAACTCCAAATTCAGTGTTTTTGGACTTTTTAGAAAGCTAACACTCTAAATTAAAGTTTAGAAGCAAAAACCCCAAATTTGTAAGTAATATAAACTGACTTATACAGCTTGAAAGTGAATACAATTCCATGACAGCAAGCTGTTAGTAAGATGAGGTTTATATTAACATGAAATGATGATCATTTGCCATGGTTTTTGCTAATAACACATGGCCTCACATCTTAAATCATTATTCAATGATTCTTATAAAACAAATTTTGCATCATGGAGTCATAACAACAACTAATGTTCATCCAATCACATGCAAGACAAAATAACCACCAAATTAGTGATTTTACACCATTTAGAAACTCTTTAATCATAGGGGATTTGAGTAATCTCATCCTAAAAGTTTCTTTGTACTCAAAATTGTTGTAAATGCATCAATTTCACTCCAAAATAACAAAATTTCGTGATTCATAAAACCACACTTCACAAGATTGAAATATTTGGTAAAAATCTCAAAGATTACATTTAAATCCCCAATTTTTACTTGGAAAATCATACAATGGTTTTACTTTACAATGGTATAATCTACCAATGCATCCCATTTCATTTCCAAAAACAAGGTTATGTAACCACAAGAAAATATGATGAAGAATACATAAACTTTTGATAATAAACTTGAAAAATAAGAGTGTTAAGATGATTACCTTCTCAAAAAGTGATGAAAACTTGTATTGTTGAAGAAATAAGGTGGTTCTTTCTTGAAGATTTCTTGAAAATTGATGGAGGTGAGGGTGTGGTGGTGGTGGTGGTCGGCCGAATTCAAGAGAGAAGAGGGAGAGGAGGTGAAAGGTTAATTTTGAAAAAATGAAGAGTAAGTCTTGTTTTTAATTTGGTTTTTACTTAATAAAAATAATTAAAATAGCGTAGGATTAGGACAAGTGTCCTAATGACTCACCAACATAAAAAAAAATTTAATTTAATATCATTAATTAAATTACTAGTCTAATTTATAAAATATCAGATATATTTGAGAACCAAAATACCCGATTCTCAATATTTGCTAAATAAATGACAAATTTAAAAATTTTGCAATGCAAGAGAAATTAACATACTGATTTTTATAGTTTAAGGATTTTGGACTTTTATTCACTTATTTGGCATTTCTGGACAGTGACGGTCAGATGCGGAACTGTTTCGGGTTTTTAACGCAACTTCTAAATTTTTCGGGAAACTTTTATCTTAAGGCTTTTAATAAAAATCTAAAAGTGACAAAACTTATAAAATAATCTAAGGGTGCTAACCTTAACATTCAGAATTTGACAGGTGTCACAGATTCTTAGCTACCTCATAATTAGCCTTTCCATGCTTTAACTCAAATCATTCTAGATTCTCATTCATTGATTTCACCATTAATGTTCAAAACCCTAATTTTCGGGTTTCAAGTATTTAAACCGTAATTGAAGTAAATAAGCTTTCCATGTGTAAATACACCTTTAAATCTTCATAGAGGTTCATCAATCTCATAACCCTACTTTTATCATGAAACTCTAAAATCTCCAAAAGTTAGGTTTGATACAAAGTTCACACAAATCAAATACATAAAGAGGGAGATGTTTAGATGTTCAAAATCCATATTTTAACATGTATAAGATTTTATAAAAAGAATGAACTCATCTTGTAGGATTATGTTTCAAACCCTAGAATACCAAGAACTAAAGTGAAGAGATGGGTCTTTAAGGAGACTTTAACTAGCACAACACCTTGTTGAGAGCATCTAAACACACAATAAATGATTAAGATGGAGTGGTTAGGAAGCATTAACTTCAATGGACGGAAGGGAGTGGAAACTTACCAAAGCCTAGGAAGAAAAACGAGAGCTGCTAAACCCAAAATCAGATAGAATGACAAAATCCCGCAAGAGAGGGTTTTAAACCCCTGTCACCCGCCGACAACTATGACCTGGCGACATTGCCATGGTCATAGTCGTTGGGCAATGTCGCTGCCCAGGGACCCCTTCCTGTCTTTTGCTCCCAAATCAACGATTGTGACACATGTGACTATGCCCTGTGGCATAGTCGCCGGGCATAGTCGCCCCAAGCCTCACGGGCGCGACTTCGACCCGAAACGATCCGATTCTTTGACGAGGAATACATGATCAGATTCTTATACCAAATCCAAGTAACATTACATTAATGCAAGGCTATCAAACATCCTACCAAATACTAATATAGCAAAAGTCTACCCGAAATTACGGATGTTACAATTAATCACCCATATAGACCTTAATCTTTTGGTAGCATTTGGTACGCAAACATGATTAAACAGGGCTGAATAGGACAAGAGGACATTACTGGACTGATAGTACAAAACAAGACAGGACAAGACATGACAAGTGTCTGTCTTGTGTTTGGTATACGACTAGGACTAGATAGGATAGGACTGAAAAATTGCCCCTAAAAGTTGTATAATGATTTAGGGGCCGTTTACCAATTTTTTGGATAAGTGTTGATTGGAGTAAGAGATCTGACTGGAGTAAGAGGTCTGACTGGAGTAAGTGCTGATTGAATTTTGTTGTTTACAAAGTTTTTTGTATTTAGTGTTGATTGACTTATAAAGACCCTTATACCCCTCTGTCTCAAGTAAGTGCCGGTTAAAAACTATTGTTTACCAAATGTATAGTATTATGTGTTAACTAAAAATTGTTGTTTAAAATTTTTTTAAATATAATTTCAAATTCCTTTCTACTTACAAAAATATATTAATACTCGATATAATAACATATTAGAGTTTTCATAATTTAAAACAAAAAGTCATTTCAAACCGTTAACATAATTGTTCGCATACACACGGTTCACCCTTACAGATATTAAGTTCAAGCATTCAACATTAATTGATTTGCAATCTGATCACGCAAATTACTCATATATTCATTGCCTTGAAGACCCCATTGTGTTTCTTCAATTCCTTCTTCCTCAATCCTTTATTCCTCGATTACTTCACCTTGTTCTTCGATGGTAAACATGTTTTCATCATATTCCATGAACAGTTCATCTTGAATATTGCATCTCCTTATAAAATTGTGGATTGCAGAACAAGCAATCACTACGTCCTTTTGAATTGGGAAAGGATAAGGAGCCATTTGTCTTAAAATTGGAAATCTTGCTTTCAAAACCCCGTATGCACGCTCGATGACATTTCTAAGTTGTGCGTGAGCATGATTGAACCGTTCTTCTTTACTCAAGGCACGTCGGCGTCGAAAATCTGCTAACCAATATCTTGTATTGCGATACGGGGTTATAAATCCACGAGTATTGGTATATGCGGCATCACAAATATAATATTTGCCTGCAATTACAAATACAACTTATGAAATATAAAGAAATAACAAGGTTCGAATGTCAAGAGAAAATGAAACATACTTGGTGGAGGAAACGGAAATCCTGAAGTTGGGTTAAATGCAACTTCTGTCAGAACTCGAGAATCATGTGCAATGCCTTCCCATCTAGCCCAAACAAATGTGAATATCATATTAAAATCACAAACCGCTAAAACATTTTGATAGCATTCACCTCTTCCTCTTCCTCTTCCTCTTCCTCTATACCTAGCTTGTTGACTAAGGGGCACAACTGCATGTATCAAGGTTCCATCTAACGCACCTATAGCCCCCTTTTTTACGAGATAGAAAATATTAGAAACTACTTATATATGTTAAGGATATTCAATATATCAAGATAAAACATACCGGAAATATTTCTTTGAGTTGTCTAAATCGCTCCGACATATTTGGGGTTCCATCAAAGGATGTTGGCCCTACGACTTCTCTCGCAAATTCCATCATTCCTCTTAGTACTTCATGAAAACATTTATTAATAGTTCGCGTAGAATGTTGAAATCTCCGTTTAACCATTCTAAAGCGTTCATTGTGACCAATTATTGTCAAGAATATGGCCATCTTCTCTTCGACGCTCATATACCTACTTGATTGTACCCAATTTTTTTCTTTAAAGTAATTGTATAATAATATGTATGCGTCGCATGATAAACGCATCAGTTCATGACATTGCGTATTGGATCCACTTAATAGTTCTTGTGTATACGCATGCCCGCTCAATGCTGATGTGTTGTCTCTTATCCTCTCTATTCTTAACGAAACTTTTCTTTTCAAATACAAATAAACAACCACCACAATCAGAATTAACTTGTTCCTATCCATAACCTTGCAAATACAAATCACAAGAAGAATCCGTCATTTTCCTTAAAATTAATAATGATAATAACTTTAACTCACAAGACTTCATACAAAGACCAACAAATATCTTCCAAAGTTCAAACAAAGAACACATAAAAGATATCATCTTTAAAGATAACATTGATCATAGCATTCATTGATAATATTTATACAAAAATAAACATCTTCTAAAGTTCAAACAACGATAAACAAACCATCTAAGGTTTCAAAAGAGCGCCATCAAAACATCTAATGTGCATATAAACCATCTAAGGTTTCAAAAGAGCGCATCAAAACATCTATATAAATATAAACCATCTAAAGTTTCAAAAGAGCGCATCAAAACATCTAATATTCATATAAACCATCTAAGGTTTCAAAAGAGCGCATCAAAACATTTTCTTCTAATGCCCAAACATACGTCGCAATAATTATATAAGCCCAAGTTGACCTCCAGTGAACTTAACCCAACCCACACACTTATCCTCCTTCAAGCATAACCAAATCTTCTTATAATCAGGGCCTAGACTAAACAGATGAAGTGCAACCTCATACAACGGGCTTTCCCACCCCAATCTCTCCAGTTTTTCAATGCAAGCACCCACCTCAGATTCAACTGGTTGTTTGTCCAAAGCATTTTGCATAGAAGTGACAACCTTAGATACTTCCTCATCATTTACCGAACTGCTTGGTTGAACAATTTTTCGTTTTTTTCTTTGAGATTGAGAATGCGAAGAAGACTCCTGTACTGAAGGCAATGTTTCAGAACTTTGTTGCTCTTGTGTTTCTTGGGTTTGAGGAGCAACACGTGTAAGAAGTGATTTTGAACTTTGTTGCTCTTGTGTTTGGGGAGCAATGTATGTAGGATTAGGAACAAAAGAGGTCGGCCCCCAACTTCCAACACCCGTAGAAGCAACTCCGTCGAAAAGTTGTACACAAAGATCAGGAAATGGTAGTGGTGCGGTCCTCAACTTTTCCACATATTTATTTGACTGTTTACAGAAAAAGTTATGTGTATATAAATACAAAGAACAATTCCAAAAAATAAAAATAGAAAAATAAAGAATATGACCTTTGTTTCCATTTTCCATTCCTCTTCAGACAGCTTAAAAGAGTTTGTTGATGCATCATAGATATTTCCAGTTTTGTTTTTTAATTTCGACCAAGCTCCATATTTGCCTTTGAGGTAGTCATAATGGTTTTTCATTTGCCTTTGGTCCACAATAAAATTATGTGTCTTTTCTAACGTTTCAGCTACGTTCCTCCATGAAATTGCCTTAAGGCTACCACCCTCTCGTCCATTTATAGATATCTCTCGCAAACATGATTCTAAAAACGTTTTCACCACATTTAAATCTTTCCAATTAACCCTAGCTCTCTTGGGTTGTGAAGATTCATCGAGTTTTTCCATACCTATAAAAAATTAAACATACCTTAAACACAAATAGAACCCTCAAACAAATAAACTATTTTGACAACTATTATATGTCATCAAGTATAATTTTGTAACAAAAAGAGATGGATACATAAGAAATTTAAAATAGTCGCAAAGTGTCAAAGAGGGAGAACCATTGAGGTGCAATTTCAAAGCACAAATTTTTAAATGCCCAATATGATATGGGTTTGTTGTTCTAAAAATATAAAGAAATTTATCCCAATTCTTTACAATAGTATCTATAAATAATATAAATAATCACAATTTTGTAATAACAAAAAATACAATATAAAAATGGGTTTTTGGATTCAAAAGTGAGCCTTGTGGCATCTTCCTGACACCATCACCTCATGATTTCGTTTTATGACTTTGAATACAATCTTTGATAAAGATAAGACCTTCCTTTCTATTCTCCTTTTTCATCATTCCAAATAACCCATTCGATTCTTCATTCTCTTTGCATGATAAAAGCTTCCCTTTTCTCTATTCTTTTTAAAACCAAACCCATTTCAAGATTTTGATTCTCGGGTTTTCTGTTTGATGTTTAAATCCAAAACCCATCTCATATTTTGATGGAATTCAAAAAACCCATTTCAATTATGCAAAATAATTGAACACCAATCTCAATTTTGGTGGTAAATTGTTGAAATCAGAGATAGTTGGGAGTGGTAAAGCTTCCCCTTTCTCTATTCTTTTTAAAACCAAACCCCTTTCAAGATTTTGATTCTTGGGTTTTCTGTTTGATGTTTAAATCCAAAACCCATCTCATATTTTGATGGAATTCAAAAAACCCATTTCAATTATGAAAAATAATTGAACACCAATCTCAATTTTGGTGGTAAATTGTTGAAATCAGAGATAGTTGGGAGTGGTAAAGCTTCCCCTTTCTCTATTCTTTTTAAAACCAAACCCCTTTCAAGATTTTGATTCTTGGGTTTTCTGTTTGATGTTTAAATCCAAAACCCATCTCATATTTTGATGGAATTCAAAAAACCCATTTCAATTATGCAAAATAATTGAACACCAATCTCAATTTTGGTGGTAAATTGTTGAAATCAGAGATAGTTGGGAGTGGTAAGGTAAAGCTTCCCCTTTCTCTATTCTTTTTAAAACCAAACCCATTTCAAGATTTTGATTCTTAGGGTTTTTTATGTTTAAATCCTAAACCCATCACAATCATCAACAATGCTATTATGAACAAAAAGAAGAGCAAAGAGCATATTATAAACAAAAAAATATGAGCAAATAATTAACAAACTGAAGAATAATCATGCAGATTATAAAAAAAAATTAGCAGATGATTAACAAAACAGAAGAAGAATCAAGCAGATTATAAACAAAAAAGAACAATAATCAAGCAGATCTTGCATAAGGAAGAAAAATGGGATACCGTTGTTTCGGCGTCGGGTGGCGCCGTCACAGCCTTTGTTTCAGTAGGAAGCTTTACACTCTAGGAACCTGCAACATTAGAAGAATCATACCATTTAAGAAATATGAATAGAAATGTTCTGATGAGTTCAATGTATTGTGCATAATAGGTTCAAAACAGAGTCTGTCCATAAAGTTTATCACAGGTGAAACTTCTGTAATTAGAATTTTTTCATACAGTTGTGTTGTCTATGGTACTAAGCAGTAAGGATTGCTACTAAAGCATGAATTCCATAAAATCAACCAAAACAATTAAAGGACCAAAGGTAGAGGCACTCATATCTTAGAGCATGAGACTTCCCCCAATAGGTTTGTATCTTGAATATGAAAAAGCCATCTCACGACTTCTCTCTTTCACATAGACGAGGGTTCAAATCCCAAGTTCTTAGCAGAAAAAAAAGGTTTTAAGCAGTAGTAGAACCCAAAAAACCCCCCCTAACAAAATCAAAGCAGTAGAAAAACCTTAAAATGGAAATCGACAATGGAGATAGAAGCAGTATAAGAACCCAAAAAAAAAACATAACGAAATCGAAGCAATAGAAGAACCTTAAAGTCAAAATCGAAGAAACTCAAAGGAAAAATCGAAAATCAAAGAAATCAAAGCAACAAAAACCTAAGAACCCTAAATCGAAGCAGTAGAAGCGTGAAGCAGTAGAAGAGTAGAAGCGTAGAAGCAGTAGAAGCGTAGAAGCAGTAGAAGCGTAGAAGCAGTCACAGTAGCAGCGTAGAAACAGTCGGCCTATTTGGGAGGTTAGAAGGAGTAGAAGCGTAGAAGAAAGAACGTACCTGATTCTTTGTCAAAAGTGAAAAGTGGCTGCTAGGGTTTTTTTTGTGAAGGGGTAAATAGGGAATCATTGTCTCTTAACAGGGTAAGATTCAAATTTTTATCTGTCCCTAATCAGAGGACGGTCAGAGCACGGTCAGCAATGGTCTTTTTTTGATTTTGTAAACAGTCCAAACTCTTACCCAAGTAAGAGTCTCTTAACCGAGTAAGAGATAATAAGTGATTAGTAAACGGGGCCTTATATATCATATAATAGTTATAAATGACAAAAATATATATTTAAAGAATTTAATTTATAAGCATTTTACCTTTTTACACAATTTTTATATACATAAATAATAGTATGAAATTTTATTGAATAATCTGAAATAATTGATGGTAATTCGAAAAAACCTAATCTATACAAAGGAAATGCTATGTTTGATTCAATTTGAAACATCTTTATTTATTGGCGGAGGCATGACAGATAGAGGTAAAGGCAATGGGTCGCTGGTGAACAATGGTTGTTGTACAAAATGTAAAGATAATGGACAGTGGTGGTGGTGAACGATAGTGGTTGGCGGTGGTTACTGTTGGCCATCGTTGGTGGTGGCATTGATGGTGGTGGTGATTGGTGTAGGTGATCGACGATGGTAGTGGTGGTGGTGATGTACGGTGGTTGTGGAGGTGGTGTAGGAGGTTGTAGTGGAGGAAGAGGTGGAGGTGGTCAGTGGTGGCTACCAGTGGTAGTCGATGGTGGTGGCGGTGACAACGATGGGTGGTGATCACCATTAAAACAAATACCATGTTAGGTGTATATATCAAATAAGGGTGGTGATAACCATTAAAACAAAATGTTTATGTCTCACTTTTGTCTCATGTTATTTCACCTATTTTGGTGGAAAAGAAAAAACCATCTTAGGTGGAGAAAAAATCATCTAAAAGGATTCCAAGGACTAACCAAGTTGGACCCAAGTTCATATGGGTACCAAAACCTATTAAATCTGTTTTGCAGGAATCAACTGTGTAGGGGGAGAAAAAATATATACTTTTGAATACAAAAATTCAGAACTCATTCTTCAAATATCAAGTTAGAATTCTAGACAAAGCAATCTAGGACTCATTCTTCAAAGCAAGGATGTTGACTTCTAATCACATCAGATTAGGACTCATACTTCAAAGATTAAGGATGATGGATATTCTGACTGTTATATCTTTCAAAGGGAGTACTTTTGTATTTAGGGAGATTGTTTCTAAACTTAAGGAGATTATTCTTTCTCACAAAAGGGGGAGATTGAAAGTAATTTAATGAAGATTTCAAGAACATGTAAAAATTTGTTTGAATTTTTGCAGATATGAAGGGGGAGTACATCTTATTTCTATCAAACCCTAAATGCTTACATCAAGGGGGAGTGTAAGTACTTCTGATGAGTTCAAGTTCAATAATAGTTCATGTATTTGTTAAGGGGGTAGATGTCTGGAAAGATACTTCTAACCATTGAGGATTCATGTTCAATGAATACCTAGATAATTTCTGTTTTGCAGAAATTACAGATCAATATTCAAGGGGGAGTATCTGACTAAATCTGTAAGTCAGTGTGTGTGTAAAATGTTTTGAAAAGTGATTTTTTTTGTTATGTGCTTAAAAATTTCCATTTTTGGAAAGTTTTCGTTTTGGGAAAGTTTCTATATTTGCAAAAATTTCATTTTTGGCAAGTGTTTATTTTTGGAAAGCTTGGAAAAGTCAAAATTTCCATTTTTGGAAAGTTTGAATTTTTGGCTAAGTATAGATTTCGCAAATAGTGTCATGCGAAAAGTTACAATTCGCAAGCAATAACATGCGAAAAGTAACAATTCGCATGATGTAGTCTGGGAAATGTGTACTTCTCACACCTATGGTCTACGAAAAATAACAATTCACATCCTTCCGTCTTCGAAAAGTTACAATTCGCACCATGTGGCCTGCGAATTCTTCATAGGCACAAACTTTTCGCTTATCATTTTGTGCAAAAAGCTCACACACAAACTTGTCATTTTTGAGACAAGTTCAGACTTCTTCAGCCTGCAAAAAGTGAGGGTCCACTCATGTCGTGCCACGTATCTACCTTTTCTTCGAGTATAAATACACGTTTCTTTAAGATTGACCTCACTTTTTCAAAAAGGCTTTGCGTATTCTTACACTTAGTAAATTTTCTCTCTAAAACCCTCATATACAAACTTCGACTTTTAGACTTATAATCGATTTTTAGGGTAGGGTTTATTTTATTTCGGTTATGTTTAATATTCGATTAGTGTTTGTGTTCTTGTATCCATTCATTTCCAGTTCATCGATTCGAGTTTAGGTTTTTGATTCTTAAGAACTGTTCATCTACCTTAAACCCATTCGAACCAAACTTTGGTATTTTGGATTTGAATCTGAGACTATGGACTTGTTTATGGAAATTAATCTTGTTTAATCTTGTTGGTGAATGATTTCGAACATACCTGAAATTATTTTGGACCGATTCGAACAAAATTTATGGACATATGATGTTTGTGACCTTTCGAACTTCAAATTGTTCTTCGAATGTTCTTGAACTGAGATTGGATTTTAATGAACCAAATGGACTTAAAAATGAAAAATGATGTTGAGAATATTGGTTTAATGTGGATTTCGACATGATCTGTGGAACAATTTTTGAGATTTAATGAAACACTTTTGAAAACAAATCTAGACTTAAGTTTGTTTTTGCGTTTTTGAACTTTGCGAGTTCTTCATTCTGGAAGAATTTCGCGAGTTCTTCATTTCTTGAAGAACTCTGCAAGTTCTTGCCTTGGTTTTAACTTCAAAATTCAGATGATAAAATCAAAATTTCATGGTTCATGCGAATTCTTTCAAGTTCCATTTTTTTTAAGTATAGCTTTCACATCTTGTGTCATGCGAAAAGTGTGTAAATTTCTTTGTTGTGCGAAAAGTGCATATATTTCATGCATTCTGCGAATTCCACACTTAGTGGATTTTCAGAAAAGTTTTTCAAAAACAAGTTTTTGGATTTTAACTGACAAAGGAGACATTTGTCCATAACTTTTCACTTTCAGGATTCAAATGGCAGACAATCAATTTGTTGAACAGGAGGTTCAAACAGATGAGAACTCACCTCAGGCATTTAGAGATCAACCTATGCCCTCATCCCTCATCCAGATCTGATTACCAAGCACAACTTGGAGAAAATCCTGACCTAGCTCTCATCCTTCCATTAGAAGAAAAGTTGTTGTATCCAAACAACCACTTATTGGAATTTGATCATCTCAATATTGATCCATTGGTGTTTGAGATCCTGAAAACCCATCCTCTGTATTATGCACTGGTTGGAAAAGCTACAGTGCCTCTTATATATCTACAGCAGGCATGGAAAACCATCAATTTCATGAGACAAGGTGAAACACCACAGTTTGAAATCCAGAATGATCACTACAAGTCAATCTTGGATTATCAAAGGTTGAGATACATATTGAGGCTACCAGAAGCTGATTCAAAAGAAGGCATAACTTCGTTTGATCTGTTTCCAACTGATACTAAAGTGTTTGAAGGCAAAAGAGCTATGGGTTAGGTTGGTCAACTTACTCAAGTTAGCCACTTCAAGAATAATAACCTGCCACATGGTGCTATTTTGTTAAGTAGTAACCAACAAGACTTAGCAGTAGTATCCATCCTTAGCACATGGTCAACTAACTAATTTTGTTAAGTGGAGGGACCATGGATGTTATGAAAATAAAAGGTTAAGAACCATCAGTGTAGATAGTTTGTTTTAGGACCAAATCCAAATTTTAAACAAACCACAAGACCACCTGTGTAATTCATTCTTAAAAAAATTATTTAACTTAATGAACAAATTTTAGTACGTAACTATCACATGTTAACCATACTTAACTTCCAATACGTTGTTTCCATATTTCCATATATGTACTTTAATTTAATAAATTTGATTTGTGATTGGATATATAGAATACTTTTATTAAAAAGAATTAAAAAAAAGGTGAATCATAATAAATTTTAGACTGAATTATATTTTTGTTCAATATAGTTTGCCTAAAGATTGATCAACTAACGGTGTTAACTCTAAGGATCTTGAGTATTATGAAATTTAAAAGTCATGAATAATCAATGTAGATAATTTGTTTTAAGGACCAAATCCAAAATTTCAACAAACCACTAATATAATTCACTCTTAAAGAAATAATAAGAAATACCTTGACTTAACAAAAAAATTTACTCACACAGTTCACTTGATGATGACGACTCGTTGGTTGAATACTTTCACAAAGAGTAACTTCACTTGTATATTTTTAGCACTATCATATATTCAACTTTGTGGCAATATAAATACACTGGTATTTATAAAAGTTATTCTTTAAATGCGGCCACCCACAAATAAAAATACAATATAATACTTCAAAATTAACATATATTAAAAAATCCACATCATTTGTCATATCAACAAATAATATTGACTTGTAAGACACGTAATTTGTTATGTTAGTATATTTAGTAACATATTAAAGGTTAAACAGCTCTTCCACGTAAATGGTCACTAGATCAAGTGGGAGAATGTTGGAATTCCTACTTTATTGTGGCCTTAGGACCATTTATATAATAAATAATGGGTTATTGATATATTTATGGTTTGTATCAACAATTATGCCATCATGACAAAATTGGTACCCTAGCTAACCAAAATGGTTACTTGATGAAAGTAACTATCAATGGTCAAATTTGTTTCTCACTAGATGCTTCAAAATATATGGATGCCTTTATGGAGACGGCTTCTTCATCTCCAAAAACACCATAATTTGTCCTATCAATCTATCCATCAAGAAGAAAGCATCATATCGAGAATAAATGAATCTCGAATCACACTACAACAATGGCTTCCTCATCGTCGGTGAACAATCCAATCAAGATTAGATTTCCATGTAAGTTTTATGTTGTCAAATCATTGATTTTGATAAAATTGATTGATGATCATGAAACCCAATCTTCTTATATGTTTAAAATTGATTGATGATCATGAGACCAAATCTTCTTCGTCAATATGGACCGGTCGAGGACTTTGGCATTAATGTGGTCAAGCACGTCATGAGCTTTTGCGGTGTTGCGGAAAAGAGATGACCAAGAAGTATAGTGTTCTTTTTTTAGATCAAGGACATGGGGTACAAGATTATGTATGTTAGTGATAGAGAGGGCTAAGTGGTAATTTGATATGGGGATGGAGTTTTCAACGTTTCATGTCATACTTTTGGAGATGTGAGGGACTGATGAAGGTTGAGATGGTAGAAGGGGAAAAAATGAAAAGTAAAACTACTGTCATGGCAGCGTAGAAGGCAGGAAGGAAAATAAAATGGAGGTTGGAACACTAAGCTCTTGATACCATAAAAGACTTTGTGAATGGCTCCTTGAGGAGACCCATGCATTAGACTCTCCTTCTCTCTCTCTCTCTCTCTATATATATATATATATGGTTAGGTTCCGGTGAGAAGTTAAGGTTAACATGAAAAGCGTGAGAAGTGGTTATCAACCGTTGGATGAAAGGGACGCACATTAAGATGAGATGCACCAAGATGCATCAGATCAATTCCATTCTAAGGTGCAATTCATGGGAGGGCATGAGACTAAAAATGATCATAAGTTCAGATTCACTTCTCACGCTTGTCACGTTAACATCAACTTCTCACACGATCCTTCACCTATATATATATATATATATATATATACACACACACAACAAATTAAAGGATATTAGCTACAATTAAGGGATTACAAATGATCCTATGCTATCATAAATTGATCAAGAAATATACAATTTTGTTTTACAAATACTTCAGGATTTTATACGCTATCAACTTTGTACATGACTTTAATTTAGATGTCGCTCACCAAGTAATGTCAAAGTACTCTTCAATGACTTCATATGCAACTTCCCAAGTAGCTCATCAAGTCACACCGGTCTCCATGCTCCTAGCCATGACTTCAAAGCAGCTTATCACACGTAACAAGATTAAATGGAGTTTTAGGGCGTACATTATATACCCTATATAATATAACTAAATGTAGTTTTAGGGCATTTATGTTATAATCCCTATATAACATATACATATTCTCTCTTCCTTTACTCCACACACATAGAAATAACCTTTCCATTGTTAAAACTCTTCTTATAATCTTGTACAAGATTGATTATCTTTTTCTTATAATCTTGTACAAGATTGATTATAACAGACTTCTTAATGGCCTCTTTCGCTCATAGTTTCTCTGGATTTGGGTTTTCACATAAATCATCGCCATTTTATTTTGTTGTTTAGTTCATTAATTACTTGCATGTTTGATTGATTCTATTAATAGATCCTAGCATACCATGTGTTCCTTAATGTTTATGCTTCAGTTTTGTTATTGTGTTGGTACAGATTGTGTTCTTAACTTTGGCTACATCAAGATGGACCAAATAAATTTATTTGTTGTTTTCGTTTTTCACTATCTTTGTTTTCTGCATGATCCAACAATTTGATCGAGTCTTTTGAGTTTGGAGTAGAGATGAATAATATAGCAATTCGACAAAAACGATCTAACAACACTTAGCTCCATTGTTATAAGTCTAGAAGGATTGCAATCTTTATTGTTGTATTTTGCAATTATATCTACTACATAATGAAATAAGTAAAAGCTATAAAACGTTTGCTAGCTAAACTTAAGGTATTCAAATGAATATTTATTACTTATCATTAGGATTCACCATACAAATTAGAAAAAATTAACTAGATATCAATGCACAATCGATCTGAAACTTGGCGCATTGTTGGCCTCTCAAGTGGGTTGGAATTCAAACATGCTTTAGAGAGAAGCATAATTGACTTAACTTGTTTCTCCACTTGCGAGGACGATGGAGGAGGTATGCGACTATCTCCAAACAACAGAAAATCGTCAGAAAATGTTGGAAAATATGTTATGAGTTCTCCAGGATGCTTTCCCATGATCACTTCTAGTGCAATAACTCCGAAACTATACACATCGCATTTCTCGGTTGCCACCATCGTATATGCAAGCTCTACATGCATGGCAAATTTGACATGAGAGATTAAAATATATATTATATTAATCCCCCAAAAAATTCTAACATATACAAATGCATATAAAACTTGGGAAGATTTAAGACAAATGTTACAATACAACAAAATCAATTTTATAGGGCATGATATTATGTCTAAGTTTCCTGATTGACTATATAAGTTTGTAGCACTAAAAAATTATGTGCTATATACTTATGTGTAAAAATGTTACAATAAGTTCATATGGCCTTTTTGGACATTCCAACAAGTTGTTTCCTGGATATTTATGAAATAATGTGTCCTAATAACTTTTTTAAGACACTTTTAAGAAGTATCCTATAAACACAATTTTTATATGATACTTTTTCAAATAATATTGTGAAAAAATAAATATGACACTTTCTTAATTTGGAAATTATCCTAAATTATTGTTAAGCGTCCTATATATAAACTTATTTAATGTTTCTTAATCGAAAGAATATATAAATGTTTGGTCCTATAAATTTAAATCCAGTAAATGCACTTTTACATTTTAAGCCTTCTATAATTTCGATTTTGTTGTAGTGTAAAATTAGATCAGAAGATTACCTGGTGCGATATAACCGTAGGTGCCTGCAACTGCGGTCCAGTTGGATGAGTCCATCTTCAAAAGCTTGGCTGTGCCGAAATCCGAAATATGTGCCTCATAATCAGAATCCAGAAGAATGTTGCCTCTAGAGATGTCTCGATGAACTATAGGTGGTGAGCAATCGTGGTGCATATAAGCCAATCCATCAGCTATGGCCCTTACGATTTTCACCCTCTTCAACCAATCCAATTCCTTTGCCAACAAATCGCTACTTAATATCGATCCAAGGCTTCCCTTTTCAAGATATTCGTAAATTAAGAACGAGTGGCGGACATGAGAACAATACCCATAGAGTTTCACTATGTTTCGATGCCTTATGTTGGTTAATGCTTGAACCTCACTAAGAAAACCCTTGTGATCAGCTTTTTGATCACACGATAAGTGAAGCTTTTTAACAGCTACAATATCATTAGATTTTAGTTTGGCTTTGTAAACAATGCCATATCCTCCTGTACCAATACAATATGCATCATCAAAGTCATTGGTGGCCTTCAAGATTGCATCGTACATTGCTCGCCCATCAAAACTTGATATCGAGAAGAAATCACAATTACCTTCTTGGTCCAATGGTTTTTGTACACAACTTTTATTTTTTCGTCGATACTGAATGAGGGTGCACGTGAATAAACCAAGGAAAAGTGCAACAAAAAGAGGTAGGATAATCGCAAGGATGATCCTATGATGAAGGGGATTCTTTCTGTTGCAAATAATTTGATCAGTTTCACAAAGCTTCAATCCGGTTATGTTTCCACACAAACCTGGATTCCCTTGTAATACTTGTGTGGAGGTATTCACAAAGATAGCATAAGGAGGAACTGGACCCGTGAGCTGATTGTAGGACAGACTGATATCAATCCCTCTTGGTAACTTTCCAAAAGAATTAGGAATAGAACCAGAAAGTCTATTATGAGAAAGATTCAGTTTTGCCATATTCACTAAGCTTTGGATTTCAGATGGTATCTCTTTCGTGAGCGAATTTTGAGATAAATCAAGAACCGTAAGTTGGCATAACTTACCAATTTCGGATGGTATTTTTCCACTGAGCTTGTTGTTACTAAGATTCAAGTAAAAGATTTGTGCCCAACCTCGAATACTTGTCGGTATTGAACCATCCAGTCTGTTTGTGGACAAATCAAGACTAAGAAGATTATGCAGTAATCCAAGCTCCATAGGAATAGCACCTGATAGTTGGTTATGATCCAAGGACAAATACAACATAACTTTCATCTTCCCGAATTCCTTTGGAATCTCACCAACCAAATGATTTGAAGAAAGATAAAGTTTTCGTAGTCGAGTTGAATCTCCAAACTCTCGTGGTATCCTACCACTGATGTTGTTATATCCCATCAATAAGGTTGTTAGATTCTTGCATTTACTCCAGTTTTGAGACAGCTCCCCATGAAAATTGTTATGACTGATGTCAAGAAAATCTAAGCTTGGATAGACCCCAAAACTACTCGATATATCGCCAATGAATTGATTAAAATGAAATAAAGCTCTATTTAAGTTTAGACAATTCCTTAAGCCTTTAGGAATAGGACCACTGAGTTTATTAAAACTTAATGATAAATATCGAAGCTTTCCCCCATGGCACAAATCCTTGGGCAAATGGCCAGACAATTGATTCGTGTCCATTGCAAGTTTAACCAAATCTAAGCTTCCCAATCCTTGTGGTATACGACCAGATAATTTGTTTGCACGAAGGGACAAATATCTTAAGTTGCTCAGATTTTCTAGTGAAGATGGAATAGAACTATTGAGCTCATTTTCGCTCAATTGAAGTTCCACGAGTGACTTCAAATTTCCTAATTTGGTAGGAATGGGACCAGAGAGTTGATTTTGGTACAAATGAAGGAACTTTATAGATATCAAATCACCCAATGACGAAGGAATTGAGCCAGATAAATTGTTGGAATACAAGCTAAGGCTCTCAAGTGAGACCATGCTACCAATTTCCTTTGGGATCGAACCATTTAAATGGTTTCCGAAAAGATGCAAAATGGTTATCTTGCTTAGTTTTCCCATGGTAAGAGGAATAGGACCATCAAGAGCATTGTTCGAGATGAAAACTTTCACAAGATTCACAAGCTGTCCAAACTCAGGTGGAATTTGACCAGAAAGTTTATTATCTTGAAGATATAGATAAGCTAAGTTTTTCAAATTCCCTAAAGTTGGAGGCAATTCTCCCTGAAGAGAATTATTATACAAAGCAAGCTCGGTGAGAGAGGTTAGCTGACCAATCTCTTGTGGTATTGAACCATTGAAGTTATTTTCAAACAGGTGAAGGGTCTCAAGGTTGGCTAGCAACCCTATTTCTGGTGGGATAGCTCCAGAAAACTTGTTCCCAGAAAGTTCAAGATAGACAAGTTTTGACAGGAGTCGGATTTCTGGTGGGATGGGACCGAAAAGCTGGTTTAAACTGAGATCAAAATGCGTAAGATTGCACAGCAAATAGAAAGGGAATCGGTTCAACGTACCGTTTAGTTCAGATGACGTTAGGTTCAATATCTCAACACTTCTGTGCGCATTGCAAACTACTCCGAACCAAGAAGTGCATGGAATCGATGTAGTAGAATTGATCGGGTGAGGAGTCCAAGAAGAGAGAAAGGAGTTGTTTTTTGATGCTTGAAGGCTTTGTTTCCATTCAAGAAGAGCATTGGCTTCATGGAAAGAAGCAGAAGAAAGATCTGGTATGATTAGTAGAGCTAGAAATAGAATGAAGAAGCTTGAAGAAGACATTATTGGTTTTTCCATATTGTTTTGAAAAATAATTGTTTCTATGTGCTAATATTTGTATTCCTTTTTTCCCTTTTATAATATGTGGAGAGAGTGACATATTATTCCACAAAGTGTGATTTACTTTAGAAATCAATGTCGTTTGGGAGAAGGTAGGGTCTAATAAGAGTGTCTTACACTCCGAATTGTATAAAAAATATTCCTCTCTATATGAAATATTTACAAAGCGGAAGGGAATTTGTTTCAGTAAAATTAGTTGTTGGCCAAAAAGATAGTTGTTAACCGAAAAGAAAAGACAGTTATTAATTCCTTAGTTAAGAAACCAATGTCCCTCTAATGATTCACATTTAGTATGCATTAACTGGCATCGAAATGTTCTCATGTTTATTGTAGGTGTGGGAGGTTTGGGGTTTCAACTCCCAGGCACCACCCACCTATCCCTGAAACATGTGATTTACCTTTCCTATGATGGTCATAAAACCAATATAATGGTAGCATCGTGAAGGTTGGCGTGATAGCATTTTTGCAAAAATTAATTGGCTGGGAAATGTAGTTTTTTTAAAGTTAAAATCTATACACGAACAACGTTAATATTATTTTTTTAAAATACACCACACCTAATAGGATGGATGAAGTTATGTCTTCTCTCCATTTACAACTCTTATATTATTTCTAGTTTATGATTTTAATCATTTCATCGAGTCCACCTCAACAAAAATGTAAACATTCTTGAATTAATATTAGACATCTTAATGAAAATATACAGTCGATTAAAATGTTGTTTAAATCGGGTCCCTCAACTTTTACGACTCGAGAGGTCCTTGAAGTAATCAAAAGAGAATAAGAAAAAAAGACTCTATTTAACAATTCTCAGATTCGTTTTGAACCAAAAGACACGTAATAATTGTACATATTGACTTGGTCCATGAATAAAGTTAAAATACTCATTGACCCAAGTTAAAAGAGTTGTTTTTCCAAACGATATGCTTGGTTTTGGTTCCCCCACTAACCACGTGAACCGCCTTTGTTTCTCTTCTTACGGGAAAACCTCCATTCCCATCCATTTTTGGCGTCAATTTCTAGCATCCACCATCCACCATCCACCATCCAACTCCTATGAGCCCCCCACCCCCGACTGCTCTGACGACTCCCCACCTGACCCTCCAACTGTTCCGATGTATTTATAACCCCATTCATGCATTATTGTCGTCAAGCATTAAAATGTAATTGTGATTTACAAAGGATCAACTAGATCACAAGTCAAACATAATGTGAGTTAAGAGGTGTGGAGTGCAAGCTCACAAATTTTGCTCTATCACCTTAGACTGTCGTAAGACAGGGGTGCAACGAGGTTCTAGAGGCAGCGCCCTGGCGATGGTCCTGTTGACCGTTTAGTGGGCAAGGTGGAAGTCGGCCGCCCATGCGGGGTTCGGAACAACGCCCGAAACTCAATGGATTTTAGAAATCTAAGTTTCTAGATATTCTAAGTGTATTTCGGAATACAAGAAGCCTTCTTAAATCAGTTCAGAACGTGCGTGAATACTAACTCAGAAGCTCTGACTTCACTGCAGAAACTTCTGATTCTGAATGCCTTCTGATCCATGTTTGATCTATCCATAGGCAATTACTTTTGCAGTTATAAAAACACCATCTAACTAACTTGTAACCTTCGTTCTTTCATATAAATATATAAAACGTTGAATATGGGTGAACAAACAGAACTTCATTTTACAACCTTAAAACCAAAGTAATCATTGGGATTATGCCATACTTAATTCGTGATACCTAAGGCATATAGGTTCGAATTAGTATATTTGGAAAGCGAACTATATGCGATCCAATTGATTTATCCAGTCTTATAGGTAAGGGTTGAGCCAGAGAATTTGTCTAGGGAGTGCCTAAAAACAACGTAAAAAAATTCAGAATTTTCAAGGATAGGACTTAGGAGGACCTTTTTTTAAAATATATGTTTTTTTTATTAAATATTTGTCTTGAAAAATAGTTATTAAAAAATAGCTCGAAAGCATGAGTAAGCTAAACAACATAACTATTTCCTTACACAAATAAATAAAAGACATGTGTAGATAAACATATAAACAAGAAAAAACATTTGGAAAAACGTAAAATAATTGTAAAAACTTTGTTTATATAATTATTAAACATAAATTTGGCATTTTTAAAGGAAGAAAAAAAAGAGATTTTGATATGTAAAAATAAAGTTTCAAAAAGGTACAAGGTTTGAGACTTTATCAATTTTCATTTATAAAATGTGAGAGGATCGGGCCAATGCTCCTCCTGGCTCTAAGGTGGCTTTGCCACTGCTTATATGATCCAAAGTAGAAGCGGAAGCATAGATAAGATGATGAAAATGACCAGTGACGGATCCAGGATTTTTTCCTGGTGGGGGCACCTTTGAAAGTAGATTAAGTGCCCGTAAGGTTGTCCGGTACATTTTTAGCCTAAGTCCACCGTTTCGAGAGATTTTTAAAGGTTTTTTTGGTTGATTTCAAGGGATTTTAAGCTTTTTTCTCGATTTTGAGGGACTCTTTCGGTTTTTTAGTTGATTTCAAGAGTGTTTTTTAGTTTTCTGGTTAGTTTTGATGCAATTTTTTGTTGATGGGTCCCAGGTAAAAAATTAGTGGGGGGACTGCAGATATAAAGTAAAAAAAAATTACCTAAGAAATTTCTCATTTTTTCCCATTTAAAGGGGGCCCATCCCCCAACTACTTCTACACTAGATCCGCCCCTGAAAATGACTATATGTAGTTGTGGGTAGGTGGAGGTAAGTGGTTAATTGTCGTTGACGCCATAATGTAACGATTTGGGATGCCGGAGATGGAGGCACTACTCAAATAAATCGTATTACCGACGGCTAAAACAGTCGGTAAACCGTCGGAAAAAGGCTTTAGCGACGGTTTTGTGACGGGAATGACCGTTGGTAAAAAGCTGGTCGGTAATATTCAGCGACGGTTTTCCGACGACAACTACTGACAGCTTACCGACGGTTCCAGTTACCGACGGTTTTCCGACGGTATTTACTTATTAAAAATAAATATAAAATAAAATGAAAAAAACAACCGTCGGTAAGCCGTCGGTATTTCACTAATTTTTCCGACGATTTTCCGACGACTTATTAAAAATAAATAAAAAATAAAATTAAAAAGATACCGTTGGTAGGCCGTCGGTTTGCCGTCGGTAAATACCGACTGTTTTTTGCCGTCGGTAATTGTCGTCGGTATTTCACATTTTTCTAGTAGTGAGGGGGGGTGTTTTCACCGCACCAACTGGTTGGAAATGAATCCATATGACTATGTGTCTATGTGTATATATATATATATATATGTATATTATTTTTTTATAATTAATAAAATATATTTATGTGTTATTTTTTTAAAAACAGGATGTAAAAGAAAGAGAGAATTACATTGGGGGTCGTTTGCTTGAATTTTGAATTTGGTCCCTAAAATAAACTATCTATACTGATGATCCTAACTTTTCAATTTCATAACACTCAAAGTGTCTGGAGTTAACACCGTCAGTTAGCAACCGTTATGATGGACTACAGTCTTTGGGCAAAGTATAGGGACCAAAAGTATATTCCGTTCTAAAATTTAATGTGATTCACATTTTTTTTAAATTATTAAAAAATATTTTATATCTCAAATTACAAATCAAATGTCTTAAATTAAAATACATATTAAATAAAAATCTTTTTATTTATTTAAATACTATTAAATTGATAAAAATGACTTTTACATTATAAAATCTCAAGCTTAGAAAAACAAAGAAAACCATGAGAAATTCATATATCTTTTCTGTTAGGGAATGAAATATGCAAGAAAAGTATTTGAAATTATATACAGTTAACATGACATTATTAATATATAATCACAACAAATAATTAAAATAATAATAACAAAATAAAAATACAAATTATAAATTAATATTAAAAAAACACCGATTATTCAAACAATTAGAAAAAACTTTTATCAAATCCTACAAGAATAATGGGTAATTATATGAACAACTATAAAGAAAAATTTTGTTGTTAAAAAATATAGAAAGTTATGATGTATTAGCTTTTTTCTTTTTTCCTTTTCATTCCAATAATCATATGAAATATTTCATGTTATTATGTATTTAATTATAGTTTAATTATTATATGAATTTAATTGTTGTAGTTTAGTCAAAATTATTTGATAATAAAATTTAATAATTTCTCACGTGATTTTTTTCATTAAAAAAAGAGTGAATTACACTACTGGTCCCTATGGTTTGTTTAAATTTTGGATTTGGTCCCTAAAACAACACTGATGGTTCCTAACTTTTCATTTTCATAACACCTATGATCCCTCCACTTAACAAAATTAGTTAGCGACCGTTATGAAGGACAAATCGATTTTAAACAAATTATAGGGACCAAAAGTGTAATTTGCTCTAAAATTAATGTGATCCATGTTTTTTTTAATTTGTTAATTTTTTTTATATATCCAATCACAAATCAAATTTATTAAAATAAAATACATATTAAATATAAAAACTTATATTTATTTAAAATCTATTAAAGTCATAAAAAAATTTAGCGTTAAAAAATCTCAAGTTTAGAAAAACAAATAAAATCAAGATAAATTCACATACACTTTTAGTTGGGAATTGAAATATGCGTGTAAAATATTAAAAATTAAGTTCGGTTAACGTGAGATTATTAATATATAGTCAAATAACAAATAATTAAAATAACAACAAAATAAAAATTATAATTAAGATTAAAATAACACTGACTATTCAAACGATTAAGAAAAATTATCACTACAACAAAATTAGGTTTATATGACCCCGAAAAAATTAAGCACTTTAATAGACTATTTTATAAAACTTAATTTATAAGACAAAAAAAAATAAAGTGTTTTATCTAAATGCGTTGCAATAAGTTTATAGGACGCTTTTTGGCGTCCTAACAAGGTTGTAAGTCCAAAATCTATGAATCTTTAGAGAGAGAAAGTAGAGAGAGAGAGACAAGATGCGCAAACAGTGTATTTAATATGTGCGTGAAAGTCTTACACAGAACAAGACCAAAGGGACTTAAATACCCTTGGTCAGATACAACACAGATAAGCACAAAACACAGTATTTGACCAAGCCCTATAAATACAATGATTACTATAAAATCAGACCTAACAATCTCCCCCTTAGTAATCATTGGCACTTTGGTCTTCAAAAGATATCTTCTATATCAGCACGAACCAACAAAGCGACTTTACGAAGTTTTCTGACTTTTTAAAAAAAAATCATCTCAGCATCTTTCAGATAAGGTTGTCTTTACTGTCTTGAGCTCTAGACGATACACCTCTTTTGAATTATCTTGAATGAACTGTGGTGTTCGGAGCAGAAACAGCAAAAGAATTTATTGTAGCTGAGAGAATAGAATCTTTGAGCGAATCTTGATCAGCAGATAAACATTTGAGCTCTTTGTCTCTTAAACTTCTCCTTGACTTCTTCCCCTCATGACCTTGATGATCAGGATCAACTTGGTCATGCAAATGTTGGAGACGAAACAACATAAGATCTGCAAAATCAAAGAAACAGAGAAAAACAGGGAGGTTTGCGCTTTACGAAGGATGCACAAACTGAGGTTTGCGTTTCATGAAGGATACGCAAAGTGAGGTTTGCGTTTCATGAAGGATACACAAAGCAAGGTTTGTGTTTCATGGAGGATACGCAAAGTTGTCTTAAACTCAGACAAAAATTACCTTTTTAAGCTCTTTGACTCCCCTTACACAAATGCACTAGATATAACAATTCGAGTTAGCATGCATAAGGGAAAATCAGATACTCCCCCTCAAAAACACATATAATCTTTGAAAAATATTCTCTTTGTTCACTCCCCCTTGAATAATGCATAAACCCATTAAAATATATTTATGAGAACACAATGATCAAATATTAATGTAGAAAGAAAAATATACTGAATGTAAATTTTGAAACGACTAAACATATAAAATTTTAAACACTAAACAAATTAAATTCTATAGAGTAAAATATTACAAATTTATCAATCATTTGAAATCAAACATATGTTGTAGGATACAAGAACAAGTTTCATTGCATATCAAGTTAATACATGTTCAGTTTCAAAAACTTCCAGCAATCTATTCAGTGTGCTCACATGCGAATCTTCGATTAGCTTCAAGAAAATGCAATTCTAAAAATATTATAGAGAACTTTGCATGTACTCACACTAAGCCATCAAGAATTAAGATATTCATAAATTTACAGATTTATCGCAACTCAAACATATCACCAAGTATTATGAGATGTGTGCTCATTGGCATCTTCACATGAGTGTGCTCTTTGGCATCTTTTAAGCGGTGTGCACTTTAGCATCTTTTAATCAAAGAGTTCGGTAAGTAAAGGACATGTCGTAAACGTAACTTTCTATCTGACCCTATTGCAGGATTTGGGTCAGCCGCTCCCAGACCAGTTGGCCTTAGGGGACTAGGTGTCAAGCACCCCTTGGAACTTACTCTCCCAGATCAGAAAGGCTACATCGACATATCCTAAACCCATTCATACCAGTAGAACATGACTTTCGATTTGGTTCTATTGAAGGATTTGGGTTCGATCACTCCCAGACCAAATGACCTTAGGGGACCAGATGACAAGCATCCCGAGGAACTTACTTTCCCAAACTAGAAAGGCCACAGGTACAAACTTTTAAACTCAGAGATTTCTGAATTTTAAGAATTTATTATTCATCTCAATCACTCAGATCATCGTCTAAATGCTTAGCCTATATTTTAAATCCAATCTAAAATTTTGATCGTTTAGTATTGTCTAAGCAAATTAAACTACATATATTCCGAATCACACCACTTTAAAGCAGAAATAAAAGTTTCAAACATGTTGCTGACTTTTCGACTTTTGTAAGACTTGAAATTTGACCATATAAAAACTTTAATATAAACAAAAGAACTTGAAAATTTATCCTAGACACATATTTTATTCAAAATAAAGAAAAAATGTAAAACTTTACTTTATAGAATAAAATTTGTAGAGATTTAAACTTTTAATTGATATTTAGTCAGAACAAAATAAAATTCAACTATTTCACCTTTTACATTGTATAAAATAAATTTGTGACTCATATTAAAAAAAATTGGGTTATACAAATTCACGAGATAGAAAAACAAGCTCAGATTCTTGAAACATAATGAGAAAAACTGGAACACATCATAATCAGAGCTAAAATGCAGCGGAATTAAAATTGATGTACTCACAGTATCTCATATAGTCAGAAGCTTAAATCATTGAAAAACGAGTTCTAAACTGATTTGTTTAGAAGTCATAGTCTATGAAGTACGGGTTCTGAGCTGAAGTACTCAGAAGCCACTTTCCCTTACTCCCCCTTAACATGTGATGCCTGCAACTTTGAATCAGATAGAGATTTGGGTACCCACTTAAATTTGGGCCCGTGTTTGTTAGTTGCAGTTCGTATGAGGAAATAATAATCAGATTTGATACGAGAAGCACGAGAAAGATAAGCAGAAAAATAATCACAACCATCAGAAGAGAAAGCATAATCATCAGAACTAGAATCTGAGGAAGAACATTAGACATGTTTTGAAATTCGAATCATTTGCTTGATAGAGTATTTTGAAATTTTATTATATTTAGCAAATGAATCACTGTTATAAAGTTTGTCTACACATTTATCCCCATCAACAATAGGTTCATCAGATGTCCACCTCGCTCTCCAAATTTGCTTCTTTGATTGAGCGTTCAAAGTCCTATCTGTAAGAATAGAATCAGAAGAATTAGAATTGTCAGTAAGAATTGTATCTCGTTTCTTTGAGTTCTTTAACCGTCTTCTTTTACGCTTAGGTTTATAATATTGATCATCGAGCGTAAGAGAATCATCAAGAATTTTAGATGAAATATTTAAATCAGAAGAAATAAATTTATCTAAGCAACCAATCTGATCAACTAATAAATCTGAATTTGCCTCGGAGTAAGAATAATTTTGAGAAAAGATTTTAAAATTTGAAACTTCCTTTTCGTTTTCCTTAGAATCAGAAGGAAGGCTAGAAATAGAATCTGATTTTTGAGAAAATAAATTTTCTTCAAGACTAGACGTCATGAATGAAAGAATAATATCAGATTCAATTTTCTTCAAAATATTTTGATCTTCTATCAGATCTTCAAGATCAATGATTTTACCTTCTAAAACTAATGGAGGAGTATATTTTTTCGAATCATAAATGATTGGAGAAATATTTTCCTTATCAGAATCAGGAGCATAAGAAGGAACAAAATCATTAGACATTGAAGATTTAACAGAAGATATATCATTTAAAAATCTTCTACCTCTCCTTGATTTTTCAGGAAAATATTTGGCATTTTCATAAGTATAAACAAAAGGAATTTCATTTTTCTTGTTATTTATCTTTTTCTCATTTTCGAGATCTAACACTTCCTTTTCACTAGTCCAATGAAATTTGAACTGAGGAGCATAATGTACAAGTGTCAGATAATCGTATTTATATAAAGTAGGAACTTCGTTTATCACTTTGTTTAAACAACGAGGATTGTCAAAACCAAGTCCCCACCTTTGTTTTAAAGCTTCTTCAGTCCTAGGTTTATTCATAAAAATTGTTTGTTCATATTGGTTTCTTCGATACAACTTTTCTTCTAACTTATTTATCTTATCCGAAAAATCATCCTTTAAAGTAGTCATAGCAGTCAAATATTCAAGATAAGATTTATTTGAATTTTCCAAATCATCCAACTTCTTTTGAAATATGTCTTTTGTGTTTTCCAAAATAGATTTTTCATCTTTCAAAGAAATTTTCAGTTTGTCAATCAAATCTGACTTTTCAGAATTTATATTCTTTACAGATAAGAACTTAGAACGAAAATCAGACAAAGCATTAATTATGATATTCATCTGAGAGATAATGAAGTTATAATCAAATTCAGAATATACCTCGTCTTCATCTGTTTCAGAATCGTCTGACTGGTCCTCTCCAACCAAGCACATGTGAGCGATCTCTACGTTTGAGGCTTCATCGTCAGAGTGATCCAGCCAGAATTCTTCCTCGGCCAGCAAAGCAGTTCCGTTCTCTCTCTTTTCTGCTAGTTCCATTTTCTTCCTATAGTAAGCGGAGTCCCTAACCTTCTTAGCTCGACACTCCTTTGAGTAGTGGCCCGACTTTCCACAGTTATAACAAGATGCAGTCTTAGGCTCGGACACTTTGACTGTAGAGCCGGAAGTGAAGCGAGAAGAATTGGAACTCGATCTCGGTTGGAACTTCTTCTGGTAATGCTGAGAGAGAAGAATCATTGCTTTCTGTAATGCTTCACCATCATCATCAGTTGACCCGTTGTAAGCATTTTCAGACAACGCGTGTTCAGCCAATTGCTTCGTGAGGAGTGCAACTGGATCTATTGTTTTCTTCTTTTTATCCATCTTGGCCTTTTTCTCTAACACCAAGCTCTCATCAATCATCAGAATCTCGTAAAGTTCCTGAATCTGCATTGTGGAAATCCGAACATCGTTCCTCGATCTATGACAGGATTTATTCCACTCATGCTGAAGAGCATTAAGAAATTTCAGATTTGTCTCAAGAGCGGTCTTTTCCACTTTAATCTTTCTTAGATCATTAATCACAGTGCAAAACCGGTCAAAAGTCACCTTCAGATATTCATTGTTCTTTGCCTTAAATTCCTCAAAGTTATTCATGAAGCGTGTTTGGCGTATTTGAGTAGCAACTGATGATCCAAGCATGATCTTTTCTAACTGAGTCTACATCATATTTGGATCATGTTTGAAACAATCAATTCGATTGTAGATTGTGTTGGGCAAAGCTAGCATCAAATTGGACTTTGCTTCTCTATCGGCTTTTTCGCGTTTGATTTCTTCAGTAGTCAAAGGAATATCATTTTTCGATATGACAAATGGTCCTTCAGATAAAGATTTCATCATATTCTATCCATTAGTCTGCCGCTCAATGAAATTTATGAACCTATCTTGCCACTGTGTAAACTCATCTTCGTTGATTAAGACTGGAGGACGAGTATCTGTTCCCAATTGCATCATCAGATCATTAGAGTAGAACCTAGCTTGGAAAGCAAACTTGGCGGAATCCATTGCTGATATTTCAGAAAAAATTTCTAAGTGTTGATCTTGCGCAAAGTAGATCTTTGCGTGTCAGGAAGAGGACGCAAACAAGAGCTTTGCGTTGACAACTAGAAACGCAAACTAAGACTTTGCGTTTTGAACTAAGAAGAGCTTTGCGTGTTAAGACACGGCTTTGCGTGTGAAGACTGAAATGCAAACTGTGTTTTGCGTGTGAATACTGAAGCGCAAAGAATGCTTTGCGTGTGTAAGCAGAAGGGCAAACTAGAACTTTTTGGATGAAGGCGGATACGCAAGACAGACTTTGCGTATGAAGGAGGGAGCGCAAACTTCACTTTGCGTATGCAGGCCGATACACAAAATGAGACTTTGAAAGCTTTTCGGAGGCTACTTGATACGCAAACTTGAGCTTTGTGTATGAGGATCGATGCGCAAACCTAAAACAAATTTAACAAAATTAGTAGAACATGCACAACCAACTATGAACAAGCGTAAAACAACTTGAATGAGGCGCAAACTTGTATGACTGAAGCGCAAACTTTAAAAACTCACAAATTTTTGCTATATCAATTCAAACTAAGAAATTTATGCATAAAAAATACACACTGATTATCGAAAACACCTTTTTAACACAAATCAAACACAGATTTCGATTAAAATCCACTAAAAACTGAAAATCATTTATGAAACAGTGCGAGAACTCGTTTTTTCAGAAAAAATCAATTTCACAAAATCGATGTTCTAAACTTGAATTATATGCAAAACAATATGAAGCAAACAAGATCGATTATCAAAATCGAGACTAATGAACCAAAAATCAATACAATTCGATCTCTAAAACTTCCAAATTTGATGAGAAATCAAGAAAACGAGATTTTCTTGAAAAATTCAAGAAAATCGATCAAACTTTCGATTTCAATCAACAATTCAGATTCAGAAAAAGCAATCTCTCAATCATCTCAAGATTCAAACAGGCTCTGATACCAATTGTAAGTCCAAAATCTATGAATCTTTAGAGAGAGAAAGTAGAGAGAGAGAGACAAGATGCGCAAACAGTGTATTTAATATGTGCGTGAAAGTCTTACACAAAACAAGACCAAAGGGACTTAAATACCCTTGGTCATATACAACACAGATAAGCACAAAACACAGTATTTGACCAAGCCCTATAAATACAATGATTATTATAAAATCAGACCTAACAAAGGTTTTAAGACATTTATAATACAAAACGTCACATTTGCAATTTTATATGACACTACTTAAAAAGTTTGCTATAAAAACAGGCGTCCTATAAAAAGATGGGTGTTTAACACGTTTAGTTTTTTTTTTGACATATAAACCTAATTTGGTTGTAGTGATAGTTTTTCTTAATTGTTTGAATAATCAGTGTTTTTTTAATCTTAATCTTAATTTATATTTTTTATTTTATTGTTATTTTAATTATTTGTAGTTTGACTATATATTAATAATCTCACATTAACATGACTTAATTTTCAATATTTTGCTTGCATATTTCAATTCCTTAAAGATATATGAATTTATCTTGATTTCATTTGTTTTTCTTAACTTGAGATTTTTTTAACGCTAATTTTTTTGTAAATTTAATAGTTTTTAATAAATATAATTTTTTATTTCTAATATGCTTTTTATTTTAATAAATTAGATTTATGATTAAATATATAAAATATTTTTTAGTAAAAAAATTAAAAAAAAAGGTGAATTACATCAAAATTTTTAGTAGATTACACTTTTGGTCCCTATAGTTTGTTTAAAGATCAATTAGTACTTCATAATGGTTGCTAACTAATTTTGTTAAGTGGAGGGACCATGAATGTTATGAAAATAAAAAGTTAAGGACCATCAGTGTAGATAGTTTGTTTTAGGACCAAATCCAAATTTTAAACAAACCACAGGACCACCAGTGTAATTCATTCTTAAAAAAATTATTTATCTTAATGAACAAATTTTAGTACGTAACTATCACATGTTAACCATACTTAACTTCCAAACGTTGTTTCCATATTTCAATATCCAACTTAAAAGATACGTGAACTTTTTTTTGATTTTTTACACTTGAGAAGTTCTAATACAAAAGTCATTTTGTCAATTTAATAGTTTATTGCACTACTAGAAAACTTTGAAATACCGACGGCAATTACCGACGGCAAGAGCAGTCGGTATTTACCGACGGTAAACCGACGGTTCATCGACGGTATCTGCTTTAATTCTATTTCTTAATTATTTTTAATAAGTCGTCGGTAAACCATCGGAAACATTAGTGATATACCGACGGTTTACCGACGGTAGGTTTTTTTAGTTTATTTTTTATTTAATTTAAATGGTTCGTCGGAAAACCGTCGGAAAATTTATTAATATACCGACGGTTTACCGACTGTAGGTTCTTTTTATTTTATTTTTATTTAATTTAAATGGGTCGTCGGAAAACCGTCGGAAAATGTATTAATATACCGACAGTTTACCGACTGTAGGTTCCTTTTATTTTATTTTTTATTTAATTTAAATGCGTCGTCGGAAAACCGTCGGAAAATTTATTAATATACCGACGGTATACCGACTGTAGGTTCTTTTTATTTTTTTTTATTTAATTTAAATGGGTCGTCGGAAAACCGTCGGAAAATTTATTAATATACCGACGGTTTACCGACTGTAGGTTATTTTTATTTTATTTTTTTAATTAATTTAAACGAGGCGTTGGAAAACAGTCGGGAAATTTATTGATATCACCGACATTTGGTTTTATTTCTTATTTAATTTAAACTAGAAGTGTAATCGCACAATGCATCGAGATACATCACGATTTTAATGTTTTTTTTTTATTTTTTTGTTGATTTACCGTACGATTTTGGATGATTTTGAGAAATTGATAATGTTTTTTTTTATAAATTTGTTTAATTTAGGCTTAATAATATAATGTTTTTTACATAAAAAAAATTAAGTATTTTGTTAGAATTCAATGATTATCTTATATATTTTAATGACATTTAGAAAAATAAAAACATATTGCAAAACTGAAAATTAAAATTACAATTTTTTTTGATAAAAACTAAAATTTAAGAAAAAAATAAAAAATAAACGCCAAGTGATATTTCATATCTAAGACCTGCACCCAATTCTCCAACTCTCCCACCCAATTCTCCCAAAATTTCAAACTCTCCCACCAACCCTAGACCTGCACGCCAGGGGATTTGATTTTGCTCCGGCTCCGTCGCTACTCTCACCGCCGAGGCTGCCGCCGCCTCACTTCCATTTTCCGGGGTACTCTCTGACCGATTCAAATCAGTAAAGAGGTATAATTGCTAAACCGATCAATTTGTACACTCACTTTTTGCTAAACCCTAGTGCGAGTTGAGGTCACATTTGATTCGTTACTTCATGTGCTTTTCCCCTTTTACCTCTGTATCGTACTCATATACACAATTAGAGTTCATTTTCGATGATTTTTTTTTATAGATTTAAGAACAGGGGTAAGCATGAACACATTGCATAAGAATCTTATTTTTGTAATCCATTTGTGACACGCTAAAATCTACTTTCTAAAATTTGTATAGGTCAAGGATACATGTGATCATGAAACGTAGAATTGATGGAAATTGTGCCATTTTGGTTAATAAGTACATTTTGGGAACAAAAAGTTTCACAAGTTCGATTACAGTTGTGGAGATCGAGAATAGGATTAGACCTACATAATCCCCAATCATCTTTATATTTTCGAATAGTTTATGCATACATGATAGTTTTGTGAAAAATATGAAACTCATCCAACCACTTGTTTTACCCCCATTAAGTCATCAACCATCATGTGCCAGCTAAATGTTCAAAGAAAATGAACTGGAATTGCTCTTTATGTGTGATGAGAGAGAGATAATAATAATAAATGGACTTGATTTGTCATATCTAATAGTTGTATTGAATCTAAAAAACAATTGGTCCTTTGAATATTCTCCATAATTGACAATTGGATGTTTGCTTTTCTTGGTGAACAAAGAACAGTAGTGCCACTGCCACCCAATAGATGGGTAGTGGTTTCCATGCACTCCTCATTCTTCCACAATTCACTCTGTCATCTTTAATGCTTCTTATATTTATCAATCGAAAAATCAGAGACCGGGATTAATTTCAGTTCTGAAATCAATATCTTCTTAGGGATCTCTATTGGTAAGTAAGTTACCTAATTATCCATTATCTCCACAATTTGATGTTTAATCCATGATCTTCAACCATACTAAATCTTCTCTGTTGCAGTGAAAATACTCTCATACGGAACATCGGGTGGACAAAACCTAATTCCAGGTACGATGTATTCTCTCTTCCTAATCGAGGTTGAGAATTAAGTTGGTGTTTATGTGCTATTTTTCAGAATTTGAAAGTTTTATGTGATGATTTGTGGTTAATTTCGTAGTTTTAATCAAATTCTATAATTTTGATTACCTTCGGAAACGGTGATTGAAACTAATAGTAGTATGTGGATTGTGATGATTGTATGGTTTTATTGATAGTTTCTCCGATAATAGTTGATTACTTAAGTGTTACAACTAGACATAAGATACAAGATCGAATGAGAATAAATGAAAAAATAACATGCATGTATGCAAATAAACTAATAGTTGTTTCAGTTTATTTCTGATAGCAACAGATCAGGCACAGGACCAACTCCAACAGCAAATGAAAACACAAACCTACACCACCATTCAATCATCCTCATTGTTATATAGATTTTAGTTGTGGTCTTTTTAGATGGCATGATCAAACCTACGCATCCAAATAGGGCCTGTAGATCTGCTTCACAAGTCACAAACAAGAAAAGATTGATGCATGCAAAAATCATTGCATGTTATTCTACAAGGGTGATTCTGACTTGACCAACTGTCGAGTATGCGGAGAATATCGCTACAAAAACAGTGGAGGAAACAAAGTCCCTAATTTGGTCTTGACATACATGCCGATTGCTCCTAGACTTCAAAGGTTGTTTATGTCAAGAAAGACGGCCAAGGAGATGACATGGCACTATGATCATCAAAAACAATCAGGGTTGATGGTACATCCAAGTGATGGTGAGGCTTGGAAGCATTTCGACTTGAAAGACCCTAGATTTGCAGAAGAGATCCGTAATGTTCGTCTTGGGCTTTGTACCGATGGTTTCAGTCCAAAAAACTCCAACTCTAGTTCGTATTCTTTGTGGCCTGTTTTTCTTACCATCTATAATTTACCTCCTTGGATGTGTTTGAAAGAGTCATACGTTAAACTTGCCTTGGTCATTCCGGGAAGAAAGAGCCCTGGTCAGAATCTGGATGTATTTCTTAGGCCGTTAATAGACGAGCTTAAGATGTTGTATGAGGAGGGAGTTGTTACCTATGATGCTTATCGTAGGAATAATTTCACCATGAGAGCCATACTACTATGGACAGTCAGTGACTTTCCTACGTATGTAATGTTGTGTGGAAGTTTGCCCTTTTGTAAAGTTGTTTGATGAGTGGATCAGACATGAAGAACCCCATATTGAAGATGGAGAACTTGATAGGCGTAGGGAGTTGTTCTTTGCTAAGTGGTTTGAAACACATATGCTAGGGTCAGGCGATAGTAATGCACACTTGAAGGTTTTAGCACGAGGACCAATACGTTATGTTTGGTCTCATAAGGGATATTTTGTTAACGGTTACAAGTTTCATACAACAAAACACGGTGATGGGCGGGTTACACATAACAGTGGAGTATGTGTGAAAGGGTCGTGTTATAACGAGTATGAGTCTGACTATTATGGGTTATTGGATGGCATTCTAGAGGTTGAATATCCTGGAGAAGGGCGATGCGTTGTTGTGTTATTCAATTGTACTTGGTTTGATACTGTCAATGGTGTTAGAGTTTCCGCTAAACATAACCTGGTAGATATCAAATACAAGTCTAGATTAAGAATGGACGACCCATTTGTTTTAGCATCACAAGCAATACAAGTTTATTATTCACCGTACCCTTCGAACACCAAAGACTTAAAAGATTGGTGGGCTGTTGTGAAGACGAAGGCAAGGGGGATATATGATGTGGGAGAACGTGTTACAAAAGTAGGTAATGATGAAAATCTAGACGGGGAACATTTCTTTCAAGAGAACGAAAGGTTTAACTGTACTGCATCCACAAGTATAGATGCATATGTGGAACCCGTTAGTCTTGTCACACCAGGATCAGTAATCGAACTTGATGCCGATATGACTATTCATGATGATGAAAATCATGATGAGGATGATGATGCATATGACGAGGAACAAGAGTTTGAAGATACAGATGAAGATGATGGAGAACTTATTTTATCCGACCACTCTTCTGACGATTAGTTTGTTCAAATTGGTGTATGTTTATTTGATGTATGTTTATATATGTGTTATTTTAAAAGTATGTTTGTAGTTAATTCATCATTATTTTGTAACAGGCAATTTTATATGGGTCGTATTTTAATGTCTACCGGTGGTCGAGGTAGTGGTTGTAGTGGAGGTCAAGATACTGCTTCTAGTCGAGGCAGGGGTAGAGGTACTTACGTTTCTTCATCTGTTGGCGGTGCGGGTACCAACAGTTCTACCGAGTACGTTGACACCCTAGAGACCCACGAGGATGTTGTTGCAGAGTCATCTCACATCCATCAGGGACCCAATGCCGACACACGAGTACCCGATAGACCTTCACATAAGCCGAGGATTGTGATGTCGGGACTTGAGTACGTATATTAGTTAAGTTTGTCAATATCACATATCAAACTTTTTTGACTAATACTAATGTTAAATGTAATAGTTTTGCTGAAGATCAAGTTGGCCGTAAAATCATCAAAATATTGAAGGAAATGTTTATGGGGCCTTAGACATCCTGGAGAGATGTTGACAGCGAGTCACGCGCTCTTTTGTTCCAACGTTTTAAGGTTTGTACTTATGATATTTAAATTCATAAACTATTCACCGATATCTTAAATTAATTGATCATGTGATGTATGTATAGAGCAACTACATATGGGATGACGATATTGATGGACTCGTTCGCACAGCATGGGCTCACGTGTTGGATAGGCGTTGGAGTGATATATTGCATGATGTCAGGGAAGAGGCCATTAAGAAGGCCCATGATGCACATGTAGTATTTAACGGGTCTAATTATGAGGCTTTGATCCCATTTGGCCCGTCATGGATTAACCAGGACTATTGGCGTGTCATGATCACACAAGTATGTAATATTTATGAGTTACATTATGTATACACACTTCTATTGGGTTTTTATAATTAATTTGTTTTATATAGAAATGGAACACAGACAAATGGAAGAAGTCGTCACATGTTGCAAAAAAGAATAGGAAGTCACAACATGATTCAGTGATGTCCAAGTCTACCGGCGGTTCCATTTCTATGTCACGACGTAGATGGCGTTTTGTAAGTCAACATAATTTTAATCATGTTTTATAACTTATTTTGTTTTATTAGTGACTAAATTAATAAATCTATCGAACTTTGTAGGTGCAAAAGGAGGGCCGTGAACCAACAGCTTTGGAGATGTTTCAAATGACCCATAAGACCAAAAGGAGGGAGTCGTCAGGGTCGAGCACCGGACAATCTGTTATCTCAAGGGATGAAAAATTTGTGGTTAGTAATTGCTCTTTCATTTGTTTGCAAAATGAATAAGTCATTTTGAATACTTGTATAGTTTTAGGTTAGCACGTCTTATATGAGATTCAAATTAGTTTATGGGATGGAGTTATCAAGTTCATTTATTATATGTTAAATGTTTAAAACAGGTTGTGCATGGATGGAAATGTTTAATTTACAGTTGTTATGCTGCCGAAATTTAAAAAAATGCTAAATGATTTTTAATTTGTAATTATGTATCGTAGGATGACTATCAACATGAAATGATTAAGAAGTACGGACCTGACACGAGCACCCATCCACTTGGAGATATTGAAATTTCGGAGCGTTGTGCCGGAGGAAGGAAAAGAGGTCGGATGTTTGGCGTTGGCACGAGTATGGACCCAAGCTACGTGGTAACTGGTTTGTCAAGTGGGTTGAGTACCGGTAGATCATATGCTGGTTCCAGTTCAAGCGAGGTTAAGTTTTTGTTCATTTTTTTTTGTTTAATTCAAACATGTCAATTTACTCATTGTGCTTTTTATTTCCGTAGGTGCAAGAACTGAAAGAGAAACTTCAGAAAATAGAAGAGGAGCGAAGAGTTGAGAGAGAGGAGAATGCTCGACGTGAGGAGGAGAATATACGAATGGCAAACAGACTAAAAGTTATCGAGGCAATGTTAGCTCGACAATATCCACCACCGCCTTCCGATGTACCCACTTCTCGTGATCCCCCCTTTTCCGGTAGGATTTGAAGATGATATGGATTTGATATATGTATCACTTGTGATTCCCTCTATTCCCAATAGTATAGACGATGACTAGATTTGATATATGTAGGATTTTTATGGATATATTGTATGGATTTTTATGTGAATTTTTGGAATATGTATGGAATTTGACAATTTGTATGCAATATTATAATATTATATATATTATAAAATATATTAAAATGCAATATTAAAATGCAGCAAATATATATTTTCTAAATGTAATAAAAATTCAAAATACCGACGGCTTACTGACGGGAAAACCGTCGGTAATTTTTTTTTCAGTTTTTTCAAAACAGTCGGTAAGCAGTCGGTAATATTAGCCGTCGGAAATTGAACCGTCGGAATGCCGTCGCTAATGTCCACCGTCGGAAAACCGTCGGTAACCATGACAGTCGGAAAGCCGTCGCTAATGACAACCGTCGGTAAGGTGAACCGTCGGTAAACCGTCGATAGTTTTCGTCGGAAAACCGTCGGTAAATATTACCGACCAAGTTTTTTCCAACAGCCATTTCCCGTCGCTAAAACCCTTTTCCGACGGTTTTAGCCGTCGGTAATACAATTTATTTTAGTAGTGTTGAAATAAAATATCATTTATATATATGTACTTTAATTTAATAAATTTGATTTGTGATCGGATATATAGAATACTTTTATTAAAAAGAATTAAAAAAAGGTGTATCATAATAAATTTTAGAGTGAATTATATTTTTCGTCAATATAGTTTGCCTAAAGATTGATTAACTAACGGTGTTTACTCTAAGGACCTTGAGTATTATGAAATTGAAAAGTCGTGAACAAATTTTAGGACGTAACTATCACATGTTAACCATACTTAACTTCCAATACGTTGTTTCCATATTTCAATATCCAACTTAAAAGATACGTGAACTTTTTTTTATTTTTTACACTTTAGAATTTCTAATACAAAAGTCATTTTGTCAATTTAATAGTTTATTGAAATAAAATATCATTTATATGTACTTTAATTTAATAAATTTGATTTGTGATTGGATATATAGAATACTTTTATTAAAAAGAATTAAAAAAGGTGAATCATAATAAATTTTAGAGTGAATTATATTTTTGTTCAATATAGTTTGCCTAAAGATTGATTAACTAACGGTGTTAACTCTAAGGACCTTGAGTATTATAAGATTGAAAAGTCATGAACAATCAATGTAGATAATTTGTTTTAAGGACCAAATCCAAAATTTCAACAAACCACTAATATAATTCACTCTTAAAGAAATAATAAGAAATACCTTGACTTAACAAAAAAATTTACTCACAGTTCATTTGATGATGACGACTCGCTGGTAGAAATACTTTCACAAAGAGTAACTTCACTTGTATATTTTTAGCACTAGCATATATTCAACTCTGTGGCAATATAAATACACTAGTATTTATACAAGTTATTCTTTAAATGCCGCCACCCACAAATAAAAATACAATATAATACTTTAAAATCAACTTATATTAAAAAAATCCACATCATTTGTCATATCAACGAATAATATTGACTTGTATGACACGTAATTTGTTATTTTAGTATATATAGTAACATATTAAAGGTTAAACAACTATTCCACGTATTTGAATGTTTGAAAGTTTCCATCTCAAATACCATAATAAATATTTTGGAAATGCGTTATCCATAATATAAATCAAAACAAAGCACACACAACAACAAAAGTCGGGTTTATTGACGCTAACAACTTATAGATATCCTATGTACCGTTTTATAGGGTTTAAATTTATAGCACCAAACAATAAAACGTTCTTGATAAAAATGTTGTAATAAATTTATAGGATGTTTTTATGCGTCTTAACAAGGTTTTTGCAACACTTTTTATACAAAATGTACGACACTTTTGAAATGTATCCTATAAACACATATTTTACAGAACACTTGTTTTTATAAGGCATCTTTTCAAAAAATGTGCTATAAAATTGGTAATACAACATTTTTTTATGAAAAAAATGTCTTAATTAAAAAACTTGTTACGGCGCCTAAAAACGTCTCATAAACCTACTACAACAACTTTAGATCGGATGTTTTATTGTTTGGTTCTATAAATTAAGTCTCATAAGACAATATATTAGGACGCTTAGACATTTTTGGCGTTCTATAAACTCAATTTTATTGTAGTGACATTACAGTTTCATGCAATTTATTTTTCATGTTTCTAACTCCAATTTAGCTTGTTTGGGTTTGTCGTTCGGTTACTTTCATGGTTTATCGGATTATCAACAACATAGTACATCACCAACGAAAATTGATATTTATGTTGATATATAGTGTGAGTTTGGGGATCATTTATCTATTTAGACGCCTCAAGACGTTACAGAAACAAAATGTCTTGATTCAGATTTCAGACTTCAGCATCACCTCTTATTAATCAGAAATGAAATAAGACTTCAGACCTCTTAAAAAACAAACGCCTCCTAAGTCAAACAAGAGTTTGACTTTAACTTATAAGAGGTAGTTGGCAACTTCCGTTTTCCCCTTAAAATATGCAATACGAAATGGAGTTGGTTATTGGTTACGAGTTACGACGATTTTGATGGTGATACGATTATAAGGTCATATGATCAATGAATGTTATTGATTTACAACATGTAAGCAACTGGTGTCTCATTACTGATAACAATGCCCTTAATTAACGGATTAGAAGATAACATTAATCACCCACTTAGACCTTAATCTTTTGGTAGCATTTGGTACACATACATGATTGAACAAGACTGGACAGGACAAGAGGACATTACTGGACTGGATAGTACAGGACATGACAGGACAGGACAAATGTATGTCTTGTGTTTGGTATGACTATGACTAGTGTAATAACCCAGTTTAATTTAATAATTTAGAGTTGGAGGTGAAAAGTAAATTAAAATCAAACTTAAGGGTGGTTAAGTGTAAAGGGTTCATTAAAGAGAATTGTTAAGACACAGTCTCATTGGATTCAAGATCATCCAATCTGAAGATCGCAATATGAAGCTAAAGCCGAAACGTCGACTCTCAATATTAAAGTCTATGTCGTTTGTAATAAATGTCAATGTATTTGTTTATTATTGTACTAGTTAAATTAATATCTAGTTTGTTAGATATTAGTTTAACTTAGTTAGTTTCTAGTTTATTAGATATTAGTTATTTAGTTAGTTATTAGTTAGATATAATATCTATTTGTTAGATATTATTTAGTTATAATAGTTTTATATTGCAACTTGTTGTTGCAAGTTGATTAGGAAGTGTGTAAAACACACTATGTAAGATATTAGGTGATCTCTCAATCTCTCTATCAAAAATCAGATATTATACACACACACAAAAACACACACTTGAAGGTGTAATAGAGAGAAAACAGAGAGCACACATCTATAGCTTGAATCGATCAACCTTGTAACCATTTGTTATAATCAATACAAGTTGGTAATCTTTATGTGTTGTTAATCTAAGAACTTGATAAAGTATTGTTGGACCAACAAGAATACTCCTAGGGATTGCTTCATTTTACATCTGGCAGCTGAAGAAAAGAAAAAAGGGCAGGGTGGGGTTGCGATTTGAGAAGAAGAAGATCGAGAGTTCTGCATCAATTCCATAAGGTAAGAATTCATACTCTTCTTTAGCAAGTTTATGTAAGGTGTATTTCCCTCCCTGTAGTCTGAGTTAACTTTTCTACCAGATTTGGTTTTGAGTCGACCAAGAACCCAATCGGGTTCCTGCGGTCGATTAAGTTCTGCCATGAATGTGGTTGATTCAATAGTTGGGGACTTTAGTATATTTAATCCTAATCTCTTGAGATTAGGAGTTTTGGTTGGGCTTGATTGAAAGAGATAGAAATGCCATTGGATTATTTGTTCTGATTCAACCTGTGTTCGAAACCCCAAAATCGCCTCCGGTCGAAATTAGACCTCGGTCGAAGATAGAGTCCGGTCGATGTCTGGATTAGGCACCGGTCAGCGCACATGGGGAGACCCCGGTCGGCGCACTGGGGTGAAGCCCCGGTCGGCGCACTGGGGGGAGGCCCCGGTCGGCGTACTGGGTGGAGGCCCCGGTCAGCGCAGGGCCGGTGGGGGGGACCCCGGTCAGTGAGGGGGGAGACCCTGGTCAATATTTCACACCGAGCGACCATGAAGGCCCCGGTCCCCGGTACTTGGTGTTGGGCCGAAGCCCATATATAAAATATTTTGGGTTTTGAGTGTTGGAATTGGAATTCTAATAGGCCGGCCCAATTGTTATTTATTTATTTCTTGGACCCAAAGTACTTTGGTGCGAGATATTATTCTTGTGGGCCGAGAATAATTTTAGAGAATAGGATAATTAGGGTATTAAGGTCAATCTTGTTCAAATGAGGAAGAATCGAGTTTCACCGGTCAATGTTTCCTTTATAGGTTTCGGACCGAGGTATAAGAATAGATTCGAGTGTTGAGCTGAGGACGCCAGGTGAATTTTCTTTAAATTAAATTTTAAAGATTAAAGACGACTATTTTTGCATGCGAGTTTAAATAAGATTCTTTCTTACAAATGCTCATTTGATATGCGAGAATTGTTGAAAGTCCATGATATGTATTTTGTTATTTGTTAGTAGAAATGTATGCATACATTGTTTTATTTGCTTTGTGCTCAAAGTCGGGGGGTGTGTTCCGCCTGTGCTCATACCGGGGGGGGGGGGTGTTCCGTTTATTCCATTGGGGGGTGTGTCCCAAATAAAGCAGTGTGAGCCAGACACACCGTTACTTGCGGGTGACGGTAGTGTGAGCCAAAGTGTTTGATGAAAGTGTTAAGATTTGATAAGTTTAAATTGAGCTATTTGTCGCATATTTATTCTTGATTAATGGATTTTAAAGTATTGTTAGGGGGGACTCACTAGACCGTTGGTCTAACCCTCGCTCTTTCAAAAATAAAACCTATTTTCAGGTGGGCGCGAAGTTAGGGGCTCGGGTAAAGGCAAAGAGAAGGTTTAAGCGGTTTCCTTGATAGAAGACTTCCTTTAGAAATTTTAAAGTTACTCTCAGTTGTGTAATAGGTTGCTTTAGTGCAAACCTCATATTTGATTATTATTGTAAGACCTTTCTTGGCATTAAATTGTGATATGGTTGTTTATGCTGATTTTAAGTGTTAGGTTGTTATAATTGGTATCAGAGCTGTAGTTTAAGGGAACTAGGTGACCGGAGGGGCCTAGACTTAAACTTAGGAAGTAGCACACAACTGAGAAATAGGGGGACCATAGGAAATCAAGTGATAGGGTAGCGAGGACTAACATGTAAGGTAAATTTGGAATTATATCTGGCCAGTGTAATTGCAAATTTATAGTTATGTGTGTGTGCTTAACTTACCTTATTGCGTTGAACCTACCGTACTGAATTTTTGTATGTTAATGTCTTGTCTGTAGTCATATCGGAGCGTGTAACAAGGAGTCGATCGATGCCAGTGGTGGAGACCGCACCGGTAAATGAAACTATTGAGGGTGGACCAGTCGTTATTCCTCGAGATGTTGCCACACGAGGAAAGGGGCGTGGAAGACCTAAAGGAAAGACAACTCGAAAAGTAGTCACTCAAGTAGAGGAACCAGAAGTGAGATCTCTGGTATAGAGAACAGTGTGTACCGCCCGGAGAGCTAAAAGTGTAGAGGTTATGGCTGAGCAGGAACCCTCTCTCCAAGAGAGTTCAACTACTGCAAGAGGGAGAAGGCCAGTAAGGAACCGTGGAGGGGTCGGACTCAAGCGTTCGTCACCCAAGAGACGTTTGCCACTGAAATGGAGAAATTGCAGGAGACCTTGCAAGCTCTGTTGGCTCATCAAACAGGGGGAGTTGCGATGAATCAGGAAAAGAGCGAGGAGAGGGAGACAACTGAGATGGCTAACTCACCAATAGCTGTGGTGGGCAGTCACTCACAGTCGAACTCAAGTCTAGAAGCCAAGACATCAGTAAAGAAGGGTTGCAACTACAAAGCATTCACCACTTGCAAACCCCCAACCTTCAAGGGTGAATGTGATCCCGTTGTAGTGGTCAAGTGGATCGGAAACATGGAATTAGAATTTGATACTTGCAAGTGTGCTGAAAAGGATAAGGTCGTGTTTGCATTGTCAATGCTGAGGGATGACGCTGTCTTCTGGTGGGAGGCGGAATCTGGGGGTAAGGGTTCGAGAGCAGCAAGAAGGATGGATTGGGAGACCTTTGTCGCGAAATTCAAGCGACAGTTTTGCCCTTTAGTAGCAGTTAAACGATTGGAGTAAGAATTCCTGAATCTGGAACAGGGAGACATGATGGTTCGAGAATACACCACCAAGTTTCTTGAAAAGGCTCGTTTTGCTGAAGTTTATGTACCCAACGAAGAACGCCGTGTGGATAGGTATTTATTCGGATTGAGGAGCAACATTCAAGAATTGGTGGCGGCACGTGAACCTGCCACCTTCCAAGTGGTAGTCAACGCAACAGAAATGACTGAGAGAGAGAAGGCAAGGCAGACGGTTGAAAGGGGCAGTGAGAAAAGGAAATGGGAAGGACCAGTCCGTGAGCCGAAGAAATTTAAGAGTATCAAGTCAGATCAACGAACGACCTCAAGGGTGGAATTTAAGCCATGCAGTAAGTGCAACCGAATGCATAAAGGGGAATGTCTGATGGAAAAAGATGGGTGCTACAAGTGCGGGAAAGCAGGTCACATGGCTAAGGATTGCCAGGGAACAAGAACTTGCTATCAATGTGGTTCACCAGATCACATCAAGACTGACTGTCCACAATTGAAGAGGGGAACTGTTGGGAACTTTGGGGGAAAAGGGCGAGATCGGAAAGTGGAACCCGGTCGAGCAAGATCCAGGGAGTTTAATATGATGGCAGAGGAGGCGGTGGAAATACCGGACGTGGTGACAGGTACTTTCCTTATTGACTCGACTTTTGCTAAGGTGTTGTTTGATTCGGGTGCAAACAGGTCGTTTGTGTCGCCGAACTTTGTTCATAAATTGTATGTGAAACCCAAACAGCTTAGTCTGGGGTTCGAAGTAGAAGTAGCGGATGATAGTCGAGTCTTAGTAAGGGAAGTATATGAAGGGTGTACCATTTATATCGATGACCATTCATTCCCATTAAGACTGTACCCGATGGGCATGGGGGAGTTTGATGTTATTGTGGGAATGGATTGGTTGGCGTCTAATGATGCACAGATAGTGTGTAACAAGAAGTTGATTCGTATAGTGGTGCCTGGTGAGGAAGAGGTGGTTGTGTATGGGGATCGTCGGGATAGGAAATCCTGCTTGATTTCTATGATCAAGGCTAGACGGTGTTTAGGAAAAGGGTTTGTGGGGTACTTAGCGTACGTAGTAGAAAGAAAGAGAAGAGGGGAATAGAATCTGTTCCGGTAGTGAGCGAATATCCGGAAGTATTTCCGGAAGATTTGACCACTTTGCCACCAGATCGACAAGTGGAGTTTTGAATAAATCTGATGCCAGGAGCGGCACCGATTGCTCGAGCACCTTAGCGACTGGCACTGGCGGAAATGAAAGAAATGATGATTCAACTGCAAGAACTGCTAGATAAAGGATTCATTCGCTCGAGTTCTTGGCCATGGGGAGCACCTGTGTTGTTCGTCAAAAAGAAGGACGGGTCCCTACGAATGTGTATAGATTACCGCGAACTTAATAAGGTAACCGTCAAGAATAAGTACCCACTCCCCAGAATTGATGATCTCTTTGATCAGTTACAGGGAGCGAGTTACTTTTCGAAGATAGACTTGCGGTCGGGCTACCATCAGCTGAAAGTGAGAGAGGATGATGTGCCTAAGACTGCCTTTCGTACAAGGTACGGCCATTACGAGTTCTTAGTCATGCCCTTCGGGCTGACAAATGCACCCGCAACATTTATGGACCTGATGAACAGAGTGTGTAGGTCACTTCTGGACAAGTGTGTTATTGTCGTTATAGATGATATACTGATATACTCACGGTCCGTAAAGGAGCACGAATTCCACTTGTGAGCAATACTGGAATTGCTTAAGCGCTAGAAATTGTACGCCAAATTCTCGAAATGCGAATTTTGGTTGAGAGAGGTACAATTCCTAGGTCACGTTGTATCGGAAGAGGGAATTAAAGTCGATCCAGCCAAGATAGAGGCCATTAAAGGGTGGGAAGTGCCTAGATCACCATCTGAAGTAAAAAGTTTTCTGGGATTGGCGGGTTATTACCGGAAGTTCATTCAAGACTTCTCGAGAATAGCCACGCCATTAACGACGCTAACCAGGAAGAATGTCAAATTTGCATGGACGGAGGCTCAAGAGGAAGCGTTCAATAAATTGAAGGAGAGTCTGAGTAGTGCACCTATTTTGTCCTTACCCAACGGGACGGAAGGATTCGTAATCTACAGCGACGCTTCGAAGTTGGGTCTGGGTGTGTGTTGATGCAAGAAGGTAAAGTGATTGCTTATGTGTCTCATCAGTTGAAGGAGCATGAAAAGAACTACCCGACGCATGACTTAGAGTTGGTTGCAGTAGTTTTTGCTTTGAAGATCTGGAGGCATTATCTGTACGAGGTTAAATGTCAGATTTTTACGGATCACAAGAGCCTGCAGCATCTATTGAACCAGAAAGAACTGAATATGAGGTAGCGAAGATGGATGGATCTATTAAGTGATTACGACTGTGAAATTCTTTACCACCTGGGTAAAGCTAATGTAGTGGCCGATGCTCTGAGCCAGAAGGAGTGCAGCGAAGCAACGAAGGTCGTAGCGTTTCGAGTGGAGGAAACTTCTAACTTCTTGGAGGAAGTCAAATCACTGCAAAAGGAAGCGCTGGTAGAAAAGAATCTGAAAAGTGAGAGATTAGTTGGGTATGTTAACTCATTAAAGACAGACGGTCGAGGGGTGAAGTGTTTTAAAGATAGAGTGTGGGTTCCGAAAATGGGGGATCTTCGAAAGAAAGTGTTAGAGGAAGCCCAAAAGTCTTGTTATTCTATTCACCCGGGAACCAACAAAATGTATCGAGACTTCAGGCAAATTTATTGGTGGCCAGGTTTGAAGAAAGATATCGCCCACTTTGTTAAACGATGCCTTACATGTTTGAAGGTGAAAGCAGAGCATCAAAGACCGTACGGGGAGCTTCAACCATTGGAAATCCCGGTATGGAAATGGGATGAAATCACGATGGACTTTGTCACGGGACTTCCACGAACACCTAAAGGGCGCGACGCAATTTGGGTAATAGTGGATAGATTGACAAAGTCAACTCACTTTCTACCAATCAAAGAGACGGATTCGTTAGAGAAGCTGGCAAAACTTTACATAGACGAAATAACATCTCGTCATGGAGTACCGTCGTCTATTGTGTCAGATCGAGATGGGTGTTTCACCTCATCATTTTGGAGGAGTTTGCAAAGGGAGTTGGAATCACAACTCAAGCTCAGTATGGCATATCATCCCCAACCAGATGGGCAAAGCGAAAGAACCTTTCAAACGTTGGAAGATATGCTTCGTGCATGTGTGATTGATTTCAAAGGCTCGTGGGAGATTCACCTACCATTAATCGAGTTCTCCTACAACAACAGTTATCACGCGAGTATACAAGCAACCCCATTTGAAGTTCTGTATGGTCAAAAGTGCATAACACTGTTTTGTTGGACCTAAGTAGGATAAAGACAGTTAGTCGGCCCAGAGATTGTGCAAGCGACAGCCAACAAGATCAACCAAATTCGAGAAAGGTTGAAGAAAGCCCAAGACCGTCAGAAAATGTACGCGGATAAACAGCGGAAGCCGATTCAATTTCAAATTGGGGACACAGTCATGTTAAAGGTTTCGCCGTGGAAGGGAGTGATGCGTTTCGGGAAGAAGGGTAAATTACGACCAAGATTTGTGGGACCGTTTGTTATTGTTGAGAAAATTGGAGAAGTAGCCTACAAATTGAATTTACCAGAGAATCTGCAGGGAATAAATCCCACGTTTCATGTATCAAACTTGAAAAAGTGTTTGGCTGAAACTGATGTGGTGGTGCCTATGGAAGATATTCGAGTCGATGAAAAACTGAGCTATGTGGAGGAACCGGTGGCCATCCTGGATCGAAAGGTGAGAAAGGTAAGGAACAAGGAAATCCACTTTGTAAAGGTGAAGTGGCAGTTTCACAAAGGCCGAGAGGCGACTTGGGAATTAGAAGCAGATATGAAGTCCCAATATCCCCAGCTGTTCCAAGACAGAATTCTGGGACGAAATTCTTTTGAGGGGGGGATATTGTAATAACCCAGTTTAATATAATAATTTAGAGTTGGAGGTGAAAAGTAAATTAAAATCAAACTTAAGGGTGGTTTAAGTGTAAAGGGTTCATTAAAGAGAATACTCCTAGGGATTGCTTCATTTTACATCTGGCGGCTGAAGAAAAGGAAAAAAGGCAGGGTGTGGGTGCGATTTGAGAAGAAGAAGACCGAGAGTTCTGCATCAATTCCATAAGGTAAGAATTCATACTCTTCTCTAGCAAGTTTATGTAAGGGTGTATTTCCCTCCCTGTAGTCTGAGTTAACTTTTCTACCAGATTTGGTTTTGAGTCGACCAAGAACCCAATCGGGTTCCCTGCGGTCGATTAAGTTCTGCCATGAATGTGGTTGATTCAATAGTTGGGGACTTTAGTATATTTAATCCTAATCTCTTGAGATTAGGAGTTTTGGTTGGGCTTGATTGAAAGAGATAGAAATGACATTGGATTATTTTTTCTAATTCAACCTGTGTTCGAAACCCTAAAATCGCCTCCGGTCGAAATTAGACCTCGGTCGAGATAGGGTCCGGTCGAAATTAGACCTCGGTCGAAGATAGAGTCCGGTCGATGTCTGGATTACGCACCGGTTAGTGCACATGGGGAGACCCCGGTCGACGCATTGGGGGGAGGCCCCGGTCGGTGCATTGGGGGAGGCCCCGATCGGCACACTGGGTGGAGGCCCTGGTCAGCGCAGGGCCGGTGGGGGGGGGGGGGCGACCCCGGTCCGTGAGAGGGGAGACCCCGGTCAATATTTCACACCGGGCGACCATCAAGGCCCCGGTCCCCGGTACTTGGTGCTGGGTCGAAGCCCACATGTAAAATATTTTGGGTTTTGAGTGTTGGAATTGGAATTCTAATAGGCCAACCCAATTGTTATTTATTTATTTCTTGGACCCAAAGTACTTTGGTGCGAGATAATATTCTTGTGGGCCGAGAATAATTTTAGAGAATAGGATAATTAGGGTATTAAGGTCAATCTTGTTCAAATGAGGAAGAATCGAGTTTCACCGGTCAATGTTTCCTTTATAGGTTTTGGACCGAGGTATAAGAATAGATTCGAGTGTTGAGCTGAGGACGCCAGGTGAGTTTTTATTTAAATTAAATTTTAAAGATTAAAGACGACTATTTTTGCATGCGAGTTTAAATAAGATTCTTTCTTACAAATGCTCATTTGATATGCGAGAATTGTTGAAAGTCCATGATATGTATTTAGTTATTTGTTAGTAGAAATGTATGCATACATTGTTTTATTTGCTTTGTGCTCAAAGTCGGGGGGGAGGGGGTGTTCCGCCTGTTGTCATACCGGGGGGGGGGGGGGGTGTTCCGTTTATGCCATTGGGGTGTGTGTCCCAAATAAGGCAGTGTGAGCTAGACACACTGTTACTTGCGGGTGACGGTAGTGTGAGCCAAAGTGTTTGATGTAAGTGTTAAGATTTGATAAGTTTAAATTGAGCTATTTGTCGCATATTTATTCTTGATTAATGGATTTTAAAGTATTGTTAGGGGGGACTCACTAGACCGTTGGTCTAACCCTCGCTCTTTCAAAAATAAAACCTATTTTCAGGTGGGCGTGAAGCTAGGGGCTCGGGTAAAGGCCAAGAGAAGGTTTAAGCGGTTTCCTTGATAGAAGACTTCCTTTAGAAATTCTAAAGTTACTCTCAGTTGTGTAATAGGTTGCTTTAGTGCAAAACCTCATATTTGATTATTATTGTAAGACCTTTCTTGGCATGAAATTGTGTTATGGCTGTTTATGCTGATTTTAAGTTTTGGGTTGTTATAACTAGATAGGATGGGAATGAAAAAGTTGCCCCTAAAAGTTGTATAATGATTTATTATATCTTATAATAGTTATAAATGAAAAAATAAAATATATATTTAAATAATTTAATTTATAAGCATTTTACCTTTTTACACAATTTTTATACACATAAATAATAGTATGAAATTTTATTGAATAATCTGAAATAATTGATGGTAGTTCGAAAAAACCTAATCTATACAAAGGAAATACTATGTTTGATTCAATTTGAAACATCTTTATTAATTGGCGGAGGCATGACAGATAAAGGTAAAGGCAATGGGTCGCTGGTGAACAATGGTGGTTGTACAGAATGTGAAGATAGTGGACAGTGGTTGGCGGTGGTAGTGATGGATGGTGGTGATTGGTGTAAGTGATCGACGATGGTAGTGGTGGTGGTGATGTGTGGTGGTTGTGGAGGTGGTGTAGGAGGTTGTAGTGGAGGAAGAGGTGGAGGTGGCCAGCGGTGGCTACCGGTAGTCGTCGATGGTGGTGGTGGTGGCAACGATGGGTGGTGATGACCATTAAAATAAATACCATTTTAGGTGTATATATCAAATAAGGGTGGTGACAACCATTAAAACAAAAGGTTTATGTCTCATATTGTTCCACCTATTTTTGTGGAAAATAAAAAATCCCTTTTTGTCTCATCTCGTCCCACCCTGTCCCAGACCTTGTCCCTATCCGATGTCGCGTCAAACATGGGATAGTGAGTTTTTGTTCTATCCCATGTCACGCCAAATGATCCTACCCCTTTATCTGGTCAACATTTGCGGCTTTGACCGTGAAGCACCAGATAATTCCTTGTGTGGTCTGTAGAAGATAGAGGGGTAGTTTCGTAAAATACGCAGGACGAGTTCATATATGAACATATTAGTGTATAAAATTGTATCCAAGATTTAATAGGAAAAGTCAGAGTCAATGTAAGTCAAAATAGTCTTTGAGAGTTTGTAATGCTTGTAAGCATGTGAGTGTTTTAGTACTTGGTATAAATACCTTGTAGATTTGTTTGTGTTGTAAGCAGTTGTTCATAATTCTTAGATTAATGACATATACGATTTCTCTCAATACTCTCTCTCTAGAATCATATATTGTCAAATCTTGTTTGAATAGTTAGCTTGAATTGGGAGTTAATTTCATTTTCAATTGGTATCAGAGCCGTACCAAATTAATTCAGAGAGATTGGATCATCTGATTTGGATCATCTGATTTGGATTAATTTCTTGAAATTTTCAAGAACTCGAAAACGATTTTTGATTTTTCACTGTTAGATCAAATTCACGTTTGACTGTTGAAATTAATAGTAGAAAATGATTTCATTGGACTCGTTTGATGTAATAGATTCAATTTGGTTTACAAAGATTCCCAATTTAATCATAAATACAGATTGAATTTCTGAAATTTTGGGATTTTCTTGAAAAATACATTCGAACACTGTTTGAATCAAATTAGTGTGTTTTCTTGTTCGTAATTTGAAATTGATGTTTAGAAAAGTGTTCTAAATGTCTTTTCGATCATAATGGTACATGTTTGAGATTCAATTTGTAGGTATATATAGATTTAGATCGAATCTGAGAACCCAGAGTGTAAAACGCGATAGATCTGTCAAACGCGTAACATTCATCTTGAAGAACACGCAAACATAGCCTGCGAGTTCATGAGAAACACGCAAACATAGCCTGTGAGTTCATGAGAAACACGCAAATATGCATCTGCGAGTTTCAGTTCACTTGGTTTGCGAGTTTCAGTCCATATGCTCTACGAGTTTCCATTTAGCGAGTTCTAAAGTTGTCAAAAAATTTCTAAGGACAGAACGCGCAAAGGCATAGAAACGCGCAAAGGCATAGAAACGCGCAAAGGAATCAAAACGCACAAGCCTAATCTTGCGAGAAGCCAAAACGCACATATCGTTGTTTGCGCGAACTTCAAAACACGCAAGTAGTAGTGTGCGAGTTCTGAATACGCGCTTAAAGCGTTTAGCGAGTTTCTCAGTGAACAGTGATTTGAGAGTTTAGTGTTTTGCGAGTTTCTTGTGTCTGCGAGTTTTATACTTGTAATTTTTTTTTTGAGCTTTGTGAGTTTCAAGTGTTTGCGAGTTTTAGTTCAAGTAGTCTGCGAGTTCTAATTCACTTGGTCTACGAGTTCCAATGCTTTGCGAGTTTCAGAGTTTAAATTTTTTTTAGAATTTTTTTTCAAGTGGTGATCTGATTTTGACTTTCAGTCAATTTTTCTGAATTGTTTGGGAACGATCATTCATTAAAGCTAATCATTCAAGATGCCAACTACAGATGAGAGAGGAAATAATGTACTTTCAGCTAGAGACATGGTTGTCTTGTACATGCCTGAGATACCAAAAATAGAGGCTGAATGTGACAAACTGAGAATTCAGAATGCAACCCTTATAAAACATAAACAGGAGTTGAAATCAAATTTGTCAATTACTGATAAATCTTCTGATTGTATAAATTGTGTTAATCATGCTAAATCTGATTCTGCAGGTATCATCAGCGTAAGAGAGAAAGAAATTAAAGAACAAGAGAAAGAGATTAAAGATAGAGAGAAAATGATTGCAATAAAATAAAATTCTATTCAGTCTCTTGAGAAAGTAATCAAGTTCAAAGAGTCCATAATTACAAAACTTCAAAGCCAACTGAAGACAACTGAACATAAATCATCAGAACATCAAGATTAATCAGTTAAGCTTCAACAGAAGTTTAAGGCTTTTGAAGAAAAGATATCTGCCTCGGAGATATAAAATGTTGAACGGAAGAAAAGCCTTCAAACAGATAAAGTTAAATCTGATTCAGAGAAATCTGCTGCTCAAAAACTGTCTGATATTTCAAAGAAAGCTGACCAAGAGAAGAAGGATCTTGAGCTAAGATGTATAAAACTTTCCAAGCAAGTGTCTCAATTTGCAAAAATTCTGATCACTGAAAGAGACACATTTGCTAAGGAAATGAAAGTTCTTGAAGATAAAACTAGTGAATTTCCCAAACAGATCTCAGTTTTTACAAGACTTATTAGAAAAAGAAAGGCAAATTTTTCAGGAAAAGAAAAAGTCTTTTGAATCTGAAAAGAAAATTTCTGAAAAGAGAAATGTTGGGATTTTCAAGGATATTTCTGAAAAAACCAAGAACTTAGAAAAAGATTTTGAACAAGAACGTTCACATTTTGAATCAGAGATATCTAAGCTCACATCCAAAATAACTGTTCTATTATCAGATGTCCAAAAAGAAAACAAGGCCAAATCTGATTTGAAAATAAAGTTTGACACATTGACTTCTGAAAGAAACATTTTATCTGAAAAGATAAACAACTTGGAAGCTGCAAACAGTGAACTGTCAGTAAAGTTTACAGCTGATGTGATTGATCAATCACCTGTTGATAATTCAACAAAATCAGTCTGTCTTTCAAAACAACTTCAAGTTCTATACATGAAAATGTTTTCAAAAAGAACCATGTCAAATCTAAAACTGTTAACTTAAATCAGATTCGACCATCTAATCTGTTTTATGACAAATTTGTTGATGGTTCAACAAGCTTTTATATAAAATCTCTTGGAAAGCAATCAAAGAAAAGTCAGATGGTCTGGAGAGTTAAAGATTCTTCTGAAGAGAAAAAGAAAGACAAATCATTTGTGTCCACATCAAATGCCAAAAAGAACAGAGCGCATTAAGGTAAATCTTTTGGTAATTCTGATATGTTTTATTCCACTAATCATTTAATCAGGATTGCTCAGAAGAAAACCCGTTGTTCTTACTGTGGATCACATGACTTTGTAAGTAATAACTTTGTCAATTACTGGTATGGTTCTTACTATGTTAGCCCCACACAAACTGCAACTAACACATCAGGACCCAAATACCAGTGAGTACCAAAAGCTAAATCTGTGTTGCAGGCACCCAAGGTTTAAGGGGGAGCAAGAACTAAGGCTTTTGAACAAAACAGTTCAAAACCCGAACTTCAAAGTCAAGAATAATGGCTCTTGAATAACACAGTTCAAGACCTGCACTTTAAAGTTAAAGGACTATGACTTCTAAGTAACACAACTTAGGACTCGTTCTTTAATGTTAAAGATAAGGATATTTTGAAAATATCCAGGGGGAGCTTAAATGAATAAAATCATTCTATCATGATTTGAGGGGGAGCTTAAAGGTAAATATGTTCTTATCTTGATCTCTGATTGTTTGAAAGAAGAACAACTTTCAAACATCAAAAACGCTTTCTAAAATGTTCAAACCACTTCTTGTTCATAAAAGATTTCATGAATTTAGAAGTGTGATTTTAAATGTTTGTCATAATTGAGCTTCAATGTTTAACTGACTGTGTGTTTCCAAAGATTAATACTTGTGTATTATCTTGTCCATATACTGTCAAGTATTCACACACAACGGTTCAGTACTTCATTTAAATTTGTTATTACCATGTATCAAAAGTTTAATCTTTCTATGGTAATACTCCCGTTTGATATTCATTATTGTTTGAATCATACATCATTTCAATCATTTGTGCTTTCATTGTTAATATGTTTATATATTGATCATATAAACATCTTACGTCTTTGATTTCTCAAAATATAATTCTTCATGAATTTTGATCTGATTTTAATCATTGTCAGATTCTCAAAACATTTCTATTCTTTCATGTTCATTCATTCATACAAAGTTTTGAGAAATCTTAAATGTTTAACATGCTCAAAATTTCATTCTTATCTTTATGAGCATACATACACTGACAGATGATTTCTTGTGCTTAAATTGTCAAGAAAATCATTGAGATACACATGCTTTTAGGAAAAATACATGGGATTCAGTGTGAGAGCTTAAACAGAACTTCCATGGATTTACGTTAACCTGTGTTTCCTACCCCGGAAGTAATTTGAGTGATTGAGGGGAGAGGGGTCAAAAGATTTGAGAATGGTGTGTGAAGAGGTAAAATGAAAATGAGAGATTGGTTAGAAGTGAGCTTTAATGTTTAAAAGAAAGAGGGTGAGAGATCAGAGTAAAAGAATATTAGACTCTACACCAAACTTCTTTCTGAGCCGGGAAGCCGCATAAACTGTTGTTTCTCAATTCTTCGTGAACGACATTGAAACAGGCAGTGAGCCCATGCCAACTCTTGCAAACACCCCACCAGCTACTCATTCTTTTCTCAAAAAGAGAATGTTTCACATTTTCTGGGGATGCAGCACATACTCTATTGGTTCTTCATTCGGAAGATACTGATATTGAAAAAGAAGGAAAGTTTCCCCACCTTCGACTCTTTCTCATGCACATTGAGTCTATGTATAATCATTGTTGTCTCAGTGATTTACATACTTTGAGCCTTATGAAACACAATCATTGTGCTAATTCTTTCATACACGAGCACACAGAAAATTCATTTTTCTGTCAGAACATTCATAGAAAATACCTTGTGTTTTTTCAATGATTGAATGGAAGTCCTGGGGAGTCATCATCAAACCAACTCCTTAAATTGTACATTCGTTGTACACAGTAACTTAGTGTTACTGACAGGCATTCCTAACTGTTTCATCTGTTGATTCAGGGTTACAACTCAAAATTTGTCTGAATTTGAAAAGATTCAGATAAATACATTCATGAATTGACGGCTTTGTATCAGATCAATTGGGGGAGAACGTTCCTACTTTGTCAAAGGCAGCTCCAGAAGAGTGCAAATTGTCAATTCTTAAAGAAGGAGAATGATAGTTTATCACAAAGTGGGAGAATGTTAAGTTTATGAAGATTGTTCTACATTGTTTAAAAGATGGAGAAATTTCGAAGACTAAGTTGAAATTGATGTGTTTTGATGATCATGATTCTCACAATCATCAAAAAGGGGGAGAAATTTACAGAGTTCAACTTCTAAATCAATTTCAAAGAATTTCAGAGTTATAAAGTGAAAAGACTTTTGGAGAAATTCAGAAAGTTCAATTCGTTCAAGTCAAATCAAGTCTGATGAAAAGAAATTATTCAAAGATGACTTTCAATGACAAGTTAAGATGATTGAGAAAGTTTGTTTTTCAGAAGATGATCCAGAGATCAGAGAGATGAAGATACAAGATCAGAGATTCCTCAAAAGATCAAAGATTCTTGAAGTTTAAAGTTTTTTCAAGATATCAAATTGCTTGTTGATCAAGACTTGTTGATTATTCAAATATGCCAATCGTGAATGACTTTTCAAGATTCTTCAAAGCTTCATAGATTAATGATTGTCAGAGTTGCAAAGGACAAAGTTATCAGAGTCAAAGATTGAAGAATCAAGCGCTGAAGACGATTGTCAAATTTTTTTAAATCTTGAATACAAAGGGGGAGAATGTTAGTGTATAAAATTGTATCCAAGATTTAATAGGAAAAGTCAAAGTCAATGTAAGTCAAAATAGTCTTTGAGAGTTTGTAATGCTTGTAAGCATGTGAGTGTTTTAGTACTTGGTATAAATACCTTGTAGATTTGTTTGTGTTGTAAGCAGTTGTTCATAATTGTTAGATCAATGACATATACGATTTCTCTCACTACTCTCTCTCTAGAATCATATATTGTCAAATCTTGTTTGAATAGTTAGCTTGAATTAGGAGTTAATTTCATTTTCAGAACATGTATGATTCACATATGAATTATATGTTCATATACGAACCAGTGTAATTTACATATGAACTCTTTTAACTGATTCATATATGAACCTTTGTTATTTATATATGAACTATACGTTCATATATGAATCAGTTAATTAGTTCATATGTGAGTCACAAAGGTTCATATGTGAATCTGTTAAATAGTTCAACTTATTCACATATGAACCTACAGTTAATTAGTTCATATGCGAATCAGTTAATTAGTTCATATATGAATCACAAAGGTTCATATATGAATCAGTTAAAAGAGTTTATATGTGAATTACACTGGTTCATATATGAACATATAATTCATATGTGAATCATACGGGTTCATATATGAACTCGTCACGTGTATTTTTAAAAATTACGAAACTGTCCTTCTATTTTTGGAATAGCCGCAACTTTTGACCAGTTAAAGCCGCAATTGTTATCCAGTCAAAGACGCAATATTTGACCAGTCAAATCCGATCTTGATCAAATGAAAGGATAGGATTACTTCTCTATTTATCATATATTTACCATTTCTCAAATGAACCTCCCTATATATATATATATATATATATATATATATATATATATATAGGGTCCCCTTCATTTGCTAACCAACGCATTGGTGCTAACCATGCTAACCAAATTTCGACCAATCAGAAGCTTTCATTTGTTTATGTTAATCGATCAAGGCTATTAAATGTCGAAGGGCATAAATGGAATTCTATATAATCGCCCAATTTAATGCATACCATATTTTAAGGAGGTTTTAAATTTGGTATTTATCTAGACAATAAATGTATTAATTCAAAATTAAAGTTGGATTTGCATGTGTTTATGAATGGAAGTACTCACAATTCAAACATGTACATATGCCAATAAAAAGATAAGGCTCTGATACCAATTGTCGGTCCACAATATTTATATCAAGTTCTTATCAAACAACACAATATGATTACCAGCCTGTTTTGATTAATATTCAAACGATTACAGGATTGATCTATTCAAGCTTTGATGTGTTCTCTGTTTTTCACCTTTTTGTGTGTGTTTTTGTGTGTTCTGATTTCTAGTTGTTACTTCTCTAACACACAAACACCTAATATCTAACTAACTAACTAATATCTAGATATTATCTAGATATTATCTAATAACTAATATCTAAATAACTTAGATATTAAATAACAAACTAATATCTAACATAATTAGATATTTAAACTAATTTAAACTAAATACTAAAATTACAATAAACAATAATTTACTTCGACATTTATTACAAACGATATTTAGACTTTATATCGAGAGTCGACTTTCCGGCTTTAGCTTCAGATTAGATCTTCAGATTGGATGATCTTGAATCTAATAGATATGTGATCTAACATGCATTATGCACATCCCAAAAATTCGAGATGCACATCCATAGCCAATATACATAAATCCTATGTGCAAGTATGCACATATATGCATATAATATTTTTCTACAACCCACATGCACATATGCATATATATGCATTTGTGCATGTATGCATTTGTGCATATATATGCATTTAGAGTAGAGGGACGATTCATCTCATCTAGGAAGAAAAGTTTGAAAGTAGAGGGACGATTCATGTAAATATTTCCAATTCATCGGGTAAGCCGAATCCCTATTTTTCCAACTCCCAATCGCAACACTATCCAACGCGTTGTTGTTATTATTACCACCATTGTTCACCATGTTGTGATGATTGTTGTCGTTTCCGGCGCCGTCTTTATCTTCGCCAACATCTATGGTTCCTTGATATTCGCCGGTGATTGGGACACCGCGCCGACGGCAGCGGCGGCGGTTGTTGTGAGGTTAACGAGGGGACGAGTTTTGGAGGATTTGGGATCTTTGGAGTTAAACTTCCATTGTTGATGTTGTTTGGTTCTTCGTTCAGGATTATCGAAAGTGTGTTGATCTCCGATATCACCTAATCGAACGCTTGGTCTACGCCGTCGTTTTGGTGGAGCTATTACGACGATGTCTGCCGGAATACTGACCGGAGCTCCGCTTCCACCTCCGTTCATTTGACCTTCCGCCGGTGGTTGTAGCTCGGACATTTTTTCTCTGCATCTCATCTCATCAAAAAGCAATGCCCAGCCCACGATTTTTGGGATCAAATCCCTAATTATTTGGGATTTAAATTTGGTAGGTGTATATTCCTCAAATTAAAAGGAGTTGTATTTTGACCAAAACACCCCTGTGCATACATGCATTGTAATTTTTATAACCGTTTTTAATATTTTAATTTAATAAAAAATCAATTAATTATGGATCATTGATCTCATCAATCTATGGTTGAAATTGGTTAGCACGGTTAGCACCAATGCGTTGGTTAACAAATGAATGGGCCTCTCTCTCTCTCTCTCTCTCTCTCTCTCTCTATATATATATATATATATATACTAGAAGCGTACTCACGCAATGCAGGGAGATACATTTTAATGTTTCATTTTATTTTTTTGTCGATTTACAGTACGATTTTGGATATTTTAAGAAAGCGATAATGTTTTTTTTTTATAAATTTGTTTAATTTAGGCTTAATAATATAATTTTTTTATATAAAAAAATTAAGTATTTTGATAGAATTCAATGATTTATCTTATATTTTAATGACATCTAGAAAAAATAACCAATTACATATTTAATAATATAATTAAAACAAAATTATAGTAATATAACATATTAACTAGAAGTGTACTCGCGCAATGCAGCGAGATACATCACGATTATAATGTTTCATTTTTTTTTGTCGATTTACAGTACGATTTTGGATGGTTTTGAGAAAGTGATAATTTTTTTTTTTATAAATTTGTTTAATTTAGGCTTAATAATATAATGGTTTTTTATATAAAAAATTAAGTATTTTGTTATAATTTAATGATTATCTTATATATTTTAATGATATTTAGAAAAAATAACCAAACAAATTTATATTAATATAATATATTAATTAATAGTGATACATGGAAAAGTCTATATAAAAGGAAGACCATGTACATATCAAATTGGTAGGTGTTAGAAGCCTACAGTAGTAATATGTATCTTGTGCTTTGATACTTGTAAATTAATAGATTTTTAAAATCTTGCAGGAAGGCCATGTACATACCAAATTGATGGGTGTTAGAAGCTTACAGTAGTAATATGTATCTTGTGCTTTGATACTTGTAAATTAAGAGATTTTTAAAATCTTGCATAAAATGATAGTACTTTGTGCCTAATAATTTGTATTTAAGAGTTTTTTTTATCTCTGCTTTATAATATAGTATAGATATAGATATAGATTAATAGTGATACATGGAAAGGTCTGCATAAAAAGAATGTCCTGCTCATACCAAATTGGTGGGTGTTAGAAGCATGTAGTAGTAATAATTATCTTGTGCTTTGATACTTGTAAATTAAGAGATTTTTAAAATATTGCATAAAATGATGGTACTTTATACCTAATAATTTGTATTTAAGAGTTTTTTATCCGTGCTTTATAATATAGTATAGATATATGTAGAAGTGGTTTCATTTGCAAACTACCATGTAGCAGACTATGAAACCCATCTTATTAACGTAGATTGAATTCATCAACGGTTAAGATGCAATTGTTGTAATTATGGTAATAATTAAATTATTTTGATTTTTTTAATAAAAAAGAAATTAATGAAAGGACAAACTTGTCAATTGGCATCCCATTTCAATTTAGAAATTAGGATTAGAAACCATTTTTACATGGTAACATTTTTATTTAAGGTAAAAAAAAAATCAATTTTAGGATAATTACTTAATCATAACTATTTACATGGAAGAATTTTTTTTTGTTTTCTTCAAAGATAAATGCAATTTTATTGTTTATTATGGTAATTTTTTTTAAATTTTTTGGATGTATACTAAATTTTAACCAGTTTTACATGGTGGATCAATTTTCAAAAAAAAATTTCAGAATTAAATGACGCTTTCATTGTTCTCGATCAAGTAAAATTCCATAACGATTGACACAAAACATGTCGTAAACGAAGTGAAAGACTGATGAAAACGGGAGATGAAATCCGATGAAGACGGAGATGAAACAGTGATGAACGTAGATGAAACGGAGAGGACCCGGAGATGAACGGCGATGAAAACAGAGATAAATGGAGATGGACGATGATGAACGAAAATGAAAACGGATATGAAAAAGAGATGAACGACGATGAACGAAAATGAAAATGGAGATGAACAACGATGAACGAAAATGAAAACGGAGATGAACGGAGATAAAACGGAGAGGACCCGAAGATGGACGGCGATAAACGGAGATGCGAAACCACTTCGACCATACTTTGATTCATCGTGTTCAAAACGAACGACAATAATGAACGATATAAGTTGAGTTACTAACTTAATATATTAATACATGAAGATGAACTCGTTTATAAAGAAAGGGATAGAAAAAGAAAAAATCTTCCCATTTATTAATTTCATGATATAAATTTCACAAAAAAATATATGTTAAAACCTATCATATTCACTTATCATGATTGGTTTGTTTATTCTAATTAATGATATAGAAGTGCAATGAATAGATTGATGAAAACGGATGACTTTTAAATAATGAATACTTTCTAACAATAACTCCTTCATATCAAATGACCAAATCATCCTTATTCATAATAAAAATAAAAATAAAAGGAAAATTCTATGTTTGATTGAAAGGGATTTGTAAATTTTGTAAAATAGGGATGGCTTTCAAATGATCGCTCTCCTCTCCTATATATGCTTATATATATATATATATATATATATATATATATATATATAATCCTCTTCAACAAATCGACCACTAACGATCATATAAAAACAATACAATGGTATGGTTATATATGGAAGTATAAATTCACGACACATAAATTATATAGTTATATATTACAGACGCTGCTAGATAAACTAAACGTAGAAGTACTAGCCAGCTAGTTAGCTTCCGTTATGATTAATTTCCGTCACAAGTAGTCTGAGTGGTGCATTGGTTGTTGATGCAATTATTCACGGTGAAGCACGATTCACAATCACCTTGTATTTGGGGATTGCATGAAGTAGGCAGCGTGGTGGGCGGTGGCGTGTTTGTAGTATCAGACTCAGTAGTAGTGTTATAAAAAGGCAAAGATGGTGGCGGTATTGGTGCTAGATCAATCGATTTGTTCCCATTAAGTTGCGAAGCGTTTAAAGGATCAACAGGTGGAGGAGGCTGAGATGATTTCAGATCTGGTGCTTGCTTTGATTCGTCCCCTATTGCATGTCTAAGATCCGGTGGATTCCTGCCCCCATCTGATGAACTTATGGCAAACAAGAAGAAAGTGATCGCATAAACGCGGAGAATGATGATTGCACCAATCTCTTTTCCCATCTTAATTATTTTGAATGAGATGATACAATGTTGAGCTATAAAATGTGTATATAAAATGGAATATTGGACTTCTAACTTGGGTTGGACACCCTGGCATACCCTACTCAAACTTTAGGTAACTCCATTTTTGAATGAATATGCCAGGATTGGAATTTCTTAAATGAATATGCTTAGGATTGGTTTTCAAAAAAATGGATATGTCAGAATTGGAATTTCTTAAATGAATTGGTCGAAAATTGAAAGAATTAAAATGAAATTCAATCATGTTTGACCATGTGTTTGACTAACATCAATCGAAATGTGATATGTTTAATAAATTGGAATATATTTGTTTGGTTCGTAGATTATAACTTCGATATTATAATGAAATAATAAGGAATGACTAAAATACCTTTTTATAACATTTTTATATTTTCTCCCTTAAATTAGATAAGTTATATAATGATATAATTAATAATATTATTAACGGGTGGTGACAGCAACAATATTGTCTTTATGTTAAAGCTAATAGAAACAGGGTATGAATATCTTTCTATTGGTAAAACCCAAGAAATGAGCAATTTTATGGATTCCACTGACTTTTAAAAATGAACGAAACGCATTAATTATAAAAGAATTTAGTTAATGTAAATTTGCCAATCTAATTTACGTAGATTATGTTAGAATCCGATAAACCAAATGCCTTCTTAGTCGGTGTTTGGTTCCATTGGAACCCGACAGAATTGGAGTAGTCAGTTTCACTAACCAAATTCTATTCCTACGTTTGGTTTATTCTTTGAATTTTGGTAAGGATTTTGAATTTCATACATGGCGGAATGTAAATTCCTTAGGTTCAAGCAAATAATTCCTTTCATTCTGGGGTGACGGAGGGATCATATATACCATTCGAGCCTTTTTTTTCATGCTTACTCCGTACCATTTTTTAAGAAGAAAAAAAGTTATTATACTCTTATATTTCATCCCACTACGATGCATATGTCACCATTGTTGTTGTCGCCACCACCACACCCGTCGTCGTCATCGCCAACACCATCATTACCATTGTGTCCACCCCACCACCACTATCGCCACCACAGGCATCGCCACCGTCGTCACTACCACCATTGCCATCAACATACTACCACCTCAACCCCCACTACCAGTATTATATTCAACGAACGAACACACATATTCATATTCTTTTGACATATCTGATTTCAATTCTTGTCAACCAAACGCATGGTCCAACATGATTAAAATACATTCCAATTCCTCCAAAATTCCAATTCCTTTTACAGATTTCAATTCGGATAGATTCATCTGTGAACCAAACACCACATTGGGTTTTCAGGTATGACACGTCATATTTCAAACTATCCAGATGCTTACATCGGATAAAATGCTCTTAGAGCATCCACAGTGTACGACTTTTTCACCAAGGTTTTTTATAGCTTTTTTTCTTACACATTATTGTCACCTCAACAACTTAAAAATCTTTATATACCTCCACTATGTGAAAAACCTCACCCAAACTTTTTCATTAGTTTTTTAAACTATTCAAGGTCCCACAATTTTAACTTTATATCATTTTTATTCTTATTTATAAAAATAAATATATTAAAATTCATACAAATACATAAAAGTATGTACAATAAAATTAATAAAAATTAGGTTATTAAGAAATATATAAAAGTTGTATAAAAAGTATGTAAATAAAAATTAAAAAATGTTAAACATAAAAGTATGTATAACCGAAAATAAAAATTGGGTCATTAAAAAATCTGTTAGAATTGTATAAATATGTCAAATTTGAGATATTATTTTAAATATATAATTACTTTCATTATGTATTTATTTATATTATTTATTTAATAATTATATTAAAATATGATTACTTTAAATATATTAATAAATAAAACTGATTAAACACGAAACTTTTATAAAATTCTATAAAGTTAAAACTGATTAAATACAAAAAACCTACGAAAAAGTAGGTCGTTCAGTTACGACCTATGACGAAAAACCTCATGAAAAACCTCAATTGAAAAACCTCTCCACTATGTGAAAAACCTCAAAAGAAGGTTTTTGCTTTTTAAAAAACCTCCTAAAAACCTTCTAACGAGCACACTGTGGATGCTATTAGTAGTTATGACTCTTACATATGTAGTTGGGATTTGTCATATCCTCAAAGTCGAAATTCGTTTTGATTAATGTTATATTTTTGATGGATGCTATATTGCTATTTATGAGAATTAAAGATTAAACAAATAAAGAAAATGATAAATTAAAAAAAAAACACACACACACGTACTAGACAGGAGAATAAAGACCGTAGTCAAATAAGTGTGAATTATGTGACACTTTACATAGTGAAAAGGATGGCAAGGACCATGCATGCATTGAACAAGTCAATAATCACAAAACGTTAAAAGCTTGGAAGTTTAAGACGGTTCACACCGCTTGGATCGGGCGTTTGGGGCACGACTTGTTAAATAGATACGTTTTTCTCATTATATTGTGAAAGTTAAAGTTATTGAATAGATCGGTCGGAGGTCAAGATGGAATCGGATCGGCTAAAGTGGTATGTAAGGTTGACAGAAGAACAAAGAAGATTGTGGTTGACGCAATAGAGATTTACACATGTATTTAAAACATACGACATCAAATAGTATGTTAGAGCATCTTTTTTGCTCCAACAACTATGTTATACCATATGCTAAAACAGAGAAAAAAAAGAGAATGTAAAAATCTCCAAATTTTAGAAATCTCCAAAACTCCATATTTAAGAGAGAAAAATAATATTTAATTTTTTCTCACCAAAAGGAGAAATTAAAGTTGTATGTTTAGAAGTGATAAATAATATTTTATTAAATGTATTGAATATTTTAATAATATAATTAATCATAGAATTGCTAAAATAGGGTAGTTGTTGGAGTTGAATGTAATTTTTTTAGAAACTTTAACTTTTCATACTCTATTTTAGAAAAATTATAGCATAGTTGTTAGAGATGCTCTATGTTTTTTGAAAAAATTACATCGTTATAGAAAAAAAATTTGTTGCATTTTCCCCTATGTATGCATATATGAATGAAAGTTTGGGTTCAAACGAAAACATGGTCAAAGTACGAGAACACGATCGAGAACGTCAATATATCACATGTGGTTCTATATTAAAAATACATGTGATTAAGTCTTAAAACTCATTTTATTTAGAAAACAAAATATTAAAACCTAATACACGATTACAAACATTATATCTTCAAGAGATTTGAACATATGAACCATAAACGTAACCCTAGATCTAAAACGAATACAAAGAAGACTGAGAGAAAAATTGTGATCGTGAAAGTGAAGAAATGAGCTGAATGAATGGAAATTAGGTCGAGAGACCTAATTTATATCTTTTGTAAATTGCTTCCAAGTCCTTCCAGCTTTAGTCCTTTAACTCCAGATAATTGCTCCACTAACCATGAACTTCTCTAATAGTGAGGCGCAGTCCCTCTCTTTCACAGATATCAACAACGTTCAAATTCAGCTCCTCAACTTCTACAAACATTACAGCAAACAGAATAAGTTAGAATCAATGACAAGATTGGTATAATACACACTTACCTTTTAACACCCTCCCTCAATCTTGACACTGAAAAAGATCCAACATGTTTAATTTAGAAATGAGATAGTGATGTTGATTCACACCAAGTGATTTTGTAAATATATCTGGTGGATTTTCTGTTGATAAAACTTTTACAGTTTTCAACATTCCAGTTGAGATTTTATTCCTCACTTGATGAATGTCTATCTGTATGTGCTTAGTCCTTTCGTGAGACACTGGATTGTTAGCAATTTGAATAGTTGACTTATTGTCACAGTTTAAGTTTACAGGAAGAAGATTATCAATTTTTAAATTAGCTAAAATACTAAGGACCCAGATAATCTCACAAAGGGCTGAAGCCATGGCCTTATACTCAGACTCAGCAGAGGAGCGAGAAACAGTAGGTTGTTTCTTGCTTCTCCATGAAATCATACAGTTACCCAAGAAAAGACAGTATCCTGTAACGGATCGCCTAGTTGATAGACATTTTCCCTAGTCAGCATCAACAAAGGCTGAGAGTTTAAAATCAGAATCAGGACACAAAGAGAAATTGATACCCTTACCAGGTGAAGCCTTCAAATACCTCAATACTCGAAGAGCCAATTTCAAATGAGACTGACGCGGTGAATGCATGAATTGACTTAAACAGTGTACAACAAATGCAATGTCAGATCTAGTAGCTAACAAATATATAAGCCTACCAATTAACCTTTGATACCCCGTAAAATCCTTTAAAGGAGGATCCTTTGTCTCAGAACCAACGAAGTCGGTGACTATCAGATTCATATCCATGGGAGTACTAATAGGTTTACACCCCAGATATCCAAAATCATTTAAAAGTTCAAGGCAATACTTCCTTTGTGTAATACAAACACCTTTGTTAGTTTCTAAAATCTCAATTCCTAAATAGTCCTTAAAATATTATTTTAAACCTGGACTGTAAATAGTCCTTAACCTTTTGAATTTCAGGATATGAGTTACCAGTGATGACAATGTCATAAACATATATAAGAAGAACAATAAAAATATTATCAGAACATTTTGTAAACAATGAATACTCACAAGTACTCTGAATAAATCCATGATCAATTAAACATGTTGATAACTTTTCATACCATTGACGTGGTGTATGTTTTAGTCCATACAGAGACTTAACAAGCTTACAAACCCGTTTATCATTAGCTGAAAAATACCCTGGAGGCAAACACATATAAACCTCTTCAATAAGATCACCATAAAGAAAAACATTGTTTACGTCTAGTTGACATAAAGGCCACTGATTTTGAACAGCTAAAGCAATGACACATCTGACAGTTACCATTTTAACTACAGGAGAAAAGGTTTCCTCATAGTCTAGATGTTCACGTTGACTATAATCTTTAGCAACTAACCTAGCCTTATACCTTTCTATTTCACCAATAGATTTGTATTTAATTTTATAAATCCACCAGCAACCTATTGGCTTTCGGCCAGGAGGCAGATCAGTTAAAACCCAAGTACCGTCTCTATACAATGCTTCCATTTCATCATTCATTGCATCAACCTTGTTTTGATCTTTACTTGCTTCAAAGAAATTTTCAGGTTCAAAAGACTTATTCAAGGTTGACACAAAACATAAATTATTTGAATTTAAAAATGAGTAATTCACAACCTTTTCTATCCCATATTTAACCTTCCCTTCAACTACATAATCATCAAAACGACGAGGTAAGTTTGAAGGTCGAGTAGATTTGCGAAGATTAGATTGTTCAGAAACAGTTCCCTCAGGAGGGGTCCTCAAAATATCATCATTATTTTGATGAATAGTAAGTTGACGGAAACCAGTAGCTCGTGAGTCACTGGCAATCACAGTACTACCAGAATCATTTGATTCGGCAACCCTGTTATTTTAACTATCAATGTTAGTACTACCAGAATCCAACGACTCGGCAACTCTATTCTGACTACCCAGATGACCACGTCTATCTGAATCAGAAATACCAGGGACATTTACATTACTTTTACTTTTATTTTGAGGGACAACCCTAATTTCATCATCGGGCAATTTATAGATTAAATCATTAGTCTGAAATAAAACAGAATCAAAGAAATTTAAAGAGTTGATATCACCAGAATTACAGTTTGGTTGGTTTGAACTCATTTTGAAAGGAAATATAGTTTCATAAAATTTTACATCTCTAGAAACAATAATTTGTTTTGAGTCCAAATTCTAGAGTCTGTAACCCTTTTTTGAATTACAGTAACGAAGATGAACACATTTTTCAGAACGAGATGAAAACTTATCTGAAGTATTGGGTTTAACAGCAAAACACAAACATCCGAAATTTCTAAGGTGAGATAACACCGGAGCAAAGCCAAACAAAAGTTCATATGGACACTTTCCATTTAGCACAGAAGAGGGAATTCTATTTATGAGGTACGTAGAAGTAAGAAGACACTCACTCCACATGTTTAATGGGATATTTCCCTGAGACATTAAAGCCCTGGCCACATTCAATAAGTGTCTATGCTTTCTTTCAACTACCCCATTTTGTTGAGGAGTGTAAATGCAAGAAGTTTGATGTATAATACCATTAGTTTTACCAGAACGCACCTAATTTGTTATTAACAAACTCGGTACCGTTATCACTCCTGAAAATCTTTACATGTTTTCCAAATTGATTGATCAACAAACTGTTAAAGGCAACAATGTTGTCAAAGACTTCATCCTTGCTTTTCAACAGATAAAACCAGACAAATCTGGTATAATCATCAACAATGGTTAAGAAAAAAACGACATCCTTCCTTACTAGGAACACGATAAGGTCCCCATATATCTAAGTGGACTAATTCTCCTAAAACTTCGGAGACATGATTACTCAAGGTAAACTTGTATCTGCTTTGTTTTGCCTTATGGCAAATATCACAAGGAGGAGACCCATGTTCACTTCCTAGGTTAAGAGTTTCTTTTAAAATTCCTAACAATTGATCAACAGGGTGTCCGAGTCTACTATGCCACAACTGGCGAGAAACACAACACATTATAGACATATTAGTTTTATTGGAAAGAATTTTAGAACCAGGTGATACAATAGACTCACCCTTGGACAAGTGATCAAAGAAGTATAAACCTCCTTGTTCGCTACCAGTCCCCACAATTCTCTTGTGAAGAGAACCCTAAAGAAGGTAACACTTGTACTCATCAAATCCAACAAAAAAAATTACTATCTCTAGCTATTTTATGAACAAATAGAAGATTAACATGAAAGTCAGGTATAACGAGAACATCAAACAAAACAACTTTATCATTTAATCTAAAATTCCCTATTTGATTAATCTTGGCTTCGTCTCCATTAGGTTGAGTTACTTTTAAATCTGGATCTGAGACATCTACAACATTTTCAAGATACGAAGTATTGGAAGTCATATGCTGGTTGGCACCAGAATCAATAACCCAACCATGACGAGAAAAATTAGAAGAGTTTTTAGATTTAGTCATATTTACAGAAAACATACCTACCATATTGACAGAGATGTTCTCCGACTGGTTATGATCAAGAAGAGAAAGCAACTTTGTGATTTGATCCTCTGTGAGAGATTTTGAAGAATTTTGACCACTAGTAGAAGTATCAGTAGAACAGGCATTGCTTGAAGTCAGTTTAAAAGAATTCTTATTCTTAGTAAACTGAAAGTCCTTTGGGAAACCAATCAGTTTATAGCACATTTCTATGGTGTGTCTAGTTATACAACAATGCTTACATACAAGAGTAGGTTTGCCTGATTTTTTCCTATTTTCATTAGCCTTTCCAAAGAAGGTTGTGTTTTGACTTTTCGGATCTGAAGATCGACTCACACCACGGTGTGACTCTTCTCGAGAAACCAAAGAGAATGCAGTCTTAACAGTCGGAAAGGGATCAGTAGTTAGAATGTTACTACGTATATGAACGTAGGCATCATCTAACCCCATCAAGAACTGCATTAATTTTATCAGCTGACTATGTTTTGAGAAATCATGAGAAACATTGCATGTACACGAAGGAAGTTTGATTAATGCATCAAATTGTTTCCATAAGGCATTCAATTTATGATAATAATCTGAAACAGGAGCCCCATTTTGAGATAAAGAATTAATTTTCTGGTGTACGTTGAAAGTGACAGATCCGTCAATTTTGTCATAAGTTTCTTTCAGTTCAATCCAAACCTCAAATGCTAATCTAGAAAAGACTTGGCTAACAAATAAGTCATCAGAAATAGAGTTGAGAATCCAAGATAGAACAACGGAACTACAACGATCCCATTGCTTTGCTAAAACATCGTTATCAACATATCTAACCACCGAACCATCAATAAAACCCAGTTTATTTTTAGTCTCAAGAGCAAGAATCATGGAACAAGACTAGACTTTATAGTTCTCAGTACCATTAAGTTTAATGGACAAAATGGAGGCTCCCGAAGTGTCACTAGGATGAAGGTATAACGGATCCCCAAAGTCCAGTTTGGCGATCAATGATCGTTGTTCTGGCTCTTTTGAGGATTCGACTACTGTCATAGTGACAACTCATGAGAAACAGATCACACACAAGGACAAAACCTGAGTAGCTTAGAGGCAGGGTTCCTTGCCACTCGAGGTGGTAGGTCAAGCCAACAACTCAGGGCCCAAAAAAAGGAAAACACAAGAGATAAGGAGAGAGAAAGAACTTACAGAGGGAGGAGAACCTGACAGATAACAGGTAAAAAAAACTTACAGATCGATCCTTAAAAGAGAAAGTAGCGGAAGATATGAGCAGATCTGGAACCTTAACAAGGAACCAGAGTGAGTGAGCAACAACACCCACAGATTTAAGGGATATAACAACCTGGACAAAATATGTGATCACAGGTACACACAAAAAACAGAAGGAAGAGAGAAGATGACTGATACACAAAACACACCACATTTCTTTAATGGCCAATAATAAGGGAGGAATCAGATCACAACTGAGCTGGAAACTCAACCAAGGATCATGCCACTAGGACCTAGTCAAACAAGCATCAAAAAAATATAACGAGACAAACAAACTAACAAGAGGTGTAGATTCTTCTACGAGTCACACACGAAGAACAAATCTAACGATCTATAGTTCTCGACTCACTTCATAAGACCTATACACGTCAGCCTTAGATCTAAAAAAAATATCACACTAAAGGAAAAAAGTAGTAGAACCAGATCTGATTGAATTAGATTAGATTTGGACCACAATCTCAGATTTGGACCACAATCTCAGATTTCAGATCTTAAAAAACTAGAAAATGAACAGTCGAAATAAGGACAATCAATAACACTAACGAAATCTAGAAGAAAAGAAAAAAGAGAGAGACCACAACTGTTGACAAGAAAACAAGAGGACAAGATCAACACAGATCAGATCCAAATGTTCAAGGTCAAAAAGAAACTTATAGGTTTAAAGAGAAAACTATAACTCTCAAACACATATCTAAAAACAGAACTTAGTTGAGAAAATGATCTGAAATGAACTAAGCATGAACAAACACAGTGTTGTAAGGAAAAAAAACTTATTGAAAGGATGATATGAAGAAAAAAACCATGAACAAAACTTAGACAAGATGTCAACAGATCAACTTCTACAAACATTTCACCAAACAGAATAAGTTAGAATCAATGACAAGATTGGTACAATACACACTTACCTTTTAACATTAAGGAACAATCAAGCATGCGACGACCTTGGAGGTTTGGCCATTCCTTAATCACGTTAGAATTTTAGTATAAAATCACATATGATACAAGCATTATTGTGTTCTCTTGCTTTCACAATGTTCTTGTTTGATCCTCTACGAATATATGTATGCCAAATCCAAAGAATCCCAAAATAAGTCGAAGGCTAACTAAAATCAAGAATTGTCAAGTTTATTGTACGACATGCTCATGTTTCATATATATATATGTGAATCCAAGATCACTAGAACTTTAGAGAGAGAAAGTAGAGAGAGAGAGATGGAGAGCAAATGTAACAGTTCTATTAGATGTGCGTGTGTTCCTTGTTACAAGACACAAAGACAAAAGGGACTTAAATACCCTTGGTCAGATACAATACTGATAAGCCTCTAAAAACAGTATTGACCAAGTCCTATAAATACAATGATTACTATAAAATCAGACCTAACAATCTCCCCCTTAGTAATCATTGGCGCTTTGGTCTTCAAAAATTATCTTCAATAACAGTACGAACCAACAAAGCGACTTTCAGAAGCTTTCTGACTTTTAAGAAAAAAATTTCTTCTCAGCATCTTGCAGATTGAAATTTTCTTTGCTGTTTAAGCTCAAGACGATACACCTCTTTTGAATAATCTTGAATGAACTGCGATGTTCGGAGCAGGAACAACAAAAGAATTTGTTGTAGCTGAGAGACTGGAATCTTCGAGCGAATCTTGATCAGCAGATAATCTTTTAAGCTATTTGTCTCTAAAACTTCTCCTTGACTTCTCCCCCTCATGACCTTGATGATCTTGATCAACTTGGTCATGCGAATGTTGGAGACGAGACAGCGAAAGATCTGCAAAATCAATGAAACAGAGAAAAACAGGGAGGAATGCGTTTCATGAAGGAAGCACATACTGAGGAATGCGGTTCATACGTGACACGCATACTGAGGAATGCGGTTCACACGGGACATGCATACTGAGGAATGCGGTTCACACAGGACACGCAAAGTAGACTTAGAAAAAATTTTACCTTTAAAAGCTCTTTGACTCCCCCTACACAAATGCATTAGATAAGACAATTCGAGATAACATTTATGTAAAGAAAATCAGATACTCTCCCTCAAAACCAGATATAAACTTTGAAAATATTCTCTTTGTTCACTCCCCCTTGAATAATGCATAAACCCATTAAAATATATTTATGAGAACACAATGATCAAATATTAATGTAGAAAGAAAAATATACTGAATGTAAATTTTGAAACGACTAAACATATAAAATTTTAAATACTAAACAAATTAAATTCTACAGAGTAAAATATCACAAATTTATCAATCATTTGAAATCAAACATATGTTGTAAGATAAAAGAACGAGTTTAATTGCATATCAAGTTAAAACATGTTCAGTTTCAAAACTTCCAGCAATCTATTCAGTGTGCTCACATGCGAATCTTCGATTAGCTTCAAGAAAATGCAATTCTAAAAATATTATAGAGAACTTTGCATGTACTAACACCAAGCCATCAAAAATTAAGACTTTCACAAATTTACAGGTTTATCACAACTCAAACATTTTACCAAGTATCATGAGATGTGTGCTCATTGGCATCTTTTAGCATTGTGCTCATTGGCATCTTAACATGAGTGTGCTATTTGGCATCTTTTAAGCTTGTGCACTTTGGCATCTTTTTAATCAAGAAGTTTATTAAGTAAAGAACATGTCGTAAACGTAACTTTCTAACTGACCCTATTGCATGATTTGGGTCAGCCGCTCCCAGACCAGTTGGCCTTAGGGGACTAGGTGTCAAGCACCCCTTGGAACTTACTCTCCCAGATCAGAAAGGCTACATCGACATATCCTAAACCCATTCATACCAGTAGAACATGACTTTCGATCTGGTTCTATAGAAGGATTTCTGTTCGATCACTCCCAGACCAAATGACCTTAGGGTACCAGATGATAAGCATCCCGAGGAACTTACTTTCCCAAACCAGAAAGGTCACAGGTACAAACTTTTAAACTTAGAGATTTCTGTATTTTAAGAATTTATTATTCATCTCAATTACTCAGATCAACGTCTAAATGCTTAGCCCATATTTTCATTCCGATCTATAATTCTGATCATTTAGGTAGTCTAAGCAAAGTAAACTATAAAAAATCCGACTCACATATCTTTAAAGCAGAAATAAAAGTTTCAAACATGTTGCTGACTTTTTGACTTTTGTAAGACTTGAAATTTGACCATATAAAAACTTTAATATAAACAAAAGAACTTGAAAATTTATCCTAGACACATATTTTATTCAAAGGAAAGAAAAAATGTAAAACTTTACTTTATAGAATAAAATTTGTAAAGATTTAAACTTTTAATTAATGTTTAGTTAGAACAAAATAAAATTCAACTATTTCATCTTTTACATAGAAGAAAATTAATTTGTGTCTCATATTAAAAGAAAATTTTGGGTAATACAAATTCATGAGATAGATAAACAAGCTCAGATTCTTGAAACATTGAGAAAAACTGGAACACATCATAATCAGAGATATATGCAGCGGAAATAAAATTGATGTACTCACAGTATCTCATTAAGTCAGAAGCTTAATCATTGAAGAACGAGTTCTAAACTGTTGTGTTAAGAAGTCGATGTCTATGAAGAACGGGTTCTGAGCTGAAGTACTCAGAAGCCAATTAATCGATGAAGAACGGGTCTTGAACTTTAGTATTCAAGAGCCAATATTCCTATTACTCCCCCTTAACATGTGATGCCTGCAACTTTGAATCAGATAAAGATTTGGGAACCCACTTATATTTGGGTCCGTGTTTGTTAGTTGCAGTTCGTATGGGGAAACAATAAGCAGATTTGATATGAGAAGCATGAGGAATAGGATCAGAAAAATAATCACAACCATCAAAAGAGAAAGCATGATCATCTGAACTAGAATCAGAAGACGAATATGAGACATTTTTAGAAATTTGAAACATTTGCTTTATAGAGTATTTTGAAATTTTATTACAATAAGCAAATGAATCACTATTGTAAATTTTGTCTACACATCGATCTCCCTCAGTCATAGAAACATTTGATTTCCGCCTTGCTCTCCAGATTTGCCTCTTAGATTGGCTCACAGTCCTATCTGAAAGAATAAAATCGGAAGAATTAGAACTGTCAGAAATAACAGTATCTCGTTTCTTCGATTTCTTTGACCGTCTTCTTTTACGCTTAGGTTTATAATATTGATCATTTAGCGTAAAAGAATCATCAAGAATTTTAGACGAAATATTTAAATCAGAAGAAATAAATTTATCCAAGCAACCAATCTGATCAACTAATAAATTTGAATTATCTTCGGAGTCAGAAGAATTTTGAGAAAAGATTTCAAAATTGGAAACTTCCTTTTTATTTCCCTTTGAATCAGAAGAGGTACTAGAAATAGAATCTGATTTTTGAGAAAGTAAATTTTCTTCAAGACTAGATGTCATGAAAGAAAGAATAATATCAGATTCAATTTTCTTCAAAATATTTTGACCTTCTATCTGATCTTCAAGATCTATGATTTTTCCTTCTAATACTAACGGAGGAGTATATTTCTTCGAATCATAAATGATAGGAGAAATATTTCCTTTATCAGAATCAGGGGCATAAGAAGGAATAAAATCATCAGACACTGAAGATTTAATAGAAGATATTTCATTTAAAACTCTTCTCCCTTTTCTTGATTTTTCAGGAAAATATTTTGCATTTTCGAACGTATAAACAAAAGGAATTTCATTTTTCTTTTTATAAATCCTTTTCTCATTTTCGAGATCTAACACTTCCTTTTCACTTGTCCAAAAGAATTTATACTGTGGACCATAGTGTGAGTCCGTGATCGTTACCAGATAATCAAATAACAAACATATAAAAGATAAACCAACCTGTTTGGATTACAAACGCGGATTACACGGTTGATTTCTTGATATAAGCTTTGTGTTTGTTTTCTCTCTTTTACACTTTTCACTATGTGTATTGTGTGTTTTATGTGTTTGATCGATTGTAGAGAGAGAGATAATATCTATTTAAGATATTATCAAAACTTAAACTAATAATAAAACTTAATATCTAAAACTATAATATCTAGATATTAAAACAACTTTGACTTTATTACAGAATAGACCCTAGACTATTGTTGAGAGTGACTTGTCAGCTTTAACTTCAGATTGCGATCTTCGTATTGGATGATCTTGAATCCAATGAGACTGTGCTCTAACAATCTCCCCCTTTGGAACAAGATCATTTAAATAAAAAGATTTATCTAATTCGGTCTTCTCTTTCAGCTTGGAAGATGCAATCTCCATCTTTGTCTTCAAATTGTAATAATCTTCCCCTTTTGATGTAGAGAAACTCTCTTTCGGTTGTTGGGAAGAAATTGTCTTCAGTGTTAGCTTGGACATTTGTTTCTTGATCATTTCTTGTACTTTGTTTGCTCTGCTCTCCCCCTTTTTGATGGATTGAGCATCGATATCTTCAAAACTTTGTTGACAAGAAATGTCTTTGATTCGTAGCCTCTGATCCGTCAATTCATAAGATATTCATCTAGATCTTTACAAATCCAGACAAATTAGTCGTGTAACACCTGAATCAACCAATGAATCATTTAACATGCCTGTCAGTAACAGTAAGTCACTGTGTGTAACGAATACACATTGGAAAGGAGCTGTTTGATGTTGACTCCCCCAGGGTTTCCATTTAATCATCGAAACACCACATAGGCTATTTCTATAAACGTTATGACAAAGAAACTAATTCCTTGTGTGTTCGTGCTTGTGATAGAAAGAATTAAGCACTGATGATTGCTTTTAAGGCTCGAAATGTGTAAACCACTGAGACAACAGTAAGTTAAACATAGACTCAATGTGCATGAGTGAAGTGCGAAGGTGGGGCAGACTTCCTTCTTTTCTATATCTAGATTTTCCAAGTGAAAATCAGATAGTATATGTGATGCGTCCCCTTAGAAAGTGAAACACTTTCTAATTGAGTAGAAAATGAGTAGTTGATGGGGTAATTCAAGAGTTGGCATGGGCTAGTTGCCTGTTTCAATAATGTTCACCAAAGATTTGTGAAACACTAGAAATGTGGCTGCCCGTCTAGAAAGAGTTGGTGCAGAGTTGTGATATTCTTTTAACTCTGATCTCACACGCTCTTTCTTTTAAAGATTAAGCTCACTCTTTTGGCATTGAAACTCATTATCCAATCTACACTCATTTCTTTTGACACACTCACTCAATCACTAAGGATTAACTTCATGGGTAGAAACCATAGGTTAACATGATTCCATAGAAGTTGAAGTGATTTCAAAGAATTTCCTTCATTTGATCAGAAGCAAAAGGAACTTATGCAAATATCAAACGAGGCGTTTTAGTTCTTGCACATTGATTCCGTATAACTTTTAAAGAATAAGTTGCTTAAAAAGGTTTAGCTTGTCGATTAAGCTTATGTAAAACATTTAAAGTACACTCCCAAAATATAAAATCGAATGAAAAATCGGGAAGTGGTTTGAACGTTTAAGAACGATGTTTTCAATGATTGAAAGTTGTCCTTCTTTCAACCATATTGGAGATTAAGATGAAAGGTAATACCTTAAAGTTTGATCTTATATCTCATGAAGCTTTGCTGTAAGTCATAAAGATATGAACTTCTAAGCTTCTCTCAAACTTCTGCAAAAGTCTTAGGTCAATTAAAAGTAAATTTATTCACTTATATTGAAAAGACAAAAAGCAGTAAAACTTTTTAAAGAACGAGTTCTGATCTGAATTGATCAGAAGTCATATCCGAACTCCTTTGACGTGAAGAGCTCCCCCTAAAATCTTGCATTACAAAAATTTGTCATAAAACGTAAGTGCAGAAATCTTATGAGCTCCCCCTCAAATTAATATTGACCAAGTATGAGTTTCTTCTCATACTCCCCCTAGAATCATGAACATTAACATATGAAATACAGATATCATTCACAATTAAGCATAAAGATATGAGGAAAAAGTAAACAATAGTGAACTTTTATAGGTAACTACTGATTATGTCTTAAGATTTAGCATACCAAGCTTAGAGATAAGAAAGTTGAATCTCTTTTCATCTAACGCCTTGGTAAACAAATATGCAAGTTGATAATCTGTTTTTACAAAGAAAAGTTCTATGTTTCCTTTTTCTACATGATCTTTGATAAAGTGATACCTGACGTCGATATGTTTGGTTTTTGTGTGTTGAACAGGATTCCCTGTTATTGCGATGGCGCTCTTGGAGTCGCAGTAGATCGGGATTTTGTTGAAGTGGAAACCGTAGTCGCGAAGTTGTGTTTGCATCCACAAAACCTGAGAACAGCAGCTAGCAGCAGCTACATATTCTGCTTCGGCCGTGGAAGTTGAAACGCAAAGTTGCTTCTTCGATCCCCAACTTACTAGTTTGTCACCGAGGAACTGTACGTTTCCTGACGTGCTCTTCCTGTCTAACATACAACCTGCATGATCTGCATCTGTGTACGCTGTTAGTTCAAAAGTAGTATCTTTGGGATACCACAGACCGAGATCTGCGGTGCCCTTCAGATACCTGAATATACGCTTGACAGCAGTCAAATGGATTTCTTTTGGATTAGCCTGATATCGGGCACAAAGACATGTTGAAAACATTATGTCTGGTCTACTACTAGTAAAATACATTAAAGAACCTATCATTCCTCTGTAGGTCCTAATATCAACAACCTTTCCCGAAGGATCGGTGCCAATCTTAGTTCCTGGTGCCATTGGGGTACCAATCGGTTTTGTATTTTCCATTTGGAATTTTCGGAGAATTTCCCTAATGTACTTAGATTGATTGATAAAGATACCCGTAGAAAATTGTTTTACTTGAAGCCCGAGAAAGAAGTTCATCTCTCCCATCAAGTTCATTTGAAATCTAGACACCATAAGGTTTGCAAAATTCTTACAGTACTTAGTATTAGTTGAACCAAAAATAATATCGTCGACATAGATTTGTATTAAAACGATATCGGTTTTTTCTTTCTTTATGAACAAGGTGGTATCCACCGTACCTTTTGAAAACCCAGACTTGACTAGAAAAGTGGAAAGGACATCATACCAGGCTCGAGGGGCTTGTTTCAGACCGTAGAGAGCTTTGTCGAGAATGTAGACGTGGTCCGGCTTCTCTTGATTGACAAATCCCTCTGGCTGAGAGACGTATACTTCCTCTTTCAGAATTCCGTTCAGGAATGCTGTCTTCACGTCCATTTGAAAGACCGTGAAGTTCTTGTGGGCAGCGTAAGCTAAGAACATTCTGATTGCCTCTAAACACGCCACAGGAGCGTATGTCTCGTCATAGTCTAATCCTTCCTCTTGTCTGTATCCTTTGGCTACTAGTCTCGCCTTCTTTCTGATGACGGTACCAGCTTCGTCCTTTTTAATCTTGAAGATCCACTTCGTACCGATGATTGTTTTACCTTTAGGCTTTGGTACGAGTCTCCAGACTTGCAGTGCGTCGAATTGGTTCAATTCTTCTTGCATAGAGACTACCCAATCTGGATCCGCAAGAGCCTCTGATACTCGAGTTGGCTCAATCTTGCTTAGAATGGAGTCGTGCATGCACCAGTTGATTGACGCTGACCTAGTTTGCACCGGCTTGGATGGATCACCTATGATCTGACTTGCAGGGTGCACTTTGGTCCATTTACGTTCATGAGGCAGTGGATTATAGGAATGAATGTCAGTTGTGTCATCTATAAATCCACTTGCACCTTCTTCAGTTTGATTGGGAGGAGTTATGATAGTTGCTTCAGTTGAAGTTGTTGGTTCAGAAGACTCAGCAGTTACAGCTTGGTTCGGCTGTAGTTGGATCTGTACGGTACATTCTGTTGGTTCAGCTTCTTCTGACTCTGCATGACTTGACACTTCTTGAACTGTAGGAGTTGGTATTTGAATTGTGACGTCTTGATGAATCGGGGTACTTGATTCATTTGGAATGTCTGAACTGGTTGGATGAGTAGGCGTTGGCTCTTCTATCCTGTCAACCAAAACAGATTTCTTTATGTTAGTTCCAAGAAATTCGTCATAAAACAATTCAAATAATAAATCTAAATCAGATAAATGGTTAGTTGATGTTGAAGCTTCATCTGATTTGTTCTGTTGAGAAGCAGGTTCTGGACTGAGTTGCCCAGAAGCTAGTACTCCGGTTAAAACGGGTTCTGAACAGTATTTTTCGGAAGCCATCTCTTCATCAAAGGTGACGTTGACGCTTTCAATCACCGTCTTTGACTTCTTGAAGTAGATTCTGAATGCCGTTGATGATGAGGAGTATCCAATGAAGATTCCTTCATCTGCCTTGGCGCTGAACTTGTTGAGATTCTCCCTATCGTTTAGAACGAAACACTTACATCCAAAGATATGGAAGTATTTGATTGTAGGTGTTCGGTTGTTGATCAACGCATAAGGAGTCTTCTTGAATCGTCTGTGAATCATGGACCGGTTCTGCGTATAGCATGCGGTAGATATAGCTTCTGCCCATAAGAATAGAGGTAGGTCGGAATGACTTCGTATAGTGCGAGCTGCCTCGACTAGCGTCCGATTCCTTCTTTCCACCACTCCATTTTGTTGAGGCGTACGTGCAGCAGAGTACTGATGAGTTATCCTTTTAGATTCGAGATATTCTTGAACAGTTTTGTTCTTGAACTCTGTGCCGTTGTCTGTTCTTAGAAGCTTTATCGGTTTCTGCAGATTCACCTGGGTCGTCTTCAGGAAAGTGATGAGCACATCAGGTGTCTCATCCTTTGATCGTAGGAACTTGACCCAAGTGTATCGTGAGTAGTCGTCCACGATCACTAGAATGTACTTCTTGCCTCCTAGACTCTGAGTTCGCATTGGACCACAGAGATCCATATGCAATAGCTCTAGCGGAGCGCTTGTACTTGGTTCAGGCTTCGGTTTATGCGGAGCCCTCTTCATCTTGCCCTTCTCACAGGCTGCACACAGATGATCTTTGTCATATTTGAGCTCTGGAAGTCCTTTGACTAAGTTGCCACTAACCAGTTTGTTGATGTAGCGAAAGTTGAGATGAGAGAGCCGTCGATACCATAGCCAGCTTTGCTGCATCGATGCTTTAGATAGTAGACAAATCTGCTTGTCAGTTTGGACGTCTGATAAATTGATCGTGTAGAGGTCTGACTTTCGAGTGCCGACCAAGAGTTCTTCGCCTTCTTCTGTGCGAACAGAACACCTCTTGGCTTTGAAGTTGACCTCTAGGTCTTTGTCACAGAACTGACCTATGCTGAACAGGTTGTGTCCTAATCCTTCTACGTAGCTCACCTTCTTGATCGTTATATTTTCCCGTTGTATATCACCGTAGCCTAATATTGGTGAAAACTGATCATTTCCGTATCTGACTGTTCCGCAGTATTTCTCTGTAAAGTTTGTCAGCATATCTTTTTGTCCTGTCATGTGTTTGGAACAACCGCTGTCCAAATACCACATATGACGGATCTGCATAGGAGAAATAACGAAACACAGATTTAGATTTTAAGCATTATAAATGAGTAAGACGTTGGAGCGTTAATATTAAAGTGCGGGTTTTGAACTGATGAATTCAAAAGCCTATTTTTCTTAAGCACGGGTTCTGAACAGACGTGTTCAGAAACCATCGTCTTGTCTTTGAAGTTCGAGTCTTGAGTTGTCTTACTCAAGAACCATTTTCTCTATTGAGGTACGGGTTCTGATCTGTTGTAATCAGAAGCCACATGTTTTGCTAAACATTGGGTGCCTGCAACACAGATTTATATTTTGGTACCCACTTGAATTTGGGTCCTGCTGTGTTAGCACAAGGTTTTGATTTTGGTACCCATTGCAAATTGGGTCCTCTTTTCTTTTGAAATAGATATGAAGTAGGATAATGATAAGAATGCACATGAGATGATTCAAACCGCATAGCAGAATCTTGACAGAAATTAGAAGCATGTTTATCATAAAAGGAAGACTGTCTAGCAGTTTTAGATAACAGGAATAGTTGCTTAAAAGAGTATTTCAGTTTAGGAGCAACATTCATATTCAAAGTATCTGAACTAGACATATTCTTATTACAATAAACAGAATCAAAAGATTTAAAAGTCTTGTCAAGCTTCCGTTTGGGTTGCCATTTCTTGGTCATATCTGAAACAGTTGAAACCTTTGAGTTAGACATTAGAGAAACAACTGAATGCATTTTCTTTGGGTTACCAGTATTGATCGGCTTCTGTGAATGCTTCTTGCCTTTAGCATTTTTAGCTTTCACAGAGACTGAGTTATCAACTCGCGTTGATTTTGCACTGTTAACAGGCTTACTGGTTGATCCAACAGATTTCTTAAGAAAGGATGAATGGTTTGGAAGTTTTGCATTAAAGTCAAATTGTTCAAGACAATCATCTAAACCACCGTTAGAGTTCAGAAAATCAAACCCTTGATTTGATGAACTAACCATATTCTCAGAGTTTGAAGCCTTAGAAAGAACAGAATTTGTAAACACAGTTGTAAAAACATTCTGTTCAATGTTTATCAAAAGTCTTTCATCTGACAAGGAACTCTCGAGTTCAGAAATTTTACTTTCTAAAACGAGAGGAGGGACATATAGTTTACCTTGAGTAGGTTTCGCCTCCATTTCCTTTTCAGAATAACTTAGAAAGAAGTCATTTGAAAGAGTTTTCTTCTTTTCAGGTTTCTTATCATAGCTATTATTCAGCTTCGCATAATAAAATGGAAGATGAACTTTAGATGATATTAAATGTTTTTCTGTTTCTTTGGCTTCATCCTCTTTAGATAGTTTAGTCCAATAAACTTTAAGTTCAGGGATTCTTCTAGCTAACTTCATAGAAAGAATATCATAAAGTGCAGGCACTTCAGACATTCCCTTTTGAAGATAGTGAGGATTCTTATAACCGATTCCCCATCTTTCTTTGTTCTCTATTGGTTTGTTAAGATGAATGGTTTGCTCAGTTTGACCTAATGAGTACAACTTCTTTTCCAAAGCATCCATTTTTGCAATTAAAGATTTGTTTTCTTCGATAGACGAAGAATGCATTTGTGTAACCTCGTATAAGTCAATCTCACGTTTTAGCAGTTTAGACTTGAGTTCAGAATTCTCACTAAGAATTATTGTCTTCTCTGTTGCGTTGGTGTCATTGTTTTTATGTAAAACCTCAACCAGTACTTTCTTCTCAGCAATTTCATTGCTAAGTTTCTGTATTGATTGGTTTTTGTCAGTAATGACACCCTTTTCACGCTTTAGGTTCGACTCTAACTCTTTGAGTTTATCATTCATGGCATGCAATTGATTTATGAATTCAGCATACGATAAGTTGCATACCTCTTCTTCATTCTCTGAATCAGCTTCATCATCTGATTCATGCTTTCCCATCAAGCACAGGTTGACAACTTCATCTTTCTCTTCATCTTCTTCATCATCATCAGAATGATCGAGCCAGAAAACGTCTTCAGCCATCAATGCCTTCCCAGCCTCTTGTTGCTTTGCAAGCAACATCTTGTTCTTGTAGTAGTCCGAGTTCTTGACTTTTGGCTTTCGGCAATCTCTGGCATAATGACCGGTTTTGCCACAGTAGTAGCACGTTATAGGTTCTGTCTGACCTGATCCTTCTGCTTGAAACCTTCTCTCTTCAGGTTTCCTTTCCTCTGATCTCTTTCCTTCAGCAAGATCTCTTCTATCTTCTGGTTTCCTCTCCTCCATTCTCCTTCCTTCAAACCTTCTTCCTTCAAATCTACTTCCTTCGACCCTTTCTCTATGAGCGTAGTTGTTTGGACCAGACGAATACCTCTGACTGTTTGAGCTTGGCTTTGTGTAGAATTTCTTCTGGAAAGCCTTAGTCAACAAAAGCAATGCTTGCTTTAGTTGTTCACATTCATCTTCGTCAGAGTTTGCTTCAACTTTATCTTCATCTGATTCATACACAGTCGCTTTGTTCTTCTTCTTCTTGACAACAAGAGCAACTGTGTCTTCAACCTTCTTTCCTCTCTGCCTTTTATCTTCTAGAATTTCATGAACTTCTTCTTCATTTTGTTTGAGGGTCTCATACACCTCATGAAGTGGAATCTCATTCAGATCTTTAATCTGCTTCATCTGCCTCGCAAATCTCTTCCATTCTGGCTGTAGAACGCTTAGAAATTTGACGTTTAGCTCAATTTGAGATTTGTGGACCTTGTTCTTGCTTAGCTCATTCAGCAAGGTCACAAACCTGTCATGTACTTCTTCTAAGGTTTCTCCGGCTCTGCCTCTAAATTCTTCATAGTTATTTAGGCAGTTGGAGATCTTCAGTTGATTTCCCACCTTTGAACCCAGCATGATCTTCTCCAGCTGATCCCACATTTCCTTAGCTGAGGCCTTGTAGCTGTCAATCTTTATGTAGATTTCATTGGGGATTCCTTGAAGAATGTATGACATAGCTAGCTTATCACCTTTAGCTCTGTTTAGGTTGTCACCATCAAGCTCATGGTACTTCAGTTCAACTTGTGTTGGCAATGTTCCAACCAGACGAGTTGTCTTTATTGGTTGCATATTTCCTTCTGCAAATGACTGTCTGATGAACTCACAAAGCTCATGTCTGTCTATGAAGTTTAGAAACCGATCCTTCCACTGTTCGTATTCACCTTTAAATAGAACTGGTGGTTTGGAATCAGTTCCAATGGCAAGAGCTTCTCTAGAAGTCATAATTGAACAAGATTTAAGATGCGAGAGGCTTTGAGATGCGTGAGGCTTGATATGCGAGAGGCTTTGAGATATGAGAGAATTTTTAAAATTCAAAAGTTTGCGCGAGATGTTGATTGCGCAAAGTGAGGATCGACCGATAAGACGTAAAGAACTGGAAAGATTTTCGACCGATTAAACTGATTGACCGGTAAAAGGATTGGACCGGTAAAATGCTCGACCGGTATATAATGAAATTCGACCGGTATAATAAAATGGAGGAATTGATTGTGAGTGGACCGAAATGTATTAGAGAGTGAGTGGAATTTTGCATGTAATTTTGATACTCAAAATTGGAGTTAAAACCACGTGAGAGATTTTTGCATGGAATTGTGCATGGAGTTGGAAAGAGAGTAGATGATACACAATTTTGAGTGTGAGTGTATGAGAGTGTTTTTAAGAGTGAGAGTGTTTTGCATGTGAGTGGAATATGTGTGGTTTAAATTCAAAGTTACCAACTAATCTTATCTCCGTGAGATTGCCACGTGAGGGATTTCTTTCAAGTGGTGGATTTCTTTCAAGTGGTGGACACGTGCAGTGATAAGCATAAAAATGATAAACCACTTGCCACGTTTATTGCTATTCTTGGACGATTATCAACTTGTGGACCGGTAGAAAAGAGTGAGAGTAGTATAAGGGTTTAGACCGGAGAGTGGGGTTAGAAATTGTCTCAATGACCGGAGAGTGGGGTTAGACCGGGGTGGGGGCGAGAATTTTTAAAAGGTTTGACCGATATAATTTTGTGATTCGACCGGATTTGTTTTGTATTTGACCGGAGGTGGTGTGTGAGATTCGATCGGGAAACAAACAATTCGACCGGATTTGTTTTGGGTTTCGACCGGAAGAGATGTTTGACCGGGGAAGTGTAGTGGAAAAGTTTTATTCGACCGGGGAAGTGAGTTGGAAAAGTGGGATTTGACCGGATAAAAAAATACTCGACCGGGGCTTGAGGAAGACCGGGGCTTGATGTTTGTGAGATTCGACCGGTATTTGCAAGAGTCCGGTCGAATGCTTAAGACCGATAGAATGTAAAAACTAAGGTTCGACTGGTACGCTTAAGACCGATACGTCGTCTTCTCCGATTAAATCAACCTGTAACTCTAAAATTAACCAAGCTAGAGGTCGATTTACCACACCAAATTTTGACAGATTATTCTCCTTACCAATTAGAACAAGATACAACCACTTGATTTCGAAAACAACCACAAAATGAAAGTTTTGATCTGAACACAGTGGTTAAAAAAAATGAAGAACACAGAGTGTTTAAAATTTGATTTTCAATCTGGTAGAGGCTCTGATACCAATTGTGAGTCCGTGATCGTTACCAGATAATCAAATAACAAACATATAAAAGATAAACCAACCTGTTTGGATTACAAACGCGGATTACACGGTTGATTTCTTGATATAAGCTTTGTGTTTGTTTTCTCTCTTTTACACTTTTCACTATGTGTATTGTGTGTTTTATGTGTTTGATCGATTGTAGAGAGAGACAGATAATATCTATTTAAGATATTATCAAAACTTAAACTAATAATAAAACTTAATATCTAAAACTATAATATCTAGATATTAAAACAACTTTGACTTTATTACAGAATAGACCCTAGACTATTGTTAAGAGTGACTTGTCAGCTTTAACTTCAGATTGCGATCTTCGTATTGGATGATCTTGAATCCAATGAGACTGTGCTCTAACACATAGTGTGCAAGTTTTAGATATTCATATTTATATAAGGTGGGAACTTCGTCTATCACTTTATTTAAAAAATGAGGATTGTCAAAACCAAGTCCCCATCTTTGTTTAACAGCTTCTTCACTCCTCGGTTTGTTCATATAAATTGTTTGTTCAGATTGGTCTCTCCGATAAAGTTTTTCTTCTAACTTAATTATTTTATCTGAAAACTCATCTTTTAATTTGGTCATGTCAGTCAAAGATTCAAGATAAGTTTTGTTTGAATTTTCCAAAGCATCCAATTTCTTTTGAAAGATGTCTTTAGTATTTTCTAAAATATATTTTTCATCCTTCAAAGAAATTTTCAGCTTTTCAATTAAATCTGACTTTTCAGAATTTAAAACTTTTTCAGATAAAAACTTAGAACGAAAATCAGACAAAGCATTAATTATGATATTTAACTGAGAGGTAATGAAATTAAAATCAAATTCAGAATATACCTCATCCTCGTCAGTATCAGAATCATCTGACTGATCATCTCCGACTAAGCACAAGTGAGCGATCTCTACATTACCAGCTTCATCATCAGAGTGATCCAGCCAAAGTTCTTCTTCGGCTAGCAAAGCTTTTCCATTCTCTCTTTTCTCAGCCAGCTCCAATTTCCTTCGGTAATAAGCTGAGTCCTTAACCCTCTTTGCTCTACACTCCTTTGATATATGACCCGGCTTTCCACAGTTGTTGCAAGCAGCAGTCTTTGGCTCGGGTACTTTTGAAGCGAGAAGATTTGGAACTCGACCTCGGTTGGAACTTCTTCTGATAATGTTGAGAGAGAAGGATCATAGCTTGCTGTAAGGCCTCTCCATCATCATCAGTTGATCCGGTATAAGCGTTATCAGACAACGCTTTTTCAGATAATTGCTTTGTTAGAAGAGCTACCAGATCTACTGTCTTTTTGTTCCTCTTATCTAGCTTGGTCTTCTTCGCTAGCACCAAGCTCTCATCAGTTAGCAGAATCTCGTACAACTCTTGAATCTGCATTGTTGAGATTCTGACATCGTTCCTCAATCTGTGACATGCTTTATTCCACTCAGGCTGAAGAGAATTAAGGAACTTCAGATTCGTCTCCCGATCAGTCTTTTCCACTTTAATCTTTCTAAGATCATTAATCACAGCGCAAAACCGGTCAAAGATAGTCTTCAGAGATTCATTGTCCTTTGCCTTAAATTCCTCAAAGTTGTTCATGAAGCGTGTCTGGCGTATTTGAGTAGCAACTGTTGACCCAAGCATGATCTTTTCTAATTGAGTCCACATCATATTCGGATATTGTTTGAAACAGTCAATTCGATTGTAGATCGTGTTAGGCAGAGCTAGCATCAAATTGAACTTTGCTTCTCTATCGACTTTTTCACGTTTGATTTCATCAGCATTCAAAGGAATGTCATCTTTTGGCTTGACAAATGGTCCTTCAGTAAAAGATTTCATCATATTTTCTCCGTTACTCTGACGCTCAATGAAATTTATGAACCTATCTTGCCACTGTGTAAACTCATCTTCGTTAATTAAAACTGGTGGACGAGTATCTGTTCCCAATTGCATCATCAGATCATTTGAGTAGAATCTAGCTTGGAGAGCAAATTTGCCAGAATCCATAGCTGATAAATCTGAAAAGAAAATCAGTATGAATTGAAAAAGAAGAAAAAAAATATTAAAAATTGTAAATTTGAAAACACTTGTTATGACACAAAGTCTAAAAAGAAAAAAATTTAGATGACACACTAAAAAAAAATTTCCAGATTTTTTTTTTTTTTTTTTTTTAACTAAGACAGAGGAATTCGGGTTACAAAGGAATTCGGGTCACGAGTGAAACGCATAGGAAGGAATGCGGGTGAAGAAGGAAACGCATTATGAGGAATGCGTGTCAAGAAGGAAACGCATTAGAAGGAAATGCGTGTCCTGAAGGGAACGCATTAAGAGGAATGCGTGTCCTGAATGAATCACATAGAAGGAAACACGAAAGAAGGAATGCGGGTCCTGTAAGAAACGCACTTTGAAGAAATGCGTGTTAAGCAATTGTAGAAACGCGTGTTAAGGCTGACACGCAATTGTAGAAACGCGTGTTAAGGCTGACACGCACTTGTAGAAACTCGTTTCCAAAGAATCAACAACCCGAGAAAAACACTAACACACAAAAGTTAGTTTCACACGCATTTAAGGATGATTGACCCGCATCTTATGATGAATGACCCGCAACTTATGATGAATGACCCGCATTTAAGGATGATTGACCCGCATTACTCAAGAATGAAACGCATTACTCAACAACTCTTAAATTTTCGTAGAAACAGATCAAAACAAGAAATTGAACCTAGAAATGTATAAACTGAACTTCGAAAACACAATTCTAACAACAATAAACAACCTAAATCGATTAAAACACACTAATACTCAAATTCTTGAATAGAACAGTAACTAAAACCCGTTTTTCCAGAAAATCACAATTTTGAAAAATCGAAGATCTAAACTCGAATTTTATGCAAAACACTATGAATCAAACATGATCGACTATTCAAAACGATTCTAAAACAATCAAATTTGCACAAATTCAACCAGAAACAAATCCAAATTTTGTGAGAAATCAAGAAAACGAGATTTTCTTGAAAAATTCAAGAAAATCGATCAAGTTTTCGATTTCGATCACTAATTCAGATTCAGTAAACAAACTCTCAATTCTCTCAAGAACTAGACAGCTTTGATACCAATTGTGAATCCAAGATCACTAGAACTTTAGAGAGAGAAAGTAGAGAGAGAGATGGAGAGCAAATGTAACAGTTCTATTAGATGTGCGTGTGTTCCTTGTTACAAGACACAAAGACAAAAGGGACTTAAATACCCTTGGTCAGATACAATACTGATAAGCCTCTAAACACAGTATTGACCAAGTCCTATAAATACAATGATTACTATAAAATCAGACCTAACAATATATATAATAATGGTAGGATCGTGCCAAATTTGAAATAGTGCCAAAGCTTTCAAATGCATCCGTTGAACATTTCAAATGTTTGGACATTTTTTGCACATTCCAAGTATCCACAACAATTGCCTTGTGAACGTCTGGAAGTCTCCCAAATTTAATATTGCCTTTTGAGTGTTTGGATGGAAAAAAAAAAAGAAAAGAGCTTATAGCGGTGCCAAATCGCTGAAAAGTCATTTTTGATAAGTCATTTTGTTCTAACTTATCAACTTATTTCAAAAGTGTTTATGACTTTTTTGGTTCTTTTATATGTATAAGCAATCTCAAACACCTTTAAATAACAACTTATTAGTTTATTACGTTTTGGTACCACAATAAGCTAATCCAAACACTTTTTAGAAAACTTCGGTTTGACACCACATAAGTTGATAAGCACTTTTCAAAATAAGCATAAGTTGTTTTAAATAAGCAATCCCAAACACCCCCTTACAATACTTTTTCAACAGGGATTTTTGTGGAGAAAAGCAATGGCCGTCAACAAAAAACCGTTTTATGGTGTAAAAAGTGATCTCACATAATTGCAGAACCAACTTTTGTTGATGACAAAACTCTAATTTTACAATTTTGGTTAAACTTTTGTATTCAATTTTATTTTTATTTAAATTTTAGTTTTATTTTAAAATTTTAGTTTATAAACTTACGTATCGATTAATTTCATTAATAATACACAATATATTACATAATTTGTTTAAACAAATTTAACAAACTAATATATTAAAGTTTTGTTTTAATATTAAAAAAAATGGTATTTTGGTAACATCCAAACATTTTACTTTATGTGGATAATTGGGAAGTAGAGGGTTAATTGTTGCTCATCTTGAATTCTCAAGTACAGAAAACTGAATTTTCTAGAGGGTGGGGTAAATGCACCGTTCTATTTGTTAAATGCATCCCTACCTACTATTTTCTTTATCACACAAAATATCATAATACTTATTCTTTACATCTTCAATGCGTTATTATACCTGAATTTAACATGAATAGAAGTGTATAAAGCAACACTCGTCTTCTTTCTTTTAAGAAAGCTTAAATCACACCATTCTTATTCCAAATTTCCTTTTTGTATTTAACCACTAAATTTGAAAATCAAGAACTATTTAAATATGAAGATTTGATCAATGATTATATCTTTCCTTGTCTTTATATTGTATTTTCGTTTTTGAGCATCCATAACGTTGTTAAAAAATTCTCAAAATTGTTTTTCTCAGTGTACATTCTTCGAGGTTATAATGTGTTTGGGTTTTAAAATAAAGAGTGAATTGCAAATTTAATATAAAACATAACATATATATATTATAGAAAAATCTAACGCATATTAAAACGATATATGAAATTACCTCTAAAATTTTTTTATAACTAGACTTATATCTTATTGAACTAGAAATTTTAATAGATTTTTTTATATAAATTACCGTACAATTATTTAGGGGTGTTCTCAGTTCGGTTCGGCTCGGTTAGTAAGAAAAATGTGAACCAAACCGCATGAGTCTGATACCTGGTTACCCGGTTTTTCGGTTTTTGGTCTTTTCGGTTTTCGGTTTTTCCGGTTTTCGGTTTTCCCGGTTTTCGGTTTTTTCGGTTTCGGATCAAACGGTTCGGCTCGGTTTCTCGGTTTTCCGGGTTTTTTTACATCCCTACAATTATTAAAATGATGTTAACATGCAAAAAGATTAAAGTATATGGATTTTGTTAGGAATATTTGAGAAGGATGTTTGATAAAAATAAAAAAAACATAAAAATGGGTTGGATGTTACATAATTTTGTTAGGAATATTTTTATCGCTCATCCTCTTTCAAGCATCTCTAAAACAAAAATCGTAGGTAACTTATTTTTAAAAAATATAAAAAAAGTCGAGTTCAATAAGATATAAGTTTAATTATAATAAATTTTTTAAAGGTAATTTCATATATCGTTTTAATATGCGCTAGATTTTTTTCTATAATATATATATGCTATGTTTTATATTAAAATTCAAAAAACGCATGTGTTAAATTTATTTTTATTGAATAATTTATTTATTTTTATCAAAAATGAAATTTAGTAAAAGTGAAAATATAAATTATTTTATTATAATTTTAGTCGATAAAAATTAAATATAAATTATTAACTAAATAAAATTTTGATGTTTCATTAAATAAGTTATTTTTTAATTAAGTGATAATTATTTATTAATTATATAATATAAATACTATGTTTTTAAAAAAAGGTATAATATAAAAGAGTAAATTGCAATTTTGGTCCTTGTGGTTTATTGCAATTGTGGTCCTTGTGGAGTAAAATGACCCATATACCCTCATGTGCTTGCACATGAGGGGATTTAACACCTGCACCCTAACGGGCGTTAGTCACAGGACCAAATCCGAACACTTTTGCATACCACAGGGAGTTTCTTGCAATAAAATTTTTGTAGGGACCAAATATGCGAAAAACAATAAAACACAGGGACCAAATTTGCAATTCACTCTAAAATAAATTTGCAACCGTTAAATGCAGAATCAACATATATGGTTACAATAATTATAGAATTTTTTTCTAAAACTTAAAACTCAATTGGATCCAATTAATGATGCATTTGATTAAAATCAAAACCACATCATAGGGTGTTGAGAATTGTACCTTTTATAGATTAACCGGAATAGGAATGGAGCACTAAGAAACCAAAGAAAGTTTCCTCTATTGGTAGTTCACACACGAACACGTTTCCTGTCTCCACCGGGTGCTAGCCCACGAACCCTAGATCTATATGTGTTTTATAGAAAACAAAATGTTTCTTTTCTGTATTTCTCTAAAAGGCTAATTCTAATTTCAATTCCATGAAAAATGGTTTAGCCTAACGCCCTATTTATACCAGAATAATTATAGATGGACTATAATTCAAATAAGGTTTAGTAATTATCTGTAATATTCAAATTCATATATATATATATATATATATATATGTATATATATGTATCTTTTAAACTTTAAACATAATTATATATTTTTAGAATACACCACGTAATTAACAAAATCACGTTTTCACCCTAATTATCATAATTATAGTTTAACATATATTTTCATAATTATTCTTCAAGAATAATTATTCCCTTAATCAACTTGATTTAATCTGGGTTTCTAAAAATGGGAACAAACGTATTCTTTGTGTGCGACCCTATAAGTTTACATATTATTCAGCAGTATCCCTGTGTGACACGTGTTGTAGGAATATAATAACTTACATTCTCCCACTTTCATACGATACACAATAACACACGCGATGGTAAGCGTCTAGCAACACGTCACCGCCCCTAAGGTTATGTAAATGTGATTTTACCTTCGAGCAATTTGATTGATCCAATTAATCATATAGTAGAATCATTCATTATCCTTTTGCTTCATGATATTTGTTTTGAACTTAAGGCATATACCTATCTCATCCTTTATAGTTCAAAGAATATGTTTCTCGATCCCAACATATTTGATTATACAAGTGTCATTAGTCCAACTAATCCACTTGTTCATGCATGTAAATCAAACTATGTCATCGAGGGCCCCAGAAATATCTCTCTCATCTTGAGAGGAGCAAATCCCATATTGCATGTACACGACTAACTACACAATTCATGTTATACCCAACATAGCCCTTATGATTGCTCGTTTACGTGTAACGTTAGACTATATCAAAGTATAAAACTCCTTGTGCATTAGATCCCAATGCACATATCAGGTATAAGTATAAATAGTGTTTACTATTTCAGGACTCACCTTATGACGCCGATCTATGAGGTGATCCTGACCGTGGGTTTTGTCCAACGCCTTGTGCACCGACAAGCACATGTGACTCTGGTTGCACCTAGTGCACTTCCAACTTGGAATATGACCATACTTCACAATGATCTTGATTTATTACTAGTCCCCTAGTAATACTCGATCAAGGACAATTCTAAATAATATGATCATCATATTTATTTAAGGATACTTAAACATGCTAATAAAGAACACATAAAATTTTAATGTATATACTCATACCTAGTATGCCATATCAGATAAAAACATAATTGTTTTAACGTTCCAGAAAGTTTAAAGTTTAATAAAATTATTATTCAATATGAAAAATCCTCGAGCCTATAACATGAACATCAAGATTGTTTTGAGACATAGGCTTGACAAGTAGATTTTCATATAGGCTCTTATAGATCATAGTACATCCATTCAATACATATATTCCTATTACAATTTAAGTCATTACGGTCGGTTTGGAAACTAGCATCTGTATATATTTAAACACATATATCTCTTTCTTAATTGTTGTACAGTAAGAACATATCTTTAGTTCTTCTTAGATGCTTCTTAATGTTCTTCACTGTTATACAGTGAGCATCACTTTTGTCTAACTAATATCTGCTTGTCATGCTCAGGGCATACGAGACGTCCGGTCTTAGTACATTAGCATGGAGTACATGATTGAACAGTTAGAGGAAGCACAGGGAACACCCTTCATATGATTCATGTCCTCTTTAGTGCTAGGACTATGAGTATTGCTTAGATGTACACTATGTACTTTTGGCAAGTTTCCTCTCTTGGAACCCTTCATCTTGAAGCGTTTCAAGTCTTGTCAAAGTATGTACTTTGGCTTAATCTAATCAAGCACTTCAACCTATTATCATAAATCTTTATACCAAGGATTTGTCTCTTCTAGATCCTTTATCGCGAAATACGTACTTAGCCAGGTTTTTACACCTTCAAGCATTGGGATGTCATTTTTGATAATCATATAGGATCTAGAATACTGTTATGCTCCCACTGACCTTCTTGTATATACAAGATTTTAATTATGAGATGGTTGTCCTAATCCATACATGGACCCTTTTGGCAACTTGTATTTTTTTTAGGGTTGATGTTTTAAAGCCATGAATACATCCTCGCTCAAGATTTCCTTAAGGAATGTAGCTTTTGACATCAATCTTCATGACATCTTAACATTTATCAGTAATCCGATCTTCGTATTGTTTTCCATCTCATTATTATTTTCAACACCTTGTTGAAGCTCAACACCTTATTGATTTGTTAGTGTCAATCATTGTTTCATCTTTGTGGTTCTTGAATTTCTTCAAGATCTATTGTGTCCCCATTTTGTTTCTTGTCAAAAAATCATTTTCTAAGAACTCACCATGGTGCGCAACAAAAAACTTTTATTCTCGTTGGACGTGTAGAAATTATATCCAATTAGATGTCACAAAGATGTACTTTTCAGATCTTTGGATTAAGCTTCCCAGAAGCTTCATGCTTACCTTAAGCATTATAACCCTATATTCTCATATATGAAAACTTTCGGATCTTCCCAATTTATATTTTGAGAATGGGTTTTGTTGGTACTTGTTGGTTGATACATAATCTAGTATTTAGTTAGATGTTTATAGGATATAACCCATAAACTTTTAGGCAGCGCGGTGAGACTTATCATAAAGTGAACCATGTTAAACAGGGTTCCAATTCTCTTCTTGGATACACTGTTGTGATGCGGTGTTCCGGGAGGAGTCAACTGGGATACAATCCCAAAAACTCTCTAGGATGATTTATTGGCTTATATATTCATGACCTCGATCTGACCGAAGCATCTTGCCAAGTATACTCATTACTTATTTCTAAAACTCTTTGAAAATCTTAAAGCTCTTAGATTTGTTTTATTAGGTAAACGTACCTATGTCTACTGAAATCATCAGTAGGATGTAATGAAGTAGTGATGACCATATCTTATAACAGAACTATAAGGCTCACATACATCAATATGGTTAACTCCTAATAGTTCTTGGATCCCCTAAGGGTTTTCCTTTTACAAGGCTCTTTTGTCATCTTGACTAACAAGACACACATGTATCATATGAATCATCATATGATTCCAACTCTCCGTCCTCCTGGAGTTTGGCTATATGTTTTGTTAGTGTATAAAGTTGTATCCAATATTTAATTGTAGAAAGTCAAAGTCTGTAAAGTCAACAAAGTCAAGTCTGCGTAAAGTCAAGGTTGTTTACCTTGTGAGTGTTCATGTTAGTTGACCATATATATAGGTTTATAGCTTTGTAAGAGAAGTAATGGTGTGAGTAAGATTGTAACACTGGTAATTGTCAAATTGTGAAATATATACGACTAAGTCTTTCTCTCTCTATACAACTCTCTCTCTCTAGATCTTAATTGTTTAATCTTTCATCTTGATTGAATTGTGCTTGAATTTAGTGGACTTGCAATTGGTATCAGAGCCTACCCAAATCATTCAGAGAGGATTATTCTACTTGATTGGATCGAATTCTTGAAATTTTCAAGAACACGCAGAACGTATCCCATTTGTCACAGTTAGATCGAATTTACTTTGAATAGTTGGTTTTAGATTGTGAAAATGGTTTCATAGGATGCGTTTGATGTAATAGATTCTTTCTTGTTCACTGTGTTTCATGAATTAATCACTAGAACAGGTCGAATTTTGGATTTTTGATTTTTTCTTGAAAAAGTACTCGAACACTGTAAATTCATGAATTGCACTGTAATTTTTTTGTTTTTAGTTGATCAATTGTATAAGAAACTTGGTCGAAATCTTATTTTGATCATATTGGTTCAATTTCGAAAGCCAATTCGCAGGTCTACAAAGTTTTGAATTGAATCTGTGAGTCTAAGTGAAGAACGAGCAAGATCTACAGTTCGCGCTAAGGAAGAACACACAAGATTGAAGAACACGAACAATGAAGATGTTTTTGTTTTCTGCGAGTTTGCTTCTGGTTCGCGCATAGAGCATCTTGCGTGAAGTGGAAACGCGCTTGTCAAAGGGTGCGAGTTTAGTGGTTCTTTCTGCGAGTTTTGTAGCTTTGCGAGTTTGGATTCTGCGAGTATGGAACGCGCATAAGTGCTCTGCGAGTTTCCTAGCTCTACGAGTTTACATTTAGCGAGTTTCGAATTTGTTGATTTTTGTCTAAGTATGGAACACGCAAAGGCTCATGCGAGTTTTGCCTAATTTGTGAGTTTGTGTTTGTCTGCGAGAACTCAAGTTGCTTAAAAGTTTCTATGTACAAAACGCGCAAGTAGTGGTTTGCGAGAAGACAAAAAGCGCACATCGAAGTATGCGAGTTTTGTAAACGTGCACACATTTATCTGCGATAAGTTGCTTCGCACACAAAGTTGTTAGCGAGAAGCTTAAGGAACAGTGTTTTGCGAGTTTATTTGGTCTGCGAGTTCTAGAGTTAGAATTTTTCTGTGATCTATTTCAACTAGTGATCTGAGTTTGATTTTTCAAGTCAACTTTTTCTGAATATTTTGGGAACGATCATTTCAAGCTAATTTTTCATTCAAGATGCCTACTACAGATGAAAAAGGGAATACTGTATTGTCAGCAAGAGATGTTGCAGTCATGTACATGCCTGAAATACCCACAATAGAGGTTGAACGTGATAAACTGAAGAATCGGAATTTAGCCCTTCTAAATCAGATTCAAGAGTTTAAAAATAAATTGTTAAAATCTGATAAAACTTCTGATTGTGCAAAATGTGCTAATAATTCTAAATCTAATTTTGCAGGTATTCTCAACACTAAAGAGAAAGAAATTAAACTGAGAGAAAGAGAGATACATCTTCTTGAAACCAAACTAAAGACAACTGAGAAGAATTCTTCAGAAATTAAAGCTGAATCAGTTGGTCTACTCAACAAGTTGAAAGAGTTTGAAGAGAAGATTCTTGCTTTGGAAGCAAAGAATGCTGAGACACTGAAAAGTCTTCCAGCAGAAAAAGAGAAAGATGAAGAAAAAGCTAATCTGGAGAAAATTTACAACCAAAAATTGTCTGATTTTTCCAAGAAAGCTTTACAGGAAAACAAAGATTTTAAGCATAAATGTCTGAAACTTTCTAAGCAAGTGTCCGAATTTGAAAAGATTTTAATTACTGAAAGAGACACTTTTGCAAAGGAAAGAAAAGTTCTTGAAGACAAAACAGTTGAACTTCCCAAACAGATCTCTATTTTACAAGAATTACTTGAGAAAGAAAAGAAAAATTTTCAAGAAAAGAAAAAGTCTTTTGAGATTGAAGAGAAAAAATCTGAAAAGAGAAATGTTGGGATATTCAATGAAATTTCTGCAAAGAACAAGAATTTGGAAAAGGATTTTGAGCTAGAACGTCAAATTTTTGAAAATGAAATTTATAAGCTCTCTAAAAGACTAAGGTGCCGTTTGTTTTTTAAGAGGTTTAAAGTTTGAAGTCTTATTTTAGTTATGATTAATAAGAGGTGGTATATAAAAAGGTCTGAACGATTTAGACTTAAGAGCCATTAAGAGGTTTTCAAAAAAAAAAAACCTAACTGTTTTATCATCAGACATATTAAATGAACAGAAGGTCAGATCTGATTTACAGATGAAATTTGATACAGTTCTTGAAGAAAATAATCTTTTATCTAAAGAGATAAAAGATCTGGAAGTTGCAAACGTTGAGTTGTCAGAAAAGATTTCTGCAGAAGTGATTGATCAATCATCTCTTGACAAGTTAGCTGAATCAGTTTGCTCTTTTAAAACTACCTCCAGTTTTATGTCTGAAAAAGTTTCAAGAAAGAACAATGTCAAAACAAAAGTTGTTGATACAAGTCAGATCCGTCTTACCAATCTGTTTTATAATCATTCTATTGATGGCACAACTAGATCATACGATAAATTTCTTGGAAAACAATTAAGGACAGATAAGATGATTTGGGTTGTTAAAGGCTCTTCAGATAGCAAAGCTGTTCAGAAATCATCTGCAACCACAAATAAAGCTAAAAAGATAGAGCTCGTAAAAGTAAATCTTTTTCTTCACCTGATATGTATTATTCTACTAATCATATTATCAGGTTAGCTGAAAAGAGGATATGTTGTTCTTATTGTGGTGAGAATGATTTTGTGCAAAAAGAGTCTACTCATAACTCGTATGGTACTAACCGAATAACTTCTCAGATTAATGTTGTTAAAAAGCCTAAATCTATTGAGAAGTGGATTCGTAAATCTGACAAACCAGGACCCAAGTATAAATGGGTACCAAAACCTGTGAAAACTGTTTTGCAGGATGCACAAGTTTAGGGGGAGCAGGCACAATGACTTCTGAGTAAATCAGCTCACAACTCGGACTTCAGAGTCAATGAGTATGGCTTTTGGACAAAGCAGTTCAAAACCCGAACTTCAAAGTTAAAGACTTTAACTTCTGATCAAGTCAGATCAGGACTCATGCTTCAGTATGCTGAACATAATGCACACAACAAGGGGGAGTACACAGAACAATGCACACATCAAGGGGGAGCTAAAACTGTAAAGTCTATAAGTGGGTGTGTGAGTCTGTGTTTTCATAAGATTTTTTGGAATCAGAAAGATTTTTTTAAGAGAAAAAGTTGCATTTTTTGAGCTTAAAAGTGGTTTTCATAAACTTGCTATTTTTTTAGAAAGTGGGACAAATCATTTTTGGAAAGTTTTCAAAAAATTTCTAAGTATAAAACACGCACATAGTGTCGTGCGAGTTCTTAATACGCACACACCATTGCATGCGCAAAGTGTAGAATGAGCACACTGTGTTATGCGAGTTCTCACTTCGCGCATAGCAAAGGTTGCACAAAGTTCAAAACACGCACACTATGTCGTGCGAGTTTCCACTTCACGCATGACCCTGCATGCGAGTTCCTCATATCTATAACACTTCACGCACACTGTTTCATGCACGAAGTGCACACACCTACTTGCCTTTGTTGTGTGGCAAATATTCTCAATGTGGTCTACGCGAAGTGAGCACCAAATCAAATCGTGCCACGTGTCAGCGAGTTTCTCAAGGTATAAATTCGATGGTTTACCTCTCATCTGCTCACTTCACTCAGATTATGTCTTGCGCGTTTATCACTTAGATTTTCTTTTCTCTCAAAAGTTTGTGTGCGACTTTCAATCTCCTTGGTCTTCAACATCGATTTAGAGTAGGGTTTGATTTTATATTGATTGTTTGTTGATCGTTATTACTTCTTGTGCTTTATTTTTTATCTTTACAGGTTTGTTTTTTGATTTTTCTAGGGTTTTATTTGAAATTTTTTTGAGTGTCGATTCAGTTTCTGAACGAAATACTTGTGTTTGGTTTTGTAATCATAATGTTAATTGTTAGAACTCGAAAAAGCATCTGGGTTTCTTGTTTAAATTGTTTTTTCGCAGGTTACCTTGCCTTTGGATTTGGATTCAACCCATGAACCGTTGAACAATTTTTTCGAACCGTTGGGACTGTATTGGACAAAATTGAACTTTCAGGTGGATATATTGTTTGGACCATAATCCTTAATCTAAAACTGATCCTTAATCGACATAAAAAGGATGAAAATTTCAGTTTAAAAGAAAACTTTGAGATTAAAAAGATCAAAATTTCAAATTTATTTGGATGAACAGTTGTCTGAGTGTTCTTGATTTAGAAAATAAGTTCTTGCGTGTTCTTCATAAGAACAAATGGGTTTTGCGAGTTCATATTTGAATTTAAGGCTCATGTGTGTTTTTGGTCAAAAAGAAGTTCATGCGAGTTCTTTGAAAAATCTTAGTCATGCGAGTTATTGCCAAATTCTAAATGTTGTGCGAGTTTCTAGTCCATCTCAAGTGTCATGAGAGTTCTGGACTTAGAAAATTTTCTGAGTTAATTTTTTTTTTAACTTTTCAGATATTTTAGAATTCATGCAATACTACTTCATTTTTTAGAACAAAATCAAACCAACAAGTGTTTTGGTCAATTTTGGTAATTTTTTTTGTATGATGTTGCATATTGTATCTTGCAACACTGTGTTTTTCTTGTGACCTTAAAAGTACAATCTTTCTGTACTTTGATACTCTGTATCAAATCATTTTCTGAAAACAAGTGTTTGTGCTAATTGCTAACATATTGGATTATATCTAATACTTTCTTTCTATTTCAGGTATAAAATGGCAGAGGAAATATCTCATGATCCAATTGTCCAGATGGATGAGAATGACCCTAATGTGTCCAAGGAAACTCATATGCCATCTTCCAGATCTCACATTCAGTCAACAATCGGTGTAGATCCTGATCTTGCTCTCATTCATCCTTCTGAGTAACTGTTGCTCTATCCGAATAACTACCACGTGGATTTTGACGTTTTAAATGTCAATCCACTTGTTATTGAAATTCTGAAGGGTCATCCACTCAGCAAGGCCTTGACAGAGACTGCATCAATTCCTTTGTTATATATGCAGCAGGCCTGGAAGACTATAGAGTATGTGGTGGAGAGCAACATGAACAAATTCTTCAAAGTCCGGATTGACAACTTCAATTCAATTCTGACTTACCAAAGACTCAGACTTATCCTGGATTTACCTGAGGAAAATTCTAGAGAAGTCAGAAACACTTTTGACTCATACCCAATTGATTCCAAAGTATTTGAAGGCATCCGAGCCTTAGGGTATGTGGGTCAATTGACAAAGATCAGCGAGTTCAAGAAGACAAATCTACCACCATTTTACTACCAAATGTTCTCCGTCATCAATCATTGTTTGACCTCCAAGCACTCAAGCCTTGATAATACAAACATGCATACACTGCGGTTGTTTCATGCTATCGTGTACGATCTGCACGTAGACTATTCAGTGGCATTCTGGACAGAATTATATGAAAAGGTCATTATATGAAAAGGTCATTAGCAAGAGAACATCCAAGAAACCACTATATGTTCCATACTAGAGGTTTCTTCAATTGATTGTTCGAAGTATGATCCGCTCCAATAGAGATATCCTAAATAGATCTCATCATGAGCTTGCTCCTGAATTTGATATGAGGTATCTTCAGAAGCCGAAAAAGACTTTTTCTTACTCCATGCCTATTCCAGCAGCTCTACTTTCCTATGCTGATCCGAACTCATAGTGTGTTAAGGAATATAGAGAGTCTATGGGAATACCAGAACCGACAATCCCTACCCCAGACTCCAACCTTAGACGAGTGGAGTCAGTGAGGGTTCCTGAGACTACGGGAGTCTAGGAACGGGGAGAGTTGAGAGAAAATTCCGAGAGGGGTACAGGCGGGGGTCAGGATTCTCAACCTGAGTTGTGGGGACTTCGGCACAAGTTGCCAATCGTATAGAAGTTTCCACATCTCAACATGAAAGGACTATCATTCATCAATCAAGTCCTTAGGAAGAGATTGCTAATGATGGTGAGAACTCTAAAACATAGTCGGATCAGTAGGCAAGTTCTACAGAGACAATTCCTTCTGCTATTTCGGAACAACAAGAGGAGAATATTCATGATGCTGATCTTGAAGATGAAAATCTACAACACAGTTTTGGTTTCCTGGATGACATCTCCTTACACCATACAGACATGGAGATAGACACAACTGTTACTGACATACAGAATTTCCTGGGAGATATAAGGAGAAATGAGGGAGTTGAAGTTGAAAATTCAGATAATGTGAGGCAAAGTGTGAATATAGAAAAAGAATATGGTGAGAGAGTGTGTAACCTAACCTACCAATCCAAAAGTGCAACCACATCTAATACTCCGTCGCATGTGTTGCGTTCGGGTATTTAAGACATAAGTAGCCCACTTATGCATATGCACACCTCATCCACCCATTCTATAGCCTCTCAACAGGCCATAGTGTCAAGTTTGCACGGGGATATAACACATACTCTATCCAGCTTTCACTCGGAAAGTTTGGGTATTGAAAACAGAGCTCAGTTGCCCCAGAGCTCAATTTCATTTAGTGTACAATCAAGTCTAGCGCCTATTGAATTGCCAACTTCCATTCCTAGGACACTTATACAATCTTCTGCTACCATCGGTTGTCTCAGTGACCCGATCGGAACACCTGTAGTAGCTTCGCAATCCGGACTACGAGGATCAGGTGGAAGTCCTGTCATTGCTACCATGATGCCAGCTATGAACACATGCCACACTGTTGAATCTTCAACAGTTGTGAGAACGGGAAGTCTAAGTGACCCCATTGTTACTTTTCTAGACTTCGTTTCGAAGGAATTTCTTAACGGTGCCTTAAAGGCTGTTAAAGATCATATGGCAGCGAAGTTTGAGGAGGAATTGGGAAAGGTGAAAGGTTTGTTAAAGGGCAAAGGACTAGCTGTGGAAGAGCCTGTTCAGCCACCTCCACCACCACCAGTTCAGTCAGTTGATCTATCTGTGGAGGAGCTGAAATCACTACTCTACGCGAAGCTATTATGCCAGGCACCAGCTGATGAATCAGATGTCGATTTGATTGGTTTGTTAAGATATCAACAACATCAAGTACCTTCAGAAACAGTTTCAGTGTCAGAATTTAATGCTTTCAAGTCTGAAATGGTACAACACATCCAACAGTTGACAAAAGCAGTTCAAGATTCTTGCAAGGCTCAGGCAGTTACCAGAAAAAAGGCATGATCATGATTCTGATCAGGATCATGAGGGGGAGATGACAAAGAGACAAAGAACTGCCAATGAATCTGAACGTGCTCAGGGTGAAACTGAAAGAGAAGGGGATACGGAAATTGTGGATATTGGTGATGATGAACCTGTTGATGTTGTAGAAGGTGAAGGAATTGAGCTAGTTTTGTATGTTAATGAAGACGTAGAACCATTGGTTGAAAAGCCCGTGGTTGCTACAAGAGAAGAAATTATGCAGTTAACTGGGTTAGAAACCATTTATGCCATAGATCTCTCATCTGACGAAGAAACGTCTACAAACGAAAAGTATGAGAACTTTTGGGGAATAAAGGTGGAGGAAAGAGATCTGATAGGAGAAGGAGACGAGAGCATACTGGACATCCTAACTTTTTCGCAAGATGATATCCAACCGAGTCCTGTACAGCATGAACTTCCATAATCAACCAGAGAACTTCCAGAAATACCTATTTTTAAGGAGATAAACATTACCAAATCTTCCAACCAACCAACAAACATTCCAAGCCCTGTAAGTCAATCACCACCTAGCCCAGAAAACCCAACTAGAAAAAGTATCCCATCTAGCCAAACTAGCCTACCTAGCCCAAACAGATTTCCAAACCCTATCCTTACTGATCAACCTACCTCTGAAAACCAACCTGAAACAACTACTGAACCAGAACCTGAACTACACTTCCCATCCAACCCTACTAAATCCAAGCCGGTCCTTCTGAACAACCTCAAGCCCTTCTTGCTCTTAATGAATCTCAGTTAAGACAAATGAGGAATACTCTTAGACAACCCTTTCTGGAAGAAGAGATGAAAGAAATATTCGTTCACAGGCTCATGTTGATGGATAAATTTAAAGTTTTAGGTGTTTCAGATCAGCCTATGGAATACCAAGAAGAGTATGCCCGAATGATGAGCTGGGTGAGAAGGCCAGAGAAATCTGTTAAGAACAAGTCAGGCATTGTGACAGTGAAGAAGGTTAGACTTGTAAGATTTCAACGAATATGGTATCCGCTCTTTAATGTTCAAAGGAGAGACTTACCAGAACGTGAGTTCTCAGAAGCTGATTTTGCATTTCTAAATGTGGACGATATCTAGTATCTTTATCATCTTTTCAGAAACATGACAGTCCGACCGGAGAACATACTGTTTGCTTTGGAAACAGTGAAGAGTTTTATGAGAAGGCAGGTGAACTACACGTACTGTTATGATTTTCAGCTCAGAATTGAAACCAATCAATGGAGAGTCAACATGATAAAGCCTAATTTCAGCCTTGAAAACATTGATGATTATGATATGTTTACCATACTTGAGCAGCCTGAACTTGGTGTAGTCTACAAGAATTCAGAAAACAAGAAAAGATTCTTCAGAGTATCAGAAATTGCCAAGTTTTCAGATGGAACGTTGAAAATTATCAGACTTCAGTTGAATCAGAGGCACAAGAAGAATAAGGAGAAGATTAAGCGCGGTGAGAAAGGCATAGGCAAGTTTGACAAGATCTATCTTGAAAGAGTTCTTGATGCCATAGATGACAGAATCAACTTCAGGTGTGGGATCAGACACTTTGAGTCATTGCTCGGAATCAGACAAGGAAGATTTTCTCGTTGGGGCGGTCCTATTGTAAATGCTTGATCTAAAAGGGAGATTGTTAATGTAATAGTTTAGATCAACATTTATCTTTTGTATCTTTGACTTTGACTTTATAAGTCTTTGAGAGTTTCTATGTTGTGAGAGTTTAAGATTGTGAGTGTTTTAGCATTTCATATAAATATCTTTGTAAGTAAGTGAGAGAAGCGTGACATAGTGACTTGAGCGTATTGTAACATTTGGCACTAAGAGATATATGACAGCTTGATATTCTCTCTCTACAATCTTGATTCAATTGTGTTGATTTGATTAGATATGGCTTGAATTTGGACTTACATGTTTCTTGTTTAAATGCCACAAATAGATTTGGTTTAAGCCCATCTTAATTCGTTATATTGATTTATAAAAATATTTATTGAGATAAAATGAAAATTTGTTTCTGAAAACATAAATTCGGTTTGTTGGAATTGAGTAAATGAAACTAAATTCCTAGTAGTACTAGGTACATGAAGACACTTGCTAAGTGTTAATGTAAGACCATCCGAAAAGTCCATATCATATGTCCCTTTGAGTAACAACAACTTAGCTCCATTTGGTCTGGTTTCATCGTCTCTTCACTTCTCATTTCCTGAAAGTAGTATTAATATGAGTATCATACCCAATATGTAATACTTAGTCAGAGGTGAATAAATCAAATGGTAAACATACCTAAAGGTCCGGCTTCATTAACCTTCTGTTTCCTCATTTCTGCAAATAGGGTATGGTAGTTTCTCTTCCAGTGCCCCTTCTGGTTGCAATTGAAGCAAACTACATATTCAGGAATCTTTCCTTTGCCCTTTTTCTTGTTGGAGCTTCCTACTTTTTCTTTACCCTTGGTAACCGCCCTCTTCTTCTTGACTGTCCCACTTTTAGGCCTAATCATCATGACCTGTTTTGGTTTGGATAAATCCAACTTGGATTTCATATTCCTCTCAGTAGTTTTAAGCATGTCGTGAATCTCTATGAGAGTTTTCTCTAAACCATTCATATTATAGTTCAGGACGAACTGGTCATATGATTTGGATAAATAATTGAGAACCATATTGATTCCCCATTCTTGACCCAGTGGGTAGCCAAGGCTGGTTAATCAGTCAATACACCATTTCATTTTCCAAATGTGGATACTGATTGATGATCCCCCAGTCATCATACAGGCATGCAATGCCCTGACTATGTCAAACCCTCTTGCCTTGCCTGTCTGAAACATGGATTTCAGAGAGGATATCATATCCCAGGCATTCATATCTTCATGATCCTTTAATAACTCGGGATTCAAGGATGCAAGCATCAGACAACTAACATCCAGTGAGTCATTCAGATGCTTGTCATAAGCAACCCTGACCTTAGATGAAACATTTCTCGTAGGTGGGCTTGGAAGGGGGTTTTCAAGAACGTACAACTTCTTATCGTGCTTAAGGACAACCCTCAAGAAATGAAACCAATCGACGATGTTTGTACCGTTCAATTTTTCCTTATATAGGATTGATCGTAACATAAATTGGGATAAACTGTTTGTGTTTGTAGTTTGGATGGAGGCATTAGCATACATCTACAAAATAAGTTTAATTTTAGTAACTTTAAGATCTCAAATAAATGGATTATCCTTTCAAAAATCATTTAATTTGAGCTAAGATTCATATTTCACCTACTTCCATAAATGGCCAAGCAACTGTCAATGGAATTAGGTTATTTAGGTAGGCATCATCCAATAATGTTCAACATAACTCTTAGATGTCGTGGGATCCTATTCAATATATCATATATTGAAATTGACACGTTTAATTCCACTTCAACACCTTGAAAATACTCATAAATGGCCAAACAACTGTCTATGATATTCTCAAGTAAACAAACCATACTAAGACATCGTGATCCCACCTAAATACTCGACTTAGGGTTTAATGGGATCAGTCGTCCAAATATATGACTATTTAAGTGAATGGCCAAGCAACTGTCCATTTAAATCTCGTTATTTTGGCACCTTGTCTTACATTACATTCAACCGGCATGATTGGCTAAGCACTGACCACACCGGAATCTTGTATGCTCGACAAATACCCTAAATGGGTGGCGTATAGTTTATATTTTGTAAAAGATTTAATTTTAGAAAACATTATAATTCTTTTAAAACGTTTGATTTTATCTCTATAAATCTTGTTTTAAAAGTTTATCTTATTAAATCGGTTTGAGTTTGATAAACATATCAATTTTAAAATATAATATTTTATATACTAATCTTAAAATTTGTTTTGCGTTTGATTTTATTTTTAAAACGTTTGCAATTATCAAAACAATAATAAAGCAATAAATAAAAGCAAACACAAAATAAACAATCACAACAATAATATATGGATTTGCCCCTAATGTGGTGTTGTGAGCCAACACATAAACCACGATCAATTCTAAGGACGTTGTCAAACTCCCACTGGCCTCGCCATCTTGGTGACCTCCAAGGACTCTATCTCGGCCTCTTGGAACTCCGTCTTCGTTTGATTTACAATATAAAAATAGAAGGATAATATATCCTAATCTATTTTACAATTGCGCCTATCTAGGAAAATTTAAAATTACAACTCTTGCCATTAATACATTTTAATTTTCCAAAACAAAAATAAATCAACCACGGGTCTTTGGGGCAAACCATATATTATACATATTTTAAACATAAAATAAAGATTGGCCATAATTTAATAAACATAATTAAAAATAGCCATTGAATGAAACAAATTTTATATGGCAAATAAAAAATTAATTGATTGACCTATTTTAATTGTAGGTTAACAAACCATGACCCAAAACCGTTTGGACCTAAGCCCAAAACAAAAACTAGGATAACAACCCAAAAACAATATGGGCTATGAACCGGTTTAAAACTTATTTTTAAAACAAAATCCAAAAGACTAAATCCCAATTGAGAAATGGCCCAAATCTTAACACAAAAGGAACGTTTTTGGCCTAATTGCAAAAACACTAAGGCAACAGCCTAAACCATGTAGCTCAAGCCGTTTGGCACGAAACGGCAGCAGTGCTTCAGGGAAAGGGAAACACAACCTTCTGCGACAGTACACCCAGAAACCAGCCGCCAGGTCTTGTGATCAGCGACGGTGATAAAGACATTAAACCAAGACACGACCACTATCAAAACGACGACGTGGTTTACATTCACTAGCAACTAATACCAATCGTTTGGCTCTGGGCCAATGACGGTTACAATAGACAAATATAGACAGCACCGACGGTGGTATGATGAAATAAAAACAGCATAAAACAACCAAGAACCACTAGGTGTGTTGAAAACAACCCACGGTTCCACCCGTAGTTTGTGGTGGTAGTGGCGACCAAGGCTAAAACAGCATCAACCGCAAGGACAACCACCCCACGACATTGGTCACGGTCTAGGCCGGTGATGGAACCAGCAAACAGCCGTCGAAAAAAGGTGCCCAAACTAAAAACATCCCAACCCCATTGCCCTTGATGGGTGGCGGCTTGGTCCTACTGTGGTTTCATCGAACAACCAACAAAAAAGAATGGAAGGGGTAAACCTCAAGCGGCAACAACCGCAGAAGGGATTTCACGACAAATAAGTCGGTTGCTGCCGACGATGGTACCCGAAACCAACAGCTCTAACCGTAACAAGGCGGTGGTTGGGTCAACCAAACAAATCAGACGGGCAGCGCTCGCACAGGGCGACGACACCAGCTCTATCACAACCAAATAGGTGTCAACATCCTTGTGATAAGGTTCAAACGACAACAACAACCACAACCAATGTTCGACGAAAGCAGGCGAGCCTGTGGTGGCGATGAAGCCACATACGACTGACTCGGGAGAGAGGAAGGAGGCGATGAGAAGTTTTTGGGGTTCTAAAACCCTTTTCATGGTTGTTAATGGGCTTAGCAAAAGCCTTTTAGGAAATAATGCCTAATTTAAATTTAGGGTCCATTTAGAAAATTAGGGTTTAGCTACAATAGACCTAATTTAATTTGCTTTGCCTTACAATAATTGTTTCTCTTTTAACTAAATGTCATCAAAGTGGCTCTGATACCACTGTTGGGTTTTAAAACAAATTTGCAACCGTTAAAAGCAATGGAAAACCAACATATATGGTTACAATAATTATAGAAAAATTTTCTAAAACTTAAAACCCAATAGGATCCAATGATACATTTAATTAAAATCAAAACCACACCATAGGGTGTTTAGAATTGTACCTTTTGTTGATCAACCGGGACAGGAATGGAGCACTAAGAAACCAAAATAGGTTTCCTCTATCGATAGTCCACACACGAAGACGTTTCCCGTCTCCACTGGGTGCTAGCCCAAGAACACTATATCTATATGTGTTTTACAGAAAAGAAAAAGGTTTATTTTTTGCATTTCTCTAAAAAGCTAATTCTAATTTCAATTCCATGAAAAATGGTTTAGCCTAATACCCTATTTATACCAGAAGAATTATAGATGAACTATAATTCAAATAAGGTTTAGTAATTATCTGTAATATTTAAATTCAAATTCAAATATATATATATATATATAATTATCTTTTAAACTTTAAACATAATTATATAATTACAGATAACACCACGTAACTAAAATAATCACGTTTTCACCCTGTAATTATCATAATTACAGTTTAACACATATTTTCGTAATTATCCTTCAAGAATAATTATTTCCTTAATGAACTTGATTTAATCCGGGTTTCTAAAAATGAAAACAAAAGTATTATTTGTGTCCGACCCTATAGGTTCACATACTCCTCAGCAGTATCCTTGTGTGACACGTGTCGTGGGCATATAATAACTTACATAATGGATTAATAAAGTGTATTTGTTAGAGCATAAATATTGTATCCAAGATCATCAAAGGTTGAATGTCAAAGCTCAAGTCAAAGCCTCTCAAGCAAAGTTAAAGTCAAAGCTCAAGGCTAAATAAAGTCAACTAGTTTAGTTTAGATTCCTTTGTATTGTACTGTAGTATAAATAGTTTTGTTTTTTCTTGTAAGCGTGTGGTTCTAAGAGATCTGATTTATAGAGAGAGAAATAGCTAAGAGAGCATTCTGTGAACGAAAATTGTAAACTGTGAATTTGAGATTTAATCATATGACGATTTGAATTGGAATTGTTGTTGTAATCTTGATTAGAACAATTATTATGGGACACACAATTGGAATCAGAGCACAAACAATTGGTATAAGAGCAGAAGTTCGATTGAAATTTTTCAAAGAAATGTTATTCGCACCCAGTTCACTGTGAATTGATTGATTTTTGTGTTTTAGTTTGTAATTGTGAGTCTAATTGATTACATAGTGATCGATTGATGTAATAGATTACATATGTATTGATTTGTAACACAATCTCACTGTAATTTTCATTTGATTTTGAAAATTTTCTAAGTTTTGGTCGCACGAGTTCTAAGCACTGTATTGAATTCGAATTGTATGCTTGAGTGAATTTCTTTGAAATTCATTGTTTGTAATAGGATTGTATACTGTTTGTGACTGATTTGGTGAAGTTTCAGACTTGAATTCGAAGGATTAATGGGTTTTTGGATCGATTGAAGAATTTTTCATCGAGAACTTGAAGAACTCGCTTAATTCCTGAAGAAATCGCAAGATCTAAAGATTTCATATAGAGAATTCGCATAGGGCTTGATTCCTGAACTTGACATGGGAAGAATTCGTATAGGCTTATATACGAATTGTACTTAATTCGTATCAGCCTATATACGAGAAGATCAGAATTCGCATAGCAAAGTTGGAAATATTTTCTAAGGACAGATTTCGCATTGTGCTATGTGTGAAAAGTGTTAATCCAAGATCACTAGAACTGTAGAGAGAGACAATAGAGACGCAAAGTAGAAATTCACTAGAATGTGCGTGTGATTCTTACAAGGAACAAAGACCAAAGGGACTTAAATACCCTTGGTCAGATACAACACTGATAAGACTCTCAACACAGTAATTGACCAAGACCTATAAATACAATGATTACTATAAAATCAGACCTAACAATCTCCCCCTTAGTAATCATTGGCGCTTTGGTCTTCAAAAATAATCTTCTAAATCAGCACGGACCATAAAAGCGACTTTGTGAAGCTTTCTGACTTTTAAGAAAAAATTTCATCTCAGCATCTTTCAGATAAAGTAGTCTTTACTGTCTTGAGCTCTAGACGATACACCTCTTTTGAATGATCTTGAATGAACTGTGGTGTTCGGAGCAGAAACAGCAAAAGAATTTGTTGTAGCTGAGAGAATAGAATCTTTGAGCGAATCTTGATCAGCAGATTAACATTTGAGCTCTTTGTCTCTTAAAATCTCCTTGACTTCTCTGATTTCTCCCCCTCATGACCTTGATGAACTGGTTCAACTAGGTCATGCAAATGTTGGAGACGAGACAACTTAAGATCTGCAAAATCAAAGAAACAGAGAAAACACAGGGAGGTTTGCGCTTCATGTTGGATGCGCAAACCAAGGTTTGCGTTTCATGAAGGGAGCGCAAAATGAGGTTTGCGTTTCATGAAGGACACGTAAAACAAGGTTTGCGTTTCCAACAGAATGCGCAAAGCTGACAAACTCAGAAAAATTTACCTTTTTAAGCTCTTTGACTCCCCCTACACAAATGCATTAGATATGACAATTTGAGATAACATTCATGTAAAGAAAATCAGATACTCCCCCTCAAAAAGAGATATAATCTTTGAAAAAATAATCTCTTTGTTCACTCCCCCTTGAATAATGCATAAACCCATTAAAATATATTTATGAGAACACAATGAACAAAAATTAATGTAGAAAGAAAAATATACTGAATATAAATTTTGAAACGACTAAATATATAAATTTTTAAACACTAAACAAATTAAATTCTACAGAGTAAAATATTACAAATTTATCAATCATTTGAAATCAAACATATGTTGTAGGATAAAAGAACAAGTTTCATTGCATATCAAGTTAAGACATGTTCAGTTTCAAAAACTTCCAGCAATCTATTCAGTGTGCTCACATGCGAATCTTCGATTAGCTCCAAGAAAATGCAATTCTAAAAATATTATAGAGAACTTTGCATTTACTAACACTAAGCCATCAAGAATTAAGATATTCATAAATTTACAGATTTATCGCAACTCAAACATATCACCAAGTATCATGAGATGTGTGCTCATTGGCATCTTTTAGCATTGTGCTCATTGGCATCTTAACATGAGTGTGCTCTTTGGCATCTTTTAAGCTCGTGCACTTTGGCATCTTTTGATCAAAAAGTTTATTAAGTAAAGAACATGCCGTAAACGTAACTTTCTATCTGACCCTATTGTAGGATTTGGGTCAGCCGCTCCCAGACCAGTTGGCCTTAGGGGACTAGGTGTCAAGCACCCCTTGGAACTTACTCTCCCGGATCAGAAAGGCTACATCGACATATCCTAAACCCATTCATACCAGTAGAACATGACTTTCGATCTGGTTCTATTGCAGGATTTCTGTTCGATCACTCCCAGACCAAATGACCTTAGCGGACCAGATGACAAGCATCCCACGGAACGTATTTTCCCAAACCAGAAAGGTCACAGGTACAAACTTTTAAACTTAGAGATTTCTGTATTTTAAGAATTTAATATGCATCTCAATCACTCAGATCAACGTCTAAATGCTTAGCCCATATTTTCATTCCAATCTAAAATTTTGATCGTTTAGGTAGTCTAAGCAAAGTAAACTATAAAAATTCTGACTCACATATCTTTAAAGCAGAAATAAAAGTTTCAAACATGTTGTTGACTTTTCGACTTTTGTAAGACTTGAAATTTGACCATATAAAAACTTTAATACAAACAAAAGAACTTGAAAATTTATCCTAGACACATATTTTATTCAAAAGAAAGAAAAAATGTAAAACTTTACTTTATAGAATAAAATTTGTAAAGATTTAAACTTTTAATTAATATTTAGTTGGAACAAAATAAAATTCAACTATTTCATCTTTTACATAGAAGAAAATAAATTTGTGTCTCATATTAAAAGAAAAATTAGGGTAATACAAATTCATGAGATAGATAAACAAGCTCAGATTCTTGAAACATTGAGAAAAAAAAAACTGGAACACATCATAATCAGAGATATATGCAGCGGAAATAAAATTGATGTACTCACAGTATCTCATTAAGTCAGAAGCTTAATCATTGAAGAACGAGTTCTAAACTGTTGTGTTTAGAAGTCGAAGTCGATGAAGTATGGGTCCTGAGTTGAATTACTCAGAAGCCAAAATTCCCTTACTCCCCCTTAACATGTGATGCCTGCAACTTTGAATCAGATAAAGATTTGGGTAACCACTTGAATTTGGGCCCTTGTTTGTTAGTTGTAGTTCTTATGGGGAAACAATAATTGACAGAATTAACAGGTAAAACATGAGGAATAGGATCAGAAAAATAATCACAACCATCAGAAGAGAAAGCATAATCATCAGAACTAGAATATGAGGAAGAACATGAGACATGTTTTGAAATTTGAATCATTTGCTTTATAGAGTATTTTGAAATTTTATTACATTTAGCAAATGAATCACTGTAATAAAGTTTGTCTCCATTTCTATCCCCATCAAAAATATGTTCATCAGATGTCCGCCTCACTCTCCAGATTTGCTTCTTTGACTGACTCACAGTCCTATCTGAAATAATAGTATCTGAAGAATTAGAACTGTCAGAAATAACTGTATCTCGTTTCTTCGACTTCTTTGACCGTCTTCTTTTACGCTTAGGTTTATAATATTTATCATTGAGCGTAAAAGAGTCATCCAGAATTTTAGACGAAATATTTAAATCAGAAGAAATAAATTTATCTAAGCCACCAATCTGATCAACTAATAAATTTGAATGAGCCTCGGAATCTGAATAATTTTGAGAAAAGATTTTAAAATTTGAAAATTCCTTTTTATTTTCCTTATAATCAGAAGAGAGACTAGAAATAGAATTTGATTTTTGAGAAAATAAATTTTATTCAAGACTTGACGTCATGAATGAAAGAATAATATCAGATTCAATTTTCTTCAAAATATTTTGATCTTCTATCTGATCTTCAAGATCTTTGATTTTTCCTTCTAATACTAATGGAGAAGTATATTTCTTCGAATCATAAATGATTGAAGAAATATTTCCTTTATCAAAATCAGGTGCAAAAGGAGCAATAAAATCATCAGATATTGAAGATTTGATAGAAGATATATCATTTAAAACTCTTTTTCCTCTTCTTGATTTTTCCGGAAAATATTTTGCATTTTCGGACGTGTAAAGAAAAGGAATTTCATTTTTCTTTTTATAAATCCTTTTCTCATTTTCGAGATCTAACACTTCCTTTTCACTAGTCCAATGAAATTTGAACCGAGGAGCATAATGAGCAAGTGTCAGATAATCGTATTTATATAAGGTGGGAACTTCGTCTATTACTTTGTTTAAAAATTGAGGATTATCAAAACCAAGTCCCCATCTCTGTTTTAAAGCTTCTTCACTTCTCGGCTTGTTCATATAAATTGTTTGTTCAGATTGGTCTCTCCGATAAAGCTTTTCTTCTAACTTAATTATTTTATCTGAAAATTCATCTTTTAAATTAGTCATAGTCGTCAAAGATTCAAGATAAATCTTATTAGTATTTTCCAAATCGTCCAATTTCTTTTGAAAGATGTCTTTAGTATTTTCTAAAATTGATTTTTCATCTTTCAAAGAAACTTTCAGCTTTTCAATTAAATCAGACTTTTCAGAATTTAAATTCTTTTCAGATAAAATCTTTGAGCGCAAATCAGACAAAGCATTAATTATGATTTTAAACTGAGAGGTAATAAAATTGTAGTCAAATTCAGAATATACCTCATCCTCATCAGTGTCAGAATCGTCTGACTGGTCATCTCCGAGTAAGCACAAATGGGTGATCTCGACGTTCGATGCTTCATCAACGGAATAATCCAGCCAGAAACTTCAAGTTAGCCTCCAACTCAGTCTTGGTGACTTTAATCTTGTAGAGATCATTGATAACAGCCCAGAATCGATCAAACACACTCTTCAAACTTTCCCCATCCTTTGCCTGAAACTTTTCAAAGTTGTTCATGTAACTTGTCTGTCGTAACTGAGTAGACATTGCAGAACCAAACATAATCTTCTCAAGTTGTGTCCACATCAGCATAGGGTTATATTTGAAGCAATCGATTATGTTATAGATGGAGTTGGGAAGAGAAAGAATCAGATTTGATTTAGCCTGACTGTCTGCTTTATATCTTGATAGCTCTTTTTCGTCATATTCACTTAAAGGTGTTTCAACTGCTGTAGCTGGAGTAGTAGCAGTAGCTGGAATCACTTTCATTTTCCTCACCATAGGACCCTCATACAGAGATTTCATCATGTTATCCCCATTAGGTTGCCTTTCAATAAAGTTAATAAACCGATCCTGCCACTATTCGAATTCGTTCTCATTGATTAGTACTGGTGGACGAGTATCAGACCCCAAAGACATCATGAGGTCATTCTTGTAGATCTGTGTGCTTGCAAAGACATTTTGAGAAAATAATCAACTTGAAGAGAATGACTGTCCCAAACTATATATCAGAAAATCAAAAATCAGATAGAATTGAAAATTTTCGAAAAAAAATATTAAAAATTGACAATTTGAAAAACACTTGATATGACACAAAGTTTTAAAAAAAAATTTAGATGACACACTAAAAAAAAATTCCAGACTCTTTTTTTTTTTTAAACCAAGACAGGGAGACCCGCACAATTGAGGAATTCGGGTCACAGAGGAAACGCACAACAGGCTATGCGTTTGTAGCCTGAAGCGCACAATGGACTATGCGGGTGAAGAGAGATCCGCACAATAGGCTTTGCGGGTTCAGAAGGCACGCACAATATACTATGTGGGTTCAACTAGACACGCACTTGATGTTATGCGTGTGCAGAATGACACGCACTTGGTGCTTTGCGGGCACTTGATGTTGTGCGTGTTGAACAGGGAACGCACTTGATGTTGTGCGTGTGAAGAATGAAACGCACTTGAAGATATGCGTGTCCAAAAGAACCAATAACCTGAGAAAAACACTGCAAACTATATTAACAACCCGCACACCATATGAATCACACGCATAGTTACAAGAAAGAAACGCACAGTTCATAAACTCGTAAAATTTTGCAAAAACAGATCAAATCAAGAAATTTAACCAAGAAATGCATATACTGAACTTCGAAAATACAATTTTAACAACAATTAATAACCAATTTTCGATTAAAACACACTAAAGCTCAAAATCAAGAATGTAACAGTAGCAAAACTCGAGTTTTCTGAAAAATACAAATTTGTAAAATTGAAGATCTAAACTCGAATTTTATGTAAAACACTATGAATCAAACATGATCGAATTTCAAAAACGAATCAAATGAACCAAATATCAACACAAATCGATCCAAAAACAATCCAAGTTATGTGAGAAATCAAGAAAACGAGATTTTATTGAAAAATCAATAAAATCGATCAAATTTTCGATTTCAATCACTAAATCAGATCAATAACAAACAATCTCTCAATCCTCTCAAGATCTAGCATGCTCTGATACCAACTGTTAATCCAAGATCACTAGAACTGTAGAGAGAGAAAGTAGAGAGAGAGACAATAGAGACGCAAAGTAGAAATTCACTAGAATGTGCGTGTGATTCTTACAAGGAACAAAGACCAAAGGGACTTAAATACCCTTGGTCAGATACAACACTGATAAGACTCTAAACACAGTAATTAACCAAGACCTATAAATACAATGATTACTATAAAATCAGACCTAACAAAAAGTAAGGATTTCGCATATAGAAGCATACGAATTCCTTAAATACGCATAGGGTTACATACAAATTCTTTGGATTTCGCATAGAAAGTTGGAAGATTTTCTAAGTCTATAATTCGTATCTATACGAATTGTTTGAGGTTGAAATAGTTTCTGAGTTTAGATTTCGTATCTCCCTGATGTGCGAAAAGTTGGAAGTTCTAGAAAATTCTAAGTCTAAAATTCGCATATAGCAGCTTGCGAATTTCTAGAATTCGCATCTCTTTACGTGCGAATTTCGTGGTTGTGTGAATTTTTGTGATGTGCGAATTCCTTCAGCGTGCGAATTGTGGAAGTTCTACGAATTTTGTGGTGTTGTGCGAATTTCTTAGCTACAATGGTGTGAGGATTCTTGCCTTAGGAAATTCTTTGGAAATTCTTTCTGAAAATTTTTCTGAGAATTTTTTATTGTTGATTTCTTTCGAACAAACGATCTTTTGTGCAAATATTATCACAATCAATGGATGATTATTTCTTTGTTGCAGAATATACTTCTGAACAACGTAAAGAGAAAGATCAGGAGCGTAAAATGTCAGAACTTGAAGAACAACAGAAAGCAAATAAGCGTATCATTGAAAGGTTGAGAGCAGATAATGATAAACTCGGTCAAAGTTTAATTCAGGTTGGAAATAAAAAGAAAGAGAATGAATGGATATTAAAGAGTAAGCTCAGATTGGTTGAAGAAAAGGAAAGAGTATTGGAGACTGAAAATGGTGTTCTAAAGAAGAATATTTCTGAGAGAGAAAGTGAAAACTTTGAGCTAGAAAGTAAGATTTCAGATTTGGAAGCTCAAATTGTCAAAATCCAGAAACAAGATTCTGTTAGTAAGAATGAGAAGACAACAAAGAGTTTGGAAAGTGCTAATGTAGAGATGAAAAAGAAGATTTCAGATTTGGAACAGAAGATTACCAAAGACAAAGATGAATTTGAAAAGGAAAAGAAAGGGTTTGCACATAAAATTTCTGAATTTTCAAGAAAGACTTTCGAAGAGAAGAAAGTTGTTGAGATTAAGTGTGCAAAGATCTCAAAACAAGTATCGGATTTTGAGAAGGTAATAATTGTTGAAAGAGACAGGCTTGAGAAAGAGAAAGCTGAATATGGTTTTGAAGGAAAAACTCTCAAAGGAAAGATTTCTGAATTAGAAAGCCTGTTGGAAAAAGAAAGAAAAGAGTTTGCAAAGGAAAAGAAGTTAATTGAACAGAAAAATGTTGGATTTTTCAAAGAAATATCTAATCAAAGATAGAATGTGGAGAAGGATTTTGAAGAAGAAAGGGAGATATTTGAGACTGAAGTTAAGAAGCTTATAATGAAGTTATCCGAACTATCAACAAAAGCCATGAAAGAGCAAAATACGAAGTCTGAATTTCAGAAAAAGATTGACCTGCTCAACAAGGAAAGAAACAGTTTATCTTCCAAGATAACAGAACTTGAAGAAATTGTCTCTAAGGTGGTTTTGACTGAGCAGAGGACTCTAGATTCAATTCTTCAAACACCTAGAGATGATTCTGAATACTCATTCAAGATAGCATCAAGTTCACCACAAACAACTATTTCTACAAAGAGGTCAGTTAATTCAAAAGATCAGATTCATACTACTAACCTTTTCTATGATCGGAATGTTGATGGTCCAGGTACATTTAGAAGAAGAAGATATGGTAATGAGAGGTTATGGAAAGTGAAAGAAGATTCTGATGAGAAGAATGATCAGAAATCATTTGTACACACACTCAATGCCAAAAAGAACATTGTGCATAAAGGTAAACCTGATCTTGTTTATTCGATAGATCAATTAATCAGGTTATCTAAAAAGAAGAGTTATTGTTCTTACTGTCGCACAAATCATTTTGTTCATAAAGTTTCTGATCATTACTAGTATGGTTCTTATTGAAAATGTAAAATACCAGATTAAGCCATTCAAGATTTGACAATCAAAGAACAATAACTAGAGAGAGAATAGAGAGAGAAAGTCACAAGTCGTATTATTAACAATAACAATGTGTACTCTAAACTCTCTCTCTCACACACAAGATATTTAAACACTCATACATCTAAACCTTCTAAGACTTCTCTCACAACACTATAACAAAGGCTTTTATACAGAGTTGACTTACAAGACTTGACAAGACTTTGACCATACAGACTTTGACTTTCCACACTTAAATCTTGGATACAACTTTATACACTAATATTCTCCCCCTTTGTATTCAAGATTTAACAAAGATTTGACAATCGTCTTCAGCGCTTGATTCTTCACAACTTTAAATCTGATAGCTTTAAACTTTGTAGCTTTAACAATCTTCAATCTTTCATCTTTTGAAGAATCTTGAAAAGTCTTTCACTTTGCTTTGTAAAGTCATCAAGTCTTGAACAAACCATTTAAATTCTAGAAACTTTTTTGATCTTTGAAACTTCAGGCATCGTTGAACTTTGAGGAATCTTTCAAAACTTGTATCTTCATCTCTGTAATCTCTGTACTGTCTTCGGAAAACAAACTTTCTTGAATCTCCACAAGTATTTTCCACTTTGACATCTCTTCATGGCTTTGAAATTGAACTTTCATAATTTCTCCCCCTTTTTGATGATTGTGAGAATCAAAATCATCAAAACGTATTTCAAAGTCAGCTCAGTCTTTGAAACTTCTCCCCCAATTAATCAATTTAGTACAATCTTCATGATATCTTTTGGTAAAGTATGAACATTCTCCCCCAACTGATCTAATAATGAGCCGTCAATTCATGAATGTATTTATCCAAGTCTTTTCAAATTCAAACAAATTATAAGTCGTAACCCTGAATCAACAGATGAAACAGTTAGGAATGACTGTCAGTAACACAAAGTTACTGTGTACAACTGTTGGATCAAATAATTGTATTCAAGATTAAAGGGTCTAAACTGTATTTACTTGATAGTTAAAGTTAGAGGGTTTATTGTGTAATAAACTAATAGTTATTAAGTTATTGGGCCTCAAGCCCATAAGCCCATTAGGCCTTTTAGCCTAGGTATTTAAAGTTATGTTTAGTTTAGGTTTAGGTTAACCTTTCATAATTTCATAATCATTGTTTAGAGAGAAAGGTAGCCATATTGTTTTCTCTGTATTCAAGGGTATCAAGAACACTCAAGGGTTTCATTGTTTATTCAAGGGATTGGTATGTTACTCTGATTTATATATCTCTTGATTATTATTGTGTTTCTGTGATTATTTACCAACTAGATTAAACTGGGATAACAATTGGTATCAGAGCCAAAAGAATCAAAAAAAATTTACTATTCACGAAAATCACTGTTCATCGAATTTTTTTTTGTGTTCATCTGATTTCATGAATCTGTGAGTTTTTATGATTAAGATTGATCTGATTAAGTGAGTTTTATTCTATTGAAAAGTATCTGATTGATTAATTGCATTGAAAATTATCAAGTGATTGGATTTTTTATTTCTGTTGTTTTCTGGGTTCGACATCTTCAAGAACTGTCGACATATGCTCTGCTAAAATTGAAGCATAAAGGGTGTTAATTGATCTTTAACTCTGGGTTGATACTGATCGATATTGGATTTTAGAAACAATAGTTTGCTTATTGCATTCAATTTCTGTGTGTTGAGTGTTTTATGGGCTGCAATCATCGTTCTGGGTCGAATAACATCATACCGGTCGAGACCATAAGAACATATCGGTCCTTACACTTTCCCGGTCGACAACATTGTATCGGTCGATTCTTTCCGGTCTTGCTCAATACCGGTCTTAGTATCCTACCGGTCGAACACATAGCTTCGGTCATTATTCTATCGGTCGAACACCATTTAGGTCGAACAACCTTTCGGTCTTATCTCTTTACCGGTTATAACATCTTACCGGTCGAACATAGAGTATCGATCGAAGAATCACTATACCGGTCGAACACTATATCGGTCATATCACAATATCGGTCGAAAGGAATATCAGTCCTGTAGGTTCCGGTCTTAGTCTTTTACCGATCGAACAAACTCCCGGTCCAACTCTCTACCGGTCTTTACATGTTCCCGGTCGAACTCTCTACCGGTCTTTACAAGTCTCCGGTCAACTAAATACCGATCGAAGCACATCCCCGGTCGATTTTTGCAAACTGTAATAGGGCATCTAAATGTCAAAGTTCTGTTCGAGATCAACATTTTCTTTTTGTTCAGTATTATTTGAAGCTTTATACTAATTGAAAGGACTGCATTTAATTATTTTCGAGAATTTATTTTTCTAAAAAAATTTGAGTGTGGTTTTCATTTTGATTCTAACGATCTCATCTAGTTGGTTGTCTTGGTACAGATAAATTTAATTACTAACCATTGCTAGGATGTCGAATCAGCTAATGATGTCTGAAGGTTACAGCCTTGATTTTGAAAAGATGACACATTCTGAAGTAAAAGCAAAGGCTAAACAACTTGCTGGACGGTTATCAACATCATCTCGCATGATTGATGAGTATGACAAAGAGGACAAAATGCTCAAAGCTGAGAACAAGGCTTTATAGATTCAGAACTCATCTCTTCTTATTCAGATCAATGCTTTAAAAAAAAATTTAAAAGATTCTGATTCTTTAATTGACTTTGCAGGAATAATTGAGTCTAAAGAAAAAGAGATCTTCGATCTTCAAGTAAAGTTGAAAAGATCTGAGTCAAGCTCTACATGGTCAAAGAAGGATGCAATGCAAAGAGAGCTTGAAGAGCTTAGAAGGAGTACAAGTGTTGCAAAGGATACTAGTACAGGACTAAGACAGATAAATTCTCAACTCTGTGCGGACAGAGATAAGTTTAAAGATAAAGTTCTCAGTCTTGAGGTTGAGATTGAAAAGCTGAAAGAAAAGGCAAGCCAAGACAGAGACAATACAATAGCTCAAGATGAGATGTTGAAGATTGAGAAAGAAAGAAAAGAATTTGCCAAGAAATTCTCTGACTTCTCCAGAAAAGCCTTTGAAGAAAAGAAATCATTAGAGCTTAGATGTGTTAAACTTTCTCAACAAGTTTCAGACTTTGAAAAGGTTATCATTCTAGAGAGAGAAAAGGCTGAGAATGAGAAGAAGAAAGTTGAGCTGAAGGATACAAATATAGACTTTTCTGAAGAAAAGAAAGATCTAGAGACTGAGATAGCTAAGCTGACAGGAAAGTTGTATGAATTGTCAACAAACATCTTAAAGGAGAAGAATGCAAAATCTGAGTTGCATAAGAAGTTTGATCTGATTGAAAAGGAAAGAAACAGTTTGTCTTTAAAGATAAAGGAACTTGAAGAGATCGTATTCAAGGTGAAGCTGACTGATCACAAGACGCCAGAGTCAATAGCTCAATCACCAAGAGATGATCTAGCTGATTCAGATAGTTCATTAAAAATAGCTTCAATTTCACATTTTTCAAATGTTTTCTATAATCCTTTCTATGATTTAGATGATTGTCTTACTTCTAAATCTACTGATCAGATTCGTCCTTCTAACCTTTTCTATGACAAAAATGTTGATGGTTCAGGTAACCTAAAGAAGACTAAGTCTCAAAAGAAAAGCTTCTGGAGAAGAGATGATGAGAAAGAAAGAGGAAACTGGATCTGGAGAGTTAAAGGATCCTCATAGGAGAAGAAGAAAGAAGAATCATTTGTGCATACATCAAATGCTAAATGGAACTATGCTACAAATAGTAAAACTTTTGGCAAACCTGATCTGGTTTACACAATCCATCAATTGATCAGGTTAGCACAAAAGAAAATTAGTTGTTCCTACTGTGGCTCAAATGATTTTGTAAGAAAAGATTATGTGAATAACTGGTATGGTTCTTTCTTCATATCTCCCACTAGAACTGCAACTAACCCATTAGGACCCAAATACCAGTGGGTACCAAAAGCTAAATTTGTGTTGCAGGCACCCAATGTTTAAGGGGGAGAAAGAACAATGGCTTTTGAACAAAACAGTTCAAAACCCGGACTTCATTGTCAAAAAGAAGGCTTCTAAGTAAATCAACTTAGAACCCGTACCTCAACGGACTATGCTAATCATATCAGATTAGAACCCGCACTTCAGTGCTTTATTTTTCTGCTTTATCTTTATGTTAAAAAAAATCTTCAGTTAAGGGGGAGAATATCTGTGATTTTAAAAGATTATCTGACCGTGTGTTCTTAAAGATAAATACTTGTGTTTTATCTTGTCAATATACTTTGTCAAGTATTCATACACATAACGGTTCAGAACATTCTATTTGACTTTGTTATTACCATGTATCAAAAGTTAAATCTTTCTATGGTAATACTCACGTTATTTGTATTCACTGTTGATTGAATCAAACGTCATTTCATGTGCTTTCATTGAAAATATGTTTATATATTGTTCATATAAACAACATTCGTTTTTTATTCTCCAAAATCTTATTCTTCATGACAAATGGATATGAGCTTATTGTCAACCACTTTTAGGTTGAGGGGGAGAACTGCATCGTCAAACATCTTCTGTTTTGACATCTCCGAATATTATATTCTTCATGTAACAAGTGGTATTTGTGCTTACATGTACAATAACCTGTTGAACAGCATGTACTTTTAGGACAATACATGGGATTCAGTGTGTGATAACAGAACTTCCATGGATTCATGTTAACTAGTGTTTCCTACCCAGGAAGTATTCCCTGAGTGATTGAGGGGAGAGGGGTAAAAAGAATTGAGTGATGGTGTGTGAAGAGGTAAAATGAAAAAAAGAGATTGGTTAGACATGAGCATTAAAAGAAAGAGGGTGAGTGAACAAAGTAAAAGAATATTAGACTCTCCACCAAACCACTTTCTGAGCCGGGCAGCCACATAATCTGATTGGTTCACATTCTTTGGTGACCATCATCCCCACCAGCTACTCATTCTTTTCTCAAAAAGAGAATGTTTCACATTTTCTGGGGAAGCAACACATAGGCTATTGGTTCTTCATTTGGAAGATACTAATATTGAAAAAGAAGGAAAGTTGCCCACCTTCGAATCCTTTCTCATGCACATTGAGTCTTTGTACAATTTGTTGTTGTCTCAACAAGTTTACATACTTTGAGCCTATAATGAAAAGCAATCATCTATGCTTAATTCTTTCATACACATGCACAAGCACATAGAAATTTGTTTTCTGTCAGAACGTTCATAGATAACCATGTGTTATTCGATGATTGAATGGAAGACCTGGGGAGCCAACATCAAACCAGCTCCTTATATAGTAACTTTGTGTTACTCAGTGACATTGTGTCATTTACAGGCATTCTAACTGAGTCATTTGTTGATTCAGGGTTACAACTCTTAAACTGTTTGAATTTGCAAAGATTTAAACGGTTACATTTGACTATTTTTATCTGAAAAGATTGAAATAATCACTCTTTCCATCTGGGAAGACTGCTCTTATTTCCATACAGGGCTCGTTACATGATGAAGACTATGCTTACGTGATCATACACAATGGGGGAGATTGTCTTGAAAAGGGGGAGATTGTTTTGCAAAGTTTTGATGATGATGATTCTTACCACTCGTCAAAAAGGGGGAGAAGATACAAAAAGGGAGAATATATTAAGGGGGAGAATATAATCTGAAGACTGCTGAAGATTTTCAAAGATAGAAAAGATTTGAAGATTTGAAGACTATTTAAAAATATCAAGTTTTGAAGCTATCAACGTCATATCTGAAAAAAAGAGAAGAAAAGTGAAGACCTGAAGACTGTTGCCAAATTTTTTAATCTTGAATCCAAAGAGGGAGATTGTTGGATCAAATAATTGTATTCAAGATTAAAGGGTCTAAACTGTATTTACTTGATAGTTAAAGTTAGAGGGTTTATTGTGTAATAAACTAATAGTTATTAAGCTATTGGGCCTCAAGCCCATAAGCCCATTAGGCCTTTTAGCCTAGGTATTTAATGTAATAAACTGATTCTTAGAGAGAGAAAGTAGAGAGAGAGTAACAATGGAAGCGCAAAGTATGTATTCAGATTAATGTTCGTGTAAAACTTACAAGGAACAAAGACGAATGGGACTTAAATACCCTTGGTCAATACAACACAGTATAGGACTCTAAACACAGTATTTGACCAAGCCCTATAAATACAATGATTACTATAAAATCAGACCTAACAATCTCCCCCTTAGTAATCATTGGCGCTTTGGTCTTCAAAAATGATCTTCTAAATCAGCACGGACCAAAAAAGCGACTTTGTGAAGCTTTTTGACTTTTTAAAAAAAAATTCTTCTCAGCATTTTGCAGATTGAAATTTTCTTTGCTGCTTAAGCTCAAGACGATACACCTCTTTTGAATGATCTTGAATGAACTGTGGTGTTCGGAGCAGGAACAGCAAAAGAATTGATATGTCTGAGAGAATAGAATCTTTGAGCGAATCTTGATCAGCAGATAAACTTTTGAGCTCTTTGTCTCTTTAAAATCTCCTTGACTTCTCTGATTTCTCCCCCTCATGACCTTGATGAACTGGTTCAACTATGTCATGCCAATGTTGGAGACGAGACAACTTAAGATCTGCAAAATCAAATAAACAGAGAAAATAGAGGAGGTTTGTGCTTCATGTTGGATGCGCAAACCAAGGTTTGCGTGTCAAGCTGAATGCGCAAAACAAGGTTTGCGTTTCATGCTTGAAGCGCAAAACAAGGTTTGCGTTTCATGCTTGATGCGCAAAGTTGACTTGGAGTCTGAAAAATTTACCTGATTAGCCCTTTGACTCCCCCTACACAAATGCACTAAATTTGACAATTCAAGATAGCATTTATATAGAAAAACAGAAACTCCCCCTCAAAAACAGATATAATATTTGAAAACCATTCTCTTTGTTCACTCCCCCTTGAATAATGCATAAACCCATTAAAATATTTATGAGAACACAATGATCAAATATTAATGTAGAAAGAAAAAACATACTGAATGTAAATTTTGAAACAACTAAACATATAAAATTTTAAACACTAAACAAATTAAATTCTACAGAGTAAAATTTTACAAATTTATCAATCATTTGAAATCAAACATATGTTGTAGGATACAAGAACAAGTTTCATTGCATATCAAGTTAAGACATGTTCAGTTTAAAAAACTTCCAGCAATCTATTCAGTGTGCTCACATGCGAATCTTCGATTAGCTTCAAGAAAATGCAATTCTAAAAATATTATAGAGAACTTTGCATGTACTGACACTAAGTCATCAAAAATTAAGACTTTCACAAATTTACAGATTTATCACAACTTAAACATATCACCAAGTATCATGAGATGTGTGCTCATTGGCATCTTTTAGTATTGTGCACATTGGCATCTTAACATAAGTGTGCTCTTTGGCATCTTGTAAGCTTGTGCACTTTGGCATCTTTTGATAAAAAAGTTTATTAAGTAAAGAACATGTCGTAAATGTAACTTTCTATCTGACCCTATTGCAGGATTTGGGTCAGCCGCTCCCAGACCAGTTGGTCTTAAGGGACTAGGTGTCAAGCACCCCTTGGAACTTACTTTCCCGGATCAGAAAGGCTACATCGACATATTCTAAACCCATTCATACCAGTAAAACATGACTTTCGATCTGATTCTATAGAAGGATTTCTGTTCAATCACTCCCAGACCAAATGACCTTAGGGGACCAGATGATAAGCATCCCGAGGAACTTACTTTCCCAAACCAGAAAGGCCACAGGTACAAACTTTTAAACTTAGAGATTTCTGTATTTTATGAAATTAATATTCATCTCAAACACAAGGATCTACATCTAAGTGCTTAGTCCATATTTTCATTCCGATCTATAATTCTGATTAATTAGGAAGTCTAAGCAAAGTAAACTATAAAAATTCCGAAACACACAACTTTAAAGCAGTAATAAAAGTTTCAAACATGTTGCTGACTTTTCTACTTTTGTAAGACTTGAAATTTGACCATATAAAAACTTTAATATAAACAAAAGAACTTGAAAATTTATCCTAGACACATATTTTATTCAAAAGAAAGAAAAAATGTAAAACTTTACTTTATAGACTAAAATTTGTAAAGATTTAAACTTTTAATAAATATTTAGTTGGAACAAAATAAAATTCAACTATTTCATCTTTTACATTGAAGAAAATAAATTTGTGTCTCATATTAAAAGAAATTTTTGGGTAATACAAATTCATGAGTTAGATAAACAAGCTCAGATTCTTGAAACATTGAGAAAAACTGGAATACCATCATTATCAGAGATAAATGCAGCAGAATTAAAATTGATGTACTCACAGTATCTCATTAAGTCAGAAGCTTAATCATTGAAGAATGAGTTCTAAATTGTTGTTTTTAGAAGTCGATGTCTATGAAGTGCGGGTCCTGATCTGAAGTACTCAGAAGCCAATTTCCCTTAATCCCCCTTAACATGTGATGCCTGCAACTTTGAATCAGATAAAGATTTGGGTACCCACTTGTATTTGGGCCCGAGTTTGTTAGTTGCAGTTCGTATGGGGAAACAATAAGCATATTTGATATGAGAAGCATGAGGAATATTATCAGAATAATAAGTACAATCATCAGAAGAGAAAGCATAATCATCTGAACTAGAATCAGAAGACGAATATGAGACATTTTTGGAAATTTGGATCATTTGCTTTATAGAATATTTGGAAATTTTATTACACACAGCAAATGAATCACTATGATAAAGTTTGTCTACATATCGATCTCCCTCAAACATAGAATCAGTATATTTCAGCTTCGCTCTCCAGATCTGCTTCTTGGATTGAGCGCTCAAAGTCCTATCTGTAAGAATAGAATTGGAAGAATTAGAACAGTCAGAAATAACTTTATCTTGTTTCTTCGACTTCTTTGACCGTCTTCTTTTACGCTTAGGTTTATAATATTGATCATTGAGCGTAAAAGAATCATCAAGAATTTTAGACGAAATATTTAAATCAGAAGAAATAAATTTATCCAAGCAACCAATCTGATCAACTAATAAATCTGAATTTGCCTCGGAGTCAGAAGAATTTTGAGAAAAGATTTTAAAATTAGAAATTTCCTTTTTATTTTCCTTAGAATCTGAAGATAGGCTAGAAATAGAATCTGATTTTTGAGAAAATAAATTTTCTTCAAGACTAGACGTCATGAAAGAAAGAATAATATCAGATTCAATTTTCTTCAAAATATTTTGATCTTCTATCTGATCTTCAAGATTTATGATTTTTCCTTCTAATACTAATGGAGGAGTATATTTCTTCGAATCATAAATGATTGGAGAAATATTTCCTTTATCAGAATCAGGTGCATAAGGAGCAATAAAATCATCAGACATTGAAGATTTGATAGGAGATATATCATTTAAAACTCTTTTTCCTCTTCTAGATTTGTCAGAAAATATTTTGCATTTTCGGACGTATAAACAAAAGGAATTTCATTTTTCTTATTATTAGTCCTTTTCTCATTTTCGACTTCTAACTGTTGCTTCTCATTCATCCAATCAATTTTAAATTGAGGAGCATAATGAGCAAGAGTCAGATAATCGTATTTATATAAAGTTGGGAATTTTTCAATCGCATTGTTTAAACAATGAGGATTTTCCAAACCAAGTCCACACCTTTGTTTTAAAGCTTCTTCACTCCTTGGCTTGTTCATATAAATTGTTTGTTCAGATTGATCTCTTCGATAAAGTTTTTCTTCTAACTTATTTATTTTATCTGAAAATTCATCTTTTAAATTAGTCATAGCCGTCAAAGATTCAAGATAAGTCTTATTTGAATTTTCCAAATCATCCAATATCTTTTGAAAGATGTCTTTAGTGTTTTCTAAAATAGATTTTTCATCTTTCAAAGAAATTTTCAGTTTGTCAATCAAATCTGACTTTTCAGAATTTAAATTCTTTTCAGATAAGAGTTTTGAACGAAAATCAGACAAATCATTAAGCATGATATCAAACTTAGAGGTAATAAATTTGTAATCAAATTCAGAGTATACCTCATCAGCATCAGAATCAGAATCATCTGACTGATCATCTCCGATCAAGCACATCTGAGCGATCTCGACGTTTGATGCTTCATCATCGGAATAATCCATCCAGAATTCTTCCTCGGCCAGCAAAGCAGTTCCGTTCTCTCTCTTTTCAGCCAATTCCACTTTCTTTCTGTAGTATGCCGAATCCCTAACCACCTTTGCTCTACACTCCTTTGACATGTGACCCGGCTTTCCGCAGTTGTAGCAAGCAGCATTCTTTAGCTCGGGTACTTTCACTTTAGGACCGGAAGTGAAGCGAGAAGAGTTGGAACCCGACTTTGGTTGGAACTTCTTCTGGTAGTGCTGAGAAAGAAGAATCATTGCTTTCTGTAAAGCCTCGCCATCATCTTCAATTGATCCGGTGTAAGCATTTTCAGACAATGCTTGTTCAGATATTTGCTTCGTGAGAAGAGTAACCGGATCTACTGTTTTCTTCTTTTTATCCATCTTGGCCTTTTTATCTAACACCAAGCTTTCATCAGTCATCAGAATCTCGTAAAGTTCTTGAATCTGCATAGTGGAGATTCTGACATCATTCCTTAATCTGTGGCATGATTTATTCCACTCAGACTGAAGAGCATTAAGGAATTTCAGATTCGTCTCAAGAGCAGTCTTTTCCACTTTAATCTTTCTGAGATCATTAATCACAGTGCAAAACCGGTCAAAAGTCACCTTCAGAGATTCATTGTCCTTTGCCTTAAATTCCTCAAAGTTATTCATGAAGCGTGTCTGGCGTATTTGAGTAGCAACTGATGACCCAAGCATGATCTTTTCTAATTGAGTCCACATCATGTTTGGATTATGCTTGAAACAATCAATTCTATTGTAGATTGAGTTAGGCAGTGCTAGCATCAAATTGGAATTTGCTTCTCTATCGGCTTTTTCTCGTTTGATTTCATCAGTAGTCAAAGGAATGTCATTTTTCGGCCTGACAAATGGTCCTTCAGTTAAAGATATCATCATATTCTCTCCATTATTCTGACGCTCAATGAAATTTATGAACCTATCTTGCCACTGTGTAAACTCATCTTCGTTGATTAAGACTGGTAGACGAGTATCTGTTCCCAATTGCATCCTCAGATCATTTGAGTAGAACCTAGCTTGGAAAGCAAACTTGGCAGAATCCATTGCTGATGTACCAGAAAAACAAAAATCAGAATGAATTGAAAAAAAAATTCGAAAAATATTAAAAATTGAAAATTTGAAAAACACTTGTTATGACACAAAGTTTAAAAAAAAATAAAGATGACACACTAAAAAAAATTCAGACTCTTTTTTTTTTTTAACTAAGACAGGGAGACGCGCAAGATGAGGTTTTCGGATCCCAGAGGACACGCAAGATGAGGTTTGCGTTTGCTTAGAGAGACGCAAAGTGAACTTTGCGTTTGCTATGAGAAACGCAAAGTGAACTTTGCGGGTGAAGACTGAAACGCAAAGTAAACTTTGCGGGTGAAGGCAGAAGCGCAAACTAGAGGTTTGCGTTTGCTTAGAGAAACGCAAGATGACACTTTACGGGTGAAGGAGGGAGCGCAAAGTTAGCTTTGCGTGTGAAGAGTGAAACGCAAACTAAACTTTGCGGGTTTAACTTGGCTTTTCGGTTGAAGGAAGAAACGCAAATCAAACTTTGCGTATGAAGGAGGGAACGCAAACTGATGGTTTGCGTTTATAGAGGGAAACACAAAGAAACATGAATGACACGCAAAGTAATATGAATGAAACGCAAAGTTTAGATCTTGAACAAACCGAACGCAAAACACAAAAACTTCTAAAAAAATCGATTTCAACACTGATTTTGAAGAAAATTTCTTATACCAACACACTCGAAAACACTTTTTTTAACACAATTCAAACAAAGATTTCGATTAAAATCCACTAAATCTGAAAATCATGTATGTAACAAAACGAGAACTCGTTTTTCCAGAAAAATTCAATTTCTCAAAATCGATGATCTAAACTTGAATTTTATGCAAAACTATATGAATCAAACATGATCGATTATCAAAAACGAGACTAATGAACAAAAAAACAACCCAATTCAATCACAAACAGATCCAAATTTTATGAGAAATCAAGAAAACGAGATTTTCTTGAAAAAATCAAGAAAATCGATCAAATTTTCGATTTCAATCACAAATTCAGATTAGAAAAATGCAATCTCTCAATCCTCTCAAGATTCAGTTGGCTCTGATACCAATTGAGAGTCCAAGATCACTAATTCTTAGAGAGAGAAAGTAGAGAGAGTAACAATGGAAGCGCAAAGTATGTATTCAAATTAATGTTCGTGTAAAACTTACAAGGAACAAAGACCAAAGGGACTTAAATACCCTTGGTCAATACAACACAGTATAGGACTCTAAACACAGTATTTGACCAAGCCCTATAAATACAATGATTACTATAAAATCAGACCTAACACCTTTTAGCCTAGGTATTTAAAGTTATGTTTAGTTTAGGTTTAGGTTAACCTTTCATAATTTCATAATCATTGTTTAGAGAGAAAGGTAGCCATATTGTTTTCTCTGTATTCAAGGGTATCAAGAACACTCAAGGGTTTCATTGTTTATTCAAGGGATTGGTATGTTACTCTGATTTATATATCTCTTGATTATTATTGTGTTTCTGTGATTATTTACCAACTAGATTAAACTGGGATAACAACAACGAATGTACAATGGAAGGAGCTTGAGACGACGTTCACTTCCCAGAACTTCCATTCAATCATTGAAAAACACAAGGTATTTTCTATGAATGTTCGGCCAGAAAAACGGATTTTCTGTGTGCTCGTGATTGTGTTATGAAAGAATTAGCACAATGATTGTTGTTTAGGCTCAAAATTATGTAAACCAATGAGACAACAGAGGTTATACATAGACTCAATGTGCATGAAAAAGGGTCGAAGGTGGGGCAACTTTCCTTCTTTTTCAATATCAGTATCTTTCAAGTGAATAAACAATTGAATATGTGCTGCTTCCCCAGAAAATGTGAAACATTCTCTTTTTGAGAAAAGAATGAGTAGCTAGTGGGGTATTTACAAGAGTTGGCATGGGCTCACTGCCTTTTTCAATGATGGTCACCAAATAATGTGAACCAATCAGATTATGTGGTTGCTCGGCTCAGAAAGAAGTTAGTGCAGAGTTTGATATTCTTTTACTCTGTTCTCTCATCCTCTTTCTTTTAAACATTGAATCCCACTTCTAACCAATCTCTCATTTTCATTTTACCTCATCACACACCAACACTCAAATATTTTTACCCCTCTCCCCTCAGTCATTCTTAGGATTACTTCTTAGGTAGGAAACACTGGTTATCGTGAATCCATGAAAGTTCTTTTAAGCTCTCACATCGAATCCCATGTATTTGTCCTAAAAGAATATGTTGTACAATGATTAACTTGACATTTAAGCACAATAAATCATTTGTCAGTATATGTATGCTCATCAAAATCAGAATGAAATTTGAGCATTTTAAACATTTAAGATTTATCAAAACTTTGTATGAATGAATAATCATGAAATGAATAGAAATGTTTTGAGAATCTGACAATGATTTAATCAGATCAAAAATTCATGAAGAATAATATGTTGGGAAATCAAAGACGTAAGATGTTTATATGAACAAAATATAAACATATATCAATGAAAGCACATGTAATGATGAAATGATGTCTGATTCAAACAACAATGAATAACAAAAGGGAGTATTACCATAGAAAGATTAAACTTTTGATACATGGTAATAACAAGTTCAAGAAATGTACTGAACTGATGTGTGTATGAATACTTGTTAGTATAAAGACATGACAATTACACAAGTATTTGTCATTAGAAACACACGGTCAGATATGCATTAAAGTATCCAAAAACATTTAAAAAACACACTTCTCAGTTCATGAAAACATTTTAAGAATGTGAAGTGGTTTGAACATTTAAGAAAATGTTATTCATGCTTGAAAGTTGTTCTTCTTTCAAACAATCAGAGATTAAGATCGGAAGATACTTACATTTTAGCTCCCCCTCAAATCATGATAAAATGATTTATATTCAGTTAAGCTCCCCCTGGATATTTGCAAAATATCCTTGTCTTAAACATGAAAGACTGAGTCCTAAACTGATGTGTTTAGAAGTCTAAGACCTTTAACATTTAAGAACTAGTCCTGATCTGTTGTAATCAGAAACCATAATTCTTGACATTAAGGTGCGGGTCTTGAACTGTGTTATTCAAGAGCTTCTTTTCTTGATCCCCCTTAAACCTTGGGTGCCTGCAACACAGATTTAGCTTTTGGTACCCACTGGTATTTGGGTCCTGATGTGTTAGTTGCAGTTCTTTTGGGGGTAACATAATAAGAACCATACCAGTAATCAACAAAATTATTACTTACAAAGTTATTTGCTCTATAGTAAGAACAACATATTTTCTTTTCAGCCAACCTGATAAGATGATTAGCAGAGTAAATTGTATCAGGTTTACCAAAAGATTTACCTTTATGAGCTCTGTTCTTTTTGGCATTGGATGTGGTTACAGATGCTTTGTCATTCTTCTTCTCATCAGGAGAAACCTTCACTCTCCAGACCATCTGTTCTATCTTTTAATGCTTTCCAAGAGATTTGACATAAAAATTCGTTGGACTATCAACGGATTTATCATAAAATAGATTAGATGGACGAATCTGATTTGATTTGACAATGTTTGGTTTGACGCTTTTCTTTTTAAAAACATTTTCATGAATGGAACTTGAAGCTATTTTAAAAGAACAAACTGATTCGGTTGAATTTTCATAAGGTGATTGACTAATTACATCCACTGAAATCTTCTCTGACAATTCAACATTTGCAACTTTCAAGTCCTTTATCTTTTTAGACAAAATGTTTCTTTCAGCAAAAAGTGTGTCAAACTTCTTCTTCAAATCAGTTCTAGCCATCTGTTCTTTTAAAATGTCTGAAGATGGAACAGATATTTTGGATATGAGCTTAGATATTTCAGATTCAAAGTTTAAACGTAATTGCTCAAAATCTTTCTCCAAGTTCTTGGTTTTCTCAGAAATTTCTTTGAAAATCCCAACATTTCTCTTTTCAGCATTTTTCTTTTCAACATCATAAGACTTTTTCTTCTCTTGAAAAGTTTTTCTTTCTTTTTCAAGTAAGTCTTGCAGAACTAAGATTTGTTTGGGAAGTTCAATCATTTTGTCTTCAAGAACTTTTCTCTCTTTAGAAAAAGTATCTCTTTCAGTGATAACATTTTTTTCAAATTCTGATACTTGCTTAGAGAGTTTCAAACATCTTAGCTCAAGATCCTTTTTCTCTTGGATAGCTTTCTTAGAAAAGTCAGAATGCTTTTGAGTTGAATCTTTCTCTATATTTGTTTTGTCTTTATCTGCTTGAATGCTTTTCATCAAATCAACATTCTTTGTCTCCAAAGCAGATATCTTTTTTTCAAAAGCTTTAAACTTGATATGCAGATTAATTGATTCAACCTTAAGTTCTGTTGTTTGTTGTTCTGTTGAGTTTAGCTTTCTTTGAAGATTGGTTATCTTTCTCTCTTTTTGCATGATTATTTTCTCTTTAACCTCTATAATTTTTTCTTTCATTTCAATTTCGTTCTCTTTATCTTTAATCTCTTTCTCACTTGTGCTGAGAATACCTGCAAAATTAGATTTGGAATCATTAGCACATTTTGCACAATCAGGAGTTTTATCAGAATTTGACAATTTAGATTTAAAATCTAGAATCTGTTTTAGAAGAGTTGAATTTTGATTCTTCAGTTTATCACGTTCAGCCTCTATCGCAGGTATCTCATGCATGTATAAGACTGCAACATCTCTCCCTGACAAATAATCTTTAGACATCTTGAACAGAAAGTTAGCTTGAAAAACGATTGTTTCCAAACAATTCAGAAAAAATTTGACTTAAAAAGTCAAACTCAGATCACCACTTGAATTAGATCACAAAAAAAATTTTAACTCCAAAACTCGCAAACCACAAAAACTTGCAGACAATAGAACTCGCAAAGAACTGTTACTTGAACTTCTCGCTAAACGCTTTGTGCGCGTTTGGAGAACTCGTACACAACTACTAGCACGTTTAAGAAACTCGCAAACAATGTCGTGCATGAAGTATCTTCTCGCAGACCGTTACGTGCGCTTTTCTCAAAACTCGCAGGCTTCAACGTGCGTGTTTGATCTTCTCGCACACCATTTCATGCGTGTTCTAAACTTAGAAAAATTTGATCAACTTTTGTTCTCGCAAATGAAAGCATACTCACAGATCAAACAATCCTTGCGCGTTCCATACTTAGACAATTTTGAGAATTGTAGAACTCGCAGACAATTACTTCTCGCGGATCAGAGAACTCGCAGAATAATCAAATAAACTCGCACCACGAGGTTTGTGCTTTTTGTCTTCTCGTAGAACATTATATGCGCGAACCATAAGCAAACTTGCAGAAAACACATAGACTTCCATGCTTTTCATTATGCGTGTTCTTCAGAGCGTGTGTGTTCTTTCTTAGCGCGAAGTGTAGATCTTGCGCGTTTGTCACTTATTCTCACGGATTCGATCCAAAAACAATATAAACCTGCAGATCTCTTAACAAATGGAACCAATGTGATCGAAAATCAATACTAAACATTTTTCTAATCAACAAACATGATTAGAATCATCAAAATACAGTGCAATTCGCAAGATTACAATGCTCGACTTGGTTTGTCAAGAAAATTCAAAAAATCAAAAAATTCGATTTAAAACAGTGATTAATTGGTGAATTGATGTGAACAAGAATGAATCTATGACATAAAACGAATCCTATGACACCAATTTTACAATCTAAAAACAACAATTCAAATATAATTCGATTCAAAAGTGAAAATAAAACTGTTTTGCGCGTTCTTGAGTATTTCAAGAAATCAATCCAAACAAATGATGAAATCCTTCTCTGAATTTGATTGGGTTTGCTCTGATACCAATTGAAAATGTAAAATCCCAGATTAAGCCATTCAAGATTTGAAAATCAAAGAACAATTTCTAGAGAGAGAGTAGAGAGAGAAAGTCACAAGTCGTATTATTAACAATAGCAATGTGTACTCTAAACTCTCTCTCAGACACACAAGATATTTAAACACTCATACATCTAAACCTTCTAAGACTTCTCTCACAACACTATAACAAAGGCTTTTATACAAAGTTGACTTACAATACTTGACAAGACTTTGACTTTCTACACTTAAATCTTGGATACAACTTTATACACTAACACTTATTATATTACTCCTAATAGAACTGCAACTAACAAACATGGACCTAAATACCAGTGGGTACCAAAGCCAAAAGATTCATCTATGTTGCAGGCACCTCAAGTCTAGGGGGAGTAAAGGAACCATGGCTCTTAAATAACACAATTCAAGACCCGTTCTTTAATGTTAAGAAGTTAGACTTCTGAGTAAATAAGCTCAGGACTCATACTTCAATGACAAAGAGTTTGACTTCTAAACACAACAGTTTAGGACTCATACTTCAATGATCAAATGAAAGTGTACTCTGATGCATCAAAAGAGATGATCAACCTTCAAGGGGGAGTATACATATTACCTCTACTGATAATATTGTGAATGCATATTTTCAGGGGGAGTAATTGACTTCTGATTATATTTGATCATAACTCGTTCTTAACAGTTTTATTGCTTTCATGTCTCTATTTTTCAATAATATTTGTGAATAAAACTTTGTACTTTGACGACTTTTTGACTATATGCAGAATTTGAGGGGGAGCTTACATGATCAAATCTATCATGACTTTGAAGTTGACTTTATGAGATTTAAGATGAGCGTAAGAATTATTTTCACCTTAATCTCATACATATTTGAAAGATGGATGACTTTCAGATATGAAAACATGTTTCTTAAACGTTCAAACCACTTCTCAATTCTTAAAAGTTTTCATGAATTACAGAAGTGTGTATTTTTAAATGTTTTCGGATATGAGCTTTATTGTTAATTAACCGTATGTTTTCAAAGATTAATACTTGTGTATTATCTTTTCTATATACTCTCAAGTATTCTCACACATCGGTTTAGTATTTTGCTTGACTATGTTCTTACCATGTCTCAAAATTGAACATAATTTTCGATGGTAAGACACCCCGTTTGAAATATAAAGTTTGTTGAGCATTAATTCATTCAAAGTGTTTCTTTCAAGAATGTCTATATTTGATTCGTATAGAAAACATCCAATTTTTCATGACCTAAGCTTTTAATGATAAATCATTCGTATTTGATCTTTTCCATACATTGTCCGATTCTCAAACAAGCAGTTTGTATTCATTTCATTCATTCAATATACTTGTTATGAGAGAATCTTTCATGATTAAAATGCTCAAATATTCATGATTATCTTACTGAGCATATATATATCTGACATGTATTTCATATTGTGCTTTAATTGTTGAAGTTACACAAGTTGAGCAACATTTTGCTTATAGGACAATATACATGGGAATTGTGTGAGTTTAACAGAACTTCTATGGATTCACGATAACCAGTGTTACCTACCCAAGAAGTTATTCCTTAGTGATCGAGAGGCGAGGGGTCAATATCTGAGTGTGGGTGTGTGCTGAGATAAAATGAAAAAAATAGTTTGTTTAGATGTGAGCTTAAATGATAAAAAGAAAGAGGGTGAGAGATCAGAGTAAAAGAATATCAAACTTTGTACAAACTTTTTCTGAGTCGGGCAGCCACCACATTACTGTTGTTTCACAATTCTCTCGTGAACTTCATTGAAACAGGCAACTAGCCCATGCCAACTCTTGCTTTAAACCCCACCAGTTACTCATTTTTTTCTCAACAAAGAGATGTTTCAATATTTCATGGGGACGCAACACATAATCTATCTCCTCTTCATTCGGAAGATGTGGATATTGAAACAGAAGGAAGTCTGCCCCACCTTCGCACTTCGATCATGCACAATTGAGTCTGTGTAATATTGTTGTTGTCTCAATGGTTTACACATTTTGAGCCTTTTATATAACATTCATGTTTTAATTCTTTCATACACTAGCACATTCACACAGAAAATTTGTTTTTCTGTAGGAACGTTCATAGAATAATCTTGTGATAATTAAATGGAAGAACTGGGGAGTGAACATCAAAAAAAACTCCTTGTGTAGTACATTCGTTGTACTAAGTGACTTTGTGTTACTTACAGGCATATTAACTGGTTCATTTGTTGATTCAGGGTTACACTCTTATTTCTCTGAATTTGAAAAGATTTGGATGAATACATTATGAATTGACGGATGTTCAGTGGCTCATTTTGGAAAGATCGGTGGTCAGAAAGTGATTCAGGATATTTCTTGATGAAGTTTTGTTGATTTCTATGCTCTACATCATCAAAAAAAGGGGAGAGATAGTCAAGAAATGATCTATGGGAGAACAAATTTCAAGAAATGAAAGTCATGTCAAAGGTCAAATTCAGAATATGATGGAGAAGTTATTTCAAGAAATATGGTTTGGAGAACAGCTAGTATTTGTTATGGGGAGATTGTACAAGATTCGAAAGAGAAAGTTCAAAGAATTCTGACAGTTTGCTGATATTTGCTGAAATTTTCTTTGAAGTTTGATTGCTGAGGAAAAGTGAGCTAAATCTGAAGATAATTTCTTTTCTGAAGTCTGGAAGAGGTTTTATTACCTTGGGGGAGATTGTTAAAGATTCTTGCAAAAGATTTTCATAGACTTTGGAGGAGATTACAGAAGGTCTGAAAGTAGTTCAAAGGAAAGAAAGATTGTTTTTGAACAAATTTACACAGGGAGATTGACTTTCAAAAGAAGATTCTTTGTCAGAAACTTAAAGAGGGAGATTGTTCTTTGATGTTGAAATTTAATCTGAATCCAAAGGGGAGTTTTAATGCATATCTTTTTGGAGATGATCTTGAATCCAAAGGGGGAGATTGTTAGAGCATAAATATTGTATCCAAGCTCATCAAAGGTTGAATGTCAAAGCTCAAGTCAAAGCCTCTCAAGCAAAGTCAAAGTCAAAGCTCAAGGTCAAATAAAGTCAACTAGTTTAGTTTAGATTCATTTGTATTGTACTGTAGTATAAATAGTTTTGTTTTCTCTTGTAAGCGTGTGGTTCTTAGAGATCTAATTTGTAGAGAGAGAAATAGCTAAGAGAGCATTTTGTGAACGAAAATTGTAAACTGTGAATTTGAGATTTAATCATATGACGATTTAAATTGGAATTGTTGTTGTAATCTTGATTAGAATAATTATTGGGGGACACACATTATTAATACAAAAGCTCTCAAAGATGTTTCCCTTTACCCAATTATGAGTTATCTCGAAACCTTATTTCATTGATCTGTATTGAATATCATCATAAACCGCTGAAAGGTGGTGGATTAGGTCCCAGATTTGATCATCAGTTTCTCTGGTGTTGGACCAAATGACACAATAGGTTGACCCTCAAAACTTGTTCTTTCACGTTGGAATGGATGTGATCTAAGTAAATGTTTGAGTAAACTACAAATTTGGTCCTTATGGTTTGTCAAAAATAACACTTTTCGTTCATGCATTTTAGAAACTGCAAGATGGTCATCATGGTTTGCAAAAATGTCCGGATTTTGTCCCTCCCTCTAATGGTCATTAAAAAATTCTATTAAATGAGGGGTATTTTCGTCATTTTATCGAATTCTTTATAATCTACCCAATCAAAACCAATTTTATGATTTCGGTTTCTGTTATTTTTTATTGGGTAAAAGGTAAAAAAAATTATAAAAAGACAAACCCCTCATTTAACGGAATTTTTTAACGACCGTTAAGTGGTGGAACCAAATTGGACGTTTTTGCAAAGCACGATGTCCATCTTGTAATTTTGAAACTTATGGGACGAAACGTGTTATTTTTGACAAACCATAAGAACCAAATTGTAGCTGCAGCACCCGTGAATTTCAGGGGCTTTCTTTTATGATCCTCACATTCCCTTTGAACATCTAAGATGGAATTATTGAACTTTAACGTGTTTATCATATTGGAACCATCAAGGACCAAATCAGGCGCGAAAATCGAAAAGAAAGAGTGAAGCCGAAAGTTAAATGACCTAGCGCGCAACCTAGGATCACGACGTAGGCCGCACAAGTCCCTATGATGTGCAACTTAGGAGCACGCACCACTTGGCCCACGACTTGAGGTCACGACCAATACCAGATGAATCAGACCTGCAAATTTTAAGTCTCAATTTTTGGGATTTATCTTCATTTCATCATATCTTTCTCATTTCTCCTCCGATTGAGATAATTTTGGAGGTTGTGGACCTATTTTTGAAGCTCTTCAAGGTGAGATTTAAGAGGGTTAAAGTTTTTAGTGACTATGGAACTCCTAGTGGTCAAAGGTAAGTCCTAGATCTCTATTTTTGATCTAGGGTTTGTGCATTTTGCATTCTCAATCCTCATTTCATTCTTGGTGGTATATTTGTTGAGGTTGGGAATAGGTAAAGGGTTCTGGAGAGCTTTTGCATCATAGATCTTGAAATTCTGCTTGTGAATCTAAAATGTTTATCAATGGAAACTATAGCTTGGAGTTTGGAACCTAGGTTTAACTTAACCTAGGAAGGTGTCAAGTTGTTTTGTGAAAACTATGTACTTGCAAAAAATGTTCATTTTGAAAAATTAATGTGTTTACTTATTCTTTATCAAATATGTGGATTATTTGGTGAGTTTTGCCTCTTTGATACATTTGATTTATAAATCTTGTGAAATGCCCATATCTGGGATTTGTGGTCATTTTGATAAATAAACCGTGAGGATGTGTCTTTTGACGAGTTATTTATAAATAAAGGTTATTTAACGGTAACACATTTTTGGTATATTTGATTTGATAAATTGTTTAGAAAATGCATATTTCGTGTTACGAGATGTTTTGGAAGTATAAACTATATGATGTATATTTAGGGATGATTTACCCTGATATTAACTATGTTTGGCCTAATCATACTTTTGAGTATGAGTCTACCTTTTTATAGAACAAATGCGTTTTGTTGAGCTTTTGGCTCGGTTTTGACTCAAATGAGTCTTGGAGACGTTTGTCCGTTTGATTTCCTCTTTGTTGAGCCTTTGAAGTATATACAGTTTTGGCATATTGATTTGAAAGATTACATGCTTTGAGTGCATTGGTCATGCATTTGGGATCATGTATGTTAGAATGTAATGCAATGGATTCATAGGTATAGGAGTCAGTTTGGGTGGGATGAGCAATCCCGTAACCTAACTTAAGATAGGAATTGGGTCTCTATTGGAAGGTAAGGTGTGGACTCTTTGAGTCGGGCATCGGCCATTAAGCATTAAAATTTAAATTCTTGTGGAAATTGTCTTAGGATACTAATTTTCTCATGGTAAATTGAAATAGGCATTGGGTCTCTATTGTAAAGTAAGGTGTGGGCTCCTAGAGTCGGGCATCGGCCGATGAGCAATGAAAATGTAATTTCATAGTGATCAAGTCTAGACTCGGATTTGGACAACCCAAGGTACAGACCTAGAATCGTTGAACTTGGGACTCCACAAGAAATCGACATAGAGTTGTTGAGCTTGTTAACTCATTAACTATAGACCTGGAGAGGTTCATATTAATGAATGTGTAATCCGTAACTTTTAACCATATTTTCGTGTTATTTTGGGTATGAAGAGTATCCCTGATTTGATATTGTTTACACTGGTTGTTTTAGGATACTTGAGTTTATCATTGTTTTCCAGTATGTAAATATCAAGCACTTTTCATGTATGGTGTAAGTGTTGACTTTTTTTTTGGGAAAAGGGGACGGAACCCCCGGAAAAAATTTATTCAACAAAAAATATAATAAGTACAATTACGAGGGGCATACCCCAAGATTTACAAAATGAAGCCCAAGAATATGCTTAGGAAAAAACGATAAAAGTTTGATCCTAAAACTCACTAAAGGAACATAAGGCCAAAAAATATCCCAATAATCCCAAATACAATAACCCAAAACATTATAGCCCAAAAAACGATCCAACACACTATTATGTGAGAAAACATCACCATCCAATGGGCTGATCCAAACAATATAGTTGGCCGAATCCTCATAATCCACGACCCACTTGCTAAAAGGACCCATATCAGTTTTGTCCTCATACACACTCCAATCTGTCAAAGCAGCCCAAATTAAAAAACTAAGACCCACAATCTGCTTAAAACAATTAGATCCCATGGTCCACCAATTATCCCATGAATTCCAACAATTGAGATGATAATGGAAGCCCACCTCATCCAAAATATAAATGGCCCAAATTTCATTTAAAGGATAATAAAAGATGTGGCCCAAAATTGTTAATGTTTTCCCAAATAAGTGGTACCAGGTTGCACCACGTCTACTCCCAAGATAATCTTCAAACTCATTTTTACCCACATCCAGATCCCAAATATTCCAGACCTTCATTTTCCAGAAATAGAAAAATAAAGTCCTCGGCTTTATATCCTTCATAAACCACAAAATTAATCTGCAATCACCATGGATTAAAGGAATAAGGTTCATCTTCAAGGTTAGAATAAATACACACCAAGGATCAGACATCCAAGGTGCATACTTTCTAAATGTACCCTTATTTAATTTCAAAGCCATTCTTCTACACCTCCATCTGAAATTAATCAAACTCCTACATTCAAAATTCTCATATTCCAAATACCGGATTAATGGACCAACATAAGCCTAAGAAATACGTTTAATTGGGTGTTCGGCCACCTAGATTTCATCACGAAAATGGTGGGTTCTGGGAAAGGGATTGCTTTCATATTTAATACATTTCATTTTGGAAATCGTGATTTAAATAGCATTCTTTCAGTTCACCGTCTTATTTAACTGATGAAAACTCTTAAACTTACTAGGCATTAAGCCTAACCCTTTTCATTTGTCGGTATGTGCATTAGGTCCTTGTTGGGGAATGATACTAGCGACATTGTGAAGATTTGAGTACTAGTTAGATGCACGAGAAGGATATAGCTATTAGGTGATGTCTTCCGCACTTTGGAAATAACGACAGTTATTGGGTTTAGTAACACTCGTCCCTAAATATAGACTTGTATAAGGTTTGGAATATTATATATTGATGTTAAATCTAGATTGCCATTATAGGTAATCAAATATTGACCTTTAGAAAGGGATTAAAATCCTTATTCGATATATTATTGAAATTTTTAAATTAGTCACTCTTTTCAGATTTAAGGGTGTTACAGTAGCTTACTCTAAATGTTTTTATGACAGTCAAACCAACATGTTTCCCTCTAGTTTGTAACTGAAACGTTCCCGGTTTATCCATGAAGTATGGGCAAGCTAATTTGTCATTAGTGGTAGGAAAGTTATTCATTATCCACAAAAGTATAAATGTCATTGTAAAATCATTCCAAAGATAAGCATCATAGGAATTAACAACACTCTCATCATATAACATAGTTATATTCAACTCGTCTACTAATGGTGTAAGAAACATAAATAAGTTTTGATCTACGCTCTTTTTTTCCGGTAATAACCAAGGCAAGTTTACCCTATGACTCCTTCAAACTCATCTAATAAGGTAAATTACTTATAGGTTGTAAGAAAGATGAGTCAAATGAATATGGATTTGAATTCAAGTTATTGGACTAAAGCCATCGGTGCATAGCCCAAGATGAACAATCCAGATTTCTTCTGCAAATCCAGTATGATTCGAGTCAAAAGGCTTCTAAGCCTCGCCATCACTTGAATGTACCATCATACATATAAATGTCGTAGGTTAAAGGTAGATAATAGATGACGGTTGTAAAAGAACTAAAAAAATTAGTCATTTACAAACATATACTTAAAAAGAATACATACATACATCTATACATTACATATGTATGTGCATATGAATTGATGTAGTTATTTTTATATGTTTATTTGTATACATGCATGTTTATATGTAGCTACATATTTATAATATAAATGTCTACATCTACAGGGGGGCTTCTTTTAAGATCCTTGCAATTTGTGAGATCCAATATAAACCACAAAATCATAATAAATTAGAAAATTATTAATTTTAGTAATTTTGAATTAAAAAAATAAATAAAAGGCATTATGGGTATTTGTCAATCCTCTTTTTCTCTCTCCTCCCTCCTCTCCCTTTCTCTCCTCTCTCTCAACTCTCCTTCGTCCCCAACAAGTTCGACAACCACCACTCCAATTTCTGTACAGCCCTATGACATATAAATATTGTGACCACACTGTAAACACCATTATGAACCAGTTTTTGTACAACCCTTTGGTATATAAATATGGTGAACACAATATGAACACCACATATAGTGCATAATATGTACATTCTACAAATGGTGGTTCTACGGTGGGATGATGATGTGTAGAGTGTGCATACTCTACAAATTGTCTTCTTCATCATTGCAGGGATTAAGATCAACTGAACAAAGCATGAAAACTAAAGCCTTTTACTGATTCTTAAAAAAAAGCACGCCTTCTAACCTTAATTGGTTAAATGAATCTGTATAATCAGCAAAAAGCTATAGATATGTTTTAGTCTCTTTAATTTTAGATATGATTAATGCAATACAAATCCAAAAATAAGGCCTTGAATTAAAATTTATTAAAAATCCCTTAATTAATTAAAAAATATTTAGAAATAATTAATTAATATATGTGATCCATAGTGGACCTTACAGATCTCACAAAATGGGGATTTCTCAAATAATTAAACCCCTACATCTATATACATCTACATGCCTTTACATAGTACATAAATATAACACAATGCAATATATACCTTGTCAAATGTAGCATATACTATCCAATATACATTTACATACAATTCAATGTGACCACAATGTAATATATACATTGTCAAATGTAGCATATATGATAGCAAAAATACACATGTGAAAAATGTGGCACAATAGCGATGCAAGTATATACCAATTAGGGGTGTTCAAAAAAATCGTCGGACTGCTCAAACCGGTCGAACCAAGTCAAACCGGACCATTTTTGGTGGCTTGAGCAGTCTGGCGGTTCGGTTTAGTCTGAAAAATAGCTAAACTGCTCAGTATGGTCTGGTCTACGGTTTGACCATTTTCTTGAGCGGTTTGGATCATATGCTTACCTATTATGTCCTAATTTTTTAAAAAAAATTCATCCAAGACATTAAGCTCTTAGTGTTCACGTTCAATTGTCCGTGTTCCATACGTCAGCAAAATTTTAAAATTCACCAAAAATCAAAATCTAAAATTTCAAATCGTCTTTCGACTTGCTAAATCTTTGTCCAAAATTCCAACTATTGTTAGTGGACTTGCTTACTTTTTTTTCAAGTTGCTCAATGTTTTTTAATTTTGAAGATAGATTTTTCTTTTATAATTCGGTGTTTTTTTAATAATGTAATATCGGTGGAAATTTTAAATTGGAGATAGATTTTATGTTTATTTTAGTTTAAAGCCCATAATAGGCCCAAATCACCTAAACTAGTTAGACTAGACCATTTTTTAGTGGTCCGGTTTGACCGGTTTGGTCACTTGTTACCAAACAGCTCGGTTTGAAAATTTTCTAAACTGCCATTATGGTTTGGTTTGTGGTTTGGGGGGTTAAACCGCCCAAACCGGACCAGGAACACCCCTAACACCAACTATTGAGTTCACTTAGCAAGTAATATAATGGTAAGGACCAAATATCGTATCCACGGGGAATGGACTTAACAAAGATTCTGAGATTTGTACGAACTTCCGGTGCAAAGTTTAGAGTTTTAATTAAGTGGTTGGTTTTGAGGGAAATGTTAAAGATTTAAATTAACATTATAATAAAAGGCGGGTGTAAGTTTTCCCCATAGTATATTAGTAACTTAAATGGTTAACATAACCGGTCACAATGTGACCCATTTCCTCCTCTGGAAGCTACATCGTATAGGTTGCAATTACGGTTTTATAATAAAGTATCCACAAGTGCTAACTTTCGGTTACTAAGTATATCTCGAAGATCTTAGCCCCGCCAGTATGGAGAAATGCACATATCTCTATGATACATCAACTCGACCGACATCTGGACCTTAGTTTGATTATCCAAAAATCCATAGCTCTATGTGATCATTGAAGATTTTCTCAAACCTCCTTGAAATACCCAACCCGTACTCGGATCCGTCCCTCTCGAGGTCTAAGATCTAATATTGACACACACAAGTGATCGACTTGTCCGCGTTAAGTTAGAGCTTCAACTTGGATAACCAAAACGAGAATTTAGCCAAAATGCGGTAACACCCAAGTGTTACATTTTAACCTCTCGGGTTTGGCTTACACCGCACCCAAGGGAGTTTAGCTACTAATCACAAATAAAGACATAGAAGAAGATAAAAACTGCTCAAAATTAAATTGCATATCAATGAAAAGCGTTTATGTGGTGGTGGATGTCACCACAGTGGTACAGAAATGGAAAGACGAAAATTAAAATTACAACTAAATTGCTTAAATAAAAATATGTTGAATCTATTCAAGAGTAAATAGATAGATGAAAGGATGATTTTCAAATGGCCCTCCAAGCTCCAATTTATAGTGGAAGATGTGAGAGATGTGATATTGACTTGAGAAAACAAACATCAAGAAAGAAAGAGACCTCTCATGGTGTCTTCTTCCCAACTTTTGTTTTCATTATCCTTGTCCATATCTCCTCAATTTTCATAAATGCTTCAGATTTTGACCAAGGCTCTGTTGAGTACTAAGAACTCAATCTTTATTAAGAGATGGAAGAGGGCTTTTTATAGCCATACAAAGTCTAACGACACAAAGGAAATCAAAAGAAATCAACCCTAACTGATTATTTTGGTGTCAACATATCGATAATAAGCTTGTTTGTTGTGATGATAGTAAAAGAACAATAAAATTATATTGACTTTAACATAATTAAAGTTTTAATTTAATAAATCAAATCATAAAAACATATCTTATTTTATCCGTTCTAAATAAAATAAGATATAATTTTATGATCTAGTTTATTTAAATTAAAATTTTAATTACATTAAAACAATAAAACCATATTTTTTTCACCATTACAATAAAATAATAAAATTAAATCATATTTAATATAATTAATTTTTTTAAAAATTTAAAGAATCAGGTCATACAATAACATCCTATTTTATTTATTTTGATATATATATATATATATGTGTGTGTGTGTGTGTGTGTGTGTGTTAAAAATATATTTTTTATTTTTCTTATCATAAAAAAACACAAATTAGGCAAAATGACTAAAATGGTCCTTGATTTAATGGAGTTAACGGATGCGTTAGTCAGAGAGACCATGACCAAGATAAATTGAATACCACAGGGACCAAATCCACAATAAACATACTATAAGGACTGTGAATGATAAAATCCCAAACAATCAAGCTAATCTCATCAATATATGCAATCAAGAACTAGAGAGAGAGTAGAGAGAGAGAAAGTAAATCTTCAAAAACCACACGTCTCTGAATCATATATCTGAAAATTACATTAGGTTCTTACCAAAGCTACAAGACTTAACCACCTATTTATACCACCTAACTAAACTAAAACTTAATGGTTAAGAAAACTAAACAACTTTGACTTTGACAATGACTTTGACAATATTGACTTTACAACTTTGACTTTTCTCATTAAATCTTGGATACAATATTTAGACTTAACAATCTCCCCCTTTGTATTCAAGATTTAATAAAAATTTGACACTAGTCTTCAGCACTTGATTCTTCAGCTTTTGTCTCTGACAACTTTGAACTTTGAAGCTTTAACAGTCTTCAGTCTTTCAGCCTTTGAAGAATCTTGAAAAGTCTTTTTCACTTTGAAGCTTTAAAAGTCAACATGTCTTGAACACGAAACGGAATTCTTGAAACTCCTTTGAAACTTTGAACTTTGAAACTTCTTTGAAAACTTTGTCTTTGAAAAATTGAATCTTCATCTCTTGTGATCTCTGAACCATCTTCGGAAAAACAAACATTTCACGAATATTGATTTATCATTGAATCATCTTCAAAACTTTCTCAAATCATCTTCAATCGGAAAACTTGAACTTTCTGAAACTTTGACATCTTCTTGATGGCTTTGAAATTGATCTTTCAGCTCGGCTTTGAAATTGAACTTTGAATTCTCCCCCTTTTTAATGATTGTGAGCATCATGATCATCAAAACTTCTTCAATTTCAGCGCTTTCTTTGATTTCCCCCTTTGTAATAACAGATAAGATCCCCTTCATAATAATTTGACAATCTCCGCCCTTTGATCTGATTAGCTGAATCATGAAATGTAATTATACCCGAATCTTTTCAAATTCAGATATAATGATTGTGGTAACCCTGATTCAACAAATGAAACAGTTAGTATGCCTGTAAGTAGCACGGAGCCACTTTGTACAACGGATGTACATTGGAAAGGAGCTTTTATGATGATACTCCCCCGGGGCTTCCATTCAATCATCGAAAAACCACAAAGGAATTTTCTATGAATGTTAGGACAAGAAAACCCATTACTTGTGTGCTCGTTAAAGTGTATGAATGATTGAAGCTACTTAGCTTTTTCAGGCTCAAATTGTGTAAGACAGCAACAAATATTTACACGGACTCAATGTGCATGAAAGAGGTGCGAAGGTGGGGCAACTTTCCTTCTTTTTCAATATCTAAATCTTCCGAGTGAAGATCAGATAGCAGATGTGCTGCTTCCCCAAGAAAGTAAAACATTTCTTTTTTGAGAAAGAAACGAGTGGTTGGTGGGGTTAATGCAAGAGTTGGCATGGGCTCACTGCCTTTTTCAATGATGGTCACCAAAGAATGTGAACCAATCAGAAGATGTGGTTGCCCGGCTCAGAAAGTGGTTGGTGCAGAGTTCTGATATTCTTTTAACTCTGTTCTCACACCCTCTTTCTTTTTATCATTATGCTCACTTCTAACCAAACTCTCATTTTCCATTTTTCCGCTCCACACAATGAGAAAAACTCAACCGGATGAGTTATCTCCCCTACTCTTTGATTTTGACCCCTCACCCCTCAATCACTCAAGGATAACTTCCTGGGTAGGAAACACAGGTTTACGTGAATCCATGGAAGTTCTGTTTAAGCTCACACACAAATCCCATGTAAGTCCTAAAAAAATAGTTGCTCAACAGTTTAACTGAACAGTTAAGCACAAGATAAGATAACACTGTCAAAATGTATGCTCATGAGATTTGAGCAATTGAACAATGAAGATCTCTCAAAACAAGAAAGTTGAATGAAAGAAATGAAATAAATAGAATTGTTTTGAGAATCTGACAATGTATCAATCAGATCAAATAAAATGGTAAGGGTATCAAAGAATTTGAAAGTTTGTTTATATGAACGAATATAAACAATTTTGCAATGAAAGCACAAAATTAGAAATAATGATTGATGATCAACAATAGTGAATAGCAAACGGGGGTATTACCATCGAAAAATTGGTTTGATATGAGACATGGTAATAACAAAATCAAATGAAATACTGAACCAGTGTGTATGAATACTTTACAGTATATGGACAAGATAATACGCAAGTATTAATCTTTGGAAACACACGGTCAGTTAAACATTAAAGCTCAAAAATGAAAAACATTTAAAATCATACTTCTAAATTCATAAAATCTTTTGAGAATAAGAAGTGGTTTGAACATTTAAGAAACTGTTTTTCATGCTTGAAAGTTGTTCTTCTTTCAAACAATCAGAGATCTAGATCAGAAGATATTTACCTTTAAGTTTCCCCTTAAATCATGATAGAATGATTTAGATCTTTTAAACTCCCCCTGGATATTTGCAAAATATCCATGTCTAAACATTAAAGAACGGGTCCTGATCTGTCATGTGATCAGAAGCCATCACCTTTACTCCCCCTTAAATTATGCATCTGAAATATGTCAGTTAAAACACAAGATAGAGATCAATACAAATCCCTTTTGAATTGTAGACCGTCATATCGTAAGTATATTGTCAATGAAAAAACACATGATAGAGATCAATACAACTCCCTTGTGAATTGTAGATCGTCATATATTATCGGATGCAAAGTATTACCGGAGTAAGGTCTTTTGATCACTGAAGTACGAGTCCTAAACTGTTATGTTTAGAAGTCAAACTCCGTTGAAGTACGGGTTCTAAGCTGATGTACTTAGAAACCTTAGTCTTTCAACTTTGAAGTCCGGGTTTTGAACTGCTATGTTCAAAAGCCTTGGTTCTCTTACTCCCCCTTGACTTGAGGTATCTGCAACACAGAATCAGTTTTCGGCTTTAGTACCCACTGGTATTTGGGTCCATTAATGTTAGTTGCAGTTCTTGTGGGGGTAATCGAGTAAGAACCATACCAGAAATGATCATTCGTTTTGTGAACATGATCATGTGTACGGCAATAAGAACAATAATTTTTCTTACCTGATAACCTGATTAATTGATCTCTCGAGTAGATATGATCAGGTTTACCTTTACGTGCATTGTTCTTCTTGACCTTGTGTGTATGTACACATGAATTCTTTCCTTTCAGCTCATCTTTCTTTTCATCTTCAACTGGTTTCTTCTTCCAGACCAGTTTCTCTTCTTTGTATCTCATTCTTCTTTGATGTGTACCTGAACCATCTATATTTCTATCATAGAAAAGGTTAGTACTACGAATCTGATTAGAAGATTTAACTGACCTGTTGGAAGAAACAATTTTCTGATTTGAACTTGAAGTTGTCTTTTCAAGCTCTTTAATCTTTGAAGCAAGGTTGTCTCTTTCTTTAACAAGTAAGTCAATCTTTTCCTTGAATTCATACTTCGTTTTCTGATCTTTCAGTGCATTCTCAGATAGTTCAGATAACTTAAAAGTCAACTTTCTAATCTCAGCCTCAAATATGCTTCGTTCTTCTTCGAATCCCTTCTCAGCATCCTTTCTTTGGCCAGATATTTCTTTGAAGAATCCCACATTCTTTTGTTCAATGGCCTTTTTCTCTTTGGCAAACTTTTCCCTTTCTAGAATGAGTACTTTCTCAAAATCAGAAACTTGCTGAAAAAGCTTTATGCATTTAAGCTCAACATTCTTCTTTTCTTCAAAACTCTTCTTGGAAAACTCTGAAAACTTTTTAGCAAACTCTTTCTTTTTACTCTCAAACTCAGATCTTTCTTTGACCATCTTTTGTTCGAAATCAGATATTTTCTTTAGATGCTCAATATTAGAATCTTCCAAACTTCGAATCTTCTCTTCATAACTCTCAACAGATACGGCTTGCTGAATTTTATAAATCTTTTCTTTTAGCTCAGACACAACCTTTGGCCCTAACATTGTCCATTCAAGATAGTCCCATATCTCCTTTCCTGTCGACTTGTATAAATCTTTTCCTGTCAACTGATAGGTATTTATGTGACCATTAATATCATAACGAATACTATTCAACAAAAAATTTCGAGCCATATTATCAGCACTCTTTCTTTTCTCCCGATCCTCAGTACAATTTTCAGTTGGAATAAGAGGTTTCATCTCTCCTTCAGTCAATGATAATCTGATATAGCAACTCAGCTCATGTTTATCTACAAAGTTGAAAAAATCAACTTTCCACTGCTCGTATCTTCCTTTGAGTAATATTGGTGAACTCATACTGATTCAAAAAGAATTTGACAAAAAGATCGTTAGTCGAAATGAGTTCAAAAACAAAATTCAGACAATCTAACTGAAAGTACAGTATTTCCTCTCTCAGAAAATATTGAATGAGAAATCAGCTTGATAAGAATGATCGTTCCCAAACAATTCAGAAAAATTTGACTGAAAGTCAAACTTAGATCAGCACAAAATAATCTCAGAAAAATTCAATCTCTAAAACTCTTCAAATCACTGAAACTTGCAGATCAAATTAATTTAAAATCTGCAAATCAGAAAGTCGAAAATCAGATCAATTGAAATCTGGTGCAAAATAGAAACTTGAATAACACTTGTTTTTGCGTGAACTGATGGTGGCGCAAGAAAGAATTTTTCACGAACAGTTGATGGCGCAAGAAAGAATTTTTCGCAAACAGTTGATGGCGCAAAACTCTAAATGAGTGGTGCAAACCTGAAATAAGAATGAAACTTCAATTACAATTTGGTTGACGCAAAATGAAAGTTTGCGCTAGATATGCATGGCGCAAAATAAGAATGGATTCCACAAATTTGATTCCACTAAACAAAAAATATGAAACCTCAAAATTGCACCTCTACCACCGTCCCACTAAGTGATTACCAACCAATCATAATCAAATTTGATAATGCATATGATGCAAAATGAAAATCAAGTTGGCGCAAAACTACAATTTAAATTCATCACAGCACCGTCCCATTAACACTTGAAAATCAAATTGATTGGTCGCAAAAGTTTATGTGGATGGCGAATAGTTTGTGGATTGAAAATTGGTGGCGCAAAGTTTGAATTTAGTGGCGCAAGATTTCTTGAGAGATTGGCGCAAAATTTTGTTTAACAAACATTGAGTGGCGCAAACCACTTTATTTGGGTGGCGCAAACTTAATACAATCTAGCGCAAAAATTGATGGTGGTGATGCAAATCAAGATGGTGGCGCAAAGTGTTTTCATCACCGTCCCATTATCACCGTCCCATTATCACTATATGATGATGATGATGGAGCAAATCTATGATGATGATGATGATGATGATGATGATGATGATGAAATATGGAAGGCTCAAATTTTCATCAATGTCCCATTATAATTTGCAGTCCCTACTATGAGCAATTCACGCAGATTGCAAATCAAAAATTAATATCACCGACCCACTAACTTTTTCATCAATTAACAAATGGATTAACAAACCACCAATTTCCAAATGAAAATCAATAAAGGTCATCGCCCCATAATCAATTTGACATCCAATCAAAAAATTTGCATCTTCAAAAATGGCGCAAATCAAATGCTTGAGTGGCGCAAAGTATTCAAGGAAGGTGGCGCAAAACAGATTATGAACTGGCGCAAAGTTTTTAAACCAGATCTAGTTCAACAATCTGATTCAAAACTCTTCAAACCTGCAAATTGATTCTCAAAAACGTATCAGTTCCATCGAAAATCAATACTAAAAACATATCTAATATCAATTTCAGATTAAAAACAACAAACCACAAAAAATCGATTCAACCAGTGTTCGAACTCATTTTTCAAGAAAATTCCAAAATTCAAAAATTGACATCGATTTAGTTTGAAATTCTTGATGTAATCAATACATGAAACAATCCAAAACACAAATCGAATACAATAAGTCCATTTTCTTTCATCAAAAGTGATTTTTCAAAAAAAAATCGGATGAACAGTAAAACTCAAAAAATTCTGTGTGTTCTTGAGAATTTCCAGATTTTGATCCAATTTTCTGTGCAAATAATTTCTGAAAATGTTTGGTACGGCTCTGATACCAATTGATAATCCCTAATTATCAAGCTATTCTCAAACAAACAATGATTTAGCAATCAAGAACTAGATCTTGAATTCTTCATATATCTCACATCTCTGAAAATTACAATTACGTGCTTACATGATTTAGAAAGCAAACCCCTATTTATACCCCAAACCTATACAAGACTTAATCACTAAGAAAACAAGAGAACTTTGACTATTTTGACTTTGACATTGTTGACTTTACAAGATTGACTTTCTAATTAAATCTTGGATACAATATTTTGACTTAACAATCTCCCCCTTTGTATTCAAGATTTAATAAAATTTTGACACTAGTCTTTAGCTCTTGATTCTTCAGCTTTTGTCTCTGACAACTTTGAATTTTGAATCTTTAACAATCTACAGTATTTCAGCCTTTGAAGAATCTTGAAAAGTCTTTTTCTCTTTTAAGCTTTGAAAGTCAACTGTCTTGAACATGAAACAGAATACTTGAAACTCCTTTGAACCTTCAACTTTGAAACATCTTTGAAAACTTTATCTTTGAACTTTGAAACAGCATTGATCTCATATCTTCATCTCTTTGATCTCTAGACTGTCTTCAGAAAAACAAACTTTCTCAATCATGTGTCTGATTTGACTTTAAATCATCTCGAAATGATTTCTTTTCATCTGACTTGAACTTTCTTGAACTTTTTCACTTTGAACTTTCTTCATGACTTTGAAATTGAATTGAAATTGAACTTTGTAAAAATTCTCCCCTTTTTGATGATTGTAAGCATCATGATCATCAAAACTTCTTCAATTTCAACACAGTCTTTGATCACCCCCTTTGTATTCAACTAACAATCTCCCCTTTCAATGATAATTTGACATTCTCCACCTGTTGATCTGATAATCCGTCAATCCATGAAATGTATATATCCGAATCTTTTCAAATTCAGAAATAATGAACAGTGGTAACCCTGAATCAACAGATGATACAATTAATATGCCTGTAAGTAGCACGGAGCCACTTTGTACAACGGATGTACATTGGAAAGGAGCTTTTGTGATGTTCACTCCCCCAGGGCTTCCATCAATTGTAAGTAGCTCTGATACCAATTGTGAATTACAAATCCCAAACAAATCAAGCAATTCTCATATAAAATCTCATTCAAGAACTAGAGAGAGAATAGAGAGAGAAAGTAGATCTTGAAATAGCCACACGTCAGAATGATTTACAATAGAGTTCTTCCTAAAGATCTTTTAAGCTCCCCCTGGATATTAGCAGAATATCCTTCTCTGATCATTGAAAAACGGGTCCTGATATGTTATTTGATCAGAAGCCATCACCTGTACTCCCCCTTAAATTATGCATCTGTAATATGTCAGTTAAAACACAAGATAGAGATCAATACAACTCCCTTTTGAATTGTTGACCGTCATATCGTAAGTATATTGTCAATGAAAAAACACAGGATAGAGATCAATACAACTCCCTTGTGAATTGTAGACCGTCATATCTTATCGGATGCAAAGTATTACCGGAGTAAGGTCTTTTGATCATTGAAGTACGAGTCCTAAATTGTTGTGTTTAGAAGTAAAACTCCGTTGAAGTACGGGTTCTAAGTTGATGTACTTAGAAGCCATTGTTCTCTTAATTCCCCTTGACTTGATGTGCCTGCAACACAGAATCAGTTTACGGCTTTGGTACCCACTGGTATGTGGGTCCATGAATGTTAGTTGCAGTTTTTGTGGGGGTAATTGAATAAGAACCATACCAGAAATGATCACTTGTTTTGTGAATATGATCATGTGTACAGCAGTAAGAACAATAATATTTCTTACCTGAAAACTTGAGTAATTGATCTCTCGAGTAAATATGGTCAGGTTTACCTTTATGTGCTTTGTTCTTCTTGGCTTTGTGAGTATATACACATGATGTCTTTCCTTTCAGCTCATCTTTAACTGGTTTCTTCTTCCAGACCAGTTCCTCTGCCTTGTAATTTCTTCTTTTCGGATATGTACCTGAACCATCTAAATTTCTATCATAGAAAATGTTAGTACTACGAATCTGATCAAAAGATTTAACTGACCTCTTGGAAGAAACATTTATTTGATTTGAACTTGAAGCAGTCTTTTCAAGCTCTTTAATCTTTGAAGCAAAGTTGTCTCTTTCTTTAACAAGCATGTCAATCTTCTTTGTGAACTCAGACTTCGTTTTCTGCACTTTCAGTGCATTTTCAGATAGTTCAGATAGCTTGGCAGTCAGCTTTTTGATCTCATTCTCAAATATGCACCGTTCTTCTTCAAATCCTTTCTCAGCATCGTTTCTCTGGCCGGATAGTTCCTTGAAGAATCTCACATTCTTTTGTTCAATATCCTTCTTCTCTTTATCAAAGTTTTCCCTTTCCAGAATGAGTACTTTCTCAAAATCGAAAACTTGTTGAGAAAGCTTTATGCATTTAAGCTCAACAACCTTCTTTTCTTCAAAACACTTTCTTGAAAAATATGAGAACTTCTTTGAAAATCCTTTCTTTTCACTCTCAAAATCAGCTTTATCTTTAGCAAACTTTTGCTCCAAATCAGATATATTCTTTCTAAGCTCAGCATTCTCAGATTCCAATCTCAGTATTTTCTCTTCATTCAGCCTAGAAGTCCTTTTCAGAAAACCTTCATTGATTGTCTTTAATGCACTGACTTCTTCTTTCAGAGTGTTGCTTTCATCAGAATATTGTTTTGTCTTCTTTGAGTAAAAATCAACTGCAAAAGCTAGATTTACTTTCTCTAATTCGAGCTGTTTATTTTTCTCTTCAAGCTCAGCAAAATATCCTAATCCCATCTTAAACGAGAAATTAGCTTGACATGAATGATCGTTCCAAACTGTAAATCAAAAAATCGAAAATCAGATCAAATTGAAATCTGGCGCAAAATTTATAAAGTTGGCGCAAAGTAAGATTTTGCGCTAACTATTAGTGGCGCAAGAAACAGGTTTTCGCTAACAGTTGGTGGCGCAAGATAGAATTTTGCGTTAGCTGTTGATGGCGCAAACCTGCAAACTTTCAAACAATCTGCACATTTCACACGACCACCGATTAAAACTAGGTGCAAAATAGATCAAGATGTTGGCGCAAAAAGTGAAATTTGTGTAAGAGGTTATTGGCGCAAACCTTATCACCACCTTTCCTGTAACATCCCCCGTCCCCGTGGTTCGGAACGGGTGATGTCACGAACGGAACTTAACATAATTACACAACTAAATCAGAGCTACTAATATCTCTAAACATGTTACAGTCCAAAAATATTACACTTCAAAAAGTGTTTATAAACTTAGAACGTTTATATAATAATGCGAGTCTAAGAACTCCAAAATTTTCAAGCTCGATCTCAAGTCCCGTCCCCGTAAACGTCACTTCGAACCTGCCGTGTCAGAAAACAATAACACGGCTGAGCACAGGGCTCAGTGAATGGATTATAGTATAAATTCGTAAATAATAATGAAAACATCGATAACGAAGCGGAAGACATAAAAATTCGATTAGAAGAAAGTTCTTTGAGACTGAAGTTCATAGTTAATTTAAATCAAGAGAAACGTTTGGGAATATCATCAAAAGCAATAATCTCAAGAACATTTCACACATTAACTTCAAAACGTAATATAAATAAAGTCCGTCAATTCCAGTCGTGTTCGTAGGGTGATCAGCCACACGAACTGGGTCGGCATGCGGGCACACACAACGAGTCCCCCGTGAATTTAACCATGTCACATATTCTGTGGGTAAAGTTCTAGAATCGATTCATCCGCCCTGGAGCCAACAAAGTCAGCCAAATCCCCCCAAAGTGGGTTCACGTAAGCCACACAGGCTTAACTCTGGTGGACCGTCATCTGCAGGACGCTATGACAACAAAGTCGCCATAGAAGGCATCCCAAATAATGTGCCCATTTATTGGGTTCTTCTAAAATCAACGAAAACTAAACAAATACCACTTACCCAAATGGCGATCACAGAAATTATAGTCTATATACTTCACATTTTTCATAAACAATCTCATACGAGACACATTTTAATAAAACATCAAAATGTTCAAACAATTGATTCAATAAACCAAAATCAATGTGTATGTGTGTGTACAATTTCGTATTTGTTGATCACGTTCGGTTGATCAATCACAAGGCGGTGAACCACCTTTAGGAAGGGTCAACTACAACAAATAGTTGCCCACGATTCAAAAGAAACGAAATCCATACCTTAATCGAATTGAGATGTAACACGTGATCAACCGAGACTCACGACGAAGCTTAACCCGATCGATTGCCTATTTAAACCATAAATTACTATTACTCGCATAACATAAAACTCAAAGGCTATCATCTTAAGCTTAATCATGAAATTATATTCTCTTAGACATTAAACCGACCACTTGTTGTGTGGTTAAACATCTAGATACAAATATCACCTTTTTAATTCTAAACTTTATCCATTTGTAATTTTGACAAACTTAAACATTCCTAAACATATATTTGATCATAACATTGCAATAACATGTCATAATCTACCAACTAACTTCAACTACCCAAACCTACCAACTTAAATAACTTAAGAAGAAATTTATACCTCTAAGAAGGGTTCGTCGCGTAGATTCCAAATATACGGTTGAATCTTTGATTACTTCAACGGATTGATAGATATTGTAGAGAGAAGTTTAAAAAAAATTAGAGAGAGAGACGAGAGAAAGAGACTATGGCGGTGTGAATTCTCAGGGACGATATGATGTAGTTTTACTCTTATTTGGTTTTTATTTATTTTATTTTATATATATAATTATAATGAGTTTAGTTAATTGACGAGTTTAACCCCTCAACTATCTTTTGTTGTTATTTTTAATTACGGTTCAATTCGGGTAAGAATAATTATACATTTTAAAAACGGAGTCTTACAATTATTCCCCCCTTAAAAGAGATTTCGTCCCCGAAATCGAATTGAGATAGGAAACTTACATCGATTAAGGAACTCGGGTTACTCCCGTCACTTGTGTTCCTCAGTTTCCCACGTCGCCTCACGTTCCAAGTGATTTTTCCAAAGAACTTTTACGAAAACGAAAGGAATCACCCTCTTTCGTGTACCTCTCTCATCACGATCAAGAATCGCTTCCGGTTCCTCGCGATAAGAAAGATTTGGTTCTATGTGCTCCCTTGGATATTCAATGACGTGTAAGGGATGATAGTTGTACCCTCGAAGTGAAGAGACATAGAACACGTTATGTACATGGGATAGTTGCAGCGGTACAACTAACCGGTAAGCCACGACTTCAATCCTTTCCATAATTTCAAATGGACCAATATATCTCGGACTCAACTTTCCTTTGAGACTGAAACGTCTGACTTCGCGAGTTGGGGAAACCTTTAAGAAAACTTTATCTCCTGGTTGGAACTCGATAGGTCGTCGTCACTTGTCGGCGTAGCTCTTTTGACGAGCTTGAGCTTCTTTCATCATTTGACGCGCAATTTCGACCTTCTCGTTAGTAACTTGTACCAATTTTGGGCCTTCGAGAATAAGTTCTCCGACTTCAGTCCAACAAGTTGGTGTTCGACATTTTCGTCCATAAAGTGCTTCATACGGGGCCATGCCGATACTCGACTGCCAATTATTATTATAGGAGAAGTCGATCAGGTACAAGTAACTATCCCAACTTCCATGCCATTCCAACGCACATGCTCGGAACATATCCTCCAGTGTTTTAATCGTACATTCAGATTGCCCATCAGTTTTCGAATGAAAGGCTGTACAAAAATTCAAATGTGTGCTCCAAGCTTTATGTAAACCTTCCCAAAATCGAGATGTAAATGGGTCTCGATCGGAGGTAATCGATACAGGAGTGCCATGGAGCCGTATAACTTCACATTGGAATACTTCTGTCAGTTTATCAATTGACCATGTTTGTCGGATAGGAAGAAAATGAGCCGATTTCGTCAGTCGATCAATCACTACCCAAATTACATCATTTTTTTCAAGGTCGTGCGGAGTAGTCCGACTACAAAATCCAAAGTTATATGTTCCCATTTCCATACGGGAATGTTCAGCGATTAGAGAAGACCATCTGGACGTTGATGTTCACTTTTAACTTGTTGAAAAGTGAGACAAAGAGATACAAAGTCGGCGATATATCGCTTCATTCCAACCCACCAGTAATGAGTCTTTAAGTCGCGATACATTTTTGTTGTACCCGAGTGAATAGAAAACATATATTTATGAGCTTCGGTCAGAATCTGATCTTTAAGCTCCGAGTTATTCGGAACACAAAGACGATCCCGAAACCACAACACGTGATCATCATCGATCCTGAATTCTGAACTAACATTCACTTGTGCTTGCGGGAAGTTTGCCCACAATTCACTATCGTCTTGTTGGGCTTATTTGATTCGAGAGATTAGAGTCGGTTCTCTCATTAGATTCGATAGAATTTCCGTTTGTGAACTCGAATAGATTTCTAGTCCCAACCGTTCGATCTCCAAAACTAACTCTGTAGGAACAAGTAACGAGGAAACCTGTTCCACAGCTTTACGACTTAAAGCGTCGGCGACTACATTAGCCTTACCCGGATGATAATGTATATGAACATCGTAATCCTTTAGAAGTGTGAGCCACATTCACTGGCGCATATTTAACTATTTTTGAGTATATATATATATATATATATATATATATATATATATATATATATATATATATATATTTAAGGCTCTTGTGGTCGGTGAAAACTTCACATGTCTCACCGTACAAATAATGACTCCAAATCTTGAGTGCGAAGATAACCGTAGCCAATTCGAGATCGTGAGTCGGATAATTGACCTCATAAGCGTTTAATTGACATGGCGCGTATACAATCATTCTTTCATTTTGCATAAGAACATAACTAAGACCTTTCTTTGAAGCATCACTGTAAACTTGAAAACCGCCGGTGTCAGATGGTAATACAAGAACAGGTGCGGTAACCAATCGATGCTTCAGTTCCTCGAAACTAGATTCTCGTTCGGAATCCCAATTGAATTTGACTCCTTTTCGGAGTAATCGGGTTAATGGTAGAGATATTTTAAATAAGTTGTCAACAATCGTCTATAATAACCAGCCAGACCCAGAAAACAACGAACTTCAGATACGTTCGTAGGTCGAGGCCATTTAGTGACAGTTTCAATTTTCGTTGGATCGATTTTGACACTTTCCGCAGAGATTACGTGTCCGAGAAAAGACACTTGATCAAGCCAGAATTCACACTTGGAACGTTTTGCGTATAACTTTTTCGTTCGAATAGTTTCCAAAACGATTTGAAGATGTTGATCATGTTGCTCTCTTGACTTTGAGTATATCAATATGTCATCGATAAACACAATAACAAAGTCGTCGAGATAATCTTTGAAAACCCGATTCATAAGATCCATAAAGACCGCTGGAGCATTAGTTAGCCCGAAAGACATTACTAAGAATTTGTAGTGCCCATAGCGAAGTTGATGGTACCCGGACCGAAGATCAATTTTTGGAAAAGTGTCGCACCCCTTGTAATTGATCGAACAGATCGTCGATTCTCGGCAACAGATACTTGTTACGGATCGTTACTTTATTAAGCTCCCGGTAATCAATACAAAGACGCATCGTACCGTCTTTCTTTTTGACAAAGAGAACCGAAGCTCCCCAGAGTGAGACATTGGGTCGAATGAAACCTTTCTTCAATAGATCATCGAGTTGAGTTTTGAGTTCTTTCATTTCAGTTGGAGCCATTCGATAGGGAGCCTTGGAAATAGGAGAAGCTCCCGGAACTAGATCGATGGTAAATTCGACTTCCCGGATTGGTGGTATACCCGGTAGTTCGTCGGGAAACACAACAAGATATTCGGAAACAACAGGTATAGAGAATACTTGTTCGGGGTCTTGTAACGAGGACAGAAAACCTTTGTTACTTTGCTAATTATACTGCTTCACAGTAATAGAGGTTAAAACGCTAACATCTTCTTTTGGAGTACCTCCTTGGAAGATTGCCTCTAGTTTGTCGGTATCCCCAAACAATATTTGTTTGGCATTACAGTCTATAGTTGCACGGTGGTGTGACAACTAGTCCATCCCCAATATTAATTGAAAGTAGGATATATGCATTGCAAGTAGAGTGACCTCCCGTATGCGGTCTCCGATAAATAACGAACAATTTGAAAATTGAGTTAACACACAGATTGAACCACCCATAGGAGTAGATATCACGACTGGAAATTCGGTGGATTGTTCATAAGATTTTAACCGGGATTCTAATTGTTCAGAAACAACAGAGTGTGTTGCCCCGGTATCAAACAAGACATAAACAGATAAATCAATTAAGTTAACATGGCCTGAAAAGATACTTGATATGGTCTGACGAACCACATCAACAATGTTAGGCTCATTGTACCCCCCACTGGGTTGGGATTTGGGTTACCCTCAGGTTGAGATCTGGATTTACGTGGGTGACCACGTCTCGACATTCTAACACAGAACAATATCAAGATCAGAATTCAAAACAATTACGGATTGAAAATCAATAAATATAATTAAATTCTAGTCTACCCATTCTTATGTCTACCCAATCCTCACAGGTCAAACTTATTTAATCTATAAGTCGAAACCTATGCTCTGATACCATATTTGTAGCATCCCCCGTCCCCGTGGTTCGGAACGGGTGATGTCACGAACGGAACTTAACATAATTACACAACTAAATCAGAGCTACTAATATCTCTAAACATGTTACAGTCCAAAAATATTACACTTCAAAAGGTGTTTATAAACTTAGAACGTTTATATAATAATGCGAGTCTAAGAACTCCAAAATTTTCAAGCTCGATCTCAAGTCCCGTCCCCGTAAACATCACTTCGAACCTGCCGTGTCAGAAAACAATAACACGGCTGAGCACAGGGCTCAGTGAATGGATTATAGTATAAATTCGTAAATAATAATGAAAACATCGATAACGAAACGGAAGACATAAAAATTCGATTCGAAGAAAGTTCTTTGAGACTGAAGTTCATAGTTAATTTAAATCAAGAGAAACGTTTGGTAATATCATCAAAAGCAATAATCTCAAGAACATTTCACACATTAACTTCAAAACGTAATATAAATAAAGTCCGTCAATTCCAATTGTGTTCGTGGGGTGATCAGCCACACGAACTGGGTCGGCATGCGGGCACACACAACGAGTCCCCCGTGAATTTAACCACGGTCACATATTATGTGGGTAAAGTTCTAGAATCGATTCATCCGCCCTGGAGCCAACAAAGTCAGCCAAATCCCCCCAGAGTGGGTTCACGTAAGCCACACAGGCTTAACTCTGGTGGACCGTCATCTGCAGGACGCTATGACAACAAAGCCGCCATAGAAGGCATCCCAAATAATGTGCCCATTTATTGGGTTCTTCTAAAATCAACGAAAACTAAACAAATACCACTTACCCAAATGGCGATCACAGAAATTATAGTCTATATACTTCACATTTTTCATAAACAATCTCATACGAGACATATTTTAATAAAACATCAAAATGTTCAAACAATTGATTCAATAAACCAAAATCAATGTGTATGTGTGTGTACAATTTCGTATTTGTTGATCACGTTCGGTTGATCAATCAAAAGGCGGTGAACCACCTTTAGGAAGGGTCAACTACAACAAATAGTTGCCCACGATTCAAAAGAAACGAAATCCATACCTTAATCGAATTGAGATGTAACACGTGATCAACCGAGACTCACGACGAAGCTTAACCCGATCGATTGCCTATTTAAACCATAAATTACTATTACTCGCATAACATAAAACTCAAAGGCTATCATCTTAAGCTTAATCATGAAATTATATTCTCTTAGACATTAAACCGACCACTTGTTGTGCGGTTAAACATCTAGATACAAATATCACCTTTTTAATTCTAAACTTTATCCATTTGTAATTTTGACAAACTTAAACATTCCTAAACATATATTTGATCATAACATTGCAATAACATGTCATAATCTACCAACTAACTTCAACTACCCAAACCTACCAACTTAAATAACTTAAGAAAAAATTTATATCTCTAAGAAGGGTTCGTTGCGTAGATTCCGAATATACGGTTGAATCTTTGATTACTTCAACGGATTGATAGATATTGTAGAGAGAAGTTTAAAAAAAAATTAGAGAGAGAGACGAGAGAAAGAGACTATGGCGGTGTGAATTCTCAGGGACGATATGATGTAGCTTTACTCTTATTTGGTTTTTATTTATTTTATTTTATATATATAATTATAATTAGTTTAGTTAATTGACGAGTTTAACCCCTCAACTATCTTTGGTTGTTATTTTTAATTACGGTTCAATTCGGGTAAGAATAATTATACATTTTAAAAACGGAGTCTTACATTTCCATTATCTAATTGATATCCAATCAAATGAGTTTTAAGATCAGACACACTAACAATTTACTCCAAATATCAAATTCATGCCCACTATCAAAATGATTACCAATCAAGTTTTATATTGAGTGGCGCAAGACATCTGATTTGCGTGAGTATTGTATGGCGCAATTCCTATTTTGCGTGAACAGTTGGAGAAGCAAAATATGCTTTTGCGTGATATGCTTGAGGCGCAAAACAAACTAAGTGAATGGTGCAAAACAGATTCTGCAAATCATAAAATAAGTTGGCACAAAAGTTGAATTACTTGATTATCCAATTGAAAATCCAAAATTACCACCGTCCCATTATGGAAGCTCATCCGATCACACTTTCAACATATTTAAAAATTGATTTCCAATTTGAAAACCAATATTGCACCACTGATTTGCAATTAATTTTGGTTTACAATTCTAATTCACCACCGACTTGTAGCCACCGTCCCACTAAATTTCAACAACCAATTACAATCGGTAAACAAAACTTGTGTAAATGATGAACTGGCGCAAATCGGGTTATGAACTGACGCAAACTTTGTAAACAAGATCTGTTTCATCAAAATGATTCAAATCTCTTCAAACCTGTAAATTGATTCTCAAAAACGTATCAGTACTATCACAAATCAATACTAAACACATATCTACTATCAATTTCAGATTAAAAACAAAAATTCACACAAAATTGATTCAACCAGTGTTCGAACAATATTTTTTAAGAAACCAAAATTTCAGAAATTGACATCGATTTAGCTCAAAATTTGAGATGTAATCAATACAAGAAACAATCCAAAACACAAATTGAATCCAATAATTCCAATTTCTTGCATCAAAATCGATTTTTCAATGAAAAAAAAAATTTGGATGATCAGTAAAACTCAAAAAATTCTGCGTGTTCTTGAGAATTTCAAGATTTTGATCCAATTTTCTGTGCAAATCATTTCTGAAAATGTTTGGTACAGCTCTGATACCAATTGTGAATGATAAAATCCCAAACAATCAAGCTAATCTCATCAATATATGCAATCAAGAACTAGAGAGAGAGTAAAGAGAGAAAGTAGATCTTCAAAAACCACACGTCTTTGGATCATATATCTGAAAATTACATTAGGTTCTTACCAAAGCTACAAGACTTAACCACCTATTTATACCACCTAACTAAACTAAAACTTAATGGTTAAGAAAAAACTAAACAACTTTGACTTTGACAATATTGACTTTTCTCATTAAATCTTGGATACAATATTTAGACTTAACAGCGATTGTAGTCAAAGAAAGTAACAAAGCACGGGGACCAAATCCACGATTCACTCTAATTTGTATTTAAGAGTTTTTTATCCGTGCTTTATAATATAGTATATATAGGGGTTGTTTAATTTGCAACCTTTAAAAAGGTTGCAACTCTTGCAACCCACATCTTAACCTTTGGATTCATGATCGACGGTTACAATAGATATGGGGCCCAATATTTTTAATTAAAAAAAACAGAAAAATAAAAATAAAATAACCGCCGATCATGAATCCGACGTTTAAGATGTGGGTTGCAAGGGTTGCAACCTTTTCAAGGGTTGCAAAATATCCTTCCAATATATATATATATATATATATATCAGGAGAAAACTCTAAATAAAATAGAAACCGAAAAACCATGAAAAAACGAATGAAAAAGTATATGAATATGGATGTCAAATTAACGAGAAAAATATGATCGTTTATTTGGTGTAATTTATTTCGCTCGAATTTTGTTCATTTTTCGTATTTTTTCGAATAAAAAATAGGGGGTGGAGGGTTTTTTAATTTAAAAAATATTGTTGTAACGTCAGCTTAATCATATCCATCAGATCATCTAATCTAACGGTTGATAAGGTGTGTTTTAGTTTTTCATTTATTTGAGGTTTTCCTTTGAACCTCTGTCTATATATATATATATATATATATATATCTATATATATATATATATATTAATATATTTGAAAAATGGGATATTATTTTTTTACGGCCTAAAATTGGTACCATATATATCAATATATTTACATTTTTTCATCTTTTAAATAATCATATATATTCAAAAAGATAATTATATATATTCTTTAAAAAAAAGATATACCTAACTATTATCTAATCTATACTATCTATACTATATTATAAAAACGGTATAAAAAACTCTTAATTACAACATTTTAAGCACAAGTTACAACTAATTAAAGTCAATTACTTAATTTACAATTTCTTAATGCTTTGGTACAACCTTTTCAAGCACAGTATCTCACATAATCATCTATTTGTGGAATGAATACTCATTTATTAATATAACTATTTGTTTTTTTGGTGGAGGATTTTATAAAATATATTTTATATTAGCATAATCTATTTGTGGAATGGATACTCATTTATTAATATAACTATTTGTTTTTTTGGTGGAAAATTTTATAAAATAGATTTTATATTAGCATAATCTATTTTAAATGTAGATTTTACATTTAAATCTATATTAATGAGATGTAATATAAAATCTTTTTTCTTCCGGATTTTTTTATATTACATCTCATAATGATTTTTCCATATTTTATTTTATAAATTTTTTTTTCCATATTTTATTTTATAAAATCTTTTTACATAATGAGATGTAATATAAACTCTTTTTTCTTCCGTATTTTTTTTTTGCTAATATAAAATCTATTTTATTTTATAAAATCTACACGTATTTTATATTAGCATAATATAAAATCTACACGTATTTTTTTTGATGATATAAAATCTACACGTTTTTTTTCACGAGCATTAAAATAAGAAAAAAGAAGGTTGATATGAATTTAAAAATAAAAAACAACGAGATACACTAATAAATTATCGTATTCTTTAAAATAAAAATAGTCCGCAATGCTTTCCAAATTAACCAAGTGTAAAGAAAATAAAATAGAAACGATGTAGATATAAAAATATTCTTCCATATTTTTAATATATTTACATTTAAATGTAAAATCGAAAATGAAAATAAAAGATTTTAAAATATTCTCTACATTCACTATAAATATATATAGTTTCTCTATGTATCATCCAAATACAAGAATAAGACGAACGGTCAGGTGTCAATGGCGGAATCTGCAACTGAACAAAAGATATTCCACTATATTTTTGTTTCTTTGAAAAACTACTTTTTTATATTTTATTTTATTTACTGAGGATTTGTTTATATTTTTCAAAACCCACAATCATATTTTTCGAAGTAGGGGAATAAGATATATATACATATCTTTATTTTTATCGATTAATACTATGAGGTCTTGAAGTCAATAGTCAGATAAATATGTTGTGAGACATGTCGTTTGAGTTTTAAATAATATAATACAAACTATTACCAATATTATTGCACAAACTCATAACAACAAACGATTAAGAATATATGCAAGTTAACTACTTATGAATATACATTCGTTTTTCACATTGTATTTCATTAACTGTTAACAGAGAAATTACGTTTTATTTTAACTCGGTTCAATATTCCAACAAAAAAAAATCCTTCCGTGCAATGCACGGGCCCAACACTAGTAATCATCTATTTGTGGAATTGATACTCATTTATTAATATAACTATTTGTTTTTTTTTTTTGTGGAGGATTTTATAAAATAGATTTTATATTAGCATATAATCTATTTTAAATGTAGATTTTACATTTAAATCTATATTAATGAGATGTAATATAAAATCTTTTTTCTTCCGTATTTTTTTATATTACATCTCATAATGATTTTTCCATATTTTATTTTATAAAATCTTTTTCTATATTTTATTTTATAAAATCTTTTTACATAATGAGATGTAATATAAACTCTTTTTTCTTCCGTATTTTTTTTGCTAATATAAAATCTATTTTATTTTATAAAATATACACGTATATAAATATGATTAATATAAAATCATGATGTATCTTTATTTTTAATATATTATATTACTATAAATTTGTTTTAATTATATTATTAAATATGTAATTGGTTATTTTTTCTAGATATCATTTAAAATATAGAAAATAATCATTGAATTCTAACAAAATACTTATTTTTTTTTACAAAAAACATTATATTATTAAGCCTAAATTAAAAAAATTTATAAAAAAACATTATCACTTTCTCAAAACCATCCAAAATCGTACTGTAAATCGAGAAAAAAATAAAAAATAAAATGAAACATTAAAATCGTGATGTATCTAGTTGCATTGTGCGAGTACGCTTCTAGTATATTATAAAACACGTATAAAAACTCTTAAATACAAATTATTAGGCACAAGGTACCATCATTTTATGCAATATTTTAAAAATCTTTTAATTTACAAGTATCAAAGCACAATATACATATTACTACTGCAGACTTCTAACACCCACCAATTTGGTATGTGCAGGACCTTCCTTTTATGCAGACATTTCCATGTATCAATATTAATTAATATATTATATTACTATAATTTTGTTTTAGTTATATTATTAAATATATAATTGGTTATTTTTTCTAGATGTCATTAAAATATATAAGATAATCATTGAATTTAACAAATTACTTAATTTTTTTATATAAAAAACATTATATTATTAAGCCTAAATTAAACAATTTATAAAAAAAACATTATCACTTTCTCAAAACCATCCAAAATCGTACTGTAAATCGACAAAAAAATAAAATGAAACATTAAAATCGTGATGTATCTCGTTGTATTGCGCGAGTACGCTTCTAGTATTATAAAGATGACATAAAAAAAACTCTTAAAAACAAGTCTTAAAGCTTAATGTACCGCTATTTAATGTTAATTACTTAAAAAACAACCATAAAAGCTGTATGTACTACATTTAATGTTATTCATTAATTTTCAATCATTATCTCTAACCATTTTAACTCCCCTAAAATCATTTCCCACTTTAACTCCCCTAAAATAACTATCAGCATATTTTATATATAAAAAATCTAAAATATAATTAAAAAATCTTACATAATATTTAAAAAAAAATTATATTATTAAACCAAAATAAATTACATTATATTATTAAGTCTAAATTAAACAAATTTATATAAAAAAATCATTATCACTCTCTCACAACCATCCAAAATCGTAATGTAAATCGACAAAAAACAGAAAATAAAATGAAACGTTAAAATCGTGATGTATCTAGCTGCATTGCGCGAGTACACTTCTAGTTTATAAAAATAGTTATTGAACATTTTTAACCCACTAAATTAACATATCATATACAAATAAAAAAAAACTATATGTTGGTACCATATATATCAATATATTTACATTTTTTTTCATCTTTTAAATAATCACTAGCAGTGTAACCATGCAATGCATCGGGGTGAGCAATTGTAAATCATATATTTATAATTTATGTGGCATTAGTAGTGATAAACGCATAACTTGAGTTTTTTTAATCATGAAACATTAAGAAATTATATTAAAGTAATCGTTAAATGTATATTTGAATTTTAAAAACATGTATTAATCAACGATATCTAACGAATGATAATATTTTTTCAAAATACTGAAATATAGAATAGGTAAAAATAACAAATATAATGTTGGATAATATTATTTTGTATCTAAACGTATATATAGGTTCATTATTAGTTAGTTTTATAGAATTCAAAAAGCTTTAAAAACTTGTATACATGAAGAAAATACATGTACTATTATAATTAAAGAAATATGTTAATTTGAGCAAGTAAATAACTTTTCTTCTTTTGGAGAAACCTAAATGGAAGGGGAAAAACTTGAATATGGAAGGTAGTGAAAAAGTAAAGTTTGAATTTTTTTCAAATGATTTGTACCTTATGCATGCTAATTTGTGAATTAAGAGATTTTTGAAATGTATGCATAAAATGGTAGTACCTTATGTTTTATAAGTAGTAATTAAGAGTTTTTTATTCCGTCTTTATAATATAGTATAGATATAGATATATATTCAAAAAGATAATTATATATATTCTTTAAAAAAAAGATATACCTACCAATTATCTAATTTATAAAAGTAGTTATTGAACATTTTTAACCCACTAAATTAACATATCATATACAAATAAATAAAAACTATATGTTTTTACATGGTTTTTAAAGGGCAATCGTATAAATAGATTTAAAACCGTGTTAAAAGGTTTAAAACTAAGTAAAAAAATAAATGTTAAAATAGTCTTTTTTACACGATTTTTGAAAAAATAACTGTGTAAAACTTTTGGTCTTTTTACACGGATCTTTTTCCAAAACCGTGTAATAATTTATATGTTTTTACACGGTTATTTAAAAAAAAACGTGTGAAAAAGTTTTGAGACTTTTTAAACGGGTTTTCTCAAATAACCATGTAAGAATGATTACACATTTTTACACGGTTATTTTAAAAAAACGCGTAAAAAAGTTTCGAGACCTTTTTAAACGAGTTTTCTCAAATAACCGTGTAAAGAATGATTACATATTTTTACACGGTTATTTTAAAAACCGTGTAAAAATATTTTGAGACCTTTTAAACCTTTTTTTCTCAAATAACCGTGTAAGATAATTACTTTTACACGGTTTTGGAAACAACAGTGTAAAAAGGTATTCAAACGTATTCAAACCTTTTTACCCGGTTTTGTTACCAAAAAAACCGTGTAAAAAATACTTTAAAAGATGTGGGTAATAATAAATAAAAATGTGGGTAATAATACTTTAAAAGATGCGGGTAATAAAAAATACTTCAAAGCCGTGTAAAAATAGGCGTGTAATAAAGCTATTTTTGTAGTAGTGAACCGATGGACTTCAAAAAAATATTTAGAAAAATTATAAATAAAAATGTTCATTTATCGGTCGGTAATATGTATTATTTATCATGGGTTATCGACATATGTTTAAAAAATTATAAATGAAATAAATAGACCGTCGATGATTCATTGGCAATGTATAGCATTTACTGTCAAAATGTTGGCGGATGTTGATAAAATAAATCAAAAAGTTATAATTAAAAAATTTTACGACGATGTTGGGATTTGTCACTAATCTGTAGCCGATTCTTAGTAATTACAACCAAATTAATGATGCATATTTATTATTGTTAACATGTCGATGTTGAGATATTCTTGAACTGTTTTGTTCTTAAACTCTGTGCCGTTGTCAGTTCTGAGAAGCTTGACTGGTTTCTGCAGTTTACCTGGGTCGTCTTCAAGAATGTAATGAGAACATAGGTATCTCATCTTTTGAACGTAGAAATTTGACCCAAGTGTATCGCGAGTAATCGTCCACGATAACTAGTATGTACTTCTTTCCGCCTAAGCTTTGCGTTCGCATCAGACCGCATAAGTCCATATGCAACAACTCTAACGGAGAGCTGGTACTCGGTTCAGGCTTTGGTTTATGTGGAGCTCTCTTCATCTTTCCCTTTTCACATGCTGCACACAGGTGTTCTTTTTCATACTTCAGCTCTGGAAGTCCTTTAACTAGCTTTTCACTAACCAGCTTGTTTATGTCTAAAGTTGAGGTGAGAGAGTCGTCGATGCCATAGTCAGCTTTGTTGCATCGAGGCTTTAGAGAGTAGACATACCTGTTTGTCAGTCTAGACGTTTGACAAATTGATTGTGTAGAGGTCGGACTTTCGAGTGCCTACCATGAGTTCTTTGCCATCTTCAGTGCGAACAGAACACCTCTTGGCCTTGAAATTTACCTCTAAGCCTTTGTCACAGAACTGGCCTATACTGAACAGGTTGTGTCCTAAGCCTTCAACATAGCTCACCTTCTTGATCGTGACTTTGTCGTGTACCATATCACCATATCCCATAATTGGTGAAAACTGGTCGTTCCCAAATCTAACTGTCCCGTAATATTTATCTGTATAATTGGACAGCATCCCTTTTTTCCTTGTCATATGCTTGGAACACCCGCTATCCAAGTACCACATATGACGGGTCTGCACAAGAGAAATTATGAAACAAGAGATTTAGGTACCCACTTGTAAATGGGTCCTACAGTGTTAGTACATGATTTTGGCACCCATTTGAAATTGGGTCCTCTTTTCTTTTGAGAATCAATTGAAGAATTAGTATGATAAGAGTGAACATGATATGTGCCAAACCAAACATCAGAATCTTGACAAGAAGTAGAAACATGTTTATCATAATATGAAGACTTTCTAGCAGATAAAGATAACTGGAATAATTGCTTCATAGAGTATTTCTTGCGAGAAACGACAAGTTTTGGTTTCAAAATAGCAACATCAGCAATCAAAACATCTTTACTAGTCGTAGTCTTATTACAATCAACACTAGAAAGAACAGTCTCGTCAATCTCCTGTTTTGGTTTCCATTGAGATTTAACTCCTAGCCCTTTCTTGCTCAGATCTGAAACACTTGAAACTTTTGAGTCAGATTTTTTAGAAACAGACGAATGCTTCTTCTTTGGCTTACCAGTCGTGATCAGTTTCTGTGAATGCTGAGATTTATTCTTCTTACCTTTAGCATTCTTAGATTTCACAGAAACTGTTTCATCAACTTTCGTTGGTGATTTACCTTTCACACACTTACTTGATAATCCAAAGGAATTCACAACAAACGACGAATGGTTAGGAAGTTTGGCATTAAAATCAAATTTATCAAAACAATCATCTAAAACACCATCAGAGTTTAGAAAATCTAACCCTTCATCCAGTAGACCAAACATATCTTTAGATTTTGAAGCCTTGGTTGATTTAGAAATAACATAATACTTAAGCACAGTTGAAAACACATTTTGTTCAACTTCAATCAAAAGTCTTTCATCTGCTAAAGATGTCTCAAGTTCATAAATTTTACTTTCCAAAATGAGAGGAGGGGCGTAAAGTTTACCTTTAATAGGCTTCGCCTCTATTTCTTTGACAGAATAACTCTGAAAGAAGTCATTTGAAAGAGATTTTGATTGAACAGAATCATAACTATTATTCAGTTTCGCATAATAAAATGGAAGGTGAACTTTAGATAATTTCTTTCGTTTTTCAGTTTCCTTGGCTTCATCCTCTTTAGACAGTCCAGTCCAGAAAACTTTAAGGTCTGGGTATCGTAGAGAAAGTTTCATAAATGTAAAATCATAAAGTGCAGGCACTTCAGATATACCATTTTTAAGGTAATGAGGATTCTCATAACCCAGTCCCCAATTCTCTCTATTCTCTTTGGGTTTGTTTAGATGAATGGTTTGTTCAGTTTGACCCAGTGAGTATAAATTCCCTTCCAAAGCATTTAATTTTGCAAGTAAAGATTTGTTTTCTTCATAACACGAAGAATACATTTTCGTAAGCTCTTTGAAATCAAACTCACTCTTTCTCAATTTAGTATTTGTTTCAGTTATCTCTTTGAGAATTATAGTCTTTTCTTTAGCGCAGTTATCAAAGTTTTTATGCATTGTCTCAATCAATACTTTCTTCTCAGCAATATCCTCGCTAAGTTTCTGTATTGATTGGTTTTTGTCATTGATAACACCTTTTTCTCGCTTAAGCTTCGACTCTAACTCTTCGAGTTTAGTCAACATGGCATGCATTTGATTTAAGAAATCTGATTGAGTTAAATCACATACCTCATTTTCTTCATCATCGGAATCAGCTTCAGCTTCTGTTTCCTGCTTGCCCATTAAGCACATGTGTGTTGTCTCGTCCTTTTCTTCATTTTCATCTTCCTAGTCTGAATGATCTAGCCAGTACTCATCTTTTGCCATCAATGCCTTTCCAGCCTCTTGTTGCTTGGCTAGAAGCATTTTATTTTTGTAGTAGTCTGAGTTTCTGACTTTGGGTCTTCGGCAGTCTCTGGCAAAGTGACCTATTTTGCCACAGTTGTAGCACTTTGGAGGTTCTGGCTGACTAGATTCTTCAGCTTTATACCGTCTCTCTTTTGGCCTTCTTTCCTCTACTCTTTTACCTTCAATCCTCTCTTTGTGAACATAGTTGTTTGGACCAGAAGAATACCTCTGACTGTTTGAGCTTGGCTTTTTGTAGAACTTTCTTTGAAAAGCCTTAGTCAGCATAAGCATAGCCTGTTTCAGTTTTTCACAGTCATCTGAGTCAGAGTTTGCTTCACTTTCAATTTCTTCTGATTCAGACACAATCATCTTGTTCTTCTTCTTTTTCACAACAAGAGCAATTAAGTCAGAACTTGTCTTTTCAGCCTGTTTCTTTTCATCCATGATTTCATCCACCTCTTCTTCATTCTGCTTGAGGGTTTCATACACCTCATGAAGTGGAATCTCGTTTAGATCCTTGATTTGCTTCATTTGTCTGGTAAACCTCTTCCATTCAGGCTGGAGAATGCTGAGGAATTTGACATTAAGCTCTATTTGCGATTTGTTGACCTTGTTCTTGCTTAACTCATTCAGCAAGGTCACAAATATGTCGTATGTTACTGCTAGTGACTCTCCAACTCTGCCTTTGAATTCTTCATAGTTGTTTAGGCAGTTGGATATCTTCAGCTGGTTTCCAACTTTTGAACCTAGCATCATCTTCTCTAGCTGATCCCACATCTCTTTGCCAGAGGCCTTGTAGCTGTCTATCTTCACATATGTTTCATTTGGAATGCCTTGAAAAATGTAAGACTTTGCTAATCTATCAACTCTTGCTCTCTTTAGTTCATCACCTTCGAGTTCATCAAACTTCAGTTGATATTTTACCTCATCAGTCCCCTCTGTACGAGTCCTCATAACAGGTGCCATAATTCCTTCTTCCAAGGATTTCCTGATGAATACTCCCAAATCATGTCTTTCAATGAAGTCCATGAACCGATCTTTCCACTGCTCATACTCTCACTTGAAGAGTACTGGTGGCTTTGTGTCAGTTCCGATAGTTAGAGTTTCTCTTGAAGTCATCCTTTGAAAAAGGTGGCTAAAGAGTTTTGCGCGAGGTGAAGGTGGCGCGAAGTAACACTTTGCGCTAGAAGACGCTGGCGCAAAAGTCAAGTTGCGCTATAAGGAGTTGGCGCAAAAGGCAACTTTGCGCGAGATGAGGGTCGCGCGAAACATAACTTTGCGTGAAGTGAAGGTAGCGCAAACTTTAGTTAGTCTGGAAGATGGAGTTTTGCGCTAGACGTTGGTGGCGCAAATTTTGAAGATAGAGATTTGCGCGAGATGTTGATGGCGAGTAACTGATAGCGCAAAAGTAACTTTGCGCGATTAACTGATAGCGCAAAAGTAACTTTGCGCGAGGAACTTTGAAGTACTTCTGAATCTGGCGCAAACCTTGCTATGAACTGGCGCAAACTTGAACTTTGCACGAGTTCGTCCCCGTTACTTCGAAAAACGGCTGATTTGAAAGTTATACCTATCTAGACTTCGATTTAGCAGTCCCAAATTTGACAAATCGACCACTAACACTTCTAGAACAGATTACAAGCCGTTGATCTAAAGAATAATCGCTTTTTGAAGAAATGATCGATGACACAGTGAGTTGAACTCGTGAAAAGTTTGACACCAAAATCACAAAATTGGAACTCGATTTCAGTGATATACTGAAATTAAATTATACCCAATCGATCTAGACCACAAATCGATCACAACCTGATCGATTTCAACTCCAAAAACACACTCAAACTCAAAAATGATTTTGAAATGAAGAACACTGAGTCGATGATTTTTAAAACTTGATTTGAATCTGTTTTGAGGCTCTGATACCAATTGTGTGTCCCTGATTTATAACAAGTTCTAATCAACACAAACAACAACAAAGATTTACCAACCTGATTGATAAATAAACGCGGATTACATATTGATGTTTGTGATTTACTCTTTGAAAGCTCTCTTAGATTTTCACTGTTGAAATGTGTGATGTGTGTGTTCTATATCTTTCTCAACACACTAACTAACATAATATCTAACTAAGATAATAATATCCTAAATAATATCTAAACATAATATCTAGATATTTAGGACTTATAACTAAAACACTAAAATACAATAAACTAACTTTGACATTTTATTACAAACTAACATTAGACCTATATCGAGAGTTGACTTTCCAGCTTTAGCTTCAGATTACGATCTTCAGATTGGATGATCTTGAATCCAATAGATCTGTGCGCTAACAATTGTGTTGTAGTAATTCTTGCTCTGGAATAAGATTTTTGCATCATCATCATCATCGTCATCATTCGGCAACTTACTGGAAGCAACAACACATTCTCCCCACCATCATTCACCAAATTGGATGAATTCGAATGCCCATTACTAACTCCAAATTTTAAACCTCTATTAGAATCCTGGCGAAAACAAAAATTTCCCAAATAAAAAACAAATAGTTTACAAAAAAAAAAGTCATTGTTGGCTGATTTTCAACAAGACGGACATAAAATCGGAAAATTTAATCAACTGATAGACGAATCTTTACAAGAAAACAAGAACACAGACAACGATTGAGTACTTACCCAGTATATGTTTAGTTCGGAAATCAACAACGACTTACAAGAACAACCGCTATAAGTACTCGAAATCATCGATTCAAGGCTCTTTTTAACATAAAATAGTATTGATTCATAAGAACAGAGAGAACGATTTCAATAGACGAGTTAATTTTTGCGGGTCGTAGATGAATTTGGAGAAAAATGGTGTTGGTGGTATCTTCTTCCGATGGAGTCGCATCGATGTTGGTGTTGGTGGTATCTTCTTCCGATGAAGAGGGTGTCGCCGTCGACATCAAGGGGGTTGATGCAGTGAATTTGGAGTAAAATGGTTACAAAGAAAAAAAAACTAATCTGAGAAGGGATGATGAAAAAGGGGCGGGCTAAGAATTGAAAGCCCATGAATGCCCTTCCACTTTTAATTTTAATACATAATAACTCATCAATTTGTAAATTATTTCGAAATTGTCATTGTGTTTAATATTCGTAGATTAAAAGTAATAAACGACTTAGATCAGTTTTCAAGGTTCACAATCTATTTAGGGTAATTCACTACAACAAAATGTGTCTTTTATGATGTTCAATCGTATTGGTTTTCTAATAAAGTATTTAATATCACTTCAAGTTTATAGTTAGGATTAATAATTGTAAGTCTGATACAATCATACAATTGTGCTACAATAAACAATTAGGATAAAGTTAGACGACCTAACAAGTTCTATAGACGAAATTCGACAACCTAAACATGACAATAGAAAAAGTCAATCATTATATTTGATTTTTAATATGACAATTTTGAAAAGTAATATTAGACTTTTTATAAAACTTGTTATACATGATATTTTTCGAAAGTGTTCTTTAAAAGTATAATTTGTCAATTTACTCCGTGTATCCTAATCTGGAGCGGAACACAAGTTTTTCAACCGCAGTGGCCGGACCTAATATATTATATAATTTCTAGTCCTTACCAACAAGGACGGACCCATGAACTTTTTCATAGGGTGACACCATATTTTTTCATACGGTTTTTATTAATGTATGTTCATCTTTTTACCAACGTTCAATATCGGCTTATGTGTTTTCAGCCTAATTCCACCGTTTCAAGGGATTTTTAAGTTTTTTTTATTGATTTCGAGAAACCTTTTCGGTATTTTTTTGTGGATTTCAAGAGATTTTTTCGGTTTTTTTTTTGTAGATTTCAAGAGTTTTTTTTTTGTTGATTACGAGGTACAGTTGCACTTCTAAAATAATACGGTTGCACCTTCTAAAACCTTAATGAACTCATCCTAAAAACTTTGGTGGACCGTGGACTTTCATTTGACTCATCCCTAAAACCTTATTGGGCCTAATAAGATAGTGGGGAGGGGGGTGGGGGGGAAGCTAAAAAAAATTAAACCTTTGAGGACTTCTTAATCAACCCTTCACATTTGAAAAAACACAGGGTCTTGGCCCCTAGTAGCCCCTTAAGGGCTCCGCCCCTAGTCCTAATTAGGGATGAGATCAGGACCGTACCAGTACCGAACTGGTACCGAAAAAATTTGGGACTAAAAACCGGTACCGAATACCGAACCGTATGTATCGGTTCGGTACATGTATGGTTTCGGGACGGAAAAATCGGTACTAATACCACTTAGGACTGAAAATTAAAAAATGTGTCAAATATATATCAAAACCAATCGCAAACCAAAATATATTCATAATGATTCAAATGTGTTTCAAAACCAATTCCGTATCCGAATACGTCGGTTTTTTGATGTGAATGTAGGGGCCGATTTTTTGACGGTGATAATTTTTTTTTTAGAAGAATAGATACTTATAGAGAAAGTTTGAGTTGTTTACCAGATGATTTAATTTGTTTTGGAAAAGTTAAGCTTTATAATATTAGAAAAAGATATGCATACTCAAAGAAGCTTTAAAAGACTAACTTTTAAAATTCCCTGTTCTGTTTCGGTATTTTCGGGAAATTTCCGGTACCGAATACCGAAATCCCGAATACCGATTTTTCATAATAGTTGGAACCGAATACCGGACCAAATATATGGTATCAGTACGGTACCGATTCGGTTCGGGAAAACGGTCCAGTTTGCTCATCCCTAGTCCTAATGGTTGTCCAATTGTGTCGATAGAACTTGTTAGATCGTCTAACTTCACTCTAATATCTTATTGTAACGGGATTTCCTACGACACACAATTATCGATCCTATAAACTTAAAGTTTTATCAAGTATTCTGGTAGAATATCCAATGATAATTCGACATTCTAAAAAACCGTTATAATAATTTTGTGGTCAATAGTAGGTATTTACTCAAAGGAGGAGATTGAATATGTTTCGTAGCTACTATTTTCTTATATAGGACTCTTTGACCAAACATTAACCACATGTCTTAGGTGTGGTTGTTTTTTTTTTTAAAACCTCTTAATGGCTCTTAAGTCTGAATCATTCAGACATTTTTACACACAACCTCTTATTAATCATAACTAAAATAAGACTTCAGACATTAGACCTCTTAAAAAACAAACGGCACCTTAGTTTCATAACAATACTTCAATTATCAGTTGTATAGCATTTGGAGATTTAATAAAAGAAATCCATAAATTTTCAAGATTACGAATAAAATATCCTGAAAATGATCGATGGTTTCTTAATATCAGTTTGGTTAACGTCATAGATTTTGTGTTAACTTCAGGTTCGATAGACTATGTATGTATCTACAAGTCATTTGAGATTTTCTTGACTTTTAACTTCAAGGCTCCTATAAAAATAGGGGTGTCAAATTTGTACAATGATAAACCAACTAATTGTATTACCAACCGTACCAATTAAATTGGTTGGTAGTACCGTACCAACTTCATAAATTGGTTGGTACATGGTATTGAAAGTCGTCTATCACGGTAATACCGTACCGTGCCGACTTCTATATATATATACTAGATTCGCCCCCGTGTATTACACGGGATAATTTAAAAAAATTAAATCATGCCAAAAAACTTATCTTACAGATATGAATGATTATCGAAAGAACGATGCTATTTTTCCAAACTTTTTTCCATTCAAAGTTGTTGTTTTTTTTTGCAGCTGGCTAAATCATGCCAAAAAACTTTTTTTTGTATTAATAATTGATTTGAAAATCAATTATTAAAATTTGTGAGATAAAAGTTGAAATGAATTTTGTAAAAGGATTTGCATATGTTCGATAATACTTGATTTTCAATTTGTATTATAAAAAAATAATACGAAATAATATTTGATTTTCAATTTGTATTAGAATAAAATATATTCTATTTTATTTTTAGAAAATATAATATATTTTAATTCAATAAAAGATATTCATATTACAATTTTGATTTCTAAATTGGATTTCCGAACATATGCAATCTCATTTTCATCTTTTATCTCATACTAATTTCGACAAATTTCATAGTAATCACGACATATTAATTCGTATATATTTATGATATTTAATTATATAATTAAATTCAAAAATATTCAATGTTAGACTCATTTCGAAGGTATTGACGAAACAATTACAATGATATAATTTGTAAAAAATAAAAATGTTTTTTCAATGCAATTTAGTTCATATACATTATTTATGTTTATATGATAAGAGTCTAAAATGAAAAATAAAAAAGCAAGGGATTAAAAGTAAACTACATATCTAATTATAAGGGTAGTAAATGTAAAATATAAATTAAAAAAATTGAAATAAGAAAAGATTAAATAAGGAATGAATGTGAATTTGCTAAATGAACTTATAGTGTAAAATGCGTCCAGATTCATGTTTAGGCGGGAAAATGAAAATATGAACTCACCAGAAGATGACACGTGTCACTTCCGTTACTTATTTATTATATTTATATATATATATATATATATATATATATATATATATATAGGGTTAGGTTCAGGGGAAAACCTCAAAAAAACGAAAAACTGAAGAACACTCTGGTAGCCTTCCATTTGGACGGTATGCACTTGTGCATACAGATAAATTATGTTGTTTTTTGGTTTTTATGCACAAGTGCATTAGTGCATAATGCACGTGTGCATGTTACAAATTACTTGTATGCACAAGTGCATACCGTCCAGATGAAGGGCTACCAGAGTGTTCTTCAGTTTTCCGTTTTTTTGAGGTTTTCCCCTGAACCTAACCCTATATATATATATATATATATATGGGAAAAGTCTAAAAAAACCCAACAAACTATCTATTTTTGAATGGTTAAGTCCTTAAACTTTTTTTTTGAATGAAAAAACCCTTAAACTTTTTAAAACCGGTTAATTAGATCCTTGCAACCTGTAAAACAGGTTAATGTGATCAAAAATTTGAGAAAAATCTAAAAAAACCAACAAACTATTTAATTTTGAATAATTAAGTCCCTGAATTTTTTTAACAAATAAATCTTTAAATTTTTCATAATTTTTTTTTACCAAATAAATTCTTTAACTTTTTTGGAACAAATAAATCTTAAATCTTTTTTTTTAAGAAACAAAATCATGAACTTAATTTTAAACAAATAAACCTGAAACTCTTTTTAAACAAAATCATGAACAATAAAATATATACAATTTCCTCACCGACAACAAAGTAAAAAAGAACAAATCAAACCAATAAAATAATACCATTTCCATTACTAATTCCGAAACATTCAAAAGTTATGCTTAAAGCATAAATTTACCCATACAAAAGTTATACTATACCCTTCACAAAATATACCAAAAAATGCTCATCCTTTTCACAAAATATACCAAAAAAACGTTTATCCCTTCACAAAATGTACCAAAAAAGCGCCCATTCCTTCACAAGTATACCAAAAAAAGTGCCAATCTTTTCACAAATATACCAAAAAAAGGCCTAAAAGATATGTTCATCCACTAACAAGATATGTTCATCAACCATTGGATTTTCATCTACACCATCAACCTCACCTTCATCACCAATAACCGGATCTTCTTGAGCTTCATGACCAAATTGGTCCCCCAAACTTGAAATTGAATGTGGAAGGATATCATTTGGCCATGTTGGCCGTGGCCCTAATGATGTCTATAATAGATATGAAGTGTAAGTAATAGTTCATTGTAAATAGATTGTCAATTTGAATATGAATACTAAATAATAACTTACCCCAATCATTGCTTCTCCGGTGATTGGATCATAAGAAACACCCGAATATGCATACGTCGGTATCCTACCACTTCCGGTCTCTCTTCCACCTCTATTGCCTCTTCCCCCTCTAGAGCTTCTTCTTGTTGTAGTCGGCTTTGGAATGTTCAGTCTCGGCCTACCTTTCGGCTTCACGGGTTTAGGTGGTGGGTCGATCTTCTCATTTTTACAAGTCCTAGCATTGTGCCCTTTTTCCAAGCAATTTCTACATGTCATTGTCTTTCCAGACTTGGTTACTCTTGTACCTTGGCTCTCAGATTCTGATCTCTTCCTCTTAATAGATGGTCTGCCAGGCATTCTCCTCTCCTTAGGTGGGCTTGGTTTGATGAAAGGTGTTGGAATCCACATGTTGCTCCCATTCAATGGTTTTATATGATGCTCGTAGGCCATTTTGAAGAGATCTTTTTTAAACCATTCACTGACATAATCTTCTGGATCCTTGTTGATGAAGTGTATGGCAGCTATGGAATGCACACAAGGAATGCCTTATATGTCCCATAATCTGCAACTGCAACTTTTAGCATCTAGATCCACCACCATTGCTTCATAAATATTTCTTGTTTCAAACACATTTCCACCGCTAGGATAACAGACCAATATCTATATAAGACAAAAGAATACATTAGAATACATTAGCATACATAATCGTATTACCATTAAAGATAAACATATACCTGTGATTTTCTCCCCACTTCTTTAACTTTTTCCTTATGGCCGGACATACAACCGATTCCCATTGTTGTGCTTTCTTTAACATTTGATAATTCCTCTCCATAACAAATATTCGTATCTCTTCTAACATTGTGATTATGGGTTTTCTTCTAGCATCAATAATAACCAAATTAAATGACTCACATATCCCATTTTCTACAGCCTCACAAGCCCTGTCTGGTTGAAAAAATGCCCTACACCACGTATTAGGGTCTCTTTCAATCAAATGATTGTATGCATCAAGGTCTAGTGTTTTAATCTTTTCCATGTGGGACCTGAAATCTTCTTCAAAAGTGGATGTAGCTGCTGCCCAAAAGATGTTTCTGTACTCAACACCATTAAACCTTTTATGAAAATTAGCATATATGTGTCTTGCACATTGCCTATGCTCTGCATATGGTGCCAATTCTTTTACCGCTTCAACAATTCCCTGATACATATTATATATATATATATATATATATAGAGAGAGAGAGAGAGAGAGGGGCTCCTTCAAATAGAAACTTTTTATTAGTACAAACTATGCAACCCAAGGGTATTTTTGTCTATTTACAAAATTCATTTTTTTAGGAAACAACCAACTTCCTTAATTATCTCCCTCTCTCTCTCTCTCTCTCTCACTCACTCACTCTCACACACACACACACTCCCTTATCACCATCCACTTCCAGGCTCCGGCGACATCCTCCTACTGACGGCGACCTCCACCATTTCCGGCGAGTTTCATATGAGAAAAAATATAAGAAACTTCAAAGTTTTCACGATTATTTCGAAAAAAAACATATGAAATTCGAAAATATATGATTATTTCGAAAAAAAAATCTGAATATTCATATAGGAGAAATATATGAAACTTAAAAATCCGATTATTTATACGAGAGAAGAATATATGAAACCATTTTATGAAAAAAAAAATTGAAATCGTTAATGAAAATATATGAAGTTATATAAAAATATATGATTATTATGAAATTTTCACTTTTCATATGAGAAAAACATATGAATCTATTAATGAAAATGTAAAAACCCACCGGAGTTTAGAAGGATTCGTCGGAGTTTGGTATCCATTTCGATTTCACTTTGTTGTTCATCATGGTGGCCGAAACTTTTGAGAGAGAGAGAGAGAGAGAGACGGGTTCACTTTCTTGTTCAACATTGTGGTCGGATTCTTGTTCAGCATGGCGGCCGGATTTTTGAGAGAGAGAGAAAGACGGCGACCGGAATTTTGAGAGAGAAAGAAGGAGATGGCGGCTGAGTTTTTTAGAGGAGAGAGAGAGATTAGATAAAAATGAGAAAATTAAGGAGATAATAACCATAATTAGATTAATTTAAATTAATTAATAAATTTAAATTTTAAAAATTGTTAAAATTATTCCAAAACTGCCCTTTCCTATTTTTTTTAATAAATCTAAATCCTAAAAATTTTCAACCGTTGATTAAAAATTCGGATGGTCTGGATGGGTTTGTAAGTTTGCATAATTTAAAAGGTTTGCAAATGATTGTCCCTCTCTCTCTCTCTCTCTCTCTCTCTCTCTATATATATATATATATATATATATATATATATATATATATATATATATATATGTTAATCGATTCATATGATACAAAAAGTAAGTCCAATATAATGTATAAAGCTACCTTATGTTGATCAGACATGATAGTAAGCCCTGCTCCTTCACTAACGCCAATATCTTCTATTAGTAGTTCAATAAACCATTTCCAGTTCTCCTTGTTCTCCACATCCAACACAGCCCAAGCTATATAAACATTTAACATCGTAAGTGATTAAACCAATAATAAGTATATAGAAATAGTATAATAAGCATAGTTTGAATATACATACCTATAGGGTAAATTTGATTATTTCCATCTCAGCCGATTGCAGATAATAACTCTCATTTGCACACGCCTTTTAAAAAACAACCATCTAGTCCTATAACCTTCCTACATCCTGTAATCCACCCATCTCTTAGTGCTTTGAAGCATACATAAAACCTCCGAAATTCATTACCTCTATCTGCCATCAAATTTACTTCCATCTTGATTGTTGATCCCGGATTGGCCCTCCTAATTTCATGTGCATAATCCCAAAGCTTTCCATAGTGTTCTGTCAAAGAACCCTCAATTTCAAGTAATGCCCTAGACTTCGCCCAGATGCATTGGCCCTGCTAACTTTAACCAATAGCTTCTTATAAATATCCTCTTGCATATCCTTCATTTTTATGAATGGTCTCTCAATTAGTTGCCTAACATAATGCTTTGCAATCCAGTTTGGTGTCACTAAGGATCCGGAACTATAGTTTCTACTGCATATGTGGCTAATATTGATGCTTTTAATCTGAAATGACCTCTCTTCTCGCATCCAAGATGCCCATAATCTAAAAGGACATGTGCGATCTTTCTCACCTTTTCCACATGTAACAAGTAGTCTCTCTGAATCATTTTTAATATACTCTAATTGGTAGCCATTTGCAACCGAATAGTTTATCAAACACTGCTTTAATTGACAAGGATTCTCATACCTTTCACCAAGTCGTGGCTTCATCAATTTCCAATGAACATTAGGATCATGTATCGGATATTGCACTCCTTTTTGTATAACCTGCTCTCTAACATTATCATCCCCTTCGTCCACATTCAACTCAACATCGAAATCAACCTCATCACCAACTTGATTACAAAGTTCATATAAAAATGGATCATCATTTGTTTTCTTTAGATTGATTATATCATCCTCGTTTTCAAGATCTAGGGATAAAGAATCTGACATATATTCACTTGAATCATCACCTACCTCATATGAAGAGTCATCACTACAATCTTCACTACAATCGGACGCCATCCTATAAACAAAAATAGCAATGAGATCATTCTAATTCTCAAATGAAAACGAAACATAATTAAGAAAAATGACATTGTAAACAACAAGTGGAAGTTACCATGTACGAAGCAAATTTATTCAATACTTGAGCAATTAAAGCAAATGGAAAGAAATTATAAATTTATCATGTTAGATATGTTTACAAGTTGAACCAAATGGAAACAATCAAATATGAAAAATCGAATATGAACTTTGTTACGATACAAATCTGAAAACAAACCATGTCAAATTGAATAAGAGGGCTGCAATTATAAGCACACTTAAATTCTTATAATATGAAAAAGTAGATGCATCATCGAAAAGAAAACAGATGCAAAAAACCAAATTCGGGAACATTCCAATAAAAGTAACAACAATGAGCCACACATCTTAAATTCTTATAATATGAAAAAGTAGATGCATTCCTCCTATAAAAAGTCCAGTCAATGCAATGCAATTCAATTCTTGGTTTCTTAATAAAAAATAAACTAACCCCCCCCCCCCCAAGACACCTACAGCAGAATGCACGACCTTCACATTGCTAGCTTCTGCCATTGATGACGGTTGGAAGAGTGCTTGAAACCGTACCAACACCGGGTATATTTAAATGATTAGACCACAACCCATGGAATCAAAACTAGACCAAACTATATCATCTTCTCAAGAATACAACACCAGAAATTGTGATGGATAAAGTAAAATAAGTTCGAAACCATATGCTCTGTTATGAGTTCGCGACGGCAAGGGTGAGAGGCGAGTGGCCGGCGACGACGGTGGCTGGCGGCGCCGGTGGCGGAGGGATGGTGGCGGAGGGATGGTGGCGGTGGCGGTGGCTGTGGCAGAGAGTGTAGCGACTGGATGAGAAGCGACGATTTTGATTAGGGTTTAGGATTAGGAAATATATTTTTTTTCTTTTTTTAATTCTTGAATTACCTACTAAACAGGTAATAGGTTAACACTAATGATAAAAAGGATGTAATTAATAGGTTTTAAAAAGTTTAAGGGTTTTAACATTCAAAAAACAAAATTTAAGGACTTAACCATTCAAAAGTGAATAGTTTATTGGGTTTTTTTAGACTTTTCCCTATATATATATATATATATATATATATATATATATATATATATATATATATATATATATTATTAAGTAAAAAATCAACTAAGTGAATTATATTTAATTATTAATTCTTTTCCTTTTAGAAGAATATATCTATTTAACATTTTATTGTTTAGTGAATTAACTCTTCCATGCCTCCTCATAATAACCCTAACTCATTACTTAGTAATTTCTCGACTCCTCCTCTCCTCGATATATGCCTCCAACCTCCATTATAAATTCAACATTTTAGATGTTGGTACAAGACCGTATCAACATTTACCAACCAAAAAACAATTGGTACCAATAAGTAGAGTTGGTTGGTACATGGTATAATTTTTTTTTTTTTGTAAAGGAGTATCACAGACCACTTTGGGCCAGGACTAATCTTCTGGAAAACAGGCCTATGGCCCGCGGGCATTCATCCCGTGGCCACAATGCTGCGAGTGGGGCTCGAACCCAGGCAACCGCTATGAAGCTTTCATACCAATTATAATTGATTGGTACACGGTATTGAGAAAAAAAATATGATACTGTACCATGTTCACTCCTATATAAAATTAGTCGAGTTGCTTGTAAGAGCATTTTCATTCGGACGGTATATTACAATTTTTGCAGTTTTTAAGCATCCAGCCATCCGGGATTTTTACACTTTCTTTGAAAAATTTTGCCTTTTGCTTTTTCAACCGACATACTCAAGGGCCCACCCATATCACCTTTTATTTATTTTTTAACATCAATTTAATTTTATTAAGATATAATAAATTAACATATTTATATAATCTAAATTATTTATTTTTTAAAGAGTGAATTACATAAATGGTCCCTCGTGAATGCCTGGATTTCACTAATCGTCCCTCCAGTTCTGAAAGTACATTGGTGGTCCCTAAAAGCGAGATATGGAACCCAAATTCGTCCTTGACGCTAATGCCGTCCACTGAGCTGCCGTTAGAGGCCACACGTGCCCCTCATGTGAGGGGCATTTTAGTCATTTTAGCTGTTTCTTCTTCACCCACACCACCATCACCACCCGCTGTCATCACCCCCTCCCAAACTCCACCTGACACCACCCACCACCACCACCACCTCCCAAATCATGTAAGCAAAGATACATAAATGAAATCCAAACTCCATAAACCTAAATCGTAGTAATCATAAGAAAAGAAGAAAGAAGAGAGACAGATCAGTTTAATAGCTGAGTTTTGATTATCGATTGAAGTTCCAATTTTCAGTCAGACCATTTGGTGGTTGTGGAAACGATAATCGATCAAAGGAATATGATAATTAACGAAGATTTATCAGTAGAAAGGAGAGAGAGAGAGGTGGGATTTGGGGCAACAACCGCGAAACTTGAAAACAAAATATTGAGGAAACGCCCAAACCCCAAAACCCTAAACCGGTACAAAATCGGGAAACTCAACCCGTTGAAAGCAAACGACGGACGCGACGATTAATCGGGATTCACCGATTCAAGAACCTCGACGATGGCGCATATATGCAACCCCAAATAGAAAACAAAAACTAAACACACATTTGGGTTGATATTCAAAACCCTAAATCCGGTAAACATCGATTTGGACCGATCGATTGAGCAAGTAACCCATTTTGGGGCAAAAAATTCTCACGATCTGGACTGTAAGTGGAGTTTTGGGAGGTGGTGGTGGTGGTGGGTGGTGTCTGGTGGAGTTTGGAAGGGGGGTGATGACGGCGGGTGGTGATGGTGGTGTGGGTGAAAAAGAAACATCTAAAATGACTAAAATGCCCCTCACGTGAGGGGCACGTGTGGCCTCTAACGGCAGCTCAGTGGACGGCGTTAGCACCAGGGACGAATTTGGGCTCCTTATCTCGCTTTTAGGGACCACCAATGTACTTTCAGAACTGGAGAGACGATTAGTGAAATCCAGACATTCACGAGGGACCGTTTATGTAATTCACTCTTTTTTAAATATGTGTAATTTTTCTAAATGTAATATTAATTAAAAATTTGTTGTTTTTAATTTAACAAGTCTTTATTAATTATTTATTATTTATTACTATAATACGTATTTATAAATTTATAATTATTGTTATTAAAAATAGTTTAATGATAAATAAAAATGTTATTTTAATGTGAGGTTTACAAATTTGATGTTTTTTTAGAGTAGAGTTGAAGTTGAGTTTTTTTTTTTATGGGCCACCAAATTTGGTGGTTTTGGTGTTTTTTTTATGTGAAGGTTGGAGATTCTCTAAGCGGATCTAAATACTTGCGGTTATAAAAAATATAAAACATAATTAAAAAGAAGCCTACATATTTGTAGCTCTAAGGACTAGCTTGCTAGAAAAAGCAAAAGGTGGTGTGAATTTGGCATCAGGTTGAATGGTTGACGGACTACATTTAGGCATGGAAATGGGGCGGGATGGGGCGGGGACCTCAATCCCCATCTCCGTCCCCAAACCCTCATCTTCATCCACGTCCCCATCCCCGTCCCCGCCGGGGAATATGATCACATCCCCATCCCCATCCCCAACGGGGAACGGGGATCCCCAACGGGAAAACATGGATTTTTTTTTCGTTTATGTAAGCTATTTAAATCAAATATATGAGACATCGTACATGTTTAAATATTACATATTTTCAATAAATCTAAAATCGAAAGAAATTTAATTTAGTATAAAAAAATCATAACATCATATAATAATTAATAACTTAAAACCAAAAGAAATTCAACCGAATTCGGAAAAAAAAAAACTTAACTTCACACGTACCAAAAGATATCGAGTAATATTCAAAACCATATCGAGTAATTGTATTTTGATTGACATCCAAAATACATATTAACATCCAAAAAATAACAATTTTATATTATAAACCTAGTTAGGAAATAGGAAATTATGAATTACAGATTTAGTTTAAATAAATAATATATATTAAATATTAATTAAAATATATAACGGGAACGGAGACAGGGCGGGGCGGGGAGTGCGATACCCGTCCCCGTCCCCATCCCCATCCCCGGTTTGAGACAAACGGGGATCCCCGTCCCCATCCCCATCCCCGATTTAGTGGGGAATCCCCATCCCCGATCGGGACGGGTGAACCGGGTTCCCCGACGGATCGGATCCCATTTCCATGCCTAACTACATTTACAACAACCAATCCACTACTATTGCATGGTACATACATTTTTTGGATTTCATGAAGACTTGCTATGAAATCAACGTCCCATTATATTGAGTTATAAAAAATTACAAAAACAGGTTCTTACATTTTGATTTATATTTCAACTTTTAGACTTTTGGTCCTTGTTTCTTTCATTTTGATATCAAATTGCTAGATTTTAGAAATTCAATTCAATGCATAAATTAAGTATTTACTAGGGGTGGCAAAAAGTGACCCAACCCGTCAACCCAACCCGAACCCAACCCAAAATTAGCAGGTTGGGTTAAGAATTTCAACCCATTTAAGTTAAATGGGTCAACCCGCCTAACCCATTTATTAATTGGGTTTGGGTTGGGTTGAAATTTCCAACCTGTTTTCAATCTGATTTCGACCCATTTACAACCTGATTTCGACCAATTTACAACCTGTTTATAACCCATTTACAACCTGTTTCTAACCCATTTATAACCTGATTCTAACCTATTTATAATATTACCTAATATTTTTATTTTTATTATTAATCAATATAATATAATTTCTATATTAAAATTTGAAAGTTGAAATTGAAACCCTAAATCACTAAAGTAAATTGGCGCCGCTCTTCTTCCTAAACCATTCCTTTCCACCCTCTTCGACTCTGTTAACGGTGACTCCACATACGTCGGCCGGAGTCCTCTCCTCTCCCTCTGCTCGACTATTCCAGTGTTCCACACTTCCACGACGAGTTCCAGACTTCCATTGTTCCACGATGACTCCCGTCCACGACGAGTTCCAGTGTTCAACTAGGAGTCCACGATGAGTTCACGACTAAGTTGGTTAATTTATTTATTTCTATAACACAAATGGAATCACAACTTAAGGCGTTATGTGGAGCAATCATAACGGAGAAGATGGAAGATCGAGAGGAAAGTAATACCAAGAATGAAATTGGAGTCGATGAAAGTGCAAGTCGAGTTACTTAGAAACTTTTTTGGTTGTGCGAAACTTTGAACTATTTATTTTACTTTATGGTTGTGTTTTATTAAACTTCGAACAATTTATTTGAATTTGTCGTTGTGTATTTGTCGTGGAATGAAGTAGTTTAAGCACTTTTATTTCATTTACAATTTTAAATTTAAATGGCTCAACCCATTTATTTAACAGGTTGGGTTTAGATAATCATAAACAGGTCAACCCGCTACCAACCCATCAACCCAACAGGTTGGGTTGGGTTGAAAATCTCAACCCATTTAATTAAACAGGTTGGGTTGGGTTGAGATTCTCAACCCAATTAATAAATGGGTTGAACCCGAACCCAACCCAACCTATTTACACCCCTAGTATTTACGTTGGTTAGCCATTTTTTGCTCCCTATTCTATAACGACCCAAAACTCAAAATCAACATAAACAAGAATATCAGAATTCCATGCCCATAAAAGGTCATACAATGACAATCAGATCTAAGGTTTTGCACAAAAGCAACCTATTACACAACTGAGAGTAAATACAAAATTTTAAAAGGAAGTCTTCTATTGTCGTAACCGCTTAAACCTTCTCCTTGCCTTTACCCGATCCCCTAGCTTCGCGCCCACCTGAAAATAGATTTTTATTTTTTTTGAAAGAGCGAGGGTTAGACCAACGGTCTAGTGAGTCCCCCTCACAACACTTTAAAATCCAATTATCAAGAATAGATATGTGATAAAAAGCTCAAATTAAATTTACCAATTCTTCACACTTTCATCAAACACTTTGGCTCACACTACCGTCACCCGCAAGTAACGGTGTGTCTGGCTCACACTGCCTTATTTGGAACTCACCCCCAATGGCATAAACGGAACCCCCCCCCCCCCGGTATGAGCACAGGCGGAACACCCCCCCCCCCCCCTCGACTTTAAGCGCAAAGCAAATAAAACAATGTATGCATACATTTCTACTAATAAATAAAAAATACATATCATAGGCTTTTTAACAATTCCCACATATCAAATAAGCATTCGTAAGAAAGAGTCTTATTCAAACTCGCATGCAAAACAATTGTCTTTAAGCTTTAAAATTTAGTTTAAAGAAAACTCACCTGGTCCTTGTGAAACTTCCTCCTTATCACCTTAATACCGAACCTATAACCACGTTAAGAGAGAACACTTAAAGCTCTCTGGACTAAACTGCACTGTTCTACCCTACTCGACCGATGCCTACCCGACCGGTGCCGTGCCCCGTCCAGAGTCGCGCCCCGCCCAGAGCCGCACTTCGACCGGTGTCGTGCGCTGACTGGTGTCATGGCTCGACCGGTGTCGGGCGCCGACCAGTGTCAGCCTCGACCGGTGTCGTGCGCTGACCGGTCCCATCCGGTCTCGGCCCCGGGCCCTACTTCCTCAATACTCGGTGTAAAGTGGACCGGGGTCCCCCGATCACCGGTGTCTCTAATACCCAGGTTAAGGCGATCTCCCGGGGTCAAAATCCCAACATCGAACAACCAGATTTCCCCCAAACACACAGGTTAACAAAAAGGATTCTATTAATCACAGAGGTTAGTGCAGTCATTAACCCAAATAACTTTCCCCCAAAACATTCAAATTCAACAACTAGATTAATAAGAAGAAATGGAACATTTCTAACTATTTCATTCTACCAACCCTTCCAAAAACATCCAGAGATCAAATTCCCAATACTTCCTATAGATAGAGATAAATAGGAGATGAGATGCCATACCTTGAATATGATGAAATTCCACCTTGAACTCTCACTTGAATTTCTTACCTGTTGTTTTCTCCCAAGAATCGCCCAATTTGATTTCTTCTCTCTTTCTCTGTAAAAATGGAGCCGCCAAGGAATAGAGGAGTGGGGTCTAGGGTTATCACCCTCTTTTACCAAAGTTTCACTTAGACCCCTCCTAATTAATGAAGTTGCTAAAACTTCACCAACTTCCATTTTCTAACATTTTTAATGTGGATATTACACATTCTTCATAAAAAAATTTAACCTATTGATAATTGATGATTTATTTATATTCTTCACATGCAGTTTAGATATAAAATTTACAAAAGCCTCTATAATTGTTTTTCAAAATTTGTGCAAAACAAATAAATCAAGATATAATTAAACAAAACAAAAAATTACAACTAAATCTTTAATAAATAGTTTTTTATCATTAATAATAAAAGTGAACACAAGAAATATTATTAATTCATATAAAACAATCTCTTCCGGTATTCCTAGATACAAAATCAATCAATAATAGTTTAGAAATCAATATTATCTAACATATTTTTTTTTCAATACCTAGGATCGTCAATCCGTTCCACCGTCATATAATACATATATCGTTCATACATAGATTGATATCAATTGGGTCATATTATATTGACTGTTCCAGTAATACAATTTGAAATAAAATAAATATGTTAGATTTCTATCTCACCCATGTTAATGTTTTTCATCATTGTTTTTAGGGGAAAAAATGAGTGTTAAAATAAATTATTTGGAAATATCATTTCAGAATCAAAAACCCATGTTTGTTATTTATAACCAAAGGCCCAAGTCCTTATCTATGACATTTAATATGTATATGTCATTTGTAGAGCCCAAGTACACATTCAAGCCCAAACTCATGTTATTCCTTGATTTTTTTTTAAATCCCAAGTACTAGGCTTTATTAAGTGACATTTTTTTGGACTTGCGGGACAAATTCCTTTCCTTTAATAAAGTTCAAACATACTTAAGATTCATGTACTCAATAATAGGTTACTATGAGTCAACTAGAAGTGTACCTGCGCAATGCAGTTAGATACATCACGATTTTAATGTTTCATTTTATTTTCTGTTTTTTGTCGATTTACATTACGATTTTGGATGGTTGTGAGAGAGTGATAATGTTTTTTTTATATAAATTTATTTATTTTATACTTAATAATATAATGTAATTTATTTTGGTTTAATAATATAATTTTTTTTAAATATCCTTTTAGATTTTTTTTTAATTATATTTTAGATTTTTTATATTTAAAATTTGATTTTTATTCTATATTTAATTATGTTGAGAGTTATTTTAGGGGAGTTAAAGTATGAAATGATTTTGGTGGAGTTAAAATGGTTAGAGATAATGATGGAAAATTAATAAATAGCATTAAATGTAGTACATACAGCTTTAATGATTGTTTTTTAAGTAATTAACATTAAATAGCGGTACATTAAGCTTTAAGACTTGTTTTAAGAGTTTTTTATGTCTTCTTTATAATACTAGTGTTGGGCCCGTGCATTGCACGGGAGAATAATTTTTTTGTTGGAATATTGAACCGAGTTAAAATGAAACGTAATTTCTCTGTTAACAGTTAATGAAATACAATGTGAAAAACGAATGTATTTTCACAAGTGGTTAACTTGCATATATTCTTAATCGTTTGTTGTTATGAGTTTGTGCAATAATATTGGTAATAGTATTGTATTATATTATTTAAAACTCAAACGACATGTCTCACAACATATTTATCTGACTATTGACTTCAAGACCTTATAGTATTAATCGATAAAAATAAAGATATGTATATATGTCTTATTCCCCTACTTCGAAAAATATGATTGTGCGTTTTGAAAAATATAAACAAATCCTCAATAAATAAAATAAAATATAAAAAAGTAGTTTTTCAAAGAAACAAAAATATAGTAGAATACCTTTTGTTCAGTTGCAGGTTCCGCCATTGACACCCGACCGTTCGTCTTATTCTTGTATTCGGATGATACATAGAGAAGCTATATATATTTATAGTGAATGTGAATATTTTAAAATCTTTTATTTTCATTTTCGATTTTACATTTAAATGTAAATATATTAAAAATATGGAAGAATATTTTTATATCTACATCGTTTCTATTTTATTTTCTTTACACTTGGTTAATTTGGAAAGTATTGCGGAATATTTTTATTTTAAAAAATACGATAATTTATTAGTGTATCTCGTTATTTTTTATTTTTAATTCATATCAACCTTCTTTTTTCTTCTTTTAATGCTCGTGAAAAAAAACGTGTAGATTTTATATTATCAAAAAAATACGTGTAGATTTTATATTATGCTAATATAAAATACGTATAGATTTTATAAAACAAAATAGATTTTATATTAGCAAAAAAAAATACGGAAGAAAAAAGAGTTTATATTACATCTCATTATGTAAAAAGATTTTATAAAATAAAATATGGAAAAATCATTATGAGATGTAATATAAAAAAATACGGAAGAAAAAAGATTTTATATTACATCTCATTAATATAGATTTAAATGTAAAATCTACATTTAAAATAGATTATGCTAATATAAAATCTATTTTATAAAATTCTCCACCAAAAAAACAAATAGTTATATTAATAAATGAGTATTCATTCCACAAATAGATACATTTAAAATAGATTATGCTAATATAAAATATATTTTATAAAATCTTCCACCAAAAAAACAAATAGTTATATTAATAAATGAGTATCCATTCCACAAATAGATGATTATGTGATATACTGTGCTTGGAAAGGTTGTACCAAAGTATTAAGAAATTGTAAATTAAGTAATTGGCTTTAATTAGTTGTAACTTTTGCTTAAAATGTTGTAATTAAGAGTTTTTTATACCGTTTTTATAATATAGTATAGATAATGTATGAAAAAGTAGTAGTTTGAGATCATAAATATATATGAGTTGGACCATCTATTATTATATGGTTAGTTGGATCATCTATTAGGCGAAGGATCGTGTGAGAAATTGTGGCTTAGAAGGGAATTGATCCAACTGAATTATGACTTAGAAGAGAATTGATCTGGTACATCTCGGTGCATCTTATCCCTATGCATCTCATCCTAATGTGCGTCCATTTCTCATCGAACAATAGATAATCACTTCTCACCGTTAACTCAAGTTCTCACTGGACCCCCCATCTATTATTATATGGTTGGTAGTTTTTTTTTTTTCAAAAAGTAGAAAATTCCATTGTTCATAACAATAAATCTGATTTTTATTCTGATACAAATAGAGAACTCATGCCGATGAAGTAATCAAGAGAGCCAACAAAAGATGAATGATGAAGAAGATTATCAAGGTTTTAGAATCGGTGAGAATGTGACAGAAAGATGATATGTTTATCCCCAAAAACAAAAAATTATGAATAGGTTATATAATTACAAGCTCAAAGAATAGTTCGTTGAGTACCTAAATATAAACTCACTGTATAATGGAGTCCCAATAAAAGCTAAATAAGTCAAGTAATGGATGAAAAGATTTGAATATCTTTTTCCTCATTATTTTGCTCTCAGAAAATAAGATCTCTTTTACTAAAAGTTTATGGAACATAACAGACACAATGAAGTTAACTGAATATATTTAAAAAGAGGAATTAGTTGATCAATCAAAAAACATGAAATACCTCATCTATACTATATTATAAAGCACGGATAAAAAACTCTTAAATACAAATTATTTAGTACAAGGTACCATCATTTTATGCAAGATTTTAAAATTTTCTTAATTTACAATTATCAAAGCACAAGATACATATTACTACTGCAGGCTTCTAACACCCACCAATTTTGTATATGCAAGACCTTCCTTTTATTCAGATCTTTTCATGTATCACTATTAATTAATATATTATATTACTATAAATTTGTTTTAATTATATTATTAAATATTTAATTGGTTATTTTTTCTAGATGTCATTAAAATATATAAGATAATCATAGAATTATAACAAAATACTTTTTTTATATAAAAACATTATATTATTAAGTCTAAATTAAACAAATTTATAAAAAAACCATTATCACTTTCTCAAAACAATTCAAAACCGTACTGTAAATCGACAAAAAAATAAAATGAAACATTAAAATCGTAATATATCTCGCTGCATTACGCGAGTACGCTACTAGTAACCTATAAGAACAATTAAAGCATCAAAAGGGGGAGGCTAATTGCACATTTTATTTTACTAAATGCACCAAAATGATTGCATCCATCATTATGTTTTTTTTTTGTTTTTTCGTCTTTTAGTTGTCTTTTTTCTTTTTATTATATATTTTTGTTTATATATTTTTATTATATATTTTTGTTTTGATTTGAAAATAAATAAATATTTATAAATATAAATATTACTAATTTTTTTAATTATATAATTATAAAAATAAAACATAAATATTGCGATTTAACATATAAATAGAACATAAAATAATCTATATTACATTCGATTATTCTAAAATAACATTATCCGTAGTACAATTAACACGTAAAAGTTTCATGTACTTATTTATTCGCTCTGATTACGGGGTAGCCCATCCAGCAGCACATCGATAACTGTGATGGAAAAAAAGTGATACAATTTGCGGAAACGGATATCATTCTTCCATATCTAATTTGACATAATGGTTACCATTAACGTACCCGATTGTAAAAACAACATGTTCATACCACAGTGGAGGAGTGGACCTAAGCGGCAAGTACGTCCCACTGCCGGTCATACTTATAACATGTAATATCACATTATATTTTGAAGCAATCAAGACACCTATTTCAGGCATTGTCATCCAGTGTTCAAATGGTGCACCTTGATCTGATCGAAAGAAGTTTAGAGTGTTGTAAGTAATATCCCAATGTTCACCTCCAAAAGCGTTGATGTACTCTATCTTGTATTGCTTTAACTCTTCCATCAAGTTATACCGAATTGTGGGCCATGCATCTTCATGAAGACCCATCCAGACAGCTATTGCTCGGAATCCGCAATTTCCATCACCTATCACATCATGTACCTGCTTGATGTAAGGGTGAAACAATGCTGGAAATTGAATGATGTATGGATGTGCATTATTATTTTTGAACATGAAAGAACTGTGTCTCGCTGGTTCTTGGTAGCTCGTTTTTTCCTTGTCAACAAATCTAGACGCGTTCGAACTGCTACGTCTAAGGGGTCTTTCACTTGTAAAAGACGGGTCAACATGAGTCGGAAATGAGGGATCAACATTAGTTTTTCTGAAAAGCTTATCCTTCAACGAGGGCCGTCCACGAGTAGTCTTGTTAACAACAGGTTCACGAACTGATGTTTTTGATGCACTGGCTATCTCTTTTAGCTTCCTCAGTAAACTGAACTTACCAGATCTCGATTGCTTGTTAAATTCCTCAGTAAACATTTGGACTTCAGCTTCACAACCTACGTCATCATCTTGTAAAGATTTGCACGGTGATAAATCAAGCGTCGTCCAAAATATATCAACTGAATCAATTGGGATAGGATGACCTTCGTTCAAGTATTGCATTTGTTCGTGCGCACATGGCAGCCCATAACTTGTACGTAGTAGACAACTACAATTTTCAGAAAATAAGCCAACAGATTGAGCTCGCTCATACTCTTGGAATATTATGTTTAATGCTTAATGTGAAACAAAACCACACAATTGTTGGAAGTGTGGTATGCGATGACGATGTTTCGTGACACTTTTGCTCGCTTGGATACTTGCTTTAATTTCTGTATCTTGTGACTGAATGAGTTGATTGATTTTGCTCATAAATGTCGGTAGACTTGATTGCGCTGAATCCAAGTAAGTTTTCAACTTGGAATGTTGACTCTCCACTCTGTTACTTGTCTGATTTTCATAGTGGAGAAATTTGTCAGTCCAAACAGATACAAACATTTCTTTATATAGTTTCAACCATGTGTCATTCAGATAAGCAAGAACACCTGAAAATTAGAACAATTTAACGTTTTTAGTAATTGTTAAACTTAATTGTAACATTTTACTTATAATAATATATTAAGGCGTACCTGGATAGCTTCGTAATACTGCTTCAAGTTGTGATAAATGAAACATGTATGTTTCATCTGTTGATAAAAATGAAAAATGAAAAATAGAAAAATAAAAGGTATAAAGTAAACTAACTAAATAAATATAGGGGTATAAAATGTAAATATATATTTAAAATCATTATCACCTACCTACTCCCTACGTCTTCTTCCCCACAAAAATTTACAGTGCCACGAAGGTAAAAAAAAACATTATGAAGGTAAAAAAAAGCTAAACCAAGTTAAAAAAAATCAAACCTTCACAGATAAAAGACTGTGAAGGTATATCCGAACCTTCAGAGTGAAGACGCTGTGAAGGTAAAAAAATCAAAAATTACAAATTTATAAAATAAAATAAAATCAAAAGTTACAAATTTATAAAATCAAAACACACACACACATATATATATATATATATAATAATAATAATAATAATAATAATAATAATGGGTATTAATGATTGGATCGGAAAACTATGAGTCACTATTTACACCTTTTTGGTGCAAATAGGACTCCCCCTCAAAATTGTCATATAGTCAAACAGATAGATATTAACAATCACAAATAGTCTTTACCTTTGGTACCAAATAAAAGAATCAGAGGGGAAAAAAAGCAATAGCAAAAAAGAGTTTTGTTATATAAAATTATTTTACATATTTTCTTCAATTTAATTAACTCATACATTTTTAAGCCTTTAGTATCTACAACAAAAATGGGTTTATAGGACGCTAAAAATTTCTAAGCGTCCTAAATCCTAATAGACCGTTTTATATGACTTAATATATTGGACCAAAAAAATAAAGCATCATATTTAAAGGCATTGTAATAAGTTTATAGAATGTTTTTGGGTGTCGTAACAAGTTTTTAGGACCTTTTCATAAATAAAAAAAACGTCGTATTAGCTATTTTACAGAACACTATTTGAAAAAGTGTTCTATAAAAAGATGGGTTTATAGGACATTTATCAAGAGTGTTCTATAAAATAACTAATACAACGTTTTCTATTAAAAGTGTTCTAAAGAACTTGTTAAGACGTCCAAAAGCGTCTCATAAACTTATTACAAATAGGACACTTTAGTTTTTTAGTCCTATAAATGAAGTATTAAAAAGCAGTTTATTAGTACACTTAGAAATTGGTGACGTCCTATAAACTCAATTATGTTGTAGTGAAGTTTTATCTACTAATTAGTATTTTTTTGAACTACTAATATATATCCAAGCGAACAAAAGGATTCAAGTTTTCATGGACGGAATGGTGTATCGATCATGGGTTTGATGGCTAGCTTGAATTTATCTCCTGCTTCGTTTTTGGCTTGCGGTTGGCTTTGGTGCTCGGGTATTTGAGGGTTGTATTTTGTTTGATCTTTGTTTTAGAGGTTCTTTTTGTTGTCGTTGTTGTAGTCCTATTCAGTTGTTTTCTTTGTTGGGTGCGGTTGTCCTTTTCGTTATTTGTTTTGGTTTGTTGGGTTTTTTTGGTTCTACGTCTTGCAGATCCTTTGAACTTTCTTTCGTTTCCCTTTCATTGTGTTCAATATATTTGCTTACCTTTAAAAAAATATATACTAAGATCCCGTTTGGTTTGCGGGATTGGAATGGATTTGGATTTCATTTGAAATCCTGTGTTTGGTTTGCAGGAAATGATTTCGTTGACCAGATTTGAAATCCCTTGACCATTTTAAAATACCTTACTGGATTTGAAATCCAAATCCTGATGGATTTTACTTCACCAATCGTCCCTCAACAATCCTTCTCGGAAATCACCGTCTCCTTCGATGTTCTCCGATCAATTTCCCCTTGCAACTTCCTTGTGTTCGGACTCTATCACGATTCACTCATGTGGGCTTCGTTTAACACCCGTGGGAAGACGTTGTTCCTCAAAGAAGATCTGACGTGGGTTCAGACAGTGCTGAAAGACGTGTCGGATCTTAACGTCGCCGTTGTTAAGTACCAGACGAAGCTTTCTGAAGCCGATGAGCTTATGAATACATATAGATCTGAACCCGGGGAGGACGGCGGCGATTTATTCGGCGACGGTGATGGCGAGGAATAGGAAGAAATCCGATGTGACGCATGTGTTTTTGCACGATGTTAATCAGAAGGTGGAGAAGGCTTATGCGAATGAGTTTTTGTGTGAGAAGTATTGGAAGCATGCTAGCGGACGGTTGTGGCATTTTGAGATACCGCTGGCGAGGAACGTCACAGGCGACGGCGGGTGGTTTTGCTAGGTTGACTAGTAGGAGAGGAGTGTTTTTTGGTCTTTTTTAGTAATTTATTTATCTTTTTCTTTTTTAATGTTTTACTTTTTTAAAATATCATATACCATTTACTATTTTAATAAATAAAAGTTTATAGTTTAATAGATAAATAAATGTTTCTTTTAATTTAAACAAATCGTTATAAGCATAAATACCAATAATCAAATATGTAGTTTTGAATAATTTGGAAATTTTTTGATGATTAAATATACAATTTTAGAAAAATCGATAAAGAAAAAAGTAATTTATCAATAAAAATAAATTCTTTATAAAACAAACAAATAATAACAAAAAGAAAATCTAAATCCAAATCCAAATCCAACAAACCATACAAGATTTATAAAAATCCATTCCAAATCCTATAAACCAAACATATGAAGGGATTACAAATCCTCCCAAATTCAAATCCCTCCAAATCTTCACTTAAAATCCAATCCAATCCATTCCAATCCCGCAAACCAAACGGGACTAAGGGCGCGTTTGGTTTGCGGGATTGGAATGGAATGAATTGGATTTCAATGAGGGATTTGGATTTGGAGGGATTTGGATTTAGGGGGATTTGAAATCCCTTCATGTGTTTGGTTTGTAGGATTTGGATTTGGATTGAGTTTTTTTTAATTATTTTTTTGTTTTATAAATAATTTATTTTTTTTGGTAAACGTCATATTTAGATCGATACAATTTGATGTCTGGATCAATGTTTTAAAAACCGGGTCAACCCGGTCGGTCGAACCGGTGAAGAGACCGGGTTTATGCCATTTTATGACTCGGATTGAACCGGCCGGTTCTATTAAAAAACCGGTTGAACTGGTCATAACGAACCGGTATCGAACCGGTTGACCCGGTAACAAAAGTTAAAAACGAATAGTCCAATAGGCAATACGTATTAGCGTTAAAAACCAACACTCCAATGTCTCAAGATCCATGATTAGGTTTGATCGTTATATTTCGTTTGGATGTATTTGAATTGATGAAAAACTTATGCCTATGTGTGTTTATTTAATGTTTTTGGATTGATGTAAAACTTGTTGTTATGTGTTTTTTTAATGTTTTAACTTGTGGACATCAATATTTTGGTTATATATATATATATATATATATATATATATATATATATATATATATATATATATATATATGCATGAAAATGAAAAATACAAATAAATTCTTGAAACCGGGTTGAACCATGACCCGGTTACCACACCGGTTCAATCAAAAAATCGATTTTTAAAACATTGGTCTGGATCACCCTTGAAAATCCGTCGGATTTGGATTTCAAATCCAGGCCCAAAGCCAAGGATTTCCAAATCCATCATATGAGGGATTTTAAAATGGTCAACAGATTTGAAATCCGGTCAACGAAATCCTTTCCTGCAAACCAAACGTACGATTGGAATGGATTTGAAATCCAAATCCCTCCAAATCCATTCCAATCCCGCAAACCAAACACGCCCTAAGGGTCTGTTTGGTTTGTAGGAATGGAATGGATTTGATTTCATACAAGGATTTGGAATTCTTTTGTATGTTTGGTTTGTAGGATTGGAATAGATTTGAATTCCATTATTTATAAAAAAAATCATTAAAAAAATTATGAACAATATAAAAGTAATTAAATTACCTTTTATTTAACTGATTATTAGAAAACAAGTTTTTTTTAACATATTTTTAAACATTATTATATACAAATCTTACGAAATCCCTTGAAATTCTAACCATTCCCTTGGGATTTCAAAACCCTATGTTAGAGGATTTCTTTGAAATCCTAGGATTTCAAATCTAGACAATCCTGCAAACCAAACACGGTATTGGAATGGATTTGAAATACAAATTCCCCCAAATCCATCCTGCAAACCAAAGGGAGACAATTTGGAACTGAATTGTTCTTGGGTTGATGCTCGCCTCGCTCTCTCCGAAAATGGGGTTAGGTGGGTGATTCTCAATCGAATATAAGGAACTCGGTGCAAGCATCTATTTCAAAACCAACTTATCATATGGCATCAATGACATGGCAAACATCTTCTTTAGCAATAAGAGCATCTCCAATGGAGGTTCTTACAAGAACATCTTTTTTTACACTTTTTGGTGTCACCTAATTTTCAACTCATCAATTTAAAAATTTATATAAAAATCCACTATGGTAGTTCTTATAAGAACCTCATGTCAACATCAATAGTTATTATATATTAATAAATAAATATCAAATACTTAATTTAACTACCAATAAAAATGAGGAAATTGTCATTTCACACAAATTTCATGGTAAGAACCAAGGTTCTTATTTAAGAACCTAGAGGATTTTAGGTTCTTATAAGAACTCTCCACAATACTAGTTCTTATAAACCATTGCACTTTTTACTTATAAGAACCTTCCATCGGAGATGCTCTAGATTGGATTTGGAATCAGTTTGAATAATAGGTATGATGATAGGTATGATGGACCGAACCCAAGTCTACTCCAGGCCCAAATGGACGGTTCATGTCTACTTTTTGGGAAAATGATAAATAATAAAGTCTAGCATTTAACTTGTTCATCATGATACTTGTTACTTGGGGTCCCTATTAGGTATGATTACTCTAAAAGGAATTTTTTTTTCAATCTAAAGGAATTTGGACACTAAGGCAACGTTTGTTTTTTAATAGGTTTGAAATATTAAGGGGTTGTTTGTTTTTTTAAAAAAACCTCTTAATGACTCTTAAGTCTAAATTGTTCAGACCTTTTTACACACCACCTCTTATTAATCATAACTAAAATAAGACTTCAGACTTTAGACCTCTTAAAAATCAAACGGCACCTAAGTCTCACTTTTGATTAATAAGAGGTGGTGTTGAAGTCTGAAATCAGAACAATAAGACTGTTTGTTTTTGTAACGTCTTGAGGCGTTTTGAGAGAAAGGTAATCATATGAAATGAGGTGGCAATAAAAGCTTTTAAAAAGTTAGGTCACCACTTCTTATTTCATATGTATTTAAGAGTTAAGAGATTCATAAAACTTAAAAAAAAAACAATCTGAATGTAAAAATGTTTGATCAATTCAGACTTAAGAGTTATTAAGAAGTTTTTAAAAAAAATAAAATAAACAACCCCTAAATTGTTTTGACACTTTGAACAACTCCTAAAAAAGCGTTTAACAATGAAAAAGCAACTTGTAATATTATTATTATGGTAAATCGACTCTTATGTTCAATGAAAGGAAAAACGAATTATATATCTATACTACTATATAAAAATTCTAAAACGGTTATCGTATTAACACAAATAATCGTATATGAACAAAAATGCAATGAAAAAACACGTTTCTTTTTTTACAAATTATACCATTATAATCATCTCGTCAATACCTTCAAAACGAGCCCAATATTGAATATTTTTTTAATTTAACCGTACTATTAAATATAATGAATATCTACGAATTACTTTGTTTTTTATCCTTACATTTTATTTTTTTCCACCGTTAGCACATTAAAAATACATAATCGTAAAATACGTTTCATTTTTTCTATAAATTATATCATTATAATTTTTTTCGTCAATATTTGTAATATAAACTAATTATTGAATATCTTTATGGGTTTAGGGTTTCATAAGTTGTGATTCTTAGGTTGTAACAACCCAACCTTAGATACAACAAGAAATCAACTCAAACTTAAATAATAAAGCCAAACTACTCAAATCTACATCTAAAATACAAGGTTTGCGGAAAGACAACATAGTACACAACTGAGAATACACCGCCTCAAAAGAATCTACAATTGAGGTCCTCTAAATCAGTTCCAGCTCGCAACAACTCTCCAAAACTCAACCGCTCTTTCTTAAGTCACTCTTTACCTGAAAAAGGTTTTAGATTTGAAAAGAGCGAGGGTTAGACCGTAAGGTCTAGTGAGTCCCCTCTTATAACAATATTTAACTTATCAAACAAACAAGCAATAATTTATCATAACATAACCATTTTCAGCTTCGAGGAAAAATCTTTAACCTTTAATAAACTACTCCGCTCACACTACCGCCACCCTAAGGTGACGGCGTGTCTGTGACTCACACTGCCATAGATGGGACACACCCCCCATATAGCATAAACGGGACACACCCCCCGGTATGATCACAGACGGGCCACACCCCCCGACTTTGAGCCTTCTCACTAGGGACCATGTATGCATACATTTCCACTTGGACAATAATAATAATAATAATCATCTTTAGCATTTAATTAAATCTCGCAAGTAAGTACTAAAGCAACATCATATCAAAGTTTGCGTATAACTTCCATAAGACTCATGCCATCATAAAAATCAAAGTTTAAAATAAACTTTCGCATGTCATCGCATATGAATCACAGTTTAAGACAATTTAACTTTACTTGCTTGCACTATCAAAAGGTTTAGTTAGAGAAACTCACCTGATCCTTGCGAAGCTTCCCTTCTATCTTCTTAATACCGACCCTAAAATCACGATAGGAGAAAACATACTTAAAAGTCAATACTCACAGCTCTAAACTGGTCTGGACTGAACTGCATTACCCGACCTGACCGAGACATGCCCGACCGTTGCTCGACTACGACCTCGCCCCGCCCCAAGCTGACCCGAGCGGCGCACGTGTCGTGCCCCACGCGGTGCCCAAGCCGCGCTCCGAGCGGCACCCTTGTCGCGTCTCAAGCGGCGCCCATGCCGCATCCCGAGCGGCGCCCACGACCGGGGCCTAGGCAGCGACCGGTGCCGACTCGACCGGTACTCCAGGCAGCGACCGGTGTCTTCCCAAGGCACGGACCGGGATTCCCATGTGCCGACCGGGGTTTCCCCAAACGTGCGACCGATGTCAACGACCGGGGTCATCGACCGGGAACATCGACCAGTGTCCCCAACTGGCAGAACGCCCAAAGGCGATTCTGGGATATCGAACCCCTCCCTTTACTTTGATTCTAATCTCACGAAAACCACAACAGCATCTATCCCCAACTCTGATATATATATATATATATATATATATATATATATATATATATATATATATACATTACTTAATCTCAAACATAATCAATACTATAAGACCAAAAGAGATAAAGATTCAAGGAATTCTCAGACTCATAAACCTCCCAAATCCCCAAACTTACAAACAACCCATTCTAGAATTTGAATCAAAGGATAATCTAGAAGAGAGTTTTAGATTTGAATCTTACCTTAGAATGGATTGCACACCTTCAAGCTCTTTGATTCTCTCCTCTTCTCCAAATCGCCTCTAGCCTCCTTCCTTTCCGTTTCCTTCGGCCGACCCCAAATCAAGCCCAAAACCCTATTCTAATATGCAAATACAAAATTTACACTTAACCCCCTTCAAGAGTTAAGATTTGCTCTATTTCCACCCAACTTAAAGTTTTATTAACTTTGGACCGGTTATTACAATATCCTCCCCTCAAAAGAATTCCGTCCTCGGAATTCCTTCGTCGAACAAACTGGGGTATTGGTTCCTCATAACTGATTCCAACTCCCCAAGTCACTACTTGACCTTCGTGGAATTTCCACTGAACCTTACCAATAGGTTTCTTTGATTCTCAGATTCTTCACTTTACAATCTAAAATGACCACATGATTCTTGACATAACATAGCTTATCTTCTTCTCTACACGACATCCTCTAAAGGTATAACGACGACACTTTCTACTAATACTTCTTCAGATTTGATATATGGAAAACGAAATTCACTCCTCGCAGATCAATAGGTAGATTCCATCTATACTCTATCTCCCCAAAGCGATTCACGATAGCAACGACCCAACATATTTAGGTCTTAACGTCCATATCTTTCTGAATCGAGTCACACTCTTCCGATGAGAGATTAGCAACTTTACGATTTGTCACCGTTCTAGACTAACGACTCATAAGTTCCAATCTAACCAAGATAATACTATTCGGTTAACCATGCCATTCTGATTAATACCTAGTCACTCGTAACAATCGGATTTACCCCTCGACTACAACAACTTCTATAACCGATAAAATTTTTACCGAAGTCAACACCATGGTAACATGCATCACTGAAAACACAATTACTCCCCTCCCAACATAACACATCATCAACTATAGACATCTCTTACATCTCACAGTCACAAGTTTCTTCATCATGCAACTTGCATTTGCCAACACCTACTCTTAGTACACATAAATCCAAGCATAAACACCTTCATCTTCGACCCACAATGATCTCAACTCATCGACATTATCCAATTCTTACACGCGGAATAAATATATATATATATCACTCCAACGTCATATTTTTTTCAATTTTTTTTTCTTACATTTAGGTAGAAGCTTCCATAAATCAAAACCTTCGCAATCTACCGGTTCCAACTGACCAAAAATTCGGCGCATACCTCCCTTTCTCAATGCATCCACAATCACTTAACCAGCAGCGTAATAAAACCCAGCCTCACCCGCTCATTTTAGAGTAGACAATCTCATACAACTATTCCAAATAGTTTAACACTGGACAACTGTCTCACATGAAATTCACTTTTTCCTTGCATCACCCAACACTGGCATTATTGTCCTTTGTTCCGAACACTATATCCAATCACCCCTACCTTCCTCCTTGAAGACTTCAAACTCACTTCTAACGGTCGTCTCACTTCCAACTTCTCTCTCTCATACTCACGCTAAGGATTTATAAACTTATTAACAGCAGAAACTAGAAACATACTTCCGCATTTTGAGTCACTTGCCAACTTCTTACTCTCTCAGATTTCCCACCTTTCCGACATAATATCTTCGCTCTCTTCTCGCTGCAGGAAAACACAACTCACTCAACACTGCTTACTCTAATACTCGATGGTTTCCACACATGCCCACTCCCAAATCTTCCAAAACGTCACCCACTACTCAAAAGCGCCGCATAAATCTCGCTCGCCCAAACAGGGTTACCCAACCTGCTAGAATCCCTTAAATCCCAAAGAATACTTAACATGCCCACAGATTTTCTATTTACCACACCACCCCTTGAATTAAGCAGTTTGGCACTTTCAACAATTATTCTAGGGATATAAGATACTTCGCCCAAAACTTTCCGGAACTCAGAACATACAGTTCCTCTCTTTGATAACCGCCAACCATCATTTGTAAATTATTCTTAACTTAGCAATACCCAATAACCAGACATTCATACATCCCCAACCCCATACTTACCACTTACAAAACACTCTCCATCGATCTTCAGATGAGGACGCTTCTCCTATAACAATAACGACAACCTTATACATATCCTCAAGGAAACTCCTTACTCCTTTAATGATTTGCACCCCCAAATATGTTATAAGGACATCACTAACCCATGGTTACAACCATCACTCTACTACTTCATCTCGGAACAACTGCAAATCTTTACGACCACTTGTCACACATACCAATACCGACATTTTCTCGCTGGCCATAACATTAAAATTTGACTTCGAGGCATTCCATGACCTTGTCTTTCCCGAACCTGAATAAAACGCAAAACTATGATCCTCCAACCCCAACAAGATATTGCTTTTTGTCTGCTCATCTTGACCTGCTGGAATCAAACTCCAGTAACCTGAAAGATTAAGCATACTACTTCTAAGACTTAAATGCGCAAAGCACAATCCCTCCCAATTGTGCTATACTTGAACTTCACTCCCACATGACCATCAAAGTCTCATCGGTAAGGAACCACCTGACCGAACTAAAGATATTCCGTTTTTTTTTGTAAGATCCGCACAATGTTATCCAACTTCGCATTAGATACACACCTTTTCTGAATAACTATTCACTTCCTCACAAAACTCCTCAAAACTATCCATAACTACTTCCTCATTTCTATCATTCCGTCATTCACCACGAGAATGATTTCTGACTTCCACAGAAACAGTCGATGATGAGATATTATCACTATGTCTCCAACCACCAAGGATCCCCCACTGAAATCTACCTCCTCCACTGCGGCAGTTAACTGCTAAATTATCTTTACTACTTCAGACTCTGCTCCCGACACAACCACTTGCCGACATTCACATCCCCACTTTCGGAACCAGCGGTATACCACTATAATACCATCATCCTTAACCTCATATGCCAGTGCATCGTTAAACACATCCGCTACTCACCACCCTTACTTATAAGGATACCAACATCAAGTACCTTTTACCCTCTGATCGAGCGACACACTTCCATTCTCACAACTTTCATCATTCCTAGTCGCAACCTTCTCTACGACCTAGAGAGTTCATAGCCTTCATGCATGACACACAATATATAAAGTATTTAAACTCTTAACACATTTGGAAAACTAAAATATATCTACATTTTAAAACAAACGTGAATGTACACAACACAACTCTGATTTAGCTATGCACAACGATTTCAAGAATCGTTCAACCTCAACTTTACGACAGTTCCTCTTCATCACACCCCACATCGGTGTTGACACAATTGAAATCATTTCCGATGAACTTTACCCACACGGTGTATAAACTACTACAGAATTGCTTACACTAAGTGTGTCATACAACTCTCTTCATTATTAATATAACAACCCAAGTCTGTACCAATCTCGCTTATAAAATCACGCGATCAAATGTTGTTTTGATTTTTATAACAAAAGTTAACTCATTTACAAAAGACATATAATAATTCACCCACACAAAATCGAAATTTATCACTCAACGCCACAAACTTGTCTTTTCAATCCAAACACTCCTTTGTACGCGTTGACACGTTTTCAAAGCAAATACTTCGTAAGACACACACTCGCTAAAACATCTGATATAAATGACATGAAAAACTAAGGAAATTTGCTTGACACACAATGCATGAGACTCAATGACATTGAAGGCTATTTACTCTAACCAGGTCAACTGCTTGTGCTCACCACCGCTCATCTCAGACTTTCTACTTCCGACCAACCCATCATGATCCTCACAATACCACTACTACCCGCACCAATGCTTCCCAGCATCCTCGAATGACCAAGTGCCAGTTACAATCGCAGCTAAAATTTCACAAAATGCGCATCCTCACCTTTACCCTCAACAACTTACCAACCATGCCTTGATTCTATTGACCCTTACTAACTACCTATCATCAGTCAACACTGATATCATCTCTCAACCACCATTCAATTAACTACAACTTTAGAAATCTCATCTCTATTCTTCGATTCTTGGGCTAACACTTTCCTGCTCCTCACTAATCAACATACCACTCTACCAGACCGAAGACTCCCTTGGAACAAAAGTCCACCTCCTAACATCATTCTCCTCCTTATGGACTCAGGAGGTCCTTTCTCAACGAAAATATCTACATCCCGCACGATATGCATCCTAAACGGTATTAACTTTACTACCAAAACGAACTTCCGCCACACGCTAGACCTACATCATCAATCTATGGATAGAACTCTCAACCTTGAACCACACTCAACAATCGCAAATGAGTATGCCCATGCACCTGTAAATTCATAATGGCATTGGTCAGATGCGATTCTGAATTTACCTTACATGAGGGTACTCACTATTGCTATCACGCCTAACAATGACCAAGGTCTTTCTTACAGGCTTCCTATATCTCAGTTGTGTCCATCTACTCCACAGTTTAAGTTTAGGTCCATCCGGTCACCTAAATCCCTTAAACTATGGCTATGATACCAACTGTAACAACCCAACCTTAGATACAACAAGAAAGCAACTCAAACTTAAATAATAAAGCCAAACTACTCAAATCTACATCTAAAATACAAGGTTTGCGGAAAGACAAGATAGTACACAACTGAGAATACACCGCCTCAAAAGAATCTACAATGGAGGTCCTCTAAATCAGCTCCAGCTCGCAACAACTCTCCAAAACTCAACCGCTCGTTCTTAAGTCACTCTATACCTGAAAAAGGTTTTAGATTTGAAAAGAGCGAGGGTTAGACCGTAAGGTCTAGTGAGTCCCCTCTTATAACAATATTTAACTTATCAAACAAACAAGCAATAATTTATCATAACATAACCATTTTCAGCTTCGAGGAAAAATCTTTAACCTTTAATAAACTACTCCGCTCACACTACCGCCACCCTAAGGTGACAACGTGTCTTTAACCTTTACTTGCTTGCGCTATCAAAAGGTTTAGTTAGAGAAACTCACCTGATCCTTGCGAAGCTTCCCTTCTATCTTCTTAATACTGGCCCTAAAATCACGATAGGAGAAAACATACTTAAAAGTCAACACTCACAGCTCTAAACTGGTCTGGACTGAACTGCACTACCTGACCTGACCGAGACCTGCCCGACCGTTGCTCGACTACGACCTCGCCCCGCCCCAAGCTGACCCGAGCGGCGCACGAGCCGCGCTCCGAGCGGCGCCCTTGCCGCGTCTTGAGCGGCGCCCATGCCGCATCGCGAGCGGCGCCCACTACCGGGGCCTAGGCAGCGACCGGTGGCGACTCGACCGGTACTCCAGGCAGCGACCGGTGTCTTCCCAAGGCACGGACCGGGATTCCCATGTGCCGACCGGGGTTTCCCCAAACGTGCGACCGATGTCAACGACCGGGGTCATCGACCGGGAACATCGACCAGTGTCCCCAACTGGCAGAACGCCCAAAGGCGATTCTGGGATATCGAACCCCTCCCTTTACTTTGATTCTAATCTCACGAAAACCACAACAACATCTATCCCCAACTCTGATATATATATATATATATATATATATACATTACTTAATCTCAAACATAATCAATACTATAAGACCAAAAGAGATAAAGATTCAAGGAATTCTCAGACTCATAAACCTCCCAAATCCCCAAACTTACAAACAACCCATTCTAGAATTTGAATCAAAGGATAATCTAGAAGAAAGTTTTAGATTTGAATCTTACCTTAGAATCGATTGCACACCTTCAAGCTCTTTGATTCTCTCCTCTTCTCCAAATCGCCTCTAGCCTCCTTCCTTTCCGTTTCCTTCAGCCGACCCCAAATCAAGCCCAAAACCATATTCTAATATCCAAATACAAAATTTACACTTAACCCCCTTCAAGAGTTAAGATTTGCTCTATTTCCACCCAACTTAAAGTTTTATTAACTTTGGACCGGTTATTACATAGGTCATGGTTGATTGTTGATGACATGTCTATAAGAAAGTAGCATTAATTATTCGTTGTTTACTTACATTCCGCTCCATCGCGCGGGTATATGCCTAGTATATATATATATATATATATATATATATATATATATATATATAGAGAGAGAGAGAGAGAGAGAGAGAGAGAGAGAGAGAAAAGTTCAAATGAAAACTTATTTTTCATTGTGCACGTGATTACAAATCTCAGTCACTCGATCTATTTTGATCCAACAACTCATATTAAATAGAGTTTTTAAATTTAAAATGCTTAGGGGTAAAAATAGAAGAAAATGTAAACACACGCCTACCATATTTGACTTTTTATTTTCTTTTTTAATCAAAAACTTTTTACCCAATTAAAGTTTAAAATAAATTATCTTAAAAATTACTAATATTTTAATCAAACAAATTACATCAAAAAAACGAGAATTTCGTGCTCTTCGATATGACATCCATCTCGATATAGTTTTTTTTTTGTCATTTTAACCGTTTTTTACGTGAAATGCTATATATGTGTTATATTCATTATGAATATTTATGTAAACATCCACACTTTACAACATTTACACTTTTAGACCTTCTTTTTAATCTTGAATACAATATAAATCTAATAGGTTTTATCACATATGATAATTTGTCAATGATCGTATCAATCATATGGGATTATGTATATTTACATTTACAGATCTTATTGTGACGCAAATCTTATCACATTTGATAATATGTCATTTATATGCATATTATCCGCATTTGATAATACGCAACTTATATATACTCACACGCAAATTATCACATGTGACATGTACAAAAGTTTACGGAGTGAAGCATATGTGATACGTAACAGATCATATGTTAAACATAACTAATAGCATGTAATTCAAAACGTGGACCTAAAAAATAGAGAAAAAGATAATGGATTGATTTTGAATATCACATATGATATTTGACAAAAAGTTGTGAAATAAATCTTCTCAAAACTGTATCTATAATGTAGTGAAAAAAGTCATATAAACTTAAAAAAATTATGAATTAATTAAAATTAAAAAATAAACATATTTAAAAGATATAATGAGATCTTTAAAGGATTCAAATATTGTTATTGTTACAATTATATCCTTAATCCAAGTTAAAATGATAATGTCCTAAACTCTAAAATTACTTTTCATTTTTTTTATTTATTGTATTTTCAATGGATTATGTGGTTTAAATTTTTTTTCGCCTTCTTACAAATTTACCATCTTTTCGTTTGAATTTGCCCACATATATATATATATATATATATATATATATATATATATATATATATATATATAGTGGAAGGATATTTTGCAACCCTGAAAAAGGTTGCAACCCACATCTTAACCGTTGGATTCATGATCGACGGTTATATTTTTCTGTTTTTTTAATTAAAAATATTGGGTCCCATATCTATTGTAACCGCCGATCATGAATCCGACGGTTAAGATGTGGGTTGCAAGGTTTGCAACATTTTTAAGGGTTGCAAATAAAACAACCCCTATATATATACACGAATGATCGTGTGAGAAGCTAAGGTTAATGTGAGAAGAGTGAGAAGTGGATCTAAACCGTTGATCACTTTTAATATCATGCCCTCCCATGAATCGTGAGAATTGGTCTGTTGCATATTGGTGCATCTCATTCTAATGTGCATCATTTTCTCATCCAACGGTTGATAACCATTTCTCATATTAACCTCAACTTATCACCAGAACCAACCATATATCCATATATATATATATATATATATATATATATATATATATGGGGGGGTTGGGTTCCGGTGAGAATCAACACTAATGCGGTGCACCAAGATGCACCAAATCAATTTAGGTGATAAGCGCAATTCATGGTGTAGGATGAGATTAAAAGTGATTAAGAATTCATATCTCTTCTTACACTTCACCTTAACTCATATTCTCACCCGATCCTTCCCCCCTCTCTCTCTCTCTATATATATATCTATATATATATATATATATTTGAAAAATATGATTGTTGGTGATTACATATGTGGATGATTCTAGCTACATGATCGAAAAGTGAAGGTTGGAAGGGAGTTAGGTTGTCTGTAACTTACCTTACTTTGTACAATATATACTTAGGTTGTTGGTGATGTTATTTATGGTTGTAGTTTGCGTTTGACATTTGAATAGTCTTAATTAAAGTAGGATTAGTTTAACGTCAATTTTATGGTCATATGTCATATATATATATATATATATATATATATATATATATATATATATATAAGATTAATTTGTTCATCTGATTTAGGTCCTACTGCTACTACTACCCGTGTGTTAGGTTGATGGATTAATTTAAATTCAATGGACCCTCTCACCCTCATGCTCTACCTTTGACTTTTGACTTTTTTTATATGTGCCACCGGCTATTCAGGCGATTGGAATGTTTCATGCATTCACATAAAAATCTCTTTTCTTTTAGGTGACGTTTGGTTCGCAAATTCTGAAGTAATCTAATGAAATTTGAATGTTGAATTCTATTGACCAAATTCCATTCACTTGTTTGGTTTGTTCTTTTTCATGGAAGAAATCTCTAAATTCCATCAAATTCCATAAATGAACGAATTTAACATTCCTAGCAGCTACAAGGTATTTTGATGGAATAAATTTTTTTTTCTTTCATAATACCACATATGCCTTTAATCCAATATAACTTAATCACATCAAATATAAACAACATCTCCATCGGGTTTTTCTCTAAACCACCGTCGACCACCGCCGATCTAAACCAACACCGACCACCGTCGACCTGAACCACCGTTGATCAACCATCGCCGACCTAAACCATCGCCAACCTGAATCACCGCCAATCTGAACCACCACCAACCACCGCCGATCTGAACTACCGCCAACCACCACCACCAACTTGAACCATCGCCGATCACCGCTGACCTGAACCACCGCCAACCACCGTCGATCTGAACCACCGCCAACCCGAACCTCCGCCGATCTAAACCATCACCGACCACCACCGATCTGAACCACCGTCGACCACCGCCGATCTGAACCACCGATCGGAACCACCGTTACAAATAAAGTATTTTTAATGGCTATTTATTAAAGCATTTTTTATTTAAAAAAATTAAAATTATCAAAAAGAGTATTTTGGTCATTTATCAACATTTCATTCCAATTCCAAAGCTACATTATGTGAACCAAACAGACAGATTCCAATTCTGTCAATCAAACATGTGGTCAAACCTGACAACATTTCATTCCAATTCCTTTTAAAGTCAAATTCATTTGACAAATTCCATTTCATCAAAAAACATTATGCGAACCAAACACCACCTTAAATTTTCTTGTTTCAGCCTCTCCATTAATTATAATCTTGTGAATAAATATTCATTGGAAGGAAATCGAAATACTAAATAAATAAAATAATTATATGTATTCATGTAATATGTGAGCCAACGATGAAACAAGAAAACTTGGGATAATAGATTTTTATTCCATACATCCATACTTGTTTGTTATGCATCAAGTGTTGTAGCTCAGTTGGTTAAGGGGCGAGGAGATGTTTGCTCCAATAGGCCGTTGGTTTTGGGTTCGATCCCAGGCCCCCTCGCAATCGCCTTGTCGCTGAGTGAGTCAGGTATGCCCCTCACATTGGGAATTGGCAGCCTGTGTGGGCCGGTTTGCGTGTCCAGGAAATAAACGTTTTGCTCCAATCAAGTGTTGTACCTTATTTTTGAATAAAAATCATTTGTCTATAAATTTCATATCTCCTCTTTATTCCATCAATGATTTTTTTGCATATCATTACTTTATTTCATATATATTTATGTAAGAGTAAACTACTTTTTTTCGTGTTTGTGGTTTGTTGGAAATTGTCATTTCGTCCATGTGCTTACGAAATTATTGTCTTTATCCCTTTGGTATTCAATTTATTGTTGTTTCGTCTCTTATACTTAGTGGTAAACCACCTATATGAGACTCAGAGTTAGTCTCATAGACTATAAAACAACAATGAATTGCAAACCATATGTACTAAAACAATAATGAATTTTAAACTACGGGGATGAAAACCATAGTTTTGAAAGCATAAGAATGAACCACGAGAATGAAAATTATTGTGTACTCCTTAATAAAATAACGTTGTATCTACAAATCATGTCTAGCTCAGTTGGTTTCCCCAAGGACGGTAACATCCTGGGAGGGGTTGTAGATGATATCCCAATCTACCCGGGTTCGAATCCAAGGGGAGTCATTCTGAGGGCATGAGGAGTACCCAGTCCTTGGGCCGGTCCAGTCGTTGACTGGGCTCCCCTCCCCAGCCCAGTCTTAAGACTGTGGTTGGGCTCTAGGTTCAGCGTAAGTTGGGCCGAGACAGCGGCGGATTAGTGGGCTGCCCGTGGATGTCCGATACCGCCGGGGAGGTGTGCGTGCGTGTGTGCGTGTGTTCGTAGTAGTCGTTCGTTGGTTCGATGCCGCTATGCCTTCCAAAAAAAAAATAACGTTGTATCTTAAAATGACTTGGTGAAAACGTAGGAGATATGAAATTTAGATTTTTTAATTCCTTGTTTATGTACTTTTATATAATATCGAAGAACCATGACATGATATAATATCCATTCCTTTTAATAGAAAAAAAAAATATTACAGTTTATAGAATTAAAAGTTTTGGACTAATTTTATTTGGTTGACCAACAATTTAACGTGACATAAGTAATTATAGGTGCCGTTTTCATAATAATTTTTTTGGGAAAAGTCCAATAAAACCTAATGAACTTTAGTGTTTAGAGTGATTAAGTTCTTGAACAATTTTTTGGAACAAATAAGTCCTTGAACATTTCAAAACTTGTTAAATAAATTCTTGGACTTATAGAAACCTGTTAAATACATCCTTATTACTTACAAATCTAACTTGCAACCTATATAGTAAAACTATAATTAAAAAAAATGTCATCTTCTTTATCCACCTACAAATAAAAATGGAAAAATTAACTATAATAATCCCATCAACATTCATTTTTTATTTATTTTTCATAGCTTATTCCTAAATTAGTCAAATTTACGCATATTTTTTTTTGCGTAAGGATTTTTTTGCCAAAAAAAAGAAAAGAAAAGATAAAAGCATCCTTAGGTAGAAAATTTTATGTGTAAAAATTTACTTTTTGCATAAAGTTTTAGAAAATTTATACTTTGCATACTTATAATTAGTTATTTAATTTATTTTATATTCATTAATTTTTCATTTTACATATTTATTATATTAACACTATATTAATTAAAATATATCTAAAGATATGTTTTTTTTACAAATTACACTATTATAACGTCTTGTCAATACGTTCAAAATGACCACAATATTAAATATTTTTTTTATTTAATCTTATATTATTAAATATCATAAATATGTACGAATTATTTTTAATACTTACACTTTATACCTATATAATTACATATTAATCTTATATTATAAAAAAAATAACCTTAATAGATAGAAAGTGCAAGTATTAAAAATAATTCGTACGTATTTATAATATTTAATAATATAAGATTAAATAAAAAAAATATTCAATATTGAGCTCATTTTGAACGTATTGACCAAACGTTATAATAGTGTAATTTGTAAAAAAAACATATTTTTTGATATATTTTAATTAATATACAATTATGTGTGTTAATATAATAAAGATGTAAAATGAAAAATGAAAAAATAATGAATATAAAATAAATTAAATAACTAATTACAAGTATGCAAAATGTAAATTTTTCTAAAACTTTACGCAAAAAGTAAATTTTTACACATAAACCTAAGGATTTTTTTTTCTTTTTTTCTTTTTTGGGCAAAAAAATCCTTAAGCAAAAAATAATTATACCTAAATTTGACTAATTTAGGAAGAAGTTTTGAAAAATAAATAAAAAAATGATTTTGGTTGATGGGATTATTTTAGTTAATTTTTCTATTTTTATTTGTAGGTGGATAAAGTAGATGACAATTTTTTTTAATTATAGTTTACTTGCTATATAAGTTGCAAGTTAGATTTGTAGGTAATAAAGATGTATTTAACAGTTTTCCAAAAGTCCAATGATTTATTTAACAAGTTTTGAAATGTCCAAGGACTTATTTGTTCCAAAAAATTGTCTAATAACTTAATCACTCCAAACACTAAAAGTCAATTGGGTTTTATTGGACTTTTCCCTAATTTTTATATTTTACTTCATTGGTTAATATTAGGCAAAAAGTTGATATCGACAACCCTGACCGGCCCCATACCTGATCCTGCCTACTCAGGCATCCGTATGAGGGGGCATTTTGAGGCTCACTCAGTGGTTGTGGCTAGCGGGGCGGCCTGGGCTCGAACCCAGGACCTGTTAGTTTTTGGGCAAGTCTCCCCGCCCCATTGCCAACTGAGCTACACGCCATAGGCACTTCATTGGTTAATATTAATTAGAGTAAACTTTAATTTTGGTCCTTGACGTTTATTGAAAAGTTTGAAAGTCTAGAAATCATGGAAAGGTCTAGAAAATAAGCAAAATAAAGCTACAAATATGATTTTTTTAGACTTATCAAAGTTCACGTCCCACTTTCAGACTTTTCACTAAACCTTTAGGACTAGAACTGAAGTTTACTCTATTAATTATTCAAAAGTATAATTTACTTCGAGATTTTGATATGGTTACAATGAGTCATCATTAAATACGTTATGAAATGAAAATAATCATATTTATAGAAGTTATATGCGCTACAACTAGCAGCCCCTTACTAGTAAAGGAAAAGGCTTGCATGCAAAGGCTGATGAAAAGCCAGCAACTTGTTAGACTAGGTTTTGGCTTGCCCTTTTCTTCTTATTAAGAAGATAGGTTTGGAAGTGTATACAAGGGGTTGCTTGCTGCTCACCCCTATCTCTAATGGGGCGCACACTCGTTCTCATTGAACGACGAAGCCGGGAGCGGAAGGAGGGACTCAAACCATCAACCTCAGCCTTGGCAATGCTATGCTCTACCAATTAAGCTATTTTCGCCAGCTAGAGTAATGGCGAAGCACTACTGAGCAATTTACATATCACTTGATACGGATGACTTCTGTTTTTCCACCGAACCACAGTCTTGACCTTCGACCGAAATACGAACACGATCAGGTAGGCGGCTATGGGAGCGGCAAGCCTACGCCTTTATTGTCATAACATTTTCATTTCAGTTGTTTATATTTTACATTTTTCTAACTATAAAACCAAATTTTAGCTACTTAATTTTAAAAAATATTCATCAAAAAAAATTAATGCTTTTCAAAAAAATAATAATAATAATAATAAATAAATAAATAAATTTTACTCGATAACTAATGGTATTTTTAAAATTTGATATGCTTATCAAAATCGAACCGATTTCTGAATAATTTTTTTTCCAAACGTTTTAAAAGAAAATTAAGGTTTTCTAAAACTTCAAACATTTCATAAAAGTTATTCATGTATTTCATAAACGAAAGTAATCGCATTGCATTGAAAGATTTTGTCAAAACGGGTGTAAATAGCCCTAAAGGTTCGCAGAGATTTAAGTAATCCACGTGATTCCCCTCCTTACCTGGAAATCCAAAAATGTTTTTGCGATTTATTTTTGAATATTGAGATACTAAGATAACATTTTCAACAAAAGAAATGTTTGAAATACAATCTTATATTGGCATGATAATGAAATTTCATGTGCATCATATTTTTTTCTCATAAAATAAGAATACCTTATCTCTTGTTTATGCAGATGGCTGAACCAACTCGCCCCAAATTTGATATCCTGGATTCAGAAGGACTTGAATACCACAGATGGGTATCCGATGTAGAAACCACCTTCATTGGCAAGGACTATAGCTACACAATCAACCCCCTACTGACCCTAAAAACAAACCGTCAGAAAATGTACAAGCAAATGCCTTAATGTTCTTGAGACGACACATCGATCCCAACCTTCGATGGGAGTACCTTCAACTGAAAACCCCCAAAGAACTGTTGGACGCACTGAAAGGAAGATTCGGGAATATTCATGACTCTTTACTTCCTGAACTAATTGTACAGTGGAATGAAATCCGCTTACTCGATTACAAAAAGGTAAATGATTTCAACAAAGATATGTTGCGTCTCAAAGCACGTTTGTGGAAACGAACTCACAGAAGATGACATGATTCAAAAAACACTTTCCACTTTCCCTACATCATCAATCATACTAATGAATCAGTATTGATTGGAGTATGATAGTAAAAGAATCACAACCTTTAACAAACTTATCAACCTACTGCAAGTGGCTGAAAGACACAATGAGGTTCTTTTGAATAACAACGCTAGGCCTGTCGGGACAAAGAAAATTCCTGAATCCAATCATGCAAGCGTTATAGGTGGAAAAAACAACAAAGGACGAGGAACTAAACATACTGAATCACACGCACGTGGAAACTATTCATCACGTGGACGTGGTCGTGGACAGGGTCATATGCAGGGCCATGGACGTGGTCGTGGATAGGGGCATGGCAATAGTCGTGGTGGATTTTTCAATTCATGGCACATAGATGCAACTGCTGGACCAAGTAATCAAAGACAATATAAAGGAAAAGCACCAATGGTCGATCCTGCCAAAAGAGCAAGAGAAGAAAATGAACCTTGCTATAGATGTGGCATCATTGGGCACTAGTATAAGAATTGTCGTGCAAGCAACAACATAACAGCCACCTACAAGAGATATAGGGAATCCAAAGAAAAGGAATCTCACTACCTTGAAGAAACAAGTGATCACCCAGAAGCCAACTTAACAGTTGCAGATTTCACCAATAACAAAAGCAATAATCCATCGCTTGAGCTCCCAGATTTTGAATAATTTTCCCACCTTTATTTCATTCATAGTTTGAGACACTATTTGTTAATTTTTTTAGCGAACTTAATTTATTGTTTGAATTGATGATTAAATAAATTTTATTTTGTGTCTATCTAAACCATTGATGTAAAGAAATACGTTAAAGCAATTAAATATTTTACGTTCCTTGTAGGAATGTATCGAGGAGAACTGGAGTGCTTAGTTGACTGTGGGACTACCCACACAATACTAAGAAACAGATTACTATTCACTAAAATAAGTGATTATAAATCCTCAATGACCATAATGATTGGATCATCCAACTTAATACTTGGTCGAGGAATTGCCATTTTCTTGTTGCCTAACGGCACTAAAATGACAATCACAGAAACACTCTATACCCCTAAAGCTAAACGAACCTTGTTAAGTTTCAAAGATATACGCTCCAACGGCTATCATATTGAAACACACAGTGAGAATGGAAATGAATACATGTACATTACCTCTAATGAATACGGAAGGAAACGTATTTTAGAGAAATTAATATATCAAAATAGTGGGTTATATCTTACCACAATTCAGGTTATTGAATCATATTATGTCATCAATAATGGAATTTGGAATAGTGACATATACAAGCTTTGGCATGACCACCTAGGACACCCTGGCCGTGATATGATGATACGTGTGTTGAAAAACACACATGGACACCCTTTCTTTAGAATGAAAGGTAAGACAAAGCAATTACCTGAATCTACCAAATTGCAAACGTTGACTTCTGAAGCACAAGAAACAACAACATCATCACAATATGCCTCATTGAATACCCCTAAATTTTGCAAAGCCTGTTCCTTAGCTAAAACAAGATCGAGACCATCCTATGCTAAAGACACAAAGAAAAACATTTCATTCTTACAACGTATACAGGGTGATATTTGTGGACCTATACATCCAGAATGCGGGCCATTCAAGTATTTTATGGTTCTGGTTGATGCTTCGACACGATGGACGCATGTCGCACTATTGTCCACACGAAACGCTGCATTTGCAAAACTCCTAGCACAAATTATACGTTTGAGGGCTCACCACCCTGATAATCCTATCAAGTCTATATGACTTGATAATGCTGGAGAATTTACATCACAAGCATTTGATGATTATTGCATGTCTATTGGGATCGATGTAGAGCATCCTGTACCCCATGTGCATACACAAAATGGTCTCGCAAAAGCTACCATCAAAAGGATACAGATGATAGTCAGGGCATTGGTTATGCGCACCAATTTACCCACTTCTGCCTGGGGTTATGCAATATTACATGCAACTTTACTTATTCGCTTTAGACCCACTACTAGCCAACCATTTTCTGCGTACCAGTTGGTAACTGGATACGATCCTGATATTTCACATTTACGCATATTTGGTTGTGCAGTATATGTGCCAATTGTGCCCCCATAGCGCACAAAAATGGGTCCTCAATGACGATTAAGTATATATGTTGGATATGAATCTCCAAAAATTATCCGCTATTTAGAACCCTTGACGGGTGATCTATTTACCGCAAGATTTGTGGATTGTCACTTTGATGAGACAGGCTTCCCATCGTTAGGGGGAGATAGGAAAAAGGATTTTCCAAGGGAACGACAGGAATTGTCATGGAATGTTCCCACCCTGTCTCATTTTGATCCCCGCACTTCACAATGTGAAAGTGAAGTGAAACGAATACTAGATCTTCAAAACGTAGCAGACTCGATACCTGATGCGTTCAGTGATATTGCAAAAGTGACAAGATCACACATACCGGCTGCAAATGTACCCGTAAGGTTAGAAGTCCCCAAACAGGGGCACAACACCATTGGAAAGAGTGTTGCAACCACACACAGTGGAAGTGTGGTTGAGGCCATGGCTCCCAAAAGGAAAAGGGGGAGGCCACTTGGTTCGTTAGATACTCATCCAAGAAAGAAAAGGGAGAGTAAGGCACAATCTGATCCACTTATCATCAATACTGAAAACCCTTCTCATGAGATTGTCCCTGATTACAGTTATGTCCATGAATCATTACTGGAGGACGCTCCGAAGTCACTATTGATTCCAGAGAACAAAGAAATCTCAATGAATTATGAGAATGTACATGAGTTGATGGAAAGATCATCCATACTCATTGATGATATTTTTGCGTATACTGTTGCTCATGAGATCATAGATCATGATGACATCGAACTACGCTCAGTTGAAGAATGTCAACAAAGAGCTAGGGGTGCTTAAATTTCCGACCAACCCGACCAACCCGACCAACCCAACCCGAAAAAACACAAACAAACTCAAACCGAGGTAACCCGATACATAATTGATACAAAACTGCCCAAACCGCATCTATTGGGTTGGAAACGGGTTGGACCCAAAGTAACCCGACCAACCCGTCAACCCAACCAAAACTTGTACGCTATTATTTTTTTATAGTTTTAGACTTTTAGCGGCTTTTCTTTCTATCAATTCTCAAGTCTTCCTATCATAGTCGTAGTTTAGATCTCTCTACGCGACCACGCCGATTAAAATCGTACAAATCTAATCTTCGAGTCTTCAAAAATTTCAACATCGATAAAATCAAGAGGCTAGAGATACTTTTCTTCTACTATTATTTTCTCTTATTAGCCTTATTTTTATATTTCCATTTTGATTTTAGTTTTTAAACATAATCACTTAGTTAGATTGTAAAATGATATATTAAAGTTTCAACCCGACCAACCCAACCCAATCCGCACGGTTTGGGTTGGGTTCGGTTGCACTTTTGCTTGGGTTGGGTTGTGTTGAGATTTTTCAAACCGCAAATGTTGGATCCCAGATTTAATCTCGCAACAATGATATAAACAATAAGAGTAATAACAGCGGAAGCAATATAGTTTAATATCAAAGGAGATTCAAATATCACAGTTCATAAAGCAGATAATAGATAAACAAGATATTCTTGGAATAAAATATTCAACTTATATTATAAGATATAAGACTTCTCAAGCACACTTGAACAATTAAGGTGATGGTCCTATTTATAGGACCATAAAGTAGACAGTGTACTATTCTGATATTTAGAAGCATGCATGAACAGTGACCTACTCTAGAAAGTAAATCTTATCACTAGGTGACGTGTCATCTGTTCTTCTGTTAACACTCGTAGTGAAATTCAGAGTGAACATCTTCAGAGCTCTGAATTAGGATCTCTGATGAGGAGCTCTCTGATGTATTTCCGTGAGGCTGACTCTGAACTGACTTCAGAGACAGACATGCTTTCTCCGAGACTGACTCTGAACTGACTTCAGAGACAGACTTGCTTTCTTCAGACAGTTATTTTCAATACTTTCATTGGATTAGATTTGGGGCTAACAATCTCCCCCTAAGTACTGAAAATAAATAAAGAACCCAGAGAATATTTAAACTAGAAAGCGAAGAGGAGAAAGTTTTCCTCTGTAAATATTACTTCTCATAATAGTTTGGAATTACAAATGAGAATAATATTCAAAAATAAATCAGAACCTATCACTAGAATATATCCTATGAAACTTCATGATGAGCTCTCTGAAGTTTATCATTGAGCCAATTTCCATGTCCAGTTTCGCCAGTAGGTCTGCTCTGTGCTGTTCTTTCTTTACATGAATCAACTTTTGTATGCCTTTCAAGGTTTCATCAGAATACTTTGCTACTTGTGAAGCTAGAAAGATTCTCTTCTCATTGTTGACTCTGTAGATGAAACCCAGAGGTTCTTCAATGATTGATCCAGTCTTCTGTTTGTCCAGGTTTTCGATGGTTTCCACTGGTTCAGTCACGTCTAGCTTTTCTTCCCCCAAGTTCAGAGCAATCTGAAAGTCACGTTTGGCTCTGTGTTTGATGTAAGCCTCCATTGCTCGTCTGACTTCGACCATGCTCATTCTTATCTCCCTTCTTCCCGAATCATATCTCGCGGAGCAATAGGCATATAGATGAGTGAGATCATATGGATTTAGATTTACGAGATCATTATCATTGAACTCGTAAATCTTCTGATCAGAGCGGGTCACCACATAATGCCTATATATGATTTTGTTGTAGGCGAATGTCTTTTCAGTGATTTTCTCAACTTTTGTTATGGGAGCATCGTTGAGAACTGCTAATCTTGGTGATGTCTTTGCCTGTATGAATCTTCGTTCGTAGTCTGGCATATCCTCTCTGATTCTTGGATTCAGAGGGATTACTTGAGTGTCTCCCATATTGAACTCACAGTAGATATGCCGAAAGTGATCTTCTATCGATGCTTCAGGAGTGGATTCTAAGAATGTTGGAGGTTGAGTAAATACCTTGGCAGGTAAACCTATGCTTGTCTTCTAAACAAGATTCTCTTGAGGAGCCTGTTCATCAACAACCATGGTTTCTTTGTCCTTGAGCTGTGAATGAGTAATATCTGAAGGCTGTTCAGAGATATATCCATCTATCTTCGGTGATTCTCTTAATTCTGAAGTTGTTGAGGTATGATGAGGTTGAGCGTGTTTGAAAACGTATTCTTCCGCATCAATGACTTCAATCTGATCTCCAGCAGCGTCTTTCGTTCTGTCAGAATCTGAGTTCTGTTCTTTCTCAGACTCTGAGTTGAAGGCATCTCTCATCACCATTGGTGGTCTTTCGGGTAATGAGAATGCATCTTCAGAGGATGTAGAGAAGTCTACAAGTTGTTCGTTTTCTTCCTCTTCCAGAGCTCCAATTTTCTCTGGAGTTGCATTGAGTGTTGGAGTGATTGGAGTATCTGACGTTGATGATGCGAAGAGTATTACTGGTGTTGTGATGGTTTGCAGAGATGGGTTGTCATCAGCAGAGGTGGTGTTCCTCTCTGGCTCCTTCTCTTGAACTCCTTTTGGTGGAGAAGAGGCACTTTCATTCATTGGTTCTGAGGGAGCTGCTTCAGAGGTGTGTTCGGTTGTGTCTCTGATCTCCCTATCATGTGATTCAGAGGCTTCATCATCATCTGAATCTTCTGAATCATCAAATCTGGCTTTCTTCGCTGCTTCGCTACAAGTTCCACCAGAAAACTTGCGTTTGTTCTTGGGAGAGAGTGGTGGTGGTTCAACGATCCCTTTTCCTTTGGGGTCAAGAAAAGTCTTCTGAATGGATTTAATTGCTTCTGAAGCTGCAGTTTTGATTTCAGCAACCTGGTCCTCTGATTTATACTGATGAAGTTCCAGAGTAGCTTTGACCTGCTTCTGAGCAATAGTTGAGATCTTTGAAGAACAAGTTAGCATTCTGCTCATGATTGCAGATTTGAATGAGGCCATATCACTTTTGGTGATTAGGTCTTCAACAGTTCTGGGTGGCGGCTGTGGTGTTGGTGATGGTGCTGAGGCTTGAATTGATGTTCTGATGAGGTCAGAGATATAGGCCATTTGATCGGTTGAGAGTGAAGATGATCTGGTGGCTACTACCTCGTCCCTTAGTTCTTGTAGAGCCTTCTGGACATCGATGGTTGTAGATGCTTGATATTGAAAAGCAACATTCTAAGCTTTAAGAGTGGCTACCTCCAGGGATGATTCAGTCTTCTGTCTGAACAGTTCTTGTTCCAACTCTTGGATTCTGTTAGAGGAGTCCAATAGTTGGGTCTTCAGAGTGGAAACCTCTGCTCTAAGGTTTGTGTTTTCAGAGAAAAGAGCAGAGGTCTCTGAACCGTCAATACTTTGAAAGTTATGCTCTTTCATGGAGCCTCTGACTTCCTCACAGAATCTCTGGAACTCAGATTTTGTGAGAAGTTCAGAGAGGGGTACATTGGTTACAACACATGTAGCCAATTTTTCCTCGAGTTCAGAGGAGCCTTCGTTCAGAGCTGTCTTGATTTTTTCTCTGGAAGGACTTCCACTAAATCCTTGATGTTCCAGAATCATCTCTGAGTGTTCTGTTCTCAACCAAGTCCTCCTCCTCAGATTCAGAGGGCTGGAAGTGAATGTGGGAGTTGAGCTTGCGATCCAGGCAAGTCAATCCTTGGTTTTGTAGGTCTAGCCATTGTCCCTGAGTTGGACAACTTCTTCTGGATATCCTAAAGGGTGAGAGATGAGCCACAGAGGCATCATTAAGTGTAGGTGATATGCGGCAACTTAATTGACGCATTACACCTTTTTAGTTTCTTTTTCGTTAATTTAATTTGCCAAAAGTCTTTAAATTTAGTCTTTTTTATGTATATTTTCGATTTTCGTGTTTATGGAGTTTAGGTAAACCAATGACCAAATTCACTTTTATTTTGATGCTAATTTGTGGCTAATCTTTTGGTTTTTAGTATTGATTGGAAGGAGCATGTTGTGTTGCAATAAGGTGAAGTTGAAGAAATGACTTGTGCTTTGAAGTGAAGACAAAGCTTAATGGAATTGGTGATATCTTTTGAAGATTTTTTGTGCAAAAGTTGGGATGTTTTGGACCTTTGGTTAAAGATTTTTTGAAGATCTTCTTTTCTCATCCTTGGCTCTATAAATAGGAGGGTGTGTTGCCTTTTTTTTCCATCATCCAATATCATGCAATGTCATCCAAGTCTCACTTGTAAACCTCCCCACTCTATAATTCCCATCATCCCATTTCTTTTCTCCAAGAATGTATCCAAGTGTTGCTACCTCTCCTTTGTAAGAAGATGAAGTTTATTCCAAAAGACTTTCATCTCTTTTTATAATTAATGCAATCTTTTAGTATTTTTCTTCTTGCCATCTAAAGTCTATGCATTTTAGTTTAAGTTTTTATGTTATCGTAAATATTTATTTTTAGTCGCATCTTTGTTAAACTTCGTCTAGCGTAAGTTTATTATCGTAAAATTTTCATTCACGTTTTAAATTGTAGCCATCTTAATTTATTCTATTTTGTCGTGTTTTTCTTTCGTAACTTAGATCTTTCACGTTTTTGTTAACTTTCGTATAGTAAAACAAGTTTAGTTCTCGAAAACTCTTATCTCATCGTTATTTAACGCATGTCTTTCGTTTTTCTTAAAAATAGAAAAATGCAAGGAAACCGAGCAATGATAGGCTGACAACCTTAGCTCGGGTGTGGGGTGAAGTTAAGATAAAAAGTCTATTTTGATGGCAGAAAATCATTGACTAATAATAAATCGTTTCAACCATTCGTTCAAGGTTATATTGTTAAAATGTTAAAGTTTGATGAACTCAGAAATGAGTCGTCTTGAACACATCAACTTGAACGATACGGAGGTAGGCTCGAGAGAGTTACTTAGAACCAAGGAAACTTGTTTCATTCCGTACAACTTACAAAAGGGATAGATTGTGCCATTGCCATGACTTTACTTTATTTTGGAAACATTAAAGTTAATCCATGGATGCGTGCCTTTCTCAACCTCGAAAGAGTACCTTATACAAGTTGATGGTAAAAAAATGATGAGTTGTTTGTCACAAAGTTCTATCCGATAAATTTGTTTTGAAATCTTAACGACTCCCTACACCCTTGCTTCCTTTTTAATTAATTGTTTTCGCAATAGTTTATAATCAACCCAACCAACAATATTTCTTCGAAATCGCCATTTGAAATCGTTTCTTTTTCTGAACTTTAATTTAAATCTTTTACTCCTTTTTCCCTGTGGATCGATACTCGGTATTTTACCGGTTTATTACTTGTAAAAGACGACAATGGATTGAGAAATGTATACTTGCGTTACTCTCCATTTGTGCAAGGTCTGAGAGGTTTATTCTATATAAATCTTGCAACAAGTTTTTGGCGCCGTTGCCGGGGAATTAGGCAAGCTAAAAGATATTTTTTTTAGTAAAGTTAAAGATTTGATTTTTCTAGCACCTTTTGAGTCACAAATTTCTTGGTGTATGCCAAGAATACCACGTGGGGAGTTGTTCAAATTTGACCCAGACATTGAAAGAACATTCAGAATTAGAAGGAGAGCACAAAGAATTTCAGTAATTTTAGATCCTCCCATCATGGAACCACCCCCACCAGGTTTTGAAAATAGGGTACCTCGAATAGAAAATCCGCCAAGACAACAACCTATATTCCACGACGCACCACCCATTTTTGGAAATCCACCCGAATTCCCTTTTCAACAAAATGCACCAAATCAAGGGAACAATCATAACAATAACCATGTTGATGATGATGTAGAATCTCAAGGTAACAATGAACAAAGGAATGGAGCTCCGAACATTATTAATCTGGCAAATTCCAAAGAGGGAAAAATTATGGACTACGCTATCCCGGATTTTGAGCAATTGAACTCAGGGATAGTTAGACCCCATATGACCGCCCTCCATTTTGAGCTAAAACCTATTATGTTCCACATGTTACAAACCAATGGACAATTTGCCGGAATGCCATCGGAGGATCCTCATTCTCATTTAAAATCTTTTATGGAGATCACCGATGCATTCTTGATCCCTGGGGTATCTAACGATGCCTTGAGACTCACTCTATTTCCATTCTCTCTAAGGGATCGGGCAAAGTCATGGTTTAACTCATTGGCACCTGGTTCTGTACCATCATGGAACAATATGGCTGAAAGGTTTTTACGAAAATATTTTCCACCAACCAGGAATGCCAAATCCAGAAATGAAATTTTCATGTTTAAACAATTGGATGATGAAGCAATTCCTGATGCGTGGGAAAGGTTTAAAGAGCTGTTGAGAAAATGCCCTCACCATGGCATTCCCTACTGTATTCAACTCGAGACATTTTACAATGGTCTAAACCCTATGGCTAAACAAATGCTCGATGCGACATCAGGAGGGGCCTTTACAGCTAATACCTACAATGATGGGTATGAAATTCTTGAAAAGATTTCAACAAACAACGGACATTGGGCTGATCCTCGTGCCCAACCACAAAAGAAGACCGTTGGAGTTCATGATGTAGATGCATACACTGCATTAACTGCACAACTCGCTTCCATGACCACCATGCTAAAAAACTTAACTTCTGGCCGAGAAGTGCAGCCAAGTGTATCTACACCTATCTCTACAGTACTCTCAGTGCAGTGTGTTTGTTGTGGTGGGGAACACTCTTATGAACATTGTCCGCAAAATACAGAATCCGTAAACTATGTTCATAATAGACCTGGTCCCTACACCAACAACTACAATGCCAGTTGGAGACAACACCCGAACTTTTCTTGGCACAGTCCATGTTTAAATCCACCCGCACCTAAGCAGTCAGGAAATTCAAATCTTCAACCACAACAATCTCAACAACCACAACACCAAAGTCATCCTCAAAACCATCACCATCAGACTTTTCATCAACAACCACATCAGTCGTCTTTTCAAAACAAGCCTAACCAGCAAGCTGAGTCATCCACTTCTTTAGAAACAATTTTGAAAGGGTTCATAAACCAAACCAATTCAGCAATGAACCATCAAAACACAACCATAAGATCTCTAGAGACCCAGATTAGTCAACTTGCACTTGAGTTACGGAATAGGCCTCCTGGTACACTGCCTAGTGACACAGAGATCCCAAGACCAGCCGTGATAGAACATGTGAAAGTAGTGAGTTTGAGAAGTGGAAAGAACTTAACAGAAAGTCAACCTCTGAAAAAGCCCGTTGAACCATCCCAACTCACTTCGGATGTTGTCACACCCACTTTGAAAGATAAAGGAAAATCAGTGGACATAGGACCACTACCTAAGAAAACTGATTTCCCTTTGTTATTTCCAGAAGAAGGCAAAAAGAAGGTATCATTTCATGATGAAGCCTCAACATCCCCCACTAAGATTGATAATCTTGTCACATCACCAGTCACCCACATACTCAAAGGTTCTAAACCTACCACCATTCCAACACCTTTAGGTCAGTCGCCTGAGAAAGCCATTGTAGCGCCTGTCCCTCCGTCTATACCTTTTCCACAAAGGTTGAGAAATCAAAAAGAGGAGTTACAATTCAAAAAGTTCCTTGACGTGTTTAAACAGCTACATATCAACATTCCGTTGGTTGAAGCAATTGAACAAATGCCAAGTTACGCAAAGTTTCTCAAGGACATCTTGAGCAAAAAGAAGAAGTTGAGTGAATATGAAACTGTTGCCTTAACAGAAGGTTGTAGTGCCCTCCTTTCAAATAAAATTCCCCCTAAACTGAAAGATCCTGGGAGTTTCACTATTCCTTGTTCAATAGGTGGGAAAGAGATTGGAAAGGCATTATGTGATCTAGGAGCTAGTATAAACCTTATGCCATTGTCTGTTTTTAATACCCTAGGCATAGGTGAGGCTAGACCAACCACAGTCACCCTTCAGTTAGCTGACAAGTCCATAGCTCACCCGAAAGGAAAAATTGAGGATGTATTAGTCCAAGTGGAAAAATTCATTTTTCCCGCCGACTTCATCATTCTTGATTTTGAGGCCGATAAAGACATTCCAATCATCCTAGGAAGACCATTCTTAGCAACTGGTCGAACCTTGATTGATGTTCAGAAAGGAGAATTGACTATGAGAGTGAATGAGCAAAATGTCACTTTTAATGTGTTCAACTCTATGAAATACCCAGATGATAAAGAAGAATGTTTTACCTTGAGTGATATTGAGTCTTTGTGCCACAAAGAAGGAGTTAAAAAAATATTAGACTTAAGAGAGACTGAAGTTGATGAGAAAGAAGAACGGGAAGATGAAAGTGAAGTCTTAGACTTGAGAGAGACTGCAGCTTTTGAGTTGTTGGAAAGTGAGGATACAAAAACCCAACTCCCATCTATTGAATCACCACCTGACCTGGAGTTAAAACCACTCCCATCACACCTAAAGTATGCATTTCTAGGTGAAGAAGGCAAATTGCCTGTAATCATTTCATCCACCTTAGAAACACTTCAGGAAGAGAAGTTGGTAAGTTTGTTAAAACTGCACACTAAGGCTATAGGATGGACCATTTCCGACCTTAAGGGTATCAGTCCTTCCATTTGTCAACACAAAATCATCCTAGAAGATAAGAATTTCACTTCCATCGAACCACAAAGAAGGTTGAATCCTGTCATGAAGGAAGTTGTGAAAAAGGAGATTTTAAAATGGTTGGATGCAGGAATAATTTACCCAATAGCGAGCAGTTCATGGGTGAGCCCTGTACAGTGTGTCCCCAAAAAGGGAGGTGTCACTGTGATCACAAATGAGAAAAATGAGCTCATTCCCACTAGAATTGCGTCTGGTTGGAGGATTTGTATGGACTACCGTAGACTTAATAAGGCTACCCAGAAAGACCATTTCCCGCTACCATTTATTGATCAGATGTTAGATAGACTTGCAGGAAACGAGTACTATTGTTTCTTAGACGGGTATTCAGGTTACAATCAGATTGCAATAGCTCCAGAAGACCAACAAAAGACGACCTTTACTTGTCCTTATGGTACCTTTGCTTTTAGACGAATGCCATTTGGTCTGTGTAATGCGCCTGCTACTTTTCAAAGATGTATGATGTCTATATTTTCTGATATGCTTGAAACCTCCATGGAAATTTTCATGGATGATTTTTCTGTGTATGGCACATCATATGATCAATGTTTGAAAAATCTTGAAAAAAGTCTTGAACGATGTGAAGCAACTGATTTGGTTTTAAATTGGGAAAAGTGTCATTTCATGGTCAAAGAAGGACTTGTTCTTGGTCACTTAATTTCAAAAAGAGGAGTTGAGGTTGATAAGGCAAAACTTGAAGTAATTGAAAAATTGCCTGAACCAACCACTGTCAAAGGTATACGAAGTTTTCTCGGACATGCAGGTTTTTACAGAAGATTTATCAAAGATTTTTCAAAAATTTCAAAACCTTTGTGCGTGTTACTTCAACATGATCAAAAGTTTGATTTTAGTGAGGATTGTAGAAATGCATTTCTCACTTTGAAAAAAGCTTTGGTTACTGCACCTGTGATTGTTACTCCTGACTGGGAAAAACCTTTCGAGATCATGTGCGATGCAAGTGATTGGGCCGTAGGAGCTGTCCTAGGCCAGAGGAAAGAAAAAGTGTTCCACTCTGTTTATTATGCAAGTAAAACCCTAAATGAAGCTCAGATTAACTACACAACAACGGAAAAAGAATTATTAGCTGTAGTTTTTGCTTTTGAAAAATTCAGATCTTATTTAATGGGAGCAAAAGTCATTGTTCACACTGATCACGCTGCCATTAAATACTTAATTTCAAAGAAAGATGCAAAACCTAGGTTAATAAGATGGATTCTGTTGTTGCAAGAATTTGATCTTGAAATTGTGGATAGAAAGGGAGTGGAGAATCAGGTTGCGGATCATTTGTCTAGACTTGAAAAACATGTTGAAGGACTGGAAAAGAAGGAGATAACAGAAACATTCCCAGATGAGAGACTCTTGGTGTTAAAACATTTTGAAACACCATGGTTTGCGGATATTGCCAACTTTCTAGCTTGTGGAATCATCCCCCCTGAGTTTAATAAGCAACAAATCCAGAAGCTCAGACATGATTCTAAGTTGTATTTATGGGATGATCCGTTTTTGTTTAAATCATGTGCAGATCAGGTGTTGAGACGATGCATTCCTGAAAGTGAAGTACCAACCGTATTGCAGAATTGCCATGCCTCTAATTATGGAGGACATTTTGGTGGGCAAAGGACAGCTGCAAAGGTGTTACAGTCTGGATTTCATTGGCCGACGTTATTCAAAGACGCTCAAGAATTTGTCAAAACATGTAACGAATGTCAGCAGACAGGATCTATCTCCCAAAAGAATGAAATGCCTCTAAATGGAATTTTAGAGGTTGAATTGTTCGATGTTTGGGGGATTGATTTCATGGGACCATTCCCAATTTCAGGAAATTGCCAGTATATTTTAGTTGCAGTTGATTACGTGTCCAAGTGGGTCGAAGCAGTGGCATGTCACTCAAATGATGCTAAAACGGTTGTTAAATTTCTCCAAAAGCACATTTTTACAAGGTTCGGTACTCCCCGTGCTTTAATTAGTGACGAGGGTACTCATTTTATAAATCATTTATTAAAAAGCGTTTTGGAAAAATATAATATCAAGCATAGAGTTGCCACTGCATATCATCCCCAAACAAATGGTTTGGCAGAATTATCCAACCGAGAAATCAAGGGAATTTTAGAAAAAGTCGTGAAGCCGCATAGAAAAGATTGGGCTTTCAAATTAGATGACGCTCTATGGGCTTATCGTACTGCTTTTAAAACTCCCATTGGAATGTCTCCGTATAAAATTGTTTTTGGAAAAGCCTGCCATTTACCATTGGAATTGGAACACAAAGCATACTGGGCAATTAAGGAGTTAAATATGGATGTTTCTGAGGCTGGAATTAAAAGAAAAATTCAACTTTGTGAATTGGACGAGCATAGGAATTTCGCCTATGAAAATGCCAAACTCTACAAGGAAAAGACTAAAAATTGGCATGACAAAAGAATTCACAGACGAGAATTTTTCGAGGGACAAAATGTGTTACTGTTTAATTCACGGCTAAAACTCTTTCCGGGAAAATTGAAAAGTCGATGGTCTGGTCCATTTAAAATTTCTAAAATCTACCCTTTTGGGGCTGTGGATCTCATAAACCCGGAAGATGGTAGTATTTTCAAGGTGAATGGACAGCGAATCAAGGCATTTTTTGATGGAATGGAAGGCCATCAGAACTCGTCCATGGCATTTTGTGAACAAATCTGATAGCCGGGACTTTGTAAAAGTCCAACTAGTGTAAATATTGGTTTTACGTTTTATTTTTACTACTTAATAATTTTTTTTTCTTTCTCTCAGAAATACAGGTTCGAATTCAGAGGAACAACGACGGTTTGCAGGTAAGGTCAGAGTATTATGAAAAGTCTGAAAGATCGCAGTTGGGAAGGATTTTTGAATTATATATATATAAATGTGTGTTTAAAAAATAAAAAAAAATAAAAAAAAAATTTAGTAAATCTAGACTTAGATTTGTTTGTACTTACAAAGTGTTTTTTTTTTTATATATATATCTAGTGCTTAATGATCCTAAACATCCTTAAACCAAACAAAAAGAAAAAAAAAAAAACAATCCTCTTTTAGAGAAAAAGACAATTCTGGTTTTTGAAAAACATAAAAAAAAAAAAAAAAAAGGGGGGGGAACTGATTTTGGCTTCCTTTCTCTCTCACAACTCTTTCTTTCTGCAGTCAAGAAAAAACCCCAATTTGGTTTTCTTCTTCCTCTCACCACCGAAACAACACCCACCACCACACCATCACTCTCTCACTCTAACACCACCACAGCCACCACGCCGGCGACACCCCTCGGTGTTTGCCTCCCCATCGTCTAAAACCACTCCAACCCTCGCCATCGCCAAACACAGGGGCTGTTTGTCGACAGCCCTGCCCCTCAACCATCGAACCCTTTCTCCCTCGACAGAACACCGAACACCACCACCGGCGATTGAAGCCGGTGGCCATCACCACCGTCGCATCTCCAGCAACCATATCTCTTTCTCTCTCTCGACCAAACAACAACATTAACCATCCCTCCCTTTTCTCTCTCGATCAACAACAACAGCCCCTGCTTTTCTCTCTCGATCAACAACAACAGCCCCTGCTTTCATCTCTCGATCAACAACGACAACATCGATTTTTTTTTGGAAACAACCAACAACCATAGCTGCCATTTTTGCCCACAGGAAACAAATGGTATTTTCTTTTACTATTCTCATTGTTGGTTCGATGCAGTAGCCGATTTTGGGGCTGACTATTTTCATTTTCACATTAAGAGAAGATTGGTATATTGGGGCTGCTTTGACATTGCTAAAGATGATTACTGTTTCATTCATACAAATACAGTAGCCTAAATCAACTGTTTCATTTTAAATTGTGGAAATTTTGGGTTCTGTTTGTTTAAAATACCATTGGTGCATTATTGAAACCCCACATCAAACCCGTGTTGATCATTCTTATCACACTCGCACCGCCGATTGGGGCCGTTTTGTTCGAGCCCGTGGCTTTTGTCGCCGCTCACATCACACCCAACTCAATGCGGATATTGTGTTTTGTTTGATAGCTTGGTTTTTAACACCATTACCCCCCCCCTTTTTCATTTCACGCTTGACCATTTGTCCAAAAGCAAAGTCTTAACCAAAATGGAACCGCCCCATTCATCTAAGCAATCCTCAAAACCCATTCGTCCTATTCAAAGACCGACACAATCAAACCAACCTCGACGATTTCGACCTATTCTCCCCAAAGGAGATGTGCCACCGCCAATACACGACCCTAACATGTCACAACCTATCGAATGGGAAGTGGCGGGAATGGTTGGTGTACCTCTTCCAATATCAATGGGGACGGAACATGATAGAGACCAAAGACACAACAAAGGCATTACAGGGCAATCTTCAAAGAACCAATCAACACCTTCTACGCCTATATCTCAAAGGCCAAAAACACTCGTAGGAGGTGTTACCACATCAAAGGCACCCCCGATAGGATCAAGCCCCATTCCAATAGCAATTGTTGTGCCAACCGACTCTATATCGGTCTCGGTTGGAAATGTGCAACCAATCGATGGTCCAAGGACCCAACAAAAGCATGGTAAACAAGTCATGAAAAGGCCCACACCATCTCAAGAAGGTCCAAAATTGCACATTGGACGACCCAAAAATGCACAAAACAAGGGACCTCTCATACATAGATCGGTTGATGCACTCAAAATTCACACACCACAAACACAATCAAACTCTCATTCCACTTGTGCAACCGCAAGACCAAAACCAAAAAAAGTTGTGCCACAACTTCCAAAGCCGACTACTAGACCTATGGACCAAGACACCACAAAACCCTTGACGCATAAAGTAGACTTTGCTATTGATTTGGACACATCCTCTTTGGTTGATAAAACTCATTCTCCAAAGAGGGTTCACAAACGTCCAAAAGTTGAACAACTTGATCATTCCAAGTCTCTTTTTGGTCAAGAAAGCGGTTCTTCCTCACAACCACCGAAACATTTGGATGATGTTTTGCACTCTACTCTTACGGTAAGTCTTCCACCATCTTCTACGATTATATCTCACGACTTTGCTTTCGGTAACGATTGGGATTTTATTACTTCTTTTGACAATAATCTTGATTATACTAACGATTCGCATGAGATGTTTGGTTTGGATTTAACTGATTTTATTTCACAGGAAGGTTCCACGATAGGTTTATTGGAATGGCCTCACAATCTCTCCCCACAAATGATGATTCCTTGTGAGGATGCCATGAACACCATTGATCACACCCCCTCATCTCTACACTCTACAAATCCCATTACCGAGCTCACAACAATTCCTGATCTACCGGGAGCCATCTCCATTCTCCCAACCAATATCCCAGAAATGTTCATTCCAAACCCCACTTTTCCATCCCCTACACACATACCCACATACACATCGCCGATTATCTCTCACATACCCGACCTTACTTCTCAACATACATCACCCGCCCACCCCCGGATCTATGAAAACATGGCATCCCCCTTGTTACCTTTGCATACATACGATCATTTCAAGGAAGATGGTGACTCAAACCATAGCCTATCCAATTCCGATGGCCACCTCATGGAAAGTCGAAAAAGAAAGAAAGCCCAAGAGAGTGATGATGACGATTGGAAGCCACACAAAGAGGCAAAGGAGCAACGCATGCGGTACATAAGTTCAACAAAAAACACACAAAAGAGAACAAAGACAACCGCCACTAGGGCAAAACGGACTCACCGCCAAAAAAATAAAAAGCCTACCCATCCACGATCTGGAAGGTTCACTTACACTTTTGCTAGAGCGGAAAGAGGATTCGACCAGACTTGTGTAGACAATTATGAGTTTCTTGGCCAAGTCATCCATCAAAGAATGTGGGAACACTTCACGGCCATCCCCTCACCCTACTTCTTACAATGGGTGAGGGACTTTTATGATGCCGTTGCCACTTCTACCGGTACCACAACGGTGGTACGCGGTATCACGGTTACTTTTGATCCCATATCAATCAATGAATTTTTTGGACTAACGACTCCCGATGTGTGCGAATATCAAACTTTACTAAAAAATCACACAAAGGAAGATCTGGCACATGTTTTGCAGGTTTGTGCACAAGAGGGGCAAGGATGGATAAGCACAACAAAGGCCAACCAATACACTTTTCTAGCACGCTTTCTTGAAAAGAAAGCGAGTATTTGGTTGCATTTCATTCGTTACTCACTTAGTCCTACATCTAATGATTTCAGTATTTCTTTAGATAGGATGATCTTGCTCTTTTGCATTTTGACCGGTAAATGCATAAATGTGGGTGCGATAATTTGCAAGTCAATCATCGGGTGTGCCAGGAAACCAATAGGGAAGATGTATTTCCCGGCATTGGTTCACGGCTTGCTAAAAAAGGCACAATGTCCCGTCCTAGCAGATGATCACCTCATCCGAGAGCAGGTTGTAATCTCTTGCCAAACGGTTGAACGCATAAAGAACAAAGCTTCAAAGGAAGGCAACCCACCATCCACCGAAGAGTTGATGAATATAATCCAAGGCCTACAAGAGGAGGTCCGTGACCTTAAAGGCATGGTTTTGGAAGGACAAGCGCAGGTCCTTGCCATTGGACGTCATTTGGGAGCATCAGTACCTACTCCTTGGGAGTAGGCAGGTTTATTTCTTTTCTCCACTTTCGTAGATTTTTATTTTTGTTTTTAGTCTTATCTTTAATTTTTGCGTTTTTTTAGTTAAACTTGGTTGTAGTTTTTTTTGTTGAACTTGTCATATCGTACATGCTTACTGATATAATGCATGCCTACATTTTCTTGAGAGATAGCCCAAATAATCCACTCACTACACACATTTCTCATTTTGCATTTGGTTTCTAGAACTAGTCTAACATCTTGTTGGGTCCTCTTTTGACGTTTACATTGCATAAAATTTGGGTTGGGAAATAGTTGAAAAAAAAAAAAAAAAAAAAAAAACCTTCTTACCTCTCCTACACTTCCTTTCTTCCCTCCTCATGCTATCCATATTCCAACAATGAGGACATTGTTCATTTTAAGTTGTGGGAGAGAGCTTGTACAAAAGAGAGGTATTCAAAAAAAAAAAAAAAAAAAAAAAAAAAAAAAAATAGTAGAGCATAAAATGCATACTATGAAAAAAAAAGTGGAAAAAGGAAAAATAGTAGAGCATAAAATGCATGCTATTCAAAAAAAAAAAAAAAAAAAACAATAAAAGAAGGTAGTGCTATTAACCGCATACAAATACCCATGTGCTATTAAGACTAGATGTGTAATGTATTTGTCTAACCAATTAAGATACATGGCTAGCTTATGGCAAACATTTTTGCATTTGTAGATGATGTGTGTCTAGTGGTTTATAAAAGGCTATCTATTGTATAGAAAGGTATGCATGCATGACAAATCCATGGTATGACAAGTTCTAATTTCATCCTTGAGTCATTTTTAGTTGTCTTTTGTGTTGCTTGGGGACAAGCAACGATTCTAGTTTGGGGTTGTGATATGCGGCAACTTAATTGACGCATTACACCTTTTTAGTTTCTTTTTCGTTAATTTAATTTGCCAAAAGTCTTTAAATTTAGTCTTTTTTATGTATATTTTCGATTTTCGTGTTTATGGAGTTTAGGTAAACCAATGACCAAATTCACTTGTATTTTGATGCTAATTTGTGGCTAATCTTTTGGTTTTTAGTATTGATTGGAAGGAGCATGTTGTGTTGCAATAAGGTGAAGTTGAAGAAATGACTTGTGCTTTGAAGTGAAGACAAAGCTTAATGGAATTGGTGATATCTTTTGAAGATTTTTTGTGCAAAAGTTGGGATGTTTTGGACCTTTGGTTAAAGATTTTTTGAAGATCTTCTTTTCTCATCCTTGGCTCTATAAATAGGAGGGTGTGTTGCCTTTTTTTTCCATCATCCAATATCATGCAATGTCATCCAAGTCTCACTTGTAAACCTCCCCACTCTATAATTCCCATCATCCCATTTCTTTTCTCCAAGAATGTATCCAAGTGTTGCTACCTCTCCTTTGTAAGAAGATGAAGTTTATTCCAAAAGACTTTCATCTCTTTTTATAATTAATGCAATCTTTTAGTATTTTTCTTCTTGCCATCTAAAGTCTATGCATTTTAGTTTAAGTTTTTATGTTATCGTAAATATTTATTTTTAGTCGCATCTTTGTTAAACTTCGTCTAGCGTAAGTTTATTATCGTAAAATTTTCATTCACGTTTTAAATTGTAGCCATCTTAATTTATTCTATTTTGTCGTGTTTTTCTTTCGTAACTTAGATCTTTCACGTTTTTGTTAACTTTCGTATAGTAAAACAAGTTTAGTTCTCGAAAACTCTTATCTCATCGTTATTTAACGCATGTCTTTCGTTTTTCTTAAAAATAGAAAAATGCAAGGAAACCGAGCAATGATAGGCTGACAACCTTAGCTCGGGTGTGGGGGTGAAGTTAAGATAAAAAGTCTATTTTGATGGCAGAAAATCATTGACTAATAATAAATCGTTTCAACCATTCGTTCAAGGTTATATTGTTAAAATGTTAAAGTTTGATGAACTCAGAAATGAGTCGTCTTGAACACATCAACTTGAACGATACGGAGGTAGGCTCGAGAGAGTTACTTAGAACCAAGGAAACTTGTTTCATTCCGTACAACTTACAAAAGGGATAGATTGTGCCATTGCCATGACTTTACTTTATTTTGGAAACATTAAAGTTAATCCATGGATGCGTGCCTTTCTCAACCTCGAAAGAGTACCTTATACAAGTTGATGGTAAAAAAATGATGAGTTGTTTGTCACAAAGTTCTATCCGATAAATTTGTTTTGAAATCTTAACGACTCCCTACACCCTTGCTTCCTTTTTAATTAATTGTTTTCGCAATAGTTTATAATCAACCCAACCAACAATATTTCTTCAAAATCGCCATCTGAAATCGTTTCTTTTTCTGAACTTTAATTTAAATCTTTTACTCCTTTTTCCCTGTGGATCGATACTCGGTATTTTACCGGTTTATTACTTGTAAAAGACGACAATGGATTGAGAAATGTATACTTGCGTTACTCTCCATTTGTGCAAGGTCTGAGAGGTTTATTCTATATAAATCTTGCAACAGTAGGATTTTCTGAAGTACTCTGAGGCAACTGAGTACTGAATTTATTGGCTAAGTCCTGTGAAGAGGACTTATCCAGAAATTGAGTTTCCTCAGTTATGTGAACTTCAGAGGTGGAAAAAGGTACCTCTGACGTGACTGGCTGGTTTGGGTTCGAGGTGTGCACCTCTGATTCAATAACAATTACCTCTGGATCAGGTATGTTAGAGTGTGTGGTTGCACTGGGAGATGGGGTTGGTGTCCTAATATATGTGTGCCTTGGGGCATCTTTTTGTGGGGAAGGGGAAGAACTCTCAGGTTTCTCCAAGTCAATAGACTTGCTCTCTTTTCTCTGAGAATCTTCAGAGCTAGTCTCTGAAGATTCATCCTCACTTTCCTCAGAGCTAGTAGAGCTATCCTCTTCACTAGCAGATGAGGTTTCTCCCATAACTCCCTCATTGACAGCCCCTTCAAGTACTCTGTCAACTCTCTGAACTTCGGTTTCTCTACCAAGAGTACCCTCTGGTTCACTCTTGTGAGAGCTCTGAACTTCAGGGTCCTCAGATCCCTCTGAAGCCGAGATGCTCTTACTCTCCATTTGAGGTTCAGGACCTAAGTGTGTTGGGGTTCCCAGAACTGGTTCTAGTCCTTGGGCAACATTGAGGTAAGAAGCTAAGGCTAAAGATTGAGGATTTACCTGATTCAGCATGTGGTGAGGGATCCGTCTTGCCTCTAGATAGCCTTCAGAAAGAATTGTTGGTTTGAAGCTGTTCATTTTGTATAAAGGAGTTTTGGGTTGTTTAGTGGCGATTAAGATATGAAGCTTCTCGATCGCCGCATGGATGATTAGAGACAGAAATCTTGGGAATGTTATTGAAGGAACTTTGGATGATTGGGTCGTTTGTTCAGGGTCCTTTGTTAATTATTTGTTCTTCTTCTCTATCGATGTCAGAATTAAATCAAAAATTATGCCGGCCATGTCCAAGTTGCGATTGAAGAATAGGGCATACATGATTGACAGTATTTCTGGTGTTGCTTGATTCATGCTCCCCAGTTTGCAGGTTAGAGTACGGTTCAGTACAGAGAACATGAAGTTCCAGATTGGTGGTAGATGTTGTCGTCGGAAGTTGCTCAATCTGGTGATTTCAGTGTTGTAACCTAACATTCGGATGAACTGGAGCAGGGTTTCAGAAGTTGGGCGTTTTTCAAAACGCGTGATTTGAAGTTCCTCAGTTGTTAGGAGTGGGAGAACTTCTCGTAGAACAGTAGGATTGATGAGTAACCTACATTTTACGTCTTGAGATATGTCGAACTCGCCGATTATTCCGTTATGTTCATCGCTGTAGTGACTTGAAGAATACCATTCTTGAACAAATGAGAGTGGACATTCATTGGTAAAGGCAGTTAGGGCTTGAGTAAGTTCACAGTTGGAGAAGAACTCGCAAATTATTTCGTATTGTTCCTCAAACTTGGGAGAATCAAGCTGAATCATGTGATTGTTGTCTTTGATTGGAAAACGATACAGTCTTGAAGAATCGCCAGATTTGGGAAAAAGCTTGCACCATTCAATGGAAGACGCCATTTTTGAGTTGCAGTGAAGAAGATGAAGTTCAAATTCTTTTTGGAGAGAGAGAGAAAGTGCTCGAGAGTAATTTGTAAAAAAGATATCCAGATGTAAAATTGGTTTTATATCCAAATTTAAAAAAAGATACACTCGAGTGCATAAGGTGAAACAGCAGTGATTTGACACTTTTGAAAAAGCCGTTTTAACCTTTCACTTATCCCTTTTTGTGACACGTGGCCTTGAAAACTGTTGCACTTACGTGTGTAGGTGACAAGAAGATAGGAATGGGGCGCCATTAAATTGAATAATTGCTTTTGGTGACTAGACAAACCTTTCGCCTTGTTAAGTAATTTAAGATATCACTCGTAATGAAAAGGTTCAGTTAATCTGAAATTTTGATTTCAAATGATATCAAAAATTGCTAAATAAAAAATTCTTGTTTAAGGAATGACTAGTCTCAAAGTTGTTGACTCCCCCTTGACAGATGATCTCTTTTGACAAAAAAATGAGAATCCTCAATTTCAGAGACTCTGAGATGAATGTCAGAGACTCAGAGATAAAATTCAGAGACTCTGAGATGACATTTGAAAAGTTCTTTTTCTCCCCCTTGACAAAAGATCAACTTTTTATTTTTCAGAGACTCTGAGATGAATATCAGAGACTCTGAGATAAAATTCAGAGACCGATATTGACATATGCTACATGGTTCAGAGGCTCTGATATTTGATCAGAGATTCTGAATTTCTTCCTTGTTAGGTAGACATATTCAACATTCCCAACTTGCTAATTAAAAAATTGAACCTTCGTTCATCTAAAGCTTTTGTGAAAATATCAGCAAGTTGGAGATCATTTGGTACAAAATACATTTCTATTGTTCCCCTTTCAACATGATCTTTTAAGAAATGATACCTTACATCAATGTGCTTTGTCTTGGAATGTTGTACTGGATTGGCAGAGATGGCTATGACACTTTTTGAATCACAGAGGATTGGTATTCTTTCATATTGTTGGCCATAATCTCTGAGCTGAGTTTTCATCCAGATTACTTGAGAGCAACAACTAGCAGCAACAACATATTCTGCCTCTGCAGTTGAAGTTGAAACACAATTTTGCTTTTTGGATGACCAACTTACCAGTTTATTGCCCAATAACTGACAACACCCAGAGGTACTTTTTCTGTCAAGCTTGCATCCAACATGATCTGCATCAGTGTAAGCTGTTAGATCAAAACTAGAAAGTTTTGGATACCAGAGGCCTAATGAGGTTGACCCTCTTAGGTATCTGAAAATTCTTTTGACAGCAGATAAATGAGATTATTTTGGATTTGCTTGATATCTAGCACAAAGACATGTTGCAAACATTATGTCAGGCCTACTTGCAGTTAAGTATAATAGTGAACCTATTATGCCTCTGTAGGTTTTTATATCCACAGATTGTCCTGAAGGATCAGAGTCAAGTTTGACTCCGATGGCTAGAGGTGTTCTCCTAGAAGTTGAATCATTGAGTTTGTACTTTTTCAAAATTTCAGAGACATACTTAGATTGACTTATGAAAGTACCTTCTGAAGTTTGTTTTACTTGTAAGCCCAGAAAGAAAGTTAATTCTCCCATTAGGCTCATTTCAAATTCACTCTTCATCAACTCTGAAAACTTGTCACAATACTTTTGATTTGTAGAGCCAAAGATAATGTCATCAACATAAATTTGTACTAATAGCATCTCACTTTTGTACATTTTGATGAATAGAGTTGTATCAATTGTGCCTTTGTCAAAACCATTTTTAATCAGAAAAGTGGACAGAGTTGCATACCAAGCTCTTGGAGCTTGTTTAAGTCCATACAGAGCCTTATCCAAATAATAAACATGATTAGGAAACTCTGTACTTTCAAATCCAGGAGGTTGCTGGACATAAACTTCTTCATTTAATTTACCATGTAGAAAGGCAGATTTAACATCCATTTGATAAACTTTGAATCCTTTGTGTGCAACATAGGCTAAGAAGATCCTGATTGCTTCTAGCCTAGCTACAAGTGCAAAGGTTTCATCATAATCAATACCTTCTTCTTGACAATATCCTTTAGCAACCAACCTGGCTTTGTTCCTGATTATTATCCCATCCTCATCCTTTTTGTTTCTGAAAACCCATTTCGTTCCAATTGCAAATTTTCCTTTGGGAAGGGGAACTAGGGTCCAGACTTTGTTTCTTACAAACTCTTGAAGTTCATCCTGCATTGCAAAAATCCAATGAGGATCTTCAAGAGCTTCTTTAACCTTCTTCGGTTCAATAATGCTCAAAAAGTTTACATAGAAGCATTCATTGATTGTGGCAGATCTTGTTTTAACTCCTTCTGATGAGGATCCAATGATTTGATCAAGTGGATGATCTTTTGTCCATCTTGTGATTGGAGCAAAAATCTGGGGTGGAGTTTGAGCTTCAGAGATGATAGTTGGTGACATCTCTGTCGTGCTGTTCAGAGGCTCTGAAGTTGGTTCCTGAGATGGTGAAGCAGATTCTTGAAGTTCACTATTTGTTTCTGGAGTTACTTCAGACACTTCTTGATCATCCTCTGTTTGATCTTCAGCTTCTTCTGATTCACTTTGCTGATCTGCATTTGGTGAAACAGAAGGTGTTAATTCAGAGGGTCCTGAAAGGGTTGTACCTGTTTCTTGAGGTCCTTCTGAATTCTCTCTTGGTCTATCTCTGAAGATAACTTCAGAGTTATCTTCATCATCAAAGAAATCTTCAAATATTCTGTTTAATTCAGATTCCCTTGATGATTCAGAGATAGGTGTTGAGAAACTTTCTTTTTGTTCAGAGCTTTTATTGTCATCAAAAGTGATATTGATGCTTTCTTGGATGGTCTTTGTTCTAAGATTGAACACTCTGAAAGCTTTTGAGGCTAAAGAATATCCAATGAATTTGCCCTCATCAACTTTCTTGTCAAACTTTCCAAGATATTCTCTATCATTCAGAATGTAACACCTGCATCCAAAAACATGAAAATATTTAACATTAGGTTTCCTATTGTTAATGAGTTCATAGGATGTTTTCTGAAATCTCTTGACAATTGTAGCTCTATTCTGAGTAAAGCAGGCTTTGCCACTGCTTCTGCCCAAAAATTTGTTGAAAGATCAGATCCAGCAAGCATTGTTCTTGCAGCTTCAACAAGTGTTCTGTTTTTCCTTTCAACTACTCCATTTTGCTGAGGAGTTCTTGCTGCAGAAAAGTTAGAAGTAATTCCTTCTTCTGATAGATATGAATCTATTTTGGCATTTCTGAACTCTGTTCCATTATCACTTCTTAGTTTCTGAACTCTGCTGCTAAATAGAACCTGTAATCTTTTCAACAACTTTATCAAAATATCAGGTACATCAGATTTGGCTCTGATGAATTCTATCCATGTGTATCTGGAAAATTCATCAATCAGAACCAGAATGTATTTCTTACCTGCTAGACTCTGTACAGAGATAGGACCACAGAGGTCCACATGAAGCATGTGCAGAGGTCTAGGACAGTTGTTTTCACTTTTGGTTTTATGGGAAGATCTTTTCATTTTTCCCATTTCACAAGCAGAACAAAGATGATCTTTGTTAAACTTTAGAGATGGTAATCCCTTAACTAAATTAAGTTTTACTAACTTATCAAGTGAGGAAAAGTTTAGATGTGAAAACTTTTTATGCCAGAGCCAAACTTCCTCACTATTCAGAGATACAAGACAAAGTTTCTCTGAATCAGTGTCTTTGATTTTGGTAAAATTCATCCTGTAGAGGTTACCTATTCTGTCTGCTCTTAGCATTTCTTGACCTGATTCTGAGTGAAGAAGTGAACAATATTTTCTTTGAAATTTTACATCAAAACCATGATCACAAAGTTGACTTATGCTGATCAAATTGTGTTTTAATCCATCCACATAAGAAACCTTTGATACTGAAACATTTCCTCTTGATAACTCACCATGTCCTTTAATTTGTCCTTGCATGTTGTCTCCAAAAGTAACTGCTCCTCCAGATTTTGCTTTGAATGAGGATAACAGTTTCTTATCTCCAGTCATATGCCTTGAACATCCAGAATCTAAGTACCAGATTGGCATTGACTGATTCTGCAAGACATATTATTGTTTCTTAGGTACCCATCTCATTATGGGTCCTTTTATGTTAGACTTTGGTGGAGTTGTATGACTTTTTGGCATCTCATCTTTTGATGTCTTGCCTTTACTTGTCTTCTTTTGAGATTTTGTCTCTGAGATAATTTTCAGAGATTGATTCAAAAGGCAATGTGATCCTCTGAAATGATTTTTCAGTTTTATCAAGAGATGGATGCAGTTGCAATTAATAGAACAAGAAGAAGTAGGAGCAAAGTTTTTCTTTTTATTAAAAGCATTTGTTACATTTTGACTTCTTTTGAAACTAACACTAGGAATATTACATTTATCCCTAACTACTTCTTTTCTTTTTGCTTGAAAGACAGTCTTCTTTTCAAGTTGCTTTTTCCTGTTCAAAAACATCTTCTTTTCTTTGCTGCTTACTGCACAAACATGTTCAATATGGTTAATTTTTGTCCATTTGCCTTTTTGTTCAGGAGAGAATTTTACTGTTTTATAGGTGTAAGATCCAGAAGTATTTGTTTTATTCTTTGCCTTTTCTTGTAACTCTTTTTCAAGTTCCAGAGACGTTTTTGCTTGTAAACACATATTTGCAAAATCAGGACTTATTGGTATTCTGGTTTTGGTTTTCAAAATTGAAATTGGAATATTCAAAATACCAGATCCAACAGTTTCTATCTTTTTGTGAATTACATTCCCTGGTTTACAAAAAATCTGTTCATCAATCTCTTGATCAGATTCTGAATCAGAGTCAAGAAAGTCTCTCTTAGATTTAATAGAGATATCAACCTCTATTGGTTTTTTAATTTCTTTTGTTCTAGAGACTTTGATGATCCGTTTCATGCTTTCTTTTCTTTTTAAGTCTTCCATGACATTTTCTTTCCATATCTTTTGAACATCATCTTCAAATGTAGTTCTGATGTTTTCATCTGACTTTGGTGAATATAGAGGAGCATCCGGATTAAGTGAACTCTGAGATTCATTTTCAGAAGTACTTGTATCAGAGGTACTTGGTTCAGATGTCTCTGATTCATTTGAGATGAAAGCATCAAATCTGAAAATTTCTTTGGGATCATAGCTTTGAGGTTTTGTGAAGAGTACCTCTGAAGTTTCTTCATTTATCTGTAATACAGACTTTTGAAAGTCTTTTTCTTCAGAGTATATAGTATTTTTGAAATTCAAAGATCTTGCTTTTGATCCCTCTAATGTTTTGATTCTTTTGAAATTATTCAGAGATGGACCTTCAAAGCTTTGGACCTTTCCCATACAGAAAGTGGAAGAAAGTGAAGTTTTCTCCAATCCAGTGAATGAATTCAACTCATTGAATCCCAGCCCTTGAGGGTCCATTTGAGTTTTTATTTTGTCGAAAACACTTTGTGCATTAACAGAGCTTTTGATTCGAAGATTTTTTCTATCTAGAGATTGATGTAGGATTTCTCTTTCCTTTTGAAAAAATTTGGTTAAGGCAATAGAATTGAGCCTTTCATACTCAGATTTCTTTACCTCTTCTTCTTTTCCTTTTAAAACTCTCTCAATTTCTCTTATTTCTTCTGAAAATGATTTTTCTTTTTGCTTGTGAGTTTCTTCAAGTTTGGTTTTTTCAAGAAAAATTTCTTTCTTTTCTGATTCCAGAAGATTCTTTTCTCTTTTGAAAAAAATGTGCTCTTTTGTCACTTGCTCTCTTTTCTTTTTTTTTTCTTCAAGAAACTTTTGCTCTAGATCCTGAAGTTCATTAATTAGTTTAAAAGCATCTATTTCAGGATCACTGTCAGAGGTGTAAAGAGAGTTTACCTTTTCAGAGTTGTCTTCTGATGTTCCATCAGTTTGATTTCCATCTGAAAAAGCCATACCACAGAGATTGGTAGGTTCTTCCTCGCCGTCACTTGTCGAGTCTGAAAGCCAGTCTTCCATTTCTGCTACAAGAACTCTTTCTTTTACATTGTATTTGTATTTGTTCTTGTAGTAATCTTGATCTTTAACAAGTTTTCCTCTGCAGTTTGCAGAGAAGTGGCCTAGTTTTCCACATCTGAAGCATCTTCCATAATTTTGATTTGTTGGAAGAGTGGCAGTACTTGTCTCTGGCTTCTGTTCTTGAGGTTTGAAGTATCTCTGTGGCTGTGGATACCTTGGTTGAAAGGTTTGTTGAGGTCTTGATTGTTGTGCTGCATCATTATGGTTGAAGTTTGTACCCTTTTGATCACTATATGGAGTGAATCTGGGTTCTTGTTGAAATCTTCTTTCAGGATTTCTTATTTCTTCATTCTCTCTCCTTCCTTCAAATACTTTCTTGCCAAATTTCTTGTTAAATTGTGTTAGTGTATTATTGTATACAAGATTTAATAGGAAAAGTCAAGTCAAGTAAAGTCAACAAAGTCAATGTATGTTTAGTCAATATGAGATTACTTAGTCATTAAGCTTGTGGTTTTATACTTTGGTATAAATACCTTTTGTCTTTGTAATCATGTAGCAAGCTAGTTCATTGTAATATCATTGTTAGATATATGATTGGAACTTTCTCTCTCTACACTCTCTCTCTAGAACTCCATTGTTAAATCTTGATTGAGATTGAATTGCTTGAATGTGATTGGGATTTACATTTTCAATTGGTATCAGAGCACACCAAACAAATTCAGAAAGATCACTTTAAATCAGATTCTTGAAAATTCAAGAAAATGGTTGTTTTTCAAAAAGTTACTGTTTGATCCGAAATTTCATTGTTTTTGTACAATTAAATCAAGAAATTGATTTGATTGTATACGTTTTATCAATTGGATCAAATCTTATTCAGATCACAGAGTCAAATTCAAACATTAGATTGATCAATTTGATAAAAGTGTGTTTTTTCGAAAAAGTCAAACACAGGCACTGTTTCTTGAATGAATTCGTAGATTTTTGATGTTTTTAATGGAAATATTGTGATAGAAAAGTGTTTTAATATGTTTTTCGAGCACACTGATGTATTTTGAGAATCAATTGCAGGTTTGAGAACGATTTGGAGTGATTTCGTGAACGTATCTGTCAAAACGCGCAAGATCCAGAAAACGCGCAAGTTCATCCTAGAACGCGCAAGCTTCATCATAGAACACGCAAGTTCTTCAAGCTGAAGAACGCGCAAGCTGAAGAATGCGTAAGTATCCGAAGAACGCGCAAGCAACACGTGCGAGTTTGGGTAAAACGCGCAGATAGAGACAAGCGAGTTTGATAAACGCGCAAGTCAAAGCCTGCGAGTTTGAGCGAAACGCGCTAAAGAGACGTGCGAGTTTCAGAAACGCGCACGTGCTTGTTAGCGAGTTTCAGTGTGAATAGTGTTTAGCGAGTTTAGTGCCTTGCGAGTTTCATCGTCGTGCGAGTTTTAGCAAAACGCGCTAATATTGATCTGCGAGTTCTAGAAACGCGCAAGCTACCTTCTGCGAGTTTTAACGTGAACAGTGATCTGCGAGTTCAGTGTCGTGCGAGTTTCAAGACTAATTTTTTTTTGTAATCCAAGTTTGACTTTTTAAGTCAACATTTCTGATTTTTTGATTTTTTTTTCTGACTTTTTAAGACTTAGCGGAACCCCCGTGCTAAGTCTGCGGAGGGGGACATTTTTTGATAGTGGTCATAATTTTCTGATTTTTGACGATCATTTCATTATCAAGCTAATCTTTCAAGATGCCTGTTACAGACGAGAGAGGAAACACTATTTTATCTGCAAGAGATATGGCTGTTTTGTACATGCCAGAAATTCCAAAGATGGAAGCTGAATTAGACAAGCTGAAGAATCAGAATTCCAAGCTTCTTAAACAAATTCAGGATTTTAATTCAAATTTGTCAAATTCTGATACAATTCCTGTTTGTGCAAAATGTACTGATAATGTTAAATCTTGTTTTGCAGGTATTGATAGTGCAAGAGAGAAAGAGATTAAAGAGAAAGAAGAAATCATTGCTTTAAAAGAAAGAACAATTGTAACATGTGAGAAAGAATTAAAGTTAAAAGAGAGAAAGATTGAGAGACTTCAAAGCCAACTGAAGACGACTGAACAGAAGTCATCAGCGTCACAAGATGAATCAATCAAGCTTCAACTGAAGTTTAAGGCTTTTGAAGATCATATATCTGTTCTGGAAAAGAAAAATGTTGAATTGTTAAAAAGCATTAAAGAAGATAAAGTCAAAGAGAATCCTCAAAGCCAACTGAAGAAGACTGATCAGAAATCATCTGAGCTGAAAGATGAGTCAGTCAAGCTTCAACAGAAGGTTAAGGCTTTTGAAGAAAAGATATCTGCTTTGGAGAAGAAGAATGCTGAACTGCAAACAAGTCTCCAAGCAGAAAAAGAAAAAGCAAATGTGAAGACATCTTCAACTCAACAATCATCTGAGAATTCAAAGAAAGCTGACCAAGAGAAGAAAAATCTTGAGCTTAGATGTATTAAACTTTCAAAGCAAGTGTCTGATTTTGAAAAGATTTTAATCACTGAAAGAGACACATTTGCTAAGGAAAAACAAGTTCTTGAAGCTAAAAATACTGAACTTCCCAAGCAGATTTCTACTTTACAAGACTTGCTTGAAAAAGAAAGAAATATTTTCAAAGAAAAGAAGCAGTCTTTTGAAGAACAAAAGAAATTATTTGAAAAGAAAAATGCTGGGATTTTCAAAGATATTTCTGAGAAAAACAAGAACTTGGAAACAGATTTTGAACAAGAACGTTCATATTTTGAATCTGAAATATCTAAGCTCACATCCAAATTATCTGTTCTGTCATCATATATTCTTAAAGAACAAATGGCTAGATCTGATTTGAAAAAGAAGTTTGACACACTTATTTCTGAAAGAAATATTTTATCTGAAAAGATAAAGAACTTAGAAGCTGCAAACGTCAATTTATCAGAAAAGATTTCAGCTGATGTGATTAATCAATCACCTGTTGATCTCTCAACAGAATCAGTCTGTTCTTTCAAAACAGCTTCAAGTTCAATTCATGACAAAAATGTTTTGAAAAACAAAAGTGTTAAACCAATCATTGTCAAATCAAGTCAGATCAGACCATCAAATCTATTTTATGATAAATTTGTTGATGGATCAGCGAGCGATTATGTAAAATCTCTTGGAAAGTCTTCTCAGAAAAGTCAGATGGTCTGGAGAGTGAAGAGTTCTTCAGATGAAGAGAAAAAGAAAGACAAAGCATTCGCATCCACATCCAATGCCAAGAAGAACAGTACGCATAAAGGTAAATCTTTCGGTAATCCTGATATATATTACTCTACTAATCATTTGATTAGGATTGCACAGAAGAAAATATGTTGTTCTTACTGTGGAGAGAATGACTTCGTTCAGAGAAAAACTGCTCATAACTGGTACGGATCTTATAGAATAACTTCTCAGAATTCTGGTTTTAAAAGATATACATCTAATGAGAAGTGGATTCCTAAATCTAACATACCAGGACCCGAATACCAGTGGGTACCAAAACCTGTTAAATCTGTTTTGCAGGTACCACCGGTCTAGGGGGAGCAGGAACGATGGTTTTTGAACACATCAGTTCAAAACCCGTACTTCAAAGTACAAGTGGTTGACTTCTGAGTAAATCAACTCAGGACTCGAACTTTAATGTCAAAGACTGGGGCTTCTGATCACATGACAGATCAGGACCCGTTCTTCAATGTTCAGATAAGGATATTATGCAAAATATCCAGGGGGAGCTTCAATGAATAAATTCATTCTATAATGATTTGAGGGGGAGCTTAAAGGTAAATATCTTCTGATCTTAGATCTTTGATTGTTTGGAAGAAGAACAACTTTCAAACATGAAAAACACTTTCTGAAATGTTCAAACCACTTCTCTATTCTCAAAAGATTTCATGAATTAAGAAGTGTGATTTTCAAATGTTTTTCATATTGAGCTTTAATTGTTTATCTGGCCGTGTGTTCTTTAAAGAATAATACTTGTGTATTTTCTTTTCTATATACTTTGTCAAGTATTCATAGACACACTGGTTCAGTATTTTCAAATTGACTTTGTTATTACCATGTATCAAATGATATATCTTTCTATGGTAATACTCCCGTCGTTTGGTATTCACAGTTGTTTGAATCAAACGTCATTTCAATTTTAATGTGCTTTCATTGATAATATGTTTATATATTGTTCATATAAACAACATACGTCTTTGAATTTCCAAATTTTTTTTCTTCATGATAATTTGATATGATCTTAATCATTGTCAGATTCTCAAAACATTTCTATTCTTTCATGGTTATTCAATCATATAAAGTTTTGAGATATCTTAAATGTTTAAAATGTTCAAATTTCATTTCTAATTCTTTGATGAGCATAAATACACTGACATATGATTTGTTGTGCTTTACATTTCAAGAAAATCATTGAACAACATGTACTTTTAGGAACATGGGATTCAGTGTGAGTGCTTAATAGATCTTCCATGGATTCACAATAACCAGTGTTTCCTACCCCAGAAGAAATCCTTGGAGTGATTGAGGGGAGAGGTGTCTAAAAGAATTGAGTGTGGGAGTGCGCTGAGGTAAAATGGAAATGAGAGATTGGTTAGATGTGAGCTTAAATGTTTTAAAGAAAGAGGGTGAGAGAACAGAGTTAAAAGAATATTAGAACTCTGCACCAAACATCTTTCTGAGCCGGGCAGCCACATTACTGATTGGTTCACATTTCTTTCGTGACCATCATTGAAATAGGCAAATAGCCCATGCCATCTCTTGCATACAACCTCCCTAGCTACTCATTCTTTTCTTAAAAAGAGAATGTTTTACATTTTCTGGGGAAGCAGCACATAATCTATCGGATCTTCACTTGGAAGATACTGATATTGAAAAAGAAGGAAAGTTGCCCCACCTTCGACCCTTTCTCATGCACGTTGAGTCCTTGTATAATCATTGCTGTCTCAGTGATTTACATATGTTGAGCCTTATGAAACACAACCATTGTGCTAAATTCTTTCATACACAAGCACGAGCACACAGAAAATTTGTTTTTCTGTCAGAACATTCATAGAATTACCTTGTGTTTTTCAATGATTGAATGGAAGTCCTGGGGAGTCATCATCAAACCAGCTCCTTAAATTGTACATTCATTGTACACAATAACTCCGTGTTACTGACAGGCACTTCTAACTGTTTCATTTGTTGAATCAGGGTTACAACGTTCATTATATCTGAATTTGAAAAGATTCGGGTATATACAGTTCATGATTCAGTTCAGATCAAAAGGAGGAGAATGTATTTTCAAGGGGGAGAATCAAAGATTATGTTGAAATTGAAAATGTTTTTGATGATTATGAAGCTCACAATCATCAAAAAGGGGGAGAAATCTACAGAAATCAATTTCAAAAGAACAAATTCTGAAAGAAGTTTTATTTGTCAAAAGAGATGATTCAAAAGATTTTGAAAAAGAAAGATGTTTCAAAGTCAAGTCAAGATAAAAAGGGGGAGAAATCTAAGATTCTGAAAAAGAAAGATGTTTCAAAGTCAAGTCAAGATAAAAAGGGGGAGAAATCTACAGAGATCAATTTCAAAGAATTTCAGAGTTATAAAGTCAAGACTTGTGAAGAATTTTCTGAAAGATCAAATCAGATGAAAAGAAATCATTCTCAAAGATTTCTGAAGACAAGTCCAAGTTGAAGATAATTCAAGAAAGTTTGTTTTTCTAAAGAATGATCAGAGATTGAAGAAATAAAGATACAAAGTTCAAAGATCCCTCGAAGTTTCAAATGTTTTAAAGATGAAGTGTTTCAAAGAAGTTTAAAGAATTTCAAAGTTCAAATTGTTACAAGACTTCAAATGTTTCGTTTTCAAGACTTGTTGACTTTCCAAAGCTGCAAAGTGTTAAAGACTTTTCAAGATTCTTCAAAGACTGAAAGATTGAAGATTGTCAGAGCTTCAGAGGTTAAAGCTGTCAGAGTTAAAGATTGAAGAATCAAGTGCTGAAGACTTTTGTCAAATTTTTATTAAATCTTGAATACAAAGGGGGAGATTGTTAGTGTATTATTGTATACAAGATTTAATAGGAAAAGTCAAGTCAAGTAAAGTCAACAAAGTCAATGTATGTTTAGTCAATATGAGATTACTTAGTCATTAAGCTTGTGGTTTTATACTTTGGTATAAATACCTTTTGTCTTTGTAATCATGTAGCAAGCTAGTTCATTGTAATATCATTGTTAGATATATGATTGGAACTTTCTCTCTCTACACTCTCTCTCTAGAACTCCATTGTTAAATCTTGATTGAGATTGAATTGCTTGAATGTGATTGGGATTTACATTTTCAAATTGATGAGTGATTAATGCAAGGGATTTGGCGAAGGCATAGATATCTTCATCTGAGTCTGAATCTGTATGCTTTTCTTTTGCCATTAAGACCTTTTTGTATCTTCTTTTTGTTTCCAAACATTTTTGTGACTCTTCACAGTTGTTTTCTTTCGATATTTGTTTTGAAACAAGTGCAAGGGGTCCACCTAAAGAGATTTTTGATTTTTGCTTCATAACTTCTTTTTCATGTGCAACAAGAGTACCATAAATGTCAGTTAATGACCATGACTCAAGATCTTGATTGTCTTGTATAGACATGGACAGTTGTGACCATTCTTCATTTAAGCTTTTCAAGAAAAGAACGTTGTTTTCCTCTTTTGTTCTTATCACTCCAAACATTCTGCATTTGTTGATAAGAATGTTGAATCTTGAGTAAGTTTGGTGTAATATTTCTTCTGGTAGAGCATGAAAATCATGATATTCATTGATGCATAGATTTCTTCTATTTTTCTGGGTTTGTAGGCCTCCTTCAAGTTGATTTAACAACTGATCCCATATCTCTTTTGCAGTTTTACAAGAATCAAGTTCTTGAAAGATATCATTGGGAATGGCCATTATAAGTAATCTAACAGCTTTTAAGTCATTATCCATCATATTTGTTTCTTCATCAGTGAAGTTTGTGGTTTTCTTTTCATAATATGCAGGTATTTCGGCAGTATCTGCTGTTGCAGGAACTCTTGGTACCAACACCATTGGAATGTGAGGCCCAACGTTCACTGATCTAAAAAGATCCCTGTCCATACCTTCTAAGAAATTTACCATCCTTATCTTCCATTGGGGATATTCATCCCTTAAAAGTGTAGGAGGTTTTGTTAATGACCCAGCTGTATAAATAGCACTTATGCTTGAGTTTGCCATTTTTGAAAAAAAAAAGATGAAGATTTAAAGAACTGATGCTTTTTGTATTGAACTGTGATTTACTATCAAATCTTGAGCATATGGTGTTTTTTAATAAACCAGGTTTATATGAACATGCACAGATATTGAAAGTTTAGAATCAATGAGATGTAAATCTATCCGAGTATGCAGATACGATCTTTCTTTGTTTAAAAAACAAAGGAGGCTCTGATACCAATTTTTGGATCCCAGATTTAATCTCGCAACAATGATATAAACAATAAGAGTAATAACAGCGGAAGCAATATAGTTTAATATCAAAGGAGATTCAAATATCACAGTTCATAAAGCAGATAATAGATAAACAAGATATTCTTGGAATAAAATATTCAACTTATATTATCAGATATAAGACTTCTCAAGCACACTTGAGAAATTAAGGTGATGGTCCTATTTATAGGACCATAAAGTAGACAGTGTACTATTCTGATATTTAGAAGCATGCATGAACAGTGACCTACTCTAGAAAGTAAATCTTATCACTAGGTGACGTGTCATCTGTTCTTCTGTTCACACTCGTAGTGAAATTCAGAGTGATCATCTTCAGAGCTCTGAATTAGGATCTCTGATGAGGAGCTCTCTGATGTCTTTCCGTGAGGCAGACTCTGAACTGACTTCAGAGACAGACATGCTTTCTCCGAGACTGACTCTGAACTGACTTCAGAGACAGACTTGCTTTCTTCAGACTGACTCTGAACTGACTTCAGAGACAGACTTTCTTTCTTCAGACAGTTATTTTCAATACTTTCATTGGATCAGATTTGGGGCTAACAACAAACATTGGGTTGGGTTGTTCAAGTGCCTTCAACCCGGCCAACCCAACTCGCGAGCACCCCTACAGAGAGCAGACCGACCTAAATGGAAAGAAACAATCCAGGCAGAACTAGATTCTTTGGCAAAGAGACAGGTATTTGGTCCGGTAGTGCTAACCCCACCAAGTGTAAATCCTGTAGGACATAAATGGGTTTTTGTCAGAAAGCGTAATGAGAAAAATGATGTCATAAGATATAAGGCTCGCCTTGTGGCGCAAGGTTTCTCACAACGCCCTGGGATTGACTATGAGGAGACATACTCCCCAGTAATGGACGTAATAACGTTCCGCTATCTAATTAGCCTAGTAGTTTTCGAAGGACTGGAAACGCAACTTATGGATGTGGTTACTGCATATCTCTATGGGGATCTAGATTCAGAGATATACATGAAAGTGCCAAATGGCCTCCCACTACCTGGTTCGAGTAAACCACAAAGTGCATTTACAATTAAACCAAGGCGTTCACTCTACGGATTAAAACAATTTGGACGGATGTGGTATACCCATCTGAGTGAATACTTGATTGGAAAGGGATATAAGAACGATGAACTGTGCTATTCCGTTTTTATAAAGAAGACAAGTTATGGATTTCCAATCATAGATGTGTATGTTGATGATATGAACATAATAGGTACTCTTGATGAAATAAGAGATACTTCAATCTATTTGAAATCTGAATTTGAGATTAAAGATCTTGGGAAAACTCAGCTTTGTCTGGTACAGAACTAGAACACCGAGCTTGTGGAATTCTAATCCACCAATCTGCTTATATCCAGAAAATGCTCAGGCGATTTAATATGGATAAAGCGCATCCGGCTAGAACTCCCATGATACGTCGATGTTTGGATATAAGAAAAGATCCATTTCATCCAAAGGATGATGATGAAGAAGTGTTGGGAGCTGAAATTCCCTATCTAACTGCAATAGGCGCATTATTATACTTAGCACAATGTACTCGACCTGATATTGCATTCTCAGTGAACTTGTTAGCTAGATTTAGTTCGGCGCCAATGCAACGTCATTAGAATGGTATCAAGAATATCTTTCGATACCTAAAAGGAACCATCAACATGGGCTTATTATTTCCTAACAAAGAGAAAAATGGGGTTACAATACCTATTAAAGGTATTAACAAAGAAATTGATATCCCCTACAGTGAAACCCCAAATGATATACTAGTAGGCTTTGCTGATGCTGGGTACCTCTCTGACCCACACAAAGGTCGTTCCCAAACAGGATATGTTTTTACAATTGGGAACACAACGATTTCTTGGAAATCCACCAAGCAAACCCTTGTAGCTACCTCGTCGAACCATTCAGAAATTATTTCTTTACATGAGGCGGTTCGAGAGTGTATATGGCTAAGATCTGTCATTACACATATTAGAGGAGCAAGTGGTTTAAGTTCAACCACTAAAAATCCTACATGCATATATGAAGATAATGCAGCTTGTATTGAACAAATGAAAGTAGGATATATCAAGGGTGATAATACAAAGCATATCTCCCCAAAGTTTTTCTATAATCAACAACAACATACTCTTCTTAAGATTCAAGTGAATCAAGTAAGGTGTAACACTCTAAAAATATGCGGAAATAAAATTTGAAAATTCGGCAATATAACGTTTGAAAATAGGATAATTCCATCACCCTAAAATAGGGGATAATTTAAACCTGTGAAAATAGGGTAAATCATTTCAAAACCCAAGAGTATCATCCCAATCGGGGTATAATGTATGGTAGTTACAACCCAATAAATGAAGCATAAGACGACAACCTACTAATCTACATGAGGTAACTAGATTATGGTCGGGTGTCGCTATACTTCCAAAATGTGTATCTTCAAAATAATCTGTATGTTGGTCACTACGTATCTTCCAAAAAGACCACTCACGACACCAAGGTCGTTCCCTAAATCCCGATGTGCCCCACCGCTAGGATAACCTGTCAAACACGACAATAAGAACAAGTGTTAGGCTAAAGCCTAGTGAGGATAAACCAAACAAGATTAAATAACTAAACCCATCCGAAGTCTCGCGGAGTACATAGCCATGAGCTAAAACCAACAAACCAAATAAACCATTAGTGATTAGATATGATACAAATAACATAAATCACATACTGAGCTCAACTCCTCTAAGTCTATTGCTCGAAAACATCAAGTCAACCCCTCTAGGTCTATCCTTGAGAGTTCTAAAGCGGGGAACTCTAGCACAAGGGAATTACACCTTACTGCCCATGAGACGCTGCCCGACCGTATAGGTCCACACCTTACTTATCATGGTGACTCGATGCCTATTACGTGCTAAGTGGTGAATCCCAATGTCCAAAGCGGGGACATAGGAACACCGTGCCTATGGATCCATTACAATAAAACTAAATACCAACAACTAGCATGTACAATATGCATATAAAACACATGTATATAAAATCATGTACAAAGTGTTACCGACATACGAAACTTAGCACCCATTACCCAATGAGTTTTAAACAATAACAACCCATCCTTATGACATAATATTATGTTCTACATATAAACCCAAAATTAGGGTTATTTCACCCAATAATTGTTTTTCTCCCAAAGAACCCAACACTTTCCTTGGATGCACCAACACTCAATAAATCCCAAGTTGTATATCAAAAGAGTGAATCACAAGGTAACCTCTCTTTTAAACTTTAAATACTCTTCTCACCCTTTTGCACTTGAGTTAGTAAAACCCTAATATTTCCAAAATCCACATTTAGGTCTTAAAATCATGAAAGATCAAAATACAAGAGATATACACTTATATTAAAGTTAGGAGAAGAGAAATGAACTCACCTTGCAAAGATTATACAAAACCCTAGATGTGGATATTTTAGAGGAAGGAAGAAGAACCCTTGAACTTGAAGCACCAAGCCCTAAGTCACAACTACCACCTAGAATCAAAACCGAAAACCATAAATAAACATCCCTTCCAAGAAGCATTAAATGAGGGGAAGTGAAAACCCTACCTTCTGTTCTTCAAAAATCGCCCACAAAGATCTTCCAACAAAACTAAATGAGCTAAAATCAGGTTGGTGAGCATTTAAGGGCCTGAAGCCCGCCGGCGACATTGCCCTGCGACTATGACATGGTCATAGTCGCTTGGTCACAATCGCCCGTGCCCAAGGAGTCTCGGTACCAACCTGGCGACAATGCCACGCGACATTGACACATGTCATAGTCGCTGGTCATAGTCGCCGTCCTCACCCCACCTTCGGTACGTCCCTCGCGACCTTGCCCCGCGATAATGACCTTTGTCACAATCGCGGGCATTGTCGCCCGGTCTGCCAAAGTCCGTTTTTTGCCCCAAAACAAACTTGTAAACGCATGCCCCTTTCACTAGATTCGATAACACATTTGAGATCAAATTAGTGACGTACCGGAATTGCGGGTGTTACAATCCTCCCCAACTTGGAAAAGATTTCGTCCTCGAAATCTCGACTAGGTGAAGAGGTGGGGGTATCTCCGCTTCAAGTCCTCCTCGGCTTCCCAGGTCACGTTAGCACCGCGGTGATGCTTCCATTGAACTTTCACCATTGTGACTTCCTTGTGACGAAGCTTCTTCCTTTTTCTTTCCAAAATAGCCTCAGGTTCTTCAACGCACCGATTCCCTTCATCCACCCTGATTTCGGAGAGTGGAATAACACTCTCCTCCTCCGCTAGACACCTACGAAGATAACACACATGAAATGTGTTATGGATTTCATCCATTTCCGGAGGAAGTTCCAACTGATAAGCCTGGAGTCCTACTCGCTTCAGTACTTTGAAAGGCCCAAGAAAACGAGGGCTTAACTTTCCACGCTTCCCAAAACGAATAATCCCTTTCCAAGGGGATACTTTCAACATAACACGATCACCCACCTGGAACTCTATCGGTCGTCTCTTTTTGTCGGCATAGCTTTTCTGCCGATCCTGAGCCGCCTTTAAGCGTTCACGTATACCCTTCACTTTATCCGCCGTCTCTTGAACAACCTCGGGTCCGGAAAATTGTTTCTCTCGCGCCTCAAGCCAACATACGGGAGTTCGACACTTGCGACCGTATAAAGCTTCAAACGGTGCCATCCCTATACTTGAGTGGTAGCTATTATTATAAGCGAATTCTACCAAAGGTAAATGTGAATTCCAACTACCCCCAAAATCAATTACGCAAGACCTCAACATATCCTCTAGGGTTTGGATTGTCCGCTCGCTTTGACCGTCGGTCTGAGGATGATAGGCCATGCTCAACTTCACACGCGTGCCTAATTCCTTTTGCAACCCATCCCAAAAATGAGACGTGAACCGACTATCGCGATCCGAGACAATAGATAGCGGCACACCATGTCGAGATATCACTTCGTCGATGTACAACTTCGCCAATTTGTCCATAGGTAAAGTCTCCCGCATGGCCAAGAAATGAGCGCTCTTGGTCAGACGGTCTACTATTACCCAAATAGTGTCATGACCTCGCAAGGTCTTTGGCAATTTCATCAAAAAGTCCATTGTGATATGCTCCCACTTCCATTCTGGAATTTCCAAAGATTGTAAACTCTAATACGGTCGCTGGTGTTCGGCCTTTACTTGTAAACAAGTCACGCATCTCTCCACATAGCGCGCCACATCAAGCTTCATGACTGGCCACCAATAATGCAATTTTAAGTCTCGGTACATCTTCGTGCTTCCCGGATGGATAAAATACTTTGACTTATGGGAATCTTCGAGGGGAAGTTCTCGATTTCCCCCGATCTTCGGCACCCAAATCCGACCATTGAAGAGTTTCACCCCTCGGCTATCTTCTGTTAGAAGTAGGTGTTGCTTCACCATAACTTCTCCCTTGAGATTTTCCACAAGCAAGGCCTCGGCTTGTGACGCTTTAATCCGGTCGATGAGTGTTGAGGCTAACTCAATTCGTGCAAAAACAGCCTTGGAACTCTCTCCATAGTCCTTTCGACTAAGGGCATCGACGACAACGTTTGCTTTCCCGGGGTGGTAGAGTAGTTGACAATCGTAATCTTTCAATAGCTCCAACCACCTTCGTTGTCTCATATTGAGTTCCTTTTGGTCGAAGATGTGTCGTAAACTCTTGTGGTCCGTGTAAAGAGTACACTTCGTACCGTAGAGGTAGTGCCGCCATAATTTCAATGCAAACACCACCGCGGCTAACTCCAAATCATGAGTTGGGTAGTTGACTTCATGGACCTTAAGCTGCCTTGACGCATAATCAATCACCTACCCCCTTTGCATAAGAACACAACCCAAACCCATCTTCGACGCATCGCTAAACACCACAAAATCCTCCATCCCATCGGGTAAGGATAAGACTGGAGCTTCGCAAAGTTTCCTTTGTAGAGTTCGAAACGCCTTTTCTTGACTCTCGCCCCAAACAAACTTAACATTCTTTCGAGTTAGAGCCGTCAACGATGAAGCTATTTTTGAAAAGTCTTGAATGAATCTTCGGTAGTATCCGTCCAACCCTAGAAAGCTTCGAATTTCAGAGGGACTCTTGGGAGGTTCCCAATTCATCATCGCCTCGATCTTTGCGGGGTCCACTTTCACTCCATCCTTCGTGACCACATGGCCCAAAAACTGCACTTCTCGAAGCCAAAAGTCGCACTTTGAAAACTTTGCATAAAGCTTCTCCCGTTTCAACACTTCTAAAACCTCTCGAAGGTGACACTCATGATTTGCTTCATCCTTGGAGTACACGAGGATGTCGTCGATGAACACAATTACCGACTTGTCAAGAAACAGTCGGCACACTCGGTTCATCAAGTCCATAAATATCGTCGGTGCGTTAGTTAGGCCGAATGGCATTACTAGAAATTCGTAATGATCGTATCGCATCCTAAACGCCATTTTTGGAATGTCGCCCTTCACCACCTTCACTTGATGATAACCCGATCGTAGATCGATTTTGGAGAAGTAGCTCGCGCCTTGCAATTGGTCAAATAAATCGTCGATTCTCGGGAGTGGATACTTGTTCTTCACCGTTACCTTGTTCAATTCCCTGTAGTCGATGCACATCCTCATTGAGCCGTCTTTCTTCCTTATGAATAGGACCAGAGCTCCCCAAGGCGACGAGCTCGGCCTAACGAAACCCTTCTCAAGAAGGTCTTGGAGTTGCGTCATCATCTCTTGCATCTCTGTAGGGGCCAACCAATAAGGGGCTCGAGCAATCGGAGCTGCCCCCGGAATGAGATCAATACGGAATTCTGCCAAGCGATCGGGTGGTAAGCCGGGAAATTCTTCCGAGAATACATCGGAAAACTCACGCACCACCCTGACATCTTCTAACTTCTTCCTCTCAAGTTTGGTGTCGATTGCGTAAGGTAAGAAGGATGAACATCCCTTTGACAAACATTTTCGCGCCTTAACCATAGAGATGATCGCCACTTCGCCATTTCTTCTCTCGCCGTAAATCATCGTCGGCTCTCCATTCTCCATGGGTAGTCGGATCACTTTCTTGGAGCACGCGATCTCCGCTTGGTTTTTAGACAACCAGTCCATCCCCACAACTACATCGAATCCACCGATTTGCATGGCATCAAGTCTATAGGGAATTCCTTCCCTTCGATGTGAAAAGTGCAACCTCTCACGATATCTCTGATTACTACTTGACTACCATCGGCTATTTCTACCACTACAACATCCTCTAGGCTACTCTTGGACATGGTAAGCTTGGGATAGAATACATCTGATACAAACGAGTAGCTAGCACCCGAATCAAATAGTACACGTGTAGGTACGGAGTTTAGAAGAAACGTACCCGACACCACATCAGTCGATGCTTTGGCTTCTTCCGCCGTCATTTGAAAAGCTCTTACGGTTGCTCTCGGAGGTTCCACCTTCTTTCCACCGGCCCCAACGGTCTTCAACTTCGGGCATTCCTCCCTAACGTTCCCTTGCTCCTTGCATTCGAAACATATTTGCCCCTTGACGGGACAATCCTTAAAGGTATGCCCGGGTTTCCCACCTTTGTTGCAAACCCCGGGGACAAAGTTGCAAGGGCCGAAGAGTTTACTCCGACATTTGGAGCACCACTTGGCATCGCGCCTAGGGTCGGAGCCACGGTGATTGTTACCGGCATATCTAGGCTTCTTTGAGAGTGTTGAGCCACCCTCCCATCTCCTCTTCTCGACTTGACGGCTACCTTCCTCTTTCCCAGATTGTAAACATCTTCCATAAGATGTTCCTCTTCAATTGCCTCACGGAGAGTGGAGGCTTTCGACACTCGTACCATTGACATCATGTCTGATGGAAGACCCTTGATGTAAGCTTTAATCTTTTCTTTCTCTGTCGGGACCAAGTGTCCCACCAACCCCAATTTGTCCATGAACAGACGATTGTACTCTCTCACCGACAAATTACCCTTCTTTAAGTTTTGAAATTCTTCCTTCATTCGGTCCATCGACCTCTCATTGCAGTACTCTTCAAGAAGTTTCTCTTTGAACGTTGCCCAAGACAATCAGGCCAATACATTTGCCTCAAGGGAAGCGGAATACACATTCCACCAAGTGAGAGCCGTCCCTCTCAACATTTGTGAAACAAAAACCGCTTTCTATTCCTCTCCGCATTCACTCGATCGGAAAGCCTGCTCCATCTCGCGCAACCAGGTCACACAAGCTATCGGATCATCTGAACCTTTAAACTCTGGTGGTCGGCAACCTAGGAAAGCCTTGAAAGTGCAACCCTTTGTTGCTTGCTTGACTCCCGGATTTCCGGTCTCGTTGGAGGGAACTATGGGCTCAGAGCCCCCGGATCCCGCCACAACCACATCCTCTTCCACCGTCTCGGGTCTACGGTTGTTGTTGACCCGGTCCTCGAGGAGTTTGAGGAACACCTCCTGTTGCTGGGCCATCGCTCAGTTCATAGCCAGCATCATGCGGTCCATCATCCTTGTTTCTGCCGTCACCTCCTCCATAATGGGATCATTTGATTCTAGGTTGTGACGAGGAATGAACTCAGGTCCCCCACCCAACGCATTTACCACGCGAGGAGGTTCTTCCACATCAGTCACCCTTGGTTGGTCAGGCGTGGATACTGTGGCCTCTGGACCTTCCGGTCGATTTCGAGTATTAACCATAATTCTGCCACACAAAAATACCACAGAATGAGAGACAAGCCCACAGAAATAACGCAAGGAAACGTACTATTACACTTATCAATTATCATAACAATAGTAGATCAAACATACTCACATAAAACATCTTCATAATGACGTTAGCTGTTGGTCCCGAAGGTGCTTAACAAGTTTGTAAAAGGGGGGGGGGGGTTGAATACAAACACAGAATTTAAAGTTTAATAAATTGTTTATTGATAAATCAAAATACAATTTACAAATTTGTTGCGGAATAAGATTAAGACAGACTCAATCTAAACAAACTTAAGAAACACTAAGATAATTGCACAAGAAATTCAGAGAATGGGGTTTGAGAGATATAGAAAACAAGGGTTTCTATATTGAGTTCAAGGATTGAGCACACCTTCAGATGAAGGGGTGAACTTCCTATTTATACCCTATGCATTAAATGCATGGTAGGGTACTTTACACGTGGCGTTCACAGATTGGCTTTGGGAGTCTGACTTTTGGGAGACATGCTTTCGGCCGGGTCATGAACAATGTAGTTGACAGAGTTGTTGTACGAATGGTTGCAGAGACTTGTCCGTTCTGACACATCGTACTAGGTTGTGCAAGGATAGACAAAAGGAAACTTAAGGCATAAGCTTTGTGATCGATTGATCGCTGAGTATCTCTACATTCAGAGATAAAGAGGTTCAGCTATCGCTGAAGCTTTTCCTCATGTTCCTTCGCGTATAAGTAGAGTTGTCTTTGCTTCACTGATATCCACATCAGGTCACTAGTAGACTTCTCTTTGTTCAGCAGCTTCATCTTCGATTCAGCTATGAACATATGTTGACGCGAGACTTGTCTTCAGGGATTACATTGGCTGTTTACTTCAGAAACTATCAGTGATAACTGAACAGACTCAGTCTGATCACTGATATTGAAACACTAATACATAGAAATGTTTATAAGAAAGACTATCAGCGATAACTGAACAGACTCAGTCTGATCGCTGATGGTGAAACACTAATACATATTAAAACGTAATTTTCACTAAGTATAGAAGAGGGTCGTTATCAAATCACTGAGAGAGTTTGGATCAACAATCTCCCCCTATTTGATAATGACAAAGTAACTGAAGAAAATTACTTTATGATTCAAAACGATGGAATAATCAGGACTCGTAACATACATGTCCCAATTACTATTTTGAGGGATCTTTTACAGCACTGATGGGGTTAAGTACTTCACTGAAATTTTTCATTGATCCAAGAAAAGAATTACAAGGAATGAAAATTACAAGTACAAGTGATGTACTAACTACTGTAAGTTAAACTAATAGATTACAGAGAAAGAAACTAATCTATCAGCTATAAGAAGACTTAGGAGGATTGATCATATACTCAGGTATTTCTTCTCCTTTCTGTTTTCGTTCCAAAGATTCTTGGCTGATAATTTCTTTGATTTTCTCAGCAGCAGGGAAGAAGTCACACCATAAGCATAAGAGATCCTTGAGATGATTCAGAGGACAGATAGGAATCTCAGAGACTCTTTGAAATCTGAGTTCCTCATCATCATCTCTGAAGAATATTCCATAAGGATTGTCAATTACTTGACCAACTTGGAAAGGACCACCAGGAGGCAGAGATAAATCCAGAACTGAAAGATCGGGAGAAGGACCAAACAGTGCATCTCTTGAAAATTTGATAGAAGTTTCATTCCTGATGATGGCGACGTCTTCAGAGGAGGAGGACCCAATTCTTCTCTTGAGTTTCTTAGGTTTGGGAGGGATAGGAGATGGCAGATTTAGTACAGAAGTGACTCTGTTGATGAGAGCTTCAAGAAGTCCTTCAACGTAGCCTCTGTATGTAGATTTTGATTTCTTCAGCGCATCCCAGAATTCTATCCACTTTGTAAACCCGAAGCCTTCAAGTTTGGAAACGTACATAGCTTTCTGGGTTCCATCCTCTCTGGTAATCTCCATGGTCACTGAGAGTTGATCCTTCTTCTTGCGACCAGAGATAGTCACGGCTGATATTGGAAGAAGATCAGAGCGATAATCCATCTTCTGTTTACACCATTCGATAGACTTATCGTTGATCTCTTGTTATTTGGAGCGTTCCTCTTCAATTTCTTTCAGCAGTGCAGCTTGAACTTCCACAGGCTTTCTTTTCAGCTTTTTGTCCTTGACTTGAGAAGATTGAATCTTTAAAGCGAGTTGGGCATCTCGTCTGCATTCAGCGAACAGTTTCTCAGCTTTGGCAGATTCTTCTCGTTCAGCTTCAGTGAGGAAGTCGAGCTCTGAGAAGGATGTTTGAAGAGGGATTTTCAGCCGTTGACTTTCTAGTTGAGCGATCATTTCAACTCTTTTCTTCACCACTTTCTCTGACCAATGAGATGGTCGAGAGGGCCTTCCTGGATGGACCAGGGAATCTTCTTCTTCTTCTTCATCAATCTCAGCGATAGAGATTGGGATTATGTCTTCAGCGATAGTAGCTGGAATTATTTGTAGTTCAGAACCCTTAAGCAGGGGAGAGAACTATCTGGTCAGAAAATGAAAAGGAAGTTAGATTATTTTTAGGGAAAGAAGAGAGATAAAGGCTAGAGAGAAACAGGTGTTGGATTGTTATAGAAAGATAAGGGAACAAGAGTAAGGCATACCTGAGAAGGATTCTCCTCAGGTAGTGAGATCATCTTCAGGGTTCCCTCAGCAGATACACCTTTGCTTTGGGAAGGGGTTCCTGAAGATGTTCCTTGTCTCCCCCCTGCTTGGATAACTTCTTTCGAAGCTATCGCTGATGTTGTGGCGGCTGAAGAACACCAGAGAGATGGATCTTCTTCATCGTCATCATCATCATCAACTTGATGAGAGTCATCCTCTTGATCTTCAAGATCAAGGTCTTCATCATCGTCTTCATCCTCCTCTTCATCATCGACTATTTCAGCGATGGTGGGAGGGGCTTTATCAGCAGCTATCTCCCCCTCAACCTGAGAGGGAGTTTCCTTCAGAGGTTCAACAATGACTTCAACCTCCGTGTTTTCTTTAGCGTTATTCTCCCCCTCTTTGTCATTATCAACAAGGGAGAGATCTTTGGAAGGAGATGAAGTTTTTGCGGTAGCCAACTTCTGGACTTCAGCCTCCAGACCTGTGAGTCGTCCTTCAAGTGCAGGGATGTCGGACGTAGCTTGGTGAATAAAATCCACAGCTACGCATAGAGCAGTTCTATCGTCATCTGTAAATGAAGGAGCAGGAGTTGGAGCTGGTTCATTCAGCTTGTCGAGGACTTGCTGAAGAGTAGCAGTGCATGAGTTGATCTTTGCAGACAGGTCATCATACTGCTGCTTGGATTCTTCCCTGACTTTGACAATCGCTTCCTGAAGAGTAGCGATTTGTGAAAGGTCAGCTTTGGAGGCGCAGGTGGCAGTCAGCGTCTTCAGCGCATCACCAACTATTTAAACAGCGCTGGTGGTGTTGTTGAGAGAAGCAGAAAGAGAATCCACCTTTGAACTCAAACTGTTGACATTGGTGTCAACAGTCGCCAGACTAGGACCTGAAATATAAGTTAGTTGTTGAGAAACAGGCTTATATGGAGAGGTGGGAGTAGTGTATAAGGTTATAGGATTACCTGAATTATCAAACATTTTGTAGAATTGCATGGATTCCTCAAAAGAATGATGTTCAGGTCCTATGGGTCCAAACTGAGGAGTAGGGATAGAAGGAGGGTTAGAGACCAAAGAATTAGAAGGACTAGAGATGGGGATAGAAGATGTAGGGATAGGGGTAGTTACCTCAGGTTGTGTCACTGTTGTTGTGACAGTGACCGAGATCGCTGGCACGGTTGAAGTGGTTGGAGCTGAGGATGTGGAGGAGAGACCCACGAAAGCATCTAAGGAAGTTTGTAGAGAAACATCCTTAGGTATAGAGCTAGAAGTAGCTTTCTCCTTGGTCACCTTGGCCTTCTTCGAAGGACCAAAGGAGCCAGTTGATGGTCGTTTGGAAGGGGTAGTGGTAGGGATAGCAGAAAAAGGAACCCCCTGCGTGGCCGCTGAAGACGAAGAAGTGAGGAGAGAGAGACGAGAGCGAAGTTCAGAGATACTTACCTCGTTGGGGAGCGTCTTGACCTCCAGTGATCGCTGACCCACTTTTGGAAAAGATGCATCCGAGTTGGTGGGGTAAGTGGTAGGGTAGAGAAACTTCAGGTACGCACAGATGAAGCGTACGTAGGGAACTTTGGGATCCCTCTCGGTCTTCTCTATCTTTGACTTCAGGTCGTCAAAGATAGCTGTTGCGTAGTCGAAGTTACGTCCAGCGATCACTGAGTAAGCCATCTGGACCTGAACCTTGCTGGCTTGGTCCAGTGACCCACTCTTTCCACTCATACACTGAATGATGTGTGAGAAGAAGTAGTTGAGCTGGGAAGGCATCAGTGCCTTCTTCACAAGAGTCAGCTTCTTGTTTGGAATTGTAGTCCTTGGTTTGGGTTCCCAAGCGTATTCCATGGCATCGAGGAATTGGATGAGTTCAGTGTCAGTTGGCAATGAGTCATATCCATTCCTGGGCTTGTCAGGGAATCGAAGAGCTTTCCTCAGGCCTAGGGCAGTCATCATCCCTGAGCCCAGTTGAGTGCTGAAGGAGATAGCAGGAACCTGTTCACCCTTTTTGTTGGTGATAGAGGTTTCTTCAGCGGTGAACCAGAATTGCTGAAGTAGAGCTTTCGACGGTGTGGGATCCACAGTGATAGCGTAGGCAATACAGGATTGCCTTAGAAACTGTGCAGCTTCCTTCAGATGAGGATACTTGACACCATCAAAGTCAAGGCAAGCAAGATGGTTGTTCTTTGGAAGATCAGAATCGGAGATGGCGAACTTGACGTTCTTTGAAGCAATTAGTGCAGATTGAGTCATTCTGTTTGATGAGTAGATAAACGAGTAGAAGAAAGGTTTAGTCGTAAAATAAAGAAGATTTGCTAGTTTCTATTTGGGGAAAGAAACATAGGAAATCAACATATTTTTAGAGAAAAACAGTTTATCTTAGAACAAGATTCAAGAACAAGAAGAAAAACCATTGATTTTGAATAAATAATAAAATGGTTTTTAAAGAATAAAATAAAAAATGAAGATGATTTTATGAGATTAGAGTCTTATAAACCCATAAATGGGGGTTCATGTAAAAAGATTTAAGATAAGAAATTAGAAAAAAGATCAATAATAACCTGGTGATCTTTGAAAAGGATGATGCAGAAGGCTTGAGAATGCTAGAATGCTTGAGAGAGAATTCTTGCTTAGAAAGTATTTCCAGAAAGCGTAAATTGATAGAATGGAAAAACATTCTTTTTATATGTGAGAGAGAGGAGAGAGAGTGTGAGAGAAGCGGGAAAACAAATGCACATCATGACATGGACACGTCCCACGAAGTTGATTGGATAGAAGAGCAAAGGACGAACGTGTCAGAAAAAGGCATGTCGTGGATTGTCGGTTCAAATGACGTCATAGTTAAGAAAGAGACTGTTCATTTGTCCGTTTTGAATTTATCACTGAAGAAAAGTCAGCAATAGAATTTTTCTTTTTGAAAGTATCCCTGATGATAAGATAGGGATAGATTTTCTTTTAAAAGGATCACTGAATAGAAATATCAGTGATAAATTTAACTTCAAAAAGCTTTTAATCATTTGAAGAAAGATTCAGTGATTAAGATTTATATATATTTTTTTTTAAAAAAACATCTCAACTGAATGAAGATTCAGTTGTAGGGATTGAGAAAACATACCTGAGAGTCAGAATATTTATCAGAGAGAATGATGAAAGGGGAACTTTTGATTACTGACGCAATACATGAACGCTGAAGAATTATTCTTCAAGGTTCAGCATTCCAAGCTCACTGATGAGAAAGTTGAACCTTGTCTGATCAAGAGGTTTGGTGAATATATCAGCAAGCTGAAAGTCAGTAGGGATAAAGTGAAGTTCAATATCACCATTCATCATATGATCTCTGATAAAGTGATATCTGATCTCTATGTGTTTTGTCTTTGAATGTAGCACTGGATTATTTGCTATAGCGATAGCACTAGTGTTGTCACAATAGATAGGAATCTTTGACAACTGAAGGTCATAATCTAATAGTTGATTTCTCATCCATAAGATTTGAGAACAACAGCTTCCAGCGGCTACGTGTTCAGCTTCAGCTGTGGAAGTGGACACATAATTTTGCTTCTTGCTTGTCCAACTTACCAGCTTTCCTCCCAAGAATTGACATCCACCAGTGGTACTCTTTCTGTCAAGTTTACAGCCTGCAAAATCACTAGCAGAATAACAGTTAGATCGAACCCTGAGTCTTTGGGATACCAAAGACCGAGGTTACAACGATCAGATGGGATTCCTTGGGTTCAGATTGATAGCGTGCACATAAACAAGTAGAATACATGATGTCAGGTCGGCTTGCTGTGAGATACAGCAGGGAGCCTATCATTCCTCTATAGGCAGTGACATTAACAGGTTTTCCAGAAGGATCTTTGTTAAGTGTCAGGGGTGGTGCCATAGGAGTTTTCATCGCTGAAGTTTGAGTAAGATCAAACTTCTTCAGCATATCTTTAACATACTTACCTTGGTTGATAAAAGTACCTTTGTCAGATTGTTTAATCTGAAGACCAAGAAAATATGTCAGCTCACCCATCATACTCATTTTATATTCTTTCTTCATTCTTTCAGCGAAGCGAGTACACAAAGATGGGTTAGTAGAACCAAATATTATGTCATCGACATATATTTGTACAAGAATTATATGACCTTTTATCTTTCTGAAAAATAACGTATTATCAATCTTGCCACGTTCAAAATTTTCAGAGATAAGAAAAGATGAGAGTGTGTCATACCAAGCACGAGGGGCTTGTTTTAGACCATAGAGAGCCTTATCCAGTTTATAAACATAATTTGGATGCTTAGGGTCATAGAACCCTGGTGGTTGTTCTACATAGACTTCTTCATTCAGCTTTCCATTTAGGAATGCTGATTTTACATCCATTTGATACACAATGAAGTCTTTATAGACTGCATAAGCTAAGAATAGTCGAATTGCTTCGAGCCTGGCCACAGGGGCAAAGGTTTCATCATAGTCTATGCCTTCCTCTTGTCTGTATCCCTGAGCAACAAGTCGAGCCTTGTTGCGTATTACAGTTCCATGTTTATCTAACTTGTTTCTAAACACCCATTTGGTGCCTATTACAGTTTTATCAGATGGTCTAGGAATGAGATTCCAAACTTTGTTTCGAGAAAATTCAGTCAGCTCTTCTTGCATAGCGCTGACCCAGTTTGGATCTCTGAGGGCATCATCTGTCTTCTTTGGTTCTATTAAAGAGAGAAAATTTACAAAGAGACAGATATTACCTGAGCTTCGTCGTGTCTGAATACCTGCATCGAGATCACCAAGAATTTGATCTATTGGGTGATCTTTGGTCCATCGCTGAGTAGGAGCATGATTGCTTAACTCAGAGGTTGGATCAACAATTGGAATGTTTACTGATGAGGATGTTTGAGGTTCATCAGCGATTAACTGTTGAGTCGATTCACTAGAGAGGTTCTCAGACGAAGGCAGATTTGATGGTAGGAGTGTGTTTAGAGGTTCAGCTGAAACCCATGATGTGGATTCAGCAGTAGGATGTATAATGTTTGGATCATCATCAGTGGCTGGAGGATCTGAATGATGATGGTTTGAGAAGAAGGGTTCAGTTTCTCTGTAGTGAGAAAGCATCCAAGCATTTAACTCTTCATTGTCAGCGATTGGTTTGGAGTTCGCTGAGCGAGTTTCATCAAAAGTGACGTGAATTGTTTCTTCTACGGTTTGTCTTCTCTTGTTGAAGACTCTGTAGGCTTTGGAGATGGAGGAATATCCTAGAAATATTCCATCATCAGCTTTTGGGTCGAACTTTCCAAGTTGATCTCTGTTGTTTAAGATAAAGCGCTGACACCAAAGATATGAAGAAAGCTGATAGAAGGCTTCCTTCCAAGAAAAAGTTCATACGCTGTCTTCCCAAATCGCTTTATTATCAGCGATCTGTTTTGAGTAAAACATGCAGTGTTTACAACTTCAGCCCAAAATTGAGTAGGGAGATGAGAATCGCTGAGCATTGATCTAGCAGCTTCTATGATCGTTCTGTTTCTTCTTTCAGCGACTCCGTTTTGCTGAGGTGTTCTTACTGAAGAGAAGTTGTGAGAGATTCCCTTGTTCTCAAAGAAATTGTTCAGGGAACTAATTTTGAATTCAGTTCCATGATCACTTCTTATTGAACGAACAGTAAGATTGTTCAGCACCTCCATCTTTTTCACAAAAGATATTAGTTCTTCTGGAGTATCACTCTTACAGCGAAGAAAGATAACCCAGGTATAACGAGAATATTCATCTACAATGACAAGTGTATATTTCTTTCCAGCTATTGATTGGATGTTGACAGGGCCAAACAGATCCATATGCAAGAGCTGAAGAGGACTTGTCACTGAGGAAACTTGTTTCGACTTGAAACTTGCTTTTGTTTGTTTTCCTTTTTCACATGCTGAGCAGAGAGATTCTTTAGCATATGAGTGCTGAGGAAGACCAGAAACCAGTTCCTTAGATGAGAGAGAATTCAGGGTTTTGAAGTTTAGATGAGAGAGCCTTTTATGCCATAGCCAGTTGACATCAGAAGAGGCCTTAGAGAGAAAACATAAGTTTTCAGTGATAGTAGAGTCCATATCTATTACATAGACATTTTCTCTTCGATAACCACTGAGAGCGAGTTTTCCTTTCTCATTTACCACTGAACATGCTTTCTTAGAAAAGCGTACTTCATAGTCTTTATCACATAGCTGACTGATGCTTTGAAGATTGTGCTTCAGTCCATCTACATAAGCGACTCTTCGAAAGGTAGTTGTCCCATTGCTGAGGACACCAAACCCTCGGGTAAATCCTTTTCCATTTCCACCAAAGGTCACAGAGGGACCTTTCTCTTCCTTGTATTCAGTGAGCAGGTCTCTTTGTCCAGTCATATGACGAGAACATCCACTATCAAGATACCAGATGCCCTTTGATCCCTGCACACATAAGGAAGATTAAGCGTTGTTTGGTACCCACTTTTCAATGGGTCCTTCAGAGTTAGTGGATAAGGAAAGTTCAGTAGTATTCACAGCCGATGATGATTCAGCTTCAGTGGTAATCTTCACTTTGGTTAATTTCTTAACCTTAGTGGTATTTTTCACCTTGGTTGATTTTTCAACCTTGGCGACCTTCTCAGCTTTAGAGGCATTTTTCTTCACTTTAGCTATTTTATCAGCTTTAGTGGCAGTTGGACATTTACTTGCAATATGATCAGTAAAACCACAGTGATAACATTTTCTGTATCTGAAAATGGTTTTAGGACCAGAAGTAGAAGGTTTTGCAGGTTTAAGATGAGCAGGGCCAGGTCCAAGAAGACTTTTCTCTTGAGATCTGGGATGAATTTTCATTTCTTCAGATCTCGAAGGTTTAAGGTCAATCTTCAGCTTTGGAGGACAGAGCTCAAAGATTTCTATCATAGTTGAGCAATATTCCATATAGAGTGCTTAGAGAGAGTGTATGTAAGTCTTTTGTCAGCTTAAGACATATTGAATAACTGTCCCAGCTTTCAGGAAGACATTCCAAGAATTTTGTTAGGACCTCAGAATTAGAATAGGTCCTACCAACAGTTCTTAGGTCAATGATTAGGCAGTTAAACCGCCGATGAACGTCAGAAAGAGATTCATTCTTACCAGCGATAAAACTTTCATACTGTCTTACCAAGTTAATCTTTCGAGTCTCTTGGATTTCAGTGGTGCCCTCATATTGAACACATATGGTTTCCCACATTTCTTTAGAAGTTTTCAGATGCATGATGGAATGGAAAACTTCATCAGGCAGAGCCATAGATATAATGGTTTTTGCCTTTGCATCTATGCCTACCTTCTTTTTATCTTCATCACTCCACTGTCTTATTTCCTTAACGACATATCGTTCAGGGACAGCTTCAGTGGTGGCAGTAGCGGGAACCGCAACTATAATTCTAACAGGTTCATAGGGTCCGTTTTCTATATATTCAGGTATAGTAGGATCCGCACCTTCAAGAAATAGCATCATTCGATTTTTCCATAGAGAAAAGTCATCTCTGCTAAATCGAGGAGGTTTAGAAAGTGAACCATTATCATAGTAGTTTGTGTTTGTGTTTAATGCCATTTTAGAATAGCAAGGAAGAGTATACAGCAAGATCTTGTTTATTAGATTAAACAAACTGCTCTGATACCACTTGTTGGTCCCGAAGGTGCTTAACAAGTTTGTAGAAGGGGGGGTTGAATACAAACACAAAATTTAAAGTTTAATAAATTGTTTATTGATAAATCAAAATACAATTTACAAATTTGTTGCGGAATAAGATTAAGACAGACTCAATCTAAACAAACTTAAGAAACACTAAGATAATTGCACAAGAAATTCAGAGAATGGGGTTTGAGAGATATAGAAAACAAGGGTTTCTATATTGAGTTCAAGGATTGAGCACACCTTCAGATGAAGGGGTGAACTTCCTATTTATACCCTATGCATTAAATGCATGGCAGGGTACTTTACACGTGGCGTTCACAGATTGGCTTTGGGAGTCTGACTTTTGGGAGACATGCTTTCGGCCGGGTCATGAACAGTGTAGTTGACAGAGTTGTTGTACGAATGGTTGCAGAGACTTGTCCGTTCTGACACATCGTACTAGGTTGTGCAAGGATAGACAAAAGGAAACTTGAGGCATAAGCTTTATGATCGATTGATCGCTGAGTATCTCTACATTCAGAGATAAAGAGGTTCAGCTATCGCTGAAGCTTTTCCTCATGTTCCTTCGCGTATAAGTAGAGTTGTCTTTGCTTCACTGATATCCGCATCAGGTCACTAGTAGACTTCTCTTTGTTCAGCAGCTTCATCTTCGATTCAGCTATGAACATATGTTGACGCGAGACTTGTCTTCAGGGATTACGTTGGCTGTTTACTTCAGAAACTATCAGTGATAACTGAACAGACTCAGTCTGATCACTGATAGTGAAACACTAATACATAGAAATGTTTATAAGAAAGACTATCAGCGATAACTGAACAGACTCAGTCTGATCGCTGATGGTGAAACACTAATACATATTAAAACGTAATTTTCACTAAGTATAGAAGAGGGTCGTTATCAAATCACTGAGAGAGTTTGGATCAACATTAGCTAAGTGAAATTATGAACACATTATACGTAAGAGTTATCGTTACCATCACTACAACTTTCAACTTGTGCAAGTTCCATCGACTTTAAGTCTAACCTATCTTAGTAGTTCTACCCCCTTCTCACGGTTCATAGCTTAATAGTCACAGCTTAAGTCTAGGCATTCTACCTTCATACCTAGTTCACTTAAACTAGAGCTCTAATACCAACTTGTAACACTCTAAAAATATGCGGAAATAAAATTCGAAAATTCGGCAATAGAACGTTTGAAAATAGGATAATTCCATCACCCTAAAATAGGGGATAATTTAAAACTGTGAAAATAGGGTAAATAATTTCAAAACCCAAGAGTATCATCCCAATCGGGGTATAATGTATGGTAGTTACAACCCAATACATGAAGCATAAGACGACAACCTACTAATCTACATGAGGTAACTAGATTATGGTCGGGTGTCGCTATACTTCCAAAATGTGTATCTTCAAAATAATATGTATGTTGGTCACTACGTATCTTCCAAAAAGACCACTCACGACACCAAGGTCGTTCCCTCAATCCCGATGTGCCCCACCGCTAGGATAGCCTGTCAAACACGACAATAAGAACAAGTGTTAGGCTAAAGCCTAGTGAGGATAAACCAAACAAGATTAAATAACTAAACCCATCCGAAGTCTCGCGGAGTACATAGCCATGAGCTAAAACCAACAAACCAAATAAACCATTAGTGATTAGATATGATACAAATAACATAAATCACATACTGAGCTCAACTCCTCTAAGTCTATTGCTCGAAAACATCAAGTCAACCCCTCTAGGTCTATCCTTGAGAGTTCCAAAGCGGGGAACTCTATCACAAGGGAATTACACCTTACTGCCCATGAGACGCTGCCCGACCGTATAGGTCCACACCTTACTTATCATGGTGACCCGATGCCTATTCCGTGCTAAGTGGTGAATCCCAATGTCCAAAGCGGGGACATAGGAACACCGTGCCTATGGATCCATTACACTAAAACTAAATACCAACAACTAGCATGTACAATATGCATATAAAACACATGTATATAAAATCATGTACAAAGGGTTATCGACATACGAAACTTAGGACCCATTACCCAATGAGTTTTAAACAATAACAACCCATCCTTATGACATAATATTATGTTCTACATATAAACCCAAAATTAGGGTTATTTCACCCAATAATTGTTTTTCTCCCAAAGAACCCAACACTTTCCTTGGATGCACCAACACTCAATAAATCCCAAGTTGTATATCAAAGGAGTGAATCACAAGGTAACCTCTCTTTTAAACTTTAAATACTCTTCTCTCCCTTTTGCACTTGAGTTAGTAAAACCCTAATATTTCCAAAATCCACATTTAGGTCTTAAAATCATGAAAGATCAAAATACAAGAGATATACACTTATATTAAAGTTAGGAGAAGAGAAATGAACTCACCTTGCAAAGATTATACAAAACCCTAGATGTGGATATTTTAGAGGAAGGAAGAAGAACCCTTGAACTTGAAGCACCAAGCCCTAAGTCACAACTACCACCTAGAATCAAAACCGAAAACCATAAATAAACATCCCTTCCAAGAAGCATTAAATGAGGGGAAGTGAAAACCCTACCTTCTGTTCTTAAAAAATCGCCCACAAAGATCTTCCAACAAAACTAAATGAGCTAAAATCAGGTTGGTGAGCATTTAAGGGCCTGAAGCCCGCCGGCGACATTGCCCTGCGACTATGACATGGTCATAGTCGCTTGGTCACAATCGCCCGTGCCCAGGAGTCTCGGTACCAACCTGGCGACAATGTCACGCGACATTGACACATGTCATAGTCGCTGGTCATAGTCGCCGTCCTCACCCGACCTTCGGTACGTCCCTCGCGACCTTGCCCCGCGATAATGTCCTCTGTCACAATCGCGGGCATTGTCACCCGGTCTGCCAAAGTCCGTTTTTTGCCCCAAAACAAACTTGTAAACGCATGCCCCTTTCGCTAGATTCGATAACACATTTGAGATCAAATTAGTGACGTACCGGAATTGCGGGTGTTACATAAGGTCTGAGGAGAATGTGGTTGATTTGTTTACCAAATCATTGCCTAAGGCTACATTTGAAAAACATGTGGAAAGCATTGGAATGCGGAGACTTTCCAAACTCCCTTGATTAACGTACGTATCAGGGGGAGTAGTAGACATAAGGGGGAGTCTACTATACATGTGATATTGGTATGTTGTGCTATTTCCTTACCTAATGTTTTATTTTTCCCAATGGGTTTTGTTCCTTGGTGTAAGGTTTTAGTGAGACAAAAATTTATATAACTCCCATGATTGATGTACAAATATGAGGGAATACTAGACTAAAGGAATAGTCTATACACAAATGCGTTGTACTCTTTCCTTCGTCTTTTTTTTTCCATTGGGTTTTTATTTTGACGTAAGGTTTTAACGAGGCAACGATATTGCACCATCACTTCTTTGACTCGGCACAAGGGGGAGTGCTATAGGATAAATGTGCCATCGTCTAAAGGATATGACAATAGCAATAGGGATAGTGATAGAGATAAAATATATTATATTAGAGTTAGATTAAAACTAGAATATCTAGTAGTTATCTACTTGTAATCCATCCATATATAAAGGGTTTATGATTAATGAGAATTTACAGCTTTTCTATTCTCTCTATATTGATTGTTCTACAACAATAAGCTAATTGATAGCTAATAAATGTTCAAGTTTACTAAAAGGTAACTGTTAAATTATATAACAATGTAATATTGCCTAATAATACATGTTAAAAAAATCACTCAATTTTAAAACGTGACATATTTGAAAGAAAAAAAAGTAAAAGAAGATCCTTGAGAGTTTATTGAAAAATTATACAAGCTAGCTAGTTTTACAATAAGCTAGCTAGTTATAACTTATTATATTATTTATCAAATAAGATTATTTTAATACATTAAAAAAATAGATCAATTAATAGTTATCGAACATTCATTTAAAAAGAAATAATAGGTAATAGCAAAGATAGACTTAAGCAAAGTACCGTAGTTTCATATATATATATATATATATATATAGGGTTGGGTTCCGATGAGAAATTTAATTAACGGTGAGAAGTGTGAGAAGTGGTTATCAACCATTGGATGAGAAATTAACATCATTAGGATGAGATGCACCGAGATAAGATGCACCTGATCAATTCCCTTTTAAACCGCAATTCATGGGAGGATTTGAGATTAAAATAGATCAACTGTTCAGATCCACTTCTCACGCTTCTCACCATTAACTCAACTTCTCACACGATCTTTCGCCTATATATATATATATATATATATATAGAGAGAGAGAGAGAGAGAGAGAGAGGAAGGATCATGCGAGAAGTTAAACATTTTGCGAGAAGGCGAGAAGTGTGATATCATATATGATTACACGGTCTGTTGGTGTGCTTAATGATATATGTTGATCCAAGCTCTCTTAGTGGTTTGATAACGACCCTCTTCTACACTTAGTGAAAATTACGTTTTAATATGTATTAGTGTTTCACCATCAGCGATCAGACTGAGTCTGTTCAGTTATCGCTGATAGTTTCTCTTTGTATACATTTCTATGTATTAGTGTTTCACTATCAGCGATCAGACTGAGTCAGTTCAGTTATCGCTGATAGTTTCTGTTGTAAACAGCTAACGTAATCCGTGAAGACAAGTCTCGCGTCAACAGATGTTCATAGCTGAATCAAAGACAAAGCTGGTGAACAAAGACAAGTCTACTAGTGACATGATGCGGATATCAGTGAAGCAAAGACGAATCTACTTATACGCGAAGGAACACGAAGAAAAGCTTCAGCGATCGCTGAACTCTTTGTATCTCTGTAGAAAGAGATACTCAACGATCAAATGATTACTTAGCTTATGCCTCAAGTTTCCTTTTGTCTTACCTTGCACAACCAGTACGATGTGTCATAACGGACATCCCTCTGCCACAAATCGTACAACAAATCTGACATCTACACTGTTCATGATACGGTCGAAAGCATGTCTCCCAAAAGTCAGACTCCCAAAGCCAATCACTGGACGACACGTGTAAAGTACCCTGCCATGCATTTAATGCATAGGGTATAAATAGAAAGATCATCTCTCCATCTGAAAGTGTGCTTCTTTCTTCAACCTTTATAGAAACCCTTGTTTTCTATATTCTCTAATCCCCCATTCTCTGAGTTCTTGTGCAACCATCTTAGTGTTTCTTAAGTTTGTTTAGATTGAGTCTGTCTTAATCTTATTCCGCAACAAACTTGTAAATTGTGTTTGATTTATCAATAAAAAATTTATTAAACTTTAATTTCTGTGTTTGTATTCAACCCCCCCCCCCTTTCTACAAACTTGTTAAGCACCTCCGGGACCAACAAGTGGTATCAGAGCAGACTGTTTAATCTGATAAACAAGATCTTGCTTTATTCTATTCCTTGCTATTCTATAATGGCACTTAACACAAACACAAATTACTATGATAATGGTTCACTTTCTAAACCTCCTCGATTTAGCAGAGATAACTTCTCTCTGTGGAAAAATCGAATGATGTTATTTCTAGAAGGTGCAGATCCCACCATCCCTGAATACATAACAAATGGACCCTATGAACCTGTCCAAATCATAGTTGTCGTTCCAGCTACTGCCACCACTTCATTTGTTCCTGAACGCTATGTTGTTAAGGAAATTAGACAATGGAGTGATGAAGATAAAAAGAAGGTTGGTATCGATGCAAGGTTAAAGACTATTATCTCTATGGCCTTGCCTGATGAAGTTTTCCATTCCATCATGCATCTTAAAACTTCTAAAGAAATGTGGGAAACTATATGTGTTCAATATGAAGGCACCACTGAAATCCAAGAGACTCGAAAGATTAACTTGGTAAGACAGTATGAAAGTTTCATCGCTGGTAAGAATGAATCTCTCTCTGACGTTCATCAGCGATTTAACTGCTTAATCATTGATATAAGAACTGTTGGTAGGACCTATTCTAATTCTTTGGTCCTAACAAAATTCTTGGAATGTCTTCCTGAATGCTGGGACAGTTATTCAATATGTCTCAAGCTGACAAAAGACTTAAATTCTCTTTCTCTCAGCACCTTGTATGGAATATTGCTCAACTATGAGCAATCAAATCTCTTGAAGAAGAATCTTATAAAAGATTCTAAAGACTCCAAAAGCACTCCTGTTGCTTTAGTCTCTTCAGAAATAATTCCATCTCAGCGATCTACTCTCACTATCACTGAGTTAGATTTTGAAACTGAGGATCTATCAGACACTGATCTTTCAGAGTTTGATGAATCCTTAGCACTCTTGACAAACTCTTTTAAGAGATTTGCAAGAAAGAGCAATTTCAGAAGAAATAAGCCTCTATCCCTCACTGACAATCCTAAATCAACCCCTGTTGATAAGACTACTGCTACTTGTTTTAATTGCGAAAAGATTGGACACTTTGCAAGTGAATGCAGGTCAAAGAAAGTCTTCAGACCCTCTACCTCAAGAAGATCCAGCGATGACAAATACCTAAAGCTGAAAGACAAATATCAAAAGCTGAAAAGCTATAAGCGAAAAGGTAAAGGTCTCATTGCTGAAGAACATGACTAGACTAAATCAGAAGAATCAAGTTCTGATGAAGAAGAAGTCGCTAATCTTTGCCTTATGGCTGAGATTAAAGAAGAAGTTGAAGAACCTACTGAAACTTCTATGAGCTACATATCATCTCAGGTATCTATCTCTACTAATCCCTCTCTACCTGAATCAGAGAGAAGTCGCGCAGTTGATGTGCTGACGATTGATCTTTACAATGCTCTAAACGGCAAATCTCTAGCTGAAAGCAAAAACAATGATTTATCTGAACAGCTGGAAAAATGCCATGAAAAGATCAGAGAACTGACACTTTTAGAGGAAAGTTTGAAAGATCAAGTTGTTGTATATAAAATCATCAGCATAGAACGCGAACAACCCATTGCTGCTCTAAAAGCAGAAAAGGCTACTGTTAAAAAATGGTGTAATTCTTCAACAAAGATCACTGAGATAATAAATGCTCAAACTCTTGGTGGTGATAGAACCGGTCTTGGTTTTTGGAAACCACAGGATGACCTTAAAGAAGAAAGTTCCATGCTTAAATTCGGAACGTTTGTCACTTCTATCTATGACACTTCTTACAATCAATTTTATCCCTGTTCTTCTTCTAATCCCATCCCTGAGGAAATATCCAAAGGCTCTAAGTCTGTGGATAAATGAAAAACCATTCTTCATCCTCAGAAGGCAACTAGGAAAGCAAAGCTGAAGGTTCCTTCTAAACCTTCAGCAAATCAATCTTCTAGCTCTGTGATAGAAATCTTTGATCTCTGTCCTCCAAAGCTAAAGATTGACATTAAGCCTAAGAGATCTGAAGAAATAAAAATTCCTCCCAGATCTCATGAGAAAAGCATTCTTGGAGCTGGACCTGCTCATCTTAAATTCTCAAAAGCTTCTACTTCTGGTCCTAAAACCATTTTCAAATATAGAAAATGCTATCACTGTGGTTTTACTGACCATATTGCAAGCAAATGTCCAACTGCCACCAAAGCTGATAAAACAGCAAAAGTGAAGATAAATGCCTCTAAGGCTGAGAAGGTCACCAAAGCTGAAAAATCAACCGAGGTGAAAAATACCACTAAGGCTAAGAAATTAACCAAAGTGAAGATTACCACTGAAGCTGAATCTTCATCTGCTGTGAAGATTGTTGAACCTTTCATCTCCACTAACTCTAAAGGACCCATTGAAAAGTGGGTACCAAAGAAAGCTTAATCTTCCTTATGTGAGCAGGGATCAAAGGGCATCTGGTACCTTGATAGTGGATGCTCTCGTCATATGACTGGACAAAAAGACCTGCTCACTGAATACAAGGAAGAGAAAGGTCCCTCTGTGACCTTTGGTGGAAATGGAAAAGGTTATACCCGAGGGTTTGGTGTCCTCAGCAATGGGACAACTACCTTCAGAAGAGTCGCTTATGTAGATGGACTAAAGCACAATCTTCTGAGCATCAGTCAGCTATGTGACAAAGACTTTGAATTTCGCTTTACTAAGAAAACATGTTCAGTGGTGAATGAGAAAGGAGAACTTGCACTCAGAGGTTATCGTAAAGAAAATGTCTATGTAATAGACATGGACTCTACTACCACTGAGAATGTGTATTTTCTCTCTAAAGCCTCTTCTGATGTCAACTGGCTTTGGCACAAAAGGCTCTCTCATCTAAACTTTAAAACCCTGAATTCTCTCTCTTCTAAGGAACTGCTTTCTAGTCTTCCTCAACACTCATATGCTAAAGAATCTCTTTGCTCAGCATGTGAAAAAGGAAAATAGACTAAAGCTAGTTTCAAGTCTAAACAAATTTCCTCAGTGACAAGTCCTCTTCAGCTCCTGCATATGGATCTATTTGGTCCTATCAATATCCAATCTATAGCTGGAAAGAAATATACACTTGTCATTGTAGATGAATTCTCTCGCTACACCTGGGTTATCTTTCTTCGCTGTAAGAGTGATACTCCAGAAGAACTAATATCATTTGTTAAAAAGATGGAAGTGCTGAATAATCTTACTGTTCGTTCAATAAGAAGAGATCATGGAACTGAATTCAAAAACAGCTCCCTGAATATTTTCTTTGAGAACAAGGGAATTTCTCATAACTTCTCCTCAGTAAGAACACCTCAGCAAAACGGAGTCGCTGAAAGAAGAAACAGAACGATCATTGAAGCTGCTAGATCAATGCTCAGCGATTCTCATCTCCCTACTCAATTTTGGGTTGAAGCTGTAAATACTGCATGTTTTACTCAAAACAGATCGCTGATAGTAAAGCGATTCGGAAAGACAACTTATGAACTTTTTCATGAAAGAAAGCCTTCTATCAGCTTTCTTCATATCTTTGGTTGTCAGTGCTTTATTCTAAACAACAAAGATCAGCTTGGAAAGTTCGACCCAAAAGCAGATGATGGAATATTTCTTGGATATTCCTCCATCTCCAAAGCCTACAGAGTGTTCAACAAGAGAAGACAATCTGTGGAAGAAACAATTCATGTCACTTTTGATGAAACTCGCTCAGCGAACTCTAAACCAATCGCTGACAATGAAGAATTAAATGCTTGGATGTTCTCTCACTACAGAGAAACAGAACCCTTCTTCTCAAACCATCAGCATTCCAATCCTCCGGCTGCTGATGATGATCAAAACATCATACCTCCTAATGCTGAATCCAACTCATGGATCTCAGCAGAGCCTCTAAACACACTTCTTCCCTCAGAACCATCTTCATCTGACCACCTCTCAGAAAAATATGTTATGTCTGACACTCAACACTTGATAGTTGATGAGCCTCAAGCTTCATCATCTGTGAACATTCCGATTGTTGATCCAATCTCTGAAGTAAGCGATTATGCTCCTGCTCAGCGATGGACCAGATATCACCCCATTGATCAAATCCTTGGTGATCCCGATGCAGGTATTCAGACTCGACGAAGTTCAGGTAATATCTGTCTCTTTGTCAACTTTATTTCTTTAATGGAGCCAAAGAAGGTTGATGATGCCCTCAGAGATCCAAACTGGGTCAGTGCTATGCAAGAAGAGCTGACTGAGTTTACTCGTAACAAAGTTTGGAATCTCGTTCCTAGACCATCTGATAAAACTGTTATAGGCACCAAATGGGTGTTTAGAAACAAAGTAGATGAACATGGAACTATAACCCGCAACAAGGCTCGACTTGTTGCTCAGGGATACAGACAAGAGGAAGGCATAGACTATGATGAAACCTTTGCCCCTGTGGCTAGGCTCGAAGCAATTCGACTCTTCTTAGCTTATGCAGTTTACAAAGACTTCATTGTGTATCAAATGGATGTAAAATCAACGTTCCTAAATGGAAAGCTGAATGAAGAAGTCTATGTAGAACAACCTCCAGGGTTCTATGACCCTAAGTATCCAAATTATGTTTATAAATTGGATAAGGCTATCTATGGTCTAAAACAAGCCCCTCGTGCTTGGTATGACACTCTCTCATCATTTCTTATCTCTGAAAATTTTGAACGTGGCAAAATTGACAATACGTTTTTTTTCAGAAAGATAAAAGGTCGTATAATTCTTGTACAAATATATGTAGATGACATCATATTTGGTTCTACTAACCCATCTCTGTGTACTCGATTCGCTGAAAGAATGAAGAAAGAATACAAAATGAGTATGATGGGTGAGCTGACATATTTTCTTGGCCTTCAGATCAAACAATCTGACAAAGGTACTTTTATCAGCCAAGGTAAGTATGTTAAGGATATGCTGAAGAAGTTTGATCTTACACAAACTTCAGCTATGAAAACTCTTATGGCACCTCCACTGACACTTAACAAAGATCCATCTGGAAAACCTGTTAATGTCACTACCTATAGAGGAATGATAGGCTCCCTGCTGTGTCTTACAGCAAGCCGACCTGACATCATGTACTCTACTTGTTTATGTGCACACTATCAATCTGAACCCAAGGAATCCCATCTGATCGTTGTTAAGCGAATTTTCAGATATCTGAAAGGAACTCCTAACCTCGGTCTTTGGTATCCCATAGACTCAGGGTTCGATCTAACTGGATATTCTGATAGTGATTTTGCAGGCTGTAAACTCGATAAAAAGAGCACCACTAGTGGATGTCAACTCCTAGGAGGAAAGCTGGTAAGCTGGACAAGCAAAAAGCAAAATTCAGTGTCCACTTCCCCAGCTGAAGCTGAATATGTAGCCGCTGGAAGTTGTTGTGCTCAAGTCTTATGAATGAGAAATCAACTATTAGACTATGACCTTCAGCTATCAAAGATTCCTATCTACTGCGACAGCACTAGTGCTATCGCCATAACAAATAATCCAGTGCTACATTCAAAGACGAAACACATAGAGATCAGATATCACTTTATCAGAGATCATGTGATGAATAGTGACATTGAACTTCACTTCATCCCCACTGACTATCAGCTTGCTGATTTATTCACCAAACCTCTTGATGAGACAAGGTTCAACTTTCTCATCAGTGAGCTTGGAATGTTGAATCTTGAAGAGTAATTGTTCAGCGTTCATGCATTATGTCAGTGATCGTAGGTTCTCCTCTATCACTCTCTCTGATAAATACTCTGACTCTCAGGTATGTTCTCTCCATCCCTACAACTGAATCTTCATTCAGTAAAAATGTTTTTCAAGATATAAACTTTAATCACTGAAATTTCTTCAAATGATTAAAAGTTTTTTGATAAATAACTTTATCACTGATATTTCTATTCAGTGATCCTTCTTAAAAGAAAATAGATCCCTAATTTTTCTATCAGGGATACTTTTAAAAGAAAATCTATCGCTGACTTTTCTTCAGCGATAATTTCAAAAAGGACAAATGAAACGTTTTTCTCTCTCCTATGACGTCATTTGAACGGACAGTCCATGGCATGCTTTTCTCTGACATGTTCGCCCGTTGCCATTCCATCCAATCTACTCCTTCAAACGTTTCCATGTCATGATGAGCATTTGTTTTCCCGCCTCATTCTCTCTCTCTTACTCTCAAACGTATAAAAAGAATGTTTTTCCCATTCTTATCGTTTTACGCTTTCTGGAAAACTTTTTGAGCATGAAATTCTCTCTCAAGCTTTCTCTCTCAAACATCTCAAGCATCTACATCTTCCTCATTCAAGATTACCAGGTTCTTTGATCTTATTTCCTTTTAAATCTTGTTAATAGAATATCATTTATGATCCATCATTATGGGTCTTCTATGAGATTTTTATCATATAAATCATTTTTCTTGATTTTCCTCTTTCAAAACCCTTGGTTTTCTTACTGTTCTTCATATTTCTCTTAAGAATACTGTTTTTAATCCTAAAATATGTTGGTTTCATCTATGTTTCTTTCCTCAAATAGAAACTGGTATAACCTTCTTTATTTTTAGACTAAAAATCTTTCCTCTACTCTTCTGTTCTTTTCAAATTCAGAATGGCTCAATCCTCTCTTATCGCTTCCAAGAACGTCAAGTTCGCCATCACTGACGTCGAGATTCCCAAGAATAACCATCTTGCTCGACTAGAATTTGATGACAACAAATACCCACACCTGGTGGACGCTGCACAGTTTCTCAAGCAGTCCTGCATTGCCTATGCACTAACTGTGGATCCCAATCCCTCTAAGGCTTATCTCCAATAATTCTGGTTTACCGCTGACGAGACCTCCCTCACCAACAAAAAGGGTGAACTAGTTCCTGCTATTTCTTCCAGCACTAACCTCGGACTAGGGAAGATGACTGCTTTAGGATTAAGGAAAGCTCTGCGATTTCCTGACAAACCCAAGAGTGGGTTCGATGCTTTGCCAACTGACGTTGAACTCATCAAATTTTTGGATGAGATGGAATATTGTTGGGAATCCAAGCCACGAACAAAAATCCCCAACAAGAAGCTGACACTCATCAAGAAGGCGAACATGCCTTCTCAGCTTAACTACATCTTTTCTCACTTCATTCAGTGCATGAGTGGGAAGAGTGGGTCACTGGATCAAGCCAGCAAGATTCAAGTCCAGATGGCCTACTCAGTGATAGCTGGCAAAAATTTCGACTATGCCACAACTATATTTGATGATCTAAGGTCGAAGATTGAGAAGACTGACAGGGATTCCAAGATCCCTTACGTACGCTTCATCTGTGCGTACCTGGAGTTCCTCTACCCTGCTGCTTACCCCACTCACTCTGATGGCACTTTCGCCAAAGTGGGCCAACGCTCTTTGGAAGTCAAATCGCTCCCCAACGAGGTAAGTATTTCTGCTCTTCGCTCTCGACTCTCTCTCCACACTTCTTCTTCTTCAGCGGCCACGCAGGAGGTTCCTTCTTCTGCTATCCTTGCCGCTACCCCCTTCAAACGACCATCAACTAGTTCCCTTGGTTCTTCGAAGAAGGCCAAAGTGACTAAGGAGACAGGCGCCACAAGCTCAAGGCCTGAGGACGTTTCTCGACAAAGCTCCTTGGATGATTTCATGGTCATCTCCTCCACATCCTCAGCACCTACATCATCAACCGTGCCAGCGATCTCGGTCACTGTCACAACAACAGTGACTCAACCTACAATCTCAGTTCTTCAATCTGAGGTAACTCCTTCTATCCAAACTTCTTCTATCCCCGTCTCTAATCCCTCTATTTCTTTGGTCTCTGACCCTCTTCTTCTGCAGCAACCTCATGCTGCTTCCATAGGACCTGATGCTCAAACGTTTGAAAGAGACATGAAAATTTTCAATCTGTTTGAATGTTCAGGTATACCAAAATCCCCATATACACCTCCCACCTATCCCTCTAAGCCTATTACTCCTGTTACTCAAAAACTAACTTTTATTTCAGGTCCTAGTTTGGCAACTGTTGACACAAATGTCAACAGTTTGGGAGTAAAGGTGGACTCTCTCACCACCTCCCTCAATAATACCACCAACGCTGTCATTTCAGCTGGTGACAAGCTGAAGACATTGACAGCTACGTGTTCAACCAAAGCTGACGCTTCTCAAATCTCCGCTCTTCAAGCCGCGATTGACAAAGTGAAGGAGGATTCTAAGCAACAGTTTGATGCCTTGTCTGCAAAGGTTGATTCATGTACTACTCTTCTTCAACAAATCCTGAACCAGTTGAAGACACCAGCTCCGACTCCTACTCCTTCATTCACAGAGAACGATCGCACCTCTCTGAACGTTGCTGATGAGTTTATTCATCAGGTTACGTCAGACCTATCTGTGCTTGAAGGACGTCTGTCAAGTCTGGAGGATAAAGTCCAGAAGTTGGCCACCGCACAACCTCCATCTCCTTCCAAAGATCTCTCCTTACATGATAATGACAAAGAGGGGGAGAAGTCAGCTGAAGAAAATAGGGAGATAGAAGCTGTTGCTGAAGACCAACAAAAGGAAACTCTCTCTCATGTTGATGGGGAGATGGTTGCTGACAAAGCCCCTCCTTCTCTTGAAGATCTAGTAGAAAAAGAGGAGGAAGATGAAGATGAAGATGAAACTCTTGATCTTGAAGATCAAGAGGAAGAGCAACCTCATCAAGATGATGACGATGACGATGACGATGAAGAAGATAAGTCCTTATGTTGTTCTTCATCCGTCACACCATCAGTGATAACTTCGAAAGAAGTTGTCACAGCAGGGGGGGAGTCATGGAACATCCTCAGGGACCCATTCCCAAAGCAAATCTAAGGATGCTGCTGCTGAGGGAAGCCTGAAGACTGTTTCACTATCTGAGGAGAATCCTTCTCAGGTATGCCTTTCTCTTGTTCCAATATCCTTCTATAAAAACCCCACCCCTGTTTCTTTCTAAGCCTTTATCTTTCTTCTTCCCCAAAAATAATCTAACTTTCTTTTCATTTTCTGACCAGACAGTTCTCTCCACTGCTTAAGGGTAAAGAGCTACAAATAATCCCAGCCGCTGAAGCTGATGATCAAATAATCCCAATCTCAAAAGAGATTGATGAAGAAGATGAAGAAGAAGAGTCATTGCAACACCCAGGAAGGCCCTCTAGACCATCTCACTGGTCAGAGGAATAGATGAAGAGAAGAACATAGATGATCTCTTATCTAGAGAATCAACGACTGAAGGTCCCCTCTCAATCAACGGATCTAGAGTTCCTGACTGAAGCTGAAATCGAAGAATCCGTCAGGGCTGAGAAGCTGATAGCTGACTGTCAAAGAGATGCCTCTCTGGCTCTCAAGATTCAGTCTTCTCAAGTCAAAGACAAGAAGCTGAAAAACAAACCAGTGGAAGTCCAGGTTGCTCTTTTAAAAGAGATTGAAGAGGAGCGCTCAAAAGAACAAGCGGTCAGCGATAATTCAGTAAATTGGTGCAAGCATAAAGTTGACTATCGCTCTGACCTAATGAAGATTGTAGCTGTTGTTATCTCTGGGAGAAAGAAGAAGGATAAACTTTCTATCACCATGAAGATTACCAGAGAGGATGGAAGCTGCAAGGCTATGTTCGTTTCAAAGCTGGAAGACTTCGGCTACATGGAATGGCTTGAGTTCAAAGATGCGCTGAAGAAATCAAAGTCAATATACAGAGGCTATGTTGAGAGGATAAATGATTCCCTTATCAACAGAGTCGCTGCTATCCTAAAGGTGCCATCTGCTCTTCCTTCCAAGTCCAAGCAAATCAAGAGAAAGCCTATCTCCTCCTCCTCTGAAAATGTCGCGATGATCAGAAATGAAACCTCCATCAAATTTTCAAGAGAAGCTCTGTTTGGTCCTCCTCCTGATCTTTCTATCCTCGATCTATCTCTGCCCCCTGGTGGACCAGATGTTGCAGGACAAGTAATCAAAGAATCTTTTGGAATCCTTATTCAGAGATGATGAGGAAGAGCTCAGATTCCAAAGAGTCTCTGAAATTCCTATCTGTCCCCTCAGTCATCTCAAGGATCTCTTATGCTTATGGTGTGACTACTTCCCTTCTGCTGAGCAAATCAAAGCAATCATTAGCCAAGAATCTTTAGAGCGAAGGCAAAAAGGAGAAGAAATACCTGAGTATATGATCAATCCTCCTAAATCTTCTTTAGATAGCTGATAGATTAGTTTCCTATTTCTTGTAATCTATTAGTTTAACTTACAGTAGTTAGTACATCACTAGTACTTGTAATTTTCATACCTTGTAATTCTTTTCTTGGATTAATGACAATTTCAGTGAAGTACTTAACTCTATCAGTACTGTAAAAGATCCCTCAAAATTGTAATTGGGACGTATATGTTATGAGTCCTGATTATTCCTTATTTTGAACTTTAAAATAATTTTCTTCAGTTACTTTGTCATTATCAAATAGGGGGAGATTGTTGATCCAAGCTCTCTCAGTGATTTGATAACGACCCTCTTCTACACTTAGTGAAAATTACGTTTTAATATGTATTAGTGTTTCACCATCAGCGATCAGACTGAGTCTGTTCAGTTATCGCTGATAGTTTCTATTTGTAAACATTTCTATGTATTAGTGTTTCACTATCAACGATCAGACTAAGTTTGTTCAGTTATCGCTGATAGTTTCTGTTGTAAACAACTAACGTAATCCCTGAAGACAAGTCTCGCGTCAACAGATGTTCATAGCTGAATCAAAGACAAAGCTGGTGAACAAAGACAAGTCTACTAGTGACCTGATGCAGATATCAGTGAAGCAAAGACGAATCTACTAATACGCGAAGGAACATGAAGAAAAGCTTCAGCGATCGCTGAACTCTTTGTATCTCTGTAGAAAGAGATACTCAGCGATCAAATGATCACTTAGCTTATGCCTCAAGTTTTCTTTTGTCTTACCTTGCACAACCAGTACGATGTGTCAGAACGGACATCCCTCTGCCACAAATCGTACAACAAATCTGACATCTACACTGTTCATGATACGGCCGAAAGCATGTCTCCCAAAAGTCAGACTCCCAAAGCCAATCACTGGACGACACGTGTAAAGTACCCTGCCATGCATTTAATGCATAGGGTATAAATAGAAAGATCATCTCTCCATCTGAAAGTGTGCTTCTTTCTTCAACCTTTATAGAAACCCTTGTTTTCTATATTCTCTAATCCCCCATTCTCTGAGTTCTTGTGCAACCATCTTAGTGTTTCTTAAGTTTGTTTAGATTGAGTCTGTCTTAATCTTATTCCGCAACAAACTTGTAAATTGTGTTTGATTTATCAATAAACAATTTATTAAACTTTAATTTCTGTGTTTGTATTCAACCCCCCACCCCTTTCTACAAACTTGTTAAGCACCTCCGGGACCAACAATATATGATTAAACGTCTATGTATTGCCAATATAACATGTGTTTAATCATATATGATTAAGCTTGTGTATCATATATGATTAAACACTTCTCGTATTCTTGCAAAATGTTTAACTTCTCATTTGAAGCTACCCCTATATATATATATATATATATATATATATATATATATATATATATGGAGAGAGGTTCAAATGAGAAATGCTAAGTGTGTGAGAAATAGAGAAATGATCATAGCCCTTCATCTGGTCAACAGTTGCGACTTTGACCATGAATCACCGGATAATTTCTTATGTGGTTGGTAGAAGATAGAAGGGTAGTTTCGTAAAATACGCGGGACGAGTTCATATGTGAATCAGTTAATTAGTTCATATGTGAATCACAAAGATTCATATATGAATATGTTAATTAGTTCAACTGATTCACATATGAACCTACAGTTAATTAGTTGATATGAGAATAAGTTAATTAGTTCATATATGAATCAGTTAAAAGAACTCATATGTGAATTACACTGGTTCGCATATGAACATATAGATCATAAATGAATCACACAGGTTCATATATGAACTTGTCCCATGTATTTGTAAAAATTACGAAACTGTCCTTCTATTTTTAGAATAGCCGCAACTTTTGACCAGTCAAAACCGCAATTCTTGATCAGTCAAATCTGATCTTGACATGTATGAATGACTAAGATTACTTCTCTATTTCTCACACACTTACCATTTCTTATTTGAACCTATGACTCTATATATATATATATATATATGTTAAATTATTAAAAAAATGTTAAATTATTTAAAAAAAAAAAAGAAGAGTAAATTACATTTTTCGTCTCTATGGTTTGTTGAAAATTGTTGCTTTCGTTCTTGTGTTGAAATTATAATTTTCATCTTCATAGTTTACAATTTACTGTTGTTACCGTCCTTAGAATTTAAAATCTTATTGCTATTTTTTTCTTTATGGTTTACAATTCATTGTTATTTTTGTCCCTCATACTTAAAGGTAAAAATTACACTACTAAAAAAGGCATCATTTATGATAGACAAATCCGTCGGAAAATAAGGTTTTTGCCGGAATTCTGCAACCGACATTTAAAAAAAATGGTGTTCTTAACTTAGTCAGATTAATTCATTATTTTGATTAAGATTCCGGCATATTTTTGGCAGATTAAATATTTTTTTTAAGTAATTCAATATAACAAAAATGATTTTAAAAATTAATTTACCGCAGTTTCATTTAATTTACATTAAAAAATATTTTATTAATAATTTTCGGCGGATTAATCTGCCGGAAGCCCGGTAGTATTCCCAGGACCCAAAAAATAACAAATTTTTATTTAAAAACTTGTAAATCCTGTAAATTTGAAAAAAATTATGCTAAAAACAAAAAATATTGCAGAATATTATACATTAATTTAATGTCCAATACAATTGTTCAGGCAGAAATATCATACAATTGTTCCAAACAAAAACTAAAATGTTCCAATACAAATTAATTATTCCAAACAAACAAATACGCAAATCTGTGCCGGTTGCGACGAAAACTGCTGAGATTGACTGTGCCTCTTGACCAATTCCATCATCTCCTTATGTCATTTCTTCTGTTTCTCCTCTTCCTGCTGCCGGAGCTCGTCTCGTTGCATAAATTCTTGAACTTGAGATTTTAAGACGTTAATTTTCTACAAGTACAAGAAAACGTTAGAATACTTGATATGGATTATAAATGAAATAGATAAACATCATCAAAGCAAAAGAGGTACACACCTAGGAACAAGAAGATGACGCACCACCCTGTGTGTATGTCCCGGTCAAGAGCCAATTGGGAACTTGGTTGTTTCCAAACCCATATAAACGACCTTTCTTTGTTTCCCCAATCGACTGGTGCCACAACTCTGTATCAACTAGGGGATGATAGGAGGCATCAATGCCATACTTTTGGGTGAGATTGGTTGAATAGTCACCATGTGGTTTACAAAATAATACAAGTCAATTTCAATAGCATAATATATGTAAATGAGACGTTTCCAACTAACTTAAACAATCCTAACATTTGCCTCACAAATGGCAACCCAAACTAGATATATATATATATATATATATATATATATATATATATATATAGATAGATAGATAGATAGATAGATAGATAGATAGAGAGAGAGAGAGAGAGAGCAAGGATCATTCGTTAACTACTAAATTGTTGTTAACTTTATAAACCTTGCTCAACCAATAGAAATGCATCTTTGGTTGTTGTTTTCATGTTTTGTATCTTTAATACAAAAGGGTAGAAAGGTCATTTCATAATTACATAATATTTCATTTATTTGTTTGGGGTTACAAGAATGAATCCTCCTTGATTATAGCGTAGGTTATGAATTCATTATTTTTTCCATTTTCAAAATAACTGTTAAAATCATATGAATATTTTCAAAGTCTTCAATTTCATATGTTTGTCAAAATCGTTAGTCGCTGTCTTCAAAAACTTTATACGGTATTAGTTTTAATTTAGAGAATCTCATGAACATCTCGACAAGGAACGCAACAACGTCCTCCGACATTATGATTTCCGTCCTCCATAACGACGTCGATGGAAGTGCGATTGATTAAACTTTGTCGAATCCGGGAACACATAATATGGATGAAGGAATTCAAAACCAACTCGTAAACCATGAACTCAAAAATGAGAATAACGTTATATGCACCGTTGATATATTCGAATCAACCAGCAAAATTTGTATTGGTAAGTTTTTTTAATGTTTTCGAGTTATTTATATTATTTAGTTCATCACGGAATTCATTAAAACCATAAATTCAATTATGTTGAACGCCTTCACATAGATGAACGCCTTCACAAAGATGAACATAAGATAAAATGGGATCCATGTTAAAGCTTCTTTATGCAATCTTACATAGAGCATTACATCTTCGTTATGAACATTTTGAGTTTTACACTGTTCATTCATTTTTCACTTCAAAATTGAACATTGATGAACATTATAGATTTGAGCGTTGATGTCCTTTTGTTATGAACACATCAAAGTTAACAAATGATCAAACATTGTATATAATATCTACGATTTTTATATTATTTTTTTTAAACATTGACGATGAACAAACATAATCATTTTTAACATTAATGATCACTATATATAATATCTACGATTTTTTTTCTCATTTGAAAGATATTCAAGCACACAATGCACATTGATCGTATATGTCATTCTGAATCGTTTGGTAAATACTGCAACTGTTAGTAAAGCATTGCGATTATCGTATGTGTCAACATGAAGAAATATCCCGAATTTATGTAGTGAAAATGAATGAACAGTGTAACGAAAATATATGTTCATATATAATGTTCATATTTATAATGTTCGACAACGTTCAATGTTTATAATGTCCATCAATGTTTAAATATATGTAGTGAAAATGAATGAACAATGTAACGAAAAAGTGTAAATGTGCACTTCGATTCACATTGGATGAACATGAATGGACATGAACATTGTATACGTGATGTTCATATATATTATCATTACAGATATGCAAAACATATAATGAAGAGGCTTTGATAAGTGAATTTATTAATCCCAAGATTCAAGTTCTAATTACAGTTTACTAACAAAGACAATATAAGAATCAAAACATCAATTAACCTGTTTTCAATTTCAAACAAGGAATTTGTATACAGACTCCCTGACACTTTCTCTCTCTAGATCACTATGTTCGTGTACTTACAATGCCACACACACAACACAAAGCCATATCCTTATTTAACACACGCGGGACAAAAACACAATACAACCAAACACACTATACAAGACTTTGACTTTTACTTTTATTACAAAGAGACTTTGACTTTCTATGAGAGTTTGACTTGAGCTTTAACTTGGCTTGACTTTCAGTCTTCAGTCTTCATGATCTTGTATCCAACAAATATGTGCACTAACATTCTCCCCCTTTGGATCAAGATCATCTTTAAAAAGATTTTGCAATTCAATCTCCCCCTTTGACATTTCTTTCAACAAATCAGCATTGAAACACAAAATTACAATCTCCCCTTTTTCATAATCAAACTTCAATCATTCTGTAATCTCTCCAAAACCTTTGTATAGCATCTTTTGCAATCAGCTTTAACATTCTCCCCCAAGGTAATAAGAAACCTCTTTCAGACTTCAAAAAGAAATTATCTTCAGGTTTAGCTCAAAATTACTTCAGCAAAGAAAATTTCAGTAAAATTTGCTCGCATTCTGAAATCTTCGAATTTGTTCTTTCAAACTTTCACAATCTTCAGCAATACCTGCAATCTTTGACAAACATTCTCAACAACCTTTCTTTAACAACTTTATTGCACAACCATTTCTTGATCACCTCTCCTTTAAGCTCCAACAGTTCTTTATCATTTCTCACATTTCTTGATCATCTCTCCCCCTTTTTGATGATTGTGGCATTGAAATCATCAAAACTTTCACAAGAAATGTCACTGACCCTGTCTGTCCATTGATCTTTCACAAGAGCCTCTAACCATCTATCGATCCAAAAAGATATTCATCCGAATCTTTGCAAATTCAGACAAAATATGAGTCTAACATCTGAATCAATAAATGAATCAGTTAGAAATGCCTGTCAGTAACACGAAGTCACTGTGTGTAACGAATACACAATGGAAAGGAGCTTTTTGATGTTCACTCCTCCAGGTCTTCCATTCAATCATCGAATAACACAAGTTTATTCTATGAACGTTTAGACAGAAAAACGAATTTCTTGTGTGTTCGTGCTTGTGTATGAAAGAATTAAGCACATGATGATTGCTTTTGTTAGGCTCAAAATTGTGTAAACCATTGAGACAACAATAGTATAACACAGACTCAATTGTACATGATCGAAGTGCGAAGGTAGGGCAGACTTCCTTCTTTTTCAATATCCAGATTTTCCAAATGAAAATCAGATAGATTATATGTTACGTCCCCTTTAAAATTTTTGAAACATCTTCTTTTTAAGAAAAAGATGAGTGGTTGGTGGGGTTTTAAATCAAGAGGTGGCATGGGCTAGTTGCCTTTTTCAATGACGTTCACCAAAGAATTGTGAAACAATCAGAAATGTGGTTGCCCGGCTCAGAAAAAGTTGGTGCAGAGTTTGATATTCTTTTACTCTGATCTCTCACCCTCTTTCTTTAAATCATTGAGTTCGCTTCTAACCAAACTCTCTTTTCATTTTACCTCATCACACATACCCACACTCAGTTATTTAGACTATTCGCCTCTCGATCACTCAAAGATTAACTTCGTGGGTAGGAAACACTGGTTAACGTGAATCCATAGAAGTTCTGTTAAGTCCTCACACAATGATCCCATGTTGTCCTAAAAACACATTGGTGCTCAAATAGTTTAACTTTGCAGTTAAAGCATAAAGAGAAATACAAGTCAGATAAATGTATGCTCTTGAATGTAATCATGAAGATTTGAGTATTTTAAACATTGAAGATATTTCAAAACAAGTATATTGAATGAATGAAATGAATACAAGAAACTTGATTGAAAATTTGACATTGTATGATAAGATCAAATTATGACATATTTAATCATTCATATTTGATCTTAACAATTAAGGTTTAGGTCAAGAAAAATCGGATTTTGTCTATACGAATCAAAATATAGACAAGTCTCGAAAGAAACGTTTTGAAATGAAATAATGCTCAAACTTTGAATTTCAATCGGGGTGTCTTACCATCGAAAATTGGGTTCTATATGAGACATGGTAAGAACATTTCCAATAAAAATACTAAACCGGTGTGTGTGAATACTTGACAGTATATGGAAAAGATAATACACAAGTATTTATCTTTGGAAACACACGGTTTATTCAACATTTAAGCTCATGAAAAAATGAAAACATTTAAAATCACACTTCTAAATTCATGAAATTTGTTTAAGAATAAGAAGTGGTTTGAACATTTAAGAACATGTTTTCTATGATTGAATGTCGTCCTTCTTTCAACCATATATGAGATTAATAGTAGAATATTTCCTTACGCTTATCTTAAATCTCATTATGTCAGCTCTAAAGTCATATACGATATGATCGTTTAAGCTCCCTCTCAAATCTGCAACAGTCAAAAGTCTGTCAAAGTACAAAGCTTTATTCACAAAACTTTATTGAAAAGTAAAGACATAAAGCAATAAAACTTATTAAGAACGAGTTCTGATCAGATTTAATTAGAAATCAATTTCCTAACTCCTTAACTTCCCCTGAAATTATGCATCCGAAAATTTGTCAGTTATAGAATAGATGCAAATTATATTAACTCCCCCTCAAATGTAGATTATCTGATCATCTTTACACACTCCTCCTGAGATCATGAACAAACTTAAGTGCAGATATCTTTCAGAATAAAAATAAAGAAATGAAGAAAAATAACAAAACTAAACTTTATTAGGTAACAACAGATTAAGTCTTGAGATTTAGCATACCAAGCATTGAAATGAGAAAATTAAATCTCTTTTCGTCAAGCGGTTTGGTGAACAAATCAGCAAGCTGATAATCTATGTTTTCAAAGTAAAGTTCGATTGTACCTTTTTCGACATTATCTTTAATAAAATGATATCTCACATCTATGTGCTTGGTTTTGGTATGTTGAACAGGGTTTGTAGATATTGCAATGGCACTCTTTGAATCGTAGTAAATCGGGATTTTGTCGAACTTGAAACCATAATCTCGGAGTTGCGTTCTCATCCACAGCACTTAAGAACATCAGCTAGCCGCAACTACATACTCTGCCTCGGCTGTTGAAATAGATACACAGAGTTGTTTCTTTGAAGCCCAACTCGCGAGTTTATCTCCAAGAAATTGTATGTGTCTCGAAGTACTCTTCCTGTCAAGCATACAACCTGCATGATCTGCATCTGCATATACTGTGAGCTCAAAACCTGTATCCTTAGGATACTTTTCACAAAACTTTTCGTATAAAGAACTTATGCGAATTCTGACATTTCGCATACAGGCTAGTACGAATTCTAAGGAATTCTCACAACAAACACATGCGAATTCAGCACATTTCGCATATCACATTCATGCGAATTCTACACTTGTGAAATTTTCAGACAAGAAATTATGCGAAAACTGTTAGACCTAGAGTTTTGAGTCAATTAGAATGATAGTATTGTCTTTTGTATGTTGACTTTATATGAGGTCAAGGCTTGTTTGACCCATATATAAGTCTTTGCTTTCTTTGTTTGTAAGTGTGTAAGTTTGTAAGTGTATCATCTTTGTAATTCATGTCACTAAGAGATATATGACAGAGCCATTTTCTCTCTCATCTTGTTCTATGATTGTTATTAGATTTGTGCGTGATTTGATTGTTATGGCTTGATTTCTGGGATCACAATTGGTATCAGAGAAGATTTGAAGCATCGAATTGAAGACAGATTGATCACAGTTTCTATTTTCGAAAATACACTGTTCCATTGAAATTGAATTTTTGATTTCATGGATTTCTTGATGTAAATGTGCACCCACAGTGTTCGTATGAAATAGAAGATCATTTCTTGTTTTGGTTGATTGCTCATTGGATCAACAGATTGTCATAATTTGATCGATCTTTCAAAATTTAGCAACCATTTATTCGCGGGCTGTCAAGATAAATTTTTATGATTGTTTGTTTCTTATATGGAAATTCCCTCTGTAGGGTTGTTATAGATGATATAAAGATCATTCGTTCAAAGTTTCAGAGTCAAACATCATCATTTTGATGGATTTTGGGTGGAAAGTTCGAAAATAAAAACGAGATCTACAGAATTCACAACATTCATGAAGAACTCGCAAGTAGAACTCGCAGAGTGAAAGAATTCGCAGAATACCTATTCTTGTTGTTTACAAGAAAAGAATTCGCAGAGTAAAAGGATTCGCAGAATGAAGAATTCGCATCCATAAAGAAGAAAATGGCTAAGTGAAGAATTCGCACAAGTGTTCTATACGAAAAGCCAAGAATTCGCAACTATGAGAGACATGAATTCTGAAGAATTCGCAACTGTGTCTATTACGAATTCAAGGAACTCGCATAGGCCTTCTTGCGAAAAGCTCAAGAACTCGCACAAGCCATCTTGCGAAAAGCTCCACAATTCGTATCCTTACTTATATCCTTTTTACGAATTGCTTACTTACGAATTCCTTACTTACGAATTCCTTACTTGTTAAATTTTGTATGTGAGTCTTGCGAATTGCACCTTACGAATTCTTGCCTTAAATTTCATTTTAATTGATTTTTCAATGTTTTCACTTTAAATTTTGCTGTTTTTCTGATAAAAGATCATTTTAAGCATAATTGTTCATAGATATTAATCATGCCTTATACTGATGAAAAAGGAAATCTTTGTCTTACCAACAGGGAATGTGCATTGTCATACATGCCGGAGATTCCAAAGATAGAAGCTGAGAATGAGAAACTCAAAAGTCAAAATTCAAAGCTCAGAATAGAGATTGATACTCTGAATGTCAAATTAACAAAAGTTGAAGCACAAGTATCAACGTATGAATCAAAAGGAAAAGAATGGATCAAGAAAGTTGATGAAAGATTCAAGAAAGAGAAAACTGAACTGGAGAAAATATTCAATCTAAAATTATCTGAACTTTCAAAGAAAGCTGAATCAGAGAAGAAAGAACTAGAACATAGATGTACCAAACTTTCAAAACAAGTTTATGAGTTTGAAAAAATCGTTATATCTGAAAGATATATCTTTGATAAAGAAAGAAAGAATTCTGAAAAGAAAAACACTTTACTGTTCAAAGAGATTTCTGATAAAAATCAGAACTTGGAGAAAGATTTTGAAGCTGAAAGAAAACATTTTGAATTTGTGATTTCTGAACTTTCTGACAAATTAGCTGTTTTGTCAACAGATATACAAAAGGGACAAAAGACTAAATCTGAAATGCAAAGTAAATTTGACAAGCTTTGTAATGAAAAAGTCAAGTTGAATGACAAGATCAGTCAACATGAAAAAGCTAATGCTGATTTATCTGACAAGTTAGCATTTGAAATACCTGTATTATCTTCTTATGATGGTGATGCAAATGAATCAGTGTGCTCCTTTCAATCAGTAAATAGCTTGTATCAAAAAATGGTTTTCAAGAAACAAACTGTTAAACCTGAAATTTTGAAATCAAATCAGATTAAACCTTCTAGTCCATTTTATGTCAAATCTGTTTATAGATATGCTTATGGATTCAATGCTTCCAAGAAAGAGAAGATGATTTGGGTTGTCAAAGGTTCTCCTGAATCAGTCAAATACCAGAAATCATCTGCAGAAGCTGAATTGAAAAAGAAGAACAGAGCACAAAAAGGTAAATCTTTTGCACCTGATGCTATCAAGTCCAACCAGCATCTAATCAGGTTAGCAAAAAGAAAACTTTGTTGTTCATACTGTTGCAGTAATGATTTTGTTCATAAAGCACATATCTATAAAAACAATTCCTCAAAGAAGAAGTTTACTGATATTGCTTATCATAGAGGTGGAAACCATTCACTAAAGGTTCCACATACTAACCAGACTGGACCCAAACTCATCTGGGTACCAAAACCTATTCAACCTGGGATGCAGGATCCTCAAATCAAGAAGGATTAAGCAGGACAATGGCTTCTAAACACAACAGTTTAGGACCCAATCTTAAATGTTCAAGACTATGACGTCTAGACAAAGCAGTCTAGGACTCAAACTTTAATGTCAAGATACTGATGATCTTGATTGCCAAATCATACCAGTGAGTTTTAAGATTAAATGTCATATTTTGTATTATTAGAGAATGAAATGTTTGAGGAGAATGTTATATTCTTAATTGTCACATTTTTATCTGGATACAAATATGAAGGGGGAGCATATCTGTACAACTGTTCAAAAGGTCCACATAATGTCAAGGGGGAGCCCAGCAACAAAAACAAGCAGACAAATACATCAAATGTCAAGGAACAGAAGGACAGGCATCAAGTCAAGGGGGAGCTTAATGATAACATCTGAAAAGGGTTGTAAGTGTGATGTGTGTGTGAAAATGTTTTTGAAATAAAAAAATAATGTAAAAATGTCATTTTATAAAGCTTCCATTTATGGAAAGTTTCTATTTTTGACAAGTTTTCAAAATTAGCAAGTTTCCTCATTTAGAATGTTTTTCAAAAAGTTGGAAATTGGCTAAGTCAGGAATTCGCATATCTCACACATGCGAAATCTGAGGAATTCGCAGATGTGAGAGATACGAATTCTTGAGAATTCGCAGATGTGAGTGTCACGAATTCTAACAATTCGCCTAAGTGTTTCTGCGAAATGTGAAGAATTCGCAACACACACCTTTACGAATTCTTGAAATTCTTGCACAGAATTGTCCTTTGCGAATTCTCACACTTTGTCTTATTTTTTCTAAGACAATTCGTTTCAGTGTCTCTTGCGAAAAGTGGTGGTCCACTTAAATCGTGCCACGTGTCATTCTTAATCTTGAGTATAAATAGAGTTTAAATCTGAGAAAACCTCACTTTTTCGCATAATTCTTTTGGCTTACAAATTCTACAATGCACAACCCTCTCCAAAACTCTTCATTGCGACTTTTCAAGTTTCATCTGTTTTTCTTCGATTTCTCGTTCCAAAAAGGTGTTTCCTTGTTTTATTGTTGTTTTGTTTGTTCGTATTATGTTGTCTTGTTGTTTGATTTTGTGCAGGAAACCCTAACTGGACTTAGATTAGGATATTGTCGATTCGTATGGACTGTTTATTCAAGAACTCGTGAACTCATATTTTATTTCTTAAATCTTGATCTTGATAATTTGTTTAGTGTAAATTCGACTCACAGGAAAGTTCATGGACTTAAATCGAACCTAAGATTTCTACAAATTTTGACCTAAAATCAATACTTGTTGGGATTGAAATCGAAACTGATCTTTCGACTTTTCGATATGTTCATCAGATTCTTATTGGATATTCAAAATTATATGATCGAAAGTTCTTGAATGTTGGATTTGATTGTTTAAAATCTGTTTAAATCCTAAATCGATCCTAACAGAATAAGTTTATTGGGTTAAAATTCATATTTTTGACATTTTGAAATCTGGGTTGGGTTTGAAGTTTTGAAGATGTTCTTGAGATACGTATGAACACTTAAACATTGTTTTCAAAAATTATGAGTTTTGCGAATTCTTGACCATACAGTGTATCTTACGAATTCTGAATTTCATGTTTTCTTTTCGTGAAGTATAGAATTCGTGAACTTGCTCTTTACGAATTCTGGAGTTATTTTGTATGTCAAAATTCTTTCTAAGTAAAGAATTCGTGAATCTGATTCTTACAAATTCTTGAAGTTTAGCGAATTCTTGAAGTTTAGCGAATTCTTGATTGTTTCCAAGAATTCCTAAGTATGGAATTCGCAGATGTCTATCTAGCGAATTCTGGACTTAGTGTTTTTCAAAAGTTGGTTTTCATTGTCAAAAATCATTTCTTTTGTTTTTCACTAATCCATTTGGACCTTGTCCATTATTGTTATATCCTTTCAGGTACTAATGGAAGATCAGACTGTTGATCAACAAGTTCAGACCGGTGAGAATTCACCAGAAGTACAGCAAGCTTCTGAGCAGTGCCCAATGCCATCATCCCGATCAGACTTCCAAATTCCACAAGATGTGAATCCTGATCAATTCCTGATATCACCATCTGAAATGAAACCACAACAGCCAAATAATCATCATCTCAAGTTCACCATCCGTATAGATCCTTTGGTACTGGATATCTTGAGAAACCATCCACTCAGAGATGCTCTTACTGCTGAAGCTGTTGTTCCAGAACTCTATGTACAACAAGCTTGGAAAACCATCAGGGTTTCCCACATGAACGAAAACGGAGTAAGAGTTCAGATCTTGAAGCTGGAAATTGACCACTTTAAATCTATTCTCACACGAGAGAGGCTGAGATTAACTCTTAGTCTTCCATCTGAGACTGCAAGGGAAGGCAGAACCAGTTATGATGAGTTACCTTCTGAAGCTGAAGTACTCTGAGGCATTAGAGACATGGGGTATGTAGGACAACTTACTCAAGTGAGCCAGTTAAAGAAAAACAATCTACCTCCGTTCTACTATACTTTGTTCTCTGTGATAAATCGGTGCCTCACTGCTAAGAATTTTGGATCAGATAATGCCAGCAGTCACATTCTGAAATTGTTCTATTCAGTGGTTCATGACTTGCATATTGACTATGCCCAGATATTCTGGACTGAAATGTATGAGAAAGTGGTGGCCAAGAAGTCTGCTAAAGCACCAAACTATATTCCTTACCAAAGATTCATGACGCTTATTGTCCGAAGCATGTTGAGGAGTAACAGAAACATACCTACCAGAATCAATCATCCACATGCTCTTGTCAGTGAAATGAGGTATTTAATGAGGCAGAAGAAAGAGTTTTCATTCATCATGCTTGTGCCTGAAGCTTTGTTAGACTATGCAGATCCAGAGTGTCCTAGTGTCATAGATTATAGAGAGTCTATGGGACGACCAAAACCGGTCATCTTTACCCAAGGCTCCACCCTTAGGCGAGCGGAGTCTGTGAGGGTTTCTGATACCATGGGGGTACAGAAACGGGGAGAGAAGAGAAAAAATTCTGAGAGGGGTTCTGGAAGGGGTCAGAGACCGTGACTAGAGGCATCAGGGTCACGGGTTGTTACCCCACATATAGTGAGACCTCCTGTCGATGAAGGTCATGGCTCTGAACAAGATCTGGATCTTGCACATGATGAAAAGGCTAATAATGAAAGTGATACAAGTCTAGTGCCTTTTGCTACTAGTTCAAAAGATGATGATGAGGAAACTGAATCAGATTCTATTGGTGGATCAGCTGATGATGATAAGGATGATCATGATGATGATGCTAATGTTGTTACTGTTCAAACCTCTAAGACTGTTGTTAATGCTGAGTTTGTTGAGACCCAAGCTGATATACTTGGTGATGTAGATGTATTTGCTCCATTCTATGGTACTGAAGCCATGGAAGTGGAAGACCAACGTCAAGTTGATTCCATTTTAGATGCAGTAATTGGTGAAATAAGGGGAAATGAGGGAGATAAAGTAGAAAATGTTGAGAAAGAGAGTGAAAGGGAAGGAAATAAACATGGTGAGAGTGAGCGTGTGTATACTAGAACCTACCTGTACAAAAGGGTAACCACATCCAGTGCTCCGTCGCATGTGTTGCGTACAGATGCACAAGACATAAGTAGCCCACTTATGCACTCACACACCCAGGCCACCCACTCTATTTGTTCTCAACAAGAAATAGTTTCAATTTCTCACGGGGATATAACACAATGTCTACCGGGTTCTCATTCGGAAAATCAAGGTATTGAAAATAGAGAACACCTGCCCCGATTCTCAACTTCATTTCATTCACAATCGAGTCTAATGCCCTTTGAATTGCCAATTATTATTCCTTGGTCACATTTTCTTACAACTACCATCGGAAGTCTTCGTGACCCGATCGGAACAACCGTAGTAGCTCCGCAATCCGGACTACAAGAATCGGTTGGAAGTCCTGTCATCGACACGTCTTTGCCAACGATGAACACATGTCATGCAATTGATTCATCAGTTGTCATGAAAACGGTTAATCTAAGTGATACCGGCGTTACTAACCCAGACTTTGTGTCAAAGGAAATCTTCGACGGTGCCTTAAAGGCTGTTGAAACCAGGATTATGGAGAAAGTTGAAAAGGAGGTTGGAGATCTAAAGAGGCTTTTGAAAGGAAAAGATCCAGTTGTTGAACCTGGGCCTGTTATTCCAAGTCAGAAAATTCCAAACACTGAACCTGCTGATTTATCCGTTGATGAGCTGAAATCCTTTTTGTTAGCCAAATTGTTATCTCAAGCTCCGGATTCACAGCATGATGCAGATCTTCTTACCCTTCTGCAATCCCACCAACAAAATCAACCGCCACAATCTGTAAACCCAACAGATTTGGTCAGTGCCACAGAATTTAATTCTTTTAAATCTGATGTCATGTTTGCTCTATCTGACCTTAAACAGGTAGTTCAAACTACATGCAAAGCCCAAGCAGCTGTTTCCACTAGAGAGCATGATCATGATTCTGATAATGATCATGAGGGGGAGATAAGAGGGAAACAGGTTGCAGAAAGTTCTGAAGGTGCTTTGTTGATGGAAACCATAGCTGAAACCGATGAAGGTGGTGAAAGGGGAGCTGATGATGCTGATAGATCAAGGCAAAATCAGTTTCAATTGGTGATTTATGCTAAGGAAAGTGTGGAACCAAGGGTTGAAAAGCCTAAGGTTGCAACTATGGAAGAGATCGTGGAGTTTACAGGTTTGTCTCAATCTGCTGTTATTGTATTGGATGATGATACTCTTGAGCAGGTCCATGCAAAGTATGATCTCTATTGGAAGATGAAAGAAGAAGGTCAGAAAGATATTTGTATTGATCTTGATTCAGATGATAATGAAGGAGAAGATATCTGTAACATTGTTAACAGATCTGAAGAGATTCCGATGAATGAAGCAAGTGTTCTGGATAATCTGTTTGAAGATAAAGACTCAGATGCTCTGAATGTTATGTTTGAACAGAGTACACCTGAAGGACTTCACCTAAGTCCCATTCATGAGAAGTTATCAGAACCTTTTGTTGTTCAGTCTATTCCATCATTTCATGAATTCTCTTATAATCCTAACGTATCCCAAACTTCTGAGGCTGAGCATAATGTTAATCTGGAATCTGGTACTGCAAATGTTCTAGTTGAAGAAGAGTTGTCGTACCAGAGAAAGCCTAATAGTCCATTGGTCCAGAAAGAGTTTGTAAGAGAGCCTCCCATATTGCCAAAGTTTCCAGCTGAAACAGGAACTTCAAGTTCTAAAGCTGAAAGTTCTATTCCTTTTACTGGTTATGATGAAGAAGGAATGTCTATTCAAGAAATAAGAAGAATTAGACGTATGTTACGTGTTCCCCATCTGGAGGAAGGAGTTAAGATTTTTGTTAGCTACATCAGACAGTTGGATGAAGCTCATCTTTTGGGAATCAAAGATCAAACTCCTGAGTATCAGAAAGATTACATTCGGATGCTACAGATTATGGGAAGAACAAGAAAAGATGTCAAGATCAAGTTTGAAATTCTGGAAGTTATTAAAGTAACCATGATGAAGTATAGGAAAATCTGCTATCCTGAATTCACCGTGTAAAGAAAGAATATGGGAATTTACTCATTCAATGAAGCTGACTATGCCAATTTTTATTTCAGAGATATTGAGTTCATTTACCATGATTTCAGGAACCGAACTATCAGACATCCAGAGATTGTTTTTGGTCTTGATACTATCAAAAGATTCATTCGGAGGCACATCTACCATACTTATCTTCATGACTTCCAACTAGGCATTGAGACAAATCAGAATAGAATCAATACTCTAAAGCCAGACTTTACACATCCATTGCTTGAAGAGACACCACACTACACAGTGCTAAGGAAGCCAGAACTTGGTGTTGTGTTTGAGAATGAGTTCAAAAAGGAGAAAAGGTACATGAGAGCAGCTGAAATTCATAAGTTCTCTGATGGTACTCTTGAAGATGTGTTAAAGAAATTGGAAGAGTTACATGAGGAAAGTGAGAAGAAGAGGTTACAAGAAAATGATCATTGGCGTCGGTTAGACAGAATTTGGACAGAGAATGTGATAGATGCCATCAAGGACAGATTAAGATTCAGGCAGGCCATAAGAAGGTTTGAAGGATACATGGGAATGAGAAGAACAAGCATGCGGAGATGGACTAGTTCAAGAAGTTCTAATTGATCAAAAAGGGGGAGATCGTTGGACCTAGAGTTTTGAGTCAATTAGAATGATAGTATTGTCTTTTGTATGTTGACTTTATATGAGGTCAAGGCTTGTTTGACCCATATATAAGTCTTTGCTTTCTATGTTTGTAAGTGTGTAAGTTTGTAAGCGTATCATCTTTGTAATTCATGTCACTAAGAGATATATGACAGAACCATTTTCTCTCTCATCTTGTTCTATGATTGTTATTAGATTTGTGCATGATTTGATTGTTATGGATTGATTTCTGGGATCACAAAAACTATTGATCTGCGGATTCTTGATGCGAGTTCTTCGAATCTCAACTAAAAACCATTCTGATCAACTGTAAAACCCATCAAATCTTCAACTTTCAATCTGAAACTTTGACAATTTGATCACTAATACATCTAGAATCTATTACAATCATTGAATTTCAAAGAAATACAGTTAAGCGTACAAATTGATTCTAATACAGTGCTTTCGAAATCGTGTCTCGAAAATGAACACAATCATCAAATTGGTGTACAATTACAGTGCAAACGATTCTCAAACCTACACAAGATTTTACTACTACAATATACGAACTCAATTGAAACAAACAAACTCGCAATTACACTTTAAAAATCTAAACTCGAACTAGTCTCAATACACAGTGCGAAACCCATTTTTCTTGATTTATTCGATATGAACTCTGCTCTGATACCAATTATTAATCCCAAGATTCAAGTTCTAATTATAGTTTACTAACAAAGACAATATAAAAATCAAAACATCAATTAACTTGTTTTCAATTTCAAACAAGGAATTCGTATACAGACTCTCTGACACTTTCTCTCTCTAGATCACTATGTTCGCGTACTTACAATGCCACACACACAACACAAACCATATCCCTATTTAACACACGCGGGACAAAAACACAACACAACTAAACACACTATACAAGACTTTGACTTTTACTTTTATTACAAATAGACTTTGACTTGCTATGAGAGTTTGACTTGAGCTTTGACTTGGCTTGACTTTCAGTCTTCATGATCTTGTATCCAACAAATATGTGCACTAACAGAATCCTAATTATTGGCGGTATATGAACATTAGTAAAGGATGAAAATGAATGAACGGTGTAACGACATATAATGATCAGTCATTGATAAAGTGTAAATGTGCACATTGATGTATCTTGAATTGTCATGTTCATCTAACTACCAACCAAAAAACGGGATCAGTTCGGCATTAGAGATGTATTAACATGATCGGACATAATGGATGAACATATTAATGCATCTAAAGGATTAATAGATGTCCACAGGTTAACATTAGTGATATATGAACAATATCTAATGGATGCATATGAATTAATAGATCTCTACAGGTTAACGTTAGTGATATATGAACAAACCTTGAAAACATTAGTGATTTATGAACAATATCGAAGGGATGCAGATGAATTAATGGATGTCCACAGGTTAACGACAAATAATGATCAATCATTGATAATCAACATGTTCACTTGGTTGTATATATTGATTAAACATGTTCATATAATCACTAACAACTCATACACCGGAAGACACTCATATAAAATTGAACTTGAATATTACAAAAAAAAAAAATTGAGTTGACTGTCATTAACAACAACACAAGGGTCTACTGTTGATTGAGATATATGTGTTTTTTTAAATTAGTCTCCATAATGAAATAGATGTATACAATTTAGTAACAATCTCAATTTCAAAATAGTGAATCGTAGAGGAATCATCGGTTACGATTGTGGTTTAAGGGGAAATTAATGAGCCATTTAATGGGGGTTTAAAGGAATGATTATTTGATTCCCTAAATTACCCCTAACCACATATGTTCACATGTTCATATAATAAATAATACCTATTTTATTAATTACAAAATTAGTTTTAATCTCAACCATCCAATGTTAAGATGGATGCTTTAGATTAGTTCATAAAGTTAACAACAAAACAAGGGTTAACAAAAGAACCTAACCCAATATATATATATATATATATATATATATATGAAATTTCTAACTTAAAAGATCCGAACTTTTGCCCAACAAATGGCAACCCAAGCTAGATAGATAGAGATATATACGAAATTTCTAACTTAAATAATTCTAACGTTTGCCCAACAAATGGCAACCCAAACTAGATAGATAGAGATATATACGGAATTTGTAACTTAAACAATATTAATATTTGCCCAACAAATGGCTACCCAAACTATATATATATATATATACACACACACACACTAAGGTATCCGAAGAGGAGGTATATATATATATACTTACTACAACTCGGCTACACCTCGAAGTCACATAATCCTTTGGTATTGGAAGAGGAGGTATCTGAACTCGACATCTTCCTATGGGTATGATTGAAGAGTTCCACAGCGGTCAGTGGCACGCCTTGTCTTGTTTGTGTCTACAAAGGTCAAATAATACGAACATTTGTTAATTATACCATATTAAAATCAAGCTACTCATGTAATGAGTTAATTATAACAAATTAAGGTCCTATGAAGCGAGCACCATGCTCTGCGAACGTGATTGATCCGCCGGTGTGTTTGGCTATTTCGTCATCCACCTCGGTATTTCGGTTCGCATGCGCGCCCACAGAAACAACCTTCCAATGATCATTGTTCCAACAATTGATCATTGTGCTCCATACGACCGGAGAGATCTAATCAGGGGGAGTCCTTCAGCACATTCATATCCCGGCTAGGGTCGTCATCGGAATAGGGAAAACCATTCCGGTTGGCTATCTAGGCGGCTCTAGCCCTGGCGGAACTCAAATTGTCATTGTATCTTTTTGAACATTTTCTCTCCCAGTTTTCCGGCATCGGGGCACTGAAATCCGCATCCCAAGTGTAGAATCCTTGTACATAAAGTTTAGTTAATTTTTAAGTTCAAAATAAAACTACCAAAGATATAACAACTTAAGTATATACTAGGAACCTGAAAACGCTCCCACATTTAGAACCTCACGTCCCTAGGGATTTGGAACCAAGTGCACCATAACCCCTCAACATGGACCGGCTTATCCGGGTGGCCTGTCGGACTGCGACGCTGTTAGAAAACTATATAATGAATTGAATTAGTATTGATACAAAAAACAATTAATTTGATCAAAAAGTTAATAGAAATGTATTTACTTTTTTCCGCGAGGGCAGATCTCCTTCCTATACAATGGGAGTTGTTTCAAAGCAGGTTGCCTTGGTGGACATTCCCAGACTCAAGTTCGTCTAGTTGTGCCGAACCACTACTAGAAGCTCCAGCTCAACTAGAAGGAGTAATGCCCCTACTTCTTCCGGAAGAACCAATACCTGGCATTGTTGATTTGTCTACAAAATAATGTTAGGAAACATACAACAATAATTCAAGTATGCAACACAATGTTAGATACCACCCAATAACATATGCCAACCATAAACATTTTGTAGACAAGTTCATAAAGGTTTCAAAAAGAATAAATCGAAAAAATAAAGATTTAAAACAACTAGACAAAATTTACTAAAACTAAGATAAACATATTATTTAGTCATCTGAGGAGTGATCAGAGAAGTCAAGTTCTTTGTCGTCACGTTGGTCAACAACCAACCAAAACTCTCTATAATTCTTCACTACTCGTACTGGAATGAGTCTCTTTCTGTCGGGGGGGGGGGGAATCATTTGTTTTTCTTCACAAAAAATTGGGAAATCAACAAATAGTGGTTTATGGTAATCCAATGCCTAGTGATTTACTATATATGGATAGTGCTCTTTTTTCGTTCCCTGCATCCAAAGCCTCTTCGACCCTTTCTTCAACTATTTCGGACGCAGAAAGCGCTTCTCCTAAATTAGACCTATTATTTCATGAAATATGCGATAAATGTGCATAGTTGGTTCTACTCTCAAATAAAAAATTAAAACCGGAGTGGAGCATACCCGAGCTTATTCAGGCTCTAATAGGAAACGAAGTTGTTCAAATCCCAGGATATCTCCAAGATATCTATTATGATATTTTGTCACGGGGAGCAACTAGCTGGATTTTCCAGGATATCTGTCATTTTAGTTAGAGTCTCCGAGTCTTGAAACTCTTCTTCTTCATCACTACTCTCGTCAGCATGCAGTTGTCGCGACCATCATTGGCAACTTCGATGTCGTCTGCCTCTGTGACAAGACAGATGGGTTCATCCACATCTTCATTTCCCGCTATGGGTGTTATTCTATCATTTTCTTGGAAAAATGTTCCCTATCCACATTTTCATCGGCCGGTACTTCGGGTGTACTCGATGCTAACTCATAGACCCCTCTTAGTCTTGTCTTCACCATAGACCACCAATCTTTTAATGAGTGTGATAGATATGGTACATAATAGATTTGTTCAACTTGTGATGCTAGGATAAATGGGTCATCTGAACGAAGTCTTGATCTGTGTTTGACGTCTACGAAATTATGTGTTGGGTCAACTTGGACGCCGTTAACTATATCAAACCATGTGCATCTGAATATTGGGACAACATAACGGTCGAGTCCATACCCATGATATTCTATGCCCTGGACTTCATCCAACAATCCATAATAGTCAAACTCATACTCTGAGTAACAAAAGCCTCTCACGCATACTTCACTATTATGTGTGGTGCAATTCCTATCATGAATTAGCGTGTGGAACTTGTAACCATTTACAAAAAAACAGGGTGTCTCCAAGCTCAGCATATCAGTCTTTGTGCCAAAACTCTCAGATGATCGAAAGCGGTGTCTGACCGAACATAACCTATAATGACAAATAATCATGTCATTGGTAATTGTTTGGGTAGAAATTCCAACAGTCCATCGTCGTACGACCAGCGATAACCGATGCCCTTCCTTTGGGCGACCTAGACTAAACGACTAATAACCCGTCTGACAAATTCTGTCGTACGACCTGATTTCAGTTACTAACCTACGACATACGTTATATCATGTTTAATGCAGGATTCAAAGACATTTATGACCAAAGATTATAACGGAAGCCAATATCAATAACAACGGACATAACAGACGCTATCATCAATATCAAACGGTCATTCTATTAATGAGCAAGATACGCATTCAAGACGTGCCAACGGAAAAATAGATTATAAATATGAAGATAGAACTTCACATTCGGGACATCTGATTCTCAGACTTTACAAGCTCAGAATTACGTTCTCAAGCTCGCTCAGTTTCTCTCGAAGTTCATAAAGCCTACTGCCGTTTGTTGCGCAACGCACGACCGAAGTCTAAGTACACACGACGCACGACCGAATTTACTTTTATCGTATTGTTTTACATTGTATTACACTTTTAACACTTGTTATAAAGGACGACGTCCCTGATTGACGTCCATAGTGCACGACGACTCACACTCGTCCGCGGTTTTTACCCATTTCAGGGGTTTTCCGCGTCACCAATTCTCTCGTCTCATTTACTTTATTTTTATTATAATAGTACGATTATCGGTGTTACTTTCTTTGGTTGGATCAAGCTTCACGTTTACCTTAAAGTTTCCTTGGGAGATTTTTTGGCATAAACAGTAATATTTTATTAAGTGCATATAAATAAAGATGAATAAAAATTCACATGTATATATTTACGTAGGTCTCAAACCAACCAACAAAGTGTTTCCCTCTACGTTTGTCGAGCCTCGCTTCATCAATATATGAACCGGTAAGTCTAATCCAATCATTGAATATGTGTATGAAATGAAAGACTTCTTCACAATTAAATAAAATGTATGTGTGAGCCTTGTGCATGTCTTCATCTGGTAGAAGAACATGTGTTCCGAATTTATCAAATAACTTTCGACACGAAGTTTTAAATATGTTTAACCGTTGGTCCAAAGATTAACAATCGGGGGAAAAATTCTGAGACTCACGGTTCAATCGTGTCTCTACTGTTGGCTCAAAAAACAACGCACAATAGGAAGATAGTTCATTATCCAAATATGCCTCCACATTCGACCCTTCTAACCTTGCTTTGTTTCTCACTGTCTTTTTCAACGACCCTAGACACCTCTCGTAGAGATACATCCATCAATATTGAACTGGAACCCCCAACTATTACTTCATGTGCCATGTGTATCACAAGGTGTTCCATGGAATCAAAGAACCCAGCTGGGAAGACTCTTTCCATCTTGCAGATAGTTTCAATTATACTTGTCTGCAATTGAAGCAAGTCGTCAACGTGTAACACCTTCGAGCATATTGCGCGAAAGAATGTGCACAACTCAATGATAACATCCCATATCGGATTTGGTACCATCCCTTTATTAGAAATAGGGAACAATCTTTGCATGAACACGTGACAATCATGACTTTTCAAGCCATAAAAACTTCCATATATGTGTGCATGCGAACTAGGGGTGTTTGCAGTGCGGTTTGGTGTAGTTTGGAGCTATACCGCAGACCGCACCGCATATATGGTTTGAGCATTTTCCCAACTGCAAACCGCACCGCATAAAACTCAAACCGCACCGCAAAATGCAGTGTGGTGCGTTGCGGTTTATGCGGTATGTACCTATCGCACTTTATGTCTACAATCCAATAACTATATGTTTAAAAATGCATTATAAAATCAACCGTAAAGTGACCGTAGTTCAAAAAAATAAAGAGTTTCAATACATCTTATTCTCAAATACATATTGCATAACTAAAATTACTCTAAGAAGTAAAAAAACAAATTACAAACTAAATTGGACGTGTGTAGGCAATTGAGATTATGATCTTCAAGAATTTTCATATGATGATTTGTATATGTAATACCTTTCATGGTTTTCAATTGCCAATTTCCATATTGGATCAAACTCAAAAGTCCAAAACACAAAGTCCAAAAATATTACATAATATATATATATATATATATGTTATATATAAAATTAAAAAATGTAAAAAATATGCGGTGCGGTTTGAACCGCGGTTTGATAATTTAAAACCGCAAACCGCACCGCATAGTGCGGTTTGGTAAAAATGCAAACCGCAAACTGCACTGCGAAAGTTATAAACCGCGTTTTGCGGTGCGGTGTGCACGGTTTGCGCGGTGTGGTGGTTTGGATGAACACACCTAATGGGAACCACTACAAATAAACCGAATGTATATGAATTGATACCTGTGAACCGGTACATATATGAACTTTCAAATGTATATTTTGTATGTATGTGAAACGATAGATGCATGCGACTCGCTACATATATTTATGCATGTCAACCGCTAAATGTATATATGATATATATGTGAACCAATACATGTGACACATATATTTAAAAAAATTAAAAAATTAAAATTAAAAATTGCCGACGGATTATATTTTAAACATTAAAAATAAATGAAATCCGACTGTAATCTGCCGTAAATCCTAGAATAAAAAAAAGTATTTTTAACTAATTAAAACACAGACGGATTACCGGTGGATTTACTTTTTTTTTTTATTTTTTTTGTTCAAGAAAAAAGTATTTAAAAATGATTTTTTAACAAATTTACCGGCGGATTATCAGCGAATTTTATTTTAAAAATTAAAAAATAAAATCCGCCGGTAATCCGTTCGTAAATTTAAAAAAAATAAATATTTATTATTTTTTCTAAAAATTCACCGATGGATTACCGACGAATTTTATTTTAATATTTCTTCTAGAAAACTAAAATAAAATTGTTTTTAATAAATTTTCTTATTTTTTTGTTTTTATTTAAGAAAAAATATTTAAAAAATATATTTTTTTTCAAATTATCAACGGATTACCGGTGGATTTTATTTTAAAAATTTTAAAAATAAATTTCACCGTTAATCTACCGGTAAATTTAAAAAATAAATATTTTTTTCAAGAAAATAAAAAAAACTAGTTAATTTTAATTAATTAAATTTTACGGTGGATTACCGACGGATTATAAATTAAAATTTTATTAATTAAAATCCGCCGGTAATATGTCGATATTTTTGATTAATTATTTTTTCAAGAAAAAAATTAAATAAATAAACTACTGCGCCGATAATCCATCGGAAAAACTACTGATTTTTATTTTATTTTCTAAAAGGTAATTCACCGGCAGAGGTCCCTGACCAGTGGAAAATCCGTCAAAAATATCTGTCAGAATTGCCTCTTTTCTTAGTAGTATTAGTTGTAAGAACAAAAATAACAATGAATTATAACACATAAGAATAAAACCACAATCTAAAAATACATGGACTAAAAACATAATTTACTCAAAAGAAATTGTATAAACAATTGTTAATGCGAGTGATGTTATATAGGCTTATAATTTTTGGTTAAGGAAAGTTTAAAAGTATGTGAAAAAGAGAGATGCCTTTTGTGGCTCTATGTTATTAGTCATGATTAAAACACATACTTTTTGACATTTTTTCTGCAAAACTTTGACATTCTTGTTATCCTCGTGTTCATGTTTCTTTAATTATACATTCATAATAATCATCACACTCAAATACCAATGTCTAAGAGCATCTCCAACAGCTGCTCTAAAATGGAGAAAATAGAGATTTTAGGCATTTTTGTGTTCCAACAGATTCTTTAAATCTTTCTCCAAAATGGAGAAAGTAGGAGAGAGACTGTAATTTTCTCCAAATATAGAGAACTCTCCAAAATCTCCAAAAATGATTACCATGAGAGATAAATTGTTTTTTTTTTATTATATTCTACCAATAAGATTTCTTCAAATGAGATGAGTATGAGAGATAAATAATATTTTATTAGATTTATACAATATTTTAATATTATAAGTAATGATTTCATCTCTAAAATGAAGAATCTATTTGAGATGGATGTAAATTTTTATGTAAATTTTGACTTTTAATTCTCTAGATAAATTTTAAAGGATGCTCTAACTTTGTATTCCCACTCTATGGATTGACCACACAAAAACCAAATTTAATTGACATTTAATATACTAATTAACCTTGATCAAATAAACATAATTAAAATTTACTCATCAATTATTACGTATACACATATTATAAGCAAATCAAATGCAAATCACAAGTATGGTAGGAAAGTTTCAACCAATTTTTATGTGTTGTCTCATATAACATATATGAAATATATAATGTTAGTACGAAACATTTAATACTATTTTGCATGTGAAAAAATCACAAAAATACGTTTCATATTCGAAACACACCAAAACATAACATTCAAAACAATGTGAAACATAAATTTAAAATGTTATTATATAGGTTAGATTGGTTCTCATATATTTGCAACATTTTTGTGATTCCCCTATTTTTTTTAGTATATATATATATACACACACACATAATAGAAAAACAAGGGCAACAACGACAAATAGTTTGCTAAGGATTGATCCGTCACTGATTTGCTACGAATCAACGACGAATATGCGACAAAATCGAACTTTTTAATTTTTACTCATATTTTTTTTGCAACGCATGTACAATGTGTAGCTATTCTTTGGCACTATGTACAAATTTGTTATGGATTTGCCACGGAAAAAAAAACTCCTATTTTTTAAATAAATAAAAATTTTAATTTAAAGATCCTCCGCTAGATAAATGAGAAAACTACATTTGCGATAAATAAGCTACCTGTTTCTGTTATGATATATATATATATATATATATATATATATATATATATATATATATATATATATACATATAGAAAAATCAGTTGTAAAAACCTGATTTTAGTTGCGAACCGGGGGGGGGGGGGGGACGAGAGTGTGACACTTGTCCCTATTTGTTTCAATTGATCATGAATAGTGAACGTGAAATTTCTACAACATTCATGATGAATATCACGTGAATGTCTAGGATACGCGACATGCTCTACTTTGTTCACCGATTCACAACAGAAGCTAGGTTCGCAACTGAACCTGCCCGTGTACATAATTATGACCGTGTAGAATAAGTTTTTGGTGAGAAACTGAGAATGGTAGGAATATTATAGAAAATGTTAACAGATGTTTGGATGAATTGTTAACATAAATTAACATAAAATAGCATATCTTAACATGGAATTTTAACATTTTAGTTATATGAACCTCCGTTAACAAAGTACTTCCAAAGCTTTTCTACAAAATTTGAAAATCTAATTTAGGGGATGTTTGGCAGTTGCTGAATGGTTTAGTGCAGAATGATTAAGTGGTCTGAATGATTAAGAGGTTTTTATGATATAGTGTACAATGAAATATGGTTGTTTGCTAATTGTTCATAATGAAATCAATGCTCTTAATGGTTAAGGGAGGGTCATGATACAAATCATTAAGAGGATTTTGGAACCATTAAGAGACAACATTTGTTTTTGCCAAACAAGATTTACCTCTTAGCGATTCAGAGGTTGCCTCTTAATGGAACCATTAAGAGGTAAACAAACGCCCCTTAGATACATTTCAATAAGTTTCAAGAGAGGTTTTTAGTTTTTTTTAAACCGTTAACGACTTTTATATTCTTATCTAGCTTATTAATTATTTTTATTATAAAAAATAAACATTTTATTAGGTTGTTTATCAACTATTTTTTATAAAAAATAACTAAATTATTAATTAAGAAGTAATTTTTTAACCAACATTTAAGTTACCAACTAAGTTGTTATAACCTATGTTCTCAAAATTGCAATTATTAATCCAATATAATGTGAATTGAAGGCAAAAACTAGAACATCCTCATAGGGAAAAATCCCAAATGGGTACTACTAGGACTAGCATAGCATGAAATTAGAAAGAAAACAAAAGGGGTGTGTGGGAAGTGGGAAAATGGTGTTGGTGGGTATTGTTTGGTGTTGGCTTTACCTGCTGCTCTTGTAAACTTTTTCCAATGCAAGTCAGCAAGTAGCCAGTCAAGCACTCCTTCCCTATCTCTCCTCCCCCAACAGAAAAGATGCATCACACAACTTTGTCTCCATAGATTCTCTCTCTCTCTCTCTATATATATATCTATATATTCATATATATTTATTTTATGTCTTTAACAGTACAATATATGAAGTCTTGCAACAGTTAGGTGGGGACTGGTCACCTTCTTTTGTCAGTACTTTCACCCTTGAAGTCTCTCACTGTCACAGACTTCTGACAGAAAAAACCCTTAAAGAAGCTACCTTCACAAGGAGAAAAAAAACACAATCTTTCTCCTCAACTCAAAGGCTTCTTCTGATCTTTTATCATTTTCTTTAACTTGCTACCCCATTTAGCTTTTGTTTCCTAAGATGAGGTCAATCATGGCTGCCAAAAACCCTCAAGATTCTTCCTTTTCCTTCTCAAGAAGATACTTCCACTGGAAAAAGAAAGTTGATCAGGATGAAGATGATGAAGAAGAAACCCTAAATTTCAGATCATCATCACTTGGCTGTGTTGTCACCGAGGAGGATCTTGATCTAGAAGACGAGCTTAGCCTCCCGGTGCCTCAGGCCGCTCCACGGAGGAAGAAACGGACACTCATGTCCGTTTCTAAGCTCCGGGCGGCTCTTACTTTCGGAAGTAAGAGCCGACCGTCCTCTGGTTCAGGTCTGGGAAAGACCACCAGAGTTGTGGGTACCCTTTTTGGGTACAGACGTGGCCACGTCCACGTTGCGTTCCAAGAGGATCCGAAGCTGGGTCCGGCTTTCATGGTGGAGCTAGCCACCCCGACAAGCTTCTTGGTTCGAGAAATGGCATCGGGGTTGGTTCGGATTGCGTTGGAGTGCGATAAAAAGGCTGAGAAAAAGAGTTTTAAGCTGCTGGAAGAGCCACTGTGGAGGACATACTGCAATGGAAAGAAATGTGGTTATGCTATGAGGCGTGATTGTGGACCCGATGAATGGAAAGTGTTCAATTCCGTAGGACCGATTACGATGGGGGCCGGAGTGTTGCCGGATGGCGGCGGCGGTGGTGGTGGTGGTGATGGAGAGTTGATGTACATGAGAGCTAGGTTTGAAAGGATTGTGGGATCAAAAGATTCTGAAGCTTTTTACATGATGAATCCAGACAGCAATGGAGGACCAGAACTCAGTATTTATCTTATCAGAGTTTGAGATTTTGGTTGGGATTATATTACTTGTTTAAATTTCAATTAATGTAAGTCTTGGGCTTTGAAAATGTTCAAGATATATGTTATCTCTGCTTTCATGAAAACTGGGGGTTTTCTCTATATATATTCTTGGTTCCATATGATATTTTTGCTAATTAATATTTAGAAATGATATACACTTCACATTTAAAAAATCATTAAATCTTGTTTCTTCTTCCCTACAATAAAATGAGTCTTTGCTAACATACTACTTGATGCCAGTTGAATATGTTATCTAAGTTGTTCAATAGTTACACGATCAAATAAGTTTTCTTATAAGATAAAAAGTTATATAAACAAAGTTGCTAAGCTAATTTAATTCCTTTAAAAAAAAAACTAATTTAATTATAAATCACATTTTAAAAAATGTTTCATGCAACACATTTCACAAAAGTATATGATGTAATTGTTAATAAAACTATTTATTTATTGGGTCTTATTAAGTTATTTAATTTAATCTTAACAACGTCTAAAAATGATTGAACGTTTCCGCAAGCCTTTTTTGTTTTTGGTAACCGTGGGTTTTCGCAAGCCATTTTGTTATCGTGTTAGAACAGAATATCACATTAAGGTTGTGTTTGGTACATGAGATAGGACATAACAAGACGAGATTAAACTTACTGTCCCTTGTTTAGCGTAACAAGACGAGACTAAACTTATTGTCCATTGTTTAGCGCGACATGGGACAGGACAAAAATTCACTGCCCCACGTTTGGCGCGACATGGGACAGAGACAAACACTAGACATGGCAGGACAAGATGAGACAAAAAATATAATTTCTTGTTCCATCAAAATAGGTAGAACAACATAGGACAAAAGTGAGACAGAAACTAAAAGTCACTGATCTACCACCGTTTGATATATAATCATAATATGGTATTAATCTTAAGGGTCATGACCACTACCCATCGCCGCCATTACCACCATCGGTGGCCACCACTACAAAAAAAACACGGCATTTCCGACGGCCAAAATCCGCCGGAAAATAAATATTTAATTTTCTAAGAAAAAAATAAATATTTAATTTTCTTAGTGTTTTCGGCGGATTTTCGGCGGAAAGTAATTAATTAAATAAATTCCGCCGGAAATCCGCCGAAAATATTTATTTAAAACAAAAATTCTGGCGGTTTTCCGGCGAAAGTCAACAAGGTTTGACCAGGTTGACTTTCGTCGGAAATCCGCCGGAAATTTTTCTGGGGAAATTTCTGCCGAAAACAGCCGCCGGAAAAGGCTGTTTCTTTAGTAGTGCACCAGTAGCCACCGCTAACCATCGTCGGCTACCTCTACCTATTCCTCCACCATAACTACCTCCTGCACCACCTCCACAACCATCGGCCATCACTACCACCAATACCATCAGTGACCACCTCCACTAACACCGATCACCACTACCCATGGCCGCCACCACTATCGACGACCACCACGCATGGTAGCCACCACCAACCATCGTCGACCACTTCCACCTCTTCCTCCACCACAACAACTTCCTCCACCACCTCCATACCCATTGCCACCTCCACCGATCACCACCACCCATTGTCGCCGCTACCAACGCTCACCGCCAACCACCGTCGCTCACCGCTAACCACCGTCTGCCACCTCCGCCTCTTCCTCCACTACAACAACCTCTTTTACCATTGTCCACCGCCACCACCACTACCATCGTCGACCACCTATACCTCCACCATATCAACCACAACTACCTTTTGCACCACCACTATCCACTATCTTTCACGTTGTTTACAGCTACCGTCCTTCACCAGCCACCCATCGCCTTTATCTTTACCTGTCGCTGGTACTATGCCCCCATCAATTCATAAAAATCTTCCATTTTAAATCAAATATTATATTTACCTTGTATAAATCGGATTTTTTTCAAACTACCATCAATTATTTCAGATTCTTCATTCAAACTTCCTACCATTGTTTTTGTATGTATGAAAATTGTGTAAAATAATAAAAATGTTTATTAATTAAATTATGTTGGGTCATCAAGGATTTGAAGATGACCTCCCTTTCGGTTTATCAACTCTTACTTGAATTATTTGAACATCCTTTGTACTTAGATTATTTTAAGGTTCTTTGTAATAGCTTAGTCATGCTTCAAAAGACCGGTGAAGTCGATGACCACCCGAAATTAGCAAGAAGTAAATCTTTAGATGCGGATCAAGATAAAACTTCAACCTCACTAAGCTATCTACCTGCCGATTTAGTTCTCAACAATCGGCTGGTATCCCACCTACCGAATTACAGCCCATCAATTCGGCAGGATCCTCTTCTAGCCGATTTCATCTTCATAAAAATGTTTAATTATAAAACACATTTTAAAAAATGTTTCATGCAACACATTTCAAAAAGTATATGATGTAATTGTTAATAAAACTATTTCTTTATTGCTTCTTATTAAGTTATTTAATTTAATCATAACAACGTCTAAAAATGATTGAGCGTTTCGGCAAGCCATTTTGTTATCGTGTTAGAACAGAATACCATATTAAGGTTGCGTTTGGTACATGAGATAGGACAGAGCAGGACGGGACTAAACTTACTGTCCCATGTTTGGCGTGACATGGGACAGGACAAAAATTCACTGTCTCACGTTTGGTGCGACATGAGACAGGGACAAAGACTGGACAGGGGGGACAAGATGAGACAAAAAAAAGTATTTTCTTGTTCCACCAAAATAGGTAGAACAACATTGGACAAAAGTGAGATAGAAACTAAAAATCACTGATCTACCGTCATTTGATATATAATCATAATATGGTATTAGTCTTAAGGGTCACCACTACCCATCGCCGCTACTACCACCATCGACGACCACCAGTAGCCACCGTTGGCCACCTCTACCTATTCCTCCACCATAACAACCTCCTCCACCACCTCTACAACCATTGGCCATCACTACCATCGCTACCATCACTGACCACCTCCACTAACCCTGATCACCACCACCCATGGTCGCCACCACCATCGACGACCACCACTCATGGTAGCCACCACCAACCATCGTCGACCACTTCCACCTCTTTCTCCAATACAACAACTTCTTCCACCACCTCCATCGATCACCACCACCCATTGCCGCCGCTGCCACCGGCGCTTGCCGCCAACCACCGTCGCTCACCGCCAACCACCGTCGGCCATCGTTAACCACCGTCGGTGACCTCTGCCTCTTCCTCCAGTTCACTAACCTCCTTTACCACTGTCCACCGCCACCACCACTACCAACGTCGACCACCTATACCTCCACGACTCCACCATATCAACCACAACTACCTCCTGCACCACCACTATCCACTATATTTCACGTTCTTCACAGCTACCGTCCTTCACCAGCCACCCATCGCCTTTATCTTTACCTGTTGCTGGAACTATGCCTCCGCCAATTCATAAAAATCTTCCAAATTAAATCAAATATTATATTTTCCTTGTATGAATCGGGTTTTTTCAAACTACCATCAATTATTTCAGATTCTTCATTCAAATTTCCTACCATTGTTTTTGTGTGTATGAAAATTGTGTATAAAATGAAAATGTTTTTTAATTAAATTATGTTGGGTCATCAAGGATTTGAAGATGACATCCCTTTCGGTTTATCAACTCTTACTTGAATTATTTGAACATCCTTTGTATTTAGACTATTTTAAGGTTCTTTGTAATAGCTTAGTCATGCTTCAAAAGATCGGTGAAGTCGAAGACCAACTGAAATCAACAAGAAGTAAATATTCAGATGCGGATCAAGTTTAACTTCCAAACTCACTAAGCTATCTACTTGTTGATTTACTTCTCACCAATCGGCTGGTATCCCACTTGTCGAATTACATCGCATCAATTCGGCAGGATCCTCTTCTAGCCAATTTCATCTTCATAAATTGGCTAGTCTCCTCTTTCCCAACCTCCTTCTGACAAAAAGATAGAAACCCCTTATTGCACAGAAGATCTTCATCTGAGTTATGAAATGGCGGAGACATTCTCTAAAGGTTCAGAAAAGGATGTCTATATTGTATACTATTTTCAGGTGTTGTCTTCTCAAGGTTCAAAGGTCAACTTTGATCTATGATAAGTCACATCAAATACTTTATCTCTTTTGTAAGAAATATCTGACATCCAATACCAAGATGACAAGTGTCCTCAACATTTAATGCACATGGTGGTATTTAGAGGTGAAGGCTCCTTCCATGCAAGCTACGCTTTTGAAAAGAGATCTTAGTGCACTCAAGGAAAAAGTTGGCAAACTTGCTCTCTCATCTCCATAACATTAATCTTTGTGTTTTTAAGTTGTGTTCTGGTTTCTTTGTGAAAGATTGTTAGAATAGTTTTATTTGTTCTTTCCACAACAATCTTAAAAGTTTTCTATGTGTAATTCTTGATTTATATCAATAAAGAATTAAATTAAGTGAAAAATTTTGTGTATTGTATTCAACCCCCTTTCTACAATACTTGTTTAATATTGCCATTACTTTTTGGGACCAACAAGTGGTATCAGAGCAGATCAGTTAAATCTAATTAACTTGATCTGAAATGGCATCACCTTCATCCACAACAGTTGATTCTTCTTCTCAAAATTTCTTTACTACTTCATATGACAATGGCTCTATAGCCAAACCACCAAAGTTTAATCCCAATAACTTCTCTCTGTGGAAAATTCGTATGATACTCTTCTTGGAAGGAGTTGATAGCAGATTCATCACTGTTCTTCGTGAGGGACCTATTGTCCCTAGAGTCTAGGTTCGTTTTGAGACCCAAAAGGTTCATTCTGATTCAAAAGATAAAGATATTGTTATAGATGATTCTGATGATTCTTCGGATGAAGAATGAATTGCTGCTACTGGCAGATACAGATCCTAAAGAATACAATGATGGCAAGCGCCTTGTTGCTCTTGACACAAGATTCATAGCCATCATTGCTCTCTCTCTCCCTGATGAGGTGTATCACTCCTTGGTAAATTTTTCTACTGCCAAGGATATGTGGTCAACCTTATGCATTTTTTATGAAGGAACATATGGAGTTAAGAAGAGAAAAAAGATTGCTCCTGTCAGAAAGTATATGCTCGTTTCTCATGAAAAAGGAGAGTCCCTTTCTGACTACTACAACCGTTTTAACAGCCTCCTCAACGACCTTAAGCTCTTGGGAAGAGTGTATGACAATGAGGAAGTTTTATGCAAGTTTATGGATGGACTTCCTGACTTTTGGGAAACCATCTGTACTTGCATCCAGACAACCAAGGACCTTGATCATATGCTTCTTACCGTTCTTTATGGATCTCTCTTTAACCATGAACAAACTAAGATCCAAAGGAAGACTGTTATAAAAGAGATAAAAATCTCCTCTATGGATCTTAGCAGTGACTCTTCCAAGAAATCTGTGTGTATCCCTAGAATCACTTACCCTTCTAAGGAATTTGACCAAGAAAGTTAAGAGGATTCAAATCACCATTCAGAGGCATATCTTAGTGAGGCCAATGATGAAGGTGAAGAAACTTCGGTTGATCAGATGACTGATGAAATGGCTATGCTTGCTGGTTTTTCAAAATTCAAAACTCAACTTCCTTCCAGCCGATTCAAGTCTAGTCGAAAATATTCTCTCTCCTTTTCTAAAAGATCCTCTGACAAGTCAAATGAGGAATGCTATAATTGTGGCAAGAAAGGCCACTTTGCCTCTGAGTGTAGGAGCAAATCTTCTGGAAGATCTAAAACCACCTTTTCTAACCAAAACTCGTCTAAGTTTAGAAGAATGAGACCTGACTTTTCCAACAGTCTCCCTCCCTAAAATTCTCTTCATCTCCTTTAAAAGAAAGTACTGATCGAGCTGAGAAATACAAAACAAAGTACAAGAGGGAATATAAAAGGAATGAAGGTATTCTCAGAAAAGGAAAAGGTCTTATGGCCGAATCCCAAGACTGGGCTGAGGATTCGACCTCTGAGAGTGACAAAGAAACTTGTAACAAGTGTCTAATGGCCAAACTATATGACATGGCCGAAAAACTGAAGATAATGACATGACAGTTGCACTTGTTTCCACTGAGTGTTCCTCTTCCTCATCTCAGGTACATCCCTTTCACTCTCTCGCCGATTCTGAAAAGATCGAAGCCTTTGACTCCTTAACAATTTATTTCTACAATGAAAATTATGCAAAGAAAAAGGCAAATGCTCAAGTAAAATCTCTTTCTTCTCAACTTCAGATTTGTCTCTCTCAACTCAAACATTTCGACAAAATCAAAGTTGAGCTTGAAGACTTGAAAACCATCAACTACATTCTTGCTAAAGAGAAAAAACAAAATGTTCAAACGTCTTAAAAAGGAGCAAGAAATAGTAAGCAAATGGACAAGTTCTTCCAAAAATCTAGAAAATATTTTTCAAGATCAGATGCCCTGTGATGACAAGTCTGGTATAGGTTTTGGAAAAATGGAAGTTGATTGTTCTTCCACTCAAGCTACTTCTTCCTCTTCAAAACTTCCATCTCCTTCTCATGAGCTCACCAATTATGATTCTGGTGAATCTCACTCTATGTAGTCGTTAGATCTTTGTGACTCATTGAAATTTGGAATCTTTGTCAAAGCCAAAGAATCTACTCTCATATCTCAACCTGAGGATGCTCAAGGATCAAATGATCTTGTCAAGCCTTCATGATCTTTTAAAATCCTTAAATCTTGTGTTGGTCCCGATTAAGGTTCTACAAGGGTGTTAGTTTGTAGAGGGGGGAGGTTTAATACAAACACATAATTTACTTTTAAATTTGTTTATTAATTATATAGTAAATCAAAAACGAAATTACAGATTGTTGCAGAACTAGATAAGGTAAACCCTAATGTAAACAATCTAAGAAACACTAAGCTTTATTGCACACAAGAGTAATAAAAAGAGTGAGAAGAGAGATTGCAGAAAAGAGAGTTTCTACAAAGATCACTTAGAAGATTGTCAACCCTTCAAAAAAGAAGGATTCTCTCCTATTTATACCCTATGCATTAAATGCATGGCAGATGGTACAATCCACGTGCCTATTCTTCATTGGCTTCGTGTTATTGGCTTTATCTTAAGTATGCTTTTGGCCGTATGATGAACAATGTAGTGGAAATGAGTAGTTGTACGATTATGGACAAACGCATGTTTGCTTTTGTACCTTCGTACTTTTTGTGCAGCGAATAAGACAAACAAATCTTGATAAGCAAGCTTCATGATCGACTATTCCTGATGATCAGTGATTAGGACTCACGGATGTAGAGAGGCAATAACTGAGGCTTGATCTTGATTTTTCACGCGTTGTACACTTGTCTTGGTTTCATTGAATGTCACTTTAGATCATTAGTAGACTTGTCTTCATCATCAACTTAGTCTTCGGTGTCAGCGATGATCTTCTTGAGTGTGAGACTTGTCTTCAGGGATTACATAAACTGATTACATAGGAAACCACTCAGCGATAACTGAACAGACTCAGTCTGATCGCTGATGGTGAAACACTAATACATATACAGTTTAAGTAATTTTCACTAAGTATAGAAATAATCATCATCAAATCATTCAGAGAATTTGGATCAACAATCTCCCCCTATTTGATGATGACAAAGCAACAAAAGAAAATTGCTAAGTTAAAACATAAGGATAAAGAGGACTCGTAAAATACATGGCCCATTTACTGTTTTAGGGAACTTTTAGTACCGATGGAGTTACGTACATCACTGAAAATATTAATTAGTTTTGTAAGAAATTTACAAAGGGAAATTAAAATTTTACAAGTACAAGTGAAGTACAAAGCAAATACTAAAGATGATTAACTGATAAATTACAAGAGAGAAAACGAAGAATCTATCAGCTATAGGTCTTCATCATCCAGGTCTTCAAGAGGGTCTTCTTTGGGCAAAAGGTAGTCAGGGACTTCTTCACCTCTTCTCCTTCGAGCTTTGCCTTGGAGAAGGATTTAAGTTTTGAAGCCTTGACCATAAGATGTCTTTTAACACCAATACAGTAGATCCTTGAGATGACTGAGAGGGCAGAGATGGAGTTCGAGGAATCTTTAGAATCGAACTTGTCCTTCATGATCATAGAAGACGATACCATTGTTGGATCATAAATTGTATTCAAGATTAAAGTTAAAGTTAAGGGTTTAAACTGTAATTGTGATAAAGTTAATTAGAGGGTTTATTATGTAATAATCTAATAGTTATTAAGCTATTGGGACCAAGCCCATTAGAAAGCCCATTAAGGTTAAAGCCCATATGGCCTGGGTATTTAAAGTTTTGATTAGTTTAGTTTTAAAAAAAACCTTGTAAGAACTCTGATAATTTTCTAAATAGTCGCTGTGAGTTTTCTCTGTATTCAAAGGGTATCAAGAACACTCAAGGGTTTCATTGTTTATTCAAGGGATTGGTACGTTATTATTAATCTTTATATCTCTTGATTATTATTGTGTTGCTTGATTACTTGATTGATTGTTTACCAACTAGAATAAATCTGGGATAACAATTGGTATCAGAGCCTAAAGAATCAAATTTTAGGATTAAATCTATTTTTTTCGAAAAGTACTGTTCATCGAAAAATTTACTGTTCATCGAAAGGTTTACTGTTCATCGAAAAAAAATACTGTTCATCCGATTTTATGAATCTGTTATCGAATCCGGTCGATTAGTAATTGATTATTTGTGTTTTTGTGTTTCATTCGATCGAAGTTTATGTGGTTTTTGTGTTTAATTGTGTTCATCGGTCGAATTAATTTTTTGGGTTTGGTTTCGGTCGAATCCCAGAAACTCATCGTGTTCTTCGGTCATTCATCGTCTTCTTCGGTCATTCATCGTGTTTATCGATATTATTGCTTTGACCGATAGTTATTCGACCTGTGCCTTCGACCGAATAGTTGTGATCTCCGGTCATTCCTTCGACCGGACCTTAGTATTCCCCGGTCTTTCCTTCGACCGGGTAGGAGCATCGACCGGACCATAGTGGTTTCCGGTCTAGCACTCGACCGGATATTTGTTACTCCGGTCTTGGCATTCGACCGATACTAGCCGACCCCGGTCTTACCATTCGACCGGATACTTGTTACTCCGGTCTTGTCCTTCGACCGGGTACTTGCTTACTCCGGTCTTCCCTTCGACCGGATACTTGTTACTCCGGTCTTGCCATTCGACCGGTATCTTGCATATTCCGGTCTTTGCTTCGACCGGTACAGTTCATTCCCCGGTCGAAGGGGGACCCCCGTGCTAAGTCTGCGAAGGGGGACAAAAGTTTTGTGCTTGATCAAAATCTTCCTAATTTCATTCTTCAGTATTATTGTTTGTGGTTTATACTGATTAAAAGGACTGTATTTAATTATTTTTGGAAATTTATTTTTCTGAAATTTTTTGAGTGTGGTCTTTACTTTTGATTCTAACGATCTCATCTAGTTGGTTGTCTTGGTACAGAAAAGTCTATTTACTAACCTTACAGCTAGGATGTCGTATCAGCTAAATATGTCTGCAGGTTACAGCCTTGATTTTAACAACATGACTCTATCTGAAGTAAGAGAAAAGGCTAAACAACTTGCTGGACGGTTATCAACATCATCTCGCATGATTGATGAGTATGACAAAGAAGAAAAAATGCTCAAAGCTGAAAACAAGGATTTACAGATTCAGAACTCATCTCTTCTTATTCAGATCAATGCTTTAAAAGGAAATTTAAAAGATTCTGATTCCTTAATTGACTTTGCAGGAATAATTGAGTCTAAAGAAAAAGAGATCTTTGACCTTCAAGCAAAGCTGAAAAGATCTGAATCTAGCTCAACATGGTCAAAGAAGGAACTAATGCAAAAAGAGCTAGATCAATTGAGAAGAAGAGCAAACATTGCGAGTGAGACATCTGAAGGACTTAGAACGATAAATTCTCAACTATGTGCGGACAGAGATAAGTTTAAAGATAAAGTTCTCAGTCTTGAGGTTGAGATCGATAAGCTAAAAGAAAAGGCAACCCAAGACAGAGACAATTCAAAAGCTCAAGATGAATTGTTAAAGATTGAGAAAGAGAGAAAAGAATTTGCCAAGAAATTCTCTGACTTCTCCAGAAAAGCCTTTGAAGAGAAGAAAGCATTAGAACTTAGATGTGTTAAACTTTCTCAACAAGTTTCAGACTTTGAGAAGGTTATCATTATTGAAAGAGAAAAGGCTGAGAAAGAGAAGAGGAAAGATGAGCTGAAGAAAGCAAATACAGACTTTTTGGAAGAAAAGAAGATATTCGAGACGGAGATAGCCAAGCTGACAGGAAAGCTAGCTGAATTGTCAACAAACATCATGAAGGAGAAGAATGCAAAATCTGAGTTGCATAAGAAGTTTGATCTAATTGAAAAGGAAAGAAACAGTTTGTCTTCAAAGATAAAGGAACTTGAAGAGATCGTATTCAAGGTGAAGCTGACTGAGCACAAGACGCCAGAGTCCATAGCTCAATCACCAAGAGACGATCTAGCTGACTCAAATAGTTCATTAAAAACAGCTTCAAGTTCACATTTTTCAAATGTTTTCTATAATCCTTTCTATGATTTAGATGATTGTCTTACTTCTAAATCTACTGATCAGATTCGTCCTTCTAACCTTTTCTATGACAAAAATGTTGATGGTTCAGGTAACTTCAAGAAGACTAAGTCTCAGAAGAAAAGCTTATGGAGAAGAGAAGATGAGAAAGAAAGAGGAAACTGGATCTGGAGAGTTAAAGGATCCTCGGAGGAGAAGAAGACAGAAGAATCATTTGTGCATACATCACATGCTAAATGGAACTATGCTACAAAAGGTAAAACTTTTGGCAAACTTGATCTGGTTTACACTATTAATCAACTGATCAGGTTAGCACAAAAGAAAATTAGTTGTTCCTACTGTGGCTCAAATGATTTTGTCAGAAAAGATTACGTTAATAACTGGTATGGTTCTTATTTCATATCTCCCACTAGAACTGCAACTAACCCATTAGGACCCAAATACCAGTGGGTACCAAAAGCTAAATCTGTGTTGCAGGCACCCAATGTTTAAGGGGGAGAAAGAACACTGGCTTTTGAACAACACAGTTCAAAACCCGAACTTCATTGTTAAAAAGATGGCTTCTAAGTAAATCAACTTAGAACCCGTACTTCAAGTGACTATGGCTTCTAATCACATCGGATTAGAACCCGCACTTCAGTGCTCTATCTATTTTTTATATGCTTTATTTCCTTATTAATTTAAAAAAAAAAAAAAAAAAAAAAAAAAAAAAACCTATAGTGATTTATGGGGGAGAATATCTGTGATATTAACAGATTTTTGGATACTTAAATGCTTATCTGACCGTGTGTTCTTGAAGATAAATACTTGTGTTTTATCTTGTCAATATACTTTGTCAAGTATTCATACACATAACGGTTCAGAACATTCTATTTTGACTTTGTTATTACCATGTATCAAAAGTTAAATCTTTCTATGGTAATACTCACGTTCTTTGTATTCACTGTTGATTGAATCAAACGTCATTTCATGTGCTTTCATTGAAAATATGTTTATATATTGTTCATATAAACAACATTCGTTTTTGATTCTCCAACATATTATTCTTCATGACAAAATGATATGAGCTTAATTGTCAAACTCTTTTAGTTTGAGGGGGAGAATTGCATCGTCAAACATCTTCTGTTTTGACATCTCCGAATATTTTATTCTTCATGTAACAAGTGGTATTTGTGCTTACAAAACTCTTGTTGAACAACATGTATTTTTAGGATAATACATGGGATTCAGTGTGTGAGCTTAACAGAGCTTCCATGGATTCACGATAACCAGTGTTTCCTACCCAGGAAGTATTCCCTGAGTGATTGAGGGGAGAAGGGTCAAAAGATTTGAGTGTTGGTGTGTGAAAAGAGGTAAAATGAAAAAGAGAGATTGGTTAGATGTGAGCATTAAAAGAAAGAGGGTGAGAGAACAGAGTAAAAGAATATTAAACTCTGCACCAAACTTCTTTCTGAGCCGAGCAGCCACATAATCTGATTGGTTCACATTCTTTGGTGACCATCATTGAAATAGGCACCTAGCCCATGCCATCTCTTGCATACAACCTCACCAGCTACTCATTCTTTTCTCAAAAAGAGAATGTTTCACATTTTCTGGGGACGCATCACATACGCTATTGGTTCTTCATTTGGAAGATACTAATATTGAAAAAGAAGGAAAGTTGCCCCACCTTCGAACCTTTCTCATGCACATTGAGTCTTTGTACAATTTGTTGTTGTCTCAACAAGTTTACATACTTTGAGCCTATATTGAAAAGCAATTATCTATGCTTAATTCTTTCATACACATGCACGAGCACACAGAAATTTGTTTTCTGTCAGAACGTTCATAGATAACCATGTGTTATTCGATGATTGAATGGAAGACCTGGGGAGTCTACATCAAACCAGCTCCTTATATAGTAACTTTGTGTTACTCAGTGACTTTGTGTCATTGACAGGCATTCTAACTGAGTCATTTGTACATTCAGGGTTACACTTATTAAACTGTTTGAATTTGAAAAGATTCGAATGGTTACTACTTTCTATTTTAATCTGAAAAGATTGAAATAATCACTCTTTCCATCTGGGAAGACTGCTCTTATTTCATACAGGGCTCGTTACATGATGAAGACTATGCTTACATGATGATCATACACAAAGGGGGAGATTGTCTTGAAAAGGGGGAGATTGTTTTGCCAAGTTTTGATGATGTTGATTATCACCACTCATCAAAAAGGGGGAGAAGATATAAAAAGGGGGAGAAGATACAAAAAGGGAGAATACAATCTGAAGATCTGAAGATTTTCAAAATTTTAAAGATTTGAAGATTATTTAAAGATATCAAGTTTTGAAGTTTTGAAGCTATCAACGACATATCTGAAGAAAAGAGAAGACCCGAAGACAATTGCAAATTTTTTTAATCTTGAATCCAAAGGGGGAGATTGTTGGATCATAAATTGTATTCAAGATTAAAGTTAAAGTTAAGGGTTTAAACTGTAATTGTGATAAAGTTAATTAGAGGGTTTATTATGTAATAATCTAATAGTTATTAAGCTATTGGGCCCAAGCCCATTAGAAAGCCCATTAAGGTTAAAGCCCATATGGCCTGGGTATTTAAAGTTTTGATTAGTTTAGTTTTAAAAAAACCTTGTAAGAACTCTGATAATTTTCTAAATAGTCGCTGTGAGTTTTCTCTGTATTCAAAGGGTATCAAGAACACTCAAGGGTTTCATTGTTTATTCAAGGGATTGGTACGTTATTATTAATCTTTATATCTCTTGATTATTATTGTGTTGCTTGATTACTTGATTGATTGTTTACCAACTAGAATAAATCTGGGATAACAACCATAGGGATCTCCAAGTACTTGTCCAGGAGTGAAAGGTCCTTCTCTTGGCAGTGATAGGTCAAGAGCTGAAAGATCAGGATGAGGTCCAAGAACGGCTTCTTCAGAGAACTCGATGCCTGTTTAGTTCTTGTTCAGAGCCTCCTCTTCAGAAGTTGATGCTCGTTGTCTTCTTTTTATAAGCTTTGAAGGAAGGACTGGTATGTTCAATATGGTTGAGAATCTATCGATAAGCTGATGTAGAATGGATTCTACATAGCTCTTGTATTTAGATCTTGATTTCTTCAGCACTTCTCTTATTTCAATTCATTCTGAAAATCGAAAAGTCTCCATCTTTGACATGAACATCGTGTTCGCTGATCCATCTGCTTTGAAGATGGTCATGGTAACCATGATTAATCCTTTCTTTGATTTCCCTGCAATGGTGATGTCAGTGATCATTTTTGTATCTTGTCTTCTTTCCAACTACTTTACACCACCCAATCTCTGAATCTCTGATGGTTATTTCTTTATCAGCCTCTTCTCTTGCCTCTTTTAGAAGTTGGGATTGAACTTGGATGGGATATGCCCTTAGCTGATCATTACTGACTACGTTCTGTGCAAAACTTTTGGCAACAATAGCGTCGTTCTTGCATGCCTCCAGAAGTTGCTCATCCCTTAGAGATTCTTCAATTTATTCCTTGGCGAGGAAATTGAGCTCTTCTTCGCTTGGTGTTGAACTGGAAGGGATCTTTATTCATTGTCTATCGAGCTCAGTGATGAGAGAAGCTACTCTTGTGTCATCAGTTTCAGTATTGACTTGGATTATTGGTTCTTTCATACTTTGTGATTCATCATTATCACAAAGGGGAGATGATGGGCTGGAAAAGGAAGAGGAAGATTCAGGGAAGGGGATCATTTTAAGTGGATGGATATTTAGAGGTGAGTAGGGTTCTAAACACATTAGTTTAGGACTCATTCTTCAATGATTAAGACTTTTAAACACATCATTTTAGGACTCATTCTTCAATGATTAAGACTTCTAAACACATCAGTTTAGGACTCATTCTTTAATGATTTTGGCTTCTAAACACGACAGTTTAGGACTCATACTTTAAAAAATGTTTGACTTCTGAATTTATTTTTATCCTAGTAATTCAGAACTCGTTTTAATGATTAAGGATACTTTGATTCACGTCTTATAATCTTTGCAGATTTTGTTCAGATAAGGACATTTGGCAAATATCAAGGGGGAGCTTATCTGAATCTAACTCATTCTATCATGATTTGAGGGGGAACTCAATTGTTTGTAAGTATCTTCTGCTCTTAATATCTGATTGTTTGAATGAAGAACGACTTTCGAACATGAAAAATGTTTTCATAAATGTTCAAACCACTTATCTATCTTAAACAGATTTTATGGATTTAGAATTGTGATTTTAAATGATTTTTATGTCGATCTTGGATTATTACATTATTTCTGACCATGTGTTTCTAAAGATTAATACTTGCGTATTATCTTGTCTATACTTTCAAGTATTTATACACACCAGTACAACTTCATATTGACTTTGTTATTACCATGTCTCAAAACGAAACAATTTTTTGATGGTAATACTCCCGTTTGTTTTCAAATTGTTGAGCATCATACATCATTTCAATTTGTGCGTCCATTTCAAGATTGTTTATATTTGTTCATATAAACTCTATCAAATTCTTTGATACCCTAATCTTACACATTTATCCTTCATGATATTTGATATGTGAATCATTGTCAGATTCTCAAACAAGTCTTTCGAATTAATTTCATTCATTCAATATCCTTGTTTTGAGAATTCTTCAAAGTTCAAATGCTCAAATATTAATGATATTTTTTGTGGAGCATACATTTTGATGACAATGTCATTCACTTGCTGAAATGCATATTTGTTCAAGATAAACTGTTGAACAACACATCTTTTTAGGACAAAATTTCATGGGATCAGTGTGAGAACATACATAACTTCTATGGATTCACGTTAACCAGTGTTTTCTACCCAAGAAGTTATCCTTGAGTGATTGAAAGGGTGAGGGGTCATAAATCAAAGAGTGGGGGAGATAACTCATCCGGTTGAGTTTTTCTCATTGTGATGAGGTAAAATGTAAATGAGAGTTTGGTTAGAAGTGAGATGATTTAAAAAAAAAGAGGGTGTGAAAACAGAGTTAAAAGAATACGAGAACTCTGTACCAACTTTTTCTGTGTCGGGCAACCACATTATTGATTGGTTCACATTCTTTCGTGAACATCATTGAAACAGGCAATGAGCCCATGCCAACTCTTGCTTTAACCCCACCAACTAGTCATTTATTTCTCAACAAAGAAATGTTTCAATTTTTCATGGGGACACAACACATATTCTACCTAGTATTCACTCGGAAGATTTGGATATTAAAAAAGAAGGAAGTCTGCCCCACCTTCGCACTTCAATCATGCACTTTGAGTCAGTGGAAAACTTGTTGTTGTCTCAACAGTTTACACATTTTGTGCTTGATAAAGCATAAGTTGCTTCAATCATTTCTACACATGCACGTACATACAAGGAATATGTTTTCTTGTCATAACGTTCATAGAAATTCCTTTGTGTTTTTTGATGATTGAATGGAAGTCCTGGGGGAATGAACATAAAAAAGGTCCTTTCCAAAGTATATTGATATTTTGATATTTTGCTTACAGAATTTCCAAAGTAATGCTTTCCAAAGTATATTCGTTGTATAAAAAAGGTCCTTTCCAAAATATCTTTTATGATTGATGATTGTAATGCTCACAATCATAAAAAAATGGGAGATATTTTGAATGTTTCAATTTCCAAAGAGTGAAGATTTGTCAAAGTCAAGAAGCTCGAGATAATATGATAAAGATGTTTCAAGAGATATCATTGTTCAAAGACAGTTCATAGTTCAAAGAGATGAAGATACAAACTTTAAAGATGCAAAAATCCTTCAAAGCCACAAAGATAAAAGCTGTAAAGATTACAAGTTCATGTTCTAGATTTAATGACTTTTCAAAGCAAAAGAGAATAACTTTTCATGATTGACTGAAGATTCTTCAAAGCAGAAAATTTGAAGTGTATTGAAATTAAAGTGGGAGATTATTAAAGCTTAAATATGAAGATCCTTCAAAAGCCTAATGTTTGAAGATTGTCAATGCTTCAAAATTTAAAGTTGTTAGCTTCAAAGTTTAAAGTTGTTAGCGTTAAAGTTTTGAAGAATCAAGAGCTGAAGACTGCTTTCATTATTTTTTAAATCTTGAATCCAAAGGGGGAGAATGTTAGGACATTATTTGTATTCAAAATTTATTGTAAAAAGTCTTTGTAATTGGAAAGTCAAAGAAAGTCAAATGTCAAAGTCATGTTTGTAAAAAGTCAAAGTAGTTTACTTTGTTGTTTAATGTCTTTGTAATTAGGAAGTATAAATAGGTTTGCTTTGTTTGTAAGCATTAGATTAGAAGAGGGCTTTGACATTGTCATATTTCTTGAGAGAGGTTGTAGAGAGAGAAAGCTTCAAGATCAATGAAGAACATGTGATTTCTTGTTTTAATTGTTTATTTGGGACTAACATTGAAGATCAAGGCATACCTCTTTGTTCAACTCCCCCTCAGATTGTAGAATTTTTAGTTTTTCTGTTTTCCTTGCTGAGGGGTCTTTGTTTTGGGCTTAATTTGAGGGCCTCTCCCCTTTTTCCTTGATGACCACTCCTTTTGATGGGGCACTGATGGTGAAGGGAACAAAACAACTACCATCGTCATCATCATTCTCATTATCGTGTGTGCCGATATCATTTCTAGTATCCTTGATATCATGATTGGCATTATCTTCATCATCTTCCTCCTCATCAGCTTCTTTGACTACTACCAGTCCTTCAGCCTCAACAGTGATCTGAGTCGGTTCGTTGATAAACTCTTCATCATCTTCATCATTGTCAGCAGTAGTTGGCTGTAGCTCCCCCTGAGCCTCAGCGGTAGTGATTTGTTTTTCCTTTTCCTCTGCCTCAGATGTTGGTTCTATCTTCCCCTCTTTGTCATCATCAATAGGAGGGAGACAGACCGCTGCTTCAATACGATGCTGAGAGATTCGATCGATTGTGGTGAAGGAGGCACCGGCGATAGCGATGTCACTGATCACATCCCCGATGTTGTAAACAAAGTCGGAGATGGTGTTGATGGTCTTGCAGTCAGTATAAGTGAATGACGGTGGAGGGGGATTCTTTAACAAGGTCTGAATCTCGTTGAGGAGAGAAGTCTGAGTGTCTACCTTGGTGTGAAGTGCAACTACTGAGGTGTTGATGGTGTTAATGGTGGCAATGTAAGCCCAGACATCAATTTTCAGCTGATTTACGTCTTGCTGGAGGGAGGAAAGTTGTGCTACAACAACTTTTGAGGAGATGGAGGATGTGAGAGACTGGAGGGACGCATCAGCCGCCGTGATGGCATCACTATTGGAAGAGCCAGTAGAGGAGAGAACTAACACCGCAATATTAAGCTCTTTGATCGAGGAGTCAATAGCCTCCAATCTTGGACCTGAAATAAAGTAGCTTTAGTGAACAATGAGGTGCTCGGGATGAGTATTCGAAAGAACGAGGGGGTAGGGATGATGGAATACCTGAGGGGTCAGAGGCAGAATCTAAGGGATTTCCACCAAATAAATATGACATGTCATGCTCGAGAGGATTCAATGACATGATGTTGTTGAGAGGACTCGAAAGGATCTCCCTCAGGTCCAATGTTGATGTTATGCCTGAACATCAGGTCTTGAAGTAGGGCGCCTTGAGAATCAGCGAGGGCGGGCGCTGATGTTGGCAATGCAGTTGTGATGACCAAAGAAGGAGTAGAGGATACAACGTTGTGAATATGGCTGTGATCTGTGGCGGAGGGGCACTGGCATTGCCCAAAACTAAACCTTTAGTGGTTTGATCCACTAAGGCCAGTGGGGTAGAGACCAGTCGTGCTTCAGTGGAATGGGACGTCGCTGAAGTGGTTCTGGTGCCTGTAGCAGATGTTGTAGAGTGTACAACGAACGCATCAAGTGATGTCTGAGAATTCATCACTGATGAGGGGGATTTCTCCTTTGGCATTTTCTTGGGTTTCTTTGAAGAGCTAAGAGTGGTTTCAGATGGTCTTTTCTTAGACTTGGTTTTGACAACGGGGTTAGATTGGGATGGTTGAGCCCCAATCATAGCTGTTGAAGATAAAGAAGAATTGAGTTTTGGAGAAAGGTAGTGAAACTTACCTCATTGTCAATGGGATTTCGGTCGAGGAGACGTGCCCTAAGCTTTGGCAGTGAATAATCACTAGTGGTTGGGTAGAGATCGCCAAGCAGATGTTGTAGGAGTATGCTGATAAATCGTACATAAGGGATGATCGGTTCCCTCTTAGAGCTAGTGAGCTTGGACACAATATCTTCAAAGATTATGCGAGCATAATCTATATTACGTCCAGTAAGCACTGAGAAGCCGATATCCAATGCCATTCGGCTCGCTTGATCCATTCTCCTAACCTTTACACCCATACTCTGGATGAAGTGAGCGAAAACATATCCTAGCTCAGTGGGCATGTATGCCTTTTGGAATTTTGTCAGCGATTTCTTCGGCTGACCCTTCTCCAGTATCCAAACGTAGTTTATGGCATCAAGAAATTTGATGAGTTCTTCATCAGTGGGAAGGTCTTCATAGGTAGTTTCAATTGAAAATTGTAGAGCATTTCTCAACCTGGTTGGTCCACAACTGCCTTTCCCGTGCTCAGTTTGGAAGGCTATAGCTGGCACTTGTCGTCCGAAAGTCAAGGTCTTAGTGGTAGCTTCAGCAGTGAGCCAGAACTTCTTGAGCAGTGATTGACATCTAGGAGGATAGATGGTTAAAGCATAGCTGATGGGGCATTTCTTCAGGAAATCAACAACAGTGAGAAGATGCACAAGCGATTTCTTGGAAGGGAAGGAGAGCATTCCCTGATGGTTGTTGGATTTAAACGTGATCTTCTCCATGTCTAAGGTGACATTTGAGGCCTTGGAAAGAGTGGTAGCTTGGGATTCCATTGCTGAAGTATAAAAGAAGATGAAGAGACAAAAGAGACAAAAGTAAGATTACCAGTTTCTATTTTGAGAAAGAAATGGTATCCCAAGCTACCACTCTTTCCATTATAGAGTAAGATTACCAGTTTCTATTTTGAAAGTGTAAGCATATATATGGAAATATACTTCATTTCCTATATAGAGAAAGTTTGAAAAAGAGTGTGGCCCAAGAATTACTAGCTATCTCACATTTAGATTGACACAAACACTTTTATTAGATCAAACATATGAATTACAATTAATCACAGATCTAACAATTAGTCACAGATCTCACGTATGTGTGTTTGTTCTTTGTGTGTGTGTGTTCTTACTCTCTCTCAACAACTACCAATATTACACCTTCACTTTCACACACTTAATCTCTTACTTACACAAGTCTCTCTCTCTATAAACAACACAACTACTTGCTTATATATAGGTCAACATGACCAAGCAAGGTCAAACCATCTAAGCTCTCTTACAACACACACAAACAACTATTACAACAATTACAATAATGACCCTCATTTAATCTTGAATACAATTACAGTCTAACAATCTCCCCCTTTGGATTCAAGATTAAAAAAATATGGCAATAATCTTCAGGTCTTCATATCTTCAGAATTAACTTCAACTTTTGAAATCTTTTCTGGCTTTGACATCTCGAAAACTTTGACAATTCTTCAAACTTGTCTCTTTCTTTGAATTAACTTTTGCATATTCTGAATACACAACCTTTCGTTCAAACTCTGACTTTCTCCAACTTTTTCTTTGATAAGCTTTCTTTAACCGTTGACTTTAATCATCTGAAAACTTTATCTCCTCTGAAATCTTTAAAAACTTCAATCTGATCTTGAACTTTGATTATTCTCCCCCTTTTTAATGATTTGTAAGAATCAAAATCATTAAAACACTTCAAGGTTAGATCCGTCATTGAATAAACTTCTCACTGTCTGATAAGCACAATGTTCATGAACTTTCATCTCCTCTTTATGATAATAAACAATCTCTCCCATATAGGAAAATTATAAATTTCCAAAACATGATATGATAAAATCTGTCAACTGATCTGAAAGAGTCGTTGAACCATGAATGTATTCATCTGAATCTTTTCAAATTCAAACGAATTAAGAGTTGTAACCCTGAATCAACATATGAAACAGTTAGAAATGCCTGTCAGTAACACAAAGTTACTGTGTACAACGAATGTACAATATAAGGAGCTTGTTTGATGATGACTCCCCAGGACTTCCATTCAATCATTGAAAAACACAAGGTAATTCTATGAATGTTCTGACAGAAAAACATATTCTCTGTGTGCTCGTGCTTGTGTTTTGAAAGAATTAGCACAAATGATTGTGTTTCATAAGGCTCAACATATGTAAATTACTGAGACAGCAATGATTGTACATGGACTCAATGTGCATGAGAAAGGGTCGAAGGTGGGGCAACTTTCCTTCTTTTTCAATATCAACATCTTCCAAATAAAGATCCGATAGATTATGTGCTGCTTCCCCAGAAAATGTGAAACATTCTCTTTTTAAGAAAAGAATGAGTAGCTAGTGGGGTTGTATGCAAGAGATGGCATGGGCTATTTGCCTATTTCAATGATGGTCACCAAAGAAATGTGAACCAATCAGTAATGTGGCTACCCGACTCAGAAAGATGTTTGGTGCAGAGTTCTGATATTCTTTTAACTCTGTTCTCACACCCTCTTTCTTTTAAACATTTAAGCTCACATCTAACCAATCTCTCATTTCCATTTTACCTCATCTCAATCCCACACTCAATTCTTTTAGACCCCTCTCCCCTCAATCACTCAAAGGATTTCTTCCAGGGTAGGAAACACTGGTTATCGTGAATCCATGGAAGATCTAATAAGCACTCACACTGAATCCCATGTTCCTAAGAAGTACATGTTGTTCAATGTTTTTCTTGACATGTAAAGCACAAGAAATCATATGTCAGTGTTTGTATGCTCATTTAGAAATCATAAATGAAATTTGAGCATATTGAACATTTAAGATATCTCAAAACTTTATATGAATGAAAAGAATAGAAATGTTTTGAGAATCTAACAATGATTAAGATCAGATCAAATTATCATGAAGAAAAAATATTTGGGAATTCAAAGCCGTATGTTGTTTATATGAACAATATATAAACATATTATCAATAAAAGCACATTTAAAATGAAATGACGTTTGATTCAAACAACTATGAATACCAAACGACGGGAGTATTACCACAGAAAGATATATCATTTGATACATGGTAATAACATAATCAATTTGAAAATACTGAACCAGTGTGTGTATGAATACTTGACAAAGTATATAGAAAAGAAAATACACAAGTATTATTCTTTTAAAGAACACACGGCCAGATAAGCAATTATGTAACCAAAAATCATTTAAAATGCACACTTCTCAAATCAGAAAAACATTTTAAGATCGTGAAGTGGTTTGAACATTTTAAAACCATTTTTCACAAGTGAAAGTTGTTCTTCTTTCACAAGTCTTAGAGTATAAGGATTAGAATGTTATACCTGTGGATTGGAATCCTTAACTCCCCCTAGAATGAATATAGCAGTTAAAGTATCCTTAACTAGATATCCTCCCCCTTGATATCTGTAAAATATCAATCTTTTTAGAGATATTTTTATAAAAGATATAGCAATATAATTTTCAAACTCCCTTTCAAACGAAAAACTTCCTGAAAAGATGTAATCTTGAAAGCATCCTTCAGAAGAAAACATTTGAATACGGGTTTTGAACTGAATTGTCCAAGAGCCATTATGCTTTGAAGCACGGGTTCTGAACTAATTTGTTCAGAAGCCTTTGTCACATAACATATCCTGCAAGAAAAAGATTTTGGTAATCATTATAAAAATGATTCCGCTTTAGTCAGTCAACATATGATGAAATATCCAAAATATATTCAAATAAAGTACAAGTTTAGAAAAACTCCCCCTAGAATCATGAAGTGGCGTTTAACATACCAAGTTTACTAACTAAAAAGGTAAACCTCTTTTCATCCAACGACTTGGTGAAAAGGTCAGCTAACTGGTAGTCTGTAGTCACAAAGTGCATCTCGATATCGCCCTTCTCAACATGATCCTTTATAAAATGATAGCGCACGTCGATATGTTTCGTCTTGGAATGTTGCACTGGATTAGCTGTAATCGCAATCGCACTCTTAGAATCATAGTAAATAGGAACTCGTTGGTAAGTATATCCGAAATCTTTTAACTGTGTTTTCATCCAGAGGACTTGTGAACAGCAGCTTGCGGCAGCTACATATTCAGCCTCGGCGGTGGATGTAGAAACACAATTTTGTTTCTTAGATGTCTAACTAACCAACTTATCACCTAAGAACTGACAAGAACCAGAGGTGCTCTTTCTATCCAGTTTGCAACCTACATGATCAACATCAGTATAGGCAGTTAAATCAAAAGACGAACCCTTAGGATACCAAAGTCCTAACTCAGTAGAACCTTTAAGATACCTAAGTATCCTTTTTACAGCAACCAGGTGTGATTCCTTCGGATTAGCTTGATATCTCGCACAGAAACATGTAGCAAACATAATATCTGGTCTACTGGCAGTTAAATACAGCAGTGAACCAATCATGCTACGGTACACTTTTTGATCTACTGATTTGCCAGAAAGATCTGCATCTAAAAGTGTGCCCGTTGCCATCGGTGTTTTCATCACTGAACTGTCAGTCATGTTAAATTTCTTTAAAATATCTCGAATATATTTTGACTGATTGATGAAAATGCCTTCGGGTAACTGTTTCACTTGAAGACCAAGGAAAAAATTTAGTTCACCCATCATTGACATTTCAAAACGAGATTCCATAATTCTTGAAATTTTTTTACAAAACTTTGGATTTGTAGAACCGAAAATTATGTCATCTACATAAATCTGGATTAGAATCATATCATCACCTTGCTTTTTCAGAAAGAGAGTAGTATCAATTGTACCTTTCTTGAATCCTGAAGCGAGTAAGAATTGAGTTAGAGTTTCATACCAAGCTCTTGGTGCCTGTTTGAGTCCATACAAGGCTTTGTCTAAGACATAGACATGATCAGGGTTCTTTGGATCAACGAATCCTTCTGGTTGAGCAACATATACTTCTTCATGCAATATCCCATTTAAAAATGCTGATTTTACGTCCATTTGGAAGACCGTAAAATTTTTATGCTCTGCATAAGATAAGAAGATACGTATGGCTTCCAGTTGTGCCACAGGAGCAAACGTTTCGTCATAATCAATCCCCTCCTGTTGACAATAACCCTGTGCAATAAGGCGAGCTTTGTTTCGAATTACAACTCCAGATTTATCTCTCTTATTTCTGAAAACCCACTTTGTTCCAATAACAGATTTTCCTTTTGGAAGTGGTATAAGTCGCCAAACTTTGTTCCTCTCAAATTGCAGAAGTTCATCTTGCATCGCCAGTATCCAATCTGGATCGCGCAAGGCTTCTGAAGCTTTCTTCGGCTCGAGAGAACTTAAAAAACTTGAATATAAACAAAAATTAGCCGATGCTGCACGTGTTTGTACACCCGATTGTGCATCACCAATAATATTGTGAAGTGGGTGATCTCTTGTCCATTTCATTGTACTTGGAATCGGATGAATTTCAGCTTGAGTATTATCTTCCTCATATTCATCATATACTGCAGGTAAATCTTTATCAACCCCAGATGTGCTCGGGACATCTTGTACAGCCTCTTCTGAAGTAAATATTTCCGGAGCAATAGAAGAATCACTCGGAATTTTTGTTGTAGAATTTGGATCTGCATGCACAGAATCAACATTAGTATCTTCAGAATGTATATGTGTAGATGTACCTGATGTGGTTGATATTGTGACATTTTCAGAAGGTCCTGAAATGTCTGCAAGTATAATTGGAACCTCTGAAGTTGATGCGGATATGCTTGATTTTTCAAAATCTGCACAAATATTCATAAAAGCATCAAAAAATAATAAGTCTAATTTAGCTGTAATTTTATTTGAATTAGAAGACTTATTCTGTTTTACTTCAGGTTCTATTCTGTCTTGAATAGAAACTTTCTATTTAAGCTTGAGTTCTGAACTGTTGTGTTCAGAAGTCAACGTTGATGATTCATCGAATGACACATTAATGCTCTCCATGATCATCTTGGTTCGTCTATTGTAAATCTGATAGGCTTTAGATGTTAACGAATAACCAATGAAATAGCCTTCGTCAGCCTTCTTGTCAAACATACCAAGATTGTCTCGATCATTAAGAATGTAACACCTGCAACCAAAAGTACGAAAAAATTTAATATTCGGTTTTCGATGATTAATAAGTTCATACGCTGTCTTTTTATGTCTTTTGATGACAATCGTGCGGTTTTGTGTAAAACACGCAGTGGCTACGGCTTCAGCCCACAGAAATATTGGCAATTCGGAATAAGCTAACATTGTCCTCGCAGCTTCCACCAGTGTTCGATTTTTCCTTTCAACTACACCGTTTTGTTGAGGAGTGTAGGCAGCAGAAAAGTTGTGAGAGATCCCAACAGATACGAGATAACTCTGAAGCTTTTCATTCTTGAATTCCTTGCCATTGTCACTTCTTAAAGATATAATCGGTAGTTGTAGTCGAACCTGAATCTTCTTTAAAAACTCAATGATCAGCTTTGCTGCATCTGATTTGTTCCTTAAGAATTCCAGCCAAGTATATCTGGAGTACTCATCTATCATGACCAAAATATATTTCTTACCATTGATAGACTGAGTCCTCATCGGGCCGCAAAGGTCCATATGTATCAATTCAAGAGGTGTTGAAGATGAGAATTTTGTCTTTGCTTTATGAGATGTTCGCTTCATCTGTCCCATTTCACAAGCTGGACAAAGAGAATTCTTCTCAAACCTTAGTTCTGGTAGACCTTTGACAATACATTGTCTCGCCAATTGATTAATCGCATCAAAGTTTTGATGAGACAGACACCGATGCCATATCCAACTTTCAGCTCGTGAAGCTTTTGCAATCAGACAAACAGGTCTTGATGCAGAAAGTGTTGGAAAATTCACAGAATAAAGATTTGCATTCCGCTTGGCTTTAAAAACTGAACGACCATCTTTATCTTCAATATAACAGCATTTATCAGTAAACCGAACTTGAAATTTACTATCGCAGAATTGACTTGTACTGAAAAGATTATGATCAAGTCCTTCTACGTATAGTACTCTTTTGATTGTCACGATGCCATTTGTTAATGATCCGTGTCCTTGAATGTATCCAGTAACCTCAGAATTAGCATAACTTACAGTATCGGCAGGTTCCTCAACATAATTATGAAGTAGATGCTTAAATCCTGTCATATGGCGCGAGCATCCTGAATCTATATACCATGTATGTGAGGCCTTCAAAAAGAACAACTCATTTCTGTTTAGGTACCCATATCCAGATGGGTCCTTTCTTGTTAGCTTTTCGCACTTCATCAACATCATCTACCTTAGCCTTAATTCGCCACTCATAGCGAGGCTTAGGTACCCATTTCCATACCATTTTAACATTAAGCTCATGAAATGTTTTCTTTTTCGAAAAATGATCAATCTTAGCATTAAAAATTTTAGCCTGATGAGTTAAGGATTTTGAAGCTGATTTGACATGAGATGTATTTCTGGCAACTTTAGATTTAGGATGAATAGAAGGAATGATAAATGCATTATCATGACAGTGTTTGCAAATAAAATTCTTACGTGCAAATGTCAAAAGCTTCGATTTACCCAATGAAGTACAATCATTCATACAACTTTGACATTTGGAAACGTTTGAATTTTTACACATCAAACTATCACTATCACTGATTTTACATTTATTTATAGCAACTTTAGTTTCCTTCACATTCTTCACCCTTTCTCCTTTACCATTCTGCCTTTTTACATCTGAAACAGGAAACATAATCTTGTTAGTGTTCTTTGAAGAAGATGATTTTGCCTTTGAATTACAAGATGTTTCTCCTTTTTCAAAAATACTCGGAGGATATTCAGGAGTAGAAGTATAAACAACTGAAGTTTTAGAATTAACAGTATCAAACTCTGGATTAGAATGAACATTCCAGTTTGGAGACTCAAACATCTTTTTATCTTGAAGATTTCGTTTAAACAAATCATCTTTCAAAATATTTAACTCTTTAGAGAGTTCTTTGTTTTCTTCAAAAGATTTGTCAAGTTTGAATTTGAGATCAACATTCTCATCTTCTAACTCTTCAATTGTCTTTTGAAGATCTGTGATTTGCTTCTCAAAACTAGATGCTTGTTTCTCAGAGTTTGATTCCATCTTTTCTATTATAGGAACAGAATCTGAAGCATTCATCATTTCTGTAAAAATCTCCTCAGTCATAGTTTTTGAAAAGTCAGACTTAAGGTTTTGATTCATGATATTTTCATCTTTTGAAGCATTTGAGGAATTTGACGTGAATAAATCAGATGATAACACTTGATTCTCAACATCAGTTTCTAAATCAGATTCATCAAACTGACACTGAGATTCAGTATTATTTTCTTCAACCTTGGCTGATTCTGTTGGTAAACAAGGAGAAAATAGAGAAGTAAATTCACTAAATTCTATCTTTCTTGTTTTGTAACTTTCATTTAAATCTTTATAAGCAAAACCAACAGATTTAAACTTGAAATAGAATCAGCGCAAGATGAAATGTCATCATCATTCACAACTTTACCTTTTACAAAAGTATCATGAATATCAGGTTTTGTAGAATTAGAGCCCATTTTATCAAAATTATACAAATTTTCTGGTGCTCTTTTCAAAACAGTATTTGGTTCAAAACCTAAACCTTTTTTAACATTATAAAATCTGACATCTTGGAGTTTGTTTGTTAAAAGATTTAATGTTTGCTCAGTCTGTCCTCTTTTCAGATTTAAATCCTCCAGTTGCTTGATTTTACAATATGCCTCGTTTCTTTCTTGAAAACATGCTTCAAATTTTAGTTGAAAATCACCTTTTTCAGCATTTAAGTTTACAAGATCTTTTTCAAGCTCAGATATCTTTGAATTTAAAACATCTTTGTCCTTTTTCAAACAATCTTTTTCAGATTCCTTTTCCTTAACCACATCTTTCAACATTGAATTTTCATCACGAAAATTCAACATTGTTTGTCTTTCATGACTAAGTTTGCCTTTTAAAGATTTAAATTCTTCTTTCATGAACTTAACTTGAGCCGTTAAGGATTGAATACGTACCTCGGAACCACAGTCAGAATGATCAGAAGATGATCGAATGTCCTCATCTACTTTGGCCATCATACACACCTGAGTAAAGTGTGCAGATTCGTCATCAAAACTCTTGTACAACCAATTCTCTTCTTCCGCCATTAAGTTCTGACCTTCTTCCACCTTCTTTGCTAACAGTGTTTTCCGAGCATAATATTCAGAATTCTTTGTACGCTTGAACTTGCAATCCTTGGAAAAATGACCTGGTTTTCCACAGTTATAGCATCTACCATATTTCGGCTCAGTCTCTTCTTTCTTTCCTTCTCTCTTCTCTTCTCGCTTTTCATCTCTTTTCTCTCCTCTTTTCTCATACTTCTTGTCAGATCTCGGTTTGTACTTGTCTTTCTTGTAACTCTCATATTTCGGCTTGTACTTGTTCTTTCCAAAGCTTTTGAACTGCTTTGTGAGAAGAGCCAGATTTTCAGCGAATCGTTGCATATCCTCATCTGAATATTCTTCACTTTCAGTAGAAGATTGATCAGTGCTTGAATCAGTAACTTCAGTTAGAAGAGCTTTGGATTTCCTTGAATTTGACTTGTAAGAAGAACTGGACTTGGAACTTGACCCTTTCTTACGTTCAGACATTAAGGCTAAAGAATCTTTGACCATCTTCTTTTCAGCACCAAGCTGCTTTACTTCATCCTCATGCTGAGATAAAGTTGTGAAGATATCATTGATGTCTTCTTGTGCCATATCCTTGGTCATCTGAATGTTGATAGCATAGCTTTTCCATTCTGGGTTCAAGTTCTTGATGAACTTATAATTGATCTCTGATTCTGACTTGTTCATCCCATTTCTCCTTAGGTCATTCAGTATCATATTGAAACGATTGTATGTTTCCAACAAAGTCTCTCCTTCTTTCGCATGAAAACCTTCATATGCATTTATACTCTGATTCAACTTTGTCTGAATTGACTTCTTTGATCCTTGAAACTGTCTCTCCAATTCATCCCATAAATCTTTTGCAGATTCCCTACTATCTACGCGATTGTAAATGTCATTAGGAATTGCCATAGTAAGATAGATAAGTGCCTCTTCATCTATCTTATGTCTTGCCTTTTCCACATCAGTAAAGAATTGATATGGTTTTGGCACGTATCGATCTGCAATTGCTGGAGATGTAGCTGTGGCTGCTTGTCCAGGTACAAATGATTGTGGATTTCCCAGTCCATCTATGATAGATGTCATATAATCTCTGTTCTTTAGATTTAGGAACTAAATCATTCTTTTCTTCCATTGTGAATAATCTCCAACAGATAAGACCGGAGGCTTTATATGAGATCCCATAGAGAGAAATTCATTTGCCATGATTGAAAGATGTATGTACCTTCAAGATGAAAAATATTAGCTAGTAAAGATCTTTAAATCCAATCAAATCAAGAAAATTACTGAAATCTTAAAAAAAAAATTCAGAGATTTTGATCACAGAAAGAACTTTTGTCCCCCTCGTGTCATGTGAGGAACGCAAACCAAACTGTGCGTTTGTAGTGAGACCCGCACAACTTAACTATGCGTTTGTCGAATGATCCGCACAACTTAACTATGCGTTTGTCGAATGACCCGCACAACTTAACTATGCGTTTGTGCTGTGAATCACAAAACTCAGTATGCGTGTGTGTCTTGAAACGCAAGACTCATTGTGCGTATGTGCTGTGAAACACAAGACTTATTGTGCGTGTGTGCCTTGAAATGCAAGACTCAGAATGCGTTTGTGTCGTGAAACGCACATCTCAGATGAATGAAACGCACATCTGATGAATGAAACGCACATCTCAGATGAATGAAACGCATACTTCTAAAATCAACAAATTTTCATCAAAAACTTATCTAAACCTCGAATTTCAATCTGAAATTTTGACAATTCATTCACAAACACATTTCGAACACAATCATCACAAGCAATTTTGATTAAAAACACAAATCATCACATTTTAATTCAAGAACAGTACGTGAAACTCAAGAACTCGAAAAACACCAAATCTTCAAATTTATGATCAAATCACATGGATTTCAAGAATTCAAACATACTAACTCGATCGATTTCACAAAACGAACATAACCTAATTGATTTCAACTCAGAATTTTCACTAAAACTCAAAATCGATTTGAACTTTTTATGAACAGTGACGTGAACAGTACGACTCAAAACATTTTCTTGATTTTCAAACGGATTTGGCTCTGATACCAATTGTGGCCCAAGAATTACTAGCTGTATCACATTTAGATTGACACAAACACTTTTATTAGATCAAACATATGAATTACAATTAATCACAGATCTAACAATTAGTCACAGATCTCACGTATGTGTGTTTGTTCTTTGTGTGTGTATGTTCTTACTCTCTCTCAACAACTACCAATATTACACCTTCACTTTCACACACTTAATCTCTTACTTACACAAGTCTCTCTCTCTATAAACAACACAACTACTTGCTTATATATAGGTCAACATGACCAAGCAAGGTCAAACCATCTAAGCTCTCTTACAACACACACAAACAACTATTACAACAATTACAATAATGACCCTCATTTAATCTTGAATACAATTACAGTCTAACAAAGAGAGTAGAAAACAAAGACAGGGAAAAGTCCAGTTTAGAACACATGTTCTTTTAAAAACATAGTTTTTAGGGTTTTGACATAAAAATCATGAAGGAGATGATTCAAAAAAAATATTTGATCTTTAAATAATGATTTTAAGATCAAATAAAGTTTTGTAGAAAAAGAAGAGTAAGAAAAGTTAGAAGAAATGATGAATGAACCTGAGAATCAAAAAGAAATGTAAGTGCGTGTTCTTGGTGTTTTCTTGCTTTGAGAGAGCTTTTGCTTTGGAGAGAGTTTTGATCGCGTAAAGTTTGAATGTGAGACAAAGAGACGTATTTATACATAGGAGGAGAGAGAAAAGAACGATGATAGAGAGAGAAAGATCATCATGACAAAGACACGTCGCTCGTGTGTAATTGGTTGAAGAATGGGAACGGGTGACGTTGTCAGAACAATTGTGTCAACGGTTATAAAAAAAATGACGTCATAAAAGAAAAACGTCTTTTCAGTTAAAAAAAACTTTTAATCACTTAAGAAAGTCAGTGATTGACTTTTGGATTTTAAGGCATCACTGACAAGAAAGTCAGTGTTAAGTTTTTTCTTTCAAAAAGCTTTTAATCATTTGAAGAAATCAGTGATTATGTTTTGAGATGTTAAAAAAGGTGTATAGTTGAATAGATCTTCAGTGAGGAGAGATAGAAAAACAATTGCTGATACAATGTATAATATCTGAAGAGTTATTCTTCGATATTCAACATTCCAAGCTCGCTGATGAGAAAGTTGAATCTAGTCTCATCAAGAGGTTTGGTGAAGATTCAACGAGTTTAAGTCAGTAAGAATGAAATGAAGTTCAATATCTCCGTTCATCACATGATCTCTACTTAAATGATATCTGATTTCAATGTGTTTAGTCTTTGAATGTAGCATAGGATTATTAGTTATTGCAATTGCAGTAGTGTTATCACAATAGATAGGAATCCTTGATAGCTGAAGGTCATAATCTAATAGCTGATTTCTCATCCATAAGTCCTGAGCACAACAACTACTAACGGCTACATACTCAGCTTCAGCGGTTGATGTGGACACGGAGTTCTGATTTTTACGTGTCCAACTTACCAACTTTCCACCTAGAAGCTGACAGCCTCCAATGGTGCTCTTTCTATCTATCTTACATCATGCAAAATCATTGTCTGAATAAGCAGTTAGATCGAACCCTGAGTCTTTGGGATACCAAAGACCTAGGTTAGGAGTTCCCTTCAGATATCTGAAGATACACTTAACAACGATCATATGGGATTCCTTCAGTTTATACTGATATCTTGCACATAAGCAGGTAGAGAACATAATGTCAGGTCGACTAACTGTTAGATACAACAGTGACCCGATCATTCCTCTATAAGTTGTGACCTTCATCGGTTTTCCTGGGTGGAGCCATATGAGTTTTCATTGCTGACGTTTGAGAAAGATCAAACTTCTCCAGCATATCAGTAACATACTTACCTTGATGTATGAATGTACCTTTGTTAGATGATTTAATCTGAAGACCAAGGAAGTAGGTTAGCTCACCCATCATACTCATCTGTATTCTTTCTTCATTCTCTAAGTGAATCGTACGCAAAGAGAAGGGTTAGTAGAACCAAATATAATATCATCGACATATATTTGAACAAGAATAATATGACCTTTAATCTATCTGAAAAACAAAGTGTTATCTATCTTTCCACGCTCAAATTTTCAGTGCTTAGAAAAGAAGATAGGGTGTCATACCAAGCACGAGGGGCTTGTTTTAACCCATAGAGAGTCTTATCCAACTTATATACATAACCTGGATGCTTAGGGTCAGAGAACCCTAGGGGTTGTTCAATATTGACTTCCTCACTCAACTTTCCATTTTGGAATGCTGACTTGACATCCATTTGATATACTTTGAAGTCTTTGTGAACTTCATAGGCTAAGAATAATCAAATTACTTCGAGCCTAGCCATAGGGTCAAAGTTTTAATCATAGTCTATGCCTTCCTCTTGTCTGTGTCCCTGAGCAACAAGTCTAGCCTTGTTGCGGGTTACAGTCCCATGTTCATCTAATTTGTTAAGAAACACCCATTTGGTGCCAATAATTGTCTTATCAAATGGTCTGGGAACAAGATTCCAAACTTTCTTTCTTTCAAACTCAGTCAGCTCTTCTTGCATAGAGATGACCTAGTTGGGATCTTTGAGGGCATCATCAGTCTTTTTAGGTTCAAAGAGAGATATGAAGTTTACAAATAGACAGATGTTACATGAACCACGTCGAGTCTGAATACCAGCGTTTGGATCACCAAGTATAGCGTTTGGATCACCAAGTATTTGTTCAATTGGGTGACTCTTCGTCCATCTCTGAGCAGGATCTTGAGTATCCATATCCAAAGATTTGGCATGGATAGGAACATTTGCTGATGAAAAAGTTCAACAATTTGATTATCAGCTATCAGTCGATAAGGTTCAGATTGAACATTTTCTATTGATAGTTCTTCAGAGGTAAGAGGTATTTCAGAAGTCGAAGGTTCAGAAAGGGGTACAATATTTATGGGAACAACTGAAACCCAAGATGTATATTCTGGTTCTGTGGAAACTATGATTGGATTATCATCTGTGTTTGGAGGTACTGCTTGGTGGTTATTCCTGAAAGGTACATCAATATCTCTGAGGTGAGAGAACATCCAATCATTCAACTCTTCGTTTTCAAGGATAGGTCTTGAATTTGTTGATTGAGATTCATTAAAGGTGACATGTATGGTTTCTTCTACAGTTTGTCTTCTCTTATAAAAGACTCTAAAACTTTGGATACTGAGGAGTATCCTTGGACGATTCCATTATCAGCTTTGGGATCGAACTTTCCATGTTGATCTCTGTTGTTTAAGATGTAGCACTGCCAACCAAAGATATGAAGAAAACTTAGAGTTGGTTTTCTCCCATGGAAAAGTTTATATGCTGTCTTTTTGAATCTTTTGTCGATCAGTGACCGATTCTAAGTAAAAAATGTAGTTTTGACAGCTTCAGCTCATAATTGAGTTGGTAAATGAGACTCGTTGAGCATGGATCAAGCAACTTCAATGATTGTTTGATTTCATCTTTCAGCGACTCCATTCTACTGAAGTGTTCTCACAGCTGAGAAGTTATGAGAGATAACCTTGTTTTTAAAGAAATTATCAAGAGCACTGTTTTTGAATTCAGTGCCATGATCACTTCTAATAGAACGAAAAGTGTGGCTGTTGATAACTTCCATCTTCCTTATAAAGGAATGATTTCTTCTGGAGTGTCACTTTTAGATCTGATGAACAAGACCTAGGTATATCTGGAGTACTCATCAACAATCACCAGCGCATACTTCGTTCCAGCGATGGATAGTATGTTGACAGGGCCAAACAAATCCATGTGAAGCAGATGTAGAGGGGTGGTGATTGAAGAGACTTGCTTTGATTTGAAACTTTATTTGGTTTGCTTTCCTTTTTCACATGCTGAGCAGATGGATTCTTTAGCATATGAGTGTTAAGGCAGACCAGTGACAACTTCTTTCTTGTTGAGTTCATTCAGCGTCTTGAAGTTGATATGAGATAGCCTTTTATGCCATAGACAATTGACATCTGATGAGGCTGTAGAAAGGAAACAAATGTTCTTAGTGTTGGATGAATCTATGTTGATAACATAGACGTTTTCCAATCGATAACCACTGAGAGCAAGTTTTCCATCCTTGTCAGTGACAACACATGGCTTCTTGGTAAAGCAGACTTTGTAGTCTTTGTCACATAGCTGATTGATGCTTAAAAGATTGTGCTTCAGTCCTTCTACGTAAGCGACTCTTCGAAAGGTAGTTGTACCATTAGTTAGTACACCAAACCCTCTAGTATAGCTTTTTCCATTTCCACCAAAGGTCACTGAGCGACCTTTCTCTTCCTTGTAGTTGGTGAACATGTTCTTTTGTCCAGTCATGTGTCTAGAGCAGCCATTATCAAGATACCACATACCCTTCGAGACCTGCAAACATAAGGATGATCAATTTTTGATTGGCACTCACTTTACAATGGGTCCATTGGATTTAGTGGAGATGGAAGGTTCAATAATCTTCATAGCATCTGATGATTCAGCTTCAGTGGTAACCTTCACTTTGGTTAATTCTTAACCTCAGTGGCATTTTTCACCTTCGCAGGTTTCTCAGCTTTGGTGACCTTCTTTGCCTTGGAGGCATTCATCTTCACTCTAGCTGACTTTTCAGCTATGGTGGCAGTGGGACATTTACTGGAAATGTGGTCAGTAATTCCACAGTGATAGCACTTTCTATAGCTAAAGGTAGCCTTGAGACCATAAGCATATATATTAGAAAGCTTTTGATGAACCGGTCCAGGTCCAAGAATGCCCTTAGCCTCAGATTTCGGAGGAACCATGAGTTCTTCAGATTTCTTAGGCTTAAGATCAACCTTTATCCTGGGAGCATATATGTGATCATGTTCAGGGATCTTAACTTTAGAGGATGATGGTTGATTCTCTGAAGGTTTAGGAGAAACATTATTTGGCTTAGGTACTTTAGTACCCTTCTGAGGAGTATGGGAAGTAGATTTCCCCTTATCTTTGAGTTTAGAACTCTTAGAAACATCCTCAGATATAGGAACAGAAGAGGAAGAAGAACACTGAGATGAAGAAGTGTCAGAAATATATGAGACAAACATTCCGAATTTCAGCGTGGAACGATATGTGGTAGGGTTATCTTTTTCATAATCATAACCAAGACAACTCTTAACCTGAACAGGTACTTGAGCATCTATCATCTCAGCGATCTTAGATGAGGATTTACATCATCCTTTAGTTGTAACTTCTCAGCTTTCATTTCAACGATAGCTTGTTCGTGTTCAATGCTGATAATTTCATTGACGATGATCTAATCTTTTAAACTTTCTTCTATATGGGTTAGTTCCTTGATCTTTAGATTCTATTTCTCAAGCTACTTATTAAATCAATGTTTTTGTTTTCAGCTTGAGTTTTACCATTCAGGGCATTGTACAAATCAATTATCAGCACATCAACAACGCGACGTCTCTCAGCTCCAGTGAGGGTTGGATCAGAAGAGATTGATACCTGAGAGGTGGTAGTGCTCGAGGATGTTCTAGTGGGTTCTTCCACTTCTTCTTCTATCTTGGCCATTAGACATAGATTGGCTGCATCTTCTTCATTAGAGCTTGATTCATCAGATTCAACCCAGTCATGTTCTTCAGCGATCAGACCTTTACCTTTTGGCTTGTAGTTTTTCATCTTTTGATATTTTTCTTTCAACTTTAGGTACTTGTCATCGTTGGGTTTTCGAGATGAAGAACGTTTGAAGACTTTCTTTGACCTGCACTCGCTAGCAAAATGTCCAACTTTTTCGCAGTTATAGCAGGTAGCAGTAGCCTTATCAACAGGTGTTGATTTTGACTTGTCAGATATGGTAAGAGGCTTATTTCATCTAAAATTTCTCTTTCTTGCAAATCTCCTGAAGTAGTTTGTCAAGAGTGCTAGTGATTCATCAAACTCTGAAAGGTCAGTGTCTGATAGATCCTAAGAGTCAGATTCTAACTTAGTGATAGTGAGAGTAGATGATCGCTGAGTAGGGATTATCTCAGAAGGGACTAAAGAAACAAGTGTGCTTTTGGAGTCTTTGGAATATTTAACAAGATTCTTCTTTAGTTGACTAGATTACTCATGATTGAGCAAAACCCCATATAAGGTACTAAGAGAGAGATGATTTAAGTCTTTTGTCAGCTTGAGACATATTGAATAAATTTCCCAGCTTTCTGGAAGACATTCCAAGAATTTAGTAAGAACCTCAGAGTTAGAGTAGGTCCTACCAACAGTCCTTAGATCAATGATTAAGCAATTAAAATGTTGGTGAACTTAAGACAAATATTCATTCTTACCACAAATGAATATTTCATTTTGTCTTACCAGATTTATCTTTCTGGTTTCTTGTACCTCAGTGGTACCTTCATATTGAACACATATTGTGTCCTACATGGCTTTAGACGTTTTTAGATGCATGATGGAATGGAAAACTTCACCAGGCAGAGCCATGGAGATGATGGTTTTGGCCTTTTCATCAAGGGAAACTTTCTTTTTGTCCTTATCACTCCATTGTCATATTTCTTTGACAACTTCTCTTTCAGGTACAACTTCAATAGTTGCAGTGGCAGGAACTACAACAATTATGATATATGGTACATAGGGTCCATTTGCAACATATTCAGGTATAGTGGGATCTACACCTTCTAGAAATAGCATCATTCGATTTTTCTAGAGAGCAAAGTTGTCTCTGCTGAATTGAGGAGGTTTAGCAAGAGAGCCATTTTCATGATAGTTAGTGTTTGTGTTTAATTCCATTATGAAAAATAGCAATGAAGAGAGTTAATAAAGACCTTGTTTATGGATTAAACAAACTGCTCTGCTACCACTTGTTGGTCTCGATTAAGGTTCTACAAGGGTGTTAGTTTGTAGAAGTGGGGGGGGGGGGGGTTGAATACAAACACAAAATTTACTTTTAAATTTGTTTATTGATTATTGAGTAAATCAAAAACGAAATTTACAGATTTTTGCAGAACTAGATAGGGTAAAATCTAATCAAAACAATCTAAGAAACATTAAGCATTCTTGCACACAGGAGTAATAGAAAGAGAGAGAAGAGAGTTTGCAGAGAAGAAATTTTTTGCAATGATCACTTAAAAGATTGAGGACCCTTAAAAAAAGAAGGTTTCTCTCTTATTTATACCCTATGCATTAAATGCATGGCAGAGGGTACAATCCACGTGTCTATTCTTCATTGGCTTCTTGTTATTGACTTTATCTTAAGCATGCTTTCGGCCGTATGATGAACAGTGTAGTGGAAAGAAGTAGTTGTACGATTATGGACAAGAGCATGTTTGCTCTTGTACCTTCGTACTTTTTGTGCAGAGGATATGGCAAAAAAATCTTGATAAACATGCTTCATGATCAACTATTGCTGATGATCAGTGATTAGGACTCACTGATGTAGAGAGGCAATACTGAGGCTTGATCTTGATTTGTCACGCGTTGTAGACTTGTATTGGTTTCCTTGAATACTGCTTCAGATCATTAGTAGACTTATCTTCATCATCAGCTTAGTCTTCGATGTCAGTGATGATCTTATTGAGCATGAGGCTTGTCTTAAGTGATTACATAGGAAACCACTCAGTGATAACTGAACAGCCCCAGTCTGATCGCTAATGGTGAAACACTAATAGAAATATACATTTTAAGTAGTTTTCTCTAAGTATAGAAAGGATCGTCATCAAATCATTGAGAGAGTTTGGATCAACATCTTGATGAGGCTACCTCTTCCTCTCCTAAACCTTCAAAATTTCCAAAGAAAAATTCTCAACCTTCCTCAAAGAAGTTCTCCAACTTTGACAAAGGAAAATCAGTAGTTTCTGATGTACCTTTAAAAAGAAAAATTCCCTCTTCTTCCAAAAATGAACCTCCTGTTCTCCCTACCAAGTTCATTCCCAGACCTGTGAACTTGAAGAAATCCAAATCCAAGTTTATCTCTATCTCACCTCTCCCTTCCTCTGAAAAAGGAATCCTTGGACCAAAGCCTAGCCCTTCACCTTTCCCCTCTAAATCTTTTAAAGTCAATGTTATGGGCAAAGACAAAGACCTGGGTCAGAGATCAAAGAAAGTCTTTATTCATAGAAAATGCTATATTTATGGGGACACCTTTCACTTAGCCAAGGATTGTCCCAATGATCGAATAGAAAGAAAGAATCTTGATAACTCATCTTCTTCCTCCTCTAACCCTAAAGGACCCACCTCAAAATGGGCACCAAAGGACTGATTATTTTGTGATTGCAGGTATTTGAACATCAACAAATCTGGTATCTGGATAGTAGATGTTCAAGTCACATGACCAGAAACAAATCTCTTCTTATCAACTATGTGACCGAAAAAGGACCTTCTATAACCTTTGGAGATAACTCTAGAGGTTCCACTAGAGGGTATAGAACTCTATCCAATGGTTCCATCACCTTCAATAAAGTGACCTATGTTTAAGGACTAATGCATAATCTTTTAAGCATTAGTCAGTTGTGTGACTTAGGATACATTGTTACCTTCAAAACTTAGTGTTTGCACTATCATAGATAAAGACAATCATGTTGTTTTATCTGGTGTTAGGAGAGACAATATGCATCATCAACATGAGTTAGAAATCGGTTGAAGGAAGCATTTATTTCATTTTAGAAGACTCAGTAAAAAAATAATTGGCTCTGGCACAAACGCCTATCACATCTCAACCTCAAGACTTTGAACACTCTTTCCAACAAAGATCTTGTTGTTGGAATGCCTAATCTATCTTTTGTGAGAAGGGAAAGCTGACAAAATCTTCCTTCAAATCTAAGCAATGTTTTTCCATCTCCAATCCTCTTCAAATGCTTCACATGGACCTATGTGGACCAGTCAGAACTCCAATACTTGGAGGAATAGGGTATATTCTTGTAATTGTTGATGAATTTACACGTTACATTTGGGTATCTTTTCTCAGGTACAAAAGTGATACTACCAAAGAAATCATCCACTTCATCAAGAAATCTGAAAGTGCTAAATGGACAACTAGTGAGATCTGTAAGAAGTGACAATGGCACTAAATTCAAAAACACTACCTTAGAAGCCTTATTCAATGACAAGGGGATCTGTCAGAACTTTTCGGCTGTAAGGACTCCACAACAAAATGGTATTGTGCAAAGAAAGAATAGAACTCTATGTGAGGCAGCCAGATCCATGCTAAGTGAGTCAAACTTACCTCCCTACTATTGGGTTGAAGCAATGAACACCGCATGCTTCACTCAAAATTGGTCAATAATTGTAAAAGGCATAACAAAACTCCTTATGAAGTATTTTATGGCCGAAAACTCAATATTGCCTTTCTTCACGTCTTTGGTTGTGTGTGTTTTATTCTCAATGACCGAGAAAATCTTGGGAAATTTGATCCTAATGCCAATGAAGGAATTTTCATGGGATATTCTTTTACCTCAAAGGCCTACCGAGTCTATAATCTTCATAGGAATGCATTGATGAGTCTATTCATGTGAAATTTGATGACCACAAATCATCTTCTCTTTCATGTGATTATGATGAATTAAATCAATGGATAACCTCATGTGTGGGTGAAGACTTTCAAAGCCAATCATCTGACCCACGGTCTTTTGTTCCTTTCATATCTGAGTCGTCTCCTCAATTAAATGACTCATCTACCTCCTCACCTTTAAACCCAAATCTTCAGATCATCATATATGAAGATCCAACTGATCCCATCTCTCATAACATTCCATCTCTTGAACCAACATCCATCTCACCAGCCGAACCTTCTTCCTCTCAACCTCTTAAAATGCTTCATGCACCTCTTCCACCAGCTACCAAGTGGATAAAAGATCACCACATTGATCAAATTATTGGTGATCAACAAGCTGGTGTTCAAACTAGTAGAGGAATAGGTAACATTTGTCTCTATGTGAACTCTCTCTCCATCACTGAACCGAAGAAATTAAGGAGGCTCTGGCCGATCCATGTTGGATAACTGCCATGCAAGAAAAACTCTCCCAATTTGAAAGAAACAAGGTTTGGAGACTTTTTCAACGTCCTTCTAGGAAGATAATTATTGGAACCAAATTGGTCTTTAGAAGATGGATGAAGAAGGTACTGTGATTTGCAACGAAGCCAGACTTGTTGCTTAAGGATATAGACAGTAAGAAGACATTGACTATGATGAAACTTTTGCTCCTGTTGCTATATTTGAAGCCATTAGGATCTTTCTTGCCCATGCTTCTCATAAGACCTTTAGAGTCTTCCAAATGGATGTCAAGACTGCCTTCCTCAATGGAGAACTTGTTGCAGAAGTCTATGTGAAACAACCTCATGGCTTTGAAGACCCCAACTATGTGTACAAGCTTGACAAAGCTCTCTATGGCCTCAAACAGGCTCCTCGTGCCTGGTATGACACTTTGTCAGACTTCTTACTTGCCAACAAGTACTCAAGAGGTAAATTTGACAACACTCTCTTTCTCAAGAAAACTAAAGGTACTATAATTCTTGTTCAAATCTATGTGGATGATATCATCTTTGGTGCCACTGATGAATCTCTTTGTCAAGAGCTTGCCTCTCTCATGCAAAGAAAATATGAGATGAGCATGATGGGAGAACTCACATTTTTCTTAGGGCTTCAAATCATTATGAGCGGATCTTTATAAACCAAACTAAATACATCCATGATCTCCTTAAGAAATTTAATTTTGAAAATTATTCTCCCATGAAAACTCCAATGGCACCACCTCTGAAAATTCATGCTGACCCTGATAGATAATAGGTTATTTTCTTTATCTTACTGCTAGCAGACCTGATATTATGTTTGCTACTTGTCTATGTACGCGTTATAAAGTCAATCCAAAGGAATCTCATTTGACTGCTGTAAAACGCATTTCTCGGTATTTTAAAGGTACCATGAATCTGGGTCTTTGGTATCCCAAGGACTTAGGTTTTGATCTAATTGGGTAATCAGATTCTGACTTTGCAGGATCTAAAGTTGATAGAAAAAGCACAACAGGAAGCTGCCAATTACTTGGTGGAAATTTGGTTAGCTGGTCCAGCAAGAAACAACATTCAGTTTCCACTTCAACTGCTGAGGATGAATATATTGCAACTCAAAATTGATGTGCTCAAATATTGTGGATGAATAATCAACTTCAAGACTACAATCAACACTACTCCAATGTACCCATACTATGTGACAACTCAAGTGCAATAACTATTGCCAACAATCTTGTTCTTCACTCTTGCTCTAAGCACATTGATACCCGATATCATTTCATTAGAGAACACATTTCAAAAGGTGATATTGAACTACACTTCATCCCAACTGATTTTCAGTTGGCTGATCTTTTCACAAAACCTCTTGATGAAGCTCGGTTCAACTTTTTGATAGGAGCACTAGGTATGTTAAATTTTGATGTCTAATATATATATATATAGATATATATATATATATATATCGTCTACTCTTCTTTCGGCTGAAGTTTACAGTCTTCGACTAGTTCTTCTCTAGTTCATCTTTCGGCTACTTTTTATGTAGTCCTTCCTTCGGCTACTATTCCGGTAGTTCACTCCTCGGGCACTCCTATTTAGGTATTTCATCCTTCAGATACTATTCAAGTATACCATCCTTCGGCTACTCTTTGGGAAGTCCATTCTTCGGCTACCCTTTGGGAAGTCCATTCTTTGGCTACTCTTTAAGTAGGACATCCTTCGGCTATTAGTTTGGCAGTCTAGTCTTCGGCTATAACTTCGGTTCGTACATCCTTTCAGTTCGTACTATTTATTCGGCAACTTCACACTAGCCAATTTTTGTTAATTCGGCCACTACCCATCAATTGGCAGGTGGTCATTCGGCTACTCTATCAAATATCTTTTTTTCCTTATCCATAGGGGTCCCATCATCCACGTCATCCCACGATCTTTGACTTGATCTTTCCATTTCCCCACGATCTCTACAACGGCCGGAAAACCTGCCACCCTTCGCCTACCCTAATTATGATTCCCTTTTTTCGATGACACCTAACCCACTATTATCGACCCTTTCCATTCTCTAAGTATATAAACCCACCTTTAACCATCCATTTTTCATTTACCACTTATCTTCTACCTATCTAATCTCTCTCAGAACCTGCAACTATTCTTAATCTTCCATCATTTCTTCAATGTCATCTTCCACCACACCAACCAAGGTTTCCATGTCAAGAAAGAACGAGCCCCTCACCCACGACTCGCTGATTTTCCATCCATGCAACCACACGACTCGTTTCGAGCACGATCCATGTTACCCGAAGTTCAATCAGGTATCGATTTTTCTCCAAAGATCTCCGCTTCAGTAAGCTTTCACAACCACTCCCAAAATGAGCAAACTGCTCCTTGGAAACTTTTGGCTCGCCTGTGTACGATCCTTCCAAAGACTACATTTCTACTGCGATACTTACGGATGACGAGAATCACGACCTCACGTTTGGTTGCGAGGATGTTAGGGAGGCTTTGAAACTCCCTACATTTCCATCATATGATGAGTTTCCCACCGACAAGGAACACGAAGAGGTAGTTGCTACACTAAACTACCTATCTGAAAGAAAGAATAGGAACATCAGGGCTCTCCTCCGCAAAAATATGGGGGGAGTCTGGAACTTCTTTTTCTCCCATCTCATACATTGTCTTTCTCGGAAGACGGTCGGTTGGGACCAATCTCCGTCCTACCTTACCTAACTGGCTCATGCCCTAATGTTCCATAGAAGGATCGATTTTGCTCGATTCTTCTTCAACGATATCATCACGGTGATCTCCCCGCCTTGGCATCCTCAAGTGGCTCTTCCCCTCTTTCTCTCTATAATAATCATCCACAAGTTAGCGGAGGCTCTTCTGGATGATTCCAAGCTACCCGAGCAGAAGATCATCTTCGACTTCCCTGCTCCAAAGGATGGGAAGCAAGTTCTAAAGAAGGGTCCATCTTCCACTGATCGGCCCCTACTTCTAGGTATGGTTTCTTTTGCTCTTGTTCCCAATCCTGAGTGGGGAGTAACCGCGGGCTTATCGACTGCTCAGCCAAAGGGCTAGTCGTCTACTATTCTTTCGGTGGCCCCTAAATCCCCTCCCCGAGCATTATCGGTGACCAAGAAGAAAAAGAAAACTAAGGTCGTCGGTGCCTCCGCCCTTGCTTCTTTGACTCTCACACCGACAAAACCTAAGGTGGATACCCAAGTCAAAACCCCTTCTCACAAGCGGAGGAGCTCTTCAAGCCCTCATAAGTCTCATCTAAAGAGACTTAAAAAACCTTTTTTGGCCAAGCCTCCCACTCCACCAACCGATTCTCAAAAATTTGCTGGTGTTGAAGTTGTCTCATTCAGCCAAGGGAATCTGCTAAGCCCAAGACCTCCTCCTTCATATCCTCTCAACAGGGTGCGATTATACAAAAGGGAACCCCCACTAAACCCTCTTCGACTTACTCCTTAGTCGATGTGGATGACTTGGATACCTCCCGGATCCAAGGCCCCTCTTCTCCACCGGATATCCTACCACCCAGGACTCATAGTCTGGAACATTTTGCACGATCCAAGGAAGGACCGACCACTCCAAGGGTCGATTAGGAGGATACTGATCATTTTCTGGAGTTTCTTCTTGGTGACACCGGTTCCAAGCCCTCTCCCTGGTTTGACGAACGTTTTCTTGAAGTACGGGATCCCTCCCCGGCCAAAAGCAAAGAGGTTTCCCCCTCCAATACCCATTGGTCACCCATGAGAAAATCCCCTCCCCACCGAAACCTTCACCACAAACATCCCCACGAAAAACTTCACCGAAACTCTCCCCTCCGCCGAAGCTCTCCCCCAAGAACACCCTCCCTCCTAGCCGAAACCAACCCCCAGCCGAAAACCTCCCCGAAACCGAAAAACTCACCATCCGACACATCCTCTTCCAACTCCTCCCCTGATTTTCCCTGTTTCCAAATCTTACCTCCTAGCCAAACTTTGCCTCATCACCCACCAACCCCAACCCAACCCTCCACCTCTTCGACCACTTCATCCCTTCCCACCTTGAAAAACCCTCTAAACCTCTCTGGGGATGTGTTGGCCGACATCCTTGATACCAATCGGCAACATCGGTTATTTGGTGCTCAGTGGCCATCTCTTCAGGCCGAATTTGATTGTTTTACGGCATCCAATGGTCATCGGGTGACCGTTCTGGAGAAAAATGCCCTTCGAGAGGATCAGATTGCTCGTGATCTATCCCACAATAACAGTTCCATTGATGATCTACTTCGGATCGTCAAGGAAAAAAAATTCTGAAGTTCAGGGAGTTCAGGCCGATTTCTTTCGGTGTATGGACGGGATGGCTCAGAATATCTCCAGGTTGGCCGAGCCCCTTCTCTCCTCAGTGGGTGCTGTGAATACTTGGTTGGAGCGCTTTTTATCTTCCAAACTTCATCTCACCTTATATCTTTCTTCCCTTAATGCCCTTTCCCATGCAAGGGATAAGGAGCTTGAAATCTTGAAGGACAAAGTCCTCTCCCAAGACTTGGTTAATTCTCAGATCTTGGACTCCCTTAACCGTCTTCATCAGAAATTTGATGGTATTTCTGCCTCTGTCTCTAAGTCTCGAACGGAGGAGTGGGACATCGATCTGGGCGATGCTGTTTTCGGTGATGAGGATCGAGAGTGCCTTCGCCAAGTGGATCGGCGAATGGGTCGTGTGTCGACCCATCTTGGCATTTCTTCCCCTTCAGCCGCTGAGGGGTAGAAACTTGTTTAGGTGGAGAAGCCAATACCTCAAATCACCATTTCCAGCGTCCGAAGTGGAATGGAAGGCAACGGTTGATCGGCTCCTACCGATCGTGCCGAACAATCTAAGGGGGAGGCATTGAAAGATAAAGGCAAACAGAAAATGACTCCTGAGGAAGAAGCAACTGAAATGAAAAAAGAAGAAGGAGGAACGGAACAAACACTCCTCAAATTCATATGCCCTACAACTTCTACCACCCTCGAAGATTGTATCCTAGCTGGGGACGTCCGATGAATAGTTTAAGGCTTCCGAATTAGCTCAAAAAGCCTTTGATGAAAATTAAGAGCTTATTCAGAAGCTAGCTGAAGATGAGGTCGAAAAGGAGGCCAAAGAAGCCAAACTTTCTGAGGATCCGATTGAAGCTCAAAAATTGGAGCTTGGGAGTTTGGAGAAATCGGCTAGAGAATCTGATGAGCAAAAAGCCAAGTGCATCCGTTGGTACAAAAAGTCTCTGACCGGCCGACATGAAAGCTCTCCAATCTCAAGTGTTAGAATCTCAGGGCCAAAATCTACAAAGGAACCAATATGGTTGATTATAACTCGAGAGAACAGGACAAGCCAAACTAACAAGCTGGAATGGCTAAAGGCTTACAGTCTCATCGAGTGGTTTGAAATCATCAACATTTTGAAGAAGAGTAGGAGTGCCTTCAGAGACCAAGTCTTGGATCACATCAACTCACTTCAGAACAAGATGAAGACCTACCAAAGCAAGTACCAAATTGAACACTCGACTTCCGAAAGTGAGTTCATTCAGAAACTCAAAACCGATCATCACTCCACTTCCTCCTCCATGCCTAAGTCTCGATTGGTGAAGAAGGAAGGCGTCTTCCAAGAAATGGCTAAAGAATGAAATGTCCCAAAGACCTCCAACCTTGACCTTTCTTTGCCTACTCTCGTGGATCAACCTTCTACCACGGTCATCGTCGAGCCGACATGGCTTCGGCCAAATATGCTTCTTTAGAGCTTATCAGATCCATATTGCCGACAACCTCTTTCTTCCTAGGATTCTTCAGATCATTCTGATAGGGCCTTATGTAGTTCCTCTCTTCAAAGCGACCGATGAGTTGAAGAAGAGAGAATATGTTCAGGATGATCCTTTTGAAGAAGCTTAGTATTTTTTGCCCTCTTTAAAATTGTACTTGTTATTTTTTTTGTCTTGTACTCAATCTTATGATATCAATACAAGTGCAATTTTCTTTAGTATATATTGTAAATAGCTTACTCTTTTCATTCATTTATACTTGTAAATGTCGGATACACTAAAAAGTCCAAAAAGAAACAAAAAGAATGGACTATGTGAAAAAGAACCCAAAAGACTAAAATAGGGTCAAACATGCACTTTTCATTTATTTACTCTTTTATTTGAAGTATGATATGTCATCATCAAATAAGGGGAGATCGTCTGGTCATCAAGGATTTAAAGATGACCTCCCTTTTGGTTTATCAACTCTTACTTGAATTATTTGAACATCATTTCTACTGAGATTATTTTAAGGTTCTTTGTAATTGCTTAGTCATGTTTCAAAAGATCGGTGAATTCGAAGACCAACCAAAATCAGCAAGAAGTAAATCTTTAGATGCGGGATCTAGATAAACATCCAACCTTACTAAGCTATGTACCTTTCGATTTACTTCTCATCAATCAGCTGGTATCCCACCTGCCGAATTACAACCCATCAATTCGGTAGGATCCTCTTCTAGCCGATTTAATCTTCATAAATCGGCTAGTCTCCTCTTTGCCAACCTCCTACTAACCAAAAGGTAGAAACCCCTTATTGTCTAGAAGATCTTCATCTGAGTTATGAAATGGCGGAAACATTCTCCAAAGGTTCAGAAAAAGCATGTCTATATTGTATACTATTTTCAGGTGTTGTCTTCTCAAGGTTCAAAGTTCAAATGTGCTCTATGATAAGCCACATCAAATACTTTATCCCTTTTGTAAGAAATATCTGACATCCAATACCAAGATGACAAATGTCCTCAACAATTAATGCACATGGTGGTATTTAAATGTGAAGGCTCCTTCCATGCAAGCTACGCTTTTGAAAAGAGATCTTAGTGCACTCAAGCAAAAAGTTGGCAAACTTGCTCATTCCTATCCATAACTTTAATCTTTGTGTTTTTAAGTTGTGTTCTTGTTTCTTTGTGAAAGATTATTAGAATAGTTTTATCTATTCTTTCTGCAACAATCTTAAAAGTTTTCTATGTGTAATTCTTGATTTTATATCAATAAAGAATTAAATTAAGTGAAAATTTGTGTGTTTTGTATTCAACCCCTTTCTACAATACTTGTTTATTATTGCCATTACTTTTTGGGACCAACAAATTATATAAGAGCATCTCCAACAGCTATGCGAAAATAGAAAAAATTAGAATTTTAGCATTTTTGTTGCTCCAACAGCTATGCTATCCTTTATGCTAAAATAGAGAAAAGAGGAGAAAGATTGTAAAAATATCTAAATTTAGAGAAATCTCTAAATAGATAGTGTTAGAACATAAATATGTTCTATTTAGAAGTTTAGTAAAGTCATCAACATAAATGTATTGGGCCTTGTATTGGGTTTGGGCTTAATAGTGTACAAGGGACTTGGGGTATAAATATGAATCTTGTAGTGTTGTTTTAGGGTAAGTTTCATTTTCACAATGTAGACATACGGCTTGTTCTCTCTAGTAGTTGTAGTTTACATTTTCGTATGAATAAATCTACAGATTTCCAATCCCAATTCCTTGTTATCATTTTCATTCAATCAATCATGATCTCACTGGACCTAATAAGTGGTATCAGAGCTTAACAGAGATATTATTCTTTGCACGATCGAGATCTAGTTGGTTGAATAGAACAGTCGCTGAAAAGAAAATTTGAATTCTGAAATTGATGCTAGATTGGATGCTCTTTGTTGTTAAAATTGGTTCTGTGGTTATTGTCTATCATCATTGAATCATTTAATTGTTCCAACTTCATTTAAGTAAGTCAAATTGGTCGATTTTGAGTTTTTCTTGTTCAAAAATATATATCACTGTGGTGTGATCAAAATGTACTTTAGATTCAAAATTAGACAAGATGATCAACTACAAATGTGCTCCAGAGTTATTTTCGAACCTACTGTCAAAAGCTCAACTCAAAATTCGATGTTTTTAAGGTTTTATTGGGAGAAATGTGAAAAATCATTCGAGATCTACAGAATTCGCATGATTTGTTTGAAGAACTCGCAGAAATTGAAGAATTCACAAAGTTATGGAAAGAATTCGCAGAATGATAGGTTTTTTTGAAAGAATTCGCAACAGAGAATTCACATGCTGAAGTGTTTAAGAATTCTCATGTCAGAATTCGTATAATCTTTGAAGCTGATATTTTGTTAAGTATAGAATTCGCACTATAGTCATATGCGAAATGTTGAAGGATTCGCATGACTATATACCGTGAAGATGAAATTTTCGTAAGTATGGAATTCATACGTATGTATGTTGCGAAAAGTTAAGGATTCGCAGGTATGTATGATGCGAATTCTGAGGATTCGTAGATATGAGGTCTGCGAAATGCGAGGATTTCGTATATAGGCTCTTGCGAAAAGTAAGGATTCACAAGAAAGCCTTTTGCGAATTGTGGTGTTAAGCTTAGTCTATCATGCAAATTGTGCTCAAACGTAAATAGTGATATGCAAATTGATGGTGCTCTGTGAAAAGTTTTGATCTTTTTGAGATTTTTGACTGTTCTGAACCCTGTTTGATACAAGTTTGCCTTGTTCCTGAGCTTTATACGCGGAATGCATATGTGACATCACTCTTATAATACGTTGGTCACATATTCTTAGCAACTGATCAAGTTTTCACGAGTGCTCATGTTTTTCAAGATTTTCAGATTCTGGATTTGATGATTTGATCTCTGATTAGATTGAGTTAGCTGCCTGAGCATCTGCAATCATCAGTCTCGAGAGCTTCTTTAGTGGTTAGACCGTTGAGAGAACTTTATCACTCTTCTGAACTGATCACTCTGTAGTGTGAGCGATTGCAATCATTGTTCTGATGCTTGAGTTGTGATTCAGAATCCTGCGTGCCTATAATCATCCAGCTGATTCATGAAGAAAGGAGTTATGGGTTTGATTGTTCAGTATTCTGGAAATCATTCAGAAAATAAGCGTCTTCTATTAGTTGTTGAACATTGATTGCCTTCTAACCCTTGCAGCTGTAGTGTTGCTACCGGATGCTACCGCCCGTAAGCTGATCAGATGAAGTTCTTAAGCTGAACTCTTATTTCAACTCGTGGTTCAAGGACAGATCAGATGTTATACACTGAAAATGCAAAAAGTTGGCAAACTTGCTCTTTCCTCTCCATAGCTTTAATCTTTATGTTTTTAAGTTGTGTTCTTGTTTCTTTGTGAAAGATTGTTAGAATAGTTTTATCTATTCTTTCCGCAACAATCTAAAAAGTTTTCTATGTGCAATTCTTGATTTATATAAATAAAGAATTAAATTAAGTGAAATTTTTTGTGTTTTGTATTCAACCCCTTCTACAATACTTGTTGATTATTGCCATTACTTTTTGGGACCAACAAATTATATAAGAGCATCTCCAACAGCTATGCTAAAATAGAAAAAATTAGGATTTTAGCATTTTTGTTGCTCCAACAGCTATGCTATCCTCTATGCTAAAATAGAGAAAAGAGGAGAAGGATTGTAAAAATATCTAAATTTAGAGAAATCTCTAAATAGATAGTGTTAGAACATAAATATGTTCTATTTAGAAGTTTAGTAAAGTAATCAACATAAATGTATTGGGCCTTGTATTGGGTTTGGGCTTAATAGTGTACAAGGGACTTGGGGGTATAAATAGGAATCTTGTAGTGTTGTTTTAGGGTAAGTTTCATTTTCACAATGTAGACATACGACTTGTTCTCTCTAGTAGTTGTAGTTTACATTTTCGTATGAATAAATCTACAGATTTCCAATCCCAATTCCTTGTTATCTTTTTCATTCAATCAATCATGATCTCACTAGACCTAACAAGATAGTTGACTCCCTTTTATAGTGGCAAGATGGGCAATATCTATCGGATAGATATTGCTATTATCCAATGGACAAAAGATTGTCATATCTCCAAGATCTTTTGGTTAATGAGAGCCACACATAAATAAGATTTTCTGAGATTTTCTAATTATTTATCATCCATATACAACTCATATTATTCAGATAAAAGAAATAATCAGTCTTTATCCAATGGTCCTCGGGTGCCCACAGTGGGTAGACTGTGCCCACTGCCGAACAGTGACGTTTTTAACCCTAAAACGATGTGTTTAACCATAAAAAATTCTCAACAACTCCAAATGAAAATAAATTAATAAAAGGAAGAAACACAAACAAATAAAAAGGAAACACAACTAAAATGAAAGAAAAACGCATACAAATGATGTGTAAATAACGCTCAAAATGAGAGTTATCATATATATATATATATATATATATATATATATATATACACTATCATATAAAGCATTTAGCTCAAAAGTCTTCAAAACAAATTTGAAAGCATGAAGTACTACTTGTTAAAACATAAACTTTAAAAATCTCTTTATTACAAGTTTCTATGCATTATGTACAAGTTGTTAATCCTTATAAAGTTGTAGGGCTTTATGGTCCCAAAATTTTATTCCTTACGAACTATATATTCCCAAGGAGAACAAGAGTCTAGAGAGTTTCCAGATTCCGGATATTGAGTTTTCAAAGAGTCGAAATCCCATTTAGTCCAAATAAAATTCACGACTCGTTTACATTGTTGTCTCTTCACACCCTGTTCCCCCATTCCTCTCTCTCGCCGCTCTCTCCATCGTCTCAACCACTATTATGCCATTACTATTAAGGTAAATCCACATATTATTTTCACTCTCTCTCTCTCTCTCTCTCTTACACTATAATAGATGAAATCCATTCCTTCTCTTCTCATGGTTAGTGATTGAGCCTATTTTTAACATTAGGGTTTTTTTTCTTCATGATTTCGTTGTTTGATGATTTCAAGATCTAAAAGCACGGGATCTAGGTGAATTAGGTCTCAACATTTCTTTTTTGGTTTATGATGGTTTTTATAAACCTTTACTTTTCACTTTCACAATGCACCTGGAGCAAGATAATTGAATAGTGTAGCAGCCAACTACAAAGATTATGCAGGTTTTGCTTTTGGTCTCCTTGAAGTGAAAATTTTTCACTTCAACCTTTATTGTTTTATTATTTTATGTTTCTTGATCTCTTTCTAAGTTTGTTACAGTATAATTGTTGGGAACTGAAGAAAAGCTTAAGTATGGTTAATGCTGCTGGTTCAAAGTTACTACTGCTAGAAGACTTAAAGGTTAATACTGCTGAGTGTTACTACTGCTAGTAGAATTAATACTGCTAGTCAAAGTTAGTGTTGCTTGAACAAAGTTAGTACTGCTTAACTAGTTAGTACTGCTAGTAGTTAGTACTGCTTAGTAGTTAATGCTGCTAAGACCAAGTTAATGTTGCTTGAAGAGATTAATGCTGCTGAGCATGGTTAGTACTGCTAGAGTTAATACTGCTCAGAATATTAATGCTGCTTATGATTAATACTGCTTATATGATGAAGATTCGCATGAAAGGATAACAGCTGGATAATCTGAAGATATACATGGAAGCTTAGAGATATACATGGAAGATATACTGAAGATATTTTATTTATTGTAATTATCTTTTTATTCAGTATATGTACAGATTTGATAGAATAGAGAAAGATATAACTTTTGGTTAATAATTCATTCTATTAGAGAGAAAAAAAAAATCAACCTCAAGGCATAGATCCTAATTCTAGAGAAGTAGAATTCGTATTGGTGAGCCTGTTCATCAATATTGAGGTTGAGTGTGTAATCTTGTAACTTCAAAGCATTCAATACAAGTTTACAGTTTGTTCTTTATATTTACTGTGTTGATTTACTGTTTCATTGAATATCAAAGTGTTATTCCGCAAACTTCTTTGATATTGTTTCTGAGAATTATTTCTTGTTGAGAATTCGATCCTGACAAGTGGTATCAAAGCCAAACTCTCTCAGAAACATCTATTCATCATGGAAAATCTTACAGAATCAAGCAGTACTTTGGTCTCTAAGGTTCCAATGCTCAAACCCAGTGAGTTTGACATGTGGAAGATCAGAATCAGACAATATATTCTTCTCACTGACTACTCAATGTGGGATATCATTGAGAATGGTCCTTCTGAAGCTGGAAGGATAGGAGCAGATGGGAAAAGACCTCCACCAAAGACAGATGGTGAGAGGAAGATCAGACAGACAGAGATGAAGGCCTTGAGCACTCTGCTCTTGGCCATCCCCAATGAATATCAGCATCAATTTTGCAACTGCACTGATGCTCAGATTCTCTGGAATGCTCTAGAGAAAAGATTTGTTGGAACTAAAAGCATCAAAAGAAATCAAAGAGATGTTCTAAAGCAGCAGTATGAGAACTTCACTTCCTCAAAGAATGAGTCTATGACTCAAACTTTTGATAGGTTCAACAAACTCATAGGTGAACTGGCTACTGTAGGAGTAAAGATGGAACAAGATGATATCAACAGAAAGTTCCTCAGATCTCTTGGGGATGAATGGACTATGTACATTGTCTCATATAGACAGAGTGACAATCTGGAAGAGAAAGAACTTGATGATCTATACAATGATCTAAGAGTTTTTGAAACTGAGGTAGAAACCAAGAAGAAGCCCTCTGGTTATATCCACAATGTTGCACTTCTCTCAGCATCCACTGATACTACTGCCAACCCTGAAGCAGTTAGTACTGCCAGTGGAGTAAGTTCAGAAAAAGGCACTGAAACTATCTTTGAAGCCTTTTTGTCCAGTCATAGCAGCAATTCTTTGATTAATGATGATCTGGATCAAATTCACCCTGATGACCTGGAGGAGATGGATATTAAATGGCAGATGGCCATGTTATCAATGAGGGTGAAGAAGTTCATTAAAAGAACAGGAAGGAATAACTTCTCTCAAAGAAGAGAAGATGGAGTTGGTTTTGACAAGACCAAGGTGGAATGTTATAACTGTCACATGAAAGGACACTTTGCTAGAGAATGCAGGAGTGTTGTTCTAAACAACAACCACCAACAAGCTCAGAATGGAGGCTACAATCAAAACAAGAATCCTGCTCAAGCTCTTGTTTCTCAACAAGGAATGGGATTTGACTGGAGTGATCAAGCTGAGGAAGCCATTCAGAATCAAGCTCTTATGGCAGAAGTGTCTGATCTTCCCTCTGAGGTAATTTCTAATCTTTGTACTAAATCTTGCATTGACACTGTCACAAGATACAGGGATCACAATCAAAGTATGTGTGATGACCTCAAAAGATTAGAAAAGGACAGAAGAGATTATGTGTTGATAGTAGAGAGATTTGAAGAGCAAATCAAAGGCTTTCAAGCTAATGAACTTCAACACTCTTATGACACAAACTATTGGAAGTGGGAAAAGAATGAGTTAGAGACCAAACTGTCTAAATCCTTAGAAGAGAGTGATAGGCTGAAAGAGGAACTGTCTAAAGTTAAACTTGACATAGAAAAGTTTTCATATGCTTCAAAAGCAATGGATTCTCTTCAAAAGGCTCAGATTCATGACAAGATGAAGCCTGGTATTGGATACAACAATACACCTCCTCCTTACAACAACAATTATATCTCTCCTACTTCAGACTTGTTAGAAACCAAGGAGAAAAAGGACTTATCTGAGAAAGCCTTTAAGATAGATCCTTTGGATGAAGTAGTAATTAAGGATTTAACTGAGAAAGAAGCCAGTGAGTATAGGGATAATGATGTGAGTAAAGAGATCCCATTAGAAAACAACATTATCACCAATGAGGGATGTGGGATAATCTGGGTCAAGTCCAAGGAGATAGAGAAGACCAAAGGAAAGGATAACAAGGTTCATTACAAACAAACCACGGTTGTGAATCCTGGATCTTGTAAACAGTGTGATTGCAGTAAAGCCAAGAGTCTAAATTATGGTTTAAAAAGAGGAAATCAAAGAAACTGGAATAATCAATGGGCTCAGAAACAAGGAGTTGATCTGAATAAAATCAATAGACCAAAACCTTGTTTCATATGTGGCAAGTTGAATCATTTGGCTAAGTATTGTTACTTTAATCCTATTAACCAACAGATGACCTTTCAAAGATTTGTGCAAAAACCTGTTGGTTATAGGAAGGCTGGAAAGAAACATGTGATAAAGAAACATGGTGAAAGGAAAGGCCCCATGAAGAAAAAGATTTTAAAAGAAAGTGTCAAAATGTGGGTGCCTAGAAGCACTAAAACTGTTAGTACTGATGACAGGGTTAGAAGCACTAAAACTGTCAGTACTGCTAACATGGTTACTGCTGCTACCTGTGTTAGTACTGCTGAAAATATTAATGCTGCTAATACTGTTAGTACCTCTTCAAAGGTTAATACTGCCAACACAGTTACTGCTGCTAACACAGTTACTACTGCTAACAAGGTTAGTACTGCTAAGCATGCAAGTGCTGCTAAGGCAGTTAGTACTTCTAAAACCAGTACTGATTCTAGCAAAAATATTTCCAAGCCTATTATTATAACAAAGTACTCCAAGAATGAGGAGTTAAAGTTCAAAAATCTTGTCAAGAAAGAATGCAAGTATTTTGATGAGAAAGGGGTACCCAAGACCACTTTGGCTTGGGTTCCTATTTCATACTAACTGATCTATCTTATGTGCAGGGCAACCAACAGCTCAAGGGAAAGAGCATATGGCATGTTGATAGTGGTTGCTCTAGGCACATGACAGGCAACATGTCATGCCATCAGGATTTCAAGCATATCAATGGAGGACATGTTGCATTTGGAGATAATCTTACTGGTGGTAAGATAAGTGGAAAAGGTAATGTCACCAAAGGTAAGATGACATTTGAGGATGTCTACTATGTTGATCAATTAAAGTACAACCTATTAAGTGTATCACAGGTATGTGACAAACAACATAGTATATTATTTACAAATACTGAGTGTATGATCCTTGCTCCAGGGTTCAAGGTAGTTGATGAAAGCATGATACTACTTAGAACTCCAAGAAAGGACAATGTTTACTGTCTAGATATGGACAATGTTGATAGTGATTCATCTCTAAATTGTCTTGTTTCAAAAGCTTCTGTAGATGAATCCTCTCTTTGGCACAGAAGGATGTGTCACATGAACTTCAAAACTATGAACAATCTTGTCAAAAACAACCTTGTAAGAGGTTTACCTTCAAAAGTCTTTTCATGTGATGATCATTGTGTTGCTTGTCTTAAAGGCAAACAGCACAAAACTTCTCATAAGACCAAAGAGTTAAATTCTGTTTCTTCTTGTCTCCAGTTACTGCATATGGATCTGTTTGGTCCTACAAATGTTATGAGTATAGACAAGAAATCTTACTGCTTGGTTATTGTTGATGATTACTCCAGATTTACTTGGGTATATTTTCTAAGGACTAAGGATGAGACAAGTGGACTTATCAAATCCTTTATTCTAAGAATTGAAAACCAAACTAATCAAAGAGTAAAAGTCATTAGATCAGATAATGGAACTGAATTCAAAAATCTTGATCTAAACACCTTTTGTGAAGAAAAAGGCATTGAGAGACAATATAGTGCTCCTAGGACTCCTCAACAGAATGGTGTTGTTGAAAGGAGAAATAGGACACTAATAGAGGCTGCTAGATCTCTGTTGGCTGATTCAAAATTGCCAATTACCTTCTGGGCTGAAGCAGTTAATACTGCTTGTTATGTCCAAAACAGAGTTCTAGTGGTCAAGCAAAAGAACAAGACCCCATATGAGCTTTTAAATAAAAGAAAACCTTTCATTGGTTTCTTCAAACCTTTTGGGTGTCCTTGTACAATTCTAAATACCAAATCTCACTTAGGTAAGTTTGATAGCAAAGCAGATGATGGATTTCTTGTTGGATATTCATCTCAGAGTAAGGCTTACAGAGTTTTTAACTCTTCTTCCAGAATAATTGAAGAAAGTGACAATGTCAAATGCAATGAGAACACACCAAATCCAATTGGGTCTGGTCCTCAGTGGCTATTTGACATTGACTCACTAACTAATTCTTTTGGTTTCAGTAGTGATGATTATACAGGAACAGGAAGTGGAGGATCAGGGACTACACAAGTCTCAGAAAGTATATCTAAATCTGTGATATTTCCCATACCCACAGTGAATTCTGTTGAAGACTGTGAAAAGGAATCATCTACTGGACCAAGTCAGAGTGAAGAAGAAACTAGAGATGAGAAGACTCAAGAAAATAAAGAATCAGAAGTGGCATCTGAAAACACTTCAGTTGAGTTGCATGACTCTAATCTAGAGGCTGGACTGAATGAAGAACCTAGTCATAACACCAGAGTTCAAAAGAATCATCCTTCACAGCTGGTAATAGGAGATATCTCTTCTCCTATGATGACTAGACATCAAAGCAGGCTTCAAGAAATGCAAGATCAACAGCATACAGTGCTTTCTTGTTTTCTATCCCAGCTTGAGCCTAAAAAGGCACATGATGCTATGAAAGAATCTAGCTAGATAGAAGCAATGCAAGAAGAACTGTTACAGTTCAAGCAACAAGATGTATGGGATCTAGTAGACCTTCCTAAAGGTCACAGAGCAATTGGCACAAAGTGGATTTTCAGAAACAAGAGAGATGAAAGAGGTATTGTCATAAGGAACAAAGCAAGACTGGTGGCTTAAGGATATACTCAAGAAGAGGGTATAGATTATGAAGAAGTTTTTGCACCTGTGGCTAGGATAGAAGCAATCAGACTATTCCTAGCCTATGCTTCTTACATGAACTTCAAAGTCTATCAAATGGATGTAAAAAGTGCTTTTCTCTATGGCTCAATTGAAGAAGAGGTATATGTCTGTCAACCACCAGGGTTTGAAAACCCAAGCTATCCAGACAGGGTATACAAATTGAAGAAAGCTCTTCATGGACTGCATCAAGCTTCAAGAGCATGGTATGACACTCTGTCATCCTATCTCTTGGAAAATGACTTTGAAAGAGGAGTCATTGATAAGACTCTATTTATCAAGAGAAAGAAGAAGGATATCTTGCTGGTCCAAATCTATGTTGATGACATTATCTTTAGATCTACAAGAGACAACATGTGCAAGGAGTTTGAGGATCTAATGCATCAAAGGTTCAAAATGAGTTCCATGGGGGAACTTACTTTCTTCCTTGGACTCCAAGTTCAACAGAAGTCAGATGGCATCTTCATCTGTCAATCCAAGTATGTGCAGGACATTCTAACCAAGTTTGGTTTCTCAGAGTCAAAACCTGCCAGCACACCTATGGAAACACACAAGCAGATAACAGCAGATCTTGAGGGGGAGGATATGGATGTGCATCATTATAGATCCATGATTGGCTCTCTCATGTATCTCACAGCATCAAGGCCAGATATAATGTTTCCAGTCTGTGTATGTGCAAGATTCCAAGTTAGGCCAAAGCAATCTCACTTTCAAGCTGTTAAGAGGATATTCAGATATCTCAAAGGGCAACCCAGATTGGGACTTTGGTATCCTCATGACTCACCCTTTGACCTAATAGCATACTCAGACAGTGATCTAGGTGGGGCAAACTTGGACAGAAAATCTACTTCTGGAGGATGTCAGTTTTTGGGTGCTAGACTAGTTTCATGGCAGTGCAAGAAACAAACCACAGTGTCCACATCTACAACAGAGGCAGAGTACATAGCAGCTGCAAGTTGCTGTTCTCAAGTCTTATGGATTCAGAATCAAATGCTGGACTATGGGTTCGAAGCTTTCAGGCACGTTGTTCACTAAGATCAATGGTATCCATGGCATTCATCGACGAGCACAATGAGATAGCGATGCTACAAAAGCCAAAGCAAGCTGCAGGATTTCATCAGATTGTGGATTTCCTCAAGTCAAGCCATATTGCTCATGCTCTTACTGTATCTCCTACAATCTATATCGAGCATCAAAGGCAGTTCTGGGCTAATGCCACCATTGTTGCTGAGAATGGTGTGCAAATGATCAAGACAAGAATCTGTGAACAATCACTAACAGTTACTGAAGAGGTTATTCGCATCAGTCTACGTCTAGACGATGCCTCTGGTATAACTTCTATCCCAAACGATGAACTGTTCTCCAATTTTACAAGAATGGGGTATGGAGGCCCATTGGGTGTATTCAAATTCTCAAAAGCCAAATTTTCACCCCAATGGCGTTTCTTTGTCCATACTCTTATGCACTGTATCTCCAAAAAGACTACTGGATGGAGTGAGTTCAGCAGCACCATTGCTTATGCTTTGGTGTGCTTGGCCACTGCCAGAAAGTATAACTTTTCTAAAATGATTTTCAGTGATCTTGTCTCAAACATGGGAAACAAAAAGAGCTTCTTTATGTACCCCAGGTTTGTCCAAGAAGTTATTACTCATGAATTGACGGATATACCTCAACCTGTTGGGGTATATGTACCTAAACCCCCCAAAGGCAAGGTTTTCTCAAATATGAGAAGATCTGCTGGGGACTCGGAAGGAGTTGACACCCCATTGTTCTCTACAATGATGGTGGTGTCCCAAACCAATGAAGGTATGGTAGCAGGGTCAAGGCCCCCATTAGACCAACCCACTGCTAGCCAATCCCAACCTTCCCTCTCTAAATCAATTCCTCAGTCTCTTCTTGACAAACCAACTTCACCAATCACCCAAACTTATCAAAGAAAACAGGTAAAGAAGGCTCCTTCCCTTCTTGTACCATCACCCACTCAGCCTTTAAGCCCTCTATTGGCGCACTCACCAGTAGAGAATATCCAAAGGGAATCCACAAGGGTGTCTCCCAACCCAAAGGAGGTGCTCTCTGAGGAGGAGGTAGAGCATATGGGTACTGAGGCTGCCACTACTTCTGCTAGCACAGAGAAGGACAGTGGCAACATCAATAAGACCTCCCCCATGGCAACTTTTAATGAGCAATCATTCAAAGGTCCCAGGTGCCAAGAAACCACGGGGGTGGACAGTGCTTCTGCTAGGCAGAAGACTTCCACTAATAAAAGATCCCATGATCCTTCGAAAGAGGGTAACACTTCTGGAGAGGGTGAGGACAGATATACTTACTATGAATTGATGGAAACATTGGGGAACATCAATCAAGATGTTCTCAAACAAGGCAAAGAAATTGAAGAAATGAAGCTGGTCATTCTGTCACAACAAGTACAGATTGCTAAGCTGAAGAAGATGGTGATCAGTCTGGTACAGAGGAAGAAGAGAAAGCAATTCCAACTAAGGAGAAGGAAATCTGAGAATGATGCTCCCAAAAAGGGGGAGATCAACATGGAAGAAGCCACAAGAGAGGGGGAGCTTGATGGAGAGAAATTTGATGTTGAGGGGGAGCAGGAAGCAGAAACAGAAAGAGATTCAGTGCCAATAGAAACACAAGAAGCAGCAGAAACGGTTACTACTGCTGACATAAATAAAGCAGCAGAAACAGTGAAAGAAGTATTAACAGATCTTGAGATTGCAGAAACCTTACTTAAAGCCAAGAATGATACTCCCAAGGTCACTTCAAAGACCAAAGGAGTAATCATCAAAGAACAAGGTGAAGTGATCAAGAAAGATAACAGTAAGAAGGCAATGAACAAAGACAAAGGAAAAGCAAAGATGGTGGAATCTGATCAACCAGTCAAGAAGCAAAGGTTGGTTGAATCAGATGAAGCCTTAGCCAGGAAGATGCAAGAGGATATTGAAAAGGAAGAAAGAGTTCAGGTGGAAAAGGACAGGGAGATGGCAAAGGCTCTAGCTGCTGAACTGAATGAAGCTTATCAACTGAGTCTGGCAACTGAAATTGCACAGAAGAAAGCTGCAACTATGAAGAAATCAGTGGTGAAAACAGTTGTAAAGAAGAGACAACCCTCAAAGACTTTCCTAGGTACCCAAGAGAGAAACAAGATGATTATATTTCTCAAAGGTGTTGTAGGAGTCAAAAAGGAGATGTTCTCAAAGATGTCTTTTGAGAAGATTAAAGAGCTATATGATTCAGAGATGAGAAAGCTTCAGGGAAATGAAACTGCTAGGGTGGAGATGGAGAAGAGGATGAAAGAAAGTAATGACTTTGATTGTCAAAAGCCATTTCCAGATGAGCAAGAAACACCCCCTAAGAAAGAGGCCACTCTGGGAGAAAGTCTAAGGACTTTAAAGAGAACAAAGATGATGGCTAGGAGAAAGTCAATCAAGAAGCCTAGAATAGCTGAAGGAGAGGCTGAGAAGGTTGCTGAAGAAGAAGGGGCACCTGAGTCATCTAAACAGAAAGAGCTATCAAACATAGAAGATGTAAATTTGTATATGGTAGTGATGGACAAAGTTCATGAACCAATTTCAGCAGAACCTGTTGGTATAAAGCCTCCTGAGGTCATTCACTGGGATACATTGACAGTGGATGGAAAGGAATATATAAGGCTGAAAAGGAAGGATGAAAAGTATGAAGTGTTCAACACTTGGGCGAAAATTGTCAGAACATGCTCTAGGTCAGATCTTGAAGAGATGTTTGAGATAGGAATGAAGTTGTATGCAGATATTCTAAAAGCTCCAGAGATTTCAATTACAAAACTGGTAATGGAGTATCTGTGTATGATGTTCAAACCTGAAGAAGTAGAGCATGTGATCAAGAATGTCTTCAAATCAGTCAACAGTTGGACTCTATATGAAACTAGTGGAGTATATACAGTGACTTTGGATCTGAATCATACTGAATACTTCCTTGTGGATAGAGTGTACAATCATAGCATATTGAAGCTTCATGCCATGCTGAAGAAAAAGCCAGGGTGTATTCCAGATTCAGAAATGGCTAAATACTTGATCCAAAGAACCATCAATCAGAGTTTGGGATTGGATGCAAATACTGGAATGTAGACCATTATGAAGTTTTGGGAGCATCTTGAAAAGAATCTTGAAGATTAATTCTGAAGAACTTGACTTCTTTTCCTAAAAGTCAAGTTAGGGGGAGATTGTTGGGAACTGAAGAAAAGCTTAAGTATGGTTAATGCTGCTGGTTCAAAGTTACTACTGCTAGAAGACTTAAAGGTTAATACTGCTGAGTGTTACTACTGCTAGTAGAATTAATACTGCTAGTCAAAGTTAGTGCTGCTTGAACAAAGTTAGTACTGCTTAACTAGTTAGTACTGCTAGTAGTTAGTACTGCTTAGTAGTTAATGCTGCTAAGACCAAGTTAATGCTGCTTGAAGAGATTAATGCTGCTGAGCATGGTTAGTACTGCTAGAGTTAATACTGCTCAGAGTATTAATGTTGCTTATGATTAATACTGCTTATATGATGAAGATTCGCATGAAAGGATAACAGCTGGATAATCTGAAGATATACATGGAAGCTTAGAGATATACATGGAAGATATACTGAAGATATTTTATTTATTGTAATTATCTTTTTATTCAGTATATGTACAGATTTGATAGAATAGAGAAAGATATAACTTTTGGTTAATAATTCATTCTATTAGAGAGAAAAAAAAAATCAACCTCAAGGCATAGATCCTAATTCTAGAGAAGTAGAATTCGTATTGGTGAGCCTGTTCATCAATATTGAGGTTGAGTGTGTAATCTTGTAACTTCAAAGCATTCAATACAAGTTTACAGTTTGTTCTTTATATTTACTGTGTTGATTTACTGTTTCATTGAATATCAAAGTGTTATTCCGCAAACTTCTTTGATATTGTTTCTGAGAATTATTTCTTGTTGAGAATTCGATCTTGACAATAATGGATTAACGACTATAATTCTTATGATTTTGATTCCAAACTTTAAAGATAAGAAGTTTTTATTTTGCCGGTTCCTTTTAATATTAATGTAACACCCGTGATTTCCTATTAATGGTTGACGAACGACCAAGGAAACAGCCACCGGCCGGCCGAGGGAAAGGTCGGGGAGTGGCTCAGCACGAGACGCGGGGAGGCACGACCTGCAGCACGCGCGGCTTGGCCCGTGGCCTCAAGCTGTGGCTAAGGACGTGTAAATCGCTGTAGGTGCATAGTCCAGAAGCACGCGCGACTTGGCCCGCGACTTGAGGTCGCGGCCAAGCCCGCGGTAAACAGTCGGGGTGTTTAAATGCTCGATTTTTAGGGTTTCTTCTCATTATTTTCTTCCCCTCTCCATTTCTCTCTTCATTAGATCGACTTGGGGAAACCATGCCTTTTGGTTTGGATCTACATTAAAAGATCAAGGATTTGGTGACTTGAGGCTTGGCTATGGAAAGGGTGAAAGATTTCATGGGAGAAATGTTGGTTGGAAGACTTCAAGTTTCATTTGGGGTAAGTCTCTTGTATGTTTTAAGCTATAGTATAAGGATCTTTGTAGATCTGAAGATTTTACTGTTGTTGGTTCATTTCTAGAGTTGAAGAAATGGGTTATTTGGAAACCCTAACTTATTGTTGGGGATGACTTCAAAATGGCGGAATCTACACTATTGGAGGCTAATGGTTGGATTTGGAACCTAGTTTTAACTTAACCTAGCGATGTGAGTTCAAATTGATTTGTGAAAACGTTGTACATGCCAAAATGCCCATTTTAAAGTGTTTATGTATTTTACATGAAATTATCACTTGTTGAGTTATTTGGTGGGTTTTGATTATTTGAGGTGTTGGTCTTTATAAACCTTGTAAAACACCCATATTTGGGATTTTTGGGTATTTTGATAAATAAGTCATAAATGAAAGTGTTTTAATGATTTATTGCATAAATGGAGATTATTTGGTCAAAATGCACTTTTAGTGTTTATTGGAAATATGCATCATTTATGTAATGAGACGTTTTGAAATACGAACATGTGTGTCATTTGATTTTAGTCATTCACATCCTTGGAAGCATTCTAGAAATTGCAAACCTTTTTGGTTTGGCTCGAAGGCCAATTGTGATTTGAGATACAAAGATTTTGGGAAAAGAAGTATTTTGGATTATACAACCATATTGGCTCACGTATTTTAGCCAAACGTTTATTATGCCTTTGGGGCTTGATTTATACTCAGATGAGTCTTGGAACATTTGTTCAGTTTTGGTAGCTCGATAAGGAGCCTTTGACATATGGTGTACTTAGTTGCATCTTATTTGAGATTTACATGTTTTGAATGCGTTAGTTCATTCGTTGTAGTCATGTAACATTTTAGACTGTAATGCATTGGATCCATAGGCATATGAGTCAATCAGTTGGTTTAATTGGGAACTTTATCCCTGTTTTGGGACTGGAAATTATTTATGGCTAGCGGAAGCTCGAGGTATAGATCGTGGGTGGTTGAACTCGATGCCCGTGTAATCCAGTCTGGTTATTCATCGTGGAATTTAGTGTCCGCGTTTGAAGTCTAGTGAGTGGTCCCCAAGTCATGTTTTTATGTAAGCATGTGGTGGTGCTCTGCAGAGCCGTATACGGAGCTAAGTCTTGCGGAGGTGCCCATGGTGAGATGGATACGGGGACTTGTGGCTTTTATGGTGACACTCATCTAGAGGTCGATTAGACACTAGGGTTATTTGGGTATCTTGCAGTGGTTTCTCGGTAGGGAGCCGTATACGGGGATCAATGGCTCTATGTGAAGCTCGAGAACATTGATAAGTGGCTTAACTTTGTGTGCCCGCCACATTCGATGGAATTCGGGTCACCGAAAGGTGTTTTGTTGGGTATTGAGTTTTATTATCCATTTTTACGGTGACGTTTAGTATATATGGATTCTTATCCATGGTTTATTGGTTGAGTATTATGCCCCACCCGTGTTTTGGGTGTTTCGGGATATAAAGTTTTATCCAGGTTTTCCATAAATTGGGAGTTCAATTTCTATTCACGTTTTGAGTGAGTTTGGGTTGCATCACTTCATCAAAGTATGTTTTGTATTGAACGTCCATCTTTAAATCATGCGTATTATTGGAAATGAGTCGTTTTCATATTTAAAGTAAATATCTTGAAAGATTATGATTTAAGTTGCATTCTTTCCTTTTTCGATATATTTATCCATGTTGAAAACTCTTGAACTTACTAGGCGTTAGCCTAACCTTTTTATTTGTTGGCATGTGCAATAGGTTCCGGTTGGGAATAGTTCTAGTGATACTGTGTAGAGAGGCGTGCTAGTTGTGTGTTCGAGAAGTGGATATCTTAGTGAAGTCTTCCACATTTGTTTCGGGAAGAGCAACTTGTAGTTGGGATTAAGTAACACCCGACTTTGGTCTAGTCCTTGTATAAGACTGGAGTTTATATTTGTTGAGGTTAAATAGAGAATTTTATTTTGGAGATTTATCTTTTACTTGATGTAATATCGAAATTTTTAATTAGTTCCTCTTACCAAATTTGAGGTTGTTACAATTAAGCATTGAAAATGGTTCATTGAAATCTTGAACCCATGAGCCTATATCTTTACATTGACCACTTTTTGTTGATCTAGATGCATCAAGCTCATTGGCTTAGGTGGAATCAAAAGAAGTCATGTAGCCTTTCGATACATCCTTTGTTTAACCATTTTTTGCTTCTGGTATTTCAGGGACATTGAACCATGAGGATGATTATTGGTTCGAACTTGCCGCGACATGCAAGTATAAATAAAGCAGTTATTTCTTGTGATCTCTATTGATTTTGGGTCAAATTTCCTTTTTGTAATATGCATCTAAGTGTAATATGTCGTTCTTTTGGTTTTAAAACAATCTTCTCGAGTCTTTTCTCTTTTCTCTTTGCTTGCAATTTTGTCTATATTGTATACTATTTTCAGGTGTTGTCTTCTCAAGGTTCAAAGGTCAATTGTGCTCTATGATAAGTCACATCAAATACCTTATCTTTTTGTAAGAAATATCTGACATCCAATACCAAAATGACAAGTGCCCTTAACAATTAATGCTCATGGTGGTATTTAAAGGTGAAGGCTCCTTCCATGCAAGCTACGCTTTTGAAAAGAGATCTTAGTGTACTCAAGCAAAAAGTTGGCAAACTTGCTCTCTCCTCTCCATAGCTTTAATCTTTGTGTTTTTAAGTTGTGTTCTTGTTTCTTTGTGAAAGATTGTTAGAATAGTTTTATTTGTTCTTTCCGCAACAATATTAAAAGTTTTCTATGTGCAATTCTTGATTTTATAGCAATAAAAATAAAATTAAATGAAAAATTTTGTGTATTATATTCAACCCTTTCTACAATACTTGTTTATTATTGTCATTACTTTTTGGGACCAACAAATTATATAAAAGCATCTTCAACAACTTTGATAAAATGGAAAAAAATAAGATTTTAGCATTTTTGTTGCTCCAACAGCTATGCTATCCTCTATGCTAAAATAGAGAAAAGATGAGAGAGACTGTAAAAATCTCTAAATAGATAGTTGACTCCAAAAACTAATTATTACCTCCAAAAAGCAAACTTTTCCTCTCCCAACTTTCCATATATTGAATATTTTAATAATATAATTAAATAAATTGAATATTTTAATAAGATAATTAATACTAGAGTTGCTAAAATAGAATAGTTGTTGGAGTTGGATGCAAAACTTTTTAGAGATTTTGATTTTGTTACTCCATTTTAGAAAAAACTTTAGCATAGATGTTAGAGATTCACTAAAGATATGATTTATTTGTGTCATTTATAACTATTATATGACATATAAAATCATCAAACAACTTTTAGGGAAGTTTGTCCAGTCATGTCCTATCTAGTCTTAGTCGTACCAAACATATTACATTTGTCTTGTCCAGTCCAGTCTAGTCTAGTCCTAACCTCTTGTCCTGTCCTGTCCAATCTGGTCCAGTTCTGTTCTATCCAATCCAATCCAATCATGCCTGCGTACCAAACGCTACGATCAAAATATAATATGGTTTGTTGGGAAAAACGCGTCACAACGGTAACGATAAATGCGAAATAAACCTTCGTTAGACAAAACTTTCCCGACTTTTATGAACTTTTGAGGATGCAAACAAATATGGTATACTAAATGCAATGATAATCAACGGAAATAAGCAACACACAAATTTTAGCATGGAAGCCTCTCAAGGCGAGAGTAAAACCACGGGACCCTTAGGCCGCTTAAAGTCCAACCACCAATAAACAAAACAAAAGTCTTCCTCAGATAAAACTAGAGGCACACCACAATCATCATACTCTTGGAACAAACCATCAAGAAGTATGAAATCAAACCAAAAAGGAAAAGAGGAAGAAACATCACCTAGAAAACAGCAAGCTGTCGAATAGCAAAAGGGTAACTCTCGGACATCAAAAACCGATCTCTGACGTTCAGAATTTAGATAACGATGTCATGAAGATACTATCCAAAACTCACGACGATCCGACGGTTCGAACTCCAGTAATAGGCAAAACGGCGCGGCTGCGCTTTGCTGAAAATTGTAGACGAATTTTCTCTCTTTTCTCACTTTTGTATTTTATGAACTTTCTCTTCACTTGCTGTAAAATCCTAGGATACAATGCAATATATATCTTGTATCGGTTCACTATTGTTGGGCTATTTTAACTATTCCTCATGGGCCAGAAATAATTAAAAACATAAAACCCAACAAATCTTCCCCTTTCTGCCTATGAGGAAGAGTTCGCCATCCCGACGATCCCACAACATACCTTTAGATTTTCCCTTGCTAAGGCCTTTGTCAACATATCAGAACCATTATCATTTGTATGAACTTTATCAAGTTCAAGCAATCCATCTTCAAGAGCTTCTCGGATCCAATGATACTTCGTCTTGATATGTTTCGTTCTTCCATGAAAAGTTGAATTATTCGCAAGAAAAATGGTACTTAGATTATCACAAAGAACCACGTAGCGCTGTTGCTTGAAACCAAGCTTCTTCAGAAAATCTTTCAGCCATAGTAATTCTTTGCACGCTTCACTTGCCGTGATATACTCAACCTCAGTTGTAGACAAGGCAACACATTTTTGTAGCCTTGATTGCCATGATACTGATCCCCCTGCAAAGGTCATCAAATATCCAGAAGTGGATCTCATGTTGTCCATATTTCCTGCCATATCAGAATCAATATACCTAACAAGCATTGGCTTTTCATTCCTAAATGTTATACCCAATTTGGAAGTACCTCGCAGATATCAGAGAATCCATTTAACTGCTTCCCAATGCTTTTTACCTGGATTTGACAGAAATTGACTAACAACACCTACTGCATGGGCTATTTCAGGCCTTGTACATACCATCACATACATCAGACTCCCAACGACTGATGCATATGGAACTCGATCCATCTCTTCAATCTCGTTCTTTGAAGAGGGACAATCCTTATCGGTTAGCTTAAAGTTGGTAGTTAGGGGTGAACTGACCACTTTAGCTTTATCTATGTTGAATCTGCAAAGCACCTTCTCAATGTATTGCTCCTGTGACATGTGAAGCTTCTTGGAAACCCTATTTCGGGTGATTCGTATACCAAGAATCTGTTTCGCTAGCCCTAAGTCTTTCATTGCAAAAGATTTGCTCAACTACTGTTTCAACTTCACAATCCTTTCTTTATTCCTGCCAACAATCAACATGTCATCAACATATAACAACAAAATGATGAAATCATCATCCCCAAACCTCTGAGAGAAAACACAGTGATCTAAGATAGTTTTTCGGTAGCCGTGCTTCCCTATAACCAACTCAAATTTCTTGTACCACTGTCTAGGTGCTTGCTTCAAACCATATAGACTTTTCTGAAGTCTACACACATAATCTTCTTTACCCTTAACCTTAAAGCCTTTAGGTTTCTCCATGTAGATTTCCTTGTCTAAGTCACCGTGAAGGAAAGATGTCTTGACATCCATTTACTCAACCTCAACATCAAGACTAACTGCTAAGCCAAGAACCACCCGGATAGATCCCATCTTCACGACCGGAGAGAAAAACTCATCAAAGTCAATACCTTTTCATTGACTAAAACCTTTGACCACTAATCTAGCTTTGCACCTGGGTCGTGAAGTATTTTCTTTTGTCTTCACTTTGTAGACCCACTTGCTCTTCAAAGCTCTTTTGCCTTTAGGAAACTTTACCAACTCAAATGTATTATTCTCATGCAAGGATGTCATGTCGTCTTGCATGGCTTCAACCCACTCTTTCTGTTGTTCATCTTCCATGGCCTCGACATAGCACTCGGACTCTCCCCTATCAGTGAGTAAGACATACTCATCAATAGAGTATCATGTAGAAGGATGGCAGTCTCTCATAGACCGCCTAAGTGGGATAAATGAAGGCATACCTGGAACTGGTAACTCTGGATGAACTTCTGCATCCATCTCAATTTGCTCCGGAACATTAGTATCATCAGTGCCATCTTGTCCATCATTCTGAACACCATCTCCATCATGTGTCTCAATATGCTTCGTAGGAACTGGATCCAAATCAGTAAGATCATCATTATGTTGAGGAATCGTGTTTTCCTTCTCAACATCTTTCAAAGTCTAATCTTCCATAAAAACAACATCCCGACTTCGAACAAGTTTCTTTTGAATCGGATCATATAATCTGTAGCCGAACTCATCTTGGCCATAACAAAGGAACACACATGGCTTAGTCTTCATATCGAGCTTCGACCTTTCATCTTTGGGAATATGCACAAAAGCCTTGCATCCAAAGACGCGTAAGTAACGGTACGAAACATCTTTGTCACTTCAAACCCTGTCAGGAACATTACAATGCAAAGGAACACAAGGGGTTAGATTAATAACATGTATTGCCGTATTCAAAGCTTCTCCCCAAAAGGAACTTGGCAACCCTGCATGTGAGAGCAAACACCTGACTCGCTCAACCAATGTTTTATTCATCCGTTATGCTAAACCATTCAATTGTGGTGTCTTAGGAGGAGTCTTTTGGTGCCGAATACCTTGTTCTTTACAATAAGCATCAAAAGGCCCAATGTATTCACCTCCATTATTTGTTCGAATACACTTGAGCTTCTTCCCAGTCTGTCTCTCTACGGAGGCATGAAACTGCTTAAACACATCTAATACTTGATCTTTAGACTTCATAGCATAAATCCATACCTTCCTTGAGTGATCATCGATGAATGTGACAAAATATGAACTGCCACCAAGCGTCTTAGTCTTCATTGGACCACAAACATCGGAATGCACCAAATCAAGTATATTCTCCTTTCGAGAATGAAACTGACTCTTGAAAGTAACTCGAGTTTGTTTTCCTGCCAAATAGTGAGAACACTTCTTCAAATGAACAACGTGCACACCCAGTAACACCTTTCTCTTTGACAAAAAGGACATCCCCTTTTCACTCATGTGACTAAGTCTCTTATGCCACAAATCATTCATATCAATATTCTCCACAACATTTACAATGTTGTTGGAGATCTTCGGATATGTCACATATAACTTTGGGCATTTCTTACCTCTTGCCACGATCAAGGAACCACGAGTGAGTTTCCATATACCATTACCAAAGTTGTTGTTGTAACCATCATCATCGAGTAAGCCTGTAGAAATAATATTAAGTCTCATATCTGGGACATGTTTTACATTTCGCAAAACCAATTCCATCCCAGTGTCAAATTTCAAACGGACATCGCCAATTCCAACAATCCTTGATAGATCATTATTACCCATCTTAACAGTACCATAATTACCTGGAGTGTAAGATGAATAAAAATCTCTTTGTGATGTAACATGCCACGAAGCACCACTGTCATCACAACAAAGAAAGAACTCTTCAATGGTAGTATTAACTTCAGCATTGTCATTACCACCATCATCTTTCTTATGATTGTTCTTTTGATTGTTGTGAATGCCCTTTTGTTCTCCTTCTTCAACTGTCTGCAGAACCGTACAATGTGCCTTTTCCCACCACAATGGTAGCATTCAAAATCAATAGACTTTCCTTTTGAATTTGCCCGATGATTACCTCTATTATTCGGACCTCTACTCTGACTTCTCCCACGTCTTTTTGTGACCAAGACATCTGATTGTGAAGAGGAAGCATGCGACTTTCTTCTCATCTCTTCATTTAAAATACTGCCTTTAGCCAATTCCATGGAAATAACACCATCGGGTGCGGAGTTGGACAATGATGTCCTAAAAGTCTCCCACAAATACGGTAGAGTACCAAGGATCCATAAACCTTGGATTTCATCTTCAAACTTGATACCCATTCCTGCAAGCTGATTAATAATTCCCTGAAATGCATTCAAATGATCAATGATAAGAGTTCCATCATGGTACATAAGTTGTATCATGTTTTTAATCAAAAACAACTTATTATTTCCAGTCTTTCGAGCATATAACTGCTCGAGCTTGTTCCAGAATGTACGAGCATGAGTCTCCCCACTAATATGGTTCAAAACATTATCATCTACCCATTGCCGAATATACCCACAAACCTGTCTATGCAAAATATTCCATTCTTTCACATAAAGAAGGTCTTCCATATTTCCTTTCCAATCATGATAATTAGAATCATTTAGACTTATCATTATACTTGTATTAGCTTTCATCGTTCAAACAAGTCAAACCCAATAACAATAACCAAAAGCTCTGATACCACTCTGTTGGAAAAAATGTGTCACAATGGTAACGATAAATGCGGAATAAACCTTCGTTAGACAATACTTTCCCGACTTATATGAATCTTTGAGGTTGCAAACAAATAGGGTATACTAAATGCAATGATAATCAATGAAAATAAGTAACAATCAAGCACACAAATTTTAGCGTGGAAACCTCTCAAGGCGAGAGTAAAACCACGGGACACTTAGGCTGCTTAAAGTCCACTACCACCAATAAACAAAACAAAAGTCTTCTCTATATAAAACTAGAGGCACACTACAATCATTATACTCTTGGAATAAACCATCAAGAAGTATGGAATCAAACCAAAAAGGAAAAGAGGAAGAAACATCACCCAGAAAACAACAAGTTGTTGAATAGCAAAATGGTGACATCCGGATCTCCAAAACCGATCTCCACCGTTCAAAATTTAGATAAAGATGTCATGAAGCTACTGTCCAAAAATCACGATGATCCGACGATTCAATCTCCGGGAATAGGCAAAACGGCACGGCTGCGCTTTGCTGAAAATTGTAGATGAATTTTCTCTCTTTTCTCACTTTTGTATTTTATAGACTTTCTCTTCACTTGTTGTAAAACCCTAGGATACAAGACAATATATAGCTTTTATCGGACCACTATTGTTAGACTATTTTAACTATTCCTCATGGCCAGAAATAATTAAAAACATAAAACCCTACATGGTTGGTAATTAATGATCAGATTTTAGATCCAACATTTAATTTTTATTCAACCTTATATTTCAACGATCATAAATTTAAATCAATAAGTGGATTTGAATCATTAATTCAACAAGAACAAAACAGTAGCGACGCACGTGGCAATCATTTAATGGGTATTTTTTTGGTTAGTAGTAATGTTTTTTTTTTTTATTAAAATACTTAAGGTTGTTTATCAAACACTTAACATATATATGTTTACCCAGTGAAAATGGTAAGGTCCGATAATCTTAATTGGTAAAAAGCATGCCAAAAACCTACTTGGTAAAAAGCATGGCAAAAACCAAACATGGCAAAAACCAAACATGTTACCAGTCTATGAGGGAGAGATACCAAGTTAACGCCTACCAGTAAAAAGACGTTTACCAACGATTCAATTTGATGGTTGAGAATGTTATCTAATAAGGTAAGTGAGGATGGTGACTTTTGTCGGTAAGCCCTACCCAACAAATATTGGTAAACGACCATTTAAATTAAAAAAAAAAACATATGTTTCTTATAAAAATTTGCATTGACCAAACAATACGAAGACTCTATATATGTTTTTTTGTTGTCTTGATGTTTGTTTGTACATTCTAGTATTAGAAAAAGAAAATCATAATATCAAGTGTCTTGAATTATTATCTAGAGATTTTTCAAAACATTTTCATAAGCTAGAGATCTTCACATAAACAACATCTATACCGTTTAGGATAGAAAAAACATCTACGTACATCTTAACCTTATTTTTTTATTTTCGAATGAGATATATTAAATATGCATGTGATCTGATTATGTATTATCTGTTAGTAAAACCACTATATGTATTTTAATAATACATATAAAATTACAAGAAAGTAATAACTAAATACAATCACAAATGATTAGTAAAATTCGAATACAAAGGGAATCGACTGAAAAGAATAAAACGAATAGGAATTCGAATAAACCGCCCGGTGCACTGTTTCTCGCGACATAACTCGCGTAGCGCACTGGGTCAAAACAAAAATTTCGCAAAAACCAACCTACGCGTGCACAAGATTTCGGAGCTGCATTCGTGTCCACGCAAAAGTTCGCTGATTTTAGCCTACGAAAGTCTTAATCGGCAACCCCCTGCGTGCGGGTAGGTGATGGAGTAAAACCAAACAAAGAACTTGTAAGCTCCTTCCACATTCAAGGTTATAAACCACAAAAGGTTTACTACTTCTTCCAATGTGGGACACATTCCACACCTATTTGATTTTTGCTAATTTCATCCCAATCACTCAACTTTGAGCATCGATATCTCATTCACACATATTCCGTTTTGGACACATAATATATCGTTTTGAAGCTCTCATATAGGAGAACATAAACACACGAAGAGTTAGATATATATACAATATATATACATGTATTTAATTGTGTCCAAAGTTAGTAAAAACCCATATTTTTACTAAAATTTTCAACATTATCAAAACAAAATCATTACATTGCTTGGTTGATTATAATATTTTGATGGTTCATCTTGAATTAGAAGGTAGGAATGATGGGTGTTTGTGTGTTGTAAAATTGGACAATCAATAACCACTTTAATCATCATCATGTGTCTCCTAGCATTCATTTGGAAGTGAGTGTGTCAATGCACGCTTACCCCCAACAACTCATATTTCTAGATTCCGATTAGTGTGAATCATATCTATATTGTAACAAAATAAAACTTGCTTTATTTTTGTTTTTATCTAAGAAATCATGCAACTTCCAAAATCTAGCTAGTTAACTTTTAGAACTTCTGGTTTAACGAATCAACGATCAGATTCATGTACCTCAAAATAAATAAGATTGAAAGTAAAGTTGATTCTATTTTACTTCTTAAAAATAAAAAGTTTTAAAGTTGATTTTCTCAAAATAAAATTAATCAAATCGATTAATTATATTTATCTTGATTGTGGACGGGAATTAAATCATGTGATATAATTGTAGACGGTGACACCATTGCCATTATTGATTCCTCGGCCAGACATTGTTATGGCCAACTTGTTTCCTTGTCATGATTTTGAACAACAATAGTAAAGGTTTGAGGTAGAAAGTTGAATAACAACGTTTGTTGGGTATCATAATAATGAGGATAATATTCTTGCCAAAGTCAAATAGAACCACAATTAAGAGATATTCAAATTTTTAATAAAAAAGGAAAAGGAAATTAATGGTGTTAATGTGTGTAAACTTTGACCTCTTTCTCTACTATTTATTTATTTATTTTTATTATACAAGATTACAATAAATATGTACAAGTGTAGAATGTATTTAAAAATAATAATAATAATAAAGAACTAAATTAGTTAAACCATCCCCCACTCCCACCGGCCTAACCTCATCGTCTCTCTCAAACGAACTTCAGAGAACCATCAACCTCAGCTCCTTTTTCTCTCTCAAACAAACCACCATCGACCTCAACTCCCTTTTCTCTCTCAAACAAACCCCAGAGAACTATCGCAGATCATTTTTCCCTAGCAAATCTCAATGAAATATTGGATCCATAAGTCTCTCTGGATTCGAAACACAATCTTGCGTCACTGTTGTTTGCCTTTATGCACGACATCTCACAAACTCAACCCTTGATGAATCCAACAAGCTTCGACTATCAACGATGGCGACAATGTTGTTTTTACTCATCACATCGAAACGAATGGCCATAGGGAGATATCGTCTGTGATCCATGGATCTCTGATCGGGAAACCGTATCCAAGCTCCGTGGCTAGTATGCGCTCTTTGGACTTTTCAAAAAGCTTATAAATCCAATACTTAATATGCATAGATCAATAGGCTAGGGTTTTTTTTGTCTATGGATCTCTAGGTTCAATAGAAACAAGCCCGAGGAGGGGCTCGCGTCTGATTAGCTAGTCAGTGAGGTAATAGCTTACCAAGGCGATTATTAGTAGCTGGTCCGAGAGGATGATCAGCCACACTGGGACTGAGACACGACCAGACTCCTTATCAATTTTTTGCTTCTGTTTCAATTGCATTATTTAGTAGGTTCGAATTCTCCCTCTGTATTCCATCAGATCATTTTTTTAACAAGTTCAAAATCATTTAGATTTCTTGTTTCTATACATAATGTTGTAAAGTGTCTTCAATAAAATAGTTCCAAATTAAGCAATAAATTTACCATCATCTTTTATTCTATCTTTCTTTACCACGATAACTTGTGTGCAACCCCAACCACGACCGTCTCCCCCCTTCCATTTTTGGTTGGCATCATCAAGTTGATGACATGGGAATGCACCATCATCTTCATATTCTCTTTCAGTGGTGGTGGTGTTCTTGCACAAGGGGGAAAAATAGAAGTGGGGAGTGTTGTCGGAAAAGGAGCTGGAGAGTGATTGAGGAGGGGGGGGGGTGTTTTAATTGTGTACTTTGTTTGATTTTCTTAAATGCATCACATAGTTGTACATAAGCTTTGCACACTTAATTGTACAATAAAAATAAAATAATTAATAAATAGATAAATTGACAAATTTGCCTTCACATGCTTGGCACATAGGTGACTTAGTGGACTCTCCATTAACGGTGTTAGGGTAAAGGACACATTTCAAAGTCAAACGTATAACCAAGTAACTATTTTTTGACTTATTGAAACCACAGGGATCAAAAGTGGAATTTACTCTACATTATCACAGATGCATTTGTCATATGTATATTTTCTTTTACAATTTACTACAATCAACAAAAGAATGAATGGGAATGTTGGTACTATGTTCTGCAATGGAGGACTAATATGAGTTTCCGAACAAGGTATGCTATTTTCATTTTAATTTGTCTATTACACTCAAATCTCGTTGTTGTTAAATAACAAAATTTATATTAAATTGTATATGGTACCCAACAAAAGACACTTCTCCCTTAACAATGTTCGAGGATAGAACTAATGAAAGTTGTAACACCCTCAAATTTGGAAAGAGTCATATGTATATTTTCTTTTACAATTTACTACAATCAACAAAAGAATGAATGGGAATGTTGGTACTATGTTCTGCAATGGAGGACTAATATGAGTTTCCGAACAAGGTATGCTATTTTCATTTTAATTTGTCTATTACACTCAAATCTCGTTGTTGTTAAATAACAAAATTTATATTAAATTGTATATGGTACCCAACAAAAGACACTTCTCCCTTAACAATGTTCGAGGATAGAACTAATGAAAGTTGTAACACCCTCAAATTTGGAAAGAGCAACTAATTAATAATTTCGATATTACAACAAGTAAAAGATAAATCTCCTTCCTATAAATCAAAACTTGATATACCTCCAAAATAAAATTCTATATTTAACCTCATCAAAACTTGACTGACTCATATGCCTATGAATCCAATGCATTACAGTCTAAAACGTTACATGACTCCAACGAATGAACTAACGCATTCAAAACATGTAACTCTCAAATAAGATGCAACTAAGTACACCATACGTCAAAGGCTCCTTATCGAGCTACTAAAACTGAATAAATACTCCAAAGGCTCATCTGAGTATAAATCAAGCCCAAAAAGCATAATAAACGTCGGCTAAAATACGTGAGCCATTATGGTTACATAAACCGAATTACATTTTTTCCCAAAATCTTTGTCTCTCAAATCACAATTGGCCTTTGGCCCAAAACCAAAAAGGTTCACAATTTCTAAAATGTTCACGAGGTTGGGAATGACCAAAATCAAATAACTCACACGTTCGTATTTTCAAAACGTCCCATTACATAAACTATGCATTTTTCCAACAAACACAACAAGTGTATTTTGACCAAATAATCTTCATTTATACAATAAATCATCAAAACACTTTCATTTATGACTTATTTATCAAATAGCCCAAAACTCCCAAATGTGGGTGTTTTACAAGGTTTATAAAGTCAAACACTTCAAATAATCAAAACCCACCAAATAACTCAACAATTGATAATTTCATGTAAAACACATAAACACTTTAAAATGAACATTTTGGCATCTACAATGTTTTCACAAATCAACTTGAACTAACCTTACTAGGTTAAGTTAAACCTAGGTTTCAAACCCAACCACATTACCCTCCAATAGTATAGATTCCACCATTTCTAAGTCATCTTCAACAACGAGCTAGGGTTTCCAAATAACCTATTTCCTCAACTCTAGAAATGAACCAACAACAAGTAAACCTTTAGATCTAGAAAGATCCTTATACTAAAGCTTGGAATATACAAGAGACTTACCTCAAACGGAACTTAAGTCTTCCAACCAACATTTCTCCCATGAAATCTTTCACCCTTTCCATAACCAAGCTTCAAGCCCCCAACTCTTTGATCTCCCAAGGTAGATCCAAAAATGGTTTTTAAGCTCCCAAAATCGTCCTTAGGAAGAGAGAAGTGGATAATGGGAGTAAATGTGGGAAAACCCTAAAAATTTGGGCATAAATCGCCCAGACTGTTTCTCGCGGCCTTGGCCGCGACCTCAACTCACGTTCGACCCACACTCACACCCAAACAGGTGCTTAGCTCATAGTAATAAAATTAAAGAACATAATGTAAGAAAAGAAATACTTGTTAACTACTTGCTTTAAAATAAAAAGGGAAATAAACTACAAATTTAGACGGAAAGTAAATGCGGAAATTAAATACAAGAAATTTAAAGACTATAAATGTAACTATAACTAAAATAAATTTAAAGACAACTAAAATTCAAAGAAAACTAAACTTCTACATTGTTGCTTTGTTGATGATGGAGATGATCCTCAATGCTTCTCCCAAGCTTCCCTTTTATAGTGGCAAGATGGGCAATATCAATTGGATAGATATTGCTATTATCCAATGGACAAAAGATTGTCATATCTCGAAGATCTTTTAGTTAATGAGAGCCATACATAAATAAGATTTTCTAATAATTTATCATCCATATACAACTCATATTATCCAGATAAAAGAAATAATCGGTCTTTGTCCAATGGTCCTCGGGTGTCCATAGTGGGCAGACTCTGGCCACTGTCGAACAGTGACATTTTTAACCCAAAAATGATGCGATTAACCATAAAAACATTCTCAATAACTCCAAATGAAAATAAAATACTAAAAGGAAGAAACACAAACAAATAAAAACAGAATACAACTAAAATGAAAGAAAAACCTCTTACAAATGATGTGTAAATGACGCTCAAAACGAGAGTTATCATATATATATATATATATATATATATATATATATATATATATATGATAACTGAAGAACACTCTGGTAGCCTTCCATTTGGACAGTATGCACTTGTGCATACAGGTAAATTATGTTGATTTTTAGTTTTTATGCACAAGTGCATTATGCACTTGTGCATATGTAAGTGTGCATATGCACGTGTGCATGTTACAAATTACCTGTATGCACAAGTGCATACCGTCCAGATGAAGGGCTACCAGGGTGTTCTTCAGTTTTCCATTTTTTTAAGGTTTTCCCCTGAACCTGACCCTATATATATATATATATCTTATAAATCATTTAGCTCAAAAATCTTAAAAACAAATTTTAAAGCATGAAGTACTACTTGTTAAAACATAAACTTTAAAAATCTCTTAATTACAAGTTTCTATGCATTATGTACAAGTCGTTAATCCTTATAAAGTTGCAGGGCTTTATGGTCCCAAAATTTTATTCCTTACAAACTATATCTTCCCAAGGAGAACAAGAGTCTAGAGAGTTTCCAGATTCTGGCTATTGACTTTTCTAAGAGTCGAAATCCCATTTAGTCCAAATAAAATTCACGACTCATTTACATTGTCATCTCTTCACACCCGGTTCCCCCATTCCTCCCTCTCGTCGATCTCTCCATCGTCTCAACCACTATTATGCCATAACTATTGAGGTAAATCCACATACTATTTGTGCTCTCTCTCTCTCTCTCTCTTACACTATAATAGATGAAATCCATTCCTTCTCTTCTCACAGTTAGTGATTGAGCCTATTGTTAACATTAGGGTTTTTTTTCTTCTTGATTTCGTTGTTTGATGGATTCAAGATATAAAAGCATGGGCTCTAGGAAAATTAGGTATCAACATTTCTTTTTTGCTTTATGATGGTTTTTATAAACCTTTACATTTCTCTGTAACAACACATCTTGAGCAAGATAATCGAATAGTGTAGCAGCTAACTACAAATATTATGCAGGTTTTGCTTTTAGTCCCCTTGAAGTGAAAAGTTTTCACTTCAACCATTATAGTTTTCTTATTTTAGGTTTTTTGATATCTTTCTAATTTTGTTACAGTATAATGGATTAACGACTATAATTCTTATGATTTTGATTCCAAACTTTAAAGGTAAGAAGTTTATATTTTGTTGATTCCTTTTAATATTAAGCATTGAAAATGGTTCATTGAAATCTTGACCCCATGAGCCCACATCTTTACATTGACCACTTTTTGTTACTCCAGATGCATCAAGCTCATTGGCGTAGGTGGAATCAAAAGAAGTCATGTAGCCTTTCGATACATCCTTTGTTTGACCATTTTTTTTTTGCTTTTGGTATTTCAGGGACATTGAACCATGAGGATGATTATTGGTTGGAACTTGTTGCGACATGCAAGTATAAATAAAGCAATTATTTCTTGTGATCTCTATTGATTTGGGGTCAAATTTCCTTTTTGTAATATGCATCTAAGTGTAATATGTCGTTGTTTTGGTTTTAAAACAATCTTCGCGAGTCTTTTCTCTTTGCTTGCAATTTTGTCATTTTAATGTAAATCATCTTCTTATGCTGTCAAGAAAAACGAAACTGGTTTTTGTAACAACCATTGGCTCTTTGACACATTTTGAGGTCCTCAACATGCTTCCGAATTTTGTAGTTGTTTTGCATCTATTCGTACACGAGTTTTAAAGATTGATCATTAATCTTTCTAGCTTCCTTAGTGGTAAAGGGATATACCCGATAACTATTCCTAGAATGATATGAAATTAGAAAGTAAGACTTTGAAGAAGGTTGTTAAGCCAAACAACAATGCTTCTATGGATTTTATATTATGCATTCCACTTTGAACGTTGGTTCTTGCTGAACCTGTTTTCCAAATCTGAGTTATCATCCTAAAAAAGAGTTAGTAACGTAATTGCTAAAAGTTGTGCTTTATATCAATTAAATTAAAAAGTAAGTTACATATATGCGGTATGCAGATTTTTACAAAATTGATCCATAAACTTCATTTATTATGTAAAACACTTGGTGGATTGTACTTTTTAATGGATTTGTTCCTTTGGATGTAGACACTAAGTGGGTCGGGCCTTGAGGTGGAAGTCGTAAGAATGGAAACTAACGTCAACCGACTCTTGAGGTGAAACTTGTTAAGGAGTCGTAGGGACATTTGGACTTTAAGTCATGAAGTGTGAGATTAACGGTGTACGAGTAGCACATTTATGTGTTCCCGTCACTCTCAACGGATATGGGTCTCCCCCGTTGTTGTTAAACGTTATTTTCGAATAGTGTAATATCCATGATTTAATATTATTTCGGTTTTGGCAAGTAACCGCAATTTATGACTTTCATATATTAGATCCCCTCCATATATTAAGATTTTGGATAAAAGAGTTATTTCCATGTTTCCGTTATTTGAATATAATCCTATTTGTACGTCGTATGAGTATTGGGTTTGGTTCCATGATTGTAGAGTATTTCTATTCGAGTGTTTTATCACGAAAATGGGGTTTTGGGAAAGATATCAATTTTAATTCTAAATACTTAACTTGTTGGAAATTGTGATTTAAATAATATTCTTTCCATTTTACCATTTTACATTTGAGATGAAAACTCTTGTATTCAGTAGACGTTAAGCCTAACCTTTTTTTTGTCGGCATGTGCATCAGGTCTTTGTTAGGGGAATGGTACTAGAGACACCATGAAGAGTTGATTGCTAGTTAGATACACGTGAAGGATTTAGTAATTCGATAGTGTCTTTTGCATTCAAAGATAATGACTGTTATAGGGTTTTAGTAACACCCGTCCAAATGTAAACTTTGTGTAAGGTTTGAATACTATTGTTTGATGTCGAATACTAGATTGTCGTTGAAATCATTGGTTAACATTTATAAAGGTATTTAATCCTTATTTGATGTTTTACCGAAATTTTCAAATTAGTCGCTCTTTGCAAAATTTGAGGATGTTTCATATTGGTCAAACAACAATACTTCTATGGATTTTACATTATACGTTACACTTTGAACGTTGGTCCTTGCTAGGAACCTATTTGCCAAATCTGAGCTATCATCCTAAAAAAGAGTTGTAACATAATTGCTAAAAGTTGTGTTGTATATCAATTAAATTAAAAAGTAAGTTACATATTTGTCTATGCGGTATGCATATTTTTACAAAATTGGTCCATAAACTTCATTTATTATGTAAAACACTTGGTGGATTGCATTTTTTAATGGATTTGGTCCCTGTACCAGATGGACATCTATTTTTTTGGTCAAGTCCAAGAATATTATCGTCTTTTATCCTTTTTTTGTCCTTTTTCGAACAATAATAAAAATATATTATATATGATATGATATTGTATATTTTATTATATTATATTTAATTGTATGTATATCTAAAAATACACACACACATATATATATACACATGCACACACAGTCACAGCCTCACAAGACCATCGTCCCCAACCCCCCTCTATCTTTGGTCCGGTGACCCTTTCCTCTTCAGTATCTGGCATCAGCCCCCACCACCCACATTCTTCTATGTCGACCAACCACCACTAGAAACCACCTGCTCAACCATCTCCTACATTTCTCTAGTTCTCCCTCTACCCTCCTCACCACAACCTTCTTTCTTCCTTTCTCCCTCCTTGTACCATTGAGACAATCACTTACCACCACTGATCCACTACTTTTCTCCTACACTTTCTCCGACATTTTTAACCATTATCAGTCCCCCACCGATGTGTTTCCAGCGGCAATTTAAGGTACAAGATACCACAAGGACCAAACTAGTAGACACGAAATTAGGTAGGGGATCGGGGGGATGACTTGGTTCTATTGTTGTGCAAGTGTCGGTGGAGAAGGGTGACTCCAAAGTAAGACCAAGCTCATGAACTTATTATCTCACGTTGGAACAAGTTGATAGGATCCTCCTTTTTTTACGTCCCTATACCCTCTGTGAGACAACGTGGGTGTGAAAAAAGGAAAGTCCTCGCTCTTTCTAATAAAAAAAGGGCAAAACGCCGATTTAAATTAACATAGGCCTATCCTTTAAAAAGAAAAGAAGTAGGTTTCGGTTTCCAGGTTGGTTAAATGTTATTAATGAGAATAGTAACTCACTATTCTTAATAATAGGTACTATAAATCTTCTTAGCAACCGACAATAGACATGACTAGAAGTCGCCGGGAGAGGAGAGACAATATTTCCACCCGGGAAGTAGGCTATTTTGTTTACTCACTTTAAATTGAGTATTTTTGTCCCTCTCTAAATCTACTTGTTCTCTTTCACTACACCAAAAAATGATGCCTGAGACATCGTTGGATTTTTGTGAAATGGAGGTGGGTTCTGGTGGATTCATTCACTGCCGAGAAAGTGAAGGAAAGAGATGGGAGGGTCTTTTTTATTTTTAAATTCAATGTCACGTGTCATCATTTAAATTATGGTTGAAAAAGACAAAAACAAAAAATACTAAAAAACAAAAAATTAATATAAAAACAAATAAAATGTCTAAACGACCGTTTGGTTCAGTGACTAAATGTGTGAAAAGTTGCATACCACAACGTAATCTATGTAGTAAATGAAATTTAGGGACCAATTTTGTAAAATTCAACATACCATAGGGACCAAATTTGAAATTTACTCTAAGTTAAATTCTGAGTAAATCACAAATTTGGTCTATGTGGTTCACAATTTTTACCCAAAATCAAAATAAATGCAAAATTGAGACTCGCGGTTTACATTTTCGCACGCCCTAAGTCCCTACCACTAACAGAATAAAGAAAAATATGTTAACTTGGTTAAATAAGGGTATATTTTAGTCTTTTCATATTTTTTTATCTTTATCCTATTTAGGTATATATATATATATACACACACACACACACATACACCCCTGTATATATACACACACATATACGTATAGGGGTGTAAATGATGTGAGTCGAGTTCGAATATCATTATACTTAACTCGAACTCGAAACCCAATTCTCAAGCTCGAACTCGACTCGAAAACTCGCGAGTAGTGAAATCTAAACTCGACTCAAAGTCGATAACCAATACCCAAGCTCGAGGTCGAACTTGTTTCAAGCTTGAATCAAGCTCGAACCAAAGCTCGAATCAAGCTCAAACTCAAACTCATTTCAAGCTCGAACTCGTTTAAAGCTTGAACACGTTTCAAGCTCGAACTCGAACTCGTTTCAAGCTTTAACCAAGGTCAAACTCGAACTCAAGGTTTACCAATGTTCTTAGGGTGCTCCAATCAAAATTTTACTATAGCCTTAAGCCACAAGGCTCAAACCATTGGTTCAAGCTACAAGGCTCAAGCCACAAGAAATAAACCTTATGAATGGTTAAGAAAATAAAGGGGGTGGGATTATATTTATACTAGGGTTTAATGCAACATCTTCCTATAGCCCACCAATGTGGGATGGGTAGAAAGTGGGTTTATCATCACTTTTATTATTTTTTTATGGAAAAATATTATGTATTTATTATTATTATTGTTATTCTTATTGTTATTAATTAGTAGTCATTATTCAATTGTTAATTTGTTAAATATTTTATTGTTTAATTTATTAAACAAACATTTGTTTAATTTATTAAACAAACATAAAGGAACACAAATAAGCGAACATTAACGAACACAAATGAAGAAACATTAACGAACATAAAAATATTCGAGTATCTCACGAGCTTATCGAGTCGAGTATCAGGTAGCTTGACTCGACTAGTTAGTATGTCGAGTCGAGCTCGAGTTCGAGTCGAGCCTATTCGAGTCGAGTTTTGACCGAGTCAATCTCGAGTAGCTCGCGAGTTGTCTCGTCTCATTTACACCCCTCTATACGCATATAGGGTTGGGTTCCTGTGAGAAGTTGAGTTAACGTGAGAAACATGAGAAGTGGTTATCAACCGTTCGATGCACATTAGGATGAGATGCACCGAGATGCACCAGATAAATCCCTATATATGTAACGCCTTTAAATTTGGAAAGAGCGACTAAATTAAAATTTCCAATAAAATGGTAAAACGTAATTTATATTATTTAAATCACAATTTCCAATATGAAACACATTTAGAATAAAAAGTGATATCTTTACCAAAACTCCATTTTCGTGATAAAACACTTGAATAAAAATACCCCATAATATGAAACCAAACCCAATACTCACAAAAGGTACAAATAGGACTAAAATCCAAATACTGAAAAAAAAATGGAAATAACCCTTTTATCCAAAACCTTAATATATGGAGGGGATCCAGTATATCAAAGTCATAAATTACGGTTACTTGCCAAAACCCAAGGAATATTAAAACATGGATAATACACTATCCAAAAATAACGTTTAACAAAAACGGGGGGAGACTCGTATCCGTTGAGAGTGAAGGGAACACATAAGTGTGTCACTCGCACAATGTTAATTGCATAACACTTCACGACTTAAAGTACAAATGTCCCTACGAATCCTTAACAAGTTTCACCTCAAGAGTCGGTTGACCGTAGTGTCTATTCTTGAGAATTCCACCTCAAGGTTCGGTCCACTTAGTGTCTACCTCAAAGGTAACACCTCAAGTGGCGGAGATCCTGGTGTGTCACCAAGACATCACTTCCGGACTCAACCCTCCGATTTCCTACTCGAAAAGTTTAAGGTCATAAAACAAGGTCCCTGGAGTCCAACCCCGCAATACCCACACGACCATCAACACAAGACTAACTCACATGTCTATGGATTCAATGCATTACAGTCTAAATTACATGACTCCAAATGAATGTCAACGCCCATAACATGTAATTCACAAATAAATATGCCATATATGCATATAACTCCAAAAGTTCAACATAGAGCAATTTAAATCGGACTTATATCCCCAATACTCTTTTAAATCTAGACCGAGCCGAAAGCTCAACAACTCAATTGACTAATAAATAAAATTCATCAAAACAATAAAACGCGTATAACCGGCGTTTATGCAAATACATGTTCCAAAGGGATGGTTAACTTAAGAAAAAGTAATTGGTTGGGACAATTCATTTTTCAATTAAAATCCCCATTATATTTCCAAAATATCTCACGGTACAATGTTAGACTGAAATTGTATTCAAGATTAAATGAGGGTCATTGTTGTAATTAGTGTTTGTGTGTGAGTTGTAAATGAGCTTAGAAGGTTTGACCTTGCTTGGTCATGTTGACTTATATATAAGCAAGTATTTGTATTGTTTCTAGGTAGGCGTGTAAGTAAGTGTGTGAAAGTGAAGGTGTAATCTTGGTGGTAATTGAGAGAGAGTAAGAACACATAGTTGCACACATTGAGTAAACACACAAACACTCTGTATTGAATCATATGGCTTAATGTAATCTTTGTGATTAATAAACAAAAGTTTTTTGTGTAAATTTGTATGTGTTTATGCTAGTAATTCTTGGGCCACAATTGGTATCAGAGCCAAATCCATTTAAAAATCAAGAAAGTTTTTGAGTCGTACTGTTCACGTTACTGTTCACAAAGTTCAAATCGATTTTGAGTTTTAATGAAAATTTCGAGTTGAAATCGATTAGGTTATGTTCGTAGTGTGAAATCGATCGAGTTTGTATATTTTGTTTCAAGAATTGCACTGTATTTGATTGGTAATTTTGATTTTAAAGAAGTTAGTGTTCACGAGTTTTCACACACTGTTCTTGAATCAAATTGTCGATTTGTGTGTTGTTAATTGAAATTACTTGTTAGAATTGTGATCTAGATGTTTAGGTGAGTGAATTGTCAAATTTTCAGATTCAAATTCGAGGTCTAGATGAGTTTTTGGTGTAGATTTGTTAGATTTTAGTCGGTTTGTGTAAAATTCAAACTTTGCGCAAGTTCATCTGAGATTTGCGCAAGTTCATCCTGATTTGCGCAACATTCAACAAGAGTGATTGTTATGTAGCTTTGCGTATTCAACACGCAAGTTGATATTTGCGTATTCCATTCGAAACGCAAAGTGTATTTTGCGCAAGATACGTTATCGTATATTCAGTGTTTGGTTTCAATTTTTGCACAAGTGTCATTTGCGTATCTCGACACATACGCAAAGTGTCGTTTGTGCCGTTCGCGTATCACACTTATTACGCAAAACCAAGTTTGCATATCACGACACATACGCAAAGTAACGTTTGCGTATCACTACACTTACGCAAAGCCAGGTTTGCGTATCACACACTTGACATACAAGAAAGGTTTGCGTATCACACACTGGACACGCAAAGTAAGGATTACGTATCATACTTATTACGCAAAGTCAAGTTTTGTGCATCACATGGGTTACGCAAAGTCTGGTTTGCGTACTACACTTGATACGAGAAGTGTGATTTGCGCAACACCTGTTCACGCATAATTCTATCTTGCGTTTCACACTGTGTTGTACTTAATGTTTTTTCGAAAGTTTTTCTTGATTTAATTGGATTTAAAGATCATTACTAGCTAATATTTTTTTTTATCTTGTGTAGGTATATACATCTTTCAATCATGGCAAATGAATTACTCTCTATGGGATCTCATCTGAAGCCTCCGGTTTTGTCTATCGGAGATTATTCACAATGGAAGAAAAGAATGACTCAGTTCTTGAATCTAAAGAACAGAGATTATATGGAGTCTATCATAGAAGGTCCGGGAGAGCCACAAATGTTTGTACCTGGACAAGCAGCCACAGCTACATCTCCAGCAATCCCAGATCGATATGTGCCAAAACCATATCAATTCTTCAGTGATGTAGAAAAGGCAAGACACAAGATAGATGAAGAGGCACTTATCTATCTCACTATGGCAATTCCCAATGACATCTACAATCGCGTAGATAGTAGGGAATCTGCAAAAGCTTTATGGGATGAACTGGAGAGACAGTTTCAGGGAACAAAGAAGTCAATTCAGACAAAGCTGAATCAAAGTATAAATGCGTATGAAGGCTTCCATGCGAAAGAAGGAGAGACTTTGTTGGAGACTTACAATCGTTTCAATGTGATTCTGAATGATCTAAGGAGAAATGGAATGAACAATTCAGAATCAGAGATCAATTATAAGTTCATTAAGAACTTGAACCCAGAATGGAAAAGCTATGCTATCAACATTCAGATGACTAAAGACATGGCACAAGAAGACGTCAATGATATCTTCACAACTTTATCTCAGCATGAGGATGAAGTAAAGCAACTAAATGCTAAAAGGAAGATGGTCAAAGATTCTCTAGCCTTAATGTCTGAACGCAAAAAAGGGTCAAGTTTCAAGTCTAGTTCTTCTTACAAGACAAAGTCAAGGAAATCCAGAGCTCTCCTCACTGAAGTGACTGATTCAAGTACTGATAAATCTTCTACTGAAAGTGAAGAAAATTCAGATGAGGATATTCAATGATTTGCTGAAAATCTGGCTCTCCTCACAAAGCAGTTTTAGAAAAGCTTTGGAAAGAAAAGATACAAGCCGAAATATGAGAGTTACAAGAAAGACAAGTACAAACCGAGATATGAAAAGAAGTATGAGAAAAGAGGAGAGAAAAGAGATGAAAAGCGAGAAGAGAAGAGAGAAGAGAAGAGAGAAGGAAAGAAAGAAGAGACTGAGCCGAAATATGGAAGATGCTATAACTGTGGAAAACCAGGTCATTTTTCCAAAGATTGCAAGTTCAAGCGTACAAAGAATTCAGAATACTATGCTCAGAAAACATTGTTAGCAAAGAAGGTGGAAGATGGTCAGAACTTAATGGCGGGAGAAGAAAATTGGTTCTACAAGAGTTCTGATGATGAATCTGCACACTTTACTCAGGTGTGTATGATGGCCAAAGTGGATGAAGACATTGGATCATCTTCTGATCATTCCGACTGTGGTTCTGAGGTACGTATTCTATCTTTAAAGGCTCAAGTTAAATTCATGAAAGAAGAGTTTAAATCTTTGAAAGTCAAACTTAGTCATGAAAGACAAACAATGTTGAATTTTCGTGATGAAAATGCAATGTTGAAAGATGTTGTTAAGGAAAGAGAATCTGAAAAAGATTTTTTGAAAAAGGACAAAGATGTTTTAAATTCAAAAATATCTGAGCTTGAAAGAGATCTTGTAAATTTAAATGCTGAAAAAGGTGATTTTAAAATAAAATTTGAAGCGTGTTTTCAAGAAAGAAACGAGGCATATTGTAAAATCAAGCAACTGGAGGATTTAAATCTGAAAAGAGGACAGACTGAGCAAACATTAAATCTTTTAACAAACAAACTCCAAGATGTCCGATTTTATAATGTTAAAAAAGGTTTAGGTTTTGAACCAAATAATGTTTTAAAAAGAGCACCAGAAAATTTGTATAATTTTGATAAGATGGGCTCTACTCCAACAAAACCTGATATTCATGATATTTTTGTAAAAGTTAAAGTTGTGAATGATGATGACACTTCATCTTGTGCTGATTCTATTTCAAGTTTAAAGTCTGTTGGTTTTGCTTATAAAGATTTGAATGAAAGTTACAAAACAAGAAAGATAGAATTTAGTGAATTTACATCACTCTTTTCTCCTTGTTTACCAACAGAGACAGCCAAGGTTGAAACAAAAAGTACTGAATCTCAGTGTCAGTATGATGAATCTGATTCAGAAACTGATGTTGAGAATCAAATTCCTTTATCTGATTCATTCACTTCTAATTCCTCAAAAGAATCAAAAGATGAAAATATCATGAATCAAAACCTTAATTCTGATTTTTCAAAAATTATGGCTGAGGAGATCTTTACAGAAATGATGAATACTCCAGATCCTGTTCCTATAATAGAAAAGATGGAATCAAACTCTGAGGTGAATCAAGCATCTAATTTTGAGAAACAAATCACAGATCTTCAAAAGACGATTGAAGAGTTAGAAGATGAGAACGTTGATCTCAAATTCAAACTTGACAAGTCTTTTGAAGAAAACAAAGAACTCTCTAGAGAGTTAAAAATTTTGAAAGATGATTTGTTTAAACAAAATTTAAAAGATAAAAAGATGTTTGAGTCTCCAAATTGGAATGTTCATTCTAATCCAGAGTTTGAGAATATTAATTCTAAAACTTCAGTTGTTTATACTTCTACTCCTCAATATCCTCCGAGTATTTTTGAAAAAGGAGAAGCTTCTTGTACTTCAAAGCCAAAATCATCTTCTTCAAAGAAAGCTAACAAGATTCTGTTTCCTGTTTCAGATATAAAAAAGCAGAATGGTAAAGGAGAATGGATGAAGAATGTGAAGGAAAATAAAGTTGCTAAAAATAAATGTAATATCAGTGATAGTGATTGTTTGATGTGTAAAAATTCAAACGTTTCCAAATGTCAAAGTTGTATGAATGCTTGTACTTCTTTTGATAAATCTAAGCTTTTGACATTTGCATGTAAAAATTTTATCTGCAAACACTGTCATGATAATGCATTTATCATTCCTTCCATTTATCCTAAATCTAAAATTGCCAGAAAAACATCTCATGTCAAATCTATTTCCAAATCCTTAACACATCAGGCTAAAAAATTTCATGCTAAGATTGATCATTTTTCGAAAAAGAAAACATTTCATGAGCTTAATGTTAAAATGATATGGAAATGGGTACCTAAGCCTCGCTATGAATGGCGAATTAAGGCTAAGGTAAATGATGTTGATGAATTGCAAAAAGCTAACAAGGAAGGACCCATATGGATATGGGTACCTAAGCAGAAGTAATTTGATCTTTTTGCAGGCCTCACATACATGGTATATAGATTCAGGATGCTCGCGCCATATGACAGGATTTAAGCATCTACTTCACAATTATGTTGAGGAACCTGCCGGTACTGTAAGTTATGCAAATTCTGAGGTTACTGGATATATTCGAGGACACGGATCTTTAACAAATGGCATCGTGACAATCAAAAGAGTACTATACGTAGAAGGACTTGATCATAATCTTTTCAGTACAAGTCAATTCTGCGATAGTCAATTCCAAGTTCGGTTTACTGATAAATGCTGTTATATTGAAGATAAAGATGGTCGTACAGTTTTTAAAGCCAAGCGGAATGCAAATCTTTATTCTGTGAATTTTCCAACTCTTTCTGCATCAACATCTGTTTGTCTGATTGCAAAAGCTTCACGAGCTGAAAGTTGGATATGGCATCGGCGTCTGTCTCATCAAAACTTTGATGCGATTAATCAGTTGGCGAGACAAGGTATTGTCAAAGGTCTACCAGAACTAAGGTTTGAGAAGAATTCTCTTTGTCCTGCTTGTGAAATGGGAAAGATAAAGCGAACATCTCATAAAGCAAAGACATAATTCACATCTTCATTACCTCTTGAATTGGTACATATGGACCTTTGCGGCCCGATGAGGACTCAGTCTATCAATGGTAAGAAATATATTTTGGTCATGATAGATGAGTACTCCAGATATACTTGGCTGGAATTTTTAAGGAACAAATCAGATGCAACAGAGCTGATCATTGAGTTCATAAAGAAAATCCAGGTTCGACTACAATTGCCGGTGATATCGTTGAGAAGTGACAATGACACGGAATTCAAGAATGAAAAACTTCAGAGTTATCTCATATCTGTTGGGATTTCTCACAACTTTTCTGCTGCCTACACTCCTCAGCAAAATGGCGTAGTTGAAAGGAAGAATCGAACACTGGTGGAAGCTACGAGGACAATGTTAGCGTATTCTGAGTTGCCAATGTTTCTGTGGGCTGAAGCCGTAGCCACTGCGTGTTTCACACAAAACCGCACGATTGTCATCAAAAGACATAAAAGGACAGCGTATGAACTTATTAATCGTCGAAAACCGAATATTAAATTTTTTCACACTTTTGGTTGCAGGTGTTATATTCTCAATGATCGAGACAATCTTGGTAAATTTGACAAGAAGGCTGACGAAGGTTATTTTAATTGGTTATTCGTTAACGTCTAAAGCCTATCGGATCTACAATAGACGAACCAAGACGATCATGGAGAGCATTAATGTGTCATTCGACGAATCATCAACGTTGACTTCTGAACACAACAGTTCAGAACTCAAGCTTAAGCAGAAGGTTTCTATTCAAGACGGAATAGAACCCGAATTCAAACAGACTAAGTTTTCTAATTCAAATAAAATTACAGCTGAATTAGACTTATTATTTTTTGATGTTTTTTTGGATATCTGTGCAGATTTTGAAAAATCAAGTATATCCACATCAACTTCAGAGGTTCCAATTATAATAGCAGATATTTCAGGGCCTTCTGAAAATGTCATATTATCAACCACATCAGGTACATCTACACATATACATTCTGAAGGTACTAATGTTGATTCTGTGAATGCAGATCCAAATTCTGCAACAGAAGTTCCGAGTGATTCTTCTATTGCTCCAGAAATTTTTACTTCAGAAGAGGTTGTACAAGATGTCCCGAGCACATCTGGGGTTGATCAAGACTTACCTGCAGTATATGATGAATATGAGGAAGATAATACTCAAGCTGACATTCATCCGATTCCAAGTACCATGAAATGGACACGAGCTCACCCACTTCATAATATTATTGGTGATGCACAGTCCGGTGTACAAATGCGTGCAAGAACGGCTAATTTTTGTCTATATTCAAGTTTTTTAAGTTCTCTCGAGCCGAAGAAAGCTTCAGAAGCCTTGCGCGATCCAGATTGGATTCTGGAAATGCAAGATGAACTTCTGTAATTTGAGAGGAACAAAGTTTGGCGACTTATACCACTTCCAGAAGGAAAATCTGTTATTGGAACAAAGTGGGTTTTCAGAAATAAGAGAGATGAATCTGGAGTTGTAGTTCGAAACAAAGCTCGTCTTGTTGCAAAGGGTTATTGTCAACAGGAAGGGATTGATTATGAAGAAACGTTTGCTCCTGTGGCACGACTGGAAGCTATACGAATCTTCTTATCTTATGCAGCGCATAAAAATTTTACGGTCTTCCAAATGGACGTAAAATCAGCATTCTTAAATGGGATATTGCATGAAGAAGTATATGTTGCTCAACCAGAAGGATTCATTGATCCGAAGAACCCTGATTATGTCTATGTCTTAGACAAAGCTTTGTATGGACTCAAACAGGCACCAAGAGCTTGGTATGAAACTCTAACTCAATTCTTACTTGCTTCCGGATTCAAGAAAGGTACGATTGATACTACTCTCTTTCTGAAAAAGCAAGGTTATGATATGATTCTAATCCAGATTTATGTAGATGACATAATTTTCGGTTCTACAAATCCAAAGTTTTGTAAAAACTTTTCAAGAATCATGGAATCTCGTTTTGAAATGTCAATGATGGGCGAACTGAATTTTTTCCTTGGTCTTCAAGTGAAACAGTTACCCGAAGGCATATTCATTAATCAGTCAAAATATATTCGAGATATTTTAAAGAAATTTAACATGAGTGACAGTTCAGTGATGAAAACACCAATGGCAACGGGCACACTTTTAGATGCAGATCTTTCTGGCAAATCAGTAGATCAAAAAGTGTACCGTAGCATGATTGGTTCACTGTTGTACTTCACTGCGAGTAGACCGGATATTATGTTTGCTACATATTTCTGTGCTAGATATCAGGCCAACCCGAAGGAATCACACTTGGTTGCTGTTAAACGGATTCTTAGGTATCTTAAAGGTACTACTGAGTTAGGTCTCTGGTATCCTAAGGGTTCGTCTTTTGATTTAACTGCCTATACTGATGTTGATCATGCAGGATGTAAACTGGATAGAAAGAGCACATCTGGTTCATGTCAGTTTTTAGGTGATAAGTTGGTTAGCTGGACGTCTAAGAAACAAAATTGTGTTTCTACATCCACCGCTGAGGCTGAATACGTAGTTGCCGCAAGCTGCTGTTCACAAGTCCTCTGGATGAAAACACAGTTAAAAGATTCCGGATATACTTACCAACGAGTCCCTATCTACTGCGATTCTAAGAGTGCGATTGCGATAACTGGTAATCCAATGCAGCATTCCAAGACGAAACACATCGACGTGCGTTATCATTTTATAAAGGATCATGTCGAGAAGGGCGATATCGAGATGCACTTCGTGACTACAGATTACCAGTTGGCTGACCTTTTCACCAAGCCGTTGGTTGAAAAGAGGTTTAACTTTTTAGTTAGCAAACTTGGTATGTTAAACGCCACTTCATGATTCTAGGGGGAGTTTTCTAACCTTGTGCTTTATTTGAATATATTTTGGTCATTTCATCATTTGTTGACTGACTAAAGCGGAATCATTTGTATAATGATTACCAAAATCTTTTTCTTGCAGGATATTTTATGTGACAATGGCTTCTAAGTACGTCAGCTTAGAACCCGTAATTCAACGAAGAATGGCTTTTGGACAATTCCGTTCAAAACCCGTATTCAAATGTTTTCTTCTGAAGGATGCTTTCATGATTATATCTTTTCAAGAAGTTTTTCGTTTGAAAGGAAGTTTAGATATTATATTGCTATATCTTTTATATTAATATTTCTAAAAAGATTGATGTTTTACAGATATCAAGGGGGAGGATATCTATTCAAGGATACTTTAATTGCTATATTCATTCCAGGGGGAGTTAAGGATTCTGATCTATAGGTATATCATTCTAATCCTTATACTTTAACACTTGTGAAAGAAGAACAACTTTTACTTGTGAAAAATGGTTTTTAAAATGTTCAAACCACTTCACAATCTTAAAATGTTTTTCTGATTTGAGAAGTGTGAATTTTAAATGATTTTTGGATATTTGTGGATTTTATTGTTTATCTGGCCGTGTGTTCTTTAAAGAATAATACTTGTGTATTTTCTTTTCTATATACTTTGTCAAGTATTCATACACACACTGGTTCAGTATTTTCAAAATTGATTATGTTATTATCATGTATCAAATGATATATCTTTCTATGGTAATACTCCCGTTTGGTATTCACAGTTGTTTGAATCAAACGTCATTTCATTTTTAATGTGCTTTCATTGATAATATGTTTATACATTGTTCATATAAACAACATACGTCTTTGAATTTCCAAATATTTTTTTTCTTCATGATAATTTGATCTGATCTTAATTATTGTCAGATTCTCAAAACATTTCTATTCTTTTCATTCATATAAAGTTTTGAGATATCTTAAATGTTCAAAATGCTCAAATTTCATTTCTGATTTTTGAATGAGCATACATACACTGACATATGATTTCTTGTGCTTTACAGCTCAAGAAAATCATTGAACATCATGTACTTTTAGGAACATGGGATTCAGTGTGATTGCTTAATAGATCTTCCATGGATTCACGATAACCAGTGTTTCCTACCCCGGAAGATATCCTTTGAGTGATTAAGGGGAGAGGAGTCTAAAAGAATTGAGTGTGGGATTGAGCTGAGGTATAATGGAAATGAGAGATTGGTTAGATGTGAGCTTAAATGATTAAAAGAAGGAGGGTGAGAGAACAGAGTTAAAAGAATATTAGAACTCTGCACCAAACATCTTTCTGAGTCGGGCAGCCACATTACTGATTGGTTCACATTTCTTTGGTGACCATCATTGAAATAGGCAAATAGCCCATGCCATCTCTTGCATACAACTCCACAAGCTACTCACTCTTTTCTTAAAAAGAGAATGTTTCATATTTTCTAGGGAAGCAGCACATAATCTATCGGATCTTCACTTGGAAGATACTGATATTGAAAAAGAAGGAAAGTTGCCCCACCTTCGACCCTTTCTCATGCACGTTGAGTCCATGTACAATCATTGTTGTCTCAGTGATTTACATACTTTGAGCCTTATGAAACACAATCATTTGTGCTAATTCTTTCAAACACAAGCACGAGCACACAGAGAATTTGTTTTTCTGTCAGAACATTCATAGAATTACCTTGTGTTCTTCAATGATTGAATGGAAGTCCTGGGGAGTCAACATCAAACAAGCTCCTTAAATTGTACATTTGTTGTACACAGTAACTTCGTGTTACTGACAGGCATTTCTAACTATTTCATATGTTGATTCAGGGTTACAACTCTTATTTCGTTTGAATTTGAAAAGATTCAGATGAATACATTCATGGTTCAACGGCTCTTTCAGATCAGACGACAGATTCTATCACATCATGTATTGGGGAGATTAATAATTTTCCTATATGGGGGAGATTGCCTTTTATAAAAAGATGGAGATGAAAGTTCATGAAGATTGTGCTTATCAGATGGTGGGAAGTTATTTCAATAACAGATCTGACCTTGAAGTGTTTTAATGATTTTGATTCTTACAAATCATTGAAAAGGGGGAGAATAATCAAAGTTCAAGATCAAATTGAAGGTTTAAAGATTTCAGAGGTGATAAAGTTTTCAGATGATTAAAGTCAAAGGTTAAAGAAAGCTTGTCAAAGAGAAAGTGAAAGAAAGTCAGAGTTTGAAAGAAAGGTTGTCTAGTCAGAGTTTAGTCAAAAGCTAATTCAAAGGAAGAGACAAGTTTGAAGAATTGTCAAAGATCATACAAAGTGTAAAAAGACTTAAAGATATCAAAGTTATGAAAGAGCAAAAGCTGAAAGTTGAAGATAATTCTGAAGATATGAAGACCTAAAGATTATTGCCAAAAAAAAATTTAATCTTGAATCCAAAGGGGGAGATTGTTAGACTGAAATTGTATTCAAGATTAAATGAGGGTCATTGTTGTAATTAGTGTTTGTGTGTGAGTTGTAAATGAGCTTAGAAGGTTTGACCTTGCTTGGTCATGTTGACCTATATATAAGCAAGTCTTTGTGTTGTTTCTAGGTAGGCGTGTAAGTAAGTGTGTGAAAGTGAAGGTGTAATCTTGGTGGTAATTGAGAGAGAGTAAGAACACATAGTTTCACACATTGAGTACACACACAAACACTCTGTATTGAATCATATGGCTTGATGTAATCTTTGTGATTAATAAACAAAAGTGTTTTGTGTAAATTTGTATGTGTTTATGCTAGTAATTCTTGGGCCACATACAATAATATACGTTTTTCCCAAACCAAAACACAAAAAATGTATTATCACCAAATAATCTCTACTTATGAAATAAATCATCAAGAGAACCCACACTTATGACTTATTTAACAAAATATTCAAATATCCCAATATATGCATTTTCAAGATATATTAACCCAAAAAGACCAAGTATGTAAACTTCAACAAATACACAATACATTTGATAAATAGTAAGGAAAACATTTCAATACAACAAAATACACATTTTGGCATTTACATAGTTTTCACAAAGCAAATTAAACTCACCTTGCTAGGTTAGGTTGAACCTATGTAACACCCCGCCTACCTCGACAACAATATTGTCCGCTTTGCCCCTGGATTTAACCAACGTGTAGCGCACGGATTTGTTTCTGGCGACCTGGTGATAAAACTTCCCAGGGGGTCACCCATCCTGGGACTACTCCCACCCAAGCACGTTTAACCTCAGAGTTCCCAGAACCTGACGTGCTTGTGGCCCCAAAACGCGTTATTGTTAGGAAGGCCAAGATATTACTTATAACACCCAGCATCACTCCTGTCCACGGCTGATATGGGATATGCTTAAGGTGTTACAAACACCCCCCCTTGGGACTCATCGTCCTCGATGAGGTTTGCCCCATATCCCGAACGGCACAGGAGTGGCTCTGATACCATCTGTAACACCCCGCCTACCTCGACAACAATATTGTTCGCTTTGCCCCTGGATTTAACCAACGTGTAGCGCACGGATTTGTTTCTGGCGACCTGGTGAGAAACTTCCCAGGGGGTCACCCATCCTGGGACTACTCCCACCCAAGCACGCTTAACCTCAGAGTTCCCAGAACCTGACGTGCTTGTGGCCCCAAAACGCGTTGTTGTTAGAAAGGCCAAGATATTACTTATAACACCCAGCATCACTCCTGTCCACGGCCGATATGGGATATGCCTAAGGTGTTACAACCTAGGTTCCAAATCCAGCTCTAGCTTCCAAAATGTGAGGGCTTGAGATCCCCAAGCAAATCCTTTCGAGAGAACTTCAAAACTACCAAGCAAGCTAGAAGACACCAAATATTAACGCAAACTCTAAAATCTACAAAGATCCTCCAAATATTTCATCTCCCAAGTGCCAACAACTTCTCTTTCCAAAATGTGACCACTTTACATAAAACCCTCCCAAAATGAACAAAATCACATATACCTAAATCATGAGATTCAAACCCCAAAATAACATTTTTATCTTTAAAACACTCTTTTATAACACATTCTTGAATATTCAACATTTACTAGCAAAAATGGTTAAAACCCCCAAAACTCCCAAAATTCCCTAAATCGGTCAAAATCCATAGAAGTGTAAAATACATCAAAAGAGATGTTATAGGAGACTAAAATGAAGGATTTTGACAAGAATAAAGGTTTAGAAAGGTTAAATGAAATTATAAATGGGTTTTTAAGAAACCTCCAAAACCTAGTCAACAATGGTGGAAAGGTTGGTGAGGAAGATGAAGAAGACGAAGATGATCTAGAGCTCTATCACACAAGACTTGAATCTCTAGCTCCAAGACTCTTTAATCCTCATGAAGAAAATCGATTGGTAGAGGTAGAAACTCAAGAACTAAATGAGAGGGAGGAGAAGTGAGTAGGTGTAGCAAAAATGAAGAGAAAATGGATAAAATCCCGTTTTCTTTTAAAAGGAAACAATAGCTGAAAATTCTACCCATCCTTCCCGGGCGTGAAACTTCACCAAAGAAAAAAATTACTTGATTTGCACCCCAAAACATTATACCAATACAAATTTCATACCAAGAGTTACTCTAAGTTGGAAATATAAATGTGGAGTACGAAATAAACATACCGAAAATCCAGATGCTACACTAATACAAGCACAATTCATGGGTGGGCTTGAGATTAAAAGTGATCAAAGGTTCAAATCCACTTCTCACGTTAACTCAACTTCTCACACGATCCTTCGCCTATATATATATATATATATATATATATATATATATATATATATATATATATATATATAGGGATGAGATCGAGAGAGAACCCTAAAAAAATAAAGAACTGAATAACTCATCCAAACCGTTAGATTGAGATGATCAAGCGGATGAGATTTCCTCCTACTTTTAGGAAAAAAAATTCCTCCTAATTTTTTAAATAAAAAATCAGCAAAAACAACAAAAATTGGAGTGAAATGAATTAACAAAAAAATATCATTTTATTATCTTTAATTTGACATCCATTTTGAAATAATTTTTCATCCGTTTTTTCCTGTTCTCCGGTTCTTTTATTTTTCATAGTTCTCCATAGATCTTTTTCATATATATATATATATATATATATATATATATATATATATATATATATTCCCCTTCTTTTGTTAACTAAACAATTAGTATTAACCTTGTTACCATGTTAACCAATCTCATCCATCCTATGATGAACGTTTTAGATTTAATGTGATTTAATGGATAAAATTAGATGAAACGAGGGTCCATCAGTATATTCATAGGTGAACAAGTGTAATTATGTAAAATGATATATTACGTGATATCAGGAAACTGATATGAAACTCTTATATCTCACTAAATCAATATGGTATGTTACTGAATCCGTTAATGTAAGTGATGAAAGGTTGTTGACTTATATCATTGTTTATTTCATTAAAGAAGATGGAAAGAAAGGTTGTTGACTTAAATCATATATGAATAGATTGTACCTATGTGTTCCATTGTATTCACTTATGAACAGATTGTACATAGTAACCTTGTGCACACATGAACATAGTGTAATTGTTCACACATAAACATAGAGTCTTTGTTTCGTAGATGAACACATAATACATCTACATCATGAATTAATGAACTTGATGAATATTAATGAATTTGGTGTTTGTTCATGAATGAACCAACAAAAAAATTGTCAACCCTATAATTAAGGAAATGATTGTCAACCAAATAACGATCAACCTAATCATTAAGAAAAACCAATCAAACCAATAACCTCCATAATTATCAACCCTATAATTAAGGAAATGATTTATGTAACCGATTTATAAATAATAAATAAAAAACTTAAAAGTACAATAATACCCTTGTTAAATTTTAAAGTTTGTAATGCAAACAACTTCCATAATGAGATTTGATCGGTCAATGAGGGTTTGCGAAGTTAACACTAATTTTTGGGTTAACAAACGATTGGCCCTCTCTCTCTCTCTCTCTATATATATATATATATATATATATATATATATATATATATATATAGGGGGCCATTCAAGGGAGAACTCGGTTGTTTGTGATAACCGTGAGATCCAATTTCAGCCACATATTAAGAAACAAATTAGGAAGTTATTAATTTTGGTAATTTTATTTGAAATTTGAATTTTAAGGCATTTTAGGTATTTTAAAAATATTATCTCTCCTCTCTCCTCTCTCCTATCTCATCTCTTTGGCCTCTAACCTCCCTCCGACCACCTGTGATACCACCGACCTCCTGTAATACCACCAGCCTCCTGTGATACCAAGATGCACCGTGATGCCAATCCATCCTTATTATACTCTTGTTGTATTAGCCTTCATGTGGTACCATGCACTGTTGTTAGGTCTGATTATATAGTAATCATTGTATTTATAGGGCTTGGTCAAATATTGTGTTTAGTGTCCTATTCTGTGTTGTATTGACCAAGGGTATTTAAGTCCTTTTGGTCTTGTTCCTTTGTAAGAAACACACGTACATTAATCTGATATCTTACTTTGCGCTCTATTGTCTCTCTCTCTCTCTACTTTCTCTCTCTAAAAATTTAGAGATTCTTGGACTCTCAATTGGTATCAGAGCCAACTGAATCTTGAGAGGATTGAAAGATTGCTTTTACTAATCCGAATTTGTGATTGAAATTGAAAATTTGATCGATTTTCTTGAATTTTTCAAGAAAATCTCGTTTTCTTATTTCTCATAAAATTTGGACATGTTTGTGACCTAATTTGGTTGTTTTTGGTCTCATTAGATTCGTTTTTAATAATTGATCACATTTGTTTCAGGGTGTTTTTCAAGAAAAACTGTGTTAGATCATCAATTTTGAGTTTTAAAAGTTTTCTGGAAAAACGAGTTTGGTTACTGTTGTATCGTCGAAATCTCGTTTTTATGGTTTTTAATCGAAATTTTTGGTTGATTTGAGTTGAAAAAGTGTTTTCGATCTTATTTATAAAAGGAAATTTCATCAAATTCGGTGTTGAAATCGATTTTTTAGAAGTTTTTGTGTTTTGTCTTCGGTTTGCGCAAGATCTAAACTTTGCGCATCATTCATATAGCTTTGCGCTTCATTCATCATTGTTTGCGCGTGTTCTACTAATCTTGATATTGTTGTTTCAGGTTTGCGCTTCCACCTTCACCCGCAAAGTCTACTTTGCGTTTCCCTATACAAACGCAAAGTGTCATCTTGCGTTTCTATAAGCAAACACAAACCTCTAGTTTGCGGTTCAGTTCAGTTCGCGGTTCTATCTTGAATCGCAAACCTCATCTTGCGTGTCCTCTGTGATCCGAAAACCTCATCTTGCGTGTCCTCAGTTTGTATTTCTCTCTACAAACGCAAAGTGAAGTTTGCGTTTCCCTCTACAAACGCAAAGTGAAGTTTGCGCTCCCTCCAACACCCGCAAAGCTCTAGTTTGCGTTTCTGCCTACATACGCAAAGCCTTCTTTGCGCGTTAGTCTTCATCCGCAAATCTTCTCTTTAGTGTGTCATCTTTATTTTTTTTATTAAAAACTTTGTGTCATAACAGGTGTTTTTCAAATTTTCAATTTTTAATATTTTTCGAATTTTTTTTCAATTCAATCTGATTTTTGATTTTCTGGTACTTCAGCAATGGATTCTGCCAAATTTGCTTTCCAAGCTAGGTTCTACTCAAATGATCTGATGATGCAATTGGGAACAGATACTCATCCACCTGTCTTAATCAATGAAGATGAATTTACACAGTGGCAAGATAGGTTTATAAATTTCATCGAACGTCAGGCAAATGGAGAAAATATGATGAAGTCATTCACTGAAGGACCATTCATCAGACTGAAAAATGACATTCCTTTGACTGATGATGAAATCAAACGTGAAAAAGCCGATAGAGAAGCAAAGTCCAATTTGATGCTAGCTCTGCCTAACTCAATCTACAATCGAATTGATTGTTTCAAACATAATCCTAACATGATGTGGACTCAATTAGAAAAGATCATGATTGGATCATCAGTTGCTACTCAAATACGTCAGACACGCTTCATGAATAACTTTGAGGAATTTAATGCAAAGGACAATGAATCTCTGAAGGTGACTTTTGACCGGTTTTGCACTGTGATTAATGATCTCAGAAAGATTAAAGTGGAAAAGACTGCTCTTGAGACAAATCTGAAATTCCTTAATGCTCTTCAGTCTTAGTGGAATAAATCATGCCACAGATTAAGGAATGATGTCAGAATCTCAACAATGCAGATCCAGGAATTATATGAGATTCTGCTAACTGATGAGAGTTTGGTGTTAGAGAAGAAGGTCAAATTAGAGAAAAAGAAGAAATCAGTAGATCCGGTTGCTCTTCTCACGAAGCAAATATCTGAACAATCATTGTCTGAAAATGCTTACACCGGATCAACTGAAGATGATGGCGAGGCTTTACAGAAAGCAATGATCCTTCTTTCTCAGCACTATCAGAAGAAGTTCCAACCGAGATCGGGTTCCAACTCTTCACGCTTCACTTCTGCTTCTACAGTCAAAGTGCCCGAGCCTAAGCCTGCAACTTGTTATAACTGTGGAAAGCTGGGCCACTACTCAAAGGAGTGTCGTGCAAAGAAAGTTAAGGACTCAGCTTACTACCGCAAGAAATTGGAACTGGCTGAAAAGAGAGAGAACGGAACTGCTTTGCTGGACGAGGAAGAATTCTGGCTGGATTATTCCGATGATGAAGCATCAAACGTCGAGATCGCTCATATGTGCTTAATCGGAGATGATCAGTCAGATGATTCTGATTCTAATCCTGATGAGGTATACTCTGAATTTGATTTTAATTTCATTACCTCTCAGTTTGATATCATAATTAATGCTTTGTCTGATTTACGTTCAAAACTCTTATCTAAAAAGAATCTAAATTCTGAAAAGTCAGATTTGATTGACAAACTGAAAATTTCTTTGAAAGATGAAAAATCCATTTTAGAAAATACTAAAGACAGCTTTCAAAAGAAATTGGATGGTTTGGAAAATTCAAATAAGACTTATCTTGAATCTTTGACGGCTATGACTAATTTAAAAGATGAATTTTCAGAAAAAATAAAAAAGTTAGAAGAAAAGCTTTATCGTAGGAACCAATCTGAACAAACAATTTTTATGAACAAGCCGAGGAGTGAAGAAGCTTTAAAACAAAAGTGGGGACTTGGTTTTGACAATACTCATTGTTTAAACAAAGTGATAAACGAAGTTCCTACTTTATATAAATATGATTATCTGACACTTGCACATTATGCTCCTCAGTTCAAATTTCATTGGACTAGTGAAAAGGAAGTGTTAGATCTTGAAAATGAGAAAAGAATAAATAACAAGAAAAATGAAATTCCTTTTGTTTATACAAGTGAAAATGCAAAATATTTTCCTGAAAAATCAAGAAGAGGAAAAAAGAATTTTAAATGATATATCTCCTATCAAATCTTCAGTGTCTGATGATTTTATTCCTTCTTATGCTCCTGATTCTGATAAAGGAAATATTTCTCCAATCATTTATGATTCAAAGAAATATACTCCTCCGTTAGTATTAGAAGGAAAAATCATAGATCTTGAAGATCAGATAGAAGATCAAAATATTTTGAAGAAAATTGAATCTGATATTTTTCTTTCTTTCATGACGTCAAGTCTTGAAGAAAAATTATTTTCTCAAAAATCGGATTCTATTTCTAGCCTTTCTTCTGTTTCTAAGGAAAACCAAAAGGAAATTTCTAATTTTAAAATCTTTTCTCAAAATAATTCAGACTCCGAGACAAATTCAGAATTATTAGTTGATCAGATTAGTTGCTTAGATAAATTTATTTCTTCTGATTTAAATATTTCGTCTAAAATTCTTGATGATTCTTTTACGCTCAATGATCAATATTATAAACCTAAGCGTAAAAGAAGACGGTCAAAGAAGTCGAAGAAACAAGATAAAGTTATTTCTGACTGTTCTAATTCTTCTGATATAATTCTTACAGATAGGGCTTTGAGTGCTCGATCAAAGAAGCAGATCTGGAAAGCGAAGATGAAATCTACTGATTCTATGTTTGATGGAGATCGATATGTAGACAAATTTTATAATAGTGATTCATTTGTTGTTTGTAATAAAGTTTCAAAATACTCTATAAAGCAAATGTTTCAAATTTCCAAAAATGTCTCATCTTCGTCTTCTGATTCTAGTTCAGATGATCATGCTTTATCTTCTGATAGTTGTGATTATTTCTCTGATCATATTCCTCGTGCTTTAAATGTCAATTCTGCTTATTCTTTCCCCATAAGAACTGCAACTAACTTTCATGGGCCCAAATTCAAGTGGGTACCCAAATCTTTATCTGATTCAAAGTTGCAGGCATCACATGTTAAGGGGGAGTAATAGAATGTTGACTTCTGAGTACTTCAGCTCAGGACCCGTACTTCATCGACTACGACTTCTAAACAATTCAGTTTAGAACTCGTTCTTCAATGATTAAGCTTCTGACTTAATGAGATACTGTGAGTACATCAATTTTAATTCCGCTGCATTTATCTCTGATAATGATGGTATTCCAGTTTTTTTCTAAATGTTTCAAGAATCTGAGCTTGTTTATCTATCTCATGAATTTGTATAACCCAAAATTTTCTTTTAATATGAGACACAAATTTATTTTCTTCAATGTAAAAGTTGAAATAGTTGAATTTTATTTTGTTCCAACTAAATATTTATTAAAAGTTTAAATCTTTACAAATTTTAGTCTATAAAGTAAAGTTTTACATTTTTTTCTTTCTTTTGAATAAAATATGTGTCTAGGATAAATTTTCAAGTTCTTTTGTTTATATTAAAGTTTTTATATGGTCAAATTTCAAGTCTTACAAAAGTCGAAAAGTCAGCAACATGTTTGAAACTTTTATTACTGCTTTAAAGTTGTGTGATTCGGAATTTTTATAGTTTACTTTGCTTAGACTACCTAAATAATCAGAATTATAGATCGGAATGAAAATATGGGCTAAGCAATTAGATGTTGACATGAGTGATTGAGATGAATTCTAATTTCTTAAAATACAGAAATCTCTAAGTTTAAAAGTTTGTACCTGTGACCTTTCTGGTTTGGGAAAGTAAGTTTCGTGGGATGCTTGTCATCTGGTCCCCTAAGGTCAATTGATTTGAGAGTGATCGAACCCAAATCCTTCTATAGAATCAGATCGAAAGTCATGTTCTACTGGTATGAATGGGTTTAGGATATGTCGATGTAGCCTTTCTGATCTGGGAGAGTAAGTTCCAAGGGGTGCTTGACACCTAGTCCCCTAAGGCCAACTGGTCTGGGAGCGGCTGACCCAAATCCTGCAATAGGGTCAGATAGAAAGTTACGTTTACGGCATGTTCTTTACTTAATAAACTTTTTGATCAAAAGATGCCAAAGTGCACGCGCTTAAAAAGATGCCAAAGTGCACGCGCTTAAAAAGATGCCAAAGAGCACACTCATGTTAAGATGCCAATGTGCACAATGCTAAAAGATGCCAATGAGCACACATCTCATGATACTTGGTGATATGTTTGAGTTGCGATAAATCTGTAAATTTATGAATATCTTAATTCTTGATGGCTTAGTGTAAGTACATGCAAAGTTCTCTATAATATTTTTAGAATTGCATTTTCTTGAAGCTAATCAAAGATTCGCATGTGAGCACACTGAATAGATTGTTGGAAGTTTTTGAAACTGAACATGTCTTAACTTGATATGCAATGAAACTTGTTCTTTTATCCTACAACATATGTTTGATTTCAAATGATTGATAAATTTGTAATATTTTACTCTGTAGAATTTTATTTGTTTAGTGTTTAAAATTTTATATGTTTAGTTGTTTCAAAATTTACATTCAGTATATTTTTCTTTCTACCTTAATTTTTGATCATTGTGTTCTCATAAATATATTTTAATGGGTTTATGCATTATTCAAGGGGGAGTGAACAAAGAGAATATATTTCAAAAATTATATCTGTTTTTGAGGGGGAGTATCTGATTTTCTTTACATGAATGTTAACTCGAATTGTCATATCTAGTGCATTTGTGTAGGGGGAGTCAATGAGCTTCAAAAGGTAAAATTTTGTCTAAGTCAGATTTGCGCTTACAGCATAACACGCAAACTTCGGTTTGCGCGTTCTTAAGCATACGCAAACCTTGCTTTGCGTCTCCTTCATGAAACGCAAACCTTGTTTTGCGCTCCCTTCATGAAACGCAAACCTTGGTTTGCGCCTCCAACATGAAGCACAATCCTCCCTGTTTTCTCTGTTTCTGTGTTTTTGCAGATCTTATGATGTCTCGTCTCCAACATTTGCATGACCAAGTTGATCAAGATCATCAAGGTCATAAGGGGGAGAAGTCAAGGAGAAGTTAAAGAGACAAAGAGCTCAAATGATTATCTGCTAATCAAGATTCGCTCAAAGATTCTATTTTCTCAGCTACATCAAATTCTTTTGTTGTTCCTGCTCCGAACACCACAGTTCATTCAAGATCATTCAAAAGAGGTGTATCGTCTTGAGCTTAAGCAGCAAAGAAAATTTCAATCTGAAAGATGCTGAGATGAATTTTTTTTCTTAAAAGTCAGAAAGCTTCACAAAGTCGCTTTTATGGTCCGTGCTGATAGAGAAGATGAATCTTTGAAGACCAAAGCGCCAATGATTACTAAGGGGGATATTGTTAGGTCTGATTATATAGTAATCATTGTATTTATAGGGCTTGGTCAAATACTGTGTTTAGTGTCCTATTCTGTGTTGTATTGACCAAGGGTATTTAAGTCCTTTTGGTCTTGTTCCTTTGTAAGAAACACACGCACATTAATCTGATATCTTACTTTGCGCTCTATTATCTCTCTCTCTACTTTCTCTCTCTAAAGATTTAGAGATTCTTGGACTCTCAACTGTGATACCAATACCCATTCGAACATCCACAAGGGTGATACCGCTGTGATACCACTCCAACGCCTCTACCAAATAAAGCAATAAAAATAAAGATGATGCACATTGTGATACCTTTTATAAAACAACAAAATAAAGACAAACTCATTAATTTTAAACAACAAACATAAAGATGATGCCCACTGTGATACACTTTGTAAACAACGATGATACATATTGTGATACCCATTAATCCTATGTGATACCTTTATAAAACAACAAAATAAAGACAAACTCATTAATTTTAAACAACAAGCATAAAGATGATGCACACTGTGATACACTTTGTAAACAATGATGATACATATTGTGATACCCATTAATCCTAAACTTTAAGACATAAACTCATTGTGATACACACTGTGATACATACCCATTCTAATAGCAACACGGGTGATACCGCTGTGATATCACTCCAACGCCTCTACGACCGGTGTTGTGGATGGAGTTCGATCGACAAGGAGGATAAAAAATTAACAATATTTGAGTTTTGGTGATTCGTCGACGTCTCCAGCGAGGAACGGATTTCGGTGCATTGTCGAGATATGTTTTGTACAACATCGTCAAGATCTAGGCGGTGGTCGGGGGAGGGGGACGGGAAGGGGCGTCGGTGGTGGCAGACCTATTGACGAGGATGTTGCGGCGACCAAAACACTCCCGACGAGGATGAAGGTGTAGCGGCGTTGAAGGAGAAGGAAAGGCACCAGAGTTGTGGTAGGAGGAATGTGTAGTGGCGGTCATGAGAAAGTGATTATAATTTTTTTTAGGGTTAACAGAATAGGGTCATGTGATATATAGAGAGAGACGTGTCTGTGTATTTATGTGAGTGTATTTGAGAGAGAGAGAGAGAGAGAGAGAGAGAATGCAAAATTAAAATAAATTAAAAAATCAACACCAATTACTAATTTACCCTTTAAGTTTATTTTAAGAAATAACATTAATTGTTTTAAATGATTAGCTCACATTGGATCTCACGGTTATCACAAACTACTGAGTTCTCATTTGATTATGCTCCTATATATATATATATATATATATATATATATATGCACACACACACAAACACCCTTACATATATACATATATATATACATATACACCTACACATATACACACACTTACATATATACATACACACCCTTTATATATATATACACACACACACACACATCGCCGAACATCACCCCCTCTTCCATCCACCACCATCTCCCTCTAGCATGCCACACGTCCACTAACCACCTCTCTCTATGGTGACCACCATGTCCACCAACCATCTCTTTCTCCAGTGACTACCACATCCACCAACCACCTCTTTCTCTAGTGAACACCATGTCCATCACCTACAACCACCTATCGCCAAAAAAACACTTCATCTGCCATTTTTCGATTGCTTCTTTTCAAGATTTTTTTGGTGAGAGAAATATGTGTGAGATCCCACATCGGTTGGGGAGGGAAACAAAAGGTTGTCTTATAAGGACTGGATACCTCCTCTATCAGACGTGGTTTAAAATGTCCGGATCTGGACAAAACAGAGAATATATGGTACGACTGGCTGGGGATGTTACAAATGGTATCAGAGTCGAGAATCAGATTGGTGTCCTAACAATGACACTACGATCCCAAAGGGGTAGATTGTGAGCTCCCACATCGGGTTGGGAGGGGAACAAAGGTTTCCATATAAGGGATTGGATACCTCCTCTATCAGACGTGTTTCAAAATCGTGAGTCCAGGTATGGACAAATTGGACAATGTCATGTACAATTGCATGGGGATGTTACAATATGTGAGTTTATAGCCATTTAAAGGTGGTGGTGGTGGTGGTGGTGGTGGTGGTGGTGGTGGTGTGTGTGTGTGTGTGTGTGTGTGTTTAACAATGTGTATGTGTGTGTAACGATTGATGTGTGTGGGTGGGTTTTAAAAAAAGTTGCAGGCGGGTGGTTGTGTGTAGAGATGGGTCGTGGATGGTGATGGAGAATGGTTAGGGACGAAGGCGATGGTGGAGGTTAGGGGACGAAGGCGATGGAGACGAAGGTGTAAATATATGTGTAGTTGTGTGTGTGGGTGTGTATATATGTAGCTGTTTGTGTGTATGCACACACACTATATATAATATATAATATATATAATATAATATATATATATATGGTGTTGGTTCAAACGAGAAAACCCCTATTTTGCGAAACTGCGAGAACAGTTGTGGGCTCCAAGTTATTTAACCCATATTTTAAATTATAATAAATAAAAATAAATCATTGAGGGTAGTAATGTAATTATCTATTTTTCATATTTTTTATGTTTTCTAATTAATGGTAATTACCCCTTTAGTTTTTATCAGAGATTTATCTTTTAAACATATTTATCTTTCAAACGTGATACACATAATTCTAATAACTCACTTTGTCATTAGAATTGTAATAACAATGTGATAACAAATGTAATACCACTGTCAATTGGGATAACATTGTGATAATATGTGCTAGTTATGTGATAGTATGTTACAATTTGTTATATGCACACAATTTGTGATCCATCGGAATTATAAGCAAATTTTGTACTAAACAAGCAATCCTTACAATTACATCTCACCAGGTAAATGAAGTACCACAGATTGCTATCGTAATTGATACCGTTGAAGAACATGCAATAATATGTCATAATCATGTGATAAGCAAACATTGTGATGAAAATATGACATTGTATTTTGTTAAACGTACAAAATTTGTTAATCAATCATTGTTTCTTACTCGAACAAGCAGTGTTAATTGAATACATAGGAACAAATTAACAAATTGTATTAATCGATTACACATGAAGAACATATTTTAGTCGAACACCTCCTGAAGAACTTGTGTTATTCTAACACAGGAACAAAGAACTAGGAAGAACCTAGAAGAACTTGTGTGTTAGTCGGACACATAGGGTATCGACTTCAATTTTGTGATTTGTGTCATGTTCGATTACTAGTCTGCTCTAGCGACTGTGATACACATATTGTGATACATGTGTGATAAACTTATCAACTTTGCCCAAAATCATGTGATAATAACACTGTTATAGATGTGTAATTGTCTCATAATCACATTGTGATTGTGTTTCATAGATGGCTGGGAATAATGACTTCTCGTATTTTCTAAATCGTGTGATCATCACAATGTGGTAAATGTGCATTCGGGTCATAATCACATTGTGAAACAATTGTGATACACTATAAAAAATAATCAGTTCTCGTTTTTGCCCTAGTCGTGTGCTAATAGAATTGTGATAATCGTGTGATAGGATGTCAAACTACCAGAAGAAGTATATATATATGTTAAACATGTGATAGATATGTGATAAGTAAAATATACCTCTTATAGATCATTGCTGATGATACACGATAAAGAAGAATCACCTCTCGATTTTGCCCTTGTAGTGTGCGAATTGATATGTGATAGTCGTGTGATTTGGATGTCAAACCACCGTCTATTACTAACTGGAAGTCAATATATGATGAATATGTGAAAAACTTGTGATAAATAACACATACCTGTTAGAAATCACTTGCTTCTCTTCTTCCTCGACAACATGATCTTGCCCTAAATTGATCGAACTCCTTGTGATATAATGTCTTCGATTTTCTCCTTCAACACCCTATCATTCGTTGTGAGAACAACTGTTCCCATGCTTATCGTTTCCCCGTTAATCAGAAAAAACATGATCATGTTATTTAAATTTTAGCCATTCAATTTCCAATTTTACCCTTCCATGCCTTTAATATAATTGAAAACTATTTAATATTAATTTAAATATAAAAAAAAAACCCTTAAATCCTCTTTAATTGTGACTTAAACCACAATGCTTGGCTTAGAGAATGTTATCGTGTTTTCGCAAATCACATAGGTTCTTGTCTAAACCCTTATATATATATATATATATATATATATATATATATATATATGCAAGTGTAACACCCGAATAATTCAGTATGTAAAAGCTATCTTTTCTTTTTCCCAAATTGATCCTTTAGAGACTTCGAGAAAGTATTTAACCTCATAGTTCTCAAAAGCAAGAAAAGATCGGACTTTCGGGGGTTCGATACGTTCTGGGCGACTATGCCTGACGACAGTGACATAGGGCATTATCGCCAGTCACTGTTGCGAAGGCCAAAGCCCCCTCGGTACACTTGGGGCGAGAGTGCCCAGCAATTGTGACATTGTCACACTCGCTGAGGCACAATCGCGTACGGAGAGGACCTTGCGGTACATATGGGCGATAGTACACGCGATTGTGACACTGTCACTCTCGTGGGGAACTATCGCGGTCGGGCCCCAAACCATTAAAAACCTATTTTCAACAACCTAGCTCATTTATTTTGTTCCATCTTCACATTTATTCTCTCTCAAAGCTCACCCACCACATTTATGGTGATTGGAAGGCATTAATGTGCTTGGATTGGAGGTCATAGGTGGTCTTACTCTCTCAAAGCTAGAATTTTGGAAGCTAGGAGCTAAGGATTCTTCATTTCTACCTTCATCCTCATCAAAGGGATTTTCCTAGGGTTTCTAGGTTTTAACCTAAAACCTAATTTATGAGTTCATCCTACCATTTCTAAACTTTATACATGTTTACATTTTAAACTCTTGAACGTCTCCCTACTTATATTTGCTTATTTGATGGATCTTGATCTAACTTGAGCATTTTTGGAGATTTTTAGGGTTGCCACCCATTTTATGAGAAATTTTGTGTTTGATTTTATTTGTTACATAATAGAGTTTTGTATGCATATTTATGGTGAAATACTTGGAAAACTGATTTTGGAATACATTTATGGTTTTATTTGATTGGATAATCTTTTGGTAAAAGAGAGAAACTGGATTGTCTCAAGTATAAACTAAGGTTACTCTAGCTTTATGTTTTTGTGAAAAATGATTTAAGGACACATACGTTGGAAGTTAAATGGTTTTATTCGGATATTTTTATGAATTTTGGGCCTATTTGGTAATGTATAAATAAAGATATGTTTCATGGAACTCATGGTATTGAGAAACTATATGTGTGATTATAGTTGGTCACAAATGCAATTGTGACAAGCCCTAGACTATTACTAATGGATCAATAGGTATAGAGTCCACTTAAATGTGGGATAATTCTCGTTTGTAACTAGTTGAGACATTGGGTCCTCGAAAGGCAAGTTGGTACGGTTATGTGGGACCAGATATTAGCCATGGACCATAAATGTAATCCTAGTGAATGAGTATGATTAGTATCATTGGGTGCCCTCCCCCACATCTGAGTACGAGTCGAAGCTCGTGGCCTTGATCCTAGTATTGAGCTCATAACTTGGAAAATAGCCTACTTTTGTGTTCTGCTACAATTCTTGGAAATTGGGTCTCCCCGGTCATCGTAAGATACTTTTGGACCTCATGGTTCGTATGTGGTATATTTACAAAGAAAAACTACTTCACCCATTTATAAGTCATTTATCGTTGATTTCACTTTTGAATGAATTATATAAAATGTTTGTTTTCACTAGGCGTAAATCTTAACACTTGTTTTCTTAAATGACATGTATAATAGGTTCCTTTAGCGGTGGGGCTCCAAGGTCTTGAGTGGAGAGTTGGATGCCGACAGAGGTTCTTTTTTTATATACGACTTTGGTTAGCTTGGCGTACAGTTATTTTGAATAATTCTTTTGGAAGTCGATAGTGACACCCATCTATAATCTAGGCTTAGCGTGTCTTAGATTAGTAGGTTGTTATGTATCGTATTCATTCGTTGTTGTAAACGCTATTACTATTTCCCCTTCTTGGGTGATTCCATTTATATAGTCGTCGTTTATCCGTTAATTTCCGGTTTAAATTTACCTCTATTTTTAGGGTGTTACAGCAAGTGTGTATATATACAAAAAAAAAATACAAACAGGATAAAGACACGATTATTTATGGTTTAGATTTGGGGTAATAATAAACCATCACAATGTCATTTGTTTCGATGCCCAAATATATTGTATAGTTATTTTTCTTGAATTCTTTTATTATTTACGGTGTGGAAATGTTACGTTAAATTATATGATATTCATGTTGTGAATCAAATTTTGTGCGTATCTGCACCCAGTCCAACCTACTGCTATAGACCCAAAGTTTGTTGCAATGATTAACCTTGTGAATCCATATTTTTTACATATTCATACAATCGTTTCATCAATTGTCGCCAATCTCATAGCTAGGCAAAGATTCATAATGTAAATTCCCAATTTTGTCTCTACATATTTTAACATAGTGATACCATTATTGGATTCATTTAATACAATCATGCATTAAATCATATGATATTCACGTTGTGAATCCAGATTTTGGGCATATTTGCACCCAGTCCTACCTATCTCTACAAACTTTGTGCATATCTATATCATTGTTCAATAAGTTGCCACTAATTTTGTTGCCAATGATTCATAATGTAAATTCCCAATTTTATCATCTTATTTCCCAAGTATTTTAATTATGCCATTTCTTTTTCTAACGTCCTGAGTGGATGAGAATGGATCTCAGGATTCTCACAATTTACAGAGTTCTCCCATAATTATCCCCCTATATACAGGGGGCTTCATTTGAGATCCTTTCAATTCGTGAGATCTGTGAGATCCATTGTAATTTTGGCACTTTTGACTAAATAACTTTAAATAAAGGGTGTTGTAGGTACTTTGGAAATCTCTCTCTCTCCCCTATCCTATCTTCTTTGTCCTCTCTCTGCTGAATAATAAACTCTATAACATGCACAATAACACGATATTGTTTGTGCATAATGTGATAATAGCATAAATGTTATGTATACACTTAGTTGGTGTCCACATTATGATACGTTTGGTTCATGGTGTGATAGTATCACAATGTGCATATATACCTAACAATATAAACCATATTTTAATGTGTTGTCGTGACCTTATCTGTTTAAAAGATTTGATGTGTGACAAACATTGTAAGGGAATACTTAGCAAATTCAAGAAAGCTTTTTGTTTGGGAGATCAACTGATAACCAACTATCAGTTGATAATACTGGTGTCGCTAATAGCTAACAGTTCACTTGTCACCAACAACTGATAGTTCATCTATCGCTAACAACTAAGAGTATACTTAACAGATGATCAAAAGTTTCTTATGAGATGAAAACAGGAGTTGAAGCTATTAGATGATGGAACTCATTGAAGATCAATATACAAGTGTTGAACATCTGATGAAGATATTAGATGGAAGCATGCCCTTATCAACTAATGATCATCAGCATCAAATGTTCCAACCCAGCAGATGATGCCTTAACAGATGGGGCAACTCATCAGCTAAAGATGTCAGTACTTGAAGGTTTACAAGTTGGGGATTATCTGGGATGATACTCTTGCTAAAATAATTGTTTCTTCTTAAGGGACAACAAGGACAAAAGTATAATGTTGAGGAGAAATCCCAACATTTGCTGGGAATGCCACAAGCATCCAGCGCCCTCACCTTCGACTCGGGAGTACGTAACTGGTCGGGACTAACAGCCCGACCCGCTGGCTCCACGAAAGTGGTGCAGCCCCTCATGTCCGCCTGTCGCTTAGTACGGGGCTTTGCGCTACCATGGTTTAAGGAAATAAAGTTGCGCCTTCACCATCAGCAATTGCTTTTGGTGTAGTGGTAAGCGCTTGATCCTAACAAGTTAAGCCTGCTCGGACGAGAGCAATCCTAGGATGGGTGACCTCCTGGGAAGCTCAAGCCTTGGGACCTAACATATAATCTGACATACCTACCCCAAAGTGTTTTTTTCCCTCTTTTGTCAACCCTAAAAGGACAACCATCATACTTATCATTTAATGTGGCATGGTTTTCATTAAATGCAACATGGATTACTTTAAATGTGGCTAACGTTGCATTAAATGCATTATGGTAGTATCCACAAGAATGAGGAGACATGCACCATACTACCAGATGAACAGTTATTTGAAAGCTCATATAGGACACCATCTCTATACTTTATGTTTGTACTAATTTGTTTTATTGGAGAGGGTACTACCTATAAATACCATGTGAAGACTTGAAGTTAAACAAAGCATAAATAGAAATCAAGATAGATCTCTTGCTATTCTTCAAAGATTCCATGTTCATCAACTACAGTCTCCTACAACTTCAGTATTCTTAAGTAATTATCTATTAAGAGTTATTTGAGTACCAGTTATTTGAGAAAGTTTATAGGTTGTTGATCATTTGTGATCTAAAGTTCACTTTCTCCAGTCTATCTCATGTTTTGTAAAGCTCATTTGTTTTAATAAAGATTGTTAGAACTTTCAAAAACAATGTATTCACCCCTCCCCCTCTACTGAGTTATTATCATATTGTTCACCCTTTGGGACCAACATGTGTTTACGATGTGATTCCATTATGTTTTTTTTATGAAACCTTCTTCTTTTAGTGTGTTCACAATGTGATTTCAGTATGTTTATAATATGATTTCAATAAGTTCATTATTCGAAACCTTATTGTTTTAGAATGTTCACACTAGTAGTTAGAGTGATGGGTTTATTTTATCTGGATGAAGATGAAACAATGGGGGAGGTGAGAAAAATAAGAGGCGGTTACAATAGAGAGAGACATATATATTACAATTAATTGACATTCCTAAAAAATGTTTGATGAGTTGGCATTAATCATTAAATTACTAAATTAACCTTTTATGTTTATTTTACAAGTTAAATTAGTTTAATTAAATGAGTGGTCTAGAATGGATCTCATTGATCTCGCAATTCTTGTAGTTCTATAAACGCATGTATATATTTGGTGAGTTATACTTGAGTTTAATGCTTGTTTGTAATGGTTCTGAATTGGATTAGTAAAGTGTCCTTGAAACAAGATGAGGTTTATGTTAGTGAATGTCAAAAGCTAATCATACAATGCTTGTAATTTTGAGCTTTATTTCATGAAATAAATAAATAAATAAAAGGCATTACCTAATTTATTATGTTTATGTTATATTATGTGTTTTTAATTATTCATAATAAATAACCTTAGAATAATGTATTCTAAATGTCCCTAGTTAAATATTATTTTGGGTTTTAAGGTTGAAGTAATATGATAAATGACTAGCATATGTAGGGATTCATATAGAGATATTGAATCTGCTTATGGGTACAAAATGGAGATTTTGTGTATCGGACGTGACTTGCTATGAGATCACTTCATTTGATGTCATGTGAGTGTCATAAGTGTTTCTCATGTGGTCAATGTACATGTAATTCTTTGACTTAAGAAATATGGAGTTTGTTATGTGTGAGTAATATATTTTGAAATTTGTTTTAATCATTCCGTAACTGGGTGACAGAATTATTATTGGGTATGTTATAAATCACATGGTAGAACTAGCATGTATCGAGATAGGATTTGTCCCTCCTTTATGACGGGAGTGATGTCTATGGGCCCTTTGATAAATATATACTAAGGAAATGCATGTATGTTCAGATAAATGATATGAGATATCAATTTTTGTTTCTATTAGTATATTAGGGAATCAAGAAACTAGAGATTGGACATAACGAGAATGACACATTCAATGTCTCGTGTTCAATCTGGACATCAAGGACAAAAGAATTAAATATGTAAACTAAAATTGACTACAAACCGATAATTTGTTGTATCACCAATTCTCGTCATTTGGGTGATGATGATGTATTGCTAGATACCGCTCATTGTTTATAACTATAAATACGATATTTATATTTATTACCAATATGTCGATAACCCATTAGGTCACACGCATTGAACATATTCGAATAAGGAGTTTTAATAATTAAAACGTTTAATTATTATATCTGATTTGTATTGATTTAGTCTGATTAAATAAAATCAGATATTATTTATATTATACATAAATAAAGATAGCTAGGTATAGTCTTGAAAAGATGAGTTATAGTGCATGGATACTTCTACACTCAAGTAAGGTGTAGGGATGGTGGTGCTTTCATGCCATGTCTCTCATATCCATATAAAATGTATGACATATTATGCGAGAGTTGGTCTTGCATTTCTCTCTCAAAATCACCTACAACTATTGCTCCATTTTCTTTCTAAGTTTTGAAACCGTGGCTAGCATCACGAGAAGGCAAAGGATTCGGATTGTTCGCGTGGATACCGTGTAGGCATCAAGCTTTGTTTGTTGTTGTGATTCAAAGTCTCGTTAACTATGAGGTATAATTTCGAAACACTCGATTTATTCTGGTTCGTATGGGTCCTTGGAGGGTTACGCTTTTATTTTCTACTATGCTTGAGATCCCGTAACCCAACAGTGGTATCAGAGCTACTTACGAACCTCTAGATCGGTTTTTTTGTGACATGCATGCATTTTTGAAACTATTTTTCTGCTATATGTTTTTGTTTCGTAAATGTTTTAGTTTTTTCATCCCAGAAAGATTCTGAATATGAGAAAACTTAAAACATAAAAAACGTGTAGATTTCTGTTAGGTTTCCACAGGCTTTTGAATCGCATTATTTCGACTTCGTATGAATTTTTTTACGATGGTGTCACAATGTTGTCCGAAAATCGGACCACTACGGGTTTGACTTGAATTTCGACCCATAAGGGTTCTAGATATTTGAAATCCTAAAACATAAAAGATGTGTATCCTTTTGTTAGTTTTCCAAAGAACTTTGAATCACCCTTTTTCAATATCGTATGAATTTTTATTGTTTTTATACGGTGGTGTTGCAAATCAGTTTTATGTTTCAATGTGATTGAATATGTATAATGCGATTTGTTTGATGAATGGTTATATCCCTTAGTCATGGATGTATTATATTTGATAAATACGACTTGCATGTCGTTCCTTTTTCTATATACTCTCTTTGTACATTCTCCTCTCATCCAATCCCCTCGAATTTAACTTGAGGTTTCTTTATTTGAAATGTAAAGTATTTACTATAAAAGAAAGCAAGAGATGGAGGCGTTATGAAGTGATGAATATGAGAGTTTATTCTATGTAATGATATTCATACTTGGCACTATGAATATTGCATAGGGGGGGCTATAACCATCTCACTTTTATTTTTACGCTTTATATATATTTTGATATATTATGCGTGGTTGTATGTATGTGATACTTGTTACAACATTTTAAAACAAAATGTGATTTTAAAATATATAAGTAAAAGGAGTTTTACAAATCAAAATGAGTTTTGATAAAATAAAAATTGATATTTATATAAGATATAAAATGGACCGTCGATCTTGAGTATTAAGGTCTTAGTACATCATAGTAAGATTTCAACCGGTTTTGTCACAAAGGCCTAAACTGCCAAAGAAAGGAAGGTATTCAAGTGATCCTCGTGATCCTCCTCCAATCTAGATTCCGGTTAAATCAAACTATGAGGAAACGATCTATTACAAAAGAAAGAATGGTAAAGTCAAACTAACTAAAATCCTTCACCAAAATATTAAGTTTAAGATGTCTTCCAAACATGGCACTTTTCAAGACTTTGATCATCGAGGGTGGGTCATGCTAAAGTTGGGTACTCTCTTTAATCCTAGTAAGATAAGGTAAACATAGGATTCCTACAAGCCATTTTTAGGGCGGACTTAACCAAATTAAGCCTAATAGGATTGGGGATTTGGAGGCATGTGTTGGGAACATTCAAATGATAAATTTAAATAAAAGTTATTCACCTAACTATCCAAGAGTTACATAGAGATGTAATTAGCAATGTTGTTGCTTACCTAAAACATTATTGGTTGATCGGTTAGCTAAAGTTAAATTGATCAATAATGAGAATATGGATCTTCGCCTGCTAGAAAGCTTATGACGTTTTTCGAAACAATGAAAGAGGGTTGTTGTTTTGATTAAAATAGTGATAGCTTGTTTGATGAAAATCCTTATTAAACAGTAAAATTTCATGACACTAAGAACTCTGCTTTTCTATTGTAGATTACCAATGGCACAAACCAACAATGGAAACAAAAACACTTTGAGATCGATTCTCGAGAAAGAAAAACTAAATGGAACAAATTTCATCAATTGGTATAGTAATTTGAGAATTGTCCTCAAAGCTGAAAAGAAAATGTATGTCTTGGAGAAACAAATCCCTGAAGAGCCTAATTCCAGTGCTCCTAGAACTGAAAGGGACACTTTTAAAAAATATGATGAGGATGCTTTGGACGTCTATTTCTAATTCTAATAACCATGGAACCTGATCTTCAAAATCAACATGAAAACATGGGGGCGTTCGATATGATCGAACACCTAAAATTTCTATTCCAAGAGCAAGCTAGACATGAGAGGTACGAAACATCCAAGGAACTGTTCCGTTGTAGAATGTCCGAAGGTAGTCCCGTTGGCACTTATATGCTTAAAATGATTGGGCATATTGAGCGTCTTGAAGGACTAGGTTTTTCTTTACGAAAGGAGTTGGCCATTGTTGTAGTTTTGCAATCGTTGCCAAATAGCTACAGTCAATTCGTGATGAGCTACAACATGCATGACTTTGAAAAATCCCTCCCAGAATTGCTCAATATGTTACAAACAGCCGAGAAAAAGCTTGCAAAGAACAAGTCCACCATTTTGATGGTCCGTAAGGACAAGAAAAGGAAAGGCAAAGGAAAGTCCATTGCCAAACCCACTTCTAAATCTTTGAATCCAAAATGAGGCATTAAGAAACCCAAGGTAACTGTACCTAAGGAGGGTGAGTGCTTTCATTGCAACAAACCCGGGCATTGGAAGAGGAATTGTCCTCTCTACCTTCAAGAAAAGAAGAAAGGAAGTGTAACTTCCACTTTAGGTATCTATGTGATAGAAGCTAATCTTTCTACTTCTTATACATCATGGGTATTATATACTGGACATGGTTCTCATATTTGTAGAAACGTGCATGAACTAAAAAGGACTAGAAGGTTGAGCAAAGGTGAAGTTGATCTGCGTGTTGGAAATGGGGCAAAGGTTGCTGCTATAGCCGTAGGATCTATTTTGTTAACTTTACCGACCGGATTATTATTAGAACTTGATGACTGTTATTGCGTACCATCTATTTCTAGAAATTTGATTTCTGTATCTTGTTAGGACAGGAAAGGTTTTACCTTTAATATTGGGAACAAGTGTTATTCATTCTCTTTTGGTAATATATATTATGGTGACGTAAGTTTGATTAATGGTCTTTATGTTCGTAATATGGATAATCTGATTTATAACATAGATAAAAGGGAGGTCAAATCGAATAGTTCGAATTTAACCTATCTCTGGCATTGTCGTCTTGGCCATATAAACGAAACTCGCATTTCCAAACTCCATAAAGATGGATTATTGAACAAATTAGAATTTGAATCATATGGGACATGTGAAGCTAGTTTAATTGGAAAGATGACAAAGGCTTATTTTGTTGCACAAAGTGAGAGAGCAAGTGATGTATTGGGAATCATACACAGTGATGTATGTGGTCCGATGAACATACATTCTAGAGGTGGTTATATATACTTCATTACATTTATTGATGATCTCAGTAGGTTCGGCTATGTTTATTTAATGCGACATAAGTGTAACACCCTCAATTCTGGAAATAGCAACTAATTTAAAATTTTCTAAATACATCGATAAATGATTCATCTACAATCACAATTTAAGATTTAACCTCAAAACACACATTTCATTCTATACATACAGTCTATAATATGGACGGGTGTTACTAAAACCCAAAACAGTCGCTATCTCCAAACTGCGGAAGACTTCACCAACTACTTACACTTGTGTAAAGCTAAGGCTTAACTCTTCATAGTACTGCTAGAACAAAATCCCCAACTGGAACCTGATGCACATGCCGACATATAAAAAGGTTAGGCTTAATGCCTAGTGAGCTCAAGAGTTTTCAACATTTATAAATGAATCATAAAAGAGGAAGAATGCAATTAAAATCATAATCTTTCAAAATGATAAAATGATATGCTTCAATCATGAAAACGAATCGTTTACCAAAAAATATGCATTTTAAACGAAAGAGGCACCAATATAATCGTTAACCAAACCAAACTGTTTTAAGGGCTAAGATCCCAATATAAAACGTCCTTTCGTGAATTTAGATTTAACCCAAAACTTGCTCAAAATGAGAATAGAGAGAGGACTCCCAATTTTATAAAACGCGGGTAAAATGTTATATCTCGAAATACCCAACACGGGTGGGACATGACATACAACTCATAAACCATAGATGAAAACCCATATAAATAAATATCGCCGTGAACACGGATATTAGACTCAATACTCACACAACCATAAAATGGAAAGAAACCAAATACCGAAACGTGGAAATGACGTATTTCATTCAAACCTTAATATACGCGTGGGAAACCCAATATTAAGGCCATCATTTGTCGCCGACCACACAAAAACCAAGGTTTATAAGATACAACATTAACATTTAAAATACCACTGATCGACAACGGGGGAGACCCGTATACGTTGAGAGTAGAGGAACACGCAAGTAGGCCGCCCATACAACATACTCGCATGTCATCTCAAAGTTTCCATCTTGGGTGGCGAGGACACGTGAATGGGGCCACCCGTGATGTTATTGGATTTCACCACATATCCCGGTCCTAGTTCCCATGCCATACCAGACATCACAATCCTCGAACCGTTTATTGCCTCTAGCCATACTCCGTCGAGTTTCACCCCAAGGACTTACGGACATGGGTGCCTATCCAATCTAGACGAGTTTCAACTTGGAGGCTCGTGCCACCTATTGCCTACTCGCTAGCGAACCCAAGCGGTCAACGGTCATAACCAACCTTACCTGCTTTCCCAATACAGATAGACTTACGTGCCTATGGATCCAATACAACACTTCTAACATTACGTGACTCCAATTGAATGACCAAAGCGCCCAAAACATGTAACTCTCAAATGACACGAAATAAACGCCATCATACTCAAAACTCCACAACGGTTATTAATCCGGACAAATGTCCTCAAGACTCAATTTAGTCAAAACCGAGCCAAAGGCCCAATAATTTATGTAAACCCCCAAATGAAAGCCAGTATAAACATTGAAACACGTTTGACCAACTATTATGCAAACACAATGACCAAAAGTATGAGTAACTCAAATCTCATCATTGGTTGAGGCAAACCATTTTCCAAATGAACTCATACCCTTATATTTCCAAAATGCCTCATAACACAATAATATGCATTTTTCGAAAAGGTTTGTAAGATCAAATATACAAAATGACACTTACATCAAATGAACTCCAATTATATATGTAAAATCATCAATGAAACATATTAACATGATTTATTTGCCAAAATTCTCAAAAATCCCAAAATGGGTGTTTCACCGTGTTTATAAAACTAAACATTTCAAAATAACCAAAACTTATCAGGTGATCAGCAGTTAACAATTTCACGTAAAACATAAAACACTTTAAAATGAACATTTTGGCAAGTACACCGTTTTCACAAATCAACTTGAACTCACCTCGCTAGATTTAGGTTAAATTTAGATTTTACCCCCAACTTGAGCTCCTTTGAAGATCTCTGAATCCACAAGCAAAACCTTCCGAAACCTAGATACACAATTTCCACCCATAAACAAACACATTCAACCATTTAGAGCCGAACCGCAAACACTTTACATCAAAATCCCCATTTTGGTCAAAACCCTAATTTTGACCCCAAACCTTCCAAAATATTGCAAACCGAAACTGAAGGAATCAAACACTAGAAAATCATCAATGAAGCATTTGCATCACTTATTAAGGTTTAGAAAAGGAGGGGATGAACTTACCACCTGGGTTTTGGTGAAAACCTAGAAAACTCTAAGTGAAGCTTGAGGTTGAAGATGAAGATCCTTGTTATTTAGCTTCCATCCTTGCACTTGGTAGAGTATGAATACCTCATAACTTGGGGATTTGAGGATTTAGAACCCCAAAACACCATAGATGAAGAAAATGGGTCTTGGGAGAGTTAGGGAGAAAATGAGAAGTGAATAATGAGAAAAGGAGGTTGAAACCCGAATTTACAGCAGGTTGTCCCCCACCATGCGACATTGCCAGGCGACTATGCCCAGGGCAATATCGCTTGGCATTGTCGCCAGCTTTCCCCAGGCTGTTGCTTCCTTCCTGCGATTGTGCCATGTGAGACTGTGACTCGTCATAGTCACCGGACATTGTAGTTGGGCCCGAACCAAACCCCTAAACTCGACTTTTTCAATGCCAACACCCCTGATACCCTAAGGGACTTGAAATAATGATTTCTCAACAAAAATCCTGCCATCCACAAGATACAAAAACATCCGGGTGGCCTTTACGTACCGAAAATTACGGGTGTTACAATAAGTCTGAGTCCATTTGAAATGTTCAAAGAATTTCAAAATGACGTACAAAACCAACTTGGAAAGAGTATTAAGATTCTTCGATATGATCGAGGTGTCGAATACTTAGACCATGCTTTTCTTGATCATCTTATAAATTGTGGTGTTGTATCACAACTCACTCCACCTGGAACACCACAATGGAATGGTGTCTCCGAAAAGGGAATTGTACACTGTTGGACATGGTATGATCTATGATGAGTCAAGCTGACCTTCTGACATCCTTTTCGGGATATGCTCTAGAGATAGCGGCTTTCAGACTAAACCGAGTTCCATCAAAATCTATTGAAAAGACACCATATGAGATATGGACGGGGAAGTGTCCTAAATTATCTTTTATGAAGATTTGGGGTTGTAAGGGTTACATACGTCGTCTAATCACAAATAAATTAGAACCAAAATCTGATAAATGCATATTTGTAAGATATCCCAAAGAAACTATGGGATACTACTTCTATCATCCTCACGACAATAAAGTGTTTGTTGCGCGTACTGGTGTCTTCATGGAAAAGGAATTTATTTTCAAAGGTATCAGTGAGAGGAATGTAGAACTTGAAGTTGTACAAGATCAAATATGTCAACACGGATGGAACCAGCACAGACACCACAATTAATTATGGATCCACAAAGTGATGTGGAAAGGCAGCCTGATGTTATAACACAAAGTGCTCGTATATCTAGTAGAAAACGGAATGAGCCTGAGAGATATGGATTTCTCATCACTCATACCAGGGATGTGATGCTCATGGATGATGAGCCCACTAGTTACCAAGATGCTATGGCAAGCACTGACTTCGAGAAATGGCTAGATGCTATGAGAATAGAAATGGACTCCATGTATGAAAACCAAGTTTGGAACTTAACTGACCCACCCAACGAGGTACGACCTATAGCGTGCAAATGGGTTTTCAAGAAAAAGACTGGCATGGATGGTAATGAGATTACCTATAAAGCACGATTGCTTGCAAAAGGTTTCAAACAAATTCAAGGTGTGGATTATGATGAAACTTTCTCTCCAGTCACAATGATTAAGTCTATTAGAAGTTTACCAGCCATTGCAGCATATCACGATTATGAGATTTGGCAAATGGATGTCAAAACAGCTTTCCTTAACGGAAAGTTACTTGAGAACGTATATATGATACAACCCGAAGGTTTTGTCGCTCCTGAAAAATCTCATAAGGTATGCAAGTTGCAACGAACTATTTATGGATTGAAGCAAGCTTCAAGGAGTTGGAATCATCATTTTGATGAAGCGATCAAAGAGTTTGGATTCTTAAGAAATGAGTATGAATCTTGTGTCTACAAAAGGGTTAGTAGGAGCACCGTATCATTTCTTTTATTGTATGTAAATGACATACTACTCATTGGAAATGATATTCCAACACTTGTGTCTGTAAAGGCTTGGTTAGGAAAATGTTTTTTAATGAAAGACTTAGGTGAAGCTGCCTATGTGTTAGGCGTTCGGATCTATAGAGATAGATCGCGGAAATTACTTGGCTTAAGTTAGAGTACATATATAGACAAAGTATTGAAACGGTTCAACATGTCTGATAGCAAGAAAGGGTTCTTACCTATGTCTCATGGCATATCACTTTCTAAGATGCAGTGCCCTACTACATCTCAAAAGAGTGAATGAATGAGTACGATTCCATATGGTTCGGCAATTGGATCTATCATGTATGCCATGATATGTACTCGACCTGATGTATCGTATGCTTTAAGCATGACGAGTAGATACCAATCCAATCCAGGTGATGGTCACTGGATTGACGTCAAGAATATCCTAAAATATTTAAGAAGAACAAAGGATTCATTCTTGGTATATGGTGGTGAAGAAGAGTTGAGTGTAAAGGGTTACACTGATGCAAGTTTCCAAACGGATAAAGATGATTTTGGATCACAATTGGGTTTTGTGTTTTGTCTTAATGGTGGTGCTGTAAGCTGGAAGAGTTCCAAGAAAGCAACAGTACCTGATTCTACAACGGAAGCTGAGTACATCGCAGCATCAGATGCAACCAAGGAAGTCGTTTGGATCAAGAAATTTATTTCTCAACTTGGAGTTGTTCCTAGCAGTGATTGTCCTATAGAGTTGTTATGCGACAACAATGGAGCTATAGCACAGGCCAAGGAACCTAGATCTCACCAAAGATCCAAACATTAGAGAGATTATTGAAAGAGGCGATGTTAGTGTTGATCCAAACTCTCTCAGTGATTTGATAACGACCCTTTTCTATACTTAGTGAAAATTACGTTTAATATGTATTAGTGTTTCACCATCAGCGATCAGACTGAGTCTGTTCAGTTATCGCTGATAGTCTTTCTTATAAACATTTCTATGTACTAGTATTTCACTATCAGTAATCAAACTGAGTCTGTTCAGTTATCGCTGATAGTTCTGATGTAAACAGTAACGTAATCCTTGAAGACAAGTCTCGCGTCAACAGATGTTCATAGCTGAATCGAAGACGAAGCTGCTGAACAAAGAGAAGTCTACTAGTGACCTGATGCGGATATCAGTGAAGCAAAGACAACTCTACTTATACGCGAAGGAACATGAGGAAAGCTTCAGCGATCGCTGAACTCTTGATGTCTCTATAGAAAGAGATATTCAGCGATCAAATGATCACTTAGCTTATACCTCAAGTTTCCTTTTGTCTTACCTTGCACAAACTAGTACGATGCGTCAGAACGGACATGTCTCTGCCACAATTCGTACAACAACTCTGTCAACTACACTGTTCATGATCCGGCCGAAAGCATGTCTCCAAAAGTCAGACTCCCAAAGCCAATCAGTGAATGCCACGTGTAAAGTGCCCTGCCATGCATTTAATGCATAGGGTATAAATAGGAAGATCACCTCTTCATCTGAAGGGTGCTTAATCCTTGAACCCTAAAATAGAAACCCTTGTTTTCTATATTCTTAATCCCCCATTCTCTGAAATTCTTGTGCAACCATCTTAGTGCTTCTTAAGTGTGTTTAGAATAAGTCTTACTTAATCTTATTCCGCAACATACTTGTAAATTGTATTTGATTTATCAATAAACAATTTATTAAACTTTAATTTATGTGTTTGTATTCAACCCCCCCCCCTTCTACAAACTTGTTAAGCACCTTCGGGACCAACAAGTGGTATCAGAGCAGTTTGTTTAATCTGATAAACAAGATCTTGCTTTATACTCTTCCTTACTATTCTAAATGGCACTAAACACAAACACAAACTACTATGATAATGGTTCACTTTCTAAACCTCCTCGATTTAGCAGAGATAACTTTTCTCTATGGAAAAATCGAATGATGCTATTTCTTGAAGGTGCAGATCCTACTATACCATAATATATAGAAAATGGACCCTATGAACCTGTTAGAATTATAGCTGCAGTTCCCGCTACTGCCACCACTGAAGCTGTCCCTGAACGCTATGTCGTTAAGGAAATAAGACAGTGGAGTGATGAAGACAAAAAGAAGGTAGGTATAGATGCAAGATCAAAGACCATTATATCAATGGCTCTGCCTGATGAAGTTTTCCATTCCATCATGCATCTGAAAACTTCTAAAGAAATGTGGGAAACCATATGTGTTCAATATGAGGGCACCACTGAAATCCAAGAGACTCGAAAGATTAACTTGGTAAGACAGTATGAAAGTTTCATCGCTGGTAAGAATGAATCTCTTTCTGACGTTCATCAGCGGTTTAACTGCTTAATCATTGATCTAAGAACAGTTGGAAGGACCTATTCTAATTCTGAGGTCTTAACAAAATTCTTAGAATGTCTTCCTGAAAGCTGGGACAGTTATTCAATATGTCTTAAGCTGACAAAAGACTTAAATTCTCTCTCTCTAAGCACTTTGTATGGAATATTGCTCAACTATGAGCAATCGAATCTCCTAAAAAAGAATCTTCTAAAAGATTCTAGAGACTCTAAAAGCACTCCTGTTGCTTTAGTTTCTTCAGAGATAATTCCATCTCAGCGATCTACTCTCACCATCACTGAGTTAGATTCTGAATCAGAGGATCTATCAGACCCTGATCTTTCAGAGTTTGATGAGTCCTTAGCACTCTTGACAAACTCTTTTAAGAGATTTGCAAGAAAGAGCAACTTCCGAAAAAGTAAGCCACTCTCTCTTACTGAAAAGCCAAAATCAACGCCTGTTGATAAGGCTACTGCCACTTGCTATAATTGTGAAAAGATTGGACACTTTGCTAGTGAGTGCAGGTCGAAAAAGGTCTTCAAACCTTCTACCTCAAGAAGAACTAGTGATGACAAATACCTAAAGTTGAAGAACAAATATCAAAAGCTGAAAAGCTATAAGCGAAAAGGTAAAGGTCTCATCGATGAAGAACATGACTAGGGTGAATCAAAAGAATCAAGCTCTGATGAAGAAGAAGCCGCTAATCTTTGCCTCATGGCTGAGATTAAAGAAGAAGTGGAAGAAGCATCTGAACCTTCCATGAGCTACATATCATCTCAGGTATCTATCTCTACAAATCCCTCTTTGCCTGAAGCTGAGAGAAGTCGCGCTGTTGATGTGCTGACGATTGACCTTTATAATGCTCTAAACGACAAAACTCAAGCTGAGAATAAAAATGTTCATTTAACTCAAGAGCTAGAGAAATGTCATGAAAAGATCAGAGAACTAACTCTTTTAGAAGAGAAGTTGAAAGATCAAGTCATTATAAATGAAATCATCAGCATTGAACGCGAACAAGCCATCGCTGCTCTAAAAGCAGAAAAAGCTCATGTTGAAAAATGGTGCAAATCATCAACAAAGATCTCTGAGATAATAAATGCTCAAACTCCTGAAAGTGATAAAACTGGTCTTGGCTTTTGGACACCACAGGATGAGCCCAAAGAAGAAAGTTCCATGCTTAAGTTTGGAACGTTTGTCACTCCTATCTCTGACACTTCTTATGATCAATTTTATCCTTCTTCTTCTAATTCTATCCCTGAAGAAAAATCCAAAGACACTAAGTCTGCGGATAAAGGAAAATCCATTCTTCTACCTCAGAAGGCTACCAGGAAAGCAAAGCTGAAGGTTACTTCTAAACCTTCAGCAAATCAATCCTCTAGCTCTGTGATAGAAATATTTGATCTCTGTCCTCCAAAGCTAAAGATTGATCTTAAATCCACGAGATCTGAAGAAATGAAAATTCTTCCCAGATCTCATGAGAAAAGTCTTCTTGGACCTGGACCTGCTCATCTTAAACTTACAAAACCTTCGTCTGGTCCTAAAACCATTTTCAAATACAGAAAATGCTATCACTGTGGTTTTACTGACCATATTGCAAGCAAATGTCCGACTGCTACTAAAGCTGATAAAACAGCTAAAGTAAAGATAAATGCCTCTAAGGCTGAGAAAGTCGCCAAAGTTGAAAAATCAACCAAGGTGAAAAACACCACAAAGGTTAAGAAATTAACCAAAGTGAAGATGACCACTGAAGCTGAATCTTCATCTGCTATGAAGACTATTGAACTCTCCATATCCACTAACTCTAAAGGACCCATTGAAAAATGGGTACCAAACAACGCTTAATCTTCCTTATGTGTGCAGGGATCAAAGGGCATCTGGTATCTCGATAGTGGATGTTCTCGTCATATGACTGAACAAAAAGACCTGCTCACTGAATACAAGGAAGAGAAAGGTCCCTCTGTGACCTTCGGTGGAAATGGAAAAGGATATACCCGAGGGTTTGGTGTCCTCAGCAATGGGACAACTACCTTTCGAAGAGTCGCTTATGTAGATGGACTGAAGCACAACCTTCTGATCATCAGTCAGCTATGTGACAAAGACTACGAAGTTCGCTTTTCTAAGAAAGCATGTTCAGTGGTGGATGAGAAAGGAAAACTTGCTCTCAGTGGTTATCGCAGAGAAAATGTCTATGTAATAGATATGGACTCTACTATCACTGAAAACTTAAGTTTTCTCTCTAAGGCCTCTTCTGATGTGAACTGGCTATGGCATAAACGGCTCTCTCATCTAAACTTTAAAACCCTGAATTCTCTCTCATCTAAGGAACTGGTTTCTGGTCTTCCTCAGCACGCATATGCTAAAGAATCTCTCTGCTCAGCATGTGAAAAAGGAAAACAAACAAAAGCTAGTTTCAAGTCAAAACAAGTTTCCTCAATGACAAGTCCTCTTCATCTCTTGCATATGTATCTGTTTGGCCCTGTCAACATCCAATCAATAGCTGGAAAGAAATATAAGCTTGTCATTGTAGATGAATTCTCTCGTTATACCTGGGTTATCTTTCTTCGCTGTAAGAGTGATACTCCAGAAGAACTAATATCTTTTGTTAAAAAGATGGAAGTGCTGAATAATCTTACTGTTCGTTCAATAAGAAGTGATCATGGAACTGAATTCAAAAACAGTTCCCTGAATAATTTCTTTGAGAATAAGGGAATTTCTCATAACTTCTCTTCGGTAAGAACACCTCAGCAAAACGGAGTCGCTGAAAGAAGAAACAGAACGATCATTGAAGCTGCTAGATCAATGCTCAACGATTCTCATCTCCCTACTCAATTTTGGGCAGAAGTTGTAAACAGTGCATGTTTTACTCAAAACAGATCGCTGATAGTAAAGCGATTTGGGAAGACAGCTTATGAACTTTTTCATGGAAGGAAGCCTTCTATCAGCTTTCTTTATATCTTTGGTTGTCAGTGCTATATCTTAAACAACAAAGATCAACTTGGAAAGTTCGACCCAAAAGCTGATGATGGAATATTTCTAGGATATTCCTCCATATCCAAAGCCTACAGAGTTTTCAACAAAAGAAGACAATCTGTGGAAGAAACAATTCATGTCACATTCGATGAAACTCGCTCAGCGAACTCTAAGACAATCACTGACAATGAAGAGTTAAATGCTTGGATGCTTTCTCACTACAGAGAAACAGAACCTTTCTTCTCAAACCATCCGCATTCAGATCCTCCAGCCGCTGATGATGATCCAAACATTATACATCCTAACGCTGAATCCACCTCATGGGTTTCAGCTGAACCTCTTAACACACTACTACCATCAGATCTACCTTCGTCTGAAAACCTCTCTGATAACAACAGCATGTCCAGTACTCAACAGTTAATTGCTGATGAACCTCAAATGTCCTCATCAGTAATCATTCCAATTGTTGATCCAACCTCTGAGTTAAGCAATCATACTCCTGCTCAGCGATGGACCAAAGATCACCCAATAGATCAAATTCTTGGTGATCTCAATGCAGGTATTCAGACACAACGAAGCTCAGGTAATATCTGTCTCTTTGTCAACTTTCTCTCTTTAATAGAACCAAAGAAGACTGATGATGCCCTCAGAGATCCAAACTGGGTCAGCGCTATGCAAGAAGAGCTGACTGAGTTCTCTCGAAACAAAGTTTGGAATCTCGTTCCTAGACCATCTGATAAAACTGTTATAGGCACCAAATGGGTGTTTAGAAACAAGTTAGATGAACATGGAACTGTAACCCGCAACAAGGCTCGACTTGTTGCTCAGGGATACAGACAAAAGGAAGGTATAGACTATGATGAAACCTTTACCCTTATGGCTAGGCTCGAAGCAATTCGACTATTCTTAGCTTATGCAGTCTATAAAGACTTCATCGTCTATCAAATGGATGTAAAATCAACGTTCCTAAATGGAAAGGTGAATGAAGAAGTCTATGTAGAACAACCTCCAGGGTTCTATGACCCTAAGTATCCAAATTATGTTTATAAATTGGATAAGGCTCTCTATGGTCTAAAACAATCCCCTCGTGCTTGGTATGACACTCTCTCATCATTTCTTATCTCTGAAAATTTTGAACGTGACAAGATTGATAATACATTATTTTTCAGAAAGATAAAAGGTCATATAATTCTTGTACAAATATATGTCGATGACATAATATTTGGTTCTACTAACCCATCTCTATGTACTCGCTTCGCTGAAAGAATGAAGAAAGAATATAAAATGAGTATGATGGGTGAGCTGACATATTTTCTTGGTCTTCAGATTAAACAATCTAACAAAGGTACTTTCATCAGCCAAGGTAAGTATGTTAAAGATATGTTGAAGAAGTTTGATCTTACACAAACTTCAGTGATGAAAACTCCTATGGCACCACCGCTGACACTTAACAAAGATCCTTCTGGAAAACCTGTTAATGTCACTGCCTATAGAGGAATGATAGGCTCCCTGCTGTATATTACAGCGAGCCGACCTGACATTATGTACTCTACTTGTTTATGTGCACGCTATCAATCTGAACCCAAGGAATCCCATCTGATCGTTGTTAAGCGAATTTTCAGATATCTGAAGGGAACTCCTAACCTCGGTCTTTGGTATCCCAAAGACTCAGGGTTCGATCTAACTGGTTATTCTGATAGTGATTTTGCAGGCTGTAAACTTGACAGAAAGAGTACCACTGGTGGATGTCAACTCCTGGGAGTAAAGTTGGTAAGTTGGACAAGCAAGAAGCAAAATTCAGTGTCCACTTCCACAGCTGAAGCTGAATACGTAGCCGCTGGAAGCTGTTGTTCTCAAATCTTGTGGATGAGAAATCAACTATTAGACTATGACCTTCAGCTGTCAAAGATTCCTATCTATTGCGACAGCACTAGTGTTATCGCTATAGCAAATAATCCAGTGCTACATTCAAAGACGAAACACATAGAGATCAGATATCACTTTATCAGAGATCATGTGATGAACGGTGATATTGAACTTCATTTCATCCCTACTGACTTTCAGCTTGCTGATTTATTCACCAAACCTCTTGATGAGACAAGGTTCAACTTTCTCATCAGTGAGCTTGGAATGCTGAATCTCGAAGAATAATTCTTCAGCGTTCATGCATTGTGTCAGTAATCATAAGTTCCCCTTTTATCATTTTCTCTGATAGACATTCTGACTCTCAGGTATGTTCTTTCAATCCCTTCAACTGAATCTTCAGTCAGTTAAAATATTTTTCAAAATATAAACTTTAATCACTGAACCTTCTTCAAATGATTAAAAGCTTTTTGAAAAATACATTCATCACTGATATTTCTTGTCAGTGATCCTTAAAAAGAAAATCTATCGCTGACTTTTCTTCAGCGATAATTTCAAAACGGATAAATGAACAGTCTCTCTTCTATGACGTCATTTGAACCGACAATCCACGACATGCCTTTTTTCTGACACGTTTGTCCGTTGCCCTTCCATCCAATCAACTTCGTGGGACGTGTCCATGTCATGATGAGCATTTGTTTTCCCGCTTCTCACACTCTCTCTCCTCTCTCTAACGTATAAAAAGAATGTTTTTCCATTCTTATCATTTTACGCTTTCTGGAAATACTTTCAAAGCAAGAATTCTCTCTCAAGCATTCTAGCAATCTCAAGCATTTGCATCATCCTCTTCAAAGATCAACAAGTTATTCTTGATCTTGTTCTTATTTTTATCTTCAATCTTTTTACATAAAACTCCATTTATGGGTTTATAAGATTCTAATCTCATAAAATCATTTTCATTTTTTGATTTTATTCTTTAAAAACCATTTTTTTTTATCTTCTTCATTCAAAATCTGTGGTTTTTCTTCTTGTTCTTGTATATTATATTAAGAACACTTTTTTTTCTTCAAATTTGTTGATTTTTCTATGTTTCTCTCCCAAAATAGAAACTGGGAAAATCTTCTGTATTTTTAAACTAAAACCTTTCATCTACTCTTTTATCTACTCATACTCAGAATGGCTCAATCTGCACTTGTCGCCTCTAAGAACGTCAAGTTCGCCATCACTGACTCGGAACTTCCGAAGAACAATCATCTCGCTCGCCTCGATTTTGACGGTGTTAAGTACCCACATCTGAAGGAAGCCGCAATGTTTCTAAAGCAATCCTGCATTGCTTACGCTATCACTGTGGATCCCACACCCTCCAAAGCTCTTCTCCAACAATTCTGGTTTACCGCTGAAGAAGCCTCTATCACCAACAAAAAGGGTGATCTGGTCCCTGCCATTTCCTTCAGCACTGAACTAGGATCAGGGATGATGACTGCCTTAGGGCTAAGGAAAGCTCTGCGTTTTCCTGACAAACCCAGGAATGGATTCGATGCCTTGCCAACTGATGCAGAACTCATCCAATTCCTGGATGCCATGGAATACGCTTGGAAACCCAAGCCAAGGACGACGATTCCCAACAAGAAGCTGACTCTTGTGAAGAAGGCACTAATGCCTTCTCAACTAAACTACATTTTCTCACACTTCATTCAGTGTATGATTGGGAAGAGTGGGTCACTGGACCAAGCCAGCAAGGTTCAAGTCCAAATGGCTTACTCAGTGATCGCTGGAAGAAACTTTGACTACGCAACAGCTATCTTTGACGATCTAAAGTCAAAGATAGAGAAGACCGAGAGGGATCCCAAGGTTCCCTACGTACGCTTCATCTGCGTGTACTTGAAGTTCCTCTACCCTGCTACTTACCCCACTAACTCGGATGCATCTTTTCCAAAAGTGGGTCAGCGCTCCCTGGAGGTCAAGGTGCTCCCCAACGAGGTAAGTATCTCTGAACTTCGCTCCCGTATCTCTCTCCTCACTTCTTCTTCTTCAGCGGCCACGCATGAGGTTCCTTCTTCTGCTATCCTTACCACTACCCCTTCCAAACGACCATCAACTGGCTCCCTTGGTCCTTCGAAGAAGGCCAAGGTAACCAAGGAGAAAGCTACCTCTAGCTCAAGACCTAAGGATGTTTTTCAACAAACCTCCTTAGATGCTTTCGTGGGTCTCTCCTCTACATCCTCAGCGATAACCACTTCAACCGTGCCAGCGATCTCGGTCGCTGTCACAACAACAGTGACGCAACCTACAATCTCAGTTCAGCAACAACCTGAGGTAACTACCCCTATCCCTACATCTTCTATCCCCATCTCTAGTCCTTCTATTTCTTTGATCTCTAACCCTCCATCTATTTCTACTCAACCACAGTTTGGACCCATAGGACCTGAACATCAATCTTTTGAGGAATCGTTACAATTCTACAAAATGTTTGATAATTCAGGTATCCCTATAACCTTAAACACCTCTCCCAACTCACCATATAAACCTGTTTCTCAAAAACTAACTTATATTTCAGGTCCTATTTTGACGACTGTTGACACCAATATCAACAGTTTGAGTGCAAAGGCGGAATCTCTAACTGCCTCTCTCAACAACACCACCAATGTTGTTCAATCAGCTGGTGAAGCTCTGAAGACGCTGACAGCCACCTGCGCCTCCAAAGCTGACGTCTCTGAAATTGCTACTCTCCAAGAAGCGATTGTCAAAATCAGGGAAGACTCACAGCAACAGTTTGCAGCCCTGGCTACAAAGATTGATTCCTGTGAAGTTCTTCTTCAGCAAATCCTGTCTCACCTGAAGGCATCAGCTCCGGCTCCTACTCCCTCATTCATAGAGAACGATCGAACATCGCTGAACATTGCCGTGGAGTTCATTCATCAGGCTACATCAGATCTTCCTGAGTTTGAAGGCCGTCTGGATTGTTTGGAGGCTGAAGTTCAGGTGTTGGCCGCTGCAAAAACTTCATCTCCTTCCAAAGACCTCTCCCTCAATGATAATGACAAAGAGGGGGAGAAGGCAGCTGAAGAAAATACGGAGTTTGAAGTTGCTGCTGAGGTACAACAGAAGGAAACTCCCTCTCAGGTTGAGGGGGAGATAGCTGCTGAAAAAGCCCCTCCTTCTCTCGAAGATTTAATCGATGATGAAGAAGAAGAGGACGATGATGATGAAGCCCTTGATCTTGAAGATCAAGAGGAGGAACCTCATCAAGATGATGATGATGATGATGATGACGATGAAGATCAATCTCTATGGTGTTCTTCAGCTGTCACTTCATCAACGATAGCTTCGAAAGAAGTTATCAAAACAGGGGGGGAGTCAAGAGACACCTTCAGGAACCCCTTCCCAAAGCAAAGGTGCAACTGCTGAGGGAACCCTGAAGATGATTTCACTACCTGAGGAGAATCCTTCTCAGGTATGCCTTACTCTTGTTCCCTTATCCTTCTATAAAAATCCAACCCCTGTTTCTTTCTAGCCTTTATCTCTCTTCTTCCCTAAAAATAAATCTAACCTTTTTCTTTTTCTGACCAGATAATTCTCTCCCCTGCTTAAGGGTAAAGAACTCCAAATAATCCCAGTTGCTGAAGCTGATGATCAAATAATCCCAATCTCTGTAAGAGAGATTGATGAAGAGGATGAAGAAGAAGAAGAGGCCATGCAACATCATGGAAGGCCCTCTAGACCATCTCACTGGTCAGAGGAAGAAAGAAAGAAAAGAACAGAGATGATCTCTCATCTGGAGAGTCAACGACGAAAGATCCCCTCTCAATCATCAGATCTGGAGTTCCTGACTGAAGCTGAAATCGAAGAATCTGTCAGGGCTGAGAAGCTGATTGCTGACTGTCAAAGAGATGCCTCTCTGGCTCTCAAAATTCAGTCTTCTCAAGTCAAAGACAATAAGCTGAAAAGCAAACCAGTGGAAGTCCAGGCAGCTCTTTTGAAAGAGATTGAAGAGGAACGCTCCAAAGAAAAAGCGGTCAGCGATAATTCTGTCGATTGGTGCAAGCACAAAATTGACTATCGCTCTGACCCAATGAAGATCGTAGTTGTTGCTATCTCTGGGAGAAAGAAGAAGGATAAACTCTCTGTCACCATGGAGATTACCAGAGAGGATGGAAGCTGCAATGCTATGTTCATTTCAAAGCTGGAAGACTTCGGCTACATGGAATGGCTTGAGTTCAAAGATGCGCTGAAAAAATCAAAGTCAACATACAGAGGCTATGTTGAAAGGGTAAATGATGCCCTCATCAACAGAGTCGTTGCTATACTAAAGGTGCCATCTACTCTTCCTCCAAAGTCCAAGCAAATCAAGAGAAAGCCTGTCTCCTCCTCATCTGATAATGTCGCAGTGATCAGAAATGAAACCTCCATCAAATTCTCAAGAGAAGCTCTGTTCGGTCCTCCTCCTGATCTTTCAGTTCTGGATCTATCTCTGCCTCCTGGCGGACCATATGTTGCGGTACAAGTACTTAAAGAACCTTTTGGAATCTTCTTCAGAGATGACGAGGAACAGCTCAGATTTCAAAGGGTCTCTGGAATCCCTATATGTCCCCTCGCTCTTCTCAAGGATCTCATGTGCTTATGGTGTACTCTCTCTCCTGCTGCTGAGCCAATCATAGCGATCATCTGCAAAGAATCTTTAGAGCGAAGGCAAAAAGGAGAAGAAATACCTGAGTATTTGATAAATCCTCCTAAACCCTCTTTAGATAGCTGATAGATTAGTTTTCTTTCTTGTAATCTATTAGTTTAACTTACAGTAGTTAGTACATCACTTGTACATGTAATTTTCATACCTTGTAATTCCTTTCTTGGATTAATGAGAATTTCAGTGAAGTACTTAACTCTTATCAGTACTGTAAAAGATCCCTCAAAATAGTAATTGGGACATGTATGTTATGAGTCCTGATTATTCCATCATTTTGAATTATAAAGTAATTTTCTTCAGTTACTTTGTCATTATCAAATAGGGGGAGATTGTTGATCCAAACTCTCTCAGTGATTTGATAACGACCCTTTTCTATACTTAGTGAAAATTACGTTTAATATGTATTAGTGTTTCACCATCAGCGATCAGACTGAGTCTGTTCAGTTATCGCTGATAGTCTTTCCTATAAACATTTCTATGTATTAGTGTTTCACTATCAGCAATCAAACTGAGTCTGTTCAGTTATCGCTGATAGTTCTGATGTAAACAGTAATGTAATCCTTGAAGACAAGTCTTGCGTCAACAGATGTTCATAGCTGAATCGAAGACGAAGCTGCTGAACAAAGAGAAGTCTACTAGTGACCTGATGCGGATATCAGTGAAGCAAAGACAACTCTAGTTATACGCGAAGGAACATGAGGAAAGCTTCAGCGATCGCTGAACTCTTGATGTCTCTATAGAAAGAGATATTCAACGATCAAATGATCACTTAGCTTATACCTCAAGTTTCCTTTTGTCTTACCTTGCACAAACTAGTACGATGCGTCAGAACGGACATGTCTTTGCCACAATTCGTACAACAACTCTGTCAACTACACTGTTCATGATCTGGCCGAAAGCATGTCTCCAAAAGTCAGACTCCTAAAGCCAATCAGTGAATGCCACGTGTAAAGTGCCCTGCCATGCATTTAATGCATAGGGTATAAATAGGAAGATCACCTCTTCATCTGAAGGGTGCTTAATCCTTGAACCCTAAAATAGAAACCCTTGTTTTCTATAGTCTTAATCCCCCATTCTCTGAAATTCTTGTGCAACCATCTTAGTGCTTCTTAAGTGTGTTTAGATTAAGTCTTACTTAATCTTATTCCGCAACATACTTGTAAATTGTATTTGATTTATCAATAAATAATTTATTAAACTTTAATTTATGTGTTTGTATTCAAACCCCCCCCCCCCCTTCTACAAACTTGTTAAGCACCTTCGGGACCAACAGTTAGTATAAGCAGAATGTCAACTGACAACAATGTTGTTGATCCACTAACCAGCCCGTTAACACAGCAGAAGCATGATGGACACTGTAGATCCATTGGTACACGATGCATGGATGATTGGCTTTAGTGCAAGTGGGAGATTGTTAGTGAATGCCCAAAAGCTAATCATACAATGATTGTAATTTTGAGTTTGTTTCATGAAATTAATAAATAAATAAAAGGCATTGCCTAATTTATTATGTCTATGTTATATTATGTGTTTTTAATTATTTATAATAAATAACCTTAGAATAATGTATTCAAAATGTCCCTAGTTAAATATTATTTTGGGTTTTAAGGTTGAAATAATATGATAAATGACTAGCATATGTAGGGATTCATATAGAGATATTGAATCTGCATATGGGTACAAAATAGAGATTTTGTGTATCGGACGTGACTCGCTATGAGAACACTTCATTGGATGTCATGTGAGTGTCATAAGTGTTTCTCATGTGGTCAATGTACATGTAATTCTTTGACTTGAGAAATATGGAGTTTGTTATGTGTGAGTAATATATTTTGAAATTTGTTCCAATCATTCCGTAACTGGGTGACACAATTATTGTTGGGTATGTTATAAATCACATGGTAGAACTAGCATGTATCGAGATAGAATTTTTCCCTCATTTATGACAGGAGTGATGTCTGTGGGCCCCTTAATAAATATATACTAAGGAAATGCATGCATGTTTGGATAAATGATATGAGATATCAATTTATGTTTCTATTAGTATCTTAGGGAATCAAGAAACTAGAGATTGGACATAACGAGAATGACACATTCAATGTCTCGTGTTCAATCTGGACATCAAGGACAAAAGAATTAAATAGGTAAACAAAAATTGACTACAAACCGATAATTTGTTGTATCACCAATTCTCGTCATTTGGGTGATGATGATGTATTGCTAGATACCGCTCATTGTTTATAACTATAAATACGATATTTATATTTATTACCAACATGTCGAGAACCCATAGGGTCACACACATTGAATATTCAAATAAGGAGTTTTCGTTTTAATTATTATATCTGATTTGTATTGATTTAATTTGATTAAATAAAATCAGATATTATTTATGTTAGACATAAATAAAGGTAGCTGGGTATAGTCTTGAAAAGATGAGTTATGGTGCATGGATACTTCTATACTCAAGTAAGGTGTAGGGATGGTGGTGCTTTCATGTCATGCCTCTCATATCCATATAAAATGTATGACGTTTTATGCAAGAGTTGGTCTTGCAATTCTCTCTCAAAATCACCTACAACTATTGCTCCATTTTCTTTCTAAGTTTTGAAACCGGGTGACTAGCATCACGATAAGGCAAAAGATTCGGATTGTTCGTGTGGATACCGTGGAGGCATCAAGCTTTGTTTGTTGTTGTGATTCAAAATCTCGTTAACTGTGAGGTATAATTTCAAAACACCCGATTTATTCCGGTTCGTATGGGTCCTTGGAGGGTTACGGTTTTATTTTCCACTATGCTTGAGATTCCGTAATCCAACAGTTTATAGGATGTCAATAATTCTAAATGTCCTAATAGACCGCTTAATAGGAATTTATTTTATAGGACCAAACAATAAAATTTTCTATCTAAAAGTGTAACACCCTCAAATCTGGAAATAACAAATAATTAAAAAATTTCTAAATACATCAATAATTGAATCACCTAAAATAACAATTTAAGATTTAACTTCAATAAACACAATTCCAAACCTTATACAAGGTCTATAATAGGGATGGGTGTTACTGAACCCAATAACAATCGTTATCTCCAAAAGTGGAATACATCATCAAATAGCTAGAACTTTCTCGTACATCTAACTAGCTCTCAACTCTTCACTGTGTCGCTAGTACCATACCTCATCAAGGACCTGATGCATATGCCAACAAATAAAAAGGTTAGGTTTAACGTCTAGTGAGTTCAAACAGTTTTCATCAAATAATAACCACATTTGATAAATGTTAAGAAAAACATTTCAATATATCAAAATAGACATTTTTGGCTTGTACATGGTTTTCTCAAAACAACTTGAACTCATATTGCTAGGTTAAGTTAACCCTAGGGTACAATCCCATCTCTAGCCATCAAAATGGTGAAAACATTAGATCCACAAGCGAAACCCGTGAAGGAAACTTCTCAAGACTAAAACCCAAGCGAATAAGACACCAACTATTACTCTAATCTTCAAATCCACCAAAGAAATCCAAACATAGATCTTAAAATGCTGAGAAGACTTACCTTTTCAAATATGCAAAACCAACTACTATGATTCTTCCTTCTCCAAGATCTTCCTTTCATTTGCTTCACGAGTCTCTAAATTCGCTAGGGATGTTCGCGGTGCGGTTTGGGGCAAAACAGCAAACCGCACCGCATATGCGGTTTGAGCATTTTTCCAAACCGCAAACCGCACCGCATATACCTCAAACTGCACCGCAAAATGTGATGCGGTGCGGTGTGGTTTATACGGTTTGTACCTTACGCATTTTACGCCTACAATTCAATAATTATAAGATCAACATTTCATTTTAAAATCAACGATAACGTGATCGTAGTCCCTAAAAATGAAAATATTCAATACGTCCAATTCTAAAATACATATTATATAAATATTGCAATTATTCTATATATACATATATGTGTGTTTAATATATAAAATTAAAAATATATACATATATATAACGTGCAGTGCGGTGCGGTTTGAACCGCGGTTTCATAACTCAAAACCGCAAACCGCACCGCATAGTGCGGGTTGGTAGAAATGCAAACTGCAAACCGCACCACGGACGTTCTAAACCGCGCTTTGCGGTGCGGTGTGGACGGTTTGGCGGTTTAAATGAACACCCCTAAAATTCGCCACTCAAAGAACCAAAATCGCTTTAAATGAAAGGAGAGGGGAGAAATGAGGAAAAACCCTAGAAAATCGGATTTAAAACACCCAAACTGTTTCCCCTGGCCTTGCCCTCGACCTCAAGCCGCATAGCAAGTTGCGCGTGTCTCCACTGCACCATCCAGCAACTTACGCGGCATGGGCCGTGACCCAGGTCGCGACGCTCCTTTTTTTGCGGTTCTCTTTCGTTTAATGCGTCCAATTCGATCGTGGTCGAACAACCACAATAAACATTAACTAAAACTTCTAAAATTACGGGTGTTACATAAGGTGTTGTAATAATTTTATAGGATGATTTTGGTTCGTGTTATGAAGTTTTTTATGACGTTTTTAAAATTAAGCGTCGTATTAGCTATATTATATGACACTTTTGAGATGTGTCCTTTAAACGCACCTTTTTATAAGACACATGTTTTGATAAGACATTTTTTAAATATTGTCCTATAAAATAGTTAATATGTCATTTTATTTAGAAAATATCCAATAAAAATTGTTAAGACCCCCAAAAAAGTCTTATAAACTTATTACAATACCTTTAATTAGGACGTTTTATTGTTTGATGCTATAAACTTAAGTTATACAAAACAGTCTATTAGAAAACTTATACATTATTTGCGTCTTATAAACCAAATTTCGCTATAGTGTGTATTATAGTTAGAAAACAAATATAAAAAAAAAAAAAATTAGAGACGGTAAGAAACTGGGCACGACTAATTTGATCAGTCTTGTTTGATCGATAAACCCTTAGAGCATCTCTAAAACCTACTCTATAGTCTATAATTTCTCTAAAATAGAAAACAAAAACTTAAAATCTCTAAAAAGAATTACCCTCAACTCCAACATATGCTCTATTTTATAGATTTTAACACACTACAAAATTTTCGACCTTTTCCGACGGCCAAATCCGCCGGAAATCGGCGTTTTCGGCGGATTTGGTCGGCCGGAAACAAGGGCGCCGCAAATCATTTTTTTCGGCGGCATTTTCGGCGGATTGAGATTTTCGGCGGATTTGGCCGTCGGAAACGGATCCGATTTTTTTTAAAATTTAAATGATTTGATTAATTAAGAAAATTAATTTTAACTATTTGCGGCGGATTTTCGGCGGAATATTCCGCCGAAAATAGTTATTTATTTATTTTTATTTGTACTTAATCTATTTATTTATTTTTATTAAAAAAATCTTTCGGCGAAATATATCGGCGGATTTTCGGCAGAATATTCCGCCGAAAATAGTTATTTATTTATTATTTTCAGCGGAATACCAACGATACGTTATTTATCGACGATCAGTATTACCGACGGATTTTAGCGACGGTCAGTATTACCGAAGGATTAACGACGACTAAGTGACAGCGACGTTTATAGACGGATTACCGACGAAACGTTAAAAAAATTAATTAAAAATACAAAAAATCTGTATAAAAACCTATTAAAAAACATTGATAATTCATAGGCAAAAACCATTACAAAACACTGTTATATCATCTCAAATCTGTAAACTAAATTCAATGTAGTCTGTAAACTAAAACATTGGTAAGTGGTGTTTCGGGTCTTCTCTTTCGTTATGAGCTCCATTCTTAGCTTTGCACGCCCAATCGATCTGCAACCACAAAAATAGGATATCTATGTTAATCAAATAAGATCTTGAATTGTTCCAATTAACAATCAATCATTAATTCGAGATTCTAGTACAACCGTACACAGTTAACGGTAATAATTCAAACATACCAATTTGGTATAACATCAAAATAATAACCATTCATCAATATATGCGTTTCAGTTCGAAAATGGTTAAAAGAAAAACTCACCTCGATGACGACACACGAGGAATTTAAACTTTAACCGAGACGACGATCGAAACCGAACACTTGCACAAACTTTGAAGTAAAATGTCAAGAAAGAGACGCTAAAATGGGCGATATCACCAACCAACCCACCTATATGCACAAGTGCATATAGCCTATATGCACAAGTGCATATAGCCTAGTTCAAATGGTAGCTCAATGTATTCATTAATGTAAAACTTCTTATTATGTGTATTTTTAATGTTTAAACTTGTGGACATCAAATTCTTGGTTATATATATATGTAGGAAAATGAAAATTACATACAATTTCTTGAAACCGGGTCAACCACCCAGTTGAACCGGTTGGACCGTGACCCGGTCACCACACCGGGTCAACTAAAAACCCGGGTTTTAAAACATTGGTCTAAGCCAATAATCCATGTAGCATAAAAACAAAGAAAGTGCTGTGGCAACACCTGATAGCTCTCACAAAAAAAATTATGTATAGATATTGTGCTTACCTCAAAAGATCATTTTCCGGGTGTGCTGGGAAACGGACAGGAAGTAGCAGTGAAGAGGTTAGCAAGGACTCCACATTCGGTATTAGCTCCCATCAGATCTCAACTACCGAACCATCATATTTACCTACGAATTAAAATTGGTGTTGTGCGAAAATGCTGAAAACAAAAGAAATCAAACGATCAAGATGAATGAAAACATAAACCAATTAAAGACCAGTAAGACAATCACCTCAACATTTGGAACATGTTTAAGAATCTGATCAGCAACCATGCAACCATTAAGACTCCGAACCGTAGGCTCATCGACATCGTACAAGACAGAAACATCGGAAATGTCTAGATCCTAACAGATTGATTTAGAGATCGAAAAAATCAAGTATTCAAGTTTATGAAATAACATAAAAAAAAGACGTATATTGAGTTGGTACTGGTGGATTAACCCAATGAGCATAACTATAGACAGGAACTATATATATATATAGATATATAGATAGATATAGATATAGATATATATATATATATATATAAAAGACAAGAACAAATGAAGCTAATGAATGGAATATCTCAGTTAGATCTAGTGTTGACCTTCCAACCAGGTTTACACACATGTAGATATGCATTACAAGTATGTTTCATTACCCAGAAGTTGTGCAGCACAAACAACAACATTTCAAATAATACTAAGGTGTCGTTTGTTTTTTAAGATGTCTAAAGTCTGAAGTCTTATTTTAGTTATGATTAATAAGAGGTGGTGTGTTAAAAGGTCTGAACGATTCAGACTTAAAAGCCATTAAGAGGTTTTTTTAAAAAAAACAAACAACCCCTAAGTTTTTTATGCAGAACAGGAAACAAAGTGCTCGTAAAAAAAATATTGCAGAATATGCAACTGGTTATTACTTATTTTGAGAATTCTACACCTCTAAAAAAGCCATCTAAACTGGAACCCATACAAGATTTCTAGAAACTACCTTTAAACCCAACAGATTATACAGCAAACTCCCCTCAAATTTTGATGAAATATTCTCAAGAACCTCACCAAAATTCAGAGTTCAAAAAAGGAAAATCAAACCTTGTGCAAGTGAGAGACTTGGGTTGAGAGAGAGACTTCTTGGCAAATCCATTAATATGTGATTGGACTACAGTTGATGAACACAAATTCGATTAACACAAAAGAAAATCACAGAATGAGCAAAATCGTACAACTTACCTTTGAATATTTATCAAAGCCCTACAATTCCACAAAAATAGGAAGAACCACCCAAAATTGAACCATGAGAAGTCTAATGGAAGCAAAATCGAACCCCAACCCACCCCAAATATCTATTTCAAAACCAGAAAAAAAAAATCCCACACAAATAAGAGCAAAAGACATCGATTTTAAGTAGAGAGATAGAGAGAAGGGCGACGGTGAGATAGAGAGGAGGGCTACGATGCATACCAGTGACAAGCCGACGACGAGAGGGAGGAGGCGAGACAGGGAAGAGACCGACAGCGAGATAGAGAGGGAGGAGGCGTGGGGATTTGTTTGGGGAATGGGGGGAGGTATACTGATTAGGGTTTAACTTCTTTTGTTTTGGGGGGAATTGAGGAAATACACAAGCGGGAAACATTTTAGGGTAAAATCTTGAATTTAGAAGAAAATTAAAAGTAGATTTGTAAATATTTCTTTAATATATAAATATTTATGGTAAGTTTTCTAAAAACTATTTTTTATGTATTAAGTATATTTGTTAAACTTTTACAAAAAAAAAAATACCTTGTTCAATTTTCTAGTAAAATTTTATTTTTATTTAAACAAGTAATAATAAATACTAGATTAACACTACTACGAGATAAAACACTTGTATTTTTTCTTTAAAATATTTAAAATTTTAAAACTCTTCTTAAATATAGTTATAATTTTTGGGTGGGTTGTGGTGAGAAGTTGAGTTAATTAATGGGAAGGTTTGAGATTAAAAGAGATCAACGATTCAAATCCACTTCTCACGCTTCTCAACATTAACTCAACTTCTCACACGATTCTTCGCCTATAATTTTTTTTTATTAAGGCCCAATGAAAGCATAGATCCCTTAAGGCCCAATAGATTCATCAAGGCCCAATGAAGCCCTTTAAAGCCCAATAGATTCATTAAGGCCTGATAGATCCATTAAGGCTCAATGAAACTCTTTAAAACCCAAAATAACCTTTTAAAGCCCGATAGATCCATTAAGACCCAATGAAACTCTTTAAAGATCAATAGAACCGATTAAAGTCTAGTAGAATTAATTAAAGTTTAATACATCCATTAAGGCTCAATTAAACTCTTTAAAGTCCAATGAAACTATTTAAAGCCCAATAGAACCCTTTAAACCCGTTAGATCCATTAATGCCCAATGAAACCCTTTAAAGCCGAATAGAATCCCCTTAAATCCCGATAGATTCATTAAGCCCAATGAAACCATTTAAAGCCCGATAAAACCCCTTAAAGCCCGATAGATTCACTTAGGCCCAATGAAACCCTTTAAAGCCCAATAGAACCCCTCAAAGCCCGATCTATCCATTAAGACTCAATAAAACCTTTTAAAGCCTGATAGGATCCACTAAATCCTAATTGGTTCCATTAAAACCCAAATTGGTCCACTAAAGCCCAATCGATCCATTTAAGCCCAAGTGGATCTAGTAAAGCTCGATTTGATCCATTAAAAACCAAATTGATCTATTAAATCCTCCAGTGGATCCATTAATACTCAATTCATCCATTAAAGCTCGATTGGTTCCAATTAAAGCCTAAATGGATAAATGAAAGCCCAAATGAATACATTAAAGCCCAAATACTTCCATTAAAGCCAAAGTGGATCAATTAAAACCCAATCGATCCATTAAAGCCCAACTGGATTCGTTAAAATCAACTGGATACGTTAAAGCCCAACCGGGTACATTAAAGCCCAACTGGATCCGTTGAAGCCCAACTAGGAACGTTAAAGCCCAACCGGATCCGTTAAAGCCAACTCGATACATTAAAGCTCAATCTAATCCATTAAAGCCCAACGAGGTACTTTAAAGCCCAACTGTGTAGTTAAAGCCCAACTAAATTCCTTAAAGATCAACTGTATCCATTAAAGCCAAACTGGGTATAGGTTAAAGCCCGACTGGATCCATTAAAGCCCAACTGGATCCATTAAAGCCCAACTGGATCCGTTAAAGTCCAACTGTGTACGTTAAAGTCCAACCGTATCCATTAAAGCTCAACTGTATCCTTTAAATACTAATTGGATATTTTAAAGACTAACTGGATCCTTTAAATACTAACTGGATCTGTTAAAGTCTAACTGTGTACGTCAAAGCCCAACTAGGTATGTTAAAACCCAACTATATCCGTTAAAGCCCACCGGAAACAGTTAAAGCCCAACTGTACCCATTAAAGCCATACTAGATCAGTTAAAGCCCAGCTGTACCCATTAAAGCCATATTGGATCAGTTAAAGCCCAACTGTACCCATTAAAGCCATATTGGATCAGTTAAAGCCCAACTGTACCCATTAAAGCCAAACTGGATCCATTGAAGCCCGATTGGATTCGTTAAAGCCCCAACTGTGTACGTTAAAGCCCAACTAGATCTATTAAAGTCTAACTTGATCCGTTAAAACCCACCTGGATACGTTAAAGCCCAACAGTATCCATTAAAGCCATATTGGATCAGTTAAAGCCCAACTGTACCCATTAAAGCCAAATTGGATCCATTGAAGCCCAACCGGATCCGTTAAAGCTCAACCGGATCCATTAAAACCCACCTGGATACGTTAAAGCCCAACAGTATCCATTAAAGCCATACTGGATCAATTAAAGCCCCACTGTACCCACTAAAGCCAAACTGGATCCATTGAAGCCAACTAGAAACGTTAAAGCCCAACCGGATCCGTTAAAGCCCAACCGGATCCATTAAAGCCCAACCGGATCCGTTAAAGCCCAACCGGATCCATTAAAGCCCAATTGGATTCGTTAAAACCCAGCTGGATACGTTAAAGCCCAACTGTATCCATTAAAGCCATACTGGATCAATTAAAGCCCAACCGGGTACATTAAAGTCCAACTGGATCCGTTGAAGCCCAACTAGGAACGTTAAAGCCCAACCGGATCCGTTAAAGCCAACTGAATATGTTAAAGGCAACTCGATCCATTAAAACTCACCCGGATCCATTAAAGCCATATTTTGGTCCTGGGCCTTCGGGCCTTGGGCCGGGGCCAACTATAGCTTGCGTGCTCAAAGAGCCCAGTGCGCTGGTCGGGCCGACTCTTAGAGTCGGTCAAGTCGACGGGGATTAGTCGGACTGCCCTTGGATGCTCCGGATATCCCGGGAACGTGTAGTGTGCGTGTGTACTAACTACTGACCCCTCTGCCGTTCAAAAAAAAAAAACTCAGCCGGATCCATTAAATCCCAACGAGGTACATTAAAGCCCAACTATGTAGTTAAAGCCCAACTAAATCCCTTAATGATCAAATGTATCCATTAAAGTCAAACTGGGTACGTTAAAGCACAACTGGATCCATTAAAGCCCACCGGAAACAGTTAAAACCCACCTGGATACGTTAAAGCCCAATAGAATATCCACCGAAAATCCGCCGAAAATGTTATAAATTTTATTTTTATTTTTATTTTTTATTATTTTTAATTCATTTAAATATAATAATTAATTAACTATTTTCGGCGGATTTTATTTTTTTATTTTTTATAAAAAATATAGAATATCCGCCGAAAATCCGCCGAAAATGTTTTAAAAGTTTCGGCGGATTTCCGACGGATTTCCGACGGTTTTTTATTTTTTTTAATTCATTTAAATATAATAATTAATTAACTATTTTCGGCAGATTTTATTTTTTTATTTTTTTAAAAAAATATAGAATATCCGCCGAAAATCCGCCGGAAATGTTTTAAAAGTTTCGGCGGATTTCCGACGGATTTCCGACGGTTTTTTATTTTTTTTAATTCATTATATAATAATTAATTAACTATTTTCGGCGGATTTTCGGCGGATTTTATTTTTCTATCTTTTTTAAAAAATATAGAATATCCACCGAAAATCTACCAGTAGCTTCGGTTGTTGAATCTCGTGCAAGTTTGGTTGTGGTTGTATTGGCTGCAAGCGGAACGTAGGCGCTTTAGGTGTGTGTTGGCCATGCACTCTCGCGTCGTGTAATAATCTTCAAAATCTTTATTTTAGAGTAGTTGTTAGAGATGCTTTTAGGCGAATGATCTTCGATTAAGGTGGTCATCTTTAATGTAATTTTTTAAATGCATTAATAAAATAAATAGATACAAATATATAGATATTATATTGATGAAGTGATCCATATGTGTATAACCAATTTATATAATTGAAACACAAACGAGTTTTCATTTTCTAAACATATAATTGTTTTTTTTATTATTATTAACGTTGACAAAACAATTATTTTCAATATAAGTAATCGAATATGGATGTACATGAAGTAGAATTCTTTGGAGAAAATTTTTAGAAAGATGAGGGTGAGCCTCAGCTCCACTAGTAGTGTGTACATGTAGCTGGTGCGCTTGCTTAGTAATGATATATCACATTTTGTTCACATATACTTTTTTGTAACTAGATCTATTAATTAGCCCATTAATTACCATTAGTGAAGAAACCAAATATATATATATATATATATATATATATATATATATATATATATATATATATATAGTGTTTGGTTCATTTGAGAAATGGTAAATATATGAGAAATAGAGAAGTAATCATAGTCATTCATATGGTCAAGATCGGATTTGACTAGTCAAATATTGCGGCTTTGACCGGTCAAAAGTTGCGGTTTTGACTGGTCAAAAGTTGCGGCTATCCCAAAAATAGAAGGACAATTTCGTAAATTTTACAAAACACACGGGCTGTGTTCATATATGAACATGTATAATTCACATATGAACTATATGTTCATATACGAACCAGTGCAATTCACAACTGAACTCTTTTAACTGATTAATATATGAACCTTTGTGATTCATATATGAATCTGTATGAATCACAAAGATTCATATATGAATCAGTTGAACTAATTAACAGATTCATATATGAATCTTTGTGAATCATATAAGTTCATATATGAACTCATCCTGTGTATTTTACGAAACTATCCCTTTACCTTCTATAAACCACACAAGGAATTATCCGGTGTTTCGCGGTCAAAGCCGCAAATGTTGACCAGATGAATGGCTAAGATTACTTCTCTATTTCTCATATATTTACCATTTCTCAAATGAACCCCTAAATAAATTAGAAAACCGAAAAACCACGAAAAAAATGGATGAAAAGGTATATCAATATGGATGTCAAATTAACGAGAAAAATATGATTGATTTTTTGGTGTAATTTATTTCGCTCGAATTTTGTTTATTTTTTCTCTTTTTTCGAATAAAAAAATAGGGGGCTAGAGTTTTTTAATTCAAAAAATATTGCCGCCCATTTAATCACATCCATCAGATCATCTAATCTAACGATTGATAAGATGTTTTTTAGTTTTTCATTTATTTGAGGTTTTTCCTTGAACTTTTATATATATATATATATATATAGAGAGAGAGAGAGAGAGAGAGAGAGAGGAATGATCATGCGAGAAGTTAAACATTTTACGAGAATGCGAGAAGTTTGATATCATTTATGATTACACGACCTGTAGGTGTGTTTAATCATATATGATTAAACGTCTATGTATTGCTAATATAACATGTGTGTAATCATATATGATTAAGCTTGTGTATCATATATGATTAAACACTTCTCGCCTTCTCTCAAAATGTTTAACTTCTCGTTTGAACCTGCCCCTATATATATATATATATGAAATAGAGAAATAATCTTAGTCATTCATCCGGTCAACATTTGCAGCTTTGACCGCGAAGCACCGGATAATTCCTTGCATGGTCTATAGAAGGTAAAGGGATAGTTTCGTAAAATACGCAGTATGAGTTCATATATGAACTTATATGATTCACATATGAACTATATGTTCATATATGAATCAGTTAATTAGTTCATATATGAATCACAAAAGTTCATATGTGAATCTGTTAATTAGTTCAACTGATTCATATATGAACTTACAGTTAATTAATTCATATGTGAATCAGTTAATTAGTTGATATATGAATCATAAAGGTTTATATATGAATCAGTTAAAAGAGTTCATATGTGAATTACATTGATTCATATATGAACATATAGTTCATATGTGAATTATACATGTTCATATATGAACACATCCCGTGTATTTTGTAAAAATTAAGAAAGTGTCCTTCTATTTTTGGAATAGCCGCAACTTTTGACCAGTCAAAACTGCAATATTTAACAAGTCAAATCCGATCTTGATTGTATGAATGACTAAGATTACTTCTCTATTTTTATATATTTTTAGATTCATGATCGACGGTTACAATAGATGTGGGCCTAATAATTTTTAATTAAAAAAACAAAAAAAATAAAAATAAAATAACCGTTTATCATTGATCCAACGGTTAAGATGTGGGTTGCATGGGTTGCAAGATTTATATATATATATATATATATATATATATATATATTCCTATTAATTAGTTACATCCTATCCTATTATACAACTGGTATCAGCCCTTGTAATTAATTAATTGGTCTAGTGTGTGGTTATACTCGGTAACATTTTAAGGCAAGTTATTATGCTATTTTAACCTATTCAAAAAGATTGGAGGGTCATTAGCTCAACATATATAATTTAACCGACATTAGAAAATATATGTTTTTTCACAAGAATTGTTTTGAATGCATGAAAAGAAAATAATAAATATTAAAGTGAATTACATTTTTTGACCTTCACGTTTGTCTTTTCTAACGTAAATCATCCCTATAACTTTTTATTACTCATCACTTCTTAACGTTTGTAAAATTTCTTGGATTTTATTCCTCCCTGTGTTTCTATTAAAATTCAGACATTCTAATCCATTTTACATTTTTCTCTCATTTTCTATTAGAGGAAAAAAAATTATTATAATTTTTATATATACACATCAAAGACATGCAAACATCATAACCCCTCCCCCACCCTCCTCAAATTCTGACAGATATTCACTGCCACAAGAAACAAGGGTTTTAACAACGATTTTTGTCGTCGCTAAAAGTTATTTCACTACTAAAATTAATCGTATTGCCGACGGCTGAAACAGTCGGTAAACCGTCGGAAAAAGGATTTAGCGACGGTTTTTCGACGGGAATGATCGTTGGTAAAAAGCTGGTCGGTAATATTCAGCAACGGTTTTCCGACGACAACTACCGGCAGCTTACCGACGGTTCCAGTTACCGACGGTTTTCCGACGGTATTTACTTATTAAAAATAAATATAAAATAAAATGAAAAAACACAATCGTCGGAAAGCCGTCGGTATTTCACTAATTTTTCCGACGATTTTCCGACGACTTATTAAAAATAAATAAAAAATAAAATTAAAAAGATACCGTTGGTGGGCCGTCGGTAAATATCAACTGTTGTTTGTCGTCGGTAATTGCCGTCGGTATTTCACATTTTTCTAGTGTTGTTTTACCGTGAAAAACAGTTTATAGAGACGACATGTCGTCGCAATAGCCTCTTTCTGAAACATCTCGTCGCTAAAAGTCCATCTCTGAAACTCACTTTTCTAACATGATGATTCACTCACACACACAGTTTCACCTTCTAGTGAGGTGCAAAAAGAGAGGGAGGATACATTAGCAACAAATTGAAGTCGTTCCCGACTTACACCAAACGAAATAAAAAACTACGGTGACAAAAAAAAATGTTCCTTCCTTAATTGGTATACCACAAATATAGAATTTGAGACACAAAATATGTATCTTCATAGATCTGGATGTCATGCCAACTACAAAATTTCATATATATAGAGAGAGAAACCCTATCTTTTGAGAGTTTTAGATAGAGAGAGGAAAAGGAAGAGGATGTGAGATTTTGTTGAGTTAATCACCCCTTGAAATCAAAAGCCAAAACCTCAATCATCTTCAAACCTATAAACCCATAAAATCAAGGGAAAAGTTTATAAAAACCCAACAAACTATTCCATTTTGAATGATTAAGTCTCTAAACTAATTTTTTGAATGAAAAAACCAGTAAACTTTTTCACTGTAAATGATTAAGTACCTGAACTATTTTTTGAATGAAAAAACCATTAAATTTTGTCATTTTGCATGAAAAACCATTAAACTTTCTCATTTTGAATGATTAAGTCACTGAACAATTTTTTTTCCAGTAAATTATATCATTTGAACTTCTAAAAATTTGTTACTTACACTATTTTAACACAAGAAAACTACCTGTAACCGGTTATCTTTTGATTATCCCTCTTTTGATAGAAAAAAAATAGATTAAAAAGAGGGAGAACGATGGCAGGAGCCAACAACAAGTTAGGTGATATGGAGAACGGACAACGTTCGGGCAACAAGGAGTGGTGAGGCGAAGCGATACCGTTGTTTGTGAGGGGTTTTAATGGCGTAAGGTTTGAGAACGGTAAAACTGATTTAGATTTGTTATTACTTTAAAACATTCCTAGTCAGTCCCAAGTAGCTTTAAAAAAAACAGATGTAGGTAACCAAATTTTAGAAGTTTGGCGGTTTATTTATTTAAATTTTTGTAGGGACTTAATCAATCAAAATTAGAAAGTTTAATGATTTTTTCATTCAAAAAAAATTGTTGAGGAACTTAATCATTCAAAATAAGAAAGTTTAATGGTTTTTTCATTCAAAAAATAAGTTGAAGGACTTAATCAATTAAAATGGGATGGTTTATTTTGAACTTGTCCCTAAAATCAAAACTGAATTTTGGGCAATCTGATTTGGTTCAAGCATTCATCTATATTTCCATGAGTCTAATTTGAGGACATAAGAAGATGATGTGTGAGAGAGATGATTACCTTTGGATTAACATGATATGGAGGCGAAATTGGTGGCTGGAAAGTTGAAAGAAAAGTGGAAGGAGGGAGGTTGGTTGGTTGGTGGTTGTCGATAGTTAATGGTGTATCATGATGGTTGTCTAAAACATAACGGCCATTTAATGGGTAGGAGGGACAAAATCCAAAACATTTACATATCGTGGGAGTAATTGGAACGAAATAATTGTAGGGCCCATTTTCGTTAAAATGAGAAACCATGGGGACAAAAATGTAATTCACTCAAAATACCAATGTTTTTAAAACCAGTATTTTGGTTGACCCGGTTTCAAAAAATTCTATGTAATTTTCATTTTCCTGCATACATATATATATATATATATATATATATATATATAAAACCAAGAATTTGATGTGGAATCGAGCGAGGACTGATGGAATCGAGCGTGGAGTCGATGATTTGTCAAATTGATTTTTTAACCTTGGTCGCTACCTTACAGTTATACGAAATTGATTTTTTAACCGGGTCAACCCGGGTTTTTACCGATTCAATAAGGCCGGTTCAACCGGTTCTATCAAAAAACCGGCGGTTCGATCCGGACCGTAATTTTCTAAAAAACCGGTCGTAATTGACCCGGTCTCTTCACCGGTTCCCGGTTAAACCGGTCGGGTCAACCCAGGTTTTAAAACATTGCAAAAAACTGTTTTTTCCGAAAAATACGTGAGTATAGATATCCACACGGCAAGGAAAAGGTTAAAAAGGTAAAAAAGAGAATAAAAGTTACGGGGAACCGTCACAGCCAACTTGCAGAGAATGTAACCAAAGATTCTTTTCACTCATGCCACAATCACCACACAATCATAAGAATAATAATTTTCTTTATTTTTTTTATTTTTTCAATTATCAGCAATTGTATTTAATTAAAGAGAAATTAAAAAGAAATAACTAATTTTTATGGATCAATTCATTTCTTAACCATTTCTCTCTCACTTTCACCCAAAAGTCGCTACCTTCGTAAGAGCATCCATATTGTATGATTTTTTTACCAAGACTTTTCATAGTTTTTTTCTTACACATTATTGCCACATTAACAACTTAAAAACTTTTATATACATCACACTATGTGAAAAATCTCATCCAAACTTTTTCATTACTTTTTTAAATTATTCAATGTTCCACCATTTTAACTTTATATCATTTTTATTTTTATTTATAAAAATAAATACATTAAAATTCATACAAATACATAAAAGTATGTACAATAAAATTAATAAAAATTAGGTTATTAAGAAATATATAAAAGTTGTATAAAAAGTATGTAAAATAAAATTTTAAAAATGTTAAACTTAAAAGTATGTATAACCGAAAATAAAAATTGGATTATTAAGAAATCTGCTAGAATTATATAAATATGTCAAATTTGAGATATTATTTTAAAAATATAAAAACATAATTACTTTCATTATGTATTTATTTAATAATAATATTTAAATAGGATTATTTTAAATATATTAATAATTAAATCTCGTTAAATAAAAAACTTTTATAAAATTCTATAAAGTTAAAACTGATTAAATACGAAAAACCTACGAAAAACAGTTCATACAATTACACCATATGACGAAACATCTCACGAAAAACCTCAAGTGAAAAACCTCTCCACAATGTACAACACCTCCGCATATTGGTGCATCCTTCCTACTTTTGTCATAATGAGGCCGCAAATTGTCTGTCTATGTAATCACCTCTGCAAGTTTCTTTTATGAAAAGTACCTCCGCAAATTTGGAACTCTAGTTTTTCACCTCCTCCGTCTGCAACGCTTGATCAGTGTTTTTAGGAAAATGTACCATCCACAAGTTGCGTTTTGGGCATTTGCAACGATGTTGATATTCTTATAATGACTAAAAAGTAAATTTGATTGGTGAAAATAGCTACTTTTATTAATTTTCCTAAGTTTAATTAAATTATATGTTTAATTATGTTGCACTAATTTTAAATTATATGTTTAATTATGTCGCCTTTGGCTATGTTCGACAAACTAGCTTATAAAGCTAGCTTTTCAAAACGCTAGTTTGAGTAGCGTTTCAATAAGCTAGCTTATGATAATCCAAACGTGTACCACGAAAAAAAGCTAGCTTTTTTTGCCGAACATAGCCAAAGTATACATTGTTATAATTGAAGCTTTTTTGTACTACTTTTAAGGAACATCTATCGTTGAACTTATATGATTTAGGAGTGTTTGATTTTTTATTCAATAAGTTTTGAAGTTATTAAATTATCTTTAACTTTTAATCTGTCTGAACAAATTAAGATAAGTTGTTGTTTGATTTTTGTTTCAAATAAATAGTCTGAACAACAAGAATTATCATTTTAACCTTATGTTTATATAAGTGTTGAATGAAAATAAACTATTTGATAAATATTTAAAATGCCAAAAAAATTTAAAATAATAAGAATTATTTAAATAACATAAATAATATGAATTCAACACATGTTGGTAAGTTATTTATTTTTTAATGAGACATGTGATTGAAAAATGTAAGACAAGAGTAATTTCAAAAGATTTTCTAACTTAACACATTAAGATAGGATGCGTTAATTTAATATATTAAGTTAATCTCTTAATATTAAGTTAAAATCAAACATCTTAATATAACTTAATCAATTAAACTAACTACTTATTAAGTTTATTAAGTTAAAAACAAACATCTTTTAATTAATATATTTAAATATTAAATTAAAATGGTTGTTGAATAAAAAAAAGAAATTGTTTTATTCAAAATGATTTTGTGGCATTTATCCATTATTTCTATTTTTTGTAACAAATTAAATAAATATCATTTAGATGCTATAAATACTTGAAAATCAATATCAATTATTTAATTAGTTTCATTCTAAAATAGAATTCAAAGTATTTTACATGTTTTGTTTCTGCATGTGTATGTTAAATATATGCAAAGTATTTACATTTTTTTACATGTGAAACAAACTTATATATTTTATATATATAATAGTTATATATCCGTGCACAATGTTGCGCTAATGATCTCAAATTTAAAGCCGAGAACTCGAAATAGCAATTTTGTTTCATGTTTTCATCTATTTTTTATATATGGTTTTGCTCATATATAAATGCAAGTTCAACATATTCTATTGGTGGAAGAGGATGACTAGATAGCGAGGTTTCAAGGTCATAACATTTATTATTCTTAAATTTTAAAGACCATCATATAATCTTAGCTAGTCGGCAGGCCATGGTAACTTTCATTTATTAGGTGGAGATGGTTGTTTTTTGCTCACTTGAATAAAGAGGGTGCCCGTGGTACTTCTTTTTACCAAATTGATAGTGGTGAGTGGTGACCATCATGAGACACCATCATGTACAAGTTCGGTGTTTGGTTGGAATTGATGAGGTGTAATTGTAGTTTTCTATGGACACCATGGACTTGGATGACGTCATAAAAGGATGGTTTACTTTAGTTTATGTATCGTGTATTGCAACAAATTCTTTTTTTAACAATGAATAAAATTTAATACAATTAAAAACTAATAGAATTGTTGTTGTATAAAAGAAAAGCACATACGAAACAAATCAAGCCAATGATCTAACATCTCGACTCAAAACCTGGTCTAGTTATGTACCCGCTGCAATGCAGCTGGATGTCACTAGTACAAAAACTCACATTTGCCAAGGTTAAAAATCGTGGCCATAGGCCTTTGGCCACAGTTTTTTTTTCAATCAAACCGTAGCCTATTCTTGCGTGACAATTGATACTTTTTCGCCACGTTTAAAATGTGTCACCATACCAAATAAAAAACCATAGTCATAGCCTAAAAACTGTGGCTATAAACATATCTAATATTTGAGGTACTGGAGATTTTTATTTTTTACCGTGACAATAAACTATTTATCGCCACACAAACTCACGTTAAACGTGGCCATTAGCTACCTTTTGGTTACACAAAATAAATAAAACAATGGCAATAAACATTTATGGTCACACAATTTGTTTTTAAGGTGACCAATGATTACCCTATAATCACGTATATTTGATTTAACGTGACCATAAACTACTTATCGTCACGCAAACTTTATATTAACCGTGACCAGTTCATGACATATGGTTACCATAGATGTTAGAACCATGGCTATTGGTTACCTTTTGGCCATACAAAATAACTCAAAATGTAGCCATAAACAACTTATAGTCATCCAATTCATTGTTGGAAAAAGTTAGTAAAATATATGTTTTTTACTAACTTTGGACACATTTAAATACATGTATATGTATTGTATATATCGAACTCTTAGTGGGTTTGTGTTCTCCTATATGAGAGATTTGAAACGATATATTATGTGTCCAAAACGGAATATGTGTGAATGAGATATCGATGCTCAAAGTTGAGTATTTGGGATGAAATTGGCAAAAATCAAGTGGGTGTGGGAATATGTCCCACATAGGAAGAAGGATAAAACATTCTATGGTTTATAACCATGAATGTGGGAGAGACTTACACGCTCCTTTGATTGGTTTTACTCCAACACCTACCCGCACGCAGGGGGTGCCGATTGAGACTTTCGTAGCCTAAATTGGCGAATTTGTGTGTGGGCGCGACCTGTGGACACGAATGCTCGTGCAGTGTGGTTTTTGCGATTTTTTTTTTGTTTTGATCTAGCGGCTTATGGCGCGGGACCGCGCCAAGCACTGGAATTTGTTTCAAAACAGTGGTGCGGCCTAAACCGCACGACCATACGTCCCGAGCACTGGAATGTGAGGACGAACAGTTGCGCGGGTTATGGCACAAAACCCGCGCACCAAGCACTGTTCGAGTTTTGTAACCCCAACGAAACCATTGATGAGCCATGATTAATTTGTTTAATTATTAATTAATTACACAATATAATATTTATAGCCACACAAATCTTGATGTGTGGGTGCTATAAATTATAAAACCATGGTTATTGGTTATCTTTTGGTCACACAAAATAGCTAAATTGTGGCAATAAAATTAACCTTTAGCAACATTTTAATAATGTGTGGCAACTTCAACAAAATTATCAATGGCAAAATGCAACTTCAATAAAATTATCAATGGCGAAATACTAAACATTAAATATTTATCTTAATAATCAAACGAATAATGTAAAAGAACACCAATAAAAAATTTATCACTACTGATTCTATAATATATTAGACATTTTCTTATTAAGCTATTTTCGTATGATTTGGCTTTAGTATCTCACTCATCATTGTATAATTCTTCTCCCTCTTCTTAGGACTTTGTTTCTCGTCATGCTAATCAAAAGTTGGTAGTGTAAAAGACAGCTACAATCCTAGTTGACTCGCACACAAAAAAAATATCAATATGTTAACACTATAGCAAAACCAAATTAAAAGATAACTACACAAATAAATAATAAGAAATGTATCGATTTGACGACGAATATAAATTTAGATGTCACTTAATACATGATAGGCAATAGTACATAAATCTTTGTGCTTTATGGTTTTGCAAGTTGATCACCAATTTAGTAAGTGGTACAATTGTTTAACAAATTATGGAAGGCTTAATTATGATATGTAAGTGTTGGATTTTAATACAAATTGTAACCGATAGAACGCAGCGGAAAATTAAAAGAATTTTGGTTACAACAATTATAGAAAACTTTTCTAAATAAAACTTAAAACCCAATCGGATCCAATGATGCATTTAATTAAAATAAACCACACCATAGGGTGTTTAGAATGTGTACCTTTTAAGATTTGTCGGGATTAAAACTGAAGCACCAAGAAACCAAAGTAGGTTTCCTCTATTGGCAGTCCACACACGAACACGTTTCTCGTCTCCACCAGGTGCTAGCCTAAGAACCCTAGATCTATGTGTTTTACAGAAAAGAAAAGGTTTTTTTTTTGTATTTCTCTGAAAGGCTAAATCTAATTTCAATCGTGTATCAAATGGTTTAGCCTGACCCGTTATTTATACCAGAAGAATTATATTTAGACTATAATTCAACTAAGGATTAAATAAAGTTTAGTAATTATCTGTAATATTCAAATTCAAATTCACATTCAAATTCAAATTCAAATTCAAAATATAATTATATATATATATATAATTACAGATAATTCCCCGTAACTAACATAATTACGTTTTCACCCTGTAATTATCATAATTACAGTTTAACACATATTTTCATAATTATCCTTTAATATTAATTATTTTCTTAATCAACTTATTTAATCCGGGTTTCTAAAGATGGAAACAAACACATTCTTTGTGTGCGACCCTATAGGTTTACATACTCCTCAGCAGTATCTCTGTGTGACATGTGTCGTGGGCATATAATAACTTACATTCTCCCACTTGCACACGATACACAATAACACAGACGATGGTAAGCGTCTAGCAACACGTCACCGCCCCTAGGCTATGTAAATGTGCTTTTACCTTCGAGCAATTTGATTGATCCAATCAATCATATAGTAGAATCATTCATTATCCTTTTGCTTCACGATATTTTGTTTTGAACTTAAGGCATAAATCTATCTCATCCTTTATAGTTCAAGAATATGTTTCTCGATCCCAACATATTTGATCATATAAGTGTCATTAGTCCAACTAAACCACTTGTTCATGCATGTTAATCAAACTATGTAATCGAGGGGCCCAAAAATATCTCTCTCATCTTGAGAGGAGCAAATCCCATATTGCATGTACACGACTAACTACACAATTCATGTTATACCCAACATAGCCCTTATGATTACCCGGTTTAGGGTAACGTTAGACTATATCAAAGCATAACACTCCTTGTGCATTAGATCCCAATGCACATATCAGGTATGAGGATAAAGAGTGTTTACTATTTCAGGACTCACCTTATGACGCCGATCTATGAGGTGATCCTGACCGTGGGTCTTGTCCAACGTCTTGTGCACCGACAAGCGCATGTGACTCTGGTTGCACCTAGTGCACTTCCAACTTGGACTATGACCAGACTTCACAATGATCTTGATTTATTACTAGTCCCCTAGTAATAATCGATCAAAGACAATTCTAAATAATATGATAATCATATTTATTTAAGGATACTTAAACATGCTAATAAAGAACACAAAAATGTTTAATGTACATACTCATACCCAATATGCCATATCAGATAAAAACATAACTGTTTTAATGTTCTAGAAAGTTTAAAGTTTACTAAAATTATTATTTAATATAAAAATCCTCAAGCCTATAACATGAACATCATGTTTGTTTTGAGACATAGGTTTGACAAGTAGATTTGTATGTAAGCTCTTACAGCTCATAGTACCTCCGTTCAATACATATATCCCTATTACAATTCAAGTCATTACAGTTGGTTTGGAGACTAGCATCTGTGTATCCTTAAACACACAGATCTCTTTCATAACCGTTGTACAGTAAGAACATATCTTTAGTTATTCTCAGATACTTCGGAATGTTCTTCACTGTTATACAGTGAGCATCACTTGGGTCTGACTAATATCTGCTCGTCATGCTCAGGGCATACAAGACGTTCGGTCTTAGTACATTGACATGACGTACATGATTTGAATAATTGGCTGAAAACACATGGAACACCCTTCATACGGTTCATGTCCTCTTTAGTGCTAGGACTCTGAGTTTCGCTCAGATGTACACTATGTACTGTTGGCAAGTTTCCTTTCTTGGAACCCTTCATCTTGAAGTGTTTCAAGATTTTATCAATGTATGTACTTTTGCTTAATCTAATTAAGTAGCTTGATCTACCATGATAGATCTTTATACCAAGGACTTTGTCTCTTCTAGATCCTTCATCGCGAAGTACTGTCTTAATCCATGATTTTACACCTTCAAGCATTGGGATGTCATATAGGATCTAGAATACTGTTATGCTCCCACTGACCTTCTTGTATATACAAGATTTCAATTACGAGATGATTGTTCTAGTTCATAAATGGACTTTTGCAACTTGCACTTTTAGGTTTGATGTTTTAAAGCCTTGTATACGTCCTCGCTCAAAATTCCTTTTAGGGAATATGGCTTTTGACATCAGTCTTCATGGCATCTTGCCATTTATCAGTAATCCGATCTTTGGATTATTTTGTATCTCGTTTATTATCTTCAACAGCTTGTTGAAGCTCAATATCTTGTTGAATGTCAGTGTCAACCATCATCCCATCTTTGTGGTTCTTGAATTTCTTCAAGATCTACTGTGTCCCCATTTGCGATTCTTGACAGAAAATCTTTTCTTAAGAGCTCACCAGGATGCGTTAACAAAACTTTTGTTCTCGCTAGACCTGTAGAAACAATATCCAATTGGATATCACATAAATATGTACCTTTTAGACCTTTAAATCATGCTTTCCAAAAGCTTTATATTTAGCTTAAGCATTATAACCCCATATTCTCAAATATGGTAACTTTGGGATCTTCCCAGTTCATTTAAGAGAGTGAGTTTTATTGGTCCTTGTTGGTTGCTACATAAACTAGTATTTGGGCAACTGTTTTTAGGGCATAACCTCATAAGCATTTAGGCAGAGTGGTGAGACTCATCATAGAGTGAACCATGTTCAACAGGGTTCTATTTCTTTTCTTGGATATATCGTTGTGATGCGGTTGTCCGGTGAGGAGTCAACTGGGATACAATCCCAAAAATCTCTAGGATGATCTATTGGATTAGATATTCATGACCTTGATCTAACCGAAGCATCTTTATCCTTTGCCAAGTATACTCACTACTTATTTCTAGAACTCTTTGAAAATTTCAAAGCTTGTATATTTGTTCTATTAGGTAAACATACCTGAAGTCATCAGTAAGATGTAATAAAGTAGTGATGACCGTATCTTGTGACATAACTATAAGTCTCACATACATCAGTATGGTTAACCCCTAATAGTTCTTGTAGCCCTTAAAGGTTTACCCTTTGAAGGCACTTTTGTCATCTTGACTGACAAGATACACATGTATCATATGAATCATTATATGATTCCAACTCTCCGTCCACCTGGAGTTTGGATATGTGTTTCTTGTTTAAATGTCACAAATAGATCAGTTTTAAGCCCCGCTTAATTCATTATGTTGATTTATAATTACAACTATTAATTTCATAAAACATTTATTAAGATAAAACGAAAATTTATTTCTGAAAACATAAATTCGGTTCGTTGTAATTGAGAAAATGAAACTAAATTTCTAGTAGCACTAGGTACATGAAGACACTTGTTAAGTGTTAATGTAAGACCACCTAGAAGGTTCATATCATACGTCCCTTTGAGCAACAACAACTAACTTAGCTCCATTTGGTCTGATTTCATCTTCTCTTCACTTCTTATTTCCTGAAAAGTAGTACTAATATGAGTATCATACTCAACATGTAACACTTAGTCAGAAGTGAATTAAATCAAATGGTAAACATACCTGAAGGTACGACTCTGGTAGCCTTTTGCTTCTTGATTTTTGCCAATCGGGCTGGACAAGTTCTTATTTGGTGCACATGGTGAAAACAATTATACCATACTGCAACCTTAGGAATTTCTCCTTTTCCCTTATCTATGCTGGAATTTCCAACATGTATTTTACCCTTGGTTACCTCCCCCTTTCTCTTGATTATCCCACTGTCAGATTTGATCATCAAAACATGTTTTGGTTTGGTTGAACCCAACTTGGATTTCATATCCCTCTCAGTAGTTTTAAGTATGTTGAAAAGCTCTGTGAGAGTTTTATTCAAACCTTTCATATTATAGTCCTTAATGAACTGCTTATATGTTTTGGGTAGAGAGTTTAGGACCATATCGATTTCCAACTCTTGACCTAGTGGGAAACCGAGACGGGTCAGTTGATCAAAGTATCCTTTCATTTTCAAAATGTAGGTACTAACTGACGAACGCTCAGTCATTTTACAAGCACTCAATGCTTTAACTATATCAAATCTCTCCCGCTTTATTTGTAACCGAAACATAGACTTCAGTGAAGATATCATATCCCAAGCAGTCATGTTTTCATGATCCCATGATAATTCGGGAGTCATGGTGGCTAACATTAGGCAACCAACAATCAGAATGTCATCTTGGTACTTATCATAAGCAGTTCTGACTTCAGTTGGAGGGAGGTTTTCAAGAACGTAGAACTTCTTTTCATGCCTAAGAACTGCCCTTAGGAATCGAAACCATTCGATGAAGTTCGTTCCGTCTAATTTTTCCTTATCCAGGATTAACCGTAGTGTAAATTGGGATAAGTTGTTTGAGTTTGAATCTGAGGTAGACATCTACAAAAACATGATTTAATTTAGTAAGTTTAATGTCTCAAATATATAGATTAACCTTTCAAAAATCATTTGATTTGAGCTAAGATCCATATTTCACCTACTTCCATAAATGGCCAAGCAACTGTCTATGGAATTAGGCTATTTAGGTAGGTATCATCCAATTATGTTCAACATAACTCTTAGATATCGTGGGATCCTATTCAATATATCATATATTGAAATTGTCACGTTTAATCCCACTTCAACGCCTTGAAAATACTCATAAATGGCCAAACAACTGTCTATGATATTCTCAAGTAAACAAACCATACTAAGGTATCATAATCCCACCTAAATATTGGACTTTGGGTTTATTGGGATCAGTCGTCCAAAATACGACTATTTAAGTGAATGACCAAACAACTGTCCACTTAAATCTCAATATTTTGGCTCCTTGTCTAACACTACATTCAACCAGCATGATTGGCTAAGCACTCACCACACCGGAATCCTGTATGCTCGACAAGTACCTTAAACGGGTGGCGTTACGTTTACATTTTGTAAAAGGTTTAATTTTAGAAATTATTCTAATTCCTTTTAAAACGTTTGATTTTATCTCTAAAATATTGTTTTAAAATTTTGTCTTATTAAATCGGTTTGATTTTGATAAACATATCAATTATAAAATATCATATTTTATTTACCGATTTTAAAATTTTGTTTTGTGTTTGATTTTATTTTTTTTAAAACGTTTGCGATTATCATAACAATAATAAAACAATAAATAAAAGCAAACACAAAATAGACAATCACAACAATAATATATGGATTTGCCCCCTAATGTGATGTTGTGAGCTAACACAACAACACGGTCAATTCTAAGGACGTCTTCAAGCTCCCACTAGCTTCGCCATCTTGGTGAACTCCAGGGACTTCGCCTCGACCTCTTGGCACTCCGTCTTCGTTTGATTTACAAGTTAACAATAGAAAGATAACATATTCTAATCTATTTTACAACTGAACCTATCTAGAAAATTAAAATTATATCCCATGCAATTAATACATTTTAATTTTCCAAAATATAAATCAACCACGGGTCTTTAGAGCAAACCCTATATTATTTTATTTTAAACATAAAATGAATATTTGACCAAAATATAATTAACATAATTAAAAGGTCAAATCACATGGAACAAAATTTTATATGGCAAAATAAATTTAATCGTCAAAATTTAATTTGTAGGTTAACAAACCTAACTCAAAAGAGAACTGACCCATCAAAACCGGACCTTGGCCTATCCTACGGCCCGACCGTCTAGAGCACAAGCCCAACTAGGGTAATAACCCAAAAACGATATGGATAGGTGACTGCTCAAAGCATAGTTTAAAAACAAGGCCTAAAAGCCTAAATCCCATTTTGAAAAACGGCCCAAAACTTAACGGCTTAAGGATTAACGTAAAAAGAACTTTCGAGCCTATTTGGTCTGGACCATGGCCCAACCGTATTAGGCACCGGCCCAAAACGAGATGACTCAAACTAAGACAACTCCAACATGGAGTCGTTTGGGGCAGCAACCAAAAACGATGCCAACAACCAACATTAAACCCCTTAACATCAACAACCAGAAATAGACATGGAACACCGAATGACTAAGGCCCAACCGCTATATGCGGCAGTATGGTCACACCACAACACATGACTGAATAACCTTTGTACGAGCAACATTTTCCAAACGACTAAGAACCAAAAATAGTAAAATTGTTTGAACAAAACAACATCCCTACGTAGGCCAAAAACTAAGTCTTGGCCTCAAATTTCATCCAACGTGTGTGTGACCAAGAGAAGCTATAAAACGCAAAAAAATGAAGCAGCCGGAGGAAACCAGTGGCGATGATCAGTCGAGCGACAACAGGCGCTAGCGACGAGGACCAATGGCAACAGCCATGGTCGATCGACGATGTTCACGGTCGCCAACGTGATAAAAAACATGATTAGGGTTAACAACCCCTTGTGTGAGTCAACGAAAAGAAAAACGACAGTAGAGGACAGCGGCGGTCGGTGACGGTCGGCGGCGGGGAAGACCGACGACACTAGTGAGAAAAACAACCAGCACCACCACAACCACCACACCGTTCATAAAGCAGCCCACTAGTTAATAATCGATGTTCATCGAGAAACCCACGACCTTGGTCGTGGTTCATGGTGTTCGCCGAGAAGAAAAAACAAGATCAGTCTCGACGACAACACCCGCAGAAACCGGCAGTAGCCGGTGATCTCCGGTGGCGGCAAAACCTCAGCTTGCTGTCGATGGCATGTAATACGGAAAAACAAGACAAACAATCGGCGACACTTAGACGCAATCAGTCGACGATGAACAACGAAAGGAGTCGCACCTCACAAGGAATGCGAACGCCAGTGGCGGCGATTGGTGGCAACAGCCACGATCGACCAGCGACGTACCTCAGGTGGTCACTTAGACGGAAAAAAAAGGGCGACGATTGGGATTAAAACCCCTGGCGGCTGATGAAGAGGGTGATAGGAAATTAGAGTTATAAAACCCTTTAAGACTAGGTAGTCAACGTGTTGGAGGCCCAAAAGAAAATAAAATTAGGGTCCAATTAAATATCTTGAGTCCACTAATAAGAATCAAGGTCAAGATACGATTTAATTTGTAAGACTCGGTTTAAAAAAATGTAATTATTTCTTACCCGAAATGAACCGTAATATAAATATCAATGAAAGATAATAGAAGGGTTAAAACTGCCAAACTATTAAACTCTTTATAATTATATATATAATAAATAAATAAATCTATACATATAATAAATAAGTAACAAGAAAGACACGTGTCGGCTTCTGATGAGCCAATTTTTTCATTTTTCCACCTAAACATGTATATGGACGCATTTTATATTATAAGTTCATTTAGCACATCCACATTCATTTCTTTTTAAATTTTTCCTTAATTCAATTTTTTTAATTTATACCTTACATTTACTACCCTTATAATTAGGTATGTAGTTACTTTTAATCCGTTATTTTTTTATTTTTTATTTTAGACTCTTATCATATAAACATAAATAATGTATATGAACTGAAATGCATTAAAAAACATTTTCATTTTTTACAAATTATATCATTGTAATCGCTTCGTCAATACCTTCGAAATGAGTCAAATATTGAATAATTTTGGATTTAATTATATTATTAAATATCATAAATATATACGAATTAATGTGTTGTGATTAGTATGAGATTTGTTAAAATTAGTATGGGATTTAACCACTGTTCTAAAAAACTCGCCGCTGACGCGCCATGACACCAAAGCTTGTGGCTCATGCCACGTTAAGCTCGTCGCACGCCATGGCCTAATGCGGAGTTTTTGTAATACAATATTTGGTTTTGGTTTATGTTTTTAATATATATAACATAATTTAACTTTCTTATAACTATTGACTTATTGAGTAACACCAAAACATATGTTTTTATATATAATATTATATATAAATTAGAAATTTGACGTCATAAGTCGCGCCTTAAAAACGTCATGGCTTCGTCGTGGCTCCTAATGCTTGAGGTTTGGCCTCGCCGTCACGCCACACCTAACACCATTTAGAACTTTGAATTTAATACAAATAATCACTAAATTGTCGTCATTTTTTTTTGCAATTTCATATCAATTTTAACTATGTACTTTTCCATAATTTCATTTATGTTTTATTATAAATTTTGTTTTATAAATTATTAATATTTATTCATATTTTTTATTAATCTTTTGCAAAACATTCTTTGTGAAAACTGCATAAAACAAGGACATTTTGTAACCAACTGCAAAAAAACAACTCTGAAGGGAAAAAAAGTTTGGAAAGATGATCATTCATCATATATGTAAGATTTTCTAACATCATTTAATTTTTTAAATTACCCCGTGTAATATACGAGGTCGAACCTAGTAAATAAATAAATAAATAAATAACAAATAAAGGTAAATATATATATATATATATATATATATATATATATATATATATATATATAATGACTTAGGTTGATGATAAGGGTAAATTAAAACATAACGTTCCTTAAATTGTTAATCGCCATCACCGCCATGAACATCAAATGTTTCTCTCTCTAAACTCAACTTCTCTCTATGATATCTCTCGATTCGTCGAAGCAATCAACGAAACAATTATATATTCGGAATCTACGCGACGAACCCTTCTTAGAGGTATAAATTTCTTCTTAAGTTATTTAAGTTGGTAAGTTAGAGTAGTTGAAGTTGGTTGGTAGATTATGATTATATATTGTAAAGTTATAATCATTTACATGTATAAGAATGTTTGTTTTTGTCAAAATTACAAACGGGTAAAGTTTAGAATCAAAATGGTGATATTTATATCTAGATGTTTAACCGCACACCAAGTGGTCGGTTTAATGTTTAAGAGAATAAAAATTCATGATTAAGCTTAGAATATAACCATTAAGTTCTAGGTTATGCGACTAATAATAATTGGTGGTTTAAATAGGCAATCGAACGGGTTAAAGTTCCTCGTCATTCTCGATTAATCACGTGTTGCATCTCAATCCGATCAAGGTATGGATTTCATTTCTTTTGAATCGTGGGCAACTAGTTGTTGTAGTTGACCCTTCCTAAAGGTGGTTCACCGCCTTATGATTGATCAATCAAACGTGATCAACAAATGCGAAATTGTACACACACATACACATTGATTTTGGTTTATTGAATCAATTGTTTGAACATTTTGATGTTTTATTAAAATGTGTCTCGTATGAGATTGTTTATGAAAAATGTGAAGTATATAGATTATAATTTCTATGATCGCCATTTGGGTAAGTGGCATATGTTTATTTTTCATTGATTTTAGATTAACCCAATAAATGGGCACATTATTTGGGATGCCTTCTATGGCGACTTTGTAGTCATGGCGTCCTGCAGATGACGGTCCACCAGAGTTAAGCCTATGTGGCTTACGTGAACCCACTATGGGGGGACTTGGCTGACTTTGTTGGCTCCAGGGCGGATAAATCGATTCTAGAAATTTACCCACAGAATATGTGACCATGGTTAAATTCACGGGAGACTCGTTGTGTGTGCCCGCATGCCTACCCAATTCGTGCGGTTTGGCCACCCCACGAACACAACAGGAATTGACGGACTTTATTTATATTACGTTTTGAAATTAAAGTGTGAACCGTTCTTGAAATTATTGTCTTTGAAAATTACTGAACATCTCTTTTGTTATGAACTTGAGTTTCAAGAACATTCTTCGAAATGAATTTTTTGGTCTTCCGCTTCGTTATTGATGTTTTCATTATTATATACGAACTTATATTATAATCCATTCACTGAGTTATCTGCTCAGCCGTGTTTTTGTTTTCTGACACGGCAGGTTCGAAGTGACGTTTACGGGGACGGGACTTGAGATCGAGCGTGATATTTTGGAGTTCTTAGAATCACCTTATTTTATAACTTTCTAAGTTTATAAAGATTTTTTGAGATATGATAGTTTGGATTGTAATATATGTTTATGTCAGGATCGAATTCTCAACAAGAATTAATTCTCAGAAACAATATCAAAGAAGTTTGCGGAATAACACTTTGATATTCAATGAAACAGTAAATCAACACAGTAAATATGAAGAACAAACTGTAAACTTGTATTGAATGCTTTGAAGTTACAAGATTACACACTCAACCTCAATATTGATGAACAGGCTCACCAATACGAATTCTACTTCTCTAGAATTAGGATCTATGCCTTGAGGTTGTTTTTCTCTCTAGATCTTAGAATTTTTCACTTCATATATTTTATTCTAAACAATACAATATATATATATACTAAAGATAAAAGCTAATTCCAATTAATAAAATATCTTCAGAATATCTTCCATCATTATCTCTAAGCTTTCCATAATCTTCAGTTTATCCAGCTGTCATCCTTTCCATACAGATCTCCATCTTATAAGCAGTATTAATCATAAGCAGCATTAATACTCTGAGCAGTATTAACTCTAGCAGTACTAACCATGCTCAGCAGCATTAATCTCTTCAAGCAGTACTAACTTTGAACTAGCAGTACTAATCTTGTTGAGCAACATTAACCATCAACTAGCAGCATTAATAACAGAAGTACTAACTAGAAGTATTAACTGTTTTCTTCTAGCAGCATTAACTAGAAGTATTAACTAGAAGTATTAACTGTTTTCTTCTAGCAGCATTAACTTTGTTCCAACAACATTAACTTTGTTCCAGCAACATTAACTACAACTGGCAACATTAACCACAGAAGTAGTAACCTCAGAAGTATTAACCAAGTTCTTCTAGCAGCATTAACTTCAGAAGTAGTAACCATGTTGAACTAGAAGTAGTAACCATGTTGAACTAGAAGTAGTAACCATGTTGAACTAGAAGTAGTAACCATGTTGAACTAGAAGTAGTAACCATGTTGAACTAGAAGTAGTAACCATGTTGAACTAGAAGTAGTAACCATCCTTGGCATATTTCAGACCCAACAGTTTAGAGTTTATTAATAGCTCTGAATTTAGCTGTGTATTTATGTTAAGTCCAGTTCGTGACATCACCCTTTCCGGACCACGGGGACGGGGGATGTTACAAATGTGGTATCAGAGCATAGGTATCACCTTGTAGATTAACTTGGTTTGACCTGTGATGATTGGGTAGACATAAGAATGGGTAGACTATAATTTAATTCTATTTTTCGATTTTCAATCCGTAACTGTTTTGAATTCTGATCTTGATATTGTTCTGTGTTAGAATGTCGAGACGTGGTCACCCACGCAAATCCAGATCTCAACTTGAGGGTAACCCCAACCCTAACCCAGTAGGGGTTACAAGTGAACCAAATATTGCTGATGTGGTCCGTCAGACCATGTCAAGTATGATGCCTACATACCTTGAGTAGGCCAGGTTAACTTAATTGATTTATCTGTTTTTGCCTTGTTTGATACCAGGGCTGTTGGGTCATCTAAGATTTAAAGATAACCTCTCCTTAGTCTTTATTGATGATTGAACCTTGTATTTTGATTTATGGTTCTTTGTAATAGCTTAGTTAGTAAAACAGATCGGTGAGTCGAAGACAAACCGAATTCAACATGAAGGAAGTCTACACTGCGGATTGAGATGGACTTCAAAAGTGAACTAAGCCTAGTCTGCCGATTCCTATTCGGCAGATCATACCCTTGCCGATTTCTAAAAGGCAATTCTTACCCTTGCCGATTTGTTGTTCGACATACCTTCTCTTTTGTGCCGAACTCCTCTTTCGGCACATATCTCAGTTACCGAATTCCTCTTTCGGTAGTCTTCCTCTTACAGATTGCTTCTTTATCTTGTAAGAGCATTTATGTTAAATCCTCATGATTTGACATACTTCCTCATTCCCAATGATCTTTTGACAATGGGAATGGAAGCTTCTTTCTTCCTTGAGAAGATATACAATTAGTCTTAACTTGATTGAGATGTATACTTTCTATTTGATCTCAAAGAGATTGTCTCTTGAATATTTTATAGTAGATATTGTACTTTCATAGCACAAAAGTTACCTTTTGTGTTATGACATGTCACATCAAATATCTTATAATTTATTGACAATATCTCAACCACCTTTGCCTTAACTCCTACTTGTCCTTTGCACTCATTACATTGGATAGTATTTAAAGGATAGAAGTAGCACCTTGCTACTTACGCTTTCAGCTCAAGTTTTGGTATTCACAAGATTTCAAGCAGGTTGATAGTTTTCTCTTGTCTCTCTAAGGTTTAAGTCTTTGTGTTCTTAATATCTTCTAAGTGTTAGTTTGTTTAGAGTAGTTCTTAACTATTCTTATTCCGCAACAATCTTTATTTCTCTTTGTGTAATTCTTGATATTCATTATCAATAAAAGAATTAAAATTAAGTAATTTTGTGTTATTGTATTCAACCCCCCCTTCTACAATACTTGTTTACTTCTTTGGGACTAACAAAGGCAACACACTCTGTTGTTTCTGAACAATTAGAATCCCGGTTAAAACCTTATGAACAAACCACCGAATTTTCAGTCGTGATATCTACCCTAATGGGTGGTTCAATCTGTGTGTTAACTCGATTTTCAAACTGTCCGTTATTTATTGGAGACCGTGTACTGGAGGTCACTCTACTTACAATGCATATGTCCCACTTTCAATTAATATTAGGGATGGACTGGTTGTCACACCACCTTGCAACTATAGACTGTAACGCCAAACAAATATTGTTTGGGGATATTGACAAACGAGAGACAATCTTCCAAGGAGGTACTCCAAAAGAAGATGTTAGCACTTTAACCTCTATTATTATGAAGCAGTATACTTGGCAAAGTAACGAAGGTTTTCTGGCCTCGTTACTAGATCCCGAACAGGTAATCCCTACTTCTACACCCATACCTGTTGTTTCCGAATATCTTGATGTGTTTTTCGATGATCTATCGAGTATACCACCAGTCCGGGAAGACGAATTTACCATCGATCTAGTACCGGGAGATTCTACTATTTCCAAGGCTTCCTATCGAATGGATCCAGCTGAAATGAAGGAACTCAAAACTCAACTCGATGATCTATTGAAGAAAGGTTTCATTCGACCCAGTGTCTCACCCTGGGGAGCTCCGGTTCTCTTTGTCAAAAAGAAAGACGGTACGATGCGTCTTTGTATTGATTACCGGGAGCTTAATAAAGTAACGGTCCGTAACAAGTATCCATTGCCGAGAATCGACAATCTGTTCGATCAATTACAAGGGGCACGATACTTTTCCAAAATTGATCTTCAGTCCGGGTACCATCAACTTCGTATCCGAGATTGTGATATTTCAAAAACCGCATTCAGAACTCGCTATGGGAACTACGAATTTTTAGTAATGCCTTTCGGGCTAACTAATGCTCCAGCGGTCTTTATGGATCTTATGAATCAGGTTTTCAAAGATTATCTCTACGACTTTGTTATCGTGTTTATAGATGACATATTGATATACTCAAAGTCAAGAGAGCAACATGATCAACATCTTCACATCGTTTTGGAAACTCTTTGCACGAAAAAGTTATACACAAAACGTTCCAAATGTGAATTTTGGATTGATCAAGTGTCTTTTCTCGGACACGTAATTTTTTGCGGAAGGTGTTAAAGTCGATCCAACGAAAATTGAAACCGTCACTAAATGGCCTCGACCTACGAATGTATATGAAGTTCGTGGTTTTCTGGGTCTGGCTGGTTATTATAGACGTTACGTTGAAGGATTTTCTAAAATATCTCTACCATTAACCCGATTACTCCGAAAAGGAGTCAAATTCAATTGGGGTTCCGAACAAGAATCCAGTTTCGAGGAATTGAAGCATCGATTGGTTACCGCGCCTGTTCTTGTATTACCATCTGGCACCAGCGGGTTTCAAGTTTATAGCGATGCTTCAAAGAAAGGTCTCGGTTGTGTTCTTATGCAAAATGGTAGAGTGATCGCATATGCATCGCGTCAATTAAAGCCTTATGAGGTCAATTATCCGACTCACAATCTTGAATTGGCTGCAGTTATCTTCGCACTCAAAATTTGGCGTCATTATCTGTACGGTGAGACATGTGAGGTTTTTACCGACCACAAGAGCCTTAAATATATATTTACTCAAAAAGAGTTAAATATGCGTCAACGGAGGTGGCTCGAACTTCTAAAGGATTACGATGTTCATATACAGTATCATCCGGGTAAGGCTAATGTAGTCGCCGACGCTTTAAGTCGTAAAGTTGTGGAACAAGTTTCCTCATTACTTGTTCCTACAGAGTTAGCTTTGGAGATCGAACGGTTCGGACTGGAAATCTATCCGAGTTCACAAACGGAAATTCTATCGAATATGATGGTAGAACCGACTTTAATTTCTCGGATAAAAGAAGCCCAACAAGACGACGGTGAATTGTGGGCGAACTTCCAGCAAGCAAAGGAGAATGTTAGTTCGGAATTCAGGACTGATGATGATCACGTGTTGTGGTTTCGGGATCGTCTTTTTGTTCCAAATAACTCGGAGCTTAAAGATCAGATTCTGACCGAAGCTCATAAATCTATGTTTTCTGTTCACCCTGGTACAACAAAAATGTATCGCGACTTACAGACCCATTACTGGTGTGTTGGAATGAAGCGAGATATCACCGATTTTGTAGTTCATTGTCTCACTTGTCAACAAGTTAAAAGTGAACATCAACGTCCGAGTGGTCTCCTCCAATCGCTGAACATTCCTGTATGGAAATGGGAACATGTAACTATGGATTTTGTAGTCGGACTACCCCGTACGATCTTGAAACACGATGCAATTTGGGTGGTGGTTGACCGACTGACAAAATCGGCTCATTTTCTTCCTATCCGACAAACATGGTCAATTGATAAATTGACAGAAGTATTCCAACGTGAGATTGTACGTCTCAATGACACTCCTGTATCGATTACCTCCGATCGAGACCCACGTTTTACATCTCAATTTTGGGAAGGTTTACATAAAGCTTGGGGCACACGTTTGAATTTTAGTACAACCTTTCATCCGCAAACTGATGGGCAATCTGAACGTACGATTCAAACATTGGAGGATATGCTCCGAGCATGTGCGTTGGAATGGCATGGAAGTTGGGATAGTTACTTGTACCTAATAGAGTTCTCCTATAATAATAGCTGGCAGTCGAGTATCGGTATGGCCCCGTATGAAGCTCTTTATGGCCTAAAATGTCGAACACCGACTTGTTGGAGAACGTATTCTCGAAGGCCCAGAACTAGTACAAGTTACTACCGAGAAGGTCGAAATTACGCGTCAAATGATGAAAGATGCTCAGGATAGTCAAAAGAGCTACACCGATAAGAGACGACGACCTATCGAGTTTCAACCAGGAGATAAAGTTTTCATAAAGGTTTCCCCAACTCGTGGCATCAGACGTTTCGGTCTCAAAGGAAAGTTGGGCCCAAGATACATTGGTCCCTTTGAAATTTTGGAAAGGGTTGGAGTTGTGGCTTACCAGTTAGCTTTACCGCCGCAATTATCTCACGTACATAACATGTTCCATGTCTCTTCACTTCGAGGGTACAACTATCATCCCTTACATGTCATTGAATATCCCTTGGAACACGTAGAACATGATCTTTCTTATCGTGAGGAACCTGAAGCGATTATTGATCGTGATGAGAGAGGTACACGAAAGAGAATGATTCCTTTTGTAAAAGTTCTTAGGAAAAATCATTCTGAACGTGAGGCGACGTGGGAAACTGAGGAACACATGCGACGGGAGTACCCCGAGTTCTTAAATCGCTGTAAGTTTCCTATCTAAATTCGATTTTGGGGACAAAATCTATTTTAAGGGGGGGATAATTGTAAGACTCGGTTTAAAAAAATGTAATTATTTCTTACCCGAAATGAACCGTAATATAAATATCAATGAAAGATAATAGAAGGGTTAAAACCGCCAAACTATTAAACTCTTTATAATTATATATATAATAAATAAATAAATAAATATATATCATGACTTAGGTTGATGATAAGGGTAAATTACAACATATCGTTCCTTCAATTGTTAATCACCATCACCGCCATGAACATCAAATGTTTCTCTCTCTAAACTCAACTTCTCTCTATGATATCTCTCGATTCGTCGAAGCAATCAACGAAACAATTATATATTCGGAATCTACGTGACGAACCCTTCTTAGAGGTATAAATTTCTTCTTAAGTTATTTAAGTTGGTAAGTTAGGGTAGTTGAAGTTGGTTGGTAGATTATGATTATATATTGTAAAGTTATAATCATTTACATGTATATGAATGTTTGTTTTTGTCAAAATTACAAACGGGTAAAGTTTAGAATCAAAATGGTGATATTTATATCTAGATGTTTAACCGCACACCAAGTGGTCGGTTTAATGTTTAAGAGAATAAAAATTCATGATTAAGCTTAGAATATAACCATTGAGTTCTAGGTTATGCGACTAATAATAATTGGTGGTTTAAATAGGCAATCGAACGGGTTAAAGTTCCTCGTCATTCTCGATTAATCACGTGTTGCATCTCAATCCGATCAAGGTATGGATTTCATTTCTTTTGAATCGTGGGCAACTAGTTGTTGTAGTTGACCCTTCCTAAAGGTGGTTCACCGCCTTATGATTGATCAATCAAACGTGATCAACAAATGCGAAATTGTACACACACATACACATTGATTTTGTTTATTGAATCAATTGTTTGAATATTTTGATGTTTTATTAAAATGTGTCTCGTATGAGATTGTTTATGAAAAATGTGAAGTATATATATTATAATTTCTATGATCGCCATTTGGGTAAGTGGCATATGTTTAGTTTTCATTGATTTTAGATTAACCCAATAAATGGGCACATTATTTGGGATGTCTTATATGGCGACTTTGTAGTCATGGCGTCCTGCAGATGACGGTCCACCAGAGTTAAGCCTATGTGGCTTACGTGAACCCACTATGGGGGGACTTGGCTGACTTTGTTGGCTCCAGGGCGGATGAATCGATTCTAGAAATTTACCCACATAATATGTGACCGTGGTTAAATTCACGGGGGACTCGTTGTGTGGGCCCGCATGCCGACCCAGTTCGTGTGGTTTGGCCACCCCACGAACACAACAGGAATTGACGGACTTTATTTATATTACGTTTTGAAATTAAAGTGTGAACCGTTCTTGAAATTATTGTCTTTGAAAATTACTGAACATCTCTTTTGTTATGAACTTGAGTTTCAAGAACATTCTTCGAAATGAATTTTTTAGTCTTCCGCTTCGTTATTGATGTTTTCATTATTATATACGAACTTATATTATAATCCATTCACTGAGTTATGTGCTCAGCCGTGTTTTTGTTTTCTGACACGACAGGTTCGATGTGACGTTTACGGGGACGGGACTTGAGATCGAGCGTGATATTTTGGAGTTCTTAGAATCACCTTATTTTATAACTTTCTAAGTTTATAAAGATTTTTTGAGATATGATAGTTTGGATTGTAATATATGTTTAGAGTTTATTAATAGCTCTGAATTTAGCTGTGTATTTATGTTAAGTGCCGTTCGTGACATCACCCGTTCCAGACCACGAGGACGGGTGATGTTACATAATTTGCCATATAATATATTTTGTTCCCTTTTAATTAAATGTCATCAAAGTGGCTCTGATACCACTGTTGGATTTTAATAAAAATTGTAACCGATAGAACGCAGCGGAAAATTAAAAGAATTTTGGTTACAACAATTATATAAAACTTTTTTAAATAAAGCTTAAAACTCAATCGGATCCAATGATGCATTTAATTAAAATAAACAACACCATAGGGTGTTTAAAATGTGTACCTTTTAAGATTTGTCGGGATTAAAACTGAAGCACCAAGAAACCAAAGTAGGTTTCCTCTATTGGCAGTCCACACACGAACACGTTTCCCATCTCCACCGGGTGCTAGCCCAAGAACCCTAGATCTATGTGTTTTACAGAAAAGAAACATTTTCTTTTATGTGTTTCTCTGAAAGGCTAAATCTAATTTCAATCGTGTATCAAATGGTTTAGCCTGACCCCTTATTTATACCAGAAGAATTATATTTAGACTGTAATTCAACTAAGGATTAAATAAGGTTTAGTAATTATCTGTAATATTCAAATTCAAATTCAAATATATATATATATATAATTATCTTTTAAACTTTAAATATAATTATATATATATAATTACAGATAATTCCCCGTAATTAACATAATTACGTTTTCACCCTGTAATTATCATAATTACAGTTTAACACATATTTTCATAATTATCCTTTAAGATTAATTATTTTCTTAATCAACTTGATTTAATTCGGGTTTCTAAAGATGGAAACAAACACATTCTTTGTGTGCGACCTTATAGGTTTACATACTCCTCAGTAGTATCTCTGTGTGACACGTGTCGTGGACATATAATAACTTACAGTTGGTTGCTTGGTACTTAAATTTATTACTTATCATAAACATAAACCCATAAATCAAAAGTTGAATCAAGACGAACCACAGGGACAAACCATAGGTCCTGTTTGAGTGATTTTCATCCACTCCCAAAATTATTATTCCCAACCATCATCTCAATATATGTTCATAAGTTGCCATTTATATCTAGAGGAACAAACAGGGACGAACCATAGGGCTCGAGCCTTGATCAAAACAGAAATCAAGAGGGAGATGGTCATACCTCAGAGATCTAGAGTGTGTGGATCGATTTGGAGAGAACGTCTTGAGTGATCGATTTGGAGGACTAGATCTGGAGGCAAATCGAGTGGATTTGGAAATCGTATTGGGTGGAGGGAGAGGAACAACATGATGAAAAATAAGAGGCGTAAAAGTGATTAGGTTATCACTTTTTCTTCCAGACAAATTTAAGTGATAAGAGACTCTTAATATTTCAAACAAACAAATAGTCTTAACTAAATTACATTTGACCAAAAAAGTGATAAGAGGCTTATAAGTTCTGATTTTCAAAAAACAAACAGCCCCTTAACCTCTTAATGGGATAAGAGGTTCTTACCCAGTAAGAGCCAATAAGAGGTACGTCAGGGCCTAAAGATTTATGGGTGTCGGTAGAAAAAAAGTATAGTCAAGGGACTAAATATAAGTGTATGTGTGTGCGCCTAATCTTTGTGTCTAGCAAAATGGTGTGCTTAAGGTGGATAAAAAGGAAATTGATGTAATATAACTCAAATAGAAAATCACATACAATAAGACAATGAACTTACTAGTTTTTCTCTTAGTCCCGATTATTCCGATCGTCCCAACCGATGTGGGTACTTGGCTTTTGGCACATGCTTGTTTTGCCACCTTAGACACATTCTCGCAATGCAGATAAAAAATTACATCAATATTTAGAAAAAAAAGTATCAAACAACAATAATTTTAACAATCTATACAATTATAACCTTGAAATTCGGGTGAAAGTCTCCATTCCACGGATGGGTGACATTGTGCTTCTTCCACAAAGCCATCGTAATGTTTAGAAACGACTTTGAGTTTCCCGGGTTTACCTATAGATTTGAATATACTTTACATACAACTTCCTTCTAAAAAATATTCATCGAGATGACACGTCATGAGTTTTCTCCTCGACCCATCGATTTCATAATAATGCGGACAAATATTCAATTGTATGTTTGTCACACCTTCTTAATAGGATGAACAATAAGAAAAACATTAACCTTAAATATAGATATCGGTAGATGCATACCATTATTGAGTCCCAAAGAACACCTTCTATGGGAGCATAAGAACATGTTATAGTGAAATTCATGTTCAAGCACAATCACAATGTTTTAGGGAAAATAATTCATTAACAAATATTCTTAGATGAAAATTATTTAAAAATATGGAATCGATCGGATAAACATCAACAACATTTGAATTTTGAACCAATCGAACTCATACAGGTAGAGTAAATCAAAGCATAAATCTGATAAAGGAATAAAGAGGAGAAGGATATGTTATGTCTTAGTTTGATACCGTATCAAATTGAATAACTTTACCCTTCTTTACTGACAACCATACTCATTTATTCATGCTTCTTCTCCTTGTTGATCTTTAGAATAAGAACTATGTGCCAACTCTGCATTGAAAGGTGAAACTTGTTGTAATTCTTAGGTGCCGTTTGTTTTTTAAGAGGTTTAAAGTCTGAAGTCTTATTTTAGTTATGATTAATAAGAGGTGGTGTGTAAAAAGGTCTGAACGATTCAGACTTAAGAGCCATTAAGAGGTTTTTTCTAAAAAACAAACAAACCCTTAGTCATCATTTCCTTTTATGAGTCATAAGTTAATTTTAGTGTGAAGAACAATATTTTATCAAAAAGTACCTTTCAATTTGATGCAACTGTGCAACTTATAACCAACATTTGACAATCAATTATCAGAAGTGTGCATGTTCCATTTCGGTGCTCCAAAGCCTACGCCCATGTTCCAATTCCATACACAAAATATGAAGGAAAAAAAACACTGCGAATAACACTATAACTCAATTCTTTAATAAGATCGAAAATCATGCTTGGGGAAAATATAACATGTACCTGTGTTTCTTGAACCGCCCCTCACCTTTCTACCTAAAATCCAACTCTTTATGATTTCCTGTAAAATTAATTTGATTTTCTTGTTGTGAGAATGTTCTGTAAACAACAACAAATCGAAACCCTCGCACCCCAAGTCAAGAGCAAATTAACTCAAGGCATTAATACAAACTTTACAAAATCAAAAACATATACAAGAACCAAGAATCTAACACAATCTCTCATGAAGAAAACCTAAAACTTGAAAGAAATTTGAAGAACCCATATTCAATTAATCTAATGTGAAAATCGAGAATTACCGTGATTTGTGGAAAGTAGATAGTGCAGACTGATATTGATGGTGATAGTTGATTCAATCCGATGGGGGGGGGGGGGGTCGTTGTGGCTACAGTGGCCGATGACAGGAGCCTAAGAGCATCCACAGTGTACGAGTTTTTCACCGAGCTTTTTCATAGCTTTTTTCTTACACATTATTGCCACATCAACAACTTAAAAACCTTTATATACCTCCACTATGTGAAAAACCTCACCCAAGCTTTTTCATTACTTTTTTAAACTATTCAGGGTCTCACTCTTTTAACTTTATATCATTTTTATTCTTATTTATAAAAATAAATACATTAAAATTCATACAAATTAATAAAAATTAGGTTATTAAGAAATATATAAAAGTTGTATAAAAAGTTTGTAAAATAAAAATTAAAAAATGTTAAAGTTAAAAGTATGTATAACCGAAAATAAAAAGTGGGTTATTAAGAAATCTGTTAAAATTGTATAAATATGTCAAATTTGAGATATTATTTTAAAAATATAAAATATAATTATTTTCATTATGTATTTATTTATATTATTTATTTAATAATTATATTTAAATAGGATTACTTTAAATATATTAGTAATAAATAAAACTGGTTAATAAATAAAACTGATTATATACGAAACTTTTATAAAATTCTATAAAGTTAAAACTGATTAAATACGAAAAAACTATGAAAAAAAAGGTCGTACAGTTACGAGCTATGACGAAAAACCTCAAGCGAAAAAACTCTCCACTATGTGAAAAACCTTAAAAGGAGGTTTTTGTTTTTTGAAAAACCTTCCAAAAAGCTTTGAAAAAACTTTAAAAAAGCACATTGTGGATGCTCTAAGCGAGCGAGAGACAGTAAATGGAGAGCATAGCACAATTTGAGGAAAATTAGGGATACTATCTTTTGAACTTTTTGAATTAGCCGCTGTTTTTAGTTTCTAGGTTTTGATTATATTGTACTTCAAAAAAAGTTTTGAATAAATTGAATTTGGCAACCTTATTTCACTTTTTGTTTTTTGTCTCCAGTTAAACGAATATAATTTCTTTTAATTTTTTTGAAATAATAAATTTAAGTATTTAATTCTATTAATTTTAACTTAAAATTCAATTTTTGATTAAACTATTATTTGAAATATATAAGTAAATGTCCATCACATATGTATGTATGTATATGAGATATATTGGGGTGCTCAAAAAATCCATTAAGTAGAAATAATTCAATTCAACCTAACCGAAGCTACTTGATACTTGATAAAGTTGTAAAATCTTTAAACCATATGAATTTGGGATACGACCATTTAAATCCAACTCAACCCGGTGAACCGGATGACATTCGATCGTATTGGGTTAAACTCGGTCATGTTTGATTGATGAATCATATATGTTATATTAGATTACATTGGGTTATAATAGGTTTTGTTGAATCAAACTATTCCTTACTACATGTTTTATGCAAGTGTATCAGTCTATTTTGTCTTAATATTGGGTTAAAATGGGTCTTATTGAACTATATTGGGTCAAAGACAAAACAAGAAAAATACTAAAAAAGGGCTAAGAAGACCAAAATACCCCCATGACATAACGGATTTGTTTTAACATAGTTAGTGATCGGCCATTTATTTTATAGGAAGGGGTCATATTATATCATAATCTCTTATAATGGACCACATTGGGTTGTAATGGTGTGATAATGTGTCATATTACGTTGTAATAACTAGGTGACAATGGATCGTATTGGGTTGTAATGATGACTAGTGGGTCATATTACGTTTTAACAGGTGATAGTGGCTTGTAATGAGTCATATTGGGTTGTACTGTGTTATGATAGGTAATATTGGGTTGCATGAGCAATGATAGATCATTTTGGGTTATAATTAATGATATTGAATCATATTGGATTGTAATATGGGTAATAAGGGATCATAAATTGGATGATAAAGGGTTATATTAGCTTTGTAATAGGGGGTGATAATGAACCATCTTTGATTTTGTAATGGGTTATAATGAACGATAAAGAGTCATATTCGGTTGTAATAGGTCATATGGTTTACAATAAGTTATATTTTATTGCAATAAGGGGTTGTTCGGTTGTGGCTTAATGGGCTGTATAGGCCATATAACTTATTCGATCAGCCATACATTAGTGTTCGGAAGTGGCTTATTCGCTCAGAAATGAGCTTATTCGCTCACCTTGGTAGCTAAAGTCATATGCATACAACCCTTCCTTTTCCATCCTTACCCCTCTTCATAAAAAAAAAGCAAGCCAGCTGCAAGGCCGATCTCCTCCCCTCCCCTCACACTCCATCTCAGGCGGTCTCCTCCCTTTCCCCACACTCCATCTCCATCTCCTGAATCTCCTCTCTATCTCGACCGATTTTCTAGATTTTGTGGATCGATTTCCTGTGTATTGATCTGTGGATCGATTTTATGTGTATCGATCTGTGTAATTTTTCTGGTTTCCATACATTAGTGTCATCTCTTTTTTTTTCCTCTTGTATGGGAATTGAAACAAACTGATAAAGGAAAAACCATAGCTTCCCTCAAACCTATAATTTGTGTCTAGATTATGTGTGCATATCTTTCTCTCCATCGACTTTTTCCATCGATTCCATCTCTCTGTCCATCGATTTTTTGCTGTGATATTGATTTTTTTGTGATATGGATCGATCTGTGCATATTTTGTGGATAGATATGTGTATAGTTTTTCTGTGTACCAATCTGTGAATTTTCTGTTTTTTCGATCTGTAGATTTTGTGGATCGATTTTCATGTTTCTGGTTTACACACATCAATTTCAGCAAGCCGTTAATATTCATGATTCTGGTTTTTTTTGATCGATCTGTTTCCGGTATATCTAGCAAGTTGGGGGTAAAATGGTCATTTATGACGTTCAGATGTTTATTCAACACAACAACTGAACAATAACTTATCCGTTAACATACAGACAACTATATCAATACAGATAGCTATATCCGTTCAGGTCTTAACAGAAATCGAACCGAACAGCACCCCAGTCCTATTTGATTGGGTTGTAGCAGGTAATATTAGGTTATAATGGGTAATAATAATTAACGAGTCATATAGAATTATAATTGGTTATAACGTGGGATATAGCGCATAGAATGTTCAGGTAAGCCATTTCGGGGTTAAGGGGGGGGGGGGGGGGGATTTACTGGATGCATGCCTACCATGCTACCACTATATAAAATCTTACAAGGTGTTTGATTTGCAAAATAATTTTAAAACAATGGAATGAATCGATGATCCTAAATTCAATTAAATTTCAATTTTTCAAAGTCAAGTTAATCACTATTTGTTCCGACCACTCTTTATCGTATCAGAATAAAACAATTTATATGGATTAAGTTGTCTATATGAGTTATGAACTTATAATAAATTAATTTCTGTTTTATGTATTTAATATATTAATTAGTATGAGATAAGTTACCATAATAATATATATACTATAATATAAAAAGTATCAAATAATGTTCATTGATATATATTACTTAAAGTTCAAGATTACAAGTAACGATATATGAATACAACTTTTTAAAGTTAGATATTTAAATTCATAACTAAATAATAAATATAATAAAATAAATGATAAACATCTTATTTTAAATATAAATAATCGAAAATATAATAGGGTAATCATTAAAATTTAACAAAATACTTAATTATTAATACAGTAAAATACTTATAAAACTAATAACTAACAAAATACTGATTTGTTTTCCTAAAAAACCATACAAATTCGTAAAATAAATTGAGAAAGACAAAACGAAAAAGTATTTTATTATGTGAATACAAATATAATATTCAAGTAAAGCAAAATATAAGGTGATTGAATAAAAAATCGAATTATAGAACACAAAAATTAATTTAATAAAACTATGTTAGTTACAAAAAATTATGACTAAAAAATAATAGACGAAATATAACAATTTTAACAAAAATCGATCCCCGCCCCTTCTTCCCTCCCTTTGTTGCATCTCCTAACTTTGTCCTTTCCATATCCACAACCCTAACCATATCGATTAAGGGGTTGTTTGACAGTTGATGAATGGTTAGGTGCAGAATAATTAAGTGATCAGAATGATTAAGAGGCTCTTATGATATAATACGAAATGAAATATGGTTGTTTGCTAACTGTTGAGGATGAAATCAGGACTCTGAATGGTTAAGACAGGGTCAAGAAACTAAATCATCCAGAGGGTTTTGGAACCATTAAGAGGTAGACTTTTTTTTTTGCCAAACAAGATTTACCTCGTAACGATTCAGAGGTTGCTTGTTAATGGAACCATTAAGAGGTAAACAAACAGCCCCTCAGTTTTCCTTCAACCCGAAGTGCAGGTACGAAGGTTTTAGGTTCCCTTTGTGCGAATAAGTCGTCACGCAAATCTGAATCACCGTTGCTCCCCTTGCTCTGCTATAGTTGACGATACACCGGTTGTCGACACGCTCATCCGCCCCTTCCCCTTCTCTGCTCGCTTGTTCTGCCCCTGGACTTACACCCACACTAAGCCATATATGTTTTAAGGGTTTTAATGATTTTTGCAGGGGATGCACCAAAAGAAAGAAATTTGTCCCAATTTTTTTTAATGTTATTGAGCTGTGTGTTTAATTTAGTGATTTAAGGTTGGAAAATACATGTTTAAAATTCTCTACAACTGATATGAGCGATTTGGACTTGATAAATTGTCTTTTATGGGGGTTGGACTACTCTAGGTGCTTATTCGACTCATTAAACTCGTCCAATTGCCTTCATGAATTATGAATTAGTGAGTGCATATGTAGTTCAGAGCTTCCAAACATAATGCACACATGGTATGCACTTGAAATGAACAAATATATTTTTTGAGAGTACTTGAGCTGATGTCTGCATATATTTTTTGTCTAACATGCTTATTCTTATATAAGCAAATATACCGGGGCCTGGAAATTTAGTTTGCAGTTCCAACAAATTTAAAGACCAACACCTTTGCACTATTGCACCAATTCAAAAATATAAATCTCTCAAACATTGCTTGAATACACATGTACAACAACAAATGAAAATACACGAGGAAAATGCAATTCAAGATTGTTTTTTATGACTTTGAAGATTGTCTGTGCATGTGTGATGTACATTGGTCAGGATTCTAATGCATACAAAGACTTGCAAATTAAATACATATATATTGATGTTAAATTTAAGCATTTGATGCTCTAAACTCGATGTTCAATGTCTTGGAGTAGATAATGGAATAGGAAACATTTGTTTTTTGATGTTCAATCTCGTTCAATCTCATGGTGTACGGGTGATGTTTTGTTAAATTAAAACTTAAACTTACAACACATGACAATAGAGTTAGAGGGTTGGGTTCCGGTGAGAATGAAAGTTATAGTGAGAAGGGTAAGAAAGGATCTCCACCCTTAGATGCACATTAGGATGTGAAGCACCGATATGAGATGCACTGAGATGTACCAGATCAATACTCATATCAAGTGTGATTCATGGATGAGTTTGAGATTAAAAGTGCCAAGGGTCCAGATCCCTTTTTACTTTTTTACTTTATCACCTTAACTCTTCTTCTCATATGATCCTTCATCTGGAGTTAGATCATACATTATTTCAGATACATTTGCACCCAAAAGAGTTAGTGTTTATTTAGGAAGAAGATAGATAAAGGCTTAGAATGAGATAGGGGTGTGGTAGGTATAGAAGGAGAGAGGTACGATGGAAAGACATACCTGAGAAATATTCTCCCCCTTAGATGATGAAACAATTTTTAGATTTCCCTCAACAACTATTCCTTTCTACTTGCCTTGGGATGGAGCATTTGAAGTTGTTTCACTTCTCCCCCCTGCTTCATGAATGACAACTCCTTTAGAAGTTGTCGTTGATGAGACGTTTGCTGAGAACCAGAGAGATTGGTCCTCTTCATCATCATCCTCATCATCATCAGCAGGCAGGTCTTTCTCTTGATCATGAAGATCAAGGTCTTCATCATCTTCCTCATCCTCCTCCTCTTCCTCTTCTTCATTGAGAATCTGAGCTAGTGCAGAAGAGGGAGGGGCTTGATCAATGACTTTATCCCCCTCAACATGAGAGGGAGGTTCTTCTGTCTGAACCTCAGCTGCAACTGTATTTTCTTCTTCAAGTGCTATCTCCCCCTTTTAGTCATTATCCACAAGGGGAATTCAGCAGAGGCTGGAGCAGATTTAGCAGTGGCCAGAGAACAGACTTCAGCCTCCAAGCGTTCCAAACGGCCTTCAATGACAGGGATATCTGAAGTATCCTAATGAATAAATTCAACTACTATATTCAGTGATGTGCGGTCGTTCTCTGTGAAGGAAGGTTTTGGCCCTGGAGTTGGTGCATTCAGCTTTGTCTGAACTTGCTGAAGTATAGCAGTACATGAGTCTATCTTTGAGGAGAGACCATGTACTTCAGTGCTGATGGAGCCAAGACGTCCTTGAAGGAGTTGAGTTTGTTGGTGGTTGACAACCAAGTCCTCCTTTACTTTGATGATCTCTTCTTGAAGAGTCATGATTTGAGAGGTGGAGGCAGCTGTCAGCCTTTTCAGCTCCTCACCAGCTTGATTGACAGCGCTGGGGGTCTCGTTCAGGGAAGTGGAGAGAGTATCCACTTTGTCTGAAAGTTTGTTGACATGAGCGTCAATTGTTCCCAAATTAGGACCTGAAAGAAAATTTAGTGGTTGAGCTAAATGTTGCTCAGGCTTATATGGAGAGATGGGAGATGTGTATTTGGGTGGAGGAGTACCTGATATGTCAAACATGTTGAAGAATTGCATATCTCCTTCAAAATTTTGATTATTAGGTCCTAGGGGTGCAACATGAGGAGGTTGCTGTGTTGAACCCAATATTCTAGTTGATAATTAACACACAGCTCAATATAGATCAAGAGATATAAAGATTAGAATAACATACCAATCCCTTGAATAATCAATGAAAACCTTGTGTGTTCTTGATACCTTGAAGCGATTAAAGAGAATACGGCTAACTCACTATTATGATAATTGTGATTATAGGTGGTTCTTCCTAAAACCTAATTAATTAAAACATTATATACCTAGGCCATATGGGCTTAATGCTTAATGGGTTTTAACATGGGCTTGAGTCCCATTTATAAATTAACCCATATTAACTATTAAATAAATACAGTTTAAACCCTATAATTTACTTTAATCTTGAATACAATTTATGATCCAACAATCTCCCCTAGATTCAAGATTAAAAATTTGGCAGTAGTCTTTGGGTCTTCATTTTTCTTGAAAACTTCAGATATCTTTACATAGTCTTTATCTTCAAATCATCTTCAAATGAAGTGTCTCAATGTCTCTGACGATCATCTTCAGTCAGACTTCAAATAAACTTCAAACAAGCTCAAACACTTTGATATCTTTGAAATTTTCAGCAGTCTTCAGATTATATTCTCCCCCTTTGTATATTCTCCCCCTTTTTGATGAGTGGTGAGAATCATCATCATCAAAACATATCAGAACAATCTCCCCCTTGTCATTATAGACTTCAATTAAGCACTGTCTTCATATATAGATCCCTGTGTGGAAATAAGAGCAGTCTCTCCAAATGGAGAAAGTGATTATTTCAATCTATGCAGATTCAAATAAAAAGTAGTAACCATTCGAATCTTTTCAAATTCAAACAGTTTAATAGATGTAACCCTGAATCAACAAATGACTCAGTTAGAATGCCTGTCAGTAACACAAAGTTACTGAGTAACACAAATTTACTATATAAAGAGCTGGTTTTGATGTTTGCTCCCCAGGTCTTCCATTCAATCATCAAATAACACATGGTTATCTATGAACGTTCTGACAGAAAACAAATTTCTGTGTGTTCGTGCATGTGTATGAAAGAATTTAGCATAGATTATTGCTTTTCAATTTAGGCTCAAAGTATGTAAACTTGTTGAGACAACAACAAATTATACAAAGACTCAATGTGCATGAGAAAGGGTTCGAAGGTGGGGCAACTTTCCTTCTTTTTCAATATTAGTATCTTCCAAGTGAAGAACCAATAGCATATGTGCTGCTTCCCCAGAAAATGTGAAACATTCTCTTTTTGAGAAAAGAATGAGTAGCTGGTGGGGTTGTATGCAAGAGATGGCATGGGCTAGGTGCCTATTTCAATGATGGTCACCAAAGAATGTGAACCAATCAGATTATGTGGCTGCCCGACTCAGAAAGAAGTTTGGTGAAGAGTTTGATATTCTTTTACTCTGTTCTCTCACCCTCTTTCTTTTAATTCTCACTTCTAACCAATCTCTCTTTTCCATTTTACCTCTTCACACACCAACACTCAATCTTTTGACCCCTCTCCCCTCAATCACTCAGGGAATACTTCCGGGGTAGGAAACACTGGTTAACGTGAATCCATGGAAGTTCTGTTAAGCTCACACACTGAATCCCATGTATTCTCCTAAATGAACGTGTTGTTCAACAGTCTTTTGTACATGAAAGCACAAAGGAATACAAACATGAAGAATAAAAATTTGGAGAAGTCAAAACATAAGATGTTTGACAATGCAATTCTCCCCCTCAAACTAAAAGAAGTTGTCAATTAAGATCGTTGAACAATTAAGCTCTAAGATAATGCAGCTCCCCCTCAACTGAAGATTTTTTTTGTTGAACCCATTATTCTAGTTGATAATTAACACACAACTCAATATAGATCAAGAGATATAAAGATTAGAATAACATACCAATCCCTTGAATAATCAATGAAAACCTTGTGTGTTCTTGATACCTTGAAGCGATTACAGAGAATACGGCTAACTCACTATTATGATAATTGTGATTATAGGTGGTTCTTCCTAAAACCTAATTAATTAAAACATTATATACCTAGGCCATATGGGCTTAATGCTTAATGGGCTTTAACATGGGCTTGAGTCCCATTTATAAATTAACCTATATTAACTATGAAATAAATACAGTTTAAACCCTCTAATTTACTTTAATCTTGAATACAATTTATGATCCAACATGCTGCATAATAATGGGTGGGTTATTGACCAAAGAAATAGAGGAAGAAGGAATAATAGGGATAGAAGAATTTGAGAGAGCAGTGGAAATTACCTCAGTTGATTGGTGTTGAGGAACTGAGGGAAGTTGGGTTGTTACTGGTGCAGTGTCAGCAGTTGTCATCACTGGCACGGTTGAAGTTGGAGAAACAGTTGTGGAGGAGATACCCACGAAAGCATCCAAAGTAGTTTGTTGAGAAACTACTTCAGGTATAGTTGCCGATGAGGTTGACTCCTTGGTCTTTTTGGCGTTTTTAGAGGGACCAGAGAGAGCAGTTGATTATCGTTTTGGAGCAGTGGTAGCGACAGGGATAGCAGAAGAAGGAACCTCCTACATGGCCGCTGAAGAAGAAGAATGGAGAGAGAGGCGGGAACGTAAGGTTGAAAGACTTACCTCATTATCGACAGGCTTGATCTCAAGCATTCGCTGACCCACCTTTGAGAAGGTACCATCATTAGAAGTTGGTTGCTTCTCAACGTATAGGAAGTGTAGGTAGGCGCAGATGAAACACACGTATTGGATCTTAGGATCCCTCTTCGTCTTCTCATTCTTTGACTTCAGATCTTCAAAGATTGCGCCAGCATAGTCGTAGTGTTTACCGGCTATTACTGAGTAGCCCATCTGGAGCTGCATCTTGCTCGCCTGGTCCAGAGAGCCTATCTTCCCACTCATGCTCTGAATGATGTGGGTGAAGATATAGTTCAGCTGGGAAGGCATGTTCGTCTTCTGAATCTTGGTTAGTTTTTTGCTTGGAATCTTGGAGCGAGGCTTGTTTTCCCAGGAGTACTCCATGTCATCCAGAAACATGATCAGCTCAGCATCAGTAGGAAGAGAATCGAAGCCAGCATTGGTTTTTGCAGGGAATCTCAAAGCCTTCCTGAGACCAAAAGCAGTGAGTAGTCCGGGACCAAGTTCAGTAGTGAAGGAGATGGCAGGGACCACTTCACCATTTTTATTTGTGATAGTGGTTTCATCAGCGGTAAACCAGAATTGTTGAAGAAGAGTTTTTGAAGGTTTTGGGTTCACAGAGAGAGCATAAGCAATACAAGATTGCTTCAGAAATGCGGCTGCGTACACCAGATGTGGATACTTCTCAGCATCAAATTCCAACCTAGCAAGGTGGTTATTCTTTGGGACTTCAGATTCAGTGATGGAGAACTTCACGTTCTTGGAAGCAACGAGAGTAGCTTGGGCCATTTCTGAATTTAGAAAGAAGTAGAGTGGAATGAAAGGTTTAGAGTCTAAAAACAATTAAAATTTTACTAGTTTCTGTATTTAGAAATAAACATAGAAAAAACAAAGTTGTTTTTAGAGTAAAACAATGTTCTTTGTGAAGGAGAAAGAACATGTTGAAAAAACAAATGTTTAGAGTTTAGATAAAATCAAAAGAAATGATTTTAGATTTAAGAAACATTTTAAAGTCCAAAATAATAGAATACTGAGGATTTTAAGAATATGTTGAAGATGGGAAGAACAAAAGCCTATTAATCTTGAAGATATGAATATTTGAAGATTATGATGTTCTTGTTTGTTTGAATGCCTTGGAAGATTTTTACTTGCTTGGGAAGTTTTAAGAGAGCGTAAAAAGATAAGAATGAAAAAGGCATTCTTTTTATATGAGGAGAGAGAGATAGAGAGAAAGAGAATGAATGAGGCGGGAAAACAAATGCTCATCATGACATGGACACGTCTTACGAAGTTGATTGGATAGAAGGGCAACGGACGAACGTGTCAGAGAAAAAGGCATGTCGTGGATTGTCGGTTCAAATGACGTCATAGAAAAAAAAGTTTCATTTGTCCTTTTTGAAAGTATCTCTGAAGAAAAGTCAGAGATAGGTTTTCTTTTTGAAAGAATCTCTGATAAAAAAAATTCAGAGATAGGTTTTCTTTTTAAAGGATCACTGATGAGAATAATCAGTAATAAGAGTTGTTTATCAAAAAGCTTTTAATCATTTGAAGAAAATCAGTGATTGAAGATTTGATTTTTGAAAAACGTCTTACTGAATGAGATATTCAGTGATAGAAAAAGAGAGAACATACCTGAGAGTCAAAGATATTGGACAGAGAGTAGGTGATGAAGGGGAACTCTGTATTACTGACATAATGCATGAAGGATGAAGAGTCAATCTTCAAGATTCAGCATTCCAAGCTCACTAATGAGAAAGTTGAATGTTGTCTCATCAAGTGGTTTGGTGAAAAGATCAGCGAGCTGATAGTCAGTGGGGATAAAGTGGAATTCAATATCACCATTGACCACATGATCTCTGATCTCCATGTGTTTTTTCATTGAATGTAGCACTGGATTGTTTGCTATAGCGATACCACTAGTGATGTCCTAATAGATTGGAATCTTTGATAGCTGAAGGTCATAGTCTAATAGTTGATTTCTCATCCATAAGACTTGAGCACAACAACTTCCATCGGCTACATATTCAGCTTCAGCTGTGGAAGTACACACTGAATTTTGCTTTTTACTCGTCCAACTTACCAGCTTTCCTCCTAGAAGTTGACATCCACCAGTGGTACTCTTTCTATCGAGTTTACAACCTGCAAAATCACTATCTGAATATCCAATTAGATCGAACCCTGAGTCTTTGGGATACCAAAGACCGAGGTTAGGAGTTTCTGTTATTCCCAATATTCAAGTTCTAATCAAACAAATCAATCAAGATGAATATACAATGAAATCACATATCATTGATTTAACACATATTACAATCTCACAACTTTCTCTCACTACATTCACTCTCTCTCTAGAATAATATGAACATTTACTTCTTCTCTAATCAGCTCACTTCTACGATCTTGATTATTACCCAACATTACAAAGACTGAAGGTATTTATACCCTCACACAATTTCAAAGGAAACAAACAAAATACAATTACAAAACAACATTGACTTTGACATTATTACACTTTGACTTTGACTTTCACTGAGAGTTGACTTTTAGCCTTGGACTTCTTGTATCTTTGACCTATAGTCTTCATGATCTTGTATCCAACATATTTCTGCTCTAACAATCTCCCCCATTGGATTCAAGATCACCACAAAAAGATTTAGCAAAACAATCTCCCCCTTTGGTTCAATCTGGACAATGTCTTCCTTTTGTTTAACTTTATTCTTCCCAAGACTGTCTTTGAACAAAATTAACAATCTCCCCAAATATGGTAGAAACAAACTTCTATAATCTCCCAAAATTATCATAAGACTCTTTCAGACTTCGGAAAGAAATTATCTTCAGATTTAGCTCAACTTGCTTCCGCAAATAATCTTCAAAGAAAATTTCAGAAAATCAACACATATTCAAACATCTTTAATCTTTTCTTGAACAATCTTTCACCCTTTCAATCTTTGAACTATAACTTCTTGAAGCCTTGAATTTTGCAATTTCTGACTTGGACATTTCCTTAAAATCATCTCCCCCTTTTTGATGAATAGAGCATCGATATCATCAAAACTTTAAACAAGAAATGTCTTTGACCATTCTAATCTGTCCAAGAGCCACTGATTCGTTGATCCGTAACCAAGTCTACATCTAGATCTTTTCAAATCCAGACAAAATATTTGTGTAACTCCTAAATCAACAAATGAATCAGTTAATATGCCTGTCAGTAAGACTAAGTCACTGTGTGTAATGAATGCACATTGTAAAAGAGCTTTTTGATGTTCACTCCCCCAGGGCTTCCATCCAATCATTGAAACACCACAAAGGCATTTTCTATGAACATTATGACAAAGAAACAAATTCCTTGTGTGGTCGTGCAAGTGTAGAAAGAATTAAGCATATGATGACTGCTTATATAAGGCTCAACATTGTGTAAACCACTGAGACAATAGTAGATAAACACAGACTCAATGTGGATGATTGAAGTGCGAAGGTGGGGCAGACTTCCTTCTTTTTCAATATCCAGATTTTTCAAATGAAAACCAGATAGATAATGTGCTGCGTACCCAGAAAAATATGAAACATTTTCTTTTTAAGAAGAAAATGAGTGACTGGTGGGGTTATATCAAGAGTTGGCATGGGTTAGTTGCCTGTTTCAATAACGTTCACCAAAGAATTGTGAAACATTAGTAATGTGGCTGCCCGGTTCAGAAAGTAGTTGGTGTAGAGTTTGATATTCTTTTACTCTGATCTCACACCCTCTTTCTTTTTAATCATTAAGCTCACATCTAACCAAACTCTCATTTCCATTTTACCTCGTCACACATCCCACACTCATTTCTTTTAGACTCCTCACACTCAATCACTAAGGATTAACTTCTTGGGTAGGAAACACCGGTAATCATGAATCCATAGAAGTTCATTTAAGTCCTAGCACAAAGAACCCATATTGTCCTATAAAGCATAATGTTGATCCAAACTCTCTCAGTGATTTGATAATGACCCTCTTTTATACTTAGTGAAAATTACGTTATTATATGTATTAGTGTTTCATCATCAGCGATCAGACTGAGTCTGTTCAGTTATCGCTGATGACCTTTCTGTAAACATTTAATGTGTGTTTCACTTTCAGCGATCAAACTGAGTCTGTTCAGTTATCGCTAATCGTTTCCCATGTAACACAGTTAACGTAATCCCTGAAGACAAGTCTCGCGTCAACATAGTTCATAGCTGAATCAAAGACGAAGCCACTGAACAATAGATAAGTCTACTAGTGACCTGATGCGGATATCAGCGAAGACCAGACGAATCTACTTACGCGAAGAAGCCTGAGGAAAAGCTTCAGCGATAGCTGAACTTCTTTATCTCTGGAAGAAGAGATACTCAGCGATTAACGATCACAAAGCTTATGCCTCAAGTTTTCTTTTGTCTTACCTTGCACAACCAGTACGATGTGTCAGAACGGACAAGTCTCTGCTACAAATCGTACAACAACTCTGTCAACTACACTGTTCATAAAGCGGCCAAAAGCATGTCTCCAAAAGTAAGACTCCCAAAGCCAATCTATGAACGCCACGTGTAAAGTACCCTGCCATGCATTTAATGCATAGGGTATAAATAGGAAGCTCACCCCTTCATCTGAAGGTGTGCTCAATCCTTGAACTCCATAATAGAAACCCTTGTTTTCTATCTCTCAAAAATCCCCCATTCTCTGAATTTCTTGTGCAACCATCTTAGTGTTTCTTAAGTTTGTTTATATTGAGTCTGTCTTAATCTTATTCCGCAACAAACTTGTAAATTGTATTTTGATTTATCAATAAACAATTTATTAAACTTTAATTTCTGTGTTTGTATTCAACCCCCCTTCTACAAACTTGTTAAGCACCTTCGGGACCAACACATAATGTTGCTTAAAAAATGGTTTAACTTGAACAATTAAAGCTCAAATATAAGTCAGATATGTGTATGCTCAGAATATAATCATGATGATATGAGCATTTTTTAAACATTGAAATATTTTCAAACAGGTAAATTGAATGAATAAACATGAATGCAAGAAACTTGTTTGAAAATCTGACATTGTATGAAAAATGATCAGAAATGAATGATATAACAATCAAAGCTTATGGTCAAGAATAATTGATATTGTCTATACGAACCAAGATATAGACATTCTTGAAATGACATTTCAAAATGAAATGACGCTAAAAAATTCATTAAAGTACAAGCGGGGTGTCTTACCATCGAAAATTATGTTTCAAATTTGAGACATGGTAAGAACATATTGAATAAAGATTCAAACCGATGTGTGTGAATACTAGAAAGTATATAGAAAAGACAATACACAAGTATTTATCTTTGGAAACACACGGTTTGTAATCATGTAAGCACAAATAAATCTTGAAAAACATTTAAAAATCACACTTCCAATTCATGAAATCTGTTTAAGAATCGGGAAATGGTTTGAACATTTACGAACATGTTTTTCTATGATTGAAAGTTGTCCTTCTTTCAACCATATATGAGATTAAGATAAGAAATTAACCTTTTTCGCTTCGTCTTAAATCTCATGAAGTCATGCTTAAGTCATAAAGATATGATCTTGATAACTTCTCTCATTCTGCACAAGTCTCAAAGTCATGTCAAAGCAACTTTATTCACAAATTTATTCAAAATGAAAAGACATAAAGCAGTAAAACGATTATAGTACGAGTTCTGATCAGAAGTAATTAGAAGTCATCACCTTTACTCCCCCTTAAATTATACATCTAAAATATGTCAGTGAAAAAACACATGATAGAGATCTATAATTCTATTTTGAAATGTAGTTCATCATATCTATCGGATGCAAAATATTTCAGAAAAGTATGTACTCCCCCTTGATGGTTGATTTCCTCATTCGAGTATCGGAGTACAATCTCTTATCATCAAAGGAGTAAGGTCTTTTGATCACTGAAGTACGAGTCCTAAACTGTTGTGTTTAGAAGTCAAACTTCGTTGAAGTACGGGTTCTAAGCTGATTTACTTAGAAGCCTTGATTCTCTTACTCTCCCTTGACAGTAGGTGCCTGCAACACAAAATCATCCTTTTTCGGCTTTGGTACCCACTGGTATTTGGATCCATGAATGTTAGTTGTAGTTCTTATGGGAGTAACTAAGTAAGAACCATACCAGAAATGATCACTTGTTTTGTGAACTGGATCATGTGTACGACAATAAGAACAATAGTATTTCTTACCTGATAACCTGATTAATTGATCTTTCGAATAGACATGATCAGGTTTACCTTTTCGCACATTGTTCTTCTTGGCTTTATGTGTATGTACACATGACTTCTTTCCTTTCAGCTCATCTTTCTTCTTATCTTCAACTGGTTTCTTCTTCCAGACTAGTTCTTGTTCTTTGTATCTCCTTCTTCTTCGATATGTATCTGAGCCATCTATATTTCTATCATAGAAAAGGTTAGTACTACGAATCCGATTAGAAGATTTAACTGACCTTTTGGAAGAAACAGTCTTATGATGTGAGTTTGCAACTGTCTTGAATGAGCATTCCGAATCAGCTGAATCATCTCTAGGTGTGTGGATTTGTGACTCTGGAGTCGTGTGCTCAATCACCACCACCTTTGAAACAATGTTTTCAAGCTCTTTTATCTTTGAAGATAAACTGTCTCTTTCTCGGACAAGCAGGTCAATCTCTTTCTTAAATTCAGACTTCGCTTTTCGCTCTTTCAGTGCACTTTCAGATAGTTCAGATAGCTTCTCATTCAGTTTCTTGATTTCTATCTCAAATATACTTCTTTCTTCTTCAAATCCATTCTCAGCTTTCTTTCTTCCATCCGATATCTCTTTAAAGAATCCAACATTCTTTTGCTCAATTAACTTCTTTTCTTTTGCAAATTTTTCTCTTTCCAAAATGATCACTTTCTCAAAATCTGAAATTTGTTGAGAAAGTTTTATACATTTAAGCTCAACTGTCTTTTTCTCTTTGCAACTCTTTCTTGAAAAATCTGAGAACTTCTTTGCCAATGCTTTCTTTTCAATCTCAAAATGATCTTTGTCTTTGACTATATTTTGTTCCAAATCAAATATTTTCTTTTGAAGCTCAACATTAGCATCTTCCAGACTCTTAATCTTCTCCTCATAACTTTCAACAGATGCTTGCTGGATTTGGATCATCTGATATTCCAAGTCAAAGATTTTATTTTTCAGCTCAGTGTTCTCAGTTTCCAAACTCATTACCTTATCTTCACTAAGCCTAGAAGTCTGTTTCAGAAGATCTTCATTAATCATCTTTAAAGCACTGACTTCTTCTCTCAGTATCTTCCTGTCATCATTATATCGTTTTGACCTCTTTGAGTAGTAGTCAACTGAAGAAGCGAGATTTTTGTTTTCTATTCTAAGCTTTGCAATCTTCTCTTCATCATCAGATAAACTCATCTTGAATATCTGTTAAAAAGAACTTGAATTTGATCGTTAGAAATTCACAAAAAATAGATCACAATCAGAAATTTGTTCCCCCTCCGCAGACTTAGCACGGGGTCTGGGGGCAGTTCCCCGAGAGAATTTTTTTTGACAATTAAAGGCCATATTACAGTTTGAAAATTTCTCAGAAAAATATTCCAAGTACAAAACTTGCAGAACAAAGAAAATTGAACTTCGCGCATAAACAGTAACTTGCGAGTTTTGTGCTTCGCGCAAATCAAAGGATACAGAAGCACACTTCGCGCAAATAGAGACGTGCGAGTTCGTGGTTTGCGCACACCAAAGCTTGCGCGTTTCACACTTCACGCACAATGTAGCTTACGATTTCTTGACTCTTTGCGCGTTCGAGACTTAGTCAAAATATTGAAATTCCACTTCGTGCTAAATGGAAACTCGCAAACAAATGCTTTCTCGCAGACTCCTGCTTCGCGCACACCAAAGAATATGAATAGTAGAAACACGCATACAATGCTTTGCGAGTTTCTACTTCGCACATGAAACAACTTGCGTGTTCTTCAGTAATTTTGCATGTTCTTCGATCCTTGCGAGTTCTTGCCTTTGCGAGTTCTTCACTAGCGAGTTTGATGGATCTTGCGAGTTCTTCACTTTGTCAAACAAAAACTTGATTTTTCAACTAAAATCGACCCAAATCTTCTTCAATTGACTTGAAAACTTGCAGATCTCAACTATTTCATATCTCGAACACATTACAAAACATTAATTTAAGATTAAAACACTAAAAATTACAATTTTGATCTCTAACAGTACGCTTCTATTTTCGAACAATAAAATTTCAAGAAAATTCACAATTCTCACTAAATTGATGTGAATTACACGAAACAATACAAACAAGAATCAATCTACACAACAAATCGATTCTAATACAATCAAATTCAGATCAATATCATCACTAGATTTCAAAATTCGAATCTGAACAGGAACTTGCGAGTTCTTGAAAAAATGTCGACCAAAAATTTTCAATCCATGTTTTCTGAATCTCTTCTGCTCTGATACCAATTGTTATTCCCATTATTCAAGTTCTAATCAAACAAATCAATCAAGATGAATATACAATGAAATCACATATCATTGATTTAACACATATTACAATCTCACAACTTTCTCTCACTACATTCACTCTCTCTCTAGAATAATATGAACATTTACTTCTTCTCTAATCAGCTCACTTCTACGATCTTGATTGTTAACCAACATTACAAAGACTGAAGGTATTTATACCCTCACACAATTTCAAAGGAAACAAACAAAATACAATTACAAAACAACATTGACTTTGACTTTATTACACTTTGACTTTGACTTTCACTGAGAGTTGACTTTCAGCCTTGGACTTCTTGTATCTTTGATCTTTGATCTCTAATCTTCATGATCTTGTATCCAACATATTTCTGCTCTAACAGTTCCTTTAAGATATCTGAAGATTCCCTTTACAGCGATCAGATGGGATTCCTTGGGTTTAGATTGATAGTGTGCACATAGACATGTAGAGTACATGATGTGAGGTCGGCTTGTTGTTAGATACAACAGGGAGCCTATCATTCCTCTATAGGCAGTGACATTAACTGGTTTTCTAGCTGGATCCTTGTTTAATGTAAAAGGAAGTGCCATAGGAGTTTTCATCGCTGAAGTCTGAGTTAGATCAAACTTCTTCAGCATGTCTTTAACATACTTACCTTAGTTGATAAAAGTACCTTTTTCAGTTCGCTTAATCTGAAGACCAAGAAAGTAAGTTAGCTCACCCATCATACTCATTTTGTATTCTTTCTTCATTAATACAACGAAACGAGTACACATAGATGGGTTAGTAGAACCAAATATTATGTCATATATATTTGTACAAGAATAATGTGACCTTTTATCTTTTTGAAAAACAAGGTATTATCAATTTTACCGCGTTCAAAATTTTCAGAGATAAGAAAAGATGAGAGAGTGTCATACCAAGCATAAGGGGCTTGTTTTAGACCATAGAGAGCCTTATCCAATTTATATACATAATTTGGATGCTTATGGTCAAAGAACCCTGGGGGTTGTTCTACATAGACTTCTTCATTTAGCTTTCCATTCAGGAATGTTGATTTTACATCCATTTGATATACAATGAAGTCTTTTTAAACTGCATAAGCTAAGAAGAGTCGAATTGCTTCGAGCCTAGCCATAGGGGCAAAGGTTTCATCATAGTCTATGCCTTCCTCTTGTCTGTATCCCTGAGCAACAAGTCTAGCTTTGTTGTGGGTTACAGTTCCATGTTCATCTAACTTGTTTCTAATCACCCATTTGGTGCCTATAACAGTTTTATCAGATGGTCTAGGAACGAGATTCCAAACTTTGTTTTGAGTAAACTCAGTCAGCTCTTCTTGCATAGTGCTGACCCAGTTTGGATCTCTGAGGGAATCATCAGTTTTCTTTGGCTCTATTAAAGAAATAAAGTTGACAAAGAGACAGATATTACCTGACCTTTGTTGAGTCTGAATACCTGCATCGGGATCACCAAGAATTTGATCTATGGGGTGATCTTTGGTCCATCTCTGAGCAGGAGCATGATCACTCACTTCAGGAGTTGGATCAACAATAGGAATGTTCATTGATGAAGAAGTTTGAGGTTCATCAACAATTAACTGTTGAGTGTCAGATAAACCATTATTTTCTTAGAGGTTTTCAGACGAAGGCAGATCTGATGGAGGGAGTGTGTTTAGAGGCTCAGCTGAGACCCATGAGGTGGATTCAACATTAGGTGGGATGATGTTTGGATCATCATCAGCAGTTGGATGATTTGTGTGTTTATGGTTTGAGAAAAAAAGGTTCTATTTCTCTATAATGAGAAAACATCCAAGCATTTAGTTCTTCATTTTCAGCGATAGGTTTAGAGTTCGCTGAATGGGTTTCGTCAAAGGTGACATGAATTGTTTCTTCTACAGTTTGTCTTCTCTTGTTAGAGATGGAAGAATATCCAAGAAATATTCCATCATCAACTTTTGGATCGAACTTTCCAAGAGAATCTTTATTGTTTAGAATGAAGCATTGACAACCAAAGATATGAAGAAAAATGATAGAGGGTTTTCTTCTATGGAATAGTTCATAAGTTGTCTTTCCAAATCGCTTTACTATCAGCGATCTGTTTTGAGTGAAGCATGCAGTGTTAACAGCTTCAGCCCAAAATTGAGTAGGGAGATGAGAATCGTTGAGCATTGATCTGGCAGCTTCAATGATTGTTCTATTTCTTCTTTCAGCGACTCCGTTCTACTGCGGAGTTCTTACAGAGGAAAAGTTGTGAGAAATTCCCTTGCTCTCAAAGAAATTGTTCAGGGAACTATTTTTGAATTCAGTTCCATGATCACTTCTTATTGAGTGAACAGTAAGATTATTCAACACCTCCATCTTTCTAACAAAAGATATCAGTTCTTCTGGAGTATCACTTTTGCAGCGAAGAAAGATAACCCAGGTGTAGCGAGAGTATTCATCTACAATGACAAGTGTATATTTCTTTCCAGCTATGGATTGGATATTGACAGGGCCAAACAAATCCATATGCAAGAGTTGAAGAGGACTTGTCACTGAGGAAACTTGTTTTAATTTGAAACTAGCTTTAGTCTGTTTTCCTTTTTCACTTGCTGAACGTAGAGATTCCTTAACATATGAGTGTTGAGGAAGACCAGAGACCAGTTCCTTAGAAGGGAGAGAATTCAGGGTTTTGAAATTTAAATGAGAAAGCCTTTTATGCCATAGCCAATTGACATCAGAGGAGGCTTTAGAAAGAAAACACACATTTTCAGTGGTAGTAGAGTCCATATCTATTACATAGACATTTTCCATACGATAACCACTGAGATCAAGTTTTCCATTTTCATTTACCACTGAACATACTTTCTTAGTAAAGCGTACTTCATTGTCTTTGTCTAACATAGCCCACTCAAATCACACACACAAAACAATCAAGAACAATGAAATTCATGGGGAAATCACATGTGTATTAATGTCACAAGTGAATGGGTTACAAGGTTTTCTCTCAAAGGATTCTCTCTGAATGTTTACAAAATGAGGCTTACTCTAAAACAAAAGCAAGGATAACCTATTTATAGGTCAAACAAGAAACAAAGAAAACTTACAAAAGTCAACACAAATGATCTAAACAAAATTACAATAACAATCTCCCTCTTTTAGATCATTTGACAATTTTGCTCTGGTCCCATCTTCTAAAGCAGATTCTTCTGATCCCAAGGTAATCTTCAAACCTCCTGATGTGCTCCCTTAAATCAATCTTCTTGTTGATCTCTTCTAGCATAGCTTCCATGTTAAGAGACTCAACAGTTCTTACAGTTTCATTCTTTCTTAATCTTTCCTGCTCAGACAGAAACAATTTATCTTCAAGCACTTTCCGCACATACTTCAAAGTACCATCTGAATACTTAGCCAATTCTGATGCTCTCATGAACTGCTTCTTATGAGACTTGGTGTTAACATACATCACACCCAACTCTGGATATCTGGAGATCTGAAAGGGCTCTAGAACTTTGATCTTGGGATGGTTGAAGTTTGGTGCCAGAAGGTTTATTCTGTTCTGATTGGTTTCAATGCCAAGCTGAAAATCAAACGAATAAGCATTGTAGATACTTCTTGTCATGAATCTTTTAATAGCATCCAAAGCATAAGCAACAGCTTGTGACATCCTTCTATTTCTCCTGTCTCTGAACTCATTCACAATGAACATAATGTCTGAGAAGTTCAAGTTATCAAAATCAGCTTCTGTAAAGGTACTGATCTTCATATCTTTTCTTTGAACTATGAACTTTGGATAGTGGACATTAAGAATCTTGCAAATATGAACATTTTGAACCTGCAAAATCTCTTTTCTTTTGGCATAAGGGGAAAGACTACACATTGTCTTCATGAACCTGATGTAATTGGCTTGATAAACCTTATCTCTCTCTCCAACATCATAAAAACAAGCTTCATCAATCGGCTGTAGAGAAGAAACAAAGATTTTGGTTGACTCTTCCAGGAATGATACTTTGAGAGACTTTCTGATGATCTCAATGAACTTCAAAGAATCTCCCTCAACATCATATCCTGTATAAGGAATAACACCAACTCTAACATCTCCTTTGAAAGTAACTTTCCCTATATCACTGATTTCATAAGAGATGAGCTCTTCTGCTTGCATTGATTCAAGTTCTGGATCATGAGCTTTTGAGAATTTTTCCACTTCCATAGGAGTAGCAAAAACAGGATTTGGCTTTAACTGTATAGAGGTTTCATCTTTGCTTAAAATCTTTGGACTATCTGGGTTTCGAATGTAAGGAAGTGCACTAGCTTTTGCTCTAGCTGCTTCTTCTTCCTCTTTTCTTAACTCAGCTTTAGCTTCTCTGATTATCTGCCTTTCCTCCTTTTCTCTTTGTTTTCTTTCTTTGTACAGCTTATTCCTGAAGTCTTGGATATCAATAATGATTGGCTTTTCTTCTTCAAGATCTTTTGGTTTGGGCTTTGGGGTAGGAATTCTTGATCTTTTTGACTTTCTGGGCTTATCAGTTTTTGGTTTCTGCTTGGGTTGTTCAGCTGGTTGTTCAGAATCAAAATCTTCAGGCAAGGGAAAAGCAACTCTTGGTTTAGAAGCATCAAGGTTTTCAGGGACAGAGAAGTTTCTTGTGGGTGAGACTATCGGAATAGCAGTCAAGATTTCATCTTCATCAAACAATCTGTAATTTGGTAGAGCATAATCAACTGTACTCGCAATCTATGCAACCTCCACAACTTCAGCTTGTTGAACTAGAAACGTTTGATCAAGATCTACAATCTCTTCATCTTCACCTTCAAGATCATCAAAATTTTCATCTAAATTTTCTCCAAACAAGTCATCCAGAACATTTTCACTCTGACCCAGATTTCCTTGAGAAATAGCATTCTGTACAAACTCTTCAACTGTAACTGAATTCTCTGGATCTGGTCCATCACTTTGAATATTGTGCTCAATAACGTCCATTCCTTCCTCCTTAACTTTCCAGTAACTGTCATACCTAGCAGCAACCTGTTCATCATCATCACTTTCATAATCATCTAGGTTGACAAAGTTTTCAACAGTAACTCCCAACATCTCCATTACTTCCTCAACAGTGGCAATCGCAGGCTTTTCAACCCTTGATTCCGTATTTTCATAGATCATCAACTCTACTTCAGCCTCTGGAACATTCTCTTCCAACTGTTCCTTTTCTGATTGATCTCCATGTGTAGTTTCAGTTACTTCAGTCCCCTGCTCCTCAACAGTAACAATAACAGTATCTTCTGCAGTTTTCTGTCTCTTATTCATCTCCTCCTCATGATCTTGATCAGAATCACGATCATGCCTCTTCTTTAAAACTGCATCAGATTGAGCCTTGCAAGAAAGTTGAACTGCTGTGGTAAGATCCTGTAAGTGCTTCTCCACTGAATTTTTGAACTGGTTGAACTGAGATTGAGTGACATAATCTACTGGAACCTGAGGAACAATTGGTTGAGAATGTTGCCTCAGTAAACCAATAAGATCTGCTTCGGTTTGATCTGCTGGAGCTTCGGATAACAGCTGGGCTAGAAGTAAAGATTTCAGCTCAGAAACTGATTGAACTGGTGGTGGTTGTGGAACAGATGGTGGTGGAACTGTTTGCTCAGGTTCCTCAACAACTGGATTTTTTCCTTTCAGCATCCTCAACACTTTCCCAATCTCCTCCTCAAACTTTGCTGTTGCTTTACTCATCTCCAACTGAAACTTTTGCGATAAAGAGTTTTCAACAACCTTTAGGGCGTCGTTGAGAAATTCCCTTGAAACGAATTCAGGTAAACTAACACCGGGGCTACTCAAGCTTCCCGTTAACACAGCTGTTGAAGATACAACAGTGTGGCCTGTGCTCAAAGCTGGCATAGTGTTAGCAATGACAGGACTTCCAGCTGATCCTCGTAGTCCAGAATGCGGATCTACTATAGATGTTCCGATCGGGGCACTAAGAATCCCGATGGTAGCAGATATGTTTGGTTGTGTCCTAGGAATGAAAATAGATGTAACAATTGGTTCTAGACTCAATGGTGCACTGAAAGAAGTCAAACTCGGGGGCAACTGAGTTCTTGTTTCAATACCTGCCATTTACGAGTGAAAGGCAGATAGAGTATGTGCTAAATCCCCGTGAAAAGATGAGACTATAGCCTGTTGAGAGGCAATAGAATGGCTGGCTGAGGTGTGCATATGCATTAGTGGGCGACTAATGTCTGTTTCAATACCTCTTGCTCGCAACATATGCGGCGAGGTAGTAGATGTGGCTGCCCTTCTAGAATGGTAGGTTTGGATACAATCACGCTCACCATGTTCTTTTTCTTCATTCACTCTAATCCTCACATTTTCTGAGTTTTCAACTAATACTCCCTCTTCCTGCCTTATAACTCCAGAGTCAGAAACAATGTTCCTGATTATTGAATCAACACCTTCCAAGTCAGGATCTCTTGCAGTAGAACTAAGACTTTGGTGTAATGAAACATTATCCAAAAATCCAAAACTATGGCCCAAGTTATCATGAGTATTAACATTTTGATCATTTCCTTGATCTGCTGCATCCTGTGCTGATGTTGTTGAAGGTACCGAAGTACTAGAAGAACTTGCTTGTCCAACCGATATAGTTTTCTCAGAGTTCTGACTTTCATTGGGATCCTCTTCCTGAGTGCCCAATTGAGGAATGATAGCAATCTCAGGTTGAGATGTAGGAATCACTAAATGCGTGGCAGATTGTGCCTGTGTTCCCACACCCTCCAGTACAGAAGGCTGACCCACTCCTGAACCCCTCTCTATATTTTCTCTCTGCTCACTTTCCCGTTCAACTACTCCCGTAGTATGTTGAACCCTCACCGACTCCGCTCGACTAACTGGTTCTGAGTCCTGGGTATGGATCTCCGGCTCTGGCAATCCCATGGACTCCCTATATTGCCTAACACTCGAAGCATTCGGATTGGCATAAGCAAGCAGTGCAGCAGGAACTGTCATCTCAAAAGGGAAGGATTGCTTCTGCTTTTGAAGATGAGTCATTTCATTTTCTGGGGCACATTCATGGTGTAATCTCTTTGGAACATCTCTGTTGGATCTCAGAATACCTCGAACAATAAGTTGTAAAAATCTCTGATAAGGCACATATTTTGGCTTCTTTGAATGTCTCTTGCTCAGAACTTTCTCATACAGCTCAGTCCAGATGGCCACAGCATAATCAACATCCAGATCATAAATGATAGCATGGAACAGTCTTAGAGTATGAATGTTTGTATTGTCGTGCCCAGAGTGTCGTGAAGTCAAGCACTTGTTGATTACTGAGAAAAACTGATAGTAGAATGGTGGCAAGTTTGACTTCTGAAAGTCACTCATCTTTGTAAGATTTCCAACATAACCAAGAGCACGAATACCAGCAAACATTTCATGATCAGTCGGATAGGGATCAAAAACTGTCTTTCCTTCTCTGGAATCTGGCAAAGGTAGATCAAGAAGCAATCTCAGTCTCTGAAAGGTCAGAATGGATGTAAAGTTGTCGATGCGAATGGTGAAATACTTTCTGTCGCCTTGCACTACATGCTCAATGGTTCTCCATGCTTGTTGTAAGTAGATCATTGGTACATTAGCAGTTGCAGTTAAGGCAGTGCAGATGGGATGATTTCTCAGGATATCCTTTATCAAAGGCTTGACCATCATATTTTCAAAGATTACATGGTGATTGTTTGGTGATAAAGGAAGATAATTTTGAGGATTGATCAATTGAAGATCAGGATCAGCACCAACTTCAGAAAAATGGGATCGGGAAGAAGGCATGGGCATCTCCCGTGAAACATTCGGATCATGTTCATCCATCTGAACACTTTGGTCTTGAATATTTTCCTCCGCCATTGATTTCCTGAAAAATCATAAAATGTATTGGATAAAATCCAATAAGTCAGTATAAATCCAAAAACCTGTTTTTCAGAAAAACCAATTTTGAAGTACAGAACAATGTACTTTAAGATCTTGCAATAAAAGCACAGTAAGTTGCAGAAAACAAGTTGCAACTTTAAATGAACAAAATAACACTTCAACACACAAAACATAAAATTGACAACAACACTTCACATTTTGAATTTATTATGACAAATTAATGTTGTATTTAAAAATAATATTTGAAATCTGAAAGATTTTTTATTTTACTGATTTTGAAAGGTATCCAAAAACCTTCGACTCTTTATATTTGAAATTTTTTGAAATGAACTCCAATACCCAAACTTTACAATTTACTTTTTATTTGAAAAATTTTGAAATTCAAATTCAAATTCAAATTTGACTTTCAAAAATTCAAACTTTTCACCTTTATGAAAAATCTGACTTTTAAACTTCTTTTAATCTTTGAACAATATGATTAAAGATTATGAAATTGTTTATCCATCCATTAAGTCCAGATTAGTTTAGCTCAGGATATCATTTCAAGTCCAGAATATTAATCGAGTTCTGTTCAGTCCAATATGAACAACAGTTCAGTTTCAAACTCCAAAAGTCATGGTAACCTGCAAAAAAAAATGTATATCGAGCAATCCCAGATTTCAACAAGTATGATTTTCAATACTCAAACATTATTTTGAAAGATTAAATCCAAAATATTCAGCGTCTTGTCGATTTTTGAACACACCGAAGCAAAGAAGATGAACAGACACAACATTTTGAATCGACAACCATGAAAAACGAAACCCTAGAAATGATAAAACTAACAACAATCAATCAAATAGTATGAAAAATAACAACCTACACTTGAATCTTCGATGAAAAAGAACTGAGAAGATGAAAGTCGCAAGAAAATATCAGAGAGAAAATCGCTAAGTGTGGAAATCCGCAGGTTGATAATGAGAGAGAATGAGACGGAATATATATATATATATACTCGACAAAATTCGCAACACAAAGAACTCGCAAGTCACTATTCATTCACAAAACTCGCAAGTCAAAGAACTCGCAAGCCACTGTTCATTCATAAAACTCGCAAGATACTATTCATTTGAATAAAACTCGCACACAACGCACGATTTGAGTTTTTCTTCTCTCATATCAACAAAACAAGGTATTTGTATCAAAAATCGACAAATAGGTGTGTGATTTTCACTTAAGAAACAATTTAAGTGAAAATTTTGTGAAACTCGCACGCCTAAGAAAGATGAAACTCGCACGCTGAAGGAACTTTTTCGCCCAAACTCGCAAGTAACGCCTTGCGCGTTTCTGAAACTCGCACGCCTCTATTAGCGTGTTTTAAAGCAAACTCACTAGCTTTACCATGCGCGTTTTTCAAACTCGCTAGCTTCAGATTGCGCGTTCTCCAAACTCGCTAGCTTCAGCTTGCGTGTTTTTCAAACTCGCTAGCTTTAGGTTGCGCGTTTTCCAAACTTGCTAGCAATGCCTTGCGCGTTTGATGAACTCGCATTCTATGCCTTGCGCGTTTAAGCTTATGCATAGTGCTTTGCGCGTTTCTTGACTTAGAAAAATTTTGAGAAATATTTCCAAAAATGAAATCTTTCAAAAAATGGAAACTTTTGCTTTCCCAAAATAGCAACTTTTCAGAATTGACTTTTTAGCACAAAATAAGTATTTTTCTCCAGAAAAACTTTGCAGTCTTTTCAAAACTTTTCAGACTTTTCAAAATTACATACACACTTACAGACTTTTCCATTGTGCTCCCCTTTGAAGTATGCACTCATCTTAATTTCTCCTCCTTGATTTTTGCTGATAAGCACAAATCATAAAGTACGAGTCCTGATATGATATGATCAGAAGTCATTGTCCAATACAAAACATGTAAAACCAATAAACTTTTGGTACTCATTGAACATGAGTCCAGGTTTGTTAACAGTATCCAGCTTTTTGAAATTGAGAAAAATGAATTACTCAAGCATACCAGATATAGAGAAATGCTCCCCCTCAGAAAAATAAAGAATGATGTAACTATTCATTAAGGTTCAACATGCCAAGTTTACTGACTAGAAAATTAAATCTCTTTTCATCAAGAGGTTTTGTAAACAAATCAGCAACTTCAAGATCAGTTGAAACAAAATGCATTTCTACATCACCTTTTTCAACATGGTCTTTAATAAAGTGATACCTGATATCTATGTGCTTCGTCTTTGAGTGCTGCACAGGATTTGATGTGATGGCTATTGCACTCTTAGAATCACAGTAGATTGGTACCTTATGGAATGTGTATCCATAATCTCTCAGCTGGGTTCTCATCCACAGAACCTGTGAGCAGCAGCTTGCAACTGCAACGTATTCCGCTTCAGCTGTAGATGTGGATACACAATTCTGCTTCTTTGATGACCAGCTGACCAATTTATCTCCTAGATAATGACATGCTCCGGATGTACTTTTCCTGTCTAATTTATTTCCTGCATGATCTGCGTCAGTATATGCAATTAATTCAAACTTGGAATCTTTTGGATACCAAAGGCCCAAATTCGGAGTGCCTTTGAGATAACTCAAGATTCTTTTGACAACAGAAAGATGAGACTCTTTAGGATTTGCCTGATACCGTGCACAATAACATGTTGCAAACATAATATCTGGTCTACTTGCTGTCAAATAAAGAAGAGAACCAATTATACTTCTGTAAGTATGTTGGTCTACTGATTTTTCGGAGATATCAGAATCCAACAGACTGCCAGCTAGCATTGGAGTTTTCATGGGTGAAGTAGAATTCATGTCAAATTTCTTCAACATGTCTCTGATATATTTAGCCTGATTTATAAAAATCCCTTCTGGGGTTTGCTTGACTTGCAGGCCTAAGAAAAATGTGAGTTCACCCATCATTGACATTTGAAAATGCTTTTTCATGATATTTTCAAATTCTACACACAAATCTTGTGAAGTAGAGCCAAAAATTATGTCGTCAACATAAATTTGTACAAGTATCATATCCTTACCTTTCTTTTTAAGAAAAAGAGTAGTGTCGATTGTACCTTTCCGAAAACCTGATTCAGTTAGGTAGACTAATAAAGTTTCATACCATGCTCTTGGCGCTTGTTTTAGTCCATACAACGCCTTGTCAAGAACATAGACATAATTTGGAAACTTCGGATCCACGAAACCTTTAGGTTGACTCACATAAACTTCTTCATGAAGAATATCGTTGAGAAAAGCAGACTTCACGTCCATTTGATATACCTTGATATTCTTGTGAGCCGCATAAGCTAGAAAAATCTGTATGGCTTCTATCCGAGCAACTGGTGCATAGGTTTCATCATAATCAATTCCTTCTTGTTGATTGTAACCTTTTGCAACCAGCCTTGCTTTGTCTCTCACAATAATTCCAGCCTCGTCCTTTTTGTTTCGGAAGACCCACTTGGTTCCAACAATTGATTTGTCTTTAGGTCTTGGTATCAATCGCCATACTTGATTTCTTTTGAACTCATTCAGCTCATCCTGCATTGCATTTATCCAATTTGGATCTTTTAACGCTTCTGATGGCTTCTTTGGTTCAATGCTGCTCAGAAAAGTTGAAAACATGCAGAAGTTTGCAGTTGCTGGTGGAAAAGCAGATCTGGTAGTCACTCTAGCAGACGGGTCACCAATAATGTTTTCTGGAGGATGATTCCTTGTCCATCTGTGTGAGCTTGGTAAAACATCATCCTCTGTTTGATTGTTAGAAGAATCAAACTTATCTTGTATTGCTGGTTCTTCAGGAGTTGAAATTACTTGAATTTCTGTTTCTTCTGAATTTGATACAATTGGACTTGATGTGCTTTGCAATGGAACAACTTCTGCAGTGGGAGTTTGCAACACATTTTCTTCAGGTGTAGATGGAACATCTTCATTATTTGTTGAAGTTGTGTTGTCTGAAACTTCTTGTACTTGAGATGTAGAAGCTTCTCCATTTTCTTCAGAGGGTCCTGATATATCTGCAGTGGTAGTAGATGTATCAGTGATAGGTATATCATTTTGACTTTGTATGATCCGAAAATCATCAAAAGCATCATAGAACAGTAAATCTAAATCTGAATCAGTGAAAGAGTTAGATGTCTCAGTCTGTTTTTGAACAGGTTCTACTCTTGATGAAGTAGAAGCTTTGTCTTTTTCTTTAGATTCGAGTTCTGAACTGCTTTGTTCAGAAGTCCTTGTCTTGCTTTCATCAAAGATTACATTTGCACTTTCGATCACCATCTTTGTACGAGTATTGTAGACTCTGTATGCTTTGGATTGGAGAGAATACCCAATGAATATCCCCTCATCAGCTTTTGGTTGAAACTTAGATAAGTTCTCTCGATCATTAAGAACATAGCACCTGCATCCAAACACACGAAGAAATTTAACAGTAGGCTTACGACCATTAATCAATTCATAAGAAGTTTTATTAAAGCATTTAGTGATAATAGTCCTGTTTTGTGTGAAGCATGCAGTTGCTACAGCCTCAGCCCATAGAAACATTGGTAGTTCTGAATATTCCAACATTGTCCGTGCAGCCTCTACCAAAGTTCTATTTTTGCGCTCAACGACCCCATTTTGTTGAGGTGTCATCACAGCAGAAAAATTGTGTGATATGCCAACAAATTCTAGAAATGTTTGCAAAGTAGTATTCTTGAATTCTGTTCCATTATCACTCTTCAGTTGCTTTACAGGGCTTTGCAGCAGAACTCAAATCTTCTTGATGAACTTGATGATTAGATCAGGTGCTTCAGATTTCTTTCGTAGAAACTCTAGCCAGGTATACCGAGAGTATTCATCCACCATCACTAATATGTATTTCTTTCCATTGATGGATTGAGTACTCATTGGTCCACACAAGTCCATGTGAATTAGCTCCAGACACTTGTTGCAGTTGGATAACATCTTTAGTTTGTGTGAACTTCTCTTCATCTTTCCTTTTGCACAAGCTGAACAAAGGGAATCTTGTTCAACCTTTAATTCAGGAAGTCCAATCACTAACTGTTGTGTCCTCAGCTTGTTTAAATCACGAAAATGTTGATGAGAAAGTCTTCGATGCCACAACCAACTTTCTTCTGTTGATGTCTTAGAGATTAGACATACTGACTTTGAAGCTTTCAGTGTTGGAAAGTGAACACCGTATAATAATCCCATTCTTCCGGCTTTAATGAGTTCTGCTCCACTCTGATCCTTAATGTAACAATAATCAGCATCAAATTCTATCTTGCATTTCTTTTCTGCAAATTGGCTTATGGAGAACAGATTGTAAGCCAAGCCTTCCACATACAGAACCTTTGATATTGTGATCATACTGTTCTTTATAGTCCCGTAACCTCTGACATATCCTTTCATCTCATTTCCAAAATTTACTGTACCTGCGTAATGATCTACGTAGTCGAACAACAGATGTTTATGCGCTGTCATGTGTCTTGAAGCTCCAGAATCAATGATCCACACATGACACGCCTGAAATCAAGAATCACTTAACTTTAGGTACCCATATGAATATGGGTCCTTTATTGTTAGTACTCTTAACAGTATTTAAATTTGCTGATGACCCTTTAATTATCCATTCAAATCTTGGTCTGTTTGGTGGAGTTTATGTGTTCAGTTTAACTTTTGGAATCCACTTCCACACAAACTTCACATCAGCAAGTTTATTAGCATGAAAATCATTATTTTTCTTCTTTAAAGAGTAAATCTCAGCATTGTTGACTTTAAAATGATTAAGAGATTTTATGTTCTTAAATTGGATATGTTTATTTTTCTTTGAAGACTTTTGTTTCCAAGAGAATGAACTACTAAGACAATATGAGCATTGCAATCTAGTAGTAGCTTGCGTCAACAACTCTTTTCGGGAAAACATATTCGTTTTATTGAAACTTTGTTGTTTGACATAAGAACAAGCATTATCTACTCTACTACATTGACATTTATCCATTTCATTCACAGTCTTTTCCACTATAGTCTTCTTTTGCTCCAAACAGTCTTTCTTCACAGTTTCATCTGAAATAGAAACAGATTTAGAAATGTTAACAGATGATACAGAATAAGAACATTCACCTTTAACTTTTGCTTGTCCAGATTCAGATGAAGACTCACATTTAATCACAGAAATTGGAATTTCTTTATCAACAATAACATTTTTTCCTTTGGATAATTTGAAAATTTGAGATTCTAAACTTCTGATTTCTTTTTGCAAAGATTCATTTTGAATAAAGCTTGAGTCTAGTTCCATCCCAAAATTCTCATTTGCGTCTTCCAATTCAACAATCATGATGTTGAGATGGGAGATTTGCCTTTGTAAGTCTTCTATTTTATCCAAGGCTTGTTGATGTTCAAGATCAGAAAATTTTGAAGTACAAACGGAATTAGACTTATCATAAATGACTTTTTCATTTTTATCTTCTAAGATCGAGCAGGTCAAGACAATTTCAGAAATATCAGAATTAGATTTAGAAGACTCAGGTTTTTCGTTAAAGAGATTTTCATATTGTACAAACGAATCCTTTTTACTTTTGTAAGAAGTATTCAGTTCGTCATATGAAAATTTAACAGATTTAAAATGCTGAGTTTCTGATTCAGTTTCAGTTTCAACTTTTGTATTTTCTTCTACTGTCTCTTCCTTTTCTGTCTTAGAAGATTCAGGCTTAGGAGTCTCTGATTTTACAAATCTTTCTATGATGTGTGGAATTAAAACAACAGGTTCATCACCCGACTTTTTAAAGTTATAAAGATTTTCGGGTGCCTTTTTCAACACATCCACATCAGAGATACCTAATCCTGGTTTTGCTTTATAGAAACGAGTGTCTTTCTGATTGTTTGTTAGAATCTTAAGAGTCTGTTCCGTTTGACCTCTTTTGTAAAGTAGATTTTCCAATTCCTTGATCTTGATGTAAGCTTCCGTCCTATCTTTCAAAACAATGTCATACTGAAGTGTTAGATCAAGATTCTTATCTTTTAAAGTCATGATTTCTTTTTGCTGTTCAGAAATCCTTGTTTGAAGTTTAATTATATCCAATTTCAGAACATTTTTTTCTTCTTCTTTTTCATCAGCCAATGTTTTGTAGATGTAAGCCTGATCTTGATGTCCTTGAATTGTACTCTTTTGTTGTTTGAAATTTTCTTTTAATTTCAAAAATTCAGAATTCATCAGATTAAGCTGGGACATCAAGTTCATTACTTCATCATGATCATTAAAAGATTCAGAATTATCAGAATGATCAGAATCAGAATTTACCTCAGAATCTGACTCATCATTCAGATGTGCCATTAAGTTGTAATGGACTTGAGTCAGATTCACTTTAGCAGCCTCAGTCTCTTCATCATCAGAGTATCCAAGCCATATCTCATCTTCTGCCTTTAAAGTCGTGCATTTTTCCATTGCTTTCGCCAATTGAGCCCTTTTCTTGTAATACTCGTAATTCTTGACACGCTTTTCTGGGCAGTCCTTGATAAAGTGACCAGGCTTTCCACAGTTAAAACACTTATCAGACTTTTCTTTTCTTCTTTCTTTTCTTCTTTTCTCTCCTCTTTCTTCTCTTTCTCTTTCCTTTCTTCATATCTGTCTTTATGCTTGCTGTACTTGTAGGAATCAAACTTTGGCTTGTTGTAAAACTTCTTCCGACCAAACCTTTTATGAAAGCTTGAAGTCAGAAGTGCAAGCTTCTTTGCAAATTCATTCAATTCATCATCATCAGAATTATCTGGAGCATCATCCTCTGAGCTGTCTGAACTGTCTGAACTGTCAATCATGCTTGTGAGCAGTGCTTTCTTTTTCAAACTCTTTCCCGAACCAGAACTTGACTTAACTGTCTTTCCCTTGTCCTGAACAATTAGAGCCAAAGAGTCTTCTACCTTCTTTTGTTTGTCCTTTAACTGAAGCAATTCTTTGGTCACAAAAGCCTGCTCCTTTATCTTGTCCTCATGTTGGTTTAAAGCACATAATAGATCATTCAGCTTTTCTTCATCCATGTCTTTATTTATCTGCATTTGAATAGTGTAGACATCCCACTCTGGCTAAAGATTCTTGATAAACTTGAAGTTTATTTCAGATTCAGACTTTTGAACTCCGTTCCTTCTCAAATAATTTAGAATGATGTTGTAACGATCATACGCTTCCCTCAGAGATTCTCCTTCTTTTGCCTTGAATCCTTCATAAGCATTGATACTCTGATTCCTTTTAGTCTTGATGGATTTTGCTGATCCCATGAACTGTTTTTCTAGCTCATCCCAAATGTCCTTTTGCAGATTCCCGGCTGTCAACACGATCGAAGATATCATTAGGGATGGCCATTATCAAAAATGTCAAAGCAGTTGCATCTCTTTCAACGAACTCTCTATCAGTGCCACTGTATTGAATAGGATCTCTAGCTACAATCCTTTCGGGAATTTTAGGACTATTATCAGTAGCTGGAATTCTTGCAACTGTTACATGTGGAAAATGTGGACCAATCTCAATTTCTTATCTTGATTATTTAAGAAATTGATCATCCTTATCCTCCACTGTGGGTATTCATCAACTTGAAGTACCGGAGGTTTGGATTTCGAACCCATGCTGAGTAGATCTCTAGACATGATTGTAACTGAAATGTGATTTGAACTGATCGTTCAAGAAGTGCAGATTACACTTGGTGTGTAAAATTCAATACTGATCAAATTTGAAGCAACGGACTAAAAATGACTAAGTACTCAAACTCGCAGGCTTAAAACTCGCACACCGCTAAAACTCGCACAACACTGTTTCGAGAAAACTCGCAGACCGAGGAAACTCGCAGAATACTGTTTCGAAGAAACTCGCTAGCTGAACCGTGCGCGTTTGGCAAACTCGCAGATGCTCGCGTGTTTTAACGAACTCGCAAACAAACTCGCAACTGTGAAACTCGCAGATGTGTACGTGCGCATTTTAACATACTCGTAAGCAAACTCGCAGAAGTACGGAACTCGCTGACTTTGACTTGCGCGTTATAGAAACTCGCTAACTTCGACTAGCGCGTTTTATAAACTCGCTGACTTCGACTAGCGTGTTTGAGACCGAATCTTCAACTTGCGTGTTCTGGCGATGAACGTGCGCGTTTCACGAAATCTGCGGGTTCGTGGGAAGAACTTGCGCGTTTTATGGATCTAGCGCGTTCTTGGGTTTTCTTGCGAGTTCTTCACCTGTTCGATGAAAAATGAAGTAAAACTTGATTTCTGATTCTGCAAAACACACAATTTGTCCACGATAACAACCTGATCAAGATTACAATACTTAATTTTCAAAAGAAACCGAAAATTACAGTGTTTTGTCCGAATTACAGTGTTCGACTTTACTATTCACGAAACTAACAATTTGAACAAATTGACCAATCTAAAGTGCGAATTTGACTATGTGATCTGAACAAATGTTGATCCTTATGATAAAATGTTCACAATCAAATCAATTTCTTGATTTAATTGTGCAAAAACACGAAAAAATCAAGATCAACCAGTGAAAATGAAACAGTCCACCAAAAATATTAAAAAAAAAATTCAAATCTGATCCAAATCTGCTTCTTCGTGTTTGCTCTGATACCAAATGATATAGTCCACTCAAATCACACACACAAAACAATCAAGAACAATGAAATTCATGGGGAAATCACGTGTGTATTAATGTCACAAGTGAAAGGGTTACAAGGTTTTCTCTCAAAGGATTCTCTCTGAATGTTTACAAAATGAGGCTTACTCTAAAACAAAAGCAAGGAAGACCTATTTATAGGTCAAACAAGAAACAAAGAAAACTTACAAAAGTCAACACAAATGATCTAAACAAAATTACAATAACATTGTCACATAGCTGACTGATGCTTAGAAGATTGTGCTTCTATCCGTCTATGTAAGTGACTCTTCTGAAGGTAGTTGTCCCATTACTGAGGACACCAAACCCTCGGGTATATCCTTTTCCATTTTCTCCAAAGGTCACAGAGGGACCTTTCTCTTCCTTGTATTCAGTAAGCAGGTCTTTTTGTCCTGTCATATGACGAGAGCATCCACTATCTAGATACCAGATGTCCTTTGATCCCTGGAAACATAAGGAAGATTAAGTTTTGTTTGGTACCCACTTCACAATGGGTCCAGTAGGGTTAGTGGAGATGGAAGGTTTAGCAATCTTCACGGCAGATGAAGATTCAACTTCAGTGGTAACCTTCACTTTGGTTAATTTCTTAACCTTAGTGGTATTTATCACCTTGGTCGATTTCTCAGCTTTGGTGACCTTCTCAGCCTTAGAGGCATTCATCTTCACTTTAGCTGTTTTATCAACTTTTGTGGAAGTTGGACATTTACTAGGAATTTGGTTAGTGAGTCCACAATGATAGCATTTTCTATATTTGAAGGTGGTTTTAGGCCCATGAGTAGTAAGATTAGAAAATTTGAGATGAGCAGGGTCAACTCCAAGAATACCTTTAGCATAAGATCTGGGAGAAACTTTCAGTTCTTCATATTTCTTAGGATTAAGATCAATCTTCAGCTTTGGAGGACAAATATCAAAGATTTCTGTCATAGAGCTAGAAGATCGATTCACTGAAGGTTTAGAAGGAATTTTCAGTTTTGCTTTCTTGGTAGCCTTCTGAGGATGGAAAATGGATTTTCTTTTATCTGCAGGCTTAGAGCCTTTTGATAGTTCCTCAGGGATGGGATTAGAAAAAGAAGAAGAAGAGCACTAAGCATAAGAGGTGTCAGAGATAGAAGAGACAAACATTCCAAACTTAAGCATGGAACCGTATTCTTTAGGTTCATCCTGTTGTTTCCAAAAACCAAGACCAGTTTTATCACTGGCAGGGATTTGAGAACTTATAATCTCAGTGATCTTTGTTGAGGATTTGCACCATCCTTCAACAGTTGCCTTTTCTGCTTTTAAAGCAGCTATGGCATGTTCGCGTTTAATGCTGATGATTCGTTGACAATGACTTGATCGTTCAAACCTTCCTCTAAAAGAGTCAGTTCTCTGATCTTTTCATGACATTTTTCTAGCTGTTCAGTTAAATCAATATTTTTGTTTTCAGCTAGAGTTTTGCCATTTAGTGCATTGTATAGATCAATTGTCAGCACATCAACAACGCGACTTCTCTCAGCTTCAGATAGAGAGGGATTGGTAGAGATTGATACCTGAGAGGAGATATAGCTCATGGAAGTTTCGGGTGATTCTTCCACTTCTTCTTTAATCTCAGCCATAAGACAGAGATTAGCGACTTCCTCTTCATCAAAACTTGATTCTTCTGATTCAGCCAGTCATGCTCTTCAGCGATAAGACCTTTACCTTTTCTTTTAAAGTTTTTCAACTTTTGATATTTTTCTTTCAGGTTAAGGTATTTGATATCGCTGGTTTTCCTTGAGGTAGAAGGTTTGAAGACTTTCTTTGACCTGCACTCACTTGCAAAGTGTCCAATCTTTTCACAGTTGTAGCAAGTAGCAGTAGCCTTATCAACAGGGGTTGATTTTGGCTTGTCAGTTAGAGAGAGAGAGAGGCTTATTTCTTCTGAAATTGCTCTTTCTTGCAAATATCTTAAAAGAGTTTGTCAAGAGTGCTAAGGATTCATCAAACTCTGAAAGATCAGTGTCTGATAATTCCTCAGTGTCAGAATCTAACTCAGTGATAGTGAGAGTAGATCGCTGAGATGGAATGATCTTTGAGGAGACTAAAGCAACAGGAGTGCTTTTGGAGTCTTTAGAATCTTTTACAAGATTCTTCTTTAGGAGATTTGATTGCGCATACTTGAGCAATATTACATACAAGGTGCTAAGAGAGAGAGAGAGAGAGAGAGAGAGAGAGAGAGAGAGAGAATTTAAGTCTTTTGTTAGCTTGAGACACATTAAATAACTGTCCCAACTTTCAGGAAGACATTCTAAGAATTTAGTTAAGACCTTCAGAATTTGAATAGGTCCTACCAGCAGTTCTTAGATGAATGATTAAGCAGTTAAATCTCTGGTGAACATAAGAGAGAGATTTGTTCTTTACAGCGATAAAACTTTCATACTGTCTTACCAAGTTAATCTTTCGAGTTTCTTAGACTTCAGTGGTGCCTTCATATTGAACACATATGGTGTCCCACATTTCTTTGGCAGTTTTAAGGTGCATGATGGAATGGAAAGCTTCATCAGGCAAAACCATAGAGATAGTGGTTTTTCCCTTTGCATCTAGACCAACCTTCTTTTTGTCTTCATCACTCCACTGTCTTATTTCCTTAATAGCAAAACGTTCAGGAACAGCAGGAGTGGTGGTAGTAGCTGGAACGACAGCTATGATTGTGAAAGGTTCATATGGGCCATTTGCTACGTATTCAGGTATAGTAGGATCTACACCTTCTAGAAATAGCATCATTCGATTTTTCCATAGAGCAAAGTTATCTCTGCTAAATCGAGGAGGTTTTGATAGTGAACCATTATCATAGTAGTTTGTGTTTGCATTAAGTGCCATATTTAGAATAACAAGGAAGAGAATAAAGCAAGATCTTGTTTATTAGATTAAATAATCCGCTCTGATACCACTTGTTGGTCCCGAAGGTGCTTAACAAGTTTGTAGAAGGGGGGGGGTGAATACAAACACATAATTTTTAAAGTTTAATAAATTGTTTATTGATAAATCAAAACACAATTTACAAGTTTGTTGCGGAATAAGATTAAGTAAAACCTAATCTAAACAAACTTAAGAAAACTAAGATGGTTGCACTAGAAATAAAGAATAGGGGATTGGGAGAATATAGAAAACAAGGGTTTCTATATATTTAGAATGATGAAGGCAACACTCAGATGGAGTGTTGATCTTTCTATTTATACCCTATGCATTAAATGCATGGCAGAGTACTTTACATGTGTCCTTCATTGATTGGTTGCATGGGTCTGACTTTAGGAGACATACTTTCGACCGTATGATGAACAATGTAGTTGACAGAGTTGTTGTACGAATTGCTGTAGAGGTATGTCCATTCTAACAGATCGTACATGTGTGCAAGGGTAAGACGAAAGAGACTTGAGGCATAAGCTAAGTGATCATCGATTGCTGAATATCTCTTCCTTTAGAGATATAAAGAAGTTCAGCTATCGCTGAAGCTTTTCCTCAGGTTTCTTCGCGTGTGTAGATTCATCTTTGCTTCACTGATATCCGCATCAGGTCATGAGTAGACTTGTCTTTGTTTAGCATCTTTGTCTTCGATACAGCAGTGAACATCTTTTGTCGCAAAACTTGTCTTCAGGGATTATGTATAACTGTTTACATTAGAAATCATCAGCGATACTGAACATACTCAGTATTAGATTGCTGATAGTGAAACACTTTTACATATGAATGTTTACAAGAGAGGTCATCAGTGATAGCTAAACAGACTTAGCATGATCGCTGATGATGAAACACTAATACATAATATTAAACGTAATTTTCACTAAGTATATAAAATGGTCGTTATCAAATCATTGAGAGAGTATGGATCAACACTAACTAACTCGACACCTTTTAGCACAACGAAAAAAAATGTATCAAATTCTTACCATTTTCGCACGGAAGCCTTTCAAGACTATGAGAGATCTAACAAAAAAACAAAATCAAATCCTACTAAAAGAAAAATAACTAAAATAAAAGTAAGAAAAGGAAAACATACCGGGTGGGTTGCCTCCCACCTAGTGCCATATTTAAAGTCGTGGCACGATTGTGTGACTCTCAATTTGGCTCGGTATCGCTTGCAGAATTGAATTGCCCACACATTCGGGTTTTCCTGATTTTCTCCACATCTGTTTTCCCATTATTACTAGTTTCTGATCCAATCAACCCCCTTTCATGTTCACCTCTATCTTCTATGTTTTTTAGAACATGGAAGGTTTCCTTTTCATTACCAACTCTAAAAGTCGTCACACCTTCTTCCATAACTATCAAAGCTTTGCTCGTGGCTAAAACAGTCTTCCCAAAATCAATGGCACTTCAACATCTTTTTCCACATCTAGAACTATGAAATCAACTAGAAAGTAAAACTTTCTGACCTTTATCAAGACGTCTTCCACGATTCCATATGGATACTTCACATATCTATATGCAAGTTGAGTGTCATGTTTGTTGGCTTCACTTTCCCAAAGCCATGTTTCATGAAAATGGATAAAGTTAACAAATTAATACTTGTTCCTAAGTCACATAACACTTTATTGAAATGAACAATTCCAATTTGCACAGGTATAGAGAAACTCCCTGGATCTTGAAGCTTCGGAGGAAGCTTATTTTGAATGATTGCACTAAACTCCTTAGTAAGTACAATAGTGGCATGATCTTCAATCTTCCTCTTCTTAGAGAAAATGTCTTCCATGAGCTTGAGATATGTCGGCATTTGTGCAAGTGCCTCTGCAAATGGAATATTGATGTGTAACTTCTTGAAAATATCAAGAAATTTCTTGAGTTGTTCCTTATCCTTGTGTTCCATCAACCGATTCGGAAAAGGTAGAAGTGGTACATACGGGTTGATTATCAACTTTGATGGAGGTGTCACATTTTTTTCCTTTGGCTCAATTAGATTAACAATATCTGTAGTTATCCCATCTTTCATCCCAACATCTTCAGCCTCGACTTCTTCAGTCTCTATATGCTCTCGCGTAGGGTCCTTTATCAATTCCTTGCCACTCCTCAGATGAATGACATTGCAATGCTCTCTCGGTTTTCTTTCAGTCTGACTAGGGAATTGACCCTGAGTGCGGGATTGTAGGGTTTCAACTATTTGTCCCACTAGCCTTTCTAGGAGCTGAACTGAAGCTGTATTCTGATTAGTTCCCGCCTTCACAGTACTCACTGTGTTTGCTAGTGTGCTTACAGAAGATGTAAGCCCCTCAACAATATTGTCCATCTTTGACATGAATTTCATCATCACATCTTCCAGTCCTTGTTTCTTTTCTCCAGATTGTCCTTTGTCAATCTTCTTGTGATGGTAACCTGGAGGACCATAAACATTTAGATTGGGAAGAAGATGAAAAGTTAGAATTGTTAACGTATTGTTGTTGTTGTTGTCCCATAGTTTCCTTAGGTGTATCTTGTTGTCGAGTCCATGAAAAGTTGGGATGCTTCTTCCATCCTTCATTATAAGTATTTGAGAAGTGATTATTCCTAGGACGATTGTTTCTATTTTGTAAAAATTAAACCTGTTCAGGTTCTTGAGAAGCTGGGAACAAGTCCGAAATGCCTCCCTCATTGAGGGGTGGAAGTTGGATAGAAGCTCTCTTCAACTGATTGGTGATGGCGGCTAGTTGTGCTTTTATTGTCTTTAGTTCTTCTGGCTCACGAACACTTTCTACCCGTCTAATAGAAGACCATGGAGTGGCATAGCTATGTTCGGCCAGATTCTCTATCAGTTCAACCGCTTCTTCATACGTTTTATTCATTAGAGCTCCACCTGCTGCAACCGTGATATCATTCTTGTATTGCGGGTGAAGTCCACCAAAGAAGGTCTGGATGATCATCCAACCATGTAACCCATGATGTGGACACTTTTTCAACACATCCTTATACTTTTCCCACGCCTCATAGAGTGTCTCTTGATCCCATTGAGCAAAGTGGGTAATTTCAGCCATTAGTTGCTCTGTCCTACACGGTGGAAAGAACTTCGAAAGGAAAGCGGCAACCATATATGCACAGGTAGTAATATCACCGGTAGGTAAGCTTTCCTCCCATATATGTGCCCTTCCTTTTAGTGCAAAGTTGAACAATCGCAGCTTGATCGCATCTTCTGATACTCCGTTGATCTTGAAGGTGTTGCAGATCTTTTCAAAGGCCCTAAGATGTCCATGAGGGTCCTTTGTCGGTGCTCCCCCAAACTGGTTTTGCTGTAAGAGCTGGATTGTGCCATACCTTATCTCGAAATTATTTGCTCCTACTGCAAGGGCTTGAATGCCTCTATTGATAGATTCCACATTCAGATTGGCAAATGATCTCATCGGCACTCTCCCCGGAGGCGATGGTATCTCCTCATTCCTGGCTCTTTCGTCACCCATTTGTATTCACCTTCTGCCTTTTGTTGCTTTTCTCAACTGGAGCGCGATTTGTTCAATTTCCGGTTCTGTAGGCTCTAGACTTTTCCCTCGAGTCCCTCTTGGCATGAACCAATTGGTACATGCAAAATCAGAATAGAGAAATTAGTAACCTAGAATTGAACTGTAAAAATAACTGAAAAATAAAATAATAAAAAATGTCCAATGTAATAATGCTTATAGCTGGTAGTGCTATCAGTGCAAACTAGTTCCCCGACAATGGTGCCAAAAACTTGATAGGCGGGTTTACACCCCCTTAATCTAACCGCAAGTGTACGGGTCAAATAAAGCAATATGTACTTGAAAGTACGAGTATCGAACCAAGGGAACTAGGAACTGAATATCACAATTACTATATTCACTATTAACTGACTAGAATAATTAACTGCTAGCAAATAAATCAAGAACAGAACAATAAACGACTTAAGAAAACTTTTATGGAGAAAATAGTTACGGGTTGGAAATCCTATGGTTTTCACTAATGAACACTTTACTCAAAACAATTACTAATATTTCCCTTTAATGAATACCCAATCTCTAAAATCACCGTTATTCTTTCTCAAGCAACGACGGATTTTATTTTGAAAACACAAGTTTCATCTCTCGATCTTTAACACATGAGCTCAAAACACATTAAATTCCAAATTATAGCGATACTAAGGTTTACTTGGTATATCTCTATCCAATTTCTCACCTTAGGCATATAATTCCAGTTCTTGTTAACAACTAATTCTTTCGAATTTAATTTATAACGAACAGATCAGATGAAAGTTGATCAGACTCACAAAAGCATTAAAACCCAAATCATGTGCTTTATTAACTAGGAAAAACTGATAAAAATCCTAAGTCACGTGTTCATAAGCTTAAACCAAAGCCAAACCAACCCCCAACATCTAAAGATTAGTTAATGTTGGGGGTATTAACAAACAAAACAATAGAAGAGTTCATAGATCTAAGAAAAGTTCTCTCGAAATCAAAGATTGCAAAACTCCCTTTGATTGTATAATACCAACGAAGATTCGCAAGAAATCGGAGTAGAAATTGCTTCCCAAACCGTTTCCTTGCTTCAAAACGGTGTTTCTCCCTTTGCCAAAATATCCCCAAATCATTCTTTTGCCGTCCTCTAGGTGATAGAATGCGATCTTTCAAATCCTAGGTGAAAAAGTCTTTAAAAACGTCTAGCACCGTCCAAGCTAGTTTGAAGTTATTTGCTGTTAAGTCAACTAACTTGTAAGTAGCCCTGATTTCAGCTTTCAGGTGAGTTAGTCAAGTGACTTCAGTTTCAATAACTAGCATCAAACTCGCCTCCGCCACTGTTGTGGGGAAAATAATTTTTCTTTAAAATTTAACCCGCTTGATCAAATGGCCATTTTTCACTCTTGAATCTTGAGAACTTTCGTAATCGACTTTTTTCTCGGAAACCTTTGCTTCTCATACACATTCTTGGCTTTTTCATAACATCACATAAATCTTGAAACACTTGTTTTAAACTATAAAAATTCGACTTTATTTGCTTGAAAATAAATAAAATTACTTGGAAAGTGATGTGAAAATAACACCAAAAATTGGTATTATCACTCATATAATTATTTACTATGTATGTGTATAGGGAAAAGATTATGAAATAACCCTAAAAAAAGAAAGAACCGAATGACTCATCCAAACTGTTAGATTAACACGATCCAACAAATATAGTTAGAAAGATGGTTTGAACCATATTATTGTAGTTAAAATATCCCCTTATTATTTTGATCAAAAATCATTGAAATATAACCGAAATTGAAGCGAAACAAGTTACACCAAAAAACGATTATTTTATTATCTTTAATTTGACATTCGTATTAATATATTTTGGGCTAAATGGATGAAATATCAATCTACTTCTATAAAATTTCTTATTATAGTATTGCACTTTCATTTTTTCTTCTTACATCACTGTACTTTCAAATTAGTTTTAATTGGGGCATTGTATGTTGAAAAATCTACCTATTATAGAAATGAATGACTTGTTACCTTTTAAGTCGGTTAATCTCTTTTTTTTTCTTCTTACATGACATAAATGAGGTGATGTGCACTTGTCATCTGATTAGGTGGCATAAATAAAAAATTCAAATTTTTTAATAATCCCATCACTTTCCCTCTTGATGTTTCATATCCCATAAAAAAAGATATGGGATATTTACACTGCTATTAAATTGTCATCATTCTCTTTAAAAAATAAGAAATTTTATTTAACGTGTAAATAAGAAATTTTTCATCATTCTCTTTGAAAAAGACTTTTCAAAAAATTTACACTGCTATTAAATTGTCAAGTGAAATATTCTAGAGTAATATATATTTAAACAAGTATGATATATTATTTTCAAGATATATATTTTGTTTGTTAAAAAATATAACAATTCTTATTTTACTTATTCTATATATATATATATATATATATATATATATATATATATATATATATATAGTGTTTGGTTCATTTGAGAAATGGTAAATATATGAGAAATAGAGAAGTAATCCTAGCCATTCATATGGTCAAGATCGGATTTGACTAGTAAAATATTGCGGCTTTGACCGGTCAAAAGTTGCGGCTTTGACTGGTCAAAAGTTACGGCTATCCCAAAAATAGAAGGACAATTTCGTAAATTTTACAAAACACACGGGCTGTGTTCATATATGAACATGTATAATTCACATATGAACTATATGTTCATATATGAACCAGTGCAATTCACAATTGAACTTTTTTAACTGATTCATATATGAACATTTGTGATTAATATATGAATATGTATGAATCACAAAGATTCATATATGAATCTGTATGAATCACAAAGATTCATATATGAACCTTTGTGAATCACAAAGATTCATATATGAATCTGTATGAATCACAAAGATTCATATATGAATCAGTTGAACTAATTAACATATTCATATATGAATCTTTGTGATTCATACAGATTCATATATGAACTCATCCCGTGTATTTTATGAAATTACCCCTCTACCTTCTATAGACCACACAAGGAATTATCTGGTGCTTCGCGTGTAACACCCTGGATTTTCATTATACATATCGTTGTAATCTTGTGTTTAACCGTTGTCGTTAACACCGTTTATAGTTTATCGTTCGAATACGTGGTCTTCGGTGAAAATGTGAACTTCTAGTAAGTTTCGCGACTTGCTCGCGACTTGGAGTCGCGACATAAGTCGCGATGTCCACTGTTGATTATGGGTTTACGAGCTTCGCGACTTGCATGAGAGGGGTAGTCGCGGTATTAGTCGTGAAAGCCTCTGTTGGTTTTAGGGTTTTATGGGATGGGCGAGTTATGCCGCGAGTTGAGGTCGCGGCATAACCCGCGAATCCCCCTGGACCGACTTAAGGGTTCAGTTTCCCAAGATATCTCATGGATCTAAATCTCTAAACTCTCTCTTCTCTCTCTAAATCGTTTCTCTCTCTCTCTCTAGAGTTTGGTAGTTATAGTTGGTGTTCGATCCGAGGTTTCGGTGTTTTAAGCTTCACCTCTACGTCGTGATCGTTATCTGGTTTTCCGGGTTTTATCCTAAAACCTACGGGTGAGTTCCTACTACCATTTTACAAACTTTATACATGTCAAAACTCTTATTTGCGAAATCCGAAGTATTTCTACGGTATGATTTCATGTTCTATACATTTTGATATAAATGAAGTTTTGGTGATTTTCGGGGTTCCCGATCAGTTTGACTAAAATGATGGATCTTATCTTATTGAAGTAAAATGATGTTTTACTTGCACATTATGTGGATATGTGAAAAGAATGTTTAAGAACTCATTTTTATGATTTTCATTCTTACCAGTAGTTGAACTAGAAATGACATTTTGTTTAGAAAATGTGTTTATACCATATGTTTATTTATGGTTGGTCACATATGTTATTGTGACGAGTCTGTACCATTACTAGCGGATCCCTAGGTTTTGAGTCGAATGAATTGTTGGGATGTCACATTCCCTAATTTGTAGCTATGGATGCATATGATCCTCAGGGGCAACTTGGTACGGTTATGTGAGGCCGGATACTAGCCATGGTTCATAGTGATCCTAGTGAAGGAGTATACATTGGTTTTGCTTGGGGCTAGATCTCACGTTGTAGCACGGACTTATGAGTTCATATCCTTGGATTCCAATTGTTTATCTCATAACTCGGATTTTGGCCTACTTTGTGTTACGCCACTATCTTTGGTAAAATGTTTTATCGTTGGTCATTTGATGACATGTTTATAACGGAAAAGCCCGGTGTTGTGGCAAAGGTTTCAATTGTAAGATTTAACCTCCTTGGAAATATTATCTTATGATACAAATGTTTATATCTTTTGAGCTTATTAAACTGTATGCTCTCACCAGGCTTTAAGTCTGACACTTTTTCTCAAATGATATGTATAACAGGTTTCCCTTAGCGGTGGGATGCACAGGGTTTTGAGAAACGAGTTTGGTCTCGAGGCATTTTGAGATGACTAAAGTGTGTTGATAGTTGGGCATTGTTAAGTCCCATTCTTTTGATGAATTTTGGATTGTCAACTGATGTAATCTAGATAGTTATGTTTAGATTAGTCTGTTGATGAATTCTAGATCCGTACAGGTTTTTGTAAAGTCCAAAGGACTGATACACTTTTGAGGAATTTATATCAATGCAGATGTCATGTTGCCTATTGTGAGAAGTTTAAATTTACTCTGAATTTTAGGATGTTACAAGTTGGTCAAAGCCGCAAATGTTGACCCGATGAATGGCTAAGATTACTTCTCTATTTCTCATATATTTACCATTTCTCAAATGAACCTCTCCCTATATATATATATATATATATATATACACTAGTAGTGTACCCGCACGATGTAGCGCGGGTGAATCACAATTATGAAACATTAGTTTAGCCCTGAATCACAAAAGAAGAGTGACGGAAGGCCAAAGTTCCAAGTTGCTACACGTAAGTTGTCACAACTTGTTAAAAAACTTGGAACTTTCGTCTATTTGTTGTTAAAAGTTATTCAACATACCATAAACATGATTAGATGGCTTTTATGTACAATGTACCTTCGATCCATCTGCTTACTTGTCTGCCTTATATAGTACAATATATAAAAGAAATATGAATCCAACCAAACTAACAGAATATCTATTGATTATATGCAGCTTATGATGGTTCCCAAGAAAAAGTTGGTCTCGTATATTAGTTGGCCAAACAATTTTCAGAGTCGTGAACCAATTGAACATGTAAAAGCAACCTTTGATATCCTAATTTTAGGAGCAAGGGAAAGGAGAGAAAAAATGAACCTCAAAACCAAGTTCATCCTATAACCAACAAATGTAAATTAATCAGTAACATTTTATAATATAATTAAAACAAATCTTTAATAATATTTTCCAAAGAAAATGGATGGACGCCTTGTCCACACATCAATTCTATAAAAAATATAACACCAGATATTGTAATAAACAGAGTAAGATCAATTTAATGAAAAAACACATAAAAAGACCAAATCCATAATTTAATCATTTGTTAATTATCAACCACTCAATTGATTAGATGGTCCAAAATCACAATGAAAAACCACACGTCGGAATATCTTATTTTCAACGGCCAAAACTTCAAAAGATTTCAATTTTCGTTTATATACGAGACCCAATCCCGATTAGAACATAGAAATTCAATGAGGAATAACCAAATTCAACGATCACAATAACGATATAGACACAAAATAATGACTGATTAGCAACGAAAATCAAAATAAAAGAGATTTACGATAGATACCTACCAGCAACCGGAATAGTCAGTCCATGTGGTTAATTTACTGAACTGTATTATTATATATAATATAAGGAGATGCCATCCATCTTTTAATGTCCCTAAGAAAACCAATATACTTGCTCCTTTAATGTCGCTAAGAAAACATAATAAAGAGTCGGTTTGCAAAAGGCTGATACTGCAATTGTTATGTCGTTCAATAGTTATAGTAAAAGAGATCACTAACCATTTGTGTGTTTATAACTCAATTAATATGAGCAGCGCCAATAGTTTAGGAACATAGGGTGTATGATCTATCGTCATTGATAGTCCAAGATCACTAAATCCTAGAGAGAGAAAGTAGAGAGAGAGAGATCAAGGCGCAAGATGAAGTTTGTATTGATGTATGCGTGAAAGTTCTTACAAACAACCAAGACCAAAGGGACTTAAATACCCTTGGTCAATACAACACAGTATTAGACTCTAAACACAGTAATTGACCAAGCCTATAAATACAATGATTACTATAAAATCAGACCTAACAATCTCCCCCTTAGTAATCATTGGCGCTGTGGTCATCAAAATGCATCTTCTAAATCAGCATGGACCAACAAAGCGACTTTGTGAAGCATTCTGACTTTTTGAAGAAATTTCTTCTCATCATCTTTTAAGCTCTGTTGTCTTTACTGCCTTGACAAGACTGCACCAACTTGAAAGAACAGTCGGTTCATCAGCTTATGCTCTAGACGACACACCTCTTTTAAATGATCTTGAAGAAGCTGTGGTGATCGGAGCTTGAACAGCAAAGGACAAGTAAAGTTGAAGAAATTTTGAATCTTTGAGCGAATCTTGATCAGCAGATAAATTTTTGAGCTCTTTGTCTCTTTATCATCTCCTTAACTTTTCTTAACTTCTCCCCCTCATGACCTTGATGATCTGGATCAACTTGGTCATGCGAATGTTGGAGACGAGACAACTTAAGATCTGCAAAAACAAAGAAACGGAGAAAACAGGAGAGGTTTGCGCTAACCATTGGTGGCGCAAAGTAAGGTTTGCGCTGTTAAGCTTTGCTCTAGAAGATGTTAGCGCAAATTAAGCTTTGCTCTACCAACTGGTGACGCAAATCTGACTTGGAGTCAGAAAATTTTTACCTGATTAGCTCTTTGACTCCCCCTACACAAATGCACTAATTTTGACAATTCAAGTTAGCATTTATATAGAAAATCAGATACTCCCCCTCAAAAACAGATATGATCATTAAGAAAAAAATCTCATTTTTCACTCCCCCTTGAATAATGCTCAAACCCATTTGGATATAAATGAGAACACAATGAATGAAACATCAATGTAGAAAGAAAAATATACTGAATATGTATTTTGAAACGACTAAACATATAAAAATTTAAACAGAAACAAATAAAATTCTACTTAGTAAAATATCACAATAAAATCCATCAGATGAAATCAAATGTATATGATTGGATATAGAAACAAGTTTCATTGCATATCAAGTTATGACATGTTCAGTTTCAAAAACTTTCATCAATCTATTCAGTGTGCTCGCATGTGAACTTCGACTAGCTTCAAGAAAATGCAATTATAAAAATATAATAGAGAACTTCGCATGTAATCACACTAATCCATCAGAAATTCAGAGTTTCACAAATTTACAGGTTTATTGCAACTCAGAAATGTCACCAAGTATGATGAGATGTGTGCTCATTGGCATCTTTTAGCATTGTGCTCTATGGCTTCTTTACATGAGTCTGCTCTTTGGCATCTTTTAAGCTTGTGCACTTTTGGCATCTTTTTAATCAAAAAGTCTATTAAATAAAGAACATGCCGTAAATGTAACTTTCTATCTGACCCTATTGCAGGATTTGGGTCAGTCACTCCCAGACCAGATGTCCTTAGGTGACTAGGTGTCAAGCACCCCTTAGAACTTACTTTCCCATATCAGAAAGGCTACATCGACACATCCTAAACCCATTCATACCAGTAGAACATGACTTTTGATCTGATTCTATAGAAGGATTTGGGTTCGATCACTCCCAGATCAATGGACCTTAGGGGACCAGATGACAAGCATCCCACAGAACTTACTTTCCCAAACCAGAAAGGTCACAGGTATAAACTTTTAAACTTAGAGATTTCTGATTTATAAGAATTTAATAATCATCTCAAACACAAGGTTTTACGTCTAAGTGCTTAGCCCATATGTTGATCCAAGCTCTCTCAGTGATTTGATAAGAACCCTCTTTTATACTTAGTGAAAATTACGTTTAATATGTATTAGTGTTTCACCATCAGCGATCAGACTGAGTCTGTTCAGTTATCGCTGATAGTCCTTCTTACAAACATTCATATGTATTAGTATTTCACTATCAGTGATTAGACTGAGTCTGTTCATTTATCGCTGATAGTTCTGATGTAAACAGTAACGTAATCCCTGAAGACAAGTATCGCGTCAACATATGTTCATAGATAAATCGAAGACGAAGCCACTGAACAAAGAGAAGTCTACTAGTGACCTGATGCGGATATCAGTGAAGAAAAGACAACTCTACTTATACGCGAAGGAACATGAGGAAAAGCTTCAGCGATAGCTGAACCTCTTTATATCTCTAAAGAAAAAGATATTCAACGATCAATCGATCACAAAGCTTATGCCTCAAGTTTCCTTTTGTCTTACCTTGCACAACCAGTACGATGTGTCAGAACGGACATATCTCTGCCACAAATCGTACAACAAATTTGTCAACTACAGTGTTCATGATATGGCCGAAAGCATGTCTCCCAAAAGTCAGACTACCAAAGTCAATCACTGAATGACACGTGTAAAGTACCCTGCCATGCATTTAATGCATAGGGTATAAATAGAAAGATCACCTCTCCATTTGAGGTTGTGCTCAATTCTTGAACCAATATAGAAACCTTTGTTTTCTATACTTCTAAAACTCCCTTTCTCTATATTCTTGTGCAACCATCTTAGTGTTTCTTAAGTTTGTTTAGATTGAGTTTGTCTTAATCTTATTCCGCAACAATTTATTAAACTTTAACTTTCTGTGTTTGAATTCAACCCCCCCCTTCTACAAACTTGTTAAGCACCTCCGGGACCAACAAGTGGTATCAGAGCAGATTGTTTAATTTGATAAACAAGATCTTTATTCTCTTTTTTGCTATTCTCAAATGGCACTTAACACAAACACTAACTACTATGATAATGGTTCACTTTCTAAACCTCCTTTATTTAGCAGAGATAACTTTTCTCTATGGAAAAATCTAATGATGCTATTTCTTGAAGGTGCAGATCCTACTATACCTGAGTATATAGAAAATGGACCCTATGAACCTGTCAGAATTATAGCTACAGTTCCAGCTACTGCCACCACTCCTGCTGTCCCTGAACGCTATGTAGTTAAGGAGATAAGACAGTGGAGTGATGAAGACAAAAAGAAGGTTGGTATAGATGCAAGGGCAAAAACCATTATCTCAATGGCTCTGCCTGATGAAGTTTTTCATTCCATCATGCATCTTAAAAATTCTAAAGAAATGTGGGAAACCATTTGTGTTCAATACAAAGGCACCACTGAAATCCAAGAGACTCGAAAGATTAACTTGGTAAGACAGTATGAAAGTTTCATCGCTGGTAAGAATGAATCTCTCTCTGACGTTCATCAGCGGTTTACCTGCTTAATCATTGACCTAAGAATTGTTGGTAGGACCTATTCTATTTCTGAGGTCCTAACAAAATTCTTAGAATGTCTTCCTGAATGCTGGGACAGTTATTCAATATGTATCAAGCTGACAAAAGACTTAAAGTTTCTTTCTCTCAGCACCTTATATGAAATATTGCTTAACTATGAGCAATCAAACCTTCTGAAGAAGAATCTTATAAAAGATTCTAAAGACTCCAAAAGAACTCTTGTTGCCTTAGTCTCTTCAGAAATAATTCCAACTCAGCGATCTACTCTCACTATCACTGAGTTAGATTCTGAATCTGAGGATATATCAGACACTGATCTGTCAGAGTTTGATAAATCCTTAGCACTCTTGACAAACTCTTTTAAGTTATTTGCAAGAAAAAGCAATTTCAGAAGAAATAAGCCTCTCTCTATCACTGACAAGCTAAAATCAACCCCTGTTGATAAGGCTTCTGTTACTTGCTATAACTGTGAAAAGATTGGACACTTTGCAAGTGAGTGCAGGTCAAAGAAAGTCTTCAAACCTTCTACCTCAAGAAGATCCAGTGAGGACAAATACCTAAAGCTGAAAGACAAATATCAAAAGCTGAAAAGCTACAAGCGAAAAGGTAAAGGTCTCATTGCTGAAGAACATGACTGGGCTGAATCAGAAGAATCAAGTTCTGATGAAGAATTCGCTAATCTTTGCCTCATGGCTGAGATTAAAGAAGAAGTGGAAGAACTAACTGAAACTTCTATGAGCTATATATCATCTCAGGTATCTATCTCTACTAATCCCTCTCTACCTGAAGCTGAGAGAAGTCGCGCTGTTGATGTGCTGACTATTGATCTTTATAATGCTCTAAACGACAAAACTCTAGCTGAGAACAAAAACGTTGACTTAGCTGAACAGTTAGAGAAATGTCATGAAAAGATCAAAGAACTGAATCTTTTAGAAGAAAAGTTGAAAGATCAAGTCATTATAAATGAAATCATCAGCATTGAACGCGAACAAGCCATCGTTGCTCTAAAAGCAGAAAAGGCTCATGTTGAAAAATGGTGCAAATCATCAATAAAGATCTCTGAGATAATAAATGCTCAAATTCCTGAAAGTGATAGAACTGGTCTTGGTTTTTGGAAACCACTGGATGAGACTAAAGAAGAAAGTTCTATGCTTAAGTTTGGAACGTTTGTCACTTCTTTCTTTGACACTTCTTATAATCAATTCTATCCCTTTTCTTCTTCTAATCCCATCCCTGAAGAAATATCCAAAGGCTCTAAGTCTGCGGATAAAGGAAAATCCATTCTTCGTCCTCAGAAGGCTACCAAGAAAGCAAAGCTGAAAGTTCCCTCTAAACCTTCAGCGAATCAATCCTCTAGCTCTGTGATAGAAATATTCGATCCCTGTCCTCTGAAGCTAAAGATTGATCTCAAGCCTAAGAGATCTGAAGAAATCAAAATTCCTCCCAGATCTCATGCTAAAAGTATTCTTGGACCTGGTCCTGCTCATCTTAAATTCTCAAAACCTTTTACTCCCGGTCCTAAAACCACTTTCAAATATAGAAAGTGCTATCACTGTGGTTTTACTAACCATATTGCAAGCAAATGTCCAACTGCCACTAAAGCTGATAAAACAGCTAAAGTGAAGATAAACGCCTCTAAGGCTGAGGAGGTCACCAAAGCTGAAAAATCAACCAAGGTGAAAAATACTAATAAGGTTAAGAAATTAACCAAAGTGAAGATTACCACTGAAGCTGAATCTTCATATGCTGTGAAGATTGCTGAACCTTCCATCTCCACTAACCCAAAATGACCAATTGAAAAGTGGGTACGAAACAACGCTTAATCTTCCTTATGTGTGCAGGGATCAAAGGGCATCTGGTATCTCGATAGTGGATGTTCTCGTCATATGACTGGACAAAAAGACCTGCTCACTGAATACAAGGAAGAGAAAGGTCCCTCTGTGACCTTTGATGGAAATGGAAAAGGCTATACCCGAGGGTTTGGTGTCCTTAGCAATGGGACAACTACCTTTAGAAGAGTCGCTTATGTAGATGGACTGAAGCATAATCTTCTAAGCATCAGTCAGCTATGTGACAAAGACTACAAAGTTCACTTTTCTAAGAAAGCATGTTCAGTGGTGAATGAGAAAGGAAAACTTGCTCTCAGTGGTTATCGCAGAGAAAATGTCTATGTAATAGATATGGACTCTACTACCACTGAAAACTTATGTTTTCTTTCTAAAGCCTCTTCTGATGTCAACTGGCTATGGCACAAAAGGCTTTCTCATCTAAATTTCAAAACCCTGAATTCTCTCTCTTCTAAGGAACTGGTTTCTGGTCTTCCTTAGCACTCATATGTTAAAGAATCTCTCTACTCGACATGTGAAAAAGGAAAATAGACAAAAGCTAGTTTCAAATCTAAACAAGTTCCCTCAGTGACAAGTCCTCTTCAGCTCTTACATATGGATTTGTTTGGCCCTGTCAATATCCAATCAATAGCTGAAAAGAAATACACGCTTGTCATTGTAGATGAATACTCTCGCTACACCTGGGTTATCTTTCTTCGCTGCAAGAGTGATACTCCAGAAGAACTAATATCTTTTGTTAAAAAGATGGAAGTGCTGAATAATCTTACTATTCGCTCTATAAGAAGTGATCATGGAACTGAATTCAAAAACAGTTCTCTGAACAATTTCTTTGAGAACAAGGGAATTTCTCATAATTTCTCTTCACTAAGAACACCTCAGCAAAACGGAGTCGCTGAAAGAAGAAACCGAACGATCATTGAAGCTGCTAGATCAATGCTCAGCGATTCTCAGCTCCCTACTCAATTTTGGGCGGAAGCTGTAAACACTGCATGTTTTACCCAAAACAGATCGCTGAAAGTAAACGATTTGGAAAGACAGCTAATGAACTCTTTAATGGAAGAAAACCATCTATCAGTTTTCTTCATATCTTTGGTTGTCAGTGCTTTATCTTAAACAACAAAGATCAGCTTGGAAAGTTCGACCTGAAAGCTGATGATGGAATATTTCTAGGATATTCCTCCATCTCCAAAGCCTACAGAGTTTTCAACAAGCGAAGACAACCTGTGGAAGAAACAATTCATGTCACTTTTGATGAAACTCGCTCAGCGAACTCTAAACCAATCGTTGCAATGAAGAATTAAATGCTTGGATGTTCTCTCACTACAGAGAAACAGAACCCTTCTTCTCAAACCATCAACATTCAAATTCTACGGCTGCTAATGATGATCCAAACATCATATCCCCTAACGCTGAATCCAACTCATGGATCTCAGCAGAGCCTCTAAACACACTTCTTCCTTCAGAACCATCTTTGTCTGAACACCTCTCAGAAAACAATGGTATGTCTGACACTCAACAGTTTATAGCTGATGAACCTCAAGCTTCATCATCAGTGAACATTCCGTTTGTTGATCCAATCTCTGAAGTAAGCGATCATGCTCACAGCGATGGACCAGAGATCACCCCATAGATCAAATTCTTGGTGATCCCGATGCAGGTATTCCGATACAAAGAAGTTCAGGTAATATTTATCACTTTGTCAACTTTATCTCTTTAATAAAACCAAAGAAAGTTCATGATGCCCTCAGAGATCTAAACTGGATCAGCGCGATGTTTGGAATCTTATTCCTAGACCATCTGACAAAACTGTAATAGGCACCAAATGGGTGTTTAGAAACAAGTTAGATGAATATGGAACTGTAACCCGCAACAAGGCTCGACTTGTTGCTTAGGGATACAGACAAGAGGAAGGCATAGACTATGATGAAACTTTGGCCCCTGTGGCTAGGCTCGAAGCAATTTGACTATTCTTAGCCTATGCAGTCTATAAAGACTTCATTGTTTATCAAATGGATGTAAAATCAGCATTCCTAAATGGAAAGCTGAATGAAGAAGTCTATGTAGAACAACCTCCAGGGTTCTATGACCCTAAGCATCCAAATTATGTTTATAAATTGGATAAGGCTCTCTATGGTCTCAAACAAGCCCCTCGTGCTTGGTATGACACTCTCTCATCTTTTCTTATCTCTGAAAAATTTGAACGTGGAAAAATTGATAATACATTGTTTTTCAGAAAGATAAAAGGTCATATTATTCTTGTACAAATATATGTCGATGACATCATATTTGGTTCTACTAACCCATCTCTGTGTACTCGCTTCGCTGAAAGAATGAAGAAAGAATACAAAATGAGTATGATGGGTGAGCTGACATATTTTCTTGGTCTTCAGATTAAACAATCTGACAAAGGTACTTTTATCAGCGAAGGTAAGTATGTTAAAGATATGCTGAAGAACTTTGATCTTACACAAACTTCAGCGATGAAAACTCCTATGGCACCTCCCCTGACACTTAACAAAGATCCATCTGGAAAACCTGTTAATGTCACTGCCTATAGATGAATGATAGGCTCCCTGCTGTATCTTACAGCGAGCCGACCTGACATTCTGTACTCTACTTGTTTATGTGCACACTATCAATCTGAACCCAAGGAATCCCATCTGATCGCTGTTAAGCGAATTTTCAGATATCTGAAAGGAACTCCTAATCTTGGTCTTTGGTATCCCAAAGACTCAGGGTTCGATCTAACTGTTTATTCTGATAGTAATTTTGCAGGTTGTAAACTAGATAGAAAGAGCACCACTGGAGGATGTCAACTCCTAGGAGGGAAGCTGGTAAGCTGGACAAGCAAAAAGCAAAATTTAGTGTCCACTTCCACAGCGTAGCCGCTGGAAGCTGTTGTTCTCAGATCTTATGGATGAGAAATCAACTATTAGACTATGACCTTCAGCTATCAAAGATTTCTATCTATTGCGACAACACTAGTGCTATCGCTATAGCAAATAATCCAGTGCTACATTCAAAGACGAAACACATAGAGATCAGATATCACTTTATCAGAGATCATGTGATGAACGTTGATATTGAACTTCATTTCATCCCTACTGACTATCAGCTTGCTGATTTGTTTACCAAACCTCTTGATGAGACAAGGTTCAACTTTCTCATCAGTGAGCTTGGAATGCTGAATCTCGAAGAATAATTCTTCAGCGTTCATGCATTGTGTCAGTAATCAAAAGTTCCCCTTTTATCATTTTGTCTGATAAACATTATGACTCTCAGATATGTTTTCTCCATCCCTACAACTGAATCTTCATTCAGTTAAGATGTTTTTCAAAATATATACTTTAATCACTGAACTATCTTCAAATGATTAAAAGTTTTTGAAAAATAAATTTATCACTGATAATTCTAGTCAGTGATCCTCCTTAAAAGAAAATCAATTCCTAACTTTACCATCAGGGATACTTTCAAAAAGAAAATCTATCGCTGACTTTTCTTCAGCGATAATTTCAAAACGGACAAATGAACAGTCTCTCTCTCCTATGACGTCATTTGAACCGACAATCCACGACATGCCTTTTTCTGACACGTTCGTCTGTTACCCTTCTATCCAATCAACTTTGTGGGATTTGTCCATGTCATGATGAACATTTGTATTCCCGCCTCTCTCTCTCTCCTACTCTCTACGTATAAAAAGAATGTTTTTCCATTCTTATCGTTTTACGCTTTCTGGAAATACTTTCAAAGCAAGAAAACTCTCTCATAGCATTCTAGCATTCTCAAGCATTTGCATCGTCTTCTTCAAAGATCAACAGGTTATTCTTGATCTTCTTCTTATTCTTTTTCTAAATCTTTTTACATAATACTCCATTTATGGACTGCCATTATGGGTTTATAAGATTTTCTCACATAAAATCATTTTTTATTTTGATTTTATTCATTCAAAACCATTTTATTTTGATTATCTTTATTCAAAATCTTTGGTTTTTCTTCTTGTTCTTATATCTTTTACTAAGATCAACTTTTAATCTTCAAATATGTTGGTTTTTCTATGGTTCTTTCCTCAAATAGAAACTGGTAAAACCTTCTTTATTTTTAGACTAAAACCTTTCTTCTACTCTTCTATCTGTTTATATTCAGAATGGCTCAATCTGCACTTGTCGCCTCTAAAAATGTCAAGTTAGCAATCACTGACTCTGAGCTTCCGAAAAACAATCATCTTGCTCGACTTGATTTTGATGGTATCAAATACCCACATATGGTGGATGCTGCAAAGTTTCTAAAGCAATCCTGTATTACCTACGCCATCACTGTGGATCCCACACCTTCAAAAGCTCTTCTCCAACAATTCTGGTTTACCGCTGAAGAAACCTCCATCACCAACAAAAAGGGTGATTCGGTTCCTGCTATTTCTTTCAGCACTAATCTCTGACCAGGGATGATGACTGCCTTCGGATTAAGGAAAGCTCTGCGATTTCCTGACAAACCCAGGAATGGATTCGATGCCTTACCCACTGATGCTGAACTCATCCAATTCCTGGATGCTATGGAATACTGTTGGGAGCCCAAGCCGAGGACGACAATTCCCAACAAGAAGCTGACTCTCATGAAGAAGGCGAACATGCCTTCTCAGCTTAATTACATCTTCTCTCACTTTATTCAGTGTATGAGTGGGAAGAGTGGGTCATTGGACCAGGCCAACAAGATTCAGGTCCAAATATCCTACTCCGTGATTGCTAGAAGGAATTTTGACTTCGCCACAACTATCTTTGATGATTTGCGGTGAAAGATAGAGAAGACAGAGAGGGATCCCAAGATCCCCTATGTACCCCACTACTTCTAATGGCACTTTTGCTAAAGTGGGCCAGCGGTCCTTGGAGGTCAAGGCACTCCCCAATGAGGTAAGTATTTCTGAACTCCGCTCCCGACTCTCTCTCCACACTTCTTCGTCTTCAGCGGCCACGCAGAGGGTTCCTTCTTCTGCTATCCCTGCTTCTACCCCTTCCAAACGACCATCAACTGGCTTCTTTGGTCCTTCAAAAAAGGCCAAGGTAACCAAGGAGAAAGGTACCTCTAGCTCAAGACCTAAGGATGTTTCTCAATAAACCTCCTTGGATGCCTTCGTGGGTCTCTCCTCCACATCCTCAGCGATACCCACATCAACCGTGCCAGTGACTATGGTCGCTGTCACATCAACAACGACACCACCCATCATCTCAGCTCCTCAACATCCTGAGGTAACCACTGAGGTAACTACCCCTATCCCTACTTCTTCTATCCCCATCTCTAATCCTTCTATTTCTTTGGTCTCTAACCTTCCATCTATTTCTACACAGCCACCGTTTGGAACCCTAGGACCTGACAATCAAACGTTTGAGGATTCTCTACAATTCTACAAAATGTTTGAAAACTCAGGTAAACCTATAACCCTAAACACTACTCCCAACTCACCATATAAGCCTGTTACTCAAAAACTAACTTTTATTTCAGGTCCTAATATGGCCACTGTTGACGCCAATGTCAACAGTTTGAGTGCAAAGGTGGAATCTCTAACTGCCTCTCTCAACAACACCACCAGCGCTGTTCACACCGCTGGTGAGGCACTAAAGACACTGACAGCTCAATGCGCCTCTAAAGCTGACGCCTCTCAAATCGCTACTCTCCAAGAAGCGATTGTCAAAGTCAGGGAGGACTCCAACAACAGTTTGATGCCCTGTCTACAAAGGTTGATTCCTGTGAAGTTCTTCTTAAGCAAATCCTGACTCACCTGAAGGCACCAGCTCCAATTCCTGCTCCTTCATTTACAGAGAGCGATCGCACCTCTCTAAACATAGCTGTGGAGTTTATTCATCAAGCTACGTCAGATATCCCTGTACTTGAAGGCCGTCTCACAGGACTGGAGGCTGAAGTCCAGAAGTTAGCCACTGCAAACACTTCTGCTCCTTCCAAAGATCTCTCCCTCCGTGATAATGACAAAGAGGGGAAGAAAGAAGCTGAACAAAATAAGGAGACTGAAGTTGCTGCTGATGAACAACAGAAGGAAACTCCCTCTCATGTTGAGGGGGAGATAGCTGCTGAGAAAGCCCTTCCTACCATCGATGAGTTAATCGATGAAGAGGAAGAGGAGGACGATGAAGATGAAGCCCTTGATCTTGAAGATCAAGAGGAAGATCCTCATCAAGATGATGATGATGACGATGAAGAAGATCAATCTCTATGGTGTTCTTCAGCCATCACGTCATCAGTGATAGCTTCGAAAGAAGTTATCAAAGCAGGGGAGAGTCATGAGACATCTTCAGGAACCCCTTCCCAAAGCAAAGGTGCAACTGCTGAGGGAAGCCTGAAGATGACCTCACTATCTGAGGAGAATCCTTCTCAGGTATGCCTTACCCTCGTTCCCTTATCCTTCTATAAAAATCCCACCCCTGTTTTTTTCTAACCTTTATCTCTCTTCTTCCCCAAAAAATAAACTAACCTTTTCATTTTCTGACTAGATAGTTCTCTCCCCTGCTTAAGGGTAAAGAACTCCAAATAATCCCAATCTCTGTAAGAGAGATTGATGAAGAGGATGAAGAAGAAGAGTCCCTGCAACATCCACGGAGGCCCTCTAGACCACTTCATTGGTCAGAGGAAGAGATGAAGAAAAGAACAGAGATGATCTCTCATCTGGAGAGTCAACGACTGAAGATCCCCTCTCAATCAACAGATCTAGAGTTCCTGACTGAAGCTGAAATCGAAGAATTTGTCAGGGCTGAGAAGCTGATAGCTGACTGTCAAAGAGATGCCACTCTTGCTCTCAAGATTCAATCCTCTCAAGTCAAAGACAAGAAGCTGAAAAAGAAACCAGTTGAAGTCCAGGCTGCTCTTTTGAAAGAGATTGAAGAGGAGCGCTCAAAAGAACAAAGGGTCAGCGATAACTCAGTCGAATGGTGTAAAAGCAAAATCGACTATCACTCTGACCCAATGAGGATAATAGTTAATACTATCTCTGGGAAAAAGAAGAAGGATCGAGTTTCTGTCACTATGGAGATTACCAGATATGATGGAAGCTGCAAGGCCATGTTCGTGTCAAAGCTGGAAACCTTTGGTTATATGGAATGGCTAGAGTTCAAAGAAGCGCTGAACAAATCCAAATCAACCAGCAGAGGCTATGTCGAAGGCATCTTAGAAGCCCTCATAAACAGAGTCTCCACTGTGTTGAAAGTACCATCCGCTCTTCCTTACAAACCAAGGCAATTCAAAAGGAAGCCTGTCTTCTCCTCGTTTGAGAATGTCGCAGTGATAAGAAATGAAACTTCGATCAAATTCTCAAGAGAAGCTCTATTCGGTCCTCCTCCTGATCTTTCAGTTCTCGATCTATCTCTGCCCCCTGGTGGACCATATGTTGCGGGACAAGTACTTGAAGAACCTTTTGGAATCTTCTTCAGAGATGACGAGGAACAGCTCAGATTTCAAAGAGTCTCTGAAATCCCTATATGTCCCCTCAGTCTTCTCAAGGATCTCATGTGCTTATGGTGTGATCTCTCTCCTGCTGCTGAGCAAATCAAAGCGATTATTAGCCAAGAATCTTTAGAGTGAAGGAAAAAAGGAGAAGAAATACCTAAGTATTTGATAAATCCTTCTAAACCCTCTTTAGATAGTTGATAGATTAGTTTTCTTTCTTGTAATCTATTAGTAAATCTTACAGTAGTTAGTACACCACTTGTACTTCTAATTTTCATACCTCGTAATTCTTTTCTTGGATTAATGAAAATTTTAGTGATGTACTTAACTCCATCAGTACTGTAAAAGATCCCTCAAAATAGTAATTGTGACGTGTATGTTATGAGTCCTGATTATTCCTTATTTTGAACTTTAAAAGTAATTTTCTTCAGTTACTTTGTCATTATCAAAAAGGGGGAGATTTTGATCCAAGCTCTCTCAGTGATTTGATAACGACCCTCTTTTATACTTAGTGAAAATTACGTTTAATATGTATTAGTGTTTCACCATCAGCGATCAGAATGAGTCTGTTCAGTTATCGCTGATAGTTCTTCTTACAAATATTCATATGTATTAGTGTTTCACTATCAGTGATCAGACTGAGTCTGTTTAGTTATCACTGATAGTTCTGATGTAAACAGTAACGTAATCCCTGAAGACAAGTCTCGTATCAACATATGATCATAGCTAAATCGAAGACGAAGCCACTGAACAAAGAGAAGTCTACTAGTGACCTGATGCGGATATCACTGAAGAAAAGACAACTCTACTTATACGCGAAGGAACATGAGGAAAAGCTTCAGCGATAGCTGAACCTCTTTATATCTCTGAAGAAAGAGATGTTCAGCAATCAATCGATCACAAAGCTTATGCCTCAAGTTTCCTTTTGTCTTACCTTGCACAACCAGTACGATGTGTCAGAACGGACATATCTCTGCTACAAATCGTACAACAAATCTATCACCTACAGTGTTCATGATATGGCTGAAAGCATGTCTCCCAAAAGTCAGACTACCAATGCCAATCACTGAATGACACGTGTAAAGTACCCTGCCATGCATTTAATGCATAGGGTATAAATAGAAAGATCACCTATCCATTTGAGGGTGTGCTAAATTCATGAACCAATATAGAAGCCTTTGTTTTCTATACTTCTAAAACCCCCTTTCTCTATATTCTTGTGAAACCATCTTAGTGTTTATTAAGTTTGTTTAGATTGAGTCTGTCTTAATTTTATTCCGCAACAAACTTGTAAATTGTGTTTGATTTATCAATAAAAAATTTATTAAACTTTAACTTTCTGTGTTTGTATTCAACCCCCCCCCCCCTTCTACAAACTTGTTAAGCACCTCCGGGACCAACACCATATTTTCATTACGATCAAAATTTCGACTTTTTAGGTTTTCTAAGCATTGTAAACTATAAATATTCCAAATCACACAACTTTAAAGCAAAATCAAAAGTTACAAACATGTTGCTGACTTTTCGACTTTTGTTAGAACTGAAATTTGAACATATAAGAACTTTAATATAAACAAAGCAACTTGAAAATTTATCCTAGACACACATTTTATTCAAAAGAAAGAAAAATTGTAAAACTTTTACTTTAGAATAAAATTTGTAAAGGTTTAAACTTTTAAAACATCATGCCGAGATTTTAAAAAAAATATTTGAACGACAAGTTTATATTCAGTTGAAACAAAATATAATTCAATAATATCATCTTCCACATAATGTAAAAATGAAATTTGTGTCTCAATTGGAAAAATTTTGGGTTGAACAAAATCAGGAGATGAAATCAAATGCTCAGATTCTTTTAAAAACATTTGAGAAAACTGGAACAACATCATAATCAGAAATAAATGCAGCGGAAATTAAGTAGATGCACTCACAGTTTCTCATTAGTCTGAAGCTTAAAAGCTTTGAAGAACGAGTTCTAGACTGACATATCTAGAAGTCAATATCTTTGAAGCACGGGTTCTAAGCTGATGTACTTAGAAGTCATAATGTTGACAATGAGATTCGGGTCTTGAACTGTGTTATTCAAGAGCCATAGTCTAGACATTGAAATCCGGGTTTTGAACTGCTGTGTTCAAAAGCCATAGTCTTGACATTGAAATCCGGGTTTTGAACTGCTGTGTTCAAAAGCCATAGTCTTGACATTGAAATCCAGGTTTTGAACTGCTGTGTTCAAAAACCATAATCTTTCTTACTCCCCCTTGACATGTGGTGCCTGCAACTTTGAATCAGATTGAGACTTGGGTACCCACTTGAATTTGGGCCCGTGTTTGTTAGTTGCAGTTCTTATGGGGAAATAGTTAGAAAATTTGATACGAGAAGCACAAGAAATATCATCAGAATAATAAGCACAATCATCAGATGAATACAAAGCATAATCATATGAACTAGAATCAGAGGAAGAACATGAGACATGTTTTGAAATTCGAATCATTTGCTTTATTGAATATTTTGAAATTTTATTACATGTAGCAAATGAATCATTTTTATAAAGTTTGTCTACACATTTATCCTCATCAGTCATAGAATCAATAGATGTCCGCTTCGCTTTCCAAATATGCTTCTTTGACTTGCTCAAAGTCCTATACGAAAGAATTAAATTGGAAGAATTACAACTGTCAGAAAGAACTTTATCTTTTTTCTTCGACTTCTTTGACCGTCTTCTTTTACGCTTTGGTTTATAATATTGATCATTTAGCGTAAAAGAATCATCAAGAATTTCTGAATTAATATTTAAATCAGAAGACATAATTTTACCTAAGCAACCAATTTGATCAACTAATAAATCTGAATTTACCTCGGAGTCAGAATTATTTTGAGAAAAGATATCAGATTTAGAAATTTCCATTTTGTTTACATGATGATCAGAAGAAAGGCTAGAAATAGAATCTGATTTTTGAGAAAATAGATTTTCTTCAAGACTAGAAGTCATGAAAGAAAGAATAATATCATATTCAATTTCCTTTAAAATATGTTGATCTTCTATCTTATCTTCAAGATCGATGATTTTGCTTTCTAATACTAACGGAGGAGTATATTTCTTCGAATCATAGATGATTGGAGAAATATTTTCCTTATCAGAATTAGAAGCATAAGGAACAAAATCATCGAACATTGAAGATTTAACAGGAGATATATTATTTAAAACTTTTCTGCCTCTTCTCGATTTGTCAGGAAAATATTTGGCATTTTCAAACGTGTAAACAAAAGGTGTTTCCTTTTTCTTGTTATTTGTCCTTTTCTCATTTTCGATTTCTAACACTTGTTTTTCATTCATCCAATCAATTTTAAATTGAGGAGCATATTTAGCAAGTGTTAGATAATCGTATTTATATAAAGTAGGGGATTTTTCAATCGCATTGTTTAAACAATGTGGATTTTTAAAACCAAGTCCCCATTTTTCTTTTAACGCTTCCTCACTCCTTGGTTTGTTCATAAATATTGTTTGTTCAGATTGGTTCCTTCGATAAAACTTTTCTTCTAACTTATTGATTTTATCTGAAAATTCATCTTTTAAAGTAGTCATAGCCGTCAAAGATTCAAAATAAGTCTTATTTGAATTTTCCAAATCATCCAATTTCTTTTGAAAGATGTCTTTTGTATTTTCCAAAATAGATTTTTCATCTTTCAAAGAAATCTTCAATTTTTCAATCAAATCTGACTTTTCGGCATTTAAATTCTTTTTAGATAATAACTTTAAACGAAGATCATGCAAAGCAGTAATTATAACATTCATCTGAGAAGATATGAAATTATAATCAAATTCTGAATACACCTCATCTTCATCAGTATCAGAATCATCTGACTGATCATTTCCAACCAAGCACATCTGAGCGATGTCGACATTTGTAGCTTCATCGTCGGAATGATCCAGCCATAATTCCTTTTCGGCAAGTAAAGCAGTTCCGTTCTCTCTTTTCTCGGCCAACTCCAATTTCTTTCGATAGTAGGCTGAGTCCTTAACCTTCTTTGCTCGACACTCCTTTGAAATGTGCCCCGGCTTTCCACAGTTGTAGCACGCAACAGTCTTTGGCTCGGGTACTTTGGTTTTAGACCCAGAAGTGAAGCGAGAAGTGTTGGAGCTCGAATGTGGCTGGAACTTTTTCTGGTAATGCTGAGAGAGAAGGATCATAGCTTTCTCTAATGCCTCGACATCATCTTCAGTTGACCCGTTATAAGTATTATCAGACAATACTTGTTCTGTCAGGTGTTTCGTGATAAGAGCAACCGGGTCCACTGATTTCTTGTACTTGTTCTCTAGTTTGGCCTTCTTCTCAGTAACAATGCACTCATCTGTCAGCAAGATATCAAACATCTCTTGAATTTGCATTGTAGAAATTCTGACATGATTCCTCAGTCTGCGACAAGATTTATTCCACTCTGGTTGAAGTGCATTGAGGAATTTCAGATTTGTCTCAAGCTCAGTCTTTTCTACTTTGATTTTCCTCATATCATTGATTACGACACAAAATCGGTCATACACAGTCTTCAGTGGCTCCCCGTCCTTGGCTTTGAATTCTTCAAAATTATTCATGTAACGCGTATGCCTGAGTTGAGTTGCGACCGAAGATCCAAGCATAATCTTCTCAAGCTGTTGCCACATCAGATTACGATGAGTTTTGAAACAATCAATCCTGTTGTATATAGAGTTTGGCAAGGCTAGCATCAGATTTACCTTTATATCATGACCAGCTTGATATGCGGACAACTCTTCAGGTGAATATTCTTTAGTAGGCTTATTTAATCCAGAAGCCAATTTGGATTTTTCAAACGGTCCTTCAGATAGAATGATCATCATGTCATTTCCATTCTTTTGACGTTCAATGAAGTTCAGGAACCGATCTTGCCATTGTGTAAACTCATTTTCATCTATCAGTACTGGTGGACGATTTTCTGTACCCAAAGACATCATAAGATCATTTTTGTAGAACTGAGCTTGATATGCAAACTTATCAAAATCCATGAAACAGAAATCCAGAAATAATGCTAAGTCTTTAATGAGTTGGCGCAAACTTGACCTTTGCGTGAGAAGAAGAAGACGCAAATGGTTCTTTGCGTGAACAAGTAGTGGCGCAAAGAAGCTTTACGTGATGCACTAGAAACGCAAATGTTACTTTGCGTGAACAGAGGAAACACAAAGTGAACTTTGCGTAAGTCGTTGAAGACGCAAACCAAGCTTTGCGTGATGCGAAGGTTACGGAAACTGAACTTTGCGTAAGTAACTTGAAACGCAAACTGAAGTTCTCTTGAGCCGAGGAATGCGTAAACTTTACTTCTCGTGAGTTGTTGGAGACGCAAACCAAGAATTGCGTGAGTAGCGGGAGACGCAAAGTTCACTTTTCTTGATGCACAAGAGATGCAAAGTTACACTTTGCGTGATAGGAGGAAGACGAGAACTTCACTTTGTGTAATGCTTGGAAGGCGCAAAGATAGCTTTGCGAAAATAACTTGTAACGCAAACTGAGCTTTGCGTGATACAGATGAAGCGAAAACCTTTAACAAACTGAAACAAAATTAGGAAGATCAAGCATAAAACAGAAGAACTTGCGCAAATCGAATGATGAACTCGCGCAAAGTACTATGAACTGGCGCAAAGTAGAGATCTAGCTCAAACCGAATAAAATCAAGAAAAACTCGCAAAACTTGATTGTAGCCATGAAATTTATACAACCAATACACACAGAATTTATCGAAAACAAGATTCTAACACTTTTCAATCAACAAAATCGATTAAAAACAACAAAATCAAGATTTTGTGAATAACACAGTACGTGAAACACGTTTTTCCAGAAAATCAACAATTTCCAAAATTGAGAATCAAAACAAGTTTTTCTTGAAATTTGATGTGAATCAAAAGTGTTTAGCAAGTAAAATCGGACCCAACAAACCAAATTTTGCATAAAATTGAACACAAACAGGGCCGAATTTGATGAAAAATCTAAAAACGAGATTTTCTTGAAAAATTCAAGAAAATCGATCAAAATTTCAGATTATTTCACAAATTCAGATACTAAAATCGATTCTCTCAATTCTCTCAAGATCTAGAATGGCTCTGATACCAATTGATAGTCCAAGATAACTAAATCCCAGAGAGAGAAAGTAGAGAGAGAGAGAGAGAGATCAAGGCGCAAGATGAAGTTTGTATTGATGTATGCGTGAAAGTTCTTACAAACAACCAAGACCAAAGGGACTTAAATACCCTTGGTCAATACAACACAGTATTAGACTCTAAACATAGTAATTGACCAAGCCTATAAATACAATGATTACTATAAAATCAGACCTAACAATCATGATCACTTATCAAGTTCCGGTAATAAACCTTGTATGCGAGTCCCAATACTCTTTAATTAGTTTTGCAACTTCAGCACGTCATGGTTACAAAAATAAGCAAAAAGAATATTTACAATAATAAATGAAAAACATGCAGAATTTTTTTTTCCTTCAGTTGGGCTATCTTGTGGTGGACAGTTGCCCCACATCCAGAGAGACTCGATATCATCTACTGCAAGAGACATCATATCGCCAGCTTTTACAGAAGAAATCTGGAAGCGGAAGTTAATTACCGACATAAATATTCAGAAATTTTGAAAAGATAGCAAGTGGATTGTTATAATGAGGAAGATAGTTTGAGATCCACACCATGAGTCCTGTTTCACTCTTAGTTATAGATTCAGCTGCCATGGAACTGGGAGTGCATAGACCTTGGAACACCTCTACCAAAGATGGAACCAGAGAATTCTCTACGTTGACTACTAGTTACCGTCTATGTTCATATCCAGGATGCAAAATATGTGTTTATAATATAATCATGGCAACCTAAGGAATATCATAAATGCTTAAAGAAATGACTTGTGTGTCTTATGCTTTTTGAAATCTTATAGTTATACAATCCACTAAAAGCTAATTCTTCCAGCATAGTTTTATATATTAGACTTTAGTGGCTGCAATATGTTGTACATGACAAGCAATTGATGCAGAGCTAACTTCTTTCTTTCAGTTAAAGTCACAATCATTCACATTTATTCTTGTGAAATTTTTTGTTTTAATCGAGTCTATAAGATTTATCAGCTCATACATCCTTCGGTTCATCACCACCACCCTACTACCACCGCTATCTATGGTGCCACAACCTGGTTCAAGTATATCACTTGTTAATTCCCGTTTTTGCTTCCCCATAATGAATCACTTTCATCAAACAAATTTTCCCTTTTGAATTTTCAAAATTTATCACTTGTTAATAAAAATCAAAGTTGCCAACACCAAATCATCGTTACTATAAGGCCACAAAATAAATTCGGATCGATTACTAAGCAAAAAAAGAAACTGGGTAGCAACATGAACACAAAAGAATCAATAGGCTCATTCCTAAGCAGCTATCGGAACAGTTCGTAATATCAACCCAAGTATTTGACTATTTGTGAAATATCCAAAATACCCTTCAATAATATAACGTAATCTTCTAGACCCAAACCAATACCATCAATCTTTTGTCATCATAACAATGGGTAACTAAGTAACTATTACTTGAAAACTTCCCAAAAATGTAATGTTGCAACTTCGATGAACATAATAGCTTCCAACAGGGATACATAATCTAATATGTACTAAGAAAAAACATAGGTACAAGCAAGAAGGATCACACTCGAGTTTAATATATAGCTAAATCAATGCTACATACCTTAATCTTGATGTACTGCAGAATGAAGCCAACAATATGGCTGCAAGTTAACTCTAAACTCAACTTCAATAGTTGTAGTTGTATACAAGAAAGTAGTAGCATTTAATCCAAATATGGAATGAAGACTAATACCATGCAATCCACCAAAATGTTGAAACCCAACACCATGGAAACAAAAATATAGCAATTACAAACTTAGAGCATCTAAGCTTGTATTTAAAGAAAAAATTCAAAAAAATCCACCAGATGGCCTAATGCTTAAATCCCCATTCGTATTCTATAATTTCTGAAAAATCTGACAAATAAAAAGGAAAATAGATCCCCTGACATATGTATGGATTTTTTATAGCTAAAATCAAAATAAGTTTTTGTGATGCAATACGTTTTCTATAGATAAATCTCATTGAGGCATTTTCTCAAACACCTCTACACATTGCAACAAATTGAAGAAAGAAATCCTAAAGAAACGTAGTCCAAAAAAACGAATAGAAGCAAGACGATATGAAAAATAATGCTGCCATTGATGTTTCATTAACTTCAAGCCTTAATTTAGGCAGCAACAAAAAACTTAGAAGCATATGGATTAGATGACGACATCAATCACCATCTGATGATAGATTTTAGTTTCAACAGAGATACCTCAAGTTATGATGTGCATCTGAAATATGAGAAGAAACCGACGACATTAGGAAATTTAGCCACTAAATCAAACCATACCTGACCCATACCCATGAGACTGGTTAGAATATTATCAAAGGGAAGAACAAAAGGAGACATCATGTAACACCCTAAAAATTAGCGGAAATAAAAAATCGAAATTATGCAATAGACTAAACTTGCGGAATAAGGTATTACAATCCCAACATACAATGTTATTCCAAACGGAGTATGGATTAGACATAAACATGGTCAATAAATGAAGCATATGACGACAACCTACTAATCTACAATTAAGTAACTAGATTAGGGTCGGGTGTCGCTATCCTTCCAAAATGTGCATCTTCAAAAATCACTGTACGATGGTCACTAGATATCCTCAAAAAGACCACTCACGACCACAAGGTCGTTCCCTCAGTCCCGGTGAGTCCCACTGTTAAGATGACCTGCCAACATGACAACCAAGAGCAAGTGTTAGGCTAAAGCCTAGTGAGAACAAGCCAATAAAAAGGGGAGTACTAAATCCAAATCGATGTCACGCGGTGAGTATAGATAACTCACTGACTTACAATTCTCGAATTACAAAACACAACATACCGACGAAACACAGTACCGGTCGAGCCCACTACCGGTCGAACCCCACACCGGTCGAACCCACTACCGGTCGAACCCACTACCGGTCGAACCCAATACCGATCGAACCCAATATCGGTCGAACCCATCTTCCCGGTCTTATTATGATGGGACGTTTACAGAACCCATATCAAATCAAAATACGTAAATCTCAAAATGAAATGGTTAAAAACCTTCACAACGAGATTCTATACGGCAGATAACACTTAGATCAAAGCATTAAACTAGATTCGTACCTTGATTTGGAGAAAAACGATCGACCTCTTTCTTCTTGCTTCCTTCTCTCTCTCTCTGATTTCTTAAGGATCAGATTTGTGATATATAGAAAAATATCTAAACTTGATTTATATTTATATAACCCAAGTTACATTTTACCCCCTTGAACTTTGGGTAAAGGTCAATTTTTCACCCAACTCCAAAATAGCGGGTGTTACAATCCTCCCCAACTTGGAGAAGATTTCGTCCTCGAAATCTTGGCTATGGAAAGAGGTGAGGGTACCTCCGCTTCAAGTCCTCTTCCGCTTCCCAAGTCACGTTGGCACCCCGATGGTGCTTCCACTGAACCTTGACCATTGTGACTTCCCGGTGACGAAGCTTCTTCGTCTTTCTTTCCAAAATCGCTTCAGGTTCTTCAACGCAACAATTTCCCTCATCCACTCTGATCTCGGAGAGTGGAATGACACTCTCCTCCTTTGCTAGACACTTCCCAAGGTAGCACACGTGAAATGTGTTATGAATTCCCTTCATCTTCGGAGGAAGTTCCAGTTGATAAGCTTGAAGTCCTATCCGCTTGGTCATAGTGAACGGTCCAAGGAAACGGGGGCTCAACTTCCCACGCTTCCCAAATCTAATAATTCCCTTCCAAGGGGACACCTTCAACATAACCCGATCTCCCACTTGGAATTCCATTGGTCGTCTTTTCTTATCGGCATAACTTTTCTGTCGATCTTGGGCCGCCTTCATACGTTTGCGGATGCCCTTGACCTTGTCCGTCGTTTCTTGCACAATTTCAGGTCCGGCGAACTACTTTTCCCCCGCCTCGAGCCAACATACGGGAGTTCGACACTTGCGACCGTATAATGCTTCAAACGGTGCCATCCCTATACTCGAGTGGTAGCTATTATTGTACGCGAACTCTACCAAAGGCAGGTGCGTATCCCAACTACCCCCAAAGTCGATCACACAATATCTTAACATGTCCTCCAGAGTCTGTATTGTTCTCTCGCTCTGGCCGTCAGTTTGGGGATGGTAGGCTGTGCTGAACTTCACACGTGTACCCAATTCCTTTTGTAAACCATCCCAAAAAGGCGACGTGAACCGACTATCCCGATCAGAGACAATAGATAGCGGCACACCGTGTCGGGAAATTACTTCATCGATGTACAACTTCGCCAATTTATCCATTGGCAAAGTCTCCCGCATGGCCAAGAAATGAGCACTTTTGGTCAATCGATCTACTATGACCCAAGTGGTGTCGTGACCTTTCAAGGTCTTTGGCAGCTTCGTCACAAAATCCATCGTGATGTGCTCCCATTTCCATTCCGGAATTTCCAGGGATTGCAAACTTCTGTAAGGTCTTTGGTGTTCGGCCTTCACTTGCAAACAAGTTACACACTGTTCCACATAGTGCGCCACATCAAGCTTCATGATTGGCCACCAATAATGCAATTTCAAATCTCTATACATTTTTGTGCTTCCTGGGTGAATGGAGTATTTTGACTTGTGGGCATCTTCGAGAAGAAGTTCTCTATTACCCCCTATCTTAGGCACCCAAATTTGCCCATTGAAAAGTTTCACCCCTCGACTATCTCCGGTCAACAGAAGATGTTGTTTTGCCATGACTTCTCCTTTGAGATTTTTCCTATAGCAAGGCTTCGGCTTGCGATCTCTTGATTCTGTCAATGAGTGTTGAAGTTATTTCAATCCGTGCAAAGGTAGCACGAGAATTTCCTCCACAGACTTTCCGACTCAAGGCGTCAGCAACAACGTTTGCCTTACCCGGATGGTAGAGCAACTCGCAGTTATAATCCTTCAACAACTCCAACCATCTCCGTTGCCTCATGTTTAGCTCTTTCTGATCAAAGATATGCTTCAGACTCTTGTGGTCAGTATAAAGAGTGCATTTTATACCGTAACGATAGTGTCGCCATAACTTCAGTGCAAACACCACCGCTGCCAATTCCAAGTCATGAGTAGGGTAGTTGACTTCGTGCACTTTAAGTTGCCTTGATGCGTAAGCGATCACCTTCCCTCTTTGCATCAGGACACAACCCAAACCTATCTTCGACACATCGCTGTATACCACAAAATCTTCCGTCCCGTCAGGTAAGGATAGGATAGGAGCTTCACAAAGCTTCTTTTGTAAGGTGCGAAACGCCTTTTCTTGCCTCTCGATCCACACAAATTTCACGTTCTTTCGGGTCAAGGCCGTCAATGACGTGACTATCTTCGAGAAGCCTTGTATGAATCTCCGGTAGTACCCTGCCAAACCTAGGAAACTTCGGATTTCAGACGGACTCTTGGGAGGTTCCCAATTCGTCATTGCCTTAATCTTTGCAGGATCCACTTTTACTCCTTCCTTTGAAACCACATGCCCCAAAAACTGCACCTCTGGGAGCCAAAAGTCGCACTTTGAAAACTTCGCGTAAAGTCTTTCTCGCCTTAAAAACTCCAACACTTCACGGAGATGTTGCTCATGCTCTTCTTCATTCTTGGAGTAAACTAGGATGTCGTCGATGAACACAATTACCGATTTATCGAGGAACGGTTGGCACACTCGGTTCATCAAGTCCATAAATATTGCCGGTGCGTTGGTTAGGCCGAATGGCATCGCCAGAAACTCATAGTGTCCATAGCGTGTCCTAAATGCTGTCTTTGGGATGTCATCCTTTGCTACCTTCACTTGGTGATACCCCGATCGAAGGTCAATCTTTGAGAAACAACCTGCTCCCTGAAGTTGATCGAACAGATCATCGATTCTCGGAAGTGGATACCTGTTCTTCACCGTCACTTTGTTTAGTTCCCTGTAGTCGATACACATTCTCATTGCACCGTCCTTTTTCTTGACGAACAGGACCGGTGCTCCCCAAGGTGACGAGCTCGGTCGGATGAAACCTTTCTCGAGAAGGTCCTGGAGTTGAACCACCATCTCTTGCATTTCGGTAGGAGCCAAACGATAAGGAGCTCGAGCAATTGGAGCCGCTCCTGGAATGAGGTCTATACGAAAATCCACGACACGATCGGGTGGCAACCCGGGCAAGTATTCCGGAAACACATCGGGAAACTCGCGCACCACCCTAACATCTTCCAGTTTCCGCTGGTCGAGTTTGGTATCGATAGCATAAGCCAGGAAAGATAAACATCCTTTCGCCAAACACTTCCTAGCTTTGATCACTGAAATAATCGCCACATCGCCTTTCATTCCTTCGCCGTAGATTATTGTCGCTTCTCCGTTTGCCACGGGTAATCGAATCATTTTCTTGGAACATACAATTTCGGCCTTTTTCTTAGATAACCAGTCCATACCCACAACCACATCGAATCCGCCAATTTGCATAGGTAATAAGTTAATGGGAAATTTCTTTCCCTTAAGCTCTAAGATGCAATCTCTAAGGATATTATGAATTAGAACTTGACCTCCATTTGCTATTTCTACCACAACAACATTCTCTAGCATACTCTTAGACATAGCAAGCCTTTGACAGAACAAATTGGATATGAATGAGTAGCTAGCACCAGAATCAAATAACACACGTGTAGGTACGGAATTTAGAAAGAACGTACCCGACACCACATCGGTCGATGCTTTAGCTTCCTCTGATGACATCTGGAAAGCCCTTCCGGTCGACCGCGGAGGTTCCATCTTTTTCCCGCCAAATCCCCCAGCCTTGAGCTTCGGGCATTCCGCCCTTACGTGCCCCGGTTCCTTACATTCGAAACATATTTTCCCCTTAAGAGGGCAATCTCGGAACGTGTGACCCGTCTTTCCGCACTTGTAGCACATTCCAGGAACAAAGTTGCATGGGCCAAAATGTTTGCTTCGGCACTTGGAGCACCACTTGGCATCACGTCTAGGATCGGCTCTCCGCGGAGCGCTGCTGTTGGCATAGAAAGGTTTCTTTGAGGGTATCAGGATTCCCTCCCATTTCCTCTTCTCGCCTTGGCGACTACTTTGATCCCTGTCGAGGCTGTAAGCATCCTCCATGAGTTGAGCTTCTTCCATTGCCTCCCGAAGGGTGGAGGTCTTTGTTACACGCACCATCGACATCATGTCCGATGGGAGACCCTTGATGTAAGCCTTGATCTTATCTTTCTCCGTCGGGACCAGACGTCCCACAAAACCCAGCTTGTCCATGAAGAAACGGTTGTACACCCTCACAGACATACCCCATTTCTTCAAGTTCTGAAATTCCTCCTTGATTCGGTCCAACGACCTCTCGTTACAGTACTCCTCTAGTAGTTTCTCTTTGAAGGTAGACCAAGACAGTTGGTCCAGAACAATCGGTTCAAGCGAAGCAGAGTACACATCCCACCAAGTAAGAGCTATACCCCGTAACATTCGGGAACCAAAGATAACCCTCTGTTCCTCCCCACATTCACTTGAGCGAAAATCTTGCTCCATCTCTCGAACCCAGGCCATACAATCTAGGGGATTGTCCGAGCCTTTAAATTATGGGGGTCGGCAACGCAGAAAAGCCTTGAACGTGCAAGTCTGCGCCGCTCGCCTAACACCCAGGGCTGCAGTCACCACAGGGGGAATTACAGGTCCAACACCCCCGGATCCTGCAACAATCACATTCTCGCCAACCGGTTCGTGCCTACGGTTGTTAGCGTCTCGGTCCTCAAGGAGTTTCAAGAATACTTCCTGCTGTTGTGCCATGGCCCTGCTCATGGCCAACATCATACGGTCCATCATTCTCATTTCTGCCGTCACTTCCTCAATAATAGGCTCTGCAGCCTCCAAATTGCGTCGAGGAATGTGCTCGGGTCCTCCACCCAGCACATTACTCACACGCACTGATTCCCCCACTATAGTCGCCAGCGGATGGTCGACCGTAGGTATATCGGCCTCCTGGCCTTCCGGACGATTCTTGGTATTAACCATGGTTCTGCTGAACGCAATCATGCAAAAGAACGGAAATAAAAATTAGCGGAAATAAAAAATCGAAATTCTGCAATAGACTAAACTTGCGGAATAAGGTATTACAATCCCAACATACAATGTTATTCCAAACGGAGTATGGATTAGACATAAACATGGTCAATAAATGAAGCATATGACGACAACCTACTAATCTACAATTAAGTAACTAGATTTTGGTCGGGTGTCGCTATCCTTCCAAAATGTGCATCTTCAAAAATCACTGTACGATGGTCACTAGATATCCTCAAAAAGACCACTCACGACCACAAGGTCGTTCCCTCAGTCCCGGCGAGTCCCACTGTTAAGATGACCTGCCAACATGACAACCAAGAGCAAGTGTTAGGCTAAAGCCTAGTGAGAACAAGCCAATAAAAAGGGGAGTACTAAATCCAAATCGATGTCACGCGGTGAGTATAGCCATGAGCTAAGTCAAGAAATCAAACAAACCATTAGTGATTAAACATGGTTCAAATAACACCAAATCACATAACGAGCTCAACCCCTCTAGATATGTTGCTCAAAACATCAAGTCAACCCCTCTGGATCTATTCTTGAGAGTTCCCAAAACAGGGGGAACTCAAGCACCATATGGAATTACACCTTACTGCACTATGAGACGCTGCCCGACCGTATAGGCCCACACCTTACTTATCATGGCAACCCGATGCCTATTCTGTGCTAAAACGTGAACCAATGCCCAAAACCGGGGACATAGGAACACAGTGCCTATGGATCCATTGCACAAGACTCAAAGCCAAAGCATGTCATTTCGTAACATACTCATATTAAATCAAATATACAGGCAATCCATATGAACAATGGTTCAATTCCATAAATCTTGGTTCTTGAAATGATTGGGATTTTAGAAAGCATTATCCAACAATAATAAGCCATATTAAAACAAGGTTTTCCACATTTAAATAAATACATTTATCACATAGCTTTCGTAATACAGACTGATTTAGTTTAAAGGACTCACCTCAGATTTCTTTTTGTTTATAGTCTGCTTCCTACGATTGCTACCTACGACAACACCGATAAATAGGTAAGCCAAAAATATAGATAACTCACTGACTTACAATTCTCGAATTACAAAACACAACACACCGAAGAAACACAGTACCGGTCGAGCCCAACACCGGTCGAACCCCACTACCGGTCGAACCCACTACCGGTCGAACCCACTACCGGTCGAACCCACTACCGGTCGAACCCAATACCGTTCGAACCCAATACCGGTCCAACCCAATATCGGTCGAACCCAATACCGGTCGAACCCAATATCGGTCGAACCAAATATCGGTTGAACCCAATATCGGTCGAACCCATCTTCCCGGTCTTATTATGATGGGACGTTTACAGAACCCAGATCCTAAATCAAAATACGTAAATCTCAAAATGAAACGGTTAAAAACTTTCACAACGAGATTCTATACGGCAGATAACACTCAGATCAAAGCATTAAGCTAGATTTGTACCTTGATTTGGAGAAAAACGATCGACCTCTTTCTTCCTGCTTCCTTCTCTCTCTCTCTGATTTCTTAAGGATCAGATTTGTGATATATAGAAAAATATCTAAACTTGATTTATATTTATATAACCCAAGTTACATTTTACCTCCTTGAACTTTGGGTAAAGGTCAATTTTTCACCCAACTCCAAAATAGCGGGTGTTACACATCATAAGCGAATTAAGTTTATACAAATAATTTGTATATGTGTGTCCCAATAAGCAATCATTCAATCAAGCAAACATATAATTAACACAATAATTCAAACCTGATACGATTAATCAAACGATTCAACAGGTTACAAGCTTGAAATCGATCTCTCTTTCTCTCTGTCTTGTTCACGGCGCACCACCAGCCAGCACCAATCTCTCTCAATAATTGTTTTCTAATTAAGATCTCTAACCTCTAACCTAATTACCACTAAATTAAGAAAATTTATACTTAGGCCATATAGCCTAATGGGATTTGCAAGGCTTGGCCCAAATACAAAACAAACTAATAACTATAATATAAAGACTAATAAATAAAATACGAAAACATACTTTGACTATTTATTACAAAAGGACCCTAGACTATTTGTTGAGACGACTTTATCAGCTTTAACTCCAGTCTTCTATCTTCAGATAATTATGATCTTGAATTCAATAAATATGTGTTTTAACAATCTCCCCTTTGGATCAAGATCATTCTTTAATCTCAGAAAAATCAATCTCCCTCTTTTTCTTCAGAAAGTAGCAATCTTCCCAATCCATGAGAATATCTCTTGGAAAGAAATTATCTCCATTTTCAGCTCGGAATGCTTTAGCAAATCATCTTCAGAAAAATTCTTCAATTCAGCACATCTTCTTCAGAAATTATTTCAAAACTTCCAATCTTCTCCCCATTTCTTGATTGACGCTTCTCCCCCTTTTTGATGAAAAGAGCAAAGAGTTCATCAAAACGTGTCGTCAAGAAATTTCTTCCACAATTGATCTTTCAAACAGACCACTGATTATCCGTCAATTCATTAAGATGTTCATCCAGATCTTTGCAAATCTAGACAATATAGTAAATGAAGTGTAACACCTGAATCAACAAATGAATCAGTTAAAATTGCCTGTCAGTAACACAAAGTCACTGTGTAACAAATACACAATATAAAGGAGCTTTTATGATGTTCACTCCCCCAGGGCTTCCATTCAATCATTGAAAATCCACAAAGGTAATTTCTATGAACGTTATGACAAAGAAATAAATTCTTTGTGTGTTCGTGCAAGTGGTAGAAAGAAATAAAGCATATGATGTTTGCTTATAAGGCTCAAAATGTGTAAACCACTGAGACAAGTAGTTAAACACAGACTCAATGTGCATGAGTGAAATGTGAAGGTGGGGCAGACTTCCTTCTTTTCAACATCCAGATTTTCCAAATGAAAATCAGATAGCATATGTGTTGCGTCCCCTTTGAAAATGAAACATTTTCTTGTTGAGAAGAAAATGAGTAGCTGGTGGGGTAATGTCAAGAGTTGGCATGGGCTAGGTGCCTGTTTTAATAATGTTCACCAAAGAAATGTGAAGCATTAGAAATGTGGCTACCCGACTCAGAAAGTAGTTGGTGCAGAGTTTAATATTCTTTTACTCTAATCTCACACCCTCTTTCTTTTATCATTAAGCTCACAGCTAACCAAACTCTCTTTTAACATTTTCTCTCATCACACATCCCACACTCATTTCTTTTGACTCCTCACAATCAATCACTAAAGGATTAACTTCTTGGGTAGGAAACACTGGTTAACGTGAATCCATAGAAGTTCAATGAAGTCCTAGCACACTGATCCCATGTTTTCCTATGAAGCATATGTTGCTCAGATGATTTAACTTGAACAGTTAAAACTCAATGAAGAATCAGAAAACATTAAAATCACACTTCCAATTCAAGAAATCTGTTTGAGAATCAGGAAGTGGTTTGAACATTTAAGAACATGTTTTCTTATGATTGAAAGTTGTCCTTCTTTCGACCATAGATGAGATGAAGATAAGGAATTATACCTTTTGAATGCAGTCTTACATCTCACGAAATCAAGCTTAAAGTCATAAAGATATGATCTTTGAAGCATCTCTCAACCTACAAAAGTCTAAAAGTCTAGTCAAAGCAACTTTATTCACTGAAAATTAAATGACATAAAGCAGTAAAACGACTAAAATACGAGTTCTAATCAAAAGTAATCAGAAGTCATAGCCATACTCTTTACTTGTATGCTCCCCCTAAAATCATGCATCACTAACAAAAAACTCAGTAAGTACAATGCATGCAGTTTTGCTCCCCCTCAAAATAACATTGACCATCCATAAGATACTTCTCACACTCCCCCTGAGATCATGAACAAACTATTAAAGAGCAGGTATCATGCAAAAATAATAAGAAAGAAATGATAAAGAGACACAATAAGAAACTTTAATAGGTAACCACCGATTTGGTCTTAAGATTTAGCATACCAAGTTTTGAGACAAGAAAATTAAATCTCTTTTCGTCTAAAGGTTTGGTAAACAAATCTGCAAGCTGATAATCGGTTTTTACAAAGTAAAGTTCAATTGTCCCCTTTTCTACATTATCTTTTATAAAATGATACCGGACATCTATGTGTTTGGTCTTAGTATGCTGAACAGGGTTAGCAGTAATTGCAATAGCGGTCTTCGAATCACAATAGATCGGGATTCTATTGAAATGAAATCCATAGTCTCGCAGTTGTGTTCTCATCCACAAGACTTAAGAACAGCAGCTAGCAGCAGCTACATATTCCGCTTCGGCCGTTGATGTGGATACACATAATTGCTTCTTCGAAGCCCAACTGACGAGTTTATCTCCGAGGAATTGTATATGACCCGAGGTGCTTTTCCTGTCTAACATGCAACCAGCATGATCTGCGTCTGAATAAGATGTTAGTTCAAAGCTTATATCCTTAGGATACCACAGACCAAGATCTGCAGTCCCCTTCAGATACCTAAAAATCTGCTTAACCGCAGACAAATGGGATTCTTTAGGATTGGCCTGATATCTAGCACATAAGCATGTAGAAACATTATATCCGGCCTACTAGAAGTAAGATACATTAAGGAACCTATCATCCCTCTATAAGTTCTAACATCAATAGCCTTTCCCGAAAGATCGGTGCCAATCTTAGTACCATGTGCCATTGGGGTACCAATCGGTTTACAATTTTCCATTTTGAATTTCCGAAGAATATCCAGAATGTATTTAGATTGATTGATAAAAATCCGCGTTGAAAATTGTTAGACTTGCAATCTGAGAAAGAAGTTCATCTCTCCCATCATGCTCATCTGAAAACGTGACACCATGAGGTTTGCAAAGTTCTTACAGTACTTAGGATTTGTAGAATCAAAAAAAATATCATCCACATATATTTGAATAAGAATGATATCGCCTTTATCCTTTTTAATAAAAAGAGTGGTATCAACCTTACCTTTTGTAAAGCCTGACTTGACCAAGAACTGAGATAGAATATCATACCAGGCGCGAGGATCTTGTTTCAGTCTATAAAGAGCTTTATCCAAGATGTAGATGTGGTTCGGCTTATCTGGATTTACAAACCCTTCTGACTGTGAGACGTAAACTTCTTCCTTGAGTACTCCATTCAGAAAAGTTGTCTTCACATCCATTTGATAGACGGTGAATTTCTTGTGGGCTGCGTAGGTTAAGAACATCTGAATCGCCTCTATACGTGCCACTGGAGCATAAGTCTTATCGTAGTCTATCCCTTCCTCTTGCCTATATCCCTTGGCGATAAGTCGTGCTTTGTTTCGGATAAAGGTGCCATCTTCATCTTTCTTGTTTTTGAACACCCATTTCGTACCAATGATGGTTTTACCTTGCGGTTTGGGTACGAGTCTCCAGACTTTCAGTGCTTCAAACTGATTCAGCTCATCTTGCATCGCAGTTACCCAATCTGAATTGGCAAGGGCCTCAGATACGCGTGTAGGCTCGATCTTGCTCATAAAGGATTCATACATACATAGATTTGATGTTGCAGACCTAGTTTCCACCGGTGCAGAAGGATCTCCAATAATTTGATGTACCGGGTGCTCTTTGGTCCACTTATGTTCATGAGGGAGTGGATTAGATGCATGTTGATCATTGTCAGCATCTAGGAATCCACTGTTATCGCTTTCAGATGGTTCAGAATTAACGGGGGTTTCAGTTGAAGTAGTCGTTGCAGAAGTGGCAGTAGGTACAACTTGGGCAGTCTGTTGATCAGTCCTTACAGTATATCCTACAGAGTCAGCTACTTCTGTCTCATCAGTGTTGGTCACAACTTCAACTGTTGGAGTAGGCTTTTGAACTGGAACTTCTTGCCGAATCGGGGAATTTGATTCAGTAGAGATATCGGAAGTGGTCGGATGAGTAGTCATCGAGTCGTCCATCCTGTCAACCACAACAGATTTAGGCACACAAGATTCAAGAAATTCATCATAAAACAGTTCAAATAATAAATCCAAATCAGATAATTTAGAAGTAGACGATGAAGCATCATCTGATTTGTTCTCTTGAGGTGCAGGTCCTGGACTGGTTGGTCCAGAAGCTAGTACTCGGGTAAATACGGGTTCTGAACTGACGTGCTCAGAAGCCATATGCTCATCGAATGTAACATTGACGCTCTCGATCACAGTCTTCGACTTCTTCAAGTAAACCCGATATGCAGTAGATGTAGAGGAATAACCAACGAAGATGCCTTCATCCGCCTTAGCACTGAACTTGTTCAGATTCTCTCTGTCGTTTAGAACAAAACACTTACAACCAAAAACATGAAAATATTTAATGGTTGGTGTTCGATTGTTGATCAACGCATACGGAGTCTTTTGAAATCGGCGGTGTATCATGGAGCGATTCTGAGTGTGACACGCAGTCGATACAACTTCAGCCCACAAAAATAAAGGTAAGTCAGATTGGCTGAGCATTGTCCGAGCGGGCTCGACAAGTGTACGATTTCGCCTTTCAACGACTCCGTTCTGTTGAGGCGTGGGAGCAGCAGAGTATTGATGTGATATCCCGACCGATTTGAGATATTCTTCAACTATCTTGTTCTTGAACTCTGTGCCATTGTCAGTCCTGAGAATCTTGACTTGTTTTTGCAGATTGACTTGGGTCATCTTCAGAAACGTAATGAGAACATCGGGAGTCTCATCTTTAGACCGTAGAAACTTAACCCAAGTGTATCGCGTATAGTCGTCCACGATAACTAGCACATACTTCTTTCCTCCTAAACTTTGCGTTCGCATAGGACCGCACAAGTCCATATACAACAACTCTAAAGGAGATCTGGTACTCGGTTCAGGCTTTGGTTTGTGTGGGGCTCTCTTCATATTTCCCTTTTCACACGCTGCACATAGATGTTCTCTTTCATATTTCAGCTCTGGAAGTCCTTTCACTAGCTTTCCACTGACCAGCTTGTTGATGTACCGAAAGTTGAGGTGAGAAAGTCGTCGATGCCATAACCAACTTTGTTGCATCGAGGCCTTTGATAGTAGGCAGACCTGATTGTTAGCCTGGACCTTTGACAAGTTGATGGTGTAGAGGTTTAACTTGCGAGTGCCGAACAAGAGTTCTTTCCCCTCTTCAGTGCGTACTGAACATGTCTTGGCCTTGAAATTAACCTCTAAGTCTTTGTCGCAGAATTGGCCAATGCTGAATAGGTTGTGCCCTAAGCCTTCAACGTAGCTTACGTTCTTGATCGTAAGAATTTCATGTACAACATCACCATATCCCATAATAGGTGAAAACTGATCATTCCCAAAACGAACTGTGCCGCAGTATTTGTCCATAAAATTAGACAACATGCTCTTCTGCCCGGTCATATGCTTGGAACACCCGCTATCCAAGGACCACATATGACGGGTCTGCACAACACAAATCATGAAAGAAGAGGTTTAGGAACCCATTTAAAAATGGGACCTCCACTGTTAGTACTTGATTTTGGCACCCATTTAAAATTGGGCCCACCTTTTCTTTGAAAACGAGAAGCATGATAAGACGAATGATAATGAAAAGATGAAACATTATATGAACTATACCAAACATCAGAATATTTACGAGAAGCATAATCACATTCGACATAATTTAAAAACTTTTTATTTGATGGTGCTAACTGGAATAATTGCTTTATAGAGTATTTCTTGCGAGAATCAACAAGATTAGATTTAAAAGTAGCAACATTCACAATCACATCATCTTTACTAGAAGTCTTTTTATTCAAAATAAAACTAGAACTAGATTTAGCTTTCTCGTCTATCTTCTGTTTCGGTATCCATGCAGTCTTAACTCCAACCCTTTGCTTTCTCAAATCTGAAACATTTGAAACTTCAGAGTTAGAATGATGAGAATTAAGAGAATGCTTCTTCGTTGGCTTACCAGTGGGGATCGGTTTCTGTGAAAGCTGAGATTTTTGTTTCTTACCTTTTGCTTTCTTTGATTTCATAGAAACTGATTTATCAACTTTCGTTGATGTTTCACCTTTTTCAAACACACTGGGTAATCCAAAAGAATTAACAACACAAGATGAATGATCAGGAAGTTTAGAGGTAAAATCAAATTGAGCAACACAATCATTCAAAATACCATCAGAGTTTAAGAAATTAAGATCATTCTCAAGTGAACCAGATATGTCATCAGAATTTAAAGCCTTAGAGAGTTTAGAAAAATCAGTATCTTTGAACACTGTTGAAAATACAGTTTGTTCTAAGTCCATCAAAAGTCTTTCTTCTGTAAGAGTATTCTCGAGTTCAGAATTACTTTCCAAAACTAGAGGAGGTACGTAAAGCTTACCTTCGATGGGTTTAGCCTCCAACTCTTTTACAGAATAACTCTCAAAATAATCATTTGAAAGAAATTTTGATTTATTAGAACTATAACTGTTATTCAACTTCTCATAGCGAAATGGAAGTTGAACTTTAGTTGTGTTCTTTCTTTTATCATATTCCTTGGCTTTATCTTTTTCAGACAGACTAGTCCAAAAGGGTTTGAGTTCCTGATGTTGAGGAGCCAACAACATAAAGCCAAAGTCATAAAGTGCAGGCACTTCAGATATACCCTTTTTGAGATGATGTGGGTTCTTGTAACCAAGTCCCCAAGTATCAGGTTTCTATTTAGGTTTGTTCAAATGAATAGTGTGTTCAGTTTGACCTAAAACATGTAATTTCTCTTCCAAAGCATTCACCTTGTCTATTAAAGAATTCTTTTCTTTTGAAGTAGAAAAATACCTTTTAGAAATCTCTATAGACTTAAACTCACATTCTCTATACTTAGAAATTAGTTTCAGACAACTCTTTATGAATTATAGTCTTTTCTTTAGCGCAGGTGTCTATATTTTTATGCAAAGTTTCAATTAATACATTTTTCTCAGCAATATCATTACTAAGTTTATGTGTAGATTGATTTTTCTCATTTATGACGCCTTTTTCACGCTTCAGTTTAGACTCTAATTCTTGGAGTTTAGACATCATGGCATGCATTTGGTTCAGAAAATCAGATTCAATTAAGTTACATACCTCATCATTGTCTCCATCATCAGAATCAGCTTCAGCTTCTGACTGGTTCTTCCCCATCAAGCACAGATGTGCTGTCTCATCCTTCTCTCCTTCTTCAGACTCTTGATCCGAATGGTCGAGCCAGTATTCATCCTCTACCACTAATGCTTTTCCAGCCTCTTGTTGCTTGGCTAGAAGCATCTTATTCTTGTAATATTCGGAGTTTCGGACTTTAGGTTTTCGGCAGTCCTTGGCAAAATGACCGAATCTGCCACAGTTGTAGCACTTCATCGGTTCTTCCTTCTTGAACTCATCAGCTCCATCCTTCTTCTTGTCTTCTGGTCTATTTTCTTCAACTTTCTCCTTATGCTTGTAGTTATTCGGACCAGACTAGTACCTCTGACTGTTGGAGTTTGGCTTTTTATAGAACTTATTTTGGAAAGCCTTGGTTAACATTAGCATGGCTTCCTTCAGTTGTTCACAATCGTCAGTCAGACTTTGCCTCACTATCAGCCTCTTCTGATTCAGATTCTATCACCTTCTTCTTCTTAGACTTCTTCTTTACCACAAGAGCAACTGGATCAACAACTGCTTTGTCAGCCTTTTTTATCTCAGCCTTGATCTCTTCCACCTCTTCCTCATTATGTCTGAGGATTTCATACACTTCATGAAGTGGAATATCGTTGAGATCTTTCAACTGCCTCATTTGTCTGGTGAATCTCTTCCACTCAGGCTGAAGGTTGCTGAGAAATTTCACATTCAGCTCAACTTGAGATTTGTTGATCTTGTTCTTGCTGAGCTCGTTCAGTAATGTGACAAATCTGTCATAAGTGGTTTCGAGTGATTCTCCAGCTTTGGCTTTAAATTCTTCATAATTATTCAAGCAGTTGGAAACTTTGAGTTGATTGCCGACTTTAGATCCGATCATCATCTTCTCCAACTGATCCCACATTTGCTTGCCGGTAGCATTGTAGCTGTCAATCTTGACATATATTTCATTCGGTATGCCTTAGAGAATAAATGATATTTCCAGCTTGTCACCCTTGTGTCTCTTCAGCTGATCTTCAGAATATTCACCAATAGTTAATTTATACTCTGTCTCTTCTTCTTCACCATTTTCTCCAGCTACAGTGAGAACCTTAGTCGGAGGTGTCATGATTCCTTCTTTCAGAGATTTTCTGATATAATCTCCCAAATCATGTCGATCGATGAAGTCCAAAAATTTGTCCTTCTATTGTTCGTACTCCCCCTTGAAGAGTACTGGTGGCTTCACATCTGTTCCAATAGCTAGAGCTTCCCGAGATGACATCCTTACTAATATGATTAGTAATCAAACTTATCTGATATTGAGACAATCAACTAGATGAGATCGTTAGAAATCAAGATAAAAACCACACTCAAAATTTTTTCAGAAAAATAAATTTCCAAAAATAATTAAATGCAGTCCTCGAACACAGTATAAAGCACAAATAATACTGAAAAAATCGAACTGTGCAAACCTGGAACAAAACTCGCAAAAGTGAACAGTGAATAGAGTGAACAATACTTGCGCAAAGAGAAGGTTTGCGTATCAAGGCCGTTACGCAAAGTGGAGGTTTGTGTATCAAGGTCGTTGCGCAAAGTAAGGTTTGCGGGTCAAGGACGTTACGCAAAGTGGAGGTTTGCGTATCAAGGCCGTTGCGCAAAGTAAGGTATGCGTGTCAAGACCGTTGCGCAAAGTGGACACTTGTTCGATCGGGGAAGTGCAAAGACCGGTATGATGCTTAGACCGAAAGAGAGTGAAGACCGATATAATGCTATGGACCGATATACCTTCGACTGATAATATGCAAGACCGGATGGTTGTTCGACCGACACTATACTTCAACCGGTATTGACTTAGACCGATACAATGTTGACCGGTAAAAAGAATTCGACCGGTAAATTTGAAAACAAATGAATGACCGATAGAAAGCTTTGACCTGAATTAGCTTAGACCGATAGAGGTCTTCGACCGAAATTAATCAAAGATCGATATAGTTCGACCGATAGTGGCTTAGACCGATATGGCTTAGACCGATATAGCTTAGACCGATAGAGGTCTTCGACCGGTAAGAAAGACTGATAGATCTTCGACCGGTAAGAAAGACCGATAAAAAGCAATCGACCGATAAAACACAAAGACCGAAAGCTCTTATGAACGGGGTGGACTGTGTGTGTACCGGTCGAATGTTATAGACCGATAAAAGGTATTCGACCGGAAGTGGAAGACCGATATGTTCTTGATGCAGTATCGACCCAGAAACCAACAAATCAGCCCAGAAATCAAACAATAATTCGAATTAAATTGCCAAACTTTACCAAAACAATCAAATAACCAACTAGAACAAATTCCAATCAATTAATTTCAATAAAAAAAACATCTATGAAGGATTCGATTGGAGAGTCAGTGCGTTTTTGAGAACGAACCCAGAATTTCCAAAATCACCAAATTGATAATCATAAACGATGCAATAATTAAATCAAACAATACAAAATCAATATAATATTCTAATCAATCACAACCCAACCAAAAACAACTTGAAAGAACAATCACACAATACAAATTATGAATCTTTGACAGAAAAACAGAACCGAACAAAAGTTATTCAATTCAATCTGTAACATGCTCTGATACCAATTGTGTGTCCCAATAAGCAATCATTCAATCAAGCAAATTCCAACTAAAATTCCAAGTAAATTCTGCGGGAACCATCAACTGAGGTAGTCTCTTCTTTCGTAGTTGAGATATGAGGAAAATATCTATAATTCTTCTAGATTTCATCACCTCTTGCAGGGAACTTTAAGCTTCTCGAAAACAAGTTCGACAGGGGATATATTGTCTAACAAAAGAAACAACCTCAATAAGTAAACAATACCAGAATGAATGCTTCAAAGAGCTTATTGTTCTCTAAAATGGCTCGAATATTTTGACTTGATGTTTTAAATCATTTACCATATATGCTTCTCGGCTAGACTGATTAGTTGTTTCAAATGAAAAATCTGAATCTATATAAAGCTCCTTCGCTACTTCAGGAGCATGCTTGAAAAGGAAAGGTAATGCATTGGAGTCCAAAATGCTGATAAATCTAAGAACACCCTATTGTTGAAATAAACCCCAAACAATATTAATCAGAAAAAGAATCAAGGTGGATATATAAACCTAAAATATATTTTCATGGCACAAATAAAGACCTAAAATTGTAGCCACGTTCGTTGATTTATGTGCATAGACAACTGGGAAGCACCTGGTAGAAAGTGAGAGATGAAATAGGTGTTGTTAGGGATGCTTATTCTGCAACAACACAACAACAATTTCTTCTATAGATGGCCTCGTCTGTATGAACTTGAATGTGTCTGTATGAAGAAAAAACAAACGAAAGACTATTGATTTAGGTTAGAGAAGGAAAATTTGGTTTCTGTTGATAAAATCAGGTATAGAAACAGAAAACTATGACCCAAATGAAAAACAAAATCAAAATCAAGGGATAAGGTTAGGGTTAGGGTTTTTACCTCAAAACAGACAATGAAGGCCAAAGTTGGAAGAAATTGAACTCCAAAGGCCGAAGCTGCTGGTTGAAAACAAAGAAGGAACAAGTGAACAATAAAAAAAGAAATCGAACCTGTTCTGGTTTAGCAAGATGAAATTGAAATAAACTCCAAAGATTTTTGTTGGAAGAAAATCAGAAATCGAACTCCATGGATGAAATCGAACCAAAAATCAAACTGCAAATTGCCGGTGGTTTGTGCCTTCATGTAGCCGGTGGGCGGTGGCTCGTGATCGGAAGATACCCGAAAGTCGAATGGGACGATAGGGTTGGGGTACATGCGGGATCTCCTTTCTCTCTCTCTCTCTGGATGATGATAGCTCACTTTCTTTTAAATTTGAAATTTGAAATTTGAAAATGTAAAGTAGAAGGGGGGAGGGAACATATTTACAAACAGGGAAGTAGAAATGTATCATAGAAGAAAGGGGTGTCTGAAATGACCGTACTAGGTATACATGGTGAGTGACGATAGTATATACATGCAAGACTTGTACAATATGCTTTGAAAGTTGTAATTAAGAGTTTTTTCAAATTTATGCATAAAATGGTAGTTTTTTGTGCTTCTTGGGTTGTAATTAAGACTTTTGGTCTAAACAATATTAATGTAGTAATATATATATATATATATATATATATATATATATATAGGGGTGGGTTCAAACGAGAATGAGGACTATTTAAAAGAATAAAGGGATGACTCTCAGCCAATCATTTTTAAAAATAATTCCCAAAATAGAACTTTCCGAAATGAACCTTAAAAGGGTATTAAGGTCATATTATAATATGAATTAATTTAGAATAGTATTTGTTAGATCTGTTTTTATAGTAATCATTGTATTTATTTTCTAGTCTAGAATGTTCTCTATGATGTAATCTGTTTTGTTAAGGCTAGGGGTATTTAAGTCCCCTTAGAGCCTTTGTTTTGTAATTTTGGAACTCATTTTTGAATATCATATTACATTTTGGAGCGTATTGACTTTCTTTCTCTACTTTCTCTCTCTAAAGATTTAGAGATGCTTGGACTTTCAGTATTGACTTCCTAAAAATTAGGGATTACAATATACCATCTTTTTCCTTTATTCATGCAAATCTGGTAAAATCCATATTGGTAATTAATCTTGTTCTGTTTGTTTTTTCAAAAAAATCCTGAATTTGCACCCCAAATCATAGATGATTATATGATAAATAAGTTGAAGGTATAATATACAACCCAAAATCACATATGATTATACCATAAATAATTTGGACAGATTGTTTAAGTGTAATATGCATCACTAAATCACATGTGATTATACTTTATAGTAAATAATGCCTAGCTATAATTCTTAACACCAAAATCATGTGTGATTAAACTATAAATGAATTAACAAAATGCTTATCTATAATTCTTAAAACCAAAATCATATGTGATTTTGTTCTAACTAATTTGGGCAGAATGTTTTTACTAATTTTGCAACTTTAAATCATATATGCTCATTGTTAAGTGCATTAAATGCGCATATAGTTCTCCTTTCGAAAATTAAAAACGGATTGAAGCTGTCGTTCAACAATAAATCAAGTTCTTATCGACACAAACACATAAATGATTAACCAACCTGTTTGATTAATAACAAAGATTACAGGATTGATATTTGTTCTTGAAGCTCTCGACTTTCTCTCTGATGAACAGTAAAGTGTGTGTGTGTGTGTTATGTGATCTGATTTCTTGGTTGCTTCTTTAACACACAAAACTACATAATATCTAAAGAAAGATATTATATCTAAACTAAATAATATCTAAACTAAATAATAATATCCTAAAATATCTATTACTTAGATATTTAGGAATAATACAAAATACAATAATTAAGACAATAATTAACTTTGACAATTATGACAAACTAACATTAGACTTATATTAAGAGTCGACTTTCCAGCTTTAGCTTCAGATTGCGATCTTCAGATTGGATGATCTTGAATCTAATAGATCTGTGCGCTAACAATCTCCCCCTTTGGATCAAGATCATTACTTAAAAAGATTTTAGCAATTCAGTCTTCTTTTTCAGCTCAGAAGATGCAATCTCCCTCTTAGTCTTCAACAAGTTGCAATCTCCCCAAAAGACGTAGATAAACTCTCTTTCAGATGATGGGAAGAAATTATCTTCAGATTTAGCTCAGAATGCTATAGCAAAGTATCTTCAAAGAAAATTTCTCTCAAATCAGCATGTCTTCAGAATACTTCCTCTAAACTTGTGTTGTTCCCCATTTCTTGTGTAGCTCTTCTCCCCATTTTTGATGAAAAGAGCAACGAGTTCATCAAAACTTTTATGTCAAGAAATGTCTATCTTTAAGAGATTCTGATCCGTCAATTCAAAATATATTCATCCAGATCTTTTCAAATCCAGACAAAATAGTCGTGTGACACCTGAATCAACAAATGAATCAGTTAAAATGCCTGTCAGTAACACTAAGTCACTGTGTGTAACAAATACACGTTGGAAAGGAGCTTTTATGATGTTTACTCCCCTAGGGCTTCCATTCAATCATCGAAACACCACAAAGATAAATTCTATGAACGTTATGACAAAGAAACAAATTCCTTGTGTGTTCGTGCATGTGATAGAAAGAATTAAGCACTTGATGATTGCTTATAAGCTAAAAATTGTGTAAACCACTGAGACAACAGTAAGTTAAACACAGACTCAATGTGCATTAGTGAAGTGCGAAGGTGGGGCATACTTCCTTCTTTTCAATATCCAGATTTTCCAAATGAAAATCAGATAGCAAATGTGCTGCTTCCCCTTTGAAAATGTGAAACACTTTCTTGTTAAGAAGAAAATGAGTAGTTGGTGAGGTTTGATCAATAGTTGGCACGGGCTAGTTGCCTGTTTCAATGATGATCACCAATGAGTTGTGAAACATTAGAATTTTGGCTGCATGGCTCAGAAAAAGTTTGGTGCAGAGTTCTGATATTCTTTTAACTCTGTTCTCACACCCTCTTTCTTTTAAACATTGAGCTCACTTCTAACCAAACTCATTTCTTTTCGACTCCTTACACTCAATCACTATGAATTAACTTCTTGGGTAGAAATCACTGGTTAAGGTGATTCCATAGAAGTTGTGTTAAGTCCTAGCACAATGAAATCCGATGTTTTCCTAGAAAGCATATGATGCTCAAAATGGTTTAACTATCAGTTAAAGCACAAAGTAGATCTAGAAAACATTTAAACACACACTTCCAATTCATGAAATCGGTTTGAGATTCGGGAAGTGGTTTGAACTTTTAAGAACAATGTTTTCTATGATTGAAAGTTGTCCTTCTTTCAACCACATATGAGATTAAGATAGAGAATTATACCTTTACGTGTGATCTTACATCTCATGAAGCTAAGCTTAAAGTCATAAAGATATGATCTTGTAAGCATCTCTCAAAAAAGTGCAAAAGTCTTATGTCATAGTCAAAGAAAATTTATTCACTTAAATTAAAATGACAAAAAGCAGAAAAACAATGAAAGTACGAGTTCTGATCAGAAATAATCAGAATTCATATCCTAACTCCTTTGACTTGTAAAACTCCCCCTAAAATCATGCATCACAAAAATTTGACATTAAAAAGGTAAATGCATAAATTAGTGAGTCTTCTCCTCAAATTAATATTGACCAACTGTCAATTGCTTCTCATACTCCCCCTTGGATCATGAACAAAATATTTGAAGTGCAGATATCATTCAGAAATAAGAATAAATAAATGATGAAAAAGTATACAATTAGAAAACTTTGATAGGTAACTACTGATTATGTCTTAAGATTTAGCATACCAAGCTTAGAGACAAGAAAGTTGAACCTCTTTTCGTCTAAAGGTTTGGTAAACAAATCTGCAAGCTGATAATCAGTTTTTACAAAGAAAAGTTCAATTGTTACTTTTTCGACATTATCTTTGATAAAATGATACCTTACATCTATGTGTTTGGTCTTGGTGTTTTGAACATGATTCGCTGATATCGCGATGGCTCTCTTTGAGTCACATTAGATCGGGATTTTGTTGAAGTGAAAACCGTAGTCACGCAGTTCTGTTCTCATCCATAAGACCTGAGAACAGCAGCTAGCAGCAGCTACATATTCTGCTTCTGCCGTTGAAGTTGAAACACAAAATTGTTTCTTCGATGCCCAACTTACGAGTTTATCATCGAGGAACTGTATATGACCTGACGTGCTCTTCTTGTCTAGCATACAACCATCATGATCTGCATCTGTATATGCTGTTAGTTCAAAGCTAGTATCTTTAGGATACCACATACCAAGATCTGCAGTCCCCTTCAGATACCTAAAAATGTGCTTAACTTCAGACAAATGGATTTCTTTGGGATTAGCCTGATATATAGCACATAAACAAGTAGAAAACATTATATCCGTCCTACTAGAAGTAAGATACATCAAAGAACCTATCATCCCTTTGTAAGTCCTAACATCAACAACCTTTCCAGAAGGATCGGTGTCGATCTTAGTACCTGGTGCCATTGGGGTACCAATCGGTTTAGAATTTTCCATTTTGAACTTCCAAAGAATATCAAGAATGTATTTTGATTGATTGATAAAAATCCCTGATGAAAATTTTTTGACTTGTAATCCGAGAAAGAAATTCATCTCTCCCATCATATTCATCTGAAATCTTGATACCATAAGGTTTGAAAAATTCTTACAGTACTTAGGATTTGTAGAGCCAAAAATAATATCATCGACATAGATTTGAATAAGAATGATATCGGCTTTCTCCTTTTTAATAAACAAAGTGGTATCTACCGTACCTTTTGAAAAACCAGACTTGACTAAAAATTGAGATAGGATATCATACCAGACGCGAGGAGCTTGTTTCATTCCATAGAGTGCTTTGTCGAGAATGTATACATGATACGGTTTCTCTTGATTGACAAAGCCTTCTGGCTGAGAGACGTAGACTTCTTCCTTTAGAATGCCATTCAGAAAGGCGGTCTTCACGTCCATTTGAAAGACAGTGAAGTTCTTGTGAGCTGCGTAGGCCAAACACATTCGAATTGCCTTTAAACGTGCCATAGGAGCATAAGTCTCGTCGTAGTATATTCCTTCCTCTTGCCTGTATCCTTTGGCAACAAGTCTTTCTTTGTTTCTAATAACGGTACCATATTCATCTTTCTTGATATTGAACACCCATTTCGTACCTATAATGGTTTTACCTTGAGGTTTGGGTACGAGTCTCCAGAATTTAAGTGCTTCAAACGGATTCAGCTTTTCTTGCATTGCAGTTACCCAATCTGGATCGGCAAGAGCCTCTGATACGCGATATGGCTCGATCTTGCTCAGAAAGGATTCATGCATACACATATTCATTGAAGCTGACCTAGTTTGCACTGGTTTGGTTGGATCGCCAATGATCTCGCTAATTGGGTGCACTTTGGTCCATTTATGTTCATGAGGTAGTGGATTATATGAATATATATCAATATTATCATCTAAGAATCCACTTGTACCTTCTTCAGGTTGTTCAGGAGGAATGATGATTGCAGTTGAATTAGTAGGTGCAGAAGGCTCAGCAGGTACAACTTGGTCCGTCTGTAGATCAGTCTATATAGAACATCCTACTGTTACAGCAACTTCTGTGTCTTCATTATTTGTCACAGCTTCAACTGTTGGAGTCGGCATTTGAACTAGAATTTCTTGTTGAATCGAGGAGTTGGATTCAGTAGAGATATCTGAACTGGTTGGATGAGTAGTCGTTGAGTCTTCCATCCTGTCAACCACAACAGATTTCTTCACAGTAGATCAAGAAATTCATCATAAAACAGTTCAAATAATAAATCTAAATAAGATAAATGATTAGTAGACGTTGATGCTTCATCTGATTTGATCGCTTGAGACGCAGGTTCTGGACTGATTTGCCCATAAGCTAGTACCCCGGTTATCACGGGTTCTGAACTGTGTTGTTCAGAAGCCATTTCTTCATCAAAAGTGATGTTTACTCTTTCAACAACTGTCTTTGACTTCTTCAAGTATACACGGAATGCAGTAGATGTAGATGAATAACCAATGAAGAAGCCTTCGTCCGCCTTGGCACTGAACTTGTTCAAACTCTCTCTATCATTTAGAACGTAACACTTACACCCAAATATATGGAAATATTTGATTGTCGGTGTTCGGTTGTTGATTAACGCATAAGGAGTCTTCTTGAATCTGTGGTGTATCATGGATCGATTCTGAGTGTAGCACGCAGTCGATACAGCTTCAGCCCACAGAAATAGAGGTAAGTCAGATTGACTTAGCATAGTACGAGCAACCTCGACTAGCGTACGATTTCTTCTTTCGACCACTCCATTCTGTTGAGGCGTACGTGCAGCAGAGTATTGATGTGATATCCCGACCGATTTGAGATATACTTGAACTGTTTTGTTCTTCAACTCTGTGTCGTTGTCTGTTCTTAGAAGCTTGACCGGTTTCTGCAGATTTACCTGGGTCGTCTTCAGGAATGTAATGAGAACATCAGGTGTCTCATCTTTTGAACGTAGAAATTTGACCCAAGTGTATCGCGAGTAATCGTCCACGATAACTAAAATGTACTTCTTTCCGCCTAAGCTTTGCGTTCGCATCGGACCGCATAAGTCCATATGCAACAACTCTAACGGATAGCTTGTACTCAGTTCAGGCTTTGGTTTATGTGGAGCTCTCTTCATCTTTCCCTTTTCACATGTTGCACAAAGGTGTTCTTTTTCATACTTCAGCTCTGGAAGTTCTTTAACTAGCTTTCCACTAACCAACTTGTTTATGTACCTAAAGTTGAGGTGAGAGAGCCGTTGATGCCATAGCCAGCTTTGTTGCATCGAGGCTTTAGAAAGTAGACATACCTGCTTGTCAGTCTGGACGTTTGACAAATTAATTGTGTAGAGGTCGGACTGTCGGGTGCCTACCAAGAGTTCCTTGCCTTCTTCAGTGCGAACAGAACACCTCTTGGCTTTGAAATTGACCTCTAAGCCTTTGTCACAGAACTGGCCTATACTGAACAGGTTGTGTCTTAAGCCTTCTACGTAGCTCACCTTCTTAATCATGACGTTTTCGTGTACCATATCACCATATCCTAGAATTGGTGAAAACTGGTCGTTCCCAAATCTAACTGTCCCGCAATATTTATACGTATAATTGGACAACATCCCTTTCTGCCCTGTCATATGCTTGGAACACCCGCTATCCAAGTACCACATATGACGGGTCTGCACAAGAGAAATTATGAAACAAAAGTTTTAGGTACCCAAAAAAAATGGAGTAAAGACTTTTGAGCATAGAAGTACGGGTCTTGAACTGTTGTGTTCAAAAGTCATATTTCTTTGACTTTAAGATCCGGGCTTTGAACTGTTGTGTTCAAAATCCATTTTGACTTTGATGTCCGGGTCTTGAGTTGAATTTACTCAAGAACCATTTCTCTCCTACTCCCCCTTGACAGTAGGTGCCTGCAACACAGATTTTCCTTTTTCTTTGGTATCCATTTGTATTTGGATCCAAATGCGTTAGCACATGATTTTGGTACCCATTTGAAATTGGGTCCTCTTTTCTTTTGAGAATCAAATGAAGAATTATAAGAGTGAACATGATATGTACCAAACCAAACATCAGAATCTTGGCAAGAAGCATAAACATGTTTATCATAATGTGAAGACTTTCTAGCAGACAGACGTAACTGGAATAATTACATCATAGAATATTTCTTGCGATAAACGACAAGTTTTGGTTTCAAAATATTAGCAACATTCGCATTCAAAACATCTTTACTAGTCGGAGTCTTATTACAATCATCACTACAAAAAGATTTAGCAGTCTCGTCAATCTTCCGTTTTGGTTGCCATTGAGATTTAACTCCTAGCTTGCTCAGATCTGAAATGTTTGAGACTTTTGAGTTAGATCTTTGAGAATCAAACGAATGCTTCTTCTTTGGGTTACCAGTAGTGATCGGTTTCTGTGAATACTGAGATTTCTTCTTACCTTTAGCATTCTTAGATTTCACAGAAACGGTTTCATCAACTTTCGTTGATGATTTGCTTTTCACAAACTTACTGGATAATCCAAAGGAATTCACAACAAAAGATGAATGGTTAGGAAGTTTGGCATTAAAATCAAATTGATCAAAACAATCATCTAAAACACCATCGGAGTTTAGAAAATCAAACCCTCCATCAGTTAGACCAAACAAATCATCAGATTTTGAAGCCTTTGATGATTTAGAAAGAACAGTACTCTTAAGCACAGTTGAAAACACGATTTGTTCAATATCAATCAAAAGTCTTTCATCTGTTAAAGATGTCTCATGTTCAGAAATTTTACTTTCCAAAACGAGAGGAGGGACGTAAAGTTTACCTTTAATAGGCTTCGCCTCCATTTCTTTTACAGAATAACTCTGAAATAAGTCATTTGAAAGAGATTTCTTTTGATATATTGGATCATCATTATAACTATTATTCAGCTTCGCATAACGAAATGGAATTTGAACATTAGATGTGTTCTTTCGTTTTTCTGTTTCCTTGGCTTCATCCTCTTTAGACAGTCCAGTCCAGAAAACTTTAAGCTCATGGAATCGTCGAGCTAGTTTCAAAAATGTAAAATCATATAGTGCAGGCACTTCAGATTTACCCTTTTTAAGGTAGTGAGGATTCTCATAACCAATTCCCCAATTCTCTTTATTCTCTTTGGGTTTGTTTAGATGAATGGTTTGCTCAGTTTGACCCAGTGAGTATAACTTCCTTTCCAATGCTTTTAATTTTGCAAGTAAAGATTTGTTTTCTTCGGTACACGAAGAATACATTCTTGTAAGCTCTTTGAAATCAAACTCACTCTTTCTCAATTTAGAATTTGTTTCATATATCTCTTTGAGAATTATAGTCTTTTCTTTATCGCAGTTATCAAAGTTTTTATGCATTGTGTCAATCAATACTTTCTTCTCAGCAATATCCTCGCTAAGTTTCTGTATTGATTGGTTTTTGTCATTGATAACACCCTTTTCTCGCTTAAGCTTCGACTCTAACTCTTCTAGTTTAGTCAACATGGCATGCATTTGATTTAAGAAATCTGATTGAGTTAAATCACATACCTCATTTTCCTCATCATTGGAGTCAGCTTCAGCTTCTGTTTCTAGCTTGCCCATCAAGCACATGTGAGTTGTCTAGTCCTTCTCTTCATTCTCAACTTCCTGGTCTGAATGATCTAGCCAGTACTCATCTTCTGCCATCAATGCCTTTCCAGCCTCCTGTTGCTTGGCTAGAAGCATTTTATTCTTGTAGTAGTCTGAGTTTCTGACTTTGGGTCTTCGGCAGTCTTTGGCAAAGAAACCTATTTTGCCACAGTTGTAGCACTTTGGAGGTTATGACTGACTAGATTCTTCAGCTTTATACCGTCTCTCTTCCGGCCTTCTTTCCTCTACTCTTTTCCCTTCAATCCTCTCTTTGTGAATATAGTTTCTTGGACCAGAAGAATACCTCTGACTGTTTGAGCTTGGCTTTTTGTAGAACTTTCTTTGAAAAGCCTTAGTCAGCATGAGCATAGCCTGCTTCAGTTTTTCACAGTCGTCCGAGTCGGAGTTTTCTTCACTTTCAATCTCTTCTGATTCAGACACTATCATCTTCTTCTTCTTCTTCTTCTTCTTCACGACAAGATCAATTGAGTCAACACTTGTCTTTTCAGCCTGTTTCTTTTCATCCATGATTTCATCCACCCCTTCTTCATTTTGTTTGAGGGTTTCATACACCTCATGAAGTGGAATCTCGTTTAGATCCTTGATTTGCTTCATTTGTCTGGCAAACCTCTTCCATTCAGGCTGGAGAATGCTTAGAAATTTGACATTCAGCTCTATTTGCTATTTAGTGACCTTGTTCTTGCTTAATTCATTCAGCAAGGTCACAAACCTGTCGTATGTTACTGCTAGTGACTCTCCAACTCTGCCTTTGAATTCTTCATAGTTGTTTAGGCAGTTGGTGGATATCTTGAGCTGGTTCCCAACCTTTGAACCTAGCATCATTTTCTCTAGCTGATCCCACATCTCTTTGCCAGAGGCTTTATAGTTGTCTATCTTCACATATATTTCATTTGGAATGCCTTGAAGAATATAAGATTTTGCTAATCTATCACCTTTTGCTCTTTTTAGGTTATCACCTTCTAGTTCCTCAAACTTAAGTTGAAACTCTGTTGCCACAGTTCCCTCTATACGAGTCTCATAAACTGGTGCCATAACTCCCTCCTCTATTGATTTCCTGATTAATACTCCCAAATCATGTCTTTCAATGAAGTCCATGAACCGATCTTTCCACTGTTCATACTCTCCCCTGAAGAGTACTGGTGGCTTTGAGTCAGTTCCGATCGCTAGAGCTTCTCTTGAAGTCATTCTGATTGAAAAAGACTAAGTCTGGTATTGGCGCAAAAGGCACACTTTACGCTAAAGGTGGCTGGCTCAAAAGAGTTTTGCGCGAGGTGAAGGTAGCGCGAAGTAACACTTTGTGCTAGAAGAGGTTGGCGCAAAATATGGTTTGCGCTACAAGGAGTTGGCGCAAAAATCAACTTTGCGTTATGAGGTATTGGCGCATAAAGTGACCGCGAACTTGTGATCTGAGAATTGGATTAAGATTTGAGAATTGCGCGAAATATTTGCGCGAGACAAAGGTGGCGTAAGCTGAGTTTTGCGCGAGTCGAGGGTCGCGCGAATTGAGGTTTGCGCGAGTAATGGTTGGCGCAAAACAAAGTTTGCGTGAGCAGTTTGTAGCGTGAAAGAACTTTTGCGCGAGACGTTGATGGCGCAAAAGTCAAGTTTGCGCTAGACGTTGATGGCGCAAAACTGACTATGAACTGGCGCAACTTTTGCACTCTCGCGAGTTTGTCCCTGTAGCTTCGAAAATAGACTGAAAACCACAATAAACCTATCTAGACTTCGATTTAGCAGACCCAACTTTGGCAAATCGACCACTAACATTTCTAGAGCAGATTATAAACACTTGATCTCAATAAAAATCACTTTTTGAAAATCAAAACGATGGAACAGTGACTTTGAAGTTGTGTATTGTTGACTCCAACAATCTCAAAATGGGAATCGATATTAGTGCTATACTGAAATTAAGATATAACAACACGATCTAGCACCCTATTCGATCACAACCTGATCGATTTCAAACCCAAAAAATACTTAAACTCGAAAATGATTTTAACCATGAAGAACACAGAGTCGTTCTTTGAAAAACTTGATCTAAATATATTTTAAGCTCTGATACCAATTGTCGGTCCACAATAAATCAAGTTCTTATCGACACAAACACATAAATGATTAACCAACTTGTTTGATTAATAACAAAGATTACAGGATTGATGTTTGTTCTTGAAGCTCTCGACTTTCTCTCTGATGAACAGTAAAGTGTGTGTGTGTGTGTTATGTGATCTGATTTCTTGGTTTCTTCTTTAACACACAAAACTACATAATATCTAAAGAAAGATATTATATCTAAACTAAATAATATCTAAACTAAATAATAATATCCTAAAATATCTATTACTTAGATATTTAGGAATAATACAAAATACAATAATTAAGACAATAATTAACTTTGACAATTATTACAAACTAACATTAGACTTATATTAAGAGTCGACTTTCCAGCTTTAGCTTCAGATTGCGATCTTCATATTGGATGATCTTGAATCCAATAGATCTGTGCGCTAACAGAAGCATTTAGTTTGAGTAGTATATACAAGCATAGCTTGTGGGTTCATAAAAAAAAAAAGCAAATAAAAAAAAAGTCAAAAAGAAAAAAAGGGTGCATTTATATAGTTAGTTTCGCAAAGAATAAGTTGAGATCCGTTGAAAATTGTAGGAAGGAATCTATGTGCACAAAAATTAAACAAGCCAAAATACATTTTCAAACCCCAATAACTAGACTTAATCCCTACCTTAAACCATATCCTTACCCGAAAGTCCTCATCATATACAATTTTTATGAAAATCTTTAGACTTGAGAATTGTTTCAAACGCATGAAGAGTGCATTTCATATTTCTCGATTGGGTAGGCATTGAGCGTATACACATCCTAAACACACTAGAGTGATTTGAGTGAAACCGTGAGTTTCCATCCATGTAGATCTTCTTTCCCTTCCCTTAGCGGCTACGGTAATGTTTGTAAAATTATATTAGGTGCGATTTTTTGTGATATACTTTGTTTGGTGTTGTGTTAGTTTGACATTTTGGTGAAATATGTGTTTCTACTACTATTTTCATCTGAACACGTGGTAACAAGTTTCATTTGTACATAGGGAAGCCTAACATTAGATTGTGCCTAGTGAGATCGTGTATTAACTCGCTCGAATTTTTTGTGGAGATCGTTGTTTGTTTTTCTTTTTCTTCTTTTCACCCATTCCGTAATAAATTCTAATCTCTTTCTTGGGGACAAGAAAGGTTTAACTTGTGGGTATTTTGTTAAGTGCATTTTATGTATTCATCATTTTAGTCTAAAATTGCATTTTTGCATTTAGTTTAATCGTTTGCATATAATTCTTATTTTATTTTTAGTTAATTTTCGTATAATCATCGTTGGGGATATTACATTGGCATTTTTGTGGTTTTCTCGGGTTTTGACAGGTAATTCACATTGAAAGCGTGAAATGGATGACGATGGATTTAAAGTTTTTGATCGATCTTTATTTGGTGGGCAAATCCAAGAAGAATGCTAAAAGTTGGACCAAAGTCGAAAGAAAATAATTCAACAAATGAGCTTTTAAAAGAAAAGAAATCAAGCGGGGTTGTTTTTGAAGGAGCTGAAAAGTTGAGGGGCTTGTTTTGGAAAATTTGTTTTATAAATATGAAATGTTTTTTTAGGTTTTTGGGGAGCTCATATTTATTTTTTTCTCTACCTCCACGGCCCAGGCCATTTTTTTCTTATTTTCTTTTTCTTTGTTTTCTTTTTTTTAGTTTTAGTTTGGTTTTGATTTTTTAAGTTGTTTTAGTTTAGATTTAAGTTTTGAGATTTGTGAGTTCTTCGTTCGTTGAGTCCTTTGAAGATGTGAAGATGATGTGAAGTTTTGGCGGATCGAAGATGAAGGTGGAATGTGACAGATTCGCATCCAACATTTGACATCCGTTGAACTATTCATTTTCTCCATTTTATTTATTTATTCTCTCTTTTTAATTTATGCATCGCTCTTAATTTTATTTACCGCTTTCGTAGGCTAAAAACAATTCTTGGAAAGTGACACTCCTTGGATCGATCTTTACAGCTTTCCTAGATTAATTTTATTGCTTTCGTTAGATTTATGCTTACGTTTTATTTCGTAGTTTAGTTATCGTTCATTTGGGTAATCGTCACTTTGGATAGACGTTGTGGTATTGATCAATTGTTTTTATAATAAACTTTTGAGTTTTAATTGGTTGATTTTTCATATAACGAAAGTTAATGTTTGATTAACCAATTTTTATAAAATGTCTTTAGTTAAATTCGATTAGTTTTAGATATGAACGAATGTTCGGTCTTTTACTTAGATTAAATTGACCGGTGACAACGGTCCTAACAAGATAAATAGTTGGGGACGTTGATTGGGAAAAATATTCGTTTTAAACCTTAAGGTTTCTTCCCTACGTACACATATTGCGAAAGTAAATATGGGTATTGGGTTAGAAAAACTTTTCCACCTTGAAAGAGGGTTGTAGTAATTTTGCATAACGAATTCCCACCATTACCAAAATCTGAAGTTGACATTACCCAATGTCCGTTAGTTTGTTTTTCTTCCTTCTTTTGTTTGTTTACTTTAATTAGTTTTAATATAAAAAAAATCAAAATATTGAAAATTCCCGTAGCTAGACCATAGTCTAGAACGAGTCTGTGTTTAGTTCATCGCCTCCCTGTGATCGACCCGTATGTTACACCTCCCGTACGCTTGCGGTATAAATTTAAAACACATCACTCATCCATTTAAGATCATAAATGATCCAAACGAAAACAAAAATCACCATGATTAATCACAGGATTTCACATCCATGGAATGCATCTTTAGAATCTCCTTGCTTTCTCCTTCATCTTGCTTCCCCATCGTCTTCCTTCCTCGACTCATAGATCTCCGGTGACTACCTTCGATGAATCCCTCTCTGCCTACCCCATCATCGTAACCTTCTTTCTCCTCCCTCCACTGCTTCGTCCATATTTGGGAATGAACTCAATGGCCCAAATAGATCTTAAAATCAATAACTTATAAATCGAAATTGAAACTTCGTTGACCCGTCGGCAACTTTTAATTTCTTCATCCTTGTTATATCGATTGCAATAATATCGTGAAGCACCCAATTTCATGAAAATCAAAAAAACAAAAATGAAACAAACACCAACCGAAATTCTCCGACTTTTACAACAAATGGATCACCCAACTCGAAGAACACCTCATCTCCCTTCTCCGAAAAGACTACACCCACCCATCCGATTACGAAACCCTAATCGCAAAAATACAACCCATCTGGCTCACCCCGCTCGAAAACGCCTACGTTTGGGTCACCGATTGGAAGTCGTCTGCGGTGTTTCGGTTCGTCGATTCATTGCGTCGACTTGGGGCGGGGCTGGCGGATTTGATGGAGGAGCAGGTGAAGAGGATTGAAGGGTTGAGAGTGAAATATGGAATGGGATGAAATTGAGAAGCCCATTAATTTAGGACGTGATATTACTAATTTCTTAAAATAAACAATTACTAATGAAAAATGACATTTATACCCTTTTTTATTAAAATAAATAATTATTAATTTCTTAATTATGATTGGTCCAGAATTGTCCCTTTATTCCTTTAAATCGTTACCATTCTCGTATGAACCTATATATATATATATATATATATATATATATATCTCTATATATATATATATATCTTTTAACATTTTTTTTTAATTTTAGCTCTAGAAATTGTATTTACAAATCTTCTTAATATTGTTGCATTAATGAATTTAGAAAATGTAAAATTAATTTAATATATATATATCTATTATGTAGTATGTCAAGTCATATTTTTTTTAAAAACAAATATAATATATATTCTTTTCAAGATAAATATTTTGTTTATAAAAAAAAACCTAATAGTTCTTATTTTCTTTGTTTAAAAAAACATTTTTAACATTTTTTAATAAATGTTAACGAAATAAATTTGATCTACAAGTTTTCTTAATATTGTCATATTAATGAATAAGTTAGATTTTTTTAGTTAATATAATAATATGTAAAGTTAAATTTTTTGAAAGTACTATGTCGTAATAAGAAATGTCACGCCAGCTATATTTAATGTGAATCGACAACCCAAGTGGTCAACGACATAGAATGGAAACTTGGTAACATGTATCATGTCATTAGCTTGATTCAAATCAAAAAGTTACCCGTTGCTATCATGGGTCAATTTTTCTAAGAGCAATGTCTTAAAAAAATATTGTGTACATATATTGTTGTAATAAAAAAAATGAAAGTACAATGCTAATAATAAAGAAATTAATTTGTTAAAGTATGTTGATATTTCGTGCATTTAACCCTATTTTTTCATCTATTTTTCGTGATTTCCTTTGCTTCTTGTAATATTTTGAGGTTCTCTCTCGATGTCACCCCTATGTGTGTGTGTGTGTGTGTGTGTAGGTGCAAATCATATAGGTAATGTCTAAAAGTTAAAAGTATGAAAACCAATTTCATGTATTATTTCATAGATGAAACAACATGTTAAACCAAATTCGTAACCCGTAAAAATCAACCAAAATCATCTAATGAGTTTAATTTTAAGATATAATTCATATTATTTCACACTTGGCAGATTATCACATTCTCCCCCACCTAAGCTCACAATGTTTTCATCGTGCCATCCTCATAACACTTCTTGTTCTTGCAATACTTGATTATCGAGGTATTCATGATACTTTACGTACCAGTCATAGTATCATAATTTCGGGTGTCTAAGTTACCATTATACATAATATATATGTATATATGTATGTAAAAGGAGGTTTAAACGGGGACGTGGTCAAAATAAGAAAACACGCGAAGGATCAAATCACATGCAATTATACACTGAAATCAAATGCGATTATGAAACATGATCAATGCAAGGGTGTGCAAACGACTTCACCCACAACTTAAGTCGCAACCAAAGTCGCAAAGAATTGTGGGTGTTAGCTCAACTGACAATAAGACTTGGACCATTGGGGATTCTGCTCAAAGGTGTCCTTGGTTCGAGTCCTGCAAAGTCATTAAGGATTTTACTGGCTGTTCTCCAGGGCCCCTATGATTAGTTGAGTTGCGTGCAATCTGGCTTGGACACCAAGTGGGTAATAAATAAATAAAAAGTCGCACAAAATCACATGTAATTTTACATATGGTTATAATGTAAAATCACGTAGAATTTAACCATTCTCATATTTTCTTATTTAATCATTGTTATTGTTTGAACTCAATCCTCAATGTATATGTATGTATGTATGTATATTTGGTGAAATTATCGTATAGTGTAATGAATGGCATTGTGAACGTTATATTATTATGGTTGAATTGGACCCAAATAATTTGGATTGGGCCAAGAGAGGTTTAATTACTAGGCCAGCCAGAAACAAACCAATTCTACTTATCAAATAAGTTACTTGCCAATTTGCCATTAGGCTTGGGAAAGACCATATCATTACTCTCTCTACATTTTGATTTTAGAATTTGGAATTGATACGCAACCCAAAAATAAGAAAATCGAAATACTTACAAACATATCTATACTATATTATAAAGCACGGATAAAAAACTCTTAAATACAAATTATTTGGCATAAGGTACAATTATTTTATGCAATATTTTAAAAATATCTTAATTTACAAGTATCAAAGCACAAGATACATATTACTACTACATGCTTCTAACACCCACCAATTTGGTATGTGCAGGGTCTTCCTTTTATGCATACTTTTCCATGTATCACTATTAATTAATATATTATATTACTATAATTTTGTTTTAATTATATTATTAAATATGTAATTGGTTATTTTTTCTAGATGACATTAAAATATATAAGATAATCATTGAATTCTAACAAAATACTTAACTTTATTATATAAAAAACATTATTTAAGCCTAAATTAAACAAATTTATAAAAAATCCATTATCACTTTCTCAAAACCATCCAAAATCGTACAGTAAATCGACAAAAAATTAAAATGAAACATTAAAATCGTGATGTATCTCCCTACATTGTGCGGGTACGTTTCTAGTATAAAATTAAAATTAAAAAAGAAGATTAAGATTAATTGGGATATTAAAATAATCAAAAACATCTATTTGTGTTCAACCTTTTGATAATTCCATGTTCAAATTACTGATACAATAGTCTATATTATTTAATAAAACATTAAGGTAAAACTCTACAATTTTAAGAATACACCATCTATGAATTATCAATTATAAATCAACAATACATTGATAAAAAGCATGAAATATTGTCTCGCATGACCGTAAAAAAAGTTATCCGATTCAATTTAAATCGACCGATCCGATTAGAACCGACTAACCATAATCTAATATCCAATTGTAATTGGATCGGATCGGATCCAAAATTTCAACATTCAAATTGGACAAGTCGGTTTGTAGATGGCAGTTCAGAATCCAATAAAACCGACCCGATCCAATCCAACTACTGTAACACCCTCAAATTTGGAAAGAACAACTAATTAAAAGTTTCGATATTACATCAAGTAAAGGGTAAAAATCACTTTCTACAAATCCATACATGGAAATACCTCAAATTTAATCATACCTTTAACCCCACCAATCATTGACTTGAGGATTATACCATTACTAAGTAAAGTGGGGTGTTACTAAACCCAATCCAAATTGCTACTCCCAAAGTGCGGAAGACTTCTACTCTCTCTTATACATGTAACTAGCACTATCTCTTCACAGTGTCGCTAGTACCATTCCTCAACCGGAATCTGATGCACATGCCGACAAATTAAAAGGTTAGGCTAACGCCTAGTGAGTTCAAAAGTTTTCAACATGAATAAATATATCGTTAAAAGAAAAGAATGCAACTTAAATCATAATCTTTCAAAATGATTTACTTTAAATATGAAAACGACCCGTTTTCTAATAACACACATTTTTAAAGATGAACGCCCCAATGCAAAACATTCCTTCATGAAGTGATGCAATCCAAAACTCACTCAAAACGTGAATAGAAATCGAACTCCCAATTTATGAAAACACGGATAAAACTTTATATCCCGGAACACCCAAAACACGGGAGGGACATAATACTCAACCTATAAATCATGGATAATAATCCATATAAATTAAACGTCACCGAAAACATGGATACTAAAACTCAATACCCAAAACAACACCTTCGGTGACGGGGGAGATTCGATTCCATCGAATGTGGCGGGCACACAAAGTTAAACCACTTATCAACATTATCGAGATTCACTTAGGGCCATGGATCCCCGTATAAGACTCCATTGAGCAACCACCGCAAGATACACAAATGACCCTAGTGTTTACTTGACCTCTAGATGAGTGTCACTACAAAAGTCATAAGTCTCCATATCTGGGTCACCATGGGCACCATCGCAAGACTTAGCTCCGTATACGGCTCAGCCGAATACCACCGCAAGCTTACATACAAACATGACTTGGGGACCACTCACTAGACTCAAACGCGGACACCAAAATTCCACGCTGAATAAATAGATTGGATTACACGGACATCGAGTTCAACCACCCACGATCTATACCTCAAGTCCTCCGCTAAAGGTTACACGGTCGTCGAGTTCAGCCACCCACGATCTATACCTCGAGTCCCCGTTAACCATAAATATTCCAGTTCTAAAACAGGGATAAAGTTCCAAATTAAACCAACTGACTGACTCTTATGCCTATTGATCCAATGCATTACAGTCTAAAATGTTACATGACTCCAACAAATAAACTAACGCATTCAAAACATGTAACTCTTAAATAAGATGCAACTAAGTATACCATACGTCCAAGGCTCCTTATCGAGCTACTACAACTCAACAAATACCCCAAAGACTCATCTGAGTATAAATCAAGCCTAAAAAGGTATAATAAACGTTTGACTAAAATACATGAGCCAATATGGTTACGTAAACTAATTTTCATCCTTTCCCAAAATCGTTGTGTCTCAAATTCAAATTAGCCTTCGGCCCAAAACCAAAAAGGTTTACAATTTTTAAAATGTTCACAAGGTCGGGAATGACCAAAATCAAATGAGTCACACGTTCGTATTTTCAAAACGTCTCATTACATAAACGATGCATATTTCCAACAAACGCTAAAAGTGCATTTTGACCAAAAAAAATCTCCATTTATATAATAAATCACCAAAACACTTTCATTTATGATTTATTCATCAAATCGTCCAAAAATCCCAAATGTGAGTGTTTTCACAAGGTTCATAAAGTTAAACACTTCAAATAATCAAAACCCACCAATTAGATCAATAGTTGATAATTTCATGTAAAACACATAACTTTAAAATAAACACTTTTGGCATGTCCAACATTTTCACAAATCAACTTGAACTCATCTTGCTAGATTTAGGCTAAATCTAAATTTTACCCCAATATGAGTTTTCTTGAAGAAACTTGAATCCACCAACAATTCTTCCAAAGACCTAGATCCACAAATTCCAAACGTAAATATACATATCCAAGCACTTAGAATCATTCCCCCAAACACCTTATATCAAAATCTCCATTTTGGCCAAAACCCTAATTTTCACCGAAATTTGAGAAACATAAGCACTAGGAAATCATCAATGGAGCATTTATAACTTGATTAAAGTGTTAGAAAAGAGAGGGTGAACTCACCACTTAGGTTTTGAGCAAAACCTATTAAACCCCAAAAATCTCTAGTGTTGGAGATGAGAACTTGATCTTGCATCAAAAGGAGAAACCTCTAACATGAGATGGAGAAGGAACACTCTAATCTCCATGGAAAATCCATAAAATCAGTTAGGGTTCGTGAGGGAAGAAGGGGAAATGATTTGGCAGAGAAATGGAAGAGATTAGAAGTGAGAAATGAGAAGAATGGCTGAAAATCTCGTTTTGACAGCAACTTGCACCCCTAGTGCGACATTGCCAGGCGATTTTGCCATGGCAATGTCGCCAAGTCACCGCAGGGTTCTGTCCGTTTGCTGCTACTTTTCCCGGTGCGACTATGACATGCATTGTAGTCAGGCCCGTACCAAGTCCCAAAACTTGATTTTTTCAACGCCAAGACCTCCGACACCCTTAGGGACCGCATGAAATGATTTCTTGACATAATTTCTATCAATTATAAGTTGCAACAAAGTACAGGTTGACATTTACTTAGCGAAAATTACGAGTGTAACAACTACCATCCATTTAATAACTATATATGATTATTAATATTGCACAATATTGTTTTTTAATTGATATTTATATGTAGTGTTTTTGTAATATATTAAGAAAATATATGAATAATTGGTTGACATGGTGGATTAATTGGTTGAAATTTTGATCAAAATATTGGATGGAACCAATCCGATCCAATAGATAACTAATAATAATATCCAATGGATGAAAACGATCTGATCCAATCATCCATTAGATTTGATTTGATTGATTGTCCAATGTTAATTTGATTGGACCCGATAACAAAATCCAATATCCAATAGATAATTGGATCAGATCGGATCCACTTAAATTCATTGGATTTCAGTCGATGAACACCCTAACCACACAGGTGGAGTAGCGGGTGGAGTAAACGTCATGTTTATTAAATTTTGAAACATTAAGTAAAAATCACCAATACATTAATGAAAAACATGAAACATTATCACATATAAGTGGAGTGAGTTTCATCCCTATAAAAGGAATCTAAGGGGGTGTTTGGTTCCCAAGATTCCAATGGAATTCAAAGGAATTGGAATGATCAATTCCATTGACCAAATTTCGCTAAGGCGTTTGGTTTACCTACGAGATGGAATTGAATTCTACACATTCTATCATTCATGGATTTCGTCATTCCATCACAATTGAGAAGGAATTCAATTCCATTCCATCCCATTTTCTCAAAAACATAAAATTATCTCCATCTTCCTGACTTGATTTACCTAGACCACCATTGACCACCCACGATCTGAACCACCGCCGATCACTGTCGACCACCACCAATCTGAACCACTGCCAAGCACCAACGATTTGAACCACTGTCGTTGACCACCAATTTGAACCACCGCCGACCACCACCAATCTTGTTGGATCCCAGATTTAATCTTATAACAATGATATAGACAAATAATAATAAGAACAATGGAAGCAATACAGTTTAAATATCAAAGCAGATTCAATATCACAGTTTAAACAAGAAGATATCCAATGGTGTAAAAATAAGAACAAGCTTATTGTTTACTAGATAATTCAGGTAGATTAATAAGAACACCAAGAAGGTGGATAAATCGTACAAGATCTTCTTAAGAATACTTTCCAATATATTAAAGATAAATCAGATACAAGATATATGAAAAGCACACTTTTGTCAATGGAGTGATGGTCTTATTTATTGGACCATAAAGTGAACAGTGTACTATCCTGACATAAGAAGCATGCTTGAACAGTGTCTTACCTAAAAGGTAATCTTAAGACATGCTTGAACAATGACCTACTCTAAAAAGTAAATCTTATCACTAATGACGTGTCATCCGCTCTTATGCTAATACTTGTAGAAATTATCAGGAGGTCTTCAGAGCTCTGATGCAGGTGCCTCTAATGAAGCCATCTCTGATGTCTTCTGCTGAATTTCTCTAACTCTGGAATGTACTTCAAAGACAGGTTTGCTCTCTGAAGTCTAAGACAGGTTTGCTCTCTGAAGTCTATCTCTGGAAGTCCTCTAAAATAGGACTTAGAATATTTTCAATACTTTTACAATTTAGAATTGGGGCTAATAATCTCCCCCCAAGTATTGAAAATAAAAATTTGCAAAAATAGCAGAGAAAGAAAATTTAATCTAGAAAGCATAGAGGAGAAAATCATCCTCTTAAATGTTACTTCTCAAATGATATGAATTACAAGCAGAGAAGATAACAATAGCAACAAAAAAGTTATAAATAAAAGAACTAATTACTTTCACCAGAGCATATCCTATGGAATTCATTATCAGCTCTCTGAAGTTGATCATTGAGCGAATTTCCATGTCTAGTTTTGCCAATAGGTCAGCTCTGTGTCGTTCTTCCTTTGTATGAATCATCTTCATCACACCTATTAAAGTCCCATCTGAATATTTAGAGACCTCTGAAGCCAGGAAAATCTTCTTGACTTGATTTACTTTGTTGATGAATCCCAGAGGTTCTGGAATTATTGAGCCAATCTTGTATTTGTCTAGATCAGGAATCTTCTCTACTGGTTTAGTAACTCCAAGCTTTTCTTCTCCTAAATTGAGAGCTATCTGAAAGTCCAATTTTGCTCTTAGCTTGATGTGTGCATTCATAGCACTGTAAAGATCATACTTTCCTATTCTGTACTTTCTCCCTTGATCATATCTTGTTACACAGTATTCATGAAGTTGAGGCAGATCATAAGGACTTAGATTTACAAGATCATTGTCATTGAACTCATGAACCTTTCTATCAGCTCGAATCACCACGAAATTCCTGTATATGATTTTGTTGTAGGTAAACTTCTTTTCAGAGATATCGTTTATTTCAATGATGGGTGACTCTGAATAAACTTGATCCACGCGCTTTGTCTTTGACTTTATGAACCTCTTCTCATAATCTTGCATATTCTCCTTGATCCTTGGGTTCAGAGGAAGAACTTGAGTGTTGATTGAATTTAGAGTAGAGATATCTGAAATGATCTTCAATAGATGTCTCTTGCTCTGAAGCAAGAAAGATTGGAGGTTGAGTGAACCTTGTAGAGATATCTGAAATGATCTTCAATAGATGTCTCTAGCTCTGAAGCAAGAAAGATTGGAGGTTGGGTGAACCTTGATAGGGAAGGAATACCAATGCTTGTCTTCTGATCAGGTTCTTTTGGAGGGGCCTGTTCATCAACAACCAAGGTATCTTCTTCAGCAGACAATGAAGTTGTCTCTGGTTCCTTTGTTTGAGCTCTTGGAGATGGTGGAGGGGTGTCATTGATAGTGGATGAGAAGATGACTTCAAGCTCTGCAGTGTCTGGAATTTTGAGCTTTGATTCTGAAGTAGAAGGATGATGAGGTTGAGCATTTTTGTATTCATACTCTTCCATATCAATCACTTCAACTTCCTCTTCTTCTCCAGCAGCTTCTTCATTGACAGCTTCTGCTTCTTCAGATTCTGAGCCAAATGCATCTCTCATCACAATGTTTGGTCTTTCTGGTGATGAGAATGCATCTTCAGAGGTTGAAAAATCAACCAGTTGCTCATCTTCTTCTTCTTCTTCTTCTTCTTCTTCGTCCAGAGAACCAATGGTCTCTGGCATAACATTTATAGCTTGAATAATTGGTGCTTTTGAGGTTGATGGTTCTAAGAATACAACTGGTACTGTAGATTTGAGTACTATTTGGTTGTCTTCAGTAGAGGTGGAGTGCCTCTCTGGTTCATTTTCTTGTACTCCTTTTCCTTTTCTTGTAGATGAAGAGGGGGCAGAACCACTAGCTTTTGTGGCTTCAGATATGATATTCTCTTGCTTCTCCCCTTTTTGATGATCAGAGGTCCTATCCTCTCCAGGGTCCTCTGAATCATCAAACTTTTGCTTCTTCTTGGCATCCTCTGAGCAGGCAGTTTCTGGACTTTTTCTCTTCAACTTTCCTTCATCAAACTATCTTGGTCTGGTATCTTGCTTTGTCAATAAACTTGCTCGAAATTGTCATCATGCGATTAGTCACATATTTGGAGAAGTCATGCAAGTCAGCTTTGGTTATTGGCTCTGAAGGCATGGGAGTGGTTGGAGCAGCAGCAGGTACTGGAATTTTGGCAAGGGACTCTGCTAAGACCTTTAATACTTCCTCTTTGAAATGAGAGAAGTCTGCAGAGTTAATAGAAGGAGCAGAGGGGGTTGGGATAGCTTTTAGGAGCTCTTCCTTTGCTCGTTCAATCTCCTTTGATAAAACTGAGGAATTGCCAATAACTAGCTTTTCCAGAGCATCCATCCTTGAACTTTGAGAGTTCAGTGTTGTGCGCAGCTCAGAGACATCTGAAGTGAGTTTTGCAACTTCAGAGTTTGAGGCAGAGGCTTCTGAGGTCTTCTCAAGTTGAAGTTTTAGATCTTTTAAAGATCCTCTGACTTCATCAACAATGATTTTGAACTCTTCCTTGGTGACATAGTCAGAGTGGAGAAACTTAGAATCAACACATGATTCTAGTTTACCCTCGAGAACAGAGGGGCCTTCTTTCAAAGCTTGTTTGATGGTAACTCCGGAAGGACTTCCCATTAATCCTTGAGAATCCTTTTTCAAGGATTTTTCTATAATGGTTCTAATAGGTCTCTCATCATCTGAATCAGAGTCAGAAGAAGAGGAGAACCTAACATGAGTGGTCACCTTGCTATCCAGGCTAAGGGTCCTTGTGCAACTAGGTCATGCCATTGTCTCTTTGATAGACAATCCCTAGGAGAGATATTGAGTCTCTCTTGGACTAAGGGACGAGCACCAATATTATGAGCCATAGAAGCATCATGTGTGTGGGTAGGTATCGTACTCTGGGGCAATTGAGTACTTTTGTCTTTAACTAAGTCCTTTTAAGAGGACCTAGCCACTTCAGAGGGTTCCCCTTTGGTGTTTGCTTCAGAGGCAGAAGAAGGTGCCTCTGAGGGGATGGCTTGGGTAGGGTTCTAGGTGTGCTCCTCTATTTCAATATCCATGGGTTCTGGACCACCCTGAATAATAAATTTGGTATCACGAGGAGTTGGGTTTTGGAGTCTCTCACTTGTGCCTTCTAGGGCATCTTTTTTCTACCTTACTTCTCTCGGCTTCTAGGCTAAGAAACTCACCCTCTTGAGTACTCTCATCCTCACCTTCCTCAACTCTAACAGAGTTATTCTCTTTGTCAGAGAGAGGGTTCTCTATTCTTCTCTCACTTACTTCCACAAAGCCACCCTCTGGTTTCTCTCTGTGATCATGTTGAGTAGCCTCAGAGGTTTCACTCTCTGACTCTAACTCAGGCTCAGAGCCTAAATGTTTTAGGGATCCCACCATCGACTCTAATGGATGGGCAACACGACTAAGGAAGAGGAGGGATTCAGAGTCAGTAGAGAGGTATTCAAGCATGGTTTTTGGAAATCGTCTATCATTTGGGTAAGAAGGAACAATAGTGGGTTTGAAGGAATTCATCACAAAAAGTGGTGTTCTTTAGCCCTCCTCAGTAAAATATTTCCTTTCTATTGCTCGTCTAATTACCAAAGAAATTAATCTCGGAAACAATACTGAGATCGGTTGTTTTCCCTTTGAGAGATCCTTATTCTTTTTGTCCACAACAGTCAGTAGTTCACAGAAAAGAATATTAGACATATTGATACTTTAATTGAAGAAAAGGGCATACATGATGGCTAAGATAGTTGGCGTGTTTGGTCTTGACTGCCGATTTTGCATGTTAGTGTACGATTTAACACACTGAACATGAAGTTCCATGTTGGTGGAAGATGTTGGCGTATGAACTGGCTTAAACGGGTAATCTCCTTGTTGTAACCCAGATGTTGAAGAAACTGTAGAAGAACTTCAGAAGATGGGGGGTTTTCAAAATGTTGGATTTGAAGTTCTCTTGTGGTCAGTAGGCATATTTGTCGAGTCAAGGTGTCAGGGGTGATCCGAATGTTGATTCCTTGATCACCTAGGTCAATATAGCCGACCAATCCTCCTTGTTCTTCATTGTATTCACTGGAATACCACCATTGTTGTACATACCTGAGAAGAACGTCTTCAGCATATGTAGTTAGGGCATCGTTCAGTTCACACTTGCTGAAGAATTCAAGTACTAGACGAAACTGTTCGTCGAACTTGGCAGGGGTGATGTCGTAATGGTAGTTGTTTCATTTGACTGGAACATCGAATTGTACCAGGTTTAAACTTGGAATGATTCGACTGGAGTCTTTTGAGTTGTGTTCTTGGTTTTCCATTGTTGCAGGTTTCTTGCTTGAGAGCTTAGAGAGAGAGAATAGTGTCGAGGGAAATTTTGTGAGCGTAAAGAATGAAATGATGATGAGGTGGGTTTTTATGGGTGTTGGTAGTGGGATTGAGGCTATGGAAACGACGATTGTGAGTTCCCATGTCAGAAAACGTTCCATCAACTTTCTAATCAATAGTGTACATGTGTAGAGGAAGGATGAAAGGACGCTTGATGTCAGATAACCGTCAGTTGGATTTATTTTAAAAATAACCCCCCCCCCCACACCATTTCTTAAGAATATTTCCCCTTTTTTTAAATCTTTTCTAAATGAATTTCAATTTATCAAAAGAATTTTATTTAAAAACGAACTTAAACTTGATTAAAAGGATATCCAGGAGTATTGAGATTAAGTGTTCGGATATTGCTTCAGAGTATAGTATATCAGAGGTTCTGAAAACAATATCAAAGACTAAATGATAATCTCTTGGATATTTGAGTTTTGAAAAGAATCAAGTTTGATTTTCAGAAAAAGATAAGGTAGAATTTGAGAATGAGAAGCATACCTTTCTTTCTGAAATGATCATTTCATGAAATGAGTAGAGACTCTGTTATGAGTATCATAGATAAGATCAGAGGCTCTGATATGAAGAGCAGAGACTCTAAAACTTCCAATATTTCTAGCACCCCCTTGACAAATGATGGATACTTTTATTTGCTCCCACTTGATTGATGCTTAGATGTACAAAATGAGATGATGTTGACCATGCTTGGTTAGAAGTCCAGAGTCTCTGAAACAAGTCTTAGAGGCCCTGAGTTCTAATATGTTACTCCAGTGTCAGAGGCTCTGATGTAGGGATCAGAGACTCTGAATTTCTTTTGAGTTAAGTAGACATATTTATCATTCCCAACTTGCTAATCAAGAAATTGAACCTTCGTTCATCTAAGGCTTTTGTGAAAATATCAGCAAGTTGGAGATCAGTTGGTACAGAATACATCTCAATTGTGCCTTTTTCAACATGGTCTTTAAGAAAATGATACCTGACATCAATATGCTTTGTCTTGGATTACTGCACTAGATTTGCAGAGATGGCAATGGCACTTCTGGAGTCACATAGAATGGAAATTCTATTGAATTGCAGGCTATAATCTCTGAGTTGAGTTCTCATCCAAATGACTTATGAACAACAACTAGCAGCAACAACATATTTTGCTTCTGCAGTAGAAGTTGATACATATGTTTGCTTCTTTGATGATCAACTCACTAGCTTGTTTCCCAAGAGTTGACAACATCCAGAGGTGCTCTTTCTATCTAATTTGCATCCTGCATGATCTGCATCAGTGTATGTTGTTAGCTCAAAACCAGAGAGTTTTGAATACCAGAGACCTAGTGAAGGTGTGCCTCTAAGGTATCTAAACACTCTCTTTACTGCAGATAAGTGAGATTCCTTTAGATTTTCTTGATATCTAGCATAGAGACATGTTTCAAACATTATGTCAGACCTACTAGCAGTTAAGTACAAAAGTGAACCTATCATGCCTATGTAGGTTTTAACATCCACATATTTTCCTACAGGATCAAAGTCAAGTTTGACTCCTGTGGCAATAGGGGTTTTCATGGAAGTTGAATCACTGAGTTTGTACTTCTTCAAAATATCAGAGACATACTTGGATTGATTTATAAAAGTGCCTTCTGATGTTTGTTTTACTTGCAGTCCTAGAAAGAATGTTAATTCTCCCATAAGACTCATCTCAAATTCACTCTTCATCAACTCTGAAAACTTATCACAATACTTTTGATTGGTAGAACCAAAGATAATGTCATCAACATATATATGTACTAAAAGCATTTCATTTTTGTACATGAACAGTATGGTATCAATTGTGCCTTTGTCAAATCCATTATCAATCAGAAAGGAGGACATAGTTGCGTACCATGCTCTGGGAGCTTGTTTAAGGCCATACAGAGCTTTATCAAGGTGATAAACATGGTTTGGAAACTCTGCACTTTCAAATCCAGGTGGTTGCTGGACATAGACTTCTTCATTTAATTTTCCATTAAGAAAGGCATATTTAACGTCCATTTGATATACTTTGAACTCTTTGTGTGCAACATAGGCTAAGAAGATTATGATTGCTTCTAGCCTAGCCACAAGTGCAAAGGTTTCATCATAATCAATGCCTTTTTCTTGACAATATCCCTTAGCAACCAGTCTAGCTTTGTTTTTTATTATAATGTCATTTTCATCCTTTTTGTTTCTGAAAACCCATTTAGTTCCAATAGCAAATTTTTCTTTAGGAAGAGGAACTAGGGTCCAGACTTTATTTCTCTTAAATTCTTGAAGCTCATCCTACATGGCATTGATCCAATCAGGATCTTCAAGAGCTTCGTTTATCTTTTTGGGTTCAATTTTTCTTAAGAAATTTACAAAAAGACATTCATTAAGAGTAGCTGATCTTGTCTTGATTCCTTTTGAAGGAGATCCTATGATTTGATCATGGGGGTGGTCTCTTGTCCATCTTCTCATAGGAGCATGAATTTGGGGTGGAGTTTGAGCTTCAGAGATGACAGGTGGTGACATCTCTGTTGTGCTATTCAGAGGCTCTAAAGTGGGTTCCAGAAATAGTGAAGCAGGCTCTAGAGTCTCTTCAATAGATGTCTCTGGAGTTTCTTCATATGTCTCTTGTTCACCTTCTGCTTCTGAAGATTATTCTTCTTCAACTTGTCTTGATTCATTACTTGGACCTGTATTGAAGGAAGTAGAAGGTGCAATATCAGAGGGACCAAAAAGTCTTGTACCTGTGGTTTGTGGTTCCTATTAAGTAGGTATGTGGGCATCTCTGAAGATAAATTTAGAGTTATCATCATCATCAAAGAAATCTTCAAATATTCTGTTTAGCTTAGACTCCCTTAATTTTGATGATTCAGAGGCAGTTTTGGTTGTGGTTTTGATAGTTTGCTTGTCAGAGCTTTTAGTATCATCAAAAGAGACATTGATACTCTTTTGGATGGTTCTTGTTCTCAGATTGAGCATTCTGAAGCCTTTTGAGGCTAAAGAATAACCAATGAATTTGCCTTCATCTGCCTTTTTGTCAAATTTGCCAAGAGATTCTCTGTCATTCAATATGTAACACCTGCACCCAAAAAACATGAAAATACTTTACATTTGGTTTTCTGTTGTTAATGAGTTCATATGATGTTTTCTTGAGTCTTTTGACAATAGTAGCTCTATTTTGTGTAAAACAGGTTGTTGCCGCTGCTTCTGCCCAAAAAGTTGGTTGGAAGATCAGATCCTGCAAGCATTGTTCCATTTTGTTGAGGTGTTCTTGCTGTAGAGAAGTTAGGAGTTATGCCTTCCTCTGATAGATAAGTATTGATTTTGGCATTTCTAAACTCTGTCCCATTGTCACTTCTCAGCTTCTAAATTTTGCTGTTGAATATAACATCTAATCTTTTTAACAACTTTATTAAAATGTCAGGTACATCAGACTTAACTCTGATGAATTCTATCCAAGTATATCTTGAGTATTCATCAATTAGGACAAGAATATACTTTTTACCTGATAGACTCTGCACAGAGATAGGACCACAGAGGTCCACATGAAGCATATACAAAGGTTTGGAACAATAATTATCACTTTTGGTTTTGTGGGAAGATCTTTTCATTTTTTCCATTTCACAAGAAGAACAAAGATGATATTTGTTGAACTTTAGAGATGGTAATCCCTTAACCAGATTAAGTTTGACTAATTTATCAAGTGATGAAAAGTTTAAACGAGAGAACTTCTTATGCCAGAGCCAGACATCTTCACAATTCAGAGATACTAGACAGAGTTTTTCTGAGCCAGTGTCTATATGCTTGGTAAAATTTATTCTATATAAGTTACCTTTTCTGTCTGCTCTCAGCATTTCTTGACCTGTTTTTGAGTGAAGAAGTGAACAATGTTTTTCTTGAAATTTCACATCAAACCATGGTCACACAGTTGACTTATGCTTATTAAGTTGTGCTTTAGTCCATCAACATAAGCAACTTTTGAAACAGATACATTACCTCTTGTTAACTCACCATAAACTTTAATCTGACCTTGCATATTATCCCTAAAAGTTAATGCTCCTCGAGATTTTGCTTTGAAAGAGGATAGCAATTTTTTGTCTCCAGTCATATGGCTTGAGCATCCAGAATCTAGATACCATATGGCATATACTGTTTCTTCAAGACAAATTAGAGATTTTTAGGTACCCATCTCATTATGGGTCCTTTCTTGTTAGGTTTTGAAGGATTTTTATCAACATTTGGCATTCCATCTTTTGATGCTTTGCCATAATGGTTTTTCTCTTGCTTCTGAGGCTTTGTCTCTGAAGTCTTGGACAGAGATTGATTCAGAAAGCAATGAGAACTTCTGAAATTATTTTTCAGCTTAATCATGAGTTGAATGCAATTGCAATTAACAAAACAAGATGAAGTAGGAGAAAAGTTTTTCATTTCATTTAAAACATTTGGGACATGTTTCTTTTGAAACTTCTTAAAACTAGCACTAGGAATATTACAAGTATTCCTAACTACTTTTGACTTTTTAGCTTGGAAATTGGCCTTCTTTTCAATTTGCTTTTTCTTGGCCCAAAACATCTTCTTTTCTTTCTTGCTCACTGCACAAACAGGATCAGAATGGTTAATTTCTTGCCATTTGACTTTTTGTTCAGGAGTGAATTTGATAGGTTTAGAGGTATAAAACTGAGAAGTGTTAGTTTTATTCTTAGCCTTTTCGTTTAACTCTTTCTCTAACTTCAGAGAGGTTTTTGCTTGTAGGCACATGTCTACAAAATCAGGACATATTGGAATTCTGGATTTATCTTTTGAGACAGAAACATGGGTGTTTAAAATTCCAGAACCAACAGTCTGTTTTGTTTTATGAATTACCTCCTCTTGTGTATAGAAAATTTGTTCATCTATCTCTGTGTCAGATTCAGAATCAGAATCAAGAAAGTCTATTTTAACCTTGTCAGAGATGACTACCTCTGAAGTTTTCACTATATTTTTAGGCCTGGAGACTTTGATTATCTTTTTCTTGCATGATTCTTTGATAAAATCAGATATGACATTTTCTTTATAGATTCTTCTAATGTCATCTTCAAAAGAGGTTCTAATGCATTCATCTGTTCCAGGAGAATACAGAGGTGCTTCTGGATTTAGTAAACTTTGAGGTTTTATATCAGAGGTACATGCTTCAGAAACCTCTGGTTCTTTAGTGATGAATGAATCAAATTTAAAAATCTCTCTGGGATCATTACTCAGAGGTTTTGAAAAATGAACCTCTGAAGTTTCTTTTTCTATCTTCAAGACAGGTTCCGAAACAGTTTTTACTTCAGAGTATGAGATATTTTTGAAATTTAGAGTACTTACTTTAGATCCTCCTAAGGTTCTTGTTCTTTTGAAAATGTTAGAATTATCTAGAGATGGAAAGTCAGACCTCTGGACCTTTCCTATACAGAAAGTGGAAGAAAATGAAGTTTTCTTCAATCCAGTGAATGGATCCAGTTCATTGAACCCCGACCCTTGAGTATCCATCTGAGAATTGATTTTAATGTGCACATCTTGTGCATCTTGATAACTCTTGATCTGAAGTTCCTTTCTTTCCAGAGATTGATGTAATATTTCTCTATCCTTTTGAAAGAAATTAGTTAAGGCAACAGAATTGAGCCTTTCATACTTAGATTTTCTCACTTCTTCTTCTTTTGCCTTTAAAACCTTTTCAAGTTATTTGAATTTCTCAGAAAAAGAATTTTCCTTTTGTCTCTGAGATTTTTCAAGTTCAGATTTTTCAATAAAAAATTCTTTCTTTTCTGACTCAAGAAGGTCTTTTTCTCTTTTATAAAAGTTTAGGTCCTTTGTCAGTTGCTTTCTCTTTTCTTTTTCTTCAATTTGTTTTTGCTTTAAACTCTGAAATTTATCTGTTAATTTAAGAACATCCATTTCTAGTTCACTTTCAGATGTCAATGTAGATATTACCTTTTCATAGCAGTCCTCTGATGATCCATCAGTCTGATCACCATTTTCAATAGCCATACCACAAGGGTTGGTAGGCTCTTCCTCTCCATCATTTATAGAGTCTGACAACCAGTTATCCATTTCTGCAACAAGTACCCTTTCTCCGACATTGTATTTATACTTGTTTTTGTAGTAGTCTTGATCTTTGACAAGTTTACTTCTGCAGTTTGCAGAAAAGTGTCCTGGTTTTCCACATCTGAAACATCTTCCATCATTCTGGTTTGGTGGAAGAGCAGCAACTGTTTTTGTCTTTTGAATTTGTGGTTGGGGCTGGAAGTACCTCTGAGGTTGAGGATACTTTGGTCGAAATGGTTGATGAGTTCTTGATTATTGAGCAACTTCATGATTGATGAAATGAACACCCTTTTGATCACTATGCAGAGTGGATCTAGGCTCTTGTTGATAATCAACTTTCTAAAATCTTCTTTCTGGATTTCATCTATTTTCTTCATCATCTCTCCTCCGTTCAAAAACTTTCTTGCCAAATTTCTTGTTGAATTGATGAGTAATCAAGGCAAGAGATTTGACAAAATCATTAATGTCTTCATCTGAGTCTGAATGATCACCTTCTTCAGCTATTAAGACCTTTTTAGATTTTCTTTTAGACTCTCTTTTCAAGGAATTTTCTTTTGAGTTTATTGATTCTTTATGATGACTTTCTTTTGAACTACCTTTTTGTTTTGAAATGAGGGCAAGTGGTCCACCTAAAGAGGTTTTTGACTTTTGTTTAATAACTTCTTTTTCCTGAGCAATAAGAGTGCCAAAAATATCAGTCAATGACCAAGATTCAAGGTTTTGATTGGCCTCTATTGACATGGACAGTTGTGACCATTCTTCATTTAAGCTTTTAAGGAAAAAAACATTGTTTTCTTCTTTTGTCCTCATAACTCCAAACTTTTTGCATTTATTGATGAGAATGTTGAATCAGGAGTATGTTTGGTGCAAAGTTTCTTCAGGTAGTGCATGAAAGTCACGATACTCATTAATGCAAATATTTCTTCTGTTTTTATGGGTTTGTAGGCCACCTTCAAGTTGGTTCAACAACTGATCCCATATCTCTTTTGCAGTTACACAAGAATCAAGATCTTGAAAGATATCATTGGGAATGGCCATAATTAGTAATCTAACAGCTTTAGAGTCATTTTCCATCATTTTAGTTTCTTCTTCAGTGAAGTTTGAAGTTTTCTTTTCATAGTATGCAGGTATTTCAGCAGTATCTGCTGTTGCTGGAACTCTTGGTACCATCACCATTGGTTGGTGAGGTCCATCATTCACTGATCATAAAAGATCCCTGTCCATACCTTCCAAAAAATCTACCATCCTTATTTTCCATTGGGGATATTCAACCCTTAGAAGTGTAGGAGGTTTAGTTAATGATCCAGTTGTATAAATGGCACTTAAACTAGAGTTTGCCATTTTGAAGAAAAGATGAAGATTTGAAGAACTGATGCTTTTCAAAGAAGATCTTTTATCAACAAGTGAGACTGTGAATTACTTTCAAATCTAGAGCATATAGAGTTCTTTAAATAAACCAAGGTTTATATGAACATGCACATATTTTTGGACGCTTGAATCAGTAAGATGTAAATCTATCCGAGTATGCAGATATGATCTTGTTTTGTTTAGAAAAAAAAAAGAAGGCTCTGATACCAATTGTTGGGTCCCAGATTTAATCTTATAACAATGATATAAACAAATAATAAGAAGAACAGCGAAAGCAATACAATTTAAATATCAAAGCAAATTCAATATCACAGTTCAAACAAGAAGATATCCAATGGTGTAAAAATAAGAACAAGCTTATTGTTTATTGAATAATTCAGGTAGATTAATAACAACACCAAGAAGGTGGATAAACCATACAAGATCTTCTTAGGAATAATTTCCAATATATTAAAGATAAATCAGATACAAGATATATGAAAAGCACACTTTTGTCATTGGAGTGATGGTCTTATTTATAGGACCATAAAGTTAACAGTGTCTTACCTAAAAGGTAAGCTCAAGACATGCTTGAATAGTGACCTACTCTAAAAAGTAAATCTTATCACTAATGACGTGTCATCCGCTCTTATGCCAATACTTGTAGAAATTATCAACGCTTTCTTCAAAGAGGAGGTCTTCAGAGCTCTGATGCAGGTCCCTCTGATGAAGCCATCTCTGATGTCTTCTGCTGAATTTCTCTAACTCTGGAATGTACTTCAGAGGCAGGTTTGCTCTCTGAAGTCTATCTATGGAAGTCCTCTGAAATAGGACTTAGAATATTTTCAATACTTTTACAATTTAGAATTGGGGCTAACAAATCTGAACCACTGCCAAGCACCAATGATTTGAACCACCGTCGTTACCAATGATTTACCAAGTCGTTAGATGAAAAGAGATTTAAATCCTCATTTCGAAACTTGTCATGTTAAACCTCAAGGCATAATCTGTAGTTACCTAGTAGAGTTTACTTTTGTTATTTTTCTTCATTTCTTTATTTTTAATCTGAACGATATCTACACTGAAAGGTTTTGTTCATGTTTTCAGTGGGAGTGAGATAAAGTTTAATTGATCAACATTCTAGGGGGAATTATAGATTTTCTTGTATATATTTTTCACTGACATATTTTGTGATGCATATGTGTAGGGGGAGTAAGGACATTGACTTCTGATTACATCTGATCAGAACTCATTCTTAAAAGTTTTATTGCTTTCATGTCCTTATTTTTCAATAAAGTTTGTGAATAAGACTTTGTACTTTGACGACTTTTTGACCAAATGCAAATTTTGAGGGGGAGCTTACATGATCATAATAATCATGACTTTGGAGCTGACTTCATGAGATTTAAACTGAGCGTAAGGATTATTCTAACCCTAATCTCATATATGTTTGAAAGATGGACGACTTTCAAACATGAAAACAATTTGCTTAAACGTTCAAACCACTTCTTATTCTCAAAACATATTTCATGAATTTAGAAGTGTGATTTTAAATGTTTTCTTACATGAGCTTTCAAATTTCGTTGACATATTCCATTCCATCCAAAAACATTCTGTGAACCAAACACCTCCTAAGAGTTATGAATGTATAGGATTGAAAACTCCATCTCACCATCAATCCCTTCTCAAATAAAAAGATATATTATCTTATTTCAAAGAAAAATCATATAGAAAATTAAATTTTACATCTGGTTACATTGTGCGGTACACAACAAATAGTTTGAGAAACGTTTAACTTACAACTTAAAGGACTTACATCAGGGCCAAATTTTGAGTTTTTATGTTGGACAATGTTTTGGGAATATGAAGGAGATTAAAGAATTGATTTCCAAGCATTCAATTGAAACTAGGAGAGATCTCTCAATTGTAAAGAATGATAGTTCAAGAGTAAGGGTAATATGTAGGGGAAAAGTGCCAACATGTAATGAAGAGGTTGGTGAGGGTAGTAATACAAAGTCAACATAGTCAAAGATTCCTGGAAGTAGGCCCCTCTTTCCTTGGGTGTTGCACTTCTCAACAAACAAATAAGAGAAAACATGGGTTGTCAAAACTTACAATGATGTACATAAATGCTTTCAATGCAGGAATGTGAGGCAATGCACATCCTCTTTTCTCTCCAAACAAATTGAAGGAACAATTGTGTCCAACCCTACTATTCCTATTGGAGCCCTAAAAGACCAGCTTCAAGCAAAAATGCAATTAAACCTTTCAAGGAAGAAAGTATTTTAGGTAAAATCAAGGGCAATGGAAAGGGCACGGGGTACTTACAGTGAACAATACACTATGTTGAGAGACTACATTCTTGAGCTACATAAAACAAATCAAGACACAACAGTGAAGTCAGAGCTTGAAATGGAACCAAACATCAATCAAGACACCAGGCAGTTTAAGAGGATTTATGTATGTTTTGGTGCACTCAAGAAAGGATTCAAAGCATGCGACAGGGAATTGTTGGGGCTAGATGGGGCTTTAATGAAAGGACCCTATCCTGGACAAATCTTAACTGCCGTTGGGATTGACCTTAACCATGAAACTTACCCATTAGCTTATGCGATTGTTGAGGCAGAGACAACTGATTCCTAGGTTTGGTTCCTTGAATATTTGGGAGATGATTTAGAGTTGGATAGAAACTCTAACTTCACCTTCATAAGTGACCGACAAAAGGTAATCTTTGGCTCTGTTTACTTTGTTTTTTTTACTATAGATCTATTAAAAACTATGAATTTAATATGTTGATGTTATAGGGTATCATAACCTGCTCTTGCAAGGATTTTCCCAAGCGCAGAGCATAGATTTTGCATGAGGCACATCCATGAGAACATGAAGAAAACCTGGAAAGGGAAGGAGTACAAAGACCTATTGTGGAAGTGTGCTACAACAATAACTGTTAACCAGTTTGGAAGGTGTATGAATGAGATGCGGATGTTGAATCAAGCAACATATGATTGGTTGAAAGAAACCCCCCCACCCACAGAGTTGGAGCAAATCTCACTTCACAGGTTTGCCCATTATTTATGAATTATAGTTTTGTGGCAGGGAATTGTTGTAATGTTGTTTCTGAATTATAGTGTGTTCTCATGTGACAGGGAAAGCTCATTGTGATGTTGTATTAAACAATATGGGCGAGGTGTTTAACAGGAAGCTTATTTATGGGAGAGACAAACCAATAATAATGGCCCTAGAGTACATTAGGGAATATTTAATGAAAAAGATTGTAAACGTACAAAAGGTGATCGACAAGTGTGATGGTATCCTTACCCCCACAAGAACCAAACTGTTGAATGAAGTGAAGGCTCATGCTTCCTAATACACAATGCTCTGGAATGGAGGCAACAAGTATCAAGTAAGTGGTCCTTGGATGGACCAATGTGTTGTAGACCCTACAACAAAGGAGTGCACCTGCAGAAAATGGGAGTTAACAAGCATACCACGTAAGAATGCAGTGGCTTGTATAAGGTACATGCAATCAAATGGAGAAGATGTTGACATACCAGAGATGTGGGTTCATACTAGTTACAGCCTAAGTACATGGAAAGTTGTTTATGCATTCATGATTGACCCAATTAGTGGTAGGGAGCATTGGCTCCAATCTAACTGTCATATCACAATAACTGCACCAAAACATCACACTCCAATTGGAAGGACAAAAAAGAAAATAAGGAAGATTGCAGAAGAGTTGACTCAACCAATTGATAAGGGATCAAAGCTATTAAGGCGTGGGAAAACTGTTACATGTACCAAGTGTTCAAAGAAAGGCCAAAACTCAAGGACTTGCAAGGGGCAAGAAGACAAGGAAGCATGAAGGTTGTGCCACTGTGTTGGTTGTTAATGTGTGTTATCTTTTGGTTACTTTATGGTGGTTGTCTTTTGGATTGATAGAAACTAATGCTTGTCTTTTGGATATTTATGTTGGTTGTCTTGGATGGAAATAAAGATATTGTCTTTTGGTAGTTTGTTTGTATATCTTTTGGTAATGGCAATAATCAATGGTGTAACACCTTGAATTTTTATCCCAATTGAAGATAAGTGTTGAACTCGGTGAATCGGAAAAAGAAGAACCAAATATAGAGTATGGATATAGTGCCATGTAGTTGTGACACTTGTCACAATAGCACCAATGGTACAGAGAGTATGGTCGTCTCGACTATCGTGCCATATGGTTGTGACATTTGTCACAATAGAAACCAATGGTACTAAGAGTATGGTCGTCTCGGCTATAGTGACATGTGGTTATGACACATGTCACAATAACACCAATGGTACTGAAAGTGTGGTAGTCCCGGATACAGTGCCATGCAGTTGTGACATATATCTCAATAGCAATGGAGATTACCAAGTGAATTGTCGTCCCAAAAAATGTGCCATGAAATTATGACAATGGTGTAACACCCGTAATTTTTGGGTAAGTACTATTTCAAGTTAGTGGATAAATCGATCTTTTGAGAGATATAGAGGAAATGGGATTTTGGGAATAAATGATAGATTTTATAGTCTTGCTACATGGGGAATTCAACTACGAGACCAACGGTTCTTTCCGGAGCAAAATCGGAGCTAAAACGAAGAAATTATGGCCAAAACTGTTAAAGCACGTATTTATTGGATTCAAGATCATAATTATCTGAAGATAAAAGACTGAAGTTAAAGCTGATAAAGTTGTCTCAACAAATAGTCTAGGGTCCTTTTGTAATAAATAGAAAAGGTATGTTTCCGTATTTTGTTTATTAGTTTTTAGTTATTAGTTTGTTTTGTTTTTGGGCCAAGCCTTGTCAAGCCCATTAGGCTTAGTTAGCCTAAGTATAAATTAGTTATGATTAGGTTAGAGGTTAAAGGAAGCTTAATTGAGAAATTAATATTGATAGAGGTTGTTGTGGTGGTGCGCCGTGAACAAGAAGTAGAGAGAGAGATTTTGATTTCTGGTCAAGAACAATTGTAATCGCTTGATTAATCAATACCAGGTTTGCATTATAGTATTGTTTATTGACTTACTTGATTGAATGATTACTCACTGGGACACATAATTGGTATCAGAGCACGTTACAGATTGAATTGAATGAGTTTTGTTCGGTTCTGTTTTCTGTCAAAGATTCATAATTTTTATTGTGTGATTGTTCTTTCAAGTGTTTATTGATTGGATTGTGTTTGTTTAGCATATTATCGTGATTGGGTATTGGTTGATTTGAATATTGCGTCGATTTTGATTATCAAAGTGATGATTTTTGTTTTCTGGGTTCGTTTTTGAGTCGACACTGTGTCATAAATCGATTTATTCTTAAAGTGGTTTTTATTGAAATTAACTGATTGCAATCTGTTCTAGTCGGTAAATTGATCGAATTGGCAAAGTTTGGTAGTTTAATTCGAGATTTTGAGTGTTTTCTGGACTGATTTGTGTTTCTGGGTCGAAGAACATCAAGAACATACCGCTCGCCCGACATTCATATCGGTCGACTTGGTTTGTGTTTCACGCTATACCGGTTTTTGTTTATATCGGTCCTTTCACTATCGGTCGACCACACCTTATCGGTCGACCGGTACACACAGTCCACTTCGGTCTAAGCTATATCGGTCTAATCTATTTTCGGTCGAAGACCTATATCGGTCTAAGCACACTTTCGGACTTAGACACTATCGGTCTAAGCATTATATCGGTCTAAGCTTTATTGGTCTAATCCTTTTCCGGTCGAAGATCTATCTCGGTCTAACTCACTATCGGTCTAAGCACACTGTCGGTCGAACAACCATCCGGTCTTACATATTATCGGTCGAAGGTATATCGGTTCATAGCATCATACCGGTCTTTGCACTTCCTCGGTCGAACAAGTGTCCGGTCGAACAAGTATACGCAAACCTCCACTTTGCGCATCCGCCTTGACACGCAAACCTCACTTTGCGCATCGGCCTTGACACGCAAACCTCACTTTGCGCATCGGCCTTGACACGCAAACCTCACTTTGCGCAAGTACTGTTCACACTATTCACTGTTCACTTTTGCGAATTTTGTTCCAGGTTTGCACAGTTCAATTTTATAGCGGGACCCCCGTGCTAAGTCTGTGAAGGGGGACAAAGTTCTGTTCGTGATCAGATTTTTCTGAATTTCATTCTAAGATTTTCAGTATTGTGTGATTTTATCTTGATTTCTAACGATCTCATCCAGTTGATTGTAATCAATACCAGATAAGTTATACTACTAATCGTATCAGTAAGAATGTCTCGGGAAGCTCTTGCCATTGGAACAGATGTGAAGCCACCAATACTCTTCAAAGGGGAGTACGAGCAATGGAAGGACAGATTCTTGGACTTCATCGATCGACATGAGTTGGGAGATCTTATCAGGAAATCTCTGAAAGAAGGAATCATGACACCTCCGACCAAGGTTATCACTGTAGCTGGAGCAAATGGCCAAGAAGAAGAGACAGAGTATAAATTACCGATTGGTGAATATTCGGAAGATCAGCTGAACAGACACAAGGGTGACAAGCTGGCAAGATCATTCATTCTCCAAGGCATACCTAATCAAATATACGTCAAGATTGATAGCTACAACGCTACCGGTAAGCAAATGTGGGATCAGTTGGAGAAGATGATGCTTGGATCTAAAGTTGGCAATCAACTCAAAGTTTCCACCTGCTTGAATAATTATGAAGAATTCAAAGCTAAAGTTGGAGAATCACTTGAAGCCACTTATGACAGATTCGTCACATTACTGAACGAGCTGAGCAAGAACAAGATCAGCAAATCTCACGTGGAGCTGAATGTGAAATTTCTCAGCAACCTTCAGCCTGAGTGAAAGAGATTCAGCAGACAAATGAGGCAGCTGAAAGATCTGCACGACATTCCTCTTCATAAAGTTTATGAAATCCTCAGACAGAATGAGGAAGAAGTGGAAGAGATCAAGGCTGAGATGAAAAAGGCTGACAAAGCAGTTGCTGATCCAGTTGCTCTTATGGTCAAGAAATCTAAGAAGAAGAAGGTGATAGAATCTGAATCAGAAGAGGCTGATAGCGAGGCAAAGTCTGACTCTGACGATTGTGAGCAACTGAAGGAAGCCATGCTTATGTTAACCAAGGCTTTCCAAAAGAAGTTCTATAAAAAGCCAAACTCCAATAGTCAGAGGTACTCGTCTGGTCCAAACAACTACAAGCATAAAGAGAAAGTTGAAGAAAGGAGACCAGAAGACAAGAAGAAGGATGGAGCTGAAGAGACCAAGAAGGAAGAACCGATAAAGTGCTACAACTGTGGCAGACTCGGTCATTTTGCCAAGGACTGCCGCAAATCAAAAGTCCGAAACTCCGACTATTACAAGAATAAGATGCTTCTAGCCAAGCAACAAGAGGCTGGAAAAGCATTAATGGCCGAGGATGAATACTGGCTCGACCATTCAGACGCAGAATCTGAAGAAGGAGAGAAGGACAAGACAGCACATCTGTGCTTGATGGGAAAGAACCAGTCAGAAGCTGAAGTTGATTCTGATGATGGAAATAATGATGAGGTATGTGACTTAACTGAATCTGATTTTTTGAACCGAATGCATACCATGATGTCTAAACTCCAAGAATTATAGTCTAAACTGAAGCGTGAGAAAGGTGTCACAAATGAGAAAAATCAATCTATACATAAACTTAGTAATGATATTGCTGAGAAAAATGTATTGATTGAAACTTTGCACAAAAATATAGACACCAGCGCTAAAGAAAAGACTATAATTCATAAAGAGTTATCTGAAACTGTTTCAAAGTACAAAGAATGTGAGTTTAAGTCTACAGAGCTTGCTAAAAGATACTTTTCTACTTCAAAAGAGAATAAATCTTTAATAGAAAAGGTGAATGCTTTGGAAGAAAAATTACATACTATTGGTCAAACTGAACACACTATTCATTTGAGCAAACCTAAAGAGAAACCTGATACTTGGGGTCTTGGTTACAAAAACCCACATCATCTCAAAAAGGTTATATCTGAAGTGCCTGCACTTTATGACTTTGGGTTTATGTTTTTGGCTCCTCAACATCCGGAACTCAAACCTTTTTGGACTAGTCTATCGGAAAAAGATAAATCCAAGGATTATGATAAAACAAAGAACACAGCTAAAGTTCAACTTCCATTTCGCTATGAGAAGTTGAATAACAGTTATAGATCTAGTAAATCAAAATTTCTTTCAAATGATTATTTTGAGAGTTATTCTGTAAAAGAGTTTGAGGCTAAACCCATCGAAGGTAAGCTTTACGTCCCTCCTCTAGTTTTGGAAAGTAAAATTTCTGAACTCGAGAATACTCTTATAGAAGAAAGAATTTTGATGGACTTAGAACAAACAGTTTTTTCAACAGTGTTCAAAACTTCTAATTTTCCTAAAATCTCCAAGGCTTTAAATTCGGATGATAGATCTGGTTCACTTGATAATAAGCTTAATTTCTTAAACTCTGAAGGTGTTTTAAATGATTGTGTTTCTCAGTTTTGATTTTTCTTCTAAACTTCCTGACCATTCATCTTGTGTTGTTAATTCCTTTGGATTACCTAGTGTTTTTGACAAAGGTGAAACATCAACGAAAGTTGATAAATCAGTTTCTGTGAAATCAAAGAAAGCAAAAGGTAAGAAACAAAAATCTCAGCTTTCACAGAAACCGATCCTCACAGGTAAGCCAAAGCAGAAGCATTCTCTTAATTCTCATCATTCTAACTCTAAAGTTTCAAATGTTTCAGATTTGAGAAAGCAAAGGGTTGGAGTTAAGACTGCATGGATACCGAAACAGAAGATAGACGAGAAAGCTAAATCTAGTTCTAGTTTTATTTTGAATAAAAAGACTTCTAGTAAAGATGATGTGATTGTGAATGTTGCTACTTTTAAATCTAAATACATTCTGGATATTCTTCGGAAGTTCAAAATGGAAAATTGTAAACCGATTGGTACCCCAATGGCACCTGGTACTAAGATTGGCACCGATCTTTCGGGAAAGGCTGTTGATGTTAGAACTTATAGAGGGATGATAGGTTCCTTAATGTATCTTACTTCTAGTAGGCCGGATATAATGTTTTCTACATGCTTATGTGCTAGATATCGGGCGAATCCTAAAGAATCCCATTTGTCTGCGGTTAAGCGGATCTTTAGGTATGTGAAGGGGACTGCAGATCTTGGTCTGTGGTATCCTAAGGATACAAGCTTTGAACTAACATCTTATTCAGACACAGATCATGCTGGTTGCATGTTAGACAAGAAGAGCACCTCGGGTCATATCCAATTTCTCGGAGATAAACTCGTCAGTTGGGCTTCGAAGAAGCAATTATGTGTATCCACATCAACGGTCGAAGCGGAATATGTATCTGCTGCTAGCCGTTGTTCTCAAGTCTTGTGGATGAGAACACAGCTGCGAGACTATGGATTTCATTTCAATGGAATCCCGATCTATTGTGATTCTAAGAGCGCTATTGCGATTACTGCTAACCCTGTTCAGCATACTAAGACCAAACACATAGATGTCCGGTATCATTTTATAAAAGATAATGTAGAAAAGAGGACAATTGAACTTTACTTTGTAAAAACCGATTATCAGCTTGCAGATTTGTTTACCAAACCTTTAGACGAAAAGAGATTTAATTTTCTTGTCTCAAAACTTGGTATGCTAAATCTTAAGACCTAATCGGTGGTTACCTATTAAAGTTTCTTATTGTGTCTCTTTATCATTTATTTCTTATTATTTCCGCATGATACCTGCTCTTTAATAGTTTGTTCATGATCTTAGGGGGAGTGTGAGAAGTATCTTACAGATGGTCAATGTTAGTTTGAGGGGGAGCAATTCTGAATGCATTGTACTTACTGATCAATTTGTTAGTGATGCATGATTTTAGGGGGAGCGTAAAAGTCAAAGGAGTAAAGGCTATGACTTCTGATTATTTCTTATTAGAACTCGTACACTAAGTGTTTTACTGCTTTCTGTCATTTCAATTTCGGTGAATAAAGTTACTTTGACTAGACCTTAAGACTTTTGTAGGTTAAGAGATGCTTCAAAGATCATATCTTTATGACTTTAATCTTGACTTCGCGAGATGTGAGGCTGTACTCGAAAGGTATAATTTCTTTTCTTCATCTCATTCATGGTTGAAAGAAGGACAACTTTCAATCATAAGAAAACATGTTCTTAAATGTTCAAACAACTTCCCGATTATCAATCAGATTTCTTGAATTGGAAGTGTGATTTTCAATGTTTTCTGATTCATCATTGACCTTTAACTGATCAAGTTAAATCATCTGAGCATCATATGCTTCATAGGAAAATATGGGATCAGTGTGCTAGATCTTAAAAGAAACTTCTATGGATTCACGTTAACCAGTGTTTCCTACCCAAGAAGTTAATCCCTTAGTGAGTGAGTGTGAGAAGTCATAAGAAATAAGTGTGGGATGTGTGATGAGAGATATTGTAAAAGAGAGTTCGGTTAGCTGTGAGCTTAAAAATTAAAAGAAAGAGGGTGAGAGATCAGAGTAAAAGAATATTAAACTCTGCACCAAATACTTTCTGAGTTGGGCAGCCATATTTCTAATGCTGCACATCTCTTTGGTGAACATTATTGAAACAGACAACTAGCCCATGCCAACTCTTGTCTTTACCCTACCTACCACTCATTTTCTTCTCAACAAGAAAATGTTTCATTTTTCAAAGGGGACGCAGCACATATGCTATCTGATTTTCATTTGGAAAATCTGGATATTGAAAAGAAGGAAGTCTGCCCCACCTTCACACTTCACTAATGCACATTGATTCTGTGTTTAACTACCTGTCTCAGTGGTTTACACTATTTGAGCCTTATAAGAAATCATCATATGCTTAATTTATTCTATCACTTGCACGAACACACAAAGAATGTGTTTCTTTGTCATAACGTTCATAGAAATTGCCTTTGTGGTGTTTTGATGATTGAATGGAAGCCCTGGGGGAGTGAACATCATAAAAGCTCCTTTATATTGTGTATTCGCTATACACAGTGACTTTGTGTTACTGACAGGCAATTTCTAATCACCTTTTGAGTGAGTTTTGGGGCATTCGTCTTAAAAAATGTACGTTATTGGAAAATGGGTCGTCTCATATTTAAAGTAAATCCTTTTGGAGATCATGGTTTAAATTGCATTCTTTCCTTTTGACATTATACTTATTCATGTTGAAAACTCTTGAACTCACTAGGCGTTAGCCTAACCTTTTTATTTGTCGGCATGTGCATCAGGTTCCGGTTGGGGTTTGTTACTAGCGTTATTGTGAAGAGATGAGTGCTAGTTGCATGCACGAGTGAGAGTAGCTTGGAGAAGTCTTCCGCATTTATCTTGGGAATATCAACTTGTATTTGGGCTATAGTAACACCCGACCTTTAATAAGCCTTTGTGTAAGACTTTATTTTTTTCTGTTGATGGTTAAACCTAGATTAATACTTCAAAAATGGAATTGTTGTAAGAGATTTTATCTTTCCTTGAGGCATTATCGGAGATTTTAAATTAATTGCTCATTCCAAGTTTGAGGGTGTTACAAGTTGGTATCATAGCTTAAGTTTGAGGGATTTAGGTGTTGATTTCGGATACCTAGAGTAAAACTAGCGTTCTTCTAAGTATAGGAGAGTGAGATTGCACTATTAGGCACTTTAAGATAGGATATTTTGAGGTTAATAGAGACACTAGAATCGAGAATCACGACAAGGGTTGTTAGGACAATCATGTACTGTACGTTCATAATTGCACCTGTCCAGTGCCGTGGTGAACTTACATGTTACATGTGCGTGCTTGAACCGCCTTTATGTGATGACCTATGGGGTAATGGATGAATCTCTGAGGAGTAGTAGTTAAAAAAGGTTGATGTTTATTGCATTGTCACTTTGTGTGACGGATAAGCGTGATGAATACAATAATTTGACCATTTTGGGTCGGAACAATTGGTTGAATTAGAATCATATGCCAATTGGGATCGACTTTATTTCAAAAAGAAATTGCGAGGTTAAACGGTTTAGTTGCCTAGCGTTACCTTAAAATGTTGAGAATCCGGATGTCGGCAGTGAGATCGTTGGACTTGATGAGCTCGGTCCTAAGATTTTGGGGTCTCGACCAACGTTCATGCACGAGACTTACTTTTAAAATAAATTGCAAAAATTTTTCATACTTTCGCAAATTATCACGCGGGTTGTATTTTGGATCAGTGGAAAGACGTTTAACACACACGAGATTTTAAACCATGAGTTCAAACATGTATAAAATTGTTTTATTGCACGTGGTTGCAAACTTTGTTGAAATTTTCTTTATCCCTATTTTTGTCGAGCGATATTTTCGGTATTGTAGTATTTACGATTTAACCTTGTTTAGAGTCTCGGGCCAGTAATTGCGATTTATGACCTTGACATTGGATCTCCTCCACATATGTTAAGGTTTTAGAGAGAAAAGTTATCCCCATGCGTTGGTTTTCGAGTTTTATTGGAAATTTTATTCTGTATGAGTTTAGTTGAGTTTTATGAAGTGTTATTTTATGACGTTCTGCTACACATGAGTGAACTATGAAGTGCGTAGGGTTTTAATTATGTTGCATGTAAATTTATGAGTTTTATTGAGCGCCATATTTCATACAGGTTTTGCGCATGTCTTTTCGCAACCGTAAGGGTCATCTTGAGAGTCTTGTTATGACATGATTATATTTTTGAGTTTTATACAAGCATATTTCGTTGTACACTACTTGACATTTGAATTGATTCATACTTTTAGTGTGAGTAAGCACATGAAGAACCTATGATGGTTCGTATTGAACTTTTGTTTTGTACATTATTGGTTGTTGATTTTACTGTTATTGTTTCACCCAATGCATTATATTGGTTTATTGTTATGCATGACATTTTAATCACTATTATGGGACAAAGGGCATTTCATTCGTGCGGCCTAAAGTTTGAAATCAATCTAAATTATTTTTACGTTTGACCAGATCACATGCATCTATCATTTTACTAAGTTTGGCCTGTTTGGGAGATAAACTGATGTGTGTGAGTCTTTTTGGAAATTTTATTCCATCTCATTTTATGGTTAAAGAAGAGAATTTTGAAGCTTGACTTCGTTAAGTTCCTCTTTTGGAGTTTGTACAAATATTTGTTGCACATTGTTTTAGTGTAGAAAATTATTTTTCGAACATAACATAAATCGATGCATGTTAGGACCATAGTGATTCCATTTGGAAAAATTTGTTGCGCATCTTTTGTTATTTCCATTATTAACGTGAGTAATGATCAAATGAATTTTGAAATGGTTTTATATGTGTGGCTTTGGTGACCACTTTGCACACCTACCGAGTAAACGGTTGTGTATTCTTACACGTACAATGAATTGGTATAAAGCTTTTGCATTTAGAAGTTTTATAAAATTTCAAATTGGCATATGAGTTTGAAAACCTTGAACTCATTAGAGCTATAGATTTAAACCCCTATCGTGAAAGGAGTTGTAATTAGGGACTAGAGGAGTCTTTAGGAATTGAAGAGTCGGATGATCTGACTTGTGGTCAGCTTTGAATTTTGTATTTCAGTTTATGAATCAATGCACGCATGGATAATTAAGGTATTAGAATTATGCATTCTCCCGGTCGTGTAAGTAATAATCTTTCCCTTTCGATAAAACTTCAGGTTAAAATCTTATGCGGTTTTTTATGTATGGTTGGATTTGAATTGGTGGGTTAATTGTGCGGCAGGATGTTACGTGTCGGTGGTGTACCATCTTAATGGGTATTCGTGAATAATGTTGATGTTATGGCTTGTTTGTAAAGTTGTATAATTTCGGGTTCTTATTTCCATATTAGGTGTCAACTTTAAGTGTTTTTGGGAATTGGCTCAGTGCAAGCTGACTTGTTCTTTTGAGGTCAATGATCTTTGGTATGCTTAGAAGTACCCCTGTTGGATCATGAGAGATGTATGCATCATAATGGTAGAGTTTTAAGGAGACTAAATGTTGGGGATTAAGTATTGAAGATTAAGATTTTCTTGATATGGTAAAGGTTTTCATAGACTGAATGATTGATGACTGGGTATAGCGCAGAGTTAGGCAATCGCCTAATTTGAATTAACCGACCCCCTGGAAAGCGTATTGGCACGTCCTTGGAAGGCAAGATCTACCAATATCAAGGGTGAATTATTAAAAAAATTTAAGAATTCTTTGGGTTTGGTTTTGATCACTGGAATACGGATTCAGAATCGTGTTGAGCTAGGACAAATTAGTCAATAAGAAGTTGAGATCACAAGCTACCCTTGAGGTAGGATGTGTCACCTAAGGTTGGGAGGCAACCGAGATTTTATGGTTAGAAATAGCTCCAGTAAGGTTCAATGTTCTCTCTGGTTTGAGTGTAACGTATCGAGGTAGATATTGGATGTGAGAGTCTTCACGAAAATCATCATGACATGTTTTGTCAAGTGGTTATCGAACATCATTTACGGATGAATTGGGATAGAGACACATCCTTGGAGGAAAAGAATTGGCCGTTTTGTGAAAATAATGTTATTTGAGGCTTATATCTTTAGAATGTTACCCTTTTGGGAGGAGTAGATGACAAGACAATTATAGGACTGGTGCTCAGTATTGTGTAGTATTAAAAATGTTTTATGTATGAACTAGATTTCGAGGACGAAATATCTTTTAAGGTTGGGAGGATTGTAACACCCTGAATTTTTATCCCAATTGAAGAAAAGTGTTGAACTCGGTGAATCGATAAAGGAAGAACCACATATGGAGTATGGCTATAGTGCCATGTAGTTGTGACACTTATCACAATAGCACCAATGGTACTAAGAGTATATGGTCGTCTCGACTATCGTGCCATGTGGTTGTGACATTGGTCACAATAGCACCAATGGTACTAAGAGTATGGTCGTCTCGGCTATAGTGACATGTGGTTGTAACACATGTCACAATAGTACCAATGGTACTAAAATTATGGTAGTCCCGGCTATAGTGCCATACAATTGTGATATATGTCACAATATCAATGGTGATTACCAAGTGGTTGGTCGTTCCAACGAATGTGCCATGTAATTATGACAATGGTGTAACACCCGTAAGTTTTGGGTAAGTACTATTTCAAGTTAGTGGAGAAATCGATCTTTTGAGAGATATAGAGGAAATGGGATTTTGGGATTAAATGATAGATTTTATAGTCTTGGTAGATGAGGAATTCAATTACGAGACCAATAGTTCTTTCCGGAGCTAAAACGAAGAAGTTATGGCCAAAACAATGTTTGTTACATGTTCGACTATAGTGCCCGCGATTGTGACACTATCACTATAGCATGTCACAATCGCTGAAGGCCAAAAACTTTAGGTACAATCTGAGCGATTGTGCCTGCGATTGTGACATTGTCACTATAGCATGGCACAATCGCATGGAGGTATTAGTGTGCATAAAGTTGCGATTTTCAGCCCCATTCTTCATTTCTTCATCTCTCTTGTTTCTACTCCGTTTTTGGCGATTGAAGTTGCTATGGTTTCGGTTTTGAGATATTTTCAAGGGTAGATTGTTATTTTTGGGAATGTATAAGAGTATTTGGTGGTGTATTGGAAGCAAAGATCAAGAGCCCATCATTATTACCTCCATCTTCAAGAATTTTGGGGTTTTCTAAGTTTTCACCAAAACCTAAGTGGTAAGTTCACTTCCCCCAATCTTTATGGGTTATAAATGTTCTATTGATGGTTCCCTAGTGTTTATATTTCTAAAATTTTGGTTTGGATTTTTTTTGGGGAAATTATGTCAAATTAGGTTTTTTGGCCAAAATGGAGATTTTGATATAAGATGTTTGGGGAATGATTCCAAACACTTGGATGTGAATTTTTATGGTTGGAAACTTGTGAAACTAGGTTTTTTTTTGGAAAGATTTGTTGTGAATTCAAGTTTCTTCAAAGAAGCTCAAGTTGGGGTAAAAATCTAGATTTAGCCTAAATCTAGCAAGGTGAGTTCAAGTTGCTTTGTGAAAACTATGTACATGCCAAAATGTGTATTTTAAAGTAATGATATGTTTAATTTATATTTATCAAATGTGTTGAGTATTTGACAAAGTTTTCATAATTGGAAATTTGGGTTGTTACATCTTATAAAATGTCTATCATTGGTGTTCGGGTGTTTTGACGTGTAAACCTCAAGCATATATCATTTTGGTGATTTATTGCGCAAATGAAAGTTATTTGACGTTAACTATATTTTTGGTGTTTTTGGTTTATAAATCGTTTGGAAATTACACGACGTCATGACATGGAATATTTTGGGAATATGATGAGGGTTTTAAATTGGAAGACGATTTGTCGCAATAAATTAATGTTTTAAGTTGATATTGTTTTTGAAGAATGTATTGCTTAAATGTCGTTTAAATGCGTTTTATTATTTGAGGACCGTTATTTGTTGGTCAAAAGGATTTCGAGCACTTTAACTCGGTTTTGACTTACAAGAGTCTTGGGGACATTTGTCCGGTTTTAATGGCTCAATGTAGATCCCATTTGTGATTTTCATATTAATGCATATTGTTGCATAATCATGGTAATTACATGCTCGAGTGCGTTGGTCATTCTTGTGTAATCATGTAATGTTAGACTTTGTTGCATTGGATCCATAGGCATGTGAGTCAGTTTTTATTTGATGGTCAATTGGGTATTTCGGGGTTAGACTCCGGGACCCATGTTTTATGACCTTAAACTTTTCAAGTAGGCACTAGGAGGGTTGAATCTGGAAGTGCTACCTTGGAGGTAGACACTAGGACTTCTGCCGCTTGAGGTAATGCCTTGGAGGTAGTCCTTAAATGTGTCGGGCCTTCGGGGTTGAATTCATGCTAGTGTTCACCAAGGTCAATCGCCGACTCTTGAGGTGAAACTTGTTAAGAAGTCGTAGGGACATTTTGGTAGACCTGGCAAACGTGTCGTGTCATGTCGGGTTCAAAGTTAAACGGGTTGAAAGTGTCTAACCCTAACCCGACCCGTTTAATACATGGGTCAGAAAATCTCAACCCTAACCCGACCCGCCTAACCCGCCATGCCCCGCCTAACCCGTTAACCCGTTTACCATTTATAAAACTAAAAATTAAAAATCGAAAATTCACAAAAAAAATACAAATCCAAAATTCAAATGAAAGAATTAGAAATCCAAATTTTATAGTTCAAACTTAAAAGTGCTAACCAAATCTAAAACATTAAAAACCCAAAGCATTAAAGAGAAAACTTATAATATATATATATATATATATATATATATATATACACACACACACACACACAAACGGGTTATTCGGGTCATTTTCGAGTTGAAAATTTTGACCCTGACCTTACCCGTTTAATTTTCGTGTTGTGTCGTGTCAACCCGTTTACTTAAACGGGTTGAAATGTATTATCCAAACTCGTTTATTTCGTGTCGAGTTCGTGTCGGGTTAGCGTGTCGTGTCATTTTTTTGCCAGGTCTACACTTGGGCTTTCATGTCATGAACTGTCATGCGATTAACGTTGCAAGAGTGTCATACTTTTGTGTTCCTCCACTCTCAACGGATACTGGTCTTCCCCGTCGTCGGCCAACAATATTTTAAATATTAACACCTTACTTTACTATCGTTGGGTATGTGTGGTTGACTGTAAATGATGACCTTAATATTGGATTTTCCTCTGCGTATATTAATGTTTGAATGAAATATGTCATTTTTATGTGTGGTTAATTGGATTTCTTCCATTTTATGGTCGCGTGAGTATTGGGTTTAGTATCAACGTTTTCGGTGACGTTTTATATATATGGATTATTATCCATGGTTTATGGGTAGAGTATTATGCCCCACCCGTGTTTGGGTGTTTCAGGAAATAAAGTTTTTTCTGCGTTTTTTATAAATTGGGAGTTCAATTTCTAATCACCTTTTGAGTGAGTTTTGGGGCATTCGTCTTAAAAAAATGGACGTTATTCGAAAATGGGAAATCTCGTATTTAAAGTAAATCCTTTTGGAAGATCATGTTTTAAATTGCATTCTTTCCTTTTGACATTATACTTATTCATGTTGAAAACTCTTGAACTCACTAGGCGTTAGCCTAACCTTTTTATTTGTCGGTATGTGCATCAGGTTCCGGTTGGGGTTTGGTACTAGCGTTGTTGTGAAGAGACGAGTGTTAGTTGAATGCACGTGTGAGAGTAGCTTGGAGAAGTCTTCCACATTTATCTTGAGAATAGCAACTAGTATTTGGGTTGTAGTAACACCCGACCTTTAATAAGCCTTTGTGTAAGACTTTATTTATTCTGTTGATGGTTAAACATAGATTAATACTTCAAGAATGGAATTGTTGTAAGAGATTTTATCTTTCCTTGAGGCATTATTGGAGATTTTAAATTAATTGCTCATTCCAATTTTGAGGATGTTACAAATGGATACTTGTTTTAGTAGCAAACTGTTAGATGTATGTCTTTTGGTAATTAGCCTGTTCGATGTATGTTTTGCTAATCGAATTGTTGGTTACTTCTTATGGTATGAAACTGTTTTTGGTACTTGTATATGGACTATGGTACTTGTTTTGGTTACTTGTTTTTTGTTGACACATTCAATTGAAACAAAGTAGAATATACCGATAGAGTACACCATTACCATAAAGTATCAAAAGATCTAAGTACATAGATTGTTCAATTACAAAACATCAAAAGATCCAAGTACATAGGTTGTTCCATTACAAAATATCAAAATGTCCAACTGCATATTTGACCACTACATTCTATTAGGTCAATTAATAACCAAATAAATCACAAAACAAAACCAACTGACGACCAATAAAGTCTTGTACATATGAGCTTCAGTTGACTTCTCCTTCAACTTTGCTTCAACCATATTCTTCGATCTTAGTAAACCAGGAATAACCTGCATCAATCGTTCACACATTTCTTCGTCAAGCCATCCAACAAATCCACATTTCGTAGGCTGTCAAATAATTAGGGATGAAGTTAGGGTTTTCTTACAACAAATCCACATTGAGAACAAAACAGATTATGAGATAAAAATTTAGGGTTTTTAATGATCATACATACCTAGTTTGAACAACAGTAAAATCTTCGACCTGGGTTATTATTGGTCCATGAAGTTCGGATAATCGCAGGGGAGCCACATTTGCACACCACCATGGAAGACATGAAGCTCGATTTCTTTTGGAGGAAAAAGATGATAGAGAGATAGAGATGTCGTCTATTAAAAAGGGGGGGGGTTAATAAAAAGACTATCTTACCCTCGTGTGCAGGTCACGTGGTGGGTGTTAACAGTAGGCTTGGTAACAGAGTTAGAGGAAGGGACCAAATCCAATCGTTTTTGCATACCACGATGGCGAAACTGTATTTTCGAAACTACAGGGACGAAAGGTGTTACTTTTGGAAAACCACAGGGACTAGAAGTGTAGTTTACTCCTTTTTTTAATAAATCAATTAGGAAGGTTAAATATGAATACACTTCGAGTAAAATTTAAACCGTTATATCCATTTTTCTTTTTATACAGTTCTTTTAATTTTATCCATAATCCACTTAAGCCATTAGCAATAATATACAACCCAAATTCATTCATTTCCAAATAGATAAATTTAATGTTTTATATCTATACTATATTATAAAACATCTATAAAAAACTCTTAAAAATAATTGTTTGCTAATTACTTAAAATCTCTTAAAAATAACCATTAAAAGCTTTATGTATTACATTTAATGTTATTTATTAACTTTCAATCCTTATCTCTAAACACTTTAACTCCCCTAAAATCACTCTCCACTTTAATTCCCTAAAATCACTTCCGCATAACTAAAATACAGGATAAAAATCAAATTTTAAATAAAAAAATCTAAAATATAATTAAGAAGATCTAACAAAATATTTAATGTTTATTTTATAAAAAAAAAATATATTATTAAACCTAAAATAAATTACATTATTATTAAACTATCAAATAAACTCTTAAGAACAAACTTTTATCCACTAAATATTGTTTATTGATACACATTACTTAAAATCAAGACTACAAGGCATGATGCATGAATACAAATTTCTAAAGATATATGTTTAAATTCATAACTAACTGATAAACATAATCATAACAGGATAAACATCTCAATTTAAATATAAAGATTTTAAAATATATAAAATAATCATTGAATTCTAACAAAATACTTAATTTTTTTTATATATTAAAAACATTATATTATAAAGCCTAAATTAAACAATTTTATAAAAAACCATTATCACTATCTCAAAACCATCCAAAATCGTACTATAAATCGATAAAAAAACAAAAAATTAAAAAAAAACATTAAAATCGTAATGTATCTCACTGTATTGCGCGAGTACGTTTCTAGTTTTTAGCAAAGATGGTGTCAAAAGAATTGTTCGTAAAATGTTCAAATATTTATAGACTCTTAAATAATTTTCAAGAATATTTCTTATAATAATATTAATATATTAATTATTTATGAAATTAAAAAAAATAGATAACAAAGAAACGTATTGGCCATGTCAACGCCGCCTATTTTAACCTACTTTAAAAATATTTACTAATTTGATCCAAATATTACTAATCTAAATTGATTTTTAACTCATTATCCGATTTTCTTTATTGGGTCTCTTTTGTCACCTTTTATTTTAATGTACTTTTCTCTATTACCCAAATAGACTTGAGATTATGTGAGACCACGTCATTTTCGTGAGACCCGAGAGACCACAAAAATAACACTAAACCTTTACAGTGTTTTTATTGTGAAGGTTTGTTGTTTTCGTTCCTTCACAATGAATCGCTGTGAAGTTTTAGTGTTATGTTATGGTCTCACCGGTCTCACGAAAACAAGTTGGTCTCACGTGAACCCAACCCTACCCAAATAATATTTATCAATTTTAGGATGAACAAATAATCAGGAATTACAAAAATAATTTTGTCATTTACTAATACATACATATAAAATCTTAACTTCAAATGGCAGAAAGCCCAAAGTAAGGTTAAAAAGTAAAATCTTTGCTACTTAAATTTAAAGTCCCAATTTACACTTATAATTGACACAAAGTTGCCATAAACCTTAAATTTCACTTAACAAAGTAAATTTGCATTCCAAAGCAACAATATTTTCGTACAATGTACATTGTTTACAGGTAATTTGTGTAAATATATAAACAACTTTGTTTTTTTATTTATATTTTGAAAAATGTCTATTTTATCATCATGCCATTTAACTAAGTTTTGAAACATTGTTAACATAATTCTATTTAATTTTAAATTTTAGGGTAAACTACAAAATTTGGTCCTGTGATTTGTCAAAAATAAACACTTTTTGTCTCTACAATTGCGAAATTACAAGATGGTCATCATGGTTTGTAAAAACATCTTGATTTGGTCCATCCCTCTAATGACCGTTAAAGAATTCCGTTAAATGACAGGTACTTTTGTCTTTTTCTTTTAATTTTTTTTACCCAATCAAAAACCACAGGGACCAAATCATAAAATTGATTTTGATTGGTTAAAAGACAAAGTTATTAATAAAAAGACGAAAATTCCCCTTATCTAATGGAATTTTTTAACGTCCATTAGAAGAAGGGACCAAATCTCGATGTTTTTGTAAACCACGATGGTAGGGGTGCTCAAATTTCCGACCAACCCAACACGAAAAACACAAAAAATCTCAAACCGAGGTAACCCGATACATAATGGTGTTATTTATGAAAAACCACCGGGACCAAATTTGTTGTTTAGTCTAAATTTTAAAGTTACTAAAATTACTGTATTGTTTAAAATGTTTATTTGTAATCACTACGACAAAATTGAGTGTATGAGACATCAAAAATGTCTAATTGTCTTCATAAGTTGTTTTACAAAACTTAAATTTATTGGACCAAACAATTGTGTGTTCACTACAACAAGAGCGAATTGTGGATTTAGTCCCTGTGTTTTGATATTTTTTTTACTAGGGTTCCTATGGTATGTTTATTATGGATTTAGTCCTGTGGTATTCAATTTGTCTTGGTCTTGGTCCCTCCGACTAATGTTTTCGTTAACTTCGTCCCTTTGATATGTGTGGTTGTATGTATGTGATACTTGTTACAACATTTTAAAACAAAAATATGATTTTAAAATATAAAAGTAAAAAAGGAGTTCTACAAATCAAAATGCGTTTCTATTCAATAAAAAAATGATTATTTATATAAGATATAAAACGGATCATCAAGCTTGAGTGATAAGGTCTTAGTACATCATAGCAAGATTTCAACCGATTTTGTCACAAAGACCTAAACTGGTAAAGAAAGGAAGGTATTGAAGTGATCCTCCTCCAATCTAGATTTTGGTTGAATCAAGTATGAGGAAACGATCTACTACAAAAGAAATAATGGTAGAATCAAACTAACTAAAATCCCTCACCAAAATATTGAGTTTAAGATGCCTTCCAAAATGACACTTGTCAAGACTTTGATCATCGAGGGTGGGTCAGGCTAAAGTTGGGCGCTCTCTATAATCTTAGTAAGATAAAGTAAGCAAAGAATTCCTACAAGCCATTTTGGGTCAGACTTAACCAAATTAAGCCTAATAGGATTAGGGATTCAGAGGCATGGGTTGGGAAGATTCTTGTGATAAATTTAAATAAAAGTTATTCACTTAACTATCCAAGAGTTACATAGAGATGTAATTAGCAATGTTGTTGCTTACCCAAAACATTAGTGGTTGATCGGTTAGCTAAAGCTAAATTGATCGATAATGAGAATATGGATCTTGCCCCACTAGAAAGCTTACAATGTTTTTCGAAACAATAAAAGAGGGTTGTTGTTTTGATTAAAATAGTGGGAACTTGTTTGATGAAAGTCCTTATTAAACAATTTATTGACACTAAGAACGCTGCCTTCTCTATTGTAGATCACCAATGGCACAAACCAAAAATGAAAACAAAAACACTTTCTGATCGATCATTGAGGAAAAAAAAAACTAAATGGAACAAATTTCATCAATTGGTATCGTAATTTGAGAATTGTCCTCAAACCTGAAAAGATACTGTATGTCTTAGAGCAATAAATCCCTGAAGAGCCTAGTTCCAGTGCTCCTAGAACTGAAAGGGACACTTTTAGAAAACATGATGAGGATGCTTTCAACATGACAAGTATATACCAATCCAATCCAGGTGATGGTCATTGGATTGCCGTCAAGAATGTCCTAAAATACTTGAGAAGAACGAAGGATTCATTCTTAGTACATAGGGGTGAAGAGAGTTGACTGTAAAGGGTTACACTGATGTAAGCTTCCTAACCAATAAAGATGATTTTCGATCGCAATCGGGTTATGTGTTTTGTCTTAATGGTGGTATCATGAGCTAGAAGATTTCCAAGTAAGCAATAATAACTGATTTTACAATAGAATCTGAGCACATTGCAGCACTAGATGCAACCAAGGAAGCCATTTGGATCAAGAAATTTACTCTCAACTTGGAGTTGTTCCTAGCAGTGATAGTCCTATAAAGTTGTTATGCGAAAACAATGGATCTATAGCACAGGCCAAGGAACCTAGATCTCACCAAATATCCAAACATATTCTTAGAAAATATCATCTCACTAGAGCTATTATTGAAAGAGGCGATTTTAGTATAAGCAGAGTATCAACTGACAGCAGTGTTGCTGATCCACTAACTAAGCCGTTAACATAGCAGAAGCATGATGGCCACTGTAGATCCATTGGTATATAATGCATTGATGATTGACTTTAGTGCAAGGGGGAGATTGTTAGTGAATGCGCAAAAACCAATCATACGATGATTGTAAAATTTGAGTTTTGTTTTATGAAATTAATAAATAAATAAAAGGCGTTGCCCATTTTATTATGTCTATATTATATTTTGTGTTTTAGTTATTCATAATAAATAACCTTAGAATAATGTATTTTAAATGTCCCTAGTTAAATATTATTTTAGGTTTTAAGGTTGAATTAATATGATAATGACTAGGATATGTAGAGATTCATTTAGAGATATAGAATCCACATATGGGTACAAGATGGAGATTTTGTGCACAGGACGTGACTCGCTATGAGAACACTGTATTGGATGTCATGTGAGTGTCATAAGTGTTTCTCATGTAGTCAATATACATGTAATTCTTTGACTTGAGAACATGGAGTTTGTTGTGTGTGAGTGATGTATTTTGACTTTTATTCTAATCATTCCATAACTAGGTGACAGAATGATAGTTAGGTATGTTATAAATCGCATGGTAGAACTAGCATGTATTGAGATAGGATTTGTCCCAACTCTATGACGGGAGTAATGTCTTTGTGCCCCTTGATAAATATATACTGTAACACCCTAAAATAGGGATAACAAAAATCCGAAAAACGGACATAAGGTATACAAAAATTACCATAGCAAGAGCCTCCCAAAAATGGGGAATATATAAATAACCTGTTTAATCACAATTGTAATTTAAACGGTCAATAAAATAACAACCAACTAATCTAATTTCTACATCTAGAAAAGAGATTACAAAAGGGTTGCATCTATAAACCCAACGGTTTATTCCCAAAATAAGTAAGCGTCCAAGTGCAAAATCCCCAAGCTCTCACCCAAAGCACTTAAACCTGCTTGGGACCGGCACCGCTAGAACCTGAGATACACATCGACACCAAACAAGTGTTAGGCCAAAAAGCCTAGTGAGTTGAACAAGAATAAGCATGCATGAGCAGTCATAAATTCTTATTAGCAGTTAACCAATGTCCAATATATGTGGAGTTATTAGGGGAGACCCAAAGCACCAATCAAGCCCACCCCAAGAGTCGATATACCTTGATGCTCTTAACAAGGAACACCCGCAAGGCCCGGCACACCCGAGGACTACCGCTAAGGAAATTCCCCGAATGGCGGAGGTCTAGGCACATACTATCACAGTGGTGCCCAAGACTACATCCTCCTTGTGAACTGACTTGGTTCGTCCGACATAAAGCATATAGGAGGTCCTTTAGGTGTATTTCAACCCAACATATTTCCATACCGACTACGGGTATAATATTACCATCCTATCCTCATGAAGTCTAACAAAAGACTCAAATGACAATTATACTCATCGTGCATATAAATATGTTACCAAAGTGGTATTCCAACTAGAATCATCATAATACCCATACATGCATACATTTAACATATCAAGACACATGTAATATGTATTCATGAGAAAACCCCAAATAATGGTACCTATAATATAAATCATGGCACATCACTAATATACACATTTCCAACTATTTTCACCAAGAAAACCCAAATACTTGAACACATAGAGATAAAGTAGCAATTAGAAGATTATGATGTGTATCTAGTTTTAACAAAGCTTAGTAGACTCACAATCTAGGTTTTGAACCAAAAACCTAGAAAATATAGAAACCCTAGAAGTTACCCCAAGAAGACTTGATGTAGGAGAGGAGTAGATTGATAAGGATCTTCAATAAATGCACTTGGTTGAGGTTTGAAGAACAAGAAATCACCCCCAACAACCCAAAACCCTAGCAATAAATGTGTAGGTGTTTGAACCCCCAAAAAATCGCCCAAATGAGAGTTCTCCCATTTTTTTGTAAAGTGCTAAGTGAGAAATGAGGCTGCCAAAGTGTTTTAAATTGACTAGACCCCGCGGGCGATAGTGCCCGACGATAGTGCCATGGGCACTATCGCATGTCACAATCGCGAGGCTCTCAACACCCGCGGTACAAACCCGGCGATAGTGCCCTCCGCGATAGTGCCATGGCACAATCACGTGGCACAATCGCGAGCAACCCCGAACCTACGGTACATTGCCGGCGATAGTGCCCTCGCGATAGTGCCAAGGGCACAATCGCGTGGCACCCGAAACACCCCGAAAACTCAACCAAAAATGATAACGAGCACAAGGTTTGTACGATTAAAGATGGTAAATCAATATATGACATTTTAACATAATTCATGATCATAAAATGCACACAAAGACACATATTCACACATAAGCGAAATTAATGCATTAAGGGAGACAAAATACTTACATTATGAATTTACGGGTGTTACATATACTAAGGAAATGAATGCATGCTCAGATAATTGATATGAGATATCATGATATGTTTTTATTAGTATATTAGGGATTCAAGAAACTAGAGATTGGACATAACGAGAATGACACATTCAATGTCTCGTGTTCAATTTGGACATCAAGGACAAAAGAATTAAATGTGCAAACTAAAATTGACTACAAACCGATAATTTGTTGTATCACCAATTCTCGTCATTTGGGTTATGGTAATGTATTGCTAGATACCACTCATCGTTTATAACTATAAATACGAGATTTATGTTAATAACCAACATATCCGAATAAGGAGTTTCAATAACTAAAATGTTTAATTATTATATCTAATTTGTATTGATTTAATCTGATTAAATAAAAATCAGATATTATTTATGTTGGACATAAAATAAGCAGACTAGGGATGGTTTTCCTAAGGGAGTGATGGTGTATGAGAAGTCTTATACTCAAGTAAGGTGTAGGGATGGTGATGGCTATACCATACCTCTCATATCCATATAAAATGTATGACATTTTATACAAAAAATTGTCTTGCAATTTTCTCTATATAACCTACAATCATATGCTCCATTTTCTTTCTAAGTTTTAAAATTGTGACTAGCATCACGAGAAGGCAAATGATTCAGATTGTTAGCATGGATACCAGGATGCATCAATCGTTCTTTGTTGGTGTGATTCAAAGTCTCTCAAACTGTGAGGTATAATTTTGAAACACCCGATCTACTCCAGTTCGTATGGGTCCTTGGAGGGTTACAGTTTTTTTTCCGTTGTGCTTGAGATCCTGTAATCCAACACAAAGATGATAGCATGTATGAATCTTTTATCCGGTTAAATAAATAGTTGATTTTGAGTTTTTGAATGAAGAACAATATGAAAACTGGAAACCCTAATTTTACGATGATAAAATTGGAGTTCATTCCTTAATGCTTTTCAATGATTTTGATGTTAAAATATCGATAATAAGATTGTTTATTGCAATTATAGAAAAAGAACAATAAAGTTAAATCATCTTTAACATAATTAATTTTTTAATTTAAATAAATCAAAGTATAAAACCATATCTTATTTTATTCGCTCTAAATAAAATAAGACATGGCTTTACAATTTGATTTTTTTAAATTAAAAATTTAGTTACATTAAAACAATAAAACAATAAAACCATATCTTTTTCCACCAGTGGAGTAAAATAATAAAATTAAATCGTATTCAATATAATTAATTTTTTAAAAAAATTATAAGAAATCAAATGTACAATAATATCTTGTTTTATTATTTTGATATATATATATATATATATATATATATATATATGTATGTGTGTGTAAAAATGTTGTTTTTACTTTTTTTAAAAGACAAAAAATAGGTAAAAAGACTAAAATGGTCATTGATTTAACAGAATTAACGGAAGCATTAGTCAGAGAGACCATGACCGAGACAAATTCGATAGCCCAAAGACCAAATCGACAATAAACATACCATAGGGACCCTAGTTAAAGAAAATATCAAAACACAGGGACCAAATCTACTTCACTCCTACAACATAATTGATTTTATAAAAACGCCTAAAACGTGAAAGCGTACTAAAAAGATACTTTGTAGGACTTATGTTTATAAGACCAAACCAAAAGTCGACATATCTAAAAGTGTTACAATAGGTTTATAAGACGTTTTAGGCGTTTTAACAAGCTTTTTGGGACGTTTTTAAAATAAAGTGTCGTATTACCTATTTTCAACACTATTTGAAAGGTGTCATAAACACAAGTGTCCTATAAAAAATGGGTTTATAGAACGCTTCGCAAAAGTGTTCTATAAAATAGTCAATAGGATACTTTATTTTAAAATCGTCCTAAAAAACTTGCTAAAACACCTAAAATCTTTTTATAAACCTATTGTAACGCTTTTACATAGGACGTTTTATAGTTTGGTTCTATAAAACCTAAGTTCTATATAGTATTCTAATAGGAATCTTATACAATCTAGACGTCCTATAAAGCCAATTTGTTATAATAGTTCTATGTAAATGAGCTGTAATTAGTGTATAAGAAGATTTTGGATGTCTAAACAAGTTTTTATTACACTTTTGAAATAAAATCATTCTATTACGTTTTCATATGACATTACTTGAATAAAAATGTTTTATAAAATAAGTGTCCCATAAAAAGATGTGTTCATAAGACAATTCTCAAAAGTGTGACGTAAAAACTAATGAGGCTTTATTTTAGAAGTTTCTTAAAGAAATTGTTAAAACGTCCAAAAATGATATAAACATTTGATAAAAAATAAGGAAAAAAAAAACTAAAAAAGATCATATTACCTTTTTAACTTAATGGACTTTTCAAGTGAAATGAAATGGAATCATAGTGACTAAAAAACAATTTTTAAATACCAGAGACGAAAATAGTTACAAACAACAAACCACAAGGACGAAAATCATAATTACTCTATAAACTTATTGCAACGCTTAGAGCATCCACAATGTGCTCGTTGGGAGGTTTTTCGTGAGGTTTTTAGGAGGTTTTTCAAAAAGCAAAAACCTCCTTTTGAGGTTTTTCACATAGTGGAGAGGTTTTCAATTGAGGTTTTTCGTGAGGTTTTTCGTCATAGCTCGTAACTGTACGACCTGCTTTTTCGTAGCTTTTTCGTATTTAATCAGTTTTAACTTTATAGAATTTTATAAAAGTTTCGTATTTAATCAGTTTTATTTATTAACCAGTTTTATTTATTAATATATTTAAAGTAATCTTATTTAAATATAATTATTAAATAAATAATATAAATAAATACATAATGAAAGTAATTATATTTTATATTTTTAAAATAATATCTTAAATTTGACATATTTATACAATTCTAACAGATTTATTAATGACCCAATTTTTATTTTCGATTATACATACTTTAAAATTTAACATTTTTTAATTTTTATCTTACATACTTTTTATACAATTTTTATATATTTCTTAATAACCTAATTTTTATTAATTTTATTGTACATACTTTTAAAATAACTTTTTTTTCTTTATTTTACATATAGTGGGACCCTGAATAGTTTAAAAAAGTAATGAAAAAGTTTGAGTGAAGTTTTTCACATAGTGGATGTTTTTAAGTTGTTGATTTGGCAATAATGTGTAAGAAAAAAGCTATGAAAAAGCTCGGTGAAAAAACATGTACACTGTGGATGCTCTTAGTCCTATAACTTTACGTCCTATCATACTTTGGGATCTTATAAACATGATTTTATTTTATTAAATTTTGTTTACAAACTAATATTGATATGGATTAGTGGTTCGATATTGATTTTTACAAGTTTGATGATTATTATATTGGTTTTCAGATGTTAATGATTTTTTATCAGATTTTAAAAACATTTGGAGGTTTCGAACATTGAATGATTCTTCTAATGATTTTTCTAAAGTTTCATAACTTTTATAATGATTTGCTAAAGTTACATTACTTAATTACGATTTTTAAAAGTTAAATAATTTTAGTGATCATTTTCAAAATAACTAATCAAATAAAAAATAAATAGCGAAAATGAATTGTTTTATTTATTTATCATAATTTACCGTGTTTGTATATCCAATTGATTGACTTTGTTTACTTGGAGAAATTTGCACGAAATCTAATTTCCTATTTTTAGGCTTTAACTTTAAGAATATATATAAATTGACAATATAAAATTTAAATAATATACATATATATTTTAAATATTATATAAATATGTTTATTTATCTAGTTATCTTTTGAAAATCGCAAATTCTAATCGGTCGAAATGTTTTCTAATTTATAAACTTAATATCGATTTCATCAATCTCTCAATTGGTTGAATTCATCTTTAAAATCGATTGAATTAATATACTTTTTGCATTATAATAATACCCGAACCCGACCGACATCAACCCGAACCCGAAACAATCCGAAATCCGAACCTAAAATTCGGGACTTGATTTCCATATCCGAAATCCGATCGGGTTTTTCATTTTCCCACTCGAACCCGTCCAACCCACCCGATGCACACCCCTACTTTTACCTTTATTTGATTCAAATTCAAATATGCTTTTAAGAAAACTAAATAATAGTAAACACAAGTTTACATATAAAATTATTGGATATTCATGTAATTCTTTGGAATTTCTTTAATGTATTTGCTTAATTTCATACAGTTTATATATGAAAAGACACGTTATTTGTCTATACATAATTAGATAAATGAACTTGTTAAATAAGGGAAAATATTTACGTATATAAGGGAAAATATATAATTTTCTTTTTGATAAGACAGTGGATTGTGGTTATAATTATTATTTTATGTATGAAATTTCATTATCATAACCATATTGGATTTTTGTATACTTTAATTTTATTGATAATACTTCATCAATATTTCAATTTGCAAAAACAAATCACTCAATCTATTGGATTTTCAGGTAGTAGGGGAATCACATGGATTTCTTAAGTCCCTACAAACCTTAGGGCTATTTACACCCGTTTGACAAAATCCAATCGATATTTTGAGATTTATTTAATTTAAATATAAAATTATTAATTATAGAACATTTGGTATGAGGCCAAAATGACTATGAGTTTGACATATAAAGCCAATTTTAATACCTTAATAGTATTTTTGGAGCTTTTGTTAAGATACCAAAATATGGGGGTTGGAAGTGTAACTTCTAAAATTTAATTACAGAATTAAGAATTATGAGTAGAAACTCAAGATAAACATTTAAATTTATATATTAAATTTTATAAAGCATTCAATGTCAAAATGAATAAACTACAAAACATTTTAACAATTATATGATCCTCAATCACAAATATGACTACTAAGAATTCAAGAGACTTTAAATACACTTAAATACTAATATAATATTTGAATATTACAATGTAAATAATAGGAACATATTTACATATCCATATATAGTTGGTTTAAAATAGCAACTAGAATATTAAATAACCCATATCATTGAATTAAATAAATTATCATATCTTAAATTAGCTTGTTATAAAACAAGCATATATGATAAAAGTGTATATTTTAGGAATACTTAAACAAATATATAAATTTTTTTTATTAACTAAAATAAAATAATAATGAATTTATAAATTGACATACATATAGAAGATTTCAAAAGAGATAATAATGGTATTAGAAATCCATAATCAAGTTTATAAATATTTATTGCCCCATATAATTAAATTAAAAATGGCAAGCCAAGTTAAATAAATTAAATATCATATTCAAATAATAATTAATTAGCATATCTCACAATAATATATTAGTCTAATTTAAAAAATACCATCAAATTGTAGACATAAATAAATACATAACATTATATGATGAAATTGACCATCTAAACATGTTTAAACTAATTGAATAATCATAAATAAATAAAAATAAAAATAAATTCAAAATTCAAAATTATAAATCTATCATATACATAAAAGCTATCATTCCGCATTAAAACACAATAAGTTAATATAATAAATATTTAATAAATAAAACCAATTTAATAGGAGGTAAATACAAACCATATTTCAAGTACATACGGTGAGCTACATCCGTGAAAATTAATTGAAGAATACGATTTTTTTTTACTAATTGCTTTTTTTTAACAACAATTCTAAAGTTGCATAGTCCCCAAAAAAAAATTATTGATTTCAAATCAAATTAAATAACGATCAATTACTATTATAAAAAAAACCATATCACCATTAAAAAAATAGAAGGATTTTGAAAGTAATTGGTTACAACCTTTCAAATTGCCAGAACCATTTTTATGTTTATTAAAATTGATTGAGACCACAAACTAATAAGAATAAGAAAAAAAATAAAAACTGAAGCATATAATCATGATCATGGCTAAAAGAGTTAATCATGATTAATCATAATTCATAGACAAAAAAATTGTAAGTTTTTGTAGAGATACTTACTTGAATTGCAATATTGAAAAAACCAGACCTTCTAATGGTGGTAGATTGCGAATAGAACAACCGTTTAATAGCGGCGGAAACGATTTGAGGGAGCGATAGCGCAAACGAGCTACGTGCTGATAACGTGTTAAAGGGAAAAACAAATAGAACAACAAAATGGAGAGAATAACAATAAGACAGAGAGAAGAAATCTATATTTCTCATTAATCATAGCCCCTTTAAATAGAGAGGACTTTACAAAGAAAAGTAAACATTCATTATGGTAATCTAATAATAAGAAAATATTCTGTCAATCACTTCCTTTTGATGATGACACATAATCATTCAACAATTATGTATTTATTCAGTTACATATTTTTGTTGTGATTTTAAATATTTTAATTATAAAAAACAATACAAAATCTATACTACTTAATAAATTATTTGGGTTACTTTTCTTAATTACAATCTTTTAAACCTTATGTACAACCAATTATTGCATGTTTACTTAATTTTCAACTTTACAACTTTTTAAATCTTATGTACAACACCATTAATGCATATAATCCACATCTATAAGCTTCAAATCTCGATTACGCCGTTTCATTCCCCAAGTCACAGTTTCATAATTTCGTTCTTCTCCAAGACGTCGTTTCATCCTCCAAGACAAGAGACAGAAATATGCAGGGCTTCAAATACGTATCAGGCTTCAAATCTCAAATCGATTCCCCATGTACAATTTCTTCACCATCGATTCACGATCGATTCAAACCAAAGGTTTGTTTCTTCAAAATTTCACCATCGATTTCTTTGGGTTCACACAGGTTTGTTTCTTCAGGACGTTCACCATCGATTTCTTTGGGTTTCTCAGGTATGATTTCATCAGTTTCTTTGTTTACTTTCACGGTTTCTTTAAAGGTTTCACCTTCGATTTCTTTGTTTCTTCAAAGATTTGGGTTTCTTTGTTTATTAACAAGTACGATTACACCATTGATTTGAGTTATTCGTTTATGTAAGATTTGAGTTTATTTGTTTTTCTTCTCTATTTGCTGCTATTTTCGATTCATTTTTGCTATTGTCGTCTTTTTTCTCAATTTGCTATGTTCCTCCTGTTTTGCTTTTACACTTTATGGAATGTAAAAGTGAGTTTTTGATTGAACTGAATTTTGTTTGTACTTTATGTTGTTTTGCACTTCCGTATAGATTTGATTTGTATGTAGTTTTTGATTGAATTGAATTATGTTTTCTCTAATCTTTCATTGGGTTTGAGGTAACCTAATAACTTCATTACTCTTTGAATGTAAGGCATTTTATTATATATACAGAAGTTGCGTTGCAGATTTTAAAGTTGTGGATGAAATTTGCCAATCAACAATTTTTTAGTACTGGAGTGTCCTTATAAGAACTTTTTGGTTTTGAAGTAACCTAATAACCAGATTTTGTACCAGAGTGTCCTTGTAAGAATAAGGTAGAAATCGGCGAAAAAGAACTTACAAAACTGTTGCTTGCAAGTGTTACAGAGGTGATTAATATATATATATATATATATATATACATATATATTTAGAAAACAGATGCATACATAGAAACCTGGATTTCGTCAATTTCTTGCATTACTTGACCAAGCGTCACTATCCATAATCTCAAAGAAAAAATACATTTAGATGATAGGACTTACCAACAAATAAGCAACATCACATTTTCTGATTGCATCCCAAATAAGATGGAGGAAAGATCATTTTAATTCTAAACCAAATACTCAAATTACTTTCATAAGACTGTATGGTGATGTTTGCTTTTTGTAGGATGTATTGAAAAAGCTTTAACTTGTAACCCTTTTGTGATTTATTTGCTTTGAGGTATAGTTCTACCAGTAGGTTAAGATTAAAGTTTCAATAAATGTTGATTCAACCATTGGCTTCAGTTTTGATGTTAATCTCTCATTGACACTTGTTTGAAAAGCCAACATGGATCATCGTCGTTCTTGTTAACGGTTGTGATCCGATTTTATTTGAGTTCCGATTTCATCTAGGATTTCTTTATCAAGGTCTATATTTTTCTATTTACTTTTTGAGTTATATGATGGTTTTTTGGTTATGGCTATTTTGTGGTTTGCTTACTCTAACTCACTCATCTGTGTATGCAAACAGTGTAGAGACTTATTCCATTCCATTTCACCTTTCATCTGTAGAAACTTTGAATTTCACACACGAAACAACAATAAGTTTTGTATCAATTGATATTTTAGTTCATAGATGCACCACTCTATGATTCTTGACTGTGCAAAAGCTAGATGTATGTTGTTTTCTTTCTAAAAAAGGATATCAGAACCACAATAATGGGATGATTTTTTTGGGTTTATCCATTGACAAACCTCAATTAACGTATTAAAGGTGATTCAAACTTGCTAAGCTGCTGTTTGATTTGGCCTCAATATTAAATAGATGGTCAAGAAGATTTTTTAAATTTGGTTTTGCTACTAACAAATATCTAAATCGTAGGGGTGTTCATCGGTTGACATCCAATGGATGTGAGGGGAACCGAACCGATCCAATCATCCATTGGATGTTGGGTTTTCCCAACCGAACCGATCCAATCATCCATTGGATGTTGGATTTTTCCAATCCAATGGATGATTGGATCGGTTCGGTTCCATCAATTGGATGTTCTTATTAGATATCCATTGGATTAGATTAGATATCCATTGGATGTTCTTATTGGATATCCATTGGATCGGATTGGATCCATCCGACATCCAATGGATGATCAAATCGGATCCATCCAACGTGTTAATTTAATGCAATGTTCTAATTAATTACTTTTAGTTTGGGTTAAAACCAACATAAGTGAGACTAAAAATTCAAAAACCAACACAAAACAAATTTAGATTTAAGCAAATTTCAAAAAAATAATTGGATGATAGTTGGATGGAAAACTGGATGGTAATCGGTTGGTTAATTGGATGGGTAATTGGATGTTGGTCGGTTCGGTTGGTTTTGGTCGTTTATGGACTGCCATCCAAGAACCGACCGATCCAAATTGGATGTTGAGATTTTCAATCCGATCCGATCCAATTACAATTGGATTGTAACACCCCGAATTTCGTTTGGCCGATTTGCGAAGATGAATAGAGAAAAGGGGGTTTCTGCACTATCCTTCACTCGTGCGCCCTCCTTCAGGAGTTTCGCATGGGTCGTGCGCAAGGGACAGGGGCTCGGCATTGGCTTTACGCACGGGTCGTGCGCCCTCCCTTCTTTGAAAGCGCACGGGTTGTGCGCTGTGTTAGGACTGATGAGATATTTTGTTAAATATCTCATTTTGGAAGATTTATTAAAAAAAATTCTCAAATCTCAGTCTCTCTCTCTTCCTTTTCTCTCTTTTCTGCTTTCGATCTTCGAGTCTCGTTTGGTTGCTAGTTTGCGGTGTTTCTAGCAAGGGGTCGGTGTTTTAAGCTTCACCTCTTCGTCGTGATCGATATCTGGTTCTCCGGGTTTTATTCTAAAAACCTACTGGTGAGTTCCTACTACCATTTTACAAACTTTATACATGTCAAAACTCTTATTTGCGAAATCTGAAGTATTTCTACGGTATGATTTCATGTTCTCTACATTTTGATATAAATGAAGTTTTTGGTGATTTTCGGGGTTCCCGATCAGTTTTGACTAAAATGACTGTTTCTGCCTTATTTAAGTAAAATGATGTTTTACTTGCACATTATGTGGATATGTGAAAAGAATGTTTAAGAACTTATTTTTAATGATTTTCATTCTTACCAGAAGTTGAACTGGAAATGACATTTTGAAATATAAATGTGTTGATAGCTATTTATCTAGCTTTGATGGTCACATGAAATATTGTGACAAGTCATGACTATACTAGTGGATCCCTAGGTATCGAGTCGGCTTATGGCTGGGAAGGATATGCCCCTTCTGTTGTAGTTAGATACATTTGATCCTCGGGGGCAACTTGGTACGGTTATGTGAGATCGGTTACTAGCCATGGGTCAAATGTAGTCTAACGAACGAGTATGACATGGTTCCTCGGGGGCCCTCCCTCACATCGTAGTACGGACCGAAGCGTTCGTGGCCATGGTTCCATGTATTTAGCTCATAACTCGGATTTGTGGCTTACTTTGTGTTCCACTGTAATCCTTGGTAAATCGGGTAATCCCCGTCATCGGAAGATGTGTTTTGGACCGATTATCCGTTATTATCAAAGAACTGTATTTAGCACAACTAAACCTTTGAAAAGATTTACTTTGATGCATTTGATTATATCTCTCGAGATTTATGAACTGTATGTTCTCACTAGGCTTTAAGCCTAACACTTTTTCTCAAATGATGTGTATAACAGGTTTCCCTTAGCGGCGGGTTGCTAGGGTTTTGAGAGACGGGTTTGGTCTCGAGGCATTTTGAGATGACTAGTATTGTATCTGGGCATTTGTTAAGTCCCATTCTTTTGGTAAAAATTTGGATTGTCAACGGATGTAATCTTGATGTAGGTGTTTAGATTAGTTTGTTGATAGACCCTATATCTGTACAAGTTTTGTAAAGTCTTAAGGACTGATCCCCTTCATGGGAGGTTTATATCAATACGAACGTCATGTTGCCAGGTTTTCCAGGTTTTAATTTACTCTGATATTTAGGGCGTTACAAGTTGGTATCAGAACCCTAGTTTAAGTGAACTAGGCATGAATGTAAGATGTCTAGACTTAGACCGAGTATGATAAGAATTGATCCGTGAGATTGGGTAGAGCTTCTAAGATGGGTTAGTCTTAGATTCAAAGGAAAGTACGTTTATCAGGCGTTGTGGTGATCATGACGAGAACCTTTATGTGTTATATGTTCATAATCTCACTTAGCTAATGTTATTATGAGGATATCGTACGTAAGTGTACTTGAATTTCTATTGCTATGACGATTGGTAATGTGGTAGTACGTTTCCTTTGTGTTTATTTAATCTCTCTCTTATCTCTTTCTCTGTTTTGTGAAGCAGTTCAGTATGGTGAATACGCGTGGTAGACCGCGTACGCGTGTTCATGGTCTGGAAGCGACAACCTCCACCGCTGATCAACCGGAGGGAGTTGAGGTTGTTGTGCGTCCACCTGTTCAACAAATACTAGGTGGGGTGCCAGAGGTCATTCCACGTGTAGACCTGGCTTCGTCCCACCCAGTCATCAGGGATGCTAATTCCCCGTCTGAGATGATGGCCAACATGATGTTGGCAATGAGGGAAGAGATGGCAAAACAGCAAGAGTTTCTGCTGAAAGTGATTGAGGACCACGATGTGAACAATCGGAGGAGTGAGACGGTTGTGGAAAACATTGTAGCGGGTCCTGGAGGCACTGGTGCAGGTGTCAAAGTTGAGGAGCACGGGATTGTTGGTGCTCCGGGAAATAGGAAAAGTTGTTCCTACAAGTCCTTTCTGGGTTGCGGACCTCCAGAGTTCTTTGGTTCTGATGATCCGGTCGTGTGTGTGAAATGGATCCGAGCGGTTGAGCAAGCTTTTGGCTCTTCCTAATGCGGAGATGATCAAAGGGTGCGGTTCGGTACCCAACTGCTGAGGGATAATGCGCTCATATGGTGGAATGTCATCCAATCCACCCTATCTCCTGCGGTGTTGACTCAGTTGTCTTGGGCCGAGTTCAAGAAAAAGTTGTTAGAAGAATTTTGCAATGAAAGAACTATGGATCGAATCGAGAAAGAATTCCGGTCTCTAGTAAAGGGGAATCTGACGGTGAGGGAGTATACCCGTCAGTTCATGGAGAAGCTTGGTCTGGTGGGGCACGCTGCCCCAACAGAGAAAGATAAGATGAAAGCATATGTCAATGGATTACCCGCAGACATGCAATCTATGGTCCACAATTCCAAAGCTTCTAACCTCCGATAGATGGTCGAGGAAGCTCAGTTCATGGAAGAGATGTTCGTGAGAAGCAAATCTGAGAAAGCAGTGTTGGTGTCTGATAAGAGAAAGTGGGAGAGAAGTTCAGTACCTCCCAAGCGGACTCGACATTTTATCGGAAACCGCAACTTCAGCAGTTATCAAGAAGCAAAGTGGTGCCCAAAGTGCCGAACAAAGCACCATGGTAACTGTAACTCCACTTCTAGATTCTGCTTCAAGTGTGGTAAGAATGATCACACCGCCCGCGACTGTTCTGTCGTGGGGATGGTCTGCTTCGAGTGTAAGGCACCGGGACATATGAAGAGAGATTGCCCGAAGCTCAAGTCGAGTAGTGTGGCGGCAAAGAAGGAGAACCCTCCGAGGGTTCCGGGTCGAGCATTTCAGATGACGACCGATGAGGCCAGGGCATCCGCTGATGTGGTATCGGGTACTTTTTTTATAAACTCTGTACCTGCTCGTATTTTATTCGATACAGGTGCCAGTTTCTCTTTCGTATCTAAATTGTTCCGACAGAAAATTTCTATGCCCACTACTAGTCTTGAGGATGCGTTAGTGGTAGAGATAGCCGATGGTAGTCAAGTTCTGATCCACGATGTTCTTAAGCAGTGTACTCTTAGTATCGAAGGGAAAGAATTCTCGATCGATCTATGGTCGATGTTAATCGGGGGTTTTGATGTGGTGGTCGACATGGATTGGTTGTCAAACAATCATGCCGAGATCGTATGTTCCAAGAAGTTGATTCGACTTCCCAACCCCTCTGGCGAAGTCATTGTCATCTATGGTGAAAAGAGAAAGGGTGAAGTGGCAATAATCACAATGGCAAAGGCACGCAAGTGCTTAGTAAAAGGATGTTCATCTTTCCTAGCCTATGTGATCGATGCCAAGTTAGAGAAATCAAAGCTGGAAGATGTGAAGATCGTGCGTGAGTTTCCAGATGTCTTTCCGGACGACTTGCCCGGGTTACCACCCGATCGTCAGGTAGAGTTTCGGATTGATCTTGTGCCTGGAGCAGCACCAATCGCTAAAGCAACTTACCGTTTAGCATCATCGGAGATGCAAGAGATGATGGAACAACTCCAAGAGCTATTGGAGAAAGGCTTCATAAGACCGAGTTCGTCACCTTGGGGAGCTCCGGTCTTATTTGTCAAAAAGAAGGATGGCACAATGAGAATGTGCATCGACTATCGTGAGTTGAACAAAGCTACAGTAAAGAACAGATATCCGCTTCCGAGAATAGACGACTTGTTCGACCAACTTCAAGGAGCGCGTTGTTTTTCCAAAATCGACTTACGTTCGGGTTATCACCAAGTGAAGGTAAGAGAAGAAGACGTTCCGAAGACGGCTTTCAGAACGCGTTACGGCCATTACGAGTTTCTTGTAATGCCTTTTGGTCTAACGAACGCACCAGCTGTGTTTATGGACTTAATGAATAGAGTGTGCCGACCATTCCTCGACAAGTCGGTCATTGTATTCATTGATGACATACTAGTGTACTCCAAGAGTGAGTCAGAGCACGAGCAGCATTTGCGTGAAGTTCTGGAAGTGTTGTGAAAAGAAAGGTTGTACGCCAAGTTTTCCAAGTGCGACTTTTGGCTTAAAGAAGTACAGTTTCTGGGTCACGTAGTCACTCGGGTCGGAGTGAAAGTAGACCCCTCTAAGATTGAAGCTATGATGAATTGGGAGCCTCCTAAGAGTCCGTCCGAGATCCGAAGTTTCTTGGGTCTGGCGGGATACTACAGGCGATTTATCCAAGACTTTTCAAAGATCGCTTATTCCTTGACAGTTCTGACTCGGAATAATGTGAAGTTTGAATGGACCGAAACCCAAGAGAAGGCGTTCCGGATCCTTCAAAAGAAGTTGTGTGAAGCTCCGATCTTGACGTTACCTGAAGGGTCGGAAGATTTCGTGGTTTACAGCGACGCTTCAAAGATGGGACTGGGTTGTGTGTTGATGCAATGAGGCAAGGTGATCGCTTATGCCTCGAGGCATCTTAAAATACACGAGCAGAATTATCCAACCCATGATCTGGAGTTAGCGGCGGTGGTGTTCGCTTTGAAACTTTGGCGACATTACCTCTACGACACGAAATGCACTCTATACACGGATCGTAAGATCCTGAAATATGTCTTTGATCAGAAAGAGCTAAATATGAGGCAAAGGCGGTGGCTCGAGTTGCTTAAAGATTACGACTGTGAATTGCTTTACCATCCCGGTAAGGCGAACGTGGTGGCCGATGCGTTAAGTCGAAAGGACTATAGCGGGAGTATTCGGACTACCCATTCGAGAATCGAGCTAGTGTCTAGTCTTGTTGAAAAGATCAAGACATCACAGGTGGAAGCACTGTTAAAAAAGAATCTAAAGGATGAAGTCATGATGAAGCAGCGTTTACTCTTAACGGAAGATAGCCGTGGAGTAAAACTGTTTAGCGGTCGTGTGTGGGTACCTAAGATTGGGGGTAACCGTGAGCTGTTGCTAGAAGATGCACACAAGTCCAAGTATTCCATTCATCCGGGAAGTACAAAGATGTACAGGGACTTGAAGTTGCACTACTGGTGGCCGGTAATGAAGCTTGATGTGGCGCGTTACGTTGAGCGTTGTGTGACGTGTTCGCAAGTTAAGGTCGAACATCAGCGACCGTATGGGAGTCTTCAGTCTTTAGAGATTCTCGAGTGGAAGTGGGAGCATATTACCATGGACTTCGTGACAAAGTTGCCTAAAACTCTTCGAGGTCACGATACCATTTGGGTGATAGTTGATAGATTGACAAATAGCGCTCACTTCTTGCCTATGCGCGAGACTTTACCGATGGATAAGTTGGCAAAGCTTTATATCAATGAGGTGGTCTCGAGGCACGACATACCATTATCAATCGTGTCGGATCGCGACAGTCGGTTCACTTCGAACTTTTAGGATGGGTTTCAGAAAGAGCTTGGTACACGAGTTAAGTTGAGTACGACTTACCATCCGCAAACCGACGGGCGGAGCGAGCGAACGATCCAAACCTTGGAAGACATGTTGAGGTCTTGTGTCATTGATTTCGGGGGTAGTTGGGACTCTCACCTGCCTTTGGTGGAGTTTGCTTACAACAACAGCTACCACTCGAGTATTGGAATGGCACCTTTTGAGGCATTGTATGGGCGAAAGTGTCGGACTCCCGTGTGCTGGCTTGAAGCGGGAGAAAAGCAGTTCGCCGGACCTAAAATCGTGCAAGAGACTGCCGATAAAGTCAAGTGCATTCGTGAAAGAATGAAAGCGGCGCAGGATCGACAGAAAAGCTATGTCGATAAGAAGAGACGACCGATGGAATTCCAAGTAGGCGACCGCGTTATGCTTAAGGTGTCGTCGTGGAAGGGCATTATACGGTTCGGAAAACAAGGGAAGTTGAGTCCCCGTTTCCTCGGACCTTTTAAAGTGCTTAAGCGGGTGGGTTTGCAAGCCTACCAGTTGGAACTGCCACCGGAGTTGAGCAAAATATACAACACGTTTCATGTTTGCTACCTCCGGAAATGTTTGGCGATAGAAGACAACGTCATTTCCCTTTCAGAGTTAAGGGTAGACGAAGGTAACCGTTGTGTGGAAGAACCCGACGCCATCTTAGAGAGAAAGTCTAAGAAGTTGCGTCACAAAGAGGTCACTTTGGTCAAGGTACAGTGGAAGCATCACCGGGGAGCAAATGTGACGTGGGAAGACGAGGAGGATATGAAGCGAAGATATCCTCACCTTTTTGAGTAGTTGAGATTTCGGGGATGAAATCATTCCCAAGTTGGGGAGGATTGTAACACCCCGAATTTCGTTTGGCCGTTTTGCGAAGATGAATAGAGAAAAAGGGGGTTTCTGCACTATCCTTCAGGGTGCACGGGTCGTGCGCCCTCCTTCAGGAATTTCGCACGGGTCGTGCGCCCTCCCTTCTTTGAAAGCGCACGGGTCGTGCGCTGTGTTGGGACTGATGAGATATTTTGTTAAATATCTCATTTTGGAAGATATATTAACAAAAAATCTCAAATCTCAGTCTCTCTCTTCCTTTTCTCTCTTTTCTGCTTTCGATCTTCGAGTCTCGTTTGGTTGCTAGTTTGTGGTGTTTCTAGCAAGGGGTCGGTGTTTTAAGCTTCACCTCTTCGTCGTGATCGATATCCGGTTCTCTGGGTTTTATTCTAAAAACCTACTGGTGAGTTCCTACTACCATTTTACAAACTTTATACATGTCAAAACTCTTATTTGCGAAATCTGAAGTATTTCTACGGTATGATTTCATGTTCTCTACATTTTGATATAAATGAAGTTTTTGGTGATTTTCGGGGTTCCCGATCAGTTTTGACTAAAATGACTGTTTCCGCCTTATTTAAGTAAAATGATGTTTTACTTGCACATTATGTGGATATGTGAAAAGAATGTTTAAGAACTTATTTTTAATGATTTTCATTCTTACCAGAAGTTGAACTGGAAATGACATTTTGAAATATAAATGTGTTAGCTATTTATCTAGCTTTGATGGTCACATGAAATATTGTGACAAGTCATGACTATACTAGTGGATCCCTAGGTATCGAGTCGGCTTATGGCTGGGAAGGATATGCCCCTTCTGTTGTAGTTAGATACATTTGATCCTCGGGGGAAACTTGGTATGGTTATGTGAGATCGGTTACTAGCCATGGGTCAAATGTAGTCTAACGAACGAGTATGACATGGTTCCTCGGGGGCCCTCCCTCACATCGTAGTACGGACCGAAGCGTTCGTGGCCATGGTTCCATGTATTTAGCTCATAACTCGGATTTGTGGCTTACTTTGTGTTCCACTGTAATCCTTGGTAAATCGGGTAATCCCCGTCATCGGAAGATGTGTTTTGGACCGATTGTCCGTTATTATCAAAGAACTGTATTTAGCACAACTAAACCTTTGAAAAGATTTACTTTGATGCATTTGATTATATCTCTCGAGATTTATGAACTGTATGTTCTCACTAGGCTTTAAGCCTAACACTTTTTCTCAAATGATGTGTATAACAGGTTTCCCTTAGCGGCGGGTTGCTGGGGTTTTAAGAGACGGGTTTGGTCTCGAGGCATTTTGAGATGACTAGTATTGTATCTGGGCATTTGTTAAGTCCCATTCTTTTGGTAAAATTTTGGATTGTCAACGGATGTAATCTTGATGTAGGTGTCTAGATTAGTTTGTTGATAGACCCTATATCTGTACAGGTTTTGTAAAGTCTTAAGGACTGATCCCCTTCATGGGAGGTTTATATCAATACGAACGTCATGTTGCCAGGTGTGTGTTCCAGATTCTAGTTTCTAAACAAGATTAATCAAACACAACAAGATTTACAATCAATTACCTGTTTGATTACTTTGAAATCCAAGATTACAAAATCTCTCTTTACAAAATCTCTCTTTACAAACTCTCTCTCTCTCTCAAACTTTCTCTCTCTAGAATACAACTGAATTCTCTCTAATTCGTATATTCTGAAAAAAATGACAACTTCTTCTGAAAATACAAAGAGAAAAAGTATTTATACTACCACCTAATACAAGAAAACTAAAAAAAAAAACAAATACAACTAAGTTTGACTTATTACAAAATAGACTTTGACTTTTAATGAGATTTGACTTTAGCAGCTTTTACTTTCTCAACTTTGACCTTCAGTATTATTGATCTTGTATTCAACAGATTTATGCTCTAACAATCTCCCCCTTTGGATTCAAGATCACTGTTGAAAAATCTAGCAATTCAGTCTTCACTTTAAGCTCTGTCAATACAATCTCCCCTTTTTCTTTAACTGTATTCTTTCCAAAATTGTCTTCAATCAACGAACAATCTCTTCAAAACTTTCACAGAAAAACTTTCAGTCTTTGGAAAGAAATTATCTTCAGAATCAGCTCGAATTGATTTAGCAGAAAATCTTCAAAGAAAATTTCCTCAAATCTTCAGAAATTCTTTGATCTTCTTTAAATCTTCCCTTTGAACTTTCTGACTTGAACATTTCAGAAAATCAACTCACAAATCTTTATCAGATCTTGATATCATCTCCCACAAACTTCAAAACTTTAATATTTCTTGATACCATCTCCCCCTTTTTGATGATTTGAGCATCTATATCATCAAAACTTTTCTCCAAGAAATGTCATTGACCATTCTGATCTGTAATACTGAGCCTCTGATTCTGTCAATCCTCCAAGATAATCATCTAGATCTTTTCAAATCCAAAGAAATTAAGAACATGTAACTCCTGAATCAACAGATGAATCAGTTAAAATGCCTGTCAGTAACACAAAGTCACTGTGTGTAACGAATACACAATATAAAGGAGCTTTTTGATGTTCACTCCCCCAGGGCTTCCATCCAATCATCGAAATACCACAAAGGCAATTTCTATGAATGTTATGACAAAGAAACAAATTTCTTGTGTGTTCGTGCATGTGTAGAAAGAATTAAGCACGAATAGTTGCTTTATTAAGGCTCAAAATTGTGTAAACCACTGAGACAACAGTAGATAAATACAGACTCAATGTGCATGATTGAAGTGCGAAGGTGGGGCAGACTTCCTTCTTTTTCAATATTCAGATTTTCCAAATGAAAATCAGATAGATTATGTGCTGCGTCCGCTTTAAAATGTGAAACATTTTCTTTTTGAGAAGAAAATGAGTAGCTTGTGGGGTTTAGTCAAGAGTTGGCATGGGCTAGTTGCCTGTTTCAATAACGTTCACGAAGAAATGTGAAACATTAGTAATGTGGCTGCCCGACTCAGAAAGTAGTTGGTGCAAAGTTTGATATTCTTTTACTCTGATCTCACACCCTCTTTCTTTTAATCATTAAGCGCACTACTAACCAAACTCTCTTTTCCATTTTACCTCATCACACAACCCTCACTCATTTCTTTTTGACTCCTCACACTCAATCTCTATGGATTAACTTCTTGGGTAGAAATCACTGGTTAACGTGATTCCATAGAAGTTCAGATAATTCCTAGCACAAAGACCCCATATTTCCTATAAAAGCATAATGTTGCTCAGATGATTTAACTATAACAGTTAAAGCTCATATACAAATGTCAGACAAATGTATGCTCATAAAATATAATCATGAAAATTTGAGCATTTTTAGACATTGAAATATTTTCAAACAAGTATACTGAATGAATGAACATGAATGCAAAAGACTTGTTTGAAAATCTGACATTGTATGAAAATGATCAGAAATGAAATGATATATCAATCAAAGCTTAAGGTCAAGAATAATGGATATTGTCTATATGAACCAAGATATAGACATTCTTGAAATGACGTTCTGAAATGAAATGACGCTCAAAATTCTTTGAAGTACAAGCGGGGTGTCTTACCATCGAAAAAAATTATGTTTCAATATGAGACATGGTAAGAACTATTTGAACAAGAAATCAAACCAGTGTGTGTGAATACTTGAAAGTATATGAAAAGACAATACACAAGTATTAATCTTTGGATAACACACGGTTTGTTTATCAATGAAGCACAAAAAAAAAAAAATGAAAACATTTAAAATCACACTTCCAAATTATAAAATCTGTTTAAAATTCGAGAAGTGGTTTGAACATTTAAGAACATGTTTTCTATATCTGAAAGTTGTCCTTCTTTCAGATACATTTGAGATTAAGATAAGAAATTTACCTTTTCGCTCAATCTTAATACTCATAAAGTCAGCTGTAGTCATTAAGATATGATCGTGTCAGCTTCTCTCATCCTGCATAAGTCTCAAAGTCTAGTAAAAAATTTATTCACAAAATTTATTCGAACAATAAAAAACATAAAAACAGTAAAACGATTAAAGAACGAGTTCTGATCTTAAGCAATCAGAAATCATAGTCTTACTCCTTTTGATAAGCTCCCCCTAAAATCATGCATTACAAAAATTTTGTCAGTTAAGTAAAATGCAGAAATTAGTTATCCTCCCCCTCAAATGAATGTAGATCATCTAAAATCTTCTCTTACTCCCCCTGAGATCATGAGTAAATAATTAAAGTGCAGATATCCTTCAGACATAAAAATAAAGAAAATGATGAAAAATAACAATTCGTAACTTTAGTAGGTAACAACCGATTACGTTTTAAGATTTAACATACCAAGCTTAGAGACAAGAAAATTAAATCTCTTTTCATCTAAGGGTTTGGTAAATAAATCTGCAAGTTGATAATCTGTTTTTACAAAATAAAGTTCAATTGTTCCTTTTTCTACATTATCTTTTATAAAATGATACCTGACATCAATGTGTTTGGTTTTCGTATGCTGGACAGGATTAGCAGATATCGCGATTGCACTCTTCGAGTCACAATAAATTGGAATTTTATCAAACTTGAATCCATAGTCTCGCAGCTGTGTTCGCATCCACAAGACTTGAGAACAGCAACTGGCAGCAGCTACATACTCTGCTTCAGCAGTCGATGTGGAAACACATAATTGTTTCTTTGATGCCCAGCTAACGAGCTTGTCTCCAAGAAATTGAACATGACCTGAAGTACTCTTTCTGTCCAACATGCAACCTGCATGATCTGCATCTGAATAGGCAGCCAGTTGAAACCCAGTATCCTTAGGATACCACAGACCAAGGTCTGCAGTCCCCTTCAGATATCTAAAAATCCGTTTGACAACAGCCAAATGGGATTCTTTAGGAGCAGCCTGATATCTAGAACATAAACATGTTGAAAACATAATATCTGGTCTACTAGATGTAAGATACATTAATGAACCTATCATACCTCTATAAGTCCTAACATCAACACTTTTACCCGACGGATCAGTGCTAATTTTAGTACTTGGTGCCATCGGGGTTCCAATTGGTTTACAATTTTCCATTCTGTACTTCCGAAGAATGTCCAAAATGTACTTAGACTGGTTAATGAAAATTCCCGTAGAAAACTGCTTAACTTGTAATCCGAGAAAGAAATTCATCTCTCCCATCATACTCATTTGAAAACGTGACACCATGAGGTTAGAAAAGTTTTTGCAAAATTTTGGATTTGTAGAACCAAATATTATATCATCAACATAAATCTGAATAAGAATGATATCAGCTTTTTCCTTTTTGATGAATAAAGTAGTATCAACCTTACCTTTAGAAAAACCGGACTTGACTAAGAATTTAGATAAAACGTCATACCATGCTCGAGGGGCTTGTTTTAAACCATAGAGGGCTTTGTCCAAGATGTAGACATGATCTGGCTTATCTGGATTGACAAACCCTTCTGGTTGAGACACGTACACTTCCTCTTTAAGAATACCATTCAGAAAGGCTGTTTTCACATCCATCTGAAAGACTGTGAAATTCTTATGAGCTGCGTAGGCTAGAAACATGCGGATTGCTTCTATACGCGCTACTGGAGCATACGTCTCATCATAATCTATGCCTTCCTCTTGCCGGTTACCTTTGGCAACAAGTCTAGCTTTGTTTCTTATGACGATACCATCCTCATCCTTCTTATTCTTGAATACCCATTTAGTTCCTATCACGGTTTTACCTTCTGGTTTTGGAACTAATCTCCAAACCTTTAGGGCTTCAAACTGATTGATCTCTTCTTGCATAGCAGATACCCAGTCCGAATCAACAAGAACCTCAGATACTCGCGTTGGCTCAATCTTACTGAGGAATGAGTCATGCATACATTGGTTAAGAGTCGCTGACCTAGTTTGAACAGGCTTGTTGAGATCTCCAATTACTTGGTGTAATGGATGCTCTTTGGTCCAACGATGCTCATGAGGGAGTGGAGTAGATACTTATTGAACATGATCATCATCTAGAAATTCACTATCAGAATCTTCAGTTTGAATAACAAGAGGGGGTTTTGCAGTTGAAGACTCAGGTGCAGAAGCATCACTTGGAACAACAGACTGTGGCTGTTGAGTAGACAATGTATGACACCCAACTGAAACAGTTACTTCTGGCTCAGCAGTTTCTTGTATATCTTCAACTGTAGGAGTAATTGTAGGAATGTGAGTTTCTGACTGAACAGGGAATTCTTGTCCAGTTATGACTTCTGAAGTGACTGGATGATTGCAACTTGTGTCTTCAGACCCGTCAGTCACAGCAGATTTAGATACATTAGATCCTAGAAACTCATCATAAAAGAATTCAAATAACAAATCTAAATCAGATAAATGTGAAACTGAAGTATAAGCGTTATCCGAATTTATCGCTGTAGAAACAGGTTTTGGACTGATCTGCCCAGAAGCTAATACTCCAGTAATAACGGGTTCTGAACTGATTTGATCAGAAGCCATATCTTCATTAAACGTGACATTAACGCTCTCAACAATTGATTTTGACTTCTTCAGATAAACACGATATGCTGCAGATGTTGAAGAATAACCGATAAAGATGCCTTCGTCCGCCTTAGCACTGAATTTATTCAGACTCTCTCTGTCACTAAGCACAAAACATTTACACCCAAATATGTGAAAATATTTGATAGTTGGTGTTCTGTTGTTGATCAAATCATATGGAGTCTTCTGAAAACGTCGATGTATCATAGACTAATTTTGAGTATGACATGCAGTCGACACAACTTCTGCCCACAAGAATAGAGTTAAGTCTGATTGGCTAAGCATAGTCCGAGCAGCCTCGACTAGCGTCCGATTTCGCCTTTCGACTACTCCATTTTGTTCAGGCGTACGAGCAGCAGAGTACTGATGTGATATCCCGACCGATTCGAGATATTCTTCAACTATCTTGTTTTTGAACTCTGTGCCGTTGTCCGTTCGAAGAAACTTGACTTGTCGCTGCATTTTCACCTGGGTCGTCTTTAAGAAAGTAATGAGAACTTCCGGCGTCTCATCTTTTGATCGAAGAAATTTGACCCACGTGTATCTTGAGTAATCGTCCACAATGACCAACACGTATTTCTTTCCTCCCAAACTCTGAGTTCTCATTGGACCACACAAATCCATATGTAACAATTCTAATGGAGAACTAGTACTTGGTTCAGGATTCGATTTATGTGCGGCTCTCTTCATCTTACCCTTTTCACATGCTGCGCATAAGTGTTCTCGTTCATATTTCAGCTCAGGAAGTCCTTTGACCAATTTCCCACGAACCAGCTTGTTGATATAACGAAAGTTCAAATAAGATAAACGTCTGTGCCAGAGCCAGCTTTGTTGCGTTGAAGCTTTTTTCATCAAACATACTTGATTGTCAATCTGTACTTTGGAAAGATTGATGGTATAGAGGTTTGTCTTTCGATGTCTACCTAAGAGTTCTGTGCCGTCTTCAGTACGAACCGAGCAACTCTTAGATTTGAAGTTGACCTCTAACCCTTTATCGCAGAATTGACCAATGCTAAACAAGTTGTGCCCCAAGCCTTCGACATAACTCACTTTACTGATCGTTATGTTGTCTTGAATAATGTCACCATATCCTAAGATAGGTGAAAGCTGATCGTTTCCAAATCTGACATTTCCACTGAATTTCTCTGTATAGTTAGACAATAAAGCTTTTTGCCCAGTCATATGCTTGGAACATCCACTATCCAAGTACCACATATGCCGGGTCTGCAAGAGAAATCAGGCAATAACAATTTTAGGTACCCATTTAAAAACGGGCCCTAACGGATTAGCACAAGATTTTGGTATCCACTTGAAAATGGACCCTCTATTCTTTTGAAAACTTTGAAAAACATTTGATCTTGAAGAATTAACATGATAAGATCCATACCAATCAGAAGAATTATGAGAATAAGCAAAATCAGTTCTCCGATAATTAGAATAAAATGTAGTAGGAATAAGAGATAATTGAATCAATTGCTTTATTGAATATTTCTTGTAAGAAGTTACAAGGTTTTGTTTATTTGAAGCAAATTGATCAATTACATCATTATCACTACTAACTTGACTAGTAAAAGAATTATCAGAAACTGATCCGGCTATTTCATCCTCCTTCCGTTTTGGTCTCCATTCGGATTGAGCTTTCAACTTTTTCTTCCTTAAATCTGAAACATAAGATATAGATTTATTAGGAAAAGCAGATTTCCGAGACTGAGTATACTTTCGTGTACCAGTGTATTTCTGTTTTTGTAATCGCTGTTTCTTATGTTTCTTACCTTGAGCATAGTAATCAGCAGTTACAGAAACTGATTCACCAACGTGAGTTGATGATTCAACAATATGAACATCACTTGGTAACACTCTTTTATTTTTAAGACAAGTAGAATGATCAGGAAGTGTAGAATTGACATCAAACATATCAAATTCTTCCATGCACCCATCATCAGAATTTAAAAAATCATTTGCAGACTCAAATAAGTCAACAGAATTATCAGATGAAGATTGAGATACCTTAGAAACTGTAAAACACTTTGTAGATTTACTTTGAAAAACAGTGTTCTTTATAACTGTAGAAAATACATTTTGTTGTATATCAACCAAAAGTTTTTCATCAGATAAAACATTTTCAAGCTCGACTATTTTGCTTTCAAGAATAGATGTAGGAACATAAACCTTTGCAATCGCAGGTTTTGCCTTCATCTCAGAAGCGGAATAACTAACAAAATAGTCAGTTGAAAGAACTTTTGGTGTTTTTGAAAGATAACTATCATTTAACTTTTCATAGTTAAACGGTAGTTGCATTTTCTTTTTATTCTTTCTATTTTCAGTTTCTTGGTCCTCAACTTCTTCTGACAATTTGGTAACAAATTTGGGTTTTAAATGAGTATGTTTATCAGCACAAGCAAGAAAATCATAGTTATAAAGTGCCGGTTGTTTTCTGATGGCTTTCTTAAGATAATGGGGGTTTTCATAACCAAGTCCCCATTTCTCTTTAACATCAACCTCTTCATTTGGTGCATTGAGAAAAATGGTTTGATCTGTTTGACCTCTCGCATAAAGTTTTGCTTCCAGACCATTTACCTTCTTATTCAAATTCTTGTTTTCAACCTGCAGTTTATAAACAGTTAGTGCAGACTCTGTCTTTTCAAACTCATATTTAGACACTTTACCTTCAAACTCAGAAATCCTCTTTTCAAAACAATCTACTTGAGATTTAGAATCAAAATCAGACTTGTGTAAAGAATCAATCAGATCTTTGTTTGAAATAACAGACGTATTAAGCTCAAAGATCTTCTTGTTCTTTTTAGCAACTTTTTCTTTTTCCTTTTATAGATTATTTTGTAAATTTTGTAGCTCAACCACCATGGTTTCCATTTTGGTAATAAAATCTTTTTCAGATAAGTTTAATACCTCATTAACTGCTTCATCATCTGACTCGTCATCATTTACTTCTTTGCCCATGAGACAGATATGAGCTGTTTCTTCTTTCACTTCTTCTTCTCCTTCTAAGTAGTCCAACCAAAACTCATCTTCAGCCATTAGAGCGACACCCGCTTCTTACTGTCTTGCCAAAAGCAACTTGTTCTGATAGTACTGAGAGTTGCGAACTTTTGGCTTTCAACAATATTTTGCAAAATGACCCATCTTGCCACAATTGTAGCATTTGATGGAATCTGTTGCTGGCTTCTCAACAACTGTGTAGTCATTTACGAACTTCTTCTTCTCATCCGGTTTCTTCTCCACATATCTATCCTCTTCATACCTCTTTCCTTCCACTTTCTGTCGATGTTCGTGATTCTTTGAACTAGATGAAGAATACCTTTGAGAATTTGATCCCGACTTCTTGTAAAATTTCTTCTGGAATGCACGGGTCGGCAATATCATGGCTTGTTTCAGACTTTCGCCATCATCACTATCTGTAACTGAATCTGACTCAGAACTGGTAAGAACTATCTTCTTTTTCTTCTCTTTCTTTTCTTTCTTTTCTTTCTTCTTCTCTCCAGCTACTAAGGCAATAGGATCAGGAACTTGTGCTGCCTTCTTCTTCTCAGCTCTTTTCTCTTCAACCTCTTCCTCATTCTGCCTCAAGGTCTCAAATACCTCATGTAGTGGTATTTCATTCAAATCCTTCATCTGTTTCATCCTTCTTGTATGCTTTTTCCATTCCGGACGTAGGATACTCAAAAATTTGACATTGTTTTCCAACTGCTTCTTTTTGACTTTATTCTTTGTCAGCTCATTTAGAAGCAATACAAACCTCTCATATGTATCTTCCAGACTCTCATTCTCCTTAGCTTTGAATTCCTCATAACTATTGATGCAGTTTGCCACTTTCATTTGATTTCCAACCTTGGATCCCATCATCATCTTTTGCAACTGATCCCACATCTTCTTAGCATTGGCTTTATAGCTATCAATCTTGATGTAGATCTCGTTTGGAATGCTTTGAAGAAGTAATGATCTCGCTTGTTTATCTGCTTTGTATCGGCTTTTCTGATCTTCAGAATATTGAGAAATATCCACTATCACTGTTTTCATCTTCTGCTCTCTTTCCTCAGTTCCATCTTCACTATCAGAAGAATCAACATCAGGTACTTGAACTGTTATTGGAGCCATTGGACCTTCAGTGATAGACAGAAGAATATTCTCTCCATTTGAATGCCGATCTATGAAATCCAAGAATCTGTCCTTCCATTGTTCATACTCGCCTTTGAATAGAACTGGAGGCTTAACATCAATACCAATCGAAAGTGCATCTTTGGAAGTCATCTTGTATAACCTGTTTGAGAAATATTAGCAATAAGAAACTAGAACTGATCGTTAGTCCAAAAAGAAACAACCAAGAAAATACAGAAAAACTTGAAATATAAAATCAGAAATTTTGATCACAACCAGAAATATGTCCCCCTCGCCCTTGCGGGGTCGAGGGGCAGCGCCCCTAGAGAAAATTTTTTCACTATTAAAGGGCATATTATAGTTTTGAAAAATTTGTCTAAGTCCTCCACACTTTGCGCTTCAAGTTTTGAAAAATAAGTGGGAAACACAAATCTTGACTTTGCGTGTCATACGGGGAACGCAAACCTATACTTTGCGGTTCATGTGGGAAACGCAAGCCACCACTTTGCGGTTCAAGAAGGAAACGCAAACTACCACTTCGCGGTTCAAGAAGGAAACGCAAACCACCACTTTGCGATTCAAGAAGGAAACGCAAACCACCACTTTGCGGTTCAAGAAATCCTTTGCTTTTGTCAATTTTACGTTTCAAATTACAAACGCAAAACACACTTTGCGTGTCAAGTTACACCCCGCAAGATAAACTTTGCGTGTCTCGTTTACAAATGCAAACCACGATTTTGTCTTCTGAACTCAAATCCTTCTACTTTGCGTTTGTCATTAAGCCCACAAAACTTAGCTTCTCGATTCTTGAAGAAACGCAAATCTCACTTTGCGTGTCTTGTTGAATACACCCGCAGACTTTGAATGACCCGCAAACCTCTGAAGAACTTGTACATATCTTGATGAATGACCTGCAAACCTCTATGAATCAAACGCAAACCTGAAGAACACCCGCAAACCTCTAAAATCGAACTAAATCGCACCAACAACTCATTTAAGCCTATAAACCTAACTCAAAACTTCAACAATTTGATCTTCTATACAACTCGAACACAATACTATCACTAATTTTCGATCAAATACACAAGAATTACAAAATTGAATCAAGAACAGTGTCAAGAACTCATGAAAACAAAAACCACACAAAATTCAAAAATTCGAATGAATTACAGTGCAATTCTTGATAACACCTATACAGACTCGATCGATTACACTTTCCTAACAAAACCTAATCAATTACAACTCCAAAAACTCACTAAAACTCAAAAATCAAATCTGGACTTGAAGAACACAGATACGAACATTCTGACTTTTCTTGAAATTTCGATTTGGATCTGCTCTGATACCAATTGTGTGTTCCAGATTCTAGTTTCTAAACAAGATTAATCAAACACAACAAGATTTACAATCAATTACCTGTTTGATTACTTTGAAATCCAAGATTACAAAATCTCTCTTTACAAACTCTCTCTCTCTCTCAAACTTTCTCTCTCTAGAATACAACTGAATTCTCTCTAATTCGTATATTCTGAAAAAAATGACAACTTCTTCTGAAAATACAAAGAGAAAAAGTATTTATACTACCACCTAATACAAGAAAACTAAAAACAAAAACAAATACAACTAAGTTTGACTTATTACAAAATAGACTTTGACTTTTAATGAGATTTGACTTTAGCAGCTTTTACTTTCTCAACTTTGACCTTCAGTATTATTGATCTTGTATTCAACAGATTTATGCTCTAACACCAGGTTTTCCAGGTTTTAATTTACTCTGATTTTTAGGGCGTTACAATTGGATATCCAATTATGGTCTGTCGGTTCTAATTGGATCAGTCGGTTCCTATTAGATCGGTTGAATTTCTGCACACCCCTAAATCGAAAGTTGTAATCATGTTTGAATTTTGAATTCATATGAAACCCCTTGAATTTTGAATTCAAATGACACATATGTTGTCAGGTTTCTGCTTCACTCTTATACTTTTGCATCTCAACGTCAATCCTCTCATGCATCTTCCGATTTTCTCTAGGTTGAAGACTTTGAGGTAAGTTTTATTTCCAATTTTCTCTCCCATTCGGTTTAAGTTTTGGTTTTCGGTTTCAATCTGATGAGATCTTTTTTGAATTTGAATTCAGTTGTAGGATTTTTCTGCATTGCGTTTGAATGGATGAGAACTTTTATTTTCTTTGAATTCAGTTTTAGGTTTTTGAATTCGGTATTTTGATTTGAATTCCATTGTTTGCTGCAGCATATACGTTTGTAAGCATATGTTCTTGGCTCTAGCTAAAGCTTACTCGGTTCAGTTTTGTGCTTCCTGGAAGAAAATCGTGTGTTAATTAATTTATTGTGCAAATTCAAATTGATTTTGAAATTTTGATCTGAATCAAGTAACTTTGATGAATTGCAGGGAACATTTTTGGTTATGGAGTCATATTTCCAGTATTTTCAATCCACTAATGGCCCAATTATGCAACTACTTATTGAATCTTTAGGTACATTGACCTCTCTATTGGTATTGACATATTGGTGTTTTGATTTTGAGTATGGGAATTTTTTCAAGAAGAATATCTTAAGCGGATTTTATTTTGCTTCCAGGCATCAAATAACAGATGTCTTAGGCTCTCTCATGTCACGTTATCTGAAGCTGCAGAGCATCATCTGTCATTTGAACCCATATCTTGTTTTCTGTTGGACAGGATTATATCGCTTTTGGGGCTTGCTGGTTCAAGAAACCTGCATTGCTCTTAGCTCTTGCATGGAAAATTACTTTTTTTTAATAGCATCTTTCTGCACAGAGAGAAATTTGTATATGTTAATTGGCCATTGATTATAATGGGTTGTCTATTTTCAATTTTTATTTTATGATATGGAATGATATTTGTTGGTGGTTACTAGAACTGGATATGGGATGGTGATTTGATATTTGCATGATCAATTTTGAAGTTTGTAGTTTAAATCAAAAGTAGTGACTGAAAAGTTGGTTTGTTCTCATTCAACTTTCTTTTGATTCCAAGGCTTTCATTACCATATACTTTTTTTTAATCTTGTGTGTTTGTTGAAATTTGAGCATGCATAATTATAAGTTATTGGTGGAACTTGAGATACATAACGTTTGGTAATTGCTTAGATTTTTATTTTTATTTTTATTCTGATAAATTCCTTACTAAATGTTTGACCCCATGTTCTCTTGCCAATTATGTGTTATATATCATAAAGCTTCAATCATAAAGCTTCAATCTTGGTTATTTGGTTTTGAACTACAACAACTGCAGTGGTCTTTTGATCATTTCTTTCAATTCCGGGATCAATTCAACAATTGGAGAATTTGATGTGTTTGGCCTTCGTCTATGAAGATTCTGATTTGAGCTTTAAGAAATCGATGGAGGTTGGTACGATTGATGAATTTCTGTCCTCATGATTTCATGATGGGATTTGCAATGGCTAGAGGCCAATTTTCTATTGGTTTATCAAAAGGAGTTCTAACAACTCAATATTTGTTCCAATTTGCTGTTGTTTTATCAAAAAGAGTTCTAAAGTCTCAATAATGGTACAATTTGCTGCTATATGCATGTTTCTTTTCAGTCAATTAGTGTTGTATAGTTTGGTGGTTCCTACAACCATTTACATATTTTTAAATATTTATAAAAAAATTAAAAGTGAGGGCTTCTTGTGACGGACTGCAATCGAAGAGTGAGTGATTCAATCAAAAAGTTAAACAAACGTGAAACAAAGGGAAACAATCCTAAGAAAACAAGCAAGAAGAGGTTATCAAGAAGAAGCGAACAAGACTTTTTGTGTTTCACTACTGCCTCTATTTGCTGGTTTGCAGGAGGGATCATGATCGATAACTATGCTATTATTACCCACTTCATACAAATCAATGTCTTGGGTCTTATTGCATTGGATTGATCTTACTGTACTTGAACTCTAATACAAATTTTGATTTATCGTATTATTGTAATGTCTTAAAATCTTCTTTAACAAAACCACTAAAGCTTCAAAATCGTTTACATTCACGTCTCCCGCGCATTGCGCGGGTTCACAACTAGTTATAATAAAATACATTCAAAATATATAACAAAGCGTCATATGTTAGGATCATCCAAGTTATGCTATCATTAACAAGTGACTTAATCATTTAATAACTTTGGAATTTATGAGATTTGTGTAATCCATCCTAATTTCTAAGCCACTAATTTAAAATAATTAACATTATTAATTAACTAAGATAATTATCTTCATTTATCAAATAAAAAGTAATGCATTTTTTAGGAAATTCACCATATGTATATCTATATCTGTCTCATATCCTCTTCCGTAACATGGACACACAATTAAATATGCACATAAAGTGAACATATGTAATAACCGGGATCTTAATTGTAAAGGAATTGGATGTTTAGTGGAATTTTTATGAAATGTTAAGTCCAAAATCTAAGTGGTAAATAGTGTAAATGGGGTCAAAACCCTAAAACCCTTATCTCTTAATCATTTCATCTGTGGAGGCTAAGGGTGTGTGTCCCACAATGTGTATAGATCAAGATTATAACAATCAATTTCCAATTCAAACACGTTTATTAATCACAAGATTCAAATCTCAATACACTTTCTCTCTCTAACCTCAATTCTATCACAACACTATCTCATCTCTCTGAGTACTTCTCACAACAAAGAAACACAAACCTATTTAAACAAAAGAAAGAAACACGCATGGTGCTAAACATGCACACCATTAAAACGCGCACAACACTAAGAAAAACAAAATTACATTTTGACTTTGACTTTTATTACAAGAGACTTTGACTTTGATGCTGAGAGTTGACTTTAGCTTTGACTTTCAGTCTTCAGTCTTCTATGATCTTGTATCCAACATATTTATGCTCTAACAATCTCCCCCTTTGGATTCAAGATCATCTTTGAAAGATTTTGCAATTGAATCTTCTCTTTTAGCTCAAAAAGTACAAACTCCTCCTTTGCAACAAATTTTCTTCTTTAGGCACAAGCATTGCAATCTCCTCTTTCTTTGACTGTATTCTTCCTAAGTCTGTCTTTGAACAAAATTAACAAACTCCCCCAAATATGGTAGAAATGATCTTCAACAATCTCCTCAGAACTATCACAAAACTCTTTCAGATTTCGGAAAAAAATTATCTTCAGAATTAGCTCGGATTGCATTAGCAAAGTAACCATCGAATAAATTTTCTGTAAAATCTCAGCACATCTTCAGAAATCTTCAACTTTGCATCCTTCTTTCACAAATAATCTTTGATCTCAAACAATTCTTTAACTTTGAAATTTCTGACTCAGACATTTCTTAAAATCATCTCCCCCTTTTTGATGAATAGAGCATCGATATCATCAAAAACTTCCTCCAAGAAATGTCTGTAACAATTCTAACCACTGATCATTTGAACTGAGCCTCTGATTCACCATCGATCCAAAACAAGGTATTCATCTAGATCTTTTCAAATCCAGACAAATTAGGAATGTAACACTTGAATCAACAAATGAATCAGTTAAAATGCCTGTCAGTAACACTAAGTCACTGTGTGTAACGAATGCACATTGGAAAGGAGCTTTTGTTATGTTCACTCCTCCAGGGCTTCCATTCAATCATCGAAACACCAAAAAGGAAACTTCTATAAACGTTATGACAAGAAAACAAATTCCTTGTGTGTTCGTGCAAGTGAGAGAAAGAATTAAGCACTTGATAATTGCTTTTAAAGGCACAAAATTGTGTAAACCACTGAGACAACAGTAGATAAACACAGACTAAATGTGCATGATTGAAGTGCGAAGGTGGGGCAGACTACCTTCTTTTTCAATATCCAGATTTTCCAAATGAAAATCAGATAGATTATGTGTTGCGTCCCCAGAAAAATATGAAACATTTTCTTGTTGAGAAGAAAATGAGTGGCTGGTGGGGTTATAAGCAAGAGTTGGCATGGGCTATTTGCCTATTTCAATAATGTTCACAAAGAAATGTGAAACATTAGTAATGTGGCTGCCCGACTCAGAAAGTAGTTGGTGCAGAGTTTGATATTCTTTTACTCTGATCACACACCCTCTTTCTTTTTATTATTAAGCTCACATCTAACCTAATTCTCCTTTACATTTTACCTCAACGCACAACCCACACTCATTTCTTTTTGACTCCTCACACTCAATCACTATGTATTAACTTCTTGGGTAGGAGACACTGGTTAACCTGAATCCATAGAAGTTTCATTTAAGTCCTAGCACAAAGAACCCATATTTTCCTATTAAAGCATAATGTTGCTCAATATGGTTTAACTTGAACAGTTAAAGCTCAAATACAAGTCAGATGTTTATATGCTCAGAATATAATCATGAAGATATGAGCATTTGAAACATTGAAGATATTTCAAACAAGTAATTTGAATGAATAAATATGAATGCAAGAGACTTGTTTGAAAATCTGACATTGTATTAAAATGATCAGAAAGGATATGATATATCATTTAAAGCTTATGGTCACGAATAAATGGATATTGTCTATATGAACCAAAAATATAGACATTCTTGAAATGACGTTCAGAAATGAAATCACGCTCAAATTCTGAATATCAAGCGGAGTGTCTTACCATCGAAAAATTGGTTACAATTTAGAGATATGGTAAAAACATATTGAACAAAAAGTCAAACCAGTGTGTGTGAATACTTGAAAGTATATAGAAAAGACAATACACAAGTAATTATCTTTGGAAACACACGGTTTGTAATCGTTTAAGCACAAGTAAAAATGAAAACATTTAAAATCTCACTTCCAAACCATGAAATCTGTTTAAGAATCAGGAAGTGGTTTGAACATTTAAGAATATGTTTTCTATGATTGAAAGTCGTCATTCTTTCAACCATATCTGAGATTAAGATAAGAAATTTAACTTTTGTTGTTCATTCTTAAATCTCATGAAGTCAAGCTGAAAATGATAAAGATATGATCTTGATAGCTTCTCTCAATCTGCAAAAGTCTTAAAGTCTGTCAAAGCAACTTTATTCACAAATTTATTGAAAAGTAAATGACATAAAGCTGTAAAACATTTAGTGAACGAGTTCTGATATGAAGTAATCAGAAATCATGTCCTTACTCCTTTTGTTGTACTGATATATTCCCCCTAAAAATATGCATCACAAAAATTTGTCAGTTAAGTAAATGCAAAAATTCTATAAACTCCCCCTCAAAATAATGTTGATCATTTTAATATCTTGTCTCACTCCCCCTGAGATCATGAACAAAATGTTAAAGTGCAGATATCCTTTCAGAGTTAATGATAAAGAGATGATGAAAAATTACAATAAAAGAAACTTTAATAGGTAATTACTGAATAGGTCTTGAGATTTAGCATACCAAGCTTAGATACAAGAAAATTGAATCTCTTTTCATCTAAAGGTTTGGTAAACAAATTTGCAAGTTGATAATCAGTTTTTACAAAGTAAAGTTCTAATGTACCTTTTTCTACATTATCTTTGATAAAATGATACCTGACATCAATGTGCTTTGTTTTAGTGTGCTGCACAGGATTAGCTGATATGGCGATAGCGCTCTTCGAGTCATAATAGATCGGTATTTTTTCAAACTTGAATCCATAGTCTCGAAGTTGTGTCCTCATCCACAAGACCTGAGAGCAGCAACTGGCAGCAGCTACATACTCTGCTTCAGCAGTCGATGTGGAAAGACAAAGTTGTTTCTTTGATGCCCAGCTAACGAGCTTGTCTCCAAGGAATTGAATATGACCTGACGTGCTCTTTCTGTCTAACATACACCCAGCATGATCTGCGTCTGAATAAGAAGTCAGTTCAAAGCCTGTATCCTTAGGATACCACAGACCAAGATCTGCAGTCCCCTTCAGATATCTAAAAATCCTTTTTACACCAGCCAAATGAGATTATTTAGAATCAGTCTGATATCTTGCACACAAACATGTTGAAAACATTATATCTGGTCTACTTGAAGTAAGATACATTAAAGAACCTATCATTCCTCTATAAGTCCTAACATCAACAACTTTTCCCGAAGGATCAGTGCCAATCTTAGTACCTGGTGCCATTGGGGTTCCATTTTGAACTTCCGAAGAGTATCAAAAATGTACTTTGCTTGGTTTATAAAAATCCTAGTTGAAAATTGTTTTACTTGTAATCCGAGAAAGAAATTAATCTCTCCCATCATACTCATTTGAAATCTTGACACCATGAGGTTTGAAAAGTTCTTATAGTATTTAGGATTTGTAGAGCCAAATATAATATCATCCACATATATCTAAATAAGAATGATATCGGCTTTTTCCTTTTTAATGAACAAAGTGGTATCGACTTTACCTTTTGAAAAACCTGACTTGACCAAGAATTGATATAAAACATCATACCAGGCGCGAGGTGCTTGTTTCCGACCATACAGAGCTTTATCCAAGATGGAGACATGATTTGGCTTATCTGGATTTACAAACCCTTCTGGCTGAGATACGTAGACTTCCTCTTTAAGAATGCCATTCATAAAGGCAGCCTTCATGTCCATTTGATAGACAGTGAAGTTCTTGTGGTCTGCGTAGGCTAGAAACATGCGGATTGCCTCTATACGCGCCACTGGAGCATAAGTCTCATCATAATCTATGCCTTCCTCTTGCCGGTAACCTTTGGCAACAAGTCTTGCTTTGTTTCGAATGACAATACCATCTTCATCTTTTTTATTTTTGAATACCCATTTAGTGCCGATAATGGTCTTTCCTTCTGGTTTTGGCACTAGTCCCAAAACCTTTAGGGCTTCGAACTGGTTTAACTCTTCTTGCATAACAGACACCCAATCTGAATCAGCTAGAGCCTCTGATACGCGAGTGGGATCTATCTTGTTGAGGAATGAGTCATGCAGACATTGATTTAAAGTTGCTGACCTAGTTTGCACCGATTTGTTTAGATCTCCAATTATTTGGTGAAGAGGGTGCTCTTTGGTCCAGCGATGTTCATGAGGGAGTGAATTAGATGAAGATTGATCATGGTTGTCATCTAAGAATCCACTATCATCTTCTTCTGTTTGAACAATATGAGGGAGGAGTTCAGTTGAAATAATAGGTGTAGAAGTTTCAGTAGGTGCAGCTTGTTCAGTCTGTTGATCAGTCCTTATAGTACACCCTACTGATTCAACAACTTCTGGCTCTTTGTTAGTGGTTACAACTTCAACTATCGGAATAGGCATATGAACTGGAATTTCTTGCTGAATCGGGGAATTTGATTCAGTAGAAACATCTGATGTGGTTGGATGATTAGTCATTGAATCTTCTATCCTGTCAACCACAACAGGTTTAGTCACATTAGATCCAAGAAATTCATCATAAAACAGTTCAAATAAAAGATCTAAATCAGATAAATGAGTAGTAGACGATGATTCAACATCTGATTTATTCACTGTAGATACAGGTTCTGGATTGATCTGTCCAGAAACTAGCACTCCGGTTATCACGGGTTCTGAACTGACTTGTTTAGAAGACATCTCCTCATCGAATGTGATGTTTACACTCTCGATAACAGTCTTTGACTTCTTTAAATACACTCTTTATGCAACAGATGTAGAAGAATATCCAATGAAGATGCCCTCGTCTGCCTTAGCACTAAACTTGTTCAGACTCTCTCTATCATTTAGCACAAAACACTTACACCCAAATATATGAAAATATTTGATAGTCGGTGTTTGGTTGTTGATCAAAGCATACGGAGTATTTTGAAATCTGCGATGTATCATGGAACGATTTTGAGTGTAACATGCAGTCGAAATAGCTTCTGCCCACAGAAATAGAGGTAAGTTTGATTGGCTAAGCATAGTGCGAGCGGCCTCGACTAGCATTCGATTTCGCCTTTCAACTACTTCATTCTGTTCTGGCGTACGAGCAAAAGAGTATTGATGTGATATACCGATCGATTCGAGATACTCTTCAACAGTTCTGTTTTTGAACTCTGTGCCGTTATCAGTTATGAGAAGCTTGACTGGTTTCTTCAGATTCACCTGGGTCGTCTTCAGAAATGTGATGAGTACTTCGGGCGTCTCATCTTTTGATCGTAGAAATTTGACCCACGTGTATCACTAATAGTCGTCCACGATAACTAGAACATATTTCTTTCCGCCTAATCTTTACGTTCGTATAGGACCACAGAGATCCATATGCAACAACTCTAATGGAAAACTGGTATTAGGTTCAGGCTTCGGTTTATGTGGAGCTCTCTTCATCTTCCCTTTTTCACACGCTGAACACAAGTGTTCTTTCACGTACTTGAGCTCAGGAAGTCCATTCACTAACTTCCCACTGACCAGTTTGTTTATGTAGAGAAAATTCAGATGAGAGAGCCGTCGATGCCATAGCCAGCTTTGTTGCATCGAGGCTTTTGAAAGTAGACACACCTGATTGTCAGTCTAGACCTTTGACAAATTGATTGTGTAGAGGTTTGACTTGCGAGTACCATGTAAGAGTTCTCTGCCATCTTCAGTACGGACCGAGCAACTCTTTGCTTTGAAATTTACCTCTAATCCTTTGTCGCAGAACTGGCCAATACTGAATAGATTATGTCCTAATCCTTCAACATAGCTCACCTTCGTAATCGTTATGTCGTCATGAATAACATCACCAAATCCTAAGATCGGTGAGAACTGGTCGTTTCCAAACCTTACATTCCCGCAAAACTTCTCTGTATAATTAGTCAATAAATCCTTTTGCCCGGTCATATGCTTGGAACAACCGCTATCCAAATACCACATATGACGGGTCTGCAAGAGAAATCAGGGAACAATAATTTTAGGTACCCATTTAAAAACGGGTCCTAAAGGATTAGCGCAAGATTTTGGTATCCATTTGAATATGGATCCTCTTTTCTTTTGATAACTCTTAAAAACATTTGATTTAGAGGAATACAAATGATATGATCCAAACCAATCATTAGAATAATGATGATAAGCAAAATCATTCCACCGATAAGTATAAGATTTAGTAGTAGAAGGAGATAATTGGAACAATTGCTTTATGGAATATCTCTTGTAAGAAGTTACAAGGTTTTTATTAGTAGAAGCAATAGAACCAACTACATCAGACACACTACTATTTGATCTATTACAAGTACTATCAGGAATTAATTCTTCCTTGTCATCATTCTTCCTTTTAGGTCGCCATTCAGTTCGCTCTTCCAACCTTTTCTTTCTTAAATATGAAACAAAAAATTTAGATTTATTAGGAAAATCAGATTTCTGAGATTGACTTTTCTTGTGTTTACCAGTGTTGTTCCGTGTCTGTGAGCGTTATTTCTTATGTTTCTTACCCTTAGCATAGTAATCAGCATTCACAGAAACTGATTCACCAACCTTAGTTGATGATTCACCTTTTTCATGAACGCTAGGTAAAGCTTCTCCATTTATAATAAAAGTAGAATGATCTGGAAGAAGAGCATTGAAGTCAAACATATCAATTTCCTTTACACACCCATCATCAGAATTAAAAAAATCATTTGCAGACTCAAATAAATCATCAAAATCAGGTTCAGAAGTTTGAGGTGCTTTAGAAGATGGAGAATACACTTTAGATTCAAAATGAAAATCTATGTTCTTTAAAACAATAGAAAATACATCTTGTGTTAATTCACTCAAAATTCTTTCATCAGATAAAGTGCTTTCTAGCTCAATTATTTTGCTTTCTAATACAAGTGGAGGAACATAAATTTTAGATTGAACAGGTTTTGCCTCCATCTCAGTAGAAGAATAACTAGCAAAATAATCATTAGAAAGAAATTTTTGTGATTCAGAAAGATAACTATCATTCCGTCTTTCATAACAAAATGGTAGTTGCATTTTCTTTAAATTCATTCTTTTCTCATCTTCTTTTGCCTCAACTTCCTTTGATGATTTGGTGACAAATTTGGGTTTCAAATGAGGATATTTAGCAGCAGCATACATAAAATTGACATTATATAAAGCTGGCTGTTTTCTGATGGCTTTTTCTAAATAATGAGGATTATCATAACCTAGTCCTCATTTTTCTTTAAAATCAACTTCTTTATTAGGTGTATTCAAGAAAATAGTTTGATCTGTTTGGCCTCGAACATATAATTTTGCTTCCAAACTATTTACCTTTTGCTCTAAAGTCTTGTTCTCAACCTGCAATTTGAATGCTTTTAGAACACATTCTTGCTTTTCTGAATCAGACTTAGACAATTTAGTTTCAAAATCAGAAATCTTATTTTGAAAACGATCTTTTTCATGTTAGCAGATTTGCGTAGAGAATCAATTAAATCTTTGTTCCCAATAACTGACTTATTAAGCTCAAAGATCTTTTGATTTCTCCTAGCAACTTTGTCTTTTTCCTTTTTCAGGTTAGATTGAAGGTCTTGAAGTTCGACCATCATGGCGTCCATTTTGGTCATAAAATCATTTTCAGTTAAGTGCATTACCTCATCAGATGTCTCATCTACAGAATCATCATGCTTATCTTCTTTACCCATTAAGCATAAATGAGCAGTCTCTTCATTCTCTTCCTCGACATCCGAATGATCTAACCAATATTAATCTTCAACCATTAATGCCTTCCCAGCTTCCTGTTTCTTGGCCAAGAGAATTTTGTTCTTGTAGTATTCCGAGTTCCGAAACTTCGGCTTCCGACAATCTTTTGCATAATGTCCTACCTTGCCACTGTTGTAGCATTGGATCAGATCATTAGATTTCTTCTCAGAACTGGTATAATCATTCACATACTTATTCGTTTCTTCTGGATTTTTCTCAACAACTCTTGTCTCTTCAAACCTTCTACCCTCAACTCTTTCTTTATGCTCATGATTCTTTGATCCCGTAGAAGAATACCTCTGTGAGTTTGACCCTGGTTTCTTGTAGAACTTTTTATGGAAAGCTTGGGTCAGTAAAAGCATTACCTGCTTGAGGTTATTCCCATCATCACCATCAGATTCAGAATCAGACTCAGAGCTAGATATAACTATCTTCTTCTTTTTCTTCTTCTCTTTCTTTTCTTTCTCCTTCTCTCCAGCTACCAGTGCTATGTGATCAGGAACTTTCTCAGAGTTCTTCTTTTCAGCTCTTTTCTTTCCACTTCTTCCTCATTCTGTCTCAACGTCTCGTGGACCTCATGTAGTGGAATCTCACTCAAATCTTTCATCTGTTTCATCGTGCAGGTATGTTTCTTCCATTCAGGTTGCAGGATGCTGAGAAACTTCACATTGTTTTCAATTTGCTTCTTTGTGACCTTATTCTTTGAAAGTTCATTAAGAAGCAGTACAAATCTTTCATAAGTTTCCTCCAGACTTTCATTCTCTTTCGCTTTAAACTCTTCATAGCTATTTATGCAGTTAGCCACCTTTATTTGATTTCCAACTTTGGAACCCAACATCATCTTTCTTAGCTGATCCCACATTGATTTGGCAGTTGCATTGTAGTTGTCTATTTTCACATAGATCTCATTTTTCATGCTTTGTAATAGTAAAGATCTGGCTTGTTTATCAGCATTGAACCGATTCTTCTGTTCATCAGTGAATTGAGAAAAATCTTTCTCAACTTTCTTTGTTTTCTGAACTCCATCTGAGTCATAACCTTCAGCAGGAATCTCCTCAGTAGGTCTTTTCATTGGACCATCTATGATTGATGATAGAATATTCTCTCCATTTGTTTGTCGATCAACAAAATCAAGAAAACGATCCTTCTATTGTTCATACTCCCCTTTAAACAAAACAGGGGGCTTGACATCAGTGCTAATTGAGAGAGCGTCTCTGGAAGTTATCTTTGATCTACACTGTTTACTGATCGTCAAAATTCAGAAAGTAAAGATGGATCTACAAAAATCAAACTTAGTTAAATTTCAGAAAAATTCAGAAAAATTGACTATGTATGAAACTCGCATACCAAATAAACCAAAAAGAAAACACGCAAATGCCTTTGTGTGAGTTTGAAAAACGCGCACAAGGAAGGCTGCGTGAAGTCACTTCTTGCACACAATGTTGTGAGAGTTTGTGCTTCGCGCATAACACTACTTGCGAGAACCAAAGTTCGCGCACACAAGCTTATGCGAGTTTCTACTTCTCGCACACCACAATGTGCGAGTTCTAGAGCTTCGCGCAAGAACTTGTGAGAACTGGACTTAGAAAATATTTCAAAATGAATTTCTCGCTAAACACAAAGGCGCAAGAACAAGGAATTACGAGTTTTGGACTTGGAATATTTTTGAAGAAAAAAACTTCTCGCTAAACCAGAACGCGCACGATACACACTGCTCTCAAACTCCACTTCCCGCACACCGAATGACTTAAACAGTAACAACTCGCACCTAGGGTTGTGTGAGTTTCAACTTCTCACACGTCTCTGTTTGCGAGTTCTTCCCTTCAAAACCAAAAATAGTCTTCTGCGAGTTCAATGAGGCTTGCGAGTTCTTTCCTTAGCGAGTTCTTCCTTAGCGAGTTCTTCGGATCTAGCGAGTTCTTGACTTGCAGTTTTAAAAACTCGATCTTTGCTCTGAAATCGACCTAATCCTTCACCAATTTGTTCGAAAATTTGCAAGGATGATTATGGACAAATTTCGAACATAATCCTATCAATATATTACAATCAAAAACACAAATTGATACATTTTGATTCTTCTACAGTATGAACTGTTACTTCGAACAAAAATCCAAGAAAATTCAAAATTCAATCTAATTCTTTGTGAATTAGACTAAATGATCCAAAATAAACTTGTTCTCTGCATCTAATCGATCCTATTACAAGCAAATTTATACTCACAACAACAATAAATCGACAAAATCAAATGTCACAGTCCATTTTTGTGAGTTCGCCAAAATGCGATCTGACAATCTTCAATTTTGATCCAATCTTTCTGAATTAGTCTGCTCTGATACCAATTGTGTGTCCCACAATGTGTATAGATCAAGATTATAACAATCAATTTCCAACTCAAACACGTTTATTAATGACAAGATTCAAATCTCAATATACTTTCTCCCTCTAACCTCAGTTCTCTCACAACACTATCTCATCTCTCTGAGTACTTCTCACAACAAAGAAACACAAACCTATTTAAACAAAAGCAAGAAACACGCATGGTGCTAAACACGTACACCATTAAAACGCGCACAACACTAAGAAAAACAAAATTACAATTTTGACTTTGACTTTTATTACAAGAGACTTTGACTTTGATGCTGAGAGTTGACTTTAGCTTTGACTTTCAATCTTCAGTCTTCTATAATATTGTATCCAACATATTTATGCTCTAACAAAGGGGCTGTTTGTTTACCTCTCAATAGTTCTATTAAGAGCAAACCTTTGAATCGTTAAGAGTTGAATCTTGTTTAGCAAAAAAAAAAATTTGCCTCTTAATGGTTCTTAAAAACCCTCTGAATGATTTAGTATCTTGGGCCTCCCTTAACCATTCTGCGCCCTAATTTCATCTTGTACAATTACACAACAACCATATTTCATTTTGCACTATATCATTACAACCTTTTAATCATTCTGACCACTTAATCATTCTGCACCAAACCATTTAGCAATTGCCAAACAGCCCCTAAGAGATCAGTGTGTAAATTTTGAGTGTATGCTTTGGGAGGAAAATCAAGAAGGTTGCTAGAATGCAAGAGGTTTCAACTCAAATTCTTCGTCAAGGTAAACTCTATTACTCCATCTCCGTTTATATTGATGAAATCTAGCCAAGTTGAGTTTTGGGTGATAAAGAGTTAAGCATTTGACTGGTTTCATTGAAAGTTTGGTTTATTGATGTTTGCATAATGGAAAGAAAGGTTTTGGCTTACAACCCATCAAATTAGATGCTTAAAGTTGGGTTGGTTTGGGATAAAACCTAAGATTTGAGATTTCTATTTGTATCAGTGCACATCCTCGGGAATTTCCTAAACCCGGAGGGTAATACCCGTGTAGTGCTCGAAACCCGGGTGTATGTTGAATCTGGATGAGGCCATATCCGGTTTTGATGGAAATCCGGATGGGACAAAAATCCGAACAAGGCTAAATTCAAACACGACTAGATTCAGACACAACCCAAAACCCGATAGCGAGGAAATCCGGGGTTAAAACCCGGTAGTGTTAAACCCGGGTAAGTGAAACCGGGTAGGGATTAATCCAGTAAGCCTAATTCCGGACGTGGATTAAACCGAAGTGGGAAATATGATTAGGAGTGGAAACCGGATAAGGGAATACCCGGATAGGGTAAAACCCGGATGAGTGATTATTCGGGTATTTCGTGAAGGTTCAACGATGTCCGAGTTGTCGTTTACGGTGTTTTTTTTTCTTAGAGACAATCTTGAGGAATGATCGAGTGACTTACCACTCTTGTGTATTTGATAAATCGTAGGTGTCCGGTCTAAGGACCAAAGGATTAAGTGAGAAAGAGACAGGAAAGATCGACAGGTGAATATTTCTCATTAAAATTGTTGTTGAAGGTCACATTTTATCGCATGAGGTGCTTATTAAACTGCATGTTTTACTTTCTTATGAAAGATGCTTTGTTATGTATGCATATATTTGAGAGTGGGCATGTTATGGCTTAAGTCGGGGGTGTGTCCCGCAAGTGCTCATACCGGGGGGTGTGTACCGTTTATGCCAATAGGGGGTGTGTCCCAGTCAAGGTTCTAAATGGCGTGAGGTGTTGTGTGGCGGCAAGGCCAAGCCTCAAGCCTTAGGAGCCACGGAGAAGCCATGGCGTTTTCAAGTTGTGATTTATGGCATCAAATTTCTAATTCATATATAATGTTATATATAAAAATGTATGTTTTGTAGTGTTATTCAATGAGTCAATAGTAATAAGAAAGTTAAATTAGGTTATATACTAAAAACTTGCAAATAAGACATTAAAAACGTAAATTAAAATCAAATATATCATTACGATAACTGCGCATTAGACCTTGGCGTGCCACGAGCTAAACGTGTCGTGACATACAAGACTTGGTTCCATGGCACGCCATGACGGCTGTGTGGCGAGTTTTTTAGAAAAGTGATCCTAGTTAAAGGCAGTGTGTGCCAGACACGTTGTCACAGGTGTGCGTGACCTCAGTGTGTGCCATAAACATCTGTCGTTTATGCGTTAAAGTTTTAAAGATGAAATTTGTTTATAAATGCTTATAAACCATGTTATATGTTGTTGTGGCGTGAACGTTTGTTTATAGAGGGAACTCACTAGACCTCATGGTCGAACCCTCTCTTTTCAAAAACTAAACCGTTTTTAGGAAAACGTTTCGTAGATGGCTCTAGTAGGGGCAAGGAGAAGATGTGAGCTTGGAGCTTTGGTTTAGAAGAAGGCCAATATATTTAGCATACCATACTTGGTATAATTATATTTTTATTCTCCGCTGTGTAATAGGTTGTTTTCCGCAAACCTTCGTGTGTACTTCTATGTTTGAGATGGTATTTCGGGGCCGTTTTGGCGATCTACTTATGTTTCAGTATATTTGCTTGAATTGCTGAGTTGGGTTGTTACAGTTGGTATTAGAGCCGTAGATTAAGGGATTTAGGTGACCGGTTGGGCCTAAACTTAAATAGTAGAAGTAGGGACACAACTGAGGAGTTGGAAGGCCTTAGGTAGACCTCAACAGGGACATGATTAATAGGGTAGTGAGAACTATCATGTAAGGTAAATTTGGAATTACATCTGAAGAATGTAATTGCGAATTTACAGGTACATGTATGTGCTTATTTTGCCTTATTATATTGGAACTGTTGGATAAGTTTTGTGCTTATGTGTTATTTTAGTAATCAAGATGTCTGAACGATCGTTAAAAAGTAGGTCGGTACCGGTGGCAAGTGACCCCTCGTGGGAGAGGTAGGGGTCATGGAAGGGGACGAGGGAGAGCACCTCGAAGGGCTGCCGCTTAAGTGGATGGACCCGAAGGGGGAAACCGGGATGAAAGACGACCCGTGTTAGCCATCGGGCGAGGAGTGTGGAGATCCCTACTGAGCGGTAGTTATCTCAGCAGGAGAGTTTTGGCTACTGTGAGGGGAAGAGGGTAATCTAGAGGTTTCGGTCGATGTCGTACTCAGGCCTTTGTGACCCATGAGACGTTTGCTATCAAGATGGGCAAGCTACAAGAAACATTGCAAGCCTTGCTGACCCATGAAGTGAAGTCGGCATCGGGGAGTAAAGAGAAGAGTGAGAGTAGGGAGGGCACCAATATGTCTAGTACGCCTATGACCGATGTGGACGGTCATTCTCAATCGACTCAGTTAGGAGCAAAAGAATCGGTAGAAGCTAAGGGATGCAACTACAAAGCATTCTCCTCTTGTAAGCCTCCTACTTTCAAAGGAGAGTGTGATCCGGTCGTGGCTATGAAGTGGGGTAGAGAAATGGAGTTGGTGTTCGACACTTGCAAATGTTCCGAAGTTGACAAAGTGATGTTTGCGTTATCCATGCTGAAATCGGATGCAATATTTTGGTGGGATGCCGATACGGGAAGGAAATGATCAAAGGCGGCAAGGTCTATGAGTTGGGAAACTTTTGTTACTAGGTTTAAAACACAATTTTGCCCGTTAGCGGCAGTCAAGAAGTTGAAAGAAGAGTTTTTGGGTTTAGAACACAGTGAGATGACCGTTCGTGAATACACCTCCAAGTTTTTGGAGAAAGCTTGATTCGTCGATCTATATGTGACGACTGAAGAACGTCGCATAGAGAGGTACATCTACGAGTTGAAGGGTAATATCCGAGAGTTGGTTTCAACACGTAATTCTAGCGGCCATTAATGTGGCCGAACTGGCCGAGAAAGAGAAGGTTCGCCAAATGTCCGAGAAGAGTGGTGACAAGAGAAAGTGGGAAGGGCTCAGTCGTGACGCATGGAGGTCCAAGGTTACTAGACCCAAGTCGCTAGTTATACCAAGATTGGGAGAGAAACCTTGTTGGAAGTGCAACCGAGCGCACCGTGGAGAATGCATGTTAGATAAGGATGGATGTTTCAAGTGTTGGAAGATGGGGCATATGACCCGAGATTGCCATGGTCCGAGGTCGTGCTACCATTGTGGTTCTCTAGATCCCATAAATACGGATTGGCCACAACTGAAGAAGGGATCTACAAGGAGCTATGGAGGGGGACAAGGAGGAAGAGGTGGAGAGTGGAAAGTGGAGCCGACTATCGTAGGAGAGGACGTTCCACATGATGGTAGAGGAGGAGGAGGAAACACCGGATGTGGTGACAGGTACATTTCTAATTGACTCGACTCTTGCTAGAGTGTTCTTCGATTCAGGCGTAAACCGTTCTTTTGTGTCGCCGAATTTTGTGCGAAAATTGCATGTGAAACCCAAGAAGTTGAACTATGGGTTTGAAGTAGAAGTGGAAGATGATAGTCGAGTCTTGGTGGGGGAAGTTTATGAGGGGTATAGTATTGATATAGACGGTCATTTATTCCCATTGCTTTTATACCCGATAGGTATGGGGGAGTTCGATGTGATTGTGGGTATGTATTGGTTGGAAATTAATGATGCTAACATAGTGTGCAATAAGAAGTTCATCCGCATCACTTTACCCGATAAAAAGGAAGCGGTAATCTATGGCGTTCGGCAGGATAGGAAGTCGTGTTTAGTTTCCATGATGAAAGCTAGGTGGTGTTTAGGAAAGGGATGTATTGGGTTTTTAGCACATGTGTTAGATGCAAAGAAAGAGAATAAGGGAATGGAGAATGTGCCAATAGTAAATGAGTACTCGAAAGTGTTTCCGGATGACTTGACAAGTTTTCCCCCGGATCGTCGAGTAGAGTTTAAGATTGAATTGATGCCCGGGGCGACACCGATAGTACGATCACCCTACCGTTTAGCACCAACAGAAATGAAGGAAATGATGACACAATTGCAGGAATTGCTCGATGAGGGTTTTATACGCCCTAGCTCATCACCTTGGGGAGCGTCGATACTTTTTTTCAAGAAGAAGGATGGGTCTATGCGTATGTGCATAGACTACCGAGAGCTCAACAAGGTGGAGGTCAAGAAAAACTATCCGCTTTCGAGGATCGACGATCTCTTCGATTAGTTGCAGGGGGCGAGCTTCTTCTTGAAGATAGATTTGAGGTCTGGTTACCATCAATTGAAGGCGGGAGGAAGACGTACCTAAGAAGACTTTACGCACGAGATATGGACACTATGAGTTTTTAGTTATGCCCTTCGGCTTGACTAATGCCCCGACGATATTCATGTATTTGATGAATCAGGTGTTTAGTTCACTTTTGGATAAGTGTGTGATCATTTTTATAGATGACATCCTGATTTATTCCCAATCTCAGAGTGAGCACGAGAAGCACCTTCGTTTAGTGTTGGTGTTGCTAAAGTATGATAAATTGTATGTTAGGTTTTCAAAGTGTGAGTTTTGGTCAAGGGAAGTCCAGTTCTTAGGACATGTAGTGTCAAAAGAAGACATCAAGGTAGATCCGACTAAGATAGAAACCATTAAGGATTGGGAACCGCCAAGATCACCGTCAGAGGTAAGAAGTTTCCTTGGTCTAGTGGGTTACTATCAGAAATTCATTCTGGAATTTTCCCGGATAGCTACCCCGTTGACCGTTTTGACAAAGAAGAATGTTAAGTTTGTGTGGACCGAAGCTCAAGAATCTGCTTTTTGTAAATTGAAGGAAGTTTGAGTAGCGCACAATCCTCTCCCTACCAAATGGATCCGAAGGGTTCGTGATCTATAGTGATGCTTCTATGTTGGGATTAGGGTGCATGCTTATGCAGGACGGGAAGGTGATTGCCTAAGTGTCTCGTAAATTGAAAGATCATGAGAAGAATTACCTTATGCATGAGCTGGATCTATGTAGTTTTCATCTTAAATATTTAGATACATTACTTATATGGTGTTAAGTGTCAGATCTACACTGACCACAAGAGTCTCAACCATCTGTTTGATTAGAAGGAGTTAAATATGAGACAGAGGAGATGGATGGAGTTATTGAGTGATTACGACTGTGAAATCCTTTACCATCCGGGTAAAGCGAATGTAGTAGCCGACGCGTTAAGTCGAAAGGAAAGAGGGGAGTCGACCAAGGTGGTAGCCTTTAGATTCAAAGAAACATCCAATCTCCTTGATGAGATTAAGACATTCCAAGAAGAGGCGTTGATGGAAGAAAATGTAAAAAAGTGAAAGAATAGTCGGGTTAGTAGCTTCGTTAGGGGTCAACAGTAATGGGTTGAGGTGCCTAGGGAACCGTGTGTGGGTCCCTAAGTTAGGAAAACTACGGAAGAGTGTGTTGGAATAAGCGCATAAGTCTCGTTATTCGATAGAACTAGGAACTAATAAGATGTATCGGGACTTGAGACAGGTTTATTGGTGGCCCGGGATGATGAAAGACATTGCTCATTTCATTGAACGGTGTTTGACGTGTTTAAAAGTCAAGGCAGAACACCAATGACCGTACGGGGAACTCCAATCCTTGGATATACCGGTGTGGAAGTGGGATGAAATCACTATGGACTCTGTCACGGGTTTGCCTCGGACATCGAAGGGTTATGATGCCATTTGGGTGATAGTGGACCGTCTTACCAAGTCAGCTAACTTCCTATCGATTAGATAGACGTACCCGTTGAAGAAGTTGGCAAGGTTATATATAGATGAGATTGTATCGAGGCATGGAGTACCGTCGTCTATAGTGTTGGATCGGGACAACCACTTCACATCATCATTTTGGAGGAGTCTTCAAAGGGAGCTGGGTTCGCAACTGAAATTGAGCACTGCTTATCATCCTCAAACGGATGGCCAGAGTGAAAGGACCATCCAAACGTTGGAAGATATGATTTGAGCATGCACGATTGATTTTAAGGGCTCATGGGAAGTTCATCTACCATTGATAGAGTTTTCATACAACTATAGTTATCGTGCTAGCATCCAGGCAACACCGTTCGAGGTGTTGTACAGGTGCAAGTGTAGGACACCGATTGTGTTGGAACGAGGTGGGAGAAATACAATTGGCGGACCACTGATAAAATTAATCAGATACATGAGAAGTCGAGAGCGACTCAAGACTGTCAGAAAATGTATGCAAACAAGAGAAGGAAACCGATTGAATTCCATGTAGGAGACAATGTAATGCTAAAAGTCTCGCCTTGGAAAGGCGTAGTTCGTTTTGGGAAGAAAGGAAAGCTGAGGCCTAGGTATGTTGGGCCTTTCGCCATATTAGAACGAATCTGAGAGGTAGCCTAAAAGTTGGATTTACCCGAGGAATTACGGGGTATTCATCCTACCTTCCATGTATCGGTTTTGAGGAAATGTTTAGCTGAAGCCGATGTGATCGTACCATTCAGTGACATTTCTGTGGACGAAAAAACTGAGCTACGTAGAGGAACCGATGGCTATCTTAGATCGTAAAGTTAAGAAACTAAGAACCAAGGAAATCTACCTCGTGAAGGTTCAATGGCTACATCATAAGGGACAAGAGGCAACTGGGGGAGTAGAGGCAGACATGAGGTCCAAATATCAAAGTTTATTCGACGATGGAATTCCGGGGACAAAATTCTTTTGAGGGAGAGGTATTGTAATAATTGGGATCTTAATTGTAAAGGAATTGGATGTTTAGTGGAATTTTGATGAAAGCTTAAGTCCAAGGTCTAAGTGGTAAATAGTGTAAATGGGATTAAAACCCTAAAACTCTTATCTCTTAATCATTTCATCTGTGGAGGATAAGAGATCAATGTGTAAATTTTGAGTGTGCGCTTTGGGAGGAAAATCAAGAAGGTTGCTGGATTGCAAGAGATTTTAGCTCAAATTCTTCGTCAAGGTAAACTCTATTACTCCATATCTGTTTGTATTGATGAAATCTAGCCAAGTTGAGTTTTGGGTGATAAACAGTTAAGCATTTGATTGTTTTCATTGAAAGTTTGGTTTATTGATGCTTGCTTAATGGTAAGAAAGGTTTTGGCTTACAACCCCATCGAATTAGAAGCGTAGAGTTGGGTCGGTTTGGGATAAAACCTAATATATGAGATTTCTATTTGTATCAGTGCGCATCCCCGAGAATTGCCTAAACCCGGAGGGGTAATACCCGATAGTGGCCGAAACCAGGTTGTATGTTGAATCCGGATGAGGCCATATCCGGTTATGATGGAAATTCGGATGGGACGAAAATCCGGACACGACCCAAAACCCGATATCGAGGAAATACGGGGTTAAAATACGGTACTGTTAAACTCGGGTAAGTGAAACAGGGTGGGGATTAATCCGGTAAGCTTAAATCTGGATGTGGGTTAAACTGAAGTGGGAAAAGCGATTTGGAGTGGAAACCGGATAAGGGAATATCCGGAGAGGGTAAAACCCGGATGAGTGATTATTAGGGTAATTCACAAAGGTTCAACTATGTCCGAGTTGTCGTTTAGGGTGTTCCTTTTTCTTAGAGACAATCTTGAGGAATGATCGAGTGACTTACCACTCTTATGTATTTGATAAATCGTAGGTGTCTGGTCTAAGGACCAAAGGTTTAAGTGAGAAAGAGCTAGGCAAGATCGACAGGTGAGTCTTTCAAACTAAAATTGTTGTTGACGGACATATTTTATCGCATTAGGTGCTTATTAAACTTCATGTTTTACTTGTTATGAAAGATGCTTTGTTATGTATGCATACATTTGAGAGTGGGCATGTTATGCCTTAAGTTGGGGGGGGGGGGTGTCCCGCAAATGCTCATACCGGTGTGTGTGTTCCGTTTATGCCAATGGGGGGGGGGGTGTCTCAGTTAAAGGCAGTGTGAGCCAGAAACGTTGTCACAGGTGTGCGTGACCTTAGTGTGTGTCATTAATATGTGTCGTTTATGCGTTAACGTTTTAAAGATGCAAATTGTTTATAAATGTTTATAAACCATGTTATATGTTGTTGTGGCGCGAACGTTTGTTTCTAGAAGGAACTTACTAGACCTCACGGTCTAACCCTCGCTTTTCAGAAACTAAATCTTTTTCAGGAAAGCGTTTGGTAGAAGGCTCTAGTAGGGGCAAGGAGAAGATGTGAGCTTAGAGCTTTGATTTAGAAAGAGGCCGATATATTTAGTATACCAGACTTAGTATAATTATATTTTTATTCTCGGTTGTGTAATAGGTTGTTTTCCGCAAACCTTCGTGTGTACTCATATGTTTGAGATGGTATTTCGGGGTCGTTTTGGCGATCTACTTATGTTTCAGTGTATTTGCTTGAATTGTTGAGTTGGGTTTTTACAACATATTGTGAACATAATGTAAACAAGGTTACATTTTTTTAGCAGGGTATTCATTATGTGTTCACAAGGTTCACAAGTGGTAGATAGGTTTATTGATGTTCACAACGTGTTCACAAATATATTTACGAAAGTGTTCATAATGTGTTCATCTTATGTGCATATTCAATTATATATGTACGTGTATGTTATAAAGAGAGGAGAGAGAAGATGTAAGAGAAAAAAAGAGGAGAGAGGATAGAGAGAGGGGGTTGTTTTTAGTTTGTATTAGATTTTTTTAATTAATATTTTGTGTTATAAATTGGATCTTATGAATTAAAAAGTTATCAAAAAAATATCAACCCTCTCACTTCAAAAAACACATTATGATGATGTAAGACATCAACAAACGTAATAAATCTTCGACAAATAATGAGCATCTAATTTAATGATATCTTGCTATCTATATACTCGTTCAGTCCCAAAATACATGGTCAGAGTGAAAAAGACATATTTTTAGAAATGGATAATTATTACACTTTTTAATTAGCAAAATGACAATTTAACCATGATTATAGATAAAGAAATTTTATTAATCTCATAATTAACGGTAGAATGGAAAAGTAGACACTTATTTTTGAAATTATACACTTAGAATCCGTTTGGTTTGTAGGAATGATTTTGAGGGATCTGGATTTGTGGAATGATTTGGAATTGAAGGGATTTGGATTTGGAAGAATTTGGAATCTTTGGTGTGTTTGGTTTGTAAGATTTGGAATGGAATTGAATTCCATTATTTATAAAAAAAACATTATTAAAAAAATTATAAAAGGTTAAACAAATTATAAAAAATTAAAAAAAAAATAAATAAATTACCCTTTAATTAATTGTTCATTAGAAAAGAAATGTTTTTAACATAGTTTTAAACATTATTATATACAAATCCTACAAAACCCCATGAAATCCTAACCACCTCGTAGGATTTGAAAATCCTATGTTTGATGGTTTTCAAAGAAATTATAGGATTTCAAATCCGAGCAATCTTCCAAACCAAACACGAGATTAAAATGGATTTAAATTCCAAATCCCCCCTATCTTTTCCAATTCGATACAAACCAAACAGACCCTTAGTTTGAAACAAACTAAAACAGTAATGTAGACACTTATTTTCGGTTTAAAGGAAGTAATATGTAACTCATTTTGATGATAATAAAATAAATAAGTTTTGATTTTATTGGCATCTTCTATTTTCAATCATGTACTCATTAGTTGGTGAAAAAAAAGCTTACAAAAAAATGGTTGTGGTACATATACTTAGGTGTTGTATGGTTTGCAGAATTTAAATGATTTTTTAGGGAGTTGGAATGATCAAATCCTTTGGCCAAATTCCAATTCATTTGACCAAATTCCAATTTGCCTTGTTTGGTTCACATATTGAAATGGATGGAAACCTATAAATACCACAAGTTAATGAATTCATCATTACTTGGCTTAAGTGATGGAATCAAATTCCATCCAATTTAACGAACACCGCCCACCCCCTGTATCCACCATGACTATGCTACTATTGTTACTGTCATGCCCCCACATGCAACCCCCACCACCACACCACTACTATCATCATCACAACCGCCACCCATCCTCACCTCACCCTATCCTACCCAACCCCAAATACACTAATGACCATCATGCCACTACTGTAGTTGTTACAACTACCACCCCAACCCTATAACCCACCCAAAAACCACCCCACCCCCACCAACCGACCACCACTGTCGTCGTTACAACTACCACCCTGTCACCCACTCCTGTTAACCCACCTAACACTATATGACTACTGTCACCGTTACAACTACCACCCCACCCTAAAAACCCACCCCTCCACCCAAGTGGGTGGGTGGCGGTGGAATGAGGGGGATGGTAGCTTTGACGACGATAATAGTAGCATGGTGGTCGATCGGATGGGGGTGGGGTCCCACCACCCTCCTATCTACTCCACCAACCCCCACCTCTAACCACCAATATCACAATGCTACTAATGTCATCGTCACAACTGCCACCCCCACCATCCTCCCCAAATAAAGATGGGGATTCCAGTTCTTTTGATATATTTTATTCTAATTACTACCAGCCAAACACGTGCTCAAATTCCATTAAGTTTCATTCAAATTCAAATCTAATTCATTCAAAGTCAAATTCCTTTGATGGATTTGTTAGGACTTAACATATAATTGTACTAAAGTTAAGGGTTTGTTTTGTAAATACCTTGGGGCATAAATGCTTTCCTTGTTTAGTTGTTTCATAACTTTTTGAGCTCAATCTGTATCTTGAACATCTTGTAATATTTCTCTCTCTAAATACAAAGGCTTGTGACTCTATTGTTGATCTCTTGAAGCTTTTATTAATACAAACTTCTTTTAGGGATTCACAATTGGTATCATAACATAAACACAAAGAGATTGATCAAATTCTTGAAGAAATTAATGGATTTTTGAAGATTTTCTTAAAGAACACAGTGGTCGATTGTTTCTTGATCGAGTTTGGTGATTTTGAAGAATCTGTGATCGTTTACTATTATAATTGATTCGTTTTCATCAATGGAGAGGTTCTGAATAAATTACTTCTATAAAATTTGGGTTTTGATTAAAAAATTTGAAGATTTGCAGAAATATATCGAATAAACTGCTCTTAAATGTTTGTATACACCATTTGACTTACAATATTGAATTTCATTGAATTTGGTTGAGATTTGGACTTGGATTTTCAGTCTGTTAAAGATACGAATTTATTGTATGTTCTTCAGTTCTATTGCAGGATAAGAAGATTTAAAGATTGAAGTTTATCACAAAATACGGTGTGCGATAGTTGAGTTTATCGCCTAAAACGTGTGCGATACTTGGTTTTATCGCACAATACTGATTGCTTAGTTCACTGAGACAGTTGACTTTATGATCTGTGATAGTTGATTTCGATAGTTGACCTTGTGATCTGTGATAGTTGATTTTTTTAAGGGTTGAATTTTCAGAATTTGATCTTTCAATTAATTATCTTACAATCCTTGAAGTTTGTAACAATGTCTTCAAGGAAAGCCATGACTATTGGTTCAGACACCTAACCTCTTGTTTTGTTCAGAGGTGATTATCCTCAATGGAAAGGCAAATTTTTGGACTTTATCGAAAGACATGATTATTGTGCGGAGATTATGGCTTCTTTGAATGAAGGTCCTAAAGAGTATTTCATGGAAGCTCCTGAAATACCTGACTAGAATGTACCAGCTCAAATAATACCAAAAGATAAATCCAAGCTATCTGACCTAGAAAAGAGAAGACTTAAGGGTGATCAATTGGCTAGGTCATTTCTCCTGCAGGGAATTTCAAATGACATTTATACAAGTGTTGACAATTACAATTAGATTGTAAAGGGTATGTGGGAGCAGATTGAAAAATGATGATGTGTACTAAGGTTGGAACTCATCTTAAGAAGACTAATTGTATCCCAAGTTATGAGGACTTTAAGGCTAAAGAAAGGGAAACACTTGAGGGAACCTATGACAGGTTTTCAAGTTTACTGAATGAGCTCAGTAAGAACAACATTGAAAAGACAAGGATAAAGAATAATCTTAAGTTCTTAAGTAATCTCCAACCAAAATGGAAGAGATTTGCTTCTTACATCGAGCACAACAAAATTTTGGATGATATTGATCTTCATGAAGTGTATGAGACCCTTAAGCAAAATGAAGAAGAAGTCTTGGAGATGATGGATGTGAAGAGGAAATCTAAGAAACCAAAAGAAGATCCTTTGCCCTTAGTGGTTGAGAAGAGAGGAAGATCCATAAGTTCAAGAAGAGAAAAAGAAATGAGTGAATCTGATGTAGGTGAAGACAATGGTAGTTATAAAGACTCTGAAATGAAAGACTTGCAACAAGCTATGGTGTTACTAACTAAGGCATTTTAGAAGAAATTTTACAAGAAACCTTCGTCTAACAGTCAGAGATATTCTTCTGGGTCTAAGCACTATGAGCATAAGGAAAGGTTTGAAGGAAAGAAGAAACATAAGGGAAAGAAGTTTGAGAATAAGAAGTTTGTGGGAAAGAAGGATCAGGATTAGAAGATTGATGATGTGATAAAATTCTACAATTGTGGTAAGCCAGGTCACTTTGCCCGAGACTGTCGGAAGCCAATAGTGAGAAATTCATATTATTACAAGAATAAGATGTTACTGACCAAACAAAAGGAAGCGGGAAAAGCACTTATGGCAGAGGATGACCACTGGATTGATTTGACAGATGATGAAGCTGATGATGAACCACATGCTCATTTGTGTTTCATGACAAAGAATGATGATGAGGAGAACTCTGACAAGGATGATCAAAATTCATGCCATTCAGAGTCCACGTTGGAAGTAAACAATCTTTCTTATTCTGATTTTGTGGAACAAATGCAAAACATGATGCTTAAACTTCAAGACTTGGAAGAAAAGTTGAAAAATGAAAAGAATCTTATTACTTCTTTAGAAGAAAGATTGGAAAAGAAACACAAGACACTTTTACGTGTTAATGAAGAAGGTGCTCAAAACCTTTGTTGGGCACATGTTTTAAAAGATGAAAAGGAAAAACTTGCCGAGGAAAAAGAATATTTGAAAAAGAAATTGTCTGAAATCTCAGATAAATTTGAAAAATCAAAGAGTGAAAAGGATGAGTATGTTCGTAAATTTAAGTCAGGGCTTGCTGAGAAAGATAAGTTGATTGAGAAACTAAAAGACTTTGAAGTAAAACTTTATAAAAGAGGTCATACAGATCAAACTATTCATTTGAATAAATCGAAGGAATTCAATTATTATAATCCAAAATGTGGATTAGGATATGACAATCCTACATATTTAAAGAAAGTTCTTTCCAAAGTTCCAACTTTATATGAGTTTGATTTTATAAATATTGGTGACAAATATCATGAATATAAAATCAATTTACAAAATTACCTGATGAAGTTGAAGAACAAGAAGATATGAATAGAAAAAGATCAGATAAAATGCAACTTCCTTTCGCTTATGAAGAGCTTAATGACAGTTATCATACGAGAGAACCTACTCTGTCGAATGATTACTTTCACAGTTATTCAAATGAAGAGCTTAATTCAAAACCAACTGAATGTAAGATTTATGTTCCTCCTTTTAGTGTTGGAAAAGAAAACAGTTCAACTTGAAAAATCATTTGAAGAAGAAAGAAGGTCCTTTGAAGAGGAAAGAAGTGCATTTTTGACTATAATCATAGAACTTGAAAATAAAATTCCTGTTAAGCTTGAAGATATATGTAAATCAGATGAAAAACTTACTAGAAAATAATTCCACTGATTCAGATGCTTCTTCTTGCAAAGTTTTTATGGGGCAACTTCCTTTTCGAAGGTGATCCAAAAGATTTTGAAAAATCTGACTATAAAAAGGAATGTGACAAGAAGTTCAGTGATTTCATGAAATTCCAAAATCTTCATGTGAATCAAAAGATTCGGATGATTAGTGTGAAAAATTTGATTAGGAACTTGAATTTTCTGCTTTGATGAATTACTCGGAGTGTTTAGATGAAAAAAATTAATAAGTTCGACTTCTCACTAAAACTTCAAAGTCATTTAGATTTTCTTGACTAAGGCAAGGAAAAAGAAACACCAATTCAATTTTTCAAAGGTGAATCGTCAAAATATGTTTTTGTAAACGTTCCTTTGAATACCTACTGATAATCCAAGATCACTCTAAATCTAGTGAGAGAAAGTAGAGAGAGAGATATATATGCGCCAAGTAGAGAGAGAGATATATATGCGCCAAAGTCTTTGTATTCAATGTATGCAATCAAGAGTTACACAACACAAGACCACAAGGGACTTAAATACCCAGGGCCTAAACAGATACAGAAAATCAAGCTAAACAACTGTTAAGGCCACATAGAATAAATACAACGATTACTATAAAATTTAAATTAACACCTACTATTCTAAAAAAATCTAAAAGGTCTTCACAGAAACGGAAATTACATGATTCTGATTTTTCAGATAATACTTTGAAAAGAAAAAGGAGTAAAGGAAGTGTGGTTTGTCAAGAAGTCTACTTCAAATGTAGACATAACAAAATTATATACTTCTGTTCCTAGTGTTAGAAAAAAAATATTTTCTCATGATGTAATTGATGATATTGCTATTATTGGACAAGATGTTGTTTTTCCATGCAAAGAGTATGTGAGTCCAAGATCAATGAATCCTAGAGAGAGAAAGTAGAGAGAGAGAGCAAGGAAGCGCAAAGTAACAGTCTATTCAAAGTATGCGTGAAGTTCTTACCAGGAAACAAGACCAAAGGGACTTAAATACCCTTGGTCAATACAACACTGAATACGACATTAGACATAGTATTTGACCAAGCCTATAAATACAATGATTACTATAAAATCAGACTTAACAATCTCCCCCTTAGTAATCATTGGCGCTTTGGTCTTCAAAATTCATCTTCTAAAACAGCACGGACCATAAAAGCGACTTTATGAAGCAATCTGACTTTTACAAGAAAAATTCTCCTCAGCATCTTTCAGTTTGATTTGTCTTTGCTGCCTTTGACAAGTCTGGAACAGTAGCTTGTGCTCTAAACGACACACCTCCTTTGAAAGACCTTGAATGAACTGTGGTGATCGGAGCAGGAACAACAAAAGAATTAAAATGGCTGAGAGAATAGAATCTTTGAGCGAATCTTGATCAGCAGATAAACATTTGAGCTCTTTGTCTTTTAATCATCTCCTTTTACTTCTCTTAATTCTACCCCTCATGACCTTGATGATCAGAATCAACTTGGTCATGCAAATGTTGAAGACGAGACAACTTAAGATCTGCAAAATCAACGAAACAGAGAAAACAGGGAAGGTTTGCGCTACACGCTGGTTGCGCAAAGTGAGGTTTGCGTTACATGCAGGTTGCGCAAAGTAAGGTTTGAGTTACATGCAGGTTGCGCAAAGTAAGGTTTGCGTTACATGCAGGTTGCCAAAACGAGGTTTGCGCGACCAACTTATGGCGCAAAGCTGACTTAGATAAATTTTACCTTTTTAAGCTCTTTGACTCCCCCTACACAAATGCACTAGATATGACAATACAAGTTAGCATTCATATAAAGAAAATCAGATACTCCCCTCAAAAACAGATATGTTCATTTAAGAAAAATTCTTCTTTTTCACTCCCCCTTGAATAATGCTCAAACCCATTTGAAATAATATGAGAACACAATGAATGTAAACATCAATGTAGAAAGAAAAATATACTGAATATTTATTTTGAAACGACTAAATATATAAAAATTTAAACAGAAACAAATAAAATTCTACTTAGTAAAATATCACAATAAAATCTATCAGATGAAACCAAATGTATGTATTTGGATACAGAAACAAGTTTTATTGCATATCAAGTTAAGACATGTTCAGTTTCAAAAACTTTCATCAATCTATTCAGTGTGCTCGCATGTGAACTTCGATTAGCTTCAAGAAAATGAAATTCTAAAAATATAATAGAGAACTTTGCATGTAATCACACTAAGCCATCAAAAATTCAGACTTTCACAAATTTACAGGTTTATTACAACTCAGAAATATATAACCAAGTATCATGCGATGTGTGCTCATTGGCATCTGTGTGTCCCAATATGCAATCATTCAATCAAGTAAATCAATAATTAACACAATAATGCAAACCTGATATTGATTAAGCAATAGATTCAACAGGTTACAAGATTGAAAATCGATCTATCTCTCTGTCTGTTTCTCTGTTCACGGCGCACCACCACCAACACTAACCTCTCTCAATAATATTAATTAACAATTAAGCCTCTCTCATTCTTTCTAACCCTAATTACAACTAAATTAACTTAATTTATACTTAGGCTTAATGGGCTTTGAAGGCTTGGTAATGGGCTTTACAAAGCTTGGCCCAAAAACAAACTAAGTTAACTAAAATTAAAACTAACTAATAAATAAATAAAATACGTAAACAGACTTTGACTATTTATTACAAAAGGACCCTAGACTATTTGTTGAGACGACTTTATCAGCTTTGACTTCAGATTTCCATCTTCAGATAATTATGATCTTGAATCCAATAAATATGTGCTTTAACAATCTCCCCCTTTGGATCAAGATCATTCTTTAAGCTCAGAAAATGTAATCTTCCTCTTTGTCTTCAGAATGTAGCAATCTCCCCAATCAATGAGAATATCTTTTGGAAAGAAATTATCTCCAGTTTCAGCTCGGAATGCTTCAGCAAATCATCTTCAAAGAAAATTTCTTCATTTCAGCATATCTTCAGAATATCTTCCATTTCTTGATGAACGCTTCTCCCCCTTTTTGATGAAAAGAGCAAAGAGTTCATCAAAACATGTCTTCAAGAAATTTCTTCCACCATTGATCTTGCAAACAGAACCACTGAGTATCCGTCAATTCATTAAGATGTTCATCCAGATCTTTGCAAATCTAGACAAATTAGAAAATGAAGTGTAACACCTGAATCAACAAATGAATCAGTTAAAATTGCCTGTCAGTAACACAAAGTCACTGTGTGTAACGAATACACAATATAAAGGAGCTTTTATGATGTTCACTCCCTCAGGGATTCCATTCAATCATCGAAAAACCACAAAGGTAATTTATATGAACGTTATGACAAAGAAACAAATTCTTTGTGTGTTCGTGCAAGTGATAGAAAGAAATAAATCATATGATGTTTGCTTATAAGGCTCAAAAAGTGTAAACCACTGAGACAAGTAGTGAAACACAGACTCAATGTGCATAAACGAAGTGTGAAGGTGGGGCAGACTTCCTTCTTTTCAATATCCAGATTTTCCAAATGAAAATCAGATAGCATATGTGTTGCGTCCCCTTTGAAAATGAAACATTTTCTTGTTGAGAAGAAAATGAGTGGCTGGTGGGGTAATGGCAAGAGTTGGCATGGGCTAGGTACCTGTTTCAATAATGTTCACCAAGAATTATGAAGCATTAGAAATTAATGTGGCTGCCCGGCTCAGAAAGTAGTTGGTGCAAAGTTTGATATTCTTTTACTCTGATCTGTCACCCTCTTTCTTTTAATCTTTAAACTCACACCTAACCGAACTCTCTTTTGACATATTCTCTCATCACACATCCCACACTCATTTCTTTTGACTCCTCACATTCAATCACTAAAGGATTAACTTCTTGGGTAGGAAACACTAGTTAACGTGAATCCATAGAAGTTCAATGAAGTCCTAGCACACTGATCCCATGTTTTCATATGAAGCATACATTGCTCAGGTGATTTAACTTGATCAGTTAAAGCTCAAAGATGAATCAGAAAACATTTAAAATCACACTTCCAATTCAAGAAATCTGTTTGAGAATCGGGAAGTGGTTTGAACATTTAAGAACATGTTTTCTTATGATTGAAAGTTGTCCTTCTTTCAACCATGAATGAGATGAAGAAAAGAAATTATATCTTTTGAGTACAGTCTTACATCTCACGAAGTCAAGCTTAAAGTCATAAAGATATGATCTTTGAAGCATCTCTCAACCTACAAAAGTCTAAAAGTCTAGTCAAAGTAACTTTATTCACTGAAATTGAAATGACATAAAGCAGTAAAACACTTAGTGTACAAGTTCTGATCAGAAGTAATCAGAACTCATCACCTTTACTCCCCCTGAAATTATGCATCAGAAAAATTATAAGTGAAAAATATAATCATTGACTCCCCCTCAATATCATATTTGACAGATGCATAAAATTTCAGAAAAGTATGCACTCCCCCTTTGATGGTTGATTTCCTCATTGGAGTATTGGAGTACAATCTCTTATCAGCACAGAAGTAAGGTCTTTTGATCACTGAAGTACGAGTCCTAAACTGTTGTGTTTAGAAGTCAAACTTCGTTGAAGTACGGGTCCTAAGCTGATTTACTTAGAAGCCTTAGTTCTCTTACTCCCCCTTGACAGTTGGTGCCTGCAACACAAATTCATCCTTTTTCTTTGGTACCCACTGGTATTTGGGTCCATGTTTGTTAGTTGCAGTTCTTGTGGGAATAACAGAGTAAGAACCATACCAGAAATGATCACTTTTTTTATGAACAAGATCATGTGTACGATAGTAAGAACAATAGAATTGCTTACCTGACAACCTGATTAATTGATCTCTCGTGTAGATATGTTCAGGTTTACCTTTATGCGCATTGTTCTTTTTGGCTTTGGGTGTATGCACACATGATTTATTACCTTTCAGCTCATCTTCAACTGGTTTCTTCTTCCAGACAAGTTCCTCTTCTTTGTATCTCCTTCTTCTTTGATGTGTACCTGAACCATCTATATTGCTATCATAGAAAAGGTTAGTTTTACGAATCTGATTAAAAGATTTAACTGACCTTTGTGAAGAGACATATTTCTGATTTGAACTTGATACAGACTTTTCAAGCACTTTAATCGTCGAAGCAAAGTTGTCTCTTTCTTTAACAAGCATGTCAATCTTCTTCATGAATTCAGACTTCGTTTTCTGTTCTTTTAATGCATTTGCAGATAGTTCAGATAGCTTCTCAGTAAGCTTTTTGATCTCAGCCTCAAATATGCTTCTTTCTTCTTCAAAGCCCTTCTCAGCATTGTTTCTCTGGCCGGAAATTTCCTTGAAGAATCCCACATTCTTCTGTTCAATCTCCTTCTTCTCCTTTACAAACTTTTCTCTTTCCAAGATTATTACTTTCTCAAACTCAGAAACTTTCTGAGAGAGCTTGATACACTTCAGCTCAACTGCTTTCTTTTCGTCTGCACATTTTCTCGAAAAATCTGAGAATTTGTTTACAGATGCTTTCTTTTCAATCTCAAACTCATATCTTTCTTTGGCCATCTTTTTCTCCAGATCAGATATCTTCTTTTGAAGCTCAGCATTTGTACTCTCCAAATCAATAACTTTCTCATTGTTCTCAACAGAATCTAATATCTGGATTTGAGCATTCAAAGCAGAAATCTTTTCTTTTAGTTCAGAGTTCTCAAATTCCAGAAACTTTACTCTTGAAGACAACTTTGGTCCTGTCTCAATCTTCTCAATATGTTCCCATAATAGCTTTCTTGTAGCATTTTTACTGTCTAATGTAAAGAAAATCTCTTTTGAAATCTCTTTTGACATTCCTTTCATTAGGAAAGATCGAGCTAATCTGTCAGCTTCATGCCTTTTTCTTTGCTCGTCTGAGTACATATCAAGAGGTAATTTATACTCTCTTTGTTCATCTTGACCATTTTGTCCAGCTACGGTGAGAAGTTTAGTTGGAGGTGTCATGATTCCTTCTTTCAGAGATTTTCTGATATAATCTTCCAAATCATTTCGATCGATGAAGTCTATGAACTGATTTTTCCATGCATCATACTCTCCTTTGAAGAGTACTGGTGGCTTCTCATCCGTACTGATTGAAGGAGCTTTGCTGGAAGTCATACTGATATTGATTAAGCAATAGATTCAATAGGTTACAGGATTGAAAATCGATCTATCTCTCTGTCTGTTTCTAGTTCACGGCGCACCACTACCAACACTAACCTCTCTCAATAATATTAATTAACAATTAAGCCTCTCTCATTCTTTCTAACCCTAATTACAACTAAATTAACTTAATTTATACTTAGGCTTAATGGGCTTTGAAGGCTTGGTAATGGGCTTTACAAAGCTTGGCCCAAAAACAAACTAAGTTAACTAAAATTAAAACTAACTAATAAATAAATAAAATACGTAAACAGACTTTGACTATTTATTACAAAAGGACCCTAGACTATTTGTTGAGACGACTTTATCAGCTTTGACTTCAGATTTCCATCTTCAGATAATTATGATCTTGAATCCAATAAATATGTGCTTTAACAGCATCTTTTAGCATTGTGCACTATGGCATCTTTACATGAGTGTGCTGTTTGGCATCTTTTAAGCGTGTGCACTTTTGACATCTTTTTAATCAAAAAGTTTATTAAGTAAAGAACATGCCGTAAACGTAACTTTCTATCTGACCCTATTGCAGGATTTGGGTCAGCCACTCCCAGACCAGTTGGCCTTAGGGGACTAGGTGTCAAGCACCCCTTGGAACTTACTTTCCCAGATCAGAAAGGCTACATCGACATATCCTAAACCCATTCATACGAGTAGAACATGACTTTCGATCTGATTTTATTGAAGGATTTGGGTTCGATCACTCCCAGATCAAATGACCTTAGGGGACCAGATGACAAGCATCCCACAGAACTTACTTTCCCAAACCAGAAAGGTCACAGGTACAAACTTTTAAACTTAGAGATTTATGATTTATAAGAATTTAATATTCATCTCAAACACAAGGTTTTATGTCTAAGTGCTTAGCCCATATTTTCATTACGATCCAAAAATTTCGACTTTTTAGGTTTTCTAAGCATTGTAAACTATAAATATTCCGAATCACACAACTTTAAAGCAAAAACAAAAGTTACAAACATGTTGCTGACTTTTCGACTTTTGTTAGAACTGAAATTTGAACATATAAGAACTTTAATATAAACAAAGCAACTTGAGAATTTATCCTATACACACATTTTATTCAAAAGAAAGAAAAATTGTAAAACTGTTACTTTATAGAATAAAATTGATAAAGGTTTAAACTTTTAAAACAACATGCCGAGATTTAAAAAATAGAAATATTTGATCGGCAAGTTTATATTTAGTTGAAACAAAATATAATTCAATAATATTATCATTCACATAATGTAAAAATAAAATTTGTGTCTCATTTGAAAAATTGGGTAGAACAAATTCAGAAGTTGAAATGAAATGCTCAGATTCTTTTTAAAACATTTTGAGAAAACTGGAACAACATCATTATCAGATATAAATGCAGCAAAAATTAAGTAGATGTACTCACAGTTTCTCATTAGTCATAAGCTTAATGCATTGAATAACGAGTCCTAGACTGATATGTCTAGAAGTCATATTCTTTGAAGCATGGGTTCTGAGCTGAATTACTCAAAAGCCAAAGTCTTGACATTGAGGTACGGGTTTTAAACTGCTATGTCGAAAAGCTATTCTTTCTCTTACTCCCCCTTAACATGATATGCCTGCAACTTTTAAATCAGATTGAGACTTGGGTACCCACTTAAATTTGGGCCCGTGTTTGTTAGTTGCAGTTCGTATGGGGAAATATTTATAATATTTGACATTAGAAGCTCGAGAAAGATGATCAGAATGATAAGCACAATTATCAGAAGAGAAAGCATAATCATCAGAACTAGAATCTGAGGAAGAACATGAGACATGTTTTGAAATTCGAATCATTTGCTTTATAGAATATTTTGAAATTTTATTACAAGAAACAAATGAATCGCTTTTATAGAATTTGTCTACACATTTATCTCCATCAAAAGTAGATTCATTAGATGTCTGCTTTGCTTTCCAAATCTGCTTCTTTGATGACTTGCTCAAAGTCCTATCTGAAAGATTAGAATCAGAAGAATTAGAATTGTCAGAAAGAACTTTATCTTGGTTCTTCGACTTCTTTGACCGTCTTCTTTTACGCTTAGGTTTATAATATTGATCATTGAGCGTAAAAGAATCATCAAGAATTTTAGACGAAATATTTAAATCAAAAGGAATAATTTTACCTAAGCAACCAATCTGGTCAACTAATAAATCTGAATTCGCCTCGGAGTCTGAAGTATTTTGAGAAAAGATTTTAAAATTTGAAAATTCCTTTTTATTTTTCTTAGAATCAGAAGAAAGGTCAGAAATAAAAACTGAATCTTGTTTTTGAGAAAATAAATTTTCTTCAAGACTTGAAGTCATGAAAGAAAGAATAATATCAGATTCAATTTTTCTTTAAAATATTTTGATCTTCTATCTTATCTTCAAGATCGATGATTGTGCTCTCTAATACTAATGGAGGAGTATATTTTTTAGAATCATAAATGATTGGAGAAATATTTTCCTTATCAGAATTAGAAGCATAAGGATCAATAAAATCATCAGATATTGAAGATTTGAAAGGAGATATATCATTTAAAACTCTTCTTCCTCTCCTTGATTTTTCAGGAAAATATTTTGCATTTTCGCTTGTATAAACAAAAGGAATTTCATTTTTCTTGTTATTCATCCTTTTCTCATTTTCGATTTCTAACACTTGCTTCTCATTCATCCAATCAATTTTAAACTGAGGAGCATAATGAGTAAGAATCAGATAATCGTATTTATATAAAGTTGGGGATTTTTCAATCGCATTGTTTAAACAATGAGAATTTTCAAAACCAAGTCCCCACCTTTGTTTTAAAGCTTCTTCACTCCTTGGTTTGTTCATAAAAATTGTTTGTTCAGATTGGTTCCTTCGATAAAGCTTTTCTTCTAATTTATTTATTTTATCTGAAAATTCATCTTTTAAAATAGTCATAGCAGTCAAAGACTCAAGATGAGTCTTATTTGAATTTTCCAAATCATCCAATTTCTTTTGAAAGATTTCTTTTGTGTTTTCCAAAATAGATTTTTCATCTTTCAAAGAGATTTTCAGTTTGTCAATCAAATCCGACTTTTCAGAATTTGAATTCTTTTCAGATAAAAACTTAGAGCGTAAATCAGATAAAGCAGATATCATAATTTTCATCTGAGAGGTAATAAAATTGTGATCATCTTCATCAGAATCATAATCTCATCTTCATCAGAATCAGAATCAGAATCAGAATCGTCTGACTGATCATCTCCTACCAAACATATCTGAGCGATCTCGACGTTTGCAGTTTCATCGTCAGAGTGATAAAGCCAGAATTCTTCTCCGGCCAGCAGAGCAGTTCCGTTCTCTCTCTTGTCAGCTATCTCTAATTTCTTTCTGTAATAAGCTGAGTCCCTAACCTTCTTCACTCGACACTCTTTTGAAATATGACCCGGATTTCCGCAGCTGTAGCAAGCAGTAGTCTTTGGCTCGGGTACTTTGGCTCTTGAACCGGAAATGAAGCGAGAAGTATTGAAACCCGATCTTGGTTGGAACTTTTTCTGATAATGCTAAGAGAGAAGGATCATAGCTTTCTGCAGAGCCTCACCATCATCATCAGTTGACCCGTTGTAAGCGTTATCAGACAACGCTTGTTCAGCCAGTTGGCTCGTGAGGAGTGCAACCGGGTCTACTGACTTCTTATTTTTCTCTAATTTGGCCTTCTTCTCAATCACAATGTACTCATCAGTCAGCAGGATTTCAAACATCTCTTGGATTTGCATTATGGATATCCTGACATCATTCCTAAGTCGGTGGTAAGATTTATTCCACTCTGATTGAAGTGCATTGAGGAATTTCAGATTTAATTCAAGCTCCGTCTTTTCAACCTTAATTTTCCTAAGATCATTTATCACGGCACAGAAACGATCATACACAGTCTTTAGTGGCTCTCCGTCCTTGGCTTTGAATTCTTCAAAATTATTCATGTAACGAGTGTGTCGTAGTTGAGTTGCAACAGAAGATCCAAGCATAATCTTTTCTAGCTGTTGCCACATTAGATTAGGATGAGTTTTAAAACAATCAATCTTGTTGTATACAGAGTTTGGCAAGGCCAACATCAGATTTGCCTTAATGTCACGATCAACTTGATATGCCGACAACTCATCATGTGAATATTCTTTAGTAGGCTTATATAATCCAGAAGCCAATTTGGGTTTTTCGAACGGTCCTTCATATAGAATGATCAACATGTCATTACCATTCTTTTGACGTTCAATGAAGTTCAGGAACCGATCTTGCCACTGTGTAAACTCGTTTTCATCGATTAGCACCGGAGGACGATTTTCTGAACCCAGAGACATCATAAGATCACTTTTGTAAAACTGAGCTTGATAAGAAAATTTGTCAGAATCCATAATTCAGAGAATCTAGAAAAATCCTAAGTCTGAGACTTGCGCAAAGTTGAGCTTTGCGTGAAAGGTAGAAGACGCAAACTGAGCTTTTCGCAAGCAGTATAAAATGCAAACTTAAGCTTTGCGTAAGAAGGCGATTGCGCAAACTAGGCTTTGCGTGAGACATACGAGACGCAAATGAGGTTTGCGTAAGCTAAGCAATACTAGAACTGAGCTTTGCGTAAGAAGAAGGTTGTGCAAAATGAGCTTTGCGTAAACCAAGTGATGCACAATACGAACTTTGCGTAAGTCAAGTGTTACGCAAACTGAAGTTCTCTCAAGCAAAAGGATACGCAAACGGTACTTTGCGTAATACAAGGAATACGCAATCTGAGCTTTGCGTAAGAAACTTGAACCGCAAACTGAACTCTTGAGCTTTGAAATACGCAAAGAAGCTTTGTGAGAGATGGATGATACGAGAACTAAGCTTTTCGGAAGGCACTGGATACACAAAATAAAATTTGCGTGAATAGAACAATGCGCAAACCTGAAATACACTAACACAAGGATTAGTACTATATGAACTCGCGTAAAATAGTATGAATCTTGCGAAAACCAATAAGAACTTGCGCAAACCTACAAGAACTTGCGCAAACAGTAAAAAGTCGAATAAAACTCGCAAGATCGATTATAACAATGAAAATAAACCAAGAAAATCACACACTGATTATCGAAAACAACTTTTTAACACATTTCCAACAAGAAATTTGATTAAAAACCACACAATATCAAATTTGATGAAGAAACAGTACCCAACACGAGTTTTTCCAGAAAATCACAAAATCACAAAATCGAAGATCAAATACTGAATTTCATGCAAAATTATGTGAAGCAATTAAGATTGACAACCAATAACGAATCTAATGAAACAAATTTCACACAAAATCGTCCAGAAACCTATCCAAATTTGATGAAAAAGCAAAAAACAAGATTTTCTTGAAAAAATCAAGAAAATCGATCAAATTTTCTGCTACAATCCACAAATTCAGAATCTAAAACAAAATCTCTCAATCCTCTCAAGATTCAGATAACTCTGATACAAATTGTGAGTCCAAGATCAATGAATCTTTAGAGAGAGAAAGTAGAGTGAAGTTCTTTCCAGGAAACAAAACCAAAGAGACTTAAATACCCTTGGTCAATACAACACAGTATTAGACAATAGACACAGTATTTGACCAAGCCTATAAATACAATGATTACTATAAAATCAGACCTAACAGTTTACTCTATAAGGAAATTGATTAGTCTTGCTCATGATAAAATATGTAGTTCCTCATGTGGAGTGAATGATTTTGTTGACAAAAAAATGCTTTGTTTGATTGGTATGGTACTTATCTTGTTTCTGATTCAAAGGAAAAAGCTTTCGTACAACCAAAAAGAAGAGGATCCATTTTCAAGTGGGTGAGAAAATCTAAAGAATCATCTAACCCAAAAGGACCAATATTCAAATGGGTACCTAAATATGCACAGTCTATTTTGCAGACCGGTAATGTATGTTACTGAGATTCTGGATGTTCAAAGTACATGACTGGAAAGAAGGAGATACTCACAAATTATATTGACAAATATGGTGCAACAATCCGATTTGGAAATGATCAATTTTCTCCCATCATGGGTTACAGCGATGTGGTACAAGACAACTTTACAATCAAGAAGGTATCATATGCTGAAGGACTAGGACACAATCTTTTCAGCATTGGACAGTTTTGCGATAAGAATCTTGAAGTTAATTTTAAAGCTAAGTGATGTAGTGTTCATACTGAAGATGGAAAAGAAGCCTTAGCTGGAACGAGAAGATCCAACCTCTATAGTATTGATATGTCTAATATGAAGTATGAGAAAGTTGTGTGTCTGTTATCAAAAGCCTCTACGCAACAAAACTGTCTACGGAATAGATGACTCTCACACTTGAACTTTAAGAATATGAATAAATTAGTGTCTAGAGGGTTAGTAAAGGGCATACCGGAGCTGAAGTTCGAGAAAGAAAATCTGTGCACGGCATGTGAGAAAGGGAAGATGACGAGAGCTTGTCACAAGTCCAAGGTTGAGCATAGTACAAAGAGACCTCTACAGTTAATTCATATGGATTTATGCAGACCGATGTACGTTTAGAGCATTAATGGTAAAAAGTATGTTCTAGTGATGGTTTATGATTTTTCAAGGTACACTTGAGTGAAATTTCTCATATCTAAAGATGAAGCCTCAGAATTGATAATCTAATTTATCAAAAGTTTCCTAGTTAACTTGCAGCAATCAGAACTGAGAATGGTACAAAATTCAAGAATAAGGTATTTGGGTACATATATAGATTCAGTTGGAATTACGCATACCTATTTTGCAGCTCGGACTCCTCAGAAAAATGGAGTGGTAGAAAGGCGAGACTGTACACTCGTTGAAGCGGCACAAACGATGTTGAATGAATCAACTCTACCTCTATTTTTGTGGGCCAAAGTTGTTGCCACTGCTTTTTATACACAAAACAGATCAATCATTCACAAATGGTTCAATGACAAAGAGGATATTGGGAAGCTATTTTCATTGGATATTCATCAGAATCCGCCGCATACAAAGTTCACAAAGACAAAACACATTGATGTTCGATATCATTTTATTAAAGACCATGTAGAAAGAGGTACAATTAAGCTATATTTTGTAAGCACAAAATATCAACTTGCCGACTTGTTTACTAAACCCTTGCATAAAAAACGTTTCAATTTTCAGGTATCCAAGTTAGGCATGCTAAATTTGAGAACTTGATTTTTTTGCAAACTTTATATAAAGCTCATTCAATAAGTTCAAAATTTTATTTTTCACTCAAGGATTTCATTTTTGATTGACAAATTTCAATTTTCATCATATATGAATTTTCTTTATGTCAAATTCATATTTCCTTAGAAAAATTATGTATTTTCAAAGTGAAATTCATTGTATTTGTTTCTTTAGGTGTTTATCATTCTTATATGATATTTGCTTGTTAATGTTTACTCATGATTTTAGGGGGAGTGTACATTTTTTTAATCTAATCATTTTCAAGGGGGAGTTCTAACAAGTTTTTTAACTGACATAATTTTATTAAGAGAGATTTTTCTTAAGTGTGCGAAACGGTTTTCTGCACATTTTAAGGGGGAGAAGAAGTTTAAAATGATTTTCAGATTTTATTGTGGTAACTCTTAATGATGAAAATGATTTGTGAATTTCTTGGTGCATCATTTAAGGGGGAGTAATCTTTGTCAAAATCTTGTGTTGATAATAAGTTAAAAGTTGGACGTTTTTTAACTTGATAAGATTTTTGAGCTTATTTGTAAAATTTTAAAATGTCAAAATATTTTTCAAACATAATGTTTTATCGCAAACTAATGTAAAATAGATCAAAATATCGTACCTTTGTTGTGAGATAGTTTATACTATCACACAAGAGGTGTGCGATAGTTGGATCTATCGTACATGAGTTGTGCGATTGTTGATGTTTATCGCATAGTACTGAGTGATAGTTCCATCTGTCGCACATGCCTTGTGTGATAAAGGAGGTGAACAGTAAACTATCATAAAAATCTTATGCAATAGATGGTATGACTTTTATCACACAATGCTGTGCGCGATAGTGGACTTTTCTAGGCCAAAAATTTCCAAAATCATGGGCCCAATAACGTGTTGACACGTGTCCAATAGTTGCCTCTTCAGAACTATTTGCTTACTGTTTCATTATGTTAGACTAATATTGTATTCAAGATTAAATGTGAGGGTCTGTTGTGTAAATGTTGTATAGTTCAAGGGTTTGGTTGTAAAGTCAACTCAAGTTAACTTAGTATAAATAGGATTGTTTCTTTGTTATTTGGAAATTAGACACACATACTAGACACATTCAGAGAGGATTTGGTAAGAACTCGCATACAAAGAACACACATACGTGAGACATGTGATTACGTGTTAGATCTATGAATGATCTAATAAAGATTGTATTCTTAATCTGTGTTGTGAATTAAATGCTAGTATACTGGGTCACAATTGGTATCAGAGCTCAGATCAGAAAATTCAGAAAGATACGAATGTCCAAGAAGAAACTCACTGTTGCATTGAAATCAAGTTTTTGATTTTATGGTGTTTTTGATGTGAAATTAGTATCATTGTGATTGCACATAGTAGAGGAACAATTCTTGTGTTGGTTGATTAATCAATTGATCGACAAATTGCAAGAATTTGATCGATTTGTACATTTCAAGAAAGTTGTTTTTCGCGAACTGCCATGGATAGATTTCCACATCTGTGATTGTTCTTGGTGAAATTCACTCTGTAGGGTTGTTCACGATGATATAGAGATCATTTGTACAAAGTTTCAGAACCTAATTTCAAGGTTTGAATGGAAATTGGTGGATTTTTGTGAAAATATTGTCAAGATTCAAAGAATTCGCAGAGATGATGAAGAACTCGCAAGAAGAATTTGCAGAGTCAAGGAATTCGAAGTTGTTAATTCTAAGGACAGAATTCGCAGAGTTCCAAGAATTCGCACAAGAGTTATCATACGAAAAGCCAAGAATTCGCAGAAGACACATGTACGAATTGTGCAGAATTCGCATCTGAGTGATCTACGAAAAGTTCAAAATTCGCATTACAGTGATATGCGAAAAGCTTTGAATTCGTATCCTTTTGCTTACAAATTGTATTCCTTATACGAGTTCTTGATTGTTTGTGTCTTGCGAATTGCTCATACGAATTCTTAATTGCTTATGAATTGTTGCTTGCGAATTGTGTTGTGAGTGACTTACGAATTCTCACATACGAATTCTTGTACACGAATTCTTTGAATAGTATACGAATTTTGTACTTGTGAATATTTTTGAGTGATTTTCTGTGATTTTTACTCTAAATTTTTCTGATTTTCTGATTAAAGATCAATACTAGCTATTTTTTTATATATCAAGTTGCAATATGAGATTTAATTGTCAAAATTTTCTCTCGGGGCGCTACCCCCAGACCCCGCAAGGGCGTTGCCCCTTGACCCCACTCGCTAACCGGGTAGCGGGACCCCCGTGCTAAGTCTGCGTAGGGGTACATATTTCTTAGTGTGATTAAAGTTTCTGTTTTTTTTTAGTATTTTTTTTTCCAGATATCATCATGCCTTACACAGATGAAAAAGGAAATCTGGTGCTAACCAACAGAGATTGTGCTTTTGCCTACATGCCAGAGATTCCAGCACTGGAAGCTGAGAACAAGAATCTAAAGATTCAGAATTCATCTCTTATTGAACAGATTATTAAATTGAAAGATGATAAATCTTTAAAGAAAGATTTTGTTTGCTCTGAAAGTCTTAATTCTAGCTCTACATGGTCCAAGAAGGAATCAATGCAAAGAGAGCTAGATGAACTGAGAAAAAGAGCAAGCATTACAAGTGAAACTTGTGAGGGGTTGAGAAAGACAAATTCACAAATATTTGCTGAAAGAGATTCCTTGAAAGATAAAGTCTTCAGTTTTGAGGTTGAAATCAACATGATGAAGGAGAAAGCAACCCAAGACAAAGACAATATAAAAGCACAAGATGAGATGAAGAAGATTGATAAAAAGAGAAAAGATTTTGAAAAAGAAAATGATGATTTTTAGAAGAAGATGAATGAACTGAAAGAAAAGATCTCTGTAGATGAAAAGAAAATGGAGAAAGAAAGAAAAGAGTTTGCAAAGAAGTTTTCTGAATTCTCCAGAAAAGCGTTTGAAGAGAAGAAAACAGTAGAGCTTAAATGTGTTAAGCTTTCTCAACAAGTCTCAGACTTTGAGAAAGTAATTATTCTGGAAAGAGATAAATTTGAGAAAGAAAAGAAGAAGATAATTGAGAAAAAGAGTTTAGAGAAAGATTTTAGTGAAGAAAAGAAAGCATTTGAAGCTGAGATAAAGAAGTTGAATGGAAAGCTATCTGAGTTGTCAATAAACATTCAGAAGGAGTGTTAAGTCAGATTTTATAGTAATCATTGTATTTATAGGCTTGGTCTAATACTGTGTTTAGAGTGCTTTTATATCTGGTTTTAGCCAAGGGTATTTAAATCCCTTGTGGCTTTGTTCCTTGTAAGACATCCACGCATATCTCATTACAGATTACATTCTGCGCTTTCAACTCTCTCTCTACTTTCTCTCTCTAGGATTTAGAACGATCTTGGATTATCAATTGGTATCAGAGCCTAATCTGAATATGAGAGGATTGAGAGATACATGTTTCGATTTTGAATTTGTGTTTGAATCAGGAAATTTGATCAGTTTTCTTGATTTTTTCAAGAAAATCTCATTTTTTGATTTTTCATCAAATTCGGACTGATTTTTGAACGAATTTTCTTGTAGATTGGTTTGCTGGATTCGTTTTTAATAGCAGAATAGTTTTGATTCACATCATTTTGCAAGAAAATATGTTTTTGGAGGTCGATTTCAAGGTTTCTGAGAAATCAGTTTGTTCGACATCATATACTGTTCGTTCATGGATTTTTGCATGTTTTTGATTTTTGTTTGAAATCGATTGTATGTTTTGAATAGAAAACTAATTTCGATCATATATGGATAGGTAGATTACATCTGTTTTGTGTTTGAGATCGTTTTAGAAGGTTTCTTAAGGTTTTGCGCCAGATCTGAGTTTTGCGTGAGTTCATCTGGAATTTGCGCCAGTTCATTCAGATTCATCGAGTTTTGCGCCAGATTCAATCTTCGCGCCAAGTTCATCAAACTTTGCGCCAAGTTTATCAGGGGTTCTATGTTTTTGCCATGTTCAGGGTTCATCAGTTCATCGCGCAAAAGTGAAAGTTTGCACCATCTTAAGCTCACACAAATCAGTTTTGCGCCACCTACTTCTCACGCGAAGAAAGTTTTTTGCCAACAGTTCTTCACGCAAAGTTTAAGTTTGAGTTATCCTCATATCACGCAAAGTAAAGTTTGCGCTACAGACTTCTCGCGCAAAACATATTTGCGCCATCTCAGTCTTCTGCACGTTAGTTTTGCGTCACCTACATCTCACACAAAGAAAAGTTTGCGCCTCCAACGCTTCACGCAAAACAATTCTTGCGCCATCTACTACTCGCACAAAAGCAAGTTTGCGCCATCCACTGTTAGCACGAATCTTCTGTTTGCTCCAGATTCTTTCGGTTTCAAGACTTGGGATTTTTTCTCTGATTTTCTGAAGATATGGATATGTCAAAGTTCTCGTTTCAAGCTCAGTTTTACAAGAACGATCTTATGATGTCGTTGGGAACAGAAACTCGTCCTCCAGTTTTGATCAATGAAAATGAGTTCACCCAATGGCAAGATCGGTTCATTAACTTCATCGAGCGTCAAGCTAATGGAGAGAACATGATGAAGTCATTTACTGAAGGACCATTTGTCAGACCTAAGAATGATACTCCTTTGACTGCCGAAGAGATTAAACGAGAAAAAGCCGATCGAGAAGCAAAGTCCAATCTGATGCTAGCATTGCCAAACTCCATTTACAATCGAATTGATTATTTCAACCATGATCCGAAGATGATGTGGACCCAGTTAGAAAAGATCATGCTTGGGTCAGCAGTTGCTACACAAATCCGCCAGACACGCTTCATGAATAATTTTGAGGAATTTAAGGCAAAGGACGATGAGTCTCTGAAGGTTATCTTTGACAGGCTTTGCACTGTACTGAATGATCTGCGAAAGATAAAAGTGGAAAAGACTGAATTAGAAACTAATCTGAAGTTTCTCAATGCTCTTCAACCGGAATGGAACAAATCATGTCACCGTTTGAGGAATGATGTACGGGTTTCTACAATGCATATCCAAGAGCTTTATGAGATTTTGATGAAAGATGAGAGTATAGCCAAGCTTGACAAGAAAAATAAGAAGATAGTGGATCCGGTTGCACTTCTCACGAGCAAACTGGCTGAACAAACATTGACTGAGAATGCTTATGACGGTGCAACTGATGATGATGGAGAAGATCTACAGAAAGCGATGATTCTTCACTCTCAACACTATAACAAGAAATTCCAACCTCGTTCGGGTTCCAACAACCTTCACTTCACTTCAGGGTCTAAGAAGAACGAGAATGTCCAAGTGCCCGAGGCTAAGAAACCTGCAACATTTTTTAACTGTGGAAAGTCAGGTCATATTTCAAAGGAGTGTCGAGCAAAGGTGGTTCGGGATTCGACATATTACAGAAAGAAATTGGAACTAGCAGAAAAGAGAGAGAGTGGAACCGCTCTGTTAGTTGAAGAAGAATTATGGCTAGATCACTCCGACAATGAAGCTGACAATGTGGAAACAGCTCATATGTGCTTCATAGGAGATGATCAGACTGATGATGATGATGAAGATTCAACTGATGAATCTGAGGTACCTTCTGAATTCGATTTCAAATTTATATCCTCACAGATGAATATCGTTATAACTGCTTTACATGATCTTCGCTCAAAGTTATTATCTGAAAAACAAATTAATCAAGAAAAGTCTGTCATAATTGAAAAATTGCAAATTTCTTTGAAAGATGAAAAATCTATTTTGATTCATACAAAAGAGATCTTTCAAAAAAATTGGATGACTTGGAAATTTCAAATCAGACTTATCTTGATTCTTTGACGGAAATGACCAAATTAAAAGATAATTTTTCTGATAAAATAAATGAGTTGGAAGAAAAGTTATATCGAAGGGATCAAACTGATCAAACAATATTTATGCACAAACCGATGAGTTATAAATCTATAAAGGAAAGATGGGGTCTTGGTTTTGAAAATCCTCATTGTTTAAACAATGCTATAGAAAAATCCCCCACTTTATATAAATTCGATTATTTAAATCTTGCTAAATATGCTTCTCAATTTAAAATTGATTGGTTGAATGAAAAGCAAGTTTTAGAAATCGAAAATGAGAAAAGAATGAACAACATGCACAAGGAAATTTCTTTTGTTTACACGCGCGAAAATGCCAAATATTTTTCCGATAAATCAAAGAAGAACAGAAACAGTTTAAATGACATTTCTCCTATTAAATCTTCATTATCTGATGATTATTTTGATATTTGTGCTACTAACACTAATAAAGAAAATATATCTCCAGTTTCTTATGATTCTAAGAGATATATTCCTCCATTAGTGTTAGAAAGCAAAATCATTGATCTTGAAGATAAATGGAAGAACATTATTTTCAAAGAAAAAATGAATCAGATGTTATTCTTTCTTTCATGACGACAAGTCTTGAAGAAAAATTAATTTTTCAAAAACAAGATTTTCTTACAAATTCTGTTTCTGATCTTTCTTCTGATTTTAAAGAAAACAAAAAGAAAGTTCTAAAATCTGAAAACTTTTCTCAAAATTTTTCTGACTCTGAGGCAACTTCAGGATTATTGTCTGATCAGTTGGGTTTCTTAGGTAATATTGTTTCTTCAGACTCAAATCTTGAATTGAAAAATTTTGATGAATCTTTTACGCTAAATGATGATTATTATAAACCAAAACGTAAAAGAAAAAGGTCAAAGAAGTCAAAGAAACAAGATATTGTTATTTCTGAAAATTCTAATTCTTGTGATTCAAATATTTCAGATAGGACTTTGAGGGCTCCTACAAGGAAGATATGGAGGATCAAGCTGAAATCTGATGAATATGCGACTGATGAGGACCGAAATGTAGACAAACTTTGTAGAAATGATTCATTTGCTACTTGTAATAAAATTTTCAAATATTCAATAAAGCAAATGATTCAAATTGCAAAAGATGTCTCCTATTCTTCCTCTGGTTCAAGTTCAGATGATTATGCTTCGTCCTCTACTGATGATTCTGTTCATTCATCTTATTATTTTTCTCGTGCTTTCTATGTTAAATCTAACAAATTTTCTCCTATAAGAACTGCAACTAACAAACATGGACCCAAAAACAAGTGGGTACCAAAACAAAAGATTAATTCTGAGTTGCAGGCACCTAATGTCAAGGGGGAGTAAGAGAAAAATGGCTTCTGAGTAAATCAACTCAGAACCCGTACTTCAATGGCTTCTATGTAAATCAGCTCAGAACCCGTACTTCAATGGACTTCGACTTCTAAACATATCAGTTTAGGACTCGTTTTTCAATGCATTTGGCTTCTGGACAAATGAGAAATTGTGAGTGCATCTACTTTATTCCGCTGCATTTATCTCTGACTATGATGTTGTTCCAGTTATCTCAATTTTTTTTAAGAATCTGAGCAAGTTCGACCAGATCCAAAACTTTGTTATGAGACACCAATTCATTATACATTATGTGGAAGAAGGTATTATTGAATTTTATTTTGTTCCGAGTAATATCAATTTGCCGAATTCTTTACAATAGTCTTAAATGAAAAATGTTTTTTCAAACTCGGCATGTTGAATTTAAAAGTTTAAATCTTTACAAATTTTATTATATAAAGTAAAAGTTTTACAGTTTTTTTTCTTTCTTTTGAATAAAATGTGTGTCTAGGATAAATTTTCAAGTTGCTTTGTTTATATCTATGTTTTATATGTTCAACTTTCAAGTCTTAAAAAAATATCGAAAAGTCAGCAACATGTTTGAAACTTTTTCATTCTGCTTTAAAGATATGTGATTCGGAATATTTATAGTTTACAATGCTTAGAAAACCTAAAAAGTCAGAATTATGGATCGTAATGAGACTATGGGCTAATCACTTAGATGTAAAACTGGGTGATTGAGATTAATTAAATATATAAAATACATAAATCTCTAAGTTTAAAAGTTTGTACCTGTGACCTTTCTGGTTTGGGAAAGTAAGTTCCGTGGGATGCTTGTCATTTGGTCCCCTAAGGTCAATTGGTCTGGGAGTGATCGAACCCAAATCTTTCTATAGAATCAGATCGAAAGTCATGTTCTACTAGTACCAAGGTTCTAAAAAACACGCATTGGAGTCGTCATGGCCTTGCCGCCACGTTTTACCACTTGGCGTCGAGATAAGGCGTCGAGCTCATTATGGCGCGCCATGGCACGCCATGGCGCGTTATGGCGTTACGCCTTGGTATTGAGATATGGCGTTGAGCTCGTTATGGCTCACCATGGCCCGCCATGGCCCGCCATGGCGCGTTATGGCGTTAGAACTTCGAATTTGTGTACTTCGAAATTCGATTGGAATTTACCCATTAGTATCGATAATAGCTTAGAATTTTTTTTGTTTATCGTTTTATATGAATTTTAATTGTTAATAACTCGTTCATTATTGTTCAAGACAATGATAAAAACACACACATAAACATATATACATATAAATTATATACATATTTGCCTCCTTAAGTCACGCCTTGGAAAACGCCATGGCCTCGCCATAACTCGTAAGGCTTGAGGCTTGACCTCGCCGCCATGCCACGCCTCACGCCATTTAGAACCTTGACTCTTAAGGCTTGAGCCTTAAGTCACGCCTTGGAAAACGCCATGTGTCGATGTAGTCTTTCTGGTTTGGGAGAGTAAGTTCCAAGGGGTGCTTGACACCTAGTCCCCCAAGGTTAACTGGTCTGGGAGCGAATGACCCAAATCCTGCAATAGGATCAGATAGAAAGTTACGTTTACGACATGTTCTTTACTTACCAAACTTCTTGATTAAAAGATGCCAATGTGCACAAGCTTAAAAGATGCCAAAGAGCACACTCATGTGAAGATGCCAATGTGCACAATGCTAAAAGATGCCAATGAGCACACATGTCATGATACTTGGTGATATTTCTGAGTTGCGATAAACCTATAAATTTGTGAAAGTCCTAATTTTTGAAGGATTAGTGTGAGTACATGCAAAGTTCTCTATTATATTTTTAGAATTGCATTTTCTTGAAGCTAATCGAAGTTCGCATGCTAGCACACTGAATAAATTGATGAAAGTTTTTGAAATTGAACATATCTTAACTTGATATGCAATGAAACTTGTATCTGTATCCAACAACATACACTTGACTTCAACTGATGGATTAATCTGTGATATTTTACTCAGTAGAATATTATTTGTATAGTGTTTAAAATTTTATATGTTTAGTTGTTTCAAAATTTATATTCAGTATATTTTTCTGTTTACACTGATGTTGTTATGTTTGTGTATCCATATCTCTGTAAATTGGTTTGTACATTTTTCGAGGTGGAGTGAATAAGGAGAATATTCTGAAAGATCATATCTCATTTCGAGGGGGAGTGTCTGATTTTCTATATGAATGCTAACTTGAATTGTCATATTTTGTGCATTTGTGTTGGGGGAGTCAAAGAGCTTAACAGGTGAAATTTTTCAGATTTCAAGTCATATTTGTGCCAACAGTTGGTAGCGCAAAACTCAACTTTGCGCCTCCTTTAGGTAGCGCAAAACTAAGTTTGCGTCATCAACATGTAGCGCAAATCTTCCCTTTTTCACCTTTACTCTGAATTTTGCAGATCTGAAGTTGTCTCGTCTCCAAAGTAGGCATGACCAAGTTGATCCAGATCATCAAGGTCATGAGGGGGAGAAGTTAAGGAGAAGTTAAAGAGACAAAGAGGTCAAACGTTTATCTGCTGCTCAAGATTCTATTTTTTTCAGCCATACTAGTCCTTCTACTTTTCCAGCTCCGACCACCACAGCTTATTCGAGTACATTTGAAAGAGGTGTGACGTTTAGAGCACAAGCTAATGAACCGATTGTTCTTTCAAGTTTATTACAAACAGATCCAGTCTTGTCAAGGCATCAAAGGCAACATAGATTGAAAGATGCTGAGAAGAATTTTTTTTAGTCAAGAAGCTTCGCTAACACGCTTAGCAGGTCTTATTAGAGTTCGAAGATGGATATATCAGATTACATTGAAGACCTGAGCGCCAATAATTACTAAGGGGGATATTGTTAAGTCAGATTTTATAGTAATCATTGTATTTATAGGCTTGGTCTAATACTGTGTTTAGAGTGCTTTTATATCTGGTTTTAGCTAAGGGTATTTAAGTCCCTTGTGGCTTTGTTCCTTCTAAGAAATTCACGCATATCTCATTACAGATTACATTATGCGCTTTCAACTCTCTCTCTTTACTTTCTCTCTCTAGGATTTAGAACGATCTTGGATTATCAAGGAGAAAAATGCAAAATCTGAGTTACATAAGAAGTTTGACATACTGTCAAAGGAAAGAAACTGTTTGTCTATAAAGATCAAAGAACTTAAGGAGATCATGTTCAAGGTGAAGTTGACTGAGCACAAGACGCCATAATCAATTACTCAATCACCAAGAGATGATCCAGCTGCATCCGAATGCTCATTCAAATCAGCAGCAAGTTCAATTTTCACACATGTTTCTATTAATCCTTTATTTGATTCAACTGACAGTCATACTTCTAAATCAAATGATCAGATTCGTCTTTCTAATCTTTTCTATGACAAAAATGTTGATGGTTCAGGTAACATCAAGAAGAACAAGTCTCAGAAGAAAATGACTTGGAGAAAGAAAGATGAGAAAGATAAAGAGAATTGGTTTTGGAGAGTTAAAGGATCTTCGGAGAAAAATAAGAGAGAAGAGAAATCATTTGAACATACATCAAAAGCTAAAAGGAACTAAGCAGGTTTTAAAGGTAAAACTTTTGGCAAACCTGATCTGGTCTACACTATAAATCAATTGATCAGGTTAGCTAAAAAGAAAATTAGTTGTTCCTACTACGGTTCAAATGATTTTGTTAACAAAAATTATGAAAATAACTGCTATGGTTCTTATAATATCTCTCCTAATAGAACTGCAACTAACAAATCTGGATCCAAACACCAGTGGATACCAAAAGCTAAATCTGCGTTGCAGGCACCCAAGGTTTAAGGGGGAGAAAGAACTAAGGCTTATGATTAAATCAGTTCATAACCCGTGCTTCAAAGAATAATGGCTCTTGAATAAAACAGTTCAAGACCCGTTCCTCAATGTTAAAGGATTATGGTTTCTGGTTACATCAGATCAGAACCCGATCTTCATTGGTAAAAAATAAGTTTTACTATTCTCACCGGAGAATATGTAATCATGGCTTCTGAATAATCAGTTCAGAAACCGATCTCAAATGTTTTTCTTCTGATGGATGCTTAAATGATAACATCTTTTCTAGAAGTTTTTGATTTGAGGAGGAACTAATTGTTATATCTTTTAGGGGGAGGAGATATTAGCTAAATGTACTTTCATTGTTATATTTTTCTAATAACTTGAATTTTTACAGATATCAAGATGGAGGATATCTGAGTTTTTATCAAGAATACTTAAATGATAATATTCATTTGTGGGGGAGTTGAGATACTATACATTACAGGTATATCTTTCTATATCTCTAACTCTATCACTTGTTGAAAGAAGGACAACTTTCACTTGTGAAAAATGGTTTCTTCAAATGTTCAAACCACTTCACATTCTCAAAAGATTTCATGAATTTAGAAGTTTGATTTTAAATGTTTTTCATAATTGAGCGTTAATGTTTAACTGACCGTGTGTTTCTAAATATCAATACTTGTGTATTATCTTATCTATATACTGTCAAGTATTCACACACATCGATTCAGTACTTCATATTGATTTTGTTATTACCATGTATCAAAAGTTTAATCTTTCTATGATAATACTCCCGCTTGTTATTCTTAATTGTTTGAGATCAGACTTCATTTCTTATATACATGTGCTTTCATTGTTTACATTTTTATATTTTGTTCCTATAAACATCTTGCGTCTTTGATTTTCCAAATTTTATTCTTCATGAATTTTGATCTGATCTTAATCATTGTCAGATTCTCAAAACATTTCTATTCTTTCATGTTTATTCATTCATTCAAAGTTTTGAGAAATCATAAATGCTTAAAATGATCAAATTTCATTCTTATCTGTTATGAGCATACATACACTGACATTGATATCTTGCGCTTAAATGTCAAGAAAATCATTGAGATACATATTTTTTTAAGAAAATATACATGGGATTCAATGTGTGAGCTTAAAAGCACTTCCATGGATTCACGATAACCAATGTTTCCTACCCAGGAAGTATTCCCTGAGTGATTGAGGGGAGAGGGGTAAAAAGATTTGAGTGTTGGTCTATGAAGAGGTTAAATGGAAATGAGAGATTGGTTAGAAGTGAGCTTAAATGTTTAAAAGAAAGAGGATGTGAGAACAGAGTAAAAGAATATCAGACTCTGCACCAAACTTCTTTCTGAGTCGGGCAACCACATTACTGTTGTTTCACATTTCTTCGTGAATGACATTGAAAAAGGCATCTAGCCCATGCCATCTCTTGTATACAACCCTACCAGCTACTCATTCTTTTCTCAAAAAGAGAATGTTTCACATTTTCTGGGGAAGCAACATATACGCTATTGGTTCTTCACTTGGAAGATACTGATATTGAAATAAAGGAAAGTTGCCCCACCTTCGACCCTTTCTCATGCACATTGAGTCTATGTATAACTATTGTTGTCTCAATGGTTTACATACTTTGATCCTTATGAAACACAATCATTGTGCTAATTCTTTCATAACACAAGCACGAGCACACAAAAAATATGTTATTATGTCAGAACATTCATAGAAAATACCTTGTGTTTTTCAATGATTGAATGGAAGTCCTGGGGAGTGAACATCACTTCAAGTTCCTTAAATTGTACATTCGTTGTACATAGTGGCTTTGTGCTACTGACAGGCATTCCTAACTGTTTCATATGTTGACTCAGGGTTACAACTCCTAATTTGTTTGAATTTGAAAAGATTCAGATGAATACATTCATGAATTGACGGCTCATTCAGATCAGATGAACGATTCTCTCATATTATTCATTGGGGGAGATTGATAATTTCTCTACACAAGGGGAGATCGTTTACATTTTATCAAAGGGGAAGATCATGAAGACTGTGCTTATTTGATTATTTGGGGGAGATCATTCAAAGACCGAGCTGACCTTGAACAAGTTTTAATGATTTTGATTCTCACAAATCATTAAAAAGGGGGAGATAAATCAGAGTTAAAGTTCAGATGATTAAAGTTTGTATCAAGAAAGGGGGAAAGATGATTTTCAAAGTCAGATTGAAAGCTGAAGCAAAGATTGTTGTAAAGAGATATGATATTGTTGTAAACAAAGGGGGAGATTGAAAAACATGTCAAAGTTGTTTGAAAAGACAAAGAGAGAGATTTACTTCAAGTTGAAGAATGTCAAAGTTTCAAAGTTTGTTGAAGATGTCAAAGTTTTCAAAGTGTAAAAGCTGAAAAAGATTCAAAGCTGAGATTATTCTGAAGATAAGAAGACATGAAGATTATCGTCAAAAAAATTTTAATCTTGAATCCAAAGGGGGAGATTGTTAGACTAATATTGTATTCAAGATTAAAAGTGAGGGTCTGTTGTGTAAATGTTGTATAGTTCAAGGGTTTGGTTGTAAAGTCAACTCAAGTTGACTTAGTATAAATAGGATTGTTTATTTGTTATTTGGAAATTTGACACGCATACTAGACACATTCAGAGAGGATTTGGTAAGAACTCGCATACAAAGAACACACATACGTGAGACATGTGATTACGTGTTAGATCTATGACTTCGATGTAATATGTGAATGATCTAATAAAGATTGTGTTCTTAATTTGTGTTGTGAATTAAATGCTAGTATAATGGGTCACCCATTATTAGCCACCGATATTCTCTAAAAAAGGCAACTGTTCATCTTCATCTTCGTGTCTACTTAAGTCGATTCCTCGATTATTACTTCGTGTTTATTTAATTCGACTTTCAGGTATGTTGATTGTTACTTTCAAATCAATTTCTTGATCTGTGGTTCTTTGATTTGTTCTTCTTTGCTCGTATTTGATCAACGAAGAGTCTTGATATTTGTTCATATGTGATTCCTTCGACTAGGGTTTGAATTTATGTCTTTTTGTGAAATTGAAAGTTGGGTTTATCTTAGAATTTGATTTCAAACACTGTGATATATGTTTTTACATGGATTGTGCTTGTTTTTGGATTTTGATTTTCAAATTTGGTTTTGTGGTTCAAGTGTTTAAATATTGCACGTTCTTCATATGAATATCACACATGTCTTATGTTGAAGTTTATCACATAATCCTGTTCTTTGTTTCCTGCGATAGTTGAGTATATCGCACAATTCTTGTGCGATATCTCATACAATCACAAAATACTTATGCGACATATTTCTTTCTTTCTGCTATAGTTGCATCTATCACATGCTTCTTGTGTGATAGATGGTCATGTTGTGTGCGATAGTTCTTTGGTGTGCGATAGTTTAGGATTTAGATTTTTTTTTTTGGATTTTTTCAATTTTTTTTCAAAAGTGTTATGTCCTGGGCTCAAATGATTTTAAAAGGGTATCTTTGCTGACATTTTAATTTTAAGGATATCAAATGGCAGTTGCAGAACAAAATGATTCTCATCATCTATTCGATGACGAGAACCCCATTCCCTCCATGAGATCAGCTTTACCTTCAATGAGACAATCAGTCAATGCTCAGAATCCTCATGAGAAGCTGATCATTCCCTCTGAATATCTGGAGTTGAATCCAAATAACCATCACTTGGAATTTGAAGTGATGAAGTCCCAACATTATACTTGAGATTTTAAAGGGCCACCCTCTGAAGTTTGTTCTATCAACTACTTTAAATGTACCAGTGATCTATTTACAACAGTTTTGGAACACCTTGGAGAGTGTACCTGAAGCCAATGCATACAGATTTGAAGGATTCATTGACCACTTTAACACTATAATCACAAAGAAAAGGCGTAGGAGGGTACTACAGTTACCAGAGAAGAATGGTTTCCTAGGCAAGGTCACATATGATGAGTTTGTTTAAGAGGTTGAGCTTTGTGCATACATCTATTCATTGGGGTATTCAGCAGAACTTGTTCGGGCAACACAATTCAAAAGAATGCATTTGTCCCGTCTATGGCATACCTTATTTTCCATCATTAACCTTTGCTTGATCATAAAGACTACCGGCGTTGATAGATGCAAGATTGGGATTCTAAGACTATTTCATGGGGTAGATTTTAATAAGCATTATGATTACTCCACTATCATCTGGACTGAGCTTGTTGAGGTAGTTGGTGACAAGAGCAAGCCAACAAAGACAAGAAACTTTGTGCCTTTCCAGAGATTTCTTCAGCTACTCATCCACAGTATTGTGAGATCAAACCGGGAGATACCAAAGAGAACACATGTTGAGGTCGTTCTGTAATATGCTATAAACAACCAGAGGAACAAGGCAGATGATCCAAACATTGTGACAAAGATTCTACCTGAATATTTACTTGCCTATGCAAATCTGCGAGCACCGAGTATTTTAGCGTATAGGTACATACATGCTCCTATGCTCCAGCCAGAGGGACCTACCCACGGAGCCTCCCATGCCTCCGTTGAGAAGAGTGATGGTTTAGGTATAAGTGAGGAGGTTCAAGCAACTGGAGTTCCTAAACAGGGAGTGCAGATGAAAAATTTAATTGAGAGGGGAACTTGAGAGGGCGGTTCTCCTGATCCTTCTGATACACATGTTTTTGAAGTTGCTGATTTTCCTATGCATATTCTTGAGATTGAAACTGGAGTAGTTCAGAAAAAGATACTTACACCTGCTAGTGTTGATCCAAACTCTCTCAGTGATTTGATAACGACCCTCTTCTATACTTAGTGAAAATTACGTTTTAATATGTATTAGTGTTTCACCATCAGCGATCAGACTGAGTCTGTTCAGTTATCGCTGATAGTCTTTCTTATAAACATTTCTATGTATTAGTGTTTCACTATCAGTGATTAGACTGAGTCTGTTCAGTTATCACTGATAGTTTCTGATGTAAACAGTAACGTAATCCCTGAAGACAAGTCTCGCGTCTACATATGTTCATAGTTGAATCGAAGACGAAGCTGCTGAACAAAGAGAAGTCTACTAGTGATCTGATGCGGATATCAGTGAGTCAAAGACAACTCAACATATACGCGAAGGAACATGAGGAAAAGCTTCAGCGATAGCTGAACCTCTTTTATCTCTGAAAGAAGAGATATTCAGCGATCAAAAGATCACAAAGCTTATGTCTCAAGTTTCCTTTTGTCTATCCTTGCACAAACTAGTACTATGTGTCAGAACGGACATGTCTCTGCCACCATACGTACAACAACTCTGTCAACTACACTGTTCATGACCCGGCCGAAAGCATGTCTCCCAAAAGTCAGACTCCCAAAGCCAATCTGTGAACGCCACATGTAAAGTGCCCTGCCATGCATTTAATGCATAGGGTATAAATAGGAAGTTCACCCCTCCATCTGTGGGGGTGCTCAATCCTTGAACTCCATATAGAAACCCTTGTTTTCTATCTCTCTAAATCCCCCATTCTCTGAATTTCTTGTGCAATCATCTTAGTGTTTCTTAAGTTTGTTTAGATTGAGTCTGTCTTAATCTTATTCCGCAACAAACTTGTAAATTGTATTTTGATTTATCAATAAACAATTTATTAAACTTTAATTTCTGTGTTTGTATTCAACCCCCACCCTTCTACAAACTTGTTAAGCACCTTCGGGACCAACAAGTGGTATCAGAGCAGTTTGTTTAATCTAATAAACAATATCTTGCTGTATACTCTTCCTTGCTATTCTAAAATGGCACTAAACACAAACACAAACTACTATGATAATGGTTAAACCTCCTCGATTTAGCAGAGATAACTTTTCTCTATGGAAAAATCGAATGATGCTATTTCTTGAAGGTGCAGATCCTACTATACCTGAATATATAGAAAACGGACCCTATGAACCTGTTAGAATTATAGTTGCGGTTCCCGCTACTGCCACCACTGAAGCTGTCCCTGAACGATATGTCGTTAAGGAAATAAGACAGTGGAGTGATGAAGATAAAAAGAAGGTAGGAATAGATGCAAGAGCAAAAACCATTATCTCAATGGCTCTGCCTGATGAAGTTTTCCATTCCATCATGCATCTGAAAACTTCTAAAGAAATGTGGGAAACCATATGTGTTCAATATGAGGGCACCACTGAAATTCAAGAGACTCGAAAGATTAACTTGGTAAGACAATATGAAAGTTTTATCGCTGGTAAGAATGAATCTCTTTCTGACATTCATCAGCGGTTTAACTGCCTGATCATTGACCTAAGAACTGTTGGAAGGACCTATTCTAATTCTGAGGTCCTAACAAAATTCTTGGAAAGTCTTCCTGAAAGCTGGGACAGTTATTCAATATGTCTTAAGCTGACAAAAGACTTACATACTCTCTCTCTAAGCACTTTGTATGGAATATTGCTCAACTATAAGCAATCTAATCTCCTGAAGAAGAATCTTGTAAAAGATTCTAAAGACTCCAAAAGCACTCCTGTTGCTTTAGTCTCTTCAGAGATAATTCCATCTCAGCGATCTACTCTCACCATCACTGAGTTAGATTCTGAATCTGAGGATCTATCAGACCCTGATCTTTCAGAGTTTAATGAGTCCTTAGCACTCATGACAAACTCTTTTAAGAGATTTGCAAGAAAGAGTAACTTCCGAAGAAGTAAACCTCTCTCTCTTACTGAAAAGCCAAAATCAACTCCGGTTGATAAGGCTACTGCCACTTGCTATAACTGCGAAAAAATTGGACATTTTGCTAGTGAGTGCAGGTCGAAAAAGGTCTTCAAACCTTCTACCTCAAGAAGATCCAGTGATGACAAATACCATAAGCTGAAGAACAAATATCAAAAGCTGAAAAGCTATCAGCGAAAAGGTAAAGGTCTCATCGCTGAAGAACATGACTGGGCTGAATCAGAAGAATCATCTTCTGATGAAGAAGAAGTCGCTAATCTTTGCCTCATGGCTGAGATTAAAGAAGAAGTAGAAGAAACATCTGAACCTTCTATGAGCTACATATCATCTCAGGTATCTATCTCTACAAATCCCTCTCTGCCTGAAGCTGAGAGAAGTCGCGCTGTTGATGTGCTGACGATTGACCTTTATAATGCTCTAAACGACAAAACTCAAGCTGAAAATAAAAATGTATATTTAACTCAAGAGCTAGAGAAAAGATCAGTGAACTAAATCTTTTAGAAGAAAAGTTGAAAGATCAAGACATTATAAATGAAATCATCAGCATTGAACGCGAACAAGCCATCGCTGCTCTAAAAGCAGAAAAGGCTCATGTTGAAAAATGGTGCAAATCATCAACAAAGATCTCTGAGATAATAAATGCTCAAACTCCTGAAAGTGATAGAACTTGTCTTGGTTTTTGGACACCACAGGATGATCCTAAAGAAGAAAGTTCCTCGCTTAAGTTTGGAACTTTTGTCACATCTTTCTTTGACACTTCTTATAATCAAATCTATCCCTGTTCTTCTTCAAATCCCATCTCTGAGGAAAAATACAAAGACACTAAGTCTACGGATAAAGGAAAGTCCATTCTCCTTCCTCAGAAGACAACCAGGAAAGCAAAGCTGAAAATTCCTTCTAAACCTTCAGCTAAGCAATCCTCTAGCTCTGTGATAGAAATTTTTGATCTCTGTCTTCCAAAGCTAAAGATTGACCTTAGACCAACGAGATCTGAAGAAATGAAAATCCCTCCCATATCTCATGAGAAAAGCCTTCTCGGACCTGGTCCTGCTCATCTTAAACTTGCAAAACCTTCTACTGATCCTAAAACCATTTTCAAATACAGAAAATGTTATCACTGTGGTTTTACTGATCATATTGCAAGTAAATGTCCAAATGCCAGCAAAGCTGATAAAACAGCTAAAGTGAAGAAAAATGCCTCTAAGGCAAAGAAAGTCACCAAAGTTGAAAAATCAACCAAAGTGAAATATACCACTAAGGTTAAGAAATTAACCAAAGTGAAGATTACCACTGAAGCTGAATCTTCATCAGCTGTGAAGACTGCTGAATCTTCCTTATCCACTAACTCTGAAGGACCCATTGAAAAGTGGGTACCAAACAACGCTTAATCTTCCTTATGTGTGCAGGGATCAAAAAGCATCTGGTATCTCGATAGTGGATGTTCTCGTCATATGACTGGACAAAGAGACCTGCTCACTGAATACAAGGAAGATAAAGGTCCCTCTGTGACCTTTGGTGGAAATGGAAAAGGATTTACCCGAGGGTTTGGTGTCCTCAGCAATGGGACAACTACCTTTCGAAGAGTCGCTTATGTAGATGGACTGAAGCACAACCTTCTAAGCATCAGTCAGCTATGTGACAAAGACTACGAAGTTCGCTTTTCTAAGAAAGCATGCTCAGTGGTAGATGAAAAAGGAAAACTTGCTCTCAGTGGTTATCGCAGAGAAAATGTCTATGTAATAGATATGGACTCTACTATCACTGAAAACTTATGTTTTCTCTCTAAGGCCTCTTCTGATGTCAACTGGCTATGGCATAAAAGGCTTTCTCATCTAAATTTCAAAACCCTGAATACTCTCTCATCTAAGGAACTGGTTTTTGGTCTTATTCAACACTCATATGCTAAAGAATCTCTCTGCTCAGCATGTGAAAAAGGAAAACAAACAAAAGCTAGTTTCAAGTCAAAACAAGTTTCCTCAGTGACAAGTCATCTTCAGCTCTTGCATATGGATCTATTTGGACCTGTCAACATCCAATCAATAGCTGGAAAGATATATACGCTTGTCATTGTAGATGAATATTCTCGCTACACCTGGGTTATCTTTCTTCGCTGTAAGAGTGATACTCCAGAAGAACTAATATCTTTTGTGAAAAAGATGGAAGTGCTGAACAATCTTACTGTTCGTTCAATAAGAAGTGATCATGGAACTGAATTCAAAAATAGTTCCCTGAACAATTTCTTTGAGAACAAGGGAATCTCTCACAACTTCTCTCCAGTAAGAACACCTTAGCAAAATGGAGTCGCTGAAAGAAGAAACAGAACGATCATAGAAGCTTCTAGATCAATGCTCAGCGATTCTCACCTCCCTACTCAATTTTGGGCAGAAGCTGTAAACACTGCATGTTTTACTCAAAACAGATCGCTGATAATAAAGCGATTTGGGAAGACAGCTTATGAACTTTTTCTTGGAAGGAAGCCTTCTATCAGCTTTCTTCATATCTTTGGTTGTCAGTGCTTTATCTTAAACAACAGAGATCAACTTGGAAAGTTCGACCCAAAAGCCGATGATGGAATATTTCTAGGATATTCCTCCATCTCCAAAGCCTACAGAGTTTTCAACAAGAGAAGACAAACCGTAGAAGAAACAATTCACGTCACTTTTGATGAAACTCGCTCAGCGAACTCTAAACCAATCGCTGACAATGAAGAGTTAAATGTTTGGATGCTTTCTCACTACAGAGAAACAGAACCTTTCTTCTCAAACCATCAGCATTCTGATCCTTCAACCGCTGATGATGATTCGAACATTATACATCCTACCGCTGAATCCACCTCATGGGTCTCAGCAGAACCTTTAAACACATTACTACCATCAAATCTGCCTTCATCTGGAAACCTCTCTAGTGAATTTTCTCAACAGTTAATCGCTGATGAACCTCAAACGTCCTCATCAGTAAACATTCCAATTGTTGATCCAACCTCTGAGTTAAGCAATCATGCTCCTACTCAGCGATGGACCAAAGATCACCCAATAGGTCAAATTCTTGGTGATCTCGAAGCAGGTATTCAGACACGACGAAGCTCAGGTAATATTTGTCTCTTTGTAAATTTTCTCTCTTTAATAGAACCAAAGAAGACTGAAGATGCCCTCAGAGATCCAAACTGGGTCAGCGCTATGCAAGAAGAGCTGACTGAATTTTCTCGAAACAAAGTTTGGAATCTCGTTCCTAGACCATCTGATAAAACTGTAATAGGCACCAAATGGGTGTTTAGAAACAAGTTAGATGAACATGGAACTGTAACCCGCAACAAGGCTCGACTTGTTGCTCAGGGATACAGCCAAGAGGAAGGCATAGACTATGATGAAACCTTTGCCCCTGTGGCCAGGCTCGAAGCAATTCGACTATTCTTAGCTTATGCAGTCTATAAAGACTTCATCGTTTATCAAATGGACGTAAAATCAGCGTTCCTAAATGGAAAGCTAAATAAAAAAGTCTATGTAGAACAACCACCAGGGTTTTATGACCCTAAGTATCCAAATTATGTTTATAAATTGGATAAGGCTCTCTATGGTCTAAAACAAGCCCCTCGTGGTTGGTATGACACTCACTCATCTTTTCTTATCTCTGAAAATTTTGAACGTGGCAAGATTGATAATACGTTATTTTTTAGAAAAATAAAAGGTCATATAATTCTTGTACAAATATATGTCGATGACATAATATTTGGTTCTACTAACCCATCTCTGTGTACTCGCTTCGCTGAAAGAATGAAGAAAGAATATAAAATGAGTATGATGGGTGAGCTGACATATTTTCTTGGTCTTCAGATTAAACAATCTGACAAAGGTACTTTTATCTGCCAAGGTAAGTATGTTAAAGATATGCTGAAGAAGTTTGATCTCACACAAACTTCAGCGATGAAAACTCCTATGGCACCACCCCTGACACTTAACAAAGATCCTTCTGGTAAACCTGTTAATGTCACTGCCTATAGAGGAATGATAGGCTCCCTGCTGTATCTAACAGCGAGCCGACCTGACATTATGTACTCTACTTGTTTATGTTCACGCTATCAATCTGAACCCAAGGAATCCCATCTGATCGCTGTAAAGCGAATTTTCAGATATCTGAAAGGAACTCCTAACCTCGGTCTTTGGTATCCCAAAGACTCAGGGTTCGATCTAACTGGTTATTCTGATAGTGATTTTGCAGGCTGTAAACTCGACAGAAAGAGTACCACTGGTGGATGTCAACTACTGGGAGGAAAGCTGGTAAGCTGGACAAGCAAGAAGCAAAATTCTGTGTCCACTTCCACAGCTGAAGCTGAATACGTAGCCGTTGGAAGCTGTTGTTCTCAGATCTTGTGGATGAGAAATCAACTCTTAGATTATGACCTTCAGCTGTCAAAAATTCCCATCTATTGCCACAGCACTAGTGCTATAGCTATAGCAAATAATCCAGTACTACATTCAAAGACAAAACACATAGAGATCAGATATCACTTTATCAGAGATCATGTAATGAATGGTGATATTGAACTTCGCTTTATCCCTACTGACTTTCAGCTTGCTGATTTATTCACCAAACCTCTTGATGAGACAAGGTTCAACTTTCTCATCAGTGAGCTTGGAATGCTGAACCTCGAAGAATAATTCTTCAGCGTTCATGTATTGTGTCAGTAATCAAAAGTTCCCCTCTCATCATTCTCTCTGATAAACATTCTGACTCTCAGGTATGTTCTCTCAACTGAATCTTAACTCAGTTAAGATATCTTTCAAAATATACTTTAATCACTGAACCTTCTTCAAATGATTAAAAGTTTTTTGAAAAATACATTAATCACTGATATTTCTATTCAGTGACCCTTTTAAAAGAAACTCTATCCCTATCTTTTCCATCAGGGATACTTTTAAAAAGAAAAATCTATTGCTGACTTTTCTTCAGCGATAATTTCAAAACGGATAAATGAATAGTCTCTCTCTCTTCTATGACGTCATTTGAACCGACAATCCACGACATGCCTTTTCTGACACGTTCGTTCGTTGCTCTTCTATCCAATCAACATCGTGGGACGTGTCCATGTCATGATGAGCATTTGTTTTCCCGCTTCTCTCACACTCTCTCTCATTTTTCTCTCTCTTCGAATAAAAGGAAAGAATGCCTCATTCTTTTTGGCTTACGCTTTCTAATCTTACAAAGCAAGAAATACTCTCTCTCTCTCAAGAACACTCAAGCAAGTAAACCCAGAATATTGAACCTGCAACTCTTCTTCTTCAAAATAAACAGGTTTATTTCATGTTTATGTGCATTGTTAGTATGCTTTCTATTCTTTTTAAAATCCTACTCGTTCTTGTTCTTCATGGATTTTATAAAACGTTTTTTTTCTAAAAACTAAAGATCATTCTTTCTGATTTTATGTTTTTAAATAAAAACCTTTTGGTTTTTAAAGTGTTCTTCATTCTTTCTACCCAGAACACTATTTTTCTATTCCTAAAAATAACTTGATATTTTTCCAGTTTCCCTTCTTCTATGGAAACTGGTAATCATATTATTTTTAATCATAATCATTTCTTCTATCATGTTTCTTTCAATAGCAGAAATGACAGAGTCTGAGATTGTCGCTTCCAAGACAGTTAAATTCACCATCACTGAAGCTGAGATTACGAAAAGTAATCATTTGGCAAGACTCGACTTCCAAGCTGACAAATACCCACATCTGGTGGAAGCTGCTGAATTTCTCAAACAATAATGTATAGCTTACGCGATCACTGTGGATCCTAAGCCTTCCAAGACTCTACTCCAGCAGTTCTGGTTCACTGCTGATGCAACTGTACTCACCAACAAGAAAGGTGAACGAGTCCCTGCTATCTCTTTCAGCACGGACTTGGGGCCAGGGAGCATGACCGCTCTTAGCCTCAGGAAATCTTTAAGATTCCCTGACAAACCAAAGAGTGGGTTCGACGCACTCCCCACTGATGATGAGCTGATATCATTTCTGGACGCAATGGGTTATTGTTGGGAAAACAAACCGAGATCTTCTATTCCCAACAAGAAGCTCACCAAGATCCTCAAAGCTCAGATGCCCTCACAACTGAACTTTATCTTCTCGCACATAATTCAGTGCATGAGCGGGAAGAGTGGTTCGCTGGATCAAGCCAGCAAAACACAACTGCAGATGGCCTACTCCGTTATCGCTGGTCAAAACTTTGACTACGCTACAGCAATCTTTGAAGACCTGAGGTCGAGATTAGAGAAGCCTGAACGAGATCCCAAGATCTCGTACGTACGTTTCATATGTACGTACATCAAGTTCCTCTATCCCAACACCTATCCCACAAAAGATGATGGCACCTTTGCCAGGGTAGGTCAACGATCACTGGAGGTAAAGCCACTCGCCGACGAGGTAAGTATCTCTCTCCTTCGTTCTCGTCTCTCTCTCCATTCTTCTTCATCTTCAGCGACCACGCAGACGGTTCCTTCGTCTGCTATCCCTGTCGCTACCACTACTTCTAAACGACCATCCGCTAGTCCGATTGGTCCTTCCAAAAAGGCCAAAAAGACTAAGGAAAGTACACCCTCTAGTACTATACCTGAGGGAGCTTCTCAACAAGCTACCTTAGATGGATTTGTGGGTCTTTCCTCCACAACTCCAGCAGTCACTCATACTGACGTGTCAGCGATCTCGATCGCTGTCACATCATCAGTGACCCCACCTACTATCTCATTCGCTGAGATTAACCCCATCCCTACTTCTATCCCCAAAAGTCTTCCCTTTTCTACTCATTTGGTCTCTGAACCCGCTACCTCTTCTTTACCTATAGGACCTGAACATCAAACTTTTGAGGAATCTAGGCAGTTCTACAAAATGTTTGATACGTCAGGTACACCTATAGGATTAAACAATTCTTTCCCCACCTCTCCAAATAAGCCCGTATCTGAACTAACATTATTTTCAGGTCCTAGTTTGGCGTCTGTTGACACGCATGTCAACAGTCTGGGAGAAAAGGTGGACGCCCTCACCAACACCATCAACGACACCACCAGCGCCGTCAATTAGGCTGGTGAGGAGCTGAAGAAGTTGACCGCGACCTGCTCATCTAAAGCTGAGAACTCACAACTTTCAGCTGTTGAAGAACAAGTCGTCCAACTCAAAGAGTCCTCTCAACTCTTTCAGGGGCGATTTGAGTCTCTTACCGCTGAAGTTCGGGGTCTCTCTTCAAAGGTTGACCTCTGCACGTCCCTTCTTGAGCAAATTATACAAAAGGTGAATGCACCAGCTCCAGCGCTGCCTCCCTCCTTCACTGAAAATGATCGGACCAACCTCAACATCGCTGTAGAATTCATCCATGATGCCACGTGCGACATCCCTGAGGTTGAAGACCTGGTCAAGCGTCTGGAGACTGACGTTCAAGTGCTAAAAGTTTCAACAGCAACTCCGGCAGCTGAGCAACCCCCTACCGCTGATAATGACAAAGTGGGGGAGAAAGCTGAAGAAACATCTATCGCTGCTGCTGGGGAAGCTATGACTCCAAAGAAACCTCCCTCTCAATCTGAGGGGGAGACGGTAAAAGAATCCTTATCTATTCATTCTATTCTCTTTGAAGATGATGAGGAAGAAGACGATGAAGAGGAAGATGATCTAGATCTTGATGATCAAGAAAAGGATCAACCCTCCGATGACGATGACGACGATGAAGAAGACCAATCTATGTGGTTCTCCAAGACGAACGTCGCATCAGGGACAACTTCGCAAGAGGTTGTCAAAGCAGGGGTGAGAGGTGATACATCTTCAAGCGCTTCTTCGCAAAGCAAAGACAAGCAACCAATCGCTGAAGAATGCTTGAGGACTGGATCACAATCTGAGGGGGAGCATCCTTCTCAGACAGTTCTCACCCCTGCTTAAGGGTTCTGAACTACAAATAATTTCAGCTACTATCGCTGAAGAAATAATCCCAATCTCTATCGCTGAGATTGATGAAGAAGAAGAAGAATATTCCCTGGTCCATCCAGGAAGGCCCTCTCAACCATCTCATTGGTCAGAGGAAGTGGTGTAGAAAAGAGTTGAAATGATCGCTCAACTAGAAAGTCAACGGCTGAAAGTCCCTCTTCAAACATCCACAGAGCTCGACTTCCTCACTGAAGCCGAAAGAGAATAATCTGCCAAAGCTGAGAAGCTGATCGCTGAATGCATACAAGATGCCCAACTCGCTTTAAAGATTCAATCTTCTCTAGTCAAGGACAAAAAGCTGAAAAGCAAGCCTGTGGAAGTTCAAGCTGCACTGCTGAAAGAAATTGAAGAGGAACGCTCCAAAGAACAAGAGATCAACGATAGGTCTATCGAATGGTGCAAACAGAAGATGGATTATCGTTCTGATCTTCTTCCGATATCAGCCGTGACTATCTCTGGTCGCAAGAAGAAGGATCAACTCTCAGTGACCATGGAGATTACCAGAGAGGATGGAACCCAAAAAGCTATGTACGTATCCAAACTTGAGAGCTTCGGATTTACGGAATGGTTAGAGTTCTGGGATGCGCTGAAGAAATCCAAATCTACATACAGAGGCTACGTTGAAGTACTTCTTGAAGCCCTAATAAATAGAGTCACTTCTGTACTGAAGCTGCCATCTCCTCTTCCTCCCAAATCTTTGAAACTCAAGAGAAGAATTGGGTCCTCCTCCTCTGAAGACATCGCCATCATCAGGAATGAAACTTCTATCAAATTTTCAAGAGATGCACTGTTTGGTCCTCCTCCCGATCTTTCAGTTCTGGATCTATCTCTGCCTCCTGGTGGTCCTTTCCAAGGTGGTCAAGTAATTGACAATCCTTATAGAGTGTTCTTCAGAGATGATGATGAGGAACTCAGATTTCAAAAAGTCTCTGAGTTTCCTATCTGTCCTCTGAATCATCTCAAGGATCTCTTATGCTTATGGTTTGACTTCTCCCCTGCTGCTGAGAAAATCAAAGAAATTATCAGCCAAGAATCTTTGGAACGAAGACAGAAAGGAGAAGAAATACCTGAGTATATGATCAATCCTCCTAAGTCTTCTTTTAATAGCTGATAGATTAGTTTCCTTTTCTGTAATCTATTAGTTATACTTACAGTAGTTAGTTATTCACTTGTACTTATGATTTTCATATCTTGTAATTCTATCCCTGAATTAAATGAAAATTGCAGTGATGTACTTAACCCTATCAGTACTGTAAAAGATCCCTCAAAATAGTAATTGGGACATGCATGCTATGAGTCCTTTTTATTCCTATATTTTGAATCATAAAGTAATTTTCTTTAGTTACTTTGTCATTATCAAATAGGGGGAGATTGTTGATCCAAACTCTCTCAGTGATTTGATAACGACCCTCTTCTATACTTAGTGAAAATTACGTTTTAATATGTATTAGTGTTTCACCATCAGCGATCAGACTGAGTCTGTTCAGTTATCGCTGATAGTCTTTCTTATAAACATTTCTATGTATTAGTGTTTCACTATCAGTGATTAGACTGAGTCTGTTCAGTTATCACTGATAGTTTCTGATGTAAACAGTAACGTAATCCCTGAAGACAAGTCTCGCGTCTACATATGTTCATAGCTGAATCGAAGACGAAGCTGCTGAACAAAGAGAAGTCTACTAGTGATTTGATGCGGATATCAGTGAATCAAAGACAACTCTACATATACGCGAAGGAACATGAGGAAAAGCTTCAGCGATAGCTGAACCTCTTTTATCTCTGAAAGAAGAGATATTCAGCGATCAAAAGATCACAAAGCTTATGTCTCAAGTTTCCTTTTGTCTATCCTTGCACAAACTAGTACTATGTGTCAGAACGGACATGTCTCTGCCACCATACGTACAACAACTCTGTCAACTACACTGTTCATGACCCGGCCGAAAGCATGTCTCCCAAAAGTCAGACTCCCAAAGCCAATATGTGAACGCCACGTGTAAAGTGCCCTGCCATGCATTTAATGCATAGGGTATAAATAGGAAGTTCACCCCTCCATCTGTGGGGGTGCTCAATCCTTGAACTCCATATAGAAACCCTTCTTTTCTATCTCTCTTAATCCCCCATTCTCTGAATTTCTTGTGCAATTATCTTAGTGTTTCTTAAGTTTGTTTAGATTGAGTCTGTCTTAATCTTATTCCGCAACAAACTTGTAAATTGTATTTTGATTTATCAATAAACAATTTATTAAACTTTAATTTCTGTGTTTGTATTCAACCCCCCCCCCCCCCATTCTACAAACTTGTTAAGCACCTTCGGGACCAACAGCTAGTCTGATCACACCAATTATCTCAGTATCCTCTTCTGAAGCTGACACCCAATCTGATGTTGAAAGTACAACTTTCTAAAGATATATATATATATATATATATATATATATATATTGATGCTCCTTTTGATGGAGATTCTGATGATGATGGTATCGGTCCCAAAAAGTAATGGCAACAATAAACAACTATTGTAGAAGGGGGGTTGAATACAATACACAAAATTTCTCACTTAATTTAATTCGTTATTGATATAAAATCAAGAATTACACATAGAACACTTTTAAGATTGTTGCGGAAAGAATAGGTAAAACTATTCTAACAATCTTTCACAAAGAAACAAGAACACAACATAAAAAAAACAAAGATTAAAGCTTTGGAGATGAGAAAGCAAGGTTGCCAACTTTTTTCTTGAGTGCAATGAGATCTCTTTTCAAAAGCGTAGCTTGCATGGAAGGAGTCATCACCTTTAAATACCACCATGTGCATTAAATGCTGAGGACAGTTGTCATATTGGTATTGGATGACAGATATTTCTTACAAAAGGGATAAAGTATTTGATGTGACTTATCATAGAGCAAAGTTGACCTTTGAACCTTGAGAAGACAACACCTGAAGATAGTGTATAATATAGACATCCTTTTTCTGAACCTGTGGAGAATGTCACCGCCATTTTACAACTCAGATGAAGATCTTCTGTGCAAGAAGGGGTTTCTACCTTTTTGTCAGAAGGAGGTTTGTGACACAAATTACTAGCATACTATTTAACAACACATATTTAGAACACTTTTTGTATTGATCAAAGACAAGATTTACAATTAATCACAGATCTAACTCGTAATCATAAGTCTCACGTTGTGTATGTGTTCTGAGTGTGTGTGCGAGTTCTCTCTTACCAAATCTCTGAATTTGTATGTCTATGCGCGTGTCTATCTATCTAACAAAGAGACCAACCTATTTATACTAAGTCAAACTATGTTGACTTTATAACCAAACCCTTTCACTATAAGACAATTACAACTTTGACCCTGTATTTTATCTTGAATACAATTCTAGTCTAACAAGGTTGGCAAAAAGGAGACTAGCCGATTTATGAGGATTAAATCGGCTAGAAGAGGGTCCTGCCGAATAGATGGGCTAAAATTCGGCAGGTGGGATGCCAACCGACAGATGAGGAGTAAATTGGCACGTAGATAGCTTAGTGAGGTTGGAAGTTTATCTTGATCTGCATCTATAGATTTAATTATTGCTAATTCCGGTTAGTCTTCGACTTCACCGATCTTTTGAAGCATGACTAAGCTATTACAAAGAACCTTAAAATAATCTAAGTACAAAGGATGTTCAAATATTACATGTAATTATTGATAAGCCGAAAAGAGAAGTCATCTTCGAATCCTTGATGACCCAACAATCTTCCCCTATTTGATAATGACATCCCATACTTAAAATAAAAGAGTAAGAAAAATGAATACTGCATTTTGACCCTATTTTACTCTTTTGTTTTTTTTTTCACATAGACCATTCTTTTTGTTTCTTTTTGGATTTTTTAGGTATCCGACATTTACATGTATAAATCAATGAAAAAATAAACTATTAACAATATGTACTAAAAGAAAATTGCACTTGTATTGATCTCAAAAGTTTGAGTACAAGATAAAAGAAATTACAAGTACAATTCTAAAGTAAGGAAAAAGAAACTAAGCTTCTTTAAAAGGATCATTCGTTATGTAGTCTCTCTTCTTCAGCTCATCGATTACTGCCTTGAAGAGAGAAACTACATGAGGCCCCATCGGAATGATCTGAAGAATCCCAACAAGAAAAAGACTATAGGCAATATGGATCTGATCTGATCAGCTCTAAGGAAGTGGATTTGGCCGAAGCCATTTTTTAAAAAGATACCATATGTCGGCTTGAGAATGAACGTGGTGGAAGGTTGAGACACGATAGTTGGTAAGGAAAGGTCAAGATTAGAGACTTTTGGGACGTTTCCTTCCTTAGCCATCTCATGGAAAACACTTTCTTTCTTCACAGATCTAGACTTCGACTTGGAGGAGGAGGAGGAGTGATGATCGGTTGTGAGTTTCTGAATGAAATCACTTTCGGTGGCCGAGTGCTTAATTCGGTACTTGGTTCGGTAGGACTTCATCTTGTTCTGAAGGGAGTTGATGTGACCCAAGACTTGGTTGTAGGCACTTCTACTCTTCTTCAAGATGCTGATAATTTTGAACCATTCACTGACACCGTAAGCCCTTAGCCATTCCAGCTTGTCAGTTCGGCTCATCCCATTCTCTCGAGTTATAATTAGCCAGAGCGGTTCCTTTGTAGATTTTTCCCCCGAGATTCGAAAATTTGAGATTGGGAGATTTCGTGTTGGTCGGTTATGGAATTTTTGTACCAATAGATACACTTGTCTTTTTGCTCATCAGATTCTGTAGCCGACTTCTCCAAGCTTCCAAGCTCTAATTTTTGAGCTTCGATCGGATCCTTAGAAAGTCTTGTTTCCTTGTCCTCTTCTTCAGCAAGCTTTCGAGCAAGCTCTTGAGTTTCATCAAAGACTTTTTGAGCTAACTCAGCTGCCTTGATTTTCTCGTCGGTCATCCCCAGTTGGGATACAATCTTTGGGGGTGGTTGAAGTTTTAGAACATCCGATCCTAAAGTTCATTTGTTCTATTCTTCATTTCTTCTTCTTAAGTCGGCTTCCTCTTCTTCGGGAGTTATTAACTGCTTTCCTTTGTCTTTGTGAGCTCCCCCTACGATTTTACGGCCCGATCAGTAGGAGCCGATCGACCGAATCCCTTTTGTTCGGCCAGATCGGTAGGAGTCGATCTACCGTTTCCCTCAGATTCGACTTGGATGCTGGAAATAGTAACTTGAGGGGTTGGATTCTTCCCCCCAGCAGCCGAAGGAGAAGAAACGCCGAGATGAGTCGACACACGATCCATCCGCCGATCCAAGTGGCGAAGGCAATCTAGATCATCATCACCAAAAACCGCATCACCAAGATCAATGTCCGACTCCTCTGTCCGAGATTTGGAGACAGAGGCCGGGAGCACATTAACCTTTTGATGAAGGCTGTCAAGAGAGGAGATAATCTTCCAATTTACCAAATCCTAGGAGAGGACCTTGGCCTTCAAGAACTCAAGTTCTTTATCCTTTGCATCACAAGATGTCTTGAGGGTTGCAAGAGATAGACATAGATCCTGGTGAGAAGAGAGTATCCTTTCTAGCCGAGTATTGACGGTACCAACTGAAGATAATAAAGGTTCGGCCATATCGGAGACGTCCTGGGCCATGACATCCATACACCGAAAGAAATCTAAACTTTAGAATTCTGCACCTTAATGATCCTAAGGAGATCATCAAGAGAGGTGTTGTTGCTTGTGAGATCTCGGGCTACTTGATTCTCCTGAAGAGCATTTTTCTCTTGAATGGTTACCTGATGACCAGTAACAGCCGTGAATCGATCAAATTCAACCTGAAGAGAGGCTAACTGAGCTCCCAAAAGCTTGTGCTGCTGATTTGTGTCAAGAATATCGGTAAGCACATCAGTGGGAATGGAGATGGGGTTTTGGGATATAGGGATGGAAGTGGTATCCAAAGAGGTGGAGGGGTGGAATGAAGTTGGGGTCGGTGAGTGATGAGGCAGGGTTCGGCTAGGGGGAATGGGTCGGCGGGCAGGAGGTAAATCGGGAGAGGAATATGAGGAAGAAGTGTTAGATGGAGAGGCTTGGGGGTAGATTTTAGGGAGTGTTTAGGTGAGGATTTCGGTGAGGAAGGCGGATGATCCTTCGGCTGGTGGTTCGGTTGAGGGGATTTCTTGGGAGTCGGTTGGGGTGATTTCTTAGGAGTCGGTTGGGGAGAAGATTTCTATGGGGGGATGGTGTGGGTGGATAGGTGGTTTTTGGGGAGGGGCCGGGAGAAACCTCTTTTAGCCAGGAAGGGATCCCGTACTACAAGAAAACTCTGGTCAAGCCGAGAAGGAGACCTAGAGCCAGTGTCACCAAGTAGAAATTCCAGAAACCGTTTTGGATCCTCAGAATCGGCCCCTGGAGTGGCCGATCCTTACTTGGATCGTGCAAAGTCATCAGGACTATGAGTCCCGGGTGAAAGGTTGTACGGTGGAGAAGAGAGATCTTGGACTAGGGAGGTGTTCAAGTCATCCTCATCGACTAAAGAATAAGTTGATGAGGGTTTTGGTGGAGGTTCCCTTTTCTACAATCGCACCCTGTTGAGAGGGTACAAAGGAGGCAGATGTTAGCATAGCAGATTCCCCTGGCCCATAGGGGAGAATTTCAACACCCACCAAAATTTTATAATCGGTTGGTGGAGTAGGAGGCTTGGTCAAGAAACGTTTCCTAAGCCGCTTCAAATGAGACTTAGGAGGGGATTTGGATCTCCACCACTTTTGAGAAGAAGGGGGTTTGACCTGGGTATCCATCGAATGTTCTTTCGGTGGCAAAGTCACCAGAGCAAGTGCGGAGGAACCGATCCTTTGATCTTTTCTTCTTTTTTGCCACCGATTTGGCTCGGAGAGGGGATTTGGGGGTCACTGAAGACGGACCAGCCGATAGATCCTGTGTGTCCCAATAAGTGCAAATCAGATCAAGATGAATAAAACGATTTCCATATATTGAATCTTGAAAATCACAATACAAAATGCTCTCACAGACTCACTATTTCCCTCTCTACAATTAAGCTCTCTCTTAGTCATATTTGAGTCTACAAACATAAAAGAAACTATTTATACCCCTATCAATTACAAAGACAAAACTAAACATTTATAATTTTTGACTTTTACTTTGTTTCAAAGACTTTGACTTATGATTTTAAGAGGCTTTGACTTGGGCTTTGACTTTCAACTTCATGATCTTGGATCCAACATATTTACGCACTAACAATCTCCCCCTTTGGATTCAAGATCATCTTCAAAACAAAATCTCCCCCTTTGATTTAGAAACAAATGATCTCCCCCTTTGGATAAACAAAAGAGAATTTCAGCAATCACGAACAATCTTCTTCTACGAATCTCTTATTTCTTTGAACAAAATAATCAAAGTCAATTTCCCCCTTTCTTTAAGTTGTCTTCAAACTTTATGTAATCTTCCCCAAAGTCTGTGAATGTGCTTTTCATGAATCTTTAACAATCTCCCCTAAAGGTAATAAAACCTCTTTCAGACTTCAGAAAAGAAATTATCTGCTGATTTAGCTCACTTTTCTTCAACAAATCATCTTTAAAGAAATTTTCTTGAAATGTTGAACTTTCTCTTTCTATATGAACATTCTCCCCCATAACTTGGACATTAAATCTTTCAAACTTTGGCATTTCTTGATCATTTCCAAAAATTGTTACAAATTGTTATTCAGCCAACATTTCTTGAAATAACTTCTCCCCATTTTTGATGATGAAGAGCATAGAAACCATCAAAACTTTATCAAGAAATGTCATGAATCTTCTTTCTGACCACTGATCTTTGCAAATGAGCCACTGAACATCAATCAATTCATAATGTATTCATCTGAATCTTTTCAAATCCAGACAAATAAGAATGTAACTCTGAATCAATAAATGAATCAGTTATGTTGATCCCAATAATGATGTTCTTAACTTGATTTTACATTTCACTACACACAGATTAATTAAATAGAGTGCGGAAGCGTTTATATATTGTATGAAAGGTAAAACATGGAAAGGTATTAGACACACAATGTAATCAATAAACAGAATACTAAAGTATTGCAAGAAATTACTCAAAGAACTGTTTCATTGATTACTGAAGAACACCAAGAACACACACAAGTGTGTGCAAAATGCTCAGGGAAAATACAAATCTCTAATTCACACTGTGTGTGCTCGCATTTTTTGTAAAACAAGAGGTGCTCCCTTTATATGGGAAGGGGAGCACACAATAGTACATGACAAATGCTGAAAATCCATAAAAGGAATGCCACCTGGAAAGTAAAACATCGTGGGACCCCCATTAAAGATCTTCAGAATCTTCGTACAGTAGGTATCTCGTGTTCTGCACGTGGTTTTGTCTTGAACCATCTTTGCGAATAACTCCAACCCTGACCTCCAGAGGTTAGCCTTCACAGAGGCTCTATGAGTGATCACAGAGGCTCGGTGATTTGAGTATCATCATCAGGTTTGACCTCGGGTACGTCTTCTGCGAAGTAACCTCTGAGCTTTGTATCCTCTTGTGACTTTGACGATCTTGAGCAGACAACAGAAGTTTCTATACATAGCCTATTTTTCAACACTTCTAAACTTGGCAGATGGAGCTAACAGTCTCCCCCTAAGTGTTGAAAAATAAAATTTTGGAATTTGAGGTGTTGGCTAAGCTATAAACAAAAAGAGGTGAAAGGAACTCAACCTCTGAATACCGATTTTCATTCAAAAAGGAAAATTCCAGAAGGCAATTATATTTCATAGCGAATACATGAATGAAAAGAAAAAAAAAATTACAGAAGTCATCGAGGAAAATCATCTATCGGATTGGTAAAGCTTTCGGCTAGAGTTTTTTTCATCGATAGAATGAGTTCCTTGTACTTCAATTGAGCATCAATCTGTCCGATCATTGTCTCTGCAGGTCCCGCTCGCACAGTCTCAGTGCCCTTCTTCCTTAGAATCGTGTTCTTTATCTTCAGCAGAGTGTTGTTCGAGTACTTGTGACTTTGATTTGGCCTGTACATCTTCTTTGAAAATTAATCCGAACTCAGGCTCTGTGATTAAATAGTTTGATGGAACATTTTCGATTCCGGGGAATTGGTCATTTGGTTTGGTGATTGATAGCTTCTCGACTCCGAGTTGTAGTGCTACCTCGAAATCCGTTTTGCTATGATATCTGACATGTTCGCGCATCACCTCCTTGATCCTGCCATTTGCTATCATGTACTCCTTTCGCTGTTCAAGTCTTTGCTCTGTGAAGGCATGTAGTTGAGGAAGGTCATAGGTGCAGAGGTTCTTTAAGTCTGCATCTGTGAATGTGTACTGCTTCCCATCTTTTCTCTCAACTAAGTATTTAGCAAACATGATTGACTTATTGGCGAAGGAGTGCAGAGAGATCCTCATTACTGTCTTGATATCTTCTGTAGAGAACACCTCATTCCTCTCTCGTGCAGTTTGCTCGAAACGTCTTCTGATATCTTCTTTGATTAGGGGATGCAAATTTGGTGCTAAGAAGACGGCCTCGGGCTCTGCACTGTAGAGATAGGTGCGTATGTTCTCTTGGAACTTGAGTTCTTTTGGTGGAGGCCTTGGGATTGGATTTCTCATGGCATCCATCGATTGAACGATCTCTTTCACCCAATCCTCTTGTTGTTTCTGTTCTGAGGGCTTCTTTCTGTCGGGTTCAGAGGCTTTCTGTTCTTTGTTCTGTAAAGGGGTCTCTGATGTATCTTCTGTGTTTACGGGATCAAGGCTCTGAAACTGTACAACAGGCGTGAGTGCAGTGGGCATAAGTTCAGGACTTGAAGATTCTACGAACTTTGTGAGCCCTTCTGCAATGTGTTCAGAGACAACACTCACCTTACCCTTCTGTGACACTGCAGAGGTTGTGCCTTGGACAAATAGAGCAATCGATTTTGGGTCCTCAAAGGCACATGACTTGAGGTTTTGCGTTTTGTGTACCTCTAAGGATGATCTCTGTAGAGGTAGGGCTCTCAGAGGGGTGGCGGTGATAACAGCTGCAGAACTTTTTGTTGCTGAAGCCTTCTCCCCCTCATGATGGCCAGGGCCAGAGGCATCTGGATCCTGATTATCATGGTGAGACCTCTTCTGTAATGCCTTCGCCTGGCAAGTCGCAGGTGCCTTCCTCTTTCTTCTCTTGTAGAGATGCTCGTCAACATGCCGAGAGATCTTCTTGAGAACATCCTCTGTAGCCAACGACAGTTTGTTGACTTCCAGATCAGATTTGAACCTAATCGTGGCTACAGTCTTCTTCAGATCTTCTGCCACCTGCTTGCCTTTCTGAGAGATGTCAGATGCAATGAGGTTGAGTTTACTTAGAACCATTCTCCCCATTGTTTCTAAGTCGGTCTTTGTTGCAAAGGCAGAGAGGTCATTCGCAGAGGTTGAAGGTAGGGGTGTAGAAGTGGACGCCTATGGTTGGAATGGGACTATAACACTGCGAGTTATATCCTTGATCTCATCTCGAAGCTTGGTCAGGTCATCCACCCCTGATTGAATGGTTTTGGTTGCAAAAGTGCCCATTTCATTCATGCAGATATCCCCTAGGGTCTTAATTGCATCAGTCTGAATGTTGATTGAGCGTTCACAATCCCGAATGTCCGTTCTGGTTACAGGGTGCTATGTCAGCTTCTTGATATCTGTTGTATGTTGAAGTGAAGTTTGATGAAGAGCTTTCAGAATGTCTGTATTGGCTTTGAGAGCCTCTGCAAGGACTTGAGAGTTGGCTTGAGAATCCATTGCGACAGAACTTTTCAACTCGTCGAGTTTTTGGAACACCATGTCAGCAAAGGATTTAAACTCTCCCTTTGTGACAAATATGTCATAGGTGACCTCTGGAACAACACATGTTCCAGATTTAGCCAACGAGTCTTTAGCACCTTCAGAGCCTGTGATTAGGTTTAGCTCTGGAGGATTTCCTTCCAATCCTCGATGTTCCACAGATGAAGCATCTATGGAAGTTATGTCAAGATGTTTATTGGAGGAGGGTTCAGAGACTCCTTCAAGATCCTTTTTGAATGAATCCTGTAGTTGTGCTAGAACCACATAATCAATGTGTTCTTGCACCACCAACTTTGAGGTGGTTTGGGGGTCACTCTTGTGTGTGGCAGAGGCAACGAATGCGTCTGCGTGCGTATGTGTCGTGTCCTTGGGTGAATGAACACTTATGTCAGCACCAACATCCTGTTGAGAGGATGGGGTGGATTTTGGTTCCCCAGATAGAAATGGCACAGAGGATGAAGGAATATCCTCTGTCCGGTTGGTTAGGGTTGGGTTCGGACTGTGCGGTCCTTCTTCAATACCCTTCTTCACTAGAACTGCAGGGGTAGTAACATGGGTTGCACAGGGAGTTAATTCAGGTTGTGTGCCTTTGGCATCTTTTTCTCCTATTTCCTTCTCCGAGATTTTCACACCCTCATCAACAGAGCTTGAAAGCCCTGTAATGTCCTGCATCTCAACGTTTGTGGTTTTATCTAAGTCCACAGAGTGCAGCTTCTGTACCTCCTTAGCTATGTCCATCGCGACATGGAGAGAACTAGGGAGTCTATCTTCAGAGCTTTCAATGATGTGGGATTTTCGCCTTCTCCTCTGCAGAGGTTGTTTTGATTCTGTAGGTTCCTTCACTTCTGGTGTAATGGCATGATCAGAGGTTGCTACTTTGGTTAACTTCTTAGCCTTCTTTTTCGGCTTGGCAACCTCTGAGGGTGATTTTGGAGCCTTTTCTTCTACGATTCTCTTATTGAGTTTCCTTTTCTTTTTGAGCTTCTTTTCCCCCATCCCACTCTCGGAAACTATAATCTCTGTCCCAATGTGGGTTTCGTCTGCTATTTCTACTCCAGCTCCCTCACCCACTTCTGTCCTAAGGTAAACAGCTATGTCTCCCACTTGGAATCCTACACGTGGGGGGGGGGGTTGCAGGATTCCTGTGCCCACGAATGTAAGTCCTAACCGCATCTTCACTACCCAGGTAAGCTAGAATACGGGCTGGCAGAGGTCTTGCTCCAGGATATCCAGTCTTTAGTACGGTTGGCTTGTGCGACTTCATGTCGTAGACTTTGATCATTTTACCTTCTGAAGGTAACTTCCCTTCTCCTATCAGAGCATCTCATAACAGAACTTCAAATAACCTGTTGAACACGAGATTTTTGGGTTCTGTGCCTCGAGCTTGGTCCTCTTGTTTGGCTATGACTGCGTTTCTGATCTCCCTGAAAATAAGTGTTGCATAGTCCAATGGCAAATCATAGTACATGCCATAAATTATTGCAAGTATGGTATGGCTAGATTGGTCAGGACTTCCTACTTTGCAAGTCAAGCAGCGATTGAGAATCGAGAAGAGAATATTCCACAGAGGTGGAAGGTTCTGGCGTCTGAAAGCAGTTCTCTTGGAAATCGATGCAGCGTACCCTATGAACCTGAGAAACTCTAGAATTTCATCATCTGAGGACTTGTCAGAGAATTTTGTCAGGTTCAATTGGGTCTTGGTAGGAAGTCCGAATACCTCTGAGACTATTCTACGGTTTATGCCGAGGTCCAGTATTTTAGCAGTGGAGGGATGAGTGGCATAACCCATGACACAGTAGCCATAATGATCCAGTTTTTCATGCTTAGCACTCAACCAGAATTGTTGAATGTAAGTTTCTGGGATATCAGTTCTTTTTAGGATTAGGGCTTTGGTGAGGATGTGGTTTTTCAGGATTTGAAGTAAAGGAGCAGCTTCCTCAGGGTATCCATTGGGTTCCAAGACGACATAATGATTGTTAGGCTTGAGGTTTAGTTGTTTGGAGTGGTAATCATGGTGTGTGAAGGAGAGCATTCTGCTTGTGAGGACATGTTCTTGTTCAACAGAATGGGAATCGGCGCTTTTAGCCTCAGAATGCATTGAGTTGTTCGATGCAGAAGAACCCTTGGAGTTCTTGGAAGAAGAAGATTGAGATGCCATGGAAAGAGATGAAGAAGGGAGATTCTTTGCAAAGGAATTTTTGAGAGAAAAAAATTTGCAGGTAAAAAGAAGAGAGGTAAAAAATGCAGAGAGGGGTTTATATGTAGAGAGAGAGGGTAAAAAGATTAAGCGGTAAAAAATAAAATTTGAATCCGAAATGAGTGGTAACGGATAAGAGGCCGTTTCTAAAAAACAACGGTACAGATACGAACCAAACAAATATTGCAACGTCAGATAATGGCGGTGCACAATCTACGACGTGTGCCTCCCCCTATTCTCACGCGCATGGCATTTGCTATACCTTTTTGACAGTGATTTTCAAAAAATAACCCGTAGCAAATGACCTAAATAATTTCTCAAGTGATGGGAATGACAGAAGCTCTGTGGATAAGAGGCTTCTGAGGTCATAGGCAAGGTTTTGATCAAAGGAGCATTTTAAGAGGAAGGAAAGTGCGATGAAATGATCGAGTTCCTTTTACAGAGCATTGGTCAAATATCCTCAGTTTTGAGGAGCAGAGGCTCTGTGATAGATCGCAGAGGCTCTGTGGTCGACCTCAGAGGTTCTGAGACCAAAAATTTCCTTTTAAGGAAATATTTTCAAAGTTTTCATCATTTCATAGTTTAGACAGAAAACTAGGTACAAAGTGGCATCTTTCTGAGGGCATAGTGCTCGAGAAATAGTTTTGACCCTTGGTTCAGATGGACTAACCTCACTCTATAGTCTATGTCGCACAAAACTGTCTTGATCCCCTTGGATACCAGAACTGTCTTGTTCCCCCTGGAATAGTCAAGATCGGTCTTTGTTGGTTGGGTCTGCTCCCCATTCAACTATGCTTGGATCATATAAAGATGAGACTTGTATAAGACATAGATTAAAAAAAATAATAAAGAAAGCTTAAGAAACTATTTACAAACAAGGAATAAGTTGCAGAAAGGTAAATATGTACAACAGAGGCTCTGTGCAAGGGTACAGAGGCTCTGTGTTCAACTCATGTTAAGCATACCAATCTTCCCAACTAGAAAAGTGAATCTTTGCTCATCCAATGCCTTCGTGAAAAGGTCGGAAAGCTGGTAATCTGTGGGCACAAAGTACATCTCTATTGTCCCATGCTCCACATGATGTTTCAGAAAGTGATACCTGATATCGATATGCTTGGTGTTGGAGTGCTGCACAGGATTGGCGGAGATCGCAATAGCGCTTTTGGAGTCGCAGAGGATGGGGATTTTCTCGATGTCAAATCCATAGTCTCTAAGTTGGGTTCTCATCCATAGAACTTGTGAACAACAACTGGCAGCGACAACGTATTCTGCTTCGGCCGTAGAGGTTAGGACACAATTCTGCTTCTTTGAGGTCCAACTTACCAATTTCCCTCCCGACAACTCCCAGGGGTACTTTTTCTGTCTAACTTGCATCCTCCGTAATCTGAATCTGTATAGGGAATAAGATCAAAGCCAGAGTTCTCCGGATACCAAAGCCCAAGATTTTTGGTCCCTTTCAGGTATCTGAAGATTCTCTTTACAGCATATAGATGAGATTCTTTGGGGATAGCTTGAAATCTTGCACAGAGGCATGTGGCAAACATTATATCGGGTCGACTTGCGGTTAAGTACAACAGAGACCCTATGATACCTCTGTAGAGTTTACACTCCACAGACTTGCCTTCTGGATCTGCATGAAGCTTGGATCCAGTGGCCATAGGGGTCTTCATTGGTGAAGAGTCAGAGAGCTTATATTTTTCAAGTATGTCAGAGACATATTTTGATTGATTTATGAAAATCCCCTCTGTGGTTTGTTTGACTTGCAATCCTAAGAAGAATGTAAGTTCTCCCATCATGATCATCTCAAACTCACTTTTCATCAATGATTCAAACTTTTTGCAGTATAAATTATTTATAGACCCAAAAATAATGTCATCAACATAGATCTGTACAAGTAGAATCTCACCTTTTCTCTTCTTATAAAATAAAGTAGTACCAGTTGTACCTCTTTCGAAACCATTGGCAAGGAGGAAGTTTGAAAGTCTGTCGTACAAGGCTCTAGGGGCTTGTTTCAGTCCATACAGAGCCTTGTCCAAAAAGTTGACGTGATTTTGGTACTTAGAGTTCTCAAACCCTGGTGGTTGTTGTACATATACTTCTTCTTGAATCTGCCCATTCAGAAAGGCTGACTTGACGTCCATTTGATATACTTTGAAACCTATGTGGGCTGCTAAGGTAAGAAAAATCCTTATAGCTTCTAGTCGTGCCACAGGGGCAAAGGTTTCTTCATAGTCAATGCCTTCTTCTTGACAGTATCCCTTGGCCACCAGTCTTTCTTTGTTCCTGCCCACCACACCATCTTCATCCTTCTTGTTCCTGAAGACCCATTTGGTTCCTATAGCCGTTTTTCCTTTTGGCAGAGGCACTAGGGTCCATACTTCGTTTCTATCAAACTGCAGAAGCTCCTCTTGCATAGCATCTACCCAGTTTGGGTCTTCAAGAGCTTCAGATATCTTTTTGGGTTCGATGATACTCACAAAATTTGTATACTAACAAAAATTTGCAGTACTTGATCGAGTTTGGACCTTGTCAGATGGGTCACCTATAATTTGGCTCTGTGGGTGACTCTTGGTCCTCTTTGTCATGCGAGGCAGGTGATCATTGGAAACTTCTGTGGCTAACTCAGGAGCACGTTTATCTTGATGTAGATCATTCTCTGTTGAAGGAAATTTATCGTTCGTACTTGCCACAGGACTTGGTTGTTCACCATGAGTTAAAATAGAGAGCTCTGCGGAGCCTTGATCAGAGTTCTCTGATTGTTCTGATGTTGACCCTTCAGAGATATTTTGAAGATGACCATGATCTTGATTGAGCTTGGGGCCTTAATTCGTATTATCCTCTGAGTGCTCCCCCTCGATAGTTGCACCTGCAACAATAGTGGAAGAGGGTGAAGCATCACTAGGACCAGTCAGAGAAGTACCTGTTTGGTCCTTAAAGGGTTCGGCTTCAGAGGCTCTGCGGTCACCTTCAGAGGGTCCATCATCATTGAACATCTCTTCAAATAGATGATGAATATCATTTGTTCTTGATGAACTACCAGAATCTTCATCTTGAAGTTTGAGTCCTGAGCTGATTTACTCAGAAGTCACCTGAAACGAGTCATCAAATGAAACATTAATACTTTCAAGTATATGTTTTGATTTGAGCACATAGACTCGATAAGCCTTGGAGTTTGATGAGTAGCCAACAAATTTGGCCTCATCAGCTTTGGGACTGAATTTCCCTATTTGCTCTCTGTCGTTCAACACAAGGCATCTGCAGCCGAAGACATGGAAGTACTTGATGTTTGGCTTTCTTTGATTGAGTAGGTGGTAAGGGGTCTTTTCATGTCTTTTTACTACCAAAGATCGATTTTGGGTAAAGCATGCCGTGGATATGGCTTCTGCCCAAAACGAAATTGAAAGTCCTGAGGCAGTGAGCATGGTTCTTGCGGCTTCCACAAGGGTTCGGTTATTGCGTTCAACAACCCCGTTTTGTTGTGGAGTCCTTGCAGCGGAGAAGTTCTGTGAGATGCCTTCTGTCGTGAGATAGGCTTCAATTGTTGATTTCTTGAACTCTGTCCCATTGTCACTTCGAACTCTCTGAACCCTACAATCATGAAGAACTTGTATCCTTTTAAGAAGATTGATTAGTACCTTAGGAACATCTGATTTCTTTCGAATGAATTCCACCCAAGTATATCTAGAGAATTCATCTATGCGTACAAGGATGTACTTCTTGCCACCTAGACTCTGCACAGACATAAGACCGCAGAGGTCTACATGAAGCATCTGCAGAGGTCTGGTGCAGGACATGTCTGTTTTGGTCTTATGGGCAGCTCTTTTGAGTTTGCCAATTTCACATGCAGAGCATAGATGATCTTTGTCAAATTTTATACTTGGTAGCCCCTTTACCAGGTCTAATTTCACAAGTTTGTCTAAAGAATGAAAGTTTAAGTGACAGAACTTGTTGTACCAAAGCCAAGCTTCTTCGTTCTTGCTTGAGACCAGACAGAGCTTTTCATCTCTGTTGATGGACTTGAAGTCCATGAGATACAGATCACATCGTCTCTTGGCCCGCAGAAGCTCTGTGGTTGTGTCTTCCTTTAACATAGAGCAGTATTTCTTTTTAAACATCACATCGAGTCCATTATCACAGAGTTGGCTAACACTTAGCAGGTTGTGCTTAAGGCCATCCACATATGCAACTCTGTTGATGTCGATGTCACCGTTGGCAAAGACTCCATAGCCTTTGATTTGTCCCTTCTTATTATCTCCGAAGGTTACAGAACCACCTCCAGATTTTTCTTTGTAGGCGGAGAGCAACCCTCTGTCGCCAGTCATGTGCCTTGAACACCCAGAGTCTAGGTACCAAATGGGCAAATGTTGTTTCTTCTGCGGACAGATCAAGAATATTTAGGTACCCATTTCCAAATGGGTCCGAGTTTGTTAGGAGTTTTTAAAGATGCCTTAACATCTTTGATTTTGGTTTTATCCTCTTTAATAGAGATACCATTTTGTCCTTTTTCACCCTTGAATTTGGCATTCATTTGCTTTGGGTGAGATATAAGACAAGAAGGCCTAGAGAAGTGTTGATTTAATGCATGCACAAGATCAAAACATTTGCAATGAGGAACCTTGAAAGCAAACTTCTTAAATATTTCATTAAAATTGTCAAAGGAGTGTACAGAGCAATTTTTACAACAACCCATTTTAGATTCGGGTTTCTTTTTACAAAAAACTTTGTCTATTCTAGGTTGTCTTTTGTCAAAAACTCCACTTGAATGGCTCTCTTTGTGTACTCTCCCTCGACGACCTTCCCTTTGAGCATTCACTGCCACAGAAGCATTATTTTTGTCAATTTTGGGTCAATTTGCCTTCTGTTGCCAGGTGAGTTTTTCTTGAAAATGTTTTGATGTAAAGACAGGTTTTCGAACTACGGGAGTTTGAGTGATCTTGATCTTTTCATTTCTCAATTTTTCATGCTCAAGATAAGTCTTTGCTTGGAGTCACATATCCAGAAAGTCAGGGAAGATTGGAATTCATGTGGTTCTCCTCTTGGGAGCGATTATCATGTTAAGGATGCCAGAGGGTAACTTGTTTTCCTCTGGACCACAGATGACCACTTCAAGTTCTACAGAACTTGTCTCTGTTTGGACAGAGGCCTCAGATTTTGATTCAGAGTCTGTGTCAAGAAAGTCCTTGTGAATGAGATCGTGACTTTCTGGAAATGCGTTGCTTTGTCCAAGTGTTTAAGTCTTTTGAAATGCATGGAATAACCAGAGGAACACTAAGACAACTTTGAATATCTTGCTCAAAGATTTCTCTTATTTCAGAGGTTAGATCAGGATGGTTGAGAAAATGATTTTCATAGGTTCTTCTCAAGTCGCTTTCCAAAAACCTTTTAAAAAGTTTTTCTTCCACAGAAGCGGGAACAAATTTTGGTGCATCAGAGGATAGTTCCTTTTCAGGGACCATCATGCACATAAAATCCATTTGAGTATGGGTTTTTGGGTGACCAAATCTGAAGACCCCTATCTGTTTTTGAGACAGATATTTCTTTAGAATAGATTTTCTTTTTGATGAGAGTGCAGATGGTAAATCATTGTTTTCATACCATACATTTGCCATCTGCAAGGATTTCCTCAGATGTGTTCCTTCAGAGATTATGCGCCTCTTGAATGTGGATAATAGGTTTGGAAGACTTGGTTTTAAAAATTGTCTAGGGCAGAAGAATCTTGATAAAGATTTGTTTCTTTTATTTCTTGTGTAAGGGTCAATATCCTCGAACACTAATCCTCTTCTGCCGATCTGGGTGTTTACCTTTTCATGAACCTTTTGAGCATCCTGATACCTCTTAATTTGGAGATCTCTGTCGAACAGATCTTCATGAAGGACTTCTCTTTCTTTTTGAAAAACGTTTTTCAAGGAAATGGCATTTAATCGATCACTTTCACTGTTCTTAAGTTCTTTCACCTTGTCTTTCAGGGTTTTTTCAAGTTTTGAAATTTTTTCTTTTAACCTATTCTTTTCACCAATATGTTCAGAAACAAGAGTTTTTCTTTCTTGATATAGCTTGTCCTTTTCTTGAGTGAGAAGTTTTGTTTCTCTCTCAAAGAAGGCCAATTTCTATTCTAGTTCTGAACACATGGTTTTGTAAGCAAGAAACTCATTTTGTAGTGTAAGAAGTTTGTTTTCAGAGACAGAGTCATAGGAGTTAGAAGTGGATACCTCACTCTTGTTTTCAGAAGAGTGGATTTCTGCTATTCCACAGAAGAGTGCGTTGTTGTCTCCTTCATCAGAGGACTCATCAGTCTCAAGGTCTTGTTGCTCTACCATCAGGGAACTTTGTGTGTAATATTCTGCCTTCTTTTTGTAGAAAGCGGCATCTCTAGTCGACTTCCCTTTGTTGGCAGAGGACCTGCACTCTACAGCAAAGTGGCCTGATTTTCCACATTTAAAGCAACCTTCAGTTTGCTTTGGGCTCTATCACCACTTCTGCCGTCTGGCCTCTGTCCGCTCCTCTTCTCTTCTTGTCTCTGCTCCTCGAACTCTTCTCTTCCATACTTTATCACCTCACCAAATCCTCTGCTTCTTTCATCTCTATCCTCTCTTCCTCTGTACTCTGGCTTTTTCTTGAGACCACGATTGAATTGTCGGGTCATTAATGCAAGAGTCTTAGCCAAAGCAGCCATATCAATCTCTTCCTCCCATCCTTCCTCACTTTCTCTTTCTGCCACTAGGACCTTTCTCTTCCTTTTCTTCCTTTGAGCATCTTCTGTCGCTTTTTCTTTTCCTTTGTCCTGACTCTCTGTGGTGCTTCCCACCAATGCTAGAGGACCACCGACAGGGGTCATCAGTTTCGATATCCTGTTTTCTTGACTTATCAAAGTCCCGAAGAGGTCTGAGATAGACTAAACATCGAGATCCAGTGTAGCTTGCATAGATATGGTTAGATGAAGCCATTCATCATTCAAGCTTTGAAGGAATCTGACCTTGTTTTCTTCAGAAGTTCTGTGGATGCCATACCTTTTGCACTTGTTTAACAAGGAATTGTACCTATTGTATGTTCTCTGTATGGATTCACTTGGTAGAGCCTTGAATGCAAAATATTCATTGATGCATAGAGCCCTGTTGTTCTTGAGGGTTTTAGCACCACCCTCAAGTTGTTTCTCCAACTCCAACCATAAGTCTTTCGAAGTTTCACATGAATCAAGGGACTGGAAAATATCGTTTGGGATAGCCATAATGATTAATCTTTTGGCTTTCTTTGCAAGTTCATGCAATGCCTTTTCCTCTTCAGTCCATTCGATGATTGGTTTGGGATGCTGGTACTCAGGAACTTCATGGGTGTTTGCAGTAGCAGGAACACGAGGAACGATTGTCATTTGGATGAAAGGAGGATTGTGAAGAAACTCAACCAGACCAGGATCCACACCTTCAAGAAAGTGCACCATCCTGATCTTTCACTGAGGATATTCATCCCTTAGTAGAGTGGGAGGTTTTGATTGAGATCCTGCACTGAAATAGTTAACAGAGTTTGCCATTTTTTAAATGAAGAGTAAAACAGAGTATGAGGAGTTCTTTAGAGAAAGATAGGGATTGTGTCTAGCAGGGATAATTTTCTGGTATGAGAAAGGTGACAACTAATAAACTGAGCTTTGAATCTGTCTTCAAAGAGTTAAACACACTTGCCTTTGAATCTACGTCAAACTAGTTGAAGTAGCTCCAGAAAACAGAGTATGTTTATGAGTGGAGATCAAGATGAAGAACCAGACTTCAAACTACTACCTGGAGCGTGGGAATCAAGTATAGAACAACATCCTTTGATATTGAGAATCAAAGTTTGCTCTGATACCAATTGTTGATCCCAATAATGATGTTCTTAACTTCATTTGACCTTTCACTACACAAAGATTAATTAAATAGAGTGCGAAAGCGTTTATATAGTGTATGAAAGGTAGAACATGCAAAGGTAGTAGACACACAATGTAATCAATAAACAAAATAGTAAAGTATTGCAAGAAATTACTCAAAAAACTGTTTCATTGATTACTGAAGAACACTAAGAACACGCACAAGTGTGTGCAAAATGCTCAGGGAAAATACAAATCTCTAATTCAGACTGTGTGTGCTCGCATTTTTTGTAAAACAGGAGGTGCTCCCTTCATATAGGAAGGGGAGCACACAATAGTAGAAGACAAATGCTGACAATCCATAAAAGGAATGCCACCTGGAAAGTAAAACATCGTGGGACGCCCATTAACGATCTTCAGAATCTTTGTACAGCAGGTATCACATGTTCTGCACGTGGTTTTGTCTTGAACCATCTTTGCGAATAACTCCAACACTGACCTCCAGAGGTTAGCCTTCACAGAGGCTCAGTGAGTGATCACAGAGGCTCTGTGATCTGAGTATCATCATCAGGTTTGACGTCGGGTACGTATTTTGCGGAGTAACCTCTGAGCTTTGTATCCTCTGGTGACTTGGACGATCTTGAGCAGACACCAGAAGTTTCTATACATAGCCTATTTTTCAACACTTCTAAACTTGGCAGATGGAGCTAACAAGTTAATATGCCTGTAAGCAACACAAAGTCACTTAGTACAACAAATGTACTATACAAGGAGTTTTATTGATGATCACTCCCCAGGTCTTCCATTCAATCATAGAATAACACAAGATTATTCTATGAATGTTCCGACAGAAAAAACATATTTTCTGTGTGTACGTGCTTGTGTATGAAAGAATTTAAACATGAATATTTTATAAAAGGCTCAAAGTGTGTAAACCATTGAGAAAACAACAGTATTACACAGACTCAATTGTGCATGATCGAATTGCGAAGGTGGGGAAACTTTCCTTCTTGTTCAATATCCACATCTTCCAAATGAAGACGAGATAGATTATGTGTTGCGTCCCCAAGAAAAATTGAAACATCTCTTTGTTAAGACAAAAATGAATAGCTAGTGGGGTTTAACCAAGAGTTGGCATGGGCTAGTTGCCAGTTTCAATGATGTTCATGAAAGAAATTGTGAAACAATAGTAATGTGGTTGCTCGACTCAGAAAAAGTTTGGTGCAGAGTTTGATATTCTTTTACTCTGATCTCTTACCCTCTTTCTTTTGAACATTGAGCTCACTTCTAATCAATCTCTCTTTTCATTTAATCTCAGCACACACACACACTCAGATATTGACCCTTCACCTCTCGATCACTCAAGAATAACTTCTTGGGTAGGAAACACTGGTTATTGTGAATCCATAGAAGTTTAATTAAGCTCACACAATTCCCATGTATATTGTCCTATAAGCAAAATGTTGCTCAATTGGTTTGACTTCAACAGTTAAAGCACAATATAAAATACATGTAAGATATTTGTATGCTCATAAAGATAATCATGAAGATTTGAGCATTTTAATCATGGAAGATTTTCTCAGAATAAGTAAATTAAAATGAATGAAGTGAATACAAAAGACTTGTTTGAGAATCTGACTATGTATGAAAAAAGACCAAATAAAAATGATTTATCATTAAAAGCTTAGGTCATAAAAAATTGGATGTTGTCTATAAGAACAAATATAGACATTCTTGAAATAAACGCTTTGAATAAATCAACGCTGAACAAACTTGGAATTTCAAACGGGTGTCTTACTATCGAAAAATAGTTTCACTTTAAGATATGGTAAGACGTAGTCAAACGAAATACTAAACCGGTGTGTGAGAATACTTGACAGTATATAGAAAAGATAATACACAAGTATTAATCCTTGGAAACACACGGTTAGTTAAACATAAAGCTCATATTCGAGAACATTTAAAATCACACTTCTAAACTCATGAAATATGTTTAAGAATAGAGATGTGGTTTGTGTTAGTGAACATATTTGTTGGATACAAGATCAAGAAGTTTGAAGCTGAAAGTCAAGCTAAGTCAAAGCTCAAAGTCAACTCTCAAAGTGAAAGTCATAGTCTTTGTAATAAAAAGTCAAAGCATGTGTTGTAAGTGTTGTGTATTGTGAGTGTTTATGTATCTTGCGTGTATAGTGGTATGCGTTTATTGTTTCTTTGTATAAATAGGTTTTTGTGTTGTAGTGTGCGTGTAAGATTTGTAATAGGGCCATACGAGTTCAATAGTTAGAGAGACAAAGTTTGAGAGAGCATATTTGTATCAAATATGTGATTGGAAATAAAATGTTAGATTGAGTGAATTGATTGTATCATCTTGTTTACATTGTTATCTGGGATAACAATTGGTATCAGAGCAGATGAAGATTCAGAAAACAAAGATTAAACTCAAGATTTTTTGGTCAATTTTCAAGAACACGCAAAACGTCCTGTTCAAATTTGATTTCGAGATTCAGCGATGGTTTTGATCTGATTTTTGTGTCTGGGTGATCAATTGTGTATCTAGAACACATTTGTTTTGCATAGCATATTCAATTTACAAAATATGCGTATGAATTTTGGATATTTCAAAGTTTTTGTTCAAGTTTAGTCGAACACTGTTAATTGGATCAATTTGTAATATTTGTTGTTTTAGTTTGAAATTACTCAGTTGTAATCTGTTCGATTGTTGATTTAGAAGATCCATGCAGAGTTTCAGAATAATTGGAGAAGATTTGATCGAAATCAGTGAAAAGACTTGAGTTTCTGTTCGAAAAACTCAAGAACTCGCTAGATTCTGAGAACACGCAAAGGAAGAACAAGCAAAGGAATAACACGTAAAAGGTTTGAAGAACTCGCAAGGTTTGAAGAACACGCACAAGGACAAAATTCGTAAAAAGATGAAGAACTCGCATGCAATGTTGTGCGAGAAGTAGGAACTCGCAAGAGCCTTTGTGCGAGTTCCTACTGTTCTCTAGATGTGTCGTGCGCGAAGTAGATCCTGCGAGAAGTTATTTGTTTGCGTGTTTCCATTTAGCGAGAAGTAAATTTGTCAAAAAATTTCTAAGTCTCAAACTCGCAATAGGTCTGCGAGAAGTGTTTTTACGAGTTTGCATTTAGTGCGAACTTGAATTTTGAAATTTTTCTAAGTTTTGAACTCGCAAGTTTTTGCGAGAAGTGATAGAACTCGCACACAGTATCGTGCGGGAACCTGAAACTCGCATAAGCCTAATTGCGCGAACCCTAGTTCTCGCATATTTCCTTGTACGCGAAGCACAAACTCGCACAACCCTGTGTGCGAGAAGTTAGTTCACTTTGCATGCTTTGTGCGCAAAGTTCAAAAAGCGCATAAAGGGTTTTCCGAGAAGTTGTTATTTCTTTGTTATGCATGTTTCATACATAGAAATATTTTCAGATTTTTCTGAAATTTGACAAAGTTTGATTTTTGTAGATCCAGTTTTATTTCTGGATTTTGACGATCATAACAAGCACTGTAAAAGCAAGATGACTTTCGAAGATTCACTCTCGATTGGTACAGATGTCAAGCCTCCAGTTCTGTTTAAAGGGGAGTATGAGCAATGGAAGGACCGATTCCTTGACTTTATAGACCGGAATGCAAACGGTGATAACATTCTCTTGTCAATCACGGAAGGTCCAATGATACCTCCTACCATGGAAATTCCTGATGAAGAGTCCTCAGACAGTGAAGATGGATGAGGATAAAGCTCAGAAAACAAAGACTGTTCCGAAAGAACCTTCACAATATACAAAGGAAGAAAAGAGCAGACACAAGGCTGACAAGAAAGCAAGATATCTATTACTACAGAGTATTCCCAACGAGATCTACATTAAAATCGACAACTACAAAGCCAATGCCAAAAAGATGTGGGATCAACTCCAGAAGATGATGATGGGTTCGAAGGTTGGCAACTAGATGAAAGTAGCAAATTGCATCAAAAACTACGAGGAGTTTAAAGCAAAAGAGAATGAGAGTCTGGAGGTTGCATATGAGCGGTTTGTTCTTCTTCTGAATGAGTTGTCAAAGAACAAAGTCAAGAAGAAGCAAATCGAGAACAACGTCAAATTCCTCAGTATTCTCTAACCCGAGTGGAAGAAGCACACTCGTAGAATGAAACAGATGAAGGATCTAAGTGACATACCACTGCATGAAGTCTATGAGACGTTGAGGCAAAACGAGGAGGAGGTTGAAGAGAAAAGGAATGAGAAGAAGAAAACTGACAAAGTAATAGATCCGATTGCATTGGTAGCTGGTCAGAAGGAGAAGGAGAAGAAGGAAAAGAAGAAGAAGAATATAGTACTTCCCAGCTCTGATGATTCTGTAAATTCTTAGTCTGATAGTGATGACGGGGAAAACCTGAAGCAAGCAATGCTACTACTAACTCGTGCCTTTCAAAAGAAGTTCTATAAGAAGTCGGGTTCAAACTCACAATGGTACTCGTCTGGATCAAAGAATCATGAACATAGGGAGATAGTAGAAGGTATGAGGAGAAGAGATTTGGAGAAAGAAAGCCGGAAGAGAAGAAGAGGTTTGTAAATGACTACGCCAAGGACTGTCGAAAGCCTATCGTAAGGAATTCCGATTACTACAAGCAGAAGATGGTGTTGGCTAAACAGAAAAGAAGTTGGAAAGGAACTGATGGCTGAGGACGAGTTATGGCTTGACCACTCCGACGAGGATGAAAAAGTAGAGACAACACATATGTGTCTGATGGGCGATACTGTGAAGTTTGATGAATCTGATGAAGAGATAGCTGATGAGGTACTTAATTTTTCTGAAAATGATTTTTTAACCAAGATGAAAGTCATGATGATCAAACCTCAAGACCTTCAATCTAAACTGAAAAAGGAAAATAGCAGAGTTGCAAAGAAAAGTCAAAAGATTTTTGAACTTAACAAGGAACTTGTTGGGAACAAAGATCTGGTTGACTCTCTAAACAAATTTGCTTCTGATTTTAAATTGCAAATAGATTGTTTTGAATGTAAGATTTCTGAATTTATTACTAAACTTTCTAAGTCTGATCTTGAAAAGCATGAATGTGTACTAAAAGCTCATAAATTGCAGGTTGAAAATAAGATCTTAGAGAAAAAGGTAAATGGTTTGGAAGCCAAGTTATATGCTAGAGCCCAAATAGATCAAACCATTCTCTTAAACACACCTAATGAGGAGGCTGATTTTAAAGAGAAATGGGGACTTGGTTACGATAACCCCCACTACTTAAAGAAAGCCATCAGAAAACAGCCAGCATTATATAATTTTGATTTTCTATTTGCGGCTGGTAAATATCCTCATTTAAAACCCAAATTTGTTACCAAGTCATCTGAAGAGGTTGAGGCAAAAGAAAATGAAAACAGAAAGACTTCAAAGAAAATGAAACTACCATTCTGCTATCAAAAGCTGAATGATAGTTATCTTTCAGAAAAACCAAAGTGTCTTTCAAATGATTATTTTGCAAGTTATTCTATTACTGAGATGGAGACAAAACTAATTAAAGCTAAAATTTATGTCCCTACACTCATTCTAGAAAGCAAAATAGTTGATTTTGAAAATGCTTTATCAGATGAAAGAATTTTTGTTGATTTAGAACAAAATGTGTTTTCAACTCTAATGAAGAACATTGTTTTCAAAGCTGAATTTCAAAAGTGTTCTAACACTTCTAAGGCACCTCAAATTTCTGAAGATGATATTGATGACTTATTTGCGTCTGCAAATGATATTCTAAATTATGAGGAAGGGTGTGTTAATGAAATTGATATGTTTGACTTTAATGCTAAACTTCCAGATCATTCTACTTTTATTATTAACAATGAAGCTTTAACAAGTGTATATGAAGTTGGTGAATCATCGACTAAGGTTGGTGAACCAGTTTCTGTGAGTACTGATTACTATGAGAAAGGTAAGAAGCAAAGGAAATGGTGCTCACAGAAACGGACTAACATTGGTAAGCCTAAGAAAAGACAATCTCAGAAATCTGATTTTTCTAACAAATCTAAATCTTTTGTTTCAGATTTGAAAAAGAAAAGGTCAGAAGAACGAACATAATGGCGACCAAAACGGATGATTGATGAGAGCTCAGAATCATGTCCTGATAGTTCTTGTAATAGATCAACTGATAGTAGTTCTGATGTAGTTGGTTCTATTGCTTCTAATAAACAAAAACTTGTAATTCCTTACAAGAGATATACAATAAAGCAATTATTCCAATTATCTCGGTCTGCTACTAAGTCATCTAACTATAGACAGAATTATTTTGTTTCTCACCGATATTCTGATGATTAGTTTGGTACTTATCATGTTTATTCTTATAAGTCATTTGCTTCAAAGGTTTTTCAAAAGTTCAGAGGGTCCATACACAAATGGATGCCAAAATCTTGCACTAATCCGATAGGACCCACTTTTAAATGGGTACCTAAAGTCGTTATTTTCTCTGATTTCTCCTGTGCAGACCCGTCATATGTGGTACCTGGATTCTGGTTGCTCCAAGCATATGACTGGGCAGAAATTTATTTTGTCTAATTATACAGAGAAATACTGCGGGAATATGAGATTCAGCAACGACCAATTTTCACCAATTTTGGGCTACGGTGATGTGGTTAATGACAACGTGACGATTACAAAGGTGAGTTACATGGAAGGATTAGGACATAACCTGTTCAGCATTGGACAGTTCTGCGAGAAATACCTAGAGGTAAATTTTAAGGCCAAGAGATGTACTGTGCGTACTGAAGATGGTAAGGAACTCTTGGTCAGCAAGCGAAAGTCTAACCTCTACACGATTAATTTGTCAAAAGTCCAGACTGACAATGAGGTTTGTCTACTGTCAAAAGCCTCACTGCAACAAAGTTGGGTATGGCACCGAAGGCTTTCTCACCTGAATTTTCGTTACATCAATAAACTGGTCACGGGCAAATTAGTCGAAGGACTACCTGAGCTTAAATACGAGAAAGAACATCTGTGCGCAACATGCGAGAAAGGTAAAATGAAGAGAGTTGCTCATAAGCCAAAGCCTGAACCAAGTACAAGTTCTCCACTTGAGTTGTTGCATATGGATCTCTGCGGTCCTATGCGTACCCAAAGCATTAACGACAAGAAATATGTCTTAGTTATTGTGGACGATTATTCGCGATATACTTGGGTCAAATTTCTGAGATCAAAGGATGAGACGCCTGAAGTCATCATCAGTTTCTTAAAGACTACCAAGTTAATCTGCAAAAGCCAGTCAAGTTTCTTCGAACGGATAATGGCACAAATTCAAGAATAGCATTGTTGAAGATTATCTCGAATCGTTCGGGATAACACATCAATATTCTTCTACCAGAACGCCAGAACAGAACGGAGTAGTAGAAAGACGAAACCAAACGCTAGACGAGGTTGCTCGAACTATGCTAAGCCAATCGGATCTACCTCTGTTTCTATTGGCCGAAGTTGTATCGACTGCTTGCTACACGCAAAATCGATCCATAATACATCGTTGGTTTGGTAAAACACCTTATGCTTTGATAAATAATCGTACACCTAGCATCAAATACTTCCATATTTTTGATGCAGGTGCTTCGTGCTGAACGATAAAGAGAACTTGAACAAGTTCAGTCCCAAGAAACTCAGCAAGAAACTCAATTTCTTCCCCCGGTTCAGCAAGAAACTCAATTTAAAACAACTACTCCTTCAGTTGAAGATGTGCATGAAAATGTCGACACATAAGTTGTTGACTTAGTTGGTTGTACTGACGCGACTACTCAACAGCCAGATATTGTTGTACCAACTGATACTTCTGCACCCAATACTTCAACTGAACCACTCCCTGAAAAAGAAGAAACTGAAAGTGGATACTTAGATGAGAATCATGATGAATCTACATCAAATCCACTCCCTCATGAACACAAGTGGAACAAAGAGCACCCAATAAGCCAGATCATCGGAGATCCATCAAAACCAGTGCAAACTATGTCTTCTACATTAAACATGTGTATGCATTACTCATTTATGAGCAAGATAGATCTAACACGCGTATCTGAAGCTCTAGCTAACTCGGATTGGGTAACTGCAATGCAAGAGGAGCTGAACCAGTTCGAAGCATTAAAAGTTTGGAGACTTGTGCCAAGACTGGAAGGTAAATCAATAATCGGCACAAAATGGGTATTCAAAAACAAAAAGGACCAAGATGTTATCGTGATCATAAATAAAGCAAGACTTGTCGCAAAAGGATATAGGCAAGAGGAAGGAATTGACTACGACGAGATTTATGCTCCAGTGGCACGCATCGAAGCGATCAAAATGTTTCTTGCATATGTTGCCCATAAGAACTTCACCGTCTACCAGATTGACGTGAAGACAACCTTTCTCAACGACATATTAAAGGACGAAGTCTACGTCTCACAGCCTGAAGACTTTGTCAATCAAGAGAAACCGAATCATGTCTACATTCTCGACAAAGTACTTTACGGTCTGAAACAAGCACCTCGAGCCGGGTACGAAGTATTATCTAAATTCCTTGTAAATCTGGCTTCTCTAAAGGTAAGATCGATACTAAAACGGAAAAAGCCGATATCATAATAATTCAGATTTATGTGGATGACATTATATTTGGCTCAACAAATCCAAAATACTGTAAGAATTTTTCTAACCTCATGGTGTCTAGATTTCAGATGAGTATGATGGGAGAGATGAATTTCTTTCTCGGATTACAAGTCAAACATTTTTCGACGGGGATTTTTATTAATCAATCAAAGTACATTTTCGATATTTTTAGAAAACTCAAAATGGAAAATTGTACACCTATTGGAACCCCGATGGCACTAGGAACTAAGATTGGCACTGCTCCTACGGAGGGATGATTGGTTCTTTGATGTATTTAACTTCTAGTAGGACAGATATAATGTTCTCTACATGTCTATGTGCTAGATATCAGACTAATCCAAAAGAATCCCATTTGTCTGCGGTCAAAAGGATTTTTAGATATTTGAAGGGCACTGCAAATCTTGGTCTGTGGTATCCTAAGGATAATGGTTTTGAACTGACAACATATTCAGCTGCAGACCATGCAGGTTATATGCTTGACACGAAAAGTACATCGGGACACATAAAATTTATAGGCGATAAACTCGTGATTCGGGCTTCAAAGAAACAACTATGTGTTTCCACATCAACGGCTGAGGCAGAGTACATCGCTGCTGCGAGCTGCTGTTCTCAAGTCTTGTGGATGAGAACACAACTCCGAGATTATGGTTTTCAATATAACAAGATCCTGATATACTATGATTCAAAGAGAGCTATTGCTATATCTGTGAATCCTGTTCAACATACGAAGACCAAACACATAGATATTCGATATCATTTTATTAAGGATAATGTCGAAAAAGGTACAATCGAACTTTATTTTGTAAACACTGATTACCAACTTGCAGATTTATTTACCATGCCTCTCGACGAAAAGAGATTAAATTTTCTCGTTTCAAAACTTGGTATGTTAAATCTCAAAACTTAATCGGTGATTACCTACTAAAGTTTTCGTTATTGTTATTTTTTCTTCATTTCTTTATTTTTAATCTAAAAGATATCTACAGTTTAAGTTTGTTCATGATCTCAGAGGGAGTGTGAGAAGATGAAAAGATGATCTACATATTTTTGAGGAGGAGTTCATATTTTTGCAATGTTTATCACTGATAAATTTTTTCTAATGCATAAATGCAGGGGGAGTAAGAGTAAGGAGTACTGAATATGACTTCTGATTATATTTGATCAGAACTCGTACATTCAAAGTTTACTGCTTTATGTCATTTATTTTCAATAAATGTTGTGAATAAAGCTTTGCCCTTTGACAAATTTTGATTCTTTTGCAGAATTGAGAGAGAGCTTACACGATCATATCTAATATGATTTTGAGCTGACTTGATGAGATTTAAGTCTGAGCCGAAAAGGTTTATTTTTAATCTTAATCTCATACGTATCTGAAAGAAGGACAACTTTCAGATATGAAAACGTGTTCTTAAATGTTCAAACCACTTCTGATTCTTAAAATATTTCATGAAATCAACCTGCACTCTACAACAAAGTGACCTGATTTTCCACATTTAAAGCAACCTTCAGTTTGCTTTGGGGCTCTATCACCACTTCTGCCGTCTAGCCTCTATCCGCTCCTCTTCTCTTCTTGTCTCTGCTCCTCGAACTCTTCTCTTCCATACTTTATCACCTCACCAAATCCTCTGCTTCTTTCATCTCTATCCTCTCTTCCTCTGTACTCTGGCTTTTTCTTGAGACCACGATTGAATTGTCGGGTCATTAATGCAAGAGTCTTAGCCAAAGCAGCCATATCAATCACTTCCTCCCATCCTTCCTCACTTTCTCTTTCTGCCACTAGGACCTTTCTCTTCCTTTTCTTCCTTTGAGCATCTTCTGTCGCTTTTTCTTTTCCTTTGTCCTGACTCTCTGTGGTGCTTCCCACCAATGCTAGAGGACCACCGACAGGGGTCATCAGTTTCGATATCCTGTTTTCTTGACTTATCAAAGTCCCGAAGAGGTCTGAGATAGACCAAACATCGAGATCCAGTGTAGCTTGCATAGATATGGTTAGATGAAGCCATTCATCATTCAAGCTTTGAAGGAATCAGACCTTGTTTTCTTCAGAAGTTCTGTGGATGCCATACCTTTTGCACTTGTTTAACAAGGAATTGTACCTATTGTATGTTCTCTGTATGGATTCACTTGGTAGAGCCTTGAATGCAAAATATTCATTGATGCATAGAGCCCTGTTGTTCTTGAGGGTTTTAGCACCTCCCTCAAGTTGTTTCTCCAACTCCAACCATAAGTCTTTCGAAGTTTCACATGAATCAAGGGACTAGAAAATATCGTTTGGGATAGCCATAATGATTAATCTTTTGTCTTTCTTTGCAAGTTCATGCAATGCCTTTTCCTCTTCAGTCCATTCGATGATTGGTTTGGGATGCTGGTACTCAGGAACTTCAGGGGTGTTTGCAGTAGCAGGAACACGAGGAACGATTGTCATTTGGATGAAAGGAGGATTGTGAAGAAACTCAACCAGACCAGGATCCACACCTTCAAGAAAGTGCACCATCCTGATCTTTCACTGAGGATATTCATCCCTTAGTAGAGTGGGAGGTTTTGATTGAGATCCTGCACTGAAATAGTTAACAGAGTTCGCCATTTTTTAAATGAAGAGTAAAACAGAGTATGAGGAGTTTTTTAGAGAAAGATAGGGATTGTGTCTAGCAGGGATAATTTTCTGGTATGAGAAAGGTGACAACTAATAAACTGAGCTTTGAATCTGTCTTCAAAGAGTTAAACACACTTGCCTTTGAATCTACGTCAAACTAGTTGAAGTAGCTCCAGAAAACAGAGTATGTTTATGAGTGGAGATCAAGATGAAGAACTAGACTTCAAACTACTACCTGGAGCGTGGGAATCAAGTATAGAACAACATCCTTTGATATTGAGAATCAAAGTTTGCTCTGATACCAATTGTTGATCCCAATAATGATGTTCTTAACTTCATTTGACCTTTCACTACACAAAGATTAATTAAATAGAGTGCGAAAGCGTTTATATAGTGTATGAAAGGTAGAACATGCAAAGGTAGTAGACACACAATGTAATCAATAAACAAAATAGTAAAGTATTGCAAGAAATTACTCAAAGAACTGTTTCATTGATTACTGAAGAACACCAAGAACACGCACAAGTGTGTGCAAAATGCTCAGGGAAAATACAAATCTCTAATTCAGACTGTGTGCTCGCATTTTTTGTAAAACAGGAGGTACTACCTTCATATAGGAAGGGGAGCACACAATAGTAGAAGACAAATGCTGACAATCCATAAAAGGAATGCCACCTGGAAAGTAAAACATCGTGGGACGCCCATTAACGATCTTCAGAATCTTTGTACAGCAGGTATCACATGTTCTGCACGTGGTTTTGTCTTGAACCATCTTTGCGAATAACTCCAACACTGACCTCCAGAGGTTAGCCTTCACAGAGGCTCTGTGAGTGATCACAGAGGCTCTGTGAGTGATCACAGAGGCTCTGTGATCTGAGTATCATCATCAGGTTTGACGTCGGGTACGTATTTTGCGGAGTAACCTCTGAGCTTTGTATCCTCTGGTGACTTGGACGATCTTGAGCAGACACAAGAAGTTTCTATACATAGCCTATTTTTCAACACTTCTAAACTTGGCAGATGGAGCTAACAAGTTAATATGCCTGTAAGCAACACAAAGTCACTTAGTACAACGAATGTACTATACAAGGAGTTTTATTGATGATCACTCCCCAGGTCTTCCATTCAATCATAGAATAACACAAGATTATTCTATGAATGTTCCGACAGAAAAAACATATTTTCTGTGTATACGTGCTTGTGTATGAAAGAATTTAAACATGAATATTTTATAAAAGGCTCAAAGTGTGTAAACCATTGAGAAAACAACAGTATTACACAGACTCAATTGTGCATGATCGAATTGCGAAGGTGGGGCAACTTTCCTTCTTGTTCAATATCCACATCTTCCAAATGAAGACGAGATAGATTATGTGTTGCGTCCCCAAGAAAAATAGAAACATCTCTTTTTTAAGACAAAAATGAATAGCTAGTGGGGTTTAACCAAGAGTTGGCATGGGCTAGTTGCCAGTTTCAATGATGTTCATGAAAGAAATTGTGAAACAACAGTAATGTGGTTGCTCGACTCAGAAAAAGTTTGGTGCAGAGTTTGATATTCTTTTACTCTGATCTCTTACCCTCTTTCTTTTGAACATTGAGCTCACTTCTAATCAATCTCTCTTTTCATTTTATCTCAGCACACACCCACACTCAGATATTGACCCTTCACCTCTCGATCACTCAAGAATAACTTCTTGGGTAGGAAACACTGGATATCGTGAATCCATAGAAGTTTAATTAAGCTCACACAATTCCCATGTATATTGTCCTATAAGCAAAATGTTGCTCAATTGGTTTGACTTCAACAGTTAAAGCATAGTATAAAATACATGTAAGATATTTGTATGCTCATAAAGATAATCATGAAGATTTGAGCATTTTAATCATGGAAGATTTTCTCAGAACAAGTAAATTTGAATGAATGAAGTGAATACAAAAGACTTGTTTGAGAATCTGACTATGTATGAAAAAAGACCAAATAAAAATGATTTATCATTAAAAGCTTAGGTCATAAAAAATTGGATGTTGTCTATAAAAACAAATATAGATATTCTTGAAATAAACGCTTTAAATAAATCAACGCTGAACAAACTTGGAATTTCAAACGGGGTGTCTTACTATCGAAAAATAGTTTCACTTTAAGACATGGTAAGACGTAGTCAAACGAAATACTAAACCGGTGTGTGAGAATACTTGACAGTATATAGAAAAGATAATACACAAGTATTAATCCTTGGAAACACACGGTTAGTTAAACATAAAGCTCATATTCGAGAACATTTAAAATCACACTTCTAAACTCATGAAATATGTTTAAGAATCGAGAAGTGGTTTGTGTTAGTGAACATATTTGTTGGATACAAGATCATGAAGTTTGAAGCTGAAAGTCAAGCCAAGTCAAAGCTCAAAGTCAACTCTCAAAGTGAAAGTGAAAGTCATAGTCTTTGTAATAATAAGTCAAAGCATGTGTTGTAAGTGTTGTGTATTGTGAGTGTTTATGTATCTTGCGTGTATAGTGGTATGCGTGTATTGTGTCTTTGTATAAATAGGTTTTTGTGTTGTAGTGTGCGTGTAAGATTTGTAATAGGGCCATACGAGTTCAATAGTTAGAGAGACAAAGTTTGAGAGAGCATATTTGTATCAAATATGTGATTGGAAATAAAATGTTAGATTGAGTGAATTGATTGTATCATCTTGTTTACATTGTTATCTGGGATAACAATTGGTATCAGAGCAGATGAAGATTCAGAAAACAAAGATTAAATTCAAGATTTTTTGGTCAATTTTCAAGAACACGCAAAACGTCCTGTTCAAATTTGATTTCGAGATTCAGCGATGGTTTTGATCTGATTTTTGTGTCTGTGTGATCGATTGTGTATCTAGAACACATTTGTTTTGTATAGCATATTCAATTTACAAAAGATGCGTATGAATTTTGGATTTTTCAAAGTTTTTGTTCAAGTTTAGTCGAACACTGTAAATTGGATCAATTTGTAATATTTGTTGTTTTAGTTTGAAATTACTCAGTTGTAATCTGTTCGATTGTTGATTTAGAAGATCCATGCAGTGTTTCAGATCAATTGGAGAAGATTTGATCGAAATTAGTGAAAAGACTTGAGTTTCTGTTCGAAAAACTCAAGAACTCGCTAGATAAAGAGAACACGCAAAGGAAGAACAAGCAAAGGAATAACACATAAAAGGTTTGAAGAACTCGCAAGGTTTGAAGAACACACACAAGGACAAAATTCCTATAAAGATGAAGAACTCGCATGCAATGTTGTGCGAGAAGTAGGAACTCGCAAGAGCCTTTGTGCGAGTTCTTACTGTTCTCTAGATGTGTCGTGCGCGAAGTATATCCTGCGAGAAGTTATTTGTTTGCGTGTTTCCATTTAGCGAGAAGTAAATTTGTCAAAAAATTTCTAAGTCTCAAACTCGCAAGAGGTATGCGAGAAGTGGTTTTACGAGTTTGCATTTAGTGCGAACTTGAATTTTGAAATTTTTCTAAGTCTTGAACTCGCAAGTTTTTGCGAGAAGTGATAGAACTCGCACACAGTATCGTGCGAGAACCTGAAACTCGCATAAGCCTGGTTGCGCGAACCCTAGTTCTCGCATCTTTCCTTGTACGCGAAGCACAAACTCGCACAACCCTGTGTGCGAGAAGTGAGTTCACTTTGCTTGCTTTGTGCGCGAAGTTCAAAAAGATCATAAAGGGTTTTCCGAGAAGTTGTTATTTCTTTGTTATGCATGTTTCATACATAGAAATATTTTCTGATTTTTCTGAAATTTGACAAAGTTTGATTTTTGTAGATCCAGTTTTATTTCTGGATTTTGACGATCATAACAAGCAGTGTAAAAGCAAGATGACTTTCAAAGATGCACTCTCGATTGGTACACATGTCAAGCCTCCAGTTCTGTTTAAAGGGGAGTATGAGCAATGGAAGGACCGATTCCTTGACTTTATAGACCGGAATGCAAACGGAGATAACATTCTCTTGTCAATCACGGAAGGTCCAATGATACCTCCTACCATGGAAATTCCTGATGAAGAGTCCTCAGACAGTGAAGATGGATGAGGATAAAGCTCAGAAAACAAAGACTGTTCCGAAAGAACCTTCACAATATACAAAGGAAGAAAAGAGCAGACACAAGGCTGACAAGAAAGCAAGATCTCTATTACTACAGAGTATTCCCAACGAGATCTACATTAAAATCGACAACTACAAAGCCAATGCCAAAAAGATGTGGGATCAACTCCAGAAGATGATGATGGGTTCGAAGGTTGGCAACTAGATGAAAGTAGCAAATTGCATCAACAACTACGAGGACTTTAAAGCAAAAGAGAATGAGAGTCTGGAGGTTGCATATGAGCGGTTTGTTCTTCTTCTGAATGAGTTGTCAAAGAACAAAGTCAAGAAGAAGCAAATCGAGAACAAAGTCAAGAAGAAGAAAATCGAGAACAACGTCAAATTCCTCAGTATTCTCCAGCCCGAGTGGAAGAAGCACACTCGTAGAATGAAACAGATGAATGATCTAAGTGACATACCACTGCATGAAGTCTATGAGACGTTGAGGCAAAACGAGGAGGAGGTTGAAGAGAAAAGGAATGAGAGGAAGAAAACTGACAAAGTAATAGATCCGATTGCATTGGTAGCTGGTCAGAAGGAGAAGGAGAAAAAGGAAAAGAAGAAGAAGAAGAAGAAGATAGTACTTCCCAGTTCTGATGATTCTGTAAACTCTTAGTCTGATAGTGATGACGGGGAAAACCTGAAGCAGGCAATGCTACTACTAACCCGTGCCTTTCAAAAGAAGTTCTATAAGAAGTCGGGTTCAAACTCACAATGTTACTAGTCTAGATCAATGAATCATGAACATAGGGAGAGAGTAGAAGGAAGAAGGTATGAGGAGAAGAGGTTTGGGGATAGAAAGCCGGAAGAGAAGAAGAGGTTTGTAAATGACTACGCCAAGGACTGTCGAAAGCCTATCGTAAGGAATTCCCATTACTACAAGCAGAAGATGGTGTTGGCTAAACAGAAAAAAGCTGGAAAGGCACTGATGGCTGAGGACGAGTTATGGCTTGACCACTCCGACGAGGATGAAAAAGTAGAGACAACACATATGTGTCTGATGGGCGATAATGTGAAGTTTGATGAATCTGATGAAGAGATAGCTGATGAGGTACTTAATTTTTCTGAAAATGATTTTTTAACCAAGATGGAAGCCATGATGATCGAACCTCAAGACCTTCAATCTAAACTGAAAAAGGAAAATAGCAGAGTTGCAAAGAAAAGTCAAAAGATTTTTGAACTTAACAAGGAACTTGTTGGGAACAAAGATCTGATTGACTCTCTAAACAAATTTGCTTCTGATTTTAAATTGCAAATAGATTGTTTTGAATGTAAGATTTCTGAATTTGTTACTAAACTTTCTAAGTCTGATCTTGAAAAGCATGAATGTATACTAAAAGCTCATAAATTGCAGGTTGAAAATAAGAGCTTAGAGAAAAAGGTAAATGGTTTGGAAGCCAAGTTATATGCTAGAGCCCAAATAGATCAAACCATTCTCTTAAACACACCTAATGAGGAGGCTGATTTTAAAGAGAAGTGGGGACTCGGTTACGATAACCCCCACTACTTAAAGAAAGCCATCAGAAAACATCCAACATTATATAATTTTGATTTTCTATTTGCGGCTGGTAAATATCCTCATTTACAACCCAAATTTGTTACCAAGTCATCTGAAGAGGTTGAGGCAAAAGAAAATGAAAACAGAAAGAATTCAAAGAAAATGAAACTACCATTCTGCTATCAAAAGCTGAATGATAGTTATCTTTCAGAAAAACCAAAGTGTCTTTCAAATGATTATTTTGCAAGTTATTATATTACTGAGATGGAGACAAAACTAATTAAAGCTAAAATTTATGTCCCTACACTCATTCTAGAAAGCAAAATAGTTGATCTTGAAAATGCTTTATCAGATGAAAGAATTTTTGTTGATTTAGAACGAAATGTGTTTTCAACTGTAATGAAGAACATTGTTTTCAAAGCTGAATTTCAAAAGTGTTCTAACACTTCTAAGGCACCTCAAATTTCTGAAGATGATATTGATGACTTATTTGCGTCTGCAAATGATATTCTAAATTATGATGAAGGGTGTGTTGATGAAATTGATATGTTTGAATTTAATGCTAAACTTCCAGATCATTCTACTTTTATTATTAACAATGAAGCTTTAACAAGTGTATATGAAGTTGGTGAATCATCGACTAAGGTTGGTGAACCAGTTTCTGTGAGTACTGATTACTATGAGAAAGGTAAGAAGCAAAGGAAATGGTGCTCACAGAAACGGACTAACATTGGTAAGCCTAAGAAAAGACAATCTCAAAAATCTGATTTTTCTAACAAATCTAAATCTTTTGTTTCAGATTTGAAAAAGAAAAGGTCAGAAGAACGAACATAATGGCGACCAAAACGGATGATTGATGAGAGTTCAGAATCATGTCCTGATAGTTCTTGTAATAGATCAACTGATAGTAGTTCTGGTGTAGTTGGTTCTATTGCTTCTAATAAACAAAAACTTGTAATTCCTTACAAGAGATATACAATAAAGCAATTATTCCAATTATCTCGGTCTGCTACTAAGTCATCTAACTATAGACGGAATTATTTTGTTTCTCACCGATATTCTGATGATTAGTTTGGTACTTATCATGTTTATTCTTATAAGTCATTTGCTTCAAAGGTTTTTCAAAAGTTCAGAGGGTCCATACACAAATGGATGCCAAAATCTTGCACTAATCCGATAGGACCCATTTTTAAATGGGTACCTAAAGTCGTTATTCCCTGATTTCTTCTGTGCAGACCCGTCATATGTGGTACCTGGATTCTGGTTGCTCCAAGCATATGACTGGGCAGAAATTTATTTTGTCTAATTATAGAGAGAAATACTACGGGAATGTGAGATTCAGCAACGACCAATTTTCACCAATTTTGGGCTACGGTGATGTGGTTAATGACAACGTGACGATTACAAAGGTGAGTTACGTGTAAGGATTAGGACATAACTTGTTCAGCATTGGACAGTTCTGCGACAAATACCTAAAGGTAAATTTTAAGGCCAAGAGATGTTCTATGCGTACTGAAGATGGTAAGGAACTCTTGGTCAGCAAGCGAAAGTCTAACCTCTACACGATTAATTAGTCACAAGTCCAGACTGACAATGAGGTTTGTCTACTGTCAAAAGCCTCGCTGCAACAAAGTTGGTTATGGCACCGAAGGCTTTCTCACCTGAATTTTCGTTACATCAATAAACTGGTCACAGGAAAATTAGTCGAAGGACTTCCTGAGCTTAAATACGAGAAAGAACATCTGTGCGCAACATGCGAGAAAGGTAAAATGAAGAGAGTTGCTCATAAGCCAAAGCCTGAACCAAGTACAAGTTCTCCACTTGAGTTGTTGCATATGGATTCCTGCGGTCCTATGCGTACCCAAAGCATTAACGGCAAGAAATATGTCTTAGTTATTGTGGACGATTATTCGCGATATACTTGGGTCAAACTTCTGAGATCAAAGAATGAGACGCCTGAAGTCATCATCAGTTTCTTAAAGACTACCAATTTAATCTGCAAAAGCCAGTCAAGTTTCTTCGAACGGATAATGGCACAAAATTCAAGAATAGCATTGTTGAAGATTATCTCGAATCGTTCAGGATAACACATCAATATTCTGCTACCAGAACGCCAGAACAGAACGGAGTAGTAGAAAGACGAAACGGAACGCTAGACGAGGTTGCTCGAACTATGCTAAGCCAATCGGATCTACCTATGTTTCAATGGGCCGAAGCTGTATCGACTGCTTGCTACACGCAAAATCGATCCATAATACATCGTTGGTTTGGTAAAACACCTTATGCTTTGATAAATAATCGTACACCTAGCATTAAATACTTCCATATTTTTTGATCCAGGTGCTTCGTGCTGAACGATAAAGAGAACTTGAACAAGTTCAGTCCCAAGGCTGACAAAGGCATCTTCATTGGATATTCTCAAATATCTGTAGCTTACAGAGTCTATCTGAAGAAGTCAAAGACTATCATTGAAAGCGTAATTGTTACATTCGATGAGGAGTTGGCTTCTAAACAAAGCAATTCATAACCCATAATTACAGAAGTATTAGCTTTCGGAAAAATCAGTCCAGAACCTGTGGTTAATGCTACTGATTCTGATAAACCCTCCACTTCTACATCTCTTTTATCAGAATTAGATTTATTGTTTGAATTCTTTTATGATGAGTTTCTTGGATCTAAACTGCCTAAATCTGGTGTGATTGACATACCTGAAGAGTCAAGTGGTAATCATCCAGTCATTTCAGATGTATCTCCTGAATTTCTTCCCCCGGTTCAGCAAGAAACTCAATTTAAAACAACTACTCCTTCAGTTGAAGATGTGCATGAAAATGTCGAGATAGAAGTTGTTGGCTTAGTTGGTTGTACTGACGCGACTACTCAACAGCCAGATATTGTTGTATCAATTGATACTTCTGCACCCAATACTTCAACTGAACCACTCCCTGAACAAGAAGAAACTGAAAGTGGATACTTAGATGAGAACCATGATGAATCTACATCAAATCCACTCCCTCATGAACACAAGTGGACCAAAGAGCACCCGATAAGCCAGATCATTGGAGATCCATCAAAACCGGTGCAAACTATGTCTTCTACATTAAACATGGTAATGCATGACTCATTTATGAGCAAGATAGATCTAACACGCGTATCTGAAGCTCTAGCTGACTCGGATTGGGTAACTGCAATGCAAGAGGAGCTGAACCAGTTCGAAGCATTAAAATTTTGGAGACTTGTGCCAAGACTGGAAGGTAAATCAATAATCAGAACAAAATGGGTATTCAAAAACAAAAAGGACCAAGATGGTATCGTGATCATAAATAAAGCAAGACTTGTCGCAAAAGGATATAGGCAAGAGGAAGGAATTGACTACGACGAGATTTATGCTCCAGTGGCACGCATAGAAGCGATCATAATGTTTCTTGCATATGTTGCCCACAAGAACTTCACCGTCTACCAGATTGACGTGAAGACAACCTTTCTCAACGACATATTAAAGGACGACGTCTACATCTCACAGCCTGAAGTCTTTGTCAATCAAGAGAAACAGAATCATGTCTACATTCTCGACAAAGCACTTTATGGTCTGAAACAAGCACCTCGAGCCTGGTACGAAGTATTATCTAAATTCCTTGTAAAGTCTGGCTTCTCTAAAGGTAAGATCGATACTAAAAAGGAAAAAGCCGATATGATATTAATTCAGATTTATGTGGATGACATTATATTTGGCTCAACAAATCCAAAATACTGTAAGAATTTTCTAACCTCATGGTGTCTAGATTTCATATGAGTATGACGGGAGAGATGAATTTCTTTCTCGGATTACAAGTCAAACATTTTTCGACGGGGATTTTTATTAATCAATCAAAGTACATTTTCGATATTCTTAGAAAATTCAAAATGGAAAATTGTACACCTATTGAAACCCCAATGGCACTAGGAACTAAGATTGGCACTGATCCTAAGGAGGGATGATTGGTTCTTTGATGTATTTAACTTCTAGTAGGCCAGATATAATGTTCTCTACATGTCTATGTGCTAGATATCAGACTAATCCAAAAGAATCCCATTTGTCTGCGGTCAAAAGGATTTTTAGATATCTGAATGGCACTGCAAATCTTGGTCTGTGGTATCCTAAGGATACTGGTTTTGAATTGACAACATATTCAGATGCAGACCATGCAGGTTATATGCTTGACAAGAAAAGTACATCGGGACACATAAAATTTATAGGCGATAAACTCGTGATTTGGGCTTCAAAGAAACAACTATGTGTTTCCACATCAACGGCTGAGGTAGAGTACATCGCTGCTACGAGCTGCTGTTCTCAAGTCTTGTGGATGAGAACACAACTTCGAGATTATGGCTTTTAATATAACAAGATCCCGATATACTATGATTCAAAGAGCGCTATTGCTATATCTGTGAATCCTGTTCAACATACGAAGACCAAACACATAGATGTTCGATATCATTTTATTAAGGATAATGTCGAAAAATGTACAATCGAACTTTATTTTGTAAACACTGATTACCAACTTGCAGATTTATTTACCATGCCTCTCGACGAAAAGAGATTTAATTTTCTCGTTTCAAAACTTGGTATTTAAATCTCAAAACTTAATCGGTGATTACCTACTAAAGTTTTCGTCATTGTTATTTTTAATCTAAAAGTTATCTGCAATTTAAGTTTGTTCATGATCTCAGGGGGAGTGTGAGAAGATGAAAAGATGATCTACATATTTTTGAGGAGGAGTTCATATTTTTGCAATGTTTATCACTGATAAATTTTTTCTAATGCATAAATGCAGGGGGGGTAAGAGTAAGGAGTACTGAATATGACTTCTGATTATATTTGATTAGAAATCGTACATTCAAAGTTTACTGCTTTATGTCATTTATTTTTCAATAAATGTTGTGAATAAAGCTTTGCCCTTTGACAATTTTTGATTCTTTTGCAGAATTGAGAGAGAGCTTACACGATCATATCTAATATGATTTTGAGCTGACTTGATGAGATTTAAGTCTGAGCCGAAAAGGTTTATTTTTAATCTTAATCTCATACGTATCTGAAAGAAGGACAACTTTCAGATATGAAAACGTGTTCTTAAATATTCAAACCACTTCTGATTCTTAAAAGATTTCATGAATATAGAAGTGTGATTTTAAATGTTTTCATTTCTATTTGTGCTTAACTGATTATAAACCGTGTACTTCCAAATATTAATACTTACGTATTATCTTTTTCATATACTGTCAAGTATTCACACACACTGGTTTAAATTTTTGTTGAATATGTTATCACCATGTCTCAAATTGAACAAATTTTTCGATGGTGATACACCCCGCTTGTAATTCACAGTTTGAGTGTTAAATCATTTCAAAACGTTTCTTTCAAGACTTGTCCATATTTTGAATAGTATAGACATATTCCAATTTTTGCTGACCTAAGCCTTAATTGATAAATCATTTATATTCTGATCTTTTTCATACAATGTCAGATTTTCAAACAAGATTCTTGTATTCATTTCATTCATTCAATTATCTTGTTTGAAAAGTCTTCAATGTTTAAAATGCTCAAATCTTCATGATTATATCATTAGGCATACAAACATCTTACTGGTATACATGTGCTTTAATTGCAAATTTAAATCATTTTGAGCAACATGTTCTTTTAGGAAAACAACATGGGTTCATTGTGTGAGCTTAACTAAACTTCTATGGATTCACGTTAACCAGTGTTTCCTACCCAAGAAGTTAATCCTTGAGTGATCGAATGTGTGAGGAGTCAAACATAACTGAGTGTAGGTTGTGTGATGAGGTAAAATGAAAATGAGAGCTTGGTTAGTAGCGAGCTTACTGATTAAAAAGAAAGAGGGTGAGAGAACAGAGTAAAAGAATATCAAACTCTGCACCAACTTTTTCTGAGTCGGGCAACCATATTTCTGATTGTTTCACAATTCTTTCATGAACATCATTGAAAAAGAAAACTAGCCCATGCCAACTCTTGATAAAAACCCCACCAGCTACTCATTTTCTTCTCACCAAGAAAATGTTTAATTTTTTAAAGAGGACGCATCACATAATCTATCTGGTTTTCATTTGGAACATCTGGATATTGAAAAAGAAGGAAGTCTGCCCCACCTTCGTACTTCAATCATGCACAATAGAGTATGTGTTTAACTGTTATTGTCTCAATGGTTTACACAATTTTGAGTCTTATAAAAAGCAATCATTTGTGCTTAATTCTTTCAAACACTTGCACAAACACACAAGGAATATGTTTTCTTGTCATAACGTTCATAGAAATTCCTTTGTGGTGTTTCGATGATTGAATGGAAGACCTGGGGGAGTGAACATCGCAAAAGTTCCTTTCCAATGTGTATTCGTTACACACAGTGACTTCGTGTTACTGACAGGCATCTTAACTGATTCATTTGTTGATTCAGGTGTTGCATTCATAATTTGTCTGAATTTGCAAAGATTCGGATGAATATCTTTTTGGATCGATCAATGGTCAGAGGCTCTGTGATCAAAAGATTAGTGGTCAGATCAGATTGTCAATGACATTTCTTCTAAAGAGTTTTGATGATTTCATGCTTCTTTCATCAAAAAGGGGGAGAGAGAATCAAGAAATGTTATAGATACAGAAGAGGATCAAGAAACATGTGAAGTGATCAAGAAAGTTTTGTCAAGACAGTGAATTTGGAGAAAGTTTTTTGAGAGCTAGAAGAGCAAATTCAAAGAAATTTTGAGGACAAGTTGATTTTACTGAAATTTTCTTTGAAGATTATTTGCTAAAGCAATCTGAGCTAAACCTGAAGATAATTTATCTTCCAATTTATGAAAGTGGTTTCTACTATCTTGGGGGATATTGTTATGTTTATTAAAGAGCACAAAGGGGAGATAAGTTGATAAAATTCTTCATCGCAACAAAGGGGGAGACTGTAATTTTTGTACAAGAAGGGAGATTGCACAAATTGAGCGAAAGGGAGAGATTGAATTGCAAAATCTTTTAGAGATTATCTTGAATCCAAATGGGGAGATTGTTAGTGCACATATTTTGTTGGATACAAGATCATGAAGTCTGAAGTTGAAGGTCAAGCCAAGTCAAAACTAAAAGTCAACTCTCAAAGTGAAAGTCAAAGTATTTGTAATAAAAAGTCAAATCATGTGTTGTAAGTGTTTTGTATTGTGAGTGTTTCTGTAGCTTGCGTGTATAGTGGTATGCGTGTATTGTGTCTTTGTATAAATAGGTTTTTGTGTTGTAGTGTGCGTGTAAGATTTGTAATAGTGTCATACGAGTTCAATAGTTAGAGAGAGAAAGTTTGAGAGAGCATATATGTATCAAATATGTGATTGGAAATAAAATGTTAGATTGAGTGAATTGATTCATCTTGTTTACATCGTTATCTGGGATAACAGTTTTAACGTTTAAGAAAAATGTTTTCATGTCTGAAAGTTGTCCTTCTTTCAAACACAATGAGATTAAGAGTAGAATAATCCTTATGATCAGTATTAGTCTCATAAAGTCAGCTCCAAAGTCATGATAGATTTGATCATGTAAGCTTCCCCTCAAAATCTTCATGTAGTCAAAAAGTCGTCAAAGTACAAAGTCTTATTCACAAACTATATTGAAAAATAAAAACATGAAAGCAATAAAACCTTTAAGAACGAGTTTTGATCAGATGTAATCAGAAGTCAATGTCCTAACTCCCCCTAAACATATGCATCACAAAATATGTCAGTGTAAAATATATGCAGAGCTCTACAACTCCCCCTAGAATGTAGATCATTTAAATTTTGTAACACACTCCCCCCCCCCTGAAAGCATGAACAGAACCTTTCAGTGTAGATGTCGTTTAGATTAAAAATAAAGAAATGAAGAAAAATAACAAAATAAACTGTACTAGGTAACTACAGATTAAGTCTTGAGGTTTAACATGCCAAGTTTTGAAATGAGAAAATTAAATCTATTTTCGTCTAACGGCTTGGTAAACAAATCTGCAAGTTGATAATCTGTGTTTACAAAGTAAAGTTCAACTGTACCTTTTTCAATATTATCTTTGATAAAATGATATCTCACATCAATATGTTTAGTCTTTGTGTGCTGAACAAGATTAGCTGATATGGCTATGGCGCTCTTCGAATCACAATATATAGGAATTTTGTTGAATTGGAATCTATAGTCTCGAAGTTGTGTCCTCATCCATAATACTTGAGAGCAACAACTGGCAGCAGCAACTACATACTCTGCTTCAGCAATCGAAGTGGAAACACATAATTGTTTCATTCACGCCCAGCTTACGAGTTTGTCTCCAAGAAATCGAATATGACCCGATGTGCTTTTCCTTTCTAGTAGACAACCTGCATGATCTGCGTCTGAATACGATTTAGCTCAAAACCTGTATCTTTAGGATACCACAAACCAAGATCTATAGTTCCCTTCAGATATCTAAATATCCGCTTTACAGCAGACATATGGAATTATTTTGGTAAAGCTTGATATCTAGCACATAAGCATGTAGAAAACATAATATCTGGTCTACTTGCCGTTAGGTGCATTAAAGAACCAATCATTCCTCTATAAGTCCTATGATCAACAGCTTTTCCCGAAAGATCGACTCCAATCTTAGTTCCTGGTGCCATCGGGGTTGAAATTGGAGTACAATTTGACATATTCAATTTCTTTAAAATGTCAGGAATATACTTCGCTTGATTTATAAAAATCCCCGTGGAAAATTGTCTAACTTGTAATCCGAGAAAGAAGTTCATCTCTCCCATCATACTCATTTAAAAACGTGACACCATGAGGTTTGAAAAATTCTTACAGTACTTTGGATTAGTTGAACCAAATATCATATCGTCCACATATATTTGAATTAAAATGATATCAACTTTCTCCCTTTTTATGAATAAAGTGGTGTCGATTTTACCTACGCTCGAGGGGCTTGTTTGAGTTCGTAAAGTGCTTTGTCTAGAATATAGACATGATATGGTTTGTCTGCACTTACGAATCCTTCAGGTTGAGAAACGTACACCTCTTCTTTTAACAATCCATTCAGAAAGGTTGTTTTGACATCCATCTGATAGACCATAAAATTCTTATGTGCAGCGTAGGCTAGGAACATCCTAATTGCCTCAATACGTTCAACTGGTGCATACGTCTCATCATAATCAATGCATTCCTATTGTCTGTATCCCTTGGCTACAAGTCTTGCTTTATTTCGAATGACAACACCATCTTCATCCTTTTTAATGAATACCCAGTTGGTGCCAATGATTGTCTTTCCTTCAGGCCAGGGCACCAATCGCCAGACTTTAAGTGCTTCAAATTGGTTGAGCTCTACTTGTATGGCTGTAACCCAATGCTCAGGAATGAATCAAACAAGCATTCATTTCCTGTTGCAGACCTAGTTTGCACCGGCTTTGACGGATCTCCAATAATTTGATGAACCGGATGCTCTTTGGTCCACTTGTATACGTAAGGGAGTGGATTAGATATAGATTGATCATGTTGATCATCTAAGTATCCAATATTTTCTTCATGTTGGGGGTTAGTTGAAGTAATCGGTGCAGAAGTTTCAGTGGATTGGACATTTGATGTATGTTGACTAGGCATTACCGTATATCCAATTGAATGTGTAACTTCTGGCTCTGCAGTTTCATTTGCAACTTCAACTGAGTGAGTAGGTGTTTGAACTAGAGTTTCTTCTTGAATCAGGGAATTTGATTCAGTCGATACATCTGAAGTGATCGGATGATGATTTCTTGAATCTTCAGATCTGTCAATCACAACAAGTTTAGTCACTTTTGAACCATAAAAATGTTCAAACAATAAATCTAAATCTATTAAATGAGATGTAGACATTGATGCTTTATCAGACTTAGAAACTTTAACCACAGGTTCTGGATTGATCTTCCCAGAAGCTAATACTCCTGTTATTACAGGTTCTGAACTGATTTGATCAGAAGCCATGTCTTCATCAAATTTGACATTTACGCTCTCCACCACAATCTTTGAATTCTTTAGATAAACCCTATATGATGCGGATGATTGAGAATAGCCAATGAAGATCCCTTCTTCAGCTTTAGGACTGAATTTGTTCAAGCTCTCCTTATCATTTAATAAATAACACCTACATCCAAAAATATGAAAATGTTTAATGCTTTGTGTTCTATTGTTAATCAAAGCATAAGGCGTTTTACCGAAGCGACGATGGATGATAGATCGATTCTGTGTATAACAAGCAGTAGACACATCTTCAGCTCACAAGAATAGAGGTAAGTCTGACTGGTTGAGTATCGTGCATGTAACCTCAACTAAGGTTTTGTTTCTTCTTTCAACTACCCCATTCTGTTCTGGCGTTCTGGCAGCAGAAAATTGATGTTTTATCCCAACCGATTCGAGATAATCATCAACAATTCTGTTTTTGAATTTTGTGCCATTATCAGTTCGAATAAGCTTGATAGTCTTCTGCAAGTTCACTTGAACGGTCTTTAGAATGAGATGATGACATCGGGCGTCTCATCTTTTGATCTTAGAAATTTGACCCAAGTGTATCTTGAATAATCATCCACAATCACCAAGACGTATTTCTTGCCATTAATGCTTTGCGTTCGCATTGGACCACAAAGATCCATATGCAACAGTTCTAAAGGAGTACTTGTACTTGGTTCAGGCTTAGGTTTATGTGAATCTCTATTCATTTTGCCTTTCTCACACGCGTCACACAGATGTTCTTTGACGTATTTCAGCTCAGGAAGACCTTTCACGAAATTCCCAGTCACCAACTTGTTAATGTATCTGAAGTTGAGGTGAGATAGCCTTCTATGCCATAACCATCTTTGTTGCATAGAGTCTTTGGAAAGTACACACACCGCATTATCAGTCTGTACATTTGACAGATTGATAGTGTAGAGGTTTGACTTCCGCGTTTTGACCAAGAGTTCTTTACCATCTTCCGTCCTAACATAACATCGCTTGGCCTTAAAATTCACCTCTAAATCCTTTGTTAGTGTATTATTGTATCCAAGATTTAATAGGAAAAGTCAAGTCAAGATAAGTCAACAAAGTCAAAGTTTAGTTTAGTCAATCTTAGAATTTACTTTGTTGTTAAGCATGTGGTTTTAGACTTGTGGTATAAATACCTATTGCCTTGATAATCTTGTAACTAGAATCATTGTATTACACTGTTATATCAATACACATCAGATTGCTTTCTCTCACTACTCTCTCTCTCTAAGATCTTGATATTGTCAAATATTGAATTGAGAATTGCTTGATTGTATCTGGGAATACAATATCAATTGGTATCAAAGCAAACCAAATCAATTCAGAAGGATCAGATTAATCAGATTGGATAGATTTGAGATTTTTGATTTTCACGGACTCGTTTCTTGAAAAAGTCACTGTTTGATCAATTTTTTGTTGAAAAATTGTTTTTAGTACAAGTAAATGGAATCATTTCATTCGATTTATGTTTTGGATCATTTCTTGTGTTGATCATATCTCAAAATTCACATTAAATCAGATTCAATTTTTGAATTTTGAAATTTTCTTGAAAACGGACTCGAACACTGTTTCTTGAATCAATTTGTTGCTTTTTGTTGTTTTTAATGGAAATCTTGTGGTAGAATTGTGTTCTAATTGATAAATCGATCATATTGGTGCAATTTCATGTTTTAATATGCAGGATTGAATCAATTTGGATCGATTTCGTGAAAAATAGCCAAGAACACGCTAGATTCACAAAACGCGCAAGTTCATCCATAGAACGCGCAAGGTTCATGTCAAGAACGCGCAAGCAAAGCCTGCGAGTTCATCATCAAACGCGCAAGTTCATCATCAAACGCGCAAGTATCTGAAGAACGTGCAAGCAAAACGTGCGAGTTTGCTAAAACGCGCTAATAGAGGCAAGCGAGTTTGATAAATGTGCAAGACAAAGCTTGCGAGTTTGATCGAAACGTGCTAAGAGGCTTGCGAGTTTGATAGAAACGCGCTAAGAGGCTTGCGAGTTTGAAATCCGTGAAAAATTTTCTGAGTGCTAAAACGCGCAAACGTCATAACGCGCAAATATCATAAAACGCGCACGTAGCGGATAGCGAGTTCCAGAAACGCGCAAGTGCCTACTAGCGAGTTTCAATGTGAATAGTGCTTTGCGCTTTCAGTGGCCTGCGAGTTTTTCAAACGCGCACATAACGTCTAGCGCATTTCTCAGTGAATAGTGACTAGCGAGTTTTAGTACTTAGTGAGGGGGACATATTTTGTTAGTGGTCATAATTTTCTGATTTTTGACGATCATTTTTTTTTGCTAGAGATATGGCAGTCTTGTACATGCCTGAGATACCGAAAATAGAAGCTGAAAGAAACAATCTGAAAAATCAGAATTCAAAGCTTCTAAAACAGATTCAGGAGTTCAAGTTTAATTTGTCAAATTCTGATAAAACTCCTGTTTGTGCAAAATGTACTGAAATTGCTAAATCCGATTGTGCAGGTATCATCAGTGCAAAAGAGAAGGAGATTAAAGAGAAAGAGGAAATCATTAAAATAAAAGGAAATACTATTCAAGCTTGTGAAAAACAAATCAACCTGAAAGACAGAAAGATTGCGTATCTTCAAAGCCAATTTAAGACGACTGAACATAAATCATTAGAATTGCAAGATGAATCAGTCAAGCTTCAAAACAAGTTGAAGGCTTTTGAAGATCAGATATCTGCTCTGGAGAAGAAAAATGATGAACTGAAAACAAGCCTCCAAGCAGAAAAAGAAAAATCAAATATGAAGACATCTTCAACTCAACAATCATCTGAGATTTCCAAGAAAATTTTACAAGAGAAAAAGGATCTAGAGCTGAGATGCATTAAACTTTCAAAGCAAGTGTCTGATTTTGAAAAAGTTATAATCACTGAAAGAGACACTTTTGCCAAAGAAAGAAAAGTTCTTGAACATAAAAACACTGAACTTCCTAAGCAGATTTCTACTTTACAAGACTTGCTCGAAAAAGAAAGAAATATTTTCAAAGAAAAGAAGCAGTCTTTTGAACAAGAAAAGAAATTATTTGCAAAGAAAAATGCTGAGATTTTCAAGGATATTTCTGAGAAAAACAAGAACTTGGAAACAGATTTTGAACAAGAACGTTCATATTTTGAATCTGAAATATCTAAGCTCACATCCAAATTATATGTTCTATCATCAGATATTCTTAAAGAACAGATGGCTAGATCTGATTTGAAACAAAAGTTTGACACACTTTCTGATGAAAGAAACATTTTGACTAACAGGATAAATGGCTTGGAAGCTGCAAACATTGAATTGTCAGATAAAGTAACAGTTGATGTGATTAGTCAATCACCTGTTGATAATTCAACAGAATCAGTCTGTTCTTTCAAAACAGTTTCAAGTTCTATTCATGAGAAAAATGTTTTCAAAAGGAAAAGTGTCAAATCACGAACTGTCAACTCAAATCAGATTAGACCATCTAATCTATTTTATAACAAATATCTTGATGGTTCAACAAATTTTTACGTTAAATCTCTTGGAAAGAATTCTAAGAAAAATCAGATGATCTGGAGAATGAAGGGTTCTTCAGATGAAGAGAAGAAGAAAGACAAAGCATCTGCATCCACATCCAATGCCAAAAGGAACAGTGCATATAAAGGTAAATCTTTTGATAATTCTAATATGTTTTACTCTACTAATCATTTGATCAGGATTGCTCAAAAGAAGATTTGTTGTTCTTACTGTGGAGCACATGACTTTGTAAGTAAGAATTTTGCTAATTACTGATATAGTTCTTATTATGTATCCCCCACAAGAACTGCAACTAAATCATCAGGACCCAAATACCAGTGGGTACCAAAAACTAAAACTGTGTTGCAGGCACCCAAAGTTTAAGGGGGAGCATGATGATTGACTTCTAAGTACTACAACTTAGAACTTGTACTTCAATGTCAAGTCTTATGGCTTTTGACCAAAACAGTTCAAAACCCGGATTTAAGTGTCAAGATTGTGGCTTCTGATCACATGACAGATCAGGACCCGTTCTTCAATGTTTAGACATGGATATTTTGCAAATATCCAGGAGGAGCTTAATAGACCTAAATCATTCTATAATGATTTGAGGGGGAGCCTTAAAGGTAAATATCTTCTGATCTTAGATCTCTGATTGTTTGAAAGAGGAACAACTTTCAAGCATGAAAAACGGTTTCTTAAATGTTCAAACCACTTCTCTATTCTCAAAAGATTTCATGAATTCAGAAGTGAGTTTTTAAATGTTTTTCATTATTAAGCTTTCATGTTTAACTGACCGTGTGTTTCCAAAGATTAATACTTGCATATTATCTTTTCTATATACTGTCAAGTATTCATACACATCGGTTCAGTACTTCATTTGATTTTGTTATTACCATGTCTCTAAAAGAAACAATTTTTCGATGGTAATACTCCCGTTTGCTTTCAAATGTTGTTGAGCATCTTTCATCATTTCAATATTTCTGCTTTCATTGCAAAGTTGTTTATATTTGTTCATATAAACAAAATATCCAATTCTTTGATACCCTAACCATTTCATTTGATCTGATTGAAACATTGTCAGATTCTCAAAACAATTCTCTTGATTTCATTTCATTCATTCAATATCTTTGTTTTGAGAAATCTTCAAAGTTCAATTGCTCAAATCTCATGAGTATACATTTTGACAATGTTATCATTTTTGTGCTTAACTGTTCAAGTTAAATTGTTGAACAACTATTCTTTTAGGACTTACATGGGATTCGTGTGTGAGCTTAAACAGAACTTCCATGGATTCACGTTAACCAGTGTTTCCTACCCAGGAAGTTATCCTAGAGTGATTGAGGGGTGAGGGGTCAAAATCAAAGAGTGGGGGAGATAACTCATCCGGTTGAGTTTTTCTCATTGTGCTGAGCGGTAAAATGTAAATGAGATTTTGGTTAGAAGTGAGCAAAATGTTAAAAAGAAAGAGGGTGTGAGAACAGAGTTAAAAGAATATCAGAACTCTGCACCAACCACTTTCTGAGCCGGGCAGCCACATCTTCTGATTGGTTCACATTCTTTGGTGACCATCATTGAAACAGGCAGTGAGCGCATGCCAACTCTTGCATTAACCCCACCAACCACTCGTTTCTTTCTTAACAAAGAAATGTTTCATTTTCTTTGGGGATGCAGCACATCTGCTATCTAGTCTTCATTCGGAAGATTTAGATATTGAAAAAGAAGGAACGTTGCCCCACCTTCGCACCTCTTTCATGCACATTAATTTCGTGTAATACTTGTTGCTGTCTCAACAGTTTACACAATTTGAGCCTTATGAAACACAATCATTGTGCTAAATTCTTTCATACACAAGCACGAGCACACATAAAATTTGTTTTTCTGTCAGAACATTCATAGATAAACCTTGTGTTTTTCAATGATTGAATGGAAGTCCTGGGGAGTCATCATCAAACCAACTCCTTAAATTATACATTTGTTGTACACAGTAACTCCGTGTTACTGACAGGCCTAACTGTTTCATTTGTTGAATCAGGGTTACCAAGTTCATTATATCTGAATTTGAAAAGATTCGGGTATATACAGTTCATGATTCAGATACTCAGATTAAAGGATGGAAAATGTCAAATTCTCATAAAGGAGGAGATTTTTATGTTGAATACAAAGGGGGATGATCAAAGAGAATGTTGAAATTGAAGATGTTTTGATGATTATGGTGCTCATAATCATCAAAAAAAAGGGGGAGAATATTTACAATGTTCAATTTCAATGATGAGGCAAAGCTGAAATATCAAAAAGGAGAAAAAAATTCTGAAAGTTCAATTTCAAAGTCTGAAGATTATTCAGAAATGATTCGGAGATGATTCGAGAAAGTTTGTTTTTCTGAAGACAGTTCAGAGATCAGAAAGATGAAGATACGAGATCAGAGATTCCTCAAGTTGTATTAAAGTTCAAAGATTTCAAAGCTTTATTGAAGACTTGTTGACTTTCCAAGATGTAAAGTGCAAAAGACTTTTCAAGATTCTTCAAAGACTAAAAGACTGAAGATTTTTAAAGCCTCAAAGTCCAAGACTGTCAGAGACAAAAGTTGAAGAATCAAGTGCTGAAGACGAGTGTCAAATTTTTTTTAAATCTTGAATACAAAGGGGGAGATTGTTAGTGTATTATTGTATCTAAGATTTAATAGGAAAAGTCAAGTCAATATAAGTCAACAAAGTCAAAGTTTAGTTTAGTCAATCTTAGAGTTTACTTTGTTATTAAGCATGTGGTTTTAGACTTGTGGTATAAATACCTATTGCCTTGATAATATTGTAACTAGAATCATTGTATTACACTGTTATATCAATACACATCAGATTGCTTTCTCTCACTACTATCTCTCTAAGATCTTGATATTGTCAAATATTGAATTGAGAATTGCTTGATTGTATCTGGGAATACAATATCAATTAATGATATTGTCCTCTCAAATCACACAAACAAATCAATCAAAGAACAATGAGAATCATGAGGAAATCACATGTGTATTAATGTCACACGTGAAAGGGTTACAAGGTTTCTCTCTCAAGGTTTCTCTCAAGGATTACAATCAGGCTAGTTACTTCTAATGAAAGACAAGGAAGACCTATTTATAGGTTAAACAAGAAACAAAGGTAAACAAACAAAAGTCAACATAAAATGATCTAAACTAAAATACAATAACAATCTCCCCCTTTTAGATCATTTTACAATTTTGCTCTGGTCCCATCTTCTAAAACAGATTCTTCTGATCCCAAGATATGCTTCAAACCTCCTGATGTGCTCTCTGAAATCAATCTTCTTGTTGATCTCTTCTAGCATAGCTTCCATGTTAAGAGACTTAACTGTTCTTACAGCTTCATTCTTTCTTAATCTTTCCTGCTCTGACAGAAACAATTTATCTTCAAGCACTTTCCGCACATACTTCAAAGTACCATCTGAATACTTAGCCAATTCTGATGCTCTCATGAACTGCTTCTTATGAGACGTGGTGTTTACATACATCACACCCAACTCTGGATATATGGAGATCTGAAAAGGCTCTAGAACTTTGATCTTAGGATGGTTGAAGTTTGGTGCCAGCAGGTTTACTCTGTTCTGATTGGTTTCAATGCCAAGCTGAAAGTCAAACGAATAAGCATTGTAGACACTCCTTGTCATGAATCTTTTAATAGCATCAAAAGCATAAGCAAAAGCTTGTGACCTCCTTCTATTTCTCCTGTCTCTTAACTCATTCACAATGAACATAACGTCTGAGAAGTTCAAGTTATCAAAATCAACTTCCGTAAAGGTACTGATCTGCATATCTTTTCTTTGAACTGTGAACTTTGGATAGTGGACATTAAGAATCTTGCAAATATGAACATTTTGGACCTGCAGAATCTCTTTTCTTTTGGCATATGGAGAAAGACTACACATTGTCTTCATGAATCTGATGTAATTGGCTTGATAAACTTTATCTCTATCTCCAACACCATAAAAACAAGCTTCATCAATCGGCTGTAGAGAAGAAACAACGATTTTGGTTGACTCTTCCAGGAATGGTACTTTGAGAGACTTTCTGATCTGAAAAGATGGAAGAGACTCGCTGACCTTGACTTGCGCGTTCTATGAACTCGCTAGCAACGACTTGCGCATTTGAGACAACCTTCTTCAACTGGCGCATTTCAAGATCTTGCGCGTTCTTGAGAAGAACTTGTGCGTTTTACAGATCTAGCGCGTTCTTGGTTTTTCCTTGCGAGTTCTTCACCTGTTCGATCAAAAATCAAGTAAAACTTGATTTCTGATTCTGCAAATCACACAATTAGTCCACGATAACAATCTAATCAAGATTACAACACTGAATTTGCAAAAGAAACCGAAAATTACAGTGCTCAGATCGATTTACAGTGTTCAACTTCAACTTTTCAAGAAACTAACAATTTGATCAAATTGATCAATCTAGAGTCGAAATTTGGCTATGTGATCAGAACGAAAGTTGATCCTTATGATAAAACGTTCACAATCAAATCAATTTCTTGATTTAATTGTGCAAAAATAAGAAAACTAAAGATCAAACAGTGAAAAAACAACAGTCCGCCAAAAAATTTAAAAAAAATCAAATCTGATCGAATCTGCTTCTTCTTGTTTGCTCTGATACCAAATGATATTGTCCTCTCAAATCACACAAACAAATCAATCAAAGAACAATGAGAATCATGAGGAAATCACATGTGTATTAATGTCACAAGTGAAAGGGTTACAAGGTTTCTTTCTCAAGGATTCTATTAAGGATTACAATCAAGCTAGTTACTTCTAATGAAAGACAAGGAAGACCTATTTATAGGTTAAACAAGAAACAAAGGTAAACAAACAAAAGTCAACATAAAATGATCTAAACTAAAATACAATAACATCCTTGTCACAGAACTGACCAATACTGAATAAACTGTGTCCTAATCCTTCAACATAGCTCACCTTCTTAATCGTTATGTTTTCTCTCACAACATCTCTATATCCCAAGATTGGTGAAAACTGGTCATTTCCAAATCTGACGTTGTCGTAGAATTTCTCTGTATAATTAGATAAAATATCTTTCTGCCCTATCATATGCTTGGAACAGTCTACACAAGGGAAATCAGACAACAACAGGTTTAGGTACCCAACTGAAGCTTCTGCACAAGAAACTTCAACTGTACCCCTATCAATTCCTAAGAAAACTGATGAAGCTGACAGTGGATACTTAGATGATAATCATGATCAATCTATATCAAATCCACTCCCTCATGAACATATGTGGACCAAAGAGCATCCGATAAGCCAGATCATTGGAGATCCATCTAAACCGGTGCAAACTAGGTCTGGTACATTAAATATGTGTATGCATGACTCATTTCTGAGTAAGATAGAGCCAACTTGCGTATCTGAAGCTCTAGCTGACTCGAATTGGGTAACAGCAATGGAAGTGGAGTTGAACCAGTTCGAAGCTTTAAAAGTCTGGAGACTTATGCCAAGACCGGAAGGTAAATCTATCATCAGCAAAATGGGTATTTAAGAATAAAAAGGACGAAGATGGTATCGTTATCAGAAACAAAGCAAGACTTGTGGCTAAGGGTTATCGGCAAGAGGAAGGAATTGACTACGATGAGACTAACGCTCCAGTGTCACGTATCGAAACGATCAGAATGTTTCTTGTATATGTTGGCCACAAGAACTTCAGTGTCTACCAAATGGACGTGAAGACTGCCTTTCTTAATGGCATACTAAAGGAGGAGGTCTATGTCTCACAACCTGAAGGCTTTGTTAATCCAGACAAATCGCATCATGTATACATCCTAGACAAAGCACTCTATGGATTGAAACAAGCACCACGAGCCTGGTACGAAGTTTTACCTCAATTCTTAGTCAAGTCGGGCTTCACGAAAGGTAAGATAGATACTACTTTGTTTATTAAAAAGAAAAAAACCGATAACATATTAATTCAGATTTATGTGGATGACATCATATTTGGCTCAACAAATCCAAAATACTGTAATAATTTTTCTAACCTCATGGTGTCAATATTTCAGATGAGTATGATGGGAGAGATGAACTTCTTTCTCGGATTACAAGTCAAACAATTATCAACGGGGATTTTTATTAATCAATCAAAGTACATTTTCGATATTCTTAGAAAATTCAAAATGGAAAATTATACACCTATAGGAACCCCGATGGCACCAGGAACTAAAATTGGCACTGATCCTTCAGGAAAAGTTGTTGATGTTAGAACCTACAGAGGGATGATTGGTTCTTTGATGTATTTAACTTCTCCTAGGCCTGATATTATGTTCTCTACATGTTTATGTGCTCGATATCAGGCTAATCCAAAAGAATCCCATTTGTCAGCAATCAAAAGGATCTTTAGATATCTGAAGGGCACTGCAGATCTTGGTCTGTGGTATCATAAGGATACTAGTTTTGAACTGACAGCCTACTCAGATGCAGATCATGCAGGTTGTATGCTGGACAGGTGTTATCCCAGATAACAATGTAAATCAACAATGACAATCAATTCCATCAAAATATTACTTTGAATTAATCACAAATGTCAATTAAAAATACACTTAATACACTTTCTCTCTCTAGCTCAGGAACTCTCTTAATACTATGAATTTGCTACTCTACACAACACACAAGACACACTATTTATACCAACCTAATAAACATGCACTCCATTACAACAAAAACAAAAACAAAAATGCGCAGAACAAAACTCTCACAAAACTAGAAAACACAGAATACATCTTTTGACTTTGACTTTTATTACATTGACTTTGACTTTGATGCTTGAGAGTTGACTTCAGCTTTGACTTTAATCTTTAGTCTTCTATGATCTTGTATCCAACAGATTTATGTTCTAACAACAGGAAAAGTACGTCGGGGCACATACAATATCTTGGCGATAAACTCGTAAGTTGGGCATCAAAGAAACAACTTTGTGTTTCCACATCAACAGCTGAGGCAGAATACGTTGTTGCGGCGAGTTGTTGTTCTCAAGTGTTGTGGATGAGGACGCAACTACGATATTATGGCTTCAAATTTGACAAGATCCCGATATACTGTGATTCTAAGAGCGCCATTGTCATATCTGCAAATCCTGTTCAACATACAAAGACCAAACACATCGATGTACGATATCATTTTATTAAAGATAATGTCGAAAAAGGTACAATCGAACTTTATTTTGTAAACACTTATTACCAACTTGCAGATTTATTTACCAAGCCTCTTGACGAAAAGTGATTTAATTTTCTCGTTTCTATACTTGGTATGTTAAATCTCAAGACATAATCGGTGATTACCTACTAAAGTATTCGTTATTGTTATTTTTCTTCATTTCTTTATTTTTAATCTGAAAAGATATCTACACTTTAAGGTATGTTCATGATCTCAGGGGAGTGAGAGAAGATGAAAAGATGATCTATATTCATTTGAGGGGGAGTTTATATTTTTGCATATGAGTATCATTGTTAAATTTGTTGATGCATTTTTACAGGGGGAGTTAAAAGACAAGGAGTATGGATTATGACTTCTGATTATATCTTATCAGAACTCGTACATTCAAAATTTTATTGCTTTATGTCATTTACTTTTCAATAAAATTTTTGTGAATAAAGCTTTGCACTTTGACGACTTTGCGACTTTTGCAGGATTGAGAGTGAGCGTAAACGATCATATCCTTTATGACTTAGAGCTGACTTGATGAGATTTAAGACTGAGCGAAAAAGGTTTATTTTTAATCTTAATCTCATACATGTCTGAAAGACGGACAACTTTCAGATATGAAAACATGTTCTTTGTTGGATCATAATTGTATTCAAGATTAAAGTTAAATTAGAAGGTCTAAACTGTATTTACTTGATAGTTAAAGTTTGGGGTATAAATTGTAATAGATTGATAGTTTAGTTACTATTGGGCCCAAGCCCATTAGACATTAGGCCTAAGTATAAATAGTTTTGTTTATTAGGTTTTTAGGGTTAATCCTCATTATTATTCATAATCATATTATAGAGAGGTAGTCGTATATTCGTTGTAATCCTACATTCAAGGTATCAAGAACACTCAAGGTTTTTATTGATTATTCAAGGGATTGGTATGTTATTCTAATCTTTATATCTCTTGATCTATATTGTGTTCTGTGATTGTTAATTATCAACTAGATTAAACTGGGATAATAAGTGGTATCAGAGCCTAAAGAATCAACAAAAAATTTGATATTACTATTCATCAAGTTTACTGTTCATCGACTGTTCATTGGTTGAAAATCAATTTCATGAATTAACATGTTTTTATGCTTGAAATTAATGCGATTAGATGAGCTTAATGCTATTGAATGTTATCTGATTAGTTAGTTGCTCTTAATATCTCAAATCGATTGGCTTTTGGAGGATTTTGTGAATTCTGGGTTCGTGAAAAGTCGACACCGTGTTCATAAAATTAATGCATGAAAGTTGAAATTGATATTTGATTTTGTTTAAATTGTGATCGATATATGTTTCTGGGTACAAAAGTCTGATCTTTGCTTTCAATTTCTGTGTTTAGTGTGGTTTCTGGGTTGATTTTCTGGGTTGTTCATCGTTCTGGGTCGAACAAGAACATATCGGTCGACTAGGTTTACGTCTCACAATATACCGATCAGACACACTATCGCTCAAAGCCATTGTCGGTCAAGACCAATACTGGTCGAACTCACTATATCGGTCTAAAGCATATCGGTCCGCTTTCCATATCGGTCGTCCGATACACTCACAGACCACATCATATCGGTCCATACAACTTATCGGTCCATACATTTTCCCGGTCGATCGAATCATATCGGTCGAATACTTTGTATCGGTCGAGACAACCATCACACTATCCCGGTCGCCCGGTACACACACAGATCACTACCGGTCGAACACTTTTGTCGGTCGAGCACATTCCTGGTCAAGCTCATTCCCTGTCGTGCAACACCCCGGTCAAACAAGTTACCGGTCCAAGCAAGTTCCCGGTCGACTTCTGCTTTGCGTGATTGCCTACTCGCGAGAACCTATGTTTGTGCCACCCAAGGCTCACGCAAACCTTAATTTGCGTGACACACTGCTCGCGAGAACCCCACTTTGCGCCACTCAAGGACCGCGCAAACCTCACTTTGCGCGACCCTTAGCTCACGCAAACCTCATTTTGCGCCAGTACCGGTTCGCCCAAATCTCTGTTCGCGCAAGTACTGTTCACGCTGTTACTATTCACTTTTGCGAAAAAAAAATTATTGTCAGAGTTTCACAGATTGATTTTTTCAGTATTATCTATTTGAGTTTTATACTGTTTGAAAGGACTACATTTAATTATTTTTGGAAATTTATTTTTCTGAAAATTTTTTAGTGTGGTTTTTATCTTGATTCTATCGATCTCATCTAGTTGGTTGTCTTGATACAGAAAAGTTTGATTACTAACCGTACAGCTAAGATGTCGAATCAGCTTCTCTCAATGGGCTCTCAGTCCAAACCTCCTGTCCTCATGGCTAATGAGTATCAGCAATGGAAGACCAGAATGATCCAATTTCTGAATCACAAGAACAGAGATTACATGGGAGCGATCATTAACGGTTCAGAAAATCCAACGATCACAGTAAAGGGTCAAGCTGCAACAGAGACCTCTCCAGAAATCCCTGACAGATCTATTCCTAAACCTTATAAGTTATTTACTGAAAAGCAGAAAGCACAGTACAAGATTGAGGAAGAGGCTCTAATTTATCTGACAATGGCTATTCCAAACGACATCTACAATCGTGTAGACAGTCAGAGCTCTGCTAAAGCAATCTGGGATGAACTAGCAAGACAGTTTGAAGGAAGTGAAGCCTCCATCCAAGCTAAGAAGAATCTATGCATAAATGCATACGAGGGATTTCATGCAAAAGAAGGAGAGTTGCTACTAGATACCTACAACAGATATAACATCATTCTCAATGACTTGCGGAGGAACAATATCTTCAAATCTGCTTCTGAGATAAATTATAAGTTCATCAAGAACTTAAATCCGGAATGGAAGAACTTTGCTATAAGCCTTCATATGTCAAAGAACATGGCTCAAGAGAACGTCACTGATATCTTCTCTACTCTTTCTCAGCACGAGGACGAAGTGAGAACCATCAATAATGAGTCAAATAAATTGAAGGATTTTGTGGCTCTTATAGCCGGCAAAGGCTCTGTATCCTCTGCAAGGTCAAAGAAAAAGGTGTCTAAATCTCTAGTTACCGAAGTTACTGACTCTGACTCTGCTTCAAGCGATGAAGAACTGGAAATTGATTTAGATCCAGATATTCAGAAGTTCTCTGAGGACTTGGCTCTAATTACGCGACGATTCAAGAAGAGCTTTGGCAAGAAGAAATTCTACTCAAAGCCAAAGTATGATGGATACAAAAAAGAGAAGTCTGAGATGCGATACAAGCCGAGGCATGGAAGGAGAGAGGAAGGACGAGAAGACAGGAAGGAAGATAGAAGAGAAGGAAAGAGAGAGGAGAAGCGAGAAGAATGAAAGGATGAACCAGGAAGATGCTACAACTGTGGCAAATTTGGGCATTTTTCAAGAGACTGGAAGTTCAAGAAGGTAAAGAACTCAGAGTACTATGCAAGAAAGTCACTCATTGCCAAGAAAGCTGAAGAAGGAAAAGTGCTGATGGCTGAAGAAGAAAACTGGTTGTTCCAAAGTTCCGATGACGAGCAGCAAGCGCACTTCACCCAAGTATCTTATATGGCAAAGCTGGATGGTGACGATGAAGAGTCTGAGGCACAATCCGAAGATGCAAACTCTGAGGTAAGTGATAATTCTGAACTTATTTAATCTTTAATGGCCCAAATACATAGTATGAAAGATGAATTTGCTTTACTTATAGGTAAACTTAGCTCTGCACATCAATCTGTCTTAAGTTTTCGTGATGAAAATGCTTTATTAAAAGTTGTTGTGGAAGAAAAAGAAAAAGAAAAGGATGATTTAAAAGCTGAAAAAGACTCTTTAAAAAGAAAAATATCTGGTTTAGAAACGGATCTTGTGAATCTTAATGCTGAAAAGGGTGAGTTTGAAATTAAATTTGAAGTTTGTTATAAAGAAAGAAATGAAGCTTTCACCAAAATCAAGCAATTGGAGGACATTAATATGAAACGAGGTCAGACTAAGCAGACATTAAATCTGTTGACCAATAAACTCCAAGACGAAAGGTTTTATAAACTTAAACCAGGTTTGGGTGTGCCAACTAATGAAATTTTGAAAAAGGCACCGGAGCACTTATATAATTTTGATAAATTTGGCTCTGCAATCTGACCCATTCCTAACATTCGTGCATCTTTTGTTGAAGCAAGTACTCCTAAACCTTTTACTGAGACCAAAGGTCAAGAAGAAATGGGAAAGAACAAGTCTGGTGACACTGATTCTCAAAATCTTTTTAAATCAGTTGGTTTTAAATATGGTGATTTGAATAAAAGCTTTGAGACTCGAAAGATCGAATTTACTGAGTTTGAATCACTATTTACCACACCTTCGAAAGAATCAGTAAGTACCAACACAGTTCCATCTGAGACTGTATGCAAATATGATGAGTATGAATCGGATGTTGATCCATCTTCTATACCATCAGTCGCAAATCCCAATGCTTCTAAACCTTTACTTGTTGAAGAGGTTGAAGAAGAACCTGTCATCACGAATGACTCTTGTGTTAAAAATGATAAAACGGAGTTTATTGAGTCCATGAATGAAGAAAAGTTTTCTGACATGATGAATGCTTCAGAATCTGATCCTGTTTCTGATTCAAAGGAGTCAAATTATGTGAATAATCATACATCTAAATTGATGAAGCAAATTGATATGTTGCAACTGTCTCTTGATGAGGTTGAAGATGAAAACTTTGATCTCAAATTTAATCTTGAAAAGTCTTTAAAAGAAAATCAAGAACTTTGCACAGAGATCAATGATTTGAAAATTTCTTTGTTTAAAAATGCTTCAAATGATAAACAGATGTTCAATGATCCAAGCTGGAAGGTAAGAACCAATCCAGAATTTGATGCTCCTGCAAAACCTTCAGTTGTTTACTCTGATTGTCCTGAATATCCACCGAGTATTTTTGAGAAGGGTGAGACTTCAAATAGCTCTAGAAAAGAACCACCCTCTAAGTTAGAGACTAACAAGGTTCCTATTTCTGTTTCAGATATAAAAGGAAATGGAGTTGGGAGGAGTAAGAAGAATAAAGTTAATAGTTTGAATAAGAATGATAGGTTATCTAGTGAAACTTTTGCTTCAAATAGTTGTACTTCAGACAGTGTTATTTTGAAAAGTAATTCTTTTGATGAACATGAATGTACGATTTGTTCCGATAAATCTAAGTTTATGAATTTTGCTCAAAAGAATCTATATTGCAAGCACTGCTGGGATAACTCATTCAAATACTACTCCCCTCCAAAGTCCAAACAGAGTAAGAGAAAAGCTAAACTGAACCTTAAGTCTAATTCTAATTCTGATTCCTCCACACAACCCAAAGTGTTTTGAGCTAAGGTTGCCAATCCTACTTCTAAAAAGCACTTTCAGAAATTAAATGTTAAGATGGTTTGGAAATGGGTTCCAAAACCCCGTTATGAATGGCGTGTGAAAGTTAAACCTGCTGATATTCCTGAATTGCGTGAAGCTAACCGCGAAGGACCCATCCTGATATGGGTACCTAAGCAAAACTAATTGTCTCTTTTGCAGGCCTGTCGACTGTGGGTGATAGATTCCAGGTGTTCACGCCACATGACAGGATTCAAGCACCTCTTGCATAACTATGTGGAGGAGCCTGCCGGAGCAGTTAGATTTGCCAATTCTGAAGCCGAAGGACACGTCAGAGGATATGGAATGCTCGATAATGGTGTTGTGAAGATTCAAAAAGTGTTATATGTTGAAGGACTTGATCACAATCTGTTTAGTACCAGTCACTTCTGTGACATGAAATATCAAGTCCGCTTCACAACCACTCATTGCTATCTAGAGGATCCCGATGGTTACGAAGTCTTCAAAGTTGAGCGCCATGGAAATCTATATTATGTAGATTTTCCAACACTGTCTGCTACACGTCCAGTATGCCTATTAGCCAAAGCAACTAAAGCACAATCGTGGACGTGGCATCACCGCTTGTCTCATCATAATTTCCGATCTATAGCGAAGCTACAAAGACAAGGTCTGGTCAAAGGTCTACCAGAAATGAGGTTTGAGAAAGACTCACTATGTTCTGCATGTGAGTTGGGCAAAATGAAGCGAAGCTCCTTCAAGTCCAAAGCCGAATCATCGACCTCATCTGCACTGGAACTTCTTCATATGGACCTTTGTGGCCCAATGCGAACAGCATCTATCAACGGCAAGAACTATGTTTTAGTAATGATAGATGACTATTCAAGGTATACATGGCTAGAGTTTCTTCGCAACAAGTCAGATGCGCCAGAGTTGATTATCGCTTTTATCAAGCCCATCCAAGTACGTCTTCAATTGCCAGTTCGAACCATTCACAGCGATAACGGCACGAAGTTCAAGAATGCCACCTTGCAGAGCTATCTTATGTCTGTAGGAATTTCACATAACTTCTCCGCAGCCTACACTCCACAGCAGAACGGCATTGTTTAATGGAAGAATCGCACCCTTGTTGAAGCCGCTTGTACTATGCTTGCTTATTCAGATCTACCTATGTAGCTCTGGGCCGAGGCAGTCGCTACAGCATGCTTTACACAGAATCGTACCATTGTGGTCAAACGGTTTAACAAAACAGCATATGAGTTAATCAACAATCGTAAGCCTAACATCAAATTTCTTCGTGTTTTTAGTTGCAGGTGTTACATTCTTCGAAAGCGTCAAGGATTATCAAAATTTGATAAGAAAGCGGATGAAGGATATCTCGTTGGATACTCTCTGACATCCAAAGCTTATCGAATTTACATTATTCGAACTAAGACAGTTGTTGAGAGGATGAATGTCTCCTTTGATGAGAATTCTACAAGGACTTCTGGACACAACAGTTCAGAACTCGGTCATAAGGACAAAGCTTCTATTCAATCCAGAATAAAACCAGCTTCTAAAGGATTTACTTCTTCTAACACTAACTCTACTTCATCTGAGTTAGATTTATTGTTTATTGATGCATTTGATGATATTTGTGCAGATTTTGATAAAGGCATATCTACATCAATAACAAGCTCGGAGGTCCCTACCATTTCTGAAGACATGTCTGGACCATCCGAAGAAGTCACTGAAACTGAATCTCCATCAGGTACAACCAAACAGTTAGTTTCTAACTCTACTAATGCTAAATCTGTCTCTGCAGATGGTTCTTCTGGAAACGAAGTCCCGAGTACTTTAACCGCTAGTCCAGAAGCTTCAGTATCAGAAACACCAGTACAAGATGTCCCGAGTACATCTATGGAGCTACTTGTTGTGCACGATGAAAACGATGCGTCCAATACGCAATAAACAGTTGAATATTTACCAAGCACACATCATTGGACTAAGGATCATCCCCTGAACAACGTGATAGGTGACGTAAAATCTGGTGTCACGACAAGGTCCGCATCAGCTAACTTCTGAATGTTTTCAAGCTTCCTTAGTTCCTTAGAGCCAAAGAAAGCGTCTGAAGCTCTACGTGATCCCTTCTGGATTTCTGCTATGCAAAACGAGCTTCTACAATTCGAACGGAACAAGGTATGGCGCTTGATCCCACTACCTAAAGGTAAATATGTTATAGGAACAAAGTGGGTTTTCAGAAACAAGAAAGACGAAGCCGGAGTAGTTGTGAGAAACAAAGCTCGTTTGGTCGCAAAAGGGTACTGTCAACAGGAGGGCATTGACTATGACGAAACATTCACCCCTGTTGCAAGGATCGAAGCCATCAGAATCTTCCTAGCATATGCAGCGCACAAGAACTTTACAGTCTATCAAATGGACGTAAAGTCGGCTTTCCTGAACGGCGTTCTGCATGAGGAGGTCTACGTGGCACAACCTGAAGGTTTTGTTGATCATCATCACCCTGATCATGTCTATGTGTTAGACAAAGCACTTTATGGTCTTAAACAAGCACCGCGACCCTGGTATGAAACTCTCACTAAATTTCTCTTAGCTTCTGGTTTCAAGAAAGGTATAGTAGATACAACCTTATTTATTAAAAGGCAAGGTGAGGAATTAATTCTCATTCAGATTTATGTTGACGACATAATATTTGGGTCGACAAATCAGAAATTTTGTAAGAACTCTTCAAAAATAATGGAAACAAAGTTTGAAATGTCGATGATGGGTGAATTGAATTTTTTTCTTGGTCTACAAGTAAAGCAATTACCTGATGGCATATTTATTAATCAACCTAAATACATAAAAGATATTTTGAAAAAGTTCAATATGTCAGATAATTCAGTCATGAAAACACCAATGGCTACTGGTACACTCTTAGACACAGATCCTTCCGGGAAACCTGTTGATCAAAAGGTGTATCGTAGCATGATTGGTTCTTTACTTTATCTGACTGCCAGTCGCCCAGATATAATGTTTGCCACATGTTTTTGTGCGAGATATCAGTCCAATCCTAAAGAGTCGCACTATACTGCTGTTAAGCGAATCCTTAGATATCTCAAAGGTTCTCCTAATCTAGGCCTTTGGTATCCAAAGGATTCTCGTTTTGATCTAACCGCCTTTGCAGATACTGATCATGCAGGATGTAAGCTAGACCGGAAAAGCACCTCTGGATCATGCCAATAAAGAAACAAAACTGTGTTTCAACATCTACTGAAGAGGCTGAATATGTAGCTGCTGCTAGCTGTTGTTCTCAAGTCCTCTGGATGAAGACACAGTTAAGGGACTTTGGATAGAACTACAAGCATGTTCCTATTTATTGTGATTCCAAGAGCGCAATTGCCATAACTGCTAACCCGGTACATCATTCGAAGACCAAGCATATAGATGTACGCTATCACTTCATCAAGGATCATGTAGAAAAAGGTGACATTGAAATGCATTTTGTTCAAACTGAATTCCAGTTAGCTGATCTTTTCACCAAGCGTTGGATGAAAAGAGGTTCCAATTTCTAATCAGCAAACTTGGTATGTTGAACATGTCTTAGCCTTACTCATGATTTAAGGGGGAGCTATTCTAAGTTTTGATCTTGTGTTTTATTCTTCAACTGTTGCTAACAAGAGAGGAATCATTTTCACAAATGATTACCATTATCTTTTTTTATATGCAGGTTTGGTCAAGTGACTATGGCTTCTAATCACTTCGGATTAGAACCCGCACTTCTGTGCTTTATCTTTTTGCTTTCTGTTAATTACTGTTTAAAAAAAAGGGGGGCTTAATTCTTCAGTTGAGGGGGAGCTTCATAGAAAAAGAACTTAATCGTCTATAAGCTTAATTGAAAAACTCCTTAGAGCTTAATTGTCAAACTTTTTTTAGTTTGAGGGGGAGAATTGCATCGTCAAAAATAACTGTTTTGACTTCTCCAGATTTTTATTCTTCATGTAACTTTGTGCTTATTTGTGCTTATATGTACAAAAGACTGTTGAACAGCACGATTTTTTTAGGAAATTACATGGGATTCAGTGTGTGCGCTTAACAGAACTTCCATGGATTCAAGATAACCAATGTTTCCTACCCAGGAAGTATTCCCTGAGTGATTGATGGGAGAGGGGTCAAAAGAATTGAGTGATGGTGTGTGAATAGGTAAAATGGAAAAGAGAGATTGGTTAGAAGTGAGCATTAAAAGAAAGAGGGTGAGAGAACAGAGTAAAAGAATATTAAACTCTGCACCAAACTTCTTTCTGAGCCGGACAGCCACATTATCTGATTGGTTCACATTCTTTGGTGACCATCATTGAAAAAGGCTACTAGCCCATGCCATCTCTTGTATACAACCCCACCAGCTACTCATTCTTTTCTCAAAAAGAGAATGTTTCACATTTTCTGGGGACGCAACACATAGGCTATTGGTTCTTCATTTGGAAGATACTGATATTGAAAACGAAGGAAAGTTGCCCCACCTTCGACCCTTTCTCATGCACATTGAGTCTTTGTATAATTTGTTGTTGTCTCAACAAGTTTACATACTTTGAGCCTATATTGAAAAGCAATCGTCTATGCTTAATTTATTTCATACACATGCACGAACACACAAAAATTTGTTTTCTGTCAGAACGTTCATAGATAACCATGTGTTATTCGATGATTGAATGGAAGACCTGGGGAGCCAACATCAAACCCAGCTCCTTATATAGTAACTTTGTGTTACTTAGTAACTTTGTGTTACTGACAGGCATTTTAACTGAGTCATTTATTGATTCAGGGTTACACCTATTAACTGTTTGAATTTGAAAAGATTCGAATGGTTACTACTTTCTATTTTAATCAGAAAAGATTGAAATAATCACTTTCTCCATTTGGAGAGACTGCTCTTATTTCACACAGGGCTCGTTACATGAAGACAATGCTTACTGATGATCATACTCAAAGGGGAAGATTGTTTTGACAAGTTTTGATGATGATGATTCTCACCACTCATCAAAAAGAGGGAGAATAATCAACAAGGAAGGATACAAGAAGAATTGTTGACTGAAGATTTCAAAGATATCAAGTTTTGAAGTTTTGAAGCTATCAACGTCATATCTGAAGAAAAGAGAAGAAAAGTGAAGACCTGAAGACAATTGCCAAATTTTTTTTAATCGTGAATCTAAAGGGGGAGATTGTTGGATCATAATTGTATTCAAGATTAAAGTTAAATTAGAAGGTATAAACTGTATTTACTTGATAGTTAAAGTTTGGGGTTTAAATTGTAATAGATTGATAGTTTAGTTACTATTGGGCCCAAGCCCATTAGGCATTAGACCTAAGTATAAATAGTTTTGTTTATTAGGTTTTTAGGGTTAATCCTCATTATTATTCATAATCATATTATAGAGAGGTAGCCGTATATTCGTTGTAATCCTACATTCAAGGTATCAAGAACACTCAAGGTTTTTATTGATTATTCAAGGGATTGGTATGTTATTCTAATATTTATATCTCTTGATCTATATTGTGTTCTATGATTGTTAATTATCAACTAGATTAATTATCTCTTAAATGTTCAAACCACTTCTTTTTCTTAAAACGATTTCATGAATTTTAGAAGTGTGATTTTTAAATGTTTTTCATTTTTATTTGTGCTTCAATGCTTATAAACCGTGTGTTTCCAAAGATACATACTTGTGTATTATCTTTTCTATATACTTTCAAGTATTCACACACACCGGTTTAATATTTTGTTGAAAATGTTCTTACCATGTCTCTAAATTGAAACCAATTTTCGATGGTAAGACACCCCAATTGAAATTCAATGAATTTTGAGCGTTAATTTCATTTCGAAACGTTTCTTTCAAGAATGTCTATATTTTGAATCGTATAGACATATTCCAATTTTTGAAGACCTAAGCCTTAATCGATAAATCATTTCTATTTTGATCTTTATCATAAAATGTCAGATTTTCAAACAAGTTTCTTGTATTCATTTCATTCATTCAATATACTTGTTTTGAAAAGTCTTCAATGTTTAAAATGCTCAAATATTCATGATTATCTTGTTGAGCGTACAGACATTTGACTTGTATATATATTATGTGCTTTAACTGCCAAGTAAATCTATTTTGAGCAACATGTTCTTTTAGGACAATACATGGGTTCATTGTGTGAGTTTAACAGAACTTCTATGGATTCACGTTAACCAGTGTTTCCTACCCAAGAAGTTAATCCTTGAGTGATCGAATGTGTGAGGAGTCAAATTAACTGAGTGTTGGTTGTGTGATGAGGTAAAATGTAAATGAGAGTTTGGTTAGATGTGAGCTTAATGATTAAAAAGAAAGAGGGTGAGAGAACAGAGTAAAAGAATATCAAACTCTGCACCAACTTTTTCTGAGTCGGACAGCCACATTACTAGTGTTTCACAATTTTTCGTGAACATTATTGAAACAGGCAACTAGCCCATGCCAACTCTTGATAAAAACACCACCAGCTACTCATTTTCTTCTCATCAAAAAAATGTTTCAATATTTCAAGGGGACGCAGCACATAATCTATCTGGTTTTGATTTGGAAAATCTGGATATTGAAAAAGAAGGAAGTCTGCCCCATCTTCGCACTTCGATCATGCACAATCGAGTATGTGTTTAACTGTTGTTGTCTCAATGGTTTACACAATTTTGAACCTATAAAAAGCAATCATTTGTGATTAATTCTTTCAAACACTTGCACAAACACACAAGGAATATGTTTTCTTGTCATAACGTTCATAGAAATTCCTTTGTGGTGTTTCGATGATTGAATGGAAGACCTGGGGGAGTGAACATCCAAAAGCTCCTTTCCAATGTGTATTCGTTACACACAGTGACTTCGTGACACTGACAGACATTCTAACTGATTCATTTGTTGATTCAGGTGTTACACTCATAATTTGTCTGAATTTGCAAAGATTCGGATGAATATATTCTTTGGATCGAAAGATAATCAGAGGCTCTAGTGAAAGCTCAGTGGACAGATAAAAATTGTGACAGACATTTCTTGCAAAGTTTTGATGATTTCAATGCTCCAGTCATCAAAAAAGGGGAGACAGTATCAAGAAATGTTAAAGAAGGGAGAGATATTCAAGAAATGTGTTCTGATAAAGAACGTTTGGAGCATAAAGAAGAACTTTATGTCAATTTGAAGAAAGTTTGAAGAAAGATTGTTGAAAGCTGAAAGCTAAAGTTCAAAGATTTTTTAAAGCAAGCAGATTTTACTAAAGTTTTCTTTGAAGATAATCTGCTAAAGCAAACTGAGCTAAATCTGAAGAAAATTTCTTTCCAGTGTCTGAAAGAGATTTCTAAACATCTTTGGGGGAGATTGTTGATAATTTTTGAAGACAGACGTTGGAGAGATTACAGAAAATTGTGAAGACTATTTTGCTAAAGTTCTACAAATGAGGAGATTGTGATTTTTGAACTTAAAGAGGAAGATTGTATTGCAAAATCTTTTAGAGATGATCTTGAATCCAAAGGGGGAGATTGTTAGTGCACATATTGGTTGGATACAAGATCATGAAGACTGAAGATCAAAGTTCAAGCAAGTCAAAGTTCAAAAGTCAACTCTCAAGAGAAAGTCAAAGTCATTGTAATAAAAGTCAAAGTTTCTTTGTGTTTGTAAGCTTGTAAGCATGTGTTTCTTATTTTCTTTTAATAGATATATGACTAGGAGTTTGTAGTTAGTTTTTAAGCGGTTGCAAGTTAGAGAGAGAAATAGTACGTGTGAATTGTAGAGAGAGAAAGTGTTCTAAATTGTTTGTACGAAATCTTGTGATTAATTGAAACAGGTAGCTTGATTAATCTTGTTTTGTGATTGAAATTAGATAAGAACTTGATAAAATCTGGGATTAATAATCTGTTTCATCCTCCTAGTATGCTTTTTCCACTCAGGCTGTAGAACACTTAGAAACTTGACGTTGTTCTCGATCTTCTTCTTCTTTACTTTATTCTTTGCCAACTCATTAAGTAAAGCAAGAAATTTGTCATAAGTGTCCTCCAAGCTTTCACCATCATTTGCTTTGAATTCCTCGTAGTTGTTAATACAGTTTGCAACCTTCATCTGGTTTCCTATCTTTGACCCCATCATCATCTTTTTCAGCTGATCCCACATCTTCTTTGCAGTGGCTTTGTAACTATCTATCTTGATGTAAAGCTCATTTGGAATGCTCTGTAACAGTAGGGACCTTGCCTACTTATCAGCTTTGTATCTCTTTTTCTGTTCAGCTGAATAGTTGGAAATCTCAACAACTATCTTCTTTGTCTTAGGCTCTCGGGGTTCACTACCATCATCACTGTCAGAAGTATCATCTTCATCATCAGGTACAATTGCAGTTACTGGTTTCATTACACCCTCATCTATAGACTGCTTGATGTATTCCCCATTGTCGTGTCTGTCAATAAAGTCGAGGAATCTGTCCTTCCATTGCTCATACTCACCTTTTAACAGAACATGTGGTTTCACATTAGTTCCAATAGCTAAGGCATCTTTGGAAGTCATCTTGAACAAACTTGCATTGATCGTTAACAAAAATCAGAATTTTTCCAAAACTAATTAGTCAAAAATTGACTAAGTACAGAATTCGCAAAGCACTGAACTGAACTTGTCTCAAACCACTTAAACTCTTACTTTCCGTAGAGAACTATACCTGAGAAGTGAGGAAGCCGCAGACAGAATCTTGCGAATTCCCACTTGTCGCAAATAGAAGCTTGCGAATTCTTTAGTTGTCGCAGACTGTAGCGTGCGAATTATAGACTTCTCGCAAACCACGGAACACGAGTTCTTCCCTTAGAAAATTTCAAATCACTTTGAGATGAACTTGTCGTGAACACACGATTTCTATACTTCGAAAATATTTCAAGAAAACTAGAACAACTTATCGTGAACTTGCGAGTTCCACACTTAGAAAAATCAACAAAATGAATTTGTCGCAAAAACTTGTCTTAAGCTTTGGTGTGCAAGTTCTTCAAATTGACGCAAACCACAGTGGATGAACAGTCAAAAGTCGTAAGTAGTTTCTTGCGAGATACAGTATACGAGTTCTTGAACTTGGGCAAAAATCAAGAAATCTGCAAGTTCTTGAACTTGTCGCAGATCAAAGCAGGTGAACAATGACTTCTCGTATGCCGTTGCTTGTGACTTCTGAACTTTACGTAAATAGAGCTCTACGAGTTCTTACACTTGATGTACAGAAGTCTCTACGAGTTCTTCACTTAGAGATTTTCAACAAAAACAACACAAAGCCTGCGAGTTCTTGAGGATCTGCAAGTTCTTCAGATATGATGCTTGCGAGTTGTGTAGATCTTGCGAGTTCTTCACAACTTCGAGGCTGAGATCACTTTTTCAACTCTAAATCCTTCAATACTCTGAATTAGATCACCAAACTTTGCAGAACAACCCACGATCACAACTCGAACACAATTCTAATACATGATTTCCTCCAAAAACAACAGAATTACAAACTTCGATCGAAATACAGACTTTTCAAAACTTACAATACAAATCCAATAAAAACCAAAATTCACACAAATATGTTGGGAATTTGGCAATGCGACCTGAATAAGAGCTGATCTAGAACTCAACTCGAATGCAACACAAAACAATTTACACCAAGAACATCATTAAAATTCAGAGTTCAATTCTTGACAGTTGGTGTCTGCGAGTTTTTCAAATATTGACAAAAAATTTCAAATCTTGAACACTTTCTGATCTTTGACTGCTCTGATACCATTGTTATTCTCATTTGATGCAAGTAATCAAGATGAACACAACAAATCAATTTCTAATCGTCATATGTATTGATCTCTTCCAACGATTACAAATCCCTCTCTCTCAATCAATATTTCTCTCACTACAATGATTCTCAATCTAAGCTCACTCTCTAGTTGATACAAGATTACAAGGAAGGGAAAAACTATTTATACCTACCACTAAAACAAGCAAAACTAACTAAACTAACTAGTTGACTTTGACTTCTCTTTAAGTTTTCTTTGACTTTGACTTTTGCTCTTGAGGCTTCGACTTGGGCTTTCACTTTCAATCTAGATGATCTTGGATACAATAAATATGCTCTAACAAAGCTACTCTCCAAGTTGTGAGCTCAATACTAGAATCAATGCCACGAGCTCGTCGACTCGTCCTCAGATGTGGGGCAGGCTATCCAATGATCCTAATCATACTCATTCACTAGGATTACATTTACGGTCCATGGCTAATATCCGGTCCCACATAATCATACCAAGTTACCTTTCGAGGACCCAATGTCTCAACTAGTTACAAACGGGAGTTATCCCACAAATAAGTCGACTCTATATCTATGGATCCATTAGTAATAGTCTAAGGTTGTCAAAATTGCATTTATGACCAAACTATAATTACACATATAGTTTTCTCAACACCATGAATTCCATGAAATACTTCTTTTATATAAATATTATCAAATGGATTCAAATCCATAAAAGTTTCCAAATAAAATCATTCCATTCCTAACGTTATGTGTTCTCAAATCACCTTTCACAAAATATAAGGCCTAGAGTAACCTTAGTTTATACCTGAGACAATCCATCCATTTTATTCCATATTCCCTCTTTTACCAATAGATCATCTATCAATGTATCCAAAATAGATTTTCCAAGTATTTCGTCATAAATATGCATATAAAACTTTATTTTATAACACATAAAATCAAACCCAACATTTCTTATAAAAGGGTGGAAACCCTAAAAATCTCCAAAATGCTCAAGTTAGGTCAGAACCCATCAAATAAGGAAATGTAAGTAAAGAGATGTTTAAGAGTTTAAAATGTAAAGTTTTAACATATATAAAGTTTAGAAATGGTAGGATGAACTCACATTGTATAGTTTTATAAAAACTCCAAACCCTAGAATGAAGAACTCTTTGAGACTGATTAACTCTTGATAATGCCTTCCTTAATTGCTCAACAACACCTATGGAAGAACATTAAGATTGTGATCTCGAAACTCCTTTTACGAAGGAAAGGAAAGAAAAAGGTAGGGAAAGGGGAGGAAAGTAAAAAAAAAACTCGTATTCTCGAAACTTTCTTAGGAGAGAAAGAAAATGAAACGAAAGAAAAATAATGATAAGTTTCCTCCCAAAACTTTCCTCCCAAATTGTTGGGAAATTCAGAAATGATTGAGTATGGTTAATGCTGCTACAACAGAGTTACTACTGCCAGTACATCATGATTACTACTGCTAGTAGATTTTACTACTGTTAGTAGTTAGTACTGCTGGAGTTAGTACTGCTAGAACAAAGTTAATACTGCTGAGCATAGTTAGTACTGTTGAACTTAATACTGCTCAGAGTATTAATGTTGCTGAAGAATTAATGTTGCTTATGAGATGAAGATTATATGGCAAGGATGACAGTTGGATTGAAGATATTCATGGAAGCTTGGAGATAATGATGGAAGATTATAATGAAGATCTTTTATTATTTTGTAATTATCTTTTATCTTCAGTATATGTATAGAATAGTTTGTTTCTTTAGTTGTAACAAAAATTCTGAGTTTGTTAGCTTTCATAGAGAGAATCAACCTCAAGGTTAGAACCCTAATTCTAGAGAAGTAGAATTCGTATTGGTGAGTCTGTTCATCAATATTGAGGTTGTGTGTTTAATCTTGTAACTTCAATCTGTCAATACAAGTTTACAAGTTGTGATTTTGATTCACTGTTTCATTGTTTTCTGAATATTAAAGTGCTATTCCGCAGCTTCTTTAATATTGTTTTCTGAGAGTTTATTCTTGTTAAGAATTTAAGATCCTGACAAGTGGTATCAGATCCTGTATTCTCAGAAATCTTATTCATCATGGAAAACGTAGTTGAATCAAGCAGTACCTTGGTCTCAAAGGTTCCAATGCTCAGACCCAATGAATTCGACATGTGGATGATCAGAATCAAGCAATACATTCTCCTCATTGATTACTCTATGTGGGACATCATTGAGAATGGCCCATCTGATGCAGGAAAGATTGGTGCAGATGGAAAGAGAACACCACCAAAGACAGATGCAGAAAGAAAGACAAGACAGACATAGATGAAAGCCTTGAGCACTATGCTCTTGGATATTCCCAATGAATATCAACACCAATTCTGCAATTGCACTGATGCACAGATGCTCTGGAATGCTCTAGAGAAGAGATTCTCTGGTACCAAAAGTACCAAGAGAAATCAGAAGTCTATACTAAAGCAACAATATGAGAACTTTATGTAAACCAAGAATGAGTCCATGACTCAAACTTTTGACAGATTTTACAAGCTAATTGGTGAACTAGCCACTGTGGGAGTACAAATTGATCAAGATGATCTAAACAGGAAGTTCTTAAGGTCCCTGAGTGATGAATGGACCATGTATACTGTCTCTTTCAGACAGAATGATCAACTGGAAGAAAAAGAACTTGATGATCTATACAATGATCTAAGAGTTTTTGAATCAGAGGTAGAAGCTAAGAATAAGCCTTCTGGGTATGTTCACAATGCTGCACTCCTATCAGCATCAATTGATTCTATTTCTAACCCTGAATCAGTTAGTGCTGCCAATGGAGCAAATCAAGAGAAAGGCACTAAATCTGTGTTTGGAGCCTTTCTGTCCAGTCATGGAAACTCTTCTCTAATTAATGATGACTTGGAACAACTCCATCCAGATGATCTTGAAGAGATGGACATTAAATGGCAGATGGCCATGCTCTCTATGAGAGTAAAGAAGTTCATCAAGAGAACTGGGAGAAACAACTTCTCCCAAAGAAGAGAAGATGGAGCAGGTTTTGACAAGTCAAAGGTGGAATGCTATAAATGTCATCAGAAGGGACACTTTGCTAGGGAATGCAGAAGTGGAGTGTCTCACAACAACAACCACCAACAAGCACAGTCTGGAAGCTTCAATAATAAGAGAAACTCTGCACAAGCCCTAGTCTCTCAACAAGGTATGGGGTTTGATTGGAGTGATCAAGCAGAAGAGGCTATCCAAAACCAAGCTCTAATGGCATAGGTGTCTGATCTACCAACAAAGGTAACTTCTAATCTTTGTTCTCAAAATTGCATTAACACTGTTAAAAGGTACAGGGATCACAACCAGAACAGGAGTGATGACCTTAAGAGATTAGAAAAGGACATAAAAGATTATGTGAGGATTGTTGAGAGGTTTGAAGATCAGATTAAGAGTTTTCAAGCCAATGAGCTTCAACATTCATATGACACAAACTACTGGAAGTGGGAGAAGAATGACCTAGAACTCCAACTGACCAAATCTAAAGAGGATAGTGATAAGTTAAGAGGAGAGTTAGCTAAAGTCAAGTTAGATGTAGAAAAGTTTTCCAATGCTTCTAAAGCAATGGACTCTTTACTACAAACTCAGATTCATGATAAACTGAGAAGAGGAATAGGGTACAATACCACACCACCACCCTACAACAACAATTATATCCCTCCTAGTTTAGACTTGTTAGAGACAAAGGATAGGAAGGACCTGCCTGAGGGAGCCACTGAGATAGATCCCTCAGATGAAGTAGTTGTTGAGGATAAACTGAGAAAAAAACTGTCAAGAATAAGGACAACACTGTGAGTGGTGAGATTCCTATAGAAAACCACATAATTACCAATGAGGGATGTGGAAAGCATTGGGTCAAGTCCAATGAGATAGAGAAGACTGAGGGAAAGACCAAGAAGGTTCATTATAAACAGACCATTGTTGTAAACCCTATCCCTTGCAAATAGTGTGCATGCAATAAATCTGAGCCCCAAAAACTTGATAAACCAAGGGGAAATCAGAGAAACTGGAATAATCAGTGGGCACAAAAACAAGGGATTGATCTGAGTAAAATCAATAGACCAAAACCCTGTTTTATTTGTGGAAAGCTTAATCACATTGCCAAATAATGCTATTTCAATCCTATGAACCAAAGGCTGAACTTTCAGAGACTTACTCAAAAACCCTTTGATTATAGGAAGAAAGAAAAGAACCATGTGGCTAAGAAAGTTGTTAAATCTAAAAGCCACATGAAGAAAAAGAATGTGGAAGACAGTGTCAATATCTGGATACCTAAAAGCACTAAAGCTGTTAGTACTGCTACCACAAATAGTGCTGCTGACAGTGATAGTGCTGCTAGAAGCAATAATACTGCTACCAAGGTTAATACTGCTAACTCTGTTAGTACTGCCAACAAGGTTAATACTGCCAAACCTGTTAGTACTGCTAACCTTGTTAGTACTTCTAAAGATAGTGTTGATTCTAGTATTAGTGCTTCTAGACCAATAATCTTGACAAAATACTCAAATAATAAGTGTTCTGATTTTAAAAACCTCATCAAAAAAGAATGTAAGTATTTTGATGAGAAAGGGAGACCCAAGACCACTTTGGCTTGGGTTCGCAATCAATACTAATTGTCTAATCTTATGTGCAGGGCAACCAACAGCTCAAGGGGAAGAGCATCTGGCATGTTGATAGTGGTTGCTCTAGGCACATGACAGGGAACATGTCATGCCTCAAGAATTTCAAGAAAATTGATGGTGGACATGTTGCCTTTGGTAATACACCAGATGGAGGTAAGATAAGTGGTAAGGGGGATGTAACCAAAGGTAAAATGACCTTTGAAGATGTATTCTATGTTGAGCAGTTAAGGTACAACCTATTAAGTGTATCACAGGTTTGTGACAAACAACATAGTATATTATTTACAGATTCTGAATGTATTATCCTTGCTCCTGGATTCAAGGTAGTTGATGAAAAGATGATACTACTAAGAACCCCCAGAAAGGATAATGTATACTGTTTGGATATGGAAAGTGTTTCATCTGATTCATCCTTAAATTGTCTTGTTTCAAAAGCTTCTCTGGATGAATCATCACTTTGGCACAGAAGGATGTGTCACATGAACTTTAAAACAATAAATAATCTTGTTAAAAACAACCTTGTAAGAGGTTTGCCTTCTAAAGTATATTCATGTGATGATCATTGTGTTGCTTGTCTCAAAGGCAAACAACACAAAACTTCTCATAAGTCCAAAGAGGTGAACACAATCTCTAATTCTCTTCATTTATTGCATATGGATCTGTTTGGCCCTACAAATGTTATGAGTATTGGTAAGAAGTCATACTTCCTAGTTATTGTTGATGATTACTCTAGATTTACTTGGGTATATTTTCTAAGGACTAAGGATGAGACAAGTGGACTGATCAAATCCTTTGTTCTAAGAATTGAAAACCAAACAAATCAAAAAGTAAAAGTCATTAGGTCAGACAATGGTACTGAATTTAAAAATCATGACCTAAACACCTTTTGTGAGGAAAAAGGAATTGAGAGGCAATACAGTGCTCCTAGGACTCCACAACAAAATGATGTTGCTGAGAGAAGGAATAGGACACTGATTGAGGCTGCTAGATCTCTGTTAGCAGATTCAAAACTTCCTGTTACTTTCTGGGCTGAAGCAGTTAATACTGCTTGCTATGTCCAAAACATAGTTCTAGTAGTCAAGCCTAAAAACAAGACACCTTATGAGCTTTTAAATAAAAAAAAACCTTTTATAGGATTTTTCAAACCTTTTGGGTGTCCTTGTACTATTCTCAATACTAAATCTCACTTGGGAAAGTTTGATAGCAAGACTGATGATGGTTTTCTTGTTGGTTACTCATCTCAGAGTAAGGCTTACAGAGTTTTTAATACTTCTTCTAGAATAATTGAAGAAAGTGACAATGTCAAATGCAATGAGAACACACCAAATCCTATTGGGTCTGGTCCTCAGTGGATGTTTGACATTGATTCACTAACTAACTCTTTGGGTTTCAGTAGTGATTATCATGCAGGTTCAAGAAGTGGAGGATCAGGGGATGAACAAGTACAAGTACAAGACACTATGCCTCAGTCTGTGATCTTTCCCATACCTATAAAAGAACCTGTTGAATTCTGTGAAAAAGAAGCTATAACTGAGCCAATACAGAGAGAAGAAGAAAGAAGAGAAGAGAAGAGGAATCTTCAGTGCATAAAGATCTAGAAGTAGCTGAGGTGATCCCCTCTACTGACTTAAATGATTCCAATCTAGAGGTGGGAATTAATGAAGAACCTAGTTTTCAGACTAGAACACAAAAGAATCATCCTCCAGAGCTGGTAATAGGAGACATATCTTCTCCTATGATTACAAGGAATCAAAGCAGACTTCAAGAGTTGCATGATCAATAACACACTGTACTCTTCTGCTTTCTATCCCAGATTGAGCCTAAGAAGGCCTATGATGCAATGAAGGATTCAAGTTGGATAGAAGCCATGCAAGAAGAGTTACTTTAATTCAAACTACAGGATGTTTGGGACTTGGTGGTCCTTCCAAAAGGTCATAGAGCTATTGGCACCAAGTGGATCTTCAGGAATAAAAAGGATGAGAGAGGAATTGTGATCAGGAACAAAGCAAGGCTTGTGGCTCAAGGGTACACTCAAGAAGAGGGAATAGATTATGATGAAGTGTTTGCTCCAGTGGCAAGGGTAGAGGCAATTAGGTTGTTCCTAGCCTATGCCTCATACATGAAGTTCAAGGTCTATGAAATGGATGTAAAGAGTGCCTTTTGTCAGGATCGAATTCTCAACAAGAATTATAAATACTCAGAAACAATATCAAAGAAGTTTGCGGAATAACACTTTGATATTTAATGAAACAGTAAACGAACAGTAAATCTGATGAACAACTTGTAAACTTGTATTGAATGGTTGAAGTTACAAGATTACACACACAACCTCAATCTTGAAGAACAAGCTCTTTCAAGACGAATTCTACTTCTCTAGAATTAGGAACTATGCCTTGAGGTTGATTCTCTCTAAAACAAAAACTCATAACTAATTAACTATGAAACTATTCTATCAATTCTATATATATACTGAACAAAATATCTTCAGAATATCTTCCATGAATATCTTCAGTCTATCCAGCTGTCATTCTTGTAATTCGGATCTCTATATCATAAGCAGCATTAATCAAGATCAGCAGTATTAATCTCTTAGGAGTAGTAACTCCAGCAGTACTAATCTTGAAGAGCAGCATTAATCATGTTCTGGCAGCATTAACTTCAACTGGCAGCATTAACTCAGAAGTACTAATTTTTTTTTTTTAGCTGGCAGCATTAACCATACTTAGCATTTCTTCAGTTCCCAACAATCTCCCCCTAACTTGACTTTTAGGAAAAGAAGTCAAGTTCTTCAGATCTTCTTTAAGATGCTCCCAAAACTCCATCATGGCCTAAATTCCAGTATTTGCATCCAATCCCAAACTTTGATTAATTGTTCTTTGGATCAAATATTTAGCCATTTCTGAATCTGGAATACATCCTAGCTTCTTCTTCAGCATGGCATGAAGCTTCAGTCTGCTATGGTTGTACACTCTATCCACTAGGAAGTACTCAGTGTGATTCAAATCCAAAGTCACTGCATATACTCCACTAGTTTCATATAGAGTCCAATTATTCACTGTTTGAAAGACATTCCTTATTATCTTATCCACTTCATCAGATTTGAACATCATGCACAGATACTCCATTATCAGCTTTGTAATTGAAATCACTGGAGCTTTCAGTTCATCTGCATATAACTCCATCCCTATTTCAAACATTTCTTCAATATCAGACCTTGAGCAGGTTCTGACAATCTTGTTCCAAGTGTTGTACACTTCATATTTCTCATCTTTTCTCTTCAGTCTGATATACTCCTTTCCATCTACTTCCAAAACATCCCAGTGAATGACTTCAGGAGGTTTAACTCCTACAGGTTCTGATGAAATTGGTTTAGGCACTTTGTCCATCACTACCATGTACATTTTGACATCCTCAGTACTTGCAGGTTCTTTCATTGTAGATGACTCAGGTGCCTCTTCTTCTTCAGCAACCTTTTCAGCCTCTTCTTCCACTAATCTAGGCTTCTTTGTAGGCTTTCTCCTGGCAATCATCTTTGTTCTTTTTAAAGTCCTTAGACTTTCACCAATTGTTGCTTCCTTCTCTGGAGTTTCTTGCTCATCAGGGAATGGTTTTTGTAAGAAATCATTGCTTTCTTTCATTCTTTTCTCCATTTCAACCCTTGCAAGATCATCCCCTTGAAGCTTTATCATCTCAGCATCATACATCTTCTTGAGCTTCTCAAAAGACATCTTTGAAAACATCTCTACCTTGACACCTACTGCACCCTTAAGGAAAGTAATCATTTTCTTTCTCTCTTGAGCACCCAGGTATGTCTTTGAAGGTTGTCTTTTCCTTGCAGCCATTTTGATCTTAACAGGCTTCCTCAAAGATATGGCTTTCTGCTTGGCTTGTTCTGTTGCTAAGCTTTGTTGATAGGCTTTGTTTAACTCTGCAGCCATTGCTTTAGCTATCTCTCTATCCTTTTGCACTTGCATGGTTTCTGCTTCTTCAAGCTCAGCCTGTATTTTCCTAGCTAGAGCTTCATCTGAATCAATCAATTTTTGCTTTTTCATTGGTTGATCAGGTTGAACTAGCTTTTCCTTGCCTTTCTCTTTACTCATTTCCTTCTCTTTGCTTGATCTCTTTGAAGCATCACCTCTTTCTTTGATGTCAACTCCTTTGGCCTTTGAGATGACCTTGGGAGTATCATGCTTTGCTTTGATTAGAGTTTCTGCAATTTCAAGATCTGTGAGCACTTCTTTCATTGTTTTTGCTGCTTCCATTGGTTCAGCAGTATTAACCATTTCTGCTGCTCTGCTTGTACCAGCAGTATTAATGGTTTCTGCTGCTGCTTGTGTTTCTGCTTCTTGTGCCACCTTTTCTGCAGTTATTTGCTCCCCCTCAAACTTTGCATTCTCTTGATCCCCCTTAGCTTTTGCATCTTCCATATTGTCATCAGCTTCTGACTCCCCCTTTTTGGGAGCATCAGTCACTGGTTTCCTCCTTCTGAGTACAAATTGCTTCTTCTTCTTTTGGAGAAGCAATTTCCTTACCATTTGCTTCAAGTTGAGGATCTGTTCTTGTTGTGACAGAACAATGAGTTTAAGCTCTTCAATCTCTTGACCTTGTTTGATCACATCCATATTGATGTTTCCCATGGTTTCCATCAATTCGTCATAGTTATATTTGTCCTCACCTTCTCTAGGAATGTTACCCCCTTTTGAATGATTATTGGATCTTTTAGTAGTGGAAGCCTTCTGCCTAGCAGAAGCACTATCCACCCCCTTGGGTTCTTGGCACCTGGGACCTTTGGATGATTGCTCACCCAAAGTTGCCATGGGGAAGGTCTTAGAGATGTTACCACTGTCCTTCTCTGTGCTAGCAGAAGTAGTGGCAGCCTTCTCACCCATATGCTCTTCCATCTCCTTAGAGAGCACCTCCGGAGGGTTGGGAGACACCCTATTGGATTCCCTTTGGATATTCTCTATTGGAGAATGCTCCAATAGAGGGCTTAAAGGCTTAGTGGGGGAAGGTACAAAAAGGGAAGGAGCCTTCTTTACCTGTTTCCTTTTGTAAGTTTGGGTAATAGGAGAAGTGGGCTTTTGAAGTAGAGACTGGGGGATAGGTATAAAGTGGGAAGGTTGGGATTGGCTAGCAGTGGGATGGTCTGAGGAGGGCTTTGACCCTGCTACCATACCTTCATCAGTGTGGAACACCACCATCATTGTAGAGAACAATGGGGTGTCAACTCCTTCCGAGTCCCCAACAGATCTTCTCATGTTTGAGAAAACCTTGCCTTTAGGGGGTTTAGGTACATATACCTCATCAAAGTGAGGTATATCCGTCAATTCATTAGTGATAACTGCCTGTACAAACCTGGGATACATGAAGAAACTCTTCTTGTTGTCCAGGTTTGAGACAAGATCATTGAAGATCATCAGAGAAAAATTATATTTTCTAGCAGTAGATAAACAAACCAAAGCATATGCAATGGGACTGCTAAATTGGCTCCAGCCAGTAGTTTTCTTTGAAATACAGTCATCAGGGTATGAACAAAGAACCTCCATTGGGATGAAAATTTAGCTTTGAAAAACTTGAAAATTCCCATTTGGCCTTCATACCCCATTCTTGTAAGAGTTGAGAATAATTCCTCATTAGGAATAGAGGTTATACCTGCAGCATCATCTAGAAGTAGACAGATGCGTATCACCTCTTCAGTAACTGTTAGGGGTTTTTCACACACCCTTGTCTTGATCATTTGGACACCATCTTCAGTAACGATGGTGGCATTGACCCAGAATTGCCTCTGATGCTCTATGAAGATGGTAGGAGACACAGTGAGAGCATGAGCGATGTGGCTGGACTTCAGAAAGTCGACTATCTGGTGAAAACCTTCAGCTTGTTTCGGCTTTTGGAGCATCGCGATTTCTTTGTGCTCGTCAATGAAAGCCATGGATGCCATTGAACTTGAGTGTTCTTGCCTGAAAACTTGGTACTTGAGAGAAAAGGGTTAGAGCGCAAGTGAACAGTATGCAAAGAGTCGTTATGAACTTTTTAGGCTGGCAAAGGGTATTTATAGTATTCGGATTAAAAGCAGTATTAACCTTAAAAAGATAGTGAAAGCAGTATTAACAGTGAGCAGTATTAACTACTAGCAGTATTAACTGAGAGCAGTATTAACCACTAGCAGTATTAACTAACTAGCAGTATTAATCGCTAGCAGTATTAACTAACTAGCAGTATTAACTGAGAGCAGTATTAACTACTAGCAGCATTAACTGTGCACTGGCAGTATTAATACTGTACTGGCAGTACTAAAACTGTACTGGAAGTATTAATACTGTATTGGCAGTACTAAAACTGTACTGGCAGTATTAACCATACTTGCACTTTTAAGCTTGTGATAAACTGAGTACTGCTATACATTTCCTGAAAAAGAAAGTTAGTAACACCAAGAATAAACTATATACATGTAGTGAACCACTTTTAGGAAGGGGCTTATTCAGAGTTGATCATTCCCACACTTGTTACCAAGAAAGTGAATCTACCCACATCAAAGGCTTTGGTGAATAGATCAGCAAACTGGTTATCAGTATGAACTTTTACAACTTGAATAAGTTTCTTTTCATTGCAGTCTCTTATAAAGTGATACCTGATCTCAATGTGCTTTGTCTTTGAGTGCTTGACAGGATTGTTAATAATGCTAATAGCACTGCTATTATCAATAAAGATTAGAGTGTGTAGAAAGGTTACCCCATAGTCCAGCATTTGATTCTGAATCCATAAGACTTGAGAACAGCAACTTGCAGCTGCTATGTACTCTGCTTCTGTTGTAGATGTGGACACTGTGGTTTGTTTCTTGCACTGCCATGAAACTAGTCTTGCACCTAAAAACTGGCATCCTCCAGAAGTAGATTTTCTATCCAAGTTTGCTCCACCTAGGTCACTGTCTGAGTATGCAAGTAGGTCAAATGATGAGTCATGAGGATACCAAAGTCCCAATCTAGGTTGCCCTTTGAGATATCTGAATATCCTCTTAACAGCTTGATAGTGTGATTGCTTTGGCCTAACTTGAAATCTTGCACACACACAGACTGGAAACATTATATCTGGCCTAGAGGCTGTAAGGTACATGAGAGAGCCAATCATGGATCTATAGTGATGCACATCCATATCCTCCCCCTCAAGATCTGCTGTTATCTGCTTGTGTGTCTCCATAGGTGTGCTGGCAGGCTTTGAATCTGAGAAACCAAACTTGGTTAGAATGTCCTACACATACTTGGACTGACAGATAAAAATACCATCTGACTTCTGTTGGACTTGGAGTCCAAGGAAAAAGGTAAGTTCCCCCATGGAACTCATTTTGAATCTTTGATGCATTAGTTCCTCAAACTCCCTGCACATACTTTCTCTTGTGGATCCAAAGATGATATCATCCACATAGATTTGGACCAGCAAGATGTCCTTCTTCTTTCTCTTGATGAACAGAGTCTTATCAATGACTCCTCTTTCAAATCCATTTTCCAATAGATAGGATGACAGAGTGTCATACCATGCTCTTGGTGCTTGATGCAGTCCATAAAGTGCTTTCTTCAGTTTGTATACTCTGTCTGGATAGCTTGGGTTTTCAAACCCTGGTGGTTGACAGACATATACTTCTTCTTCAATTGAGCCATATAGAAATGCACTTTTTACATCCATTTGGTAGACTTTGAACTTCATATAAGAAGCATAGGCCAGGAACAATCTGATTGCTTCTATCCTAGCCACTGGTGCAAATAATTCTTCATAATCTATTCCTTCTTCTTGTGTATACCCTTGTGCTACCAACCTTGCTTTGTTCTTTATTACTATCCCTCTTTCATCTCTCTTATTCCTGAAGACCCATTTTGTGCCTATAGCTCTTTGACCTTTAGGAAGGTCTACTAGATCCTAAACATCTTGCAGCTTGAATTGTAGCAGTTCTTCTTACATGGCTTCTATCCAACTGGACTCTTTCATAGCATCATAAGCCTTTTTAGGCTCAAGCTGGGATAGAAAGCAAGAAAGTACGGTATGTTGTTGGTCTTACATATCTTGCAGCCTACTTTGATTTCTAGTCATTATAGGAGAAGATATATCTCCTATTACCAGCTGAGGAGGGTGATTCTTTTGTGTTCTTGTGTGATGGCTAGGTTCTTCATTGAGTCCCACCTCTAGATTGGAGTCATTCAACTCAACTGAGGTGATTTCAGCAGCTCCTTCAGGTTCTTTATGTGTTTGACTCTCCTCATCTTTTCTTTCTTCTTCAGTCTGATTTGGTTCAGTAGATGGCTCCTTTTCACAGTCTTCAACAGGATCCACTTTAGGTATGGGAAAAATCACAGACTGAGATATACTTTCTTGAACTTGTGTAGTCCCTGATCCTCCACTTCCTGAACCTGCATACTCATTACTACTGAAACCAAAGGAGTTAGTTAGTGAATCAATGTCAAACAACCACTGAGGACCAGACCCAATAGGATTTGGTGTGTTCTCATTGCATTTGACATTGTCACTTTCTTCAATTATTCTAGAAGAAGAATTAAAAACTCTGTAGGCCTTACTCTGAGATGAGTAACCAACAAGAAATCCATCATCTACCTTGCTATCAAACTTACCTAAGTGAGATTTGGTATTGAGAATTGTACAAGGACACCCAAAAGATTTGAAAAATCCAATAAAGGGTTTTCTTTTATTTAAAAGCTCATATGGGGTCTTGTTCTTTGGTTTGACTACTAGTACTCTGTTTTGGACATAACAGGCAGTATTAACTGCTTCAGCCCAGAAAGTAATTGGCAGTTTAGAATCAGCCAACAGAGATCTAGCAGCCTCTATTAGTGTCCTATTCCTTCTCTCAGCAACTCCATTTTGTTGTGGAGTCCTAGGAGCACTATATTGTCTCCCAATGCCTTTTTCTTCACAAAAGTTGTTTAGATCAAGATTTTTAAATTCAGATCCATTGTCTGATCTAATGACTTTTACTTTTTGATTAGTTTGGTTTCCAATTCTTAGAATAAAGGATTTGATTAGTCCACTTGTCTCATCCTTAGTCCTTAGAAAATATACCCAAGTAAATCTAGAGTAATCATCAACAATAACTAGGCAATATGATTTCTTCCCTATGCTCATCACATTTGTAGGGCCAAACAGATCCATATGTAATAACTGGAGACAAGAAGAAATTGAATTTAACTCTTTGGTCTTATGAGAAGTTTTGTGATGTTTGCCTTTAAGACAAGCAACACAATGATCATCACATGAAAAGACTTTTGATGGTAAACCTCTTACAAGGTTGTTTTTAACAAGTTTGTTCATTGTCTTGAAATTCATGTGACACATCCTTCTGTGCCAAAGAGAGGATTCATCCACAGAAGCTTTTGAAACAAGACAGTTCAGGGATGAATCACTTGAAACATTATCCATATCTAGACAATACACATTGTCCTTTCTTGGAGTTCTAAGTAGTATCATGCTTTCATCAACTACCTTGAACCCTGGAGCAAGGATCATACATTCTGTACTTGTAAATAATATACTACGTTGTTTGTCACAAACCTGTGATACACTTAACAGGTTGTACTTTAACTGATCAACATAGTAGACATCCTCAAATGTCATCTTACCTTTTGTGACATTACCTTTTCCACTTATTTTTCCACCTGCAATATTGTCTCCAAATGCAACATGTCCTCCATTGATATGCTTGAAATCCTGAAGGCATGACATGTTGCCTGTCATGTGCCTAGAGCAACCACTATCCACATGCCAGATGCTCTTCCTCTTGAGCTATTGGTTGCCCTGCACATAAGATAAATCAATTAGTATGGATTAGGAACCCAAGCCAAAATGGTCTTGGGTACCCCTTTCTCATCAAAATATTTACATTCTTTCTTAACAAGATTTTTAAACTTTGACTCCTCATTACTGGAGTACTTTGTTACAATGATGGGTTTGGATGCATATTTGCTATACGCAGTACTGTTTTTAGAAGAACTAACTGCATTAGCAGCACTTGCATGCTTAGCAGTACTAACCTTGTTAGAAGTATTAACTGTGTCAGCAGCAGTAACTGTGTTAGCAGTAGTAACCTTTGAAGAAGAACTAACGGTGTTAGAAGCATTAAAATTTTCAGCAGTACTAACACTGGTAGCAGCAGTATTGCTATTAGCAGCACTATCCCTGTTAGCAGCACTAACAGTTTTAGTGCTTCTAGGCACCCACATTTTAATACTTTCTTTTAAAAACTTTTTCTGCATGTGGCCTTTGTTTTCAACAGATTTCTTAGCCACATGTTTCTTTCCAGCCTTCCTATAACCAACAGGTTTTTGCACAAATCTTTGAAAGTTCATCCTTTGGTTAATAGGATTAAAGAAACAGCACTCAGCCAAATGATTCAACTTGCCACATATGAAACAAGGTTTTGGTCTGATTATCTTACTCAGATCAACTCCTTGTTTCTGAGCCCATTGATTATTCCAGTTTCTTTGATTACCTCTCTTTGTACCAGAATTTGGGCTCTCAGTTTTATTGCAAGCACACTGTTTACAAGGGCCAGGATTCACAACAGTGGTCTGTTTGTAATGGACCTTGTTAGCCTTTCCTTTGGTCTTCTCTATCTCTTTAGACTTGACCCAGATTTTTCCACATCCCTCATTGGTGATAATGTTGTTTTCTAAGGGTATCTCTTTACTCACAGCATTATTCCTATTCTCACTGGCTTCTTTCTCAGTCAAATCCTTAACCACCACCTCATCCAAAGGATCTATCTTAAATGCTTTCTCAGACAAGTCCTTTTTCTCCTTGGTCTCTAACAGATCTGATGTAGGAGGGATATAATTGTTGTTGTAAGGAGGGGGTGTGTTGTTGTATCCAACACCAGACTTCATCTTATCATGAATCTGAGCCTTTAGAAGAGAATCCATTGCTTTTGAAGCATATGAAAACTTTTCTATATCAAGCTTAACCTTAGCTAATTCTTCTTTCAACTTATCATTCTCTTCTTTGGACTTAGACAGTTTGGTCTCTAACTCATTCTTTTCCCACTTCCAGTAGTTTGTGTCATAAGAGTGTTGAAGTTCATTGGCTTGAAAGCCTTTGATTTGTTCTTCAAACCTCTCCACTATCAACACATAATCTCTTCTGTCCGTTTCTAATCTTTTGAAGTCATCACACATGTTTTGGTTGTGATCCCTGTACCTTTTTACAGTATCTATGCAAGATTGAGTACAAAGATTAGAACTTACCTCAGAGGGGAGATCAGACACCTCTGCCATAAGGGCTTGATTCTGAATGGCTTCCTCAGCTTGGTCACTCCAGTCAAACCCCATTCCTTGTTGAGAAACAAGGGCTTGAGCAGAGTTCTTGTTTTGATTGAATCCACCATTCTGGGCTTGTTGGTGGTTGTTATTTGGCACACCACTTTTGCACTCTCTAGCAAAGTGTCCCTTCATGTGGCACTTATAGCATTCCACCTTTGTCTTGTCAAAACCAGCACCATCTTCTCTTCTTTGAGATAAGTTGTTCCTTCCAGTTCTTTTAATAAACTTCTTCCCCCTCATAGATAACATGGCCATCTGCCATTTAATGTCCATCTCCTCCAAGTCATCAGGGTGAATTTGTTCCAGATCATCATTAATCAAAGAGTTGTTGCTATGACTTGATAAAAAGGCTTCAAAAACTGTTTCAGTGCCTTTTTCTGAATTCACACCACTAGCAGCACTAACTGCTTCAGGGTTGGCAGTAGTATCAGCAGATGCTGATAGAAGTGCTGCATTATGAATATACCCAGTGGGCTTCTTCTTGGCTTCTACCTCAGATTCAAATACTCTTAGATCATTATACAAATCATCTAGTTCCTTCTCCTCCAGATTGTCACTCTGTCTATATGAGACAGTGTACATAGTCCATTCATCCCCAAGAGATCTGAGGAACTTCCTGTTGATATCATCTTGCTCCATCTTCACTCCAACAGTAGCCAGTTCACCAATAAGCTTGTTGAACCTGTCAAAAGTTTGAGTCATTGACTCATTCTTTGAAGAAGTGAAGTTCTCATACTGCCGCTTCAGAACATCCCTTTGATTTCTTTTGATGCTCTTACTTCCAGCAAATCTTTTCTCTAGAGCATTCCAGAGAATCTGAGCATCAGTGCAGTTGGAAAATTGATGCTGATATTCATTGGGGATGGCCAAGATCAGAGTGCTTAAGGCCTTCATCTCTGTCTGTCTGATCTTCCTCTCACCATCTGTCTTTGGTGGAGGCCTTTTCCCATCTGGTCCAATCTTTCCTGCTTCAGAGGGACCATTCTCAATGATGTCCCACATTGAGTAGTCAGTGAGAAGAATGTATTGCCTGATTCTGATCTTCCACATGTCAAACTCATTGGGTTTGAGCATTGGGACCTTAGAGACAAGAGTATTGTTTGATTCTGTAAAGTTTTCCATGATGAATGAATGAATGTTTCTGAAAGATATGGCTCTGATACCACTTGTCAGGATCGAATTCTCAACAAGAATTATAAATACTCAGAAACAATATCAAAGAAGTTTGCGAAATAACACTTTGATATTTAATGAAACAGTAAACGAACAGTAAATCTGATGAACAACTTGTAAACTTGTATTGAATGGTTGAAGTTACAAGATTACACACACAACCTCAATCTTGAAGAAAAAGCTCTTTCAAGACGAATTCTACTTCTCTAGAATTAGGAACTATGCCTTGAAGTTGATTCTCTCTAAAACAAAAACTCAGAACTAATTAACTATGAAACTATTCTATCAATTCTATATATATACTGAACAAAATATCTTCAGAATATCTTCCATGAATATCTTCAGTCTATCCAGCTGTCATTCTTGTAATTCGGATCTCCATCTCATAAGCAGCATTAATCAAGATCAGCAGTATTAATCTCTTAGCAGTAGTAACTCCAGCAATACTAATCTTGAAGAGCAGCATTAATCATGTTCTGGCAGCATTAACTTCAACTGGCAGCATTAACTCAGAAGTACTAATCTTTTTTTTTAGCTGGCAGCATTAACCATACTTAGCATTTCTTCAGTTCCTAACATCTTTCTATATGGTACAATTAATGAAGAAGTATATGTATGTCAGCCACCTGGTTTTGAAAATCCTACATATCCTGACAGAGTATACAAGCTGAAGAAAGCACTCTATGGTCTACATCAAGCCCCAAGAGCATGGTATGACACTCTGTCTACCTATCTCTTGGAAAATGGGTTTGAAAGGGGCATAATTGACAAGACCCTTTTCATTAAAAGAAGTAAGAAGGACATCCTACTAGTTCAGATCTATGTGGATGATATCATTTTTGGATCCACAAAAGATCAGATGTGTAGAGACTTTGAAGAGTTGATGCACAAGAGCTTTAAAATGAGTTCAATGGGTGAACTTAACTTCTTCCTTGGACTTCAGGTGAAACAGCAGACAGATGGAATCTTCATTAGTCAATCAAAATATGTGCAAGACATCCTGGATAAATATGGTTTAAAAGACTCAAAGCCAGCAAGCACACCAATGGAAACTCACAAACAGATCACTGCTGATCTTGAGGGGGAGGATGTTGATGTCCATCTATATAGATCAATGATTGGATCTCTAATGTATCTCACAGCCTCAAGACCAGATATCATGTTTCCAGTATGTGTATGTGCCAGATTCCAAGTCAAGCCAAAACAATCACATCTTCAAGCTGTGAAGAGGATTTTTAGATACTTAAGAGGGCAACCTAGATTAGGTCTTTGGTATCCATATGAATCTTCATTCGACTTGATTGCATATTCAGATAGTGACTTGGGTGGTGCTAACATGGACAGAAAGTCTACTTCAGGGGGATGTCAACTTTTGGGTGCAAGACTAGTATCTTGGCAGTGCAAGAAACAAACCACAGTGTCCTTATCAACAACAGAAGCTGAGTATATTGCTGCTGCAAGTTGCTGCTCTCAGGTTCTATGGATTCAGAATCAGATGTTGGACTATGGGGTAACCTTTCTGCACACTCCAATCTTTATTGACAATAGCAGTGCTATAAGCATTGTTAACAATCCAGTCAAGCACTCCAAAACAAAGCACATTGAGATCAGGTATCACTTTATCAGAGATTGCAATGAAAAGAAGCTCATTCAAGTTGCTAAAGTTCATACTGACAACCAGTTTGCTGATCTATTCACTAAAGCTTTTGATGTGAGTAGATTCACTTTCTTGGTCTCAAGTGTGGGCATGATCAACTCTGAATGAGCTCATGGTTTTTAAAAAGTGTTCCTATACTTGCTATTTTGGTTATTTGTGTGCTGCTAATCATCTTTCATAGGAAGTTAATGCCTTGATCAGACCTCCATAAACTTCAAAAGGAGTAAGTATAGTTAACACTGCCAGTGCAGTTTTAATACTGCCAATGCACAGTTAATACTGCTAGTGGTTAATACTGCTCTCAGTTAATACTGCAAGTTAGTTAATACTGCTTGTGGTTAATACTGCTCTCAGTTAATACTGCTAGTTAGTTAATACTGCTAGTGGTTAATACTGCTCTCAGTTAATACTGCTAGGTAGTTAATACTGCTCTAGGTTAATACTGCTTATGTCCCATACACTATAAATACCCTTTGCCCGCCTAAAAGTTCATAATGACTCTTTAAATATTGTTCACTTTCTCTCTAACCCTTTTCTCTCAAGAATCAAGTGTTTCAGGCAAGAATACTCAAGCTCAATGGCGTCTATGGCATTTATTGACGAGCACAATGAAATCGCGATGCTACAAAAGCCAAAGCAAGCTGCAGGCTTTCATCAGATAGTGGATTTTCTGAAGTCTAGCCATATCGCCCATGCTCTCACTATGTCTCCCACTATCTACATTGAGCATCAAAAGCAATTCTGGGCGAATGCCACCATAGTCACAGAGAATGGTGTGCAAATTCTGAAAACAAGGGTGTGTGACAAACCCTTGTCAGTTACTGAAGAGGTGATACGCATCTGTCTACGTCTAGACGATGCTGAAGGTATTACTTCTCTTCCTAATGAGGACTTGTTCTCAAACTTGTCAAGAATGGGGTATGGAGGCCTATTGGGTGGTTTTAAATTCTCAAAAGCAAAATTTTATACCCAATGGCGTTTTCTTGTTCATACCCTTATGCACTGCATCTCCAAAAATACTACTGGATGGAGTGAGTTTAGCAGTACCATTGCCTATGCTTTGGTCTGTTTGGCCACTGCCATAAAGTACAATTTTTCTAGAATGATTTTCAGTGATCTTGTCTCAAACTTGGGAAGCAAAAAGAGCTTTTATATGTACCCCAGGTTTGTACAAGAAGTTATAACCCACGAATTGACGGATATGCCTCCCTTTGATGAGGTATATGTACCAAAAATTCCCAAAGGTAAGGTCTTTTCAAACATTAAGAGATCCCCTTTGGACTCGGAAGGAGTTGAAACCCCATTGTTCTCTACAATGATGGTGGTGTCCCATACTGAAGAAGGTATGGCAGCAGGGTCAAGGCCCTCATTAGACCATCCCACTGCTAGCCAATCCCAACCTTCCCACTCTATATCAATCCCCCAGTCTCTACTTCAAAAGCCAACCTCTCCAATTACCCAAACTTATATAAGGAAAAAGGTAAAGAAGGCTCCTTCCCTTCCTGTACCATCACCCACAGAGCCTTTAAGCCCTCTAAGGGAGAATTCTCCTTTAGAGAATATCTACAGGGAAACCACAGGGGTGTCTCCCAACCCCAAGGAGGTGCTCACTGAGGAGATGTTTGAGCATATGGGTGAGCAGGCTGCCACTACTCCTGCTAACACAGAGGAGGACAGTGGTAACATAAATAAGACCTCCCCCATGGCAACTTTGAATGAGCAATCATTCAAAGGTCCCAGGTGCCAAGAAACCAAAGGGGTGGATAGTGCTTCTGCTAAGCAGAAGACTTCCACTACAAAAAGATCCAATGATCCTTCAAAAGGGGGTAACACTCCTGGAGAAGGTGAGGACAGATATGACTATAATGAATTGATGGAAACAATGGGCAACATCAACCTGGATGTTATTCAACAAAGAAAAGAGATAGATGAAATGAAAATAGTGATTCTGTCACAACAAGTACAGATTGCAAAATTGAAGAAAATGGTGACAAGGTTGGTGCAAAAGAAGAGGAGAAAGCAGTTTGTGTTGAAGAAGAGGTCAAATGATAAAGATGCTTCCAACAAGGGGGGGGAAAGAGGCTGAAACAGAGAAAGAAAGTACTGCTGAGAGGGCATTTGAGGTTGAGGGGGAGCAAGAGGCAGAAATAGAGAAAGTAACAGAATCAATAGCAGCAGAAAAGGAAACAGAATTTGCTCAAGCAGCAGAAACTGTTAATGATGCTGAAGCAGCAGAAATAGTTAATACTGCTGAAGCAGCAGAAACAGTTAATACTGCTGAAGTAAAAGAAGCAGCAGTAACAGAAGCAGCAGTAACAGGGCTTTCTGTTGAAGAAATGGAAATTGCATAAACATTGGTAAAAGCAAAGAATGACACTCCTAAGGCTTCTCAAAAGGCCAAGGGAGTGGTCATTACAGAAGGAGGCCTTGAAAGGAAAAGAAAAGAGATAAATGAGGCAGGTTTAAAAGATGCAAAGGGAAAAGCAAAGATGGTTGAACATGAACAACTTTTAAAGAAGAAAAGTGAGATTGAGTTGGATGAAGAAATGGCAAAGCTACTTCAGGCTGAGATGGAAAAGGAAGAACAACTTCAATCAGAGAAGGATAGAGAGCTTGCAAAGATAATGGCCAGAAAACTCAATGCTGAGTATCAAGAGAGTTTAAAAGCAGCAGCTGAAGCCAAGAAAAGTTATGTGAAAGTTTCTAAACAAAGAATGTCAGTTATGAAGCAGAAAAGACAACCTTCCAAGACCTTTTTGGCCAATCAGGAAAGGAGAAAAATGATAAATTTCCTGAAAGGCTCAATTGGTGTCAAAGGAGAGATGTTCACCAACATGGCATACAGCAAGGTTGAGGAGCTGTATAAGAAAGAAATGGCTAAGCTTCAAGGGGACTCCTCACAAAGGGAAGAGGCTGAAAGAAGAATGAAAGAGAGGCATGATCTCAACATTCAACAACCATTTCCTGAGGAAGTCACACCTATAAAAGAAAAGAAGGAAGAGCCAAAAAATGTTGGAATGGAAGTTAAATCTGCAAAAAGAATGAAGACTATAGCTTCCAAAAGGCAGTCCAAAAGGCCAAGAGTTGAAGAAAGAGCAGAAACTGAAGCAGAACCTCATGTGACTCCTTCAGCAGAATCTGTGCAGAACCCAGAACAGGCCAATAAGCAATCTAATGTGCATCTTGAGCTTTATATGACTATAACAGATGATGAACCAGTTCAAGCTGATTCCATTTCTATGAAAGCACCAGAAGTCATCTTTTGGGATATTCTGGAAGATCAAATAAAGAAATACTTCAGGCTTAGGAGAGTGGGAGATATATATGAAGTGTACTCTACTTGGGGTAGACTCATTAGAAGTTGTTCAAGATCAGATTTAGAAGAGATGTTTACAGTTGGATTGGGTCTATATGAAAAGGAACTGACAGGAGAAGGGATGAGCTTAATCAGATTAGCCATGGAGTACTTGTGCATGATGTTTGATCCTAGCAAAGTTCAACATGTGATCAGAGATTTGCATCTACAGAATAAATTCCAAAGAATAGAAAACTGGATGATATTTGAAAGGTGTGGAGTCTATGTCATCACTGTAGACAGAGCTTATCATGAGTACTACTTGGTTGATAAAATCTATGATCACAGCAAGGCTAAATTACAAGCAATGTTGAATGCCAAGCTTATTTGTTCAAAAGATTCAGCAATGGCAAAGGTTGTGGTTAGCAGAATCATCAATCAAAGCATGGGTTTGGATCCTAATCTAGGGTTGTAAACTGAAGTGTTGAAAGCATCTTGAAGACTAACTGAAGAACTTGACTTCTCTTCCTAAAAGTCAAGTTAGGGGGAGATTGTTGGGAAATTCAGAAATGATTGAGTATGGTTAATGCTACTACAACAGAGTTACTACTGCCAGTACATCATGATTACTACTACTAGTAGATTTTACTACTGCTAGTAGTTAGTACTGCTGGAGTTAGTACTGCTAGAACAAAGTTAATACTACTGAGCATAGTTAGTACTGCTGAACTTAATACTGCTCAGAGTATTAATGCTGCTGAAGAATTAATGCTGCTTATGAGATGAAGATTATATGGCAAGGATGACAGCTGGATTGAAGATATTCATGGAAGCTTGGAGATAATGATGGAAGATTATAATGAAGATCTTTTATTATTTTGTAATTATCTTTTATCTTCAGTATATGTATAGAATAGTTTGTTTCTTTAGTTGTAACAAAAATTCTGAGTTTGTTAGCTTTCATAGAGAGAATCAACCTCAAGGTTAGAACCCTAATTCTAGAGAAGTAGAATTCGTATTGGTGAGTCTGTTCATCAATATTGAGGTTGTGTGTTTAATCTTGTAACTTCAATCTGTCAATACAAGTTTACAAGTTGTGATTTTGATTCACTGTTTCATTGTTTTCTGAATATTAAAGTGCTATTCCGCAGCTTCTTTAATATTGTTTTCTGAGAGTTTATTCTTGTTAAGAATTTAAGATCCTGACATAAATGTGGGAGGAAAAGGAAGGAAAGGAAAAGAAAGAAACTAAAGCCATTTAAAAGAATTACTAAAATTATTAAATTACAAAACTACCCAATCTTTCATTATAAAGAATATATTTTTATAAGGGTATATCTATAAAAATGACATCTTTCCTTTCCTTTCTCTCCAGTTCAAGAACACGAAAAACTATTTTCTTTTCTTTCCTTTTCCTTCCCTTTCGAGAATACAAATGAAAAACTATTTTCTTTCCTTTCCTTTTCCTTCCCTTTCCCTCCCTTCCTTTTTCATCCATTTCTTTTCTTTTCTCTCCAAATTAGAGAACACAACATAAATGTTAATGGAAGCTCCTAGAAAGACATTAATGAAGAAAGACGAGGAGGTTGGGAAGGTCACCTAAGTCTTGAGGAAAAATCGCCCAAAATCTGCTCCCAAGTGTCAAAATGGCTGAAAAACGCGTCTGCCTCCAATTTATACTCTGAACCCCCAGGCCGCGACTTTGCCTGGTGATAGTTACACATGTCACGGTCGTCAGCATTGTGGCTCGCTCCCTGGTCCTCTCAATGCCCCTGCGACAGTGGCCAGGGCACTATCGCCTGACACTGTCGCCGAAAGTGTACTGTTAGATCACATATCTATTGGATTCAAGATCATCCAATCTGAAGATCCAATCTGAAGCTAATGCCGGAAAGTCGACTCTCGATATTAAGTCTAAAGTCGTTTGTAATAAAATGTTGAAGTTAATTATTGTTTATTGTAATTTAGTATTTACTTTAACTTAGTTTAAATATCTAATTATGTTAGATATTAGTTTGTTAGATTAATATATAAGTTATATATTATATTAGTTGTTAGATAATATCTAGATATTAGTTTAGTTAGATATTAGGTGTAGTGTGTTTGAGAAGCTATCAGATTTAGTAGAACTCAGATCACAAAAACACACACACAAAAGGTGAAAAACAGAGAGAACACATCAGAGCTAAAACCGAACACCAAACCATTGTAATCGTTTGTTATTAATCATACAGGTTGGTAATCTTGTTGTTATTGTTATTTTTGTAAGAACTTGATATAGTATTGTGGACCGACAATTGGTATCAGAGCCTGATTTTTAGATTCAAATCAAGTTTTTCAAACTCGACTCTGTGTTCTTATTTTTCAAAATCATTTTCGAGTTTAAGAGTGTTTTAGGTGTGAAAATCGATCAGGTTGTGATCGATTAAGGTGCTAGATCGAGTTGTGTGTGATTAATTTCAGTATATAACTGAATTCGAGTACCAATTTGTGATTTTAGTGATAAAACAGTCGACTTTTTAAAGTCACTGTGCCATCGATTTGCTTTTCAAAAAGTGAGTTTTATCGAGATCGAGTGGTAACAAACTGTTCTAGAAGTGTTAGTAGTCGCTTTGTCAAATTTGGGACTGCTAATTCGACATACAGACAGGTTTTTGGTTGAAATTCGAAGTTACAGGGACGAACTCACGCAAGTTGAACTTTGTGTGACCCACTTTGCGCAACCAAAACCTCACGCAAACCTCAACTCTCGCGACCAACGGATCACGCAAACCTCAGTTCGCGCGATCAACTCTTCACGAAAAGCACAAGTCTCATGTGCGCCAACTCCTTGAAACGCAAACCTTACTTCGCGCCAACCTCCACTAGCGCAAAGCTTTACTTAGCGCTACGTACTATTGTGCAAACTTCAGTTTGCGCCACCCACACTTCACGCAAACCTATTGTGCGCCAGTCTCTCATCGCGCAAACCATCCTTTGCGCCAACCACCACTAGCGCAAACCTCATTTGCGCCACCTTCTCAAAACGCAAAGTTTTCTTTACTCCTATACCAGACTTAAATCAGAATGACATCCAGAGAAGCTCTTGCAATCGGAACTGACACCAAGCCACCAGTTCTCTTTAGAGGAGAATACGAACAGTGGAAAGATCGGTTTCTGAACTTTATCGAAAGACATGAGTTGGGTGAATTCATCAGAAAATCGATAGAAGAAGGGATTATGAAAGCAGTTACGACGACTCGTATGGTTGGAACTGTGCCGACACAGTATGAACTTAAGTATCATGAGCTAGATGATGATAACCTAAAGAGAGCAAAAGGTGATAGATTATCAAAGTCATACATTCTACAAGGAATTCTAAACGAAATCTATGTAAAGATTGACAGCTATAAAGCCTCGGGCAAGGAGATGTGGGATCAGCTATAGAAGATGATGTTGGGTTCAAAGGTTGGGAACCAGCTCAAAATTTCCAACTGCCTAAACAATTATGAATAATTTAAAGGCAGAGCTGGAGAGTCTCTAGAAGGAACTTATGACAGATTCGTGACCTTGCTAAACGAACTAAGCAAGAACAAGGTCACCAAATCTCAAATCGAGCTGAATGTCAAATTTCTAAGTATTCTACAACCGGAATGGAAGAGATTTGCCAGGAAGATGAAGCAGATCAAGGATCTGAATGAGATTCCACGTCATGAGGTGTGTGAAACCCTCAAACAAAATGAAGAAGAGGTGGATGAAATTCTAGATGAGAAGAGGCAGAAAGTGAAGACAGTTGAAGACACAGTTGCTCTTGTTGTCAAAAAGAAGAAGAACAAGACGATTGTGTATTAATCAGAAGAAAATGAAGCTGATGCAAACTCTGACTCGGATGACTGTGAACAACTAAAGCAGGTTATGCTCATACTGACAAAGGCCTTTCAGAAGAAGTTCTACAAGAAGCCAAGTTCAAACAGTCAGAGGTATTCTTCTGGTCCTAACAACTATGCTCATAAGGAAAGGGTTGAAGGAAATCGATTTGAAGGAAAGAAGTTTGAAGGGAAGAGAATAGAGGAGAAGAAACCGGAAGAGAGAAGAATTAAATCTGAAGGATCCAGTCAGTCAGAACCACCAACGTGCTACAACTGTGGCAAAACAGGTCACTTTGCCAGAGACTGCCGAAGACCCAAAGTCAGAAACTCCTATTATTACAAGAACAAGATGCTTCTTGCAAAGCAACAGGAGGCGGGTAAGGAACTGATGGCAGAGGATGAATACTGGATTGATCATTCAGATCAGGAAGAAGATGATGAAGAGAAGGATGAGTCAGCCAACATGTGCTTGATAGGAAAGCAGGAATCAGAAGCTGGAGTTGATTCAAATGATGAAGAAGATGAGGTATGTGATTTATCTTATTCAGATTTCATAAATAAAATGCATGCCATGAATTTAAAACAACAAGAGTTAGAGTAGAAGCTTAAGCGAGAAAATGGTGTTATAACTGACAAAAACCAATCGATACAGAAACTTAGAAATGAAATTGCTGAGAGAGAAGTATTGATTGAGGTTTACATAGAAACAATGACACCAACACCAAAGAAAAAACAATAATTCTTAAAGAGAATACTAAAATCAAGTCTAAACTGCGAAAGAGTGAGTCTGATTTCAGAGAGCTTACTAAAATGCATTCTTCATGTACTGAAGAAAACAAAACTTTAATTGCAAAATTAGATGCTTTGGAAAAGAAGTTATACTCATTAGGTCAAAGTGAGCAAACCATTCATCTAAACAAACCGAAAGAGAATAAAGAAAATTGGGGAATCGGTTATGAGAATCCTCATTATCTTAAAAACGGTATATCTGAAGTGCCTGCACTTTATGATTTTACCTTCTTAAGACTCTCTCGTCGATGCCCTGAACTTAAAGTTTTCTGTACTGGACTATTAAAAGATGATGAAGCCAAAGAAACGGAAAAACGGAGGAAATCATCTAAAGTTCACCTTCCATTTTATTATGCGAAGTTGAATAATAGTTATGATGATCCAATTAATGAAAAGAAATCTCTTTCAAATGACTTCTTTCAAAGTTATTCTGTCAAAGAAATGGAGGCAAAGCCTGTTAAAGGTAAACTTTATGTCCCTCCTCTTGTTTTGGAAAGTCAAATTTCTGAACTCAAGAACTCTTTATCAGATGAAAGACTTTTGATTGAGATTGAACAAAAAGTTTTTTCAACCGTGCTGAAAAATGTTATTATTTCAAAGGCTTCTAAATCTGATGACATGTTTGGTTTATCAAACAGAGGGTTTGATTTTCTTAACTCCGACGGTGGTTTGGATGGTTGTTTTGAACAATTTGATTTTAATGCTAAACTTCCTAACCATTCATCTTTTATTGTGAAATCTTTGGGAAAAACCAGTATTCCTGTTAACAGTACAAAATCAACGAAAGTTGATAAATCAGTCTCTGTGAAAGCTAAAAATGCTAAAGGCAAGATTATATCTCAGCATTCACAGAAACCGAACACTACTGGTAATTCTAAGAAGAAGCATTCGTTTGTTGCTCAGAAGTCTAACTCACGAGTTTCAAATGTTTCAGATCTGAGCAAGCGAAAGCCAGAAGTTAAATCTCAATGGAAACCGAAACAGAAGCTTGACAAGGCTGATAAATCGTTTTGTAGTGTTAATTGTAATAAGACTTTACCTAGTAAAGATGTTTTTGAAAACGAATGTTGCTACTATTTTGAAATACTCTTTTACGCAACTATTCCAGTTATCTAAATCTGCTAGAAAGTCTTCCTTTTATGATAAACATGTTTCTAATTCTTGTCAAGATTCTGAGATTTGGTTTGGAAATTATCATGTCCATTCATCTCATTATAATGCTTCAAATGAATTTCAAATGAAAAGAGGACCCAATTTCAAATGGGTACCAAAATCTAGTGCTAACACAGTTAGACCCAATTTCAAGTGGGTACCAAAAGCTAAATCTGTGTTGTAGGCACCCAACGTTTAAGAAGGAGAAATCTGAAATGGTTTCTGAACACGGTTGTTCAGAACCCGTGCTTAAGAGAAAGTATGGCTTCTGAACACTTCAGTTCAAGACCCGCACTTCAGTGCTCAAAAAGTCTTAACTCCATCTTTGTTTTAAGACTATCTAAAAACACTTGTTTCGTTATTTCTCCTGTGCAGATCCGTCATATATGGTACTTGGATAGCGGATGTTCCAAGCATATGACTGGACAAAAAGAGATGTTGTCCAACTTTACAAAGAAGTATTGCGGAATAGTTAGATTCGGCAACGACCAGTTTTCACCAATAATGGGATATGGTGATGTACAACATGACCAAGTCACGATCAAGAAGGTGAGCTATGTTGATGGCTTACGGCACAACCTGTTCAGTATCGGCCAGTTCTGTGACAAAAACTTAGAGGTTAATTTCAGAGCCAAGACGTGTTCAGTTCGCAATGAAGAAGGCGAAGAACTCTTGGTCGGCACGAGAAAGTCAGACCTCTACACAATTAATTTGTCAAACGTCCAGACTGACAAGCAGGTTTGTCTACTGACGATAGCCTCGATGCAACAAAGTTGGTTATGGAATCGACGGCTCTCTCACCTCAACTTCAGGTACATCAGCAAGCTAGTCAGTGGAAAACTAATCAAAGGACTTCCAGAGCTGAAGTATGAAATAGAACATCTCTATACATCATGTGAAAAGGGAAAAATGAAGAGGGCTCCACATAAACCAAATCCTGAACCGAGTACTAACGCTTCGTTAGAGTTATTGCATATGGACTTATGCGGTCCGATGCGAACTCAGAGTCTAGGTGGAAAGAAGTACATACTCGTTGTCGTGGACGATTACTCGTGATACACATGGGTCAAGTTTCTACGTTCAAAAGATGAGACACCAGATGTTCTCATCACATTCCTGAAGACGACCAAGGTGAATCTGCAGAAACCGGTCAAGCTTCTAAGAACAGACAACGGCACAGAGTTCAAGAACAAAAAGGTTGAAGAATATCTCGAATCTGTCGGGATATCACATCAATACTCTGTTGCTCGTACGCCTCAACAAAATGGAGTGGTCGAAAGAAGAAATCGTACGCTAGTCGAGGCTGCTCGTACTATGCTAAGTCAATCAGACTTACCTCTATTTCTGTGGGCTGAAGTTGTATCGACTACGTGCTACACACAGAATCGATCCATGATACACCAAAGATTCAAGAAGGCTCCTTATGCGTTGATCAACAACCGAACACCGACAATCAAATATTTCCATATATTTGGGTGTAAGTGTTTCGTTCTAAAAGATAGAGAGAGTCTCAACAAGTTCAGTGCCAAGGTGGACGAAGGCATCTTCATTGGTTATTCCTCTACATCAACTGCATACCGTATATATCTGAAGAATTCAAAGACGGTTATTGAAAGCGTCAACGTCTCGTTTGATGAAGAGATGGCTTCCGAACAACACAGTTCATAACCCGTGATAACCGGAGTACTAGCTTCTAGGCAACTCAGTCCAGAACCTACGTCTCAACAGAATAAATCAGATGAAGCATCAACGTCAACTAATCATATATCTGATTTAGACTTATTATTTGAATTGTTTTATGATGAATTTCTTGGATCTAATGTAAAGAAATCTGTTGTGGTTGACAGGATGGAAGACTTAACGACTACTCATCCAACCAGTTCAGATATTCCTATTGAATCCAACACCCCAATTCAACAAGAAATTCCAGTTCAAATGCCGACTCCAACAGTTGAAGAAGTGACATGTAATGAAGAGACAGAAGTAGCTGAAACAGTAGGATGTTCTGTACAGATCCATCTACAGTCGGACCAAGTTGTACCTGTTGAGCCTTCTACACCTACCACTTCAACTGCCATCATCATTCCTCCTGAACAAACTAAAGAAGGTACAAGTGGATTTATACATGAAACATTTGATATACATTCATATAATCCACTGCCTCATGAACATAAATGGACCAAAGAGCACCCGATAAGCCAAATTATTGGCGATCCAACAAAACCGGTGCAAACTAGGTCAGCGTCAATGAACATGTGCATGCATGACTCCTTTCTGAGCAAGTTCGAGCCAACTCGCGTATCAGAGGCACTTGCTGATCCAGAATGGGTGATTTCAATGCAAGAAGAGCTGAATCAGTTCGACGCACTTCAAGTCTGGAGACTCGTACCAAAACCTCAAGGTAAAACAATAATAGGTATGAAATGGGTTTTCAAGATAAAAACAGACGAAGATGATACCGTTATCTGAAACAAGGCAAGACTTGTAGCCAAAGGATACAGACAAGAGGAAGGAATCGACTATGACGAGACATATGCTCCTGTGGCGCGATTAGAGGCAATTAAAATGTTTCTAGCCTACACAGCCCACAAGAACTTTACGGTCTTTCAAATGGACGTGAAGACTGCCTTTCTGAATGGCATTATGAAGGAGGAAGTCTACGTCTCTCATCCAGAGGGTTTTGTCAATCAAGAGAAGCCGAATCACGTCTACATTCTCGACAAAGCACTCTACGGACTGAAATAATCTCCTCGATCCTGGTATGATGTCCTTTCACAATTTCTAGTCAAGTCTGGTTTTTCAAAAGGTACGGTGGATACCACTTTGTTTATCAAAAAGGAAAAAGCCAATATCATTTTAATACAAATCTATGTAGATGATATTATTTTTGGCTCTACAAATCCTAAGTACTGTAAGAATTTTTCAAACCTTATGGTGTCAAGATTTCAGATGAATATGATGGAGAGATGAATTTCTTTCTCGGATTACAAGTCAAACAATTTTCATCGGGTATTTTTATTAATCAATCAAAATACATTCTTGAAATTCTTCGGAAGTTCAAAATGGAAAATTCAAAACCGCTTGCTACCCCAATGGCACCAGGTACTAAAATTGGCACCGATCCTTCAGGAAAGGCTGTTGATGTTAGGACTTACAGAGGGATGATAGGTTCTTTAATGTATCTTACTTCTAGTAGGCCAGATATAATGTTCTCAACATGCTTATGTGCACGATATCAGGCCAATCCTAAAGAAATCCATATGTCTACAGTTAAGCGCATATTTAGGTATCTGAAAGGCACTGCAGATCTTGGTCTGTGGTATCCTAAAGATACTAGTTTTGAACTAACAGCTTACACAGATGCAGATCATGTTGGTTGTATGTTAGACAGGAAGAGCACGTCATGACATGTACAGTTCCTCGGTGATAACCTCGTAATTTGTGCATCGAAGAAGCAACTTTGTGTTTCAACTTCCACGGCCGAAGCAGAATATTTAGTTGCTGCTAGATGCTGTTCTCAGGTCTTATGGATGAGAACTCAATTGCGCGACTACGGTTTCCACTTCAACAAAATCCCGATATACTGTGACTCCAAGAGCACCATCGCAATAACAGCGAATCCTGTTCAACACACACAGACTAAACACATAGACGTCAGGTATCATTTTATTAAAGATCATGTCGAAAAAAGAACAATTGAACTTTTCTTTGTAAAAACTGATTATCAGCTTGCCGATTTGTTTACCAAACCTTTAGACGAAAAGAGGTTTTCCTTTCTTGTCTCTAAGCTTGGTATGCTAAATCTTAAGATCTAATCAGTAGTTACCTATCAAAGTTTTCTAATTGTATACTTTTTCATCTTTCTTCATTCTTAATTCTGATTGATATATGCACTTCTATATTATGTTCATGATCCAAGGGGGAGTAGAAGAAGAAATTGACAAGTGGTCAATATTATTTCGAGGGGGAGCTCATAAAATTTTTTGCATTAACCTTTTATGACAAACTTTTTGTAATGCAAGATTTTAGGGGGAGCTCTTCAAGTCAAAGGAGTACGGATATGACTTCTGATTATTTCTGATCAGAACTCGTACTTTAAAAGTTTTACTGCTTTTTATCTTTTCAATTTAAGTGAATAAATTTTACTTTGACTTGACATAAGACTTTTGCAGAAGTTTTGAGAGATGCTTACAAGATCATATGTTTATGACTTTAAGCTTAGCTTCATGAGATGTAAGATCGCACGTTAAGGTATAATCCTTTATCTTAATCTCATATATGGTTGATAAGTGGACAACTTTCAATCATAGAAAACATTGTTATCAAATGTTCAAACCAATTCCCGATTCTTAAACCGAATTAATGATTTGGATGTGTGACTTTAAATGTTTTCAAAGATCATATTTGTGCTTTAACTAAAATAGTTAAACCAATCTGAGCATCATATGCATAATAGGAAAACAAGGATTTCTTTGTGCTAGGTATTAACACAACTTCTATGAAATCACCTTAACCAGTGATTTCTACCCAAGAAGTTAATCCATAGTGATTGAGTGTGAGAAGTCGAAAAGAAATGAGTGTGATTAGAGTGAGCAAAATGTTTAAAAGAAAGAGTGTGTGAGAACAGAGTTAAAAGAATATCAGAACTCTGCACCAACTTTTTCTGAGTCGGGCAGCCACAATTCTAATGTTTCACAATTCTTTGGTGATCATTATTGAAACAGGCAACTATCCCATGCCAACTCTTGATCAAACCTCACCATCTACTCATTTTCTACTCAAATAGAAAGTGTTTCACATTTTCTAAGGGGAAGCAGCACATTTGCTATCTGATTTTCATTTGGAAAATCTGGATATTGAAAAGAAGGAAGTCTGCCCCACCTTCGCACTTCAATCATGCACATTGAGTCTGTGTTTAACTTACTGTTGTCTCAGTGGTTTACACAATATTGAGCCTTATAAGCAATCATCAAGTGATTAATTCTTTCTATCACAAGCACGGACACACAAGGAATTTGTTTCTTTGTCATAACGTTTATAGAAACTGCCTTTGTGGTGTTTCGATGATTAAATGGAAGCCCTGGGGGAGTCAACATCAAGCAGCTCCTTTCTAATGTGTATTCGTTACACACAGTGACTTAGTGTTACTGACAGGCATGTTAACTGATTCATTAGTTGATTCAGGTGTTACACAACTATTTTGTCTGGATTTGAAAAGATCTGGATGAATATCTTTTGAATTGACGGATCAGAGGCTCCAAGTGAAATACATTTCTTACTACAAGTTTTGATGAAAGCGTTGCTCTTTTTCTCAAAAAGGGGGAGAATCTAAAGCTTGAAGAAATGTCCAGTCCATTACATTACAAGACATTGGAGAAAAGAAAATCTAACCAAGAACTACGAGATCAAAGTATTCTGAAGACATGCTGATTTCAGATAAATTTTCTTTGAAGATACTTTGCTAAAGCATTCTGAGCTAGAGAAAGAGATTGCATCTTCTGAGTTGAACAAGAAGACTGAATTGCTAAAATCTTTTTAGTAATGATCTTGATCCAAAGGGGGAGATTGTTAGATCACATATCTATTGGATTCAAGATCATCCAATCTGAAGATCCAATCTGAAGTTAATACCGGAAAGTCGACTCTCGATATTAAGTCTAATGTCGTTTGTAATAAAATGTCGAAGTTAATTATTGTTTATTGTAATTTAGTATTTACTTTAACTTAGTTTAAATATCTAATTATGTTAGATATTAGTTTGTTAGATTAATATCTAAGTTATATATTATATTAGTTGTTAGATAATATCTAGATATTAGTTTAGTTAGATATTAGGTGTAGTGTGTTTGAGAAGCTATCAGATTTAGTAGAACTCAGATCACAAAAACACACACACAAAAGGTGAAAAACAGAGAGAACATATCAGAGCTAAAACCGAACACCAAACCATTGTAATCATTTGTTATTAATCATACAGGTTGGTAATCTTGTTGTTATTGTTGTTTTTGTAAGAACTTGATATAGTATTGTGGACCGACAATTGGTATCAGAGCCTGATTTTTAGATTCAAATCAAGTTTTTCAAACTCGACTCTGTGTTCTTATTTTTCAAAATCATTTTCGAGTTTAAGAGTGTTTTAGGTGTGAAAATCGATCAGGTTGTGATCGATTAAGGTGCTAGATCGAGTTTTGTGTGATTAATTTCAGTATATAACTGAATTCGAGTACCAATTTGTGATTTTAGTGATAAAACAGTCGACTTTTTAAAGTCACTGTGCCATCGATTTGCTTTTCAAAAAGTGAGTTTTATCGAGATCGAGTGGTAACAAACTGTTCTAGAAGTGTTAGTAGTCGCTTTGTCAAATTTGGGACTGCTAATTCGACATACAGACAGGTTTTTGGTTGAAATTCGAAGTTACAGGGACGAACTCATGCAAGTTGAACTTTGTGTGACCCACTTTGCGCAACCAAAACCTCACGCAAACCTCAACTCTCGCGACCAACGGATCACGCAAACCTCAGTTCGCGCGATCAACTCTTCACGAAAAGCACAAGTCTCATTTGTGCCAACTCCTTGAAACGCAAACCTTACTTCGCGCCAACCTCCACTAGCGCAAAGCTTTACTTAGCGCTACGTACATCTCGCGCAAACTTCAATTCGCGCGATCAACTCTAAACGCAAACTTCAGTTTGCGCCACCCACACTTCACGCAAACCTATTGTGCGCCAGTCTCTCATCGCGCAAACCATCCTTTGCGCCAACCACCACTAGCGCAAACCTCATTTGCACCACCTTCTCAAAACGCAAAGTTTGCTTTACTCCTATACCAGACTTAAATCAGAATGACATCCAGAGAAGCTCTTGCAATCGGAACTGACACCAAGCCACCAGTTCTCTTTAGAGGAGAATACGAACAGTGGAAAGATTAAGCCATATATATATATATATATATAGAGAGAGAGAGAGAGAGAGAGAATAGTTCAAATGAAAACTCAATTTTCATTGTGCACGTGAGGACAAATCTCAGTCACTCCATCTCTATTGATCCAACAACTCATATTAAATAGAGTTTTTAATTTTAAGATGCTTAGGGGTAAAAATGGAAGATAATTTTAAACTCACGCCTACCATATTTGACTTTTTTATTTTATTTTTTAATTAAAAACTTTTACCCAATTAATGTTTAAAATAAAATATCTTAAAAATTACTAATATTTTAACCAACCTTCTTCAACACTTTCTTCAATGTCGTAAGGCATCGCGTTTTTTCAGCACCGTAACCCAACACCCATCAAGACGAATCGAGAATCTATCGAATAATTCTGTTGTGAACAGGGGAACAAAAGAGAGTGTGTCACGTCTCCATATCTTCACGGGTCATCCATGTATTATTCATCATGAATAATGTATCATTTAGGATGAATAAAACAACATTCAGGGTGAATAATTCACGATTCATGAATTTGTGTATTATTCATCATGAATGTTGTGTAATTCATCCTGAATACTGTATTATTCATCATGAATAATGAATGAACGTTCACATTTGTTATTCATACTGAATGTGGGACATCTGGGGATGCGCATACATATTCATAATGAATTAAACCTAATTTCGGTTGTGAATTGGGAAACAAAAGAGAGTGCATCATGTGTCTACACCTTCACGGGTCATTCATATATTATTCATCATGAATAATGTATCATTCAGGATGAATAATACAGTTTTCAGGGTGAATAATACACGGTTCATGATAAATAATACATGAATCATGAATTCGTGTATTATTCATCCTGAATATTGTATTATTCATCATGAATAGTGAATGAACGCTCACCTCTGTTAATTATATTGACTGTGGACACCCGAGGACGTGCATGCATATTCATAATAAATATAACACATATATAGAATTTCACGTAAAAAACGGTTAAAACGAAAAGGAAAAAAAAACTATATCGAGATGAATGTCATATCGAAGAGCACGAAATTCTCGTTTTTTTGGTGTAATTTGTTTGATTAAAATATTAGTAATTTTTAAGATAATTTATTTTAAATTTTAAGGGGGTAAAGTTTTTTTAATTAAAAAATAAAATAAAAAGTCAAACAAGATAGGCGCTGATTCAAATTTCCAATTTTGTCCTTAATCACTTCTCAATTAACTTTATTATGTATTAACCATTGATTAGTTTTCTACGTTTTGTTCAATGGTTAAGATTTGTCCTCATGTGCACAATGAAAGATGAGTTTTCATTTGAACCCACCCCTATATATATATATATATATATATATATATATATATATATATATATATATATATATATATATATATATATATATATATCAGGTCAGGTTCAGAGGAAAACGCTAAATAAATGGAAGACCAAAAGACTACGTAAAAATGGATGAAATAGTATATCAATATGGATGTCAAATTAACAAGAAAACGATGATTGATTTTTTGATGTAATTTGTTTCGTTTGAATTTTGATCATATTTTGTATATTTTCGATTTAAAAAAAATAAGGGGTAAGAGATTTTTTAATTTAAAATAAGATTGTAACCAACTCTTTAATCTTGTATCAATTAATATAACGGTTGATGGAGTGTTTTTTGGTGTTTCATTTAAGGTTTTTCCCTGAACCTCCCTCTCTCTTTATCTATATATATAGTATGTGGTTTAAATAAAAAAACCTCAAAAATTTAAGAACTGAGAAAAGCATTTTCAACCACTAGTTTAAAATTTCTTCAACATCATCATTAAATGTCCAAGGGTGGAAATGAAATTTCATAAAATGTTTTTCTTGCTAGAGTGGTTGATTGAGAGTTACAAAATAATAATTAATTAGGAGGAGATTACAAATATTCATTTAACAAAATTAATGTGTATTTTAATTTTAATTTCGTTCATGAACATTCACGTTCACATTCTAATACACGTTCATATTATCAAATGAACACTAATGGATATATGTTCACATTTTAATACACGTTCACATTATCAAGTAGTAACTATATATATATATGTATATATATAGAGTCGGGTTCAAACGAGAACAATAATTGTTTAAAAGAATACGAGAACTAACAAAATCATTAGTGATTTTACATTAACACACGAAAAAAGGACTTTGGTCGCGGCTTCAGGTCTACATGGCTTTTTTGGGCGTTAATGAAAAATCACTAATGATTTTGTTAGTTCTCGTGTTCTTTTAAATACTTGTTGTTCTCGTTTGATCCTTCTTCTATATATATATTCATATATGTTCATACATGTCAAAATAAACACTATAGGGTATATATGAACAAGTAATAGCTATACAAATCATAAGATTTTTTAATGATCATATATGTTCAGTCATTGTATATATGTTCAGTAGTTGATTTCGATGATTGAGGCTTCGGTTGATGAAATCAGGTTCACTTGTCGGTTTCGATTTGTTTGACTATGAGTTATCCTTTAATTAAGCGACCCTTATTTGGGGAAGATACTAAATGTGAAAAAGGTTTGTGAATTTTCTCAAAAGTCCCTATCATATTTGTTCAATATAATTAATTATTACAAGACTAATAAATAAGATTTAATGTGGATTGGTTTTAATCTCAACCTTTCATCTCCAATATCAATGGTTAAGAGTCGGTTCACAAAGTTATACAAAAAGTCAGGTTAACAAATGAACCCGGCCTATATATATATATTATTATGGATCTTAAATTAAAAATAATGAAATTCTCGTTTTTTGGTATAATTTATTTAAATTGTTTAATTTTAAAAAATGAGTAATCTAAATTTTATTTAGAGTAAATTACATATTTGATCCTTGTGGTTAACCAAAATTTTGGATTGGGTCCTCCAAATGAGTTAATTACAAGTATTGTCATTGTGGTTTCAAATTTGTTACGGATTGGGTCCCTTTCTCTAACACCGTTAAACCTTAGCACCCTTAAGTCGAGGGTAATATAGTATTTTTCATTTTCCATTTATTTTTATAAGAAAATAAAAAATAATATACTTCATATATATTTTATATGTTAAGATATATATATATATATATATATATAGGTGGGTTCAAATGAAAACTCATCTTTCATTATGCACAAGAGGACAAATATTAACCATTGATCAAAACTTAGAAAACTAATCAATGGTTAATACATAATAAGGTTAATTGGGAAGTGATTAAGAACAAAACTGTAATTTTGAATCAACGCCTACCTTATTTGACTTTTTATTTTTATTTTTAATTAAAAAAAATTACCCCCTTAAACTTTAAAATAATTTATCTTAAAAATTACTAATATTTTAATCAAACAAACTACATCAAAAAAACGAGAATTTCGTGTTCTTCGATATGACATTCATCTCGATATAGTTTTTTTTTTTCGTTTTAACCGTTTTTTACGTGAATTTCTATATACGTGTTATATTCATTATGAATATGCATGCACGTCTTCGGGTGTCCACATTCAGTATGAATAACAAAGGTGAACGTTCATTCACTATTCATGATGAATAATACTGTATCCAGGATTAATAATACAATATTCAGGATTTTTTCGTTTTAACCGTTTTTTACGTGTAATTCTATATATGTGTTATATTCATTATGAATATGCATGTACGTCATCGGGTGTCCACATTCAGTATGAATAACAAAGGTGAACGTTCATTCACTATTCATGATGAATAATACAGTATTCAGGATGAATAATACAGTATTCAGGATGAATAATACAGTATTCAGGATGAATAATACACGAATCCATGATTCATGTATTATTCACCCTGAATGTTCTATTATTCATCCTGAATGATACATTATTCATGATGAATAATATATGAATGACCCGTGAAGGTGTAGACACATGGCACACTCTCTTTTGTTTCTCAATTCACAACTGAAATTTGGTTTAATTCATTATGAATATGTATGTGCATCACCGGATGTCCCACATTCAGTATGAATAACAAATGTGAACGTTCATTCATTATTCATGATGAATAATATGGTATTCAGAATGAATTACACAACATTCATGACGAATAATACACGAATTCATAAATCGTGAATTATTCATCCTGAATGTTGTATTATTTATCCTGAATGATACATTATTCATGATGAATAACACATGAATGACCTGTTAAGATGTGGAGACGTGACGCGCTCTCTTTTGTTGCCCGATTCACAACAGAATTACTCGATAGGTTCTCGATTCATCTTGATGGGTGTTGGGTTACGGTGTTGAAGAAATGTGATGTGTTACGATGTTGAAGAAAGTGTTGAAGAAGGTGATGTCGAGTTACATACTTACGGTGTCGAGACGTTGTACAAACTTGAACGTACATATATATTCATAATGAATATAACACATATATAGCATTTCACGTAAAAAACGGTTAAAAGGACAAAAAAAACAATATCGAGATGGATGTCATATCGAAGAGCACGAAATTCTCGTTTTTTTGATGTAATTTGTTTGATTAAAATATTAGTAATTTTTAAGGTAAAAAAAATTTAATTAAAAAAGAAAATAAAAAGTAAAATATGGTAGGCGTGGCCAAAACCCCAAATCCAACCCCAACCTCCATATGTGGCCACTACTCCGTCTTCGAGCTTCCCCATCTCCGGCCACTACACACACAGAGCTTCGATCTGAGCCCTCTATTCTATCAGGTCGATGTACAATAAGCAAAGGGAGGACAATAGAGAGGAGCTAAGGTCACCATCTTTGCCTTCGTTTCACCATCGGTGGTAATAAATCTTCAAATTTTGAATGCAGAGCTTGGAGAGAACCGAAGGGGGTGTTCACCGGGGAAAACGCACCAGATCTTGTCTCTTTCATCGGGAAAACGGGTCTCGCTTTCCATCGGTGATAACAGTTAACAGATCTTGTCTCTTTCATATTTGTTCTAACTTCGACGAACCACACGAAGAACATCGATTAGTCATGGACATCAACGTGTCGATTTCTACACCAAAATTAATCGACAACTCAATTGTTACTTACTCACCAGAGTGAGTGAATATGAAGTGGTTTTGGTTGATCTATTGTGTGAAGATCGAGATATCAAAGCCTAGAAATTCATCGATTTGGATCTGCAACTCGAACTGAAACCATGGATCTTGTAAATTATATATATATATATATATATATATATATATATATATGTTAGTGGAGGCAATGGAGTACTACAATGCATTATCAAAGTTTGCACAGTTGCATGAGAATGATATCAAGGCTTGCATGAGATTGAGTCATATCCAGACAGAATACAAGGCGACTTTGTTGAGAGTATACTCGCTTCACTATAATGTTAGCAGGGTCGTTCCTGATATTTTGGAGGCTCTGTACGAAAAACTAAATGTGTTTTCAATTTCTTTCATATTCTGTATTAAATTGTTTAATATTTGTCTTATAATAAATCCACCGATAATTTCTTTTTGAATTTGATCAAATTATCCATCTTTTATTCTCTTTTGATACTAAATTTTAATTTTTAATGTTATTATTTTAGTGTGGATTCAAAATTTATAATTGATTCTTTAACTTTTATTTAATGTTAGTGTTTTAACTTTCATAACTCCTCAAATAATTAAGAGGTATGTAAGGAGGTAGGAGATATGAAATAACATGGTATGTAAGTGAGGAGGAGATAGAATAACAATCATCTTTCTATATAATTGATAAACCATTATATGTAATTACAAAACCCATATCAACAAGAAAGTATCGGCATTAGAAATCAATATATTAAAAATTAAAAGTGTGCCAAAAGAACATACGGAAAAAATTGACAAATACTAAAAATTCTAAATCTATTAAATATTCATAATATATATATATATATATATATATATGATATATCATTAAAAAAAACTAAACAAGTAACGTATTTAGAGCATCTCTATTAAGTATTTTATAAAAGAAAATTCTAAAATAGACAATATAAATTTAATGTCTTTAAGAAAATTACATTCAACTCAACTATTTTATTTTTACAATTTTAACATTATTAATATTATTAAAACATTTTAAGAGTTTATTATCTTAAAACATTATACAAAAGTAAAAAATAAAATATAAATTGAGAACTTTATATTTGAATTTTGGAGGATAGATGGTATAGAAAACATTTTAAAAGCAATCTATAATTAATTTAATTATTATATAAAAAGAATAAAAAAGAAATGATATATTTAAGTTATCATCAGGAAAAAAAAATTATTAAAGTAAAAAATGGTCTATATACCAAAAAATATATTTATATAAAGAAAGCTATTTTTTTAATAAAATCAAAATTGATTTAAAAATTTCTAAAATGGGCAATGCAAGGACTCGAATCCTAAGCACATATTTTTTACACGGAGTCTCTTACCAATGCACTAGAGCTGCTTTTGTGTTATATTTGCATTAGATTATTTATATAGTAAATTTATTATAAATAAAAAATCAAAAATATTCCGAGCCCCCGACGATCGGGGCCCCTGTGCGGTAGGACCACTTCGCACACCCCAAAGAACGGCCCTGCGTGTTAGTCACTGTGGTTTTGTGAAGATTTTTTTTATCTGGGCAAGTTTGATGTATACAATCTCGCATGAGAGTCGCACAAGCTCATAGACGGTTTTTGATGCAGTTTTCTGTTAGGGTGATGCTTCTCTAATTTTTAGAAAACGAGTTTTTTGTAAAAATAGGGTAGTTTAGAAAAAGCTTTGTAGAAATAGGGGTGTTTTAACGGGGTCACTTTTTTTATAATCTGATTTTATATATTTTCATTTTAAACCCTATATATTTACATATTTAACCCTCTCACTTACATCTTTCTTTTTTATTTATCTTTATTATTTCTAAAGTTTTTATTTTTAACCCTTATTATATATCATGTATGAATTGATTTATTTAAAATATATTACTATGATTTATATATTATTTTTAGTAAATTATATCATTAAATATATCTCATTAATACCTTTAAATAATACCAACTTTATCATAAAGCGTCTAGAAAATCTAAGGAATCTTGAAACTCAAAAGTAACAAAAAAATGTCACTATTCATTAATACTAATCTTGATTAGAACAATTGTCTACAAAAGTAAAAAAAAAAAATTGTCATTTTTCATGAGAATTCAAAAAAAAAAGTGATAAGAAGACTTGTCTAATCAATTAGTTTTTTTGGTTATAAATTTGGATGATTCAACCTACATTCCTTTCATCCATCTTCAACTAGAAAAATCAATTAAGTTTTTGAATACCAAGTTATACCATCCATCCTTCATTCCTTCCTTCATCCAAGGTATGTATCATTCTCTAAATTTCTAACATATATTAATATGAAACATCATATATGATTGTACTTTAAGTAATTTATCTTATAATTTATTTTGCAGTTACATTTTGATATACTTGTCATTTTGAATATGGACGGTTCACCAACAAATACAGGTTTTTTAGACCTTCTTCGCAACTTTGAAACCAACCCCTCAAATGTACCATTTCCTTTGTCGAATGACAATACGCTTGAGGCAGACAATGACTTTGGATTTGATGAACCCAACTCACAATATAATGAGGATAGTGATAGTGAGTCAATGTTTAATATTGAGGATGATTATGATGATGTGAGTGAAAATCCGGTAGTGAACTTTATGAATGATGTTAGAGATGTAGGAGATGATGACTTAGCCGGTTTGGAAAACAACATTCATATAGATGTTTGGAGTGAATCAGAAAATAAAATAAGGTTAGGAATGCAATTTGAAAGTAAGGCACATGTAAAAAAGACAGGCACACTTTGGTCAATCGCCCAAAATAGAGAGTTTAAAGTATACGAAAGTAAAAGTAGCTTGTGGTTAGCAAAGTGTAAAACTTTAGGAGATGGTGGAGAAAGCTCTAGTATTGTGCACTATACACCACGTTGTGCATGGTATTTTCGTGCAATTAAGAAGAAAAATCATCATATGTGGAAGATTACACGTTAGGTGGACGCACACAATTGTTTCGGATCCTGCATTGGCAATAATAACAGAAATTTGAACTCTGCAACAATTGCCTCGTATATCCTCCACTCAATTCAAAATGATGTTGAATATTCGGTGAAACAAATACAAGCAGATATTAAAAATGGTCTGAATGTAGATGTTTCTTACTGGAAGGCATGGCATGGTAGGAGAAAAGCCATAGAGACTATTTATGGAACTTGGGAAAGTAACTTTGCTGAGTTGCCCAAGTACATTGCAACTTTGCGGTATTCCAATCCTAATACGATTGTGACTTGGTTTCATAATCCAAATGGATCATCACATGTGGCAACATTCAAGTATGTCTTTTGGGCTTTTGGACCTGCTATTAATGCATTTCGTCTATGTCGACCTGTTATTTCTGTTGATGGTTGTCATTTGAAGGGTTCATACAAGGGAAAAATGTTTGTTGCGGTCAGAAAAGACGCTAACAATAATATATTGCATGTAGCTTATGCCATTGTTGATGAAGAGTCCGCACATAGTTGGTGTTGGTTCTTTTATCAGTTTAGGCATTTTGTTGCTCAAGACAGACAATTATGTGTTATTTCAGACAGACATCAAGGAATAATTCATGCAATGACAAATCTACAAGAATGAAAAGAGCCATTAGCATACCATCGCTTTTGTCTTCGACACATTAGAAGTAATCTCATGAAAAGGTACAAGAACTTGAGCCTTAAAACTTTTTGTTGGACTATTGGTAGCACCACAAAGAAAAGAAAGTTCGTTAATTATATGAGAGAAATAAAAAGAATCAATCTTGAAGTCTGGCAGTATTTAAAACAAATTTACAGAAGTCAGTGGTGTATTTTATACGAAGAAAATCGTCGATGGGGTTTCTTGACAACAAATATCTCTGAGAGTATGAACAATGCGTTGCGAGGAGGAAGACAACTACCGATTAAGGCGTGTATTGACCTTACATTCAATAGAACTGTGCAACTTTTTAGAAAGCATAGTGATATTGCAATGAATTGCAATACACCTTGTTAGAGCATATATTTGTTGGATACAAGATCATGATTACTGATGGTCAAAGTCAAAGCTCAAAGTCAACTCTCAAAGCAAAGTAAAAGTCAAATGTAATAAAAGTCAAAAGTCAAAGCCTTGTATTTTCCTTTAGTGTGTTTGTAAGCGTAGGTTTTGTTTTGTCTTTAATAGACATGTGACTAGTAGTTGTTGTAGTAACAAGTTAGAGTGGTAACAGTTGTAGAAGTTGGAAGTTGAGATTGTACTCTGAGTTCTAGAGAGAGAAAGTGTCCAGAGACATTTGTATACGAATTGTGAGAATTGAAATTGGAAATTAAAACAGGTTGGATATTTGATTGTGATCATCTTGTTGTTAATTGCATTTAGATTAGAACTTGATAATTTGGGAATTAACACACCTCTACCATCACGCATATGGCGTCTTTTTGTTAAATGAGAAACCCATGCACAAAGCCATAACTTGACCGAGTTTGACTATAATGAAGGTGTCTACAGAATTGTCACAAAGTTGCGGATAAATGATACTGGAGGAAATACACATACTGTCCACTATTTTCAACATACGTGCACATGTGGTAAATGGCAAATGGAAAGATTTCCATGTTCACATGCTCTTGCAGTTTGTCGACATGGAGGGGATGACCCTCTTTCCATTGTGAGTACTGTGTACACTACTATGACGTATAGAGCACAATATCGTTCTGATTTTATGACACTTTCTCACGTTGATTATTGGTTGGAGTCGGATTGGAAAATTGAAGCAGATTACTCAAAACTTTCTGTGCATCGAGGTCGGAGGCGTGCAAATCGATTTCGTAATAAGATGGACATTCGTCATCCTGACGAACCTCGCAGATGTGGACTATGCCACCAACCTGGGCATAATTAATAGGAGAAATTGTCCAAATTCTCAACCAAGATTCAATGAGATGTGAACTTATAATCTCTATAATTGATGTTTTAATTTAGTGTTTAATTCGTATTGTAATGTTTTAATTTAGCGTTTTAATTTTTATTGTAATGCCGTACGTAATTTCGTAACATTTTAATATATTCGTATTCAAATTTATCGTTTAGTTCGTATTGTATTTTCCTAAAATTGTAATATATTAAATATTGGTATTAGTTTAAAGGTATTAATTAGATATATTTAATGATATAATTTACTAAAAATAATATATAAATCTTAATAATATATTTTAAATAAATCAATTCATACATGATATATAATAAGAGTTAAAAATAAAAACTTTAGAAATAATAAAGATAAATTAAAAGAAAGATGTAAGTAAGAGAGTTAAATCTGTAAATATATAGGGTTTAAAATGAAAATACATAAAATCAGATTATAAAAATAGTGGCCCCCCCTAAAACACCCCTATTTCTACCAAACTTTTTCTAAACTACCCTATTTTTGCAAAAAAAACTCTTAGAAAACTCTCCCAACAAAGATTGATAATAGATTAGCTTTGAATCTATATTTTTATCTTGATCGATTTCTCCGTTTCTCAAGCATTGTAAATATCGACGATTATAGTGGACTTCTCGATGGTCTCCTCCGCCCGTGGTTTTTCCCGTTTTAAGTTTTCCACGTAAATCTGGTGTCGTTTTCTCTCTTATTTAATTATGTCAAGTTTACGTTTATATTTTTGTGGTTGATTATTATTCCATTGAGAATTTTGAGTATATCGTTTCCGCATACGAACTCGTTTCAGTTTATTTTTGGATCATGGGTTGATTTTGATTAAGTTTATACTCGTTTCGATCTCGTTTTGTGGAGTTCGATCGAGTGTGGTGTGATCGATATTTGCAACAGATCTGATTATGTTCGCGAGTATGTTCTGGGGTTTTTCATACAAATTTGGAACCACCAGAAGAAACTCAGTACATGAACAACCACCACTGGAACAGTCTTGTGGATCTGGAGAAAATTATTTCGTTGTGACAGAGAAGGAAGAAATAGAAAAAACCCAAGATTGCAAGTGGGTGGGGCAGGAGGAATCCATGAGAAGAATGTAGAAGGCACAACAACTTTCATCACTTGACTCCTCTTCATCTGACCTAAAAACAAAATCCATCTCAACATCGTCATCACCAGAAGCCACCCTTCTCTTTCTGCCGCTTCTTTTTCCTTTTTATCCTTCGCATCCTCCTGGAGATTCTTGGTATGACGCCAGGGTGGGGGCTTATGACAGGAACGATGTATATGTGTATATATGTAATATTAAATATAACAAGTGTAATTTTATAAAAGAAAATTGTAAAGAGACTATATTACCCTTGACTTAACAGATTATTAGTTAGTGGAGTTAGGGTGAGGGACCAAATCCAAAATAAAAATGAAACCATGATGACCATACATGTAATTATTTAATTTGGGGGACCCACTTCAAAATTATCAATAACCACAAGAACGAAATTTGTAATTTACTCTTTTATTTATAAAAGAAAGTGGGTAAATTTCTTGAAAATTGAGTAATGATTTAGTGGTTTGGATTAGTGAATTAATTATATAAAAGTTTCAAAATGTCTAGCTCAAGTTTTATAGGTTTTTTAAATTAATCATAATTTTGTTTATATTCACATATTTTTCCCTTAAGATTTTGGTCCTTGAAAAATCTTATGTAATAATTGAAATCTTTTATTAGCTTCTCAAAATATTTAGACTTTTTATTTGAACACACTCACACACTCTCTCTCTCTCTCTCTCTCTCTCTCACTCTCACACACACACACACACACACACATATATATATATATATATGTATTAGAAGCATACTCGCGTAATGTAGCGAGATAAATCACGATTTTAATGTTTTATTTTATATTTTTTTTTCGATTTACATTACGATTTTGGATGGTTTTAAGAAAGTGATAATGTTTTTTTTATAAATTTGTTTAATTTAGGCTTAATAATATAACGTTTTTTATATAAAAAAATTAAGTATTTTGTTAGAATTCAATGATTATCTTATATATTTTAATGAAATCTACAAAAAATAACCAATTACATATTTAATAATATAATTAAAACAAATTTATAGTAATATAATATGGAAATGTCTGCATAAAAGGAATGCCCTGTACATATCAAATTGGTGGGTGTTAGAAGTCTGCAGTAGTAATATGTATCTTCTGCTTTGATACTTGTAAATTAAGAGATTTTTAAAATCTTGCATAAAATGATGGTAACTTGTGCCTAATAATTTGTATTTAAGAGTTTTTTATCCGTGCTTTATAATATAGATATATAAACAGATTCAAACGTAAACACCATAATTTTAATGAAAACGCAAAGCGCTTGTATTATTATATAATTTATTTTTATTTTTACCGCAAGTTGTTTATTAAAGTAAAGAAGAACACACGTTAACAAATCCCATGTGGGAATGTTTTCCCAATGTCGGAAAACCCAAACCAAATCTAACAATTGTTAAGCGACAAATTTTTATTCTTTAATTGCTCCTATGCGAAATATAAATTCATATATTAAAATAATTAGACTAAATTATAAAAACCAATTACAAAACATGTATCGATTTACACATATGGCCCTTTTTCTTTCTTAAATGACACAGTTAAGTCATTGGAAAAAATTTCTACACAATTTCGTCTGTACTAGAAATACTTTTAGGATGAGGTCGTTAATTGCGTCAGGTGTCTTTTACATGCCATTATAATAAACCCAACAACTTCCAAGATTGTCATCTTCTTTTATATTTATCTTGGTCTTCATCGTTTTCATTATGGAGGACTTACAGTTCAATTTCATAAGGGAATAAGTTACACATTTTTTTTTAGAGACAAGCAATATATATTACCAAAAAAAGTAAAAGATACACCACAAAAAAGAAGACCGCAAAGAACACCAATCCCGAAACAAACACGAAAAGTCACTAACAGGGCCGGTCCTGAAGTTTTGGATGCCCATGGCAAAAAGTCATAACAATGCCCATGGAGGGAAGTAATGTAATGATAGTTCAATACATGTGCCTAACTCCTAAGCCCATAATCACATATTCTAGGTGTAATCGTATAAACGATTAGCCAAGAATAAGACAATGATGTTATTTCTTGGTCAAGAATAAGGTTATTACGTTACTTCCTTTAGTCAAATCGTTATACACGTAAGGTTCAGGAGGAATAAAGTAGTATACTTATTTGGTTGAGAAATGTAACGTAAGGTTAGAATTATGTTCGTAGTAGTTAGGTGTTTTGGAGGAAGAATTAGTTAATTGGGAGAATTAGTTGACCTCTTGTAATCCTAAGCCATAAGTAGCTTGCTACAAATCCCAATTCATGGAAACAAGTAGTAGGAATGGAAGCTATGCGCCAACAAGTGAGATATATCCAAGTTCCGTGTGCAGTTGAAAAACTATAACCAGGATGGCTGTTTAAACTAAAACCATCTAAATCATCACATTTCGAACCTTAAGACCAAGACCAAACACTAAGACCAAGACCAAACGCCAGTCAATTCTAGGTCAATTAGCAACAAACATGGGTTTTAACATTAAGACCAAGACCAAACACCATCCAAATGATCACATTTCTAAAAACAATAACCACAACTTGCTTTTAACACGTTGATCTCATATAAACATGGGTTCATTAGCTAATAATATTTAAAAAAGGTAAAATAGCAATTCAAAATTGAAACAATTTTATTTTCTGCAATCACAACAAAGTAAACAAATAAATTAAAAAAAACTTAATACAAGTCTAAAAAGCAAACAGGAAAGTGAGAAAACAATAAACCTCAATAGTCAATACGCAAACTGTCAAATAAACATTAGATTATTAAAATTTAAAAATTATCTCAATAGCCAACAAGAATGCAAGATAGAAGTGTAAATCCATGAATGAGTGAAATAGTAAAATGGGTTCTATTTTCATTGTTTGACACTTTGACTCTTCTATTAGAACTGCAGAAAGCCAGAAAGAAAGAGGAGAATCGAGAGAGGCAGTGCCATATTAACCAGTAGGCAGAGCCGCAACCCGCAGAAGGCAAGACCGCAAGAGCAGGTCGGTCCTGAACTGAAGAGACGACCGACGAGAGTCGAGAAAGCAAGAGTTCAATATTTCCAGTATTCAATCGACAGAAGATAGAGCGAGCGACTGAGATTTTGATTTTTGATGGTTCGATAGTCGATACTTCGATGTTTCGTGCGTGTTCGTCGTCTGTTGGTGAATCGTGAATGCAGAGAGAGGCGACTTGGGACTTGGGTGTATGGATTGGGCGGATGCGGATGATGCCGGAAAAGTGTATCAGTAATAAAATTTAGGCTCAAACCCTAAACAGAACCTACCTATAACCTAACGGGCTTGAGCAGATGATGCCCTTGGGCTTACTGTTGCCCTTGGCCATCGCCCCCTTGGCCTATAGCTAGGGACGGGCCTGGACACTAATAACCAAGGCATATGCTACAGGCAAACCAAAACAAAAACGAAGTAACTAAAGGAGACAAACAAGGACCACATCGGTTGAACAAAAAAACGCTTTGACATTAAAGTGAGCGACAAAACAACGCCAAATGAATCTCGGGGCAACCTCACACGACCTGCAGCGGCAGACCATAGACCTGGCACGGACAACCGGCTGGATCGACCAACCAATTGGCCCAGTCAAGCTTTAATCCGTGACTCTTCTTTCCGATATATTCAAAACACGTATGATGTGACTCCGTAAATCTTTCTTCCAACTTCCTTTTATCCTTTTTGAACACTATTTGATTTCGGTGCACCCAAATCAAATATGCCATGCTCTACACCGTTTCTGTTCAAAATTTAAATCGCGATCCGTTACCTGTCAAACTTTGGGCCAACTCCACTAAATCTTGTAATGAGGAGATGTTTTCTTCTTTGATGTTCCACCATCGCAACACCATTTGCCAAACTTTTTCTACCCCTTGACATTTCACCAACGCATGATTCACCGACTCCACTTCTTTTCCGCATCGCAGGCACATCACTGAATCTAAATCCAACCCCATCTTCTCTAAGACCTCTAGATTCAAGAGGCTTTTCCAACTTGACACTAGAAGGGAGGATTCGATAGCCGATAAGGGAGTTTGGATAGATGGAAGTTGGGAGTGGAGGTGGAGGTGGAGAAGGGAACCGAGAGGTAGGGAGGCGGGGGAGCTAGAAGATTTGAAGGAATTACTTCAAACTTGGTGTCCGAAGGTAGATGTAAAGGACCACTTCAAGTGGATGGGGGGGGGTGAAGGGTTATTCTCGGTTCAAGATTTTAAGTCGATAATAGATGATAGAGTGGCGGCGGTAGGGGATCAATTCGATGTTACTAGATGGTTGAAGGTGATACCGAAGAAAGTGTGTATATTTTTCGGCAATTGGAGTGTCAACATTCATTGCTTTCAAGTGGCATCCGGGCTAATGGAATAAATTACACATTTGTAAACATATTAGATCACCTTTACTCAATTGGGCAAATCCACAATAGGTTTCGTGGAATAGAAGAAACATTTCTCAAGAAATGCAACTCTTTTCATTTGATTAATTTTCATTCCCCTTGACAAGTAGGAGTGTCATTTGGCTCGGTTTATTTGGTTAGAGTTATTCAGTTTTCAATTTCTTCTAATATACTTTTAACTGAATTAGGTTTGGTTTAATTGTTTTTTGGAAATTTGGTTTGGTTTCCCGATAAACCGAATAAGAAAAGTTTAAGTTTTGGTGCTCAATGTATCTTTTATATCAGAAACTCGTTTTACGCTTTTGGTTTAAAAAGGCTATCATTATCCGGATAAGTTACAATTAATATTATATAAATAAAATATAAAATGGAGTAAATTACATTTTCGCTCCATGTCACTACTAAAAAAAATGGTTTCACCCTAAATATTTCCGACAGATTTCCGATGGATCACCAAAAAGTAAAAAAAAAAAGTCAACATTCGCTTAAATCCGCCACCGAATTTTTTATAAAAATAATTAAATATTTTCGGTTAATTTTTGTGGCGGATTATTTTTTTTATATAACTCTAAAAGAAATCAACCCATAAATTTTTTGGCGGAAATATAAAAATCATGTTCAAATGATAACGACGAATGATTTGGGTTGGACCACATCCCAAAACTCATTTGAACTAATAATAGATAGCTAAGTACTACGAACTTACTTGAATACTCAAAAGGCAAAGCTCAAAATGCATTTTTCCCAAATGTTTATGCATATACGTATCCAAAATATGATTTGTTCAAAAACTCATCATGGGAAGAAATAGATCATCATTTAATGCTGATTATACAATTTATAACTCTGAAGAGAAATAAAACCATTTAACTCCTTTTCACCACCATATACCTCAAATAATCAAATCCATATAGATTGGATTCTAAAATGTTTATAGATTATTTATAAAACATTTCCCAATGGTTTAAGGTCTAAATACACATGATATTTGTCTCAACAAACCAAAATATAAGAAATTACCCAATATCACTCTCAAATGATTTTCATCTTTAGAAGCAACAAAACCTAGTTATAAACATTTTAGGGTTTACAAAGGCAAAAGAGCCCAAATACCAAATACGTCAAACAACCCCACCATACGGTAAATTTTTTGAATAAAACGACTAAGGTTTAATTGAAACTTGTTTCCCAAAGATTTTAAACAACAAATATACCCAATGTTCAAATAATCACAAAATACAATTATATTTGTAATTAAACCATGGAAATATGTACAAAACTCCAAAATAAAGATATTTTGACATGTATATAGTTTCGCAAAGCAACTAAAACTCACCTTTGCTAGATCTTGACTGATCTAGAACACTAAGCAAAGAAACCTAACCTCCTAGCAAGAACACTTTGAATTCCCAAACCTCAATCTCTCCAAGTAACTTAATCTTCCTCAATGACCCTTTAAAGAGCTGCAAAAATCAAGTCTTTAGCCTCCAAAATCGTCTAAATCATATAAAGAAATGAAAAAGATAAAGCAAAATGAAGAAAATCCTAAAAATCGGATTTTATACAGGATAGACAACCCATGTGACCCTGACCACGACCACTAACTCCCCTAATAGAGGGTTACACGACCTGGGCAACTACTCTAGGTCGTACGCCAGGTCACTAGAAGGTAATTTTTTTGCGTGTTTCTTTAATTTCAAGTCTGGTTTGAATCTCAAGCTTTCTAATAAGATTAATACATAAAACCTTATTAAACCTCTATCCAAGTTTCAAAGCAATAAAGTAAAACCACGGACAAAAGTTCCAAAATTACGAGCATTACAATCCTCCCCACCTTGGAAACAATTTCGTCCTCAAAATCTAGACCATATATCCCTCTTGGGGTCAAGCTCCCCAAGAATCTACAGGACATTGAAAACAAAGGATTATCATAAAAAATAACTCATCCGATCACCTTGTCATGCTATAATGTCGATTTACACATAACATCCCTTTATTGGTTAGAATGACCATTTTCAGTCGCCCAATAATTGAATAGGGGTATTAACACCTGTTTATATCGCAAGTCACACTCGGCACCTACATGCCAGAACGACGAGAGTTAAGGAAGTGAATTCAATGGCGATTAACTTTCGAGTCCGACCTTACCACATTCTCGAAATTTTAAACGTAGTACCAAACAAGTTGGGACCTTAGCATTTAGCTAACAACTGAATTATATGACACCGCGAAGGCACGAGGTGCACTCCAAGTACCACACCAAAAAATAGACCCCTATGATCATGGTCTCTTCTATTATCGACTTTCCATGATCTAAAACGATTTCACCAAGTTTTACGCTCCACAACTAAACCTCCTTAACAAAGGGTCAAAGTCAACACGTACATTGAACTCTCAAGGTTTCTACTTTCGTAGATGGTATTTGACTTCGAACATAAATAAATTCCTAAGAATATGTAACATAAAGATCTCCAACAAGGCCTCAAAAGACGCGATGCTAACTTAGGACCAAAACACCTATTGAAAACAACTTGGCAGAAAGCAGTTGAGCGACCCGATTCTTGGTAAATTTATGACCCACTACCCTTATAATTCACAGATTTTTGAGTAATACTTCTTTAGACCAAGTGTCATTGAGTTATAATTTTGGCCCACCTCATCACTGAACCTAACTCTTTCGCAACTCAACGAAGCTTGGCATGGATGACTCTACTTTGGCTCACAAATGAAACACACGTCTTTTCACCTATTTGGATAAACCAAGATATATTTCGGATTGATAACGATTCATCTTAGAGGTCCAACAAACTTATAAGATATCAAAGTAGATGGGGTGTTTGAATACATAACTTCTCATTTCTTAGCGGCTAAAAGGTTCAACAACTTCTTGGGATTAACACTTCCAATTCTACAATTCTCCCAAATGACCAATATCACTATGATACCAACTAATCTATAAGCATACACAACACCTTGATGAAAATTTATTTTTCTTGAAATTTCTTAGATTGAATCATGAAATTCTTGCAAGAACAACCTAGTTATAGCTTGCCACTACCACTGCTAATTCTTTACAAGTTGCCTCAATGGAAAACACCCAGAGATTGCAACAGAAAACTCAACAAAAAAGCAACGATTCCTGACTTGAATGAACAATAAATACATATATATGGAGATTAAACGAAACATACATGTTATCTCAAATTTCCAGGTGCTCATGACCCTGAAATAGTCACAATTTTTTATGTGACTTGGTTCTCTGCATTCGAAGCATGCTAACCCCTTAACGGTGCAATCTTGGTCATGTGTCCCACCTTTACACATTTTAAACATTCTACCGGCTTAGGAATGCAAGTGTCGTGATGCTTATTTCGACATAGGGAACACCATTAAGCCTCCATGCTAGAAATGGATCTTTGCTCACCAAGAGAATTTTTAGACTTCTATTGAAGGACCTAGAATGTTCTTCTCATTCTCTCCTCTCACCCAAGGTTGCTATTTCTTCCTTCTTTTAGGCCAAGTCCTCTTCAATCAGTTGGGTTCCTCAAGACCTTCTTGCATTGAAGACACCCTAGCGTTCCTCACAAGTGATTTCATCTCAGCTGGCAACCCCTTAAAATAACACTTAATTGGGGTTCTCTCATCCGGAGCTAGATGACTCACTTACTCCAACTTTTCTATGAATATATAGGTGTAATCTACAATATACATGTTCCCTTTTTAGAGAGCTTGAAATTCGTCCTCAATCTTGTGAAAGGCCCTCTTGTTGCAATATTTATATATAATCTTTCCCATGAACATCTTCCAATTTAACATGGTCATGATCGTTGGATCAACAATGGATCTAGTGACATTCCGCCAACTAATAGCCTTGCCCCTCAGTATTTGAGAAGCAAACTTTCACCTTTTGATTTTTGCGGCATTCATTTGATTCAAAATCCTGCTTAATTTCTTGAATCCAAATCATGTAAGCCATGAGACCGGTATCCCGGAAAACTCGGATGGCATACTAAAAAGGAATGTCTTTTAGGGACATCCCCTTGTACCACCTTTGTTACCACTGAACAGATTCTCTCTGGAACCCATTGCAATTTCGGGGTCCCCAAAACCACTAGCGGCGTTTTCATCAACTGCTTCAGGTTTACGGTTGCTAGCACACCTATCTTTTAGTAGATTGGAGATCAATTCCAATATCCACACTAATCCCTTTATCGTCGCAAATTGTGGATCAATTCTTGGAACGATAGAATTTGGATACTAAAGCAGTCCACAGACTATGCTAAATGACATCTCTTAAAATTCTCGGGATCTACGATATAACTGAGGAGGTATTAGGTGGTATGGTCCTTCGGTTTGATTTGGAGGCGAGATTCTCCCTTCTTGACCTTCTTTTTGTACCACTTGTGAACGCCTCAAAAACACCATACTTGACTTCCATTACAAATGACAACGGAAAACTCATGTTAATACTTTAAAAGATTAACATTTTGGAATGCACTAACACCTTCACTAATCATCATAACAATAGTAAACCAAACACACACATGTAACATAAATTCATAACCACATCAGCCAAATGATAGTGTTAATGTATCTCAATACATGAGGGTCCTTGTAACCATTATCATAATTCTCAATGACTGAGTTTCCGTCATCCTAAGGCATCTTCACTCAAGAAGCCTATATCAATCTTAAAGTTATGTCTTAACAAGCGAGTTTAAGTCTAGGTATCTAAATACCAATACCTATTTTTTTCTTAAACTTATGCTCTGACACCGTTTTGTAACACCCCTAAAATTAGAAAATAGCAGACAATTAAAAATTTTCAAAACTGCTTCAAATCCAACGACTTTAATACAAAAATACGTAAAGCATACAATGCAGGAGGACTACAGAAGTACCAGAGTTCTAAACCGCACTATCTAATTCCTAAACATAATTTGAATGAGTTAGGGTTAGTAGAACCTCAATAATTCTCTGTACTCCACTAAGATCCCACTAAACATGATATACTTGTAGAAAAAAAAAGTGTTAGGTTTAACGCTAGTGAGTATGAAACAGTTTATAATATAAATGTAAAACAGTAAAATCGAGAGATTTATTTTTAATCATCCATTCCTTTATTTCAAATCGCATTTAACATCAAAAGGAACATCTTTATAAAACCCACCATTTCTAAAACAAAATCCAATATTCAAAATCCGATTTCTAAACCCACCCCAAAATAAGTGGATATAACTCATCCCACAAAGCATCCAAGTATACAGATAATGCTTTGTACCCCAAATCTTCGAAAGCATAGATAAACTCAATACATAAAACAATACCTTTCAGTGAAGGGGAGAGTTGTTTCCATCGATTATAGAGAAACACAAAGTAAGCCATGTGTCAACGTTTTCAAGCAGTACCCTAAGGTTACGGTCCTGATGTCTAAGTCGTCTAAGTTTCCACCGCAATACCCAAGGTCCCGGAGTCCGGTCCGCAACGAGTTCATATCTGCAATACCCATGACCTTAATGTCTACTTACACACCATACAGTTACACCTACAAACCAATGGTCTTAGGGTACAATTCCACACAAGTTCATCCTAAAATATCGATGATGACTATGTGTTAACTCTACTAGGACAACCCCTCAAAAGAAGGGTCCTAGTGTCCGACTCCTCACGAGTTCATCACTGTAATACTCAGGGTCCCAGAGTCTAACTCAACAAGATATCACCTCCACAATACCTACGATCCTGGAGTCCAACCCTATACGAGTTCCTCTCCTCAATACCGAGACTATCACTATGCCCACTTGAGCATTGACCTCAAAGTGAGAACATAAAAAATCCTCATTTCTCAAACATGACTGACTCACATGCCAAATGGATCCATTACAAAACAGTTTATAATTACATGGCTCTACGTTGATTGTTAAACCCACTCACAACATGTAATTCTCATCTATTACGTAAAATATATAAATCACGTTCAAATTATAACGATGAATGATTTAGGTTGGACCACATCCTAAAAATCATTTAAATCAATAATAGGTAGTTAAAAACTACGATTTACTTGAATACTCAAAAGGCCAATAATATCCCAAAAATGCATTTTTCCTAAATGTTTATGCTCACACATACTCCAAAAACCCCACATAGGTAGAAATAAATCATCATTTAATGTTGTGTATACAATTTATAACTCCGAAGAGAAATAAAACCAATTAACTCTTCTAACCACCATATACCTCAAATAATCAAATCCAAGTAGATCGGATTCTAAAACGTTTATGGATTTCTTAATAAAACATTTTCCAGTGGTTTAAGGTCTAAATACTCATGACATTTGTCTCAACAAACCAAAATACAAAAAGTTGCTCATATCACTCTCGATTAATTTTCATCTTTAAAAGCAACAAAACCCAATTATAAACATTTTAGGTTTACAAAGGCAAAAGTGCCCAGATATAAAAATACATCAAACACCCACCATATGGTAAAACTTTGAACAAAAGAATTTAAGATTCCTTCAAATTTGTTTCCCAAATGTTTTCAACAACAAATATACCCAATTTTCAAATATTCACAAAATACAATTATATTTGTAAAGGGAGGTAATTATGTTAACCCATTAAAGGTTGTTAACTTTACAAACTATCATTGACCAATAAGAATTCATTTTCATTCATAGTTATTTTAAACTTATGTAATAAATGTGTAAGGGTATGATAGGAATTTCATCAATTTGATTTTTTAGTAGCCATATTAATGAGGAGTTACAAAACAACTTGATCCATGACTGTAGCTATAATTTTGTTTCAAATATGTGTTTACCTTTTGACCATGCATTCACGCATTAAACATGGATTCCATTTCAATGTATATGAACATCGATGAACATACATAACTGATAAAATGGGATGAACATCAATGACATGATGTACTGAACATTGAATAAACATCTATATTGAACATGAATGAACAATTACATACAAATGAATATACGTATTGAACATGAATGAACAACTACATACAAATGAACATATGTATTGAACGTGTATGTTCATCCATGTTCAATACATAAATGAACATATAGAACAGATGCAATCTCATAGATGTATTGAACATACGCATGAATGAAAATGTGTCGGTTTCGATATGTACAATAAATTGTCGGCTTCAATTTGCTTAAGAGAGAAATTAATGGAGGGATGTTGGGGGTTATTTTCCTCAATTGACCCTGATCACTAATGTTCATATATCCAAATTATTTATGAGTCTTCAGTTAATGGGTTTTATGTCAATTGTTATCTCAACCGTACATTTTCAAAATCAATGGATAGGATCGGTTCATAAGGTTAATAACAAAAATTGGGTTAACAAAATAACCTGCCCCTATATTTGTAATAAATATGTTCAAAACCCCAAAATAAAGATTTTTTTTTCATATTTATATAATTTTGCAAAGCAACTAGAACCCACCTTTGCGAAATCGTGACCAGATCTCAAAAACCAAGCAAAGAAACCTAGCATCCTAGCAAGAAGACTTGGAACTACCAAACCCTAATATCTCCAAGTAACTTAATATTCCTTAATCTCCCTTTATAGGACTTCAAAAATCGAGTCTTTAGCTTCCAAAATCACCCAAATCAGATATGAAATGAAGATGTAATAACCCAAATACCAGATTTAGTAATGTTGTGGGAGATTAGGGGTGCTACGGTAGAGACTTAAATTTTTGGATGACCTTTATTGAAAATTGTGATTGTTACCTTTTTAACGTAGCCTACATTTTCCAAATGAGGGAAAATTGGTCTTTTAGAAGGAGCTCAAGAGAGAAAAACGAATCTGGAAGGAAGGAAGGTTAATGATGCAGGTTTGAAGAAGAAAAAGGATTACTGAAATCTCTATTGTCAGGTTTGGACTCCACCTTCTTCTCTATTAGAACCTACTTGGTCTAGGGTTTTGATATGTTTTTTTTTTGGGGGGGGGTGGTTGTTGTGTAGAAATTTCTATTGTGAAAATGAGGATTTTATGGTAAGAACCTTTCTTGGAGTTTGAATCTAGACATGTTTTGATAATTAAAATCGGTTTTTTACCTTACTGATTCATGGAGTCTTTGTTAAATATTCTTAACTTTGGGGATTTTCAAGACTTAAAGCTTGATTATTGTGATTTTGGGTTGATTATAGAAGTATTAGGTGGTGTTTAATTGTTTGGCTATGATTTGGAGTCACTTTGGAGGTTTAATGTATTGGTTTTTGATGGATTGACCTTAGATTCGAGTTTAATGATGAAACTTAGAATTTTCGGGTAAAAAATCGAAGTTTCAGCATGTTGCAGGTCGTTTAGGGACCCGTGCCGACCTCAGCTATGACGTGGGGTCGCATGGATGGTTGAGTGATTGAAGCAGAGAGTGTCAAGACTTGTGTCGTGACCTAGGGTTGCGAGCTAGGTCGTGTACGACTCAGCTACAACTTGGGGTCGTGTGGATGGTTGAGTGTGGTTTCAACATGTTTCTTAACCCCATTAATTCAGGTGTTTATTTTGGGAAATTGTAGTTTTAGAGCTTATCTTCGTGCAAGGACCTGAGGGAAGTTTCTTGTACTGCTTTACCAAATTGCAAGAAATGTTTGACAATATATGATGATTTTTTAAATGATTATAAGATGTTCTTATAAATTGTTTATTTGATGATAATGAGAAATGATTATATGTTAATCATGCATGTTTAATGTTCTACGTTGATGCTTGTATGTGTATGAAGTCTAGGAGAGGTACATCTGTGTGCTCAAGATGGAATATATATCGAGTAGAGTTGTCATTCATTTTGACTAATGAATTACTAGGTCTGGCATGTACTTAAGATGGAATATAATCCAAGTAGAGACTACATTTATTATTAAGTGTTGGGTGTTGTCTATACTTAAGATGGAATGTAGTCCAAGTAGAGCCAACATTCATCCTCAGTAAGCGGCCTATTTTGGGATGGAATGTAGTCTAAGAAGAGTCTACATTCACCCTGAGTTTGTTGACTATCTTACTTCATGATAATATGATGTTTATACTAATGTAATGTACAAGAAATTCACTAGACTCTTGGTCTAACCCATGTTTTCAAACCTTAAAAATGTTTTTATGAAGGATTTAGGTTGAGGGTCCTAGTAAAGGCAAAGGCAAAGTGTAGCATCGGGTTTGAAGGTTTCATAGAAGTCATATCGTAGATAATAAATATTTAAACTTACAACTTGGATAGAATCTTGTTATATCCCATTGTAATAATCTCGGCGATGGTTTCACTACAACAAATGAGATTTTAATTAAATGGCTTGAAATTTTGCCAACTTGATTTTACCTATGTGGTTGTTTCTTTTCATTAGTTAAATTTTGGATTTAAGGTCGTTACAAATTGTATTAGAGCCTTAGTTTAAGAGAACAAGGTCAAGGTCGGATTCAACCCCAAAACCAACAATTTGTTAGTAAGGAAGATTTGGCTGTCGAGATTGGCAAGTTGCTGGTTACTTTGCAAAAACATTTGGGTGAACATCAAGAAATAGAGTTAGTTAATCATGATGATGAAGAAATGAGGGATGCGACAGAGATGAATAGGCCACCCACAACTCAAGCAGGAAGTCAACCAATTATGACACCAGTTACGACAATCACTAATTTACTGATAACTACGAGTTGGACCTATAAGATGTTTTTTTCTTGTAAACCACCAACATTCAAGGGTGACTGTGGGCTAGTTTTAGCTATGCAATGAACTTGGGAAATGGAGAATATTTTTGAAACTAGTAAATGTGAGGATGAGGATCGAGTCATCTTTGCGGTAACTATGTTGAAGTCGGGAGCCTTGTTTTGGTGGGATGCCATGATAAATGCCAGGGGTGTGAGTGTCATCAAGAAAATGACGTAGGAGGAATTCAAGCTCGTATTTAAGGAGAAAAATTTAACTAAAGGATATCAGTAATGCAATTGTAGGAGGAATTTATGAGGTTAGAGCAAGGGAGTATGAATGTGCAAGAATAAACATCAAATTTTTTGGGAAATTTTCAATTTGCAGATTTATACTTTTCGACGGGAGCGCGTAGTGTGGAGAGGTTTATTTAGGGTTTGAAATCCTCCATCCAAGAACTAGTCATGGCAATAAACCCCATGACGTTTCATTCAGCTATAGATACGACAAAAATTACCGAGAAAGAGAAGAATAGGCAGTAGGTGAAGAGGAGTAGAGATAAAAGAAAATGGGAGGGTTCGACAAGTGACTCTAAGGAGTCAAATATTCTTAGAACTAATAGTTTGGTAGGTCAAATATCAAGTGAGAGGCCATGTGGTAAGTGTAATCGTGTACATGGGGGAGAATGTTTATGCGGGTCACAAGTTTTTATAAATGTGGCGAGCCTGGTCATTTGGCCATCAATTGCAAGCCGATAAGACTTGTTTCTTATGTAGGTCCCTCGACCATATCTAGGACTATGTCCCTCAACTAAAGGATAAAGGTGCAACCAACTATAGCAGAGGTCAAGGTAGAAAGGTCGACAACAAGGGTTATGAAGCATCAAAGCTGAAGGGACATGTTTTCTAAATGGTTACTACTGAGACATAGGATATGTCTGAATTGGTATCAGGTATTTCACCGACTAATCATGTCTATGTTAGAGTATTGTTTGGCTTTGGCGCAAACTATTCATTATGACATTCTTTTATCAGGGGAGTAGGTAGTGAGCAAGACCTATGGAACCATGAAGTGGAGATTAAGATCGTGAATGGTTATTGTGATGCAGGGTGTATGTTGTGATTCGGAATTTGACTGGGAGCATAATGATTATAAAGGTTTTCCTATGTGAGTTGAGAGAGGTGCAAACAATGTAAGTGGATTGGTTTATCCCCTGTCTAAGTGAGTAATTTATTCATGTATTGCTCTTAGTGTAATGCTATAGGTTACTCTTGGTGACAGTTTGTAACCCTCGGTTTTCGGTGTCTTAATCTCTTATGTATTTTGAGCTAGGAGTATTCTTAATTTGATGATTATCTTGATTTAATCTTTTAACTTGTGAAGGGACCTATTTGAGATCAAGACTATGAGGCAGGAATCAAAATTCACCAGGTTGAGGCCTCGGTACAGTGTTGGCGATAGTGCTCGCGACTGTGATGCCTGTCACTATCGCGGGGCACTTCCGCGTGAAGTGTACCGAGAGGTGGTGAAGGGTGGTGATAGTGCCCGCGATTGTGACACCCTGTCACTACCATGAGGTACTCTTGCGGAATATGTACTGTAAGGGCTGTGAAGGGCGACATTCCGAAGACGGCTTTTAGGACGCGTTACGGTCATTACGAGATCCTAGTAATGTCGTTCGGCCTAACCAACACACCGACGATATTCATGGACTTGATGAACCGAGTGTGCCGTCCATTCCTTAAAAAGTCGGTAATCGTGTTCATCGACGACATCCTAGTTTACTCCAAAGACGAAGCGGATCAAGAGCAACATCTCCGAGAGGTTTTAGAGGTGCTACGGCAGGATAAGATTTATGCAAAGTTTTCGAAGTGCGACTTTTGGCTTCAAGAGGTGCAATTTTTGGGGCATGTGGTTATAAAGGAAGGAGTGAAAGTGGACCCCACAAAGATCGAGGCGATGATGAATTGGGAACCTCCAAAGAGTCTGTCTGAAATTCGAAGTTTTCTAGGATTGGCGGGATACTACCGAAGATTCATCCAAGATTTTTCCTAGATAGCTTCTTCATTGACGGCTCTAACCCGGAAGAACGTGAAGTTTGTATGGACCGAGAATCAAGAGAAAGCGTTTCAGAATCTACAAAGGAAGCTTTGCGAAGCTCCAATCTTATCTCTACCTGAAGGGACAGAAGACTTCGTGGTGTATAGAGATGCATCAAAGATGGGTTTAGGTTGTGTCCAAATTCAAAGGGACAAGGTGATCGCCTATGCGTCAAGGCAACTCAAGGTGCATGAAGTCAACTACCCTACGCATGACTTGTAATTGGCGGTGGTGGTGTTTGCTTTAAAATTATGGTAACACTACCTCTATAGCATGAAGTTCACTTTCTACACGGACCACAAGAGTTTGAAGCATATTTTTGATCAAAAGGAACTTAATATGAGGCAAAGGAGATGGTTGGAATTGTTGAAAGATTATGATTGTGATTTGCTTTACCATCTGGGCAAGGCAAACGTTGTCGCCGATGCTTTGAGTCGGAAAGACTATGGGGGAAATTCTCGAGCTATCTTCTCATAGATCGAATTGGCGTCAATAATCATTGATCGAATCAAAGCGTCACAAGTCGAAGCCTTGCTAGAAGAGAACCTCAAGGAGGAGGTCATGTCGAAGCAACATTTACTTTTGACGAAAGATAGTCGGGGAATAAAGATCTTCAACGAGCGAGTTTGGTGCCTAAGATCAGGGGCAATCGAGAACTCCTTCTCGAGGAAGCCCACAAGTCGAAGTATTCTATCCATCTGGGAAGCACGAAGATGTACCGAGACTAAAAAATGCATTATTGGTGGCCGGTCATGAAACTTGATGTGGCGCGCTACGTGGAGCGGTGTGTAACATGTTTGCAAGTGAAGGCCGAGCACCAATGACCTTATGGAAGTTTACAATCGTTGAAGATTCCAGAATGAAAGTGGGAACACATCACGATGGACTTCGTGACGAAATTGCCAAAGACCTTAAGAGGTCATGACACCATTTGGGTAATACTTGACCGCTTGACCAAGAGCGCTCTATTTCTATCTTAAGAGACCTATTTATGATAAAGTCTATGAGTCGGGAATCAAAATTCACCAGGTTGAGGCCTCGGTACAGTTCCGGCGATAGTGCTCGTGACTGTGACGCCTGTCACTATCGCGGGGCACTTCCGCGTGAAGTGTACCGAGAGGTGGTGAAGGGTGGCGATAGTTCCCGCGATTGTGACACCCTGTCACTACCGCGGGGTACTCTCACGGAATATGTACCGTAAGGGGGGGGGGTGCTCGCGACCTTGCCAGCAATCTCCGGGCACTCTTGCTGTCGGGGTCAGTTTATTTAAAGCCCTAGAAGCCGATTTTCTATTTCATTTTTCAACTTGGAGCTCTCTTGAGTGCGATTTTCAGAGGACAAAAAGGTAGGTTTTCTCCCTCTTCATTCAATTCTTCTTTAAGGAAGGTATTGAGATCATTTATATTGGTGTCTGTTGGATCATAAATTATATTCAAGATTAAAGTTAAAGTTCAGGGTTCAAATTGTAATAAGTTAATAGTTATTAGTTGTTGGGCCCAAGCCCATTAGGCATTAGGCCTAAGTATAAATAGATTTGTTTAATTAGGTTTTTAGGTGAATCCTCATAATTACAATTATTATCATATTAGTGAGGTAGCCGTTTTCTCTGTAATCGTATTCAAGGTATCAAGAACACACACAAGGTTTTCATTGATTAATCAAGGGATTGTGGTATGTTATTCTGATCTTTTAGCTCTTGATCTATATTGCGTGGTGTGTTAATTATCAACTAGATTAAACTGGGTTAACAAGTGGTATGAGAGCCAAAGAATCAAGTTTTTTTTTCGATTTTACTATTCATCGAGTTTACTATTCATCGAATTTACTATTCATTGATTTTACTGTTCATCGATTTTACTGTTCATCGATTTTACTGTGTGAATATCAATTTCTTGAATTAATGGGTGTTCATGCATAAAATTGAGTTGATTAGATGCGTGTTATGGTTTTGAAAAACGTCTGATAGTTTAATTGCGCTTTAATTCACTAATCATTTGGATTTTTGATGATATTTGGAATCTGGGTTCTTGAAACTATCGACATCTGCTTCCTTCAAATTGAGTGATAAAAGGTGATTTTTAATCATTAATGTTGTTTGGGTTTTGATCGATACATGTTTATGAATTGAAAAGTATGATTTTTGCATTAAATTTAGTGTTTGAAGTGTTTTATGGGTTGATTATCGTCGTTTTGGGTTGAACTATTAAGAACATACCGGTCCACACCAGTCAGCATAATACCGGCCGACCTCAGTTCATTCCGGTCGCCCGGTCAACACACAGTCCATCCCGGTCGCAAATATCGGTCGTTACATAGTCCGGTCGGCCGCATCACATCGGTCAGTCCATACCGATCATACTTTGATCCGGTCGATATTTTATCCGGTCGCTACAGTAACCCGGTCGCTACAGTACCATGTTGCTACAGTAACCCGGTCGCTACAGTACCCTGTCGCTACAGTAATCCGGTCGCTACAGTACCCGGTCGCTACAGTACCCGGTCGCTACAGTACCCCCGGTCAAAAAATAAAAATAAAAAAAGAACTTCCCCGGTCGACCACATACTCCGGTCGTGCGAAGGGCACCGGTCGAAGCACATTACCGGTCGAGCAGGACCCCGGTCAAGCAAGACCCCGGTCACTCCTTTGCGCTAGTGCCTATTCACGCAAACCTTTCCTTGCGCCACCTGCGGTTCGAGCAAACCTCCCTTTGCGCGACCTGCATCTCGCGCGAAACTTTTCTTTGCGCCACCCCCTAGTCGCGCAAAACTCCTTTTGCGCTGCCCTTTGCTCGCGCAAAACTCCAGAGCTCGACCAAAAATTTTTTTTGCGCCAGTTTTTCTGTGATTAATTTCTTTGAGATTAATACTATTTGAGATATCTGACTTTTGCGCCAGACTTACTGTGTTTGATCTATTTGAGTTTTATATTGTTTGAGAATTCTGCATTTAATTTTTTTTGGAAATTTATTTTTCTGAAAATTTTTTAGCGTAGTTTTTATCCGATACTCGATTCTAACGATCTCATCTAGTTGATTCCTTTGGTACAGACAAGTTTGATTTCTAATCATACAGCTAAAGATGTTTGAAGGTTATAGCCTTGATTTTGACAAGATGACACTTTCTGAAGCAAAAGCAAATGCTAAACGTCTTGCTGGACAGTTGTCAAGATATACAAGCATGACTTATGATTGTGAAAAGGAGAATAAAAAGCTCAAATCCGAGATGTTACCTCTCAAAGCTGAGAACAAGGATTTAAAGATTCAGAACTCATCTCTTCTTACTCATATCAATTCAAAAGATTCAAAGAAAGATTTAATCTGCATTACTGATTCTAAAATTCATTTTGTAGGAATAATTGAGTCGAAAGAGAAAGAGATATTAAATCTTCAAGCTGAAGTAAAAAGTCTTAACTCAAGCTCTACATGGTCAAAGAAGGATGCAATGCAAAGAGAGCTTGAAGAGCTTAGAAGGAGAGCAAGTGTTGAAAGTGATACTAGTAATGGACTGAGAAAGATAAATTCTCAAGTCTGTGCGGAAAGAGATAAACTGAAAGATAAAGTTCTTAGTCTTGAGGTTGAGATTAAAATGATGAAAGAAAAGACAACCCAAGACAGACACAATGCAATAGCTCAAGATGAAATATTAAAGATTGAAAAGGAAAGAAAAGAATTTGCTAAGAAATTCTCTGATTTCTCCAGAAAAGCCTTTGAAGAGAAGAAATCATTAGAGCTTAGTTGTGTTAAGCTTTCTCAACAAGTTTCAGACTTTGAGAAGGTTATCATTCTAGAGAGAGAAAAGGCTGAGAATGAGAAGAAGAAAGCTGAGCTGAAGGATATAAATAAAGACTTTTCTGAAGAAAAGAAAGTATTTGAAACTGAGATAGCTAAGCTGACAAGAGAGCTATCTGAGCTATCAACCAACATTCTGAAGGAAAAGAAGGCAAAATCTGAATTGCATAAGAAGTTTGATCTGATTGAAAAGGAAAGAAACAGTTTGTCTTCAAAGATAAAGGAACTCGAAGAGATCGTATTCAAGGTGAAGCTAACTGAGCACAAGACGCCAGAATCAATAGCTCAATCACCGAGAGATGATCAAACTGATTCAGATTGCTCACTGTGTGTCCCTGTGATTAACAATTCAATCAAGTAAACAATTAAGAAATAAGAATATGCAAACCTGGTATTGATTTCACAAACGAATCGAATTATTACAAGCTTGAAGATCAATCTCTCTCTCTTTCTCTCTTTCACGCAGCTCTCTCTCTCTCTCAATCTATTTCTCAAATATGGCGCACCACTCCAACAACAATTATTCTTAAACCTAATTAACACAAAATAAACTAATTTATACCTAATACCTTTTTAAATGATAAGGACTAATAATGTAAAAACATAAACAAACTTTGACTATTTATTACAAAGGACCCTAGACTATTTGTTGAGACGACTTTTTCCAGCTTTGACTTCAGATTTCCATCTTCAAATAATGATGATCTTGAATCCAATAAAACTGTGCTTTAACAATCTCCCCCTTTAGATCAAGATCATTACTAAAAATATTTAGCAATTCAATCCTTCTCTTTAAGCTCAGAAGATGCAATCTCCCACTTTGTCTTCAGAATGTAGCAATCTGCCCAAACGATGAGAATAAAAATCTCTTGGAAAGAAATTATCTTCAGTATCAGCTCCAAAAGCTTTAGCAAATCATCTTCAAAGAAAATTTCTTCAATTTAGCATATCTTCAGAAATTCTTTCAAAAACTTGTGTTCTCTCCATTTCTTAGTAGACGCTTCTCCCCCTTTTTGATGAAAAGAGCAAAGAATTCATCAAAACTTTTCTTCAAGAAATGTCTTCCACCACTGATCTTGCAAACATAACCACTGATTATTCGTCAATTCATAAAGATGTTCATCCAGATCTTTGCAAATCTAGACATTTTAGAAAATGAAATGTAACACCTGAATCAACAAATGAATCAGTTAAATTGTCTGTCAGTAACACAAAGTCACTGTGTGTAACGAATACACAATGTAAAGGAGATTTTATGATGTTCACTCCCCCAGGGCTTCCATTCAATCATCGAAACACCACAAAGGCAATTTCTATGAACGTTATGACAAAGAAACAAATTCTTTGTGTGTTTGTGCAAGTGATAGAAATAATTAAGCATATGATGATTGCTTATAAGGCTCAAAAATGTATAAACCACTAAAACACCAGTTAGTTAAACACAGACTCAATGTGCATGATTGAAGTATGAAGGTGGGCCAGACTTCCTTCTTTTCAATATCCAGATTTTCCAAATGAAAATCAGATAGCATATGTGTTGCGTCCCCTTTGAAAATGAAACACCTTCTTGTTGAGAAGAAAATGAGTGGTAGGTGGGGTAATGGCAAGAGTTGGCATGGGCTAGTTGCCTGTTTCAATAATGCTCACGAAGAAGTTGTGAAACATTAGTAATGTGGCTGCCCGACTCAGAAAGTAGTTGGTGCAGAGTTTAATATTATTTTACTCTGTTCTCTCACCCTCTTTCTTTTTATCATTAAGCTCACAGCTAACCAAACTCTGTTTTACAATTTCTCTCATCACACATCCCACACTCATTTCGTTTGACTCCTTACACTCAATGACTAAGGATTAACTTCATGGGTAGGAGACACTGGTTAACGTGAATCCATAGAAGTTCAGTTACGTCCTAGCACACTGATTCCATATTATCCTATAAAGCATATGATGCTCAGATGGTTTAACTTTAGCAGTTAAAGTGCATAGATGAAGCAGAAAACATTTAAAATCACACATCCAATTCAAGAAATCTGTTTGAGAATTGGGAAGTGGTTTGAACATTTAAGAACATGTTTTCTTATGATTGAAAGTTGTCCTTCTTTCAACCATAAATGAGATGAAGATAAGTAATTATACCTTTTGAATGGAGTCTTACATCTCACGAAGTCAAGCTTAAAGTCATAAAGATATAATCTTGTAAACATCTCTCAAACTGCAAAAGTCTTAAGGTCTAGTCAAAGTAACTTTATTCACTGAAATTGAAATGACAGAAAGCAGTAAAACTATTAAAGTACAAGTTCTGATAAAAAATAATCAGAAGTCATAGCCATACTCCTTTGCCTTGGGCGCTCCCCCTAAAATCATGCATCACTAACAAGTTATCAGTAAACACAATGCATATGTTAGATATGCTCCCCCTCAAAATAATATTGATCATAAATGTAGTACTTCTCACACTCCCTCTGAGATCATGAACAAACTATTAAAGAGCAGATATCTTGCGGAAATAATGGTAAAGAAATGATGAAAAGACACAATAAGAAACTTTAATAGGTAACCACCGATTAGGTCTTAAGATTTAGCATACCAAGCCTAGAGACAAGAACATTGAATCTCTTTTCGTCTAAAGGTTTGGTGAACAAATCTGCAAGCTGAAAATCAGTTTTTACAAAGTAAAGTGATACCTGACATCTTTGTGTTTGGTCTTAGTATGCTGAACAGGGTTAGCAGTAATCGCAATAGTGCTCTTCGAGTCACAATAGATCGGGATTCTATTGAAATGAAATCCATAGTCTTGCAGTTGTGTTCTCATCCACAAGACCTGAGAACAGCAGCTAGCAGTAGCTACATATTCTGCTTCGGCCGTTGATGTGGAGACACATAATTTATTCTTCGATGCCCAACTGATGAGTTTATCTCCGAGGAATTGTATATGACCCAAGGTGTTCTTCCTGTCTAACATGCAATCAGTATGATCTGCGTCTGAATAAACTGCTAGTTCAAAGCTAGTATCTTTAGGATACCACAGACCAAGATCTGCAGTCCCCATCAGATACCTGAAAATCCTCTTAACAACAGACAAATGGGATTCTTTAAGATTGGCCTGATATCTAGCACATAAGCATGTAGAAAACATTATATCCGACCTACTAGAAGTAAGATACATTAAAGAACCTATCATCCCTCTATAAGTCCTAACATCAACAGCCTTTCCTGAAGGATCGGTGCCAATCTTAGTACCAGGTGCCATTGGGGTACCAATCGGTTTACATTTTTCCATTTTGAACTTCCGAAGAATATCAAGAATGTATTAAGATTGATTGATAAAAATCCCCGTTGAAAATTGTTTGACTTGCAATCCGAGAAAGAAGTTCATCTCTCCTATCATGCTCATCTGAAAACGTGACACCATGAGGTTTGCAAAATTCTTACAGTACTTAGGATTTGTAGAACCAAAAATAATATCATTCATATATATTTGAATTAGAATGATATCGCCTTTATCCTTTTTAATGAAAAGAGTGGTATCGACCGTACCTTTTGTAAAACCTGACTTGACCAAGAACTGAGATAGAATATCATACCAGGCGCGAGGAGCTTGTTTCAGTCCATAAAGAGCTTTATCCAAGATGTAAACGTGATTAGGCTTATATGGATTTACAAACCCATCTGCCTGCGAGACGTAGACTTCCTCCTTGAGAACTTCATTCAGAAAAGCTGTCTTCACGTCCATTTGATAAACGGTGAAGTTCGTGTGGGATGCATAGGCTAAGAACATCCGAATTGCCTCTATACGTGCCACTGGATCGTAAGTCTCATCATAGTCTATCCCTTCCTCTTTCCTATATCCCTTGGCAACAAGTCGTGTTTTATTTCTGATAACGGTACCATCTTCATCTTTCTTGTTTTTGAACACCCATTTCGTACCAATGATGGTTTTACCTTCAGGTTTGGGTACGAGTCTCCATACTTTGAGTGCTTCAAACTGATTCAGCTCATCCTGCATCGCAGTTACCCAATCTGAATCGGCAAGGGCCTCAAATATGCGAGTAGGCTTGATCTTGCTCAGAGAGGATTCATGCATACATAGATTTGATGTTGCAGACCTAGTTTGCACCGGTTTTGAAGGATCTCCAATGGTTTGATGTATCGGGTGCTCTTTGGTCCACTTATGTTCATGAGGGAGTGGATTAGATGTAGATTGATCATTTTCAGCATCTAGGAATCCACTGTTATCTCCTTCAGATGGTTCAGAATTAATGGGAATTTCAGTTGAAATAGTAGTTGTAGAAGTTGCAGTAGGTACAACTTGATCAGTCTGTTGATCAGTCCTTACAGTACATCCTACTGAGTCAGCTACTTCTGTCTCGTCAGTGTTGATCACAACTTCAACTGTCGGAGTAGGCATTTGAACTGGAACTTCTTGCCAAATCGGGGAGTTGGATTCAGTAGAGATATCGGAAGTGGTTGGATGAGTAGTCATCTAGTCTTCCATCCTGTCAACCACAACAGATTTAGGCACATTAGATCCAAGAAATTCATCATAAAACAGTTCAAATAATAAATCCAAATCAGATAATTTAGAAGTAGACGATGAAGCGCCATATGATTTGTTCTCTTGAGGTGCAGGTCCTGGACTGGTTGGCCCAGAAGCTAACACTCCGGTTATTACGGGTTCTGAACAGATGTGCTCAGAAGCCATATCCTTATCGAAAGTAACATTGACGCTCTCGATCACAGTCTTCGACTTCTTCAAATAAACACGATATGCAGTAGATGTAGAGGAATAACCAACGAAGATGCCCTCATCCGCCTTAGCACTGAACTTGTTCAGATTCTCTCTGTCGTTTAGAACATAACACTTACAACCAAAAACATGAAAATATTTAATGGTTGGTGTTCGGTTGTTGATCAACGCATACGGAGTCTTCTGAAATCTACGGTGTATGATGGACCGATTCTGAGTGTGACATGTAGTCAATACAGCTTCAGCCCACAAAAATAGAGGTAATTCTGATTGGCTGAGCATAGTTCGAGCGGCCTCGACAAGTGTACCATTTCGCCTTTCGACGACTCCATTCTGTTGAGGCGTGCGAGCAGCAGAGTATTGATGTGATATCCCGACCGATTCGAGATATTCTTCAACTATTTTGTTCTTGAACTCTGTGCCGTTGTCAGTTCTTAGATTCTTGACTTGTTTCTGCAGATTGACTTGGGTCGTTTTCAGAAATATAATGAGAACTTCGGGCGTCTCATCTTTAGACCGTAGAAACTTGACCCAAGTGTATCGCGTATAGTCGTCCACGATAACTAGCACGTACTTCTTTCCTCCTAAGCTTTGCATTCGCATAGGACCGCATAAATCCATATGCAACAACTCTAATTGAGAGCTGGTACTTGGTTCAGGCTTTGGTTTATGTGGAGCTCTCTTCATCTTTCCCTTTTCACATGCTGCACATAGGTGTTCTTTTTCATACTTCAGCTCAGGAAGTCCTTTCACTAGCTTTCCATTGACCAGCTTGTTGATTTACCGAAAGTTGAGGTGAGAGAGCCGTCGATGCCATAACCAGCTTTGTTGCATCGAGGCCTTTGATAATAGACATACCTGGTTGTCAGTTTTGACCTTTGACAAGTTGATGGTGTAGAGGTTTGACTTGCGAGTGCCGACCAAGAGTTCTTTCCCGTCTTCAGTGCGTACCGAACATGTCTTGGCCTTGAAATTCACCTCTAAGTCTTTGTCGAAGAACTGGCCAATACTGAATAGGTTGTGCCCTAGGCCTTCAACGTAGCTCACCTTCTTAATCGTGACATTTTCGTGTACAACATCACCATATCCCAGAATTGGTGAAAACTGATCATTTCCAAAACGAACTGTGTCGCAGTATTTATCCGTATAATTAGACAACATACTCTTATGCCTGGTCATATGCTTGGAACACCCGCTATCCAAGTACCACTTATGACGGGTTTGCACAAAACAAATCAGGAAAGAAGAGGTTTAGGTACCCATTTATAAATGGGTCCTACATTGTCAGTACATGATTTTGGCACCCATTGAAATTTGGGCCCGCTTTGTCTTTGAAAACCATGAGCATGATAAGAAGAATGATAACGATAAGATAAAACATTATATGAACCAAACCAAACATCAGAATATTTACGAGAAGCATAATCCAATCCACCAAAATTTGAAAACTTTTTATTAGAAGGAGCTAACTAGAATAATTGCTTTATGGAATATTTCTTGCGAGAATCAACAAGATTAGATTTAAAAGAAGCAACATTCACAATCAATTCATCTTTACTAGAAGTCTTTTTATTCAAATTAAAACTAGAACTAGATTTAGCTTTCTCGTCTATCTACTGTTTTGGTATCCATGCTGACTTAACCCCAAGCCTTTGTTTTCTCACATCTGAAACATTTGAAACTTTAGAGTTAGAATGGTGAGAATCAAAAGAGTGCTTCTTCTTTGGCTTACCCGTGGTGATCGGTTTCTGTGAATGCTGAGATTTTCTTTTCTTACCTTTCGCATTCTTAGATTTCACAGAAACTGATTTGTCAACTTTCGTTGATGTTTCACCTTTTTCAAACACACTGGGTAATCCGAAAGAATTAACAACACAAGATGAATGATCAGGAAGTTTGGAAGTAAAGTCAAATTGAGCAACACAATCATTTAAAACACCATCCGAGTTTAAGAAATTTAGCTCATTTTCAAGAGAACCAGATCTATGATCAGATTTTAAAGCCTTGGATAGTTTAGAAAACTCAGTATTTTTTAACACTGTAGAAAATACAGTTTGTTCTAAGTCCATCAAAATTCTTTCTTCTGTAAGAGTATTCTCGAGTTCAGAAATTTTACTTTCTAAAACTAGAGGAGGGACGTAAAGCTTACCTTCGATGGGCTTAGCCTCCATTTCTTTTACAGAATAAATATCAAAATAGTCATTTGAAAGAAATTTTGATTTATCAGAACTATAACTATTATTCAACCTCTCATAACGAAACGAAAGTTGGACTTTAGTTGTGTTCTTTCTTTTAGCATATTCCTTGGCTTTATCCTCTTCAGACAGTTTAGTCCAGAAGACTTGAAGTTCAGGGTATTCAGGTGCCAGTTTCATAAAACCAAAATCATAAAGAGCAGGCACTTCAGATATACCCTTTTTGAGACATTGTGGGTTCTCGTAACCGAGTCCCCAATTCTCTTTATCCTCTTTGGGTTTGATTAGATGAATGGTTTGTTCAGACTGACCCATAGTGTATAACTTCTCTTCCAAAGCATTCACCTTTTCAATTAAAGATTTCTTTTCTTTTGAAGTCAAAGAGTAAATTTTAGACAACTCTTTAGACTGAAACTCACATTCTTTATACTTTGAAACAGTTTCAGATAACTCTTTATGAATTATAGTCTTCTCTTAAGCGCTGGTGTCTATATTTTTGTGCAAAGTTTCAATTAATACATTTTTCTCAGCAATATTATTACTAAGTTTATGTATAGATTGATTTTTCTCATTAATGACACCTTTCTCACGCTTCAGTTTAGACTCTAATTCTTGGAGTTTAGACATCATGACATGCATTTGATTCAGAAAATCAGATTCAGTTAAGTCACATATCTCTTCATTATCTCCTTCATCAGAATCAGCTTCAGGTTATGACTGCTGCTTACCCATCAAGCACAGGTGTGCTGTCTCATCCTTCTCTCCTTCATCAGATTCTTGGTCCGAATGGTCGAGCCAGTATTCATCCTCGGTCATTAATGCTTTTCCAGCCTCTTGTTGCTTGGCTAGAAGCATCTTATTCTTGTAATAGTCGAAGTTTCGGACTTTTGGTTTTCGGCAGTCCTTGGCAAAGTGACCGAGTCTGCCACAGTTGTAGCACTTTATCGGTTCTTCCTTCTTAGGCTCTTCGGCTCCATCCTTCTTCTTTTCTTCTGGTCTCTTTTCTTCAACTTTCTCCTTGTGTTTGTAGTTATTCGGACCAGACGAGTACCTCTGACTGTTGGAGTTTGGCTTTTTATAGAACTTCTTTTGGAAAGCCTTGGTTAACATTAGCATGGCTTCCTTCTGTTGTTCACAATCGTCAGAGTCAGACTTCGCCTCACTATCAACCTCTTCTGATTTAGATGCTATCATCATCTTCTTCTTAGACTTCTTCTTGACCACAAGTGCAACTGGATCAGCAACTGCTTTGTCAGCCTTCTTCATCTCAGCCTTGATCTCATCCACCTCTTCCTCATTCTGTCTGAGGATTTCATAAACTTCATGAAGTGGAATGTCGTTCAGATCTTTCAATTGCCTCATCTGTCTGGTGAATCTCTTCCACTCAGGCTGAAGGTTGCTGATAAATTTTACATTCAGATCAACTTGAGATTTCCTGATCTTGTTCTTGCTTAGCTCGTTCAGCAATGTGACAAATCTATCATAGGTGGCTTCTAGTGATTCTCCAGCTTTGGCCTTGAATTCTTCATAATTGTTAAAGCAGTTGGAGACTTTGAGTTGGTTGCCAACTTTAGATCCAATCATCATCTTCTCCAATTGATCCCACATTTGCTTGCCGGTAGCATTGTAGCTATCAATCTTGACATAAATTTCATTCGGTATGCCTTGGAGAATAAATGATCTTGCCAGCTTGTCACCCTTTTGTCTCTTCTTCTGTTCATCTGAGTATTCATCAATCGGTAATTTATACTCTTTCTCTTCTTCTTCACCATTATCTCCAGCTACAGTGAGAGCCTTGGTTGGAGGTGTCATGATTCCTTCTTTTAGAGATTTCCTGATGTAATCTCCCAGATCATTTTGATCGATGAAATCCAAGAATCTGTCCTTCCATTGCTCGTACTCCCCCTTGAAGAGTACTGGTGGCTTCACATCTGTTCCGATAGCAAGAGCTTCCCGAGATGACATTCTTACTGATATGATTAGTAACCAAGCTTATCTGATATTAAGACAATCAACTAGATGAGATCGTTAGAATCAAGAGTTGGATAAAACTACACTAAAATTTTTTCAGAAAAATAAATTTCCAAAAATAATTTAAGTGCAGTACTCGCACAGTATAATTCACAGAAAAAAAAATTAGAGAATCTGGCGCAAAAAGTGAACTAAGACAGTGGCGCAAAAGGACAGTTCACGCGAGAGATAGGTCGTAAGAGAAAGTACTTGACCGGTGCCTTGTGCGACCGGTGTATTGCTTCGACCGGTATCCTGCTTGACCGGTAAGATGTTTGACCGGAAAAGTAAATGGACCGGTATGAGAATTCGACCGATATTGGCTTGGACCGATAGAGTATCGACCGGAAAGTTAACGACCGGTAATGACTGTGAGGAGACCGGTAAGAAGTTGACCGGACAAATATATATGGACCGGTATTACGAAGACTGGGACCGGATCGATGAGTCGACCGGTACCCTATGACCGGAGTGGACTGAGTGTTGACCGGGCGACCGGTATTATGCGGTCGACCGGGGTAGAGCAATGACCGATATGAACTGAGTGTTTACCTGGCGACCAGTATATCAACCTGTATTATGCGGTCGATCGGTATTATGCAGTCGACCGGTATGTTCTTGATGCTATCGACCCAGAACACGATAATCAACCCAGAAACCAATCGAAAACTTAGAATCAAATGTAAAAATCAAACTTTCTTACTCATAAACATATAGCAATCACAATGCAATCCAAATTAATGATCAAAACCAACTTTCAAACATTCAATTTGAAGAACACAATATCAACAGTTTGAAAAACTTATCGAACCCAGATACCAAACAAATCCTCAAATAAGCAATCTAAATCGATACAATACTCAAAACAATCAATACCTAGTCAATATAATAAGAAAATCGATCACAATCCAAACAATAACAACTTGAATGAACAATCACACAATAAATTTTTTGAATCTTGACAGATAAACAGAACCGAAAAAAAAATTTCAATTCAATCTATTTGGCTCTGATACGAATTGTGTGTCCCGGTGATTAACGATTCAATCAAGTAAACAATTAAGCAACAAGAATATGCAAACCTGGTATTGATTTCACAAACGAATCGAATGATTACAAGCTTCAAGATCAATCTCTCTCTCTCTTTCTCTCTTTCACTCTTTCACGCAACTCTCTCTCTCTCAATCTATTTCTCAAATACGGCGTACCACTCCAACAACAATTATTCTCAAACCTAATTAACACAAAATAAACTAATTTATACCTAATACCTTTTTAAATGATAAGGACTAATAATGTAAAAACATAAACAAACTTTGACTATTTATTACAAAGGACCCTAGACTATTTGTTGAGACGACTTTTTCCAGCTTTGACTTCAGATTTCCATCTTCAAATAATGATGATCTTGAATCCAATAAAATTGTCAAGTTTACATGTTTGAAATGTTTTGTATAATCCTTTCTGTGATTCAGATGATAGTCTTACTTCTAAATCTACTGATCAGATTCGTCCTTCTAACCTTTTCTATGACAAAAATGTTGATGGTTCAGGTAACTTAAAGAAGAACAAGTCTCAGAAGAAAAGGATCTGGAGAAAAGAAGATGAAAATACAGGAAATTCGATCTAGAGAGTTAAAGGATTTCCATAGGAAAAGAAGAAAGAAGAATCATTTGTGCATACATTAAATGCTAAAAGGAACAATACTCCGAAAGGTAAAACTTTTGGCAAACCTGATCTGGTTTACACTATCAATCAACTGATCAGGTTAGCACAAAAAAAAATTAGTTGTTCCTACTGTGGCTCAAATGATTTTGTAAGAAAAGATTATGTAAATAACTGGTATGGTTCTTATTTCATATCTCCCATTAGAACTGCAACTAACCCATTAGGACCCAAATACCAGTGGGTACCAAAAGCTAAATCTGTGTTGCAGGCACCCAAGGTTTAAAGGGGAGAAAGAACAAAGGCTTCTAAGTAAATCAGCTTAGAACCCGTACTTCAACGGAGATTGACTTCTAGACAATACAGTCTAGGACTCGGACTTCAATTTCAAAGAGTTTGACTTCTGAATTTACTTTAATCCTAGTAATTCAGAACTCTGTTTCATGATTAAGGATTATGCACATATTAAGGGGGAGCTTATATGCTTAATATATCTACTAATATATTCTTCTGATTTAACTGACTTTTTACAGGTATCAAGGGGGAGGATATCTGAGTTTTGTCAAAGATACTTCTTTAAACATATTCATTTCAGGGGGAGTTAAGGATTCTGATTTACAGGTATATATTTCTAATCCTTAGACTCTATCACTTGTTGAAAGAAGAATAACTTTCAGTAGTGAAAAACGGTTTCTTAAAATGTTCAAACCACTTCCTATTCTTCAAAGATTTTCATGAATTGTGAAGTGTGATTTTAAATGATTTTTGGGAGCTTAATTGTCAAAGAGCTTAAATGCTAACCACTTTTAGTTTGAGGGGGAGAATTGCATTGTCAAACATCTTATGTTTTGACTTCTTCAAATTTTTATTCTTCGTGTAATTGTATTCCTTTGTGCTTACATGTACAAAAGACTGTTGAACAGCACGTTGTTTTAGGAAAATACAAGGGATTCAGTATGTGAGATTAACATAACTTCCATGGATTCACGATAACCAGTGTTTCCTACCCAGGAAGTATTCCCTGAGTGATTGAGGGAGAGGGGTCGAAAGATTTGAGTGATGGTGTGTGAAGAGGTAAAATGGAAAAGAGAGATTGGTTAGATGTGAGATTTAAAAGATTAAAAGAAAGAGGGTGAGATTAAAAAAATATCAAACTCTGCACCAAACTTCTTTCTGAGCCGGGAATCCACATAATCTGATTGGTTCACATTCTTTGGTGACCATCATTGAAAAAGGCAACTAGCCCATGCCATCTCTTGCATACAACCCCACCAGCTACTCATTCTTTTCTCAAAAAGATAATGTTTCACCTTTTCTGGGGACGCAAGATATAAGCTATTGGTTCTTCATTTGGAAGATACTAATATTGAAAAAAGAAGGAAAGTTGCCCCACCTTCGAACCCTTTCTCATGCACATTGAGTTTATGTATAATTTGTTGCTGTCTCAACAAGTTTACATACTTTGAGCCTACATTAAAAAGCAATCATCGGTGCTTAATTCTTTCATACACATGCACGAGCACACAGAAATTTGTTTTCTGTCAGAACGTTCATAGATAACCATGTGTTATTCAATGATTGAATGGAAGTCTTGGGGAGCCAACATCAAACCAGCTCCTTATATAGTAACTTTGTGTTACTTAGTAACTTTGTGTTACTGACAGGCATTCCAAACTGAGTCAATTGTTGATTCAGGGTTACACCTATTAAACTGTTTGAATTTGAAAAGATTCGAATGGTTACTACTTTTTATTTGAATATGCATAGATTGAAATAATCACTCTTTCCATTTGGAGAGACTGCTCTTATTTCCACACGGGGATCCGTACATGAAGACAGTGCTTAACTGAATTCTATAAAGACAAGGGGGAGGTTGTTTTTGCTATGTTTTGATGATGATGATTCTCATCCCTCATCAAAAACAGGGAGAATATACAAAGAGGGAGAATATACTCTGAAGACTACTGAAGATTTCCAAGTGTCCGAGCTTATTTGATCTATCAAAAGTTTGATTGAAGATAATCGTCGGAAGGACACTTGCATTCAAAAGAGGAATTTGAAGACTGTGTAAAGCTACAAGATCTGAAGCTGTTAACAAGTTTTCAAGAGAAGTGAATACCCGAAGATTATTGCCAAATTTTTTTTAATCTTGAATCCAAAGGGGGAGATTTTTGGATCATAAATTGTATTCAAGATTAAAGTTAAAGTTCAGGGTTCAAATTGTAATAAGTTAATAGTTATTAGTTGTTGGGCCCAAGCCCATTAGGCATTAGGCCTAAGTATAAGTAGATTTGTTTAATTAGGTTTTTAGGTGAATCCTCATAATTACAATTATTATCATATTAGTGAGGTAGCCGTTTTCTCTGTAATCATATTCAAGGTATCAAGAACACACACAAGGTTTTCATTGATTAATCAAGGGATTGTGGTATGTTATTCTGATCTTTTATCTCTTGATCTATATTGTGTGGTGTGTTAATTATCAACTAGATTAAACTGGGTTTAACAGTGTCATAGATGGTTGACATTGATTAGGAGATTTCAAGGAGTAAAGATTCAAGTCATCTCATCTCCTCTTGAGTTCTCATCACCTAGGGTTTGTATACAACTTTTCAAGGTGAGTTCTTCTACCCTTTGATTCTTACATAAATATTATGGTTTAGGTGTTCTCACTGTCAACTATGTATTTTAACCATACATTGGGTTTTGTTAGGTTTTGACCTAAACATGGGTTTTGGGAATAATGGTGTTCTATGACCTTCATATGAATGTTTGAGAATATGTGTTAAACTAAGATTAATGGTCTCCTATACTCATCCACCTACTTGGTAACAAACTCTTGTTTCATGGGATTTTGGTAAACCCAAAGTGGAATTAGGGTTAGGTGAGATTTATGTATTGGACTAATTAATGGAAATCTTGACTTTAGAAATGGGATTTATGGTATTATCATTGTTGAGGTTGTGTTTGCAAAGTCCCCTAATTGATGGGAGATAAGACCCCATGTTAGTAACTTTATATATATGTGATTTGGTTTCAAGACTTACATACATGATTAATAATGATTGTATTAGCATGTTTTGGTATTTGGTCTTAGTGCAATGGATCCATAAGCACGGTGTTCCTATGTCCCGTTTTGGACACTAGGTTCACCATTTTGGCACGGAATAGGCATCGGGTCACCATGGTACGTAAGGTGTGGACTTATATGGTCGGGCAGCGTCCGATGAGCAGTAAGGTGTTATTCCCATGTACTAGAGTTCCCATTTTGGAACTCTCAAGAATAGACCTAGAGGGGTTGACTTGATGTTTTCGAGCAATAGACTTAGAGGAGTTGAGCTCACTATGTGATTGGTGTTATTTGTACCATGTTTTAAATCACTAATGGTTTGTTTGATTGATTGACTTAGCTCATGTCTATATCCACCGTGCGACGTCAAATGGGTTTAGTACTTCTATTTCTATTGATTTATTCTCACTAGGCTTTGCTCTTTCTTTGTCATGTCTGACAGGTCATCTTAGCGGTGGGGCTCGTCGAGACTGAGCGGACGACCTTGGGATCGTGAGTGGTGTTTTTGGGAGATTTAGTGACCATCATACATGATTTTGAAGATATACGTTCTGGGAGGATAGCGACACCCGACTTTAATCTTGTTGTCAAATTTAGATTTTTTAGGTTGTTGGTTTTATCCTTCATTCATTTCGGTTGTTCATGCCATACCTTATTCCCTGTTTTGGGATGATACACTTGGGTTTGATTTCGTTATGTTCAAACTATTCAGGTTTAATTGATCCCCTACTTTAGGGTGGACAGGTTTCCTTATTTATAGACGTTATATTGTCGAAATTTCGAATTTTTGTTTCACTCTAAATTTTAGGATGTTACAAGTTGGTATCAGAGCATTAGTTTAAGTGAACTAGGCATGAATGTAAGATTCCTAGACTTAAACTGAGATTATTAAGCTATGACTTGTGAGATGGGGTAGAACTCTTAAGATAGGATGGTATTAGAGTCGACGGAACTTACACAAATTAAAATTTGTAAAGATGGTAATGAGAACTCTTACGTATCATGTGTTCATAATTTCACTTACCTAACGTTATTATGTAGATGGTCCGACTGGTCGAACAGAGACGAAAGTCGGCCATAGTGATCCGGGAGTCCCGTATGGAAGCCGATAGCCTCATTCTCTAATTTAGCGAATATCGCATTCAGATAGTTCTCCATCTCCGGGAGTCGATCCTTCTTCTATCGCCACCTCGCACCTATGGAGCAGGAGCAGGGGTCTCAGCATTGTAGAATGACTGCTTCCGATTTCATATGCTAGATAATGCCCGCATCATCGGTGGGGCCAGTCGGTGAATAGCGAACGATAGATTTTCCTACCCACAGAGGGAAAGTCCCTGCCAAAAGTTCAAACTAAAAAATAAAAAAATGAAATGATTTTTCATTATCGCAATTGAAGTAATGAGCCTCCCAAGTTGAAGCGTAATGATCATACGTCTGTAATGCATTTTCTGTCCTATAATGGGTCCCATTCTTCTAGCCTTTCCCCGAAGCGAAGTAGTACCGTGAGGGAAGGGAGAAAAGAACCCCCATCGGGGAGGTCTATAACCATTATGTGGCATAGGGGTTACATCCCGTACGAAAGTTAATAGTATACCACTTCTGCGAATAGCTCGTAATGCTGTGCGGAGATAATTGTCGAGTCTACGAAGCTTCGTAGTTGCTTCCGCCCCTTTTTTCTTTTGCGTGAGCATACTTGATCTATTGTTGTTATAATAATTGACAAGTGTAGTAGTACGTTTCCTTGTGTTATTCCTGTAGCCTATCCCTTATTTTATTTCGTGTATGTGTGTGGCAAACTCATGGTTAACACCAGGAATCGACCAGAAGGTCAAGAAGCCACGACATCCACGACCGACCATCCGCGGGTTACTGTGGCGGATGAACCCTCTCGTCTGGTTAATGTGTTGGGCGGGGGACCCGAGCACAATCCCCAACGCAATATGGAAACGGAATAGCCTGTTATGGAAGAAGTGACGGCAAAGACAAGGATGATGGACCACATGATGTTGGCCATGAATAAAGCCATGGTGCAACAACAAGAAATGTTCCTAAAGCTCCTAAAGGATAGAGACACCAACAACCGTAGACCTGAAACGGTTGCCGAGAACATAATTGTAGCGGGGTTCGGGGGTACCAGACATGAAATTACCATTGATGAGACCGCAACCCTGGGAGCAAGGCCAATGACGAAGACTTACACATTCGAAGCCTTTCTTGGTTGCCGACCAACATAATTTAAGGGTTCGGATGATCCGATAGCTTGTGTGAGTTGGATTCGTGAGATGGAACAGGCTTTCCGATCGAGCGAGTGTGGTGAAGGACAGAAGGCAATCTTTGGCTCACAGATGTTGAGAGGCGCGACCCTCACTTGGTGGAATGTATTTTCTGCTTCTGTTCAGGCGATCGTATTCAACAAACTGACTTGGGCGATGTTCAAGGAGAAATTACTATAGGAATATTGCAACGACAGGTCGATGGATTGGATTGAAGAGGACTTTCGGAGTTTGAAGAAGGGTAACTTGTTGGTGAAGGATTATAACCGGTTGTTCATGAACAAGTTGGGGTTGGTGGGACATCTGGTTCCAATCGAGAAAGAGAAGGTCAAGGCTTATATCAAGGGCCATCCATTAGACATGATGTCAATGGTTCGGGTGTCGAAGGCCTCCACTCTTTGGGAGGCAATTGAAGAGGCACAACTGATGGAAGACGCTTACAACCGCGGCAAAGAAGAAGGTAGCCAGCAAGTGGAGAAGAGAAGATAGGAGGGAATTCCATATCCTCTAAAAAGTTGAGGTTCACCAACAACAATCAACGTGGAGCCGATCCTAGGCGTGATGCTAGGTGGTGCTCCAAATGCCGAAACAAGCATTTCAATCCATGCAACTTTGTCCCCGGAACTTGTTACAAATGTGGAAAGTCAGGGCATACCTTTAGAGATTGTCCCGTCAAGGGGCAAATGTGTTTCAACGACAAGGAACTGGGGCACATTAGAGCGAAGTGCCCTAAGTTGAAGGCCGGGGGAACCGGTGGGAAGAAGGTGGATACTCCAAGATCTCCCAGGAGAGCTTTTTAGATGACAACGGAAGAAGCCAAACATCAACAGATGTAGTGTCGGGTACGTTTCTCCTAAACTCCATGACTACACGTGTCTTATTTGATTCGGGTGCTAGCTTCTCTTTCATTTCCGATGTGTTTTGTCAAAAGCTTGCCATGCCTAAGAGTAGTTTAGAGGATGCTATAGTGGTAGAAATAGCTAATGGGGGTCAGGTGTTAATCTGTGATACCGTGAGGGGTTGCACTCTGGAATTTGAAGGAAGGAAGTTCCCTATCAACTTAATGCCTATGCAAATTGGTGGATTCGATGTGGTAGTGGGAATGGATTGGTTGTCGGAGAACCAAGCCGAGATTGTGTGTTCCAAGAAGATGATCCGACTGCCCGTTGCAGATGGTGAAGCGACTATAATTTATGGTGAAAGAAGAAAAGGCGAAGTGACGATCATCTCTATGATCAAAGCGCGGAAATGTTTGGCCAAAGGATGCTCATCCTTCTTGGCGTATGAAGTTGACACCAAGTTTGAGAAGAAGAAACTAGAAGATGTTAGGGTGGTGTGCGAGTTTTTATATGTGTTTCCGGAAGACTTGCCCGGCTTGCCACCCGATCGCCAAGTGGAGTTCCGGATCGATCTCATTCCGGGGACGACCCCAATTACTCGAGCTTCTTATCGATTGGATCCATCTGAGATGCAAGAGATGATGACTCAACTCCAAGACCTTCTTGAGAAGGGTTTCATACGACCGAGCTCGTCACCTTGGGGGTTCCGGTCTTGTTTGTTAAGAATAAGGATGGCATGATGCGGATGTGTATCGACTACAGAGAACTGAACAAGATGAACACATCACGATGGACTTCGTGACGAAATTGCCAAAGACATTAAGAGATCATGACACCATTTGGGTAATAGTGGACCGATTGACCAAAAGCGCTCATTTCTTGGCCATACGGGAGACTTTACCTATGGACAAGCTAGAGAAGTTGTATATTGATGAAGTAATATCTCGTCATGTTGTGCCGATATCTAGTATCTTGGATCGTGATAGTCGGTTCACGTCGTAATTTTTGGGATGGATTGCAAAAGGAATTGGGTACGCGCGTGAAATTGAGCACGACCTATCATCCCCCAATCGAAGGCCAAATCGAGAGGACGATCCAGACACTTGAAGACATTTTGAGATCTTGTGTGATTGACTTCAAGTGTAGTTAGGACTCACACCTACCTTTAGTGGAGTTCGCGTACAACAATAGCTACCACTCGAGTATTGGGATGGCGCCGTTTGAGGCGTTGTATGGTCGCAAATGCCGAACTCCCATATGTTGGCTTAAAGCAGGGGAGAAACAGTTTTCCAAACCCGAGATTGTGCAAGAGATGGCTGGCAAGGTTAAAGGCATTCGCAAGCATTTGAAGGAGGCTCAAGACCGGCAGAAAAGATAAGCCGACAAGAAGAGACGACCGATAGAGTTCCAAGTGGGAGACCGTGTTATGTTGAAGGTGTCCCCTTGGAAGGGAATTATTCGGTTTGGAAAGCGTTGGAAGTTGAGTCCCCGTTTCCTTGGACCATTCACCGTAATTAAGCGGGTAGGGCTCCAAGCCTACCAATTGGAACTCCCTCCGGAAATGAGTGGAACTCACAACACATTCCATGTGTGCTACCTTCGTAAATGTCTAGCGGAGGAGGAGAGTATTATCCCACTCTTCGAGATTAGAGTTGATGAGGGAAACCATTACATTGAAGAACCCAAAGCGATTTTGGATAAAAAGACGAAGAAGCTTCGTCACAAAGAAGTCACTATGGTAAAGGTCCAATGGAAGCACCATCGTGGAGCTAACGTAACGTGGGAATCCGACGAGGATATGAAGCAAGGATATCCTCACCTATTTCCCTAGCTTAGATTTCAAGGACGAAATCTACTCCAAGTTAGGGAGGATTGTAACACCCGGTTTCCGGTGTCTTAATATCGTATGTATTTTGAGCTGGGAGTATTATTAATTTGATGATTATTTGGATTTTGTGACAACTGTCAAATTCTGATTAATGAGGTCAGCACCCTCAGAATAATTTATAAGTTTTGTCACTTTTTAAATTTTATTAAAAGCCTTTAAGATAAAAAGTTTCCCCGAAAAATTTAGAAGTTGCGTTAAAGACCCGGAACAGTTCCGCATCTGACCGTCACTGTCCAGAAATGCCAAATAAGTGAATAAAAGTCCAAAATTCTTAAATTATAAAAATCAGAATTTTAATTTCTCTTGCATTGCAAAATTTTCAAATTTGCCATTTATTTAGCAAAAATTGAGAATCGGGTATTTCAGTTCTCAAATATATCTGATATTTATAGATTAGACTAGCAATTTAACTAATAATACTAAATTAAATATTTTGTGGGAGAGTTACTTAGGACACTTGTCCTAATCCTACAACACCTTGTTTACCATTAAAAACAAATTTAAAAAAAACTAGAATCATCCTCATTTCTCATTTTTAACTCTTCACCTCCTCTCTCTCTCTTTTTCGGCCGAAAGCCACCACCACCTCCACCATTTCCATTTTTCTTTCTTCATTTTCTCCTTCCATTGCTAAGATTCAAGAATCCAACCAAGAATCTATCACCATTTTGAAGTTGGAATCCAAGTCTTCATCTCTTTTGTTAAAGGTAATCATTTAACCCTCCATTTTCTTTTAAGTTTATAATCAAAAGTGGTATGTTTTCATATCTTTTATGTAAATGTTGTATAATCCAAGTTGTGGAAGTGAAATGGGATGCATTAGCATCTATATATTTGCTAATGAACCATTTAATGATCTTCCAATGAAACTAGGGTTTCCATGTGTGTTACTTTGAGTTTTTGCCAAAGAGATGATGATTTTATGAAATGTGGTTTTTGGTCCACAAAATTTTATTAAGGTTGGATTGAAATTTATGCATTTATATCAATTTTGTGTATAAATAAACTCTTAGGATGAGATTGTTCAAACTCATATGATTAAGAGTTCTATATAATGTTAAATCACTAATCTAGTGTTTATGTTGTCTTGCATGTGGGTGAAAACTTGTTAATAAGATGGTTTACCTTTGATATTTATATAATATGAGTTTTTGACTCTTGATACATTGAGTGTTAGTATAAAAATGTTCTTATGAAGGAATTTTCTAAGTTCTACATGATTAAGAACATTGTATCAATATTAATGTCTTATCTTCTTTATTTTGTGTTCATGCATGCATTTGGATGAGCATTTAGATTGCCATGAATCCATGATGCATGTGTTAGTTTATCATGTGTTGAAAGGTGAAGACATGGTTTTTAACCAAAAACCATGTCTAATGATCATTATTTGTGAGTTAAATTAGCATTCACATCATTCTAGAATCTGTCCAGAAAATGGACCTCACTTCTATCTTGCACAACTCACAAACCACATGTCCAAATTTGGGGTTTTTGCTTCTAAACTTCAGTTTAGAGTGTTTGCTTTCTAAAAAGTCCAGAAACATAGAATTTGGAGATGATTTGAGCACTTAATTGGATTTTATAAGAAAATGGTGCAATCTGTCCAGTGAAGACAGATTCATACACCTATTTTGTAGAGGCCATAACTCCCTCACTACTCATCCAAATTAAGTGAATCTTTTTCCAAATGTTAGGATTTTTAGTTAGGTTTGCATACATATATGGATCACTAGCTAATTCCAAGAATTGATACCTCAAAAACCTGTTACAAGTGAGGTATGTCACTGATCCGAAAATCAGTGACACTTTATTTTATAAAAATGATTTGATGTACCAAAAGTTATTCAAAAATTATGAAAAAGTGCAGATTTAATCTAAACATACCATAGTTCCATCCTAAAAATTGTGATTAAATAATTCTCTTGAGAAGTTAAGTTTCCGTGTTGAAATTACCGGATAACTTTCTGGACAACATGTGCTGTATCCAGAAAAGTTGTGTTATCAAGTTTAAGTAATGCCTTATTTTATTTTGGAACTTCGTTTAGACAAAATAATTATGGACTAAGAAACTTATTTGATGGCATTTCATGGGACAATTGGACATATTGGTTGGACATCGGAATAGGGTATTAATGTGTTTCTTATGGCAACTCTTATATAGGGAAAGTTAAGGCGTGACAAAACTCATTAAGTTTAAAGTAAAGCTTCACTCGTTGCTTGCATCAAGGTGAGTATTCACAACCCCACTTTTATCGTTTTAATTTATTTTGGGGTGGAAAGCATGTTTAAATTGCGTATTTAAAGATTCATGAGAATTGTTTGAAAGTATTGCGAATTGGCAATTTATAAGGCTTTGTTAAAAGCATTTGGAATTATAAGCTATATGATAAGTATGCAATTGATGTGTTGAGTTTTTAATGTTAAGACCCCGTGACACTACTATTAACTCGAAGAAAATCGGGCCTATAGTATTAGTGGATAGCGCTATTTGGTGTGACAAGCCCACCTTAATGCTGACGAGCAGGGGTGCACTATACTAGATAAGATGACTAAACATGTGGCATGAACCACCGCTGAGTTAGTTCATTGGGGGCGTTGAAATTGGTCAGGGATGGCTTAGTAGTGGCTCAACGTAATACTATCTTTGCGTACACTTATCATAAAGAAATTAAATTGTGATGCTTATGAATCAAAGAATTGAAGTTGGTTTATACGTATGTTTTACAAATGTCGACTTGCATATAAAAATGATTTGTGCATATTTAAAACCTGTGAACTCACCAACTCTTTGTAGTTGACCTTGGTTTCTATTCATGCTTTTCAGGAATCAAGAAAGTAATTCCATGATGTTTTATCAGCGCACTTCATATTTTGAAGCAAGATTATTTTTTTTTTGCTTTATGCGTATCGTTATATTTTAAAGTTTGGGATTTGTAAACAATGACGATACCTTGTACTTAAAAATGTATTGTATTTTGAATGTTAAGTAAATGTTGGTATGTTTATAATCTTGTGCTATGACATTGGAGCTGTTATGCCTCGTGTTTCCGCTTTAGCGGGGTGTGACAGATTTGGTATCAGAGCCATAGGTTATAGGGAATACCGGTTTTGTTTTAAAACCACACACTATAACCTTTTACAAATAAAGTTTCCAAATTAAAGTGCGCTGTAGTATAACTAAGATGCGTTTCACATTATCATATTTTAACTTAAGCAAAGCTTGATCACCTTTGTTTAATTTAAGTGTGTATAAAAAGGGACATGGATTGGCTATACTAGGAATTACTAAAAATAGAAACTTTTTGATACAAAAATGAAAAGCATGACTGTTATGTGAGTTGCATGGTATTTTTGGTTTTTAATAAAAATTATAGCATGATTGACAATTAAAACTTTATTAATGATCGCAGTCATTATGTCACGATCACCATCTCACCAAGAACAGTCGCCTGACGGATCAGGCTACCTCACCTACATCCCTAGAAGAAATTCTCCGACGAGTGACGACTATGACCCATCTGAGCACGATTATTCAGATCCTGATCGATCACCGGAGAGATCGGTCACACCGACCTTGGAGCCGACTTCACCCGCCACTTTTGAGCGAGAGAGTACACCTGTCCCACGTAGGGACGAGGCGGGGCCTTCTCGACTTAGGGGTCGGAGGGTATCGCCACCACCATGTGTTGGAATACCAGTGTCTCAGCCAGCCGGTATGACAACATTAGAAAACTACTGGGTTTCGGGTATGGCCCGAGAAGTGGAGAGAGTTAGAATGGAGGTAAACCATCACGAGCATTCCATTGATGCACTCATGACTATAATGAATTCAAGTGATCAGATCTTAAATGGGCTAATATCAATGGTAAGTATGGGCGATCAAACTATGAGTGGGTTTGTGAGGGAACTGATGGAAACTAGGGCTATGGTAGCATGGCTGCACTCTTGTTTATCTGTGATGATGGGACTTTTGGTAATTGTGATAGCATGGGCGATGATGTTGTTTTTCAGGCATCAGTAGTACGAATCATGGTTGGAGATTTGGGTGACTAACTTTCTTTTGAAAATGTGTAACCCGTCATATTAGTACATTATTAAATAGCTTGACTATTATTTTTGGATGAATGATTGAATGTATGGCGTAGTTTTGTAATGATAATGAATATGTTTATGTTATATTGTTTATGTATGCTTAAGAATTGTGAATTTCAGTTCCATAAGGTTGATTTTTGATATATTAGATGTATGATCAAGCAAATACAAATTATATTGTATTAAGATTAAGGGGTAGAAATAAGGGAAATAAGAATTTGGAATTAATTATTGACGTGGCTTTAAAATAATTGTGCAATAGAATTATGCCTCCAAGGAGAGAAGATCCTGAGATTGCACGACTCGTATCCGAGAAAATCTTAGCTTCACTTCCTAACATAGTTAGTCAGATAGCAGCGGGCCTAAATGCTAACCAACCTAATCAACCAAGAGCCGGTGCAAATATAGAAAAAGAATGTACATATAAGACTTTTAGGTCTTGTAACCCAAAGGAATTCCGCGGTACCGAGGGAGCGGTTGGGTTATTATCTTGGATTGAAGGAATGGAATCCGTTCTCCACATAAGTAAGTGCTCTGAAGCAAACAAAGTAGAATTCGCAGCTTGTTTACTACAAGGAAGAGCACTGACCTGGTGGAACACTCAAGTGCAGACCCGAGGAAGAGAAGTAGCTAACAAACTCACTTGGGATGAATTTAAGGAAATGCTTAAGGAAGAATATTGTTCAAGAAGCGAAATGCAGAAATTACACGCAGAGTTATGGGAGCATGAAATGAAAGGAAATGACATTGATACATATACGGCACGATTTCATGAGCTGGCTAAGATGGTACCACATCTGGTTACACCAGAAGAGAATCGGGTAGACAGGTATGTCTGGGGTTTAGCTCCAGAAATCCGAGGGGATGTGACCTCGGGTAATCCAAAAACCATTCAGGAGGCGGTAAATCTGGCAACCAAGCTCACCAATAATGCCAATCGATCGGGGCTTTTCATTCACGATAAAGTCAAAGGAAAAAGGAAGGTTGAGGAAATTTCAAGGAGACCGTTTGACAGAAGAAGAGGAAAGGAACAGAGAACGGTGGGTAATTATGGAATTCAGACTCAAACAACTGATAAAGGAAAGGAAGTATATCCGAGATGCGGCAAGTGCAACAATCATCATTTCGGAAATTGTGTTATTTGTCTCAAATGTAACAAAGGAGGTCATTATGCGAAAGATTGTAAGAATGGAGGAAGGCGAGCCTGTTTTGAGTGTGGGAGTCAGGACCACTTCAGAAATGCCTGTCCCAAATTTATCAGAAGGATGAACGTAAACCAGACTCGACCGGTCAATCAGAGGAATCAAAAAGGTCAAGCACGAGGCCGAGTGTTTGAAATTGGAGCGGAAGAAGCGAGACAGGATCAGGATGTGATCACAGGTACGTTTCTCTTAAATAATCATCGTGCATCTGTATTGTTTGATTCCGGAGCAGATAGAAGCTTTGTGTCATTAAGTTTTAGATCTAAAATTAACCAAATGCCCCAAAAACTAAAAGAAACTTATGTTATTGAGTTCGCTAACGGACAAGAGATTAGGGTTGAAGATGTATTTTCGAATTGTACCCTAAGTCTAGCTGAAAAGGAATTTAAGATAGATCTAATTCCAATAAAGTTAGGAAGCTTTGATGTAGTTGTGGGCATGGACTGGTTGTCTAATAACCAAGCGGAATTATATTGCTCCGAAAAGACTCTTCGAATTCCGTTACCTCAAGGAGAAGTACTTATAGTACACGGAGAAAAATCCAAAAGGAAGCTAAGAATAGTATCCTGCATGAAGATGCAGAAGTATTTAAGGAAGGAATATGTTGCGTATTTAGCTCATGTAGTCAACAAAGAGATCAAAGAGAAGTGTTTGCAAGATATTCCTGTGGTTCGAGACTTTCCCGAAGTATTTCCTGAAGATCTACCTGGGTTACCTCCACCGAGACAAGTCGAATTTCGCATTGATTTAATTCCAGGAGCTGCACCAGTGGCTAAGACACCATACCGTTTGGCGCCATCCGAAATGCAAGAACTGTCTGAACAACTTCAAGAGTTGCTTGATAAAGGATTTATCAGACCGAGTTCTTCGCCATGGGGAGCTCCAGTTCTTTTTGTTAAGAAGAAAGATGGGACATTCCGAATGTGTATCGATTACAGAGAACTCAATAAGTTAACTCTCAAGAATCGATACCCACTTCCTCGAATTGATGATCTGTTTGATCAACTGCAAGGCGCAACGTACATCTCAAAGATTGACTTGCGATCTGGATATCATCAAATGAGAGTTCGCGAAGAGGATATTGATAAGACGGCATTTAGAACTCGTTATGGACATTATGAGTTTCTAGTTATGCCCTTTGGATTAACGAACGCACCAGCAGTTTTCATGGATTTAATGAATAGAGTCTGTCGGCCGTATTTAGACAAGTTCGTGATTGTATTCATAGACGATATTTTGATTTATTCACGAAGCAAGGAAGATCATAAGAAACATTTGAAGTTGATCTTAGAACTTCTCAAAGATCAGAAGTTGTATGCTAAGTTTTCCAAATGTGAATTTTGGCTTCGAGAGGTACACTTTCTGGGTCATGTAGTTAATGAAAAAGGAATTCATGTTGACCCGGCAAAAGTTGAAGCCATCAAGAAATGGGAAACCCCAAGGACACCAACAGAAATTCGTCAATTTCTTGGTCTGGCAGGCTACTACCGAAGGTTCATAGCGAATTTTTCAAAAATCGCTCAACCGCTGACAGCACTGACTCAGAAGGATAAGAAATTCGTCTGGGAAGAAAAACAGGAGGAAGCATTTCAAATACTTAAGCGCAAGTTATGTGACGCACCAATTCTTGCATTACCGGAAGGTACGGATGACTTTGTGGTCTATTGTGACGCATCACATCAAGGCTTAGGATGTGTATTAATGCAAAGGAATAAGGTTATAGCTTATGCGTCAAGACAACTCAAAGTTCATGAAAAGAACTACACCACTCATGACTTGGAATTGGGTGCGGTAGTATTTGCATTAAAAATCTGGAGGCATTACCTTTATGGTACTAAATGTACCATCTATACTGATCACAAAAGTCTTCAGCATATTTTTGATCAGAAAATGTTGAACATGAGACAACGGAGATGGGTTGAGCTGCTTAATGATTATGAATGCGAAATAAAGTATCATCCTGGTAAAGCTAATGTGGTAGCTGATGCATTAAGCAGGAAGGAAAGAGTAAAACCATTAAGGACACGAGCTTTGGGAATGTTGGTCCAATCAAGCATTAAGACACACGTTCGTGAAGCCCAAGAGAAAGCATTGAAAACAGAAAATCTTTGTTGTGAAGCCTTGCATAACTTGGAAAAAGAGTTTGAATCACGATCAGATGGAGTTCGATATTTCAAGAATAAAGTTTGGATACCAAAGGTTGATAATCTGCGATCAGCTATTCTGGAAGAAGCTCACGGATCAAGGTATTCGGTTCACCCAGGAGCCGACAAAATGTACAAAGGATTGAAGGAATATTATTGGTGGCCGGGAATGAAGAAGGACATTGCTGATTTTGTGAGTAAATGTTTGACTTGCGCCAAAGTCAAAGCAGAGCACCAAAAGCCTTCTGGACTTCTTCAACAACCTGAGATACCACAATGGAAATGGGATCAGGTATCTATGGATTTTATCACCAAACTACCCAGGACTGGAAAAGGGAACGACGCGATTTGGGTCATTGTGGATCGACTTACGAAATCTGCGCATTTTCTCCCTATAAGAGAGGACTTCAAAATAGAAAGATTGGCGCAGTTGTACATAGACGAAATTGTCTCTCGGCATGGAGTACCCCTATCTATCATTTCTGATAGAGATAGTCGTTTTACTTCCCGATTTTGGCAAGTATTTCAGAAAGCACTGGGTACCAGGTTGAATCTGAGTACTGCATATCATCCACAGACAGACGGACAAACGGAAAGGACCATTCAAACTTTGGAAGATATGCTACGCGCGTGTGCTATAGATTTTGGAGGAAGCTGGGATAAGCATCTGCCGTTAGTTGAATTCTCTTACAATAACAGCTATCACACAAGCATTCAATGTGCGCCATATGAAGCTCTCTATGGACGTAAATGTAGATCTCCACTTAGTTGGGTGGAAATTGGTGATAGTCAACTGATTGGGCCTGACATTATACAAGAAACCACCGATAAAATATCAATCATCAAGGACAGACTCAAAGCTGCAAGGGATCGTCAGAAAAGTTATGCGGATAACCGCAGAAAACCGTTAGAATTCCAAAAAGGCGACAAGGTTCTTTTGAAAGTATCACCATGGAAAGGATTGATCAGATTCGGGAAAAGAGGTAAACTAAGTCCAAGATATATTGGTCCGTTTGAGATACTGGAAAGAATTGGACCAGTAGCCTATAAGTTGAGCCTACCTCAAGAGTTAAGTGCTATTCATGACACTTTTCATGTGTCAAATCTAAAGAAATGTCTGATAGACAAATCAATGATTGTGCCCTCAGATGAAGTAAAATTTGATGGACGCCTATGTTTTAGAGAGGAACCTATCGAGATTCTCGATCGCGAAACTAAACGTCTTAGGCGCAGCAAAATTCCAATCATAAAGGTCCGTTGGAATTCACGTCATGGACCTGAATATACTTGGGAAAGAGAAGACTTCATGAAGCGCAAGTATCCTAAGTTGTTTGATGAAAAGCCTGTCCAGAAATATCAGTCATAAATTTCGGGACAAAATTTTTTTGAAGGAGGGGAGACTGTGACAACTGTCAAATTCTGATTAATGAGGTCAGCACCCTCAGAATAATTTATAAGTTTTGTCACTTTTTAAATTTTATTAAAAGCCTTTAAGATAAAAAGTTTCCCCGAAAAATTTAGAAGTTGCGTTAAAGACCCGGAACAGTTCCGCATCTGACCGTCACTGTCCAGAAATGCCAAATAAGTGAATAAAAGTCCAAAATTCTTAAATTATAAAAATCAGAATTTTAATTTCTCTTGCATTGCAAAATTTTCAAATTTGCCATTTATTTAGCAAAAATTGAGAATCGGGTATTTCAGTTCTCAAATATATCTGATATTTATAGATTAGACTAGCAATTTAACTAATAATACTAAATTAAATATTTTGTGGGAGAGTTACTTAGGACACTTGTCCTAATCCTACAACACCTTGTTTACCATTAAAAACAAATTTAAAAAAAACTAGAATCATCCTCATTTCTCATTTTTAACTCTTCACCTCCTCTCTCTCTCTTTTTCGGCCGAAAGCCACCACCACCTCCACCATTTCCATTTTTCTTTCTTCATTTTCTCCTTCCATTGCTAAGATTCAAGAATCCAACCAAGAATCTATCACCATTTTGAAGTTGGAATCCAAGTCTTCATCTCTTTTGTTAAAGGTAATCATTTAACCCTCCATTTTCTTTTAAGTTTATAATCAAAAGTGGTATGTTTTCATATCTTTTATGTAAATGTTGTATAATCCAAGTTGTGGAAGTGAAATGGGATGCATTAGCATCTATATATTTGCTAATGAACCATTTAATGATCTTCCAATGAAACTAGGGTTTCCATGTGTGTTACTTTGAGTTTTTGCCAAAGAGATGATGATTTTATGAAATGTGGTTTTTGGTCCACAAAATTTTATTAAGGTTGGATTGAAATTTATGCATTTATATCAATTTTGTGTATAAATAAACTCTTAGGATGAGATTGTTCAAACTCATATGATTAAGAGTTCTATATAATGTTAAATCACTAATCTAGTGTTTATGTTGTCTTGCATGTGGGTGAAAACTTGTTAATAAGATGGTTTACCTTTGATATTTATATAATATGAGTTTTTGACTCTTGATACATTGAGTGTTAGTATAAAAATGTTCTTATGAAGGAATTTTCTAAGTTCTACATGATTAAGAACATTGTATCAATATTAATGTCTTATCTTCTTTATTTTGTGTTCATGCATGCATTTGGATGAGCATTTAGATTGCCATGAATCCATGATGCATGTGTTAGTTTATCATGTGTTGAAAGGTGAAGACATGGTTTTTAACCAAAAACCATGTCTAATGATCATTATTTGTGAGTTAAATTAGCATTCACATCATTCTAGAATCTGTCCAGAAAATGGACCTCACTTCTATCTTGCACAACTCACAAACCACATGTCCAAATTTGGGGTTTTTGCTTCTAAACTTCAGTTTAGAGTGTTTGCTTTCTAAAAAGTCCAGAAACATAGAATTTGGAGATGATTTGAGCACTTAATTGGATTTTATAAGAAAATGGTGCAATCTGTCCAGTGAAGACAGATTCATACACCTATTTTGTAGAGGCCATAACTCCCTCACTACTCATCCAAATTAAGTGAATCTTTTTCCAAATGTTAGGATTTTTAGTTAGGTTTGCATACATATATGGATCACTAGCTAATTCCAAGAATTGATACCTCAAAAACCTGTTACAAGTGAGGTATGTCACTGATCCGAAAATCAGTGACACTTTATTTTATAAAAATGATTTGATGTACCAAAAGTTATTCAAAAATTATGAAAAAGTACAGATTTAATCTAAACATACCATAGTTCCATCCTAAAAATTGTGATTAAATAATTCTCTTGAGAAGTTAAGTTTCCGTGTTGAAATTACCGGATAACTTTCTGGACAGCATGTGCTGTATCCAGAAAAGTTGTGTTATCAAGTTTAAGTAATGCCTTATTTTATTTTGGAACTTCGTTTAGACAAAATAATTATGGACTAAGAAACTTATTTGATGGCATTTCATGGGACAATTGGACATATTGGTTGGACATCGGAATAGGGTATTAATGTGTTTCTTATGGCAACTCTTATATAGGGAAAGTTAAGGCGTGACAAAACTCATTAAGTTTAAAGTAAAGCTTCACTCGTTGCTTGCATCAAGGTGAGTATTCACAGCCCCACTTTTATCGTTTTAATTTATTTTGGGGTGGAAAGCATGTTTAAATTGCGTATTTAAAGATTCATGAGAATTGTTTGAAAGTATTGCGAATTGGCAATTTATAAGGCTTTGTTAAAAGCATTTGGAATTATAAGCTATATGATAAGTATGCAATTGATGTGTTGAGTTTTTAATGTTAAGACCCCGTGACACTACTATTAACTCGAAGAAAATCGGGCCTATAGTATTAGTGGATAGCGCTATTTGGTGTGACAAGCCCACCTTAATGCTGACGAGCAGGGGTGCACTATACTAGATAAGATGACTAAACATGTGGCATGAACCACCGCTGAGTTAGTTCATTGGGGGCGTTGAAATTGGTCAGGGATGGCTTAGTAGTGGCTCAACGTAATACTATCTTTGCGTACACTTATCATAAAGAAATTAAATTGTGATGCTTATGAATCAAAGAATTGAAGTTGGTTTATACGTATGTTTTACAAATGTCGACTTGCATATAAAAATGATTTGTGCATATTTAAAACCTGTGAACTCACCAACTCTTTGTAGTTGACCTTGGTTTCTATTCATGCTTTTCAGGAATCAAGAAAGTAATTCCATGATGTTTTATCAGCGCACTTCATATTTTGAAGCAAGATTATTTTTTTTTTGCTTTATGCGTATCGTTATATTTTAAAGTTTGGGATTTGTAAACAATGACGATACCTTGTACTTAAAAATGTATTGTATTTTGAATGTTAAGTAAATGTTGGTATGTTTATAATCTTGTGCTATGACATTGGAGCTGTTATGCCTCGTGTTTCCGCTTTAGCGGGGTGTGACAGATTTGGTATCAGAGCCATAGGTTATAGGGAATACCGGTTTTGTTTTAAAACCACACACTATAACCTTTTACAAATAAAGTTTCCAAATTAAAGTGCGCTGTAGTATAACTAAGATGCGTTTCACATTATCATATTTTAACTTAAGCAAAGCTTGATCACCTTTGTTTAATTTAAGTGTGTATAAAAAGGGACATGGATTGGCTATACTAGGAATTACTAAAAATAGAAACTTTTTGATACAAAAATGAAAAGCATGACTGTTATGTGAGTTGCATGGTATTTTTGGTTTTTAATAAAAATTATAGCATGATTGACAATTAAAACTTTATTAATGATCGCAGTCATTATGTCACGATCACCATCTCACCAAGAACAGTCGCCTGACGGATCAGGCTACCTCACCTACATCCCTAGAAGAAATTCTCCGACGAGTGACGACTATGACCCATCTGAGCACGATTATTCAGATCCTGATCGATCACCGGAGAGATCGGTCACACCGACCTTGGAGCCGACTTCACCCGCCACTTTTGAGCGAGAGAGTACACCTGTCCCACGTAGGGACGAGGCGGGGCCTTCTCGACTTAGGGGTCGGAGGGTATCGCCACCACCATGTGTTGGAATACCAGTGTCTCAGCCAGCCGGTATGACAACATTAGAAAACTACTGGGTTTCGGGTATGGCCCGAGAAGTGGAGAGAGTTAGAATGGAGGTAAACCATCACGAGCATTCCATTGATGCACTCATGACTATAATGAATTCAAGTGATCAGATCTTAAATGGGCTAATATCAATGGTAAGTATGGGCGATCAAACTATGAGTGGGTTTGTGAGGGAACTGATGGAAACTAGGGCTATGGTAGCATGGCTGCACTCTTGTTTATCTGTGATGATGGGACTTTTGGTAATTGTGATAGCATGGGCGATGATGTTGTTTTTCAGGCATCAGTAGTACGAATCATGGTTGGAGATTTGGGTGACTAACTTTCTTTTGAAAATGTGTAACCCGTCATATTAGTACATTATTAAATAGCTTGACTATTATTTTTGGATGAATGATTGAATGTATGGCGTAGTTTTGTAATGATAATGAATATGTTTATGTTATATTGTTTATGTATGCTTAAGAATTGTGAATTTCAGTTCCATAAGGTTGATTTTTGATATATTAGATGTATGATCAAGCAAATACAAATTATATTGTATTAAGATTAAGGGGTAGAAATAAGGGAAATAAGAATTTGGAATTAATTATTGACGTGGCTTTAAAATAATTGTGCAATAGAATTATGCCTCCAAGGAGAGAAGATCCTGAGATTGCACGACTCGTATCCGAGAAAATCTTAGCTTCACTTCCTAACATAGTTAGTCAGATAGCAGCGGGCCTAAATGCTAACCAACCTAATCAACCAAGAGCCGGTGCAAATATAGAAAAAGAATGTACATATAAGACTTTTAGGTCTTGTAACCCAAAGGAATTCCGCGGTACCGAGGGAGCGGTTGGGTTATTATCTTGGATTGAAGGAATGGAATCCGTTCTCCACATAAGTAAGTGCTCTGAAGCAAACAAAGTAGAATTCGCAGCTTGTTTACTACAAGGAAGAGCACTGACCTGGTGGAACACTCAAGTGCAGACCCGAGGAAGAGAAGTAGCTAACAAACTCACTTGGGATGAATTTAAGGAAATGCTTAAGGAAGAATATTGTTCAAGAAGCGAAATGCAGAAATTACACGCAGAGTTATGGGAGCATGAAATGAAAGGAAATGACATTGATACATATACGGCACGATTTCATGAGCTGGCTAAGATGGTACCACATCTGGTTACACCAGAAGAGAATCGGGTAGACAGGTATGTCTGGGGTTTAGCTCCAGAAATCCGAGGGGATGTGACCTCGGGTAATCCAAAAACCATTCAGGAGGCGGTAAATCTGGCAACCAAGCTCACCAATAATGCCAATCGATCGGGGCTTTTCATTCACGATAAAGTCAAAGGAAAAAGGAAGGTTGAGGAAATTTCAAGGAGACCGTTTGACAGAAGAAGAGGAAAGGAACAGAGAACGGTGGGTAATTATGGAATTCAGACTCAAACAACTGATAAAGGAAAGGAAGTATATCCGAGATGCGGCAAGTGCAACAATCATCATTTCGGAAATTGTGTTATTTGTCTCAAATGTAACAAAGGAGGTCATTATGCGAAAGATTGTAAGAATGGAGGAAGGCGAGCCTGTTTTGAGTGTGGGAGTCAGGACCACTTCAGAAATGCCTGTCCCAAATTTATCAGAAGGATGAACGTAAACCAGACTCGACCGGTCAATCAGAGGAATCAAAAAGGTCAAGCACGAGGCCGAGTGTTTGAAATTGGAGCGGAAGAAGCGAGACAGGATCAGGATGTGATCACAGGTACGTTTCTCTTAAATAATCATCGTGCATCTGTATTGTTTGATTCCGGAGCAGATAGAAGCTTTGTGTCATTAAGTTTTAGATCTAAAATTAACCAAATGCCCCAAAAACTAAAAGAAACTTATGTTATTGAGTTCGCTAACGGACAAGAGATTAGGGTTGAAGATGTATTTTCGAATTGTACCCTAAGTCTAGCTGAAAAGGAATTTAAGATAGATCTAATTCCAATAAAGTTAGGAAGCTTTGATGTAGTTGTGGGCATGGACTGGTTGTCTAATAACCAAGCGGAATTATATTGCTCCGAAAAGACTCTTCGAATTCCGTTACCTCAAGGAGAAGTACTTATAGTACACGGAGAAAAATCCAAAAGGAAGCTAAGAATAGTATCCTGCATGAAGATGCAGAAGTATTTAAGGAAGGAATATGTTGCGTATTTAGCTCATGTAGTCAACAAAGAGATCAAAGAGAAGTGTTTGCAAGATATTCCTGTGGTTCGAGACTTTCCCGAAGTATTTCCTGAAGATCTACCTGGGTTACCTCCACCGAGACAAGTCGAATTTCGCATTGATTTAATTCCAGGAGCTGCACCAGTGGCTAAGACACCATACCGTTTGGCGCCATCCGAAATGCAAGAACTGTCTGAACAACTTCAAGAGTTGCTTGATAAAGGATTTATCAGACCGAGTTCTTCGCCATGGGGAGCTCCAGTTCTTTTTGTTAAGAAGAAAGATGGGACATTCCGAATGTGTATCGATTACAGAGAACTCAATAAGTTAACTCTCAAGAATCGATACCCACTTCCTCGAATTGATGATCTGTTTGATCAACTGCAAGGCGCAACGTACATCTCAAAGATTGACTTGCGATCTGGATATCATCAAATGAGAGTTCGCGAAGAGGATATTGATAAGACGGCATTTAGAACTCGTTATGGACATTATGAGTTTCTAGTTATGCCCTTTGGATTAACGAACGCACCAGCAGTTTTCATGGATTTAATGAATAGAGTCTGTCGGCCGTATTTAGACAAGTTCGTGATTGTATTCATAGACGATATTTTGATTTATTCACGAAGCAAGGAAGATCATAAGAAACATTTGAAGTTGATCTTAGAACTTCTCAAAGATCAGAAGTTGTATGCTAAGTTTTCCAAATGTGAATTTTGGCTTCGAGAGGTACACTTTCTGGGTCATGTAGTTAATGAAAAAGGAATTCATGTTGACCCGGCAAAAGTTGAAGCCATCAAGAAATGGGAAACCCCAAGGACACCAACAGAAATTCGTCAATTTCTTGGTCTGGCAGGCTACTACCGAAGGTTCATAGCGAATTTTTCAAAAATCGCTCAACCGCTGACAGCACTGACTCAGAAGGATAAGAAATTCGTCTGGGAAGAAAAACAGGAGGAAGCATTTCAAATACTTAAGCGCAAGTTATGTGACGCACCAATTCTTGCATTACCGGAAGGTACGGATGACTTTGTGGTCTATTGTGACGCATCACATCAAGGCTTAGGATGTGTATTAATGCAAAGGAATAAGGTTATAGCTTATGCGTCAAGACAACTCAAAGTTCATGAAAAGAACTACACCACTCATGACTTGGAATTGGGTGCGGTAGTATTTGCATTAAAAATCTGGAGGCATTACCTTTATGGTACTAAATGTACCATCTATACTGATCACAAAAGTCTTCAGCATATTTTTGATCAGAAAATGTTGAACATGAGACAACGGAGATGGGTTGAGCTGCTTAATGATTATGAATGCGAAATAAAGTATCATCCTGGTAAAGCTAATGTGGTAGCTGATGCATTAAGCAGGAAGGAAAGAGTAAAACCATTAAGGACACGAGCTTTGGGAATGTTGGTCCAATCAAGCATTAAGACACACGTTCGTGAAGCCCAAGAGAAAGCATTGAAAACAGAAAATCTTTGTTGTGAAGCCTTGCATAACTTGGAAAAAGAGTTTGAATCACGATCAGATGGAGTTCGATATTTCAAGAATAAAGTTTGGATACCAAAGGTTGATAATCTGCGATCAGCTATTCTGGAAGAAGCTCACGGATCAAGGTATTCGGTTCACCCAGGAGCCGACAAAATGTACAAAGGATTGAAGGAATATTATTGGTGGCCGGGAATGAAGAAGGACATTGCTGATTTTGTGAGTAAATGTTTGACTTGCGCCAAAGTCAAAGCAGAGCACCAAAAGCCTTCTGGACTTCTTCAACAACCTGAGATACCACAATGGAAATGGGATCAGGTATCTATGGATTTTATCACCAAACTACCCAGGACTGGAAAAGGGAACGACGCGATTTGGGTCATTGTGGATCGACTTACGAAATCTGCGCATTTTCTCCCTATAAGAGAGGACTTCAAAATAGAAAGATTGGCGCAGTTGTACATAGACGAAATTGTCTCTCGGCATGGAGTACCCCTATCTATCATTTCTGATAGAGATAGTCGTTTTACTTCCCGATTTTGGCAAGTATTTCAGAAAGCACTGGGTACCAGGTTGAATCTGAGTACTGCATATCATCCACAGACAGACGGACAAACGGAAAGGACCATTCAAACTTTGGAAGATATGCTACGCGCGTGTGCTATAGATTTTGGAGGAAGCTGGGATAAGCATCTGCCGTTAGTTGAATTCTCTTACAATAACAGCTATCACACAAGCATTCAATGTGCGCCATATGAAGCTCTCTATGGACGTAAATGTAGATCTCCACTTAGTTGGGTGGAAATTGGTGATAGTCAACTGATTGGGCCTGACATTATACAAGAAACCACCGATAAAATATCAATCATCAAGGACAGACTCAAAGCTGCAAGGGATCGTCAGAAAAGTTATGCGGATAACCGCAGAAAACCGTTAGAATTCCAAAAAGGCGACAAGGTTCTTTTGAAAGTATCACCATGGAAAGGATTGATCAGATTCGGGAAAAGAGGTAAACTAAGTCCAAGATATATTGGTCCGTTTGAGATACTGGAAAGAATTGGACCAGTAGCCTATAAGTTGAGCCTACCTCAAGAGTTAAGTGCTATTCATGACACTTTTCATGTGTCAAATCTAAAGAAATGTCTGATAGACAAATCAATGATTGTGCCCTCAGATGAAGTAAAATTTGATGGACGCCTATGTTTTAGAGAGGAACCTATCGAGATTCTCGATCGCGAAACTAAACGTCTTAGGCGCAGCAAAATTCCAATCATAAAGGTCCGTTGGAATTCACGTCATGGACCTGAATATACTTGGGAAAGAGAAGACTTCATGAAGCGCAAGTATCCTAAGTTGTTTGATGAAAAGCCTGTCCAGAAATATCAGTCATAAATTTCGGGACAAAATTTTTTTGAAGGAGGGGAGACTGTGACAACTGTCAAATTCTGATTAATGAGGTCAGCACCCTCAGAATAATTTATAAGTTTTGTCACTTTTTAAATTTTATTAAAAGCCTTTAAGATAAAAAGTTTCCCCGAAAAATTTAGAAGTTGCGTTAAAGACCCGGAACAGTTCCGCATCTGACCGTCACTGTCCAGAAATGCCAAATAAGTGAATAAAAGTCCAAAATTCTTAAATTATAAAAATCAGAATTTTAATTTCTCTTGCATTGCAAAATTTTCAAATTTGCCATTTATTTAGCAAAAATTGAGAATCGGGTATTTCAGTTCTCAAATATATCTGATATTTATAGATTAGACTAGCAATTTAACTAATAATACTAAATTAAATATTTTGTGGGAGAGTTACTTAGGACACTTGTCCTAATCCTACAACACCTTGTTTACCATTAAAAACAAATTTAAAAAAAACTAGAATCATCCTCATTTCTCATTTTTAACTCTTCACCTCCTCTCTCTCTCTTTTTCGGCCGAAAGCCACCACCACCTCCACCATTTCCATTTTTCTTTCTTCATTTTCTCCTTCCATTGCTAAGATTCAAGAATCCAACCAAGAATCTATCACCATTTTGAAGTTGGAATCCAAGTCTTCATCTCTTTTGTTAAAGGTAATCATTTAACCCTCCATTTTCTTTTAAGTTTATAATCAAAAGTGGTATGTTTTCATATCTTTTATGTAAATGTTGTATAATCCAAGTTGTGGAAGTGAAATGGGATGCATTAGCATCTATATATTTGCTAATGAACCATTTAATGATCTTCCAATGAAACTAGGGTTTCCATGTGTGTTACTTTGAGTTTTTGCCAAAGAGATGATGATTTTATGAAATGTGGTTTTTGGTCCACAAAATTTTATTAAGGTTGGATTGAAATTTATGCATTTATATCAATTTTGTGTATAAATAAACTCTTAGGATGAGATTGTTCAAACTCATATGATTAAGAGTTCTATATAATGTTAAATCACTAATCTAGTGTTTATGTTGTCTTGCATGTGGGTGAAAACTTGTTAATAAGATGGTTTACCTTTGATATTTATATAATATGAGTTTTTGACTCTTGATACATTGAGTGTTAGTATAAAAATGTTCTTATGAAGGAATTTTCTAAGTTCTACATGATTAAGAACATTGTATCAATATTAATGTCTTATCTTCTTTATTTTGTGTTCATGCATGCATTTGGATGAGCATTTAGATTGCCATGAATCCATGATGCATGTGTTAGTTTATCATGTGTTGAAAGGTGAAGACATGGTTTTTAACCAAAAACCATGTCTAATGATCATTATTTGTGAGTTAAATTAGCATTCACATCATTCTAGAATCTGTCCAGAAAATGGACCTCACTTCTATCTTGCACAACTCACAAACCACATGTCCAAATTTGGGGTTTTTGCTTCTAAACTTCAGTTTAGAGTGTTTGCTTTCTAAAAAGTCCAGAAACATAGAATTTGGAGATGATTTGAGCACTTAATTGGATTTTATAAGAAAATGGTGCAATCTGTCCAGTGAAGACAGATTCATACACCTATTTTGTAGAGGCCATAACTCCCTCACTACTCATCCAAATTAAGTGAATCTTTTTCCAAATGTTAGGATTTTTAGTTAGGTTTGCATACATATATGGATCACTAGCTAATTCCAAGAATTGATACCTCAAAAACCTGTTACAAGTGAGGTATGTCACTGATCCGAAAATCAGTGACACTTTATTTTATAAAAATGATTTGATGTACCAAAAGTTATTCAAAAATTATGAAAAAGTGCAGATTTAATCTAAACATACCATAGTTCCATCCTAAAAATTGTGATTAAATAATTCTCTTGAGAAGTTAAGTTTCCGTGTTGAAATTACCGGATAACTTTCTGGACAGCATGTGCTGTATCCAGAAAAGTTGTGTTATCAAGTTTAAGTAATGCCTTATTTTATTTTGGAACTTCGTTTAGACAAAATAATTATGGACTAAGAAACTTATTTGATGGCATTTCATGGGACAATTGGACATATTGGTTGGACATCGGAATAGGGTATTAATGTGTTTCTTATGGCAACTCTTATATAGGGAAAGTTAAGGCGTGACAAAACTCATTAAGTTTAAAGTAAAGCTTCACTCGTTGCTTGCATCAAGGTGAGTATTCACAGCCCCACTTTTATCGTTTTAATTTATTTTGGGGTGGAAAGCATGTTTAAATTGCGTATTTAAAGATTCATGAGAATTGTTTGAAAGTATTGCGAATTGGCAATTTATAAGGCTTTGTTAAAAGCATTTGGAATTATAAGCTATATGATAAGTATGCAATTGATGTGTTGAGTTTTTAATGTTAAGACCCCGTGACACTACTATTAACTCGAAGAAAATCGGGCCTATAGTATTAGTGGATAGCGCTATTTGGTGTGACAAGCCCACCTTAATGCTGACGAGCAGGGGTGCACTATACTAGATAAGATGACTAAACATGTGGCATGAACCACCGCTGAGTTAGTTCATTGGGGGCGTTGAAATTGGTCAGGGATGGCTTAGTAGTGGCTCAACGTAATACTATCTTTGCGTACACTTATCATAAAGAAATTAAATTGTGATGCTCATGAATCAAAGAATTGAAGTTGGTTTATACGTATGTTTTACAAATGTCGACTTGCATATAAAAATGATTTGTGCATATTTAAAACCTGTGAACTCACCAACTCTTTGTAGTTGACCTTGGTTTCTATTCATGCTTTTCAGGAATCAAGAAAGTAATTCCATGATGTTTTATCAGCGCACTTCATATTTTGAAGCAAGATTATTTTTTTTTTGCTTTATGCGTATCGTTATATTTTAAAGTTTGGGATTTGTAAACAATGACGATACCTTGTACTTAAAAATGTATTGTATTTTGAATGTTAAGTAAATGTTGGTATGTTTATAATCTTGTGCTATGACATTGGAGCTGTTATGCCTCGTGTTTCCGCTTTAGCGGGGTGTGACAGATTTAATCTTTTAACTTATGCGGAGACCTATTTGTGATCAAGTCTATGAGTCAGGAATCAAAATTCACCAGGTTGAGGCCTTGGTACAGTGCCGATAATAGTGCACGCGACTGTGATGCCTATGACTATCGCAGGGCACTTCTGCATGAAGTGTATCGAGAGGTGGTGAAGGGTGGATATAGTGCCCACGATTGTGACACCCTGTCACTACCTCGGGGAACTCTCGCAGAATATGTACCGTAATAGGGGGCTTCTCGCGACCTTGCCAGCAATTGTGACAAATGTCACAATCGCCGGGCACTCTAGCTGTCGGGGTCAGTTCATTTAAAGCCCTATAAGCCGATTTTCTATCTCATTTTTCAACTTGGAGCTCTCTTGGGTGCGATTTTCAAAGGACAAAAAGGTAGGTTTTCTCCCTCTTCATTCAATTCTTCTTTGAGAGGAAGGTATTGAGATAATTTATGTGGGTGTCATAGGTGGTTGGCATTGATTAGAAGATTTCAAGGAGTAAAGATTCAAGTCATCTCATATCCTCTTGAGTTCTCATCACCTAGGGTTTGTATACTACTTTTCAAGGTGAGTTCTTCTACCCTTTGATTCTTACATAAATATTATGGTTTAGGTGTTATCACTCTCAACTATGTATTTTAAACATACATTGGATTTTGTTAGGTTTTGACCTAAACATGGGTTTTGGGAATAATGGTGTTCTATGACCTTCATATGAATGTTTGAGAAATATGTGTTAAACTAAGATTAATGGTCTCCTATACTCATCCACCTACTTGGTAACCAACTCTTGTTCCATGGGATTTTGGTAAACCCAAAGTGGAATTAGGGTTTGGTGAGATTTATGTATTGTACTAATTAATGGAAATCTTGACTTTAGAAATGGGATTTATGGTATTATCATTGATGAGGTTATGTTTGCAAAGTCCCCTAATTGATGGGAGATAAGACCCCATGTTAGTAACTTTATATATATGTGATTTGGTTTCAAGACTTACATACATGATTAATAATTATTATATTAGCATGTTTTGGTATTTGGTCTTAGTGAAATGGATCCATAGGCACGGTGTTCCTATGTCCTGTTTTGGACACTAGGTTCACCACTTTGGCACGGAATAGGCATCGGGTAACAATGGTAAGTAAGGTCTGGACCTATATGGTCGGGCCGCATCCCATGGGCAGTAAGGTGTAATTCCCTTGTGCTAGAGTTTCCGTTTTGAAACTCTCAAGAATAGACCTAGAGGGGTTGACTTGATGTTTTCGAGCAATAGACTTAGAGTAGTTGAGCTCACTATGTGATTGGTGTTATTTGTACCATGTTTTAAATCACTAATGGTTTGTTTGATTGATGGACTTAACTCATGGCTCTATCCACCGTGCGACGTCAAATGGGTTTAGTACTTCTATTTCTATTGATTTATTCTCACTAGGCTTTGCTCTTTGGTTGTCATGTCTGACATGTCATTTTAGCGGTGGGGCTCGTCGAGACTGAGCGGACGACCTTGGGATCGTGAGTGGTCTTTTTGGGAGATTTAGTGACCATCATACGTGATTTTGAATATATACGTTTTGGGAGGATATCGACACCCGACTTTAATCTTGTTGTCAAATTTAGATTATTTAGGTTGTCGGTTTTATCCTTCATTCATTTGGGTTGTTCATGCCATACCTTATTCCCCGTTTTGGGATGATACACTTGCGTTTGATTTCGTTATGTCCAAACTATTCAGGTTTAATTGATCCCCTACTTTAGGTTGGATAGGTTTCCTTATTTATAAACGTTATATTGCCGAAATTTCGAATTTTTGTTTCACTCTAAATTTTAGGATGTTACACAGGTTGTGGTGAATTATTGAACAATACTGATTTTGCTTATGTGAGGGCCATCAAAACGTTTGAATTTGTTGAGAGAAGAGTATAGGAGTTAGAGATTTTGATAGCATAAATCTTTGAGGGTGGAATGGTTAAGTAGGGATCGAAAGTAAGTAAACAGTCGGGAGACTAACAAATTATCGTTTCATAACTTGAAATTCGTTGTTTGATGTTTATGAGCTAAGTTCCTTGATAATATGTATGGGGGAAGTGTTAGCCTTGTACTAATGAGATATGTGAAAGTAGTGGTGTTAACACTCCTGGCAAAAGCCCGGAGTGGGAACATATTGATCAAGTTGAGCATTTAGCGAATCAAATATTTTCGCGAAAGCCTTGCTTAGTGTTGGGGTGTAAATTTTCAAATAGAGAAAGATCGTAGATTGGGTTCAGGATGTCTATTTATTTTCTTCCAGATGCTCAGTGGAAGGGAAAAGTGATGAATTGGCAAAAGTAGGTGTAGTCATGAAATAACTTAGTATCGTGTTAGCAAGGAAGGTGTTAGTGACCGGTTTTGCCTAGGTTCAGGGAAACTTGTGGATGCTTTGGTCTTAAAGAGAAACCAAGTGAATGGGCATCTAAAATATTTAAGGGTTGAGGTGCAAGTTAGAGGTTGACATTGAATTAGAGGTTTATATCTTCTTTCGATGACATGAATGAATTCGGAGACAGGATTCTGTTTTATTGGGGGGGGGGGGGCGAGGGAGGTTGTAATAACCCCAAATACCAAATTTGGTAATGTTGTGGGAGTGTATGGGTGGTATGGTAGAGATTAATATTTTGGAGGACCTTTTGTGCTAATAATGGATTTCATACCCTTTTAACCTAGGCTATATTTTCCATTTAAGGGAAATTGGTATTTTCGAAGGATCTCAAAAGAGAAGAACGAATTTGGAAGGAATGAAGGTTAAAATATGCAGGTTTGAAGAAGAAAAATGATTAGTGAACTCTTCATTGTCAGGTTTGGACTCCACCTTCTTCTCTATTAGGACCTCCTTGGTCTAGGGTTTTGATGGGGTTTTTAGGAAGGCTTTCGTTGTGGATAAATTTCTATTGTGTTAGGTCCATTGAGATCAATGATTGGATTGATTGATAAAGATAAAAAAGAGATTGGGATAGAAATCAGTAGTTTATTAAACATAAAAGTAAACTACACTAAAGAGAATAGCAAGTCGTAGACTACATTGTGAAAGAAAGGTTTCTTACAAATGAAAAGTTAACCTAAAACCTATTACTAGATTCCTATTTATACCCCCAAGCCCTTGTATACATTTTAAGCCCAAACCCATAGACAAGGCCCAATACACAAAATGTAGATTACTTTATAAAACTTATAAATAAAACTTAAAACTTGTTCTAACATTCTCCCCCTAAGTTTTGTAAAGTAAGCATTCTCTGATCAGCTCCAGTTTCAGCTCCTCTCCCCCTTGATTTCTTTAAAAAACTTATCGTTGCATAAACTTCAAAGCATCCTCAGCTCCCCCTAGAATGTAGCTCTTATCCTTGAAGTATCAACTGAAATACCTGATCTGATGTACACGACTGAGTGCACATAAAAACAACTTTTATCTCTAGTAAATCCAACACATTCCTTAACTCCCACAAGGATGATATGTGCGGATTATGGAATGACAACCAAGTGCCTCTTCAGTGTATAACATCTGATATGTCTTTGAACCATGAGTTAAAATTAGAATTCAACTTAAGAACTTCATCTGATAAGCATACGGGCGGTAGCATCCGGTAGCAACACTACAAGGCAAGGGTTAGAAGGCAAGCAATGTTCAACAACTGATAAAAGATACTCATTTTCTGACTTCTTTCTAGAATACTGAATAATCAAACCCAGAACTCCTTTCTTCATGAATCAGCTGGATGATTATACGCGCTCAGCATTCTGAATTACAACTCAAGCATCAGAACAATGATTGCAGTCGCTCACACTACTGAGTGATCAAGTTAGAAGAATGATAAAGTGCTCTCAACGGTCTAACAACTCAAGAAGCTTTCCAGACTGATGATTGCAGATGCTCAGGCAGCTAACTCAATCCAAGTAGAGACCAAATCTGAAAATCCATAATCTGAAAATCTTGACAGGCATGAGCACTCGTGTAAGAATAGATCAGTTGCTAATCATATATGACCAACGTATGATAGGAGTGATGTCACATATGCATTACGTGTAAAAAGCTCAGGAACAGGGCAAACTTGTATAAAACTGGGTTCAGAACCGTCAGAATTCTCAAAAAGTCTCAAACTTTTCACAAAAACCATCAATTCACAGATCACTGTTCACCATGAAGCACAATTCGCAAGATGGACTTAGCCTAAACCATAATTCGCAAAGGCTTTCCTGCGAATCCTCAACTTTCGCAAGCCTCATATCTGTGAAATCTCGCATTTCGCAGATCACATACCAACGAATCCTCAGAATTCGCAATACACTATCCTACGAATCCTTGAGTTTTTGCTACTCTCTCATCTACGAATCCTTGACTTAGAACATTTTTCATATATGGAAGCCACTTTTCGCAAAGTCAAATCCTGTGAAATCTTGACATTTCGTAATAGGTGGCCTGCGAATTCTTAAGAACTCGCACACAACTAATGCATAGTAGTATGCAAATCTTTTAACTTTTGCACGTAACTACTTGTGAATTCCTCACTTATAAAAATTTGTTGTGTACAAATGTTCTTTCTACGAATTCTTTCCAACAATTCTTGTTTCTGTGAATCCTTCAAACATTATTCTGCGTATTCTTCCATTTCAGCGAGTTCTTCACAAGATCCTGCGAATTCTATGGATCTCGATTGATTTTTCACACTTTCTTCAATTAAATCTTCAAAACATCGAATCTTGAGTTGAAACTTTGAACGTAGGTTCGAAAACAACTATTGAGCACATTTGTAGTTGATAATATTGTCTAATTTTGACTCTAAAGCATACTTCGATCCAACCACAGTGATAAAAAGTTTTCAAACAGAATGAACTCCAAATCGACCAATCTGACTTTCTGGAATGAAATTGGAACTTTTTATTGATTCAATAATGATAAACTATAACCACTGAATCAATTTAACATCAAAGAACAACCAATTTCACAACAAATCCAGAAATCAAAAAACTATCGACTATTCTATCAAAAACCAATCAGATCTCGATCGCTGCAAAGAAAAATATCTTCGTTAAGCTCTGATACCAATTGTTAGGTCCATTGAGATCAATGATTGGATTGATTGATAAAGATAAAAAAGAGATTGGGATAGAAATCAATAGTTTATTAAACATAAAAGTAAACTACACTAAAGAGAATAGCAAGCCGTAGACTACATTACGAAAGAAAGGTTTCTTACAAATGAAAAGTTAACCTAAAACCTATTACTAGATTCCTATATATACCCCCAAGCCCTTGTATACATTTTAAGCCCAAACCCATATACAAGGCCTAATACACAAAATGTAGATTACTTTATAAAACTTCTAAATAGAACATAAAATATGTTCTAACATTCTCCCCCTAAGTTTGGTAAACTAATCATTCTCTGATCAGCTCCAGCTTCAGCTCCTCTCCCCCTTGATTTCTTTAAAAAACTTATCGTTGCATAAACTTCAAATCATCCTCGGATCCCCCTAGAATGTAGCTCTTATCCTTGAAGTATCAACTGAGTGCACATAAAGACAACTTTTATCTCTAGTAAATCCAACACATTCCTTAACGCCCACAAGAATGATATGTGCGGATTATGGAATGAAAACCAAGTGCATCTTCAGTGTATAACATCTGATATGTGTTTGAACCATGAGTTGAAATTAGAATTCAGCTTAAGAACTTCATCTGATAAGCATACGGGCGGTAGCATCCGGTAGCAACACTACAAGGAAAGGGTTAGAAGCCAATCAATGTTTAACAACTGATAGAAGATACTCATTTTCTAACTTCTTTCCAGAATACTGAATAATCAAACCCAAAACTCCTTTCTTCATGAATCAGCTGGATGATTATAAGTGCTCAGGATTCTGAATTACAACTCAAGCATCAGAACAATGATTGTAGTCGCTCACACTACTGAGTGATCAAGTCAGAAGAATGATAAAGTGCTCTCAACGGTCTAACAACTCAAGAAGCTTTCCAGACTGATGATTGCAGATGCTCAGGCAGTGTCGGTCCACAATGTTTATATCAAGTTCTTATCAAAACAACACTTAAACGATTACCAACCTGTATTGATTAATAACAATGGTTACAAGGTTTGATCTTTGAAGCTCTCGTGTTTTCTCTCTGTGTATTACACCGTTTGTGTGTGTGTTCTATGTGTTCTTAGATCTGATCTGATCTTGCTTGACACACTTACCCAACAAAACCACTTGCAACAACAACTTGCAATATTAAACAAATAAAACTAATATCTAGATATTATCTAATAATATAATATCTAACTAACTAATATCTAACTAACTTAGATATTTAAACTAAGTTAAAGTAAATACTAAATTATAATAAACATAAATTAACTTTGACATTTATTACAAAGTAACATTAGACTTAGTATCGAGAGTCGACTTTCCGACATTAGCTTCAGATTGGATCTTCAGATTGGATGATCTTGAATCCAATAGATATGTGATCTAACAAACTCCCCCTTTGGATCAAGATCATTACTAAAAAGATTTTTGGCAATTCAGTCTTCTTCTTCAGCTCTGAAGATGCAATCTCTTACTCTAGCTCAGAATGCTTTAGCAAAGTATCTTCAAAGAAAATTTATCTAAAATTAACATGTCTTCAGAATACTTTGATCTCACATTTCTTTGTTAGCTTTTCTCTTCTTTCATCTTGTGATGTAATGGAAATTTCTTCAAGCTTTAGATTCTCCCCCTTTTTGATGAAAAGTGCAACGACTTCATCAAAACTTTGTGTAAGAAATGTAAATCATTTGGAGCCTCTGATCCGTCAATTCAAAATATATTCATCCAGATCTTTTCAAATCCATACAAAATAGTTGTGTAACACCTGAATCAACTAATGAATCAGTTAACATGCCTGTCAGTAACACTAAGTCACTGTGTGTAACGAATACACATTGGAAAGGAGTTGTTTGATGTTGACTCCCCCAGGGCTTCCATTTAATCATCGAAACACCACAAAGGCAGTTTCTATAAACGTTATGACAAAGAAACAAATTCCTTGTGTGTTCGTGCTTGTGATAGAAAGAATCAATCACTTGATGATTGCTTATAAGGCTCAATATTGTGTAAACCACTGAGACAACAGTAAGTTAAACACGGACTCAATGTGCATGATTGAAGTGCGGAGGTGGGGCAGACTTCCTTCTTTTCAATATCTAGATTTTCCAAATGAAAATCAGATAGCAAATGTGCTGCTTCCCCTTAGAAAATGTGAAACACTTTCTATTTGAGTAGAAAATGAGTTGATGGTGAGGTTTGATCAAGAGTTGGCATGGGCTAGTTGCCTATTTCAATAATGATCACCAAAGAATTGTGAAACATTAGAATTGTGGCTGCCCGACTCAGAAAAAGTTGGTGCAGAGTTCTGATATTCTTTTAACTCTGTTCTCACTCACTCTTTCTTTTAAACATTTTGCTCACTCTAATCACACTCATTTCTTTTCGACTTCTCACACTCAATCACTATGGATTAACTTCTTTGGTAGAAATCACTGGTTAAGGTGATTCCATGGAAGTTGTGTTAATTCCTAGCACAATGAAATCATTGTTTTCCTATTATGCATATGATGCTCAGATTGGTTTAAATATTTCAGTTAAAGCACAAATATGATCGTTGAAAACATTTAAAGTCACACTTCCAAATCATGAATTCGGTATAAGAATCAGGAAGTGGTTTGAACATTTGATAACAATGTTTTCTATGATTGAAAGTTGTCCACTTATCAACCATATATGAGATTAAGATAAAGGATTATACCTTAACGTGCGATCTTACATCTCATGAAGCTAAGCTTAAAGTCATAAACATATGATCTTGTAAGCATGTCTCAAAACTTCTGCAAAAATTATATGTCAAGTCAAAGTAAAATTTATTCATTTAAATTGAAAAGACAAAAAGCAGTAAAACTTGTAAAGTACGAGTTCTGATCAGAAATAATCATAAGTAATCACCTTTTTACTCCCCCTGAAATTATGCATCGGTATATTATCAGTTGTAAAAGATATGCATAAAATTTAAGACAAATATGTATGTACTCCCCCTTGATGGTTGATTTCCTCATTCGAGTATCGGAGTACAATCTCTTTTTCAGCACGGAGTAAGGTCTTTTGATCTTTGAAGTGCGGGTCTTGAACTGTTGTATTCAAGAACCTCGTTTCTTTGAGGAACGAGTCCTAGACTGTTTTGTCTAGAAGTCATTTCCTAAGCTCTCTTAAACTTTGTGTGCCTGCAACACAGAGTTAGCCTTAGGTACCCACTGGAATTTGGGTCCTACTGTGTTAGCACAAGATTTTGGTACCCATTTGAAATTGGGTCCTCTTTTCATTTGAATGTCATTTGAAGCATTATAATTAGATGAATGCACATGATAATTGCCAAACCAATCTTCAGAATCTTGACAAAAAGTAGAAACATGTTTATCATAAATAGAAGACTTTCTAGCAGATAAAGATAACTGAAATAATTGCTTCATTGTATATTGTTTACGAGAAACAACAAGTTTTGAGTTCAAAATAGCAACGTCAGCAATTAAAACATCTTTACTAGGCGAAGTCTTACTACAACTAACACTACAAAACGATTTAACGGTCTTGTCAAGCTTCTGTTTCGGTTGCCACTGAGATTTAACTTCTGGCCTTTGCTTGCTTATATCTGAAACATGTGAAACTCGTGAGTTTGACTGTTGAGCAACAAACAAATGCTTCTTCTTCGGATGACCAGTAGTGTTCGGTTTCTGTGAATGCTTAGATATAATCTTACCTTTAGCACTCTTTGCTTTCACAGAGACTGAGTTATCAACTTTCGTTGATTTTGCACTGTTAACAGGCATACTGGTTTTTCCCAAAGATTTCTTAACAAAGGATGAATGGTTAGGAAGTTTTGCAATAAAGTCAAATTGATTAAAACAATCATCTAAACCACCGTCAGAGTTCAGAAAATCAAACCCTTTATTTGCTAGACCAAACATATCCTCAGAGTTTGAAGCCTTTGAAATAATAACATTTTTCAGCACGGTTGAAAAAACTTTTTGTTGAATCTCAATCAAAAGTCTTTCATCTGTTAAAGAGTTCTTGAGTTCAGAAATTTGACTTTCCAAAACAAGAGGAGGGACATAAATTTTACCTTTAATAGGCTTCGCCTCCATCTCTTTTTCAGAATAACTCTGAAAGAAATCATTTGAAAGAGATTTCTTGTGATATATTGGATTATCATTATAACTATTATTCACTTTCGCATAATAAAATGGAAGGTGAACTTTAGATGATTTCAAACGTTTTTCAGTTTCGTTGGCTTCATCCTTTTCAGACAGTCTAGTCCATAAAACTTTAAGCTCAGGGATTCTTCGAGCTAATTTTAAAAAAAGAAGATCATAAAGTGCAGACACTTCAGATATTCCTTTTTGAAGACAGTGAGGATTCTTATAACTGATTCCCCATTTTTCTATTTCCTCTTTGGGTTTGTTCAGATGAATAGTTTGTTCAGTTTGACCCAATTTGTATAACTTCTCTTCCAAACTTTTTAATTTTGCAATTAAAGTTTTGTTTTCTTCAGTACATGAAGAATGCATTTTCGTAAGCTCATATAAATCAAGCTCACTTTTTCTCAGTTTAGACTTGAGTTCAGAATTCTCTTTAAGAATTATTGTCTTTTCCTTTGCGCTGGTGTCATTATTACTATGTAAAACCTCAACCAATACTTTCTTCTCAGCAATTTCGTCGCTAAGTTTCTGTATCGATTGGTTTTTGTCAGAAATAACACCATTTTCTCACTTAAGTTTTGACTCTAACTCTTGTTGTTTTAAATTCATGGCATGCATTTTATTTATGAAATATGAATAAGATAAATCACATATCTCATCTGTCTCATCCTCTTCTGAATCTGCTTCAGCGTCCGATTCCTGCTTTCCCATCAAGCACATGTTGACTGCTTCATCTCTCTCTTCATCCTCTTCTTCCTCATCTGAATGATCAAGCCAGTACTCATCCTCTGCCATCAGTGCCTTACCCGCCTCCTGTTGCTTTGCAAGAAGCATCTTGTTCTTGTAGTAATCGGAGTTTCTGACTTTGGGTCTGTGGCGGTCTCTGGCAAAGTGACCTGTTTTGCCACAGTTGTAGCACGTTGGTGGTTCTGACTGACTGGATCCTTCAGCTTCAAATCTTCTCTCTTCCGGCTTCTTCTCCTCTATTCTCTTCCCTTCAAACTTCTTTCCTTCATATCTATTTCCTTCAACCCTTTCCTTGTGGACATAGTTGTTAGGACCAGAAGAATACCTCTGATTGTTTGAACTTGGCTTCTTGTTAGCAAGAGCATAGCCTGCTTCAGTTGTTCATTTTCATCCGTGTCAGAGTTTGCATAAGCTTCATTTTCTTCTGATTCATACACAATCGTCTTGTTCTTCTTATTCTTGACAACAAGAGCAACTGTGTCTTCAACTGTCTTTACTTTCTGCCTCTTTTCATCTAGAATTTCATTCACCTCTTCTTCATTTTGTTTGAGGGTTTCATACACCTCATGAAGTGGAATCTCATTCAGATCCTTGATCTGCTTCATCTGTCCGGAAAATCTCTTCCATTCCGGCTGTAGAATACTTAGGAATTTGACGTTCAGCTCGATTTGAGATTTGGTGACCTTGTTCTTGCTTAGTTCGTTTAGCAAGGTTACGAATCTGTCATAAGTTCCTTCTAGAGACTCTCCACTTCTGCCTTTAAATTCTTCATAATTGTTTAGGCAGTTGGAAAGTTTGAGCTGATTCCCAACCTTTGAACCCAGCATCATCTTCTCTAGCTGATCCCACATCTCTTTGCCCAAGGCTTTATAGCTGTCAATCTTTACATAGATTTCGTTTGGAATTCCTTGTAGAATGTATGACTTTGCTAATTTATCTCCTTTTGCTCTCTTTAAGTTATCATCTTCGAGCTCATGATATTTAAGTTCAATCTGTGTTGGCACAGTTCCAACCATACGAGTCATCATGACCGGTTTCATAACCCCTTCTTCTATCGATTGTCTGATGAAATCACCCAACTCATGTCTGTCAACAAAGTTTAGGAACCGATCTTTCCACTGTTCGTATTCTCCTTTAAAGAGAACTGGTGGCTTGGTGTCAGTTTCGATTGCAAGGGCTTCTCTAGAGGTCATTCTGAATAAAAAAATTGAAGTCTGGAAAACTTTGCGTTTTTAGAAGGTGGCGCAAATGAGTTTTGCATAAAGAGTTGATAGCGCGAACTAAGGTTTGCGCGAGTCGTTGGAAGCGCAAAGTAAGGTTTGCGCGAGACGTTGGTAGCGTAAATTGAGGTTTCCGCGACGAGCTTGAGGCGCAAAGTGAAGTTGTGTTTTTCGTGAGGAGTTGATCACGCGAACTGAGGTTTGCGTGATGTGTTGGTAGAGAGAGTTGAGGTTTGCGTGACTAGAGGGTTGCGCAAACTGAGGTTTGCGTGACTAGAGGGTTGCGCAAACTGAGGTTTTCGTGACTAGAGGGTTGCGCAAACTGAGGTTTTCGTGAGCTGTTGGTATGAGTGAATTGATTCGAGGTTTGCGTTTCATGAAGTAGAGCTTTGCGTGAGCTTTGAGTGGCGCAAAGTGGGCTTTGCGTTATACGTGGGTCGCGCAAAGTAGACTTTGCGTGTTCAGTGTGTTGCGCAAAGTTTGTCTTGCGCGAATAACGTGAAGCGCAAACGATGATATGAACTGACGCAAATGTGAACTTTGCGTGAGTTCGTCCCTGTACTTCGAAAGTTCGATTTGATTTGTTCAAAAACCTGTTTTTCAAAGATTAGCAGTCCTAAACTCTAGCAAATGACTATAAACACTTCTAGAACTGATTGTTACCACTCGATCTCGATAAAAATCACTTTTTGAAATGCAAATCGATGGCACAGTGACTTTTTGGTCGTGAAAAGTTTTGCACTAAAATCCCAAAATTTGAATTGATTGAAGTTCTAAACTGAAATCAAACACTACCAACTCGATCTAGCACACAAATCGATCAAGACCAGATCAATTTCACACCTAAAAACACACTAGAATTCGAAAATGATTTTGAAATGAAGAACACAGAGTCGTATATATAAAAACTTGATTTTGATCTATTATCAGGCTCTGATACCAATTGTCGGTCCACAATGTTTATATCAAGTTCTTATCAAAACAACACTTAAACGATTACCAACCTGTATTGATTAATAACAATGGTTACAAGGTTTGATCTTTGAATCTCTCGTGTTTTCTCTCTGTGTATTACACCGTTTGTGTGTGTGTTCTATGTGTTCTTAGATTTGATCTGATCTTGCTTGACACACTTACCCAACAAAACCACTTGCAACAATAAGTTGCAATATTAAACAAATAAAACAAATATCTAGGTATTATCTAATAATATAATATCTAACTAACTAATATCTAACTAACTTAGATATTTAAACTAAGTTAAAGTAAATACTAAATTATAATAAACATAAATTAACTTTGACATTTATTACAAAGTAACATTAGACTTAGTATCGAGAGTCGACTTTCCGGCATTAGCTTCAGATTGGATGATCTTGAATCCAATAGATATGTGATCTAACAGGTAGCTAACTCAATTCAAGCAAAGACCAAATCTGAAAATCCAGAATCTGAAAATCTTACAAAGCAAGAGCACTCGTGTAAGAATAGATCAGTTGCTAATGATATGTGACCAACATATGATAGGAGTGATGTCACATATGCATTACGCGTATAAAGCTCAGGAATAGGGCCAACTTGTATAAAACTGGGTTCAGAACAGTCAGAATTCTCAAAAAGTCTCAAACTTTTCGCAAACACCATCAATTCGCAGATCCCTATTCACCGTGAAGCACAATTCGCAAGATGGACTTAGCCTAAACCACAATTTGCAAAGGCTTTCCTGCGAATCCTCAACTTTCTCAACCCTCATATCTGCGAATTCTCGCATTTCCCAGATCACATACCAACGAATCCTCAGAATTCGCAATACACTATCCTGCGAATCCTTGAGTTTTCGCAAGTCTCTCATCTAAGAATCCTTGACTTAGAACATTTGTCATATATGGAAGCCACTTTTCGCAAAGTCATATCCTGCGAAATCTTGACATTTCGTAATAGGTGGCCTACGAATTCTTAAGAACTCGCACACAACTAATGCACAGTAGTCTGCGAATCCTTTAACTTTCGCACGTAACTACTTGCGAATTACTCACTTATAAAAATTTGTTGTGTCCAAATGTTCTTTCTACGAGTTCTTTCCAACAATTCTTCTTTCTGCGAATCGTTCAAACATTATTCTGCGAATTCTTCCATTTCAGCGAGTTCTTCACAAGATCCTTGAATATTCTCCCCCTTTTTGATGAGTGTTGAGAATCAACATCATCAAAACATCTCAAAGCAGGCCAGTCTTGGAATTATCTCCTCCAAATCAACAGATAAGCTTAGTCTTCATGAACATCTTCGGCAGCCAATTATTAAAAGGTAACTATTTTAATCTTTGCAAATTCAAACAATCTGGAAGTTGTAACCCAGAATCAACAGATGAAACAGTTAGAAGTGCTTGTCAGTAACACAAAGTTACTTAGTAACACGAAGTTACTATATAAGGAGTTGGTTGTGACGTAGACTCCCGAGGACTTCCATTCAATCATCGAATAACACATGATTATCTATGAACGTTCTAACAGAAAACAAATTTTTGTGTGTTCGTGCATGTGTATGAAAGAATTAAGCACAAATGATTGCTTTTTAGCTTTGGCTCAAAGTATGTAAACATGTTGAGACAACAACAAATTATACAAAGACTCAATATGCATGAGAAAGGGTCGAAGGTGGGGCAACTTTCCTTCTTGTTCAATATCCGAGTTATCCAAGTGATAATCAGATAGAGTATGTGTTGCTTCCCCGTTCAAAAAATGAAACATCTTCTTGTTGAGAAGAAGATGAGCGGCTGGTGGGGTTGTATGCAAGAGGTGGCATGGGCTAGTTGCCTGTTTCAATATTGTTCACCAAAGACTGTGAAACAATAGATTATGTGGCTGCCCGGCTCAGAAAAGATGTGGTGCAGAGTTTATTTTTCTTTTTCTTCTCTATCTTTAGCTTCTCTTTTTCTTCTTCTCTCTCCTTTCTCCATCCTTCTCCTTTCTTTGTATGACCTAGATTACTAGCATATAATTTCACACACAGATTAACAACACATTTGTATTAGATCAAATCACATGTATTACACTTAGTCACAGATCTAACTCATAGTTACAAATCTCACGTATTAACTGTGTGTGTTATGCGAGTTCTTACCAATCACTTTGAATATATCTAATGTGCGTGCTTACAAAATTACAAAGAACCAAACCTATTTATACTAAGTCAACTTTTGTTGACTTTACAACCAAACCCTTAATCTCTCAAACAATTACAACTTTGACCCACCATTTAATCTTGAATACAATTCTAGTCTAACAATCTCCCCCTTTGTGTGAGTCCGTGTGATTGAACACGATCGTTACCAGATAATCAAAAAACAAACAAGATACGATTTACCAACCTGTTTAGATTACAAACGCGGATTACAAAGGTTGATATTGTTTCTCTGTTTAAGCTCTCATTGTTTCTCTCTACGTGAACAGTGTTCTTGATGATGGATCGATTTCTAGATTGTTGAGATATTGCGAGATATTAGTTATCTCACCTAACTTAAACCAAACATAATAATATCTAACTAAATATCTAAACTAATATCTAGATATTTAAACTAATATCCTAATATCTATTAATTAGATATTTAGGACAAACATAAAATACAATAAACAACTTTGACAATTATTACAAACTAACATTAGACTTATATCGAGAGCGACTTTTCAGCATTAGCTTCAGATTCCAAACTTCAGATTGGATGATCTTGAATCCAATAAATCTGTGATCTAACAATCTCCCCCTTTGGATCAAGATCATTACTAAAATGATTTAGCAATTCAGTCTTCTCTTTCAGCTCAGAAGATGGAATCTCTTTCTTTCTCTTCAGAATGTAATAATCTCCAGGAAAATTATCTTCAAAGAAAATTTCTCTCAGATCAATATGTCTTTAGAATACTTTGAAGAATCTTTTCTTTGTTAGATCGTCTCCATTCTATCTTGGACAATTCTCTAAACTTTTGATATAACTCCCATTTCTTGATTAGCTTTTCTCCCCCTTTTTGATGAAAAGTTCAACGACTTCATCAAAACTTTAGCAAGAAATGTATTTCATCAGGAGCTTCTGATCCGTCAATTCAAAAGATATTCATCCAGATCTTTGCAAATCCAGAAAAAATAATCGTGTAACACCTGAATCAACAAATGAATCAGTTAAAATGTCTATCAGTAACACTAAGTCACTGTGTGTAACAAATACACATTATAAAGGAGCTTTTTGATGTTCACTCCTCCAGGGCTTCCATTCAATCATCGAAACACCACAAAGGTAATTTCTATAAACGTTATGACAAAGAAACAAATTCCTTGTGTGTTCGTGCTTGTGATAGAAAGAATTAAGCACGGATGATTGCTTATTAGGCTCAAAATTGTGTAAACCACTGAGACAACAATAAGTTAAACATAGACTCAATGTGCATGATTGAAGTGCGAAGGTGGGGCAGACTTCCTTCTTTTCAATATCCATATTTTCCAAATGAAAATCAGATAGCAAATGTGCTGCTTCCCCTTTAAAAATGTGAAACACTTTCCTTTTGACAAGAAAATGAGTAGTTGGTGAGGTTTGATCAAGAGTTGGCATGGGCTAGTTGCTTGTTTCAATAATGTTCACCAAAGAAATGTGAAACACTAGAAATGTGGCTACCCGGCTCAGAAAGTAGTTGGTGCAGAGTTCTGATATTCTTTTAACTCTGTTCTCACACCCTCTTTCTTTTAAACATTTAATTACTCTCTTTTTCTGTATAACTCATCACACAATCCACACTCATTTCTTTTCGACTTCTCACACTCAATCACTATGGATTAACTTCGTGGGTAGAAATCACTGGTTAAGGTGATTCCATTGAAGTTGTGTTAAGTCCTAGCACAAAGAAATCATGTTTTTCTATGATGCATATGATGCTCAAATTGGTTTAACTATTTCAGTTAAAGCACAATGTTGATCTTGAAAACATTTAAAGTCACACTTCCAATTCATGAAATCGGTTTAAGATTCGGGAAGTGGTTTGAACATGTTAGAAGAATGTTTTCTATGATTGAAAGTTGTCCACATTTCAACCATATTTGAGATGAAGATAAGGAATGATACCTTTTGAGTGCAATCTTACATCTCAGCTAAGCTTAAAGTCATAAAGATATGAACATGTAAGCATCTCTTAAAAACTGCAAAAGTCTTATGTCATAGTCAAAGCGAATTTATTCACTTAAATTAAAAATGACAAAAAGGCAGTAAAACAATGAAAGTACGAGTTCTGATCAGAAATAATCAGAAGTCATCACCTTTTTACTCCCCCTGAAATTATGCATCAGAACATTATCAGTGTTAAAGATATGCATAAAATTTCAGACAAATATGTACTCCCCCTTGAAGGTTGATTTCCTCATTCGAGTATTGGAGTACATTCTCTTATCAGCATAGGAGTAAGGTCTTTTGATCACTGAAGTACGAGTCCTAAACTGTGGTGTTTAGAAATCATTCTTCGTTGAAGTACGGGTCTTGAACTGTTGTGTTCAAAAGCCATCATTCTCCTACTCCCCCTTGACAGTAGGTGCCTGCAACACAGAATTATCCCTTTTCTTTGGTACCCACTGGTATTTGGGTCCATGAGTGTTAGTATACGATTTTGGTACCATTGAAATTTGGGTCCTCTTTCTTTTTTAGAATCAAATGAAGAATAATGATGATGAGAGTGTACATGATATGTGCCAAACCAAACATCATGATCTTTACGATAAGCATGATCATATCTACCATAATTTGAAAATTTTCTAGTAGATTGAGATAATTGGAATAATTGTTGTACGGAATATTTCTTGCGAGAATCGGCAAGTTTTGGTTTTATACAAGCAACATTCGAAAAAGATTTAGCGGTCTCGTTAATCTCCTGTTTTGGTTTCCATTCAGATTTAACTCCTGGCTTTTTCTTGCTCATTTATGAAACATTTGAAACTTTTGAGTTAGAATTGTAAGTTTCAAACGAATGCAACTTCTTTGAGTTACCAGTAGTGATCGGTTTCTGTGAATGCTGAGATTTCTTCTTACCTTTCGCATTCTTAGTGTTCACAGAGACTGATTTATCAACTTTCGTTGATGATTTGCCTTTCACAAACTTACTGGATAATTTAATGGATTTCAAAACAAAAGATGAATGGTTAGGAAGTTTGACACTAAAGTCAAATTGATCAATACACTCATCTAAAACACCATCGGAGTTTAGAAAATCAAACCCTCCATCAGTTAGATCAAAACTATCTTTAGATTTTGAAGCCTTAGAAAGAACAATATTCTCTTTAAGAATTATGGTCTTTTCTTTGGCGCTGGTGTCATTGTTTCTATGTAAAATCTTAATCAATACTTTATTCTCAGCAAGGTCATTGCTAAGTTTTTGTATTGACTGGTCTTTGTCTTTTATGACACCCTTTTCACGCTTGAGTTTCGACTCTAATTCTTGGAGTTTTATCATCATGGCATGCATTTGATTTAAGAAATTTGATTCACTTAAATCACATACGTCTCCATTAGAATCAACTTCGGTTTTTATCTTCAACTGACCCATCAAGCACAAGTGTGTTGTCTCTTTCTTCTCTCTTTCTGGCTCCAAGGTAGAAATCTTTCCTTTGTAAAGTACTGGGGTATTCTCATCCATATTGATTGAATTAGCTTCGCTGGAATTCATTCGGTTTGATTAATGTGCAAAGAGAACTTGTACTGATCGTTAGTCCAAAAAAAATCAGATAATTACTGAAAAATTTGACTAAGTCTAGAACTGGCGCAAAAAGCACAATTTGAACTACTTGAAGGTGGCGCAAAAGTCAACTTTGTGTGAGAGGCGGGTCGCGAGAACTGAAGTTTGTACGAGTAGAGGTTGGCGCGAAATGAGATTTGCGCTAGACGAAGGTCGCGCGAAATGAAAGTTTGCGCGATGTGTTGATGGCGCAAAAGTGGTGTACTTGACCGGGTCTTTGACCGGTATGATGTTCGACCGGACTATTGTTGACCGGACTGTACGACCGGATCGTTGCACGACCGGACTTTGATGTGGACCGGTATGAGTTCTCGACCGGATTGAACAGTGTCGACCTGGTTGAATAGTATCGACCTAGGTGAATAGTGTCGACCTATGTGAATAGTATCGACCTGGGTGAATAGTGTCGACCTAGGTGAATAGTGTTGACCTGGGTGAATAGTGTCGACCTGGATCCTGTGGTCGACTGGTATGAAATTGTTTAGCGACCGGTACTATGGGGATCGACCGGTACTGATGTTGTGACCGGTGTTCTGACCGGATAAATGTCGACAGGATTGATGTACGACCGGGGTTACGAACGGTATGGTGTAGCAACCGAGGTGAGAGTTCGGGGTTCTCTTTTTCGACCGGGGTTGTGGTCGACCAGGCTAGAGACCGACCGGTTCTATGCGTGACCGGTGTCTGTTGTGTTCGACCGGAGAAGTTGCTTGCGACCGGAGAGATCCTTCGACCAGTTTGAACAGTGATTTCGACCGGTATGGAATATTTCGACCGGTATGTCCCTTCGACCGGTGTGAACTGTGAGTGTGACCGGTGTGAAACTTCTACCGATAATGTAGAGACCTGCGATCGGATTCGAACTGTGATTTCGACCGGTGTGCGTGTAACCGGTGTCGACCGGTATATGTTCTTCGTCGATAAAACAGGTCTATAAATCCCAAATTGACCTCACTAGAAATCGATTTACAGCACCAAACTTTGACACTTTGATCGAATAAACAACTACAACAGGTTACAACCTATTGATTTCGAAAACAACCACTGATTGAAGATTTTGATTGATAGCACAGTGTTCTTGAAGATGAAGAACACAGAGAGTTCTTGAAAATTTGATTTTGATCTGGTCTATTCTCTGATACCAATTATGAGTCCTTGTGACTGAACACGATCGTTACCAGATAATCAAACAACAAACAAGATACGATTTACCAACCTGTTTAGATTAAAAACGCGGATTACAAAGGTTGATATTATTTCTCTGTTTAAGCTCTCACTGTTTCTCTCTACGTGAACAGTGTTCTTGATGATGGATCAATTTCTAGATTGTTGAGATATTGTGAGATATTAAATATCTCACCTAACTTAAACCAAACATAATAATATCTAAACTAATATCTAGATATTTAAACTAATATCCTAATATCTATTAATTAGATATTTAGGACAAAAATAAAATACAATAAACAACTTTGACAATTATTACAAACTAACATTAGACTTATATCGAGAGCGACTTTTCAGCATTAGCTTCAGATTCCAAACTTCAGATTGGATGATCTAACACTTTGGATTCAAGATTAAAAAAAATTGACAATTATCTTCAGGTCTTCTTCTCTTCAGAAATATCTTCAGCAAAAATCTTTTTCATCTTTGAATCATGAAAACTATATCATCTTCAGCAAACTTTGAAGCTTTGACATTCTTCAACTTTGAAATAAATCTCCCTCTTTGAAATCTTCAAATGAACTTTACATCTTCAAAACTTTATCATTATTTTTCTTTTGACGTTTCTTGCTTTGGCTTTCACTTTGACTTTCAACACTTGAACTATCTTTTACTTTTTCAATCAACCATCTATCTAATTTGAATATCTTCCCCTTTCATTACATCTCCTTTGAAACAAATTTGAATAAACACCATTAATTTCAATCTCCCCCTTTGTTTCCAAAAGAATCAAATTTGAAACCTCGAACTTTGCTCTTTCTTTCTTTTCAGCTTTGTCAAACAACTTGTAACTGACTTGAACTTGAACAACTGAAACTTTTCTCCAATTCTGTAAACTGACTTTGAAACTTTTATATATCTCCCCCTTTTTGATGAATTGTGAGAATCAGAATCATGAAAACTTTTTCAATGTCAGCATAGTCTTTGAAAGATCTCCCCCAAATCATCTGATAACCACAGTCTTCATGATTAACAATCTCCCCCTTGTGGTGAAATATGAACAATCTCTCCCTTTGACAATAAATGATCAATCTCCCCCAAAGAGTAATAGGAAAGAATCTTTTGTCTGATTTGAATGAGCCGTCAATTCATGAACGTATTTATCCGAATCTTTTCAAATTCAGACAAATTATGAGTTGTAACCCTGAATCAACAAATGAAACAGTTAGGAATGCCTGTTACTAACACAAAGTTACTGTGTACAACAAATGTACAATATAAGGAGCTTGAGATGATGTTCACTCCCCAGGACTTCCATTCAATCATTGAAAAACACAAGGTATTTTCTATGAATGTTCTGACAGAAAAACAAATTTTCTGTGTTCTCGTGCTTGTGTTATGAAAGAATTAGCACAATGATTGATGTTTAGGCTCAAAATTATGCAAACCATTGAGACAACAATGATTATACATAGACTCAACATGCATGAGAAAGGGTCGAAGGTGGGGCAACTTTCCTTCTTTTTCAATATGAGTATCGTCCGATTGAAGTACCAATAGCATATGTGTTGCTTCCCCAGAAAATGTGAAACATTATTTTTTTAAGAAAATAATAAGTAGCTGGTGGGGTTATATACAAGAGTTGGCATGGGCTAGGTTCCTTTTTCAATGTCGTTCACGAAGAAATGTGAAACAAAAGTAATGTGGCTGCCTGGCTCAGAAAGAATTTGGTGCAGAGTTTATATTCTTTTACTCTGTTCTCTCACCCTCTTTCTTTATAACATTTAAGCTCACTTCTAACCAATCTCTCATTTTCATTTTACCTCTACACACACCAACACTCAATCTTTTGACCCCTCTCCCCTCAATCACTCTTAGGAATACTTCCGAGGTAGGAAACACTGGTTATCGTGAATCCATGGAAGTTATGTTAAGCTCTCACACTGAATCCCATGTATTTGTCCTAAAAACATGCGTTGCTCAATGATTTTCTTGACATTAAAGTGCAAGAAATCAATTGTCAGTATATGTATGCTCATCAAAACTCAAAATGAAATTTGAGCATTTTAAGCATTTAAGATTTCTCAAAACTTTGTATGAATGAATAAACATGAAAGAATATAAATGTTTTGAGAATCTGACAATGATTTAATCAGATCAAATTATCATGAAGAAAAAATAATAAGGGATATCAAAGACGAATGTTGTTTATATGAAAGATATATAAACATTTTTAGCAATGAAAGCACATGTAATAATGAAATGACGTCTGATCTCAATCAACATTGAGTACAACCGGGAGTATTATCATAGAAAGATTTATCATTTGATACATGGTAATAACAAAGTCAAGAAATGTAATGAACCGATGTGTGTAAGAAATACTTGACAAAGTATAAAGACATGACAATTACGCAAGTATTTGTCATTGGAAACACACAGTCAGATAGTAATCAAAGTATCCAAAGTAAAATCATTTAGAATCACACTTCTCAATTCATGAAAACATTTTAAGAATGTGAAGTGGTTTGAACATTTTAAGAAACCATTTTTCACAAGTAAAAGTTGTTCATCTTTCAACAAGTGTTAAAGATTAAGATATAGAAAGATATACCTGTAAGATCCCCCTAAAATGAATATTCTCATTTAAGCTTCCTCGAAATCTGTAACAATTCAAATTATCAGAAATATAACAATGAAATTATACTAAGAAATATGTACCCCTACGCAGACTTAGCACGGGGGTCCCGCTAGAAATGACCTTTAATCAGAAAATCAGAAAAATTTGAAGTAAAAGTACAGAAAAATCACTTAAAATGAAAAACAAGGCAAGAATTCGTAAGCTACTCACAACCTAGAATTCGTAAGCAAGAATTCGTATTGCACAATTCGCAAGACACTTACAAGCAAGAATTCGTATGATAAAGATACTAAAAAGGATACGAAATCTTGAGCTTTTCGCAGAACACTGGTTTGCGAGTTCTTAGCTTTTCGCAGAACACTGGTTTACGAATTCTGAACAGCTCGTACGTGTGTCTTGTGCAAATTCTTTGAAATTCGTATCTCTCTCAGGTGCGAATTCCTCTGAATTCGTAATGCGAATTCCTCCCTTAGCAATTTTTTTCTCTGTAGTATGTGAATTCCTTCAGTCTGCGAATTCTTTCCTTAAGATTTCTGCGAATTCCATTGCCCTGCGAGTTCTTCATGCGAGTTTTTCATGAAGTCTGCGAATTCTGTAGATCTCGATATATTTTTCACAAAAATTCACTGAATTCCATCCAAAACTCTGAATTTGACTCTGAAACTTTGCACGATTGATCACTTTAACATCGTAAACAACCCTGTGTAAGGAATTTCTCTAAAAATAACTCTTGAAGTAGGAATCGATCGATGTCAGTCCGCAACAAAAACTTTCAAAAACAAGAAAGATTGATCAAATTACACCAATCTGTTGATCAAATTGATTTCCACTTCAAATAAGAAATGTTCTCTTTCACTAGACGATCAATGTAGTACAAAATTTACATCAAAAACATCACTAAATCAAAAACTTGATTTTGATGAACAGTGACTTTCCAAAATTGAAATTTCAATCTTTCTGCTTTCTGATCAGGCTCTGATACCAATTGTGACCCAAAAACTCAATAAAATCCCAAATTCACACAAATAGGATGTGAATTTGACGATACAATGCAAATCAATACTATTCTAAAACATAAAACGAGTACAATACAACGAAGAATACATCCAAACAATATAAAATCAAAAATTCGAATCTTGAACAGTGAACTGCAAGTTCTTGAATTTTTGAACTTGATTTCTGATTTCTATTGGCTCTGATACCAATTGTGACCCAGTATACTAGCATACGATTCACACACAATCTTACAACATCAGATTTATTAATCAAATCACAAGTATTACAAGTAATTACAGATCTAACATGAAGTTACATGTCTCACGTATGTGTATTATGTGTGTGTTGTGCGAAGTCTTACCAAACCTGATTCTCAATTATGCGTGTGTACTTAAGAATAACAAAGAAACAATCCTATTTATACTAAGTCAACTTTTGTTGACTTTACAACCAAACACTGGAACTATACAACATTTACACAATAGACCCTCACTTTTAATCTTGAATACAATATTAGTCTAACATAAAAGATATAACAGTGTAATGCATAATAACTCCCCCTCAAATAAAAAACTTCTTGAAAAGAAGTTATCTTGAAAGCATCCATCAGAAGAAAAACTTTGAGATCGGGTTCTGAACAGTAATATTCAGAAGCCATGATTACTTATTCTCCGTTGAGAATAGTAATGTTCAGTTTAACCAATGAAGAACGGGTCCCGATCTGATATAATCAGAAACCATTGTCACTTGAAAGATAACCTGCAAGATAAAAGATTATGGTAATCATTGTAAAAATGATTCCGCCTTGGTCAGTAAATGATGAATAATATACATTGTTCATTATTTACAAGATATAAGCAATTTAAGCACAAAATAAGATATACTCCCCCTCGAATCATGGATTGGCATTTAACATACCTAATTTGCTGACTAGAAAGATAAACCTCTTTTCATCCAACGGTTTGGTGAAAAGGTCAGCCAACTGTTAGTCTGTTTGCACGAAATGCATCTCTATGTCACCCTTTTCCACATGATCCTTGATGAAGTGTGTTGGGTCTGAAATATGCCAAGGATAGTTACTACTTCTAGTTCAACATGGTTACTACTTCTAGTTCAACATGGTTACTACTTCTGTGGTTAATGTTGCCAGTTGTAGTTAATGCTGCTGGAACAAAGTTACTACTGCTAGAAGACTTAAGGGTTAATACTGCTGAGTGTTACTACTGCTAGTACTATTAATACTGCTAGTCAAAGTTAGTGCTGCTTGAACAAAGTTAGTACTGCTTAGCTAGTTAGTACTGCTAGTGGTTAGTGTTGCTTAGTAGTTAATGCTGCTAGAAGGAATTTAATGCTGCTGAAGATTAATACTGCTTATATGATGAAGATTCGTATGAAAGGATATACATGGAAGCTTAGAGATATACATGGAAGATATACTGAAGATATTTTATTTATTGTAATTATCTTTATATTCAGTATATATATTGTATAGTTTAGTATAGAGAGTTAACTTTACTTTTTCATTCTTTTAGAGAAAAAATCAACCTCAAGGCATAGATCCTAATTCTAGAGAAGTAGAATTCGTATTAGTGAGCCTGTTCATCAATATTGAGGTTGTGTGTTTAATCTTGTAACTTTAAGCATTCAATACAAGTTTACAAGTTGAGAATTATATACTGTTTTGGATTACTGTTTTATTGAATATCAAAGTGTTATTCCGCAACTTCTTTGATATTGTTTCTGAGAATTTATTCTTGTTGAGAATTCGATCCTGACAAGCGGTATCAGAGCAAGTATTCTCAGAAACCTGCAATCATCATTCTTCTTTGAAATCAGAAATCATCAATGGCTAAAGTTTCAGATTCTTCAAGCACAGAAATCCCTACAGAGGTAATGTCTAATCTTTGCTCTAAAACTTGTATGGAAACTGTTAAAAGGTACAGGGATCACAACCAGACAATGAGTGATGACCTTAAAAGATTAGAGAGAGATATAAAAGACTATGTAAGAATTGTTGAGAGTTTTGAGGAACAGATCAAAGTTTTCCAAGCCAATGAACTTCAACATTCTTATGATACAAATTACTGGAAGTGGGAGAAGAATGACCTAGAACTTCAGCTGAAAAAGTCTAAAGAGGAGAATGAGAAGATAAAGAGTGAGTTTAAGAAAGCCAAGCTGGATATTGAGAAATTTTCCAATGCTTCTAAAGCAATGGACTCTTTGCTCCAAACTCAAATCCATGACAAACTTAGAAGAGGAATAGGCTATAACACTACACCACCACCATACAACAACAATTACATCCCTCCTATATCAGACTTGCTAGAGACCAAGAATAGGAAGGAATTGCCTGTTGGAGCCACTAAGGTAGATCCTTTAGACAAAGTGGTGGTTGAAACAGACTCTGAAGAAGAGAACTCTAGTGAAAAGAGTAAGGAGAACACTGGGAGTGGTGAGATTCCTCTAGAAAATAACATTATCACCAATGAGGGATGTGGAAAGACTTGGGTCAAATCTAAGGACATAGAGAAGACTGAGGGAAAGTCTGAGAAGGTCCATTATAAGCAAACCACAGTTGTGAATCCTGTCCCTTGCAAACAGTGTTCTTGCAATAAATCTGAGCCCCAAAAACATGATAAACCAAGGGGAAATCAGAGAAACTGGAATAATCAGTGGGCACAAAAACAAGGGGTTGATTTGAATAAAATCAATAGACCAAAACCTTGCTTTATCTGTGGCAAATTGAATCATCTTGCCAAACACTGTTATTTCAATCCAATCAACCAAAGAGTCAATTCTCAAAGACAACCACAAAACTCTTTTGGTTATAGGAATCAGAGAAGGAATCATATGGCTGAGAAAAGAGCACCTATAAGATCACATGCTCAGAACAAGTTTGCTAAACCAAAGAAAAATACTCCAAATAAGCCAAGGAGTAATTTAAAGACAAAAAAAGCAAACAACTTTGTTCAAGTTTGGGTTCCAATTGTAAAGAAACCTGTTAGTACTGCTATTCCAGATAGTACTGCTAACAGAAATAGTGTTGCTGCAACCAATACTACTGCTAACAAGGATAGTGCTTCTACTAGTATTAATGTTGCAAAGCCTATAATCTTGACAAAGTATTCCAGTCATGAGATTCCTAAACAACTCATTCAGACCAAACTGACAGATTATATTAATGAGAAAGGTCAACCCAAGACCACTTTGGCTTGGGTTCCATCAAAGACTAACTGATTTATCAAGTGTGCAGGGCAATCAAAAGCTCAAGAGGAAGAGCATTTGGAATGAAGATAATGGTTGCTCTTGGCACATAACAAGGAACATGGACTGCCTTCAAATTCTTCAAAAGATTTGATGGAGGACATGTTACTTTTGATCCAGCAGAAGGTAAGAAAAGTGAAAAAGGTATAGTTTCAAAAGATAAAGTAACTTTTGAAAATTTTATGGTATATGGTACTACTAACCTTGTGTCTGTAAGTGTTTCGGGTTGCTAATACTGAAAGGTAGTTAGTACTTCTAGTTCAGTGAATACTGTCAGACTGTGTTAATGCTACTGGTATGTGTTACTACTGTCAGTCTGTGTTAATGCTGCTGATAAGTGTTACTACTGCTAATGTAAGTTTTCTATACCTAAAAGTGATCTTCAATGATTTAATGTCAAACCTGGATATCAATCAAAAAGCTTTTATCTGTATCCAAGGTTTGTACAAGAAGTACTTAATAAGGAATTGACGGATTAACCTCATTTTAATGAGATATTTGTACCTAAACCCCCTAAAGGCAAGGTTTTCTCAAACATGAGAAGATCTGCTAGGGACTCGGAAGGAGTTGACATACCATTGTTCTCTACAATGATGGTGATGTCCCACAATCAAGAAGGTAAGGAATCAGGGTCAAAGCCCTCATTAGACCAACCCACTGATGACCTATCCACACCTTCCACTACCAAGCATAAATCTTCAGATTCCTTTTGTCAAACCAACATTCCCCATTACTATATTATATAAGGAAAAGATACTGAAGGTTCCTTCCCTTCTTGTATCTTCAACCTCAAAACCTACAAGCCCTCTGATGGAGCATTTTTCATCAGAGAATATCCAAAGGGAAACCATAGGGGTGTCTCCCAACCCCAAGAAGGTGCTCTCTAAGGAGATGCAAGAGCATATGGGTTATAAGGCTCTCACTACTGACTTTGCACAAAGTGCAGGACAGGACAGTGTGAACATTACTAAGACCTTCCCCATGGCAACTTTAGATGAGAAATTATCTAAAGGTCCCAGGTGCCAAGAAACCAAGGGAGTAGAAGGTGCTTCTGCTAGGCAGAAGATCTCTACTAAAAGATCCAAGGATCCTTCAAGGGTGGTAAACACACCTAAAGGAGGTGAGGACAGTTTAACTACAAAGAATTGATGGATACACTTGGTACAATTAGTCTGAAAGTTCACAATCAAATTATGGAGATAAAGGAGATGAAAAGGAGCACAGATCATGATTATTTCAAAAAGGGGGGAGACTTAAACATCTGAACTTGAGAAGACATGAGAAGGAGAATCAAGTTGATACGAAATCTTATTTTGAGGGGGAGATAAGTGAAGAAGCTGAAACAAAGCAGCAACTACAGCAGAAACAGGAAAGAAGATAACAGCAGAAACTGAATCAAGAAGAACTAGTAATTGCAGAAAGTTTTGAAATTATCATAAAGACCCTATGCTGAAGAACTTAACTTCTCAGTTTTGAAAAGTTAAGTTAGGGGGAGATTGTTGGGTCTGAAATATGCCAAGGATAGTTACTACTTCTAGTTCAACATGGTTACTACTTCTAGTTCAACATGGTTACTACTTCTGTGGTTAATGTTGCCAGTTGTAGTTAATGCTGCTGGAACAAAGTTACTACTGCTAGAAGACTTAAGGGTTAATACTGCTGAGTGTTACTACTGCTAGTACTATTAATACTGCTAGTCAAAGTTAGTGCTGCTTGAACAAAGTTAGTACTGCTTAGCTAGTTAGTACTGCTAGTGGTTAGTGTTGCTTAGTAGTTAATGCTGCTAGAAGGAATTTAATGCTGCTGAAGATTAATACTGCTTATATGATGAAGATTCGTATGAAAGGATATACATGGAAGCTTAGAGATATACATGGAAGATATACTGAAGATATTTTATTTATTGTAATTATCTTTATATTCAGTATATATATTGTATAGTTTAGTATAGAGAGTTAACTTTACTTTTTCATTCTTTTAGAGAAAAAATCAACCTCAAGGCATAGATCCTAATTCTAGAGAAGTAGAATTCGTATTGGTGAGCCTGTTCATCAATATTAAGGTTGTGTGTTTAATCTTGTAACTTTAAGCATTCAATACAAGTTTACAAGTTGAGAATTATATACTGTTTTGGATTACTGTTTTATTGAATATCAAAGTGTTATTCCGCAACTTCTTTGATATTGTTTCTGAGAATTTATTCTTGTTGAGAATTTGATCCTGACAAAGTGGTATCGTACATCAATATGTTTAGCCTTTGAGTGCTGCACTGGATTAGCTGTTATTACTATTGCACTCTTTGAATCACAGTAAATAGGAACTCGTTGGTATGAATAGCCAAAATCCTTTAATTGTGTCTGCATCTAAAGGACTTGTGAACAGCCACTTGCAGCAGCTACATATTCAGCCTCAGCGGTAGATGTAGATACACAATTCTGCTTCTTTGACGTCTAACTAACCAACTTGTCACCTAAAAACTGACATGAACCTGATGTGCTCTTGTGTTCCAGCTTGCAACCTGCTTGATCAGCATCTGTGTAGGCAGTTAGATCAAAACTTGAACCCTTAGGATACCAATGACCTAGCTCGGGAGTGCCTTTAAGGTACCTAAGAATTCGTTTCACAGCGACTAGGTGTGATTCCTTCGGGTTAGCTTGATACCTAGCACAGAAACACGTGGCAAACATAATATCCAGTCTACTTGTTGTTAAGTACAATAATGAACCAATCATGCTACGATACACTTTTTGATCAACAGATTTACCAGAAAGATCAGCATCTAAAAGTGTACCTGTTGCCATTGGTGTTTTCATTACTGAACTGTCAGACATGTTAAACTTTTTCAGGATATCTAAGACATATTTTGACTGATTGATGAAAATGCCTTCGGGTAACTGTTTTACTTGAAGACCAAGAAAGAATGTCAGTTCACCCATCATTGACATTTCAAATCGAGATTCCATAATTTTTGAAAAGTTTTTACAAAATTTAGGATTTGTAGAACCAAAAATAATGTCATCCACATAAATTTGAATTAGGATCATATCTTCACCTTGTTTCTTCAGAAAGAGAGTAGTATTGATAGTACCTTTCTTAAACCCTGAAGCAAGTAGAAATTGGGTTAACGTTTCGTACCAAGCTCTCGGTGCCTGTTTTAGTCCATATAATGCCTTGTCTAGAACGTAGACATAATCCGGGTGTTTTGGATCGATGAAGCCTTCAGGTTGAGCAACATAAACTTCTTTATGCAAAATCCCATTCAAGAATGCAGATTTTACGTCCATTTAATAGACTGTAAAATTCTTGTGGGTTGCATATGACAAGAATATCCGAATAGCTTCAATCCGTGCAACATGAGAAAATGTCTCATCATAATCAATTCCCTCCTGTTGGCAATACCCTTTTGCAACAAGGCGAGCTTTATTTCTAACTACAACTCCAGATTCATCTCTCTTATTTCTGAAAACCCACTTTGTACCAATTACCGATTTTCCTTCAGGTAGTAGGATAAGTTGCCAAACCTTGTTCCGTTCGAATTGTAGAAGCTCATCTTGCATAGCTAATATCCAAACTGGATCGCGCAAGGCTTCTGATGCTTTCTTCGGCTCAAGAGAACTAAGAAAACTCGAGTAAAGACAGAAATTTGCAGATGTTGCCCGTGTTTTCACTCCACTGTGTACGTCACCAATTATATTATGTAGAGGATGATCTCTTGTCCATCTAGTAGTGCTTGGAAGTGGTTGAACAGAGATCTATGTGTTGTCATCATCGTATTCATCATATATTGCAGGCTCAACCTCAGATGTACTCGGGACATCTTGTACATTTGTTTCTGACTGAAGTAGTTCTGGTGCAGCAGAACAAGTACTTGGGACTTATTTTCTAGAAATTGTATCTGCAGATGCAGAGTTTGAATTAGTATTGTCAGAAATAACTGGTGTAAATGTACCTGATGAGGTTGTTGTGACAATATCAGAAGGTCTAGAGATATCTGTAGTTATGGTCGAGACCTCTGAAGTTGATGTGGATATGTTTGATTTGTCAAAATCTGCACATATATCCATAAATGCATCAATAAATAGTAAATCTAACTCAGATGATACATTAAGTGAGTCAGAAGACTTAGTTTGTGAAGGTTCGGGTTCTATTCCATCTTGAATAGAAGCATTATGTTTCAGCTTGAGTTCTGAACTGCTGTGTTCAGAAGTCAATGTGGATGATTCATCAATAGACACGTTCATACTCTCCATGATAGTCTTGGTTCGTCTGTTGTAGACCCGATAGGCTTTTGACGTCAAAGAGTATCCGATAAAATAGCCTTCGTTCGCCTTCTTGTCGAATTTACCACGATTATCACGATCATTAAGTATGTAACACCTACAACCAAAAACATGAAGAAATTTAATATTCGACTTCATTTTATTTATAAGCTCATATGCTGTTTTCTTATGTCTTTTGATCACAATGGTATGGTTTTGTGTAAAACATGCAGTAGCTATGGCTTCATCCCACAGATACAATGGAAGACCAGAGTATGCCAACATTGTTCTCGCTGCCTCAACCAGGGTTTGATTTTTTCTTTCGACCACGTCGTTCTGTTGAGGAGTATAAGCAGCAGAAAATTTTTGTGAAATCCCGACTGATACGAGATAACTCTGAAGAGTATCATTTTTAAATTTGGTGTCGTTGTCACTTCTCAATGTCTTTACCAGCAATTAAAGTCGAACCTGGATCTTTTTAATAAAGGCAATGATTAACTCTGGCGTATCAGATTTATTTCGCAAAAATTCCAGCCATGTGTATCTGGAGTACTTATCTATCATCAGTAATATATACTTCTTTCCGTTAATAGACTGAGTTCTCATCGGGCCGCAAAGGTCCGTGTGAATAAGCTCAAGAGATGATAAACAAGAGAATTCTGTCCTTGCTTTATGTGAACTGCGTTTCATTTTTCCCATCTCACTGGCGGGGCAAAGTGAATTCTTCTCAAACCTCAGTTCTGGTAGACCTTTGACTATTCCATGTCTCGCCAACGGATCTATTGCTTCAAAATTTTGATGAGACAGGCGTCGATGCCAAATCCAACTTTCAGCTTTTGAAGCTTTGGCAATTATACAAACAGATCTAGTGGCAGAAAGTGTTGGAAAGTGCACTGCATATAAATTTCCATATCACTCTGCTTTGAAAATCTCACAATCGTCCTTATCTTCAATGAAACAACTATCAACAGTAAACCGAACTTGAAAATGACTTTCGCAGAATTGACTTGTGCTGAAAAGATTATGATCAAGTCCATCTACAAACAGTACTTTCTTGATTATGACGGTGCCATTTTTCAATGAACCATTTCCTCTAATGATGCCATTAAGCTCTGAATTTGCAAAGCTGACTGTTCCTGCAGGTTCCTCAACATAGTTATGTAGCAGATGCTTAAATCCAGTCATGTGATGCGAGCATCCTGAATCTATGTACCATAGATGTGAGGCCTGCAAAAAGAACAAATCACTTCTTCTTAGGTACCCATATCCAAATGGGTCCTTCTTGGTTAGCCTTATGCAATATATTCAAATCATCTACCTTAGCCTTGATTCGCCATTCATAACGAGGATTCAGTATCCATTTCCAAACCATTTTTACATTAAGCTCATTAAATCTCTGTTTTCTAGAAAGATAAGCATTCTTAGCATGAAAGATTTTAGCATGTTGTGCTGAGGATTTAGATACAGTTTTAGCTTGAGATGCCTTTTTAGCAACTTTAGATTTAGGAGGAATGGTGTGAATCGTGAAAGCATTGTCATGACAGTGTTTGCAAATAAAGTTCTTACGAGCAAATGTCAAAAGTTTTGATTTATCAAGTTGAGTACAAACATTCATACATTTTTGACATTTTGGATCGTCGGAACTTTTACATTTCAAACTTAGCACACTACTTTTATTCTCAAGAACTTTCTTTTCAGACTTCTTCTTCACCCATTCTCCTTTATCTTTTTGCTTTCTTATATCTGAAACATGAAATGAAACCTTGTCAGTTTTCTTCTTGAAAGATGAATTTTTCTTTAAAGTACCAGAAGACTCTCCTTTCTCAAAAATGCTTGGAGGATATTCAGGAGTTTCAGTATAAACAACAGAGGTTTTGGAAGTGATAGTCTCAAACTCTAGGTTTGAATGAACATTCCATTTATGAGATTCAAACATCTTTATCTCATCAAGATTTTGCTTAAACAAATCAGCTTTCAAAGTATGTAACTCTTTGGAGATTTCTTTGTTTTCCTCAAAAGATTTGTCAAGTTTGAATTTGAGATCACAATTCTCATCTTCCAACTCTTCAATAATCTTTTGAAGATCTTTGATTTGCTTCTCAAAAATAGATGTTTGATTCAGCTCAGAGTTTGATTCTAACTTCTCAATAATAGGAACATGATCTGAAGCATTCATCATGTTTTCAAAAATCTCCTCAGTCATTTTCTTTGAAAAAGCAGTTTTAATGCTATTATTCATGACATTTATACATTCATCAGTCTTAACCTCTTTTGGAGATTCAGAAATGACTGATTCAGATATTGGAGTCTGATTCTCAACATCAGTGTCTGAGTTAGACTCATCATACTGACATTGAGTTTCAGGTATATCTGCTTCAGTGTTGGTTGATTCTGTTGGTGTAAATGCAGAAAATAATGATTGAAACTCAACAAACTTAGGTTTTCTGGTTTTATAGCTTTTGTTCAATTCATTATAAGAAAAACCAACAGATTTAAAACTTGAAATTGAATCAGCACAACTTGATGTATGATCATCAATCACTTCTTTACCTTTAGAAGAGATGTCAGACTTAAGAGTTTCAGCTTTAACAAACGTATCATGAATATCCGAGATTTTCTTAGGTTTTGACCCCAATTTCTCAAAATTATACAAGTTTTCTGGGGCTCTTTTTAAAACATCATTTTCTTCAAAACCTAAACCCGTTTTAGCATTATAAAAACGGACATCTTGGAGTTTGTTCGTTAATAAATTCAATGTTTGCTCAGTCTGTCCTCTCTTTAGGTTTAAATCCTCTAGCTGCTTAATTTTGCAATAAGCCTCATTCCGCTCCTGAAAACAAGCTTCAAATTTAATTTTAAATTCGCCTTTTTCAGAATTTAAATTAACAAGATTCCTTTCCAGCTCAGTGATTTTTGATTTTAAAACTTCTTTCTCTTTCTTCAAGGCATCTTTTTCAGACTCTTTATCCTCAACAACAACTTTCAATAATGTGTTTTCATCACGAAAACTCATCATTGATTGTCTTTCGTTGCTAAGTTTGCCTTTTAAATTTTCAAACTCTTTTTCCATGTTTTGAATTTGAGCCATGAGAGATTCAAAAAGTTCAGAATTATAAAGAGTACTTACCTCAGATTCACACTCAGACCGGTCAGAAGAGGTTTCAGCTCCATATTCAACTTTAGCCATCATACACACTTGTGTGAAGTGTGCTGATTCTTCATTAGAACTCTGGTAAAACCAGTTTTCTTCTTCAGCCATAAGTTCTTTCCCTTCTTCTGCCTTCTTTGCCAATAGAGATTTCTTAGCATAGTACTCTGAATTTTTCACCCGTTTGAACTTGCAATCTTTGGAGAAGTGGCCAGGCTTACCACAATTGTAATACCTGCCAAATTTAGGCTCAGCTTTTCCTTTCTTTTTTCTCTTCTCTCTTCTCATCTCTTTTCTCTTCTCTCTTTCCTTCCTTCTTTCCAAACCTCGGCTTATACTTTTCTGCCTTGACTTTCCTATACCCATCATACTTATACTTTGAGAACCGTTTCTTTCCAAAACTTTTCTGAAATTGCTTTGTGATGAGGGCCAGATGATCAGCAAACTTTTGTACATCTTCATCTGAATGTACTTCAGTCTCTGTGGAGGAATCTTCAGAACTAGATTTAGTCAGTTCTGTAAGGAAAGCTCTAGACTTCTTTGACTTATATTTTGATGAAGAAATAGTCTTGGAACTTGATCCCTTTTTTTTCAGCTAAAAGATCTAGAGAATCTTTGACAATCTTCTTTTCTTCATTTAGTACTTTTACCTCATCTTCATGCTGAGCAAGAGTAGTGAATATATCATTAACGTCCTCTAATGCCATATCTCTGGTCAGCTGAATATTTATGGCATAGCTCTTCCATTCAGGATTCAAGTTCTTGATGAACTTGTAGTTGATCTCAGGCACTTATTTGTTCATGCCATTTCTTCTCAAATCATTTAGAATCACATTAAACCTTGTGTATGTGTCCAGAAGTGTTTCCCCTTCTTTAGCATGAAAGCCCTCGTATGCATTGATACTTTAGTTGAGCTTGGCTTGTATGGATCGTTCAGTACCTTGGAACTGTCTTTCCTGTTCATCCCACATAGCTTTTGCTGATTCCTGACTATCTACTCTGTTGTAGATATCATTTGGTATAGCTATAGTGAGGTAGATAAGGGCCTCTTCATCGATCTTGTAGAGTTCCTTCTCTCTTTCACCAAAGTATTGATATGTCTTAGGCACATATCACACTGGAATTTCTGGAGAAGTTTTCGTGGCTGCTTGTCCAGGTACTGTAACAACTGGTTCAACTGGACCTTTTGTTATGGGTGTCATGTAATCTCTGTTCTTGTGATTCAAGAACTGAATCATCCTCCTTTTCCATTGAGAATATTCGCCGATAGACAGAACCGGAGGCTTTGATTGGGAACCCATGGAAAGTAATTCTTTTAACATGATGAGAAAATTATCTGCACACAAATAAAAATTAGCTAGTAATGATCTTTTGATTCAACAATTTGAACAAGACTTGAAAATTTTTTCAGAACCTGAAATTTCTAAAAACCATAAGTTCAGAATTCGCATGTATTACTTATCAAAGAACAATTCGCAAAACAAATGTATTAGAATTCGTATACCACTATACACATTTAAGAGAAAACAAAAGATAAGCAATTCGCATGAAATTTTCAGACTTCGTATAAAGCTACCTGCGAAAATTTCACAATTTGCAAGCCTCTCTTATACGAATTCTATCCTTGAAAAACTTTTCAATGAAACACTTTTTCACACAACAAGAATTCGCAAGTAGAATTCGTAAGATACAAGAATACGAATCATTTCCTTAGAAAATTTTTTCAATTTTCATTAACATTTCGTATCTTGTACGAATTCTTGACTTAAAAAAAATTTTGAATCACCTGCAAATTTTCACTTTTCGCATATAGAGATGTGCGAATTATCACTTTTCGTTCAATACACAGTTGCGAATTCTTCAGAATTCGTATATGCCTATCTACGAATCCTTGTGTTGGAACATTTCAAAGAAAAACTCTTATGCGAATTCTCTGCTTTTCGTATAAAGAGTTATACAAAATCTGTACATATGATTTTTCTTAAGGACATATGCGAGTTCTTTGACAATTCATGAACCAGTGAACTGTGAATTCTTTACTTAAAGAATTTAGAATAATATCTAAGCGAAATCTATCTGCGAAATCTGAATATCTATGAGATCTTGCGAGTTCTTCATACGAAATACTCAGATCTTGTGAGTTCTTGAGTTATAAGACAAAATATTCAATTTTAATGCAGAAAATCGATCCAATTCTTCAAATCACACTTTGTAACTTCACAGAATCAATCAAGTTAGTGTAAAGATCAATCCAATTCAATATTACAATCAAATTTACACAATATCACATACGAATCAATCAAACAGTACTTGACACTTTTTCGAACCAAGAAACCAACAAATTCACAAATTTATCACCAAAATCAGTTTCTAAATGCAATTTGTTCCAAGAAATACATTCTATATCACTTATCGACCAATCTTATACCAAAAATTTTACCAAAAACATGCTTTTACTCAAAAATTGACTCAAGAAAACTCGTCTAGAATACGAACAAAAAACACTTCAAATCGTTGAATTTTAGCTCTGATACCAATTGTGACCCATATTACTAGCATATAATTTCACACACAAATTAACAACACATTTGTATTAGATAAAATCACATGTATTACACTTAGTCACAGATTTAACTCGTAGTTACAAATCTCAGGTATTAACTGTGTGTGTTGTGCAAGTTCTTACCAATCACTTTGAATATATCTAATGTGCGTGCTTACAAAATTACAAATAACCAAACCTATTTATACTAAGTCAACTTTTGTTGACTTTACAACCAAACCCTTAATCTCTCAAACAATTACAACTTTGACCCACCATTTAATCTTGAATACAATTCTAGTCTAACACTTTGCGTAGACATTTTCTTAACTTTTCCATGTCAATCACAATCGGAGCAGTAGGATTTGAGACGTTTGTTCTTAAAACTCTTTCTACAGACTTGTGTAAGGGCAAAGCAATGTTTTGAGATCTGATACCAATTGTTAGGTCCATTGAGATCAATGATTGGATTGATTGATAATGATAAACAAGAGACTGGGATAGAAATCAGTAGTTTATTAAACATAAAAGTAAACTACACTAAAGAGAATAGCAAGTCGTAGAATACATTGTGAAAAAAGGTTTCTTACATATGAAAAGTTAACCTAAAACCTATTACTAGATTCCTAGTTATACCCCCAAGCCCTTGTATACATTTTAAGCCCAAACCCATATACAAGGCCCAATACACAAAATGTAGACTACTTTATAAAACTTCTAAATAGAACATAAAATATGTTCTAACATATTGCGAAAACGAGGATTTAATGGTAAGAACTTTTCTTTGGGGTTTGAATATAGCCATGTTTTGATTATTAAAATTGGTTTACCTTATTGATTCATGGAGTCTTTGTTAAATATCCTTGAGTTTGGGGATTTTTAAGATTTAAAGCTTGATTATTGAGCTTTTGGGTTGATTGTAGAGAGACTAGGTAGTATTTAATTGTTTGGATATGTTTTGGGAGTCACTTTGGAGGATTAATGTATTGGTTTTTGATGGATTGACCCTATATCCAAGTTTAATGATGAAACTTAGAATTTTCTTGTCAAAAAACGAAGTTTCAGCAAGTTGCAGGTCGTTCAGGTCCCCACGCCGACCTCAACCACGACCTGGGGTCGCGTGGATGGTTGTTTGCGTGAATCAGAGAGTGGTATACTTGTGTCGTGACCTGGGGTCGCGATCCAAGTCACATATGACACTGATTCGTGCATTTTTTGACTTTTTCTATTTCTGTTTCGGGTCCAATTTGGCGCATTGTTCAAAGGTTTTGTTTCTAGGTTTATAAGAGAGGATTAGAATGTTAATTATGTGGTTTTAACACGTTTTTTTAACCACAATAATTAAATTCTCGGATTGTGAAAATGTAGTTTTAGAGCTTATCTTCATGTGTGGACCTGAGGTGAGTTTCTTGTACTGTTTTTACCAAATTGCAAGAAATGTTTGACAGTAATGATGATTTTGTGAAAGGATATATGATGTTCTTATGAAATGCTTATTTGATGATATTGAGAAATGATTATATGTTAATCATGCATGTTTAATGTTTTACATTGATACTTGTAGGTGTATGAAGTCTAGGACAGGTACATCTATGTGCTCAAGATGGAATGTGTTAGAGCACAGATATGTTGGATACAAGATCATTAATACTGAAGATGAAAGTCAAGCAAATCAAAGTCTCAAAGTCAACTCTCTAGCATGAAAGTCAAAGTCTCTATGTAATAAGTCAAAGTCAAAGTAGTTGTTTTGTTTTCCTTGTTGTTGTTGATAGGTATAAATAGCTTTGTTCTTGTGTTGTAAGTTTGTTAGATTAGAAAGTTCATACAGATCAAATTAGAGAAGATCTACACCGCATATTATTCTAGTGAGATAGTATAGAGAGAGAAAGTGATTGTAATCTTTGTGTTTTGGAAATCAATGACTTGTGATTACAATATTATCATCTTGATTGTTTTTGTTAGTGATTAGAACTTGAATTCAGGGGTTATCAATTGGTATCAGAGCAGAGGAAATTCAGAAAATTGGATTTAATTTCAAGATTTGGAACGATTTTTTCAAGAACACGCAAGTTACACTGTTCAGATTTTCGATTCTTGAGTTTCTGTGATGTTTTTGATCTAATTTTGGCATCATTGTAGTCGATTTTACATCTAGAACATCTTTACTTTGTAATGTTTAGCATAATTCGTATCTGTTTTTGAGTGAATTTTGAAATTTTTCTTAATTTTTGTTCGAAGTTTATAGTTGAACTGTTCTCAGATCGAATTTGATATTTTTTGATATTTTAGTCTGAAAAGTTGCTTGTAATTTGTTTGAAACATGTATTAGAAGTGTTCTTCCAAGTTTCAGATCAATTGGAAAGGATTTGAATCGATTTTTGTGAGAAAAATCAAGTTTTTGTTCGACAAAGGCAAGAACTCGCAAGATTCAAAGTACGCGCAGATGAAGAACACGCAAAGGCAAGGAATTTTCATACACTGAAGAACTCGCACAAGAATGAAGAATTCGCACAAGCCTAAAACATGTTTGAGGTGAAGAACTCGCAAAGGGTTATGTGCGAGAAGTAGAAACTCGCACAACCTTGCCTGCGAGTTTGTACTGTTCAACTTCTTTGGCATACGCGAAGTGGTTCTGTGAGAAGTTGGGTTGCGATAAGTGAAGATTGGAAATTTTTCTAAGTGTTGAACGAGCAGAAACTTTGCGAGAAGTGATTGGTTGCGAGTTTGCATTTAGCGCGAAGTGGTGTTTCCAAATTTTTCTAAGTCTCGAACGCGCAACTTCAAGAACTCGCACAAAGTGTTTAGCACGAAGTGTCAAGAACTCGCACGTAGTAGTGTGCGCGAAAGAGAAACACGCTAGTTCATCGTGCGCGAAGTAAGAAACACACAATCTTTGGTGTGCACGAACCGGAAACTCGCACGACCCTTCTTGTGCGAAGTAAAGAACTCGCATGCTCTTTGTGCGCGAACCTTTGAACTCACACACTGTGTTCTGCGAGAAGTTCAAACGCGCATAGTACTGTTAGCGTGAAGTTCAAATTTTTCTTTGATATGCGAGTTTCATACTTAGAATATTTTCTGAATTTTTCAATATTTGACCAAATTTGACTTTTTGTAATCCAGTTTATTTCTGAATTTCTAACGATCAAATTCAAGTTCTTTTTGTGATAACAGGATGACTTCCAGAGAAGTTCTTGGAATCGGTACGGATGTGAAGCCACCGGTGCTTTTTAGAGGAGAGTATGAGCAATGGAAAAATCATTTCCTGGACTCCATAGACCGACATGACTTGGGTGATCATATCAGAATATCTCTGAGGGAAGGAAAAATGAAAACTCCAACAAGGATTGGCATTTTTCCAATAGAAAATGGATTCATAGAACGAAGAGAGTATCCAATATCACCTGATAAGTACTCAGATGAGCAGAAAATAGATATGAAGCTGACAAATTAGCCAACTCTTTTATATTGCAAAGTTTTTCAGATGAGATTTCAAAAGAGATTTCTATCAAACTAGAGAGTAAAAAGGCTACAGGAAAACAGTTGGGGGAACAACTTGAGAAAATGATGGTAGGACCAAAGATGTCATCAAGAGTAAAGTTTTTAGAGGCTGAGAATACAGAGCTGAAAAGAAAGATCTCTGACTTTGAAAATCAGATTGTGTAAATCCAGCAAGAAGCATCTGTTGAAAGTTATGAGGAGAAGATTAAGGGTCTGGAAGATGCTAATGCTGAGCTTCGAAAGAAAATATCTGATTTGGAACAAAAGGTGGTCAAAGATAGAGATAATTTTGAGAGTGAAAAGAAACAGTCTGCACAGAAATTCTCAGAGTTTTTTCAGAAAGAGTGTTGAAGAGAAGAAGATGGTTGAGCTCAAATGTATAAAACTTTCACAACAAATTTCTGATTTTGAGAAAGTGATCATTTTGGAAAGAGAAAAGTTTGACAAAGAAAAGAAGACCATATAACAGAAGAATGTGGGAATCTTTAAAGAAATATCCGGTCAGAGAACGAATGCTGAAAAGAGCTTTGAAGAAGAAAGACAGATGTTTGAATCTGAGATTAGGACGCTTACTGACAAGTTATCTGAACTAACTGAAAGTGCACTGAAAGAGCAGAAAGCGAAGTCTGAATTCAAGAAAGAGATTGATCTGCTTGTTAAAGAAAGAGACAATTATTCTTCAAAGATAAAAGAGCTTGAAGACATTATTTTAAAGCTTGTGGTGACTGAGCAAACGACTCTAGAGTCAAAAATCCACAAATCTAGAAATAGTTCAGTTGGCTCTCACACGTCAGCCTTAAGCTCACATCAGAAAACTGTTTCTATAAGAAGGTCAGTTAACTCATTTGATCAGATTCGTACTACTAACATCTTCTATGATATAAATGTAGATGGTTCAGGTACACAAAGAAGGAGAAGAAGGAGATATAATGAAGAAAAGCTGGTTTGGAAGGTGAAACCGCTTGATGATGAGAAGAAGGAAGAGAAGAAAAGTAACAAATCATTTGTACATGCATCAACAGCCAAGAAGAACAAAGTACTGAAAGGTAAGCCTGATCTTACAAACTTAAGAGATCAAATGATTAGGTTATCTAAAAAGAGGTATTATTCTTATTGTCATACTTATGATTTTGTTCATAAGTCGAGTGATCATTACTGGTATGGTTCTTACTCTATTACTCCCATTAGAACTGCAACTCACAACCATGGACCCAAATACCAGTGGGTACCAAAGCCAAAGGATAATTTCGTGTTGTAGGCATCACAAGTTAAGGGGAAGTAAGAGAACCGAGGCTTCTGAATAAATCAGTTCAGGACCCGTACTTCAACGGAGTTTGACTTCTAAACACAAAGTTTAGGACTCGCACTTCAATGATGAAAAAGATGCTACTCTCGAGCTGATAAGAGAATGTACTTCGATACTCAAATGGGGAAATCAACCTTCAAGGGGGAGTACATATTTATTTTTTCTGGAAATATACATTCGGAAGATATGACGATCTACAATTCAAAAGGGAGTTGTATCTGATCTCTATCATGTGTTGTTTCACTGACATATTTTAGATGCATATTTTCAGGGGGGGGGGGTATTGAATTATGATTTCTGATTATTTCAAATCAGAACTCGTACATTCAATGTTTTACTGTTTTATGTCATTTTCTTTTCAATAAATTGTTGTGAATAAATTTTGTACTTTGATGGACTTTTTGACTGATGTAGATTGAGAGGATACTTAATGATCAAATCATTATGAATTTAAGCTGACTTCATGAGATTTAAGACAGATTGAAAATGTTTATTTCTATTCTTAATCTCCAATATGGTTGAAAAAAAACGACTTTCAATCATAGAAAACATGTTCTTAAATGTTCAAACCACTTCTGATTCTTAAATGATTTTATGAATATAGAAGTGTGATTTTAATTGTTTTTCATTTTATTTATGCTTTCATGATATATAAATTGTGTGTTTCCAAAGTTAATACTTGTGTATTATCTTTTCTATATATTGTCAAGTATTCACACACAGCGGTTTAATTTTTGTTGAATTCGTTCTTACCATGTCTCTAAATTGAAATAATATTTTTCGATGGTAAGACACCCCGTTTGTTATTCAAAGTTTGAGCGTGATTTCATTTCTAAACGTTCTTTCAAGAATGTCTATATTTTTGGTTTATATAGACAATATCCATTTTTTGCTGACCTAAGCTTTACTTGATAAATCATTTTATATTCTGATCTTTTTCATACAATGTCAGATTTTCAAACAAGTTTCTTGGATTCATTTCATTCTTTCAATATACTTGTTTTGAAAAGTCTTCAATGTTTAAAAATGCTCAAATCTTCATGATTTTCTTTATGAGCATAAAAACATCTGACTTGTATTCTTTGTGCTTTACTTACTATAGTTAAACCATATGAACAACAAGTTCTTATAGGACAATACATGGGTTCTTTGTATGAGCTTAACTGAAACTTCTATGGATTCACGTTAACCAGTGTTTCCTACCCAAGAAGTTAATCCTTAGTGATCGAATGTGTGAGGAGTAAAAAAGAAATGAGTGTGGGTTGTGTGACAAGGTAAAATGAAAAAGAGAGTTTGGTTAGAAGCGAGCTCAATGTTTTAAAAAGAAATAGGGTGTGAGATCAGAGTAAAAGAATATTAAACTCTGCACCAATTTTTTCTGAGCCGGGTAACTACATTGCTAGTGTTTCACAATTCTTCGTGAACATTATTGAAACAGGCAACTAGCCCATGCCAACTCTTGATAAAAACCCCACCAGCCACTCATTTTCTTCTTAAAAAGAAAGTGTTTCATATTTCAAGGGGACGTAGCATATAATCTATTTGATTTTTATTTGGAAAATCTGGAAATTTAAAAAGAAGGAAGTCTGCACCACCTTCGCACTTCGATCATGCACATTGAGTCTGTGTTTAACTGTTGTTGTCTCAATGGTTTACACAATTTTGAGCCTTATATAAAGCAATCATCATGTGCTTAATTCTTTCTAACACTTGAACAAACACACAAGGAATATGTTTTCTTGTCATAACGTTCATAAAAATTCCTTTGTGGTGTTTCGATGATTGAATGGAAGACCTGGGGGAGTGAACATCAAAAAGCTCCTTTCCAATGTGTATTAGTTACACACAGTGACTTTGTGTTACTGACAGGCAAATTAACTGATTCATTTGTTAATTCAGGTGTTACACTCATAATTTGTCTGAATTTGAAAAGATTTGGATAAATATCATTTTTGGATCGACAGATAATCAGAGACTCTTGTTCAAAGATCAATGGTCAGTTCAAATTATCAAAGACATTTCTTGTTGAAAGTTTTGATGATCTCGATGCCTCAATCATCAAAAAGGGGGAGAAAACAATGTTAAAGAAATGTCCGGAAAGAACAGTTTGTATCGTATATGGGGAGAGATATTCAAGATTGTTGAAAGCTGAAAGCAAGAGTTCAAAGTTTTTAAAATTGTTGAAGTTTGTTCAAAGCTGAAAGAGTTCAAAGATTGCAGAATTATTGAGGATCTTACTGAAATTTTATTTGGAGATAAATTTGCTGAAGCAAACCGAGCTGAACCTGAAGATGATTTCTTTCTAAGAGTCTGAAAGAGGTATATGTCAACCTTGGGGGAGAATGTTAATATTCTTGAAGAACAAACTTTGGGAAGATTGCTGAAAGTTTAAAGACAAAGTTTATCAAAGATAGGGGAGAATGTTTTAAGCAGAAAAAGGGGAGTTTATACCTCAATGATTGTGTGTATTACTGAAGATGTTCTTAATTGACAAGAAATCAACAAAGGGGGAGATAAAGTTGATCAAAGGGGAAGATTATATTTACTGAGCTTAAAGAGAGAAGATTGAATTGCAAAATCTTTTTCAGATGATCTTGATCCAAAGGGGGAGAATGTTAGAGCACAGATATGTTGGATACAATATCATTAATATTGAAGATGAAAGTCAAGCAAGTCAAAGTCTCAAAGTCAACTCTCTAGCATGAAAGTCTAAGTCTCTGTGTAATAAGTCAAAGTCAAAGTAGTTGTTTTGTTTTCCTTGTTATTGTTGATAGGTATAAATAGATTTGTTCTTGTGTTGTAAGCTTGTTAGATTAGAAAGTTCATACATATCAGATTAGAGAAGATCTACATTGCATATTATTCTAGTGAGGGAGTATAGAGAGAGAAAGTGATTGTAATCTTTGTGTTTTGGAAATCAATGACTTGTGATTACAATATTAACATCTTGATTGTTTTTGTTAGTGATTAGAACTTGGATTCAGGGGTTATCAGAATGTATTCCAGGTAGAGTTCATATTTGTTTGAGTAATGAATTACCGGGTCTGGCGTGTACTTAAGACGGAATGTAGTCCAATTAGAGACTACATTCATATTTAAGTGTTGGGTGTTGTTTATACCTAAAATGAAATGTAGTTCGAGTAAAGTCTACATTCATTCTATGTAAGCAGCCTGTGTTCGGATGGAATGTAGTCCAGGTAGAGTCGACATTCTCCTTGAGTTTTTTTGACTATCTTACTTCGTGATATTATGATGATTATACTAATATAGTGTACATGAAATTCACTAGACCTTTTGATCTAACCCATGTTATCAAACCTTAAAAATGTTTTTAAGACGGATTCATGTTTAGGGTCCTAGCAAGGGTAAAGGCAAAGTGTAACCTCGGGTTAGAACGTAGCATAAAAGTCATGCCATAGATAATATATATTTAAATTTCCATCTTGGATAGAAGCTTGTTATGTCTTATTGTAATAATCTCAATGGTAGTTTCACTACAACAATTACGATTTTATTAAGATGGCTTGAACTTTTGGGACCTTGACTACCCGTGTGTAGTTTCTTTTTGTTGGTTAAATTTTGGATTTGAGGTCGTTATAGAAGAAGACAGAGCGAAATGAAGAAAACCCCAAAAGATCGGATTTTATGCAGGTCAAATAGCCCTAGATAGAGGGTTATGCGACTTGGGCGGCGACCTGGGTTGCACACCAAGTCGCAAGAGGGTAATTTCTCGGGCATTTTCTCCATTTCAAGCCCGATTCGAGTACCAAGCTATCTAATAAGATTAATACATAAAACATCTTTAAACCTCTATAGCTTTATCCTATTAATAATTTGTAACTAATATTAAATAACTTTTACTTAAAATTAATAGTAATTAATGCAATTAATATTATTCACGTATCAGGGGCGGACCCACTAAGACCTTATAGGGGTCCCGTGCACCTGCTCACTTACTTACCGTAAAGGGAAAAAATGTAGATGTTGCGTAGGTGCACTCGCATGATTTTTAAGACTGCTCTCTAATATTTTCAAACTAAACATGTATTACAAAGCTACATGACTTGACCAGATGGTTTGTGAGAATCTTCTAAAACTATTTTTAGTTTTAGTCGAGGCCTATTGTTCAAATCCCATCCTCTACTTATTTTTATTTATTTTGGTTAACCCTTCAACTTTTATTCTAGAATAATCTCATCCTCTACTTATCTTTATTTATTTTGGTTAACCCTCCAACTTTAGTTCTAGATTCTAGAGCATGGGTTCCATTTTATTTAAATAATTTTTTTTGATAACTCTCCAACTTTAGTTCTAGAATATAGAGTATGAATTCCTTTTTTTTTTTAATTAAACCAAATAGAAGCTCAATTTCGCCCCTGTTAAGTTAATAAATTAGTTTTTACTGAAATAAATTAAAAATTATCTCGAAATCAACCTAAATACCAAAAAGCTCTCAAAATCAACCAAAAAACTCTCTTGAAATCAACCAAAAACCTTAAAAAATACCCAAATGACGGAATTTGGCTAAAAGGACATTGAACGACTTTGTCAACATTTGATATAATTTAAAGGCGCAGTCGTTCAACCAAAATCCTAGGTCCGCCACTGTCAGGTATATTTGGAAGAAATTGGCAAAAATCTCATGAAGCTTATTAAAATGTTACTCCAAATAGTTTTTCAATAAGCTAATTTGTCAACCAACTTATGTTCATTCAAACAAGGTTTTAGAAATAAGTTCAAATAAGTTAGCTAATGGTTGTTAAACATGATCATAAATTATGTTTGATTACCTTATTAGATAAGATTTATAGGCCATCAAAATAGCATAGTATAAATGTCTTTCACACGGTAAGTATATATTTTTTTTGAAAGGCAGCTTTCGAAAGTTTCCACCCACTGGGCTACGCTTTCAGGAGGTATCGGGCTCCCACTTAAGGGTGCCACCCACTAATCCCCCCTAGCTCCAGACCCGGCCCAAAGGGCCCGCCTGAAGCGGATGTCTCAAGTTGATCACCACGGGACTCGAACCCAAGGTAGTAAGGCTTTCACCCCTTACCCTCCCAGGATGTTACCGGCCACTGGGCTACAACCTTATTGACACGGTAAGTATATATTAACAGGGTAAGAGTCACAATCCTTACGTACTAAATATGATTATGAGTTAATGAACTTACCTTAAACCGGCTAAAACATCTCTTATCCAATCAATAATAACAAGTATATAGTTATCAAGTAACATACAATACATATTTAATAAATAACCCCATAATTATAATTTAAAGAGTTAATATATATGGTAAATTGGGTTAGCCGCCAAAGGTGACCAGTTTTCAGCCACCGGAATGACATGGACCTTCTATCAACTTAACTGAGTTACCCTGGTCAAAGGGCACGCTTTCCTTGCATCCTTTCGCACTTACAAACCCTGCCGTCTACGAATTAATAAATAAATAAATATATATATATATATATAAAATGAGAATCAAACGAGAATTTTAACTATTTAAAAGAATAAAAGAATAATTTTACACCAATCATTTTATTAAATAATATCTTAAATAATTAATTCTAAAAATAAATAAATAAGAGTATAAAAGTAATTTAGTTATATAAAAGTTATTTTAGGTATTTATTTAAGATTCTGAGTTTTACTATATTTGTAAATTTAATATGATTTAATTTTTTATTAAATAAATTTTTTATTTAATTCATTTAAAATAAGCATAAATTTTTTATTTAATTCATTTAAAATAAGCATATTTAATTTTCATCTAAAAAATACTTTTTTTATTTAAAGTAATATTTAATAAAATTACAATTTTCATTAAAATCACATGTGATTTATAATAAATTAATTTTTTTTCAAAATTTTTTCGTAATCATATGTGATTTAAAATTTGAAAAACAATAATTTAAATTAAACATTGAAAAGAAAAAAAATAATGAAAACATAATCATATGTGATGTGTATCAAAACACAATTAAAATTAATATATAAGATCACATATACTTCAAAACGTAATTGATAGTTTTTCATTAAAATCACATGTGATTCACAATGAATTAAATTTTTTTTTCAAAATGGTTTTCTAATCATATGTGATTTAAATTTTGAAAAACAATGATTCAAATTAAACATTGAAAAAAAAAATAATGAAAACAAAATCATATGTGGTCTGTAACAAAACACAATTAAAATTAATGTATAAGATCACATATAATTCAAAACGTAATTCATAATTTTAATCAAAATCACATGTGATTCACAATAAATTAATTTTTTTTCAAAATGTTTTCCTAATTATATATGATTTAAAATTTGAAAAACAATGATTCAAATTAAACATTGAAAAAAAAATGAAAACAAAATCATATGTGATCTGTAGCACAACACATTAAAAAGTATAAGATCACATAATAGAGTTGTTTTTCTTTAATAGATAGATGACTAGTTATTGAGTTTAGTAACAAGTAAGATTGTAGTGAGAAGAACATATTAGAATATCTTTCTAGAGGGAGAATATAGTGAGAGAAAGTGAGATTGTAATTCATGATTTCTATATCAATGATATGTGACTATGAAATTTCTTATCTTGATTGTTTGTAGATAGAAAGAACTTGAATTCTGGGAATAACAACGATCTATTTGCGAGAAGACGAAATAGAATATGGACCACATAATTCATTAATTAACAAATATCATGAATAAAAAATAGAAAATAATTTTAGAAATTAAGATAATTATCATTTTGATTTAGATAAATTTTTAATAATAACATTATATCTTTTAAATTTATTTATTTTTAATTAGTTCATAATTTTTTTATCAAGTTTTATATAATTTTTTTCTAGATATAATTTTGATAAAAAAATTCACAATTTTCATCAATATATCACATATGATATCTACAATCAGTTTATATGTGATAATAATAGATATTTTTGTTAATCATATATATGATTAGGTATATTTATGTTTATAAATCTTTTTTGTGATGTAAATATCATCAAATATGATAATACATCACTTATATTTAGATGTATATTATCATATGTGATATATACAAAAAATCACACAATAGATCATATGTGATATGTAATAGATCATATGTTAAACCAAACTAATCACATGTAATTTAAAACGTGGATCTAAAAAATAGAGAAAAATGGTGAAAAAGATTATGAATTGATTGTGGATATCAAATGTGATTTTTGATGTAAATTATGAATTTTTTTCTATCAAAAATGTATACAGATTTTTTTAATATAAAATTGATTAAAAAATTATGAATTAATTAAAATTAGAAAATAAATAAATCTAAAAGATAAAATGAGATTTTTAACAATTTATCCAATTCAAAATGATAATTATCCTAATTTCCAAAATTATTTTCCGTTATTATTTATGATATTTTTTAATTAATGATTTATGTGACCCTTATTTCTTCTCGCCTTCTTACAAATTAATTTACTTCTCCCATTATTCTCAATATATATATATATATATATATATATAAATTAATGGGGTTTAATTCAAAAAAATTATTAATATTTTCATCATAAGAATTTGTTGTTTTTCTAATATTTTGATTACCAAAACTAACTTTGCAACCAAAAGTATTTTAGTTACTTTATCAGATTTTATATAAATGATATAAATTTTCAAAGTTATATAAAACCTAATTTGAATGAGATTTTTGTAATTCAATTAATTATCTAAAACCTTTTACCGACTCGTATTTTTTAATTACTACTTTATTCCTTTAAAATCATGAAAAAGAGGTTCTATAACATCAATGTGAAGAAAAAGTTCCTAGAAAGGCAACTAATAATTGTGGAACAAACTATAGAATTAGAAGGTTTTCAACTTGGTCAAGCCCATGCTTTGATTCATATAAATTAGGTGAATTCTATCTATACCCCCTCCTATATATGATATGTGAGTGAGATAGAGGGGGTATGGGGGATTTTGTGAGTGAGGAGGGGGTAAGGATAGCAGCACCCATAAATTATTTCAAGTCATATGTATTTTTATCTTCAACTTATATATATAAAACAAGTTTCTAGGTATAATGTTTAAAAAAGCCAAAAATTTAATTGAATATATGTAAAATAATTTCTATGTGATCAACAATAAAAATGTCGAATTTGATGTCCCGTTTGGTTTGCGGGAATGGAATGGATTTGGAAGGATTTCGATTCTAAATTCATTCCAATCATGTGTTTGGATTGTGGGAATGGAAAGTTTTGACTGGATTTAAAATCCTTTGACTATTTTAAAATCCAATCTTTGATGGATTTGGAAATCCTTTGGGTTGGGCCAAGATTTCAAATCCAATCCGGATGGATTTTAAGTCGCTTCCTCTAAATCCAATAAAAATATACAATTTTAGGAAAATCGATAAAAAAAAAGTAATTTATCAATAAAAATAATTTTTTTATAAAACAAACAAATAAAAAAAAAAACTTAATCCAAATCCAAATCCAAATTTTACAAACCAAACAAGACTTGTAAAGGAATGAATTTGAATTCATTCCAAATCCTACAAACCAAACACATGAACGGATTTTAAATCCCCCCAAATCCAAATCCCTCCAAATCCAAATCGCTCCTTGAAATCCAATTCATTCCATTTCAATTCCGCAAATCAAACGCGCCTGAGTTTTTGGTATGGTTGTTATAAGCTTAAAACCATTATTGTCACAAAAGAACACGTTAATTTATAAGATTGTACGAGAGCATGAATAAAATTGTAAATATAACTTTTGTACTTGCATTCAAATAAGTATACAGGAATATTGTTCGGTTTCTATATTGACTAACCAAATCTTTATCTATACAATATAATTAATTATCCTTCCTTAATAACCAAGAAAAAAAAATCAAAACGACATCAATCTCTGTTGTAGATCATACCAATCTCTCGTTTTACCCTGCTCAAATGTGTATGATCGACGATCCACTCAAATCCCGTAAACGTAGTTATGAAAAAGAAAAAAAGTCAACTCTTTTTGCTCTTATCGTCTTCAGCTTTAACCGACCATCACAAAAATCTCAACCAAATAAACGAAACCAAATCAAAACCTCTACCCGGCCCAAAGAGTAAATCGGTTGTTTTCATGAAGACCCCCGACAAAATCCCAACTAAAGTATTGAACCAATTCCAGAATTGAAGGAAAAAAAAATGAAATCAAGAAATCGAAGAATTGTTCAATTATGAGGTGTAGAACCAACCACTGAGTTATGTCTCTTTGAAGGAGCAGAAGGAGACACAGGTTTCCCTTTAGGCAGCATATTGAACAGTATCAATCCAAGCCCATGATTCTTTGAGCCATCCGCTAACTCGGGCTTTCTTCGGTTTTGGAGCATTGCCATGGTGTCGCCACGGCTGGTCGAAAAGCTTGGGATGACAACAAGAGTTGCCAGAAAGAAAATGAAGAAGAGCTTCTTCCATGGACTTTTTGCAGAAGAAGAAGCCATGGGAGGATAATAATAGGGTTAATTTGGAGTATAAGAAGATCACTTGTATTGGCATAAACACACATATATATACATAAATAGGTGTGTGTGTATATATATATATATGTGTAGGTGTAAAAGATTAGGAAGCAGATTAAGGCAAAGAGGGAGGGAAAGAAGTGAATGGCACGCCAATGACTATGACTATGACTATGACTATGTGTGGCCTTCAATGTCAACGCATGTCTTATTTGCTACGGTTGTATTGCATTAGCCTTCTCTATTCTCTTATATATATGTTATCTTCCATTTTTCTCTTTCATATTTAAATAAGAAATTTATTAATAAAATATTTTTATAATTGTATAATTATATTTGTACGAAAATGCAATATACTTTGTTTTGTAATGTATTTTCATACTCCACATTTTGGTACTTCACATGTGTTATTTCAAACATTTAGACCAAAGGAATTAAAAACTATAGAAAAATCGGGTTTATATGACACTAAAAAATTTATTGTTAGATTATTTTATAGGACTAACAGTTGTGCATCCTATTTAAGTGTGACAAAATAAGTTTATAAGACATTTTTGAGAAAATGTCCTACGAAGACATCTTTTTATAAAACATTTGTTTTTATGAGGCACAATAATTTTCAAACCTAGTATTTCATACAAACTGATATTTATGAAACATGATGAGGTTCATTTATTATGATAAGAATATTTATGGATGATTATCAGAGTTCATTCATTATGATCATGTTTTATATTAGGAAATAATCAATATATTTATCGAACCAGATATTCATTAGCATAGATGAATGATTGAGATCAGTTTGTATGGTTTGTATGAATTAGGAGATTTGCAAATGATTGTACCTCATGTTTTTATAAAACTGTTTTTCAAATAATATCATATTAAAAAAATAATAATAGGACGTTTTACTTCAAAAGTATCCTAAAAAACATGCTAAGGTACTCAAAATCGTCTTACTAACTTATTGTAGCACTTTAACATATATTGTTTGATCCTTTAAACATAAGTCTAATAAAATAGTCTATTAGGACATTTAGCCATTTGTGGCGTTTTATGGAGCCCATTTTCTTGTAATGGGACCAAAATACGTCGTATTTCATGCATTCTCCTGTTTAAACCAAATACCCAAATATTTAAGATTTCACATATGTGGTATCAAAATGAAGACTTTGAAAGCACATTAAATAAAATTAAAAAAAAAATCTCGGGCGGATTATCCGCCACTAATCTGCCGATAGATGCACAGTTCAAAAAATTTCGTACTTTTTATTAAAACAAAAACTGCTAAAATGTAGACGACTAAAGCATCAAACCAAATATCATACATCTATACTACTTTATAATACATTTAGCACCCTCTCTCTTAAAAACAACTTCCTAAGCTTAATGTACTACCACATAAAAGTGAAATCTATGAACGTACAAAAAACTCTCTCTCTAAAAACCCTCTGTGGTTTAGTTTCTAAAAACAAACAGGAGTCATCTCCTCCAACTACTTCTCAACGTCGGTAACCCGCTGCATATCCAGTCTCGCTCTAGCCTTCAGTCATGTCGTCGTCAAATGACACCATAGCAGCCCTCGCCTCCCTCACCACTAAACTGCAGGATTCGAATGACTCGCTGAACGACTACGTTACATAAGTCACCGATGACAGCTCAGTTCTAGAGGTGGAAATTCTCGGTCTCGACGGTTTCTCCACGTCCTCTCTGGTTACTCGAGTTTTTTCCCGAAAGGTATGCAATATCTCCTTTCTAAGAACGAATTTCAACCGTATATGGAAATTTTGGAACCCGTGGCAAGTGAGGTTTTTGGGGAGGGACTTAAGTAGTTCTTACTTTGGGTTCTCATTCTCATCCCCGACGGACCAGGAATGGGTACTTAAGAGAATGCCTTGGTGTTTTACGGGGGGTTTTCTCGTGGGAGATCCTTGGCCGATGTCGGGAGCATGGGAGGATGCGCAGCTAAACACTATCCCGCTCCACCTATATGGCCGATCCATAACGCCGAGTTCTGCTGGAAGGGAACAAACCTCGACATGATGAAGGCTAGCACTAGAACCCGTGTAAACCTCCCGGTGGATAAACGGCCGTTCGTTGGACTCTTTGTGCCATTCGAGGGACGTAAACAATAGATTCAATTCAAGTTCGAATGACTCCCTATTATATGCTTTAAATGTGGGGTTTGGGGCCATGATAAACAACACTGCAGCAGCAAACTAGTCACAATTCGTGACCCGGAAGGAAAACTCACCCAACTTTACGGCCCTTGGCTCCATCTCGACTACGTGGGTACGTGTTTTACACCAATAAGCGATAAAGAAGAATGGAAAGTTGACGAGTTGAAGGCTCACGATCAGAAGCAATGAGAGAATGGAACATCGGCCAACAGTGCTACAGGAAGGACCTCCGACAACCCTCTACGGCCATCGGAAAAAAATGAAACTCTAGATAAACCCATCTCCAATCAAGTTTTAGGTAAGGACAAAATTACTTTTTACTTTGGGAAACACGTCCCTTCCAAAGATGGAAATCTTACTCCTAGTAACCCTATGACAAAGACCCTAATAGCCAAAAAAGATATCAAGGAAATCCCAAAAGACACGTTGGAGATCTCTAGAGAAGGAGACAAAGGTGCAAAAGAGGATGTCACTACTAAAGGACCATACTTGGTTGGTATCTCAGGAGACAATATCGCTAAAAATACTACTGATAAGACTCTTGAGGAGCAAAGTCAAAAAAAGGTACATGACGCTACCAACCAAATTCCTTGGAACCTTGAACATAACCAATCTCTATTTCACCAAAGCCAAAATAGTGACCCAATCTCTCCTCCCTTTATGATTAACCAAAAAGTTGGGGTCCCACACCCCAACTCTCTCTCATCCAATCTTAACCCCTCCCATGTAAACACCACCCTTATTACTCCCATGCATGAACGTGGATTTACTCATACAAACATGATAATTCAAGATCTATGAATCCTAGAGAGAGAAAGTAGAGAGAGAGAGGAATGATACGCAAAGTAAATGTATTGAATGAATGAGCCGTGTGTTTCTTACAACAAACCAAGACCAAAGGGACTTAAATACCCTTGGTCAGATACAACACAGTATGACTCTAAATACAATATTTGACCAAGCCCTATAAATACAATGATTACTATAAAATCAGACCTAACAATCTCCCCCTTAGTAATCATTGGCGCTTTGGTCTTCAAAAATCATCTTCTAAAATAGCACGGACCAACAAAGTGACTTTATGAAGCTTTCTGACTTTTTAAGAAAAAATTCTTCTCAGCATCTTGCAGATTGAAAATTTTCTTTGCTGCTTAAGCTCTAGACGATACACCTCTTTTGAATAACCTTGAATGAACTGTGGTGTTCGGAGCAGGAATAGCAAAAAAATCATTTGTAGCTGAGAGAATAGAATCTTTGAGCGAATCTTGATTAGCAGATAAACATTTGAGCTCCTTGTCTCTTTAACTTATCCTTGACTTCTCCCCCTCATGACCTTGATGATCTTGATCAACTTGGTCATGCAAATGTTGGAGACGAGACAACATAAGATCTGCAAAATCAAAGAAACAGAGAAAACAGAGGAGGTTTGCGTGTCAAGCTGAATGCGCAAAGCGAGGTTTGCGTGTCATGCTTGATGCACAAAACAAGGTTTGCGTGTCAAGCTTGATGCGCAAAACAAGATTTGCGTTTCATGAAGGGAGCACAAAGCAAAGTTTGCGGTTGAAGAAGGAAACGCAAAGCAAGGTTTGCGTTTCACGAAGGAAGCGCAAAATGAAGTTTGCGTGTCATGCTGGATGCGCAAATCTGACTTAGAAAAAAATTACCTTTTGAAACCCTTTGACTCCCCCTACACAAATGCACTAGATATGACAATTCAAGTTAGCATTCATATAAAGAAAATCAGATACTCCCCCTCAAAACCATATATAATCTTTGACAAAATATTCTCTTTGTTCACTCCCCCTTGAATAATGCATAAACCCATTAAAATATATATTTATGAGAACACAATGATCATATATTAATGTAAAAAGAAAAATATACTGAATGTAAATTTTGAAACGACTAAACATATAAAAATTTAAATACTAAACAAATTAAATTCTACAGAGTAAAATATTACAAATTTATCAAACATTTGAAATCAAACATATGTTGTAGGATACAAGAACAAGTTTCATTGCATATCAAGTTAAGACATGTTCAGTTTAAAAAACTTCCAGCAATCTATTCAGTGTGCTCACATGTGAATCTTCGATTAGCTTCAAGAAAATGCAATTCTAAAAATATTATAGAGAACTTTGCATGTATTCACACTAAGCCATCAAGAATTAAGATATTCATAAATTTATAGATTTATCGCAACTCAAACATATCACCAAGTATCATGAGATGTGTGCTCATTGACATCTTTTTAGCAATGTGCTCATTGGCATCTTAACATGAGTGTGCTCTTTGGCATCTTTTAAGCGCGTGCACTTTGGCATCTTTTGATCAAAAAGTTTATTAAGTAAAGAACATGACGTAAACGTAACTTTCTATCTGACCCTATTGCAGGATTTGGGTCAGCCGCTCCCAGACCAGTTGGCCTTAGGGGACTAGGTGTCAGGCACCCCTTGGAACTTACTTTCCCAGATCAGAAAGGCTACATCGACATATTCTAAACCCATTCATACCAGTAAAACATGACTTTCGATCTGATTCTATAGAAGGATTTCTGTTCGATCACTCCCATACCAAATGACCTTAGGGGACCAGATGACAAGCATCCCGAGGAACTTACTTTCCCAAACCAGAAAGGCCACAGGTACAAACTTTTAAACTTAGAGATTTCTGTATTTTAAGAATTTATTATTCATCTCAATCACTCAGATCAACGTCTAAATGCTTAGCCCATATTTTCATTCCGATCTATAATTCTGATCATTTAGGTAGTCTAAGCAAAGTAAACTATAAAAAATTAGACTCACATATCTTTAAAGCAGTATTAAAAGCTACAAACATGTTGCTGACTTTTCGACTTTTGTAAGGCTTGACAATTGAACATATAAAACTTCAATATAAACAAATAACTTGAAAATGATCTTAGACATACGTTTTATTCAAAAGAAAGAAAATATGTAAAACTTTTACTTTATAGACTAAAATTTGTAAAGATTTAAACTTTTAATTGATATTTAGTCAGAACAAAATAAAATTCAACTATTTCATCTTTTACATTTTATAAAATAAATTTGTGACTCATATTAAAAAAAAATGGGTTATACAAATTCACGAGATAGATAAACAAGCTCAGATTCTTAAAACATTGAGAAAAAACTGGAATAACATCATATACAGAGATATATGCAGCGGAGATAAAATTGATGTACTCACAGTATCTCATTAAGTCAGAAGCTTAAATCATTAAAGACCGAGTTCTAAACTGATTTGTTTAGAAATCATAGTCTATGAAGGGCGGGTCCTGAGCTGAAGTACTCAGAAGCCAAATTCCTATTACTCCCCCTTAACATGTGATGCCTGCAACTTTGAATCAGATAAAGATTTGGGTACCCAATTGTATTTGGGCCTGTGTTTGTTAGTTGCAGTTCGTATGGGGAAATATTTGTCAGACTTAACATTTAAAGCACGAGGAATATGATCAGAAAAATAATCACAACCATCAGAAGAGAAAGCATAATCATCAGAACTAGAATCTGAGGAAGAACATGGGACATGTTTTGAAATTCGAATCATTTGCTTTATAGAGTATTTTGAAATTTTATTACATTTAGCAAATGAATCACTGTTAGAAAGCTTGTCTACACATTTATCCCCATCAACAATAGGTTCATCAGATGTCCACCTCGCTCTCCAGATTTGCTTCTTTGACTTGCTAACAGTCCTATATGAAAGAATAGAATCGGAAGAATTAGAACAGTCAGAAATAACTGTATCTCGTTTCTTCGACTTCTTTGACCGTCTTCTTTTACGATTAGGTTTATACTATTGATCATTGAGCGTAAAAGAATCATCAAGAATTTTAGACTTAATATTTAAATCAGAAGAAATAAATTTATCCAAGCAACCAATCTGATCAACTAATAAATCTGAATTTGCCTCGGAGTCTGAAGAAATTTGAGAAAAGATTTTAATATTAGAAACTTCCTTTTTATTTTCCTTAGAATCAGAAGATAGGCTAGAAATAGAATCTGATTTTTGAGAAAATAAATTTTCTTCAAGACTAGACGTCATGAAAGAAAGAATAATATCAGATTCAATTTTCTTCAAAATATTTTGATCTTCTATCTGATCTTCAAGATCTATGATTTTTCCTTCTAATACTAACGGAGGAGTATATTTCTTTGAATCATAAATGATTGGAGAAATAATTCCTTTATCAGAATCAGGTGCATAAGGAGCAATAAAATCACCAGACATTGAAGATTTGATAGGAGATATATCATTTAAAACTCTTCTTCCTCTTCTTGATTTTTCAGGAAAATATTTTGCATTTTCGGACGTATAAACAAAAGGAATTTCATTTTTCTTGTTATTTGTCCTTTTCTCATTTTCGAGATCTAACACTTGCTTCTCATTCATCCAATCAATTTTAAATTGAGAAGCATAATGAGCAAGAGTCAGATAATCGTATTTATATAAAGTTGGGGATTTTTCAATCGCATTGTTTAAACAATGAGGATTTTCAAAACCAAGTCCCCACTTTTGTTTTAAAGCTTCTTCACTCCTTGGTTTGTTCATAAAAATTGTTTGTTCAGATTGGTTTATTCGATAAAGCTTTTCTTCTAACTTATTTATTTTATCTGAAAATTCATCTTTTAAAGAAGTTATATTAGTCAAAGATTCAAGATAAATCTTATTTGAATTTTCCAAATCATCCAATTTCTTTTGAAAGATGTCTTTAGTATTTTCTAAAATTGATTTTTCATCTTTCAAAGAAATTTTCAGTTTGTCAATCAAATCTGACTTTTCAGAATTTAAATTCTTTTCAGATAAAAACTTAGAACGTAAATCAGACAAAACATTAATTATGATATTCATCTGAGAGGTAATGAAATTATAATCAAATTTAGAATATACCTCATCTTCATCAGAATCAGAATTGTCTGATTGGTCATCTCCAACCAAGCACATCTGAGCGATCTCGACGTTTGATGCTTCATCATCGGAATAATCCAGCCAAAATTCTTCCTCGGCCATCAAAGCAGTTCCGTTCTCTCTCTTTTCTGCTAGTTCCATTTTCTTCCTTTAGTAAGCTGAATCCCTAACCTTCTTAGCTCGACACTCCTTTGAGTAGTGACCCGACTTTCCACAGTTATAACAAGAAACAGTCTTAGGCTCGGGCACTTTGACTGTAAAACTAGAAGTGGAGTGAGAAGGGTTAGAACCCGATCTCGGTTGGAACTTCTTCTGATAGTGATGAGAAAGAAGGATCATCGCTTTCTGTAATGCCTCGCCATCATCTTCAGTTGACCCGGTGTAAGCGTTATCTGACAACGCTTGTTCAGTCAGTTGCTTCGTGAGGAGAGCAACCGGATCAACTGTCTTCTTCTTTTTATCCATCTTGGCCTTTTTCTCTATTACCAAGCTCTTATCAGTCAGTAGAATCTCAAACATCTCTTGGATCTTCATGGAAGATATTCTGACATCATTTCTCAGTTTGTGGCATGACTTATTCCATTCTGGTTGAAGTGCATTGAGAAATTTCAGATTTAATTCAAGCTTAGTCTTTGCAACCTTTATCTTCCGAAGATCATTGATCACGGCACAAAAACGATCAAACACAGTCTTTAGTGGCTTCCCGTCCTTGGCTTTGAATTCCTCAAAATTATTCATGTAACGCGTATGCCTGAGTTGAGTAGCTACTGAAGAACCAAACATAATTTTCTCAAGCTGTTGCCACATCAGATTAGGATGAGTTTTGAAACAATCAATCCTGTTGTATACAGAGTTTGGCAAGGCCAGCATTAGATTTGCTTTAATATCCCGATCAGCTTGATAAGCAGATAACTCTTCATGTGTATACTCTTTAGTAGGCTTGTATAATCCAGAAACCAATTTGGGTCTGTCGAACGGTCCTTCAGATAAAATTGTCATCATGTCATTTCCATTCTTTTGTCGTTCAATGAAGTTCAGGAACCGATCTTGCCACTGTGTAAATTCATTTTCGTCAATCAGCACCGGAGGACGATTTTTAGTACCCAATGACATCATGAGGTCACTCGTGTAGAACTTAGTTTGAAGCCAAATTTTGCAGAATCCATAGATGACAAAAAAAAAATTCCCAGACTTTTTTTTAACTAAGTTAGGGAGACGCGCAAAGTAGATCTTTGCGTGTCAGAAAGAGAATGCAAACAAGAGATTTGCGTGTGAAGACTGAAACGCAAAGAAGACTTTGCGTGTGAAAGCAGAAGAGCAAACTAGAGGTTTGCGAACTGAACTGAACCGCGAACTGAACTGAACCGCAAACTAGAGGTTTGCGTTTGCTTAGAGAAACGCAAGATGACACTTTGCGTTTGTAGAGGGAAACACAAAGTAGACTTTGCGGGTGAAGGAGGAAGCGCAAACCTGAAGCAACAATATCAAGATTAGTAGAACAAGCACAAACAATGATGAATGAAGTGCAAAGCTATATGAATGATGCGCAAAGTTTAGATCTTGCGCAAACCGAAGACAAAACACAAAAACTTCTAAAAAATCGATTTCAACACCGAATTTGATGAAATTTTCTTTTACAAATAAGATCGAAAACACTTTTTCAACTCAAATCAACAAAAAATTTCGATTAAAAACCATAAAAACGAGATTTCGACGATAGAACAATAACCAAACTTTTAAAACTCAAAATTGATGATCTAAACTTGATTTTCTTGTAAAACAACTTGAAACAAAAGAGATCGATTATCAAAAACGATATTAATGAACCAAAAATCAACAAAATTCGATCTCTAAAAAAACTTCCAAATTTGATGAGAAATTAAGAAAACGAGATTTTTTTCAAAATTTCAAGAAAATCGATCAAATTTTCGATTTCAATCAACAATTCAGATTTGAAAAAACAATCTCTCAATCCTCTCAAGATTCATTTGGCTCTGATACCAATTGATAATTCAAGATCTATGAATCCTAGAGAGAGAAAGTAGAGAGAGAGAGGAATGATACGCAAAGTAAGTGTATTGAATGAATGAGCCGTGTGTTTCTTACAACAAACCAAGACCAAAGGGACTTAAATACCCTTGGTCAGATACAACACAGTATGACTCTAAACACAGTATTTGACCAAGCCCTATAAATACAATGATTACTATAAAATTAGACCTAACAAAACACGACATCAGCAATTTTCCACCCTTCGCCCGAAAATTCGGCCACTTAAACCAGGAAAATAATCTCCATCAAAGATCAAACTCACAAAATTACAGGGAAGAAACAAAACACGGAAGTTCAACCGGAAAACGAATCGGGTTACTCTTCGGAGACTGTTAGGCTGACACCGACTCAGGAAACTGCAGAAGCACCCATACCAGAGGCGGGTCCCGCCATGCGACCCTGCCTAGAAAAATGAACATATTGTCTTGGAACTGCCAAGGCCTTGGCAATCCTCGCGTGGTACCGATTCTTAAGGAGCTCGTCTGAGCTTCTCGGCCCGATGTAATCTTTCTTTTTGAAACTTTTGTATCGCAGTCTAAAATTGAAAGTCTTAAAAATCGTTTGGGCTACGAATCGTGTTTTGCGGCCAGTTGTAATGGCCGAAGTGGTGGCCTTTGTGTGTTGTGGAATAAAAAAACTCAATGTTCTCTTTTGTCATACTCGCAAAATTTTATTGACATGGAAATCTCCGATTGTAATCATGGAACGTGGAGACTTACTGGTTTTTATGGGTTCCTCGAAAGAAGCCGAAGGCGAGACTCGTGGAACCACCTTCGTTCTCTCGCCGGACACCCAAGTCGGCCATGGGCGGTTATTGGGGATTTTAATGATCTTCTTTCCTAGAGTGAAAAACAAGGCCTAAATGATCACCCAGATTGGTGTATCTGGGGGTTTCGTGATTCTCTTTATCATTGCGGCCTCTTAGATATCTCGATGCATGGGTTCCCGTTCACTTGGAGTAGACATAAAGGGAAAGATAACGAAGTTCAGGAACGTCTTGATCGCACGGTTGGTACTCAGGATTGGATGGATATGTTTCCGAATCACTGGGTGGAAAACATGATCAGCCCTATTTCTGATCACTCCCCGATCATTCTTCATACCCAAGTTCGGCAACATCTAACTCATAACTTTCACTTTCGATTTGAGAACAAATGGTTGCAGGAACCCTCGCTCAATCATGTCTTTTTGGAATGTTGGTCAAATCAAAGAAGCAACCAGCTTCCCGATAAACTTTCGGGTGTTGCAAAAACTTTGGGAAGATGGGGTCGCAATCTCAACGCTTCCTTTAAAAAAGAAGTGAATGAAGCGTACATCAATCTTGATAGGCTTCCTGCCTCCGCGGATGCTTACTCTCATGAGGTTTATGAAGAAAAGAGGAAGAGGTTGATTTCTATGCTTCTTAAAGAAGCGGAACACTGGAGACAGAGAGCAAAAATTTCTTGGCACAAAGAGGGAGATCGAAACACTAAATTCTTTCACTCGTTTGCGAATAGAAGACGAAGTACAAACCGTATTATGAAGCTTCAGGATGACAATGGCCATTGGGTAGAGGATGTACAAGGGCTACAAAACCTTGTGACCCATTACTTTACCCGTCTCTTTTCCACTAGCTCGAGCAATCCAGAGGAGATCACCAAACTGATCACGAATCGTATGAATGGGAGGGACCTAGCTCGGCTCGAGGTTCCTTTCACGAAAGATGAGTTCCGCGAGGCCCTCTTCCAAATGCACCCGGATAAATCCCCAAGGCCAGATGGTTTCAATCCGTTTTTTTATCAGAAATTTTGGCCGCACTTGGGTGATGATATTTTTATAGCGGGATCGAAATGGCTTAAGGATGGGGTTTTTCCATATGGAATAAATGATACTATTATTACTATGATCCTGAAATGTGACATGCCGTCAAACCTTAAGGAATACAGATGCATGGCCCTTTGTAATGTTATCCTGAAGATCATCACAAAGGATTTATCCAACCGAATCAAACCAATCCTCCCCTCTTTAATCTCTAAAAACCAAAGGGATTTTCTCAAGGATCGCCTTATAACCGACAATGTCATCATCACCTTCGAATTGCTCCGTTCCATGCAACGCAACACCCAGAGGAAAAATGGAGAAGTGGCCTGAAAATTGACATTAGCAAGGCCTACAATAGGCTCGACTGGAACTATCTTAGCCATATGCTAGTGGCCTGTGGGTTTCTGGAAAGATGGATCAACATGATCATGCTTAGTGTCGAATATGTGAAGTACTATATCCGGGTAAACAACAATCTTATTGGCCCGATTGTCCCTCAACGTGGTTTGCATCAAGGCGAACCGCTCTCTCCTTACGTTTTCATTCTTAGCATGGAAGGTCTCTCAGCCTTTTTAAATCACGAAGAAAAAGCTAGACGCATCCATAGTTGTCAAGCGGCTCGAGGTGCCCCCTATCACTATGCATTTATCTTTTGTAGGTCTACTATCGATGAAACTCTTCATATCTCTTGGGAACTGAAGATTTGATTAAGTATGATTAATGCTGCCAGTACAACATGGTTACTACTGCTGAGATAAGTTACTACTGCTGAGCCAAGATTAATACTGCTTGAAGAAATTAATACTGCTAAGCAGAGTTACTACTGCTGGTGAAGATTAGTACTGCTCAGAGTGTTAATGCTGCTATGACTTAATACTGCTTATGTGATAATCAAGATACACGCAGATCAAAGTTTGAAGATAATCATGGAAGGTTGAAGATAATTATGGAAGAATATACTGAAGATCTTTTATGTTTTGTAATTATCTTTTATTTTCAGTATATGTATAGAATTATTTAGAATAGTTTGATACGATCATTCTAAGTTTTTGTTTTAAGAGAGAGAATTAACCTCAAGGTTTACAACCCTAGTTCTAGAGAAGTAGAATTCGTCTTGGTGAGCCTGTTCATCATGATTGAGGTTTTTGTGTGAAAGCTTGTAACTTTAATCATTCAATAAAGTTTACAAGTTGTGATTTCTATTTTACTGTTACATTGATAGTTTGAATATTAAAGTGTTTTTCCGCAACTTCTTTAATATTGTTTCTGAGTTTCATTATTCTTGTTAAGAATCAGATCCTGACAAGTGGTATCAAAGCCTAGTATTCTCAGAAACCTTCATTCATCATGGACAACACAGTTGAATCAACCAGTACTCTTGTTTCAAAGGTTCCCATGCTCAAACCTAATGAGTTTGACATGTGGAAAATTAGGATCAAGCAGTACATCCTCCTTACAGACTTTTCTATGTGGGACATTGTTGAGAATGGTCCCTCTGCTGAAGGTAAAATTGGGCAAGATGGAAGAAGACCACCTCCAAAAACTAATGCTGAGAAGAAAGTTAGACAATTGGAGATGAAAGCCTTAAGCACCCTGCTTTTGGCCATTCCTAATGAATATCAACATCAATTTCACCACTGCACTGATGCTCAGATTCTATGGAATGCTTTAGAGAAGAGATTTGCAGGCACCAAGAGCACTAAGAGGAATCAAAGGGATATTCTCAAGTAGCAATATGAGAATTTTACATTGTTGGGAACTGAAGAATTCTTCAAGTATGGTTAATGCTGCTGGTTCAAAGTTACTACTGCTAGAAGACTTAAAGGTTAATACTGCTGAGTGTTACTACTGCTAGTACTATTAATACTGCTAGTCATAGTTAGTGCTGCTTGAACAAAGTTAGTACTGCTTAGCTAGTTAGTACTGCTAGTGGTTAGTGCTGCTTAGTAGTTAATGCTGCTAGAAGGAAGTTAATGCTGCTGAAGATTAATACTGCTTATATGATGAAGATTCGTATGAAAGGATATACATGGAAGCTTAGAGATATACATGGAAGATATACTGAAGATATTTTATTTATTGTAATTATCTTTGTATTCAGTATATATAGTGTATAGTTTAGAATAATGAGTTAACTTTTGTTTTCATTCTTTTAGAGAGAAAATCAACCTCAAGGCATAGATCCTAATTCTAGAGAAGTAGAATTCATATTGGTGAGCCTGTTCATCAATATTGAGGTTGAGTGAGTAATCTTGTAACTTCAAAGCATTCAATACAAGTTTACAGTTTGTTAATTATATTCTGTTTTGATTTTCTGTTTGATTAAATATCAAAGTGTTATTCCACAAACTTCTTTGATATTGTTTCTGAGAATTAATTCTTGTTGAGAATTCGATCCTGACAAGTGGTATCAGAGCCTAACTCTCTCAGAAACAGTTATTCATCATGGAAAATCTTACAGAATCAAGCAGTACTTTGGTTTCTAAGGTTCCAATGCTCAAACCAAGTGAGTTTGACATGTGGAAGATCAGAATCAGACAATATATTCTTCTCACTGACTACTCAATGTGGGATATCATTGAGAATGGTCCTTCTGAAGCTGGAAGGATAGGACCAGATGGGAAAAGACCTCCACCAAAGACAGATGGTGAGAGGAAGATCAGACAGACAGAGATGAAGGCCTTGAGCACTCTGCTCTTGGCCATTCCCAATGAATATCAGCATCAATTTTGCAACTGCACTGATGCTCAGATTCTCTGGAATGCTCTAGAGAAAAGATTTGCTGGAACTAAGAGCATCAAAAGAAATCAAAGAGATGTTCTAAAGCAGCAGTATGAGAACTTCACTTCCACAAAGAATGAGTCTATGACTCAAACTTTTGATAGGTTCAATAAACTCATAGGTGAACTGGCTACTGTAGGGGTGAAGATGGAACAAGATGATATCAACAGAAAGTTCCTCAGATCTCTTGGGGATGAATGGACTATGTACACTGTCTCATATAGACAGAGTGACAATCTGGAAGAGAAAGAACTTGATGATCTATACAATGATCTAAGAGTTTTTGAAACTGAGGTAGAAACCAAGAAGAAGCCCTCTGGTTATATTCACAATGCTGCACTTCTTTCAGCATCCACTGATACTACTGCCAACCCTGAAGCAGTTAGTACTGCCAGTGGAGTAAGTTCAGAAAAAGGCACTGAAACTATATTTGAAGCCTTTTTGTCCAGTCATAGCAGCAATTCTCTAATTAATGATGATCTTGATCAAATTCACCCTGATGATCTGGAGGAGATGGATATTAAATGGCAGATGGCCATGTTATCCATGAGGGTGAAAAAGTTCATTAAAAGAACTGGAAGAAATAACTTCTCTCAAAGAAGAGAAGATGGAGCTGGTTTTGACAAAACCAAGGTGGAATGTTATAAGTGTCACAAGAAAGGACACTTTGCTAGAGAATGCAGGAGTGCTGTTCCAAACAATAACCACCAACAAGCTCAGAATGGAGGATACAATCAGAACAAGAATCCTGCTCAAGCCCTTGTTTCTCAACAAGGAATGGGATTTGACTGGAGTGATCAAGCTGAGGAAGCTATTCAGAACCAAGCTCTTATGGCAGAAGTGTCTGATCTCCCTACTGAGGTAAGTTCTAATCTTTACACTAAATCTTGCATTGACACTGTTACAAGATACAGGGATCACAATCAAAGTATGTGTGATGACCTCAAAAGATTAGAAAAAGACAGAAGAGATTATGTGTTAATAGTAGAGAGATTTGAAGAGAAAATCAAAGGCTTTCAAGCTAATGAACTTCAACACTCTTATGACACAAACTATTGGAAGTGGGAAAAGAATGAGTTAGAAACCAAACTGTCTAAGTCCTTAGAAGAGAATGATAGACTGAAAAAGGAACTGTCAAAAGTTAAGCTTGACATAGACAAGTTTTCCTATGCTTCAAAAGCAATGGACTCTCTTCTAAAGGCTCAGATACATGATAAGATGAAGCCTGGTATTGGATACAACAATACACCCCCTCCTTACAATAACAACTATATTTCTCCTACATCAGACTTGTTAGAAACTAAGGAGAAAAAGGACTTGTCTGAAGAAGCTTTTTGTCAGGATCGAATTCTCAACAAGAATTAATTCTCAGAAACAATATCAAAGAAGTTTGCGGAATAACACTTTGATATTCAATGAAATAGTAAATCAACACAGTAAATATGAATAACAAACTGTAAGTTTTTATTTGATGCTTTGAAGTTACCAGATTATTCACTCAACCTCAATATTGATGAACAGACTCACCAATACGAATTCTACTTCTCTAGAATTAGGATCTATGCCTTGAGGTTGTTTTTCTCTAAAAATAATGAAAACTTAAAGTTAAAAATTATTATCCTATTCTAAACAATACTATATATATATACTGAATACAAAGATAATTACAATGAATAAAATATCTTCAGTATATCTTCTATGTATATCTCTAAGCTTCCATGTATATCCTTTCATACGAATCTTCATCATATAAGCAGTATTAATCTTCAGCAGCATTAACTTTCTTCTAGCAGCATTAACTACTAAGCAGTACTAACCACTAGCAGTACTAACTAGCTAAGCAGTACTAACTTTGACTAGCAGTATTAATAGTACTAGCAGTAGTAACACTCAGCAGTACTAACCTTTAAGTCTTCTAGCAGTATTAACTCTGAACTAGCAGCATTAACCATACTTGATAAATTCTTCAGTTCCCAACAATCTCCCCCTAACTTGACTTTTAAGAAAAGAAGTCAAGTTCTTCAGATCTTCTTCAAGATGCTTTCAACACCACCTCTGATTCAATTTCCCAAATTTGGATCTAGGCCCAAACTTTGATTTACAGTTCTTCTCACTACAATCTTGGCCATTTCTGAATCCTTTGTACAAACCAGTGTAGCTTTAAGCATTCCTTCTAACTTCTCCTTGCTATGCTCATATATTTTGTCCACCAGGTAGTATTCATGATAACAATTGTCAATAGTAATCATGTATACTCCACAGTTTTCAAACAGTATCCATTTGTCAATCTTCTTGAATATGAACTCATGCATATGATCTTTAATCCTATGGTGCACTCTTGCAGGCTCAAACATCATGCACAAGTATTCCAATGTCACTTTGAGAAGATTCTCTTCAGTACCTTTCAACACAGGTTCATAAAGTTTCATTCCAACTTTATATAGTTCTTCTATATCAGCTCTTGAACAACTTCTGATGACTTTCCCCCATGTTGAATAAGCTTCAAATGAACCATCAGCTCTCTTGATTCTGAAGAAATTCTTTCCATTGTCTCTCAGAATATCCCAGAAGATGATCTCTGGAGCTTGCATAGAGATTGGAACAACTTTCAAAGGTTCCACTATTGTCATGTACGGATCCATACTTTCATCAGTTTGCTTAGTGACCTGCTCTGGACTCTGTACTGGCTCTGTTGGGGATGTGACTGAAGGTTCTGCTTCCTTTTCAGTTTCTTCCACCCTAGTCCTTTTCAACTGCCTTTTTGGAGCAATTGTTTTCACTCTTTTTCCAGACTTGGCTTCTCTACCAACATTTCCAGGTTCTTCCTTCTTCTCTTCTGCTTCTTCTTTGGAAGGTGTGGTTTTCTCAGGGAATGGTTGTTGGATGTTGAGATCATGTCTCTCTTTCATCCTTCTTTCTGCTTCTTCCCTTTGAGAGGAATCCCCTTGGAGCTTTGTCATTTCCTTCCTGTATAGCTCTTCAACCTGAGAGTATGCCATATGAGTAAACATCTCCCCCTTAACACCAATTGCACCTTTCAGGAAGTTTATCATCTTTCTTCTTTCCTGATTGGCCAAAAAGGTCTTGGAGGGTTGTCTTTTCTGCTTTTTGAATGGCATTCTTTTTACTTGTACTTGCTTGTCCTGAGCTGCTGTTTTCATGCTTTTCTGATACTCTTCATTTAGTTTTCTGGCCATATTCAGTGCAAGCTCTCTATCCTTCTCAGATTGAAGTTGTTCCTCCCTTTCCATTTCTGCCTGAAGCTGCTTTGCCACTTCTTCATCCAGTTCTATCTGAATTTTCTTCTTTGCAGGTTGTTCAGGTTCAATCATCTTAGCTTTACCCTTTGTATCCTTCAACCCTGCCTCACTTCTTTCTTGTGTCTTCTTTTCAAGGTCTCCTTCATTGATGACCACTCCCTTAGCCTTTTGAGTAGCCTTAGGAGTGTCATTCTTTTCTTTTACTAAGGTTTCAGCTATTTCCAATTCTTCAACAGATAGCCCTGTTACTGCTTGAACATTATCTGTTTCTACTTCTTGTGCTTCTTTTTCTGCAGCTTTATCCCCCTTAACATCAAATCCCATCTCAGGAATACTTTCTTTTTCTGCTTCAGCCTCTGAATTCTCCCCCTTGTTGAAATCATCTTGAACATTTGTCCTCCTCTTGAGCACAAACTGCTTCCTTCTCCTTTTCTGTAACAATCTTGTCACCATTTTCTTCAGTTTGGTGATCTGAACTTGTTGAGATAGAATAATCAGCTTCATCTCCTCTATTTCTTTTCCTTGCTTGATGACATCCTGGTTGATGTTTCCCATGGTCTCCATCAATTCATCATAGTTATATCTGTCCTCACCTTCTCCAGGAGTGTTACCCCCTATTGAAGGATCATTGGATCTTTTATTAGTAGATGTCTTCTGCCTAGCAGAAGCACTATCCACCCCTGTGGTTTCTTGGCACCAGGGTCCTTCAAATGATTGCTCATTCAAAGTTGCCATGGGGGAGGTCTTATTGATGTTACCACTGTCCTCCTCTGTGCTAGCAGGAGTAGTGGCAGCCTCATCACCCATATGCTCTACCTCCTCCTCAGAGAGCACCTCCTTTGGGTTGGGAGACACCCTAGTGGATTCCCTTTGGATATTCTCTATTGGAGAATGCTCCAATAGAGGGCTTTGAGGCTCTTGGTTTATAGTAGGTACAACTAGGGAAGGAGCCTTGTGTACCTTTCTCTTAGCATAGGTCTTGGATATTATGGGAGTGGGTTTAGCAGCAAAGGACTGAGGGAAAATTTGAGAGAAGGAAGGTTGGGATTGGCTAGCAGTGGGTTGGTCTAATGAGGGCCTTGACCCTGCTACCATACCTTCATTGGTTTGGGACACCACCATCATTGTAGAGAACAATGGGGTGTCAACTCCTTCAGAGTCCCCAGCAGATCTTCTCATATTTGAGAAAACCTTGCCTTTGGGGGGTTTAGGTACATATACCCCAACAGGTTGAGGTATATCCGTCAATTCATGGTTGATAACTGCTTGAACAAACCTGGGATACATAAAAAAACTCTTTTTGTTTCCCATGTTTGATACAAGATCATTGAAAATCATTTGTGAAAAATTGTACCTTCTGGCAGTGGCCAAACAGACCAAAGCATAAGCAATGGTGCTGCTGAACTCACTCCATCCAGTAGTCTTTTTGGATATACAATGCATTAGAGTATGGACAAAGAAACGCCATTGGGGAGAGAATTTTGCTTTAGAAAACTTGAAAACACCCAATGGGCCTCCATACCCCATTCTTGTAAGATTTGAAAACAGTTCAGCATTTGGGATAGAAGTTATACCAGAGGCATCGTCTAGACGTAGACTGATGCGTATAACCTCTTCAGTAACTGTTAGTGGTTGATCACAGATTCTTGTCTTGATCATTTGCACACCATTTTCCACAACAATGGTTGCATTGGCCCAGAACTGCCTTTGATGCTCAATGTAGATTGTAGGGGATACAGTAAGAGCATGAGCAATGTGGCTTGACTTGAGGAAATCCACAATCTGATGAAAGCCTTCTGCTTGTTTTGGCTTTTGGAGCATTGCGATTTCATTGTGCTCGTCAATGAACGCCATTGATGCCATTGACCTTGAAGATTCTTGCCTGAAAACTTTGAACTTTGAGAGAGAAAGGGTTTAGAGCGCAAGGGAACAGTATGCAAAGAGTCGTTATGAACGTTTAGGCGGGCAAAGAGTATTTATAGTATTCGGAATATAAGCAGTATTAACCTAGAGCAGTATTAACTACTAGCAGTAGTAACGGCTAGCAGTATTAACTAACTAGCAGTATTAACTACCTAGCAGTATTAACTGAAAGCAGTATTAACTAAAAGCAGTATTAACTACTAGCAGTAGTAACGGCTAGCAGTATTAACTGAAAGCAGTATTAACTACTAGCAGTATTAACTGAAAGCAGTATTAACTACTAGCAGTATTAATCTGAAAGCAGTATTAACTACTAGCAGTATTAACTGAAAGCAGTATTAACTACTAGCAGTATTAACTGAAAGCAGTATTAACTACTAGCAGTATTAACTGAAAGCAGTATTAACTACTAGCAGTATTAACTATACTTACTCCTTTTAAATTTGCTAAACACTGAGTACTGCTATGCATATCCTGAAAAAGAAGATTAGTAACACCAAGAATAAAAATATACAGGTATAAAACCACTTTTTGAGAAGAAGATTATTCAGAGTTTATCATTCCCACACTTGTGACCAAGAAAGTGAATCTACCCACATCAAAAGCTTTAGTGAATAGATCAGCAAACTGATTATCAGTGTGTACTTTGACAACTTGAATAAGTTTCTTTTCATTACAATCTCTTATAAAGTGATACCTGATTTCAATGTGCTTTGTCTTTGAGTGCTTGACTGGATTATTTACAATGCTAATAGCACTGCTGTTGTCAATAAAGATTGGAGTGTGTAGAAAGGTTGCCCCATAATCCAACATTTGATTCTGAATCCATAAGACTTGAGAACAGCAACTTGCAGCTGCTATGTACTCTGCCTCTGTTGTAGATGTGGATACTGTGGTTTGTTTCTTGCACTGCCATGAGACTAGTCTAGCACCCAAGAACTGACATCCTCCAGAAGTAGATTTTCTGTCCAAGTTTGCCCCACCTAGATCACTGTCTGAGTATGCTATTAGGTCAAAAGGTGAGTTATGAGGATACCAAAGTCCCAATCTGGGTTGCCCTTTGAGATATCTGAATATCCTCTTAACAGCTTGAAAGTGAGAATACTTTGGCCTAACTTGAAATCTTGCACATACACAGACTGGAAACATTATATCTGGCCTTGATGCTGTGAGATACATGAGAGAGCCAATCATGGATCTATAATAATGTACATCCATGTCCTCCCCCTCAAGATCTGCTGTGATCTGCTTGTGTGTTTCCATAGGTGTGCTGGCAGGTTTTGATTCTGAGAAACCAAACTTGGTTAGAATATCCTGCACATACTTGGATTGGCATATGAAAATGCCATCTGACTTCTGTTGAACTTGGAGTCCAAGGAAGAAAGTAAGTTCCCCCATGGAACTCATTTTGAACCTTTGATGCATTAAATCCTCAAACTCCTTGCACATGATGTTTCTTGTAGAACCAAAAATAATGTCATCTACATATATTTGGACCAGCAAGATATCCTTCTTCTTTCTTTTGATAAAGAGGGTCTTATCAATGACTCCTCTTTCAAAGTCATTTTCCAAGAGATAGGATGACAGGGTGTCATACCATGCTCCTGGGGCTTGATGTAGTCCATAAAGTGCTTTCTTTAATTTGTATACTCTGTCTGGATAGCTTGGGTTTTCAAACCCTGGTGGTTGACAGACATATACTTCTTCTTCAATTGATCCATAGAGAAAAGCACTTTTTACATCCATTTGATAGACTTTGAAGTTCATGTAAGAGGCATAGGCTAGGAATAGTCTGATTGCTTCTATCCTAGCCACAGGTGCAAAAACTTCTTCATAATCTATACCCTCTTCTTGAGTATAGCCTTGAGCCACCAGCCTTGCTTTGTTCCTTATGACAATACCTCTTTCATCTCTCTTGTTTCTGAAAATCCACTTTGTGCCAATTGCTCTGTGACCTTTAGGGAGGTCTACTAGATCCCATACATCTTGTAGCTTGAACTGTAACAGTTCTTCTTGCATTGCTTCTATCCAGCTAGATTCTTTCATAGCATCATGTGCCTTTTTAGGCTCAAGCTGGGATAAAAAGCAAGAAAGGACTGTATGCTGTTGATCTTGCATTTCTTGAAGCCTGCTTTGATGTCTAGTCATCATAGGAGAAGAGATATCTCCTATTACCAGCTGTGGAGGATGATTCTTTTGAACTCTTGTGTTATGACTAGGTTCTTCATTCAGTCCAGCCTCTAGATTAGAGTCATGCAATTCAACTGAAGTGTTTTCAGATGCCACTTCTGATTCTTGAGTCTCCTCATCTCTAGTGTCTTCTTCACTCTGACTTGGTTCAGTAAATGATTCCTTTTCACAGTCTTCATTTACTGTGGGTATGGGAAAAATCACAGATTTAGATATACTTTCTTGAACTTATGTGATCTCTGATTCTCCACTACCTGTTCCTGTAAACTCATTACTGAAACCAAAAGAGTTAGTTAGTGAGTCAATGTCAAATAGCCACTGAGGTCCAGACCGAACAGGATTTGGTGTGTTCTCATTGCATTTGACATTGTCACTTTCTTCAATTATTCTAGAAGAAGAGTTAAAAACTCTGTAGGCCTTACTCTGAGATGAATATCCCACAAGAAATCCATCATCTGCTTTGCTATCAAACTTACCTAAGTGAGATTTGGTATTTAGAATTGTACAAGGACACCCAAAAGGTTTGAAGAAACCAATAAAAGGTTTTCTTTTATTTAAAAGTTCATATGGGGTCTTGTTCTTTTGCTTGACCACTAGAACTCTGTTTTGGACATAACAAGCAGTATTAACTGCTTCAGCCCAGAAGGTAATAGGTAATTTTGAATCAGCCAACAGAGATCTAGCAGCCTCTATTAGTGTCCTATTTCTCCTTTCAGCAACACCATTCTGTTGAGGAGTCCTAGGAGCACTATATTGTCTCTCAATGCCTTTTTCTTCACAAAAGGTGTTTAGATCATGATTTTTAAACTCAGTTCCATTATCTGATCTAATGACTTTTACTCTTTGATTAGTTTGGTTTTCAATTCTTAGAATAAAGGATTTGATAAGATCACTTGTTTCATCCTTAGTCCTTAGAAAATATACCCAAGTAAATCTGGAGTAATCATCAACAATAACTAAGCAGTAAGATTTCTTGCCTATACTCATAACATTTGTAGGACCAAACAGATCCATATGCAATAACTGGAGACAAGTAGAGACAGAATTTAACTCTTTGGTCTTATGAGAAGTTTTGTATTGTTTGCCTTTAAGACAAGCAACACAATGATCATCACATGAAAAGACTTTTGAGGGTAAACCTCTTACAAGGTTATTTTTAACAAGATTGTTCATAGTCTTGAAATTCATGTGACACATCCTTCTGTGCCAAAGGGAGGATTCATCTACAGAAGCTTTTGAAACAAGACAATTTAAAGATGAATCACTATCAACATTGTTCAAATCAAGACAGTAAACATTGTCCTTCCTTGGAGTTCTAAGTAGTATCATGCTTTCATCAACTACCTTGAACCCTGGAGCAAGGATCATACACTCAGTATTAGTAAATAATATACTATGTTGTTTGTCACAAACCTGTGATACACTTAACAGGTTGTACTTTAATTGATCAACATAGTAGACATCCTCAAATGTCATCTTACCTTTGGTGACATTACCTTTTCCACTTATCTTACCACCAGTAAGATTGTCTCCAAATGCAACATGTCCTCCATTGATATGTTTGAAATCCTGAAGACATGACATGTTGCCTGTCATGTGCCTAGAGCAACCACTATCAACATGCCAAATGCTCTTTCCCCTGAGCTGTTGGTTGCCCTGCACATTAGATAAATCAATTAGTATGATTGGGGACCCAAGCAACAGTTGTCTTGGGTCTCCCTTTCTCATCAAAGTATTTACATTCCTTTTTAATGAGGTTTTTAAACTCAGAACACTCTTTATTAGAGTACTTTGTCAATGTTATTGGCTTAGCAGAACCAACACTAGAAGCAGTACTAACCTTAGAAGTACTAACAGAGTTAGCAGTACTAAGAGATTTAGCAGTACTAACCTTGTTAGCAGCATTAACATTGTTAGCAGTAGTATTACTTCTAGCAGCACTATCATTGTCAGCAACACTATTTGTGGTAGCAGTACTAACAGTTTTAGTGCTTTTAGGAATCCACATATTGACACTTTCAGACTTTTTCTTCATGTGGCTTTTAGTTTTAACAGTTTTCTTAGCCACATGGTTCTTTTCAATTTTCTTATAACCAAAGGGTTTTTGCATGGATCTTTGGAAATTCATCCTTTGTTTCATAGGATTGAAATAACAGAATTTTGCAAGATGATTCAATTTGCCACAGATAAAACAAGGTTTTGGTCTATTGATTTTACTCAGATTAACCCCTTGTTTCTGAGCCCATTGATTATTCCAGTTTCTTTGATTTCCTCTTTTTAAACCAGAATTTAGGCTCTTGGCTTTATTGCAATCACACTGTTTGCAAGTACCTGGATTCACAACTGTGGTCTGTTTGTAATGGACCTTACCAGACTTTCCCTCTGTCTTCTCTATGTCCTTGGATTTGATCCAAGCCCTTCCACAATCATCATTGGTGATAATGTTACTCTCTAGAGGAATCTTACCACTCACCTTGATCTCCTTACTCTTGCCAACCTCTTTCTTAGTCTTATCCTCAACAACTACCTTATCTAAGGGATCTATTTCAGTGGCTCCCTCAGGCAAGTCCTTCCTATTTTTGGTGTCTAACAGGTCTGAAGTAGGAGGAATGTAATTGTTGTTATATGGTGGAGGTGTTGCATTGTACCCAATTCCTCTTCTCAGCTTATCATGAATCTGATTTTGTAGTAAAGAGTCCATTGCTTTAGAAGCATTTGAAAACTTTTCTACATCAAGCTTAACCTTGGTTAGCTCCTCTTTCAGTTTTTCACTCTCCTCTTTAGATTTGGTCAGTTTAAGTTCTAAATCCTTTTTCTCCCACTGCCAGTAATTTGTGTCATATGAGTGTTGTAGTTCATTGGCTTGAAAACCTTTGATCTGATCTTCAAATCTCTCTACAATCCTTACATAGTCTTTTATATCTTTTTCTAATCTCTTAAGGTCATCACTCATCTTCTGATTGTGATCCCTGTACCTTTTAACAGTGTCTATGCAAGTTTTAGAACAGAGATTAGAACTTACCTCAGATGGGAGATCAGATACTTTAGCCATTAGAGCTTGATTCTGAATAGCCTCTTCAGCTTGATCACTCCAATCAAACCCCATACCTTGTTGAGATACAAGGGCTTGTGCAGAGTTTCTGTTGAAGCTTCCAGATTGAGCTTGTTGATGGTTGTTGTTGTGAGACATTCCACTTCTGCATTCTCTAGCAAAATGTCCCTTTTTATGGCATTTGTAACATTCCACTTTGGACTTGTCAAATCCTGCTCCATCTTCTCTTCTTTGGGAGAAGTTGTTCCTCCCAGTTCTTTTAATGAACTTTTTAACTCTCATGGAGAGCATGGCCATTTGCCATTTAATATCCATCTCTTCAAGATCATCTGGATTGAGTTGTTCCAAGTCATCATTAATGAGAGAAGAGTTTCCATGACTTGCCAGAAAGACCTCAAACACAGTTTCAGAGCCTTTCTCTTGGTTTGTTCCATTAGCAGCATTAACTGATTCAGGGTTAGCAGTAGAATCAATTGATGCTGATAGGAGTGCAGCATTATGAATATATCCAGAAGGCTTCTTCTTTGCCTCCACCTCAGCTTCAAATACTCTAAGATCATTGTACAGATCATCAAGTTCTTTTTCTTCCAACTGATCATTCTGTCTGAATGACACAGTGTACATGGTCCATTCATCTCCGAGGGACCTTAAGAACTTTCTGTTCACATCATCTTGATCAATCTGTACTCCCATAGTAGCTAGTTCACCAATTAGTTTATTAAACCTGTCAAAAGTTTGAGTCATGGACTCATTCTTAGCAGAGATGAAGTTTTCATACTGTTGCTTTAAGATTGCCTTTTGATTTCTCTTGGTACTTTTGGTACCTGAGAATCTCTTCTCTAGAGCATTCCAGAGCATCTGTGCATCAGTGCAATTGCAGAATTGGTGTTGATACTCATTTGGAATGGCCAAAAGCAGTGTGCTCAAGGCTTTCATCTCTGTCTGTCTTGATTTCCTGTCTGCATCTGTCTTTGGAGGAGTTCTTTTGCCATCTTCACCAATTTTTCCTCCATCAGATGGGCCATTCTCAATGATGTCCCACATAGAGTAATCTGTGAGGAGAATATATTGCTTGATTCTGATCTTCCACATGTCAAATTCATTGGATCTAAGCATTGGAACTTTTGAGACCAAAGTACTGCTTGATTCTGTAAGATTTTCCATGATGAATAGTTGTTTCTGAGAAATCTGGCTCTGATACCACTTGTCAGGATCGAATTCTCAACAAGAATTAATTCTCAGAAACAATATCAAAGAAGTTTGCGGAATAACACTTTGATATTCAATGAAATAGTAAATCAACACAGTAAATATGAATAACAAACTGTAAGTTTTTATTTGATGCTTTGAAGTTACCAGATTATTCACTCAACCTCAATATTGATGAACAGACTCACCAATACGAATTCTACTTCTCTAGAATTAGGATCTATGCCTTGAGGTTGTTTTTCTCTAAAAATAATGAAAACTTAAAGTTAAAAATTATTATCCTATTCTAAACAATACTATATATATATACTGAATACAAAGATAATTACAATGAATAAAATATCTTCAGTATATCTTCTATGTATATCTCTAAGCTTCCATGTATATCCTTTCATACGAATCTTCATCATATAAGCAGTATTAATCTTCAGCAGCATTAACTTTCTTCTAGCAGCATTAACTACTAAGCAGTACTAACCACTAGCAGTACTAACTAGCTAAGCAGTACTAACTTTGACTAGCAGTATTAATAGTACTAGCAGTAGTAACACTCAGCAGTACTAACCTTTAAGTCTTCTAGCAGTATTAACTCTGAACTAGCAGCATTAACCATACTTGATAAATTCTTCAGTTCCCAACACTTTTAAGATAGATCCTTTGGATGAGGTAGTAGTTAAGGATTTGACTGAAAAAGGAGCCAGTGAGAACAGGGATAATAATGTGAGTAAAAAGATATCATTAGAAAACAATATTATCACCAATGAGGGATGTGGGAAAATCTGGGTCAAGTCCAAGGAGATAGAGAAGACTAAAGGAAATGATAACAAGGTCCATTACAAACAAACCACAGTTGTGAATCCTGGATCTTGTAAACAGTGTGATTGCAATAAAGCCAAGAGCCTAAATTCTGGTTTAAAAAGAGGAAATCAAAGAAACTGGAATAATCAATGGGCTCAGAAACAAGGAGTTGATCTGAATAAAATCAATAGACCAAAACCTTGTTTTATATGTGGCAAGTTGAATCATTTGGCTAAGTATTGTTACTTCAACCCAATTAACCAACAGATGAACTTTAAAAGATTTGTGCAAAAACCTGTTGGTTATAGGAAGGCTGGAAAGAAACATGTGATAAAGAAATCTGTTGAAAGTAAAGGCACTTTAAAGAAAAAGATTTTAAAAGAAAGTGTCAAAATGTGGGTACCTAGAAGTACTAACAGTGTTAGTACTGCTAACAATATTAGTACTGCTAACACAGTTACTACTGCTAACAGTGTTAGTACTGCTGAAAATATTAATGCTGCTAATACTGTTAATACCTCTTCAAAGGTTAATACTGCCAACACAGTTACTGCTGCTAACACAGTTACTACTTCTAACAAGGTTAGTACTGCTAAGCATGCAAGTGCTGCCAAGGCAGTTAGTACTTCTAAAACTAGTACTGATTCTAGCAAACATAGTTCCAAGCCTATTATTGTAACAAAGTACTCCAAGAATGAGGAGTTAAAGTTCAAAAATCTTGTCAAGAAAGAATGCAAGTATTTTGATGAGAAAGGGGTACCCAAGACCACTTTGGCTTGGGTTCCTAATTCATACTAATTGATTTATCTAATGTGCAGGGCAACCAACAGCTCAAGGGAAAGAGCATTTGGCATGTTGATAGTGGTTGCTCTAGGCACATGACAGGCAACATGTCATGCCTTCAGGATTTCAAGCATATCAATGGAGGACATGTTGCATTTGGAGATAATCTTACTGGTGGTAAGATAAGTGGAAAAGGTAATGTCACCAAAGGTAAGATGATATTTGAGGATGTCTACTATGTTGATCAATTAAAGTACAACCTGTTAAGTGTATCACAGGTTTGTGACAAACAACATAGTATATTATTTACTAATACTGAGTGTATGATTCTTGCTCTTAGTACTGCTAACTCTGTTAGTACTTCTAAGGTTAGTACTGCTTCTAGTGTTGGTTCTGCTAAGCCAATAACATTGACAAAGTACTCTAATAAAGAGTGTTCTGAGTTTAAAAACCTCATTAAAAAGGAATGTAAATACTTTGATGAGAAAGGGAGACCCAAGACAACTGTTGCTTGGGTCCCCAATCATACTAATTGATTTATCTAATGTGCAGGGCAACCAACAGCTCAGGGGAAAGAGCATTTGGCATGTTGATAGTGGTTGCTCTAGGCACATGACAGGCAACATGTCATGTCTTCAGGATTTCAAACATATCAATGGAGGACATGTTGCATTTGGAGACAATCTTACTGGTGGTAAGATAAGTGGAAAAGGTAATGTCACCAAAGGTAAGATGACATTTGAGGATGTCTACTATGTTGATCAATTAAAGTACAACCTGTTAAGTGTATCACAGGTTTGTGACAAACAACATAGTATATTATTTACTAATACTGAGTGTATGATTCTTGCTCCAGGGTTCAAGGTAGTTGATGAAAGCATGATACTACTTAGAACTCCAAGAAAGGACAATGTTTACTGTCTTGATATGGACAATGTTGATAGTGATTCATCTCTAAATTGTCTTGTTTCAAAAGCTTCTGTAGACGAATCCTCTCTATGGCACAGAAGGATGTGTCACATGAATTTCAAGACTATGAACAATCTTGTTAAAAATAACCTTGTAAGAGGTTTACCTTCAAAAGTCTTTTCATGTGATGATCATTGTGTTGCTTGTCTTAAAGGCAAACAACACAAAACTTCTCATAAGACCAAAGAGTTAAATTCTGTTTCTTCTTGTCTCCAATTACTGCATATGGATCTGTTTGGTCCTACAAATGTTTTGAGTATAGGCAAGAAATCTTACTGCTTGGTTATTGTTGATGATTACTCCAGATTTACTTGGGTATATTTTCTAAGGACTAAGGATGAAACAAGTGGTCTTATCAAATCCTTTATTCTAAGAATTGAAAACCAAACTAATCAAAGAGTAAAAGTCATTAGATCAGATAATGGAACTGAGTTTAAAAATCATGATCTAAACACCTTTTGTGAAGAAAAAGGTATTGAGAGGCAATATAGTGCTCCTAGGACTCCTCAACAGAATGGTGTTGCTGAAAGGAGGAATAGAACACTAATAGAGGCTGCTAGATCTCTGTTGGCTGATTCAAAATTGCCAATTACCTTCTGGGCTGAAGCAGTTAATACTGCTTGTTATGTCCAAAACAGAGTTCTAGTGGTCAAGCAAAAGAACAAGACCCCATATGAGCTTTTAAATAAAAGAAAACCTTTTATTGGTTTCTTCAAACCTTTTGGGTGTCCTTGTACAATTCTAAAAACCAAATCTCACTTAGGTAAGTTTGATAACAAAGCAGATGATGGATTTCTTATTGGATATTCATCTCAGAGTAAGGCTTACAGAGTTTTTAACTCTTCTTCTAGAATAATTGAAGAAAGTGACAATGTCAAATGCAATGAGAACACACCAAATCCAGTTGGGTCTGGACCTCAGTGGCTATTTGACATTGATTCACTAACTAACTCTTTTGGTTTCAGTAATGAGTATACAGGAACAGGAAGTGGAGGATCAGGGATCACACAAGTTCAAGAAAGTATATCTAAATCTGTGATTTTTCCCATACCCACAGTAAATTCTGTTGACGACTGTGAAAAGGAATCATTTACTGGACCAAGTCAGAGTGAAGAAGACACTAGAGATGAGGAGACTCAAGAAAATAATGAAGTGGCATCTGAAAACATTTCAGTTGAGTTGCATGAATCTAATCTTGAGGCTGGACTGAATGAAGAACCTAGTCATAACACCAGAGTTCAAAAGAATCATCCTCCACAGCTGGTAATAGGAGATATCTCTTCTTCTATGATGACTAGACATCAAAGCAGGCTTCAGGAAATGCAAGATCAACAGCATACAGTGCTTTCTTGTTTTCTATCACAGCTTGAGCCTAAAAAGGCACATGATGCTATGAAAGAATCTAGCTGGATAGAAGCAATGCAAGAGGAACTGTTACAGTTCAAGCTACAAGATGTATGTGATCTGGTAGACCTTCCTAAAGGTCACAGAGCAATTGGCACAAAGTGGATTTTCAGAAACAAGAGAGATGAAAGAGGTATTGTCATAAGGAACAAAGCAAGGCTGGTGGCTCAGGGATATACTCAAGAAGAGGGTATAGATTATGAAGAAGTGTTTGCACCTGTGGCTAGAATAGAAGCAATCAGACTATTCCTAGCCTATGCTTCTTACATGAACTTCAAAGTCTATCAAATGGATGTAAAAAGTGCCTTTCTCTATGGGTCAATTGAAGAAGAAGTATATGTCTGTCAACCACCAGGGTTTGAAAACCCAAGCTATCCAGACAGGGTATACAAATTAAAGAAAGCACTTTATGGACTACATCAAGCCCCAAGAGCATGGTATGACACTCTGTCATCCTATCTCTTGGAAAATGACTTTGAAAGAGGAGTCATTGATAAGACTCTATTTATTAAAAGAAAGAAGAAGGATATTTTGCTGTTCCAAATCTATGTTGATGACATTATCTTTGGATCTACAAGAAACAACATGTGCAAGGAGTTTGAGGATTTAATGCATCAAAGGTTCAAAATGAGTTCCATGGGGGAACTTACTTTCTTCCTTGGACTCCAAGTTCAACAGAAGTCAGATGGCATTTTCATATGTCAATCCAAGTATGTGCAGGATATTCTAACCAAGTTTGGTTTCTCAGAATCAAAACCTGCCAGCACACCTATGGAAACACACAAGCAGATCACAGCAGATCTTGAGGGGGAGGATATGGATGTGCATCATTATAGATCCATGATTGGCTCTCTCATGTATCTCACAGCATCAAGGCCAGATATAATGTTTCCAGTCTGTGTATGTGCAAGATTTCAAGTTAGGCCAAAGCAATCTCACTTTCAAGCTGTTAAGAGGATATTCAGATATCTCAAAGGGCAACCCAGATTGGGACTTTGGTATCCTCATAACTCACATTTTGACCTAATATCATACTCAGACAGTGATCTAGGTGGGGCAAACTTGGACAGAAAATCTACTTCTGGAGGATGTCAGTTTTTGGGTGCTAGACTAGTCTCATGGCAGTGCAAGAAACAAACCACAGTATCCACATCTACAACAGAGGCAGAGTACATAGCAGCTGCAAGTTGCTGTTCTCAAGTCTTATAGATTCAGAATCAAATGTTGGATTATGGGGTAACCTTTCTACACACTCCAATCTTTATTGACAACAGCAGTGCTATTAGCATTGTGAATAATCCAGTCAAGCACTCAAAAACAAAGCACATTGAGATCAGGTATCACTTTATAAGATATTGTAATGAAAAGAAACTTATTCAAGTTGTCAAAGTTCACACTGATAATCAGTTTGCTGATTTATTCACTAAAGCTTTTGATGTGGGTAGATTCACTTTCTTGGTAACAAGTGTGGGAATGATCAACTCTGAATAATCCCCTTCTCAAAAAGTGGTTTTATATCTGTATATTATTCTTGGAGTTACTAATCTTCTGTTTCAGGATATGCATAGCAGTACTCAGTGTTTAGCAAGTTTAAAAGGAGTAAGTTAGTTAATACTGCTTTTAGTGGTTAATACTGCTTTTAGTGGTTAATACCGCTTTTAGTGGTTAATACTGCTTTTAGTGGTTAATACCGCTTTTAGTGGTTAATACTGCTTTCAGTTAATACTGCTAGTGGTTAATACTGCTTTCAGTTAATACTGCTATTAGTTAATACTGCTTTCAGTTAATACTGCTAGTAGTTAATACTGCTTTCAGTTAATACTGCTAGTAGTTAATACTGCTTTCAGTTAATACTGCTAGTAGTTAATACTGCTTTCAGTTAATACTGCTAGTAGTTAATACTGCTTTCAGTTAATACTGCTAGTAGTTAATACTGCTCTAGGTTAATACTGCTTATATTCCGAATACTATAAATACTCTTTGCCCGCCTAAAAGTTCATAACGACTCTTTGCATACTGTTCTCTTGCGCTCAAAACCTTTTCTCTCTCAAGTTCGAAGTTTTCAGGCAAGCTTTTCACTAAGATCAATGGCATCCATGACTTTTATCGACGAGCACAACGAGATTGCAATGCTACAAAAGCCAAAGCAAGCTGCAGGATTTCATCAGATTGTGGATTTCCTCAAGTCAAGCCACATTGCTCATGCTCTTATTGTATCCCCTACAATCTATATTGAGCATCAAAGGCAGTTCTGGGCTAATGCAACTATTGTTGTTGAGAATGGTGTGCAGATGATCAAGACAAGAATCTGTGATCAATCACTAACGATTACTGAAGAGGTTATTCGCATCAGTCTACGTCTAGACAATGCCTCTGGTATAACCTCTATCCCAAACGATGAACTGTTTTCAAATCTTACAAGAATGGGGTATGGAGGCCCATTGGGAGTTTTCAAATTCTCTAAAGCAAAATTTTCACCCCAATGGAGTTTCTTTGTCCATACTCTTATGCATTGTATCTCCAAAAAGACTACTGGATGGAGTGAGTTCAGCAGCACTATTGCTTATGCTTTGGTGTGCTTGGCCACTGCCAGAAAGTATAATTTTTCTAAAATGATTTTCAGTGATCTTGTCTCAAACATGGGAAACAAAAAGAGCTTCTTTATGTATCCCAGGTTTGTTCAAGAAGTTATTACTCATGAATTGACGGATATACCTCAACCTGTTGGGATATATGTACCTAAACCCCCCAAAGGCAAGGTTTTCTCAAATATGAGAAGATCTGCTGGGGACTCTGAAGGAGTTGACACCCCATTGTTCTCTACAATGATGGTGGTGTCCCAAACCAATGAAGGTATGGCATCAGGGTCAAGGCCCCCATTAGACCAACCCACTGCTAGCCAAGCCTAACCTTTCCTCTCAAAATCAATTCCCCAGTCCCTTCTTGAAAAACCAACCTCTCCAATCACCCAAACTTACAAGAGGAAACAGGTAAAGAAGGCTCCTTCCCTTCTTATACCATTACCCACTAAGCCTATAAGCCCTCTAAGGGAGAATTCTCCCCTAGAGAATATCCAAAGGGAAACCACAAGGGTGTCTCCCAACCCAAAGGAGGTGCTCTCTGAGGAGGAGGTAGAGCATATGGGTGATGAGGCTGCCACTACTCCTGCTAGTACAGAGGAGGAAAGTGGTAACATCAATAAGACCTCCCCCATGGCAACTTTGAATGAGCAATCATTTGAAGGTCCCTGGTGCCAAGAAACCACAGGGGTGGATAGTGCTTCTGCAAGGCAGAAGAGTTCCACTAATAAAAGATCCAATGATCCTTCAAAGGAGGGTAACACTTCTGGAGAGGGTGAGGACAGATATACTTACTATGAATTGATGGAAACAATGGGCAACATCAACCAAGATGTTCTCAAACAAGGGAAAGAAATTGAAGAGATGAAGCTGGTAATCCTGTCACAACAAGTTCAGATTGCCAAATTAAAGAAGATGGTGACAAAGCTTGTACAGAAGAAGAGAAGAAAACAGTTTGTTTTAAAGAAGAGGTCAACTAATAAAGATGCTTCCAACAAGGGGGAGAAAGAGGCTGAAAAAGAGAAAGCAAATCCAGCTGAGAGGGCATTTGAGGTTGAGGGGGAGAAAGAGGCAGAAAAAGAATCAGAATTTACTGAAGCAGCAAAAACTGTTAATACTGCTGAAGCAGCAGAAACTGTTAATACTGCTGAAGCAGCAGAAACTGTTAATTCTGCTGAAGCAGAAGCAGCAGTAACAGAAGCAGCAGTAACAGGGCTTTCTGTTGAAGAAATGGAGATTGTAGAAACACTAGTCAAAGCAAAGAATGACACTCCTGAGGCTACTCAAAAGGCCAAGGGAGTAGTCATCAATGAAGGAAAAGTTCAACAAAAGGCAACAGAAAAGGCAAAGGAGACAAAAGGAAAAGGAAAGGAGAAAATGGTTGAAGCTGAACTGCCTGCCAAGAAAAAGAGTCAGATTGAGTTGGATGAAGAAATGGCAAAGCTACTTCAGGCTGAAATGGAAAAAGAAGAACAACTTCAATCAGAGAAGGATAGAGAGCTTGCAAAGATCATGGCTAGAAAGTTGAATGCAGAATATCAGAAAAGCATCAAAGAAGCAGCTCAAGCCAAGAAAAGCTCTGTGAAAGTTTTTAAGCAAAGAATGCCATTCAAAAAGCAAAAGAGACAACCCTCCAAAACATTTTTGGCTAATCAGGAAAGAAGAAAGATGATAAATTTCCTGAAAGGTGCAATTGGTGTTAAGGGGGAGATATTCACCAACATGGCATACACTCAGGTTAAGGAGTTGTATCAGAAAGAGATGCTTAAGCTTCAAGGTGATTCAGTCCAAAGGGAAGAGGCTGAGAGAAGAATGAAGGAAAGGCATGACCTGAATATTCAAAAGCCATTCCCTGAGGACACCACACCTTCAAAAGATAAAACTGAAGAGATGAAGGAAGAACATGAAGGTGTTGGTATAGAAGCTACATCTGGGAAGAGGGTGAAGTCAATTGCCTCCAAGATGCAGAACAAAAGGCCAAGAGTTGAAGAAACAGCAGAAACAGCAGAACCTTCAGTTACTTCTACAACTGAATCTGTAAAGAACCCAGAACAATCCAATAAGCAATATAATCTTGATTTTTATATGACTACAACAGCTGATGAACCAGTTTCAGTTGATCCCATCTCTATGAAAGCTCCAGAAGTTATCTTTTGGGATATTTTGGAAGATCAAAGGAAGAAATACTTCAGGCTTAAGAGAATGGGAGATCTATATGAAGTGTACTCTACTTGGGGTAGACTCATAAGAAGTTGTTCAAGATCAGATTTAGAAGAGATGTTTAAAGTTGGGTTGGAGATATATGAAAAGGAACTGAAAGGAGAAGGAATGAGCTTAATCAGATTAGCTATGGAGTACTTATGCATGATGTTTGACCCTAGCAAAGTTCAACATGTGATCAGAGATTTGCATCTACAGAATAAATTCCAAAGAATAGAAAACTGGATGATATTTGAAAGGTGTGGAGTCTATGTCATCACTGTGGACAGAGCTTATCATGAGTACTACTTAGTTGATAAAATCTATGATCACAGCAAGGCCAAATTACAAGCAATGTTGAATGCAAAGCTTACATGTTCAAAAGATTCAGAAATGGCAAAGATTGTGGTTAGCAGAATCATTAATCAAAGTTTGGGTTTGGATCCTAATCTAGGAGTATGAATTGAGGTGTTGAAAGCATCTTGAAGAAGATTTGAAGAACTTGACTTCTTTTCCTAAAAGTCAAGTTAGGGGGAGATTGTTGGGAACTGAAGAATTCTTCAAGTATGGTTAATGCTGCTGGTTCAAAGTTACTACTGCTAGAAGACTTAAAGGTTAATACTGCTGAGTGTTACTACTGCTAGTACTATTAATACTGCTAGTCATAGTTAGTGCTGCTTGAACAAAGTTAGTACTGCTTAGCTAGTTAGTACTGCTAGTGGTTAGTGCTGCTTAGTAGTTAATGCTGCTAGAAGGAAGTTAATGCTGCTGAAGATTAATACTGCTTATATGATGAAGATTCGTATGAAGGATATACATGGAAGCTTAGAGATATACATGGAAGATATACTGAAGATATTTTATTTATTGTAATTATCTTTGTATTCAGTATATATAGTGTATAGTTTAGAATAATGAGTTAACTTTTGTTTTCATTCTTTTAGAGAGAAAATCAACCTTAAGGCATAGATCCTAATTCTAGAGAAGTAGAATTCGTATTGGTGAGCCTGTTCATCAATATTGAGGTTGAGTGAGTAATCTTGTAACTTCAAAGCATTCAATACAAGTTTACAGTTTGTTAATTATATTCTGTTTTGATTTTCTGTTTGATTAAATATCAAAGTGTTATTCCACAAACTTCTTTGATATTGTTTCTGAGAATTAATTATTGTTGAGAATTCGATCCTGACATACATCTTCAAAGAATGAGTCTATGACTCAAAATTTTGATAGATTCAATAAGCTAATTGGTGAGTTGGCTAATGTTGGAGTTCAGATGGAACAAGATGATGTCAACCGAAAGTTCCTCAGATCTCTTGAAGATGAATGGACCATGTACACTGTCTCTTTCAGACAGAATGACATGTTGGAAGAAAAGGAACTGGATGATCTATATAATGATCTGAGAGTGTTTGAATCTGAGGTGGAAGCAAAGAAGAAGCCTATTGGATGTGTTCATAATGCTGCACTTCTATCAGCATCAACTGATTCTACGGCTAACCCTGAATCAGTTAATACTTCCAGTGGAGTAAATCAAGAAAAAGGCAATGAATCTGTCTTTGAAGCCTTTCTTTCCAGTCATGGTAACCCCTCTTTAATCAATGATGACTTGGAACAGCTTCATCCTGATGATCTTGAAGAGATGGATATTAAGTGGCAGATGGCCATGCTTTCCATGAGGGTGAAGAAGTTCATCAAGAGGACTGGGAGGAACAACTTCTCCCAAAGAAGAGAAGATGGAGCAGGCTTTGATAAGTCAAAGGTAGAGTTCTACAAGTGTCACATGAAGGGACACTTTGCCAGGGAATGCAGAAGTGGAATGTCTCAAAACAACCACCAACAAGCTCAGACTGGAAGCTTCAACCAGAACAGAAACTCTGCTCAAGCTCTTGTTTCTCAACAGAAGAGGCCATTCAAAATCAAGCTCTCATGGCAGAAGTATCAGATCTCCCAAGTGAGGTACTTTCTAATCTCTGTTTTCAAACTTGCATAGACACTGTTAAAAGGTACAGGGATCACAACCAGAGTATGAGTGATGACCTTAAGAGGTTAGAAAAGGATAGAAAAGACTATGTGAAAATTGTTGAAAGGTTTGAGGAACAAATTAAAGGTTTCCAAGCCAATGAACTTCCACACACATATGATACAAATTACTGGAAGTGGGAGAAAAATGATCTAGAAATCCAACTGACAAAGTTTAGAGAGGAGAATGAAAAGTTGAGAGGAGAACTAGATAAGGTTAAGCTAGATGTGGAAAAGTTTTCATATGCTTCTAAAGCCATGGATTCAATTCTAAAGGTCCAAATCCATGATAAGCTTAAACCATGAATTGGGTACAATACCACACCACCACCATACAACAACAACTACATCCCTCCTAAATCAGACTTGCTAGAGACCAAGGATAGGAAGGACTTGCATGAGGGAGCCACTAAGATAGATCCTTTAGATGAAGTAGTTGTTGAGGACAAGACTGAGAAAGAAGCTGGTAAGAGTAAGGATAACACTGTGAGTGGTGAGATTGCCTTAGAAAATAACATTCTTACCAGTGAGGGTGGTGGAAGGGATTGGGTCAAATCTGATGGTGTAAAGAAGACTGAGGGAAAGTCTAAAAAGGTTCATTACAAGCAGACTACAGTTGTGAATCCTATTCCTTGCAAACAGTGTGCAAGTAATAAATCTGAACACCTAAAACATGATAAAAGGAGGGGAAATCAAAGAAATTGGAATAATCAGTGGGCTCAGAAACAAGGAGTTGATCTGAGTAGAATCATCAGACCAAAACCTTGTTTCATATGTGGCAAATTGAATCATCTTGCCAAACACTGTTATTTTAATCCAATTAACCAAAGGATAAATTTTCAAAGATCTATGCAAAAACCCTTTGGTTATAGGAAGAATGAAAGGAACCATGTGGCTAAGAAACATGTTAAATCTAAAAGCCACATGAAGAAAAAGACTGTAAAAGAGAGTGTCAAGATGTGGGTTCCCAAAAGCACTAAAACTGTTAGTACTGCTACCACAAATAGTGTTGCTGACAAAGATAGTGCTACCAGAAGCAATAATACTGCTATCAATGTTAGTGCTGCTGAAAGTATTAGTACTTCTAAAACTAACATTGTTAGTACTTTTTCAAGTATTAATTCTGCTAACTCTGTTAGTGCTTCTAACAAGATTAGTACTGCTAAACCTGTTAGTGCTGCTAACTCTGTTAGTACTTCTAAAATTAGTACTGCTTCTAGTGCTTGTGCTTCTAGACCAATCATCTTGACAAAGTACTCTAGTCAAGAAGATTCTAAATTTAAAAATCTCATAAAAAAGGAGTGTAAGTACTTTGATGAGAAAGGGAGACCCAAGACCACTTTGGCTTGGGTTCCCAGTCAATACTAATTGATTTATCTAATGTGTAGGGCAACCAACAGCTCAAGGGAAAGAGCATTTGGCATGTTGATAGTGGTTGCTCTAGGCACATGACAGGGAACATGGCTTGCCTCAAGAATTTCAAGAAAATTGATGGAGGGCATGTTGCCTTTGGTAATACTCCTGATGGAGGTAAAATCAGTGGTAAGGGAGATGTAACAAAAGGTAAGATGACCTTTGAGGATGTTTTCTATGTTGAGCAGTTAAGGTACAACCTGTTAAGTGTATCACAGGTTTGTGACAAAAAGCATAGTATATTATTCACTGATTCAGAATGCATTATCCTTGCTCCTGGATTCACGGTAGTTGATGAAAAGATGATACTACTAAGAACTCCTAGAAAGGATAATGTCTATTGTTTGGATATGGAAAATGTTTCAAATGATTCATCCCTAAATTGTCTTGTTTCAAAAGCCTCTTTGGATGAATCATCACTTTGGCACAGAAGGATGTGTCACATGAACTTTAAAACAATGAATAAACTTGTTAAAAGCAACCTTGTAAGAGGTCTGCCTTCAAAAGTCTTTTCATGTGATGATCATTGTGTTGCTTGTCTCATAAGTCCAAAGAGTTGAACACAATTTCTTCTTCTCTTCAGTTATTGCATATGGATCTGTTTGGTCCTACAAATGTCATGAGTATAGGTAAGAAATCATACTGCTTAGTTATTGTTGATGATTACTCTAGATTTACTTGGGTATATTTTCTAAGGACTAAGGATGAGACAAGTGGACTGATCAAATCCTTTATTCTAAGAATTGAAAACCAAACAAATCAAAAGGTAAAAGTCATTAGGTCAGATAATGGTACTGAATTTAAAAATCTTGACCTAAACACATTTTGTGAGGAAAAAGGAATTGAGAGGCAATACAGTGCTCCTAGGACTCCACAACAAAATGGTGTTGTTGAGAGAAGGAATAAGACACTGATTGAGGCTGCTAGATCTCTGTTAGCTGATTCAAAACTTCCAATTACTTTCTGGGTTGAAGCAGTTAATACTGCTTGCTATGTCCAAAACAGAGTTCTAGTAGTCAAGCCTAAGAACAAGACACCATATGAGTTTTTAAATAAAAGAAAACCATTTATTGGATTTTTCAAACCTTTTGGGTGTCCTTGTACCATTCTCAATACCAAAACTCACTTAGGAAAGTTTGATAGCAAAGCAGATGATGGTTTTCTTGTTGGTTACTCATCTCAGAGTAAGGCCTACAGAGTATTTAATTCTTCTTCTAGAATAATTGAGGAAAGTGACAATGTCAAATGCAATGAGAACACACCAAATCCTATTGGTTCAGGTCCTCAGTGGTTATTTGACATTGATTCACTAACTAACTCTTTGGGTTTTAGTAGTGATGATCATGCAAGATCATGAAGTAGAGGATCAGGGGATGAACAAGTACAAGAGATTATTCCTCAATCTGTGATCTTTCCAATACCTACAATGGATCCTGTTGAAATCTGTGAAAAGGAGACTGTTACTGAACCAATTCAGAGTGAAGAAGAAAGAAGAGATGAGGAGAATTCAGAGCATGAAGAACCAGAAGTAGCTGATGAGATCCCCTCAGCTGACTTAAGTGACTCCAATTTAGATGTGGGAATTAATGAAGAACCTATTCATCAGACAAGAACTCAGAAGAATCATCCTCCTGAGCTGGTAATAGGATACATCACTTCTCCCATGATGACTAGGAATCAAAGCAGACTTCAAGATTTGCAGGATCAGCAGAATACAGTACTCTTTTGCTTTCTATCTCAGATTGAGCCTAAGAAGGCTTATGATGCAATGAAAGATTCAAGTTGGATAGAATCCATGCAAGAAGAGTTGCTACAGTTTAAATTGCAAGATGTTTGGGACTTGGTGGACCTTCCAAAAGGTCATAGAGCAATTGGCACCAAGTGGATTTTCAGAAATAAAAAGGATGAGAGAGGAATAGTAATCAGGAACAAAGCAAGGCTAGTGGCACAGGGGTACACTCAACAAGAAGGCATAGACTATGAGGAAGTTTTTGCTCTAGTTACAAAGGTAGAGGCAATTAGGCTGTTTCTAGCCAATGCCTCATTTATGCAATTCAAGGTATATCAGATGGATGTGATAAGTGCCTTTCTATATGGAATAATTGATGAAGAAGTATACGTCTGTCAGCCCCCTGGATTTGAAAATCCATCATATCCTGACAGAGTATACAAACTTAAGAAAGCACTCTATGGTCTACATCAAGCCCCAAGAGCATGGTATGATACTCTGTCTACCTATCTCTTGGAAAATGGGTTTGAAAGGGAAATCATTGACAAGACCCTTTTCATCAAAAGAAGAAAGAAGGACATCCTACTTGTTCAGATCTATGTGGATGACATCATATTTAGATCCACAAAAGATCAGATGTGTAGAGACTTTGAAGAGTTGATGCACAAGAGCTTCAAAATGAGTTCAATGGGTGAACTCACTTTCTTCCTTGGACTTCAAGTGAAACAGCAGAAAGATGGGATTTTCATAAGTCAATCAAAGTATGTGAAAGACATCCTAGATAAGTATGGTTTATCAGACTCAAAGCCAGCAAGCACACCAATGGAAACTCACAAACAGATCACTGCTGATCTTGAGGGGGAGAATGTTGATGTCCATCTTTATAGATCAATGATTGGATCTCTCATGTATCTCACAGCCTCAAGACCAGATATCATGTTTCCAGTGTGTGTGGGTGCCAGATTCCAAGTCAAGCCAAAGCAGTCACATCTTCAAGCTGTTAAGAGGATTTTCAGATACTTAAGAGGGCAACATAGATTAGGTCTTTGGTATCCTTATGAATCTACTTTTGACTTGATTGCATATTCAGACAGTGACTTGGGTGGTGCTAATATGGATAGAAAGTCTACTTCAGGAGGATGTCAGCTTTTGGGTGCAAGACTAGTATCTTGGCAGTGTAAGAAGCAAACCACAGTGTCCTTATCCACAACAGAAGCTGAGTACATTGCTGCTGCAGGTTGCTGCTCTCAGGTTCTATGGATTCAGAATCAAATGCTGGACTATGGGGTAACCTTTCTTCACACTCCAATCTTTATTGACAATAGCAGTGCTATTAGCATTGTTAACAATCCAGTCAAGCACTCCAAAACAAAGCACATTGAAATCAGGTATCACTTTATTAGAGACTGCAATGAAAAGAAGCTTATTCAAGTTGCTAAAGTTCATACTGATAACCAGTTTGCTGATCTATTCACTAAAGCTTTTGATGTAGGTAGATTCACTTTCTTGGTCACAAGTGTGGGCATGATCAACTCTAAATGAGCTCATGTTAAAAAAGTGTTTGTAGACCTGTTATTTGTTTATTTTTTGGTGCTACTAATCATCTTTCTCAGGAAGTGTATTGCCCTGCTCAGACTAAAACAAGCTTCAACAGTGTAAGTACAGTTAATGCTGCCAGTGCAGTTTTAATGATGCCAGTGCAAAATTACTACTGCTGGTTCATTATTACTACTGCTAGTCTGAGTTTCTACTTCAGGTATGTGTTACTACTGCTCTTAGTTAATACTGCTAGGTAGTTAATACTGCTAGTTAGTTAATACTGCTCTCAGTTAATATTGCTAGTTAGTTACTACTGCTCTCAGTTAATACTGCTAGTTAGTTAATATTGCTAGTTCGTTAATACTGATAGTTAGTTAATACTGCTAGTTGGTTACTACTGCTCTCAGTTAATACTGCTAGTTAGTTAGTACTGCTTTAACTGAAATTAGGGTTAATACTGCTTCTTTCCCAAATTGTATAAATACCCTCTTTGCCCGCCTAAAAGCTCACAATGACTCTTTGAATATTGTTCATCTTCTCTCTAACTCTTTTCTCTCAAGCAACCAGTGTGTTTCAGTCAAGTATCCTCCAGACTGATGGCATCCATGGCGTTTATTGATGAACACAATGAGATCGCAATGCTTCAATAGCCTAAGCAGGTTAATGGATTCCATCAGATAGTTGATTTTCTCAAGTCCAGTCATATAGCCTATGCTCTTACAGTGTCACCAACAATTTACATCGAGCATCAGAAGCAATTTTGGGCCAATACCACCGCTGTTACTGAAAACGGTGTGCAGTTTATCAAGACAAGGGTGTGTGACAAACCCTTGATAGTCTCTGAAGAGGTCATTCGCATCAGTCTACGACTAGACGATGCCTCAGGTATTACCTCTATCTCTAATGAGGATTTGTTTTCCAATCTCACAAGAATGGGGTATGAAGGCCAACAGGGTGTTTTCAAATTTTACAAAGCTAACTTTTCTTCCCAATGGCGTTTCTTTGTTCATACCTTTATGAACTGTATTTCTAGAAAGACTACTGGATGGAGACAGTTCAGTAGTACCATTGCTTATGCTTTGGTCTGCTTCTCCACTGCCAGAAAGTATAATTTCTCAAAAATGATTTTCAATGACCTTGTGTCAAACTTGGAAAATAAAAAGAGTTTCTATATGTATCCAAGATTTGTCTAGGCAGTTATCACCACTGAATTGACGGATATACCTCAGTTTAATGAGGTATATGTACCTAAAATCCCTAAGGGCAAGGTATTTTCAAATATGAAAAGATCTGCCAAGGACTCGGAAGGAGTTGACACCCCATTGTTCTCTACAATGATGGTGGTGTCCCACAACCAAGAAGGTATGGCATCAGGGTCAAGGCCCTCACTAGACCATCCCAATGAGAGCCAAACCCAACCTTCAACCACTATATCACTCCCTCAGTCCCTTGTTCTTAAGCCAACACTAGTTTTAACCAAAACTTATGCTAAGAGAAAGGCACACAAGGCTCCTTCCCTTGTTGTACCTCCTACAAACCTAGAACCTCAAAGCCCTATAATGGAGCATTCTCCATTAGAGAATATCAATAGGGAAACCACTGGGGTGTCTCACAATCCCAAGGAGGTGCTCACTGAGGAGATGCATGAGCATATGGGTGAGAAGGCTACCACTACTCCTGCTAGCACAGAGGAGGCCAGTGGTAACATCACTAAGACCTTCCACATGGCAACTTTGGGTGAGCAATCATCCAAAGGTTCCAGGTGCCAAGAAACCAAGGGGGTGGAGGGTGCTTCTGCTAGGCAGAGGAACTCTACTACTAAAAGTTCCAATGATCCCTCAAAAGGGGGTAACACTCCTGGAGAAGGTGAGGATAGATATGACTACCATGAATTGATTTATGCGATGTCCAAAATGGCAACTGAACTGGATTCTCAAAAGCAGGTTATCAATGAATTCAAGAAAGTCATCATCAACCAGCAAGAAGAAATCAACACCTTAAAGAAGTTGGTGAAGAAGGTGGTTCAAAAGAAGAAGAAGCAAAGATTTGTTCTCAGAAGAAGGAACCTAGTGGATGATGCTCCCAAAAAGGGGGAGTCAGAAGCTGAGGTCAACTTGGAGAGGGAGATACATGGAGTTGAGGGGGAGTTCAATGTACAAACAGAAACAGGGTGTGTGTTTGAAGAAACAACAGTAACAGAGAAAGCAGCAGAAACAGTTAATGCTGCTGAAGCAAGCAAAGCAGCAGAAACAGTTAATGCTGTTGAAATAAATGAAGCAGCAGAAATTGTTCAAGAGGTATTAACTGACCTCATTAGCAGAAATTTGGAAGAAATTGAGATAGCTGAAGCACTAATCAAGGCTAAACATGATACTCCCAAGGTCACTTCAAAGGCCAAAGGAGTTGTCATCAAAGAAAAGGGTGAGGTTCTCAAGAAAGCAAGTGTTGAGAAGGTAGCAAGCAAGGACAAAGGCAAAGCCAAGATAGTGGAATCTGACCAACCACTTAAAAAGCAAAAGTTGATTGAGTCAGATGAAGCTTTGGCTAAGAAGATTCAAGCAGAACTTTAGCAAGCAGAAATAGTTCAAGTGAAGAAAGATAGGGAGATGGCAAAAGCTCTAGCTGCAGAGCTGAATGAAGTTTATCAAAAGAGTTTGGCAACAGAGATGGCTCAGAAGAGATCTGCAATTCCAAAGAAGACTGTAATGATCAAATTGGGTGCAAAGAAGAGACAACCTTCAAAGACCTACCTTGGCACTCAAGAGAGAAAGAAGATGATCACTTTCCTCAAAAGTGCTATGGGAGTCAAAAAGGAGATGTTCTCAAAGATGTCATTTGAACAAATCAAAGGATTGTATGATGCAGAGATGACTAAGTTGCAAGGGAATGACAAAGCAAGAGTTGAAGTGGAAAAGAAGATGAAAGAAAGGCATGACCTTCTAATACAAAAACCCTTTCCTGATGATCAAGAAACACCAAAGAAGGAAGCTACTCTAGGTGAAAGTTTGAAGACTTTGAAAAGAACAAAAATGATGGCAAGAAGAAAACTTGTTAAGAAACCTAGAGTAGATGAGGAAGAAGCTGAGAAAGAACAAAAGGTAGCTGAAGAAGAAGGGGCACCTAAGTTTGATGAACAGAAAGCTCAATCTCAGGAAGAACCATCCAGTACTTATGATGTGAATATGTACATGGTGGTGATGGAAAAGGTGCCTGAGCCTATAACAGCTGAACCAGTTGGTGTCAAGCCTCCTGAGATTATTCACTGGGATATCATGGAAGTAGATGGAAAGGAGTATATCAGGCTGAAGAGGAAAGATGAAAAGTTTGAAGTGTATCCTACTTGGTCCAAGATAGTAAGAGTATGCTCCAGATCTGATTTAGAGGAAATGTTTGAGGTGGGGATGAAGTTATATGCTGATAAGCTGAAAACTCCAGGGATACCAGTTACAAAACTTGTGATGGAATATCTATGCATGTTATTCAAGACAGAGGAAGTTCAGCATGTTATCAGAAATGTTTTCAAAACCATCAACAACTGGACTCTGTATGAAAGAAGTGGAGTATATGCACTGGCTATGGATACAAGTCACTTTGAATACTTCTTAGTGGATAGAATCTACAACCATAGCAGGTTAAAGTTGCATGCTATGTTAAAGAAAAAGCTTGGTTGTGCACCAGATTCTGCAATGGCAAGATACTTGATTTAGAGAATTATTAATCAAAGTTTGGGGTTGAATCCTGATATAGGATTATGAGTTATGGAGTTTTGGGAGCATCTGAAGAACTTGACTTCTCTTCTCTAAAAGTCAAGTTAGGGGGAGATTGTTGGGAACTGAAGTTTTGATTAAGTATGATTAATGCTGCCAGTACAACATGGTTACTACTGCTGAGATAAGTTACTACTGCTGAGCCAAGATTAATACTGCTTGAAGAAATTAATACTGCTAAGCAGAGTTACTACTGCTGGTGAAGATTAGTACTGCTCAGAGTGTTAATGCTGCTATGACTTAATACTGCTTATGTGATAATCAAGATATGCGCAGATCAAAGTTTGAAGATAATCATGGAAGGTTGAAGATAATTATGGAAGAATATACTGAAGATCTTTTATGTTTTGTAATTATCTTTTATTTTCAGTATATGTATAGAATTATTTAGAATAGTTTGATACGATCATTCTAAGTTTTTGTTTTAAGAGAGAGAATTAACCTCAAGGTTTACAACCCTAGTTCTAGAGAAGTAGAATTCGTCTTGGTGAGCCTGTTCATCAAGATTGAGGTTTTTGTGTGAAAGCTTGTAATTTTAATCATTCAATAAAGTTTACATGTTGTGATTTCTATTTTACTATTACATTGATAGTTTGAATATTAAAGTGTTTTTCCGCAACTTCTTTAATATTGTTTCTGAGTTTCATTATTCTTGTTAAGAATCAGATCCTGACAATATCAAACACATCCTTACGACGTATGAAGCCGCCTCTAGCCAAGCCATAAACTACGACAAATCCGGAATTATGCACAGTAACAACTTGGCGATCGATCTCAAACACGGTCTTTCGTGTATTCATGGGATTAGCAAAGACATAAACACGGGACGTTATCTGGGACTCCCCTCTCTGGTAGGCCGGTCAAAAAAGTGCATTTTCAGACATATCAGAGACAAGTTATGGGTAAAACTGCAGAACTGGGGGGAAGAAAACTATTTCTAATGCGGGACGTGATACCCTTATAAAAGGTGCAACCCAAGCAATATCAGTGTACTATATGAACGTTTTCCTCTTTCCAGCTTCTACCATTAAAGAATTGGAAAGGCTTCTGAATTTTTTTGGTGGGGTAAAAAAATCGATACTTCTCGATCTTTGAATTGGCTCACGTGGGAAAAACTCTGTGTTCCACAAAAATTTGGGGGTCTGGGTTTTCGGGACTTTACTGCTTTCAACCTCGCCATGTTGGGAAAGGAAGGCTGTCGACTTGTGTCAAATCCTATGTCTCTAGTTAACAGGATTCTCAAAGTAAAATACTACCCGTGAAGGGACTTTATGGAGGCCCGTCTAGGAAACTCCCCAAGCTTTATTTGGAGAAGTATTTGGCACTCTCAGCTTATTCTCAAAGAGGGTCTTAGATGAAAAGTAGTTGATGGGAGAGCCATAAATATTTGGACTGAACCGTGGCTCAGGGATGACAACAAATTCAAGCTGGAAACCCTCCCGAGTCTAAACCGTTCGGTTAGTTGTGTTCGGGATCTGATGGACTAGAACTCCTCCTCTTGGAATGTGAACTTGATTTCCCATGTCTTTACTGCTCGCGACAAAGCCTGCATCCTTAATCTGCCGCTCCCGTCGACTTTTGGCTCGAACATGATTATTTGGCACTGGTCGCCAAGCGACATCTACTCCATCAAGACAAGTTACAAACTCATTATGGAACGGTTGACACCTAACTTGATCTCAACTAAACATTACTGCGGATTGGCAACGAATCTGGAGAGCTGTTATTCCCGCTAAAGTTAAATTATTTGTGTGGCGGGTCCTTAGAAATATCCTCCCAACTCGGAACTCCCTACAAAAGAGAGGGATCCAATCACCCCCACAGCGCCCCATATGTGATTGAAACGACGAAAATCATTGGAACGTGTTTGTGGGTTGCCCCTCAGCAGTCCCAGTTTGGAGCGAAGTGGATCTTTGGGCCAAGATCGATAGTCTTGTATTTATGGTAAAGTCCTTTGATGAGCTCGTTTTCGGATTTCTCAAGAACAACCCTCACCACATGGGTGATCGGTTCCTCATGCTTTTATGGAGTTTATGGTACCGCAGAAACGATGTTGTGTGGAATAATGGCCCCCGTGAGCCAAACCTTGTCATCTGGTGTGCTTTGACCGTTCTCTCAGATTGGGTGGTTTATCGGAGTCTTTCCAACCCGGATCCTCCTACCATCACTTCCCCGCACGTCTTCAAATGGCAACAACCAAATCCGGGATTCTACAATTGCAACGTTGACGCTGCTACCTTTTCGGAGACTAATTCGGCATGCTTGGGTGCTATTATTCGCAACAGAAGAGGCAAGATGATCATGACCAAAGCTTCTCCAATCAGTTTCCTCCCCACCATCCATGAATGTGAGGCATTGGCCCTCCTCGATGCTATTGTTTGGGTCTCTATGCTGGGTTTCAACCTTATGATTTTTGAAATCGACGTTACTGTTGTTAGCGACACTATCCACGATTCGACCCAGAGCTTATCGGAGTTCGAAGACACCATTGGGAAAATTCAGCTCCTTCTCCACACTAACGGAAACTTCAAGGACTGTTAGCGCACAGATCTATTGGATTCAAGATCATCCAATCTGAAGATCGCAATCTGAAGCTAAAGCTGAAAAGCCACTCTCAAGATTAGTCTAATCTTAAGTTTGTAATAATTGTCAAAGTTAATTATTGTCTTAATTAATGTATTTTGTATTATTCCTAAATATCTAACTAATAGATATTTTAGGATATTATGTTTTAGATATTATGTTGGTTAGTTGTTAGGTAAGATATTAACATATCTAAAATCAGATCATATCTGATAACTTACCCAACACACAACTCCTAACAAACACTGTTCATTTAGAGAGAAAACAGAGAGAGAGAGCTTCATGAGAAATCATATCAAACTCTTGTAATCCATCGTTTGTTAATCAACAGGTTGGTTAATCTTTTATGTGTTTGTATTGATAAGAACTTGATAATATTGTGGATCGACAATTGGTATCAGAGCTTAAAAATAGATTCAGATCAAGTTTTTCAATAGTCGACTCTGTGTTCTTCATTTCAAAATCATTTTCGAGTTTTAAAGTGTTTTTGGGTTTGAAATCGATCAGGTTAGGATCGATTAGTGTGATATATCGAGTTGGTAGTGTTTAATTTCAGTATAGATCTACAAATGATTCAACTTTTGTGTTTTTGTTGCAAAACTGTTCACGAGCAAAAACTCACTGTTCCATCGATCTTTTCTTCAAAAAGTGCTTGTTCTTTAGATCAACGGCTTGTAATATGTTCTAGAAGTGCTAGTGGTCGATTTGTCAAAGTTGGGACTGCTAATTCGAAGTCTAGATAGGTTTATTGAGGATTTTAGTCGTGTTTTCGAAGCTGCAGGGACGAACTCGCGCAAAGTTCAAATTTGCGCCAGTTCATAGTCAGTTTTGCGCCATCAACGTCTTGCGCAAAACTTGACTTTTGCGCCATCAACGTCTCACGCAAAAGTTCTTTCACGCGACCAACTGCTCACGCAAACTTTGTTTTGCGCCAACCATTACTCGCGCAAACCTCAATTCGCGCGACCTTCGACTAGCGCAAACCTCAACTTGCGCCACCTTTGTCTCGCACAAAGTTCTATTTTGCGCCACCTTCACTTCACGCAAAACACTTTTGCGCCAACATCTTCTAGCGCAAAGTGTTACTTCGCGCCACCTTCACCTCGCGCAAAACTCTTTTGCGCCAGCCACCTATAGCGCAAAGTTTGCCTTCTGCGCCAGTACCAGACTTAGTCTTTTTCTATCAGAATGACTTCAAGAGAAGCTCTAGCAATCGGAACTGACACAAAGCCACCAGTACTCTTCAGGGGAGAGTATGAGCAGTGGAAAGATCGGTTCATGGACTTCATTGAAAGACATGATTTGGGTGTTTTAATCAGGAAATCCTTAGAAGAAGGAGTTATGGCACCTGTTTGGAGGACTCCTCCAGAGGGAACTGATGAGCAACCATATCAACTTAAGTTTGAAGATCTAGATGGTGAAAACCTAAAGAGAGCAAAAGCTGATAGATTAGCAAAGTCTTATATTCTTCAAGGCATTCCAAATGAAATATATGTGAAGATAGACAGCTATAAAGCCTTTGGCAAAGAGATGTGGGATCAGCTAGAGAAAATGATGCTAGGTTCAAAGGTTGGGAACCAACTCAAGATATCCAACTACCTAAACAACTATGAAGAATTCAAAGGCAGAGTTGGAGAGTCTCTAGCAGAAACATACGACAGATTTGTGACCTTGCTGAATGAGTTAAGCAAGAACAAGGTCAATAAATGACAAATAGAACTGAATGTCAAATTCCTAAGCATCCTTCAGCCTGAATGGAAGAGGTTTGCCAGACAAATGAAGCAAATCAAGAATCTGAATGAGATTCCACTTCATGAGGTGTATGAAACCCTTAAACAGAATGAAGAAGAGGTGGATGAAATCATAGATGATAAGAGATGATCTGAGAAGACAGTTGATGATTCAGTTGCTCTTGTTGTGAAGCAGAAGAAGAAGAAGCTGATTGTGTCTGAATCAGATGATGTTGAAGCGAACTCTGACGACTGTGAACAACTAAAGCATGCTATGCTTATGTTTACTAAGGCTTTTCAAAAGAAGTTCTACAAAAAGTCGAGCTCAAACAGTCAGAGTTATACATCTGGTCCGAGCAACTATATTCACAAGGAGAGATTTGAAGGAAAGAGATTAGAGGAGAGGAAGCCAGAAGAGAGAAGGTATAAAGCAGAAGAGATCAAACATCCAGAACCTCCAACGTGCTACAACTGTGGTAGACCTGGACATTTTGCAAAAGACTGCCGAAGACCGAAAGTCCGGAACTCTGACTACTACAAGAACAAAATGCTGCTTGCTAGGCAACAGGAAGCTGGAAAAGCATTGATGGCAAAAGATGAGTTCTGGCTGGATCAATCAGACGAAGAAGATGACAAAGACGAGAAGTATGAGACAGTGCATCTATGCTTCATGGGCAAGATGGAAAAAGAAGCTGAAGTAGATTCCGATGAAGATGATAACGAAGAGGTATGTGATTTAGATAAGTCAGATTTCTTAAATCAAATGCATGCCATGATGTTAAAACTCCAAGAATTAGAGTCGAAACTTAAGCGTGAAAAAGGTGTTAATCATGATCAAAACCAGTCAATACAGAAAATTAGCAATGACCTTGCTGAGAAGAAAGTATTGGTTGAGACTTTACATAAATACATTGACACCAGCGCAAAAGAAAAGACCATAATTCTTAAACATATTGCAGAAACTAATTCTAAATTGAGAAAGAGTGAGTTTGATTTCAAAGAGATTACGAAATTTCATTCTTCAACTTCCGAAGAAAACCAATCTTTACATGCAAAATTAAATGCTTTGGAAAAGAAGTTATACTCATTGTGTCAAACTGAACAAACCATTCATCTAAACAAACCCAAAGAGAATAAAGAAAGTTGGGGACTTGATTATGAGAACCCTCACTACCTTAAAAAGGGTATATCTGAAGTGCCTGCACTTTATGATTTTACATTCTTAAGGCTTTCTCACCGATTCCCTGAACTTATAGTTTTCTGTACTGGACTGTCTAAAGAAGATAAAGCCAAGGAAACTGAAAAACAAAAGAAATCATCTAAAGTTCACCTTCCATTTTATTATGCGAAGCTGAATAATAGTTATAATGATGATCCAATATATCAAAAGAAATATCTTTCAAATGACTTCTTTCAGAGTTATTCTGTAAAAGAAATGGAGGCGAAGCCTATTAAAGGTAAAATTTACGTCCCTCCTCTCGTTTTGGAAAGTAAAATTTCTGAACTTGAGACATCTTTAACAGATGAAAGACTTTTGATTGATATTGAACAAAAAGTTTATTCAACTGTGCTTAAGAGTTCTGTTCTTTCTAAATCATCAAAGGCTTCAAAATCTGATGACATGTTTGGTTCAATTGATGGAGGGTATGATTTTCTAAACTCTAATGGTGTTTTAGATGATTGTTTTGATCAATTTGATTTTAATGCCAAACTTCCTAACCATTCATATTTTGTTGTGAAATCCATTGGATTATCCAGTAAGTTTGTGAAAAGCAAATCATCAACGAAAGTTGATGAAACAGTTTCTGTGAAATCTAAGAATGCGAAAGGTAAGAAGAAATCTCAGTATTCACAGAAACCGATCACTATTGGTAACCCAAAGAAGATGCATTCAGTTGTTTCTCAAAGATCTAACTCAAAGGTCTCAAATATTTCAGATCTGAGCAAGCTAGGAATTAAATCTGAATGGCAAACAAAACTTGTCGATTCTCGCAAGAAATATTCCGTACAATAATTATTCCAGTTATCTTAATCTACTAGAAAATTTTCAAATTATGGTAGATATGATCATGCTTCTCGTAAAGATCCTGATGTTTGGTTTGGCACATATCATGTTCCCTCTTATCATACTAATTCTTCATTTGATTCTCAAAAGCAAAGAGGACCCAAATTTCAATGGGTGCCAAAATCGTATATTAACACAGTTGGATCCAAATGGAAATAGATACCAAAGAAAAGGGATGATTATGTGTTGCAGGTACCTACTGTCAAGAGGGAGTAGGAGAACAATGGTTCTTGAGTAAATCAGCTCAAGACCCGGACATCAAAGTAAAAGAGGCTTCTAAGTAAATCAACTTAGGACCCGTACTTCAACGAAGTTTGATTTCTAAACACAACAGTTTAGGACTCGCACTTCAGTGATCAAAAGACCTTACTCCTGTGCTGATAAGAGATTGTACTCCGATACTCGATTGAGGAAATCAACCATCAAGGGGGAGTACATACTTTTCTGAAATTTTATGCATATTTTTTACACTGATAATTTTTCTAATGCGTAATTTAAGGGGGAGTAAAGGTGATGAATTCTGATTATTTCTGATCAGAACTCGTACTTTAAATTGTTTTACTGCTTTTTTTCATTTTATTTTCAGTGAATAAATTAGCTTTGACTATGACATAAGACTTTTGCAGTTTTTGAGAGACGCTTACAAGATCATATCTTTATGACTTTAATCTTAGTTTCATGAGATGTAAGATCGCACGTAAAGGTACAATCCTTTATCTTAATCTCATATATGGTTGAAAGAAGGATAACTTTCAATCATAGAAAACATTGTTCTTAAAAGTTCAAACCACTTCCCGAATCTCAAACCGATTTCATGAATTGGAAGTGTGACTTTAAATGTTTTCAAGATCTACTTTGTGCTTTAACTGAGATAGTTAAACCATTTTGAGCATCATATGCTTTCTAGGAAAACATCGGATTTCATTGTGCTAGGACTTAACACAACATTTATGGATACACGTTAACCAGTGTTTCCTACCCAAGAGGTTAATCCATAGTGATTGAGTGTGAGAAATCAAAAAGAAATGAGTGTGGGTTGTGTGATGAGATATAATGCAAAAGAGAGTTCGGTTAGAAGTAAACTGAATGTTTAAAAGAAAGAGGGTGTGAGAACAGAGTTAAAAGAATATCAACACTCTGCACCAACTTTTTCTGAGCCGGGCAACCACAATTCTAATGTTTCACAAGTCATTGGTGATCATTATTGAAACAGGCAACTAGCCCATGCCAACTCTTGATCAAACCCCACCAGCTACTCATTTTCTACTCAAATAGAAAGTGTTTCACATTTTCAAAGGGGACGCAACACATTTGCTATCTGATTTTCAATTGGAACATCTGGATATTGAAAAGAAGGAAGTCTGCCCCACCATCGCAATTCACTCATGCACATTGAGTCTGTGTTTAACTTACTGTTGTCTCAGTGGTTTACACAATTTTGAGCTTATAAGCAATCATCAAGTGCTTAATTCTTTCTATCACTTGCACGAACACACAAGGAATTTGTTTCTTTGTCATAACGTTCATAGAATTTACCTTTGTGGTGTTTCGATGATTGAATGGAAGCCCTGGGGGAGTGAACATCATAAAAGCTCCTTTCCAATGTGTATTAGTTACACACAGTGACTTAGTGTTACTGACAAGCATTTTAACTGATTCATTTGTTGATTCAGCTGTTACACGATTATTTTGTCTGGATTTGCAAAGATCTGGATGAATATCTTTTGAATTGACGAATCAGAGGCTCCAAATGAAAGACATTTCTTACTCAGAGTTTTGATGAAATTGTTTCTCTATTCATAAAAAAGGGGGAGAACCTAAAGCTTGAAGAAATGTCCATTACATTACAAGATTGGAAAAGAGAAGAGCTAACCAAGAAATGCGAGAGATCAAAGTATTCTAAAGACATGCTGATTTTAGAGAAATTTTATCTGAAGATACTTTGCTAAAGCATTCTGAGCTAAAACCTGGAGATTGTTACTTGTTGAAGACTAAGAGGGAGATTGCATCTTCAAAGATGAAAAAGAAGACTAAATTGCTAAAATCTTTTTAGTAATGATCTTGATCCAAAGGGGGAGATTGTTAGCGCACAGATCTATTGGATTCAAGATCATTCAATCTGAAGATCGCAATCTGAAGCTAAAGCTGAAAAGCCACTCTCAAGATTAGTCTAATGTTAAATTTGTAATAATTGCCAAAGTTAATTATTGTCTTAATTAATGTATTTTGTCTTATTCCTAAATATCTAACTAATAGATATTTTAGAATATTATGTTTTAGATATTATGTTGGTTAGTTGTTAGGTAAGATATTAACATATCTAAAATCAGATCATATCTGATAACTTACCCAACACACAACTCCTAACAAACACTGTTCATTTAGAGAGAAAACAGAGAGAGAGAGAGCTTCATGAGAAATCATATCAAACTCTTGTAATCCATTGTTTGTTAATCAACAGGTTGGTTAATCTTTTATGTGTTTCTATTGATAAGAACTTGATAATATTGTGGACCGACAAGGTCCTTGCCATAGGGAGACAAGATAATTAGGCGGCCTATATGGTGGCTCATCACTCTCGTTTTCTGACTTGTTCTGGTTTCTTTCATTCTGTTCTGCCTTTTTTGGCACATTGTATCGATGACTATTGTCAGTGTTCTATTTCTAATGATATTATGGGCACTTCTTCGGTTAACGGGCTTGCCGGAAACCGTTAGCTCCTCCCTTTCGTTTAAAAAAAAGCTTGATGTACTACCATGTAATGCCAAATTACTTAATTTTCAACTTTACAAGTAATTCATGCACCATGTACAACTTGTTAATTCTTGAAAAATCAGATACTCCCTAAGCCAGTGTCCCCTTCCAAGAAATCGATTCCAGCTCCCAAAGATGTCGATTCCTTCTCCCAAGGCAACAATCCCGCTCCTTTTTTTCAATTTCAAATCTGGTGACTTCAGATTATATCAGCAAATTTTGATTATACGTTGCATCGTTAATGGACCAGTGGAGATTCAAGGTTAGGGTTCTTATTAGCTCTGTGTTTTTGTTTGCTTTTTATCAATAGCTACTAAATCGAATGCTTTTCTTCTCTTTAGATCAAAATCGATTACACTAGTTAGGGTTACCTGTTGATCCAAACTCTCTCAGTGATTTGATAACGACCCTCTTTTATACTTAGTGAAAATTACGTTTAATATGTACTAATGTTTCACCATCAGCGATCAGACTGAGTCTGTTCAGTTATCGCTGATAGTCTTTCTTATAAACATTTAATATGTATTAGTTTTTCACTATCAGTGATCAAACTGAGTCTGTTCAGTTATCACTGATAGTTCTGATGTAAACAGTAACGTAATCCCTAAAGACAAGTCTCGCATCAACAGATGTTCATAGCTGAATCAAAGACAAAGCTGCTGAACAAAGAGAAGTCTACTAGTGACCTGATGCGGATATCAGTGAAGCAAAGACAACTCTACTTATACGCGAAGGAACATGAGGAAAGCTTCAGCGATCGCTGAACTCCTGATGTCTCTGAAGAAAGAGATATTCAGCGATCAAATGATCACAAAGCTTATACTTCAAGTTTCCTTTTGTCTTACCTTGCACAACTCAATACGATGTGTCAGAAAGGACATGCCTCTGCCATAATTCGTACAAAAACTCTGTCAACTACACTATTCATGATCCGGCCGAAAGCATGTCTCCCAAAGCCAGACTTCCAAATCCAACCAGTGAACGCCACGTGTAAAGTGCCCTGCCATGCATTTAATGCATAGGGTATAAACAAGAAGCTCACCCCTCCATCTGATGGGGTGATCAATCCTTGAACTCCAAATAGAAACCTTTGTTTTCTATATTCTTTAATCCCTCATTCTCTGAAATTCTTGTGCAACCATCTTAGTGTTTCTTAAGTTTGTTTAGATTAAGTCTGTCTTAATCTTATTCCGCAACGAACTTGTAAATTGTGTTTGATTTATCAATAAACAATTTATTAAACTTTAAATTTCTGTGTTTGTATTTAACCCCCCCCCCTTCTACAAACTTGTTAAGCACCTCCGGGACTAACAAGTGGTATCAGAGCAAACTGTTTAATCTGATAAACAAGATCTTGCTTTATTCTCTTCTTTGCTATCATCAAATGGCACTTAACACAAACACTAACTACTATGATAATGGTTCACTTTCTAAACCTCCTCGATTTAGCTGAGATAACTTTTCTCTATGGAAAAATCGAATGATGCTATTTCTTGAAGGTGCAGATCCTACTATACCTGAGTATATAGAAAATGGACCCTATGAACCTGTTAGAATTATAGCTGCAGTTCCCGCTACTGCCACCACTGAAGCTGTCCCTGAACGCTATGTCGTTAAGGAAATAAGACAGTGGAGTGATGAAGACAAAAAGAAGGTAGGCATAGATGCAAGAGTAAAGAACATTATCTCAATGGCTCTGCCTGATGAAGTTTTCCATTCCATCATTCATCTTAAAACTTCTAAAGAAATGTGAGAAACCATATGTGTTCAATACGAAGGCACAACTGAAATCCAAGAGACTCGAAAGATTAACTTGGTAAGACAGTATGAAAGTTTCATCGGTGTTAAGAATGAATCTCTCTCTAACGTTCATCAGCGGTTTAACTGCTTAATCATTGATCTAAGAACCGTTGGTAGGATCTATTCTAATTCTGAGGTCCTAACAAAATTCTTAGAATGTCTTCCTGAAAGCTGGGACAGTTATTCAATATGTCTTAAGCTGACAAAAGACTTAAATTCTCTTTCTCTCAGCACTCTGTATGGAATATTGCTCAACTATGAGCAATCGAATCTCTTAAAGAAGAATCTTTGAAAAAGATTCTAAAGACTCCAAAAGCACTCCTGTTGCTTTAGTCTCTTCAGAGATAATTCAATCTCAGCGATCTACTCTCACCATCACTGAGTTAGATTCTGAATCTGAGGATCTATCAGACCCTGATCTTTCAGAGTTCGATGAGTCCTTAACACTCTTGACAAACTCTTTTAAGAGATTTGCAAGAAAGAGCAATTTCCGAAGAAATAAGCCTCTCTCTCACACTTAAAAAGCCAAAATCAACTCCTGTTGATAAGGCTACTGCCACTTGCTATAACTGTGAAAATATTGGACACTTTGCTAGTGAGTGCAGGTCTAAAAAGGTCTTCAAGCCTTCTACCTCAAGAAGATCCAGTGATGACAAATACCTAAAACTGAAGGACAAGTATCAAAAGCTGAAAAGCTACAAGCGAAAAGGTAAAGGTCTCATCGCTGAAGAACATGACCGGGCTTAATCATAAGAATCAAGTTCTGATGAAGAAGAAGTCGCTAATCTCTGTCTCATGGCTGAGATTAAAGAAGAAGTGGAAGAACCATCTGAACCTTCTATGAGCTACATATCATCTCAGGTATCTATCTCTACTAATCACTTCTTTCTTTGACACTTCTTATAATCAATTCTATCCCTGTTCTTCCTCTAATTCTATCCCTGAGGAAAAATCCAAAGGCTTTAAGTCTGCGGATAAAGGAAAATCCATTTTTCGTCCTCAGAAGGCTACCAAGAAAGCAAAGTTGAAAGTTCCTTCTAAACCTTCAGTGAAACAATCCTCTAGCTCTGTGATAGAAATATTCGATCTCTGTCCTCCAAATCTAAAGATTGACCTTAAACCCATGAGATCTGAAGAAATGAAAATTCCTCCCAGATCTCATAAGAAAAGCATTCTTGGACCTTGCCCTGCTCATCTTAAACTTGCAAAACCTTCTACTTCTGGTCCTAAAACCATTTTCAAATATAGAAAATGCTATCACTGTGGTTTTACTGACCATATTGCAAGCAAATGTCCAACTGCCACTAAAGCTGATAAATCAGCTAAAGTGAAGATAAATGCCTCTAAGGCTGAAAAGGTTACCAAAGTTGAAAAATCAACCAAGGTGAAAAATACCACTAAGGTTAAGAAATTAACCAAAGTGAAGATTACCACTGAAGCTGAATCTTCATCTGCTGTGAAGATTACTGAATCTTCCATATCCACTAACACTAAAGGACCCATTGAAAAGTGGGTACCAAACAACGCTTAATCTTCCTTATGTGTGTAGGGATCAAAGGGCATCTGGTATCTCGATAGTGGATGTTCTCGTCATATGACTGGACAAAAAGACCTGCTCACTGAATACAAGGAAGAGAAAGGTCCCTCTATGACCTTTGGTGGAAATGGAAAAGGATATACCCGAGGGTTTGGTGTTCTCAGCAATGGAACAACTACCTTTCGAAGAGTCACTTATGTAGATGGACTGAAGCACAATCTTCTAAGCATCAGTCAGCTATGTGACAAAGACTACTGATAAACAATAAAATCCCAATCACAACAAGCTAATTACTCAATATATGTCAAATAAGCTCAAGAACTAGAGAGAGAATCTAGAGAGAGAAAGTAGATCTTGTATTACACACACTCTAGAATATTACAATATGCATTAGCCACTAGTTCGTTACAACAAGATTACAAAGGCAAACCTATATATACTACCAAACTAAAACAAAGCCTTAACGGCTAAGGAAACTAAACTTACTTTGACTAACTATTACAAGGTCAATGTTGACTTTTACACATTTGACTTTCCTATTAAATCTTGGATACAATATTTAGACTTAACAATCTCCCCCTTTGTATTCAAGATTTAATAAAAATTTGATGCAGATCTTCAACTCTTGATTCTTCATCTTTTGTCTCTTGAAGCTTTAAAAAACTTTGCTCTTTTGCAGCTTTTGAAGAATCTTGGAAAGTCTTTTTAATCTTTGAAGCTTTGGAAAGTCAACATGCCTTGAACAAAACAGGAAATTCTTGAAACTTCTTTGAAACTTCTTTGAAACTAGAAACTTCATTTCTGAAAAATCTTTCGTCTTCAAACAAAATTGTATCTTCATCACTTTGATCTCTGAATCGTCTTCGGAAGAACAAACCTACTTGAATTCTTGAAATTTTCTTTTGAAGAAACTTTTGAAGAAGCTTTTGACTTTGAATCAGCCTTTGAAACAGCGTTTGAAACATCCTTTGAAACAACGTTTGAAACAGCGGAAGCAAATTGAACTTTAGGCTTGAACTTTGAACTTGAACTCTGAAATTGAATCTTTATAATTCTCCCCCTTTTTGATGATATGAGAATCATTATCATCAAAATATCATCAATTTCAGCATAGGCTTTGATTTCCCCCTTTGTGAACATCAAACAATCTCCCCTTGATATTGCTGTACTTTTGATCTGAAGAACCGAATCATGAACTGTATATATCCGAATCTTTTCAAATTCAGACATAATGAGTGAGTAACCCTGATTCAACAAATGAAACAGTTATAAATGCTTGTCAGTAACACGAAGTTACTGTGTAAGGATGTACAATGTAAGGAGCTGGCTTGATGATGACTCCCCAAGACTTCCATTCAATCATCGAAAAACACAAGGTTTATCTATGAATGTTCTGACAGAAAAACATATTCTCTGTGTGCTCGTGCTCGTGCTTGTGTTTTGAAAGAATTAGCACAATGATTGTGTTTCATAAGGCTCAAAGTATATAAATCACTGAGACAGCAATCATTGTACATGGACTCAATGTGCATGAGAAAGGGTCGAAGGTGGGGCAACTTTCCTTCTTTTCAGTATCTTCCAAGTGAAGATCCGATAGATTATGTGTTGCTTTCCCAGAAAATGTGAAACATTCTCTTTTTAAGAAAAGAATGAGTAGCTGGTGAGGTTGTATGCAAGAGATGGCATGGGCTATTTGCCTATTTCAATGATGGTCACCAAAGAAATGTGAACCAATCAGTAATGTGGTTGCCCGACTCAGAAAGTGGTAGGTGCAGAGTTCTGATATTCTTTTAACTCTGATCTCACACCCTCTTTCTTTTTATCATTATACTCACATCTAACCAATCTCTCATTTCCATTTTACCTCTACTCACTCCCACACTCAAATCTTTTAGACCCCTCTCCCCTTAATCACTCAAAGGATTTCTTCAGGGGTAGGAAACACTGGTTATCGTGAAAAAAAGTATTTCTTCAAGATAATACACAAGTATTGATATTTAGAAACACACAGTCAGTTAAACATTAAGCTCAAAATTTGAAAAACATTTAAAATCACACTTCTAAATTCATAAAATCTTTTGAGAATAAGAAGTGGTTTGAACATTTAAGAAACTGTTTTTCATGTTCGAAAGTTGTTCTTCTTTCAAACAATCCGAGATCTAGGATCAGAAGATATTTACCTTTTCAGCTCCCCCTCAAATCATTATTAAATGATTTATATCTTTTAAGCTCCCTCTGGATATTAGCACAATATCCGTCTTTGATCATTGATGAACGGGTCCTGATCTGTCATGTGATCAGAAGCCACCACCTTTACTCCCCCTTAAATTAAGCATCTGAAATATTACAAGTAAAACAGGATAAAGATCAAACACTCCCTTTTGAATTGTTAGACCATCAATATCAGAAAAATCTAGCAAAGAAAAAGTATAGAATAGAGATCAGATCAATTCTCTTGGGATGAAGATCATCAATATCCATCGGATGCAAGCATACAGGAGTAAGGTCTTTTTGATCGCTGAGGTCCGAGTCCTAAACTGTTGTGTTTAGAAGTCAAACTCCGTTGAAGTCCGGGTTCTAAGCTGATGTGCTTATAAGCCATAATCTTGACATTGAGGTACGTGTCTTGAGCTGATTTACTCAAGAGCCATTATCTTTCTTACTCCCCCTTGACTTGTGTTGCCTGCAACAAAAAATCATTTTTCTTCTTTGAAACCCACTGGTATTTGGGTCCATAAATGTTAGTTGCAGTTCGTGTGGGGGTTATGGAGTAAGAACCATACCAGTAATGATCAGTTGATTTATGAAAATAATCATGTGTACAACAAATAGAACAATAAAATTTCTTACTGTTAAATGCTTTGTTCTTCTTTGCTTTGTGCACAGGTACACATGATTTCTTCTCTTTCAGCTCATTTTCCTTATCATCTGTGACAGGTTTCTTTATCCAGACCAGTTTCTCTTTCTTGAAACTTTTTCTCCTTGGATAAGTATCTGAACCATCTAAATATTCATCAAAGAAAAGGTTAGTGCGACGAATCTGATTAAATGATTTGACTGACCTTTGTGAAGAGAAAAAATTCTGACTTGAACTTGAAACAGATTTTTCAAGCTCTTTGATCTTTGATGCAAAGTTATCTCTTTCTATCACAAGCTGGTCAATCTTCGTCTTGAATTCAGACTTCGTTCTTTGTTCTTTCAGCGCAGATGCAGACAGTTCAGATAATTTTGAAGTTAGCTTATTGATTTCAGATTCAAAAATGGATCTTTCTTCCTCAAATCCTTTTTCTGACTCAGTTCTCTGGCCGGATAATTCTTTAAAGAACCCTACATTCTTCTGTTCTATGGCCTTCTTCTCCTGAGCAAATTTCTCTCTTTCTAAAATCAGTACTTTCTCAAAATCTGAGATTTGTTGAGAAAGTTTTAAGCATTTAAGCTTCATTGACTTCTTCTCTTCAAAACACTTTTTAGAGAAATCTGAGAACTTCTTGGAAAAACTTTTCTTTTCGCTCTCAAAATTAGCTTTATCTTCAGTAAGCTTTTGCTTCAAATCAGATATAGTCTTTCTAAGCTCAGCATTCTCAGATTCCAATTTCTTAACTTTCTGCTCATTGCTCTCAACAGAGACTGTCTGCTGAACTTTAGCTTCCAACTCAGAAATCTTTCTTTTTAGCTCAGACACAACCGTTGGCCCTAACATTGTCCATTCAAGATAGTCCCATATCTCCTTTCCTGTCAACTTGTATAAATATTTTCCTGTCGACTTGTAGGTATTTATGTGACCATTAATCTAATGACGGATACTATTTAACAAAAAAATTCGAGCCATATTATCAGCACTCTTTCTTTTCTCCCGATCCTCAGTACAATCTTCTGTTGGAGTACGAGATTTCATCTCTCCTTCAGTCAATGACAATCTGATATAGTAACTCAGCTCATGTGTATCTACAAATTTGAAAAAATCAGCTTTCCACTGCTCGTATCTTCTTCTGAGCAAAATTGGTGAACTTATCCTGTTTGAAAAAGAATTTGACAAAATTATCGTGAGTTAAAATTTTCTCTCTCTCAGAAAACTTTGAATGAGAAACTGCTTGATAAAAAAAAATTGATCGTTCCTAAACAATTCAGAAGAATTTGACTGAAAGTCAAACTCAGATCAAGACGCAATACTAAAATTAAAAAAAATACTAAGACACGACGAAAAAACGAGAACTCAAAAAGACAAAAACACAAAATATAAAATCTAGGGGCAAAAAAAATGTAAAAACACACAACTTATAAAACTAGAAGGACTAAAAATTACAAAACAAGAAGTTACAACTCAAGGGACCTAAACTGCCAAAACACTAAACTAAGCTAGAGGGACTAAAACTGCTAATATGAGAAACTACTTAACAGAACTAACAAACATAACGGACATAGGACTAAAATGTAACAAATTTAACGGAAAAACTAACGGAAATTAACAAACGACTAACTAACGATACTAACTAACAATATAAAAGAAAAGAACTAAAAGAGAAAAGAATATAACAACTATAACTGAAGAAAACTAGACTTAACGGAGAAAAGGACCAAAAATGTTAGAAAATCTAACAAAACTAACGGAACTCCGTTAAAATACTATTCATCTTCTCCTCCACAATGACCCAACCTGCAAATCATGTTATGACTTCGAAATTTTCGATCAAATCTCTTCTTTTGTGACCCCTTAAGCTCCCACAATCGATTAGAAGATGAAACACGATCTCAAACTCTCGATATTTGAAACCGAATTTTTTTTCGAAAAACTCTTTGTAAGCTTCTGTTTCTTCAAAAAAAATGTTTCTTTTTGATCCTTGATCAGAATATAATTGATCCCCACAAAAAAATTAGAATCATGCAACCATTTATGAACCGAAAATCAACGTGAAAAAAATAACTCCGGCGAGACTTGATTTTCCGGCGACCAATTTTCTTCCTTTTAAAGCAGTTAAACACCTGGAAAACACTACAAAACAATAAAGGAGCACAATGAAAGAGTTAAAATAACGAAAACATCATCTGAAAATGAATTCCGGCGAAAAATGTTTTTCCGGCAAGTTTTCCGGCGAAACTTCAAACACTCGTATGTCACTCGTTTCTTAACGAAAATCGAATCCGAAACTTGTTCTGGAATCCTTGTGACAAGAAGAACACTTTAGGACCAATTAGATCGATCAAAAACACCTTATACGAAGACCCACTTCATGAAAATTGAACGATGAAGTTTTCATGAGAAGCCTATGGTTTGCGTGTGTAAGCGGAAACGCAAAGCTGTGGTTTGCGTGTGTAAGCTGAAACGCAAAGTTGTGGTTTGCGTGTGTCGACCGAAACGCAAAGCTGATTCCTCTAGGCTGAAACGCAAAGTTGATTCCTCTAGGCTGAAACGCAAAGTTGTACTTTGCGTCTCATGACTGAAACGCAAGTACTTTGCGTCTCATGACTGAAACGCAAGATGTGTGTGCAACCTATATGCGTGAAGTGTGTGTTACCTGTGTGTGTGATGTGTGTGTCTGTGTAGAACTTGATAGGTGTGTGTGGTGAATGTGTTCTCCACCGTCCCACTCACTTTGTAATAACCAATCACAAACAATCTAATTTCATCTACAAATTTGATTATCAGGTTGAATTCTCAATCACCGTCCCATTACCATGTGAAAACCAATCACATTCCATCACCAATCTCAATTAACAATCCAGCTTTTGAGGTTTGCGCATCCATCATGTGAAGTTTGCGGTTCCATCATGTGAACTTTGCGCCTTCATCATCTTTGTTCAACAGATTCAATCCAGAATTTTAAACCTGCAAATTAAATCTCAAAAGCATATCAGTACAATAAAAAAAAAACAATACTAAACACAATACTACTATCAATTTCAGATTAAAAACAACAAATCACAAAAAAAAAATCAATTCAACCAGTGTTCGAAGAAAATTTTCAAGAAAACCAAAATTTCAGAAATTGACATCGATTTAATTCGAAATTTGAGATGTAATCAATACAGGAAACTATCCAAAACACAAATCTAATCCTATTGATCCATTTTCTTGCATCAAAATCGATTTAAAAAAAAATCGGATGAACAGTAACTTTCTAAAAAACGAGTTCTTGAAAATTTACAGAAAATCAACCTTTTCAAAACCAAAAAATCAAGAAATGGATCCAACTTTTCTGTGAAAATCTTTCTGAAAATGTTTGGTATAGCTCTGATACCAATTGATAAACAATAAAATCCCAATCACAACAAGCTAATTACTCAATATATGTCAAATAAGCTCAAGAACTAGAGAGAGAATCTAGAGAGAGAAAGTAGATCTTGTATTACACACACTCTAGAATATTACAATATGCATTAGCCACTAGTTCGTTACAACAATATTACAAAGGAAAACTGTCAGGATCGAATTCTTAACAAGAATTAATACTCAGAAACTAATATCAAAGAAGTTGCGGAAAAACACTTTGATATTTGATCAAACAGTAATCAAAAACAGTATATAATTATCAAACAGTAAACTTGTATTGAATGCATAAAACTACAAGATTACACACTCAACCTCAATATTGATGAACAGGCTCACCAATACGAATTCTACTTCTCTAGAATTAGGATCTATGCCTTGAGGTTGATTTTCTCTCTCTTGAAAAACGATTATCAAAAGTTATTACTATCTATTCTAAACATTCTATACATATACTGATAAAAAGATAATTACAAAGAATAAACAAATCTTCAGTATATCTTCCATGTATATCTTCTAAGTATATCTTCAGTATATCCAGCTGTAGTACATTCCATCCAGATCTCTTTAGCAGCACTAATAATGCTCAGCAGCATTAACTTCAACTAGCAGCATTAACTTCAAGCAGTACTAACTACTAGCAGTACTAACTAGCTAAGCAGTACTAACTTTGTTCAAGCAGTACTAACTTTAACTAGCAGTAGTAATTCTACTAGCAGTAGTAACACTTAGCAGTATTAATCTTCAACTTGTTCTGGCAGTAGTAACTACACTTGTACTAGCAGTAGTAACTATACTTAGTAGAATCTTCAGTTCCCAACAATCTCCCCCTAACTTGACTTTTAGAGGAGAAGTCAAGTTCTTCAGATATTCTTCCAGATGCTCTTTTTGATGCTTCCAAAACTTCCAAGATCATGCTCCTAAGTCTGGATTCAGTCCCAAACTATGATTGATTATCCTCTGAATTAGATACTTGGCCATTTCTGAATTTGGTGCACAACCCAACTTCTTCTTTAGCATGGCATGAACCTTCAGTCTGGTGTGATTATATACTCTATCCACTAGGAAGTATTCTGTGTGATTTCTATCCAAAGTCACTGCATATACTCCACTAGTTTCATATAGAGTCCAACTTGTGACTTCTTTAAACACACTCTTGATGACCTGGTCCACTCCTTCAGGTTTGAACATCATGCATAGATACTCCATCACCAGTTTTGTAAGAGAAATTCCTGGAGTATTCAGATGATCTGCATACAGCTTAATTCCTATGTCAAACATCTCTTCTATATCAGATCTAGAGCATGTTCTGACAATCTTGACCCAAGTGTTGAATACTTCATACTTATCACCCTTCCTCTTGAGTCTGATGTAATCTTTCCCATCCATTGTCAGTACATCCCAGTGAATGATCTCAGGTGGCTTAACTCCAACTGGTTCTGCAGAAATTGGTTCAGGCACTTTGTCCATCACTACCATATATAAGCTTACATCATCTTTGATTGATGACCCTTGCTGGCTTGATGACTCAGGTGCCACTTCTTCTTCAGCAACATTTTGTTCTTCTTCTACTCTAGGCTTCTTATCTTTCTTTCTTTTGGCCATCATCTTGGTTCTTTTCAAAGTCTTTTGAACCTGTACTAGAGTAACTTCCTTCTTCTTTTCTTCCTTTTCCCTTGCCATTTCTTTGATAGGAGTTCCCTCTTCACTTTCAGGGAATGGTTGATTCATATCTATATCATTACTCTCCTTGGCCTTCTTTTCAAACTCTACTCTTTTCTTTTCATTGCTCTTCAGATTCCCCATTTCTTTTTCATAGAGCTCTCTGATTTGATCAAAACTCATCTTCACAAACATTTCTTTCTTTACCCCAATTGCACTCCTCAAGAAAGTTACCATTTTGTTTCTTTCCTGAGTGGCAAGGTAAGTTTGTGAAGGTCTTCTTTTCTTTGCACTTGTGTTAGCCATCATAGCCTTTCTCAGACTTATAGCCCTTTGTTTAGCCTTTTCAGTTTCAAGCCCCTTTTGGTAGGCTTTATTTAGCTCAGCAGCTAAAGCCTTTGCCATTTCCCTGTCCTTCTCCACCTGAGCTCTTTCTTCTTTTTCCATCTCCTTCTGCATTTTCCTTGCTAAAGCTTCATCTGATTCAACCAACCTTTGCTTCTTGATTGGTTGATCAGATTCCACTATCTTTTCTTTTCCCTTATTCTTTGATTCTGCAGCTTTGTCTTTCTGTTCTGATTTTCTGTCTCTCCCTTCATTTATGACCACTCCCTTTGCTTTGGGAGTGTCATTCTTAGCTTTGATTAGCACTTCAGCTACTTCAATTTCTGTTGGTGTTAACTCTGTTACTGCTGCTTGTGAGGTTTCAGCAGCATTAACAGTTTCTGCTGCTGCTTTTTCTTCAACAAATTCAGCCCTTTCTTCAACAACCTCCCCCTCAAACTGTTGATCTATCTGTTCTGAGCTAGAATTCTCCCCCTTTTTGGAAGCATGTTTCTTATGTGACCTCTTCTTTAAAACAAACTGTTTTCTCCTCTGCTTATGCACCAACCTTGTCACCATTTTCTTTAATTTTGCAATCTGGATTTGTTGTGACAGGATGACCAACTTCATCTCTTCAATTTCTTTGCCTTGTTTGAGAACATCTTGATTGATGTTCCCCATTGTTTCCATCAATTCATAGTAAGTATATCTGTCCTCACCCTCTCCAGAAGTGTTACCCTCTTTTGAAGGATCATTGGATCTTTTTGCAGTGGAAGTCTTCTGCCTAGCAGAAGCACTATCCACCCCCTTGGTTTCTTGGCACCAGGGACCTTCAAATGATTGCTCATTCAAAGTTGCCATGGGGGAGGTCTTATTGATGTTACCACTTTCCTCCTCTGTGCTAGCAGGAGTAGTGGCAGCCTCATCACCCATATGCTCTACCTCCTCCTCAGAGAGCACCTCCTTTGGGTTGGGAGACACCCTTGTGGTTTCCCTTTGGATATTCTCTAGGGGAGAATTCTCCCTTAGAGGGCTTAAAGGCTTAGTTGGTGATGGTACAAGAAGGGAAGGAGCCTTCTTTACCTGTTTTCTTTGATAAGTTTGGGTAATTGTAGAAGTGGGCTTATTCAGAAGGGACTGTGGAATTGTTTTTGAGAGGGAAGGTTGGGCTTGGCTAGCAGTGGGATGGTCTAATGAGGGCCTTGACCCTGCTGCCATACCTTCAGTGTTTTGGGACACCACCATCATTGTAGAGAACAATGGGGTGTCAACTCCTTCCGAGTCCCCAGCAGATCTTCTCATATTTGAGAAAACCTTGCCTTTAGGGGGTTTAGGTACATATACTCCAACAGGTTGAGGTATATCCGTCAATTCATGGTTAATTACTTCCTGAACAAATCTGGGATACATAAAGAAACTCTTTTTGTTTCCCATATTTGATACAAGATCACTGAAAATCATCTTTGAGAAATTGTACCTTCTGGATGTAGCCAAGCATACCAAAGCATATGCAATTGGACTGCTGAACTCACTCCATCCAGTGGTCTTTTTGGAGATGCAGTGCATCAGGGTATGAACAAGAAAACGCCATTGGGGTGAAAACTTTGCTTTTGAGAATTTGAAAACACCCAATGGGCCTCCATACCCCATTCTAGTAAGATTAGAAAACAGTTCATCATTAGAGATAGACGTTATACCAGAGGCATCGTCTAGACGTAGACTGATGCGTATAACCTCTTCAGTAACTGTTAGTGGTTGATCACAGATTCTTGTCTTGATCATTTGCACACCATTTTCCACAACAATGGTTGCATTGGCCCAGAACTGCCTTTGATGCTCAATGTAGATTGTAGGGGATACAGTAAGAGCATGAGCAATGTGGCTTGACTTGAGGAAATCCACAATCTGATGAAAGCCTTCTGCTTGTTTTGGCTTTTGGAGCATTGCGATTTCATTGTGCTCGTCAATGAACGCCATTGATGCCATTGACCTTGAAGATTTTTGCCTGAAAACTTTGAACTTTGAGAGAGAAAGGGTTTAGAGCGCAAGGGAACAGTATGCAAAGAGTCGTTATGAACTTTTAGGCGGGCAAAGAGTATTTATAGTATTCGGAATATAAGCAGTATTAACCTAGAGCAGTATTAACTACTAGCAGTAGTAACGGCTAGCAGTATTAACTAACTAGCAGTATTAACTGAAAGCAGTATTAACCACTAGCAGTATTAACTGCTAGCAGTAGTAACGGCTAGCAGTATTAACTAACTAGCAGTATTAACTGAAAGCAGTATTAACTGAAAGCAGTATTAACTACTAGCAGTATTAACTACTAGCAGTATTAACTACTAGCAGTATTAACTGAAAGCAGTATTAACTACTAGCAGTATTAACTGAAAGCAGTATTAACCACTAGCAGTATTAACTACTAGCAGTATTAACTACTAGCAGTATTAACTACTAGCAGTATTAACCACTAGCAGTATTAACTACTAGCAGTATTAACTACTAGCAGTATTAACCACTAGCAGTATTAACTACTAGCAGTATTAACTATACTTACTCCTTTTAAACTTGCTAACACTGAGTACTGCTATGTATATCCTGAAAAAGAAGATTAGTAACACCAAGAATAAAAATATACAGGTATAAAACCACTTTTTGAGAAGAAGATTATTCAGAGTTTATCATTCCCACACCTGTGACCAAGAAAGTGAATCTACCCACATCAAAAGCTTTAGTGAATAGATCAGCAAACTGATTATCAGTGTGGACTTTGACAACTTGGATAAGTTTATTTTCATTACAATCTCTTATAAAGTGATACCTGATTTCAATGTGCTTTGTCTTTGAGTGCTTGACTGGATTATTTACAATGCTAATAGCACTGCTGTTGTCAATAAAGATTGGAGTGTGTAGAAAGGTTACCCCATAGTCCAACATTTGATTCTGAATCCATAAGACTTGAGAACAGCAACTTGCAGCTGCTATGTACTCTGCCTCTGTTGTAGATGTGGATACTGTGGTTTGTTTCTTGCACTGCCATGAGACTAGTCTAGCACCCAAGAACTGACATCCTCCAGAAGTAGATTTTCTGTCCAAGTTTGCCCCACCTAGATCACTGTCTGAGTATGCTATTAGGTCAAAAGGGGAGTTATGAGGATACCAAAGTCCCAATCTGGGTTGCCCTTTGAGATATCTGAATATCCTCTTAACAGCTTGAAAGTGAGATTGCTTTGGCCTAACTTGAAATCTTGCACAGACACAGACTGGAAACATTATATCTGGCCTAGATGCTGTGAGATACATGAGAGAGCCAATCATGGATCTATAATAATGCACATCCATGTCCTCCCCCTCAAGATCTGCTGTGATCTGCTTGTGTGTTTCCATAGGTGTGCTGGCAGGTTTTGATTCTGAGAAACCAAACTTGGTTAGAATATCCTGCACATACTTGGATTGACATATGAAAATGCCATCTGACTTCTGTTGAACTTGGAGTCCAAGGAAGAAAGTAAGTTCCCCCATGGAACTCATTTTGAACCTTTGATGCATTAAATCCTCAAATTCCTTGCACATGTTGTTTCTTGTAGATCCAAAGATAATGTCATCAACATAGATTTGGACCAGCAAGATATCCTTCTTCTTTCTTTTGATAAAAAGAGTCTTATCTATGACTCCTCTTTCAAAGTCATTGTCCAAGAGATAGGATGACAGAGTGTCATACCATGCTCTTGGGGCTTGATGTAGTCCATAAAGTGCTTTCTTTAATTTGTATACCCTGTCTGGATAGCTTGGGTTTTCAAACCCTGGTGGTTGACAGACATATACTTCTTCTTCAATTGATCCATAGAGAAAAGCACTTTTTACATCCATTTGATAGACTTTGAAGTTCATGTAAGAAGCATAGGCTAGGAATAGTCTGATTGCTTCTATCCTAGCCACAGGTGCAAAAACTTCTTCATAATCTATACCCTCTTCTTGAGTATAGCCTTGAGCCACCAGCCTTGCTTTGTTCCTTATAACAATACCTCTTTCATCTCTCTTGTTTCTGAAGATCCATTTTGTGCCAATTGCTCTGTGACCTTTAGGAAGGTCTACTAGATCCCACACATCTTGTAGCTTGAACTGTAACAATTCTTCTTGCATTGCTTCTATCCAGCTAGATTCTTTCATAGCATCATGTGCCTTTTTAGGCTCAAGCTGGGATAGAAAACATGAGAGCACTGTATGCTGTTGATCTTGCATTTCCTGAAGCCTGCTTTGATGTCTAGTCATCATGGGAGAAGAGATATCTCCTATTACCAGCTGTGGAGGATGATTCTTTTGAACTCTGGTGTTATGACTAGGTTCTTCATTCAGTCCAGCCTCTAGATTAGAGTCATGCAACTCAACTGAAGTGTCTTCAGATGTCACTTCTGATTCTTGAGTCTCCTCATCTCTAGTGTCTTCTTCACTCTGACTTGGTTCAGTAAATGATTCCTTTTCACAGTCTTCATTTACTGTGGGTTTGGGAAAAATCACAGATTTAGATATACTTTCTTGAACTTGTGTGATCTCTGATTCTCCACCGTCTGTTCCTGTATACTCATTACTGAAGCCAAAAGAGTTAGTTAGTGAATCAATGTCAAATAGCCATTGAGGTCCAGACCCAACAGGATTTGGTGTGTTCTCATTGCATTTGACATTGTCACTTTCTTCAATTATTCTAGAAGAAGAGTTAAAAACTCTGTAGGCCCTACTCTGAGATGAATATCCAACAAGAAATCCATCATCTGCTTTGCTATCAAACTTACCTAAGTGAGATTTGGTATTTAGAATTGTACAAGGACACCCAAAAGGTTTGAAGAAACCAATAAAAGGTTTTCTTTGATTTAATAGCTCATATGGGGTCTTGTTCTTTTGCTTGACCACTAGAACTCTGTTTTGGACATAACAAGCAGTATTAACTGCTTCAGCCCAGAATGTAATTGGCAATTTTGAATCAGCCAACAGAGATCTAGCAGCCTCTATTAGTGTCCTATTTCTCCTTTCAGCAACACCATTCTGTTGAGGAGTCCTAGGAGCACTATATTGTCTCTCAATACCTTTTCCTTCACAAAAAGTGTTTAAATCATGATTTTTAAATTCAGTTCCATTATCTGATCTAATGACTTTTACTCTTTGATTAGTTTGGTTTTCAATTCTTAGAATAAAGGATTTGATAAGACCACTTGTTTCATCCTTAGTCCTTAGAAAATATACCCAAGTAAATCTGGAGTAATCATCAACAATAACCAAGCAGTAAGATTTCTTTCCTATACTCATAACATTTGTAGGACCAAACAGATCCATATGCAATAACTGGAGACAAGAAGAAACAGAATTTAACTCTTTGGTCTTATGCGAAGTTTTGTGTTGTTTGCCTTTAAGACAAGCAACACAATGATCATCACATGAAAAGACTTTTGAAGGTAAACCTCTTACAAGGTTATTTTTAACAAGATTGTTCATAGTCTTGAAATTCATGTGACACATCCTTCTGTGCCAAAGGGAGGATTCATCTATAGAAGCTTTTGAAACAAGACAATTTAAAGATGAATCACTATCAACATTGTCCAAATCAAGACAGTAAACATTGTCCTTCCTAGGAGTTCTAAGTAGTATCATGTTTTCATCAACTACCTTGAACCCTGGAGCAAGGATCATACACTCAGTATTAGTAAATAATATACTATGTTGTTTGTCACAAACCTGTGATACACTTAACAGGTTGTACTTTAATTGATCAACATAGTAGACATCCTCAAATGTCATCTTACCTTTGGTGACATTACCTTTTCCACTTATCTTACCACCAGTAAGATTGTCTCCAAATGCAACATGTCCTCCATTGATATGTGTGAAATCCTGAAGACATGATATGTTGCCTGTCATGTGCCTAGAGCAACCACTATCAACATGCCAAATGCTCTTTCTCTTGAGCTGTTGGTTGCCCTGCACATTAGATAAATCAATTAGTATGATTAGGGACCCAAGCCAAAGTGATCTTGGGTCTTCCTTTCTCATCAAAGTATTTACATTCCTTTTTAATGAGGTTTTTAAACTCAGAGCACTCTTTATTAGAGTACTTTGTCAATATGATTGGCTTAGCAGAATCAACACTAGAAGCAGTACTAACCTTAGAAGTACTAACAGAGTTAGCAGTACTAACAGGTGTAGCAGTACTAACAGGTTTAGCAGTACTAACCTTGTTAGCAGCATTAACATTGTTAGCAGTAGTATTACTTCTAGCAGCACTATCATTGTCAGCAGCACTATTTGTGATAGCAGTACTAACAGTTTTATTGCTTTTGGGAATCCACATATTGACACTTTCTTTGACAGAATACTTTTTCTTCATGTTGCTTTTAGTTTTAACAGTTTTCTTAGCCACATGGTTCTTTTCAATTTTCTTATAACCAAAGGGTTTTTGCATGGATCTTTGGAAATTCATTCTTTGGTTCATAGGATTGAAATAACAGAATTTTGCAAGATGATTCAATTTGCCACAGATAAAACAAGGTTTTGGTCTATTGATTTTACTCAGATCAACCCCTTGTTTATGTGCCCATTGATTATTCCAGTTTCTTTGATTTCCCCTCTTTTTGTCCTGTTTTTGGGGCTTATTCTTCTTACAAGCACACTGTTTGCAAGGACCTGGATTCACAACTGTGGTCTGTTTATAATGGACCTTACCAGACTTTTCCTCTGTCTTCTCTATGTTCTTGGATTTGATCCAAGCCCTTCCACAATCCTCATTGGTGATAATGTTGTTTTCTATAGAAATCTCACCACTCACCTTGTTCTCCTTACTCTTGCCAACCTCTTTCTCAGTCTTATCATCAACAATTACCTCATCTAAGGGATCTATTTCAGTGGCTCCCTCAGGCAAGTCCTTCCTATCTTTGGTGTCTAACAGGTCTGAAGTAGGAGGAATATAATTGTTGTTATATGGTGGAGGTGTGGCATTGTACCCAATTCCTCTTCTCAACTTATCATGAATCTGATTTTGCAGTAAGGAGTCCATTGCTTTAGAAGCATTGGAAAACTTTTCTACATCAAGCTTAACCTTGGTTAACTCCTCTTTCAGTTTTTCACTCTCCTCTTTAGATTTGGTCAGTTTAAGTTCTAAATCCTTTTTCTCCCACTTCCAGTAATTAGTGTCATATGAGTGTTGTAGTTCATTGGCTTGAAAACCTTTGATTTGATCTTCAAATCTCTCTACTATCCTCACATAGTCTTTTATATCCTTTTCTAGTCTCTTCAGGTCATCACTCATCTTCTGATTATGATCCCTGTACCTTTTAACAGTGTCTATGCAAGTTTTAGAGCAGAGATTAGAACTTACCTCAGATGGGAGATCAGATACTTTAGCCATAAGAGCTTGATTCTGAATAGCTTCTTCTGCTTGATCACTCCAATCAAACCCCATTCCTTGTTGAGAAACAAGGGCTTGAGCAGAGTTTCTGTTGTTATTGAAGCTTCCAGATTGAGCTTGTTGATGGTTGATGTTGTGAGACATTCCACTTCTGCATTCTCTAGCAAAATGTCCCTTAAGATGGCATTTGTAGCATTCTACCTTTGATTTATCAAACCCTGCTCCATCTTCCTTCTTTGTGAGAAGTTGTTTCTTCCAGTCCTCTTTATAAACTTTTTAACCCTCATGGAGAGCATGGCCATCTGCCATTTAATATCCATCTCTTCCAGATCATCAGGATGAAGTTGTTCTAAGTCATCATTGATCAAAGAAGAATTTCCATGATTAGAAAGAAGAGCTTCAAATACATAATCAGTGCCTTTATCTAAATTTGATCCATTAGCAGCATTAACTGATTCAGGGTTAGCAGTAGAATCATTTGATGCTGATAGGAGTGCAGCATTATGAACATATCCAGAAGGCTTCTTCTTTGCCTCCACCTCAGCTTCAACTACTCTAAGATCATTGTACAGATCATCAAGTTCTTTGTCTTCCAACTGATCATTCTGTCTGAATGACACAGTGTACATGGTCCATTCATCTCCAAGGGACCTTAAGAACTTTCTGTTCACATCATCTTGATCAATCTGTACTCCCATAGTAGCTAGTTCACCAATTAGTTTATTAAACCTGTCAAAAGTTTGAGTCATGGACTCATTCTTAGTTGAGATGAAGTTTTCATACTGTTGTTTTAAGATTGCCTTTTGATTTCTCTTGGTACTTTTAGTACCTGAGAATCTCTTCTCTAGAGCATTCCAGAGCATCTGTGCATCAGTACAATTGCAGAATTGGTGTTGATACTCATTTGGAATGGCCAAGAGCAGTGTGCTCAAGGCTTTCATCTCTGTCTGTCTTGATTTCCTGTCTGTATCTGTCTTTGGAGGAGTTCTTTTGCCATCTTCACCAATCTTTCCTCCATCAGATGGGCCATTCTCAATGATGTCCCACATAGAGTAATCTGTGAGGAGAATATATTGCTTGATTCTGATTTTCCACATGTCAAATTCATTGGATCTGAGCATTGGAACTTTTGAGACCAAAGTACTGCTTGATTCTGTAAGATTTTCCATGATGAATAACTGTTTCTGAGAGAATTTGGCTCTGATACCACTTGTCAGGATCGAATTCTTAACAAGAATTAATACTCAGAAACTAATATCAAAGAAGTTGCGGAAAAACACTTTGATATTTGATCAAACAGTAATCAAAAACAGTATATAATTATCAAACAGTAAACTTGTATTGAATGCATAAAACTACAAGATTACACACTCAACCTCAATATTGATGAACAGGCTCACCAATACGAATTCTACTTCTCTAGAATTAGGATCTATGCCTTGAGGTTGATTTTCTCTCTCTTGAAAAACGATTATCAAAAGTTATTACTATCTATTCTAAACATTCTATACATATACTGATAAAAAGATAATTACAAAGAATAAACAAATCTTCAGTATATCTTCCATGTATATCTTCTAAGTATATCTTCAGTATATCCAGCTGTAGTACATTCCATCCAGATCTCTTTAGCAGCACTAATAATGCTCAGCAGCATTAACTTCAACTAGCAGCATTAACTTCAAGCAGTACTAACTACTAGCAGTACTAACTAGCTAAGCAGTACTAACTTTGTTCAAGCAGTACTAACTTTAACTAGCAGTAGTAATTCTACTAGCAGTAGTAACACTTAGCAGTATTAATCTTCAACTTGTTCTGGCAGTAGTAACTACACTTGTACTAGCAGTAGTAACTATACTTAGTAGAATCTTCAGTTCCCAACAAAAACCTATATATACTACCAAACTAAAACAAAGCCTTAACGGCTAAGGAAACTAAACTTACTTTGACTAACTATTACAAGGTCAATGTTGACTTTTACACATTTGACTTTCCTATTAAATCTTGGATACAATATTTAGACTTAACAACTACAAAGTTCGCTTTTCTAAGAAAGCATGTTCAATGGTAAATGAGAAAGGAAAACTTGCTCTCAGTGGTTATCGCAGAGAAAATGTCTATGTAATAGATATGGACTCTACTACCACTGAAAACTTATGTTTTCTCTCTAAGGCCTCTTCTGATGTCAACTGGCTATGGCACAAAAGGCTCTCTCATCTAAACTTCAAAACCCTGAATTCTCTCTCATCTAAGGAACTGGTTTCTGGTCTTCCTCAACACTCATATGCTAAAGAATATCTCTGCTCAGCATGTGAAAAAGGAAAACAAACAAAAGCTAGTTTCAAATCTAAACAAGTTTCCTCAGTGACAAGTCCTCTTCAGCTCTTACATATGGATCTGTTTAGCCTTGTCAATATCCAATCAATAGCTGGAAAGAAATATACGCTTGTCATTGTAGATGAAATCTCTAGCTATACCTGGGTTATCTTTCTTCGCTGTAAGAGTGATACTCCAGAAGAACTAATATCTTTTGTTAAAAAGATGGAAGTGCTGAATAATCTTACTGTTTGTTCAATAAGAAGTGATCATGGAACTGAATTTAAAAACAACTCTCTGAACAATTTCTTTGAAAACAAGGGAATTTCTCATAACTTCTCTTCAGTAAGAACACCTCAGCAAAACGGAGTCGCTGAAAGAAGAAACAGAACGATCATTGAAGCTGCTAGATCAATGCTCAACGATTCTCACCTCCCTACATAATTTTGGGCTGAAGCTGTAAATACTGCATGTTTTACTCGAAACAGATCGTTGATAGTAAAGCGATTTGGAAAGACAACTTATGAACTCTTTCATGGAAGAAAGCCCTCTATCAGCTTTCTTCATATCTTTGGTTGTCAGTGCTTTATCTTAAACAACAAAGATCAGCTTGGAAAGTTCGACCCAAAAGCTGATGATGGAATATTTCTAGGATATTCCTCCATCTCCAAAGCCTACAGTGTTTTCAACAAGCGATGACAATCTGTGGAAGAAACAATTCATGTCACGTTTGATGAAACTCGCTCAGCGAACTCTAAACCAATCGCTGAAAATGAAGAGCTAAATGCTTGGATGTTTTCTCATTACAGAGAAACAGAACCCTTCTTTTCAAACCATCAACACACAGATCCACCTACTGCTGATGATGATCCAAACATCATACATCCTAACGCTGAATCCAACTCATGGGTTTCAGCTGAACCTCTTAACACACTGCTACCATAAGATCTACCTTCGTCTGAAAACCTCTCTGATAACAATAGTCTGTCCACTACTCAACAGTTAATTGCTGATGAATCTCAAACGTCCTTATCAGTAAACATCCCAATTGTTGATCCAACCTTTTAGTTAAGCGATCATGCTCTTGCTCAGCGATGGACCAGAGATCACCCAATAGATCAAATTCTTGGTGATCCCGATGCAGGTATTTAGACACGACGAAGTTCAAGTAATATCTGTCTCTTTGTCAACTTTCTCTATTTCATAGAACCAAAGAAGACTGATGATGCCCTCAGAGATCCAAACTGGGTCAGCGCTATGCAAGAAGAGCTGACTGAGTTTACTCGTAACAAAGTTTGGAATCTCGTTCCTAGACCATCTGATAAAACTCTTATAGGCACCAAATGGGTGTTTAGAAAGAAGTTAGATGAACATGGAACTGTAACCCACTACAAGGCTCGACTTGTTGCTCAGGGATACAGACAAGAGGAAGGCATAGACTATGATGAAACCTTTGCCCCTGTGGCTAGGCTCAAAGCAATTAGACTATTCTTATCTTATGCAGTCTATAAAGACTTCATCGTTTATCAAATGGATGTAAAATCAGCGTTTCTAAATGGAAAGTTGAATGAAGAAGTCTATGTAGAACAACCTCCAGGGTTCTATGACCCTAAGCATCCAAATTATGTTTATAAATTGGATAAGGCTCTCTATGGTCTCAAACAAGCCCCTCGTGCTTGGTATGACACTCTCTCATCTTTTCTTATCTCTGAAAAATTTGAACGTGGCAAAATTGATAATACATTGTTTTTCAGAAAGATAAAAGGTCATATTATTCTTGTACAAATATATGTCGATGACATCATATTTGGTTCTACTAACCCATCTCTGTGTACTCGCTTCGCTGAAAGAATGAAGAAAGAATACAAAATGAGTATGATGGGTGAGCTGACATATTTTCTTGGTCTTCAGATTAAACAATCTGACAAAGGTACTTTTATCAGCCAAGGTAAGTATGTTAAAGATATGCTGAAAAAGTTTGATCTTACACAAACTTCAGCGATGAAAACTCATATGGCACCTCCCCTGACACTTAACAAAGATCCATCTGGAAAATCTGTTAATGTCATTGCCTATAGAGGAATGATAGGCTCACTGCTGTATCTTACAGCGAGCCGACCTGACATTATGTACTCTACTTGTTTATGTGCACGCTATCAATCTGAACCCAAGGAATCCCATCTGATCGCTGTTAAGCGAATTTTCAGATATCTGAAAGGAACTCCTAACCTCGGTCTTTGGTATCCCAAAGACTCAGGGTTCGATCTAACTGGTTATTCTGATAGTGATTTTGCAGGTTATAAACTTGACAGAAAGAGTACCACTGGTGGATGTCAACTCCTAGGAGGAAAGTTGGTAAGCTGGACAAGCAAAAAGCAAAATTCAGTGTCCACTTCCACAGCTGAAGCTGAATACGTAGCCGCTGAAAGTTGTTGTTCTCGGATCTTATGGATGAGAAATCAACTATTAGACTATGACCTTCAGCTATCAAAGATTCCAATCTATTGCGACAACAGTAGTGCTATCGCTATAGCAAATAATCCAGTGCTACATTGAAAGACGAAACATATAGAGATCATATATCATTTTATCAGAGATAATGTGATGAACGGTGATATTGAACTTCATTTCATCCCTACTGACTATCAGCTTGCTGATTTATTCACCAAACCTCTTGATGAGACAAGGTTCAACTTTCTCATCAGTGAGCTTGGAATGCCGAATCTCGAAGAATAATTCTTCAGCGTTCATGCATTGTGTCAGTAATCATAAGTTCCCCTTTTATCACTCTGATAAACATTCTGACTCTCAGGTATGTTCTCTCCATCCCTACAACTGAATCTTCATTCAGTTAAGATGTTTTTCAAAATATAAACTTTAATCACTGAACTTTCTTCAAATGATTAAAAGCTTTTTGAAAAATAAATTTATCACTGATATTTCTAGTCAGTGATCCTTCTTAAAAGAAAATTCATCCCTAACTTTACCATCAGGGATACTTTCAAAGAAAATCTATCGCTGACTTTTCTTCAGCGATAATTTCAAAACGGACAAATGAATACTCTCTCTCTCTCTCTCTCTCTTCTATGACGTCATTTGAACCGACAATCCACGACATGCCTTTTTCTGACACGTTCGTTCGTTGCCCTTCCATCCAATCAACTTCGTGGGACGTGTCCATGTCATGATGAACATTTGTTTTCCCGCCTATCACACTCTCTCTCCTTCTCTCTCACGTATAAAAAGAATGTTTTTCCGTTCTTATCATTTTACGCTTTCTGGAAATACTTTCAAGGCAAGAAAACTCTCTCAAAAGAATTCTAGCATTCTCAAGTGTTTGCATCATCTCCGTCAAGATCAACAGGTTATTCTTGATCTTCTTCTTATTCTTGTTCTAAATCTTTTTACATAATACTCCATTTATGGACTTCCATTATGGGTTTATAAGATTTTTTTATAAAATCATCTTTCTTTTTGATTTTATTCATTCAAAACCATTTTCTTTTGATTATCTTCATTCAAAATCTTTGGTTTTTCTTCTTGTTCTTAAATCTTATATTAAGAACACATTTTTAATCTTCAAATATGTTGATTTTTCTATGTTTCTTTCCTAAAATAGAAATTGGGAAAACCTTCTTTATTTATAGACTAAAACCTTTCTTCTATTCTTCTATCTGTTCATATTCAGAATGGCTCAATCTGCACTTGTTGCCTCTAAGAACGTCAAGTTCGCCATCGCTGACTCTGAGCTTCCCAAAAACAATCATCTTGCTCGCCTTGACTTTGATGGTGTCAAATACCCACATCTGGTGGAAGCCGGAAAATTTCTGAAGCAATCCTGCATTGCCTATGCTATCACTGTAGATCCCACACCTTCAAATGCTCTTCTCCAACAATTCTGGTTTACAGCTGAAGAGACCTCTCTCACCAACAAAAAGGGTGAACTAGTTCCTGCTATTTCCTTCAGCACTGAACTTGGAACAGGGATGATGACGGCCTTAGGGCTGAGGAAAGCTCTGCGATTTCCCGACAAACCCAGGAATAGATTCGATGCCTTACCCACTAATGCTGAACTCATCCAATTCCTGGATGCTATGGAATACTCTTGGGAACCCAAGCCAAGGACGACAATTCCAAACAAGAAGCTGACTCTGGTAAAGAAGGCGCTCATGCCTTCTCAGCTTAACTACATCTTCTCTCACTTCATTCAGTGTATGAGTGGGAAGAGTGGGTCACTGGACCAGGCCAACAAAATTCAGGTCCAAATGACTTACTCACTGATCGCCGGAAAATTTTTGACTACGCAACAGCTATCTTTGACGATTTAAGGTCAAAGATAGAGAAGACCGAGAGGGATCCTAAGATTCCCTATGTACCCTTCATCTGTGCGTACCTGAAGTTCTTCTACCCTGCTACTTACCCCACTAATGCTGATGCATCTTTTCCCAAAGTGGGTCAGCGCTCCCTGGAGATCAAGCCACTCGCCAACGAGGTAAGTATCTATGAACTTCACTCCCGACTCTCTCTCCTTACTTCTTCGTGTTCAGGGGCCATACAGGAGGTTCCTTCTTCTGCTATCCCTGCCGCTACCCCTTTCAAACGACCATCAACTGGCTCCCTTGGTCCTTCGAAGAAGGCCAAGGTGACCAAGGAAAAAGCTACCTCTAGCTCAATACCTAAGGATGTTTATCAACAAACTTACTTGGATGCATTCGTGGGTCTCTCCTCCACATCCTCAGCGATACCCACTTCAACCATTCCAGCGATCTCGGTCGCTGTCACAACAACAGTGACGCAACCTACGATCTCAGTTCAGCAACAAACTGAGGTAACTACCCCTATCCCTACATCTTCTATCCCCATCTCTCATCCTTCTATTTCTTTGGTCTCTGACCCATCCTCTACTTTCTCACAACCACAGTTTGGACCCATAGGACCTGAACATCAATCTTTTGAGGAATCTATGCAATTCTACAAAATGTTTGATAATTCAGGTACACCTATAACCTTAAACACTTCTCCCAACTCACCATATAAGCCTATTTCTCAAAAACTCACTTATATTTCAGGTCCTAGTTTGGCGACTGTTGACACCAATGTCAACAGTTTGAGTGCAAAGGTGGAATCTCTGACTGCCTCTCTCAACAACACCACCAGCGCTGTTCATACAGCTGGTGAAGCACTAAAGACGCTGACAGCTCAATGCGCCTCCAAATCTAACGTCTCTCAAATCGCTACTCTCCAAGAAGCGATTTTCAAAGTCAGGGAGGACTCACAGCAACAGTTTGCAGCCCTGGCTACAAAGGTTGATTCCTGTGAAGTTCTTCTTCAGCAAATCCTGACTCACCTGAAGGCACCAGCTCCGACTCCTACTCCCTCATTCACAGAGAATGATCGTACCTCACTAAACATTGTCGTGGAGTTCATTCATCAGGCTACGTTAGATCTTCCTGCGATTGAAGGCCGTCTGGACAGTTTGGAGGCTGAAGTTCAGGTGTTGGCCGCTGCAAAAGCTTCATCTCCTTCCAAAGACCTATCCCTCCCTGATAATGACAAAGAGGGGGATAAGGCAGCTGAAGAAAATACGGAGTTATAAGTTGTTGCTGAGGTCCAACAGAAGGAAACTCCCTCTCATGTTGAGGGGGAGATAGCTGCTGAAAAAGCCCCTCCTACCATCGATGAGTTAATCGATGAAGAGGAAGAGGAGGACGATGAAGATGAAGCCCTTGATCTTGAAGATCAAGAGGAAGAACCTCATCAAGATGATGATGACGATGAAGAAGATCAATCTCTATGGTGTTCTTCAGCCGTCACTTCATCAGCGATAGCTTCGAAAGAAGTTATCAAAGCAGGGGGGAGCCATGGAACATCTTCAAGACCCTTTCCCAAAGCAAAGGTGCTACTGTTGAGGGAAGCCTGAAGATGACTTCACTATCTGAGGAGAATCCTTCTCAGGTATGCCTTTCCCTCGTTCCCTTATCCTTCTATAAAAATCCCACCCCTGTTTCTTTCTAAGCCTTTATCTCTCTTCTCTAAAAATAAACTAACCTTTTTCATTTTCTGACCAGACAGTTCTCTCCCTTGCTTAAGGGTAAAGAGCTCCAAATAATCCCAGCCGCTGAAGCTGATGACAAGATAATCCCAATCTCTATAAGAGAGATTGATGAAGAGGATGAAGAAGATGAGTCCCTGCAACATCCACGGAGGCCCTCTAGACCACTTCATTGGTCAGAGGAAGAGATGAAGAAAAGAACAGAGATGATCTCTCATCTGGAGAGTCAACGACTGAAGATCCCCTCTCAATCAACAGGTCTAGAGTTCCTGACTGAAGTTGAAATTGAAGAATCCGTCAAGGCTGAGAAGCTGATCGCTGACTGTCAAAGAGATGCCACTTTGGCTCTCAAAATTCAGTCTTCTCAAGTCAAAGACAAGAAACTGAAGAAGAAACCAGTTGAAGTCCAGGATGCTCTTTTGAAAGAAATTGATGAGGAACGCTCAAAAGCTCTAGTGGTCAGCGATAGCTCAGTTGATTGGTGCAAACATAAACTCGACTATCGCTCTGATCCAATGAAGATTGTCTCAGTCGCTATATCTGGAAGAAAGAAAAAGGACAAAGTTTCTGTCACTATGGAGATTACCAGAGAGGATGGAAGCTGCAAGGCAATGTTTGTTTCAAAGATGGAAAGCCTCGGCTATATGGAATTGCTTGAGTTCAAAGATGCACTGAAGAAATCAAAATCAATCTACAGAGGCTATGTTGAAGGGATAAATGATGCTCTCATCAACAGAGTCGCTGCAATCCTAAAAGTGCCGTCTGCTCTTCCTTCTAAGCCAAAGCAGATCAGAAGAAAGCCTGTCTCCTCCTTCTCTGAAAATGTCGCGGTGATCAGAAATGAAACCTCCATCAAATTTTCAAGAGAAGCTCTGTTCGGTCCTCCTCCTGATCTTTCAGTTCTGGATGTATCTCTGCCTCCTGGTGGACCATATGTTGCGGGACAAGTACTTGAAGAACCTTTTGGAATCTTCTTCAGAGATGACGAGGAGCAGCTCAGATTTGAAAGAATCTCTGAAATCCCTATTTATCCCCTCGGTCTTCTCAAAGATCTCATGTGCTTATGGTGTGATTTCTCTCCTGCTGCATAGCAAATCAAAGTGATAATTAGCAAAGAATCTTTAGAGCGAAAGCAAAAAGGAGAAGATATACTTGAGTATTTGATCAATCCTCCTAAACCCTCTTTAGATAGTTGATAGATTAGTTTTCTTCTTGTAATCTATTAGTTTAAACTTACAGTAGTTAGTACATCACTTGTACTTGTAATTTTCATACCTTGTAATTCTTTTCTTGGATTAATGAAAATTTCAGTGAAGTACTTAACTCTATCAGTACTGTAAAAGATCCCTTAAAATAGTAATTGGGACATGTATGTTATGAGTCCTGATTATTCCATCATTTTGAATTATAAAGTAATTTTATTCAGTTACTTTGTCATTATCAAATAGGGGGAGATTGTTGATCTAAACTCTCTCAGTGATTTGATAACGACCCTCTTTTATACTTCAAGTTTCCTTTTGTCTTACCTTGCACAACTCAATACGACGTGTCAGAAAGGACATGCCTCTGCCACAATTCGTACAACAACTCTGTCAACTACACTGTTCATGATCCAACCGAAAGCATGTCTCCCAAAGTCAACTTCTAAAGCCAATCAGTGAACGCCACGTGTAAAGTGCCCTGCCATGCATTTAATGCATAGGGTATAAATAGGAAGATCACCCCTCCATCTGAAGGGGTGCTCAATCCTTGAACTCCAAATAGAAACCTTTGTTTTCTATATTCTTTAATCCCCCATTCTCTGAAATTCTTGTGCAACCATCTTAGTGTTTCTTAAGTTTGTTTAGATTAAGTTTGTCTTAATCTTATTCCGCAACGAACTTGTAAATTGTGTTTGATTTATCAATAAACAATTTATTAAACTTTAAATTTCTGTGTTTGTATTCAACCCCCCCCTTTCTACAAACTTGTTAAGCACCTCCGAGACCAACATTACTTTTATTTGTTTCAATGATTTGCCTCTTTCTAGACCTGAAGTGGCTTTTGATTTTCCAAAGACTACACCCTTTTTATCTTCAGGTTCAATCTTCTTTCAATTTGTCCTGCTCGAATTTGGGATGGTAAGGTTCGATTTTGTTTCCTTTTCTTTTAGCGATTTTGCTATCATCTCTCCTGGTCGAATTTCTAAATTTTTTTTTTTGCAGTAACCGATCTTCCTTATCCCAATAGATTCACTCTCGAAATAGCCCTTATGATATCTAATCTGTTTCTCCTTTGGAATCTCTCAATAAGCAAAGCCCATGTTTGTCTCTCTTGCTATCAGGTATGGTTTAAATTTTATAACATCCACAATTTTGTATTTGTTCAATTATTAAAACATACTATCTTTTTTCCTGTTGCTTGAAAAAAAATGAACAGAGGTCTCCATTTTCCATCTGGTAAGGTTTAATCCTCCTTGTCTTTGTTTTATATATTTTTTAAATGTTAAAATTGTTCAGTCAATTTTTCTGCAAATATAACTTCAATTTGATCTGGGTTACAAAGAACATGATGGAAGAACAAATTGTTTTCTGAACCAAATTTACAATAATGATAAGGGTTTTGGTACTTCAAGAAAAAAATATACGTTGAATTCAGATTTGAAATTCAAATTGTATCACATCTTTGATAAAAAAAAATGCCTCAACACATTCTCCTTTTTCTATTGAATCATATAAGCAACAAAGTCCCTGCAAAATTCTTTATTGCATTTTGAATGCACTTTATGGATGGTTGTATTGGATTCACAGCCGAGGTGTTGGACCTTTTGTTGTTGGTGAAGTTTGTATAAGATGGATCAACAGACACATAGTCTTCATTGATAGGAACTTGAACATTTACGATTGAAATTAATGTATCAGGTTTGAAAACTCCACTGCTATTGCTTTTGTTAGCTGATTTTTCGGTTTTTGTAAGATTTTCTTGTTATTTTTGGTTTTTGATGTCTAATGTCAATACTAATTTTGGTTTCTGATGTCAGTTTATTGTGATGAAGAGGAAAACGAGTGTCAAGTTATGGATTAAGAAGGTAATGTTGAACATGAATTGACTTATCACCTATGTGATTTCTCTTTGTTTTTTGTTTGTTTACAACAACACGAGTCACATTTAAAGAATATTATCAACTGATGATGAAACTAAACAAAGAAATAACATAGTTTTCCATTAGTAATTTGAAAATGGAACTTAATGTTTTGCCAAAAGAAACTTGAATTAGCCACAAAGTTTTTTTTTCTAATCTGGAGAGCAATATTCAGTGAGGTGTACAAGGATTAAATCGGAAATAGGTGCATATATTTTCCTCTGTCTTGAAAATCTAAATATTTGGCTGACAACGTTTAGAAACCAGTACCAAAATTTATTCTCAAATTAGATTGCTTTGGGGGGAATAACTTTTTTCTTGGATATTATTTGTAGTTCCATGGTTTCTCTTTGTTAATATTTCAATTGTAACCTGATCATTTCTAAATGTTATTTAATTTGAATACCTATTTTTTTCTAAATGTTATTGAATTTGGATCTTATTCGATAAGTTTCACGACGATTATGCTGGAAAGTAGGATTATGGTGGCAGTAGGAGAATTGATGGTGACAGGGTGGGGAGGTTAGTATTACTGCAACTCATTAGCACCAACTATTTGTAATCAAGAAGACTAATGCTTACCGAAAAAACTACTTGAGAGAGTTGTCCTTCTGTGTGCTTTCGAATCTGCTTCGACATTTTGCCTCAAGCTTTTCCATTTTTACTCTCTGGTCACCTATATACTTCATGAAACAAGTTTTACACCAAAAGTATAATATAAAAAGGAAAAAAATCTAACAAGAAACTTTTCTCTTTATATGTGTGCAGAATGTTGATGGTAGTTTTGCTACATATGAACTTACAAGATCCTACAGATGGTTGGAGGTACCACATTAGAAGTGACAAAAATTGAGTTATCATGGAGTTAAGTACTCGTACTGTATTTTTCTTTACAATAGATTTTTCAGTATCATTACAACTTTTCTTTTTCCATTCAATCTTATTTCTACATTCTCATGCAATCATACTTTCAGTGGATCAATCCTGTTGAAACCTTTGGTAACATTGTTATTGACCACCTGTAAGAATCAACACCTCCATTGTATTTTTTTTCTTCAAAACTTTTTGTTGTTTACCATCCTACCATTGTCTTCATATGTTTAGAGTGTACCTCCAATGCAATCCAAGCTCCGTTAGCATGCAAGAAATCAACATGGCCTCTTTGAGCTTCATACACCTTTTTCGAATTGATACGATATATACACACACATGTATACACCTGAAATAAATTCCAATAGTGTTTAGTTGAATTATAAATTCTCTTTTAATTTATTTACTCTAATAAACATAAGATAATCCAACAATGCTATTGACTGTAATATTGTATACTTAATTCCTATTCAGTTATTTGTCTCACATCATTTTATGCTTTCCTTTAACTTTGTCGTATCTTTTCTATTGAGTCATTAACCGAATCTACAATGATTCTGCGATCCTTGTAGTAATGATGATCAAGTGGAAGAGTTGGTGAGATGTGCAAAATTACAGGCTTAGATGTTATATAAATATACCCTTGCAGGTTGGCATTTGTTATTTCTTTACAAATCCCTTGCTAACCTGTTAGATCAGTCAATTAATCTCATTAATGTTCATCATAATCAACTATGTACATAATTGTGGGTTTATATCAATGGAGGGTCACTAATAGCTTTTTCTATTAGTAAGGGGTCGTTTACCCAAACGATTACCCGGTAAGTGCTTACTGATAAGAGTCAACACTCTAACTTATTTTATTGAGTAATAATGTAATCAATCAAAATGATATCATATGCAACAATTTAACTGATAAGCACTTACCGGGTAAGACTCTCTATCCTTATAATCGCTCTTACCGGGTAATTATCGACCCATGCCATGTTCATCCGGTAAGGTAAAATGACTCGGTAAGCGCTTACCAGGTATCAACTTTGGTTATTGTCTAGCAAGGTGTAAATGCAGTTTTGATATACGATTACTCAATTTTTTATATGTATTATCTTTACTCTATAATCTTCACTATGCCCTTTTTTATTTATCCATTGAATGTTGTTTTTACGAGTTTTTTGTGTGAAAATGTTCTTTGAAGAGATTGATTTTTCTATACAACAAGACAACTTGAGATTTTTTATATATAAACATAAGCAGTTGGTTTTCTAATCTCGATTTGCAAGAAAATTTACAGCCCGCCGTATTGCGCGGGTACACAGCTAGTTAAAAATAAGTACGATTGTTTGGGGGGAAATACAAATTGTTCGGGGAGGAAGTACGATTGTTTAGTTCATACAACAACAAATTATAAACAACTAAAAGATCAAAACTCTTGTGGCGGTGGCGGCGGGAACCAGGTTGTTGTGATTGAGACAACCTCTTGACCAACTCCATCATCTCTTCATGTTGCTTCTTCTGGATCTCGTCTCGAACCACCAACTCTTGAACTTGGGTCTCTAATTCATAATGTTGGTCCCAATAAAGGTTCTATAAGGGTTTAGTTTTTAGAATGGGGGGATGAATACAAACATAAAAATATACTTTTAAATTTGTTTATTGATTACTGAGTAAATCATAAACATAATTTAAAGATTGTTGCGTAAATAGATAAGGAAAAACTAATCTAAACAATCTAAGAATCACTAAGGTTCTTACACAACAAATAAGAACAAGAGATAAGAGAGTTTGCAAAAAAAGGATTTTCTTCAAAAATACAGGAGAGGGATGATCCTTCAAAATGAAGGGTCTCTCTTCTATTTATACCCTATGCAATTAGTGCATGTCAGAAGGTACTATCCACGTGTTCATCATTTATTGGCTTCATGAAGTTGATTTTATCCCTTGCATGCTTTTAGCCGTTTTTGTGAACAGAGTGGTAGAAAGAGTGGTTGTATGGTTATGGACAGAAAAAAAATGTTTTCTTTTATACCTTCGTACTATTTGCGGAAGTAGATAATACAAACAAATCTTGTAAGGCAAGCTTCTTGATCAGCTATCGCTGATGAGCATCATCAACTTCTCTGATGATGTCTTCAGCTATAGTTGAAGCCTGTACTTGATTTAGGGAGCTTAACCCAAATGGCTTCTTTGACCCTATGGTATTAATAAAATGGCCTAAAAAAATATTTAGGAAATAACACCCAAATTCGTAGTTGAAGGTAATCCTACTGCCGACGAAAACTTAATATGGGACCCACCGAGACGATTGTTTGACACATGTACTTTTGTAGACAAATTCTGCCATAGATCCGACAACCGACATAGAGACATAGGGGTCTAATAAGTGGTTGACACGTGGCCTGGTTTATGCTTTTCGCTGCCGGCGAAAACCCCTTCCCAATTTCCCCGATTTGAATTAAAGGTCTACTCTTCCCAATAAAGTTTGACATGACCTATCACTTATTTTCCTCCTTCCCAATATATTACAAATTGACAACTCAATTAATAAAATCACATATATTTTGACCAAATTTATACCCCATTTTTTACAAAAAAATCTAATTTTTTTGTATCAAATACCCGATTTTTTTTACCAAATACCCAATTTTTTGGTATTTTTACAATATATATAGGGGGGGACCATAAACACCTACCATTTTCTCATCCACCACTTCCTTCCACCACCCCACTCCCACCGTTGACCGCTCTAACCACCATTGACCACCGTAGACTACCACCATTGAATGCCGTCAACTGGCACCGTTGACCACCGTCGACCGCCACCGTTGTAGATTGCCGTCTGCCGCCACCGTTAACCACCGTTGACCACCATCATTTTAAAAAATGACTGACAAAGTAAGTTGATAAAATAAAACCCCAGTTTTTTTCATATCTTTTGTTATTACTGATAACTTTTTTATAATATTTTATGTAATTGTTTGTTTCAGGAGAAGTCTTTTGTGTCATTGAGGGGACAATCAAATTCATTAAGAGAATTAAGGAGAAATTACAGACGAATCCCCGTCGGATTAGTATGTTTAGAGAGACGTGTTTCGGGAATTGGCTGTACATTCAAAGTTTTCATGGAGATCCTATGTTGATCCATACAATTCTCCGATTTCAGATCCCTTCAGAAAAAGAAAGGGAAGAAATTTTATTCCGTATAGGAGGTTTGGTTTTTCGTTTTAGCAGATTAGATTTTTGATTAATTATTACCCTTCGATTTGGTCTCGAGTTTCGGCCGCCAAGTAATAGACATTTGGCTATTATAGATAGATTGTTTTCTAATATACCTTTCAACAAAGATGTTAAGGTTGGGAATCATTTTTAAACATTTCACGATGGAAATTTGTTCAATGCTTTATCTGACGATGACACGATTCGTGTTTGTCTTCAGTTAGTACTTGAGAAAGTATTTCTCGGAAGACACAACGACTTCATCGTCCATGATTGGTGTTTACTTCTGCTGGACGATTTCGATGCATGGAATCGTTATCATGGGGTTGCACATATGGGCTAGAACACTTGAACATATATTTAATGCCCTTGTGAATAGAAAAGAAAGGAATCCAACTTTGGAAAAGTACACACTGTCGGGATTCAAATACGCTTTCAAGGTCCGCTATCATTTGTTCTTTGGTTATTGTTATTATTTACCATGTAATATGCATCTTTTAACAATGTCATGTTTGACGTCAAAGATTTGGGTGTACAAGACTTTTCCACAATCTATGAATTATACCATGTAGTGTCCATCAATCCCAAGGGTCGTTGGTTGGCGTAGACTGAAAACTATCACTCCCAAAGATTGTCTCAAATTTCTTAATTTCGTAGAGGTATGTGTTGTGTTGTAATTAACTATTGATTTGTTTAAACTAAGTTATTATTTAAAATATATGTACCTAACAGTTTTTTATCATCGATGCCTAAGCTTTTGTTGTCACAAAATCCTGCGGAGTCAATGTGTGAGTGGTGGTTTTAGGCCACGAGTTTTTGGCCGGTAGTGTATTTGGTGAGTACGAGCCACAACGGGACGATGCCGGCTCATCTGGTCAGTATGAGCAACCCCAAGACAAGAGTGACGCGTTCAGTCAGTATGAGCCTTACAAAGCGCAAGCAAACATATTCGACATGCACGATCCATTGGGAGAATTCGCCGATGTGAATCTAGATATGTGCCAATAACTTTTCGCCGCCGACCTACCAACACTAGGTCAACAATCGCAACCGACACGACATTTTTGCAGTGCATTCTTAGTATGTTGAGCAGAATGAGTGGAACCTTCAGCTTCATAAACTGAATGAGAAGTTCACAGGGTTTGAATGTAGGCCATCAAATGTTTGCGAGGATGTGACACTTTTGGTGCCAAAATTCGTTACGCCTGCACATTCACCATTCCATGATGAGGAGGTAAAACTGTTTTTAGTTTGGACGTATGAATTTTCACGTATAATCTTATATAATGTTTTGGTAATGTCATTCCAGGAAGAAGATGTGGAGGTCACGCCATCACGATCCGAAAGGGAAAGTCGGTGCCCGTTGAAGTCGACTTCCTTGGGAGAAGAGAGAGAGAAAAAAGTCTTGCTGGACGATATCCCTTTAAAACATCCTACACACAAAGGTGGATTTACCGCCTCCCACATCGACTCCCATATCGACGCCCGCACCCATTACCGAGGTGAATGTTGAGGCGTTGTACGACGCTAATGACCTGCCAGATTTTTGTAGATTACAGATATTAATGTTATGGAAAGCCGATTACGAATTTTGGGGACGACTCTTGGGAAAATGGGATCATAGGTACTTTGAAACACGGTTAGTCAAATGTGAAAAATATTTAGTTTAAAGGTATGAACATGTGACCGAAAGTAAAATAACTTATCTTTTGTGTTTGATTAACAACATATTCATGTGTGGGGTAAATATATGCTGAAGAGGAGGCAAGTCACATAACCGTCTGTCCGTTGGACAGTTATGCCACCTGGTTTTATAGACAATATAGAGCATAATGGCCAGACCGACCAGGTGAAATGGGGATATGGCTCGATGAAAGGTTATCCAGCATTGCACACCGTTGACCGGGTCCGGGATAATTCTTTAAAATTAATTGGCTTTTTTTATGTATACAAATGATGTATTTGTTAAATTTTAATTGGTTTTTTACGTCTTCATTCCATTCAACTTAAAGGAGACACATTGGGTTTTTGGGATGGTATACATGCGTTCGTGGCAATTGAGTCTCTATGACTCTGGCGGTCCAGGAGTTTTTACAACGTGGCTTATGGAGAAGGTAAAAGTGCTCAAGACCCAGATACATGAGTATCTAGAAGCAATAGGGTACTATGGTCACGTGCTAGGATATACCCCGCGAAGAGGTCCCCATTTGGATGTCATTACTCCCCTTGATGTGCCTGTGCAGGGGGTAAACTTGGAGATTATGGGCCATTTTATGTATATTTCTCGAGCAACTGATGCAAGGGGTACACAGTGAAAGACTGACATGAAAATATGCTATGGCATTCCGTCGTCAATTCGCCTCCATTTGCTATTTAGCATGTACAACATGATGTATTATTTATGCTATTGATGGTTTTTATCTATCATCGTGTAAGTTATTTTATATGGTTAATCCACTTTAAAAAAAACTTAAGTTTGATAAAATGTTCTTAAATCGTTTGATTAAATAGAAAAGTAGTTAAACTTGTATTTTATAAAATTTACAACAAACTTAACCAATATTACTTAAATAAAAATACAGAATACACCGTTGCAACAAACAATAAAACCCTACAGGAAGTTAGATCAAGTAGAAAAATAGATTATTACAAAGAATATCCAGCTGATAACCAACATGGTTTTCATCCTTTGAGATTCTTTAGTTGCAACTACAAGGGATGCATCAAGAGTGTTTTTTGATCTTGATAAGCCTGAAATAATGACCACGGATCGAGGACACATGGGTGGATTGACCCAATCAATAAACCCAAAGTTGCATCCCTGAAACAATTATCAAAAAATTAGGTACATAAAGATACCTGGTAGTCATGTTACAAAGTAAAATCCTACAGGTAGTGAACAACAGAAGAATCGACGGTCGGGGTTAGAATATGTCCATGATGTTCGGACAATTTCATCTGCGCCGCAGTTGCAACGTTTCACCATTGTTACCTGTTGGAGAATGAAGTTCTACTCTATATGGATACGATAATGGAAGATGATAACAGTTGGTAGGAAAAAGTGCTAGGAATGCACAATCTATTTATAGAGCAATATTGAGGGAAATAGACAGGACAAAGATATAAAATAACAGCTCAAATACAACACATAAATATAGAGAAAGATAAAACCCTGGGAATAGATTAAAAAAAACTAGGAATACACCATGCTCAGGCAAATGTCAGACTCTTACTATATGAGGGATTGTCTATTCTGAGCCAACTTATCCTAAGCTCGGGTGATATTTGTTTTGAAGTATTGCAATTCTCTTTTTCGGTGTACACTTCAATGACCGTATGACCGTCGACGTATTGACGTATATTCAACACATCATCTTCAAGCAAAAACGGTCGTAGTCCACGCTTTAAGTCTTCATTAGGTTTTTTTAAAATACATTTTCAAATGTTTGCGTTCTTCATAACCTATTTCTTCCATTATTTGGTGCAACAGTTGCATGCAAAGATCGTCAATATCCAGCCTGTCTATGTAAGTTTCAATACCACCCACGTAAGACATCATTGATGGTTTTGTAAAATACCCATGATGATAGACCTGCATCGTGAACAACTGCGAATATTGAACTTTTGAAAAAGAATTATAAAAAGTTACACATTTTAAAACATTTTATATGTATAAGAAACATAAAGAAATACTAACCATACAGCTCCTTGGTTGTATCCGAAATCGATCGCGATGGACATCGTAAACTCCATACATGATCATATCTCAATGTCATTTTCAAAAGAAGGGATATATAATCTTAAGAAATTTATACGACTTGTATTGTGCATAAGAAAGATATAATCTTAAGGTTTTTATAGGACTCGTCAACTCCTAACAGGATTCGTCTGCACCGTCATGTCCCATCATGAGATGTCAGCATCGGCAAAAATCAGACAAGATTCGTCTGACAGGATTCCTCTGCACCGTCTTGTCCCATAATGAGATGTCACCATCGGTGAAAATCAAAAAAGACCCGTCTAACAGGATTCCCTGCACCGTCATGTCCCAACAGGACCTGTCATCGTTGGTGAAAATCAGACAAGATTCACCTGACAGGATTTGTCTGCACCGTCTTGTCCAATCATGACCTATCATCGTCGGCGAAAATCAGACAAGATCCTCCTGACAGGATTCGTTTGCACCGTCTTGTCCCCTCGTGACCTGTCAGCGTTGGCGAAAATCAGACAAGATTTGCCTGAAAATATTCGTCTTTATCAAGTGATTTTTGTGTATTTATAGTCAGTACATCCATCTCATTTTCACATGAAATACACTTAAAAATGACATCGAGAAGAAATCACCTATGGAGATTTAGAGGTCCATCTGAACTGCTTCCGCAATTTGTCGACGACTTAATTTGTTAGTAATTTTGGATGAACTTCCACAAAATAATTTGTCTTACCTTAAATTCTAACTTTATTTTTCATCCAACACGTGCCTATACACTAGTATTCGATATGAAGGTCCATTTTCAAGGCTATTTCACACCACCACAGGGTAGGTCTTATGTCAATGGCGTGAATATTTTTGTTGACCTTATAGATGTTGACGATCTTTACGTTACTTATGCATGAAATATTGGAAGAAATTGGTTCTGACGTACACGAACGCACTGGATTGAAAATGTATTTTAAAACACCCGATAGAGATTTAAAAAGTGGATTAAAAGAATTGGTGGTTGACGAACATGTTCTACAAATATGTGATTATGTTGACGACGATACCATAGTTGAAGTGTTTATCGAATGGAATGGTGCTTTCAGGGGTTTAACAATTGACTGATGACGGATAAATTTGTGTAATCTATCGATTTTAGTTTGTAGTTTGCAAATAATTGTTTTTATGTTCAAGTGTGTAATTGGACTGATGCTTTCATGTTGTATTTCTTCTTTCTTGGAAAATTACTAAACTAAACGACAAAATTTATTATGTAATTTATTGAAAACCTTATCAAAACTTATACCCTAAAAAATATAACATCATGACCTGTCAGCATCGGCAAAAAGAAAAGACATTCATTTGATAAGATTCGTCTGCACCGTCTTATCCTATCATGACATGTCTGCGTCGGCGAAAATCAGACAAGATTCATCTTTAGCGACTTTTTTTTGTATATTTATAGTCAGTCCATCCATCTAATTTTCACACAAAAAATTTCATCAACCTTTAAGAATGGATGGAATATCTTGTTTGGGATATAAACTGATAGTCACAGTTTCAAGCTTAATCACACAGATTTTTCAACACACAATTGAATCACAAGTCATTTGTATTTGATATACTTTGATTACAAACAACTCTCACAGTAAGCTCTCTGAATACGTACAAAAATTCTCTCTCTAAAGTCACAAGTATGTGTGCGTGCCTAAAGATTACAAAGACATTAGCTATTTATACCTAGTCAACACATGTTGACTTTACAACACAAACCCTTAGACATTTACAAACATTTACATAAAAGACCCTCATTTAATCTTGAATACAATTCTGACTCAACATTCTCCCCCTTTGGATTCAAGATTAATTTTGTTTTTGACAATAATCTCCAGGTCTTCTTTCGTCAGAAAAATCTTCAACAAACAATCTTTCACAGCTTTGAAAATCTCCTCTACTTCTACAAACATGCAACAAGTTTTCAGAAAAACTTCTTAACACAACAATAGTCTGAACTTGCTTTGACTTAAAGTACAAACATATTTAGCTTTCAAACTTTCTCTTGACATTGATCTCTTCTTTGAATCATCTCTTTGACAAACTTCTTTCCCTTTTTGAATAATCAACAATCTGATTTTATTTTCTCATCCTTGTATTTTCCCCCTTGTAATCAATCAATCATCTGACTTTGAAATCTGGAATTATCTCCCCCTTTTTGATGAATTATGAGAATCAGAATCATCAAAACATTTCAATGTCAGCTTTGTCTTTGAAATTATCTCCCCCAAATAACAAAGTAAGCACAGTCTTCATGAGAATAGGATATTCTCCTCCTTTGGAAACATATGAACAATCTCCCCCAACGAGAATAGAAACTTATGATCTGATATTCTGTCGTCAATTCATGAAATGTATTCATCCGAATCTTTTCAAATTCATACAAATTAGGAGTGGTAACCCTGAATCAACATATGACACAGTTAATTTGTCTGTCAGTAGCATGGAGCCACTGTGTGTAACGGATACACATGGGAAAGGATCTTTTTGACGTTCACTCCCCCAGGGCTTCCATTCAATCATTGAAAAACTATAAAGGAATTTTCTATGAATGTTATGACAAGAAAACTTATTCCTTGTGTGCTCGTGCAAGTGTAGCAATGATTGAAGCAATTAAAGCTTAAACAAGCAAAAAGTATGTAAACCATTGAGACAACAACAGATATTACATATACTCAATGTGCATGAGAAAGGGTCGAAGGTGGGGCAACTTTCCTTCTTTTTCAATATCATCATTTTCCAAAAGAAGATTCGATAGAATATGTGTTGCTTCCCCTTTAAAATTGAAACATTCGTTTGTTAAGAAAATAATGAGTAGCTAGTGGGATTTTATGCAAGAACAGATTATGTGGCTGCCCGGCTCAGAAAAAGTTGGTGCAAAGTTTGATATTCTTTTACTCTGATCTTTCACCCTCTTTCTTTTAAACATTTGAGCTCACTTCTAACCAACCTCTCTTTTACATTTTACCTCAGTACACACCCACACTCTAATCTTTTGACCCCTCTCCCCTCAATCACTCAAGGATTACTTCCGGGGTAGAAAATACTGGTTAACGTGAATCCATGGACGTCTTTTAAGCACTCACACTGAATCCCATGTATTTTGTCCTAAAAAATATGTTGCTCAACAGTTTATGTATGCTCATTAAAGATAAGAATGAGATTTGAGCAATTAGAACATATAAGATCTCTCAAAACAATGAAATTGAATGAATGAAACAAATTCAAGTGAAGTGTTTTGAGAATTTGACAATGATTCGATCAATTCAAATATCATGAAGAAAAATGTATTGGGATTTCAAAGAATGAATATTTGTTTATATGAACAATATATAAACAATTTGACAATGAAAGCACAATGGAAAAGAAATGATGTCTGATACTCACTCAACTTTGAATTTCAAACGGGAGTATTATCATTGAAAGATTTATCTTTTTGAGACATGATAATAACAAAGTAAATAAAAGTACCGAACCTATGTGTGTAAAAATACTTGACAATATATAGACAAGATAATACACAAATATTTATCTATGAGAAACACACGGTCAGATAAACGTTAAAGTACTGATATGAAAAACATTTAAAATCACACTTCGAAATTCATAAAACATTTGAGAACACGAAGTGGTTTGAACGTTTGAGAAAACATTTTTCATACCTGAAAGTCGTTCTTTTTTCAATGTATGGTAGAGTTTGAGATTGAGAAAGATATACCTGTAGTATAGAACCCTAAAATGAATATTATCTATTAAGAATCCTTGACAAAACTTCAGATACTCCCCATTGGTATCTGTAAAAAGTCATCTCATTAGAAAAATATGATAGTAAAAGTGAAATTTTATTTTCTCTTCTCCCCCTTAAAAATATAACAGTTAAGATTTCATAAACTCTCTCTCAAACTAACAATAAAAACTTCTTAGAAAGATGTTAGCTTTTCAGCATCCTAAGAAGAAAAACAATTTAAAGTGGGTTCTGAACTGAATTATCCAAAAGCCATATGTACATATTCTCCGATGAGAATAGTAACTCTCCATCTTTATCATTGAAGACCGGGTCTTGAACTGCTTTGTTCAAAAGCCAAACATCTTAAACATTGAAGACCGGGTTCTGATCTGGTGTAATCAGAAACCAATGTTTTTACTCCCCCTAAACCAGTGGTACCTGTAAAACAGATTTGACAGGTTTTGGTACCCACTAGTATTTAGGTCGAGAATGGTTAGATTTTGGAATCCACTTCTCATTATATTTAAACCTTTTAAGTTCATTTTGCTGAGAAGTGATTCTCTAAGTTCCATACCAATTATGAGCATAATTCTTATTAACAAAATCATCAGTTCCACAGTAAGAACAACAAAGTTTCTTTTGTGCAAGTCTGATTAAATGATTTATAGAATATGAAGAATCAAACTTACCAAAAAATTTACCTTTCTGAGCATTGTCCTTTTTGTTCACTTGAGGTGTAGGAACAAATGACTTTGAATTGTCTTTCTCATCTTTCCTTTTCCAAACCATTTTCTGCTGAGACTTGTTCTTTCTGATGTTACCTGAACCATCAAGAGATTTGACATAGAAAATATTAGTAGGACGAATCTGATCTTCTTGCTTTGACACAATATCATCTGAATCAACAAATAAAGGATTGTTAGAAACATTTGCAAAAATTGAACTTTAAGTTGATTTGAATGAACATTCTGATGCAGCTGGATCATTCATGGGTGATTGAGCAATTGTATCTGGACTTCGTTGTGCTCTCAATTCATCCTTGAAAATGATTCCTTCAAGTTCTGTAATCTTGTTGGACAAACTGTTTCTTTCTTCTGACAATGTATCAAGCTTCTTCTGTAATTCAGACTTCGTCTTCTGTTCTTTCAATGCATTTGCTGATAGTTCAGATTGCTTCTTTGAAAGCTTGGTAATCACTTTCTCAAAAACATTCCTTTCTTCCTCAAAGTCTCTTTTAACACTTTTTCTTTGAACATATATTTCTCTGAATAATCCGACATTCTTCTTTTCTATTAATTTCTTCTCTTTCTCAAACTTATCTCTTTCCATAATCATGACTTTTCTCAAAATCTAACACTTGTTGAGAAAGTTTTATACATTTGAGTTCAACTGCCTTCTTTTCTTCAAATGATTTTCTTGAAAAATTAGAAAACTTTTGTGCGAAAGCTTTTCTTTCTTTTTCAAATTATTCTCTTCCTTTCTTTACCATCTTTACACTTTCGGAAAATTATTCTTTCATTTCTGTAATTTTTCTTTGAAGTTTAGCATTTTCCTTTTCAAACTTGTTTATCTTCTCTTGAACTTCTGTGTTGTCTTTCTCTTGTGAGGCTTTTTCTTTGAACATGTTTATCTCAACCTCAAGACTAAACATTTTATCTCTTAACTGGTTTCGCTCATAAAATATTTGTGAGTTTATCTTTTTCAGTCCATCACATGTTTCTCTAGCAATTTTGCTCTTCTTCTGAAATCATCAAGCTCTTTTTGCATTAATTATTTCTTGGACCATGTAGAATTTGCATTAAGACCTTCAGACTTCTTCAACTTGGTTTGAAGATTTGTAATCTCCTTTTCTTTTGACTCAATGATCCCTGCAAAATTGATTTTAGAATTAGAATCACAGTCAGAGCAAATGAAATTATTTTCTAAAACTTTAGATATTTCTTTCACTTTATTTATCTGATCAAGAAGAGATGAATTCTGAATTTTCAGATTCTTATTTTCAGCTTCAAGGATTGAAATCTCTGGCATATAAGCGATATTACATTCTCTCTTGGTCAAAACAGTATTTCCTTCTCGTCAGTGTAAGGAATCTTGATATCTGTAAAATATAAGCTTGAAATGATCGTTAACAAAAATCAGAAACTTTGATCAAACTCAGAAATTTGTCCCCCTACGCAGACATATTTCATATTGCAAGTTGTAAATTTTTTGACTAAGTATAGATTTCGCAGAAGAGCAATTCGTAGATAATGAGAAATTCGCACACCAAAAGTCAAAATTCTCACACCAAGAGGAATTCGCACGCTTTGAGATGCGAATTCTATGAAACTCGCATGCCGTTGTATGCGAATTCTGAGCACACACTACTATATGTGAATTCTTGCCTTAGTTAAAATCTGAACCTTAAGCTTTTTGCATGAACTTTTCTCACACAGGAAGATGCGAATTCTACACTTATAAACTATTCTTCTAACTTTTCGTACGATGAACAATGCGAATTCAATCTTTTCGTATATAAGCCTATGCGAATTTTGAACTTTTCGTATATAAGCCTATGCGACTTCTGAACTTTTCATATGAAGGCTGATGCGAATTCTGGACTTAACTTTTTCAAACTTCATTTCCATGCGAGTTCATCTTCATCATACGAGTTCATCAGTTCCCTATGCGAATTCTATAGATCTCGGCTCAAAATCTTAAATTTCAATCCAAAATCGAACCCAAAATTCAAATTAATCCACGAAACTTTGTCAATTTGATCCCGTACTCAATCTGAACATTTCACAAACAATTAATTTCGAAGAAAAACAACAAAATTACACTTTTGATCTAGGACACAATGTGTTTACAATACGATCCAAATTTCAACAAAAATCCATATTCAAACAAAACAATTGTGAATTGGACAATCTAATCAACACAAAACCTGATCTATGTCAAAAATCGAGTACAATACAAACAAATTTTGAATCAAAACACCACAAAATGACACAAATCGATCCTAGAACAGTGCAGTCTACGAGTTCTTGAATATCATCCAAAAAATCTTAAATTTTGATCTTGATTTCTGATTTCTGTTTGCTCTGATACCAATTGATAATCACAGTTTCAAGCTTAATCATACAGATTTATCAACACACAATTGAATTACAAGTCATTTGTATTTGATATATTTTGATTACAAACAACTCTCACAATAAGCTCTCTGAATATGTACAAAAATTCTCTCTCTAAAGTTACATGTATGTGTGCGTACCTAAAGATTTCAAAGACACAAGCTATTTATACCTAGTCAACACATGTTGACTTTACAACACAAACCCTTAGACTTTTACAAACATTTACATAAAAGACCCTCATTTAATCTTGAATACAATTCTGACTCAACATAAACCACCAACAACGGATGAGGAGTTCTTGAGGGTTCCCATGTCTAGAGCCGAACTTCCAATCACAGACGAGGAGTGGGAGATGTTTAATGCGAATTATGCTAAAAGAGAAGAACAGGGAGCCCTCAAAATGTCTGAAAAGTTGCCATAGGCATCAAACCCTCCTTCTACTCAATCATGCCTTCCAGGATGAATAAAATTATAGAGAAGACTGAAGTGAAGATAGAAATACGTAAACTACAGAATATTAATAAAAAATATTAAGAAATACGTAAACTACGATTGAAGTCACATGTATACGTAAACTACAGAATATTAATAAAAAATATTTACCGAAGCACCAAGGGCCATTAACAACATATTAAATTGTCTTGCATCATCCAAGGCGATTTCAGTCACAGTGCCAGGATTGTGTAGTTTCAGATTGTGACAATAGACCGGGAGTTGGGCAAACGATAATTCTGGGCTCCCCCTAACAGCTCCAGTGCTTGCATCTTTGCTCGCCATGCTTGGTTGTAGAAGATGTTTACACCGAAGCGTTGATTGATGATTTCATGTCCACGATATATCCTCCTACAGTCCTTCAAACTTCCTTGCAATACATGACATAAAACATTTGGTGTCGCATTACGGTTGTTGGGGTGGACTTGGGTTTTTGAACAAGTTTGTTCGTCATGCATTTTTCTAACTTGGAATGGGGGACTGCTATCATCGGCAACAACCGCCATTAAACGCCATTTACATCCTTCGACATAACAAACTGCCTCATACTTTTTTGGATTTGATCTTTTTACCTTCACTTGGAATTTATCGTAAAGGCATTTTAACCCTACTGCAAGCTTCAACGCTTCTTTCGTCTGAACGTTTGTAGGATTTTCACGTGTGATGTAGGTTGGTAAGGCATGGGGTTTCTTTGTGTCCCATAATCAGTGTAAAACAATATAGATGACTCAAACAATCAATTGAACAATTTTATTTCAAACTCATATTATGAACAGTACATGCTCTCAAGACTATTTCTCTCTCTAGAACATACGCGCACAATTCTCCTAGATACAACTCTCACAATTATAACCTCTAGCCATATCCCTATTTAGACACAAACACTTATAACACTAAAACCCTTACAACACATTACAACATTGACTTTGACTTTGACTTTTATTACAAAAGACTTTGACTATGCTTGAAAGTTTGACTTGAACTTTGACTTGTCTTGACTTCAGTCTTCTATGATCATGTATCCAACATATTTATGCACTAACAATCTCCCCCTTTGGATTCAAGATCATCTTCAAAAAGATTTTGCAATACAATCTCCCTCTTTGATTAAACTTTAGCAGCTTTAATCTTCCACTTTGATAAGACAACTGATCAACTTTAGAAAAATAAGCATTAAAGCACAACCTCCTATTTAAGCTCAAAAACAGTCTTCAATCTTTCTGTAATCTCCCCAAAGTCTGTGAGAATGATCTTCAAGAACAATAAAAATCTCTCCCAAGGTTGTAAAAACCTCTTTCAGACTCCAGAAAGAAATTATTTTCAGATTTAGCTTGGTTTGTTTCAGCAGATCAAACTTCAAAGAAAATTTCAGTAAATTCTGCTCTCATTTTGAAATCTCTGAACTTTCCTCTTTCACACTTGTATAATCTTCTCACAATTTGTATTCTTTGACAGAATCTTGCAATGAAATTTCTTCAAATCATCTTTCTTGAAATGATTTCTCCTTTAAATTCCCACAATTCTTCAACTTTTCCCATAACAAATACAAACTTTCCTTCAGTAAACATTTCATGAACAAATATTCTCCCCCTTCTTGATGATAGTAGCATAGAAATCATCAAAACTATTCCAAGAAATGTCCTTAAACTCTTCTCTGACCATTGATCTTTCATCACATGAGCCTCTGATTATTCGTTAATTCACCAAGCATTCATCCGAATCTTTTCAAATTGAGACAAATTATGAGTGACGGTCCACAATATATATCAAGTTCTATCAATACAAACACATTAAACGATTACCAACCTGTTTAGATTAATAACAATGGTTACAAGATTGATCTATTGAAGCTCTCGATGTGTTCTCTCTGTTTTTCACCTTGAGTGTGTGTGTGGATGTGTTTTTCTGATTTCTTGGTGTTAGCTTCTCTAACACTCAAAACAACTAATATCTAAACTTAGATATTATCTAACTAATATCTAGATATTATAGTTAAACTAATATAATATATAAACTAATTAAACTAATATAATTAACACAATTACACTTTGACAATTATTACATATTTGACCCTAGACTATTGTTGAGAGTGACTTGTCAGCTTTAACTTCAGATTGTGATCTTCGTATTGGATGATCTTGAATCCAATGAGGACCAAGCACTCCCGCCCCCAAAAGCGGAGACCGAAGAACCGCCAGGTTGTCAGTGTCCTAACAATCTCCCTCTGTGGATCAAGATCATTACGAAAATGATTTAGCAATACGATCTTCTCTTTCATCACAGAAGATGCAATCTCTCTCTTAGTCTTCAAGATATAGTAAACTCCCCAAAAGATGTAGTTTTCTCTCTTTTAGTTCATGGGAAGAAATTATCTCTAGTTTCAGCTCGAAATTCTTCAGCAAAGTATCTTCAAAGAAAATTTCTCTCGAATCAGCATATCTTCATAATACTTGCTCTTTGAAGAATCCAATATTGGACGTGATTCTTGAAACATGTGATTTCTTGGTTAGCTCTTCTCCATTTCTTGGGTAGATCTTCTCCCCCTTTTGATGAGAAGTGTAACGATTTCATCAAAACTTGATGACAAGAAATGTTGTTCATAAGGAGCCTCTGATTCGTCAATGCAATAGATATTTAACCAGATCTTTGCAAATCTAGACAAAATAGTTATGTAACACCTGTAGCAATAAACAAATCAGTTAGAAACGCCTGTCAGTAACACTAAGTCACTGTGTGTAACGAATACGCAATGGAAAGGATCTGTTTGATGTTGACTCCCCCAGGGCTTCCATTTAATCATAGAAACACCACAAAGGTTATTTTTATAAACGTTATGACAAGGAAACAAATTCCTTGTGTGTTCGTGCTTGTGATAGAAAGAATTAAGCACTTGATGATCGCTTATAGTCTCGAAAATTGTGTAAACCACTGAGACAACAGTAAGTTAAACACAGACTCAATGTGCATGAGTGAAATGCGAAGGTGGGGCAGACTTCCTTCTTTTCAATATCCATTTTCCAAATGAAAATCAGATAGCATATGTGCTGCTTCCCCTTTGAAAATGAAACATTTTCCTGTTAAGAAGTAAATGAGTAGCTGGTGGGGTAATTTCAAGAGTTGGCATGGGCTAGTTCCTGTTTCAATAATGATCACAAAAGAGTTGTGAAACACTAGAAATGTGGCTGCCCGGCTCAGAAAAAGTTGGTGCAGAGTTGTGATATTCTTTTAACTCTATTCTCACACCCTCTTTCTTTTAAACATTTAGCTAACTGCTAACCGAACTCTCTTTTTCATGATACCTCATCACTCTTCCACACTCATTTCTTTTGACTCCTCACACCCAATCACTATGGATTAACTTCATGGGTAGAAATCACTGGTTAACGTGATTCCATAGAAGTTGTGTTAATTCATAGCATACTGATCCCGTATATCCTATAAAGAATATGTTGCTCAAAATGATTTATAATCATGTAAGCTCATGTAGAACATTTAAAGTACACTCCCAAAATATAATATCTTATGAAAAATCGGGAAGTGGTTTGAACGTTTAAGAATATGTTTTCAATGATTGAAAGTTGTCCTTCTTTCAATCACATATGAGATTAAGGGGGCGTTTGGTTCGCAGATTCTGATGGAATTTGATGGAATTGGAATGTCCAATTCCTTTGACCAAATTCAATTCCCTTGTTTGGTTAATTCTTTTCTATGGAAGGAATGTGTGAATTCCACCAAATTCCACAAATGAAGGATTTGAACATTCCATCCTAAAACCCAAAGATTTCAATGGAATGGAATCTTATATTTTGATAATTCCAAATTTACCCTTTACTCCAAACTAAACCCTACTAATATTGATTATCAACAAACACCAACTATCTCTCTCATCTCTATCTCCCTCTCTCTCCTCTCTCTGCTCTCGCTATCTCTCTCTCCTCTCTCTTTATCTCTCCTCTCTCTCTCTTTTCCCTCTCTCTTTTCTCTCTATTTCTCTCCTCTCTTTATCTCTCTCTCCTCTTTCTTCTCTCTCTCTCCCTCTCCCTCTCCCTCTCTCTCCTCTCTCTCTCCCTCTCTCCTCCACTTTCTCTTCTCTCTCTCTCTCTCCTCTCTCTCCTCTCTCTTCCTCTCTCTCCCTCTATCCTCTCTCTCTCCTTCACTCTCTTCTCTCTCTCTCCTCTCTTTATCTCACATCTCTCTATCTATCTCTCCTCTATCTCTCCTCTCTCTCACCTCCACTCTCTCCTCCCTCTCTCCTCCCTCTCTCTCTCTCTTCGCTCTCTCTTTATCTCTCCTCTCTCTCTATCTCTCCTCTCTCTTTCTCTTCCCTATCTCTCTTCCCTCTCTCTTTATCTCTCCTCTCTCTCTCCTCTCTCTCTCCTTCACTCTCTCCCCTCTCTCTCTCTCCTCTCTCTCTCCTGTCTCTCCTCTCTCTCTCTCCTCTCTCTCCTCCACTCTCTCCTCTTTCTCCTCTCTATCCTCTATCTCTCCTCTCTCTCTATCTCCTCTCTCTCTCCTCTCTCTCTCTCTCTCCCTCTCTCCTCTCTCTCCTCTCCTCTCTCTCTCATCTCTCTCTCCCTCTCTCTCCTCACTCTCTCGGCATCATTCATGTGCTAAAATAATAAAAACAATTTTTGTTAAAAACTAAACTATTTAATGACTATTTTATTAAAGTAATTTTTGTTTAAAAAATTAAAATAATCAAAAAGGGTATTTTGGTCATTTACCAAAATTCCATTCCAATTCCGAAGCTACAATCTGTGAACCAAACAGAAAAATTCCAATTCATTTAACAGATTCCATTCCAATTCTGTCAACCAAACAGGTGGTCAAACCTGACAACATTCCATTCCAATTCCATCAAAGTCAAATTCCTTTGACAGATTCCATTCAATCCAAAAACATTTTGCGAACCAAACGCCCCTAAGATAAAGGAATATACCTTTAAGTGCGATCTTACATCTCATGAAGCTTAGCTTAAAGTCATAAACATATGATCTTGTAAGCTCTTCTCAAAAATTCTGCAAAAGTCTTAAGTCAAGTCAAAGAAACTTTATTCGCTAATATTGAAAAGACAAAAAGCAGTAAAACAAAGAACTTCTCTTACTCCCCCTGAAATTATGCATCTAACATATATAATTTCAGAAATAAATATGTACTCCCCCTTGAAGGTTGAATTTCTCGTTGGAGTATCGGAGTACAATCTCTTATATTAGCATTGGAGTAAGGTCTTCTTCTTTGAAGCACGGGTTCTAAGCTGATTTACTTAGAAACCACTTTGACATTGATGTCCGGGTCTTGAGCTGATTTACTCAAGAACCATTGTTCTTCTACTCCCCCTTGACAGTAGGTGCCTGCAACACAGGTTTAGTTTTCTTTGGTACCCACTGGTATTTGGGTCCATATGTGTTAGTTGCAGTTCGTATGGGGGTTACTGAGTAAGAACCGTACCAGTAATGGTCACTAGTCTTGTGAACAGGAACATGTGTACGACAATAAGAACAATAATTTTCCTTACCTGATAACCTTATTAATTGATCTCTCGTGTAGACATGAGTAGGTTTATCTTTCAGCGCATCGTTCTTCTTGGCATTATGCGTATGTACACATGAGCTTTTACATTTATGCTTTTCTTTAACTGGTTTCCTGTTCCAGACCAGTTCAGCTTCTTTGTAGTTGTTCCTCCTTTTCCTTTGATGTGTACCCGAACAATCTATGTTTCTTTCAAAGAAAAGGTTAGAATTACGAATTTGATCAGAAGATTTAACTGACCTCTTTGAAGAAACAGGTCTGAATGTTGAACTTGCAGCTGACTTGAATGAGCATTCGGAATCAGCTGAATCATATCTAGGTGAGTGGACAATTGACTCTGGAGTCTTCCGCTCAGTCACCACCACCGTTGAAATAATCTTTTCAAGCTCATTGACCTTTGATGAATAACTGTTTCTTTCTTTGATAAGAAGGTCAATTTTCTTCTCAAGCTCGGACCTCTTCTTCTTCTCTTTCTGTGCAAGCTTAGATAATTCAGATAACTTAGCAGTTAGCTTCCTAATTGTAGCTTCAAGGATGCTTCTCTCTTCTTCAAATCCCTTCTGAGCACCCTTCCGATCATTTTCCTTCCTCTCCTTGGCAAACTGATCTCTTTCCAAAATTATTACTTTCTCAAAATTACTAACTTGTTGAGAAAGCTTTAGACATTTAAGCTCGAGAGTCTTCTTCTCTTTACCACTTTTCTTGGAAAAAACTGAGAACTTTAGTGCAAAATTTGAACTTTCCTGTTCAAACTCAGATTTGTCCTTGACAAACTCTTGATTTAAGTCTGATAGTTTTTGTTGAAGATTAGTGTTTGCACTCTCCAAGCTCATGAACTTCTCCCCGTTCATCTCTACAGACTCTTGCTTCTGTATTTGAGCTTCTAATTCAAAAAAATTTCTGTTAAGTTCAAAGTTCTCAGCTTCCAGAAACTTAACCTTATCTTCACAAAGCCCAGAACTCTGTTTCATAAGTTCTTCATTGACTTCCTTTAATATACTTACTTCTTCTTCCAGAACCTTTCTTTCATCACGATATTTCTTTGAACGTTTAAAATGATGTTCCGCTGATGATGTAAGAATTTTAAGTTCCGATTTAAGCTTTGTAATCTTTTCCTCATCATCAGAAAAATCCATCTTGAATATCTGTTTAGAAAAAGAACTTGAATATGATCATTAATCCAGATAAAATTTGATCACACAAGAAATTTTGTCCCCCTAGGCAGACTTAGCACGGAGGTCCCACTACCCGGTTAGCGGGTGGGGTCAAGGGGCAATGCCCTTGCGGGGGTATGGGGGTAGCGCCCCTAGGCTAAAATTTTTTGACAATTAAAGGCCATATTACAGCTTTGAAAATTCTCAAAAAAAAATATTCTAAGTATGGAACAGTGATTGGCGCAAAACCCAGTTTGCGCGAGAAGTGGTAGCGCAAATGATGGTTTGCGTGAACTGAAGGTGGCGCAAAAGGAGGTTTGCGCGAGTTGTGTCTGGCGCGAAACACGGTTTGCGCGAGAAGTGGTTGGCGCAAAAGATGGTTTTTGCGATGAGAGACTGGCACACAACAGGTTTGCGCTTCGCGAGGCTGGCGCAAGATGAGGTTTGCGTGAATAGTGCGTCATGCGAATTGAGGTTTGCTTGATACGTTGGTCGCGAGAATTGAGGTTTGCGCTACAAGGGGGTCGCGCAAACTGAAGTTTGAGTGATCAGTTAATGGAGTAAAGTAAGACTTTACGTGAGCAGTTGGTGGCGCAAAGTGGACTTTGCATGAATCGTTTATAGCGCAAAGTGGGTCACACAAAGTTTAACTTGCGTGAGTTCGTCCCTGTAACTTCGAAAAATCGATCTGATTTGCTCAAAAACCTGTTTTTCAAAGATTAGTTGTCCTAAACTCTAGAAAATGACTATAAACACTTCTAGAACTGATTGTTACCACTCGATCTCGATAAAAATTACTTTTTGAAGTAAAAAATCGATGGCACAGTGACTTTTTGGTCGTGAAAAGTTTTGCACTAAAATCCCAAAATATGAATCGATTGAAGTTCTAAACTGAAATCAAACACTACCAACTCGATCTAGCACACAAATCGATCAAGACCTGATCGATTTCACACCTAAAAACACACTAGAATTCGAAAATGATTTTGAAATGAAGAACACAAAGTCGTATTTATAAAAACTTGATTTTGAATCTATTTTCAGGCTCTGATACCAATTGACGGTCCACAATATATATCAAGTTCTATCAATACAAACACATTAAACGATTACCAGCCTGTTTAGATTAATAACAATGGTTACAAGATTGATCTATTGAAGCTCTCGATGTGTTCTCTCTGTTTTTCACCGTGAGTGTGTGTGTGGATGTGTTTTTCTGATTTCTTGTTGTTAGCTTCTCTAACACTCAAAACAACTAATATCTAAACTTAGATATTATCTAACTAATATCTAGATATTATAGTTAAACTAATATAATATCTAAACTAATTAAACTAATATAATTAACACAATTACACTTTAATAATTATTACATATTTGACCCTAGACTATTGTTGAGAGTGGCTTGTCAGCTTTAACTTCAGATTGTGATCTTCGTATTGGATGATCTTGAATCCAATGAGACTGTGTCCTAACAATGAGTGTAACACCTGAATCAACAAATGAATCAGTTAAGATGCCTGTCAGTAACACGAAGTCACTGTGTGTAACGAATATACATTGGAATGGAGCTTTTTGATGTGCACTCCCCCAGGTCTTCTGTTAGCTCCAAATCTTATGTTTGTTAAAGTGTTGAAAATACCCAAGTCCTATTTCAGAGGACTTCCAGAGACAGACTTCAGAGGACGAAGACTTCAGAGGACAAACCTGCCTCTGAAGTACTTATCAGAGATTGCAACTTTCAGCAGACATCAGAGATGGCTTCATCAGAGGCTCTGAAGACAACGTCAGAGCTCAAAAGACATTCTCTCTGAAGATGGCGCTGAAGACTCCTGAAGTATCAGAACAGATAACCAATCACTTAGTGATAAGATTTACTTTATAGAGAAGGTTACTGTTCAAGCATGCTTCTATTTGTCAGAATAGTACACTGTTTACTTTATGGTCCTATAAATAGGACCATCACTCCTTTGACAAAAGTGTGCTTTTTGATATCTTGTATAAGAAGAATCAACTGAATATATCTCACGAAGATCTTGTTCTTTCTACTTGCTTTATATATGAACTGTGATATTTGAATCTGCTTTTGATATTAAACTATATTGCTTCCGCTGTTTATACTCTTGTTGTTTATATCATTATTGTTATAAGATTAAATATGGGATCCAACAATTGGTATCAGAGCCTCCTTTGTTTTCTAAAACAAAGAAAGATCATATCTGCATACTCGGATAGATTTAATTCTTACTGATTCAAGCTTTTATTATCTGTGCATGTTTGTGTAAACCCTGGTTTATTAAACTTCATATGCTCCAGATTTAAAAGTAAATCACAGTTACATCATTTAATTGAAAGATCTTCATAGAAAAGCATCAGTTCTTCAAATCTTCATCTTTTCTTCACAAAAATGGCAAACTCAAGCATAAGTGCCATTTATACAGCCGGATCATTAATCAAACCTCCTACACTTCTAAGGGATGAATATCCTCAATGGAAGATAAGGATGGTAAATTTCTTAGAAGGCATGGACAAGGATCTGTTAAGATCAGTGAACGATGGACCTCACCAACCAATGGTGTTGGTACCAAGAGTTCCAGCAACAACAGATACTGCTGAAATCCCTGCTTACTATGAAAAGAAAACTTCAAACTTTACGGATGAAGAAACTAACGTGATGGATAATGATTCAAAAGCTGTTAGATTACTTATAATGGCCATTCCCAATGATATCTTCCAAGAACTTGATTCTTGCGTAACTGCAAAAGAGATATGGGATCAGTTGTTAAATCAACTTGAAGGAGGCCTACAAACTCAAAAGAACAGGAGAAATCGTTGTATCAATGAATATCATGATTTTCATGCATTACCCGAAGAAACCTTACATAAAAAATACTCAAGGTTTAACATCCTCATCAACAAATGCAGAAAATTTGGGGTCATGAGAACAAAAGAAGAAAACAATGTTCTCTTTCTTAAAAGTCTAAATGAAGAATGGTCACAACTGTCAATGTCGATACAAGCCAATCAAAATCTTGAATCATGGTCATTGACTGACATTTATGGTACCTTGGTAGCACAGGAAAAAGAAGTTGTTAAACAAAAATCAAAAACCTCTTTAGGTGGTCCACTTGCACTCATGTCAAAACAGAAGGGTGTATCACAAGAATGCAGAAATGCAGAAAAAGACAATTGTTCAAAAAGGGAATCTAAAAGAAAATCCAAAAAGGTTCTGATGTCTGAAGAAGTTGAACACTCAGATTATGACTCAGATGATGACATCAATGCCTTTGCCAAATCTCTTGCATTAATCACCCATCAATTTAACAAGAAATTTGGCAAGAAAGTCTTTGAAGGAAGAAGAGATGATGAAGAAAGAAGAGGAAATCCAGAAAGAAGATTTCAGAAAACTGAATATCAACAAGAGCCCAGATCTACTCTGCATAGTGATCAAAAGGGCGTTCATTTCACCAATCATGATTCTACTCAACAATCAAGATCTCAACAATCATTTCAGCCGAGGCATCCTCAACCTCAGAGGTACTTCAAGCCACAACCACAAGTACAAGCATAGAAGACAGAATCAGACACTGCTCTTCCATCAAACCAAAACGATGGAAGATGTTTTAGATGTGGAAAGCCAGGCTATTACTCCGCCAACTGCAGAGGTAGACTCATCAAGGATGAAGACTACTACAAAAACAAGTACAAATACAATGTCAAAGAAAGAGTACTTGTAGCAGAGATGGAAGACTGGCTGTCAGACTCAACAAGCAGTGGAGAGGAAGAACCCACCAATCTCTGTGGTATGGCGTTCACTGATGATCAAAGTGACGGATCATCAGAGGACTACTCTGAAAAGGTAAACTCTCCTTCCACCTCTAAAAGTGATCTTGAATTGGATGTTATTAAACTAACAGATGAATTTCAAATCCTAAAGCAAAAACTTGTTGAGGAAAAAGAAAAAGCAAAACAAATGACAAAAGATCTTAATTTTCACAAAATGGAAAAAGATCTTCTTGAATCAGAAAAGAGAGATATTTTTGTTGAAAAATCTGATCCTGAAAAATCTCAGAAACAAAAGGAAAAATCATTTTCAGAAAAATACAAAGAACTTGAGAAAGTTTTAAAAGTTAAAGAAGAAGAAGTAAAAAAATCTGAGTATGAAAGACTCAATTATGTTGCCTTAACCAATTTTTTCCAAAAAGAAAGAGAAATCTTACATCAATCTCTGGAAAGGAAAGAACTTCAAATCAAAAGTTATCTTGATGCTCAGGATGTTCATATAAAGAAAAACTCTCAAATGGATACTCAAGGGCTTGGATTCAATGAATTGGATCCATTCACTGGATTGAAGAAAACTTCACTTTCTTCCACTTTCTGTAAAGGAAAGGTCCAGAGCTCTGACTGTCCATCACTGAACAATTTCAAAAGAATAAAAACCTCAGAGAGATAAAAAATAAGGGCTTTGAACTTTAAAAATGTAGCATACTCTGAAGTACAAAGCTTTCCAAATTCCATCTTAAAAATAGAAAAGGAAACTTCAGAGGTATTTTTCACAAAACCTCAGAGCATTGATCCTAAAGAGATTTTTAAGTTTAATGCATTCATCAAAGATGAATCTGAGACATCTGAACAAAGTACCTCTAAAGCAAGTACTTCTGAAGATGAACCTCAGAGTTCACTTAATCCAGATGCCCCTCTGTATTCACCAATCTCTGATGAATGCATCAGAACTACATTTGCGGATGACATCAAGAAAATAAATCAAGAAAACATCATAGCTGATTTAGAGAAGAAAGAAAGCATGAAAAGAATCATCAAAGTCTCCAGACCTAAGAAAATTGAGAAACCATCAGAGGTAGTTATCTCTGGTAAGACTGAACGAGACTTTATTGACTCTGATTCTGAATCTGATCCAGAGGTAGATGAACAGATTTTCTACAAACCAGAGAAAGTAATTCATAAAAAGATAGATACCGTTGGTTCTGGAATTTTGAACATTCCTATTTCTGATTTAAAAATTAAACCCAGAATACCAATATGTCCTGACTTTGCAAAAATGTGTCTTCAAGCAAAAACTTCTCTGGAACTTGAAAAAGAATTACAAGAAAAGGCAAAGAATAAAACTATCACTTCTCAACTCTACACTTATAAACCAATCAAGTTTACTCCTGTACAAAAAGGAAAATGGCAAGAAATTAACCATTCTGATCCTGTTTGTGCAGTGAGCAACAAAGAGAAGAGGATGTTTCTGAACAAGAGAAGGCAACTTGAAAAGAAGGTTGTCTCTCAAGCTAAACGAAAAGCAGTAGTGAGGAATACTTGTAATATTCCTAGTACTAATTCAAAAAGGAATCATAATGTATCGAATGCATTTAATGAAATGAAATCCTTTGCTTCTACTTCTTCTTGTTCCGTAAAGTGCAATTGCATCCAACTCTTGATGAAACTAAAAAATCACTTCAAAGGTTCTCACTGTTTTCTTAATCAATCTCTGAATAAAAATTCAGAGACAACGCCTCAAAAGAAAAAGGACAATTCTGCTAAAACATCAAAAGATAAGAAGGCAAAATTTCAAAAAGATAATCAGAAGTCTAACAAAATAGGACCCATAATGAGATGGGTACCTAAGAAAATCTAATCTGTCTTGCAGAAACAGTCAATGCCGATCTGGTACTTAGATTCTGGGTGTTCAAGGCATATGATTGGAGATAAAAAGTTACTATCCTCTTTCAAAGCTAAATCTGGAGGAGCAGTAACTTTTGGAGACAATATGCAAGGACAAATTAAGGGTTATGGTGAGCTTACAAGAGGTAATGTTTCAGTATCAAAGGTTGCTTATGTTGATGGATTAAAGCATAACTTGATCAGCATAAGTCAACTTTGTGACCATGGTTTTGATGTGAAATTTCAAGAAAAACATTGTTCACTACTTCACTCAAAAACAGGTCAAGAAATTCTGAGAGCTGACAGAAAGGGAAATTTATACATAATGAATTTTTCCAAACACATAAAAACTGACTCAGAGAAACTCTGTCTAGTATCTCTGAACAGTGAAGATGTTTGGCTCTGGCATAAAAAGTTCTCACATCTGAACTTTTCTTCACTTGATAAATTGGTCAAACTAAATCTGGTTAAGGGATTGCCATCTCTGAAGTTTAACAAAGATCATCTTTGTTCTGCTTGTGAGATGGGAAAAATGAAAAGATCTTCCCACAAGACCAAAAGTGATAATAATTGTCCAAAACCTCTGCATATGCTTCATGTGGACCTCTGTGGTCCTATCTCTGTACAGAGCTTGTCAGGTAAAAAGTATATCCTCGTTTTGATTGACGAATACTCTAGATATACTTGGATAGAATTCATCAGAGCCAAGTCTGATGTCCCTGATATTTTAATAAGATTGTTAAAAAGATTGCAGGTTCTGTTTGATACCAAAGTTCAGAAACTGAGAAGTGATAATGGAACAGAGTTCAGAAATGCAAAAATCAACTCATATCTTTCAAAGGAAGGCATAACTCCGAACTTCTCTGCAGCTAGAACACCTCAACAAAATGGTATTGTTGAGAGGAAAAACAGAACACTGGTTGAAGCTGCAAGAACTATGCTTGCAGGATCAGAACTTCCCACAAAATTTTGGGCAGAGGCAGTGGCAACAGCCTGTTTCACGCAAAACAGAGCTACAATTGTCAAAAGATTCAAGAAAACATCTTATGAACTCATTAACAACAGGAAACCTAATGTTAAATATTTCCATGTTTTTGGATGCAGATGTTTGACAAGAAAGCAGATGAAGGCAAATTCATTGGCTATTCATTAGTCTCAAAAGCTTTCAGAGTGTTCAATCAAAGAACCAGAACAATCCAAGAGAGTATCAATGTGTCTTTTGATGATGACAAAAGTCTGGCCAACAAAGATATCAATCAAATTGCCAAAAATATCTCTGAATCATCAAAGATAAGAGAATCTGAACTCAACAAAATTTTCGAAGATTTCTTTGATGATGAAAACTCTGAGTTTCTTTTCAGAGATATTCATAGAGCAACTTCAGAGGAACCACAAACGTCAGGTACAAAACTCTCTGGTCCCTCTGAAGTTACAACTTCTGCTTCCTTGAATGCAGGTCCAAGAAATGAATCAACTTCAGAGCCTCTGGAATCAACTTCAGAGCCTCTGGAATCAACTTCAGAGCCTCTGGAATCAAATCATAAGCCTCTGCTCAGCACAACAGAGATGTCTCCAACTATCATCTCTGAAGCTCAAACTCCACCTCATGTTCATGCTCCGCTCACAAGATGGACAAAGGATCATCCCCATGATCAGATCATTGGATCACCTTCAGAGAGTGTCAAAACCAGATCAACCACAATCAATGAATGCTTTTTTGTAAATTTTTTAAGCATCATTGAACCAAAGAAGGTAAATGAAGCTCTTGAAGATCCTCATTGGATCTCTGCAATGCAGAATGAGCTTCAAGAGTTTGAAAGAAACAAAGTCTGGACCTTAGTTCCCCTTCCTAAAGGAAAATTTGCAATTGGAACTAAATGGGTCTTCATAAATAAAAAGGATGAGGATGGCATTATAATCAGAAACAAAGCTAGGTTGGTTGCTAAGGGATATTGCCAAGAAGAGGGCATTGATTATGATGAAACCTTTGCACCTGTGGCCAGGCTAGAAGCAATTAGAATCTTCTTAGCCTATGCTGCACACAAAGGGTTCAAAGTTTATCAGATGGATGTTAAATCTGCCTTTCTGAATGGTAAATTAAATGAAGAGGTTTATGTCTAGCAACCACCTGGTTTTGAGAATACAGAGTTTCCAAACCATGTTTATTATCTTGATAAAGCTCTATACGGACTTAAACAAGCTCCAAGAGCATGGTATGCTACTATATCCACATTTCTGATAAATAATGGTTTTGAAAAAGGTACAATAGATACAACCTTGTTCATAAAAAGGTACAAAAATGAGATGCTCTTAGTACAGATATATGTTGATGACATTATATTTGGCTCTATAAATCAAAAGTATTGTGATAAGTTTTTAGAGTTGAGGAAGAGTAATTTTGAGATGAGTCTTATGGGAGAATTAACATTCTTTCTAGGCTTACAAGTAAAGCAAACATCAGAGGGTACTTTTATAACTCAATCTAAGTATGTCTATGACATTTTGAAAAAATACATACACAATGATTCAACCTCTATGAAAACCCCTATTGCCACAGGAGTCAAGCTTGACTCTGATCTTTCGGGAAAATCTGTAGATGTCAAAACCTATAGAGGCATGATAGGTTCACTATTATACTTAACTGCAAGTAGGCCTGACATAATGTTTGCAACATGTCTTTGTGCTAGATATCAAGCAAATCCAAAAGAATCTCATTTATCTGCTGTTAAAAGAATTTTCAGATACGTGAGAGGGTCACCCTCATTAGGCCTCTAGTATCCAAAACTTTCTAGTTTTGATTTAACAGCTTACACTGATGCAGATCATGCAGGATGCAAGCTTGACAGAAAAAGTACCTCTGTGTGCTGTCAGTTATTGGGAAATAAGCTGGTAAGTTGGACATCCAAGAAGCAAAACTGTGTTTCAACTTCCATAGCAGAGGCAGAATATGTTGCTACTGCTAGTTGTTGCTCTCAAGTCATATGGATGCAAACTCAGCTCCGAGACTATGGCTTACAATATGACAGAATTCCAATTCTGTGTGATTCAAAAAGTGCCATAGCCATCTCTGCCAATCCAGTACAACACTCCAAAACAAAGCACATTGATGTAAGGTACCACTTTCTGAAAGATCATGTTGAAAAGGGAACAATAGAGATGTATTTTGTACCAACTGAAATTCAACTTGCTGATATTTTCACGAAAGCTTTAGATGAACGAAGGTTTAATTTCTTAATTAGAAAGTTGGGTATGTTGAACATTTCTGCCTAACACAGGAAAACATCAGAGTATCTGATCCATTCATCAGAGCCTCTGACATGCGTAGCATGTTCAACCAGAACTTCTGAAACTAATTTCAGAGCCTCTGGACTTTTTCACAAATGGTAAAAATCATTCTTTTTGTATCTCCAAGCATGTGTAAAGGGGGAGAAGATAAAGACTTCATTCTTTGGTCAAGGGGGAGACAAAGAGCCTTTCATCTTTCAAGGGGGAGAAAGTGAGCTTCTCTGATACTCATATCAGAGACTCTGATCTTGTCTCTGATACTTATATCAGAGCCTTTGATCTTGTCTCTGATATTTATATCAGAGCCTCTGATCTTGACTTCTGATCCTTTCTCATTAAACGAATATTCCATGAAATTCTTTTAATAATAAATCTTTTGGATAACCATTCGTTTCTTTTCAAAAACCCAACTGGCGGTTTTCTGACACCAAGCGGCTCTCCCCTACACACCTCAACGTGTCACCTATTAATTAGGGAATGATGGAACGTCCTTTCTGACATTGGAACTCTCAATCGCCGTTCCCATAACCTCTTCCTCTACCTTTCTTTTTCTGTCCATAAAAACCCTTTTTCTCTTATCATTATTCTTTACGCTCTCAGAATCCAAAATCCCAAATCTCTCTTTCTAAGCTCTCATCTTTCTCAAAAACCTGCAATAATGGCGGCTCATTCCCAAACCTCAGATAACTCCAGCAAACTTGTTCCAAGCTTGAATATGGCACAGTTCGATGTTCCAGTAAAAGGTAACAACTACTTTCTGGACGTCACCCCAACCAAATACGATGAGCAGTTTCGCCCAATCCTCGACTTTTTGACCAACTGCGAACTCAACGATGTCCTCACCAAACATGCCTCAGATATTCCTCTACGCTTTGTCCAACAATGGTGGTATTCAAGTGAATACGATAATGAAAAGGAAGGACTGGTTGGGTACATTGACCTAGGTGAACAAAGCATGAACATAAGAATCACCCCACAAACCCTAACTCGCCGATTCAACCTACTCACAAAAACTGATCTTCAAATAGAAACCTTTGAGAAACCACCAACTCAAGAAGTTCTTCTTTAGTTCCTCCACCACTTAGGCTACAACAGGGAGATCACACGCCTATGTCAATTCAGACGTCAGTACCTGCCTCCCAAGTGGAACTTTATGTTTAGTGTTCTCAACCGAACAATTACCTGCAAGATTGGAAGCCAGGATCAGACCCATCCAGCAATTCTAGCCATAATGTATGCTCTCTTCTTCAACAGAAGCATAAATATGGCTCACATTCTCTTCTGTGAGATGCTGACGGCGGTGGACAAGAAGAACAAAGACTTGGCCAAAGGAAAACAACCAATTTCGGTACTGTTTCCCAGATTCATCTCTGTGGTCATTCAACGAGCAATGGAGAAATTCTCCATCACTGAGGAGGGCCCAAGGACACCTCTGTTTATGATGAACTCGTTCAAAGCTACAGAGGTTCCTCCTTATCCAAATGACCGACGTTTCCCACACACCATGATTGAGATAATTCCTGCTGACTCTACTACCCACCTCCTACTTAGTCGTGTTGCCCAATCATCAGAACCGATGATGGGATCCCCAACACACTTAGGTTCTGAGCCTGAGCCTGAATCAGAGAGTGATATCTCTGATACTGCTCAAAACGTTAACAGAGCGCAACCAGAGGGTGGCTCTGAGAGAGTAAGGAAGAGAAAACAAGAGAACCCTCCCTCTAATGAAGAGAATAACTCTGTCAGAGCATAGGAAGGTGAGGAAGAGAGAATTCCAGAGGGTGAGTTTCTAAGCTTAGAATCTGAGGGCGGTGAGGTAGAAAAAGATGTCCTTGTTGGCACACATGAGAGATTCCAAAGCCCAAATCCCCGTGCAAACACATTTACTGTCCAAGGTGTTCCAGCATCAGTAGACATTGAAACAGAGGTGCACACCTCGAACCCTTCCCATCCTAGCCGCTCAGAGGCATCTACTTCTGCCTCTGAAGCAGGCACCAAAGGGGAAACCTCTGATACGGGTAAGTCCTCCCAACAGGACTTAGACCAATATAAAAATACTCATTCACCCCAGAGTATGTCACCTCCACACACACATGATGCCTTTGTGGCTCATAAAAAGTTGGACCGTCCCTTAGATCAGAAGAGACCTACAATCTCTCGTAAGGATTGCATGTCAGAAAAAGAATGGCATGACCTTTTTGCACATGGACTCCTTAGCCTGGACAACAAGGTTTCAACCCACATTCATTTCTCATCATCAGAATCTAACTCTGATGATCAGAGACCAATCGGAACCATTATAGGGAAATCCTTAAAAAAGGGTCCCCAAGGATTAATGGGAAGTCCTTCCGGAGTCAATATCAAGCCAACTCCGAAAGAAGGCCCCTCTGAACTCGAGGGACACTTAGAATCATGTGTTGATCCTAAGGTTACCCCCTCTGATTACGTTACCAAAGAGGAGTTCAGAATCTTTGGTGATGAAATCAGAGAATCTTTGAAGGAGATTAAACTTCAAATGGAGAAGACCTCAGAGGCCTCTGCCTCTCACTCTGAAGTTACAAAGCTCACTTCAGAGGTCTCTGAGTTGCGCACGACCATAATCTCTCAGAACGAAAAACTGGATGTTCTAGAAAGCCTGGTCATCAAAAATGACTCGGTTCTATCCAGAGAAATTCAGAACTCCACCATAGAGCTCCTCAAGGCGATTCCAACTCCCTCTGCCCCCTCTCCAACACATGAAGACTTTTCTCAATTCAAAGAGGAATTCTTGCGTTCTTTGGAACAGGTGCTTGCAAAGATCCCTACCTCCTCTGTTGCTGCTCCTGCTACCTCTGAATTCATTACAAAGGCTGACCTCCACAACTTCTCCAAGAAGATCACCAACAATGTAATGAATATCTCCAGCAAGTTCGTCTCCAAAGCCAATCAGCAAAACAAAAGGATTGAAGACCTTCTGAAGGATGTGAAATCTTCAGAGGGATCATTGAAGAGGAAGGAACCATAGGTCGCATGCTCTGAGGAGGCCCGGAAGAAATCCAGGTATGAAGACTCTGATGACCATGATGACCAACCTCAGGGGTCATCCGATCTTCATAAGGGAGAGAAAACTCCTACACCAAACATTGATGAAACACAAAAGGAGTCCACTCCCTCTGCAAGAAACCAAAGCAAGGAAAAAGGAAGAGAGAGACGTTCAACCTCAACTTCTGCTGAAGATAACCAGGCCACTCTAAAGTCGCCAGTACCTGTTATCTTTCTAGCACCATCCACTTCGAGTGCTCCAACAGTTCTTATAATAGCTGCAACTCCAGAAACTATTGGAGCTCTAGAAGAAGATGAAGACGAACAGCTAGTAGACTTCTCTACATCAGAAGATGCGTTCTCATCACCAGAAAGACCAACTTATGTGATGAGAGATGCTTACGAATCAGAGACTGAAAGAGCAGAACCAGAATCTGAAAAAGAAGAAAAATCAGATTCTGGAAAAGAAGTTGCTGAAGAACAGATTGAAGTAATTGATGTTGAAGAGTATGTATTCAAGAATGCTCAACCACATCATACTTCAACAGCAACAGAGCTGAGGGAATCACCAGAGATAGATGGCTACATCTCTGAACCCACAACAGAAGATCCTCTACAGACGAAGGAACCAGAAACGATGGTTGCTGATGAACAGGCTCCTTCAGAGAATCCTGTTCAGAAGGCAAGCATCGGTCTACCAGCCAAAGTGTTCACTAAACCTCCTACATTCCTTGAATCAAATCCCGAAGCTTCCATAGAAGACCACTTCAGATACATCTAATGTGAGTTCAATATGGCAGACACTCTAGTCATTCCTCTGAATCCAAGGATCAGAGAGGACATACCGGACTATGAGCGAAGATTTGTCAGAGATAAAACCAGACCAAGAGCACAGGTCCTCTTTGATGATCCAATCATCAAAATCAACAAAATCTCAGAGAATACCTTTGCTTACAACAAGATCATCTATAGGCACTATGTGGTAACTCGATCTGATAAGAAGATTTACGAGTTCAATGATAATGATCTCGTAAATCTAAATCCATATGATTTACCACATTTATATGCCTATTACTCTGCCAGATATGATCATGGAAGAAGAGAAATCAGAATGGGCATGGTTGAAATCAGACGTGCAATGGAAGCCTATGTCAAACATAGAGCAAAACGCGACTTCCAAATTGCTTTGAACCCGAGAGAAGAGAAGCTGGAGGTAACTGAACCTGTGGAGTCGTTCGATAAACTTGAGGAACAGAAGACTGGATCAATCGTTGCAGAACCTCTGGGTTTCGTCTACAGAGTAAACCAAGTAAAGAAGATCTTTCTAGCTTCGGAAGTTTCGAAGTACTCTGATGAAACCTTGAGAGGTATAAAGAAAATGATCCATGTGAAGGAAGAAAGGCACAGAGCAGATTTACTTGCAAAGCTTGACTTAGAGATTGACTCGATGATCAACTTCAGAGCTCTGATCATGAAATTCCATGGAATCTGTTCAAGTGACAAATTTTAGTTTGTTTCTTTATTTTTGAATATTACTTTCTCTGTATTAAACTTCCAAATATTTAAGAAGTAATATTTAAGAGGATGTTTTTCTCCTCTACGCTTTCTAGTTTAAATCTTCTATTCTCTGCTATTATTGTATCTTTTATTTTCAACACTTAGGGGGAGATTGTTAGCTCCAAATCTTATGTTTGTTAAAGTGTTGAAAATACCCAAGTCCTATTTCAGAGGACTTCCAGAGACGGACTTCAGAGGACGAAGACTTCAGAGGACAAACCTGCCTTTGAAGTACTTATCAGAGATTGCAACTTTCAGCAGACATCAGAGATGGCTTCATCAGAGGCTCTGAAGACAACGTTAGAGCTCTGAAGACATTCTCTCTGAAGATGGCGCTGAAGACTCCTGAAGTATCAGAACAGATAACCAATCACTTAGTGATAAGATTTACTTTATAGAGTAGGTTACTGTTCAAGCATGTATTGAGCTTACCTATTAGGTAAGACACTGTTCAAGCATGCTTCTATTTGTCAGAATAGTACACTGTTTACTTTATGGTCCTATAAATAGGACCATCACTCCTTTGACAAAAGTATGCCTTTTGATATCTTGTATAAGAAGAATCAACTGAATATATCTCACGAAGATCTTGTTCTTTCTACTTGCTTTATATATGAACTATGATATTTGAATCTGCTTTTGATATTAAACTATATTGCTTCCGCTGTTTATACTCTTGTTGTTTATATCATTATTCTTATAAGATTAAATCTGGGATCCAACATCTTCCATTCAATCATCGAATAACACAAGGTTAAACTATGAATGTTTAGACAGAAAAACGAATTTCATGTGTGATCATGCTTGTGTTTGAAAGAAGTTAATCAGAATGATTGATTTATCAGGCTCAAAATTGTGTAAACCATTGAGACAAAAACAGTATAACACGGACTCAATTGTGCATGATCGAAGTGCGAAGGTGGGGCAGACTTCCTTCTTTTTCAATATCCAGATTTTCCAAATGAAAATCAGATAGATTATATGTTGCATCCCCAAGAAAAATTGAAACATTTCTTTGTTAAGAAAGAAATGAGTAGCAGGTGGGGTGTAAACAAGAGTTGGCATGGGCTAGTTGTTTGTTTCAATGATGTTCACCAAAGAAATGTGCAAGAATCAGTAATGTGGTTGCCCGACTCAGATAAAGTTTAGTGCAGAGTTTGATATTCTTTTACTCTGATCTCACACTCTCTTTCTTTTTATCATTGAGCTCGCTTGTAACCAAACTCTCTTTTCTATTTTTCTGCTCATCACTCACCCACACTCATAAATTGACTCCTCACACTCGATCACTCAAGGATTAACTTCTTGGGTAGGAAACACTGGTTAACGTGAATCCATAGAAGTTTAATTAAGTTCTCACACAATGAACCCATGTAATCCTATAAGTATCATGTTGCTCAAATGGAATAACTTTGTAGTTAAAGCACAAAATACATGTCAGATGTCTGTATGCTCATAAATATTTGAGCATTTTAAACATTGAAGATTTCTCAAACAAGAGAATTGAAATGAATACAAGAAACTTGTTTGAAAATCTGACATTGTATGAAAATATCAAATATGAATGATTTAACAATCAAAGCTTAGGTCATGAAAATTGGAATTTGTCTATAAGAACAATTATAGACATTCTTGAAAGAAACGCTTTGAATGAAATCACGCTCAATTATCAATGAATTACAAAGCGGGGTGTCTTACCATCGAAAATATGTTTCAATATGAGACATGGTAAGAACATATCAAGAAAAATTGTAAACCGATGTGTGTGAATACTTGACAGACATAGAAAAGATAATACACAAGTATTTATCTTTAGAAACACATAGTTTGTTTAAACATTAAAGCTCATGAAAACAATGAAAACATTCAAAATCACACTTTTAAATTCATGAAATCTGTTTAAGAATCAGAAGTGGTTTGAACATTTAGAAAAATGATTTCTATGATTAAAAGTCCTCCTTCTTTCAACCATATATGACATTAAGAGTAAAATACTTCCTTACGCTTGTCTTCAATCTCACGAAATCAGCTCAAAAGTCATATTGAATATGTTCATGTAAGCTCCCCTCAAAATCTGCATTTAGTCACAAAGTCGTCAAAGCATAAAGTCTTATTCATCACATTTATTGAAAAATAATTGACATAAAACAATAAAACTTGTTAAGAACGAGTTCTGATCAGATGTAATCAGAAATCAAAATCCTTACTCAACTCCCCCTCAAATTATGCATTAAAAGATATTTCAGTGAAGAATCTATGAAAAAAATTATTAACTCCCCATAAAATGTAGATCATCTAATTCTTGTGTCACACTCCCGCTGAAATCATGAACAAACTTAAGTGCATATATCTTTCAAATTAAAAATAAAGAAATCAAGAAAAATAACAAAACTAAACTGTACTAGGTAACAACAGATTAAGTCTTAAGATTTAGCATACCAAGTTTTGAAATGAGAAAATTAAATCTCTTTTCATCAAGTGGCTTGGTAAATAAATATGCAAGTTGATAATCTGTGTTTACAAAGTAAAGTTCGATTGTACCTTTTTCAACATTATCTTTTATAAAATGATATCTCACGTCGATGTGCTTGGTTTTCATATGTTGCACAGGATTAGCAGATATTGCAATGGCGCCCTTCGAATCACAGTAGATCGGGATTTTGTCGAACTTGAAGCCATAATCTCGAAGTTGTGTCCGCATCCACAACACTTAAGAACAACAGCTAGCCACAACTACTTACTCTGCCTCAGCTGTTAAAGTAGATACACAGAGTTGTTTCTTTGAAGTCCAACTCACAAGTTTATCTCCGAGAAATTGTATGTGTCCTGACGTACTTTTCCTTTCAAGCATACAACCTGCATGATTTGTATCTGAATATGTCGTGAGCTCAAAACCTGTATCCTTAGGATACCACATACCAAGATCTGCAGTGCCCTTCAGATATCTAAAAATTCGCTTAACTGCAGACAGATGGGATTCTTTAGGTGAAGCCTGATATCTTGCACATAAGCATGTAGAGAACATTATATTTGGCCTACTAGATGTCAAGTACATTAAGGAACTGTTAGAGAATAAATATATTGGATACAAGATCATAGAATACTGAAGACTGAAGGTCAAAGCTAAAGTCAAATCTCAGCATTAAAGTCAAAGTCTTGTGTAATAAAGTCAAAGTCAAATCTTGTATTTTCTGTTTTTCTAGTTGTTTGCGCGTTTTAGTGTTGTGTGTGAAAAGTGTTTAGAGAGTTTGTGTACGTGTGTATAAATATCTTGTTGTGCCTGTAATTATGTAACTAGAATTCATAACATCAGAGCATTGTAAGAGTTTCAGAGTTGAGAGAGAAAGTGTGTTGTGAGAGTATTGTAATTGAATTCATTTGTAAAATAAAAGTGAGATTTGATGGAATCATTTGTCATCTATTGATCGCATTGTTATCTGGGAATAACAATTGGTATCAGAGCAACCAAAGTTCAGAAAAACATGGATCTAATTTGAATTTTTGAGCGTATTTTGGAAGAACTTGCAAAACGGACTGTAGAAATTCAATTTTTGGATTTGAGTGATGTTTTTTGTTCGAGTCTTGTATTGTTAGATTCGATTTTATATCTAGATTGAGTTTTGTTTGATTCGATTTGTCCAATTCACAAAATATCATGATGAATTTTGAAATTTTTTTGAATTTTTGTTCGAACTGGTTCATCGAACTGTTTTAGGATCAAAGTTGTAATTCTAGTGAATTAGACTGTAATTGTTTGATTGTAATTGATTCGAATCATGCAAAGGATGAGTTCTGCAAAGTTTTAGTCGATTTGGTTGAAGTTTAAATCGAAATCAGTGCAAAAGTCGAGTTTTTGGAACTGCAAGTCAAGAACTTGCTAGATCCATAAAACTCGCAGAGGAAGAACTCGCAAGGACAAAGAACACGCTAAGGAAGGAACTCGCACACTGGTAGAACTTGCAGACAAAGAACTCGCAAAGACCTAATTTTTGTTTGAAGTAAAGAACTCGCTAACAGAGTCGTGCGAGAAGTAGAAACTCGCACAACACTAGGTGCGAGTTGTTACTGTTCACGTGACTTGTTGTGCGCGAAGTGTTCCTGCGAGAAGTGTGTGATGTGCGCGTTTATATTTTGCGCGAAGTATCCTTGTTTAATTTTTTTTAAGTCTCAAACTCGCAAGTCCTATTCTTGTGCATTTGCATTTAGCGAGTTTCATTTTTTAAATTTTTTTTGTCTAAGTCTCGAACTCGCAAGCTTTAGCGAGAAGTGCAAAACTCGCACATAGTTGTGTGCGTGAAGCTCTAGAACTCGCACATAGTATTGTGCGAGAACGAAGGACTCGCATAAGCTTTATGCGTGAACCGTGGTTCACGCAAGCTTCACCGTGCGCGAAGTTCAGTTCAAGCAAGCTTTGGTGTTCGTGTTTCTGAAACTCGCACATAGAGTTTTGCTCGAAGTATCTTTATTTCAGTATTGTGCGTGTTCTGTCCTTAGAGAATTTTTCTGAATTTTTTTTTCTGAAATTTAACTGAGTTTGATTTTTGTAGATCCAGCTTTATTATCTGAATTTTGACGATCATAAAAGCAGTGTAGATCAAAGATGACTTCCAGAGAAGCACTTTCTATCGGAACCGATGTTAAACCACATGTACTCTTCAAGGGAGAGTATGAACAATGGAAAGGTCGATTCAGGGATTTCATTGACAGAAATGACTTGGGAGCATATATCAGAAAGTCATTGGAGGATGGTATTATGGAAATCCCAACAAAGACTCGTACTGTTGGAAATGAGCAGAGAGAGTATCCACTTCCACCTGAAGAATACACAGAAGAGCAAAGAATGAGAACAAAAGCGGATAGATTGGCAAGATCATTCATTCTTCAAGGCATACCAAACGAGATATATATCAAGATTGATAGCTACAATGCTACCGGAAAACAAATGTGGGATCAACTGGAGAAAATGATTCTAGGATCGAAGATTGGCAATCAGCTTAAGATCTCTAACTGCCTCAACAACTACGAGGAATTCAAAGCCAAAGAAGGAGAATGTATGGAAACCACTTATGATAGATTTTTGACCTTGCTGAATGAGTTAAGCAAGAACAAAGTGAAAAAGTCACAAATTGAGCTGAATGTCAAGTTTCTAAGTATCCTACAACGAGAATGGAAAAGGTTTACTAGACAGATGAAACAGATGAAAGATCTGAATGAAATCCCACTCCACGAAGTCTATGAAACCTTAAGGCAGAATGAAGAGGAAGTAGATGAGATTAAAGAGGAGAAGAAAAAGGTTGATAAGGCAGTTGCTGATCCGATTGCTCTAGTTGTCAAAAAGAAGTCTGTAAGTTTGAAGAAAAAGAAAAAGGTGATAGTTTCTGAATCAGAAGAGGCTGAAAGTGAGGATAACTCTGACTCTGACGACTGTGAGAACCTGAAGCAGGCTATGCTTATGTTGACTAAGGCTTTTCAAAAGAAGTTTTACAAAAAGCCTAGCTCGAACAGTCAGAGATATTCATCTGATTCAAGGAATTATGATCACAAGGAAAGAATTGAAGGAAAGAGATTAGAGGAAAAGAGGCCAGAAGAGAAAAAGTATAGAGCTGAAGAAAAGAAGTAGCCAAAACCGACAAAATGCTATAACTGTGGCAAACTCGGACATTTTGCAAAAGATTGCCAAAAGTCCAAAGTCAAAAACTCCGAGTATTACAAGAACAAAATGCTCTTGGCAAAGCAACAAGAGGCTGGCAAGGCATTAATGGCGGAGGACGAGTTCTGGCTCGACCATTCAGATGAAGAAGTTGAGAAAGAAGAGACAGCTCATATTTGCCTCATGGGAAAGATAGTGGATGAATGTGAAGATGAAGTTGAGTCAGATGATGAAGACCATGAAGAGGTATGTGATATGTATCAATCTTATTTTCTTAATGCCATGCAAGCCATGATGGTTGAACTCTAACAAGTAGTCTAAACATGAACGCGAGAAAAGTATCATGAAAGAAAACAAACAGTCAATACTGAAACTTAGCAAGGATCTTGCTGAGAAGAACGTATTGATTGAAGCTTTACATAAAAATATTGATACTAGTGCAAAATATAAGACTATACTTCATAATGAATTATCTGAAACTGTTTCAAAATATAAACTGTGTGAGTTTGAATCAAAAGAGATTGCTAAAATGTATTCTTCGCTTTCAGAAGAAAACAAATCTTTACTTGAAAAGGTGAATGTTTTGGAAGGGAAATTATACACTTTGGGTCAAACTGAACAAACCTTTCATCTAAACAAACCCAAAGAGAACAAAGAGTGTTGGGGACTCGGTTATGAGAATCCACACTATCTTAAAAAGGGTATATCAGAAGTGCCTGCACTTTATGATTTTGGATTTTTAAAACTAGCACCACAATTCCCTGAACTTCAAGTTGAGTGGACTAAACTATCTGAAGAGGATGAAGCCAAGGAAAACGAGAAAAGAAAGAACACAACTAAAGTTCAACTTCCATTTCGATATGAGAGGTTGAATAATAGTTATAGTTCTGATAAATCAAAATTTCTTTCAAATAACTATTTTGAGATTTATTCTTTAAAAGAAATGGAGGCTAAGCCTATCGAAGGTAAGCTTTACGTCCCTCCTCTCGTTTTGGAAAGTAAAATTTCTGAACTCGAGAAAACTCTAGCAGAAGAAAGAATTTTGATTGATCTTGAACAAACTGTTTTTTCTACTGTGTTTAAATATACTGATTTTTCTAAATCATCAAAGGCTTCAAAATCTGATGATACGTCTGGTTTATTTGATGATGAGTTTGATTTCTTAAACTCTGATGGTGCTTTAGATGACTGTGTTGCTCAATTTGATTTTAATGCTACGCTTCCTGATCATTCAAACTTTGTCATTAACTCTTTTGGATTACCAAGTGTGTACGAAAAAGGTGAAACATCAACGAAAGTTGATAAATCAGTTCCTGTGAAAACCAAAGTTGCCAAAGGTAAGAAGAAGAAATCTGGGCATTCACAGAAACTAACCACTACTGGTAAGCCAAAGAAGAAGCATTCTCTTGATTCTCACAGTTCTAACTTTAAACTTTCAAATGTTTCAGATATGAGGAAGAAAAAGAGTGGAGTTAAATCAACTTGGCTACCAAAGAAGAAGGTTGACGAGAAGGCGAAATCATTACCTAATTTTTCATGTAATAGAAATACTGATAGTACTTCTGATATAATTGAGAATGTTGCTTTCAATAAACAAAAACTTGTAACTCCTTACAAGAAGTATTCAATAAAACAATTATTCCAATTATCTCCGTATGCTAGAAAGTTTTCTAATAATTGCCGGAATGATTTTTCTTCTCGACAACATTCTAATGATTGGTTTGGATCATATCATGTATATTCTTCTCATTCATATGGTTCAAATGTTTTTCAAAAAGCAAAAGGGTCCAATTTTAAATGGATGCCAAAATCTACTTGTGCTAACACTGTAGGACCCATATATAAATGGGTACCTAAATCAATTGTTTCGTGATTTTCTCCTGTGCAGACCCGTCAAGTGTGGTACTTGGATAGCGAGTGTTCCAAGCATATGACTGGGCAGAAATATTTATTGTCTAATTTTACAGAGAAATACTGCGGAACAATTAGATTTGGAAATGACCAATTTTCACCAATTTTGGGAAATGGTGACATCATTCAAGATAAAGTGACGATAACAAAGGTGAATTATGTTGAAGGTTTAGGGCACAACATGTTTAGCATTGGCCAGTTCTGCGACAGAGGATTAGAGGTGAACTTTAAAGCCAAAAGTTGCTCTGTGCGTACTAAAGATGGCAAGGAACTTTTGATCGGAACTAGAAAATCCAACCTCAACACAATCAATCTTTCAAAGGTCCAGACTGACAGTGAGGTTTGCTTACTGACAAAATCCTCGATGCAGCAAAGTTGGCTTTGGCACCGAAGGCTGTCACACCTGAATTTTCGTTACATTAACAAATTGGTCACTAGAAAGCTCGTAAAAGGACTTCCTAAGCTCAAATATGTGAAAGAACACTTGTGTGCAGCATGTGAAAAGGGAAAAATGAAGAGAGCTCCACATAAGCCTAAACCTGAACAAAGTACCAGTTCTCCACTCGAGTTGTTGCATATGGATCTTTGTGGTCCCATGCAAACACAAAGCATAAGTGGCAAGAAGTATGTTTTAGTTATTGTGAACGACAATTCGTGGTACACATGGGTAAAATTTCTAAGATCAATAGATGAGACGCCTGAAGTACTCATCACCTTTCTGAAGACTAACCAAGTGAACCTGCAAAAACCAGTCAAGCTTCTTAGGACAGACAACGACACAGAGTTTAAGAACAAAATCGTTGAAGATTATCTCGAATCGGTCGGGATAACACATCAAATCTCTGTTGCTCGTACGCCAGAACAGAATGGAGTAGTAGAAAGGCGAAACCGAACGCTAGTCGAGGCCGCTCGGACTATGCTCAGCCAATCCGATCTACCTCAGTTTCTATGGGCATAAGTTGTTTCGACTGCGTGTAATACTCAGAATCGTTCCATGATACATCACCGTTTTGGAAAGACTCCTTATGCTTTGATCAACATCTGGACACCAACAATCAAATACTTTCATATTTTTGGTTGTAAGTATTTTGTGCTTAACGACAGAGAGAGTCTAAACAAGTTCAGTGATAAGAAAGATGAAGGAATTTTCATTGGTTATTCTCAATCATCGGCTGCATATCTGGTGTATTTGAAGAAGTCAAAGACAGTAGTTGAGAGAGTTAATGTCACATTCGACGAGGAGGTGGCTTCTAAACAACACAGTTCAGAACCCATACTTACCGGAGTGCTAGCTTCTGGGCAGATCAGTCCAGAACCTGTACCGACAAAGAAGAAATTAGATGAAGCATCAACTTCCAATGATCATTTATCTGATTTAGATTTATTATTGGAACTATTTTATGATGAATTCCTAGGATCTAAAGTGACTAAATCTGTTGTGGTTGACAGGATGGACGACTCAACGAATAATTATCCAACCGCTTCAGAGTTATCTACTGAATCCAACTCCCCGGTTCAGCAAGGAATTTCAGTTCAAATATCTGCTCCGATAGTTGAAGATGTGAACAATAATGAAGAAACAGAAATTGCTGAATCAGTTGGGTGTTTAATAGAGACAAATCAAGAGTCTGAACAAGCTGTACCAACTGAAGCTTTTGTACAAGCTAATTCAACTGAATCACTCCCTCCTACTGTACAAACTGATGAAGTTGAAAGTGGATTCCTAGATGATAATCATGATCAATCAACATCTAATCCACTTCATTATGAACATCGTTGGACCAAAGAGAACCCTATTCACCAAATCATTGGAGATCCAACAAAGCCGGTGCAAACTAAGTCAGCAACTTTAAATCAATGTCTGCATGACTCATTTCTAAGTAAGATAGAGCCAACTCGAGTATCCGAAGCTCTAGCTGACTCGGATTGGGTGTCAGCTATGCAAGAATAGTTAAACCAGTTCGAAGCCCTAAAGGTCTGGAGACTTGTGCCAAAACCGGAAGGAAAATCTATCATCGGCACTAAATGGGTATTCAAGAATAAAAAGGATGAAAATGGTATTGTAATTCGAAACAAATCAAGACTTGTTGCCAAAGGCTACCAGCAAGAGGAAGGCATAGATTACGATGAGATTTACGCTCCAGTAGCACGTATAGAAGCAATCCGCATGTTTCTAGCATACGCTGCTCATAAAAACTTCACAGTCTACCAGATAGACATGAAGACTGCCTTTCTAAATGGCATACTTAAGGAGGAAGTCTACGTTACACAACTAGAAGGCTTTATGAATCCAAATAAACTAGATCACGTATATATTCTGGATAAAGCACTTTATGGGTTAAAACAAGCGGCTCGAGCCTGGTAGGATGTTTTATCAAAGTTTTTGGTCAAGTCGGGCTTCACTAAAGGTAAAATCGATACCACTTTATTCATTAAGAAAGAAAAAGCCGATATCATTCTTATTCAAATATATGTGGATGATATAATATTTGGCTCTACAAACTCTAAATACTGTAAGAACTTTTCTAATCTAATGGTGTCAAGATTTCAAATGGGTATGATGGGAGAGATGAACTTCTTTCTCGAATTACAAGTTAAGCAATTTTCAACGGGGATTTTTATAAACCAAGCTAAGTACATTTTTGATATTCTTCGGAAGTTCAAAATGGAAACTTGTAAACCAATTGCAACCCCGATGGCACCAGGAACTAAGATTAGCATGGATCCTTCGGGAAAACCTGTTGATGTTAGAACCTATAGAGGCATGATTGGTTCTTTAATGTATCTTACTTCAAGTAGGCCAGATATTATGTTTTCTACATGTTTATGCGCAAGATATCAGGCTAACCCCAAAGAATCCCATTTGTCCGCGGTCAAACGGATCTTTCGATATCTGAAAGGGACTGCAGATCTTGGTCTGTGGTATCCTAAAGATACTGGTTTTGAACTAACTGCTTATTCAGATGCAGATCATGCTGGATGTATGTTAGACAGGAAAGGCACATCGGGTCATATTCAATTTCTTGGAGACAAGCTCGTAAGTTGGGCGTCAAAGAAACAACTTTGTGTTTCCACCTCGACAGCTGAAGCAGAGTATGTAGCTGCTGCCAGTTGCTGCTCTCAAGTCTTGTGGATGAGAACACAACTTCGAGACTATGGTTTCCAATTCAACAAAATACCGATTTAATGTGACTCAAAGAGCGCCATTGCCATATCTGCAAATCCTGTGCAACATACAAAGACAAAACACATCGATGTAAGATATCATTTTATAAAAGACAATGTTGAAAAAGGTACAATAGAACTTTATTTTGTAAACACTGATTATCAACTTGCAGATTTATTCACCAAGGCTTTAGACGAAAAGAGATTTAATTTCTTATCTCTAAACTTGGTATGTTAAATCTTAAGACATAATCAGTGATTACCTATTAAAGTTTTTCTTATTGTTATTTTTCTTCATTTCTTTATTTTTAATCTGAAAGATATTTGCACTTTAGGGTATGTTCATGATTTTAGGGGGAGTGAGAGAAGATAAAAGATGATCTACATCAGCTTGAGGGGGAGTTTATATTTTTGGTTTATGCTTATCACTGATAACTTTTTCTGATGCATAACTACAGGGGGAGTAAGAGTAAAAGCAAGGAGTATGAATTATGACTTCTGATTAATTTAGATCAGAACTCGTACATTAACTGTTTTACTACTTTATGTCATTTTATTTTCCAATAATTTTTTTTGTGAATAAATTTTGTACTTTGACGGACTTTTTGTCTGATGCAGATTGAGAGGATGCTTACAAGATCATATCTTTATGACTTTAAGATTGATTTGATGAGATTTAAGACTGAGCGAAAAGATTTATTTCTTATCTTAATCTCATATATGGTTCAAAAAAAGGACAACTTTCAATCATACAAAACATGTTCTTAAATGTTCAAACCATTTCCCGATTCTTAAACAGATTTCATGAATTGGAAGTGTGATTTTACGTATTTTCATTTTTAATTGTGATTCAATGCTTATAAACCGTGTGTTTCCAAAGATAAATACTTGAGTATTGTCTTTTCCATATACTTTTAAGTATTCACATACACTGGTTTAATTTTTGATTGAACTTGTTCTTACCATGTCTCTAAATTGAAACAAATTTTCGATGGTAAGACACCCCAATTGAACTTCAAAGAACTTTGAGCGTGATTTCATTTCAAAACGTTCTTTCAAGAATGTCTATATATTGATTCGTATGGACAACATTCAATTTTTGTTGACCTAAGCCTTATTTGATAAATCATTTGTCAAGATCAAAATTCTAAACAAGAATTTAATTAAACACTCAGAAACTTTGTTAAAGAAGTTTGCGGAATAACACTTTAACAATAAATCAATGAAACAGTATATAGATCAAATCACAAGTTATATTGAATTAACTTAATGATTACAATCACAACCTAAATTTGTTGAACAGGCTCAACAGACGTTCAATACTTCTCTAAAGAAAGGATTACTAACAATCTTGAGGCTAATTCTCTCTAGAACAAAAACGTATTCTGTATCTGTATCAATGTATCTATATGCTAAGACTTCTAGACTATATATATATACAAAACAGATTACAAGATAAATATGAAAATAATATTGATCTTCAACATCCAGTCTATAATTATCACCAATCTCCTAGTCTTTCGCATCAAGCAATCAATCCATCTTTATCTTCATAAGCAGCATTAATCTTCATCCTCAGCAGTACTAACCATGCTTGCAGTAGTAATTCTTCAAGCAGTACTAACTACTAGCAGTATTAACTTTCAAGCAGTATTAATACCTCTAGCAGTAGTAATTCTACAAGCAGTAGTAATACCTTTGAATAGTAGTACTAAAGTCTTCAGCAGTATTAATTCTTTCAGTAGTAGTAACTCCTTCAAGTAGCAGTACTAACTGGACTTAGCACTTTTTAGACCCAACAATCTCCCCCTAACTTAACTTTTCAAAACAAGAAGTTAAGTTCTTCAAAATGTGGTCTTCATGATGCTTTCAAAATAACTGCTCAGTTCGCCAAATTAGGATCCAATCCTACACTTTGATTGATGGTTCTTCTTATCACTATTCTTGCCATGTCTGAACCTTTAGGGCAGACCAACTTTGCTTTCAGCATCCTTTCCAACTTCACTTTGTTGTGCTCATACACCTTATCAACCAAGTAGTATTCATGGAAGCTTTTGTCAATTGTAATGACATAGACTCCAGATTTTTCAAAGAGCATCCAGTTGTCAATACTTTTAAAACCATTCTCATGATGCACATCTTTGATAATATGTTCAACCTTAACAAGGTCAAACATTGTTATCCCAGTTTAATCTAGTTGATTAACAATCCCAGAACACAATAATAATCAAGAGATAATAAGATCAGAATAACATACCAATCCCTTGAATAAACAATGAAACCCTTGTGTGTTCTTGATACCCTTGAATACAGAGAAAACGTACGGCTACTATAATCTCTAAACAATAATTATGAGGTATCTTGACCTAAAAACTAATTAAACAAAATTTTAAATACCTAGGCCATATGGGCTTTAACCTAAATGGGCTTTCTAACAGGCTTTAGGCCCATTTACAAATAACTATTAACATATTACAGTTTAAACCCTGAACTGTAACTATCAAACAAATATAGTTTAAACCCTTTAATCTTGAATACAATTATTTGATCCACCAATCTCCCCCTTTGGATTCAAGATTAAAAAAAAATTTGCAATAGTCTTCGGGTCTTCACTTTTCTTGAAAAACTTCAGATATGACGTTGATATCTTTAAATAGTCTTCAAATCTTCAGCGGTCTTCAGATTATATTCTCCCCCTTAATATATTCTCCCCCTTTTTGATGAATGGTGAGAATCATCATCATTAAAACTTGTCAAAACAATCTCCCTCTTTAAGGAAAAATCTCCCCCTTTGTCTTTATAGACTTCAATTTAGCACTTTCTTCATGTAATGATCCCTGTAAGAAATAAGAGCAGTCTTCCCAGATGGAAAGAGTGATTATTTCAATCTTTTCAGATTAAAATAGAAAGTAGTAACCATTCGAATCTTTTCAAATTCAAACAGTTTATGTTTAATAGGTGTAACCCTGAATCAACAAATGACTCAGTTAGAATGTCTGTCAGTAACACAAAGTTACTGAGTAACACAAAGTTACTATATAAGAAGTTGGTTTTGATGTTGGCTTCCCAGGTCTTCCATTCAATCATCGAATAACACATAGTTATCTATGAACGTTCTGACAGAAAACAAATTTCTGTGTGCATTTGCATGTGTATGAAAAAATTTAAGCATAGATGATTGCTTTTCATTATAGGCTCAAAGTATGTAAACTTGTTGAGACAGCAACAAATTATACTTAAACTCAATGTGCATGCGAAAGGGTTCAAAGGTGGGGCAACTTTCTTCTTTTTCAATATTAGTATCTTCCAAATGAAGAACCAATAGCGTATGTGTTGCGTCCCCAGAAAATGTGAAACATTCTCTTTTTGAGAAAAAATGAGTAGCTGGTGGGGTTGTATGCAAGAGATGGCATGGGCTAGTTGCATTTTTGCAATGATGGTCACCAAAGAATGTGAACCAATCAGATAATGTGGCTGCCCGGCTCAGAAAGAATTTGGTGCAGAGTTTAATATTCTTTTACTCTGATCACTCACCCTCTTTCTTTTAATTCTCACTTCTAACCAATCTCTCTTTTTCATTTTACCTCTTCACACACCATCACTCAATTCTTTTGACCCCTCTCCCCTCAATCACTCAGGGAATACTTCCGGGGTAGGAAACACTGGTTAACGTGAATCCATGGAAGTTCTGTTAAGCTCACACACTGAATCCCTTGTATTTTCCTAAAAGAACGTGTTGTTCAACAGGCTATTGTACATGAAAGCACAAATAAGCATAGGGTTACATGAAGAATAAAAATATGGAGAAGTCAAAACAGTTGTGTTTGACAATGTATTCTCCCCCTCAACCTAAAAGTGGTTGGCAATAAACTCATATCAATTTGTCATGAAGAATAATATGCTGAAGAATAAAAAACGAATGTTATTTATATGAACAATATATAAACATATTTTCAATGAAAGTACATGAAATGACGTTTGATTCAATCAACAGTGAATACAAAGAACGTGAGTATTACCATAGAAAGATCTAACTTTTGATGCATGGTAATAACAAAGTCAAATAGAATGTTCTGAACCGTTATGTGTATGAATACTTGACAAAGTATATTGACAAGATAAAACGCAAGTATTTATCTTTAAGAACGCACGGTCAGATAATCTTTTAAAATCACAGATATTCTCCCCCTTAACTGAATTTTTTTTTAAATCAAGCAGGAAAAATAAAGCACTGAAGTGCAGGTCCTAATCTGATGTGATTAGAAGCCATCTTTTCTTTGAGGTACGGGATCTAAGCTGATTTACTTAGAAGCCTTCATTTTGACAATGAGTTCCCGAGTCCTGATCTGTAGTAATCAGAAGTCATTGTTCTTTCTCCCCCTTAAACCTTGGGTGCCTGCAAAACATATTTAGCTTTTGGTACCCACTGGTATTTGGGTCCTAATGGGTTAGTTGCAGTTCTAGTGGGAGATATGAAGTAAGAACCATACCAGTTATTCACATAATCTTTTCTTACAAAATCATTTGAGCCACAGTAGGAACAACTAATTTTCTTTTGTGTTAACCTGATCAATTGATGAATTGTGTAAACCAGATCAAGTTTGCCAAAAGTTTTACCTTTTGTAGCATAGTTCCATTTAGCATTTGATGTATGCACAAATGATTCTTCTTTCTTCTTTTCCTATGAAGATCCTTTAACTCTCCAGATCCAATTTCCTTTGTCTCTCTCATCATCCCTTCTCCAGAATCTTTTTTTTCGAGACTTAGTCTTCTTTAAGTTACCTGAACCATCAACATTTTTGTCATAGAAAAGGTTATAAGGACGAATCTGATTAGTAGATTTAGAAGTAAGACTATCATCTGAATCACAGAAAGGATTATAGAAAACATTTGAAAAATGTGAACTTGAAGCTGTTTTTAATGAACTATCTGAATCAGCTAGATCATCTCTTGGTGATTGAGCTATTGACTCTAGCGTCTTGTGCTCAGTCAGCTTCACCTTGAATACGATTTCTTCAAGTTCCTTTATCTTTGAGGACAAACTGTTTCTTTCCTTTTCAATCAGATCAAACTTCTTATGCAACTCAGATTTTGCATTCTTCTCCTTCATGATGTTTGTTGACAATTCAGATAGATTTCTTGTCAGCTTAGCTATCTCGGTCTCAAATATTTTCTTTTCTTCAGAAAAGTATGTATTTGCTTTCTTCAGCTCAGCTTTCTTCTTCTAATCCTCAGCCTTTTCTCTCTCAAGAATGATAACCTTCTTAAAGTCTAAAACTTGTTGAGAAAGCTTAACACATCTAAGCTCTAATGAAAAATAAATTTCCAAAAATAATTAAATGCAGAATTCTCAAACAGTAGATAAAATCAAACAGAGTAATACTTAAAATAAGAAAATTTTGAACCCGAACAGAACTTTGTCCCCCTTCGCAGACTTAGCACGGGGGTCCCGCTACCCGGTTAGCGGGTGGGGTCAAGGGGCAACGCCCTTGCGGGGGTATGGGGGCAGCGCCTAGTGGGTTGCGCAAAGTAGAGGTTTGCGCGTCACTTGGGTTGCGCAAAGTGGAGGTTTGCGCGTCACTTGGGTTGCGCAAAGTAGAGGCTTGCGCGTCACTTGGGTTGCGCAAAGTGTGGTTCTCGTGACTAGGCAATTGCGCAAAGCATAAATCGACCGGAACTTGCTTCGACCGATATGATGTTCGACCGGGAACTTGTAAAGACCGGTAGAGTGATATGACCGGTAAACGACAAAGGCCGATAATGCTAAGGACCGATAAAGTGTTCGACCGGGTTGGTGAGTGGACCGGTGTTCATGCTTCGACCGATATACTATTCGACCGATGTGGACTTAGGTAATTTGACCGGTATTGTGTTAGGACCGATAGAGAGGTATGGACCGATAGTGAGTTCGACCGATATAGGGATATTGACCGATAAAGTGTGATAGACCGGTATAGGCTTTGACCGATAGGATGAACTCGAACGGTAGTGTGCCTTGACCGATAATCTATGTTCGACCGGTATGTTCTTGACCAACCCAGAATGTCGATAAGCAGCCCAGAAATTTAACACAGAAATCGCACAAAACACATAAATTTAATGCGAAAATTATACCTTTGTGTTCCAAAACATAAACCAATCACAATATAATCAAACTCAGAGATCAATTTCAACTTTTAAGCATTCGATTTGATAAGCACAATGTCGACTCCTCTTTGAACCCAGAAAACTCAAAATCACAAATTCAATCACTTAATACTTTCTAATGCAATTAATCATTCAGATAGTGTTCAATAACACAAAACACACCTAGTCAGATCAATCTTAAACATAAACGCACATGAAATCAGATGAACAGTAAAAAAAAATTCGATAAACAGTGGTCGATGAATAGTATCGATGAATAGTAATATCAAAAAAAAATTTGATTCTTTTGGCTCTGATACCACTTTTTATCCCAGTTTAATCTAGTTGATTAACAATCACAGAACACAATAATAAGCAAGAGATAATAAAATCAGAATAACATACCAATCCCTTGAATAAACAATGAAACTCTTGTGTGTTCTTGATACCCTTGAATACAGAGAAAACGTACGGCTACTATAATCTCTAAACAATAATTATGAGGTATCTTGACCTAAAAACTAATTAAACAAAACTTTAAATACCTAGGCCATATGGGCTTTAACCTAAATGGGCTTTCTAACAGGCTTTAGGCCCATTTACAAATAACTATTAACATATTACAGTTTAAACCCTGAACTGTAACTATCAAACAAATACAGTTTAAACCCTTTAATCTTGAATACAATTATTTGATCCAACAATGCATAAATACTCCATGGCCATCTTTAATAGATTCATCCCAGCTCCTTTCAATACTTCACCATGTAAGCTCAACCCAACTTTGTACATTTCTTCTAGATCAGCTCTAGTACAACTTATGATTATCTTTCCCCAAGTTGAATATACTTCATATTTGTCACCCATTCTCTTTATTCTTAAGTATTCTGTTCTTTTATCCAAGAGTGTATCCCAATGAATGATTTCAGGAGCATTCACTGAAATAGGATCAACATTCAGAGGTTCTTCATCTGTCACTGTCATGTACAAATCAAACTGCTCAGGTTGTCTTGGTTGTGTTGGACTCTTCTCTTGATTTTCAACCTGCTCTGCTTGTTTCTGCTACTCTTCATGAGGTGCGGCAGTGGGTTTTGATGATTTGGCTTCAATGCTTTCACTTTCCTTCTCTTTCTCAACTTCCTCAATCCTTGGCCTTTTTGCCCGTTTCTTTGAAGCAATAGACTTCATTCTCTTAACAGCTCTGATCTTCTGGGCTAGTGTTTCTTCTTTCTTGACTTCTGCCCTTTCTTTTATAGGATTACCTTCTTCACTGTCAGGAAAGGGTTGTTTAATGTTCAGATTATGTCTTTCTTTCATTTTCCTTTCAATCTCAACCCTCTGGCTGAAGTCCCCTTGAAGCTTGGCCATCTCCTTCTTGTAAAATTCTTCTATTCTGCTGAAGGTCATATTTGTAAACATTCCTTCAGGAACTCCAATGGATCCTCTCAAGAAGTTGATCATCTTTCTTCTTTCTTGATTGGCTAGGAAGGTTTTTGAGGGTTGTCTTTTCTGTGGAGCTTTCATTGTAACCCTCTTCACAACAGTTTTCAAGCTTTTCTGATACTCTTCATTTAGCCTTTTTGCCAAATCTAAGGCAAGCTTTCTGTCCTTGGCAGTTTGAATCTCATTCTCCTTTTCAAGCTCTTCTTGCAGCTTCTTTGCCAACTCTGCATCCAAGACAATTTGCTTTTTTCTTTTTCACTGGTTTCTCATATTCAACCACCTTCTGTTTTCCTTTCTTCTTTGCATCTGACATGCTTATCTCTTTCCTTTTTTTCTCTGTTTCTCCTTCTTTGATCACCACTCCCTTAGCCTTTTGAGTGGCTTTAGGAGTATCATGCTTTGCTTTAACCAGAGTTTCAGCAATCTCTATCTCTTCCATTAACATTTCAGTTTCTGCTGCTGGTTCTTTTGTTTCTACTGCTGGCTGAGTTTCTGTTTCTTTCTCAGTTTCTGCTTCTGTCTCAGTTTCTTTCTCCCCCTTCTTTTCAGCAACACCACTAAACTCCCCCTCAACTTGGAATTCCATAACCTCTGAATTCTCCCCCTTTTTGGAAGCATCATGTGCAGTTCCCCTTTTCTTCAAGACAAACTTGGTTCTCTTCCTTTTGTGCACTAATTTTAACACCAACTTCTTGAGTTTGGCTATCTGCTCTTGTTGAGAGATTATCACCTGTTTCATCTCCTTTATCTCCTTACCCTGACTGATGACATCCAGATTGACATTTCCAATTGTTTCCATCAATTCATCATAGTTATATCTGTCCTCACCTCCTTTGGGTGTGTTTACTACCCTTGAAGGATCCTTGGATCTTTTAGTAGAGGCCTTCTGCCTAGCAGAAGCACCTTCTACCCCCTTGGTTTCTTGGCACCTGGGACCCTTAGATGATTGCTCATCCAAAGTTGACGTGGGGAAGGTCTTAGAGATGTTCACAATGTCCTAATCCACACCTTGTGTAGAATCAGTAGTGTGAGCCTTACTGCCCACATGCTCTTCTTTCTCCTTAGAGAGCACCTTCTTGGGGTTGGGAGACACCCCTGTGGTTTCCCTTTGGATATTCTCTAATGGATAATGCTCCATTAGAGGGATTGCAGGCTGTTGGGGTGAAGATACAGGAAGGGAAGGAACCTTCTGTACCTTTTTCCTTACATATGTTTTAGTGATGGGGGAAATTGGCTTTACAATAGGGATCTGAGGAGGATTAATTGAAATGAGTGGTGTGGGTAGGTCATCAGTGGGTTGGTCAGATGTGGGCTTTGACCCTGATGCCTCACCATGGGAATGAGACACACCCATCATTGTAGAGAACAATGGAGTGTCTTGTCCAGAAAAGTCCTTGCTAGGCCTTTTCATGTTAGAGAACACCTTCCCTTTGGGAGGTTTAGGTACATACACCTCTTGAAAACAGGGTAAATCTGTCAATTCTTTGTGTAGTACTTCTTGTACAAACCTTGGATACATGTAAAATCTTTTTGTTTTGGTTTTGGTTTCCAGGTTTGACAACAGATCATTCAAAATCATTTGTGAAAAATTAAACTTTTTGGAGGTTGCTAAGCAGACCAGAGCATAAGCTATGGTATTGCTGGACACACTCCATCCAGTTGTTTTGCGGGAAATACAATGTTGAAGGGTATGAACAAAGAATCGCCACTGAGGTGAAAATTTGCTTTTGAAGAACTTAAAGACCTCAGTGGGACCTTCATACCCCATTCGACCAATTTCTTGGAAGAGATCATCCTTAGGAAGAGTAGTAATACCTGAGGCATCATCTAGACGTAGATGAGTGCGAAGGCAGCCTTCTGAGATTGTGATGGATTTATCACAGACCCTGGATTGGATGACCTGTTTGCCGTTTACAGTCTGAACGGAGGCATTGGTCCAGAATTGACGCAGATGTTCCACATAGATTGTGGGATGCTTTCAGTAAATCCACAATTTCTTCAAAACCCTCAGCTTGTTTGGGTTTCTGCAGCATTGCGAGTTTATTGTGATCGTCACCAAATTCCAATCCTGCCATCGTTCTTGGGATCGAATCAACTCTAGGGTTTATGCACTGGGAAGCAATAATTCGAGAGAGAGAGAGTAAGAACACTCGTAGGAAATTCAAATAGTCGTTTGGATTTTGGCGGTCAGAGAGGGTATTTATAGGTGGAGGGTTTCAGTTAGAAGCAGCACTAAGTACCCTAGCAGCATTAACAAGCCTGCAGTACTAACCCATATAAGCAGTAGTAACACATACCAGCAGCATTAACACAGACTAGCAGTATTAACACAGACTAGCAGTAGTAACACATACCAGCAGCAGTAACACAGACTAGCAGTATTAACACATACCAGCAGTATTAACACTGTATGGCAGTAGAAATAAGGTAAGCAGTAGTAACTTTGCACTGGCAGTATAAACCACCAAGCAGTATTAACCATACTTAACCATATTTGAACTGTCAGTAGGATTAATAGTGAGAGCAGTATTAACTTAACCAGAAGTACTAAGTTTCTAATCAGCAAGATAATCTAAAACACTTAAACACACATAGTTAGTAGCACCATGCACAATATATTATGAGAAAGTAAGCATGAAGGAATCTAAATAGAAATGGTACATAAAGAAAATCAAAAGAGGCTTATTCAGTGTTTATCATGCCTACACTTGTGACCAAGAATGTGAATTTGCCCACATCAAAAGCTTTGGTGAATAGATCAACAAATTGGTTACTTGTGTGTACTTTCAAAACCTGAATTAACTTCTTTTCAATGCAATCTCTAATGAAATGGTACCTGATTTCTATATGCTTCGTTTTAGAGTGCTTGACTGGATTGTTAACAATGCTTATAGCACTTTTCTTATCAATGAAGATTGGAGTGTGAAGAAAAGTAACACCATAGTCCAACATTTGATTCTGAATCCATAGCACTTGTGAGCAGCAACTTACAGCAGCTATATACTCTGTTTCTGTTGTAGAGGTGGACATTGTGGTTTGCTTTTTACACTGCCATGAAACTAGTCTTGCACCTAAAAACTGACATCCTCCTGATGTAGACGTTCTATCCAAGTTTGCACCACCCAAATCACTATCAGAATATGCAAGTAGATCAAATGGTGAGTCATGAGGATACCAAAGACCCAACCTAGGTTGTCCTTTGAGATATTTGAAGATCCTCTTGACTGCTTGAAAATGAGATTGCTTAGGTCTTACTTGAAATCTGGCACACACACAGACAGCAAATATGATATCTGGCCTTGAAGTTGTTAGATACATGAGGGAGCCTATCATAGATCTATAATGATGAACGTCCACATCCTCCCCCTCAAGATCTGCAGTGATCTGTTTGTGTGTTTCCATGGGTGTGCTTGCTGGTTTTGAATCTGAAAATCCAAACTTTGTAAGGATATCCTGCACATACTTGGATTGACTTATGAAGATACCATCTTTCTTCTGTTTAACCTGTAGCCCAAGGAAGAATGTAAGTTCACCCATGGAGCTCATCTTGAATCTTTTGTGCATCAGCTCCTCAAATTCCTTCCACATATAATCTTTTGTAGATCCAAAGATGATATCATCCACATAGATTTGAACAAGTAGGATGTCTTTCTTCTTCCTCTTGATGAACAGAGTCTTGTCAATGATTCCCCTTTCAAAACCATTTTCCAAGAGATAGGTAGACAGAGTGTCATACCATGCTCTTGGTGCTTGATGTAGCCCATAGAGTGCCTTCTTTAGTTTGTATACTTTGTCAAGAAAATTAGGATTCTCAAACCCTAGAGGCTGACAAACATACACTTCTTCATCAATTTTCCCATATAGAAATGCACTCTTGACATCCATCTGAAATACTCTGAACTGCATAAAAGAAGCATAGGCTAGAAACAGCCTAATTGCCTCAATTCTGGCTACTGGTGCAAATACTTCTTCATAATATATCCCCTCTTCTTGTGTATACCCTTGTGCCACAAGTCTGGCCTTATTCTTTATTACAATACCTCTCTCATCTTTCTTATTCCTGAACACCCATTTAGTACCAATTGCTCTTTGTCCTTGTGGAAGGTCAACTAGATCCCACATATTTTGCAGCTCAAACTGCAGCAGTTCCTCTTGCATTGTTTCTATCCAGATTGGTTCTTTCATTGCATCATAGGCCTTCTTGGGTTCAATCTGAGATAGAAAACAAGATAACAACCCTGACTGCAAGTCTTTCAATCCTCCTAACTTACTTTGATGCCTTGTGATCCTAGGAGAATTTATGTCACCAATCACCAATTGAGGAGGATGATTCTTCTGAGTTCTTGTTTGATGTGCATCCTCCTCATTGATATTTGCATCCAGATTAGAGCCATTCTTCTCAGGAGTGCTTCCACCAAATACTGAAGAATTTTCTTCATTAGTATCATCTTCTGACAGTATAGGCATCTCAGGACCTGTGTTTCCTGAAGCATGAGCATCCTCTTTATCACCGTTATTCTCTTCATCACCTTTGTCATCTTCATTCTGTTCTGGTTCAGACTCCTCTTTTTCTGAATCATTCTTCTGTTCTTGTTGACAAAATTCAACAGGATCAACTGTAGGTATAGGAAACAGCACAAACTCTGGTTTATGTGCTTGTTTCTCTTCTGAACTTGTTCCTGCAATTTGTACATCACTAAAACCAAAAGAGTTAGTTAGTGAATCAATGTCAAACAGCCAATCAGGACCTGCACCAATTGGATTTGGTGTGTTCTCATTGCATTTGACATTGTCACTTTCCTTTATAATCCTTGAAGAACTATTGAAAACTCTATATGCCTTACTCTGAGAGGAGTATCCAACAAGGAATCCATCCTCAGCTTTGCTTTCAAACTTGCCTAAATGAGATTTGGTATTGAGGATTGTACAAGGACACCAAAAGGTTTGAAAAATCCAATAAATGGTTTCTTCTTTTTGAAAAGTTCATAAGGTGTTTTTCCTTGGGATTTGACTACTAGAACTCTGTTTTAGACATAACAAGCAGTATTAACTGCTTCTACCCAAAAAGTAATTGGTAATTTTGAATATGCCAACAGAGATCTAGCAGCCTCAATCAATGTCCTATTTCTCCTCTCAGCAACACCATTCTGTTGAGGAGTTCTAGGAGCACTGAATTGTCTCTCAATACCTTTTGTCTCACAAAAGTTGTTTAAGTCACTGTTTTTAAATTCAGTTCCATTATCAGATCTGATGACTTTAACTCTTAGATTTGTTTGGTTTTCAACCCTAAGAACAAAGGATTTGATCAGTCCACTTGTCTCATCCTTAGTCCTTAGAAAATATACCCAAGTGAATCTAGAGAAGTCATCAACAATGACTAAGCAGTAGAATTTCTTACCAATACTCATCACATTTGTAGGACCAAAGAGATCCATATGCAATAACTGAAGAGGTGAAGAAATTGTGTTTATTTCTTTGGACTTATGAGAAGTTTTGTGTTGCTTGCCTTTAAGACATGCAACACAATGATCATCACATGAAAACACTTTTTGAGGCAAACCTCTTACAAGGTTGTTTTTCACAAGATTGTTCATAGTTTTAAAATTCATGTGACACATCCTTCTGTGCCAAAGAGATGATTCATCTAAAGAAGCTTTTGAAAACAGATAGTTTAGTGATGAATCAGATGAAACACTCTCTAGGTCCAAACAATAAACATTGTCCTTTCTAGGAGTTCTAAGTAGTATCATATTTTCATCAACTACCTTGAATCCTGGAGAAAGGATAATACATTCAGTATCATTAAATAATATACTATGTTTCTTGTCACAGACCTGTGATACACTTAACAGGTTGTATCTCAATTGCTCAACATAGTACACATCCTCAAAAGTCATCTTACCTTTTGATACAGTACATTTACCACTTATCTTACCTCCTGCTGGATTGTCACCAAAAGCAACACGTCCTCCATCAAACCTTTTGAAATTTTGAAGGCAGGACATGTTACCTGTCATGTGCCTAGAGCAACCACTGTCTACATGCCAAATGCTCTTCCCCTTGAGCTGTTGGTTACCCTGTACATAAAATAAAGCAGTTAGTTTCTTGAGGGAACCCAAGCCAAAGTGGTCTTGGGTTTCCCTTTCTCATCAACATACTCATATTCATTAAGCTTAGTGTTGATGGGATGATCAGAGTCAGGAATCTCATGGATGGAATACTTTGTCTTAATTATAGGATAGGCAGTATTAACACTGGTAGCAATACTATCCTTGTTAGCAGTATTAACTTGATCAGCAACACTAACTTTGTTAGCAGTACTAACCTCATTAGCAGTACTAACTTGGTCAGCAGTAGTATTGCTATCAGAAGCACTATTTCTGTTAGCAGTACTATTTGAGGTAGCAGTATTAACAGGTTTAGTTCCTTTTGGGATCCAAATTAAGACACATTTGTTTGCTTTCTTATTCTTTGTGTTACTACTTGATTTGCTTGGAGTATTTTCTTTTGCTTTAACAAACTTATTCTGAAAATGAGATTTTGCAGTACCAGTTTTCACTGGTGCTGTTCTCACATTCTCAGCCATATGGGTCATTGATCTTCTTGATTGCTTCCTATAACCAATAGTGTCAGGATCGAATTCTTAACAAGAATTAATACTCAGAAACTAATATCAAAGAAGTTGCGGAAAAACACTTTGATATTTAATTCAACAGTAATCAAACACAGTATATGATGATCAAACAGTAAACTTGTATTGAATGCTTAGAGTTACAAGATTACACACTCAACCTCAATATTGATGAACAGGCTCACCAATACGAATTCTACTTCTCTAGAATTAGGATCTATGCCTTGAGGTTGATTTCTCTCTAAAAGAATGAAAACTAAAGTTATCTCTCTATTCTAAACAATACTATATATATATACTAATAAAAAAATAATTACAAAGAATAAACAAATCTTCAGTATATCTTCCATGTATATCTTCTAAGTATATCTTCAGTATATCCAGCTGTAGTATTCGTATCTCTTTAGCAGCACTAATAATGCTCAGCAGCATTAACTTCAAGTAGCAGCATTAACTACTAGCAGTATTAACTACTAGCAGTACTAACTAGCTAAGCAGTACTAACTTTGTTCAAGCAGTACTAACTTTAACTAGCAGTAGTAATTCTACTAGCAGTAGTAACACTTAGCAGTATTAATCTTCAACTTGTTCTGGCAGTAGTAACTACACTTGTACTAGCAGTAGTAACTACACTTAGTAGAATCTTCAGTTCCCAACAATCTCCCCCTAACTTGACTTTTAGAAGAGAAGTCAAGTTCTTCAGATATTCTTCTAGATGCTCTTTTTAATGCTCCCAAAATTTCCAAGATCATGCTGCTAAGTCTGGATTCAGTCCCAAACTCTGATTTATTATCCTCTGAATGAGATACTTGGCCATTTCTGAATTTGGTGCACAACCCAACTTCTTCTTTAACATAGCATGGGCCTTTAACAAGATTCTATCATCTTTTCTTTCCCTTTTCTTTTTATATCTGCAACCATGTCTTTCATTTCTGATTTCTTGTCTCTCCCTTCATTTATGACCACTCCCTTTGGTTTGGGAGTGTCATTCTTAGCTTTGATTAGCACTTCAGCTACTTCAATTTCTGTTGGTGTTAACTCTGTTACTGCTGCTTGTGAGGTTTCAGCAGCATTAACAGTTTCTGCTTCCTTCTCCCCCTCAACTTCTACTCTTTCTTTATCAATCTCCCCGTCCCTTGATGCTTCTTCCATGTTGATCTCCCCCTTTTTGGGAGCATCAGTCTCTGGTTTCCTCCTTCTGAGCACAAATTGTTTCTTCTTCTTTTGTAAAATCAGTTTCCTTACCATTTGCTTCAACTTGATGATTTGTTCTTGTTGGGACAGGACTATGAGTTTTAGCTCTTCTATGTCTTTGCCCTGTTTGAGTACATCCATGTTGATGTTGCCCATTGTCTCCATCAATTCATCATAGTTATATCTGTCCTCACCTTCTCCAGGAGTGTTACCCCCTATTGAAGGATCATTGGATCTTTTAATAGTGGAAGTCTTCTGCCTAGCAGAAGCACTATCCACCCCTGTGGTTTCTTGGCACCAGGGACCTTCAAATGATTGCTCATTCAAAGTTGCCATGGGGGAGGTCTTATTGATGTTACCACTTTCCTCCTCTGTGCTAGCAGGAGTAGTGGCAGCCTCAGCACCCATATGCTCTACCTCCTCCTCAGAGAGCACCTCCTTTGGGTTGGGAGACACCCTAGTGGATTCCCTTTGGATATTCTCTATTGGAGAATGCTCCAATAGAGGGCTTTGAGGCTCTTGGTTAATAGTAGGTACAACAAGGGAAGGAGCCTTGTGTACCTTTCTCTTGACATAGGTCTTGGATATTATGGGAGTGGGTTTAGCAGCAAAGGACTGAGGGAAAATTTGAGAGATGGAAGGTTGAGCTTGGCTAGCAGTGGGATGGTCTAATGAGGGCCTTGACCCTGCTGCCATACCTTCAGTGGTTTGGGACACCACCATCATTGTAGAGAACAATGGGGTGTCAACTCCTTCCGAGTCCCCAGCAGATCTTCTCATATTTGAGAAAACCTTGCCTTTGGGGGGTTTAGGTACATATACCCCAACAGGTTGAGGTATATCCGTCAATTCATGGTTGATAACTGCTTGAACAAACCTGGGATACATATAAAAGCTCTTTTTGTTTCCCATGTTTGAGACAAGATCATTGAAAATCATTTGTGAAAAATTGTACCTTCTGGCAGTGGCCAAACAGACCAAAGCATAAGCAATGGTACTGCTGAACTCACTCCATCCAGTAGTCTTTTTAGAAATGCAGTGCATCAAGGTATGAACAAGAAAACGCCATTGAGGTGAGAATTTAGCTTTTGAGAACTTAAAAACACCCAATGGGCCTCCATACCCCATTTTTGTCAGAGAAGAAAACAGTTCATCATTAGGGATAGAAGTTATACCCGAGGCATCGTCTAGACGTAGACTGATGCGAACTATCTCTTCAGTAACTGTCAATGGATTGCCACATACTGTCGTCTTGATCATTCGCACACCATCCTCAGTAACAATGGTGGCATGTGCCCAGAATTGCCTTTGGTGCTCAATGTAGATAGTTGGAGACATAGTGAGAGCATGGGCAATGTGGCTAGACTTCAGAAAGTCGACTATCTGATGAAAACCTTCAGATTGTGTTGGCTTTTGGAGCATCGCAATTTCATTGTGCTCATCAATGAACGCCATGGATGCCATAGACCTTGAAGATTCTTGCCTGAAAACTTTGAACTTTGAGAGAGAAAGGGTTTAGAGCGCAAGTGAACAGTATGCAGAGAGTCGTTATGAACTTTTAGGCGGGCAAATAGTATTTATAGTATTCGGAATATAAGCAGTATTAACCTAGAGCAGTATTAACTGAACTAGCAGTATTAACTGAACTAGCAGTATTAACCGCGAGCAGTATTAACTGAACTAGCAGTATTAACTGAACTAGCAGTATTAACCGCGAGCAGTATTAACCACGAGCAGTATTAACCACGAGCAGTATTAACTTAACTAGCAGTATTAACCGCGAGCAGTATTAACTGAACTAGCAGTATTAACCGCGAGCAGTATTAACTGAACTAGCAGTATTAACCGTAAGCAGCATTAACCACTAGCAGTATTAACTGAAAGCAGTATTAACTGAAAGCAGTATTAACTACTAGCAGTATTAACTGAAAGCAGCATTAACCACTAGCAGTATTAACTATACTTACTCCTTTTAAACTTGCTAAACACTGAGTACTGTTATGCATATCCTGAAAAAGAAGATTAGTAACACCAAGAATAAAAAATATACAGGTATACAACCACTTTTTGAGAAGAAGATTATTCAGAGTTTATCATTCCCACACTTGTGACCAAGAAAGTGAATCTACCCACATCAAAAGCTTTAGTGAATAGATCAGCAAACTGATTATCAGTGTGGACTTTGACAACTTGAATAAGTTTCTTTTCATTACAATCTCTTATAAAGTGATACCTGATTTCAATGTGCTTTGTCTTTGAGTGCTTGACTGGATTATTTACAATGCTAATAGCACTGCTGTTGTCAATAAAGATTGGAGTGTGTAGAAAGGTTACCCCATAATCCAACATTTGATTCTGAATCCATAAGACTTGAGAACAGCAACTTGCAGCTGCTATGTACTCTGCCTCTGTTGTAGATGTGGATACTGTGGTTTGTTTCTTGCACTGCCATGAGACTAGTCTAGCACCCAAGAACTGACATCCTCCAGAAGTAGATTTTCTGTCCAAGTTTGCCCCACCTAGATCACTGTCTGAGTATGCTATTAGGTCAAAAGGTGAGTTATGAGGATACCAAAGTCCCAATCTGGGTTGCCCTTTGAGATATCTGAATATCCTCTTAACAGCTTGAAAGTGAGAATGCTTTGGCCTAACTTGAAATCTTGCACATACACAGACTGGAAACATAATATCTGGCCTTGATGCTGTGAGATACATGAGAGAGCCAATCATGGATCTATAAAGATGCACATCCATGTCCTCCCCCTCAAGATCTGCTGTGATCTGCTTGTGTGTTTCCATAGGTGTGCTGGCAGGTTTTGAGTCTGAGAAACCAAACTTGGTTAGAATATCCTGCACATACTTGGATTGACATATGAAAATGCCATCTGACTTCTGTTGAACTTGGAGTCCAAGGAAGAAAGTAAGTTCCCCCATGGAACTCATTTTGAACCTTTGATGCATTAAATCCTCAAATTCCTTGCACATGTTGTTTCTTGTAGATCCAAAGATAATGTCATCAACATAGATTTGGACCAGCAAGATATCCTTCTTCTTTCTTTTGATAAATAGAGTCTTATCAATGACTCCTCTTTCAAAGTCATTTTCCAAGAGATAGGATGACAGAGTGTCATACCATGCTCTTGGGGCTTGATGTAGTCCATAAAGTGCCTTCTTTAGTTTGTATACCCTGTCTGGATAGCTTGGGTTTTCAAACCCTGGTGGTTGGCAGACATATACTTCTTCTTCAATTGATCCATAGAGAAAAGCACTTTTTACATCCATTTGATAGACTTTGAAGTTCATGTAAGAAGCATAGGCTAGGAATAGTCTGATTGCTTCTATCCTAGCCACAGGTGCAAAGACTTCTTCATAATCTATACCCTCTTCTTGAGTATAGCCTTGAGCCACCAGCCTTGCTTTGTTCCTTATAACAATACCTCTTTCATCTCTCTTGTTTCTGAAGATCCATTTTGTGCCAATTGCTCTGTGACCTTTAGGAAGGTCTACTAGATCCCACACATCTTGTAGTTTGAACTGTAACAATTCTTCTTGCATTGCTTCTATCCAGCTGGATTCTTTCATAGCATCATGTGCCTTTTTAGGCTCAAGCTGGGATAGAAAACATGAGAGCACTGTATGCTGTTGATCTTGCATTTCCTGAAGCCTGCTTTGATGTCTAGTCATCATGGGAGAAGAGATATCTCCTATTACCAGCTGTGGAGGATGATTCTTTTGAACTCTGGTGTTATGACTAGGTTCTTCATTCAGTCCAGCCTCTAGATTAGAGTCATGCAACTCAACTGAAGTGGTTTCAGATGTCACTTCTGATTCTTGAGTCTCCTCATCCCTAGTGTCTTCTTCACTCTGACTTGGTTCAGTAAATGATTCCTTTTCACAGTCTTCATTTACTGTGGGTATGGGAAAAATCACAGATTTAGATATACTTTCCTGAACTTGTGTGATTTCTGATTCTCCACCATCTGTTCCTGTATACTCATTACTGAAACCAAAAGAGTTAGTTAGTGAATCAATGTAAAATAGCCATTGAGGTCCAGACCCAACAGGATTTGGTGTGTTCTCATTGCATTTGACATTGTCACTTTCTTCAATTAATCTAGAAGAAGAATTAAAAACTCTGTAGGCCCTACTCTGAGATGAATATCCAACAAGAAATCCATCATCTGCTTTGCTATCAAACTTACCTAAGTGAGATTTGGTATTTAGAATTGTACAAGGACACCCAAAAGGTTTGAAGAAACCAATAAAAGGTTTTCTTTGATTTAAAAGCTCATATGGGGTCTTGTTCTTTTGCTTGACCACTAGAACTCTGTTTTGGACATAACAAGCAGTATTAACTGCTTCAGCCCAGAATGTAATTGGCAATTTTGAATCAGCCAACAGAGATCTAGCAGCCTCTATTAGTGTCCTATTTCTCCTTTCAGCAACACCATTCTGTTGAGGAGTCCTAGGAGCACTATATTGTCTCTCAATACCTTTTTCTTCACAAAAAGTGTTTAAATCATGATTTTTAAATTCAGTTCCATTATCTGATCTAATGACTTTTACTCTTTGATTAGTTTGGTTTTCAATTCTTAGAATAAAGGATTTGATAAGACCACTTGTTTCATCCTTAGTCCTTAGAAAATATACCCAAGTAAATCTGGAGTAATCATCAACAATAACCAAGCAGTAAGATTTCTTGCCTATACTCATAACATTTGTAGGACCAAACAGATCCATATGCAATAACTGGAGACAAGAAGAAACAGAATTTAACTCTTTGGTCTTATGAGAAGTTTTGTGTTGTTTGCCTTTAAGACAAGCAACACAATGATCATCACATGAAAAGACTTTTGAAGGTAAACCTCTTACAAGGTTATTTTTAACAAGATTGTTCATAGTCTTGAAATTCATGTGACACATCCTTCTGTGCCAAAGGGAGGATTCATCTATAGAAGCTTTTGAAACAAGACAATTTAAAGATGAATCACTATCAACATTGTCCAAATCAAGACAGTAAACATTGTCCTTCCTAGGAGTTCTGAGTAGTATCATGTTTTCATCAACTACCTTGAACCCTGGAGCAAGGATCATACACTCAGTATTAGTAAATAATATACTATTTTGTTTGTCACAAACCTGTGATACACTTAACAGGTTGTACTTTAATTGATCAACATAGTAGACATCCTCAAATGTCATTTTACCTTTGGTGACATTACCTTTTCCACTTATCTTACCACCAGTAAGATTGTCTCCAAATGCAACATGTCCTCCATTAATTTGCTTGAAATCCTGAAGGCATGACATGTTGCCAGTCATGTGCCTAGAGCAACCACTATCAACATGCCATATGCTCTTTCCCTTGAGCTGTTGATTGCCCTGCACATTAAATAAATCAATTAGTATGATTAGGGACCCAAGCCAAAGTGATCTTGGGTCTTCCTTTCTCATCAAAGTATTTACATTCCTTTTTAATGAGGTTTTTAAACTCAGAGCACTCTTTATTAGAGTACTTTGTCAATATGATTGGCTTAGCAGAATTAACACTAGAAGCAGTACTAACTTTAGAAGTACTAACAGAGTTAGCAGTACTAACAGATGTAGCAGTACTAACAGGTTTAGCAGTACTAACCTTGTTAGCAGCATTAACATTGTTAGCAGTAGTATTACTTCTAGCAGCACTAACATTGTCAGCAGCACTATTTGTGATAGCAGTACTAACAATTTTATTGCTTTTAGGAATCCACATATTGACACTTTCTTTAACAGAATACTTTTTCTTCATGTGGCTTTTAGTTTTAACAGTTTTCTTAGCCACATGATTCTTTTCAATTTTCTTATAACCAAAGGGTTTTTGCATGGATCTTTGGAAATTCATTCTTTGGTTTATAGGATTGAAATAACAGACTTTTGCAAGATGATTCAATTTGCCACAGATAAAACAAGGTTTTGGTCTATTGATTTTACTCAGATCAACCCCTTGTTTATGTGCCCACTGATTATTCCAATTTCTCTGATTTCCCCTCCTTTTATCATGTTTTTGGGGCTCAGATTTATTGCAAGTACACTGTTTGCCAGGACCTGGATTCACAACTGTGGTCTGTTTATAATGGACCTTACCAAACTTTTCCTCTGTCTTCTCTATGTTCTTGGATTTGATCCAAGCCCTTCCACAATCCTCATTGGTGATAATGTTGTTTTCTATAGAAATCTCACCACTTACCTTGTTCTCCTTACTCTTGTCAACCTCTTTCTCAGTCTTATCCTCAACAATTACCTCATCTAAGGGATCTATTTCAGTGGCTCCCTCAGGCAAGTCCTTCCTATCTTTGGTGTCTAACAGGTCTGAAGTAGGAGGAATGTAATTGTTGTTATATGGTGGAGGTGTAGCATTATACCCAATTCCTCTTCTCAACTTATCATGAATCTGATTTTGCAGTAAAGAGTCCATTGCTTTAGAAGCATTGGAAAACTTTTCTACATCAAGCTTAACCTTGGTTAACTCCTCTTTCAGTTTTTCACTCTCCTCTTTAGATTTAGTCAGTTTAAGTTCTAAATCCTTTTTCTCCCACTGCCAGTAATTGGTGTCATATGAGTGTTGTAGTTCATTGGCTTGAAAACCTTTGATTTGATCTTCAAATCTCTCTACTATCCTCACATAGTCTTTTATATCCTTTTCTAGTCTCTTCAGGTCATCACTCATCTTCTGATTGTGATCCCTGTACCTTTTAACAGTGTCTATGCAAGTTTTAGAGCAGAGATTAGAACTTACCTCAGATGGGAGATCAGATACTTTAGCCATAAGAGCTTGATTCTGAATAGCTTCTTCTGCTTGATCACTCCAATCAAACCCCATTCCTTGTTGAGAAACAAGAGCTTGAGCAGAGTTTCTATTATTATTGAAGCTTCCAGATTGAGCTTGTTGATGGTTGTTGTTGTGAGACATTCCACTTCTGCATTCTCTAGCAAAATGTCCCTTAAGATGACATTTGTAGCATTCTACCTTTGATTTATCAAACCCTGCTCCATCTTCTCTTCTTTGTGAGAAGTTGTTTCTTCCAGTCCTCTTTATAAACTTCTTAACCCTCATGGAGAGCATGGCCATCTGCCATTTAATATCCATCTCTTCCAGATCATCAGGATGAAGTTGTTCTAAGTCATCATTGATCAAAGAAGAATTTCCATGATTAGAAAGAAGAGCTTCAAATGCATAATCAGTGCCTTTATCTAGATTTGATCCATTAGTAGCATTAACTGATTCAGAGTTAGCAGTAGAATCAATTGATGCTGATAGGAGTGCAGCATTATGAACATATCCAGAAGGCTTCTTCTTTGCCTCCACCTCAGCTTCAAAAACTCTAAGATCATTGTACAGATCATCAAGTTCTTTGTCTTCCAACTGATCATTCTGTCTGAATGACACAGTGTACATGGTCCATTCATCTCCAAGGGACCTTAAGAACTTTCTGTTCACATCATCTTGATCAATCTGTACTCCCATAGTAGCTAGTTCACCAATTAGTTTATTAAACCTGTCAAAAGTTTGAGTCATGGACTCATTCTTAGTTGAGATGAAGTTTTCATACTGTTGTTTTAAGATTGCCTTTTGATTTCTCTTGGTACTTTTGGTACCTGAGAATCTCTTCTCTAGAGCATTCCAGAGCATCTGTGCATCAGTGCAATTACAGAATTGGTGTTGATATTCATTTGGAATGGCCAAGAGCAGTGTGCTCAAGGCTTTCATCTCTGTTTGTCTTGATTTCCTGTCTGCATCTGTCTTTGGAGGAGTTCTTTTGCCATCTTCACCAATTTTTCCTCCATCAGATGGGCCATTCTCAATGATGTCCCACATAGAGTAATCTGTGAGGAGAATATATTGCTTGATTCTGATTTTCCACATGTCAAATTCATTGGATCTGAGCATTGGAACTTTTGAGACCAAAGTACTGCTTGATTCTGTAAGATTTTCCATGATGAATAACTGTTTCTGAGAGAATTAAGCTCTGATACCACTTGTCAGGATCGAATTCTTAACAAGAATTAATACTCAGAAACTAATATCAAAGAAGTTGCGGAAAAACACTTTGATATTTAATTCAACAGTAATCAAACACAGTATATGATGATCAAACAGTAAACTTGTATTGAATGCTTAGAGTTACAAGATTACACACTCAACCTCAATATTGATGAACAGGCTCACCAATACGAATTCTACTTCTCTAGAATTAGGATCTATGCCTTGAGGTTGATTTCTCTCTAAAAGAATGAAAACTAAAGTTATCTCTCTATTCTAAACAATACTATATATATATACTAATAAAAAAATAATTACAAAGAATAAACAAATCTTCAGTATATCTTCCATGTATATCTTCTAAGTATATCTTCAGTATATCCAGCTGTAGTATTCGTATCTCTTTAGCAGCACTAATAATGCTCAGCAGCATTAACTTCAAGTAGCAGCATTAACTACTAGCAGTATTAACTACTAGCAGTACTAACTAGCTAAGCAGTACTAACTTTGTTCAAGCAGTACTAACTTTAACTAGCAGTAGTAATTCTACTAGCAGTAGTAACACTTAGCAGTATTAATCTTCAACTTGTTCTGGCAGTAGTAACTACACTTAGTAGAATCTTCAGTTCCCAACAAATAGAGTTTTGATGTTTTCTTTGAAAAGTAAATCTTTGGTTAATAGGATTGAAATAACAGTGTTTGGCTAAATGATTCAACTTGCCACAAATAAAACAAGGCTTTGGTCTATTGACTTTGCTTAGATCAATTCCTTGTTTTTGAGCCCACTGGTTATTTCTGTTTCTCTGATTTCCCCTTATTTTATCATGTTGATGGGGCTTGATATGTTGACAAGTACAGGGATTTACAACAGTAGTTTGCATGTAGTGATCTCCCTGTACCTTTTCCTTCCCTTTCCTAGAGGTCTCAGCTTTCTCACCCTTAACAGTCTCTTCCCCAGTCTTAAACTTCTCTACTTTCTCACTCTTGACAAATGGTTTACCTCCCCTCTCATTTGTAAGAATGTGGTTTTCTAGGGGAACTTCTTTCTGGTCTTCCTTGTTCTCTTCTTCAGATTCTGCCTCAACCACTACAGTGTCTAAAGGATCTACTTATGTGGCTCCTTCAGGTAAGTCATTCTTATCCTGCCTTTCTAAGAGGTCTGAAGTGGGTGGAATATAGTTGTTGTTGTAAGGTGGAGGGGTGTTATTATATCCTATACCTCTCTTCAGTTTGTCATGAACTTGAGATTTGAGTAAAGTGTCCATTGCTTTAGAGGCATTGGAAAATTTCTCAATGTATAACTTAGCTTTCTCAAATTCACTTTTGACTTTCTCACATTCTTCTCTAGCCTTCTCTAGCTTAATCTCTAACTTCTTCTTTTCCCACTTCCAATAGTTTTGATCATATGAATGTTGAAGTTCATTGGCCTGATATGCCTTAATTTGTTCTTCAAAATTCACAATGATCAAGTTTGACTCTCTCTTATGTTTCTCCAGTCTTTTAAGATCATCACACATACTCTGATTGTGATCCCTGTACTTCTTAACAGTTTCAAGACAGGCTTTAGAGCAAAGTTTAGATTTTACCTCTGTTGGAATTGCAGTGCTTGAAGACTCTGAAACCTCAGGCATCAATGCTTGATTTTGGATTGCCTCATCAGCTTGATCACTCCAATCAAATCCCATTCCATCTTGTGAGACAAGTGCTTGAGATGGGTTCCAGTTGTTGGTGGACTTTGATTGTTGATTATTGCCCCCATGCTGTTGAGATATTCCCCCTCTGCATTCTCTTGCAAAGTGCCCCAGTTTATGAAACTTGTAGCATTCCAATTTGGATTTGTCAAATCCAGCACCATCTTCTCTTCTCATGGCAAAGTTGTTTCTTCCTGTTCTTTTAATGAATCTTTTGACTCTCATGGTGAGCATTGGCATTTGCCACTTGATGTCCATCTCTTCAAGATCATCAACATTGATCTGCTCCAGATCATCATTAATAAGAGAAGATTTTGCATGACTAGCAAGGAAGGATTCCAAAACAGAATCATTGGATCCATCCTGTTTTGAGCCATAAGCAACATTAACTGATTCTGTATTTGCAGAAGAATCAGTAGTAGATGATAATAGAGCGGCATTGTGAGAGTATCCAGATGGCTTCTTCTTAGATTCAACTTCTGCTTCAAACACCCTGAGATCATTGTAGAGATCATCAAATTCCTTTTTCCTCCAGATTATCATTCTGCCTAAATGATACTGTATACATTACCCATTCTTCACCAAGAGATCTTAGAAACTTTCTGTTGACATCATCCTGGTCCATCTTGACACCAACAGTGGCCAATTCTCTAATCAACTTGTTGAACCTATCAAAGGTTTGAGTCATAGACTCATTCTTTGTAGACATAAAGTTTTCATATTGTTGCTTGAGAATAGCTTTCTGATTTCTCTTAGTGCTTTTGGTACCTGAAAATCTCTTCTCCAAAGCATTCCACAGGATTCTGGAATCAGCACAGTTGCAAAACTGATGTTGGTATTCATTAGGAATTAAAAAGAGCAGAGTACTCAAGGCTTTCATCTCAGTCTGCCTCATCTTTCTTTCTCCATCAGTCTTTGGTGGAGGTCTTTTTCCATCTGCTCCCATCTCTCCTTCATTAGAGGGACCATTCTCAATGATATCCCACATTGAGTAATCTGTAAGAAGAATATATTGCCTGATTCTGATTTTCCACATGTCAAACTCATTGGGTTTGAGCATGGGAACCTTTGAAACAAGAACACTGTCATGTGATCCGTCCATGATGATTATAGCTTTCTGAGTTCCTTGGCTCTGATACCACTTGTCAAGATCGAAATTCTAAACAAGAATTTAATTAAACACTCAGAAACTTTGTTAAAGAAGTTTGCGGAATAACACTTTAACAATAAATCAATGAAACAGTATATAGATCAAATCACAAGTTATATTAAATTAACTTAATGATTACAATCACAGCCTCAATCTATTGAACAGGCTCAACAGACGTTCAATACTTCTCTAAAGAAAGGATTACTAACAATCTTGAGGCTAATTCTCTCTAGAACAAAAACGTATTATGTATCTGTATCAATGTATCTCTATGCTAAGACTTCTAGACTATATATATATATATACAAAACATATTACAAGATAAATATGAAAATAATATTGATCTTCAGCATCCAGTCCATAATTATCACCAATCTCCTAGTCTTTTGCATCAAGCAATCAATCCATATTTATCTTCATAAGCAGCATTAATCTTCATCCTCAGCAGTACTAACCATGCTTGCAGTAGTAATTCTTCAAGCAGTACTAACTACTAGTAGTATTAAGTTTCAAGCAGTATTAATACCTCTAGCAGTAGTAATACCTTTGAATAGCAGTACTAAAGTCTTCAGCAGTATTAATTCTTTCAGCAGTAGTAACTCCTTCAAGTAGCAGTACTAACTGGACTTAGCATTTTTTAGACACAAGATCATTTGATTCTGATCATTTCATACAATGTCAGATTTTCAAACAAGCTTCTTGTATTCATTTCATTCTTTCAATATACTTGTTTGAAATATCTTCAATGTTTAAAGTACTCAAATCTTCTTGGTTACATCTATGAGCATATATATATATCTGACTTGTATATTTGAGCTTTAACTGATTAAGTTAAACCAATTTTGAGCAACATTGATCTTTATAGGAAAACATGGGTTCTTTGTGTGGGCTTACATGAAACTTCTATGGATTCACGTTAACCAGTGTTTCCTACCCAAGAAGTTTATCCTTGAGTGATTGATTGTGTGAGAAGTCAAATATTGAGTGTGGGTTGTGTGACGAGGTAAAATGAAAATGAGAGTTTGGTTAGATGTGAGCTCAATGATTAAAAAGAAAGAGGGTGAGAGAACAGAGTACAAGAATATCAAACTCTGCACCAACTTTTTCTGAGCCGGGCAGCCACGTTACTAATGTTTCACAATTCTTGGTGAACATTATTGAAACAGGCAACTAGCCCATGCCAACTCTTGATAAAAACCCCACCAGCCACTCATTTTCTTCTTAATAAGAAAATGTTTCATATTTTAAGGGGACGCAACACATAATCTATCTGGTTTTCATTTGGAAAATATGGATATTGAAATAGAAGGAAGTCTCAGTGGTTTACATAATGTTGAGCATTATAAAAAGCAATCATCACGTGCTTAATTCTTTCGAACACTTGCACGAACACACAAGGAAATTTGTTTTTCTTGTCATAACGTTCATAGAAATTGCCTTTGTGGTGTTTCGATGATTGAATGGAAGACCTGGGGGAGTGAACATCAAAAATCTCCTTTCCAATGTGTATTTGTTACACATAGTGACTTCGTGTTACTGATAGGCATATTAACTGATTCATTTGTTGATTCAGGTGTTACATTCCTAATTTGTCTGAATTTGCAAAGATTCGGATAAATATCTTTTGAATCGTCAGATAATCAGAGGCTCAGTTTCTCAAAAGATTAGTGGTTAGATAATAACATTTCTTAGGGAAAGTTTTGATGATTTCATGCTGCTATAATAAAAAAGGGGGAGATGACAAAGTTCAAAGAAATGTTGACTGAAGAACAATTTGTAACAAATTTTGGTGTTGATAAAGAAAAGTTGGAGAATAAAGATTGATTTGAAGAGTGTCTGTTTTCAAAGACTGCAAGACTAAAAGAGGAAAGCAAATTCAAAAGATTTCTGAAGACATACTGAATTTTACAGAAATTTTCTTTGAAGATAATTTGTTGATGCAATCTGAGCTGAATCTAAAGATGATTTCTTTTAAGTGTCTGTAAGAAGTTTCTACCATTTTTGGGAAAGATTGTTACTATTTGTTGAAGACAGGTTTTGGATAGAATTCATTTGTTTTGAAGATGATCTGAATTAATAGAATTTGATAAAGGGAGAGATTGTAATTTGTGTACTCAAAGAGAGAAGATTAAATTGCTAAATCTTTTAGAGATGTTCTTGAATCCAAAGGGGGAGATTGTTAGAGTATAAATATATTGGATACAAGAGCATAGAAGACTGAAGATTGAAGGTCAAAGCTAAAGTCAACTCTCAGCATCAAAGTCAAAGTCTTGTGTAATAAAGTCAAAGTCAAATCTTGTATTTTCTGTTTTTCTAGTTGTTTGCGCGTTTTAGTGTTGTGCGTGAACAGTGTTTAGAGAGTTTGTGTATGTGTGTATAAATAGCTTGTTGTGCGTGTAATCATGTAACTAGAATTCATAACATCAGAGCATTGTAAAAGTTTCAGAGTTGAGAGAGAAAGTGTGTTGTGAGAGTATTGTAATTGAATTCATTTGTAAAATAAAAGTGAGATTTGATGGAATCATTTGTCATCTATTGATCTCATTGTTATTTGGGAATAACAGGAACCAATCATACCTCTGTAGGTTCTAACATCGACAACTTTTCCAGAAGGATCAGCTCCGATCTTAGTTCCAGGTGCCATCGGGGTACCAATTTGAGTACAATTTTCCATTTTAAATTTTTTGAGAATATCGAAATTGTACTTTGCTTGATTAATGAAAATCCCCGTAGAAAATTGTTTGACTTGTAATCCGAGAAAGAAATTCATCTCTCCCATCATACTCATCTGAAATCTGGACACCATGAGGTTAGAAAAATTCTTACAGTACTTAGGATTTGTTGAGCCAAATGTGATGTCATCCACATATATTTGGATTAATATGATATCAGCTTTCTCCTTTTTAAAGAAAAGAGTAGTATCGATTTTACCTTTTGAAAAGCCCAACTTGACTAAAAATTTGGATAGAACTTCATACCTAGCGTGAGGGCTTGCTTCAGACCGTCAAGAGCTTTGTCCAGAATGTATACATGATTTGGTTTCTCTGGATTGAAAAAACCTTCAGGCTGAGAGACGTAGAGTTCATCCTTTAAGATTCTGTTCAGAAAGGCAGTCTTCACGTCCATTTGATAGACCGTGAAGTTCTTGTGTGCGGCATAAGCTAGAAACATGCGGATTGCTTCTATGCACCCAACTGGAGCAAAAGTCTCATCATAATCTATGCCTTCCTCTTCCCTATATCCTTTATCCACAAGTCTCGCTTTGTTTATGATTATGATACCATCTTCATCTTTCTTGTTCTTGAACACCCATTTCGTGCCGATAATTGTCTTTCCTTCAGGTTTAGGCACTAGTCTCCAGACCTTAAGCGCTTCGAATTGATTCAACTCTTCTTGCATCGCAGTCACCCAGTCTGAGTCATCTAGAGCTTCAGATACTCGAGTTGGCTCTATCTTGCTTAGGAATGAATCATGCATGCACTTGTTTAGTGTAGCAGGCCTAGTGTGCAATGGTTTGGACGGATCTCCAATGATTTAATCTATTGGGTGCTCTTTGGTCCACTGACGTTCATGAGGAAGTGGATTAGATGTAGATTTATCATGATGTTCATCTAAAAATCCAGTGTCTTCTTCATTTTGTTCAGTTAGGGGTTCAGTTGAAGTAGACGGTGCAGAAGCTTCAGTTGGTTGGACACTAGATGTCTGTTGAGTAGGCATTGTAGTACATCCAACTGATTCAGTGACTTTTGGCTCTTCATTATCATGTACAACTTCAACTGATGGAGTATGTATTTGAATTGGAGTTTCTTGCTGAACCGGGGGAACAGATTCAGTTGACACATCTGAAGTGATTGGATGATGATTGCTTGAATCTTCAGGTCTGTCAATCACAACAGGTTTAGGCAAATTAGTACCAAGAAACTCATCATAGAAAAATTCAAACAATAAATCTAATTCCGTTAAGTGAGATGTAGAAGTTGATGGTTTATCAGAATTAGTTTCATTAACCACAGGTTCTGGACTGATCTGTCCAGAAGCTAATACTCCGGTAAGAACGGGTTCTGAATTGCTTTGATCATAAGCCATCTCCTCATTGAAGGTGACATTGACGCTCTCGACTACATCCTTCGACTTCTTCAGGTATACTCTGTAAGCAATAGACGTTTGAGAATAGCCAATAAAAATGCCTTCTTCAGCTTTTGGACTGAACTTATTCAAGTTCTCCTTGTCATTCAGTATGAAGCACCTGCATCCAAAGATATGAAAGTGTTTAATGCTAGTTATTCGATTATTAATTAAAGCATACGGTGTTTTACCGAATCGGCGATGGATAATGGAGTGATTTTGCGTGTAGCAAGCAGTCGATACAGCTTCAGCCCAAAGAAATAGAGGTAGTTCTAATTGACTTAACCTAGTTCGAGCGGCCTCGACTAGTGTTCTATTTCGTCTCTCCACGACTCCATTCTGTTCAGGCAGTCTGGCAGCAGAAAACTTGTGTGTTATCCCAACCGATTCAATATAATCATCAACAATTCTGGTCTTGAATTATGTGCCATAGTCCGTTCTAAGAAGCTTGACTGTCTTCTGAAGATTCACTTGAGTAGTCTTTAGGAATGAGATGATGACATCAAGCGTCTCATCTTTTGATCTTAGAAATTTGACCCAAGTGTATCTAGAGTAATCGTCGACAATCACTAGTACATACTTCTTGCCGTTGATGCTTTGAGTTCGCATCCGACCACAAAGATCCATATGCAGTAGTTCCAGTGTAGAACTTGTACTCGGCTCAGGCTTCAGCTTGTGAGCAGCTCTTTTCATCTTGCCTTTCCCACACGCTGCACAGAGATGTTCTTTGACATATTTGAGTTCTGGAAGTCCTTTCACCAAACTACCCGTGACCAGCTTGTTGATGTAGCAAAAATTTAGGTGAGATAGCCGTCTATGCCATAACCAGCTCTGTTGCATAGAGGCTTTTGATAGTAGACACACCTCATTGTAAGTCTTGACTTTGGTCAAATTAATCGTGTAGAGATTTGACTTTCTCATCCCGACCAAAAGTTCTTTTCCATCTTCATTTCGTACACAACATCTTTTGGCCTTGAAATTCACCTCTAAGTCTTTGTCACAGAACTGACCAATGCTGAAAAGGTTATGTCCTAGGCCTACAACATAGCTCACCTTCTTGATCGTTACGTTTTCTTGTACAACATCACCATATCCGAGAATCGGTGAAAACTGGTCATTTCCGAAGCGTACGTTCCCACAAAATTTCTCTGTATAATTAGACAATAAATCTTTCTGCCCAGTCATATGCTTGGAGCAACCAGAATCCAAGTACCACATATGACGGGTCTGCACAAGAGAAATCAGGAAACAATCGGTTTAGGTACCCATTTATAGATGGGTCCTACAGTGTTAGCACAAGATTTTGGCATCCATTTTTATATGGACCCATTGATCTTTTGAAAAACTTTTGAAGCATATGAATTATAAGAATAGACATGATATGATCCAAACCAATCATCAGAATATTGCTGAGACACAAAACCATTTCTACGATAAGTAGAAGTCCTATTAGTAAATGGAGATAATTGGAATAATTGCTTTCTTGAATATCGCTTGTAAGAAGTTACAAGTTTTGGTTTACTAAAAGCAACATTGTCAACTACATCTGTTTTACTATTAGTCTTTCTATTACAATCAGAATCAGAAGATGATTTTGCAGTCTCATCAACATTCTGCTTTGGTCGCCATTCAGTTCGCACTTCAGACCTTTTCTTACTCATTTCTGAAACAAAAGAAAAAGATTTAGATTTGTTAGAAAAATGACATTTATGGGTTTGTCTTTTCTTTTGCTTACCTGTGTTGGTCCGTTTCTGTGACCGTCTTTTCTTTTGCTTTTTACCTTTTTCATAATAATCGGTACTCACAGGAACTAACACATCAACCTTAGTTGATGATTCACCTATTTCAAACACACTAGGTAAAGCATGAGAATTGATAATAAAATTAGTATGATTTAGAAGTTCTGCATTGAAGTCAAACATATCAATACTTTCATCAACACAACCATCATCAGAATTTAAAAAATCATTTGCACACGCAAATAAGTCATCAGTATCATCTTCAGAAGTTTGAGATACCTTGGAAGAATATGAACACATTTTAGATTCAGATTTAAAAACAGTGTTCTTCATTACTGTAGAAAACACAACTGTTTCAATATAAACCAAAATTCTTTTGTCTGATAAAGTGTTTTCAAGATCAATGATTTTTCTTTCTAACACGAGTGGAGGAACATAGATATTGGCTTTAATAGGTTTTGCTTCCAACTCTTTATTAGCATAGCTTTCAAAATAATCATTCGAAAGAAACATTGATTGTTCAGAAATATAACTATCATTCAGCTTTTGATAGCAGAATAGTAGTTGCATTTTAGTTGTTTTCTTTCTATTCTCGTCTTATTTGGCCTCAACTTCATCAGAAGATTTGGTAACAAATTTGGGTTTCAAATGATGATGTTTGGTAGTCGTTTGTAGAAAATCAAAGTTATATAAAGCTGGTTGTTTTCTGATTGCTTTCCTCAAATGTGGGTTATCGTAACCGAGACCCCACTTTTCTTTAACATCATTATCCTCATTTGGTGTGTTGTCTCTTATTTTTCTTCATCTTCTGAGTGGTCTAGCCAGAATTCATCTTCTGCCATCAAATCCTTTCCTGCTTCTTTCTCTTTTTCCAGAAGCATTTTGTTCTTGTAGTAGTCTGAGTTTCTTACTGTAGGCTTCCGGCAGTCTTTGGCATAGTGACCCACCTTACCACAGTTGTAACACTTAATCATCTCATCAAAAATTTTCTCACCATAGTCATTCACATACCTTTTCTTTTCCTCGGGCTTCCTTCCCACAAACTTTTTCTCCTCATATCTTCTTCCTCCAATCTTTTCCTTGTGATCATAGTTTTTCGATCCTGATGAGTACCTCTGACAATTTGATCTCGGCTTTTTGTAGAATTTCTTCTGGAATGCGCGGGTCAGAAGTAGCATGGCTTGTTTCAAATTTTCCCTCATCAGAGTCAGAATCAGCATCATCAGAATCAGATACCACCACTTTCTTCTTCTTTTTCTTCTCTTTCTTCTCTTTCTCTTTCTTAGCTACTACCAAGGCTATGGGATCTGCAGCTTTCTCAACCTTTTTCTTCTCTCCTCTTTTCTCTTCCACTTCCTCCTCATTCTGCCTTAGTGTTTCATACACTTTATGCAGAGGAATGTCGCTGAGATCCTTCATTTGTTTCATCCTTCTTGTGTGTTTCTTACACTCGGGTTGAAGGATGCTGAGGAATTTGACATTATTTTCTATCTGCTTCTTCTTCACTTTGTTCTTTACAAGCTCATTCCGCAACAGAACAAACCTCTCATAAGCTTCCTCAAGGCTCTCATTCTCCTTGGCTTTGAACTCCTCATAGTTGTTAATGCAGTTAGCAACCTTCATCTGATTACTAACCTTGGATCCCATCATCATCTTTTGTAGTTGATCCCACATCTTCTTTGCATTTGCCTTGTAGATGTCTATTTTGATGTAGATCTCGTTAGGTATGCTTTGCAAGAGTATAGATCTATCTTGCTTGTCATCTTTATATCTGTTATTTTGCTCTTCTGTGTACTGAGAGATATCCTTCGGTACTGTCTTTGTTTTCTGCTCTCTGTCCATGTTCCCGTCTTCACTATCTGAGGATTCGTCATCAGGGATTTCCATGGTTATAGGAACCATTGGACCTTCTTTGATGGATAGCAGAATGTTTTCACCGTTGGCATGTCTATCAATGAAATCCAGGAACCGCTCTTTCCAATGTTCGTACTCTCCTTTGAAGAGAACTGGTGGTTTGATATCCGTGCCAATAGCAAGTGCGTCTTTGGAAGTCATCGTCAAAAATCCAGAAATGAACTTGATCTGTAAAAGTCAAACTTTGTCAAAGCTGAAAAATCACAGAAAATACACACTTCGCGCACGAAGAAGTCTGCGTGTTCTAAGTTCGCGCAATACAAAGCTTACGCGTTCTTAGTTCGCGCAGATCAAGCAATGCGCGTTTTAGGTTCTCGCAGACCAAGTCTTGCGAGTTCCTTGAAATACGCTTCACGTAATCACGTTGCGTGTTTTAGACTTAGAAAAAATTTTCAATTTTAACTTCGCGCTAAATGTAAACTCGTAGAATGAGAAACTCGCACAACAAAGAAACTAAACACAAGAACTCGCACACAAGGTCTTGCGAGTTCCTACTTCACGCACACCATACTCTACGCGTTTGAGACTTAGAAAAAAATTCAACTCTCCACTTCTCGCAAACAAGTACTTCTCGCAGATCACTGTTCGCGCAAGACAAATGAAATGAATAGTAGAAACATGCACACAGGGTTTTGCGCGTTTCTAATTTTCGCACATCACAACTTGCTAGTTCTTCATATTCTTGCGTGTTTAATCTTTGTGCGTGTTCTTCAGCCTTTTCGCATTCTTGCCTTAGCATGTACTTCAGATCTAGCGTGTTCTTGAGTTTTTCGAACAAAAACTTAACTTTTCACTCGAATTCGACTCAAATCTTCATCAACTGATCTGAAATTTTGTAGAAATTATCTAGAACATATCTCGAATCAGACATAAACGATGAATTTCAATCTAATACACTAGAGATTACCAATCGATCTAGAACAGCGCGTTTCTTATACTTCGAACAAAAATCTAATAAAAATCAAAATTCAGATCGATCTATTGTGACTTTGACAAAGCAAATCAAACTAAACTTGTTTTAGACTTATACATGAGTGCAAAGATACAAAAATCAGATCCAAAACATCACAGAATCGCAAAAATCGAATTCTCTCAGTCCGACTTGCGAGTTCTTCAGATATTGACCAAATCTTTCAAATTAATCCATGTTTCTGAAAATCTGTTTGCTCTGATACCAATTGTGTGTCCCACAATCAGTGTAAAACAATATAGATGACTCAAACAATCAATTGAACAATTTTATTTCAAACTCAGATTATGAACAGTACATGCTCTCAAGACGATTTATCTCTCTAGAACATACGCGCACAATTCTCCTAGATACAACTCTCACAATTACAACCTCTAGTCATATCCCTATTTAGACACAAACACTTATAACACTAAAACCCTTACAACACATTACATCATTGACTTTGACTTTGACTTTTATTACAAAAGACTTTGACTATGCTTGAAAGTTTGACTTGAACTTTGACTTGTCTTCACTTCATTCTTCAGTCTTCCATGATCTTGTATCCAACATATTTATGCACTAACAGTTTCTACATTTTATAACGAGGGGTAGGCAGGGTAATGGGTCAGTTATCCCAATTTCATCATCCCTTGAACGATCATCTCTATCATCTTCGTCTTCTTCTTGTGGAATATTCAAAATGTTAGTGCATTAATTGTATACAAGATTTAATTAGAAAAGTCTTGTAAAAAACCTTTGTATTTGAGTAGTCAATGAAAGTCAAATAGTGAAAGTCAACATTAGTTTTTGAGGGTGCTAAGTACTTGAGTTGTAGAAGTACTTGAGAGTTTGTTCAAGTACTTGAGAGTTTTATGTTGGACTATTTGAGTGTTTTAGCATGTGGTATAAATAGGTTCATATCTTGTATTTTTGTAAGAGCTTACATTGTAATATCAAGATTTACTTTCTCTCTCTACTCTCTCTCTAGAATAATACTGTCATATTCTTAATTGAGAGTGTTTGTATTGCTTGATTGATCTGGGAATACAATTTCAATTGGTATCAGAGCAAACCAAACTGATTCAGAAAGATTTGTACAGAGAATTAGATTGATTTTCTGAAATTTTAGATCAAAATGTCGATTTTCTTGAAAATTCTCAAGAATACAGATTGTTTGATTCAAGAACACTGTCAAATTGTTTACTGTTGATTCAAGAATACTGTCAAAATCTCATTGAATTGTTGTGGTTTGTTTGTGAATTGTTGTACTTTGATCACAAATTGCAGCATTGAATAGATTGAATTAAATTGATTTTTTTATTTCAAGAACACAGATCGTTTTTCTGAAAAATGAATTTTGATCAAATTTTCATTGTTTTGTTGATGTTAGATCATAAGATTGATCTTGTTGCGATCGAAATCTGATTTAGAACACATTATATTCACAATGATTCATGAATCAATCACAATTTCAGTTTGAATTTTCAGATTTTCTTGAATCTTCTTGTCAAAATGTCGACCACTGTAATGATGAAATTGGCACTGCAATCTGTTGATTTTAGCATGATTGGATTAATAAGAATGTTTTCAGAATTGTATTTTGATTGTGTTAATACAATTTTGAGAATCAATTTTGCATATTCGAATTGATTCAAATCAATTCTGTGGATTTTATCAAGAACACGCACGAGGCTATCAAGAACACGCAAACAACTTTGGAGAAATCGATCCTTTGATCTGCGAGTTTCGCAGATAAGCATCTGCGCGTTCTGCAAAAACGCAAGGCATTACCTGTGAGTTCCAGATTTCAATTTGAAGTGGCTTGCGAGTTTCTTCGACTTGAGCGTTTTAATTTCGAATCGATGTGCGCGTTTCAGGCATTTGCGCGTTTGAATCCAAATTTGATTTGCGCGTTCTGAGAAACACGCAAACCATGCCTTGCGAGTTTCACAGATTTCAAGCATTCAGTCTGCGCGTTTCAGACTGATTCGATTTACGAGTTTCATCCAATTTGAATTTGCACGTTTCAACTAACTTGGTCTGCGCGTTTGATTACAGTCTTCTGCGAGTTTCAATTTCAACCTAATTGAAATTCCAATTGACCTGCATGTTTCAATTTCAATCAATTGAGCATTTCAATTTTATTCAATTTGCGCATTTGAACTTCTTGTTGTTTGCTCGTTTCAACTTAATTGATTTTGCACGTTTCAATTTCAATTGATTTAGTTTCATTCAATCGGTTTCAGTTTGCAAGTTCCAATTGTTTGCAGATTCAAATTGCAGATTCTATTGATTTATTTCAATTCACAGGGTCTGTATACATTTGATTAGAACCATTGGGATTCAAATTGAGTTCAAAGTGTTACATGAAAGTTTTTGGTCAATCGATTAGTTAGTTTCACAGTCCAGTTCTTAATTGGTCTGCGAATTGCAAGTTAAGTGGTCTGTGATTTTAATCCTTGACTTTTGAGATCATTGTAATCGCAATTTTTCAGTCCAATTGACCTGCTGAATTCATTTTGATTTGCGCCATTCAATTGGTTCATTTCAATTGTTTTTGTGTCATTCAAGTTTCCAATTCGACAGTCTGCGATTTTCAATTTTTCCCATCGCTTTGTGATTCTGCAAGTTTTTGAGAAAACACACAGATTTTGATTTAAGAGTTCTGATTGATTGAGTCTGCAAGTTTCAATTTTTCAAAATTAATATGTGTTTTTCAATTTGTGCACGTTTCAATTGACATTCCAATTGATTTGCAATTTTGAGTTTATGGTCACACAGCATGTACTTCAGATCTAGCGTGTTCTTGAGTTTTTCGAACAAAAACTTAACTTTTCACTCGTATTCGACTCAAATCTTCATCAACTGATCTGAAATTTTGTAGAAATTATCTAGAACATATCTCGAATCAGACATAAACGATGAATTTCAATCTAATACACTAGAGATTACCAATCGATCTAGAACAGTGCGTTTCTTATACTTCGAACAAAAATCTAATAAAAATCAAAATTCAGATCGATCTATTGTGACTTTGACAAAGCAAATCAAACTAAACTTGTTTTAGACTTATACATGAGTGCAAAGATACAAAAATCAGATCCAAAACATCACAGAATCGCAAAAATCGAATTCTCTCAGTCTGACTTGCGAGTTCTTCAGATATTGACCAAATCTTTCAAATTAATCCATGTTTCTGAAAATCTGTTTGCTCTGATACCAATTGTGTGTCCCACAATCAGTGTAAAACAATATAGATGACTCAAACAATCAATTGAACAATTTTATTTCAAACTCAGATTATGAACAGTACATGCTCTCAAGACGATTTCTCTCTCTAGAACATACGAGCACAATTCTCCTAGATACAACTCTCACAATTACAACCTCTAGTCATATCCCTATTTAGACACAAACACTTATAACACTAAAACCCTTACAACACATTACATCATTGACTTTGACTTTGACTTTTATTACAAAAGACTTTGACTATGCTTGAAAGATTGACTTGAACTTTGACTTGTCTTGACTTCATTCTTCAGTCTTCCATGATCTTGTATCCAACATATTTATGCACTAATAGTTTCTACATTTTATAACGAGGGGTAGGCAGGGTAATGGGTCAGTTATCCCAATTTCATCATCCCTTGAACGATCATCTCTATCATCTTCGTCTTCTTCTTGTGGAATATTCAAAATGTTAGTGCATTAATTGTATACAAGATTTAATTAGAAAAGTCTTGTAAAAAACCTTTGTATTTGAGTAGTCAATGAAAGTCAAATAGTGAAAGTCAACATTAGTTTTTGAGGGTGCTAAGTACTTGAGTTGTAGAAGTACTTGAGAGTTTGTTCAAGTACTTGAGAGTTTTATGTTGGACTATTTGAGTGTTTTAGCATGTGGTATAAATAGGTTCATATCTTGTATTTTTGTAAGAGCTTACATTGTAATATCAAGATTTACTTTCTCTCTCTACTCTCTCTCTAGAATAATACTGTCATATTCTTAATTGAGAGTGTTTGTATTGCTTGATTGATCTGGGAATACAATTTCAATTGGTATCAGAGCAAACCAAACTGATTCAGAAAGATTTGTACAGAGAATTAAATTGATTTTCTGAAATTTTAGATCAAAATGTCGATTTTCTTGAAAATTCTCAAGAATACAGATTGTTTGATTCAAGAACACTGTCAAATTGTTTACTGTTGATTCAAGAATACTGTCAAAATCTCATTGAATTGTTGTGGTTTGTTTGTGAATTGTTGTACTTTGATCACAAATTGCAGGATTGAATAGATTGAATTAAATTGATTTTTTAATTTCAAAAACACAGATCGTTTTTCTGAAAAATGAATTTTGATCAAATTTTCATTGTTTTGTTGATGTTAGATCATAAGATTGATCTTGTTGCGATCGAAATCTGATTTAGAACACATTATATTCACAATGATTCATGAATCAATCACAATTTCAGTTTGAATTTTCAGATTTTCTTGAATCTTCTTGTCAAAATGTCGACCACTGTAATGATGAAATTGGCACTGCAATCTGTTGATTTTAGCATGATTGGATTAATAAGAATGTTTTCAGAATTGTATTTTGATTGTGTTAATACAATTTTGAGAATCAATTTTGCATATTCGAATTGATTCAAATCAATTCTGTGGATTTTATCAAGAACACGCACGAGGCTATCAAGAACACGCAAACAACTTTGGAGAAATCGATCCTTTGATCTGCGAGTTTCGCAGATAAGCATCTGCGCGTTCTGCAAAAACGCAAGGCATTACCTGTGAGTTCCAGATTTAAATTTGAAGTGGCTTGCGAGTTTCTTCGACTTGAGCGTTTTAATTTCGAATCGATGTGCGCGTTTCAGGCATTTGCGCGTTTGAATCCAAATTTGATTTGCGCGTTCTGAGAAACACGCAAACCATGTCTTGCGAGTTTCACAGATTTCAAGCATTCAGTCTGCGCGTTTCAGACTGATTCGATTTACGAGTTTCATCCAATTTGAATTTGCACGTTTCAACTAACTTGGTCTGCGCGTTTGATTACAGTCTTCTGCGAGTTTCAATTTCAACCTAATTGAAATTCCAATTGACCTGCATGTTTCAATTTCAATCAATTGAGCATTTCAATTTTATTCAATTTGCGCATTTGAACTTCTTGTTGTTTGCTCGTTTCAACTTAATTGATTTTGCACGTTTCAATTTCAATTGATTTAGTTTCATTCAATCGATTTCAGTTTGCAAGTTCCAATTGTTTGCAGATTCAAATTGCAGATTCTATTGATTTATTTCAATTCACAGGGTCTGTATACATTTGATTAGAACCATTGGGATTCTAATTGAGTTCAAAGTGTTACATGAAAGTTTTTGGTCAATCGATTAGTTAGTTTCACAGTCCAGTTCTTAATTGGTCTGCGAATTGCAAGTTAAGTGGTCTGTGATTTTAATCCTTGACTTTTGAGATCATTGTAATCGCAATTTTTCAGTCCAATTGACCTGCTGAATTCATTTTGATTTGCGCCATTCAATTGGTTCATTTCAATTGTTTTTGTGTCATTCAAGTTTCCAATTCGACAGTCTGCGATTTTCAATTTTTCCCATCGCTTTGTGATTCTGCAAGTTTTTGAGAAAACACACAGATTTTGATTTAAGAGTTCTGATTGATTGAGTCTGCAAGTTTCAATTTTTCAAAATTAATATGTGTTTTTCAATTTGTGCACGTTTCAATTGACATTCCAATTGATTTGCAATTTTGAGTTTATGGTCACACAGCATGTACTTCAGATCTAGCGTGTTCTTGAGTTTTTCGAACAAAAACTTAACTTTTCACTCGAATTCCACTCAAATCTTCATCAACTGATCTGAAATTTTGTAGAAATTATCTAGAACATATCTCGAATCAGACATAAACGATGAATTTCAATCTAATACACTAGAGATTACCAATCGATCTAGAACAGTGCGTTTCTTATACTTCGAACAAAAATCTAATAAAAATCAAAATTCAGATCGATCTATTGTGACTTTGACAAAGCAAATCAAACTAAACTTGTTTTAGACTTATACATGAGTGCAAAGATACAAAAATCAGATCCAAAACATCACAGAATCGCAAAAATCGAATTCTCTCAGTCTGACTTGCGAGTTCTTCAGATATTGACCAAATCTTTCAAATTAATCCATGTTTCTGAAAATCTGTTTGCTCTGATACCAATTGTGTGTCCCACAATCAGTGTAAAACAATATAGATGACTCAAACAATCAATTGAACAATTTTATTTCAAACTCAGATTATGAACAGTACATGCTCTCAAGACGATTTCTCTCTCTAGAACATACGCGCACAATTCTCCTAGATACAACTCTCACAATTACAACCTCTAGTCATATCCCTATTTAGACACAAACACTTATAACACTAAAACCCTTACAACACATTACATCATTGACTTTGACTTTGACTTTTATTACAAAAGACTTTGACTATGCTTGAAAGTTTGACTTGAACTTTGACTTGTCTTGACTTCATTCTTCAGTCTTCCATGATCTTGTATCCAACATATTTATGCACTAACAGTTTCTACATTTTATAACGAGGGGTAGGCAGGATAATGGGTCAGTTATCCCAATTTCATCATCCCTTGAACGATCATCTCTATCATCTTCGTCTTCTTCTTGTGGAATATTCAAAATGTTAGTGCATTAATTGTATACAAGATTTAATTAGAAAAGTCTTGTAAAAAACCTTTGTATTTGAGTAGTCAATGAAAGTCAAATAGTGAAAGTCAACATTAGTTTTTGAGGGTGCTAAGTACTTGAGTTGTAGAAGTACTTGAGAGTTTGTTCAAGTACTTGAGAGTTTTATGTTGGACTATTTGAGTGTTTTAGCATGTGGTATAAATAGGTTCATATCTTGTATTTTTGTAAGAGCTTACATTGTAATATCAAGATTTACTTTCTCTCTCTACTCTCTCTCTAGAATAATACTGTCATATTCTTAATTGAGAGTGTTTGTATTGCTTGATTGATCTGGGAATACAATTTCAATTGGTATCAGAGCAAACCAAACTGATTCAGAAAGATTTGTACAGAGAATTAGATTGATTTTCTGAAATTTTAGATCAAAATGTCGATTTTCTTGAAAATTCTCAAGAATACAGATTGTTTGATTCAAGAACACTGTCAAATTGTTTACTGTTGATTCAAGAATACTGTCAAAATCTCATTGAATTGTTGTGGTTTGTTTGTGAATTGTTGTACTTTGATCACAAATTGCAGGATTGAATAGATTGAATTAAATTGATTTTTTAATTTCAAAAACACAGATCGTTTTTCTGAAAAATGAATTTTGATCAAATTTTCATTGTTTTGTTGATGTTAGATCATAAGATTGATCTTGTTGCGATCGAAATCTGATTTAGAACACATTATATTCACAATGATTCATGAATCAATCACAATTTCAGTTTGAATTTTCAGATTTTCTTGAATCTTCTTGTCAAAATGTCGACCACTGTAATGATGAAATTGGCACTGCAATCTGTTGATTTTAGCATGATTGGATTAATAAGAATGTTTTCAGAATTGTATTTTGATTGTGTTAATACAATTTTGAGAATCAATTTTGCATATTCGAATTGATTCAAATCAATTCTGTGGATTTTATCAAGAACACGCACGAGGCTATCAAGAACACGCAAACAACTTTGGAGAAATCGATCCTTTGATCTGCGAGTTTCGCAGATAAGCATCTGCGCGTTCTGCAAAAACGCAAGGCATTACCTGTGAGTTCCAGATTTCAATTTGAAGTGGCTTGCGAGTTTCTTCGACTTGAGCGTTTTAATTTCGAATCGATGTGCGCGTTTCAGGCATTTGCGCGTTTGAATCCAAATTTGATTTGCGCGTTCTGAGAAACACGCAAACCATGTCTTGCGAGTTTCACAGATTTCAAGCATTCAGTCTGCGCGTTTCAGACTGATTCGATTTACGAGTTTCATCCAATTTGAATTTGCACGTTTCAACTAACTGGTCTGCGCGTTTGATTACAGTCTTCTGCGAGTTTCAATTTCAACCTAATTGAAATTCCAATTGACCTGCATGTTTCAATTTCAATCAATTGAGCATTTCAATTTTATTCAATTTGCGCATTTGAACTTCTTGTTGTTTACTCGTTTCAACTTAATTGATTTTGCACGTTTCAATTTCAATTGATTTAGTTTCATTCAATCGATTTCAGTTTGCAAGTTCCAATTGTTTGCAGATTCAAATTGCAGATTCTATTGATTTATTTCAATTCACAGGGTCTGTATACATTTGATTAGAACCATTGGGATTCTAATTGAGTTCAAAGTGTTACATGAAAGTTTTTGGTCAATCGATTAGTTAGTTTCACAGTCCAGTTCTTAATTGGTCTGCGAATTGCAAGTTAAGTGGTCTGTGATTTTAATCCTTGACTTTTGAGATCATTGTAATCGCAATTTTTCAGTCCAATTGACCTGTTGAATTCATTTTGATTTGCGCCATTCAATTGGTTCATTTCAATTGTTTTTGTGTCATTCAAGTTTCCAATTCGACAGTCTGCGATTTTCAATTTTTCCCATCGCTTTGTGATTCTGCAAGTTTTTGAGAAAACACACAGATTTTGATTTAAGAGTTCTGATTGATTGAGTCTGCAAGTTTCAATTTTTCAAAATTAATATGTGTTTTTCAATTTGTGCAGGTTTCAATTGACATTCCAATTGATTTGCAGTTTTGAGTTTATGGTCACACAGCATGTTCGAGTTCATGAACACAGTTCAAACCATCTGTGAAGTTTAAGTTCAAGTCATCTGTGTGATCTGAGAGTTCTAAACTCCATGCAGCCTGCAAGTTTATGAAGTCTGCAAGTTTTAAAGCTGTAAATTCATGCAGTCTGCATCAAACAGTTTGCTAATTTTCTGATAATCCAGTGTGTTGAAAGATCTGCACAATCATGTTTACTTAATCTGCAGATTTTCAGCATCTGTTTTGAATCTGTTTCTGTTACAGTTTCTGTTTAAACAGTCTGTGATTTGGTTTGTAATCTGCACAGTTTGTGGTTTGAATTTTCAAGTAAACACAGTTTGTAATCTGTGTTTGTGAATTTGTGTGTTTTGAGTTTCATGAACACAGACTGAATTCAAGTTCATGGTTAATAGTTTAACACAGACTGTGATTTTCAGTTCACAACAGATCCTACAAGTTTAAAGGGTATTTGATTTGTTTGGTTCATATAGCTTGCAAGTTCCAACTGCTGTTATTTGCATATTTCTAATGCAATCAGTGTTTGTGACAGCCTGCAAGTATTAGTTTCGTCAATTTGCAAGATTGTTTTCAAAAGTTCTGCGAGTTCCAATCTGTTTGGTTTGCATGTTTTTAGTTTAAATGGTTTGCAAGTTCATGGGTTATTCAATCTGTGAGTTTGATTTTAATTGAAGTTCCAATTGTTTTTGCAGGTTCAAGTTTATGATCACAGTCTGCAAGTTGCAAGTTACTGTTTGAACACAACTTGTAATTGATTGAAACACAAGTTTAAAGAATCTGTGATTTTCAGTTTAATTGATCTGCATCAACCAGATTAATTGCTTTTCAGTTCAATTGATTAATTGTGGTATCTGTTCAACAGTCCTTGTTTCAATGGTTGTAATCTGCGATTATTACAGTTCATAAGTTTGAAACTATTTGATCTGCAAGCTTTACATAGTCTGCACAGTCTACAAGTTGAAAGATAAACTCAGTTTGATCAAATGTGTAAGTGTATCTATAATCTGTGTTTTAACAGTCTGCACAGTCTGCAAGTTTGTGATTAATCAGTCTGCGAGTACTAGTCTTGAGAAATTTTTCAAGTGCAAGTTTCAAGTGATTTGAGAGAACCAGAGACAGAAAATTTTTCAGAGATATTTTTTTTCTAAGTTTGACTTTCAGTCAAATATTCTGAATTGTTTGGGAACGATCTTTCATAATCAAGCTAATCATTCAAGATGTCTTTTACAGGCAAACATTCTATAGAGAGAAAGCGGATGGTCAACAACAAAGATTTGGAGCCTATCGTTATAATTCCACGTATTATTGAGACGTATGGTGAGACAGAGACTACTTCAAAGACATCAAGAAATGAGACTAAAACTACATCACTCGTTTCTGATTCATCTGAAATAATAATTACATGTCCAATTATAGTGGATGGAAATGAAATTGTGCCTGAGATACCAAGAAAAGAAGCTGAGCGGGATAGACTGAAAGATCAGAATTCAGAGCTTCTTAAGCAAATACAGGAGTTGAAATTTAAATTGTCAAATTCTGATAAAACTCCTATTTGTACAAAATGTACTGATCATGCTAAATCTGATTGAATATCTTCAAAGCCAACTGAAGAATTAAAGCTGAAAAAGAAAAAGATTGAATATCTTCAAAGCCAACTGAAGACAACTAAACGAAAATCATCAGATTTCCAAGCTGAATCAGTTGAGCTTCAACAAAAGTTTACGGCTTTTGAAGACAAGATATCTGCCTTGGAAATACAGAATGCTGAATTGACACAAAGCATCCAAGCATATAATGAAAAAGTTAATCTGGAGAAGGATTCCATTCAAAAGCTTTCTAATTTTTCTAAGAAAGCTAACTGAAAGCTAACCAAGAGAAAAAGGATTTGGAGCTTAGATGCATGAAACTTTCTAAACAAGTGTCGGAATTCGAAAAGATAATAATCACTGAAAGAGACACTTTTGTGAAAGAAAGACAAGTTCTTGAAAACAAAATAACTGAACTTCCCACACAGATTTCTACTTTACAAGAGTTGCTCGAAAATGAAAGACAAATTTTTAAAGAAAACAAAAAGTCTTATGAGCTTGAAAAGAAAAACGCGGAAAAGAGAAATACTGGGATTTTCAAGGAAATATCTGAAAAATCCAAAAACTTGGAAAAGAATTTTGAGCAAGAACGCTTACACTTTGAATCTGAAATATCTAAGCTCACATCCAAATTAACTGCTCTATCATCAGATTATCAAAAAGAACAGAAGGCCAAATCTGATTTGAAACAAAAGTTTGACACATTGAATTCTGAAAGAAACATTCTATCCAAAAAGATAAAAGACATGGAAGCTGCAAACAGTGAAATGTTAGAAACGATTACAGCTGATGTGATTAATCAATCACCTGTTGATAATTCAACAGAATCAGTCTGTTCTTTCAAAACAGCTTCAAGCTCTATTCATGATAAAAATGTTTTTAAACAGAACTGTGTCAAACCTAAAATTGTCAAATCAAGTCAGATTCGCCCATCAAATCTATTTTATGACAAATCTGTTGATGAACCAACGAGCTTCTACGTTAAATCTCTTGGAAAGCAATCGAAGAAAAATCAGATGATCTGGCGAGTGAAGGATTCTTCAGAAGAGAAGAAGAAAGACAAAGCATCTGCATCCACAACCAATGCTAATAAGAACAGTATGCATAAAGGTAACTCTTTTGGTAATTCTGATATATATTACTCGACTAATCATTTGATCAGGGTTGCTCAAAAGAAGATTTGATGTTCTTACTGTGGAGCACATGACTTTGTAAGTAAAAATTTTGTTAATTACTGGTATGGTTCATATTATGTAACCCCCACAAGAACTGCAACTAATACTTCAGGACCCAAATACCAGTGGGTACCAAAACCTAAATCTGTGTTGCAGGCACCCAAAGTTTAAGGGGGAGCATAGAACAATGGTTCTTGAGTAAATCAGCTCAAGACCCGGACATCAATGTCAAAATTGACTTCTGAGTAAATCAACTCAGGTTTCGGACTTCAAAGTCATGATGTTTGACTTCTAGACAAAACAGTCTAGGACTCGTTCTTCAAAGTTCAAAGAACGGTGGCTTTTGAACACAACAGTTCAAAACCTGGACTTAAGTGTCAAGACTGTGGCTTCTGATCACATGACAGATCAGGACCCGTTCTTAATGTTCAGACAAGGATATTTTGAAAATATCCAGGGGGAGCTTAATAGACAAAAATCTATCTATCAATGATTTGAGGGGGAGCTTAAAGGTAAAAATCTTCTGATCTAGATCTCTGATTGTTTGAAAGAAGAACTACTTTCAAGCATGAAAAACATTTTTCTTAAATGTTCAAGCCACTTCTCTATTCTCAAAAGATTTCATGAATTAAGAAGTGTGATTTTAAATGTTTTTTTATTATTGAGCTTTAATGTTTAACTGACCGTGTGTTTCCAAAGATCAATATTTGCGTATTATCTTGTATATATATTGTAAAGTATTCACACACATCGATTCAGTACTTCATTTGAATCTATTATTACCATGTCTCATAACGAAAAAACATTCGATGATAATACCCCCGTTTGCAATTCACTGTTGTTGAGCAACAATCATCATTTCAACTTGAGCGTTCATTGTTAAATCGTTTATATTCGTTCATATAAACAAACCATCAATTTCTTTGATACCCTAACCATTTTATTTGATCTGATTGATACATTGTCAGATTCTCAAAACAATTCTCTTGATTTCATTTCATTCATTCAATATCCTTGTTTTGAGAGTTCTTCATTGTTCAAATGCTCAAATCTCATTCATATTTTTAATGAGCATACATTTTGACAATGTTATATGTGCTTAACTATTCAGTTAAACTGTTGAGCAACTATTCTTTATAGGCCTTACATGGGATTCGTGTGTGAGCTCAAACAAAACTTCCATGGATTCACGTAAACCTGTGTTTCCTACCCAGGAAGTAATCCTAGAGTGATTGAGGGGTGAGGGGTCAAAATCAAAGAGTGGGGGAGATAACTCATCCGGTTGAGTTTTTCTCATTGTGTGGAGCGGTAAAATGTAAATGACAGTTTGGTTAGAAGTGAGCTTTAATGTTAAAAAGAAAGAGGGTGTGAGAACAGAGTTAAAAGAATATCAAAACTTTGCACCAACCACTCTCTGAGCCGGGCAGCCACATATTCTGATTGGTTCACATTCTTTGGTGACCATCATTGAAACAGGAAGTGAGCCCATGCCAACTCTTGCATTAACCCCACCAACCACTCGTTTCTTTCTTAACAAAGAAATGTTTCATTTTCTTTGGGGACGCAACATATCTGCTATCTAGTCTTCACTCGGAAGATTTAGATATTGAAAAAGAAGGAAAGTTGCCCCACCTTCGCAACTCTTTCATGCACATTGAGTACGTGTAATACCTGTTGTTGTCTCAACAGTTTACACAATTTGAGCCTTATGAAACACAATCATTGTGCTAAATTCTTTCATACACGAGCACACAGAAAATTTGTTTTTCTGTCAGAACATTCATAGATAAACCTTGTGTTTTTCAATGATTGAATGGAAGTCCTGGGGAGTCATCATCAAACTAGCTCCTTAAATTGTACATTCGTTGTACACAGTAACTCTGTGTTACTGACAGGCAGTCCTAACTGTTTCATTTGTTGAATCAGGGTTACCAAGTTCATTATATCTGAATTTGAAAAGAATCGGGTATAAACAGTTCATGATTCAGATACTCAGATCAAAGGATGGAAAATGTCAAATTATCATAAAGGAGGAGATTATTACGTTGAATACAAAGGGGGATGATCAAAGAGAATGTTGAGATTGAAAATGTTTTAATGATTATGGTGCTCACAATCATCAAAAAGGGGGAGATATCTACAAAGATCAATTTCAAACAAAGACTTGGAGAGAAATGCTTCAAAAGTCTTTCTGATGAAAATGGTGAAGATAATTCTGAAAGTCAAAGCCAGATGAAAGTTTTAAAAGATTCTGAAGAAGATTCGTGAAAGTTTGTTTTTCCGAAGACGGTCCAGAGATCACAAAAGATGAAGATACATGATCAGAGATTCCTCAAAGTTCAAAGATGTTTTTTTTTCAAAGGAAACAACAACTTCATCTTCTATGTCTCCCTCCAAAAAGGAGACTGGTTCAAATCTGGAGTCTCATTCAAATCTGGGATGAGGCTGGTGTCATGGTCAATTGCATGTTCAAAGCTGGGATGAGTTTTATTTTCTTGTGGGAACTTGTTAGAGCAACTAAAGTTGTATCCGAGATCATCAAGGTTGAAGATTGAAAGCCTCAAGTCAAAGCCTCGAAGAGTGAAGTGAAAGTCACATACTTAAAGAAGAAAGTCAAAGTCAAAGTTTACTTTGTAAAGTCATTGTATCGTTTAGTTTTCTTCTAATGCTTGTAGGTATAAATAGGTTTCCTTTGTATTAGTTTTGTACGTGCTTTTCATTATATACATTTGAGAGAAAGATTGTAGAGAGAGAAGGTAGTGAGAGAAAGTCATATTGATTTGTAATTCATTGTTAATCAATACAAGTGAGATTTGTGATTGATTTGTTTGTTATACACTTGCATATTGGGACTAATGATTGGTATCAGAGCAAGCATAAATCAGAAGTTTGGATCGAAATTGTCTATTTTTGGAAAGATTCAACAAGTTGCAACATTCATTCTGTCCAGATTCGAATTTCATTCATTAGTGGTGTTTTGGATTGTAATATAGTTGTATTGTGTCCGTTGAGTGATTTATATCACTTCTTGTTTTTATTGTATGGCCTAATTCAATACAGATCGTGCAAATTTTGGATTTTTGTAAAATTTTTGTTCGAAACGTAGTTCATATCGAATTTGGTATTAGAGTGGTTTTTAGTTGAATTGATCAACTAACAGTTTGTACAGATTGATATCGTGAGGTGATCTGCAAAGTTTCAGAGGAAAATTCAAAGTTTTGATCGAGATATGGCTGAAATTGTGGTTTAGACTCGACTTATCGCAAGATCTAAAGAACTCGTAAGCTTCATAAAGAACTTGCAAGTTCTTCGTGGTTGTCGCAAGGTTTTTGGTGTGTTTGGTAAAATTATTCTAAGTATAGAACTCGCAAGTTTGACATACGACAAGTAAACTACTCGTATCTAGTGGTTTACGACAAGTGAGGTTGACGCATCAGGTTACATACGACAAGTTGTACTTCTCGGGTCTTGGTGTCTACGTCAAGTGAACTTGACGCAAGTCTCTATTTGCGACAATTTACTGTTGTTCTACTTTTCGGCTTCCGTTAGATACGACAAGTCTACAACTCGGATACTTCCCATTGCGACAAGTACGAAACTCGAGTGATTTAACTTACGATAAGTTCGGAACTCGCATCCTTCAGCTTGCGAGTAGTAAGCTTCTCGTGTTATTTGGTTTGCGACAACCAACTTCTCGAAACAAGACTGTTGCAACAACTTGCGACAAGTTCATCCACAGTGTTTTGCGTCAAGTATGATTTTGTTGGTTTGCGATAAGTCTGAAACAATTGTTTGCGACAAGTGGATTCTTTTCATTGCGACATGTTTACTTCTTTGTTCTGCGACTTCTGGACTTAGTCATTTTTCAGATAGGTTTCAGTTTTGTGAAAAGTTTCTGATTTTTGTTAACGATCACTGCAAGTGTGTTACACAATGTCTTTAAAAGAAGAAAATGCAAATCTCAAAGAGAAGAATGCTAAACTCAATGCCAAGATTACTTCTCTTGAAGAAAAGATTGTGCAAACGTTTGCTATTACAAAGCTCTTGCTGGAAAGGAACATCAGATTGATTATTATGAGAAGGAAAGGAATGAATGAATTGTTGTTATCAATAGACATAATGAATGGCTTCACTTGCATATTGCAGACCTAAAAAAGGCAATTAGTTCTGGTAAATATTCAAAATTATGTTGATGAATATAAAGTGCAGGTGAAAGAGCATAAAATAGAAATTATTGAAGCCTTGAAAGGTGATAAATGGTTGGAATTTGAGAAATTGGAGACTGAGAACTCTGAGATAATGAGAAGATTGCAGAGATGGAGACAAATGCTATCAAGAAGAAAGAGGAGATAGCTAAGGGTTTGGACAGTGAAGATGCTGAGTTGAAAAAGAAGATTTCTGAATTGGAAGCTAAGATTATTAGAGATAATAAAGATGCTACCAAGAAAAGTGAAGAGAAATCAAAGGATTTAGAAAGTAAAAATGTTGAGCTGAAAAAGAAGATTTAAGATTTGGAACAACAGATTGCTAGAGACAGACCAGAGTTCGGAAAAGAAAAGACAAGATTTGCGAATGAAAAACAAATGTTTGCACAGAAATTCTTTGAGTTTTCAAGAAAAAACCTTTGAAGAGAAGAAAGCGGTTGAACTCAAATGTGCAAAAAATTCTAAACAAGTGTCAGACTTTGAGAAAATTATCATTATGGAAAGAGATAAATTTGAAAAAGAAAAAAAAGATGTCTGAATAGAAACATGTTGGAGTCTTCAAAGAAATATCAGATAAACGAAAGAGTATGAAAAAGATTTTGAGGAAGAAAGAAAAGTGTTTGAGTCAGAGATTAAGAAGCTTACAAAGAACTTATTTGAACTATCAACAACAGCAATGACAGAATAAAATGCGAAGTTTGAGTTACAGAAAAAGATTGATCTACTTTCTAAAGAAAGAAACAGTTTGTCTACAAATCTGGGATGAGGCTGGCATCATGGTCAATCGCATGTTCAAAGTTGGGATGAGTTTGATTTTCTTTTTGGGAACTCTTGTGGGAGCTTGTTAGACCAAATAAAGTTGTATCTTAGATCATCAAGGTTGAAGATTGAAAGCCTCAAGTTAAAACCTAAAAGAGTGAATTCAAAGTTACATACTTAAAGAAGAAAGTCAAAGTCAAAGTTTACTTTGTGAAGTCATTGTCTTGTTTAGTTTGCTTGTAATGCTTGTAGTTATAAATAGGTTTCCTTTGTATTAGTTTTGTACGTGCTTTTCATTATATACATTTGAGAGAAAGATTGTAGAGAGAGAAATTAGTGAGAGAAAGTCATATTGATTTGTAATTCATTGTTAATCAATACAAGTGAGATTTGTGATTGATTTGTTTGTTATACACTTGCATATTGGGACTAATAGAACTGTTTTGAGAACTGTTGTAATTCCCAATACAAGTGTATGATTGAAAGCAATTAAGAACAATAATCAATAGCCATCAAATCTAGTCTTATTATTATCAAAAGCAATCGTACAAAGTGTTTACAGTTAAATGCACAATACTAAACTAAAAACATTCTTCTTCTCCTAACCCTAAAGACCTAAAAAACAAACTTTAAAAACTTTAGGATTGATGCTTAAAGTCCAAGCCCATTACATCAAACTAAGCCCAAAAAACAATAATGAAGGCTTTTACAATAATAAATAAAACCTCTATAATTCTTTATATAACTTTCTATTTAATAGGACATTTATGGTCCCAACAACTGTTCTGGGAACTGTTGTGGGAACTCTTGTTAGACCTGTTGATAACAAGTAGATGGAAAGAAACTATCTGGTTGATGTCTGAAAAAATATGGGATTCCACCGCTGCCTCTGTATGGGGTAGGATTGATCGTGCCACCAGATCCAGTTCCATCAGTACCACCACCACCGACTATAAAAACCATCAATGTTTGTGCTAGAATGTGTAGACCACATATTCAAATGCCATAAAATCCTCTTCAGCATCAAACTCGAAGATCTGACCACCCATTACAGGGTTTTCGTAAAATAATCTGAACTCACAAACTAAACGTAATCTTTTCGCCACCCGCTTAAACAATGAAGAATATGTTAAGGGGGAAGGAAAATGTAATATACGTTTCGGATCGCCATTAATATACTTGGTAACACCATTGTTTTTTTTACAAACCGACACTATGAACATATACGCTAACACTATCACTAGGAGGAGAATTCATATTTGTTTCAAATATGAATAGAGATATCAAAGGTGTATATAGGGATAAATTGAAGAAGAGATAAAAGTTTTAAATATGATGGGTTTGTCTTCAAATATGGGGGTTGTTTATATAGGAAAAAAAGACCAAGTCTTGAAGCAAAAACCCATAGTTTAAGAAAAAGAAGAAAAAAAAAATACAAAAATTGTTGTTGACGTCAGCCCTACTTTACTTGCTGACGTTAGCCCTAAAAACACATTACAGACAAAACCATTTTATCGTCGGGGGCGAAAAGTGGTGGGCCACAAGACAAATTTTTCGCCGATTAGACCATTGAGTCGGTGTGTCATTAATGTCGGTGTGGGGAAACGAAATACCAAAAAAAGTAGACGTGTCAACAAATCGTCTCAGTGGGTCCCACATAAAGTTTTAGCCGGCGGTAGGATTACCTTCACCGGAGAATTTGGGTACAATTTCTCTTTTAGGCCATTTTGTTAATACCATGGGGTCAAAGAAGCCATTTGGGCTAAGCTCCCCTTGATTTATCACGCAAGGTAGACTAGTCTTGGTTTCACTGAGTGCCGCTTCAGATCATGAGTAGACTTATCTTCTTCATCAGCTTGATCTTTGACTTCAGCTGTGAATTTCTTTTAGCGTGGAACTTTTCTTCAGGTGTTACATTAAACTATTAACAAAGAAAGCGCTCAATGACCACTGAACATACTCAGTGTGAATGCTGATGCTAATTCTTTAATTAACAAAACAGTAAATGTAAATTTCACTAAGTACAAGGATCATCATCAATCACTGAAAGAGTTTAGATCAACAATCTCCCCCTATTTGATGATGACAAAGAACATAAGAGAATTGTTAAGTACTAAAACATAAGGATAAAAGGAACTCATAACATACATGTCCCATTTACTGTTTTAGGGATCTTTTTCAGTTCTATGATGGAATAAAGTACTGCACTGAAACTTTCATTAATTCATATCAGATTACAAAGGGAATACAAAAATTACAAGTTCAGTGAATTTCTAAGATTGAAAGTGTAAGACTGATAGATACAATGAAAGAAGGAATCTATCAGCTAGGATTGTCATCCAGATTCAGATGATCAGGTACTTGTTCTCCTTTCTTCTTTCTCGCTTTCAGCTCAAGGAATATACAAGTCTTCATACTTGATCCATATTTATAGAGATCACACAAGAGCAAGAGATTTATCAGATGATTCATTGGATATAAAGGTAGTTCAGTGAATCATTGATATCTTGTAATGCCTTTGTGATCTATGAAGATAATTCTGTAAGGATCAGAGAATACTTTACCAGGACTGAATGCAAAGTAGCCACGTAGAGAGAGATTCAGCTTCAAGAGATCTGGTGGAGGGCCAAGGATTACTTCTTTTGAGAATTTTACTTCATGCTCGTTCTTATGGGATGGTCCTTCATCAGTGGCAGGGATAGACTTTCTTCTACTAGTTGACTTCAGAGGTAGTGGATGAACTTCGATAATTTTTGAAATTCTTTCGAAGAGCTGGTTCAGATGAATCTCCACATACTCCATGTATTTTGACTTGGATTTCTGAATGGCATCTCTAATTTCGAGCCATTCATGATATCAGTAGTCACCAAGATGAGAGACATAAGCAATTACAACATTGAAGTCGTCCCTAAAGATGGTTATGTTGATAATAGCAACATTTTTCTGTGGGCCTGCCAGCGATGGTGGAGTCTATGATTCTTCGAGGACTGAGCTTGTTCTTCATCTTTTCTTGGTACCATTTCAGTTCCTGGTTTTGTTTGGCTTGCTCCTTCTTGTTTTCTTTTGCAGCTTTTTTCAATAGACGAGCTCGGACACTGATGGGATTACATTCTTTTAAATTTCTTTCAGAGAGAGTTTTTTCGGCAAAAGTATTGGTTGTTTCAATACTTTTCTTGTGAGCTTACAAACCTTGCTCAACTCGAACGGATTCTTCTCTTTCAGCGCCTATCAGAAATCCAAGATCATCAATGGCAGTATTGGCGCATGAAGGAATTTTGATTCTTGACTGATCTAGCTGAGAGATCAATGTTGCCATCTTCTTAGATTCTTCAATATCTGATTTTGAAATGAGAAGTGAAGCTCTTCAAGGATGATTTAGCGTTTCTTCCTCTTCTTCATGTTCATCAGTCTCTCTCATAGAGACTGCGATTATTGGTTCATCCGCTGTTGAGATAACTGGGATTATTTATTCTTCATCCGTTGTTACCGTAATCGAAGATTCATGCAGGGGAGAGGATGGGTTGTAAGAGAGAGGAGAAGTGGGTAATTCCATAAAATATAGTAGGTGAGAATGTAGAGGTAGAGGAATGTTTGTAGGTTGATCATAAGTGATTACAGGTGGGAAGAAGGGTTGGATATCGAGACGTACCTCTCATGGAAGTATCGGCTCATGTTGGACCCGAAGGTGCTTAACAAGTTTATAGAAGGGGGGGGGGGGTGTTGAATACAAACTCAAAATTTAAAGTTTAATAAATTGTTTATTGATAAATCAAAATACAATTTACAAGTTTGTTGCGTAATAAGATTAAGGAATAACCTAATCTAAACAAACTTAAGAAGCACTAAGATGGTTGCACAAGAATTATAAAAAGGAGATTAAGGGAATATAGAAAACAAGGGTTTCTATATTTTATAGAAAGATTGAAGGTAGAAGACTTCTGAAGCTCTTTGAAGAAGAGTCTTGATCTTTCTATTTATACCATATGCATTAAATGCATGGCAGGGTACTTTACACATGTCCTTCTCTGGTTGGTTGCATGAGTCTGACTTTTGGAGACATGCTTTTGGCCGTATGATGAATAATGTAGATATCAGAGTTGTTGTACGAAATGTTACAGAGGTATATCTTTTCTGACACTCGTACAATTTGTGCATAGATAAGACAACAGAGACTTGAGGTATAAGCTAAGTGATCATCGATCGCTGAATATCTCCTCCTTCTCAGAGATAGAAAGAAGTTCAGTTATCGATGAAGCTTTTTCCTCAGGCTTCTTTGCGTGTGAGTAGACTTGTCTTGTTTTCCTCATGACCTGATGCAGATATCATCGAAAACAAGACAAGTCTACTCACACGCAAAGAAGTCTGAGGAAAAGCTTCAGAGATAGCTGAACTTCTTTCTATCTCTGAGAAGGAAGAGATATTCAGCGATCGATGATCACTTAGCTTATACCTTTGTTCAGCAGCATTGTCTTTGATTCCGCAGTGAACATCTTTTGTCGCGAAACTTGTTTTCAGGGATTACGTCTAACTGTTTACATGAGAAATCATCAGCGATACTGAACATACTCAGTATTTGATCGTTGATGGTGAAACACTAATACATACAGAGATTAAACGTAATTGTCACTAAGTATTATAAAGGGGTCATTATCAAATCACTGAGAGAGTTGGATCAACAATCTCCACCTATTTGATGATGGCAAAGTAACTATGAAGAAAATTACTTTAAGTCAAAATAAAATGATAGTCAGGACTCGTAACATAAATGTCCCAATTACTATTTTGAGGGATCTTTTACAGTACTGATAGAGTTAAGTACTTCACTAAAATTTTCATTAATTCAAAGAAAGAATTACAAGAAGAGATATCAAAATTATAAGTACAAGTGAAGATCTAACTACTGTAAGTCTAACTTACAGATTACAAGAGAGAAAATCTATCAGCTATCTAGATAAGATTTAAGGACCTTGATCATATAATCTGGTACTTCCTCTCCTTTTTGTCTTCGATCAACTGATTCTTGTCGAATGAGAGTCTTGATCGGTTCAGCTGAGGAAGAGTAGGTACACCATAAGCACAGAAGGTCCTTGAGATAATTTAGAGGGCAGAGGGGGATTTCAGAGACTCTTTGAAATCTGAGATGACCTTCATCATCTCTGAAAAAGATTCCAAAAGGTTTCTTCAAAACTTGCCCTGGGATGAGTGGACCACCAGGAGGCAGGGATAGATCAAGAACTGAGAGATCAGAAGGAGGCTCAAACAGTGCTTCTTTAGAGAACTTGATGGAGGTATCGTTCTTGATCGCAGCGACATTATCAAAGGAGGAGGAGGCATGCCTTCTTTTGATTTGCTTTGGCTTTGGTGGAAGAGCTGAAGGCACTTTCAGAATAGCAGCGACTCTGTTGATTAGAGCTCCAACGAGACCTTCAACATAGCCTTTATACGTTGATTTTGATTTCTTCAGCTCTTCTTTGAACTCTAGCCACTCAACGTAACCAAAGTGTTCAAGCCTTGACACAAACATGGATTTTGATCTTCCATCCTCTCTGGTTATCTCCATAGTCACTAATGTTCGGTCCTTCTTCTTTCTCCTAGAGATAGTGACAACGACGATATTCATTGGGTTAGAGCGATAGTCTATCTTTTATTTGCACCAGTCTAGAATTTTATTGCTGACCTCTTTTTCTTTTAAGCGCTCTTCTTCAATCTCTTTTAGTATAGCAATCTAAACAACAAATGCATTCTCCTTCAGCTTGCGTCTTTAAAAATGGACGCATGTACCTTGAGAGCTAAGTCAACATCTCTTCGGTAGTCAGTGAGTAGTCTTTCAGTTCTGACAGATTCTTCATATTCAGCTTCGGAGAGAAAGTTGAGTTCTTGTGGAAGACATTAAGGAGGGATCGTTAATCGCTGACTCTCTAGGTGAGAGATCATCTATGTTCTTCTTTTTAGTTCATCCTCTGACCATTGAGCTGGTCGAGAGGGCCTTCCTGGATGGAGCAGGGTTTCATCTTCTTCTTCCTCTTGTTCATCAACCTCATTGAAGGAGGTTGGGATTATTTGATCATCAGCTGTGAGAGCTGGGATTATTTGCAGTGAAGTTCCCTTAAGCAGGGGAGAGAACTGTCTGATAAAAAAGAAAGGAGTTAGTTTATATATTTGAGGAAGAGAGAGATAAAGGCTAGAAAGATAGGGGTAGATGGTGAGAAAAGAAAGATAAAGGAACTATGGAGAGGCATACCTGAGAAGGTAGCTCCCCCTAAGAAGGTGATATGAGTTTCAGGTTTCCCTCGGCAGTTATTCCCTTCTGCTTGCCTTGGGATGGGGTACCTGAAGCTTTATCTTTCTATCTTCCCCTGCTTCACTAAAGACAACGCCTTTCATTGATGACATTGATGAGACGTTTATTGTAGAGAACCACTGAGATGGATCTTCGTCTTCATCATCGTCAGCGATGACGTCGTCTTCTTCTTGATCTTGAAGATCAAGCTCTTCCTCGTCTTCTTCTTCTTTCTCTTGTTCTTCTACTTCCTACGCATGAGAAGAAGAAGGAGTGGTTTGAAGTTCAGCGACCTTCTCCCCCTCAACATGAAAGAGAGGTTCTTCTTCCTCCGTTGATTCCTGTGCATCTACTGATTTTTCTTCATTAAGAGTCTTCTCCTCCTCTTTGTCATCATCGTGGGGGAGGTCCGGGGAGGTAGCAACAGTAGCAGCAGCGACAACTTCAGGTCTCTGGAGGGCATCAGCCTCCAACTTGTCTACACGACCTTCTAACTCTGGAATGGCAGAGGTGGCCTGATGAATAAATTCAACAACGATGTTCAAGGACACCCTGTCATTTTCGGTGAAAGTAGGGTAGGAGCAGGAGGTGGTTCATCTATTCTTGACAGAATTTGAGCAAACAGCTGATTGGCATTCTCCAGCTTGCTGCTGAGATTCTTGACTTCGCCAGTTTGGTGATCAACATGGCCAGTGAGAAATTGAATTTGAGTTGTATTTCTGGCCAAGTTGTCCTTCAGCGTGTCGACCTGTGTCTGAAGAGAGTTAAGCTGAGAAGCCTCATCTTTGGCGACAGTAGCAGCAATAAGGGTCTTCAGCTCTTCACCTGCTGTATTGACAGCGGTGGTGTTGACGTCGAGAGAGGCAGCGAGAGAGTCCACCTTATCAGCTAGCTTGGTCACATGAGCATCGACCGTTCCCATTGTAGGACCTGAAACACAAGTTAGCGTTTGAGCAAAACGATGCTCAAGCTTATTTAGAGAGGTGGGAGAAGTGTATAGGGTTTTAGGAATACCTGAAGTGTCAAACATGTTAAAGAAAATCAAGTGACCTTCAAAGGAAGGGAAAGGCAGCGATGTTTGATTCACAATATGTCCTACATGTGTAGCCTGAGGAGTTGGCTGCTGTAAAGAAAGGAGGTTAGAGACCAAATAAATAGAAGAAGGAGAAATGATGGGGATAGAAGAAGGAGAACTGGTGATTATTGAGATTACCTCATGTGGGGCTTGAGTCACGGAGAGAATGGGTGTGGTCACCGGTGATGTATCAGCGATGGATGTCACTGACACGGTTTTTGTTGTTGCTGATGTGGAGGAGCGAGCCATAAAATCATCTAAGGTAGTCTGTTGAGAGACCACCTCAGGTACCTTTGTCGAGTGGGATTGCTCCACAGTCTTCTTGGCCTTTTTAGAAGGACCAGAAGGAGCTGTTGATTTGCGTTTTTGAGGGGTGGTAGTGGTGGGGGTAGCTGATGAAGGAACCATCGGCGTAGCCTATGAAGTCGAAGAAGTTTGAGAGAGGCGAATGTGCAAGGTTTGAAGACTTACCTCTTGTTCAGCGGGCTTAACTTTGAAGGCTCGAAGTCCAACCTTGGAGAAGCTGCAGTCTCCTTCCTTGGGGTATTTGTCAGCTAGGAAGAAGTGGAGAATGGCGGAGATGAAACGAACGTAGGGAATTTTCATGTCCCTTTCAGTCTTTTCAATCTTTGACAAGAGATCTTCAAAGATCACTCCTGCATAGTCGAAATGCCGCCCAACAAGCACTGAGTATCCCATCTGAACCTGAACTTTGCTAGCTTGGTCCAGTGATCAAACCTTTCCACTCATACATTGAATGATATGAGTGAAAATAAAGTTCGGCTCCGAAGGCATGTTCGCCTTTTGGATCTTAGTCTTCTTCTTGTTTAGGATGGTAGTGCGAGGACTGAATTCTCATTGGTAGCCCATGAAGTCCAGAAACTGAATGAGTTCAACATTAGTTGGTGGAGCATCAAATCCTTTGGAGGTCTTCGAAGGAAGGCGAAGTGTTGTGCGTATGGCAAGAGCGGTGATGTTCCCTGGACCATGTTGAGTATGGAAAGTGATGACAGGAATTGGTTTGCCTTGCTTTCTTAGAATTCAATGTCCAAGAACAATTCCCTCTTTTACCATTAAATGACATTTTTCCCAATTTAGGACTAAATCAGTTTCCTCACATCTCTCAAGACACTTTTTAAGATTGTCCAGACAATTATCAAAAGATGAACCATAAACTGAAAAACCATCAATAAAGATTTCAATGGATTTTTCAAGAATGTCAAAGAATATGGACATCATGCATCTTTGAAAAGTTGTTGGAGCATTGAAGAGTCCGAGTGGCGTTCTTTTGAAAGCAAAGGTACCATAAGGGAAAGTGAATGTGGTTTTTTCCTGATCCTCGGGTGATATAGCAATCTGATTGTATCCTGAGTATCCATCTAGAAAACAATAATACTCCTTGACGGTTAACCTATCCAACATTTGATCCATGAAAGGTAATGGAAAATGGTCCTTTTGTGTGGCATGGTTTAGTTTATGGTAGTCCATGCAAATTCTCCATCCGAAGACTACTCTAGTGGGGATGAGTTCATTTTTATCATTTACAATGACTGTAGTTCCCCCTTTCTTTGGGACACACTGGACCAGACTAACCCAAGAACTACTAGCTATTGGGAAAATGATTCCTGCGTCCAACCATTTTAAAATTTCCTTTTTTACTACCTCTTTCATGACAGGGTTTAGCCTTCTTTGTGGTTCAATGGAAATGAAGCTTTTGTCCTCTACGATGATTTTGTGTTGACAAATGGATGGACTTATTCCCTTAAGGTCAGCCATGGTCCATCCTAGAGCCTTGGTGTGTAATTTCAACATGTCTACCAACTTCTTTTCTTGATGCAATTCTAGGGTAGATGAGATGATGACAGGCAATTTGCCTTCTTTTCCTAGAAAGGCATATTTCAGATGAGATGGGAGTTGCTTTAACTCCAGGTCAGGTGGTGAGACTATGGATGGTGTGAATGTTTTTTGGTCACTACTGTCAAGCTGCTCAAATGTTGCAGCACTGGCTAAGACAGTGTCTTCCAAAGTTGAGTTCTCGACATCATCTCCTAAGGTTATTTCCTCGTCATCTTCTTCTTCCATCCTACAATTTCTTCTAACCTCTTCCTCTTGGCATATTGATTCAATCACACTTGAAGTTGAACAATCCTCCAAATCATCACGGTATTTTAAGGAATTGAAAACATTAAAGGTGACATTCTGATCCTGGAGTCTCATGGTCAGTTCTCCTTTTTGGACATCTATTAAAGTCCTTTCGGTGGCTAAAAAGGGTCTTCCTAAAAGAATAGGAATATATTTATCCGCCTCAAAATCTAAGATAATAAAATCTGCCGGAAATATGAACTTGTCAACCTGAACTAGAACATCCTCAATTTTTCCCTTAGGGTAGGCAATGGTTTTGTCAACTAACTGGAGTGTAACTATGGTAGGTCTAGCTTCTCCTATCCCTAAGTTGTTGAATACTAATAAGGGCATGAGATTGATACTAGCTCCTAGGTCACACAAAGCTTTCCCCACTTCCTTCCCACCTATTGAACATGGAATGGTAAAACTTCCTGGGTCTTTCAACTTAGGCGGTATTCCATTTGTCAAGAGTGCACTACATCCTTCAGTCAAGGCAACTGTCTCATATTCATTCAACTTCTTCTTCTTGCTTAGGATGTCTTTAAGGAATTTGGCATAACTAGGCATTTTCTCCTTTGCTTCAACAAGAGGTATGTTGATATGCAATTCTTTGAATACATTCAAGAATTTTTTAAATTGCAGTTCTTCCTTCTAATTCTTTAACCTTTGAGGGTAAGGAACATAAGGAGGAACTGGTTTTATGAAAGCTTTGCTTGAATGTGTGGAGTAAGATGGGTCTTTTGTGCCTTTGGTCTCACTCTCTTTTGGTAAGGTTGGGATTTCATTTACTATAGGTAGGACAGGACTAGCTACCTTGGGCTCTAGATTCTTTGTAGGCTCAGGTTGCGGTTCAAAAACAGGAGTTAAAACAGTAGTTTCAGGTTCTGACTTTTTGGTATTTTCAAATTCTGTTTGAGTTATTGGTCCAAACTTGCTTTGTACTGCTTCTGTTAATTCTTTACCACACCTAAGGGTCACAGCTTTTACATGTTCTTTTCCCGGGGCCGTTGGGATCTCTGTGTCCCTGGGTAAAGTGCCAGCAAGCCTGTTGTTCTGATTTTGTGCAATCTGACTGACTTGAGTTTCTAAGTTCCGGAGTGCAGTATGAGTTTGGGTCATAAAACCCCTCATCATAGCTTCCAAGGAAGATGATGATTCAGCCTGTGGATGAGGTTTTTGAAAATGTTGTTGGATATTTTGAAAATTCCTGTTCTGATGATGCTGTGAACTTTGGTTATGATGGTGTTGAGAACCTTGGCTTTGATAATATGAGCCTTGGTTTTGATGATGTTGTGAACTACTAGCATGATGTTGCGGCTGAAAGTTTGAAGTTTCTTGTGGCTAAGGAGCTGGCTGATTTAGACATGGACTGTTCCAAGAAAAATTTGGGTGTTACCTCTAACTTGCATTGTAGTTGTTGCCGTATGGAGCATTCCTGTTTTGAACATAGTTTACTGATTCAGAGTTTTGAGGACAATGTTCATAAGAATGTTCCCCACCACAACAAACACACTATACAAGAAGGACTGACTGAGTAGATGTAGAAGCAACTGGCTGTATCCCATGGCTTGATTTAAGTTTTTAAGCATTGTGGCCATGAAAGCAAGTTGTGTTGTTAATGAAGTATATGCATCTACATCATGCATCCCAGCAGTTTTCTTTTGAGGTTGAGCACATGGATCAGCTCAATGTCCGTTGTTTGTTGAAATTTTTTCAAGAATTTCATACCTGTTATTGTAGATATTGGTTGTAAAGGCCCCTCTTGATGTCGCATCGAGCATTTATTTTGCCATGGGGTTTAATCCATTGTAAAATGTCTCGAGTTGAATACAGTAGGGAATGCCATGATGAGGGCATTTCCTTAACAACTCTTTAAACCTTTCCCAAGCATCGGGAATTTCTTCATCGTCCATTTGTTTAAACATGAAAATTTCGTTTCCGGACATAGCATTACGGGTAGGTGGGAAATATTTTCTTAAAAATCTTTCAGCCATGTTGCTCCATGATGGTACAGAGCCAGGTGCCAAAGAATTAAACCAAGACTTTGCCCGATCCCTTAGAGGAAAAGGAAACAAAGTGAGTCTCAAGGCATCGTTAGATACCTCAGGAATCAGGAATGCATCAGTAATTTCCATAAAAGATTTTAAATGAGAATGTGGATCCTCTGATGGCATTCTGGCAAATTGACTGTTTGTTTGCAGCATATGAAACATGATGGGTTTTAGCTCAAAATGGAGGGTGGTCATATGGGGTCTAACTATGCCTGAGTTTAATTGCTCAAAATCCAGAATAGCGTAGTCCATAATTTTACCCTCTTTGGAATTTGCAAGATCAATAATGTTTGGAGCTCCATCTCTATTTTCATTGTTATCTTGAGATTCTTCATCACCTTCAACATTTATACGATTATTGTTATTATGATTCGGCCCATTTTGTTGAAAAGGTTGCTCGGGTGGATTTCCAAAAATCGGTGGTGCGTCGTGAAATATTGGTTGTCTTAAATGGTTCCCCACGTGGTATTCTTGGAATGCACTTCTTTCACAATGAGATTCAAAAGGTGTTAGAAAAATCAAATCTTTTAAAATACTTTTTATAAACTTTTAGCGTGCCTATCCCCGGCAATGGCGCAAAAACTTGATACGGATGTTTGCACACCTCTAAGACATGATAAATTAGATCTCAAAGCAAGTATACAATGGGATCCAATATCGTCTCTCAAGTAATAAAGTGGTAAAATATTGAATATCGTCCCACAGAGGTTGTCGTAAAAGTATAATAAAAGTGTAATGAAAGATATAATAAAACATAAAGGTTGTCACCACTTTGTCGCCACTTTGGTGACAACCTTTAAGTTTTATTTATGCAATTCATTTTCATGTATTCTCCTTATTCTCTCATGTCTTTTATTTTTATTATGAACTAAACACCTCTTTGGGTGTGGGTATGAGGCAAGGCTAAGACTAGTAGGCAACACTTGGGTGCTGCCATCATTGTTAACTCTTATACTTGGTTGCTCGAGTCGGGACTTCAACTCAACGCGGACAAGCCGATCACTTGTTAGTGTTAATATTAGATCATAGACCTCGAGAGGGGCGGATCCAAAATACGGCTTGAGTGATGCAAAGAAGATTTGAGAAAGTCTTTTGTAACCACGTAGAGATACGGGTTTTTGCATGACTTTAACTAAGGTTCAAAATGTCGTTCGATATAGGTGTCACAAAGAGATTTGGGCTTCTATATCCATACTGGTGGAACTGAAATCCTTAGAGGTTTACTTAGTTAAGTCGGCAAGTCTTGAGTCGGCGAAAGTGGCAACTTTGTGGGTGCAACGTGGCCACTTTCCGAGGAAACTCACTTTCGAGAGAAAGGGGTTTTCAGAGATATTGTGTGTCACTTTGTTGCTGACCATATTGTTACTACATCTATCTTAGTTAATGCTTGTACCCACATCCTATCTTTTATCTTGTTAATCACCTTAATCATTGTTCAGCTTACTTAATTCTCACAAATATTGATATTGTTCTCAAACTCAAACAAGCACTAGAAGTTCATGAAAGTTCTCTGATTCTTAGTTGACTAGTCCCTGTAGAAACGATCTTGGTACTCTACCACTTTATTACTTAATAGCGATCATAGTGTCTAAGGTGCACTTGCACCGCCACTGTGGCAACATAGTGGCCACTTTGTGGACCTATACGATTTTCCGCTATCAAATTTTTGGCGCCCTTGCCGGGGACTAGCGCGATTTTAAATCCTAAGATATTGACTTTCATTCGAGTCTACGTTGCCTTTTTTTTTTTAATTTTACTATTTCCCGTGTTGTATGTCAAGGCTACAACACGGTGAACTTGTACCTCTTGACCCCAAAATTAAAAGAACCGTTAAAAGAAGAAGAAGAGGTAGAAGAGGTCGGAAAAATCAAAACATGGCTGGAAATGGTGGGGATCCTCCACCACCACCTAATGAAACAACCATAAAAATTGTTGACGATAAAGAAAGGGGAATACAGAACTATGCAACACCCGAATTTGATGAATTAAAATCGGGTATTCTTAGGCCCAACATTGCGGCACAAACCTTTGAATTAAAACCGGTAATGTTTCAAATGATCCAAGCAATGGGTCAATTTGGAGGGTTACCATCGGAAGATCCGCACTCTCACTTAAAATCATTTTTAGAAATGATGGATCATTTTCGTATTCAAGGTGTTACGGTAGAATCCTTACGGCTTATGCTCTTCTCTTACACATTGAGAGATAGAGCCAAAGCTTGGCTAAATTCTCAACCTCCTCACTCCATTGATAGTTGGACAAGTTTGGCCGAAAATTTTCTAAAAAAATATTTTCCTCTAACTAGAAATGTGAAGTTTAGAAATGAAATTTTGATGTTTCGACAAGAGGAGGATGAAGCGGTTTCGGATGCATGGGAGAGATTCAAGGACTTAATTAGAAAGTGTCCTCATCATGGAATACCTCATTGCATCCAATTAGAGACATTTTATAATGGTCTTTCTAATTCCGCTAAAATCATTCTTGATGCTACGGCCGGTGGCGCTTTCACCTCTAAAACTTATAACGAAGGATATGACATTTTGGAGAAAGTTGCCAACAATAACACCGATTGGTCAAACCCACGTGCTCTCGCTCCTAAAAATGCATCGGTTGTTCTTGAAATTGATGCCATCACCGCCTTAAACGCACAAATTGTAGCTTTAACTAACTTGGTAAAAAATAATTTGAATTTAAATGGAGAAAAGAACCAAGTCCAAGCTATAAATGAATCTTGTGTGTTTTGTGGTGAGAATCATGCTTTTGAATGTTGTCCCGGTAATCCCGCTTCGGTAAACTACGTAGGGAACCATTCTAGGAATAGCCCATTTTCTTCAACTTACAACCCAAATTGGAGAAATCACCCAAACTTCTCGTGGTCGGGGAATCAAGGACTTCAACCCCCCGGGGTTAATCAAGTCCCAAACCTACCACCAAATCCCCCTGGATTTCAACAAGGACCGTCTCATACGTACCAAAGTGGGAAATCCTCACAATCGTATGCGCCGAGACAACAAAATGCATCAGAGAGTAATAGTTCGCTTGAATCTTTACTCGAAGGTTTTATAAACCAAACCAATGCAACCTTGAGAAGTTTTGAGACTCAATTGGGGCAATTTGCCGCTGATTTGAAAGGAAGACAAATGGGCACCTTTCCTAGTGACACCGAAACCCCTAAGGGTAATCACAAGGAGCACATTAAGGTCGTGACTTTAAGGAGTGAGACAAGCGCATCTAAACCTAACGATGAAGTCTTAATTGATACCATTGTGCAAGATGAAACAACATATGCTTTTGACAAAGAAAATTTTCTGTCACTTTTTCCACCCACTGTGGCATGAAAGTGCGCACCTTCAGGATAGAATGCAGCAGGTCCTTCACGAACTGCTCTGCCATCAGCACAGCCTCACTAAAGTGGTGAGATAGTGCCCACTTCGTAGCCCATAATAGCATATTCAAACCAAACGAAATTGGACTTACGAGATCTCCCTTTTCCTGGTAGAATGAAGAACAAAAATGCGGATGTGCAATTCAAAAAAATTTTGGACATTTTCAAAAAATTGCACATTAACATACCTTTGGTAGAAGCTCTTGAGCAAATGCCAAATTATGTTAAATTTTTAAAGGACATTCTTAACAAGAAAAGGAGGTTAAGTGAGTACGAAACTGTGGCTTTAACAAAACAATGTAGTGCTTTGCTCACATGTAAAATTCCTCCCAAACTCAAAGACCCATGAAGTTTCACCATCCCGTATTCAATAGGGGAAAAGAAGTGGGACATGCCCTTTGTGATCTTGGGGCAAGTATAAATCTCATGCCACTTTCGGTTTTAATAAACTAGGAATTAGAGAAGTACGACCTACGACCGTTACTTTACAATTAGCGGATAGATCGTTGGCTTATCCTAAGGAAAAGATAGAAGACATTTTGGTTCAAGTTGACAAATTCATCTTCCCGGCCGACTTTCTAGTTTTGGACTATGAAGCCGATAGGAAATTCCCAATCATCCTAGGGTGACCATTTTTAGTAACGGGTAGAACATTAATCGATATCTACAAAGGTGAATTCACCATGAGAGTGAATGATCAGCAAGTGACTTTTAATGTTTTCAAATCACTTAAGTTTCAAGGGGATGTAGAAGATTGTTCGACCTTAGACACCTTAGAAAGTGACTTAGGCATCGATACTGATGAAAGTGGTCACGTCTGTCACCACAGTGGCCACTTCAGTGAAGAACAAATGGAAGAACTAGACTTTATGTGTGAGGAAGACATTGAGGACACCATATCAGCCTTTGAACAATTAGATTTCAAGGATAGAACAATCCAGCAACCATCCATCATTGAACCTCCTAAGCTATAATTAAAGCCCTTGCCCGATCATCTTAAGTATGCTTATCTCATCGAGGAAGAAAAATTACCCGTCATTATTTCTTCTAAGTTGACCCAAGAGCAAGAATTAAGTTTGATTGAGCTTTTGAGGAAATACAAAAAGACCTTAGGATGGACCATAGCCGACATTAAGGGAATAAGTCCGACGGTTTGCCAACATAAGATAATTTTGGAAGATAATAGCGTTGGCAAAGTGCAACCACAAAGGATACTTAATCCTATTATGAAAGTTGTCGTAAAAAAAGAGGTTTTGAAATGGTTGGATATAGGGATTATTTATCCCATCTCTAGTAGTAGTTGGGTGAGCCCGGTACAATGTGTACCAAAGAAAGGTGGCACCACGGTGATCACAAATGACAAAAACGATCTCATAACGACTAGAACAGTGACGGGATGGAGGATTTTTATGGATTATAGTTAATTAAATCTCGCCACAAAGAAAGACCATTTCCCTCTACCATTCATAGACCAAATGCTTGATAGGTTATCCGGGAAGGAATTCTATTGTTTCTTGGACGGATATTCGGGATACAACCAAATTCATATAGCACCCAGGATCAAGAGAACACTACCTTCACTTGTCCCTTCGGAACCTTTGCTTTTCGGCGTATGCCATTTGGGTTGTGTAATGCCCCCGCAACTTTTCAACGATGCATGATGTCAATTTTTCGGATATGATTGAATACACCATGGAAGTATTCATGGATGATTTTTCGGTCATTGGAACATCGTTTGAAAATTGTTTGTCAAATCTTGAAAAAAGTTTGCAAATATGTGAAGCCCATGACTTGATTTTAAATTCGGAAAAATGTCATTTTATGGTACAAGAAGGGATTGTCTTGGGTCACATGATTTCAAAAAAAGGATTGGAAGTTGATAAAGCCAAACTTGAGGTAATAATGCAATTACCCGAGCCAACCTCGGTTAAGAGCATTAGAAGTTTTTTGGGTCATGCCGGTTTTTATAGGAGTTTTATTAAAGATTTTTCAAAAATTTCAAAACCTCTTTGTAATTTATTGCACATTGACCAACCTTCTAAATTTACCTCTGTCAGGATCTTAATTCTTAACAAGAACACACACTCAGAAAAACAATATTAAAGAAGCTGCGGAATAGCACTTTAATATTCTAAAAAACAATGCAATAGTAAATCAATGATCACAACTTGTAAACTTGTATTGAATGATTGAAGTTACAAGATTAAACACACAACCTCAATATTGATGAACAGACTCACCAATACGAATTCTACTTCTCTAGAATCAGGGTTCTAACCTTGAGGTTGATTCTCTCTTAATAAGCTAATAACTCAGAATAATTGTTCTCACAAAAGTTACAGAACTATTCTAAACAAATCTATACATATATTGAAGATAAAAGATAATTACAAAATAATAAAAGATCTTCAATATAAACTTCTATCTTTATCTCCAAACTTCCATGAATATCTTCAGTACATCCAGCTGTCATCCTTCCATGCGAAGTCTTTATCATATAAGCAACATTCTTCTTCAGCAGCATTAATACTCTGAGCACATTAATACTCTGAGCAGTATTAACTCCAGCAGTATTAATCTCTTCAAGCAGTACTAACTATGAACTAGCAGTACTAATCTTGTTCAGCAGTATTAATCTTTAACTGGCAGCATTAATCACAGAAGTAGCAACCAGAAGTAGTAACCATGTTCTTCTAGCAGCATTAATTTTACTTAGCATTTCTTCAGTTCCCAACAATCTCCCCCTAACTTGACTTTTAGGAAGAGAAGTCAAGTTCTTCAGATGATCTTCTTAGATGCTCCCAAAACTTCATCATGGCTTATATTCCAGTATTTGCATCCAACCCCAAACTCTGATTTATTGTTCTTTGGATCAAATACTTAGCCATCTCTGAATCTGGAACACATCCTAGCTTCTTCTTCAGCATTGCATGAAGCTTCAGTCTGCTATGGTTGTACACTCTATCCACTAGGAAGTACTCTGTGTGATTTCTATCCAAAGTCACAGCATATACTCCACTAGTTTCATATAAAGTCCAATTTGTGACTGTTTGAAAAACATTCCTTATGATCTCCTTCACTTCATCAGGTTTGAACATCATACACAGATACTCCATTACCAGTTTTGTAATTGAAATCCCTGGAGCTTTCAACTGATCTGCATACAACTTCATCCCTATATCAAACATTTCTTCAATATCTGACCTTGAGCATGTTCTAACAATCTTTGCCCAAGTACTGTAAACTTCATACTTTTCATCTTTCCTCTTCAGCCTTATGTATTCCTTTCTATCTACCTCCAGTACATCCCAGTGAATGACTTCAGGAGGTTTAACTCCTACAGGTTCAGTTGAAATTGGTTCAGGCACTTTGTCCATCACTACCATGTACATCTTTACATCCTCAGAGCTTGGAGGCTCTTTCTTTTCTGATGACTCAGGTGCCTCTTCTTCTTCAGCAACCTTCTCTGCCTCTGTTTCATTTATTCTAGGCTTCTTTGTTGACCTTCTCCTTGCCATCATCTTTGTCCTTTTTAAAGTCATTAGACTTTCACCAATAGTGGCTTCCTTCTTTGGAGTCTCTTGCTCATCTAGAAAAGGTTTTTCTATGAAATCATTGCTTTCTTTCATTCTCTTTTCCATATCCACTCTTGCAGTTTCATTCCCTTGAAGCTTGAGCATTTCTGAATCATACAACTCTTTAATCTGTTCAAATGGCATTGTTGAGAACATCTCCTTTCTGACTCCTACACCACCTTTGAGAAATGTGATCATCTTGTTTCTCTCTTGGTTACCTAGGAATGTCTTTGAGGGTTGTCTCTTCTTTGCAGCCTTCTTGATCATCATAGATTTCTTAAGAGTTGCAGCTTTCTTCTGAGTCATTTCAGTTGCTAAGCTTTGTTGATAAGCTTTATTCAGTTCTGCAGCTAAAGCCTTTGCCATCTCCCTATCTTTGTCTACTTGAACCCTCTCTTCTTGCTCAAGATCGGCTTGCATCTTCCTGGCCAAAGCTTCATCTGACTCAACCAACTTTTGCTTTTTGATAGGTTGATCAGATTCCACTAGCTTAGCTTTGCCTTTGTCTTTGCTCATCACCTTCTCAATGCTTGATTTCTTTGCAGCCTCACTTCTTTCTTTTATGACAACTCCTTTGGCCTTTGAGATGACCTTGGGAGTATCATTCTTGGCTTTGATTAGTGTTTCTGCAATCTCAAGCTCTGCTAATACTTCTTTCATTGTTTCTGCTGCTTGTTTAATTTCAGCAGTATTAACCATTTCTGCTGCTTTACTTGAACTGGCAGTATTAATGGTTTCTGTTGCTGGCTCTGTTTCTGCTGCTTGCTCATGCTCCCTCTCAACATCATGTTTTTCCCCATCTAGCTCCCCCTTATCTGTGATGTCTTCCATGTTGAACTCCCCCTTTTTGGGAGCATCATCCCCTGATTTCCTTCTCCTTAGCACAAATTGTCTCTTCTTCTTTTGCAGAATCAATTTCCTCACCATCTGCTTCAAGTTGACAATCTGTTCTTGTTGTGACAGAACTATCATTTTAAGCTCTTCTATATTTTTACCTTGTTTGATTACGTCCATGTTGATGTTTCCCATGGTTTCCATCAATTCAAAATAGTTATACCTGTCCTCACCTTCTCCAGAAGTGTTACCCTCTTTTGAAGGATCATTGGATCTTTTTGTTGTGGAAGTCTTCTGCCTAGCAGAAGCACTATCCACCCCCTTGGTTTCTTGGCACCTGGGACCTTTGGATGATTGCTCACCCAAAGTTGCCATGGGGAAGGTCTTATGTATGTTACCACTGACCTCCTCTGTGCTAGCAGGAGTAGTGGCAGCCTTAGCGCCCATATGCTCAACCTCCACCTCAGTGAGCACCTCCTTGGGGTTGGGAGACACCCCTTTGGTTTCCCTGTTGATATTCTCTAAGGGAGAATTCTCCCTTAGAGGGCTTAAAGGCTCAGTGGTTGAAGGTACAAGAAGGGAAGGAGCCTTCTTTACCTGTTTCCTTGTATAAGTTTGGGTGATTGGAGAAGTGGACTTATGAAGTAGGGACTGTGGGATAGATATAGAGTGGGAAGGTTGGGATTGGCTAGCAGTGGGATGGTCTGATGAGGGCCTTGACCCTGCTGCCATACCTTCTTCAGTGTGGGACACCACCATCATTGTAGAGAACAATGGGGTGTCAACTCCTTCCAAGTCCAGAGGGGATCTTTTCATGTTTGAAAAGACCTTACCTTTGGGGATTTTTGGTACATATACCTCATCAAAATGAGGTATATCCGTCAATTCATGGGTTATTACTTCTTGTACAAACCTGGGGTACATATAAAAACTCTTTTTACTTCCCAGGTTTGAGACAAGATCATTAAACAGCACTTGAGAAAAATTGTACTTTCTGGCAGTGGCCAAGCACACCAAAGCATAAGCAATGGTGCTACTGAACTCACTCCATCCAGTAGTCTTTTTAGAGATACAATGCATTAAGGTATGAACAAGAAAACCCCATTGCGTATAAAATTTAGCCTTTGAGAATTTAAAACCACCCAACTGGCCTCCATACCCCATTCTTGACAAAGTTGAGAATAATTCCTCATTAGGAATAGAGGTTATACCTGCAGCATCGTCTAGACGTAGACAGATGTGTATCACCTCTTCAGTAACTGTTAAGGGTTTTTCACACACCCTTGTCTTGATCATTTGCACACCATTCTCAGTAACAATGGTGGCATTAGCCCAAAATTGCCTGTGATGCTCTATGTAAATAGTTGGCGAGACAGTGAGAGCATGGGCAATGTGGCTTGACTTGAGAAAATCCACAATTTGGTGGAATCCATCGGCTTGTTTCGGCTTCTGTAGCATCGCAATCTCGTTGTGCTCGTCAATGAAAGTCATGGATGCCATTGAACTTGAGTATGCTAGACTAAAACACTTGTTCTTTGAGAGAAAAAGAAGGATTAGAGAGCAGATGAATAGTACACAAAGAGTCGTTATGATCTTTTAGGCGGGCAAAGGGTATTTATAATATACGGGACATAAGCAGTATTAACCTAGAGCAGTATTAACTGAGAGCAGTATTAACTGAGAGCAATATTAACTGAGAGCAGTATTAACTGAGAGCAGTATTAACCACTAGCAGTGTTAACTAACTAGCAGTATGAACTGAGAGCAGTATTAACTAACTAGCAGTATTAACTGAGAGCAGTATTAACCACTAGCAGTATTAACTGTGCACTGGCAGTATTAAAAATGCACTGGCAGTATTAACCATACTTACTCTTTTTGAAGCTTATGAAGGTCTGATCAAGGCACTAACTTCCTGTGAAAGATGATTAGCAGCACATAAATAACCAAAGTAGCAGGTATAGAAACACCTTTTAAAACATGAACTCATTCAGAGTTAATCATGCCCACACTTGAGACCAAGAAAGTGAATCTACCCACATCAAAAGCTTTAGTGAATAGATCTGCAAACTGGTTGTCAGTATAGACTTTAGCAACTTGAATGAGTTTCTTTTCATTGCAATCTCTGATAAAGTGATACATTATCTCAATGTGCTTTGTTTTGGAGTGCTTGACTGGATTGTTAACAATGCTTATAGCACTGCTATTGTCAATAAAGATTGGAGTGTGAAGAAATGTTACCCCATAGTCCAGCATCTAATTTTGAATCCATAGAACCTGAGAGCAGCAACTTGCAGCAGCAATATACTCAGCTTCTGTTGTTGATAAGGACACTGTGGTTTGTTTCTTACACTGCCAAGATACTAGTCTTGCACCCAAAAGTTGACATCCCCCTGAAGTAGACTTTCTGTCCATGTTGGCACCACCCAAGTCACTATCTGAATAAGCAATCAAGTCAAATGAAGATTCATATGAATACCAAAGACCTAATCTAGGTTGCCCTCTTAAGTATCTGAAAATCCTCTTCACAGCTTGAAGATGTGATTGTTTAGGCTTGACTTGGAATCTGGCACATACACACACTGGAAACATGATGTCTGGTCTTGAGGCCGTGAGATACATGAGAGATCCAATCATTGATCTATATAGATGGACATCAACATCCTCCCCCTCAAGATCAGCAGTGATCTGTTTGTGAGTTTCCATTGGTTTGCTTGTTGGCTTTGAGTCTTTTAAACCATATTTCTCCAGGATGTCTTGCACATACTTTGATTGACTAATGAAGATTCCATCTGACTGCTGTTTCACCTGAAGCCCAAGGAAGAAGGTAAGTTCACCCATTGAACTCATTTTAAAGCTCTTGTGCATCAACTCTTCAAAGTCTCTACACATCTGATCTTTTGTGGATCCAAAGATGATATCATCCACATAGATCTGAACTAGTAGGATGTCCTTCTTACTTCTTTTAATGAAAAGGATCTTGTCAATGATGCCCCTTTCAAACCCATTCTCCAAGAGATAGGTAGACAGAGTGTCATACCATGCTCTTGGGGCTTGATGTAGACCATAGAGTGCTTTCTTCAGCTTGTATACTCTGTCAGGATATGAAGGATTTTCAAAACCAGGAGCTTGACAGACATATACTTCTTCATCAATTGTGCCATGTAGAAATGCACTCTTTACATCCATTTGATAGACCTTGAACTTCATGTATGAGGCATAGGCTAAGAACAGCCTAATTGCCTCTACCCTTGCTACTGGGGCAAACACTTCATCATAATCTATGCCCTCTTCTTGAGTGTACCCTTGTGCCACAAGCCTTGCTTTGTTCCTGATCACAATACCTCTCTCATCCTTTTTGTTCCTGAAAATCCACTTGGTGCCTATAGCTCTATGACCTTTTGGAAGGTCCACCAAGTCCCAAACATCCTGTAGCTTGAATTGAAGTAACTCTTCTTGCATGGCTTCTATCCAACTTGAATCTTTCATTGCATCATAGGCCTTCTTAGGCTCAATCTGTGATAGAAAGTAGGAGAGTATTGTGTGTTGTTGATCCTGCAGCTCTTGAAGTCTGCTTTGATTCCTTGTAATAATAGGAGAAGAGATGTCTCCTATTACCAGCTCTGGAGGATGATTCTTTTGTGTTCTAATCTGAAAACTAGGTTCTTCATGGATTCCTTCCTCTAGATTGGAATCATTTAAGTCAGCAGAGGGGATCACCTCAGCTACTTCTAGCTCTTTATGCACTGAAGATTCCTCTTCTCTTCTTTCTTCTTCACTCTGAATTGGCTCAGTTAGAGGTTCTTTTTCACAGAATTCAACAGGTTCTTTTATAGGCATAGGAAAGATCACAGACTGTGATCTATTGTCTTGAATTTGTGTAGCCCCTGATCCTCCACTTCCTGAACCTGCATAATCATCACTACTGAAACCAAAAGAGTTAGTTAGTGAATCAATGTCAAACAGCCACTGAGGACCAGACCCAATAGGATTTGGTGTGTTCTTATTGCATTTGACATTGTCACTTTCCTCAATTATTCTAGAAGAAGTATTAAAAACTCTGTAGGCCTTACTCTAAGATGAGTAACCAACAAGAAATCCATCATCTGCCTTGCTATCAAACTTTCCTAAGTGAGATTTGGTATTGAGAATTGTACAAGGACACCCAAATGGTTTAAAAAATCCAATAAAGGGTTTTCTTTTATTTAAGAGCTCATAAGGTGTCTTGTTTTTAGGCTTGACTACTAGTACTCTGTTTTGGACATAGCAAGCAGTATTAACTGCTTCTGCCCAGAAAGTTATTGGAAGTTTAGAATCATCTAACAGAGATCTAGCAGCCTCAATTAGTGTCCTATTCATTCTCTCAGCAACTCCATTTTGTTGTGGAGTCCTAGGAGCACTGTATTGCCTCTCAATTCCTTTTTCCTCACAAAAGGTGTTTAGATCATGATTTTTAAATTCAGTACCATTGTCTGACCTAATGATTTTTACTTTTTGATTAGTTTGGTTTTCAATTCTTAGAATAAAGGATTTGATCAGTCCACTTGTCTCATCCTTAGTCCTTAGAAAATATACCCAAGTAAATCTAGAGTAATCATCAATAATAACTAGGCAGTATGATTTCTTCCCTATGCTCATAACATTTGTAGGGCCAAACAGATCCATATGCAATAAATGAAGAGAAGAAGAAATAGTGTTCACTTCTTTGGACTTATGAGAAGTTTTGTGTTGTTTGCCTTTAAGACAAGCAACACAATGATCATCACATGAATAGACTTTAGAAGGCAAACCTCTTACAAGGTTGTTTTTAACAAGTTTATTTATTGTTTTAAAATTCATGTGACACATCCTTCTGTGCCAAAGTGATGATTCATCCAGAGAAGCTTTTGAAACAAGACAGTTTATGGATGAATCAGATGAAACACTTTCCATATCTAAACAATATACATTGTCCTTTCTAGGGGTTCTTAGTAGTATCATCTTTTCATCAACTACCTTGAATCCAGGAGCAAGGATAATACATTCAGACTCTGTAAATAATATACTATGTTGTTTGTCACAAACCTGTGATACACTTAACAGGTTGTATCTTAATTGTTCAACATAGAATACATCCTTAAAGGTCATTTTACCTTTGGTCACATCACCTTTACCACTGATTTTACCTCCATCTGGAGTATTCCCAAAAGCAACATGCCCACCATCAATCTTCTTGAAGTTCTTGAGGCAAGACATGTTCCCTGTCATGTGCCTAGAGCAACCACTATCAACATGCCAGATGCTCTTCCTTTTGAGCTGTTGGTTGCCCTGCACATTAGATTAGACAATTAGTATTGATTGGGGACCCAAGCCAAATTGGTCTTGGGTATCCCTTTCTCATCAAAATACTTGCATTCCTTTTTAATAAGGTTTTTAAAATCAGAACACTTGTTATTGGAGTACTTTGTCAAGATTATTGGTCTAGCAGCACTAATACTAGAAGCAGTACTATCTTTAGAGGTACTAACAGAATTAGCAGCACTAACAGGTTTGGCAGTATTAACCTTGTTGGCAGCACTAACAGAGTTAGCAGTAGTAACATTTGCAGAAGTACTAACAATGTCAGCAGCACTAACATTGCTAGCAGCAGTATTGCTTCTAGCAGTACTATCACTGTCAGCAGCACTATTTGCAGTAGCAGCACTAACAGTTTTAGGACTTTTAGGAATCCACATCTTGACACTGTCTTCCATATTCTGTTTCTTCATGTGGCTTTTAGATTTAACAGTTTTCTTGGCCACATGGTTCTTTTCTTTCTTCCTATAACCAAAGGGTTTTTGAGTAGGTCTCTGAAAAATCATCCTTTGGTTCATAAGATTGAAATAGCAATATTTGGCAATGTGATTAAGCTTTCCACAAATAAAACAGGGTTTTGGTCTATTGATTTTACTCTGCCCATTGATTATTCCAGTTCCTTTGATTACCCCTCTTTTTATCATGTTTTTGGGGCTCAGATTTACCGCAAGCACATTGTTTGCAAGGGACAGGGTTCACAACAGTGGTCTGCTTATAGTGAATCTCCTTGTTCTTACCCTCAGTCTTCTCTACCTTATTTGACTTGACCCAATGCTTTCCACATCCTTCATTGGTAATTATGTGGTTTTCTATAGGAATCTCACCACTCATAGTGTTGTCCTTACTTTTGACAGTTTCTTTCTCAGTTTTATCCTTAACAACTACTTCATCTAAGGGATCAATCTCAGTGGCTCCCTCAGGCAGATCCTTCCTAACAATTGAATCTAACAAGTCTGAACTAGGAGGGATGTAGTTGTTGTTGTAGGGTGGTGGTGTGGTATTGTACCCTATTCCTCTTCTCAGTTTATCATGAATCTGAGTTTGTAGTAAAGAATCCATTGCTTTAGAAGCATTGGAAAACTTTTCTACATCTAGCTTGACTTTAGCAAGCTCTCCTCTTAACTTTTCACTCTCCTCTTTGGATTTGGTCGGTTGAAGTTCTAGGTCATTCTTCTCCCACTTCCAGTAGTTTGTGTCATAGGAATGTTGAAGTTCATTGGCTTGAAAACTCTTAATCTGCTCTTCAAACTTCTCAACAATCCTAACATAGTCTTTTATGTCCTTTTCTAATCTCTTCAGGTCCTCACTCATTTTCTGGTTGTGATCCCTGTACCTTTTAACAGTGTTAATGCAATTTTGAGTACAAAGATTAGAAGTTACCTTTGTGGGGAGATCAGACACCTCTGCCATTAAAGCTTGTTTTGAACAGCCTCTTCTGCTTGATCACTCCAATCAAACCCCATACCTTGTTGAGAGACTAGGGCTTGAGCAGAGTTTCTATTATTACTGAAGCTTCCAGACTGTGTTTGTTGATGGTTGTTGTTGTGAGACACTCCACTTCTGCATTCCCTAGCAAAGTGTCCCTTTTGATGGCATTTATAGCATTCCACCTTTGACTTGTCAAATCCAGCTCCATCTTCTCTTCTTTGGGAGAAGTTACTACTCCCAGTTCTCTTGATGAACTTCTTAACTCTCATAGAGAGCATGGCCATCTGCCATTTAATGTCCATCTCTTCAAGGTCATCTGGATGAAGTTGTTCCAAGTCATCATTGATTAGAGAAGAGTTTCCATGACTAGACAGAAAGGCTTCAAACACAGTTTCAGTGTCTTTCTCTTGATTTGCTCCATTGGCAGCACTAACTGATTCAGGGTTAGAGGTAGAATCACTTGATGCTGATAGAAGTGCAGCATTGTGAACATATCCAGAAGGCTTCTTCTTAGCCTCTACCTCGGATTCAAAAACTCTTAGATCATTGTATAGATCATCAAGTTCCTTTTCTTCCAGTTGATCATTCTGTCTAAAAGAGACAGTATACATGGTCCATTCATCACCCAGGGACCTTAGGAACTTCCTGTTTAGATCATCTTGATCAATTTGTACTCCAACTGTAGCTAGTTCACCAATAAGCTTGTTGAACCTGTCAAAAGTTTGAGTCATGGACTCATTCTTGGTTGACATAAAGTTCTCATACTGTTGCTTCAGTATGGCCTTCTGATTTCTCTTGGTACTTTTGGTACCAGAGAATCTCTTCTCTAGAGCATTCCAGAGCATCTGTGCATCAGTGCAATTGCAGAACTGATGTTGATATTCATTGGGAATAGCCAAGAGCAAAGTGCTTAAGGCTTTCATCTCTCTCTGTCTAGTCTTTCTCTCTGCATCAGTTTTTGGTGGTGTCCTCTTTCCATCTGCACCAATCTTTCCTGCTTCATAAGGGCCATTCTCAATGATGTCCCACATAGAATAGTCAGTGAGGAGTATGTACTGCTTGATTCTAATCTTCCACATGTCGAATTCATTGGGTCTGAGCATTGGAACCTTTGAGACCAAGGTACTGTTTGATTCAGCAATGTTTTCCATGATGAATAAGATTTCTGAGAATACAGGCTTTGATACCACTTGTCAGGATCTTAATTCTTAACAAGAACACACACTCAGAAAAACAATATTAAAGAAGCTGCGGAATAGCACTTTAATATTCTGAAAAACAATGCAACAGTAAATCAATGATCACAACTTGTAAACTTGTATTAAATGATTGAAGTTACAAGATTAAACACACAACCTCAATATTGATGAACAGACTCACCAATACGAATTCTACTTCTCTAGAATCAGGGTTCTAACCTTGAGGTTGATTCTCTCTTAATAAGCTAATAACTCAGAATAATTGTTCTCACAAAAGTTACAGAACTATTCTAAACAAATCTATACATATATTGAAGATAAAAGATAATTACAAAATAATAAAAGATCTTCAATATAAACTTCTATCTTTATCTCCAAACTTCCATGAATATCTTCAGTACATCCAGCTGTCATCCTTCCATGCGAAGTCTTTATCATATAAGCAGCATTCTTCTTCAGCAGCATTAATACTCTGAGCACATTAATACTCTGAGCAGTATTAACTCCAGCAGTATTAATCTCTTCAAGCAGTACTAACTATGAACTAGCAGTACTAATCTTGTTCAACAGTATTAATCTTCAACTGGCAGCATTAATCACAGAAGTAGCAACCAAAAGTAGTAACCATGTTCTTCTAGCAGCATTAACTTTACTTAGCATTTCTTCAGTTCCCAACAACCTCCGAATGTAAAAAGGCTTTTGAAACCATCAAAAATGATCTTGTTACGGCACCCATTGTGATTGCCCCCGATTGGAATTTACCATTTGAAGTAATGTGCGACACAAGCGATTGGTCCGTGGGTGCGGTTCTTGGTCAAAAACAAAACAAAATTTTTCACCCAATATACTACGCAAGCAAAACTCTTGTTGAAGCCCAAATTAATTATACAACAACCGAAAAAGAATTGTTTGCGGTAGTATTTTCTTTCGATCGCTTTCGTTCATATTTGATCGGCACCAAGGTTATCATTCATACCGATCATTCCGCCATCAAATACTTATTTAATAAAGTCGATGCTAAACCTAGGCTTATTAGATGGGTTCTTCTTTTGCAAGAATTTGATGTCGAAATTGTTGATAGAAAAGGCACCGATAACCAAGTGGTCGATCATCTTTCTCGATTAGAAGGAATGGTATCTAGTGGGGGTGATCATGAAATTAAAGAAATTTTTCCGGATGAGCATGTTTTGGCAATACATCATCATGAGGAAAACCACCCATGGTATGCTGATTTAGCCAATTATCTTGCTAGTGGGCTAAAGCCGTATAACCTTCAAGGACAACAATGGAAAATTTTCTTCATGATAGCAAACAATATTTTTGGGACGACCCATTTCTTTTTAAAATGGGTGTGGACCAAGTTTTGAGAAGATGTATACCAAACTCTGAAATGTTGGGAATTTTAAAGGAATGTCATGCCTCACCGTATGGTAGCCACTTTGGTGGCCAACGTACGGCGGCCAAGATTCTACAAAGTGGCTTCTTTTGGCCAACTCTTTTTAAAGATGCTTTCGAATTTGTGAAAAAGTGCGATCAATGTCAACGAATGGGAAATTTGTCCCAACGCAATGAAATGCCCTTGAACAATATTTTAGAAGTCGAACTATTTGATGTTTGGGGCATCGATTTCATGGGACCATTTCCCATGTCGTTCAATAATCAATACATTTTGGTAATGGTCGATTACGTTTCAAAATGGGTTGAAGCTAAGGCATGCCCAAGGAACGATGCAAAAACGGTGATTGAATTCTTGCACAAAAACATCTTTGTCCGTTTTGGAACATCCCGAGCTTTGATAAGCGATGAAGGGACTCACTTTGTGAATAAAATGTTGAGCATCATTCTTAATAAATACAACATCCAACATCGAGTGGCCACAACATACCATCCGCAAACTAATGGTCTTGCCGAACTTTCTAATAGGGAAATTAAAAATATTTTGGAAAAAGTCGTTAAACCAAATAGAAAGGATTGGTCTCTCAAGTTGGATGATGCATTATGGGCATACCGTACGGCTTTTAAAACCCCTTTGGGAATGTCTCCTTATCGACTTGTTTTCGGAAAAGCATGCCACTTGCCGTTAGAATTGAAATATAAATCTTTTTGGGCCACAAAAGAATTGAACCAAAATGAGGATTCCGCGTAAATAAGAGAAAGCTTCAATTAGCCGAGTTAGAAGAGTTAAGATTTCACGCTTGCAAAAATGCCAAATTATACAAAGATAAAACCAAAATGTGGCACGATCGTAGAATAAATCAAAGACATTTTGACGTCGGTCAACAAGTCTTACTCTTCAACTCAAGGCTAAAATTGTTTCCCGGAAAACTCAAGTCTCGTTGGTCCGGTCCTTTCACCATTGTCAAAATCAGTCAGTACGGGACCGTGGAATTGTTGAATCCACATGACGGTAGTACCTTCAAAGTCAATGGACATAGGGTCAAGCACTATCTCCTTGAAGAGGTGCCCAAACCCTCTAAAATGTCCCCTTGAAGAATGTCAAGAGTACCTTTTGTAAATATTGTACATAAGTTGCTATTTTGTTTTTGAACCACAGTGGCCACTTTGTTGCCACGTTGGGGACTGAGCTGTTAAAGGAGTGTGTGAAATTTAATTTCTAGACCTGTTTTCAAAATTTTTATGCATGGATGGAAAATTTTCTTTTTGTCCACTAGTTATCCCATGCAACTCTCAAAATTCACAACTCTGTCCTTGTCCTCTTTTATCCTTTGTTTATTTTTTTTAACCTTGTCCTTTATATTTGTTTATTGTATTGCTTGTGCATGTGGTTTTATTTATTTCAGATCTTGTTAAAAGAACCTGCGGTTAAAGGTGGTTTTTTTTTAAATTGGTTTTCCAAGAAAAACGAACATCTTTTCAAAACAAAAGTTAGCCACGTTGTGTCCCATCACTTTTCAAAACCATCATACTTCTCCCTAACCTCTCATCTCCCTCTACAACTCGCCGGCTATCTCCCTCAATACACCGCCGATCGATTGTCTCTCCCCCATGGCTCGACTTAAAAAAAAGGTAGCAAGCCCTTTCCCCAATAGTCGGCGAACTTGCCGGTTGGCCGCCGCTGAAAGTTCCACCACCACTCAAGCCACCAAACCCACCGATTCCGCCGCTGAACCACCACCTATAGTGGATATCGAGACCCCCGCCCCGCCGGCGTTCACTGTCCATTACGAAGAGTCCCACGCAGTAGTAACCCCCCATTCCACCACCGAAATCGCCGACGACATTCCTCCATCATCACCACCCGCCACTACCACGCGTGATGCTAGTCCATCTGCTCAGGTCAGTGAACCGTGAGCACCCATGATTCATCATCACGTACGGTTTGAACTTTTCTTTTGATTGTATCTGTTGGGATTTTTTGTGGTATTTGTTTTGTTTTTCCTCTGACTCGTAACTTTGTGGATGGTTGCACTTTGTTGAACATATTGCTATAATCTTGGATGACCTATGTTTTGATTATTGTTGTATCTTTTGCTCGTTCTTATTCACTTCTCTCTTGCAGGTACGCTTCCTGGATTGTCACCATGAATTTTTTTGACTTTAAAGTGATTTAGGCCGTTTTTCGTCATTTTTAATCCCAAACACTTTTCCATTTGAAACCAAGCCTAGCCACTTCTAAAAATCAATATGTCTTGTATTTTTCAATGGGGACATTGGAGGATTTTGTTTGGGGGGTGGGAACTTTTGCAAAACCAGAAACGTTTTTTTCCTGATGACCCAAAGCCAAAGTGGCCACTCTGTCCCCACTTTCACAGCAAGCACAAAAATGAAATATAAATCCAAATGGGATCAGTCAAAAATCAAGGATGTATGCCGAAGAAAATACCATGGTTGTTGATGAACATGCCCCTCCAGAGGAACCAGTTCAGAAGACAAGCATTGGTATCCCTGCTGCTTCCATATTTACCCAACCTCCAGTTTTCCTTGTGTCTGAGCCAGAGAGATCAATAGAAGACCACTTCAGACATCTCTACTGCGAATTCAATTTGGAAGACACCCAAATACTCCCTATGAATCCAAGAATAAGGGATAACATAGAAGATTATGAAAATATATTCATTCAAAGCAAGACAAGACCCATAATTAAGGTTCTCTCAAAAGAAGCAATAACTGCAGTTCATCGTATCTCTGAAAAGACATTTGCTCACAATAAAATCACCTACAGACATTATGAGGTCATTCGCTCTGATGAGAAAGTTTATGAGTTTAATGACAATGATCTCATAAATCTAAACCCTTATGACCTGCCTCATCTCTACGCCTACTGCTCAGCAAAATATGAACGAGGAAGGGCATTCAGAATGGGTTTATACGAAGTCAAACGTGCTATGGAAGCTCATGTCAAGCTAAGGGCCATACTTGATTTCCAGATTGCTATAAATTTGGGAGAAGCAAGACTTGGTGTTACTAAACCAATGGAGTCAATTGCAAATCTGGACAAGTATAAAAGTGGTTCAATAATTGTTGAGCCTCTGGGATTCATCTATAGAGTCAATCTTATCAAGAAAATCTTCATGGCTTCATTGGTGTCCAAGTATTCAGATGAGACTTTGAGAGGCATACTAAGGGTGATACATGTGAAGGAAGAACGACACAGAGTTGATCTATTGGCGAAACTAGACTTGGAAATTAGCTCAATGATTAACTTCAGAGAGCTAATTATGAAATTCCATAGGATATGCTCTAGTGATAGGCTTTAGTTCTTTCCTTGTAATTTTTGGTTTGTTATCTTCTCTGTTTGTAATGCATATCATTGGAGAAGTAACATTTAAGAGGATGATTTTATCCTCTGTCCTTTCTAGATTAATTTTTTTTATTATCTCTACTATTTTGCAATTTTTTATTTTCAATACTTAGGGATAGATTGTTATCCCCAATTCTTAAATTTAAAAGTATTGAAAATATTCTAAGTCCTATTTCATAGGACTTCCAAAGATAGACTTCAGAGGACATGTCTGCCTCTGAAGTACATTTCAGAGATAGAGATTCAGCAGAAGAACATCAGAGATGGCTTCATCAGAGGTTCCTACATCATAGCTCTGAAGACCCCCTCTCTGAAGAATGCGCTGATGATTTCTACAAGTATTGACAGAAGAACAGATGACATGTCACATAGTGATAATATTTACTTTTTAGAGTAGGTTACTGTTCAAGCATGCCTTGAGTGTACCTTTTAGGTGAAACACTATTCAAGCATGCTTCTTATGTCAGGATAGTACACTATTCACTTTATGGTCCTATAAATAGGACCATCATCCCATTTCTTGAAGTGTGCTTTTCCATATATATCTTGTAATTGAATTATCTTTAATATACTGAAAAGTATTCCAAGAAGATCTTGTACGATTTATCCACCTTTTGGTGTTCTTATTAATCTACCTGATTTATCCAGTGAATATTAAGCTTGTTCTTATATTTACCTTATTGGATATCTTCTTATTAACAGTGATTTGAATCTTCTTTGATATTAAATTGTATTGCTTTCGTTGTCATTATTATTATTGTTTATATCATTGTAAAAGTCTAAATCTGGGATCCAACAGTCAACTTGTCGCAAAGCACTTGTCGTAGGCTGAAGATAAAACTTGTCTCAAAACATACTGAGTGAACAGTAGCTTGTCGCAAAGCATTATGTATGAGAAGTGACTTGTCGTAAGCCGAAATGTACGAGAAACAACTATTTGCAAACCACTATGTACGATTTCTTACTTGTCGCAAGTCACGGTGTACGAATTCTTACTTTTCGCAAGAAGAAGCACATGAGTTCTATACTTGTCTCAAACCAAGGTACACGAGAACTAGCTTGTCGCAGACAAAGTAACATGAGTTCTGACTTGTCGTATGCTGAAGAATACGAGAAGTAACTACTCGTATGTAGAGTCACCCGAGAAGTAACAAGTCGCAAGTAGATACATATGAGTTATGAACTTCAAGCAAACTGAGTTATCCGAGAAGTGAACAATTCACAGAACAAAAGATACGAGAACTAAGAATTTGTAAGCAGCTATGTACGAGTTCTGAACTTGTCATGAGATGCTATCTGCGAATTCTATACTCAGCAAATTTCAAGAAATACACAATCCTCAGATGAAGCTTGCGACAACTAACATGATGCTTGCGAGTTCTTCATCGAAAAACATAAATTCAGCCATGGAATCTTCGTTACTAAGAATTTGATCCTGAGATTTTGTAGGGTTGCTCGAAAATCGATTCTGAACACTTTTACTTCACACAAATTCCTCCAAAAATTACTGGATTTCAAAATTCGATCAATAGAACAGTTTCTTGATATTTCGAACTCAAAACTCACAAATTCTCAAAATTCACCACTAAAAAAATGTGAATTAGATCAAGAGATCCAAACAAGAAATGTTCGAGTACCAAAATCGAATCAAATGCAACCAAATTTGAATCCAAATTTCAACAAGATCGTAGAAATTTGAATTCAACAATAACTTTCGAAAAAAGTTTGCGACAACTTCAAGAATCTTCAAAACTTTCCAAAATTGACCAAATCTGCTATCAATCCTTTAATTCTGAATGATTCGTATAGCTCTGATACCAAATTTTGATCCCAAATTCAAGCAATCTCACAAACAAACAATCAAGATTTTACAATTTGATCTATAGTGAGAGTGTAGAGAGAGAAATATTCATATGTGTATTAATCACAAGTCTAACAATTACAAGTCTCACTCTTCTTCTACTCACCTATCTAACAAGGGACTTAAGGGTATTTATATGGTCAAATACCATGTACAACACAAAGGTAAAATATTTTGACTTTACTAGACTTATGCTACTTTGACTTTCCTGGATACAAAGACTTTACACTAAATCTTGAATACAACAATGTCCTAACACGTAACCAACTCGAAAGGACTCTTCCCCATATTCTCGCTCCTTTGCATGTTGTATGAGAATTGTGCAACATCAAGGAGTTTCGCACAATTATTTTGGGTTACACTCACATAGTGTCGAAGATAGATCTTCAGAAATGTGTTTACCCTTTCCGTTTGCCCATCAGTTTGGGGATGTAAGCTCGTAGAGAAGATCAAATCTGTCCCCATGGTCTTGAATATCTCCGTCCAAAATCTTCTCGTGAACCGTGGGTCTCGATCGCTCACAATCGTATGTGGCAAACCCCAATACTTTACCACATTCTTGAAGAAAAGCTTTGTTGTCTCCTCTGTAGCACAATCGGGTGGTGCAGCTATAAAAGTTCCATACTTTGAGAATCGGTCCACCACCACGATTATTCTTCCACAACCCTCTGAATTTGGCAAGCAAGTGATGAAATCTATGGAAACGCTTTACCATGGTTCCTTAGGTGTCGACAAGGGCTCCAACAATCCTCCCGACTGTCGTTGCTCTATCTTGTCTTGTTGGCATACTAGACATGTTCGAACGAATGTCTCTACATCGTCCCCCATCCTTGGACAATAGAACGTACCTTCTACCAACGCTAGTGTCCTCTTGATCCCCGGGTGATCAGCCTACTTTGAATCATGACACTCCTTCAAGATAGTCCTCTTAAGATCTGTTGATCCAAACTCTCTCAGTGATTTGATAACGACCCTCTTTTATACTTAGTGAAAATTACGTTATTATATGTATTAGTGTTTCATCATCAGCGATCAGACTGAGTCTGTTCAGTTATCGCTGATGACCTTTATGTAAACATTTAATATGTATGTGTTTCACTTTCAGCGATCAAACTGAGTCTGTTCAGTCATCGCTGATCGTTTCCCATGTAACACAGTTAACGTAATCCCTGAAGACAAGTCTCGCGTCAACATAGTTCATAGCTGAATCGAAGACGAAGCCACTGAACAATAGATAAGTCTACTAGTGACCTGATGCGGATATCAGCGAAGACCAGACGAATCTACTTACGCGAAGAAGCCTGAGGAAAAGCTTCAGCGATAGCTGAACTTCTTTATCTCTGGAAGAAGAGATACTCAGCGATCAACGATCACAAAGCTTATGCCTCAAGTTTTCTTTTGTCTTACCTTGCACAACCAGTAAAATGTGTTAGAACGGACACGTCTCTGCCACAAATCGTACAACAACTCTGTCAACTACACTGTTCATAAAGCGGCCAAAAGCATGTCTCCAAAAGTAAGACTCCCAAAGCCAATCTATGAATGCCACGTGTAAAGTACCCTGCCATGCATTTAATGCATAGGGTATAAATAGGAAGCTCACCCCTTCATCTGAAGGTGTGCTCAATCCTTGAACTCCATAATAGAAACCCTTGTTTTCTATCTCTCAAAAATCCCCCATTCTCTGAATTTCTTGTGCAACCATCTTAGTGTTTCTTAAGTTTGTTTAGATTGAGTCTGTCTTAATCTTATTCCGCAACAAACTTGTAAATTGTATTTTGATTTATCAATAAACAATTTATTAAACTTTAATTTCTGTGTTTGTATTCAACCCCCCCCCCTTCTACAAACTTGTTAAGCACCTTCGGGACCAACAAGTGGTATCAGAGCAGTTTGTTTAATCTAATAAACAAGATCTTGCTGTATACTCTTCCTTGCTATTCTAAAATGGCACTAAACACAAACACAAACTACTATGATAATGGTTCACTTTCTAAACCTCCTCGATTTAGCAGAGATAACTTTTCTCTATGGAAAAATCGAATGATGCTATTTCTTGAAGGTGCGGATCCTACTATACCTGAATATATAGAAAACGGACCCTATGAACCTGTTAGAATTATAGCTGCGGTTCCCGCTACTGCCACCACTGAAGTTGTCCCTGAACGATATGTCGTTAAGGAAATAAGACAGTGGAGTGATGAAGATAAAAAGAAGGAAAGAAGGGATAAGTGTATTTTTAGAATGAGAGAGAGAAAGGCTAGAAGGAAATAGGGGTTTGGAAAGAGTAGGAGAGTGGTACAATTGAAAGACATACCTGAGAAGGATGCTCCCCCTCAGATTGTGATCCAGTCCTCAAGCATTCTTCAGCGATCGGTTGCTTGTCTTTGCTTTGCGAAGGAACACTTGAAGATGTATCACCTCTCACCCCTGTTTTGACAACCTCTTGCGAAGTTGTCCGTAATGCGACGTTCGGCTTAGAGAACCACATAGATTGGTCTTCATCGTCGTCGTCGTCATCGGAGGGCTGATCCTTTTCTTGATTATCAAGATCTAGATCATCTTCCTCTTCATCGTCTTCTTCCTCATCCTCTTCAAAGAGAATAGAGTGAATTGACGAGGATTCTTTTGCCTTCTCCCCCTCAGATTGAGAGGGAGGTTCCTTTTGAGTCTTAGCTTCCCCAGCAGCAGCAATAGAAGTTTCTTCAGCTTTCTCCCCCACTTTGTCATTATCAGCGGTAGGGGATTGTTCAGCTGCTGGAGTAGCTGTTGAAGCTTTTAGCATTTGGACGTCAGCCTCAACATCGCTGTGTCCAGCGCTGCCTCCCTCCTTCACTGAAGATGATCGTACCAACCTCAACATCGTTGTGGAATTCATTCATGATGCCACGTGCGACATCCCTGCGGTTGAAGACCGGATTAAGCGTCTGGAGGCTGACGTCCAAATGCTAAAAGCTTCAACAGCTACTCCAGCAGCTGAACAATCCCCTACCGCTGATAATGACAAAGTGGGGGAGAAAGCTGAAGAAACTTCTATTGCTGCTGCTGGGGAAGCTAAGACTCAAAAGGAACCTCCCTCTCAATCTGAGGGGGAGAAGGCAAAAGAATCCTCGTCAATTCACTCTATTCTCTTTGAAGAGGATGAGGAAGAAGACGATGAAGAGGAAGATGATCTAGATCTTGATGATCAAGAAAAGGATCAGCCCTCCGATGACGACGACGATGATGAAGACCAATCTATGTGGTTCTCTAAGCCGAACGTCGCATCAGGGACAACTTCGCAAGAGGTTGTCAAAACAGGGGTGAGAGGTGATACATCTTCAAGTGTTCCTTCGCAAAGCAAAGACAAGCAACCGATCGCTGAAGAATGCTTGAGGACGGGATCACAATCTGAGGGGGAGCATCCTTCTCAGGTATGTCTTTCAATTGTACCACTCTCCTACTCTTTCCAAACCCCTATTTCCTTCTAGCCTTTCTCTCTCTCGTTCTAAAAATACACTTATCCCTTCTTTCCTTCTTTTTCTATCCAGACAGTTCTCACCCCTGCTTAAGGGTTCTGAACTACAAATAATTCCAGCTACTATCGCTGAAGAAATAATCCCAATCTCTATCGCTGAGATTGATGAAGAAGAAGAAGAAGATTCCCTGGTCCATCCAGGAAGGCCCTCTCGACCATCTCATTGGTCAGAGGAAGTGGTAAAGAAAAGAGTTGAAATGATCGCTCAACTAGAAAGTCAACGGCTGAAAATCCCTCTTCAAACATCCATAGAGCTCGACTTCCTCACTGAAGCCGAAAGAGAAGAATCTGCCAAAGCTGAGAAGCTGATCGATGAATGCAAACGAGATGCCCAACTCGCTTTAAAGATTCAATCTTCTCAAGTCAAGGACAAAAAGCTGAAAAACAAACCTGTGGAAGTTCAAGCTGCACTACTGAAAGAAATTGAAGAGGAACGCTCCAAAGAACAAGAGATCAACGATAAGTCTATCGAATGGTGCAAACAAAAGATGGATTATCGTTCTGATCTTCTTCCAATATCAGCCGTGACTATCTCTGGTCGCAAGAAGAAAGATCAACTCTCAGTGACCATGGAGATTACCAGAGAGGATGGAACCCAAAAAGCAATGTACGTATCAAAACTTGAGAGCTTCGGATTTACGGAATGGTTAGAGTTCTGGGATGCGCTAAAGAAATCCAAATCTACATACAGAGGCTACGTTGAAGGACTTCTTGAAGCCCTCATAAATAGAGTCGTTTCTGTACTAAAGCTGGCATCTCCTCTTCCTCCCAAATCTTTGAAACTCAAGAGAAAAATTGGGTCCTCCTCCTCTGAAGATGTCGCCATCATCAGGAATGAAACTTCTATCAAATTTTCAAGAGATGCACTGTTTGGTCCTCCTCCCGATCTTTCAGTTCTGGACTTATCTCTGCCTCCTGGTGGTCCTTTCCAAGCTGGTCAAGTAATTGACAATCCTTATGGAATATTCTTCAGAGATGATGATGAGGAACTCAGATTTCAAAGAATCTCTGAGATTCCTATCTGTCCTCTGAATCATCTCAAGGATCTCTTATGCTTATGGTGTGACTTCTTCCCTGCTGCTGAAAAAATTAAAGAAATTATCAGTCAAGAATCTTTGGAACGAAGACAGAAAGGAGAAGAAATACCTGAGTATATGATCAATCCTCCTAAATCTTCTTTTAATAGCTGATAGATTAGTTTCCTTCTCTGTAATCTGTTAGTTATACTTATAGTAGTTAGTTACTCACTTGTACTTATGTTTTTCATATCTTGTAATTCCATCCCTGAATTAAATGAAAATCGCAGTGATGTACTTAACCCTATCAGTACTGTAAAAGATCCCTCAAAATAGTAATTGGGACATGCATTCTATGAGTCCTTTTTATTCCTATATTTTGAATCATAAAGTAATTTTCTTTTGTTACTTTGTCATTATCAAATAGGGGGAGATTGTTGATCCAAACTCTCTCAGTGATTTGATAACGACTCTCTTTTATACTTAGTGAAAATTACGTTATTATATGTATTAGTGTTTCATCATCAGCGATCAGACTGAGTCTGTTCAGTTATCGCTGATGACCTTTATGTAAACATTTAATATGTATGTGTTTCACTTTCAGCGATCAAACTGAGTCTGTTCAGTCATCGCTGATCGTTTCCCATGTAACACAGTTAACGTAATCCCTGAAGACAAGTCTCGCGTCAACATAGTTCATAGCTGAATCGAAGACGAAGCCACTGAACAATAGATAAGTCTACTAGTGACCTGATGCGGATATCAGCGAAGACCAGACGAATCTACTTACGCGAAGAAGCCTGAGGAAAAGCTTCAGCGATAGCTGAACTTCTTTATCTCTGGAAGAAGAGATACTCAGCGATCAACGATCACAAAGCTTATGCCTCAAGTTTTCTTTTGTCTTACCTTGCACAACCAGTACAATGTGTCAGAACGGACACGTCTCTGCCATAAATCGTACAACAACTCTGTCAACTACACTGTTCATAAAGCGGCCAAAAGCATGTCTCCAAAAGTAAGACTCCCAAAGCCAATCTATGAATGCCACGTGTAAAGTACCCTGCCATGCATTTAATGCATAGGGTATAAATAGGAAGCTCACCCCTTCATCTGAAGGTGTGCTCAATCCTTGAACTCCATAATAGAAACCCTTGTTTTCTATCTCTCAAAAATCCCCCATTCTCTGAATTTCTTGTGCAACCATCTTAGTGTTTCTTAAGTTTGTTTAGATTGAGTCTGTCTTAATCTTATTCCGCAACAAACTTGTAAATTGTATTTTGATTTATCAATAAACAATTTATTAAACTTTAATTTCTGTGTTTGTATTCAACCCCCCCCCCCTTCTACAAACTTGTTAAGCACCTTCGGGACCAACAAGATCGCCCCACTTAGGCATGTACAACCGATCTCCCTTAATGAATAAAAGATCTCCCTTGAGCCAAAACCTTCTTGTCTTCCCGTCTCGAGCCAACGCCACAAGATTCTTGGCCATAGGATCATGCTCCAACTCTTCTTTGATCCGGTCATGAAGGAAGAATTGTGGTTGAGTGATAGCCGTAAACTCCGCCTTACGACTCAACGTATCCGCTACCATGTTAGCCTTCCCTGGCTTGTACTTGGTAGTCAAACTCGTCTAGAAAGTCTTGCCACCGTGCTTCCTTAGGACTTAACTTCTTTTGGGTTTGGAAATAACTTGTCGCCACGTGATCCGTCTTGATCACGAACTTCGACCCCAAGAGATAGTGTCTCCATGTCCTTAAGCAATGTATGACCGTCGTCATTTACTTCTCTTGCACCATGTACCTCCTTTCCATATCATTCAACTTTCGACTTTCGAATGCTATTGGATTTCCTTCTTGCATTTGAAATCCTCCAATGGAAAAATCCAAAGCATCCGTGTGTAACTCAAATGGCTTGGTTACATCTGGTAGTCTCAACACCGGCTCCTCGGTCACCACATCCTTTAACTCATCAAAGGCGCCTTGGCAGTGTTCATCCCACTCCCAAGCCTTTGTCTTCTTCAATAAGTCATTCAAGGGTGCCGCCTTGGCCAAATATCCCTTGATAAATCGCCGATAATAGTTTACCAAGACAGTGAAGGACCTCACTTCCGTAACCTTGGTTGTTGTCTCCCAATCTTAGATACACCTGACCTTTGCCTCGTCAATCATCAATCTACCATCCTTGATCCTGTTCTCGAGGAACTCCACCTCTTCTTGAGTAAAAGAACATTTCTCCAACTTCACGTAGAGCTTATTGTCCCGTAATACTTTGAACACCTATTTCAAATGAGATACGTGCTCCTCCAAGGTGTCACTATAGACGACTATGTTATCTTAGTAGACTACCACAAATTTATCGAGAAATGGATGGAATAATTTGTTCATCAAAGTAAAAAATGTAGCAGGAGCATTGGTCAATCCAAATGGCATGACTAAGAACTCGTAAGATCCATACCTTGTGAAGCACGTCGTCTTTGATTCATCTCCCTCGGCTATTAGTACTTGATAGTATCCCGATCTCAAGTCCAATTAGGTGAAGTATCTCGCCTTCCCCAATTGGTCAAACATATCCGCAATAAGAAGAATTGGGTATTTGTTTTTTATTGTTACCTTATTTAGCTCCCGGTAGCTACGCACATTCATAAGGACTCGTCTTTCTTCCTTTGAAATAGCACCAGCGAGCCATAGGGAGCTTTAGAGGGTCGGATGTACCCCACATCAAGTAGCTCCTTGAGTTGCCTCCGCAACTCCTCCAACTCCGGTGGAGGAATTTGGTATGGGGCCTTAGAGGGTGGCTTCGATCCTGGCTCTAACTCTATCGCATGGTCCACCTCCCTCCTAGGTGGGAGCTTCTTCGGTAACTCCTTGGGCATCACGTCCTTGAACTCATCAAGAACCTTCTCGATCTCTTCCGGTACCTTCTCCTTACTTCTCCTTCCATCATCCTCTTGCCTTGTAACCGCCAAATAGCAAGGCTCGTTCTTGTTGTATCCCTTCTTGAATTGCATGGCCGAGATGGACTTGGCACTACTCTTAGGGCCACGTTCCGTATCCACCATACAAGTCTTTCCCCCATCTAGGATACATAAAGAATTAGCAAATGGCATAGGGAAAACGCATACCTTATCGAGAAAGTCTAACCCGAGCACCACTTTGAAGTCGTCCATGGGTACCACCGAGAAATCGATCTCTCCTTCTCACTCTCCAATCTTGGGCTGCAGATCTTTGGCTACCCCATGGATTGGTTTGTCCGTAGAGTTCACCGCTTTGATAGTACCACTCCCCTTCGTCACCTTAATCCTTAGCCTTGAGGCTTCATCAATGGAAACGAAATTGTGAGTAGCACCCGTATCGACAAGAGCACGTACCCGATTTCCTTTGATGGTAGATTATACGAATTGCAACCCCTTGTTGGCTACCTTGGTCACCTCCATCTTGACTTTGATTGCATTGAAGATCCGCAACGACCCCATGCATTCATCCCCGTCTTGAGAGCAACCCTCATCCCGAGTTATAGCGTGGAGCTTTGCTTTGCTTGGGCAATTTTGAGCTTGGTGTGGTCCATCACAAAGGAAGCACCCATTATTCTTGTAGGTCGTCCTCAAGTCTTTGTTCTTCCCGGTTGGTGGCTTTCGTGCATCGTCATTCCTTACTTGGGTTGGCTTCTCTCCCCCACCTTTCTCATGGTTATCCTTCCGATCTCTTGGCTTTGGCAATTCCTTCTTGCTAAAACCCATCAAGGCCTCCGCCTCGGCAATAGCCGTTGCAAGGTCTTGTACCCCACGTCGTTTCAACTCCGTCTTGGCCCATGCTTGCAATCCGTCAAGAAAGTAGAAGAGAGAATCTTTGTTGGAAAGATCTAGAATCTCCAAGTTAGGTTAGTAAAATCCTTTACATACTCCCAGATCGTTCTAGAATGCTTGCTTACTAAGACAACTCCTCGCCTCGTCCTCGGCATTCTCCGGATAGAATTGTTTCTTAAACTCACGAATGAAATCAGCCCAAGTAGTAAAGTTACATGTACCTCGTTCGATATCTCCATACCGACGTCGCCACCATAAAGTCACGGTGTGCTTCAAGTATCTCGTGGCCGTCTTGATCTTCATCGCATCCTCCACGATGTTGACTCCATCCATGTATTGTTCAATTTCCCATATAAAATCATCAACCTCCCTAGCATCTCACTTTCCCACGAATGGTGATGGTTTGGGGAAATCTACATTTAGAGCATGGTTGTTAGTGTTGCCACCTCCGCTAGCCATGACTCGTTTAGCCAAACTCACGTCGGCTTGGATTTCTTCCAAATGTTGGTGAATTGTGGAGATCTCTATCTCCACCTCACCTCGAAACTTAGCTAGCTCGTTCATAAACACACCTCTTAAGTCATGAAGCTCGCGTCCCAAGTCACCATCTAAGACGTTGAGGGAGTTTTTGAAATCCTCCCGCATATCGGCAAAGTCGGAGTCCAACCCTTCCATATGTTGGTTCGTCTCCTCCACTTCTACTTTCAACTTGGCCACGGATGTCTCTATACCCATCATTCTATCTTCCAAGCTAGAGATCAAATCTTTGGACTTACCTCGCTTCTCGTTAACTCCTTCATTGCGAGACTATTCTCGGCCACGATTCTCCTCAACAACGGATGCACCAACAACGTTCTTGCTATACCCTTTTTCCATGCCTTCAATCGACCCGCTCTGATACCAAATGTCACGGTCTTGTCTTTACAAGATCGCGTGCGACCTTAGTTCTCGAACTAAGTCAGCCAAACTCCTGAAACAACCAACGATTAAGGCAAGTGAAGAGAACACAAGAGATTATTGGAATGCAAAGGAAACTTGTATTGGAACTATTGCAAGAGAGATTAGAAGAATACTTTGAGGTGTGTTGAGCCAAATGAGGCCACCACCTATTTATACTACTCAACTATCTAGATATGTACAAGGAGTATTTTAGAACTGTCAAGTAAGACTATATGCAAAAGGATTCTACATCCTTCCATCGGAAGGCCTCCTCCCTTCCATGTAGAATCTTCTAAAGATATTCCATAAGAGGCTTCTACCATTTTCCCATGGAGATTCTTCTAGAAAAGTTCCATAAGATCCACCATCCTTCTTGAGTAGTATAGAAGGTTCCGGAATCCGGTTAACCTTCAGGAAACTCGTCTCATGCTTGGTGAGTCGTCACAAGTGGGTTCAAATGAAAACTCATCTTTCATTGTGCACGTAAGGAAACATAACAACCGTTGATTAAAAAAACGGTAAATAGATCAAAGGTTTAAAAACGCGGTGGCAATTTTGTAAATAAGATCAAAACTCTGTTCATGGCTTAAAAAATATTTAGCACATAGGGGTAATATTGTGAAAATCCATTGAAGGTTCAAAATCAGATATAGGCCATAATCATAATGAATACAGACTGCGATACGACTTCTTCATGATTTCTTGCCGCATATTATCTCACTAAATCCGCCATTGTCGCCGATCATTTACGCAGACTTCTTACTAAAAAAAAGTAAGAAATATGAGCGATACAAGTGAAGAACAACGAAATAACATTCCGATTGCTCAAGTTTTTAGAAGAGGTAAGTTTTATTTGTTTTATTCACTATGAATAAAATGTTTAGATTAAAGGTTGAAATGATATTCATTTTGAATAGATATCTTTATTCAGTCTGAGTAAAGATAGATATTCAAAATAAATATCACTTCAACCTTTAATCTAAACATTTTATTTAGACTGAATAAAACAAATAAAATGTGATTGATTATTATTGCTAAAACGTTGTTATCATGTTTGTAAGAAGTTATATTCATTTTGAATATCTATCTTTATTCAATCTGAATAAAGGTAGATATTCAAAATGAATATCACTTCAACCTTTAATCTAAATATTTTATTCAGACTGAATAAAACAAATAAAATGTGATTGAATATTATTATTGCTAAAACGTTGTTATCATATTTATGAGGAGTTATATTCATTTTGAATATCTATCTTTATTCGGTCTAAATAAAGGTAGATATTCAAAATGAATATCACTTCAACCTTTAATCTAAACATTTTATTCAGACTAAATAAAACAAATAAAATGTGATTGATTATTATTGTTAAAACGTTGTTATCATGTTTGTGAGGAGTTATATTCATTTTGATTATTTACCATACTTTAGACTGAATAAAGATAGATGTTCAAAATGAATATCAGTTCAACCTTTAATCTAAACATTTTATTAGGCTGATTAAATCATATATTTATCAACTGTTTGAATTTAAATAAAATAGGAATAAAAAGGAAGAATCAAGATGAAGTATCTTCATCAAAGAAGAGAATCAAAGACGATCAAAAATGTATTATTATGATTCATTTTTTAGATATTGATAAAAATTAACAAAATGCATATTATAATCATTTTCATAATCATTTTTCATATTTTACGTTTTTTGTATCAACAGCATCATAATCATCAACAAAATTAACTCATTCATCAACAAAATGTGTAAAATTCTCAACAGGAACAGAATCCGTATAAACAGAGTCAAAAAACAAATCAAAATTTAGCTTCAAGAATTTAACCAATATAGAAAAATTCGGATCAAAAGATTGAATTAAAGGAATCGATAAAAGCAAAAGAATCGCGGACAGTTGACCGGAAGAGAACTTAAATCCGCCAGGCCAGCAGGCGGCGTGCTTATCTTGTGTGATAACACAACAAAGCGAGTGGCTCTTCTAGGCGATAGATGAAAAATATCGATAGATCAGAGATATTAGGAAGCAATCGAGCTCAGAGAAATTAGGAAAGATATGAGTTATGAATCAAAAGAATCGCAATAGATCAGAGATAATAAGAAGGAATCGATATGAGAGAAATTAGGAAAGAATAGTGTATGTTTGAAAAATAAAGATTCTGCCAAAATTGCCCTTGAAGTCGTATTTGAGCATCGGCTTGAATTTGGCTGCGATCAAGTTGTGATCTATTCTCATGTGCATAATGAAAAATGAGTTTTCATTTGAACTTTCCTATATATATAGGATTAGGTTCATTTGAGAAATGCTAAAAATATGAGAAATAAAGAAATGATCCTAGCCATTTATCTAGTCAGCATTTGCAGCTTTGACCGTGAAGTATCGGATAATTCCTTGTGTGGTCTGAAAAAAGATAGATGGATAGTTTCGTAAAATACACAAGACGAGTTCATATATGAACCTGTATGATTCACATATGAATTATATGTTCATATATGAACCAGTTTAATTCACATATAAACTCTTTTAACGGATTCATATATTAACCTTTGTGATTCATATATGAACGATATATGAATCAGTTAATTAGTTCATAATGTAAATCACAAAGATTCATATATGAATCTGTTAATTAGTTCAATTGATTCACATTTGAACCTAAAGTTATTTAGTTCATATGTGAATCAATTAATTGGTTCATATATGAATCAGTTAAAAGAGTTCATATGTGAATTACACTGGTTCACACATGGACATATAGTTCATATGTGAATCAAGGTTCATATGTGAATCAAGGTTCATATAAGAACTCATCCCGTGTATTTTTTAAAATTACGAAACAGTCCTTCTATTTTTGGAATAGCCATAACTTTTGAACAGTCAAAGTCGTAATTGTTGACTAGTCAAAAGACGCAATATTTGACCGGTCAAAGCCGATCTTGACCGAATGAAAGACTAGGATTAGTTCTTATTGCTAACTCGCAGTGATTTATAAAATCGCCGGCAGACCCATAGAGTGGCATATTCCCCTTTTTTTTCACACTGCAAAATCTTGTAAATAACAAATAAAATCTCAAAACATACAGCAATTAAAAATCTTGCACAATATAAACGCACATCAAAGTACAAAATGAAAAGAATTGGCACAATTGTCAATATGATGATGAATTCCCCAGGTGCAATGTCCTGCAACTATACACAAAACAATCAAGCAACAAGAACAATAAATGATAAGAATCGAACATCTTTTTTTTTATCTAAATTGAATATGTATGGTGTTAGAAAGAAGAAATGGGTGTCCTTGTAAACAATGAGCATATATAACAGTGATCATGTTGAGAAGAAAGTCCATAATTTCTTTCCAATCGACATTTCACCAGGTTGTTGCTCCGAAGCATCGCTACCATCATCATCATCATCGCCATCATCAACTCTATTATCACCACTATATTCATAGGTACCATTAACATCATCACTTATTTCTGTGTTTTCCTCCAATATCACATCACCTGACAACTGACACACAGCAAATGGAAGTATTCAGCAAATCTTGAAAAGGTGGAAAGAAAGAAAAGCTATATGTCGAATTATATACCCTTACAACCTCATCTGATTCATGGGTGTCGACTCTATTGCTGGTTGTAACAAGCATCAATGGCTTTGCATCACCATCTTCAGTAGCGACTCCTGTACTTGGACCGGAAGCAATTTCAAGATTTTGTATTACTTTGCCTGCACCGCTAGTCCCATTAACTTCATTCTCGTTTTTAATATCCATGGAAGCTTGAGTTGGAGGGATGACTTCTACACTAATAATCATTAGATGCAAAAATGTCAAGTTAAACATCCAAAAGATATCAGTGGTGGTTAAATAATATAAACCCGTTCAAAGGCAATAGAGATTGTCCCCAACCAATAAGAACGAGAAGAAAATTATGAAATCATCAGTAAAAAGATTAAATGTGTGTTACGTGGGACACTATAAAAACTTGTTTGTCTCATGTTAGGCACGATATTAGACCGGGGACTAGACAAGACCCGAAGTGGGACAAAAATGCAGTTTTTCTGTCCCACTAAAATAGGTGGAACAAAAAACGGGAAGATGAGACAAGATTAGTAAATTACTAAACTACCATGTCAAATTAAAACCCTAAAACCTTCTAAAATTATTTCACACCCTGCACCATACGCACCCATATTGTAGAATCAGCATATAAATTGAAGTTCAAATTAACTAAAAACACTAATCACACAAGTAGAAAGCCTAGAACTTACGTTTTGTGTCCTCTGAGATTATATCGTTTTTCTCCAGGAGTTTGTATTGCCGTTTGCCGCCTCTTCCTGCGCCCACCTGTCGTAACGCTTTCCGAATGTGCTTCACTCTCACCAGCTTCCATGTTTCCAGTGACCAAAGAAGTTTGGGCATGGGAACGTTTCCTCATAGAGGTCCCACCACCCTTTTCATCATTGAGACTTTCTGCTTCCGAATTCTTAACGGAATCTTCAACCAATGCTTTAACAGTGTGTCGTTTACGAGCTCCAGCTTTGAGTTTTCTTGCAGGTTTTCGCCTGCCACTTCTCAGCTCTGATTGCTGTGATTCTTCTGGAGCTTCAACCTCCTTATTTATGTTATCAGGTGTATGCAGTTGAACATCATGTGAATCATTTGCAGTTTGGCCCTTTGTATTTATACAAGTTGGTATATTTGACCCTTCAATTTCTCTGTTTAAATACTGCATTCTATCAGATAGAGGAAGCCCATCCATTTTCCGGTGAGGTGATAACTTAAAAACCGTCACACCCTTCTTGAACCAAGATACAAGACCTCCAGAATTAGGAGATTTAATGTTTCCAAGAGAAGTTAACTCGTTGGTTTCGTGAGAAACAGCAACAAAACTCTCAGATCTTTCAATAATTTCGTCTACCGTTCTTGAAAGAGGAGAATCATCCCTACCCTCAAGCATTTGCAGATCTGATAACTCGTAATTCCTAGTCAGCTCCCCACAATTCCCACAATTCTTGAGTCTGTCAACAAATGCAAGAAAACGGTTTCTCTCCTTTGTAAATTCTTCCCTTTGATTCTTTATCTTCTTGCTAAGAAGACAAAGCTCGTTGATGTCTTTTTGCATCTCAACTTGGTTTCCTTCTAACTGCTTCTTATTCACGGAAATCTCCTCTTTTTCTTTATCTATACTACGTTTTTCTTGCTCTATTTCTTCCATTTCCTTCCAGATAACTTCCTTCAAGGAACCGATATTATTAAGTTCTTTCTCGCGCTCCTCCTCAAATGCTTTCTCCCTCGCCTGAAATTGTTTCTCCATTTCTGTGTGCCGGTTCTGCAGATTAACCTCAAGAGCTCTTTGCTTTAGCTCGAATTCGTGAACTAATTGTCTCCGCTCATTTTCAGCCTTTTCGGTTAAAAGTAACTGCTCCTGCTTCACTGTAGCAGCAAATGTTTCTTTTTCCACTTTAACAACTTCCAACTCCCTTTTAATGTAATCTTTTGTGGCAAGTTTATCTTTTTCCAATCTTTCATCTTCTAATTTATGGAATTTTTCTAAAGTCTCCTTCTGTTCACCAAGTTCCCGTAGTTGTTCGGTTATAGCAGTTTTCTTCTCATCCAATGCCTCCCATTCTTCCTCAAACTTCATTCTATCCTTCCTCAAATCCTCAACTTCCTTCTCAAGCCACTGTCTATGAAGTCTGCATTTATTAATCTCTTCTTTCAATTCTGACTGCAAACGGGCATGTGTTGTTCTTTCATCTTCTGTAATTCTGAGTTTCTCGAGGTCTGCATGTAACTTTAGCTCCTTTTCGGTAATTTCAGCCTTCACTTTTTCTATATCATCTTTTATAACTTGTAGAATCTCTTTATCTGCAAGTATTTGTTTTTGGCCCAACTCCTTTTCTTTTGTCTCGGCTTTAATGGATTTCTCCTTCTCTTTCAGTGCTTTTAACTTGGTGTCGAGTCCTTTCTCTTTCTCTTTGAATCTTTCTGTTTTCTTTTCCAAAGCTTGTTCTAGCTTTCTCAGTTTTTCCTCCCTATGCTTGATTTCGGCTTCTTTCTGCTCAACAGCTTCTACCTTGCTTCTCATGTCCTCCTCGATAGATTTCCTCTTTTCTTCAATTTCCATGTCAAACTCCTGCTCTTTTGAAAATAAGGATTCTTTGTGGGCATCAAGAAGCTTCTGAATCTCCACCTACGATAGCCAAGCATCATCATCTGATACTAATATATATATAGGGGTTGTTTTATTTGCAACCCTTAAAAAGGTTGCAAACCTTGCAACCCACATCTTAACCGTCGGATTCATGATCGGCGGTTACAATAGATATGGGGCCCAATATTTTTAATTAAAAAAACAGAAAAATAAAAATAAAATAACCGTCGATCATGAATCCAACGGTTAAGATGTGGGTTGCAAGGGTTGCAACCTTTTTAAGGGTTGCAAAATATCCTTCCACTATATATATATATATACATACACAGATGCATACATATATAGGGGTGTGTTCAAGAGAGAACACTAAAAGAAAGAACAATGAAACCCATCTGAACCATCCATCTATTTTAATCCAATGGTTGTGAATAATATGGCCGGTTACATTTTGCCAAAACTAAATCCAGGATTATAGGGGCAGTTACAATCAAATATGGGCCATCTAGGTTGTTAGGGGTTCCGTTCTCTCTTGAACCTTCCTCTCTCTCTCTCTCTCTATATATATATAGGGGAAGGTTCAAATAAGAAAAATAAATATTGTGAGAAGGTAGGAAGGGAAGGTTCATATGTGAATCCATCGAATAAATCTATTTGAAGACGCATATGTGAACTGACTTTACAGATTATTCATATGGGTTCACATATGCACCTTCAAATGGATTTTTTCAATGATTCACATATAAACCTTCCTTTAACCTTCTCTTCTTACCTTCTCACAGTCACGATATTTAGCCTTCTTATTTGAATCTCTCACTATATCTATCTATATATAAAACGTGTGGTGGATAGAGGGGTTGCAAGGGGTTGCACCATGTGAATGGGTTGCATTTGAACGCCCCTCTATATAGGGGTGAGTTATTATGCAACCTTTTACATGATGCAACCCTTGCAACCCCTTTATCCACCACACATTTTACTTTTACCTTTTTTTCCTTTTTTTTAATTACATAAAACGTGTGGTGGATAGAGGGGTTGCAAGGGGTTGCACCATGTGAATGGGTTGCATTTGAACGCCCCTCTATATAGGGGTGAGTTATTATGCAACCTTTTACATGATGCAACCCTTGCAACCCCTTTATCCACCACACATTTTACTTTTACCTTTTTTTTAATTACATAAAACGTGTGGTGGATAGAGGGGTTGCAAGGGGTTGCACCATGTGAATGGGTTGCATTTGAACGCCCCTCTATATATATATATATATATATATATATATTAACACAAACTGCAAGGGGTTGGCTTAGCGGTCAATCATCAAGCTTAATGCCATTGAAGCATCAGGTCTCAGGTTTGATTCTTGCTAGGTGTTATTGACTCCGTTGATGGTCACTGGCCTTCGCTGGCCAGTAGGTCTAAAGTTTGTCCGGACCATGTGGCTTAACACTTTGCATGGACCCCAGGTACGAGTTGGGCCAAAGGTGTAAGACACCATTGTTACCCATATATACACACATGCACTCTCTCTCTATATATATATATATATCATACACACACACATAAAAACAAAACAAACGAACCCAGTATATCTCACTCAGAGGTGGGGTCTGGAGAGCGTAAGATGTATACAGACCTGACCTCTAGTCCTCTACCCCCAAAGACTAGAGCAGCATAGAAAGCCGGCTTGTGAAAAGTATTAAAAAGAAGAAAATCAGAAATGATACACAAACATATACGTATAAATTAATTATTACATGTGTTTCTATGTGTGTGTGTGTGAGTGAGAGAGAGAGAGAGAGTTGTGTGTGTATAGAGAGAGAAATTAAGCATGAACTCACTCTTTCTTTCGCATTCAGTTTCTCGGTCAAACTAAGAAGTTCCTTTTCCTTCATCACAAGCTTCCTTCTAATAGACTCTGCTTCCTGCAACCAAATAAAATAAAGCAAAAATGGAATCATAAACTCGCACAATAAAATGTTTAGCAGAACACAATAATTAGAAATTTACAGTCTCTTTTGCAATTAAGTTTGCTAATCTGTTGTTCACGTCATCCTCTTTTTTCTTCGATTCTGAAATTCTCAAATCTACATCATTATATGCTTCTTTGAATTCCTTTTCCTTCTGTTTGAGGGTCATCTCAATTTCATTGACCTTTTCCTCTCTTCTATTGATAATTCTTCGACTCTCACATAATCTCTCTTCCCCTTCGTTCAATTTTCTTTCCCATTCCTGCAAATCTTCTTTCTGTTTAGAAGACTTAACTTCCCATCCTTTCCGCCTATAGAAAAAGGTAATATTGTCATCATTTTCATACATACATACGGTAATTTAAATAGACATAAGAGCATCTCCAACAGATTCTCTATAATTTCTCCAAAACCGAGAAGCAAAAGTTAAAATCTCTTAAAAAAAATTACATTCAACTCCAACAGTTTCTCTATTTCGGAGATTTCATCATTAATTATATCCATTAAATGTTCAATATCTTTAATAACCCAATAAATTATATATATAAATGACAATACAATCAACCTCATTGGACGGAACAACAACAAAAACCAGTTCTCTCTATTGAGCATTTAATTTTAGGGAGTTCTCCAAATTTGAAAAATGTTTTAGGGGACGTTTACCAAACGTTTACCGGGTACGCACTTAACGCCAAGAGTCACCACCCTCAATTACCTTGTCGGGTACCATTCTCGGCCATCAAAATGGATTGTTGGTAAGCGCTTACCAGGTAAAAGTGTTCTCCCCTTTTACCAAGTAAGATTCTTGGTAATTGCCAAGCTCACTCGGAAGGTGGTGACGCCTGGTAAACGCTTATCCATTAAGAGTCTGGTAAACGGCCCTAAGAGAAACTGTTGGACAAAAAAGTAGCCTAAAACCCCAAAATCTCCTTTTTCTCCATTTTGGAGAATCTGTTGGAGATGCTCTAATCTGTTAAGCGTGTATCTTACTCTTCAATAAACAATAAGCGTTCACTCTTGAGCATGCTTTCACGAGTCTCAACCTCTTGCAATTTTTTGTCAATCTCTAAACTCTGTTTATTTGCAGCAGCGAGCCTTGCATCAGCTTCTTGCATCTTTTGATCAACCTTTCTGGATTTATCCGCGATCCCAGCAACTAAGTTATTTGCATCAGCCAACTTAGTCTGAGAGCTAAGTTTAATTTGTTTATTGTCTTCCCCAATTTCACACAAAGCCTTCTCGAGCTGCAGGCAGAACATATGGTCAAAATAGTAAAAAGGTAAAAGAAAACCACACATCCTAAAGATCCCTAATATGATTTTGATTAGACAAATAAATATTTTAATCCATATTCACATGCAATAAAGATAAAAAATCAATATGCAAATTTGATTAATTGGATATAACTCGAATCATATATTCATGTTTAGTCTGAATTCATATAAGCAATGAAATCTAAATCCATATTTAAATTGAAACCCGAATACTAAACCTAAAACCAAGTTATAAGGGTAAAAGGAGCATAAATCGTAAAGTAATGGATATATACATTATTTATTTTTGAATAATTATTTGGAAACCAAATTCCAATTAATGCACCCAAATTCAAAGTAGATAAATTAACCGGTCAAGTATTTAGTGGAATCGAATTTAACAGCAATTTATATATTCATGTTTGATTAATATTGGACAAGCATGAAACTTTATTCAATTTTATGACATGCGAATAATTTCCATTGTTTTGAAACAGGAATGAGACAGTGAACCCGTAATAATATTATTGGTATTATTATTATTTTAAATAATAAATAGTAATTTATATAATAATGACTAATTTTTACCTTTTTTATCACTATTTACATTCCAATTTCAAAACTACATTTTTGCAAACCAAACAAAAAAAATCAAATGGATAGAATTGAAACATTCCATTCCCAGCCAACCAAACATGTCTCAATCCAGATTCAATTTCATTCCAAATCCCTCAAATTCAGTTCCTTTGACATATTTCATTCATTCCAAAAACGTTACGTGAACCAACCCTAACCCCCCCCCCCCCCCCAAAAAAAAATGTTGCAACGTCACCAAGCATTGTTTTCCGAGATAGGTAATGGCAATAAAGTTTCAAGCTATAAGATAATTCAAACTTGTATAGCAGAACAACAAAAAAGGGAATTAAAACTTACTTTAAACACAGTTCCGCAACTTCAAATCGTTTCACAAAATACTACAAGCATCTATCCATATTCTATAGTTAAAAGTAGTGCACTGTCACAACTTCTACTCCATTCTATATGATATTCATACTTGTCTTATGGCACAAACAAAGTAAAGATATGAACACTCAAGTCCAATAATAGCATTACGTGAATATGTTGCATATAAATATATTTATATAAAAGTGGTTGACAATAAGAGCAAAAACTATTCATAATAAAGAAATCCATACAAAAGAACATCCAGAAAATACAGTTCAATACAAGGTCCCTGACTAAAGGTAAATGATACTTCTTCCGTCCCAAAATAGGTGTCCACATTTCCGTTTTAATTTTTTCCAAAATAAGTGTCCCTTTTCAAAAGTAAATGTCTACTTTCCAATTCTACCCTTCACTCTCTATCATTAAGGGGAAAATTGTCCTTTAGCTAACTAAAAGTGTCACAATTACACATTCCTTAAAAGTTCCATTTTCATTGTGAACATTTATTTCGGGACGGATGGAGTAAACACATTGAAGACCTCCATTATGCATGTGCTAGAAGTAGAGCCGATAAAAGTTTAGGTTAAAGAAAGATATTGCTTACATCAGTCCGACAATGCTTCTCCATATCTAAAGCTTTCTTCAAGTTCTCCACACGCTTCTCATTTTCTGATACTGCCATGAAACGAGCAGCCTCCTCGCGTTTATTATCCTCCTGTATCTCTGACAGTGCTTCTTTAAGTTCCTCAACATTTGCAGACAACTCCTTATTCTCGATCAATAATAGCCCCATATTATACTGATAATTGAAAAGCTGTCAGAAGAAAAGAACCAACAAGATTAGACACTTGAACAAAAAGGAAACTGTACCATCAAAATCTACTGGGAAATTAGAAATAATGAGAATACTCCAATGCTTTTAATCATCAAGACTGCAAGAGCCACAACATGTAACTTTATCATAGAACACGAACATAATCACAATTTAGTCTCGTCAGAGTGCCAAAAAGCACGGTGCAAAGGCTTGTTCTTTTATAGCATTCCTTCTGCTTTAATCTCTTTTTGTTTCTAGTTTCAGTCTTCATAGCAATAATGTATCAATTTAAAGAAAAAAGCGTTCTTTTGGGCTAGTTGTATCTATTCACGTGCTCAAAGACAGAATCATGTAACAAAATATGAAACAAAAATTGGAGAAAAAAGCTTTTGAACAACTGGAAGTAAAATTAAAAACTCCAAAATGGTTGGCATTATTTGGTGATTAGTAGTCAAATAATCAATAGCATGCAGAAACATTTGATTATGGCATGAAAATGAAAGCTACTTCAGTAACTATGAACTCCATTTCAGTATTTTTTATCTCAGCCATCTTCCACATCCATTCACCAAAGCAACCATGTTGTGTGGAGATCGAAGAGAGACCATTTAGTATCCATTCTTAAGAAGTTGGAGAACTTTCCATTATGAAATTATGCTTGAATGGTTTGCCATCTAAGGTTCCCTGCTTTTTTGAAGTGGTGCACCATTTGACTATGAAAAACAAAGCTAAAGATATTTTTCACAAAATTATTATTGGTCTGTTGGTTGGTTCCTTGCTTTGTCGACGCAATGTCTCGTGTTCGAGTCTTGTTATAGCTTTTTATCCCAATTTTTTTCAAAAACATAAGAGCATCTCCAAGGGAGGTTCTTATAAGAACCTACTTTTTGTACATTTTTTGCCACATCACTTCCATCTCATCAAATTAAGAACCTATATAAAAGTCCACAACGGTAGGTCTTATAAGAATCTTTTTTTTGGGTCCCATGTATTTTTTCAACATCAATAATTATTATATCTTTATAATAAATATCAAATATTTAATTTAAACAACTAACAAAAAGTTACTTCACCAGGATCAAGGTAAGAATCAAGGTTCTTGTAACTTCTCCAATTTCTTGATTATTTTCCCAAGGATAATCACTAGAAACAAAATAAAATTAGAGGGAATAATTATCATACTCCAAAACCCATAACCCCCCCCCCCCCCCCCTTTTCCCAGCATTGAACAGAAAATTCCAAGTGCATATGAGATTACAAACTAATATACAGTTAAGATGGTGTCAAAACAAAACATATAATTCCTCCCTTCCAATATAAGTCAGCCTTAAATAGAAGGGCTTGGAATGATGTCGTTCACATCCAGAACCCTATTGGGTAAACCGATTTACGTTTTGCATTTTTAGCATACCAGTTGGGACAAAATGCAGCTTCTTGTTGTTGTCCTGGTGCTCTTGTTTTTGGATGTCAAACACACTAACTTTCAACTTCAAATTGATATGCATTTTGAACTTTTGAATAGATATTTAATACACAAACAGAAAGATCTTAGTGCTAAATTGGTAACAAATTCCTTATAAAAATTTCATTTAAAATGAGCCAAATGAGATAGGAAAGGAAGTAGGTAGTATGGATTTCACAACTCTAATTAAGCATCATATGATACAATACAACAAAGACTAAAATCAAAGTAAACAATTGTCTGTATCTAATTTTTCAGCCACAGAAAACAGTGCAATTAGTAAGTAAGAATTGAAATAACAAAGAGAAGAAAAAGCACCAGTTTTTCAAGTGTAGAAGCCTTGTGAAGCAATGCTTCACGGTCTTTTCTCTCCATAGTAGCCTCATCCAACAACCCCGCCTCCCTAAATCGCCTCCAATCATCCAAATCCCCACCCTCATTCACCTGTTTCTCATCCAACAACCCAAGTGGTGGCGGTGGCAGTGGCGGACCATCAATAAACGCCACCGCCTTGCCCTTCCCGGAGACGTCAATCTTTTGCACATCGGTCCGTGGCGTTATTGTTAATGTAGACCGCCTAATTCTCTGATCTGGCGTATACATTTTGTATAATCAAAATAAGGGCAACAGAATACGAAATTAAGACCTAGAATTCGGGGAATTGGGTTTAGGTTTTAGGATGCGATTGCAGAAGAAACCTTTTGTAACATAAAATAAAAGAAATAATCTTGGAGAAATTGTTGAAAAGCAGGCTACCTGTGTTCTACGAAAACTTTTTTTTTTTCCCTTCTTCTTCTTCTCTTTCTCTTTTTTACAAAAGAAATGGAAAGGAAGTGAAGGAAATGGGACTAGCGGGAAAGAAAAAAAACCTCATGTTTTTTAAAACAATTTTAATAGGCAAAAAAAGAAAATAATGATAAATCTATATCTATATCTATATCTATATCTATACTATATTATAAAAGAGGTATAAAAAAACTCTTAAAAATAACTCATTAAACATTATGTATTATTATTTAATGCTAATATACTTAAAATCTCTTAAAAAACAACTAATGAAGCAATATGTACTTCTTTTAAATGTTTTTAACCCTAATTAATAAATTTCATCCTTATCCCCCAAAATCCTTATCTCTAATCCCCAAACCCTAAAATTATGAAATTTGAATTCTGATAAACATAATTAAAACAGGATAAACATCTTAATTTAAATATAAAAAATTTAAAATATATAAGATAATTAATGAATTTTAACAAACTACTTGATTTTTTATATAAAAAACATTATATTATTAAGCTTAAATTACCCATTAAGCATTATGTACTATTATTTAATGTTAATCTACTTAAAATCTCTTAAAAAACAACTAATGAAGCAATATGTATTACTTTTAAATGCTTTTAACCCTAATTAATAAATTTCATCTTTATCCCCCAAAATCCTTATCTCTAATTCCCAAACCCTAAAATTATGAAATTTGAATTATGATAAACATAATCAAAACAGGATAAACATCTCAATTTAAATATAAAAAATTTAAAATATATAAGATAATTAATGAATTTTAACAAACTACTTAATTTTTTTATATAAAAAACATTATATTATTAAGCCTAAATTAAACAAATTTATTTAAAAAAAAACATTATCACTCTCTAAAACCATCTAAAATCGTACTGTAAATCGATAAAAAAATACATAATCAAAACAGAATAAACATCTCAATTTAAATATAAAAAATTTAAAATATATAAGATAATTAATGAATTTTAACAAACTACTTAATTTTTTTATATAAAAAACATTATATTATTAAGCCTAAATTAAACAAATTTATTTAAAAAAAATATTATCACTCTCTAAAACCATCCAAAATCGTACTGTAAATCGATAAAAAAATAAAAAATTAAAAGAAACATTAAAATCGTGATGTATCTCGCTGCATTGCGCGAGTACGCTTCTAGTATATTATAAAGATGGCATAAAAAACTCTTAAAAACAAGTCTTAAATCTTAATGTACCGCTATTTAATGTTATCTATACTATATTATAAATATGGCATAAAAAAACTCTTAAAAACAAGTCTTAAAGTTTAATGTACCGCTATTTAATGTTAATTACTTAAAAAACAGTCATAAAAGTTGTATGTACTACATTTAATGTTATTCATTAATTTTCAATCATTATCTCTAACCATTTTAACTTCCCTAAAATCTCTAACCATTTTAACTCCCCTAAAATAACTTTCAGCATATTTTAGATATAAAAAATCTAAAATATAATTAAAAAATCTTACAGAATATTTTATAAAAAAAATTATATTGTTGGGAACTGAAGAATTCATCAAGTATGGTTAATGCTGCTGGTTCAAAGTTACTACTGCTAGAAGACTTAAAGGTTAGTACTGCTGAGTGTTACTACTGCTAGTACTATTAATACTGCTAGTCATAGTTAGTACTGCTTGAACAAAGTTAGTACTGCTTAGCTAGTTAGTACTGCTAGTAGTTAGTGCTGCTTAGTAGTTAATGCTACTGATCATGGTTAGTGCTGCTAAAGAGATTTGGATAGAAAGAATGACAGCTGGATAATCTGAAGATTATGGAAGTTTATAGATATACATGGAAGATATACTGAAGATATTTTTTTATTGTAATTATCTTTGTATTTAGTATATATATTGTATAGCTTAGAATAATGAGTTAAAAAAAAAATTGTTTAGTTTTGTTTTCATTCTTTTAGAGAGAAAATCAACCTCAAGGCATAGATCCTAATTCTAGAGAAGTAGAATTCGTATTGGTGAGCCTGTTCATCAATATTGAGGTTGAGTGAGTAATCTTGTAACTTCAAAGCATTCAATACAAGTTTACAGTTTGTTCTTCATATTTATTGTATTGATTTACTATTTCATTGAATATCAAAGTGTTATTCCGCAAACTTCTTTGATATTGTTTCTGAGAATTAATTCTTGTTGAGAATTCGATCCTGACAAGTGGTATCAGAGCCAAACTCTCTCAGAAACAGTTATTCATCATGGAAAATCTTACAGAATCAAGCAGTACTTTGGTTTCTAAGGTTCCAATGCTCAAACCAAGTGAGTTTGACATGTGGAAGATCAGAATCAGACAATATATTCTTCTCACTGACTACTCAATGTGGGATATCATTGAGAATGGTCCTTCTGAAGCTGGAAGGATAGGACCAGATGGGAAAAGACCTCCACCAAAGACAGATGGTGAGAGGAAGATCAGACAAACAGAGATGAAGGCCTTGAGCACTCTGCTCTTGGCCATTCCCAATGAATATCAGCATCAATTTTGCAACTGCACTGATGCTCAGATTCTCTGGAATGCTCTAGAGAAAAGATTTGCTGGAACTAAGAGCATCAAAAGAAATCAAAGAGATGTTCTAAAGCAGCAGTATGAGAACTTCACTTCCACAAAGAATGAGTCTATGACTCAAACTTTTGATAGGTTCAATAAACTCATTGGTGAACTGGCTACTGTAGGGGTGAAGATGGAACAAGATGATATCAACAGAAAGTTCCTCAGATCTCTTGGGGATGAATGGACTATGTACACTGTCTCATATAGACAGAGTGACAATCTGGAAGAGAAAGAACTTGATGATCTATACAATGATCTAAGAGTTTTTGAAACTGAGGTAGAAACCAAGAAGAAGCCCTCTGGTTATATTCACAATGCTGCACTTCTTTCAGCATCCACTGATACTACTGCCAACCCTGAAGCAGTTAGTACTGCCAGTGGAGTAAGTTCAGAAAAAGGCACTGAAACTATCTTTGAAGCCTTTTTGTCCAGTCATAGCAGCAATTCTTTGATTAATGATGATCTGGATCAAATTCACCCTGATGATCTGGAGGAGATGGATATTAAATGGCAGATGGCCATGTTATCCATGAGGGTGAAGAAGTTCATTAAAAGAACTGGAAGAAATAACTTCTCTCAAAGAAGAGAAGATGGAGCTGGTTTTGACAAAACCAAGGTGGAATGCTATAAGTGTCACAAGAAAGGACACTTTGCTAGAGAATGCAGGAGTGCTGTTCCAAACATCAACAACCATCAACAAGCTCAGAATGGAGGATACAATCTGAACAAGAATCCTGCTCAAGCCCTTGTTTCTCAACAAGGAATGGGATTTGACTGGAGTGATCAAGCTGAGGAAGCCATTCAGAACCAAGCTCTTATGGCAGAAGTGTCTGATCTCCCCACTGAGGTAAGTTCTAATCTTTGCACTAAATCTTGCATTGACATTGTTACAAGGTACAGGGATCACAATCAAAGTATGTGTGATGACCTCAAAAGATTAGAAAAGGACAGAAGAGATTATGTGTTGATAGTAGAGAGATTTGAAGAGCAAATCAAAGGCTTCCAAGCTAATGAACTTCAACACTCTTATGACACAAACTATTGGAAGTGGGAAAAGAATGAGTTAGAAACCAAACTGTCTAAGTCCTTAGAAGAGAATGATAGACTGAAAGAGGAACTGTCAAAAGTTAAACTTGACATAGACAAGTTTTCTTATGCTTCAAAAGCAATGGACTCTCTTCTAAAGGCTCAGATACATGATAAGATGAAGCCTGGTATTGGATACAACACTACACCCCCTCCTTACAATAACAACTATATTTCTCCTACATCAGACTTGTTAGAAACTAAGGAGAAAAAGGACTTGTCTGAAGAAGCTTTTAAGATAGATCCTTTGGATGAGGTAGTAGTTAAGGATTTGACTGAAAAAGGAGCCAGTAAGAACAGGGATAATAATGTGAGTAAAAAGATACCATTAGAAAACAATATTATCACCAATGAGGGATGTGGGAAAATCTGGGTCAAGTCCAAGGAGATAGAGAAGACTAAAGGAAATGATAACAAGGTCCATTACAAACAAACCACAGTTGTGAATCCTGGATCTTGTAAACAGTGTGATTACAATAAAGCCAAGAGCCTAAATTCTGGTTTAAAAAGAGGAAATCAAAGAAACTGGAATAATCAATGGGCTCAGAAACAAGGAGTTGATCTGAATAAAATCAATAGACCGAAACCTTGTTTTATATGTGGCAAGTTGAATCATTTGGCTAAGTATTGTTACTTTAACCCTATTAACCAACAGATGAACTTTCAAAGATTTGTGCAAAAATCTGTGGGTTATAGGAAGGCTGGAAAGAAACATGTGATAAAGAAATATGTTGAAAGTAAAGGCACTTTAAAGAAAAAGATTTTAAAAGAAAGTGTCAAAATGTGGGTGCCTAGAAGTACTAACAGTGTTAGTACTGCTAACAATATTAGTACTGCTAACACAGTTACTACTGCTAACAGTGTTAGTACTGCTAACAATATTAGTACTGCTAACACAGTTACTACTGCTAACAGTGTTAGTACTGCTAACAATATTAGTACTGCTAACACAGTTACTACTGCTAACAGTGTTAGTACTGCTGAAAATATTAATGTTGCTAATACTGTTAATACCTCTTCAAAGGTTAGTACTGCTAAGCATGCAAGTGCAGTCAAGGCAGTTAGTACTTCTAAAACAAGTACTGAATCTAGCAAAAACATTTCCAAGCCTATTATTGTAACAAAGTACTCCAAGAATGAGGAATTAAAGTTTAAAAAACTTGTCAAGAAAGAATGCAAGTATTTTGATGAGAAAGGGGTACCCAAGACCACTTTGGCTTGGGTTCCTAATTCATACTAATTGATTTATCTAATGTGCAGGGCAACCAACAGCTCAAGGGAAAGAGCATTTGGCATGTTGATAGTGGTTGCTCTAGGCACATGACAGGCAACATGTCATGCCTTCAAGACTTCAAGCATATCAATGGAGGACATGTTGCATTTGGAGATAATCTTACTGGTGGTAAGATAAGCGGAAAAGGTAATGTCACCAAAGGTAAGATGACATTTGAGGATGTCTACTATGTTGATCAATTAAAGTACAACCTGTTAAGTGTATCACAGGTTTGTGACAAACAACATAGTATATTATTTACTAATACTGAGTGTATGATCCTTGCTCCAGGGTTCAAGGTAGTTGATGAAAGCATGATACTACTTAGAACTCCAAGAAAGGACAATGTTTACTGCCTTGATTTGGACATTGTTGATAGTGATTCATCTCTAAATTGTCTTGTTTCAAAAGCTTCTGTAGATGAATCCTCTCTATGGCACAGAAGGATGTGTCACATGAATTTCAAGACTATGAACAATCTTGTTAAAAATAACCTTATAAGAGGTTTACCTTCAAAAGTCTTTTCATGTGATGATCATTGTGTTGCTTGTCTTAAAGGCAAACAACACAAAACTTCTCATAAAACCAAAGAGTTAAATTCTGTTTCTTCTTGTCTCCAATTACTGCATATGGATCTGTTTGGTCCTACAAATGTTATGAGTATAGGCAAGAAATCTTACTGCTTGGTTATTGTTGATGATTACTCCAGATTTACTTGGGTATATTTTCTAAAGACTAAGGATGAAACAAGTGGTCTTATCAAATCCTTTATTCTAAGAATTGAAAACCAAACTAATCAAAGAGTAAAAGTCATTAGATCAGATAATGGAACTGAGTTTAAAAATCATGATCTAAACACCTTTTGTGAAGAAAAAGGTATTGAGAGGCAATATAGTGCTCCTAGGACTCCTCAACAGAATGGTGTTGCTGAAAGGAGGAATAGAACACTAATAGAGGTTGCTAGATCTCTGTTGGTTGATTCCAAATTGCCAATTACCTTCTGGGCTGAAGCAGTTAATACTGCTTGTTATGTCCAAAACAGAGTTCTAGTAGTCAAGCAAAAGAACAAGACCCCATATGAGCTTTTAAATAAAAGAAAACCTTTTATTGGTTTCTTCAAACCTTTTGGGTGTCCTTGTACAATTCTAAATACCAAATGTCACTTAGGTAAGTTTGATAACAAAGCAGATGATGGATTTCTTGTTGGATATTCATCTCAGAGTAAGGCTTACAGAGTTTTTAACTCTTCTTCTAGAATAATTGAAGAAAGTGACAATGTCAAATGCAATGAGAACACACCAAATCCTGTTGGGTCTGGACCTCAGTGGCTATTTGACATTGATTCACTAACTAACTCCTTTGGTTTCAGTAATGAGTATACAGGAACAGGAAGTGGAGGATCAGGAATCACACAAGTTTAAGAAAGTCTATCTAAATCTGTGATTTTTCCCATACCCACAGTAAATTCTGTTGAAGACTGTGAAAAGGAATCATTTACTGGACCAAGCCAGAGTGAAGAAGACACTAGAGATAAGGAGACTCAAGAAAATAATGAAGTGGCATCTGAAAACACTTCAGTTGAGTTGCAGGAATCTAATCTTGAGGATGGACTGAATGAAGAACCTAGTCATAACACCAGAGTTCAAAAGAATCATCCTCCACAGCTGGTAATAGGAGATATCTCTTCTCCTATGATGACTAGACATCAAAGCAGGCTTCAGGAAATGCAAGATCAACAGCATACAGTGCTTTCTTGTTTTCTATCACAGCTTGAGCCTAAAAAGGCACATGATGCTATGAAAGAATCTAGCTGGATAGAAGCAATGCAAGAGGAACTGCTACAGTTCAAGCTACAAGATGTATGGGATCTGGTAGACCTTCCTAAAGGTCACAGAGCAATTGGCACAAAGTGGATTTTCAGAAACAAGAGAGATGAAAGAGGTATTGTCATAAGGAACAAAGCAAGGCTGGTGGCTCAGGGATATACTCAAGAAGAGGGTATAGATTATGAAGAAGTGTTTGCACCTGTGGCTAGAATAGAAGCAATCAGACTATTCCTAGCCTATGCTTCTTACATGAACTTCAAAGTCTATCAAATGGATGTAAAAAGTGCCTTTCTCTATGGGTCAATTGAAGAAGAAGTATATGTTTGTCAACCACCAGGGTTTGAAAACCCAAGCTATCCAGACAGGGTATACAAATTAAAGAAAGCACTTTATGGACTACATCAAGCCCCAAGAGCATGGTATGACACTCTGTCATCCTATCTCTTGGAAAATGACTTTGAAAGAGGAGTCATTGATAAGACTCTATTTATCAAAAGAAAGAAGAAGGATATCTTGCTGGTCCAAATCTATGTTGATGACATTATCTTTGGATCTACAAGAAACAACATGTGCAAGGAGTTTGAAGATTTAATGCATCAAAGGTTCAAAATGGGTTCCATGGGGGAACTTACTTTCTTCCTTGGACTCCAAGTTCAACAGAAGTCAGATGGCATTTTCATATGTCAATCCAAGTATGTGCAGGATATTCTAACCAAGTTTGGTTTCTCAGAATCAAAACCTACCAGCACACCTATGGAAACACACAAGCAGATCTCAGCAAATCTTGAGGGGGAGGATATGGATGTGCATCATTATAGATCCATGATTGGCTCTCTCATGTATCTCACAACATCAAGGCCAGATATAATGTTTCCATTCTGTGTATGTGCAAGATTTCAAGTTAGGCCAAAGCAATCTCACTTTCAAGCTGTTAAGAGGATATTCAGATATCTCAAAGGGCAATCCAAATTGGGACTTTGGTATCCTTATAACTCACCTTTTGACCTAATAGCATACTCAGACAGTGATCTAGGTGGGGCAAACTTGGACAGAAAATCTACTTCTGGAGGATGTCAGTTTTTGGGTGCTAGACTAGTCTCATGGCAGTGCAAGAAACAAACCACAGTATCCACATCTACAACAGAGGCAGAGTACATAGCAGCTGCAAGTTGCTGTTCTCAAGTCTTATGGATTCAGAATCAAATGTTGGATTATGGGGTAACCTTTCTACACACTCCAATCTTTATTGACAACAGCAGTGCTATTAGCATTGTGAATAATCCTGTCAAGCACTCAAAAACAAAGCACATTGAGATCAGGTATCACTTTATAAGAGATTGTAATGAAAAGAAACTTATTCAAGTTGTCAAAGTTCACACTGATAATCAGTTTGCTGATTTATTCACTAAAGCTTTTGATGTGGGTAGATTCACTTTCTTGGTAACAAGTGTGGGAATGATCAACACTGAATAATCCCCTTCTCAAAAAGTGGCTTTATACTTGTATATTATTCTTGGAGTTACTAATCTTCTTTTTCAGGATATGCATAGCAGTACTCAGTGTTTAGCAAGTTTAAAAGGAGTATTTCAGTTAATACTGCTTTCAGTTAATACTGCTAGTGGTTAATACTGCTTTCAGTTAATACTGCTAGTGGTTAATACTGCTTTCAGTTAATACTGCTAGTTAGTTAATACTGCTCGTAGTTAATACTGCTAGTTAGTTAATACTGCTAGTAGTTAATACTGCTCTAGGTTAATACTGCTTATGTTCCGAATACTATAAATACTCTTTGCCCGCCTAAAAGTTCATAACGACTCTTTGCATACTGTTCACTTGCGCTCAAAACCTTTTCTCTCTCAAGTTCAAAGTTTTCAGACAAGCTTCTCACTAAAATCAATGGCATCCATGACTTTTATCGACGAGCACAACGAGATTGCAATGCTACAAAAGCCAAAGCAAGCTGCAGGATTTCATCAGATTGTGGATTTACTCAAGTCAAGCCACATTGCTCATGCCCTTATTGTATCCCCTACAATCTATATTGAGCATCAAAGGCAGTTCTGGGCTAATGCAACCATTGTTGTTGAGAATGGTGTGCAGATGATCAAGACAAGAATCTGTGATCAATCACTCACGGTTACTGAAGAGGTTATTCGCATCAGTCTACGTCTAGACGATGCCTCTGGTATAACCTCTATCCCAAATGATGAACTGTTTTCAAATCTTACAAGAATGGGGTATGGAGGCCCATTGGGAGTTTTCAAATTCTCTAAAGCAAAATTTTCACCCCAATGGCGTTTCTTTGTCCATACTCTTATGCACTGTATCTCCAAAAAGACTACTGGATGGAGTGAGTTCAGCAGCACTATTGCTTATGCTTTGGTGTGCTTGGCCACTGCCAGAAAGTATAATTTTTCTAAAATGATTTTCAGTGATCTTGTCTCAAACATGGGAAACAAAAAGAGCTTCTTTATGTATCCCAGGTTTGTTCAAGAAGTCATTACTCATGAATTGACGGATATACCTCAACCTGTTGGGGTATATGTACCTAAACCCCCCAAAGGCAAGGTTTTCTCAAATATGAGAAGATCTGCTGGGGACTCTGAAGGAGTTGACACCCCATTGTTCTCTACAATGATGGTGGTGTCCCAAACCAATGAAGGTATGGCAGCAGGGTCAAGGCCCCCATTAGACCAACCCACTGCTAGCCAAGCCCAACCTTCCCTCTCAAAATCTATTCCCCATTCCCTTCTTGAAAAACCAACCTCTCCAATCACACAAACTTACAAGAGGAAACAGGTAAAGAAGGCTCCTTCCCTTCTTGTACCATTACCCACTAAGCCTATAAGCCCTCTAAGGGAGAATTCTCCCCTAGAGAATATCCAAAGGGAAACCACAAGGGTGTCTCCCAACCCAAAGGAGGTGCTCTCTGAGGAGGAGGTAGAGCATATGGGTGATGAGGCTGCCACTACTCCTGCTAGTACAGAGGAGGAAAGTGGTAACATCAATAAGACCTCCCCCATGGCAACTTTGAATGAGCAATCATTTGAAGGTCCCTGGTGCCAAGAAACCACAGGGGTGGATAGTGATTCTGCAAGGCAGAAGACTTCCATTAATAAAAGATCCAATGATCCTTCAAAGGAGGGTAACACTTCTGGAAAGGGTGAGGACAGATATACGTACTATGAATTGATGGAAACAATGGGGAACATCAATCAAGATGTTCTCAAACAAGGAAAAGATATTGAAGAAATGAAGCTAGTCATTCTGTCACAACAAGAACAGATTGCTAAGCTGAAGAGGATGGTGGTTAGTCTGGTACAAAGGAAGAAGAGAAAGCAATTCCAACTTCGGAGAAGGAAAGTTGAGAATGATGCTCCCAAAAAGGGGGAGATCAACATGGAAGAAGCCACAAGAGAGGGAAAGCTTAATGTTGAGGGGGAGCAGGAAGCAGAAACAGAAAGAGTTTCAATACCAAAAGAAACAAAATAAGCAGCAGAAACAGTTACTATTGCTGACATTAATAAAGCAGCAGAAACTGTGAAAGAAGTTCTAACAGAACTTGAGATTGCAGAAACCTTACTAAAAGCCAAGAATGATACTCCCAAGGTCACTTCAAAGACCAAAGGAATAATCATCAAAGAACAAGGTGAAGTGATCAAGAAAGATAATAGCAAGAAGGCAATCAACAAAGACAAAGGAAAAGCAAAAATGGTGGAATCTGATCAACCAATCAAAAAGCAAAGGTTGGTTGAATCAGATGAAGCCCTAGCTAAAGAGATGCAGGAGGATTTTGAAAAAGAAGAAAGAGTTCAGATGGAAAAGGACAGGGAAATGGCAAAAGCTCTAGCTGCTGAACTGAATGAAGCTTATCAACAGAGTATGGAAACTGAAATTGCACAGAAGAAAGCTGCAAGTATGAAGAAATCAGTGGTGAAAACAGTTGCAAAGAAGAGAAAACCCTCAAAGACATTCCTAGGTACCCAAGAGAGAAACAAGATGATTATATTTCTTAAAGGTGCTGTAGGAGTCAAAAAGGAGATGTTCTCCAAAATGTCTTTTGAGAAGAACAAAGAGCTCTATGATTCAGAGATGTTGAAGCTTCAGGGAAATGAAACTGCTAGGGTGGAGATGGAGAAGAGGATAAAAGAAAGTAATGACTTTGATTGTCAAAAGCCATTTCCAGATGAGCAAGAAACACCTCCTAAGAAAGAGTCCACTCTGGGAGATAGTCTAAGAACTTTAAAGAGAACAAAAATGATGGCAAGGAGAAAGCCAATCAAGAAGCCTAAAGTATCTGAAGAAGAGGCTAAGAAGGTTGCTGAAGAAGAAGGGGCACCTGAGTCATCTAAACAGACAGAGCCAGCTAACACTGATGATGTAAATTTGTATATGGTAGTGATGGACAAAGTGCCTGAACCAATTTCAGCAGAACCTGTAGGAGTGAAGCCTCCTGAGGTCATTCTCTGGGATACATTGACAGTGGATGGAAAGGAATACATAAGGCTGAAAAGAAAGGATGAAAAGCATGAAGTGTTCAACACATGGGCAAAAATTGTCAGAACATGCTCTAGATCAGATCTTGAAGAGATGTTTGAGATAGGAATGAAGTTGTATGCAGATATTCTAAAGGCTCCAGGAATTTCAATTACAAAACTGGTAATGGAGTATCTGTGTATGTTGTTCAAACCTGAAGAAGTAGAGCACTTGATCAAGGATGTCTTCAAATCAGTAAACAGTTGGACTCTATATGAAATTAGTGGAGTATATACAGTGACTTTGGATTTAAATCACACTGAATACTTCCTAGTGGATAGAGTGTATAATCATAGCAGATTGAAGCTACATGCCATGCTGAAGAAAAAGTTAAGGTGTGTTCCAGATTCAGAAATGGCTAAATACTTGATTCAAAGAATCATCAATCAGAGTTTGGGATTGGATGCAAACACTGGAATTTAGGCCATGATAGAGTTTTGGGAGCATCTTGAAGATTAATTCTGAAGAACTTGACTTCTCTTCTTAAAAGTCAAGTTAGGGGGAGATTGTTGGGAACTGAAGAATTCATCAAGTATGGTTAATGCTGCTGGTTCAAAGTTACTACTGCTAGAAGACTTAAAGGTTAGTACTGCTGAGTGTTACTACTGCTAGTACTATTAATACTGCTAGTCATAGTTAGTACTGCTTGAACAAAGTTAGTACTGCTTAGCTAGTTAGTACTGCTAGTAGTTAGTGCTGCTTAGTAGTTAATGCTGCTGATCATGGTTAGTGCTGCTAAAGAGATTTGGATAGAAAGAATGACAGCTGGATAATCTGAAGATTATGGAAGTTTATAGATATACATGGAAGATATACTGAAGATATTTTTTTATTGTAATTATCTTTGTATTTAGTATATATATTGTATAGCTTAGAATAATGAGTTAAAAAAAAAAATTGTTTAGTTTTGTTTTCATTCTTTTAGAGAGAAAATCAACCTCAAGGCATAGATCCTAATTCTAGAGAAGTAGAATTCGTATTGGTGAGCCTGTTCATCAATATTGAGGTTGAGTGAGTAATCTTGTAACTTCAAAGCATTCAATACAAGTTTACAGTTTGTTCTTCATATTTATTGTATTGATTTACTATTTCATTGAATATCAAAGTGTTATTCCGCAAACTTCTTTGATATTGTTTCTGAGAATTAATTCTTGTTGAGAATTCGATCCTGACAAGTGGTATCAGAGCCAAACTCTCTCAGAAACAGTTATTCATCATGGAAAATCTTACAGAATCAAGCAGTACTTTGGTTTCTAAGGTTCCAATGCTCAAACCAAGTGAGTTTGACATGTGGAAGATCAGAATCAGACAATATATTCTTCTCACTGACTACTCAATGTGGGATATCATTGAGAATGGTCCTTCTGAAGCTGGAAGGATAGGACCAGATGGGAAAAGACCTCCACCAAAGACAGATGGTGAGAGGAAGATCAGACAAACAGAGATGAAGGCCTTGAGCACTCTGCTCTTGGCCATTCCCAATGAATATCAGCATCAATTTTGCAACTGCACTGATGCTCAGATTCTCTGGAATGCTCTAGAGAAAAGATTTGCTGGAACTAAGAGCATCAAAAGAAATCAAAGAGATGTTCTAAAGCAGCAGTATGAGAACTTCACTTCCACAAAGAATGAGTCTATGACTCAAACTTTTGATAGGTTCAATAAACTCATTGGTGAACTGGCTACTGTAGGGGTGAAGATGGAACAAGATGATATCAACAGAAAGTTCCTCAGATCTCTTGGGGATGAATGGACTATGTACACTGTCTCATATAGACAGAGTGACAATCTGGAAGAGAAAGAACTTGATGATCTATACAATGATCTAAGAGTTTTTGAAACTGAGGTAGAAACCAAGAAGAAGCCCTCTGGTTATATTCACAATGCTGCACTTCTTTCAGCATCCACTGATACTACTGCCAACCCTGAAGCAGTTAGTACTGCCAGTGGAGTAAGTTCAGAAAAAGGCACTGAAACTATCTTTGAAGCCTTTTTGTCCAGTCATAGCAGCAATTCTTTGATTAATGATGATCTGGATCAAATTCACCCTGATGATCTGGAGGAGATGGATATTAAATGGCAGATGGCCATGTTATCCATGAGGGTGAAGAAGTTCATTAAAAGAACTGGAAGAAATAACTTCTCTCAAAGAAGAGAAGATGGAGCTGGTTTTGACAAAACCAAGGTGGAATGCTATAAGTGTCACAAGAAAGGACACTTTGCTAGAGAATGCAGGAGTGCTGTTCCAAACATCAACAACCATCAACAAGCTCAGAATGGAGGATACAATCTGAACAAGAATCCTGCTCAAGCCCTTGTTTCTCAACAAGGAATGGGATTTGACTGGAGTGATCAAGCTGAGGAAGCCATTCAGAACCAAGCTCTTATGGCAGAAGTGTCTGATCTCCCCACTGAGGTAAGTTCTAATCTTTGCACTAAATCTTGCATTGACATTGTTACAAGGTACAGGGATCACAATCAAAGTATGTGTGATGACCTCAAAAGATTAGAAAAGGACAGAAGAGATTATGTGTTGATAGTAGAGAGATTTGAAGAGCAAATCAAAGGCTTCCAAGCTAATGAACTTCAACACTCTTATGACACAAACTATTGGAAGTGGGAAAAGAATGAGTTAGAAACCAAACTGTCTAAGTCCTTAGAAGAGAATGATAGACTGAAAGAGGAACTGTCAAAAGTTAAACTTGACATAGACAAGTTTTCTTATGCTTCAAAAGCAATGGACTCTCTTCTAAAGGCTCAGATACATGATAAGATGAAGCCTGGTATTGGATACAACACTACACCCCCTCCTTACAATAACAACTATATTTCTCCTACATCAGACTTGTTAGAAACTAAGGAGAAAAAGGACTTGTCTGAAGAAGCTTTTAAGATAGATCCTTTGGATGAGGTAGTAGTTAAGGATTTGACTGAAAAAGGAGCCAGTAAGAACAGGGATAATAATGTGAGTAAAAAGATACCATTAGAAAACAATATTATCACCAATGAGGGATGTGGGAAAATCTGGGTCAAGTCCAAGGAGATAGAGAAGACTAAAGGAAATGATAACAAGGTCCATTACAAACAAACCACAGTTGTGAATCCTGGATCTTGTAAACAGTGTGATTACAATAAAGCCAAGAGCCTAAATTCTGGTTTAAAAAGAGGAAATCAAAGAAACTGGAATAATCAATGGGCTCAGAAACAAGGAGTTGATCTGAATAAAATCAATAGACCGAAACCTTGTTTTATATGTGGCAAGTTGAATCATTTGGCTAAGTATTGTTACTTTAACCCTATTAACCAACAGATGAACTTTCAAAGATTTGTGCAAAAATCTGTGGGTTATAGGAAGGCTGGAAAGAAACATGTGATAAAGAAATATGTTGAAAGTAAAGGCACTTTAAAGAAAAAGATTTTAAAAGAAAGTGTCAAAATGTGGGTGCCTAGAAGTACTAACAGTGTTAGTACTGCTAACAATATTAGTACTGCTAACACAGTTACTACTGCTAACAGTGTTAGTACTGCTAACAATATTAGTACTGCTAACACAGTTACTACTGCTAACAGTGTTAGTACTGCTAACAATATTAGTACTGCTAACACAGTTACTACTGCTAACAGTGTTAGTACTGCTGAAAATATTAATGTTGCTAATACTGTTAATACCTCTTCAAAGGTTAGTACTGCTAAGCATGCAAGTGCAGTCAAGGCAGTTAGTACTTCTAAAACAAGTACTGAATCTAGCAAAAACATTTCCAAGCCTATTATTGTAACAAAGTACTCCAAGAATGAGGAATTAAAGTTTAAAAAACTTGTCAAGAAAGAATGCAAGTATTTTGATGAGAAAGGGGTACCCAAGACCACTTTGGCTTGGGTTCCTAATTCATACTAATTGATTTATCTAATGTGCAGGGCAACCAACAGCTCAAGGGAAAGAGCATTTGGCATGTTGATAGTGGTTGCTCTAGGCACATGACAGGCAACATGTCATGCCTTCAAGACTTCAAGCATATCAATGGAGGACATGTTGCATTTGGAGATAATCTTACTGGTGGTAAGATAAGCGGAAAAGGTAATGTCACCAAAGGTAAGATGACATTTGAGGATGTCTACTATGTTGATCAATTAAAGTACAACCTGTTAAGTGTATCACAGGTTTGTGACAAACAACATAGTATATTATTTACTAATACTGAGTGTATGATCCTTGCTCCAGGGTTCAAGGTAGTTGATGAAAGCATGATACTACTTAGAACTCCAAGAAAGGACAATGTTTACTGCCTTGATTTGGACATTGTTGATAGTGATTCATCTCTAAATTGTCTTGTTTCAAAAGCTTCTGTAGATGAATCCTCTCTATGGCACAGAAGGATGTGTCACATGAATTTCAAGACTATGAACAATCTTGTTAAAAATAACCTTATAAGAGGTTTACCTTCAAAAGTCTTTTCATGTGATGATCATTGTGTTGCTTGTCTTAAAGGCAAACAACACAAAACTTCTCATAAAACCAAAGAGTTAAATTCTGTTTCTTCTTGTCTCCAATTACTGCATATGGATCTGTTTGGTCCTACAAATGTTATGAGTATAGGCAAGAAATCTTACTGCTTGGTTATTGTTGATGATTACTCCAGATTTACTTGGGTATATTTTCTAAAGACTAAGGATGAAACAAGTGGTCTTATCAAATCCTTTATTCTAAGAATTGAAAACCAAACTAATCAAAGAGTAAAAGTCATTAGATCAGATAATGGAACTGAGTTTAAAAATCATGATCTAAACACCTTTTGTGAAGAAAAAGGTATTGAGAGGCAATATAGTGCTCCTAGGACTCCTCAACAGAATGGTGTTGCTGAAAGGAGGAATAGAACACTAATAGAGGTTGCTAGATCTCTGTTGGTTGATTCCAAATTGCCAATTACCTTCTGGGCTGAAGCAGTTAATACTGCTTGTTATGTCCAAAACAGAGTTCTAGTAGTCAAGCAAAAGAACAAGACCCCATATGAGCTTTTAAATAAAAGAAAACCTTTTATTGGTTTCTTCAAACCTTTTGGGTGTCCTTGTACAATTCTAAATACCAAATGTCACTTAGGTAAGTTTGATAACAAAGCAGATGATGGATTTCTTGTTGGATATTCATCTCAGAGTAAGGCTTACAGAGTTTTTAACTCTTCTTCTAGAATAATTGAAGAAAGTGACAATGTCAAATGCAATGAGAACACACCAAATCCTGTTGGGTCTGGACCTCAGTGGCTATTTGACATTGATTCACTAACTAACTCCTTTGGTTTTAGTAATGAGTATACAGGAACAGGAAGTGGAGGATCAGGAATCACACAAGTTCAAGAAAGTCTATCTAAATCTGTGATTTTTCCCATACCCACAGTAAATTCTGTTGAAGACTGTGAAAAGGAATCATTTACTGGACCAAGCCAGAGTGAAGAAGACACTAGAGATAAGGAGACTCAAGAAAATAATGAAGTGGCATCTGAAAACACTTCAGTTGAGTTGCAGGAATCTAATCTTGAGGATGGACTGAATGAAGAACCTAGTCATAACACCAGAGTTCAAAAGAATCATCCTCCACAGCTGGTAATAGGAGATATCTCTTCTCCTATGATGACTAGACATCAAAGCAGGCTTCAGGAAATGCAAGATCAACAGCATACAGTGCTTTCTTGTTTTCTATCACAGCTTGAGCCTAAAAAGGCACATGATGCTATGAAAGAATCTAGCTGGATAGAAGCAATGCAAGAGGAACTGCTACAGTTCAAGCTACAAGATGTATGGGATCTGGTAGACCTTCCTAAAGGTCACAGAGCAATTGGCACAAAGTGGATTTTCAGAAACAAGAGAGATGAAAGAGGTATTGTCATAAGGAACAAAGCAAGGCTGGTGGCTCAGGGATATACTCAAGAAGAGGGTATAGATTATGAAGAAGTGTTTGCACCTGTGGCTAGAATAGAAGCAATCAGACTATTCCTAGCCTATGCTTCTTACATGAACTTCAAAGTCTATCAAATGGATGTAAAAAGTGCCTTTCTCTATGGGTCAATTGAAGAAGAAGTATATGTTTGTCAACCACCAGGGTTTGAAAACCCAAGCTATCCAGACAGGGTATACAAATTAAAGAAAGCACTTTATGGACTACATCAAGCCCCAAGAGCATGGTATGACACTCTGTCATCCTATCTCTTGGAAAATGACTTTGAAAGAGGAGTCATTGATAAGACTCTATTTATCAAAAGAAAGAAGAAGGATATCTTGCTGGTCCAAATCTATGTTGATGACATTATCTTTGGATCTACAAGAAACAACATGTGCAAGGAGTTTGAAGATTTAATGCATCAAAGGTTCAAAATGGGTTCCATGGGGGAACTTACTTTCTTCCTTGGACTCCAAGTTCAACAGAAGTCAGATGGCATTTTCATATGTCAATCCAAGTATGTGCAGGATATTCTAACCAAGTTTGGTTTCTCAGAATCAAAACCTGCCAGCACACCTATGGAAACACACAAGCAGATCTCAGCAGATCTTGAGGGGGAGGATATGGATGTGCATCATTATAGATCCATGATTGGCTCTCTCATGTATCTCACAGCATCAAGGCCAGATATAATGTTTCCATTCTGTGTATGTGCAAGATTTCAAGTTAGGCCAAAGCAATCTCACTTTCAAGCTGTTAAGAGGATATTCAGATATCTCAAAGGGCAATCCAAATTGGGACTTTGGTATCCTTATAACTCACCTTTTGACCTAATAGCATACTCAGACAGTGATCTAGGTGGGGCAAACTTGGACAGAAAATCTACTTCTGGAGGATGTCAGTTTTTGGGTGCTAGACTAGTCTCATGGCAGTGCAAGAAACAAACCACAGTATCCACATCTACAACAGAGGCAGAGTACATAGCAGCTGCAAGTTGCTGTTCTCAAGTCTTATGGATTCAGAATCAAATGTTGGATTATGGGGTAACCTTTCTACACACTCCAATCTTTATTGACAACAGCAGTGCTATTAGCATTGTGAATAATCCTGTCAAGCACTCAAAAACAAAGCACATTGAGATCAGGTATCACTTTATAAGAGATTGTAATGAAAAGAAACTTATTCAAGTTGTCAAAGTTCACACTGATAATCAGTTTGCTGATTTATTCACTAAAGCTTTTGATGTGGGTAGATTCACTTTCTTGGTAACAAGTGTGGGAATGATCAACACTGAATAATCCCCTTCTCAAAAAGTGGCTTTATACTTGTATATTATTCTTGGAGTTACTAATCTTCTTTTTCAGGATATGCATAGCAGTACTCAGTGTTTAGCAAGTTTAAAAGGAGTATTTCAGTTAATACTGCTTTCAGTTAATACTGCTAGTGGTTAATACTGCTTTCAGTTAATACTGCTAGTGGTTAATACTGCTTTCAGTTAATACTGCTAGTTAGTTAATACTGCTCGTAGTTAATACTGCTAGTTAGTTAATACTGCTAGTAGTTAATACTGCTCTAGGTTAATACTGCTTATGTTCCGAATACTATAAATACTCTTTGCCCGCCTAAAAGTTCATAACGACTCTTTGCATACTGTTCACTTGCGCTCAAAACCTTTTCTCTCTCAAGTTCAAAGTTTTCAGACAAGCTTCTCACTAAAATCAATGGCATCCATGACTTTTATCGACGAGCACAACGAGATTGCAATGCTACAAAAGCCAAAGCAAGCTGCAGGATTTCATCAGATTGTGGATTTACTCAAGTCAAGCCACATTGCTCATGCCCTTATTGTATCCCCTACAATCTATATTGAGCATCAAAGGCAGTTCTGGGCTAATGCAACCATTGTTGTTGAGAATGGTGTGCAGATGATCAAGACAAGAATCTGTGATCAATCACTCACGGTTACTGAAGAGGTTATTCGCATCAGTCTACGTCTAGACGATGCCTCTGGTATAACCTCTATCCCAAATGATGAACTGTTTTCAAATCTTACAAGAATGGGGTATGGAGGCCCATTGGGAGTTTTCAAATTCTCTAAAGCAAAATTTTCACCCCAATGGCGTTTCTTTGTCCATACTCTTATGCACTGTATCTCCAAAAAGACTACTGGATGGAGTGAGTTCAGCAGCACTATTGCTTATGCTTTGGTGTGCTTGGCCACTGCCAGAAAGTATAATTTTTCTAAAATGATTTTCAGTGATCTTGTCTCAAACATGGGAAACAAAAAGAGCTTCTTTATGTATCCCAGGTTTGTTCAAGAAGTCATTACTCATGAATTGACGGATATACCTCAACCTGTTGGGGTATATGTACCTAAACCCCCCAAAGGCAAGGTTTTCTCAAATATGAGAAGATCTGCTGGGGACTCTGAAGGAGTTGACACCCCATTGTTCTCTACAATGATGGTGGTGTCCCAAACCAATGAAGGTATGGCAGCAGGGTCAAGGCCCCCATTAGACCAACCCACTGCTAGCCAAGCCCAACCTTCCCTCTCAAAATCTATTCCCCATTCCCTTCTTGAAAAACCAACCTCTCCAATCACACAAACTTACAAGAGGAAACAGGTAAAGAAGGCTCCTTCCCTTCTTGTACCATTACCCACTAAGCCTATAAGCCCTCTAAGGGAGAATTCTCCCCTAGAGAATATCCAAAGGGAAACCACAAGGGTGTCTCCCAACCCAAAGGAGGTGCTCTCTGAGGAGGAGGTAGAGCATATGGGTGATGAGGCTGCCACTACTCCTGCTAGTACAGAGGAGGAAAGTGGTAACATCAATAAGACCTCCCCCATGGCAACTTTGAATGAGCAATCATTTGAAGGTCCCTGGTGCCAAGAAACCACAGGGGTGGATAGTGATTCTGCAAGGCAGAAGACTTCCATTAATAAAAGATCCAATGATCCTTCAAAGGAGGGTAACACTTCTGGAAAGGGTGAGGACAGATATACGTACTATGAATTGATGGAAACAATGGGGAACATCAATCAAGATGTTCTCAAACAAGGAAAAGATATTGAAGAAATGAAGCTAGTCATTCTGTCACAACAAGAACAGATTGCTAAGCTGAAGAGGATGGTGGTTAGTCTGGTACAAAGGAAGAAGAGAAAGCAATTCCAACTTCGGAGAAGGAAAGTTGAGAATGATGCTCCCAAAAAGGGGGAGATCAACATGGAAGAAGCCACAAGAGAGGGAAAGCTTAATGTTGAGGGGGAGCAGGAAGCAGAAACAGAAAGAGTTTCAATACCAAAAGAAACAAAATAAGCAGCAGAAACAGTTACTATTGCTGACATTAATAAAGCAGCAGAAACTGTGAAAGAAGTTCTAACAGAACTTGAGATTGCAGAAACCTTACTAAAAGCCAAGAATGATACTCCCAAGGTCACTTCAAAGACCAAAGGAATAATCATCAAAGAACAAGGTGAAGTGATCAAGAAAGATAATAGCAAGAAGGCAATCAACAAAGACAAAGGAAAAGCAAAAATGGTGGAATCTGATCAACCAATCAAAAAGCAAAGGTTGGTTGAATCAGATGAAGCCCTAGCTAAAGAGATGCAGGAGGATTTTGAAAAAGAAGAAAGAGTTCAGATGGAAAAGGACAGGGAAATGGCAAAAGCTCTAGCTGCTGAACTGAATGAAGCTTATCAACAGAGTATGGAAACTGAAATTGCACAGAAGAAAGCTGCAAGTATGAAGAAATCAGTGGTGAAAACAGTTGCAAAGAAGAGAAAACCCTCAAAGACATTCCTAGGTACCCAAGAGAGAAACAAGATGATTATATTTCTTAAAGGTGCTGTAGGAGTCAAAAAGGAGATGTTCTCCAAAATGTCTTTTGAGAAGATCAAAGAGCTCTATGATTCAGAGATGTTGAAGCTTCAGGGAAATGAAACTGCTAGGGTGGAGATGGAGAAGAGGATAAAAGAAAGTAATGACTTTGATTGTCAAAAGCCATTTCCAGATGAGCAAGAAACACCTCCTAAGAAAGAGTCCACTCTGGGAGATAGTCTAAGAACTTTAAAGAGAACAAAAATGATGGCAAGGAGAAAGCCAATCAAGAAGCCTAAAGTATCTGAAGAAGAGGCTAAGAAGGTTGCTGAAGAAGAAGGGGCACCTGAGTCATCTAAACAGACAGAGCCAGCTAACACTGATGATGTAAATTTGTATATGGTAGTGATGGACAAAGTGCCTGAACCAATTTCAGCAGAACCTGTAGGAGTGAAGCCTCCTGAGGTCATTCTCTGGGATACATTGACAGTGGATGGAAAGGAATACATAAGGCTGAAAAGAAAGGATGAAAAGCATGAAGTGTTCAACACATGGGCAAAAATTGTCAGAACATGCTCTAGATCAGATCTTGAAGAGATGTTTGAGATAGGAATGAAGTTGTATGCAGATATTCTAAAGGCTCCAGGAATTTCAATTACAAAACTGGTAATGGAGTATCTGTGTATGTTGTTCAAACCTGAAGAAGTAGAGCACTTGATCAAGGATGTCTTCAAATCAGTAAACAGTTGGACTCTATATGAAATTAGTGGAGTATATACAGTGACTTTGGATTTAAATCACACTGAATACTTCCTAGTGGATAGAGTGTATAATCATAGCAGATTGAAGCTACATGCCATGCTGAAGAAAAAGTTAAGGTGTGTTCCAGATTCAGAAATGGCTAAATACTTGATTCAAAGAATCATCAATCAGAGTTTGGGATTGGATGCAAACACTGGAATTTAGGCCATGATAGAGTTTTGGGAGCATCTTGAAGATTAATTCTGAAGAACTTGACTTCTCTTCTTAAAAGTCAAGTTAGGGGGAGATTGTTGGGAACTGAAGAATTCATCAAGTATGGTTAATGCTGCTGGTTCAAAGTTACTACTGCTAGAAGACTTAAAGGTTAGTACTGCTGAGTGTTACTACTGCTAGTACTATTAATACTGCTAGTCATAGTTAGTACTGCTTGAACAAAGTTAGTACTGCTTAGCTAGTTAGTACTGCTAGTAGTTAGTGCTGCTTAGTAGTTAATGCTGCTGATCATGGTTAGTGCTGCTAAAGAGATTTGGATAGAAAGAATGACAGCTGGATAATCTGAAGATTATGGAAGTTTATAGATATACATGGAAGATATACTGAAGATATTTTTTTATTGTAATTATCTTTGTATTTAGTATATATATTGTATAGCTTAGAATAATGAGTTAAAAAAAAAAAATTTGTTTAGTTTTGTTTTCATTCTTTTAGAGAGAAAATCAACCTCAAGGCATAGATCCTAATTCTAGAGAAGTAGAATTCGTATTGGTGAGCCTGTTCATCAATATTGAGGTTGAGTGAGTAATCTTGTAACTTCAAAGCATTCAATACAAGTTTACAGTTTGTTCTTCATATTTATTTTATTGATTTACTATTTCATTGAATATCAAAGTGTTATTCCGCAAACTTCTTTGATATTGTTTCTGAGAATTAATTCTTGTTGAGAATTCGATCTTGACATATATTATTAAATCAAAATAAATTACATTATATTATTAATTCTAAATTAAACAAATTTATATAAAAAATCATTATCACTCTCTCACAACCATCCAAAATCGTAATGTAAATCGACAAAAACAGAAAATAAAATAAAACATTAAAATCGTGATGTATCTAGCTGCATTGCGCGAGTACACTTCTAGTTTTCTTTTAAATGTAGAATGAAAAAAAAAACTTGTGTTTTCGAAAAGTTTTTAGGAGGGATAGGAAAGAAAACGGAAGAAACATAATGATAAATTATCTCCCAAATGTAGGAGGAAAGGGAATAAACTCGAGTTTTCGAAATGTGTTTATGAGGGAAAAGAAAGAAAATAGAGGGAGAATAATGATAAATTTCCTCTTAGATGTGAGAGGGAACAGAAAGAAAAGAAAACTCTTAAAACCAATATTAAAATTACAAAACTATTCAACTTCACTCTCTTTCCTCAAAACCCTCTGTGGTTCTCCCAAAGAAAGGAGTTTTATCTCCGCTCAACTAAACAACTTAAGGCCCTCTCATCTTCTCCTCCGGCTATCACCCCGCAACCATGAACTCACCCAACGAATCCAATGAAGATCTCACAACCCTTGCCACAAAGCTCAAAGTTTCAACCAACACCTCCGACGTAGACATCATCGAAGTTACTAGAGATATCCTTGTTAAAGACGTCGAAGTTCGGGGCCTTGATAAGTTCTCAGAGACATCAATGGTGGCCCGTGTCTTTGCGAGAAAAGGATGCAACACCCCCTTCCTGAAAAAACTCCTCTCCAAGATGTGGAAGTTTCGTAACCCGTGGCAAGTGAGGTATCTCGACACCGACTCTACTAGTTTTTATTTCGGTTTCTCCTTTGCTTCTTCTTCGGACATGGACTGGGTTTCACGGGTGGCTTCCTAGTCGGAGAGCATTGGCCAGTTTCTGGTGACTGGAAGGAGGCCAACATCAACTCCCTACCCCTCACGATAACTATCAATCACATCCCTCTCAAACTCTTTACGTAGAATAACCTGAAAAGTTGGGTTCACTTGGTCAACCCAAACGCGGTTTTCTTTTGGAAAGGAACGAACCTCGACATGATGAGGGCTAGCTCTAGAACCTAGGTAAATCTTCCGATCGACAAGAGACCAACCGTGGGTTTTTTTGTCCCGTTCGAAGAAAGAAACCACTGGATTCAAATAAAATTTGATAGGCTCCCAATAATCTGTTACAAATGTGGCTTGTGGGGTCACGACAAACAAGAATGCACCGACAAGTTGATTGCAATTCGCGACAAGAACGGAGAGCTCACACCTCTTTACGGACAGTGGCTTCATTCTGACTATGTGGGTACCTGTTTTACACCAATCAGTGGCAAAAAGGATTGGAAGTTGGAGGAAGCGGCAGCGCCGACGCTCAACAAAAGCAAGAGAAGCATCGACACTAAGCCCGCGATTACCACCAAGGAAGCTCACCGTTCGTCGGAAGTTCAACCGGAAAAAATTCAGACGAATACTTTTACAGGTCAACAAAAAATTAAGATTACCTTTTACTTTGGTAAAAGTGATCCCTTCTTGACAAGTAAACCCACCCCTATTGGTACTTTGGAGAAAATCCCAGGAACCGAAAGTTCCTTGTCTACTTCCCACTTTGGACATGACCTCTCCCTTTCAAAGGACATTGAGAAAGTCAAAATTAGTACTCGGGGTGATGGGATGTCTGCCAAGTCTTTAACAAAAGAGGACCTTGTTCTCTCTGACTCCTCAAACCCACAATACACCTTGTCTCTTAAAGTACAAGAAGGGAACTCTATTTCCTCACTCCACTCTCCTACACACGACACTTATCACCTCCTAGGGAACCCCCAACCCATCCCTTCTAACATAGACAATCATGTTTCTTGTGTTCCTTTCCCCATGAAAGACCATGCAAAAAATATTCACCTTTTTACCCATGTAAACAACAACCCCCCAAAAATCAAAGACCCACAAGCCAGCCATAACCGAAAACGGATTTTCATCAAAGATCGCATCAAGAATTCACCGGGGAAAAACACAAAGCTGAAGAAACCCAAAGTTTCGTTACCGAAGCCCCAAAAGATCACAACTCAGCAAAGTCAAGCATCACAAAACCAAACCCAGTCGAACCAGAGGTTGGACCTGCTGTGTAGGCCTGCCTAGACAAATGATCATCATCAGTTGGAACTTATCCGAGCTTCCCGACCTAATGTTCTTTTCCTTTTTGAAACTCTTGTACCCCAGTCTAGAATAGCTTCTTTAAAAAGTCGTTTGGGTTTTGATTCATGTTTTGCGGTTAGTTATATTGGCCATGGTGGAGGCCTTTGTGTTTTTTGGAATGATAAAAATCGATGTTCTATTTTGTCGTACTCTCATAATCATATTGACATGGAAAATTGTGGATACTAATCACGGACCTTGGAGGATTACCGGGTTTTACGGATATCCGGAACGATCATGACGGAGGGAGTCTTGGAATCTCCTTCGATCGCTAGCGGCCCAATCCAATCGGTCCTGGGTTGTTATAGGTGACTTTAATGATCTACTCTTACAAAGCGAAAAACGAGGTCTCAATAAACATCCCGAATGGTGTATTCGTGGGTTCCGAGAAAGCCTTTCCGATTGTTAAGTACATGATCTTAATATGCATGGCTTCCCATTCACTTGGTGTAGACATAAAGGGAAGCCTAATGAAGTTTTTGACCGACTTGATCGGGCGACCGGTACGCAGGAATGGATCAACCTTTTCCCGGACTTTTGGGTGGAGAATCTATTCACCCCAATTTCAGACCACTCTCCCATCGATCTTCATACCGAGGTTCGATTGTCTGCTTTTTCTAACTGCATGTTTCATTTTGAAGATAAATGGTTGTAGGAAACTTCGTTTAACCAAGTCTTTGAGAATTGTTGGGATAAGCTTCGGAATCATGACTTTAACATTAAGCTTTCTTCCCTTGCGAAAACCCTTGGAAAATGGGGGAGAAATCTAAACAAGAACTTCAACAAAGAGATTACGGAAGCCTATGATAAGCTTGAAAAGCTTCGGAATTGTCCCATCATCATCTCAAACGTTGCCTTTGAAGAACATCGGCGTCTCCTTTCCACTCTCTTGAAAAACGATGAGCATTAGCGTCAACGAGCCAAAGTTTTTTGGCTTAATGAGGGAGACCAAAACACCAAGTTTTTCCATGCTCATGCTAACGGTCGTAGGAAAACCAATCAGATTGTTAAGCTCAAAGATGATGATGGGTGTTGGGTTGACGACATGGACGAAATCCACAAACTAGTGAATAGGCATTTCTCCTGCCTTTTTTCTGCAGGTACGGGAAACCCGGAGCTGATAACCAACTTGGTTAAAAACAAACTTTCTGAAAATGATATCACTCGCCTCAAGTCGTCTTTCTCCAAAGAAGAATTTCCTGTGGCCGTCTTCCAAATGCACCCGAATAAATCCCTGAGACCTGATGGCTTTAACCCCCGTTTCTTCCAAAAACTATGGAATGTCATGGGGGATGATATCTTTCAAGCGGGGAATTTGTGGCTCGACAATGGGAGCCTCCCACATGGCATTAATGACACCATCATCACCCTCATTCCGAAGATTGAGAACCCTTCGTATCTTACAGATTATAGACCCATTGCGCTTTGCAACGTCATTATGAAGATAGTCACAAGAGTCTTGGCCAACTGCATTAAACCACTCCTCTCGACGCTTATTACGGGTAATCAATCCACCTTCATCAAGGACCGACTGATCATGGATAATGTAATAATCGCTTTCGAGATGTTTCACTCCATGCACCGGAACACCTGAAAGAAAAAGGGAGAAATCGCACTCAAAATTAATATTAGCAAAGCTTACGATCGTTTAGATTGGAAGTATTTGCACATGATGCTTACGTCATTTGGTTCCCCTACCCGATGGGTGAATATGTTAATGCTTAGCGTTAAGACGGTGAAGTACTACGTTCGGGTGAACAACGACTTGATCAACCCCATATCCCCTCATCGGGGACTTCGTCAAGGAGACCCAATCTCTCCGTATTTGTTTATATTGTGCATGAAAGGCCTCTCTACGCTCCTAAGCCATGAAGAAAAATCAGGCCACATTCACGGTTGTATGGCGGCTAAAGGTGCTCCCTCGATCTTTCATCTTTTTTTTGCGGATGACACGTTCTTTTTTTTTGTAGGGCTTCGATTGACGAAATTCGACACCTAAAGCACATTTTGAGGACTTATGATGTTGCTTCGGGTCAAGGTATTAACTATTCCAAATCCGGAATTATGGGAAGCAATAACTTAGCCACCGATCTTGTTCACGACTTCTCTTGTATTCTCGGTATTGACAAGCCCATCAACACTGGTCGTTATTTGGGCTTCTGTCTCTTGTAGGTCGCTAAAAAAATGCATTTTTAGTTTTGTCCACGATAGACTTTCGCGAAAACTGCATAGTTGGGGAAAATGACCGATATCCATCGCGGGAAGGGCCACCCTCATCAAGGCGGAGACCCAAGCTATCCTGGTGTATCACATGAATGTTTTCCTCTTACTGGCTTCTACCATTAAGGACATTGAAAGAATGCTTAACTCTTTCTGGTGGGGCGGAAAATGTGATGGCTCTCGGTCTGTAAATTGGCTCTCATGGGATAAACTTTGCCTCCCGCAAAAGATAGGAGGCCTGGGCTTCTGTGACTTTACCACTTTCAACTTAGCTATGCTTGGGAAACAAGGTTGGTGAATCGTCTCAAAGCCAAATATTACCCTCGGGGGGAATTTATGGAGGCCCGTTTGGGAAACTCCCCAAGTTTTATTTGATGAAGCATCTGGCATTCACAAATCGTCCTTCAAGAAAGGCTCCTTTGGAAAGTGGGGGATGGTAGTTCCATCAAGGTCTGGTGCGACCCATGGCTTAGAGACAATAGTAACTTCAAAATCGAGACCCCCAGAGATCCTACTCTTCCTAACATGTGTGTCCGAGACCTGTGGGATCCTCAATCGCAATTGTGGAATACTGATCTTATCGACCATTTGTTCTCTCATCGTGACCGTAACTGCATTCTTAACATCCTTCCCCCAACTTCCTCGAGCAATGACAAGCTTGTCTGGTATTGGTCGCCCAATGGGTATTATTCCGTAAAGTCGAGCTACAAAATCATCATGGATCGGTTGGTGTTTTACCCCCATTTGGATTCTGACACAGATTAGCAGCGGATCTGGAGCGCCAACATCTCCTTCAAAGTCAGATATTTCGCTTGGAGAGTCCTTCGAAACACCATTCCCACCCGTGATACCCTTCAAAATAGAGGGCTGAAAATCTCTCCCCTTTGCCCGTTTTATGATTGAAACCTTGAGAATAGTTGGCAAGTTTTTATTGGCTGCCCCACCGTGAACCTAGTCTGGTCCGAAGCTTCGTTGGATCATCATCTTGACAGTATGATCGATCGCTCTGATTCCTTGTCCACTCTCATTCTCAGTTTCCTTAAGGATTTCCCTCGCCAAACGGGAGACTGTTTTCTCATGATTCTATGGAGTATTTGGCACCGCAGAAATGACATTTTATGGAATGACGGCCCAAGAGACTCAGTGTCGGTCATCAGACGGGCTGACAACGTTCTTTTGGAATGGCAAGTTACTAGGAATCTTCATTCCTCGGGCCTGTTGATCACTTGCCACCCTTGCTCCAACAAATGGAATCCTCCGAATCGAGACTACCTGAAATGCAACATTGACGCTGCCACCTTTGTTAACTCCAACTCGGCTGGGTTTGGTACTATCATTCGGGATAGTAGGGGTACCTTTATTACCGCCAAAGCGACCCCCATACCCTTCATTCCCCCGGTCCGTGAGTGTGAGGCTTATGCGCTTAGAGATGCCATCTATTGGGTTCTTAATTGTGGCCTCACTAATGTAATATTCGAGACAGACGCTAAAGTAGTGGTGGATGCCATCTATGATCCTAGCCTCGACAACTCGAAACTTGGGGACATTATTCGTGATATTCGTCGTCTTCTCAGCAACCATGGTAATAGTTCGGTTCATGCTATTGGCAGGCAAGCAAATGAAGCGGCTCACTTACTTGCGAGACATTCTCGTTTTATATCTTGTCCTATCATTTTCAATGTAATTCCGCAGTTTATAAACCCATGTATTAATGACTTTTGTCATGACCATGATTTTAATGAAGTGATTGAGTCCCGATCGGGTGATGGCCATGCTGAAGCCTGATTTCGTCTCAATCTTTCCTTTCAAAAAAATACAAAACTATTCAACCTTTCTTTTTAAAGAATATGTATTTTCAAATGGTATATTTGTAGAAATGACATTTTTTTATTTGTTTCTTTCTTGTTCAAGAGTATGAAAAAAAATCTTTTCATTTTCCTTTCCTTTTAAGAACACAAATAAAAAAAATCTTTCATTTCTTTTCCCTCTCTTTTATTTTATTTCCATTTCTTTTGTTTTTATTTCTTTTCTCTCCTTGAGAACACAATGTAAGGATAAAAAATTGGTAAAATGAACGGGCAGTATGATTCGAGTTGAAATGTGTGAGTAAAGTGATATTAGGTGAAAGTTACTAACGAATTTTGTTTTTCCATCAAGCATAATCCCGATTAATTAAAACACTTCTGTTAACCCCAAATATTAGTTGATAATCAATCACACAACACAATAAGAACAAGAGATGAATATAAATCAAATCAATATGTCATAGATCTCTTGATAATCATATGAGTACGTGTGTGTGTTCTTGGTGTAAAAACCAATACCTTTTGAGCGTGTAAAACTATTGAGCGGCATTCAGAGTTCTAGAGAGAAACTGCCTTTTATATGTAGGTTAACATGACTTAGGCAATACTAGACATCTACAAAAACACCCCCTAAGAAAATAAACAATATTACAAATGAGACCTCTTTGGACATTTTAATCTTGAAGACAATAACTGATCCAACAATCTCCCCCTTTGGATTCAAGATTAAAAAAAAATTGGTAAGAACTTCGGGTCTTCACATCTTTAGAAAACAGTATAAGATGTCTTCATTGTTCTGCTGAACTCTGAAAGAAGTGTCCTTCTGACTATCATCTTCAGTCAGGCTTTTGGTAAATCAGATAGGTTCAGACACTTTGTTATCTTTGAAAAAACTTTGAATTCTTCAGCAGTCTTCAATCAATCTTTTTCTTGAACAAACAAGCAAACTCATATCAAACTTTTGAAGTACTTGTATTCTCCCCCTTTTTGATGAGTGGTGAGAGTCAGCATCATCAAAACATTTCAAATTAGTCTTGGAAATCTTCTACCCCAACCAACAATTTAGCACAGTCTTCATGTAAAACAAACTTCCTCTTTGGAAATAAGAGCAATCTCCCCCAGATAGAGAGAATGAATTTGGATGAATCATTGCAAATTCAAACAATATAGGAATGGTAACCCTGAATCAACAAATGACTCAGTTAGAAATGTCTGTCAGTAACACACGGTTATTGAGTAACACGAAGTTACTAAATAAGGAGTTGGTTGTTATATAGGCTCCCCAGGACTTCCATTCAATCATCGAATAACCCACGGTTATCTATGAATGTTCTGACAGAAAACAGATTTCTATGTGTTCGTGCATGTGTATGAAAGAATTTAAGCACATATGATTGCTTTTTATCTTTGGCTCAAAGCATGTAAACTTGATGATACAACAACAAAGTAGACAAGGACTCAATGTGCATGAGAAAGGGTCGAAGGTGGGGCAACTTTCCTTCTTTTTAAATATTAGTATATTCCAAACCAATAGCGTATGTGTTGCGTCCCCAGAAAATGTGAAACATTCTCTTTTTAAGAAAAGAGTGAGTAGCTGATGGGGTTGAATGCAAGAGATGGCATGGGCTAGGTGCCTTTTTCAATGTCGTTCACGAAGGAATGTGAAACAACAGTTTATGTGGCTGCCCGACTCAGAAAGATGTTTGGTGCAGAGTTTAATATTCATTTACTATGTTCTCTCACCCTCTTTCTTTTAAGCATTTGAGCTCACTGTTAAGTCTAATTTTGTAGTAATCATTGTATTTATGTTATAGCTTTTAATACTTTCCGTAGTGTTTTCTGTTTGTAAGGGCTAGGGGTATTTAAGTCTCCTTTGCGCCTTTGTCTTAAAACAGTTTTCTCACGCACATTTGAATAGATCAGTTACTTTGCGCTTCACACTTTCTCTCTCTACTTTCTCTCTCTAACGAATCAGAGATCTTTGGACTCTCAATTGGTATCAGAGCAATCTGAATCCTGAGAGATTGAGAGATTAGTGTTTTTGTTTATGGATTTGTGAATTGAAGCAGAAAACTCGATCGATTTTCTTGAGTTTTCAAGAAAATCTCGTTTTTTGCTTATTCATCAAATTTGGACTGTTTGTTGATCAATTTGTGTTGTTTTTGGACTTAATTGTTTCGTTTCTTCTAATCGATCATAATTGTTTCTTTAAGTTGAGCATAAAAATCTTGTTTAGATCTTCAATTTGCAGATTTAGGATTTTTCTGGAAAAACGACTTTCTCGTTCTGTTCTTGTCAAATTGTTAGATTTTGTTGTTTTTAATTGAAATTGTTTGATAAAATGTGTTAGAATATAGTTTTCGAAGTTGAATGAATGCTTTTCTTGGATTAATTTCGATATTATAGCTGATCTTGCATGAATTAGAGTTTTTGGAAGTTTGCGTTTCATTCTTGTTTGTTTACGGGTTATTCATGTGAGTTTGCGGGTTATTCATGTAAGTTTGCATGTCTATCTTGTTTTCATGAATTCTGTTATGTTCATGAAGTTTGTGTTTTATTCAAGGAAGTTTGCGTTCTATCCTTGTTAGTTTGCATGTCATTCAAACTTGTATGTGTATGATTCTTATACTTTGCGTTTCAATATTTCATTCTTAGTTAAGATGATCTAACTCTGGTGTTAGAAAATTGTTTTCAGGTTTGCGGTTCTCTCTGGAAACGCAAAGATTGTTTCTCGATTCAAGACTAACACGCAAACCATCTGTTTGCGTTTCTCAAGTAAATCAAGAAGTCTCTGACCCGCGAAGTATCTCACCCGCAAAGAATCTCTTTCGAGAGGTTTTCACACACAAAGATTCACTTTGCGTTTTACAAAGCAAACGCAAAGCTTCGTTTGCGTTCTACTTAGCAAACGTAAAGATCACCTTGCGTCTCACGAAGCAACCGCAAAGCTCACTTTGCGTTCCTCTTTACAAACGCAAACCATCAGTTTGCGGGCCTCTCTCACTTGGAAATTTTTTCTGAATTTTTCTGACTTTTTCACAAGATGTCTTTGCAAGCTCAAATTTACAAGAATGACCTCATGATGTCTTTGGGGTCCGATACTCGCCCACCAGTTCTCATCAATGAGAATGAATTTGAACAATGGCAGGATCGATTCATCAACTTTATTGAAAGACAACCAAATGGGGAGAATATGATGAAATTACTGACTCAGGGTCCTATGGAAACTCCAAGAAAAGTGATCCCAGCTACTACTACTACACCTGCTACCACTGTTGTGAAAGAAGTAAGGGAATATGATGCAGATGAGATGTTAAGACATCAAGCAGATAGTCAGGCCAAATCAAATCTGATTCTTGCTCTTCCCAACTCCATTTATAACAGAATCGATTGCTTCAAACAGAATCCTATGCTGATGTGGACTCAACTTGAAAAGATCATGCTTGGTACTGCAATGTCAACATAGTTGCGTCAGACTAGATATATGAACAATTTTGAGAAGTTCAAGGCTAAGGATGGAGAAAGCTTGAAGAATGTATTTGATCGATTCTGGGTTGTTATCAATGATTTATACAAGATCAAAGTTACCAAGACTGAGTTGGAGGCAAACTTGAAGTTTCTGAATGCTTTGCAACCTGAGTGGAACAAGTCATGCCATCGGATGAGAAATGATGTTAGAATCTCAACCATGCCTATTCAAGAGCTATTCGAAATATTGATGACAGATGAGTCTATGGTTATGGAGAAGAAGGCGAAAATGGATAAGAAGAACAAGCCTTTGTCAGTAGATTCTATTGCTCTTTTAGCTAGTCAACTTGCTGAGCAAGCTTTGACTGAATCAGCTTATGATGGGTCAACAGATGATGATGGCGAAACACTTGAAAAGGCCATGATACTTTTGACTCAGCACTATCAAAAGAGATTCAAACACAAATCTGGTTCTAACAATCTGCGGTTTTCTTCTGGTTCTAAGAAGATAGAACCTGGTGCTCCTTCAAAGCCATACATTCCAAAGTATGAACCAGCTCAAGTGGTTGAACAAAAGAAGGAAGAGAAAAAGGTGATAAATTGCTTTAACTGCGGAAAGCCTGGACATATTGCCAAGGAATGCAGAGTCAAAGTGATAAAAGATGCTGCTTTTTACCGAAAGAAGTTGGCTCTCGCTGAAAAGAAGGAAAGTGGAACCGTTCTGTTGGCTGAAGAAGAGTATTGGTTAGATCATTCGGACAATGAGGCTGAGAATGAAGAAACAGCAGCCATGTGCTTTATAGGTGATGACAATTCTGATAATGAGGAAGAGGATACATCATCTGATGGTTCTGAGGTAATTTCTGATTTTAACTATAATTTCTTCTTATCTCAAATGAATGTTTTTATCACTGCTTTGCATGATTTGCGCTCAAAGTTCATTTATGAAAAAGTTAAAAATCAAGAAAAGTCTGATTTAATTAATAAACTGCAAATTTCTTTAATAGATGAAAAATCAATTTTAATTGATACAAAAGAGAAATTTCAAAAGCAGTTAGGTGGTCTTGAAAATTCAAATCAGACTTATCATGATTCATTGACTGAACTGACTTCTTCAAATAAAATCCTTTCTGAAAAGATAATTGTTTTAGAAAAGAAATTGTATAAAAGAGAACAGTCTGAGCAAACAATTTATATGAATAAACCAAGGAGTGAAGAAGCTATAAAAGAAAAGTGGGGTCTTGGTTTCAAAAATCCGCATTTTTTAAATAATGCTAAAAATAAAGTTCCTACTTTATACGAATATGATTATTTTACTCTTGCAAGATATGCTCCTCAGTTTAAATTCTTTTGGACAACTGAGAAACAAATTTTGGAAGAAGAAAATGTGAAAAGGATGAAAAATAAGAGGATGGAAATGCCATTTGTTTACACATCTGAAAATGCAAAATATTTTCCTGATCAATCTAAGAAATCCAGAAAATTACAAAATCTTTTAAATGACAAATCTTCCAATAAATCTTCATTATCAACAGATTTTGTGGATATTTTTACTAACACTACAAAGGAAAATGAATCTTCGGTATCTTATGATACTAAGAAATATATTCCTTCGCTAGTGTTAGAAGGTAAGATAGTTGATCTTGAAGATAGATTGGAAGAACAAAATCTTCAAACTTGTTTAGAAAATGATTTACTTCTTTTTATAATAAAAACAAGTTTTGAAGATAAATTTTCTTCTGGATTTTCAAAAGATTCAAAGGAAAATACTAAAGTTTTGAAAAACTACAGCCAATTGCATTCCACATTAGAAACGCAAACTGAGAGTTTGCGCATGAAGTTGGGCGCGCAAAACTCAGTTTGCACTTCCAATGAGAAACGCAAACATTCTCCAAACTTGCAAAATTTTGAAAATTTTCACTCCAAGGCTAGTTCTTCAATGTCAAATGATAAGACTGATTTCTTTGATAAAGTTTCTTCTTCTGATTCAATTATTGATAATTCTTTTCTACTAAATGCTCATTTTTATAAAAAGAAGCGTAAAAGAAGGAGATCAAAGAAGTCAAAGAAACATGATACTGTTTTATCTGAAAATTCTAATGTTTCTGATTTTTCTTCTTCAGATCGGACTATGAGGAAATCAACAAGGCAGATTTGGAGGATGAAACAACAAATATTAGAATCTGAACTGTTAGGAGTAAACTGTGTAGAAAATCTTTATGATTCTGATACATTTGCTTCTTGTAATAAAATCCCAAAATACTCTTTTCAGCAAATGTTTGATATATCAAAGAATATCTCATATGCTTCTTCCAGTTCTGATTCTGATGATTGTGTTCAATCTTCTATTGATAATTGCTTTCATTCATGCATGAAAAATAAATCTGTGAGAAATAAAAGATATAAATCTAACAAGGGACCCATAAGCATATGGGTACCTAAAAAGGTGTAGTTTCTGTATGTGTAGCTTAGTCAATTATGGTATCTGGACTCTGGTTGTTCAAAACATATGACTGGCAACAAATCACTTCTTTCTAATTTTAAAGATAAATATTGCGGTCGTGTGAAATTTGGTAACTGTGAGACAGCTCCGATTCTTGGTTATGGCGATCTAGTTCAAGGAAACATAACTGTCAAAAGAGTGAGCTATGTTGAGCAAAGTTAACTTTGCGGTTCTAACTAGACGCGCAAAGTAGACTTTGCGGGTCTAGTTAGAACCGCAAAGTGTACTTTGCGCATCTAACTAGAAACGCAAAGTGTACTTTGCGATTCTAACTTGATACGCAAACCTTCTTGTTTAGTGTTTGTTTTTCTTTTGAATTTCTAAGTATAGTGTTCAGATCATGTTAGACTCGCAAAGTCTACTTTGCGTGTCTAAATAGAAACGCAAAGTGTACTTTGCGCATCTAGTTAGAAACACAAAGTCTACTTTGCGCTTCTAACTTGACCCGCAAACCATACTTAGAAATTTTTTTTATTTTATTTTATTTTTTTTAATTCTTTTTCATTTTGTTTTCCAGGTCTCTTATGGCTTCCAAAACTAATACTGATCCCATGATTCAAGATGAGAATGCTATTCTAGACGATCCATCTGATCGAGCTTCTCATGATACTCCAATGCCGTCACATCCTTCTGTAGGAGCCGATCTTTCTGCCTCTAGACGTACACCTAATGATGTATTCCCAATCATCTTGTACATGCCATACAAGCCAAACAACTATCACGTGGATTTTGACAGAATCAAGATTCATCCCGTGATACGAGCAATTCTCAAAGGACATCCTCTTGCCCCTGCTCTTTCATACTGTGCCGATGTTCCTGAAGTATATCTACAACAGGCTTGGAATACTATAACAAAGAATGAACTGGCTCGTCCGCATTGCTTTGAGCTTCAAGTGGATCAGTTTGAATCTTTCCTTTCCTACAAAAGACTGAGATTGATATTGGAGCTTCCTGAGCCGAACTCCAGACCAGGCAGAAATACATATGACACTTTTCCATCTGAAGAGGAAGTCTATGAAGGGATTCGGAATCTTGGATATGTGGGTACTTTGAACAAACCTACAGATTTTGATAAGTCAAATCTACCTCCAGTTTGGTACGCACTGTTCTCTGTTCTCATCAGGTGCCTGACATCGAAGCATTCTGGCACTGACAGTGCAAGTCTACTGTATCTCCGATTGTTCCATGCAGTCGTCTATGACTTGCATGTCGACTACACGTTTATCTTCTGGACAAAACTCTCGGAGGTAGTACATGACAAGTTCACCAACAGGAAAAGAAAGTTTATTCTGTTTGTCAGATTTATGAAGCTTATTGTTCGAAGCATGCTCCGTAGCAATCCTTCTATTCCTCGGAGGTTGTCTTGGCCACAGGTTCCAGACTCGGAAATGCAATACATTCAGAAGCAAAAGAAGACGTTCAACTATTCTATGACTATACCATACGCTCTTATTGCAAACTACGCTGATGTTGCAAATGAGGATGTCATAGAATATTGTATGGACAATGAATTCATGGAAGTTGTACAAGAAGAGCCTTCTCATGATAATCAAGCTGTTGAACAAGATAGTGAAGTTGAAGCAATTGTTTCTGAAAAAGAGCCTGAAGTTGAAAAAGAGGCTGAAGTTGAACAAGGAGTTGAAGATGTTCAAGAAGTGGCGGTTATTGTTGAAACAGAAGTAGTTCAGGAGGATGCTGATGATGGTACTGATCAACCCAGCATGAAGATATATGAAAGGAAGTCCAAGACACCGAAAGTGGTTGTCTCAACAGAAGTTATCTTTGATGATGATTCTGTTCCAGTTAATCCTTCAGTTGCACATCTTCAAGTAGATGAATTGGATACAGATTTTGATCAAGCCACAACATTGGTTCAAAGTCAAGCTCCAGCAACTACACTTGCAGTTATTGAGTCTACTTCATCAGCTGTAGAGCTTACTTCTGATCAAGCGCGGGTTTCCACTGACAAATTTTCTACTTTGAATAATGTCATTCGGCAGTTATCGGAGAGAATGGATGCTGAAAAGGAAGCACAGATTCTGAAGTTAAAAGCTTTATTCAAAGGAAAGATGCCTGAGATAGATACTTCAGTAATTCCTACAGAGATTCCGTTCAGACGCCCATCTGGGGTTGTTCTAAGAGAGCCGTCTTCTGCTGTTCAATCTTCTGCTCCAGCGATCATGTCCATTCCTCTACCTCCGTTGTTTACACAATCAGCTGGTATCTCTTCATCTACTAATATATCTGTGTCTTCTTCTAGCACTCCAGTATCAGATCTTCCTATTTCAGAGTTGAAAGATTTGCTCTATGCTCGTCTTATTTCTATATCGCCACCAGAACATCAGGATCAAGATCTCATTTCTCTGCTTCAAAACTTCCAACCTACGCCGCCTACAGTTTCTTCGTCTGAATCTGACAGGATCTATGTTTCATCTACTGAGTTTCAAGCATTCAGATCGGAAGTTCAATCAAGTTTTCCTGATCTCAAATCGTTTATATCTCAAACTTTCTCTGATTTATCTTCCAGGCTTGATATTCACGAACAAAGCTGCAGAACTGAGGCTGGTCCGTCTCTTAAACGAAGACATGACCAAGATGATCCGGATCATCAAGGCCATGAGGGGGAGATGGCAAAGAGACCAAGAGTTGAAGGATCGTCTGAAGCAAGAGAGGATATTCAGGAAGAAACGACTGGTGATAGAGGAAAGAGTAGAGGATCTGTTGAAGACTGCAATGTCCAGGACTTAGTGAATATTATGATTGAGAATGTTGATTTGTCTTCTTTGCATAATGAACTGAACTTTTCTGAAAGCAACATTAATGATAATATGCAAATTGTTGTCTACATGGATCCAGATGTTTCTTCTAGTGTTCATGAAGTTGAAGAATCTGAAGCAGCAAATGACATGAGATCATTCTTCGCTAACTTCATTGAGATTAATTCTGATGATGATGCAGATGTCAGATTGGAAAAGATATGTCAAGTAAATGAAGAAGACTGTGATGACATCATCATCATATCAGACACAGAAGATGACTCAGTGTTCATGGATGCTAAGGATGAAGAGATATCAGATATGTTGTACAGAGACCTTCCTGAAACTACTATTCCTGAATCTACTGTTCCTGAAGCTACTCTTGTTCTTTCATCTCCTGTTGTTGCTAATGCTACGGCTACCTCTGCTCATTCAGTTATTTTTGAAGAAGGTCAGTCGTCTAGAGCACAAGCTGTTGATCCTCCTGCCGAACCTGTAATTTCTCCAAGTATTTTAGAAGAAGGACCAGCTTTGTCAAGACGGGAGAGACGAAGAAACTTACAACAATGTTATATGGCTTCACGTCAAAGATCTGCCTTTCTTGAAGATTCCCAAAGCAATATTTTTGTTTCAAGAAGAAGACCGATCAACATACATGCCATTCTTGGTGTAGAAAAGGAATCAGATGCTTTTAAATATGAGTATGTAATGCTTATCAGATGTCAACGTCGTGGAAGGGATTTGGTTTTTTCTCCTCATTTGATAGTTCGGATTATCAAAATTGAAATTCAGAGGTTGGTTAATATCTGGTATCCAGTCTTCGAGGTTGAAAGAAGAGACTGCAATCGTTATATCTTCTCAGAGGCTGACTTTAATGATTTATCCATTGACGATGTTGAGTTTCTGTACAATGAATTGAGGAATTAGTACTACAGGACAAATGATATCTCTCAAGCATTGTTTGTAATAAAAAGGTTTATAAGGCGTCAGATCAGGTTCTTCAGGGTTTTCGATTTTCAAATGGCAGCCGAAAGCTTTCAGCCAGTGGTGAATTTGCTAAGACCTAACCGTAGCCTGCCAAACATTGATTCTTACTCTTTATTCACTATTCTTCAGGATCCACATGGAGTTGTATACAGGAATGCTTCAGGTCAAAAGTGCTTCCTCAGATTTGAAGAGATAAGTCATTACTCCGATGGAACTTTGAAAGTGATCAGACTACAGTTAGATCAAAAATTGAAAGATGTTGTTAGAAGATTTATGGAGACACGAACAAACAGGGCTCTGATAACAAATGATGAGATTCAACTTCTACGGAATGCATTGGATAAAATCAATGAGAGGTTGAATTTCCGCTCTACTCTGCGAAGATTAGAAGTGTTACTCGGGTTGAATAGATTACGTCAAAGAGAAGAGCGTCAGTAATTCTACAAAGTCGCCTGGATGGTCTATGCTGTTATTGAAGTTTGTTTTTGAAGACCACGGCGCCAATGATTACTAAGGGGGAGATTGTTAAGTCTAATTTTGTAGTAATCATTGTATTTATGTTATAGCTTTTAATACTTTCCGTAGTGTTTTCTGTTTGTAAGGGCTAGGGGTATTTAAGTCTCCTTTGCGCCTTTGTCTTAAAACAGTTTTCTCACGCACATTTGAATAGATCAGTTACTTTGCGCTTCACACTTTCTCTCTCTACTTTCTCTCTCTAATGAATCAGAGATCTTTGGACTCTCACTCACGACTAACCCATCTCTCATTTCCATTTTACCTCTTCACATACCAACACTCAATCTTTTTACCCCTATCCCCTCTATCACTCAGGGAATACTTCCTGGGTAGGATACACTGGTTGTCGTGAATCCATGGAAGTTCAGTTAAGCTCACACATCAAATCCCATGTATTTTCCTAAAAGGATGTGCTTTTCAATAGTCTTTTGTACATGAAAGCACAAAGGAGCACATATACGCATGAAGAATAAAGATTTGGAGAAGTCAAAGACATAAGATGTTTGACAACACAATTCTCCCCCTCAAAACAAAAGAGTTTGACAGTTAAGCTCCCCCTGTTTGAAGAAAATCTTTGAAGTACGGGTTCTAATCAGATATGATTAGAAGCCATAGTCACTTGAACATATCCTTGAAGAACGGGTCTTGAACTGAATTATTCAAGAGCCATTGTTCTTTCTCTGAAATACGAGTCCTAGACTGCTTTGTCTAGAAGTCATCATTCTTGTCATTGAAGATCGAGTTCTAAGTTGTTGTACTTAGAAGTCAATGTTCTTTCTCCCCCTTAAACCTTGGGTTCCTGCAACACAGATTTAGCTTTTGGTACCCACTGGTATTTGGGTCCTGATGGGTTAGTTGCAGTTCTAGTGGGAGAGATAAAGTAAGAACCATACCAGTTATCCACACAATTTTTACTTACAAAATAATTTGTACCACAATAGGAACAACTGATTTTCTTCTGTGCTAACCTGATCAATTGATTGATAGTGTAAACCAGATCAGGTTTGCCAAAAGTTTTACCTTTTGAAGCATAGTTCCTTTTAGCAGTTGAAGTATGCACAAATGATTTTTGTTCCTTCTTCTCCTCCGATGAACCTTTCACTATCCAAACCCAATTTTCTTTAACTTTCTCATATTTCCTTCTCCAGAATCTTTTCTTCTGAGACTTGTTCTTCTTGAAGTTACCTGAACCATCAACATTTTTATCAAAGAATAGGTTAGAAGGACGAATCTGATATCTAGATTTAGAAGTAAGACCATCATCTGAATCAAATAAAGGATTATAAGAAATATTTGAAAATTGTGAACTTGAAGCTGTTTTGAATGAACATTCTGAATCATCTTGATCATCTCTCGGTGATTGAGCAATTGATTTTGGCTTTTGTGCTCAGTCAGCTTCACCTTGAACATGATCTCTTCAAGTTCTTTAATCTTTGATGACAAACAATTTCTTTCCTTTGACATCAAATCAAACTTCTTATGCAACTCAGATTTTGCATTCTTCTCCTTCAAGATGTTTGTTGACAGCTCAGATAGTTTTCTTGTCAGCTTAGCAATCTCAGTCTCAAATATTTTCTTTTCTTTAGAAAAGTCCTTTTCTAAACACTTTTTCTCAACTATCTTCTTCTTTTCTTGCTCAAATTTATTTCTTTCAAGAATGATAACTTTCTCGAAGTCTGAAACTTGTTGAGAAAGCTTTATGCATTTAAGCTCTACTGATTTCTTCTCCTCAAATGCTTTTCTGGAGAACTCAGAGAATTTCTTAGCAAATTATTTTCTTTCTTTCTCAATTTTCTTCATCTCATCTTGGGCTTTTGTGTTGTCTCTGTCTTGGGTTGCTTTTTCCTTCATCATATTAATCTCAACCTCAAGACTGAAAACTTTATCTTTCAAGGAGTCTCTTTCAGCAAAAAAATTGCGAATTTGACTTTCTCAGCCCTTCACAAGTTTCACTTGCAATGTTTGCTCTTCTTCTAAGTTCATCTAGCTCTCTTTGCATCGATTCCTTCTTTGACCAACTTGAGCTAGAATTAAGACTTTCAGATCTTTTTAGCTTTTCTTGAAGATTTAAGATCTCTTTTTCTTTAGACTCAATTATTCCTGTAAAGTCAATTTTAGAATCATTAATGCATTCTGAGCAAACAAAATCTTTCTTTGAATCTTTATCATCTTTCAATCTATTAATTTCATCAAGAAGAGATGAGTTCTGGATCTTCAGATCTTTATTCTCAGCTTCCAGTGCTGGAATCTCTGGCATATATGCTAAAGCACAATCTCTCTTGGTCAGCACTGTATTTCCCTTCTCGTCTGTGTAAGGCATGATGATATCTGTACAACTTAAATCAACTAATAATATCTTAGAATCAAGAATCAGATAAAAACTACACTAAAAAATTTCCATAAAAATAAATTTCCAAAAATGCTTAAGTGCAGAATTCGCAAACAATAAGGACCACACTAAGAAATTCGCAAAAGATAGAAAAGCTTCAGAATTCGCAACTTAGAGTGATTAGAGTTCGCAGATAAGTGAGATTCGCAATTTGGCTTTCTGCAAAACTTAGAAATTCGCAAACAACAACCTGCGAAACCTTAAGAATTCGCAAGGTAGTATTCAACGAGTCCTTCCCTTGGAGAAAAATTAGAAAACAGATTTTCACAAGTCGAATTCGCAAAGTATAGACTAGCGAGTTCTATACTTAAAGAAAATTCAGGTTTTAAATTTCCACAATTCACAAACAACATAGAATTCGTAAGCAAGAATTCGCAACCTATTGATTTACGAATCCTAAACTTAGAATATTTTGAACTTTTCCTTTTAACTTTCGTAAAACAGCTTTCGCAACCTGAATGGGTAAACACACTTAGAAACCTGCGAATCCTATACTTGGTGAAAATTTTAGAGTAAAGATGGACAAGGATTCTCAAACACTACTTGCAAAACTTAGGGAAATCGCAAGCCAAAGATCTGCGAGTTCTTCAGAATTCGCAGACAAGGGGTCTGCGAAACTTATACTTAAACAAATTTTCAACTTTTAAGTATCCTACGAATCTTAAACTTTCGTAAACAAAGAACTAGCAAATTCTGAGGTTTCGCTACACAAATACATGCGAATCTTATACTTAGGCTGATATGGCACCCTGCGAGAATTAATGGTGCTTTGCGAGTTCTTCACAGAACTTGCGAGTTCATCACAAACACGTCCATGTACTTCGATTTTCAATCCATAAACACTTCGAAAGGTTAAGACACAGTGTAAAAATCATATAAATCATCCACATACATACTGCGAGCAAAACCCAATCGAAATCAGAAACCAAAAACAACTTTTGTGCATAAAATCGAATGGAACAGTGTTTGACTATTAGATGAACAAAAACTTCAAAAATCTTCAAAATACCAATCGATTTATGTTTTTAAAAATGAATAGGCAATCTAATGATGTTCTATAACATAAAACGCACCTAATCAAATCACTTTTATACTCAAAAACACAATAAATCATGCAATCGATCTTCACACAGTGAAGTTTAAAAAAACTTTTCAATCCAAAAACTTGATTCTTTGGCTCTGATACCACTTGTTAACCCCATATATTAGTTGATAATCAATCACACAACACAATAAGAACAAGAGATGAATAGAAATCAAATCAATATCTCATAGATCTCTTGATAATCATATGAGTACGTGTGTGTGTTCTTGGTGTAAAAACCAATACCTTTTGAGCGTGTAAAACTATTGAGCGGCCTTCAGAATTCTAGAGAGAAATTGCCTTTTATATGTAGGTCAACATGACCTAGGCAATACTATACATCTACAAAAACACCCCCTAAGGAAATAAACAATATTACAAATGAGACCTCTTTGGACATTTTAATCTTGAAGACAATAACTGATCCAACAATATTGTCTTTAGTTGTTAAGCTCCACACCGCCCTTAAGTTATCCCAAGGGGTAGTTTTTGGTATTAACAGTTTGGCGCCTACCGTGGGGCCCCAACTAGAGAAGTTCTTCGATGAATACACATCTTACTAACAATCTTCGTGTAAGCTTTTCTGCTTACAGGAATATGGCAGCTCAAGGAATGAACCATAATGCAATGGCTCAAATGCAAGTAGATCTAGAGATTGTGCTCAACCACATCGGCATGCTGGATGAACAAAATCGCAAAGCAAACCAAGAAGTTTCACAACTGAGGAATTCCAACCCAGGAATGCTCTCCAATAGCTCTGTGTCGACTGTTGGATTCCAATTCATTCCAGAAAATCCTCCAAACCTCCTTACACTGGGGTTCCCCTGAATCAACCGCATTTCACGGGGAATCCTCTAAATCAACCCATGATGCACAACGTTCGTTTTCCAACTCTGCTGCCAAGGCCAACATTATTTCCTCCCCCTCTTGCAGGTGGATACATTATACCAATCCTTTCGATGGTCGTTACAACCCATCTTGCACCTATGATACCCACAACGGTCCACATTCAGAATATGGCGATTAGCTTTGACGACGTCCTGTCCTCCCTGCATCGCAACTTTCAGACGACGATGGGTCAAAACCAGACGATCCTGTCGCACAACGTCTAAAGCTACTAGAAGAACAAAATGAAAAACTGTTGTCTCTACTTTCTAAATTACCAGGTGCGGCCATCCCTGTCACCGTAGAACCACTTACAGGATTCCAGGCATCACCTTTTGTAATTCCCAGATTCAAGCTCTCTAATCAAACACACAAATATGTAGAAATCATTTTATATATTGAATCTTGATTATAATGATTTCTCTCTCAATTCAGCGTTCCATATACCTATTTCTCAAGAACAACATTCTCTCTCTCTCTAGAATCTGTATATGTGTACGTGTATCTTGTTGTCTCTAGATTACAAAAGACAAAACCCTTTTATACTTGGTCAAACAAGTTGACCTTACAACTCAATGTAAACAAGAAAAGTCAAACACCCTTGACTTTGACACAACTAACAAATACAACTTTACATCAATTACACTTTTGACCTTGTTTAATCTTAAATACAACATTTAGGCTCAACAATCTCCCCCTTTGGATTCAAGATTAAAAAAAATTGACACTAATCTTCCGGTCTTCTTTCAGTTGTAAACTCTTCAACAAAAAGTCTTTCATAGTTTCGAAACTTTTGAAACTTTGTCTCTTTGAACAACCTTTGATACTTCAAAAACTTGACAACTTCTTCAAACTTCCCCTTTGGTAGAAAATACACATCTATCTCTTAGAAATTATCTTCAGATTTGCTTCAAACTTGGAAATTTCTTCATCAAATATCTTGCTTTGACACTTTGTCATCTCTATCTTTCACTTGAACTTTAACTCTGAAAATTCTCTCACCCTTTTTGATAAGAGCAATAGAAATCTGACTTTGAAACTTTTGAAATTTCTTCCCTTTTTAACTTTCACTTGACTTTGCTTTCTTCTGAAATTGAACTTTGAATTCTCTCCCCTTTTTTGATGAATGATGAGATATCAGAATCATCAAAACATGTGCAATTTCAGCATCATCTTTGATAACATCTCCCCCATATAGAAAAATGAAAGCACATCATGATATAGAAACAATCTCCTCCGATCTGATTTGAGCATGTATCCGTCAATTCATAAAATGTTGTTAATCCAAGATCGATCTAATCTTAGAGAGAGAAAGTTGGAGACACAGAATATGTGTATGTATTCAACATGCACTAGTTACTTACAACACAAAGACACAAGGGACTTAAATACCCTTGGCCAATACAAGATAGAAAAGCTCTCTAAGTACACAGTATTAACACAAGACAATAAATACAATGATTACTATAAAATCTGACTTAACAATCTCCCCCTTAGTAATCATTGGCGCTCCAGTCTTCAATGTAGGCTGATACAACCATCTTCGAATTCAAAACAGACCTTCTAAGCGTCTTAGCGTAGCTTCTTGACTAAAAAAAATTTCTTCGCAGCATCTTTCAGTCTATGTTACCTTTGCTTCCTTGACAAGACTGGACCAGTTTGTAATAATCAAGGAAGAACAATCGGTTCAGAAACAGGTACAACAACTTGTGCTCTAGACGACTCACCCCTTTCAAATGTACTCGAAGAAGCTATGGTGGTCGGAGCTGGAACAACAAAAGGACAAGTATAGTTGAAGAAATAGAATCTTGAGAAGATAAACTTTGAAATCTTTGTCTCTTTAACTTCTCCCCCTCATGACCTTGATGATCTGAATCATCTTGGTCATGTCTACGTTAGAGAAGAGACATCTTCAGATCTGCAAGATTGAGTCAAAGAAGTTAGTACAAAATCTATAGGAGGCGCAAATGTGATTTGAGACTTGAAATGATTCATCTGTTGAGCTCTTTTTATTCCCCCTACACAAATGCACTGATCATTGTATTCACATTATATACTCCCCCTCGAAATGAGATATGATCAGATATTCTTTCAGAAATTTCTTCTTATTCACTCCCCCTCGAAATATTCTCCTTATTCACTCCCCCTCGAAATATGCACAGACCCACCTACACAGATATGAGAACACAAGTATCGAAACATCAATGTAGAAAGAAAAATATACTGAATATGTATTTTGAAACAACTAAATATATAAAAAAAATTAAACACTATACCAATTAAATTCTTCTCAGTAAAATATCACAGAATAATCAATAAATTGAAATCAAGTCTGCATTTTTGGATACAGATACAAGTTTTATTGCATAACAAGTTAATACATGTTCAGTTTCAAAAACTTTCATCGATCTATTCAGTGTGCTAGCATGCGAACTTTGATTAGCTTCAAGTAAATGCAATTCTAAAAATATAATAGATAACTTTGCCTTTACTCACACTAAGCTGTCAAAAATTAAGACTTTCACAAATTTATAGGTTTATCGCAACTTAAACATATCACCAAGTATCATGAGATGTGTGCTCATAGGCATCTTTTAATGAATGTGCACATTGGCATCTTGCCATGATTGTGCTCTTTGGCATCTTTTAAGCTTGTGCACATTGACATCTTTTAATCAAGAAGTTTGGTAAGTAAAAAACATGTCGTAAATGTAACTTTCTATCTGATCCTATTGCAGGATTTGGGTCAGCCGCTCCCAGACCAGTTGGCCTTAGGGGACTAGATGTCAAGCACCCCTTGGAACTTACTCTCCCAAATCAGAAAGGCTACATCGACACATTCTAAACCCATTCATACCAGTAGAACATGACTTTCAATCTGATTCTATAGAAGGATTTGGGTTCGATCACTCCCAGATCAATTGACCTTAGGGGACCAGATGACAAGCATCCCACGGAACTTACTTTCCCAAACCAGAAAGGTCACAGGTACAAACTTTTAAACTTAGAGATTTCAGAATTTTATATATTTAATTCATCTCAATCACTCAGTTTTACATCTAAGTGCTTAGCCCATATTTTCATTACGATCCATAATTCTGACTTTTTAGGTTTTCTAAGCATTGTAAACTATAAATATTCTGAATGACACAACTTTAAAGCATTCTCAAAATTTCAAACATGTTTTGCTGACTTTTCGATCTTTGTAATTCTTGAAAGTTGAACATATAAAACTTAGATATAAACAAAGCAACTTGAAAATTTATCCTAGACACACATTTTATTCAAAAGAAAGAAAAATTGTAAAAAATTTACTTTATAGAATAAAATTTGTGTAGGTTTAAACTTTTAAATTCATCATGCCGAGTTTTGAAAGCAAAAAATTAAAACGTTTTTCATCTAAGGCTTTTGTAAAAATATCGGCAAGTTTATATTTAGTGGGAATAAAATATAATTCAATAATACATTCTTCCACATGATGTTTAATGAATGTGGTACCGCATATCTATGTGTTTGGTTTGCACTCATTCAGGTTCTTGAATAGCTTGATATGACTGGAACAACATCACTTTCAGAGATAGATGCAGCGGAATTTGAAGTAGATGCGCTCACAGTTTCTCATAAGCTAAATACAGTGAAGAGCGAGTCCTGAGCTGCTTTACTCAAAAGTCATGAACCTTTGAAGAACGAGTCCTAAACATATATGTTTAGAAGTCGAAGTTGAAGTACGGGTTCTAAGCTGATTTACTTAGAAGCCTTCGTTCTCTTACCCCCCCTTGACATTAGGTGCCTGCAACTCAGAATCAGTCCTTGGTTTTGGTACCCACTTGTATTTGGATCCATGTATGTTAGTTGCAGTTCTAATGGGAGAAAATTTGTTAGATTTGACAAACAAAGCATGAGAAAGATTATCAGAGTAATGAACATAATCATCAGTAGAGGACGAAGCATAATCATCTGAACTAGAACCAGAGGAAGAATATGAGAAATCTTTTGCAATTCGAATCATTTGCTTTATTGAGTATTTTGAAATTTTATTACAAAAAGCAAATGAATCACTATGACAAAGATTATCTACACATTTATCCTCTTGAATTGCAGATTCATTTGATTTCTTCTTGACCCTCCATATCTGCCTTGTAAAGATCTTCAAAGTCCTATCTGAAACATTAGAATCACAAGAATTAGAATTTTCAGAAATGACATTAGCTTGCTTCTTTGACTTCCTTGACCTTCTTCTTTTACGCTTTGTTTATAATACTCATCATTTAACGTAAAAGATTCATCAAGAAATTTTGATTTGAAATTTGAATGTGAAGAAGAGATTTTATCAATGAAACCAAACTGATCATTCATCGAATTTGAAATAGTCTCGGAGTTATAATTTTCAGAAAAACATAAGTCTGGATGAACTTTGTGCGATCCACTGGTGGCGCAAACTGTACTTTGTGCTACCAGCTGCTGGCGCAAACTGTCAGTTTGCTCTACCAGTGGTTGACGCAAATTGTTACTATTTGGAACTTCATGCGTATTTTCCTTAAAATCAGTAGAAAATCCAGAATTAATTTTGTCTTCAAAAACTTGTTTTTGAGAAATTAAATTTTTTTTTTCAAAACTTGATTTCATAATAAAAAGAAATAAATCATTTTCAAGTTCGTTTTGAAGACTTTGTTCTTCCATTTTACCTTCAAGATCAACGATTTTGCCCTCTAATACTAATGGAGGAATATATCTATTAGAATCATAAGAAACTGGAGATATATTTTCCTTATTAGCATTAATAGCATATATATCGAAATAATCGTTTGGTAATGAAGATTTAATGGAAGATGTGACATTTAAAACATTATTGGATCTTCTAGACTTCTTTGATTTTTCAGGAAAATATTTTTCATTTTCGCGAGTATAAACAAACGGTAGTTCCATTTTCATGTTGTTCATCCTTTTCTTATTTTCGATTTCTAAAACTTGCTTTTCATTCATCCAATCAATTTTAAATTGAGGAGCATATATAGCAAGATTTAGATAATCGAATTTATATAGAGTGGAGGATTTTTCTATAGCATTGTCTAAACAATGTGGATTTTCAAAACCAAGTCCCCATCTTTCCTTTATAGATTTATAAGTCCTTGGTTTGTGCATATATATAGTTTGTTCAGTTTGATCTCTCAAATATAATTTTTCTTCCAATTCATTTATTTTATCAGAAAAACTATCTTTTAATTTGGTCATTTCTGTCAAAGAATCAAGATAAGTCTGATTTGAAATTTCTAAGTCATCTAATTTCTTTTGAAATATCTCTTTTGTATGAATCAAAATGGATTTTTCATCTTTCAAAGAAATTTGCAATTTTTCAATCAAATTTGACTTTTCTTGATTAATATGTTTTTCAGATAAGAACTTTGAACGTAAGTCATGTAAAGCAGTTATAATGACGTTCATTTGAGATGAAATAAATTTGTAATCAAATTCAGAAAGTACCTCAGATTCATAAGTTGAAGAATCTTCATCCTCATCACTGTCATCATCTCCGATAAAGCACATAACTGCAGTTTCCTCATTTTCTGCTTCGTTATCGGAGTGATCTAGCCAGTATTCGTCTTCAGCAAGCAGAACGATTCCATTCTCTCTCTTTTCGGCTAGTTCGATCTTCTTCTGGTAATATGCCGAATCCCGAACCACCTTTACTCAACACCCCTTTTCTATGTAACCCGACTTTCCACAGTTGAAGCAAGCAGTAACTTTCTTAGGCTCGGGCACTTTGACAGGCTCATTCTTTTTAGACCCTGAAGTGAAGCTAAAGTTGTTGGAACCTGACCTATGCTGGAACTTCTTGTTGTAGTGCTGAGAGAGAAGAATCATTGCTTTTTATAGTGCCTCGCCATCATCATCAGTAGCCCCGTTATAAGCATTTTCAGACAATGCTTGTTCGGCAAATTTGCTCGCGAGGAGTGCAACTGGGTCCACTGTCTTTGGCTTATTATTCTTATCAAGCTTGGCTTTCTTCTCCTTGACAATGCTCTCATCTGTCATCAAAATCTCATAAAGCTCTTGTATTTGCATGGTAGAGACCCGGACATCATTCCTCAATCGGTGACATGATTTGTTCCATTCCGGTTGAAGAGCGTTGAGGAACTTCAGATTAGTCTCTAACTCAGTCTTGGTCACTTTAATCTTTTGCAGATCGTTCAGCACTACTGTGAACCTGTCAAAGACACTCTTCAGAGACTCACCATCCTTGGCTTTAAACTCCTCGAAATTGTTCATGAAGTGTGTCTGTCGTAGTTGTGTTGCAACAGCTGACCCAAGCATGATCTTTTCTAACTGGGTCCACATCATCATCGGATTTTGCTTGAAACAATCAATTCGATTGTAGATGGAATTAGGTAATGCTAGCATCAAGTTAGACTTTGCTTCACGATCGGCTTTCTCTCGCGAAAGTTCTTCGGCAGTGGCGGGAATATCGTTCTTAGGCTTGACGAATGGTCCTTCAGTGAATGACTTCATCATATTTTCTCCGTTTGCTTGACATTCGATGAAGTTAATGAACCGATCTTGCCATTGAGTGAACTCATTTTCATTGATCAAAACCGGAGGACGAGTATCTGATCCCAATGACATCATAATATCATTCTTGTAGAACTGAGCTTGAAAAGAGAATTTTGACATATCCATTAAATCAAGACAACCTTAGAAAAATGCCAAGTCTGGAAAAAGAGAGTCTAGCGCAAACTGGAGATTTGCGCTAACAAAGACTGGCGCAAAATTGTTTTGCGCGAGAAGAAGGTGGCGCAAACTGTACTTTGTGCGAGACGTAGATGGTGCAAAATAATGTTTTGCGCGAGACGTTGGTGGCACAAAATTAACTTTGCGCGATGAACTGATGGCGCAAAAGAAACTTTTCGCGAAGAACTTGTGGCGAAAACTGAACTTTTCGCGAAAAGACTTAGTCCTGTACTTGGCGAAAACTTGGCGAACAACAGAATTCGCGCAAAACTTGATATGAACTCGCGCAAAATTCAGATGAACTCGCGCAAACTTCTGATGAACTCGCGCAAGATTTGAATCTGGCGCAAAGTCGAGATCTGGTGAGAAAACTTGAGAATTCTTCCAAATCTGAACACAAACTCAAATATAATGATTTTAAACTACACATAAATGATCGATTACACTTTTCTAAACAAAAATTACAATCAAATACAAGCAATTTGAACAAAATTGAAAAATTACAACTCGAACAGAAGTCTGATGACGAACAACTAATCTCTCGAAAATCTTGAAATCGACCTCCAAAAACTGATTTTCTTGCAAAACGATGTGAATCAAAAATATTCTGCTACTGAAACCAGATCCACGAACCAATCTACAAGAAAATTCGATCAGAAAACAATCTGAATTTGATGAAAAATCAAAAAAATGAGATTTTCTTGAAAAAATCAATAAAATCAATCAAATTTTCTGATTTAAACACAAATTCAGAATCAAATCTTGTTTCTCTTAATCCTCTCAGATTCAGATCAAACTCTGATACCAATTGTTAATCCAAGATCGATCTAATCTTAGAGAGAGAAAGTTGGAGACACAGAATATGTGTATGTATTCAATATGCACTAGTTACTTACAACACAAAGACCACAAGGGACTTAAATACCCTTGGCCAATACAAGATAAAAAAGCTCTCTAAGTACACAGTATTAGCACAAGACAATAAATACAATGATTACTATAAAATCTGACTTAACAAATGTATTTATCCGAATCTTTTCAAATTCAGACAAATGAAGAATTGTAACCCATAATCAACAAATGATACAGTTAAAATGCCTGTAAGTAGCATAAAGCCACTTAGTACAACGGATGTACAGTATAAGGAGCTTTAGTGATGTTCACTCCCCAGTCCTTCCATTCAATCATCGAATAACATAAGGTAATTCTATGAACGTTCTGACAGAAAAATAAATTTTCTATGTGAATGTGCTTGTGTATGAAAGAATTAAGCATAAAGATTGCTTTATCAGACTCAAAAATATGTAAACCATTGAGACAACAACAGTATTACATGGACTCAACGTGCATGAAAGAGGTTCGAAGGTGGGCCAACTTTCCTTCTTTTTCAATATCCAAATCTTCCAAATGAAGATCAGATAGATTATGTGTTGCTTCCCTAATAAATTTGAAACATCCTTTTGTTAAGAAATAGATGAGTAGCTAGTAGGGTTTAATTCAAGAGTTGGCATGGGCTAATTGTTAGAGCATAAATATGTTGGATACAAGATCATAGAAGACTGAAGATTGAAGTCAAAGCTGAAAGTCAACTCTCATTGTGAAGTCAAAGTCAAATGTCAAAAGTCTTGGTTAGTTTAGTTTTGTTTTTAAGCGTGTAGTTTAGTTTTTGTTTTTTATAGACTTGTAGCTTTTGTATTACTTGTAACTAGAATATACTTGTATACGCAGAGATCATTGTAGAGAGAGAAAGCTAGAGAGAGAAAGTCATTTTGTATACGAATTGTCATTTGAATTGAAATCAAGATAATAGGTTGAGTTTTAATCTGTTAATTCATTCTTGCTTATTTGTTTGAATCAATAGGAAATTGATTAGATTGGGACTATCAATTGGTATCAGATCAGATCCGATTTGAAATCAAGAAAACTCAGTTCGACACTATTACATTGAGTTGCAAATTCAATTTTGGGTTTTTGTGTAAATTTCAGGTTGTAATCGAGTTTATTAGGTTCGAAAAGTATACTAGATTGATCTTGTATAGGTTTTGGATAATTTTGCATTGTAATTGATCTTCAATGTTGAGATTTTTCAAGTTTTTGTGTTCACGAGTTCGATGCACTGTAAATGTATCAATGTGTATGTTTGTGTGAATTTCTTTGAAATTCATTGTTAGATTTTATTTCTAGATGTATGAGTGAGTATTGTGTCAAAATCTCAGACTGAAATTCATAGAATAGATAGGTTTTTGAGAATTTCAGAGGTTTTTTTTCACGAGATCCCAAGAACTCGCAGATATGTTGAAGAACTCATAGATCTATTCAAGAACTCGCAGAGTGTTCAAGGATTCACAAAAAGTTTAGAGAATTCGCAGAAATCTTGAAGATTTCACAGATTCATTAGTTTTCGCAGATTATTGATTTCTGAAAAATTTTACAAGTATAAAATTCGCAGGTGTATGTGTTGCGAATTGTACAGAATTCGCAAGTCAGTGTCTTACGAATTATTCAGGATTCGTATTGGCCTAATTGCGAATTTCTAAGAATTCGCATAAGCCTTTTCGTGGAAAATTTTAAGGACAGAATTTGCATACGTTCTTTGTGCGAAAAGCTTTTGAAAATCTCTGTTAAGGACAAATTTCATAGACTTATGTTTTGCGAAAAGTTTTTCTTAGAAAATTATCAAGGATAGAATTCACATATTAGTGTCTTACGAATTCTTAGAATTCGCAATAGACTAAGCTACGAATTCTATAGAATTCGCAGAAGATCATCTTACGAATTCTGTGCATACGAATTCTGAAGTTGGTCTACGAACTCTGAAGTTATAGCTTGTGCGAATTCTGTGTGTGTTACTATAGCATGCGAATTCTTTGTACTTCATTGTGCCTTGCGAATTCCAGACTTGTAGATTTTTGGAAATTTTCATTTCTGATTTTCTTTCAAGCTTTCTGTAATTTTTTGTGATTTCAAATTGGACTAACGATCGGTTTCAAGTTTCTTATTGAATATTTCTATAATAGGATGACTTCTAAGGATGCTCTCTCGATTGGTACTGACGTAAAGCCTTATATTCTATTCAAGGGAGAATATGAACAGTGGAAGGACCGTTTTCTTGACTTTGTCGATCGACATGCAAATGGGGAAAACATTTTGCTGTCTATTACTGAAGGTCCCATGATTCCTCCCACTATGGAAATACCTGACGAGGAATCATCCGACAGTGAAGATGGAGACGAGGACAGGGTGAGAAAGACTAAGACAGTTCCAAAGGACTTTCCCCAGTACACTGACGAGTAGAAATGCAGATTTAAAGCTGATAAACAAGCGAGATCTCTTCTTCTACAGAGTATCCCAAATGAGATTTACATAAAGATCGACAGCTACAAAGAGAACGCGAAAAAGATGTGGGATTAATTACAGAAAATGATTATGGGCTCCAAGGTGGGAAACCAGATGAAAGTGGCCAACTGTATAAACAACTATGAAGAGATTAAGGCAAAAGAAAATGAAAGCCTGGAGGAAACTTATGAGAGATTCGTGCTTCTTCTGAATGAGCTGTCAAAGAACAAAGTCAAGAAGAAGCAGATCGAGAACAATGTTAAGTTCCTCAGTATTTTACAGCCCGAGTGGAAAAAGCACACTCGTAGAATGAAACAGATGAAAGACTTGAGTGACATACCTCTGCATGAGGTTTATGAGACACTGAGACAGAATGAAGAAGAAGTTGAAGAGAAAAGGGCTGAGAAGAAGAAAACTGAGAAAGTGTCAGATCCCATTGCCTTAGTAGCTGGTGAGAAAGAGAAGGAAAAGAAAGAAAAGAAGAAAAAGAAGAAGATTGTGATTCCCAGTTTTGATTCTGAGTTTGAATCTGATAGTGACGACGGAGAAAACCTAAAGCAAGCTATGCTTCTACTGACCCGTGCATTTCAGAAGAAATTCTACAATAAACCGGGTTCGAACTCTCAAAGGTATTCGTTGTCCGGATCAAAGAACCATGAACATCGGGAAAGAGTTGAAGGAAAAAATATTTGAGGAGAAAAGGTATGTGGAAAGAAAGCCGGAAGAAAGAAAGAAGTTTGTGAATGAATATGCTGGTGCTGAAAAGAAGACAGATGATCTGATCAAATGTTAAAATTGTGGTAAGGTCGGTCACTATGCAAAGGATTATAGAAAGCCCAAAGTCAGAAACTCAGAGTATTATAAGAACAAGATGCTCTTGGCTAAGCAACAAGAAGCTGGCCAGGAATTGATGGCTGAAGATGAGTTCTTGCTGGATCATTCAGATGAAGAAGAAAGAAAGGAGACAACACACATGTGTTTGATGGGCAACACAGTGAAATATGATGATTCTGATGATGAGACAGCTGATGAGGTACTAAATCTATTTGAATCTGATTTTATGAGTAAAATGGAAGGTATGATGATTAAACTTCAAGACCTACAAACCAAACTGAAAAAGGAAAACAACAGAGTTGTGAAGAAAAATCAAAAGATCGTTGAACTTAACAAGGAACTTGTTGGGAACAAAGATCTGATTGATTCTCTAAACAAATCTGCTTCTATTTTTAAACAAGAAAAAGGTTGTTTTGAAAGTAAGATTTCTAATTTTGAATCTAAACTTTCTAAGTCTGATTTAGAGAAGCATGAATGTGTTCTAAAAGCTCATATTTTGCAGGTAGAAAACAAGACTTTAGAGAAAAAGGTAAATGGTCTGGAAGCCAAACTTTATGCACGAGGCCAAACAGATCAAACTATTTTTCTAAACACACCTAACGAAGAGGCTGATTTTAAAGAGAAATGGGGACTCGGTTATGAAAACCCCCATTACTTAAAGAAAGCCATCAGAAAACAACCAACATTATATAATTTTGATTTTCTTTTTGCTGCTGGTAAATATCATCATTTAAAACCCAAATTTGTTACCTAGTCATCTGACGAGGTTGAGGCAAAAGAAGATGAGAAAAGAAAGAATTTAAAGAAAATGCAACTACCATTCGGCTATCAAAAGCTGAATGATAGTTATCTTTCAGAACAGCCAACATGTCTTAAAATGATTATTTTGCAAGCTATTCCGTTACTGAGTTGGAGGCAAAATCTGTAAAAGCAAAAATTTATATTCCTCCACTTATCTTAGAAAGCAAAATACTTGAACCTGAAAATGTTTTATCTGATGAAAGAATCTTGGCTGACATTGAACAAACTGTATTTTCAACTATAATAACGAACACTGTTTTCAAATCTGAATCTCAAACGTGTTCTAACTCTTCTATGACACCTCAAACCTCTGAAATTGACTTTGATGACTTATTTGTGTCTGTAAATGATGTTAGATCTCAGATTTATTGGATTCAAGATCATCCAATCTGAAGTTTGGAATTTGAAGCTAAAGCTGAAAAGCCACTCTCGATATTAGATTAATGTTAAGTTTGTAATAAATGTCAAAGTTAATTATTGTGTTAATTAAGGTATTAAATATTATATTAGTTTTAGATATTATGTTTGTTACATAATATCTAGTTTAGATAGTTTGTTAGATTTAAGTTAGGTGAGATATTTGATCTCATACAATCTGATCATATCTCATATCTCTCACAACTCTTACAACACTCAAGCCAACAACCAAGAACACAGTTCATCAAGAGAGAAAGTGAGAGAGAGCTTAAAGAGAAACAATATCAACCATTGTAATCCATAGTTTGTAATCGAAACAGCTGCAGGGAAGAACTCGCAAGTTTGGGCAAGAAATCGCAAAAGGTAAAAGGTTTCGCAGGAAGCTATTTGAAGGATTTGCAGATCCTTTGAATCAGGATCCGCAGGCTTATAGTTCTGAAATTGCTTAAGTGTAGAATTCGTAGGCTTATTGTCTGCGAAAGGTACAAGTTTCGCAGGGTACTTAATTGAGAATCCTTAAGATTCGCAGGTTTGTGGTTTGCGAAAACTGAAGCATTCGCAGGTTTGTGGTATGCGAAAACTGAAGAATTCGCAGGTGTGAGGTTTGTGAAATTCTTAGAATTCGTAGAATGTGTTGAGAATTCTGAGTGCTTGCGAATTGCTTATCTGAATTGCTTATGAATTCTGTGTGTTGTGAATTCTAATTGATTACGAATTCTGTGTGATTATCTGAATTATTTGCGAATTTCATACTTCTTGTTATTGTTTGCGAATCCTTGACTTGAGAATTTTGGAAATTTCATTTTCTGATTTTCATTTCAAGTTTTTCTGATTTGTTTGATTTTAACTGGGCTAACGATCGTATTCAAGTTTTTCTTATCAAACAGAATGACTTCCTATTTTCCAATATTGAATAAAGGAGAATACGAAAAGTGGAAAGTTAATTTTTTCAACTTTGTAGATAAAGATGATCTGGGTCACTACATTAGGTTATCATTGTCTAAAGGAGCACTGGAACCCCTAAATCCTAAAGTATATTGTACTAGGGATCAGGTGCACACACAGAGAGAGAGAGAGAGAGAGAGCTGATAATAGAACTAGAGTTTATTTGAAAAAGAGTATTTCTAAAGAAATTTCTAATTTAATGGATATTCCCGAAGCTTCAGGGAAAGAGATATGGGACTATCTTGAATTATACTCTGAATGGATTATCTCAGACCAAAAGGTTTTCTTAAAAGCAAAAGATTTGGTGGCTGAGAACTTTGAGCTCAAAAGAATGATTTCTGATTTGGAAGCTAAAATCCAGAAGCTAGATCTTATTGGGAGAAATGAGAAGAAATCTAAGGACCTGGAGAGTACAAACACTGAACTTCAAAAGAAAATATCAGATTTTGAGAAGAAGTTCTCAGATCTTTCCAAGAAGAGTATTGAGGAGAAGAAGGTGATTGAGCTTAAAAGTATAAAGCTTTCTCAACAAGTTAGTAACTTTGAGAAAGTAATCATTTTGGAAAGAGATCAGTTTGCCAAAGAAAAGAAGGCAATTGAACAGAATAACGTTGGATTCTTAAAAGAGATATCAGATGGAAGAAAGGGTACTAAGAGGGGATTTGAAGAAGAGAGAAGCACCTTTGAAGCTGCAATTAGAAAGCTTAATGCAAAGCTATCTGAACTTTCTAAGTATGCACAGAAAGAGAAGAAAAAGAAGTGTGAGCTTGAGACGAAGATTGACCTTCTTGTCAAAAAAAGAAACAGTTATTCTTCAAAGATTAAAGAGCTTGAAAAGATTATTTCAATGGTGGTGGTGACTGAGCACAAGACTCCAGAGTCAATTGTCCACTCACCTAGAGATGATTCAGCTGATTCAGAATGCTCATTCAAGTCAGCTGCAAGTTCAAGATCTAAACATGTTTCTTCAAAAAGGTCACTTAAATCTTCTGATCAAATTCGTAATACTAACCTTTTCTTTGATAGAAATACAGATGGTTCAGGTACACATCAAAGAAGGAGAAGAAGCTTCAAAGAAGAAAAACTGGTCTGGAACAAGAAACCAGTTGAAGCAAAGAAGAAAGATGAGCTGAAAAGTAAGAAGTCATGTGTACATACGCAGAATGCCAAGAAGAACAATGCACGTAAAGGTAAACCTGATTTTTTCTACACGAGAGATCAATTAATCAGTTTTTCAGGTAAGAAATTCTATTGTTCTTATTGTCGTACACATGATCCTGTTCATAAAACGAGTGACCATTACTGGTATGGTTCTTACTCAATTACCCCCAAAGAAGGAGATTCCAACTTCTGAGCTGAAAAAGAAGACTGAATTGCTAAATCATTTTAGTAATGATCTTGATCCAAAGGGGGAGATTGTTAGATCTCAGATTTATTGGATTCAAGATCATCCAATCTGAAGTTTGGAATCTGAATCTAAAGCAGAAAAGCCCCTCTCGATATTAGTCTAATGTTAAATTTGTAATAAATGTCAAAGTTAATTATTGTGTTAATTAAGATATTAAATATTATATTAGTTTTAGATATTATGTTTGTTACATAATATCTAGTTTAGATATTTTGTTAGATTTAAGTTAGGTGAGATATATGATCTCATACAATCTGATCATATCTCATATCTCTCACAACTCACACAACACTCAAGCCAACAACCAAGAACACAGTTCATCAAGAGAGAAAGTGAGAGAGAGCTTAAAGAGAAACAATATCAACCATTGTAATCCATCGTTTGTAATCGAAACAGGTTGGTAATCTATATCTTTGTATTTTTTGATCATCTGGTAAAGATCGCGTTCAATCACACGGACCGACAAATGATTTTTTAAATTCTGATGATGGGCGTGTTGATGATAGTATTGATATGTTTGATTTTAATGCTAAACTTCCAGATCATTCTACTTTTGTTATAAATGGTCAAGCTTTACCAAGTGTGAATGAAATAGGTGAATCATCAATTAAAGTTGGTGAATCAGTTTCTATGAATGCTTATTACTATGCAAAAGGTAAGAAGCAAAAGAAACGGCGCTCACAGAAACAGACTAACACTGGTAAGCTAAAGAAAACACAATCTCAGAAATCTGATTTTCCTAACAAATCTAAATCTTTTGTTTCAGATTTAAGAAAGAAAAGTGTTAGGATCTTAATTCTAAACAAGAATAAACACTCAGAAACAATATCAAAGGAGTTTGCGGAATAACACTTTGATATTCAATAATTAATGGAACACAGTAAATCAGAATAAGAACTTGAAAACTTTATTGAATGATTATAAAGTTACAAGATTCAACACACAACCTCAATATTGATGAATAGGCTCACCAATACGAATTCTACTTCTCTAGAATTAGGATTAGAAACCTTGAGGTTGATTCTCTCTATCAAAACAAAAATTCAGAATTCTAAAGTTTACTCTAACCTATTCTGACTAATTCTATATATACTGAAGATAAAAGATAATTACAAATAATAAAAGATCTTCAAAAACAACTTCCATCTTTATCTCCAAGCTTTCCATAATCTTCTGTACGAATCTTGATTATCTCATAAGCAGCACTAAGTCTTCAGTAGTATTAATACTTTGAGCAGTATTAATGTTCAGCAGTACTAACTACTAGCAGTACTAAAATTGCTTAGCAGTAGTAATTTCCTCTAGCAGTATTAATCTTGACTTAGCAGTACTAATCTTGTTCAGCAGCATTAACTTCAGAAGTAGTAATCAAGATTCTTCTAGCAGCATTAACTGTTCTTGTGAAATTCTGAATTTCCCAACAATCTCCCCCTAACTTGACTTTTAGGAAGAGAAGTCAAGTTCTTTAATTTTATCTTCAAGATGCTTTCAACACTGCAACTTAGTTGCCCAAATTCGGATCCAGACCCAGACTTTGATTTATTGTTCTGCTTACCACAATCTTTGCCATTTCTGAATCTTTTGAACATGTAAGCTTGGCATTCAACATTGCTTGCAGTTTACCCTTGCTGTGATCATAGATTTTATCAACCAAGTAGTACTCATGATAAGCTCTGTCTACAGTGATGACATAGACTCCACACCTTTCAAATATCATCCAGTTTTCTTCTCTTTGGAATTTATTCTGTAGATGCAAATCTCTGATCACATGTTGAACTTTGCTAGGATCAAACATCATGCACAAGTACTCCATGGCTAATCTGATTAAGCTCATTCCTTCTCCTGTCAGCTCCTTTTCATAGAGACTCGATCCAACTTTAAACATCTCTTCTAAATCTGATCTTGAACAGCTTCTGATGAGTCTACCCCAAGTAGAGTACACTTCATATATATCTCCCACTCTCTTAAGCCTGAAGTATTTCTTTCTTTGATCTTCCAGAATATCCCAAAAGATGACTTCTGGTGCCTTCATAGAAATGGGATCATCTTGAACTGGTTCATCATCTGTTATAGTCATATAAAGCTCAAGATGCACATTAGATTGCTTATTGGACTGTTCTGGGTTCTGCACAGATTCTGCTGAAGGTGTAACTGAAGGTTCTGCCTCTTTTTCAGCTTCTTCAACCCTTTGTTTCTTGAACAATTTCTTTGAAGCTATGCTCTTCACCCTCTTTGCAGATTTAGCTTCTATACCCACATTCTCTGGCTCTTCCTTCTTTTCTTTTGTAGGTGTGACTTCCTCAGGGAATGGTTGCTGAATGTTGAGATCATGTCTCTCCTTCATCCTTCTTTCAGCCTCTTCCCTTTGTGAGGAGTCCCCTTGAAGCTTAGCCATTTCCTTTCTATAAAGCTCCTCAACCTGACTGTATGCCATATTATTGAACATCTCTCCTTTGACCCCAATTGAACCTTTCAGGAAATTTATCATTTTTCTCCTTTCCTGATTGGCCAAAAAGGTCTTAGAAGGTGTCAGGATCGAATTCTCAACAAGAATTATAAATACTCAGAAACTAATATCAAAGGAGTTTGCGGAATAACACTTTGATATTCAATGAAACAGTAAACAAACAGTAAATATGATGAATAACTTGTAAACTTGTATTGAATGCTTTAAATCACAAGATTACACACACAACCTCAATCTTGAAGAACAGACTCTTTCAAGACGAATTCTACTTCTCTAGAATTAGGAACTATGCCTTGAGGTTGATTCTCTCTAAAACAAAAAAACTCAGAATTAAGTTCTATCTCACTATTCTAAGCAATTATATATATACTGAATAATAAAAGATAATTACAAAACTTAAAAAGATCTTCAAGATAATCTTCATAATTATCTTCAAGCTTTCCATGTATATCTTCAGACTCGGTCTCTTCAATATTATCTTCAGTTTATCTCAGAAGCAGTATTAATTACCTTGGAAGTATTAACTGAATCTTAGCAGCATTAACTACTAAGCAGTACTAACTAGCTAAGCAGTACTAACTTTGTTCAAGCAGCACTAACTTTGACTAGCAATATTAATTCTACTAGAAGTAGTAATACTTAGCAGTATTAATCTTTGAAATCCTCTGGCAGCACTAACTCTGAACTGGCAGCATTAATGACTTAGTCACATCTTCAGTTCCCAACAATCTCCCCCTAACTTGACTTTTAGAAGAGAAGTCAAGTTCTTCAGATGCTTCCAAAACTTTTACTGATCCAATTCAAGATTAGGATCCAATCCCATGCTCTGATTGATAGTTCTCTTAATTAAATACTTTGCCATTTCTGAATTTGTTGCACAACCCAGCTTCTTATTTAGCATTGCATGAAGCTTCAAATGAGTGTGATTATAGACCCCATCCACTAAGTAATACTCCATGTGAAAAGTATCCAAGGCCAATTCATAGACTCCACTCCTTTCATATAGAGTCCATCCTCTAACAGTTTTGAACACATCTCTGATTAAGTGCTTCACTTCTTCTGGATTGAATAACATGCACAAGTATTCCATGACCAGCTTCATTATTGGTAACCCTGGAGCTTTCAACTGATCTGCATATAGCTTCATTCCAACTTCAAACATTTCTTCCAAATCCGATCTTGAACATTCTCTGACAATTTTGTTCCATATAGCAAATACATAGTACTTCTCATCCTTCCTTTTCAATCTGATATATTCCTTGCCATCCACTTTCATAATATCCCAGTGGATAACTTCAGGGGGTTTGAATCCAACAGGTTCAGCTGTAATAGGCTTTGGAATTTTATCCATTACCACCATGTACATATTTATATCTGAACACTGTGATGATTCCTGAACTTCAGCTTTATTTTCTTCATTCTTAGATGCCTCTTCTTCTTCAGCAACCTTTTTCTCTTCTTCTACTCTAGGCTTCTTTTTCTTTTCAATCTTCTTTCTTTTGGCCATCATCTTAGTTCTCTTCAGAATCCTTTGGCTTTGTCCTATAGTAGCTTCCTTCTTCTCTTCTGCCTTTATCTCTTCCTTTTCTTTTGTTGGAGTTCCCTCTTCACTTTCAGGGAAGGGTTGATTGATATTCACATCATGTCTCTCCTTGGCTTTCTTTTCAAACTCCACTCTATCCTTCTCATTGCTCTTCAGCTTTCCCATTTCTTTCTCATAGAGATCCTTGATTTGATCAAAAGTCATCTTCACAAACATTTCTTTCTTTACACCAATTGCACTCATCAAGAAAGTTATCATCTTGTTTCTTTCCTGAGTTGCAAGATAAGTTTGTGAAGGTCTTCTCTTCTTAGCACTTGTTCTGGCCATCATAGCCTTTCTCAAACTCATTGCTCTTTGCTTTGCCTTCTCTGTTTCCAACCCTTTCTGAAATGCTTCATTTAATTCATTTGCAAGTGCTCTGGCTATTTCTCTGTCTTTCTCCACTTGCTCTTTCTCTGCTTGATCTAACTCTTCTTGCATTTTCTTGGCTGCTTCATCTGACTCAACCATCTTTTGCCTTTTAGTTGGTTGATCAGCTTATATCATCTTCTCTTTTCCTTTTCTGTTTGCATCTTCAGCCATGTCTTTCTTTTTTGTTCTTTTTGCTCCCCCTTCATTTATGACCACTCCCTTTGCTTTGGGAGTGTCATTCTTTGCTTTAAGAAGCATTTCTGCTACTTCAATCTCTGCTGTTGTTAACTCTGTTACTGCTGCTTGTGAAGTTTCAGCAGCACTAACAGTTTCTGCTGCTTGTTTTGGCTCAGCAGTAGTAACAGTTTCTGCTTCTGGGGTTGTTACTGCTGCTGGTGTTATTTCTGCTGCTGTCTTTTCTTTAACAAACTCCCCCTCAATCTGTTGATCTATCTGTTCTGAGCTTGAATTCTCCCCTTTTTGGAAGCATTCTCCTCCTTTTTGGTTGCCCCCTTTCTCCTCCTTAAAACAAACTGCGGTCGTCTTTTCCTGGCAATAAGGTTTCCCACCAATTGCTTGAGTTTTGAAATCTGCTCTTGTTGTGAGAGAACCACTTGCTGCAATTCTTTGATTTCCTTTCCTTGATTAACCACATCAACATTAATGTTGGCTAATGCTTCAATCAATTCCCAGTAAGTATATTTATCCTCACCTTCTTTAGGTGTTTTACCCACCCTTGAAGGATCCTTGGAATCTTTTGCCATCAATTCATCAGTTTCAGGTCTGTCCTCACCCTTTTTGGATGTTTTGCCCATCCTAGAGAGATCCTTGGATTTGTTAGTAGTGTCCTTCTGCCTAGCAGAAGCACCTACTACCCCCTTGGTTTCTTGGCACTGGGGTCCTTTGGTTGATTTCTCAGCCAAAGTTGCCATGGGGAAGGTCTTAGAGATGTTACCACTGTCCTTCTCTGTGCTAGCAGAAGTAGTGGCAGCCTTCTCACCCATATGCTCTTCCATCTCCTTAGAGAGCACCTCCTGAGGGTTGGGAGACACCCTGTTGGATTCCCTTTGGATATTCTCTATTGGAGAATGCTCCAATAGAGGGCTTAAAGGCTTAGTGGGTGAAGGTACAGGAAGGGAAGGAGCCTTCTTGACCTGTTTCCTTTTGTAAGTTTGGGTAGTTGAAGAAGTGGGCTTTTGAAGTAGAGACTGAGGAATAGATATAGAGTGGGAAGGTTGGGATTGGCTAGCAGTGGGATGGTCTGAGGAGGGCTTTGACCCTACTGCCATACCTTCATCAGTGTGGGACACCACCATCATTGTAGAGAACAATGGGGTGTCAACTCCTTCCGAGTCCCCAGCAGATCTTCTCATGTTTGAGAAAACCTTGCCTTTAGGGGGTTTAGGTACATATATCCCATCAAAGTGAGGTATATCCGTCAATTCATTAGTGATAACTGCCTGTACAAACCTGGGATACATGAAGAAACTCTTCTTGTTGTCCAGGTTTGAGACAAGATCATTGAAGATCATCAGAGAAAAATTATATTTTCTAGCAGTAGATAAACAAAACAAAGCATATGCAATGGGACTGCTAAATTGGCTCCAGCTAGTAGTTTTCTTTGAAATACAGTGCATCAGGGTATGAACAAAGAACCTCCATTGGGATGAAAATTTAGCTTTGAAAAACTTGAAAATCCCCATTTGGCCTTCATACCCCATTCTTGTAAGAGTTGAGAATAGTTCCTCATTAGGAACAGAGTTTATACTTGCAGCATCGTCTAGACGTAGACAGATGCGTATCACCTCTTCAGTAACTGTGAGGGGTTTTTCACACACCCTTGTCTTGATCATTTGGACACCATTCTCTGTAACGATGGTGGCGTTGGCCCAGAATTGCCTCTGATGCTCTATGAAGATGGTAGGAGACACAGTGAGAGCATGAGCGATGTGGCTGGACTTCAGAAAGTCGACTATCTGGTGAAAACCTTCAGCTTGTTTTGGATTTTGGAGCATCGCGATTTCATTGTGCTCGTCAATGAACGCCATGGATGCCATTGAACTTGAGTGTTCTTGCCTGAAAACTTGGTACTTGAGAGAAAAGGGTTAGAGCGCAAGTGAACAGTATGCAAAGAGTCGTAATGAACTTTTTAGGCGGGGAAAGGGTATTTATAGCTTGTGGATTTTAAGCAGTATTAACCCTAAAAATTTAGTGAAAGCAGTATTAACAGTGAACAGTATTAACTGAAGGCAGTATTAACTGAAAGCAGTATTAACTGAGAGCAGTATTAACTGAGAGCAGTATTAACTGAGAGCAGTATTAACTGAGAGCAGTATTAACTGAGAGCAGTATTAACTGAGAGCAGTATTAACTGAGAGCAGTATTAACAATGCACTGGCAGTATTAAAAATGCACTGGCAGTATTAAAAATGCACTAGCAGCATTTACTACACTTACACTTTTTGACACCATCCTTTTACTCATACTTTTTACTACTTTGTTCATCCCCTGATCCTTTTTCTTCTTGATCCTTCATGATCATTACTCTCTCTGGAGTATTACTAACTTCAACCTGAAACACTTAAACACATAGGTTAGTAGTATCATGCTCAATGAAATCTTCCAAAGGCAACTTATCTTTTAACTCATGCCCTGAGCATTTATTATTACTTCCTTCTGAATCAAATGCAACATGTCCTCCATCAAATCTTTTGAAGAATTTGAAGGCAGTCCATGTTACCTGTTGTGTGCCAAGAGCAACCACTATCTGTATTCCAAATGCTCTTCCTCTTGAGCTTTTGGTTGCCCTGCACACTTGATAAATCAGTTAGTCTTGGAGGGAACCCAAGCCAAATTGGTCTTGGGTTGTCCTTTCTCATCAATACAATCTGTAAGTTTAGTCTGGATGAGTTGTTTAGGAATCTCATGGCTGGAATACTTTGTCAAGATTATAGGCTTAGCAGCATTACTACTAGAAGCAGCACTAGCCTTGTTAGCAGTACTAACTTGGTTAGCAGTACTAACTGAGTTAGCAGCACTATTTCTGTTAGCAGTACTATCTGGGATAGCAGTACTAACAGGTTTCTTTACAATTGGAACCCAAACCTGAACAAAGTTGTTTGCTTTCTTTGTCTTTAAATTACTCCTTGGCTTATTTGGAGTATTTTTCTTTATATTAGCAAACTTGTTCTGAGCATGACACTTTTTAGGTGCTATTTTCTCAGCCATTTGATTCCTTCTTTGATTCCTATAACCAGAAGAGTTTTGTGGTTGTCTTTGAAAAGTGACTCTTTGGTTAATAGGATTGAAATAACAGTATTTGGCAAGATGATTCAATTTGCCACAGATAAAACAAGGTTTTGGTCTGTTGATTTTACACAGATCAATCCCTTGTTTTTGTGCCCACTGATTATTCCAGTTTCTCTTATTTCCCCTTGGTTTATCATGTTTTTGGGGCTCAGATTTATTGCATGTACACTGTTTGCAAGGGACAGGATTCACAACTGTGGTCTGTTTGTAATGGACCTTACCAGACTTTCCCTCTGTCTTCTCTATGTCCTTAGATTTGACCCAAGTTTTTCCACATCCCTCATTGGTGATAATGTGATTTTCTAGGGGAATCTCACCACTCACAGTGTTCTCCTTACTCTTATTATTAGAGTACTCTTCTTCAGAGTCTGTTTCAACCACCACTTTGTCTAATGGATCTACCTTAGTGGCTTCATCAGACAATTCCTTCCTATTCTTGGTCTCTAGCAAGTCTGATATAGGAGGGATGTAATTGTTGTTGTATGGTGGTGGTGTCGTGTTATATCCTATTCCTCTTCTAAGTTTGTCATGGATTTGAGTTTGGAGCAAAGAGTCCATTGCTTTAGAAGCATTTGAAAATTTCTCAATATCCAACTTGGCTTTCTCAAACTCACTCTTTATCTTCTAATTCTCCTCTTCTTTCTGTTTCAGCTTCAACTCATACTGATCTTTCTCCCACTTCCAGTAGCTGGTGTCATATGAGTGTTGGAGTTCATTGGCTTGGAAACTCTTAATCTGTTCCTCAAAACTCTCAACAATTCTTACATAGTCTTTTATATCTCTCTCTAATCTTTTAAGGTCATCACTCATTGTCTGGTTGTGATCCCTGTATCTTTTAACAGTTTCAATACAGGATTTAGAACAAAGATTAGATGTTACCTCTGTAGGAATTTTTGAGCTTGAAGACTCTGAATCTTTAGCCATGATGATGTGATTTTGAATGTAGGTTTCTGAGAATACTAGCTCTGATACCACTTGTCAGGATCGAATTCTCAACAAGAATTATAAATACTCAGAAACTAATATCAAAGGAGTTTGCGGAATAACACTTTGATATTCAATGAAACAGTAAACAAACAGTAAATATGATGAATAACTTGTAAACTTGTATTGAATGCTTTAAATCACAAGATTACACACACAACCTCAATCTTGAAGAACAGACTCTTTCAAGACGAATTCTACTTCTCTAGAATTAGGAACTATGCCTTGAGGTTGATTCTCTCTAAAACAAAAAAACTCAGAATTAAGTTCTATCTCACTATTCTAAGCAACTATATATATACTGAATAATAAAAGATAATTACAAAACTTAAAAAGATCTTCAAGATAATCTTCATAATTATCTTCAAGCTTTCCATGTATATCTTCAGACTCGGTCTCTTCAATATTATCTTCAGTTTATCTCAGAAGCAATATTAATTACCTTGGAAGTATTAACTGAATCTTGGCAGCATTAACTACTAAGCAGTACTAACCTCTAGCAGTACTAACTAGCTAAGCAGTACTAACTTTGTTCAAGCAACACTAACTTTGACTAGCAGTCTTAATTCTACTAGAAGTAGTAATACTTAGCAGTATTAATCTTTGAAATCCTCTGGCAGCACTAACTCTGAACTGGCAGCATTAATGACTTAGTCACATCTTCAGTTCCCAACAGAAGGTTGTCTTTTCTGCTTTTTGAGTGGCATTCTTTTGACTGGTACTTTCTTGACCTGAGCTGCTGTTTTCATGCTCTTCTGATACTCTTCATTTAGTTTTTTTGGCCATATTCAGTGCAAGCTCTCTATCCTTCTCAGATTGTAGCAGTTCCTCTTTTTCCATCTCAGCTTGAAGCTCTTTTGCCACTTCTTCATCTAACTCAATCTGACTCTTCTTCTTTGAAGGTTGATCAGGTTCAACCATCTTGGCTTTTCCCTTTGCATCCTTCATACCTGCCTCACTTGTTTGTTTTCTTTTCTTTGAAAGGCCTCCTTCATTGATGACCACTCCCTTGGCCTTTTGAGTAGCCTTAGGAGTGTCATATTTGGCCTTGATCAAAGTCTCTGCAATTTCCAATTCTTCTACAGAAAGCCCTGTTACTGCTGCTTCTTTTTCCTCAGCAGTATTAACAGTTTCTGCTGCTATTGATTCTGTTACTGCTGCTGCTTGAGATTCTGTTTCTTTTTCTATTTCTGCTTCTTTCTCCCCCTCAACATCAAATCCCATCTCAGATTTGCTTTCCTTCTCTGTTTCCTTCTCTTGATTCTCCCCCTTGTTGGAAGCATCTTGAGCACTTTCCCTCTTCTTTAACACAAATTGCTTTCTTCTCCTTTTCTGTACCAATCTTGTCACCAATTTCTTCAGTTTGGTAATCTGTACTTGTTGAGACAGAATGACCAGTTTCAGCTCTTCAATGTCTTTCCCCTGCTTGATGACATCCATGTTTATGTTACCCATAACATCCATCAATTCTTGATAGTTATATCTGTCCTCACCTTCTCCAGAAGTGTTACCCTCTTTTGAAGGATCATGGGATCTTTTTGTAGTGGGAGCCTTCTGCCTAACAGAAGCACTCTCCACCCCCTTGGGTTCTTGGCACCAGGGACCTTTGGATGATTGCTCACCCAAAGTTGCCATGGGGAAGGTCTTATTTATGTTACCACTGACCTCCTCTGTGCTAGCAGGAGTAGTGGCAGCCTTAGCACCCATATGCTCAAACATCTCCTCAGTGAGCACCTCCTTGGGGTTGGGAGACACCCCTGTGGTTTCCCTGTAGATATTCTCTAATGGAGAATTCTCCATTAGAGGGCTTAAAGGCTCAGTGGGTGATGGTACAAGAAGGGAAGGAGCCTTCTTTACCTTTTTCCTTATGTAGGTTTGGGTGATTGGAGAATTTGGCTTTTGAAGTAGGGACTGAGGGATTGATATGGAGGGTGAAGGTTGGGATTGGCTAGCAGTGGGATGGTCTAATGAGGGTCTTGACCCTGCTGCCGTACCTTCTTCAGTTTGGGACACCACCATCATTGTAGAGAACAATGGGGTGTCAACTCCTTCCGAGTCCAATGGAGATCTTTTCATATTTGAAAAGACCTTACCTTTGGGGATTTTAGGTACATATACCTCATCAAATTGAGGCATATCCGTCAATTCATTGGTTATAACTGCCTGGACAAATCTTGGGTACATATAGAAACTCGTTTTGTTTCCCAAGTTTGACACAAGGTCATTAAAAATCATTTGAGAAAAATTGTACTTTCTAGCAGTGGCCAAGCACACCAAGGCATAAACAATGGTGCTACTGAACTCACTCCATCCAGTAGTCTTTTTGGAAATACAATGCATAAGGGTATGGACAAAGAAACGCCATTGGGGTGAAAATTTAGCTTTTGAGAACTTGAAAACACCCAATGGGCCTCCATACCCCCATTCTTGTAAGAGTGGAAAACAGTTCATCATTAGAGATAGATGAGATACCAGAGGCATCGTCTAGACGTAGACTGATGCGAATTACCTCTTCAGTAACTGTCAAGGGTTTGCCACACACCCTTGTCTTGATCACTTGCACACCATTCTCAGTAACAATGGTGGCATTAGCCCAAAATTGTTGTTAGTGCTCGATATAGATTGATGGAGACACTGTCAGAGCATAGGCAATATGGCTAGACTTTAGAAAATCCACTATCTGATGAAATCCTGCAGCTTGCTTTGGCTTTTGTAGCATCGTGATTTCATTGTGCTCGTCAATAAATGCCATAGACGCCATTGAGCTTGAATATTCTGGACTGAAAATCACTTGTTCTTGAGAGAAAAGGGTTAGAGAGCAGATGAATAGAAATCAAAGAGTCGTTATAAACTTTTGGGCGGGAAAACAGGGTATTTATACGATTCGGGACATAAGCAGTATTAACACCTAGCAGTATTAACTAACTAGCAGTATTAACTGAGATCAGTATTAACCACTAGCAGTATTAACTAACTTAGCAGTATTAACTAAGAGCAGTATTAACCACTAGCAGTATTAACTTAACTAGCAGTATTAACCACTAGCAGTATTAACTTAACTAGCAGTATTAACTGAGAGCAGTATTAACTTAACTAGCAGTATTAACTGAGAGCAGTATTAAAACTTCACTGGCAGCATTAACTATACTTACACTTTTTGAAGCTTGAAGTACTCTGAGCAAGGTAATAACTGTCTGAGAAGGATGTTAGTAGCACCAAAGAATAAACCAATAACAGGTATGTAAAAAACATGAGCTCATTCAGAGTTGATCATGCCCACACTTGTGACCAAGAAAGTGAATCTACCCACATCAAAAGCTTTAGTGAATAGATCAGCAAACTGGTTGTCAGTATGAACCTTAGCAACTTGAATTAGCTTTTTTTCATTACAATCTCTAATAAAGTGATACCTGGTCTCAATGTGCTTGGTTTTGGAGTGCTTGACTGAATTTGTTAACAATGCTTATAGCACTGCTATTGTCAATGAAGATTGGAGTGTGAAGAAAGGTTACCCCATAGTCCAGCATCTGATTCTGAATCCATAGAACCTGAGAGCAGCAACTTGCAGCAGCAATATACTCAGCTTTTGTTGTTGATAAGGACACTGTGGTTTGTTTCTTCTACTGCCAAGATACTAGTCTTGCACTCAAAAGTTGACATCCACCAGAAGTAGACTTTCTGTCCATGTTAGCACCACCCAAGTCACTATCTGAATATGCAATCAAGTCAAAGTTGGATTCATAAGGATACCAAAGATCTAATCTAGGTTTCCCTCTTAAGTATCTGAAAATCCTTTTAACAGCTTGAAGATGTGATTGCTTTGGTTTGACTTGGAATCTGGCACACAAACACACTGGAAACATGATGTCTGGTCTTGAGGCTGTGAGATACATGAGAGATCCAATCATTGATCTGTATAGATGGACATCAACATCCTCCCCCTCAAGATCAGCAGTAATCTGTTTATGAGTCTCCATAGGTGTGCTTGCTGGCTTTGAGTCTGATAGTCCATATTTGTCCAGGATGTCTTTCACATATTTTGATTGGCTTATGAAGATCCCATCTTTCTTCTGTTTTACTTGAAGCCCAAGGAAGAAGGTAAGTTCACTCATTGAACTCATTTTAAAGCTCTTGTGCATCAACTTTTCAATGTCTCTGCACATCTGATCTTTTGTGGATCCAAAGATGATATCATCCACATAAATCTGAACCAATAGGATGTCCTTCTTACTTCTTTTAATGAAGAGGGTCTTGTCAATTATTCCTCTTTCAAACCCATTCTCCAAGAGATAGGTAGACAGAGTATCATACCATGCTCTTGGGGCTTGATGAAGACCATACAGTGCTTTCTTCAGTTTGTATACTCTGTCTGGATAGGATGGATTTTCAAATCCAGGGGGCTGACAGACATATACTTCTTCATCAATTGTACCATAAAGAAAGGCACTCTTCACATCCATTTGGTATACCTTGAACTTCATGTATGAGGCATAGGCTAGAAATAGCCTAATTGCCTCTACCCTTGCCACTAAAGCAAACACTTCTTCATAGTCAATGCCTTCTTCTTGAGTGTACCTTTGTGCCACCAGCCTTGCTTTGTTTCTTATCACAATGCCTCTCTCATCCTTTTTGTTCTTGAAAATCCACTTGGTGCCTATAGCTTTATGACCTTTTGGAAGGTCCACCAAGTCCCAAACTTCTTGTAACTTGAACTGCAGTAACTCTTCTTGCATAGCTTCTATCCAACTGGAATCTTTCATAGCATCATAAACCTTCTTAGGCTCAATCTGGGATAGAAAGCAAGTGAGTACTGTGTGTTGCTGATCCTGCAGCTCTTGAAGTCTGCTTTGATTCCTTGTTATCATAGGAGAAGAGATGTCTCCTATGACCAGCTCTTGAGGATGATTCTTTTGAGTTCTAGTCTGATGACTAGGTTCTTCATTGATTCCCACATCCAGATTGGAATCATTTAAGTCAGCTGAGGAGATCTCATCAGCTGCTGCTGGCTCATCATGCACTTGATTCTCTTCATCTCTTCTTTCTTCTTCACTCTGAATTGGTTCAGTAGCATTCTCCTTTTCACAGACCTCACCAGGCTCTATTATAGGTATGGGAAAGATCACAGATTGAGGTATAATGTCTTGTACTTGTATTTGTTCATCCCCTGATCCTCCACTTCCTGAACCTGTATGGTAATCACTACTGAAACCCAAAGAGTTAGTTAGTGAGTCAATGTCAAATAACCACTGAGGACCAGACCCAATCGGATTTGGTGTGTTCTCATTGCATTTGACATTGTCACTTTCCTCAATTATTCTAGAAGAAGTATTAAAAACTCTGTAAGCCTTACTCTGAGATGAGTAACCAACAAGAAAACCATCATCAACCTTGCTATCAAACTTTCCTAAGTGAGTTTTGGTATTGAGAATGGTACAAGGATACCCAAAAGGTTTGAAAAATCCTATAAAAGGTTTTCTATTATTTAAAAGATCATAAGGTGTCTTGTTTTTAGGCTTGACTACTAGAACTCTGTTTTGGACATAGCAAGCAGTATTAACTGCTTCAGCCCAGAAAGTAATTGGAAGTTTTGAATCTGCCAACAGAGATCTAGCAGCTTCAATCAGTGTCATATTCCTTCTCTCAGCAACACCATTTTGTTGTGGAGTCCTAGGAGCACTGTATTGCCTCTCAATTCCTTTTTCCTCACAAAAGGTGTTTAGGTCATGATTTTTAAATTCAGTACCATTGTCTGACCTAATGACTTTTACCTTTTTATTTGTTTGGTTTTCAATTCTTAGAATAAAGGATTTGATCAGTCCACTTGTCTCATCCTTAGTCCTTAGAAAATATACCCAAGTAAATCTAGAGTAATCATCAACAATAACTAGGCAGTATGATTTCTTACCAATACTCATAACATTTGTAGGACCAAACAGATCCATATGCAACATCTGAAGAGAATTAGAGATTGTGTTCAACTCTTTGGTCTTATGAGAAGTTTTGTGTTGTTTGCCTTTGAGACAGGCAACACAATGATCATCACATGAAAAGACTTTGGAAGGTAAACCTCTTACAAGGTTGTTTTTAACAAGTTTATTCATTGTTTTAAAATTCATGTGACACATCCTTCTATGCCAAAGTGATGATTCATCCAAAGAAGCTTTTGAAACAAGACAGTTTAGGGATGAATCAGTTGAAACACTTTCCATATCTAAGCAATAAACATTATCCTTTCTGGGAGTTCTTAGTAGTATCATCTTTTCATCAACTACCTTGAATCCAGGAGCAAGGATAATACATTCAGAATCTGTAAATAATATACTATGTTGTTTGTCACAAACCTGTGATACACTTAACAGGTTGTACCTTAACTACTCAACATAGAATACATCTTCAAAGGTCATTTTACCTTTGGTTACATCCCCCTTACCAGTTATCTTACCTCCATCTGGAGTATTACCAAAGGCAACATGTCCACCATCAATTTTCTTGAAATTCTTGAGGCATGACATGTTCCCTGTCATGTGCCTAGAGCAACCACTATCAACATGCCAGATGCTCTTCCCCTTGAGCTACTGGTTGCCTGCACATAAGATTAAACAGTTAGTATTGATTGGGGACCCAAGCCAAAGTGGTCTTGGGTCTCCCTTTCTCATCAAAGTATTTACATTCCTTTTTGATGAGGTTTTTAAACTCAGAGCATTCTTTATTAGAGTACTTTGTCAATATGATTGGCTTAGCAGCACAAACACTAGAAGCAGTACTAACCTTAGAAGTACTAACAGAGGTAGCAGCACTAACAGAGTTAGCCGTATTAACTTTTGAAGAAGTATTAACAATGTCAGCAGCACTATCATTGTTAGCAGTAGTATTACTTCTAGCAGCACTATCATTGTCAGCAGTACTATTTGTGGTAGCAGTACTAACAGTTTTAGTGCTTTTAGGAACCCACATATTGATACTTTCTTTAACAGACTTTTTATTCATGTGGCTTTTAGATTTAACAGATTTCTTAGCCACATGGTTCTTTTCAACCTTCCTATAACCAAAGGGTTTTTGCATGGATCTTTGAAAATTCATCCTTTGGTTCATAGGATTGAAATAACAGAATTTGGCAAGATGATTCAATTTGCCACAGATAAAACAAGGTTTTGGTCTATTGATTTTACTCAAATCAACCCCTTGTTTTTGTGCCCACTGATTATTCCAGTTTCTTTGATTTCCCTTCTTTTTATCATGTTTTAGGGGCTCATTCTTCTTACATGCACACTGTTTGCAAGGACCTGGATTCACAACTGTGGTCTGTTTGTAATGGACCTTACCAGACTTTCTCTCTGTCTTCTCTATGTCCTTAGATTTGATCCAAGCCCTTCCACAGTCCTCATTGGTGATAATGTTATTCTCTAGAGGAATCTCACCACTCACCTTGTTCTCCTTACTCTTGCCAACCTCTTTCTCAGTCTTATCCTCAACAACTACCTCATCTAAGGGATCTATTTCAGTGGCTCCCTCAGGCAAGTCCTTCCTATCTTTGGTGTCTAACAGGTCTGAAGTAGGAGGGATGTAATTGTTGTTATATGGTGGAGGTGTGGCATTGTACCCAATTCCTCTTCTCAGCTTATCATGAATCTGAGTTTGTAGTAAAGAGTCCATTGCTTTAGAAGCATTGGAAAACTTTTCTACATCAAGCTTGACCTTGGTTAGTTCATCTCTCAATTTCTCACTCTCCTCTTTAGATTTGGTCAGTTTAAGCTCTAGATCCTTTTTCTCCCACTTCCAGTAATTGGTGTCATATGAGTGTTGGAGTTCATTGGCTTGAAAACCTTTAATCTGTTCCTCAAACCTCTCAACAATTCTCACATAATCTTTGATATCCTTTTCTAATCTCTTAAGATCATCACTCATCTTCTGATTGTGATCCCTGTACCTTTTAACAGTGTCTATGCAAGTTTTAGAACAGAGATTAGAATTTACCTCAGATGGGAGATCAGATACTTCAGTCATCAGTGCTAGATTTTGGATAGCCTCTTCTGCTTGATCACTCCAGTCAAACCCCATTCCTTGTTGAGAAACAAGGGCTTGAGCAGAGTTTCTGTTATGGTTGAGGTTTCCAGACTGTGCTTGTTGGTGGTTGTTGTTGTGAGACACTCTACTTCTGCATTCCCTGGCAAAGTGTCCTTTCAGATGGCATTTGTAGCACTTCACCTTTGATTTATCAAAACCTGTTGCATCTTCTCTTCTTTGGGAGAAGTTGTTCCTTCCAGTCCTCTTTATGAACTTCTTCACCCTCATGGAAAGCATGGCCATCTGCCATTTGATATCCATCTCTTCAAGATCATCAGGATGAAGTTGTTCTAAGTCATCATTAATCAAAGAGGAATTTCCATGACTGGAAAGAAAGGCTTCAAAGACAGAATCAGTGCCTTTATCTTAAGTTGTTCCATTAGCAGCATTAACTGATTCAGGGTTAGCAGCAGAATCAATTGATGCTGAAAGGAGTGCAACATTATGAATATATCCAGAAGGCTTCTTCTTAGCCTCCACCTCAGCTTCAAAAACTCTAAGATCATTGTACAGATCATCAAGTTCTTTTTCTTCCAATTGTTCATTCTGTCTGAATGACACAGTGTACATGGTCCATTCATCTCCAAGGGACCTTAAGAACTTTCTGTTTATATCATCTTGATCAATCTGTACTCCCATAGTAGCTAGTTCACCAATCAGTTTGTTAAACCTGTCAAAAGTTTGAGTCATAGACTCATTCTTAGTTGACATAAAGTTTTCATACTGTTGTTTCAAGATGGCCTTCTGATTTCTCTTGGTACTTTTGGTACCAGAGAATCTCTTCTCTAGAGTATTCCAGAGCATCTGTGCATCAGTGCAGTTACAGAATTGGTGTTGGTACTCATTGGGAATGGCCAAGAGCAGTGTGCTCAAGGCTTTCATCTATGTCTGCCTTGTCTTTCTTTCTGCATCCGTCTTTGGAGGAGTTCTTTTTCCATCTTCACCAATCTTTCCTGCATCAGATGGGCCATTCTCAATGATGTCCCACATAGAGTAATCTGTGAGGAGAATGTATTGCTTGATTCTGATCTTCCACATGTCAAATTCATTGGGTCTGAGCATTGGAACCTTTGAGACCAGAGTACTGTTTGATTCAGCTGTGTTTTCCATGATGAATGAGATTTCTGAGAATACTAGCTCTGATACCACTTGTCAGGATCTTAAATCTAAATAAGAATAAACACTCAGAAACAATATCAAAGGAGTTTGCGGAATAACACTTTGATATTCAATAATTAATGGAACACAGTAAATCAGAATAAGAACTTGCAAACTTTATTGAATGATTATAAAGTTACAAGATTCAACACACAACCTCAATATTGATGAACAGGCTCACCAATACGAATTATACTTCTCTAGAATTAGGATTAGAAACCTTGAGGTTGATTCTCTCTATCAAAACAAAAATTCAGAATTCTAAAGGTTACTCTAACCTATTCTGACTAATTCTATATATACTGAAGATAAAAGATAATTACAAATAATAAAAGATCTTCAAAAACATCTTCCATATTTATCTCCAAGCTTTCCATAATCTTCTGCACGAATCTTGATTATCTCATAAGCAGCACTAAGTCTTCAGCAGTATTAATACTTTGAGCAGTATTAATGTTCAGCAGTACTAACTACTAGCAGTACTAAAATTGCTTAGCAGTAGTAATCTCCTCTAGCAGTATTAATCTTGACTTAGTAGTACTAATCTTGTTCAGTAGCATTAACTTCAGAAGTAGTAATCAAGATTCTTCTAGCAGCATTAACTGTTCTTGTGAAATTCTGAATTTCCCAACAAAAAGGTCTGAAGGTCGAACAGAATGGCGACCAAAATAGAAGATAGATGAGAGTTCTGAATCAATTCCTGATATGGATTGTAATAGATTTACTAGTAGTACTTCTGATGTAGTTGGTAGTGTTGCTTCCAATAAACAAAACCTTGTAATTCCTTACAAGCGATATTCAATAAAGCAATTACTCCGATTATCTCAATTTACTACTATGTCATCTAATTATAGACAGAATGATTTTGTCTCTCACCGATATTCTGATGATTGGTTTGGTACTTATCATGTTTGTTCTTATAAGCCATATGTTTCAAAGATTTTTCAAAAGGTCAGAGGCTCCATATACAAATGGATACCAAAATCTTGTGCTAATCCGTTAGGACCCAATTTTAAATGGGTACCTAAATCTCTTATTCTCTGATTTCTCTTATGCAGGCCCGTCATATGTGGTACTTGGATAACGGGTGTTCCAAGCATATGACTGGGCAAAAGGATTTATTGTCTAATTATACAGAGAAATTCTGCGGGAATGTACGTTTTGGCAACGACCAGTTTTCACCGATTATCGGCTACGGTGATGTGATACAAGATAATGTAACGATTACGAAGGTGAGTTACGTGGAAGGATTAGGACATAACCTATTTAGTATTGGCCAGTTCTGCGACAAAGATTTAGAGGTAAATTTCAAGGCCAAGAGGTGTTCTGTACGCACTGAAGATGGTAAAGAACTCTTGGTTGGCACTAGAAAGTCCAACCTCTACACGATAAATCTGTCAAAGGTCCAGACTGACAATCAGGTTTGTCTACTATCTAAAGCCTCGCTGCAACAGAGTTGGTTATGGCACTGCAGGCTATCTCATCTGAATTTTCGTTATATCAATAAATTAGTCACGGGTAAGCTAGTCAAAGGACTTCCTGAGCTGAAATACAAGAAAGAACACTTATGTGCAGCATGTGAAAAAGGAAAGATGAAGAGATCCGCACACAAGCCAAATCCTGAACAGAGTACTAGTTCTCCATTGGAATTGCTTCACATGGATCTCTGTGGTCCAATGAGAACGCAAAGCATAGGAGGAAAGAAGTATGTTTTGGTAATAGTGGACGATTATTCGCGTTACACATGGATAAAGTTTCTAAGGACAAAAGATGAGACGCCCGAAGTACTCATCAACTTTTTGAAGACTACCCAGGTGAACTTGCAGAGGCCAGTCAAGCTTCTGAGAACAGACAACGACACAAAGTTTAAGAACAAAATTGTTGAATATTATCTTCAATCAGTCGGGATAATGCATCAATTCTCTGCTGCTAGGACGCCAGAACAAAATGAAGTAGTAGAAAGACGCAATTGAACGCTAGTCGAGGCCGCTCGCACTATGCTCAGCCAGTCGGATCTACCTCTGTTTTTATGGGCAGGAGTTGTCTCTACTGCATGTTATACGCAGAATCTCTCCATTATTCATAGACGGTTTGGTAAAACTCCTTATGCATTGATTAATAATCGTACACCTAGCATTAAGTATTTTCATATTTTTGGATGTAGGTGTTTCGTACTTAACGATAGAAAGAACCTGAACAAGTTCGGACCAAAGGCTGATGAAGGCATTTTCATTGGATATTCGCAAACATCTGCTGCATACCGGGTGTATCTGAAGAAGTCCAAGACTGTGATAGAAAGCGTCAATGTCACATTTGATGAGAAAGTGGCTTCTGAACAACACAGTTCAGAACCCGTACTTACCGGAGTGTTAGCTTCTGGACAAATCAGTCCAGAACCTGCGGTAATAGTAACTAATTCGGATACAACTTCTACTTCTACATCTCACTTATCTGAATTAGATTTATTATTTGAATTTTTCTATGATGATTTTCTAGGATCTAAACTTCCTAAATTTGTTGTGGTTGACAGGTCTGAAGATTCAACGACTCATCATCCAACCACTTCGGATGTATCTACTGAACTAGTTCCTCCGGTTCAGAAAGAAACTCAAATTCAAACAAATACTCCTACGGTTGAAGTTGTACCTGATCATGTTGAAACAGAAGTTACTACTTTAGTTGGCTGCACTATTATGGATAATCAACAGAATGAACAAGTTGTCCCAACTGAAACTTATGTACAAGAAACTTCAACTGTACCCCCAACCCATGATGAACAAGAAGAAGTTGAAAGGGGATATCTAGATGAGAGTTATGATCAATCTACATCGAATCCACTCCCTCACGAACATAAGTGGACCAAAGAGCACCCGATAAGCCAAATCATTGGAGATATATCAAAAACGGTGCAAACTAGGTCTGCGACATTAAACATGTGTATGCATGATTCCTTTCTGAGCAAGATAGAGCCCACTCGAGTATCTAAAGCTCTAGCTGACTCGGATTGGGTTACTGCAATGCAAGAGGAGCTGAACTAGTTTGAAGCTTTAAAAGTCTGGAGACTTGTACCAAGACCTGAAGATAAATCTATAATTGGTACAAAATGGGTATTCAAAAACAAGAAGGATGAAGATGGTATCGTAATCAGAAATAAAGCACGACTTTTCGCAAAAGGCTATAGGCAAGAGGAAGTCATTGATTATGATGAGACTTACGCTCAAGTAGCACGCATTGAAGCTATCAGAATGTTTCTTGCGTATGTTGCTCATACAACTTCACTGTCTATCAGATGGACGTGAAGACTGCTTTCTAAACGGCATTCTTAAGGAGGAAGTCTATGTCTCACAAACTGAAGGCTTTGTGAATCCAGATAAACCAAATCATGTCTACATCTTGGATAAAGCACTTTATGGTCTTAACCAAGCGCCTCGAGCCTCGTATGAGGTATTATCAAAGTTTTTAGTCAAGTCGGGCTTCACAAAAGGTAAAATCGATACTACTTTATTCATCAAAAAGGAAAAAGTCGATATTATTCTTATTCAGATATATGTGGATGACATTATATTTGGCTCAACTAATCCTAAATACTGTAAGAATTTTTCAAACCTCATGGTGTCCAGATTTCAAATGAGTATGATGGGAGAGATGAACTTCTTTCTCGGATTACAAGTAAAACAATTTTCAACGGGGATTTTTATAAACCAAGCTAAGTACATTTTTGATATTCTTCGGAAATTCAAAATGGAAACTTGTAAACCTATTGGAACCCCGATGGCACCTGTAACTAAGATCGGTATGGATCCTTCGGGACAACCTGTTGATGTTAGAACCTATAGAGGGATGATTGGTTCTTTAATGTATTTAACTTCAAGTAGGCCATATATTAGGTTCTCTACATGTCTATGTGCAAGATATCAGGCTAATCCAAAAGAATCCCATATGTCTGCAGTTAAGCGCATATTTAGATATCTGAAGGGGACTGCAGATCTTGGTCTGTGGTATCCTAAAGATACTGGTTTTGATCTAACAACGTACTCAGATGCAGATTATGCAGGCTGTATGTTAGACAGGAAGAGCACATCGGGTCATATACAATTCCTTGGAGATAAACTCGTTAGTTGGGCATCAAAGAAACAACTTTGTGTTTCCACGTCAACGGTTGAGGCGGAGTATGTTGCTGCTGCAAGCTACTGCTCTCAGGTGTTGTGGATGAGAACATAACTGCGAGATTATGGCTTCAAATTCGACAAAATCCCGATTTACTATGACTCTAAGAGAGCTATTGCAATATCAGCAAATCCTGTACAACATACAAAGACAAAACACATAGATGTCCGATATCATTTTATCAAAGACAATGTTGAAAAAGGTACAATAGAACTTTATTTTGTAAACAATGATTATCAGCTTGTTGATTTGTTTACCAAGCCTCTCGACGAAAAGAGATTTAATTTTATTGTCTCGAAACTTGGTATGCTAAATCTCAAAATATAATATGTGATTACCTATTAAAGTTTTTCTTATTGTTATTTTTCTTCATTTCTTTATCTTTATTCTAAAGAGATATCTGCACTTTAATGTGTGTTCATGATCTCAGGGGGAATGAGTGAGAGATGATGAAAAGATGATCTATATCCATTTGAGGGGGAGTTAATATTGTCTGTATATGTTTCACTGATAAATTTTTATGATGCATAAATGCAGGGGGAGTTAGAGTATGAGTAAGGAGTACTGAATATGATTTTTGATTATTTCAGATCAGGACTCCTACATTCAATGTTTTACTGCTTTATGTCATTTTATTTTTCAATAAAAGTGTGAATATATTTTGTAGTTTGACGGACTTTTTGACTGATGCAGATTGAGAGGATGCTTACATGATCATATCTTTATGACTTTAAGCTGACTTCATGAGATTTAAGACAGATTGAAAAGGTTAATTTCTATTCTTAATCTCATATATGGTTGAAAGAATGACAACTTTTAATCATAGAAAACATATTCTTAAATGTTCAAACCACTTCTGATTCTTAAACGATTTCATGAGTATAGAAGTGTGATTTTAAATGTTTTCATAATTTGATGAGATTAAATGTTTATAAACCGTGTGTTTCCAAAGATTAATACTTGTGTATTATCTTTCCTATATACTGTCAAGTATTCACACACACCGGTTTGATATTTTGTTGAAATTGTTATTACCATGTCTCTAAATTGAAACAATACTTTTCGATGGTAAGACACCCCGATTGTTATTCAAAGTTTGAGCGTGATTTCATTTCTAAACGTTCTTTCAAGAATGTATATATTTTTGGTTCATATAGACAATATCAATTTTTGTTGACCTCAGCCTTAATTGCTAAATCATTTCTATTTGATCTTTATCATACAATGTCAGATTTTCAAACAAGTTTCTTGTATTCGTTTCATTCTTTCAATATACCTGTTTGAAATATCTTCAATCTTCTCAAATGCTCAAATCTTCTTGATTATATCTATGAGCATACAGACATCTGACTTGTATATTTGTGCTTTAACAGATAAAGTTAAACCATTTTTGAGCAACATTATGCTTTCATAGGAAAATATGGGTTCATTGTGTAGGACTTAAATGAAACTTCTATGGATTCACGTTAACCAGTGTTTCCTACCCAATAAGTTAATCCTTAGTGATCGAGTGTGAGGAGTTAAATAGAAATGAGTGTGGGTTGAGTGATGAGATAAAATGAAAAAGAGAGTTTGGTTAGAAGTGAGCTCAATGTTTAAAAAGAAAGAGGGTGTGAGATCAGAGTAAAAGAATATCAAACTCTGCACCAACTTTTTCTGAGCCGGGCAGCCACATTACTAGTGTTTCACATTTCTTCGTGAGCAATATTGAAACAGGCAACTAGCCCATGCCAACTCTTGATAAAAACCCCACCAGCCACTCATTTTCTTCTTAAAAAGAAAATGTTTCATATTTTCAAGGGGACGCAACACATAATCTATCTGGTTTTCATTTGGAAAATCTGGATATTGAAAAAGAAGGAAGTCTACTCCACCTTCGCACTTCGATCATGCACAATTGAGTATGTGTTTAATTACTGTTGTCTCAGTGGTTTACACAATTTTGAGCCTTATATAAGCAATCATCATGTGCTTAATTCTTTCTAACACTTGCACGAGCACACAAGGAATTTGTTTTCTTGTCATAACGTTCATAGAAATATCTTTGTGGTGTTTCGATGATTGAATGGAAGCCCTGGGGGAGTGAACATCACAAAAGCTCCTTTACAATGTGTATTCCTTACACACAGTAACTTTGTTTTACTGACAGGCATATTAACTGATTCATTTATTGATTCAAGTGTTACACTCGAGTTTGTCTGGATTTGAAAAGATCTAGATGAATGTCTTTATGAATTGACGAATGGTCGGAGGCTCAGTTTTTGAAAGATCGGTGGTCAGATACAGACATTTCTTGTTAAAAGTTTTGATGATCTCTATGCTCTAATCATCAAAAAGGGGGAAAAGAGATCAAGAAATGTTGGTTGTAAAGAGAAGTTAATGTAACACCCCGAATTTTCGTTATGTAATCTTGGTATTCTTGTGTTTAAGCGTTGTCGATAGCACCGCATTTGGTTTGAAGTTTGAGTTTGGATTTTGGTGGTTTCGGGCAAACCCCAGTGAACTGCGCGAGTTGCACCGTGACTTGAGGTCACGGCACAACCCGCGAAACCCTCTGTTGTGTTGGGTTTTGAGGAAGCGAGCGAGTTATGCCACGACTTAAGGTCGCGACATAACCCGCGAGATCACCTGGCCGACTTAAGGTGGGTCTTCAGTAAATATCTCTTTGTTTTTTTAATATCTCAAGATCTCAAACTCTCTCAAGCCTCTCTCTCTCTCTCTTTCTTCTTTCTGTTCGAGGTTTCTTTGGTTGCCGTTTCTTGTTAGTATTAAGTGCATCTAGCAAGGGTTCGGCATAGAAAGCTTCGTCTTTCCCTGGTGGTCGATATCTGGTTTTTCGGGTTTCATTCTAAAACCTATTTGGTGAGTTCTTACTACCGTTTTACACTTTATACATGTCAAAGGTTACCTTTTGAACTTCTATATATCTCCATGGTTTCAGATCTAAGTTTACTACATTTTGATATAACTTGAGTTTTGGGAGATTTTTAGGGTTCCGAATCATTTTCAACTAAAATGATGGGTTCCATCTTATTTGAAGTAAATGATATTTTACTTGCGCATTTATGTGATTTATTTGAAAGAAATCATTTATATAAAGTACTACATGCACATTGAATTGTGAGGTACTGAAAGGAAAGTAAAATAAAGTACTGCATGCACGTTGAATTGTGAGGTACTAAAGGGGAAGTAAAATAAAGTACTACATGCACATTGAATTGTGAGGTACTAAAGGGAAAGTAAAATAAAGAACTACATGCACATTGAATTGTGAGGTTCTGGAAGAAAAGTAAAATAAAGAACTACATGCACATTGAATTGTGAGGTTCTGGAAAGAATGTATACAATCTCATTTTATGATTTCATTCTTATCAGAGATTTGACTTGAAATTGCTTATTTGGAAAGATTTCCTTTTTGATACAATTGTTTGTATCTCTTGAATTTATAAACTGTATATTCTCACTAGGATTTAAGCCTAACACTTTTTCTCAAATGATATGTATAACAGGTTCCCATTAGCGGTGGGTTGCCAAGGGCTTGAGTGACGAGCTTGGTCTCGGGGGCTTTTTGAGATGACTAGTATTTGATGTTGGGAAATTGTTTAAGTCCCATTCTTTTGGTGATGTTGGATTAACAACCGATGTAATCTAGATAGTTTATGTTTAGATTAGTTTGTTGTTGAATTCCATATCCGTATACAAGTTTTGTAATGGTTAAGTACAATTCCCCTTTTTGGGAGGTTTATACCAAGTGTTGATGTCTATTTGTCCAGTTTCCGCGTGTTAAATTCACTCTGATTTTTAGGGTGTTTCAGTTAATATCAGTTATGGGGAGAAGTTACAAGAAATGAGAGAGTTGATAAAGATAAGTTGGAACTTCTTGGAGAAATTTATTCAAGATAGTTATTTTGAAGAATATTTGTTGTCAAAGATTGAAAGCAGGAAGAGCAAATTCAAAGATTTCTGAAGACAAGCTAAATTTTACAGAAATTATCTTTGAAGATAATTTGCTGAAACAAATCGAGCTGAAATTATAGATAATTTCTTTCTGAAGTCTGAAAGAGGTTTGAGATAACCTTGGGGAGATTGTTGAAGAGCATATCTACCATCTTTGGGGGAGATTGTTATTTGTTTAAAGACAGACTTTGGGAAGATTACAATGTTAAAGATCAAAGAAAGAAGAGATTGTTTCAGGCATAAATATAAGACTGTTTTTCAATGCTAAAGTTTTACAAAGAGGGAGATTACACTTATTGAGCTTAAAGAGAATGTTTAAATTGCTAAAATCTTTTTGAGATGATCTTCAATCCAAAGGGGGAGATTGTTAGAGCATAAATATGTTGGATACAAAATCATAGAAGACTGAAGATTGAAGTCAAAACTGAAAGTCAACTCTCATTGTGAAGTCAAAGTCAAATGTCAAAAGTCTTAGTTAGTTTAGTTTTGTTTTTAAGCGTGTAGTTTAGTTTTTGGTTTTTATAGACTTGTAGCTTTTGTATTACTTGTAACTAGAATATACTTGTATACGCAAAGATCATTGTATAGAGAGAAAGCTAGAGAGAGAAAGTCATTTTGTATACGAATTGTCATTTGAATTGAAATCAAGATAACAGGTTGAGTTTTAATCTGTTAATTCATTCTTGTTTGTTTGTTTGAATCAATAGGAACTTGATTAGATTGGGACTATCACTAATGCTTGTTTCAATGAAGGTCACCAAAGAATGTGAACCAACAGATTATGTGGCTGCCCGACTCAGAAAAAGTTAGTGTAGAGTTTTCATTTTTCTTTAACTCTGATCTCACACCCTTTTTCTTTTGAACATTTAAGCTCGCTTCTAACCAAACTCTCTTTTCCATTTTACCTCATCACACACCCACTCTCTGATTTTGACCCCTCTCCCCTCAATCACTCGAGGATAACTTATTGGGTGGGAAAAACTGGTTATTGTGAATCCATAAAAGTTTTGATAAGCTCTCACACTGATTCCCATGAATTTTGTCCTAAAAGAATAGTGTTGCTCAACAATTTATCTTTAACAGATAAGCATCAAAAAGTAGATAACAATGACAAATGAATGTAAGCTCGAAATAAATATCATTCATATATGAGCTTTTGAACATTGAAGATCTCTCAAAACAAGAATAATGAAATGAAATCAAGAAAATTGATTTGAGAATCTGACACTATTTCAATCAGATCAACTATCATGAAAAATGAGTAGCTTGGGGTATCAAAGAAATGGAATTTATTTATATGAACAAATATAAACATATTGACAATGAACGCACAAAATATAGAAATGATGTATGATACTCAATCAACAGTGAAATTCAAACGAGAGCATTACCATCAAAAAATTTGTCGTTTAGAGACATGGTAATAACAAAGTCAATTGAAAATACTGAACCGGTGTGTGTGAATACTTGATAGTATATGGAAAATAATATACAAGTATTAATCTTTGGAAACACACGGTTAGTTTAAACATGAAAGTTCCAAACAAAAATCATTTAAAAATATACTTCTAAATTCATAAAATCATTTGAGAACAAGAAGTGGTTTGAACATTTAGAAAACAATTTGCATACCTGAAAGTTGTTTTTCTTTCAAAGATGTTAGAGATTAAGAATTAGAATTATATACCTTCAGTGTAGAATTCTTAACTCCCCCTGAAAATAATATTTTATATCCCCCTTCAATTAAGAACAAGAAAACAAAATATAAACATATAAGCTTCCTCTTGACAAAACATTAGATATTATCCTCTTAATATCTGTAAAAAGTCAAATCATTAGTAGGGAACAATATGAATATAACAATTAATCTCATTTCTCGTTTCTCCCCCTTAAAAATATATCATTGAAAAATCAATTTCCCTATCTTTTGAATTACTCCCCCTGATTAGGATTGAGCAGTTAATCTTCAGCAAACATCAAAAACATTGAAGAACGTGTTCTGAACTGAATTATCCAGAAGTCGTCGTTACATATTCTCCGATGAGAATAACAACTTTCCAAAACATCTTTGTAACCTGCAAAATATTAAAGATTTTGGTAATCATCTTTGATGATTCCCCATTCGTCATAAATAACAAGATAACCATATATCTGAACTCCCCCTAAAAATATGTAAAACAAGATACACTCCCCCTAGACACATGTTAGAAGATTTCACAGACTCAAGATGACATGTTCAGCATACCCAACTTACTGATTAGAAATTTGAAACGCTTCTCATCCAATGGTTTGGTGAAAAGATCAGCGAGCTGGTAGTCGGTCTAGATAAAATGCATCTCGACATCTCCCTTCTTTACATGGTCTTTAATAAAATGATAGTGCACATCTATGTGTTTCATCTTAGAATGTTACACCATGTTAGCAGTAATAGCTATGGCGCTTTTCGAGTCACAGTAAATAGGCACGCGCTTATAAGTGTAGCCAGAATCTTTCAGTTGAGTCATCATCCACAGTACTTGTGAGTAACAGCTCGCAGCAGCGACATATTCAGCTTCGGCTGTCGAGGTTGACACATAATTCTGTTTCTTAGATGTCCAGGTAACCAGTTTGTCGCCTAGAAACTGACAAGAACATACGGGGTAGATACCAGGTCTCCATACATCCCCCCTCCTTATGGGTCGGACATACGGGGCTCGTTTAGTTTGGTTTGATGGATATTGGTGGTTTAAGCATGCAATTTATGAATCTTCTTGTTCGGGTGTGCAAGATAAGAAAAAAACATTGGGTTTTTGTTTAATACAGGTTGGTTTTCATTTCCTGTGCCACCATATTTTGAAGTTTCATTGATTTTCCGAGTGGGTTGTCTGCCTTCAATTTGTTAATCATCTCGTATAAACTTACTTGGTCGGAGCCGTTCTAGCCTGAAATTTTTTAGTTAGCGTTAGTTTTCTGCTTGTGCAAGTAAAAAATTATGTTATGTGCTTTCATAGGGTTTGTTCGTTATTTATGTGTTCCCTTTAAGGCTTTATCTTAAGTTACTTCTGTTACTACAAGCAAAATTGAAGTCATTCATATGTGAAAAGTCATCTTTTCTTTTGTACACCTTCAGGTGCTTTCGGTTGTTGGGATTCCTCAATATGATGTCGACCCCATGGTATCTGTAGTTAAGGTTAAGAAGGCTCCCATGGAATCATATGATCTGATATTGGTGGGTTAGATACCCAAATACAAGAAATTAAGGAGGCAGTAGAACTTCCTCTAACTTACCCTGAATTATATGAGAACATTGGGATCAAGCCTCCTCAAGGGGTTAGGGTTATACTCTATGTAGAGTCTGGAACAGAAAAGCAGTAAGATCAAAACCGGACTCCTTTCGATACCAAAGGCTTAGCTCAAGAGTGCCTTTGAGGTATCGGATGATCCGTTGAATGGATGCTAGGTGAGACTCCTTAGGATTAGCCTGATAACAAGCACAGAAACAAGTAGCGAATATTATATCCGGTCTACTGACTATTAAGTATAATAAAGAACCAATCATACTCCTGTAATTCTTTTGGTCAATAGATTTTCCGGATAAATCTGCGTCTAGAAGAGTTCCAGTAGCCATTGGCGTTTTCATTGAGGAACTGTCAGCCATACTGAACTTTTTCAAAATATCTTTTATATATTTTGACTGATTGATGAAGATGCCATCAGGGGACTGCTTCACTTGTAAACCAAGGAATAAATTCAGTTCTCCCATCATGCTCATGTCGAATCGAGTCTCCATAATTTTTGAATTTTTTTGCAAAACTTAGGATTTGTAGAACCAAAAATTATCTCGTCTACATAGATCTGAATTAAAATTAAGTCCTCGTCTTGCTATTTCAGAAACAGAGTAGTATCGGTCGTACCTTTTTTAAAACCAGAAGCACGTAAAAATTGTGTCAGTGTATCATACCACGCTCTCAGAGCTTGTTTTAATCCATACAATGCTTTGTCGAGAACGTAGACATGATCAGGATATTAAGGGTCCACGAAGCCTTCGGGTTGATTTACGTATACCTTCTCATGTAGAATCCCATTAAGAAATGCCGACTTGACTTTCATTTGATACACTTTAAAATTCTTATGGGCAGCATAGGATAAAAAGATACGAATGGCTTCGATTCGTGCCACTGAAGCAAAAGTCTCGTCGTAATCAATTCCTTCTTGTTGACAATACCCTTACGCTACCAATCTGGATTTATTTCTAACAACACTTCCTGCTTCGTCTTTCTTGTTTCTGAATACCTACTTTGTTCCAATAACGGATTTATCCTTAGGTCTAAGTATGAGCCACCATACTTTGTTTCTCTCAAATTGCAGAAGTTCATCTTGCATGGCAAGAATCCAATCGGGATCTTGCAACGCCTCAAAAACTTTCTTTGGTTCAATTGCACTGATAAAACTAGAATATAAACAGGAATTCGTTGATGCAGCTCGCGTTTTGACACTATTTTCAATGTCGCCAATAATGTTGTGCAGGGGGTGATCTCTTGTACATCTAGTAGGACTCGGTAGGGGTTGAACATTTATCCAATTATTTTGTTCATTATAATCATCAACGATAGCAGGTACAACATCAGTAGTTGTAGGTATTTCTCCAGTTTGTAATTCTGATTCAGGTAACTCTGGCATAGCAGATGAAGTGCTCGGGACTTCAGCTTCAGAGTTCTTATCTGTAGACATAGAAACATTGTTAGTTTGATTAGAATTATTTGGACTAGTAGTATTTGAAGAAGTAGTTATAGGTTCAAATGGTCCAGAAACATCAACACTGATTTTAGGAACCACTGAAGATGATGATACGAATACACCGGATTTATCGAAATCTACACAGATATCCATGAATGCATAAAAGAAAAGTAAATCTAACTCAGATGTAGAAGAGTTTGAGTTAGAAGACTTAGTCTCATTTAAATCGGGTTTCACTCGCACTTGAGTAGAAGCATTTTCATTAAGACTGAGTCCTGAACTGTTGTGTTCAGAAGTCATAGTCAGAGAGTCATCAAAGGAAACGATTATGCTTTCCATGACCATCTTGGTTCGTCTATTGTAGATTCGATAGGCTTTCGAAGTTAACGAATAACCGAGAAAGTAGCCTTCGTCCGCTTTCTTTTCGAACTTACCAAGATTGTCACGATCATTGAGTATATAGCATCTGCAACCAAAAACATGAAAAAACTTGACATTCGATATTCGATGATTAATAATCTCATATGTCGTTTTATTTAACCGTTTCATGATGATCGTTCGGTTCTGTGTAAAATATGCAGTGGCAACGACTTCAGCCCAGAGATACAGAGGTAGTCCTGAATAGGCGAGCATCGTTCTTGCAGCTTCTGTTAGAGCACAAATTTATTGGATTCAAGATCATCAATTTCTGAAGATGGAAATCTGAAGTCAAAGCTGGAAAAGTCGACTCTCAACAAATAGTCTAGGTCCTTTGTAATAAATAGTTAAAGTTATTTTTCTTGTATTTTCGTTTTAGTCCTTTTCTCCTAAAATAGGTATATGGTTTAAAATAGGTTTTTAGGTTTTGTGTGTGTATCTCATTGTGTTAGCAGCCGTACATTCTAAGAAGAGAGACAATAGAGAGAGACGGCGGCAGAGAGAAATAGAAGAGCTTCATAGAGAGAAAACCAACAAGGGATTGTAATCGTTTGAATCATATATCAATCAGGTTTGATTTAATCTTATTGTTGTGTTTATTATCTTGTTTAATTGTTAAGAACTTGAATCATTATTGGGACAATCAATTGGTATCAGAGCAAGTTGTCCAGGTTGAAATCGAGAAAAGGAGAGTTCGGCACTGTTCTATATAGTCCAGATTCATATTTGAATCTGTGATTGTTTTTGGTGCTGTAATCGATTGGGTTGTGCTTGAATATTGTTTTTAAATCGAGTCTGTGTAGTTTAATCAAGTCTTGCACTGTAATCGGTTCTCTATTTATGATTTTAGTTTTTTTGATTTTTCACGAGTCGACACTGTTCCATCAATCGATTCTCATTTAGAGTGTGTGTTTTTTAAATTAGTTGTTTGTAATCAGTCCTAGATATGTTTGTGAGCTTATTTTCAAAGTTTAGGACTGTTAATCGAAGATTAGATAGGTTTTTGGGATTATTAGAGCCGATTTTCGATGTACATGGAAGAACAGCGAGTTTGCGCTAGTTCATACGTTTTTCCCCAGTTCATAAGTTTTTCTCGCCAAATTCAAGGAACATTTGCGCCACCAGCTCTTAGCGCAAAGTTTCCTTTTGCGCCATCCGTTTCTCGCGCAAAACAACGTTTGCGCCACTTGTTGTTCGCGTAAAGTTTCACTCCGGTCAATACTCTGGTCCGGTCGGAGTGACATCGGTCGAAGGCAGGACACCGGTCGAAGCCAGGCATCGGTCGAACACACCGGTCGCAGCATCACATCGGTCGCCCAAGGCACCGGTCGCGCAAGACCTCGGTCGACCCCGGTTTGCGCCATCAGCCTTTCGCGCAAAGCTCCATTTTGCGCCACCAACGACTCGCGCAAAGCCTTACTTCTCGCGACCTTCTTCTCGCGCAAGACTTAGCTTCTTTACTTCCAGGATTTTGCGCCAACTTCACTTAGCGCGAAATCTTATTATGCGCCAGCTTCATGTAGCGCAACTTGACTTTTGCGCCAGACTCTTCTAGCGCAAACCTTCTTTTGCGCCACTGTCCTTTGGCGCATTTCTGCCTTTTTGCTTCAGTTTCCTTTTTTTTTAGTATTAATCTGTATTTACTTGATTTTATCTGGACTAACGATCATTTTAAAGTTCTTATCTTATACCAATCAGTAAGGATGTCATCTCGGGAAGCTCTTGCTATCGGAACCGATGTGAAGCCACCAGTACTATTCAAGGGAGAGTACGAGCAGTGGAAAGACAAATTCTTGGATTTCATTGACAGACATGAGTTGGGAGACTACATAAAGCTATCCTTAGAGGAAGGAAAATGACAATTCCCACCAAGACACTCACTGTAGCTGGAGCAAATGGTGCAGAAGAGCAGAGAGTGTATCCTGTTCCGCTTGTTGAATATTCAGATGAGCAGTTAAGACGACACAAAGCTGACAGATTGGCTAAATCATTCATTCTACAAGGCATACCGAATGAGATTTATGTCAAAATAGACTGCTTTAATGCTACTGGTAAGCAGATGTGGGATCAGTTGGAGAAGATGATGATCGGATCTAAAGTCGGCAACCAACTCAAAGTATCCAACTGTTTGAACAACTATGAAGAATTCAAAGCTAAACTTGGAGAATCACTAGAAGCGACCTATGACAGATTTGTGACATTATTGAACGAGCTAAGTAAGAACAAGATCAACAAATCTCAAGTTGAGCTGAATGTGAAATTTCTCAGCAACCTCCAGCCTGAGTGGAAGATATTCACTAGACAAATGAGGCAAATGAAAGATCTGAACGACATTCCACTTCATGAAGTCTATGAAACCCTCAGACATAATGAGGAAGAGGTGGATGAGATCAAGGCTGAGATGAAAAAGGCTGACAAAGCAGTTGCTGACCCAGTTGCACTTGTGGTCAAGAAGAAGTCTAAGAAGAAAAAGATGATAGCATCTGAATCAGAAGAGGCTGATAGTGAGGCAAATTCTGACTCTGACGATTGTGAAAATCTGAAGGAAGTTATGCTAATGCTAACCAAGGCCTTCCAAAAGAAGTTCTATAAAAAGCCTAGCTCCAACAGTCAGAGGTACTCATCTGGTCCAAATAACTACAAACACAAGGAGAGAGTTGAAGAAAAGAGACCAGAAGAGAAGAAGAAGAAGGATAGAGCCGAAGAGCCAAAGCAGAAAGAACTGACAAAGTGCTACAATTGTGGCAAACTCGGTCACTTTGCCAAGGACTGCCGAAAACCTAAAGTCCGAAACTCCGACTACTACAAGAATAAGATGCTTCTAGCCAAGCAACAGGAGGCTGGAAAAGCAGTAATGGCCGAGGATGAATACTGGCTCGACCATTCAGACCAAGAATCTGAAGAAAGAGAGAAGGACGAGACAACACACCTGTGCTTGATGGGTAAGTAGCAGTCAGAAGATGAAGCTGATTCTGATGAAGAAGATAATAAAGAGGTATGTGACTTAACTGAATCTGATTTTCTGAATCAAATGCATGCTATGATGTATAAGCTTCAAGAATTAGAGTCTAAACTTAAGCGTGAGACAGGTTTCATTAATGAGAAAAATCAATCTATACATAAACTTAGCAATGATATTGCTGAGAAAAATGTATTAATTGAAACTTTGCACAAAAACATAGACACCAGCGCGAAAGAGAAGACTATAATTCATAAGGAGTTATCTGAAACTGTCTCCAAATACAGAATGTGTGAGTTTGAGTCAAAAGAGATTTCTAAAATAAATTCTTCGCTTTCAAAGGAAAAGAAATCTTTAATTGAAAAAGTGAATGTTTTGGAAGGAAAATTATATACTTTGGGTCAAACTGAACAAACTATTCATCTAAACAAATCCAAAGAGAACAAAGAGAGTTGGGGGCTCGGATACGAGAATCTACATTGTCTCAAAAAGGGTATATCTGAAGCGCCAACTCTTTATGATTTTGGATTTATGAAACTGGCACCTCAATACCCTGAACTCAAAGTTTTCTAGACTAGTCTGTCTGAAGAGGATAAAGCCAAGGAATATGATAAAAGAAAGAACACAACTAAAGTTCAACTTCCGTTTCGTTATGAGAGGTTGAATAACAGTTATGGTTCTGATAAATCAAAATCTCTTTCCAATGATTATTTTGAGAGTTATTCTGTAAAAGAAATGGAGGCTAAACCTATCGAAGGTAAGCTTTACGTCCCTCCTCTAGTTTTGGAAAGTAAAAATTTCTGAACTCGAGAATACTCTTACAGAAGAAAGAATTTTGATGGACTTAGAACAAACTGTATTTTCTACAGTGTTCAAAAATACTGAGTTTTCTAAATTCTCCAAGGCTTTAAAATCTGATCATAGATCTGGTTTACTTGATAATGAGCTTAATTTCTTAAACTCTGATGGTGTTTTAGATGAATGTGTTGCTCAATTTGACTTTCATACCAAACTTCCTGATCATTCATCTTGTGTTGTTAATTCTTTCGGTTTACCCAGTGTGTTTGAAAAGGGTGAAACATCAACGAAAGTTGATAAATCAGTTTCTGTGAAATCGAAGAATGCAAAAGCTAAGAAAAGAAAATCTCAGTATTCATAGAAACCGATCACCACTGGTAAGCCAAAGAAGAAGCATTTTTTTGAATCTCACAATTCTAACCCAAAAGTTTCAAATGTTTCAGATGTGAGAAAGCAAAGGCATGAAGTTAAGTTGGTGTGGTGACCAAAACAGGAGATTGACGAGGCGGCTAAATCTAGTTCTAGTTTTAATTTGAATAAAAAGACTTCTAATAAAGATGATTTGATTGTGAATGTTGCTACTTCTAAAACTAAACTTGTTGATTCTCGCAAGAAATATTCAATCCGACAATTATTCCAGTTATCTCCTTATGCTAGAAAGTTTTCAAATTATGATAGATATGATTATGCTTCTCGTAAATATTCTGATGTTTGGTTTGGAAATTATCATGCATATTTTTATCATTCTAATTCTTCATATGGTTTTCAAAAGCAAAGCGGGCCCAAATTTAAATGGGTGCCAAAATCATGTGCTAACACAGTTGGACCCAAATACCAATGGGTACCAAAGAAAAGGGATGAATCTGTGTTGCAGGCACCTACTGTCAAAGGGGAGTAAGAGAACTGAGGCTTCTAAGTAAATCAGCTTAGAACCCGTACTTCAACGAAGCATGACTTATAAACACAACAGTTTAGGACTCGTACTTCAGTGATCAAAAGACCTTACTCCTGTGCGGATAAGAGATTGTACTCCAATACTAAAATGAGGAAATCAACCATCAAGGGGGAGTACATATTTGTCTGAAATTTTATGCATCCGATAGATATGATGATCAATATTTGAGGGGGAGTTAATGTATATCTTTTACACTGATAATTTTTCTGATGCATAATTTCAGGGGGAGTAAAAGGTGATGACTTCTGATTATTTCTGATAAGAACTCATACTTTAATTGTTTTACTGCTTTATGTCATTTTAAGTTATGTGAATAAAGTTGCTTTGACTATGACCTTTAGACTTTTTGCAGTTTGAGAGATGCTTACAAGATCATATCTTTATGACTTTAAGCTTGACTTCATGAGATGTAAGATTGCACGCAAAAGGTATAATTCTTTATCTTCATCTCATATATGGTTGAAAGAAGAACAACTTTCAATCATAGAAAACATGTTCTTAAATGTTCAAACCACTTCCAAATTCTCAATCAGATTTCTTGAATTGGAAGTGTGATTTTAAATGTTTTCTGCTTCATCTTTGAGTTTTAACTGATCAAGTTAAATTATCTGAGCGACATATGCTTTATAGGATAACATGGGATTAGTGTGCTAGGACTTAAAAGAAACTTCTATGGATTCACGTTAACCAATGTATCCTACCCAAGAAGTTAATCCTTTAGTTATTGAATGTGAGGAGTCGAAAAGAAATGAGTATGGGTTGTGTGATGAGGTAAAATGAAAAGGAGAGTGTGGTTAGTAGTGAGCTGAATGTTTAAAAGAAAGAGGGTGTGAGATCAGAGTAAAAGAATATCAAACTCTGCACCAACTACTTTCTAAGTCGGGCAGCCACAATTCTAGTGTTTCACGTCTCTTTGGTGAACATTATTGAAACAGGCAACTAGCCCATGCCAACTCTTGCCAAAACCTCACCAGCTACTCATTTTCTTCTTAAAAGGAAAATGTTTCACATTTTTAAAGGGGAAGCCTCACATTTACTATCTGATTTTCATTTGGAAAATATGGATATTGAAAAGAAGGAAGTCTACCCCACCTTCGCACTTCAATCATGCACATTGAGTTTGTGTTTAACTCACTGTTGTCTCAGTGGTTCACACAATGTTGACCTTTTATAAGCAATCATCCATGCTTAATTCTTCCTATCACTTGCACAAACACACAAAGAATTTGTTTCTTTGTCATGATGTTCATAAAAATTGCCTTCGTGGTGTTTCGATGATTGAATGGAAGCCCTGGGGGAGTGAACATCAAAAAGATCCTTTCCATTGTGTACTCGTTACACACAGTGACTTTGTGTTACTAACAGACATTTTAACTGATTCATTTGTTGATTCAGGTGTTACATTCCTATTTTGTATGGATTTGCAAAGATCTTGATGAACATCTTTATGAATTGACGGATAATCAGATGTTCTGTATGCAAGATCAGTGATCAGACATTTCTTGAGGAAAAGTTTTGATGAAATCCTGGTTCTTTTCATCAAAAAGGGGGAGAAGCGTTAACCAAGAAATGGGGGATAACACTAGTTTTGAGAAAGAATTTCTGAAGATATGCTGAATTGAAGAAATCTTCTTTGAAGATACTTTGCTAAAGCATTCTGAGCTAAAACTGGAGATAATTTCTTTCCAAGAGATTTTATATTCGTCTTTTGGGGAGATTGCTATATTTTTTAAGACAAAGAGGGAGATTGCATCTTCTGAGCTTAAAGAAAAGATTGAATTGCTAAATCTTTTTAGTAATGATCTTGATCCAAAGGGGGAGATTGTTAGAGCACAGATTTATTGGATTCAAGATCATCAATTTCTGAAGATGGAAATCTGAAGTCAAAGCTGGAAAAGTCGACTCTCAACAAATAGTCTAGGTCCTTTGTAATAAATAGTTAAAGTTATTTTTCTTGTATTTTCGTTTTAGTCCTTTTCTCTTAAAATAGGTATATGGTTTAAAATAGGTTTTTAGGTTTTGTGTGTGTGTATCTCATTGTGTTAGCAACCGTATATTCTAAGAAGAGAGAAAATAGAGAGAGACCGCGGCAGAGAGAAATAGAAGAGCTTCATAGAGAGAAAACCAACAAGGGATTGTAATCGTTTGAATCATATATCAATCAGGTTCAATTTAATCTTATTGTTGTGTTTATTATCTTGTTTAATTGTTAAGAACTTGAATCATTATTGGGACAATCAGCTTTCACCAGAGTTCTACTTTTACGCTCTATAACACCATTCTGTTGAGGAGTATGGACAACAGAAAAGTTATGAGAGATGCCTACTGATTGAAGGTAGCTTTGTAGGGTCTCATTTTTAAACTTTTTACCGTCGTCGCTCCGTAGATTTTGAACCAGTAGTTGAAGCAGAACTTGAATTTTCTTAATGAAAGCAATTATTAACTCAAGTGCTTCAGATTTAACTCTCAGGAATTCTAACCACGTGTATATTGAGTATTCATCGACCATTATAAGTATATATTTCTTTCCGTTGACCGATTAAATCCTCATGGGTCCGCAAAGGTCTATGTGAATTATTTCAAGTGGCGACTTTCATGAAGACTCCATTTTAGCTTTGTGTGAGCTTCTTTTCATCTTTCCCATCTCGCATGCTGGACATAATGAATCTTTCTCAAATAGCATCTCGGGTAGACCTCTGACTAAGCCTTTGCTTGCAAGGGTGTTTATAGCTTTGAAATTCTAATGTGAGAGTCTTCTATGCCAGATCCAACTTTCCTCTTTCGATGCTTTGGCTATCAAGCAAACAGGTCTTGAAGCGGATAGAGTTGGAAAGTTGACGGCGTACAAATTTCCGTATCTCTCACCCTTAAATATCTCAGACCCATCACGATCTTCAATGTGGCAATGAGTTATAGTGAACCTAACATGATAGTGACTGTCGCAGAACTAGCTAGTATTGAATAGATTGTGATCCAGGCCTTCTACGTACAATACTTTCTGAATAGTTACAGTGCCATTTGTTAGCATTCTGTATCCTCTGAAATATCCCTTAACAGCAGCATTAGCGAAGCCAATGGTTTTAGCAGGTTGATCTACATAATTATGCAAGAGATGCTTGAATCCTGTCATGTGTCGTGAGCATCCGGAGTCTATAAACCACAGATGACAGGCTTGCAAAAGGAACAACTACTTGGCTTTAGGTACCCATATCCAGATGGGTCCTTTGTTGTTAGCATCTTTCTATTTATGAAAACCGTTGACCATGCCTTTGATTCTCCATTCATAACGAGGCTTCGACAACCATTTCCATACCATTTTGACATTTACATGTTTGAAATCCTTTTTCTTTAAAAACTTATTTTGCTTAGCCTTTAAAATATGAATTGGTTGATACGAGGCTTTGGAAAATGACTTAGCATGAGAAAAGCTTTGAACTTTCTTGTTCTTTGGAACAGTAGAGTGGAATGAGAATGAATTACTTCCACAATGATTGCATTTCATGTTCTTTTGAGCAAAAGTCATAACTGTGATTTATCAAACGAATTATTTTTATTGAAACAGAAATGACATTTATTTGCAACAGAAGGATTACAAGCATTTCTACAATCACTGTCAATCGTAACACTCTCTATTTTCTTAACAGAAGTACACTTTTCAGAAACAATTGGATTTTCTTTATGTTCATATATTTTCTTCCTCCACTTTCCCTTTCTCTTTCCATTCACATATGTAGCACCAGAAAACACATAATTAGTTGAATTCTTAGAAGATGAGTTAACATTTTTTATACCAGAAGTTTCACCTACTTCAAAAATGTTTGATTGCTTTTCAAACTTTTGGCAATAAACAAATGTAGGCTTAGCTAAAGTTACAAACTCCGGATTAGACCTAACATTCCATTTCTGGTTATCAAACATATTCTGATTTTCACACTCTTTTTGACTTGACAAATTCTTTTTGAAAATATTTTCTTTTAAATCACTAATTTGTTTGCCAAGATCTCGGTTTTCATCTAAAGATTTATCTAGCTTAAATCGAAGATCAAAATTCTCATCTTCAATTTCCACGAGTTGCTTTTGCAAATCAGATATTTGTTTTTGTAAATCAGAAATTTGGTTTAACTCGGAGTTGGACTCAAGCATTTCTATAATAGGATCAGGATCTGAGGCGTTCATCAGTTCATCAAAAATTTCTTCAGACATTTTACTGACGAACTCAGACTTCTTACCATAATCCGTGACATCAATTGACTCTTCTACCTTATCTTCCTTAGTAGAATCAGAAAAGGTAGATTTAGACATAATGTTATGATCACAAGTATCAGTATCTGACTCATATTCGTCATACTGACACTTGGTTTCAAGAATATTTTTATCCTCAGTTACTTATTCATCATTAGGAATAGATGTGGAAAACAATGATTCAAATTCTAGCTTTCTGCTTTTGTAGCTAGTATTTAAATCATCGTATTGAAATCCCACTGATTTAAAACTTGAAGATTGTGAATCAGTGCAACTGTCGGATTGGTCATCATCTACAACCTTCTTTCCTTTTTGAGGAGTTTCAAATATTAAAGTCTCGGCTTTCACAATGTCTCACGTATATCCCGAGTTTTTTTAAAATTAGGGCCCATTTTATCAAAATTGTATAAGTTTTCGGGAGCCCTTTTTAAAACATCTTTTTCAGACAAACCCAAACCCAATTTTGGATTATAAAATCTTACGTCTTGGAGTTTGTTTGTCAACAGATTCAAAGTCTGCTCAATCTGTCCACGTTTTAAATTTAAATCCTCCAGTTGTTTGATTTTACAATAAGCCTCATTACGTTCTTGAAAGTAAACTTCAAATTTAATTTTATACGCACCTTTCTCAGAATTCAAGGTCACCAAGTCTTTTTGGAGCTCAGTGATCTTGGAAGATAAGTCAACTTTTTCTTTTCTTAAAATGTTTTTCTCATTTTCCTTATCCTCGATAACAACCTTCAATAACGCATTTTCATCGCGAAAATTCATCATTGTTTGTCGTTCAAGGCTAAGTTTCTCTTTTAGCACACTAAATTCATTTTCCATAAATTGAATATGAGAAATTAAAGTTTGAACTACCTCAAAATTGTCGGACCGATCGCTTACCTCAGAATCAGAATCGGAATGATCAGCAGGTTGAGGCTCTTCCTCCACTTTGGCCATCAAACATTTACTCTGAGTAAAGTGTGCTTCCTCCTCATCTGAAGTTTCGCACAACCAGTTTTCCTCCTCGGCCATCAACACTTTACCCTTTTTCTGCTTTTTCACCAGTAATGACTTCTTGGCATAGTATTCTGAATTTTTTATCTTCTTAAAACGGCAATCTTTGGCAAAATGTCTTGGATTCCCACAATTGAAGCATCTACCATTCTGGGCATCAAACTTATCATCTTTCTTTTCTTCTTTCCTCTCTTCCTTCTTCTCATACACTTTCTCAAACATGGGCTTATACTTCTCAGTCTTTTCTTTCTTGTACACATCAAACTTTGGCTTGGAATAGAACTTTTTCTTCTCGAAGCACTTGTTGAACTGTTTCGTGATCATAGCCAAATTCTCCGCAAACCTCCAAATATCCTTATCGGATTCAAACTCTTTATCTTCAGCAGATGACTCAGAACTGGAACTCGTCAATTCAGTCAGGTACGCCTTAGAAATCTTTGTCTTTGACTTTGAGGAACTGGGTTTGACAACTTTCTTGTCAGCTAAAAGTGCGAGAGATTCCATAACCATCTTTTTCTCTTCGTTGATTTTCTTTACTTCATATTCATGTTGCACAAGGGTAACGAAGATATCATTCACATCCTCCAAATCCATGTCTTTTGACATTTGCAGATTGATGGCATAACTGCTCCACTCTGATTGAGGTTCTTTACAAACTTGTAGTTTATCTCCGATACATATTTGTTCATCCCGTTTCTCCTCAGATCGTTCAAGATAACATTGAACCTGTTGTATGTGTCCGACAAAGATTCTTCTTCTTTCGCTTTGAATCCTTCATAAGCATTTATACTTTGGTTAAGCTTAGCCTTGATTGACCGGCCAGTGCCTTCCAACCGTCGTTCAAGCTCATACCACATGGCCTTGGCTAAATCACGACTGTCTACACGGTTGTAAACATAGTTAGGAATAGCCATTGTGAGAAGAATGAGAGCTTCTTCATCTATCTTTGCTTGAGCTTTCTCCACCTCGCTGTAATATTCGTATGGTTTTGGAACATAGCATTCAGGGATTTCCGGAGAGGTTGCAGTAGATGCCTGACCAGGTACTATAATAATTGGACTGACTGGCCCATTGATGATAGACTTCATAAGTTCCCAGTTATTGTAGTTCAAGAACTGAATCATCCTCCGCTTCCATTGTGGGTATTCTCCGACTGAGAGGACAGGCGGTTTAGACTGAGAGCCCATGCTTAAAAGATCTTTCGACATGATTAGAATCTGAAAAGAAGTAGCTTGAATTGATCGTTAGTCAGAAAATCATAAATCTTGGCTTGTAAACCAAACTTGAAAATTTTTAGAAAAAAATTCCAAAAATATTCAAAGTATAGAATTCTCAAGAAATTGAGCGAATTCTACACTTTTCGCACCAAACGGAAAAAGCTTTTCGCAGGCTGAACTTTTCGCAAGCTTAAGAATGCAAATTCTTCTCTTTTCGCACGACTAGAGATGCGAATTCTATGCTTTTCGCATGACGAGGGATGCGAATTCCTCACTTGAAAAATTCAAGAACACAAACTTTTCGCAAAAGAATATTGTGCGAATTCTGGACTTAGACAAGATTCAAAAATTCACTTTTCGCATAAGATTAAGCAAAATCCACACTTAGAAAAATTCAGACTATCTTCATCATGCGAAATCCTTAGCTTTTCGCAGGCTACTTGGAATGAACTGTAACTTTTCGCTTGAAGAGATGTGTGAATTCCTCACTTTTCGCACGCTACACCTTGCGAAAAATACACTTAGACAACCACAAAATCAACTTTTCGTATGAAGTAGTATGCAAAATCTGACTTTTCTCACAATGCTTTGTGCGAATTCTTTGACTTTTCACACCAAGCGATATGCGAATTCTGTACTTGAATTTTCACCAACACCAAATCAAAGAGCCATGCGAGTTATTTGATGATCTATGCGAAATGCTCAGATCTTCAGGTATTCGAATCCAAAGTTCAAAAAATCTTCATATCTCTTTCAATACTTGATCAATTGATTCCAAAATTGACACAGATGATCTCGATGATGATTAGAACAAAACCTCAACAACAATTTCACCAAAAACTAACTGAATCCAATATCTTGATTCAAGTACAGTGTGTGAAAAATGTCGAACTTCAAACTTATAAATTTGAGAAATTGAACTAAAAATACAGTGAATTTGTGAGTACAATTTGAATGAAAGATGTTCTAATACATCAAACGATTACAGTACTATCAAGAATTTGACGATTACAACACAAAATCACCAAATCGATCTAGAAACAGTATACGTGTGAGTTCTTCATTTTCGAACCAAAAATTGATTTATGATGATCTGATATGCTCTGATACCAATTGTAATTCCCAGATTCAAGCTCTCTAATCAAACACACAAATATGTGGAAATCATTTTATATATTGAATCTTGATTACAATGATTTCTCTCTCAATTCAGTATGCCATATACCTATTTCTCAAGAACAACATTCTCTCTCTCTCTCTCTCTAGAATCTGTATATGTGTGCGTGTATCTTGTTGTCTCTAGATTACAAAAGACAAAACCCTTTTATACTTGGTCTAACAAGTTGACCTTACAACTCAATGTAAACAAGAAAAGTCAAACACCTTTGACTTTCACACAACTAACAAATACAACTTTACATCAATTACACTTTTGACCTTATTTAATCTTGAATACAACATTTAGGCTCAACACCCTTCATCAATGCCATTGATTTAGTTGATGTTCCGAAAAAATACAACATCCCGACTTTCACTCTGAAATATTCAGGGATAACGGATCCAACCGAACACATCGCCCAGCATAAGCAGTTGATGTTGATTGTCTCAATTCCTCCTCAATTTCAAGAAATTTACATGTGCAAAAGCTTCGAGGCGACACTCATGGGATCAGCTCTTCAATGGCTGATTAATCTAAGCCAAAATCTATTAACTCGTTCACAGATCTTGTTAATCAGTTCTTCCAACAATTATCTAAGTAGTCGCAAGATGGAAAAACAGACCATCGATTTGTACTACATCACACAAAAGAATGTCAATTCGTACGAAGCTACTTTAATCGTTTCAATTATGAAATAATTAGCATCCGCAATTGTGATATTCGGACTGCGATCGAAACCCACAAACGAGGTCTAAACGACAGTTCAGAGTTATATTTAGACTTAACTAAATATCCGCCTGAAACCTTTAAAGACGTCCGGGCTAGGACATTAGCGCACATGCGAGTAGAGGATGATGTTGCATTTGGACGAAAACACTCGAATGATAAGCGATCTCTCACTGTGAAGAAGCCCGAATTAAAAGTCAAGACAATGCCAAAGTTGGAATTGTCACGACATATATCAAACATTCGATTTGATAAGAAGAAAAACGTTACGACGACGTCCATATTTCCTCAACACCCGAAAATTTCAACCTACGGGTTTAAAGGCTCATCGAAAGATCTAATAAACGCCCTGAAGAATGTATCATCGACAATCCAATGGCATAAGAAGAGTGACAAAATCGGCGACAAGAAAGACAAATCAAAATTATGCGACTTTCATGGAGACTATGGTCATTTGACAAACGATTGTTTGGCCCTACGCTAGGAATCGCATGGCTAGTCCCAAAAGGCCATCTACAGGACCTTATGGAACACGATGTCGTTAGAAATGACAATACACGACCCCCGTTGCCACCTCCTGCTAAAATCGTGAATTACATCACAGGAGGATTGGACATATGCAGTCTTACTTACTCTGCAACAAAAAGGCACGTGGGGCAACGACTGAGTGAATCGTCGATCATCAAGACACACAGATCGAAAGCAGAACTTGAACTAGAGGCCATGCCCATATCTTTTGACCAAGACGATCTATGCGACCCTTGGCAAAAACACCATGATGGGTTGATTATCCAACTCATGATAGGAAACTGTTCAACCAGGAGAATACTAATTGACAGTGAAAGTTTGTCTAATATTATATTCCTTAATACGATCAAAGTGATGGGAATCGACAAAGCTGAAATCGTGCGACGATCGACCATTCTGGTCAGATTCAACAGTGACACCAGTAATACAATTGGCGAAATCGTACTCTCGGTCTATGCGAAAAAGATTAACAAGCAGACAAAACTTAACGTCGTTAGTTGTTCTTTAGCCTATAACGTAATTATTGGGCGAACATGGATTCACGACATGAAGGCAGTCCTCTCGACATACCATCAGATGATAAAGTTTCCTACACCTTGAGGCGTCCAAGAAATCAAAAGTAAACAAAAGACCACCAGAGATTGTTACAAAACTTCGTTAAAACCTCGAAAGCAGAAAATCTAGCAATTACAGATCCAGGACGACTTTGGAACCTTCGATGACTATTAGTTAGAAGCAGTCGTCCTTAACAGAGCAAGCCTGACCAATCTGTGTTTGCGGGGACAACACTGGATCCCATTCTTAAAGCGAAGCTAATCAAGTTTTTGAAAGACAATGCCAACTATTTCGCTTGGACGCATAAAGACATGGTCGCCATAGACCCCAACATCATTTCCACAATCTCAATATCGATCTTTCATTTAAACCGATCAAGCAAAAGAGTCGCAAGTTCGCTCTTGAACGGAACAAGGTAATTGACGACGAAGTCGATAATCTACTGAAGACTGGGAAAATTAGGGAAGTAAAATATCCAGATTGGTTGGCTAATTTCGTAGTCGTCCAAAAGAAGAACGAGAAATGGCGAGTTTGTATCGACTTTACATACCTCAACAAGGCCTGTCCCAAGGACCCATTATGGCCCACTACCTCACATAGACGCGATGGTCGACGCGACAGCTGGACATGAGCTCCTGACATTTATGGACGCCTATTCAGGCTACAATTAAATTTTTGATTCATCCTAACAACTAGGAAAAAACGGCGTTCGTGATGGACAAAGGTATATATTGTTACAAAGTAATGTCATTTATCTAAAAAATACAGGTTCAACATACCAACAATTAGTTAAGCAAATGTTCAAAAACATTTAGGTGACACTATGGAGGTATATATCGACGACATGCTCGTCAAATCAAAACTAGCAACAGATCACATTGACCATGTTAAGTAGTCGTTCGATATCCTCCAGGAATACAAGATGAAGTTGAACCCCACCAAATATTTATTTGGGGTATACGCCGACAAGTTTCTAGGCCACATGGTGACTTGTTGTGGGATCGAAGCGTTTGAGTAAAAATCTCAAAGTCACGAAATATGCAAGATTTATATGACCACACATCCCTTAAGAACATGTCCTAACGACCAAAGGTTGTAAGACTATCGGTCGTCACTAGGGGTGCTCAAAAACCCGATCAACCCGACCAACCCAACCCAACCCAACGCGAAATAACTCAAACCGAAACAACTCGATGTCTAATCGAGTTGTAAAATCTTCAAACCGTAGGTATTGGGTTGATATCGAGTTACTTTTATTTGAACCCAACCCAACCCAACCCGATGAACCTGATCCTTTATTTTGTGGATTTAATATGATTATTAAGTCTCTATTAATATGTAAATTAGACAATTACACTATTGCGTACCCTCTTCATTTACATATATTTTCAATCTATTATTCATCTCTATATAACTCCTTAGTATATATGTTTAATAAATGTAAACACACACACACATGTATATATATTTATATATGTGCAAACTAAAAAATTAACTAAATGTGATATATTTAAGATTTAAGATGTATGGATAAGTTGTACCAAATGGTTGATGATAACACGACCAACCTCAAGACCAAAAAAGCAAAAGCATCGGGGTTGGAGACGTCTAAAACGATTGTTGTTTGTCAGGATCGAAACTCAAACAAGAATTTAACACACACTCAGAAACTATGTTAAAGGAGTCGCGGAAAAACACTTTAACAATAAATCAATGGAACAGTATATAAACTCAAATTACAAGTTATATTGATTAACTTAATGATTACAAACAAAACCTCAATCTGTTGAACAGGCTCAACAGACGTTCAATACTTCTCTATTGAAAGGACTTCTAAGAACCTTGAGGTTAATTCTCTCTAAACACAAACGTATATGAAAAACTGTCTCTCTATCAAAGACTTCTAGACTATATATACAGAATTAATTACAAGATAATTATCAAAACAAAATTGATCTTCATTCCATAATTATCTTCATCTCTATCTCCAGCTCCTATTCTTTCTCTTTAAGCATCCTTATCTTCATAAGCAGTATTAATCATCATCCTCATCCAGCATTAACATGCTTGCAGTATTAACTCTCCTCTTGCAGTAGTAATCTTCAAGCAGTACTAACTACTAGCAGTATTAACTTTCAAGCAATATTAATACCTCTAGCAGTAGTAATTCTTCAACCCGCAGTATTAACTTTAAGTAGCAACATTAACCATACTTAGCATATTTCTGACCCAACAATCTCCCCCTAACTTAACTTTTCAAATTGAGAAGTTAAGTTCTTCAGCATAGGGTCTTCATGATGCTTTCAAAACTGTTGCTCAGTTCCCCAGATTAGGATTGTTAGACCACAGTCTCATTGGATTCAAGATCATCCAAACTGAAGATCGCAATCTGAAGCTAAAGCCGAAACGTCGACTCTCGATATTAAAGTCTATGTCTATTTGTAATAAATGTCAATGTAATTCAATATAATTGTTTGTTTAGTTATATATTAACTTAGTTAGACATAATATCTATTTGTTAGATATTATGTAGTTATATTAGTATTATGTTGCAAGTTGATTAGGAAGTGTGTTCAACACACTAGATTAGATATTATGTGATATCTCTAGTATCTTTCTCTCTAAGATTAGAACATATCAGATCACATACAAACACACACTAAAAGGTGTATTAGAGAGAAAAACAGAGAACACAAATCCAAGCTTTAATCTGATCAACCTTGTAACCATTTCTATATATCAATACAGGTTGGTAATCGTTATTGTGTTGTTTCTAAGAACTTGATATTAGTATTGTTGTGGACCGACAAGGATCCAAACCCAAACTTTGATTAATGGTTCTTCTGATTACAATCTTTGCCATTTTAGAACCTGTAGGGCATACCAACTTGGCATTCAACATCCCTTGCAGTTTAGTCTTGCTGTGATCATACACCTTATCCACCAAGAAGTACTCATGGTAGCTTTTATCTATGGTTAGGACATATACTCCACATCTTTCAATTAGCATCCAATGGTCAATGCTTCTGAAAACCTTTTCATGATTCATATCTCTGATAATATGCTTAATCCTGTCAGGATCAAACATCATGCATAGGTACTCCATGGCTATCTTTATAAGACTCATTCCAGCTTCTTCCAACACTTTACCATACAAGCTCATCCCAACTTTGTGCATTTCTTCCAAATCAGACCTGGAGCAGCTTCTGGTAATTTTACCCCATGTAGCATACACTTCATAGTGATCTCCCAATCTCTTGATCCTGAAGTATTCTTTGCCTTGATCTTTCAAAATATCCCAATGAATGATTTCAGGAGCATTCACTGAAATAGGATCAACCTTCAGAGGTTCTTTATGAGATACTGTCATGTACAAATCAAATTGCACATCAGATTGTTTTGATTGACTTGTATGATCTTGATTCTGCTTTAGCACATGTTCTGCTGATTCTGCTTCTGCTCTCTCACTTTCATTCTCTTTTTCTTTTTCTTCAATTCTTGGCCTCTTTGCCTGTTTCTTTGTAGCAATGGATTTCTTTCTTTTTATAGCTCCAATTTTCTGAGCTAAGGTCTCTTCTTCCTTCACTTTTGCCTTGTCTTTGGTAGAAGTGTCTTCTTTACTGTCAGGGAAAGGTTGTTGTATGTTGAGATCATGTCTTTCTTTCAACTTTCTTTCAACCTCAACCCTTTGAATGAAATCCCCTTTCAACTTGACCATCTCCTTCTTATATAGCTCTTCTATCCTTCCAAATGACATGCTGGTAAACATTCCTACAGGAACTCCAATAGCTCCTTTCAGAAAGTTTATCATTTTCCTTCTTTTTTGATTGGCCAGGAAGGTCTTTGAAGGCTTTATTCGGCTTTGTTTAGTTGCTCTCAGAGTCACTTTCTTAGCAGCAGCAGCAGTCTTCAACCTCCTTTGATATTCTTCATTAAGCTTAGTAGACAAATCTAAAGCAATTTCTCTGTCTTTTGCAGATTGAATCTCTTCCTCCTTTTCCAACTCTTCTTGCAGCTTTTTGGCCATTTCTTCATCAAGATCTATTTGAGTCTGCTTCTTTGATGGCTTCTCAGACTCAATCATCTTCTCCTTCCCTTTCTTTTTGGTCTCAGCTACACTAAATTCTTTTCTTTTTATTTCTGTTTCAACTTCTTTGATTACCACTCCCTTAGCCTTTGGAGTAGCTTTGGGAGTGTCAAGCTTTGCCTTCACCAATGTTTCAACAATTTCTATCTCTTCCCTGGATAATTCTGTTTCTGCTGCTGATGTAGTTTCTACTGCTTTTGATGTTTCTGCTTCTGGTGTGTAGTTACTGCTGCTGGTGTTGTTTCTACTTCTTTTGCTGTTTCTGCTGCTTGTTTCTTTTCTTCTTCACTATTCATCTCCCCCTCAAACTTAAATTCCATTCCAACTGGCTCCTCCTCCTTATCTTTAGTTGCTTGAGTCTCCCCCTTTTTGGAAGCATCATGATCAATGCTCCTCTTCTTCAAAACAAACTTGGTTTTCTTCTTTTTATGCACCAATTTAAGTACCATATTCTTCAACTTGACTATCTGTTGTTGTTGAGAGATAATCACCTGCTTCATCTCTTTTATCTCTAATTCTTGATTGTGAACTTCCAGACTTATTGTACCAAGAGTATCCATCAATTCATCATAAGTATATATGTCCTCACCTCCTTTAGGTGTTTTTACCACCCTTGAAGGATCCTTGGATCTTTTAGTAGAGGTCTTCTGCCTAGCAGAAGCACCTGCTACCCCCGTGGTTTCTTGGCACCTGGGACCTTTAGATGATTGCTCATCTAAAGTTACCGTGGGGAAGGTCTTAGAGATGTTCACATTGTCCTATCCTACACCTTGTGCAGAAACTGTAGTGTGAGCCTTACTGCCCACATGCTCATCCTTCTCCTTATAGAGCACCTTCTTGGGGTTGGGAGACACCCCTGTGGTTTCCCTTTGGATATTATCTAATGGAGAATTCTCCATTAGAGGGCTTGTAGGCTGTTGGGGTGAAGATATAGGAAGGGAAGGAACCTTCTGTACCTTTTTCCTTTGATATGTTTTGGTGATAGGGGAAGTTGGCTTGACTATAGGGATCTGAGGAGTATCAATAGAACTGAATGGTGTGGGTAGGTCATCAGTTGGGTGGTCAGATGTGGGCTTTGGCACTGATGCCTCACCATGGGAATGAGACAGAACCATCATTGTAGAGAATAATGGTGTCTCTTGGCCAGAAAAGTCCTTGGAAGGCCTTTTCATGTTTGAGAACACCTTCCCTTTGGGAGGTTTTGGTACATACACCTCTTCAAGAGAGGGTAGATCCGTCAATTTCTTTAGTAGAATCTCTTGCACAAATCTTGGATACATATAAAAGCTTTTGGATTTGGTATCCAGATTTGACATTAAATCATTGAAGATCATTTGAGAAAAATTAAACTTTCTAGAGGTAGCTAAGCAGACCAGAGCATAAGCTAAGGTACTGTTGAACTCACTCCATCCAGTTGTTTTTCATGAAATGCAGTGTTGTAGGGTATGAACAAAGAATCGTCACTGAGGTGAAAATCTGTTCTTGAAAAACTTATATACATCAGTGAGACCTTCATACCCCATACGACTAAGAACTTGGAAGAGATCTTCCTTAGGTAAAGAGGTTATACCTGAGGCATCATCTAGTCGTAGATGAGTGTGAATACCGTCCTCTGTGATGGTGATGGGTTTATCACAAACCCTTGAGTGAATGACCTGATTGCCTTGATCATTCTGGATGGTCGCATTTGCCCAGAACTGTCGTAGATGTTCCACATAGATTGTGGGATTGACAGTTAATGCGTAGGCTGTTGACCCAGATTAATCTAGTTGATTAATAAACACACAAACACAATAATATCAAGAGATATAAAGATTATAATAACATACCAATCCCTTGAATAAATAGTTAAACCTTGTGTGTTCTTGATACCCTTGAATACAGAGAAAACGGCTACCTCACTATAGGATTATAATTATGAATATGAGGATTAACCCTAAAACCTAAATAACTAAAACTTTAAATACTTACGCTTTTAAGGCCTAATGGGCTTGGGCCCAATAGCTAATAACTATTAACTAAATACTAATTAAACCCTCTAACTTTAACTATCAAATAAATACAGTTTAGACCCTTTAATTTAACTTTAATCTTGAATACAATTATGATCCAACAATCTCCCCCTTTGGATTCAAGATTAAAAAAAATTTGCAATAGTCTTCAGGTCTTCACTTGTCTTCTCTTTTCTTCAGATATGACGTTGATAGCTTCAAAACTTGATATCTTTAAGTAGTCTTCAAATCTTCAAATCTTTGATATCTTTGAAAATCTTCAGCAGTCTTAAGATTATATTCTCCCCCTTAATATATTCTCCCCCTTTTTGATGAGTGGTGAGAATCATCATCATCAAAACTTTACAAAACAATCTCCCCCTTTGAATATGGTCATCAATTTAGCACTGTCTTCATGTAACGAGCCCTGTGTGAAATAAGAGCAGTCTTCCCAAACGGAAAGAGTGATTATTTCAATCTTTTCAGATTAAAATAGAAAGTAGTAACCATTCGAATCTTTACAAATTCAAACAGTTTAATAGGTGTAACCCTGAATCAACAAATGACTCTGTTAGAATGCCTGTCAATGACACAAAGTCACTGAGTAACATAAAGTTACTATATAAGGAGCTGGTTTGATGTTGGCTCCCCAGGTCTTCCATTCAATCATCGATTAACACATGGTTATCTATGAACGTTCTGACAGAAAACAAATTTCTGTGTGTTCGTGCATGTGTATGACAGAAATTAAGCATAGATGATTGCTTTTCATTTTAGGCTCAAAGTATGTAAACTTGTTGAGACAGCAACAAATTATACAAAGACTCAATGTGCATGAAAAAGGGTTCGAAGGTGGGGCAACTTTCCTTCTTTTTCAATATTAGTATCTTCCAAATGAAGAACCAATAGCGTATGTGCTGCTTCCCCAGAAAATGTGAAACATTCTCTTTTTTAGAAAAGAATGAGTAGCTGGTGGGGTTGTATGCAAGAGATGGCATGGGCTAGTTGCCTTTTTCAATGATGGTCACCAAAGAATGTGAACCAATCAGTAGATGTGGCTTCCCGACTCAGAAAGAAGTTTTTGGTGCAGAGTCTAATATTCTTTTACTCTGTTCTCTCACCCTCTTTCTTTTAATTCTCACTTCTAACCAATCTCTCTTTTCCATTTTACCTCTTCACACACCAACACTCAATTCTTTTTGACCCCTCTCCCCTCAATCACTCAGGGAATACTTCCTGGGTAGGAAACACTGGTTATCGTGAATCCATGGAAGTTCTGTTAAGTTCTCACACTGAATCCCATGTATTTTTCTAAAAGTACATGCTGTTCAACAGGCTTTTGTACATGTAAGCACAAAATTACATGAAGAATAATAATATGGAGAAGTCAAAACAGTTGTTTTTGACGATGTAATTCTCCCCCTCAAACTAGAAAGAGTTTGACAATTTAAGCTCTTAAGGAGTTTTTCAATTAAGCTTATAGACGATTTGTCATGAAGAATAATATTTTGGAGAATCAAAAAACGAATGTTGTTTATATGAACAATATATAAACATATTTTCAATGAAAGCACATGAAATGACGTTTGATTCAATCAACAGTGAAGACAAAGAACGTGAGTATTACCATAGAAAGATTTAACTTTTGATACATGGTAATAACAAAGTCAAATAGAATGTTCTGAACCGTTATGTGTATGAATACTTGACAAAGTATATTGACAAGATAAAACGCAAGTATTTATCGTTAAGAACACACGGTCAGATAAGCATTTAAGTATCCAAAAATCTGTTAAAATCACAGATATTCTCCCCCTTAACTGAATGTAATTTTTTTTAAATAGAAAACAAAAAAAAAATAAAGCACTGAAGTGCGGGTTCTAATCTGATGTGATTAGAAGCCATTGTCCATTGAAGTACGGGTTCTAAGCTGATTTACTTAGAAGCCTTCTTTTTGACAATGAAGTCCGGGTTTTGAACTGTTTTGTTCAAAATCCATTGTTCTTCCTCCCCCTTAAACATTGGGTGCCTGCAACACAGATTTAGCTTTTGGTACCCATTGGTATTTGGGTCCTAATGGGTTAGTTGCAGTTCTTGTAGGAGATATGAAATAAGAACCATACCAGTTATTTACATAATCTTTTCTTACAAAATCATTTGAGCCACAGTAGGAACAACTAATTTTCTTTTGTGCTAACCTGATCAATTGATTGATTGTGTAAACCAGATCAGGTTTGCCAAAAGTTTTACCTTTTGAGGCATAGTTCCATTTTGCATTTGATGTATGCACAAATGATTCTTCTTTCTTCTTTTCCTCTAGAGATCCTTTAACTCTCCAGATCCAATTTATTCTATTTTCATCTTCTTTTCTCCAGATCCTTTTCTTCTGAGACTTGTTCTTCTTTAAGTTACCTGAACCATCAACATTTTTGTCATAGAAAAGGTTAGAAGGACGAATCTGATTAGTAGATTTAGAAGTAAGACAATCATCTAAATCATAGAAAGGATTATAGAAAACATTTGAAAAATGTGAACTTGAAGCTGTTTTTAATGAACTATCTGAATCAGCTAGATCATCTATTGGTGATTGAGCTATTGACTCTGGCGTCTTGTGCTCAGTCAGTTTCACCTTGAATACGATCTCTTCAAGTTCCTTTATCTTTGAAGACAAAATGTTTCTTTCCTTTTCAATCAGGTCAAACTTCTTATGCAACTCAGATTTTGCATTCTTCTCCTTCAAGATGTTTGTTGACAATTCAGACAACTTTCCTGTCAGCTTAGCTATCTCAGTCTCTAGATCTTTCTTTTCTTCAGAAAAGTCTATATTTGTATCCTTCAGCTCAACTTTCTTCTTCTCATTCTCAGCCTTTTCTCTCTAGAATGATAACCTTCTCAAAGTCTGAAACTTGTTGAGAAAGTTTAACACATCTAAGCTCTAATGATTTCTTTTCTTCAAAGGCTTTTCTGGAGAAGTCAGAGAATTTCTTGGCAAATTCTTTTCTTTCTTTCTCAATCTTCAACATCTCATTTTGAGCTATTGTATTGTCTCTGTCTTGGGTTGCCTTTTCTTTCAGCTTTTCAATCTCAACCTCAAGACTGAGTACTTTATCTTTAAACTTATCTCTGTCCGCACAGAGTTGAGAATTTATCTGTCTTAGTCCTTTACTAGTATCATTTGCAACACTTGTATTCCTTCTAAGCTCCTCAAGCTCTCTTTGCATTGCATCCTTCTTTGACCATGTAGAGCTGGACTCGGATCTTTTCAACTTTGCTTGAAGATCCAAGATCTATTTTTCTTTAGACTCAATTATTCCTGCAAAGTCAATTTTAGAATCAGGATCTTTTGAATTTTCTTTTAAAACATTGATCTGAGTAAGAAGAGATGAGTTCTGAGTCTTTAAATCCTTGTTCTCAGCTTTGAGAGATGATATCTCGAATTTGAACATTTTTTCCTCTATGTCATACTCATCAACCATGCGAGAAGATATTGATAGCTGTCCAGCAAGACATTTAGCCTTTGCTTTTACTTTAGAAAGAGTCATGTTGTTAAAATCAAGGTTGTAACCTTCAGACATCTTTAGCTGTATGGTTAGAAATCAAACTAATCTGTATCAAGACAATCAACTAGAAGAGATCGTTAGAATCAAGAATTAGATAAAACTACACTAAAAAAATTTCAGAAAAATAAATTCCCAAAAATAATTAAATGCAGTACTCGCACAGTAAAATTCACAAACATTTTGATCAAGAACAGAACTTGTAGAGGCCATATTACAGTTTGCAAAATTTTGTCTAAGTATGCAAAAATACAAATTTTACTCGACCGATGTGCTTGACCGGTGTTTTCTTCGACCGGTATCTAGAGTTGACCGGGGTGGTGCGGTCGACCGATAAGATGCTTCAATCGGGAAACTTCTTTGACCGGTATTGGTCTTGACTGGTAAGTTGCTATGACCGGTAAAGTGTTGACTGATATTAGATCGGACTAGCGACCGGTAACTTGCAATGACCGCTATTGGTGCTTCGACCGGTGAAAGACTAAGACCGGAACCAAAAATGGACCGATATACCTTTCGACCAGTGTTAATGTGAACCGATAAAATCTATGGACCGGTAATGGTCTTCGACCGGTAAGATAGACCGATAGAAAGCGGTCGACCGGTATTGGCTTTGACCGATACAAAGTATTGACCGATAACAGATATAGACCGATAAACTACCTTCGACCGATAATGATTATTCGACCGATATGTTCTTGAACCAGCCCAGAACGTCGATGAACAAAAGCAATAATCAACCCAGAAAATCAATCAAGAACTCAAATCAAATGCAAAAATCAGACTTTAGTACTCATCAGCACGTATCGATCACAACCCAATTAACAATAATGATTAAAGAACACTTTTGATTACTCAAATTTCCAACCACAGTGTTCGACCGGCTTATTGAGTTTGTCGAACCCAGATTCCAACAATCATCAAAAACCAATCAATTGATGATTCATAATGCAATTGAACTATCGGATAGCATTCAATACCACAAAACACACCTAATCAGATTGATTTTAATCATAAAAACACAGAGATTCAAGAAATCAAATATCGCACAGTAAGGTGTTGATGAACAGTAAAATCGATGAACACAGAATAATCGATAAACTTGATTTTAATCCACAAACTTGATTCTTTTGGCTCTGATACTACTTGTTGACCCAGATTAATCTAGTTGATTAATAAACACACAAACACAATAATATCAAGAGATATAAAGATTAGAATAACATACCAATCCCTTGAATAAATAGTTAAACCTTGTGTGTTCTTGATACCTTTGAATACAGAGAAAACGGCTACCTCACTATAGGATTATAATTATGAATATGAGGATTAAACCTAAAACTTAAATAACTAAAACTTTAAATACTTAGGCTTTTAAGGCCTAATGGGCTTGGGCCCAATAGCTAATAACTATTAACTAAATACTAATTAAACCCTCTAACTTTAACTATAAAATAAATACAGTTTAGACCCTTTAATTTAACTTTAATCTTGAATACAATTATGATCCAACAATCTCCCCCTTTGGATTCAAGATTAAATTTTTTTTTGCAATAGTCTTCAGGTCTTCACTTGTCTTCTCTTTTCTTCAGATATGACGTTGATAGCTTCAAAACTTGATATCTTTAAGTAGTCTTCAAATCTTCAAATCTTTGATATCTTTGAAAATCTTCAGCAGTCTTAAGATTATATTCTCCCCCTTTTTGAAAAGATATCAAGTTTTGAAGCTATCAATATCATATCTGAAGAAAAGAGAAGACAAGTGAAGACCTGAAGACTATTGCAATTTTTTTTTAATCTTGAATCCAAAGGGGGAGATTGTTGGATCATAATTGTATTCAAGATTAAAGTTAAATTAAAGGGTCTAAACTGTATTTATTTGATAGTTAAAGTTAGAGGGTTTAATTAGTATTTAGTTAATAGTTATTAGCTATTGGGCCTAAGCCAATTAGGCCTTAAAAGCCTAAGTATTTAAAGTTTTAGTTATTTAGTTTTTAGGGTTAATCCTCATATTCATAATTATAATCCTATAGTGAGGTAGCCGTTTTCTCTGTATTCAAGGGTATCAAGAACACACAAGGTTTAACTGTTTATTCAAGGGATTGGTATGTTATTCTAATCTTTATATCTCTTGATATTATTGTGTTTGTGTGTTTATTAATCAACTAGATTAATCTAGGTCAACATAGGCAATGTGTGAGGATTTTAGGAAATCCACAATCTGATAAAAACCCTCTGCTTGCTTGGGTTTCTGTAGCATTGCCAACTCATTGTGATCATCAACGAACATCAGTCCTGCCATCTTCTTGATCGATTAGTCAAAGTTAGGGTTACGCACTGATAAGTAAGAATTTGAGAGAAAGAGAGAGAAAGAACACTCGTAGGAAATTCAAAGAGTCGTTTGGATTTTGGCGGTCAAAGAGGGTATTTATAGGTGGAGGGTTTCAGTTAGAAGCAGTACTAAGTACCCTAGCAGTATTAACAAGCCCGCAGTGTTAACTCGTATTAGCAGTAGTAACATATACTGGCAGTACTAACACAGACTAGCAGTATTAACACATACTAGCAGTATTAACACATACCAGCAGTAGTAACACTGATTAGCAGTATAAATAAAGCAAGCAGTAGTAACTTTGTACTGGCAGTATAAACCACCTAACAGTAGTAACCATACTTAACCATATTTGAACTGTTATCATGAGTAATATAGAGAGCAGTATTAACAGAACTAGAAGTACCAAGTATCCAATTGAAGCAATCTGAAACACTTAAACACACAAGGTTAGCAGCACCATGCACAATAAAATATGATAAAGTAAGCAGGAAGGAATCTATACATAAATGGTACATAAAGAAAATCAAATGAGGCTTATTCAGTGTTTATCATGCCCACACTTGTGACCAAGAATGTGAATCTACCCACATCAAAGGCTTTGGTGAATAGATCAGCAAATTGGTTACTTGTGTGTACTTTCACAACCTGAATTAGCTTCTTTTCATTGCAGTCTCTAATGAAATGGTACCTTATTTCTATATGCTTGGTTTTTGAGTGCTTCACTAGATTATTAACAATGCTTATGGTACTGTTGTTGTCAATGAAGATTGGAGTGTGCAGAAAAGTAACACCATAGTCCAGCATCTGATTTTGAATCCATAGAACTTGTGAGCAGCAGCTTGCAGCTGCTATGTACTCTGCTTCTGTTGTAGAGGTGGACACTGTGGTTTGCTTTTTGCACTGCCATGACACTAGTCTTGCACCCAAAAACTGACATCCCCCTGATGTAGACTTTCTATTCAAGTTTGCACCACCCATATCACTATCAGAATAAGCAAGTAGATCAAATGGTGAGTCATGAGGATACTAAAGATCCAACCTAGGTTGTCCTTTGAGATATCTGAAGATCCTCTTGACTTCTTGAAAATGAGATTGCTTAGGTCTTACTTGAAATCTGGCACACACACAGACAACAAACATAATATCTGGCCTTGAAGCTGTTAGATACATGAGGGAGCCTATCATAGATCTATAATGATGAACATCTACATCCTCCCCCTCAAGATCTGCAGTGATTAGTTTGTGTGTTTCCATAGGTGTGCTTGCAGGCTTTGAATCTGAAAATCCAAATTTTGTAAGTATGTCCTGCACATACTTGGATTGGATGATGAAGATACCATCTTTCTTCTGTTTAAGCTGTAGCCCAAGGAAGAATGTAAGTTCACCCATAGAGCTCATCTTGAATCTTTTGTGCATTAGCTCCTCAAACTCCCTGCACGTATAATCTTTTGTGGATCCAAAGATGATGTCATCCACATAGATCTGCACAAGTAGGATGTCCTTCTTCTTCCTTTTGATGAACAGAGTCTTGTCTATTATTCCCCTTTCAAAACCATTTTCCAAGAGATAGGTAGACAGAGTGTCATACCATGCTCTTGGTGCTTGATGTAGGCCATAGAGTGTCTTCTTTAATTTGTATACTCTGTCAGGAAAGTTAGGATTTTCAAACCCTGGAGGCTGACAAACATATACTTCTTCATCAATTGTCCCATAAAGGAATGCACTCTTGACATCCATCTGATAAACTCTGAACTTCATGAAAGAAGCATATGCTAGAAACAGCCTAATTGCCTCAATTCTGGCTACTGGAGCAAATACTTCTTCATAGTCTATTCCCTCTTCTTATGTGTACCCTTGTGCCACAAGTCTGGCCTTGTTCTTTATTACTATTCCTCTCTCATCTTTCTTATTCCTGAAGATCCATCTTGTGCCAATTGCTCTGTGTCCTTTTGGAAGATCAACCAGATCCCATACATCTTGCAGCACAAACTGTAGTAGCTCCTCTTGCATTGCTTCTATCCAGCTTGGGTCTTTCATTGCATCATAGGCCTTCTTGGGTTCAATCTGGGATAGAAAGCAAGATAACAAGCTTGTTTGTAGGTCTTTCAATCCCCCTAACTTGCTTTTTTGCCTTGTGATCATTGGGGAATTAATGTCACCAATCACCAATTGAGGAGGATTATTCTTCTGAGTTCTTGTAGCATTGACAGCCTCTTCATTAAGATTTTCTTCAAGGTTGGTGTCATCCTTTTCTGGAGTGCTTCCACCATACACTGAAGAACTTTCATCATCAGTGTCCTCTTCTGACAGTATGGGCATCTCAGGACCTGTATTTCCTGAATTATGAGCATCCTCCTTATCACTCTTATTCTCTTCATCACCTTTGTCCTCTTCACCTGCTTTAGCATCTTCATCTTGATCTGGATCAGAATCTTCGGATTCTGAATCATCTGTCTTTTCTTGCTGGCAAAATTCAACAGGATCTACTGTAGGTATTGGGAACAACACAAACTCTGAACTCTGTTCTTGTACCTTTTCTGAGCTTGTTCCTGCATTTTGCACATTACTAAAACCAAATGCATTAGTTAGTGAATCAATGTCAAACAACCAATCAGGACCTGTACCAATTTGATTTGGTGTGTTCTCATTGCATTTGACATTGTCACTTTCTTCTATAATCCATGAAGAACTATTAAATACTCTATAAGCCTTACTCTGAGATGAGTATCCAATAAGAAATCCATCTTCAACTTTTCTTTCAAACTTTCCTAAATGGGATTTGGTGTTGAGAATAGTGCAAGGACACCTAAAAGGTTTGAAAAAGCCAATAAAAGGTTTCTTCTTGTTAAAAAGTTCATAAGGTGTCTTGCCTTTAGATTTGACTACTAGAACCCTGTTTTGGACATAACAAGCAGTATTAACTGCTTCTGCCCAGAAAGTAATTGGTAATTTTGAATCTACCAACAGAGATCTAGCAGCCTCAATTAGTGTCCTATTTCTCCTCTCAGCAACACCATTTTGTTGAGGAGTTCTAGGAGCACTGTATTGTTTCTCAATACCTTTAGTCTCACAAAAGTTGTTTAAGTCATTGTTTTTAAATTCAGTTCCATTATCAGATCTGATGACTTTAACCCTTAGATTAGTTTGGTTTTCAATCCTAAGAACAAAGGATTTGATCAGTCCACTTGTCTCATCCTTAGTCCTCAGAAAATATACCCAAGTAAATCTAGAGAAATCATCAACAATGACTAAGCAGTAGGATTTCTTACCGATACTCATCACATTTGTAGGACCAAAGAGATCCATATGCAATAATTGAAGAGGTGAAGAGATTGTATTTATTTCTTTGGACTTATGAGAAGTTTTGTGTTGCTTGCCTTTAAGACAGGCAACACAATGATCATCACATGAGAAAACTTTTTGAGGTAAACCTCTTACAAGGTTGTTTTTCACAAGAATGTTCATTGTTTTAAAATTCATGTGACACATCCTTCTGTGCCAAAGAGATGATTCATCTAAGGAAGCTTTTGAAAATAAACAGTTTAATGATGAATCAGTTGTTACATTCTCTAAATCCAAACAATATACATTATCTTTTCTAGGAGTTCTAAGTAGTATCATATTTTCATCAACTACCTTGAATCCTGGAGCAAGGATAATACATTCAGACTTAGTAAATAGTATACTATGTTTCTTGTCACAGACCTGTGATACACTCAACAGGTTGTATCTCAGTTGCTCAACATAGTATACATCTTCAAAGGACATCTTACCTTTTGATACCATACCTTTTCCACTGATCTTACCTCCTTCTGGATTGTCACCAAATGCAACATGTCCTCCATCAAACTTTTTGAAGTTTTGAAGGCAGACCATGTTACCTGTCATGTGCCTAGAGCAACCACTGTCTACATGCCAAATGCTCTTCTTCTTGAGCTGTTGGTTGCCTTGCACATAAGTCAAAACAGTTAGTTTCTGGAGGGAACCCAAGCCAAAGTGGTCTTGGGTTGGCCTTTCTCATCAACATATTTATAATCAGTAATTTTAGTCTGGATGAGATGATCAGAGTTAGGAATCGCATGGCTGGAATACTTTGTCAGAATTATAGGCTTGGCAGCATTAATACTGGTAGCAGTACTATCCATGTTAGCAGTACTAACTTGATTAGTAGTACTAACTTGGTTAGCAGTACTAACTTGGTCAACAGTAGTATTGCTATCAGCAACATTATTTCTGTTAGTAGTACTATTTGAGGTAGCAGTACTAACAGGTTTCTTGACTTTTGGAACCCAAACCTTGACAAAGTTGTTTGCTTTCTTGTTCTGTGAGTTACTCCTTGACTTGCTTGGAGTATTTTCCTTTGATTTAGCAAACTTATTCTGAATATGGGATTTTGCAGTCCCAGTTTTCATTGGTATTGTTCTCATATTAGCAACCATGTGATTTCTTGATTGTTTCCTATAACCAAAAGAATTTTGTGTTTGTCTTTGAAAAGTAACTCTTTGGTTAATAGGATTGAAATAACAGTATTTGGCAAGATGATTCAATTTGCCACAGATAAAACAGGGCTTTGGTCTATTGATTTTGCTTAGATCAATTCCCTGTTTTTGAGCCCACTGATTATTTCTATTTCTCTGATTTCCCCTTATTTTATCCTGTTTATGGGGCTTGTTCTGTTGACAAGTACAGAGATTTATAACAGAAGTGTGCATGTAGTGAATTCCCTATACCTTTTCCTTTCCTTTCATGGAGGTCTCAGCTTTCTCACTCTTAACAGTCTCTAAGGGAGTATCTTTATGGTCTTCCTCATTCTTACTCTCAGAGTCTTCTTTTTCAGAGTCTGCCTCAACCACTACTTTGTCTAAAGGGTCTACTTCTGTGGCTCCTGCAGGTAATTCCTTCTTTTCTTGTCTTTCTAAGAGGTCTGAGGTGGGAGGAATGTAGTTATTGTTGTATGGTGGAGGGGTGGTGTTGTACCCTATTCCTCTTCTCAGTTTGTCATGAACTTGAGTTTTGAGTAAAGAATCCATTTCTTTAGAAGCATTGGAATATTTCTCAATATCTAACTTAGCCTTCTCAAATTCACTCCTTATTTTCTCATATTCCTCTTTGGTCTTCTTTAGTTCAATCTCTAACTGATTCTTCTCCCACTTCCAGTAGTTGGTATCATATGAATGTTGAAGATCATTGGCTTGATATGCCTTAATCTGTTCTTCAAACTTCTCAACAATCAAAACATACTCTCTTCTATCTTTTTCTAACCTTTTAAGGTCATCACACATGCTCTGATTGTGATCCTGTACTTTTTAACAGTTTCAATACAGGTTTTAGAGCAAAGGTTAGATTTTACCTATGTGGGAAGTGCAGTGCTTGATGACTCTGAAACCTCTGCCATTAATGCTTGGTTCTGAATGGCCTCCTCAGCTTGATCACTCCAATCAAAGCCCATTCCTTCTTGTGAGACAAGAGCTTGGGATGAATTTCTGCTATAGTTAGTGGACTTTGGTTGATGATTATTGCTTCCATGTTGTTGAGCAGTTCCTCCTCTGCACTCTCTGGCAAAGTGTCCCAGATTATGGCATTTGTAACATTCCACCTTGGATTTATCAAATCCAACACCATCTTCTCTTTTCATGGCAAAATTGTTTCTACCTGTTCTTTTGATGAATCTTTTGACTCTCATGGTGAGCATTGCCATCTGCCACTTGATGTCCATCTCTTCAAGATCATCAGCATTGATCTGCTCCAGATCATCATTGATAAGAGCAGATTTAGCATGACTAGCAAGGAATGTCTCCAAAACAGAATCATTGGATCCATCCTGTTTTGAGCCATAAAAAGTACTAACTGATTCTGTATGAGCAGAAGAATCAGTTGTAGATGATAGAAGGGCAACATTATGAGAGTATCCAGAAGGCTTTTTCTTGGATTCAACTTCTGCTTCAAATACCCTTAGATCATTGTAGAGATCATCAAGCTCCTTATCCTCCAGATTGTCATTCTGTCTAAAGGATACAGTGTACATCACCCATTCTTCACCAAGAGATCTTAGAAATTTTCTGTTGACATCATCCTGGTCCATCTTGACACCAACAGTGGCCAAATCTCCAATCAACTTGTTGAATCTATCAAAGGTTTGAGTCATGGACTCATTCTTTGTAGATATAAAATTCTCATATTGTTGTTTGAGAATTGCCTTCTGATTCCTCTTAGTGCTTTTAGTGCCTGAAAATCTCTTCTCCAATGCATTCCACAGAATTTGAGCATTAGAACAGTTGTAGAATTGATGTTGATACTCATTAGGAATTGCCAAGAGCAGAGTGCTCAAGGCTTTCATCTCTATCTGCCTCACCTTTCTTTCTCCATCAGTCTTTGGTGGAGGTCTCTTGCCATCCGCGTCCATCTTTCCTCCATCAGAGGGACCATTCTCAATGATATCCCACATTGCGTAGTCTGTAAGAAGAATGTACTGTCTGATTCTGATTTTCCACATGTCAAACTCATTGGGTTTGAGCATGGGGACTTTTGAAACAAGAACACTTTCATGAGATCCGTCCATGATGATTTTTGATTTATGAGTTAAAGGCTCTGATACCACTTGTCAGGATCGAAACTCAAACAAGAATTTAACACACACTCAAAAACTATGTTAAAGGAGTCGCGGAAAAACACTTTAACAATAAATCAATGGAACAGTATATAAACTCAAATCATAAGTTATATTGATTAACTTAATGATTACAAACAAAACCTCAATCTGTTGAACAGGCTCAACAGATGTTCAATACTTCTCTATTGAAAGGACTTCTAAGAACCTTGAGGTTAATTCTCTCTAAACACAAACGTATATGAAAAACTGTCTCTCTATCAAAGACTTCTAGACTATATATACAGAATTAATTACAAGATAATTATCAAAACAAAATTGATCTTCATTCCATAATTATCTTCATCTCTATCTCCAGCTCCTATTCTTTCTCTTTAAGCATCCTTATCTTCATAAGCAATATTAATCATCATCCTCATCCAACATTAACATGCTTGCAGTATTAACTCTCCTCTTGCAGTAGTAATCTTCAAGCAGTACTAACTACTAGCAGTATTAACTTTCAAGCAGTATTAATACCTCTAGCAGTAGTAATTCTTCAACCCGCAATATTAACTTTAAGTAGCAGCATTAACCATACTTAGCATATTTCTGACCCAACATTGTTGATTGACATATTATCATTTGGTTTAGACATTTTTATATGTAATATCGTAATATTTTTGATGAACTTACATACTCTCATGAATTATCGGTCATTCGGTTGTATTTCAAAGAAATGTTTCCTTTATGTTTATATTTCTAAATTTGATTTCATCTTGTTTAAACACAACTCGATCAACCCAAACGGTTTGGGTTGGGTTGGGTTGTACTTTTGATTGGGTTGGGTTGGGTTGTAAAATTTTCAAACCGCCTATATTGGGTTGAGTTGTTAAAAATCCTTCAACCCGATCAACCCAACCCATGAGCACCCCTAGTCGTCACTCTTGGATGACCGTCGCGAGTTATCTCTAACATACGATCTACGACTGCAGACACCCACGACGTCAAACGTCGCCAAGTAGCGACAGTTATTGATATCTAACGATGCACGTTTACCGTTACTAACAATGAAACCATCTTTCAATGTCTCTTTAATGCAAGACATTACTCATCAATGCTCAAACGGATATAACTGAAGACTGTCATCAAGATCATTCAAGACAAGACTGTTGCCTGCATTAATGTAATAAAGGACCCATTTACTAACCAATAACCTATATAAACGAAGAACATCAGATCATTAGCCCCCGACCAGACTTTTTGAGAAAAAAAAAGAAGAACGCTCTCTTGAAATACATAACTCACGACAACAGCTGTTTATCGCATACTTTACTTGTTTTTACATTTGTATTAAAACCCATTGTACTCTCGACACCTGTTACTAAGGCCGACATCCCTGTTTGACGTTCATAGTGCATTGACGACTTCTATTGTCGTCCACGGTTTTTTACCCTCAACAGGGGTTTTCCTGCGTCTCCAATTCCTTATGTTTATTTGTTATTCTCTATTTATGTTGTGTGTTGTTCGAAGAATATTGTCTTTAATTGTTAAGTTTCACACCGACCTTAAGTTATCTCGAGGGGTAGTTTTTGGCATTAACAATAGCCAGTGGTGAATGTTCTTGAGGAAGAAGAAAAGGGGTAAAATGACGGATGTGCCCCTCAAGTAACGAACACGTGACAAAGTTAACAAATGCGCTTCTAATTGTATTAAGTTGAGGGACTAGTTCGGCTTCTAAACACGAAAAATGGACCATTGGTTTATGCTATGAAGTTTAGGGACGAAAACAAAAGACTAGCCATAGAAAGGGACCAAGATTATAATTCACTCTTTTTTTATTTAAATAATTTATTAATTGATATATTTTATTGGCTAGAAAATTCTTCAAACAATCTTTTTCCATTCAACAACTAATCCAAACATAAGGGTAAAATGATAATTTTTGTACTTCAGCACACAAACACAAAAAACAATTTATCTTAATTCATATATACAACTTAAATCATATAGAAAGCTTAATCAACACAAATCTTAATGAAAAAAAAAACATTTAATGGGAAAAAAATAAACAACCCTTAATTATGGACAATTTACCAATGCTAACTGTGCAAGCGTTTACTAGGTAAGAGTGCAATGAGGGTAAGAGGTTCGGTTTGGGTAATTGATGACTGAAAATGGTTGTTTACCAAGTATTTTGTAGTTAATAATTACGAATAAATAATTACCATTATAGTTCTTTATATAATTAGATGTTAAATGAAATATAACGATTATAAAATTACAAATTACATTTTTTTAACTTTAAATAGAAAAACAACAATTTGTGTTAAGAATAAAAAATCTATCACAATGTACCAATTAAATATTAAAAAGTTAAAATGGTAAAAAAAAATCCTTGGACACGTTCACATCGACCGTTAGTTTTATTAGCTTGTGGTCACATTGTGTATAAAATCTTGTTCCCACATGGGTTGTTGGCTATAATAGGTTGTTCCAACATCGATGACTAGCTGATTTATGCCACTGTATAACCATTTATATAAATCACGCTTGTAGAGAAGTCGCAACTAGGCTTGGTAACCCGTAAGGGTGGTTGGATTCTAACCAAGAAAACCCCTAATCCAAAAAAGGCTAGGTATGGAAGCAGTAATGGATCCAAGAATTTTTAAAGCAGATTCACCAAATAAATATCAAGAACTTGGGATCGTTCAAATATCAACATATGATAGGTCAAAGGGGTAGTCCCTCTGGCGGGGTCAAGGCGCCAGAGCCCCTTGAGGTGGTAAATTTTCAGTATTATAGTTCATATTGCCAAGAAAGCAATATTATTAACAAATTGGCAACAAATTCGATAAACTAAAACAATGTCATCAACAAATTGGTAAACATAAAAGAAAACTAATAGAATGGCAAGAAATCTAGGTTACCAAATAGGCAAAAACTAACAAATAGATATAATGCTATTTCAACAAGTTGCTATTATAAATGAATACCATTATATCCCAAAAGGTCAAACTCTGAATTCCTACACATTGTGATTTGATATACTAAATATAAATTAGCTCCAAAAATTAAATAAACAAATAAGGAACAATTGAACAAACAAAAGATGAATCAATGATTGATAAAGATATAACCAAATATACCGACAAATAACAAGTATATAACTCAATATACCAACCGCTTAACCAAATTTAGAATCAAATATCAAAATCCAAATTCCAACGGGCAACATAAAACTCAAAAACTTAATAATTGAGGCAAAGATCAAATAACAAATTAATGACAAATAAAACCCAAAAACTGAGTTAGGGATTTACGCAAAAGAAACTAGGTTATTGAATGAGAGGTTGAAACTTGATAGCATTGGAGGTGGGCCGGTGGAGGAGCATGGGGGGTTAAGTGGTGGCGGCCGCTAAGGTCGTTAGGTAGTGTTCCAGTCCCCGACGTAGTTGAGTATTGGAGACGGAGGCAGATGTGAGTTTGAGAGGGAGGAGGGATTCACCATTTTTATAATTTGTTTGAAATATTTCATCGATTTTGGGAGTCAAATCAAATGCTAATCCCGTCTTTTTTTTAGAAAATACTTTTTTTTCCAAAGTATATAACATATATACGGTAAATGAATTCATACACTGTCATCATCTTTGGTGATGTTTAAACCTTTAACCTCTCAAGATGGTAGGCTCTACCAATTACCCAGATAACTAACGGGCAAAATCCTTTTAATGAAAATAGTTTTTTTAATGCCCCTTAACTTTCAAATCTTACAGAACACCCCTTACTTTAAACAAAAATAAAATAAAAATCCAAGACATCGTACCAACTTGGCAGATGCACCATTAAGGACCTTGATTTTTTTTTCCCATCATCAAGACATCGGAGTAGATGCACATGCAATCTCTTCCTTGGCTGTAAATCTAACCCCAAATCGAAAACCAGCTCAATAGGTGAAAAGATAATGCTGATCGGGTAGGTGCTCGATCAGCACCTTTTGTCATATTAGTTCTTAGATAGAAATACATACTAATGTTGATCGAGTGAGTCGTGCTAATAGAGTCAGCAATGATCAACATCAGGTAAACAACCCCTTTGAATAAGATAATCATTTCATTAGAAAGAAAATAACCCCTTAGGGTAGCTCAATTCGTAACACATGAAGTTTGCTTCATAGTGATCAATTAGTTTAAGTCGCCACCAGATGTTTATTTGCTTGTTAACTTCAGGTCCCATAACATTAAGTGAATGCATACAAATTGATTCGAACAATATAATTATAAAAAATAATACAAATGTTTAAGATAATTTTCATGCATTTCCAAATCTCATTATTTTGGCCGTACAAAATTAGGGGGTGTTTGGTTGGAGATATTGAGGGGTTAGGAATGAGAATGATAATGAAAAATGTTGTTTGGTTTGATATAATATAATGGGTCAATTATCTCAAACCCATTAATTTTCATTCCGGACTAAATTGGGGGGAATGAAATTTTTTTTCCCGCTTAGTCACCTTTTTCCATACGCCCTTCATTTCTTGATGTTGAATGAAACATATTTTTTTTATTTTCATGTTGGACGACATATATTTGTATTAAAAATATTATATAAAATATTTTTTTATTGATTATATTGGTTTAACCAAATAACATCAATGCAATGCTCATTTATATTCCTATTCTACTTCATTCCCATTTTAATTCTCATTCCTTAAAATGAACCAATCGTGCCTTAAACAAATGAAAATGAATGAGGACGAGAAAGGAAAATTATTGATCCGGTGATATACGTTTGTAATGATGGCCCACTGCCGATCGTAATTTGAAATAGGGTTCCGAATTCGATTCAACAAAACAAAAAAGGAAAGATCCCCAAAAGGAGTTCATTAGCGAAAAATTGGTACAAACCCTAACTATCACAGACCAACAGTCGGCAGGAATTTACAGTCTCTCTTTCTCTAGGTAGTGGAGTATCAAAGGACTATGGCGACAGAAGCTTCTAGATCGTCAACTTCATCTGCCGATTCCTACATTGGAAGCTTAATTAGCTTGACTTCCAAGAGTGAAATCAGATATGAGGGCATTTTGTATAATATCAATACCGAGGAATCCTCCATCGGATTGACCAACGGTAACCAATTTTACTCGATCTTGATTCTTGCAATGGTTCCGATTCGGATTTTTTTGGTTTATGTTTACCTAGGGTTCAAAACAATTTAATCGTAGGAGTGAAATGCTTGCCATCCAGTTGATTACTGGGGAATTTTTTGTTGCTTTTATTGCTCTTATTTGAAATGCGTGTTTTGATCCTATTGTTGCGTTAACTGTATTTGGTTTCGATAAAACAAACTATATTCTGAGACCTGAACATAGCTGTTCGAATTAGCATCTTGAGTCATCATATTAGTTATGGATTTGGTGTAGATAGTTTTATATTGTAAAACTGAATGAACCAAAATGACTGCTTCTTTGAATCCAATTGTCCTTGTTCTTAATTGTGTCACAATTGGGGTTATTATAGACTTTCTTAAAAGTATACTTTAAAGATATTATTATCTAGTTTGGGTAAATTTTTGAATGGTGTCACTATTGGTATATTACTGAAGTTATTGAAAGTATACTTTAAAGATATACTTTTAAAGCTTGAGTAAATTTCGTAAGATCACAATAAGTCTATGTCTATGCCTAATCAATTTTAGCTATTTCACTTTTAATAATTGAAATTTGTCATATGTGACTCTAAGACAGTATATGCGTTTCTATGAAGTCGTAGGTTGAGCAATTTATTTGGGAGCCTATCAAGTGCAACATTAATAATATCAAAGTAGAATGTGCAACATGTATATACGGAGATGTAGTTATGTGTAATTGCCTTCACTATTTGGGAGTTGGGACTTGGGACCAAATTTATTAAAGGATTGGATGATTGATGTGGGTAATTAGTCATAGGATAATACGGATTGCATGAGCACAAGCTTTGGGATATCTGATTGCAATGTTCTAAAATTCCCTGCTTAGGTCAGGACAGCTTAAGCGGCCACTTAGGTATACAGTGTTCACCGCTTAAATTAGTTGAGGCTTCTTATTTGGTTGCCTAGGAATTACGCATTCTCTACCACTTTGCTTAGCAACTAATTATCATTAAGCGTTTCTAAAATTTAGATCAATCAACCTATCTAAACTTGTGTTTGTCAATTGACTTATCTCAACTTGAAGGGAATTTTCCCAATTCTTTGAAAGGAGAAGTAATTGTACAAAAAATGATATCATATCAATATTTTAAATTTTTATATGTTTACTTAACCTGAAATTAATTATATATAAACTGTAAATGAATTGCTTATTGTTCAGCTTAAGCGTCCGCTTAATCCTTGTTTAGGTAACTAAATGCCAGAAGGTCACTCGACTGCCTAGCTTTTCCTAATGTTTTTAGAATACTATGTGATTGAAATGTTCCATTGCTGAAAAATATTTATATGATAGTGGCAAGTCATACGAGTTTGAGGACTGAATGTTCGGCCACATAAAGGCAAGATGCTCACAATTATTAAGGTTTAGTTGCAAGATAATCTAGCATCAAGATTAACAATTATGTAGATACGTATTCTAAACTAATTTACTACTGTGACTTTGTGTCTGTCTATATTGATATGTACTTGGTTAGTTATGCTGCTGCTAGATAGGTTTTCTCGTCTTATTAATCATTCATCCTTTCAAAACTTGGTAGGTATTGAATTTTTAACTCATTATTCAAACTTTGCAGTAAGATCATTTGGAACTGAAGGGCGAAAAAGAGATGGTCCACAACTCATGCCTAGTGACAAGGTTTATGAATACATATTATTTCGTGGAAGTGATATTAAGGTACCTAAACCGAAAGATTTTTGACTTTCATCTCTCAACTTGCTTGTTTGTGTTTAAGAGGGCATGGATCTTTGTCATTGGGGTTTGTTGTTTCTCTAAAAGCTCTCTAACTTCTAGAAGGCATAATTATTTTTATTGCATCTTTTGCCAGTTAGTTCCCCTTTTAGCAACTTGTTCATTGTCACATAAAAACGAAACTGGGAAGGGGATGAGTCGTACGTCAAATTAGATGGAAAGTTCAGATGATGTTGGTTTATTGTGATTTGTTTTTACTGTTTTTTTTCTATTTTTGCCTTTTGTTAATCCAGAAGCTTTGACGGAATTACACCTTCATTCCATTTAGGTTTAGATTTCACCCAATGTTTGATATAATTGGTTTGACCCATTAGATCCCCCCGCCCCCATTGAAGAGAGATGGAGAACAACACCTACTCCAGATCCTTTGTTTATTTGAAATCTCTTTAAGAATTGTCTGTCCAAATGCTTATGCTTTTAACATAATATCTTCGAGGATAGACTAGTGACCTCTCAAATGACCATGCTTGCTATGAGTGCTCTGAATAGTGATAGGCAAAGCTAGCCATTCAATCAAGTGCCTAGCGCCTAATTAATCAATTGGCAATTAAGAGGATCATTAATTGGTTCAGTTTTAAGATAAAATAAAATTGGTGCAAAAATGGACTTGTGATATTCTTCTTAACAGCTAACACAATAAAAGCATATATGACAACGTATGTTTATAAGTTGCCTAATAAACTAAATTTGAGACCAAATTAATGAGATATTTTTTGTTGTAATTAATTAATTACCGACAATGATGTCAAAGGGCACAAGTACCTGTTATAATTGTAAATAATAATAAATTAATAAGAATATTTAATTAAGTAATTAAAAATAATGAAAAGTCACAACTAAGGGTTTTTTTGGCAGTTGCTGAATAGTTTGATGCAGAATGTTTAACAGGCTCTGTATGATATAGTGCAGAATGAAATATGGTTCTTTGATAACTGTTCTGAATGGACAGTCTAAATAACAACAGTTTACCATTTTAACCCTCTATATGAAATATGGTTGTTTTATACCATAACTATTCCTGAAAGGCAAAAGGCGAAATATATTCACTGAAGCAAAATATCAAACACCTGGTCATCAAAAATCCACAAAAATCCACAACTACCCATCACCGTCTAAAGAACCATGGAATCCATGAAAATAGACACAATTACATCCCAAAATTCTTGAATCCCTAGACCTGTTCATTGTCTTCAAATACACAAACACCATCACCTTCATACCCATTACCTGACTCGCAAATCTTCTGCCAAACATCTGCCGGAACCCTAACAACCGGCAACCTAGGCTGCCTAAACAACCCAAATTTCTTATCATTCTTCAGTTCTCCCTTCATCTCCTTCAAATTTGTAGATCCCAGATACAGTGCAACCACGAACAATAGTAATCAATGAAGAACAATGAATGAATCACAACCTCTAGTCATATGATTGATATTCAATAAAGGTTTAGGTTTACAGAGAGAATATCTGATAAGCAAAGTAAACCTATTGACTAGAGAATTATGAAAGAGATCTAAACTAGAAAAACTATTTTCATCTAACCTAATTTTCAACTAAATAAACCAATATATATTAGGCGACTAAGGCTTAATGGGCTTTAGGCCCATTACCACTAACTATCAATTAAATACAAATTAACCCCTTATAAATGCTTTATACAACTTTCAACATACAGGACTTTCAGTCCTAACAATCTCCCCCTAAAGTTGAATAAGGCATTTATCTTCTTGAAATCTTCAGCCTTGATCTTCTTTCCCTCTTGAATCTTTGAAGAACTTTGGTGTTGCATGTCTTCATGCCTTTCCCAGCTCCCCCTTGAATAAAGCTCTTGGTCTTCATAGTTTCAACTTTGTAACCAGATTCAATGTACAATAGCCTTGACTGAACGCACTATTGAGCAACTTTCAACTGTAGAAACTCAACACATTAGATCAGCACACAAGAAAGATAATGTGCGAGTTACGTGACTTTCCACAGTGCATCTTCAGTTTAATAACAAAGAATCTGTCTTTTAATCACGAGTTGAATTGACTTTCAGCTTAAGAACTTGTTTCAATCAGCTCATAGGAGGTACAAACTTGTAGCAGACACCACATGATACGGGATAGAAGAACCAATAAAATATTTCCTGCTGCAATCTTTGAATCCAAAGGCTTTTCACCCTCAGATTTAAGATTTGACTTTGAAATTGAACTTTGTAAATCTCTCCCCCTTTTTGATGATTGTGAACATCATGATCATCAAAACTCTTCAATTTCAACACATTCTTTGATCTCCTCCTTTGTGATGAACTAACAATCTCCCCTTTATGATAATTTGACATTCTCCGCCCTTTGATTTGAGTATCCGTCAATTCATGAAATGTATATATCCGAATCTTTTCAAATTCGGATATAATAGGAATTGTAAACCTGAATCAACAAATGATACAGTTAGAATGCCTGTAAGTAGCACGGAGCCACTTTGTACAACGGATGTACTTTGGAAAGGAGCTTTTGTGAAATTCACTCCCCAGGGCTTCCATTCAATCATCGAAAAACCACAAAGGAATTTTCTATGAATGTTATGACAAGAAAACTCATTCCTTGTGTGTACGTGCAAGTGTAGAATGATTGAAGCTACTTAGCTTTCTCAGGCTCAAAAATGTGTAAACTGTTGAGACAACAACAGATATTACACGGACTCAATGTGCATGAAAAAGGTGCGAAGGTGGGGCAACTTTCTTTCTTTTTCAATATCTAAATCTTCCGATTGAAGACTAGATAGCAGATATGCTGCGTCCCGAAAGAAAATGAAACATTTCTTTGTTAAAAAAGAAACGAGTGGTTGGTGGGGTAAAAACAAGAGTTGGCATGGGCTCACTGCCTGTTTCAATGATGGTCACCAAAGAATGTGAACCAATCAGTAGATGTGGCTGCCTGACTCAGAAAGTGTTTGGTGCAGAGTTTTCATATTCTTTTAACTCTGTTCTCACACCCTCTTTCTTTTTGTCATTAAAGCTCATTTCTAACCAAACTCTCATTTACATGTTACCGTTCAACACAATGAGAAAAACTCAACCGGATGATTTATCTCCCCCACTCTTTGATTTAAGACCCCTCACCCCTCACCCCTCACCCCTCAATCACTCAAGGATAACTTCCGGGGTAGGAAACACTGGTTAACGTGAATCCATGGAAGTTCTGGTTAAGTTCTCACACAAATCCCATGTAAGTCCTAAAAAGAATAGTTGCTCAACAGTTTAACTGAACAGTTAAGTACAAAATGTATGATAACATTGTCAAAATGTGTGCTCATGAGATTTGAGCAATTGAAGTTTGAAGATTTCTCAAAACAAAGATATTGAATGAATGAAATGAAATCAAGAGAATTGTTTTGAGAATCTGACAATGTATCAATCAGATCAAATAAAATGGTTAGGGTATCAAAGAACTGGATATTTTGTTTATATGAACAAATATAAACAATTTGGCAATGAAAGCACAAAGATTAGAAATGATGATTGATGCTCAACAACATTTGAAAGCAAACGTTAGTATTACCATCGAAAAATTGTTTCGTTATGAGACATGGTAATAACAAATTCAAACGAAGTACTGAACCGGTGTGTGTGAATACTTGACAGTATATGGACAAGATAATATGCAAGTATTGATCTTTGGAAACACACGGTCAGTTAAACATTAAAGCTCAAAATTGAAAAACATTTAAAATCACACTTCTAAATTCATAAAATCTTTTGAGAACCAGAAGTGGTTTGAACATTTCAGAAAACTTTTTTCATGTTCGAAAGTTGTTCTTCTTTCAAACAATCAGAGATCTAGATCAGAAGATATTTATCTTTAAGCTCCCCCTCAAATCATGATAAAATGATTTAGGTTAGATAGGCATTTAAGAATGAGTCATGAACTGAAGTGTTCAGAAGTCGATCTTCGTTGAAGTACGGGTCCTAAGCTGATTTACTTAGAAGCCTCAGTTCTTCTACTCCCCCTTGACAGTAGGTGCCTGCAACACAGAATCAATTTTAGGCTTTGGTACCTACTGGTATTTGGGTTCATGAATGTTAGTTGCAGCTCGAATGGGAGTAATGGAATAAGAACCATACCAGTAATGATCATTAGTCTTGTGAATAGGATCATGTGTACGACAACAAGAACAATAGTATTTCTTACCTGACAACCTGATTAATTGATCTCTCGAGTAGATATGATCAGGTTTACCTTTACGCGCATTGTTCTTTTTGGCTTTGTGTGTATGTACACATGATTTCTTTCCTTTCAGCTCTTTCTTCCCATCTTCAACTGGTTTCTTTCTCCAGACCAATTCTTCTTCTTTGTATCTCCTTCTTCTTAGATGTGTACCTGAACCATCTATATTTCTATCATAGAAAATGTTAGTACTACGAATCTGACTAACTGATTTAACTGACCTTTGTAAAGAAACAGTTTTCTGATTTGAACTTGATGCTGTCTTTTCAAGCTCTTTAATCTTTGAAGCAAATCTGTCTTTCTCTTTGACAAGAAACCAATATATATTAGGCGACTAAGGCCTAATGGGCTTTAGGCCCATTACCACTAACTATCAATTAAGTACAAATTAACCCCTTATAAATGCTTTATACAACTTTCAACATACAGGACTTTCAGTCCTAACAAAATCCAATATATATTAGGCGGCGACTAAGGCCTAATGGGGTTTAGGCCCATTACCACTAACTATCAATTAAATACAAATTAACCCCTTATAAATGCTTTATACAACTTTCAACACACAGGACTTTCAGTTCTAACAAAATTCACTGGCCTCCTCATATCCCCCATCGCCTTCATGTCTACAGCCCCCCACCAGTGATGTCGTCTTCGTACCACTCACGGACAACGGTGACAACTCCAACTACATGACAGGACTTGGTCCCAAAATGGTAGAAGAAGCAAATGAGGAAGAATTGAGACTCGGTGTGGAAGGAGAAAGCATGTGATGACTGAGGAGGGAGACGATACTTGAAGGGCAAATGTGGAAGAATCGAGACTCTGAATGGTTTTGCTTTGTCCTAGATACAAAATGGTTAAGAGGGTTTTGGAACCATTAAGAGGCTTTATCTTTTTTGCCAAATGAGACTTATACCTATGCGCGATCAGAGGCTGCCTCTTAATGGCACCATTAAGATGCAATCAAACACCCCCTAAGTTAACTAACATGTAACGAAATAACTTGTTGGTTTTTCCTTTTGTAAACAAGTAATAATAAAAGAATCATCAATCAATAGTAACTAACTAAAAATAATACTCCCTCCGTCCCAAAATAAGTGTCTACATTTCTATTTATGTTTGTCCCAAAATAAGTGTTCATTTTCAAAAAGTAGATAACTAAATTATCACATTTACCCTTAATTAATGCACAAATATATAAGAGTTGTGAAGAGAGAGAAAAATTAAATAAGGGTAAATATGTCATTTGGTAACAAAAATGTGTAATAATTATGCATGTCTAAAACTATGTGCCAAGTCAATTGTGGACATTTATTTTAGGACGGAGGGAGTAAATAATAGCATCAACAAGCGGAAAGTGCCCACCTTGTCAATAATTGAACTATCGCTTTATGTTGGAAAGTTTTTGTTGGCGATTTTCACTTCTCTTATTGGACGCTCTTCGGAATTTTATTTTTAATATTTCTTGGTGTATGATTTGACTTCTGGACAGCAAAGGTTTTGAAGGTAATTTTGTATTATGCAGGATCTTCAGGTGAAATCATCTCAGCCTGCTCAACCCACACAACCCATAAACAGCGATCCTGCCATAATTCAGGTAATTAGGGGATAACTGGTGATATATTTGCAACAGCTATAATCGTGTAATGGTCTAAACATTTCATTTGTATGCAGTCTCATTATCCACGGCCAGCTACAACGTCTTCAAGCTTGCTTCCTGCTGCTGCTGCTGCTAGTAATTCGTCATCTGGTCCTAGTGCCCATAATGCACATCTGGGCCACCCTGGGTCAACTTTTCAAGGTGGGCTGCCTTTATATCAACCTGGTGGGAATGTTGGATCTTGGGGCCCTTCACCACCTCCTCCAAATACGAACAGTAGTGGGGTTGCAATGCCGATGTATTGGCCAGGATACTATGCCCCACCAAATGCGCTTCCGCAGTTGCATCAACAATCATTGCCTCGACCACCGCAGGGGTTAGGAATGCCTCCATTACAGCAACCTATGCAGTATCCTAGCTTCAATGCATCCTTGTCAAGTGGAGCACCAAATGCATCTACTCCAAACTTGCCTGAATATCCATCTCCTTTATTGCCAGTGTCTACCAGTTCAGCTACTTTAACATCTAACTCTTTACTGGGATCAACATTGCCTTCCAGTCTTCCTTCAGGATTTGCTACTGGATCTTTGCCAAATCTGATGCATAATAAAGCTCCTAACTCTGTGGGTCCTACACCACCAAGTGGTAGCGTGCAACCACAATCTACTCTTACTACTCCAGGGGCTGCTGTTACTACTGATGTAAATGCCACCATACCTCCCATATCTCACAAGCCTAATGGGCTCTCTGGTGCCAAGTTTTCTTATCAGGGCACGTCTCAGCCAATATCATCTGTTGGCGGGTTACCTACTGAATTACCCACACCATCGCTTGTAACTCCTGGGCAGCTGCTGCAGTCTCTGCCAGCTGCTGTTGTTTCAGCCCAATCTTCACAAGCCGTTCATAATGATGAGGAAGTGGTTCAAGTGTCACCAGCATCATCATCAACACCGTCTGTGCCCATGCCAGTGCCAACGGAAGCTCAGCCTCCATTATTGCCGTTACCAACTCAAACACATATTGCTCCAAGGGTAAGCAGCTGTTTACATTTGCAGTCATCGCCTAATAATCGATAACTTACGTTATGTTTGATATAATCTGTATAATTTTAATTTTCTTATATAGAATGATAGATAAATGGTGTTGTATAGATTATTCACATATAGCGGATATATTATAGCTCAATTTAAGTTCTCTCATGGAAATAAGGAAGACTTGTTACTTAAACCATAGTTCATAGTCCCAGCCTACGTGGTTCACATGATGATGCCTGATTTTTGTACTTGCACTCATGAGTGGTAACAAACCCCACTTATTTTATCATCAGTAAAATGAAAAGCATATGAGTAATATGTGAATTGAAGTATGTATAGGCCAGCGCTTCTGCCTTTAAACCTGAAGGGAGTTATTTGGCAATTGAGCAGATAGATAAATTGGTTAAAACCAAAAGACATGTTAAGAAGCAAACTAATTCTGACTATAACACTAATTTCATCAGTTTTAATATGGAATAATGCTGTCGATCATTGGAAAACATAAACTAATCGCATGTAATTGGGATGAAGGCTAGTTGAGATGAGTTGATACCCGAAGCCTAAAATATGTAAATCTTTCTGCGGAGGTGCTCTGCTTGCTAGTTGTATGAAGATTTTGATTTTGATTTTGATTTTGGTTTTGGTTTTGATTTTCAGGAGATAATGTTCATTAGAAAGAACATAAAGCTATTACACGTCTATGGAATTTGGATTCTTGAAAATATCTGTCGTCTAATGTGTCCTTATTTCTGTTTTCTTATTGTTGTTTTTTAGCCCAATGGAGCTACTTACCATACTCGGCCGAGTTACAGTTACAGAGGGCGTGAAAGAGGCAGAGTATCTGGGGTAATTTTTTTTCTTGTGCATATGTGAAGGATGATTCAACATTTATTTTGCCACTTTTCATTCATTTCATTAGTTGGATAACGTATTCACAACTTTTTTTATTTGGATAAATATTCACAACTTCATTTGTTTATGTCTTCCATTTTCATAATATGAGGATACATGGAGACCAGGAAGGAGCTAAAATAGATGGAGTCCTATATTTTGCACTCTACCTATGACCTAATAGTGTTTATTAAATTTGTACTCGTTAAATGATTCAGGGCTCACAACCAGTGATGAAATTTACTGAGGAGTTTGATTTTAATGCAATGAATGAAAAATTCAATAAGGATGAAGTCTGGGGTAGTTTGGGAAAAAATAACAAGTCTGGTTCAAAGGAGAAAGATGGCAATGCTAGTGATGAGGATGAACTAGAAGAGGAAAATGATCACAACTTACCTAAAGTTGACGCCAAGGTGAGGTTCCCATCAGAACACCTACTCTATACGTCCCATAAAAAATTGCATACACTTGCCTTATAAAAGTTGCTAATTTTCTTATAGAAAGTTTTCATGTTTAAATTACCTATTTGACCATCCATTATCATAAGTAAATCATTCTATCGATTTCAGCGTTCCTTAATTTTGTGTCGATCGAAGGGTATTTAAGATATCTGCTAAATAATTAAACAATTTTCTTCAAACTAGTCAAATGTTGCTCATTTGTGACCTAGAACTCGTAGGGGTTGGTGTCATGAAAACGGTCTTTTTGCATCATCTATGAGAGATGTTTATGAAGACTCTGACAAGCCATGTTGAGCTCGCTAGCTAGCAATAAGTCTTGGGCCTTCGAGGGGCTCCTCCCCATAGGTCACTCGAGACTTTTTTCTTGGTTGCCTCTTTTGGGCCCCATGGGATTAGTCGAAAGTGCAAACAAGCTGGCCTGGACACTAACGGTTAGCATATTAACAAGCCATCCTTTTCAATGTTTTGTACTAAAATCCAGCCTGCAATCTACAGCCTGTGTACAGCAAGGATGACTTTTTCGATACATTATCTTGCAACTCCCTTGATCGTCAATCAAACAACGGGAGGACTCGGTTCTCGGAACAAATGAAACTAGATACAGAGGTAAGAGATTTTTGTCCTATTTCCTATTTTCCTTGATTTTGGTATATATGCTGATGACGTGTTATGGTGCAGACATTTGGAGAATTCTCTAGGTACAGAGGGGGTGGTAGGGGTGGACGTGGGCCCTACCGTGGAGGGCGTTCTCGAGGTGGTTATTATGGAAGAGGAGGATATGGTTATGTCGGAAGGGGACGTGGTATGAGAAATCCAAATCCAAATGCAACCCATGATTATTAAAGCTTTCTTGATGATGTTTTTTACAACCAAATGGTCCACTTTTGACTGCTGGGAATGGGAAAGGGATTGTTTGTTATGAAGGGGAATAAAGTTAGATTTTAAACATGATGTGGTATGGTTTTGTTACTTTGGTGATCCGAGTATTTGTAGACTTCTGAGGTCTCATGATTTCAAGATCCTTAATGTGCTGTTCCAGTCACTGTAAACTTGTTTTCTTAGGGGTCGTTTACCAAATTCTTATCGGGTAAGTGCTTACCGGCAAGAGATTTACCTTTCATTAACCTTATCGTGTAACATCTTTGACTATGAAAATGGATTGTTGGCAAGCATTTAAAACCCTGTAAGCGCTTACCGGGTAATAGTCGTTTTCCACACTTAACGGGTAAGACTCTCAGTTTGTCCCTTGTCTCTTACCGGGTAAGGTTCTTGGTTCTTGTCATATTCAATCAATAAGGTAAATGATATTGGTAAGTATTTAGTAAACAACTCCTTAGATTTTAAACCATGGAGTGTGGATTGGTTTGGATATAAAGAAATCTATTAGAAACATATTTTATATTAGAAATAAATTAAAATATGATTTAAATTCTTTAGTAAGGTATATCCTGACCGTTTGAAGTCTTCATCCCTCTTTCATCGTATATCAATAAGCATGAAATTACTACTTGTAATAAAATCATTAAATCGTCAATACAATATTTGGGCTTGGGCAATGTTATTGCCTATTTATCTCTTTTAAATAATGGGCCTATTTAGCTATATAATCTTTTGCAAATGTGGGTTTTGCAAAATGACCTATTTTATTTTATTTTAAATTAATTTTTAATGATTTATATTAGGTAATTTACCAAAATGCCCTAAAACTTAAAAACAAATTATAAATCCCCAAATCAGTAAAAAGCCCTAGTTTAACCTCACCTCAATTTTACGTCTTCTTCTATCATCCTCCTTCCGGTCTTCATTCACTTTCAAGAAGATCGGCAGTTCGACTGCCGTTGCTACGTAGTCCGATTGCCGTCTCAAATCAACTATGCCTCTCATTGTCCGCCTCCATCCCTGCTGTGAAGCTTGATGGTTGTTGATTGTAGTCCAATGTTGCTACTCCATGGTCCGACTTCGCCACTGGTACCATCATATTTGCTTCTCTTGATTACATAAAGGTTCAATGTGAAACATTTACCGATCTTGTTTGGTGGTTTATGTTGAAACATAATGCATCTTACCCCAACTATGTTGAGCTATGGGCGTTCATACTGTTACCTTAAGTTCTTAATCTAAAGGCTGTATTGGTGGTGATTAGGAACCGACATTTTGCAACAGACATTTTTAACATGAGCACATAGTATTTTTAATCAATTTGTACAGGCGTGTGGCATTATAATTGGCATCTATTTGTTCAATAGGTCAGGTTAGATCGGTCTAGTCGAGCGGTTAGACTGTTCTAGTTGTGCTTGACTAGGTTTGTGATCGAGACCTAACATGAAGATGTAAGTAGAATATGGATGTTTGCAAACTTTAGATGGATTGACCATGATCTTTGATCCTGAAACAATGATAGAGTGATTATTTCCACTTCTTGCTCTAACTCATTGGATCTTAATAAATCATTCGGTTACTTGTTAGGAAAAAAAGGATACCAAAGGGATCATTCATACATGTGAGACTGGTGAATATGTTATCAAAGGAGATGTATCTTGAATGTGTTAGTAGAGCCCATATCGGGAACCATCTTCTAGTTCACTTTGCCTTTGGACTACTTGACTGAACTCAATTGGTTGCCCGGATCTAGCCGACTGGATCAATCTGCTTCAACTTGGCGAGTCGAGTAGATAGACTGGACCAGTTGGGTTAGACTTGGCCATTCGAATAGGTAAAATGGGTTATGTTAGTGGAGTTCTAATTATCCAATAACGTGTTTTGTTTGTGAAATAAATTTTCAAGTTATGTATATGTTACTTTAACTACAGTTCAACAAATAATTTGTTCTAAATGGATGGCAGAAGAAATGGTGATTCAAGAGAGAATAGTTGCCAATGGTTATAGCTCACGACCATGGGGTTCAAGTGTTCCAACTATGCTCAAACATTTATTTGGACAATTGGAGTATATTGCAGCACATCTACATCGTTTGTGGTCATACAAACGCGATTAGACGTTCCTCAACAAGCAAAGTAAACAAGTTTACTTATTTTCAGTTTTAACCATTTTATTACGTATTTAGTGAATCTAATTATTATCTTTTTTCAAACAGAGGTACAGATGACTATGGGATACAGACACTGAAGTTATTAGAACTTGACATGGGAATCATCAATTCGAGAAGCTCGTGGACAATACTATGAGATTTTGTTGAGATTAATTAGTTGTGGATATTTTTGTGTTGATTGAAACCCATAATATTTTATTTTTGTATTTATCGTCAATGTAATAAAGTAGTTAGATATGTTTTTGAGGTAATCCAATTTATCATGTTTTTCAAATAATTATTAGGTAGTCGAGCTTTTGTAATTAGCATGATCGGATCCAAACTAACTCTATTGGTCCGGTCGATCTCTATTGGTGGCACCAGAGTGGACCTGGTCTAGCTCTATTAATGAACATGACTTGACCAGTCGCCCTAAATTGTCGAACTTTTTTTAATTAGCATGATTGGACGCAATCTAACTCTAATGGTCTGGTCGATCTCTAAGAATGTGCATGACTCGGCCTAGTTGCACCATACTAGAGCTAGTGTAACACCCTCGAAATTGCAAAGAGCAGCTAATTTAAAACTTTCAATTATACAACAAAAAGGATAAAATCTATTCTACACATCAACATTTGAGTCACCTCAATAAGAATGCTAGATTTAGCTTCAACAAATAAAAGGTCAAGTCTCGAATAAAGACTAATCAAGGTCGGGTGTTACTAAAACCCAAAAGAAACAATTACTCTTCTCAACGACTAAAGCGGAAGACTTCATCAAGCCACTCACCCTTGCACATACTCCTAGCATTCAACACTTCACCAAAACGCTAGACCCTCTCCCCCCATCCGGAACCTGATGCACATGCCGACAAATAAAAGGTTAGGCTAACGCCTAGTGAGTTCAAGAGTTTACAACATGAAATAAATACATTTGCTAAAGGGAGAGAAAGTAGTTTAAATCATAGACCTTCAGAAAGAGTTACATTAAATACTCAAACGACATCATTTTCCAAAAGTACACCTTTAAAACAAGGAACCCACATGAACCTTCTTCGTAAAACCACTTTAATCCCAAACTCACCCAAAACGTGAATAGTAAGTAAAACTCCCAATTTATAATAATACGAAATAAAACTTTACTTCTCAAAACACCCCAAACGGGGGCAGGGCATAATACACAACCCATAAATATTGAGTAAACAATTCCCCACAAGAAAAACGTCACCGAAAGCATGGATGATAAAAACGATACAATTAAATACCCAATTAACACCTTCCGGTGACGGGGGAGACCCGATTCCATTGTACGTGGCGGAACACAAAGTTAAGCCACATAACCATGTTGTCGAACTACACCTCAGATCATGACTGTATTGCCTGCTCTGCCGAGCTACACCTCCAGTCGGACTTTATTTCAAATCCCAAACACCGTATCCCTTATTGCCTGCTCTGCCGAGCTACACCTCAAGGATACGCGATCTTATTGCCTGTTCGGTCTCTAGCGGAGTTTCGTCCTCAGGGTACCCACTCGACCCCTAGTGCCTATTCCCTAGCATTCAAGATAGGAGCCTCAACTCCTTACTTGATAATTCTCGATGTTTAACCTCGTGCACAAGAATTAGACATCCAAACACAAGACCCATGGTCCCGAAGTACAACCCATAAAGGTTCCTCTTCGTCAAACAACCGGGACGACACCAATGCCAACACAACATTATTTCCCAAGGTGAGAATCCCAAGAGTCCTCACCATTAAACACGACTGAGTTACATGCCTATGGATCCAATGCATTACAGTCTAAAACACATGACTCCTATTGGATGACACATGCACTCAAAACATATATTCTCCAAAATAAAGTGCAATAAATGCAACTTACACCCAAGGCTCCACTTTAAGTTATTAAAACCGGACAAATGTCCTCAAGACTCAATTTAGTCAAAACCGAGCCAAAGGCCCAACAATTTACGTAAACCCCCAAATGAAAGCCAGTATAAACATTGAAACACGATTGACCAACTATCATGCAAACACAACGACCAAAAGTATGATTATTTCAAATCTCATCATTGGTTGAGGCAAACCATTTTCCAAATGAACTCGTACCCCTATATTTCCAAAATGCCTCATAACACAATAATATGCATTTTCCGAAAAGGTTTATAAGGTCAAATACACAAAATGACACTTATGTCAAATGAACTCCAATTATATATGTAAAATCATCGATGAAACATTTCAACATGATTTATTTACCAAAATTCCCAAAAATCCCAAAATGGGTGTTTCACCATGTTTATAAAACTAAACATTTCAAAATAACCAAAACTTATCAGGTGATCAGCAGTTAAGAATTTCAAGTAAAACACAAAACACTTTAAAATGAACATTTTGGCATGTACACCGTTTTCACAAATCAACTTGAACTCACCTTGCTAGATTTAGGCTAAATCTAGATTTTACCCCAACTTGAGCTCTTTTGAAGAACACTTGAATCTTCAAGGTCAAAACCTCCATAAACCTAGATGCACAAATTTCACTCATAAATAATCACATTCAACCATTTAGAATCGATCCCCAAACACATTACATTAAAATCTTCATTTTGGTCAAAAACCCTAATTTTGACCCAAATCTTCCAGAATCTTACAAACCGAAGTTGAAGAAATCAAACACTAGAAAATAATCAAGAGAACATTTATATCTTATATTAGGGTTTAGAAATGGAAGGAATACACTTACCACTTAGGTTTTGATGAAAACCTAGAAAACCCTAAGTTAGAGCTTGAGGTTGAAGATGAAGATGAAGATCCTTGGTAGCTAGCTTCCAACATCGCACTTGGTAGAGTATTGATACCTCATAACTTGGGGATTTAAGGATTTAGAACCCCAAAACACTATGGGTAGGGAAGATGGGTGTTGGGAGGGTTTTGGGAGAGTTGGGGAGGAAGTGAGAAGTGAGAAATGAGCAAAAAACCCGATTTTGACAGTCTGCTCTCCCTCCCATGCGACATTGCCATGAGACATTTCCCATGGCAATGTCGCTGGTCATTGTCGCCAGAATTCCTCCCCCTTCTGTTCCTTCTCTGCGACTGTGACAATGCGATTATGACACTGTCATAGTCGCCGGGCTTTGTAGCGGGACCTTTTCGGAGCCTCGAAACTCACCTTTTCCAACAGTGAGACCCTCGATACTCTTAGGGACTTTAAATAATGATTTCCCAACAAAAGTCCCGCCATTTATAAGATCAAAAAATGTCCGGGTGACCTTTACTTACCGAAAATTACGAGTGTTACAATCCTCCCAACCTTAGAATGATTTCGTCCTCGAAATCTAGATTTCCACGAAACGATGTCCGTAGGATAGATTGTCTCTACTCCACTTGCCAGAGCTACCACCATAACCACATGTTGGTCCTCACGATAAATGTCCCCTTGGGCATAACACACTTATATCCGAATGAACAATTATCTTACTAATCTTAGCCTTTACCCATGAGACTGCGGTTGTCTCCCAACCTTGGGTGACACGTACTACCTCACGGGTAGTTTGTGATATCAACTTCCCACCGACCAATTCACCTCAGATCCCCATGTCTCTGAATCCAAAACCAACAGTCGGCATCAAACCCCAAGGAATTCTCAATATTCTTAATGATTCATTCTTGATTTTGATAAGGCCGTCCTTCCAAGGGCGTACCAATACGCTCATCGGGTAGCTAGTTTATGCCGATCCGGCTACCACTCAACTCTGATCTACTCTCAAACTCGAAACATTCTCTCAACGAGATCTTAACCACCTCAGAAAACTCATACACGTCAATACTTAATTACCGACGTCTAATCTCTCTTTAGGCTCCACCACCATGAGGCTAACACTCCTCATGGCCTAACAGGAATATTTACCAATATTCCAAAGATTCATTGATTTCCAAAAGAACCAGTCGACGCCTAAAACCCAAAAATGGTAATACCGAACACCGGTGGACATCCCGCCTAGGATCTCATTCCAAATGCATTGTCGTGATAAAGCTGACATCTAACAGGGTACTAAGATTCCCAATCTTACGTTTCTAACAAACGGACCATGATATTTCCTTTGCCCACGGGAACTATTAAGGTGATACTCCGCCAACATAAAACATGACGTCCAACGGACTATCCACCCATCAAATCAAATCCAATCATACGTAAATAGTCACACGGGACCTTATTCCGCAGGTTCATCGAAGCAGAAAAATCACCACTTAATTATCTGGGAAGACATAAATCTAACACCTCAATTATTCATGCGCATACATATCCAAAACTGAAACCCATAATTCAAGACTAACCACAAATCGGATCATCCGACGCTTTAATTCCCAAGGACTCCTCTAGTCCCTAATCGCAACTCTTTTCAAGATAGGATTTTAAATCTATAGCCACAATGAGTTCAAGGTTTTCCAAGCTAATAGGCCAATTTGAAATTTACAAAATTTTCAAACGCAACAGTTTTATAACAAACGATCATACATATAAAATCTACTACCTCTTACCCAGTAAGAGAAACCTTCATGCCTATTTATCTTTTTTCTCACATTTTTGAATTATTTTTAAATAAATTCATCATATTAAATGTAATGACTTTTCATTTTTTTTTCATTTTAATAAAAAAAAATCACTAATATAACTAATAGCTAATCTTATTTTATTTTTAATAACAATTAATAAAATCAAATTTATAATTCTATTAGTTTTGTTTTATTATTTTAAATATTTTTTGGTTTTTAATATTTTTTCTATTTAAATTACATGATTCATAACTTAATTAAATAAGCTAACAATGTTTATAAAAAAATCTTTTTATTGAATTAGCTAATAAAATTTATAAATAAAACCTTTTATTTCGATTTTTGTATTTTTTTAACAAGCTAACAATATATATATATATATATATATATATATATATATATATATATATATATATAAGAATGAGGGGAGAGAGTTAAGGAGAAACCTCCATTGAGGCCATAGAATTTTGTGGGAGTTTTGATTTAATTTTAAAAAAAATGTGGCATTAAATGTGTTCAACTTCTCATTTTCTCTATTTAATTTTTATTGATTTTATATCAAATTCTTTTTTATTTAATAAAACCATAATTCATAAAATCCAACATTTACTAAAATTTTAAGATTATAATTACTTTTTTTATGACGATGATTATTTTATTTTTATTTAATGAATTTACTTATGTTATTATTTTCATTTAGTAAACTAACATAAATTAAATACTATATGGATTTAAAAAGATAGGTAACTGAAAATGTAATTTCCCAATTCAATCAAGCACAATCAATTCAAGAATATGACAATTACAATTCTAGATAGAGAGTAGAGAAAGAAACAGTCACAAGTATATTAATCTGACAATTACACGTATGATACTTGGTTACTAATACTTACAACACCTAAGGTATTTATACTAACACTACATCTCTCACAACACTAAACTCTCACAAACTTACTTCTCTCAAAGACTAATGTTGACTATTTTGACTTTACAATACTTTGACTTTTCAACATTAAATCTTGGATACAATTATACACTAACATTCTCCCCATTTGTATTCAAGATTTAAAAAAATTTGACAATCATCTTCAGCGCTTGATTCTTCAATCTTTGACTCTGACAGTCATTAATCTCTGAAGCTTTGAAGAATCTTGAAAAGTCATTCACGATTGGCATCTTTGAAAAGTCAATAAGTCTCGAATCTGAATACTTGAATCTTTTGAAACTTCAACTTTGAAACATCTTTGAAATCTTTATCGTTGAACTTTGAGGAATCTTTGATCTCATATCTTCATCTCTCTGATCTCTGGATTGTCTTCAGAAAACCATCTTTCTCGAATCATTTGGACTTGTGTTTGAATCATCTCGAAATGATTTCTTTTCATCAGATTTGAACAAATTGAACTTTCAGAATTTATCCACAAGTCTTTTCACTTTGAACTTTCTTCATGACTTTTGAAATTGAACTCTGTATATTTCTCCCCCTTTTTGATGAATTGTGAGAATCAAAATCATCAAAACTCATTTCAATTTCAGTTCAGTCTTTGAAACTTCTCTCCCTTTTAGATAATGCATAATAGTCTTCATGATACGAACATTTTCCTCCAATTGATCGGATAAAGAGCCGTCAATTCATAAATGTATTCATCTGAATCTTTTTAAATTCAGACAAACTATGAGTTGTAACCCTGAATCAACACATGAAACAGTTAGGAATGCCTGTCAATAACACAAAGTTACCGTGTACAACAAATATACAGTTTAAGGAGCTGGTTTGAGGTTGACTCCCCAGGACTTCCATTCAATCATTGAAAAACACAAGGTATTTTCTATGAATGTTCTGACAGAAAAACAAATTTTCTGTGTGCTCGTGCTTGTGTATGAAAGAATTAAGCACAATGATTGTGTTTCACAAGGCTCAAAGAATGTAAACCATTGAGACAACAATGATTATACATAGACTCAAATGTGCATGAGAAAGGATCGAAGGTGGGGCAACTTAATTTCCTTCTTTTTCAATATCAGTATCTTCCAAGTGAAGAACCAATAGAATATGTGTTGCTTCCCCAGAAAATGTGAAACATTCTCTTTTTGAGAAAAGAATGAGTAGCTGGTGTTGTGTTTGCAAGAGATGGCATGGGCTAGGTGCCTTTTTCAATGTCGTTCACGAAGAATTGTGAAACAACAGTTTATGCGGCTGCCCGGCTCAGAAAGAAGTTTGGTGCAGAGTCTGATATTATTTTACTCTGATCTCTTACCCTCTTTCTTTTAAACATTAAAACTCACTTCTAACCAATTCTCTTTTCCATTTTACCTCATCACACACCACTCTCAATCTTTTGACCCTTCTCCCCTCAATCACTCAAAGGATTACTTCTGGGGCAGGAAACATTGGTTATCGTGAATCCATGGAAGTTCGTTTAAGCACTCACACTGAATCCCATGTATTTGTCCTAAAAAATTCATATCTCAATGATTTTCTTGACATTTAAGCACAATAAATCATTTTTCAGTATGTGTATGTGTGTGTCCCAATAAGCAATCATTCAATCAAGTAAACATATATTCAACACAATAAAGCAAACCTGATATTGATTAACCAAACGATTCAACATGTTACAAGCTTGAAATCAAATTCTCTCTATCTGCTTCTCTCTGTACGGCACACCGCCACACCAAGCAACCTCTCTCTAATAATAAAATTCTCAATTAAGATCTCTCTCTTAATTAACCCTAAACTAATCTTATTTATATATAGGCCATATAGCCTAATGGGCTTGGCAAGGCTTGGCCCAAAAACAAAACAAACTAAATAACTAAAAACTAATAAATAAAATACGGAAACATACTTTGACTATTTATTACAAAAGGAGCCTAGACTATTTGTTGAGACGACTTTATCAGCTTTGACTTCAGATTTCCATCTTCAGATAATTATGATCTTGAATCCAATAAATATGTGCTTTAACAATCTCCCCCTTTGGATCAAGATCATTCTTTAAGCTCAGAAAATGTAATCTTCCTCTTTGTCTTCAGAATGTAGCAATCTCCTCAAACGATGAGAATATCTTTTGAAAAGAAATTATCTCCAGTTTCAGCTCAGAATGCTTCAGCAAATCATCTTCAAAGAAAATTTCTTCATTTCAGCATATCTTCAGAATATCTTCCATTTCTTGATTAACGCTTCTCCCCCTTTTTCATGAAAAGAGCAAAGAGTTCATCAAAACGTGTTTTCAAGAAATTTCTTCCACCATTGATCTTGCAAACAGAACCACTGAGTATCCGTCAATTCATTAAGATGTTCATCCAGATCTTTTCAAATCTAGACAAGTTAGTAAATGAAGTGTAACACCTGAATCAACACATGAACCAGTTAAAATTGCCTGTCAGTAACACAAAGTCACTGTGTGTAACGAATACGCAATATAAAGGAGCTTTTATGATGTTCACTCCCCCAGGGCTTCCATTCAATCATCGAACCACCACAAAGGTGATTTCTATGAATGTTATGACAAAGAAACAAATTCTTTGTATGTTCGTGCAAGTGATGGAATAAATTAAGCATAAGATGATTGCTTATAAGGCTCAAAAAGTGTAAACCACTGAGACAACAGTTGGTTAAACACAGACTCAATGTGCATGAATGAGGTGTGAAGGTGGGGCAAACTTCCTTTTTTTCAATATCCAGATTTTCCAAATGAAAATCAGATAGCATATGTGTTGCGTCCCCTTTGAAAATGAAACATTTTCTTGTTGAGAAGAAAATGAGTAGCTGGTGGGGTAAAGTCAAGAGTTGGCAGGGGCTAGTTGGCTGTTTCAATAATGTTCACCAAAGAATTGTGTAACATTAGAAATGTGGCCGCCCGGCGCAGAAAGTAGTTAGTGCAGAGTTTAATATTCTTTTACTCTGATCTCTCACCCTCTTTTTTTTAATCTTTAAGCTCACAGCTAACTAAGCTCTCTTTTATCTTTTCTCTCATCACACATCCCACACTCATTTCTTTTGACGCCTTACACTCAATTACTAAGGATTAACTTCTTTGGTAGGAGACACTGGTTAACGTGAATCCATAGAAGTTTCTTTGAAGTCCTAGCACACTGATCCCATGTTTTCCTATGAAGCATATGATGCTCAGGTGATTTAACTTGATCAGTTAAAGCTCAATGATGAAGCAGAAAACATTTAAAAGCACACTTCCAATTCAAGAAATCTGTTTGAGAATCAGGAAGTGGTTTGAACATTTAAAAACATGTTTTCTTATGATTGAAAGTTGTCCTTCTTTCAACCATGAATGGGATGAAGAAAAGAAATTATACCTTTCGAGTACAGTCTCACATCTCGCGAAGTCAAGCTTAAAGTCATAAAGATATGATCTTTGAAGCATCTCTCAACCTACAAAAGTCTAAAAGCCTAGTCAAAGTAACTTTATTCACTGAAATTGAAATGACATAAAGCAGTAAAACAATTGATGTATGAGTTCTAAGCAGAAATAATCAGAAGTCATTGCCATACTCCTTTGACTTTTACGCTCCCCCTAAAATCATGCATCACTAACAAGTTATCAGTAAATACAATGCATTCAGTTTTGCTCCCCCTCAAAATTACATTGACCATCTATAAGATACTTCTCACACTCCCCCTCAGATCATGAACAAACTATTAAAGAGCAGGTATCATGCGGAAATAATAATAAAGATATGATAAAGAGACACAATAAGAAACTTTAATAGGTAACCAACGATTAGGTCTTAAGATTTAGCATACCAAGTCTTGAGACAAGAAAATTAAATCTCTTTTCATCTAAAGGTTTGGTAAACAAATTTCTGCAAGCTGATAATCGGTTTTTACAAAGTAAAGTTCAATTGTGCCCTTTTCTACATTATCTTTTATAAAATGATACCTGACATCTATGTGTTTGGTCTTAGTATGCTGAACAGGGTTAGCGGTAATCACAATAGCGCTCTTCGAATCACAATAGATCGGGATTCTATTGAAATGAAATCCATAGTCTCGCAGTTGTGTTCTAATCCACAAGACTTGAGAACTGCAGCTAGCAGCAGCTACATATTCCGCTTCGGCCGTTGATGTGGAGACACATAATTGCTTCTTCTAAGCCCAACTAACGAGTTTATCTCCGAGGAATTGGATATGACCCGAGGTGCTCTTCCTGTCTAACATGCAACCAACATGATCTGCGTCTGAATAAGCTGTTAGTTCAAAGCTTGTATCCTTAGGATACCACAGACCAAGATCTGCAGTCCCCTTCAGATACCTGAAGATCCGCTTTACAGCAGACAAATGGGATTCTTTAGGATTGGCCTGATATCTAGCATATAAGCATGTAGAAAACATTATATCCGGCCTACTAGAAGTAAGATACATTAAAGAACCTATCATCCCTCTATAAGTCCTAACATCAACAGCCTTTCCCGAAAGATCGGTGCCAATCTTAGTACCAGGTGCCATTGGGGTACCAATCGGTTTACAATTTTCCATTTTGAACTTCCGAAGAATATCCATAATGTATTTCGATTGATTGATAAAACCCCCATTGAAAATTGTTTGACTTGCAATCCAAGAAAGAAGTTCATCTCTCCCATCATGCTCATCTGAAAACGTGACACCATGAGGTTTGCAAAGTTCTTACAGTACTTAGGATTTGTAGAACCAAAAATAATATCATCCACATATATTTGAATAATAATGATATCGCCTTTATCCTTTTTAATGAAAAGAGTGGTATCAAACGTACCTTTTGTAAAACCTGACTTGACCAAAAATTGAGATAGAATATCATACCAGGATCGAGGAGCTTGTTTCAGTCCATAAAGAGCTTTATCCAAGATGTAGACGTGGTTCGGCTTATCTGGATGTACAAACCCTTCTGGCTGTGAGACGTAGACTTCTTCCTTGAGTACTCCATTCAAAAAAGCTGTCTTCACGTCCATTTGATAGACGATGAAGTTCTTGTGAGCTGCGTAGGCTAAGAACATCCGAATTGCCTCTATACGCGCCACTGGAGCATAAGTCTCATCGTAGTCTATCCCTTCCTCTTGCCTATATCCCTTGGCAACAAGTCGTGCTTTGTTTCGGATAACGGTACCATCTTCATCTTTCTTGTTTTTGAACACCCATTTCGTACCAATGATGGTTTTACCTTGCGGTTTGGGTACGAGTCTCCATACTTTCAGTGCTTTAAACTGATTCGGCTCATCTTGCATCGCAGTTACCCAATCTGAATCGGCAAGGGCCTCAGATACTCGAGTAGGCTCGATCTTGCTCAGAAAGGATTCATACATACATAGATTTGATGTTGCAGACCTAGTTTGCACCAGTGCAGAAGGATCTCCAATAATTTGATGTACCAGATGCTCTTTGGTCCACTTATGTTCATGACGGAGTGGATTAGATGGATGTTGATCATTGTCAGCATCTAGGAATCCACTGTTATCGTCTTCAGATGGTTCAGAATGAATGGGGGTTTCAGTTGAAGTAGTAGTTGCAGAGGTGGCAGTAGGTACAACTTGGTCAATTTGTTGATCAATCCTTACAGTACATCCTACTGAGTCAGCTACTTCTGTCTCGGCGTTGTTGATCACAACTTCAACTGTCGGAGTAGGCTTTTGAATTGGAACTTCTTGCTGAATCGGGGAATTGGATTCAGTAGAGATATCGGAAGTGGTTGGATGAGTAGTCAACGAGTCTTCCATCCTGTCAACCACAACAGATTTAGGAAAACGAGATCCAAGAAATTCATCATAAAATAGTTCAAATAATAAATCCAAATCAGATAATTTAGAAGTAGATGAAGAAGCGTCGTCTGATTTGTTCTCATGAGGTGCAGGTCCTGGACTGGTTGGTCCAGAAGCTAATACTCCGGTAATTACGGGTTCTGAACTGATGTGCTCAGAAGCCATATCCTCATAAAATGTAACATTGACGCTCTCGATCACTGTCTTCGACTTCTTCAAATAAACACGATATGCAGACGATGTAGAGGAATAACCAACGAAGATGCCTTCATCCGCCTTAGCACTGAACTTGTTCAGATTCTCTCTGTCGTTTAGAACAAAACACTTACAACCAAAAACATAAAAATATTTAATGGTTGGTGTTCGGTTGTTGATCAACGCATACGGAGTCTTCTGAAATCGGCGGTGTATCATGGAGTGATTATAAGTGTGACACGCAGTCGATACAACTTCAGCCCACAAAAATAAAGGTAAGTCAGATTGGCTGAGCATAGTCCGAGCGGCCTCGACAAGTGTACAATTTCGCCTTTCGACAACTCCGTTCTGTTGAGGCGTGCAAGCAGCAGAGTATTGATGTGATATCCCAACCGACTCGAGATATTCTTCAACTATCTTGTTCTTGAACTCTGTGCCGTTGTCAATCCTGAGAATCTTGACTTGTTTTTGCAGATTGACTTGGGTCGTCTTCAGAAATGTAATGAGAACATCGGGAGTCTCATCTTTAGACCGTAGAAACTTAACCCAAGTGTATCGTGTATAGTCGTCCACGATAACTAGCACATACTTCTTTCCTCCTAAGCTTTGCGTTCGCATAGGACCGCACAAGTCCATATGCAACAACTCTAATGGAGAACTGGTACTCGGTTCAGGCTTTGGTTTGTGTGGGGCTCTCTTCATCTTTCCCTTTTCACACGCTGCACATAGATGTTTTCTTTCAAACTTCAGCTCTGGAAGTCCTTTCACTAACTTTCCACTGACCAGCTTGTTGATGTACCGAAAGTTGAGGTGAGAAAGCCGTCGATGCCATAACCAGCTTTGTTACATCGAGGCCTTTGATAGTAGACAGACCTGATTCTCAGCCTTGACCTTTGACAAGTTGATGGTATAGAGGTTTGACTTGCGAGTGCCGACCAAGAGTTCTTTTCCTTCTTCAGTGCGAACTGAACATGTCTTGGCCTTGAAATTAACCTCTAAGTCTTTGTCGCAGAACTGGCCAATGCTAAATAGGTTGTGCCCTAAGCCTTCAACGTAGCTCACCTTCTTGAACGTAAGATTTTCATGTACAACATCACCATATCCCAGAATAGGTGAAAACTGATCATTCCCAAAACGAACTGTGCCGCAGTATTTGTCCGTAAAATTAGACAACATACTCTTCTGCCCGGTCATATGCTTGGAACACCCGCTATCCAAGTACCACATATGACGGGTCTGCACAACACAAATCAAGAAAGAAGAGAAGAGGTTTAGGAACCCATTTAAAAATGGGACCTCCACTGTTAGTACTTGATTTTGGCACCCATTTAAATTTGGGTCCACTTTGCCTTTGAAAACCATAAACATGATAAGACGAATGATAACTATGAGATGAGACATTATAAAAACCATACCAAACATCAGAATATTTACGAGAAACATAATCACATTCACCATATTTTAAAAACTTTTTATTAGATGGTGCTAACTGGAATAATTGCTTTATAGAGTACTTCTTGCGAGAATCAACCAGATCAGATTTAAAAGTAGCAACATTCACAATCACATCATCTTTACTAGAAGTCTTTTTATTCAAAATAAAACTAGAACTAGATTTAGCTTTCTCGTCTATCTTCTGTTTCGGTATCCATGCAGTCTTAACTCCAACCCTTTCTTTTCTCAAATCTGAAACATTTGAAACTTTAGAGTTAGAATGATGAGAATTAAGATAATGCTTCTTCTTTGGCTTACCAGTGGGGATCGGTTTCTGTGAAAGCTGATATTTTTGTTTCTTACCTTTTGCTTTCTTTGATTTCACAGAAACTGATTTATCAACTTTCGTTGATGTTTCACCTTTTTCAAACACACTGGGTTGACCAACAGAGTTAACAACACAAGATGAATGATCAGGAAGTTTAGAAGTAAAATCAAATTGAGCAACACAATCTTTCAAAATACCATCAGAGTTTAAGAAATTAAGATCATTCTCAAGTGAACCAAACCTGTCATTCGAATTTAAAGACTTGGAGAATTTAGGAAAAATAGTATTTTTGAACACTGTTGAAAATACAGTTTGTTCTAAGTCCATCAAAATTCTTTCTTCTGTAAGAGTATTCTCGAGTTCAGAAATTTTACTTTCCAAAACTAGAGGAGGTACGTAAAGCTTACCTTCGATGGGTTTAGCCTCCAACTCTTTTACAAAATAGCTCTCAAAATAATCATTTGAAAGAAATTTTGATTTATTAGAACTATAACTGTTATTCAACTTTTCATAGCGAAATGGAAGTTGAACTTTAGCTGTGTTCTTTCTTTTATCATATTCCTTGGCTTTATCTTTTTCAGACAGACTAGTCCAAAAGGGTTTGAGTTCATGATGTTGAGGAGCCAATAACATAAACCCAAAGTCATAAAGTGCAGGCACTTAAGATATACCCTTTTTGAGATGATGTGGGTTCTTGTAACCAAGTCCCCAAGTATCAGGTTTCTCTTTAGGTTTGTTCAAATGAATTGTGTGTTCAGTTTGACCTAAAGTATGTAATTTCTCTTCCAAAGCATTCACCTTGTCTATTAAAGAATTCTTTTCTTTTGAAGTAGAAAAATACCTTTTAGAAAGATCTATAGTCTTAAACTCACATTCTTTATATTTAGAAACAGTTTCAGATAACTCTTTATGAATTATAGTCTTTTTTTTAGCGCAGGTGTCTATATTTTTGTGCAAAGTTTCAATTAATACATTTTTCTCAGCAATATCATTACTAAGTTTATGTATAGATTGATTTTTCTCATTTATGACACCTTTCTCTCGCTTCAATTTAGACTCTAATTCTTGGAGTTTAGACATCATGGCATGCATTTGGTTCAGAAAATCAGATTCAGTTAAGTTACATACCTCATCATTGTCTCCATCATCAGAATCAACTTCAGCTTCTGAATGGTTCTTCCCCATCAAGCACAGGTGTGCTGTCTCGTCCTTCTCTCCTTCTTCAGATTCTTCATCCGAATGGTCGAGCCAGTATTCATCCTCGGCCATCAATGCTTTCCCAGCCTCTTGTTGCTTGGCTAGAAGCATCTTGTTCTTGTAATATTCGGAGTTTCGGACTTTTGGTTTGCGGCAGTCCTTGGCAAAGTGACCGAATCTGCCACAGTTGTAGCACTTCATCGGTTCTTCCTTCTTGGGCTCTTCGGCTCCAGCCTTCTTCTTTTCTTCTGGTCTCTTGTCTTCAACTTTCTCCTTATGCTTGTAGTTATTAGGACCAGACGAGTATCTCTGACTATTGGAGTTTGACTTTTTATAGAACTTCTTTTGGAAAGCCTTGGTTAGCATTAGCATGGTTTCCATCAGTTGTTCACAATCGTCAGAGTCAGACTTTGCCTCGCTATCATCCTCTTCTGATTCAGATTCTATAACTTTCTTCTTCTTAGACTTCTTGACCACAAGATCAACTGGATCAACAACTGCTTTATCATCCTTCTTCATTTCAGCCTTGATTTCATCCACCTCTTCCTCATTCTGTTTGAGGATTTCATAAACTTCATGAAGTGGAATGTCGTTCAGATCTTTCAACTGCCTCATCTGTCTAGCGAATCTCTTCCACTCGGGCTGAAGGTTGCTGAGAAATTTCACATTCAGCTCAACTTGAGATTTGTTGATCTTGTTCTTGCTGAGCTCGTTCAGCAATGTGACAAATCTGTCATAAGTGGCTTCGAGTGATTCTCCAGCTTTGGCTTTGAATTCTTCATAATTATTCAAGCAGTTGGAAACTTTGAGTTGATTGCCGACTTTAGATCCGATCATCATCTTTTCCAACTGATCCCACATTTGCTTACCGGTAGCGTTGTAGCTGTCAATCTTGACATATATTTCATTCGGTATGCCTTGGAGAATAAATGATCTTGCCAGCTTGTCACCCTTTTTGTCTCTTCAGCTGATCTTTAGAATATTCACCAATAGGTAATTTATACTCTGTCTCTTCTTATTCACCATTTTCTCCAGCTACAGTGAGAACCTTGGTCGGAGGTGTCATGATTCCTTCTTTCAGAGATTTTCTGATATAATCTCCCAAATCATGTCGATCGATGAAGTCTTGTCCAAGAATCTATCCTTCCATTGCTCGTACTCCCCTTGAAGAGTACTGGTGGCTTCACATCTGTTCCAATAGCAAGAGCTTCCCGAGACATCTTTACTTATATGATTAGAAATCAAACTTATCTAATATTGAAACAATCAACTGGATGAGATCGTTAGAAGTCAAGATAAAAACCACACTTAAAAATTTTCAGAAAAATAAATTTCCAAAAATAATTAAATCCAGTCCTCGAACACAGTATAAAGCACAAATAATACCAAAATAAATAAATAATTAAAGTGGAGGTTTGCGTATCAAGGCCGTTGCGCAAAGTGGAGTTTGACCGATATTAGCTTAGACCGAAATAGTTTAGACCGATATGGCTTAGACCGATATGGCTTAGACCGATATGGCTTAGACCGATATATACTCTTAGACCGATAGAGGTCTTCGACCGGTAAGATGAGATGACCGATAAAGAGTATTCAAATATACCGATATAGCTTAGACCGATATACTCTTAGACCGATAGAGGTCTTCGACCGGTAATGATCTTCGACCGGTAAGAAAGACCGATAAAAAGCGATCGACCGATAAACACAAAGACCGATAGCTCTTATGACCGGGGTGGACTGTGTGTGTACCGGTCGAATGCTGTAGACCGATAAAAGGTATTGGACCGGAAGTGGAAGACCGATATGTTCTTGATGCAGTATCGACCCAGAAACCAACAAATCAGCCCAGAAATCAAACAATAATGCGAATTAAACTGCCAAACTTTACCAAAACAATCAAATAACCAACTAGAACAAATTCCAATCAATTAATTTCAATAAAAACCATCTATGCAGGATTCGATTGGAGAGTCAGTACGTTTTTGAGAACGAACCCAGAACAGCAAATACAACAAATTGATAATCAAATTTGATGCAATATTCAAATCAAACAGAACCAAATCAATAGAATATGCATATCAATTACAACCCAAAATATAAACACTTGAATGAACAATCACACAATAAAAATTATGAATCTTTGACAGAAAACATAATCGAACAAAACTTATTCAATTCAATCTGTAACGTGCTCTGATACCAACTGCGTGTCCCAATAAGCAATCATTCAATCAAGTAATCATATATTCAACACAATAAAGCAAACCTGATATTGATTAACCAAACGATTCAACAGGTTACAAGCTTGAAATCAAATTCTCTCTATCCGCTTCTCTCTGTACGACGCACCACCACACCAAGCAACCTCTCTCTAATAATAAAATTCTCAATTAAGATCTCTCTCTTAATTAACCCTAAAGTAATCTTATTTATATATAGGCCATATAGCCTAATGGGCTTGGCAAGGCTTGGCCCAAAAACAAAACAAACTAAATAACTAAAAACTAATAAATAAAATACGGAAACATACTTTGACTATTTATTACAAAAGGACCCTAGACTATTTGTTGAGACGACTTTATCAGCTTTGACTTCAGATTTCCATCTTCAGATAATTATGATCTTGAATCCAATAAATATGTGCTTTAACAGTATGCTCATTAAGATAAGAATCAAATTTGAGCATTTTAAGCATTTAAGATTTCTCAAAACTTTGTATGAATGAATGAACATGAAAGAATAGAAATGTTTTGAGAATCTAACAATGATTAAAATCAGATCAAAATTCATGAAGAAAAATAATATTTTGGGAAATCGAAGACGTAGTATGTTTATATGAACAATATACAAACATTTGATCAATGAAAGCACGTTTGATAAGCAATGACGTTTGATTCAAACAATAATGAATAGCAAACGGGAGTATTACCATAGAAAGATTAAACTTTTGATACATGGTAATAACAAAATCAAATATGAAATACTGAACCGGTGTGTATGAATACTTGAAAGTATATAGACAAGATAATACACAAGTATTAATCTTTGGAAACACATGGTCAGTTGAACATTAAAGCTCCATAATGAAAAACATTTAAAGTCACACTTCCAAATTCATGAAATCTTTTAAGAATTAGAAGTGGTTTGAACAATTAAGAAAACGTTTTTCATGTTCGAAAGTTGTTCTTCATTCAAACAATCAGAGATCTAGATCAGAAGATATTTACCTTTAAGCTCCCCCTCAAATCATGATAGAATGATTTAATACATTTAAGCTCCCCCTGGATATTTGCATAATATCCTTATCTTTAACATTAAAGAACGAGTCCTAAACTGTGTTACTTAGAAGTCATAGTCCTTTAACTTTAAAGTGCGGGTCTTGAACTGTGTTATTTAAGAGCCTATGTTCTTTTAAACTTTGAAGAACGAGTCCTGATCTGTACATAATCAGAAGTCGATGTTCTTTCTTCCCCTTAAACTTTGGGTGCCTGCAACACAGATTTAGCTTTTGGTATACAGTTCTTGTGGGGGTTACATAGTAAGAACCATACCAGTAATTAACAAAATTATTACTTACAAAGTCATGTGCTCCACAGTAAGAACAACAGATTTTCTTCTGAGCAATCCTGATCAAATGATTAGTAGAATAAAACATATCAGAATTACCAAAAGATTTACCTTTGTGTGCACTGTTCTTTTTGGCATTTGATGTGGATGCAGATGCTTTGTCTTTCTTCTTCTCTTCATCAGAAGAACTCTTCACTTTCCAGACCTTCTGTTCTTTCTTAGATTGCTTTCTAAGAGATTTAACATAAAAGCTCGCTGGACTATCAACAGACTTGTCATAAAATAGATTAGATGGTCGAATCTGATTTGATTTGACAATGTTTGGTTTGACACTTTTGTTTTTGAAATCATTTTTATCATGAATTGAACTTGAAGCTGTTTTGAAAGAACAGACTGATTCTGTTGAATTATCAACAGGTGATTGATTAATCACATCAGCTGAAACTTTATCTGACAAATCAAAGTTTGCAACTTCCAAGTCATTTATCTTTTTGGATAAAATATTTCTTTCATCAGAAAGTGTGTCAAACTTATGTTTCAAATCATTTCTTGCCATCTGTTATTTAATAATGTCTGAGGATAGAACAGATATCTTGGACATGAGCTTAGATATTTCTGATTCAAAAATTTGACGCTCTTGCTCAAAATCTTTTTCCATGTTCTTGGTTTTATCAGAAATTTTATTGAAGATCCCAACATTTCTCTTTTCAGATTTCTTCTTTTCAATCTCAAAAGACTTTTTCTTTTCTTGAAAAGCTTTTCTTTCTTTCTCAAGTAAGTCTTGTAAAATAAAGATATGTTTGGGAAGTTCAACAGTTTTATATTCAAGAACTTTTCTCTCTTTGGCAAAAGTATCCCTTTCAGTTATAATAATCTTTTCAAACTTGGATACTTGCTTTGAGAGTTTAAGGCATCTAAGCTCAAGATCCTTTTTCTCTTGGTTATCTTTCTTGGAAATATCAGACAACTGTTGAGTAGAAGATCTCTCTGAATCAGCTTTAACTTTATCTGTTTGGAGACTTTTCTTCAGATCAGTATTTTGTGATTCCAAAACAGATATCTTGTCTTCAAAAGCCTTAAACTTCTGTTGAAGCTCAACTAATTCAGCTTGTTGTTCAGATGACTTTTGTTCAGTTGACTTCAGTTGGCTTTGATGATTCACAATCTTTCTTTCTTTCAGCTTGATTTCCTTTTCACAAGTCTGAATAGTATTCTCTTTTAGAACAATAATTTTCTCTTTCTCTTTTATCTCTTTCTCTCTTGCTTTAATGATATTCTCTTTTTCTTTGATTTCTTTCTCTCTTGCTCTGATGATACCTGCAAAATCAGATTTAACAGTATTAGTACATTTTTCACAAACAGAAGTTTTATCATAATTTAGCAATTTAGATTTAAACTCCTGAATTTGTTTTAGAAGGACTGAATTTTGATTTTTCAGTTTATCTCTTTCAGTCTCTATTGCTGGTATCTCAGGCATGTACATGATTGCACAGTCTCTCCCTGACAAAACTGTAGACATCTTGAATAAAATGATTAGTCTTGAATGAATGATCGTTCCCAAACAATTCAGAAAATTTGACTGAAAGTCAAAATTAGATCACCACTAGAAAAATATTTTAAAAAAAAATACAAGTCCAGAACTCGCAGACCACAAGAACTCGCAAAACACGAAACTCGCAAAATACTGTTCAACAAACTTCGTGCTAAACGTTATGTGCGTGAAATCGAAACTCGCAGAACACTGAGTGCGCGAAGTGAGAAACTCGCTAGAAGTTATATGCGCGAAGTTGCTTCTCGCAAAGAGCTTTGTGCGCGAAGTAGACTTAGAAAAATTTTGAACGTTGAACTTCTCGCAAGTGAATGCAAACTCGCAAGTCAAAAGATCCTTGCGCGTTCCATACTTAGAAAATATTGACAATATCGAAACTCGCTAAGTAGAAAACTCGCAGAATGAAAGAACTCACATGTTACTGTTCATTTTACTTCTCGCTGGAAGCTTTGTGCGCGAACTAAGAACTCGCAGAATACTTATGCGTGTTTTAGCCACTTCTCGCAAGAACTTTATGCGCGAACCGAACTCAAAATATCAAAGATCATCATGCGCGTTCTTGGTAGCTTGCGCGTACTTCAGTGTGCGTGTTCTTCATTTGCGCGAAGAGTAGATCTAGCGCGTTCGATACTCTGACTCACGAATTCAATCAAAAATGTTGTAAACCTGCAAATTTGAACATGAAATTGTACAGGGTTTGTCGATTTATCATTTGGAACACAATTTTAATATCAATTTCAGATTAAGAACAACAAACCACAATGATTTGATTCAAAAACAGTTCGATGAACATTTTTTCAAGAAAACTAAAATTTCAAAAATTTAAACTGATTTAGTGTTAAATTTGTGATCGAATTTGAACAAGAAACATTCAAAAACAATATTTGAACACAATAGAATCAGTTTCACACACAAAAAAAACAATTATATATAAAATATTCGATTCACCAGTAACTTTCTGCGTGTTCTTGATTTTTTCAAGAATTCGATCAATCAAGTGTAATCCAATTTTCTGAATGTGATTTGGTCTCGCTCTGATACCAATTGAAAATGTAATTTCCCAATTCAATAGAGTACAATCAATTCAAGAATACGACAATGACAATTCTAGAAAGAGAGTAGAGAGAAAAACAGTCACAAGTATATTAATCTGACAATTACACGTATGACACTTGGTTACTAATACTTACAACACCTAAGGTATTTATACTAACACTACATCTCTCACAACACTAAACTCTTACAAACTTACTTCTCTCAAAGACTAATGTTGACTATTTTGACTTTACAATACTTTGACTTTTCAACAGTAAATCTTGGATACAATTACACACTAACAGTAACAATGTTTATAAATGAATACTTATTTTATTAAAGTTTTTTTAAGTAAGCTAAAAGAAGGATGATGAGAGAGAGTTAAGGAGAAGCCTCCATGCCTATTTATCTTTTTTTCTCACATTTTTGAATTATTTTTAAATAGCTTCATCATATTAAATGCAATGATTTTTCATTTTTTTAATTTTAATCAAAATAAAAATCACTAATATAACTAATAGCTAATTTTATTTTATTTCTAATAACAATTAATAAAATCAAATTTATAATTCTATTAGTTTTGTTTTGTTATTTTAAATATTTTTTGTTTTTTATTTTTTTTTCTATTTAAATTACATGATTTATAACTTAATTGAATAAGCTAACAATGTTTATAAATAAAATATTTTTATTGAATTAGCTAACAATTATCAATATATCAATCATCAATATATATATATATATATAAAGGAAGGATGATGAGAGAGAGTTAAGGAGAAGCCTCCATTGAGGCCATAAAATTTTGTGGGAGTTTTGATTTTTTTTTTTAAATGTAGCATTAAATGTGTTCAACTTCTCATTTTCTCTATTTAATTTTTATTGATTTTGTATCAAATTATTTTTTTATTTAATCAAACCATCAATATATATTGTTAGAGCATAAATATGTTGGATACAAGATCATAGAAGACTGAAGACTGAAGACTGAAGACTGAAGACTGAAGGTCAAAGCTAAAGTCAACTCTCAACATCAAAGTCAAAGTCTAGTGTAATAAAAGTCAAAGTCAACATTGTATTTTCTGTTTTTTATAGAGTTGTAAGAGTTTTAAGTGTTTGCGTTTTTTAGTTTTGTTGTAGTTTGCGCGTTTCTTATATGTGGTATATATATATAGCTTTGTGCGTGTATTAGAAAATGTAATGAAACAGAGAGACATACGTGTTCTACAGCTAGAGAGAGAAAGTTTGAGAGAATTGTTGTAATTGAAATCTGAGATTAATAAAATGAAATTGATTGTCATCATTGTTTTACATTGTTATCTGGGTTAACAATTGGTATCAGAGCTTAAGAAGAAATTCAGAAATTGGATCTAATTTGAAGAAATTTGATCGATTTTTTTTCAAGAACTCGCTAATTACTGTTTAGAATCAATTTTCGAGTTCTAGTAGTGCATTTGATCTGGTTTTGCTTCCATTGTAATCGAATTGATGTTTAGAACAGTTTTCGTTTGAGTTGTATTGGCTAATTCACTCGATTGTGTAGTGAATTTTAGATTGTTCTAAGTGTTTGTGTTCGACTTTTGATACGTACTGTGTTAGGATTGAAACTATTAATGCTAGTGTTTGTAATTGAAATTGTTTGTTCATAAAGTGTTCGAGATCAGTTTCTGAACAATCCTGCAAATTTTCGAATCAATTGGTAGTGTTTTGAATCGAAATCAGAGGAGAAATCGAGTTTTTGGAACTGTCAAGGCAAGAACTCGCTAGATCTGAAATTCTCGCAAGTAAAGAACTCGCTAAGGAAAGTACTCGCAAGCCTCAAAGAACTCGCAGATAACTATTTTGAAATTGAAGTAAGGAACTCGCAAGTAGGGTCGTGCGAGAAGCTAGAACTCGCACATAACTACGTGTGAGTTTCTACTGTTCAACTTTCTTGTTGTGCGCGAAGTGGTATTTGCGAGAAGTAGTGTCGTGTGCGTTTGGTTTTTGCGCGAAGTATCCTTGCGTTAATTTTTCTAAGTCTAGAACTCGCAAGTCCCTGTTCTTGCGCGTTTGCATTTAGCGAGAAGTCAAGTTTTTGAAAATATTCTAAGTGTCGAACTAGCAAAGGTTTTGCGAGAAGTTTCAAAACTCGCACATTGTGGTGTGCGAAAAGTAGAAACTCGCAGAGTACATTGTGCGCGAACCTTGGTTCACGTAAGTAGTGTTGTGCGCGAAGCACGCACTCGCACAACATTGTGTGCGAGAAGTGCAGTTCACGCAACCTTCCTTATGCGCGTTTCTCAAACTCGCAAGAAGGCATTTGCGCGTTTTGTTTAGGTTTATTTGGTATGCGAGTTTCATACTTAGTCAATATTTCTAAATTTTTTTGAAATTTAACTAAGTTTGATTTTTGTAGATTCAACTTTATTTTCTGAATTTTTGATGATCAGTAAGCAGTGTAGATACAAGATGACTTCCAAAGATGCTCTTTCTATCGGTACGGACGTAAAGTCTCCTGTTCTATTCAAGGGGGAATACGAACAGTGGAAGGATCGATTTTTTGATTTTGTTGATAGACACGCGAATGGAGAAAATATTATGCTATCAATTACTGAAGGTCCCATGATACCTCCTACTGTCCAAATACCTGATGATGAATCCTCAGATAGTGATGATGGAGACGAGGACAAAGTGCAAAAGATGAGAACTGTTCCGATGGATTTTGCACAATATTCTGAGGAGCAGAAAATCCGTTTTAAAGCAGACAAGCAAGCAAGATCTCTTCTACTCTAGAGTATTCCGAATGAGATTTATATCAAGATAGATAGCTACAAGGCAAATGCAAAGAAGATGTGGGATCAGTTACAAAAGATGATGATGGGTTCCAAAGTAGGCAATCAGATGAAGGTGGCTAACTGCATAAATAGCTACGAAGAGTTTAAAGCAAAAGAAAATGATAGCCTAGAGGAAACCTATGAGAGGTTTGTGTTTCTTCTGAATGAACTCTCAAAGAACAAAGTGAAGAAGAGGCAGATAGAAAAAACGTCAAGTTCCTAAGCATTCTGCAACCGGAATGGAAGAAACATACCCGTCGGATGAAGCAGATGAAGGACTTGAGCGACATACCTCTTCATGAAGTCTACGAGACTTTACGTCAGAATGAGGAAGAGGTGGAAGAGAAAAGAGATGAAAAGAAGAAAGCCAATAAAGTATCTGACCCCATAGCTTTGGTAGCTAGAGAGAAGGAGAAAGAGAAGAAAGAGAAGAAAGAGAAGAAAAAGAAGAAGAAAATAGTAATTCCCAGTTCTGATTCTGTTTCTAGGATCTAAACTTCCTAAATCTGTTGTGGTTGACAGGTCTGATAACTCCACGACAACTCATCCAACCACTTCGGATGTATCTACTGAACCAGTTCCCTCAGTTCAGAAAGAAACTCAAATTCAAACACATACTCCTACAGTTGAAGTTGTACCTGATCATGTTGAATCAGAAGTTTCTAATTTAGTTGGTTGCACTGAGAATGATAATTAACAGACTGCACAAGTTGTTCCAACTGCAACTTATGTACAAGAGCTTTCAACTGCACCCCCAACATCTGTTGAACAACAAGCAGAAGAAAGTAAATATCTAGATGAGTTTTATGATCAATCTACATCGAATCCACTTCCTCACGAGCATAAATGGACCAAAGAGAACCCTATAAGTCAAATAATTGGAGATCCAATTTTACCGATGCAAACTAGGTCTACAACTATGAACATGTGTATGCATGATTCCTTTCTGAGTAAGATAGAGCCAACTCGCGTATCAGAGGCTCTCGCCGACTCAGATTGGGTTACTGCAATGCAAGAAGAGCTAAATCAGTTTGAAGCCTTAAATGTCTGGAGACTTGTACCCAAACCGGAAGGAAAATCTATCATCGAAACCAAATGGGTATTCAAGAATAAGAAGGATGAAGATGGTATCGTCACTAGGAACAAAGCAAGACTTGTTGCCAAAGGTTACCGACAAGAGGAAGGCATCGATTATGGTGAGACTTATGCTCCAGTAGCACGTATAGAAGCAATCCGCATGTTTTTGGCGTATGCTGCTTATAAAAACTTCACTGTCTATCAAATGGACGTGAAGATTGCCTTTCTAAATGACATTCTTAAGGAGGAAGTCTACGTCTCACAACCAGAAGGCTTTGTGAATCCAGATAAACCAGATCATGTATATATCTTGGATAAAGCACTTTATGGGTTAAAACAAGGGCCTCGAGTCTGGTATGATGTTCTATCAAAATTCTTGGTCAAGTCGGGCTTTACTAAAGGTAAAATCGATACTACTTTATTCATCAAGAAAGAAAAAGCCGATATCATTCTTATTCAAATATATGTTGATGATATAATATTTGGCTCTACAAATCCTAAATACTGTAAAAACTTTTCCAATCTAATGGTGTCAAGATTTCAAATGAGTATGATGGGAGAGATGAACTTCTTTCTCGGATTACACGTAAAACAGTTTCAACAGGGATTTTTATAAATCAAGCTAAGTACATTTTTGATATTCTTCAGAAATTCAAAATGGAAACTTGTAAACCAATTGCAACCCCGATGGCACCAGGTACTAAGATTAGCACTGATCCTTCGGGAAAAGTTGTTGATGTTAGGACTTATAGAGGAATGATAGGTTCTTTAATGTATCTTACTTCAAGTAGGCCAGATATTATGTTCTCAACATGTTTATGTGCAAGATATCAGGCTGTTCCTAAAGAATCCCATTTGTCCGCGGTCAAACGGATCTTTAGATATCTGACGGGGACTGCAGATCTTGGTCTGTGGTATCCTAAAGATACTGGTTTTGAATTGACGGCTTATTCAGATGCAGATCATGCTGGATGTATATTAGACAGGAAAAGCACATCGAGTCATATTCAATTCCTCGGAGATAAGCTCGTTAGCTGGGCGTCAAAGAAACAACTTTGTGTTTCCACCTCGACTGCTGAAGTAGAGTATGTAGTTGCTGCCAGTTGCTGCTCTCTGGTCTTGTGGATGAGGACACAACTTCGAGACTATGGATTCAAGTTTTACAAAATATCGATCTATTGTGACTCGAAGAGCGCTATCGCAATATCAGCTAATCCTGTGCAGCATACTAAAACAAAGCACATTGATGTCAAGTATCATTTTATTAAAGATAATGTCGAAAAAGGTACAATAGAACTTTATTTTGTAAAAACTGATTATCAGCTTGCAGATTTGTTTACCAAACCTTTAGATGAAAAGAGATTCAGTTTTCTTGTATCTAAGCTTGGTATGCTAAATCTCAAGGTCTAATCAGAGATTACCTATTAAAGTTTCTTTTATTGTAATTTTTCATCATTTCTTTATCATTAATTCTGAAAGGATATCTGCACTTTAACATTTTTTTTGTTCATGATCTCAGGGGGAGTGAGATAAGATGTTAAGATGATCAACATTCTTTTGAGGGGGAGTTTATAGAATTTTTGTATTTACTTAACTGTCAAAATTTTGTGATGCATGATTTTAGGGGGAGTTTATGAGGACAATAAAAGGTGAAAGGACATGATTTCTGATTACTTCAGATCAGAACTCGTTCACTCATTGTTTTACTGTTTTATGTCATTTAATTTTCAATAAATTTTGTGAATAAAGTTGCTTTGACATGACTTTGAGATTTTTGCAGATTGAGAGGATGCTTACAAGATCATATCATTATGACTTTAAGCTTGACTTTATGAGATTTAAGATTGAACGGAAAGGTTTATTTCTTTTGTTAATCTCATATATGGTTGAAAGAAGGACGACTTTCAATCATAGAAAACATGTTTTTAAATGTTCAAACCACTTCCCGATTATTAAATAGATTTCATGAATTGGAAGTGTGATTTTAAATGTTTTCATTTTATTTTGAGTTTGAATGTTTTATAAACCGTGTGTTTCCAAAGATAATTACTTGCGTATTGTCTTTTCTATATACTTTCAAGTATTCACACACACCGGTTTGACTTCTTGTTTAAAATGTTCTTACCATGTCTCAAATTTGAAACATATTTTTCGATGGTAAGACACCCCCCTTGTACTTCAATGAATTTTGAGTGTTATTTCATTTCGAAACGTTCTTTCCAGAATGTCTATATTTTGTTTCATATAGACAATATCCATTATTCTTGACCATAAGCCTTAACTGATATATCATTTCTTATCTGATCATTTTCATACAAGGTCAGATTTTCAAACAAGTCTCTTGCATTTATGTTTATTCTTTCAATATACTTGTGATAATCCAAGATCTCTAAATCTTAGAGAGAGAAAGTAGAGAGAGAGAGCAAGTAAGCGCAAAGTATGTTGAATCAAAGTAATGTGCGTGAAAATCTTACAAGACACAAAGACCAAAGGGACTTAAATACCCTTGGCTTATACAACACAGAATGAGACTCTAAACACAGTATAAGACCAAGCCTATAAATACAATGATTACTATAAAATCAGACTTAACAATCTCCCCCTTAGTAATCATTGGCGCTATGGTCTTCAAAATTAATCTTCTAAATCAGCACGGACCATCTAAGTGACTTTGTGAAGAAGCTTCTTGACTTAAAAAAAAATTCTTCTCAACATCTTTCAGGCTCAATTGCTTTTGCTGTCTTGACAAGACTGGACCAGTTTGAAATTAGCTTGAAAGCACAATCGGTTCATCAGCTTGTGCTCTATGCGATTCACCTCTTTCAAATAAACTTGAATGAATGTGGTGATCGGAGCAGGAACAACAAAAGACAAATATAGCTGAGAAAAAATTGAATCTTGAGCATATCTTGATCAACAGATAAACTTTGGAGCTCTTTGTCTCTTTAACTTCTCCTTAACTTCTCCTCCTCATGACCTTGATGATCTGGATCAACTTGGTCATGCAAATGTTGGAGACGAGACAACTTAAGATCAGCAAAATCAGAGTAAAGGAGAAAGAGGGAAGATTTGCGCTACACATTGGTGGCGCAAAGTTTGATTTGCGCTAACAGAAGGAAGCGCAAAGCTTGTTTTGCGCTAGCCAAAGCAGGCGCAAAGCTAGCTTTGCGCTAGAAGCTGTTGGCGCAAACTAAGCTTTGCTCTACCAACTTGTGGCGCAAACATGACTTGGAATCTGAAAAAATAGCACCTGAAAAGCTCTTTGACTCCCCCTACACAAATGCACTAAATATACCAATTGAAGTTAGCATTCATATAGAGAATCAGAAACTCCCCCTCGAAAACAGATATTATATTTTCAGAAATTTCTCCTTATTCACTCCCCCTTGAATAATGAACAAACCCATTTAAAAAAGAAATGAGAACACAAGAATTGAAATATTAATGTAGAAAGAAAAATATACTGAATATGTATTTTGAAACGACTAAATATATAAAAATTTAAACATAAACAAATAGAATTCTATTTAGTAAAATATCACAATAAAATCCATCAGATAAAATCAAATGTATGTATTTGGATACAGAAACAAGTTTTATTGCATATCAAGTTAAGACATGTTCAGTTTCAAAAACTTTCATCAATCTATTCAGTGTGCTCGCATGTGAACTCCGATAAGCTTCAAGAAAATGCAATTCTAAAAATATAATAGAGAACTTTGCATGTAATCACACTAATCCATCAAGAATTCAGACTTTCACAAATTTATAGGTTTATTGCAACTCAAACATATCACCAAGTATCATGAGATGTGTGCTCATTGGCATCTTTTAGCATTGTGCACTATGACATCTTTACATGAATGTGCTCTTTGGCATCTTTTAAGCTTGTGCACTTTGGCATCTTTTTAATCAAAAAGTTTATTAAGTAAAGAACATGCCATAAACGTAACTTTCTATCTGACCCTATTGCAGGATTTGGGTCAGCCGCTCCCAGACCAGTTGGCCTTAGGGGACTAGGTGTCAAACACCCCTTGGAACTTACTTTCCCGGATCAGAAAGGCTACATCGACACATCCTAAACCCATTCATACTAGTAGAACATGACTTTCGATCTGGTTCTATTGAAGGATTTGGGTTCGATCACTCCCAGATCAATTGACCTTAGGGGACCAGATGACAAGCATCCCACATAACTTACTTTCCCAAACCAGAAAGGTCACAGGTACAAACTTTTAAACTTAGAGATTTATGATTTATAAGAATTTAATAATCATCTCAAACACAAGGTTTTACGTCTAAGTGCTTAACCCATATTTTCATTATGATCCAAAATTTCGACTTTTTAGGTTTTCTAAGCATTGTAAACTATAAATATTCCGAATCACACAACTTTAAAGCAATATCAAAAGATACAAACATGTTGCTGATTTTTCGACTTTTGTTAGACTTCAAAAATGAACATATAAAAACTTTAATATAAACAAAGCAACTTGAAAATTTATCCTAGACACACATTTTATTCAAAAGAAAGAAAATTGTAAAACTTTTACTTTATAGAATAAAATTTGTAAAGATTTAAACTTTTAAATTCAAATGCCGAATTTTGAATAAACTTTTTTTTATAAAACAGCAATTTGATATTTAGTTAGAACAAAATATAATTCAATAATACCATATTCCACATAAAGTATAAAGAAATTGTGACTCATTTGAAAATTTTGGGTTGAACAAATTCAGGAGTTTGAATAGAATAACTCAGATTCTTTTTTAAAAAAATATGAGAAAACTGAAACAACATCATTATCAGAGATAAATGCAGCGGAATTAAAGTTGATGTACTCATAGTTTCTCATTAGTCAGAAGCTGAAAAACATTGAATAACGAGTCCTAGATTGACATGTCTAGAAGTCGATGTCTTTGAAGCACGGGTTCTGAGCTGAATTACTCATAAGCCATTATTTCTCTTACTCCCCCTTGACATTTGGTGCATGCAACTTAGAATCAATCTGAGATTTTGGTACCCACTTGAGTTTGGGCCCATGAAAGTTAGTTGCAGTTCTTATGGGGAAATATTTATAAGATTTGATACGAGAAGCACGATAAAAATTATCAGAAAAATAAGCACAGTCATCAGATGAATACAAAGCATAATCATCTGAACTAGAATCAGAGGAAGAATATGAAACATCTTTTGAAATTCGAATCATTTGCTTTATTGAATATTTGGAAATTTTATTACAAGAAGCAAATGAATCACTTTTATAATGTTTGTCTACATATCTATCCCCATTAGTCTGAGATTCATCTGATATCCGCTTCGCTCTCCAAATCTGCTTCGTTGACTTGCTCAAAGTCCTATCTGAAAGAATTGAATTAGAAGAATTAGAACTATCAGGAATGACATTATCTTGTTTCTTCGACTTCTTTGACCTTCTTCTTTTACGCTTTGGTTTATAATAATCATCATTTAGCGTAAAAGATTCATCAAGAATTTTTGAATTAAGATTTAAATCAAAAGAAACAATTTTATCTAAGCAACCAAACTGATCATACAATAAATCTAATCTAACCTTGGAGTCAGAAATTTTTTGAGAAAAGATGTCAGATTTAGAAACTTCCTTTTTGTTTACCTGACAATCAAAAGAAGGGCTAGAAATAGAATCTTGTTTTTGAGAAAATAAATTTTCTTCAAGACTAGATGTCATGAAAGAAAGAATAACATCAGATTCAATTTCTTTTTGAATATTTTGATCTGCCATCTTATCTTCAAGATCAATGATTTTGCCTTCTAATATTAAAGGAGGAGTATATTTCTTAGAATCATAAATGATTGGAGAAATATTTTCCTTATCAGATTTATTGGCAAAAATATCAACAAAATCATCAGATACTGAAGACTTGACGGGAGATATTTCATTAAAACCTTTTCTGCCTTTCCTTGATTTATCAGGAAAATATTTTGCATTTTCATACGTATAAACAAAAGGAATTTCCTTTTTCTTGTTGTTTGTCCTTTTCTCATTTTCGATTTCTAACACTTGCTTCTCATTCATCCAATCAATTTTAAATTAAGGAGCATATTGAGCAAGAGTTAGATAATCGTATTTATATAAAGTAGGGGATTTTTCAATCGCATTGTTTAAACAATGTGGATTTTTAAAACCAAGTCCCCATTTTTCTTTTAAAGCTTCATCACTCCTTGGTTTATTCATAAAAAATGTTTGCTCAGATTGGTTCCTTCGATATAACTTTTCTTCTAATTTATTTATTTTATCCGAAAAAACTTTCTTTTAAATTGGTCATTTCAGTCAAAGACTCAAGATAAGTCTTATTTGAATTTTCCAAATCATCCAATTTCTTTTGAAAGACTTCTTTAGTATGAACCAAAATAGATTTTTCATCTTTCAAAGAAATTTTCAATTTGTCAATCAAATCTGACTTTTCAGAATTTAAATTCTTTTCAGATAATAACTTCAAGCGAAAATCATGTAAAGCAGATATGATGATATTCATTTGTGAGGCAATGAATGTGAAATCAAATTCAGAAATTACCTCATCTTCATCAGAATCAGAATCAGAATCATCATCATTCTGATCATCTCCGACGAAACACATGTGAGCAATCTCTACATTTGCAGGTTCATCATCAGAGTGATCCAGCCAAAATTCCTCTTCTACAAGCAAAGCTGCCCCGTTCTCTCTTTTCTCGGCAAGTTCCAGTTTCTTCCGATAGTATGCCGAATCCCGAACCTTCTTCACTCGACACTCCTTTGAAAAATGACCCGACTTACCATAGTTGTAACATGCAGTAGGTTTCTTTGTCTCGGGTACTTGAGCATTCTTGGACCCAGAAGTGAAATGAGGAGTGTTGGAACCCGACCGTGGTTGGAACTTTTTCTGATAATGTTGTGAGAGAAGGATCATAGCTTTCTCTAATGCCTCGTCATCATCATCAGTGGCCCCGTTATAAGCATTATCAAACAATGCTTGTTCTGCCAGTTGTTTCGTGAGGAGAGCAACCGGGTCCACTGATTTTTTGTTCTTCTTATCCAGTTTGGCCTTCTTCTCTATGACTATGCATTCATCTGTCAGCAAGATCTGAAACATTTCTTGGATTTGCATGGAAGAAATTCTGATATCATTCCTCAAGCGATGGCAAGATTTGTTCCATTCAGGTTGAAGTGCAATGAGGAATTTTAGATTTGTTTCAAGCTCAGTCTTTTCCACTTTTATTTTTCTCAGATCATTGATCACGGCACAGAATCTGTCATACACAGTTTTCAATGGCTCCCCATCCTTGGCTTTGAATTCTTCAAAGTTGTTCATGTAACGAGTATGTCAGAGTTGAGTAGCAACTGAAGAACCAAGCATAATCTTTTCAAGATGTTGCCACATAAGATTCGGATGATTTTTGAAACAATCAATCCTGTTGTAGATAGAGTTTGGCAAGGCTAGCATCAGATTTGCCTTTATATCACGATCAACTTGATACTCCGATAACTCATTAGGTGAATATTCTTTGGTAGGCTTATATAATCCAGAAGCCAACTTGGGTTTCTCAAAAGGTCCTTCTGATAGAATATTCATCATGTCATTTCCGTTCTTTTGACGCTCAATAAAATTCAGAAACCTATCTTGCCATTATGTAAACTCGTTTTCATTAATCAGCACCGGAGGACGATTTTCTGAACCCAATGACATCATGAGATCGTACTTGTAAAACTGAGCTTGATATGCAAACTTTGCAGAATCCATATCTGATAATCTTCAGAAAAAATGCTAAGTCTTGAAACAGAACTGGCGCAAACAAGAAGATTTGCGTGAGAGGCAAAAGACGCAAACTAAGATTCTCGCGAGTAGTTGATGACGCAAACTGGATTTTGCGTGAGCCGTGTAAGACGCAAACTTGGATTTACGTGAGTTACTGAAGACGCAAATCAAACTTTGCGTGAGCTGTAAATGGCGCAAGATGATATTTGCGTGACCCGATAATGACGAAAACCTCTCTTGCGTGAGAAGTTAGAAACGCAAATGTTACTTTGCGTGAAGTACTCAAGACGAAAAGCTGAACTTTTCGTGAAGTATGGAAGACGAGAACTTGCACTTTTCGCAATACTTGGAAGGCGCAAAGATAGCTTTGCGTGAACAGCTTGTGACGCAAAAGTTACTTTGCGTGAGCAGAAGGTAATGCAAACTGAAACTTTGTGATAAAGATGTGGCCCAAAGCTGAATTTGTGTGAGTCTGAGATCTGTACTTGATGAAAACCTGAAACAAACTGAGACAAAATTAGGAAAATCTAAGACAAAAATGATGAACTCGCGCAAACCAAATGATGAACTCGCGCAAATCACAATGAACTGGCGCAAAGTTCAAATCTGGCGCAAACCGAAGGCAAAACACAAAAATCTTTCAGAAATCGATTTCAAAACTGAATTTGATGAAATTTTCTTATACAAACAAGATCGAAAACAACTTTCTAACACTTTTCAATCAAACTTTTCGATCAAAAAACCATAGAATCAAGATATCGAAAATAACACAGTACGTAACCACGAGTTTTCCAGAAAACTCAAAAATCTCAAAATCGACAATCAAAACTTGAATTTCTTGAAAATCGATGTGAATTAAAAGTATTTAACAATCAAAAGCGAATCCAACAAACCAATTTTCACAAGAATTCGTTCAAAAACACGTTCAAATTTGATGAGAAATCTAAAAACGAGATTTTCTTGAAAAAATTCAAGAAAATCAATCAAATTTTCAGATTAAACTACAAATTCAGAATTCGAAAACAATTCTCTCAAGATCTAGATTGGCTCTGATACCAATTGATAATCCAAGATCTCTAAATCTTAGAGAGAGAAAGTAGAGAGAGAGAGCAAGTAAGCGCAAAGTATGTTGAATCAAAGTAATGTGCGTGAAAATCTTACAAGACACAAAGACCAAAGGGACTTAAATACCCTTGGCTTATACAACACAGAATGAGACTCTAAAGACAGTATAAGACCAAGCCTATAAATACAATGATTACTATAAAATCAGACTTAACAACTTGTTTGAAAATACTTCAATGTTTAAAAATGCTCAAATCTTCATGATTATATTCTGAGCATATACACATCTGACTTGTATTTGAGCTTTACCTGTTCAAGTTAACCATTTTGAGCAACATATGCTTCATAGGAAAATATGGGTTCTTTGTGCTAGAACTTAAATGAAAACTTCCATGGATTCACGATTACCAGTGTCTCTTACCCAATAAGTTAATCCATAGTGATTGAGTGTGAGGAGTCAAAAAGAAACGAGTGTGGGTTGTGCGTTGAGGTAAAATGGAAAATAGAGTTTGGTTAGATGTGAGCTTAATGATTAAAAGAAAGAGGGTGTGAGATCAGAGTAAAAGAATATCAGACTCTGCACCAACTACTTTCTGAGTCGGGCAACCACATTACTAATGTTTCACAATTCTTTGGTGAATGTTATTGAAACAGCCAACTAGCCCATGCCAACTCTTGATAAAAACCCCACCAGTCACTCATTTTCTTCTTAAAAAGAAAATGTTTCATATTTTTCTGGGGACACAACATATACTCTATCTCATTTTCATTTGGAAAGTCTAGATATTGAAAAAGAAGGAAGTCTGCCCCACCTTCGCACTTCAATCATGCACATATAGTCTGTGTTTATCTACTGTTGTCTCAGTGGTTTACACAATGTTGAGCCTTTATAAAAGCAATCATCAAGTGATTAATTCTTTCAACACTTGCACGAACACACAAGGAATTTGTTTTCTTGTCATAACATTCATAGAAATTTCCTTTGTGGTGTTTCGATGATTGGATGGAAGCCCTGGGGGAGTGAACATCAAAAAGCTCCTTTCCTATGTGTATCCGTTACACACAGTAACTTCGTGTTACTGACAGACATATTTATTGATTCATTTGTTGATTTAGGTGTTACATTTCTAATTTGTCTAGATTTGAAAAGATCTGGATGAATTTCTTATTTCGGATCGATGATGAATCAGAGTCTTAGTTCAAAAGATCAGTGGTCAGAATTGATAATGACATTTCTTGAAGAAAGTTTTGATGATCTCGATGCTCTATTCATCAAAAAAGGGGAGATGAATTAAAGAAATGTCCGTGTCAGAAATTCCAGAGTTAGAGAATTGTTTGAAGATCAAAGGTTAATTGTGAAAGAAGGATGCAAAGTTCAAAGTTTTCTGAAGCTGTGCTGAATTTTCAAAAATTTTCTTTGATGGTTTATTGCTAAAGCAATCCGAGCTAATTTTGAAGATAATTTCTTTTCGAAGTCTAAAAGGGTCTTGTGACAGTTTTGGGAGATTATTGAAGATCGTTTCTATCATATTTGGGGAGATTGTTAATATCTTTTAGAGACAGAGTTGGAAGAATACAGTCAAATATTGCCCAGATTGAACTAAAGAGGGAGATTGAATTGCAAAATCTTTTTGTGATGATCTTGAATCCAAAGGGGGAGATTGTTAGAGCATAAATATGTTGGATACAAGATCATAGAAGACTGAAGACTGAAGACTGAAGGTCAAAGCTAAAGTAAACTATCAGCATCAAAGTCAAAGTCTAGTGTAATAAAAGTCAAAGTCAACATTGTATTTTCTGTTTTTTATAGAGTTGTAAGAGTTTTAAATGTTTGCGTTTTTTAGTTTTGTTGTAGTTTGCACGTTTCTTATATGTGGTATATATATAGCTTTGTGCGTGTATTAGAAAATGTAATGAAACAAAGAGACATACATGTTCTACAGCTAGAGAGAGAAGGTTTGATAGAATTGTTGTAATTGAAATATGAGATTAATAAAATGAAATTGATTGTCATCATTGTTTTTCATTGTTATCTGGGTTAACATATATATATATATATATATATATATATATATATATATATATATAGGGAGAGGTTCATTTAAAAAATGGTAAATATATGAGAAATAGAGAAGTAATCTTAGCCATTCATCTGGTCAACATTTGCGGCTTTGACCGCGAAGCACCGAATAATTCCTTGTGTGGTCTATAGAAGGTAGAGGGGTAATTTCGTAAAATACACGGGATGAGTTCATATATGAATCTTTGTGATTCACAAAGGTTCATATATGAATCTTTGTGATTCACAAAGGTTCATATATGAATCTTTGTGATTCATACAAATTCATATATAAATCACAAAGGTTCATATATGAATCTGATAGTTAGTTCAACTGATTCATATATGAATCACAAAGGTTCATATATGAATCAGTTAAAAGAGTTCAGTTGTGAATTGCACTGGTTCATATATGAACATATAGTTCATATGTGAATTATACATGTTCATATATGAACACAGCCCGTGTGTTTTGTAAAATTTACGAAATTGTCCTTCTATTTTTGGGATAGTCGCAACTTTTGACCAGTCAAAGCCGCAACTTTTGACCGGTCAAAGCCGCAATATTTGACTAGTCAAATCCGATCTTGACCATATGAATGGCTAGAATTACTTATCTATTTCTGATATATTTACCATTTCTCAAATGAACCAAACACTATATATACATACATATACATATATATATATAAAGGAAGGATGATGAGAAAGAGTTAAGAAGAAGCCTCCATTGAGGCCATAGAATTTTGTGCGAGTTTTGATTTTTTTTTTTAAAATGTAGCCTTAAATGTGTTCAACTTCTCATTTTCTCTATTTAATTTTTATTGATTTTATATCAAATTCTTTTTTTATTTAATCAAACCATAATTCATAAAATCCAACATTTACTAAAATTTTAAGATTATAATTACTTTTTTTTATGATGATTTTTTATTTTATTTTTATTTAATGAATTTACTTAAGTTATTATTTTCATTTAGTAAACTTACATAAATTATATATTATATGGATTTAAAAAGATAGGTAACATATATAGGGGCAGGTTCAAACGAGAAGCTAAATATTTTGCGAGAAGGCGAGAAGTGTTTAATCATATATGATACACAAGGTTAATCATATAGGATTAAACACATGTTATATTGTCAATACATAAACGTTTAATCATACATGATTAAATACACCTACAAGCCGTGTAATCATATATGATTAAACACTTCTCGCCTTCTCGCATGATCCTCCCTCTCTCTCTCTCTCTCTATATATATATATATATATAAATGAAGGATGAGGAGAGAGAGTTAAGGAGAAACCTCCATTGAGGCCATAGAATTTTGTGGAAGTTTTGATTTTTTTTTAAATGTAGCATTAAATGTGTTCAACTTCTCATTTTTTCTATTTATTTTTTATTGATTTTATATCAAATTTCTTTTTATTTAATCAAACCATAATTCATAAAATCCAACATTTACTAAAATTTTAACATTATAATTACTTTTTTTATAACGATTATTATTTTATTTTTATTTAATGAATTTACTTATGTTATAATTTTCATTTAGTAAACTTACATAAATTAAATATTATATGGATTTCAATATATTTTTATTTATTGATTTTATATCAAATTCTTTTTTTATTTAATCAAACCCTCAATATATATATATATATATATATATATATATATATATATATATATATATATATTAAAGAAGGATGATGAGAGAGAATTAAGGAGAAGTCTCCACCGAGGCCATAAAATTTTGTGCGAGTTTTGATTTTATTTTTTAAAAATATACCATTAACAATGTTCAACTTCTCATTTTCTCTATTTAATTTTTATTGATTTTATATCAATTTTTTTTATTTAATCAAACCATAATTCATAAAATCCAACATTTACTAAAATTTTAACATTATAATTACTTTTTTATGACGATGATTATTTTATTTTTATTTAATGAATTTACTTATGTTATTATTTTTATTTAGTAAACTTACATAAATTAAATATTATATGGATTTAAAATGAGAACTGTGTAGTTTGTGATAACCGTGAGATCTAATGTGGGCCAATCATTTTAGATAATTTATGTTATTTACTAAAATAAAATAAAGGGTAAATTGGTAATTTACATTTTTTTTGATAACTCCTAATTAAAACCCTAATTTTATGCCATAGCCGCTTGATAAACTTGAATTCCTTCCTGCCGCACAGAAGCAGCAACCTCATCAGTGATTAACCCCAAAACCTTCAGTTTGTTCATGTGAGAGTTCATTCATGATCTACTGCAGTTCGTTGAAACACTTCGTCCGCCATCCATTGAAGGTGCTCTTCTTCTTTCGTGATGAATAACATCGGTGATGACTCAAACGGAAAAGCTCGATCAAGATTCGGTGTTCGATGGTTCACAGATATCGGGTGTTCACAGTCGCCGACGATAGTGAAGGTTAACGGAGAAACAGAGAGGACGTTGGTGGGTTTTTGGGTTATGCCCCTAATGAAGGTTAATGGAGAAATAGAAACGGCGTCGGTGGTTTAAGCGGTTATGTGGATGATGAAGGTTAGGGGAGAAACACATCTCGACTGTTGTTTTTTTTCCTTTTTATTTTCTTCAAATCTTGTCATCTTGATAGGGCATCAAAGGAAAATGTGATGCTATTCGACTTCTTGTGCCGGTTTGATTTAGACCCACAACAAGATTTTTATTTTTTTGGGGAATTCAATAGTATTGCTGAATTCAATTGTATTACTTTGAGTTCCCATCATTTTCTGTAACTCTTAAAAAAAACACTTGTTGAATCTTCTACTTTGCAACTCTGATTTGTAGGTATCAAAATGGGTATTGGGTATCAGAGTTGGTATCATAGTTGTATCACATTGTATATTGTATGTATGTTGGGTATCACAATTGGTATTATAGTGGTATTATATTGGTATCATAGTTGGTATCACATTGTATCACAGTAGGTATCACATTGTATCACATGTATCATAGTGGTACCACAATCTTGTTAAAATAAGGTTCACCATGGTCAGAGAGAGGAGAGAGGCGAGTGGAGAGAGGAGAGAGGAGGGAGGAGAATTTTAGAATACCTAAAATGCCCCTTGATTAAAATTTTAATCAAAATTACCAAAATTATTAATTTCCTAATTTATTGGTAGATTTGTGGTTGAGATTGGATCTCACGGTTATCACAAACAACCGAGTTCTCCCTTGAATGGCCCCCTATATATATATATATATATATATATATATATATATATATATATATATATATATATATATATATATATATATAAAAGAAGGATGAGGAGAGAGGGAGTTAAGAAGAAGACTCCATTGAGGCCATAGAATTTTGTGGGAGTTTTGATTTTTTTTTAAATGTAACATTAAGGTGCCGTTTGTTTTTTAAGAGGTCTAAAGTCTGAAGTCTTAATTTAGTTATGATTAATAAGAGGTGATGTGTAAAAATGTCTGAACGATTCAGACATAAGAGTCATTAAGAGATTTTTTTACAAAAACAAACAACCCCTAAATGTGTTCAACTTCTCATTTTCTCTATTTAATTTTTATTGATTTTATATCAAATTCTTTTTTTATTTAATCAAACCATAATTCATAAAATCCAACATTTACTAAAATTTTAACATTATAATTACTTTTTTATGACGATTATTATTTTATTTTTATTTAATGAATTTACTTATGTTATAATTTTAATTTAGTAAACTTACATAAATTAAATATTATACGGATTTAAAAATATAGGTAACAATGTTTATAAATGAATACTTATTTTATTAAAGTTTTTTTTAAGTAAGCTAAAAGAAGGACGAGGAGAGAGAGTTAAGGAGAAGCCTCCATGCCTATTTATCTTTTTTTCTCACATTTTTGAATTATTTTTAAATAGGTTCATCATATTAAATGCAATGATTTTTTTTTTCATTTTAATCAAAATAAAAATCACTAATATAACTAATAGCTAATTTTATTTTATTTCTAATAACAATTAATAAAATCAAATTTATAATTCTATTAGTTTTGTTTTGTTATTTTAAATATATTTTGTTTTTTATTATTTTTCTATTTAAATTACATGATTTATAACTTAATTGAATAAGCTAACAATGTTTATAAATAAAATATTTTTATTGAATTATCTAACAATATTTATAAACAAAACCTTTTATTTCAATTTTTGTATTTTTTTTTAATAAGCTAACAATATATATATATATATATATATATATATATATATATATATATATATATATATAAAAGAAGGTTACTAGACAAAGTCCAAAATGTCGACCTCCTCCCGGGGCACGCCGTCCCCCGGGGTCTTCCCTCCCCCGGTATGGCACCAACTCTCGGGCTCCCCCGTGTCCCGGGGTCACAGATCGGGTTCGATCAAGCTCCCGGCCCGGGTTTTGCCTCTCCCAGCTTCTCCCGGCCCATGCCGACTCCCGACCCCTTATTCACCCAGGCTCCCATCTCCCGGGTCACGCCCGATACGCTGCCTCTTGGCTTGTTACCACCACCCCGTCTCCCGGGGTGTCTCACTCTCTCAGCCTCCCCCGGTGGGTCTCTCCCCCCGGGGTGTTCATCCCAAGTCGCGGGGTATCGCTCGAACGAACGAAAAAAACCAATCCAGACATATCTCAATTTTGTGGACTTAATAAACCCAATAAACAAGAAATCCGTCCAAGGAAGATGTTCTCTCAACTCCCCAAAATGAGGATTTAGGGATAAAACCCAAATAATTTCATCTCTTAAACTTAAAGATTATACCAAAAGATCTAGAAAAGGGTCAAAATAAGAGTTCTTCCCTCATCAAAATCTAATAAAAAACTATAATGAAAGATCGCTTAACAATCCCATAACATTAGATTAAAATATTAGATTATACCTTGAATAATCAAAGACGAAAATCTCCTTCGAATCCTTTCTCTTCTTCAATTTCTCCAAGACACCTTGTCTCCTTCTCTCTCAAACAAATCCCCAGCCGCCGACTGTGAAAGGAAGGTGGGTTTTTAGGGTTAAACCCCTTTTATCCAAATTTCACTTTGACCCTCCAACTTACACTTAGTGCTAAACCTCCACCCAACTTCTAGTTATTAATTTGGGCAAATTGCACAAAAAGGTAATGTACTTTAGTTTCATTCCTATTTTAGGTAATGTACTTTAAAATTTTTCGTTTTGGGTAATGTACTTGAAAGCCCAAACTTTTAAGTACTTATTTTACCTAATGACATGGAAATGCTGATTAGGACAGGTTTTTTTTGACATGACATTTTTCATTTAATTTTTAAACGCCAACGTAGAAAATAAATTCCATGTCATCATTTAAAAAAATTATAAAATTTATTTTTTCTAATTACGCAAAAGAGTTCCATTTATTATTTATTGAAAATTTTAAAATGGTTAAATTTTCTTAAAAACTAAGAAAATGAAATAAACGTAATTTTTAAAATAGTAGAATTTGTCAAAAAAACTTCTGAAAAATGACAGTAAAAGTAAAATAATTTAATGAATCTAATTTCAATAACAGTTTTAGGCCTACACTTTACTGACATTTTTATCAACTAATAAACAAGATAAATTTGTTTAAACATTTAACATACTAGTAAATATTCAAAGATTAATAAATAAAATACGTACGGACGATAGTTAAACGTTCTTACAAAAATGCCTTAACTACTATCTCCTATAATAATGAAATTTCACATGTCATAACACCGCTACCGGTTATAAACAAAAATGCTCGATACATCATTAATGATCAATCTAACTTAAAGTCTCAAATACATCATTAACACTCGGTCGGTGTTACGTCAGACATGCTCCATTTAGTCCTCTTAGATAGAGTTTCTTCCATTTCTCTTGCTTCAACTTCAAATAAGAAAAAAAAATCCACGTTAATTACCTAATGACTTTTTGGAATAACAATTTAGGCAAATGTAATTAAAAACATATAAAATCATTAGGTTTACTTACCACAATCGGTGGAACTAGACCAACCACTTCCGTTTGAAGTCCAGCCTCTTGAACCCCTACTTGAAATCCTGCCCCTTGAACCCCTCCTTGAATTATTGCCTCTTGAACTACTACCTCTAGTCCTACCAACTGGATTACTTTGCTTAGATGGTGCATCTCTTTTTTGGTTTTTACAACCTCTTGAATTATGTCCAACCTCCCAACAATTTTTGCAAGTCATTTGCCTCCCTTTTCTTCCTACCTCATCATGTCCAAAGTTGTTAGTCCTACTTCTACTACCACTTTCACATGCATCCTTTCGTCTCGATATTGAAGGTCTACCGGGCATTCTTCTAAATTTTGGTGGCAATGGTTTAACAAAATTTGTGGTCGGCCAAAGCTTGACGCCATTCAATGGGTTGATCCTATGGTTGCATGTGTTTATGAAATATGATTTTGAAAAAAAGTGAGAGACATACTTATCTGGGTCTCGTTTAATGAAATAGATAGCTGCAACTGCGTGAGCACATGGAATTCCCGAAACTTGCCAAATCCTACAAGTGCATGCCATTTTATCTGTGTCAACAACGTATCCATCAGGACCCTTTTTCACTTCAAAGAGAGTCCCACCATTCGGGACAACATGCCAAAATCTAAACAAATATTGTAATGAACATATTAAGTAAACAATTTATCGCATTTATGAAATAAATTAATGAAAAACATACCTCATTTGATCTTTGTTTCTCTCTATTTTCTTTTTTATTGCTGGACAAATGTCACTCTTCCATTTCTCTACTTTCTTGGTCATCTTTTCAAATCTTTCCATGATAGTCAATCTTATCTCTTCAAGCATTGTAATTATAGGCTTCCTTCTTGTTGAAACAATTAATGAGTTGAAACACTCACTAACTCCATTCTCAACTGCATCACATGATGTATCGGTCTTGAAAAAAGCTCTTGACCATGTGTTTGGATCCCTTTCTATCAAATGATCGTAAGCTTCACGACTTAAGTCTTTCACTTCTTGCATTACACATCTAAATTCCTCAGGTGTACCCGCCTTTGATGCAGCCCAGAATAATGACTTGAATTGGATTCCTGTAAACCTTTTCCTAAAATTTGCATAAATATGCCTAACACATTGTCGATGTTCGGCTAATGGGAGGACTTCTTTTACCGCTTCAATAAGCCCCTAAATTTTATAAGTATATACTAATTAGTAGATTACAAAACACATCACATACATTTTCTAACAAAACTCATGTCAGTAGATAACAAATAATACAAGTAGGTTACCTTGTGTTGATCTGACATTAACGTCACCCCCAATCCATCCGTCAAACCAATGTCTTGCATCAAATATTCCAAGAACCACTTCCAGCTATCTTTACATTCAACTTCAACTACAGCCCATGCAAGTGGGTAGATTTGATTATTCGCATCCCTGCCTACTGCACTTAAAAGTTCTCCTTTGCAATGGGTTTTCAGAAAACATCCATCTAGTCCAATGAACTTTCTACAACCTGCCAACCATCCATCTTTCACACCTTTAAAACAAACATAAAATCTCTTAAAATAATTCTTCTCGTCAGGTCCTACCTCCACACTCATTTTGATGGTTGAACCGGGGTTGCTCCTCTTTATTTCTTGTCCATAGTCCCACAATTTTCCATAATGATCAACTAGGGCCTCTTCCACCCCCCCAAAGCTTTTGCTTTGGCCCTACTACATTGACTTATCTGAACTATGCACTTATATTTTTTTAAAATTGATTCTTTTAATTCGACTAACTTTATAGACGGATTTTGTCTGATCTTCCTACCATACACCTTTGCAATCCAACTAGAGTTCACTAGTGAACCTAACTCGTAACTTCTTCCACATCTATGCTCATCGTGCAATGACTTCACTTGAAATGATCTTTCACTTGACATCCAAGTAGCCCACAACCTCCATGGACAACCATCTTCTGATCTTGATTTCGGTCCACAGACAACAAGTAACTTGTCCCTGCAACTTTTTTTGTACCTAAATTGATGGCAATGGGTCAAGTAACATAAATAACGTATGTATGCAAAGAATATAAATAGTATACCTAAGTTGAAGTCCATGTGCAAGGGCATAGTTAGTCAAACATGTCTTCAGTTCGGAAGCAGAAGCATATCTTTCACCTAAGTAGGGCTTCATTATATTCCAAGGAACATTGGGATCATGTATAGGAAACTCATTTGACTTTGTCTGGATCGCTTCATTTTCAGAATCAACTTCTTCTTCTTCCACAAATGCATCTCTATCATACCCCTCACATGTTTCGGTCAAAAAATCATCATGTTCATAAGCTTGTGTATGTACATCCTCCTCCACTTCCATACTCTTAACAACGTCCACCTTGACATTTTCATTATCATCTTCAAAATCTTCCATATTTGTGTTCTTCTCTTTACTATTAAGATTCATCATCTTCAAACGGACTTCCCTAATTTCATCATCTCCGTCGGATAAATGTTCTAAACTAGCAACATCATCTTCATCGACATCGGAAAACCTATCATTTAACCAATCTTCATCCAAGTCTACTGGAACTCGAAGGTCATCATCACTACTAACAGACATCTCCTCCTCATGTTCCCTGTTGGTGAAACAAAAGTGAGTAATGAAATTATAATATTATTTGTGTTAATTTAATGTCCGGGAGTAGCATTTTTAAACCGATTTTTAAACTGCCTTCGATACTGTTTATGTAACAAAATGATAAAGAAATCAAACAACCCTAAGTATCCCCACATACCCTTTTGGAAAAAGGGGAACATTAAATAAACACAAACCCCACATGTAATCACACCTTTTTTTCAAGAGTTTGATTACTAGTCAATTGTCTACAAAACCTTTTACAGAATATGAAAAATCTTGGAGACCCAATCAAACAAGATCAATAATTTATAAAGCCAAAAAACCAAAAATACGTAAGTAACATCGAAACAACAATCCTACATTTGAACTCAAACTCAACTTTGACCACATAGACACAAAGACATTGACAAACGAAGTAAAACAAAAAAAAAAGGTAACAAGTGGGTAATCTGTAATCTGATTTACAATCAAAAGAAAACCATCATCATCATCCACAAAATCATACCCCACAAAACCCCAAAAGTTAAAACAACATTCAAGAAACAAGAAACACAAAACACAAATTGGTTATTTAAGTAACACAAGAAACCCCCAAAATTGCACGTAGGAAAGTTTAAGAAACAAGATTAGAGCTCACAGAGAATTGGATTTGGAGATTGAGAGGTGTTGAAAATGGAAGAATATAGGGTGATTTTTATAGGGAAGTGGGTGTGTTTTGGGGGTTTTGATTAATCGAGAATCAATATTAATCGAGAAGCAAGATTAATCAAGAAACACGATTAATCAAGAAACCACAAAATCTTATAAACCACAAACCCTAGAAATCGCAAAATGTGGGAGACGAAGTCTACTCACCTTGTACTCATTTGACGACGATAGAGTATTTGACGATGGATGTTGACGACGAGAAGAGCGATGGCTGTTGGAGACGATGGCTGTTCTCTGTTGGTTGCGTCGTTTCAAGTTCATGGAGAAGAGAGGAGAAAGGCGTCGTACGTGTTCTGATGTTTTGAGGGGGAATTGATTTAGAAATAAAAAATTTCCATGTCATCAATTCCATATCATTTTTTAATTTCCATGTCATTATCAATAAATTATATATTATATAAGATGACCGGTTACCTGCTATGTAGGTTAACTAGGCACTTAAAAGTTTGGTCTTTCAAGTATATTACCTAAAACGAAAAATTTTAAAGTACATTACCCAAAATAGGAATGAAACTAAAGTACGTTACCTTTTAATGCAATTTGCCCTATTAATTTCTAATGCGGTTATTACAATGAAAGCATTAGGATGCATTTCGGCAACAATGTTTTATAAATAAACATTAGAAGTAATCCCACCGAATCAAGTTTTCATTTCATTTAGCTAAAAAGCGTGTACAATATGGAAATCCGGTATTTTAGTTCCTATGATTAACACAGATCAAGACATTTTAAGTTTGAACTATTAAGTGACAATCAAACCACTAATAAGAGTTTTTGGTAGAGTTGTCAAAGATAAATGGAAAAGAAATTCATTTAACCAATTTTATATAGAATCAATAGAAGGTCTTTGTTGATGTTTATCTAATTTCTTTTAATTTTGATATATTTTTAATTCAAAAAGTTTCCTCAATTGACCAACCTTTCATTTTCTTTATTTATTTTTATTTAACAACTATCAATTTTATTTAAAACTTTGATCTTTTATTTACATTTAATTTTTTTTATTTACATAACAACAATCAATATAGTAAAAAAAGTTACTTTTATTTAACTTTCATTTTTTACTGTTTACGCAACAACAATCAAACAATATAAAAAAATTAAGTAGAAAAAACATACTACAACTATTATTATGTATAAAAAGAAAACAACATGTAGAAAAGAAATCTATAAAACTCATAATCATTTAAACAACTTCTTAAAAATCAACGTATATAAATGAAAACATCATAAAAAACTGTTAAATGTTCAAACTTCTATTTTATCTATTATATCTTTTATTTTTATAATTTATACAACTATCAATCACATATAAAAGAAGGTTAAATACAATGAAAATTGGCCTTGTGGCCTCGTGGAAGGACATGAAAATAAAAATAGTTTACTATTTTATACGGTGGCTCTGAATGCCAACATTTTTATTCAACTTCTGGATTTTTTTTAAATCAATAGACTCTATTAATTGATTAATTTTTCTTATATGTTATTAATTATTATATCAATATACCTCATTAATTGATCTAACGTTTCATATTTTTATTATTATTATGAACAAAAATATATAAATGAAATACTTATGACAATTTAATATATTTCATGATAAAATAATCAATTATAAAACGTATTACAATTAATATATAATCAATATATATAAATAAAATAGTTATGACAATTAAAAAGAACATATTGTAATCAATACGTAAATGAAATTCTTCTCTCTCTCTCTCACGAAATTCGACTTTCTCCACTAGATTTCTTTTTGCTAAAAGATTGATCTTATAAATGAATTTTTGTTTATCGTTAAATTATTTGGTGTTGTGTCAACTTATTAAACTCATTTGTTGTTTTAACTTATTAAACTCATACAATTAGAAAGAAAAGAAAATATTCTCTGAACAAACTGTTAATATCACAAAACATGTCGAATAACATAAAAAATCATAACCAGTGTACACTTATATTATTATATGCAAGTCATTCTATATAATTTTTTTTATCTCAATTTAACCTTAATTTTGTCAAATTTGCAATTTAATGATTATGAGAATAAATCAATTTTTATTAATTTTCCAATCCATATTATAAAGCTGTAAATGAGAATAAACCATTATTTAAAAGACGGATACTAAATCCATACTTAAAATAAAAACGAGAATAAAAATAAGAGTAAACTAATATTTTCGTCCCTAGGGTTTGTTGTTTATATCTATTTTCGTCCCTCATCTTTAAAAATTGCTTTTTTGGTACTTGTGGTTTGCAACTCTTTTCGCTTTTAGTCCATGAGAATATTAGTTTTAGGGACGAAAATGAAATGAATTGCAAACCACAATGACCAAAAAAGCAACTTTTAAAGTTAGGGATGAAAATGGTTATAAACAACAAATCACAAGGACGAAAATTGTAGTTTACTTTAAAAATAAATATGTTTTTTTAATTTTACAATCAATATAATAAGAAGAGAAATTAGAATAAATCAATATTTAAATGACGGATAGTAAAAAAAATCAATTGTATACATCGCACAACGTGCAACGCGCGGTGTTATTACCTTGTCTTGAATAAATTAAAGAACCGTGTGGACGAAGAATGAACTTATTTAAGTTGAAAACCTTGTAAAAAGCAAATCTAGCAAACATTTATAACGTAAGTACTTACAATCATCCGGATCGGAACGGAACCTCACGTTGACATTAATTTTCGATAAGTTATCATTTTCATCTTCTAATTCATCCCCATTACTAGCATACTACGATTTCTCCTTTGAACCGAACTTGTTACTTTTTCCCAAACTACCCCAGATTTAATCCTAATTGAATTTTTCATTCATTGCACTACAATTAAACTCCTCAGTAAATTTCATCAATGGTTGTGAGCCATGAACCATTTAGATGAGTACAAATTTAATAAACACAATTAGGTCATAAGTAGAATTCAACATATAGGACACCATCTGTTTTACCTCCTTCCCACTCTCCATTGTGTCCTCATAATGGGAGGGCATAATGCTCCAACTCAATTTGCTTCTTAACATGTCTCTTTGGTTTTCACCAATCTTCCTATTTGAAGCAATAGCTTAGGGGATTTTATAATAAGAACAAGGTTCTAAAAAACACGCCATGGCGTGCCATGGCGCCGAGGCGCCACCTTGCCACCACGTTTTTACCCTTGGCGTCGATGTATGGCGTTAGGCTTCATAAGGCGCGCCATGGCGCGTTATGGCGTTACGTTACGTTATGGCGTTATAAGGTTTTAGGGGGGAAATTGTACTTTTTTAAAACTTTTAAATTTACACGATAAAAAAGTAAAAATCTAAAAAGTCAAAATTAAATATTTTAAACCCTAGAATTTCACTTCTCCTTCTCCCTTTCTCTCTCAGTTTCTCAATTCTCAGTCACGATCACGAGTTCATGACTCACGAAGACACGAACTACATACGATTTTGACTTCAAAATCGAAGTTCTTCAATCTATTAGATTTGATGCTAAAAGCCTAAAATACAATTTGTTTCTCGTCACCCCTGATCCATCTCATTTGCGTTCAGGAATTGGGAACAAATTTATTAGAAATATGAAGTCTTTTGCGTAATGGTATTTGGTGTTCTTGGTTGTATGAAGAAGCATCCATTCATGCGTTTGATTTTGATTGTGTGTCTTGTGATGTATTTGCAGTTGAGTGTGTTAAAAAGCTTCTTGAGTACATGCACCATACATTCATTTCTTGTTTACATATGTTAAATGACTTAGATCTTAAACTCTTTTATTTCAAATCAATTAATGGTTCTTTTTTTGTTTTTTTATATGATATAAAACTCCCATTATTATATAATTATACATATATATAATATTATATATATATATATTTGCCGCCTTGGCGCCGCCATGAAAAACGCCATGGCCTCGCCGTAACTCGTAAGGCTTGAGGCTTGACCTCGCCGCCACGTCGCGCCGCGCGCCATTTAGAACCTTGAATAAGATCCGATAATCTTACCCGGTAATGGAAAGAGAATATTCTTACTCGGTTAACGCTTACCGGGTAAGGTATGCTTACCGGGTAAGGTATGCTTACCAATAATTCATTTTGATGACCGTAAATATTACCCGTAAACAGTTACCCGATAAGCCTTTGGTAAACGACACCTTAGTCATATTTCAGTCCATATGTTACTCATTCAGTCATTCATCAAAAATTAATTGGAATCCATGAGTGCAAGTATAACCGCAAATGTAAAGAGTCCGTTGCCTTTGGAGCAATAGGCGTTTGAGATGGTAACGGTAATAATGGAGACCGAGCTTCCTTCATCGGAACGGTCACAAACAGTGTTGCTGATGACGCCGGTGACACTTGAACCACTTCCGCATCATTATGAACAACTTGCGAAAATTGTGCCGAAACAACAGCAACAGGGAGAGACTGCAGCAGCACAAAGGCGAACCTAATTTATTTTTTCAAGCCAGTGCACAAAACACAATTTCATTAAAAATAAAATTGACATACAATGGTTTTCTAGAACACCTAAGTAGGTTTTTTTTTCCAATCTTTTCTGCCGCTTTTACCAACATTAAAAAAAAATGGTAAAGAGATTTGAACATGTAACCTATAATATCACATGTAACAACACTACCAGTAGCATACTGCAACCACTTGTTGTTAACTTATAGGAGCACACATCAATTTAAAAAATATGCATCTTTTTTCCATTACATTAAGACAATAGAGACTAGAGTCGGTGGGTACGTGCATATATGGTGCCGACCCCTTCCCAGGAATTACAAGCGATGGTGTGTGTGATTCAGTTGCGACCGAACCAACAAACAATACTGGCTGAGACGTGCCAATATAAGAAAATTGGCACTAGAAAGCACGTTAGGCTTGTGAGAGATGGTGGCATTTACATCAATAGCTAATACTGAACCATCAGCAGCAGGAGTGGTAAGATTTAGATGGTGTACACTTAGGAGCTTTATTATGCATCAGAGATGGCAAACATCCAATAGCTAATACTGAAGGAAAATTGGAAGGCCCAACAAAGAGTTAGTGGCCATTTATCAGACGCATTATTGGGTAATTGTTTGTTAAGAGTCACCATCCTTCCTTACCTTATCCTTTAATATTTTCGACCATCCAAATGGATTGTTGGTAAGTGTTAATCACATAAAAGTTTTCTCCCTCCCTTACTTAACGGGTACGATTCTTTTCCTTACCATGCTCATCTCCATAAGGTAAATATTAACTTTCTGAAAACGACGATATTAAATAGATGAAACAACTTTTATAGATTCAACCAAGCTGGGTGGGTTGAATCTTAGTGATTTTTCCCCAAATACAGTTCAAGGAAAGTTATGGTTCCAAAATTGGCAATATCTTGATATGCTCAACAACAAAAAGGCTTAGGATATTATGATTGTAATCCGAAATCCTAATCCACACGACTTTCTTCAGAACTATCAGCATTATTCTTAGTAGGTTTAGGGGTTGTTTACTGAAAGCTTATCCGGTAATACTTACTTACCGGCTTACTTTACCTTATCGGATAAACATGATAAGGATTGAGAATCCTACCCGGTAAGAGCGATGACAAGGACCGAGAATCTTATGCAGTAAATGAGAGTGAAGACTCTTACCCAACAAGTACTTATCGGATAAAAATGTTGCATACAACGTCGTCTTAATGGACTAAAATTTTAACCCGGTAAGTTAAGTGAAAGTGTTGACTAACGCTTACCGGGTAAGTGTTGGGTAAACGGCCCCTTAGAAGATGAGTTTGTGTAGGTTTATCGACAATTGAAGTTCATTAAACATACTTTTATTTGATTTTGTACACACTTGACATATAAGTTTAAATGTGCGTTTTGTTGAGTTTCAACAATCTGCAAAAGTTATGAAAGAAAATATCAATGTGGAAACGAACATCTGAAGATTGATTTGCAAAAAATCTCAATCAATCAAATGAAATGAAAATTCTGAAATTAGAAACCCTAACCTAAGTAGAGAGGGAGATAGCGGTTAAAAGAAAGAAGAGAGCAGAGAGAGGAGGACGGAGCTATTGTCGGAGACCGGAGATGAGGAACACCGAGTTCAATCGACTGAGAGTCGGTCGATCGATGAGGGGAGCCACGACTCGCCAAGTCCACCAGGGGTAGGGCAGGGCAGGGCAGGGCAGGGCAAACAATCAAATGCGTAAATTGAATTTGGGTAATCGGGCTTATAATTTTTTTAGAGTTAATTACGCATTTGGTCTATGGGGTTTGGGGATTTTTCCCTAAACTTTATTTATTGCAGAATCAGAGTTTCATTTGCATGTCTGTAACAATAATTTAGTCCCTCACCCCTGACCGTTATGTTTTTTTTCTTCTTTCTTTTTGTCTTTTTCTAATTTTTGTTTTTGTTCTGTATTTTATGTATTAATATAATATTACAATATAAAATTAATATTAATTTTTATTTTAAATTATATATATAGTATATACACATACACGTGTATGGAGAAAAGTTCAATTGCAATATTTTTTCTGTTGTGAATCAGGGGATAAAATAGAGCATGATATGTTTCCTGGTTGTTTACATTTATCATGAATAATGAACATGAACATTGGTGATGAATGATACATCATTCATGATCCATGATCAATGATACACTATTCATGATGAATAACCCATGAATGTCTGCTACAAGTGACACACTCTCCGTTGCCCCCCGTTTCACAATGAGACTAGATTTTCAATTATACCTGTCCCTATGTGTGTGTGTGTGTGTTGCATAGATATACACACATAGAATTAATTGTGACCATTGTTCCACCCCCAAGAGGACTTCCCTCTTTAAACCCCGTCGTTTTCACCATCTCTCCCTCCATCCGTCCCTATTTTACCACCCATCACCACTACCACCTAACCATCCACCACCTACCACCTAACACCCAACCATTGTTAAAAATATATCAACACTCACCCACATCATACACAATACACACAAATACACTCTTGCAACACAACAATCTTGTCAAACCATCTTCCCTTAATATTTTTTTACTTCATCATCAAGTCCCTCCAACCCTTGTATTTTTTTTAACGGTGACCATGCCACCTTGAAGATGGAGGTGGGTGGTGGTAGCTTGAGGTGACTATTAACGGGGCAGAGGTTGCAATGTGGTTGGTGGTGTCACCAAAGGGAGGGAAGAAGTGGTGATGGTGGTGTTTGTTAAATGGAGAGGGGGTATTAGCAAGGGGAGAGGTATTGGGGCAAGGTGGGTTCACGTGAGAAAGAATTAAAAAAGAAAATGAAAAATAAATATTTTTAAAAATGTTAAAACAAATAAAGTGTAAAATAACCATTTTATCCCTCATTTAAATGGATTTAATAGAAAAATTAACGACCATTAAGGGTGAGAGACCTAATCATTACAAATGTGCAAATGATGAAACCGATTTCATGATAACTAAAGTTATGGGGACCACTTCCATAAAACCCCCAAACCACATACACCAAATGCGTAATGAAATCTTTTTATACTAAGCCCCATTCGGCTAGTAGGTGGACTTCGCTCCGCATATGGTTAGATGTTAAAGTAGTTGATCTTAGGGGTGTTAAAAAAATTGAAACTAAATTAATCTATTTGAATCGAATGAGGTTTAACCTAAATATTATTAGGTTATTAGGGTTTTAGATTAAACAGTTTGGTTGTTGGGTCACCGATGATTTAAAGATGACCTCCCGATCTCCTTTATAATTCTTTGATTTACATCTTTTATACTTGGATGAAATTAGTTCTTTGTAATAGCTTAGTCATACTCAACTTGTTCGAAAAAATTAAAGACTAACCAAATCAACAAGAAGTGAATCTACCGATGCGGATCAAAGATGAACTTCCCAACTTTACTAAGCTATTCTTGCCGATTTTACTTGACAAATCGGGGGATCCTTCAAAAATTGGAGGATATGCCCCTTGTCCCTTGCTGAGGAAGTCTTCGACAAAGTACTCCTAGTTCTGTACCTGATGGATACATTCTATGATAAACCTGAAGAAAAGTTTCTGTCTTTTACACCTTTTCTAGATATGGTCTACATCAAGGTCTGCAAATATTCTGTGTCCCATGCTGAGACAAAAAGGACATCTTGTCTGTTTTAGGTCAACTCTGTGCTTCAATCCTAGAGTGACAAGTGTCTCATACATTTAATGCACATGGTAGTTGTTAAGTCAGATTTTATAGTAATAATTGTATTTATAGGCTTGGTCTATACTGTGTTTTTAGTGCTTTTATATCTGGTATTGGCCAAGGATATTTAAGTCCCTTGTGGCTTTGTGTTGTGTAAGAAACTCACGCATATCTCAATACATTCAAGTTCGGCGCTTTCAATCTTTCTCTCTCTACTTTCTCTCTCTAGATTTAGAGTGATATTGGATTATCAATTGGTATCAGATCCTAATCTGAATCTGAGAGGATTGAGAGAAACATGTTTCGATTCTGATTTTGTGTTTGAATCAGGAAATTTGATCGATTTTCTTGATTTTTTTCAAGAAAATCTCATTTTTTGATTTTTCATCAAATTCGGACTGATTTTTGAACGATTTTTCTTGCAGATTGGTTCGTTGGATCCGTTTTCAATAGTAGATCATCTTTGTTTCACATCATTTTGCAAGAAAATCAGTATTTGATCTTCAATTTTGAAATTTTTCGAATTTTTGGAAAAGCCGTTTTGCGTACTGTTCAATTCACTAATTCTCGATTTTGTGGTTTTTGATCGTTTTGGTTGTTTGAAAGTGGTTAGAAAGTTGTTTTCGATCAAATTTGTGTGAGAAAATTTCATCAGATTCGGTTCTGTAATCGATTTTAGAAGAGTTTTGAGTTTGTCTTTATTTTGCGCCATATCCAAAGTTTGCACGAGTTCGTCCAAAGTTTGCGCTAGTTCATATTCAAAGTTTGCGTGAGTTCATCTGGAATTTGCGCCAGTTCATTCAGATTCATCTAGTTTTGCGCGAGTTCTTCTTCAAGTTTGCGCCAAGTTCATCAAACTTTGCGCCAAGTTTTTGAGGGGTTCTAAGTTTTTCATCAAGTTCAAGTTTGCGCCAGTTATTGTTCGAGCAAAGTTCGAGTTTAGTTCTTTGGTTCTTCGCGCAAAATTAAGTTTGCGCTACCTATATCTCGCGCAAAGTGAACGTTTGCGCCATATTAGTTTCGCGCAAATCAGATTTACGTCATCTCAGTCTCGCGCAAGTTACTTTTGCGCCACCTACTGCTCAAGCAATGACAGGTTCTCGCTACTAACATCTCGCGCAAAACTCATTTGCATCATCATCATTTCGCACAAAGACTAATTTGCGCCACCATCGTCTAACGCAAAGTATAGTTTGCGCCACCAACGCTTCACGCAAAGCAAGTTTGCGCCATCTTCCTCTTGCGCAAAACAGTGTTTGCGCCATCCTCTGTTCGCGCAAATCTCAGTTTACGCCAGTCTCTCTGTTCCAGACTTGGCGTTTATTATCTCCATGATTCTTCAAAATTTTCTCTTCAAGCTCAGTTCTACAAAAACGATATCATGATGTCATTGGGAACAGATACTCGTCCTCCAGTCTTGATCAATGAGAATGAGTTCACTCAATGGCAAGATCGGTTCATTAATTTCATCGAGCGTCAAGCTAATGGAGAGAACATGATGAAGTCATTTACTGAAGGACCATTCGTCAAACCTAAGAATGATATTCCCTTGACTGCCAAAGAGGTTAAACGAGAAAAAGCCGATCGAGAAGCAAAGTCCAATCTGATGCTAGCATTGCCTAACTACATTTACAATCGAATTGATTGTTTCAAGCATGATCCTAAGATGATGTGGACTCAGTTAGAAAAGATTATGCTTGGGTCAGCAGTTGCTACACAAATCCGCCAGACACGCTTCATGAATAATTTTGAGGAATTCAAGGCAAAGGACGATGAGACTCTGAAGGTTATCTTTGACAGGTTTTGCACTGTGCTTAATGATCTGCGAAATATAAAAGTGGAAAAAACTGAATTAGAAACTAATATGAAGTTTCTCAATGCTCTTCAACCGGAATGGAATAAATCATGTCATCGCTTGAGGATTGATGTCCGGATATCTTCTATGCAAATCCAAGAGCTTTATGAGATTCTGATGACAGATGAGAGCATAGTCAAGGAGAAGAAGGCTAAACTTGACAAAAAGAACAAAAAGACAGTGGACCTGGTTGCACTTCTCACGAGCAAACTAGCTGAACAAGCATTGACTGAGAATGCTTATGAAGGTGCAACTGATGACGATGGCGAAGCTCTTCAGAAAGCGATGATTCTTCTCTATCAGCACTACAATAAGAAGTTCCAACCTCGTTCGGGTTCCAACAACCTTCGCTTCACTTCAGGGTCTAAGAAGAACGAGAATGTCCAAGTGCCCGAGGCTAAGAAACCTACAGCATGCTTTAACTGTGGAAAGCCGGGTCATATTTCAAAGGAGTGTCGAGCAAAGGTGGTTCGGGATTCGACTTATTACCGGAAGAAATTGGAACAAGCCGAAAAGAGAGAGAATGGAACTGCTTTGCTGGTTGAAGAAGAATTCTGGCTAGATCACTCCGATGATGAAGCTGACAATGTGGAAACTGCTCATATGTGTTTCATAGGAGATGATCAGACTGATGATGATGATGAATATTCAACTGATGAATCTGAGGTACCTTCTGAATTCGATTTCAAATTTATTTCCTCACAGATGAACATCATTATAACTGCTTTACAAGATCTTCGCTCAAAGTTATTATCTGAAAAACAATTAAATTCAGAAAAGTCAAATTTGATTGATAAATTACAAATTTCTTTGAAAGATGAAAAATCTATTTTGGCTCATACAAAAGAAATCTTTCAAAAGAAATTGGATGATTTAGAAAAATCAAATATGACTTATCTTGATTCTTTGACGGAAATGACCAAATTAAAAGATAATTTTTCAGATAAAATAAATGAGTTGGAAGAAAAATTATATCGAAGGAATCAAACTGAACAAACCATTTATTTGAACAAACTACGGAGTTATGAGTCTATCAAATAAAAATGGGGACTTGGTTTTGAAAATCCTCATTGTTTAAACAATGCTATAGAAAAATCCCCCACTTTATATAAATTCGATTATCTAAGTTTTGCTAGATATGCTCCTCAATTTAAAATTGATTGGATGAATGAAAAGCAAGTTTTAGATATCGAAAATGAGAAAAGAATGAACAACAAGAAAAATGAAATTTCTTTTGTTTACACATGCGAAAATGCTAAATATTTTCCCGAAAAATCAAAGAAGAGCAGAAACAGTTTACATGCTATATCTCCCATTAAATCTTCATTATCTGATGACTATTTTGATATCTGTGCCACTAACACTGATAAAGTAAATATATCTCCAGTTTCTTATGATTCTAATAGATATATTCCTCCATTAGTGTTAGAAAGCAAAATCATTGATCTTGAAGATAAAATGGAAGAACAAAATATTCAAAGAGAAATTGAATCAAATGTAATTCTTTCTTTCATGACGTCAAGTCTTGAAGAAAAATTAATTTTTCAAAAACAAGATTATGATTCTGTCCTTTCTTCTGATTTTAAAGAAAACAAAAAGGAAGTTCTAAAATCTGAAAACTTTTTTGAAAATTTTTCTGACTCCGAGGCAAGTTCAGGTTTATTGTCTGATCAGTTGGGTTTTTTAGGTAAAATTGTTTCTTCAGATTCAAATCTTAAATCTAAAATTCTTGATGAATCTTTTACGCTAAATGATGATTATTATAAACCAAAGCGTAAAAGAAGAAGATCAAAGAAGTCAAAGAAACAAGATATTGTTATTTCTGAAAATTCTAATTCTTGTGATTTAAATATTTCAGATAGGACTTTGAGGACTCCAACAAGGCAGATATGGAGGGTCAAGCGGATATCTGATGAATCTGCGACTGATGAGGATAGATATGTAGAAAAAATCTATAAAAGTGATTCATTTGTTTTTTGTAATAAAATTTCAAAATACTCAATAAAGCAAATGATTCGAATTTCAAAAGATGTCTCATATTCTTCCTCTGATTCTAGTTCAGATGATTATGCTTTGTCTTCTACTGATGATTATGTTCATTCATTTGATTATTTTTCTCGTGCTTTCTATGTCAAATCTAACAAGTTTACTCCCATAAGAACTGCAACTAACAAACATGGACCCAAATACAAGTGGGTACCAAAACCAAAGATTGATTCTCAATTGCAGGCACCTAATGTCAAGGGGGAGTAAGAGAACAATGGCTTCTGAGTAAATCAGCTCAGAACCCGTACTTCAATGCAGATCGACTTCTAAACATATCAGTTTAGGACTCGTTCTTCAATGCATTTAGCTTCTGGCCAAAGGAGAAACTGTGAGTGCATCTACTTTATTCCGCTGCATTTATCTCTAACTGTGATGTTGTTCCAGTTTTCTCAAATTTTTTTCAAGAATCTGAGCAAGGTCGACCAGAACCAAAACATTGATATGAGACACCAATTCATTATACATTATGTGGAAGAAAGTATTATTGAATTATATTTTGTTCTAAAGTAAATATCAATTCGCCGTTAAAAAAAAAAACGTTCTAATTTTCTGCTTTCGAAACTCGGCTTGTTGAATTTAAAAGTTTAAACTTTTAACAAATTTTATTCTATAAAGTAAAAGTTTTACAGTTTTTCTTTCTTTTCAATAAAATGTGTGTCTAGGATAAATTTTCAAGTTGCTTTGTTTATATCTTAGTTTTATATGTTCAAATTTCAAGTCTTACAAATATCGAAAGGTCAACAACATGCTTGAAACTTTTGATACTGCTTTAAAGTTGTGTTATTCGGAATATTTATAGTTTACAATGCTTAGAAAACCTAAAAAGTCAGAATTATGGATCGTAATGAAAATATGGGCTAAGCACTTAGATGTAAAACTAAGTGATTGAGGTGAAAATTATATATATAAAATTGATAATCCCAAAATCACCAAATCTTAGAGACATCTTGACAAAATTATATATATAAAATTGTAAAACTGAGCTTGTAGAGATATCTTGACAAAAGTACAAAGTCAGAAAGTTCAGAATTAATCCAAGTCCGGAAACAGAAAGATTGGCGCAAACTAAAGGTTTGCGTGAGCAGTAGATCGCGCAAAAGAGATTTGCGTGACTCGTTGATGGAGCAAACTAGGATATGCGCGAAGCGTTGATGGCGCAAAGCAGACTTTGCGCAAGATGTTGATGACGCAAATGTAACTTTGCGTGAGATGTTTGTAGCGCAAAAGCTCACTTGCTCGCTCTGAACTGAACTTTTCTTGAGACTGAGATGGCGCAAAAATATTTTGCGCGAGAAGCTGATAGAGAACTTTAACTTCTCGTGAGATAAGGATGACACAATCTGTACTTTGCGCGATACAAGAGTGACACAAAGTTTACTTTGCGTGATGAACCAAAGACGAAAAGCTGAACTTCTCGCGAAGAAAACCTGAAGAACTCACAATACTTGATGAACTGGAAGAACTCGCGCAAATTCCAGATGAACTCGTGCAAAACCTGAAGAACTGGCGCAAAAGTTAGATTTGGCGCAAAACTGTAGAAAATCCAGAAAAACTTCCAAAATCGATTATAACCATGAAATTGATAAAACCTTTTCACATAGAAGTGTTCGAAAACTGTTTTCTAGATACTTTCAAACAATCAAATCGATCAAAAACCACAAAATCGATAATTCGTAATAAGAACAGTACGAATATCGAGTTTTCTAGAAAATCTAAATTTCTCAAAATTAAACTTCAAATCATGAATTTCTTGCAAAATGATGTGAATTAAAAGTGTCCCACTATCAAAAACGAATCCAACGAATCAATTTACAACAAAATTCAATCAGAAATTAGTCCGAATTTGATGAAAAATCAAAAAACGAGATTATCTTGAAAAAAATCAAGAAAATCGATCAAATTTTCTGATTTAACTACAAATTCAGAATCAAAAACAAGATTCTCTCAATCCTCTCAGATTCAGAATTGCTCTGATACCAATTGATAATCCCAAAATCACCAAATCTTAGAGAGAGAAAGTAGAGAGAGAAAGTAAGAATGCACCAAAAGTAATCTGTATTCAAATGAGCTCCAAAGTTACAAAGACAAAGCACCAAGGGGACTTAAATACCCCAAGGCCTAAACCAATACAGATAAGCAAACTAAACACAATTAAGACCACGGTTAATAAATACATTGATTACTATTCAAAATAAACTTAACAAAAATACAAACATCTCTAAGTTTAAAAGTTTGTACCTGTGACCTTTCTGGTTTGGGAAAGTAAGTTCTGTGGGATGCTTGTCATCTGGTCCCCTAAGGTCAATTGGTCTGGGAGTGATCGAACCCAAATCCTTCTATAGAATCAGATCGAAAGTCATGTTCTACTGGTATGAATGGGTTTAGGATGTGTCGATGTAGCCTTTCTGATCTGGGAGAGTAAGTTCCAAGGGGTGCTTGACACCTAGTCCCCTAAGGCCAACTGGTCTGGGAGCGGCTGATCCAAATTCTGCAATAGGATCAGATAGAAAGTTACGTTTACGACATGTTCTTTACTTACTAAACTTTTTGATTAAAAGATGCCAATGTGCACAAGCTTAAAAGATGCCAAAGAGCACACTCATGTGAAGATGCCAATGTGCACACTGCTAAAAGATGCCAATGAGCACACATCTCATGATACTTGGTGATATGTTTGAGTTGCGATAAACCTATAAATTTGTGAAAGTCTTAATTTTGACAACTTAGTGTGAGTAAAGGCAAAGTTCTCTATTATATTTTTAGAATTGCATTTTCTTGAAGCTAATCGAAGTTCGCATGCTAGCACACTGAATAGATTGATGAAAGTTTTTGAAACTGAACATGTATTAACTTGATATGCAATGAAACTTGTATCTGTATCCAACAACATACTTGATTTCAATTGATTGATAAATCTGTGATATTTTAATGAGTAGAATTTAATTTGTATAGTGTTTAAAATTTTATATATTTAGTTGTTTCAAAATACATATTCAGTATATTTTTCTTTCTACGTTGATGCTTCGATTCTTGTGTTCTCATATCTATGTAAGTGGATCTATGCATTCTTCGAGGGGGAGTGAATAAGGAGAATATTCTAAAAGATCATATCTCATTTCGAGGGGGAGTATCTGATTTTCTATACGAATGCTAACTTGAATTGTCATATTTAGTGCATTTGTATAGGGGAGTAAAAGTGCTTCTCAAATGTTTCTCACATTTCAAGTCAGATTTGCGCCAACAGTTGGTAGCGCAAAACTCAACTTTGCGCCTCCTTCAGCTAGCGCAAAACTAAGTTTGTGCCACCAACATGTAGCACAAACCTTCTCTTTCTCCTTTATTCTGAATTTGCAGATCTGAAGCTGTCTCGTCTCCAACGTATGCATGACTAAGTTGATCCAGATCATCAAGGTCATGTTGGGAACTGAAGATGTGAACAAGTCTTTAATGCTGCTAGTTCAGAATTACTACTGCCAGAGGACTTCAAAGTTAATACTGCTGAGTATTACTACTGCTAGTAGAATTAATACTGCTAGTCAAAGTTAGTGCTGCTTGAACAAAGTTAGTACTGCTTAGCTAGTTAGTACTGCTAGAAGTTAGTGCTGCTTAGTAGTTAATGCTGCCAAGACTCAGTTAATGCTGCTTCTAAGATAATGTGAAGATAATGATGAAGAGATCGTGGTTAAAGATAAACAAGGATATTCTGAAGATATTCATGGAAGATATACTGAAGATATTCTATTTTTTTGTAATTATCTTTTTGTTCAGTATTTGTATAGATTTGACAGAATAGTTTAGATAGAGATTTAATTCTAAGTTTTTGTTTTAGAGAAAAAAAAAAACCCTCAAGGCATAGTTCCTAATACTAGAGAAGTAGTATTCGTCTTGAAAGAGCTTGTTCTTCAAGATTGAGGTTGAGTGTGTAATCTTGTGTTTTTAATCATTCAATACAAGTTTACAAGTTGTTAATCATATACTGTTTATTTACTGTTACATTGAATATCAAAGTGTTATTCCGCAACTTCTTTGATATTGTTTCTGAGACTTTATTCTTGTTAAGAAATCGATCCTGACAAGTGGTATCAGAGCCTGTTCTCTCAGAAACATCTATTCATTCATCATGGAAAACTTTGCAGAATCAAACAGTACTCTGGTCTCAAAGGTTCCAATGCTCAGACCCAATGAATTCGATATGTGGAAGATCAGAATCAAGCAGTACATACTCCTCACTGACTATTCTATGTGGGATATCATAGAGAATGGTCCTTCTGAAGCAGGAAAGATTGGTGCACATGGAAAGAGAACTCCACCAAAAACTGATGCTGAAAGAAAGACTAGACAGACAGAGATGAAAGCCTTGAGCACTTTGCTCTTGGCTATCCCCAATGAATATCAACATCAGTTCTGCAACTGCACTGATGTAGAGATGCTCTGGAATGCTCTAGAGAAGAGATTCTCAGGTACCAAAAGTACCAAGAGAAATCAGAAAGCCATTCTGAAGCAACAATATGAGAACTTTATGTCAACCAAGAATGAGTCCATGACTCAAACTTTTGACAGGTTCAACAAGCTTATTGGTGAACTTGCTACAGTGGGAGTACAAATTGATCAAGATGATCTGAACAGAAAGTTTCTAAGGTCCCTGAGTGATGAATGGACCATGTATACTGTGTCTTTCAGACAGAATGATCAACTGGAAGAAAAGGAACTTGATGATCTATATAATGATCTAAGAGTTTTTGAATCTGAGGTAGAGGCTAAGAAGAGGCCTTTTGGGTATGTTCACAATGCTGCACTCCTTTCAGCATCAACTGATTCTACTTCCAACCCTGAATCAGTTAGTGCTACCAATGGAGCAAATCTAGAGAAAGGCAATGAAACTGTATTTGAAGCCTTTCTGGCAAGTCATGGAAACTCTTCTCTCATTAATGATGACTTGGAACAACTCCATCCAGATGATCTTGAAGAGATGGACATTAAATGGCAGATGGCCATGCTCTCTATGAGAGTTAAGAAGTTCATCAAAAGAACTGGAAGGAACAACTTCTCACAAAGAAGAGAAGATGGAGCAGGTTTTGACAAGTCAAAGGTGGAATGCTATAAATGCCATCAGAAGGGACACTTTGCTAGAGAATGCAGAAGTGGAATGCCTCAAAACAATAACCACCAACAAGCTCAATCTGGAAGCTTCAATAATAACAGAAACTCTGCACAAGCCCTTGTCTCTCAACAAGGCATGGGGTTTGATTGGAGTGATCAAGCTGAAGAGGCCATCCAGAACCAAGCTCTAATGGCAGAGGTGTCTGATCTCCCAACAGAGGTAACTTCCAATCTTTGTTCTCAAAATTGCATTAACACTGTTAAAAGGTATAGGGATCACAATCGGAACATGAGTGATGACCTTAAGAGATTGGAAAAGGACATAAACGATTATGTGAGGATAGTTGAGAGATTTGAAGAGCAGATTAAGGGTTTTCAAGCCAATGAGCTTCAACACTCTTATGACACAAACTACTGGAAGTGGGAGAAGAATGACTTAGAACTTCAACTGACCAGATCCAAAGAGGAGAGTGAAAAGCTAAGAGTAGAACTAGCTAAAGTCAAGCTAGATGTAGAAAAGTTTTCCAATGCCTCTAAAGCTATGGATTCTTTACTACAATCTCAGATTCATGATAAACTGAGAAGAGGAATAGGGTACAATACCACACCACCACCCTATAACAACAACTACATCCCTCCTAGTTCAGATTTGTTAGAAACAAAGGATAGGAAGGACCTACCTAAGGGAGCCACTGAGATAGATCCCTTAGATGAAGTAGTTGTTAAGGATAAAACTGAGAAAGAAGTTGTCAAGGATAAAGACAACACTGTGAGTGGTGAGATTCCTATAGAAAACCACATAATCACCAATGAGGGATGTGGAAAGCATTGGATCAAGTCCAATGAGATAGAGAAGACTGAGGGAAAGAACAAGAAGGTTCACTATAAGCAGACCACTGTTGTGAACCCTATCCCTTGCAAGCAGTGTGCATACAATAAATCTAAGCCCCAAAAACATGATAAACCAAGAAAGTTCAAAGATTTGTGCAAAAACCTGTTGGTTATAGGAAGGCTGGAAAGAAACATGTGATGAAGAAATCTGTTGAAAGTAAGGGCCCCATGAGGAAAAAGGTTTTAAAAGAAAGTATTAAAATGTGGGTGCCTAGAAGCAATAAAACTGTTAGTACTGCTGACAGGGATAGTGCTGCTGGAAGCATTACTGCTGCTACCAGTGTTAGTACTGCTGAAAATATTAATGCTGCTAATACTGTTAGTACCTCTTCAAAGGTTAATACTGCCAACACAGTTACTGCTGCTAACACAATTACTACTTCTAACAAGGTTAGTACTGCTAAGCATGCAAGTGCTGCTAAGGCAGTTAGTACTTCTAAAACCAGTACTGCTTCTAGCAAAAGTGTTTCCAAGCCTATCATTGTGACAAAGTACTCCAGAAATGAGGAGTCAAAGTTTAAAAATCTTGTCAAGAAAGAATGCAAGTATTTTGATGAGAAAGGGGTACCTAAGACCACTTTGGCTTGGGTTCCCAATTCATACTAACTGATTTATCTTATGTGCAGGGCAACCAACAGCTCAAGGGGAAGAGCATATGGCATGTTGATAGTGGTTGTTCTAGGCACATGACAGGCAACATGTCATGCCTTAAGGATTTCAAGCATATCAATGGAGGACATGTTGCTTTTGGAGATAATCTTACTGGTGGTAAAATAAGTGGAAAAGGTAATGTTACAAAAGGTAAGATGACATTTGAGGATGTCTACTATGTTGATCAGTTGAAGTACAACCTGTTAAGTGTATCACAGGTTTGTGACAAACAACATAGCATATTATTTACAAATACAGAGTGTATGATCCTTGCTCCAGGGTTCAAAGTAGTTGATGAAAGCATGATACTACTTAGAACTCCAAGAAAGGACAATGTTTATTGTCTAGATATGGACAATGTTGATAGTGATTCATCCCTGAAATGTCTTGTTTCAAAAGCTTCTGTGGATGAATCCTCTCTTTGGCACAGAAGGATGTGTCACATGAACTTCAAAACTATGAACAAACTTGTTAAAAACAACCTTGTAAGAGGTTTACCATCAAAAGTCTTTTCATGTGATGATCATTGTGTTGCTTGTCTTAAAGGCAAACAACACAAAACTTCTCATAAGACCAAAGAGTTAAACACTATTTCTTCTTGTCTCCAATTACTGCATATGGATCTGTTTGGTCCTACAAATGTTATGAGTATAGGCAAGAAATCTTACTGCTTGGTTATTGTTGATGATTACTCCAGATTTACTTGGGTATATTTTCTAAGGACTAAGGATGAGACAAGTGGACTGATCAAATCCTTTATCCTAAGAATTGAAAACCAAACTAATCAAAAAGTAAAAGTCATTATATCAGATAATGGGACTGAATTTAAAAATCTTGATCTAAACACCTTTTGTGAAGAGAAAGGCATTGAGAGACAATATAGTGCCCCTAGGACTCCTCAACAGAATGGAGTTGCTGAGAGGAGAAATAGGACACTAATAGAGGCTGCTAGATCTCTGTTGGCTGATTCAAAACTGCCAATTACCTTCTGGGCTGAAGCAGTTAATACTGCCTGTTATGTCCAAAACAGAGTTCTAGTGGTCAAGCCAAAGAACAAGACCCCATATGAGCTTTTAAATAAAAGAAAACCATTTATTGGATTTTTCAAACCTTTTGGGTGTCCTTGTACTATTCTCAATACCAAATCTCACTTAGGTAAGTTTGATAGCAAAGCAGATGATGGATTTCTTGTAGGTTACTCATCTCAGAGTAAGGCTTACAGAGTCTTTAACTCTTCTTCTAGAATAATTGAAGAAAGTGACAATGTCAAATGCAATGAGAACACACCAAATCCAATTGGGTCTGGTCCTCAGTGGCTATTTGACATTGATTCACTAACTAACTCTTTTGGTTTCAGTAGTGATGATTATGCAGGTTCAGGGAGTGGAGAATCAAGAACTACCCAAGTCCAAGACAGTATGTCTAAATCTGTGATCTTTCCCATACCCACAGTGGATCCTGTTGAAGACTGTGAAAAGGAACCATCTACTGGACCAAGTCAGAGTGAAGAAGAAAGTAGAGATGAGGAGACTCAAGACAATAAAGAATCAGAAGTAGCTGCTGAAAACACCCCAGTTGAGTTGAATGACTCCAATCTAGAGGTGGGACTTAATGAAGAACCTAATCATCACACCAGAATTCAAAAGAATCATCCTCCACAACTGGTAATAGGAGATATATCCTCTCCTATGATGACTAGAAATCAAAGCAGACTGCAAGAAATGCAAGACCAACAGCATACAGTGCTTTCTTGCTTTTTATCCCAGCTTGAGCCTAAGAAGGCACATGATGCTATGAAAGAGTCCAGTTGGATAGAAGCAATGCAAGAAGAGCTACTGCACTTCAAGCTGCAAGATGTTTGGGATTTGGTAGACCTTCCTAAAGGCCAAAGAGCAATAGGAACAAAATGGGTCTTCAGGAATAAGAGAGATGAAAGAGGTATAGTGATAAGGAATAAAGCAAGGATGGTGGCTCAAGGGTATACACAAGAAGAGGGAATAGACTATGATGAAGTATTTGCACCTGTGGCCAGGATAGAAGCAATTAGATTATTCCTGGCTTATGCTTCTTATATGAAATTCAAAGTCTATCAAATGGATGTGAAAAGTGCATTTCTTTATGGCTCAATTGAAGAAGAAGTATATGTCTGTCAACCACCAGGGTTTGAAAACCCAAGCTATCCAGACAGGGTATACAAATTGAAGAAAGCACTTTATGGACTGCATCAAGCTCCAAGAGCATGGTATGACACTCTGTCATCCTATCTCTTGGAAAATGGATTTGAAAGAGGAGTCATTGATAAGACTCTATTTATCAAGAGAAAGAAGAAGGATATCTTGTTGGTCCAAATCTATGTAGATGATATCATCTTTGGATCTACAAGAGACAACATGTGCAAGGAGTTTGAGGAACTAATGCATCAAAGGTTCAAAATGAGTTCCATGGGGGAACTTACTTTCTTCCTTGGCCTCCAAGTTCAACAGAAGTCAGATGGAATAGTTATCTGCCAGTCCAAGTATGTGCAGGACATTCTAACCAAGTTTGGTTTCTCAGATTCAAAACCTGCCAGCACACCTATGGAGACACACAAGCAGATAACAGCAGATCTTGAGGGGGAGGATATGGATGTTCATCATTATAGATCTATGATTGGCTCTCTCATGTATCTTACAGCATCTAGGCCAGATATAATGTTTCCAGTCTATGTATGTGCAAGATTCCAAGTTAGGCCAAAGCAATCTCACTATCAAGTTGTTAAGAGGATATTCAGATATCTCAAAGGGCAACCCAGATTGGGACTTTGGTATCCTCATGACTCATCATTTGACCTACTTGCATACTCAGACAGTGATCTAGGTGGAGCAAACTTGGACAGGAAATCTACTTCTGGAGGATGTCAGTTTTTGGGTGCAAGACTAGTGTCATGGCAGTGCAAGAAACAAACCACAGTGTCCACATCTACAACAGAAGCAGAGTACATAGCAGCTGCAAGTTGCTGTTCTCAAGTCTTATGGATTCAGAATCAAATGCTGGACTATGGGGTAACCTTTCTACACACTCCAATTTTTATTGATAATAGCAGTGCTATTAGCATTGTGAATAATCCTGTCAAGCACTCAAAGACAAAGCACATTGAGATCAGGTATCACTTCATAAGAGACTGTAATGAAAAGAAACTTATTCAAGTTGTAAAGGTTCATACTGACAACCAGTTTGCTGATCTATTCACCAAAGCATTTGATGTGGGTAGATTCACTTTCTTGGTAACAAGTGTGGGAATGATCAACTCTGAATAAGCTCCTACTTAAAAAGTGGTTCAATACCTGTATATTGTTTATTCTTGGTGGTCCTAATCTTCTTTTTCAGGAAAAGTATAGCAGTACTCAGTCCTTCACAAAGCTTAAAAGTGTAAGTATTTTTAATACTGCCAGTGCATTGTTAATACTGCCAGTGCATTGTTAATACTGCCAGTGCACAGTTAATACTGTTAAGTAGTTAATACTGCTAGTTAGTTAATACTGCTAGTGGTTAATACTGCTAGTGGTTAATACTGCTTTCAGTTAATACTGCTAGTGGTTAATACTGCTTTCAGTTAATACTGCTAGTGGTTAATACTGCGTTTGGTTAATACTGCTAGTGGTTAATACTGCTTTCAGTTAATACTGCTAGTGGTTAATACTGCTTTCAGTTAATACTGCTAGTGGTTAATACTGCGTTTAGTTAATACTGCTAGTGGTTAATACTGCTTTCAGTTAATACTGCTTTCAGTTAATACTGCTTTCAGTTAATACTGCTCTAGGTTAATACTGCTTATGTCCCGAATACTATAAATACCCTTTGCCCGCCTAAAAGTTCATAACGACTCTTTGCATACTGTTCACTTGCGCTCTAAACCCTTTCTCTCTCGAGTTCCAAGTTTTCAAGCAAGAACCTTCAAGGTCAATGGCATCCATGGCGTTCATTGACGAGCACAATGAAATCACGATGCTCCAAAAGCCAAAACAAGCTGAAGGTTTTCACCAGATAGTCGACTTTCTGAAGTCCAACCACATTGCCCATGCTCTCACTATATCTCCTACCATCTTCATAGAGCATCAGAGGCAATTCTGGGCAAATGCCACCATTGTTACTGAGAATGGTGTGCAAATGATCAAAACAAGGGTGTGTGACAAACCCTTGACAGTTACTGAAGAGGTACTTCGCATCAGTCTACGTCTAGACGATGCCTCTGGTATAACTTCTATCTCTAATGATGAACTGTTTTCTACTCTTACAAGAATGGGGTATGGAGGCCCATTGGGTGTGTTCAAGTTCTCAAAAGCAAAATTTTCACCTCAATGGCGTTTCTTTGTCCATACCCTTATGCATTGTATCTCTAAAAAGACTACTGGATGGAGTGAGTTCAGTAGCACCATTGCTTATGCTTTGGTATGCTTAGCCACTGCCAGAAAGTATAATTTTTCCCAAATGATTTTTAATGATCTTGTCTCAAACCTGGGAAGTAAAAAGAGTTTTTATATGTACCCCAGGTTTGTCCAAGAAGTTATTACCCATGAATTGATGGATATACCTCATTTTGATGGGGTATATGTACCAAAAATTCCCAAAGGTAAGGTCTTTTCAAACATGAAAAGATCCCCTCCGGACTCGGAAGGAGTTGACACCCCATTGTTCTCTACAATGATGGTGGTGTCCCACACTGATGAAGGTATGGCAGCAGGGTCAAGGCCCCCATTAGACCAACCCACTGCTAGCCAATCCCAACCTTCCCACTCTAAATCAATTCCCCAGTCTCTTCTTGATAAACCAACTTCACCAATCACCCAAACATACAAAAGGAAACAGGTAAAGAAGGCTCCTTCCCTTCTTGTACCATCAACCCCTAAGCCTTTAAGCCCTCTAAGGGAGGATTCTCCCTTAGAGAATATCTACAGGGAAACCACAAGGGTGTCTCCCAACCCCAAGGAGGTGCTCTCTGAGGAGGAGGTTGAGCATATGGGTGAGCAGGCTGCCACTACTCCTGCTAACACAGAGGAGGACAGTGGTAACATAAATAAGACCTCCCCCATGGCAACTTTGAATGAGCAATCATTCAAAGGTCCCCGGTGCCAAGAAACCAAGGGGGTGGATAGTGCTTCTGCTAGGCAGAAGACTTCCACTACAAAAAGATCCTATGATCCTTCAAAAGAGGGTAACACTTCTGGAGAAGGTGAGGACAGATATGACTATGATGAATTGATGGAAACAATGGGTAACATCAACCTGGATGTTATTAAACAAGGCAAAGAGATAGAGGAAATGAAATTGGTAATCTTGTCCTAACAAATACAGACTGCCAAATTAAAGAAAATGGTGACAAGGTTGGTGCATAAGAAGAGGATAAAGCAGTTTGTTTTGAAGAAGAGGTCAAATAATAAAGATGCTTCCAAAAAGGGGGAGAATTCTAGCTCAGAACAGATAGATCAACAGTTTGAGGGGGAGTTTGTTGAAGAAAAGAAATCTGCTGTAACTTCACCAGCAGCAGTTACAACTAAAGAAGCAGAAATGGTTACTACTGCTGAGCCAAAAGAAGCAGCAGAAACTGTTAGTGCTGCTGAAACTTCACAAGCAGCAGTAACAGAGTTAACACCAACAGAAATTGAAGTAGCTGAAATGCTCATCAAAGCAAAGAATGACACTCCCAAAGCAAAGGGAGTGGTCATAAATGAAGGGGGAGCAAAGAAAATAGAGAAGAAAGAAATGGCTGCAGATGCAAGGAAAAAGGGAAAAGCAAAGATGATAGAATCTGATCAACCATCTAAAAAGCAAAAGATGATTGAGTCAGATGAAGCATTAGCAAAGAAAGTACAAGAAGAGTTAGATCAAGCAGAAAAGGAGCAGGTTGAAAAAGACAGAGAAATGGCCAGAGCACTTGCAAATGAGTTAAATGAAGCATTCCAGAAAGGGCTGGAAACAGAGAAGGCAAAGCAAAGAGCAATGAGCTTGAGAAAGGCTATGATGGCCAGAACAAGTGCTAAGAAGAGAAGACCTTCACAAACTTACCTTGCCACTCAGGAAAGAAACAAAATGATAACTTTCTTAAGGAGTGCAATTGGGGTAAAGAAAGAAATGTTTGTGAAGATGACTTTTGATCAAATCAGGGATCTCTATGAGAAAGAAATGGGGAAGCTGTAGAGTAATGAAAAGGATAGAGTGGAGTTTGAAAAGAAGGCCAAGGAGAGACATGATGTGAATATGAATCAACCATTCCCTGAAAGTGAAGAGGGAACTCCTACCAAAGAAAAGGCAGAGCAAAAGGAAGAAAAGAAGAAGGAAGCTACTTTAGGGCAAGTTCAAAAGACTCTGAAGAGAACTAAAATGATGGCTAAAAGAAAGAAGATTGTAAATAAGCCTAGAGTAGAAGAAGATCAAAAGGTTGCTGAAGAAGAAGAGGCACCTAAGAATGAGGCTAAAACTCAGGAAGTATCACAGAGTTCAGATGTAAACATGTACATGGTGGTAATGGATAAAATTCCAAAGCCTATTTCAGCTGAACCTGTTGGATTCAAACCTCCTGAAGTTATCCACTGGGACACTATGGATGTAGATGGCAAAGAGTACATTAGATTGAAAAGAAAGGATGAGAAGTATGAAGTCTACAACACCTGGAACAAAATTGTCAGAGAGTGTTCAAGATCTGATTTGGAAGAAATGTTTGAAGTGGGGATGAAAGTTCATGCAGATCAGTTGACAGCTCCAGGGTTACCAATTGTGAAGTTAGTTATGGAATATTTGTGCATGTTGTTCAAACCAGAAGCAGTAAAGCATTTGATAAAAGATGTATTTAAAGCTGTTAGAGGATGGACTCTATATGAAAGGAGTGTAGTCTACGAACTGGCATTGGATACTTTTCACATGGAGTATTACTTGGTAGATAGGGTATACAACCATACAAATCTAAAGCTTCATGCCATGTTAAATAAAAAGTTGGGTTGTGCACCAAATTCAGAAATGGCAAAGTACTTAATTCAGAGAACTATAAATCAGAGTATGGGATTGGATCCTAACATTGGAGTAGATCAATGAAGATTTTGGAAGCATTTGAAGAACTTGACTTCTCTTTCTAAAAGTCAAGTTAGGGGGAGATTGTTGGGAACTGAAGATGTGAACAAGTCTTTAATGCTGCTAGTTCAGAATTACTACTGCCAGAGGACTTCAAAGTTAATACTGCTGAGTATTACTACTGCTAGTAGAATTAATACTGCTAGTCAAAGTTAGTGCTGCTTGAACAAAGTTAGTACTGCTTAGCTAGTTAGTACTGCTAGAAGTTAGTGCTGCTTAGTAGTTAATGCTGCCAAGACTCAGTTAATGCTGCTTCTAAGATAATGTGAAGATAATGATGAAGAGATCGTGGTTAAAGATAAACAAGGATATTCTGAAGATATTCATGGAAGATATACTGAAGATATTCTATTTTTTTGTAATTATCTTTTTGTTCAGTATTTGTATAGATTTGACATAATAGTTTAGATAGAGATTTAATTCTAAGTTTTTGTTTTAGAGAAAAAAAACCCTCAAGGCATAGTTCCTAATCCTAGAGAAGTAGTATTCGTCTTGAAAGAGCTTGTTCTTCAAGATTGAGGTTGAGTGTGTAATCTTGTGTTTTTAATCATTCAATACAAGTTTACAAGTTGTTAATCATATACTGTTTATTTACTGTTACATTGAATATCAAAGTGTTATTCCGCAACTTCTTTGATATTGTTTCTGAGACTTTATTCTTGTTAAGAAATCGATCCTGACAGGTCATGAGGGGGAGAAGTTAAGGAGAAGTTAAAGCGACAAAGATTTGTCTGCTCAAGATTCTATTTTCTCAGCCATAATAGTTCTTTTGCTGTTCCAGCTCCAACCACCACAGTTTATTCAAGTACATTTGAAAGAGGTGTGTCGTCTAGAGCACAAGCTGATGAACCGATTGTTCTTTCAAGTTTATTAGAAACAGGTCCAGTCTTGTCAAGGCAGCAAAGGCAACATAAATTGAAAGATACTGAGAAGAAGTTTTTTTTTAGTCAAGAAGCTTCGCTAAGACGCTTAGCAGGTCTGATTAGAGTTCGAAGTTGGATATATCAGTTTTCAATGAAGACCGGAGCGCCAATGATTACTAAGGGGGAGATTGTTAAGTCAGATTTTATAGTAATCATTGTATTTATAGGCTTGGTCTAATACTGTGTTTTTAGTGCTTTTATATATGGTATTAGCCAAGGGTATTTAAGTCCCTTGTGGCTTTGTGTTGTGTAAGAAACTCACACATATCTCAATACATTCAAGTTCTGCGCTTTCAATCTTTCTCTTTCTACTTTCTCTCTCTAGATTTAGAGTGATCTTGGATTATCAGTAGTATTTAAAGTTGAGACTCCTCCCATTCAAGGTTACGCTTTCAAGCATTTTACTGAGTGCTCAAGCAAAATCGGCAGATTCATCCCTCTCTCAAGAACATCATAACTTTTAACTTTGTGTTTTTGAAGTTGTGCTTAGTTTTCTGTCATCTTCGTGAAAGATTGTTTGGATAGATTTTATCTGTTCTTTTCCGCAACAATCTTGTTTTCTATGTGTAATTTTTTATTTTTATAATCAATAAAGAATTATAATTAAGAAATTTTTGTGTATTATATTCAACCCCCTTTTACAATATCTATTCTTGATGGTCATTTCTTGTTGGAACTAACAAGTGGTATCAGAGCTCGCCAGTTTAATATTGTTGTTCCCAGGAATTCAAGTTTCTTACAAAGATTACAATTAACAGAATAACAAAATTGAATTCAAACCTGTTTTTTTATTCAAATCAATATCCTTTTACAACAAAACTCTCTAGAAGTACTTTCTCTCTCTAAGCTTAGGATGCGTACAAGAACAACTAAATTCTCTACTCAAAATTCTTTCAACACACATGGCCATATAACTACCAACAAGAAGAATAAATGCGCTCAACAAAATACAAAAAACTAAAATTGACTTTGACTTTGACAATGCTTGAGAGTTGACTTTCAGCTTTGACTGCTTGACTTTGATCTTCTATGATCTTGTATCCAATATATTTATGCTCTAACAATCTCCCCCTTTGGATTCAAGATCATTTCTAAAAAGATTTTGCAAGACAATCTCCTCTTTGTTGGATTGAAGATCTTTAACTTTAAACTCTCCAAAATCTGTCTTCGCGAAATAATAACAATCTCCCAAGTTTGATAAAACCTCTTTCAGTTTCAGACACTGGAAAGAGATTATCTTCAGATTTAGCTCAGATTGCTTCAGCAAATAATCTTCAAAGAAAATTTCTGTAAAATTCAGCATGTCTTCAGAAATCTTCGAATTTGCTTTTCTTTTTCAACCTTTCAATCTTTATCAGGCTCTGAAAATCTTTGAACTTTGCTTGATTATCTCCAAATTCTCATTTCTCTCATTTCTTGATACTGTCTCCCCATATAAGATACAAATTGTTCTTTCCAGACATTTCTTTTAACTTTGTCTTCTCCCCCTTTTTTATGATAGCAGCATCGAAATCATCAAAACTTTCAACAAGAAATGTCGTTGATGTCTGACCACTGATCTTTCCAAGAGTCTTCGATTCATTGTCAAGCCATAAAGATATTCATCTAGATCTTTTCAAATCCAGACAAATTAGAATGTAACACCTGAATCAACAAATGAATCAGTTAACATGACTGTCAGTAACACAAAGTCACTGTGTATAACAAATACACACTGGAAAGGAGCTTTTTGATGTTCACTCCCCCAGGGCTTACATTCAATCATCGAAACACCACAAAGGAATTTCTATGAACGTTATAACAAGAAAACGGATTCCTTGTGTGCTCGTGCAAGTGATAGAAAGAATTAATCACAGATGATTGCTTTTATATAAGGCTCAAAATTGTGTAAACCATTGAGACAACAATAGTTAAACACAGACTCAATGTGCATGATCGAAGTGCGAAGGTGGGGCATACTTCCTTCTTTTTCAATAACCAGATTTTACAAATGAAAATCAGATAGATTATATGCCGCGTCCCCTTTAAAATATGAAACATTTTCTTGTTAAGAAGAAAATGAGTGGCTGGTGGGGTTTTAATCAAGAGTTGGCATTGGCTGGATGCCTGTTTCAATGATGTTCACGAGAATTGTGAAGCACCAGAAATGTGGCTGCCTGGCTCAAAAAAAGTTGGTGCAGAGTTTGATATTCTTTAACTTTGTTCTCACACCCTATTTCTTTTAATCATTGAGCTCTCCTCTAACCAAAACCTCTTTTCCATTTTACCTCATCACTCAACCCATACTCAATTCTTTTAGACTTCTCACACTCGATCATTAAAGGATTAACTTCTTGGGTAGGAAACACTAGTTAACGTGAATCCATAGAAGTTTCGTTTAAGTCCTACACAATGAACCCATATTTTCCTATGAAAGCATAATGTTGCTCAAATATGGTTTAACTTTATCAGTTAAAGCACAAAATATATACAAGTCAAATATCTATATGTCATTAAGATATAATCATGAAGATTTGAGCATTTTTAAACATTGAAGACTTTTCAAACAAGATAATTGAATGAATGAAATGAATACAAGAAACTTGTTTGAAAAACTAACATTGTATGAAAAAGAAAATTATCAAAATCAGATATATGAAATCATTCAGATTTGATCTTTTTCAAGTAAGGCTTAGGTCAGCAAAAAATTGATATTGTCTATACGAATAAAAAATATAGACATTCTTGAAAGAACGTTTATAAATGACATGACGCTCAAACTTTGAATAACAATCGGGGTGTCTTACCATCGAAAAATATGTTTCAATTTAGAGACATGGTAAGAACTTGTTCAACAAAAAATGTTAAACCTATGTGTATGAATACTTGAAAGTATATAGAAAAGACAATACACAAGTATTTATCTTTGGAAACACACGGTTTGTTAATCATTGAAGCACATTAAAATGAAAACATTTAAAAAATCACACTTCTATATTCATGAAATCGTTTAGGAATCAGAAGTGGTTTGAATATTTAATAACATGTTTTCTATGATTGAAAGTTGTCCTTCTTTCAACCATATTTGAGATTAAGAATAGAAATAAACCTTTCCGTTCAGTCTTAAATCTCATGAAGTCAGCTTACAGTCATATAAGATATGATCGTGTAAGCTTTCTCTCAATCTGCAAAAGACAAAAGTCCGTCAAAGTACAAATTTTATTCACAAAAATTTATTGAAATGTATATGACATAAAGCAGTAAAACATTAAATGTACGAGTTCTAATCTGAAATGATCAGAAATCATATGCCGTACTCCTTTTTTTTTTTACATTTAAACCCCCCCTACAATTTTGCATAGACAAATTTATCAGTGAAAATCATATGCAAAAATATAAACTCCTCCTCAAATGGATGTAGATCATCTTGTCATTTTGTCTCACTCCCCCTGAGATCATGAACATACCTTAAAGTGCATATATCTTTTTCAAAATAAACATAAAGAAATGAAGAAAAATTAACAATAAGAAAAACTTTAGTAGGTAAACAAAGATTAAGTCTTTAGATTTAGCATACCAAGTTTCGAGATAAGAAAATTAAATCTCTTTTCATCAAGAGGTCTGGTAAACAAATCTGCAAGCTGATAATCAGTGTTTACAAAATAAAGTTCTATTGTACCTTTCTCGACATTATCTTTTATAAAATGATATCTCACATCAATGTGTTTGGTCTTTGTATGCTGGACATGATTTGCTGATATAGCTATGGCGCTCTTTGAGTCACAATAGATGGGGATCTTGTCAAATTTGAAGCCATAATCACGTAGTTGGGTTCTCATCTACAACACCTGAGGACAGCAGCTTGCAGCAACTACATATTCTTCTTCGGCAGTTGATGTGGAAACACATAATTGCTTCTTGGATGCCCAACTAACGAGTGTATCGCCCAAGAATTGAATATGCCCTGATGTGCTCTTCCTGTCTAGCATATACCCTGCATGATCTGCATCTGAGTATGCCGTCAGTTCAAAACTAGTATCTTTAGGATACCACATACCAAGATCTGCAGTGCCCTTTAGATAACGAAATATGCGCTTTACTGCAGACATATGGGTTTCTTTAGGATTAGCTTAATATCTTGCACATAAACATGTTGAAAACATTATATCTGGACTACTGGAAGTTAGATACATCAAAGAACCAATCATTCTTCTATAGGTTCTAACATCGACAACTTTTCCCAAAGGATCAGTGCCAATCTTAGTTCCAGGTGCCATTGGGGTTCCAATAGGTTTGCAATCTTCCATTTTGAATTTCCGAAGAATATCAAGAATGTACTTAGATTGATTTATAAAAATCCCCGTAGAAAACTGTTTGACTTGTAATCCAAGAAAAAAATTCATCTCTCCCATCATACTCATATGAAATCGTGACACCATGAGGTTTGAAAAATTCTTACAATATTTAGGATTAGTTGAGCCAAATATGATGTCATCTACATATATCTGAATAAGAATAATATCAGCTTTCTCCTTTTTAATGAACAAAGTGGTATCGATTTTACCTTTTGTGAAGCCCGACTTGACTAAGAACTTGGATAAAACATCGTACCAGGCGCGAGGGGCTTGTTTTAGTCCATAAAGGGCTTTGTCAAGAATATACACATGATTCGGTTTTTCTTAATTGAGAAATCCTTCAGGCTGTGTGTTGATCCCAGTACAGTGCAATCACGAATAATAATCAACAATGAAGAACAATAATATAGCCACAACCTCTAGTCATATGATTAATATTCAAGAAAGGGTTTAGGTTTACAGAGAGAATATCTAATCAGTAAATGTAAACCTATTGACTAGAGAATTATGAATAATGAGACTAAACTGAATAAAGAACTAATAATGCCTTTATATACTTAGGCTTACAAGCTTAATGGGCTTATGGGCTTTTAGGCCCAACTATTAAATAAAACTTTAGAATACTTACAATAATTCACCCTGAACTTCTATTTAACAAATAAAACACCCTAACAATCTCCCCCTCTAAATAGAAGTTCAAAATCACGCCAGTTTGGAACATATGTCTTTCGAAACCCAAAACTGATCTCGAAGTATCGCATTTGAGTTCTGTACTCCAGCCGATGAATGACAACACCTAGTGCTTGAAGAACAAGTTCCTTGTATTTCGAATCCAATGGCTGAATCCCTTTTTCATCTTGATCAACAACACGCTTCAACTTGTCTTTAGGCAACATCAAAGTACCATCGCAGAATCTGGTAATCTGACTGAATCGGATAAAACGCATATCACCTTTGCTGTTTGCGTATGTCATGCCTAATTCTGGAAACTTAAGAACTGTGAAGGCTGGTACATTCTGGGCATCAGAAGGAATCCTCAAATCAGGTTTAAGCAAATTGATCTTCGGTTGGTTGCTTTCTAACCCAATCTGAAAGTATTCTACCGAGGCAAGATTCATTGCACACTTCATGTATCTCTTGACAGTTTCAAGTGCATCTGTAACTTCCCCTGGTTTGATAGTTCTGGTCTTAAAGTCTCTAAGCAGAAATAGAAGATCTTGTGGTTCAAGACGTGGAAAATCAGCTTCAGAAAAATTCCACTTCTCACCATCTTCTCGAGTTACCACAAAGTATGAATACTTTACGCCCATGAAGAAGCAAGCGTGAATCTGATCGATAGATGTAATTCGGAGCTTTGTCTTTCTGTACCTGTCTTTAAAGTAATTATACATAAATATTATCTCACGCTGCTTTTCCTTGCTTTTCATCAACTAGAGACCATGAAGCACGACTTCATCATATTCACGAATCCAATGGGCAAAGATTTTCTTCTGGCTTTCTTCCAGAAATGGAACTTTAATTCTGACTCTTTCCCACTTGGACGACTTAGCTGGCGGAGTACTATCTGTTCCCAAGATTGGTGATGCAGGAGGAGATCTAACAGGAATATCTGGCTGAGGAAGATCAAGGTGATCTACAGCTGTGTAAGTCAAAAGCAGAACCTCAACAGAAGTTTGTATGATTGGCTGATAATCTTCAGAATTGATAAGCTCATCAATCTCAGCTTGAAGGACTATGTTAGGTCTGATTTTATAGTAATCATTGTATTTATAGGGCTTGGTCAAATACTGTGATTAGAGCTTATCTGTGTTGTATCTGACCAAGGGTATTTAAGTCCCTTTGGTCTTGGTTTGTTGTAGGAATTCACACGCTCATATCAATACACTCTTACTTTGCGTCTCATATTTCTCTCTCTTTACTTTCTCTCTCTAAAGAATCAGTGTTCTTGGACTCTCAATTGGTATCAGAGCCAACTGAATCTTGAGAGGATTGAGAGATTGCATTTTCTAATATGAATTTGTGATTGAAATCGAAAATTTGATCGATTTTCTTGAATTTTTCAAGGTCATGAGGGGGAGAAGTCAAGGAGATTTTAAAGAGACAAAGAGCTCAAAAGTTTATATGCTGATCAAGATTCGCTCAAATATTCTATTCTCTATTCTATTCTCTCAGCCATATCAATTCTTTTGCTGTTTCTGCTCCGAACACCACAATTCATTCAAGATCATTCAAAAGAGGTGTATCGTATAGAGCTCAAGCAACAAAGACAATTTCAATCTGAAAGATGCTGAGAAGAAATTTTTTCTTAAAAGTCAGAAAGCTTCATAAAGTCGCTTTGTTGGTCCGTGTTGTTATAGAAGATGATTTTTGAAGACCAAAGCGCCAATGATTACTAAGGGGGAGATTGTTAGGTCTGATTTTATAGTAATCATTGTATTTATAGGGCTTGGTCAAATACTGTGTTTAGAGCTTATCTGTGTTGTATCTGACCAAGGGTATTTAAGTCCCTTTGGTCTTGGTTTGTTGTAGGAATTCACACGCTCATATCAATAGACTCTTACTTTGTGTCTCATATTTCTCTCTCTCTACTTTCTCTCTCTAAAGAATCAGTGTTCTTGGACTCTCAGACTACCAGTGCTCTTTCGGTATTGGCCTGTTCTTCTGTCGGGTCTGAAACTGCATATGGATCGACGATCAAAGCCCAGTTTTCAGGATCTATCGGTGAACCTCCATCTTGTTCCTCAGGCTTTTCAACCATTGGAATATCGTATAGCACTAAATCCATTGACTGCTCCTGTGCCTGTCCTTGCCCTTCCGGTTGAGTACCAGAACCCGAAGCCCTTTCCGTTTCCACCTGAACTGTACCCACTGACTGTGTCTCCGGCTCAGATAATCTTTGGCGCTTCTACCCCTCATGGTGATCAGGATCCTCCTGATCATCATGTCGGTGCTTGAGCCTCATTGCCTGGCTGCGGCATGTGTCTTCCACGGATGATAATGGTTCAGTCAATACAACTACGGTTTGCTGCAAGGACTGAAGTAAGGCTTGTTATTGCTGGAAGGCTTCTGGAGATATAGAGGGTTGGGGGGTGGTGGTGTTGGAGTAGATGCTTGGGCACTAATTAAGGAAAGTAAGTCGGCATCTTGGGTGGGTTCTACTTGAGATTAAGCAAGTAGTTTGGCAAGGAGTATGGATTTAAGGTCATCGATAGACATATCGGCAACAAAAGTAGAGGGTTGTGATGTAGGAGGTAGTGGTTCAGGCTCAGTCGCAAGACCTTTGCCTTTGATCAGATGTTTCAGCGCATCTACCTCCTCCCTCATTTCGGCTCGCATAATGGTGCGGACAGCCTTTAGGGCGCCGTCCATAAATTCCCTTGAGACGAACTCTGGGTGAGTAACTCCTGGGTCACTTAGACTTCCAGTTGTGGTTACGACTATAGAAGTCGCACAACCTACGTTCACAGCTGGCGTGATGATAGCTGTGGTAGGACTTCCACCCAATCCTCGTAAACCAACCGAAGTTGGAATTACTATAGGTGTTTCGGCCGGGCCACTAAGGCATCCAGTAGTAGCCGAGAAGGGTACCTGTGTGCTGTGTCCTAGGTATAGGAGATATAACATCAAAGGGATCTAGACTCTGTGCACCCAAAGAAGTCGAGGACGGGGGCTGCTGTCCTCTTGTTTCAATAACGGAACTCTCCAAGTGAGAGACCGGTAGCGTTTGTGATAAATCCCCATGAGAAACTGAAACCACCATCTGTTGAGAGACGGTGGAGTGGCTAGGGGGTGTGCATTTGCGTCGCTAGGTCCACGACGGCTCCTTCAATACCCTGTCTCAACACATGAGACTGGGTAGCAGATGTGGCTACCTGGCTGGATATGGTTAGGGGGAGGTCAACCATAGACGGTTGCCTCATCACTCGTATACGCTCAGTATCGAATTTTCTCTTGCTTTCCCTCTCTCTGCTCACAATTTTATGTTCAACTGATACTCCCTCCGCTCTCCTTGTCTCTCCAGGTGAGGGCTCATCATCGTCACCATCAGAGTCAGAAGACTCATCACTTGATTCCGATGCTTCGGTGGCTGTTTCCGACTGAGTGTTGGATGTATCTGTTTCCTCCTCAGACTCGGTGGCAGAAGAGGACTGAACGTTAGCGGTTTCAGTAGCGGTGTCCTCTTCCACCATCGGAGAGGTTGTCCGTGGAGGTGTAGGTGATCGTCGAGAAGTACTGGCCTGGCTTTGTCGAACGGCGCTGCCCACTCCAGTTCCCCTCACAATGTTTTCTCTCAGCACACCCTGTCCGGGAGCCCCAGCCCTCCGGACTCTACCGCCTCTCGTACGTGGACCCTCACGTCACTCGGGTCTCACTCCCTAGGGAGGTCCTTCCGATTCTGGATGGACCATAGGAGCTTGTAGGTTGTGTGTGCGCCTATAATCTATCACACTCAGCGCCTTAGGACTAGCGTAGGACAGTAACCCGTCTGGAATGAGTCTGGAGACTAGACCTTCTGGATCAGGACGAGTCGGTATTTTGTGAGTCTGGTTTTGTGGACATGTCGGGTGCGAAGATCAACGCGCAATGGTAGGATAAAGAACCATGAAGCTGCGGATGAACAGAATGAAGGTCCGTCTTTTTGTCGCGTTTTATCGTACTTTCTAAACTAGCTCGTACCAAAGGAAGTCGGCATAGTCGGCATGGCGGTGGAATGCCACAACGTGGAAAAAGCGTAGAATGTTGATACTTGATTGATCGATGCCTTTCGTGATAGCCGAAAGGCACCGATTTAGGTATGTGAAGAGCGTGTACCATATAGTGGTGAGGTTCTTCCCGTTGAATCCAGATGGAAGGCGTAGAATCGAGCCGTAACCAAGGGACTGGATGTCGGAGAAGAGAATTGCATCCGATACGATTGGGTCATAACTGTTTCTCCCCGGAAATGAGTGGCGGTCGGCAGGTGGAGAAACTGTCAGAAAAGGTCTCGGGTGAGTAGGACGGGCGTGTGGTTAATCCGGACCTCCAGCTGGAAGCCATCGTCGACCTCCAGAGGAGTTAGTGAACGCCAGAACTGTTGCAAGTAAAGGTGGGGAACTTTAGCTATCTCCGTGAGTGCATAAGAGAGAGGGTACCCACGGAGGATCTCGATCATCACCTGATATTGGATTGCAGGTTGGGTGATGTCGAGATGGAAATTATTAGATGTGAGTGGAAGGAACTGATCCTCAAGAATCAGTTCGGCATCAGCTATAGGATCAATATTTTGAGCCATTGTACCTGTTAAGATAGATAGAACAGTTAGTCCGTAGGTACATTGAAAACAAGATATCTTTGGAGTTATTTGGTCAATGGTTTAAACCATAACCAATTCAAACTCCAAGTCATGGATCAATACCAACCCTAATTCGTGAACTAGGGTCAATAACCAAGAAAACTTCAACCATTTAAGGTGTCTGATATCCAACTTGCACTCCCATCACATTTTCAACTCACAAGCATATAAATATATATATAAACTATTAAGCACATAAAATAACTGAAAGTCCACCAACAAACAGTGTGCAAAAAAATACCACCAAACCGACCGGTATCAACATCGACCGGGATCAAGCCATCTACCGGTATGGACATCGACCGGTATAGGCACCGACCAGTATAGGCACCGACCGGGGAATAAGAACGACCGGGGTCGGGGTGGTCCGGGCGACCGGTATGCTTGTCGACGGAGGTCTAAACGACCGGAATGACTCGAACGACCGGTGCGGGGTGCGAGGGTTCTGGGTGACGGGGTCTATCGACCGACCGGTGTTCCCATGGACCGGTATCGACCTACGTCGACCGGTGTTAACCCAACATAAACCAAATAGCAATCGATGTTAACACTAAGATGTAACCAATAAGATCAAGAAATCATCAACAACACCGAGATTATCAAACTTTCATTAGATTAAATTGCAAACCCCACTAACGATTAAATTGCAAACCCGTAAACAAACCCCGGGGATCTAACCGACCGGGGTCGACCTAGGAGATCGGAGACTACCGGTATTAGCCTAGTTGACTGGTGTTAATATCAGTGAAGGAAACACACAGAGAGCCATCGATTTCACACCCAAAGGCGTGAAACACATATCGATCGACGTTTTCCATCGCCTGAAACCCTAAAAGAGGGGTTGCCGTCGGTGAGAATGACGACGATGGCAGACGAAGGGTGGTGGTGGGGGGGGGGGGAACGGTCGTCGACCGGAGTCGATTGCGAGAGAGATCGAGAAGCATACCTGTTTTGTCGATCGAGGGGGGAGACATAGCGAGATCGAAAGAGAGATTGCGGGAGAGAGATCGAGAGCGATATGAGAGAGGATCGAGATTGAGAGAAATCGAGAGATAGATAGAGTTGAGAGAATGAGGGAAATCAAAAGGACCCCGGGGTGTTTAAACCCCCGGTCCGTGATTTAGGGCGGAGTGGGTGTGGGCCGGGTCGGGCCGAGAGTCGGGTGGGCCGGTCCAACAAACCAAAATAGGTTTTTTTTTAAATAAAGCAAAAAGAACTTAAATTAAAATATTTTAACGAAACAAAAAAAATAAACCTAAGGAGGGTAAAACCTAAGAGATACGAAATGCTCCCCCTCAAACAAGAATCACCTACGTGAACCGAATTATCGCTCCCCCTTGACGAATACCGAGAGAGAAACTTACCTGCTCCCCCTTGGCGTGAGAACTCGAGAAACTTACAGATATCTTGCGATAGTGCTCCCCCTTAACACATGATCAGCTCGAGAAACTTACCACAAACGACATACAGTGATCGAACTGCTGAACTGCAATAGAAAAAGAAACACTACGAAGAAAAGGAAACACACGAGAAAAATAAAACAAACAAAATCTAATTTATTAATACAGAAGTTTGAAAAGTGCAGATAACTTAACGAGTAAGATGCAAAAACCAATGAGTGTGGACATGAGCATCCAGAGACAGGTCACTGGGGCATTAAGTCACAGTCGTTCTTGAATGAAACTCGTACAGGTCTGTGAAAGGGTCAAACTTTCAGATTTAGCATGCCTAGCTTGGACACAAGATAATTAAAACGTTTTTCGTCCAAGGCTTTGGTAAACAGGTCTGCTAACTGATGCTCTGTATTAACAAAGTAGAGTTCGATGGTACCTCTTTCCACGTGGTCTTTTATGAAATGATTGCGCACATCAATGTGCTTCGTCTTCGTGTGTTGGACGGGATTGCTGGATATTGCAATGGCGCTCTTTGAGTCACAGTATATGGGGATCTTCGAGTAGTGAAAGCCATAGTCTTTCAGCTAGGCGCACATCCAAAAGACTTGCGAGCAGCAACTGGAGGCTGCTACATATTCTGCCTCGGCTGTAGAGGTTGATACGCAGTTTTGCTGCTTTGAAGCCCAGCTGACAAGACGATCACCCAGGAACTGGACATGTCCCGACGTGCTTTTCTGGTCCAACATATTTCCGGCATGGTCAGCGTCTGAATAAGCGGTCAGATCAAAACCTATATCTTTCGAGTACCATAAACCAAGATTAGCAGTACCTTTTAAATAGCGAAAAATACGCTTAACTGCAGCGAAGTGGGACTCTTTAGGTTTTCACTGAAATCTTGCACACAAGAAAGTCGAGAACATAATGTCTCGCCGGCTAGCCGTCAAGTACATTAGAGGACCTATCATTCCTCTATAAGTTGTAGCATTCACATCCTTTCCGTCAGGATTGGAGTGTAGCTTGTTACTGGTAGACATGGGGGTTTTCATAGGTGAAGAATTTTCCATCTGGTATTTTCGAAGAATATCCGAGATGTACTTAGATTGATTAATGAAAATTCCTGTTGCTAATTGTTTCACTTGAAGACCCAGGAAAAAATTCATTTGCCCCATCATGCTTATTTGAAAATGTATACTCATGAGGGCTGAGAAGTTCTGACAGTACTTGGGGTTTGTGGAGCCAAAGATTATGTCATCGACATAGATCTGTACAAGAATAATATCGCGCTTTTCTCTTTTAATGAACAGGGTAGTGTCTATCTTACCTTTAGAGAAACCAGATTTAACTAAAAATGATGAGAAAGCATCATACCAGGCTCGTGGCGCTTGTTTGAGACCTTATAAGGCCTTGTCGAGAAAGTAGACATGATTAGGTTTTTCAGAACTCACGAAGCCTTCGGGTTGTGAGACATAAACTTCCTCCTTGAGAACGCCATTCAGAAACACGGATTTCACATCCATTTGAAAAACGATGAAGTTCTTATGAGCGTCGTAGGCAAGGAACATGCGAATTGCTTCAATGCGGGAAACCGGTGCAAACGTCTCATCGTAATCTATACCTTCTTGCTGGCGATATCCTTTAGCTACCAGACGCGCTTTGTTCCGGACTATTATTCCATTTTCGTCCTTCTTGTTCTTGAAGATCCATTTCGTCCCAATCACCGTCTTATTCTTTGGCCGGGGAACAAGACGCCACACTTTGAGGCTCTTAAATTGGTTGAGCTCCTCTTGCATAGCTATCACCCAGTCCAAATCATTCAATGCTTCGGATACGGTGGAGGGTTCGATACGGCTGAGGAATGAAGAAAATAAGCAGTCATTCGCGGTGGTGGATCGAGTCTGAACAGGTGAATTAGGATCACCGATGATCTGATGTAGGGGATGAGCTCGTGTCCACTTGGTGGCGTGTGGAAGAGGTTGATAAGTCTGTTGAGATGTATCGGAATCCACATAACCACCCGGGGGTAGATCCTGAACTGTTTCAAGGGATGACGACCTGTGAGGTGGAAGCTCCGGGGCTGGAGTCAGGCGTGAAGCCGAGGACGACTCAGCGGGTGATGAAGCGAAGACAGTATCCGGGATTGCCGGAGTGGGAACTTCGGTAGCACCTTCAGCAAGGGTTTGTTTAGGAGTTCCAACTGTTGCCGGTGCGTCAGGAGGAACTTGAGAAGAAGGAGGGGGGTCAGGCGAAGATGAACCACCTGAGTCTGTTGGACCAGTGACCCGTGTCACTTATTGTGCTTGAGCATCATTCCTGTTACATGATATAGCATTAGGCATGGAAGGAAAGTAATCATCATAAAAATGCTCAAAAAGTAAATCCAAATCTGAAAGATGTGCTCTTGACATAGACGCTTGATTTGGATCTACTGGAGATTGTGTAGATCCTGAACGTAATTGTCCAGAAGCTAACACACCAGTTAAAGCGGGTTTTGAACTGAGGTGTTCAGAAGCCATATCAGCGGCCTCGTCAAAAGTCACATTTACATTATGTAGGTGTTCAGAAGCCATATCAGCGGTCTTTGTCCGTTTGTTGTAGACTCTGTAGGCTTTGGCTTGCTGTGAATAGCCGATGAACACTCCTTCGTCCGCTTTGGGGCTGAATTTGCCGAGATCATCCTTGTCATTCAGTACGAAGCATGTGCATTCGAAAGCATGAAAATACTTGATGTTCGGGATACGGTTGTTGATGATCTCGTATGGAGTCTTGTTGAACCGCTTGTTGATGATAGTACGGTTTTGAGTGTAGCATGCGGTAGCAACTGCTTCTGCCCATAAATATAGCGGGAGCTTGGACTGAGATAACATCGTGCGTGCTGCTTCGACAAGAGTTCTATTTCGGCGCTCTACTACCCCGTTTTGCTGAGGAGTACGAGCAGCTGAGAAAGTATGAGTGATGCCCACTGAAGTCAGGTAACTGGTGAGCACTTGATTCTTGAACTCTGTGCCGTTATCCGTCCTAATGGTCTGAACTGATTGGTTGAGACTAACTTGAATGTTTTTCAGAAGAGAAATGATCAAATCGGGGGTTTCATCCTTTGAACAAAGGAATCTAACCCACGTGTAGCGAGAAAAGTCATCAACCATCACCAGGACATACTTCTTGTGATTGATACTCTGAATGTGCATCGGTCCACACAAATCCATATGAATGAGTTCGAGGGACCGAGAAGTACTAGGAGTGGCTTTAGGCTTGTGAGAAGCCTTCTTCATGCTAATTATAAAATCCAAACATATCAAGCAATTCTCATAATATGATGTAACAGTGATCAAGAACTAGAGAGAGAAAGAGTAGAGAGAGAAAGTAGATCTTGAATAACCACAAGTTTGAATGTTTACAATGATGTGCTTACTACCTTCCTTCCCTCAAGCTTACAAAACAAACCTATATATACCATCTATCTAATACAAAGACTTAACAACTAAGCAAACTAAACATACTTTGACATTCTATGACATTGACATTGCTGACTTTTACATCTTTGACTTTCCACATTAAATCTTGGATACAATATTTAGACTTAACAATATCCCCCTTTGTATTCAAGATTTAATAAAAATTTGACACTGATCTTCAGCTGTTGATTCTTCAGCTTTTGTCTCTTTTACAGACTTTACTCTTTCAGCCTTTGAAGAATCTTGAAAAGTCTTTTACACTTTGAATCTTTGAAAGTCAACATGTCTTAAACACGAAACTGAATTCTTAAACCACCTTTGAAACTTTGAAACTTCTTTCATCTCAGAGAAAATTTTCAAAACTGTATCTTCATCACATTGATCTCTTGACTGTCCTCAGAGAAACAAACTTTCACAAATCATCTTCATCACTTTCACAAATCATCTTGATTTATCTTTGAACAATCTTTCTTTAGAATATTTTGGCTTTGAATTAGCGGAAGCATTTTGAATTGACTTTTGAACTCTCAGAATTTCTTCACAAGTCTTTTCACTTTGACAACTCTTCATGGCTTTGAAATTAAATATTTGTAAATTTCTCCCCCTTTTTGATGATTGTGAGCATCATGATCATCAAAACATCTTCAATTTCAGCACATTCTTTGATCACCCCCTTTGTATTCGAATAACAATCTCCCCTTTCAATGATAATTTGACAGTCGCCGCGCTTTGATCTGAGTAACTGAATCATGAACTGTATATACCCGAATCTTTTCAAATTCAGATATAATGAACGTGGTAACCCTGATTCAACAAATGAAACAGTTAGGAATGCCTGTCAGTAACACAAAGTTACTGTGTACAACGAATGTACAATTTAAGGAGCTGGCTTGATGATGACTCCCCATGACTTCCATTCAATCATTGAAAAACACAAGGTTTATCTATGAATGTTTTGACAGAAAAACAAATTTTCTGTGTGCTTTTGCTTGTGTATGAAAGAATTTAGCATAATGATTGTCTTTCATAAGGCTCAAATTGTGTAAACTGTTGAGACAGCAACATGTAATACACGGACTCAATGTGCATGAAAGAGGTGCGAAGGTGAGGCAACTTTCCTTCTTGTTCAATATCTAAATCTTCCGAGTGAAGATTAGATAGCAGATATGCTGCGTCCCCAAAGAAAATGAAACATTTCTTTGCTAAGAAAGAAACTAGTGGTTGGTGGGTTAATGCAAGAGTTGGCATGGGCTCACTGCCTGTTTCAATGATGGTCACCAAAGAATGTGAACCAATCAGAAGATATGGCTGCCTGGCTCAGAAAGTAGTTGGTGCAGAGTTCTGATATTCTTTTAACTCTGTTCTCACACCCTCTTTCTTTTTAACATTTAGCTCACTTCTAACCAAACTCTCTTTTCCATTTTACCGCTCCACACACTGAGAAAAACTCAATCGGATGAGTTATCTCTCCCACTCTTTGATATTGACCCCTCACCCCTCAATCATTCAAGGATAACTTCCTGGGTAGGAAACACAGGTTTACGTGAATCCATGGAAGTTCTGTTTAAGCTCATACACGAATCCCATGTAAGTCCTAAAAAGCATGGTTGCTCAACAATTTAACTGAACAGTTAAGCACAAAGTGTATGATATCATTGTCAAAATGTATGCTCATGAAACTTGAGCAATTGAACTTTGAAGATTTCTCAAAACAATGATATTGAATGAATGAAATGAAATCAAATGAATTATTTTGAGAATCTGACAATGTATCAAGCAGATCAAATGAAAAAGTTAGGGTATCAAAGAACTGGATATTTTGTTTATATGAACGAATATAAACAATTTATCAATGAAAGCACAAATATGAAAAAGATGAATGATGCTCAACAACTTTGAAAGCAAACGGGAGTATTACCATCGAAAAATTGTTTCGTTATGAGACATGGTAATATCATATTCAAATGAAATATTGAACCGATGTGTGTGAATACTTTACAGTATATGGAAAAGACAATACACGAGTATTGATCTTTGGAAACACATGGTTAGTTAAACATTAAGCTCAAAATTTGAAAAACATTTAAAAGCTCACTTCTGAATTCATGAAATCTTTTGAGAATAGAGAAGTGGTTTGAACATTTAAGAAACTGTTTTTCATGCTTGAAAGTTCTTTCAAACAATCAGAGATCTAGGACAGAAGATATTTACCTTTTCAGCTCCCCTCAAATCATGATATAATGATTTAGGTCTTTTGAGCTCCCCCTGGATATTAGCATAATATCCTTCTTTGATCATTTAAAAACGGGTCCTGGTCTGTCATGTGATCAGAAGCCACTTTATTCACATCATTTATTCAAAGTAAAACATTTTATAGAATGAGTTCTGATCTGAAATAATCATAAGTCATCACCTTTACTCCCCCTTAAATTAGGCATCTGAAATATGTCAGTTAAAACAGGATAGAGATCATATACTCCCTTTTGAATTGTAGACCATCATATCAGTAAAATCTATCAGTGAAAAATTATAGGATAGAGATCAGATCAATTCTCTTGGGATGTAGACCATCATATCCATCGGATGCAAAAAGAGTATACTCGCCCTTGAAGGTTGATATCTTCATTTGAGTGTTGGAGTAATATCTCTTATTATCACAGGAGTAAGGTCTTTTGATCACTGAGGTTCGAGTCCTAAACTGTTGTGTTTAGAAGTCAAACTCCGTTGAAGTACGGGTCCTAAGCTGTGTACTTAGAAGTCATAATCTTGACATTTGAAGTCCGGGTTTTGAACTTCTCTGTTCAAAAACCATTGTTCTCTTACTCCCCCTTGACTTGAGATGCCTGCAACACAGAATCAGTTTTCGGTTTTGGTACCCACTGGTATTTGGGTCCACGAATGTTAGTTGCAGTTCTTGTAGGGGTGATAGAGTAAGAACCATACCAGAAATGATCATTTGTTTTGTGAATATGATCATATGTGCCACAATAAGAACAATAATATTTATTACTTGAAAACTTGAGTAATTGATCTCTTGAGTATATATGGTCAGGTTTACCTTTATGAGCTTTGTTCTTCTTGGCTTTGTGAATATGTACACATGATGTCTTTCCTTTCAGCTCATCTGACATCTCATCTTTAACTGGTTTCTTCTTCCAGACCAGTTTCTCTGACTTGTAACTTCTTTTTCTTGGAGATGTATCTGAACCATATAAATATCTATCATAGAAAATGTTAGTTTGACGAATCTGATCAAAAGATTTAACTGACCTTTGTGAAGAGACAGATTTCTGATTTGAACTTGAAAAAGTCTTTTCAAGCTCTTTGATCTTTGAAGCAAATTTGTCTCTTTGTTGAACAAGTAGGTCAATCTTTTTCGTGAACTCAGACTTCTTTTTCTGCTCTTTCAGTGCATTAGCAGATAGTTCAGATAACTTGGAAGTCAGCTTTTTGATTTCAGTCTCAAAGATGGATCGTTCTTCTTCAAATCTTTTCTCTGAATCGTTTCTCTGGCCGGATAGTTCCTTAAAGAATCCCACATTCTTCTGTTCTATGGCTTTCTTTTCTTTAGAAAACTTTTCTCTTTCCAAAATAAGTACTTTCTTAAAATCGGAAACTTGTTGAGAAAGTTTAATGCATTTAAGATCAACTAACTTCTTCTCTTCATAACACTTCCTTGAGAAATCTGAGAACTTGGTTGAAAAACCTTTCTTTTCAATATCAAAATCAGCTTTATTTGCAGCAAGCTTTTGTTCTAAATCAGATATATTCTTTCTAAGCTCATTATACTCAGATTCCAATCTCATTATCTTCTCATCATTCAGCCCTGAAGTTCTTTTCAGAAGATCTTCATTGATTGTCTTTAAAGCACTAATTTCCTCTTTCAATAAGATGATTTCAGTAAAATACTCTTCTAACTTTTTAGAATGAAAGTCAACAGCATAACCCATATTAACTTTCTCTAATTCCAGCTTTCTATTCTTTTCTTCAAGATCTGTAAAAAATCCCATGATTAATGAGTAATCAGCTTGATGTGAATGATCGTTCCAAACTGTATATCAGAAAATCAAAAATCAGATTAAATTGAAATCTTTTGTAAAAATTGAAATTGCAACACTTGATATGCGCTAACTGTTGATGGCGCAAGATTGAGATTTGCGTGAACAGAAAGTAGCGTAAACCAAACTTCTCGCGAACAGAGAGTTGCGCAAAGTAGAGTTCTCGCGAACAGTGAAAAATGCAAAATATGGTTCTCGCCAACAAGGGATAGCGCAAAGTGAAGTTCTCGCTATCAGTGTAAGGCGCAAAGTAACGTTCTCGTGAACCGTGTATGGCGCAAATAGAACTTCTCGTGAGCAACCAAAGGCGTAAACTTAGATTTGCGTGAGAGACTTTGCATGATGCAATGATTGCACAAACTTTGCTTTGCGTGATAAGCTGAAGACGCAAATGAAGTCTTTTCGCGAAAGCCTTGTAGCACAAACGTATCTTTGCGTGAGAGCCTTGCGTGAGGCGTTGATTGCGCAAACTTTGCTTTGCGTGATAAGCTGAAGACGCAAATGTAGTCTTGCGTGATCTGATGAAGACGCAAATTGTAATTCTCCTTAAAGCCCGGATGGCTCACGCAAATATCGATGAACTCGCGCAAATCGTAGATGAACTCGCGCAAAGATTAGATCTAGCGCAAAGTATCCGATTCTTGGCTCTGACTTGCCCAATTCGATCCAAATCTGCAAATTGGTTCTCAAAAACTTATCAGAATCATCGACAAACAATACTAAACAAAAATTTACTATCAATTTTCGATTAAAACCAACAATTCACACATTTTCAATCAAGAACCGTGTTCGAACAAAATTTCAAGAAAATTTTAAAAATAAAAAATTGACATCAAATTTGATCTAATTACGATATGTAAACAAGACAAGGATCAATCCAAAACACAAATCGTATCTAATGATTCCATTTTCTTGCACCAAAAATGTTTTTCCAACAAAATTCGGATGAACAGTACACAAACTCGAGTTCTTGAAAATAAATTTCGAAAAATCAGTTTTTCGATCTAAAACTCCAGATTTCAATTCAAATCTTCGATCAAATCATTTCTGAAAAGTTTGGTTCAGCTCTGATACCAATTGTTAATTATAAAATCCAAACATATCAAGCAATTCTCATAATATGATGTAACAGTGATCAAGAACTAGAGAGAGAAAGAGTAGAGAGAGAAAGTAGATCTTGAATAACCACAAGTCTGAATGTTTACAATGATGTGCTTACTACCTTCCTTCCCTCAAGCTTACAAAGCAAACCTATATATACAATATATCTAATTCAAAGACTTAACAACTAAGCAAACTAAACATACTTTGAAATTCTATGACATTGACATTGTTGACTTTTACATCTTTGACTTTCCACATTAAATCTTGGATACAATATTTAGGCTTAACACTTCATATTGCCCATTTCACAGGTGGCACACAGGTGATCTTTTTCAAACTTAAGATCTGGCATTCCCCTTACGTGTCCAATGAGCACCAACTTATTGATTCTCTTGAAGTTCAGGTGCGAGAGTCTACGATGCCATAACCAATTTTGTTCGGCTGAGGCTTTGGACATCAAACACACTTCCTTATCTGCTTTCAGAGACGAGAGGTCTATCGTGTAGAGATATGTGCGACGCTTTCCAGCAAGGATTTCTTTTCCATCTTCAGTCCGAACGCTGCACCTTTTTGCTTTGAATGTGACCTCTAGATTCTTACCGCAGAATTGACCGATGCTGAACAAGTTGTGACCAAGACCTTCGACGTAGGACACTTTCTTGATTGTGATATTATCCTTAACGATATCGCCATAACCCATGATGGGAGAATAGTGATCATTCCCAAATCGCACATTTCCACAAAACTTCTCGGTGAAGTTTGTGAGAAGCTCCTTTCTTCCGGTCATGTGCTTGGAGCAGCCTGAATCTAAATACCACACATGACCGTCCTGTAAAACAAGTTAATGCTTTTTAGGTACCCATTCGTAAATGGGTCCTTTGGGGTTAGACTTAACACCCGACTGGGATGCCCGTTTAGGCTTGGGTCTGTTTCTATGGCGGGGAACATCAAACTTAGAATGAGAATTAGACACATGATAAGAACCAAACCAATCAGATGCAAAATGATGATCAACAAAATCATTCAATCCACAGTAGGAGCAACAAAGACAATCATGAGACAGTTGAAGTAAATGCGGAATTGAATAAACTTTTAAGGGTAAAAATCTATTACATTCAACCAAAGGTTTAGAATTAAAAACATCATGACTGTTATTGTTTTTCCTAGAATTTAAAGTTGGATTAACTAATTCTGTCGTCGCCGTGCTCTCCTTAGACTTCTTAGCTACCCACGCATATTTGACTTCTTTGCATCGACCAAAAGTATCTGAAATACTGTTAAACCCATAGTCAGAAGATTTCAATTTTGATAATTGTTGCTTTTTAGAGCGACCGGTCTTTTTCTTCTTCTGTGAACGTCTTTCGGATTTAGAATTTGAAGAATTATTCATAGAAGAATTTTGTGGGGCTGATGTGGAACATTCACCCTTGTAAAAGTTTACCGGAGGCTCACAAGAAGAAGTTAGAAAATCAACGTGACTTGGTAGAGAAGGATTAAAATCAAATTGGTCCAATTGACTATCTAGGCAAACCTCAGAATTCAAGAATGCTGAAAATTCCAGTTCCTCATCAGAAGGAGCCTTATCACTTGATGAACTCAGGACATTGGAAGGATTTGTTTCTTTAAGCGGATCAAAGGCGGAAGCGGTTTGAAAATCAGAACAATGATCCGGGTGAGGCTCTTTTCCTTTGTTTGAAAGAGTTGGTGACGAGTCACCCATAAAGGATTTACAGGAAGATGTGTCCGAGGGTGGATAGGAATTTTCAGACAGAGAAATGTTCTCAACTTGGAGAATTGTAGGCTTAGCTTGAGGCTCAGACTTGTGAAATCGCTCTTTCACCCGATCTGCTGCCAAAGCAGCCAGTTGTGAATTTAGCTTCTTTATTTATGTCTGAAAGTATTCCTTTTACTCCTCCGTCAGAGTTTCCTTTTTATCGGAATTGAGACACTCAATTTGGGATAAAAGCTCTTGTTTTTCCTTTTGAAAAAAGTTCCTCTCCTGTTCAAATGACTCTTCTAGCTGAACAATTTTCTTTTCTAAAATCAGAGGTGGAACATAAACTTTATGGTCTAGTGGTTCCCCCTCAGTTTTAACGGTTTTAGCTTCTAGTTCAGCTTGAGTGTAACTTCGAAAATAGTCGTTTGACAGGAAACAGGGTTTTTCATCGTTATAAGACGCATTCAAAGAATCATAAACAAAAGGAAGTTGCATTTTGGTAGAGTTCTTCCTTCGCAAATTGTCCTCTTCCATTTCCTCATCATCAAGTGGTTTGGTCCAATTGATTTTGTATTCTAGATAGGTTTTGTCAATTCCAAGAAATTCGAACGCATATAACGTAGGAACTTCGGATAAGGCCTTTTTCAGATAAAATGGGTTATCGTAACCGATACCCGTATCCGTATATTTGGGTTCTTTTGGTGCAATTAGATTCAGCGTTTGATGAGATTGACCAATTTTATAAAGTTTCCGTTCAAGATCCTTTAATTGATTAGATAACCTTTGATTTTCATTTTTGTAAGCCACGCTTTGAGTCACAATATCAATTTTCTCATTTTCTGACATACGTAGCTCATAGGTAAGGTCATCTACTTTGGTCTTTAATTCTTTTGATTCTTTTGAACAACTCTCACACTCTTCTTTTAAATTTGAAATTATGCACAGGTTGCCAACAATTTCTATGCTTTGATTTTCAATACATTCAGACTGTGCAGAAACTCGTTTTTTCAGAGATGAGATGAGTTGTTCATTTTCTTTAATGGTTAGCTTGCAGGAGTCTTATTTGTGCACAGTGATTTGCATCTATTCAATTAAGACTTCTAGGTAAGGAGCACATACCTGACATGGAGAATTACGATCATCATCATCAGAATCGGACTGTGCTGAATGCTTGCCCATGAAACACAGGTGTGCTTCTTCATCAACTTCTTCTTCATCAGATACGTTCAGCCAGTAGTCATCTTCTGCCATGAGAGCCTTACCTGCTTCCTTTTCTTTGGCGAGCAGCATCTTGGCTTTGTAGTAATCTGAGTTGCGCACGACAGGCTTGCGACAATCTTTGGCAAAGTTACCCAACCGACCACAGTTGTAGCATTTGATCGGCTCCTCTTTTGCTTTTTCTTCACGTCTCTTCTCAGTCTTCTTTCCTTCTTCAACATGTCTCTTCCCTTCATACTTCTCTTTATTATCACGGCGATTGAGAGGAGTAGTGGAATATCTTTGCTTGTTTGAAGACTTGTTGAAGAACTTCCTCTTCTGAAATGCTTGAGTCAAGAACAACATCGCTTCTTTAATCTGAGTGTATTCTGGATCCGAGTCACTGTTATGATCTTCGGGTTCGGAACCACTTTTTACTGGCTCCTTTCCAGACGCGCGACTGACAGATTTACCTATTTTATCTGATACAAGCGCTAACGGATCAACCACCGGCTTTTCATCTGCTTTTTGCTTTCCCATCAATTCAAAAACTTCCTCTTCATCCTGGAGCAACATTTCATAAAGTTCATGTAGAAGAAGTTTCTCCAGGGTTTGAGTATGACGGATATGGGAGACGAACGGCTTCCATTCAGGCTGTAGATTGTTCATGAACTTGATGTTGTTCTCGGTGTTCGTCTTCGTGATCTTGTTTATCTGCAGATCATTCAGAAGCATGTTGAACCGTTCATAAGTTTCTGTGAGCGTCTCGCCTTTTCTAGCTTTGAAGCCATCATATCGGGTGATGCAATTTGTCACCTTCAGCTGATTGTTTATGTGGCTCCCCATCATCATTTTCTCTATCTGGTCCCACATTCCTTTTGCAGTCTCCTTGTAACTATCGATGCAGGCATATATGTCGTTGGGAAGACTTTGTAGAAGATAGGACTTTGCATGCTTTTCAGCCTCATACATGCTCTTCTCTGGAGGGGTAAACTCATCGAGAGTTTTCCGAACACAGCGTTCTGGTCGACCTTCATCAGGATTTCCAGGAAGGACTTTCATTGGCCAGTCTTGTGGCCCCTCTTTCAGACACTTGAGTATTTCCTCGTAGTTTGATTTCGCTTCGATAAAGTTCATGAAGCGATCATTCTATTGAGGGTATTCTCCCCGATAGAGCACCGGGGTTTTTTGATCTGAACCGATAGTTAAGGCGTCTCTTGAATTCATCTTAACTCTTTAAACTTAAATAGCACTATAACGATCGTGAGACAAACAGGATGATCCAAAAACAATATATATAATAAGTAGGACAAGGACCCGGTCGAGCAAGGACCCGGTCGAAGCAAGGACCCGGTCGAGCAAGGACTCGGTCGAGCAAGGGTCCGGTCGAGCAAAGGTACCGGTCCACAAAGAGTACCGGTCGACCGATGAGTATCGGTCAAATAGAGTACCGGTCGACAAGGTATCGGTCAAGGCAATGTACCGGTCGACCACAGAGTATCGGTCGAACAACGTACCGGTCAAGGCAATGTACCGGTCGAACAAATATCGGTCAACAAATCACCGGTCGCCAAAGCGATTCGGTCGAGTCAAGGTATCGGTCGAACAAGTATCGGTCAACAAGGTATCGGTCAAGGCAATGTACCGGTCGATAGGGCCGGTCGATAACAGATAACCACAGAACGATAACCGATAATTCGATGATAACAGACCGATAAACTTGAAGAATCTCAAGAACGATCAACCCAGAAAAATCAATCAACCCAGAATTAATGAAACACCTAGTAACAGATTAGCAGATCGATTAGCAACCCCAGAAAACTCAAACCAAAAATTTGAATTTTAAAAGCATAGAATCGATCAATTGTAGAAAAAAATTCGACCATAGAAACTTCGACCGATATAAAAAATTGATTTTTAAGGCACATATCAAACTTTTTAATGCAAAAGCACAATCTCAATCCAGAAACTGATCGACCGGAAAAAAAATTGATTTTGAAAAATGAACAGATCACAGTTAATTGATTCCAGAATTAATCGATTGACACTTTATCAACCAGAGTAAACCCATAATTCAATCAACACAGATCGAACTCAGAGTTTATGAACCCAGAAAAATCAATTTAAGAAAAATCAATTTCAGAAACACAGATATAGTATACCTCAGATTAATCGATAATCAGATAAGCAAGGAATATTATCAAATAAGCAATTAAAGGGTTTTAGACAAACCTTTTTGGATCAAACCTTCAGTCTCTTTGCTCTGATACCAATTGTAGATCCCAGTACAGTGCAATCACGAATAATAATCAACAATGAAGAACAATAATATAGCCACAACCTCTAGTCATATGATTAATATTCAAGAAAGGGTTTAGGTTTACAGAGAGAATATCTGATCAGTAAATGTAAACCTATTGACTAGAGAACTAATAATGCCTTTATATACTTAGGCTTACAAGCTTAATGGGCTTATGGGCTTTTAGGCCCAACTATTAAATAAAACTTTAGATCAATACTTACAATAATTCACCCTGAACTTCTATTTAACAAATAAAACACCCTAACACTGTGCGACATACACTTCCTCCTTTACAATGCCATTAAGAAAGACAATCTTCAGGTCCATTTGATAGACTGTGAAGTTCTTATGGGCCGCGTACGCTAGAAACATGAGAATTGCTTCTATACGCGCCACTGAAGCGTAAGTCTCATCATAATCTATGCCTTTCTCTTGCCGATATCCCTTAGTTACAAGTCTTGCTTTATTTCTAATCATGACACTATCTTCGTCTTTCTTGTTTTTGAATACCCATTTTGTGCCTATGATAGTTTTTCCTTCCAGTCTTGGCACAAGTCTCCAGACTTTCAATGTTTCAAACTGATTGAGCTCCTCTTGCATTGCAGTTACCCAATCTGAGTCAGCTAGAGCCTCAGATACACGAGTGGGCTCTATCTTACTCAAGAAAGAGTCATACATACACTGATTTAAAGTTGCAGACCTTGTTTGCACCGGTAACTTTGGATCTCCAATAATTTGGTTTATCGGGTGCTCTTTGTCCATTTATGTTCGTGAGGGAGTGGATTCGATGTAGATTGATCATAGTTATCATCTAGATATCCACTGTCAACTTCATCATTTTGCTCAGGAATTGATGGGGGTACAATTGAAATTTCAGGTACAGAAGTTTCAGTTGGGACAACTTTTTCAGTCTGTTGATTATTCATTACAGTGTGACCACCTGAAGTAGATACTTCTGGTTCAACATTTTCTTGAACATCTTCAACTGTAGGAGTGCTTGTTTGAATCTGAGTTTCTCTCTGAACCGGGGGGAACAAGTTTAGTTAGCACCTCTGAAATGGTTGGAAGATTATTCTGTGAATTATCTGACCTGTCAGCCACAACAGATTTAGGCAGTTTAGTTCCGAGAAACTCATCATAAAATAATTCAAACAAAAGATCTAATTATGACAAATGTGAAATTGACGTTGAAGGTTTATCAGAATTAGTAACATTTGGTACAAGTTCTGGACTGAGTTGTCTAGAAGCTAAAACTCCGCTTAGAACGGGTTCTGAACTGCTTTGTTCAGAAGCCAAGTCCTCATCAAATGTGACATTAACGCTTTCGACTACGGTCTTTGAATTCTTCATGTAAACTCTATATGCTGCAGATGTCTGGGAATATCCAATGAAGATGCCTTCTTCAACTTTTGGTCCGAACTTATTCAAGTTCTCTCTATCATTAAGTACAAAACACCTGCAACCAAAGATATGAAAATGTTTAATGCTAGGTGTACGATTATTAATCAACGAATAAGGAGTTTTTCCAAACCGTCTGTGAATAATGGATCTATTCTGCGTATAACATGCAGTAGAGACGACTTCTGCCCACAGAAACAGAGGTAGATCAGATTGGTTGAGCATAGTCCGAGCGACCTCGACTAGCTTTTTGTTTCGCCTTTCAACTACTCTGTTCTGTTCAGGCGTACGAGCAATAGAGAATTGATGTGTTATCCCGACTGATTCGAGATAATCTTCAACGATTTTGTTCTTAAACTCTGTGCCGTTGTCTGTCCTAAGAAGCTTAACCGTCTTCTGCAAGTTCACCTGGGTAGTCTTTAGAAAGTTGATGAGTACTTCGGACGTCTCATCTTTTGACCTTAAAAACTTTACCCATGTGTAACGCGAATAGTCATCCACTATTACTAAAATATACTTCTTTCCTCCGATGCTTTGTGTTCTCATCGGACCACACAAATACATGTGTAACAACTCAAGTGGAGAACTTGTTGTTGGTTTGGGTTTGGGTTTATGTGCGGCTCTCTTCATTTTCCCCTTTTCACATGCTGCAAATAGAAGTTCTTTTTCATATCTTAGCTCTGGAAGACATTTCACCAATCTGCCTTTGACCAATTTGTTGATATAACGAAAATTCAGGTGTGACAGCCTTCGGTGCTAAAGCCAACTTTGCTGCATCGAGGCTTTTGTCAATAGGCAAACCTGATTGTCAGTCTGGACCTTTGAAAGATTAATTGGGTAGAGGTTTGATCTTCTAGTTCCTACCAAAAGCTCCTTGCCATCTTCAGTTCGCACAGAGCACCTTTTGGCTTTAAAGTTCACCTCTAACTGTTTGTCGCAGAACTGGCCAATGCTGAATAGGTTGTGCCCTAAACCTTCTACATAGCTCACCTTCGTTATCGTTACATTGTCTTGGATCACGTCACCATATCCCAAAATTGGTGAAAATTGATCATTATCGAACCTCACATTCCCGCATAATTTCTCTGTATAATTAGACAATAAATCATTTTGCCCTGTCATATGCTTGGAACAACCGCTATCCAAGTACCACATATGATGGGTCTGCATAAGAGAAAATCAGGGAAGAACAACTTTAGGTACCCATTTAAAAGTGGGTCCTATCGATTTAGCGCAAGATTTTGGTATCCATTTAGATATGGATCCTCTTAATTTTTGAAAACCTTTTGAAGCATAAGACTTGTAAGAACAAACATGATAATTTCCAACCCAATCATCAGAAAATCAATAAGAATTAAAACCATTCCGTCTATAATTAGATGACATAGTAGTAGATTGAGATAATCGGAGTAATTGCTTTATTGAATACCGCTTGTAAGGAATTACAAGGTTTTGTTTATTAGAAGCAATACTACCAACTACATCAGAAGAACTACTAGTATATCTATTACAATCCATATCAGGAGATTATTCAGAACTCTCATTGATCTTCCTTTTTGGTCGCCATTCCTTTCGTTCTTCAGATCTTTCCCGTTTTACTGAAACATAAGATTTAGATCTGTTAGGAAAATCAGATTTCTTAGATTGTCTTTTCTTTAGCTTACCAGTGTTGTTCTGTTTCTGTGATTGCCGTTTCTTTTGATTCTTACCTTTTGCACAGTAATCAGCATTCACAGAAACTGATTCACCAACCTTAGTTGATGATTCACCAACTTCATGCACACTTGGTAAAGCTTGACCATTAATGACAAAAGTAGAATGATATGGAAGTTTAGCATGGAAGTCAAACATATCAATTTCATCTACACAGCCTTCATCAAAATTTAAAAAATCATTCGCAGACGCAAATAAGTCATTGTTGGATCATAATTGTATTCAAGATTAAACGGTCTAAACTGTATTTGTTTGATAGTTACAGTTCAGGGTTTAAACTGTAATATGTTAATAGTTATTTTTAAATGAGCCTAAAGTCTGTTAGAAAGCCCATTAAGGTTAAAGTCCATATGGCCTAGGTATTTAAAGTTTTGTTTAATTAGTTTTTAGGAAGAATCCTCATTATTACTTTCATAATCATATTTGAGAGGCAATCCTATTTTCTCTGTATTCAAGGGTATCAAGAACACACAAGGGTTTCATTGCTTATTCAAAGGATTGGTATGTCTATCTGATCTTGTTATCTCTTGATTATTATTGTGTTCAGTGATTGTTAATCAACTAGATTAAACTGGGATGACAAGTCAGATTATATTCTCCCCCTTTGGATTCAAGATTAAAATTTTTTTTGTCAATAATCTTCAGGTCTTCACTTTTCTTCTCTTTTCTTCAGATATGACGAAAAGAAGGCTTCTAAGTAAAACAACTTAGAACCCGTACTTCAACGGAGAATGGCTTCTAATCACATCAGATTAGAACCCGTACTTCAGTGCTTTATTTTTTTTGTTTTCTTTTTAATCTTAAGAAAAAATTTACATTCAGTTAAGGGAGAGAATATCTGTGATTTTAACAGATTTTTGGATACTTAAATGCTTATCTGACCGTGTGTTCTTAAAGATAAATACTTGTGTTTTATCTTGTCAATATACTTTGTCAAGTATTCATACACATAACGGTTCAGAACATTCTATTTGACTTTGTTATTACCATGTATCAAAAGTTAAATCTTTCTATGGTAATACTCACATTCTTTGTATTCACTGTTGATTGAATCAAACGTCATTTCAGGTGCTTTCATTGAAAATATGTTTATATATTGTTCATATAAACAACATTCGTTTTTTGATTCTCCAAAATATTATTCTTCATGACAAATCGTCTACAAGCTTAATTGAAAAACTCCTTAGAGCTTATTTGTCAAACTCTTTTTAGTTTGAGGGGGAGAATTGCATCGTCAAACACAACTGTTTTGACTTCTCCAAAATTTTTATGCTTCATGTAACAAGTGGTATTTGTGCTTACATGTACAAAACACCTGTTGAACAGCATGTTCTTTTAGGAAAATACATGGGATTCAGTGTGAGTACTTAACAAAACTTCCATGGATTCACGATAACCAGTGTTTCCTACCCAGGAAGTATACCCTGAGTGATTGAGGGGAGAGGGGTCAAAAGAATTGAGTGATGGTGTGTGAAGAGGTAAAATGGAAAAGAGAGATTGGTTAGAAGTGAGCATTAAAAGAAAGAGGATGAGAGAACAGAGTAAAAGACTATTAGACTCTGCACCAAACCACTTTCTGAGCCGGGCAGCCACATTATCTGATTGGTTCACATTCTTTGGTGACCATCATTGAAAAAGGCAACTAGCCCTTGCCATCTCTTGCATACAACCCCACCAGTTACTCATTGTTTTCTCAAAAAGAGAATGTTTCACATTTTCTGGGGAAGCAACACATATACTATTGGTTCTTAATTTGGAAGATACTAATATTCAAAAAGAAGGAAAGTTGCCCCACCTTCGAACCCTTTCTCATGCACATTGAGTCTTTGTATAATTTGTTGCTGTCTCAACAAGTTTACATACTTTGAGCCTATATTGAAAAGCAATCATCTATGGTTAAATTTTTTCATAACACATGCACGAGCACACAAAAATTTGTTTTCTGTCAGAACGTTCATAGATAACCATGTGTTATTCGATGATTGAATGGAAGTCCTGGGGAGCCAACATCAAACCAACTCCTTATATAGTAACTTTGTGTTACTCAGTAACTTTGTGTAACTGACAGGCATACTAACTGAGTCATTTGTTGATTCAGGGTTACACCTATTAACTATTTGAATTTGAAAAGATTCGAATGGTTACTACTTTCTATTTTAATCTGAAAAGATTGAAATAATTACTCTTTCCATCTGGGAAGACTGCTCTTATTTCTTACAGGGCTCATTACATGAAGAAAGTGCTAAATTGAAGTCTATAAAGGCAAAGGAGGAGATTTTTCCATAAAGGGGGAGATTGTTTTGACAAGTTTTGATGATGATGATTCTCACCACTCATCAAAAAGGGGGAGAATATATTAAGGGGGAGAATATAATCTGAAGACTGTTGAAGATTTTCAAAGTTTTGAAGTTTTGAAGCTATCAACGTCATATCTGAAGAAAAGAGAAGAAAAGTGAAGACCTGAAGATTATTGACAAATTTTTTTTAATCTTGAATCCAAAGGGGGAGATTGTTGGATCATAATTGTATTCAAGATTAAAGGGTCTAAACTGTATTTGTTTGATAGTTACAGTTCAGGGTTTAAACTGTAATATGTTATTAGTTATTTGTAAATGGGCCTAAAGCCTGTTAGAAAGCCCATTAAGGTTAAATCCCATATGGCCTAGGTATTTAAATTTTTGTTTAATTAGTTTTTAGGAAGAATCCTCATTATTACTTTCATAATCATATTTGAGAGGCAATCCTATTTTCTCTGTATTGAAGGGTATCAAGAACACACAAGGGTTTCATTGTTTATTCAAGGGATTGGTATGTTTATCTGATCTTATTATCTCTTGATTATTATTGTGTTATGTGATTGTTAATCAACTAGATTAAACTGGGATAACAGTCATCAACATCAACTTCAGAGGTGTGAGGTGCTGTAGAGGATGTAGAAAACTTTTGAGATTTAACATTTAAAACTATGTTCTTTAAAACAGTAGAAAATACATTTTGTTCAACGTCAACCAATATTCTTTCATCAGATAAAATATTTTCAAGCTCGATTATTTTGCTTTCTAAAATGAGTGGAGGTACATAAATTTTAGCTTTTAAAGGTTTTGCCTCCAACTCTTTTGTCGAATAGCTTTCAAAATAATCATTTGAAAGACATTTTGGCTGATCTGAAATATAACTATCATTCAGCTTTTGACAGCAGAATGGTAGTTGCATTTTCTTTAAGTTCTTTCTTTTCACATCCTCTTTAGCCTCTACCTCTTCAGGTGACTTGGTAACAAATTTGGGTTTCAAATGAGGATATTTACCAGCCACAAAAAGAAAATCAAAATTGTACAAAGCTGGATGTTTTCTGATAGCTTTCTTTAGATAGTGTGGGTTTTCGTAACCGAGACCCCACTTTTCTCTAACATCACCTTCCTCATTTGGTGTGTTTAAGAAAATGGTTTGATCTGTTTGGCCTCTAGCATACAATTTAGCTTCCAAACCATTTACCTTCATTGTTAAGCTCTTGTTTTCTTCCTGCAATTTAAAAGCTTTTAGTACACATTCTTGCTTTTCTGAAACATACTTAGAAATTTTAGATTCAAAATCAGAAATCTTACTTTCAAAACAATCTTTTTCTTGTTTAAAACCAGAAACAGATTTGCGTAGAGAATCAATCAAATCTTTGTTCCCAACAACGTGCTTGTTGAGTTCAAATATCTTTTGATTTTTCTTTGCAATTCTACTCTTTTCCATTTGCAATTTAGATTGTAGATCTTGAAGTTCAACCATCATGGCTTCCATTTTGGTTATAAAATTAGATCTGGAAAGATGAATTACCTCATCAGTTGTATCTTCATCAGAATCATCATACTTCACAGTGTTGCCCATCAAACACATGTGAGATGTTTCGTCTTTTTCCTCTTCATCCGAATGATCTAGCCAAAACTTATCTTCAACCATCAATGCCTTTCCAGCTTCTTGTTGTTTGGCTAAGAGCATCTTGTTCTTATAATATTCCGAGTTTCTAACTTTTGGCTTCCGACAGTCTTTTGCATAGTGACCGACCATTCCACAATTGTAGCATTTGACCAGGTCGTATGTCTTCTTTTCAGCACCAACATAATCATTCAGATACTTCTTCTTTTCTTCCGGCTTTCTTTCCACATATCGGTTCTCTTCATATCTTTTACCTTCAACTCTTTCCTGGTGTTCATGATTCTTTGAACCTGATGAAGAGTATCTCTGAGAATTTAACCCTGGTTTCTTCTAGAACTTTTTCTGAAAAGCTCGGGTCAATAGCAACATGGCTTGCTTGAGATTTTCTCCATCATCACTATCAGTTGCAGACTCAGAATCAGAACTTGGAATTACAATTTTCTTCTTCTTCTTCTTCTTCTTCTTTTCTTTCTTTTCCTTCTCTTTTTCACCTGCTACTAGGGCAATAGGATCTGACACCTTCTCAACTTTCTTTTTCTTCTCAGTCCTTTTATCTTCCACCTCTTCTTCATTCTGTCTTAGTGTCTCATACACTTCATGCAGTGGAATGTCATTAATATCCTTCATCTGTTTCATTCTTCGTGCGTGCTTCTTCCATTCCAGCTGCAGAATGCTTAGAAACTTGACATTATTCTCTATCTGCTTCTTCTAGACTTTGTTCTTGGAAAGTTCGTTCAAAAGAAGCACAAATCTTTCATAAGTTTCCTCTAGGCTCTCATTGTCTTTGGCCTTAAACTCTTCATAGCTGTTTATACAATTGGACACTTTCATCTGATTCCCATCCTTAGAGCCCATCATCATCTTCTGTAGCTGATCCCACATTTTCTTTGCGTTAGCTTTGTAGCTGTCGATCTTTATGTAGATTTCATTGGGGATACTTTGAAGTAACAGAGATCTAGCTTGTTTATCATCTTTGAAACTACTCTTCTGCTCATCCGAGTACTGGGAAAAATCCTTAGGAACTATTTTCATCTTTCTTACTATGTCTTCGTCTCCATCCTCACTGTCAGAGGATTCATCATCTGGTATCTCCATAGTTGGTGGTACCATTGGACCTTCAGTAATGGACAGCAAAATGTTTTCTCCATTTGCATGTCGGTCAATGAAATCTAAGAATCTATCTTTCCATTGCTCATACTCCGCTTTGAACAAAACAGGGGGTTTGACATCAGTGCCAATTGAAAGAGCGTCCTTTGAAGTCATCCTGTTTTTGATTAATTCTTAATAAGAAACTTGAAACTGATCGTTAGTCCAATTTGAAATCAAGTAAAAATACAAATTAACACTAAAGTAAATTTGACAAAGAGAATTCTGAAATTCTCTAAGTCTAGAATTCGCAAGATACACAGAGGTATATAAAATTCGCAAAACACACAAACACTCACAGAATTCAACTTCAGAATTCGTAAGATAACACTCTTTAGAATTTGCAAGCAAAGAACAAGTTATAATTCGCAAAATAGAAACATGCGAATCCAACACTTAGAAAACTTTCACACTTTTTGTAAAAACCACAAGAATTCGTAGACTACTCTTTTGCGAAATCCAAGAAATTCGTAAGACAGTCTTATGATAATTCTCAGTTCTGCGAATTCTTTCCTTGACAAAAAAATCTCACACAGATCTACGAATTCTGAATCAATTCGTAAGACAAAGTATGCGAATTCTACGAAATTTGTAATAGAAACATATGCGAATCCTCTGCTTTTCGCAACACACTGGTCTGCGAATTTTACACTTATAACTTTCAGAATCAACAACTCTGCGAAATCTAATGAATCTTTCTGCGAATTCTATCAAATCTGCGAGTTCTTGAGCATGTCTGCGAGTTCTTCGTGTAATCAGTGAATTCTTTGGATCTCGTTGAAAAAATCGATCTGAAACACTTAAAAATCCTCCTAGACTTCGAATTTTGATTCAAAACTTTGACATTATGCTCCCTAATACCTCGAGAATTGAGTTCTATCACTCAATTTCGATAAGAAAGACTTATTATAACAAAATGAATCAAAACACAGTGCAACGAACTCGTGAACTCATACTTCGACAAATCTCAAAATTGACAATCAATTACAGTGAAAAAAAATTCAATTCATCTATACAATTACAATCTAAAACACTATTCGCACATAATCTGATCAATTACAACTCGAAAAACAAACACAAACTCAGAATTGATTCTGATCTCGATGAACATAGTGCAAAATTTTTAATTTTCTTGATTTCGATCTGGATTTGCTCTGATACCAATTGTTGTTCCTAGGAATTCAAGTTTCTTACAAAGATTACAATTAACAGAATAACAAAATTTAATTCGAACTTGTTTTGGTATTCAAATCAATCTCCTTTTACAACAAAACTCTCTGGAAGTACTTTCTCTCTCTAAGACTTTCTCTCTCTCTCTCTCTAAGATCAGGATGCGTACAAGAACAACTGAATTCTCTACTCAGAATTCTTTCAACACACATGGCCATATAACTACTAACAAGAAGAATAAATGCGCTCAACAAAATACAAAAACACTAAAATTGACTTTGACTTTATTACACTTTGACTTTGACAATGCTTTAGAGTTGACTTTCAACTTTGACTGCTTGACTTTGATCTTCTATCTTCTATGATCTTGTATCCAATATATTTATGTTCTAACAATCTCCCCCTTTGGATTCAAGATCATTTCTAAAAAGTTTTTGCAAGACAATCTCCCCTTTGTTGCATTGAAGATCTTTAAACTTTAAACTCTCCAAAATCTATCTTCACGAAATAATAACAATCTCCCAATTTGATAAAACCTCTTTCAGTTTCAGACACTTGAAAGAGATTATCTTCAGATTTAGCTCAGATTGCTTCAGCAAATAATCTTCAAAGAAAATTTATGTAAAATTCAGCATGTCATCAGAAATCTTCGAATTTGCTTTTCTTTTTCAACCTTTATCAAGCTCTGAAAATCTTTGAACTTTTCTTGATTATCTCCAAATTCTCATTTCTCTCATTTCTTGATACTGTCTCCCCATATAAGATACAAATTGTTCTTTCCAGGCATTTCTTTTAACTTTGTCTAATATAATAACTTGATCAGAAATGGCATCATCTTCTTCCACAAACAATGGTTCTTCCCTTCAAAACCCCTTTGTTGGATTGTACGACAATGGCTCTATAGCCAAACCACCAAAGTTCAATCCTAAAAACTTTGCTTTGTAGAAAATTCATATGATGCTCTTCATGGAAGGAGTAGACTACATATATCCCACCATTCTTCTTGAATGACCTATTGTCCCTAGAGTCTGGACTCGTTATGATACCCAGAAGACCAATGATGGCTAAATTTCTGATGAATCTTTGGATGAAGAAAAATCGGAAGCCAGTGGTCGCTACATTCTCCCCAAAAAGTACAATAATGAAGACAAACGTCTTGTCTCGCTTGACATAAAGGTCAGAGCTATCATTGTTGTTTCCCTTCCTAACGAAGTTTATCATTCCTTAGTAAATTTTTCTACTGCGAAGGAAATGTGGTCAACTCTGTGTGTCCTTTATGAAGGAACAGATGAAGTTAAGAAGAGCAAAAATATTGCTCTTGTCAGTTTCATATGAAAAGGGAGAATCTCTCTTTGACTACTATAATCATTTCAACAATCTTCTTAACGACTTAGAGTTGTTGGCTCGTGTGTATGACAATGAGGAAGTCTTATGTAAATTTATGGATTGTCTTCCCGATTTTTGGGAGAACATTTGTACTTGCATCAAAACAACCAAGGACCTTGATCTTATGCCCATTACTGTTCTGTATGAATCTTTTCACAATTATGAGCAGACCAAGATGCAAAGGAAGTCTATCATAAAAGAGATAAAAAGCTCGTCTGTAGCTCTTATCAGTGATTCTTCCAAGAAAACTATGTGTGTTCCAAGAATCACTTATCCTTAATCTGATGAATCGGAGCATGAAAGCCGAGAAGAACCCAATCATCAATTGGAAGCATACTTCAATGATGCCGATGTTGAATGTGAGGAAACTTCTATTGACCAAATCTCTGATGGAATGGTCATGTTTGCAGGCTATTCGAAGAACAATCATCGTTTCTCTTCTAGGAAATCCAAGTTTATCCGAAAACCTCCCTCATCCATCTCAACACATTCTTCCTCCGACAAAACTAATGAAGAATGTTCTAACTGCGGGAAGAAAGGACACTTTGCTTTGGGTTGTAGGAGCAAACGTGTTGGGAGATCTAAAAACTTCTCTACATCTTCCCTATTCTCTTCTAAATCGGAAAGGCGAAGACCTAAATCCTCTAACTGATCCCCTGTCAGGATCGAATTCTTAACAAGAATTAATACTCAGAAACTAATATCAAAGAAGTTGCGGAAAAACACTTTGATATTTGATCAAACAGTAATCAAAAACAGTATATAATTATCAAACAGTAAACTTGTATTGAATGCATAAAACTACAAGATTACACACTCAATCTCAATATTGATGAACAGGCTCACCAATACGAATTCTACTTCTCTAGAATTAGGATCTATGCCTTGAGGTTGATTTTCTCTCTCTTGAAAAACGATTATCAAAAGTTATTACTATCTATTCTAAACATTCTATACATATACTGATAAAAAGATAATTACAAAGAATAAACAAATCTTCAGTATATCTTCCATGTATATCTTCTAAGTATATCTTCAGTATATCCAGCTGTAGTACATTCCATCCAGATCTCTTTAGCAACACTAATAATGCTCAGCAGCATTAACTTAACTAGCAGCATTAACTTCAAGCAGTACTAACTACTAGCAGTACTAACTAGCTAAGCAGTACTAACTTTGTTCAAGCAGTACTAACTTTAACTAGCAGTAGTAATTCTACTAGCAGTAGTAACACTTAGCAGTATTAATCTTCAACTTGTTCTGGCAGTAGTAACTACACTTAGTAGAATCTTCAGTTCCCAACAATCTCCCCCTAACTTGACTTTTAGAAGAGAAGTCAAGTTCTTCAGATATTCTTCCAGATGCTCTTTTTGATGCTTCCAAAACTTCCAAGATCATGCTCCTAAGTCTGGATTCAGTCCCAAACTCTGATTGATTATCCTCTGAATTAGATACTTGGCCATTTCTGAATTTGGTGCACAACCCAACTTCTTCTTTAGCATGGCATGAACCTTCAGTCTGGTGTGATTATATACTCTATCCACTAGGAAGTATTCTGTGTGATTTCTATCCAAAGTCACTGCATATACTCCACTAGTTTCATATAGAGTCCAACTTGTGACTTCTTTAAACACACTCTTGATGACCTGGTCCACTCCTTCAGGTTTGAACATCATGCATAGATACTCCATCACCAGTTTTGTAAGAGAAATTCCTGGAGTATTCAGATGATCTGCATACAGCTTAATTCCTATGTCAAACATCTCTTCTATATCAGATCTAGAGCATGTTCTGACAATCTTGACCCAAGTGTTGAATACTTCATACTTATCACCCTTCCTCTTGAGTCTGATGTAATCTTTCCCATCCATTGTCAGTACATCCCAGTGAATGATCTCACGTGGCTTAACTCCAACTGGTTCTGCAGAAATTGGTTCAGGCACTTTGTCCATTACTACCATATATAAGCTTACATTATCTTTGATTGATGACCCTTGCTGGCTTGATGACTCAGGTGCCACTTCTTCTTCAGCAACACTTTGTTCTTCTTCTACTCTAGGCTTCTTATCTTTCTTTCTTTTGGCCATCATCTTGGTTCTTTTCAAAGTCTTTTGAACCTGTACTAGAGTAACTTCCTTCTTCTTTTCTTCCTTTTCCCTTGCCATTTCTTTGATAGGAGTTCCCTCTTCACTTTCAGGGAATGGTTGATTCATATCTATATCATTACTCTCCTTGGCCTTCTTTTCAAACTCTACTCTTTTCTTTTCATTGCTCTTCAGATTCCCCATTTCTTTTTCATAGAGCTCTCTGATTTGATCAAAACTCATCTTCACAAACATTTCTTTCTTTACCCCAATTGCACTCCTCAAGAAAGTTACCATTTTGTTTCTTTCCTGAGTGGCAAGGTAAGTTTGTGAAGGTCTTCTTTTCTTTGCACTTGTGTTAGCCATCATAGCCTTTCTCAGACTTATAGCCCTTTGTTTAGCCTTTTCAGTTTCAAGCCCCTTTTGGTAGGCTTTATTTAGCTCAGCAGCTAAAGCCTTTGCCATTTCCCTGTCCTTCTCCACCTGAGCTCTTTCTTCTTTTTCCATCTCCTTCTGCATTTTCCTTGCTAAAGCTTCATCTGATTCAACCAACCTTTGCTTCTTGATTGGTTGATCAGATTCCACTATCTTTTGTTTTCCCTTATTCTTTGATTCTGCAGCTTTGTCTTTCTGTTCTGATTTTCTGTCTCTCCCTTCATTTATGACCACTCCCTTTGCTTTGGGAGTGTCATTCTTAGCTTTGATTAGCACTTCAGCTACTTCAATTTCTGTTGGTGTTAACTCTGTTACTGCTGCTTGTGAGGTTTCAGCAGCATTAACAGTTTCTGCTGCTGCTTTTTCTTCAACAAATTCAGCCCTTTCTTCAACAACCTCCCCCTCAAACTGTTGATCTATCTGTTCTGAGCTAGAATTCTCCCCCTTTTTGGAAGCATGTTTCTTATGTGACCTCTTCTTTAAAACAAACTGTTTTCTCCTCTGCTTATGCACCAACCTTGTCACCATTTTCTTTAATTTTGCAATCTGGATTTGTTGTGACAGGATGACCAACTTCATCTCTTCAATTTCTTTGCCTTGTTTGAGAACATCTTGATTGATGTTCCCCATTGTTTCCATCAATTCATAGTAAGTATATCTGTCCTCACCATCTCCAGAAGTGTTACCCTCTTTTGAAGGATCATTGGATCTTTTTGCAGTGGAAGTCTTCTGCCTAGCAGAAGCACTATCCACCCCCTTGGTTTCTTGGCACCAGGGACCTTCAAATGATTGCTCATTCAAAGTTGCCATGGGGGAGGTCTTATTGATGTTACCACTTTCCTCCTCTGTGCTAGCAGGAGTAGTGGCAGCCTCATCACCCATATGCTCTACCTCCTCCTCAGAGAGCACCTCCTTTGGGTTGGGAGACACCCTTGTGGTTTCCCTTTGGATATTCTCTAGGGGAGAATTCTCCCTTAGAGGGCTTAAAGGCTTAGTTGGTGATGGTACAAGAAGGGAAGGAGCCTTCTTTACCTGTTTTCTTTGATAAGTTTGGGTAATTGTAGAAGTGGGCTTATTCAGAAGGGACTGTGGAATTGTTTTTGAGAGGGAAGGTTGGGCTTGGCTAGCAGTGGGATGGTCTAATGAGGGTCTTGACCCTGCTGCCATACCTTCAGTGTTTTGGGACACCACCATCATTGTAGAGAACAATGGGGTGTCAACTCCTTCCGAGTCCCCAGCAGATCTTCTCATATTTGAGAAAACCTTGCCTTTAGGGGGTTTAGGTACATATACTCCAACAGGTTGAGGTATATCCGTCAATTCATGGTTAATTACTTCCTGAACAAATCTGGGATACATAAAGAAACTCTTTTTGTTTCCCATATTTGATACAAGATCACTGAAAATCATCTTTGAGAAATTGTACCTTCTGGATGTAGCCAAGCATACCAAAGCATATGCAATTGGACTGCTGAACTCACTCCATCCAGTGGTCTTTTTGGAGATGCAGTGCATCAGGGTATGAACAAGAAAACGCCATTGGGGTGAAAACTTTGCTTTTGAGAATTTGAAAACACCCAATGGGCCTCCATACCCCATTCTAGTAAGATTAGAAAACAGTTCATCATTAGAGATAGACGTTATACCAGAGGCATCGTCTAGACGTAGACTGATGCGTATAACCTCTTCAGTAACTGTTAGTGGTTGATCACAGATTCTTGTCTTGATCATTTGCACACCATTTTCCACAACAATGGTTGCATTGGCCCAGAACTGCCTTTGATGCTCAATGTAGATTGTAGGGGATACAGTAAGAGCATGAGCAATGTGGCTTGACTTGAGGAAATCCACAATCTGATGAAAGCCTTCTGCTTGTTTTGGCTTTTGGAGCATTGCGATTTCATTGTGCTCGTCAATGAACGCCATTGATGCCATTGACCTTGAAGATTTTTGCCTGAAAACTTTGAACTTTGAGAGAGAAAGGGTTTAGAGCGCAAGGGAACAGTATGCAAAGAGTCGTTATGAACTTTTAGGCGGACAAAGAGTATTTATAGTATTCGGAATATAAGCAGTATTAACCTAGAGCAGTATTAACTACTAGCAGTAGTAACGGCTAGCAGTATTAACTAACTAGCAGTATTAACTGAAAGCAGTATTAACCACTAGCAGTATTAACTGCTAGCAGTAGTAACGGCTAGCAGTATTAACTAACTAGCAGTATTAACTGAAAGCAGTATTAACTGAAAGCAGTATTAACTACTAGCAGTATTAACTACTAGCAGTATTAACTACTAGCAGTATTAACTGAAAGCAGTATTAACTACTAGCAGTATTAACTGAAAGCAGTATTAACCACTAGCAGTATTAACTACTAGCAGTATTAACTACTAGCAGTATTAACTACTAGCAGTATTAACCACTAGCAGTATTAACTACTAGCAGTATTAACTACTAGCAGTATTAACCACTAGCAGTATTAACTACTAGCAGTATTAACTATACTTACTCCTTTTAAACTTGCTAACACTGAGTACTGCTATGTATATCCTGAAAAAGAAGATTAGTAACACCAAGAATAAAAATATACAGGTATAAAACCACTTTTTGAGAAGAAGATTATTCAGAGTTTATCATTCCCACACCTGTGACCAAGAAAGTGAATCTACCCACATCAAAAGCTTTAGTGAATAGATCAGCAAACTGATTATCAGTGTGGACTTTGACAACTTGGATAAGTTTATTTTCATTACAATCTCTTATAAAGTGATACCTGATTTCAATGTGCTTTGTCTTTGAGTGCTTGACTGGATTATTTACAATGCTAATAGCACTGCTGTTGTCAATAAAGATTGGAGTGTGTAGAAAGGTTACCCCATAGTCCAACATTTGATTCTGAATCCATAAGACTTGAGAACAGCAACTTGCAGCTGCTATGTACTCTGCCTCTGTTGTAGATGTGGATACTGTGGTTTGTTTCTTGCACTGCCATGAGACTAGTCTAGCACCCAAGAACTGACATCCTCCAGAAGTAGATTTTCTGTCCAAGTTTGCCCCACCTAGATCACTGTCTGAGTATGCTATTAGGTCAAAAGGGGAGTTATGAGGATACCAAAGTCCCAATCTGGGTTGCCCTTTGAGATATCTGAATATCCTCTTAACAGCTTGAAAGTGAGATTGCTTTGGCCTAACTTGAAATCTTGCACAGACACAGACTGGAAACATTATATCTGGCCTAGATGCTGTGAGATACATGAGAGAGCCAATCATGGATCTATAATAATGCACATCCATGTCCTCCCCCTCAAGATCTGCTGTGATCTGCTTGTGTGTTTCCATAGGTGTGCTGGCAGGTTTTGATTCTGAGAAACCAAACTTGGTTAGAATATCCTGCACATACTTGGATTGACATATGAAAATGCCATCTGACTTCTGTTGAACTTGGAGTCCAAGGAAGAAAGTAAGTTCCCCCATGGAACTCATTTTGAACCTTTGATGCATTAAATCCTCAAATTCCTTGCACATGTTGTTTCTTGTAGATCCAAAGATAATGTCATCAACATAGATTTGGACCAGCAAGATATCCTTCTTCTTTCTTTTGATAAAAAGAGTCTTATCTATGACTCCTCTTTCAAAGTCATTGTCCAAGAGATAGGATGACAGAGTGTCATACCATGCTCTTGGGGCTTGATGTAGTCCATAAAGTGCTTTCTTTAATTTGTATACCCTGTCTGGATAGCTTGGGTTTTCAAACCCTGGTGGTTGACAGACATATACTTCTTCTTCAATTGATCCATAGAGAAAAGCACTTTTTACATCCATTTGATAGACTTTGAAGTTCATGTAAGAAGCATAGGCTAGGAATAGTCTGATTGCTTCTATCCTAGCCACAGGTGCAAAAACTTCTTCATAATCTATACCCTCTTCTTGAGTATAGCCTTGAGCCACCAGCCTTGCTTTGTTCCTTATAACAATACCTCTTTCATCTCTCTTGTTTCTGAAGATCCATTTTGTGCCAATTGCTCTGTGACCTTTAGGAAGGTCTACTAGATCCCACACATCTTGTAGCTTGAACTGTAACAATTCTTCTTGCATTGCTTCTATCCAGCTAGATTCTTTCATAGCATCATGTGCCTTTTTAGGCTCAAGCTGGGATAGAAAACATGAGAGCACTGTATGCTGTTGATCTTGCATTTCCTGAAGCCTGCTTTGATGTCTAGTCATCATGGGAGAAGAGATATCTCCTATTACCAGCTGTGGAGGATGATTCTTTTGAACTCTGGTGTTATGACTAGGTTCTTCATTCAGTCCAGCCTCTAGATTAGAGTCATGCAACTCAACTGAAGTGTCTTCAGATGTCACTTCTGATTCTTGAGTCTCCTCATCTCTAGTGTCTTCTTCACTCTGACTTGGTTCAGTAAATGATTCCTTTTCACAGTCTTCATTTACTGTGGGTATGGGAAAAATCACAGATTTAGATATACTTTCTTGAACTTGTGTGATCTCTGATTCTCCACCATCTGTTCCTGTATACTCATTACTGAAGCCAAAAGAGTTAGTTAGTGAATCAATGTCAAATAGCCATTGAGGTCCAGACCCAACAGGATTTGGTGTGTTCTCATTGCATTTGACATTGTCACTTTCTTCAATTATTCTAGAAGAAGAGTTAAAAACTCTGTAGGCCCTACTCTGAGATGAATATCCAACAAGAAATCCATCATCTGCTTTGCTATCAAACTTACCTAAGTGAGATTTGGTATTTAGAATTGTACAAGGACACCCAAAAGGTTTGAAGAAACCAATAAAAGGTTTTCTTTGATTTAATAGCTCATATGGGGTCTTGTTCTTTTGCTTGACCACTAGAACTCTGTTTTGGACATAACAAGCAGTATTAACTGCTTCAGCCCAGAATGTAATTGGCAATTTTGAATCAGCCAACAGAGATCTAGCAGCCTCTATTAGTGTCCTATTTCTCCTTTCAGCAACACCATTCTGTTGAGGAGTCCTAGGAGCACTATATTGTCTCTCAATACCTTTTCCTTCACAAAAAGTGTTTAAATCATGATTTTTAAATTCAGTTCCATTATCTGATCTAATGACTTTTACTCTTTGATTAGTTTGGTTTTCAATTCTTAGAATAAAGGATTTGATAAGACCACTTGTTTCATCCTTAGTCCTTAGAAAATATACCCAAGTAAATCTGGAGTAATCATCAACAATAACCAAGCAGTAAGATTTCTTTCCTATACTCATAACATTTGTAGGACCAAACAGATCCATATGCAATAACTGGAGACAAGAAGAAACAGAATTTAACTCTTTGGTCTTATGAGAAGTTTTGTGTTGTTTGCCTTTAAGACAAGCAACACAATGATCATCACATGAAAAGACTTTTGAAGGTAAACCTCTTACAAGGTTATTTTTAACAAGATTGTTCATAGTCTTGAAATTCATGTGACACATCCTTCTGTGCCAAAGGGAGGATTCATCTATAGAAGCTTTTGAAACAAGACAATTTAAAGATGAATCACTATCACCATTGTCCAAATCAAGACAGTAAACATTGTCCTTCCTAGGAGTTCTAAGTAGTATCATGTTTTCATCAACTACCTTGAACCCTGGAGCAAGGATCATACACTCAGTATTAGTAAATAATATACTATGTTGTTTGTCACAAACCTGTGATACACTTAACAGGTTGTACTTTAATTGATCAACATAGTAGACATCCTCAAATGTCATCTTACCTTTGGTGACATTACCTTTTCCACTTATCTTACCACCAGTAAGATTGTCTCCAAATGCAACATGTCCTCCATTGATATGTGTGAAATCTTGAAGACATGATATGTTGCCTGTCATGTGCCTAGAGCAACCACTATCAACATGCCAAATGCTCTTTCTCTTGAGCTGTTGGTTGCCCTGCACATTAGATAAATCAATTAGTATGATTAGGGACCCAAGCCAAAGTGATCTTGGGTCTTCCTTTCTCATCAAAGTATTTACATTCCTTTTTAATGAGGTTTTTAAACTCAGAGCACTCTTTATTAGAGTACTTTGTCAATATGATTGGCTTAGCAGAATCAACACTAGAAGCAGTACTAACCTTAGAAGTACTAACAGAGTTAGCAGTACTAACAGGTGTAGCAGTACTAACAGGTTTAGCAGTACTAACCTTGTTAGCAGCATTAACATTGTTAGCAGTAGTATTACTTCTAGCAGCACTATCATTGTCAGCAGCACTATTTGTGATAGCAGTACTAACAGTTTTATTGCTTTTGGGAATCCACATATTGACACTTTCTTTGACAGAATACTTTTTCTTCATGTTGCTTTTAGTTTTAACAGTTTTCTTAGCCACATGGTTCTTTTCAATTTTCTTATAACCAAAGGGTTTTTGCATGGATCTTTGGAAATTCATTCTTTGGTTCATAGGATTGAAATAACAGAATTTTGCAAGATGATTCAATTTGCCACAGATAAAACAAGGATTTGGTCTATTGATTTTACTCAGATCAACCCCTTGTTTATGTGCCCATTGATTAATCCAGTTTCTTTGATTTCCCCTCTTTTTGTCCTGTTTTTGGGGCTTATTCTTCTTACAAGCACACTGTTTGCAAGGACCTGGATTCACAACTGTGGTCTGTTTATAATGGACCTTACCAGACTTTTCCTCTGTCTTCTCTATGTTCTTGGATTTAATCCAAGCCCTTCCACAATCCTCATTGGTGATAATGTTGTTTTCTATAGAAATCTCACCACTCACCTTGTTCTCCTTACTCTTGCCAACCTCTTTCTCAGTCTTATCCTCAACAATTACCTCATCTAAGGGATCTATTTCAGTGGCTCCCTCAGGCAAGTCCTTCCTATCTTTGGTGTCTAACAGGTCTGAAGTAGGAGGAATATAATTGTTGTTATATGGTGGAGGTGTGGCATTGTACCCAATTCCTCTTCTCAACTTATCATGAATCTGATTTTGCAGTAAGGAGTCCATTGCTTTAGAAGCATTGGAAAACTTTTCTACATCAAGCTTAACCTTGGTTAACTCCTCTTTCAGTTTTTCACTCTCCTCTTTAGATTTGGTCAGTTTAAGTTCTAAATCCTTTTTCTCCCACTTCCAGTAATTAGTGTCATATGAGTGTTGTAGTTCATTGGCTTGAAAACCTTTGATTTGATCTTCAAATCTCTCTACTATCCTCACATAGTCTTTTATATCCTTTTCTAGTCTCTTCAGGTCATCACTCATCTTCTGATTATGATCCCTGTACCTTTTAACAGTGTCTATGCAAGTTTTAGAGCAGAGATTAGAACTTACCTCAGATGGGAGATCAGATACTTTAGCCATAAGAGCTTGATTCTGAATAGCTTCTTCTGCTTGATCACTCCAATCAAACCCCATTCCTTGTTGAGAAACAAGGGCTTGAGCAGAGTTTCTGTTGTTATTGAAGCTTCCAGATTGAGCTTGTTGATGGTTGATGTTGTGAGACATTCCACTTCTGCATTCTCTAGCAAAATGTCCCTTAAGATGGCATTTGTAGCATTCTACCTTTGATTTATCAAACCCTGCTCCATCTTCTCTTCTTTGTGAGAAGTTGTTTCTTCCAGTCCTCTTTATAAACTTTTTAACCCTCATGGAGAGCATGGCCATCTGCCATTTAATATCCATCTCTTCCAGATCATCAGGATGAAGTTGTTCTAAGTCATCATTGATCAAAGAAGAATTTCCATGATTAGAAAGAAGAGCTTCAAATACATAATCAGTGCCTTTATCTAAATTTGATCCATTAGCAGCATTAACTGATTCAGGGTTAGCAGTAGAATCAATTGATGCTGATAGGAGTGCAGCATTATGAACATATCCAGAAGGCTTCTTCTTTGCCTCCACCTCAGCTTCAAATACTCTAAGATCATTGTACAGATCATCAAGTTCTTTGTCTTCCAACTGATCATTCTGTCTGAATGACACAGTGTACATGGTCCATTCATCTCCAAGGGACCTTAAGAACTTTCTGTTCACATCATCTTGATCAATCTGTACTCCCATAGTAGCTAGTTCACCAATTAGTTTATTAAACCTGTCAAAAGTTTGAGTCATGGACTCATTCTTAGTTGAGATGAAGTTTTCATACTGTTGTTTTAAGATTGCCTTTTGATTTCTCTTGGTACTTTTAGTACCTGAGAATCTCTTCTCTAGAGCATTCCAGAGCATCTGTGCATCAGTACAATTGCAGAATTGGTGTTGATACTCATTTGGAATGGCCAAGAGCAGTGTGCTCAAGGCTTTCATCTCTGTCTGTCTTGATTTCCTGTCTGTATCTGTCTTTGGAGGAGTTCTTTTGCCATCTTCACCAATCTTTCCTCCATCAGATGGGCCATTCTCAATGATGTCCCACATAGAGTAATCTGTGAGGAGAATATATTGCTTGATTCTGATTTTCCACATGTCAAATTCATTGGATCTGAGCATTGGAACTTTTGAGACCAAAGTACTGCTTGATTCTGTAAGATTTTCCATGATGAATAACTGTTTCTGAGAGAATTTGGCTCTGATACCACTTGTCAGGATCGAATTCTTAACAAGAATTAATACTCAGAAACTAATATCAAAGAAGTTGCGGAAAAACACTTTGATATTTGATCAAACAGTAATCAAAAACAGTATATAATTATCAAACAGTAAACTTGTATTGAATGCATAAAACTACAAGATTACACACTCAACCTCAATATTGATGAACAGGCTCACCAATACGAATTCTACTTCTCTAGAATTAGGATCTATGCCTTGAGGTTGATTTTCTCTCTCTTGAAAAACGATTATCAAAAGTTATTACTATCTATTCTAAACATTCTATACATATACTGATAAAAAGATAATTACAAAGAATAAACAAATCTTCAGTATATCTTCCATGTATATCTTCTAAGTATATCTTCAGTATATCCAGCTGTAGTACATTCCATCCAGATCTCTTTAGCAGCACTAATAATGCTCAGCAGCATTAACTTCAACTAGCAGCATTAACTTCAAGCAGTACTAACTACTAGCAGTACTAACTAGCTAAGCAGTACTAACTTTGTTCAAGCAGTACTAACTTTAACTAGCAGTAGTAATTCTACTAGCAGTAGTAACACTTAGCAGTATTAATCTTCAACTTGTTCTGGCAGTAGTAACTACACTTAGTAGAATCTTCAGTTCCCAACATCCCCTTCTAGAAAATCTGGAAAATCTTCTTTCTCGGGTAATATTGACCGTGTTGAAAAATACAAGGCCAAGTACAAGAGAGAGAATGAGAGAAATGAAAGCATGCTCAAGAAAGAAAAGGGCCTGATTGCTGAAACTTATGACTGGGTGGATGAGTCATCTGAAAGCGACAAGCACACCTCCAATGTATGTCTTATGGAAAAAAAATAGATGGAAGATTCCAAAAGACATGTCTCCTCCACTTCTTTAGTCTCTATTGAGTGCTTCTCATCCTCCTATCAAGTACATCCCTTTCACTCTCTCTCTCTGATTCCAAAAAGATTGAAGCCTTTGACTCCTTGACCGTTGAATTCTTTAAGCTCAAGGAAGCAAAGAAGAAGGCTAATGCTCAAATCAAGTCTCTCTCCTCTCAACTTCAAATATGTCTTTCTCAACTTAAACACTTCGATAAAATAAAAGCTGAACTTGAAGATCTGAAAACTATCAACTTATTTCTTGCTAAAGAAAAGAACAAAATGTTCAAACGTCTTAAGAATGAACAATAAGTTCTAAAGAAATGGAGAAGTTATTAATAAAATCTTTGTTAGGACTGAAAGTCCTAGTGCGTTGAAAGTTGTATAACGCATTTATAGGGTTTAAATTGTAATTGTTTTTAAGTTTATTGTAAATGGGCATTGAGGCCCATTGGCCTTACATGCCTATATATATATGTTTTCTTAACCTAGTTTTAGGTTAGAAGAAATTATTGTTAGAATTGTTAGTCATAAGGTTTACATTCTCTGATCAAAAATTCTCTCTGTAAACCTAAACCCTTCATTGTTGAATCTAATCATATGACTAGCAGTTGTGGTTTAATCATTGTTCTTCATTCATTATTATTGCTGATAAATCGCACTGTTCTGGGATCTACAATTGGTATCAGAGCGGGATCGAATTAATTTTCATTCGATACGATCAAAAGGTTTGTCTAAAATCCGTTGGTGTTTATCGCCTTTTTGTTTTGTTCGACCGTTTTTCTAAGTTCCTCATAATCAAAGGTTTTTGGTGTGAGTTTTAGTGTTGGTTGTGGCAAATTAAATATGGGTTTGTGATTGATATTCAAAATCGTTTGATTAATTCTGATTTTAAAGGTTTGGTTTGGTCGAGAAATCTGAGGTTTAATTTTAAAAGGTTATTCGATTCTTTTGTACACGACCGCTTCCTATGTTCTTAGAAATTCAAGGAATTAGTTGGAGTTTGATCTGGGTTTGTATTTCTCAAAGCTAAAAGTTCGATTAATTTTGAGTTTGAAAAGTATTTGTGTCGATTACTGGGTTTATATCGCCGTATTTCTCAAAGCTGTTCGTCAAACCCAGTCTCACTTACCGGGTTTGAAATCTTCCGGTTCCCGGGATAAACTCCCGGACCATAGAACTCCGGGTGAAAACCCTCGGTCCCCGGGTAGGTGAAAATCCCCGGTCCCCCGGTTGGGGTGATACCGGTCCCCGGGACTGACCCACACCATCCGGGAGTTACACCCAGATCTTTAATTCTAAGCAAAGATTGTTATCCATTGTGATTGGTGCTAAACAACCAAAGTGGGTCGGTGTTTAATCCTTACCGGCGGTTGATTAATTGCTACATCAAACGTGGGTCGGTGGATAGGATTTGAGATTGGTGACTGTGGATTCTTAATTGAGAATAGCGGCTGTGTGACATTCTCCACATTTTAGTGCAAAAATCTTGCAAGAATGCCGTCAAATCAAACACGAAACAGAACACTGTAAAGCAAGAAAGGTTACCTATTGAACAGGGAGCTGATCATTTCCCCCTTAAACTAACACTCTTCCTTTTCTGGTTTAATGCAAATCTACGAGCCATAACAGGATTGTAGAATTTCCTCATGTGTTCAGACAATCTATGAATAGCACGAAGTCTTTATGATCTCTCACTTTCTCAACAAGTAATTCGAAACTTCTTTCTTGTTTGCTTGTTTTAGTGATCAGTTGTCATAAACGTCTATCTGCTACACGAGGCCTTCGAAAATATTCATCTGTTTTTGGATTTGATTGTTTCGAGTTTCGATTTTTTTTCGAAAAAGCTTTTCGATTGATTCGGTAGTGATCATAGACAAACCATTTGGTTTTTTAAACTGTTAAGGGTTGGTACCGAAGCTTAAACGAGCATTTTTGATCGAAAAATTTTCACCCATGTCAAGGTCTTAAGTTGTCGTTCGGTTTCCGAAAAATTTTCGGCACTTTCGTTTGAGAAAGTGTTTTGAGTTCTAATCAGTTGAGGGAGCTTAAGGCAACATAATCGATCGTTTTTGGTTGAAAAGTTTTAACCCATACTGAGTTTTTAAGGTTTCGATCGTTTTTCGAAAAGTTTTCGGTTGGTTCGTTTATGATCGTGGGTAGACCGGTTGAGTTTTAATCTGTTAAGGACTGATCAGGGAGCTTTAACGATCGTTTTGCATTAATTATTTCTAACCGTTTTAGAGTTTTTGCAGGTCGTCTCAACGAAGGGGATGATGAATAGTGTTTCCGTTAAGTGACCGTTAAATTTCTTACATTTTGGTCCTTTTTCCGTTAAGTCTTCGTTAGTCAAGTTAGTTTGTTAGTTTGGTTAGTTTTATTTCATTTTTAGTCCTTTTTCAGTTAGTGTCCAGTTAAGTCCGTTAGTAGCTTTAAATTTTACACTTTTAGTCCCTCTAGTTAGTAGTTATAACTTATGTCATTTTTAGTCCCTCTAGCTTTGATTTTTAAATTCTGTCCCTTTTAGTCCTTGTAATTTTAAGTTTCAGTTTGTGTCACTTTTAGCCCCCGTACTTCAAAGTTTCGGTCGTTTGTCATTTGTGACCCCTAAACTTTCAAGTTTCACTCGCTGTCACTCTTGGTCCTTACACATTGATTCTTTCATATTTTGTCAAGTTTAGTCCCTAGACTTCAAGTTTTTCAGGTAACAATGTCTTATTCTGATTCTCAACAAGAAATTTCTGACCTCAAATCCAAGATTGCAGTTCTTGAAGCCAGATTGGACAACAATTACAAAGTGCTTCTGCAAAGTAATCGTGAAAAAGATGACATTCTGAGTTGGGCACAAGGATTAAAAAGAGAAAAGAAAAAACTTGTTGAAGAAACGGATTCTTTGAGAAATCAATTATCCGAACTCTCGAAAAAGTTTAAAAAAATTAGAGAGTGAGCACGATGCTTATGTTCAGAATTATGTTCGTAACTGTAATTCAATTATTGCAGAACAGAAAGAGTTGATTGAAAGTCTGAAAGAAGAGAAGATGAAGAAAAGCGATCCAACAAGTGCTGAAGCTTCAAAGAAAATATCTGAACTCGAACGAAAAGTTGCAGATTTTGAAGTACGAGAAGAGAAGACACAGGAACTTGAAGAGAAACGTAAAGATGTGGAGAGTGAAAACCTGGATCTGAAGAAAAGACTTGCTGTTTTTGAATAAGAAAAAGTCGATTTCTCAAATGAAAGGAAGAATCTTGAAAGAAAGATTCTCGATCTTTCAAAGAAAGTTTTCGATGAAAGAAAGGTTTTTGAGGCTCAAAATTCAAAACTTTCAAAACAGATTTCTGATTTTGAAAATGTTTTGATAATTGAGAGAGATTCTTTTGATAAAGAGCGAAAAGGTTTTGAAAGTGAAAAGAAAATGCTTGAAAAGAAGAATGTTGCGATTTTTAAAGAGATATCTGATAAACGCAACAGTATAGAAAAGGATTTTGAAAGTGAAAGAAAGATTTTCGAAACTGAGATTCATAAGCTTTTCAAAGAAATTATCTGAATTAACAACATAGATTATGAAAGAACAGAAGGTAAAATCCGATTTACAAAAACAATTTGACTTGATTCTAGAAGAAAGAAATGTTTTATCCGAAAAAGTCAAGAAACTTGAAAAAATAAATCTTAAAGTCAATTTATCTGAACAAGCCAGTCCCAATACTGTTGTTCAGTCTCCTTATTCTTCAAGTTCACCTTCTACAACTAACTCTTCGAAGAATTTTGTCAAATCAAATGAATTTTCAAGAGATCGGATTCACCCTTCAAATCTTTTATATAATTCTCTTGTTGATGATTCAAATAATCAAGTGTTTCGAAAAGTCAAGATGGTTTGGAGAAAGAAATCAACTAGAGAAAGTAGTGAAGGAAACAAGTCTCATGATTCTTCTGTAGTTGATACAAAGTCATTTATTTCCAAGACTGATTCACCTACTTATGTCTATTCTATAAGAAAGTTGATCAGTCTGCGCCGGCAAACGATCTGTTGCAATTACTGTGGAAAGAGTGACTTTGTGCATCCAAGGTACGTTAATAGTTGGTATGGTACTTATAGCAACCCCAATCCTCAGTTTAATAGCTTAAAAGCTACGACAACTAACCATCAAGGATCCATCGCAACATGGATACCAAAACCAAAATCTTCCTAATCTGTTTTGCAGGAATGTCATGTGTGATTTAATTCAGGTTATTCACATCACATGACTACAATCAAGGGTTATGCCACTTTTGAGGGGGAGTACCATGTGTTTAAATTTTCATTTCGACTTCAGAACACTTCAGTTCAGGACCCGTTCTTAAATGCCTTTGACATCTGATTACCTCAAATCAGAAATTTTACTTGAATGTTCTATTTTGGCGAGTTAAAGGAGTTTTAGGGATTTTAATGTTTCTATGGTCAATTCAGTGAGGGGTCTAGAATGATATATGAGTTCGAAGAGAAAAGAATGTGGTAAGGATGTGATAGAACTTAAAAGATTTATTGGTCCTTACCAAACCGAGTCAGTTATCTGGGTTACCACATAATCTATTCATTCTCGTTCTTTGGAGATGGATATTGAAACAAACATGGACCCAGTGTCGATAACTCATGTCACCCCACCCAGCCACTTAAGTATCTCTCAAAAGATACTTGTTTCATATTTTCACGGAGATTTAACACATAATCTATCAATTCCTCACTCGGAGGTCTTAGATATTGAAAAAGGAAGACATCAGCTCTGGTCTCCGAACTTCATATTCATCTCACTGTGTCTATTGATTTCTAACCTGCATCCCAGGTTGAGTCAATCTTTGAGCCAAAATCAATTTGAGTTATACTTCTTTCACACACGCACGAATCTTTGTTATTCCCCTTGCATATCTTTGTGATATTGCCAGAACAGTTTGAGAAGTAATTTTTAATATTTTACTTCAGTGATAACTGGAAGTCCTATCAGAGATACATCAATGCCAACTCTAAAAATAGGCCACACAATTATTTTAATTGCAGTGATAACAATTACTATTGTGTTTCTGTGTTAGCTATTACCCTTGGTTACTGAATCGCTTTATCTGATCTTTTGCTACTCATCTGGTTAGTCTTTGAAGTTACATGATACTCAGGTTTCTCCTAATCATCATGAGGGGGAGAATGAGATACAATTCAAAGACACAGAATATCGTGTTGAGGGGGAGTTAGCAAAATCTGAGGGGGAGTAACAAAATTTTATTATCTGAGGTTGAAAATCCTTTAGATTCAAAGATTGCAGCTAAACAGAAAAGATTTTATTGCATTTCTTCTATCCCGTATCATGTGGTGTCTGCTACAAGTTTGTTCCTCCTACGAGCTGATTGAAACAAGTTCTTAAGCTGAAAGTCAATTCAACTCGTGATTCAGAGACAAATTCTTTGTTTTTACACTGAGGTTGCACCATGGAATGTCACGTAACTCGCACATTATCTTTCTTGTGTGATGATCCGATGTGTTGAGTTTCTACATTTGAAAGCTGCTTGATAGTGCATCCAGTCGACGCTATTGTACATTGAATCTTGTTACAAAGTTGAAACTATGAAGAGCAAGAGCTTTATTCAAGGGGGAGCTTGGAAAGACATGCAACACCAAAGTTCTTCAAAGATTTAAGAGGGAAAGAAGATCAAGGCCTGAAGATTTCAAGATGATAAATGCCTTATTCAACTTTAGGGGGAGATTGTTAGGACTGAAAATCCTAGTGCGTTGAAAGTTGTATAACACATTTATAGGGTTTAAATTGTAATTGTTTTAAAGTTTATTGTAAATGGGCTTTGAGGCCCATTGGCCTTACACGTCCATATATATATGTTTTCTTAACCTAGTTTTAGGTTAGAAGAAATTATTGTTAGAATTGTTAGTCATAAGGTTTACATTCTCTGATCAGAAATTCTCTCTGTAAACCTAAACCCTTCATTGTTGAATCTAATCATATGACTAGCAGTTGTGGTTTAATCATTGTTCTTCATTGATTATTATTGCTGATAAATCGCACTGTTCTAGGATCTACAATCTTGAAAAAAGATTTTTCAAAACCAAATGTCTTGCGATGACAAATCTGGACTTGGATTTGGAAAGATGGACATTGATTGGTCCTCAAATATTCATGCTTCCTCATCTTTTGCTCTCCCCTCCTTCTGTGAGCCTTTTGACCTTGATTCAGGAGACTCCCATTCTATGAACTCCTCTGAGCTCTTTGAGGATTTGAAGCTTGGTATGTTCATCAAAGCCAAAGAACCTGTCATTTTGACTCAAAATGAGGAGGTTTAAGACTCAAATGAAATTGCCAAGCCAATTCATGATCTTCTCAAATATTTAAATCTTGATGAAGCCTCCTCCTCTGCCCCTAAACCTTTAAAAATTCCTAAGAGAGATCCTCAAACTTCTGCCAAGAAGTTCTCTTCCTCTGAGAAAGGTAAATTGGTAGCTTCTACTGATTTACCTCTGAAGAGAAAGTCCTCCTCTCATTTCTCCAAAAACAAATCATTTGTTCTCCCTACTAGCTTTGTTCCCGATCTGTCAACATAAAGAATTCAAAATATAAGGGAACCTGTCTAACATCCTAGAAATTTAAGGTAAGTATCCACGTCTCGCATTTTAATATTATAGTAAATTATGAACCAGGAATCCTTTGGCGTATAAATTAATTGCATTTGATATAGTTATGTTATGCTTTACCACCACAGAAAGTCCAATATGGTGGCGGATGCGTTGAGCCGAAAGAGTTACGAGAGTGAAGTCAAAGTAACCCTTACTACAATTGATGTAATGTCAAGCCTATTAGAGGACATCAAGGTGAGTCAAGCTGAAGCACTTCGTGAAGAGAACCTCAAGGCCGAAGTCATGGTCAAACAATGGGAGATACTAACGGAAGATAGTCGCGGCCTTAAGCTATTTCAAGGAAGGATTTGGGTGCCGAAGATTGGAGGAAACCGTGAGTTGCTCTTGGCGGAGGCTCATAAGTCAAAGTATTCCATACATCCCGGTAGCACCAAGATGTATAAAGATTTGGAACTTCATTATTGGTGGTCGGTGATGATGTGAGTCCACATTACTATCAACAATTCATGATCTAATAAGAGGAACAAGATTCCAATTCATACACAAGCACGAACACACAGAAAATTTGTTTTTCTGTCAGAACGTTCATAGATTAACCTTGTGTTTTTCGATGATTGAATGGAAGTCCTGGGGAGTGAACATCACCCAAGCTCCTTATATAGTACATTCGTTGTACTCAGTAACTTTGTGTTACTGACAGACATTCTAACTGATTCATCTGTTGATTCAGGTTTACCATTCTTATTTCGTTTGAATTTGAAAAGATTCTGATGAATACATTTAATGAATTGACGGCAGAATATCAGATCAGACGGAGATTATATTCTCGTTGGGGGAGATTACTCACATTTTTTCCAAAGGGGGAGAATATCTTTGTTTCTCATGAAGACTGTGCTTATTTGTTATTTGGGGGAGATACTTCAAAAACAGAACTGACCTTGAAATGTTTTGATGATTCTGATTCTCAAAATTCATCAAAAAGGGGGAGATAATTCAATATTTCAAAGTCAGATCAATTTTAAAGCAAAAGTCAAGAAAGATGTGATAAAGGGGAAGATATAAAAGTCGGAAAATTAAAGTCAATAAATGTTTCAAAGTGAAGTCTGAAGATTCTCAAGTTGTTGAGCTTATCTGAAATTTCATTTTTACTAAAAAGGGGGAGATTAAAAAGTGTTAAAGTTTTGAAGATTTCAAAGTTTGGTGAAGATTTTCAAATGTGTTCAAGAAATCCAAAGGGAGAGTTACTTAAAGCGCTATCAAAGGATAATCAAAGCTTCAAAGATTTAAAGATGTTAAAGCTGTGAAAGATTGTTTGTTGAAGATTTTTCTGAATAAAGAAGACCTGAAGATTCGTGTCAATTTTTTTTTAATCTTGAATCCAAAGGGGGGGATTGTTAGAGTTAAATTGTATTCAAGATTAAAAGGGTCTTTCTATATTGTTTGTAATAGTGTAAGGATTTGTGTTGTAAAGTCAACTTGTGTTGACTTAGTATAAATAGTTTGTGTCTTTGTTAGATTTGTAGATACGTGCATTTCAGAGTTTACACCATAAGAACACACATACATAGAGCATATTTTAATACACACAAAATAGGGATATGACTTGATTTAGATTGGTTGATCAATAAACAAAATTTTACTAAATTGATTGTGTGTTAATCGATAGCTAGAATCTGGGATCACAGATGAAGCTCGATGTGGCCAACTACGTGGAGAGATGTGTCACTTGCCTCCAAGTCAAAGCGGAGCATCAAAATCCTTACGGGAGTTTACAACCAATAGCCATCCCAGAACGAAAAGTAGGAGCATATCACGATGGACTGCATCACTAAGCTACCAAGGACCTTGCGGGGACACGACACTATTTGGGTGGTAGTGGATCTACTTACAAAGAGCGCACACTTTCTAGCGATGCGAGAGACGTTACCAATGGACAAGTTAGCCAAGCTCTACATTGATGAAGTAGTGTCACGTCACGGTGTCCCACCATCCATTGTGTCGGATCGGGATAGTCGGTTCACTTCCAAGTTTTGGGATGGGCTACAGAAGGAGTTGGGCACGAGAGTCAAATTGAGTACGACCTATCATCCTCAAACGGACAGTCAAATTGAAAGGACCATCCAAACACTCAAGGACATGCTTCGTTCGTGCGTCATAGACTTTGGGGGAAATTGGGATACGCATCTACCATTGGTGGAGTTCGCCTACAATAATAGCTACCACTCATGCATCGGGATGGCACCGTTCGAAGCACTATACGGACGGAAATGTAGGACATCGATGTGTTGCCTCGAGGCGGGAGAAAATCAATTTGCTGGGCCAGAAATATTACAAGAAATGGAAGACAAGGTGAAAAATATCCAGGAGCGTTTGAAGGCAGCCCAAGATTGACAAAAGGGATATGCATACAAAAAGCGAAGACCGGTTGAGTTCCAAGTGGGAAAATGAGTTATGTTGAAGGTATCACCATGGAAGGGGATCATCCGTTTCGGGAAACGCGGAAAACTTAGTCCTCGTTTTCTTGGACCCTTCACCATTTTGGGGAAAATTGGACTTCGAGCCTATAGGTTGGACTTGCCATCGGAAATGGACGGGATTCACCTTATGTTCCACGTGTGTTACCTTGAAGAGGAAAGTGATATTCCTTTGACGAAAATTCGGGTGGACAACGGTAACTGATGTGTGGAAGAACCGGAAGCCATATTGGAATCAAAGACGAAGCAATTATGACACAAAGAAGTAACAATGGTAAAGGTCCAATGGAAGCATCACCGAGGTGCAAACGTGACGTAGGAGTCGGAAGAGGACATGAGAAAGATATACCCTCACCTATTTTGAATTGTCTTGATTTCGGGGAAGAAATCCTTATTAGGTGGGGAGGATTGTAACATCCGAGAAATTTATGGTAAGTATCCACGTCTCGCATTTTAATATTATAGTAAATTATGAACCAGAAATCCTTTGGCGTATAAATTATTTGCATTTGATATAGTTATGTTATGCTTTAATTGAAATGCCTATCTATGTGTGCACTATCGAATCGGGTCAGGATTTTTGAATCTCGGGGGTGTGGTGCAATAGTGCCATGCGATAGTGCCTTGGGCACAGTCGTAGGGCACAGTCGCGGGTCTCGTACCGCGGCCTGGTGGGTTGGCGCGACAGTGACATCGTGATAGTGACATGGGCACTGTCGCCGGTCACTATCGCGTGGGATGTACCGAGGGTGGTGGCGATGGCGCGACTATGATACCACAACAGTGTCCAGAGCACTGTCGCCGATGGGCTCTAAGGGTATAAAATGCAACCTTTAACCATTTTGACTTCACTTCTCACCCCACTCGTTTTTGGAACCGATTTGGAGAACCCTTAGGGCGATTTTCCACCATTCCACCCCTTTGAACATTCATTGAAACCCTAGTTCTAGTTGGGAGTATTTATGGTCAACCAAGAGCATTGAAGGAACATAAAGAGGAGCATTTAAGATCTTAAGCCAAACCTTCATCTTCTCACCATCTCATCCAAGTTTTCTAGGGTTTTGCATAAAACCTAGATAGTGAGTTCCTACTAACTTTTCTAAATGGGATACACATCTTGACATGCTTATTATCATGGTTCTTGCTTACTTCATATTCATGTATATATCAGATCACCTGATAAGTTTGACTTAACTGTTACTTTCGGCATTTATGGGAATTTTGATTGATGGTCCTTATGTGGGTCTTGAGGAGACTATCCTTGACAACATTTTGGCTAAGAAAGTATGTATCATGTGAAAGGTGAACATTGTTGATAATCTTGCATGTTTTAGGGTTTTAGACCTAAAATGAGATTGAACTATGTGAGGTCTTATACATGTATCTTGTTGATATGAAATATGTATAGAGACGGAAGTGGTATGTATATTAGATGAACCATGAGTAAGCGCTAGGAGGATGTAGTCTTAGGGTGCCACTATGATGATATGCACCTAGACCTCTGCCATTTGGAGTAATGCATGGGAGGAAGTCTTCAAGTGTGTCGGGCCTTCGGGATGTTGCTCACGAGAGTGAACATCAAGGTACATTAACTTGAGGTGAAACTCTTTGGTGTGATGGGTCTCCCCCATTGATTCCTTTATGGTCCTTATTGTCTATAACTGAATTAATTGTTTATGCCATGTTATTGTTCAACTTACTAGGCTCGTTTGGCCTAACACTTGATTGGTTTGATGTGTATCTCAGGTTCTAGCGGCGCGACCGCCAAGAAGGTCTAGATGACTTTAGATGCGAGCTTGGGGATATTTTTGGGACACCAATTATAGAAGACTTGTATTTTGAGTTGGATCACAACTTGAATTAATCTTGTTCCTAGATAGGATTTAGATTAAAGGGTTGTCTTCCCTTCATCTTTATTTATTACAAACTTGTAATCTCAACAGGCGTATATTGTTTCCCTTTTTGGGATGAGCTCGTGCTTTGGCACATTTTATATATCACATTTCCGTTTCTGGAAAATTTTGTTTATCCCAATTTTTGGGGTGTTACAGCCTCTATTTTATCTATCCCTGATTCTGACAACGAAATCTTTGGATCTAAACTGAGTTCCATACCGTCATCGTCAAAATCCCTCAAGGTTAATGTGAAAAGTCAAAGCAAAGACAATGGTCCTAACCCCAAGAAAATTTTCATTTACAGAAAGTGTTACAACTGTGGCGATACTTTTCACCTAGCTAAGGACTATACAAAAGAACGCATAAACAAAAATGACCCCGATGATTCTTTTTCTTCTTCTTCTAAACCTAAAGGTCCCACTTCCAAATGGGTACCAAGGAACCTATTTCTCAGTGATTACAGGTTTTTAAACATTAGCAAATCTGGTATCTAGATAGTGGGTGTTTGATACATATGACCGACAACAAATATCTTCTTGTAAACTATGTGCCAGAAAAGGGTCCTTCCGTAACCTTTAGAGACAAATCTAGAGATTTCACTAGAGGTTGCGGAACCCTCACCAATGGATTTGTTACCTTCAATATAGTAGCCTATGTGGAAGGTCTAATTCATAATCTCTTGAGCATTAGTTAGCTATGTGATCTAGGATATATTGTCACATTCAAACTTTGTGTGTGCATTATCACTGATAAAAACAACCAAGTTGTATTATTAGGTGTTAGAAAAGACAATGTTTATATCATAAACATGGGATAGAGCTCCATTGGAACAAACATATGTTTCATATCTGAAGAATCGTCCAAAAGGAACTGGCTCTACACAAACGTCTGTCTCATCTCAACTTCAAAACCTTGAATATTCTTTCTAACAAAGATCTGGACATTGGAATGCCTAAATTATATTTTGTAAAAGAGAAACTATGTACAACCTGTGAAAAGGGAAAACTGACCAAGACATCTTTCAAATCCATATAATTCTTCTCAATCACTCTCCTGCTTCAAATGCTTCACATGGATCTGTGTGGACCGGTTTGCACTCCCAGCCTTGGTGGAAAGAGGCAAATTCTAATGATTGTTGATGAATTTACTCGTTACACTTGGGTATCTTTTCTCAAGTACAAGAGTGATACTACTGAAGAAATCATAAAATTCATCAAGAAATCTGAAGTGCTGAATGGTCAACTAGTGAGGTCGGCAAAAAGTGATAATCTTACCAAATTCCGAAATAGTACTTTGGAAGACTTCTTCAATGAAAAGGGGATCTCACAAAATTTCTTGGTTCTCTAAACTCCTCAGCAAAATGGAATTGTGGAAATAAAGAATCAAAATCTACGTGAAGCTGCCTGATCTATGTTAAGTGAATCAAACCTACCGACCTACTTTTGGGCCGAAACAACTAACATTGCTTGCTTCACCCAAAATCGGTCAGTAGTTGTCAAGAGACACAACAAGAAACCTTATGAGTCTTATATGGCCGAAACCCATAGGCTTTCTTCATGTTTTTGGGTGTGTCTGTTTCATTCTAAATGATTAAGAAAAGCTTAGAAAGTTCGATCCAAAGGCTAATGAAAGAATCTTTGAGGGATACTCTCTATCTTCAAAAGCGTATCGAGTTACAATATTCGGAGAAAATGCATTGATGAATCCATCCATGTGAAATTTGATGATCATAAATCATCATCTCTTTCTTGTGATGATGGTGAATTGGAATGATGGATTTCATATTGTGTTGGTGAAGGACCTCAAAATCTCTCAACGAGTTCTAATCCCTCAATACCATTCTCTCAAGATCTCTCTCCTCAAAATGGTGATCTACTTGTATCCTCAAGTATTATATCCGATCAACAAACTAACACTCCATCTGATCAAATTTCCCCCGATCCTATTCTTCCTAATCCCTCTCAACCTGAACCTTTTTCCATCATTCCTACCGATCTTCCATCTTCTTCTCAACCTCAAACAATGTTGCCCTTACCTCTTCCACCTGACACTAAATGGACAAAAGTTCACCCAATTGATCAAATCATCAGTGATCAATAGGTAGGGGTCCAAACACGAAGAGGAGTAGGAAATATTTGTCTCTATGTGAATTTCTTATCCATCATAGACCCTAAACGGATTGAAGAAGCTCTGGTCGATCCATGATGGATCATATCCATGCAAGAAGAACTCTCTCAATTCGAAAGAAATAAAGTATGGAGACTTATTCCTTGCCTCCCAAGAAGACAATCATCAAAACAAAGTGGGTGTTTCGAAACAAGATGGATGAAGAGGGAGCTGTGATCAGAATTAAATCTAGGCTCATAGCTCAAGGATATCGGTATGAAGAAGGTATGCTCTTGTTTCCCGACTTGGAGCCATACGAATCTTTCTTGCTCATGATGCTCACAAGAACTTCAGAGTCTTCCAGATGGATGTTAAAAGTTCTTTTCTCAATGGAGAACTTGCTAAAGAAGTCTATGTAAAACAACTATCTAGTTTTCAAGATCCTGCTCATCTTGACTATATGTACCGACTTGACAAAGCTCTCTATGGGCTCAAACAAGCACCTCATGCCTAGACTTGGCAAACATGTCATGTCGTGTCGGGTTCAAAGTTAAACGGGTAGAGAGTGTCTAACCCTAAACCGACCTGTTTAATAAACGGGTCAGAAAATCCCAACCCTAACCCGAACCGCCTAACTCGTTTAACCCATTTAACATTTATAAAACTAAAAATTAAAAACCAAAAATTCACAAAAAAGTACAAAATCCAAAATTCAAATGAAAACATTAGAAATCCAAATTTTATAGTTTAAACTTATAAGTTCTAACCAAATCTAAAACATTAAAAATCCCAAGCATTAAAAAGAAAACTTAATATATATATATATATATATATATATATATATATATATATATATAAACGGGTTATTCGGCCATTTTTGAGTTGAAAATTTTGACCCTGACCTACCTGTTTAATTTTCGTGTCGTGTCGTGTCAACCCATTTACTTAATCAGGTTAAAATGTATTACCCAAATCCATTTAGTTCATGTCGAGTTCGTGTCGGGTTAGCGTGTTATGTCAATTTTTGCCAGGTCTACGTGCCTGGTATGATACCCAGTTAGATTTTCTTCTAGAGAACAAGTACCCTCAAGGTAAAATCGACAACACCTTGTTTCTCAAGAAAGCAACAGGTAACATCATTCTTGTTCAAATCTATGTGGATGATATCATTTTTGGTGCCACCGATGAATCTTCGTGTTAGGAGTTTGCCTCTCTCATGAAAAGTAGATATGAGATTGGTGTCATGGGATAACTTACATATTTCTTGGGCTTACAAGTAAAACAAAGTTACGAGGGAATTTTCATAAACCAAAGAAAATATACTTGTGGTCATTTTCAATAAGTCGTGAAAACTCCCATGGCACCAACCCTGAAAATTCATGCAGATCCCAATGGAAAATTGGTCAATGTAATAAAATTTCAAGGTTTGATCATGTTTCTTCTTTATCTTACTGCTAACCGATCTGACATTATGTTTGCTACGTGTTTGTGTGCGCATTATCAAGCCAATCCTAAGGAATCTCATTTAGTCGATGTAAAACACATCTTTAGGTATCTCAAAGATACCTTGCACCTGGATCTTTGGTATCCCAAAGACTCAAATTTCGAACTAATTGGGTATTCAGATCCTGATTATGCAAGATCTAGAGTTGATAGAAAGAACACTACAGGTAGATGTCAACTACTTGGTGTAAAATCAGTTAGCTGGTCAAGCAAGAAGCAACATTTGGTATCTAATTCTGCGGTCGAAGCTGAATACGTTGCTGCTAGAAGCTGTTGTGCTCAAATTCTATAGATGAAGAATCAACTTAGAGACTACAATCAAATCTATTCAAACCTGCCGATTCTATGTGACAAATCTAGTGAAATAGCTATTGCAAATAATCTGGTGCTGCACTCCCGATCAAAGCATATTGACATCAGATATCACTTCATTAGAGACCACATTTCCAAGGGTGATATCGAACGACAATTTATACCTACCGATCTCTAGCTAGCCGATCTTTTCACCAAACGCTTAGATGAAGCTCGATTTAACTTTCTGATCTGAGAACTAGGTATGTTATACTTAGAGGAATAAAAAAATTGGAGAAATTTCCTTCTTTTCATATTCTCCAAATCTAAAATCAGTAGAACTCATCTACCCGCTTTTCTTAAATCGGTGATGTAACCCTCATTCCAAATCGGTGGAGAACCATTATCCCCAATCTCCCAGATTTCCCAAATCGGAGAATGAAGTCTCATCTAAAATCGGTGGAGAACCCTCATCCCGATTACCCATCCACCGATTTCTTCCACTCTTCTCTCCCCGTTCTATCCATCCCCCGATAGACTTTTCACCGAACCTTTTCTTCGATCATCCTTTCACCGATTCTCCTTACCTTCATTGTCGATTTTTCTTTAAACTTGTTCTGCATGCCTCGTTTTTATTACGTCATACACGTTCTGACAAATGAAACGAGATGACATTTCCACTACCATCACTCGTACATCATTTCAGATACCATCATCATTGTCTTTATCGATAAACTCAAATCCTATCTAAAACCCTTCTTTTTACCAACTATAAAAACCCTCTAAACTGTCATTTTTACCTTTTACCGTCTCCAAAATCACTTTTCTCTCTCTCTATAATCTCTCTGCAAATCAATCTGCAACTCTCATCCTTACATTCTTCAACAATGGCTTCTACACTTGTGAAGACCTTCAAGTCCTCCAAGAACGTTCATTTAAATCGTGAATCTCTCACCTTTCCTTCATGCAACCACATTGCTCGATTTGAAGCTGATCCTTCTCATCCGGAGTTCAACACCGTGTCCACCTTTCTTCAAAGATCTCCATTAAGGTATGCCTTAAGTAAGTCTCCAAATATGAGCAAAATGCTCATTGGCAGTTTCTTGTTAACTTGTGCTTATGATGAGGGCACAAGAATGGTCTATGCCTCCATCCTCTACTCCAACGACCTCTCATTCACTTGTGAGGATCTTTGTGAGTTCCTTCAACTTCCAAACTTTGTTGTTTATGATCAATTCCCTCTCGGGATCGACCACGATGAGGTGATGCGTGCCATGAACTACATCCCGGAGGCCAAGGACAAGAGCCAAGGCACTCTTTTACGCAAAAATATGGGTGTGTTAAGTCAAGATTGTATTCAAGATTAAATGAAGGGTCATAGTTGTAAATGTTGTATAGTGAAAGGGTTTTGTTGTTAAGCTTGTAAGTCAAAGTATTTGACTTTGACATTAGTTAATTGTGTTGTAAGGTCAACTGTCTTGACCATATATATAGTGTGTTATTTGTATTTGTTAGAATATAAACATGAGAGTTTAGAAAACACGTACAAGAGAGAATCCAGAGAGAGAATACACTGAGAAATAGGTGTATGACACTGTGAGATCTGTGACTCAAAGAAATCATTGTAATTATTATTCTATCAATACAAGATGATTTCTACTTGAAAAAAAATTGAAAGTCCAATCCAAGCTCTATGAATCATACACCAATTAAGTAGAAATCATCTTGTATTGATAGAACAACAATTACAATGATTTCTTTGAGTCACAGATCTCACAGTGTCATATACCTATTTCTTAGTGTATTCTTTCTCTAGATTCTCTCTTGTACGTGTTCTCTAAACTCTCATGTTCATATTCTAAAAAATACAAAGAACACACTATATATATGGTCAAGACAGTTGACCTTACAACACAATTAACTAATGTCAAAGTCAAATACTTTGACTTACAAGATTAACAAAAAAACCCTTTCACTATACAACATTTACATCTCATTTAATCTTGAATACAATCTTGACTTAACAATATCCCCCTTTGGATTCAAGTTAAAAAAAAATTGACGATAATCTTCAGGTCATCTTCTAGTTGCAAAATCTTCTATACAAAATCTTTAACAGCTTGAAAACTTGAACAACTTTGTCTTTCTCACAGACTTTGAAAACTTCAAAACTTTTAATATCTTCTTCAATCTCTCCCATTCATCACAAATGTGTAACAATCTTTCAAGATACTCTCTTCAGCTTGATAATCATCATAATTTGCTTTGACTTGAAATACAAATTCTCTCCACTCTACGACTTTCTCATATCGGGGCTTAAACTTCTCAGAATTATCCTTCTTGTGACCTTCATACTTTGACTTTGAAAAGTATTTCTTCTTGCCAAATCATTTGTTGAACTGTTTGGTTATGAAGGCCAGATTCTCAGCACACCTTTGAACATCATCATCAGAATATGCCTCTACTTCTTCCACCGACGACTGAAAACTTGACTTTGGTAGCTCAGACAAATAAGCTTTAGACAGTTTTGATTTTCACTTTGATCCAAAACCAGAACATGAACTTGACTTACCCACTTTCTTCTCAGCTAGCAATGTTAATGACTCTTTCACCATTTTCTTTTCTTCACTTAGCATCTTTACTTCATCTTCGTGTTGAGACAAAGTGGTAAAGATATCATTCACATCTTCTAAGTCTATATTTTTCGACATCTGGAGATTAATGGCATAACTCTTCCACTCTGGGTTGAGATTTATGATAAACTTGTAGTTAATCTCCGACAAAGACTTATTCATGTCGTTCCGTCTCAAATCGTTCAAGATCACATTAAATCTGTTGTAGGTGTCTACCAATGCTTCACCCTCCTTTGCTTGAAACCCTTCATACGCGTTGATACTCTGATTTAGCTTCGCTTCTATGGATCGGTCAATGCCATGAAATTGTCTCTCAAGCTCATCCCACATAGCCTTTGCTGAGTCATGACTGTCTACACGGTTGTAGATGTCGTTGGGGATAGCCATAGTCAAATAAATGAGAGTTTCTTCATCGATCATTGCTTGTGCCTTCTCCCATTCACTATAATACTGGTAAATCCTAGGCACATATCTGACCAATATATCATGAGAAGTTTCCGTAGCTGGCTGACCAGGGACCGTAACAACAAGGCAAACTGGTCCTTCAATGATTGATTTCATATAATCCTTGTTCTTATGATTTAAGAACTGAGTCATCCGACGTTTCCATTTAGGGTATTCTCCAATTGACAAAACTGGTAGTTTGGACTGAGACCCCATGGAAAGCAAATATTTAGACATCTTAGAATCTGTAGAAAAAGAACTTGGAATGATCGTTAGTTCGAAAAATCAACAAGGAACAACTCAGAAAAATTTCCAGATAAGAATTTCCAAAAATTTTCCAAGTCTAGAAATCTCACACCACTGAACCTTAAACAATTCACACACCAATAGAATTTGCACAAGGAGAAATTCGCACGCCAAGTGATTGAAATTCGTACAAGGAACCAAAATTCGCACGCCTTTATATGTGAGAAGTCATTTTCCGCATGCAACTGTATGTTAGTTCTTCCTTTTCGCACGCTTTGAGATGCGACTTCTAACTATTCGCACGCTTCGAGATACGAATTCTTGACATGAAAAATTTTCATCTTCAAACTTTTCGCACACTTCTTATGCAGATTCTATACTTAGCCAAATTTTCGATCTCAAACTTTTCGTATCGATACAGATTATATACTTAGAAAATTTTCAACTTTTCCATGCGAAAACCCCAAAATCCGTATCAAGAGAGATGTGAATTCCAGAAATTCGTATGCTTCACGGTGCGAGATTCTGAATTCCGTATCCTTTGAGATGCAAAATCTATCCTTAGACTTTCTGAAACCAACTTCTCGTATATCAAACAATGCGAAATACTTCTTTTCGCATGAAGCCATATGTGAATTCCACACTTTTCGTATCTAACGCGATGCGAAATCAACACTTAGCTTTTTCAAAACTTCAATGCCATGCGAATTCTAGACATCTTTATGCGAAAAATGTAGATCTTGCGAGTTCTTCACTTTTCTTCCAAAAACACTTAGATCGATTAAAAAACAATCAATCCATCGAATTTGCTTATGCAAATCCACCAATTTGATCAAAAATACAAGTAGAACATGATACAATCAATGAATTATAATCGAATTGACTCAAGAGTACATTTTGATTTTGATACAGTGCGTAGAACTCAAAATGTTCGAAAAACACAAAAACATCAAATCAAATCCAAAATACAGTGCAATAGTGTCAACGATCTATACAAAGAACATCTAGAACAACAATCGATCACTAAACAATCGAAATATCAAACAATTACAGTACAAAAATCACAAAATCAATCAAACACAGTTGAAAGGGTGTGTAAGTCCAAGATTCAAGCACAACACAATCAAATCACACAATTTAGCACAATATTGTAGAGAGAGAATCTAGAGAGAGAATGTCATATATCTATTTTTCACAAGTCTTACAAGAAACTCTCATACAATGTAATCACACAACTCTCACAATACGTCACAAATCCTATAACCCTCTACACTTCTAAAGGTATTTATATGGATAAAGGACCATGTACAATTACAAGATAAACAACATTGACTCACAAGACTTTGACTATGATTGACTTTTGCACATCTTGACTTTTACACTTAAAACTTGGATACAACAATACACTAAAAATCTCCCCCTTTGTATTCAAGATTTTAAAATTTTTGACAGCAGTCTTCAGCTCTTGATTCTTCAACACTTTAAACTCTGATAGCTTTAAACATTGAAGCTCTGATATTCTTTAAACTCTGATAACTTGAAAAATCTTGAAAAGTCAATCACTTTGCTTTGAAAAGTCTCGAACTTGAATTTAAAATCTTTGAAACTTTGATCTTTGAACTATTCATATTTGAACTTTGCATCTTTAAACTTTGAGAGATCTTTGGATAGCTTGTAACGTCAGTCTTTGATCTCTGAACAGTCATTGAAAAACTAACTTTCTCGAATAATCTCTGAACATTTTCTTCTATGATCTTTATAGTTCTTTTCACAGTTCTGTATCTCCCCTTTTTCTTCAGAATTCTTTTGAAATGACTTTCCAAACATTCATCTGACTTGAGAACATTCGTCTGATTGAAATTTCCATATTATCTCCCCATTTTTCTTCATAATGTCTCTCCCTTTTTATGAGATGTATCTTTTGAATAATCTTTCAAACTTCACTTAAACTTTCATTTGACTTGAAATTCTAGATTATCTGTAATGCCCGTATTTTTCGTTCAAAACTTGCCTATATATATATTTATGAATATGTACATATTCATGTCTATACGTAATATGTACATATTCATGTCTATACGTGTGTAGGGTGGATAGTCTCATATCGTTCAAGCCTTAATCCACACCTTGAAACAGAGAGTTTCACGGGTTACTTTACGGGTTCCAAACCGCGGCACAAGCCGCGTAAATCACTGGAGTGAAGGCCTACGGGCACTCGCGTAACTCACTGGAGTGCAGGTCTCCAAAACCCATCTTTACTCGATTTTTAAGCCACACCACTTCATCACTCGATTTTCAATCGCGATTTTTAGGGTTTTGGGCGATTTTCATCCTCTACTCACCTCAAAGCATTTATTTCAAACCTTGGGTGGTTAGACAACAATATTTGGGCATCAAACCAACCTTGGAGATCATTTATTGGAGTAGATTCACAAGATCCAAGTTCAAGCCACTCTCATCCAATTACTAGGGTTTTCATCTTTTCTAGGTTTTTGGCTAAAAACCTAGGTTTGTGAGTTCCTAAACTTTGTTAAAACTAGATACACATCATCCTCTATTACTTGTTATTGTCATTCATCTTTATTTGAACTATTCATATATAAAACTTGATTTCTTGTGGGTCTCCTTGTGTGTAAGCCTATGACCTCATTGTCTACATGAGTGAACATCCATAAAATGGTTTTGGTATGACCTATTACTTGAATTACCATGAGGTGGAGTTATAACTACACTATTAACAATCATTCTATACTAGCCTTCATATGGACTATGTGTGATTTATGGACAGTGTGGTCTAATATTGTACCCATGGTTGGTATTGTGATTATTCATGTGCATTATGTGCCTTGAGACCTACTAATAATAATGTTGGACGAACCAAGTTGGTACACACTAGGAGGATATAGTCTTAGGTGCCACCGTAATGGTATGTACCTAGACCTCCGCCATTCGGGGTAATGCCATGGTTGTAGTCCTCAGATGTGTCGGGCCTTTTTAGGTGTCACTCATGGTAGTTGGCATCAAGGTGTATCGACTCTTTGGGTGGAACTTGATTGGTGCTATGGGTCTCCCCTATTGACTCCACATTTGATGAACATATTGTTAACTGCTGATAAGGATGGTGCATTTGATTGGGATGTTATTACTTGTACAAACCCACTAGGATTTTTAGCCTAACACTTGTTTGGTGTCGATGTGTATCTCAGGTTCTAGTGGCGTCGCTTCTAAGCAGGCCTAGTCGGACTTGGGTAAGATCTTGGGGAAGGTGCATTGGGACGCACTTTTTGTGAAGACATTGAGTTGATCTTTAGACAACACCCTTTTTGTAATCTCCTTTCTGTCATAAAAATTAGATTAGTTGGTTGTTTGTCTATTTCCGTTAAATTACAAATGTAATTAAACAGGTTTATTTATTCCCCATTTTTGGGAGGCTCTTGCTATGGCAATTTTTGTATACCATATGTCCGTTTTTCCGGATTTTTGTTATCCCTATTTTTAGGGCGTTACATTATCTCCCTCTTTTTGATGAGTTGTGAGCAGCAAAATCATCAAAACCTTTTCAAGTCATCACTGTCTTTGAAAGTTATTCTTCCCTTTTATGATAAAATAACAATCTCCGCACTTTTATCTGAGTATCCGTCAATTCATAAAATGTATATACCCGAATCTTTTCAAATTCAAATATAGTAAGAGTTGTAACCCTGGATCAACAAATGATACAGTTAGTATGCCTGTAAGTAGCACAGAGCCACTTTGTACAACGGATGTACTTTGGAAAGGAGCTTTTGTGATGATCACTCCCCCAGGGCTTCCATTCAATCATCGAAAACCACAAAGGAATTTTCTATGAATGTTATGAATAGAAAACATATTCCTTGGGTGTACGTGCAAGTGTAGAAATGATTGAAGCTACTTAAGCTTTCAACAAGCTCAAATTGTGTAAACTGTTGAGACAGCAACAAGTATTACATGGACTCAATGTGTATGAAAGAGGTGCAAAGGTGGGGAAACTTTCCTTTTTTTCAATATCTAAATCTTCCAAAGTGAAGATTAGATAGTAGATATGTTGCGTCCCCAAAGAAAATGAAACATTTCTGTGTTAAGAAAGAAACGAGTGGTTGGTGGGGTAATTGCAAGAGTTGGCATGGGCTCACTACCTTTTTCAATGATGGTCACCAAAGAATATGAACTAGTCAGAAGATGTGGCTGTCCGACTCAGAAAGAAGTTGGTGTAGAGTTATCGTATTCTTTTAACTCTGTTCTCACACCCTCTTTCTTTTTTATCATTATGCTCACTTCTAACCAAACTCTCATTTCCATTTTTCCGCTCAACACAATGAAAAAAACTCAATCAGATGATTTATCTCCCCTACACTTTGATTTTGACCCCTTACTCCTCAATCACTCTAGGATAACTTCTGGGGTATGAAACACAAGTTAACGTGAATCCATGGAAGTTCTATTTAAGTTCTCACACGAATCCCATGTAATTTTGTCCTAAAAAGAATAGTTGCTCAATAATTTAACTTGAACAATTAAGCACATGATAACATTGTCATATGAATGTATGCTCATCAAGGATATGAATGAAATTTGAGCATTTGAACTTTAAAGATCTCTCAAAACAAGGATATTGAATGAATGAAATGAAATCAAGAGAATTGTTTTGAGAATCTGACAATGTATTAATCAGATCAAATATCATGAGTATGAACATGAAATGATTGGGGTATCATAGAACTTGATAGTTTTTTTATATGAACGAATATAAACAATTTAGAAATGAACGCAACAATAGTGAAATCAAACGAGGGTATTACCATCGAAAAATTGTTTCATTTAGAGACATGGTAATAACTACTTAAAATGAAGTACTGAACCGGTGTGTATGAATACTTGACAGTATATAGACAAGATAATACACAAGTATTGATCTTTGGAAACAGACGGTCAGATAAACATTAATGCTCAATTATGAAAAATATTTATAATCATACTTCTAAATTCATGAAATCTTTTGAGAACCAGAAGTGGTTTGAAGATTTAAGAAAACATTTTTCATGCTCGAAAATTGTTCTTCTTTCAAACAATCAGAGATCTAGATCAGAAGATGCTTACAAACATTTAAGCTCCCCCTCAAATCATAATAATCTGAGTTAGATTCAGATAAGCTCCCCCTTGATATTTGCATAATATCCTTATCTGAACAAACTCTTCTTTGAAGTACAGGTTCTAAACTGTTATGTTTATAAGACATAATTCTTTGACATTAAAGTTCGAGTCCTAAAGTGATGTGTTTAGAAGTCTATACTTTTTTTATCATTGAAGACCGAGTCTTGAACTGCTTTGTTCAAAAACCATTGCTCTTAAACATTGAAGACCGAGTCCTAGACTACTTTGTATATAAGTCTTGCTTCTTAACATTGAAGAACGGGTTCTGATCTGATATAATCAGAAACCATTGCTCTTGCTCTCCCTAAACCTGTGGTACCTGCAAAACGATTTTAACAGATTTTGGTACCCACCGGTATTTGGGTCCTGGTTAGTTAGATTTAGGAATCCACTTCTCATTAGATTTAAATCTTTTAATTTCACTTTTCTGAGAAGTAATTCTGTAAGTTCCATACCAGTGATGAGCAAAGTCTTTTTGAACAAAATCATTTTCTCCACAGTAAGAACAATAAATCTTCTTTTGAGCCAACATGATAAGATGATTAGCAGAATAAATCGTATCAGATTTGCCAAAAGATTTACCTTTATGTGCACTGTCCTTTTTAGCTTTTGATGTTGATGTGGATGATTTATCATTCTTCTTTTCATCAGGAGAACATTTCACTCTCCAAACCATCTGTCTTTTCTTAGAAGTACGCTTTTCAAGAGATTTAACATAATTGCTTGCTGAAGTATCAACAAATTTATCATAAAATAAATTAGAAGGACGAATCTGATTTGATTTAACAATTTTTGATTTGACACTTTTAATTTTTGACACATTTTCTTTTATAGAACTGGAAGCAATTTTGAAAGAGCAAACTGATTCAATTGAATTGTCATAAGGTGATTGATTAATCACATCTACATAAATCTTTTCTGACAATTCAATATTTGTAGCTTCCAGATCTTTTATCTTTTTAGATAAAATGTTCTTTTCTTCTAAAACTATGTCAAACTTCTTTTGTAAATCAGACCTGACCTTCTGTTCTTTTAAAATGTCTCATGATAGAACATATAACTTTGTTGTGAGCTTAGATATTTCACTTTCAAAGATTTGATGCTCTTGCTCAAAGTCTTTTTCAAAGTTCGTGTTCTTTTCAGAAATTTCCTTGAAAATCCCAACATTTTTCTTTTCAAAAACTTTCTTTTCAGAATCAAAAGACTTTTTCTTCTCTTGAAAGATTTGTCTTTCCTTTTCAAGTAAGTCTTGTAAAGTAGAAATATGCTTAGGAAGTTCAATAATCTTATCTTCAAGAACTTTTCTCTCTTTTGCAAATGTATCTCTTTCAGTTATTCAAACTTTTCAAATTCTGATATTTGCTTTGAGAGCTTTATGCATCTGTGCTCCAAATCTTTCTTCTCTTGAAAAGCTTTCTTAGAAAAATCAGATAGTTTTTTAGTGTAAATTTTCTCCAGATCAGTTTTGTCTTTATCTGCATGGAGACTTTTCATTAGATCAACATTTTTAGCTTCCAATGCAGATATTTTCTCTTCAAAAACTTTAAACTTGCTCTGTAGATCAACTGATTCAGCTTTAAGTTTTGATGATTTCTTTTCAGTTGTCTTCAATTTGCTTTGAAGATTTGTTATCTCTCTCTCTCTTTCAATCTAATCTCTTTCTCTCTTGTCTTTATAATACCTGCAAAATTAGATTTAGAATCATTAATACATTTTGCACATTCAGAAGTTTTCTCAAAAATTACAAATTTAGCTTTCAACTCCTGAATCTGATTTAGAAGATCTGAATTCTAAATCTTCAATTTATCCCGTTCAACTTCTATAGCAGGTATCTCAGGCATGTACATTAATACATAATCTCCATTTGATATTACTGTAGATATCTTTACTGAATAAAATGAAATACTGAATAGAATGTTTGCTTGAAATGATCGTTCCAAAATATTTAGAAACACACTTGACTTGAAGAGTCAAACTCGGTCAACACAGAAAAAAACTTTTTAAAAAAAAACTTTTGTGTCAAAACTCGCAGAACACTGTAGACAAACATCGCGCAGACAGGGGTATGCACGTTCTTGGTTCACGTAGAACAAGGCGTACACGTTCTTGGTTCTCTCAGAACAAGGCGTGTGCGTTCTTGGTTCGCGCAGATCAAGGCGTGCACCTTCTGAAGAGGTACTTCTCGCAACCAGTCTACGCGTTTCTATACTTAGAAACTTTTTTTGCAAAATAAAAACTCGCAAAACATTTCACGCAGAACAAGAACTCGCAAATCAATGAAACAAACAACAAAACTCGCAAACAAGCTTGTGTGCGTTCCTACTTCTCGCATACTGAGCCTTGCGCGTTCTGATCAAGAACTCACAGAAAACATAAAAGCATAGAAGCATTTCATCCTGCGTGTTCTTCACTGCTTGTGTGTTCTTTGGTGTGCGTGTTCTTCAGGATGAGTCTTGCGCGAATTCTAGATCTTGCGTGTTCTTCTGTAACACACAAGGATTTTCGACCAAAATCTATAAAACCTGCAATTAAAGCTTGAAATTGCACATAGTTGATCGCACAATGAATTAGAACATCTTTCTAATACAAGGCTTTTGCTAAAAACAACAAAATTACAGTGAATTTGTACAAAACAGTGTTCGCACGACTTACAACCAAAAAATACACAAAAATTCAAAATTACATGTGAATTTGTGCAAATTTCTTGATAAAATCTAAACAAGAAAGAATCCATTTTCTTGCAACAAAATCTCTTGAACAAGAAAAATTCGAGTCCATGGTGATTTTCTAGATACGGTCCTACGTGTTCTTCCCAAATTTGAAAGAATCGATCAAATCAATTGTGTTTTAATCCATTCTGAATATGATGGTTTGCTCTAATACCAAATGTAAGTCCAAGATTCAAGCACAACACAATCAAATCACACAATTTAGCACAATATTGTAGAGAGAATCTAGAGAGAGAATGTCATATATCTATTTGTCACAAGTCTTACAAGAAACTCTCATACATTGTAATCACACAACTCTCACAATACATCACAAATCCTATAACCCTCTACACTTCAAAAGGTATTTATATGGTCAAAGGACCATGTACAATTACAAGATAAACAACATTGACTCACAAGACTTTGACTATGATTGACTTTTACACATCTTGACTTTTACATTTAAATCTTGGATACAACAATACACTAACAGGGTGCGAGTTCGACATTTGTATGATTCATAGAGCTTGGATTGGACTTTCATGGTGAGGTTTGGAAATTTTTCTTCTCCCACATCGTTCACTGTCTTAGCCGCAAGACGAGTGGCCATGACCAATCTCCTTCCTACATCACCAACCTTTCCCATGCTTTAGTCTTTCAGCGTATGATCAACTTTGTTGGGCATTTTTTCTCCGAACTGGTCAAGGTCATTACTGCTCCTTGCCGGCATAAAGTGGCCTACCAACGGTTCATCTCCATGATAATCCATCATAAGTTAGCCGATGCAATCCTTGCCGATAAGAACCCGAATCCCCCAACTATCATCTACGATCTCATTCTTCCAATGTTGGGAAGCAAACTATCAACAAAGGAGCAAATGACACCGATTTTTCTCTTCTATCAGGTATGGTCTCTTTTGCAAACTCTCCCGATCTGAAGTGGGAGAAGCTGAAAAGCCGTCATTCACTGGATCGGTGGCTTCCCCAACTCCACTTACTTTAGTGACCCCTATTCCCCAACCTCGAGTGAAATCGATGGTGCAGAAAGAGAAAAAAATCAAAACCCACTGATACCTCCGTATTAGCTTCCGAGGCTAAGTTACCGGAAGAACCTCCAATGACTCTCCCCACCTCCCATCCTTCTCAAAAGCGGAGGCAATCCAAATACCCTTCTAAGTCCTCTCTAAAGCGACTTAGGTAACTTTTAGAGGCCCAAACCTCAAAACCGCCCACCGATTCTCAAAAATCGGAGGACGTTGAAATAATCCCCACCGGGCCTGGGAATCTGCTAAACCCCAAGCCACCTCCTCTATATCTACTCAAAAGAATATAGTTGTAAAATTGGGGACCCCCCCATCATTCCCTCTTCAACTTTTCACTTAGTTGATGTGGATGAATTGGAATCCAACCCATTCCAAGGACCCTCTTCTCCACCACACAACCTATCACCCGAGCTTCCAAGTCTTGATGATTTTTCATGATCCAAAGAAGGTTTGGAGAATCCAAATAACTTTCTGGAGTTTCTCATGGCAGATACAGGATCAAGGCCTTCTCTTTGCTCGATCTCCGCCATCTTTTGTTGATCGAAAATCTCTTAGTGATTTGATGATGACCCTTTGAAATACTTAGTGAAAATTACATTTAATATCTGTATGCAATAGTGTTTCACCATCAGCTTTTATATACTGAGTTTGTTCAGTATCACTTATGTTTTCTGTTAAATGTAATCCCTGAAGACAAGTTTCCCGAACAAAGACGTTCATCGCTTACATCAAAGACAAAGCTGATGAACAAATGACAAGTGTACTCATGATCTGATGTGGATATAAGTGAAACTAAGACAAATCCTGTTGGTCCCGAAGGCGCTTAACAAGTTTGTAGAAGGGGGGGGGGGTTGAATACAAACACAGAAATTAAAGTTTAATAAATTGTTTATTGATAAATCAAAATACAATTTACATGTTTGTTGCGGAATAGGATTAAGACAGACTTAGTCTAAACAAACTTAAGAAACACTAAGATGGTTGCACAAGAAATTCAGAGAATGGGGGATTTTAGAGAGATAGAAAACAAGGGTTTCTATTATGGAGTTCAAGGATTGAGCACACCTTCAGATGAAGGGGTGAGCTTCCTATTTATACCCTATGCATTAAATGCATGGCAGGGCACTTTACACGTGGCGTTCATAGAGTGGCTTTGGGAGTCTTACTTTTGGAGACATGCTTTTGGCCGTTTTATGAACAGTGTAGTTGACAGAGTTGTTGTACGATTTGTGGCAGAGACGTGTCCGTTCTGACACAACGTACTGGTTGTGCAAGGTAAGACAAAAGGAAACTTGAGGCATAAGCTTTGTGATCGTTGATCGCTGAGTATCTCTTCTTTCAGAGATAAAGAAGTTCAGCTATCGCTGAAGCTTTTCCTCAGGATTCTTCGCGTAAGTAGATTCGTCTGGTCTTCGCTGATATCCGCATCAGGTCACTAGTAGACTTATCTATTGTTCAGTGGCTTCGTCTTCGATTCAGCTATGAACTATGTTGACGCGAGACTTGTCTTCAGGGATTACGTTAACTGTGTTACATGGGAAACTATCAGCGATGACTGAACAAACTCAGTTTGATTGCTGAAAGTGAAACACATACATATTAAATGTTTACAGAAAGGTCATCAGCGATAACTAAACAGACTCAGTCTGATCGCTGATGATGAAACACTAATACATATAATAACGTAATTTTCACTAAGTACAAAAGAGGGTCGTTATCAAATCACTGAGAGAGTTTGGATCAACAATCTCCCCCTATTTGATAATGACAAAGTAACAAAAGAAAATTACTTTATGATTTCAAAATATAGGAATAAAAAGGACTCATAGAATGCATGTCCCAATTACTATTTTGAGGGATCTTTTACAGTACTGATAGGGTTAAGTACATCACTGCAGTTTTCATTTAATTCAGGGATCGAATTAAAAGCTATGAAAATTACAAGTGAATAACTAACTACTGTAAGTATAACTAACAGATTACAGAGAAGGAAACTAATCTATCAGCTATTAAAAGAAGATTTAGGAGGATTGATCATATACTCAGGTATTTCTTCTCCTTTTTGTCTTCGTTCCAAAGATTCTTGACTGATAATTTCTTTAATTTTTTCAGCAGCAGGGCAGAAGTCACACCATAAGCATAAGAGATCCTTGAGATGATTCAGAGGACAGATAGGAATCTCAGAGATTCTTTGAAATCTGAGTTCCTCATCATCATCTCTGAAGAATATTCCATAAGGATTGTCAATTACTTGACCAGCTTGGAAAGGACCACCAGGAGGCAGAGATAAATCCAGAACTGAAAGATCGGGAGGAGGACCAAACAGTGCATCTCTTGAAAATTTGATAGAAGTTTCATTCCTGATGATGGCGACGTCTTCAGAGGAGGAGGACCAAATTTTTCTCTTGAGTTTCAAAGATTTGGGAGGAAGAGGAGATGGCAGCTTTAGTACAGAGGTGACTCTATTTATGAGGGCTTCAAGAAGTCCTTCAACGTAGCCTCTGTATGTAGATTTGGATTTCTTCAGTGCATCCCAGAACTCTAACCATTCCGTAAATCCGAAGCTCTCAACTTTTGATATGTACATTGCTTTTTGGGTTCCATCCTCTCTGGTAATCTCGATGGTCACTGAGAGTTGATCTTTCTTCTTGCGACCAGAGATAGTCACGGCTGATATTGGAAGAAGATCAGAACGATAATCCATCTTTTGTTTGCACCATTCGATAGACTTATCGTTGATCTCTTGTTCTTTGGAGCGTTCCTCTTCAATTTCTTTCAGTAGTGCAGCTTGAACTTCCACAGGTTTGCTTTTCAGCTTTTTGTCCTTGACTTGAGAAGATTGAATCTTTAAAGCGAGTTGGGCATCTCGTTTGCATTCAGCGATCAGCTTCTCAGCTTTGGCAGATTCTTCTCTTTCGGCTTCAGTGAGGAAGTCGAGCTCTGTGGATGTTTGAAGAGGGATTTTCAGCCGTTGACTTTCTAGTTGAGCGATCATTTCAACTCTTTTCTTCACCACTTCCTCTGACCAATGAGATGGTCGAGAGGGCCTTCCTGGATGGACCAGGGAATATTCTTCTTCTTCTTCTTCATCAATCTCAGTGATAGAGATTGGGATTATTTCTTCAGCGATAGCAGCTGGAATTGTTTGTAGTTCAGAACCCTTAAGCAGGGGTGAGAACTGTCTGGATAAAAAAAGAAGGAAAGAAGGGATAAGTGTATTTTTGAAAGAGAGAGATAAAGGCTAGAAGGAAATAGGGGTTTGGAAAGAGTAGGAGAGTGGTACAATTGAAAGACATACCTGAGAAGGATGCTCCCCCTCAGATTGTGATCCAGTCCTCAAGCATTCTTCAGCGATCGGTTGCTTGTCTTTGCTTTGCGAAGGAACACTTGAAGATGTATGACCTCTCACCCCTGCTTTGACAACTTCTTGTGAAGTTGTACTTGATGCAACGTTCGGCTTGGAGAACCACATAGATTGGTCTTCATCGTCGTCGTCGTCATCGGAGGGCTGATCCTTTTCTTGATCATCAAGATCTAGATCATCTTCCTCTTCATCGTCTTCTTCCTCATCCTCTTCAAAGAGAATAGAGTGAATAGATGAGGATTCTTTTGCCTTCTCCCCCTCAGATTGAGAGGGAGGTTCCTTTGGAGTCTTAGCTTCCCCAGCAACAGCAATAGAAGTTTCTTCAGCTTTCTCCCCCACTTTGTCATTATCAGTGGTAGGGGATTGTTCAGCTGCTGGAGTAGCTGTTGAAGCTTTTAGCACTTGAACGTCAGCCTCCAGATGCTTAATCCGGTCTTCAACCGCAGGGATGTCGCACGTGGCATCATGAATGAATTCCACAGCGATGTTGAGGTTGGTACGATCATCTTCAGTGAAGGAGGGAGGCAGCACTGGAGCTGGTGCATTCACCTTTTGTACAATTTGCTGAAGAAGGGACGTGCAGAGGTCAACCTTTGAAGAGAGACCCTGAACTTCAGCGGTAAGAGACTCAAGTCGCCCTTGAAAGAGTTGAGAGGACTCTCTGAGTTGGACGACTTGTTCTTCAACAGCTGAAAGTTGTGAGTTCTCAGCTTTTGATGAGCAAGTGGCGGTCAACTTCTTCAGCTCCTCACCAGCCTGATTGACGGCGCTGGTGGTTTCTTTGATGGTGTTGGTGAGTGCGTCCACCTTGTCTCCCAGACTGTTGACATGCGTGTCAACAGACGCCAAGCTAGGACCTGAAAATAATGTTAGTTCAGATATGGGCTTATTTGGAGAGGGGGGGAGAGAAGTGTTTAGGATTATAGGTGTACCTGATGTATCAAACATTTTGTAGAACTGCATAGATTCCTCAAAAGTTTGATGCTCAGGTCCTATAGGGAAAGAAGAGGTAGCGGGTTCAGAGACCAAATGAGGAGAAAAAGGAAGAGTTTGGGGGATAGAAGTAGGGATGGGGTTAATCTCAGTGAATGAGATAGTAGGTGGGGTTACTGATGATGTGACAGCGAGCGAGATCGCTGACACGGCAGTATGAGTGACTGCTGAAGTTGTGGAGGAAAGACCCACAAATGCATCTAAGGTAGCTTGTTGAGAAGCTCCCTCAGGTATTGTACTAGAGGGTGTACTTTCCTTAGTCTTTTTGGCCTTTTTGGAAGGACCAATCGGACTAGCTGATGGTCGTTTAGAAGTAGTGGTAGCGACAGGGATAGCAGACGAAGGAACCGTCTGCGTAGTCGCTGAAGATGAAGAAGAATGGAGAGAGAGACGAGAGCGAAGGAGAGAGATACTTACCTCGTCGGCGAGTGGCTTTACCTCCAGTGATCGTTGACCTACCCTGGCAAAGGTGCCATCATCTTTGGTGGGATAGGTGTTGGGATAGAGGAACTTGATGTACGTACATATGAAACGTACGTACGAGATCTTGGGATCTCGTTCAGGCTTCTCTAATCTCGACCTCAGGTCTTCAAAGATTGTTGTGGCGTAGTCAAAGTTTTGACCAGCGATAACGGAGTAGGCCATCTGCAGTTGTGTTTTGCTGGCTTGATCCAGCGAACCACTCTTCCCGCTCATGCACTGAATTATGTGCGAGAAGATAAAGTTCAGTTGTGAGGGCATCTGAGCTTTGAGGATCTTGGTGAGCTTCTTGTTGGTGAGTTCAGTTGCATCAGCAGTGAACCAGAACTGCTGAAGTAGAGTCTTGGAAGGCTTAGGATCCACAGTGATCGCGTAAGCTATACATGACTGCTTTAGGAATTCAGCAGCTTCCACAGATGTGGGTATTTGTCAGCTTTGAACTCGAGTCTGGCCAAATGATTACATTTAGTAATCTCAACTTCAGTGAGAGCGAATCGTACATGCTTGGAAGCAACGATTGAAGACTCTGTCATTTCTGTTATGGAAAGAGGCATAATAGAAGAAATTATTTAGATTAAAAATAATATGATTACCGGTTGCCATAGAAGAAGGGAAACTGGAAAACTATCAAGTTATTTTTAGGAGTAGAAAAATAGTGTTCTGGGTAGAAAAAATGAAGAACACTTTAAAACCAAAAGGTTTTTATTGAAAAACATAAAATCAGAAGGAATGATCTTTAGTTTTTAAAAAAAACGTTTTATAAAATCCATAGAAAACGAGCAGGATTTTAAAAAGAATAAAAAGCATACGAACAAAGCACATAAACATGAAATAAACCTGTGTATCTTGAAGAAAAAGAGTTGCAGATTCAATATTCTGGGTTTACTTGTTCGAGTGTTCTTGAGAGAATGTTTCTTGCTTTGAAAGTTTTGAAAGCGTAAACCGTATAAAGGAGAGAAGAATTCCTTTTATACGAAGAGAGAAGAGAGAGAGAGAGAGAAGCGGGAAAAGAAAGGATCATCATGACATTGACACGTTCCACGAAGTTGATTGGATAGAAGGGCAACGGACGAACGTGTCAGAAAAGGCATGTCGTGAATTGTCGGTTCAAATGACGTCATAGAAGAGAGAGACTGTACATTTGTCCGTTTTGAAATGATCACTGAAGAAAGGTTAGTGATAGATTTTCCTTTTTAAAAGTATCCCTGATAGTAAAGATAGGGATAGATTTTCCTTTTAAAGGATCACTGACTAGAAATATCAGTGATTAATGTATTTTTCAAAAAGCTTTTAATCATTTAAAGAAAGTTCAGTGATTAAAGTTTATATTTTGAAGAAAAACATTTTTGAGGGAAAGGAGAGAACATACCTGAGAGTCAGAATGTTTATCAGAGAGAATGATGAAAGGGGAACTTTTGATTACTGACACAATACATGAACGCTGAAGAATTATTCTTCGATGTTCAGCATTCCAAGCTCACTGATGAGAAAGTTGAACCTTGTCTCATCAAGAGGTTTGGTGAATATATCAGCAAGCTGAAAGTCAGTAGGGATAAAGTGAAGTTCAATATCACCATTCATCACATGATCTCTGATAAAGTGATATCTGATCTCTATGTGTTTTGTCTTTGAATGTAGCACTGGATTATTTGCTATAGCGATAGCACTAGTGCTGTCGCAATAGATAGGAATCTTTGACAGCTGAAGGTCATAATCTAATAGTTTATTTCTCATCCACAAGATTTGAGAACAACAGCTTCCAGCGGCTACGTATTCAGCTTCAGCTGTGGAAGTGGACACAGAATTTTGCTTCTTGCTTGTCCAGCTTACCAGCTTTCCTCCCAAGAGTTGACATCCACCAGTGGTACTCTTTCTGTTGAGTTTACAGCCTGCAAAATCACTATCAGAATAACCAGTTAGATCGAACCCTGAGTCTTTGGGATACCAAAGACCGAGGTTAGGAGTTCCTTTCAGATATCTGAAAATTCGCTTTACAGCGATCAGATGGGATTCCTTGGGTTCAGATTGATAGCGTGCACATAAACAAGTAGAGTACATGATGTCAGGTCGGCTCGCTGTAAGATACAGCAATGAGCCTATGATTCCTCTATAGGCAGTGACATTAACAGGTTTTCCAGATGGATCCTTGTTAAGTGTCAGCGGTGGTGCCATAGGAGTTTTCATCGCTGAAGTTTGTGTGAGATCAAACTTCTTTAGCATATCTTTAACATACTTACCTTGGCAGATAAAAGTACCTTTGTCAGATTGTTTAATCTGAAGACCAAGAAAATATGTCAGCTCACCCATCATACTCATTTTATATTCTTTCTTCATTCTTTCAGCGAAGCGAGTACATAGAGATGGGTTAGTAGAACCAAATATTATGTCATCGACATATATTTGTACAAGAATTATATGACCTTTTATCTTTCTGAAAAATAACGTATTATCAATCTTGCCACGTTCAAAATTTTCAGAGATAAGAAAAGATGAGAGAGTGTCATACCAAGCACGAGGGGCTTGTTTTAGACCATAGAGAGCCTTATCCAATTTATAAACATAATTTGGATGCTTAGGGTCATAGAACCCTGGTGGTTGTTCTACATAAACTTCTTCATTCAGCTTTCCATTCAGAAATGCTGATTTTACGTCCATTTGATAAACGATGAAGTCTTTATAGACTGCATAAGCTAAGAATAGTCGAATTGCTTCGAGCCTGGCCACAGGGGAAAAGGTTTCATCATAGTCTATGCCTTCCTCTTGTCTGTATCCCTGAGCAACAAGTCGAGCCTTGTTGCGGGTTACAGTTCCATGTTCATCTAACTTGTTTCTAAACACCCATTTGGTGCCTATTACAGTTTTATCAGATGGTCTAGGAACGAGATTCCAAACTTTGTTTCGAGAAAATTCAGTCAGCTCTTCTTGCATAGCGCTGACCCAGTTTGAATCTCTGAGGGCATCATCAGTCTTCTTTGGTTCTATTAAGGAGAGAAAGTTTATAAAGAGACAGATATTACCTGAGCTTCGTCGTGTCTGAATACCTGCATCTGGATCACCGAGAATTTGATCTATTGGGTGATCTCTTGTCCATCGCTGAGCAGGAGCATGATCGCTTAACTCAGAGGTTGGATCAACAATTGGGATGTTTACTGATGAGGACGTTTGAGGTTCATCAGCAATTAACTGTTGAGTAGGTTCACTAGAGAGGTTTCCAGACGAAGGCAGATTTGATGGTGGTAATGTGTTTAGAGGTTCAGCTGAAACCCATGAGGTGGTTTCAGCGGTGGGAGGTATGATACTTGGTTCTTCATCAGCAGCTGGAGTTTCAGTGTGCTGATGGTTTGAGAAGAAAGGTTCAGTTTCTCTATAGTGAGAGAGCATCCAAGTATTCAGTTCTTCATTGTCAGCGATTGGTTTAGAGTTTGCTGAGCGAGTTTCATCAAACGTGACATGAATGGTTTCTTCTACGGTTTGTCTTCTCTTGTTGAAAACTCTGTAGGCTTTGGAGATGGAGGAATATCCTAAAAATATTCCATCATCGGCTTTTGGGTCGAACTTTCCAAGTTGATCTTTGTTGTTTAAGATAAAGCACTGACAACCAAAGATATGAAGAAAGCTGATAGAAGGCTTCCTTCCAAGAAAAAGTTCATAAGCTGTCTTCCCAAATCGCTTTATTATCAGCGATCTGTTTTGAGTAAAACATGCAGTGTTTACAGCTTCTGCCCAAAATTGAGTAGGGAGGTGAGAATCGCTGAGCATTGATCTAGCATCTTCTATGATCGTTCTGTTTCTTCTTTCAGCGACTCCATTTTGCTGAGGTGTTCTTACTGAAGAGAAGTTGTGAGAGATTCCCTTGTTCTCAAAGAAATTGTCCAGGGAACTATTTTTGAATTCAGTTCCATGATCACTTCTTATTGAATGAACAGTAAGATTATTCAGCACTTCCATCTTTTTGACAAAAGATATTAGTTCTTCTGGAGTATCACTCTTACAGCGAAGAAAAATAACCCAGGTGTAGCGATAATATTTATCTACAATGACAAGCGTATATTTCTTTCCAGCTATTGATTGGATGTTGACAGGGCCAAATAGATCCATATGCAAGAGCTGAAGAGGACTTGTCACTGAGGAAACTTGTTTCGACTTGAAACTAGCTTTTGTTTGTTTTCCTTTTTCACATGCTGAGCAGAGAGATTCTTTAACATATGAGTGCTGAGGAAGACCAGAAACCAGTTCCTTAGATAAGAGAGAATTCAGGGTTTTGAAGTTTAGATGAGAGAGCCTTTTATGCCATAGCCAGTTGACATCAGAAGAGGCCTTAGAGAGAAAACATAGGTTTTCAGTGATAGTAGAGTCCATATCTATTACATAGACATTTTCTCTTCTATAACCACTGAGAGCAAGTTTTCCTTTTTCATCTACCACTGAACATGCTTTTTTAGAAAAGCGAACTTCGTAGTCTTTGTCACATAGCTGACTGATGCTTAGAAGATTGTGCTTCAGTCCATCTACATAAGCGACTCTTCGAAAGGTAGTTGTCCCATTGCTGAGGACACCAAACCCTCGGGTAAATCCTTTTCCATTTCCACCAAAGGTAACAGAGGGGCCTCTCTCTTCCTTGTATTCAGTGAGCAGGTCTCTTTGTCCAGTCATATGACGAGAACATCCACTATCGAGATACCAGATGCCCTTTGATCCCTGCATACATAAGGAAGATTAAGCGTTGTTTGGTACCCACTTTTCAATGGTTCCTTCAGAGTTAGTGGATAAGGAAGATTCAGCAGTCTTCACAGCTGATGAAGATTCAACTTCAGTGGTAATCTTCACTTTGGTTAATTTCTTAACCTTAGTGGTATTTTTCACTTTGGTTGATTTTTCAACTTTGGTGACTTTATTTGCCTTAGAGGCATTTTTCTTCACTTTAGCTGTTTTATTAGCTTCGGTGGTATTTGGACACTTGCTCGCAATATGGTCAGTAAATCCACAGTGATAACATTTTCTATATCTGATGGTGGTTTTATAACCAAAAGGTTTTGAAAACTTAAGATGAGCAGGTCCAGCTCCAAGAATGCCTTTAGCACGAGATCTGGGAGGAATTTTTATTTCTTCAGGTCTCACGGGCTTTAGATCAACCTTCAGCTTTGGAGGACAGATATCAAAGATTTCTGTCACTGAGCTAGAAGGTTTATCCATTGAAGGTTTGGAAGGAACTTTCAGTTTGGTTTTCTTGGAAGCCTTCTGAGGAGGGAGAATAGAATTTCCTTTATCTGCAGGCTTAGATCTTGCAGATATCTCCTCAGGGATGGGATTTGAAGAAGAACAGGGATAGAATTGATTATAAGAAGTGTCAAAGAAAGATGTGACAAAAGTTCCAAACTTAAGCGAGGAACTTTCTTCTTTAGGATCATCCTGTGGTGTCCAAAAACCAAGACCAGTTCTATCACTTTCAGGAGTTTGAGCATTTATTATCTCAGAGATCTTTGTTGATGATTTGCACCATTTTTCAACATGAGCCTTTTCTGCTTTTAGAGCAGCGATGGCTTGTTCGCGTTCAATGCTGATGATTTCATTTATAATGACTTGATCTTTCAGCTTTTCTTCTAAAAGATTTAGTTCACTGATTTTTTCATGACATTTCTCTAGCTCTTGTGTTAAATAAACATTTTTATTTTCAGCTTGAGTTTTGTCGTTTAGAGCATTATAAAGTTCAATCGTCAGCACATCAACAGCGCGACTTCTCTCAGCTTCAGGCAGAGAGGGATTTGTAGAGATAGATACCTGAGATGATATTTAGCTCATAGAAGGTTCAGATGGTTCTTCTACTTCTTCTTTAATCTCAGCCATGAGGCAAAGATTAGCGACTTCTTCTTCATCAGAAGATGACTCTTCTGATTCAGCCCAGTCGTGTTCTTCAGCGATGAGACCTTTACCTTTTTGCTGATAGCTTTTCAGCTTTTGATATTTGTTCTTCAGCTTATGGTATTTGTCATCACTAGGTCTTCTTGAGGTAGAAGGTTTGAAGACCTTTTTCGACCTGCACTCACTAGCAAAATGTCCAATTTTTTCGCAGTTATAGCAAGTGGCTGTAGCCTTATCAACTGGAGTTGATTTTGGCTTTTCAGTAAGAGAGAGAGGTTTACTTCTTCGGAAGTTACTCTTTCTTGCAAATCTCTTAAAAGAGTTTGTCAAGAGTGCTAAGGACTCATTAAACTCTGAAAGATCAGGGTCTGATAAATCCTCAGATTCAGAATCTAACTCAGTGATGGTGAGAGTAGATCGCTGGGATGGAATTATCTCTGACGAGACTAAAGCAACAGCAGTGCTTTTGGAGTCTTTAGAATCTTTTACAAGATTCTTCTTCAGGAGATTAGATTGCTCATAGTTGAGCAATATTCCATACAGAGTGCTTAGAGAGAGAGTATGTAAGTCTTTTGTCAGCTTAAGACATATTGAATAACTGTCCCAGCTTTCAGGAAGACTTTCCAAGAATTTTGTTAGGACCTTAGAATTAGAATAGGTCCTTCCAACAGTTCTTAGGTCAATGATCAGGCAGTTAAACCGCTGATGAATGTCAGAAAGAGATTCATTCTTACCAGCGATAAAACTTTCATACTGTCTTACCAAGTTAATCTTTCGGGTCTCTTGGATTTCAGTGGTGCCCTCATATTGAACACATATGGTTTCCCACATTTCTTTAGAAGTTTTTAGATGCATGATGGAATGGAAAACTTCATCAGGCAAAGCCATTGATATAATGGTCTTTGCTCTTGCATCTATGCCTACCTTCTTTTTATCTTCATCACTCCACTGTCTTATTTCCTTAACGACATATCGTTCAGGGACAGCTTCAGTGGTGGTAGTAGCGGGAACTGCAGCTATAATTCTAACAGGTTCATAGGGTCCGTTTTCTATATATTCAGGTATAGTAGGATCCGCACCTTCAAGAAATAGCATCATTCGATTTTTCCATAGAGAAAAGTTATCTCTGCTAAATCGAGGAGGTTTAGAAAGTGAACCATTATCATAGTAGTTTGTGTTTGTGTTTAGTGCCATTTTAGAATAGCAAGGAAGAGTATACAGCAAGATCTTGTTTATTAGATTAAACAAACCGCTCTGATACCACTTGTTGGTCCCGAAGGTGCTTAACAAATTTGTAGAAGGGGGGGGGGGGTTGAATACAAACACAGAAATTAAAGTTTAATAAATTGTTTATTGATAAATCAAAATACAATTTACAAGTTTGTTGCGGAATAGGATTAAGACAGACTTAGTCTAAACAAACTTAAGAAACACTAAGATGGTTGCACAAGAAATTCAGAGAATGGGGGATTTTAGAGAGATAGAAAACAAGGGTTTCTATTATGGAGTTCAAGGATTGAGCACACCTTCAGATGAAGGGGTGAGCTTCCTATTTATACCCTATGCATTAAATGCATGGCAGGGCACTTTACACGTGGCGTTCATAGAGTGGCTTTGGGAGTCTTACTTTTGGAGACATGCTTTTGGCCGTTTTATGAACAGTGAGTGTAGTTGACAGAGTTGTTGTACGATTTGTGGCAGAGACGTGTCCATTCTGACACAACGTACTGGTTGTGCAAGGTAAGACAAAAGGAAACTTGAGGCATAAGCTTTGTGATCGTTGATCGCTGAGTATCTCTTCTTTCAGAGATAAAGAAGTCCAACTATCGCTGAAGCTTTTCCTCAGGCTTCTTCACGTAAGTAGATTCGTCTGGTCTTCGCTGATATCCGCATCAGGTCACTAGTAGACTTATCTATTGTTCAGTGGCTTCGTCTTCGATTCAGCTATGAACTATGTTGACGCGAGACTTGTCTTCAGGGATTACGTTAACTGTGTTACATGGGAAACTATCAGCGATGACTGAACAGACTCAGTTTGAATGCTGAAAGTGAAACACATACATATTAAATGTTTACAGAAAGGTCATCAGCGAATACTAAACAGACTCAGTCTGATCGCTGATGATGAAACACTAATACATATAATAACGTAATTTTCACTAAGTATAAAAGAGGGTCGTTATCAAATCACTGAGAGAGTTTGGATCAACAAATCCACACACTCGAAGAATCAAGAAGAGAAGATTCAGCGATAACCGACTTTTATTCAGACTCTCTGATAAAAGACTTCCTTAACGATCACTGATCATGAAGCTTACACTCTAAGGTTCTTTTGTCTCATCCTTGCATAAATAGTAAGATGTGTCAAAAGAAACATACTTTTGCCTCAGATTGTACAACAAATCTGAAGACTACACTATTCACCATATGGCTAGTAGCATGTCGCTAAAAGTCAGAATCATGCACCCAACCATATGATGACACGTGTAAAGTACCCCTGCCATGCATTAAATGTAGAGAGTATAAATAGAAAGGTTGTGATTCTCTTTGAAGTGTTGCCTTCTATCTCCTTATCTCTCAGTGCATCCTATAGAAACCCTTGCTTTCTATAAGTTCCTCAATCTTTCTCTCATGTTCTAGTGCAACACACTTTGTGTTTCTCAAGTTTGTTTAGATGAGGTTTACTTAATCTTGTTCCACAACAAACTGTAAATTGTAATTTGATTTATCAATTAACAATTTATTAAACCTTAAAATTTGTGTTTGTATTCAACCCCCCTCCTACAAACTTGTATATCACCTTCGGGACCAACAAGTGGTATGAGAGCAGATTGTTTAATCCATAAACAAGATCTTTCTTACTTATCTTCCTTGATATTCTCTAAAATGGCATTAAACACAAACTCAAATTATTATGATAATTGGTCTCTCTCTAAACCTCCTCGATTCAACAGAGACAACTTTGCTCTTTGGAATAATCGAATGATAGTATTTCTAAAAGGTGTAGATCCTACTATACCTAAATATGTTGCTAATGGACCTTATGAACCATTTGCTATCATAGCCACAGTCTCTGCCACTGCAACTTCTGCTGCTGTCCCTGAAAGAATTGCTACCAAAGAAATAAGGCAATGAAGTGATGAGGACTAGAAGAAAGTGGGACTTGATGCAAAGTCTAAAACCATTATCTCTATGGCTTTGCCTGATGAATCTTTTTATTCCATCCTGCATCTAAAAACCTCCAAAGAAATGTGGGACACAATTTATGTTCAATACGAAGGTACCACTGAGATCCAAGAAACACGAAAGATCAATCTAGTAAGACAACATGAAAGTTTCATTTGTGGTAAAAATGAATCTTTATCTGATGTTCACCAGCGATTTAATTGCTTAATCATTGATTTGAGGACTGTTGGTAGGACCTATTCTAATTCAGAGGTCCTTAATAAGTTCCTGGAATGTCTTCCTAAAAGCTGGGACAGTTATTCAATGTGTCTCAAGCTGACCAAAGACTTAAATCACCTTTCTCTCAGAACTCTTTATGGGATCTTGCTCAATTATGAGCAATCAAATCAACTGAAGAGTAATCTTGTTAAAGATTTCAAAGACTCCAAAAGCACACTTGTTGCTTTAGTCTCTTTAGAGATTATCCTATCTCAACGATCTACTCTCACTATCACTGAGTTAGATTTTGACTCAGAGGATCTATCAGACACTGACCATTCAGAGTTTGATGAATCTCTGGCACTCTTGACAAACTTTTTTAAGAGACTTGCAAGAAAGAGCAATTTCAGAAGAAATAAGCCTTTCTCCTTATCTGACAAGCCAAAATCAACACCTGTTGATAAGACAACTACTACTTGCTACACCTGCGAGAAAGTTGGACATTTTTCCAGTGAATGCAGGTCAAAGAAAGTCTTGAAACCTTCTTCGTCCATAAAATCCAGCGATGACAAATACCCCAAGCTGAAAGAAAAATATCATAAGCTGAAAGGCTTTAAGCGAAAAGGTAAATGTATGATCGTTGAAGAACACGACTGGGCTGAATCAGAAGAATCAAGTTTTGATGAAGAAGATGCCTCTAATCTCTGTCTAATGGTTGAGATTAAAGAAGAAGTAGAAGAACCATCTGGGACATCCACAAGCTCCATCACCTCTTAAGTATCAATCTCTATTGATCCAACTCTTACTGAAGCTGAGAGACATCGCACTCTTGACGTGCTGCGATACCAATTCTTATCCCAGATAACAATGTAAATCTCAAGATGACAATCAATTTCCACAAATTTCACTTTTTATTAATCACAGAAATCGATACTACATATGCTCTCAAAAACTTTCTCTCTCTAATTCTGAAGTTCGTATGATGCTATATGTTGTGTTACAAGAACTACACGCATGACACTATTTATACCAAGAACTACAAAACGCTCAAACAACTAAAACTCTCACACTACTAAAACGCGCATAACACTAGAAAAACACAAAATACAATATTTGACTTTGACTTTTATTACATAAGACTTTGACTTTCATGCTTGAGAGTTGACTTCAGCTTTGACTTCAATCTTCAGTCTCTTATGATCTTGTATCCAACATATTTATGCTCTAACAATCTCCCCCTTTGGATTCAAGATCATCTCAAAAATATTTTGTAGAATAATCTTCTCTCTTTAAGCTCAGTAACTGTAATCTCCTCCTCTGATCAACTTTAGCATTGGAACTTTAGTCTTCTATTTATGCCTGAAACAATCTCTTCTTTCTTTGATCTTTAACAATCTGTAATCTTCCCAAAGTCTGTCTTTAAACAAATAAAAATCTTCCCCAAAGATGTTAGATATGCTCTGATATCAATTGTTATCCCATATAACAATGTAAATTTCAAGATGACAATCAATTTCCAAAAAATTCACTTTTTATTAATCACAGAAATCGATATTACATATGCTCTCAAACACTTTCTCTCTCTAACTCTGAAGCTCGTATGATGCTATATGTTGTGTTACAAGAACTACACGCATGACACTATTTATACCAAGAACTACCAAACGCGCAAACAACTAAAACTCTAACACTACTAAAACGTGCATAACACTAGAAAAACACAAAACACAATATTTTACTATGACTTTTATTACATAAGATTTTGACTTTGATGCTTGAGAGTTGACTTTAGCTTTGACTTCAATCTTCAGTCTGTTATGATCTTGTATCCAACTTATTTATGCTCTAACACAATTGACTTGTACAATGCACTGAATGAAAAAACCCTTGTTGAAAACAAAAATATTGATTTAACTGAATAGCTTGAAAAATTCCATTTTAAAATCAAAGAACTAACTCTTTTAGAGGAAAGTTTCAAAGAACAAGTCATTCTCAATGAAATAATTAGCATTGAACGCGAACAAGCTATCTTTGCTCTCAAGTCTAAAAAAGCTACAGTTGAAGGATGATGTAAATCTTCAACTAAGATCACAGAAGATCATAAGTGCTCAAATCCCTGCTCTTGATAAAACCTGTCTTGGTAATAAATCTGATAAGGATGAATCTAGTAGAGATTGTTCCATGCTTAAGTTTGGCATGTTTGTCTATTAATCCCAGTAACAGTGCTAGACAAGATAATAACAAACGAATCAATCAATTTCCATTTTCAATTCAATATGAAAATCGATTACACAGTAAGTTCTCTCAAATTCTCTCTCTACAATGATGAACACGTATCACTCTTAGATTATTCTACACACTCTACACGCACACCACTAGTCATATCCCTATTTATACACGGGACACAAACTGTCACACCACTAAACTCTCACAACACAAGTCTTTGACTTTAACTTTTATTACAAAATGACTTTGACTTCTATGTTTGAGAGTTGACTTGAACTTTTGACTTATCTTGACTTCAGTCTTCTATCTTCTATGATCTTGTATCCAACATATTTGTGCACTAACAATCTCCCCCTATGGATTCAAGATCATTTCCAAAATGATTTGACATTCAATCTCCCCCTATGACATAGATCTTTAGTAAACAAGTATTGAAGCACAATCTCCTCTTATCTTCAAAAACAATTATGTATTCTCCCCAAAGTCTATGAACAACATTTGCAATGAGCTTTAACAATCTCTCCTAAAGGTTGTACAAACCTCTTTCAGACTTCAGAAATAAATTATCTTTAGATTCAACTCGGTTTGCTTCAGCAAATTATCTTCAAAGAAAATTTCTGTGAATTGTGCTTGCATTTTGAAATCTCTGAACTTGCTTTTCAAAATTGTACAGTCTTCTCACAAATTGCATTCTTTGACAGAATCTTGTAATGAACTTTCTTCCAATCATCTTTTCTTGATCATTTATCCCATAAATGATACAAACTTTCATTCAGCAAACATTTCTTGAATAAAAATTCTCCCCATTTTTGATGATTGTAGCACAGACATCATCAAAAGTGTACAAGAAATGTCATGAAATTCTAACCAGTGATCTTTCATCACATGAGCCTCTGATCATCTATAAATTCACCAAGTATTCATCCGAATCTTTTCAAATTGAGACAAATTAAGAGTGTAACACCTGAATCAACAAATGAACCAGTTAAAAATGTTTGTCAGTAACACGAAGTCACTGTTTCTAACGAATACACATTGAAAATGAGCTTTTTGATGTGCACTCCTCTAGGTCTTCCATTCAATCATCGAATAACACAAGGTTAAACTATGAATGTTTAGACAGAAAAATGAATTTCCTGTCTGTTCGTGCTTGGGTATGAAAGAATTAAGCAATGATGATTGCTTTTGATAGGCTCAAAATTGTGTAAACCATTGAGACAACAATAGTAAGACATAGACTCAATTGTGCATGATCGAAGTGCGAAGGTGGGGCAGACTTCCTTCTTTTTCAATATCCACATCTTCCGAATGAAGACGAGATAGCATATGTGTTGCATCCACATAATATATGAAACATCTTCTTTTTAAGAAAAAGATGAGTAGCTTGTGGGGTTTAAATCAAGAGTTGGCATGGGCTAGTTGCATTTTTCAATGATGTTCACCAAAGAATTGTGAAACAATCAGAAATATGGTTGCCCGACTTAGAAAATGTTGGTGTAGAGTTTGATATTATTTTACTCTGATCTCTCACCCTCTTTCTTTTTATCATTAATATTGCTTCTAACCAAACTCTCTTTTTCATTTTACCTCATCACACATACCCACACTCAGTTATTTTGACTCCTCGCCTCTCGACCACTCAAGGATTAACTTCATGGATAGGAAACGCTGGTTAACGTGAATCCATAAAAGTTCTGTTAAGTCCTCACACAATGATCCCATGTTGTCCTATATGCACAATGTTGCTCAAATGGTTTAACTTTTCAGTTAAAGCACATAATGAAATACACGTCAGATGTATGTATGCTCACAAAGATAATCATGAAGATTTGAGCATTTTAATCACGGAAGATCTTTAAAAACAAGTATATGGAATAAATGAAATGAATACAAGAAACATGGTTGAAAATCTGACATCATATGAAAAGATCAAATATGAATGAATTATCATAAAAAGCATAGGTCATGAAAATTTGGAATTTGTCTATACGAAACAAAATATAAACATTCTTAAAATAAACGTTTTGAAATGAAATCACGCTCAACAAACATTGAATATCAAGCGGGGTGTCTTACCATCGAAAATATGTTTCAATATGAGACATGGTAAAAACATTTCCAATAAAATATTAAACCGGTGTGTGATAGTTAAATAGTTTTTTTTTTGGATTCAAGATTAAAAAAATTTGACAATTATCTTTAGGTCTTCTTATCTTCAGAAATGATCTTCAGCAAAAATCTTTTTCAACTTTAAACCTTGAAAACTTTGACATCTTCAGCAAACTTGTAACTTTGATCAAACTTCAATCTCTCATTTTCCTTCACCAAAATTACATATTCTTCAGAAAAATTATTCTTCAAACTCAGACTTTGATGCCGCTTTCAAAATTATCTTTGAAACTTTGTATGAACTTTGACATCTTGAACACTTGAAGTAAATCTTCCCTTTGACCTTTTTAATCAACTTTAACACCATTTTCTTCACAATCATTGAAATATTCAAAACTCTGACTTTGAAATTTTGAAATTCTCTCCCTTAGTCTGTAGATGCCTGCAACATAGGTATAGCTTTTAGTATCCACTGGTATTTGGATCCTGATTGATTAGTTGCAATTGTAATAGGAGAGATATAATAAGAACCATACCAACTATTTTCATAATCTTTGTTTACAAAATCATTTGAGCCGCAGTAGGAACAACTAATTTTCTTTTGTGCTAACCTGATCAATTGATTGATAGTGTAAACCATATCAGGTTTGCCAAAAGTTTTACCTTTAGGAGCATTGTTCCTTTTAGCATTTGATGCATATTCAAATGATTTATGTTCCTTCTTCTCCTCCAAGGAACTTTTCACCATCCAGATCCATTTTTATTTATCTTTTTCATCTTTCCTTCTCCAGAACCTTTTCTTCCGAGACTCATTCTTCTTGATGTTACCTGAACCATCAACATTTTTGTCATAGAAAAGATTAGAAGGACGAATCTGATCTTTATGTTCAGAAGTATGATTATCATTTACATCAAACAAAGGATTATTAGAGACATTAGTGAAAATTGAACTTGCTGCTGATTTGAATGAGCATTCGGATGCAGCTAGATCATCTCTCGGTGATTGAGCAATTGATTCTAGAGTCTTTGACTCAATCAGCTCCACCTTGAACATGATCTCTTCAAGTTCTTTAATCCTTGTAGATAAACTGTTTCTTTCCTTTGACATCATATCAAACTTCTTATGCAGTTCAGATTTTGTCTTCTTTTCCTTCAGAATAGTTGATGACAATTCAGATAACTTTCTTGTCAGCTTAGCAACCTCAGTCTCAAATACTTTCTTTTCTTCAGTAAAATCTTTCTCTAAACTCTTTTTCTCAAATATCTTCTTCTTCTCTTTCTCAAATTTATCTCTCTCAATTATGATTACTTTCTCGAAGTCTGAAACTTGTTGAGAAAGCTTTATGCATTTTAGCTCCATAACTTTCATCTACTCAAAGGCTTTTCTTGAGAAATCAGAAAATTTCTTAGCAAATTGTTTTCTTTATTTCTCATTCTTTTTTTCATCTTGAGAGATCTTTTCTTTCAGTTCATTTATCTTCTTCTGAAGCTCAACATTATCTTTCTCAATTTCGTTTCTCTTTTTCTCAATCTTCTTTATCTCATCTTGACCTGTTGAAATTTTCTTCTCTTGAATTGCTTTATCTTTCAGCATGTTCATTTCAACTTCCAAACTGAACACTTTATCTTTCAACTTATCTCTTTCAGCAAAAATTTGAGAATTTATCTTTCTAAGTCCATCAGATGTCTCACTAGCAATGTTTGTTCTTCTTCTCAGCTCATCTAGCTCTCTTTGCATTGATTCCTTCTTGGACTGGCTTGAGCTAGAATTAAGACTTTAAGATCTTTTCAGTTTTACTTGCAGATTTAAAATCTCCTTTTCTTTCGACTCAATTATTCCTGCAAAATTAATCCTTGAGTTAGAGATGCATTCTGAGCAAACAAAGTCTTTCTTTAAATCTTTATCATCTTTCAATCTATTAATTTGAGCAAGAAGAGATGAGTTCTGAATCTTCATATATTTATTCTCTGCTTCTAATACTGGAATTTCTGGCATGTACGCTAAAGCACAATCTCTGTTGGTTAGCACCATATTTCCTTTCTCATCTGTGTATGGCATCCTGAAACAAATAAAAGTATAAGCTAGTAATGATCTTTTAATTCAACAATTTGAGCAAGACTTGAAAAATTTTCAGAAACTGAAATTTCTAAAAACCTTAAGTCCAGAATTCGCATGCACCACTATCAAAGAGCAATTCGCATACAAGAATCAATAAAATTCGTATAACACTTGGAATTCGTAGAAGCAAGTTAACAATTCGCACAAGACAGGAATTCGCATGTAAGAGACAACAAAAATCAAGCAATTTGCATGAGCTTATATGTGAATCCTTAAGAATTCGTATAAAGCATTCTGCGAGTTCTTTATGTAAAACTTTTCGCAAAGCAACGATTCGCAAGCAGAATCCGTATTACACGAGTATACGAAGTCTTTCCTTAGAAAAAGTTTGAGAAATTCACCAACCTTTCATACCTCGTACGAATTCTGAACTTAGAAAAAATCTTGGAAAGACTCTGCGAATTCTTACTTTTCGTTCAAGACTCACTTGCGAATTCTTCAAAATTCGTACACAACTAGGTGCGAATTTTGTCGATTCGTATACAACTGTTTGCGAATTCTTGCCTTAAAATCTTTAAAGATTCACTTTTCGATTAACACTCTTATGCGAATTTTTGCTTTTCGTATAAAGGGTTATACGAAATCCATACTTAGATGATTTTTCGAAAAAATCTATGCGAATTCTACAACAATTCATAGACCATTGTGATGCGAATTCTTTACTTAAATAATTTAGATGAACTTATATGCGAATTCTTTCTACGAAATATGAGTCATGCGAGTTCTTCATACGAAAAGAACAAATCTTGCGAGTTCTTGAGTTCTAAGCCTAAAAATTCGATTCTAGTCCAGAAATCGATCTAAATCTCTAATTCAGAAGGTGTAACTTCACAAAATCAATAACGTTAGTACAACAATCAATCCAATTCAATATTACAATCAAATTCACACTCAATCATATACATCTCGATCAAACAGTGACTCGACATCGTTCGAACAAAAATATCCAAAAATTCACAAATTAAAGATCAAAATCGATTTTTACATGCAATTCAATCCAAGAAAGATGTTTTCTAACACTATTCGACTAGAAATCTACCAAAAGATTTAACAAAAACACATTTTATCGCAAAAATTAAATCAAGACTCACAAACACAAATACGAAGTCATTTTTCTCGAATTTGTTGAATCCTATGCTCTGATACCAAATGTGATCCCAATTACTAGCATTCGTTTAACACATCATATTAAGAACACAATCTTATTAGCCAAATCAAATGATTACAACAGTCATAGATATAGCAGGTAGTCACAGATCTCACGTTGTATGTGTTTCTCAAGGTGTGCGAATCTTACCAATCTGTTGAATTCGTATCTCTATGTGCGTGTCTACAAAATTACAACAAGACAAACCTATTTATACTAAGTCAACATTACTTGACTTTTACAACACAAACCCTTAACTATCAAACTATTACAAGTTTGACCCTCTACTTAATCTTGAATACAATTCTAGTAATTCGAGAGGAACAAGGTCTGGCGAATTATCCCACTACTTGAAGGAAAATCGGTGATTGGTACAAAGTGGGTTTTCAGAAATAAGAGAGATGAAGCTGGAGTTGTGGTTAGAAATAAAGCTCGCCTATTTGCAAAGGGTTATTGCCAACATGAGGGAATTGATTATGACGAGACATTTGCCCCTGTAGCATGGATTGAAGCTATTCGGTTCTTTCTATCTTACGCTACCCACAAGAACTTTACAGTCTATCTGATGGATGTAAAGTCTGCATTCTTGAATGGGATTCTGCATGAAGAAGTTTATGTTTCTCAACCCGAAGGCTTCGTTGATCCGAAACACCCAGATTATGTCTACGTACTAGACAAGGCACTATACGGATTAAAACAGGCACCGAGAGCTTGGTATGAAACGTTAACCCAATTTTTACTCGCTTCAGGGTTTAAGAAAGGTACAATGGATACAACTCTCTTTCTGAAAAAGCAAGGTGAAGATATGATTCTAATACAGATTTATGTGGATGACATTATTTTCGGTTCTACAAATCCTAAATTCTGTAAAAACTTTTCTAAAATCATGGAATCTCGGTTTGAAATGTCAATGATGGGTGAACTGAATTTTTTTCTTGGTCTTCAAGTAAAACAGTTACCTGAAGGCATTTCATAAATCAGTAAAAATATATTCGAGATATCCTGAAAAAGTTTAACATGTCTGAAAGTTCAGTGATGAAAACACCAATGGCAACGGGAACACTTTTAGATGTTGATTTGTCTGGTAAATATGTAGATCAAAAAGTGTATCGTAGCATGATTGGTTCATTATTGTACTTAACAGCAAGTAGACCGGATATTATGTTTTCCATGTGTTTCTGTGCTAGGTATCAAGCGAACCCGAAGGAATCTCACCTAGTCGCTGTAAAAAGAATTCTTAGGTACCTCAAAGGCACTCCCGAGTTAGGCATTTGGTATCCTAAGGGTTCTAGTTTTGATCTAACTGCCTACACAGATGTTGACCACGCAGGATGCAAACTGGATCGCGAGAGAACATCTGGATGATGTCAGTTTTTAGGAGACAAGTTGGTAAGCTGGACATCAAAGAAGCAAAATTGTGTATCTACATCCACTGCCGAGGCTGAATATGTAGCTGTCACAAGCTGTTATTCGCAAGTCCTCTGGATGAAGACACAGTTAAAAGATTTTGGCTATTCATACCAACAAGTACCTATCTAATGTGATTCCAAGAGCGCAATAGCAATAACACCTAATCCAGTGCAGCACTCAAAGACTAAACACATTGATGTACGGTATCACTTCATCAAGGATCATGTGAAAAAGGGAGACATAAAGATGCATTTCGTGCAAACAGACTACCAGTTGGCTGACCTTTTCACCAAACCGTTAGATGAAAAGAGGTTTACCTTTCTAGTAAGCAAATAGGGTATGTTAAATGACATTCCATGATTCGAGGGGGAGTGTATGTTACTTTGTGCTTATATTGATTGTGTTTTGGAAATTATGAACAATTATTACTATTCATCATTTACTGACGAAGGTGGAATCATTTTTAAAATGATTTCCAAAATCTTTTATCGTGCAGGTTATTTTTCAAGTGACTATGGTTTCTGGTTATATCAGATCAGGACCCGTTCTTCATTGGTAAATTTGAATATTACTATTCTCACCGGAGAATATGTAATCATGGCTTCTGAATACTACTGTTCAGAACCCGAACTCAAAAGTTTTTCTTCTGACGGATGCTTAAAAGATAACATCTTTTCAAGAAGTTTTTTTTTTCATTTGAGGGGGAGTTAGTATGTATTACATTGTTATATCTTTTAGGGGGAGGAGATATAAGAACTTCATTAGATTTTCATTGTTATATTTTTCTAATAATTTGAATTGTTACAGATTTCAAGCAAGCTTAAAAGAAAACATTCATTTTAGGAGGAGCTTACAGGTATATTTTCTTTATCTTAATCTTTAACACTTGTTGAAAGATGAACAACTTTCACCTGTGAAAATGATTTTTCTTAAATCATCAAACCACTTCACATTCTTAAAATGTTTTCATGAATTGAGAAGTGCATTTTTAAATGATTTTGGATACTTTGATGTTTATGTGACCGTGTGTTTCTAATGACAAATGCTTGTGTAATTGTCATGTCTTTATACTGTCAAGTATTCATACACATATCGATTCAGTACATTTCTTGACTTTGTTATTATCATGTATCAAATGATAAATCTTTCTATGGTAATACTCACATTTGCTATTCTTAATTGTTTGAGATCATACGTCATTTCTTACTAAAAATGTGCTTTCATTGCTAAAATGTTTATATCTCTTTCATATAAACATCTTACGTCTTTGATTTCCCAAAATATTATTCTTTATGAATATTTGATCTGATTTAAATCATTGTCAAATTCTCAAAACATTTCTATTCTTTCATGATTATTCATTCATTCAAAGTTTTGAGAACTCTTAAATGCTTAAAATGCTCAAATTTCATTCTCATCTGTTATGAGCATACATACACTGACATTGATTTCTTGCGCTTTAATGACAAGAAAATCATTGAGGCAATACATTCTTTTAGGACAATACATGAGATTCAATGTGTGAGCTTAACATAACTTCCATGGATTCACGTTAACCAGTGTTTCCTACCCCGGAAGTAATCCTAAGAGTGATTGAGGGGCGAGGGGTAAAAAGATGTGAGTGTTGGTGTGTGATGAGGTAAAAATGGAAAAGAGAGATGGGTTAGAAGTGAGCTTAAAAGATTAAAAGAAAGAGGGTGTGAGAACAGAGTAAAAGAATATCAAACTCTGCACCAAATCTTTCTGAGTCGGACAGCCACATCTACTGATTGGTTCACATTCTTTGGTGACCATCATTGAAACAGGCAGTGAGCCCATGCCATCTCATGCATACAACCCCAACAGCTACTCATTCTTTTCTCAAAAAGAGAATGTTTCACATTTTTGGGGGATGCAACACATACGCTATTGGTTCTTCACTCGGAAGATACTGATGTTGAAAAAGAAGCAAAGTTGCCCCACCTTCGACCCTTTTTCATGCACATTTGAGTCTATGTATAACCTTTGTTGACTCAATGGTTTACATAATTTTGAGCCTAAACAATAATCATTGTGCTAATTCTTTCATAACACAAGCACGAGCACACAGAAAATATGTTTTTCTGTCAGAACATTCATAGAAAATACCTTGTGTTTTTCAATGATTGAATGGAAGTCCTGGGGAGTGAACATCACCTCAAGCTCCTTCCATTGTATATTTGTTGTACACAGTAACTTTGTGTTACTGACATGCATTCCTAACTGTTTCGTATGTTGATTCAGGTTACAACTCATAATTTGTCTGAATTTGAAAAGGTTCGGATAAATACATTCATGAATTGACGGCTCATTATCAGATCAGTTGGGAGAGAATATTTATATCCTACCAAAGGAGGAGATTGTTAATCATGAAGACTGTGCTTATCAGATGATTTGGGGGAGATCATTAAAGAACTGTCCTGACATTGAAATAGTTTTGATGATTATGATTATCAAATTCATCAAAAAGGGGGGAGAATTTCAGAATTTCAAAGTCAGAGTTTTGAAGATTTCAATGATTGTGAAGAAAGTGGTGTTAAAGTTGATTGAAGAGGTCAAAGGGAAGATTTACTTTAAGTGTTCAAGATGTCAAAGTTCATACAAAGTTTCAAAGATAATTTTGAAGGTTTGAAGAATAGTTTTTCTGAAGAATATGTAATTTTGGTGAAGACAAAGGAGAGATTGAAGTTTGATCAAAGTTAAAAAGTTTGCTGAAGATGTCAAAGTTTTCATGGTTTAAAGCTGAAAAAGATTTTTGCTGAAGATCATTTCTGAAGATAATTGTCAAAATTTTTTAATCTTGAATCCAAAGGGGGAGATTGTTAGACTAGAATTGTATTCAAGATTAAATAGAGGGTCAAAGTTGTAATAGTTTGATAGTTAAGGGTTTGTGTTGTAAAAGTCAACTAATGTTGACTTAGTATAAATAGGTTTGTCTTGTTGTAATTTTGTAGACACGCACATAGAGATACGAATTCAGCAGATTGGTAAGATTCGCACACCTTGAGAAACACACACAATGTGAGATCTGTGACTACCTGTTAGATCTATAACTATTGTAATCGTTTGATTTGGTTAATAAGATTGTATTCTTAATCTGATGTGTTAAACGTATGCTAGTAATTGGGATCACATGAATACTTGACAGTATATAGAAAAGATAATACACAAGTATTTATCTTTGGAAACACACAGTTTGTTTAAACCTTTAAGCTCATGAAAATAATGAAAAACATTTAAAATCACACTTAAGAATATGTTTTCCATATCGAAAAGTCGTCCTTCTTTCAGACATGTATGAGATTAAGTTTAGAATTAACCTTGCGCTCAACTTAAATCTCATGAAGTCAGCTCAATAGTCATATAAGATATGATCGTGTAAGCTCCCCCTTAAATTTGCATTCAGTCAAAATCGTCAAAGCACAAAGTTTTATTCACAAAGTTTATTGAAAATTAAAGGCTTAAAGCAATAAAACATGCTAAGAACGAGTTCTGGTCAGATGTAATCATAAATCATTTTCCGTACTCTCCCTGAAATTATGCATCAGAAAATTTTATCAGTTACAGAATGTATGCACACTTTGATAAACTCCCCCTAAAATGTAGATTATCTTATCATCATCTCACACTCCCCCTGAAATCATGAACAAACTTAAGTGTAGATATCTTTTAGATTAAAAAATAAAGAAATGAATAAAAATAACAAAATCTAAACTGTACTAGGTAACAACAGATTAAGTCTTAAGATTTAGCATACCAAGTTTTGAAATGATAAAATTAAATCTCTTTTCATCAAGTGGGTTGGTAAATAAATCAGCAAGCTAATAATCTGTGTTTACAAAGTAAAGTTTTATTGTATATTTTTCGACATTATCTTTTATAAAATGATATCTCACGTCTATGTGCTTGGTTTTAGTATGTTGAACATGGTTAGCAGATATTGCAATAGCGCTCTTCGAATCGCAGTATATCGGGATCTTTTCGAACTTGAAGCCATAATCTCGGAGTTGCATTCGCATCCACAACACTTGAGAACAGCAGCTAGCCACAGCTACGTACTCTTCCTCGGCTGTTGAAGTAGATACACAAAGTTGTATGTGTCCCGACGTACTCTTCCTGTCAAGCATACAACCTGCATGATCTGCATCTGAATATGCTGTGAGCTCAAAACCTGTATCCTTTGGATACCACAGACCAAGATCTGCAGTGCCCTTCAGATATCTAAAGATACGCTTGACTGCAGACAAATGGGATTCTTTAGTTGAAGCCTGATATCTTGCACATAAACATGTACAAAACATTATATATTGCCTACTAGATGTTAAATACATTAAAGAACCAATCATAACTTGGTAGATTCTAACATCGATAACTTTTCCAGAAGGATCTGCTCCGATCTTAGTTATAGGTGCCATCGGGGTACCAATAGGAGTACAATTTTCCATTTTAAATTTTCTAAGAATATCGAAAATGTACTTTGCTTGATTAATGAAAAAATCCCCATTGAAAATTATTTGACATGTAATCCAAGAAAGAAATTCATCTCTCCCATCATACTCATCTAAAATCGTAACACCATAAGACTAGAAAAATTCTTACAGTACTTGGCATTAGTTGAGCCAAATATGATATCATCCATATATATTTGAATTAGTATGATATCAGTTTTCTCCTTTTTAATGAAATGAGTAGTGCCGATTTTACCTTTTGAGAAGCCCGGCTTGACTAAAAATTTGGATAGAACTTCATACCAGGCGCAAGGGGCTTGCTTCAGACCGTAAAGAGCTTTGTCCAGAATGTATACATGATTTGGTTTCTCTGGATTAACAAAACCTTCACCTGAGAGACATAAACGTTCTCCTTTAAGATGTCGTTGAGAAAGGCAGTCTTCACGTCCATCTAGTAGACGGTGAAGTTTTGTGTGCGACATATGCTAGAAACATGCAGATTGCTTCTATGCGCGCAATTGGAGCATAAGTCTCGTCATAATCTATACCTTCCTCTTTCCTATATCCTTTAGCCACAAGTCTTGCTTTGTTTCTGATTACGATACCATCTTCATCTTTTTTGTTCTTAAAAACCCATTTTGTGTCGATTGTCGTCTTTCCTTCAGGTTTAGGCACTAGTCTCCAGACCTTAAGCGCTTCAAATTGATTCATCTCTTCTTGCATTACAGTTACCCAGTCTAAGTAAGCTAGATCTTCAGATACTTGTGTTGGCTCTATCTTGCTCAGGAATGAATCATGCATGCACTGGTTTAGTGTAGCAGACCTAGTTTGCACCGGTTTGGACGGATCTCCAATGATTTGATGTATTGGGTGCTCTTTGTTCCACTTGTGTTCATGAGGGAGTGGATTAGATGTAGATTGATCATGATTCTCATCTAAAAAATCACTATCTTCTTCATGTTGTTCAAGTAGGGGTTCAGTTGAAGTAGACGGTGCAGAAGCTTCAGTTGGTTGGACAATGGATGTCCGTTATAAGACGTTGTAGTACATCCAACTGATTCAGTGACTTCTGGATCTTCATTAGCATGTACAACTTCAACTGATGGAGTAGGCGTTTGAACTTGAATTTCTTCTTGAATCGGGATTGCTGATTCACTTGATACCTCTGATGTGATTGGTTGATTATCGTTTGACTCTTCGAACCTATCAATCACAACAGGTTTAGTCACTTTAGTACCAAGAAATTCATCATAGAAATGTTCAAACAATAAATCTAAATCTGATAAATGTGATGTAGAAGTTGACGCTTTATCAGAATTTAAAACATTAACCGCAGGTTCTGGATTAATTTGCCCAGAAGCTAACACTCCAGCTTCTTCATCAAATGTCACATTAACGCTCTCAACTACGATCTTCAACTTCTTCAGGTATACTCTACAAAAAGCAGACGTTTGAGAATAGCCGATAAAAATGCCTTCTTCAGCTTTTGGACTAAACTTATTCAAGTTCTCCTTGTCATTCAATATGAAGCATCTGCATCCAAAAATATGAAAGTGTTTAATGCTTGGTATTCGATTATTTATTAAAGCATATGGTGTTTTACCGAACCGGCGATGGATAATGGAGCAATTCTGAGTATAGCAGGCAGTCGACACAGCTTCAGCCCATGGAAATAGAGGTAGGTCTGATTGACTCAGCATAGTTCGAGCGGCTTCGACTAGAATTGTGTTTTGTCTCTCTACATCTCTATTCTGTTCAGGCGTTCTGGCAGCAGGAAACTAATGTGTTATCCCGACCGATTCGAGATAATCATCAACAATTGATAATACTCTATTCGAGATAAATTTTGAACGTGGAAAAATTGATAATACTCTATTTTTCAGAAAGATTAAATGTCACATCATTCTTGTTCAAATATATGTTGATGACATTATGATTGGTTCTACTAACCCATCTATATGTACTCGATTCGCTAAACGAATGAAGAAAGAACATAAAACGAGTATGATGGGTGAGCTAAAATACTTCCTTGGACTTCAGATCAAGAAATATGATAAAGGCACGTTTATTCATCAAGGTAAGTATGTTAAAGATATGTTGAAGAAGTTTGATCTTACTCAAACTTCAGCAATGAAAACTCCTATGGTACCACCCTTGACACTTAACAAGGATCCCGCTGGAAAACCTGTTAATGTCACTGCCTATAGAGGAATTATATGCTCCCTTCTATATCTTACAATGAGCCGACCTGATATCATATACTCAACTTGTCTTTGTGCATGATATCAATCAGAACCCAAGGAATCCCATGTGATCGCTGTAATGCGAATTTTCAGAAACCTGAAGGGAACTCCTAACCTAGGTCTTTGGTATTCAAAGACTCAGGGTTCGATCTGACAGCCTATTCAGATAGTGACTTTGCAGGTTGCAAACTGGATAGAAAAAGCACCACAGGAGGTCGTCAGCTCCTAGGTGGAAAGCTGGTGAGTTGGACAAGTAAAAAGCAAAACTTAGTGTCCACTTCCACCGAGGAAACTGAATAATCTGTAACCGAAGAAAACCAACAGTCCAAGGCAGTAGAATAACATCATTAAACCAGCTAGGGGCCTGCACCAAAGTTCAAAAATAAACAACAAAGATGTCTGAATCAAGTAGGCATGAAACTTAAGATCAAACTGATACCCAAATGAATTTATGAATCGGGTACAAACATAGATCCAAGGTAAATCAAGATGATAACCAAAAGAGACAACAAAGAGGAAAATTGCATGGCAGAAATGATCAAGGACCACTCCAAACAACAGCCACCAGCACGAACTCCAAGAAATCTGATTCCAATCATGGGGAAAAATTAGAGCCAGAATCAAAGGACCAGAAAGCATACATAACAGCCCAAGTGCCAAAGAATCTGATGTCACACAAACATAAGTTCTGATAAAAAAATAATAGACACAGTGAAACCAAACCTGATCAAAATCTGCTCAAAATATTTTTGTTTAGTATCCATAATAATAAACCACAGAATGTGACAAAACTGATTGTAAACCTAATCTTTATCGACTATCATAACATTTCTATGCCCTATTAGACTTTTATCTCTTCCCCTTCTTCCTATTTGACTTTTATCTCTTCCCCTCTTTGTTGAATATTATTTGCTTTGTTTGCTATTTTCTGATTTAGATCAAGATAGAGGGGATCAAGAAGAAGATGGAGTGGATCAAGAAGAAGATTGAGGGGGATTAAAACGAAAAAATTGGGAATGCAACCACATCCTCAAAGAAAAAGGTTAGGGGTTTAACAAGGTTAGTAAAATTGCATAATGATTTTAACGAGTCTAAAGGAGAGAAACGTGTAGTAGAGTTCGATAAATGGGGCAGACTGGTTGTGAAATATAGAGCAAAATTCTCTAGTTTTTTAGGGACTTGGTCAGACGGGATGTTAGACTTCGCTTCTTAAAATGGAAAAAAGTGACAAAAGAGCTGAAAGACAAGCTATGGGATAAAATAAAGGTACACGTGACTAACATTCTATTGAATATATGTACTCGATCTTCGACTTCTTCAGGTATACCCTATAAACAGCAGACGTTTGAGAATAACCGATAAAAATGCCTTCTTCAGCTTTTGGACTAAACTTATTCAAGTTCTCCTTGTCATTCAGTATGAAGCATCTGCATCCAAAAATATGAAAGTGTTTAATGCTTGGTATTCAATTATTTATTAAAGTATATGGTGTTTTACCGAACCGACAATGGATAATGGAGCAATTCTGAGTATAGCAGGCAGTCGACACAGCTTCTGCCCATAGAAATAGAGGTAGGTCTGATTGACTCAGCATAGTTCGAGTGGCTTCGACTAGCATTGTGTTTTGTCTCTCTACGACTCTATTCTGTTCAGGCGTTCTGGCAGCAAGAAACTAATGTGTTATCCCGACCGATTCGAGATAATCATCAACAATTCTATTCTTAAATTATGTGTCATTGTCTGTTCGAAGAAGCTTGACTGTCTTCTGCAGATTCACTTGAGTGGTCTTTAAAAATGTGATGATGACATCGGTCAGCTCATCTTTTGATCTCAGAAATTTGACCCAAGTGTATCTCGAGTAATCGTCCACAATCACTAACACGTATCTCTTGCCGTTTATGTTTTGAGTTCGCATTGGACCACATAGATCCATATGCAGTAACTCTAAGGATGAACGTGTACTTGGCTCAGGCTTAGGCTTATGAGCGGCTCTTTTCATCTTACCCTTCTCACACGTTGTACAAAGATGTTCTTTGACGTATTTGAGCTCTGGAAGTCCTTTCACTAAGTTTCCCATAACCAACTTGTTGATGTAATTAAAATTCAGGTGAGAAAGCCTTCGATGCAGAAAATGCCTCGAGCCAATGTTCGAGTACCAGGCGCTACGGCACTGAAGTAACCCATGCCATACTGTTGCAAAGAGGCATTTGATAGTAGACACACCTCATTGTCAGTATTGACTTTTGAAAGATTGATCGTGTAGAGGTTTGACTTTCTCGTCCCGACCAAAAGTTCCTTACCATCTTCAATACGCACACAACATCTCTTGGCCTTGAAATTAACCACTAAGTCTTTGTCACAGAACTTTCCAATGCTGAATAGGTTATGTTCAAGGCCTTCAACGTAGCTCATCATCTTGATTGTTACGTTGTCTTGAATAACGTCACCATAACCCAAAATTGGGGAAAACTGGTCATTTCCGAAGCACATGTTTCCACATTATTTCTCTGTATAGTTAGATAATATATCTTTCTACCCGGTCAAATGCTTGGAGCAACCAGAATCCAACTACCACATATGACGGGTCTGCATAAGAGAAATTAGTAAACAATCGGTTTAGGTACCCATTTATATCTGTGTCCTTCAGGTTAGCGCAAGATTTTGGCACCCATATAAATTTGGGTCCTTTTTTGTTTTGAAATTCATGAGAATGATGTATATAATAATTTCCGAACCAACAATCAGAATTTTGTCGATTTACAAAATCATTTCGACGATATGTAGACAACTGATTAGTAATCGGAGATAATTGGAACAATTGATTTATTGAATATTTCTTGTAAGAAGTTACAAGATTTGTTTTTGTAGAAGCAATGTTACCAACCAAATCAGTACTACTGACAGAAATCCTATTACAATCAGAATCCGAAAATGACTTCGTAAGCTCTCCAACTTTCTTTCTTTGGTCGCCATTCAGTTCTTACTTCAGACCTTTCCTTTCTCAGTTCTGAAACAAAAGATTTAGAATTGTTAGGAAAATGAGATTTTTGAGTCTGTGATTTCTTTTGCTTACCTGTGTTGGTCCGTTTCTATGAGCGCCTTTTCTTTTGCTTTTTACCTTTTTCATAATAATCGGTACTCACAGAAACTGATTCACCAACCTTAGTTGATGATTGACCTACTTCAAACACAATAGGTAAAGATTCAGAGTTAATAATGAAATCAGAATGATCTGGAAGTTTTGCATTGAAGTCAAACATATCAATACTTTCTTCAATACAACCATCATCAAAATTTAAGAAATCATATGCACACAGAAATAAGTCATCAATATCATCTTCAGAAGTTTGAGGTGCCTTGGAAGAGTTTGAACACTCATTAGATTTAGATTTAAAAACAGTGTTCTTCATGACTGTAGAAAATACAACTTGTTCAATATCAACCAAAATTCTTTCGTCATATAACGCATTTTCAAGATCAATTATTTTGCTTTCTAAAACGAGTGGAGGAATATATATTTTGGCTTTAATAGGTTTTGCCTCCAACTCTTTTGTAGAATTACTTTCAAAATAATCATTCGAAAGGAACTTTGGTTGTTCAGAAATATAACTATCATTCAACTTTTGATAGCATAATGGTAGTTGCATTTTCATTGTTTTCTTTCTGTTCTCGTCTTCTTTGGCCTCAACCTCATCAGAAGATTTGGTAATAAACTTCGGTTTCAAATGAGGATGTTTGTTAGCCGATTTTAGAAAATCAAAATCATACAAAGCTGGCTGTTTTCTGATTGCTTTCTTCAAATAGTGTGGGTTATCGTAACCGAGACCCCACTTTTCTTTAACATCAGTTTCCTCATTTGGTGTGTTTAGAAAGATGGTTTGATCTGTTTGTCCTCTAGCATATAATTTGTCTTCCAAACCATTGATCTTTTTCTCCAAACTTTTATTTTCAATCTGCAATTTATGAACTTTTAGCACACACTCTTGTTTCTCAAAATCAGACTTTGAAAGTTTAGAAACAGTTTCAGAAATCTTATTTTCAAAACAATCTTTTTTGTTGTTTAAACTCAATAGCATATTTTTTCAAAGAGTCAATCAGACTTTTGTTCCCAACAAGTTCTTTGTTGAGATCAAAAATAGTTTGACGCTTTTTAGCAACTCTGCTTTTCTCCTTTTTCAGTTTATTTTGAAGGTCTTTAAGCTCAATCATCATGGCTTCCATTTTGTTTAGAAAATCAGATTCAGAAAGATTTAGTACCTCATCAGAAATCTCTTCGTCAGATTCATCATACTTCACTTCTTTCCCCATCAGGCACATGTGAGAGGTCTCTTCCTTTTCTTCATCTTCTGAGTGGTCTAACCAAAACTCATCTTCCGCCATCAAAGCCTTTCCTGATTCCTTCTGCTTTGCTAGACAATATTCTGAGTGCTTGTAATATTCTGAATTTATCACGGTAGGCTTCCGACAGTCTTTGGCGTAGTGACCCACTTTACCACAGTTATAGCATTTAATCAGCTCATCAGACCTTTTCTCACTGCCATAATCATTAATAAATTTCTTTTTCTCTTCTAACTTCTTCCCTTCATACCTATTTTCATCGAATCTCCTTCCTTCAATCTTTTCCTTGTGATCATAGTTTCTAGACCCTGACGAGTATCTTTGACTATTTGAACCCAACTTCTTGTAGAATTTCTTTTGAAAGGCTCGGGTCAGCATTAACATTGCTTGCTTTAATTCTTCTCCATCGTCAGAATCAGAATTATTCTTATCAGAATCATCAGAACTTGAAATAACATCTTTCTTTTTCTTCTTCTTTTCTTTCTCTTTCTCTTTCCTTGTAGCAACTAAAGCTATGGGATCTGGAGCTTTCTAAGTCTTTTTCTTCTCTTCCCTTTTCTCTTCTACTTCCTCCTCGTTCTGTCTAAGTGTTTCGTACACTTCATGAAGAGGGATAACACAGAGATCCTTCATTTGTTTCATCATTCTCGTGTGTTTCTTCCATTCAGGTTGAAGGATGTTGAGGAATTTGATGTTGTTTTCTATTTCCTTCTTCTTCACCTTGTTCTTTGCAAGCTCATTTAGCAATTGAACAAATCAAACATATGTTTCCTCAAGGCTCTCATTATCTTTAGCTTTGAACTCTTCATAGTTGTTAATACAATTAGCAACCTTCATCTGATTTCCATCCTTGGATCCCATCATCATTTTCTGAAGTTGATCCCACATCTTCTTTGCATTTTCCTTGTAGTTGTCTATTTTAATGTAGATCTCGTTTGGTATACTTTGTAAGAGTGGAGATCTAGCTTGTTTGTCGGCTTTGTATCTATTCTTCTGCTCTTTTGTGTAATGAGAAAGATCTTTCGGTACTGTCTTTGTTTTTTGCTCTCTGTCCATATTCCCGTCTTCACTATCCGAGGATTCGTCATCCGGGATTTCCATGGTTATCAGAACCATTGGACCTTCTTTGATTGATAGCAGAATATTTTCCCCATTGGCATGTCTATCAATAAAATCGAGGAACCGGTCTTTCCATTGTTCGTACTCTCCCTTGAAGAGAACCGGTGGTTTGATGTACGTGCCGATAGCAAGAGCATATTTGGAAGTCATCTTTGTCTTTACACTGTTTAATAATGATCTTTAGAAATTCAGAAATGAATTGAACCTTCAAAAGTCAATAAACGGTCAAACTTGAAAAACTTAGAAAAATTACTAAGTATAGAACTCGCTTATCAAAGAAATGATCACTTCTCGCAAACCACTTTATGCACGTTTGTACTACGCACAGGACAAAGGATATGAGAACTGAAGTTCACACAAGAAGGCTTGTGCGTTTTTGAGGGTTCGCGTACACCGAAGAATGTAAGAACACACTTCGCAAACACAAGGATGTGAGAGTTTCGACTTCGCGCTCACTACTACGTGTGAGTTCTTTCAGTTGACACTTCGCGTAATGCCTTTACGCGTTTGTCACTTATAAAATTTTCTATTTCCACTTCGCGCTAAATGTAAACTCGCAAACTACTTCTCGCAGATGTCACTTCTCGTAGAACAAAGCAAGTGAACAGTATAAACGCACACAAAGGGTTTTGCGCGTTCTTACTTCTCTCACATCATAGTTTGCGAGTTCTTCATGTTCTAGCGTGTTTAAGCTTTGTGCGTGTTCTTCAGATGAGTTTGCGTGTTCTTCACTTGCACGTTTTCCAGATCTTGCGAGTAATTCTATTGTTCGAACAAAAAGCCAACTTTTCACACTGATTTCGATTGAATCGTTTACCAATCGATCTGAAACTTTGTAGGAATCTTCTATTTCATCACTCGAACATGTTACAACCAACGAATTTCAAAATGAAACAATAAACTTACAAATTCGATCTTAGAACAGTACGAATACCAACTCGAATAAGATTTCAAGAAAAATCTAAAATTCACATCAAATTGATGTGAATTAGACTGAACAAATCGAATGAAACTTATTCTAAACAACAAATCGACTCTAAATCAAACAATTACGCGTTCAAAACAATACAAAATCGTGAAATCAAATTAGAACAGGACGACTTGCGCGTTCTTGAAAAATCGACCAAGAAATCTTTAAATTCGATCACAATCTCTGAATTTCTGTTATGCTCTAATACCAATTATTAATCCCAGTATCAGTGCTAGACATGATAACAACAAACGAATCAATCAATTTCCATTTTCATTTCAATATGAAAATCGATTACAAGTGAGTTCTCTCAAATTTTCTCTCTCTACAATGATGAACACGTATCACTCTTAGACTATTCTACACACTCTACATGCACACCACTAGTCATATCCCTATTTATACACGAGACACAAACTCTCACACCACTAAACTCTCACAACACAAGTCTTTGACTTTAACTTTTATTACAAGATGACTTTGACTTCAATGCTTGAGAGTTGACTTGAACTTTTGACTTATCTTGACTTCAGTCTTCTATCTTCTATGATCTTGTATCTAACATATTTGTGCACTAACATTGTCTCATCTATTCACGACACTTCTTCTTAGTGTTCCTCGTCTTCTGTTCCTATCCCTGAGGGTTTATCAAAGAACTCTAAACTCGCTGATAAAGGGAAATATATTTCCCATCACCCTTAGAAGGATACAAAAGTAGCAAAGTTGAAAAGGGTTCCTTCTAAACCTTTAGCTAGTCAACCATCTGGCTCTGGATCTAAGATCACTGGTAATACTTAGAGATCTACTTCAAAGCTGAAGATTGACATTAAGCCTAAGAAAAATCAGAAGAACTGAAAGTTTCTCTGAGATCTAATGTTATGGGCATTCTTGGAGTTGGTCCAACTCATCTAAGGTTTTCTAATGAAAATGCTCATGGTCTTAAAGTAACTTTTAGCTATAGAAAATGTTACCACAGTGGACTTACTAACCACATTGCCAGTAAATGTACCAATGCCACCAAAGCTGAAAAGTCTGCTAAAGTGAAGATGAATGCCTTCAAAGTATATCAAATGGATGTCAAATCAGCATTCATAAATGGAAAGATGAGTGAAGAAGTCTATGTTGAACAACCCCCAGGGTTCTCTGACACTAAACATCCACACTGTGCATATAAGTTGGATAAGGCTCTCTATGGGTTAAAACAACCCCCTCGTGCTTGGTATGATACTTTTTCATCCTTTCTAATCTCTGAAAATTTTGAACGTGGAAAAATTGATAATACTCTATTTTTCAGAAAGATTAAATGTCACATCATTCTTGTTCAAATATATGTTGATGACATTATATTTGGTTCTACTAACCCATCTATATGTACTCGATTCGCTAAACGAATGAAGAAACAATATAAAACGAGTATGATGGGTGAGCTAAAATACTTCCTTGGACTTCAGATCAAGAAATATGATAAAGGCACGTTTATTCATCAGGGTAAGTATGTTAAAGATATGTTGAAGAAGTTTGATCTTACTCAAACTTCAGCAATGAAAACTCCTATGGTACCACCCTTGACACTAAACAAGGATCCCGCTGGAAAACTGATAATGTCACTGCCTATAGAGGAATTATATGCTCCCTTCTATATCTTACAATGAGCCGACCTGATATCATATACTCAACTTGTCTTTGTGCATGATATCAATCAGAACCCAAGGAATCCCATGTGATCGCTGTAATGCGAATTTTCAGAAACCTGAAGGGAACTCCTAACCTAGGTCTTTGGTATTCAAAGACTCAGGGTTCGATCTGACAGCCTATTCAGATAGTGATTTGCAGGTTGCAAACTGGATAGAAAAAGCACCACAGGAGGTCGTCAGCTCCTAGGTGGAAAGCTGGTGAGTTGGACAAGTAAAAAGCAAAACTTAGTGTCCACTTCCACCGATGAAACTGAATAATCTGTAACCGAAGAAAACCAACAGTCTAAGGCAGTAGAATAACATCATTAAACCAGCTGGGGGCCTGCACCAAAGTTCAAAAATAAACAACGAAGATGTCTGAATCAAGTAGGCATGAAACTTAAGATCAAACTGATACCCAAATGAATTTATGAATCGGGTAGAAACATAGATCCAAGGTAAATCAAGATGATAACCAAAAGAGACAACAAAGAGGAAAATTGCATGGCAGAAATGATCAAGGACCACTCCAAACAACAGCCACCAGCACGAACTCCAAGAAATCTGATTCCAATCATGGGGAAAAATTAGAGCCAGAATCAAAGGACCAGAAAGCATACATAACAGCCCAAGTGCCAAAGAATCTGATGTCACACAAACATAAGTTCTGATAAAAAAATAATAGACACAGTGAAACTAAACCTGATCAAAATCTGCTCAAAATATTTTTGTTTAGTATCCATAATAATAAACCACAGAATGTGACAAAACTGATTGTAAACCTAATCTTTATCGACTATCATAACATTTCTATGCCCTATTTGACTTTTATCTCTTCCCCTTCTTCCTGTTTGCTTTGTATAGTATCTTTTATGACTATAGTTCTGCCAAACATGCATATATATATATACATATATATATATATATATGACATCATAAGTCTCTTTGTTGAATATTATTTGCTTTGTTTGCTATTTTTTGATTTAGATCAAGATAGAGGGGATCAAGAAGAAGATGGAGTGGATCAAGAAGAAGATTGAGGGGGATTAAAATGAAAAAATTGGGAATGCAACCACATCCTCAAAGAAAAAGGTTTGGGGTTTAACAAGGTTAGTAAAAATGCATAATGATTTTAACGAGTCTAAAGGAGAGAAACGTGTAGTAGAGTTTGATAAACGGGGCAGACTGGTTTTGAAATAGAGAGCAAAATTCTCTAGTTTTTTAGGGACTTGGTCAGACGGGATGTCAGACTTCGCTTCTTAAAATGGAAAAAAGTGACAAAAGAGCTGAAAGACAAGCTCTGGGATAAAATAAAGGTATGCATATTCTGATTTTTATATTTAAGGTTAATATTCTATTTTATTGATCTGTCTATTAAGTACACGTGACTAACATTCTATTGAATATTTTGACAGCTATATTATGAAATTGATGACTCAAGGAGGAGACAAATGATGTGTCATCTTGTTGAACATCTCCGTCATTTTAGAAGGAAGTAATCTGTAAAGCATATTCAACCCAATATAGGTAAACCCAAGAAAGTCAAAGTCGTTCCTAAATAGTTTGATGGGTTCGTGAAAGAAGAAGATTGAAAGGAAGTTTGTGGAATAGAGACTTTCACCTGAGTTCAAGGTCATATTTGTATAGATTGCTATAATTATCGTTCTTTTATCATTATTTTTTTGTCTAAGTATTGATGTAAATTTGTATCTACGTTGCAAGGATGTGTCTAATGCGGCAAAACAAGCGCGTGCTTAGGCCAAGTACCCACATCGGTTGGGACGTTTGGGATACTCTGGACTAAGAGAAAAACTAGTAATTCTATTGTTGAAAGTCCCATACAAACATATTTCTTTCATGAATCACAAGTTTATTTCATTGATTCTTGACTTTCTCTCTCTAGAAACTCTCTCAAACGTATATGACAATATCAATGAATCCTCTAACCTAATATTACAAAGGCAAACCTATTTATACCTCCTAATATTACAAAGCAACTAATCCTATTTGACTTTCTAACTAAAGTAACTTTGACATTTGTTGACTTTTGCTATTTTGACTTTTACAAACAATTACACAAAGACCCTTTTAATCTTGAATACAATTTACTTCTAACAATTGTCTTATAAATTGTATGTGAATCCAATTCGAGTTACAACATCAGTTTCCCTTTTATCCACCTTAAGTGTATCATTAGCCTAGACTCAATGATTAGGCACCCTTGCATATTAAACTTGACCACTTTCTTTTAAGACCCAAGGTTTTAATTTAAAGTTAACTGTTTATTTTTGGGGTAGACATAAGGATGAATTTTCTATTTTGTATTCTATTAAAATCCTTTGTTTCTATTGGTGATAGGGTAATTCTGGCCATGGCTGTTGAAAATAATGATTTTGGGTTTAAGTCCTCTTTCCATGTTTGCAGACTTGTTGTTTTGTCATTAAGTAACGTGTATTTGATGAAATACTAGGTCAAGAATAAAGAGCTTGTTGAAGATGAAGATAAAATTCATGTTCGGTCTTTCATGTGGAGGAAGGCACATGAAATGAATGATGGAGAATACAAAGACGATGATGTTAGGAATGTGGCAAATGAAATTGTAAGAAGCGTGAAACTTCCTAGTAACCTCATTTTTACTAAAACAAGTGTGTGAATTTTAAATCCTACTTACCTCATTTTTTTTACCAATTTTATGTATAGGTTTTCCATGAAAAGAAACGTGTAGAAGGATCCGTAAAGCCTGACCAAGGCATTGATGCCCTTACTTTGGTGTTTGTCAAAGATCATAACGGACGTGTAAGAGGGGTCGGAAGGGGAGTCACTCCAACCAGATATTGGAACATTACTCGACGTAAAGGCTCCTCAAATGAACGCGTCGCTGAACTTGAGAAACAACTAGATGTTGGGAGGAAACTGCGTGAATCGAAGGACGAGGAATTTAAACATTTGTCTGTGAAAATGCAAACACAAGAACAAACACTGGAATCGAAGGATGAAGAAGCTAAACATTTGTCTGCAACGGTACAGGAACAAGGTCTTCAACTGCAAGCAATAGTTTCTTACCTTGCTTCTCAGGGAATGACATTACCACAAATTAATACTACGAATAACAAGTCTGAAAGACAAGTATTGATTTGCTCTTTTTCTGAAAGTATGTTTAAGAGACTACTTTAATAAATCATTGCATATTACATAAATTGTTTAACCACACTTTTCAGGAATCTTTGAAAAGTAGTTTGCCATTTTCACTTCCTATTCCACCCCGACAATCTACTCAACTAATTAACTTATACGGGTAGCCAACAGTCTTCTGGATCTAGGCAGATCCTTCTAATGCTATCTCGCCTTCTCATATTAACATGCAAGAATCTAAGAATATGGCATCTCAAGATGTTCTAGATAAAGGCCCAATAGTATGTTCTTTTCCTATCTAGATTTATTTTATCGTAGAGTTGAGCTTTATGTTGTATATATGCCTCCTAATATTGCAGACAGTAGAATGAAAATTGGCGCATCCAGATTTGAGAAACTTCGTTGCGCGCGGTAAAATTTATTATTCATCAGAGAAGCAAAAAATACATGGAGTTACTCTTGACGATGATTGCCATAAAGTGTCAATCGATGAACTCGTAAAGCCAACTGCTTTTTTACCAATACAAGCTGGTGAGCACAAAACGGTAGGGGATGCAATTCATAGTTTTGTTGCTTGGCCAAAAAGCCTTGTCATACCAGACTCAAAGGTTAGTCGCTTATCTACTTTTATTTGGTCATAACTTTTCATCTCATATACGATTTACCTATTACAAACCATAAAAAATGTTTGGGTTGGAGGAATGGTAGTATTGAAGTGGAGCCTAGGTAGTGACAAAGCAACTTTTGATAAACTTTTAAAAAACAACTCTCAAGCAGTAAAATGGCTTTGACTTCAAGTAAAAACATCACATTAGATAATATAATAGTCCCAAATCTAACTCTCCAGCAAAAATTTTATTTTCTTGTCTTTTGCTGTTGTTTTGGTCTCTTTTGACATGCCTCTATACCATGCTCTACTTTGTATTGTATACGAGTCCTCAATGGTCCCATTTTTAATGGATCATATTTCTAGTATAATCTGTAATTCAACCCCTCCCCAAAACAAGTCTAGTAACCCCTTAAACAGCTCTAGACAGTCCTCTAAAACATCCCTTTTGCTTTCTGAAATGGTCACCAAACAGTCCCTAGTGAACTGCCATCTGACAAATAGCACCATTGAGGCTGCTTTGTTCGGTTCTGCAGTTAAATAAAAGCCCTTAGGCTGCTGCCTTCGACTTTTGTTATTCGACCCAAAAAAACAACACTTTGACAGCTGTTTTCCGACCCAAAAAGCAGTTGTTTTGCTGTTGTTTTCGACCCAGAAAAACAACCCTTTTACTGTTGTTTTAGACCAAAAAAAACTAATCTTTTTATTGGGTTTTATTATTTAATTTCTAAATTTGACATGGTTTAGCATTAACCATCTTTGACTATGAGACCATATATAGTTTCAACATCAATAATTGTGTTTAACTGTCTATATAGGCTACATCCTTTATATTTTTGTACTTGATTGGTATGGATCTTTATTTCAAGCTACAAGTATAATAATGCAACTTTATTCTTGCTGCAGGTATCAGAGCCAACTTCTAATCAATCTGATGAGAAACAAAATCCTAAGAAGAGAAAGAAAAACTATATCACTGTCAGCGAGTTACAAAAGCCGAAGCATACGAGGAGTAGCTTTACTAAGCAAAAATCTACCATATTAGGGAACTAGTTGAGATAAGTTTGTTATCGGTGTTTTTATACCTTATTCATATGACCATTAATACGCTTGTTTGATGTTTTTCAAATAGTTATTATATTAAACTTTTTAAAAAGAGTTATTTATTATTTTTCCACGCATTATTAAAACCGTTGCCAAATATTCTCATTGTCGTGGTCAATTTCTATAATGATCATATCATATTTAGTTTAAATTGTTATTATAAATAGTTTATGGCCATAGTTTAGCTATTTTGTGTGACCGAAAGGCAACCAATGGTCACAGTTCTACAATTTAGTGCAACCTACATCAAAAATTGGCCACGGTTGATGTAAATTTTGTGTGACTGTAAATTGCTTATTGTCACAAGTTAAGTTATTTTGTGTGACCAAAAGAAAACAAATAGCCACGGTTATTAAAAATTTTACATAACCGTACATCATAATTCGGTCACGTTTACTATAATGTTTGTGACTATAACTAGTTCATCGTTATGATTTTGGTTATTTCATGTGACAAAAAGGTGACCAACGGCCATGGTTTTAACAATTATTGTAACTATATGTCACGAATTAGCCATGGTTGATATGAAATTTCCGTGGTCATAAGTAGTTTATGGCCATGATTTTAATTATTTAATGTAACCAAAAGGTAACATTTAGTCACGGTTTTAACAATTAAGTGTCACCATGTCATTAAAGAGTAACGGTTAATATAAAAATTGTGTGGCTATAAATAGTATATGATCACGATTTTAGCTATTTCGTGTAACCAAAAGGCTACCAATAGCCACGGTTTTTAACAATTCACTATAACCATATGTCATGAAATGACCACGGTTAATATAAAATTTGTGTCACAATAAATAGTATATGATCACGATATTAGCTATTTCGTGTAACCTAAAGGCTACCAATAGCCACAGTTTTTAACAATTCAACGTAACCATATGTCATGAAATGACCACGATTAATGTAAAATTTGCATGGCTATAAGTATTTTACAGTCATGGTTTTAATTAACTCATGTGACAAAAAATTGATCAATAGCCACATTTCTAATAATTTAGTATAACCAAATATTATCAATTGGCAATGGTTAATATGAAATTTGTGTGGCAAAAATTGATTTATCGATATGGTTTTAGTTAGTTCTTGTGACCAAAAGGTAACTAATGGTCACTCTTCAAAAGTTTAAGTGTAACCATATGTCATGAATTGCATGACTATAAGTTATTTATGGCTACATTTTGAGTTATTTTGTATGACCAGAAGATAACCAATAGCCATGGTTCTAACATTTATGGTAATCATATGTCATAAATTGGTCACGGTTAATATAAAATTTGTGTGACGATAAGTAGTTTATGGCCACGTTAAGACAAATATACGTGATTATAGGGTAATCATTGGCCACCTTAAAAACGAATTGTGTGGCCATAAATAGTTTATTGTCATAGTTTTCTTTATTTTGTGTAACCAAAATGTAGCTAATGACCACGTTTAATGTGAGTTTGTGTGGCGATATATACTTTATTGCCACGGTTCAAGTAAAAATGCTCTAGTAACTTAAATATTAGATATATTTATAGCCACGTTATTTAGCCTATGGCTATGGTTTTTTATTTGCTATGATGACGCATTTTAAACGTGACGAAAGGGTATCAATGGTCACGCAAGAATAGGCTATGGTTTGATTGAAAAAAAAATTGTGGCCAAAGGCCTATGGCCACGGTTTTTAACCGTGGCAAATGTGAGTTTTTGTACTAGTGAAACCACTCTTCGATCATATTTCACTTTTTACACACTCATAACTCTCTCAAAGCAAATACCTTCTCTCGGCAATCAAAGCTTCCAAGAACAAGAACTTAAGAACTAATCTTCAAAAACTTCACTCAACAAGTTCTTATTTCTTCTCTAAATTGTTCATAAAAACACTCATTTGCTCTTAAAAACCATTTTTTTGTATCAAATACTGTTTTTTTTCAAAAATCATTTCCTTCATGATTTTTACTCAAAAACCCTAAGATGTTTTTAAGGTTTAAAATTGCTTTTAAACTGTTCTTGTTTCCTTCTTGAAAAGGAAACTGTTCAAATCCTTGTTGCTAATTTTCTTTCTACTCAAAAACACTGGAAAACTTCTTTTGCAAGTTTCTTTCCCAAAAAGGAAATTGGTGAATATTCCATGTTTTTTTCATAAAATTCTTGTTTCTGCTATTCTCTATTTTTTTTTCCATAAATGGCTTGCAACCCTCATCAAATCCAAGAATGTGAACTTTGAGCTCAACGAAGTTCAATTCTTAGGGAACAATCACTTGGCTTTGCTCTCCTTCCCTGCAAATAAACCCTCCCTCAATCTCCTCGATGCTGCTGCATTTTTGAAGGCCTCTCCCGTTGGGTCATCTAAGATTTGAAGATGACCTCTCATTTAGTTTGTGTTTACTATTATGTAAATGTTTGCACATCTTAGATATAGTATGGTTCTTTATAATAGCTTAGTTGTACCTAAACAGATCAGTAAGTCGAAGTCCAACCGAAATCAACATGAAGGAAGTCTACTATGCGGATTTAGATGAACTTCGAAGACTAAGCCTCTTCTGCCGAAATCATATTCGGCAGACTACCCCTATGTTGAACATTCTTCTTTTCAGCATCCCTCTGCCATCTTTTCGGCAGATTTCATCCTTGTTGATCCCTCTTTGCGTCGGCAACATCTTTTATGTCAAAACCTCTTGATTTGACATACTTCCTCATTCCCAATGATCTTCTGACAATGGGAATGGAAGCTTCCTTCTCTTAGAAGATATTCACTTGAGTTCTGATTTGATTGAGACGTTTATTTTCTAAAAAATCTCAAAAAGATTTGAACCAAGTATATTTTATTAAGATATATCATAGTACAAAAGTTACCTTTTGTATTGTGATAAGTCACCTCAAATATCTTATAATATCTCAACCACCCAATCATTAAATGACCCATGTTCTTTGCACTCATTGCTTTGGATAGTATTTAAAGGGTGGAGAAGGCTGCTTGCAACTCACACTTTCAGCTCAAGTTTTCTCCATTGCAAGATTTCAGCAGGTTGTTAGCTATTACTTTCTCTCTAAGATTTTGTCTTTGTGTTAACTAAGTCTTCTTTGTGTTAGATTGTTTGAGTAGTCTTTAGTTATTCTCTTCCACAACAATCTTTATTTCCTTTGTGTAATTCTTGATATTCATATCAATAAAGAATTAAAAATTAAGTAAAATTTTGTGTATTGTATTTAACCCCCCTCCCCTTCTACAATACTTGGTTTGCTTACTTGGGACCAACATCTCCTATTGCGTATGCGCTGACCGTCGCTCCACCAGCACACAAGAACCTCCTTCAACAGTTTTGGTACACTGCTGAGAAGGCGGAGAAGACCACCCAGTTAGGCAAGCCACTGACTGTTATCGCCTTCCAGACTCAATATGGGGCAAGGAGTATCACTCCCACCGGAATCCAAATAAGCTTGCGTATTTCCACAAAAGGCCAGCAAGGCTTCGAGGCTCTACCGACCAATGAATAGATGATTCAATATCTCGACCTCATAGAATATGAGAAGGACGCCAAGCCCAGGTCCAAGACGGTGGGCAAAAGGATGACAAAGATCCTGAAGGCTAAAATGCCTTCCGAGATGAACTACGTCTTCTCGCATATAATTCAGTGTGAGCGGGAAGACATGATCGCTGGATCAAGCCAGCAAGGCACAACTGCAGATGGCATACAACATCATCGCTGGATGACACATCGATTTCACAGCGATGATATTTGATGACCTGATGACGAAGGTCGAGAAGCTGGACAGGGAACTCAAAGTTCCCTACGTCCGTTTTGTCTCAACTCTCCTGAAGTTCTTCCTGGACACGTTTTACCCAACCGAGGGTGATTATCAGCTCCCAAAGCTCGGGGTCCGTATCCTCGATGTAGAGTGGGCTGATAACGAGGTAAGTCTCTCTAATCTCTGCCGCCGCCTCCCTTCTACAATTTCTTCGTCTTCAGCAGCCATGCCTTCGGCCCTTCCCACCGAGGCTACCCCTGCAGCTACCACCCCTTCAAAACGCAAGTCTACAACACTTCTTGGCAAGCCTAAAAAGGCCAAGAAAGCTAAGGCGCCAACCCCCCAACAAACAACGCCAACAATAGGAATCGTCTCTCAACAGAAGACTCTGGATAATTCGTGGATCGCTCCTCCACAGCTGTTGCCGCAACCGCTTCAGTGCCTATAAGCATTGAATCTATGTTAGTTCATACCCAACCAATCTAAGTGCCTCAAAGCACCGCTGAAATAATTTCGGGCAATGCCAGTGCACATCCTTTACTTTTCTTATCCCTCTAATCCTCTTCTTTGGTCTCTAACCTTGTAAATTTATAGCTGCCAGAGATGTCTCTCATCTCCGTAGGACCTGATGGACATCCTCTCGGAGTGTCAAAACAAATAAACATGTCCCAGACTCTTCTCGAGTGGGACATATAGTTTTTCAACCTATTTGCTCAATCAGGTATTCACGCCATCCCATACACATCTTCCTCCCTGATAAACCAGCCCGAGCAACCTTTTGCTCAATACTTAACTTGTTTTACAGGTCCTACGTTGACCACTGTCAACACCTCCCTCAGCGTGGTACACGACAAGGTGGACTCTCTCTCCACCACTATCAACAACAACACAACAACGGTCAACACTGCTGGTGAAGCGCTGAAGGATCTCACCTCCTCCCTCTCCTCAAAAGTTGAGAACTCTCAGCTATTAGCTCTCAAGGAGAGGTGTCAGCACTAAAGGAAAACGTGGACGCCAACACTACAGATATCCAATTTCTCAACGGTCATGTCGACCATCTCATTGCTGAAGTCAAAACCCTCAACAACAAGTCAAACACCACAATCGGCTCCTGGCTGATATTCTTTCCAAACTGAAGGAACCAATTCTAGTACCGACTCCCTCATTCACTAAGGATGACCGACTATCCCTCAAACTCGCTGTGGATATCGTGTATGAGGCGACCTCATCCATTCCCAACCTTGAAGATCGAGAGAAGGCCTTGGAAGTTGATGCCCCTTCAACCTTTGTTGCAACTGCTGATGAATCTGTTCCATCCCTTCCCCCATGATGATGATAAAGAGGGTGATAAGACCCCAGAGGATGTGGTGGAAGACCTCCCTCTTGTTTAGGGGGAGAAAATCGCTGAGTAAACCACCCAAGCCCCTCCTTCCTCTTCAAATGTGCTGACTGAGGAAAATGAAGAAGAAGAGGAAGAGGAGGAGGAGGAGGAGGAGGAAGAAGAAGAATAGTTGGACCTTGAAGATCAAGGGTCCAAAGACGCTGATGAAGGAATGATGATGACGATGAAGCCTCCTTATGGTTCACTCCCGCTCCCATCAGTGTCCCACAACTCAAAGGTGTGGTAATCAGCGAAGCATGGGCGAGAACTGAGAAATTCTCAAAGCCATCAACCCAAGGCAAGCAAAAGGGGATTGCTGCCGATGGTAACCTGAAGACTGTATCTTCTTCTGAGGGAGATCAACCTTCTCAGGTATGCCTCTCCATTATCCTTTTCTTAAATTTCTTTTTGACCGTAAACCCCTCCTTCACTCCTAAGCCTTTATCTTTCTTCTCCAAAATAAAACTAACTCTCTTTCTATTTTGATCAGCTAGTTCTCTCCCCTACTTGAGACAATTAGATCAAAAAAAAATCCCAGCGACCCCAGCTGAAGACCTTTAAATAATCCAGTCTCTGTTCGGGAGACTGATGAAGAAGAAGAAGGAGAAGAATCGCTGAGTCACCCATCCAAACCCTCAAGACTTATCAAAAGTTCTGAGGATGAAACTCAGAAAAGATCAGCGATGATTCTACAGCTAGAAAGTCAACGACTGAAGATCCCTCCTCAAAACACTGCTGAAGAGCTCGAATTTCTAACTGCTGAAGAAAGATAAGAATCTATCAGGGTCGAGAAGCTATTTGCTGAATGCCAAAAGGATGTCGATATGGCCCTTTAGGTATCACACAACTTGGTCACTGACAAGAAGCAAAAAAAGAATCCGATCAGAGTCTAAGAAGCCCTACTGAAAAAAATGGAGGAGGTGGTACAAAGAGCTAAAGAGGTCAGCGACTGTGAACATGCTTGGTGCAAAAATAAGCTTGATCATAGAGTTGACCCTTATAAGATTTCAGTCGTGACTATATCAGGGATGAGCAAGAAGAACTCACTGACAATGATGATGGAGACCTTCAGAGAAGATGGCAGTATGAATACAATGTACCTGTCAAAGCTAGAAAATTTGGATTCTATGAATAGTTGAAGTTCAGGGAAGAGCTGAAGAAGTCAAAGTCTAAATACAAGGGCCATTTTGATTCGCTGGTCGAACCACTTATCAACAAGGTCACTACAAAGATTGGCGTCCCTCCTCTCTACCACAGAAACCAATAACAGCTAGACAAAGGAAGCATGCCTCTACTTCTGAGAACGATGTAGTGATCAGAAATGAATCAAATATAAAATTCTCCAGAGATGTAGTCGTTGGACCTCCACCAGATATATCTGCTCTAGACCTATCACTGCCCCCTTGGTGGACCTTTTGAACCTGGGCAGGTGATAAGTCATTCCTATGGAATAACCTTCCTGGACGATGGTGACTTCATCAGATTACAATGAGTCTCAGAGATTCCTCTCTGCCCTCTTGCACATCTAAAGGATCTTCTTTATCAATGGTGCGACAATTCAACATCAAGGACTCTCATCAAATCTCTCATTCGAAAGGAGGCAGCCAACCAAAGAATGATAGAAGAAGAGATATCTGAACATATGATCGATGAAGAAGAATTCCAAGTCAAGGAAGAACCAACTTAGCTGATAGATTATCTTTTCTTCTTGTAATCTATTAGTTATACTTATAGTATTTGAATAAGACTTCACTTGTACATTGAAATTTTCATATTCCCTGTGTAAACTTTTGTTACGATATAATGGAAATTTTCAGTGAAGTACTTTACTCCATCAGTATTGTAAAAAGATCCCTCAAAATAGTAATTGGAACATGTATGTTATGAGTTCTGATTATCCTTATATTTTGAACTTAAAGTAATTTTCTCATATTGCTTTGTCATCATCAAATAGGGGGGTATTGTTGATCCAAATTCTCAGTGACTTGATGATGACCCTTTGAAATACTTAGTGAAAATTACATTTAATATCTGTATGTATTAGTGTTTCACCATCAACGATTATATACTGGGTCTGTTCAGTAGTGCTGATGATCTCTGATGTATTCTGTTAAATGTAATCCCTGAAGACAAGTTTCACGAATAAAGACATTCATCCCTGACATCGAAGACAAAGATTATGAATAAGTGACAAGTCTACTCATGATCATTGCGGATATTAGTGAAACCACAACAAGTCCACACATGCGAAGAATCAATAAGAGAAGCTTCAGCGATAGCTGACTTTTATTCAGACTCTCTGATAAAAGACTTCATCAGCGATTACTGATCATGAAGCTTACACTCCAAGGTTCTTTTGTCTCATCCTTGCACAAATAGTACGATGTGTTAGAAGAAACATACTTTTGCCTCAGATCGTACAACAATTCTAAAGACTACACTATTCACCATATGGCTAGGAACATGTCTCTAAAAGTCATAAGCATGCACCTAACCAAATGATGACACGTGTAAAGTACCCCTGCCATGCATTAAATGCATTGAGCATAAAAGAAAGTTTGTGCTTCACTTTCAAGTGTTGCCTTCTATCTCCATATCTCTCAGTGCTTCCTATAGAAGCCTTTGCTTTCTATAAGTTCCTCAATCTTTCTCCCATGTTCTAGTGCAACCCACTTTGTGTTTCTCAAGTTTGTTTAGATTATGTTTACTTAATATTATTCCGCAACAAACTGTAAATTGTAATTTGATTTATCAATTTACAATTTATTAAACCTTAAAGTTTTTGTTTGTATTCAACCCCTCCCACCTTCTACAAACTTGTATATTATCTTTGGGACCAACATCTTTGAAGAACGGGATCCCAACCCGGCCAAGTGCGAAGAGGTTGGCCCTCTAATTGCCAATAAAGGTGTCTCTATGGGTCTTCCTTCCAACTCTCCAAAGAAACCGTTTTTGTATCCAGGGAAATCACCAGTTCTTACTCCCAATTTTTCTCCGAAAAAGTCCCCGATTCTATCCCCTCACCGCTCACCGAAGAAATCACCAATTTTTTCAACCTCCTCCCCATCACCTAAAGTCCCTTCCTCGACACCCACCACTACTACCTCCCTACCTAAAACACCTTCCCCTCCACCAAACTCCCTTCTCTGATTTTTGTCCCAATCCCTCACCTACACCCTCCCTGACCCATCTTCCCCGACATGGGCCATCCCCTTCCTGATTTCTTCCCTACAACCCTCCCACTCCTACTCGCCTTTCTACTTCTCAGCAGGGTACTATCATCCCTCCTTCCCCGATACTTTCAAGTGATGTTGTGGCCGACATTTGTGATACCAATCGCCAACATCGGATGGTCGGTGTTCAAATGGCCTCTCTATTGGAGGAATTTGATCGATTTACTGCCCGAATAGGTCATCAGATGACAGTACTGGAACAACGGGTAGTTCGTTAATATCACATCTCTGAAGCCCTGGAACGACAAAGTGCCTCCCTAAGTGATATTGTTCAAATTCTTAAGGAACAAAACACGGAGGTTCAGCGTGTTCAAACCGATTTCTACATATGTATGGATGCAATGGATTGGGACATCAATGATATACATCAACCAATCATTGAATCTATGGAATTTGTGCCCTTCCGCTTGGACTGCCTCATCACCTCAAACACCAACGTCTTTCTCTCATTGGCCACACTCAAAGCAACTTCAGATGTGTGAGATAAGGAGGTTTCTTCCTTGAGGACAAAGGTCGAATCCTAGGATTCGATCAAGTTCTAAATTCTAGAGTCTTTCAAGAAACTCCATGAAAAGGTTTATGTACTCCCTACTTCCTTTATAAAGCCTCAAAGTGGGGAATGAGATATTGATCTGGGTGATGCGGTCTTCGGCTCTGAGGATCGAGAATGTCTTCGGAGAGTGGATTGGTGGGTAAGTGGTGTATCGAATTCTTTAGGAGTATATTCTCCTTCGGCTGCTGAGGGGGAGCAACCTATACCTTCGATCAGAATTATCAGTGTCTAAATCGAAGAGAAGCACTTAGAGGAAGAAACCAAGGATCAACCCAGGGGAAACAATCCGGTCTGGTCGATGAATCTTTAGGAGGAGAAAAGAAAGGTAAGAGAAAGAGCATCATGAGTCATGAGTCCTGAACAATAGGTCGAAGATGCCAAGAAGAAAAATCAAGTCAAATATGGAGCAACGTCTTTAGACTCTGATGACCTCAAACACCAGCCTCCTCCGAAGATTGCATCTGTTCTAGGGCTGCCTGAAGATGAGCTAAATGTTGTCGAACTTGTGCAAAAGTAGTTTGATGACATTCAAAAGATATCTTTGGAGATGTCCAGGGAAGAAGCTGCCGAAACTCGCATCCCTGAGGCGATTGAAGCTCAAAAGACGGAGTTCAGGAGCATGGAGAAATCGGCAAAAGAAGCTAAGGAGATTAAAGAGAAAAGTATTAGGTGGTACCAGAAAACTTTGGTCAGTCGCTCGATGATTCTCCTATCTCTAGTGTTCGAATCAACGGGCATAAATCTTCTAAATATTCTATCTGGTTGAGCATCACTAGGGTAAATGGATTCAATCGGGTGGATAAGATGGACTGGATAAGGTCCTATGGTCTGGGTGAATGGTTTGAAATCATTCCTTCTGTGAAAAAGAGCAAAAGCACGATCAAGGATGAAGTTCTAGACTATCTTAGCTCTCTGCATGTGACCCAGTTTACTAGCATATATTTCACAACACAGATTATGAACACAAGTTTATTAGATCAATTACATTAATTACACTTAATCACAGATCTAACTTCTAGTCATAGATCTCACGTAGTTCACTGTGTATGTGTGCGAGTTCTTACCACAATCTCTGAATGTATAATGTGCGTGTGTCTTCTTACAAAATACAAAGAAACCAAGTATTTATACTAAAGTCAACTTGAGTTGACTTTACAACCAAACCCTCAAACTATTACACAATTACAATAAACACCCTCACTTTTAATATTGAATACAATATTAGTCTAACAATCTCCCCCTTTGGATTCAAGATTAAAAAAAAATTGACAATAATCTTCAGGTCTTCTTATCTTCACAAATATCTTCAGCTTTGAATCTTTTTCAGCTTTTACATCTTGAAAACTTTGACATTTTCAGCAAACTTTGAAACGTTTGAAATCTTTGACAGCTTTATCACAATCTTCATTCTCTTTAGCACAACAAACTTTGCTATAATCTTCTTAGACATTCAAATCTTCAAACTTTGACTAACTTCCAAACTTTCAAACTTTGTCTTCACTCTTCATTACATCTTCTGAAATCTGACTTTGAAAATTATCTTTCCCCCTTTCTTGATACAAACTTTCAATAACAACAACAACTTTCAATAATGCATTTTCATCACGAAAATTCATCATTGATAATCTTTCATTGTTAAGTTTGACTTTTAAATTTTCAAACTCTTTTTCCATGTTTTGAATCTAAGCCATCAGAGATTGAACAAGTTCATAATTTAAAAGAGTACTTACCTCGGAATCACAATCAGACTGGTCAGAAGATGTTTCAACTTCATCTTTCACCTTGGCCATCATACACACTTGAGTAGAATGTGCTGATTCTTCATCAGAGCTTTGGAAGAACTGGTTCTCTTCTTCAGCCATAAGGTCTTTTCCATCTTCTACCTTCTTTGCAATCAGTGACTTCTTTGCATAATAATCTAAATTCTTTATCCTCTTGAACTTGCACTCCTTTGAAAAATGTCCAGGTTTACCACAATTGTAACACCTATCGTACTTAGGCTCAGCATTCTCTTCTTTCTTTTCTGCTCTTTTCTTAACTCTTTTCTCATCTCTCTTCTCATCACGCTTTCCATCCTTCTTCTCAAACCTTGGCTTGTACTTATCTGATTTATCTTTCTTGTATCCCTCATACATTGACTTTGAATATCTTTTCTTGCCAAAGCTTTTCTGAAACTGCTTTGTGATAAGGGCAAGATTATCAGCAAATTTTTGAACATCTTCATCAGAATGTTTCTCAGCTTCAGAGGAAGAATCATCAGAACTAGAATCAGTCAGTTCTGTTAGAAGAGCTCTGGATCTCCTTGACTTGTATTTGGATGAGGAACTGGATTTAGAACTTGATCCTTTCTTTCTTTCAGACAACAAAGCAAGTGAATCTTTGACAATCTTCTTCTTTTCACTAAGTTGCTTTACCTCGTCTTCATGTTGAGATAATGTTGTGAAGACGTCATTCACGTCTTCTAGTGCCTTGTCTTTTGTCATCTGAATATTAATTGCATAGCTTTTACACTCAGGATTCAAATTCTTGATGAATTTATAATTTATCTTAGATACAGTTTTGTTCATCCCATTCCTTCTCAAATCATTCAGGATAACATTGAATCTTGTATATGTATCCAGAAGTGTCTCTCCTTCTTTTGCATGAAAGCCTTCGTAAGCATTAATGCTTTGGTTCAACTTAGCTTGGATGGATTTCTTAGTACCCTGGAATTTCCTCTCCAATTCATCCCACATGGCTTTAGCAGATTCCCTACTATCTACACAGTTGTAGATGTCATTTGGGATAGCCATGGTGAGATAGATAAATTCCTCTTCATCTATCTTGTGAAGTTCCTTATCTCTTTCGTTGTAGTACTGATATGGTCTTGGCACATATCTAACTGGGATTTCACGAGAAGTTTTTGTGGCTTCTTGTCCAGGTACTGTTACCACTGGTTGAACTGGACCATCAATAATAGACTTCATATAATCTCTGTTCTTGTGATTTAAGAACTGAATCATTCTTCTCTTCCACTGTGAATATTCCCCGATAGACAAGACCGGAGGTTTCGATTGAGAACCCATAGAAAGCAACTCTTTAGACATGATGAAAGAATTTAGTAATCTGCACAAAACAAGAAATGTAAGCTAGTAATGATCTTTGAAATTCAACAATTTTGAGAAACACTTGAAAATTTTCAGAAAAAAGAAATTTCTAAAAACTCTAAGTTCAGAATTCGCAAGCAGCTTTAATCAAGAAACAATTCGCAAAACAGAAGTATCAGAATTCGTAAATCTCTTTGAAATTCGCAAAAGCAAATTTAAAACCCACACAAGTTAGGAATTCGCAGACTAGAGAGAACAAAAACTAAGCAATTCGCAAATCGCTATCTGCGAAAACTTCACAATTCGCATGTCTCTCTTCAACAAATTCTATCCTTGGAAACTTTAAAAAAAAAAACACAATTCGCAACAAGGATTCGCAAAAGGAATTCGTAAGCTACAAGTATACGAATCCTTCACTTAGAATAATTTTTTCAAACATTTCGTACCTCATACGAATTCTTGACTTAGAAAAGATTTAAAAAAAACTTTATGAAATCTTCAGAATTCGTAAGGTAGAGGGATGCGAAATATCACTTTTCGCTTAAGACTCAGAAGCGAATTCTTCAGAATTCGTATTACACACAACTACGAATTCTTGACATAAACTTTTTAAAGAACCACTTTTCGCAAAATAGTCTTTTAGGAATTCTTGACTTTTCGAAACAAGGATTTTACGAATTCTGTACTTATAAATTTTCTTAATGAATGATGCGAATTCTTCAAGATTTCGTAGACTAGAGAACTGCGAATTCTTTACTTAAAGAATTTAAAAAATGCAATCTGCGAAATCTTTCTGCGAAATCTATCAATCTAGCGAGTTCTTCATACGAATATTGTGGATCTTGCGAGTTCTTGAGTTCTAAGCCTAAAAGCTCGATTTTAATCCAGAAAACGATCCACATCTTCAAATCAGAAGCTGTAACTTCACAGAATCAATCATGTTAGTGCAACGAGTAATCCAATACAATATATCAATCTAATTCACACTCTAACACCAAAAATCATGATGAAACAGTAATTGACATTCGTTCGAACACAAACTTCAACAATCCACAAATTGATGATCAAAAATGGTTTTTCTTTGCAATTCAATCACACTCGATCGTTCTAGAATACTTTTCGACCACAAATCTATCAAAACATTTACCAAAAACACATTTTATCACAAAAATCACATCAAGAACTCAAGAAACAGAATACGAACTCGTTTTTAAAAAAATTGTTGAATCCTAAGCTCTGATACCAATTGTGACCCAGTTTACTAGCATGTATTTCACAACACAGATTATGAACACAAGTTTATTAGATCAATTACATGAATTACACTTAATCATAGATCTAACTTCTAGTCATAGATCTCACGTAGTTCACTGTGTATGTGTGCGAGTTCTTACCACAATCTCTGAATGTCTAATGTACGTGTGTCTTCTTACAAAATACAAAGAAACCAAGTATTTATAGTAAGTCAACTTGAGTTGACTTTACAACCAAACCCTCAAACTATTACACAATTACAATAAAGACCCTCAATTTTAATCTTGAATACAATATTAGTCTAACACTGCAAAAAAAAATGAAGTCAATAAGAACTACCTACAACATTCAACACACGCTGTCTAAGAACAATGCATTCAAAGACTCAAGCTTGCCTTTCACCCTCCTCCTTCGAAACCAAAGACCAAATCGGGTAAACAAGAATCGGTATTTCAGGATATGGAAAAGGAAGGTAAGGTTCCCAAAACTTCGAACCTTGACCTATCCATACCAACTCTTGTAGCTCATCCTTCGGGAACCCTGATCATTGAGCCTATATATGGGATGTTCTTCCATGATGGGTTCGGCCATATTAGATTCTTCAGAGCATCCCAGATTCAGATTGCAGATAGTATCTTCCTCGAAGGCATCCTCAAGATCATTCCTTTTGGCCCCGATGGTGCAACCTTCTATAATTTAGTGAGTAGTGTGCTTAAATAAAGAGGTCACCTATCGAAGGATCCCTTTGAAGATGCTTAAAACATTCTATCATTGTACTTTTATTTCTTTATTTCCTTGTAAATTTTGTTTAAGTAAATACAAGTAAATTTCTTTCTCTCTTTCATATGTCAATACTTTTATTCTTTTATTCTTTTGTAAATATCAGATAATTTAACAAATCCAAAAAGCGAAAAAGAACGGACTATGTGAAAAAGAACCCAAAAGAGTAAAAGAGGGTCAAAATGTTATGCATATCTAATTAACTCAATTTTTCTAAGTATTAGATGTTATCATCAAATAGGTGGAGATTGTTGGGTCGCCCATGATTTGAAGACTAGCCGACATTCGCAAGAAGTGAATCTACCGATGCGGATCAAAAATGAACTTCCCAACTTTACTAAGTTATTCCTGTCGATTTTACTTTACAAAATCAGGGGATCCTTAAAAATTCGGAGGATATGCCCCTCGTCCCTTGCTGAGGAAGTATTCGACAAAGTACTCCTAATTATGTACCTGATTAAGACATTCTTTGATAAACCAGAAGAAAAGATGTTTATCTTTTACACCTTTTCCATATATGGTCTACATCAAGGTCTGCAAATCTTCGGTGTCCCATGTTGAGACGAAAAGGACATTTTGTCCTTTTTAGGTCAACTCTGTGTTTCAATCCTAGAGTGACAATGCATATGGTAGTATTTAAAGTTGAATACTTCTCTCATGCAAGGTTACACTTTCAAGAATTTTACTGAGTACTCAAGCAAAATCGGCAAATTCATCCCTTTCTCAAGAACTTCATAGGTTTTAACTTAGTGTTTTCAAGTTGTGCTTAGTTTTCTGTCATCTTCGTGAAAGATTGTTAGGATAGATTTTATCTGTTCTTTTCCGCAAAGATCTTGTTTTCTATGTATAATTATTGATTTTCATAATCAATAAAGAATTAAAATTAAAAAAAAATTGTGGATTGTATTCACCCCCCACCCCCCCCCCCCCCCCGTTTCTACAGTACCTGTTCTTGTTTGCCATTTCTTGTTGGGACTAACATTGGTTAACCGAATAAAAATTCTTATTCAATCTAGTTTTGAGTTAATTTTTACTAATTTGGTTGAACTAAATAATCCAAATAGCACAATATAATGATATTTTATATATTTTATTTTTCCGTTGATTGATAGAATGGAACTTTTGGTCATGGTGTAGCAATGCACAACAGACTCTGTTATTTGCAAAATTGTGTTATATGTCTCCGATAAATTTGAACATGACAAAGAAAGCTTCTAATTACTTTTATAATGTTAGGATATGGCAAATTCTCAATTACCTTGAGTCTTGCCTTAACTGCATCTGCTTCTCGTTTTGAAATCAAGTGACCTAACACGATACTATCTTTAACTTTAAAATGACATCTTCTCTCCTTTCAAAACAAAATCAGATGTTTCACACCTTTCCAACCTTTTCTCTTAATTGTTCGACATTCTTTTATGAAGTTCTATACACCGATAAATCATCCATGAAAGATTTCATGCATTTCTATGACGTATATAAAAATACGAATTCCATAATTTAGACCACTTCGTTAATAAATTTATTCTCTATTATAAAATATTTAAGTTTTAATCATTAAAAACTCTTAATTTTTTTAATGGTATAACTTGTAAATCATTAATGCATATAAAATATTTTGGTTTTTATAATATTCCCATCTTGCTTCTTTTTTACATGTTAAGAATATAATTTTTGAAATGTTCACCACCATTTCTAAAAAGATCAATCAACCAAATAAATAAAAGAATATTTGAGATTTTTTGAAACCCTCATTGCTAGAAAAATGGGTATCATTGATGGATATTTCCGATGGAATTTGTAACACCCCGGAATCTGTGAATCTTAAGACTTACCTATTCTTATTTAAAATTATTTATCAGTAAAATTGTGTTCCTTGTATCAAACCTGTGTAAGCTTGAACTTGGAAACTTTTGGCAGTCACGGTACTAGGCAAGCGAGAGTGCCAACGATTGTGATAAGATGTCACTCTCGCTGGGCACAATCGTTGGGGAAAGGGACCCGCGGTACAGTTTGGGCGAGAGTGCCCGGCGATTGTGACAATGTCACTCTCGCTGAGGCACAATCGCGGGGGTGGGGGGGAGGCCGAGTCTCGGTACACATTCAGCGAATGTGCCCCGCGATAGTGACAATGTCACTATCACCATGGCACTATCGCCGACGGAGGTTTTGAGTATTTATTGAGCAGCCCGTTTTTATTTTATTCATCTGAATTTGGGAAAAGATCCTAGGTCGTTTTCTCTGCAGTTTTAAGGTAAGAATATATCCTCATCATCCCTCCTCGTAAATGTTCATAGCTACCACCTCCATTGATCATTTATGATCATCTACTAGGTATTTATAAGCTTTTAGGGGAAGAGTTCAAGTCTACCTCATCTCAATCCATCATCTTCATTCTAGGGTTTGGTTTTCTTCTTGAAAACTACCAAGGTGAGTTCATTATCTTTTATAAACTTTATACATGTTAAAATGTGGATTTCAACCATCTAAACATCTCCATTTTGATTCACTTGACTTGGGTGAGTTTTCACAAAAACCTTATTTTGGAGATTTTAGGGTTCTATGTGAATGGGTATGATTTTAAAGTTGATGAATTTATATCTTGAACTACTTGTGGAATTGTACATGGGAAGCGTGTTTACCTCAAATTTTATGTCTAAAAGCTTGAAATCAAAACTAGGGTTTTTGATATATTGATGGTTATTTATTGAATGAGGACTTGAGTGTTTGAATTTAAATCATGTAAATACTATCCAAAGCATTATTTTGGAACCTGTAATGTCCCATGTTTTAAAAATAAAATAAAGCATCCATATATATATATAAAGAAAGCCATAAGGTGTTAATAGTTTAACGCAACGGAATATGTCAAATAATAAAACTTAATGGAAAAGTTGTCTAAATCATGATCACTTAAAATCTCGAACAACATTCTTCGTAATGCCTTTATTCCAACGATAATCTGACTCTAGACTTTCTCCTTCCCTTTGCTACTACTCCCGATTGAGTGACGACCTGGTTGCATAATTATTTTGAAAAGGAGTTGAGTGAGTCTAGGGCCCAGTGAATTCACGGTTTTTATGCATGAATAATACCAATAATAAATTTCACAAAGCATCATAATTTTTCATGGATGCGGTAAAACAATTTAAATCACAAAGCTAACGGCATATTGGGAGGTATTAAATTCACACAGCTTTACCTGGCGAACTCACACAACATTTTGCACTTACGGCTTAGACAAGCTCACACAGCATGCTCGCCTTACGGTCTTAAATCATAATACACCCCCATTGCCACACAAATCTCAAAACACATATCATGGAAATATTTCACGTTTAATGCATAAACGACATTTAAAAATATCAATAAGCTCATAAGTAATTTTTAATAAAACATGCAACCATTTTTATAAAAAGTCATGTATAACTCACCGTACTAATCGTTGCAGAAACCGATATTTGAATTGGATAGTGTATTCCCTACAAATCCAAGGCCATAAATTTTAACTCCAATATCAGATATGACCCTTATCTTTACGATAATCTTAAACCATCCATTGAGTCGATACCTTAGATTGTAACTTGGTTTAAACATCCATATAGAGACATATATATATTATATATATATATATATATATATATATCAACGGCTCATGCCAATACTGTCATCACTATCTTAATAGTTCATATGCCAATTAGCCACCATCTAATCACTTCGCATATATATATATATATATATAGCAACAGTTTGTATACTAAAATGGCATCCATTCGCACAGTGTATCCATATATGCACTGTCGAACCACATGAAATGCTTCATGGATGGAAATTTGTAGCTATATATATATATATATATATATATCGCCTAAGAAGCTTCTCATCAAAGCAGGTTCTAAACCATTCAATTCATGGCAGCGGCGAAATTGCGGTATTCTATTATTTATATATATTGACCAACAACCAAACAAACCACAACTTCTATCTTTTAGAACCGAAACAGATCATGGTTGACAACTCGGTGTCACAGACGATACTGTTGTGATGAACGGTGAAGGTGCTAGCGGTGACCGTTGGCCACCGATGCCCTACGCTAACCCACCGGAACGATCGAATGACTAAAGTAACTATATAGCAAACAAAATTTTGAGTCAAAAACACTTACCGATTGGCGTGGAAGTAGTTGCGTTCATAGCGAACCTTCTTCTTCTTTCTCTCCTTCTCGATCAATTTCTACACATGATCACCTTTCATGCACCTTTCCTTTTTATATTAACCCACCGTCGGTTTTGAAGCATATCAGTGGACGTAACATAAATGGCCAATTGATGATGGCTTTTCACAGTCCGGCCGTTTAAGACCTTTCCAATACAAGCCATAAAGATTTCTTTTTATTTATTTATTCTTTTCAAAATTAGAGTTATTACAAACTTCCCCCCTTAACAAAATTTCGTCCTCGAAATTTATCCTATGCAAATAAATGTCGGAACTTCAATCTCATCTCCTTCTCGGGTTCCCAAGTTGCTTATGGCCCTCTATGATGTCTCCATTGAACTTTCACAAGGGCAATCTCTTTGTTTCTTAGTTTTTTTTACTTTTCTATCAACGATAGCTTCCAGTTCCTCAATATAACTCAAAGTTTTGTCTACTTTTACATCCTTAAGAGTTACCTCGATAATTTTATCAGCCGAACAATTCCTTAGATTTGATACGTGAAACATGTTATGAATCCCTTGAAGTTCTTTAGGAAGCTCCAACTTATAGGCAACTTGACCTACCTTTTCAATTATCTTGTAAGGACCAATGTAATGAGGACTTAGCTTCCCTCGTTTTCCAAAATGAACTACACCTTTCCACGGTGAGATCTTAAGCATAACTTTGTCCCCAACTTGAAATTCTATCGGCTTCCGTCTTTTATCAACATAACTTTTCTATCTGTCTTGAGCTATCTTCAATCTTTCCCTTATCTGGTTTATCTTATCAGTAGTCTGCTGAACTATTTCAGGGCCAACCAACTGTTTTTCGCCTACCTCATTCCAACACAATGGCGTTCGACACTTCCTTCCATACAAAGCTTCATACAGTGCGACTTGGATGCTAGCATGATAGCTATTGTTATTGGCGAATTCGATCAATGGAAGATGACCCTCCCATGACCCTGAAAAATCGATAGCACATGCCCGCAACATATCTTCTAGAGTTTGAATGGTCCTCTCGCTCTTACTATCTGTTTGCGGGTGATAGGTTGTACTTAGCTTTACTCGAGACCCCAATTCCCTTTGAAAACTTTGCAAAAATGTAGAGGTAAATCGACTATCTCTATCAGAGACTATTTATAATGGAACACCATGTCAAGTCACAATCTCGTCTATATAGAGCTTAGCTAGTCTTTCCATCGAGTATATGTTTCCTTAATCGGCAGAAAATGTGCTGACATGGTGAGTCTATCAACGATTACCCATATAGCATCATAACCCTTTGGTGTTCTTGGAAGCTTTGTCACAAAGTCCATTGTGATGTGGTCCCACTTCCACATCGGAATTTCTAAGGGTTGCAACTTACCATACGGTCGTTGATGTTCAACTTTAACTTGCAGACACGTCAAACACCTTTCGACATAATGGGCTATATCTTCCGTCAACTCTGGCCACCAGTAAGATTGGCGAAGGTCTCGATACATCTTATTGTTTCCCGGGTGGATAGAATACCGAGATTAATGAGCTTCATCTAATACTTGATTACGAAAGTTGCCTAAGTGAGGAATCCAAATTCTACCCTTATAGCACTTTAACCCTTGATTGTTGTCTTCAAGAAGCGAAACAACCCCTACCATTCTCTCAGCCTTCAATTTCTCTTCTGTTAAAGCTTCTTCCTGAACTTTCTTGAGTTCATCAATCCAACTAGGGGTCACCTTTATCCGCATTGCTTTAATCCTCACCCGATCACTCCTTTCTTTGTGACTTAACGCGTCAGCCACCACATTTGCCTTCCCAGGATGATACAAAATTTCACATTCATAGTCTTTCAGCAATTCCATCCACCTTTGTTGTCTCATGTTCAGTTCATTCTGATCGAACAAGTAATTAAGGCTCTTGTGATCAATATAAATTTGGCACATCACCCCATATAAGTAGTGTCTCCAGATTTTCAATACAAACACCACAACTGCCAATTCCAAATCATGAGTTGGATATCGCTTCTCGTGATCCTTGAACTGAAGAGAGGCATATGCAATAACTTTCCCTTGCTGCATCAATACACAAACAAGTCCTAGCTTGGAAGCATCACTGTAAACCACAAATCCTTCGGTTCCTTCTAGTAAAGTCAATATCGGTGCAGTGCTCAATTTTTCCTTCAAGACTCCAAACGCCTCCTCTTGAGTTGGTTTCCATTCAAACTTTGCGCCATTCTTTGATAGCGATGTCAACGACGTTGCAATCCGTGAAAAGTATTGAATGAACCTTCTGTAATACCCTGCTAATCCCAAGAAACTCTGTACCTCAGATGGGGTCCTCGGTGGTTCCCACCTTTTTATAGCATCCACCTTGGTCGAATCTACTTTTATTCCTTCTTGGGTCACCACATGCCCTAGAAATTGAACTTCACGGAGCCAGAACTCGCACTTAGAAAACGTTGTGTATAGTTTTTCCTGTTTCAGTAAACTCAAAACCTCCCAAAGGTATTGCTCATGCTCCTTTTCGGTGCGTGAATAGATCAAAATATCGTCAATAAAAACAATGACAAACTTATCTAAGTAGGGTTTACATACCCTATTCATGAGATCCATGAAGGCTACGGGTGCATTTGTCATCCCAAATGGCATTACCAGGAATTTGTAATGCCCATACCTAGTCCTAAAGGTTGTCTTAGGCACATCCTCCTCTCGAACCTTTGGCTGATGGTAACCCGATCGTATATCGATCTTTCAGAAATAACAAGCTCCCTGAAATTGATGGAAGAGGTCATCAATCCTTGGAAGAGGGTACCTATTCTTTATCGTTACTTTGTTAAGTTCGCGATAGTCGATGTACATTCGCATCGTACCATCCTTTTTCTTAACAAATAACATCGGCGCTCCCCAAGGAGATATGCTAGGGCGTATATAACCCTTGTCTAACAACTCTTGTAGTTGAGACATCAACTCTTTCATTTCTTAGGGTGCCCAAGCGATGGGTGTGGATCTAGGTACGAGATTAATCTGAAACTCTACCTGTCTCTCTGGTGGTAGACTTGTCAGATCATCCAGGAAGACTTCAGGAAACTCTCTTACAACGGGAATGTCTTCCTTACTCTTTTTCTCTTTCTTAGCATCTATCACATATGCTAAATAACTCTGACACCCTTTCTCACATATCGTCTTTCTTTTGCCATGGAGATCATGTTGGATCTCCTATTTCTTCTGTCTCCGTAAATAACTATGGTTCCATTATCAGGTAATTCAATTTGAATTATCTTTTTGTTGCATGTGAAATTGGCTGGTTTTCAGCTAACCAATCCATTCTAATTATTATATCAAATTCCCCATGAGTAATAGGGAGTAGTCTCAATGGAATCGAATGACCATCTATCTGAATATTGCAGTCATCATACTGCTCTCTAATAATCACCCGATTATCATCAACAGTTTCTACTTCTAAGGCCGAGTTTAAAGGCTTGGGCACTCTATGCAAGTAATCACAGAATGCAGTAGATACAAAAGAGCGATTTGCTCCAGAAACAAACAGTACCCTAGCATGCACAGAGTTGACCATAAAGGTACCTGTCACCACGTCTGGTATCTCCTCGGCCTCTGTTGCCGTCATCTGAAAGACTATTCCCTTTGGTTTTGATACTTTAGGTTGTTTTTCCTCCCATTTACCATTTCGACTTCCACCCTGACTAGAGGCGTACTCATTCTTTTGCTGAGGACAATTTTCTTGTATATGGTTGGGTGACTTACAGATGAAACATAATCGTTCTCTCCTTTAAACTTTGCAATCCTAAGACTGGTGTCCCAGCCTCCCACATTAGTAACACACCCTTGGTTTTATCAGGCATTCTCCCTTGTGCACACGGTTGCATCTAGGATATGGTTTGACAGATTGTCCTTGCCATGTCTTCCTTTCTGGACTCGAGAACATTGACTTTTTGATCTTATTGCTTGGACCTTCCCACTTCTTTTTTATATTGCCTCGCTCATCCTCTTGGTGATTCTTTTCTTTTTCTCTTGCCTCTGCCGCGTTTACTGCAGTCTGAAATGTGGTTGGCTCCATAGGAAGAACAAATTCTCGGATGGATGCTTTTAATCCTTCGATATACCGCTCTGCTCGTCTTTCCTCCGTCGAAACATAGTACTCGACAAACCTGACCTTTTCGGTAAAACTTGTTGTGTACTCCCTCATCGTTATTGTTCCATGCTCCAACCTTAAAAACTCCTCCTCTAGTTGTTTTTCTGTAATGCGTGGACAAAATTTCTCGTTAAATAGTACCTTAAATTCTTCCCATGTCATTCTTGCTACTTCCTCGTCGCCTTTTAAGTTGTAGACTACTTCCCACCAAGAAAGGGCTTCCGATTTGAGCATCGTTGTCCCATATGTCACCTTATCTTCTTCTACACATTTGTTGATTCTGAATACGACTTATGTCTCTCTTATCCACCTCATTGACATCACTGGGTCGCAATCACCTTGAAAAGGTTGGGGCTTACAAGCCATAATGTTCTTAAAGCTACAACCTTTTTGTCCTGAACTCATGCTGATAGGACTCGGTGGTCTTGACCGCACATGCATGTCTTCCCTGCTACTTGAATCATTATTATCCTCCCTTTGGTTGCTTATCACCCTATCTTCTTGATTTTTCAGTTTCGCCTCCCGCATATGTGCTATAACCAAGGGTAAGGCAGCTTGCAAAGCTTTTTGTTACCTCCTGAGCAATGATGTCTACAGGAGTTTCCGTGGTTGCTTGGGCATGCCCTCGTCCCCTACCTCGACCTCTTCCAGATGCATAACTTGCTTGGACAGAGGGCTCAGGTTCATTGGGTGTTGCTTGACTTCTACCTCGTCCTCTTCCCCTTCCACGACCTCGTCCTCGCGTGCTAGCGGTCCTTACATCCGCGACTGATGTTGGTCGGGTTTCGTGTACATTTGGGGTAGCCCCTATTGGTGGCGAGTCTACCGCATCAGGTGTAACTGATGCCGTCTTTCCTGATTGATGCGACATATTTGTTGTGTGCGATGAAAACTTACATTTATAAGCATAATAAACCCATACATAACCTAATTATCTGATAAATTCCACATTTGCATGATAAGATTAACACCAAAATATTATTTCAAAAGGCGGTTCAATACATGAGTGTTTTGCATAATGCGCGAAACCTGCTTACACATACTCCAAAATAAAACTCAAGATAAACCAAGTTCAAGACTACCAAACATTTAAAACATTTTATCAAGACAAAAGGTACTTAAAAGAGAAAACTCTCTCTCTCACACACACACTCTTTCTCTCATGGCATGTTCGTATGGTAGTAAGTAATCTTCACGAATTCTTCATAGGTGTTATCTGGGCGGTATTTCCAGATAAATCCCAAGCTTGGACCCTGACGGAATTGACGTGCCTAGTCGGAAAAGTACCCTTTGATCAAACCCTACGTACTCCGAGGCCGCTCCCTGATAGTAGCGAGCTCGATGTCCCAATCGCATCTTCCAAGTACGAGCAACGATCCTTCTCTCCCACTCCAATGCCACACACTTCCATCCCATGTCGTGGTTGTTTTCCCAAAGCTCCTCATTTTCTTTCAATACCTTGTTCAACTCACCTCCTAACTTAACATGCTCTCCTTGCAAGTTTCTCAACCACCCTCCTACTTTGTCTTTTTCATCTTTAACTTTAGACAATTCAATTCTTAATTCAGTATTCTCTCCACGCAGGTTTGCTACATCCTCTTCCATGTCCTCACGGGTATTCGTACGTGGGATGTATTCCTCGTAAGGTTCCTCCGTTGGATCATAGGAAGAATCATCGATCGGGTTGGGTTGAGATGACTCGACCCTCGGAACACTCGCACTACCCCTGGAACTGCTCCTAGCACTTATAAGGCGTCTACTAGAGCAGCTAGAATTCACACAATCGTGTTGCCCGACTCCACCTCTTGGACCTAGTCCGGCAACTACCGCACGAATTCCGGCACTGCCCCTTCCTCGACCAATGCGCCTAGTCGTCTTTGTGTAAACCATTTTCCTACAAAACCGCAATGATAAACCTATCAGTTTTAGGCACGTTGTCAAAGCTTAAACGTTGACTAACATATTTCCCTCATTTCTAATATTTATACTTCCTCTCAGTTTAAGCTTAGGCTACAATTGATAACCTATTTCTCTTAAACTAAGGCTCTGATACCACTTGTAACGTCCCAATTTTTTTTTTAAAATAAAACATCCATATATATATATATATGTATATATATATATAAACAAAGCCATAAGGTTTAAAAAGTTTAATGCAACGGAATATGTCAAATAATAAAACTTAAAGGAAAAGTTGTCTAAATCATGATCACTTAAAATCTCGAACAACATTCTTCATCATGCCTTTATTCCAACGATAATCCGACTATAGACTTTCTCCTTCCCTTTGCTACTACTCCCGGTTGAGTGACGACCTGGTTGCATAATTATTTTGAAAAGGAGTTAGGTGAGCCTAGGGCCCAGTAAATTCACGGTTTTTATGCATGAATAATACCAATAATAATTTCACAAAACATCATAATTTATCATGGATGCGGTAAAACAATTTAAATCGAAAAGCTAACGGCATATTGGGAGGTATTAAATTCACACAGCTTTACCTGGCGAACTCACACAGCATGTTTGCACTTACGGCTTAGACAACCTCATATCGCCTTACGGTCTTAAACCGTAATACACCCCCATTGCCACACAAATCTCAAAACACATATCATGGAAATATTTCACGTTTAATGCATAAACGACATTTAAAAATATCAATAAGATCATAAGTAATTTTTAATAAAACATGCAACCATTTTTATAAAAAGTCACGTATAACTAACCGTACTAATCGTTGCCCAAACCGATCTTTGAATTGGATAGCGTATTCCCTCCAAATGCAATGCCATAAATTTTAACTCCAATATCAGATATGATCCTTATCTTTACGATAATCTTAAACCATCCATTGAGCCGATACCTTAGATTGTAACTTGGTTTAATCATCCATATAGAGACATATATATATATATATATATATATTTATATATATATATATATATATATATATATATATCAATGGCTCATGCCAATACTGTTATCACCATCTTAATAGTTCATATGCCAATTAGCCACCATCTAATCACTTCGCATGCATATATATATATATATATATATATATATATATAGGGGAGCGATCAATTGGAAACCAGTATTACATTGGAAACTTTGGAAACCGAAATCAACCAATCAATGAATTTCTTTTTTTTTATTTTTATTTTTATTTTTAATTGAAAAGGTTATTTTTGTCTTTTACATTATTTCATAATATATATGGTAACTGTTATTATTATTATATTAATAATTATTTAATTTTAATTTAGCTTATATATGGTAATAATGATCATTGATTAATTTAAAAATGAGATATTTTGATATTGTCCACTCAAATCACGTACACAAAACAATCAAGAACAATGAATTTCATGGGGAAATCACAAGTGTATTAATGTCACAAGTGAAAGGGTTACAAGGTTTTCTCACTCTAAGGATTCTCTCTGAAAGTTTACAAAATGAGGCTTACACTATAACAAAAGCAAGGAAGACCTATTTATAGGTCAAACAAGAAATAAGGAAAACTTACATAAGTCAACACAAATGATCTAAACAAAATTACAATAACAATCTCCCCCTTTTAGATCATTTGACAATTTTGCTCTGATCCCATCTTCTAAAGCAGATTCTTCTGATCCCAAGGTGTGCTTCAAACCTCCTGATGTGCTCCCTGAAATCAATCTTCTTGTTGATCTTTTCTAGCATAGCTTCCATGTTAAGAGACTCAACAGTTCTTACAGCTTCATTCTTTCTAAATCTTTCCTGCTCAGACAGAAACAATTTATCTTCAAGCACTTTCCGCACATACTTCAAAGTACCATCTGAATACTTAGCCAATTTTGATGCTCTCATGAACTGCTTCTTATGAGACTTGGTGTTTACATACATCACACCCAACTCTGGATATCTGGAGATCTGAAAGGGCTCTAGAACTTTGATCTTGGGATGGTTGAAGTTTGGTGCCAGAAGGTTTACTCTGTTCTGATTGGTTTCAATGCCAAGCTGAAAATCAAACGAATAAGCATTGTAGACACTCCTTGTCATGAATCTTTTAATAGCATCCAAAGCATAAGCAACAGCTTGTGACCTCCTTCTATTTCTCCTGTCTCTGAACTCATTCACAATGAACATAATGTCTGAGAAGTTCAAGTTATCAAAATCAGCTTCTGTAAAGGTACTGATCTTCATATCTTTTCTTTGAACTGTGAACTTTGGATAGTGGACATTAAGAATCTTGCAAATATGAACATTTTGAATTTGCAAAATCTCTTTTCTTTTGGCATAAGGGGAAAGACTACACACTGTCTTCATAAACCTGATGTAATTGGCTTGATAAACTTTATCTCTCTCTCCAACACCATAAAAACAAGCTTCATCAATTGGCTGTAGAGAAGAAACAAAGATTTTGGTTGACTCTTCCAGGAATGGTACTTTGAGAGACTTTCTGATGATCTCAATGAACTTCAAAGAATCCCCCTCAACATCATATCCTGTATAAGGAATAGCACCAACTCTAACATCTCCTTTAAAAGTAACTTTCCCTATATCACTGATTTCATAAGAAATGAGCTCTTCTACTTGCATTGATTGAAGTTCTGGATCATGAGCTTTTGACAATTCTTCCACTTCCATAGGAGTAACAAAAACAGGATTTGGCTTTAACTGTATAGAGGTTTCAGCTTTGCTTAAAACCTTTGGACTATCTGGGTTTTGGATGTAAGGAAGTGCACTAGCTTTTGCTCTGGCTGATTCTTCTTTCTCTTTTCTTAACTCAACTTTAGCTTCCCTGATTATCTGCCTTTCCTCCTTTTCTCTTTGTTTTCTTTCTTTGTACAACTTATTCCTGAAGTCTTTGATATCAATAATGATTGGCCTTTCTTCTTCAAGATCTTTTGGTTTGGGCTTTGGGGTAGGAATTCTTGATCTTTTTGACTTTCTGGGCTTATCAGTTTTTGGTTTCTGCTTGGGTTGTTCAGCTGGTTGTTCAGAATCAAACTCTTCAGGTAAGGGAAGAGCAACTCTTGGTTCAGAAGCATCAAGGTTTTCAGGGACAGAGAAGTTTCTTGTGGGTGAGACTATCGGAATAGCAGTCAAGATTTCATCTTCATCAAACAATCTGTAATTTGGTGGAGCATAATCAACTGTACTCGCAATCTGTGCAACCTCCACAACTTCGGCTTGTTGAACTAGAAACGTTTGATCAAGATCTACAATCTCTTCATCTTCACCTTCAAGATCATCAAAATTTTCATCTAAATTTTCTCCAAACAAGTCATCCAGAACATTTTCACTCTGACCCAGATTTCCTTGAGAAATAGCATTCTGTACAAACTCTTCAACTGTAATTGAATTCTCTGGATCAGGTCCATCACTTTGAATGTTGTGCTCAATAACGTCCATTCCTTCCTCCTTAACCTTCCAGTAACTGTCATACCTAGCAGCAGCCTGTTCATCATCATCACTTTCATAATCATCTAGGTTGACAAAGTTTTCAGCCGTAACTCCCAACATCTCCATTACTTCCTCAACAGTGGCAATCTCAGGCTTTTCAACCCTTGATTCCGTATTGTCATAGATCATCAACTCTATTTCATCCTCTGGAATATTCTCTTCCAACTGTTCCTTTTCTGATTGATCTCCATGTGTTTCAGTTACTTCAGTCCCCTGCTCCTCAACAGTAACAATAACAGTATCTTCTGCAGTTTTCTGTCTCTTATTTATCTCCCCCTCATGATCTTGATCAGAATCACGATCATGCCTCTTCTTTAAAAGTGCATCAGATTGAGCCTTGCAAGATAGTTGAACTGCTGTGGTAAGATCATGTAAGTGCTTCTCCACTGAATCTTTGAACTGGTTGAACTGAGATTGAGTGACATAATCTACTGGAACCTGAGGAACAATTGATTGAGATTGTTGCCTCAGTAAACCAATAAGATCTGCTTCGGTTTGATCTGTTGGGGCTTCAGATAACAGCTGAGCTAGAAGTAAAGATTTCAGCTCAGAAACTGATTGAACTGGTGGTGGTTGTGGAACAGATGGTGGTGGAACTGTTTGCTCAGGCTCCTCAACAACTGGATTTTTTCCTTTCAGCATCCTCAACACCTTCCTAATTTCCTCCTCAAACTTTTCTATTGCTTTACTCATCTCCAACTGAAACTTTTGCGATAAAGAGTTTTCAACGACCTTTAGGGCGTCATTGAGAAATTCCCTTGAAACGAATTCGGGTAAACTAACACCGGGGATACTCAAGCTTCTCGTTAACACAGCTGTTGAAGATATAACAGTGTGGCCTGTGCTCAAAGCTGGCATAGTGTTAGCAATGACAGGACTTCCATCTAAGCCTCGTAGTCCGGAATGCGGATCTACTACAGATGTTCCGATCGGGGCACTAAGACTCCCGATGGTAGCAGATATAATTGGTTGTGTCCTAGGAATGAAAATAGATGTCGCAATTGGTTCTAGACTCAATGGTGCACTGAAATAAGTCAAACTCGGGGGCAACTGAGTTCTTATTTCAATACCTGCCATTTCCGAGTGAAAGGCAGATATAGTATGTGTTAAATCCCCGTGGAAAGATGAGACTATAGCCTGTTGAGAGGCAATAGAATGGCTGGCTGAGGTGTGCATATGCATTAGTGGGAGACTAATGTCTGTTTCAATACCTCTTGCTCGCAACACATGCGGCGAGGTAGCAGATGTGGATGTCCTTCTAGAATGGTAGGTTTGGATACACTCACGCTCACCATATTCTTTTTCTTCATTCACTCTAATCCTCACATTTTCTGAATTTTCAACTAATGCTCCCTCTTCCTGCCTTATAACTCCAAAATCAGAAACAATATTCCTGATTATTGAATCAACACCTTCCAAGTCAGGATCTCTTGCAGTAAAACCAAGACTTTGGTGTAATGAAACATTTTCCAAAAATCCAAAACTATGGCCCAAGTTATCATCAGTATTAACATTTTGATCATTTCCTTGATCTGCTGCATCCTGTGTTGATGTTGCTGAAGGTACCGAAGTACTAGAAGAACTTGCTTGACCAACCGATATAGTTTTCTCAGAGTTCTGACTTTCATTGGGATTCTCTTCCTGAGTGCCCAATTGAGGAATGATAGCAATCTCAGGTTGAGATGTAGAAATCACTAAATACGTGGCAGATTGTGCTTGTGTTCCCACACCCTCCAGTACAGAAGGCTGACCCACTCCTGAACCCCTCTCTATATTTTCTCTCTGCTCACTTTCCCGTTCAACTACTCCCGTAGTATGTTGAACCCTCACCGACTCTGCTCTAGTAACTGGTTCTGAGTCCTGGGTAGGGATCTCCGGCTCTGGCAATCCCATGGACTCCCTATAATGCCTAACATTCGGAGCATTCGGATTGGCATAAGCAAGCAGTGCAGCAGGAACTGTCATCTCAAAAGGAAAGGATTGCTTCTGCTTTTGAAGATGAGTCATTTCATTTTCTCGGGCACATTCATGGTGTAATCTCTTTGGAACCTCTGGGCTGGATCTCAGTATACCTCGGACAATAAGCTGTAAAAATCTATGATAAGGCACATATTTTGGCTTCTTGGAATGTCTCTTTCTCAGAACTTTCTCATACAGCTCAGTCCAGATGGCCACAGCATAATCAACATGCAGATCATAAATGATAGCATGGAACAGTCTTAGAGTATGAATGTTTGTATTGTCGTGCCCAGAGTGTCGTGAAGTCAAGCACTTGTTGATCACTGAGAAAAACTGATAGTAGAATGGTGGCAAGTTTGACTTCCGAAAGTTACTCATCTTTGACAGATTTCCAACATATCCTAGAGCACGAATACCAGCAAACATTTCATGATCAGTCGGATAAGGATCAAAAACTGTCTTTCCTTCTCTGGAATCTGGTAAAGGTAGATCAAAAAGCAGACGAAGTCTTTGAAAGGTCAGGATGGATGTGAAGTTGTCGATGCGAATGGTGAAATGCTTTCTGTCGCCTTGCACTACATGATCAATGGTTCGCCATGCTTGTTGTAAGTAGATCATTGGTACATTAGCAGTTGCAGTTAAGGCAGTGCAGATGGGATGATTTCTCAGAATATCCTTTATCAAAGGCTTGACCATCAGATTTTCAAAGATTACATGGTGATTGTTTGGTGATAAAGGAAGATAATCTTCAGGATTGATCAATTGAAGATCAGGATCAGCACCAACTTCAGAAAAATGGGATCGGGAAGAAGGCATGGGCATCTCCCGTGAAACATTTGGATCATGTTCATCCATCTGAACACTTTGGTCATGAATGTTTTCCTCCGCCATTGATTTCCTGAAAAATCATAAAATGTATTGGATAAAATCCAATATGTCAGTATAAATCCAAAAATTTGTTTTTCAGAAAAAAACAATTTTGAAGTACAGAACAATGTACTTTAAGATTTTGCAATAAAAGCACAGTAAGTTGCAGAAAACAAGTTGCAACTTTGAATGAACAGAATAACTCTTCAACATATAAAACATAAAATTGACAACAACACTTCACATTTTGAATTTATTCTGTCAAATTAATGTTGTATTTAAACATAATACTTGAAATCTGAAAGATTATTTATTTTACTGATTTTGCAAGGTAACCGAACCTTTTGACCTTTTGATCCTTGAAAATTTTTGAAAATAACTCTAATGATCAAACATTGCAAACATCTCTTTTATTTGAAAATTTTTGAAATTCAAATTTGACTTTTTTTTTTTTTTAAAAAACTTCAAACTTTTCACTTTATTACAAAAATTTGACTTTTAAGCTTCTTTTAATCTTGAACAAGATGATTAAAGATTATGAATTCATGCATCCATCCATTAAGTTCAGATTTGTTTTCTTCAGATTATTAGTTCAATATAACTCCAAGTTCATTCCAGAACATAAGTCGAGGTTCAGTCCAGTTCAGTCCAATATGAACAACAGTTCAGTTTCAAACTCCAAAAGTCATGGTAACCTGCAAGAATCGATCAATCCCAGATTCTAACAAGTATAATTTTCATTACCCAAACATTATTTTGAAAGATTAAATCCAAAATATTCAGTTTCTTGTTAATTTTCAGAACCCGAAGATGAACAATCAAGAACTTCAATCGACAAAAATTAAGAATGAAACCCTAGAAACGATTAAAAGTAAGAACAAACAATCAAAAAAGTGTAAAACAACAACCTACACTTGAATCTTCGATGGAAATGAACTGAGAAGTTGAAAGTCGCACGAAAAAATCAGAGAGAAAAACGCTAAGTGAAGAAATCCGCAGGTTGATAATGAGAGAGAATGAGACTGAATATATATATATATATATATATACTCGACAAAAATCGCAACACAAAGAACTCGCAAGTCACTATTCATTCACATAACTTGCAAGTCAAAGAACTCGCTAGCCACTGTTCATTTATAGAACTCGCAAGATACTGTTCATTTGAATAAAACTCACACACAACGCACGATTTGAGTTTTTCTTCTCTCATATCAACAAAAACAAGGTATTTGTCTCAAAAATCGACAAATAGGTGTGTGATTTTCGCTTAAGAAACAATTTAAGTGAAAATTTTGTGAAACTCGCACACCTAAGAAAGATGAAACTCGCATGCTCTCGCCCAAACTCGCACGTAACGCCTTGCGCGTTTCTGAAACTCTCACGCCTCTATTAGCGCGTTTAAAGCAAACTCGCTATCTCTTGCGCGTTTTTCAAACTCGCTAGCTTCAGCTTGCGCGTTTTTCAAACTCGCTAGCTTCAGCCTGAGCGTTTTCTAAACTCGCTAGCAATGCCTTGCGCGTTTAAGCTTATGCATAGTGCTTTGCGCGTTTCCTGACTTAGAAAAATTTTGAGAAATATTTCCAAAAATGAAATCTTTCTAAAAATGGAAACTTTTGTTTTCCCAAAATAGCAACTTTTCAGAATTAACTTTTTAGCAAAAAATCAGTATTTTTCTCCAGAAAAACTTTGCAGACTTTTCAAAAACTTTTCAGACTTTTCAAACTTACATACACACTTACAGACTTTTCATTGTGCTCCCCCTTGAAGTATGCACTCATCTTTATTTCTCCCCCTTGATTTTTGTTGTTAAGCACAAATCATGAAGTACGAGTCCTGATCTGATTTGATCAAAAGTCATAGTCCAATACAAAACCTGTAAAACAGATAAAACTTTTGGTACTCATTGAACATGAGTCCAGGTTTGTTAACAATATCCAACTTTTTGAAATTGAGAAAATGAATTACTCAAGCATACCAAATATAGAGAAATGTTCCCCCTCAGAAAAATAAAGAATGATGTAACTATTCATTAAGGTTCAACATGCCAAGTTTACTGACTAGAAAATTAAATCTATTTTCATCAAGAGGTTTTGTAAACAAATCAGCAACTTCAAGATCAGTTGAAACAAAATGCATTTCTACATCACCTTTTTCAACATGGTCTTTAATAAAGTGATACCTGATATCTATGTGCTTCGTCTTTGAGTGATGCACAAGATTTGATGTGATGGCTATTGCACTCTTAGAATCACAGTAGATTGGTACCTTATGGAATGTGTATCCATAATCTCTCAGTTGGGTTCTTATCTACAGAACCTGTGAGCAGCAGCTTGCAGCCGCAACGTATTCCGCTTCAGCTGTAGATGTGGATACACAATTCTGCTTCTTTGATGACCAGCTGACCAATTTATCTCCTAGATAATGACATGCTCCGGATGTACTTTTCCTGTCTAATTTATTTCCTGCATGATCTGCGTCAGTATATGCAATTAATTCAAACTTGGAATCTTTTGGATACCAAAGGCCCAAATTCGGAGTGCCTTTGAGATACCTCAAGATTCTTTTGACAGTAGAAAGATGAGACTCTTTAGGATTTGCCTGATACCGTGCACAAAAACATGTTGCAAACATAATATCTGGCCTACTTGCTATCAAATAAAGTAGAGAACCAATCATACTTTTGTAAGTATGTTGGTCTACTGATTTTCCGGAGATATCAACATCCAACAGACTGCCAGCTAGCATTGGAGTTTTCATGGGTGAAGTAGAATTCATGTCAAATTTCTTTAGCATGTCTCTGATATATTTAGCCTGATTTATAAAAATACCTTCTGGGGTTTGTTTGACTTGCAGGCCTAAAAAAATGTGAGTTCACCCATCATTGACATTTGAAAACGCTTTTTCATGATATTTTCAAATTCTACACACAAATCTTGTGAAGTAGAGACAAAAATTATGTCGTCAACATAAATTTGTACAAGTATCATATCCTTACCTTTCTTTTTAAGAAAAAGGGTAGTGTCGATTGTACCTTTCCGAAAACCTGATTCAGTTAGATAGACTGATAAAGTTTCATACCATGCTCTTGGCGCTTGTTTTAGTCCATACAATGCCTTGTCAAGAACATAGACATGATCTGGGAACTTCGGATCCATGAAACCTTCAGGTTGACTCACATAAACTTCTTCATGAAGAATGCCATTGAGAAAAGCAGACTTCACGTCCATTTGATATACCTTGATATTCTTATGAGCCGCATAAGCTAGAAAAATCCGTATGGCTTCAATCCGAGCAACTGGTGCATAGGTTTCATCATAATCAATTCCTTCTTGTTGATTGTAACCTTTTGCAACCAGCCTTGCTTTGTTCCTCACAATAATTCCAGCCTCGTCCTTTTTGTTTCGGAAGACCCACTTTGTTCCAACAATTGATTTGTCTTTAGGTCTTGGTATCAATCACCATACTTGATTTCTTTTGAACTCATTAAGCTCATCCTGCATTGCATTTATCCAATCTGGATCTTTTAACGCTTCTGATGGCTTCTTTGGTTCAATGTTGTTCAGAAAAGTTGAAAACATGCAGAAGTTTGCAGTTACTGGTGGAAAAGCAGATCTGATAGTCACTCTAGCAGACGGATCACCAATAATGTTTTCTGGAGGATGATTCCTTGTCCATCTGTGTGAGCTTGGTAAAACATCAACCTCTGTTTGATTGTTAGAAGAATCAAACTCATCTTGTATTGCTGGTTCTTCAGGAGTTGAAATCACTTGAATTTCTGTTTCTTCTGAATTAGATACAATTGGACTTGATATGCTTTGCAATGGAACAGCTTCTGCAGTGGGAGTTTCCAACACATTTTCTTCATGTATAGATGAAACATCTTCATTATTTGTTGAAGTTGTGTTGTCTGAAACTTCTTGTGCTTGAGATGTAGAAGCTTCTCCATTTTCTTCAGAGGGTCCTGATATATCTGCAGTGGTAGTAGATGTATCAGTGATAGGTATATCATTTTGACTTTGTATGTTCCGAAAGTCATCAAAAGCATCATAGAACAGTAAATCTAAATCAGTGAAAGAGTTAGATGTCCCAGTCTGTTTTTGAACAGGTTCTACTCTTGATGAAGTAGAAGCTTTGTCTTTTTCTTTAGATCCAAGTTCTGAACTGTTATGTTTAGAAGTCCTTGTCTTGCTTTCATCAAAGATTACATTTGCACTTTCGATCACCATCTTTGTACGAGTATTGTAGACTCTGTATGCTTTGGATTGGAGAGAATACCCAATGAATATCCCCTCATCAGCTTTTGGTTGAATCTTGGATAAGTTCTCTCGATCATTAAGAACATAGCACCTGCATCCAAACACACGAAGAAATTTAACAGTAGGCTTACGACCATTAATCAATTCATAAGAAGTTTTATTAAAGCGTTTATTGATAATAGTCCTGTTTTGTGTGAAGCATGCAGTTGCTACAGCCTCAGCCCATAGAAACATTGGTAGTTCTGAATATGCCAACATTGTCCGTGCAGCCTCTACCAAAGTTCTATTTTTGCATTCAACGACCCCATTTTGTTGAGGTGTCATCACGGTAGAAAAATTGTGTGATATGCCAACAGATTCTAGAAATGTTTGCAAAGTGGCATTCTTGAATTCTGTTCCATTATCACTCCTCAGTTGCTTTACAGGGTTTTGCAGCAGAACTTGAATCTTCTTGATAAACTTGATGATTAGATCAGGAGCTTCAGATTTCTTTCGTAGAAACTCAAGCCAGGTATACCGAGAGTATTCATCCACCATCACTAATATGTATTTCTTTCCGTTGATGGATTGAGTACTCATTGGTCTACACAAATCCATGTGAATTAGCTCCAGACACTTGTTGCAGTTGGATAGCATCTTTAGTTTGTGTGAACTTCTCTTCATCTTTCCTTTTGCACAAGCTGAACAAAGGGAATCTTGTTCAATCTTTAATTCAGGAAGTCCAATCACTAACTGTTGTGTCCTCAGCTTGTTTAAATCAGGAAAATGTTGATGAGAAAGTCTTCGATGCCACAACCAACTTTCTTCTGTTGATGTCTTAGAGATTAGACATACTGACTTTGAAGCTTTCAGTGTTGGAAAGTGAACACCATATAACAATCCCATTCTTCCGGCTTTAATGAGTTCTGCTCCACTCTGATCCTTAATGTAACAATAATCAGCATCAAATTCTATCTTGCATTTCTTTTCTGCAAATTGGCTTATGGAGAACAGATTGTAAGCCAAGCCTTCCACATACAGAACCTTTGATATTGTGATCATACTGTTCTTTATAGTCTCGTAACCTCTGACATAGCCTTTCATCTCATTTACAAAATTTATTGTACCTGCGTAATGATCTACGTAGTCGAACAGCAGGTATTTATGCGCTGTCATGTGTCTTGAAGCTCCAGAATCAATGATCCACACATGACACGCTTGAAACCAAGAATCACTTAACTTTAGGTACCCATATGAATATGGGTCCTTTATTGTTAGTACTCTTAACAGTATTTAAATTTGCTGATGACCCTTTAATTCTCCATTCAAATCTTGGTCTGTTTGGTGGAGTTTGTGTGTTCAGTTTAACTTTTGGAATCCACTTCCACACAAACTTCACATCAGCAAGTTTATTAGCATGAAAATCATTATTTTTCTTCTTTAAAGAATAAATCTCAGCTTTGTTGGCTTTAAAACGATTAAGATATTTTATGTTCTTAAATTGGATATGTTTATTTTTCTTTGAAGACTTTTGTTTCCAAGAGAATGAACTACTAAGACAATATGAACATTGCAATCTAGTAGTAGCTTGCGTCAACAACTCTTTTCGGGAAAAGATATTCGTTTTATTGAAATTTCGTTGTTTGACAGAAGAACAAGCATTATCTACTCTACTACATTGACATTTATCTATTTCATTCACAGTCTTTTCCACTACAGTCTTCTTTTGCTCCAAACAGTCTTTCTTCACAGTTTAATCTGAAATAGAAACAGATTTAGAAATGTTAACAGATGATACAGAATAAGAACATTCACCTTTAACTTTTGCTTGTCCAGATTCAGATGAAGACTCACATTTAATCACAGAAATTGTAATATTTTTATCAACAATAACCTTTTTGCCTTTTGATAATTTGAAAATTTGAGATTCTAAACTTCTGATTTCTTTTTGCAAATATTCATTTTGATTAAAGCTTGAGTCTAGTTCCATCCCAAAATTTTCATTTGCATCTTCCAATTCAACAATCATGATGTTGAGATGAGAGATTTTCCTTTGTAAAACTTCAATTTTATCCAAGGCTTGTTGATATTCAAGATCAGAAAATTTAGAAGTACAACAGGAATTAGACTTATCAGAAATGACACTTTCATTTTTATCTTCTAAGATTGAGCAGGTCAAGACAATTTCAGAATTGTCAGAATTTGAATTAGATCTTGAAGACTCAGGTTTTTCTTTAAAGATATTTTCATATTCTACAAACGAATCCTTGTTACTTTCGTAAGAAGTATTCAGTTCATCATATGAAAATTTAACAGATTTAAAATACTGAGTTTCTGATTCAGTTTCAATTTCTGTCTTTTCTTCCATTGTCTCTTCCTTTTCTGTCTTAGGAAATTCAGGCTCAGGAGTCTCAGATTTTACAAATGTTTCTATGATGTGTGGAATTAAAACAATTGGTTCATCACCCGACTTTTTAAAGTTATATAGATTTTCGGGTGCCTTTTTCAACACATCCACATCAGAGATACCTAAACCTGGTTTTGCTTTATAGAAACGAGTGTCTTTCTAATTGTTGGTTAGAATTTTAAGAGTCTGTTCCGTTTGACCTCTTTTGTAATTTAGATCTTCCAATTCCTTGATCTTCGTGTAAGCTTCCGTCCTATCTTTCAAAACAATTTCATACTGAAGTGTTAGATCAAGATTCTTATCTTTTAAAGTCATGATTTCTTTTTGTTGTTCAGAAATTCTTGTTTGAAGTTTGATTATATCCAATTTCAGAACATTTTTCTCTTCTTCTTTTTCCTCAACCAAGATTTTGTAGATGTAAGCCTGATCTTGATGTCCTTGTATTGTACTACTTTGTTGTTTGAAATTTTCTTTTAATTTCAAAAACTTAGAGTTCATCAGATTAAGTTGGGACATCAAGTTCATTACTTCATCATTATCATTAAAAGATTCAGAATTATCAGAATGATCAGAATCAGAATTTACCTCAGAATCTGACTCATCATTCAGATGTGCCATTAAGTTGTAATGGACTTGAGTCAGATTCACTTTAGCAATCTCAGTCTCTTCATCATCAAAATATCCAAGCCATATCTCATCTTCTGCCTTTAAAGTTGTGCCTTTTTCCATTGCTTTTGCCAATTGAGCCTTTTTCTTGTAAAACTCATAATTCTTGACACGCTTTTCTGGGCAGTCCTTGATAAAGTGACCGAGCTTTCCACAATTAAAACACTTATCAAACTTCTCTTACTCTTCTTTCTTTTCTTCTTTTCTCTCCTCTTTCTTCTCTTTCTCTTTCCTTTCTTCATATTTGTCTTTATGCTTGTTGTACTTGTAGGAATCAAACTTTGGCTTGTTGTAAAACTTCTTCCGACCAAACCTTTTATGAAAGCTTGAAGTCAGAAGTGCAAGCTTCTCTTCAAATTCTTTCAATTCATCATCATCAGAATCATCTGGAGCATCATTCTCTGAGCTGTCTGAACTGTCAATCATGCTTGTGATCAGTGCTTTCTTTTTCAAACTCTTTCCCAAACCAGAACTTGACTTAACTTTCTTTCCCTTGTCCTGAACAATTAAAGCCAAAGAATCTTCTACCTTATTTTATTTATCCTTTAACTGAAGCAACTCTTTGTTCACAAAAGCCTGTTCCTTTATCTTGTCTTCATGTTGGTTTAAAGCACAAAATAGATCATTCAGCTTTTCTTCATCCATGTCTTTATTTATCTGCATTTGAATAGTGTAGAGATCCCACTCTGGCTGAAGACTCTTGTTAAACTTGAAGTTTATTTCAGATTCAGACTTTTGAACTCTATTCCTTCTCAAATCATTTAAAATGATATTGTAACGATCATACGCTTCCCTCAGAGATTCTCCTTCTTTTGCCTTGAATCCTTCATAAGCATTGATACTCTGATTCCTTTTAGTCTTGATGGATTTGCTGATCCTAGGAACTATTTTTCTAGCTCATCCCAAATATCCTTTGCAGATTCCCGGCTGTCAACACGATTGAAGATATCATTAGGGATGGCCATTATCAGATATGTCAAAGCAATTGCATCTCTTTCCACTAACTCTCTATAAGTGCCACTGTATTGAATAGGATCTCTAGCTACAATCCTTTCAGGAATTTCAGGGCTATTATCAGTAGCTGGAATTCTTGCAACTATCACATGTGGAAAATGTGGACCATTTAGAATTGAATCCATCAATTTCTTATCTTGATTATTTCAGAAATTGATCTTCCTTATCCTCCACTGTGGGTATTCATCATCTTGAAGTACCGGTGGTTTGGATTTCGAACCCATGCTGAGTAGATCTCTAGACATGATTGTAACTGAAATGTGATTTGAACTGATCGTTCAAGAAGTGCAGATTACACTCGGTGTGTAAAATTCAATACTGATCAAATTTGAAGCAATGGACTAAACTCGCAGGCTTAAAACTCGCAGACCTCCAAAACTCGCACACCACTGTTTCGAGAAAACTCGCAGACCGAGGAAACTCGCAGAATACTGTTTCGAAGAAACTCGCTAGCTGAACCGTGCGTGTTTAGCAAACTCGCAGATGCTTACTTACGCGTTTAGCAAACTCGCAGACAAACTCGCAGCTGAAACTCGCAGATGAATACTTGCGCGTTTTAACAAACTCGCAAGCAAACTCGCAGATGTACGGAACTCGCTGACTTTGACTAGCGCGTTATGGAAACTCGCTAACTTTGACTAGCGCGTTTTAGACCGAATCTTCAACTTGCGCGTTCTAGCGATGAACTTGTGCGTTTCACGAAATCTGCGTGTTCTTGGGAAGAACTTGCGCGTTTTATGGATCTAGCGCGTTCTTGGGTTTCCTTTGCGAGTTCTTCACCAGATCGATCAAAAATCAAGTAAAACTTGATTTCTGATTCTGCAAAACACACAATTAGTCCACGATAACAACCTGATCAAGATTACAACACTGAATTTTCAAAAGAAACCAAAAATTACAGTGTTTCAATCAATTTACAGTGTTCGACTTCACTATTCACAAACCTAACAATTTGATCAAATTGATATTGTCCACTCAAATCACGTACACAAAACAATCAAGAACAATGAATTTCATGGGGAAATCACAAGTGTATTAATGTCACAAGTGAAAGGGTTACAAGGTTTTCTCACTCTAAGGATTCTCTCTGAAAGTTTACAAAATGAGGCTTACACTATAACAAAAGCAAGGAAGACCTATTTATAGGTCAAACAAGAAATAAGGAAAACTTACATAAGTCAACACAAATGATCTAAACAAAATTACAATAACATATTTAATTTAGGTAAATTATTTAATTTTAATTTAGCTTATATATGGTAATAATGAAACAATAATGCTAACACGATGTAACAATAATGCTAACAGGTAATGAAACAAAAATGAGAAGTTAACAAAAATGACACCAATTCATCATGTTTCATTATGAAACAATAATGCTAACACGACGAACCTGATGAATCTATTTTCATTATGAAACAATAATGCTAACACAATGAACCTGATTAATCTATTTTCATATACGGATATGCAACTGAACAGGTAATGAAACAAAAATGAAAAGTTAACAAAAATGGCACAAATTCATCCTGTTTCATCACAAAAATGTAATCCAATGAAATCAGTAATCCAATGAAACCTATAATCCACAAATTCATTCTGTTTCATCACAATATTAGATTGCGTGGGAAATTTTATGATAAAATGAAATTAAAAAAAATATTTTCTTACATTTTAAAAGAAAAATAAAATTTTTCTTATCGATGTGGAAATTCATGGGCGTGGGAAATTTTATATTTGTTTTGCGTGGTAAATTTTTTTTTACTTGAAACCAAAATATAATCTAATTTTATATTTTCTTATTTTGCGTGGGAAATTTTATTAAATCTTTATTGCCATATTTGAGACACAAAATCAAAAGACATATTTACCCTTTTCATCTATTATTTTTATTTATTATTAATAAATTAATTAATTTACTACCATATATAATTCAAATGAATCTTAACCATTGATTATAAAGATCAATGGCTGAAATTTGGTTTTCAAAGTTTCCAATGAAACTTGGTTTCCAATTGATCGCTCCCCTTATTGATACCACCTCTTAGGGGAGCGATCAATTGGAAACCAGTATTACATTGGAAACTTTGGAAACCGAAATCAACCGATCAATGAATTTCTTTTTTTTTTATTTTTATTTTTAATTGAAAAGGTGATTTTTGTCTTTTACATTATTTCATAATATATATGGTAACTGTTATTATTATTATATTAATAATTATTTAATTTTAATTTAGCTTATATATGGTAATAATAATCATTGATTAATTTAAAAATGAGATATTTAATTTAGATAAATTATTTAATTTTAATTTAGCTTATATATGCTAATAATGAAACAATAATGCTAACACAATGAACCTGATGAATCTATTTTTATTATGAAACAATAATGCTAACACGATGAACCTGATGAATCTATTTTCATATACGGATATGCAACTGAACAGGTAATGAAACAAAAATGGGAAGTTAACAAAAATGGCACAAATTCATCATGTTTCATTATGAAACAATAATGCTAACACGATGAACCTGATGAATCTATTTTCATTATGAAACAATAATGCTAACATGATGGACCTGATGAAATCTATAATCCAATGAAATCTGTAATCCACAAATTCATTCTGTTTCATCACAATATTAGATTGCGTGGGAAATTTTATAATAAGAAGAAATTAAAAAAAATATTTTCTTACATTTTAAAAGAAAAATAATTTTTTTGATGAAAAGACAAATGCTCCACGTTTTCATAGTAAAAAAAATAATAAAATTTAGATTGCGTGAGAAATTTTATTTTGGTTTCAAGTAATCTAAATAAAATAAACCTTTCTTGCCATATTTGAGACACAAAATCAAAAGACATATTTATCCTTTTCATCTATTATTTTTATTTATTATTAATAAATTAATTAATTTACTACCATATATAATTCAAATGAATCTTAACCATTGATTATAAAGATCAATGGCTGAAATTTGGTTTCCAAAGTTTCCAATGAAACTTGGTTTCCAATTGATACCACCCCTATATATATATATATATGTATATACATATATATATACATATATATATATATACACCAACAGTTTGTATAATTAAATGGCATCCATTCGCACAGTGTATCCATATATGCACTGTCGAACCACATGAAATGCTTCATGGATGGCAACTTGTCGCCTAAGAATCCTCTCATCAAAGCGGGTTCTAAACCATTCAATTCATGGCAGCGGCGAAATTCCGGTCATCTATTATTTATATATATTGACCGACAACCAAATAAACCACAACTTCTATCTTTTAGAACCAAAACAGGTCACGGTTGACAACACGGTGTCATAGACGGTACTGCTGTGACGAATGGTGAAGGTGTCATCCGTAACCGTTGGCCACCGCTGCCTTACGGTAACCCACCGGAACGATCGAATGACTAAAGTATCTATATAGCAAACAAAATTTCGAGTCGAAAACACTTACCGATTGGCGTCGATGTAGTCGCGTTCGTAGCGAACCTTCTTCTTCTTTCTCAGCTTCTACTACTCTCCTTCTCGATCGGTTTCTACACATGATCACCTTTCATGCATCGTCCCTTTTTATATTAACCCACCGTCGGTTTCGAAGCATATCAATGGACACAACATAAATGGCCAATTGATGATGGTTTTTCACAATCCGGCCGTTTAAGACTTTTCCAATACAAGCCATAAAGATTTATTTTTATTTATTTACTTGGTAAATACACCTCGCGCTGCGCAGTGTATACAAATGTTAGGTATGTAAATATGATAAAAATTTTAATTTATGAATTTGTTATATTTGAACTTATCTATTATGTAGCAGTAGAAATAAATGTTGGTCGAATTTAAAAGTAATTAAACTAACAAAATCTATTTTGTGAAATTCAGAAAAATATTGTAAATTAAGCATAGACATTTGGAGGTTTGTTGTTGAAGCTCTTCATAAACAGATCTCGTACTTAGTTGAAAGTGGTCGGTAATTGCATTTGCTCTCAATAATCTTAAATTTTTAGACAATATAGAACACCTTCGCTCAATAGATGACGAAATCTTAGGACCAAGTTCTTATGCACAGATACATGCATTAAGTTTTCATGTAAAAAAATGTGGATAACAAATTAGACAAATGAGAATAGATATGTCATGCACTCGACGATTTCATCATACCTTCTCATCGATTAGAATAATGTCTAAACTAATCGATTATTCACCTTTCTTTGTGTTTAGACATTTCCCACATTATACAAATCCAAATTTTTATAGCATTGTCATCGTGATCATTTTTCAAGTCATTTAGCAAAGAATACACCATGACGTTAAAATCAAATAACAAAATAATGGTTCAAGCAATGACAATAGTAAATTTTATGCAACCTTTATATAGAGAAAATTAAAATTCAATTATAAGGTAAATAAATAAAAAATTGATAGTAAACCATAATTGTTATTTAATTGTATTCAATTATCATAAATATTTCATTTATATATTGATATGTTATAATAAGTTTATTCCATTAAAAATTTTAACTATTTAATATTAACGTTTTTTTATAAATAATATGCAATATTGGTGTTATGAAAATAATAATACGTGTAATCACTATCCTGTAATTAATATTATGTATAATGGTTGTCGTGAGTATTTTATAAATAATAATTAATGAAAACATTCAAAATATTTTTATTAAATAAATTGGAACAATAAATGTTCATTAGAATTGAATCAATCATGAATATAAATATAAATACAATAAATATAAATATGAAAGAAATGTTGGCTAGAAAGTATTGACATGATACAATGAGAAATTTGTATTTTCTCAAATAATGAATTATAGTTGAGTTTTGTTTATCCCACATTGATAAATATATGAAAGGATGAGAGATATCTTGATATATTAGAATGTATTGATAAATGTACCGCGAGAATTTAGTATTCTCAAGTTTTGGTTGATGTAGCATTATAACATTTTTATATCTTATTTGAAATGTGTTATGATTATCGGTTTGTTTACGTGCAAATGAATGTATTCGATTATTTTTTATGCAAATTATTTTCACTGATATTGTTTCATACATTTTTAATTTCTTTATTGCAAAATAACGATCCAAAATTTGTACAAAAATGATTGGTCACAGGTGTATCTTAATATTACCTATTATGGTGGATGTACGTAAACTTTTTCTTTTCAACTTAGCTTGTAACGCTTATATTTCCATAAAATTTTTATTTTAATCACAATTCAATATTTTTGAATTTTCAATCCACAATGTCTCACTAAAATTTTTGCTATGTAAAAAAATAACAAAAAATATCAAATAATCGAAACAATTCGGTATTCTTTTAAATTTTCAATCCACAATGTCTCGCTAAAATTTTTGCTATGTAAAAAGAATTAAAAAAAAAATATCAAATAACGAAAACAATTCGAGATTTTTTCATATAAATTTAGTTTACATGAAATGAAAATGAATGTTTTGTCATGTAAATAAAAAATAACTATTTAACCCAAAATTGGATCAAACTTTGGATGGACATTCAACCTATACCTTGTCCTTTATATAGCCACTTCCACTTCCAACATTTTTCTTTTGTCACCAATGTGGGACAATCAAGATTTCACCAAAATTCACCATTTCATCTATACTTGATTCTCATTGTGCCATGTCATCATCCTTATTTTTCATTTTAAATATATAAAGATTAGAATTGAATCAATCATGAATATAAATATAAATACAATAAATATAAATATGAAAGAAATGTTGGCTAGAAAGTATTGACATGATACAATGAGAAATTTGTATTTTCTCAAATAATGAATTATAGTTGAGTTTTGTTTATCCCACATTGATAAATATATGAAAGGATGAGATATATCTTGATATATTAGAATGTATTGATAAATGTACCGCGATAATTTAGTATTCTCAAGTTTTGGTTGATGTAGCATTATAACATTTTTATATCTTATTTGAAATGTGTTATGATTATCGGTTTGTTTACGTGCAAATGAATGTATTCGATTATTTTTTATGCAAATTATTTTCACTGATATTGTTTCATACATTTTTAATTTCTTTATTGCAAAATAACGATTCAAAATTTTTACAAAAATGATTGGTCACAGGTGTATCTTAATATTACCTATTATGGTGGGTGTACGTAAACTTTTTCTTTTCAACTTAGCTTGTAACGCTTATATTTCCATAAAATTTTTATTTTAATCACAATTCAATATTTTTGAATTTTCAATCCACAATGTCTCACTAAAATTTTTGCTATGTAAAAAATTAAGAAAAAATATCAAATAATCGAAACAATTCGGTATTCCTTTAAATTTTCAATCCACAATGTCTCGCTAAAATTTTTGCTATGTAAAAAGAATTAAGAAAAAAATATCAAATAACGGAAACAATTCAAGATTTTTTCATATAAATTTAGTTTACATGAAATGAAAATGAATGTTTTGTCATGTAAATAAAAAATAACTATTTAACCCAAAATTGGATCAAACTTTGGATGGACATTCAACCTATACCTTGTCCTTTATATAGCCACTTCCACTTCCAACATTTTTCTTTTGTCACCAATGTGGGACAATCAAGATTTCACCAAAATTCACCATTTCATCTATACTTGATTCTCATTGTGCCATGACAAAAATGATTGGTCACAGGTGTATCTTAATATTACCTATTATGGTGGGTGTACGTAAACTTTTTCTTTTCAACTTAGCTTGTAACGCTTATATTTCCATAAAATTTTTATTTTAATCACAATTCAATATTTTTGAATTTTCAATCCACAATGTCTCACTAAAATTTTTGCTATGTAAAAAATTAAGAAAAAATATCAAATAATCGAAACAATTCGGTATTCCTTTAAATTTTCAATCCACAATGTCTCGCTAAAATTTTTGCTATGTAAAAAGAATTAAGAAAAAAATATCAAATAACGGAAACAATTCAAGATTTTTTCATATAAATTTAGTATACATGAAATGAAAATGAATGTTTTGTCATGTAAATAAAAAATAACTATTTAACCCAAAATTGGATCAAACTTTGGATGGACATTCAACCTATACCTTGTCCTTTATATAGCCACTTCCACTTCCAACATTTTTCTTTTGTCACCAATGTGGGACAATCAAGATTTCACCAAAATTCACCATTTCATCTATACTTGATTCTCATTGTGCCATGTCATCATCCTTAGTTTTCATTTTAAATATATAAAGATTTAACCACAATTCAACATTTTTAAATTTTCAATCTACATTGTCTCACTAAAATTTTTGTTCTGTAAAAAGATTTAAGAAAAATATATCAAATAATGGAAACAATTCGATATTCTTTCATTTAAATTTAGTTTATATGAAATGAAAAAGAATGTTTTGTCATGTAAATAAATAATAACTATTTAACCCAAAATTGGATCAAACTTTGAATAAACATTCAACCTGTACCTTGTCCTTTATATAGCCACTTGCACTTTCAACATTTTATTTTTGTCACCAATGTGGGACAATCAAGAATTCACCACAATTCACTATTTGTTCAATATTTGATTTTCATTGCGCCATATCATAATCCTTGGTTTTCCTTTTAAATATTTATATTGCCACTTGCACTTCAAACATTTTAGTTTTGTCACAAATGTGGGACAATCAAGAATTTACCACAATTCACCATTTGATCAATATTTGATTCTCCTTGCGTCATGTCATCATCCTTGGTTTTCCTTTTAAATATACTAGTGTTCGACATCGTGTGATACGCGATGATCAAATTTTATATTAACAAAACTGTAAAATTTGTTTTTATGGACTATTTTCATAAATATAGAATATGTTGCAAATCCACATACAACAATTTATTTTAGATACAGATTTGCTTTGAGCATATTCAATTAATAGAGTTATGAAATATATTGGATGTATGCTGGAAATTATTAGTGACAAATATAGTTAAATGTTTATATATCACATCAATGAACGTCGTTTAAAATAAAAGAATACAAAAAATAATAAAAATTGAAAAATAAATAAAAAAATCACTAACGTAGTGGAAGATTTAATCGGATATCCAAGACTCAACACTACAATAAATAAAAATTATAAATATTTAGATTTAGAATAAATATTCTATATTTCTTTAAATAGAAACAACATATATACAAATTGTGTCAATAATTATGAATAAAATTACATTATCATATATGTATATTACATTAAAATAGTTAATATAAATAATCTTCATATTAAAAACCAAATAATATGATCATTTCTAAAATTATAATCATCTCTTAAAAAAATTACGACAACACATGATTAAATGTAATAAAGTGTTTATATTTGTCAATATTATTAATTTTTTTAAGAAAAAGACTTAGAAGTCTTTAGATTCTAATAAATGTTTTTATGAAGAATCCGCCTCCTTTTTCATTTAGTCCACTGACTTATTTTCTTCCAATATTTTCTTTTCTTTTATCTAAAATTCCTTGATTTTAATTTTTTTTTGGCAGTTTGGGTCAAAATTTTATAGATGCATTGTCCACATGAATACGATTACAAAACATTGTCAGACACCTTAAAATCTTCACTTTTCTTGTGTAAACATGATTCATCAACTTTATTTTCCTAAATCAATTGTCTCAGATACATTATTGACAGTGTTATCGATCTAATTAGATTATAGCAAAATTTCAATGTTGAAGCTGTTAAGTTGTATGAAGCGAAAAACTAAAATTCACAAAATAAAATCGCTCTAGTTTTGAACATAATTCAAATCATGAAGGTTAAGAAAACAAACTTTGAAGCATCTTAGCGGATTTACATTTTAGTAGAACTTTGATTTTTAAAATGAAACACTAAAAACATATATTAGTATATACCAAATCAAGAAGCGAATATAAAAATGAAAATTTATTGTCATTTGCGAGTAACGATGTAATATCAAAATAATCAATACTCAAATGTTCTTTTGGCATTGTGGGTTACGCTCATGAAAAAAAGAGTCATAGAAATGAGAATTAAGGTAACAATAAATCACGAAATTACAAAAATAGACAAAATCAAGAATACATTAAAATTGAATTAGTACTCGAATGAAAAGCTTACATATAATAATAATATTTGTGCCCCGATGATAAAGTTTTGATGTTCTTCGATATATATATAGAAATCTTTGGATAGTTTGTTTCATGTGCCACTTACTACAAAAAAAGCCAACATAAAAAGCATAAAAAGTCAATACAATAGCAAATAACATAATAATAAACAAAAATCGATAACAAAGATCGATCTTTTAACAATACAATCTAGTGAGAGAAAATGTATTAGAGGCAGAGATTGAGAAAGTAGGTTTTTGTAACCTCAAAAAATAAAAATAACTTTTGACAAATGATATGTTGAAGTTTGGTGAGGCTACATCAAATATTGTAATACTTTCAAAATTCCATCATCCAATTGTTGTTGCCTTCAAAACTCTAAAAACCCTATAAAAAACAAACCATCGGTTCTATATTTGGAAAAAGAAAAACTTAAGAAAAATATAGAGAACAAAATAAAATTAAAAACTTTAAAATCTCAACAAATGTCAAAAACGAATACATACCCGGATTAGTCTTCTCGAAGAATACTTGAAACAAATAAAAATAGTCATTGATAATGATATGTTGAATTTTGTTGAGGCTACATCATATATTGTAATACTTTCAAGATTCCATTATCGAACCCTATTGCCATCAAAACTCTAAGAGTTCTACAAATAACAAACCCTCGGTTCCATCATTGAAAAAAAACTTAAGATAAATATAGAAGAGAAAAATTAAAATAAAAAACTTTAAACTCTAAAAAAAAGGTCAATATGAATACATACCCGGATTAATCTTCTCGAAGAATACTTGAAAAAATAAAAATAACCATTGAAAAATGACACGTTGAAGTTAGTTGCATGAGGCTACATATAGATTGTAATACCTTTAAGATTCCATCATCAAACCTTGTTGTCATCAAAACTCTAAAAGTGTTGCAAAGAACAAACCTTCAGTTTCAATGGGAATACGTACGAAAATATAGAACACATAAGTAAAAAAAACTCTAAAATCTCAACAAAAAAGAAATACATACCCAAATTAATCTTCTCGAAATAAACCTGAAAAGCGATTTTGTTAAATAATAATGATTTATGGAATTATGAATACATCAAGTGATGGAGATATAGAAGAAGAGATTCAGTTATAAACAACTCATGAGAAAGCAAAATGATGCATTGAGGAGCAAAAGAAGGGTTTCGATGTTTAGCCTTATAAAATGAAGATATGATTGGCTTTTACTTTGTTGGTACCATTCATGATTTCGACGATGGTGTTCTTGCAAATGTTGTTTTCAAAGGTTGTTGTCAACAACGTTAAAATATGAAGGTTTGGAGTTATGTAGCTTTAATATAAAATGGGATCTATAGTTAGAGGAAATGGATGGTTTGGAGTTATGTCATTTCAATTAATATAGAAGAAGATGAATGGTTTGGAGTTGAATGCAAATATTTAAAAAAGAACATAAATTGATAAAAAGATTGTAGTGAATTTGAGAGGATGAAAGAGGAAAGAGAAAAATAAGATTCTAGGCTTTAGGAAGGGCCATGACAACACCCATGGTTTCTCATTATATATATACATGTATAGATAGATAGATAGTGTGGGTCCACAATACTATATAAAGTTCTATAGAAACAACACAATAACGATTACCAACCTGTATTGATATATAACAACGGTTACAGGATTGATCGATTTAAGCTATAGATGTGTTCTCTCTGTTTTTCTCTCTTTTACACCTTAAGTGTGTGTGTTCTATGTTAATCTCTGATGATTGAGAGTTGGTAGAGAGATACACAATATCTAATCTAAAGTGTGTCTAACACACTTCCATAATATCTAGATTTAATATCTAGATATTATTTCTAACTAAATAATATAACTAACTAAACTAAATCTAATAACTAACTAAGTTAACTAATATCTAACAAACTAGTTATTAACTTAACTAATACAATAACAAACAATTACATTGACATTTATTACAAACAAACATTAGACTTTAATATCGAGAGTCGACTTTTCGGCTTTAGCTCGATCTTTAGTTTGGATGATCTTGAATCCAATGAGATATGTGATCTTACAATCTCCCCCTTTGGATCAAGATCATTACTAAAAAGATTTTAGCAATTCAGTCTTCTTCTTCAGCTCAGAAGATGCAATCTCTTTCTCTAGCTCTGAAATCAGCATGTCTTCAGAATACTTGCTTTTGAAGATTTCAATCTTGGACGTGATTCTTGAAACATGTGATCTTTGCCATTTCTTGTGTAGTCATTCTCCCCCTTTTTGATGATAAGTGCAACAACTTCATCAAAACGTTTTGTAAGAAATGTCAACCACTTAGAGCCACTGATCCGTCAATTCAATAGATATTCATCTAGATCTTTGCAAATCCAGACAAATTAGTCGTGTAACACCTAAATCAACTAATGAATCAGTTAACATGCCTGTCAGTAACACTAAATCACTGTGTGTAACGAATACACATTGGAAAGGAGCTGTTTGATGTTGACTCCCCCAGGGCTTCCATTTAATCATCGAAACACCACAAAGGTTATTTCTATAAACGTTATGACAAAGAAACTAATTCCTTGTGTGTTCGTGCTTGTGTTGAAAGAATTAAGCACGGATGATTGCTTATTGGGCTCAAATTTGTGTAAACCACTAAGACAACAGTAAGTTAAACACAGACTCAATTGTGCATGATTGAAGTGCGAAGGTGGGGCAGACTTCCTTCTTTTCAATATCTAGATTTTCCAAATGAAAATCAGATAGCAAATGTGCTGCTTCCCCTTTGAAAATGTGAAACACTTTCTTGTTGAGAAGAAAATGAGTAGTTTGTGAGGTTTGATCAAGAGTTGGCATGGGCTAGTTGCCTGTTTCAATAATGTTCACCAAAGAGTTGTGAAACACTAGAAATGTGGTTGCCCGGCTCAGAAAAAGTTGGTGCAGAGTTTTGATATTCTTTTAACTCTGTTCTCACACGCTCTTTCTTTTAAACATTTAGCTTTCTCTAATCACACTCATTTCCTTTTCTCTTTGCACACTCAATCTCTATGGATTAACTTCTTGGGTAGAAATCATTGGTTAAGGTGATTCCATAGAAGTTGTGTTAATCCTAGCACAATGAATTCCTTGTTTTCCTATGATGCACGTGATGCTCAGATTGGTTTATCTATTTCAGTTAAAGCACAATTTAGTTCATGAAAACATTTAAAAATACACTCCCAAAATATAAAATCTGTTGAAAAATCGGGAAGTGGTTTGAACATTAAAAACAATGTTTTCCAATGATTGAAAGTTGTCCTTCTTTCAACCATATATGAGATGAAGATTTAGAATTATACTTTACGTACGATCTTTCATCTTATGAAGCTAAGCTTAAAGTCATAAACATATGAACTTGTAAGCATCTCTCAAAAATTCTGCAAAAGTCTTAAGTCAAGTCAAAGTAACGTTATTCACTTGAATTTAAAAGACAAAAAACAATAAAACAGTTTAAAAGTATGAGTCCTGATTAGAAATAATCAGAAGTCATCACCTTTAGTCCCCCTGAAATTATGCATCAGACAATAATGTTAGTGAAAAACATAAACACTAACTCCTTCTCAAATATTGATCAACATATCTGAGAAATGCATAAAATTTCAGACAAATATGTATGTACTCCCCCTTGATGGTTGATTTCCTCATTCGAGTATCGGAGTACAATCTCTTTTTCAGCACGAAGTAAGATCTTTTGATCTTTGAAGTGCGGGTCTTGAACTGTTGTATTCAAGAGCTATATTTCGTTGAAGTGTGGGTTCTAAGCTGATTTACTTAGAAGCCTCTGTTCTCCTACTCCCCCTTGACAGTAGGTGCCTGCAACACATATTTAATTTTCTTTGGTACCCACTGGTATTTGGGTCCATGAGTGTTAGTTGCAGTTAGTATGGGGGTTACTAAGTAAGAACCATACCAGTAATGGTCACTTGTCTTGGGAACAGGATCATGTATACGACAATAAGAACAATAGAATTTCTTACCTGAAAAGCTGATTAATTTATCTCTTGAGTAAACAAAATCAGGTTTACCTTTCAGCGCATTGTTCTTCTTGGCAATCGGCGTATGTACACATGAGTTTTTACATTTCAGCTCTTCTTTAACTGGTTTCCTGTTCCAGACCAGTTCAGCTTCTTCCTGGAAGCTTCTTCTCCTTCTTTGATGTGTACCTGAAAAATCTTTATTCCTGTCATAGAAAAGATTAGTAGAATGAATATGATTAGAAGATTTAACTGACCTTTTGAAAAGAGCAGTTTTTTGATGTGAGCTTGTGGCTGGTTTGTTAGAACCAACTGAAATATTTCTAGGTGAGTGGATTTTTGACTCTGGAGTCGTTAGCTCAGTCACCACCACCGTCTTTAAAATAATATCTTGAAGCTCTTTTACCTTTGAAGAATAACTGTCTCGTTCTTTGATAAGGAGCTCAATCTTCTTCTCAAATGCAGACTTCTTTTTCTTCTCTGTCAGTACACTCTTAGATAATTCAGATAGCTTCTCGGTAAGATTCTTTAGCTTTGCTTCAAGGATGCTTCTTTCTTCTTCGAATCCCTTCTTAGCACCCTTCTGATCATTTGCCTTCCTCTCCTTGGCAAACTGATCTCTTTCCAATATGATTACTTTCTCAAAGTCTTCAACTTTTTGAGAAAGCATTAAACATTTAAGCTCGAGAGTCTTCTTCTCTTCACCACTTTTCTTTGACAGATCTGAGAACTTCTTTTCAAACTCAGATATTTTCTTTTGTAGCTCAGCATTTGCACTCTCTAAATCCTTGGACTTCTTCTCATTGCTTTCAACAGACTCTAACTTCTGTATTTGAGTTTCAAGAGTAGAAATCTTTCTTTTAAGTTCAGAGTTCTTAGCTTTCAAAACTTTTCCTTTTAAGAAAACGTTTCGGTCTGAGACAATCCATTCAGAATTTAATGCAAGATAGTCCCAAATCTCTTTCCCTGAAGCTTCGGGAATATCCATTAAATCGTATATTTCCTTAGAAATACTCTTTCTCAGATAAACTCTAGCTCTATAATCAACATGATTTCGTTGTGCTCCTTCAGACAATGATAATCTCATGTTTTGACCCAGTTCATCACCATCTATGAAGCTGAAAAAATTCCTTTTCCACTTTTCGTATTCTCCTTTATTCAACATTTGAAAATAGGAAGACATTCTGATAAGATTAGAAAAACTTAAATATGATCGTTAGCCCAAAATAAAAACAGATAAAATTTGATCACACATGAAATTTTGTCCCCCTAGGCAGACTTAGCACGGGGGTCCTGCTACCCGGTTAGCGGGTGGGGTCAAGGGGCAACGCCCTTGCGGGGGTATAACAGGTCATTCTAGTGGTAGAACTCCTCGGGCTTGAGCGGAGAGAGAGTTCGAAGGATAGTAGCATTTTTGGAGGATATAGAGACGCACACCCAACTTAGTCTTGGTATACTTTTAGAGTAGTAAAGTGTCAACACCCGAATTTAATCTAGATCTAATTGTACCTAGATTATTAGTAGGTTGTTGAAATTAGCTTTAATTATTTCTTTGGGGTTATAAGCGTCGTACTTTGTTCCCCGTTTTCTGGATGGTATATTTTGGGTAAAATGTCATTAATAGGTTATTCAGGTTTTCTCCATTTATGGCCGTCATATTGCCGGATTTTCAAAATTTTAAATTCCTCTAAAACTTAAGGTGTTACAGAATTTATCATCGAAAATTTTCAATGGATTTTAGATAAAATATGAAATAAATATTTTGCTAAAATTTTCGATGGATTTTTGACGGATTTTCGACGGAAAATGGTCCGTTGATATTTCGTCCAAGATTTTCGACGGTTGTTCGATGAAAATTTTGTTCGTCAAAAGTTTTGAAATATGTCGAAAATCTTTCGATATATTATGTCAAAAGATTTTCTAATTAATGTTTTTTTTTCCAAAACTATCAAAAATCCATCGCAAAAATGCAAATTGAAACCGTTGAATTTCTGTCGAAAACTGTTAAAAAAATTATTATAACTTTTTTTTTTCAAATCCCTCGAAAATCTGTCACAAAATGCAACTTGAGTCCATCGAATTTCCGTCGAAAACTATTGAAATAAATAATAATTTTTTTCCAAAGCAGTCGATATTCCATCATAAATCCATCGAAAATTATTTTACCGATGAAAATTGTTGAAAACCCATATTTTCGATGGAATTTTTATCTAAAATATCCGTCTCTTTTGCCGTGCCCGTCTACAATTAACTCCATTTCCAAAAAAACTAAAGATCATAAAAAACAATTTTGAAATACTTTAATTTTCGATTTACAATTAAATTTTACATCCTAATGTATTGCACACGTCCACTTCTAATATGAAAAATCCAAACACCTCATCTCAATAATTTCCAATTTTATTTCATGCTTTGAAACTGAAAAACTTGTGACATTGATTACATAATATTCAGAAAGATCTGAAAGATGCATACAAACACCACATGCTTCTTTATTGGCATCCATTAATATATGTGTTATTCTTCACCATTTTCTCAAACTACTTGCATGTAGTAACCAAAACCCTTCTTGGAGCTGATGAAGGCCTTCTTCCATGGAGTGTAGCCCAATTATCAAGGAATAATACATCTCCCTTCTCCCACTTAAATTGGATGCTCTCATCCTCAATTATCTCTTCACATCTCTTCACTATATTCTTCGGTATCTCGGTCCCGTCAGCCATCGTAGCCGAGCTAAGCTCCTTCCCGTGCATCCCAACCAACGTGTTGAACCACATTCGCCTTCCTTTCCTTCCCTCAAACACTTTTGTCAATGGTCTTGGACCCAGAATCGTCTTCACACCACCGTTTTCCAACCATTCGACGTCCATCCCAAGAGCCCTTGCCCTGTTAGATCACCACATGAATTAAGTTAAACTGTTGTTTGTTTGTTGAGCTAAATAAACAGTGTAGTGTGTGACATATATTATATACCTTCTCTCAGCTTCTTGTTGGTCATTTGTTGCAAAAGCATCCTGCCAACCGCGGCCTCTCATGGAGGTCGTATTGTCATTGCTAAGAGCAGTGAAAGTGTATTTCAACCCCTTCGCCTCAACTTTCTCAACGAATTCCGGGAACTCCTCCAACATTCGTTCAGTGACCTTGAAGCTCGGAACAAATGGCGTCTCTCCGCCTTCCGTAGGCGGGATCTCACAGAAAAGTATTACCTTCTTTGGAAATTCTTTTATCTAAGCACGGATCAAGATTATATATTTCAAAACACAATCGTAAATAATGTGAGGACATGTGGAACTTCATCGTATTATTCTTCATAAGAGCCTTTGAAACGAGAAAAATGTCCAGCATAGACTTCAACCACTACAACAACATTAGGTTTATAGGATTTCTAAAATGTTTAAGCATCCTAATAGAATACTTTATAGGACTAAACAAAAAAGCATCTTATTTAAAAGTGTTACTATATGTTTATAAGACGTTTTGGGCGTTTTAACAAGTTTTTATAATACTTTTAAAATAAAGTGTTGTATTAGTTATTTTATACCACATTGTGGGGTTTATAGGACACTTCTCAAGTTGTCCTATAATATAGCTAATATAACACTTTATTTTAAAACGTCATTCAAAACTAGTTAAACATCGAAAGCATTCTATAAACCAATTGTCCCACTTTTAAATAAAACACTTTATTATAGCTTGACCTTATAAAATATGCTATTAGGACGCTTAGACATTTTAAGAGTCTTATAAATCCAATTTTGTTGTAGGAACAGTAAAACACTACAACATAATCGAGTTAATAGGACCAAAATGTCTAAGTGTACTGTCATGCTATAGGGTCATAAAACCAAACAATAAAGCATTATATCTGAAAGTGTTACAATAAAATTATAAAACATTTTTTAACGTCTTAACAAGTTTTTTAGTACATTTTTAAAATAAAGTATCGTATTAATTATTTTATATGACATTTTTTAGAAGTGTTCTATGAAGTATGAACACATTTTCTTATAAGAACTTTTTTTTGTAATACATATTTTCAAATAGTGTCATAAAAAAGTTAATATGACGTTTTATTTTTAAAGTGTACTAAAAAACTTTTTACAGCGTCGTATAAAAACTTATTCTAATACTTTTAGATAAAATGTTTTATTGTGTGATCATATAAATTTATGTTTTATATATAAAAAGTCTGTTAAGACACTTAAAACATTTTTGTGGTCTTATAACCCAATTTAGTTGTAGTGAAACCACCATATTAAACTCATAAAAGCATATAGTGGTTTAACTTACCAGAACCATTTCATGATGGTAGTAGATGAACTCCGAAAGAGGGCCTTCGTTGGCAGTCCAAACCCTCTTATGGATATGCGTTCGTGGGGCAGGTCCCACGTAACGGATATCCTCCCAACCAAAGGTCTCCACGATATCATTGAACTCAATTGCGTTCTTCACATCAAATCCTCGTAAAAGAACCGCACTGTTTTTCGTCACCATTTCATCGAACCATTCCTTGTTGTTCTCTAGAACCTCAAGTAACGACTCAACTCCGTTCTTGCTTGGTTCAGTTGGCGTGAGCACCAACGGCAAAGTTTCGCCATCAACTAACTTTTCACCCTCACATTTGCCTACCTTAAATTCCTTACAATTATATTCCATTTTTCCCAATCTCTTGATGGTTATGGGCTCCTTTGGAAGAATTGCAAAGAGATGAAGGGATGAAGGAGTATGTATAGCCGCAATGACGGATCTGCCTATGTCATTCCATTTATAACCCTTCAAATCTAGATTATCTTAAATTTATGTTTGAACAAATAATAATTACAAGCCATGGTCCAACATGTTTTATTAATTTGAAAACTGGTAAAGAAAACTTCAAAAATATATTAATATGTATAAACTGTTGTTTTTTTTTTGTTATAATTTGTTTAATCCAAATCTTTATTATAATTTAAAAATGAAGATGTAATTTATTTTAAAACTAATAATGGAGTATTTTTATGAAGATAATGTTGGAGTATTAGGCCATTTTAATAGACAATAATTGTTTTATAACCAAACAAGTTTATGAGTTATTAGCAATTAAATAATTTATGAAGTTTAAAGAGCTTAAAAAATTTATACATATAAAATAATTACATATACCATGAATTTTAAGGAATATATATATGGTTTCATTTACAAACTCAACCAATAGTATAAATCATAGAAACCAATCAATTAAGATATTTATAAAAATGATGAGAGTTTATTTATTATGATCCGGATAATATTCATGCAAGATTATCAGAGTTCATTTATTAAGATCAACGTTTTATATTAGGAAACAATTGAGATCTTCATTAAAACAATATTTATTAAATTAAATGAACAATTGAAATTTGTAAATGATCCACACTCTATACTAATAAATATGTACTAGAGGTGTACTCGCGCAATGCAACTAGATAAATCACGATTTTAATGTTTCATTTTATTTTCTGTTTTTTGTCGATTTACATTACGATTTTGGATGATTGTGAGAGAGTGATAATGATTTTTTTATATAAATTTGTTTAATTTAGACTTAATAATATAATGTAATTTATTTTGGTTTAATAATATAATTTTTTTATAAAATATTCTGTAATATTTTTTAATTATATTTTAGATTTTTTATATCTAAAATATGTTGAGAGTTATTTTAGGGGAGTTAAAGTGGGAAATGATTTTAGGGGAGTTAAAATGGTTAGAGATAATGATTGAAAATTAATGAATAGCATTAAATGTAGTACATACAGCTTTTATGGCTGTTTTTTAAGTAATTAACATTAAATAGCGGTACATTAAGCTTTAAGACTTGTTTTTAAGAGTTTTTTATGCCATCTTTATAATATAATATAGATTAATCAACAATAAAAAGTACTTAAATGATTGTTTCTACAACTTTAAATAGAATTGTTTTATAATGTAGATAGATTCTTCCCACCTGTTCATTAGTAAATATGTGATGATCTCAAAGATGCGTGCTTGTCTTTTAGCCTATGAAGACAATTACTCGACCAATTGAAGATACTTTATATTGGTCTTTACCGTCATGGTTCATTTTTTTAAGTCTAGGTTTTGTCGTTTTTGGTGTTGATTTACAAGGAAATAGAATTGTTCTCTATATATGATTACAGTTAAAAATGCCGAAATAATCGTATATCGATATGAAGACGCTACAAGGTGTATTCCAAGGAAAAACGGCGATATTTTATGTCTCTTGTGATACAAATCTTTGTTTGACACCAAAAGTAGCCACTTGTTTTTGTAAACCAAATGCTATTTAAAATGCTTGTGTTAATTTACGAGTTTGTATTTTGTTAATTAAAATACAGGTATATATATATATATATATATATATATATATATATATATATAAAAGAATTCAAACGAGAACTCTTGTGATTTACGAGAATGCAAGAATAGTCTCTAAACCAAGTATTGTGTTTTATGTCATAATTTTAGAGAAGTTAAGGGATTTTTCAAAATTAGTATTAAAAAGTTTTAAAAAATATTTAAGACGTAGAAGGGTAAAATTGGAATTTGAAATGCTAAAAATTAAATAACACGATCACTATCATAAGTATGGGTGTTTGAATTATTACCCAATTGTTTTCATCATTTCCTTGATTGGACATATAACATATGTAATTGTTCATTCTTGTTCACATATGCCAATATAGTTCATCCATGTTCATTGCCTCATGTTCAACACGAAACATGTTCGCATATATTCAAAACTTTTTTGGAAGTGATACATTTTGATCATAAAAGGTGCCTTGTAATATATTCAACCCAATGTATGCATAGACTATGATCTTGACAATATCTCGAAGATCATAACTGATCTTGATAATATCTTGAAGATCATGAATCACTTCCAAAAAACCATCATCTTGTTATGAACTATACTTTTTATTGAAAGACAAAAAAAAAAAAAACAATTAGGATGGAAACAAAAACGCATGCCTTCAATTGCACAACAAGGGTTCATGACGAATAATGAAGAACGTCGGTTCTTCCATCGTCATCGTTCAATCTCTCTGAATTCATGAAATCGTTCAAGAATGGATCGGAATGAAGGTTGTTTTGCACAACTTGAAAATCATGTAACGTTATGTAAACTAAGAAACATAAAGAAGACAACTAGAAAACACATTGAATCTAAACATAAGCAACAATCATGGATAATAAATTTTGTAACTTGTTAGATCACAGATTTATTGGATTCAAGATCATCAAGTCTGAAGACTGAAATATGAAGTCAAAGCTGCAAAGTCAATTCTCAATAATAGTCTACGTCATTTTGTAATAAAAAGTCAAAGTTAATTTTGTGTATTTTGTTTTTCTCTAAATAGGTATATGGTTATTTAGGCTGCTAGGGTTGTGTAAGAAGTGTGTGTGCAAAAATAGAAAATAGAAGCCGCTCAATACTAGAGAGAGAGAGAGAGAGCTTAGAGAGAGAAAAATCCTTCAAGAGAGATTTTTAATTGTTTGATTGTGAATCAAATCAGGTTTGCTTAATCTCTTTGTTAGACCACAGTCTCATTGGATTCAAGATCATCCAATCTGAAGATCCAATCTGAAGCTAAAGCCGGAAAGTCGACTCTCGATATTAAGTCTAATGTCGTTTGTAATAAATGTCGAAGTAAATTATTGTCTATTGTAATTTTAGTATTTAGTTTAACTTAGTTTAAATATCTAAGTTAGTTAGATATTATATTAGTTTAACTATAATATCTAGATATTAGTTTTAATATCTTAGTTTAGATATTAAGTGTTAGTGTGTTGAGGAAGGAATCAAGTTAGAAATCAGATCACATTTTACACACACACTAAAGGTGAAAAACAGAGAGAACACATCAGAGCTAAAACCGAATACCAAACCATTGTAATCGTTTGTTATTAATCATACAGGTTGGTAATCTTGTTGTTGTTATTGTTGTTGTTTTTGTAAGAACTTGATAAAGTATTGTGGACCGACAATTGGTATCAGAGCCTGATTTTAAATTCAAATCAAGTTTTTCAAACTCGACTCTGTGTTCTTATTTTTCAAAATCTTTTTCGAGTTTAAGAGTGTTTTAGGTGTGAAAATCGACCAGGTTGTGATCGATTAAGGTGCTAGATCGAGTTGTGAGTGATTAATTTCAGTATATAACTGAATTCGAGTACCAATTTGTGATTTTAGTGATAAAACAGTCGACTTTTTAAAGTCACTGTGCCATCGATTTGCTTTTCAAAAAGTGAGTTTTATCGAGATCGAGTGGTAACAAACTGTTCTAGAAGTGTTAGTAGTCGCTTTGTCAAATTTGGGACTGCTAATTCGACATACAGACAGGTTTTTGGTTGAAATTCGAAGTACAGGGAAGAACTCGTGCAAACACAGGGCGAACTCACGCAAGTTGAACTTTGCGCGACCCACTTTGCGCCACCAACAGCTCACGCAAACTTCATTTTGCGCGACCCTCTTGTAGCGCAAACCTCAATTCGCGCGACCAACGTATCACGCAAACCTCAACTCTCGCGACCAACGGATCACGCAAACCTCAGTTCGCGCAATCAACTCTTCACGAAAAGCACGTCTCATTTACGCCAACTCCTTGAAACGCAAACCTTACTTCGCACCAACCTCCACTAGCGCAAAGCTCTACTTAGCGCTATGTACATCTCGCGCAAACTTCAATTCGCGCGATCAACTCTAAACGCAAACTTCAGTTTGTGCGACCCACACTTCACGCAAACCTATTGTGCGCCAATCTCTCCTCGCGCAAACCATCCTTTGCGCCAACCACCACTAGCGCAAACCTCATTTGCGCCACCTTCTCAAAACGCAAAGTTTGCTTTACTCTTATACCAGACTTAAATCAGAATGACATCCAGAGAAGCCCTTACAATCTGAACTAACACCAACCCACCAGTTCTCTTTAGAGGAGAATACGAACAGTGGAAAGATCGGTTCCTGAACTTTATCGAAAGACATGAGTTGGGTGAATTCATCAGGAAATCGATAGAAGAAGGGATTATGAAACCAGTTACGACGACTCGTATCGTTGGAACTGTACCAACACAGTATGATCTTAAGTATCATGAGCTCGATGATGATAACCTAAAGAGAGCAAAAGGTGATAGATTATCAAAGTCATACATTCTACAAGGAATTCCAAACGAAATCTATGTAAAGATTGACAGCTATAAAGCCTCGGGCAAGGAGATGTGGGATCAACTAGAGAAGATGATGTTGGGTTCAAAGGTTCGGAACCAGCTCAAAATTTCCAACTGCCTAAACAATTATGAAGCATTTAAAGGCAGAGCTGGAGAGTCTCTAGAAGGAACTTATGACAGATTCGTGACCTTGCTAAACGAACTAAGCAAGAACAAGGTCACCAAATCTCAAATCGAGCTGAATGTCAAATTTCTATGTATTCTACATCCGGAATGGAAGAGATTTGCCAGGCAGATGAAGTAGATCAAGGATCTGAATGAGATTCCACTTCATGAGGTGTATGAAACCCTCAAACAAAATGAAGAAGAGGTGGATGAAATTATAGATGAGAAGAGGCAGAAAGTGAAGACAGTTGAAGACACAGTTGCTCTTGTTGTCAAAAAGAAGAAGAACAAGACGATTGTGTATGAATCAGAAGAAAATGAAGCTGATGCAAACTCTGACTCGGATGAATGTGAACAACTGAAGCAGGCTATGCTCATGCTGACAAAGGCCTTTCAGAAGAAGTTCTACAAGAATCCAAGTTCAAACAGTCAGAGGTATTCTTCTGGTCCTAACAACTATGCTCATAAGGAAAGGGTTGAAGGAAATCGATTTGAAGGAAAGAAGTTTGAAGGGAAGAGAATAGAGGAGAAGAAACCGGAAGAGAGAAGAATTAAAGCTGAAGGATCTAGTCAGTCAGAACCAACGTGCTACAACTATGGCAAAACAGGTCACTTTGCCAGAGACTGCCGAAGACCCAAAGTCAGAAACTCCGACTACTACAAGAACAAGATGCTTCTTGCAAAGCAACAGGAGGCGGGTAAGGCACTGATGGAAGAGGATGAATACTGGCTTGATCATTCAGACGAGGAAGAAGAGGATGAAGAGAAGGATGAAGCAGTCAACATGTGCCTGATGGGAAAGCAAAAATCAGAAGCTGAAGCTGATTCAAATGATGAAGAAGATGAGGTATGTGATTTATCTTATTCAGATTTCATAAATAAAATGCATGCCATGAATTTAAAACAACAAGAGTTAGAGTCGAAGCTTAAGCGAGAAAATGGTGTTATAACTGACAAAAACCAATCGATACAGAAACTTAGCAATGAAATTGCTGAGAGAGAAGTATTGATTGAGGTTTTACATAGAAACAATGACACCAACGCCAAAGAAAAGACAATAATTCTTAAAGAGAATTCTGAAATCAAGTCTAAACTGCGAAAGAGTGAGTCTGATTTCAGAGAGCTTACTAAAATACATTCTTCATGTACTGAAGAAAACAAAACTTTAATTGTAAAATTAGATGCTTTGGAAAAGAAGTTATACTTATTAGGTCAAAGTGAGCAAACCATTCATCTAAACAAACCGAAAGAGAATAAAGAAAATTGGGGAATCGGTTATGAGAATCCTCATTATATTAAAAACGGTATATCTGAAGTGCCTGCACTTTATGATTTTACGTTCTTAAGACTCTCTCGTCGATGCCCTGAACTTAAAGTTTTATGGACTGGACTATCAAAAGAGGATGAAGCCAAAGAAACGGAAAAACGATTGAAATCATCTAAAGTTCACCTTCCATTTTATTATGCGAAGCTGAATAATAGTTATGATCAAAAATCTCAAAAGAAATCTCTTTCAAATGACTTCTTTCAAAGTTATTCTGTAAAAGAGATGGAGGCGAAGCCTATTAAAGGTAAAATTTACATCCCTCCTCTTGTTTTGGAAAGTCAAATTTCTGAACTCAAGAACTCTTTATCAGATGAAAGACTTTTGATTGAGATTGAACAAAAAGTTTTTTCGCCTGTGCTGAAAAATGTTGTTATTTCAAAGGCTTCTAAATCTGATGACATGTTTGGTTTATCAAACAGAGGGTTTGATTTTCTTAACACTGATGGTGGTTCGGATGGTTGTTTTGAACAATTTGATTTTAATGCGAAACTTCCTAACCATTCATCTTTTATTGTGAAATCTTTGGGAAAAACCAGTATGCCTGTTAAAAGTGCAAAATCAACGAAAGTTGATAAATCAGTCTCTGTGAAAGCTAAAAATGCTAAAGGTAAGATAATATCTCAGCATTCACAGAAACAAAACACTACTGGTAATTCTAAAAAGAAACATTCGATTGTTGCTCAGAAGTCTAACTCACAAGATTCAAATGTTTCAGATCTGAGCAAGCGAAAGCCAGAAGTTAAATCTCAATGGCAACCAAAATAGAAGATTGACAAGGCTGATAAATCGTTTTGTAGTGTTAATTGTAATAAGAATTTACCTAGTAAAGATGTTTTGAAAGCGAATGTTGCTACTATTTTGAAATGCTCTTTTACGCAACTATTCCAGTTATCTAAATCTGCTAGAAAGTCTTCCTTTTATGATAAACATGTTTCTAGTTCTTGTCAAGATTCTGAGATTTGGTTTGGAAATTATCATGTGCATTCATACCATTCATCTGATTCATTTGATTTTCAAAAGAGAAGAGGACCCAATTTCAAGTGGGTACCAAACGCTAGATCTGTGTTGCAGGCACCCAACGTTTAAGAAGGAGAAATCTGATACGGTTTCTGAACACGTCTGTTCAGAACCCGTGCTTAAGAGAAATTATGGCTTTTGAACACATCAGTTCAAGACCCGCTCTTCAATACTCAAAAGTTTTAACTCTAAATGTTATCCAATGAATATCTAAATCTTTTGTTTCGTAATTTCTTTTGTGCAGATCCGTCATATGTGGTACTTGGATAGCGGATGTTCCAAGCATATGACTGGACAAAAAGAGATGTTGTCCAATTTTAAAGATAAATATTGCGGAACAGTTAGATTCGACAACGGCCAACATTCACCAATAATGGGTTATGGTGATATGGTACACAACAATGTCACGATCAAGAAGGTGAGCTATGTTGAAGGCTTAAGGCACAACTTGTTCAGTATAGGCCAGTTCTGTGACAAAGACTTAGAGGTCAACTTCAAAGCCAAGAGGTGTTCAGTTCGCACTGAAGAAGGCTAGGAACTCTTGGTCGGTACTCGAGAATCAGACCTCTATACAATCAATTTGTCAAATGTCCATACTGACAAGCAGGTTTGTCTACTATCGAAAGCTTCGATGCAACAAAGTTGGTTATGGCATCGACGACTTTCTCACCTCAACTTCAGGTACATCAACAATCTGGTCAGTGGAAAACTAGTCAAAGGACTTCCAGAGCTGAAGTATGAAAAAGAACATCTTTGTGCAGCATGTGAAAAGGGAAAAATGAAGAGGGATCCACATAAACCAAAGCCTGAACCGAGTACTAACGCTCCGTTAGAGTTATTGTATATGGACTTATACGGTCCGATGCGAACTCAGAGTCTAGGCAGAAAGAGGTACATACTTGTTATCGTGGACGATTACTCGCGATACACATGAGTCAAGTTTCTTCGTTCAAAAGATGAGACACCAGATGTTCTCATTACTTCCTGAAGACGACCCAGGTGAATCTGCAGAAACCGGTCAAGCTTCTAAGAACAGACAACGGCACAGAGTTTAAGAACAAAAAGGTTGAAGAATATCTCGAATCTGTCGGTATTTCAGATCAATACTCTGCTGCTCGTACGCCTCAACAAAATGGAGTGGTCGAAAGAAGAAATCATACGCTAGTCGAGGCTGCTCGAATTATGCTAAGTCAATCAGACTTACCTCTATTTCTGTGGGTTGAAGTTGTATCGACTGTGTGCTACACACAGAATCGATCTATGATACATCGCAGATTCAAGAAGACTCCTTATGCGTTAATCAATAACCAAACACCGACAATCAAATATTTCCATATATTTGGGTGTAAGTGTTTCGTTCTAAACAATAGAGAGAGTGTGAACAAGTTCAGTGCCAAGGTGGACGAAGGCATCTTCATTGGTTATTCCTCGTCATCAACTGCATACCGTATATATCTGAAGAAGTCAAAGACGGTTATTGAAAGCGTCAACATTTCGTTTGATGAAGAGATGGCTTCCGAACAATACAGTTCAGAACATGTGATAACCGGAGTACTAGCTTCTGGGTAAATCAGTCCAGAACCTGCATCTCAACAGAATAAATCAGATGAAGCATCAACGTCAACTAATCATATATCTGATTTAGACTTATTATTTGAATTGTTTTATGATGAATTTCTTGGATCTAATGTAAAGAAATCTGTTGTGGTTGACAGGATGGAAGACTTAATGACTACTCATCCAACCAGTTCAGATATTCCTATTGAATCCAACACCCCGATTCAACACGAAATTCCAGTTCAAATGCCGACTCCAACAGTTGAACAAGTGACATGTAATGAAGAGACAAAAGTAGCTGAAATAGTAGGTTGTTCTGTACAGATCAATCTACAGCTAGAACAAGCTGTACCTGCTGAGCCTCCTGCACCTCCCACTTCAACTGCAATCATCATTCCTCCAGAACAAACTGAAGAAGGTACAAGTGGATTTATAGATGATACAATTGACATACATTCATATAATCCACTGCCTCATGAACATAAATGGACCAAAGAGCACCCGACAAGCCAGATCATTAGCGATCCAATGAAACCGGTGCAAACTAGGCCAGCGTCAATGAACATGTGTATGCATGACTCCTTTCTGAGCAAGTTCGAGCCAACTCGCGTATCAGAGGCACTTGCTGATCCAGAATGGGTGATCTCAATGCAAGAAGAGCTGAATCAGTTCGACGCACTTCAAGTCTGGAGACTCGTACCAAAAACTCAAGGTAAAACAATTATAGGTACGAAATGGGTTTTCTAGATCAAGAAATACGAAGATGGTACCGTTATCCAAAACAAGGCGAGACTTGTAGCCAAAGGATACAAACAAGAGGAAGTAATCGACTATGACGAGACTTATGCTCCCATGGCGTGTTTAGAGTCAATTAGAATGTTTCTGGCCTACGCTGCCCACAAGAACTTCACGGTCTTTCAAATGGACGTGAAGACTGCATTTCTGAATGGCATTCTGAAGGAGGAAGTCTACGTCTCTCATCCAGAGGGTTTTGTCAATCAAGAGAAGCCGAATCATGTCTACATTCTCGACAAAGCACTCTATGGACTGAAACAAGCTCCTCATGCCTGGTATGATGTCCTTTCACAATTTCTAGTCAAGTCTGGTTTTTCAAAAGGTACGGTGGATACCACTTTGTTTATCAAAAAGGAAAAAGCCGATATCATTCTAATTCAAATCTATGTAGATGATATTATTTTTGGCTCTACAAATCCTAAGTACTGTAAGAATTTTTCAAACCTTATGGTGTCAAGATTTCAGATGAATATGATGGGAGAGATGAATTTCTTTCTCGGATTACAAGTCAAACAATTTTCATCGGGTATTTTTATCAATCAATCAAAATACATTCTTGAAAATCTTCGGAAATTCAAAATGGAAAATTCAAAACCGATTGGTACCCCAATGGCACTAGGTACTAAAATTGGCACCGATCCTTCGGGAAAGGCTGTTGATGTTAGGACTTATAGAGGGATGATAGGTTCTTTAATGTATCTTACTTCTAGTAGGCCAGATATAATGTTTTCAACATGCTTATGTGCACGATATCAGGCCAATCCTAAAGAAATCCATATGTCTGCAGTTAAGCGCATATTTAGGTATCTGAAGGGGATTGTAGATCTTGGTCTGTGGTATCCTAAAGATACTAGTTTTGAACTAACAGCTTACACAGATGTAGATCATACTGGTTGTATGTTAGACAGGAAGAGCACGTTAGGACATGTACAGTTCCTCGGTGATAAGCTCGTAAGTTGGGCATCGAAGAAGCAACTTTGTGTTTCAACTTCCACGGCCGAAGCAGAATATGTAGCTGCTGCTAGATGCTGTTCTCAGGTCTTATGGATGAGAACTCAATTGCGCGACTACGGTTTCCACTTCAACAAAATACCGATATACTGTGACTCCAAGAGCGCCATCGCAATAACAGCGAATCCTGTTCAACACACAAAGACTAAACACATAGACGTCAGGTATCATTTTATTAAAGATCATGTCGAAAAAGGAACAATTGAACTTTTCTTTGTAAAAACTGATTATCAGCTTGCCGATTTGTTTACCAAACCTTTAGACGAAAAGAGGTTTTCCTTTCTTGTCTCTAAGCTTGGTATGCTAAATCTTAAGATCTAATCAGTAGTTACCTATCAAAGTTTTCTAATTGTATACTTTTTCATCTTTCTTCATTCTTAATTCTGATTGATATCTGCACTTCTATATTCTGTTCATGATCCAAGGGGGACTAGAATAATACATTGACATGTGGTCAATATTATTTTGAGGAGGAGCTCATAATTTTTTTTGCATTAACCTTTTATGACAAACTTTTTGTACTGCATGATTTTAGGGGGAGCTCTTCAAGTCAAAGGAATACGGATATGATTTCTGATTATTTATGATCAGAACTCGTACTTTAAAAGTTTTACTTCTTTTTGTCTTTTCAATTTAAGTGAATAAATTTTACTTTGACTTGACATAAGACTTTTGCAGAAGTTTTGAGAGATGCTTACAAGATCATATGTTTATGACTTTAAGCTTAGCTTCATGAGATGTAAGATCGCACGTTAAGGTATAATCCTTTATCTTAATCTCATATATGGTTGACAAGTGGACAACTTTCAATCATAGAAAACATTGTTATCAAATGTTCAAACCACTTCCCGATTCTTAAACCGAATTCATGATTTGGAAGTGTGACTTTAAATGTTTTCAAATATCATATATGTGCTTTAACTGATCTGAGCATCATATGCATAATAGGAAAACAAGGATTTCTTTGTGCTAGGTATTAACACAACATCTATGAAATCACCTTAACCAGTGATTTCTACCCAAGAAGTTAATCCATAGTGATTGAGTGTGAGAAGTCGAAAAGAAATGAGTGTGATTAGAGTGAGCAAAATGTTTAAAAAGAAAGAGCATATGAGAACAGAGTTAAAAGAATAACACAACTCTGCACCAACTTTTTCTGAGCCGGGCAACCACATTTCTAGTGTTTCACAACTCTTTGGTGAACATTATTGAAACAGGCAACTAGCCCATGCCATCTCTTGATCAAACTCCACCATCTACTCATTTTCTACTAAAATAGAAAGTGTTTCACATTTTCTAAGGGGAAGCAGCACATTTGCTATCTGATTTTCATTTGGAAAATCTGGATATTGAAAAGAAGGAAGTCTGCCCCACCTTCGCACTTCAATCATGCACATTGAGTCTGTGTTTAACTTACTGTTGTCTCAGTGGTTTACACAATTTTGAGCCTATAAGCAATCATCCGTGCTTAATTCTTTCTATCACAAGCACGAACACACAAGGAATTAGTTTCTTTGTCATAACGTTTATAGAAATTACCTTTGTGGTGTTTCGATGATTAAATGGAAGCCTTGGGGGAGTCAACATCAAACAGCTCCTTTTCAATGTGTATTCGTTACACATAGTGACTTAGTGTTACTGACAGGCATGTTAACTGATTCATTAGTTGATTTAGGTGTTACACGACTATTTTGTCTGGATTTGAAAAGATTTGGATGAATATCTTTTGAATTGACGGATCAGAGGCTCCAAGTGGTTGACATTTCTTACTCAAAGTTTTGATGAAGTCGTTGCACTTTTCATCAAAAAGGGGGAGAATCTAAAGCTTGAAGAAATGTCAAGTCCATTACATTACAAGACATTGGAGAAGAGAAAAGCTGACCAAGAAATGCAAGATCAAAGTATTCTGAAGACATGCTGATTTCAGATAAATTTTCTTTGAAGATACTTTGCTAAAGCATTCTGAGCTAGAGAAAGAGATTGCATCTTCTGAGTTGAACAAGAAAACTGAATTGCTAAAATATTTTTAGTAATGATCTTGATCCGAAGGGGGAGATTGTTAGACCACAGTCTCATTGGATTCAAGATCATCCAATCTGAAGATCCAATCTGAAGCTAAAGCCGGAAAGTCGACTCTCGATATTAAGTCTAATGTCGTTTGTAATAAATGTCGAAGTAAATTATTGTCTATTGTAATTTTAGTATTTAGTTTAACTTAGTTTAAATATCTAAGTTAGTTAGATATTATATTAGTTTAACTATAATATCTAGATATTAGTTTTAGTATCTTAGTTTAGATATTAAGTGTTAGTGTGTTGAGGAAGGAATCAAGTTAGAAATCAGATCACATTTTACACACACACTAAAGGTGAAAAACAGAGAGAACACATCAGAGCTAAAACCGAATACCAAACCATTGTAATGGTTTGTTATTAATCATACAGGTTGGTAATCTTGTTGTTGTTGTTGTTGTTGTTGTTGTTGTTGTTGTTGTTGTTGTTGTTGTTGTTGTTGTTGTTGTTTTTGTAAGAACTTGATAAAGTATTGTGGACCGACATTCTTGTTGTGATTATTTGTTTAAAGTGATAAGAAATTGATTTGCAGGGAATATCAATTGGTATCAGAGCCTATCCAGATTGAAATAAAAAAGAAATATTATTCGAGCACTGTTTCATCGAAGTCCAGTCTTGTTCTTGAGTTTTTGTGTGAAATTTGATTTGTAATCATTTGGTTTGAGGTCGAAATCAGTAATAGATTGATGTTATATTGATTTAGTCGAGTATTGCACTGTAATCGATAGTTATTGTGATGATTTTGGTGTTTTTGTTTTTCACGAGTACACGAGCATTGTTTCATTGATCGAATCATTCTTAGAGTGTTTGTTTTTGAAATTAATTGGTTGTAATCTGTTCTAGATGTGTTTGTGTTCTTATTGTCAAAGTTTGGGATTGCAAATCGAAGTCTAGATAGGTTTTTGGATGATTCAGAGTCGATTTTTGAAGCATAAGTGAAGAACTCGCAAGTGTGTTCAAGAACTCGCAGAGGACGAAGCATTCGCAGAAAGCTTCAAAGGATTCGCAGATCCTTTTGTTTAGAATTCGCTTTGTGTTATAATTTCTGAAATATGTTAAGTGTAAAATTCGCAGGCTTGACGTTTGCGAATTCTTTAAGATTCGCAGGCCTCTGTGTTGAGAATCCTTAGGATTCGCAGAAGTCCTTGTGCTTTGAAATCTCAGGATTCGTAGTTTTTAGAAATTTGCAGGTGTCTGAATTGCAAGTTTCGTAGGATTCGCAGGTATCTATGTTGCGAATAGAACAGGATTCGCAAGATAGAGTGTTACGAATTCTGACTTCTTGATCTGCGAATTCTGAAGTTGTAATATGTTGTCTGCGAATTCTGAGTTCATTTCTTACGAATTCTTTTGTTAGCGAATTCTGAAAGTTATAACTTGCGAATTCTGAAGGTTTTTCACAATATTTTGCGAATTTTAGACTTGTTGAACTTAGGAAATTTCATTTCTGAAGTTTATTTGATTTTATCTGGATTAACGATCAATTTCAAATCAGTTTCTTATTGTATATTTTAATCAAATCAGGATCAAGAGAAGCTCTCGCTATTGGAACAGATGTAAAGCCACCAGTACTCTTCAAGGGAGAGTATGAGCAATGGAAAGACAGATTCATGGACTTCATTGAAAGACACGAACTGGGTGGTCTTATTAAGAAATCTTTGGAGGAAGGAATCATGCCAATTCCAATGAAGACCCATACTGTTGGAGATGAAGAAAGAGAGTATCCACTGCCACCTTAAGAGTTCACAGAAGAGCAAACGAAAAGAGCCAAAGCTGATAGACTAGAAAAATCATTCATTCTTCAAGGCATCCCAAATGAGATTTATGTGAAAATTGATAGCTACAAAGCTATAGGCAAAGAAATGTGGGATCAGTTAGAGAAGATGATGCTAGGATCAAAGGTTGGCAATCAACTTAAAATATCCAACTGCCTCAATAACTATGAGGAATTTAAAGCCAAAGCTGGAGAATCTCTAGAGGCAACTTATGACAGATTCGTGACTTTACTTAATGAACTCAGCAAAAACAAAGTAAAGAAGTCACAAATTGAGCTCAATATGAAGTTCCTTAGTTTCCTTCAACCAAAATGGAAAAGGTTCACTAGACAGATGAAGCAGATAAAAGACCTGAACGAAATTCCACTCCATGAAGTCTATGAAACCTTAAGGCAGAATGAGGAGGAGGTGGATGAGATAAACGATGAAAAGAAAAAGACTGAGAAGATAGTTGTTGATCCTGTTACTCTAGTTGTGAAGAAGAAAAGTGTGAGTCTCAAGAAAAAGAAAAAGATGATAGTTTCTGAATCAGAAGAGGCTGAAAGTGAGGATAACTCTGACGACTGTGAGACCTTGAAGCAGGCTATGCTTATGTTAAGCAAGGCTTTTCAAAAGAAGTTCTACAAAAAACCTAATTCGAACAGTCAGAGGTATTCATCTGGTTCAAGTAACTATGATCACAAGGAAAGAGTCGAAGGAAAAAGGATAGAGGAAAGGAGGCCAGAAGAGAAAAAGTATAGAGCTGAAGAGACTAAACAACAAGAACCTACAAAGTGCTACAACTGTGGCAAATTGGGTCATTTTGCTAAGGACTGCAGAAAGCCCAAAATCAGGAACTCGAAGTACTATAAGAACAAGATGCTTCTAGCCAAGCAACAGGAGGCTGGAAAAGCATTGATGGCAGAGGATGAATTTTGGATTGATCACTCTGACGAAGAGGTTGAGAAAGAAGAGACAACTCATATTTGTCTTATGGGTAAGATAGTGAATGAAGTTGAAGAAAATGCAGAATCTGATGAAGAGGATGACGAAGAGGTATGTGATATGACTGAATCGGATTTTTTGAATCAAATGCATGCTATGTTGACTAAACTCCAAGAATTAGAGTCTAAACTTAAGCGTGAAAAAGGTGTCATTAATGTTAAAAATCAATCTATACATAAACTTAGCAATGATATTGCTGAGAAAAATGTATTGATTGAAGCGTTGCATAAAAACATTGACACTAACGCGAAAGAGAAGACTATAATTCATAAAGAGTTATCTGAAACTGTTTCAAAATATAGATTGTGTGAGTTTGAATCTAAAAATCTTACTAAAATGTATTCTTCGCTTTCAGAAGAAAACAAATCTTTAATTGAAAAGGTGAATGCTTTGGAAGGGAAATTATATACTTTTGGTCAAACTGAACAAACCCTTCATCTAAACAAACCCAAAGAGAACAAAGAGGGTTGGGGACTCGGATACGAGAATCCACAATGACTCAAAAAGGGTATATCTGAAGTGCATGCTCTTTATGATTTTGGATTTTTAAAACTGGCACCTCAACACCATGAACTTCAAGTTTGGTGGACTAGACTGTCTGAAAAGGATGAAGCCAAGGAAACCGAGAAAAGAAAGAACCCATCTAAAATTGAACTTCCATTTCATTATGAGAGGTTGAATAATAGTTATCGTTCTGATAAATCAAAATTTCTTTCAAATGACTATTTTGAGAGTTATTCTGTAAATGAAATGGAGGCTAAGCCCATCGAAGGTAAGCTTTACGTTCCTCCTCTCGTGTTGGAAAGTAAAATTTCTAAACTCGAGAATACTCTCACAGAAGAAAGGATTTTGATGGACTTAGAACAAACTGTTATTTCTACTGTGTTTAAATATTCTGATTTTTCTAAATCATTCAAGGCTTCAAAATCTGTTGATATGTCTGGTTTACTTGATGAAGAGTTTGATTTTCTAAACTCTGATGGTTGTTTAGGTGACTGTGTTGTTGATTTTGATTTTAATGCTAATCTTCCTGATCATTCTTCTTTTCTTGTTAATTCTTTTGGATTACCAAGTGTGTATGAAAAAGGTGAAACATCAACGAAAGTTGATAAATCAGTTCCTATGAAAACCAAAGTTGCCAAACGTAAGAAGAAGAAATCTGGGCATTCACAGAAACAGATCATCACTGGTAAGTCAAAGAAGAAGCATTTATTTGATTCTTACAGTTCTAACTCGAAAGATTCAAATGTTTCAGATTTGAGAAAGATAAAGCTTGGAGTTAAGTCGGAATGGCTACCGAAACAGGAGATAGACGAGAATGCTAAATCATTTTCTAGTTCTGATTGTAATAAGAAGACTACTAGTAAAGATGATTTGATTGAGAATATTGCTATTTCTAAACCTAAACTTGTAAATTCTTGCAAGAAATATTCCATACAACAATTATTCCAGTTAACTCTATCTACTAGAAAGTTTTCAAATTATGGTAGAAATGATTATGCTTCTTTTAAATATTTTGAAGTTTGGTTTGGCACATATCATGTATATTCTTATCGTTAAAATTTCTCATATGATTTTCAAAAGAAAAGCGGACCTAAGTTTAAATGGGTGCCAAAATCATGTGCTAACACTGCATGTCCCATTTATAAATGGGTACCTAAACCTCTTGTTTCATGATTTCTCTTGTGCAAACCCGTCATATGTGGTACTTGGATAGCGGGTGTTCCAAGCATATGACCGGGCAGAAAAGTATGTTGTCTAACTATACAGACAAATACTGCGGAACAGTTCGATTTGGTAACGACCAGTTCTCACCAATTCTGGGGTATGGTGATGTTGTTCACGACAATTGGGACACAACCTTTTTAGTATTGGCCAGTTCTGTGACAATGATTTAGAGGTAAATTTCAAGGCCAAGAGGTGTTCGGTACGCACTGAAGAAGGTAAAGAGCTCTTGGTCGGCACTCGCAAGTCAAACCTCTACACCATCAACTTGTCAAAGGCCCAGACTGACAATCAGGTGTGTCTGCTCTCAAAATCATCGATGCAACAAAGCTGACTATGGCATCGACGACTTTCTCACCTAAACTTTCGCTACATCAATAAACTAGTAAGTGGAAAGCTAGTGAATGGACTTCCTGAGCTCAAGTACGTAAAAGAACACTTGTGTGCAACATGTGAAAAAGGTAAGATGAAGAGAGCTCCACACAAACCGAAGCCTGAACCGAGTACCAGCTCTCCTTTAGAGTTGTTGCATATGGATCTCTACGGTCCAATGCGAATGCAAAGCTTAGGCGGAAAGAAATACGTGTTAGTTATTGTGGACGATTATTCGCGATACACGTGGGTCAAATTTCTACGGTCAAAAGATGAGACACCCGAAGTTCTCATTACATTTCTAAAGACGATCCAGGTGAATCTGCAGAAACCAGTCAAGCTTCTCCGAACTGACAATGACACAAAGTTTAAAAATAAAACAGTTGAAGAATATCTCGAATCAGTCGGGATATCACATCAATACTCTGCTGCACGTACGCCTAAACATAATGGAGTAGTCGAAAGGCGAAACCGTACACTAGTCGAGGCCGCTCGTACTATGCTCAGTCAATCCGACTTACCTCTATTTCTGTGGGCCGAAGCTATGTCGATTGCGTGTTACACTCAAAATCGGTCCATGATACACCGAAGATTTCAAAAGACTCCGTATGCGTTAATCAATAACCGAACACCAATAATCAAGTATTTCCACATATTTGGGTGTAAATGTTTTGTGCTAAATGACAGAGATAGTCTGAATAAGTTCAGTGCTAAGGCGGAAGAGGGCATCTTTATTGGCTATTCTTCTACATCTGCTGCATATCGAGTGTACTTGAAGAAGTCAAAGACTGTGTTCGAAAGCGTAAACGTTACATTTGATGAAGAGATGGCTTCTGAACACGTCAGTTCAGAACCCGTGATAACTGGAGTACTAGCTTCGGGGCAAATCAGTCCAGAACCTGTATCTCAAGCGAACAAATCAGATGGCGCATCATCGTCTACTAATCACTTATCTGATTTAGATTTACTATTTGAACTATTTTATGATGAATTTCTTGGCTCTAAAGTGACTAAATCTGTTGTGGTTGACAGGATGGAAGACTCAATGACTACTCATCTAACCATTTAAGATATCTCTACTGAATCCAACCCCCCGATTCAGCAAGAAGTTCAAGTTCAAATTCCTACTCCGACAGTTGAAGCTTTGACCAGCAATGAAAAGACAGAAGTAGCTGAATCAGTAGGGTATACTGTAAGGACTGATCAACAGACTGATCATGATAAACCCACTAAAACTTCGGCACCTACTACTTCAACTGAACCCCCCATTCCTACTGAACAACCTGAAAAAGATACCAGTGGATTTTTAGATGATAATCATGATCAATCTGCATCTAATCCACTCCCTCATGAACACAAGTGGACCAAAGAGCACCCGATATCTCAAGTCATTGGAGATCTGTCAAAATCGGTGCAAACTAGGTCTACAACATTAAATCAATGTATGCATGACTCCTTTCTGAGCAAGATTGAACCTACTCGTGTATCCGAGGCTCTTACTGATTCAGATTGGGTGACTGCAATGCAAAATTCGAAGCACTTAAAGTCTGGAGACTCGTACCCAAACCTGAAGGTAAAACCATAATTGGTACGAAATGGGTTTTCAAAAACAAGAAAGATGAAGATGGTACCGTTATCCGAAATAAAGCAAGACTTGTCGCCAAGGGATATAGGCAAGAGGAAGGAATAGATTACGACGAGACTTATGCTCCAGTGGCGCGTATAGAAGCAATTCGCATGTTTCTTGCGTACGCAGCCCACAAGAACTTCACCGTCTATCAAATGGACGTGAAGACAACCTTTCTGAATGGCATACTCAAGGAGGAAGTCTACGTCTCGCAGCCAGAAGGCTTTGTTAATCAATAGAAACCGAAACATGTATACATTCTTGACAAAGCACTTTATGGACTGAAACAAGCTCCTCGCGCCTGGTATGAATTCTTATCTTAGTTCTTGGTCAAGTCAGGTTTTACAAAAGTTACGGTCGATACCACTTTATTCATTAAAAAGGAAAAATCCGATATCATTCTTATTCAAATATATGTGGATGATATTATTTTTGGCTCTACAAATCCTAAATACTGTAAGAATTTTTCAAACCTCATGGTGTCACGTTTTCAGATGAGTATGATGGGAGAGTTGACTTTCTTTCTCGGATTACAAGTCAAACAATTTTCAACGGGGATTTTCATCAATCAATCTAAATACATTCTTGATATTCTTCGGAGGTTCAAAATGGAAAACTGTAAACCGATTGGTACCCGAATGGCACCTTGTACTAAGATTGGCACTGATCCTTCAGGAAAAGCTGTTGATGTTAGGACCTATAGAGGGATAATAGGTTCTTTGCTGTATCTTACTTCTAGTAGGCCGGATATAATGTTTTCTACATGCTTATGTGCTAGATATCAGGCCAATCCTAAAGAATCCCATATGTCTGCAGTCAAACGTATTTTTTAAGTATCTGAAGGGGACTGCAGATCTTGGTTTGTGGTATCCTAAAGATACTACCTTTGAACTAACAACATATTCAGACGCAGATCATGCTGGTTGCATGCTAGACAGGAAGAGCACGTCGGGTCATATACATTTCCTCGGTGACAAACTCGTCAGTTGGGCATCGAAGAAGCAATTATGTCTCTCCATTTCAACGATCGAAGCAGAATATGTAGCTGCTGCTAGTTGCTGTTCTCAGGTCTTGTGGATTAGAACACAACTACGAGACTATGGTTATCACTACAATAAAATCCCGATCTATTGTGACTCGAAAAACGCTATCGCGATATCAGCTAATCCTGTTCAGCATACGAAGACCAAACACATTGATGCCAGGTACCATTTTATAAAAGATAATGTCGAAAAAAGAACAATTGAACTTTACTTTGTAAAAACTGATTATCAGCTTGCAGATTTGTTTACCAAACCCTTAGACAAAAAGAGATTAACTTTTCTTGTCTCTAGGCTTGGTATGCTAAAACTTAAGACTTAATAAGTGGTTACCTATTAAAGTTTTCTTATTATAATTTTTTTTTATCATTTCTTTATCATTTTTTCTGAAAGATATCTGCACTTTTATATTATGTTCATGATCTCAGGGGGAGTGTGAGAAGCACTTCATAGATGATCAATGTTATTTTGAGGGGGAGCATATATAATTTCTACATTTACTTATCTGTCAAATTTTTTGTGATGCATGATTTTAGGGGGAGTTTTTCAAGTCAAAGGAGTAAGGAAATGATTTCTGATTATTTCAGATCAGAACTCGTACTCTAATTGTTTTACTGCTTTATGTCTTTTAATTTTGAATAAATTTGTGAATAAAGTTGCTTTGACATGACTTTAAGACTTTTGCAGTTTGAGAGATGCTTACAAGATCATATCTTTATGACTTTAAGCTTGACTTCATGAGATGTAAGACTGTACGCAAAAGGTATAATTCTTTATCTTTATCTCATATATGGTTGAAAGAAGGACAACTTTCAATCATAAGAAAACATGTTCTTAGATTTTCAAAACACTAACCCGATTCTTAAACAGATTTCATGAATTGGAAGTGCGATTTTAAATGTTTTTAAGATTTATTTGTGCTTCAATGCTTATCAAACCGTGTGTTTCTAAAGATATATACTTGCGTATTATCTTGTCTATATACTTTCAAGTATTCACACACACCGGTTTAATTCTTTTGTTGAATATGTTGGGTCAGAAATGAGCTAAGGATGATTAATACTGCTAGTTCAATATTACTACTGCTGGTGAGATTAATACTGCTAACATGGTTAGTACTGCTAGCATGTTAGTACTGCAAGATGGTTAATACTGCTGAGTAATTACTACTGCTTATGAAGATTAAAGCTGCTGAGAAGATAATGATGGAATGATTTGATTAATTCGAAAGTCAAGGAGATTTGAAGATAATTATGGACTGGATCATGAAGATTAATTTTTCTTTTATAATTATCTTGTAATCTGTCTTGTATATATACTGTATAGAAGGCATAGTTTAGAATATACATTGATAGAGTTTTTGATATACGTTTTGTTTTTAGAGAGAATTAACCTCAAGGTTCTTAGAAGTCCTTTCAATAGAGAAGTATTGAACGTCTGTTGAACCTGTTCAACAGATTGAGGTTTTGTTTGTAATCATTAAGTTAAATCAATATATCTTGTGATTTTCATTCTGATACTGTTCCATTGATTTACTGTTAAAGTGTTTTTCCACGACTCCTTTAACATAGTTTCTGAGTGTGTGTTAAATTCTTGTTTGAATTTCGATCCTGACAAGTGGTATCAGAGCAAGAAAACTCAGAAACCTATAATCATGGACAGTTCAAGCGACAGCGTTTTGGTATCAAAGGTTCCCATGCTCAAACCCAATGAGTTTGACATGTGGAAGATCAGAATCAAGCAATATATTCTTCTCACAGACTTCTCAATCTGGGATATCATTGAGAATGGTCCTCAGATGAAGGAAAGATAGGACCAGATGGCAAAAGACCTCCACCAAAGTCTGATGGAGAGAGGAAGATGAGGCAGACAGAGATGAAAGCCTTTAGCACTCTGCTCTTGGCTATACCTAATGAGTACCAACACCAGTTCTGCAATTGCACGGATGCACAAATTCTATGGAATGCACTGGAGAAAAGATTTTCTGGTACCAAAAGTACCAAGAGAAATCAGAAGGCCATCCTGAAGCAGCAATATGAAAACTTCATGTCTACAAAGAATGAGTCCATGACTCAAACTTTTGATAGATTTAATAAGTTAATTGGTGAATTGGCTACTGTTGGTGTCTAGATAGATCAAGATGATGTCAACAGAAAATTTCTAAGATCTCTTGGTGATGAATGGACTATGTACACTGTCTCCTTCAGATAGAATGACCAACTGGAGGACAAGGAACTGGATGACCTCTATAATGACCTTAGGATGTTTGAAGCAGAGGTAGAAGCAAAGAAGAGGCCCTCTGGATACTCATACAATGCTGCTCTTTTATCATCTTCTACTGATTCTGCTGCTAATACAAAATCAGTTAGTGATGCCTATGGATCAAAGCAAGATGGATCTAATGACTCAGTTTTAGAAGCTTTTCTAGCCAGTCATGCTAATTCCACTCTAATTAATGATTACTTAGAACAGATAAATGCTGATGATCTGGAAAAGATGGACATCAAGTGGCAGATGGCTATGCTCACAATGAGGGTAAAAAGATTCATCAAAAGGACTGGAAGGAACAACTTTGCTCAGAAAAGAGAAGATAGGGTTGGATTTGATAAATCCAAGGTTGAATGTTACAAGTGTCACAAGCTGGGGCACTTTGCAAGAGAATGCAGAAGTGGAATGCCTCAACAACATACTAGAAACCATCAACCATCACAGTCCACTAGCTTCAACAACAGGAACTCTTCTCAAGCTCTTGTTTCCCAAGAAGGAATGGGATTTGATTGGAGTGACCAAGCAGAAGAAGTTGTTTAGAATCAATCTTTAATGGCTAAAGTTTCAGAGTCAGCAAGCACTGATATTCCCACAGAGGTAAAATCTAACCTTTGCTCAAAATCTTGCATAGAAACTGTTAAAAAGTATAGGGATCACAATCAAAGCATGTGTGATGACCTAAAAAGGTTAGAGAAAGATAAAAGAGAGTATGTTGTGATTGTTGAGAATTTGGAAGAACAGATTAAGGCATACAAAGCCAATGAACTTCAACACAGCCAATGAACTTCAACACACATGTGATACTAACTACTGGAAGTGGGAAAAGAATCAGTTAGAGTTTAAGCTTAAAAAGTCTGAAGAGGAATGTGAGAAGATAAGGAGTGATTTTGAGAAAGCCAAGTTGGACATTGAGAAGTTTTCCAATGCCTCTAAAGCAATGGACTCACTTCTAAAATCTCAAGTCCATGACAACCTGAAAAGAGGTTTAGGATACAACAGTACCCCTCCACCCTATAACAATAACTATATTCCTCCCACTTCAGACCTCTTAGAAAGACAAGAGAAAATAGACTTACCTGCAGGAGCCACAGATGTAGATCCTATTGACAGTGTAGTGATTGAGGAAGAGGCTGAAGAAGAGACCACTAAGGGTAAGAATAAGGATGACCTTAAAGAAATCCCTTTAGAAAATCATATCCTTACTAATGCGGGGGGGGGGGGGGGGGTAAACCTTTTGTAAAGAGTGAGAAGGCTGAAAGTTCTAAGAGAGGGAAGGGAAAGGTACAGGGAGTCCATTACATGCAAACCACTGTTGTTAATCCTTGTACTTGTAAACAAAATCAACCCCAACAACATGATAAAACAAGGGGAAATCAAAGAAACAGAAATAATCAGTGGGCTTTAAAACAAGGAATTGATCTGAGAAAAATTAACAGACCAAAGCCTTGTTTTATATGTGGCAAGTTAAATCATCTAGCCAAACACTGTTATTTCAATCCTATTAACCAAAGGATCACTTTTCAAAAAAATATACAAAATCCTGTTGGTTATAGGAAGCAAATAAGGAATCATATGGCTGAGAATGTGAGAAGGGCACCTATAAAATCTCATGCTCAGAATAAGTTTGCTAATTCAAAGAAAAATACTCCAAATAAGCCAAGGAGTAACTTAAAGAAAAAGAAAGCAAACAACTTTGTCCAGGTTTGGGTTCCAAAAATAAAGAAATCTGTTAGTACTGCTACTTCAAATAGTACTGCTGACAGAAATAGTGCTGCTGCAAGCAATACTACTGCTAACCCAGTTAGTACTGCTAACAAAGTTTGTACTGCTAACCCAATTAGTACTGCTAATGATGTTAGTACTGCTAACAAAGTTAGTACTGCCAATCAAGTTAGTACTGCTTCCAGTGACAGGCCCATTCTTTTGACAAAGTATTCAAGCAATAAGATTCCTCAGTTTGATAATCTCATCAAGTCTGAATATGAATATGTTGATGAGAATGGGAAACCCAAGACCACTTTGGCTTGGGTTCCTATTAAAAACTAACTGCTTTATTATATGTGCAGGGAAACCAACAACTCAAGGGAAGGAGCATTTGGCATGTTGATAGTGGTTGTTCTAGGCACATGACAGGTAACATGGCCTGCCTTCAAAACTTCAAAAGAATTGATGGAGGACATGTTGCTTTTGGTGATAATCCAGCAGGTGGAAAGATAAGTGGAAAAGGTAATGTGTCAAAAGGTAAGATGACCTTTGAGGATGTATACTATGTTGAGCAAATTGAGATACAACCTGTTAAGTGTATCACAGGTCTATGACAAGAAACATAGCATATTATTCAATGATACTGAATGTATTATCCTTGCTCCAGGGTTCAAGGTAGTTGATGAAAGTATGATACTACTTAGAACTCCTAGAAAGGACAATGTTTATTGCTTAGACTTGGAGAGTGTAGCTTCTGATTCATCTTTAAATTGTTTATTTTCAAAAGCTTCATTGGATGAATCATCTCTTTGGCACAGAAGGATGTGTCACATGAACTTTAAAACAATGAACAAACTTGTGAAAAACAACCTTGTAAGAGGTTTGCCACAAAAGGTATTTTCATGTGATGATCATTGTGTTTCATGTCTTAAAGGCAAACAGCACAAAACTTCTCATAAGTCCAAAGAGATGAATACAATCTCTTCACCTCTTAATTTACTGCATATGGATCTGTTTGGTCCTACAAATATGATGAGTATTGGTAAGAAATCCTACTACTTGGTTATTGTTGATGATTTCTCTAGATTCACTTGGGTCTATTTTCTGAGGACTAAGGATGAGACAAGTGGACTGATCAAATCCTTTGTTCTTAGAGTTGAAAACCAAACAAATCTAAGAGTTAAAGTCATCAGGTCTGATAATGGAACTGAATTTAAAAACAATGACCTAAACAACTTCTGTGAGGAAAAAGGCATTGAGAGACAATACAGTGCTCCTAGGACTCCTCAACAGAATGGTGTTGCTGAATGGAGAAATAGGACTCTGATAGAAGCTGCTGGATCTCTGTTGGCAGATTCAAAACTTCCAATTACTTTTTGGGCAGAAGCAGTTAATACTGCCTGCTATGTTCAAAAACAGAGTTCTAGTAGTGAAATCCCAAGACAAGACACCTTATGAGCTTTTTAAAAAGAAGAAACCTTTTATTGGATTTTTCAAACCATTTAGGTGTCCTTGCACAATTCTCAATACCAAAACTCACCTAGGAAAGTTTGATAGCAAAGCTGAGGATGGGTTTCTTGTTGGATATTCATCTCAAAGTAAGGCCTACAGAGTTTTCAACACCTCTTCTAGGATTATTGAGGAAAGTGACAATGTCAAATGCAATGAGAACACACCAAATCAAATTGGTTCAGGTCCTGATTGGCTATTTGACATTGATTCACTGTCTAATTCTTTGGGTTTCAGTAATGAGCATAATGCAGGAACAGGGACAGAAAAGGTACAAGTACAAAGACAAGAGTTTGTGTTGTTCCCAACACCTACTGCTGATCCTGTTGAATTTTGTGACCAAGATAAGAAAGATACTTCAGATTCAAAGGACACTGAACCAGCTCAGAATGAAGAGGACAGAGGTGAAAAGGAAGATCAACCCTCAGATTCAGGAATCAAAGGTCCTGAGATGCCATGTTTGGAAGAAGATGGCACAGATGATGATAACTCTTCAGTTTTTGGTGGCAACACTCCTGAAAAGAACGACTCTAATCTGGAAGCAGATATTAATGAAGAGGTTGTTCATCAAACAAGAGTTTCAGAAAAATCATCCTCCTCAATTGGTGATTGGTGACATCAATTCTCCTATAATGACAAGGAATCAAAGCAAGTTGGGAGGATTGAAGGACATACAATAAGGATTACAATCTTGCTTTCTATCACAGGTTGAACCTAAAAATTCATATGATGCAATGAAGGATCCAAGATGGATAGAAGCAATGCAAGAGGAGCTACTGCAGTTTGTGCTGCAGGATGTATGGAATTTGGTTGACCTTCCAAAAGGACACAGAGCTATAGGCACTAAATGGATCTTCAGGAACAAGAAAGATGAGAGAGGAATAGTAATAAAGAACAAGGACAGATTAGTGGCACAAAGGTATACTCAAGAAGAGGGAATTGATTATGAAGAGGTATTTGCACCAATGTCCAGGATTGAGGCAATCAGGCTATTTTTAGCCTATGCTTCTTTCATGAAGTTTAGGGTCTACCAGATGGATGTCAAGAGTGCTTTCCTGTATGGGAGAATTGAAAAAGAAGTGTATGTCTGTCAACCTCCAGGGTTTGAGAATCCAAATTATCCTGACAGAGTATACAAATTGAAGAAGGCACTCTATGGGCTACATCAAGCACCAAGGGCATGGTATGGCACTTTGTCTACCTATCTCTTGGAAAATGGTTTTCAAAGAGGAATCATAGACAAGACTCTGTTCATTCAGAGGAAGAAGAAGGACATCCTTATAGTGCAAATCTATGTGGATGATATTATCTTTGGATCCACAAAAGATCAAATGTGCAGAGATTTTGAAGAATTGATGCACAAGAGATTCAAGATGAGTTCTATGGGTGAACTTACTTTCTTCCTTGGGCTACAAGTTAAGCAGAAGAAAGATGGGATATTTATAAGCCAATCCAAGTATGTGCAGGACATTCTTACTAAGTTTGGATTCTCAGATTCAAAGCCTGCAAGCACACCCATGGAGACACACAAACAGATCACTGCAGATCTTGAGGTGGAGGATGTGGATGTTCATCACTATAGATCCATGATTGGCTCCCTCATGTATCTCACTGCTTCAAGACTAGATATCATGTTTCCTGTTTGTGTATGTGCAAGATTTCAAGTAAGGCCTAAGCAGTCACAATTTCAAGCAGTCAAGAGGATATTCAGATGTCTCAAAGGCCAACCTAGATTAGGTCTTTGGTATCCTCATGACTCACCATTTGACCTACTTGCTTATTCAGACAGTGACTTGGGTGGTGCAAATTTGGATAGAAAGTCAACTTCAGGGGGATGTCAGTTTTTGGGTGCAAGACTAGTGTCATGGCAGTGCAAGAAACAAACCACAGTGTCCACCTCTACAACAGAAGCAGAGCATATAGCTGTTGCAAGCTGCTGTTTACAAGTACTCTGGATTCAGAATCAAATGATGGACTATAGTATAACTTTTCTTCACACTCCAATCTTCATAGACAATAACAGTGCTATTAGCATTGTTAATAATCTAGTCATGCACTCCAAAACAAAGCATATAGAAATCAGGTACCATTTTATCAGAGACTGTAATGAAAAGAAGCTAATTCAGGTTGTGAAAGTCCATACAAGTAACCAATTTGCTGATCTATTCACTAAATCTTTTGATGTGGGTAGATTCACATTTTTGGTCACAAGTGTAGGCATGATAAACTCTGAATAAGCCTATTATCTTTTGACTCATGTACCTGTATAGATTCTTCCCTGTGTACTTTCTCATAATGTATGGAATATGGTGCTTTTAATCCTCTGTCTTTAAGTGTTTCAGGTTGCTTTGAAATAAAGGTAGTTAGTACTTCTGGTTCATTTAATACTGCTCGCACAAATGCTGACAGGTCAAATAGGATTAAGTATGGTTACTACTGCTAAGCGGTTTATACTGCCAGTGCAATGTTACTACTGCTTGTCTTGTTTCTACTGCCAAAAGAGTTAATACTGCTGGTATGTGTTACTACTGCTAGCCTGTGTTAATACTGCTGGTATGTGTTACTACTGCTAGCCTGTGTTAATGCTGCTGGTAAGTGTTACTACTGCGGGTTTGTGTAATGCTGCTAGGGTATTTACTACTGCTCTTAACTGAAACATGTACGCTATAAATACCCTTCATGCCCGCCAATATATCAAAATAGCTCTTTGAATTTCTTTTGCTTATTCATCTTCTCTCGTCCTAACTCTTGCTTTCTAGTGATTACACCCCAGTGCTCAATCGACTTAAGAACTAATGGCAGGTATCGTGTTTGTGGATGATCACAACGAGTTAGCAATGCTACAGAAACCCAAGCAAGCTGCGGGGTTTCATCATATTGTGGATTTTCTCAAATCCTCACACGTCGTATACACATTATCTGTCAATACCACAATCTATGTGGAACACATGCGACAGTTTTGGGAGAATGCTACCATCCACACTGAAGATGGTAATCAGGTCATCAAATCAAGGGTTTGTGATAAACCTCTGACCATTACTGAAGGCTGCATCCGTGCACATCTACGCCTAGATGATGCCGCAGGTATTACTTCTCTACCTAAGGAAGATCTCTTTGCTACAATAAATCGAATGGGGTATGAAGGTCCCACAGAGGTATTCAAGTTCTTCAAGAGCAAATTTTCACCTCAGTGGAGATTATTTGTTCATACCCTACAATACTGCATTTCAAGAAAAACAACTGGCTGGAGTGAGTTCAGCAGCACCATAGCCTATGCTTTGGTCTGCTTAGCGACCTCTACAAAGTTTAATTTCTCTCAAATGATCTTAAACGATTTAATGTCAAACCTGGATACCAAATCAAAAAGCTTTTATATGTATCCAAGGTTTGTACAAGAAGTACTTAATAAGGAATTGATGGATTTACCTACCTTCAAGGAGGTATATGTACCAAAACTCCCAAAGGGGAAAGTGTTCTCAAATATGAAGAGGCCCAGTAAGGACTTCTCTGGTATAGACACACCATTGTTCTATACAATGATGGTTGTGTCCCACTCTCAAGGTGCGACATCAGGGTCAAAGCCCACATTAGACCAACCCACTGATGACCTACCCACACCTTCCACTACAAAGAATATCCCTCAGTCCCTTCTGAAGAAGCCAACCTCACCCATTACTCATACATACACAAGGAAAAAGGTACAGAAGGTTCCTTCCCTTCTAGTATCTTCACCCCCAAAGCCTAAAAGCCCTCTGATGGAGCATTTTCCATCAGGGAATATCCAAAGGGAAACCATAGGGGAGTCTCCCAACTTCAAGAAGGTGCTCAATAAGGAGGAGGAAGAGCATATGGGCAGTGAGGCTCACACTATTGACTTTGCACAAAGTGCAGGGCAAGACAGTGTGAACATCTTTAAGACCTTCCCCACGGAAACTTTGGGTGAGCAATCATCCAAAGGTCCCAGGTGCCAAGAAACCAAGGGGGTAGAGGATGCTTCTGCTAGGCAGGAGACCTCTACTAAACGTTCCAAGGATCCTCCAAGGGTGGTAAACACACCTAAAGGTGGTGAGGATAGATATACATACGATGAATTGATGGAAAACATAGCCAATATCAATATGGATGTCATTTCTCAAGGACACAAAATAGAGGCAATGCAACAGGTCATAACTGGCCAACAAGAGTAGATTGCAAATCTCAAAAAGTTGGTGATGAAGTTAGTGCTCAAAAAGAAGAAATCAAAGTTTGTGCTGAAGAAAAGGAGCACAGATCATGATTCTTTCAAAAAGGGGGAGACCAAAGAAGTTGAATCTCAGTTTGAGGGGGAGATGGGAAAAGAAGCAGAAATAGGTACAAAAGCAGAAAGCAGCAAAGCAGCAGAAACAGAAGTAGCAGCAGTAACTGAAGCAGAAGCAGTAACTGAGGCAGAAGCAGAAACTGAAAAAGTAGCAGCAGAAACAGGGCTGACACTTGAAGAGATAGAGATTGCTGAAACACTGGTGAAGGCAAAAACAGACATTCCCAAGGCTACTCAAAAGGCTAAGGGAGTGGAAATCAAAGAAGGAGGATTTGAAAAAAAGAGAAAAAAATAAGTGATGTTGAGGTAAAGAGAAAAGGAAAAGAAAAGGTAGTGGAAGCTCTAAAGAAAACAAAGAAGTCAGTTCAAATAGCTCTAGATTAAGAGGTAGCCAAACAACTGCAAGCTGAAATAGAAGAAGAAGAAGAGTCTCAAACTGCCAAAGATAGGCAAATTTTTTTAGATCTGTCTAAAAAGCTCAATGAGGAGGACCAAAGGAGTTTGAGGGCTGCAACTGAAGCCAAGAAAGTCGAAGCAAAAGCATCTATGCCAAGGCAGCCAACACAGACAAAGAAAAGACAACTTTCAAAGACTTTTGTTGCCAACCAAGAAAGGAGGAAAATGATCAACTTTCTAAAAGGATCAGTTGGTGTTAAAGAAGGCATGTTCACTGGTATGTCTTATGGCAGAATTGAAGAGCTTTACAAGAAAGAAATGACCAAGCTACAAGGAGACTTTACTCAAAGGGTTGAGGTTGAAAGGAAAATGAAAGAAAGGCATGATCTGCATATCCAACAACCTTTTCCTGAGAGTGAAGAAACCACTTCTACAAAAGAAGTGGAAGAAGAACAGAAAGAAGAAACTCTTGCTCAAACAGTCAAAGCTGTCTAAAGAATGAAAACCATAGCTTCAAAGAAACAGACCAAAAGGGCAAGGATTGAAGAAGTGCAAAAAGAAGCTGAACCTGTTGTTGCAACCCCTGAAGAACAATCAAGTCAACAAGGTGCAGAACAATCTGAACAATCTGTGGTACATGTTGGTTTGTATATGACAGTGACTGATAGTGAACCTGTAAAAGCTGACCCAATATCAGTCCAAGCCCCTGAAATTATCCATTGGGATATCCTGGAAGATCAAAGGAAGAAATACTTCAGGATTAAAAGGATGGGAGACAAGTATGAGGTTTACTCTACTTAGGGCAAAATCATCAGAAGATGTTCCAGATCTGGCTTAGAAGAAATGTTCAAGGTTGGAATGAGCTTGTATGAAAAGGATGTGACAGGAGCAGGAATGAGCTTAATAAGATTAGCCATGGAGTACTTATGCATGATGTTTGATCCTAGCAAAGTTCAACATGTTGTCAGAGATCTGCATCTGGAGAATAAATTCCAAAGAATAGACAATTGGATGCTATTTGAAAGGTGTGGAGTCTATGTCATCACTATTGACAGATCTTATCATGAGTACTACCTGGTGGATAAAATTTATGATCACAGCAAAGCCAAATTGCAAGGTATGTTGAATGCTAAGATGGTATGTTCAAAGGATTCTGAAATGGCCAAGATAGTAGTCAAAAGAATCATCAATCAAAGCTTAGGTTTGGATCCTAATCTTTGGAATTGAGCTTAAGTTTTGAAAGTATCATGAAGATCAAATTTTGAAGAACTTAACTTCTCAATCTGAAAAGTTAAGTTAGGGGGAGATTGTTGGGTCTGAAATGAGCTAAGGATGATTAATACTACCAGATACTACTTCTTGTGTAATTAATACTGCTAGTTCAATATTACTACTGCTGGTGAGATTAATACTGCTAACATGGTTAGTACTGCTAGCATGTTAGTACTGCAAGATGGTTAATACTGCTGAGTAATTACTACTACTTATGAAGATTAAAGATGCTGAGAAGATAATGATGGAATGATTTGATTAATGCGAAAGTCAGGAGATTTGAAGATAATTATGGACTGGATCATGAAGATTAATTTTTCTTTTATAATTATCTTGTAATCTGTCTTGTATATATACTGTATAGAAGACATAGTTTAGAATATACATTGATAGAGTTTTTGATATACGTTTTGTTTTTAGAGAGAATTAACCTCAAGGTTCTTAGAAGTCCTTTCAATAGAGAAGTATTGAACGTCTGTTGAACCTGTTCAACAGATTGAGGTTTTGTTTGTAATCATTAAGTTAAATCAATATATCTTGTTATTTTCATTCTGATACTGTTCCATTGATTTACTGTTAAAGTGTTTTTCCGCGACTCCTTTAACATAGTTTCTAAGTGTGTGTTAAATTCGTGTTTGAATTTCGATCCTGACAGAATACGTTATCACCATGTCTCATATTGACCAACTTTTCGATGGTGATACACCCCGCTTGTATTTCAAAGAATTTTTTAGCGTCATTTCCTTTCATTTCGAAACGTTCTTTCAAGAATGTCTGTATTTTGATTCATATAGACAGTATCTGTTATTGTTGACCATAAGCTTTAACTGATATATCATTTCATTTCTGATCATTTTCATACAATGTCAGATTTTTCAAACAAGTTTCTTGCATTCATGTTTATTCATTCAACGTACTTGTTTGAAATATCTTCAATGTTTCAAATGCTCATATCTTCATGATTATTTTCTTAGCATACATGTATCTGACTTGTATTTGAGCCTTACCTGTTAAAGTTAAATCATCTGAGCAACACATGCTTTGTAGGAAAACATGGGATCTTTGTGCTAGGACTTAATTAAAACTTCTCTGGATTCACGTTAACCAGTGTTTCCTACCCAAGAAGTTAAATCCATAGTGATTGAGTGTGAGGAGTCTAAAAGAAATGAGTGTAGGATTGTGTGTTGAGGTAAAATGTAAAGGAGAGTTTGGTTAGATGTGAGCTTAATGATAAAAAGAAAGAGGGTGTGAGATAAGAGTAAAAGAATATCAAACTCTGAACCAACAACTTTCTAAGTCGGGCAGCCACATTACTAATGTTTCACAATTCTTCGTGAACATTATTGAAACAGGCAAATAGCCCATGCCAACTCTTGATAAAAACCCCACCAGCCACTCATTTTCTTCTTAACAAGAAAATGTTTCATTTTTCAAAGGGGAAGCAGCACATTTACTATCTGATTTTCATTTGGAAAATCTGGATATTGAAAAGAAGGAAGTCTGCCCCACCTTCGCACTTCAATCATGCACATTGAGTCTGTGTTTATCTACTGTTGTCTCAGTGGTTTACACAATGTTGAGCCTTATAAAAGCAATCATCATATGCTTAATTCTTTCTATCACATGCAAAAACACACAAAGAATTTGTTTCTTTGTCATAACGTTCATAGAAATTGCCTTTGTGGTATTTCGATGATTGAATGGAAGCCCTGGGGGAGTGAACATCAAAAAGCTCCTTTCCAATGTGTATTCGTTACACACAGTGACTTCGTGTTACTGACAGGCATTTTTAACTGATTCATTTGTTGATTCAGGTGTTACATGCTTTAGTTTATCTGAATTTGCAAAGATTCGGATGATTATTTCGATCAACGAATCAGAGACTCGTGAAAGATTAGTGGTCAGATCATATAAAGACACTTCTTGGAGAAAAGTTTTGATGAAATCGTTGGTCTTTTCATCAAAAAGGGGGAGAAGAGTTAACCAAGAAATGGGGGAGAATACAATTTTAAAGAAATGTCCAAGTCAGAAAGTTCAAATTTTGAGGAAATTTTCTTTGAAAATATTCTGGTAAAGCATTCTGAGCTGAATCTGGAGATAATTTCTTTCCATCATCTGAAAGAGTGTTTTTCTACGTCTCTTGGGAAGATTACAAGATGTGTTAAAGAAAAAGAGAGAGATTGCATTTTTCTGAGCTTAAAGAGAAGATTGGATTGCTAAATCTTTTTAGTAATGATCTTGATCCAAAGGGGGAGATTGTTAGATCACAGATTTATTTGATTCAAGATCATCAAGTCTGAAGGCTGAAATATGAAGTCAAAGCTGCAAAGTCAATTCTCAATAATAGTCTAGGTCATTTTGTAATAAAAAGTCAAAGTTAATTTTGTGTATTTTGTTTTTCTCTAAATACGTATATGGTTATTTAGGCTGCTAGGGTTGTGTAAGAAGTGTGTGTGCAAAAATAGAAAACAGCAGCCGCTCAATACTAGAGAGAGAGAGAGAGCTTAGAGAGAGAAAAATCCTTCAAGAGAGATTTGTAATTGTTTGATTATGAATCAAATTAGGTTGCTTAATCTCTTGTTGTGATTATTTGTTTAAAGTGATAAGAAATTGATTTGCAGGGAATATCATAACTCCTCATTAATGAGGTTAAAAAACACATCTACATGAAATACCAATTATACCCTTAATCATATAATTAATGGGTTGAATCAACCAAATATTTTGAAGCTTTCTTATTGGTCAATGGAGGTTAACAAGGTTAATAAGATTTTTTTTGGTTAAAAAAATAACCTAGCTCTCTCTATATATATACATTGTTGCGACCAGAGGGTCCCATTGAATCTTATATTTGAGTAATAGAAACATCCTTATAACAAAATGCCAAAATGTGTAACACTTGTAATTTCGGTGTTATTTATAAAATAAATTTAGTGGACCGGCAGAGAAATAGATCGGTGAACAACTGAGAAAACGGTCGGTGAACGGCCGGAAAAACGGTCGGTGAACTGTCATGCAAACGGTCGGAGAAACGGGCGAGAAATCGGTCAGTGAACGATCAGCCAAATGGTCGGTCGAGGAATAGATCGGAAAACATTTAGTTAATGACAGGGATAAATGTCGAGGAATGGTTGGGAGAACGGTCGATGAACGGTTGGGAGAACTGTCGACGACCGGTCGGGAGAACGGTCGAAAAATGGTCGGTACGGTTGAGGCTACAATGCCCGACAACAATGGCCAATGTCATAGTCCCAGGGAAATGTCGCGGGCACTGAACCAGATTCAGTACAACCCGGGAGACAATGCCCAACGACAATGCCATTGGCATTTTCGGAAGGCATAGTCGCGAGCGTGTTCCAGGCATAAAATCTGAATTTTGGGTTGTTCTTCATTTGGTCATAACTTTCTCATTTCTAACCCGATTAAGGCGATTTCGGAGGCTATAGATTTGTATTTCGAAGCTTGTCAAGATGGAAACAATAATTCCATGTTGATTTTGGGGTTTATGGAAGTTAAAAGGTAAGCCTCTAATATACCATCTTCCATCCTAGGGTTTTGATCTATTTGCACCCACAACATGTAATCATCCGTTATGGTATATGTTGGTGTTTTAGAAGTAATTGAAGTATTTTGGGAACTTCACATCTTATCTTGAGAGTTGGTTCAAAGGATTGCATCTCTTCATCAAAGGGAGCTCAAGTTTTGGGGTAAAATCTAGATTTAGCCTAAAACTAGCAAGGTGAGTTCAAGTTGATTTTGAAAACGTTGTACATGCTAAAAATGTCCATTTTAGAGTATTTATGTGTTTTAAAAAATTATTATCAAATGTTGAAATCTTTGATGAGTATTGTTATTTGAACTAATAAGATTTTATAAAACCTTGTCAAACACCATATTTTGGATTTTTGGACACTTTGACAATTAAATCATAAAATACTGTGTTTTGATGATTTATCTTATATACAAAGAGTAATTTGTAGAAATGAAATTTTTAGAGCATAAATATGTTGGATACAAGATCATAGAAGACTGAAGATGGAAATAAAAACTCAAAGTCAACTCTCAAGCATGATAATCAAAGTCTTTGTAATAAGTCAAAGTCAATGTATTGTTTTTTGTTTCCTTGTTTTAGATGATAGGTATAAATATCCTTGTCTTTGTTGTCTTTGTAAGTTTGTAAGAGGTAAGTCATTGTAGAAGTGAACGGATGAGAGAAGAGATAGATGGCATATCATTCTTGTGAGGGAGAGTATGTGTAGTGAGAGAAAGTTAAGATTGTAATCTGATATTGTTGAATAAATGACATATGATTTACAGATTTTTCATCTTGATTGATTGTTTGTGATTAGAACTTAAATTAGGGACTTTAACAATTGGTATCAGAGCAAAAGAAATTCAGAAATTGGATTGATTTCAAGAATCTTGGTCGACTTTTCAAGAACTCACAAGAACACTGTTCAGAATCAATTTTTGAAATCTAGTGATGTTTTTTATCTAAGTTTGACTTGTTTGTACTCTATTGGTTGTTTAGAACAAATTACGTTTGATTTTCTTTGCCAAATTCACAACTTTTCAGTGTGAATTTTAGATTTTTCTTGAAATCATTTTCGAGTCTGTATATGTTATGAAAATCGATTGAATTTGGTTTGTTGTTGTTTTAGATTGAAATTAATCGATTGTATTTGGTTCGAATTATGTTCGAGATGATTTCTGCAAGATTTCAAGTCAATTGAAGAAGATTTGGGTCGATTTCAGTTGAAAAATCAAGTTTCTGAACGAAGAACCCAATAACTCGCAAGATTCAAAGTACAAGACTGAAGAACTCGCACAAGCCTAAAAACATATTTGAAATGAAGAACTCGCAAAGTGCTTTGTGCGAGAAGTAGAAACTTGCACGTCCTTGCCTGCGTGTTTGTACTGTTCACTTGCTTCAGTGTGCGTGAAGTGAGCTATCTGCGAGAAGTCGTGTTCTGCGAGTTTTGATTTTGTGAGAAGTGTAGATTGGTTGCGAGTTTGCATTTAGCGCGAAGTGGTGTTTCCAAATTTTTCGAAGTCTCGAACGCACAACTTCAAGAACTCGCACAAAGTGTTTAGCGCGAAGTGTCAAGAACTCGCACGTAGCAGTGTGCGCAAAAGAGAAACATGCTAGTCCATCGTGCGCGAAGTGAGAAACACGCAAGCTTTGGTGTGCGCGAACGTGAAACTCGCACGAACCCTCTTGCACGAAGCTTGTTTTCACATTCTTTGTTGTGCGCGAATTTCAAGCACGCATAAAACCATTTGCGTGAAGTTCTTTTGTTTGGTTTGCGCAAAGTAGAGTTTATCTTGTTATGTGGATTTCATACTTAGAATATTTTCTGATTTTTTCAATATTTGACCAAATTTGATTTTTGTTAGTACAGGTTGTTTCTGAATTTCTGACGATCATTTCAAGTTCTTTTTGTGATAACAGGATGACTTCCAGAGAAGGTCTTGCAATAGGTACGGATGTGAAGCCACCTGTGCTTTTTAGAGGAGAGTATGAACAATGGAAAAATCATTTCCTGGACTTTATTGACCAACATGAATTGGGTGATTATATCCGATTATCTCTGAAAGAAGGAAAAATGAAAATTCAAACACAGACTTATACTTTTTTATGTCCAGATAAGATAATAGACCAAAGAGAGATTCCAATATCACTTGATAAGTACACAGATGAGCAGAAAAAGAGATATGAAGCTGATAGATTAGCCAAAACTTTTATATTGAAAGGATTTCAGATGAGATTTCAAAAGAGATTTCTATCAGTTTAAGTAGTAAAAAGGATACAGGAAAACAGTTGTGGGAACAACTTGAGAAGATGATGGTAGCACCAAAGATGTCATCAAGAGTGAAGTTTTTGGAAGCTGAGAATACAGAGCTGAAAAGAAAGATCTCAGACTTAGAATATCAAAGTGTCAAGATTCAGCAATCAGAGTGTGCTAATAAAGAGCTGATGAAGAAGATTTCTGAACAAGAACTGTAAATTGCTGAAGAGAGATCAGTTTTTGAGAAAGAGAAGAAAGAATTTGCAAAGAAATTCTTAGAGTTTTCCAGGAAGAGTGTTGAAGAGAAGAAGATGGTTGAGCTTAAATGTATAAAGCTTTCTCAACAAATATCTGATTTTGAGAAAGTGATTATTTTGTAAAGAGAAAAGTTTGAGAAGGAGAAAAAGACCATTGAACAGAAGAATGTGGGAATCTTCAAGGAAATATTTGGTCAAAGAAAAAATGTGGAAAAAGACTTTGAAGAAGAAAGACAAATGTTTGAAAAAGAGATAAATAAGCTTACTGACAAGCTATCTGAACTATCAGAAAGTGCACTGAAAGAGCAGAAAGCGAAGTTTGAATTCAAGAAAGAGATGGACCTACTTGTCAAAGAAAGAGACAATTATTCTTCAAAGATAAAAGAGCTTGAAGACATTGTTTCAAAGGTGGTTGTGACTGAGAAAACGACTCCAGAGTCACAAATCCACACACCTAGAAATGATCCAGCTGATATTGAATGTTCATTCAAGACAACAACAAGCTCACATCAGAAAACTGTTTCTCCAAGAAGGCCAGTTAAATCATATGATCAGATTCGCACTACTAACATTTTCTATGATCAAAATGTAGATGGTTCAGGTGCACATAGAAGAAGGAGATATGAAGAAGAGAAACTGGTTTGAAGGGTGAAACCAGTTGATGATGAGAAGAATGTTGAGAAGAAAGAAGAAAAGAAAGGAAAGAAAGAAGAAAAGAAAGGAAACAAGTCATGTATACATGGATCAAAAGCCAAGAAGAACAAAGTGCTGAAAGGTAAACCTGATCTTGCTTATTCGAGAGATCAATTGATCAGGTTGTTAAAAAAGAGGTATTGTTCTTATTGTCGTACTTATGATTTTGTTCATAAAGCTAGTGATCATTACTGGTATGGTTCTTACTCTATTACTCCCATTCGAACTGCAACTCACAAACATGGACCCAAATACCAGTGGGTACCAAAGCCGAAAAGTGAATCTGTGTTGCACGCACCTCAAGTCAAGGGTGAGTAAAGGAACTAAGGCTTTTGAATAAATCAGTTCAGGACTCGTACTTCAACGATGAAAAAGAGATGCTACTCCCGGGCTGATAAGAGATTGTACTCAGATACTCAAAAGAGGAAATCAACCTTCAAGGGAGAGTACATATTTTTTCTGAAAGTATGCATTCGGAAGATATGATGATCTACACTTCAGGAGAAGTTGTATCTGATCTCTATCATGTGCTTTTTCACTGATAAATTACAGATGCATAATTTCAGAGGGAGTAAGAATTATGACTTCTCGTTATTTCAGACCAGAACTCGTACATTCAATGTTTTACTGCTTTATGTCATTTTATTTTTCAATAAATGTTGTGAATAAAATTGCTTTGATGGACTTTGTGACTGATGCAGATTGAGAGGGTACTTAATGATCATATCATTATGACTTTAAGCCGACTTCATGTGATTTAAGACAAATCGAAAAGGTTTAGTTCTATTCTTAATCTCATATATGGTTGAAAGAAGAACGACTTTCAATCATAGAAAACATGCTTTTAAATGTTCAAACCACTTCTGATTCTTAAACGATTTCATGGATATAGAAGTGTGATTTTAAATGTTTTCATTTTATTTGTGCTTAAATGCTTATAAACCGTGTGTTTCCAAAAATTAATACTTGCGTATTATCTTTTCCATATACTTTCAAGTATTCACATACATCGGTTTAAATTTTGTTGAATTTGTTCTTACCATGTCTCTAAATTGAAACAATATTTTTCGATGGTAAGACACCCCGATTGTAATTCAACGTTTGAGCGTGATTTCATTTCTAAACGTTCTTTCAAAAATGTCTATATTTTGATTCGTATAGATAATATCAATTTTTACTGACCAAAGCCTTGATTGTTATATCATTCGTATTTGATCTTTTTGATACAATGTCAGATTTTAAACAAGTTTATTGTATTCATTTCATTCATTCAATTATCTTGTTTGAAAAGTCTGCAATGTTTACAATGCTCAAATCTTCATGATTATATCAGCGAGCATATAGATATCTGACTTGTATTTCATATTTTGTTCTTCATTGCCAAGATAAACTTTTTGAGCAACATTGTGCTTATAGGAAAATACATGGGTTCATTTTGTAGGACTTAAATGAAACTTCTATGGATTCACATTAACCAGTGTTTCCTACCCAAGAAGTTAATCCTTAGTGATCGAGTGTGAGGAGTCAAAAAGAAATGAGTGTGGGTTGTGTGAAGAGGTAAAATGTAAAAGATAGTTTGGTTAGATGTGAGCTCAATGATTAAAAAGAAAGAGGGTGTGCGAACAGAGTAAAAGAATATCAAACTCTACACCAACTTTTTCTGAGTCGGACAACCACATTACTAGTGTTTCACAATTCTTCGTGAACATTATTGAAACAGGAAACTAGCCCATGCCAACTCTTGCTAAAAACCCCACCAGCTACTCATTTTCTTCTCAACAAGAAAATGTTTCATATTTCAAGGGGACGCAACACATAATCTATCTGGTTTTCATTTGGAAAATCTGGATATTGAAATAGAAGGAAGTCTACCCCACCTTCGCACTTCGATCGTGCACAATTGAGTCTGTGTTCTACTGTTGTTGTGTCAATGGTTTACACAATGTTGAGCCTTATAAAAAGCAATCATCATGTGCTTAATTCATTCTAACACTTGCACGAACACACAAGGAATATGTTTTCTTGTCATAACGTTCATAGAAATATCTTTGTGGTGTTTCGATGATTGAATGAAAGACATGGGGGAGTAAACATCACAAAATCTCCTTTCCAATGTGTATTCGTTACATACAGTAACTTTATGTTACTGACAGGCATATTAACTGATTCATTTGTTGATTCAGGTGTTACATTCTAATTTGTCTAGATTTGAAAAGATCTAGATAAATGTCTTTACGAATTGACGATTGGTTGGAGGCTCAGATTTTGAAAGATCAGTGGTCAGTTACAGACATTTCTTGTTGAAAGTTTTGATGATCACTATGCTCTAATCATCCAAAAGGGGTAGAAGAGGTCAAGAAATGTTGGTTGATAAAGAGAAAAGTTTAAGAAGTGCTTAATTCAGAAATGTTATAGATGGGGAGAAGATAAAGAAAGTTATTGGAAAGTGTTCAAGAATTGATTGATTGAGAAAGATTGTTGAAGTATGTTCAAAGCTGAAAGATTTCTGAAGATGAGCTAAATTTTACAGAAATTTTCTTTTAAGATAATTTGCTGAAATAAATCGAGCTGAAATTGTAGATAATTTGTTTCTGAAGTCTAAAAGAGGTTTGAGATAACCTTGGGGAGACTGTTGAAGAGCATATCTACCATCTTTGGGGGAGATTGTTATTTGTTTAAAGACAGACTTTGTGAAGATTACAGATTGTTAAAGATCAAAGAAAGAAGAGATTGTTTCAGACATAAATAGAAGACTGTTTTTCAATGCTAAAGTTTTACAAAGAGGGAGATTACAGTTACTGAGCTTAAAGTTAGAAGATTATTCTGTAAAATCTTTTTGAGATGATCTTGAATCCAAAGGGGGAGATTGTTAGAGCATAAATATGTTGGATACAAGATCATAGAAGACTGAAGATTGAAGATTGAAGATTGAAGATTGAAGATTGAAGTAAAAGCTCAAAGTCAACTCTCAAGCATTATAGTTAAAGTCTTTGTAATAAGTCAAAGTCAATGTATTGTATTTTGTTTTCCTTGTTTTAGATGATAGGTATAAATAGCCTTGTATTTGTTGTCTTTGTAAGTTTGTAAGAGGTAAGTCATTGTAGAACTGAAAGGATGAGAGAAGAGATAGATGGCATATCATTCTAGTGAGAGAGAGTATGTGTAGTGAGAGAAAGTTAAGATTGTAATCTGAGATTGTTGAATAAATGACATATGATTTACATATTTCTCATCTTGATTGATTGTTTGTGATTAGAACTTGAATTAGAGACTTTAACAGAAATTTTAATTCATGTTTTGGAAATATGCATAGATTATGTTATGAGACATTATGAAAGTGTAAATGGTATGAGTTCCTTTGAAAAAAGGGCTTTTTCGTACCGAATGTTGTGTTTTGGGTTATTCATGAGTATAAAGTATGTGTTTTGCACAAACATAGGTTGTTTATGTTTTATCACATACTATGTATTTTAACATACGGTCATTTGATTGGTTGAACTTAAGGCACGATTTTTGTCTTTATTGGGTCTTGGGGACATTTGTCTAGTTTTAATAGCATAATGTGGAGCTTTTGGTGTGAGATGCATTTATTGCACTTTATTTGGAGAATACATGTTTTGAGTGCGTGTGTCATTCATTTAGAGTCATGTATTTTAGATTGTAATGCATTGGACCCATAGGCATGTAAGTCAGTCATATTTATTGGTGAAGAGTCATGATATTCTCAGTTTATGAAATATGTCGTGTTGGCATTGTTGTTGTCCCGGTTTTGTGGAGATGGACCTTTATGGGTTGTAATCCAGGACCATGGGTTTTGTGGTTTAGATGCTCTAACTCTTGTACACGAGGGGTAAACATCTTGGGGTCATCAAGTAAGGAGTTTGAGACTCCTATCTTGAATGCTAGTAAGTATGCACTAAAGGTCTATTGGGAACCTTGAGGTTGTAACTTACTAGAAAATGAATTGGCAATAAGATCGTGTATCCTTGAGGTATAGATTGGCAAATAAGGCAATAAAGGATACGACGTCATTGGGGATTTAAGGTGTAGCTTATTACAGTAGGCAATAAAGTCAGACTTGAGGTGTAGCTTATTAAAGCAGACAATAAAGTCAAGATCTGAGATGTAGTTCAATAACATAGTTATGAGGCTTAACTTTGTGTTCCGCCACGTATAATGGCAGCAGGTCTCCCCCATCACTGAAAGGTGTTTTTTGGTTATTTAATTTTATTATCCATGTTTTCGGTGACGTTTTATATATAAAGATTGTTATCTATGATTTATGGGTTGAGTATTATGTCGCATTCGTGTTTGGATGTTTTGGGATATAAAGTTTTGTCCACATTTTCATAAATTGGGAATTCATTTACTATTCACGTTTTCAGTGAGTTTTAGGTTGAGTATACTTTACGAAGGAATGTTTTATATTAGGGTTTTCGTCTTTAAAATTTTGTGTGTTGGAAAACGTTTATATTGGTGTTTCCATCACCTAAAATGCACGTTGTTGGGAAATGGATCATTTTCATATTTAAATAAATTATTTTGGAAATCATGATTTAAGTTGAACTCGTTCCTTTTAACGATATATATAATCATGATGAAAAATCTTTAACTTACTAGGCGTTATCCTAGTCTTTTTATTTGTCGGCATGTGCATCAGGTTCCCGTTGGGAAATGGTACTAACGACACTGTGAAGGGACGAGTGCTAGTTATATGCACAAGATAGAGTAGCTTGGGTAAAGTATTTCACACTTTGGGAATAACAACTTGGATTGGATTTAGTAACACTCGACTTTATTTAGTCTTGGTATAATCCTTGAGTCAATGATTGTTCGAATTAAATGTATGATTAAATTTGAGGTATTTCCATGTATGGATTTGTAGGAAGGAATTTTTACCCTTTACTTGATGAAATATCGAAATTTTATTGGTTCCTCTTTCCAAATTTGAGGGTGTTAGAAGTTGGTATCAGAGCTTAAGTTTGAGAGATTTAGGTGTTGATTTCGGATACCTAGACTCAAACTAGCGTTCTGCTAAGTAAGTGAAAGTGAGATTGTATAATTAGACACTTTAAGATAAGATATTTGAGGTCAATGGAGTCATTAGAATCGGGAATCATAATGAGAGTGGATAGGATAATCATGTACGGTGCGTTCATAAGTGGACCTGGCCAGTACATTGGTGAACTTACATGTTACATGTGTATGCTTGAATCGCCCTCATGCGATGATCGATGAGGTAGTGAGCGAGTTCTTAGTGAATGATCATTTGAAGAGTTGATGTTTATAGTATTGTCATTTTCAGTGACAGTTAAGTATGATGAGTATGTTAAGCCGACCATTGTGGATCAGGGATATTGGTTAAGATTAAACCATAGGCTTGTTAAATCATCATCGTTGGAAAGAAGTTTATAAGGACGACTCACTTTGTCATGAGTTACCGCCTTAAGACCTTTGAGTTTTCCCAAAGTTATTAGTGTGACTAGTAGACTGGGTGAGTTTGGTCTTACGATTTTGGGTCTCGACCAAAATTCATGCACAAAACTTGCTTTTAAAATAAATTGCATACAATGTTTCATACTTTCCCAAACCATCATGCGGGTCGTATTTTGAATGCTTGGAATGACGTTTAACATGAACGAGATTTTAAACCATGATTTTAAACATGTATAAAATTATTTTATTGTACGTGGTTGCAAACTTTGTTGAGACTTTCTTTATTCTCATTGTTGTCTAACAGTTTTTTCGGATATTGTGATGTATGTATTTTGATGTTGTTTAGGGTCTTGGACAAGTAACTGCGATTTATGACTTTAACATTGGATCTCCTCCACATATCTTAAGGTTTTGGACGAAGAGTTACCTTCGATTATTTGGTGTTTCAGTTTTATTGGGAATTTTATTCCGTGAGAGTTTTGTTGAGTTTTATAGAGTATTATTTTACGACCTTTTGCGACGCATGAATGAACTTTGAAATGTGTAGGCTTTAATTATGGTGTATGTACATTTATGAGTTTTATTGAGCGTCTTGTCCCATGCGAGTTTTGTCCATGTCTTTTTGCAACCATAAGAGACGTCTTGAGAGTTTTGATATCGCATAATTGCACTTTTGAATTGATTTATACTTTAGGTGTGAGTAAGCATATGAAGGACCTATGATGGTTCGTGTTGAATTTTTGCTTTTGCACATTCTTCGGTTGTTGATTTTACTATTATTGTTTCACGCAATGCATTATATTGATTTACTGGTATGCATGACATTGTAGCCGCTATTTTGGGACAAAAAGCATTTAATTCGTAAGGCTTAAAGTTTGAAGTCGATCTAAATTATTTTACGCTTGACCAAACCGCATGCACCTATCGTTTTACTAAGTTTTGGGAAATAAACTGATGCATTCGGGTCTTGTTGGGGAATTTTATTCCATGCCGTTTTATGGTTAAACAAGAGAATTTTTGGAATTTGATGTCGTGTAATGTCCTTTTTTCGTAATTGCGTACAAACATTTTGTTGCATGCTATTTTAATGCAGGAATTGATTTTACGTACATGGCGTAAATAGATACATGCTAGGACCATAGCGGTTCATTTGCACGCTTATTAAGCATACTTTCGTGTTTCAATTATTAGTTCAAATAATGATCAAGTACCTTACAAGATGGTTTTAATGTGTGTGGCAAGTGTGGCCACTTTGCACGACCACCTAGTAAGTGGTAGTAAATTTTACTCGTACTTATAAGTTATAAAGATTTTGTGTTTAAAAAGTCTTATAAAAATGTGAACTGGCATATTTCTTGAGTCTTATGCTTGAAAAACCTTGAACTCGTAAGACCCATAGATCAAAACTTTTTTTTCGAAAGGTATGGTGTTTGAGGGCTAGGGAGTCCTTGAGAGTTGGGATTGTGGAAGAACCGATTTGCAGTTGGTTTTGTATTTCGAGATTTTATTGTAAAAAGTCGGTGCATGTTTGAGTCTTGAGGTAGTATATTTACGTGATTTACCGGTCATTAAGGTAGTAGTCCTTATCGCCTCGGTGCCTACAGTTGAAGCCTTGTGTGGTTGCTTGCACATGCTTGGATTTGAATTGGTGAGTTATTTGGGTGGCATAATGTTGAGTGTTAGTGGTCCACCATTTTGGTGGGTCTTAATAAATGAAGAAGGTTTTGTAGTACGGTTCTGTTGCGACCCTAGGAGTCGAGTTTTGATTTTGAGGTCAAGAACCATTGCGGTACTTGGGATACATCAGTTAAATTTGATGAAGTGTTCGCAAGTTATATGTGGTGATTCTGAGAAGATTAGATTTTTAGTAATTAGTGATTAATGATTGTGATCAATTGAGTTGTTAAGGAATTTTGAGAATGCTTTGGGATTGTGTGTCTTATGATAGTTGTAATATATATTCAGTTAAGTTTGAACTAGAGCAAGCTAGTGGTTAAAAGATTTCGTTAAGGAAGGGACGATAAAGCTTTTATGGAAATGATTCAGAGGAATTCAGTGTGAACATTTGAGGTAAACTTTAAGTGAGAACCGTTTCATGGAGGAGACTTTGAGTATTCAAGGTTAAAACATCGGCGTAGCGGTGGCGATGGGTGAACTATTCAAGGCCGCTTATGTGGATTCCTTTACCACCCGAGTAAAGTCAACTTATGGTAATATGTGATCTGAATTGGAACAATTATAGCGGTTTATGACCAGATCAATTTTTGCAAGAATCATCGTAGTTTTGAAGGAAAATAGAGATTGTAACGCAGTTCGATAGAGATTAGTTAGAAGCATTTACGAGTGAATTTATCTAGGTAACACTGGTGGAATTGAGTAGTTGAAGTCGTAAGCTGCTATTGAGATGGTATGCGTCACCTAAGGTTGGAAGGCAACCGAAGCCATATGGTTACAAATTACTCTAGCATAGTTCGATGTTCACTCTGGTATGAGTGTAACGTATCAAAGTATAAATTAGATGTGAGGGTCAGCATCAAAATCGACATAGCATTTTTGACAAGAAGTTATCAAGTTTCAGTTTGAGGTTGAACTAGTTTAGATACACTTCCTTGGAAAAGGAGACAATTGTTTGGTTAAAGTGACATCATTTGAGTTCTACATTATTTGATTGTTACCTTCTTTGAGATGGGTGGATGGCAAGCCATCTGTCATACTTGTATTCCTGGTTGTGTGGTGTTTTTAATTATTTCATGTGTCTCTTATGGTTCAAAAGTGTTTATGACGGAAGGGCCCTCGGGTTGTTGTTCGTTTGGTTAAAAAAAAGATCGAATCATTAAGAATCAGTCCCTCTGTGGGTGATGGCATTCGAGTTTTGATTGACATTAGGTTTTGAGGAAGAAATCATTCTACGGTTGGGAGGATTGTAACACCCATAATTTTGGTGTTATTTATAAAATAAATTTAGTGGAATGATAGAGAAAACGGTTGGTGAACAGCCGAGAAAACGGTCGGTGAACGGTCGGGCAAACGGGCGGGGAACGGGCGAGAAATTGGTCGGTGAACGATCGAGCAAACGGTCGGGGAACGACTGGGCGGTCGGTCGAGGAACGGATGGGAAAATGTTTGGTGAATGACCGAGATAACGGTCGAGTAATGGTCGAGGAACAGGCGGTACGGTTGAGACTACAATGCCCGACAACAATGCCCAATATCATAGTCGTAGGGCAATATCGCGGGAAAATGTACCAGACTCGGTACATCCTAGAAGACAATGATCGGCGACAATGCCATAAGCATTATCGCATGTCATAGTTACGTGCGTGTTCCAGGTATAAAATATGATTTTCGGGTTATTCTTCATTTGGCCATAACTTTCTCATTTCTAACCCGATTGAGGTGATTTACGAGGCTATGGATTCGTATTTCGAAGATTGTCAAGATGGAAACAAAGATGATTAATGATTCCTTGATGATTTTAGGGTAAATAGAAGTTGAAAGGTAAGCCTCTAATCTACCATCTTTCATCCTAGGGTTTTGATCACTTTGCACCCCAACCTCTAATCATTCCTTATGGTATATGTTGGTATTTTGGAAGTAAATGAAGTATTTTGGGAGCTTCATATCTTTGCTTGAGAGTTGGTTCAAAGGATTGCATCTGTTATCCCAGATAACAATGTAAATCAAACGATGACAATTGATTCCATCAAATCTCACTTTTATTTATCACAAATTTGAATTACAATGTACGCTCACAATGCTTTCTCTCTCTCTCTAACTCAGATAATCTCACGATGCTCTATGAATTCTTACAGAACTACTCACAAACACGCACATAACCCCCTATTTATACAACACACACAAACACGCTAAACACTGTACACGCACACTACATAACGCGCACACAACAAGAAAAACAGAATTTACAACATTTGACTTTGACTTTATTACACTAGACTTTGACTTTGATGCTGAGAATTGACTTTAGCTTTAACCTTCAGTCTTCAATCTTCTGTGATTTTGTATCCAACATAATTATGCTCTAACAATCTCCCCCTTTGGATTCAAGATCATCTCAAAATTATTTTGCAGTATAATCTTCTTTCTTCAAGCTTAGTAAATGTAATCTCCTCCTTTGATCAACTTTATCAATCTTCAGAGTCTTCAGCATTCTCTCCAAACTCTTTCTTCAAACAAAATAACAATCTCCCCCAAAGATGTTAGAAATGTTCTTCAACAATCTTCTCAAAGTTATCTCAAACCTATTTCAGTCTTCAGAAAGAAATTATCTTCAGAATTTACTCAGACTGCTTCAGCAAATAATCTTCAAAGAAAATTTCAGTAAAATTCAGCATATCTTCAGAAAACATTGAATTTTCTCTTTTGAACTTTCAATCTTTGCCATTCTCTGAACTTTTCTTTATCAACTCTCTCATTTCTTGTATATTCTTCCCACAACTAAAATTATCTTCACTTTTACAACCAACATTTCTTGATTCCTTCTCCCTCTTTTTGATGATTAGAGCATTGAGATCATCAAAACTTTCTCCAAGAAATGTCATTAACAATTCTGACCACTGATCTTTTGAACTGAGCCTCTGATTCACTATCGATCCAAAATAAGGTATTCATCCAGATCTTTTCAAATCCAGATAAATTAGGAATGTAACACATGAACCAACAAATGAATCAGTTAATATGTCTGTCAGTAACACAAAGTTACTGTGTGTAACAGATACACATTGGAAAGAAGCTTTTGTGATGTTCACTCCCCAGGGCTTCCATTCAATCATCGAAACACCACAAAGATATTTCTAATCCTTTGTCGCAGAACTGTCCAATACTAAACAGGTTATTCTATAATCCTTCTACGTAGCTCACCTTCGTTATCGTTACATTCTCTTGTATCACGTCACCATATCCAAGAATCGGTGAAAATTGGTCATTGCCGAAACGAACATTCCCGCTGAATTTCTTTGTATAATTAGACAATAAATCCTTTTGCCCAGTCATATGCTTGGAACACCCGCTATCTAAGTACCACATATGACAGGTCTGCATAAGAAAAATCAGGGAATAACAGATTTAGGTACCCATTTAAAAACGGGTCCTTTCAATTTAGCACAAGATTTTCGTATCCATTTATAAATGGATCCTCTGAACTTTTTAAAAACGTTTGAAACATATGTCTTATAAGAACCAAACCAATTATCATAAAATCGGTGAGAACTAAAATCATTCCGTCTATAATTAGATGACATAGTAGTAGATTGAGATAATCGGAGTAATTGCTTTATTGAATATCACTTGTAAGGAATTACAAGGTTTTGTTTATTGTAAGCAACACTACCAATTACATCAGAAGAACTACTAGTATATCTATTACAATCCATATCAGGAGATGATTCAGAACTCTCATCGATCTTCCTTTTAGGTCGCCATTCCTTTCATTCTTCAGATCTTTTATTTTTCACTGAAACATAAGATTTAGATCTGTTAGGAAAATCAGATTTCAGAGAATGTTTGTTCTTTAGCTTACCAGTGTTGTTATGTTTCTGGAGCGTCGTTTCTTTTTCTTCTTACCTTTAGCATAGTAATCAGCATTCACATAAACTTTGTCACCAACCTTAGTTGATGATTCAACAATTTCATGGATACTAGGTAAAGCTTGACCATTAATGACAAATGGAGAATGATCTGGAAGTGTAGCATTGAATTCAAACATATCAATCTCATCAATACACCCTTCATCAGAATTTAAAAAATCATTTGCAGACGCAAATAAGTCATCAATATCAACTTCAGAGGTGTGAGGTTGTATAGAAGATTTAGAACACTTTTGATATTTAACATTTAAAGTTGTGTTCTTTAAAGCAGTAGTAAATACATTTTGTTCAATATCTACCAAGATTCTTTCATCAGTTAAAATAGTTTCAAGCGCAATTATTTTACTTTCTAGAATGAGTGGAGGTACATAAATTTTAGCTTTAACAGGTTTTGCCTCCATCTAAGTAGTAGAATAACTAGCAACATAATCATTTGAAAGAACCTTTGGTTTTTCAGAAAGATAACTATCATTCAGCTTTTGATAACAGAATGATAGTTGCATTTTCATTAAATTCTTTCTTTTCTCATCTTCTTTAGCCTCAATCTCATCAGGTGATTTGGTAATGAATTTGGGTTTTAAATGAGAATATTTAGCCGCCGCACATAGAAAATCAAAATTATATAACGCAGGCTCTTTTCTGATTGCTTTCTTTAGATAGTATGGGTTTTCGTAACCGATACCCCACTTCTCTCAAACATCAGCCTCTTCATTTAGGGTGTTTAGAAAAATGGTTTGATCTGTTTGGCCTCGTGCATATAATTTGGCTTCCAAACCATTTACCTTTTTCTATAAGTTCTTGTTCTCTACCTGCAATTTGTAAGCTTTAAGAACACTTTCTTGCTTTTCTGAAACATACTTAGAAATTTTAGATTCAAAATCAGAAATCTTATTTTCAAAACAATCTTTTTCTTGTTTAAAATTAGAAACAGATTTGCGAAGAAAATCAATCAGATCTTTGTTTCTAATAACTGCTTTGTTAATGTCAAAGATCTTTTGATTTTTCTTTTCAACTCTGCTCTTTTCTTTTTCAGTTTGTTTTTAAGATCTCGAAGTTTGACCATCATAGCTTCCATTTTGGTCATAAAATCAGATTCAGATAAGTTCATTACCTCATCCGATGTCTCGTCTTCATAATCATCATCTTTCACATCTCTGCCCATCAAGCACATGCGTGCTGTCTCTTCTTTCTCCTCTTCATCAGAATGGTCTAGCCAAAATTCTTCTTCTGCCATAAGGGCTTTCCCCGCTTGCTTTTGAGTAGCAAGCAACATCTTTTGCTTGTAATATTCAGCATTTCTGACGATTGGCTTTCGACAATCTTTTGCAAAATGGCCAACCTTCCCACAATTGTAGCACTTAATCAACTCTTCACTCTTTTTCTCAAATCCATATTCATTCGCATATCTCTTCTTCTCTTCGGGCTTTCTCTCTACATTTCTCTTCTCCTCGAATCTCTTACCTTCAACTCTTTCTTTGTGTTCATAGTTCTTTGACCCAGAAGAAGAATATCTCTGAGAATTTGACCCCGGTTTCTTGTAGAACTTTTTCTGAAAAGCTCGGGTCAGTAGTAACATAGCCTGCTTGAGATTTTCACCATCATCACTATCTGAATCAGAACTAGGTATCACTACTTTCTTCTTCTTCTTCTTCTTCTTCTTCTTCTTCTTCTTCTTCTTCTTCTTCTTCTTCTTCTTCTTCTTCTTCTTCTTCTTCTTCTTCTTCTTCTTCTTTTCTTTTCTTTCTTCTCTTTCTTCTCTTTCTCCTTTTCTCCAGCTAACAGTGCTATGGGATCTGACACTTTCTCAGTTTTCTTCTTCTCCGCTCTTTTCTCTTCAACCTCCTCCTCATTCTGTCTCAAAGTCTCGTACACTTCATGGAGGGGTATCTCACTCAAATCCTTCATCTGCTTCATTCTCCTGGTATGCTTTTTCCATTCCGGCTGCAGAATGCTTAGAAACATGACATTGTTTTCAATTTGTTGCTTTGTGACTTTATTCTTTGAAAGTTCATTCAATAAAAGCACAAATCTCTCATAATTTTCCTCCAGACTCTCATTTTCTTTGGCTTTAAACTCCTCGTAACTGTTTATGCAATTAGCCACTTTCATCTGATTTCCTACCTTGGAGCCCATCATCATCTTTTGTAACTGATCCCACATTGATTTGGCAGTTGTTTTGTAACTATCTATTTTGATGTAGATCTCGTTAGTTACACTTTGCAAAAGTAAGGATCTGGCTTGTTTGTCAGCTTTGTACCGGTTCTTTTGTTGTTCAGTAAACTGAGAAATATCTTTATCAACAGTCTTTGTCTTCAGAACTCCATCACCATCTGATTCATTATCCTCATCAGGAATTTCCTCAATAGGTATTTTCATTGGTCCTTTTGTGATTGATAACAGAATATTCTCTCCATTTGAATGTCGGTCAACAAAGTCTAGAAAATGGTCCTTCCACTGTTCGTATTCTCCCTTGAATAGAACAGGAGGTTTGACATCAGTATATTAGAGCATAAATCTGTTGGATACAAGATCAAGAATACTGAAGATCAAAGTTGAAGAAAGTCAAATCTCATTAAAGTCAAAGTCTTTTGTAATAAAAGTCAATGTATTTGTACTTCGTATTTTAATTTCCTTTGTATTAGTTGTAGGTATAAATACCTTGTCTTGTATTTTTCTGTTTGTAGAAGTTGTCATTTTCGTAACGTACGTATTGTAAGAATTGAGTTTTGAAAGAGAATATGGTTTTAGAGAGAGAAAGAGTTCTAGAAAGAGAAAGTGTAATCTTGTGAAAATCAAAGTAATCAAACAGGTAATTCATTGTGTTTTAATCTTGTTTGTTTGATTGTTATTGAATAGAAACTAGAATCTGGAACAAACAATTGGTATCAGAGCAGATCCAAATCGAAATTCAAGAAAGTCAGAATGTTCGTATCTGTGTTTTTCGAGGTCCAGATTTGATTTTTGAGTTTTAGTGAGTTTTTGGAGTTGTAATCGATTAAGTGTTGTTAGGAAAGTGAATTCGATTGAAATTGTATAGAAAGATTTGTCAATTGCACTGTAATCAATTTGAATTTTCGAATTTTTTTGTGGTTTTCGTGTTCACGAGTTCTTGACACTGTATCTGATTCAAATTTGTAATTTTTGTGTATTTGATCGAAAATTAGTGATAGTTTTGTATGATGAATCAGATGACGAGACAGCTGATGAGGTATTAAATTTAACTGAAATAGATTTTGTAACCAAAATGGAAGCTATGATGGTTGAGCTTAATGATCTTCAATTAAAACTGAAGAAAGAAAAAGACAGAGTTGCTAAAAGAAACATTAAGATATTTGAACTCAATAAGTCGGTTATTGGGAACAAAGATCTGATTGATTCTTTACGCAAGTCTGCTTCTGATTCTAAATCTCAAGTAGATTGTTTTGAAAAGAAGATTTCTGATTTTGAAGTTAAAATTTCTAAATATGAGTTTGAGAAGAAAGAATCTGCACTAATTGTTCATAAACTGCAGGTTGAAAACAAGCTTTTGAATAAGAAGGTAAATGGTCTGGAAGCCAAACTTTACACAAGAGGCCAACACAGATCAAACCATTTTTCTTAATGCACCTGATGAAGAGGTTGATGTTAAGGAAAAATGGGGACTTGGTTTTAAAAACCCCCATTACTTAAAGAAAGCCATCAGAAAACAACCAGCATTATATAATTTTGATTTTCTTGCTTGTGCTGGTAAACATACTCATTTAAAACCCAAATTTGTTACCAAATTACCGGAAGAAGTTGAGGCCAAAGAAACTGAAAATAGAAAGAATGTTAAGAAAATGCAACTACCATTTAACTATGCAAAGTTAAATGATAGTTATCTTTCAGAAACACCAAAAGTTCTTTCAAATATTATTTTGCTAGTTATTCTGTTTCTGAGATGAAGGCAAAACCTGCAATTGCAAAGGTTTATGTTCCTCCACTCATTCTTGAAAGCAAAATAATTGAGCTTGAAAATGTTTTATCTGATGAAAAACTTTTGGTAGATATTGAACAAAGTGTGTTTTCTACAGTTTTAAAGAACATTGTTTTACAATTTAAATCTACAAAGTGTTCTACAGTTTCAAAGGCACCTCAAACTTCAACTGATAACTTTGATGACTTATTTGAGTCTGCAAATGATTTTCTTAATTCTGATGGTGGGTGCATAGAAGAAATTGATAAGTTTGACTTCAATGCTTCTCTTCCTGATCATTCTACTTGTCTTATAAATGAAAATGTGTTACCAAGTGTTCTTAAAACTGCTAAATCATCAACTAAAGTTGGTGAATCGATTTCTGTAACTGCTGATTATTATTCTCAAGTTAAGAAACATAAAAAACAGCGATTACAGAAACAGAAATACACTGGTACACAAAAGAAAACTTAGTCTCAGAAATCTGCTTTTCCTAATAAATCTACGTCTTGTGTTTCAGATATAAGCAAGAAAAGGTTGAAAGCTCGAACTGAATGGCGACCAAAAAGGAAGGGTGATGAGAAAGCTGAATCAGTTTCTGATAATTCTTGTAATAGATCAGTTAGTAGTGATACTGATGTAGTTGATCAATTTGCTTCAAATAAACAAAACCTTGTAACTTCTTACAAGCGATATTCAATAAATCAATTGATTCAATTATCTCCTATTTCTACTACATCTTATCATTATCGGAGAAATGATTTTGCTTACTCTCATAATTCTTCTGATTGGTTCGGATCTTATCATGTGTATTCTTCAAGACCAAATATTTTTAAAGGTTTTCAAAAGAACAGAGGGTCCATTTTCAAATGGATACCAAAATCTTGTGCTAATCTGTTAGGACCCGTTTTTAAATGGGTACCTAAAGTTATTGTCTCCTGATTTCTCTTGCAGACCCGACATATGTGGTACTTGGACAGTGGATGTTCCAAGCATATGACTGGGCAAAAAGCTTTATTGTCTAACTATACAGAGAAATTCAGTGGAAATGTCAGATTTGGAAACGATCAGATTTCACCAATCTTAGGATATGGTGACATCATTCAAGACAACATAACGATAAGTAAGGTGAGTTATGTTGAAGGCTTGGGGAACAACTTGTTTAGCATTGGTCAATTCTGCGATAAAGGGTTAGAGGTCAACTTCAAATCTAAGAGTTGCTCGGTTCGTACTGAAGACGGCACAGAACTCTTAGGTGGACATCGAAAGACAAACCTCTATACCATCAATCTTTCCAAAGTACAGATTGACAATCAAGTATGCTTGATGACAAAAGCTTCAACGCAACAAAGTTGGCTCTGGCACAGACGTTTATCTCACTTGAACTTTCGTCACATCAACATGCTGGTTCGTGGGAAATTGGTAAAAGGACTTCCTGAGTTGAAATATGAACGAGAACACTTATGCGCAGCATGTGAAAAAGGTAAGATGAAGAGAGCCGCACATAAACCGAAGCCTGAACCAAGCACTAGTTCTCCGTTAGAATTGTTACATATGGATTTGTGTGGTCCAATGAGAACTCAGAGTTTGGGAGGAAAGAAATATGTGTTGGTCATTGTGGACGATTACTCAAGATACACGTGGGTCAAATTTCTTCGATCAAAAGATGATACGCCGGAAGTTCTCATTACTTTCTTAAAGACGACCCAGGTGAAAATGCAGCGACAAGTCAAGTTTCTTCGAAAGGACAACGACACAGAGTTCAAAAACAAGATAGTTGAAGAATATCTCGAATCAGTCGGGATATCACATCAGTACTCTGTTGCTCGTACGCCTGAACAAAATGGAGTAGTCGAAAGGCAAAATCGGACGCTAGTCGAGGCCGCTCGGACTATGCTTAGCCAATCAGACTTACCTCTATTCTTGTGGGCAGAAGCTGTGTCGACTACATGTCATACTCAAAATCGGTCTATGATACATCGACGTTTTCAGAAGACTCCATATGAGTTGATCAACAACAGAACACCAACTATCAAATATTTTCACATATTTGGGTGTAAGTGTTTTGTGCTTAATGACAAAGAGAGTCTGAATAAATTCAGTGCTAAGGCGGACGAAGGCATCTTTATCGGTTATTCTTCAACATCTGCAGCATATCGTGTTTATCTGAAGAAGTCAAAATCAGTTGTTGAGATCGTTAATGTCACATTTAATGAAGATATGGCTTTTGATCAAATCAGTTCAGAACCCGTTATTACTGGAGTATTAGCTTCTGGGCAGATCAGTCCAGAACCTGTTTCTACAGTGACAAATTCGAATAATGCTTCTACTTCTACTTCACATTTAACTGATTTAGATTTGTTATTTAAATTCTTTTATGATGAGTTTCTAGGTTCTAATGTATCTAAATCTGTTGTGACTGACAGGTCTGAAGACACAACTTGCAATCATCCAGTCACTTCAGATGTCGTAACTGAACAAGCATCCCCTGTTCAGTCAGAAACTCACATTCCTACAATTACTCCTACAGTTGAAGATATACAAGAAACTGCTGAGCCAGAAGTAACTGTTTCAGTTGGGTGTCATACATTGTCTACTCAACAGCCACAGTCTGTTGTTCCAACTGATGCTTCTGCACCTGAGTCTTCAACTGCAAAACCCCCTCCTGTTATTCAAACTGAAGATTCTGATAGTGGATTTCTAGATGATGATCATGTTCAATCAGTATCTACTCCATTCCCTCATGAGCATCGTTGGACCAAAGAGCATCCATTACATCAAGTAATTGGAGATTTCAACAAGCCTGTACAAACGAGGTCAGCGACTATTAATCAATGTATGCATGACTCATTCCTCAATAAGATTGAGCCAACGCGAGTATCAGAGGCTCTTGCTGATTCGGACTGGGTATCTGCTATGCAAGAAGAGATCAATCAGTTTGAAGCCCTAAAGGTTTGGAGATTAGTTCCAAAACCAGAAGGTAAAACCGTGATAGGAACTAAATGGGTATTCAAGAATAAGAAGGATGAGGATGGTATCGTCATAAGAACAAAGCTAGACTTGTTGCCAAAGGTTACCGGCAAGAGGAAGGCATAGATTATGATGATACGTATGCTCCAGTAGCGCGTATAGAAGCAATCCGCATGTTTCTAGCCTACGCAGCTCATAAGAATTTCACAGTCTTTCAGATGGATGTGAAAACAACCTTTCTGAATGGCATTCTTAAGGAGGAAGTATACGTGTCTCAACCAGAAGGGTTCGTCAATCCAGATAAGCCAGATCATGTCTACATCTTGGACAAAGCCCTCTATGGTTTAAAATAAGCCCCTCGAGCATGGTATGACGTTTTATCTAAATTCTTGGTCAAGTCCGGTTTTTCTAAAGGTAAGGTTGATACCACTTTATTCATCAAGAAAGAAAAAGCTGATATTATCCTTATTCAAATATATGTTGATGATATAATATTTGGTTCTACTAATCCAAAATTTTGTAAAAACTTTTCTAACCTCATGGTGTCACGTTTTCAAATGAGTATGATGGGAGAGATGAATTTCTTTCTCGGACTACAAGTTAAACAGTTTTCTACAGGGATATTTATTAACCAATCTAAGTACATTTTGGATATTCTTCGGAAGTACAAAATCGAAAATTGTAAACCAATTGGAATCCCGATGGCACCAGGTACTAAGATTCACACTGATCCTTCGGGTAAAAGTGTTGATGTTAGAACCTATAGAGGTATGATAGGTTCATTAATGTATCTTACATCTAGTAGACCAGATATTATGTTTTCAACATGTTTATGTTCTAGATATCAAGCTGCTCCCAAAGAATCCCATTTGGCTGCTGTCAAACGGATTTTTAGATATCTGAAGGGGACTGCAGACCTTGGTCTGTGGTATCCTAAGGATACAGGGTTTCAACTGAATGCCTATTCAGATGCAGATCATACAGGTTGCATGTTGGACAGAAAGAGTACTTCAGGTCACGTTCAATTTCTTGGAGACAAGCTCGTTAGCTGGGCATCAAAGAAACAATTATGCGTTTCCATATCGACTGCTGAAGCAGAGTACGTAGCTGCTGCCAGTTGCTGCTCTCAAGTCTTGTGGATGCGAACACCGCTGCGAGACTATGGATTCAAGTTTGATAAAATTCCAATTTATTGTGACTCGAAGAGTGCAATCGCGATATCTGCTAATCCTGTCCAGCATACGAAAACCAAACACATTGACATCAGGTATCATTTTATAAAAGATAATGTAGAAAAAGGAACAATCGAACTTTATTTTGTAAAAACAGATTATCAACTTGCAGATTTATTTACCAAACCCTTAGATGAAAAGAGATTTAATTTTCTTGTCTCTAAGCTTGGTATGTTAAATCTTAAGACGTAATTGGTTGTTACCTACTAAAGTTATGAATTGTTATTTTTCATCATTTTTCTTTATTTTTTATTTTATTTTTGAAGGATATCTGCACTTTAATTGTTTGCTCATGATCTCAGGGGGAGTAAGAGAAGATTTTAGATGATCTACATTCATTTGAGGGGGAGCATAACTAATTTCTGCATTTTACTTAACTGACAAATTTTTTTTGTGATGCATGATTTTAGGGGGAGCATATAAGTCAAGTTAAAAGGAGTAAGACTATGATTTCTGATTATTTCAAATCAGAACTCGTACTTTAATCGTTTTATTGCTTTACGTCTTTTATTTTTATTTTTGTTTTCGAATAAATTTTGTGAATAAATTTTGACTAGACTTTGAGACTTATGCAGGATGAGAGAGGATGACACGATCATATCTTAAATGACTACAGCTGACTTTATGAGAATTAAGATTGAGCGAAAAGGTAAATTTCTTATCTTAATCTCAAATATATCTGAAAGAAGGACAACTTTCAGATATAGAAAACATGTTCTTAAAATGTTCAAACCACTTCCCGATTCTTAAATCGATTTTATAATTTGGAAGTGTGATTTTAAATGTTTTCATTTTATTTTTGTGCTTAAATGATAAACAAACCGTGTCTTTCCAAAGATAAATACTTGCGTATTGTCTTTTCTTTATACTTTCAAGTATTCAGACACACCGGTTTGACTTTTTGTTCAAATTGTTCTTACCATGTCTCATATTGAAACATAATTTCGATGGTAAGACATTCCGCTTGTACTTTAAAGAATTTTGAGCGATATTTCATTTCGAACCGTCATTTCAAGAATGTCTATATTTTGTTTCGTATGGACAATATCCGTTATTTTTGACCATAAGCCTTAATTGCTATATCATTTCATTTCTGATCATTTTCATACAATGTCAGATTTTGAAACAAGTTTTTTTTTTTTTTTTGCATTCATGTTCATTTATTCAATATACTTGTTTGAAAATACTTCAATGTTTTAAAATGCTCATATCTTCATGATTATATTCTGAGCATACATTCATCTGACATTTGTATATAAGCTTTAACTGATAAAGTTAAATCATTTTCAGCAACATTATGCTTTCATAGAATTACATGGGTTCTTTGTGCTAGGACTTAAATGAACTTCTATGGATTCACGTTAACCAGTGTTTCCTACCCAAGAAGTTAAACCGTTAGTGATTGAGTGTGAGGAGTCGAAAAGAAATGAGTGTAGGTGTGATGAGGTAAAATGTAAAGGAGAGTTTGGTTAGTAGTGAGTTTAATGATTAAAAGAAAGAGGGTGAGAGATCAGAGTAAAAGAATATCAAACTCTGCACCAACTACTTTCTGAGCCGGGCAGCCACATTACTAATGTTTCACATTTCTTTGTGAAAGTTATTGAAACAGGCAACTAGCCTCTTGACTAAACCCCACAAGCTACTCATTTTCTTCTCAAAAAGAAAACGTTTCACATTTTAAAGGGGACGCAACACATAATCTATCTGATTTTCATTTGGAAAATCTGGATATTGAAAAAGAAGGAAGTCTGCCCCACCTTTGCACTTTAATCATGCACATTGAGTCTGTGTTTATCTACTGTTGTCTCAGTGGTTTACACAACTTTGAGCCTTATTGAAAAGCAATCATCATGCTTAATTCTTTCTACACATGCACGAACACACAAAGAATTTGTTTCTTTGTCATAACATTCATAGAAATTGCCTTTGTGGTATTTCGATGATTGGATGGAAGACCTGGGGGAGTGAACATCAAAAAGCTCCTTTATATTGTGTATTCGTTACACACAGTGACTTCGTGTTACTGACAGGCATTTTAACTGATTCATTTGTTGATTCAGGAGTTACATGTTCTTATTTTGTCTGCATTTGTAAAGATCTAGATGAATACTTGGTTATGGCTCAGAGAATCAGAGGCTCAGTTTGATATATCAGATTGGTCAAAGACATTTTTTGGAGAAAGTTTTGATGATATCGATGCTCAAATCATCAAAAAGGGGGAGATGGTATCAAGAAATATTAAAGTTTTGAAGTTTGTGGGAGATGATATCAAGATCTGATAAAGATTTGTGAGTTGATTTTTTGAAAATGTTCAAGTCAGAAAGTTCAAAGGAAAGATTTAAAGAAGATCAAAGAATTTCTGAAGATTTGAGGAAATTTTCTTTGAAGATTTTCTGCTAAAGCAATTCGAGCTGATTCTGAAGATAATTTCTTTCCAAAGACTGAAAGTTTTCTGTGAATGTTTTGAAGAGATTGTTCATTGATTGAAGACAATTTTGGAAAGAATACAGTTAAAGAAAAAGGGAAAATTGTATTGACAAAGCTTAAAGTGAAGACTGAATTGCTAGATTTTTCAACAGTGATCTTGAATCCAAAGGGGGAGATTGTTAGAGGGGGAGATTGTTAAAGGGGGAGATTTTTCAAAGGGGGAGATTGTTAAAGGGGGAGATTTTTCAACAGTGATCTTGAATCCATAGAATTACATTGTGTTTTAATCTTGTTTGTTTGATTGTTATTGAATAGAAACTAGAATCTGGAACAAACACAGTGCCAATCGAGAGAGCGTCTCTGGAAGTCATCTTGATCTACACTGCTTACTGATCGTCAAAATTCAGAAAAACACACTTGATCTACAAAAATCAAACTCTGTTAAATTTCAGATAAAATCAGAAAATTTTACTAAGTAAGAAACGCGCTTAACAAAGAAATCAAACAAAACGCGGAAAATACTATGTGCGAGTTTAATAAACGTGCACACCAAAGGATGTGAGAACTGCACTTCTAACACAAAGAGTTGTGCGAGTATCAGCTTCGCGCACAACAAAGCTTGCGTGAACCAAGGTTCGCACAGAAAGCTTATGCGAGTACTAAGATTCGCGCACGATACTGTGTGTAATATCCGGATCTGATTTTTTTTTTAATTTTGGAAGTTGGGTGAAAAGTTAAACGAAACTCAAAGTTCAGGGGGTTATTTGAAACTTTGGTTATATATAACCATAACCCTCAGATATTTGTTTTCATATCTCATACTTGAAAACTTTTGAGACCGATATCAGAGAAAGAAAGAACAGAGCGAAGCAGGGAGAAAGAGAACGAGGTGTTAAGAATCGATCAGTTTTTGTGAAATAGAGGTATGATTCTAGCTTAATATTTCTATCTGCATGTTATAGTCGGTAAATAGTCTTGTTATTCAATATTTTAACCGTATATTTGATTGATTTAGATATTTGAAGGTTTTCTGTAAAAGTTGCCGACTCTGTATGAATATCGGACCGGAACGAAGGTTCTGACCGGTATCGATCGGACTAGGTTGTGTTGACCGGTATGTTGTGCTGACCGATATGTTAGCGACCGATATGTTGTTGACCGGTATAAGGTCGACCGGTATAATGTCGACCGATGTAGGCGACCGGTGTTAACCGACCGGTATAGTGACCTGACCGGTATAAGTATTCGACCGGTATTTAATTAGCGACCGGAAAGGTGCACCGTGGTGTGTCGACCGAAGGGGTCTTGACCGGGTGCACAGTGTGATAATTTGTTTAGAGAAGGACAAAATGTTATTATCGAGTTAGCTTACCTTTGTATTTTGATAACATCGTAGGTGGTGTTAATCGTTAGAAGGCAGAGTTTAAGCAAGAAGAATCAGAGGTGAGTCTTTTAAACTAAATCTTTTATGATTTTGACAGTTATTTGATAAATGGGGGTTTTATAAACGACAGGTTTATAGTATTGAAAGTTATGCAGATTTATTGAAAAGGATTGATTTAATCCATTTGGCATGTTTATGCTATGTTTATATAAACTTGTTTTATATATAGTCAGGACTAAGTGTAGGCATACATTTGAGTCAGAAATCTGACCTAAGTCGGGAAGTGTGACCCGCCTGCTCGTACCGGGGAGTGTGGACCGTTTATGCCATTAGGGTGTGTCTCTAAAATAAGGCAGTACGAGACAGACATACCGTCTTTGATGGCAGTGTTGGTCAGTAGCTTAAGGTACGCTTGCGAAGCGTAAAAAGTGGTCAGTGATGGCCAATAGATTGAGTTATGCCTGCGAAGCATAAAGTATTTTAATTTTGATTAAAAGAACAAGTTATGTTTTTTTAGATATCAAGTTTTGTTTTGTAACACTCTAAAATTCAGAGTAAATTAAAACCTGGAAATAAGTTTAATGCATGAATTCGGTCGGCACTCGCATCTTAATACTACGCTTCCCAACATCCCGACGTACTATAATCAACCGGATGCTTCAGGCATCCTAGGGAAACCATCCCATTAAATTAACTTACAAATCTCCTCGAAATAGAAACGATCTAACAAGATATAGTTTTAATTCCACCAACGAATCTGGCTCAAGATGATTTACTTAATGCGTTCTACGCACTTACTATCATCCCAAAGAGACATTGCTATAAACAATAATCATTCCTTAGCTTAGTCGCTTAGAAACTTTCACACTACTCTAACGGTCAACATACCAAGGTAGAGCAGGTAAACATAAGCACGAGAAAGGGTAAGGAAGAGTTTAACTGAAATACGCACGAAAGAAACGTACCGCTACGTCTACCAATTGTCACAACATTAGCAAACCAATTACACTCACGTAAAATATCCTCATAATCACATTAGCTAAGTGAGATTATGAACATATAACACATAAGGGTTCTTGTTACCGTCATCACAACGCCTGATGAACATAACTTCCGTCGACTCTAAGACTGTCCTATCTTAGAAGTTCTACCCACTCTCACAATCAATGCCTATCAAACTCAGTCTAAGTCTAGACATCTTACATTCATGCCTAGTTCGTTTAAACTAGAGCTCTGATACCAAGTTGTAACACTCTAAAATTCAGAGTAAATTAAAAGCTGGAAATATGGCAACAAAACATCCGTATTGAAATAAACTTCCCATAAAGGGGATCAGTCCTTAAGACTATACAAAATCTGAACGGATATAGAATTTATCAACAAAACTAATCTAAACATAACCGTCTAGACTACATCACTTGACGAACCAAAGTTCACTAAAAGATGGGGCTTAAACAATGCCCAACACCAAAATACTAGACATCTCAAAATGCCTCGAGTCCGCGCTCGACTCTCAAAGACCCTGTGCAACCCATCGCTAAGGGAAACCTGGATACATATCATTTGAGAAAAACTGTTAGGCTTAAAAAGCCTAGTGAGAACATACAGTTTATAAATTTCAAGGGATATAACTTTGGTATCCAAAAAGGAACCCTTTCAAACAAGCATTTCCAAGTTAACTGATGATAGGAATAAAATCCATTAAAATAAGGTCATAAACCTTATTTCCAGAACCTCACAATTTAATGCACATGTAGTTCTTCGTTTTGATTACCTTATGGAACCTCACAATTTAATGCACATGTAGTTCCATAATTTATTAACGGCCAGAACCTCACAATTTAATGCACATGTAGTTCTATATTTGTTAACGGCCAGAGCCTCACAATTTAATGCACATGTAGCTCTATATTTGTTAACGGCCAGAGCCTCACAATTTAATGCACATGTAGCTCTATATTTGTTAACGGCCAGAGCCTCACAATTTAATGCACATGTAGCTCTATATTTTCTTTACTTGGTAACCACCAAATAATACCAGTCGACTCAAAACCTTGGGATCCACTAGTAATGGTACAGGCCTGTCACAACAACAGTGTGACCAACCATAAATAGCCATATGGTATAAAACATTTTAAAAACAAAATGCCTTTTCAAGTTCAACTTCTGGTAAGAATGAAAATCATTAAAATGAGTTCTTAAACACTCTTTTCACATATCCACATAATGTGCAAGTAAAACATCCTTTTACTTCAAATAAGATAGAATCCATCATTTTAGTCAAAAATGATCGGGAACCCTAAAATCTCCCAAAACTCAAGTTATATCAAATATGCAGAAAACTTAGATCTGAAACCATGGAGATATATAGGAGTTCCAAAAGGTATCTTTTGATATGTATATAGTTTAAAATGATAGTAGGAACTCACCAAACAGGTTTATACAAAAACCCGAAAACCAGATATCGATCACGACGAAGAGGTGAAGCTTTATACACCGAAACCCCGAGCAATGCACTTAATACTAGCGATTAACGAACCCTTGAAGGTCCAAATAAACTTTAGAGAGAGAGACTTGAAGAGAGAGAGAGAGAAACGATTTAGAGAGAGAGAAGAGAGAGTTTAGAGATTGAGAGAAATGAGATATTTTGGGTTGAAACCCTTAAGTCGGCCAGGAGAGCTTCGCGGGTTATGCCGCGACTTCCACTCGCGGCATAACTCGCCCGCTTACACAAAACCAAACCCATCCAGAGGGTTTCATGGGTTGTGCCGCGACCTCAAGTCGCGGTGCAACTCGCGTAGTTCACTGTGGTTTGTCCAAAACCACCAAAAGCTAAACTCGAACTTGGAACCAAACGCGGTGCTAACGACAAAAGCTTAACACTAGAATACCAAGGTTACATAACGAAATTCAGGGTGTTACAATCCTCCCAACCATAGAATGATTTCGTCCTCGAAACCTACTCTTCTCGATGGATCCGCAGAGAAGATCGTTCTTAACTCATTTGCCGGAATCATTAACGTGATCTTAATACCGACACCCGAATTAGCTACCCTTCTTGGGCACATTTCAGTCCTAACTGAGCTAACACTCAACTCTTTAAAGTAACCTTTACTCATAAGGTTACGGTTGCCTCCCAACCTTCGGTGACAATTACTACCTCCAGGAAGTTAACGACCTCACTTTCCATCTACCAATTTCTTTCGAACTGCACGGTTCCGAACTCAAAGCTAATGGTCGACGCTAATCTTCCCAAAACTCTCAGATTTCACTGATCCATTCCTAAAATCGATAAAGATATTCTTACAAGGCGCACTAATGCGTCTTTCCGGCGATCGGTTAACACAGATTCTGTTATCACTCAACTCCGATCCGACTCCAAATCTGGAAGTAGTCCTTATTCAAGTTTCTTAATACTTCCATACATACTTCGTCTACAACCACATTATAAATATTAACCTCTAAACATACCACCAATCTATACATTCGGACTATAAAGAACGGGCGCTAATAAAACCCACAACAGGAATTTGATGCACATGCTGAAAAATAAAAAGGATTAGGCTTAACGCCTAGAGAGCATCAAGAGTTTTACATAAGTAAAAGCAATTAAATTGATGAACTTCTCTTTAAAACAAAACCTTTCAAATAATGAATTTTAAAACATGGAACAACTCCTTTTCAAAGTTATGCAATTTCAAAGATGGATCATTCATTTCAACGATACTTTATAAATTGACACAACTTGTACTAACTCGAAGTATGAAACATTAGTAACACAATCCACATCGTATGTCCGAAAACATGGACACTAGGCCCAATACTCACACGACCAAAAACGAAAGAAAACTAAACATCAACATGCAGGAATAACATATTTCATTCAAACCTTAATATACGTGGGGAGAACCCAATATTAAAGCCATCATTTACCGTCGACTCCAAATAACTAAAGCTGGTAAAAATATAACATTAGTGTTTAAAATACCCCGGGTCTACGACGGAGAGACCTGTACACAAAGAGAATAGAAGGACACGCAAGTAGGCCGCCCATACAACTTCCTCGCATGACCTCTAAACGTTTCCATCTTGGGTGGTGAGAACAAATGAATGGGGCCACCCGTGATGTTATTGGATTTCACCACGTATCCCGATCTTAGTTCCCATGCCATACCAGACATCACAACTTCAAACCATTTATTGCCTCTAGCCATACTCCGTCGAGTTCCACCTCAAGGGCTTACGGACACGGGTGCCTATCCAATCCAGACGAGTTCCAACTCAGCAGCTCGTGCCACCTATTGTCTACTCGCTAGCCAACCCGAGCGGTCACTAAGTGTAACCCAAAACCTCAGGCTTTACAAAACAGACAGACTGTCTATGGATCTACAGCACTGTCTAACATTACATGACTCCAACTGAAAAGAAAACCAAAGCTCCCAAAACATGTAACTCTCAATGGCATGAAATAATCACCATCATACTCCAAAAAATTCACAACTGTTTTTAAACCGTACAAATGCCATCAAGACTCCATTTAGTCAAAACTGAGCCAACGACCCAACAGATTACGTAAATACCCAAATGAAAGCCGATGTAAATATTGAAACATGTTTGACCAACCACTATGCAAACACGACCAAAAGTATAATTAACTCAAATCTCATCGTTGGTTGAAACAAACCGTTTTCCAAATGAACTCATACCCTTATGTTTTCAAAATGCCTCATAACACAATAATATGCATTTTCTGAAAAGGTTTATAAGATCAAATACACCAAATGATACTTACGTCAATTGAACTCCAATTATATAAGTAAAATCATCAAAGAAACACTTCAACATGATTTATTTACCAAAATAACCAAAGATCCCAAAATGGGTGTCTCAACATGTTCATAAAACTAAACATTTCAAAATAACCAAAACTTATCAGCAGTTAACAATTTAATGTAAAACACAAACACTTTAAAATAAACATTTTGGCATGTACACCGTTTTCACAAATCAACTTTAACTCACCAAAAACACGAATAAACTCCATCATACTAAAATCTTTCATTGCGGTTATAAATCCGGACAAATGTCCACACGACTCATTCAGTCAAAACCCGAGCCAAAGGCCTGACACTTCACGTAAATTTCCAACGAAAGCCTCGTAAACCTTAAAACACATTTAGCCGACATTTAATGGTCTTCCCCAAATAATGAAATGTCTTTAAACAATGCTTATGAAAACCCACACCACAAAGACATGCTTTCTCAAAACTCAACACATATTGGGACCGAAGATTTTCCAAAGGTTTTATGAATGCAAATATACTAAGATGCATATATCATGAAATAGACTTTTGTTTGCACAAAATCATCAAAGATGCATAAATCATAATGTAGATTTTACGTGTATAAAATCATCCAGAATATGTAAATCACGCTATTTACTTGTTGAAATATTCAAGCTCAACATGAGCAATTTATGATGTTAAAACAATCCAAGTTACCGAATACGAAAACTTAACAAAATACTCGCGCCTTGAGAAATACCGAGTAAAACATACGCAATAGTTTACACTATAAACGTGAAAATAGGTTCTTGCACTTCAACATGTGCAACACAACTCCAAAGGGAAAAATCACAATTTTATCTTTAGAATTTCTCCTCTATAACTAAGAGACGTTGCAGCAAAAGAATTTTCAACTCACCCTATATGCAACAATTCATTCCCCAAAGGGCGGTAAAATAACGGGGATGCAAATAAAATTTCAAATCGAGTTTAAAGCTTCACGTTGTAAAGATAAACACATCTGACCAGAATAGAAACTACAACGACAAAAATACCGCTAACTCGCTAAATGTTTTGCGGAAATTTTAACAGTAAGAGTTAATGATGGAAATACGATCAGAATGAAAGTCCTGTTTTTTAAAAATACATAAATCGTTTATGCAATCATTCACACCAACGTTATAATTAAATCCAATGCACATAGTACACGACGGTTGACATTTGTTAACAAAACCCCGAAATTAACGCTCACAATGATGCATATGCACATGTTCCTGAAATTATTTACGCGACACAAAAGTCGTAAGATGAGACATCATAATCCAACTGGATTTGCATAAAACTCATTAACGCTAAAATCAAGTGGTGTACAAATCTCCATTTTTCAACACAAGATAAGACGACCATTTTGACAAGATTTGTTTTTTGATGAGACACGACGCCCAAAGAAATCATAACTTGCACGAAATGAAATTAAACTCACGCACCTCAAAATATACGCACGTGACAAAAGAATCCGTAAAACAAAATTCCAAGAAATTCAACAAAACTCACACAACTAAAAATTCCCAAGAAACTCCGACTCAAAAGCATGGGAATAACTTTTCCTTTAAACCATTGACATACGTGGAAGAGATCCAATGTCAAGGTCAAAATTCCACAGCTACTTGCCCATTAACTCAAAAAGCGTTAAAACACAGATATTTCGACATCCAAAAATAGCATTTAAACACAAGACGTGAATAAAGAGAGTTTTGATAACAATTTGAAATCAGGTGCAACAAACCTTTCTAAGCATGCTTATGATCACAGTTTAAAATATGTTGAGTGCTAAATGTTTTGGCAAAACGTTATAAGGTAATTTACTTTATGGTTGGCGATCATGAAAAGCAATTTATGCAACCTTATTTTAGAAATAAGTTTAATGCATGAATTCGGTCGGCAGTCCCATCTTAATACTACGCTTCCCAACATCCCGACGTACTATAAACAACCGGATGCCTCAGGTATCCTAGGGAAACCATCCCATTTAATTAACTTATAAATCTCCTCGAAATAGAAACGATCTAACAAGATATAGTTCTAATTCCACCAACGAATCTGGCTCAAGATGATTTACTTAATGCGTTCTACGCACTTACTATCATCCCAAAGAGACATTGTTATAAACAATAATCATTCCTTAGCTTAGTCGCTTAGAAACTTTCGTACTACTCTAACGGTCAACATACCAAGGTAGAGTAGGTAAACCTAAGCACGAGAAAGGGTAAGGAAGAGTTTAACTGAAATACGCACGAAAGAAACGTACCGCTAAGTCTACCAATTGTCACAACATTAGCAAACCAATTACACTCACATAAAATATCCTCATAATCACATTAGCTAAGTGAGATTATGAACATATAACACATAAGGGTTCTTGTTACCGTCATCACAACGCCTGATGAACATAACTTCCGTCGACTCTAAGACTGTCCTATCTTAGAAGTTCTACCCACTCTCACAATCAATGCCTATCAAACTCAGTCTAAGTCTAGACATCTTACATTCATGCCTAGTTCGCTTAAACTAGAGCTCTGATACCAACTTGTAACACTCTAAAATTCAGAGTAAACTAAAACCTGGAAATATGGCAACAAAACATCCGTATTGAAATAAACTTCCCATAAAGGGGATCAGTCCTTAAGACTATACAAAATCTGAACGGATATAGAATTTATCAACAAAACTAATCTAAACATAACTGTCTAGAATACATCACTTGACGAACCAAAGTTCACTAAAAGATGGGACTTAAACAATGCCCAACACCAAAATACTAGACATCTCAAAATGCCTCAAGTCCGCGCTCGACTCTCAAAGACCCTGTGCAACCCATCGCTAAGGGAAACCTGAATACATATCATTTGAGAAAAAGTGTTAGGCTTAAAAAGCCTAGTGAGAACATACAGTTTATAAATTTCAAGGGATATAAATTTTTGTATCCAAAAAGGAACCCTTTCAAACAAGCATTTCCAAGTTAACTGATGATAGGAATAAAATCCATTAAAATAAGGTCATAAACCTTCTTTCCAGAACCTCACAATTTAATGCACATGTAGTTCTTCGTTTTGATTACCTTATGGAACCTCACAATTTAATGCACATGTAGTTCCATAATTTATTAACGGCCAGAACCTCACAATTTAATGCACATGTAGTTTTATATTTGTTAACGGCCAGAGCCTCACAATTTAATGCACATGTAGCTCTATATTTGTTAACGGCCAGAGCCTCATAATTTAATGCACATGTAGCTCTATATTTGTTAACGGCCAGAGCCTCACAATTTAATGCACATGTAGCTCTATATTTTCTTTACTTGGTAACCACCAAATAATATCAGTCAACTCAAAACCTAGGGATCCATTTGTAATGGTACAGACCTGTCACAACAACAGTGTGACCAACCATAAATAGGCATATGGTATAAAACATTTTATAAACAAAATACCTTTTCAAGTTCAACTTCTGGTAAGAATGAAAATCATTAAAATGAGTTCTTAAACACTCTTTTCACATATCCACATAATGTGCAAGTAAAACATCCTTTTACTTCAAATAAGATAGAATCCATCATTTTAGTCAAAAATGATCGGGAACCCTAAAATCTCCCAAAACTCAAGTTATATCAAATATGCAGAAAACTTAGATCTGAAACCATGGAGATATATAGGAGTTCCAAAAGGTATCTTTTGATATGTATACAATTTAAAATGATAGTAGGAACTCACCAAACAGGTTTATACAAAAACCCGAAAACCAGATATCGATCACGACGAAGAGGTGAAGCTTTATACACCGAAACCCCGAGCAATGCACTTAATACTAGCGATTAACGAACCCTTGAAGGTCCAAATAAACTTTAGAGAGAGACTTGAAGAGAAAGAGAGAGAAACGATTTAGAGAGAGAGAAGAGAGAGTTTAGAGATTGAGAGAAATGAGATATTTTGGGTTGAAACCCTTAAGTCGGCCAGGAGAGCTTCGCGGGTTATGCCGCGACTTCCACTCGCGGCATAACTCGCCCGCTTACACAAAACCAAACCCATCCAGAGGGTTTCGCGGGTTGTGCCGCGACCTCAAGTTGCGGTGCAACTCGTGTAGTTCACTGTGGTTTGTCCAAAACCACCAAAAGCCAAACTCGAACTTGGAACCAAACGCGATGCTAATGACAAAAGCTTAACACTAGAATACCAAGGTTACATAACGAAATTCAGGGTGTTACATGTTTAAATGTTTTAAATAATATTTGAACTGTTGCAGTAGTGATTAAAGGGGACTCACTAGACCATTGGTCTAACCCTCGCTCTTTCAAAATTTATAATCCTATTTCAGGTTATCGAAAGGTAGCAAGTACAGATAAGGGTAAGGAGAAGATGTGAGCTATTTTCAGAAGCTAGAAGATTCCTGCAATAGTTTACTTTTTGACTCAGTTGTGTAATAGGTGATAGTTGTAAACCTTATACTCTGAAATGTAAGCCTGGGGCAGTTTTTAGACAGAAATGTTATTTTGATATGTAAAAAGATACAGGTTGTTACAATTGGTATCAGAGCATTAGTTTAAGGGATCTGGGTGACCAGATTGGGCCTAGACTTAAACTGAGAAAGTAGAAGCACAACTGAGCAGTAGGAAGACCGTAGGAAGATAACATTAAGGTAATAAGGATTAGCATGTAAGGTAAATTCGGAATTTCATCTGGCCAGTGTAATTGTGAATTTAGAAGTACATGCTTGTGCTTAACTTACCGTAATGTGCCTAATGAAGGAAGACGAGTAGAACGTTTCGTCTTTGGGCTGAGAAGTGATATTCGAGAATTTGTATCGAACAAGGAACCGTCTACGTTTCAAGTGGCGGTAAATGCAACTGAAATGAGAGAGAAGGAAAAGAATCGACAAGCTACTGAAAGAAGTGGAGATAAAAGGAAATGGGACGGAACGGTCCGTGATTCCAAACCGTTTAAAGCTGCAAAATTTGATCAGCGGTCTGTTAATAAGTTTGAAAGTAAGCCATGTAGCAAGTGACACCGAAGGCATAAAGAAGAATGTAAGATTGATCAAGAGGGTTGTTATAAATGCGGAAAGATGGGGCATATGGCTAGGGATTGCCAGAGTTCGAGGTCTAGTTATCAATGTGGATCTTCTGATCATATCAGGACTAATTGTCCACAATTGAAAAAGGGATCAGTCGGAGGATATGTAGATAAGGGAGGTGAGAAGAAGGTGGAGCCAACTAAAGCGAGGGCTAGAGTTTTCAATTTGATAGTCGAAGAAGCGACGGAGATACTGGATGTAGTGACAGGTACTTTCTTTATAGATTCGAATTATGCAAAAGTATTGTTTGATTCAGGCGCAAATCGTTCGTTTGTGTCTCCAAATTTCGTGCATAAATTGAATAAGAAACCTAAGAAGCTTAGGCATGAATTGAAAGTAGAAATGGCTGATAATAGTCATATCTTAGTGGAAGAAGTGTATGATGGGTGTAATATTGTCATCGATAGGCAGTCATTTCCACTTCGACTGTACCCAATGGGTATGGGAGAATTTGATGTTATTGTGTGAATGGACTGGTTGGCGTTTAATGATGCTCATATAGTATGCAATAAGAAATTAATCCGCATAGCGCAACCAGGTAAAGAAGATATAGTAGTGTTTGGAGATCGGAGGGATAGAAAGTCGTGCTTGATTTCAATGATTAAGGCTAAGCGGTGTCTAGTAAAAGGGTGTGTGGGGTTGTTAGCTTATGTTATAGATGCTAAGAAAGAAAAGAAAGGATTAAAGTCAGTTTCGGTAGTAAGTGAATATCCAGAAGTATTTTCGAAAGATTTAACCACTCTGCCTCCTGATCGGCAAGTGGAATTTCGTATTGATTTAGTACCCGGAGCAGCGCCGATTGCAAGAGCACCGTATAGACTGGCACCGACAGAAATGAACGAAATGATGACTCAACTGCAGGAGTTGTTAGACAAGGGGTTTATTCGCCCTAGTACCTCACCATGGGGAGTGCCAGTATTATTTGTTAAGAAGAAAGACGGGTCTATGAGAATGTGCATAGACTATCGTGAGCTCAATAAGGTGACTGTCAAAAATAAGTATCCGCTTCCCAAAATTGACGTTCTTTTTGATCAACTTCAAGAAGAGAGATATTTTTCGAAAATAGATCTATGATCTGGTTATCACCAGTTGAAAGTGAGGGAGGAGGATGTACCTAAGACTGCATTTCGTACGAGGTACGGACATTATGAGTTTTTAGTTATCCCATTTGGTCTGACTAATGCGCCAGCAACTTTCATGGACTTGATAAATAGAGTGTGTAGTCCGTTTTTAGACAAGTATGTCATAGTCTTTATAGATGATATATTGATTTATTCACGGTCCAAAGAAGATCATGAAACTCATTTGCGAGTGATTTTAGAATTGCTTAAGCGCGAGAAATTGCACGCCAAATTCTCAAAATGTAAATTTTGGCTGAAAGAAGTTCAGTTTCTAAGACACGTGGTGTCGAAAGATGGGATTAAGGTTGATCCGTCTAAACACCATCAGAAGTAAGGGTGGGAAGAGCCGAAAACACCATCAGAAGTAAGGAGTTTTCTAGGATTGGCGGGTTATTATAGAAAGCTTATCCAGGACTTTTCAAGGATAGCCACGCCACTAACAGCGTTAACTAGAAAGAATGTTAAGTTTGTATGGGCAGAAGATCAGATAGAAGCGTTCAGTAAATTGAAAAAGAGTCTAAGTAGTGCTCCTGTTTTGTCTCTACCCAACGGAACGGAAGGATTTGTAATTTATAGCGATGCTTCAAAGTTGGGTCTGGGATGTGTGTTAATGCAAGAAGGCAAGGTGATTGCTTATGCATCTCGTCAGTTGAAAGAACATGAAAAGAATTACCCAACGCATGATTTAAAGTTGGCAGCGGTAGTCTTTGCTTTGAAAATTTGGAGGCATTATCTGTATGGGATCAAGTGTCAGATTTACATGGATCACAAGAGCCTTCAATATCTTTTCAAACAAAAGGAGCTTAATATGAGGCAACGTAGGTGGATGGAATTGTTAAGTGATTATGACTGTGATATTCTGTACCATCTAGGCAAGACCAATGTAGTAGCAGATGCTCTAAATCGTAAGGAGCATGGAGAAATGACAAAAGTGGTGGCATATCGAGTAGATGTTGTTTCTAATTTCTTAGAATAAGTTTTAAAGTATCAAGAAGATGCAGCGTCAAAGGAAAATTGGAAGAGTGAAAGAATAGTTGGAATTGTTAACTCGTTAGTTGTTGACAATCGCGAAGTGAAGTGCTTCCATAAGAGAGTATGGATTCCAAAAGCAGGAGATCTGCGGAAGAGAGTATTGGAAGAAGCACATAAATCTCATTACTCAGTACATTCGGGAACCAACAAGATGTATAGAGATCTGAAACAAAGCTATTGGTGGCCAGGTTTAAAGAAAGATATTGCTCACTTCGTTGAACGATGTCTGACATGTTTGAAAGTTAAAGCTGAGCATCAGAGACCTTATGGGGAGCTTCAGTCGTTAGAAATTCCAGTTTGGAAGTGGGATGAGATTACGATGGATCTTGTTACTGGGTTACCACGATCACCTAAGGGGTATGATGCCATTTGGGTGATAGTGGATAGACTCATAAAGTCAGCTCACTTCCTACCGTTCAAGGAGACGTATTCGCTAGAGAGATTGGCTCGATTGTATATCGATGAGATAGTAACCAGACATGGAGTACCGTCGTCAATTGTGTCAGACAGGGATGCTCGTTTTACATCAACTTTCTAGAGAAGTTTGCAAAGGGAATTAGGCTCTCAACTTAAGCCGAGTACGGCCTATCATCCGCAAACTGATGGCCAGAGTGAGAGAACCATTCAGACATTGGAAGATATGCTTCGTGCATGTGTCATTGATTTCAAAGGTTCGTGGGAAATTCATTTGCCGTTGATTGAATTTTCCTACAACAATAGTTATCAAGCTAGCATACAAGCGGCCCTGTTTGAAGCATTGTATGGTCGTAAATGTAGAACACCTTTATGTTGGAATGAGGTGGGTGAAAGATAGCTAGCGGGACCGGAAATTGTACAGGTAACAACTGATAAGGTCAACCAGATTCAAGCAAGATTAAAGATTGCTCAAGATCGTCAGAAAATGTATGCAGATAAGCGGAGGAAACCGATAGAGTTTCAGATAGGAGACAAGGTAATGTTGAAAGTTTCGCCCTGGAAAGGAGTAGTTAGATTTGGAAAAAAAGGAAAATTGAGACCGAGGTTTGTTGGACCATTTATCATCACGGGACGTGTTGGTGAAGTGGCCTACGAACTTGATCTACCAGAAAGTTTACGTGGGATCCATCCCACATTTCATGTGTCAAACTTGAAGAAGTGTTTGGCAGAAACAGATGTAGTAGTTCCCTTAGAAGACTTTCAAGTAGATGAAAAATTAAGTTATATTGAGGAACCCGTAGCAATTTCGGACCTCAAAGTAAAGAAGTTGAGAAAGAAGGAGATCCGATTAGTGAAAGTCCAGTGGAAATTTCACAAAGGACAAGAGTCAACGTGGGAAGTAGAGGCAGACATGAGATCTCAGTATCCCCATTTGTTTAACAATGGAATTCCGGGGACGAAACTCTCTTAAGGGGGGAAGATTGTAATATCCGGATATGAAATTTTTATTAATTTTGGAAGTTGGGTGAAAAGTTAAACGAAACTCAAAGTTCAGGGGGTTATTTGAAACTTTGGTTATATATAACCATAACCCTCAGATATTTGTTTTCATATCTCATACTTGAAAACTTTTGAGATCGATATCAGAGAAAGAAAGAACAGAGCAAAGAAGGGAGAAAGAGAACGAGGTGTTAAGAATCGATCAGTTTTTGTCAAATAGAGGTATGATTCTAGCTTAATATTTCTATCTGCATGTTATAGTCGGTAAATAGTCTTGTTATTCAAGCTTTTAACCGTATATTTGATCGATTTAGAGATTTGAAGGTTTTCTATAAAAGTTGCCGACTCTGTATGAATATCGGACCGGAACGAAGGTTCTGACCGGTATCGACCGGAGTAGGTTGTGTTGACTGGTATGTTGTACTGACCGATATGTTAGCGACCGATATGTTATTGACCGGTATAATGTCGACCGGTGTAGGCGACCGGTGTTAACCGACCGGTATAGTGACCTGACCGGTATAAGTATTCAATCGGTATTTAATTAGCGACCGAAAAGGTGCACCGTGGTGTGTCGACCGGAGGGGTCTTGACCGGGTGCACAGTGTGTTAAATTGTTTAGAGAAGGACAGAATGTTAGTAGCGAGTTAGCTTACCTTTGTATTTTGATAACATCGTAGGTGGTGTTAATCATTAGAAGGCAGAGTTTAAGCAAGAAGAATGAGAGGTGAGTCTTTTAAACTAAATCTTTTATGATTTTGACAGTTATTTGATAAATGTGGGTTTTATAAACGGCACGTTTATAGTATTGAAAGTTATGAAGATTTATTGAAAAAGATTGATTTAATCAGTTTGGCATGTTTATGCTATGTTTATATAAACTTGTTTTATATATAGTCAGGACTAAGTGTATGCATACATTTGAGTCAGAAGTCTGACCTAAGTCGGGAAGTGTGACCCGCCTGCTCGTACCGGGGAGTGTGGCCCGTTTATGCCATTAGGGCCTGTCCCTAAAATAAGGCAGTACGAGACAGACATACCGTCTTTGACGGCAGTGTTGGTCAGTAGCTTAAGGTACGCTTGCGAAGCGTAAAAAGTGGTCAGTGATGGCCAATAGATTGAGTTATGCCTGCGAAACATAAAGTATTTTAATTTTGATTAAAAGAACAAGTTATGTTTTTTTAGATATCAAGTTTTGTTTAAATGTTTTAAATAATATTTGAACTGTTGCAGTAGTGATTAAAGGGGACTCACTAGACCATTGGTCTAACCCTCGCTCTTTCAAAATTTATAATCCTGTTTCAGGTTATCGAAAGGTAGCAAGTACAGATAAGGGTAAGGAGAAGATGTGAGCTATTTTCAGAAGCTAGAAGACTTCCTGCAATAGTTTACTTTTTGACTCAGGTGTGTAATAGGTGATAGTTGTAAACCTTATACTCTGAAATGTAAGCCTGGGGCAGTTTTTAGACAGAAATGTTATTTTGATATGTAAAAAGGTACAGGTTGTTACACTGTGTGCGAGTTTTGTGACTTCGCGCTAAAGCCTTGCGAGATCTAGACTTAGAAACTATTTCAAAACTTGAAACTCGCTAAATACAAACGCACAAGATTAGGACTCGTGAGTTTAAGACTTAAAAAAAATATTGAGCAAGGATACTTCGCGCAAAAGACAAACGCACAGACTGACACTTCTCGCAAGAATCACTTCGCGCACAACATAGATAGTGAACAGTAACAAACTCGCACCTAGTGTTGTGCGAGTTTCTACTTCTCGCACGACTAAGTTTGCAAGTTCCACACTTCAATCTACTTCAAAGACCTTTGCAAGTTCTTCACCTTTCACACCCAATCAATGTCTCTGTGAGTTCTTGACTAGCGCGAACTACAGATCTAGCGAGTTCTTCACTTGTCAGTTTCAAAAACTCGACTTTTCAACTACAATCGATTGAAACCTTCTTCAATTGATCTGAAACTTTGTAGACTTGCTCAAAAATCCATCTCGAACAGTTTATGATCAACCAATTTCAATTAAAAACACTGAAAATTACAATTTAATTGATTCTAAAAGCAGTACGTATCAAACTTCGAACCAACAAATCAAGAAAAAATCAAAAATTCACCCTAACAAGTTTGAATTAGCCTATGTAATACAAATGAAATTTGTTCTATACTTAAAATCGACTACAATGATATCAAAATCAGATCAAATACATCACTAGAACTCGAAATTTAAATTTGAACAGTGAATAAATAGTTCATCTAAAATCAATCAAGAAATTTCAAATTCGATCCTTTGTTTTCTGAATTAAGCTTGCTCTCATACCAATTGTTATCCCAGATAACAATGTAAATCAAATGATGACAATTGATTCCATCAAATCTCACTTTTATTTATCACAGATTTGAATTACAATGTACGCTCACAATGCTTTCTCTCTCTAACTCAGATACTCTCACGATGCTCTCTATGAATTCTTACAGAACTACTCACAAACACGCACACAACCCCCTATTTATACAACACACACAAACACGCTAAACAATGTACACGCACACTACATAACGCGAACACAACAAGAAAAACAGAAATTACAACATTTGACTTTGACTTTATTACACTAGACTTTGACTTTGATGCTGAAAATTGACTTTAGCTTTAACCTTCAGTCTTCAATCTTCTGTGATCTTATTTCCAACATATTTATGCTCTAACAGCATCTCTTCACCAAAGGGAGCTCAAGTTTTGGGGTAAAATATAGATTTAGCCTAAATCTAGCAAGACAAGTTCAAGTTGATTTTTGAAAACGTTGTACATACCAAAAATGTCCATTTTAGAGTATTTATGGGTTGAGTACTATGTCCCATTGGATGTTTCGGGATATAAAGTTTAGTCCACGTTTTCATAAATTGGGAATTTATTTACTATTCACGTTTTCGGTGAGTTTTGGGTTGAGTTTACTTTACGAAAGAATGTTTTATATTGGGGTTTTCGTCTTTAAAATTGTGTGTGTTGGAAAACGTTTATATTGGTGTTTCCATCACCTAAAATGCACGTTATTGGAAAGCGAGTTGTTTTCATATTTATAGTAAATTATTTTGGAAATCATGATTTAAGTTGCATTCGTTCCTTTTAACGATTTATATAATCATGATGAAAACTATTGAACTCACTAGGTGTTAGCCTAACCTTTCTATTTGTCGGGCATGTGCATCAGGTTCCAGCTGGGGAATGGTACTAGCGACATTGTGAAGGGATGAGTGCTAGTTATATGCACAATAGAGAGTTGCTTGGGTGAAGTATTCCGCACTTTGAGAATAGCAACTTGGATTGGGTTTAGTAGCACCCGACTTTATATAGTCTTGGTATAAGCCTTGAGTCAATGATTGTTGGGTTTAAATTTGAGGTATTTCCAACTATGGATTTGTAGAAATAGATTTTTACCATTTACTTGATGAAATATCTAAAATTTTAATTAGTTACTCTTTTCAAATTTGAGGGTGTTACAAAATGTGCTAGAGCGAGAAGTACATCCAAAACTTCCCTTTCCATCCCTCCTCTAGCCGGTGGAAAGAGTCACCTCCTTATGCTTGTTTGCATGTATCTTTGTGATGCGTATTTTTGTATGTATATTTGAGATGTTTATATACGAACTCCGTAAATTAATAATGCTTTTAAAGGTTACAAAACTAAATACTTTCAATTGGCATCAACAAAAATACTTTCAGTTGGTATCAGAGTACACATTTAACGAACTTATTGAGATTTGAGTGTTTTTTATACAATGATGGAAATGATGAAACATGAAAAGGGGTTAAATAAGTTTCACCTTCAATAAGCAATTCGGTTGAGCTCACACTTCAAGATTTTACACCAAGGTAGATCCCACATATTTTTATTAAGATCATGTTTGGTAACCTTAAGTTACCTTAATACTTTAGCCTCTAGAAAAAAACTTTGTCTATAACACCCTGAATTTTAGAATATAATCATCTTGGTTGTTGCATTAAGGTTGATTTTATAGTATTTAATAAGGGTTTTTAATGGTAAAGAAATGTGGTGTGAAGAGTTGTAAAAAAAACTAAGAAAAAGGAAGGAATAACACAAAAATAGTGGGTCACATGACTTGGCCTGCGACTTCAAACTGTGGCCAAGGTCGTGCGGTGCTCTGATGGGGTCTTGTCAAATAGAAGGTCCCATGGCTAGGCTCGAAGTCGTGTGCGCGTTGGTGGTTTTTATGTGTTAGAAGAGGTGACGTGAACGACCCTCGCCAAGGGCGTGGTTGCGGGAAGGGATGCAGGCGGCTTAAATTCAATTTTTAAGGGTTTTAGACCATTTTTCTTCTCATAATTTTTTGCCTCTTCGTTTACTTCGAGTTGGTGAACCATATGTTTGATTTTAAGGCATTAAAGGTTCATTCAAAGGCAATTAAGGCAAAGAGTCAAGTGTTTCGGTTAGAGATTCAAGATCTCCTCATCTTTCTCATCAGTTTTCTTGGTTTCTAGGTTTTCTTCAAAAAACATTATGAGTTCATCCTACAATTTTCTAAATTTTTATTTGTCAAAATGTTATATTTTAGTCTCTTAAACATCCCTCTTGATGTATTTTACATATTTATGGATTTTGATAGATTTTGGGTATTTTGGAAGATTTAGTGGATTTTTACCCTTTTTACTAGATGAAGGTTTGGCTTCTTTAACCATGTTATAAAAGTGAGTTCTTGGCATATGGAAGATATTTTGGTGCATTTTTCCTATTTGGTGATTTTTGGCCATTAGATGATTATTGGGAATTTTGGAGATTTTACCCATCTTGTTAACTAAATGATTTAGCCATTTGAAAATGATGTATGAGCAATCTTGTCTAAATTATGAAGTATTTAGAGTTCACATATCATGCTTTGGTCTTTGTTAGATTTATGGAATTAAATATCCACAGACTGTACTATTTATTAATTATGAAGTAACCTTCTATTTGAACAATGGTTTGGAACATAATGTCTTTTGGAACCTAAACTCTTGAATTTTGGCAGATTTTGACCTACAGTTAAAATAAGGATTTCTCCCTTTTGAGCACTTGAGGTGTATAAAAGTTTATCTGTTTAATGTGGATTGACACATCTAGAATAGTTTTAAGTATTGGACTGTAATGCAATGGATCCATAGTCATAAGAGTTGGTTTTATTGGTATGAATGGGATGATATTCCCTAGTTGTAACTTGAAATAGGCATTGGGTCTTCATATGCAATATGGTGTGAACTCTTGGAGTCGGGCATCGGTCATTGACTAATATAATGTAATTTTTAGTGAACGAGCTTAACTAGGATTGTTTGAGATCTCAAGCTATGACTTAGTGTGGTTGAACTTGGTGACTCCATAAGCAATAAACCTGGAGTGGTTGACCTTGATAACTCATTAAACTATAGACCTGGAGTGGTTGAACTCAAAAATGTTAATCCGTAAGTGATGCTCATTAACATAGATAAGTGACCTAATTTACGTATTCCGTCACTATCAATGGTAAATCGGGTCTCCCCGTCCCAAGATGTATTGTGCCCTTATAATCTTGAGAATGGTGTTTTTGAATAATTGACTTGACTAAGGCTATATTTTATGTTTTAAATGTTTGATACCTTTATTCTTTAATAGTTTGAACTCAATAGGCATAAGCGTAACACTTGTTCTTAAATAACATGTATATCAGGAGCTCTAGGTGGCGGGGGGGCCATTAACGCTTAAGTAGGCGATGGGTGCAGATAGAGGCGTTATTGGAGATATTGACTTTTAATGATTTTGGGCGTTAAATCTTCATAGAGTCTTTTTGGTGATTGTAGCAACACCCGGTTTGTAAAGTAAACTTTAGATTTGGTTTTGATTATTAGGTGGTTAGCTACGTTCCATTCATTTGATGTAAACGCTTTTATAGTCACCTCTTTGAGTGAAAAACATATATATTTGCTGTTATTCCATCTTATTTAGCGGCTTAAATTTCCTCCTAGGGGTGTTACATTGTTTAACAAACCATAAACTAGTTTTTTTAAAAAGACACTCCATTGGCAAACTCAAAAATGCACGAGCCATCATCTGACATGCATTAGCAAGCTCAAAAACACTTGTGTAAAAGTCACAATTCACTTTGATGTATTTTTTCAATTTGGTCGGCCTTTTTTCTTGAGTGCATTCGACAACTTAGATTCAGGAGGGACACAAGAAAATGGAAAATCCACAACTGGCTACATATGTTGTTATCTTGGGAATACCATTTTTCCATGGAAATCAGCAAGATAAAAATATATTTCTCTTATTTTGATTAAAGTTGAATATAAAGTCACCGGTAGTACTGCTTATTAAATTATTTGGATGTGTAACTTGCTATCTAAATTAGGAGTTAAGGTTAATGTTCCTCTTGCATTATATCGTGATAATATTAGAGCGACATATTATTATTCTCAAATATTGGTTTTGTCATTCTATACGCAATCCCGTTCCTAACATTTTATAGGTCTGGGCGGATGTACAAATAAGGGTCCTTGATAAGTACAAAAAACATTCAATTATTGTTTCTTTATTATTAAAAAATTGAATACAAGAAATGTTAATTCATGGATGAATGGTTCTTGAATAATTCAGTTCAAGACCCGGTCTTCAATGTAAAGTTGTATGGTTTCTGATTATATCAGATCAGAACCCGTTCTTCAATGTTAGAGAATATTGACTTCTAATTACAACAGATCAGAACTCATACTTTAATGTCAAAGAATTATGGTGTTTAAACATAATAGTTTGGAACCCGTACCTCAACGAAGAGTTTATTCAGATAAGGATATTATGAAAATATCAAAGGGGGGGGGGGCTTATCTGAATCTAACTCAAATTATCATAATTTGAGGGGGAGCTTAAATCGTTTGTAAGTATCTTCTGATCTAGATCTATGGTTGTTTGAAAGAAGAACAACTATCGAGCATGAAAAATGTTTTCTAAAATGTTCAAACCATTTCTGGTTCTTAAAAGATTTCATGAATTTAGAAGTGTGCTTTTCAAATGTATTTCATACTAGAGCTTTAATGTTTAACTGACCGTGTGTTTCAAAAATCAATAATTGTGTATTATCTTGTCTATATACTGTCAAGTATTCATACACACCGATTCAGTACTTCATATTGAATTTGTTATTACCATGTCTCATAAAGAAACAATTTTTCGATGGTAATACTATCGTTTGTAATTCAGTGTTGTTGAGCATCAATCATCATTTAATTCTTTGTGTGTTCAATGCTAAATTGTTTATATTCGTTCATACAAACAAACTATCAAGTTCTTTGATACCCAACCATTTCATGTCCATGTTCATGATGTTTGATCTGATTAATACATTGTCAGATTCTCAAAACAAATCTCTTGATTTCATTTCATTCATTCAGTACCCTTGTTTTGAGAGATCTTCAAAGTTCAAATGCTGAGATTTCATTTATATCCTTGATGAGCATACATTAATACGACAATGATATCATGTCCTTAATTGTTCAAGATAAATTGTTGAGCAACTATTCTTTTTAGGACAAAATTACATGGGAACAATGTGAGAGCTTAAACAGAATTTCCATGGATTCACATTAACCAGTGTTTCCTACCCCGGAAGTTATCCTAGATATAATTGTAATCTAACATAATTGTATTAGTTTACTTAGATTTAATATCTAAGTTATAATATTGTAATAGTTAGATAAAGTTAATTTAGTTAGTTTCTAGTAACTTAGTTTATATTAGATATAATATCTAGATCTAATATCTAGATATTATGTTAGATTGTGTGTTCGACACACTTTAGATTTAGTTGTTGTATCTCTCAACTCTCAAAAAGATTACAATTAACACACACAAACACACACTTAAAGGTGTATTTGAGAGAAAAACATAGAGAACACAATCAAAGCTTAATCGATCAACCTTGTAACTCGTTTGTTATAATCAATACAGGTTGGTAATCATATTGTGTTGTTGTTTCTATAAACTTGATAAGTATTGTTGGACCGACAATTGGTATCAGAGCCTGATTAAGATCAAAACAAGTTTTCAGAAAAACGACTCTGTGTTCTTTAAGAAAAAAATTGATTTTGTGATTTTGAGTGTTTTAGGTGTTAGAATCGATCAGGTTGTGATCGTACTACATGCTAGATCGAGTTGTTGATATTTGATTTCACTTTTAAGCTTAAATCGAGTTCCAATTTGTGGATTTTATGTGAAAAAGTCGAAGTGGGTAAGTTCACTGTGCCATCGATTTTATTTCGAAAAAGTGTGTTTTAGAGATATCGAGTGCTTACTTTCTTTTCTAAAAGTGTTTCTAGACACATTGGTAGGGTTTGGTATTGCTAAATCGTTTCAGGAACAGATTTTAGTCGATCTTTAGAAGTTCAGGACGAACACACGCATACCAGAGGAAGAACAGCCCGCAAAGTCCTACTGTGCGCGTCCCAAAGGACCCGTAAAGCATACTTCTCGGCTCATAAAGCACCCGCAAAGCACATATCAGCTCACTTCTCGGTTCCAAGTCAGACACGCAAAACTAGACCCGCATACCTCATTGTGCGCTCCTCACTAGACCCGCATATCTCAATTGTGCGCTCCTCACTAGACCCGCATATCTCAATTGTGCGCTCCTCACTAGACCCGCATATCTCAACTTTGTGCTCCTCACTTAAAATCCATACTTAGAATTTTTTTCAGAATGACATCCAAAGAAGCTCTGCAATAGGAACTGACACCAAGCCACCAGTTCTCTTCAAAGGAGAGTACGAACAGTGGAAGGATAGGTTTCTAAACTTCATTGACAGACACGAGCTGGGTGATTTTATCAGAACATCTATAGAAGAAGGGGTTATGAGACCACCAATGACCACTCGTGTAGTTGATAATGTACCTACTCAGGTTGAACTTAAGCTTCACGAGCTACAAGATGATAACCTCAAGAGAACCAAAGGCGACAAATTATCCAAGTCATACATCTTACAAGGAATCCCAAATGAAATATACGTAAAGATTGACAGCTACAAGGCTTCAGGTAAAGAAATGTGGGATCAGCTCGAAAAGATGATGCTGGGTTCAAAAGTGGGAAATCAGCTGAAAATCTCCAATTGCCTAAATAACTATGAAGAATTTAGAGGCAGGGTGGGAGAAACCTTAGAAGAAACCTATGACAGGTTTGTGACGTTGCTGAATGAACTTAGCAAGAACAAAGTTCACAAATCTCAAATAGAGTTGAACGTCAAATTCCTTAGTATTCTTCAACCTGAATGGAAAAGATTTGCTCGACAGATGAAGCAGATTAAAGACCTGAATGAGATTCCACTTCACGAGGTGTATGAAACCCTCCGTCAGAATGAAAAAGAGGTGGATGAAATTCTAGCTGAGAATAGACAGAACGGAAAGGTAGTTGAAGATACAGTCGCACTTGTAGTCAGAAAGAAGAAGAACAAGGCGACTGTATATGAATCAGATGAAGAAGATGAAGGGTGTGCAAACTCAGAATCAGATGAAAATGATCAGCTGAAGCAAGCAATGCTTATGCTGACTAGTGATTTTCAGAAAAGCTTCTACACAAAGCCAACATCAAATAATCAGAGATATTCATCTGGTCCGAACAACTACATCCACAAAGAAAGGATTGAAGGAAGCAGGTATGAAGGAAGAAGATTTGAAGGGAGAAGATCAGAGGAGAGGAAACCTGAAGAAAGAAGGTTTCAGTCGGAAGGAAAGAGGATAGAGGAGAGGAGATCGGAAGAAAGAAAATTCAAAGCTGAAGGATTAAGTCAGCCAGAACCGCCTACGTGCTACAACTGTGGCAAACCAGGTCATTTTGCCAAGGACTGCCGCAGATCAAAAGTCAGAAATTCAGACTACTACAAGAACAAGATGCTTCTTGCAAAACAACAAGAGGCAGGCAAGGCATTGATGGCTGAGGACGAATACTGGCTCGATCACTTGGATGAAGAAGAAGAGGAGGAAGAGAGAGATGAAGCCGTCAACATGTGCTTGATGGGCAAGATAGAATCAGATGTTGAAGCTGATTCAGACACTGAAGAAGAGGAGGTATGTAATTTATCAGATTTAGAATTCATGAATAAAATGCATGCCATGAGTATGAAACAAAGAGAGTTAGAATCTAATCTTAAGCAAGATAATGGTGTCATGACAGACAAAAACCAATTGATACAGAAACTTAGCAATGAAATTGCTGAGAAGAAAGTATTAATTGAGGTTTTACATAAAGATAATGACACCAATGCTAAGGAAAAGACAATAATTCTAAAAGAGAATTCTGATCTTAAGTCTCAACTGCTAAATTGTGAGATTGAAAAATATGAGCTTAAAAAGTTGCATGCTTCTTGTACAAAAGAAAACTTTTCTTTGCTCGGAAAATTAAAAAGTTTGGAAGATAAGTTGTATAAAATGGGTCAAACTGAACAGACTATTTTTCTGAACAAACCCAAAGAGGAAATAGAGAGATGGGGAATTGGTTATAAGAATCCTCACTGCCTACAAAAGGGGATGTCTGAAGTGCCAGGACTTTATGATCATCTTAATATGCAATTAGCTCGCAAACTCCCCGTGTTTAAAACTTTTTGGACTAAATTGTCAAAAGAGGATGAAGCCAATGAAACGGAAAAACGGATGAAATCAGCTAAAGTTCATCTTCCATTTTATTATGCGAAGTTGAATAATAGTTATGATGAAAACCCAATATATAAAAAGAAGGAAACTCTTTCAAGTGATTTCTTTCCAAGTTATTCTGAAAAGGAAATGGAGGCGAAGCCTATTAAAGGTAAACTATATGTCCCTCCTCTCGTTTTAGAACGCAAAATTTCTGAACTCGAGAATTCTTTATCAGATGCAAGACTTTTGATAAATATTGAGCAAAACGTTTTTTCAACCGTGTTTTCAAATTCTGTTCTTTTAAAAGCTTCAAACTCTGAGGATATGTTTGGTACTTCAAATAAAGGATTTGAATTTTTGAACTCTGATGGTGGTTTAGATAATGGTTCAAATCTCTTTGACTTTAATGCAAAACTTCCCAACCATGCATCTTTTGTTAAGAAAACTTTAAGAAAATCCAGTAAGCTTGTGAACAGTGCAAAATCAACGAAAGCTTTCGTTGATAAATCAGTCTCTGTGAACGCTAAGAGTGCTAAAGGTAAGAATTTATCTCAACATTCACAGAAACCGACCACTACTGGTAATTCCAAGAAAAAGCAATCGCTTGTTGCTCAAAGGTCTAACTCACCAGCTTTACATGTTTCAGATCTGAGCAAGCAAAGGCCAGACGTAAATTCTCAATGGCAACCCAAACGGAAGCTTGACAAGACTGTTTTATCGTTTAGTAGTGTTAATTGTAATAAGACTTCGCTTACTAAAGATGTTGTGATTGCTGATATTGCTGTTTTGAACCCAAAACTTGTTGTTTCTCGGAAACAATATACAATGAAGCAATTATTTCAGTTATCTTTATCTGCTGGAAAGTCTTCTATTTATGATAAACATGTCTTTATTTCTTGTCAAGATTCTGGAGATTGGTTTGGCAACTACCATGTGCATACATCTCATACTAATTCTTCACATGCATTTCAAAAGAAAAGAGGAACCAATTTGAAATGGTTACCAAAATCTTGTGCTAACACAGAAGGACCCAAATTCCAATGGGTACCTAAGGCTAAATCTGTGTTGCAGGCACACAAAGCTTAAAGAGATAGCGACTTCTGATTATGTACAAATCAGGACTCGTTCTTCAAAGTCAAAATAGGTTTTTGGATAATGCAGTTCAAAACCCGAACATCAAAGTCAAAATAGGCTTTTGAACAAATCAGTTCAAGACCCGCACTTCGATAATCAAAGTGAATATTCCAAAGTTGTCTTATAAATATCTAAATTTGAAATTTCTCTTATGCAGACTAGTCATACATGGTTCTTGGACAGCAGATGTTCCAAGCACATGACAGGGCAAAAAGAGATATTGTCCAATTTCAAAGACAAATTTTGTGGAACAGTAAGATTTGGCAACGACCAGTTTTCTCCAATCATGGGATACGGTGATGTACAACATGACAATATCACTATCAAGAAGGTGAGCTATGTAGAAGGCTTAGGACACAACTTGTTCAGTATAGGCCAATTCTGCGACAAAGACTTAGAGGTCAACTTCAAAGCCAAGAGATGTTCAGTTCGCAATGAAGAAGGCGAAGAACTCTTGGTCGGTACTCGAGAATCCGACCTCTACACGATCAATTTATCAAATGTCCAGACTGACAAGCAAGTTTGTCTACTGTCGAAAGAGATTATTCGGGAAAGTTCATTTTTCAAAGACTGTTCAGAGATCAAAGACTGAAGTTACAAGTTATCCAAAGATCCCTCAAAGTTCAAAGATCAAAGTTTCAAAGATTTTAAATTCATGTTCAAGACTTTTCAAAGAAAAGTGATTGACTTTTCAAGATTCATCAAATTATCAGAGTTTAAAGAATATCAGAGCTTCAATGTTTAAAGCTATCAGAGTTTAAAACGTTGAAGAATCAAGAGCTGAAGACTGCTATCAAGTTTCTTTTAAATCTTGAATACAAAAGGGGAGATTGTTAGTGTATTGTTGTATCCAAGATTTAAGTGTCAAAGTCAAGTTGTGTAAAAGTCAATCATAGTCAAAGTCTTGTAAGTCATTATAGTTTACTTGTGTTTGTACATGGTCCTTTGACCATATAAATACCTTTTAGAAGTGTAAGTGTTTGTAGGGCAGTATGAGATGAGAGAAGTAGCTTTGTGAGAGAACCTTGAGTGAGATCATATTGTGTGAGAGTACTTTGTAACACTTGTGACCAACAGATATATGACACACTTTCTCTCTACATTCTCTCTCTACCATATTGTGATTAATTGTGTGATTAGATTGTGTTTGCTTGAAATCTTGGACTTACAATAAGTCTTAGGCCTTGTATGTTTTTTTTTAAATCTCTTATCAAACTCTTATATCTGAGTCGATAACAGGTAGGTCTATTCAAACCGGTTGCTTTTTCCAATTTTTTCAGAGGGACTAACATCATTTTCTGAAAAAATCACACCTAACACCACCCCTTACTCACCTCTTCATATCTCCCATCCCAATCGAACTCCCATCTAAAATCTACTGAAGCTTTATCCACCTCCGGCTACCAAATTGATCCAAGTTTTTCTCCAATTCGATATTGATGAAGCTTTCTCCCAATCGACCCCATCTGAAATTGATGAACTTTTTATTTAAAGTGTAATAATTTTTGGAGTTGTATTCCAAGATGATTGGTGGGTCTTGGCATTATTTTGTTAACCAAATAGAGGTCGTTGTCCTATGTTTGTTGCCATCAAATGTTTGTATTGGAAAGTCAAAACTCATGGATAACTTGTTTACGCTGCCATATTCCTTGCTGTCGTATTCTTTGTTTGATTGAGATAGAGTAGAGGGTGTCTTTGATGTTCAAGGGGTGCTGTATTCTTTGTTTGATTTACAAATAGAGTTGTTTGGTTTAGTGCTCAATTGTTTCAACTGGTTGTTGATATTGGATTTGAATTTCCTTGTCCATGTGTCTTTGAGGTTCAAGGGGATGATGACGATGATAAGGTTCAATCACAAGGTAGTACCGCTAACCATGCATATATGACTAGTTTAAGAGAAAACTTATGACACTTTTAAGGCAAAATAAATATCGATTTTAGTTGTTATGAAACTTTATTCATATATTCAACTATAATTGGTTCAATTGATGTATTTTAATTGAATTTAATGTGCTAAGAATGAAGGGTAGTATATTTTTGTAAAATTGAGTTTCTAGTTTTATATATTATATAGTATTATGAGGAATAAAATATACAATTATACACATTCAAACGTTTATCAGTTTACGAAAACAAATAGTCTAACTGACTATGCTTTCAAACTTCAACACCACCTCTTATCAATTAGAAGGGAATTAAGATTTCAGATTTGAAGACCTCTTAAAAAACAAACACCATATTCTTGTTTATTATAAGGGAAAACTTCAGAAAAACCCAACGGACTATCTCATTTTGAATGATTTAGTCACATAACTACTTTTTAAATAAAAAACTATTAAATTTTCTCATTTTGAATGATTAATACCTGAATAATTTTTTGAATAAATTAAACCATACTTAAATTGGTTACCTACATTATTTTAACAAAAAAAAACTACTTGTAACCAACTAGGAAAGGTTTTAAATTAAAAAAAATTTAAATCAGTTTTAGCTTTACTAAACCCCACGCCATTCAAACCCCTCACAAACAACGTATCGCTCCCTCTCGTCACTCCCTGTTGCCCCCATCATTGTCCAATCTCCATATCGCCTATCACACTGTTAGCCCCTACCATCGATCTCCCACTTGTTGATATATTTTTTTATCTAACCAAAGAGAGATAAACGAATGATAAAAAACAGATGAAAAAAGGGATATCGATGGTAGGAGCCAACAGCGTGATAGGCGATATGAAAAACAGACAACGATGAGGCGATGAGCAGTGGTGAGGGGGGAGTGATACCGATGTTTACGTGAGGTTTGAAGGGCGTAGGGTTTCAGAACAATAAAACTGATTTAGGTTTCTTTTTTTACTTTAAAACATTATGTAGCTTTTCTTGGGGGGTAGAAGGATGTAAATAACCGATTTTTCTAAAAGTTTGATGGTTTAATTTATTGAAAAATAATGTTCAGTGACTTATTCAAAAAGTGAAATTTTAATGGGTTTTTTTCTTTCAAAAAAACAGTTTAAAAATTTAATCATTCAAAATGAGAAAGTTTAATGGTGTTTTTATTCAAAAAAAATAGTTCACGGACTTAATCATTCAAAATGAGATGGTTTGTTGGGTTTTTCCGAAATTTACCTTTAGTATAAACACGAGAGTACTTAAGATTTATGTACTAGTTATAAATTAATTAGCAGGAAAAAATGTTTGAAAAATAAGGGTGTTTTGAAATCCTAAAATATAGATACGAGTTTGATCATCTACTATGGTTGTTTAAAAAGGTAATGTTTTGTAGTTCATAACAAGAAACATGTGTTATTATAATACAAAAATAGAACTTATACAGCGAAAGTAATCGAGAAAGTCAATGAAAGATGAACGATGGAGAAGATTATGAGATTTTTCTGGACAAGAAAACAAATGATGATCAGTGAGAATGTGAAAAAATATGACTTGTAGAGATTTAATAAGAACAAATAATGAAAGATATCTTTGATTTGTAAATTCAAGGAATGTTGGTTGAAAACTTAAACATATCTCGTGGTGTGTAGTTGAATCCCAATAAAAGATAAAGAAATCAAACAATGGACGAAAATATTTGAATTTTCTTTTCCTTATTTTATTTCTCTCAAAATAAGATGTTTGGATGAACAATTTTGGGAACATGATATATATAAGAGAATTCACCGAATGCATTTAACAAGGAAAATTTATTGATTAATCGTAAAACCATGAAACACATCATAACTCTAAAGAACAATAGATAGACCATCAAACATCAGTAAAATATCAATTATATAAACACAACTAGATAGGAATAGCCAACAAAAACAATTACGTAAACAACATAAGCAAATAGCAATATCCAATGGACACGGAAGTAGATAAACATATCGAACAAAAACATATAGCAATAGCAAGAACATGAGCTTAAACTTGTTATCAATTGAATTATTGAAGCACGGAAACAACTTAGAGATAGCAATAGGCAATAGGGACGGACCCATAAATTTTTTCATACGGTGGCACAATATGATATAGACAAAAAATAATTACAAAAAGCACGACTTTTATCGACCTGTCTTCTTCTTTTTCCCACCTTCATTAATGTGTCATGTGTTTTTAGCATAATTTCACCATTCGAGGGATTTTTAAAGTTTTTGCTTGATTTCGATGGATTTTTAAGTTTTTTTTATGGATTAGCGAGAGATTTTTTTTGTTTTTTTGTTTGATATCAAGAGTTTTCTTCGGTTTTTTGGTTGATTTCAAGAGTTTTTAAGGTTGACTACGAGGTACAATTGCACCTTCTTGAAGTTTCTAAAATAATACGATAGCACCTCCAGCACGATACGGTTGCACTCTTCACGAACATAAATTTTTTTACCCTTGTTGTGTAACATTCTTGGCCATCAAAATTGATTGTTGGTGAACGTCTTAAACGAGGTAATTGCTTACCGGGTAAAACTCTCAATCTAATATGCATCTTACTAGGTAAGATTCTCGGTCCTTGTCATGTTCAATCGGTAAGGTGATATAGGTAAGTGCTTACCCGATAAGGGTTTAGTAAACGACCCTTAGAGAGAAAAGAAGCAATACATATAATTAAGGACAAGGATGGCTATTTAACGTATTTTTTATTTTCTTCTCTAATGTAATTATTTAATAATTTTTCGGACCCTTGTTATCTATTAAATTCTTTTTGGTTCTTATTATAAAAAAATGGGCCCTTAATAAATGTCGGCTCTTATTATCTATTAAATTCTTTTTCGCTCTTATTATATACCAATTTTTTAGAGTCTCTTTTATATAACGTATTGTGAACTACTATTATATAGTATATACTAAAAAATTGGATCTCCAATACTTTTAGGCCCTAAGCAGGTGTCGGTTTTGCCTTCCCCAAAGACGAACTTGTCTATATCTATACTATAGATAAATAAAAGAACAGATTGATGTCTCTAAAATAATTTTTAATGGTACAACATTTGTATCATTTATGCAATGCATTGTTTTAAGTAAAACAATACACATAACAAAAAAAGTTAATTATATTTGGATTCTCCAACAATTCATTGTACCCTCAAACAATGACTTCTCCAAATAGATACAAACAAGAGATGTCTCTAGACCATACATTTGATGGAATTTTTTATTTTATTTTTATAACAGAAAAGAAAAAAATGGTAACATTTATTTACGAATCTACAAACGTTAAGATAATTACACTGCTAAATGAAACACTTATCTACGAAACTTTTCCTAGGAAATTCGTAAAGGGATGACTATCACAAAATCATCACAAAAAATTGGTGGATAAATTGTTGGTGGAAACTCGAATCAGTGAGTGACAGATTACCTAGGATCTAATTGATTTATTTCCTTGAAAAACATCGGATTTTACCGGAACCATTGGTATTTTGGGGTGATCCATAGGTAATTACCAAGGGAAATTTCCCTAGGTGATTTTTATGGGTAAAAGTCATTTTTTCGTAGTCTTAAGTTTAGAGACTCGATTAGATGAAAGTTGTGATGATCATATTTTGTTAATTATCATGGATGTTTCAATCAACTTGTATACAACTCGACTAATCTCATGGATTCTGAAGTTAAATCCAAACAATCCTCCAATGACCCTAATAGGACTTGAACTAATAAGCTTTGGCATATTTAAAGTATTACCTGTTGAGCTATCCGTTAGTGTTGACTATATCTCTCTTCCTCGTATATAGGGTTGGGTTCACGTGAGACCAACATGTTTTCGTGAGACCGGTGAGACCAGAAAATAACACTAAAACTTCACAGTGATTCATTGTGAAGGAACGAAAAACAACAAACGTTCACAACAAAAACACTGTGAAGGTTTACTTTTACAATACCTTCACAGTCTTTTACTGTGAAGGTTTAGTGTTATTTTTGTGGTCTCACGGGTCTCACGGAAATAGTCTGGTCTCACATGATCTCAAGTCCTCGTATATATTTAGATATTTTAAATGATTAATTATTTTCTAGATGAACCTTATTAATGAAGTATATTACAAATATGACACCATAGCTTTTGTCAAAGTGCACAATCAATAACTTTGTTGTTAAAAACGACTGTTTTGTTTTTAGGCATCTAACTAAAAAAATAAGGCAACGATATGACAATGGAAAAGAAATAGGGTTAAAAAAAGTGAGATAGCATCCTTGTTTTTCCTTGTAATACAGCTCTTTCGACTTCAACATTGATTTCAACTCCGATACAGATGGAATTTGCAAATCCTCAAAATATTATAGTTGTAGATCTATTTATTAGATTTCCAGAGAACCTTGAATCAATTTTATCGGTGTTAATAACCGAAATATAAGTCTTATAAATCTGTCCAACATCCTTATTTTGCTTTTCTTTGTCCGTTTTTTCCCTCAAATATTTTTGTTGATGTATGATATTCACTTAAACAACATCCTTCTATATCAATGCCATATCATATATCAAACAATTTATGTATAAACATGTGTGTATTAATCATATAAAAAATAACCTTTTATGATGTTATAATGTCTATACATACCTATGTGCACTTACATACATACACATACATACTTATATATGCATATACATTTACATATATACATGTAAGTTTGTTGTATACATACATACATACATATGAAGGTTCAATTAAGAATACTAAAAAGATATATCTATACTATTATATTAAAATTATAATACGGGTTCTTGAAAAGTAGTTTTTGGAAAACAGTTTTTGGAAAGCCATTAAAATTAAATGTTACATTTACCACCCTTACAATTAATTATTTAATTAATTTATATCCCTTGTTTTTTCATTTTTCATTTTACACCTTATCATTTAACACAAATAATCGTATATGAACAAAAATGCAATGCAAAAATACGTTTATTTTTTTACAAATTATACCATTATAATCGTCTCGTCAATACCTTCAAAACGAGCCCAATATTGAATATTTTTTTAATTTAACCGTACTATTAAAAACTATGAATATCTATGAATTAATTTGTTTTCTATCCATACGTTTTATTTTTTTTCACCGTTAGCATATTAAAAATACATAATTGTAGATCAACTAAAATATATTAAAAATATGTTTCATTAGTATTATAAATTATAATATTATAATTTTTTGTCAATAATTTTAATACTAGGCATTTACCCGCGCACGATGTGGCGCGAAAAATCGTGCAATCGAAGGAACAATTGACAAAGGTATGTATCCGCTCGCGAAACATTTCGAAATCAAAATGACAACAACGTTTTCATTTTAAGTTTGTATTCTTCGTTGTTATCGATACTTTAGTCTATGAAAACACGGTGTTTGAGTTGTTTGGTGCACTTATATGTGAATCATAGACTAAATTATCGATAAGGACGAAGAAAATACAAACTTAAAATGAAACGATGTTGTCATTTTGATTTCGAGATGTTTCGCGAGCGGATACATACCTTTATCAATTGTTCCTTCGATTTCACGATTTTTCGCGCCACATCGTGCTTGGGTATATGCCTAGTAGAGAATGTAAGAATATATCATAACTGTCAGATGAGATTATCCAATGGATAAAATGAAAAAAGTACGTGTCTACGACCACTCCTTTAAAGCAAAAAATCACCCCTTACTTTTGAATCAAAAATTGATGAAATATAACCAAAATTGGATTAAATGTTATAGGATAAGTGTGTCATCGTCTAAAGGATGTGACGATAGAGATAGAGATAGTGATAGAGATATAAAATATATCAGAGTTATATTAGAACTAGAATATCTAGTTATCTACCTGTAATCCATCCCTATATAAAGGGTTTATGATTAATGAGAATTTACAGCTTTTCTATTCTCTCTATATCAATTATTCTACAACACGTTATCAGCACGTACGCTCATTCAGACAATTCAACGATACTCCATCGCCACTACTACAATCCAAGTATGCATTCCTATATTCATCTCTAATTCATGTTACTAACATGATCATAATTACACCTTATTTTAGATTATACTTCTGAATCATATTGTTTATACTTCAGAATCCTACGTTGGTAATAATCCTCTCGATTCTATATAAGAGAGATATGAAATTGATATCTTTATTGATTGATGGTGAAAATATATATACACAATGTCGAGCAACTAAAGAAGGAACCTATTACAAACATTAAAAAAAATAATATACAACAGATCATTTCCAAAACAGAACCAGAATCTGTGCCTTCAATTGTAAAATCAATTTTGGTACTGATTGACAATCTGTTTAGGAAACGATGAGTCAATGCTTATCTTCTACATTCCCCCGCAAGACGGACGGTCTATCAGAAAGTCCGATTTTGGATAATAATGAATCAAGACGAGGTCGTGTCAGCGGTTTGGTCAGAAAGTCCACAAGTTGATCATCGAAAGAGACATGTGTAACTCTTAATGCACCAATCTGAACCTGTTCTCTGATGAAGTAAAAATCAAGCGCCAAATGTTTCATCTTTGAGTGAAAAACAGGATTAGCACTTAGTTGTGTCGCACTTAAGTTATCACAATAGATAACAGGGCTTTGACGAATATATACTCCCAACTCACCAAGGAGATTTCGAACCCACATTAATTCAACTGTGGTAGATGCAACAGCTCGATATTCAGCCTCGGTGGAAGAACGAGCAACAGACCGTTGCTTTTTAGAAGTCCAAGTAATCGGTTTTTTGCCAAGAAAGACAACATGTCCCATTGTAGAAGTGTAATTGTCTTTATTACCGCCCCAATCGACATCCGAAAAGGTATGCCGACTGTTGGGTCTGAATGTGCTAACTATGGTTTATGTTGCTCAATCTTCATGGTTTATGCTGCTAAGTGATTACTACTGCTAGGCTATCAAGATTACTATTGCTAGTAGAATTATTACTGCTTAAAGAGTTAGTGCTGCTACTTGAATAGTTAGTATTGCTTGGAGAGTTAGTACTGCTGAAGATTACTACTGCAAGCATGGTTAGTACTGCTCAAGGATTAATACTGTTGAGAATGATTAATGCTGCTGGATAAGGATAAAGGTTGGTGCTGCTTATAAAGATAAAGAAGATTTGAAGATAAAGATGAGATGGAGATAAGGCTGAAGATAATTATGGTATTGATGCTGAAGATCAATTTTATTTTTATAATTATCTTGTAATCAAATCTGTATATATAGTATAGAAGTCTTTGTTAGAATTAACAATTATTCATACGTTTTGTTTAGAGAGAATTAACCTCAAGAATAGTTTAGATCCTTTCTATAGAGAAGTATAGAACGTTTGTTGAGCCTGTTCAACATATTGAGGTTTTGTGTGTAATCATTAAGTTTTATGCAATATAAACTTATGATTTGAGTTCTATATACTGTTCCATTGATTTTGTTGTTAAAGTGTTTTTCCGCAACTTCTTTAACATAAGTTTCTGAGTGTGTTAATTAAATTCTTGATTGAGTTTCGATCCTGTCAAGTGGTATTAGAGCCAGAAAATTTAGAAACCTTTAATCATGGACAGTTCAAGCGACAATGTTTTTGTATCAAAGGTTCCCATGCTCAAACCCAATGAGTTTGACATGTGGAAGATCAGAATCAAGCAGTACATTCTTCTCACAGACTTCTCAGTGTGGGATATCATTGAGAATGGTCCTTCTGATGGAGGAAAGATGGATGCAGAAAGAAAGAGACCTCCACCAAAGACAGATGGAGAGAGGAAGTTGAGGCAGACAGAGATGAAAGCCTTGAGCACTCTGCTCTTGGCTATACCCAATGAGTACCAACATCAATTCTGCAACTGTTCTGATGCACAAATTATTTGGAATTCTCTGTAGAAAAGATTTTCTGGTACCAAAAGTACCAAGAGAAATCAGAAGGCCATCCTGAAGCAGCAGTATGAAAACTTCATGTCTACAAAGAATGAGTCCATGACTCAAACTTTTGATAGATTTAATAAGCTAATTGGTGAATTGGCTACTGTTGGTGTCCAGATAGATCAAGATGATGTTAACAGAAAATTTCTAAGATCTCTTGGTGATGAATGGACTATGTACACTGTCTCATTCAGACAGAATGATCAATTGGAGGACAAGGAATTGGATGACCTCTATAATGATCTTAGGGTGTTTGAAGCAGAGGTAGAAACAAAGAAGAGGCCCTATGGATATTCATACAATGCTGCTCTTTTATCATCCTCTACTGATTCTACTGCTAATACAGAATCAGTTAGTGCTGCACATGGATCAAAGCAAGATGGATCTAATGAATCTGTTTTAGAAGCTTTTCTAGCCAGGCATGCTAATTCATCTCTAATTAATGATGACTTAGAACAGATAAATGTTGATGATCTGGAAGAGATGGATATCAAGTGGCAGATGGCTATGCTGACCATGAGAGTAAAAAGATTCATCAAAAGGACTGGAAGGAACAATTTTGCTCAGAAAAGAGAAGATGGGGTTGGATTTGATAAATCCAAGGTTGAATGTTACAAGTGTCACAAGCTGGGGTACTTTGCAAGAAAATGCAAAAGTGGAATGCCTCAACAACATACTAGCAACCATTAACCATTACAGTCTACTAACTTCAACAACAGGAACTCTTCTCAAGCTCTTGTTTCCCAAGAAGGAATGGGATTTGATTGGAGTGACCAAGCAGAAGAAGCAGTTCAGAATCAAGCTTTAATGGCTAAAGTTTTAGAGTCAGCAAACACTGATATTCCCACAGAGGTAACTTCTAATCTTTGCTCTAAAACCTGTATTGAAACTGTTAAAAAGTACAGGGATCACAATCAGAGTATGTGTGATGACCTTAAAAGGTTAGAGAAAGATAGAAGAGAGTATGTTCTGATTGTTGAGAGGTTTGAAGAAAAAATTAAGTCTTACCAGGCTAATGAACTTCAACATTCCTATGATACAAACTATTGGAAGTGGGAGAAAAATCAGTTAGAGGTTAAGCTTAAAAAGTCTGAAGAGGAATGTGAGAAGATAAGGAGTGAGTTTGAGAAAGCCAAACTAGATATTGAGAAATATTCCAATGATTCTAAAGCAATGGACTCTTTGCTCCAAACTCAAATTCATGACAAACTGAGAAGAGGAATAGGCTATAACAACACCCCTCCACCATACAACAATAACTATATTCCTCCCACCTCAGACCTCTTAGAAAGGAAGGATAAGAAAGACTTACCTGAAGAAGCTACTAAAGTAGATCCACTAGATAGAGTAGTGGTAGATGCAGATTCTGAAGAAGAGGACTCTGAGAGTAAGAATGAGGAAGACCACAAAGATATTCCTTTAGAAAACCACATACTGACAAATGAAAGGGGGGGGGGGGTAAACCTTTTGTCAAGAGTGAGCAAGTGAAGTCTGGGGAAGAGACTGTTAAGAATGAAAAAGCTGAGATTCCTAAGAGAGGAAAGGGAAAGGTACAGGGAGTCCATTACATGCAAACCACTGTTGTTAATCCCTGTACTTGTAAATAGAATCAGCCCCAACAACATGATAAAACAAGGGGAAATCAAAGAAATAGAAATAATCAGTGGGCATTAAAACAAGGAATTGATCTGAGAAAAATTAACAGACCAAAGCCTTGCTTTATCTGTGGAAAGTTAAATCATCTAGCCAAACACTGCTATTTCAATCCTATCAACCAAATGATCACTTTTCAAAGAAATATACAAAATCCTGTTGATTATAGGAAGCAAAGAGGGAATCATATGGCTGGGAATGTGAGAAGGGAACCTATAAAATCTCATGCTCAGAATAAGTTTGCTAATTTAAAGAAAAATACTACAATTAAGTCAAGGAGTAACTTAAAGAAAAAGAAAGCAAACAACTTTGTCCAGGTTTGGGTACCAAAAGTAAAGAAATCTGTTAGTACTGTTACTTCAAATAGTACTGCTGACAGAAATAATGTTGCTGCAAGCAATACTACTGCTAACAAAGTTAGTACTGCTAATCCAATTAGTACTGCTAACAAAGTTAGTACTGCTAACCCAATTAGTACTGCTAATGCTGTTAGTACTACTAATAAAGTTAGTACTGCCAATCAAGTTAGTACTGCTTCCAGTAACAGGCCCATTATTGTGACAAAGTATTCTAGCAATAAAATTTCTCAGTGTGATAATCTCATCCAGTCTGAATATGAAAATGTTGATGAGAATGGAAAACCCAAGACCACTTTGGCTTGGGTTCCTATTAAAAACTAACTTCTTTATTAAATGTGTAGGGGAACCAATAACTCAAGGGAAGGAGTATTTGGCATGTTGATAGTGGTTGTTCCAGACACATGACATGTAACATGGCCTGTCTTCAAAACTTCAAAAGAATTGATGGAGGAGATGTTGCTTTTGGTGATAATCCAACAGGTGGAAAAATAAGTGGAAAAGGTAATGTGTCAAAAGGTAAGATGACTTTTGAGGATGTATACTATGTTCAGCAATTGAGATACAACCTGTTAAGTGTATCACAGGTTTGTGACAAGAAACATAGCATATTATTCAATGATACTTAATGTATTATCCTTGCTCCAAGGTTCAAGGTAGTTGATGAAAGTATGATACTACTTAGAACTCCTAGGAAGGACAATGTTTATTGCTTATACTTGGAGAGTGTAGATTCTGATTCATCTTTAAACTGTTTATTTTCAAAAGTTTCAGTAGATGAATCATCTCTTTGGCACAGAAGGATGTGTCACATGAACTTTAAAACAATGAACAAACTTGTGAAAAACAACCTTGTAAGAGGTTTTCCACAAAAGGTATTCTCATGTGATGATCATTGTGTTGCATGCCTTAAAGGCAAACAGCACAAAACTTCTCATAAGTCCAAAGAGATAAATACAATCTCTTCACCTCTGAATTTACTGCATATGGATATGTTTGGCCCTACAAATGTGATGAGTATTGGTAAGAAATCCTACTGCTTGGTTATTGTTGATGATTTCTCTAGATTCACTTGGGTCTATTTTCTGAGGACAAAGGATGAGACAAGTGGACTGATCAAATCCTTTGTTCTTAGAGTTGAAAACCAAACAAATCTAAGAGTTAAAATCATTAGGTCTGATAATGGAACTGAATTTAAAAATAGTGACCTAAACAGCTTTTGTGAGGAAAAAGGAATTGAGAAACAATACAGTGCTCATCACTATAGATCTATGATTGGCTCCCTTATGTATCTCACTGCTTCAAGACCAGATATCATGTTTCCTGTTTGTGTGTGTGCAAGATTTCAAGTAAGGCCTAAGCAGTCACACTTTCAAGCAGTCAAGAGGATATTCAGATATCTCAAAGGACAACCTAGATTAGGTCTTTGGTATCCTCATGACTCACCATTTAAACTACTTGCTTATTCAGACAGTGACTTGGGTGGTGCTAATTTGGATAGAAGGTCAACTTCTGGGGGATGTCAGTTTTTGGGTGCAAGACTTGTGTCATGGCAGTGCAAGAAACAAACCACAATATCCACTTCTACAACAGAAGCAGAGTATATAGCTGCTGCAAGCTGCTGTTCTCAAGTACTATGGAGTCAGAATCAAATGTTGGACTATGGTATGACTTTTCTTCACACTCCAATCTTCATAGACAACAACAGTGCTATTAGCATTGTTAATAATCCAGTCAAGCACTCCAAAACAAAGCATATAGAAATCAGGTATCATTTCATAAGAGACTATAATGAAAAGAAGCTAATTCAGGTTGTGAAAGTCCATACAAGTAACCAATTTGCTGATCTATTCACTAAAGATTTTGATGTGGGTAGATTCACATTTTTGGTCACAAGTATGGGCATGATAAACTCTGAATAAGCCTATTATCTTTTGTCTCATGTACCTGTATAGATTCCTCCCTGTCTTCTTTCTCATATTGTATTCTGCATGGTGCTGCTAACTTTGTGTGTTTCAGTGTTTCAGATTGCTTCAAATGGATACTTAGTACTTCTAATTCAGTTAATACTGCTCATTATATTTCTCATGATAACATTTCAAAAATGGTTAAGTATGGTTACTACTGCTAGGTGGTTTTTACTGCCAGTGCAAAGTTACTACTACTTGCCTTATTTATACTGCTAATCAGTGTTACTACTGCTGGTTTGTGTTAATACTGCTAGTATGTGTTAATACTTCTAGTCTGTGTTAGTACTGCCAGTATGTGTTACTACTGCTAATATGAGTTAATACTGCGAGTTAGTTAATACTGCTAGGGTACTTAGTACTGCTTCTAACTGAAACCCTCCACCTATAAATACCCTGTGTGACCGCCAAAATACAAACTGCTCTTTGATAATAGGATCTTTGAACTTCCATTGCTTCTTTTTCTCTCTCTCGATTTCTTGCTTACCAGTGTCAACCCTAGTCGCGATTCGATCCCTAGAATCAATCAGAACGATGGCAGGCCTACAATTCTTTGATGAACACAATAAAGTTGCTATGCTGCAGAAACCCAAACAGGCTGAAGGTTTCCATCAGATTGTGGATTTCCTCAAATCGTCCCACATTGCCTATGCCCTCACTGTCAATCCCACAATCTATGTGGAACATCAAAGACAGTTATGGGCCAATGTTACCATTCACACTGAAGAAGGGACTCAGGTTATTCAAACCAGGGTGTGTGATAAGCCCCTGACCATCTCAGAGGAATGTATTCGCATCCATCTACGCTTAGATGATGTCTCAGGTATAACCTCCTTACCTAAGGAAGATCTCTTCCAAGCTCTTAGTCAAATGGGGTATGAAGGTCCCACTGATGTATTCAAGTTCTTCAAGAACATGTTTGCACCACAGTGGAGATTCTTTGTTCATACCCTTCAGTACTGCATTTCAAGAAAAACAACTGGCTGGAGTGAGTTCAGCAGCACCATAGCCTATGCTTTGGTCTGCTTAGCTACCTCTAGAAAGTTCAATTTTGCTCAAATGATTTTCAATGATTTTATGTCAAACCTGGATACCAAAACCAAAAGCTTTTATATGTATCCCAGGTTTGTACAAGAGATTATACTAAAAGAATTGACGGATTTACCTCATTTTAATGAGATATATGTACCAAAACCCAGAAAGGGGAAAGTGTTCTCAAACATGAAAAGGCCTTCCAAGGACTTTTCTGGCCAAGACACCCCATTGTTCTCTACAATGATAGGTGTGTCACATTCCCATGGTGAGGCATCAGTGTCAAAGCCCTCATCTGACAACCAAACTGATGACCTACCCACACCACTCATTTCTAGTAATCCTCCTCAGATTCCTATCGTCAAGCCCACATCCCCCATCACCAAAATTTATATAAGGAAAAAGGTAAAGAAGGTTCCTTCCCTTCTTGTACCTTTACCCCCAAAGCCTTCAAGCCCTCTAATGGAGCATTCTACATTAGAGAATATCGAAAGGGAAACCACAGGGGTGTCTCCCAACCCCAAGAATGTGCTCAATAAGGAGAAGGAAGAGCATATGGGCAGTAAGGCTCACACTACTGACTTTGTACAAAGTGCAGAGCAGGACAGTGTGAGCATCTCTAAGACCTTCCCCATGGCAACTTTGGGTGAGCAATCATCCAAAGGTCCCAGCTGCCAAGAAACCAAGGGGGTAGAGGGTGCTTCTGCTAGGCAGAAGACCTCTACTAAAAGGTCCAAGGATCCTTCAAGGGTGGTGAGCACACCCAAAGGAGGTGAGGACAAATATAACTATGAGGAATTGTTGGAAACTATTGCAAATGTCAATCTGGATGTCCTCAAACAAGGTGCAGAGATAGAGGAGATGAAACTGGTGATTCTGTCTCAGCAAGTACAGATTACCAAACTAAAGAAGATGGTTCAGAGGTTGGTGCAGAAAAAGAAAAGAAAGCAGTATGTTTTAAGGAAGAGGGGCGATGCTTTCAACAAAGGGGAGAGACAAGTTGAAGGGGAGAAACAAAATCCTGTTAGCAAGGAAGCTCATTTTGAGGGGGAGTTGAATAGAGAAACAGAAAAAGCAAATGCCGCAGAAAATACAAAAGAAGCAGTAACTGAGCCAGCAGCAGTAACTGCAAAAGAAGTAGAAACAGAGAAAACTGCAGCAGAAACAACATTGTCCAGAGAGGAAATTGAAATTGTAGAAACCCTTGTAAAAGCTAAGAATGACACTCCCAAAGCCACTCAAAAGGATAAGGGAGTAATGATCAAAGAAAGAGGGTTAGAAAAGAAACTAAAAGAAGTCAGTATGGAGGATGCAAAGAAGAAGGGCAAGGAGAAGATTGTTGAATCTGAGCAACCATCAAAGAAAAAGAAACAAATAGAGTTAGATGAAGAATTGGCCAAAAAGCTTCAAGAAGATTTGGAAAAGGAGGAACAAATTCAATCTGCCAAGGATAGAGAACTTGCACTGGATATGAATAAAAAGTTGAATGAAGAATATCAAAGGAGTTTAAAGCCTGTTGTTGTTAAGAAAGTAATAAAGAGAGCTGCTGTACAAAGGCAAAGAAAGTCTTCAAAGACATTTTTGGCTAATCAAGAGAGAAGGAAGATCATAAACTTCCTGAAAGGAACTCTTGGAGTTCCTGAAGGAATGTTTACCAACATACCTTATGGTAGGGTAGAGGAGTTATATACAAAGGAGATGACCAATCTAAAAGGGGACTCCACTCAAAGGGAAGAAGCTGAAAGGAAGATGAAAGAGAGGCATGATCTCAACATACAACAACCCTTCCCTGAAAGTGAAGAAGGCACTCCTATCAAGGAAAAGAAAGAAGAAAAGAAAGAAGAGACATTGGCTCATCAAATTGGAGTCATCAAAAGAAAGAAAACCATTGCCACCAAGCCAAAGGCAAAAAGGGCAAGATTTGAAGAAGAAAGAGCAGAAGCAGAACCTACTGATGAACCTTTAGCAGAGCCAGAGCAGAATCCAGAGCAGTCAAATCAACAATCAAATGAGCAGTTTGACTTATACATGACAATGACAGATGAAGGTCCTGTACAAGCTGATCCTATTTCTATGAAAGCACCTGAAATTATTTTTTGGGACATCCTGGAAGATCAAAGAAAGAAATACTTCAGGATTAAAAGAATGGGTGATCAGTTTGAAGTGTATGCAACTTGGGGAAAAATCATCAGAAGTTGTTCCAGATCAGATTTAGAAGAAATGTTCAAGATTGGAATGAGCCTGTATGAAAAGGTTTTGACAGGAGAAGAAAGAAGCCTAATAAGATTAGCCATGGAGTACCTGTGCATGATATTTGATCCAAGCAAAGTTCAACATGTGATCATAGATTTGCATCTTGAGAATAAATTCCAAAGAATAGAAAATTGGACGCTGTTTGAAAGGTGTGGAGTCTATGTCATCACTGTAGACAGAGCTTATCATGAGTACTACCTGGTGGATAAGATCTATGACCACAACAAGGCTAAACTGCAAGCAATGTTGAATGCTAAGCTGACATGTTCAAAGGATTCAGAAATGGCCAGGATAGTAGTCAGAAGAATTATCAATCAAAGTCTGGGACTGGATCCACATTTGGGCAACTGAGCTGAAGTATTGAAAGCATCATGAAGACCAAATTTTGAAGAACTTAACTTCTCATTCTAAAAAGTTAAGTTAGGGGGAGATTGTTGGGTCTGAATGTGCTAAGTATGGTTTATGTTGCTCAGTCTTCATGGTTTATGCTGCTAAGTGATTACTATTGCTAGGCTATCAAGATTACTATCGCTAGTAGAATTAATACTGCTTAAAGAGTTACTGCTGCTACTTGAATAGTTAGTACTACTTGGAGAGTTAGTACTTCTAGTAGTTAGTACTGCTGAATATTACTACTGCAAGCATGGTTATTAATGTTCAAGGATTAATACTGTTGAGAATGATTAATGCTGCTGGATAAGGATAAAGGTTGGTGCTGCTTATAAAGATAAAGAAGATTTGAAGATAAAGATGAGATGGAGATAAGGCTGAAGATAATTATGGTATTGATGCTGAAGATCAATTTTATTTTGATAATTATCTTGTAATCAAATTTGTATATATAGTATAGAAGTCTTTGTTAGAATTAACAATTATTCATACGTTTTGTTTAGAGAGAATTAACCTCAAGAATAGTTTAGATCCTTTCTATAGAGAAGTATAGAACGTCTGTTGAGCCTGTTCAACAGATTGAGGTTTTGTGTGTAATCATTAAGTTTTATGCAATATAAACTTATGATTTGAGTTCTATATACTGTTCCATTGATTTTGTTGTTAAAGTGTTTTTCCGCAACTTCTTTAACATAAGTTTCTGAGTGTGTTAATTAAATTCTTGTTTGAGTTTCGATCCTGTCACAGACAAAGAGGAGAGTCTTTAAGAATATTGATGCCTTTATCCATGGTGCCACATAAATAACGTAAGAGTCGCTTAAGAGTATCCCAATGGGCACTTGTAGGGCGATGCATGAAATGAGACAACCTGTTTACGGTAAATGCAACATCGGGACGTGTGATGGTGAGGTATTGAAGACTACCAACAGATGCTCGATAGTCCTTTGGAACTTCAAGTGAAATGCCAGAATTAGCTGTCAAATGATTTGTGGTAACCATTGGTGTGGGGGAGCTCTTTGCATCTAACATACCCATTCTTTCAAGAAGATCGGCTATGTACTTGCGTTGGCTGAGAAATAAACCTCTCGATGTAGGAGTAACTTCAACACCCAAGAAATAAGAGAGAGAACCTAAATCCTTCAAGGAGAACCTTTTAGCCAAGTTTCCAATAAATAGATCAAGTTTAGTAGCATTTGGACCTGTAATAATAATATTTTCCACATACACAATGAGATAAATTGGAGTTGTCGAGTGATGAATAATAAATAAAGAAGCGCCTGCTACTGAACGTTTAAATCCCGAACCAAGAAGGAAGTTGGTGAGTTCCGTGTACCAAGCCCGAGGGGCTTGTTTTAATCCATAAATAGCTTTGCGCAATTTACAAATGTGAGAGGTAAATGCCACATCAACAAAGTCATGAACTTGAGACATGTACACCTCATCAAGTAAGGTACCTTAAAGAAACGTGTTGTTAATGTCTAGTTGCCTTAGATGCCAATCATTTGTAACCGCAAGACCAAGTAAGGTTCGAATAGTGGCCGGTTTGACAACCAGACTAAAGGTTTCCGTGTAATCAACGTCGTGTCTTTGTTGAAAACCTTTAGCGACTAATCGTGCCTTGTAGCGATCAATTGTACCTTCAGGATGATACTTAAGTTGGAAAACCCACCTATATTTAACGATATTTTTGGTAGTAACCGGAGCTACCAAATTCCAAGTGCCAAGAGCATGAAGTGCCCTTATCTCAACTTCCATAGCCTTGCGCCAAAGAGGGTTCTTTAGATCTTGGGTCACTGTCGTGGGTTTACTAGGTTTATCCTGGACAACAACCATGTGTGTATACTTTGGGTTTGGCTTATGAATATTGTTTTGGGATCTGGTAACTATGCCAAGGGAAATAGCAGGCTGGGAAGTGGATTCAGCTAGAGGGTTGGACGGAGGTTCTGTGGACACAGGTGTGGTAGAAGGTTGGGTTAAACTTGCTACAACAGAGGGTCTGAGCTGCTGGACTGAGCCATGGAATCAACAAAAGGGCTGTCCTCTGAGGCTGAAACTGCCAAGGAAGGTGGCGACGGTGACCTAGGATGAGATTGACTTTGGGATGGAGTTGGATCAGTCGGGGGCTGTTGTAAAATAGACAAGGTAAGAGGACACCAGGTGTCTGGATTTGGTGTGGTTGGGAAGTGTGTTTGATTAGTGAGGTGGACGTAAGAAAATTCAGATTCAACAAAGCGGACATGGCGTGATGTATAAACCTTTTTAGATTTAGGATCATAATAATGATATGCACTTTGAGACTTTGAATAGCCAATGAATATGCATGGGGTGGACTTAGGGTCAAGTTTATGATGTGCATATGGCTTCAACCAAGGATAACACAAGCACCCAAATGAACGTAATTTAAGATAATTGGGAGGGGACCCAAATAAGCAAAGAACAGCAGACTTGTGATCCAAGGTTGGAGTGGGCAGTATATTGATGAGATAAGCAGCCGTATTGAAGGAATACGACCAATACTCACTTGGCAGACGAGAATGATTAAGAAGACAAAGGTCCGTTTCAACAATATGATGGTGTCGCCGCTCTACATAGCCATTGTGCTCAGGGGTGTGAGGTGGGGAAATGAGGTGAGAGACACCCTCAATAGTAAGAAAAGATGTCAGGGCTTGATACTCCCCCCCCCCCCATTGTCAGAATAAATGACCTTAATCTTTTTCTCAAAGAATTTCTCAACTAGAGATTTGAACCTTATAAAGATGGCTTTTGTATCAGATTTATTTTGGAGAGGGTAAAACCAAATATATTTGGTATAGTGATCAACGAACATGACATAATACTTGAAACCAACAACTGAATAGACCGGAGAAGTCCATAAATAAGTGTAAACAAGATCTAGTGGAGCATGAGAAATTAAAGTTTATTGACTAAAAGGGAGCTTGTGGATCTTATTACATTGACAAGAATTGTAATTGAATGAAAAAGCCCTAGGGACATCGAGTTTAAATGTAGAGACTAAACTCTTGAAGATGGCTAAAGATGGATGGTCAAGACGATGGTGCCAATTGATTGTTGATGCTTTGACTGTGGAAAAAGCTAGGATAGATGGATTGGATGGCCATTCATAAATGCCTTGCTTAGTTGGTCCTTTGGTTAGATGTGCCCCCGTGAGACGGTCCTTAACCACAAAAAGAATCAGAAGAAAATTCTATTAGAAGATTATTTTCTGAGCATAACTTGGAAATGGAGACAATGTTACGACTCATTGTTGGAGCACAAAGAATATTAGACAAAATTTGTTATTCCCTATTTCAAGTTCTAATCAATACAAAACAATCAAGATGAGAATCGTAATCACAAGTCTTTGAATAAATCTCAAACAATTACAAATCTCACTTTCTCTCTCTACTTTCTCTCACTAGGATGATGTTCTAATTGACTCTTCTCTAATTTGCTCACTCTACTTCTGATTGATACTAATTCTTACAAAGACATACAAAGGTATTTATACCTACAACTAAAATACAAGGAAATACAAATACAATTTAAAGACTTTGACTTTTTATTACAACAAGACTTTTACTTTAAATGAGAGTTGACTTTCAGCCTTTGACTTCTTGAATCTTTGACCTTCAGAATCCTTGATCTTGTATCCAACATATTTCTGCTCTAACAATATCCCCTTTTGGATTCAAGATCATCTTCAAAAAGATTTAACAAATCAATCTCCCTCTTTGATTCAATCTGGATAATCTCTCCTTTTGCAAATATATCCTTTCTTTGACTGAAATTCTTCCCAAGTCTACCTTCAAACAAATAACAATCTCCCGCAAGAATAGTAGAAACAATCTTCAATAATTTCCCCAAAACATTCACAAATCTCTTTCAGACTATGGAAATAAATTATCTTCAGATTCAGCTCAGATTGCTTTAGCAAATAATCTTCAAAGAAAATTTCCTCAAAATTAGCACATCTTCAGAAATTCTTTGAAAATTTTCAAATCTTTACTTTGAATCTTCTGACTTGGACATTTCTGTAAATCATCTTCTGACTTGGACATTTCTGTAAATCATCTTCTGACTTGGACATTTCTGTAAATCATCGGTATCATCAAAACTTTCACCAAGAAATGTCTTTGACCATTCTGATTTGTCCAAGAGCCTCTGATTCTGTGATCCATAACCATGTATTCATCTAGATCTTTTCAAAACCAGACAAATTAAGAAATGTAACACCTGAATCAACAAATGAATTAGTTAATATGCCTGTCAGTAACACAAAGTTACTGTGTGTAACAAATACACATTGTAAAGGATCTTTTTGATGTTCACTCTCCCAGGGCTTCCATCCAATCATCGAAATACCACAAAGGCAATTTATATTGAAGTTATGACAAAGAAACAAATTCTTTGTGTGTTCGTGCAAGTGTAGAAAGAATTAAGCATATGATGATTGCGTTTAATAAGGCTCAACATTGTGTAAACCACTGAGACAACAGTAGTATAAACACAGACTCAATGTGCATGATTAAAGTGCAAAGGTGGGGCAGACTTCCTTCTTTTTCAATATCCATATTTTCCAAATGAAAATCAGATAGATTATGTGCTGCGTCCCCAGAAAATATGAAATATTTTCTTTTTGAGAAGAAAATGAGTGGCTAGTGGGGTAGTATCAAGAGTTGGCATGGGCTAGTTGCCTGTTTCAATAATGTTCACCAAGAATTGTGAAACATTAGTAATGTGGCTGCCCAGCTCAGAAAGTAGTTGGTGCAGAGTTTGATATTCTTTTACTCTGATCTCACACCCTCTTTTTTTTAATCATTAAGCTCACATCTAACCAAACTCTCTTTTACATTTTACCTCAACGCACAACCCACACTCATTTCTTTTTGACTCCTCACACTCAATCACTATGGATTAACTTCTTGGGAAGAAATCACTGGTTAACGTGATTCCACAGAAGTTCATTTAAGTCCTAGCACAATGATCCCGTATTTTCCTAGATAACATGTGTTGTTCAAATGATTTAACTTTATCAGTTAAAGCTCAAAAATACATGTAAGATAAATGTATGCTTACACGATATAATCATGAAGATTTGAGCATTTGAAACATTGAAGTATTTCCAAACAAGTAAATTGAATGAATGAACATGAATGCAAGAGACTTGTTTGAAAATCTGACATTGTATGAAAAATGATCAGAAATGAATGATATAGCATTTAAATCTTATGGTCAAGAAAAATTGATAGTGTCTATACGAAACAAAAATATAGACATTCTTGAAATGAACGTTTAGAAAAGAAATGACGCTCAAATTTCTTTGAATACAAGCGGGGTGTCTTACCATCGAAATTATGTTTCAATATGAGACATGGTAAGAACTTTTTGAACAAAAATTAAACCGGTATGTATGAATACTTGAAAGTATATAGAAAAGACAATACGCAAGTATTTATCTTTGGAAACACACGGTTTGTAAACATGTAAGCACAAAATAAAAATGAAAACATTTAAAATCACACTTCCAATTCATGAAATCTGTTTAAGAATCGGGAAGTGGTTTGAACATTTAAGAAAATGTTTTCTTATGACTGAAAGTTGTCCTTCTTTCAACCATATCTGAGATTAAGATAAGAAATTAACATTTCTATGCAGTCTTAAATCTCATGAAGTCAACTGAAGTCATAAAGATATAATCTTGATAGCTTCTCTCATTCTGCAAAAATCTCAAAGTCTAGTCAAAGCAAATTTTATTCACAAAAATTTATTGAAAAGTAAATGACATAAAGCAGTAAAACGATTAAAGTACGAGTTCTGATCTGAAATAATCAGAAATCATAATTCTTTAATCCCCCTGAAAATATGCATCTGAAATTTGTCAGTAAAAGGCACATGATAGAGATCTACAACTCCTCCTGAAGTGTAGTTCGTCATATCTTCCGAATACATATTTCCAGAAAAACTTATGTACTCCCCCTTGAAGGTTGATTTCCTCGTTTCAGTATCTGAGTACAATCTCTTATCATCCCGGGAGTAGCATCTCTCTTTCTTCATTGAAATACGAGTCGTAAACTGTTGTGTTTAGAAGTCAAACTTCGTTGAAGTACGGGTTCTATGTTGATTTACTTAGAAGCCTTGGTTCTCTTACTCCCCCTTGACTATAGGTGTCTGCAACACAGAATCAGTCTATGGCTTTGGTACCCACTGGTATTTGGGTCAATGAATGTTGCAGTTCTTATAGGAGTAACTGAGTAAGAACCATAGCAGTAATGATCACTAGCTTTATGAACAAAATCATATGTATGACAGTAAGAACAATACCTCTTTTTAGATAACCTGATCATTTGATCTCTCGAGTAAGCGAGATCAGGTTTACCTTTTAGCACTTTGTTCTTCTTAGTTATTGATGCATTTATACATGACTTGTTACTTGTCTTCTCTTCCTTCGTTCCTTTCTTTTCTTTCTTCTTCTCATCTTCAACTGGTTTTACTTTCCATACCAGCTTTTGTTCAACATATTCCCTTCTTCTCCTTCTTCTGTATGTATCTGAACCATCTACATTTTCATCAAAGAAAATGTTAGTTTTACGAATCTGATCATATGATTTAACTGACCTTTTTGTTGAAACAGTTTTCTGATGTGAGCATGCAGCTGTCTTGAATGAGCATTCAGAATCAGCTGGATCATTTCTAGGTATGTGGATTTGTGACTCTTGAGTCGTGTGCTCAGTCACCACCACCTTGGAAATGATATCTTCAAGCTCTTTTATCTTTGAAGAGTAACTGTCTCTTTCCTTGACAAGAAGGTCAATCTCTCTCTTGAACTCAGACTTCGCTTTCTTCTCTTTTAGTGCACTCTCAGATAGTTCAGATAACTTTGCAGTCAGCTTCTTTATCTCTTCCTCAAAAATATTCCTTTCTTCCTCAAAGTCCTTCTCGACACTCTTTCTTCCATCAGATATTTCTTTAAAAAACCCAACGTTCTTCTGCTCAATCTCCTTTTTATCCTTTGCAAACTTTTCTCTTTCAATAATGATCACTTTCTCAAAATCAGAAACTTGTTGAGAAAGTTTAATGCATTTAAGCTCAACCGTCTTCTTCTCGTCAGCACATTTTCTGGAAAAATCTGAGAACTTCTTTGCAAATGATTTCTTTTCAGTCTCAAAATCAGATCTTTCTTTAATCATCTTTTTCTCTAGATCAAATATTTTCTTTTGAAGCTCAGCATTAGCATCCTCCAGATTCTTAATCTTCATCTCATAACTGTCAAAAGAATCTGCTTGCTAAATCTGGATTATCTGAATTTCCAAATAAAAAATTTTATTTTTCTGCTCAGTGTTCTCAGTTTCCAAACTCATTACCTTATCTTCACTATACCCAGAAGTCTATTTCAGAAGATCTTCTTTAATGGCCTTTAATGCACTGACTTCTTCTTTCAGTATCTTCCTTTCATCAGAATATCTTTTTGACCTTTTTGAGTAGAATTCAACAGATGAAGCAAGATTTTTGTTCTCTAATTTGAGCTTTTCAATCTTCGTTTCATCATCATCAGAAAAATATCCCATCTTGAATTATCTGTTACAAAAAGAACTTGAAAAATGATCGTTAGAAATTCAGAAACTTTGATCACAATAAGAACTTTGTTCCCCCTCCACAAACTTAGCACGGGGGTAAGGGGCAGCGCCCATAGAGAAAAAAATTTCACTATTAAAAGCCATATTACAGTTTTGAAAATTTCTCAGAAAATATTCTAAGTATGGAAACTCGCAGATCACTAAAGAAGACTTGAAACTCGCAGACGCCTAAACTCGCAGATCACTATTCACTGAGAAACACGCAGGCTGAGACATGCACGTTTGGGAAACTCGCAAACAAAGGGTTGCGTGTTTTGAGGACTCGCAGTTCGAATAAACTCGCAGAATACTCTTCCGCTGGAACTCCTAGATAGAGGCATGCGCGTTTCCTGAACTGGCAAATGCCTACTTTCACGTTTCAATACTTAGAAAAATTTCGAAGATTTTCAAACTCGCAGACTTCGAATTGCGCGTTTCACGAACTCGCAGATAACCCTTTGCGCGTTTTGTCCAAAAATCAATTTCCTTCGACTTGTGCGGTCTTCCAGATGAAGCTTGCGCGTTTTTTTCGATGAACTTGGGCGTTTTATAGATCTTGCATGTTCTTGGACTTTCCTTGCGTGTTCTTGGTCTAATCGATCAAAAATCAAGTAAATCTTGATTTCTGAATCTAAAACTTGTACAATATCTTCACGAAGCCATACTAAACACAATTACAATACTGAATTTACAAAAACAATCGAAAAATACCGTGTTCAAGTGCAATTACAGTGTTCGACTTTGAGTTTCACCAAAAACACAAATTGATCAAATTGATCAATCTAGAGTTGAAATTTTCCTATGTGATCTGAACGAAACTTGATTCTATTGATAAACCGCACACAATCAAATCAAATTCTTGATTTAATTGTGCAAGAACAAGAAAAAGAGAAATCAAACAGAAACTTTCTCGTTCGAAAAAATATTCTCCAAATTCGATCTATTTTCTGAATTCTAATCTGCTCTGATACCAATTGTTATTCCCTATTTCAAGTTCTAATCAATACAAAACAATCAAGATGAGAATCGTAATCACAAGTCTTTGAATAAATCTCAAACAATTACAAATCTCACTTTCTCTCTCTACTTTCTCTCACAAGGATGATGTTCTAATTGACTCTTCTCTAATCTGCTCACTCTACTTCTGATTGATACTACTTATTACAAAGACTTACAAAGGTATTTATACCTACAACTAAAATACAAGGAAATACAAATACAATACAAAGACTTTAACTTTTTATTACAACAAGACTTTAACTTTAAATGGGAGTTGACTTTCAGCATTGGACTTCTTGAATCTTTGACCTTCAGAATCCTTGATCTTGTATCCAACATATTTCTGCTCTAACAAAATTAAAGAAGTAGTGGAAGAGGTAGGGAAAGAGGTAGAGCCAATGTGAGTGATAGGTACGCCCGAGCCATCCCCGATGACAATTTCCTCAGTTCCATCATAAGGTTGGTGCAAGGCTAAGTTTGAGAGGTCATGTGTCACGTGATGAGTTGCACCAGTGTCCAGCAACCATTGAGACGCATTACTTGAGGCATTAGCAGTAGCCACATGAGCTTGAGGAGAAGCCGAGGTGAAAGTTGGTCTAGGAGGAGGTATGACCGAAGGAAATCGCTGTTGGAAGACAGGGCATAGATGAAGGGAGTGACCCTTTGTGTAGCACCATTGACATATGCCTTGGTAGCCTGGGGAATGCTTACGATTGGACTGTTGTTGCGATCCCTTGCGTAAAGGATTATGACCACCGTTGGATGATGTTGCAACATAATTAGTTGAGTCGTAATTATGTTGTCGGGTGGCAGTAACATGAGCGGAAGCAGGGAATGAGGGTGGTGCAGATTGAGTCTTGATGGTTGACACACGGTTCAAAAGTTTCTCCTGAAGATCATCAAAGGATATAGGACTATCACGAGCATGGACGACGTCAATGACGACGTGATATAAGAACCAAGCCCTTCCAATATACGGTAAGTGATATCTTCAGGTTTGAGAGGACAATCGAGCAAAGCTAGTTGATCTGTACAAACCTTGATGGCATTTATGTACTCGGAAATAGATAGGGGACCTTTGATGATGGTCTTCAGTTTGACCTTCAAAATTTTGTCGGGACCCCTTTATTGTTTCGCGAAAGTGTTTGCTAGAGTATCCCATAACTGCTTACTTGACTCTGATCGAGAGACAAGCGGAACCACAGTAGGATCCAAGGTTCCAATGAGAGAACCAAACAGAAGTTTGTCCTGACGAACCCACGTAGTGAGAGATGGATTGGGTTCAGATGTTGTTCCTTTGGTAATGGTGGCTGGTGGTGCAACACAAGAGCCATCGAGGAATTTGTAAAGTCCATACCCAATTAGAGTAGCCTCAATTTGGAGTTTCCACAACATGTAGTTTGAAGTGGTGAGTTTGAGAATATTGGTGAGAGAGACTATAATGAGGGGTAACTTGGGTTCGACATCATTCGTGATGGTGTTTGGGGAAGCCATGGCAGAGACAATAGGCTGCCAGTTGATGAGAGAAAAAAAAAATTAGGTTGAGAATTCAGTCTGCTCTGATACTATAAGAGAGAGATGAAATTGATATCTTTATTGATTGATGGTGAAAATATATATACACAATGTCTAGCAACTAAAGAAGGAACATATTACAAACATTAATAAAAATAATATACAACAGATCATTTCCAAAACAGAACTAGAATCTGTGCCTTCAATTGTAAAATCAAATTTGGTACTGATTGATTGATTTTGGTGTTGATTGACAATCTGTTTAGGAAACGATGAGTCAATGCTTATCTTCTACACTATACTTGCTCTGTCTTTTAAAGAAAAAAATTAAAAAAAAATTACAAGTAATTTTTTTTATGATCTTTCCTCCCTTCAGTGTTCACGTTTTCCTTCTCCCCTTGTGCTTAAAGTAGGTGTTTTTTTTTTCCCATAGCTAATTATAGCATATAATCCTAGTTTAAAAAAAATACTTTTAATTCCTTAGAACATCTAATTTTGGATCTAGGTGTCCTAAAAAAAAATTCAAAATCAAAACCGATCGTTAAAAATCGAAACATAAATGTTAACCTTCAAAATAAATTCCGTTTTTTTTTGTATCGTAAACAAGATCTAACTAAAACCAGTTACATAAATTGATTTTGAAGAGCCATAAAACCTTTTTTTCTCTTCTTCTGTATCTTCAATCTTCATCTTCAACTTGTTATTTCGGCAAAAATACAACCGAGTAATCGTATATCGTAGATCAAATATCTACAAAGAGTAGGTAAATTTTGTTTGACGAAATTATGGCCATAGTAATTTTTTTAGCATCTTGAACCAGTACCTCTTGTTGGAGTGGCGACGAGAGAGAGAGAAAAAAAGGGGGCTTTAGGGTTTCTTAAAAAAAACAACAACTTTGACCCGATATAAAAACCAAATTATCCGTTCTAAAAAAAATAATAATGCAAAGTTAACAATTTCAGTCTTGGATTTTGTATTTTTTTTATTCCCCTTAAATTATTTAAATTTGGGTTTAATTCACAGCTTGATGTTGTTATTAAGTTGTTCATTTTTTTTTGTTGTTGATTTATTTATAATTTAAGTACTTTGAATTGATTTGCTTCAATAATTTTCACATATTCATCTTAATCCATAATGTTTTATAATTGCTAAAAATATATGTTTCGTGAATATCTTATTACTAACATCGATATTATTTGTTATATTATATTTTGATATAAATCAAATACTAAATATGATAATAATATATGGTTTGCCCAAAAGACCTGTAGTTTGTTTTGGTTGATTTTATATTTCTTGGAAAATTAAAATGTATTAATTGCAAAGGGTTGTAATTTTAATTTCTTTTTAGATAGGGACAAATGCAAATAGAATAGATATTGTTGTTTCCTATTTAAAAATGTAATCATCTGAAGACGGAGTTCCAATAAATCAAGACGGAGTCCTTGGAGTTCACCAAAACGGCGAGGTCCGTGGAAGCTTCAAGATGTCCTTAGATTGACCGTGTGGTTGTCTCACAACACCACTTTAGGGGGCAAAACCATATATTATCAATTGTTGTGGTTGTTTATTTTGTGTTTGTTTTTTTATTATTGCTTTTATTATGTTATGATATATGCAAACGTTTTTAAAATAAAAGCAAATGGAAAAAAAATTATTCGATAACTAATGATATTTTAAAATTTTGATAGGCTTATCAAAATCCAACCGTTTTTTGAATAAAACTTTTAAAATTATTTTTCCAAACATTATTAAAAGAAAATTATTGTCTTCTAAAACTTCAAACATTTCACAAAAGTTATTCATGTATTTCATAAACGAAAGTAATCGCATTGCATTGAAAGATTTTGTCAAAACGGGTGTAAATAGCCCTAAAGGTTTGCAGGGATTTAAGTAATCCACGTGATTTCCCTCCTTACCTGGAAATCCAAATGTGTTTTTTGCGATTTATTTTTGAATATTGAGATGCTAAGATAACATTTTCAGCAAAAGAAATGTTTGAAATACAATCTTATATTGCCATGATAATTCATGTGCATCCTTTTTTTTCCATCATAAAATAAGAACACCTTATCTCTTGTTTATATGGATGGCTGAACCAACTCGCCCCGAATTTGATATCCTGGATTTAGAAGGACTTGAATACCACAAATGGGTATCTGATGTAGAAACCACCTTTATTGGCAAGGACTATAGCTACACAATCAACCCCCTACTGACCCTAAAAACAAACCGACGGAAAAGGTACAAGAAAATGCCTTAATGTTCTTGAAACGACACATCGATCCCAGTCTTCGATGGGAGTACCTTAAACTAAAAACCCCCAAAGAACTATGGGATGCATTGAAAGGAAGATTGGGGAATATTAATGGCTCTTTACTTCCTAAACTAATCGTACAGTGGAATGAAATCCGCCAACTTGATTACAAAAAGGTAAATGATTTCAACAAAGAAATGTTGTGTCTCAAAGCACGTTTAAACTTTTGTGGAAAAGAACTCACAGAAGACGACATGATTCAGAAAACACTTTCCACTTTCCCTACATCAGCAATCATACTAATGAATCAGTATCGATTGGAGTATGATTGTAAAAGAATCACAACCTTTAACAAACTTATCAACCTACTGCAAGTGGCTGAAAGACACAATGAGGTTCTTTTGAATAACAACGCTAGACCTGTCAGGACAAAGAAAATTCCTGAATCCAATCATGCAAGCGTTAGAGGTGGAAAGAACTCCAAAAGACGGGGTGTTAAACATAGTGAATCACACGCACGTGGAAACTATTCATCACGTGGACGTAGTCGTGGACATGATCATATGCAGGGCCATGGGCGTGGCCGTGGACAGGGGCGCGATAATAGTCATGGTGGATTTTCCAATTCATGGCACAGAGATTCAACTGCTGGACCAAGTAATCAAGGTCACTCTAAAAGAAAAACACCAATGGTCGATTCTGCCAAAAGATCAAGAGAAGGAAATGAACCTTGCTATAGATGTGGTATCATTGGGCACTGGTATAAGAATTGTCGAGCAAACGACAACATAGCCGCCACCTACAAGAGATATAGGGAATCCAAAGAAAAGGAATCTCACTACCTTGAAGAAACAAGTGATCTCTCAGAAGTCAACTTAATAGTTGAAGATTTCACCAATAACAAAAGCTATACATCGCTAGAGCTCCCAGATTTTGACTAATTCTCCCACCTTTTTCATTCATAGTTATTGAGACACTATTTGTTATTATTATTATTATTATTATTAGCGAAGTTAATTTATTGTTTGAATTGATGATTAAATAAATTTTATTTTGTGTCTATCTATACCATTGATGTAAAGGAATACGTCAAAGCAATTAAATATTCTCCGTTCCTTGTAGGAATGTATCGAGGAGAACTGGAGTGCTTAGTTGACTGTGGGACTACCCACACAATACTAAGAAACAGATTACTATTCACTGAAATAAATGATTATAAATCCTCAATGACCCTAATGATTGGATCATCCAACTTAATACTTGCTCGAGGAACTGCCATTTTCTTGTTGCCTAATGACACTAAAATGACTATCACATAAGCACTCTATGCCCCTAAAGCTAAACGAACCTTGTTAAGTTTCAAAGATATACGCTCTAACGGCTATCATATTGAAACACACAGTGAGAATGGAAATGAATATATGTACATCACCTCTAACGAATACGGAAGGAAACGTATATTAGACAAATTAATATGTCAAAATAGTGGGTTATATCTTACCACAATTCAGGTTATTGAATCATATTATGTCATCAATAATGGAATTTGGAATAGTGACATATACAAGCTTTGGCATGACCGCCTGGGGCACCCTGGCCATGATATGATGATACGTGTGTTGAAAAACACACATGGACACCCTTTCTTTCGAATGAAAGGCAAGATGAAGCAATTACCTGAATCGACGAAATTGCAATCGTTGACTTCTGAAGCACAAGAAGAAACAACATCATCACAATATGCCTCCTTGAATTACCCTAGCTTTTGCAAAGCATGTTCCTTAGCTAAAACATGATCGAGACCATCCTATGCTAATGACACAAAGCAAAACATTCCATTCTTACAACGTATACAAGGTGATATTTTTGGACTTTTCATCCAAAGTGCGGGACATTCAAGTATTTTAAGGTTCTGGTTGATGCTTCGACACGATGGACGCATGTCGCACTATTGTCCACACGAAACGCTGCATTTGCAAAACTCCTAGCACAAACTATACGTCTGAGGGCTCACCACCCTGATTATCTTATCAAGTCTATACGACTTGATAATGCTGGAGAATTTACATCACAAGATTTGATGATTATTGCATGTCTATTGGGATCGATGTAGAGCATCTCGTACCCTATGTGCATACACAAAATGGTCTCGCAGAAGCTACCATCAAAAGGATACAGATAATAGCTAGGGCATTGGTTATGCACACCAATTTACCCACTTCTGCATGGGGTTATGCAAGATTACATGAAACTTTACTTATTCACTTTAGACCCACTACTAGCCAACCATTTTCTGCATATCAGTTGGTAACTGGATATGAGCCTGATATTTCAAATTTACGCATATTTGGTTGTGCAGTATATGTGCCAATTGCGCCCCTACAGCGCACCAAAATGGGTCCTCAAAGACGATTAAGTATATATGTTGGATATGAATCTTCAACAATTATCCGCTATTTAGAACCCTTGACGGGCGATCTATTTACCGCAAGATTTGTGGATTGTCACTTTGATGAGACAGTCTTCCCGTCGTTAGGGGGAGATAGGAAAAAGGATTTTCCAAGGGAACGATAGGAATTGTCAAGGAATGTTCCCACCCTGTCTCATTTTAATCCACACACTCAACAATGTGAAAGTGAAGTCAAATGAATACTAGATCTTCAAAACGTAGCAGACTCTATATCTGATGCGTTCACTGATATTGCAAAAGTTACAACATCACACATACCGGCTGCAAATGTACCCGCAAGGTTAGAAGTCCCCAAACAATGGCACAACACCATCGGAAAGAGTGTTGCAACCACACACTGTGGAAGTGTGGTTGAGGTCGTGGCTCCCAAAGGGAAAAGGGGGAGGCCACTTGGTTCGATAGATACCCATCCAAGAATGAAAAAGGAGAGTAAGGCACAATCTGACCCCCTTATCATCAATACTGAAAACCCTTCTCATGAGATTGTCTCTGATTACAGTTATGTCCATGAATCATTACTGGAGGACGCTCCGAAGTCAATATTGATTCCAGAGAATAACAAACAATCGAGAATGACATTAATAACAGATCTGGAAGAGATGTGACAACATCAATGCTCAAAACCTCAAATTCCGGTCAGATTCCGGCGAGATCTAAAAATTCCGGCGAAACGACTTAAAATGCTCATAACTCAATCAATTTTCGACGAAATTCAGATCCGAAACTTGTAGATCACTCGAAATTAAATAAAGAATAGATCTTGACAATTCAAATCGATTCATGCAATGAATTTTCGGATCGATAGATTTGATGCGAAAAACGATACCGAAAATATCAAAAAATCTCAAAAATTATCGAAATACGATTCTACGAATTGAGATAGATCTGGAATACGATTAAGAACAATACTTCAAGAGGATTTAGAACTTGGAGGCACTTACATGTAGATCGGGCTAAAAAACACATGAAATGTCGAGATCCGATAATCGTTTCGATAAAAATGTTATCGTTTGGCTCTGATACCACTTGTTAGGTCCGAGATTTGGAGCATTTCATGTTTGTAACTAAGGTTAGGATAGGAGAAGGATTTTATTATTCTAGAGAGAGAAACTAAACTAATCTAGAGAGAGAAAATGCTTTAAGGCTACATCTTGAATTATGGAATGAATTAAAGAAATATTACAAACTAAAGATCTATTTATAGTCCATACTTCCTACCTGCCACCTTGCTATATCTCTAAAGCCCAAGCCCATACAACACATAAGCCCAATAGGCCCAAGGCCTTTACAATACAAATAAAATACATTACTTTCCTAAACTTTCTAAAATATTACACTAACATTAAGAAATCTCAATGAATTATAAGAATGCACATGAGTTGATGGAAAGATCATCTATACTCATTGATGATATATTTGCATATATTGTTGCTCATGAGATCATAGAGCACGATGAAATCAAACCACGCTCAGTTGAAGAATGTCAACAAAGAGCAGACTGGCCTAAATGGAAAGAAGCAATCCAGACAGAACTAGATTCTTTGGCAAAGAGACAGGCATTTGGTCCGGTAGTGCTAACCCCACCAAGTGTAAATCCTATAGGACATAAATGGGTCTTTGTTAGAAAGCGTAATGAGAAAAATGAAGTCATAAGATATAAGGCTCACCTTGTGGCGCAAGGTTTCTCATAACGCCTTGGGATTGACTATGAGGAGACATACTCCCCTGTAATGGACGTAATAACGTTCCGCTATCTAATTAGCCAAGTAGTTTCCGAAGGACTGGAAATGCAGCTTATGGATGTGGTTACTGTATATCTCTATGGGGACTTGGATTAAGAGATATACATGAAAGTGCCAAATGGCCTTCCACTACCCGATTCGAGTAAACCACGAAGTGCGTTTGCAATTAAACTAAGGCGTTCACTCTATGGATTAAAACAATCCGGATGGATGTGGTATAACCGTCTGAGTGAATACTTGATTGGAAAGGGATATAAGAACGATGAACTGTGCCCTTGCGTTTTTATAAAGAAGACAAGTTATGGATTTTCAATCATAGTTGTGTATGTTGATGATATGAACATAATAGGTACTCTTGATAAAATAAGAGATACTGCAAGTAATTTGAAATCTGAATTTGAGTTGAAAGATATTGGGAAAACTCGGTTTTGTCTAGGTATAGAACTAGAACACCGAGCTTGTGGAATTCTAATCCACTTATATACAGAAAATGCTCAGGCGATTTAATATGAATAAATCGCATCCGGCTAGCACTCCCATGATAGGTCGAAGTTTGGATATAAGGAAGGATCCATTTCGTCCAAAGGATGATGATGAAGAAGTGTTGGGAGCTGAAATTCCCTATCTATGTGCAATAAGCGCATTATTGTACTTAGCACAATGTACTCGACCTGATATTGCATTCTTAGTGAACTTGTTAGCTAGATTTAGCTCGGCGCCAACGCAACATCATTGGAATGGTATCAAAAATATCTTTCGATACCTAAAAGGAACCATCGACATGGGCTTGTTCTTTCCCTACAAAGAGAAAAATGGGGTTAGAATACCTGTTAAAGATATCAACAAAGAAAGTGATATCCCCTACAGTGAAACCCCAAATGATATATTAGTAGGCTTTGCTGATGTTGGGTACCTCTCTGACCCACACAAAGGTCATTCCCAAACAAGATATGTTTTTACAATTGGGAACACAACGATTTCTTGGAAATCTACCAAGCAAACCCTTGTAGCTACCTCGTCGAACCATTCAGAAATTATTGCTTTACATGAGGCGGTTCGAGAGTGTATATGGCTAAGATCTATCATTACACATATTAGAGGAGCAAGTGGTTTAAGTTCTACCACTAAAAATCCTACATGCATATATGAAGATGATGCAGCTTGTATTGAACAAATGAAAGTAGGATATATCAAGGGTGATAATACAAAACATATTTCGCCAAAGTTTTTCTATAATCAGCAACAACAGACTCTCCTTAAGATTCAAGTGAATCAAGTAAGGTCTGAGGAGAATGTGGCTAATTTGTTTACCAAATCATTGCCTAAGGCTACATTTGAAAAACATGTGGAATGCATTGGAATGCGGAGACTTTCCAAACTCCCTTGATTAACGTAAGCATCAGGGGGAGTAGTAGACAAAAGGGGGAGTCTACTATACATATGATATTAATATGTTGTGCTCTTTCCTTCACCCAATGTTTTATTTTTCCTAATGGGTTTTGTTCCTTGGTGTAAGGTTTTATTGAGGCAACAATTTATATAACTCCCATGATTGATGTACAAATCTGAGGGAATACTAGACTAAAGGAATAGTCTATACACAGGTGCGTTGTACTCTTTCCTTAGTTCTTTTTCCCCCATTGGGTTTTTATTTTGACAGAAGGTTTTAACGAGGCATCGATATTGCACCATCACTCCTTTGACTCGGCACAAGAGGGAGTGTTATAGGATATGTGTGCCATCGTCTAAAGGATATGACTATAGAGATAGAGATAGTGATAGATATAGAAATAAAATATATCAGAGTTAGATTAGAACTAGAATATCTAGTTATCTACCTGTAATCCATCCCTATATAAAGGGTTTATGATTAATGAGAATTTACAACTTTTCTATTATCTCTATATCAATTGTTCTACAACATTAAACAAATTATACCCAAAAAACGAGCATTTTATTATTTTTTTAATTCAAATCCATTTTGTATTTTTTTCCCCATCTTTCTTACATTCTCAACCTTTTTGTTATCCTCATTTTATGTATAAGGTTGGGTTTACGGGAAAACCCTAAAAGAATGGAAAATACCTCAACTACCTTTATTCTTCTTCTTCTTCTTCTTCTTCTTCTTCTTCTTATTATTATTATTATTATTATTATTATTATTATTATTATTATTATTATTATTATTATTATTATTATTATTATTATTATTATTATTTGTCAGGATCTAATTCTTAACAAGAATAATGAACTCAAAAACAATATTAAAGAAGTTGTGGAATAACACTTTAATATTCAACAATCAATGTACCAGTGAATCAGAAATCACAACTTGTAAACCTTATTGAATGATTATTAAAGTTACAGGATTTCAAACAAAACCTCAATGTTGATGAACATGCTAACCAAGACGAATTCTACTTCTCTAGAACTAAGATTGTAAATCTTGAGGTTAATTCTTTCTCTAAAACATATTAATCAAAAGTTAATTCTATCAAAGACTTCTATACTATTTATACAAGACATATTACAAGATAATTATCAAAATACAATTGATCTTCAGTCCATAATTATCTTCTTTACTTTAGCGAGCCTTCTATACAGTTGTCTTCATTCCATACTGGGTCTTCATCTTATAAGCAGCACTAATCTTATTCAGAAGTATTAACCATCTTCAGCAGCATTAAACTCATCAGCAGTAGTAATCATGTTGGCAGTAGTAATCCCTTAGCAGTACTAACTACTAGCAGTACTAACTCTCCAAGCAGTATTAAATCGACTAGCAGTTGTAATCATGATATACTAGCGGCATTAACCATACTTGAACAAATCTTAAATTCCCAACAATCTCCCCCTAACTTGACTTTTAGGAAGAGAAGTCAAGTTCTTCAAAAATAGTCTTCAAGATGCTTTCAAAACCTCAGCTTAGTTGCCCAAATTTGGATCCAATCCCAGACTTTGATTTATTGTTCTTCTTATCATAATTCTGGCCATTTCAGATCCTTTTGCACACATTAGCTTGGCTTTCAGCATTCCTTTCAGCTTCTCCTTACTGTGATCATACACTTTATCCACTAGAAAATACTCATGATAGCAGTTGTCTATAGTGATCATGTAGACACCATAGTTTTCAAAGAGCATCCACTGATCTATCCTTTTGAACCCATACTCATGATGCAAATCCTTGATTCTGTACACCACATTTTCTGGTTCAAACATCATACATAGATATTTCATAGCCACTTTGAGTAGACTTTCTTCAGTTCCTTTCATAACAGGCTCATATAGCTTTATTCCCACCTTATGCATTTCTTCTAGGTCAGCCCTTGGACAACTTCTGATCACTTTCCCCCAAGTTGTATAAACTTCAAACATATCACCAACTCTTTTGAGTCTGAAGTAATCCTTTCTGTTGTTCCTCAGAATATCCCAGAAGATGATTTCTGGTGCCTTCACAGAAATGGGAACAACTTGAACTGGTTCTATTAAAGTCATGAACAAATCAACCTGCTCATTTGATTGCTGATTGGATGGTTCTGGATTCTTCTCTGGTTCTGCTGAAGGTGGAACAGAAGATTCTGCCTCTTTTTCAGCTTCTTCAATCCTTGGCTTTTTGGACTGTTTCTTGGAAGCTATGGTCTTTACTCTCTTTGCAGATTTTACTTCCACATCAACATTCTCTTCCTTCTTTTCTTCATCCTTTTCTTTTGATGGAGTGGTTTCCTCAGGAAAGGGTTGTTGGATGTTGAGATCATGCCTCTCTTTCATCCTTCTTTCAGCTTCTTCCCTTTGTGAGGAGTCCCCTTGAAGCTTTGTCATTTCTTTCTTATATAGCTCCTCAACTTTGCTGTATGCCATGTTAGTAAACATCTCTCCTTTTACACCAATTGAGCCTTTCAGAAAGTTGATCATTTTTCTCCTTTCTTGATTGGCCAAAAAGGTCTTGGAAGGTTGTCTTTTCTGCTTCTTGACTGGCATTCTTTGCTTGGATGCTTTCATTGAACTTTTCTTGGCCTCAGTTGCAATTTTCATGCTCTTTTGATACTCTTCATTGAGCCTTTTAGCCATGATCAGTGCAAGCTCTTTGTCTTTTTCTGATTGAAGTTGTTCCTCCTTTTCCATCTCTGCTTGAAGCTGTTTTGCCACTTCTTCATCTAACTCTATCTGAGTCTTCTTCTTTAAAAATTCCTCAGGTTCAACCATCTTATCCTTTCCTTTCTTCTTCACATCTGCCTCACTGATCTCTTTGCTTGTTTTCTGCTCAAGTCCTCCTTCTTTAATGACCACTCCCTTGGCCTTTTAAGTAGCCTTAGGAGTGTCAACATTGGCTTTGACCAATGTTTCTGCAATCTGTAATTCTTCAACAGATAGCCCTATTACTGCTGCTACCTTTTCAGTTACTGCTGCCTTACTACTTTCTGCTGCTAGATTAACAGTTTCTGCTTCTTTGGTTACTGTTTCCCTGTTCTGCTCCCCCTCAAACTGTGCTTCCATACCAGGACTGTGTTTCTCCTTTTCATCCTGTTTCTTCCCCTTTTTGAAAGCATCTCCCCCTCTTCTTCAAGACAAACTGTTTCCTTTTTCTTTTCTGTACCAACTTCTTCACTAGCTTCTTCAATTTGGTAATTTGTACTTGTTGAGACAGAATGACCAATTTCATCTCTTCTATATCGGCTCCTTGCTTGATGACATCTAAATTAATGTTGCCCATAGTTTCCATCAATTCATTGTAGTTATATCTGTCCTCACCACCTTTGGGTGTGTTTACCACCTTTGGAGGATCATTGGATCTTTTAGTAGTAGAGGTCTTCTTCCTAGCAGAAGCACCTGCTACCTCCTTGGGTTCTTGGCACCTGGGACCTTTGGATGATTGCTTACCCAAAGTTGCCATGGGGAAGGTCTTATTGATGTTACCACTGGCCTCCTCTGTGCTAGCGGAAGTAGTGGCAGCCTTTGCACCCATATGCTCATGCATCTCCTCAGTGAGCACCTCCTTGGGGTTGGGAGACACCCCTGTGGTTTCCCTATAGATATTCTCTAATGGAGAATTCTCCATTAGAGGGATTGAAGGCTTTGAGGGTGAAGGTACAAGAAGGGAAGGAGCCTTCTTTACCTTTTTCCTTATGTAAGTATTGGTGATTGGTGAAGTTGGTTTTTGAAGAAGGGACTAAGGGATTGATATACTGATTGAAGGTTGGGATTGGCTCTCAGTGGAATGGTCTAGTGAGGGCCTTGACCCTGATGCCATACCTTCTTGATTGTGGGACACCACTATCATTGTAGAGAACAATGGGGTGTCAACTCCTTCCGAGTCCTTGGCAGGTCTCTTCATATTTGAAAAGACCTTGCCTTTGGGGATTTTAGGTACATATACCTCATCAAACTGAGGTATATCCGTCAATTCAGAAGTAATAACTACCTGGACAAATCTTGGATACATATAGAAACTCTTTTTGTTGTCCAAGTTTGACACAAGGTCATTGAAAATCATTTTGGAGAAATTATACTTTCTGGCAGTGGCCAAGCAGACCAAAGCAAAAGCAATGGTACTACTGAACTCACTCCATCCAATAGTTTTTCTAGAAATACAATGCATAAGGGTATGGACAAAGAAACGCCATTGGGGAGAAAATTTAGCTTTGGAGAACTTGAAAACACCCAATGTGCCTCCATACCCCATTCTAGTGAGAGTGGAAAACAGATCATCATTAGAGATAGATGTGATACCTGAAGCATCGTCTAGTCGTAGACTGATGCGAATTACCTCTTCAGAAACTGTCAAGGGTTTGTCACACACCCTTGTCTTGATAATCGGCACACCATTTTCAGTTACAGTGGTGGCATTGGCCCAAAATTGCTTCTGGTGCTCGATGTAGATTGATGGTGACACTGTAAGAGCATAAGCGATATGGCTGGATTTGAGAAAATCCGCTATTTGATGGAATCCAGCAGCTTGCTTAGGCTTTTGAAGCATCGCGATCTCATTGTGTTCATCGATAAATGCCATTGATGCCATCGAGCTTGAGGATTCTTGACTGAAACTCACTAGGTGCTTGAGAGAAAAGAGGTTAGAGAGAAGATGAACAGTATTCAAAAAGTCGTTATGAGCGTATAGGCGGGCAAAAAGGGTATTTATAAGATTCGGGAAAGAAGCAGCATTAACTGAGAGCAGTATTAACCACTAGCAGTATTAACTAACTAGAAGTATTAACTGAGAGCAGTATTAACTAACTAGCAGTATTAACTGAGAGCAGTGTTAACCACTAGCAGTATTAACTAACTAGCAGTATTAACTGAGACCTGAAGTAGTAACTTTGCATTGGCAGTATTAAAACTGTACTGGCAGCATTAACTATACTTACACTCTTGAAGCTTGTGTTGGTCTGAACAAGGCAATACACTTCCTGAGAAAGATGATTAGTAGCACCAAAAATAAACAAATAACAAGTATACATACACTTTTTAAGCATGAGTTCATTCAGAGTTGATCATGCCCACACTTGTGACCAAGAAAGTGAATCTACCCACATCAAAAGCTTTAGTGAATAGATCAGCAAACTAGTTGTCAGTATGAACTTTAGCAACTTGAATAAGCTTCTTTTCATTGTAGTCTCTAATAAAGTGATACCTGATCTCAATGTGCTTTGTTTTGGAGTGCTTGACTGGATTGTTAACAATGCTAATAGCACTGCTATTGTCAATGAAGATTGGAGTGTGAAGAAAGGTTACCCCATAGTCCAGCATTTGATTCTGAATCCATAGAACCTGAGAGCAGCAACTTGCAGCAACAATGCACTCAGCTTCTGTTGTGGATAAGGACACTGTGGTTTGCTTCTTATACTGCCAAGATACTAGTCTTGCACCCAAAAGCTGACATCCCCCTGAAGTAGACTTTCTATTCAAATTAGCACCACCCAAGTCACCATCTGAATATGCAATCAAGTCAAAATTTGATTCATAAGGATACCAAAGACCTAATCTAGGTTGCCCTCTTAAGTATCTGAAAATCCTCTTAACAGCTTGAAGATGTGACTGCTTTGGCTTGACTTGGAATCTGGCATAAACACACACTGGAAACATGATATCTGGTCTTGAGGCTGTGAGATACATGAGAGATACAATCATTGATCTATAAAGATGGACATCAACATCCTCCCCCTCAAGATCAGTAGTGATCTGTTTGTGTGTTTCCATTCGTGTGCTTGCTGGCTTTGAGTCTGATAAACCATACTTATCCAGGATGTCTTTTGAATACTTTGATTGACTTATGAAAATCCCATCTTTCTGCTGTTTCACTTGAATCCCAAGGAAGAAAGTGAGTTCACCCATTGAACTCATTTTGAAGCACTTGTGCATCAACCTTTCAAAGTCTCTACACATCTGATCTTTTGTGGATCCAAAAATGATGTCATCCACATAGACCTGAACAAGTAGGATGTCCTTCTTACTTCTTTTAATGATGAGGGTCTTGTCAATATTTCCCCTTTCAAACCCATTGTCCAAGAGATAAGTAGACAGTGTATCATACCATGCTCTTGGGGCTTGATGTAGAACATAGAGTGTTTTCTTAAGTTTGTATACTCTGTCAGGATATGATGGATTTTCAAATCCAGGGGGATGACAGACATATACTTCTTCATCAATTGTACCATATAGAAAGGCACTCTTCACATCCATTTGATATACCTTGAACTTCATATATGAGGCATAGGCTAGAAATAGCCTAATTGCCTCTACCCTTGCAACTGGAGCAAAGACTTCCTCATAGTCTATGCTTTCTTCCTGAGTGTACCCTTGTGCCACTAGCCTTGCTTTGTTCCTGATGACTATTCCTCTCTAATCCTTTTTATTTCTGAAAATCCACTTGGTTCCAATTGCTCTATGACCTTTTGGAAGGTCCACCAAGTCCCAAACATCTTGCAACTTAAACTGTAGCAACTCTTCTTGCATGGCTTCTATCCAACTTGAATCTTTCATTGCATCATAGGCCTTCTTAGGCTCAATCTGAGATAGGAAGCAAGAGAGTACTGTTAGTTGTTGATCCTGCAACTCTTGAAGTCTGCTTTGATTCCTAGTTATTATAGGAGAAGAGATGTCTCCTATTACCAGCTCTGGAGGATGATTCTTTTGAGTTATAGTATGATGACTAGGTTCTTCATTGATTCCCACATCTAGATTGGAATCATTTAAGTCAGCTGAGAGAATCTCATCAGCTACTTCTGGCTCTTCATGCTTTGGATTCTCCTCATCTCTTCTTTCTTCTTCACTTTGAATTGGTTCAGTAACAGTCTCCTTTTCACAGATTTCAACAGGGTCCATCGAAGGTATGGGAAAGATCACGGACTGAGGAGTAATGACTTGTACTTGTTCATCCCCTGATCCTCGACTTCCTGAACCTGCATTATCATCACTGCTGAAACCCAAAGAGTTAGTTAGTGAATCAATGTCAAACAACCACTGAGGACCAGAACCAATAGGATTTGGTGAGTTCTCATTGCATTTGAAATTATCACTTTCCTCAATTATTCTAGAAGAAGAGTTAAATACTCTGTAAGCCTTACTCTGAGATGAATAACCAACAAGAAAACCATCATTTGCCTTGCTATCAAACTTTCCTAAGTGAGTTTTGGTATTGAGAATGGTACAAGGACACCCAAAAGGTTTGAAAAATCCAATAAATGGTTTCCTTTTCTTTAAAAGCTCATATGGTGTCTTGTTCTTAGGCTTGACTACTAGAACTCTGTTTTAGATATAACAAGCAGTATTAACTGCTTCAGCCCAGAAAGTAATTGGAAGTTTTGAATCAGCTAACAGAGATCTAGCAGCCTCAATCAGTGTCCTATTCCTTCTCTCAGCAACACCATTTTGTTGTGGACTCCTAGGAGCACTGTATTGCCTCTCAATTCCTTTTTCCTCACAAAAGGTGTTTAGGTCAAGATTTTTAAATTCAGTACCATTATCTGACCTAATGACTTTTACCCTTTGATTTCTTTCGTTTTCAATTCTTAGAATAAAGGATTTGATCAGTCCACTTGTCTCATCCTTAGTCCTTAGAAAATATACCCAGGTAAATCTAGAGTAATCATCAACAATAACTAAGCAGTATGATTTCTTACCTATACTCATAACATTTGTAGGCCCAAACAGATCCATATGCAACAACTGAAGAGAAGAAGAAATTGTGTTCAACTCATTGGACTTATGAGAAGTTTTGTGTTGTTTGCCTTTGAGACAAGCAACACAATGATCATCACATGAAAAGACTTTTGAAGGCAAACCTCTTACAAGGTTGTTTTTAACAAGTTTATTCATTGTTTTAAAGTTCATGTGACACATCCTTCTGTGCCAAAGTGATGATTCATCCAAAGATGCTTTTGAAACAAGACAGTTTAGGGATGAATCAGTTGAAACGTTTTCCATATCCAAACAATAGACATTATCCTTTCTGGGAGTTCTTAGTAGTATCATCTTTTCATCAACTACCTTGAATCCAGGAGCAAGGATAATGCATTCTGAATCAGTGAATAATATACTATGCTTTTTGTCACAAACCTGTGATACACTTAACAGGTTGTACCTTAACTGCTCAGCATAGAAAACATCTTCAAAGGTCATTTTTCCTTTTGTTACATCTCCCTTACCACTGATCTTACCTCCATCTGGAGTATTACCAAAGGCAACATGCCCTCCATCAATTTTCTTGAAATTCTTGAGGCAAGCCATGTTCCCTGTTATGTGCCTAGAGCAACCACTATCAACATGACATATGCTCTTTCCCTTGAGCTGTTGGTTGCCCTGCACATAAGATAAAACAATTAGTATTGATTGGGAACCCAAGCCAAAGTGGTCTTGGGTCTCCCTTTCTCATCAAAGTACTTACATTCCTTTTTGATGAGATTTTTAAAATCAGAACACTCTTTACTGGAGTACTTTGTCAAGATGATTGGTCTAGCAGCACAAACACTAGAAGCAGTACTAACTTTAGAAGTACTAACAGAGTTAGCAGTACTAACCTTGTTAGAAGCACTAACAGAGTTAGCAGTATTAACATTTGAGGAAGTACTAACAATGTTAGTTTTAGAAGTACTAATACTCTTAGCAGCACTATCATTCGTAGCAGTAGTATTGCTTCTAGCAGTACTATCATTGTCAGCAGCACTATTTGTAGTAGTAGTACTAACAGTTTTAGTGCTTTTGGGAATCCACATCTTGACACTTTCTTTCACAGTCTTTTTCTTCATGTGGCTTTTAGATTTAACAGGTTTCTTTCCCACATGGTTCCTTTCATCCTTCCTATAACCAAAGGGTTTTTGCATAGATCTTTGAAAATTTATCCTTTGGTTGATAGGATTGAAGTAACAGTGCTTGGCAAGATGGTTCATTTTGCCACATATTAAACAAGGTTTTGGTCTGATGATTCTACTCAGATGAACTCTTTGTTTCTGAGCCCACTGATTATTCCAATTTCTTTGATTTCCCCTCTTTTCATCATGTTTTAGGGGCTCATCCTTATTACATGCACACTGTTTGCAAAGAGCAGGATTCACAACTGTAGTCTGCTTGTAATGAACCTTTTTAGACTTTCCCTCAGTCTTCTCTATGTCATTGGATTTGATCTGAGCCCTTCCACAATCCTCATTGGTGATAATGTTATTTTCTAAGGGAATCTCACCACTCACAGTATTATCCTTACTCTTACTAGCTTCTTTCTCAGTCTTGTCCTCAACAACTACTTCATCTAAGGGATCTATCTTAGTGGCTCCCTCATGCAAGTCCTTCCTATCCTTGGTCTCTAGCAAGTCTGATTTAGGAGGGATGTAGTTGTTACTGTATGGTGGAGGTGTGGTATTGTATCCAATTCCTGGTCTAAGCTTATTATGGATTTGGACCTTTAGAATTGAATCCATGGCTTTTGAAGCATAGGAAAACTTTTCTACATCTAGCTTAACCTTGGCTACCTCTCCTCTCAACTTTTCATTCTCCTCATTAGACCTTTTCAGTTGGATTTCTAGCTCATTTTTCTCCCACTTCCAGTAATTGGTATCATATGAGTGTTGAAGTTCATTGGCTTGGAAACCTTTAATCTGTTCCTCAAACCTCTCAACAATTCTCACATAGTCTTTTCTATCCTTTTCTAATCTCTTCAGGTCATCACTCATGCTTTGGTTGTGATCCTTGTACCTTTTAACAATGTCTATGCAAGTTTGAGAACGGAGATTAGAAAGTACCTTAGTTGGGAGATCAGATACCTCTGCCATGAGAGCTTGATTTTGAATGGCATCTTCTGCTTGATCACTCCAGTCAAACCCCATTCCTTGTTGAGAAACAAGGGCTTGAGCAGAGTTTCTGTTCTGATTGAAGCTTCCAGTCTGAGCTTGTTGGTGATTTGTGTGAGACACTCCACTTCTGCATTCCCTGGCAAAGTGTCCCTTCAGATGACACTTATAGCATTCTACCTTTGACTTATCAAAGCCTGCTCCATCTTCTCTTCTTTGAGAGAAGTTGTTCCTTCCAGTCCTCTTAATGAACTTCTTCACCCTCATAGAAAGCATGGGCATCTGCCATTTAATATCCATCTCTTCAAGATCATCAGGATGAAGCTGTTCCAAGTCATCATTGATTAAAGAAGAGTTACCATGGCTGGAAAGAAAGGCTTCAAAGACAGATTCATTGCCTTTTTCTTGATTTACTCCATTAGCAGCATTAACTGACTCAGGGTTAGCAGTAGAATAAGTTGATGCTGATAGGAGTACAACATTATGAATATATCCAGTAGGCTTCTGCTTTGCTTCCACTTCAGATTCAAACACTCTAAGATCATTGTACAGATCATCCAGTTCCTTTTCTTCCAATAAGTCATTCTGTCTGAATGAAACAGTATATATGGTCCATTCATCTCCAAGAGATCTGAGGAACTTTCGATTGACATCATCTTGTTCCATATGTACTCCAACCGTAGCCAACTCACCAATTAGCTTGTTGAATCTGTCAAAAGTTTGAGTCATAGACTCATTTTTTGAGGATGTAAAATTCTCATATTGCTGCTTGAGAATATCCCTTTGATTCCTCCTGGTGCTCTTGGTGCTAGCAAATCTCTTCCTTAAGGCATTCCATAGAATCTGAGCATCAGTGCAGTGTTGAAACTGGTGTTGATACTCATTAGGAATGGCCAAAAGCAGGGTGCTTAAGGCTTTCATCTCCAATTGTCTCACTTTCTTCTCACCATCAGTTTTTGGAGGTGGTCTTCTTCCATCTTGTCCAATTTTACCTTCAACAGAGGGACAATTCTCAACAATGTCCTACATAGAACAATCTGTAAGGAGGATGTACTGATTGATCCTAATTTTCCACATGTCAAACTCATTAGGTTTGAGCATGGGAACCTTTGAAACAAAAGTACTGTTTGATTCGCCTGAGTTGTCCATGATGAATGAAGGTTTCTGAGAATACTTGCTCTGATACCATTTGTCAGGATCTAATTCTTAACAAGAATAATGAACTCAGAAACAATATTAAAGAAGTTGTGGAATAACACTTTAATATTCAACAATCAATGTACCAGTGAATCAGAAATCACAACTTGTAAACTTTATTGAATGATTAAAGTTACAAGATTTCAAACAAAACCTCAATCTTGATGAACAGGCTCACCAAGACGAATTCTACTTCTCTAGAACTAGGATTGTAAATCTTGAGGTTAATTCTCTCTCTAAAACATATTAATCAAAAGTTAATTCTATCAAAGACTTCTATACTATTTATACAAGACATATTACAAGATAATTATCAAAATACAATTGATCTTCAGTCCATAATTATCTTATTTACTTTAGCAAGTCTTCTATACAGCTGTCTTCATTCCATACTGAGTCTTCATCTTATAAGCAGCACTAATCTTATTCAGAAGTATTAACCATCTTCAGCAGCATTAAACTCATCAGCAGTAGTAATCATGTTGGCAGTAGTAATCCCTTAGCAGTACTAACTACTAGTAGTACTAACTCTCCAAGCAGTATTAAATCTACTAGCAGTAGTAATCATGATATACTAGCAGCATTAACCATACTTGAACAAATCTTAAATTCCCAACATTATTATTATTATTATTATTATTATTATTATTATTATTATTATTATTATTATTATTATTATTATTATTATTATTATTATTATTATTATTATTATTATTATTATTATTATTATTATTATTATTATTATTATTATGTCGTTATTATATAAATAGACTAAGGTTCGTGTGAGAAAAAAGAGTTAAGGTGATAAACGAAAGAATGAATCTCCATGCTTGATCACTTTTAATCTCATGCCACCCATGAATTGCGCTTCCCACGGGAATTGAGACGGTGCATCTTGGTGCATCTCATTAGTGTTGATCTTCAATTAGGATTGATCCAAAGGTGGAGATCCTTTCTTATCCTTCTCACCATAACTTTCTTTTTCGCTGGAACCTAATCCTATATATATATATATATAGGGGTCTAATCAAATGAGAACTGTTTAGTTTGTGATAACTGTGAGATCCAATGTGAGCCACTCATTTAAGAAAATTAAGTAAATTTTAAATAAATACAAATGGGTATTTTAGTAAATTTATGTTTTAAAGCTAAATAAATGAATCCTATTTTCTCTCAAACGTATCTTCTCTCTCTACTATATACCTTAACCCTAGAAGCATCCCTACACTTTGTACATATCATAGCCGCCGCCATACGCTACCCACATCTGGTTCTTAATCAAATCTGGTTCGATGACAGTGGCTGAAGTTTTGATGACTAAAGAAGAAGAAAAAGTTGGATTGTGGCTCTGGTGCAAGAGGGAAGACACAATCAATGTTGTTTGGTATGCATTTAGTGATTACATGGTGTGCTTATGTTAAGTACCGGGGAGGGGTAAATAGTGAAAGTCGTCCAATAACAGTTGTAGTCGGAGCACATTTTCTCCTCTGTTGTCTCGATCTTGAAAGATTTGTTCTCTATGTAATAAAGGTTGTTGGGTCTGAAATGTGCTAAGTCTGAATAGTGCTGCTAAGTCTGAATAGTGCTGCATCATCTTCATTGATTTATTGTTAAAGTTTGCGGAATAGTTTTTGGACAAAGGCTTGTTTCGAATTTCGATCCTGACAAAGGTAAAAACATTTGTTAGATTTCAGGAGTTCAAGCCTTTGTCCAAAAACATTCCTAATGAATACCAACATCAGTTTTGCAACTGTGTTGATGCCAAAATCCTGTGGAATGCTTTGGAGAAGAGATTTTCAGGCACTAAAAGCACTAAGAGAAATCAGAAAGCAATTCTCAAGCAACAATATGAAAATTTTATGTCTACAAAGAATGAGTCTATGACTCAAACCTTTGATAGGTTCAACAAGTTGATTGGAGAATTGGCCACTGTTGGTGTAAAGATGGACCAGGATGATGTCAACAGAAAGTTTCTAAGATCTCTTGTTGAAGAATGGGTAATGTATACAGTATCATTCAGACAGAATGATAATCTAGAGGATAAGGAACTTGATGATCTCTACAATGATCTCAGGGTGTTTAAAGCAGAAGTTGAATCTAAGAAGAAGCCACTTGGATACTCTCACAATGCTGCTCTCTTATCATCCACTACTGATTCTTCTGCTAATACAGAATCAGTTAGTGTTGCTTATGGCTCAAAACAGGATGGACCTAATGATCCTGTTTTGGAAGCCTTCCTTGCTAGTCATGCTAAATCTTCTCTTATTAATGATGATCTGGAGCAGATTAATGGTGATGATCTTGAAGGTATGGACTTCAAATGGCAAATGGCAATGCTCACCATGAGAATCAAAAGATTCATTAAAAGAACAGGAAGAAATAACTTTGCCATGAGAAGAGAAGATGGTGCTGGATTTGACAAATCCAAGGTGGAATGCTACAAATGTCATAAACTGGGGCACTTTGCAAGAGAATGCAGAGGAGGAATTTCTCAACAGCATGGAAGCAACAATCAACAATCAAAGTCCACTAACTATAACAGGAACCCGTCTCAAGCACTTATCTCACAAAGATGGAATGGTATTTGATTAAAGTGATCAAGCAGAAGAGGCAATCCATAATCAAGCTTTGATGGCTGAGGTTTCAGAGTCTTCAAGCACTGCAATCCCCACAGAGGTAAAATCTAAACTTTGCTCTAAAGCCTGTCTTGAAACTGTTAAGAAGTACAGGGATCCCAATCAGAGCATGTGTGATGATCTTAAAAGGTTGGAGAATCATAGGAGAGAGTCTAATTTGATCATTGAGAATTTTGAAGAAAAAATAAAGGCATATCAGGCCAATGAACTTCAACATTCATATGATCACAACTATTGGAAGTGGGAGAAGAAGGAGTTAGAGATTAAGCTAGAGAAGGCTAAAGAGGAATGTGAGAAAGTTAGGAGTGAATTTGAGAAGGCCAAATTAGACATTGAGAAATTTTCCAATGCTTCTAAAGCAATGGACAGTTTACTTAAAACTCAAGTTCATGACAAACTAAGAAGAGGTATAGGCTACAACAACACCCCTCCACCTTACAATAACAACTTTATTCCACCCACCTCAGACCTCTTAGAAAGACAATATAAGAAAGAATTATCTACAGGAGCCACAGAAGTAGATCCACTAGATACAGTAGTGGTTGAGGCAGAATCTGAAAAAGAGAATACTGAGGATAAGAATAAGGAAGACCAGAAAGAAATTCCCCTAGAAAATCATATTCTTACAAATGAGAGAGGAGGTAAACCATTTGTTAAGAATAAGAAAGTGGAGAAGTTTAAGATTAGGGAAGAGACTGTTAAGAGTGAGAAAGCTGAGACCTCTAGGAAAGGGAAGGAAAAGGTACAGGGAGATCACTATATGCAAACTACTGTTGTAAATCCCTGTACTTGTCAACAGAACAATCCCCATCAACATGATAAAATAAGGGGAAATCAGAGAAGCAGAAATAACAAGTGGGCTCAAAAACAGGGAATTGATCTAAGCAAAATCAATAGACCAAAGCCTTGTTTTATTTGTGGCAAGTTGAATCATTTAGCCAAACACTGTTATTTCAATCCTATTAACCAAAGATTTACTTTTCAAAGACAAAATCAAAATTCTGTTGGTTATAGGAAGCAATCAAGAAGATCAAGGAACCACATGGCTGAGAATGTGAAAACAGCACCAATGAAAACTGGTACTGCAAAATCTCATATTCAGAATAAGTTTACTAAAACAAAAGAAAATACTCCAAGAAAATCAAGGAGTAACTCAAAGAATAGAAAAGCAAACAACTTTGTCAAAATTTGGGTTCCAAAAGACACTAAATCTGTTAGTACTGCTACCTCAAATAGTACTGCTAACAGAAATAGTGCTGCTGATAGCAATACTACTGCTGACCAAGTTAGTACTGCTAACAAAGTTAGTACTGTTGACCAAGTGAGTACTGCTAACAAGGATAGTACTGCTACCAGTGTTAATACTGACAAGCCTATAATTAAGACAAAGTATTCCAGCCATGAGATTCCTAACTCTGATCATCTCATCAAGGCTAAGCTTACTGATTATGAGTATGTTGATGAGAAAGGGAAACCCAATACCACTTTGGCTTGGGTTCCCTCACAACACTAACTGTTTTATCTGATGTGCAGGGCAACCAACAGCTCAAGGGGAAGAGCATTTCGCATGTAGATAGTGGTTGCTCTAGGCACATGACAGGTAACATGGCCTGCCATCAAAATTTCAAAAGGTTTAATGGAGGACGTGTTTCTTTCGGTGACAATCTAGCAGGAGGTAAGATCAGTGGTAAAGATATGGTATCAAAAGGTAAGATGACTTTTGAAGATGTTTACTATGTTGAGCAATTGAGATACAACATAGTATATTATTTAATGATACTGAATGATTTGCTGTCAAACCTGGATACCAAAACCAAAACCAAAAGATTTTATATGTATCCAAGGTTTGTACAAGAAGTACTAAACCAGGAATTGACGGATTTACCCTCTTTTGAAGAGGTGTATGTACCTAAACCTCCCAAAGGGAAGGTGTTTTCCAACATGAAAAGGCCTAGTAAGGACTTTTCTGGAAAAGACACACCATTGTTCTCTACAATGATGGGTGTGTCTCATTCCCATGGTGAGGCATCAGGGTCATAGCTCACATCTGACCAACCTACTGATGACCTACCCACACCATTCATTTCAAATGACCCTCCTCAGATCCCTGTTGTGAAGCCAATTTCCCCCATCACTCAAACCTATGTAAGGAAAAAGGCACAAAAGGTTCCTTCCCTTCCTGTATCTTCACCCCAAAAGCCTGCAAGCCCTCTGATGGAGCATTCTCCATCAGAGAATATCCAAAGGGAATCCACAGGGGTGTCTCCCAACCCCAAGAAGGTTCTCTCTAAGAAGAAGGATAAGCATGTAGGCAGTAAGGCTCACACTACTGATTCTGCACAAGGTGTGGATCAGGACAGTGTGAACATCACTAAGACCTTCCCCATGGCAACTTTGGATGAGAAATCATCTAAGGGTCCCAGGTGCCAAGAAACCAATGGGGTAGTAGGTGCTTCTGCTAGGCAGAAGGCCTCTACTAAAAGATCCAAGGATCCTTCAAGGGTGGTCAACACACCTAAAGGAAGTGAGGACAAATATAACTATGATGAATTGATGGAAACAATTGGTAATGTAAACCTAGATGTACTCAAACAGGGTTCAGAGATAAAGGAGTTGAAAAAGGTGATCTCTTCTCAACAAGTGTAGATAACCAAACTCAAGAAGATGGTACTCAGTTTGGTACAAAGAAAGAAGAGAAAGCAATATGTCCTGAAGAGAAGGGGAAATGCAAATGATGCTTCCAAAAAGGGGGAGAATCAAGAAGTTAAATGTGAGAAAGAAAGCTCAGTTGGCATGGAATTTCAGTTTGAGGGGGAGATTAGTGGTGAAGCAGAAACAGGGAAAGCAGCAGAAACAGAACCAGCTGTAGAAACAAAGAAACCAGCAGCAGAAACTGAAATGTCCAGAGAAGAAATAGAGATTGCAGAAACTCTGGTTAAGGCAAAGAATGACACTCCCGAGGCTACTCAAAAGGCTAAGGGAGTGGTAATCAAAGAAGGAGTCATAGAGAAGAAAAGGAAAGAGATAAGCATGACAGAGTCCAAGAAGAAAGGGAAAGAAAAGATGGTAGAGCCTGTGAAAACATCAAAGAAGCAAAAGCAAATAGAACTGTATGAAGAATTGGCAAAGAAGATGCAAGAAGAGCTTGAAAAGGAGAATGAGATTCAAACTGCCAAAGACATAAAGCTTGCCTTAGATCTGGCAAAAAGGCTCAATGAAGAATATCAGAAAAGCTTGAAACTGGCTGCAAAGAGGGTTGCACTGAAAGCAACAAGACAAAGGAAGCCTTCAAAGACCTTTCTAGCTGCACAAGAAAGAAGAAAAATGATAAACTTCTTGAAAGGATCTGTTGGAGTTTCTGAAGGGATGTTTACCAAAATGTCTTTTGGCAGAATAGAAGACTTATACAAGAAGGAGATGGCCAAGCTTCAAGGAGACTTCAGTCAGAGGGTTGAGTTTGAAAGAAAGATGAAAGAAAGACATGATATGAAAATTCAACAGCCTTTTCCTGACAGTAAAGAAGGCACTCCTACAAAAGAAAAGGAAGAAGTCAAGAAGACAGAGACTTTAGCTCAAAAGATTGGAGCTATTAAGAGAATGAAGTCAATTGCTTCAAAGAATCAGGCAAAAAGACCAAGGACTGAGGAAGGTGAGAAAGAGCAGAAAAGTGAAAGAATGGAAGTTGCATCATCAAATCCTACTGCTGCACTCCTGTAGAGCAGCAGACACAAGATGAGCATGTTGAATCTAAAAAGCAGAGTCACGAGCAAACTAATCAACAAACTTCAGAACAGTCAAGACAATCTGATGAGCAGTGTGACTTGTATATGACTGTGACAGATGAAGAACCAGTGAAAGTAGATCCTATCTCAGTAAATGCCCCATAAATCATTCATTGGGATACTTTGATGGATAAAGGCAAAGAATACTTCAGAATCAAAAGAATGGGTGACAAGTTTGAGGTTTATTCAACCTGGGGTAAGATAATCAGAAGTTGTACCATATCTGACTTGGAAGAAATGTACAAGGTTGGATTGAATCTGTATGGTGATATGTTAAAAGGTGCAGGGATGAGCATTACAAATTTGGCTCTGGAATATATGTGCATGATGTTTGACCCTGATAGAGTCAAAAATCTTATCAAAGATGTGCATCATGAAAATGGATTTAAAAGTATTGATCACTGGATGCTCATTGAAAGATCAGGATTATATGTCATAACCATTGACAAAAGCTTTCATGAGTACTACTTGGTTGATAAGGTGTATGACCACAACAAAGTAAAGTTGGAAGGGATGCTGAAAGCCAAGTTGGTCTGCCCTAAAGGTTCAGAAATGGCAAGGATTATGATCAGAAGAACCATTAATCAAAATTTAGGTTTGGATCCTAATCTGGGAAATTAAGAAGTGTTAGGACACAGTCTCATTGGATTCAAGATCATCCAATACGAAGATCGCAATCTGAAGTTAAAGCTAACAAGTCACTCTCAACAATAGTCTAGGGTCTATTCTGTAATAAAGTCAAAGTTGTTTTAATATCTAGATATTATAGTTTTAGATATTAAGTTTTATTATTATTTTATGTTTTGATAATATCTAATTAATAGATATTATCACTCTCTCTCAATCAATCGATCATAACAACAAAACACATATTCAAAGTGTAGAACATCAGAGAGAGCTCAACACTGTAAACCATTATCAACCCTTTGTAATCCGCGTTTATAATCTAAACAGGTTGGTAATCGTTATATGTTTGTTATTTGATTTATCAGGTAACGATCACGGACTCACAATTGGTATCAGAGCGAGGTCGCGGGTTCGAGTCTCCTAGTGTGCAAATGCTGGGGGGGGATTGTTGAGGAGAAATCCCAACATTTGATGGGAATGCCACAAGCATCCAGCGCCCTCACCTTCGACTCGGGAGTACGTAACTGGCCGGGACTAACAGCCCGACCCGCTGGCTCCACGAAAGTGGTGCAGCCCCTCATGTCCGCCTGTCGCTTAGTACGGGGCTTTGCGCTACCATGGTATAAGGAAATAAAGTAGCGCCTTCACCATAAGCAATTGCTTTTGGTGTAGTGGTAAGCGCTTGATCCTAACAAGTTAAGCGTGCTCGGGCGAGAGCAATCCTAGGATGGGTGACCTCCTGGGAAGCTCAATCCTAGGATGGGTGACCCCCATACGAACTGCAACTAACACATATGGACCCAAATGCCAGTGGGTACCAAAGAAAATTAATTCTGTGTTGCAGGCACCTACTGTCAAGGGGGAGTAGAAAAAGAAAGGCTTCTGAATACTTTAGTTCAGAACCCGGACATCAATGTCAACAACGACTTCTGATTATGTACAGATCAGGACTCGTTCTTCAAATATCAAAAGAACTTACTCCAATGCTGATATGAGAGATTGTACTCCGATACTCCAACGAGGAAATCAATCTTCAAGGGGGAGTACATATTTATTTCTGAAATTTTAAATGCATATCTTTTCAATGATAATTTTTTCAAATGCATAATTTCAGGGGGAGTAAGAGAAGTTCATAGTTTTACTGCTTTTTGTCTTTTTAATTTAAGTGAATAAATTTTCTTTGACATAGACTTAAGACTTTTGCAGAATTTTTGAGAAGAGCTTACACGATCATATGTTTATGACTTTAAGCTAAGCTTCATGAGATGTAAGATCGCACTTAAAGGTATATTCCTTTATCTTAATCTCATATGTGATTGAAAGAAGGACAACTTTCAATCATTGAAAACATATTCTTAAACGTTCAAACCACTTCCTGATTTTTCATAAGATTTTATATTTCGGGAGTGTACTTTAAATGTTCTACATGAGCTTACATGATTATAAATCATTTTGAGCAACATATTCTTTATAGGATATACGGGATCAGTGTGCTAGGACTTAACACAACTTCTATGGAATTACGTTAACCAGTGATTTTTACCCATGAAGTTAATCCATAGTGATTGCGTGTGAGAAGTCAAAAGAAATGAGTGTGGATTGGATAATAAGCTATCATGAAAAAGAGAGTTCGGTTAGCAGTGAGCTAAATGTTTAAAAGAAAGAGGGTGTGAGAACAGAGTTAAAAGAATATCACAACTCTGCACCAACTTTTTCTGAGCCGGGCAGCCACATTTCTAGTGTTTCACAATTCTTTTGTGATCATTATTGAAACAGGCAACTAGCCCATGCCAACTCTTGAATTTACCCCACCAGCTACTCATTTTCTTCTCAACAAGAAAGTGTTTCACATTTTCTAAGGGGATGCAACACATATGCTATCTGATTTTCATTTGGAAAATCTGGATATTGAAAAGAAGGAAGTCTGCCCCACCTTCGCACTTCAATCATGCACATTGAGTCTTTGTTTAACCTACTGTTGTCTCAGTGGTTTACACAATTTCGAGCCTAAAAGCGATCATCAAATGCTTAATTCTTTCTATCACAAGCACGAACACACAAGGAATTTGTTTCTTTGTCATAACGTTTATAGAAATAACCTTTGTGGTGTTTCGATGATTAAATGGAAGCCCTGGGGGAGTCAACATCAAACAGCTCCTTTCCATTGTGTATTCGTTACACACAGTGACTTAGTGTTACTGACAGGCGTTTCTAACTGATTTGTTTATTGCTACAGGTGTTACATGACTATTTTGTCTAGATTTGCAAAGATCTGGATAAATATCTATTGCATTGACGAATCAGAGGCTTCTAATGATCAACATTTCTTGTCATCAACTTTTGATGAAATCGTTACACTTCTCATCAAAAAGGGGGAGAATGACTACACAAGAAATGGCCAAGATCACATGTTTCAGGAATCACGTTCAAGATTGAATTCTTCAAAGAGAACTCTTCCAACTATTCTGAAGATAGAGAAGAGAAGAGCTAACCAAGAAAAGATTCTTCAAAGTGTTCTAAAGACAGACTGATCTGAGAGAAATTTTCTTTGAAGATACTTTGATGAAGAATTTCGAGCTGAAACTAGAGATAATTTCTTCCCAACATCCAAGAAAGAAAATCTACATCTTTTGGGGAGTTTACTATATCTTGAAGACTAAGAGAGAGATTGCATCTTCTGTGTTGAAAGAGAAGATCGTATTGCTAAATCATTTTCGTAATGATCTTGATCCAAAGGGGGAGATTGTTAGGACACAGTCTCATTGGATTCAAGATCATCCAATACGAAGATCGCAATCTGAAGTTAAAGCTAACAAGTCACTCTCAACAATAGTCTAGGGTCTATTCTGTAATAAAGTCAAAGTTGTTTTAATATCTAGATATTATAGTTTTAGATATTAAGTTTTATTATTATTTTATGTTTTGATAATATCTAATTAATAGATATTATCACTCTCTCTCAATCAATCGATCATAACAACAAAACACATATTCAAAGTGTAGAACATCAGAGAGAGCTCAACACTGTAAACCATTATCAACCCTTTGTAATCCGCGTTTATAATCTAAACAGGTTGGTAATCGTTATATGTTTGTTATTTGATTTATCTGGTAACGATCACAGACTCACAAGAAGTTATTTTGAAAGCATCATGAAGACCGTATTCTGAAGAACTTAACTTCTTGAATTAAAAAGTTAAGTTAGGGGGAAATTGTTGGGTCTGAAATGTGCTAAGTCTGAATAGTGCTGCTAAGTATTGAAGATTACTACTGCTAGAGACTTTAGTACTGCTATGTGAAGATATTACTACTGCTAGTAGTATTAGTGTTGCTTGAAGAATTTAGTACTGATAGTAGTTAGTACTGCTTGAAGAGTAAATACTGCAAGTTGGAAATTACTACTGCAAGCATGGTTAGTACTGCTATTGATAAGAAGATGTTGTTGAAGATTAATGTTGCTTATGATGATAAAGATGGAATGGTTGCTTAAAGCGAAAGACAAGGAGATTGAAGATAATTATGGACTGGATGCTGAAGATCAACTAGAATTTAATAATTATCTTGTAATCTATTTTGTATATATAGTCTAGAAGTCTTTTGCTTATGATAGACATAGAGTGAATTTACGATTTTGTTTAGAGAGAATTAGCCTCAAGATTATTAGTGATCCTTTCATTAGAGAAGTATTGAACGTCTGTTGAGCCTGTTCAACAGATTGAGGCTTTGGTTGTAATCATTAAGTTAATTCAATATAACTTGTGATTTGATCTCATATACTGTGTCATTGATTTATTGTTAAAGTGTTATTCTGCAAACATCTTTAACATAGTTTCTGAGTGTTTAGTTTAATTCTTGTTTCGAATTTCGATCCTGACAAAGGTAAACATTTGTTAGATTTCAGGAGTTCAAGCCTTTGTCCAAAAACCTTTTACCATTGTTTGCTTCCATCCTACATCATCTTTGCAAGTGTGAGTTCTCTTGCTTTAGCTCATCATAATCCATAAACCATATCTTTTCTTTCTATTAATATTTTGGATTACCCACTTGAATTCACTTTATATATATATATATATCACTTTATTGAGTTAACAGGCAACCATACCTGGGATTTATGCGGAGATTGCAGCAAATACTTGGCAAGGAAAAGCCAGTGTAATCTTCATGTAAGCTAAATACCACCTCTCCTGCTTCACCAAAAGTTTACGATTGTTATTTATGGAAAATACTCACGCACAATGAGGTGTTCTCAAAGACATAACTATCGACAGATCCGGAGATGTAACCTAGATCTTGCCAGAGTTGTAACGGAAGAGATGTATCACATCGCGTATTTTCAGGTACCATTGTTTTACGAAGTGTATCATAGTGATTTCTGCTCTTTACGAAGTGTATCACAATATATCTTTGTTGTTTTACGAAGTGTATCACAATGTATTTTTGTTGTTTACGCAGTGTATCACATGTGTCTTTGTTATTGTACAAAGTGTATCACAATGTATTTTCGTTGTTTACGCAATGGATCACAATGTGACTTTGTTGTTGTACAAAGTGTATCACAATGTATTTTCATCATTGTACGAAGGGTGTCACAGTGTATCAGGTAGTCTTGTTTTAACGAAGTGTATCACAACATTTATTTTCGTTATTTCATTGTTTTATTAAGATTTTTACACGTGATGTTCGCCGGAGAGAGGAGAGAGGATATTTCAAAAATACCCAAAATACCCTTTAATTATAAAATTTTAATTAAAAGTTACCAAAATTATTAATTTCTTAATTCACCCTTTGATTTGTGGTTAAGATTGGATCTTAGAGTTATCGCAAACAACCGAGTTTTCCCTTGAATGACCACCTATATATATATATATAGAGAGAGAGAGAGAGAGATCGTTTCATTTGAAAACCACTCTTGTTTTACAAACTTTGAAACCTACTTTGAAACCGTTGATGAAAACAATCGATGGTCATAATTGATTTGGTGTATTTACGGTATTAATGAAATTATTCTGATTTTTTATATTAAAAGGAAAATGATGAAAGGGCATTCTCGTACTTTTGCATCGCAACATAATTTAGGAAGTGGGATGAAATCCCGATTTCACGGGAACCATAATAAAAAATCAGATTTGTGCAACAACTATTTTTTTCACCATTTCATATTCACCATCCACCGTCCGCCGCCCCTCCAAGAAAGTCCACCGCCGACCTCCCTTTTCTCCGGCGATGAACGAAGATGAACGAATATGAAATCGCCGATGAACGAAGATGAAATCGGAGATGAACGAAGATGAAATCGGCGATGAACGAAGATGAAATCTCCAATGAATGGAGATGAACGAATATGAAATCGACGAAGAACGTAGATGAAATCGGCGATGGACGAAGATGAAATCGCTGATGAACAGAATACCCATAAAACCGACGACCTACCTTTTCTCTGGTGATGAACAGAGATAACCGCTAACTGCGATTTCATTATGGGTGATACAAATGAAGATAAGAAAACCTCGTCGTTCTCCAAGACATCTTGAACATGACTAAAAGAACCTTGCAAGTTCAAAAAAAAACAGTATATCCTTTTAACCTTCTCGAACGTTGACCTTGGTGGTAGTCCCTTCATGTATTCCATATTTCACAACAAATTTGTTGTGGAGGGGTGTGGTAATGCCTTCATGTAACATCCTAAAATTTAGAGAGAAATAAAATTCGAAATTTCGGCAATATAACGTCTATAAATAAAGGAAACATGTCCACCCTAAAATAGGGGATCAATTAAACCTGAATAGTTTGGACATGACAAATCAACCCAAGAGTATCATCTCAAAACGGGGAATAAGGTTTGACATTTACAACCCAAAATAATGAAGAATAATACGACAACCTAATAATCTAAACTAGTCAAGAAAGATTAAGGTCAGGTGTCGCTATCTCTCTAAAAGGTGTATTCTCTATAATCACTGTATTGGTCAACATATCTTCAAAAACACCGCTCTCGACCCCAAGGTCGTCCACTCAATCCCGACGAGTCCCGCCGCTAAGATTACCTGCCAACATGATAATTAAGAACAAGCATTAGGCTAAAGCCTAGTGAGAACAAGAGGAATGAATTAGGAGTACTAAACCCATTTGAAATCGCACGGTGGATATAGCCATGAGCTTAGTCAATAAATCAAATAAACCATTATTGATCAAATATGGTACAAATAACACCAATAACATAGTGAGCTCAACTCCTCTAAGTCTATTTCTCGAAAACATGAAGTCAACCCCTAGCACAAGGGAATTACATCTTACTGTCCATGGGACGCTGCCTGACCATATAGGTCCATACCTTACTTACCATGGTGACCCGATGTCTATTCCGTGCCAAAGTGGTGAACCTAATGTCCAAAATGGGACATAGGAACACCGTGTCTATGGATCCATTGCACTAAGTCTAAACACAAAATCTTGCTAGCACATTCATTATAAACCATGTATGTAAGCCAAACATATGTGCAAGTCATTCACATGAAATCTTGACTCTCATCATGAAGGAGACTTTAACAACATATCCCATCAACAATAATACCACATATCCCATTTCCAAAGTTATGAATGTAAGTAATTAACCCAATACTTGAATTACCCCAAACCCTAATTCTCACTTTGGGTTACCAAAATCCCATGAGGTAAGGGTTGAGATTCACATAAATCGAAAGCAAAAGAACTTATAAATCTTAGTTTGAAATACATTTCTCATCATTATTGTTTAGGGTATAAAACCCCAATATTCCCAAAACTTACTTGTAGGTCAAAACGCACATAAATCCCATATATGGATAAAAAGTATCAAAAAGAGTTATAGCTAGTAAACCTTAGTAAATATGTAAGGTCAAGGGTAGGAAAACTCACCTTGTAGAGTTTATAGAAACCCTAGGTGGAGATATTTGTAGGAGGAAGTTGGAATGGAGCTTGAACTTCAAGTACAAAACCATTAAATGCAATCACCAACCTAAAATAAACCCATCAATGTTCATAAGGTAACCATTGATAGCGTTAAATGGAGAAATGATGAAACCCTACCTTGAGTCTCTTCCAAAATTGCAACCCTAAGCCTCCACAAAGAGAAAAGTGACTAAAAACGGATTTGGGAAGTATTTAAAGGTTGGAGGCCTGATTGCGACTTTGCTTCGCGATAATGACTTTATCATTCTCGCTTGGGCATTGTCGCCCGGGTTTGGCACCCTCTGGTACATCGTCGACTTTGCCCTGCGAGAGTGACACCATGTCATTCTTGCTGGCATTGTCGCCCACCCTCACACCCCTACGGTACATGTCCCTCGGTTGTGCCCCGCGAGAGTGACCTCTGTCACAATCGCGCGCACAGTCCCCCACACTGTACCGAAGCCTGATTCTTCGCGATTTCGGCCCGACGAGCTTCAGATTCTTAGTCCAAATTCATTAATAACAAATATCGTAGGATTTACGGATTAAATTAATTAAAGAGATATTCGATATAGACGTACCGAAATCGTTGGTGTTACACTTCATCTTGGACAATCGGAGAGTGCTCAAGCAATAGTGTTGGCATCAATTGTTTCCAAACAACAATCCCTTATAATCTCAAGTCGTATAGCATTAATCTGACGAGTTTAGAAAAACAGGATGGAGATGCAGTTTGTGATTAATTCAAAAAAAAAAATCCTTGAATAACCGGTTATTATATTTATTACTCTATAATTTTTCAAAAATAGATCATTCCTTGAAATTAATAAATCCGAAAAAAATTGAAATTCAATGATTGGTCGATTGTAGTTTCTACAGTTTTTAAAATAGAGGTGGTTTTCAAAAGATCTCTCCCCTCTCTCTCTCTCTTTATATATATATATATATATATATATATATATATAAAGAGAGAGGTAGCTCGGATCATGTGAGAACAATCCCCTTTTTTGAGAGAATGTGAGAACACTTCTCAACCTTTATATGGGTTATTTTTTGATGGCTAAGAAAAAAAATTATTGAACTTCAATTACATTCATTTGGTGGCTGACAAAAACTAACAAACTTCATCTATCTTTAACACCTCATCAACCTTCATCTTCAATTACCTTCACAAACTTTTACATACATTCGATCACTTTCACACGTTTGAATTTGTTAAAATTTCAATCATGATGAAAGAAATAGGTAAATAAAGATAAATTAAACGTAGATAGAGATTTGTTAAATATAAATAGGTGCAGGTGGATGAAGGTAAGGTAAATGAAAGTAGATGGAGATTTGTGAGGTAAATGCATGAGGATAAAGGTAGATGAAAGTTTATGTTCTTATGTTCTCACTTAAAATTCATTCTCATTGAAACTCAATCCTATACACACACACACACACACACACACACACACATATATATATATATATAGGGTGCGTTTCATTTGAAAACCAAGCAATTCGTGTAAAATTTGCAAACCACTATTTTAGGAAACAATATATATATATATATATATATATATATTTATGGATACTTATTATGATTCATTAATAATGATTGTGATATATATGGAAGTAATGAGGTTCATTTATTATGATCATGACTTTAAATTAGTAAACATAATAAAATCAGATATTTATTAGATTTGATGAACGATGAAGATTGGTTTGCAAAGTTTACACGAATTGCTTGGTTTTTAAATGAAACACACCATATATATATGTGTGTGTCTGTGTATCTTATATATATATATAGGGTCCCTTTTATTTGCTAACCACGACATTGATGCTAACCGTGCTAACCAATTTTCAACCAATCAGAATCATCCTAGAGTTTATGTCATGCGTTCAATCCTATTAATTCTCAAAGGGTAATATGGGCATTTCATAATTCACGCTTATTTAATGTATTTCTATATTTCAAAGAGTTATAAATATGGTAGTTATCTAAATATTAAATATAATATTTTAAAATTAAAATTGGATGCGCATCTTCTTTTTTCAGAAGTTATCTATTTCCTTATTTTAAGCAGATTTCAACTTTCTAACTGCAAATTTTTTATATTCATCAAATGGGGAAATTTTTTAATTGATTTTGGAACCGTGCAAAATTCTATATGTGCATATGTCCAAGTCTAACAATTATCAAGTCTTACACATATACAAGTCTGCTCATATGTGCATATATACTCACATCGCAAGATTAATGTGCATATATACATGTCTAGATGTCAACGTGTATCTCAACCAATGCAGAATAGATCAGCTGATATGCACATATGCACATATACAACATGTACATATTCACAATACTCAATGTGCACATATGCATATTGGATACCAGTGTGCAGATATGCATATGCTCAATGTGCACATATGTATATACTCAATATGCACATATGCAATGACATACCAGTGTGTACATATGCATATAATATTTCAGCAAACATATGCACTATCAAAGAGATCATTAGTTTATTGTATATTAATGACATGAATTCCATGAATAAGCACAAAGGTGTTCGTCTTTTGTTGATTAGCAGCATCTGGGTTTGCTAACTGAATCGATTTTTTGTTTTCTTGGATCTCATCCGTGGATGCCATCCATCATCATCTTCACACTGGATGCCGCCATGGATGAGGTGAGTAGAACAATTTCTTGAAATCGATTTCTTCAGATCGAAAACAACAGATTTCTTGAAATTGTTTTCTCCAAATCGATTCTTCAGATCGAAACAACAAAAATGGCCCTGAAAATCGATTTCTTCAAATTGATTTCTTGATCGATTCTTCAGATCGTTTTCTCCAAATCGATTTCTTGAATCCGACTTTAACGATGATCGTGATTATCGAAAGGATTTTAGTGGATTTACTCTTGATTCGACGTGGTAGAGAGTAACTTTTGGAGTCGATTTCAACAAAATGGTGTTCGTGCGTGTTGCTTTGGATAAACCGATTTTGTGGGATGAAATCCCAAATTAAATGGGTTTTTAATTTGGTAGACGCGTGTTCCCGAAAATAAAAGGATTGTACTTTTACTATAATACCCATGTGCATATATGCAATGAATTCTTATCAACCGTTTTGAATATTTTATTTTAATTAAAAATCAATTAATTGTGGACCATTGATCTCATCAATCTACAGTTGAGATTGGTTAGCACAATTAGCACCAATGTCGTGGTTACCAAATGAATGGGCCTCTCTCTCTCTCTCTCTCTCTATATATATATATATATATAGAGAGAGAGAGAGAGAGAGAAAGAGAGAGAAAAGTTCAATTGCAAACTTTTTTCCTGTTGTGAACCCTGGGACAAAGGAGAGCACGACATATGCCCCCGGTTGTCCATATTCATCATGAATAATGAATATGAAAATTCATGATAAATGTTTACACCATTCATGGTGAATGATACACATTCATGATGAATAAACCGTGAATGTCTAAGACATGTGGCACACTCTCCTTTGTCCCCGATTCACAACAGGACTTAGCTTCTCAATTGAATATGCCCCTATATATAAGGTTGGGTTCAGAAGAAAATCCTAATAGACGGAAACCGGATAATCACGAAAAAACAGATGGAGATTTGCCCCGGTTATCTATGTTCATCATGAATAATGAACATGAAAACTCATGATAAATGTTTACACCATTCATGGTGAATGATACACATTTATGATGAATAACTCGTGAATGTCTAAGACACGTGGCACGCTCTCCTTTGTCACCGGATAACAACAGGACTTAGCTTCTCAATTGAATATGCCCCTATATATAAGGTTAGGTTCAGAAGAAAATCCTAACAAATGGAAACAGGATAACCATGAAAAAACGGATAAAAAAATATAATAATATAGAAGTCAAACTAAATATAATAAAATGATCGTTTGTTTGGTGTAAACTTTTTTTGTTACAATTTTGATTCTATTTCGTATTTTTTTTAAAATAAAAGTTGGGAGGGAGTTTTAATTTAAAAAGGAGCAATAGTAAAACCATAATAAAGGTGAAATTTGATGGCAATATTGTAAGAGAGGTCGGACGTTAACATAAGTTAACATCCTTATATACCTTAACATATGATATAACAAAAATGTTAACATAAATTAATACAAGTTGACTTAAAAATGTTAACATACTTTAATACAAGTTAACCTAAAAATGTTAACATACTTTAATACAAGTTAACGTATGTTAACATAGATAATAACCAATGAAAATGTTAACTTAAATTAATTTAACATAAGAGAACAAATGTTAACATACATTAAAACACATTAACATGAAAATGTTAACATAAATTAACATATATCAACAAACCTTATAACCATGAAAATGTTAAGATACGTTAAATTAGTCGATTCAGATGTTTTTGGATGTGGAAAGTGAAAAGGTCGAACCGCTCAGTTTCCAAAAACGCCGCACAATCGAGGGTTTAGATGGATTCCTATGGTTCTTATGAAATTTTGAGTTTTTACCATATGTATATGTTGGATCATTAGTTGTATTCAAGATTAAATGTAGAAAGGGGTCTTATTTGTAATTGTTTATAATTTCCTAGGTGGTATTTCATAGTTGTTTAGGTTTTTACAAAACTTAGGGGGAGAATGTTAGAACATAAATATGTTCTATTTAGAAGTTTAGTAAAGTAATCTACATATTGTGTTTAGGGTCTTGTATTGGGTTTGGGCTTAATGTGTAACAAGGGACTTGGGGGTATAAATAGAATCTTGTAGTTAGTTTTAGGATAAGCTTTTCATTTGCAATGTAGACATACGTCTCTTTACTCTCTAGTAGTTGTTGTTTACATTTTCGTATGAATAAATCTACATATTTCTAATCCCAATTCCTTGTTATCTTTATTATTCAATCAATCTATGATCTCATTGGACCTAACAAACTCCACCTAAAAATAATATTTCCTTTGAAGTATAGTCAAGAAAAATTTATCTCCCCCTTCAATTAAGAACAGGTTGACCAAAATCAGATATGTTCCCCTTTTATATCTACAAAGAAAATTAAAAACTTTTTGCTTTCCAAAATCGGCATGTTGAACTTAAAAGTTTAAATCTTTACAATTTTTTCTCTATAAAGTAAAATCTTTCAGATTTTCTTTCTTTTGAATAGAATGTGTTTCTAGAATCTTTTACAAGTCGCTTTGTTTATATTAAAGTTTTATATGTTCAATTTTCAAATTTTACAAACATCAAAAAGTCAGCAACATGCTTGACGCTTTAGATACTGCTTTAAAGATATGTAAGTCGGCATATTTATGGTTTACTTTGCATGAACATCCTAAGTGATCAGAATTGTAGATCGTAATGAAAATATGGGCTAAGCTATTCGATATAGATTTGAGTTATTGAGATGATTTTATTTTTAAGCATTTAAAATACAGAAATCCTTGAGTTTAAAAGTTTGTACCTGTGACCTTTCTCGTTTGGGAAAGTAAGTTCGGAGGGATGCTCGACATCTGGTCCCCTAAGGTCAATTGATCTGGGAGTGATTGAACAGAAATCCTTCTATAGAACCAGATCGAAAGTCATGTTTTACTGGTATGAATGGGTTTAGGATATGTCGATGTAGCCTTTCTGATCCGAGAGAGTAAGTTCCAAGGGGTGCTTGACACCTAGTCCCCTAAGGCCAACTTGTCTGGGAGCGGCTAACCCAAATCCTGCAATAGGGTCAGATAGAAAGTTATGTTTACGTCATGTTCTTTACTTAATAAACTCTTTGATTAAAAGATGCCAAAGAGCACACTCATGTGAAGATGCCAATGAGCACACTGCTAAAAGATGCCAATGAGCACACATCTCTTGATACTTGGTGATATATTTTGAGCTGCGATAAATCTGTAATTTTGTGAAAATCTTAATTCTTGATGTCTTAGTGTATGTAAATGCAAAGTTCTCCATTTTATGTTTAGAATTGCATTTTTCTTGAAGCTAATCAAAGATCTCATGCGAGCACACTGAATAGATACCTGCATGTGTTTGAAGCTGAACATGTCTTAACTTGATTTGCAATGAAACTTGTTTCTGTATCCAACATCTCCTGTTTGATTTCAACTGATTGATAAATCTGAGAAATTCTACTGAGTAGACTTTAATTTGTTTAGTGTTTAAAATTTTATCTATTCAGTTGTTACAAAATTTATATTCCATAAGATCATCTTTCATATTGATGTCTTTATGTTTGTTATCTGTGTTTTTGTCATATGGTCTGTGCATTTTTCGAGGGGGAGTGTATATCTGGGTTCCATATCTGTTAATCTTCTATTTTTGAGGGGGAGTGAATGTTGATGATTAATTACTTCTTGTGCTAATCAGAAATTCATAAGGTAAGTATTTCTAAAATTACTATGCAAATGCTAAACTAATTTGATAAATTTTGTGCATTTGTGTAGGGGGACTAATGGGGGCTTATCAGGTAATTTTCTCATAGTTATTTTTTTTAAGTATTTTTTTTTGAATATATAGAAGTAAGAGTGTATTTTTTCTTTTCTTTATTCCCTTTGAAATTGTTTGTCTATTCATCTTCCCTCCATTCTCTCTGCGTTTTCTTCTTGCATTCTCATCTGATTCATTTCAGATTGTGTCTTTGGAATTTCAGGTATGTTTTTGTTTTTCGTTCTATGTTTGTAGTTTGATTAGTGTTCCATTACTTTGTTTTGATTTAATTCTTGATCTCTTATTGTGTGTTTTTTCTGACCTGCGTTTTTTTTACTGTTCATCGATCTCTAAAAACTCAGATTCGAGTTGATTTTGATCGATTTGCGTATTGGGGTTTGTTTAGATCTTATAATCGACAATCAGGTATGTTTTATTTTGGTTTAATTTCGTTGTTTTGTGCTTAGATTTATAGTTTTGTGGTTTTCGGGTTCAAACATACGTGTTCTAGGGTTTTTGTTCAAGTTTTTGAGACCCGCAAAGGCTACTTTGCGTGTCCTGTTAGAACCGCAAAGTGTTCTTTACGTGTCTTACTAGACCCGTAAAGCATACTGTGCGTTTCTAACAAGACCCGCATAGTGCGCTTTACGTGTCTCTTTAGACCCGCATAGTGAACTTTGCGTTTCACCTGTAACCCGCATTCTTCTAGTTTGTTTGTTTCGTTTTCTGTGTAGTTTACGTCTCACTAAGAACACGCAAAGTCTATCTTGCGTCTCTTTAGTGAAACGCAAACTCATTGTGTGTTTCGATGTTTCAAAGTATGCTTTGCGTTCCATTAAGGACACGCATTCCTTCCTATGCGTTCCCTTCAGGACACGCATTTCTTACTTTGCGTTCCCTTAAGGACCCGCAAACCATACTTGGAATATTTTTTGTGTTTTCTGTTGAATGTTTAACTTTGTTTTGTTTTTGTGTTTCAGGTTATCATGTCTTCTCAAACATATATTGATCCAATGATTCAAGACGAGAATGTCGTTCTTGAGGATCCGGCTGATCAGGCATCTCATGATATACCTATGCCGTCTGTTGGGGCTGATCTTTCTATATCAATGCGAACTCCAAATAATGTGTTCCCTAACATCATGTACATGCCTTATAAGCCTAACAACTACTTTGTTGACTTTGATCGCATCAAGATTCATCCTGTCATACGCTCCATTCTTCGTGGACATCCGCTCTCTCAATCTCTCTGTTCAGTTGTTGATGTTCCGGAAGTCTATGTTCAGCAAGTCTGGCACACCATCACAAAGAACGAATTGGCACGTCCTCATCGATTTGATCTCAAAATTGATCAATTTGATTCATATCTTTCTTACAAGCGTTTACGGTTGATTCTTGAGCTTCCTGAACCTACTTCTAGACCTGGAAGGACAACGTATGATAACTTTCCATCCGAAGAGGAAGTTTTTGAGGGCATCAAACGACTAGGCTATGTTGGTTCACTGAAAAGGGTTGTAGACTTTGACAAGTCTAATCTTCCTCCTGTCTGGTATTCTTTATTTTCTGTCATCAACAGGTGCTTAACTTCTAAACATACTGGCACAGATAGTTCTAGTCTTCACTATCTTTGACAGTTCCATGCAGTAGTCTATGACCTGCATGTCGACTATACGATTATTTTCTGGACCGAACTTTCTGAAGTAGTGAAAGACAAGTTAACCAACAAGCGACGAAAGTTCATTCCTTTTATCAGGTTTCTCAAGCTGATTATTAGAATCATGTTTCGAAGCAATCCGGCCATTCCACGAAGATTATCTTGGCCACAAGTTCAGGATTCCGAGATGCTTTATCTTCAGAAACAGAAGAAGTCCTTCACTTTTTCTATGACCATTCCTTATGGTCTTATTGCCAATTATGCTGACATGACCAATTACAGTGTCATCGATTATTGTTTGGAAAATGAATTTGTAGAGGCTGAACAGGAAGAACCTTCTCATGGCACTCCAGCTGGTACTACTCATGAAGATCAAGTTGAAGCAACTACTCAGGAAATAGTTACTGCCGTTGCAACTACACTAGAGACAGATGTTGATCTTTCTGCAGCACCACAAGATGTTGTTACTCATCACCTGGAATCTGTCATTGCTGCTATTAAAGCTGAAGCCACAAATGTTACTGCTGTTGTTAGAGAAGATGCTAATCCTGGTGAAACTAGAGTTGCTAATGATGATGCGACAAATGCTGATCTTTCTGATGATGGTGAAAATACAACAAGTGATTCAGACAATGGTGATAATGATGCTGATCAACTCAACATGAAAGTGAATGAACGGAAAATAAGAACACCGGAAGTGGTTGTTGTCTCAGAAGATGTTTCAGAAGATGAATCAGTATCTATTGATCCCTCTGCTGCCCGTCTAAACGTTGATGAACTGGATATCTCATTTGCTCAAACCTCCACTCAAACACAGAGTCAAGCTCCTGCTTCTTTTACTGTTGAGGTTACTGCTACAACTGTTTCTGCTGTTGAGCTTTCTATGGTTCCTGCACGTGTTTCTTCGGAGAAATTTACAACTCTGAATGAGGTAATTCGTCAGTTCTCAGAAAGGGTGGATGCTCAAAAGGAGAAAGATATTAACAAGCTGAAGTCGTTTTTCAAAGGGAAAATGCCAGAGATAGATTCTTCGGTTATTCCTCCTGAGAATCTTTTCCGTCGTCCTTCAGGGGTGATTCTTCGGGAACCTTCTTCTGTGGTATCTTCATCTACATCACCGATTGTATCTCTTCCATTTCCGTCAATATTCACTCAGTCTGCGGATATTTCAAGGGCTTCTATTCATGATTCTCCGATTTCTGAGCTATCTGATCTTCTTTATGCGCGTCTTCTATCTATGTCTCTGCCACAACATCAAGATCAAGATTTGATCTCTCTGCTGAGGAACTTCCCACCAACGCCGCCTCCAGTTTCTTCTTTTTCCGATTCTGATCGTATTAATGCTTTATCTCATGAATTTCAGGAATTCAGATCAGAAGTTAGATCCAGTTTATCTGATCTTCGTTCTTTTATGTCACAAGCTTTCTCTGATCTATCTAACAAGATTGATCATCTCGAGCAATCATGCAGGACTGAGGCTGGCCCGTCTCTTAAACGCCGACATGACCAAGATGATCCCGATCATCAAGTCCATGAGGGGGAGATGGCAAAGAGACAAAGAACAGAAGGGTCTTCTGAAGCACGAGAAGTTGTTCAAAAAGAAGTAGCTGAAGATAGAGAAAAGACTGCTGATACAGTTCAAGATTGCAGTATCCAAGATTTAGTGAATGTCATGGTTGACAATGCTGATGTAACTACTTTGCATAATGAATTTAATATGTCTGAAGCAAATATTAATAATATGCAAATTGTAGTTTATGTGGATCCAGATGTCTCAGGTAGAGCTTATGAAGTTGAAGAGTCGGAAGCAGCAAATGACATGAGATCTTTCTTCGCGAACTTCATAGAGATAACTTCAGATGATGATGAAGAAGTTAGATTTGAGAAAGTTGCTCAAGTTAAAGAAGAAGATTGTAACAATATCATCATCTTATCTGATACAGAGGATGATACTGTTTTCATGGATGCATCAGATACAAAAGAGGCTGAATTGCTATATGGTGATCTTCCAAGTCAAGGTGAGATTCCAGAAGATGATCAACCTTCATCTACTCCAGTAACTAGTTCTGCTCCGACAACCAATATTCCGTCAAGTGCATTTGAAGTTGGTCAGTCATCTAGAGCTCAAACAGATATTCCTTCTTCCGAACCAGTAATTCATCCATCTCTTCTAGAAGAAGGAGAAGCTTTAACTAGGCAGCAAAGGCAGAGAAATCTTCAGCAGAGATATATGGCTTCTAGACTCAGAACAGCTTTTCTTGAAGATATCCAAAGCAACATCTTTGTTTCAAGAAGAAGGACAATCAATATATATGCCATTCTTGGAGTAGAGAAAGAATCAGAAGCTTATCAGCATGAATACTTAGCGTTTATCAAGTGCCAGCGCAAAAAGAATAACACCGTTGCTTCTCCTCATCTAATAGTTCGAGTTATCAGTGTCACATTTAATAAGTTTTTGAACATCTGGTATCCAGACCTTGAAGTGGAAAGAAGAGACTGCAAGCGGTACAACTTTTTAGAGGCTGATTTCACTGATCTTTCAATTGATGATGTTGAATTCTTATATGATCACTTCAGGAATCTTTATCACCGGACTCAGGATGTTTCTCAAACTCTTTTTGTTATTAAACGATTCATTCGACGACAGATCCGATTTTATCGTGTTTTTGACTTCCAGATGGCCGTCGAAAGCTTTAAGCCTGTGGTTACTCTTGAAAGGCCCAACCGGAGTTTGCAGAATCTAGAGTCTTATCCGTTATTCACCATTATTGAAGATCCATACGGAGTAGTATATAAGAACAGCTCAAGTGAAAAATGCTTTCTACGATTTGATGAGATTGGATATTACTCTGATGGAACTCTAAAGGTGATCAAACTTCAAATGGAGCATCGTCTACAAGAGGCTAGAAGAAAGTTTTTGGAAACAAGAAGAGAGTCATATCTTTTTGAAAATGATGAAATTCGTCTGATCCATAGAACTTTGGTCACTATTCAAGATAGACTGAATCTCCGTTCAACTCTGCGACGATTAGAAGTGTTAGTTGGGCTGAACAGACTACGTCAACGAGAAGAACGTCAATGATCCTTCAAAGTCGCCTAGATGGTCAATGCTGTTTTTGAAGATTTTTTTGAAGACCTCGGCGCCAATGATTACTAAGGGGGAGATTGTTAGATCTGATTTTATAGTAATCATTGTATTTATTTCCTTTATCTGTCAGTGCTTTTTGTTCTTTTCTGTCTTGTAAGTGCTTTGAGGTATTTAAGTCCTCTTGGCTTGTTTGCTTTGTAAGAACTTTCACATATTGAATTCTATACACTGTTACATTTGAACGTTCATTTTCTCTCTCTAGATTCTCTCTCTTCAGATCTTGTGATCTTGGCTTATCAAAAAGAAAAAAGAAATATCATCAACAAATTTTCTCTATCTCTCCCTAAAAATAATATTAATCAATATATCTTTTAATCTCCCTTTTTGAAACACAAAAATACTCCCTCTTTAATTATGATACTTCAGATAAGCTCCCCTTGAAAAATCAGAAAATATATCAGTAGAAAATATAAGCTCCCTCTTAAAACTTGCATAATCCTTAATCATTAAAACGAGTTCTAAATTACTAAGATAGAAGTAAATTCAGAAGTCATTTTAAAAGTCTTTGAAGACCGAGTCCAGATCTGATATGATTAGAAGTCAATCTCCCCCAGAAAATTTGCATTCACAAATTTATCAGAAGAAATAATATGTACTCCCTCTTGAAGATTGATCATCTTTTATTCTGGAGTACAAAAAATCTTTATCATTGAAGAACGGGTTGTGAACTGTATTATTCAGAAGCCTAACTCCTTGACATTGAAGTACAAGTTCTAAATTGCCGTGTTTAGAAGCCTAACTCCTTGACATTGATGTACGGGTTCTAAATTGTCGTGTTTAGAAGCCTAAATTGATCTCTGAGATACGAGTTCTAAACTGTAGTGTTTAGAAGCCAATTATCTTACTCCACCTAAACATTAGGTGCCTGCAACACAGATGGAGCTTTTGGTACCAACTGGTATTTGGGTCCAAATTTGTTAGTAGTAGTTCGTTTAGGAGTAATATAATATGAACCATTTCACTAATTAACGTAATCTTTGTGAACAAAATCATTTGTACCACAGTAAGAACAAGATATCTTCTTTTGAGCTAACCTGATTAATTGATTTACAGAGTAAACAAGATCAGGTTTAACATAAGATTTACCTTTCAGAGCATTGTTCTTCTTGGCATTTGATGTATGCACAAATGATTTTTGATCCTTCTTCTCATCTGAGGATCCTTTCACTCTCCAGACCAACCTTTCTTTACCATTTTTATTTTTAAATTTACGTAAGCCATCAACATTCTTATCATAGAAAAGGTTAGAAGGACGAATCTGATATTTGGAATTTACTGACCTCTTTGAAGAAACATGTGTATGATAAGAACTTCAAGCTGTCTTGAATGAGCATTTCGAATCAGCTAAGTCATCTCTAGGTAATTGAACAATTGATTATGGCGTCTTTTGTTCAGTCAAATTCACCTAGAAAATGATTTCTTCAAGTTTTATTATCTTTGTTGACAAACTGTTTCTTTCTTTTGAAAGTAGGTCAAACTTCTTATGCAGTTTAGACTTCGCATTCTTTTCCTTCAATGCAGTAGTTGATAGTTCAGGTAGCTTCCTTGTCAGCTTCTTTATCTCCGTTTCACTTTCCTTTCTTTTTCAAAATCCTAGTCCACAGTCTTTCTTTTACCTGATATTTATTTAAATACACCAATATTCTTCTGTTCAACTTTCTTTTTCTCTTTCTCAAACTTATCTCTTTCCATGATAAACACTTTATCAAAATCTGACACTTGTGAGCAAACGCTTTTCTTTCTTTGTCAACAGTTTTCTTCTCTTCAAATGATGTTCTTGAAAAATCAGAAAACTTTTGAGCAAACGCTTTTCTTTGTTTGTCAAACTCATCTCTTTCTTTAGCAATATGCTTTTCCAAGAGTAATATCTTCTTTTGTAGCTTTGCATTTGCAGATTCTAATCCTTTAGCTAACTCCTCACTTTTCTTGACAGAGTCTTCATGATTGAATTTGACAATCCTAGCTTCCAATTCAGAAATCTTTCTCTTCAATACAATATTTTCACTTTCCAATACTTTTGAGGTTTCTTAGAGCTTTTTCAGATCATCTTTAAGACTTGTGTTGTCCTTCTCTTGTGAAGCTTCTTCTTTCAACACATTTATTTCAACTTCAAGACTGAAGATTTTCTCTTTCAATTTGTCTCTTTCAGCTTTAAGATTCGGGCTTTCAGATTTACTTTTCAGATCTTTTATCTTAGATTCAAGAGCAGAGACTTTAACTTTCAACTCAACTTTCTCAGCTTTAATCTTTGTATTCTCCCTAGAACAGTTATTAGCCATTTTGGTGTAGATTGATAATTGTCCAGCAATATACTTTAGATTTAATTTAGCCTCAGTAATATTCGGTTGACCAAAATCATAACTGTGACCTTGAAACATCTTGAGATATGTAAAATAAGAGCTTGAAATGATCGTTAATCAAAGAAATCAGAAAGTTTGACTAAAAAGTCAAATTTGAAAAAACTCAGAAAATTTTTCAAAGTATTGAATTCTCAAAATATTCTGCGAATTCTAGACTTAATCGCAAAATGGAGAAAAACATTTCTCAGAAAAGCAATTCGTAGAGAGTAGGATGCGAATTCTTGGCTTTTCGCAGGCTAAGGTGTGCGAATTCTAGTTTCTCGCAGGCTTCAGTGTGAGGATTGCTCACTTTTCGCAAATAGAGATGTACGAATTCTTGCCTTGGAACAAATTGCCAGGGATTAGTCTGGGCCATAGGCCCAGGATACCCTTTCCAAAAAAAAAAAACTTTGCGCAAACAACCTTCTGCATATTCTTGCATTTTGCAGACAAGGTTCAGCGAATTCTGAGCTTTTCGTATGCAGTAGCTTGCGAATTCTCTACTTTTCGCACACTTAAGTCTACAAATTATGCACTTAACACCACAAAGATCTGCGAGTTTTTAAGCTTTTTGTACACAAGTCTATGTGAAATCCTGACTTGTAAATATCACCAAACCAAAATTATGAGCATTGCGAATTCCTTTATGAAGCTTGCAAAATCTAGGGATCTTGCGAATTTTTCTTGATTTCGACTTCTACAATCAAGAATCCATCATATCTCCTTCAATTTGAATTCAATTATCACCAAAATTTGTAGAAATGTTCACATAGATGTTATGAACAAAACCTTAGCAACAATTTTGTCCAAAAACAATTGAATCACCAACTCGATCTAAACACAGTGCGAAGAAGCTCTCGAACCAAACTTTTCCAAACAATCCAAATTGAACAAGAATTACATCAAATTTGCTAATACAATCTTAAACATAAATCGTTCTAAACATCAAAACAAATATAATACAATCAACAATTCAACAAAAATAACTTAAAATCAAGAAAATCACTCTAGACACAGTCGATCTGCGAGTTCTTCATTTCCGAACAAAAATCGATCAAATTCTGATAACTTTGATCTGCTCTGATACCAATTATGAGTTCCAGATTCAACCTTAATCACAGATTATACCCACACTTTCAATCACAAGTCATTTGTATTATATTTGAATGGATTACAAATGACTCTCTCAATGCGTACAAAATATTCTCTCACTACAATCACTAGTCTCTCAATCTCTATGTATGCGTGCTCTAAGTTCGTAGTTACAAGATTACAACAACCAAAATTATTTATACCAAGTCAAACTAGTTGACTTTTAAAACTCAAGACAAATGAGGAAAGTCAAACATTCTCGACTTTAACAACAGTTTACAACAATTACCTATTAGACCCTTTTAATCTTGAATACAACATTTTAGGCTCAACAAAATGATTTTGTGTGAAGATTATGCACATAATTGGTATGGATCATATAATATTACTTTCAATAGAACTTCAACTAACAGATTTGTACCCAAGTTTGTGAGTCCAGTGAGATCAAGATTGATTGAACAAATATGAATTAACAAGAGATTAGGGATGGAATCTGTAGATTTATTGATAACAGAATATAAAGCTACAACTACTGATATCAAAGAACTAGTATGATTACATTGTGAAAACCCTTACAAACAAATGAACTAAAGATTCCTATTTATACCCCACATCCCTTATGTACATTTAAGCCCAAACCCATATACAAGGCCCAATACACATAATGTAGATTACTTTATAAAAAATCTAATAAGAACATAAAATATGTTCTAACATTCTCCCCCTAAGTTTTGTAAAGTAATCATAATCTTTTATGCTCCGGCTTCAGCTCTTCTCCCCCTTGAAATAGGGTTCAGAACTGTCAAATTTTCCGAAGAAAAATCATAAACTTTTCGCAAATCACCAACAATTCGTAGATCCCTGTAGCAATTGAGCACAATTCGCAAGATGGCATGAGCCTGAACCACAATTCGCAGAGGCTTATATTGCGAATTCCTCAACTTTCTCAAGCCTCACATTAGCGAATCCTCGCATTTCGCAGAGTAGTCTTCTATGAATTCTTAAAATTCGCATCTCACACACCTGCGAATTCTTTACTTTTCGCAATACTCTAATTTGCGAATTCCGTACTTAAAGAAATTTCATCTTCAAAGAATCCTGCGAATTCTTGAACAATTCGCATATGTCTCTTCTGCGAATTCTTGACTTTCGCAACTCACTCATCTGCGAAATCTTCACTTTTCGCAACATACCTAAGTACGAATTCTGTACTTAACCAAAAATATCATCTTCAAGACTTTACGAATTCTTGACATACGAATTCTTATATTGCGAAATCTTCCTTCTGCGAATTCTTTAAACATCTGCGAGTTCTTCCTTCGAATCTTGCGAATTCTATGGATCTCGAACGTTTTTCACAAAAATCTTCAAATTAAGCCTCTATACTCTGAAATTTCAGTTGAGCTTTTGAGAACAGGTTCAAAAATAACTTTGTAGCATATTTGTAGTTGATCATCTCTTTCAAATCTCACTCTAAAGTCCAAATCGATCCAACCACAGTGAATGTAAGATTTCAAACATAAAAACACAAATATCGATTAATTTTTCTTCAAATGTTGAAATTTAACAAATTAATCGATTCTATGATAATCAAGTATAAGTACAGAATCGATTTAACATAAAGAACATCAAGAACAACATCAATTGACGAATTCGAAAATTTCCAACAGTGACTGTTCTTTCAATCAAGCTGATCTCAGATCGTGTAGAAAATGATTTTTCTGTTTAGCTCTGATACCAATTGTGAGTCCAGTGAGATCAAGATTGATTGAACAAATAAGAATTAACAAGAGATTAGGGATGGAATCTGTAGATTTATTGATAACAGAAATATAAAGCTACAACTACTAAAAGCAAAGAACTAGTATGATTACATTGTGAAAACCCTTACAAACAAATGAACTAAATATTCCTATTTATACCCCACATCCCTTGTGTACATTTAAGCCCAAACCCATATACAAGGCCCAATACACATAATGTAGATTACTTTATAAAACTTCTAATAAGAACATAAAATATGTTCTAACAAAGTTAAAATGGTTACCAAAACCAAAAGCTACTCCATCTGTGTTGCAGGCACCTCAAGTATAAGGGGAGTAAGAATATTGGCTTCTGAATAACCTAGTTCCGAACCCGTGTTGATCCAAACTCTCTCAACGATTTGATAATGACCATTTAAAATAATTAGTGAAAATTACATTTAATATTTGTATGTATTAGTGTTTCACCATCAGCGATTACATACCGAGTCTGTTCAGTATCGCTGATGATCTCTGATTTATTCTGTTAAATGTAATCCCTGAAGACAAGACTCGCGAACAAAGACGTTCATCGCTAACATCGAAGACAAAGCTGACGAATAAGTGACAAGTCTACTCATGATCTCATACAGATATTAGTGAAACCAAGACAAGTCCACTCACGCGAAGAATCAAGAAGATAAGCTTCAGCGATTGCCGAATTCTATTCAAAATCCCTGATAGAAGATTTGATAATCCAAGATCTTCTAATCTTAGAGAGAGAAAGTAGAGAGAGAGTTGAAGCGCAAAGTATGAATGTATTAGATGTAAGTGTGAATGTCTTCCAAACACCAAAGACCCAAGGGACTTAAATACCCCGGGCCTAAACAACACAGATATACTAACAAGACACTGTTTAGGCCACAAAGAATAAATACAATGATTACTATAAAATCAGACTTAACAATCTCCCCCTTAGTAATCATTGGCGTTGTGGTCTTCAATATCCAACTTCTAAATCAGCACGGACCATCTAAAAAAAAATTCTTCTCAGCATCTTTCAGATTGATGTTGTCTTTGCTTCCTTGACAAGACTAGACCTGTTTGTAATTATCTTGAAAGAACAATCGGTTCATCAGCTTGTGCTCTAGACGATACACCTATTTTAAAACTACTTGAATGAACTATGGTGACCGGAGATGGAACAACAAAAGAATTGATATAGCTGAGAGAATATAGAATCTTGAGCGAATCTTGATCAGCAGATAAACGTTTGAACTCTTTGTCTCTTTATCATCTCCTTAACTTCTCCCCCTCACGACCTCGATGATCTGGATCAACATGGTCATGCAAATGTTGGAGACGAGACAACTTAAGATCTGCAAAATCAGAATAAAGGAAAAAAGGAAAAAAAAATAGGACAGGTTTGCGCTAACAGTGTGTGGCGCAAACTTAGTTTTGCGCTAGTAGAAGGAAACGCAAAGTTAGGTTTGCGCTAGCTGAAGGATGCGCAAAGCTTGGTTTACGCTAGAAACTATTGGCGCAAATCTAAGTTTTGCTCTACCAACTGTTGGCGCAAAAAGAACTTGGAATCTGAAAAATTTTCACCAGTGAAACTCTTTGACTCCCCCTACACAAATGCACTAAATTTAACAATTCAAGTTAGAATTCATATAGAAAATCAGATACTCCCCCTCGAAAACAGATATGATCTATTCAGAATATTCTCCTTATTCACTCCCCTTGAATAATGCACAGACCCATTTAAAACAGATGTATGAGAACACAATGATTGAAACATTAATGTATAAAGAAAAATATACTGAATATGTATTTTGAAACAACTAAATATATAAAATTTTAAACACTAAACAAATTAAATTCTACTTAGTAAAATATCATAGTTTTATCAATCAGTTGAAATCAAATGTATGTTGTTGGATACAGATACAAGTTTCATTGCATATCAAGTTAAGACATGGTCAGTTTCAAAAACTTTCATCAATCTATTCAGTGTGCTCGCATGCGAACTTCGATTAGCTTCAAAAAAATGCATTTCTAAAAATATAATAGAGAACTTTGAATGTACTCACACTAAACCATCAAAAATTAAGATTTTCACAAATTTATAGGTTTATCGCAACTCAAACATATCACCAAGTATCATAAGATGTGTGCTCATTGGCATCTTTTAGCATTGTGCACATTGACATCTTCACATGAGTGTGCTCTTTGGCATCTTTTAAGCTTGTGCACTTTGGCATCTTTTTAATCAAAAAGTTTATTAAGTAAAGAACATTCCGTAAACTTAACTTTCTATCTGACCCTATTGCAGGATTTGGGTCAGCCGCTCCCAGACCAGTTGGCCTTAGGGGACTAGGTGTCAAGCACCCCTTGGAACTTACTCTCCCAGATCATAAAGGTTACATCGACACATCCTAAACCCATTCATACCAGTAGAACATGACTTTCGATCTGGTTCTATAGAAGGATTTGGGTTCGATCACTTTCAGACCAATTGATCTTAGGGGACCAGATGACAAGCATCCCACGAAACTTACTTTCCCAAACCAGAAAGGTCATATGTACAAACTTTTAAACTTAGAGATTTCTGTATTTTAGAAATATAAATTTTCATCCCAATCACTCAGTTTTACATATAAATACTTAGCCCATATTTTCATTACAATCCATAATTCAGACTTTTTAGGATTTCCAAGCATTGTAAACTATAAATATTCCGAATCACATATCTTTAAAGCAGAATACAAAAGTTTCAAACATGTTGCTGACTTTTCGACTTTTGTAAGACTTGAAAGTTGAACATATAAAACTTTAATATTAACAAAGCAACTTGAAAATTTATCCTAGACACACATTTTATTCAACAGAAAGAAAATTGTAAAACTTTTACTTTATAGAATAAAATTTGTAAAGATTTAAACTTTTAAATTTAAATGCCGAGTTTAAAAAATTAAGACAAAAGTAAAGAATTCGGCAAATTGATATTTAGTTGAGACAAAATGAAATTCAATAATATTATCTTCCACATAATGTATAACAAATTTGTGTCTCAAAAAAAAAAAAATTGGTTGTACAAATTCAGGTTTTGAATGAATTTGCTCAGATTTTTGAAAACAATAGAGAAAACTAGAACCACAACATAATCAGATATAAATGCAGCGGAATTAAGTAGATGTACTCACAGTTTCTCATTAGTCAGAAGCTAAAATCTTTGAAGAACGAGTCCTAAACTGACATGTTTAGAAGTCGAAGTCCATAGAAGTACGGGTTCTAAGTTGATGTACTTAGAAGCCATATTTCTCTTACTCCCCTTGACATTAGATGCCTGCAACTTAGAATCAATTTGTGATTTTGGTACCCACTTGAATTTGGGTCCATGAAAGTTAGTTGCAATTCTTGTGGGAAAAAACTTGTAAGATTTGACACGAGAAGCACAAGAAATATGATCAGACAAATGAACATAAGAATCAGTAGAAAAGAAAGCATAATCATCTGAACTAGAATCAGAAGAAGAATATGAGACATGTTTTGAAATTTGAATAATTTGCTTTATTGAGTATTTTGAAATTTTATTACAAGAAGCAAATGAATCACTTTTATAATGTTTGTCTAAATATCTATCCTCATCAGTCTGAGAATCATCTGATGTCCGCTTCACCCTCCATATCTGCTTTGAAGGTGTTCTCAAAGTCCTATCTAAAAGAATTGAATCAGAAGAATTAGAATTTTCAGAAATAATAGTATCTTTCTTCTTTGACTTCTTTTTTTACGCTTTGGTTTATAATAATCATCATTGAGCGTAAAAGATTCATCAAAAAATTTCGATTTAATATTTGAATCAGAGGAAGCAATTTTACCTAAGAAACACAACTGATCAACTAATAAATCTGAACTTACCTCGGAGTCAGAAAATTTTTGAGAAAAGATGTTAATATTGGAAAGTTCCTTTTTGTTTTTATTAAAATCAGAAGAAAGGCTAGAAACAGAAAGTAAATCTTGTTTTTGAGAAATTAATTTTTCTTCAAGACTTGATGTCAAGAAAGTAAAAATTACATCCTTTTCAATTTCTCTTTCAATATTTAGATCTTCCATTTTATCTTCAAGGTCAATGATTTTGCTTTCTAATACTAATGGAGGAGTATATCTCTTAGAATCATAAAAGATTGGAAGATATTTTCCTTATCAGATATATTGGCAAATAAATCAACAAAATCATCAGACACTGAAGACTTAATGGGAGATATGTCATTTAAACCTTTTCTGCCCTTCTTTGATTTATCAGGAAAATATTTGGCATTTTCGCTAGTATAAACAAAAGAAATTTCCTTTTTCTTATTATTCATTCTTTTCAAATTTTCGATTTCTACCACTTGCTTTTCATTCATCCAATCAATTTTAAATTGAGGAGCATATTTAGCAAGTGTTAGATACTCGTATTTATATAAAGTAGGGGATTTTTCTATCACATTGTTTAAACAATGAGAATTTTCAAAACGTAGTCCCCATTTTTCTTTTATAGACTCATAACTCCGCTGTTTGTTCAAATAAATAGTTTGTTCAGATTGATTCATTCGATATAATTTCTCTTCCAACTCATTTATTTTATCTGAAAAAATATCTTTTAATTTGGTCATTTCAGTCAAAGATTCAAGATAAGTCATATTTGATTTTTCTAAATCATCTCATTTGTTTTGAAAGATGTCTTTTGTATGAGCTAAAATAGATTTTTCATCTTTCAAAGAAATTTGTAATTTATCAATCAAATTTGACTTTTCTGAATTTAAATTCTTTTCAGATATTAACTTCGAGCGAAGATCAGATAAAGCAATTATAATAATGTTCATTTGTGAGGAAATGAATGTGAAATCGAATTCAGAAGGTACCTCATCTTCATTAGTGTCAGAATCATCACTCTGATAGAGTCAGTATCTCCGATTAAGCATATATGAGCAGTCTCGATAGAGTCAGCTTTGTCATCGGAGTGATCAAGCCAGTACTCCTCTTCTACGACCAAAGCTGTTCCGTTCTCTCTTTTCTCGGCAAGTTCCATTTTCTTCCGATAGTATGCCGAATCCCGAACCTTCTTCACTCTACACTCCTTAGCTATGTGACCTGGCTTACCACAGTTGTAACAGTTAGCAACTGTCTTTGGCTCGGGCATTTTGACTTTTGACCCAGAAGTGAAGTGAAGATTGTTGGAACCCGAACGAGGTTGGAACTTCTTCTGATAGTGTTGAGAGAGAAGGATCATAGCTTTCTCGAGTGCCTCGCCATCATCATCAGTCGACCCATCATATGCATTTTCTGATAAAGCTTGTTCCGCCAGCTGATTTGCTAAAAGAGCAATTGGGTCCACTGACTTCTTGTTCTTCTTGTCCAGTTTTGCTTTCTTCTCAAGTACTATGCTCTCATCAGTCATCAAGATCTCGTACATCTCTTGGATTTGTATTGAAGAAACCCGAACATCATTTCTCAATCTGTGACAAGACTTGTTCCATTCTGGCTAAAGAGCGTTAAGAAATTTCAGATTTATCTCGAGTTCTGTCTTATTCACATTTATCTTGCGCAGATCATTCAGTATTGTGCAAAATCTGTCGAAAACACTCTTTAAAGACTCAGTTTCTTTGGATTTAAACTCCTTAAAATTGTTCATATAACGTGTATGTCGGAGTTGAGTTGCGACCGATGAACCAAGCATAATCTTTTCCAATTGTGCCCACAACAGATTTGGATAATCCTTGCAATGATCAACCCGATTGTAGATAGAATTTGGTAAGGCTAGCATCAGGTTAGCTTTTAATTCTCGATCAACTTTCATACACGAAGCCTCTTCAGTTGTTACGGGAGTCTCTTTGTTAGGCTTTACGAAAGGTCCTTCAGTGAGAGACTTCATCATGTTATCTCCATTAACTTGACGCTCGATGAAGTTTAGGAACCGATCTTGCCATTGAGTGAATTCGTTTTCGTTGATCAGAACCGGAGGGCGATTTTCTGTGCCCAATTGCATCATAAGATCATTCTTGTATAACTGAGCTTGAAAGGCAAACTTTGCAGAATCCATATCGTCAGAAAATGCTAAGTCTGGAACACAGAAGAGTTGGCGCAAACTGAAAGTTTGCGTGAGAAGCAGATGACGCAAACGAGATTTGTGTGAGCAGAATGTGACACAAACTATGATTTGCGTGAGAAAGCAATGGCGCAAACTGGGTTTGCGTGAGAATGCAATGGCGCAAACAGGGTTTGCGTGAGAATGCAATGGTGCAAACTGGGTTTGCGTGAGCAGAAGGTCGCGCAAACTTAGATTTGTGTGACTTGTTGATGACGCAAACTTTCTTTTGCGTGATACGAAGAAGACGCAAACTGAACTTTGCTTGAGTAGATGATGGCGCAAAGGTCAGTACACAACAGAACTCGTGAAATGAAGATGACGCAATCTTCTACTTTGCGTGATACACAGGTGGCGCAAATTATAATTTGCGTGAAGAACCAGAGACGTAAAGCTGAACTTCTCTTGAAGAAAACCTGAAGAAACTAGCACAAGATGCACTGGAAGAACTCGCGCAAATCGAGATGAACTCACGCAAAGATGATGAACTGGCGCAAAGTTCAAATCTGGGGCAAAGACGATGAAAAAAAACTCAGATTCCTTCTAAAATCGATTACAAACACAAAATTAATGAGATTTCCATACACAGATATGATCGAGAACACGTTTTTAACATTTTTCAATCAAACATTTCGATTAAAAAATCACAAAATCAAGAAATCATTAAACCAACAGTACGTTCAAAAACTTTTTCCAGAAACTCGAAAAAATATGAAATTGAAGATCAAAACTCAAATTTCTTGCAATTTGATGTGAATCAAAAATGTTTTACAAGTAAAATCGGATCCAACAAACCAAATCACAAAGAAAATCATTTAGAAAACACTCCGAATTTGATGAAAAATCAAAAAATGAGATTTTCTTGAAAAATCAAGAAAATCGATCGAATTTTCTGATTTAACTACAAATTCAGAAATCGAAATCAGTTTCTCTCAATCCTCTCAGATTAGATTGGCACTGATACCAATTGATAATCCAAGATCTTCTAATCTTAGAGAGAGAAAGTAGAGAGAGAGTTGAAGCGTAAAGTATGAATGTATTAGATGTAAGCGTGAATGTCTACCAAACTCCAAAGACCCAAGGGACTTAAATACCCCAGGCCTAAACAACACAGATATACTAACAAGACACTGTTTAGGCTACACAGAATAAATACAATGATTACTATAAAATCAGACTTAACAAGACTTCCTCGGTGATCACTGATCATGAAGCTTATGCTCCAAGGTTCTTTTGTCTTATCCTTGCACAAATAGTACGATGTGTCAGAAGAGACATGCTTTTTCCTCAAATCGTAAAACAACTCTAAAGACTACACTGTTCACCATACAGCTAGGAGGATGTCTCAAAAAGTCAGAAGCATGCATCCTACCAAATGGTGACACGTGTAAAGTACCCCTGCCATGCATTTAATGCAAAGAGTATAAATAGAAAGGTTTGCTTCATTTTGATGTGTTTCCTTCTATCTCCTATCTCTTAGTGAACCATATAGAAACCCTTTTTTTCTATATTCCCTTCATCCCCTCTCTCTTATTCTAGTGCAACCTTCTTAGATATTCTCAAGTTTGTTTAGATTAGGTTTAGTTAATCTTATTCCGCCACAAACTATGAATTGTAATTTGATTTATCAATAAACAATTTATTAAACTAATAATTTGTGTTTGTATTTACCCCCCCCCCACCCTCTACAAACTTGTTTAGCACCTTCGGGACTAACAAGTGGTATCAGAGCAGATTGTTAAATCTATAAACAAGATCTTGCTTACTTCTCTTCCTTGCTATTCTCTAAAATGGCACTAAACAAAAACTCAAATTATTATGATAATCGATCTCTCTCTAACCCTCCTTGATTTTGCAGAGACAACTTTGCTCTCTGTAAGAATCGAATGATATTGTTTATAGAAGGTGTAGATCCCACTATACCAGAATATGTTGCAAATGGACCTTATGAACCATTAGTCATCATAGTTGTAGTCCCTGCCACTACAACTACTGTCGATGTCCCTGAAAGAATTGTTGCCAGAGAAATAAGGCAATGGAGCGATGAGGACAAGAAGAAAGTGGGAGTTGATGCAAAGGCTAAAACCTATGGCTTTGACTGATGAAGCTTTCCACTCCATCATGCATCTAAAAACCTCCAAAGAAATCTGGTAAGATAGTACGAAAGTTTCATTTGTGGTAAGAATGAATATTTATCTAATGTTCACCAGCGATTTAATTGCTTAATCATTGATCTGAGGACTGTCGGAAGAACCTATTCTAATTCTGAGGTCCTTACTAAATTTCTGGAATGTCTTCCTGGAAGCTGGGACAATTATTCAATATGTCTCAAGCTGACCAAAGACTGAAATCACCTTTCTCTTAGTACTCTTTATGGGATTTTGCTTAATTATGAGCAATCAAATCAACTGAAGAAGAATCTTGTTAAAGATTATAAAGACTCTAAAAGCACTCATGTTGCTTTAGTTTCTTCAAAGATCATCCCCTTTCAGTGATCTACTCTCACTATCACTGAGTCAGATTCTGACTCGCAGGATCTATTAGACACTGACCTTTCAGAGTTTGATGAATCTCTGTCACTCTTGACAAAAAAATTTAAAAGATTTGCAAGAAAGATCAATTTCAGATAAAATAAGCCTCTCTCCTTATTTGACAAGCCAAAATCAACACCTGTTGATAAGGCTGCTGCTACTTGTATAACTGCGAGAAAGTTGGATATTTGGCCAGCGAATGCAGGTCAAAAAAAGTCTTCAAACCTTCTTTGTCCAGAAAATCTAGCGATGACAAATACCTCAATCTTAAAGAAAAATATTAGAAGATGAAAGGCTTTAAGTGAAAAGGTAAAGGTCTGATCGCTGAAAAACACAACTGGGTTGAATAAGAATAAACAAGTTATCATGAAGAAGATGTCACTAATATCTGTCTCATGGTTGAGATTAAAGAAGAAGTGGAAGAGCCATCTGGAACATCCACAGGCTCTATCACTTCTCAGATATCAATCTCTACTTATCCCTCTTTTTCTGAAGTTGAGAGACATCGTGTTGTTGATGTGCTGACAATTGACTTGTACAATTAACTGAATGGTAAAACTCTTGCTGAAAACAAAATATTGATTTAACTAAACAACTTGAAAAATTCCAATTACGGATCAAAGAACTAACTCTTTTAGAGGAAATTTTAAAAGATCAATTCATTGTCAATGAAATAATCAGCATTAAACGTAAACAAGCTATCGCTACTCTCACGTCTGAAAAAGCTACAGTTGAAGGATGGTGTAAATCCTTAACTAAGATCGCTGAGATCTTAAGTGCTCAAATCCCTGCTCAAGATAAAACCGGTATTGGTTAATAATCTGATAAGGATGAATCTAGTAGATATTTGACCATACTTAAGTTTGGAATGTTTGTCTCCTCTATTCAAGACACCTATTCTTCTCAGTGCTCTTCGCAGCTACATACTCTGCCTCAGCAGTGGATGTAGAAACACAGTTTTGTTTCTTTGACCTCCAACTAACAAGTTTGTCTCCTATGAATTGACATGATCCAGAAGTACTCTTACTGTCTAGCTTACATGTTGCATGGTCAGCATCTGTGAAGGCAGTGAGATCAAAAAGAGAATCCTTTGGATACCAAAGGCCTAAATCAGGAGTGCCTTTAAGATATCTAAAGATTCGCTTAACAACATTAAATGCGACTCTTTGGGATTAGCTTGATATCTCGCACAAAAGCAGGTTGCAAACATGATATCTGTACGACTTGCAGTCAGATAAAGTAAAGAACCAATCATACTAAGATACACCTTTTGATCAGCAGGTTTACCAGATAAATCTGTGTCTTAGAGTGTACCAGTAGCCATTGGTGTTTTCATGACAGAACTGTCTGACATATTGAACTTTCTCAAAATATCTTTAACATATTTGGCTTGATTGATGAAAATGCCTTTGGGTAATTGTTTTACTTGCAAACCAAGAAAGAAATTCAATTCACCCATCATCAACATTTCAAATTTCGTTTCCATGATCTTTGAAAAGTTCTTGCTGTTAATGCATAGTTTAGATCAAGTTGGTTTGACTTTTGATTTATTTGACTTTAACTTTGTAAAAGTCTTTGAGAGTTTCTTATGCTTTGAGAGTTTTATGTATTGAGAGAAATAGCTAGTATAAATAGTCTATCTTTGTGAGTGAACAATGTAACCTGAGAGACGTGCGCTTATTCTGTAATCTTGTGACTTTGCTTAATACATATGACTTTCTCTCTCTATACCCTCTCTCTAGAATTTTGTGTTTGATTGTGATTGAATTGATTGCATATGGCTTGAATTGGACTTATCAATTGGTATCAGAGCCTACCTTTATGAATTCAGATTGATTGTATTACCAACTTGGATCAATTTCGTGATTTCTTAGTTCGTGCAGACGAGTTTTCTGGATTTTTGAATTTTGATCAAATTCGCAACATTATGTTGTGATTTGATCATAAAAATGGATTAGTGGTGTTCGATTTCTATTAGTGATTACTTTGTATTCACAATTTTTCACTAATTAATCACTATTTCGATCTGAATTTTGATTTTTTGAAATTTTTTTAAAGAATATCACGAACACTGTAAATTCAAAATTCGCACTGTAATTTCTTGTTTCTAATAATTGTTGTTTGCATAGAAAGTGTTCTATTTCAATTTTAGAACATATTGGATCTGTTTGTAAAAAATTTGCAAGATAATTCGAACTTTGGATCGATTTTTGAAACTCAGAGGCAAGAACGCGCTAGATGCTGATTTCTAAGAGTTTAGTTTGAGTTCGTGCAAAGTTCCTTCTCCGAGAAGTGGATTCGCACAAAGTATTTTTGGTCTTGTTATGAGAGTTCTTGAAGTTGTGCGAGTTTTGATTTAGCGAGTTTGAAGTTTCCTGAATTTTTCTAAGTCCGGTTCACGCTAATGCCTTCTGCAAGTTTCTGATCTTCCGAGTTGACATTTTGCGAGTTCTTACTTTCTCAAATTTTTCTAAGTATGGAACACGCAAAGGCTCGTGCGAGTTCTACCTGACGTGTGAGTTTACATTCTTCTGCGAGAAGTTCAAGTATTCGAATATTTTCTAAGTCTGAAACGCGAACGAAGTGATCTGCGAGAAGTCACTTCGCGCTCAACACTACTTGCGAGTTTCTCGATACGCGCTAGTAGTGATCTACGAGTTTATCGTTCACGCACAAAGCTTCTAGCGCGAAGATCTGTGAATAGTGACTTGCGAGTTCCAGGGTTATGCGAGTTCTATACTTGGTGTTTTTCAGAGATCGTTTTCAAGTGATATTCTGGGTTTGACTTTTCAAGTCAACTGTTTCTGATTTGTTTGGGAGATCTTTTGTGTTCAAGCCTTTTATCAGTTTTCTTTCTCTAATTCGGTAATCATGTCTCGTGATCTTCTGAGCATGGGTTCGAAATCCAAGCCTCCAGTTCTGCAAGCTGACGAGTACACACAATGGCGAAAAAGGATGATAAATTTCTTGAACAATCAAGAGAAGAAATTGATGAACTCTATCATAGACGGTCCTCACTTTCCACATATTATTGTTGCCAGGATTTCTGCCACAGAGACAAATCCTGAAATTCCTGAGCGAATAGTAGCAAGAGATGCCATTCAATATAGTGATGTAGACAGAGATCTAGTCGAAAGAGATGCTACAACTTTGACCTTTCTCATCATGGCCATTCCGAATGATATCGTCAACCGGGTTGACAACAGAGAATCTGAAAAGGATATCTAGGATGAGCTAGAAAAGCAGTTTTTTTGGGTTCAGCAAAGTCAATAAAGACTAAGAGGAATCAAAGCATCATTGCTTATGAGGGCTTTAAAGCAAAAGAAGGGGAATCTCTGAGGGAAGCTTATGACCGCTACAACATCATCCTGAATGACCTCAGAAGGAACAGAGTGCAAAAGTCTGAGTCGGAGATCAAATACAAATTTATTAAGAATCTCCAAGCCGAATGGGATGTCTATACTATCCAAATGCAGATAAACAAGGATATGGACGAGGAGAAACTTAATGATTTGTTTTGTGCCCTTAACCAACATGAGGATAAAGTGAAAGAACAAGCTGCAGTGAATAAGGAACTACATGAACTCAAGCATAAGCAGATAAAGGTAGAGGATTCTTTGGCACTGCTGGCTCAGGGAAAGGGTAAGTTGGTGAAGACAAGTTCTGGTTCTGCTAAGAGTTCAAAGAAGAAAGCATTGATGACCAACTTGATTGAAAGCTCAGAAAGTTCAGATGAAGAGATTGAAGAAGAGTCAGATGATGAATTGACGGAATTTGCAGAAAAGCTTTCCCTATTGACTTCGAGCTTCCATAAGTGGTTTGGTAGGAAAAAGTTCTACAACCAGCCGAAGTATGATTCTTACAAGTCCAGCAAGTACAGAGGCAGATATGAGAAGGAGAAAGAGAAAGAGAAAGAAAAGAAAGAAGAGAAGAAAGATGAGAAGAGAGGAGAGAAAGAAAAAGAGAAGTCAGATAAATGCTTCAATTGTGGCAATACTGGCCATTTCATCAAAGCCTGCCCGGAGAAAATAGTAAAGAATTATGAATACTACAAGAAGAAAGCTCAGCTGGCAAAAGCTATGGAAAAATAAACGAAGACGTAGAACCATTGGTTGAAAAGCCTGTGGTTGCTACTAGAGAAGAGATAATTAGACTTACTGGATTGGAGGAGATATATGCAATAAACTTGTCTTCTAATGATGAAGAAACATCAGTTGAAAAGTATGACAACTTCTGGAAGATCAAGGAGGAGGAAAGAGATGTGTTAGGAGAAGGAGAAGAGAGTATTCTGGATATCCTTGCGTGCTCACAAGAAGACATCCAACTGAGTCATGTGAACGTAGAACTTCCACAAACCATCCGTGAACAACCCGATATACCATCATTCAAAGAGATGATCACTATTGAACCTTCCAACCAACCAACCAACCTACCTAGCCAAGTAAACCAACCTCCATCAAGCTCAGAAAAACAACCTACCCAAACTACCCAATCTACCCAAACTGTTACACCAAGCCAAACTATCCAAACTACTCAACCAATTCCAACTAGACAACCTATTCCACCTACTTAAACCAATTTACCTAGCCCACACAGATTTCCAAGCCCAAATCATGACGAACAACCTAGCTTTGAAAACCTACCCAACATAAACACTGAAATTGAACCTGAACTTTTCTTTCCTTACAACCCAGCCGAAAGCCAAACCGGTCCCTCAGACCAACCACAAGTACCTCTTGCCCCTTCTGAAGCTCAAATCATGCAAATGAGGAATACTTTGACGCAACCGTTTTTGGAAGAGGAAATGAATAACATATTTGTACACAGGATCAGAGAAATGGATAAATTCAAAGTCTTGGGTGTCTCAAATCAACCCCTGGAAGTATCAAGAAGAATATGCTCGGATGATGAACTGGGTAAGAAGTCCTAAGAATGTAGTGAAAAACAAGTCAGGAATAGTGACAGTGAAGCAAGTGAGACTTGTGCAGTTTGTACATATTTGGTATCCAGTTTTCCATGTGCAAAGAAGAGACTTGAAAGAATATACATTTTCTGAAGCCGACTTTTGCTTTCTGGATGTGGATGATATCGAGTACCTATACCATCTTTTCAGAAATATGACTATTAGGAAAGATAATATTCTTGTTGCCTTGGATGCTGTGAAAAGATTTATGAGGAGACAGGTAAACTACATGTTCTGCTATGACTTCCAACTCGGTATAGAGACGAATCAGAGGAATGTCAACATGAAGAAGCCTGATCTTAGTCTGGATGATATTGATGATTATAGTCTATTTACTATGCTAGACAAGCCTGAACTTGGTGTAGTATTTCAAGACCTCTGAGAAAAAAAAGAGGTTCTTCAGATTATCCGAAATCGCCAAGTTTTCAGATGGAACCTTGAAAGTGATCAAAATGCAATTAGAGAGAAGGCTTAAGGAAAACAAAGAGAAGCTGAAGCAAGGAGAAAAAGGAATGAACAAGGTTGTCAAGGTCTGCACTGAAAGAAATGATCGTTTTAACTTCAGACGTGGGATCATAAATTTTGAGTCGCTGCTTGGAATTCGTCAAGGAAGATTATCTCGCTGGGCCAGGGCTATCATCAACACTTGATCTAAAAGGGGGAGATTGTTAATGCATAGTTTAGATCAAGTTGGTTTGACTTTTGATGTATTTGACTTTGACTTTGTAAAAGTCTTTGAGAGTTTCTTATGCTTTGATAGTTTTATGTCTTGATAGAAGTAGCTAGTATAAATAGTCTAGCTGATAATCCAAGAATCTCTAAATCCTAGAGAGAGAAAGTAGAGAGAGAAAGTAGAGAGAGAAAGAGTATGAAGAGCAAAGTATGTGTTTGTATTGAATGTGCGTGAATTGTTACAAGACACAAGAACCAAAGGGACTTAATTACCCTTGGCTTATACAACACAGTATTAGACTCTAAACACTATATAAGACCAAGCCTATAAATACAATGATTACTATAAAATCAGACTTAACAATCTCCCCCTTAGTAATCATTGGCGTTGTGGTCTTCAAAATCAATCTTCTAAAACAGCACGGACCATCCGAGCGACTTTTTGAAGAAGCAGCTTCTTGACTTAAAAAAAATTCTTCTCAGCATCTTTCAGGCACAGTTGTTTTTGTTGTCTTGACAAGACTGGACCAGTTTGTAATTATCTTGAAGAAACAATTGGTTCAACAGCTTGTGCTCTAAACGACACACCTCTTTCAAATAAACTTGACTGAACTTTGGTGATCGGAGCTTGAACAGCAAAAGACTAGTATAGCTGAGAAAAATAGAATCTTGAGCGAATCTTGATCAACAGATAAACGTTTGAGCTCTTTGTCTCTTTAACTTCTCCTTGACTTCTCCCCCTCATGACCTTGATGATCTGGATCAACTTGTTCATGCAAATGTTGGAGACGAGACAGCTTTGGATGTGCAAAATCAGAATAAAGGAAAAACAGGGAAGGTTTGCGCGACACATTGGTGGCGCAAAGGGAGGTTTGCGCTAGCCGAAGGTGGCATAAAGTGAGTTTTGCGCTAGAAGAAGGTGGCGCAAAGTGAGGTTTGCGCGACCAACTGTTGGCGCAAATCTGACTTGAACTCAGTTAAAATTTTACCTTTTCAGGCTCTTTGACTCCCCCTACACAAATACACTAGATTTGACAATTCAAATTAGCATTCATATAGAAAATTAGATACTCCCCCTCAAAAACAGATATGATCATTAAGAAAAATTCTCCTTAATCACTCCCCCTTGAATAATGCACAAACCCATTTATAAAAATATGAGAACAAAAGAATTGAAACATCAATGTAGAAAGAAAAATATACTGAACATTTATTTTGAAATGACTAAATATATAAAAATTTAAACATAAACAAATAGAATTCTACTTAGTAAAAAATCACAATAAAATCCATCAGATGAAATCAAATGTATGCTTTTGGATACAGAAGCAAGTTTTATTGCATATCAAGTTTAGAAATGTTCAGTTTCAAAAACTTTCATAAATCTATTCAGTGTGCTCGCAAGTGAACTCCGATTAGCTTCAAGAAAATGCAATTCTAAAAATATAATAGAAAACTTTGCATGTAATCACACTAATCCATCAAGAATTCAGACTTTCATAAATTTACAGGTTTATTGCAACTCAAACATATCACCAAGTATCATGAGATGTGTGCTCATTGGCATCTTTTTAGCATTGTGCACATTGGCATCTTCACATGAGTGTGTTCTTTGGCATCTTTTAAGCTTGTGCACTTTGGCATCTTTTTAATCAAAAAGTTCATTAAGTAAAGAACATGTCGTAAACGTAACTTTCTATCTGACCCTATTGCAGGATTTGGGTCAGCCGCTCCCAGACCAGTTGGCCTTAGGGGACTAGGTGTCAAGCACCCCTTGGAACTTACTTTCCCAGATCAGAATGCTACATCGACATATCCTAAACCCATTCATACCAGTAGAACATGACTTTCGATCTGATTCTATAGAAGGATTTGGGTTCGATCACTCCCAGATCAAATGACATTAGGGGACCAGATGTCAAGCATCCCACAGAACTTACTTTCCCAAACCAGAAAGGTCATAGGTACAAACTTTTAAACTTAGAGATTTCTGATTTATAAGAATTTAATATTCATCTCAATCACAAGGTTTTACATCTAAGTGCTTAGCCCATATTTTCATTACGATCCAAAATTCTGACTTTTTAGGTTTTCTAAGCATTGTAGACTATAAATATTCCGAATCACACAACTTTAAAGCAATATCAAAAGCTACAAACATGTTGCTGACTCTTCGACTTTTGTTAGACTTGAAATATGAACATATAAAAACTTTAATATAAACAAAGGTACTTGAAAATTTATCCTATATACACATTTTATTCAAAAGAAAGAAAAATTGTAAAACTTTTACTTTATAAATAAGATTTGTGAAGGTTTAAACTTTTAAAACAACATGCTGAGATTTGAAAAATAGAAACATTTTATCGGCAAGTTTATATTCAGTTGAAACAAAATATGATTCAATAATATTATCTTTCACATAATGTATAAAACTTTGTGTCTCTTTTGAGAAATTTTGGGTTGAACAAAATCAAGGTTTGAATAAGATTGCTCGGATTCTTTTAAAAAATATGAGAAAACTGGAACAACATCATTATCAGAGATCAATGCAGCGGAATAAAGTAGATGCACTCACAGTTTCTCATTAGTCAGAAGCTGAAAAACATTGAATAACGAGTCTTAGACTGACATGTCTAGAAGTCAATGTCTTTGAAACACGGTTCTGAGCTGAATTACTCAAAAGCCAAAATGTTGACAATGAAGTCTGGGTCTTGAGTTGATTTACTCAAGAACCATTTTTCTCTTACTCTCCCTTAAGTTGAGATGACTGCAACTTAGAAGCAATTTGAGATTTTCGTACCCACTTGTATTTGGGCCCGTGTTTGTTAGTTGCAACTCTTATGGGGAAATATTTGTTAGATTTGACATTAGAAGCACAAGAAATATGATCAGAAAAATAATCACAGTCATTAGATGAATACAAAGCATAATCATCTGAACTAGAATCAGAAGAAGAATATGAGACATTTTTTGAAATTTGAATCATTTGCTTTATTGAATATTTTGAAATTTTCTTACAAACAGCAAATGAATCACTTTTATAATATCTGTCTACATATCTATCTCCATCAGTCTGAGATTCATCTGATATCCGCTTCGCTCTCCAAATCAGCTTCGTTGACTTGCTCAAAGTCCTATCTGAAAGAATTGAATTGGAAGAATTTGGACTGTCATAAATGACTTTATCTTGTTTCTTCGACTTCTTTTACCTTCTTCTTTTACGCTTTGGTTTATAGTAATCATCATTGAGCGTAAAAGAATCATCAAGAATTTTCGATTTAATATCAGAATCAGAAGAAGCAATTTTACCTAAGTTACCCAACTGATTAACCAATAAATCTACACTTACCTCAAAGTCAGAAGAATTGTGAGAAAAGTTTTCAGATTTTGGAAATTCCTTTTTGTTTTCTTTAACATCAGAAGAATGGCCAGTAATAGAATCTTGTTTTTGAGAAAATAAATTTTCTTCAAGACTTGACGTCATGAAAGAAATAAAAATATCATATTCAATTTCTTTTAAAATATTTTGATCTTCCATTTTGTCTTCAAGGTCAATGATTTTGCCTTCTAAAACTAATGGAGGAGTATATCTCATAGAATCATAAAAGATTGGAGATATATTTTCCTTATCAGAATTAGGGGCATAATAATCAATAAAATCTTCAGACATTGAAGACTTAATAGGAGATATATCATTTAAACCTTTTCTGCCCTTCCTTGATTTGTCAGGAAAATATTTAGCATTTTCGCTCGTATAAACAAAAGGAATTTCATTTTTCTTGCTATTCATCCTTTTCTCATTTTCGATATCTAACACTTGCTTTTCACTTGTCCAATGAAATTTGAACTGAGGAGCATAATGTGCGAGTGTTAGATAATCGTATTCATATATAGTGGGAACTTCAGTTTTAGCTTTATCTAAAAATTGAGGATTTTGAAAACCAAGTCCCCATCTTTCCTTTATAGATTTGTACTTGGTTTGTGCATAAATATGGTTTGATCAGTTTGATCCCTTCGGTATAATTTTCCTTCCAACTCAGTTTTTTTATTTGAAAATTTATCTTTTAAAGTGGTCATGTCAGTCAAAGACTCAAGATAAGTCTTAATTGAATTTTCCAAATCATCCAATTTCTTTTGAAAGATGTCTTTTGTATTTTCCAAAATAAAATTTTCATCTTTCAAAGAAATTTGTAATTTTTCAATCAAATCTGACTTTTCTACATTTAATTGTTTTTCAGATAATAACTTTAAGCGAAGATCATGTAAAACAGTAATTATAACATTCATCTGAGAAGAAATGAAAGTGAAATCAAAATCAGAATGTGCCTCATCTTCATCTGTATCAGAATCATCATCACTTTGATCATCTCCGATGAAGCACATTTGAACAATTTCCACATTTGCAGCTTCATCATCGGAGTGATCTAGCCAAAATTCTTCTTCAGCGAGCAAAGCTGAATCGTTCTCTCTTTTCTCAGCAAGTTCCAGTTTCTTTCTATAGTATGCCGAATCATGAACCTTCTTCACTCGACACTCCTTTGAAAAATGACCCGGCTTACCACAATTGTAACATGCAGTAGGTTTCTTTGCCTCGGGCACTTGAGCATTCTTGGACCCATAAGTGAAGTGAGGAGTGTTGGAACTCGACCGTGGTTGGAACTTCTTCTGATAATGTTGAGAAAGAAGGATCATAGCTTTCTCGAGAGCCTCACCATCATCATCAGTTGACCCGTCATAAGCATTATCAGACAATGCTTGAATAGCCAGATGGCTCGTTAGAAGTGCAACCGGGTCTACTGATTTCTTGTTCTTCTTATCCAGTTTGGCCTTCTTTTCTATGACTATGCATTCATCTGTCAGCAAGTGTTAAGACACAGTCTCATTGGATTCAAGATCATCCAATCTGAAGATCGCAATCTGAAGCTAAAGCTGATACGTCGACTCTCAATATTAAAGTCTATGTTGACTTGTAATAAATGTCAAAGTAATCAAAGTTGTTTGTTATTATTATTTAGTTAGTAACTAGTTAGTTAGTTATTAGTTTGTTAGTTTATTTAAGTTAGATATATAATATCTAAATGTTAGATATTATATTAGTTCTTAGTTAGAAATAATATCTACTTTGTTAGATATTATTTAGTTATAATTATTTAATATTGCAACTTGTTGTTGCAAATAGTTTAGGTTGAGTATCTAAGAAGCTTGAGATAATATCATATCTCAACAACTCTCTAAACAATCAGATCAGATATTTGAACACAAAAACACACATAAAAGGTGTAAATCTAGAGAGAACACAAGAGAGCTTCAAAGATCAACCTTGTAACCATTGTTATTAATCAATAAAGGTTGGTAATCGTTAATGTGTTGTTGATATAAAACTTGATATAGTATTGTTGGACCGACAATTGGTATCAGAGCCTGATTAAGATCAAATCAAGTTTTTATTTTCAGAAAACGACTCTGTGTTCTTGTGAAAAATCGATTTTGAGTGTTAAAGTGTTTTAGGTGTTAAAATCGATCAGATTGTAATCGATTAACATGCTAGATAGAGTTGTTGTTGTTTGATTTCATTTTAAATCAATTATCGAGTTCCATTTTGTGATTTTAGTGAAGAAACAGTCGAAAGCTTAAGTCACTGTGCTATCAAATTATTTTCGAAAAAGTGTGTTTTATTGAGATCGAGTGCTTACAATCAGATTTAGAAGTGTTTCTAGACATAAGGGTAGTGTTTGGTATTGCTAAATCGTTTCAAACAGATTTTAGATGATTTTTAGAAGTACAGGACGAATAAAGCGCAAAGCAGAGGACGAACACACGCAAAGTTCAAACTTTGCGCGTCCAACATCAAACGCAAACCTCAGAAACGCAAACCTCAGAAACGCAAACCTCAGAAACGCAAACCTCATAAACGCAAACCTCATAAACGCAAACCTCAAGCCATTATGTTCATCTCTTCAAAATATCAAGTCAACTTTGCGCTTCCAACTAAACCCGCAAACCTTACTTTGCGCTTCCAACTTGAAACGCAAACCTTACTTTGCGCTTCCAACTTGAAACGCAAACCTTACTTTGCGCTTCCAACTTGAAACGCAAACCTCAATTTGCGCACTGTGCTTGACACGCAAACCTCTCTGCTCCAATCCAGACTTAGAATTTTCTTCGAAATGACATCCAGAGAAGCTCTTGCAATAGGAACTGACACCAAGCCACCAGTTCTCTTTAGAGGAGAATACGAACAGTGGAAGGATAAGTTCCTAAACTTCATTGAAATACTGGATTTGGGTGATTTCATCAAACAATCCTTAGAAGAAGGCCTTATGGAAACAAAATATAGGGAACCTGCATAAGGTACTGAAGAAGAAAGACATGCACTTACTTATGAGGAACTAACAGGTGATAATAAGTTAAGAGCAAAAGCAGACAGATTAGCCAAGTCATACATTCTACAAGGGATTCCGAACGAAATCTACGTAAAGATTGACAGCTATAAGGCCTCCGGCAAACAAATGTGAGATCAACTAGAGAAGATGATGTTGGGTTCAAAAATTGGGAACCAGCTTAAAATCTCTAACTGCCTGCACAGTTTTGAAGAATTTAAAGGCAGAACAGGAGAGACTCTAGAAGGAACATATAATAGATTCGTGACCTTGCTAAACGAATTGAGCAAGAACAAGGTCAACAAATCTCAAATCGAGCTGAATATCAAATTCCTGAGTATTCTACAACCAGACTTGAAAAGTTTTGCCAGACAGATGAGGCAGATAAAGGATCTGAATGAGATTCCACATCATGAGGTGTATGAAACCCTCCGACAAAATGAAGAAGAGGTGGATGAAATTCTAGCAGAAAAGAGAAAAGGAAAGACAGTTGAAGACACAGTTGCTCTTGTAGTCAAGAAGAAGAATAAGAAGATTGTGTATGAATCAGAAGAAGCTGAAGCTCATGCCATCTCTGACTCGGATAAAAATGAACAACTGAAGCAATCATTGCTAATGCTGACGAATGCCTTTCAGAAAAAGTTCTACAGAAAGCCAACTTCAAACAGTCAGAGGTACTCTTCTGGACCCAACAACTACGCTCATAAGGAAAGGGTTGAAGGTAGTATGTATGAAGGGAAAGAGTTTGAAGGAAAGAGATTAGAGGAGAAGAAACCAGAAGAAAGAAAGTACAAGGATGAAGGATCAAGTCAGCCAGGACCACCTACGTGCTACAACTGTGGCAAAACAGGTCAATTTGCCAAGGATTGCTGAAGATCAAAAGTAAGAAACTCCGATTACTACAAGAACAAAATGCTTCTTGCAAAGCAACAGGAGGCTGGCAAGGCACTTATGGCTGAAGATGAATACTGGCTCGATCACTCAGATGAGGAAGAAGAGGATGAAGAAAAGGATGAAGCCGTCAATATATGCTTGATGGGCAAGATGGAATCAGATACTGAAGCTGATTCAGATAATGAAGAAGAGGAGGTATGTGATTTATCATACTCAGATTTCATGAATAAAATGCATGCCATGAGTTTAAAACAAGAAGAATTAGAATCTAATCTTAAGCGAGAAAATGGTGTTATAATAAACAAAAACCAATTGATACAGAAACTTAGCAATGAAATTGCTGAGAAGAAAGTATTAGTTGAGGTTTTACATACAAACGTTGACACCAACGCGAAAGAACAGACAATAATTCTTAAAGAGAATTCTGAACTCAAGTCTAAACTAACAAAAAGTGAGATTGATTTGTATAAGCTTACTAAAATGCATTCTTCATGTACTAAAGAAAACAAATCTTTAATTGCAAAACTAGATGCTTTGGAAAAGAAGTTATACTCATTAGGTCAAAGTGAGCAAACCATTCATCTTAACAAACCGAAAAAGAATAAAGAACATTGGGAAATCGGTTATGTGAAACCTCATTGTCTTAAAAAGGGTATAAGGGAAGTTCTTGCACTTTATGATTATACCTCTATGTTAGTTTCACACCGAATCGCTAACCTTAAAGTTTTTAATACTAAACTATCAAAGGAGGATGAAGCCAATGAAATTGAAAAACGGAAGAAGTCATCTAAAGTTCACCTTCCATTTTATTATGCGAAGTTGAATAATAGTTATGACTATCCAAATAATGAAAAGAAATCTCTTTCAACTGACTACTTTCAAAGTTATTCTGTAAAAGAGATGGAGGCGAAGCCTGTTATAGGTAAACTTTATGTCCCTTCTCTCGTGTTAGAAAGTAAAATTTCTGAACTCGAGAACTCTTTATCAGACGAAAGATTCTTGATTGAGATTCAACAAAAAGTTTTTTCAATCGTTATGAAAAATGTTGTTTTTACAAAGGCTTCTACTTCTGATGACATGATTGGTTCATCAAACGAAGGGTTTAATTTTCTTAACTCCAACGGTGGTTCAGATGAATATTTTGAACAATTTGATTTTAATGCGAAACTTCCTAACCATTCATCTTTTATTAAGAAATCTTTAAGACAAACCAGTATGCCTGTTAACAGTGCAAAATCAATGAAAGTTGATAACTCAATATCTGTGAAAGCTAAACATGCTAAAGGTAAGAAAATATCTCAGCATTCACAAAAACCTAACACTACTGGTAATTCTAAGAAGAAACAATCATTTGGTGCTCAGAAGTCTAACTCTCCAGTTTCACATGTTTCAGATCTGTGCAAGCAACGGCCAGAAGTAAATTCTCAATGGCAACCCAAACGGAAGCTTGATAAGACCGTTAAATCGTTTAGTAGTGTTAATTGTAATAAGACTTCGCTTAGTAAAGATGTTTTAATTGCTGATGTTGTGATTTTGAACTCAAAACCTGCTGTTTCTCGTAAACAATATTCAATGAAGCAATTATTTCAGTTATCTTTATCTGCTAGAAAGTCTTCTATTTATGATAAACATGTTTCTATCTCTTGTCAAGATTCTGAAGATTGGTTTGGCTATTATCATGTGCATTCATCTCATTCCAATTCAAATGCATTTCAAAAGAAAAGAGGACCCAATTTGAAATGGGTACCAAAATCAAATGTTAACACAGTTGGACCCAAATTCCAATGGGTACCAAAGGCTAACTCTGTGTTGCAGGTACCTACTGTCTAGGGGGAGTAGGACATATATGGTTTCTAAGTAAATCAGCTTAGAACCCGTGCTACAAAGAACATTGGTTCTTGAGAAAATCAGCTCAAGACACAAACATCAAAGTCAAAGTAGGCTTTTGAACAAATCAGTTCAAGACCCGCACTTCGATGATCAAAGTGTTTATTCCAAAGTTGTCATATGAAAATCTAAAATTGTTATTTCTCTTATGCAGACTAGTCATACATGGTTCTTGGACAGCAGATGTTCCAAGCACATGACGGGGCAAAAAGAGATATTGTCCAATTTTAAAGACAAATATTGCGGAACAGTCAGATTCGGCAACGACCAGTTTTCTCCAATCATGGGATATGGTGATGTACAAAATGACAATGTCACGATCAAGAAGGTGAGCTATGTAGAAGGCTTACGACACAACTTGTTCAGTATAGGCCAATTCTGTGACAAAGACATAGAGGTCAACTTCAAAGCCAAGAGATGTTCAGTTCGCAATGAAGAAGGCGAAGAACTCTTGGTTGGTACTCGAGAATCAGACCTCTACACAATCAGTTTATCAAATGTCCAGACTGACAAGCAGGTTTGTCTACTGACGAAAGCCTCGATGCAACTAAGCTGGTTATGGCATCGAAGGCTCTCTCACCTCAACTTCAGGTACATCAACAATCTGGTCAGTGGAAAGCTCGTCAAAGGACTTCCAGAGCTCAAATATGAAAGAGAACATCTTTGTGCAACATGTGAAAAGGGAAAAATGAAGAGGGTTCCACATAAACCAAATCCTGAGCCAAGTACAAGCGCTCCGTTAGAGTTATTACATATGGACTTGTGCGGTCCGATGCGAACTCAGAGTCTAGGCGGAAAGAAGTACATACTCGTGATCGTGGACAATTAGTCGCGATACACATGGGTCAAGTTTCTACGTTCAAAGGATGAGACACCAGATGTTCTCATCAAATTCCTAAAGACGACCCAGGTGAATATGCAGAAACCGGTCAAGTTTCTACGAACAGACAACGACACAGAGTTCAAGAACAACAAAGTTGAAGAATATCTTGAATCTGTCGGGATTTCACATCAATACTCTGCTCACACGCCTCAACAAAATGGAGTGGTTGAAAGAAGAAATCGAACGCTAGTCGAGGCTGCTCAAACTATACTAAGTCATTCAGACTTACCTCTCTTTTTGTGGGCAGAAGTTGTTTCGACCGCGTGCTACACACAGAATCGCTCCATGGTACATCGGAGATTCAAGAAGACTCCTTATGCATTAATCAACAACCGAACACCGACAATCAAATACTTCCATATATTTGGGTGTAAGTGTTTCGTTCTAAACGATAGGGAGAGTCTAAATAAGTTCAGTGCTAAGGCGGACGAAGGAATCTTCATTGGCTATTCCTCGACATCAACTGCATTCCGTGTTTATCTAAAGTAGTCAAAGACGGTGATTGAAAGCATCAGCGTCACGTTTGATGAAGAAATGGCTTCCGAACAACACAGTCCAAAACCTGCGTCTCAACAGAATAAATCAGATGAAGCATCAACGTCAACTAATAATTTATCTGATTTAGACTTATTATTTGAATTATTTTATGATGAATTTCTTGGATCTAATGTAAAGAAATCTGTTGTGATTGACAGGATGGAAGACTTAACGACTACTCATCCAACCAGTTCAGATGTTCCTATTGAATCAAACGCCTCGATTCAACAAGAAATTACAATTCAAATGCCGACTCCAACAGTTGAAGAAGTGACAAATGATAAAGAGACAGAAGTAGCTGAAACAGTAGGAGATACTATTCAGATCAATCTACAGCCAGATCAAGTTGTACCTGCTAAGCCTTCTGAACCTATCACTTCAACTGCAATCATCATTCCTCCTGAACAAACTGAAGAAGGTACAAGTGGATTTATAGATGATACAATTGACATACATTCATATAATCCACTGTCTCATGAACATAAATGGACCAAAGAGCACCCGATAAGCCAGATTATTGGCGATCCATCAAAACCGGTGCAAACTAGGTCAGCATCAATGAATATGTACATGCATGACTCCTTTCTGAGCAAGTTCGAGCCAACACGTGTATCAGAGGCACTTGCTGATCCAGAATGGGTGATCTCAATGCAAGAAGAGCTGAATCAGTTCGACGCACTTCAAGTCTGGAGACTCGTACCAAAGCCTTAAGGTAAAACAATAATAGGTACGAAGTGGGTTTTCAAGATAAAGAAAGACGAAGATGGTACCGTTATCCGAAACAAGGTAAGACTAGTAGCCAAAGGATACAGACAAGAGGAAGGAATTGACTATGACGAAACATATGCTTCTATGGCGCAATTAGGGGCAGTTAGAATGTTTCTAGCCTACGTAACCCACAAGAACTTCACGGTCTTTCAAATGGACGTGAAGACAGCATTCCTGAATGAAATTCTAAAGGAAGAAGTCTACGTCTCTCAGCCAGAAGGTTTTGTCAATCAAGAGAAGCCGAATCACGTCTACATTCTTGACAAAGCACTCTACGGTCTGAAACAAGCTCCTCGAGCCTGGTATGATGTCCTTTTCAATTTTCTAATCAAGTCTGGTTTTTCAAAAGGAACGATTGATACCACTTTGTTTATCAAAAAGGAAAAAGGCGATATCATTTTAATTCAAATCTATGTAGATGATATTATCTTTGGTTCTACAAATCCGAAGTACTGCAAGAATTTTGCAAACCTTATGGTGTCTAGATTTCAGATGAACATGATGGGAGAGATGAATTTCTTTCTCGGATTGCAAGTCAAACAGTTTTCTACGGGTATTTTCATCAATCGATCAAAATACATTAGGGATATTCTTCGGAAGTTCCAAATGGAAAATTCAAAACCGATTGGTACCCCAATGGCACCAGGTACTAAGATTGGCACCGATCCTTCGGGAAAGGCTGTTGATGTTAGGACTTATCGAGTGATGATAGGTTCTTTAATGTATCTTACTTCTAGTAGGCCAGATATAATGTTTTCAACATGCTTATGTGCAAGATATCAGGCCAATCCTAAAGAAATCCATATGTTTGCTGTGAAGCGCATATTTAGGTATCTAAAGGGCACTGCAGATCTTGGTTTGTGGTATCCTAAAGATACTAGTTTTGAACTAACAGCCTACACAGATGCAGATCATGCAGGTTATATGTTAGACAGTAAGAGCACGTTGGGATACGTACAGTTCCTCGTTGACAAACTCGTAAGTTGGGCATCAAAGAAGCAACTTTGTGTTTCAACCTCCACGGCCGAAGCAGAATATGTAGCTGCTGCTAGGTGTTGTTCTCAGGTCTTATGGATGAGAACTCAACTGCGCGACTACGGTTTCCACTTCAACAAGATCCCGATATACTGTGACTCCAAGAGCGCCATCGCAATATCAGCGAATCCTATTCAACACACCAAGACAAAGCACATAGATGTCAGGTATCATTTTATTAAAGATCATGTTGAAAAAGGAACAATTGAACTTTTCTTTGTAAAAACTGATTATCAACTTGCCGATTTGTTCACCAAACCCTTAGACGAAAAGAGGTTCAACTTTCTTGTCTCTAAGCTTGGTATGTTAAATCTTAAAGTCTAATCAGTAGTTACCTATAAAAGTTTTCTAAATTGTATACTTTTTCATCATTTATTCATTCTTAACTCTGATTAATATCTGCACTTCTACATTTTGTTCATGATCCAAGGGGGAGTATGAGAAGAAATTGACAAATGGTCAATATTACTTCGAGGGGGAGCTCATAAAATTTTGCATGTACCTTTTAATGCCAAAAATTATTTTGTAATGCAAGAATTTAGGGGGAGCTCTTCAAGACAAAAGGGGAGTACGGATATGACTTCTGATTATTTCTGATCAGAACTCATACTTTAAAAAGTTTTACTGCTTTTTGTCTTTTCATTTTAAGTAAATAAATTTTACTTTGACTTGACATAAGACTTTTGCAGAATTTTTGAGAGAAGCTTACAACTTCATATGTTTATGACTTTAAGCTTAGCTTCATGAGATGAAAGATCACACGTTAAGGTATAATCCTTTATCTTAATCTCATATATGGTTGAAAGAAGGACAACTTTCAATCACTTGAAAACATTGTTTTTAATGTTCAAACCACTTCCCGATTTTTTCAACATATTTCATATTATGGGAGTGGAATTTTAAATGTTTTCAAAGATCTAAAAAGTATTTTAACTGAAATAGTTAAACCAATCTGAGCATCACGTGCATCATAGGAAAACAAAGAATCATTGTGCTAGGACTTAACACAACTTCAATGGAATCACCTTAACCAGTGATTTCTACCCAAGAAGTTAATCCTTAGTGATTGAGTGTGAGAAACGAAAAGAAATGAGTGTGATTAGAGAAAGCAAAAAGTTTAAAAGAAAGAGCGTGTGAGAACAGAGTTAAAAGAATATCACAACTCTGCACCAACTTTTTTTGAACTGGGTAGCCACCATTCTAGTGATTCACAATTCTTTGGTGATCATTATTGAAACAGGCAACTAACCCATGCTAACTCTTGATCAAACCTCACCATCTACTCATTTTCTTCTTAACAAGAAAGTGTTTCACATTTTCAAAGGGGATGCAGCACATTTGCTATCTGATTTTCATTTGGAAAATCTGGATATTGAAAAGAAGGAAGTCTGCCCCACCTTCGCACTTCAATCATGCACATTGAGTCTGTGTTTAACTTACTGTTGTCTCAGTGGTTTACACAATTTTGAGCCTAATAAGCAATCATCAAGTGCTTAATTCTTTCTAACACAAGCACAAATGTTGGGAACTGAAGATTCTACTAAGTGTAGTTACTACTGCTAGTACAAGTGTAGTTACTACTGCCAGAACAAGTTGAAGATTAATACTGCTAAGTGTTACTACTGCTAGTAGAATTACTACTGCTAGTTAAAGTTAGTACTGCTTGATCAAAGTTAGTACTGCTTAGCTAGTTAGTACTGCTAGTAGTTAGTACTGCTTGAAGTTAATGCTGCTAGTTGAAGTTAATGCTGTTGAGCATTATTAGTGCTGCTAAAGAGATCCGGATGGAATGTGCTACAGCTGGATATACTGAAGATATACTTAGAAGATATACATGGAAGATATACTGAAGATTTGTTTATTCTTTGTAATTATCTTTTTATCAGTATATGTATAGAATGTTTAGAATAGATAGAAATAACTTTTGATAATCGTTTTTCATAAGAGAAAATCAACCTCAAGGCATAGATCCTAATTCTAGAGAAGTAGAATTTGTATTGGTGAGCCTGTTCATCAATATTGAGGTTGAGTGTGTAATCTTGTAGTTTTAAGCATTAAATACAAGGTTACTGTTTGATAATTATATACTGTGTTTTTGATTACTGTTTAATCAAATATCAAAGTGTTTTTCCGCAACTTCTTTGATATTAGTTTCTGAGTATTAATTCTTGTTAAGAATTCGATCCTGACAAGTGGTATCAGAGCTAAATTCTCTCAGAAACAGTTATTCATCATGGAAAATCTTACAGAATCAAGCAGTACTTTGGTCTCAAAAGTTCCAATGCTCAGATCCAATGAATTTGACATGTGGAAAATCAGAATCAAGCAATATATTCTCCTCACAGATTACTCTATGTGGGACATCATTGAGAATGGCCCATTTGATGGAGGAAAGATTGGTGAAGATGGCAAAAGAACTCCTCCAAAGACAGATACAGACAGGAAATCAAGACAGACAGAGATGAAAGCCTTGAGCACACTGCTCTTGGCCATTCCAAATGAGTATCAACACCAATTCTGCAATTGTACTGATGCACAGATGCTCTGGAATGCTCTAGAGAAGAGATTCTCAGGTACTAAAAGTACCAAGAGAAATCAAAAGGCAATCTTAAAACAACAGTATGAAAACTTCATCTCAACTAAGAATGAGTCCATGACTCAAACTTTTGACAGGTTTAATAAACTAATTGGTGAACTAGCTACTATGGGAGTACAGATTGATCAAGATGATGTGAACAGAAAGTTCTTAAGGTCCCTTGGAGATGAATGGACCATGTACACTGTGTCATTCAGACAGAATGATCAGTTGGAAGACAAAGAACTTGATGATCTGTACAATGATCTTAGAGTATTTGAAGCTGAGGTGGAGGCAAAGAAGAAGCCTTCTGGATATGTTCATAATGCTGCACTCCTATCAGCATCAATTGATTCTACTGCTAACCCTGAATCAGTTAATGCTGCTAATGGATCAAATTTAGATAAAGGCACTGATTATGTATTTGAAGCTCTTCTTTCTAATCATGGAAATTCTTCTTTGATCAATGATGACTTAGAACAACTTCATCCTGATGATCTGGAAGAGATGGATATTAAATGGCAGATGGCCATGCTCTCCATGAGGGTTAAAAAGTTTATAAAGAGGACTGGAAGAAACAACTTCTCACAAAGAAGAGAAGATGGAGCAGGGTTTGATAAATCAAAGGTAGAATGCTACAAATGCCATCTGAAGGGACATTTTGCTAGAGAATGCAGAAGTGGAATGTCTCACAACAACAACCATCAACAAGCTCAATCTGGAAGCTTCAATAACAACAGAAACTCTGCTCAAGCCCTTGTTTCTCAACAAGGAATGGGGTTTGATTGGAGTGATCAAGCAGAAGAAGCTATTCAGAATCAAGCTCTTATGGCTAAAGTATCTGATCTCCCATCTGAGGTAAGTTCTAATCTCTGCTCTAAAACTTGCATAGACACTGTTAAAAGGTACAGGGATCACAATCAGAAGATGAGTGATGACCTGAAGAGACTAGAAAAGGATATAAAAGACTATGTGAGGATAGTAGAGAGATTTGAAGATCAAATCAAAGGTTTTCAAGCCAATGAACTACAACACTCATATGACACTAATTACTGGCAGTGGGAGAAAAAGGATTTAGAACTTAAACTGACCAAATCTAAAGAGGAGAGTGAAAAACTGAAAGAGGAGTTAACCAAGGTTAAGCTTGATGTAGAAAAGTTTTCCAATGCTTCTAAAGCAATGGACTCCTTACTGCAAAATCAGATTCATGATAAGTTGAGAAGAGGAATTGGGTACAATGCCACACCTCCACCATATAACAACAATTATATTCCTCCTACTTCAGACCTGTTAGACACCAAAGATAGGAAGGACTTTCCTGAGGGAGCCACTGAAATAGATCCCTTAGATGAGGTAATTGTTGAGGATAAGACTGAGAAAGAGGTTGGCAAGAGTAAGGAGAACAAGGTGAGTGGTGAGATTTCTATAGAAAACAACATTATCACCAATGAGGATTGTGGAAGGGATTGGATCAAATCCAAGAACATAGAGAAGACAGAGGAAAAGTCTGGTAAGGTCCATTATAAACAGACCACAGTTGTGAATCCAGGTCCTTGCAAACAGTGTGCTTGTAAGAAGAATAAGCCCCAAAAACAGGACAAAAAGAGGGGAAATCAAAGAAACTGGAATAATCAATGGGCACATAAACAAGGGGTTGATCTGAGTAAAATCAATAGACCAAAACCTTGTTTTATCTGTGGCAAATTGAATCATCTTGCAAAATTCTGTTATTTCAATCCTATGAACCAAAGAATGAATTTTCAAAGATCCATGCAAAAACCCTTTGGTTATAAGAAAATTGAAAAGAACCATGTGGCTAAGAAAACTGTTAAAACTAAAAGCCACATGAAGAAAAAGTATTCTGTTAAAGAAAGTGTCAATATGTGGATTCCTAAAAGCAATAAAACTGTTAGTACTGCTATCACAAATAGTGCTGCTGACAATGATAGTGCTGCTAGAAGTAATACTACTGCTAACAATGTTAATGCTGCTAACAAGGTTAGTACTGCTAAACCTGTTAGTACTGCTACACCTGTTAGTACTGCTAACTCTGTTAGTACTTCTAAGGTTAGTACTGCTTCTAGTGTTGATTCTGCTAAGCCAATCATATTGACAAAGTACTCTAATAAAGAGTGCTCTGAGTTTAAAAACCTCATTAAAAAGGAATGTAAATACTTTGATGAGAAAGGAAGACCCAAGATCACTTTGGCTTGGGTCCCTAATCATACTAATTGATTTATCTAATGTGCAGGGCAACCAACAGCTCAAGGGAAAGAGCATTTGGCATGTTGATAGTGGTTGCTCTAGGCACATGACTGGCAACATGTCATGCCTTCAGGATTTCAAGCAAATTAATGGAGGACATGTTGCATTTGGAGACAATCTTACTGGTGGTAAGATAAGTGGAAAAGGTAATGTCACCAAAGGTAAGATGACATTTGAGGATGTCTACTATGTTGATCAATTAAAGTACAACCTGTTAAGTGTATCACAGGTTTGTGACAAACAACATAGTATATTATTTACTAATACTGAGTGTATGATCCTTGCTCCAGGGTTCAAGGTAGTTGATGAAAACATGATACTACTTAGAACTCCTAGGAAGGACAATGTTTACTGTCTTGATTTGGACAATGTTGATAGTGATTCATCTTTAAATTGTCTTGTTTCAAAAGCTTCTATAGATGAATCCTCCCTTTGGCACAGAAGGATGTGTCACATGAATTTCAAGACTATGAACAATCTTGTTAAAAATAACCTTGTAAGAGGTTTACCTTCAAAAGTCTTTTCATGTGATGATCATTGTGTTGCTTGTCTTAAAGGCAAACAACACAAAACTTCTCATAAGACCAAAGAGTTAAATTCTGTTTCTTCTTGTCTCCAGTTATTGCATATGGATCTGTTTGGTCCTACAAATGTTATGAGTATAGGAAAGAAATCTTACTGCTTGGTTATTGTTGATGATTACTCCAGATTTACTTGGGTATATTTTCTAAGGACTAAGGATGAAACAAGTGGTCTTATCAAATCCTTTATTCTAAGAATTGAAAACCAAACTAATCAAAGAGTAAAAGTCATTAGATCAGATAATGGAACTGAATTTAAAAATCATGATTTAAACACTTTTTGTGAAGGAAAAGGTATTGAGAGACAATATAGTGCTCCTAGGACTCCTCAACAGAATGGTGTTGCTGAAAGGAGAAATAGGACACTAATAGAGGCTGCTAGATCTCTGTTGGCTGATTCAAAATTGCCAATTACATTCTGGGCTGAAGCAGTTAATACTGCTTGTTATGTCCAAAACAGAGTTCTAGTGGTCAAGCAAAAGAACAAGACCCCATATGAGCTTTTAAATCAAAGAAAACCTTTTATTGGTTTCTTCAAACCTTTTGGGTGTCCTTGTACAATTCTAAATACCAAATCTCACTTAGGTAAGTTTGATAGCAAAGCAGATGATGGATTTCTTGTTGGATATTCATCTCAGAGTAGGGCCTACAGAGTTTTTAACTCTTCTTCTAGAATAATTGAAGAAAGTGACAATGTCAAATGCAATGAGAACACACCAAATCCTGTTGGGTCTGGACCTCAATGGCTATTTGACATTGATTCACTAACTAACTCTTTTGGTTTCAGTAATGAGTATACATGAACAGATGGTGGAGAATCAGAGATCACACAAGTTCAAGAAAGTATATCTAAATCTGTGATTTTTCCCATATCCACAGTAAATGAAGACTGTGAAAAGGAATCATTTACTGAACCAAGTCAGAGTGAAGAAGACACTAGAGATGAGGAGACTCAAGAATCAGAAGTGACATCTGAAGACACTTCAGTTGAGTTGCATGACTCTAATCTAGAGGCTGGACTGAATGAAGAACCTAGTCATAACACCAGAGTTCAAAAGAATCATCCTCCACAGCTGGTAATAGGAGATATCTCTTCTCCCATGATGACTAGACATCAAAGCAGGCTTCAGGAAATGCAAGATCAACAGCATACAGTGCTCTCATGTTTTCTTTCCCAGCTTGAGCCTAAAAAGGCACATGATGCTATGAAAGAATCTAGCTGGATAGAAGCAATGCAAGAAGAACTGTTACAGTTCAAGCTACAAGATGTATGGGATCTAGTAGACCTTCCTAAAGGTCACAGAGCAATTGGCACAAAGTGGATTTTCAGAAACAAGAGAGATGAAAGAGGTATTGTCATAAGGAACAAAGCAAGGCTGGTGGCTCAAGGCTATACTCAAGAAGAGGGTATAGATTATGAAGAAGTTTTTGCACCTGTGGCTAGGATAGAAGCAATCAGACTATTCCTAGCCTATGCTTCTTACATGAACTTCAAAGTCTATCAAATGGATGTAAAAAGTGCTTTTCTCTATGGATCAATTGAAGAAGAAGTATATGTCTGTCAACCACCAGGGTTTGAAAACCCAAGCTATCCAGACAGGGTATACAAATTAAAGAAAGCACTTTATGGACTACATCAAGCCCCAAGAGCATGGTATGACACTCTGTCATCCTATCTCTTGGAAAATGACTTTGAAAGAGGAGTCATAGATAAGACTCTTTTTATCAAAAGAAAGAAGAAGGATATCTTGCTGGTCCAAATCTATGTTGATGACATTATCTTTGGATCTACAAGAACCAACATGTGCAAGGAATTTGAGGATTTAATGCATCAAAGGTTCAAAATGAGTTCCATGGGGGAACTTACTTTCTTCCTTGGACTCCAAGTTCAACAGAAGTCAGATGGCATTTTCATATGTCAATCCAAGTATGTGCAGGATATTCTAACCAAGTTTGGTTTCTCAGAATCAAAACCTGCCAGCACACCTATGGAAACACACAAGCAGATCACAGCAGATCTTGAGGGGGAGGACATGGATGGCAACCCAGATTGGGACTTTGGTATCCTCATAACTCCCCTTTTGACCTAATAGCATACTCAGACAGTGATCTAGGTGGGGCAAACTTGGACAGAAAATCTACTTCTGGAGGATGTCATTTCTTGAGTGCTAGACTAGTCTCATGGCAGTGCAAGAAACAAACCACAGTATCCACATCTACAACAGAGGCAGAGTACATAGCAGCTGCAAGTTGCTGTTCTCAAGTCTTATGGATTCAGAATCAAATGTTGGACTATGGGGTAACCTTTCTACACACTCCAATCTTTATTGACAACAGCAGTGCTATTAGCATTGTAAATAATCCAGTCAAGCACTCAAAGACAAAGCACATTGAAATCAGGTATCACTTTATAAGAGATTGTAATGAAAAGAAACTTATTCAAGTTGTCAAAGTCCACACTGATAATCAGTTTGCTGATCTATTCACTAAAGCTTTTGATGTGGGTAGATTCACCTTCTTGGTCACAGGTGTGGGAATGATAAACTCTGAATAATCTTCTTCTCAAAAAGTGGTTTTATACCTGTATATTTTTATTCTTGGTGTTACTAATCTTCTTTTTCAGGATATACATAGCAGTACTCAGTGTTAGCAAGTTTAAAAGGAGTAAGTATAGTTAATACTGCTAGTAGCCAATACTGCTAGTAGTTAATACTGCTAGTAGTTAATACTGCTAGTGGTTAATACTGCTAGTAGTTATTACTGCTAGTAGTTAATACTGCTAGTAGTTAATACTGCTAGTGGTTAATACTGCTAGTAGTTAATACTGCTAGTAGTTAATACTGCTTTCAGTTAATACTGCTAGTAGTTAATACTGCTAGTGGTTAATACTGCTTTCAGTTAATACTGCTAGTTAGTTAATACTGCTAGCCGTTACTACTGCTAGTAGTTAATACTGCTTTCAGTTAATACTGCTAGTTAGTTAATACTGCTAGCCGTTACTACTGCTAGTAGTTAATACTGCTAGTGGTTAATACTGCTTTCAGTTAATACTGCTAGTTAGTTTATATTGCTAGCCGTTACTACTGCTAGTAGTTAATACTGCTCTAGGTTAATACTGCTTATATTCCGAATACTATAAATACTCTTTGCCCGCCTAAAAGTTTATAACGACTCTTTGCATACTGTTCCCTTGCGCTCTAAACCCTTTCTCTCTCAAAGTTCAAAGTTTTCAGGAAAGAATCTTCAAGGTCAATGGCATCAATGGCGTTCATTGACGAGCACAATGAAATCGCAATGCTCCAAAAGCCAAAACAAGCAGAAGGCTTTCATCAGATTGTGGATTTCCTCAAGTCAAGCCACATTGCTCATGCTCTTACTGTATCCCCTACAATCTACATTGAGCATCAAAAGCAGTTCTGGGCCAATGCAACCATTGTTGTGGAAAATGGTGTGCAAATGATCAAGACAAGAATCTGTGATCACTCACTTACAGTTACTGAAGAAATCATTCGCATCAGTCTACGTCTAGACGATGCCTCTGGTATAGCGTCTATCTCTAATGATGAACTGTTTTCTAATCTTACTAGAATGGGGTATGGAGGCCCATTGGGTGTTTTCAAATTCTCAAAAGCAAAGTTTTCACCCCAATGGCGTTTTCTTGTTCATACCCTGATGCATTGCATCTCCAAAAAGACCACTGGATGGAGTGAGTTCAGCAGTCCAATTGCATATGCTTTGGTATGCTTGGCTACATCCAGAAGGTACAATTTCTCAAAGATGATTTTCAGTGATCTTGTATCAAATATGGGAAACAAAAAGAGTTTCTTTATGTATCCCAGATTTGTTCAGGAAGTAATTAACCATGAATTGACGGATATACCTCAACCTGTTGGAGTATATGTACCTAAACCCCCAAAAGGCAAGGTTTTCTCAAATATGAGAAGATCTGCTGGGGACTCGGAAGGAGTTGACAACCCATTGTTCTCTACAATGATGGTGGTGTCCCAAAACACTGAAGGTATGGCAGCAGGGTCAAGGCCCTCATTAGACCATCCCACTGCTAGCCAAGCCCAACCTTCCCTCTCAAAATCAATTCCACAGTCCCTTCTGAATAAGCCCACTTCTACAATTACCCAAACTTATCAAAGAAAACAGGTAAAGAAGGCTCCTTCCCTTCTTGTACCATCACCAACTAAGCCTTTAAGCCCTCTAAGGGAGAATTCTCCCCTAGAGAATATCCAAAGGGAAACCACAAGGGTATCTCCCAACCCAAAGGAGGTTCTCTCTGAGGAGGAGGTAGAGCATATGGGTGATGAGGCTGCCACTACTCCTGCTAGCACAGAGGAGGAAAGTGGTAACATCAATAAGACCTCCCCCATGGCAACTTTGAATGAGCAATCATTTGAAGGTCCCTGGTGCCAAGAAACCACAGGGGGGGATAGTGCTTCTGCTAGGCAGAAGACTTCCACTACTAAAAGATCCAATGATCCTTCAATAGGGGGTAACACTCCTGGAGAAGGTGAGGACAGATATAACTATGATGAATTGATGGAGACAATGGGCAACATCAACATGGATGTACTCAAACAGGGCAAAGATATAGAAGAGCTAAAACTCATAGTACTGTCACAACAAGAACAAATCATCAAGTTGAAGCAAATGGTAAGGAAACTGATTCTGCAAAAGAAGAAGAAACAATTTGTGCTCAGAAGGAGGAAACCAGTGACTGATGCTCCCAAAAAGGGGGAGATTAACATGGAAGAAGCATCAAGGGAAGGGGAGATTGATAAAGAGAGAGTTGAAGTTGAGGGGGAGAAAGCAGAAACTGTTAATGCTGCTGAAACCTCACAAGCAGCAGTAACAGAGTTAACACCAACAGAAATTGAAGTAGCTGAAGTGCTAATCAAAGCTAAGAATGACACTCCCAAAGCAAAGGGAGTGGTCATAAATGAAGGGAGAGACAGAAAATCAGAACAGAAAGACAAAGCTGCAGAATCAAAGAATAAGGGAAAAGAAAAGATAGTGGAATCTGATCAACCAATCAAGAAGCAAAGGTTGGTTGAATCAGATGAAGCTTTAGCAAGGAAAATGCAGAAGGAGATGGAAAAAGAAGAAAGAGCTCAGGTGGAGAAGGACAGGGAAATGGCAAAGGCTTTAGCTGCTGAGCTAAATAAAGCCTATCAAAAGGGGCTTGAAACTGAAAAGGCTAAACAAAGGGCTATAAGTCTGAGAAAGGCTATGATGGCTAATACAAGTGCAAAGAAAAGAAGACCTTCACAAACTTACCTTGCCACTCAGGAAAGAAACAAAATGGTAACTTTCTTGAGGAGTGCAATTGGGGTAAAGAAAGAAATGTTTGTGAAGATGAGTTTTGATCAAATCAGAGAGCTCTATGAAAAAGAAATGGGGAATCTGAAGAGCAATGAAAAGAAAAGAGTAGAGTTTGAAAAGAAGGCCAAGGAGAGTAATGATATAGATATGAATCAACCATTCCCTGAAAGTGAGGAGGGAACTCCTATCAAAGAGATGGCAAGGGAAAAGGAAGAAAAGAAGAAGGAAGTTACTCTAGTACAGGTTCAAAAGACTTTGAAAAGAACCAAGATGATGGCCAAAAGAAAGAAAGATAAGAAGCCTAGAGTAGAAGAAGAACAAAATGTTGCTGAAGAAGAAGTGGCACCTGAGTCATCAAGCCAGCAAGGGTCATCAATCAAAGATGATGTAAGCTTATATATGGTAGTGATGGACAAAGTGCCTGAACCAATTTCTGCAGAACCTGTTGGAGTTAAGCCACCTGAGATCATTCACTGGGATGTACTGACAATGGATGGGAAAGATTACATCAGACTCAAGAGGAAGGGTGATCAGTATGAAGTATTCAACACTTGGGTCAAGATTGTCAGAACATGCTCTAGATCTGATATAGAAGAGATGTTTGACATAGGAATTAAGCTGTATGCAGATCATCTGAATACTCCAGGAATTTCTCTTACAAAACTGATGATGGAGTATCTATGCATGATGTTCAAACCTGAAGAAGTGGACCAGGTCATCAAGAGTGTGTTTAAAGAAGTCACAAGTTGGACTCTATATGAAACTAGTGGAGTATATGCAGTGACTTTGGATAGAAATCACACAGAATACTTCCTAGTGGATAGAGTATATAATCACACCAGACTGAAGGTTCATGCCATGCTAAAGAAGAAGTTGGGTTGTGCACCAAATTCAGAAATGGCCAAGTATCTAATTCAGAGGATAATCAATCAGAGTTTGGGACTGAATCCAGACTTAGGAGCATGATCTTGGAAGTTTTGGAAGCATCAAAAAGAGCATCTGGAAGAATATCTGAAGAACTTGACTTCTCTTCTAAAAGTCAAGTTAGGGGGAGATTGTTGGGAACTGAAGATTCTACTAAGTGTAGTTACTACTGCTAGTACAAGTGTAGTTACTACTGCCAGAACAAGTTGAAGATTAATACTGCTAAGTGTTACTACTGCTAGTAGAATTACTACTGCTAGTTAAAGTTAGTACTGCTTGATCAAAGTTAGTACTGCTTAGCTAGTTAGTACTGCTAGTAGTTAGTACTGCTTGAAGTTAATGCTGCTAGTTGAAGTTAATGCTGCTGAGCATTATTAGTGCTGCTAAAGAGATCCGGATGGAATGTGCTACAGCTGGATATACTGAAGATATACTTAGAAGATATACATGGAAGATATACTGAAGATTTGTTTATTCTTTGTAATTATCTTTTTATCAGTATATGTATAGAATGTTTAGAATAGATAGAAATAACTTTTGATAATCGTTTTTCATAAGAGAAAATCAACCTCAAGGCATAGATCCTAATTCTAGAGAAGTAGAATTCGTATTGGTGAGCCTGTTCATCAATATTGAGGTTGAGTGTGTAATCTTGTAGTTTTAAGCATTAAATACAAGGTTACTGTTTGATAATTATATACTGTGTTTTTGATTACTGTTTAATCAAATATCAAAGTGTTTTTCCGCAACTTCTTTGATATTAGTTTCTGAGTATTAATTCTTGTTAAGAATTCGATCCTGACAACAAACACACAAGGAATTAGTTTCTTTGTCATAACGTTTATAGAAATTTACCTTTGCGGTGTTTCGATGATTAAATGGAAGCCCTGGGGGAGTCAACATCAAACAACTCCTTTCTAATGTGTATTTGTTACACACAGTGACTTAGTGTTACTGACAGACATGTTAACTGATTCATTAGTTGATTCAGGTGTTACACGACTATTTTGTCCGGATTTGAAAAGATCTGGATGAATATCTTTTGAATTGACGGATCAGGGGCTCTAACCGCAAGATTGACATTTCTTACAAATAATTTTGATGAAGTCGTTGCACTTAACATCAAAAAGGGGGAGAATGACTACACAAGAAATGGAAAAGATCACATGTTTCAATAATCACGTCAAAGACTGAATTCTTCTAAAGAAAGTAGATTGAAGACATGCTGATTTAAGAGCTAGAGAAAGAGATTGCATCTTCCAAGCTGAAAAAGAAGACTGAATTGCTAAAATCATTTTCATAATGATCTTGATCCAAAGGGGGAGATTGTTAAGACACAGTCTCATTGGATTCAAGATCATCCAATTTGAAGATCGCAATCTGAAGCTAAAGCCGATACGTCGACTCTCAATATTAAAGTCTATGTTTACTTGTAATAAATGTCAAAGTAATCAAAGTTGTTTGTTATTATTATTTAGTTAGTAACTAGTTAGTTAGTTATTAGTTTGTTAGTTTATTTAAGTTAGATATATAATATCTAAATGTTAGATATTATATTAGTTCTTAGTTAGAAATAATATCTACTTTGTTAGATATTATTTAGTTATAATTGTTTAATATTGCAACTTGTTGTTGCAAGTAGTTTAGGTTGAGTATCTAAGAAGCTTGAGATAATATCATATCTCAACAACTCTTTAAACAATCAGATCAGATATTAGAACACAAAAACACACACAAAAGGTGTAAATCTAGAGAGAACACAAGAGAGCTTCAAAGATCAACCTTGTAGCCATTGTTATTAATCAATACAGGTTGGTAATCATTAATGTGTTGTTGATATAAAACTTGATATAGTATTGTTGGACCGACAGCAAGATTTCAAACATTTCTTGGATCTGCATGGAAGAAATTCTGACATCATTCCTCAAGCGATGGCAAGATTTGTTCCATTCAGGTTGAAGTGCATTGAGGAATTTCAGATTTGTCTCAAGCTCAGTCTTTTCCACTTTAATTTTTCTCAGATCATTGATCACGACACAGAATCTGTCATACACAGTTTTCAATGGCTCCCCATCCTTGGATTTGAATTCTTCAAAGTTGTTCATGTATCGCGTATGCCTAAGTTGAGTTGCAACTGAAGATCCAAGCATGATCTTTTCTAGCTGTTGCCACATAAGATTAGGATGAGTTTTGAAACAATCAATCCTATTGTAGATAGAGTTTGGCAAGGCTAGCATCAGATTTGCCTTTATATCAGGATCAGCTTGATACTCTGATAACTCATCAGGTGTATATTCTTTGGTAGGCTTATATAATCCAGAAGCCAACTTGGGTTTTTCAAAAGGTCCTTCAGATAGAATGTTCATCATGTCATTTCCGTTCTTTTGACGCTCTATAAATTTCAAGAACCTATCTTGCCACTGAGTAAACTCGTTTTCATCTATCAGAACTGGAGGACGATTTTTTGTGCCCAATAACATCATGAGGTCATTCTTGTAGAGCTGAGCTTTATATGCAAACTTTGCAGAAACCATTTCTCAGAAATCCAGAAAAAATGCTAAGTCTTGAAACAGTTGGCCCAAACTTGAGGTTTGCGTGATAGGCAGAAGACGCAAACTAAGATAGTCGCGAGCAATTGGAGACGCAAACCAACTTTGCGTGAATAGCAGGAGATGCAAACTAGGATTTGCGTAAGATGTGTAAAACGCAAACTTGGATTTGCGTGAGTCACTGAAGAAGTAAATCAAACTTTGCGTGAGCTTTAAATGGCGCAAGATGATATTTGCGTGACCCGATGATGACGAAAACTTCTCTTGCGTTATACAAGAATGATGAGATGTGATGAAAACGCAAAATGAGTTTGCGTGAGCAGATGGAGACGCAAACTATGATTTGCGTGAGGTACTTAAGGCGCAAAGGTAACTTCTCTTGAACTAAAGATGAAGCAAAGTGTACTTTGCGTGAGGTTTTGGTGACGCAAAGCTTTCTTTGCGTTAGACTAAATAAACGCAAACGATTACTTTGCTTGATGAACTCTGAAATCAGCAAGACGAACTCGCGCAAACTTTGAATCTGGCGCAAACCGCTGGAAAAACACAAAAAATCACCAAAAATTGATTACAAATTAGAATTTTCATATTTACTCTTCCACATATATGATCGAAAACAGCATTCTAACACTTTTCTATCAAACTTTTTCGATTAAAAACTTTAAAAACGAGATTTCAAAATTTGAACAGTGCGTTAAAACCGTTTTTCCAGAACCTCAAAAATCTAAAAAATCGACAATCAAAACTTGAATTTCTTGAAAATCGATGTGAATTAAAAGTATTTAACAATCAAAATCGAATCCAACAAACCAATTTTCACAAGAAATCGTTCAAAAACACGACCGAATTTGATGAAAAATTCAAAAACAAGATTTTCTTGAAAAAATTTCAAAAAAATCAAGCAAATTTTCGAATTAAACTACAAATTCAGATATGAAAAACAATTCTCTCAAGATCTAGATTGGCTCTGATACCAATTGATAATCCAAGAATCTCTAAATCCTAGAGAGAGAAAGTAGAGAGAGAAAGAGTATGAAGAGCAAAGTATGTGTTTGTATTGAATGTGCGTGAATTGTTACAAGACACAAGAACCAAAGGGACTTAAATACCCTTGGCTTATACAACACAGTATTAGACTCTAAACACTGTATAAGACCAAGCCTATAAATACAATGATTACTATAAAATCAGACTTAACACTAGCTTTGTAAGTGAACAATGTAACCTGAGAGACGTATGCTTATTCTGTAATCTTGTGACTTTGCTTAATACATATGACTTTCTCTGTCTATACTCTCTCTCTAGAATTCTATGTTTGATTGTGATTGAATTGATTGCATATGGCTTGAATTGGACTTATCACTTGTAGAATATCGGATTTGTCGACCCAAATATAATTTCGTTAACATAAATTTGTATGAGAATCAAGTCCTCACCTTGGCTTTTTAGAAATAAGGTAGTGTCAACTATACCTTTCTTGAAACCAGAAGCTAGGAGAAATTTAGTAAGAGTTGCATACCTTGCTCGTGGTGCTTGTTTGAGACAATATAGTGCTTTGTCTAATACGTAGACATGATCATGGAGATGAGGATCAACGAAACCTTCAGGTTGAGCAACATAAACCTTCTCATGCATAACGCCATTCAGAAAAGCCGACTTTACGTCCATTTGATAGACAGTAAATTTTTTGTGCGCTACATATGCTAAGAAGATTCTAATTGCTTCGATCTTCACAACAGGAGCGAACATTTCACTTAGGGAACTAAGGAAGCTTGAGAACATACAGAAATTTGCTGACGCATCACGTGTCTTGACACCAGATTGTACATTACCTATAACGTTGTGTAGGGATGATATTTTGTCCATCTATGTGTGCTTGGAAAAGACTCAACGTTTTGTTGCGTATTCGTCTCATTATATTCATCATAAACAGCAGGTTGATCCTCAGATGTTCTCGGGACATCTTGTACAAGAGTTTCTGATACTGAAGCTTCAAGAATCGCAGGTGAAGTACTCGATATTTCATTCCCAGAAGGAATATCTGCAGAAGCAGATTTAGTACTAGTCAGATCAGAAACTATCGGTGTGGTTGTACCTAATGGGGTTGCAGTTTCAGTGACTTGTTCAGAAGGTCCAGATATGTCTTCAACAAGAATGGGAACCTCCGAACTTGGTGTTGACGTTATTATGCCTTTATCAAAGTCTGCACAAATTTCATCAAAGGCATCAATAAACAACAAATCTAACTCAGATGAAGTAGAGTTTGAGTTAGAAGAAGTAGATGGTTTGGAAGTTGGTTCTATTCTTAGTAAAATAGAAGCTTTGTTCTTAAGTCCGAGTTCTGAACAATTGTGTTCAGAAGTCCGAGTAGAATTCTCATTGAAGTATACATTCATGCTTTCAACAACCGTCTTGGTTCTTGTATTGTAAATCCGATAAGCTTTGGATGTCAACGAGTATCCAATAAGATAACCTTCATTCTCTTTCTTATCGAATTTTGAAAGTCCTTGACGCTCTATTAAAATGTAACACCTGCAACCAAAGACACGAAGGAATTTTATATTAGGTTTACGATTGTTGATAAACTCATATGCAGTTTTATTAAAGCGTTTGATCACTGTGGTACGATTCTGAGTAAAGCAAGCTGTCGCGACCGCCTCAGCCCAAAGATACATTGGTAGTTTAGCGTACGTAAGCATGGTACGAGCAACTTCAACAAGGGTGCGGCTCTTTCGTTCAACAACGTCGTTCTGTTGTGGAGTGTAGGCCGCGAAGAAGTTGTGTGAAATTCCCACAGAGATGGCATAGCTCTGTAAGGTGTCATTTTTTAACTTTGTGCCGTTATCACTATGAAGTGTCCGAACTGGCAATTGTAGATGTACTTGAATACGCTTAATAAAAGCGATAATCAGTTCTGGTGCATCCGATTTGTTCCGAAGAAACTCGAGCCATGTGTATCTTGAATAGTCAACTATCATCACTAAAACATATTTCTTGTCGTTGATAGACGTCGTTCGCATTGGGCCAGAAAAATCCATGTGAATAAGTTCTAGTGCAGATGAGGTTGTTGATTCAGTCTTGGACTTGAATGAGTTTCGCTTCATTTTACCCATCTCACATGCTGAATACAGTGACTCCTTTTCAAACCTTATTTCTGGTAGACCTTTTACCAGACCTTGTCTCTGAAGCTTAGCTATTGATCTGAAATTCTGATGAGACAAGCGGCGATGCCACGTCCATGATTGTGCTTTAGAAGCTTTAGCTAATAAGCATACGGGACGTGTGGTGGATATTGTTGGAAAATCTACATAATATAGATTTCCACGACGCTCGGCTCTAAAGATTTCGTAACCATTTGGATCCTCAAGATAGCAATGAGATGTTGTGAAGCGAACTTGGTATTTCATGTCACAGAAGTGACTGGTGTTGAACAGGTTATGATCAAGGCCATCAACATATAACACCTTCTGCATCTTCACAACTCCGTTATCAAGCGTTCTGTATCCTCTGACATGTCCTTCTATTTTAGAATTGGCAAAACGAACTGTTCCAGCAGGCTCCTCCACATAGTTATGCAGTAGGTGCTTGAATCCTGTCATGTGGCATGAACATCCTGAATCTATTATCCACAATCGACAGGCCTGCAAAAGAAACAATTAGTTTCGCTTTGGTACCCATATCTAAATGGGTCCTTTGCTGTTAGTTGCAAGCAGTTCAGGAATATCAATAGATTTGACTTTTACTCTCCATTCATATCGTGGTTTCGAAACCCATTACCAAACCATTTTAACATCTAATTCCTGAAGTTGCTTTTTAGATCTCAGATTAGAAACCTTAGCACGGAAAATTTTAGGTTGCGGGGAAGAGTTGGAATTAAAGTTCATTTTCGTTTTCTTTTTGCTTTTCTTGGACTTAGGAGTGGAGTTGTATTTAAAAGAATTGTCCCTACAGTGTTTGCAATATAAGTTCTTTCGAGCAAATGTCATAAATTTAGATTTATCGAAACAAATCTGACATTCATACTCATCAAAAGAAGTACATCTCAAATCATCACTGTCTTGGGTACAACTGTTTTCAACATCAGTTTCACAAACTGTTAAGTCAGATTTTATAGTAATCACTGTGTTTAGAGTCTTATACTGTGTTGTATAAGCCAAGGGTATTTAAGTCCCTTTGGGCTTTGGTGTTTGTAAGAAACTCACGCACATTCAATCAGATTACACTTTGCGCTTACTCTCTCTCTCTCTACTTTCTCTCTCTAAGATTTAGAGGATTATTGTATTATCAACTGGTATCAGAGCCAATCTAGATCTTGAGAGAACTGAGAGAATCGATTTTCGTATTCTGAATTTGTAGTTTAATCTGAAAATTTGATCGATTTTCTTGAATTTTTTCAAGAAAATCTCGTTTTTGGATTTTTCATCAAATTCAATCTGTTTTGTGAACGATTTTCTATGTAAATTGGTTTGTTGGATTCGATTTTGAATGTAAAACATTTTTAATTAACATTGATTTGCAAGAAAAACAAGTTTGGGTGTTCGATTTTGAAAATTTTCAAGTTTTTGGAAAAACTCGTTTCACGTACTGTTCTTATCTGAATTTCTTGATTTTATGGTTTTTGATCGAAATAAAAAATTTGATTGAAAAGTGTTAGAAAGTTGTTTTCGAACTTGTTTGTATAAGAAATTTCATCAAATTCAGTTTTGAAATCGATTTCTGAAAGATTTCTGAGTTTTAACTTCGTTTTGCGCCAGATCTATGCTTTGCGCGAGTTCTTCGTGATTTGCGCGAGTTCTTCAGGAGCTTTGCTCCAGTTCATCCTTTGTTTGCAAAAAGTCAAGTTCACGCCATCAGTATATCACGAAAAGTAAAGATCTCGTCATTCAAGTATCACGCAAAGCTTTCTTTGCGTCATCTTCACTTCATCCAAACTCAAATTTGCATCTTTGTTTTCTCACGCAAAGTCAATTTGCGTCTTCAGTGATTCACGCAAATCTAAGTTTGCGCGACCCTCTGCTCATGCAAATCCAAGTTTGCGTCTGCTTCAGCTTGAGAACAGATCAGCTCACTTCTAATCTTTCACGCAAAGAGTGGTTCTCGCTAGCCTTTTCTCACACAAACTAAGGTTTGCGCCATTGTTTTATCACGCAAATATCAGTTTGCGTCACTAGATTCTCACGCAAAGGTTGGTTTGCGTCTTCAACGCCTCACGCAAAGATCAGTTTGCGCTATCTGCTTCTCACGCAAACCTCAAGTTTGCGTCAACTGTTTCAAGACTTGGAATTTTTTTCTGGATTTCTGAGTCATGGATTCTGACAAGTTTGCTTATCAAGCTCAGTTTTATAAAAATGATCTCATGATGTCATTGGGTTCAGAAAATCGTCCTCCGGTGCTGATTGATGAAAATGAGTTTACACAGTTGCAAGATAGGTTCCTGAATTTTATAGAGCGTCAAAAGAACGGAAATGACATGATGAACATTCTATCTGAAGGACCTTTTGAAAAACCCAAGTTGGCTTCTGGATTATATAATCCTACCAAAGAATATTCACCTAATGAGTTATCGGAGTATCAAGTTGATCGTGATATAAAGGCAAATCTGATGCTAGCCTTGCCAAACTCTATCTACAACAGGATTGATTGTTTCAAAAATCATCCGAATCTTATGTGGCAACAGCTTGAAAAGATTATGCTTGGTTCTTCAGTTGCTACTCAACTCCGACATACTCGTTACATGAACAACTTTGAAGAATTTAAAGCCAAGGATGGGGAGCCATTGAAAACTGTGTATGACAGATTATGTGTCGTGATCAATGATCTGAGAAAAATAAAAGTGGAAAAAATTGAGCTTGAGACAAATCTGAAATTCCTCAATGCACTTCAACCAGAATGGAATAAATCTTGCCATCGCCTGAGGAATGATGTCAGAATTTCTACAATGCAGATCCAAGAGATGTTTGAGATCTTGTTGACAGATGAATGCATTGTAACTGAGAAGAAGGCCAAACTGGAGAAGAAGAACAAGAAATCAGTGGACCCGGTTACAATTCTAACGAGCCATCTGGATAATCAATCATTGTCTGATAATGCTTACGACGGGTCAACTGATGACGATGGTGAGGTGCTCGAGAAAGCAATGATCCTTCTCTCTCAACATTACCAGAAAAAGTTCAAACCACAGTCGGGTTCTAACAATCTTCGCTTCACTTTTGGGTCAAAAGTCAAAGTGCCTGAGCCAAAGACAGTTGTTGCCTGCTACAATTGTGGAAAGTCGGGTCACATTACTAAGGAGTGTAGAGTGAAGAAAGTTTGGGACTCAGCTTACTATAGGAAGAAACTGGAACTTGCTGAGAAGAGAGAGAGTGGAACAGCTTTGCTAGCCGAAGAAGAGTTTTGGCTGGATCACTCCAATGATGAAGCTGCAAATGTAGAGATTGCTCAAATGTGCTTCATTGGAGATGATCAATCAGATGATGATGATGAAACTAATGAAGATGAGGTACATTCTGTTTTTTATTACACTTTCATTTCTTCTCAGATCGATGTTATAATTACTGCTTTACATGATTTACGCTTAAAGTTATTATCTGAAAAGAACTTAAATTCAGAAAAGTCAGATTTGATTGACAAACTGAAATTTTCTTTGAAAGATGAAAAATCTATTTTGGTCCATACGAAAGAAATCTTTCAAAAGAAATTGGATGATTTGGAAAATTCAAATAAGACTTATCTTGAGTCTTTGACTGAAATGACCAATTTAAAAGACAATTTTTCGGATAAAATAAATAAATTAGAAGAAAAGTTATATCGAATGAACCAATCTGAGCAAACAATATTTATGCACAAACCGAGGAGTTATGAATCTATAAAAGAAAAATGGGGACTTGGTTTTGAAAATCCACATTGTTTAAACAATGCGATCGAAAAATCCTCTACTTTATACAAATACGATTATCTAACTCTTGCTCAATATGCTCCTTTAAAATTGATTGGATGAATGAAAAGCAAAGTGTTAGAAATCGAAAATGAGAAAAGGATGAATAATAAGGAAAAGGAAATTTCTTTTGTTTATACGAGCGAAAATGCTAAATATTTTTCTGAAAAATTAAGGAAAGGCCGAAAAAGTTTAAATGAAATATCTCCTATTAAATCTTCAGTATCTGATGATTATTTTGATATTTGTCATACTAACACTAATAAAGAAAATATATCTCCAGTTTCGTATGATTCTACGAGATATATTCCTCCGTTAGTGTTAGAAAGCAAAATCATTGATCTTGAAGATAAATAGAAGATCATATTTTTCAAAGAAAAATTGAAACAGATGTAATTTTTTCATTCTTAATTTCAAGTTTTGAAGAAAAATTATTTTCTCAAAAACAAGATTATGTTTCAGGCCTTTCTTCTGATTATCAGAAAAACAAAAAGGAATTTCCAAATTCTGAAAACTTTTCTCAAAATATTTCTGACTCCGAGGTTAGTTCAGATGTATTGATTGATCAGATGGGTGCCTTAGGTAAAATTGCTTCTTCGGATTCAAATATTAAAACGAAAATTCTTGATGATTCTTTTACGCTCAATGATGATTATTATAAACCTAAGCGTAAAAGAAGACGGTCAAAGAAGTCAAAGAAACAAGATAATGTCATTTCTGACAGTTCTAATTCTTCTAATTCAATTCTTTCAGATAGGACTTTGAGCAAGTCAACGAAACAAATTTGGAGAGCGAAGCGGATATCAAATGAATCTAAGACTGATGGGGATAGATATGTAGACAAACAATATAAAAGTGATTCATTTGCTTCTTGTAATAAAATTTCCAAATACTCAATAAAGCAAATGATTCGAATTTCAAAAGATGTCTCATATTCTTTCTTTGATTCTAGTTCAGATGATTATGCTTTGTATTCATCTGATGACTGTGCTTATTTTTCTGATTATCTCTCTCGTACTTTAACTGTCAAATCTAAAAATTATTTCCCCATAACAACTGCAACTAACTATTGTGGGCCCAAATACAAGTGGGTACCAAAATCTCAGATTGATTCTAAGTTGCAGGCATCTCATGTCAAGGGGGAGTAAGAGAAATTTGGCTTCTGAGTAATTCAGCTCAGAACCCGTTCTTAATAGGATTATGACTTCTAAACAATTCAGTTTAGAACTCGTTCTTCAAAGTTTAGCTTATGACTAATGAGAAACTGTGAGTGCATCTACTTTAATTCCGCTGCATTTATCTCTGATAATGATGTTGTTCCAGTTTTCTCATATTTTTTAAAGAATTTGTGCAATCTTATTCAAACCCTGATTTTGTTCAACCCAATTTTTTTCAAAAGAGACACAAATTTTTTATACATTATAAACTTGCCGATCAAATTTTCTATTTTCAAATCTTGGCATGTTGAATTTAAAAGTTTAAATCTTCACAAATTTTATTCTACAAAGTAAAAGTTTTACAAATTTTCTTTCTTTTGAATAAAATGTGTGTCTAGGATAAATTTTCAAGTTCCTTTGTTTATATTAAAGTTTTTATATGTTCAAATTTCAGTTCTATCAAAAGTCGAAAAGTCAGCAACATGTTTGTAGCTTTTGATAATGCTTTAAAGTTGTGTGATTCGGAATATTTATAGTTTACAATGCTTATAAAACCTAAAAAGTCGGAATTTTGGATCGTAATGAAAATATGGGCTAAGCACTTAGACGTAAAACCTTGTGATTGAGATGATTATTAAATTCTTATAAATCAGAAATCTCTAAGTTTAAAAGTTTGTACCTGTGACCTTTCTGGTTTGGGAAAGTAAGTTCTGTGGGATACTTATCATCTGGTCCCCTAAGGTCATTTGATCTGGGAGTGATCGAACCCAAATCCTTCTATAGAATCAGATCGAAAGTCATGTTCTACTGGTATGAATGGGTTTAGGATGTGTCGATGTAGCCTTTCTGATCTAGGAAAGTAAGTTCCAAGGGGTGCTTGACACCTAGTCCCCTAAGGCCAACTGGTCTGGGAGCGGCTGACCCAAATCCTGCAATAGGGACAGATAGAAAGTTACGTTTACGGCATGTTATTTACTTAATGAACTTTTTGATTAAAAAAGATGCCAAAGTGCACAAGCTTAAAAGATGCCAAAGAGCACACTCATGTGAAGATGCCATAGTGCACAATGCTAAAAAGATGCCAATGAGCACACTTCTCATGATACTTGGTGATATGTTTGAGTTGCAATAAACCTGTAAATTTATGAAAGTCTGAATTCTTGATGGATTAGTGTGATTACATGCAAAGTTTTCTATTATATTTTTAGAATTGCATTTTCTTGAAGCTAATCGGAGTTCACATGCGAGCACACTGAATAGATTGATGAAAGATTTTGAAACTGAACATGTCTAAACTTGATATGCAATAAAACTTGTTTCTGTATCCAAATACATACATTTAACTTTATCTGATGGATTTTATTGTGATATTTACTAAGTAGAATTCTATTTGTTTATGTTAAAATTTTTATATATTTAGTCGTTTCAAAATACATATTCAGTATATTTTTCTTTCTACATTGATGTTTCAATTCTTGTGTTCTCATATTTTTATAAATGGGTTTGTTCATTATTCAAGGGGGAGTGAATAAGGAGATTTTCTGAAAAGATAATATCTGTTTTCGAGGGGGAGTATCTGATTTTCTATACAAATGCTAACTTGAATTGTCATATTTTAGTGCATTTGTGTAGGGGGAGTCAAAGAGCTTATCAGGTAAAATTTTCTGAGTTTAAGTCAGATTTGCGCCAACAGTTGGTAGCGCAAACCTCACTTTGCGCCACCTTCGTCTAGCATAAACATCACTTTCCGCCACCAACGTGTCGCGCAAATATTCCCTCTTCCTCCTTTACTTTGATTTTGCAGATCTTAAGTTGTCTAGTCTACAAACAATTGCATGACTAAGTTGATCCAGATCATCAAGGTTATGAGGGGGAGAAGTTAAATAGAAGTTAAAGAGACAAAGAGCTCAAACGTTTATCTGCTGATCAAGATTCGCTCAAGATTCTATTTTTCTCAGCCATACTAGACTTTTGTTGTTACTGCTCCGACCACCACTGTTCATTCAAGGTCGTTTAAAAGAAGTGTGTCGTCTAGAGCACAAGCAGATGAATCAACTGTTCTTTCATGTTTATTCCAAACTGGTCCAGTCTTGTCAAGGCAGCAAAGATAACTCAAACTGAAAGATGCTGAAGAAGAATTTTTTTTTTTAAAAGTCAGAAAGCTTTGCAAAGTCGCTTAGATGGTCCGTGCTGATTTTGAAGACCATAGCGCCAATGATTACTAAGGGGAGATTGTTAAGTCAGATTTTATAGTAATCATTGTATTTATAGACTTGGTCTTATACTGTGTTTAAGAGTCTTATACTGTGTTGTATAAGCCAAGGGTATTTAAGTCCCTTTGGGCTTTGGTGTTTGTAAGAAACTCATGCACATTCAATCAGATTACACTTTGCGCTTACTCTCTCTCTCTCTACTTTCTCTCTCTAAGATTTAGAGGATTCTTGTATTATAACTAACATTTAAAACAAGGAAATAAAACAAATACAATTTACTTTGACTTTTATTACACTTTGACTTTGACTTTGACTTTCACTGAGAGTTGACTTTCAGTGTTTGACTTCTTGTATCTTTGACCTCTAGTCTTCATGATCTTGTATCCAACATATTTCTGCTCTAACAAAAGAGCTTGAAGATATTATCTCCAAGATGGTGGTGACTGAGCAAACGACTCCAGAGTTACAAATCCACACACCTCTAGAATACTGAGGAAAGAGAACAAAAGATAAAACCAGTTAAAGTGGATTTATCACAGTATTCTGAGGAACAGAAAAGCCGGTATAAAGCAGACAAGCAAGCAAGATCTCTTTTACTTCAAAGCATTCCTAATGAGATTTACATCAAGATCGATATCTACAAAGATGATGTTAAGAAGATGTGGGATCAATTGCAAAAAATGATGATTGGATCAAAGATCGGGAATCAGATGAAAGTGGCTAACTGTATTAACAGTTATGAGGAATTTAAAGCCAAAGAGAATGAAAGCTTGGAAGATACTTATGAACGGTTTACCGTGCTTCTGAATGAATTGATAAAGAACAAAGTAAAAAGAAGCAGCTTGAGAATAATGTCAAGTTTCTGAGCATCCTACAACCAGAATGGAAGAAGCATACTCGTAGGATGAAGCAAATGAAGGATTTAAAGGAAATACCGTTACATGAGGTTTATGAGACTCTGAGGCAAAATGAAGAGGAAGAGAAGGAAGAAACTGCTCATCTCTTTCTAATGGGAAAAGAGGTCAAGTATTGTCAGGATCTAATTCTTAACAAGAATAATGAACTCAGAAACAATATTAAAGGAGTTTGCGGAATAACACTTTAATATTCAGAATATCAATGAAACAGTGAATCAAAAATCACAAATTGTAAACTTTATTGAATGATTTAAAGCTACAAGATTTCACACACAGCCTCAATATTGATGAACAGGCTCACCAATACGAATTCTACTTCTCTAGAACTAGGGTTCTAAACCTTGAGGTTGATTCTCTCTATGAAAGCAAAAACTCAGAATGTTTTCTAACTTGATGTTCTAAACTATTCACAATAATTCTATACATATACTAAAGATAAAAGATAATTACAAATTATAAAAGATCTTCAGTATAATCTTCCATAGTTATCTCCAAGCTTTCCATGATTATCTTTAGTCTTGATCTGCACGTATCTTGATTATCTCTTAAGCAACATTAAGTTGTAGCAGTATTAACACTCTGAGCAGTATTAATCTTCTTCAGCAGTAGTAACTATGCTCTGCAGTATTAACTTTGATCTGGCAGTACTAACATCAGCAGTACTAACATCAAGCAGTACTAACTTTGCTTAGCAGTAGTAACTTCATCAAGCAGTAGTAATCTTGGTTAGCAGTATTAACCATACTTGTACAATTCTCAATTCCCAACAATCTCCCTCTAACTTGACTTTTAGGAAGAGAAGTCAAGTTCTTCAATTATTGTCTTCAAGATGCTTTCAACACTACAGCTTAGTTGCCCAAATTCGGATCCAGACCCAGACTTTGATTCTAACCACAATTCTGGCCATTTCTGATTCCTTTGAACACACTAGCTTTGCTTTCAGCATCCCATTCAGCTTCCCCTTGCTATGATCATATATTTTGTCCACCAGGTAGTATTCATGATAACATTTATCTATTGTAATCATGTATACACCACAGTTTTCAAATAATATCCAATGATCAATCTTCTTGAAACCATACTCATGATGTAGATCTTTAATCCTGTATACTACCTTTTCTGGTTCAAACATCATACAAAGATATTCCATAGCTACTTTGAGTAGGCTGTCTTCAGTACCTTTCAAAACATGTTCATAAAGCTTCATGCCCACTTTGTGCATTTCTTCTAGATCTTCTCTTGAACAACTTCTGATTACTTTTCCCTAAGTGGCATATACTTCAAATATATCACCAACTCTTTTCATCCTGAAGTAATCCTTTCTGTTTTCTCTTAAGATATCCCAGAAGATGATCTCTGGAGCCTTCATAAAAATTGGAACATCCTGAACTGGTTCTATTATAGTCATGTAAAGACCCATATGTTCATCAGATTGCTTGTTGGACTACTCTGGGTTCTGCACAGATTCTGCTGAAGGTGTAACTGAAGGTTCTGCCTCTTTTTCAGCTTCTTCAACCCTTGGCTTCTTTGACTGTTTCTTGGAAGCTATGGTCTTCACCCTCTTTGCAGTTTTAGCTTCCATACCAACATTCTGTAGCTCTTCCTTCTTTTCTTTTGTAGGTGTGACTTCCTCAGGGAATGGTTGTTGAATGTTGAGATCATGCCTCTCTTTCATTCTTCTTTCAGCCTCTTCCCTTTGTGAGGAGTCCCCTTGAAGCTTAACCATTTCTTTCCTATACAGCTCCTCAACTTGACTGTATGCCATATTAGTAAACATCTCTCCTTTGACACCAATTGCACCTTTCAGGAAATTTATCATTTTTCTCCTTTCCTGATTGGCCAAAAAGGTCTTAAAAGGTTGTCTTTTCTGCTTTTTGAATGGCATTCTTTTGACTGGTATTTTCTTGGCCTCAGCTGCAGTTTGCATGCTCTTTTGATATTCTTCATTTAGCTTTTTAGCCATGTCCAGTGCAAGCTCTCTATCCTTTGCAGATTGGAGTTGTTCCTCCTTTTCCATTTCTGCTTGAAGTTGCTTTGCCACTTCTTCATCCATCTCAATCTGATTCTTCTTCTTTGAAGGTTGTTCAGGTTCAACCACCTTTCCCTTTCCATTTGTATCCTTCAAAGTTGTCTCACTGCTTTCTTTTCTTTTCTTTGAAAGGCCTCCTTCATTGATGACCACTCCCTTGGCCTTTTGAGTAGCCTTAGGAGTGTCATTCTTGGCTTTTACCAATGTTTCTGCTATTTCCAACTCTTCAACAGATAGCCCTGTTACTGTTGCTACCTGTTCTGTTTCTACTGCTTGAGGTTCTGTTTCTGCTGCTTTAGGTTCTGTTTCTACTTCTTTCTCCCCCTCAACACCAAATCCCATTCCAGATTTAATTTCCTTCTCTGCTTCAGCCTCTTGATTCTCCCCCTTGTTGAAAGCATCATTAGCATTTTTCCTCTTCTTCAGAACAAATTGCCTTCTCCTCTTTTTCTGTACCAATCTTGTCACCATTTTCTTCAGTTTGGTAATCTGTACTTGTTGAGACAGAAGCACCAGTTTCATCTCTTCTATGTCTTTGCCTAGCTTGATTACATCCATATTGATATTGCCCATAGTTTCCATCAATTCATGATAGTCATATCTGTCCTCACCTCCTTTGGGTGTTTTTACCACCTTTGGAGGATCATTGGATCTTTTTGTAGTAGAGGTCTTCTGCCTAGCAGAAGCACCTGCTACCCCCTTAGGTTCTTGGCACCTGGGACCTTTGGATGATTGCTCACCCAAAGTTGCCATGGGGAAGGTCTTATTGATGTTACCGCTGGCCTCCTCTGTGCTAGCAGGAGTAGTGGCAGCCTTGGCACCCATATGCTCATTCATCTCCTCAGTGAGCGCCTCCTTGGGGTTGGGAGACACCCCTGTGGTTTCCCTATAGATATTCTCTAATGGAGAATTCTCCATTAGAGGGCTTAAAGGCTCTGTGGGTGATGGTACAAGAAGGGAAGGAGCCTTCTTTACCTTTTTCCTGATGTAGGTATTGGTGATTGGAGAAGTTGGTTTTTGAATAAGGGACTGTGGGATTGATATGGTGATTGAAGGTTGGGATTGGCTTTCAGTGGGATGGTCTAATGAGGGCCTTGACCCTGAAGCCATACCTTCTTCATTGTGGGACACCACCATCATTGTAGAGAACAATGGGGTGTCAACTCCTTCCGAGTCCAATGGAGATCTCTTCATATTTGAAAAGACCTTACCTTTGGGAATTTTAGGTACGTATACCTCATCAAATTGAGGCATATCCGTCAATTCATTGGTTATAACTGCCTGTACAAATCTTGGGTACATATAGAAACTCTTTTTATTTCCCAAGTTTGACACAAGGTCATTGAAAATCATTCTTGAAAAATTGTACTTTCTGGCAGTGGCCAAGCAAACCAAAGCATAAGCAATGGTACTACTGAACTCACTCCATCCAGTAGTCTTTTTGGAAATACAATGCATAAGGGTATGAACAAGAAAACGCGATTGGGTATAAAATTTAGCTTTTGAGAATTTGAAAACACCCAATTGGCCTCCATACCCCATTCTTGAAAGATTGGAGAACAAGTCCTCATTAGGAATAGAGGTAATACCTGCAGCATCGTCTAGTCGTAGACAGATGCGAATCACCTCTTCAGAAACTGACAAGGGTTTGTCACACACCCTTGTCTTGATTAACTTCACACCATTTTCTGTAACATCGGTGGCATTCGCCCAAAATTGTCTCTGATGCTCTATGTAGATTGTTGGAGACACTGTAAGAGCATACGCAATATGGCTTGTCTTGAGAAAATTGACTATCTGGTGAAATCCATCAGCCTGCTTCGACTTTTGTAGCATTGCAATCTCATTATGTTCATCAATGAACGCCATAGTTGCCATCGAGCTTGAGTATTCTAGACTAAAACACTTGGTGCTTGAGAGAAAAGGGTTAGAGAGAAGATGAACAGTATTCAAAGAGTCGTTATGAGCTTTAGGCGGGCAAAAGGGTATTTATAGTATTCGGGACAGAAGCAGTATTAACTGAGAGCAGTATTAACTAACTAGCAGTATTAACTGAGAGCAGTATTAACCACTAGCAGTATTAACTAACTAGCAGTATTAACTGAGAGCAGTATTAACCACTAGCAGTATTAACTAACTAGCAGTATTAACTAACTAGCAGTATTAACCACTAGCAGTATTAACTAACTAGCAGTATTAGCTGAGATCAGTATTAACCACTAGAAGTATTAACTAACTAGCAGTATTAACTGAGAGCATTATTAACCACTAGCAGTATTAACTTTGCACTGGCAGTATTAAAACTGCACTGGCAGCATTAACTGCACTTACACTTTTGAAGCTTGAGGTAATCTTAGCAAGGTAATAACTTCCTGAGAAAGATGATTAGTAGCACTAAAAAAATAACAAATAACAGGTATGTAAACACTTTTTAAAACATTAGCTCATTCAGAGTTGATCATGCCCACACTTGTGACCAAGAAAGTGAATCTACCCACATCAAAAGCTTTAGTGAATAGATCAGCAAACTGGTTGTCAGTATGAACTTTAGCAACTTGAATTAGCTTCTTTTCATTACAATTTCTAATAAAGTGATACCTGATCTCAATGTGTTTTGTTTTGGAGTGCTTGACTGGATTGTTAACAATGCTTATAGCACTGCTATTGTCAATGAAGATTGGAGTGTGAAGAAAGGTTACCCCATAGTCCAGCATTTGATTCTGAATCCATAGAACCTGAGAGCGGCAACTTGCAGCAGCAATGTACTCAGCTTCTGTTGTTTACAAGGACATTGTGGTTTGCTTCTTACACTGCCAAGATACTAGTCTTGCACCCAAAAGCTGACATCCCCCTGAAGTAGACTTTCTATCCATATTAGCACCTCCCAAGTCACTGTCTGAATATGCAATCAAGTCAAAAGTAGATTCATACGGATACCAAAGACCTAATCTAGGTTGCCCTCTTAAGTATCTGAAAATCCTCTTAACAGCTTGAAGATGTGATTGCTTTGGCTTGACTTGGAATCTGGCACACAGACACACTGGAAACATGATGTCTGGTCTTGAGGCTGTGAGATACATGAGAGATCCAATCATTGATCTATATAGATGGACATCAACATCCTCCCCCTCAAGATCAGCAGTGATCTGTTTATGAGTCTCCATTGGTGTGCTTGCTGGCTTTGAGTCTGTTAAACCATACTTATCCAGGATGTCTTTCACATACTTTGATTGACTTATAAAGATCCCATCTTTCTGCTGCTTCACTTGAAGCCCAAGGAAGAAAGTAAGTTCACCCATTGAACTCATTTTAAAGCTCTTGTGCATCAACTTTTCAAAGTCTCTACACATCTGATCTTGTGTGGATCCAAAGATGATGTCATCCACATAGATCTGAACAAGTAGGATGTCCTTCTTACTCCTTTTAATGAAGAGGGTCTTGTCAATTATTCCCCTTTCAAACCCATTTTCTAAGAGATAGGTAGACAGAGTATCATACCATGCTCTTGGGGCTTGATGTAGACCATAAAGTGATTTCTTCAGTTTGTATACTCTGTCAGGATATAATGGATTTTCAAATCCAGGGGGCTGACAGACATATACTTCTTCATCAATTGTACCATATAGAAAGGCACTCTTTACATCCATCTGGTATACCTTGAACTGCATAAATGAAGCATAGGCTAGAAATAGTCTAATTGCCTCTACCCTTGCAACTGGAGCAAAAACTTCATCATAGTCTATGCCTTCTTCCTGAGTGTACCCTTGTGCCACAAGCCTTGCTTTGTTTCTGATGACTATTCCTCTCTCATCCTTTTTATTCCTGAAGATCCACTTGGTGCCAATAGCTCTATGACCTTTTGGAAGGTCTACCAAGTCCCAAACTTCTTGCAATTTGAACTGCAGTAACTCTTCTTGCATAGCTTCTATTCAACTGGAGTCTTTCATTGCATCAAAAACCTTCTTAGGCTCAATCTGAGATAGAAAGCAAGAGAGTACTGTGTATTGCTGATTCTGCAGCTCTTGAAGTCTGCTTTGATTCCTGGTTATCATAGGAGAAGAGATGTCTCCTATGACCAGCTCTGGAGGATGGTTCTTTTGAGTTCTAGTCTGATGACCAGGTTCTTCATTGATTCCCACTTCTAAATTGGAATCATTTAAGTCAGCTGAGGTGATCTCATCAGCTGCTTCTGGCTCTTCATGCACTTGATTCTCCTCATCTCTTCTTTCTTCTTCACTTTGAATTGGTTCAGTCATAGTCTCTTTTTCACAGAAATCAACAGGTTCCATTGTAGGTATGGGAAAGATCACAGACTGAGGAATAACGTCTTGTACTTGTACTTGTTCATCCCCTGATCCTCCACTTCCTGAACCTGTATGATCAGCACTACTGAAACCCAAAGAGTTAGTTAGTGAATCAATGTCAAACAACCACTGAGGACCTGAACCAATAGGATTTGGTGTGTACTCATTGCACTTGACATTGTCACTTTCCTCAATTATTCTAGAAGAAGAATTAAAAACTCTGTAAGCCTTACTCTGAGATGAGTAACCAACAAGAAAACCATCATCTGCCTTGTTATCAAACTTTCCTAAGTGAGTTTTGGTATTGATAATGGTACAAGGACACCCAAAGGGTTTGAAAAATCCAATAAATGGTTTTCTTTTATTTAAAAGCTCATAAGGTGTCTTGTTTTTAGGCTTGACTACTAGAACTCTGTTTTGGACATAGCAATCAGTATTAACTGCTTCAGCCCAGAAAGTAATTGGTAGTTTTGAATCAGCTAACAGAGATCTAGCAGCTTCAATCAGTGTCCTATTCCTTCTCTCAGCAACACCATTTTGTTGTGGAGTCCTAGGAGCACTGTATTGCCTCTCAATTCCTTTTTCCTCACAAAAGGTGTTTAGGTCATGATTTTTAAATTCAGTACCATTGTCTGACCTAATGACTTTTACTTTTTGATTTGTTTGGTTTTCAATTCTTAGAATAAAGGATTTGATCAGTCCACTTGTCTCATCCTTAGTCCTTAGAAAATATACCCAGGTAAATCTAGAGTAATCATCAACAATAACTAAGCAGTATGATTTCTTACCTATACTCATAACATTTGTAGGCCCAAACAAATCCATATGCAACAACTGAAGAGAATTAGAGATAGTGTTCAACTCTTTGGACTTATGAGAAGTTTTGTGTTGTTTGCCTTTGAGACAGGCAACACAATGATCATCACATGAAAAGACTTTTGAAGGTAAACCTCTTACAAGGTTGTTTTTAACAAGTTTATTCATTGTTTTAAAGTTCATGTGACACATCCTTCTGTGCCAAAGTGATGATTCATCCAAAGATGCTTTTGAAACAAGACAGTTTAAGGATGAATCAGTTGAAACACTTTCCATATCTAAGTAATAAACATTATCCTTTCTGGGAGTTCTTACTAGTATCATATTTTCATCAACTACCTTGAATCCAGGAGCAAGGATAATGCATTCAGAATCAGTAAATAATATACTATGCTTTTTGTCACAAACCTGTGATACACTTAACAGGTTGTACCTTAATTGCTCAACATAGAATACATCTTCAAAGGTCATTTTACCTTTGGTTACATCTCCCTTACCACTGATCTTACCTCCATCTGGAGTATTACCAAAAGCAACATGCCCACCATCATTTTTATTGAAATTCTTGAGGCAAGACATGTTCCCTGTCATGTGCCTAGAGCAACCACTATCAACATGCCAGATGCTCTTCCCCGTGAGCTGTTGGTTGCCCTGCACATAAGATAAAACAATTAGTATTGATTGGGAACCCAAGCCAAAGTGGTCTTGGGTCTCCCTTTCTCATCAAAGTATTTACATTCCTTTTTTATGAGATTTTTAAACTCAAAGTACTCTTTACTAGAGTATTTTGTCAAGATGATTGGCTTAGAAGCACAAACATTAGAAGCAGTACTAACCTTAGAAGTACTAACAGAGTTAGCAGCACTAACAGGTTTAGCAGTACTAACCTTGTTAGAAGTACTAACAGAGTTAGCAGTATTAACATTAGAAGAAGTACTAACAATGTTAGTTTTAGCAGTACTAATACTCTTAGCAACACTAACATTGGTAGCAGTAGTATTGCTTCTAGCAGCTCTATCATTGTCAGCAGTACTATTTGTGGTAGCAGTACTAACAGTTTTAGTGCTTTTGGGAACCCACATCTTGACACTCTCCTCAACAGTCTTTTTCTTCATGTGGCTTTTAGATTTAACAGATTTCTTAGCCACATGGTTCCTTTCATTCTTCCTATAACCAAAGGGTTTTTGCACAGATCTTTGAAAATTCATTCTTTGGTTCATAGGATTGAAATAACAGTATTTAGCAATATGATTGAGCTTTCCACAAATAAAACAAGGTTTTGGTCTATTGATTTTACTCAGATCAACCCCTTGTTTTTGTGCCCACTGATTATTCCAGTTTCTTTGATTACCCCTCCTTTTATCATGTTTTAGGGGCTCATATTTAGTACAAGCACACTGTTTGCAAGGAACAGGATTCACAACTGTGGTCTGCTTATAATGGACCTTCTTAGACTTTCCCTCAGTCTTCTCTATGTCCTTAGATTTTAACCAAATCTTTCCACAACCCTCATTGGTAATAATGTGATTCTCTAGAGGAATCTCACCACTCACAGTGTTCTCCTTACCCTTACCAGCTTCTTTCTCAGTTTTGTCCTCAATAACTACTTCATCTAAGGGATCTATCTCAGTGGCTCCCTTAGGCAAGTCCTTCCTATCTTTGGTTTCTAGCAAGTCTGATGTAGGAGGGATGTAGTTGTTGTTGTATGGTGGTGGTGTGGTATTGTACCCAATACCTCTTCTCAGCTTGTCATGAATCTGAGTTTGTAGTAAAGAGTCCATTGCTTTAGAAGCATTGGAAAACTTTTCTACATCTAGCTTAACTTTGGCTAGCTCTCCTCTCAACTTTTCATTCTCCACTTTAGACTTTGTCAGTTGGAGTTCTAGATCCTTTTTCTCCCACTTCCAGTAATTTGTGTCATATGAGTGTTGAAGTTCATTAGCTTGGAAACCTTTAATTTGTTCCTCAAACCTCTCTACAATTCTCACATAGTCTTTTATATCTTTTGCTAACCTCTTAAGGTCATCACTCATATTCTGGTTGTGATCCCTGTACCTTTTAACAGTGTCTATGCAAGTTTTAGAACAGAGATTAGAACTTACCTCAGTTGGGAGATCAGATACCTCTGCCATGAGAGCTTGATTTTGAATAGCCTCTTCTGCTTGATCACTCCAGTCAAACCCCATTCCTTGTTGAGAAACAAGGGCTTAAGCAGAGTTTCTGTTCTGGTTGAAGCTACCAGTCTGAGCTTGTTGGTGGTTATTGTGAGACACTCCACTTCTGCATTCCCTGGCAAAGTGTCCCTTCATATGACATTTATAGCATTCTACCTTTGACTTGTCAAAGCCTGCTCCATCTTCTCTTCTTTGGGAGAAGTTATTCCTCCTAGTCCTCTTGATGAACTTCTTAACCCTCATGGACAGCATGGCCATCTGTCATTTAATATCCATCTCTTCAAGATCATCAGGATGAAGTTGTTCCAAGTCATCATTGATTAAAGAAGAGTTTCCATGGTTGGACATAAAGGCTTCAAAAACAGATTCAGTGCCTTTTTCTTGATTTGCTCCATTAGGAGCATTATCTGATTCAGGATTAGCAGTAGAATCAATTGATGCTGATAGGAGTGCAGGATTATGAACATATCCAGAAGGCTTCTTCTTTGCCTCCACCTCAGATTCAAACACTCTAAGGTCATTGTACAGATCATCAAGTTCTTTTTCTTCTAGTTGTTCATTCTGTCTGAATGAAACAGTATACATGGTCCATTCATCTCCAAGGGACCTTAAGAACTTTCTGTTTACATCATCTTGATCAATCTGTACTCCCATAGTAGCTAGTTCACCAATCAGCTTGTTAAACCTGTCAAAAGTTTGAGTCACGGACTTATTCTTAGTTGACATAAAGTTTTCATACAATTGCTTCAGTATTGCCTTCTGATTTCTCTTGGTACTTTTGGTACCAGAGAATCTCTTCTCTAGAGCATTCCAAAGCATTTGTGCATCAGTGCAATTGCAGAATTGGTGTTGATATTCATTGGGAATAGCCAAGAGCAGTGTACTAAAGGCTTTCATCTCTGTCTGCCTTATCTTCTTTTCTGCATCAGTCTTTGGTGGAGTTCGTTTTCCATCTGCACCAATTTTTCCTTCATCAGATGGGTCATTCTCAATGATGTCCCACATAGAGTAATCTGTGAGGAGAATGTATTGCTTGATCCTTATCTTCCACATGTCAAACTCATTAGATCTGAGCATTGGAACCTTTGAGACAATAGTAATGTTTGATTCAACTGTGTTTTCCATGATGAATAAAGGTTTCTGAGAATACTAGCTCTGATACCACTTGTCAGGATCTAATTCTTAACAAGAATAATGAACTCAGAAACAATATTAAAGGAGTTTGCGGAATAACACTTTAATATTCAGAATATCAATGAAACAGTGAATCAAAAATCACAAATTGTAAACTTTATTGAATGATTTAAAGCTACAAGATTTCACACACAACCTCAATATTGATGAACAGGCTCACCAATACGAATTCTACTTCTCTAGAACTAGGGTTCTAAACCTTGAGGTTGATTCTCTCTATGAAAGCAAAAACTCAGAATGTTTTCTAACTTGATGTTCTAAACTATTCACAATAATTCTATACATATACTAAAGATAAAAGATAATTACAAATTATAAAAGATCTTCAGTATAATCTTCCATAGTTATCTCAAAGCTTTCCATGATTATCTTCAGTCTTGATCTGCACTCTGAGCAGTATTAATCTTCTTCAGCAGTAGTAACTGTGCTCAGCAGTATTAACATTGATCTGGCAGTACTAACATCAGCAGTACTAACTACTAGCAGTACTAACTTTGCTTAGCAGTAGTAAGTTCATCAAGCAGTAGTAATCTTGGTTAGCAGTATTAACCATACTTGTACAATTCTCAATTCCCAACAAGTATGATGAGTCAGGTGACGACACAGCTGATGAGGTATTAAACTTAACTAAAAAAGATTTTATAACCAAAATGGAAGCTATGATGGTTAAGCTTAATGATCTTCAAGTAAAACTGAAGAAAGAAAAAGACAGAGTTGCTAAAAGAAATAACAAGATCTTTGAGCTTAATAAGTCTGTTATTGGGAACAAAGATCTGATTGATTCTTTACGCAAGTCTGCTTCTGATTCTAAACTTCAAGTAGATTGTTTTGAAAAGAAGATTTCTGATTTTGAAGTTAAAATTTCTACGTATGAGTTTGAGAAGAAAAAATTTGCATTAACTGTTCATAAATTGCAGGTTGAGAACAAGCTTTTGAATAAGAAGGTAAATGGTCTGGAAGCCAAACTCTATGCAAGAGGCCAAACAGATCAAACCATTTTTCTTAATGCACCTAATGAAGAGGTTGATGTTAAGGAAAGATGGGGACTTGGTTTTCAAAACCCCCATTACTTAAAGAAAGCCATCAGAAAACAACCGGCACTTTATAATTTTGATTTTCTTGCATGTGCTGGTAAACATACTCATTTAAAACCCAAATTTGTTACCAAATTACCGGAAGAAGTTGAGGCCAAAGAAACTGAAAATAGAAAGAATGCAAAGAAAATGCAATTACCATTTAACTATGCAAAGTTAAATGATAGTTATCTTTCAGACACACCAAAAGTTCTTTCAAACGATTATTTTGCTAGTTATTCTATTTCTGAGATGAAGGCAAAACCTGTAGTTGCAAAGGTTTATGTTCCTCCACTCATTCTTGAAAGCAAAATAGTTGAGTTGGAAAATGTTTTATCTGATGAAAAACTTTTGGTTGATATTCAACAAAGTGTATTTTCTACAGTTTTAAAGAACACGGTTTTTCAATCTAAATTTACAAAGTGTTCTAAAGTTTTTGAGTCATCTCAAACTTCGTCTGATAATTTTGATGACTTATTTGAGTCTGCAAATGACTTTCTAAATTCTGATGATGGGTGCATAGAAGAAATTGATATGTTTGACTTCAATGCTCCTCTTCCTGATCATTCTACTTGTCTTACAAATGAAAAAGTGTTACCAAGTGGTGTTAATATTGATGAATCATCAACTAAGGTTGGTGAATCAGTTTCTGTAACTGCTGATTACTATGCTCAAGGTAAGAAACATAAGAAACAGCGATTACAGAAACAGAAATACATTGGTAAACAAAAGAAAACTCAGTTTCAGAAATCTGATTTTCCTAATAAATCTAAATCTTTTGTTTCAGATATAAGCAAGAAAAGGTCGAAAGCTCGAACTGAATGGCGACCAAAAAGGAAGGATGATGAGAAAGCTGAATCAGTTTCTGATAACTCTTGTAATAGATCAGTTAGTAGTGATACTGATGTAGTTGATCAATTTGCTTCAAATAAACAAAACCTTGTAACTTCTTACAAGCGGTATTCAATAAAGCAATTGATTCAATTATCTTCTATTTCTACTACATCTTATCATTATCGGAGAAATGATTTTGCTTACTCTCATAATTCTTCTGATTGGTTCAGATCTTATCATGTGTATTCTTCAAGATCAAATATTTTTAAAGGTTTTCAAAAGAACAAAGGGTCCATTTTCAAGTGGATACCAAAATCTTGTGCTAATCTGTTAGGACCCATTTTTAAATGGGTACCTAAATCTATTGTTTCCTGATTTCTCTTGCAGACCCGGCATATGTGGTACTTAGACAGTGGATGTTCCAAGCATATGATTGGGCAAAAAGCTTTATTGTCTAATTATACAGAGAAATTCAGTGGAAATTTCAGATTTGGAAACGATCAACTTTCACCAATCTTAGGATATGGTGACATCATTCAAGACGACAAAACGATCAGTAAGGTGAGTTATGTCGAAGGCTTGGGGCACAACTTATTTAGCATTGGTCAATTCTGCGATAAAGGGTTAGAGGTCAATTTTAAATCTAAGAGTTGCTCGGTTCGTACTGAAGACGGCACAGAAATCTTTGGTGGACTTCGAAAGACAAACCTCTATACCATCAACCTGTCCAAAGTTCAGATTGACAATCAAGTTTGCTTGATGACAAAAGCTTCAATGCAGCAAAGTTGGCTCTGGCACAGACGTTTATCACACCTGAACTTTCGTTATATCAACAAGCTGGTTAGTGGGAAATTGGTAAAAGGACTTCCTGAGCTGAAATACGAGAAAGAACACTTATGTGCTGCATGTGAGAAGGGTAAGATGAAGAGAGCTCCGCATAAATCGAAGCCTGAACCAAGCACTAGTTCTCCGTTAGAATTGTTACATATGGATTTGTGTGGTCCAATGAGAACTCAGAGTTTGGGTGGAAAGAAATACGTGTTGGTTATTGTGGATGATTACTCAAGATACACGTGGGTCAAATTTCTTCGATCAAAAGATGAGACACCGAAAGTTCTCATTACTTTCTTCAAGACGACCCAGGTGAAAATGCAGCGACAAGTCAAGTTTCTTCGAACGGACAACGACACAGAGTTCAAAAACAAGATAGTTGAAGAATATCTCGAATCGGTCGGGATATCACATCAATACTCTGTTGCTCGTACGCCTGAACAAAATGGAGTGGTCGAAAGGCGAAATCGGACGCTAGTCGAGGCCGCTCGGACTATGCTTAGCCAATCGGACTTACCTCTATTCTTGTGGGCAGAAGTTGTGTCAACTACATGCCATACTCAAAATCGGTCCATGATACACCGCCGTTTTCAAAAGACTCCATATGAGCTGATCAACAACAGAACACCGACAATCAAGTATTTTCACGTATTTGGGTGTAAGTGTTTCGTGCTTAATGACAGGGAGAGTCTGAATAAATTCAGTGCTAAGGCGGACGAGGGTATCTTCATTGGTTATTCTTCAACGTCAGCAGCATATCGTGTTTATCTGAAGAAGTCAAAGACAGTTGTCGAGAGTGTGAATGTAACATTCGATGAAGAGATGGCTTCTGAACAACTCAATTCAGAACCCGTTATCACTGGAGTATTAGCTTCTGGGCAGATTAGTCCATAACCTGCTTCTACAGCGAATAATTCGAATAACGCTTCTACTTCTATTTCACATTTATCTGATTTAGATTTGTTATTTGAATTCTTTTATGATGAGTTTCTAGGACCTAATATACCTAAATCTGCTGTGACTTACAGGTTTGAAGAGACAAGTTGCAATCATCCAGTCACTTCAGATGTTATAACTGAACAAGCATCCCCTGTTCAGACATAAACTCACATTCTTACTTTTACTCCTACAGTTGAAGATGCATAAGCAAATGTTGAGCCAGAAGTAACTGTTTCAGTTGGATGTGATACAATGTCTACTCAACAGCCTGAATCTGTTGTTCCAACTGATACTTCTGCACCTGAGTCTTCAACTGCAAACCCTTTTCCTATTATTCAAACTGAAGAGTCTGATAGTGGATTTCTAGATGATGATCATGTTCAATCAGTATCTACTCCACTCCCTCATGAGCATCGCTGAACCAAAGACCATCCATTACATCAAGTAATTGGAGATCTTGACAAGCCTGTACAAACGAGGTCAGGGACTATTAATCAGTGTATGCATGACTCATTCCTCAGTAAGATTGAGCCAACGCGAGTATCTGAGGCTCTTGCTGATTCGGACTGGGTATCTGCAATGCAAGAAGAGATTAATCAGTTTGAAGCCCTAAAGGTTTAGAGATTAGTTCCAAAACCAGAAGGTAAAACCGTGATAGGAACTAAATGGGTATTCAAGAATAAAAAGGATGAAGATGGTATCGTCATAAGGAACAAAGCTAGACTTGTTGCCAAAGGTTACCGGCAAGAGGAAGGCATAGACTATGATGAGACGTATGCTCCATTAGCGCGTATAGAAGCAATCCGCATGTTTCTAGCCTACGCAGCTCATAAGAATTTCACAGTCTTTCAGATGGATGTGAAAACAGCCTTTCTGAACGGCATTCTTAAAGAGGAGGTGTACGTGTATCAACCAGAAGGGTTCGTCAATCCAGAGAAGCCAGATCACGTCTACATCTTGGACAAAGCCCTTTATGGATTAAAACAAGCCCCTCGAGCATGGTATGACGTTTTATCTAAATTTTTGGTCAAGTCCGGTTTTTCTAAAGGTAAGGTTGATACCACTTATTCATCAAAAAGGAAAAAACCGATATCATCCTTATTCAAATATATGTTGATGATATAATATTTGGTTCTATAAATCCAAAATTTTGTAAAAACTTTTCTAACCTCATGGTGTCACGTTTTCAAATGAGTATGATGGGAGAGATGAATTTCTTTCTCGGATTACAAGTTAAACAGTTTTCTACGGGTATTTTCATTAACCAATCTAAGTACATTTTGGACATTCTTCGGAAGTACAAAATGGAAAATTGTAAACCTATTGGAACCCCGATGGCACCAGGTACTAAGATCAGCACTGATTCTTCGGGTAAAAGTGTTGATGTTAAGACTTATAGAGGTATGATAGGATCGTTAATGTATCTTACATCTAGTAGACCAGATATTATGTTTTCAACATGCTTATGTTCTAGATATCAGGCTGCTCCCAAAGAATCCCATTTGGCTGCTGTCAAACGGATTTTTAGATATCTGAAGGGCACTGCAGACCTTGGTCTATGGTATCCTAAGGATACTGGGTTTCAACTGACTGCATATTCAGATGCAGATCATGCAGGTTGCATGTTGGACAGAAAGAGTACTTCTGGTCACGTTCAATTTCTTGGAGACAAGCTCGTTAGCTGGGCATCAAAGAAACAATTATGCGTTTCCACATCGACTGCTGAAGCAGAGTACGTAGCTGCTGCCAGTTGCTGCTCTCAAGTCTTGTGGATGCGAACACAGCTACGAGACTATGGATTCAAGTTCGACAAAATTCCAATCTATTGTGACTCGAAGAGTGCGATTGCAATATCTGTTAATCCTGTCCAACATACGAAAACCAAACACATTGACGTCAGGTATCATTTTATTAAGGATAATGTAGAAAAAGGAACAATTGAACTCTATTTTGTAAAAACAGATTATCAACTAGCAGATTTATTTACCAAACCATTAGATGAAAAGAGATTTAATTTTCTTATCTCTAAGCTTGGTATGTTAAATCTGAAAACATAATCAGTTGTTACCAAATATAGTTACGAATTGTTATTTTTCATCATTTTCTTTATCTTTATGCCTGAAGGATATCTGCACTTTAATTGTTTGCTCATGATCTCAGGGGGAGTAAGAGAAGATTTTAGATGATCTACATTCATTTGAGGGGGAGTTTAACTAAATTCTGCATTTTACTTAAATGACAAAATTTTTGTGATGCATGATTTTAGGGGGAGCTTATAAGTCAAGTCAAAAGGAGTAAGACTATGATTTCTGATTACTTCTGATCAGAACTCGTTTTTTAATCGTTTTACTGTTTTATGTCTTTTATTTTCGAATAATTTTTGTGAATAAATTTTGACTAGACTTTGAGACTTGTGCAGAATGGGAGACGTTTACAAGATCATATCTTATTGACTACAGCTGACTTTCTGAGATTTAAGATTGCACGATAAGGTAAATTTCTTATCTTAATCTCAAATGTATCTGAAAGAAGGACAACTTTCAGATATAGAAAACATGTTCTTAAATGTTCAAACCACTTCCCGATTTTTAAACAGATTTTATAATTTGGAATTGTTATTTTAAATGTTTTCATTTAATTTTTTCTGCTTAATTGATTTACAAACCGTGTGTTTCCAAAGATAAATACTTGCGTATTGTCTTTTCTATATACTTTCAAGTATTCACACACATCGGTTTGACTTTGTTCAATATGTTCTTATCATGTCTCATATTGAAACATATTTTTCGATGATAAGACACCCCGCTTGTACTTCAATGAGTTTTGAGCGTTAATTCATTTCGAAACGGTTTTTCAAGAATTTCTATATTTTGATTCTTATAGACAATATCCATTCTTTTTTACCATAAGCCTTGATTGTTATATCATTCATTTCTGATCATTTTCATACAATGTCAGATTTTCAAACAAGTCTTTTGCATTCATATTCATTCATTCAATATACTTGTTTGAAAATACTTCAATGTTTAAAAATGCTCATATCTTCATGATTATATTTCTGAGCATATTTACATCTGACATTTGTATATGAGCTTTAATTGCTGAAGCTAAACCATTTTGAGCAACAACATGCTTTATAGGAACAACATGGGTTCTTTGTGCTAGGACATAACTAAAACTTCTATGGATTTACGTTATCCAGTGTTTCCTACCCAAGAAGTTATTCCTTTAGTGATTGAGTGTGAGGAGTCAAAAAGAAATGAGTGTGGGTGTGATGAGGTAAAATGGAAAAGAGAGTTTGGTTAGAAGTGAGCTTAAATGATTCAAAAGAAAGAGGGTGAGAGATCAGAGTAAAAGAATATCAAACTCTGCACCAACTACTTTCTGAGCCGGGCAGCCACATTACTAATGCTTCACAATTTTTTCGTGAACATTATTGAAACAGGCAAATATCTCATGCCAACTCTTGATTATAACCCCACCAACCACTCATTTTCTTCTCAAAAATAAAATGTTTCATATTTTCTGGGGACGCAACATATTATCTATCTGGTTTTCATTTGGAAAATCTGGATATTGAAAAAGAAGGAAGTCTGCCCCACCTTCGCACTTCAATCATGCACATGGAGTCTGTGTTTATCTACTGTTTACACAACTTTGAAAAATTTCCTTATTGAAAAAGTTGTCTCAGTGGTTTACACAACTTTGAGCCTTATTGAAAATCAATCATCGTGCTTAATTCTTTCTACACATGCACGAACACACAAGGAATTTGTTTCTTTGTTATAACATTCATAGAAATTGCCTTTGTGGTGTTTCGATCATTGGATGGAAGCCCTGGGGGAGTGAACATCAAAAAGCTCCTTTATATTGTGTATTCGTTACACACAGTGACTTTGTGTTACTGACAGGCATTTTTAACTGATTCATTTATTGATTCAGGAGTTACATGTTTTCATTTTGTCTGGATTTGCAAAGATCTAGATGAATACTTGGTTATGGATCACAGAATCAGAGGCTCAGTTTGACAAATCAGAATGGTTAAAGACATTTCTTGGAAGTAAAGTTTTGATGATATAGATGCTCAAATCATCAAAAAGGGGGAGATGGTATCAAGAAATGATAAAGATTTGAGAGATGATTTTCAGAAATGTCCAAGTCAGAAGATTCAAAATAAAGATTTGAAGAAGGTCAAAGAATTTCTGAAGTTTTGAGGAAATTTTCTTTGAAGATTATCTGCTAAAGCAATTCGAGCTGATTCTGAAGATAATTTCTTTCCAAAGTCTGAAAGTATTATTGTGAAAGTTTTGGGGAGATTGTTAATCGTTTGAAGACAGTTTTGGAAATAATACCATCAAAGAAAAAGAGGAGATTGTATTGACAGAGCTTAAAGTGAAGACTGAATTGCTAGATCTTTCAATAGTGATCTTGAATCCAAAGGGGGAGATTATTAGACCATAAATATGTTGGATACAAGATCAAGAAGACTGAAGGTCAAAGTTCAAGAAAGTCAAAGCTGAAGAAAGTCAAATCTCATCAAAGTCAAAGTCTTTTGTAATAAAAGTCAAATTGTATTTGTATTTGTATTTTGTTTCTTGTATTAGTCATAGGTATAAATACCTTGTTCTTGTATTTTTCTGTAGTAGGAGTCGTACAAACGAATAGAGAGAGAGATTCAGAGAGTTCGTTAGAAAGAGTTTGTAGAGAGAGAGAGAGTTCTAGAGAGAGAAAGTGTAATCTTGTGGGTTATTGAATCGAATCAAACAGGTAATTGTGATATGTTGTTTGTTTAATTGTTTGTGTGTGATTAGAAACTAGATTTTGGGAATAACAATGATTCTGAATGTTCGTTCAAGATAGCTGCAAGCTCACATAAGAAAATTGTTTCTACAAAAAGGTTAGTCAATTCATTTGATCAGATTCGTACAACTAACATTTTCTTTGATAGAAATGTAGATGGTTCAGGTACACAAAGAAGAAGGAGAAGAAGGGGATATGAAGAAGAAAAGTCGGTTTGGAAGGTAAAACCAGTATATGAAGAAAAGAAGGATGAGAAGAAGGAAGAAAAGAAAGGAAAGAAGAAAGAAAACAAATCATTTGTACATGCATCAAGTGCAAAGAAGAACAAGGTGCTAAAAGGTAAACCTGATCTCACTTACTCAAGAGATCAAATGATCAGGTTATCTAAAAAGAGGTATTATTCTTACTGTCATACATATGATTATGTTCATAAAGCTAGTGATCATTACTGGTATGGTTCTTACTCAGGTACTCCCATTAGAACTGCAACTTAGAAACATGGACCCAAATACCAGTGGGTACCAAAGTCGAAAAATGAATCTGTATTGCAGGCACCTAATGTCAAGGGGGAGTAAGAGAACTAAGGCTTCTGAATAAATCAGTTCAAGACCCGTGCTTCAACGAAGTTTGACTTCTAAACATAACAGTTTAGGACTCGTACTTCAAAGATCAACAGTAATGATACTCCCAGGCTGATAAGAGGATGTACTCCGATACTCAAATGAGGAAATCAACCTTCAAGGGGGAGTATATATATATGTTTCTAGAAATATGTATTCGGAAGATATGATGAACTACACTCATTGAAGTTGTAGATCTCTATCATGTGCTTTTTCACTGACAAATTACAGATGCATATTTTCAGGGGGAGTAATGAATTATGACTTTTGATTACTTCATATCAGAACTCGTACATTCAATGTTTTACTGCTTTATGTCATTTTATTTTTCAATAAATATATGAATAAAGTTGCTTTGACATGACTTTGAGACTTATGCAGATTAAGAGGATGCTTACAAGATCATATCTTTATGACTTGATGCTTGACTTCATGAGATTTAAGACTGAATGACAAAGGTTAAATTTCTTATCTTAATCTCATATATGCTTGAAAGAAGGAGGACTTTCAATCATAGAAAACATATTCTTAAAATGTTCAAACCACTTCCCGATTCTTAAATAGATTTCATGAATTGGAAGTGAGATTTTAAATGTTTTCATTTTTACTTGTGCTTAAACGATTAACAAACCGTGTGTTTCCAAAGATAATTACTTGTGTATTGTCTTTTCCATATACTTTCAAGTATTCACACACACCGGTTTGACTTTTTGTTCAATATGTTCTTACCATGTCTCAAATTTTGAAACATATTTTTCGATGGTAAGACACCCCGCTTGAATTTCAAAGCATATTGAGCGTTAATTCATTTCTTAAACGTTTCATTCAAGAATGTCTATATTTTGTTTCATATAGACAATATCCATTATTCTTGACCATAAGCTTTAATTGCCATATCATATCATTTCTGATCATTTTAATACAATGTCATATTTTCAAACAAGTCTCTTGCATTCATGTTCATTCATTCAATTTACTTGTTTGAAATATTTTCAATGTTTAAAATGCTCATATCTTCGTGATTATATTCTGAGCATACAAACATCTGACTTGTATTTGAGCTTTAATTGTTCAAGATAAATCATTTTGAGCAACATATGCTTTATAGGAAAATATGGGTTCTTTGTGCTAGGACTTAAATGAAACTTCTATGGATTCACGATAACCAGTGTTTCCTACCCAAGAAGTTAATTCATAGTGATTGAGTGTGAGGAGTCAAAAAGAAATGAGTGTGGGTTATGTGACGAGGTAAAATGTAAATGAGAGCTTAGTTAGATGTGCCCTCAATGATAAAAGGAAAGAGGATGTGAGATCAGAGTAAAAGAATATCAAACTCTGCACCAACTACTTTCTGAGTCGGACAGCCACATTACTAATGTGTTACATTTCTTGGTGAACATTATTGAAACAGGCAAATAGCCCATGCCAACTCTTGATTATAACCCCACCAACTACTCATTTTCTTATCAAAAAGAAAAATGTTTCATATTTTCTGGGGGCGCAACATATATTCTATCTGATTTTCATTTGGAAAATCTGGATATTGAAACAGAAGGAAGTCTGCCCCACCTTCGCACTTCAATCATGCACATTGAGTTTGTGTTTAACTGTTGTTGTCTCAATGGTTTACACAATTTTGAGCCTTTATAACCAATCATCAAGTGCTTAATTCTTTCTACACTTGCAAGAGTACACAAGGAATTTGTTTTCTTGTCATAACATTCATAGAAATTTCCTTTCTGGTGTTTCGATGATTGGATGGAATCCCTGGGGGAGTGCACATAACAAAAGCTCATTTCCAATGTGTATTCGTTACACACAGTGACTTAGTGTTACTAACAGGCACTTTAACTGATTCATTTGTTGATTCAGGTGTTACATTCCTAATTTGTCTAGATTTGAAAAAATCTGGGTGAATATCTTGTTGGATCGACGATGAATCTGAGGCTCTTGAAAGATCAGTGATCAGTTCATATTATAAAAGACATTTCTTGATGATAGTTTTGATGATATTTATGCTCCAATCATCAAAAAGGGGGAGAAGAGTGCAAGAAATATTTGAGTCAGAAATGTTAAAGTTGGGAGAAAATGTTCAAGAGTTGATTGTTAAATAAAGATTGTTGTACAAAGTTGAAAAAGTTTAAAGATTTCAGATTTGTTGAAGATAATTCGCTGAAGCAATCAGAGCTATGTCTGAAAGAGGTTTGTGTATAACCTTTGGGAAGAATGCTATTATTTTTTAAAAACAAACCTTGGAAAGATTTCTGAAAGTTTGAAGACAGAGTTTATCAAAGAAAAGGGAGAATGTCAATTTTTCATATGAATAGAGGGAGATTGTTATAAACATAAAAGGGGGAGAATATTGATTGCTTGATAATATCTTTTTACTACAAAGGGGGAGAAGATTCAAATTGTGTTTAAAGAGAGAAGATTGAATTGCAATATCTTTTTAGAGATGATCTTGATCCAAAGGGGGAGAATGTTAGAGCATAGATTTGTTGGATGCAAGATCATTTATACTGAAGATGAAAGTACAAGAAGTCAAATGCTGGAAAGTCAACTCTCAGTAAAAGTCAAAGTCATTTTGTAATAAAGTCAAAGTCAATGTATTGTTTTGTATTTGTTTTTGTTTCTTTGTAATTGGTAGAGGGTATAAATACCTTGTGTCCTTGTCTTTGTAAGGAGTATGAATCGTGAATCAGATTGTGGTAAGTGAGATTTGGAGCAGATTAGAGAAGAGCTTATAGAATATATTTCTAGTGAGAGAAAGTAGTGAGAGAAAGTTAGATTTGTAATATTTGTGATTGATTCAATGACATATGATTTTTCATCTTGATTGTTTGTATTGATTAGAACTTGAATTGGGAATAACAATTGGTATCAGAGTAGATCCAGATTGAAATCAAATCAAGAAATTCAGAGTCGACACTGTGTTCGTAGAATTCAGATTGAAATTTGAGATTCTGTGCGAATTTGAGTTTGTAATTGATAGTAATGAGTTCGTGTACTATTTTCGATCGAGTTTGTATAGTTTGAATAATGTTTTGCACTGTAATTGAGATTTAATTTTGAGATTTATCAAGTTTGAATTTCACGAGTTGTCGAGCACTGTATTGGATCAAATTGTATCGATTGTTATTTTTTCATTGAAATTCTTTGATAGAATTTTGTTCTAGGTATATAAGTGATCAATAGGTCAAAGTTTCAGATCGAAATTTGAGGTCTAAGTGGATTTTTGATAGATTCAGAGCGTTTTTCATCTCAGATCTCAAGAACTCGCAATCTTGCTCAAGAACTCTCAAGACTTATCTCAAGAACTCGCAGTGTGTCAAGAATTCGTAAAAGTTGAAAGAACTCGCAGAAAGTCTCAAGAATTCGTTGAGATCTTTAGATTTCGCATAGTTATTTCTGAAAATTCTTAAGGACAGAATTCGCAGTCCTCTGTATTGCGAAAACCAAAGAATTCGTTGTTGGGACTTTTGCGAATTTTATAGAATTCGTAGATTGCTTAGAATTCTCTTTTCAGTGTGTTGCGAAAACTATAAGAATTCGCATAGGTGTTCTTTGCGAAAAGTAATTTTTAAATTTTTCTAAGGGAAGAATTCGCAGAAGTCATTCTTGCGAAAAGTTTTTCTTAAGTTTTTTCAAAGGACAGAATTTGTTTCTGTGAGTGTTGCGAAAAGTATAGAATTCGCAAGTGAGAGTGTTACGAATTTATTAGAATTCGTATCTTTCATCTTACGAATTCTTGTGTATTGCGAATTCTGTGATTGTTTTTGTATCTTGCGAATTTTGCATGTATTTTTTGGTAATTTGTGAATTCCTTGCCTTTCTTTGTGTAGTTTGTGAATTCCTTATACCTCAGTGTTAGTTGCGAATTCTAGACTTAGTGAATTTCATAAATTTATTTGTCTAGTTCATTTCAGTGTTATTCAATATTCTTGTGATTTCTTTTGGACTAACGGTCAGTTTCAAGTTTCTTATTGCATATTTTACATACAGGATGACTTCCAGAGACTCTCTCTCAATTGGCACTGATGTCAAGCCCCCTGTTTTGTTTAAAGGGGAGTATGAACAATGGAAGGATCGATTTCTTGATTTTGTTGATCGGCAATCAAATGGAGAGAATATTCTATCATCAATCACAAATGGTCCAATGAAAAGACCTACTGAGGAAATTCCTGCTGAAGATTATGATTCAGATGGAGTTTTGTTAGTGTATTTTATTGTATCCAAGATTTAATTAGAAAAGTCAAATCTAGCAAAGTCAACAAGGTCAAAGTTTCTAAGTCAAAGTTAGCAAAGTCTATCTTGTAATATGGGGTTTAATCTTGTGATAGCATCCTTGGTATATGTTAAGTCTGATTTTATAGTAATCATTGTAATTATTGGTTTGGTCTAATACTGTGTTGTATTGACCAAGGGTATTTAAGTCCCTTTGGTCCTTGTTCCTTTTAACACTATTTCATGTCTCATTCAATACATCTCATACTTTGCGCTTTGAACTCTCTCTCTCTCTCTCTCTAATTTCTCTCTCTAGGATTAGTGATCTTGGACTCACAATTGGTATCAGAGCTGTTCTAGATCTTGAGAGAATTGAGAGATTGATTTTTCGTTCCTGAATTTGTAGAATTAATCGAAAATTTGATCGATTTTCTTGAATTTCTCAAGAAAATCTCGTTTTCTTGATTTTTCATCAAATTTGGATGTGTTTTTGATCGAATTTCTTTGAAAATTGGTTTGTTGGATCCGTTTTTGATTGCAAAACTCTTTTAATTCACTTCAATTTCCAAGAAAATCAGTTTTTGATTGTCAATTTAGAGATTTTTGAAGTTTTTGGTAAAACTCGTTTTACGAACTGTGCTATTCATGAAACCTTGATTTAGTGGTTTTTAATCGAATATTTTGATTAAATTGTGTTAAAAAGTTGTTTTCGAACGTATTTGTATAAGAAAATTTCATCAAATTTAGTTTTGAAATCGATTTTTTGGAAGTTTTCTTGATTTTCTAACGGTTTGCGCCAGATTGGAACTTTGCGCGAGTTCTTCATAGTTTGCGCGAGTTCATCTTGTAGATTGAGCGTTCTACCTAATTTTGTCTTTGTATTTCAGGTTTTCGCTACATTTGTGTCACATAAAGAGAGTAACTTTGCGTCTCCCGTGCATCAAGAGAAGTAAAGTTTGCGTATCATTCAGCTCACGCAAAGCTACTTTGCGTCTCCTTCAGCTCACGAGAAGTCTTGTTTGCGTTACAAGATTCTAACGCAAAGTTCAGTTTGCGTCTCCTTCGCATCACGCAATGCTTGGTTTGCGTTTTCAACGACTCACGCAAAGTAACATTTGCGTTACTAGTGCTTCATGCAAAGCTCATTTGCGTCATAGCTTGTTCACGCAAAGAACAGTTTGCGTTTCATACTGCTCGCGAGAAGCTCAGTTTGCGTCTTCTACTTCTCACGCAAAGATCAAGTTTGCGCCAGTTCTCAGTCCAGACTTAGAATTTTTTGGAGTTTCTGAAATATGGATTCTGCGAAGTTTGCTTTCCAAGCTCAATTTTACAAGAGTGGTCTGATGATGCAATTAGGTACTGAAACTCGTCCTCCAGTTCTAGTTGACGAAAATGAATTCACTCAATGGCAAGATAGGTTCCTGAACTTTATCGAGCGTCAAGCTAATGGAGATAACATGATGAAGTCTCTAACTGAAGGACCTCTCATAAAGCCTAATAAAGAGACTCCTGCAACAACTGAAGAGGCTTTACGAATGAAAGCTGATAAAGAATTAAAAGCTAGCTTTACCAAACTCTGTCTACAACCGGGTTGATCATTACAAGGATTATCCAAATCTGTTGTGGGCATAATTGGAAAATATCATGCTTGGTTCTTCAGTCGCAACTCAACTCCACCATACACGTTATATGAACAATTTTGACGAGTTTAAAGCCAAAGAATCTGAGTCTCTAAAGAGTGTTTTCGACAAATTCTGTACAGTGTTGAATGATCTGCGAAAGATAAATGTTAACAAGACAGAGCTTGAGACGAATCTGAAATTCCTCAACGCTCTTCAGCCTGAATGGAATAAATCATGTCACAGACTGAGGAACGATGTTCGGTTCTCCACTATGCAAATCCAAGAATTATATAAAATTCTGATGACTGATGAGAGCTTGGTGCTAGAGAAGAAGGCAAAACTTGAGAAGAAGAACAAGAAATCAGTAGACCCGGTTTCTCTCATCACGAAACAACTGACAAAACAAGCATTGTCTGAAAATGCTTATGACGGGTCAACTGATGATAATGGTGAGGCTCTGCAGAAAGCGATGATCCTTCTCTCTCAGCATTACCAGAAAAAGTTCCAACCAAGATCGGGTTCCAACACTCCTCGCTTCACTTCTGTTTCAAAAGTCAAAGTGCCCGAGCCAAAGACTGCTACTTGTTACAACTGTGGAAAGCCGGGTCATATCTCTAAGGAGTGTAGAGTGAAGAAGGTTAGGGATTCGGCATATTATCGTAAGAAATTGGAACTGGCTGAAAAGAGAGAGAATGGAACTGCTCTTCTTGCTGAAGAAGAATTCTGGCTGGATCATTCCGACGATGAAGCTGTAAATGTCGAGATCGCTCATATGTGCTTGGTTGGAGATGATCAGTCAGATGATTCTGATACTGATGAAGATGAGGTATATACTGATTTTTTATTACAATTTCATTACCTCTCAAATGAACATTATTATAACTGCTTTAACTGATTTGCGTTCACAGCTTTTATCTGAAAAGAACTTAAATTCAGAAAAGTCGGATTTGATTGACAAACTGAAAATTTCTTTGAAAGATGAAAAATCAATTTTGGAAAATACTAAAGAAATCTTTCAAAAGAAATTGGATGATTTGGAAAATTCAAATAAAACTTATCTTGAATCTTTGACTGCTATGACTACTTTAAAAGATGAATTTTCAGATAAAATCAATAAGTTAGAAGGAAAGCTTTATCGAAGGAACAAATCTGAACAAACAATTTTTATGAACAAACCAAGGAGTGAAGAAGCCTTAAAAGAAAAATGGGGACTTGGTTTTGAAAATCCACATTGTTTAAACAATGCGATTGAAAAATCCCCTACTTTATATAAATACGATTATCTAACTCTTGCTAAGTATGCTCCTCAATTTAAAATTGATTGGATGAATGAAAAGCAAGTGTTAGAAATCGAAAATGAGAAAAGAACGAATAATAAGAAGAAGGAAATTCCTTTTGTTTACACGAGCGAAAATGCAAAATATTTTCCTGAAAAATCAAGGAGAGGAAGAAGAGTTTTAAATGATATATCTCCTACCAAATCTTCAATGTCTGATAATTTTGTTGATCCTTATGCTCCTAGTTATGATAAAAAAATATTTCTCCAATCATTTATGATTCTAAGAAATATACTTCTCCGTTAGTTTTAGAAAGCAAAATCATCGATCTTGAAGATAAAATAGAGGATCAACATATTTTAAAGGAAATTGAATCTGATATTAATTTTTCTTTCATGACGTCTAGTCTTGAAGAAAAATTATTTTCTCAAAAATCAGATTCTATTTCTAACATTTCTTCTGATTTTAAGGAAAACAAAAAGGAAGTTTCCAATTTTAAAATCTTTTCTCAAAATAATTCTGACTCCGAGGTAAATTCAGATTTATTAGTTGATCAGATTGGTTGCTTAGGTAAAATTATTTCTTCTGATTTAAATATTAAGTCTAAAATTCTTGATGAATCTTTTACGCTAAATGATCAGTATTATAAACCTAAGCGTAAAAGAAGAAGGTCAAAGAAGTCGAAGAAACAAGATACAGTTCTTTCTGACAGTTCTAATTCGTCTGATTCAATTCTTTCATATAGGATTTTGAGCAAGTCATCAAAGCAGATCTGGAGAGCTAAACGGACATCTGATGAACCTGCTTTTGATGAAGATAGATATGTACACAAACTTTATAAAAGTGATTCATTTGCCTCATGTAATAAAATTTCAAAATACTCTGTAAAGAAAATGATTCAAATTTCCAAAAATGTCTCATATTCTTCTTTCGGATTCTAGTTCAGATGATAATGCTTTGTCTTTTTCTGATGATTGTGCTTATTATTCTGATTATCTTTCTCGTGCTTCTCATGTCAAGTCTTATAAATATATCCCCATAAGAACTGCAACTAACAAATTCGGGCCCAAATATAAGTGGGTACCAAAATCTCAATCTGATTCTAAGTTGCAAGCATCACATGTCAAGGGGGAGTAAGAGAATCAATGGCTCTTGAGTAAATCAGCTCAAGACCCGGACTTCAATGTCAAAATGGCTTTTGATGTCAAGACTTTGGTTTCTGAGTAATTCAGCTCAGAACCCGTGCTTCAAAGACTTTGACTTCTAGACATGTCAGTCTAGAACTCGTTATTCAATGTTTTTCAGCTTCTGACTAATGAGAAACTATGAGTACATCTACTTTTATTCCGCTGCATTTATCTCTGATAATGATGTTGTTCCAGTTTTTCTCATATTTTTTTCAAGAATCTGAGCTTGTTCAACTAACTCTTGAATTTGTATAACTCAAAAAAAAAAAAAATTGAGACACAAATTCTTTATACATTGTGTGAAAGATAATATTATTGACTTATATTTTGTTTCAACTAAATATAAACTTGCCAATCAAATATTTCTATTTTCAAATATCGGCATGTTGAATTTAAAAGTTTAAATCTTCACAAATTTTATTCTATAAAGTAAAGATTTACAATTTTTCTTTCTTTTGAATAAAATGTGTGTCTAGGATAAATTTTCAAGTTGCTTTGTTTATATTAAAGTTTTATATGTTCATCTTTCAAGTCTTACAAAAGTCGAAAAGTCAGCAACATGTTTGTAGCTTTTGATATTGCTTTAAAGTTGTGTGATTCGGAATATTTATAGTCTAAAATGCTTAGAAAACCTAAGAAGTTGGAATTTTGGATCGTAATGAAAATATGGGCTAAGCACTTAGATGTAAAACCTTGTGATTGAGATGAATATTAAATTCTTATAAATCAGAAATCTCTAAGTTTAAAAGTTTGTACCTGTGACCTTTCTGGTTTGGGAAAGTAAGTTATGTGGGATGCTCGTCATCTGGTCCCCTAAGGTCATTTGATCTGGGAGTGCTCGAACCCAAATCCTTCTATAGAACCAGATCAAAAGTCATGTTCTACTGGTATGAATGGATTTAGGATGTGTCGATGTAGCCTTTCTGATCTGGGAGAGTAAGTTCCAAGGGGTGCTTGACACCTAGTCCCCTAAGGCCAACTGGTCTGGGAGTGGCTGACCCAAATCCTGCAATAGGGTCAGATAGAAAGTTACGTTTACGACATATTCTTTACTTACCGAACTTTTTGATAAAAAGATGCCAAAGTGCATAAGCTTAAAAGATGCTAAAGAGCACACTCATGTAAAGATGCCATAGAGCACAATGCTAAAAGATGCCAATGAGCACACATCTCATGATACTTGGTGATATTTCTGAGTTGCAATAAACCTATAAATTTGTGAAAGTTTGAATTCTTGATGGCTTAGTGTGATTACATGCAAAGTTCTCTATTATATTTTTAGAATTGCATGTACTTGAAGCTAATCGGAGTTCACATGCGAGCACACTGAATAGATTTATGAAAGTTTTTGAAACTGAACATGTCTAAACTTGATATGCAATAAAACTTGCTTCTATATCCAAAAGCATACATTTGATTTCATCTGATGGATTTTATTGTGATATTTTACTAAGTAGAATTCTATTTGTTTATGTTTAAAATTTTATATATTTAGTTGTTTCAAAATACATATTCAGTATATTTTTCTTTTTACATTGATGTTTTAAATTCTTGTGTTCTCATATCTTTATAAATGGGTTTGTGCATTATTCAAGGGGGAGTGAATAAGGAGATAATTCTAAAAAGATCATATCTGTTTTTGAGGGGGAGTTTCTGATTTTCTAAATGAATGTTAACTTCAATTGTCAAATTTAGTGCAGTTGTGTAGGGGGAGTCAAAAAGCTAATTAGGTGAAATTTTTCGGACTTCAAGTCAGATTTGCGCCAACAGTTGGTAACGCAAACCTCACTTTGCGCTACCTTCGTGTAACGCAAACCTCACTTTGCGCCACCTTCGTGTAACGCAAACCTCACTTTGCGCTTCCTTCTGTTAGCGCAAACCTAAGTTTGCGCCACCAACTTGTAGCGCAAACCTTCCTGTTTTCTTCGTTTCTTTGATTTTGCAGATCTTAAGTTGTCTCGTCTCCAACATATGCATGACCAAGTTGATCCAGATCATCAAGGTCATGAGGGGGAGAAGTTAAAAGAAGTTAAGAAGAAGTTAAAGAGACAAAGAGCTCAAACGTTTATCTGCTGATCAAGATTCGCTCAAAGATTATATTCTCTCAGCTACAACTACTTTTTTTGTTGTTCCTGCTCCGACCACCACAGTTCATTCAAGATTATTTGAAAGAGGTGAATCGTCTAGATCACAAGCTGATGAACTATCTATTCTTTCAAGTTTATTTCAAACTTGTCCAGTCTTGTCAAGGCAGCAAAGAAAACTCAAACTGAAAGATGCTGAGAATAAATTTTTCTTTAAAAGTTAGAATGCTTCGTAAAGTCGCTTTGTTGGTCCGTCCTGATTTAGAAGATGATTTTTGAAGATCAAAGCGCCAATGATTACTAAGGGGGAGATTGTTAAGTCTGATTTTATAGTAATCATTGTAATTATAGGTTTGGTCTAATACTGTGTTTAGAGTCTAATATTGTGTTGTATTGACCAAGGGTATTTAAGTCCCTTTGGTCCTTGTTCCTTGTAACACTATTTCATGTCTAATTCAATACATCTCATACTTTGCGCTTTGAACTCTCTCTCTCTCTCTAATTTCTCTCTCTAGGATTTAGTGATTTTGGACTCACAGTATAAATACCTTAGGTGCTTTGTAATCTTGTAACCAAGTATCATACGCATAAGTTTCATATCAATATACTTGTGACTGTTTCTCTCACTACTCTCTCTCTAAGTTCTTAGATTGTCAAATCTTTTATTGATTGTGCTTGATTGAATTGGGATCATACATTTTCAATTGGTATCAGAGCAAACCAAACAAATTCAGAAGGATCAGATTATCAGATTGAATTAAAATTGAGGAATCTTGATTTTACGAACTTGTTTCTGGAAAATTTCACTGTTGAATCGATTTTGCATTATTTTGTTGTTCTTATATTGTTAAATTGATTTAGTTGTGATCGATTAGGATCATTGATCACATTGTACTCAAATTTGTGCACGAATTACTCACTAAATCGTTTGAATTTTGAGTTTTTTGTGATTTCTTGAAAAAACGAACACAAACACACTGTATTTCGATCAATTGCACTGTAATTTCATGTTTTTAGCTATTTTGGATTGATAGAAAAATGTTCAAATATGCATTTCGAGTATACTGGTGAAATTTCAAGAATTAATTTTCAGGATTGAATCGATTTGGATCGATTTCGTGATCATAACTGTCAAAACGCGCAAGAAAACCCAAGAACGCGCAAGATCCGTAGAACGCGCAAGAGTCATGCTGAAGAACGCGCAAGCCAAAGGATTTCAATTTTGGTCATAAACGCGCTAATAGTGGCCTGCGAGTTCTTGACAAACGCGCTAGAAGAGACTTGCGAGTTCTTGAAAAACGCGCTAGAAGAGACTTGCGAGTTCTTGACAAACGCGCTAGAAGAGACTTGCAAGTTTTAGAAACGCGCTAGAAGAGGCTTGCGAGTTTGAAATTCATTGAAAAATATTCTAAGTGTTGAAGCGCGCTACCAACGTCTAGTGAGTTTTAGTTTCGCGCTAACAACTACTAGCGCGTTCCTCAGTAAATAGTGCTTTGCGTGTTTAGTGCCTTGCGAGTTTCTAGTTTCGCGCTTCCAGTGCCTTGCGAGTTTCTAGTTTCGCGCTACCAGTGCCTTGCGAGTTTCTAGTTTCGCCCTACCAGTGCCTTGCGAGTTTCTACTTTCACGCTACCAACGTCTAGCGAGTTTTAGTTTCGCGCTAACAACTACTAGCGGGTTCCTCAGTGAATAGTGCTTAGCGAGTTTAGTGCTTTGCGAGTTCAGTGATCTGCGAGTTCCAGAGATAGAATTTTTTTTCTGAAATTAAATTTTTTTTGGTGATCCAAGTTTGACATTTTAGTCAACATTTCTGATTTGTTTGGGAACGATCATTTCATATCAAGCTCATATATCTTTCAAGATGCCAAAGACAGATGAGAGAGGAAATACAATACTGTCAGCCAGAGACATGGCAGTATTGTATATGCCTGAGATACCTATTCTAGAAGCAGAAAGAGACAAACTGAAAAATCAGAATTCAAAGCTTCTTAAGCAGATTCAGGGGTTGAAATTTAATCTGTCAAACTCTGATAAAACTCCTGACTGTAAAAATGGATAAATCTAATTTTGCAGGTATCATCAGTGCAAAAGAGAAAGAGATAAAAGAACAAGAGAAAGAGAAAGAGATTAAAGATAGAGAGAAAATGATGGAAATAAAAGATAATATCATTCAGTCTCTTGAAGAAGTAATCAAGCTCAAGGACTCTTATGTTACAAATCTTCAAAGCCAACTGAAGAAAACTGAACAGAAATCATCAGATCTACAAGATGAATCAGTTAAGCTTCAACAAAAGTATATGGCTTCTGAAGAAAATGTATATACATTGAAAGTAAAAAATGTTGACTTGATGAAAAGCATCAAAGAAGATAAAGTTAAAGCAAATCTTCAAAGCCAACTTAAGACGACTTAACAGAAATCATCTGAGCTGAAAGATGAGTCAGTTAAGCTTCAACAGAAGTTTAAGGCTTTTGAAGATCAGATATCTGCTCTAGAGAAGAAGAATGATGAACTGAAAACAAGCCTCCAAGCAGAAAAAGAAAAATCAAATGTGAAGACATCTTCAACTCAACAGATGTCTAAACTTTCTAAGAAAACTTTATAAGAGAAAAAGGATTTGGGGCTTAGATGTATTAAACTTTCCAAGCAAGTGTCTAATTTTGAAAAGATAATAATCACTGAAAAAGACACATTTGCTAAGGAAATAAAACTTCTTGAAAATAAAACTGCTGAATTTCCCAAACAGATCTCAGTTTTACAAGACTTATTAGAAAAACAAAGACAAATTTTCAAAGAAAAGAAAAAGTCTTTTGTATCTGAAAAGAAAATTTCTGAAAAGAGAAATGTTGGGATCTTCAATGAAATTTCTGATAAAACCAAGAACTTACAAAAAGATTTTGAACAAGAACGCTTACATTTTGAATCTGAAATATCAAAGCTCTTATCCAAAATAACTATTCTATCATCATATATGCAAAAAGAACAGAAGGCTAGATCTGATTTGAAAAAGAAGTTTGACACACTTATTTCTGAAAGAAACATTTTATCTGAAAAGATAAAGAACTTAGAAGCTGCAAATGTTGATTTGTCAGAAAAAGTTTGTGCTGATGTGATTAATCAATCACCAGTTGAAAATTCAACCGAATCAGTTTGCTCTTTTAAAACTGCTTCTAGTTCTATCCATGACAAAAATGTTTTCAAAAACAAAAGTGTCAAATCACAAACTGTCAAATCAAATCAGATCAGACCATCTAAACTATTCTATGATAAATTAGTTGATGGTTCAGTGAACTTTTATGTAAAATCTCTTGGAAAGAATTCGAAGAAAAATCAGATGGTCTGGCGAGTGAAGACTCCTGATGAAGAGAAGAAGAATGACAGATCATTCAAATCCACAACCAATGCCAAAAAGAACAGTACGCATAAAGGTAAATCTTTTGATAATTCTGATATATATTACTCGACTAATCATTTGATCAGGATTGCTCAAAGGAAAATTTGTTGTTCTAACTGTGGAGAGAATGATTTCGTCCAACAAGAATCTGCTCATAACTGGTACGGATCATATAGAATTACTTCTCAAGTTTCGGATTTTAAAATATAAATCTAATGAGAGGTGGATTTCTAAATCTAACATACCAGGACCCAAATACCAGTGGGTACCAAAGCCTGTTAAATCTGTTTCACAGGTACCACAGGTATAGGGGGAGCAAGATGTATGACTTCTAAGTACTACAACTTAGAACTCGGACTTCAATGTCAAAGACAATGGCTCTTGAATAATTCAATTCAAGAACCGAACATTAATGTAAAGACTGTGGCTTCTGATCACATGACAGATCAGGACCCATTCTTCAATGTTCAGACATGGATATTTTGCAAATATACAGGGGGAGCTTAATAGACTTAAATCATTTTATCATGATTTGAGGGGGAGTTTAAAAGTAAGTATCCTTTAATCTAGATCTCTGATTGTTTGAAAGAAGAACAACTTTCAAGCATGAAAAACAGTTTCTTAAATGTTCAAACCACTTCTCTATTCTCAAAAGATTTCATGAATTAAGAAGTGTGACTTTAAATGTTTTTCATTATTGAGCTTTAATGTTTAACTGACTGTGTGTTTCCAAAGATTAATACTTGTGTATTATCTTGTCCATATACTGTAAAGTATTCACACACACAGATTCAGTACTTCATTTGAATTTGTTATTACCATGTCTCATAACGAAACAATTTTTCGATGGTAATACTCCCGTTTGCTTTCAAATGTTGTTGAGCATCAATCATCATTTCTAATCTTGTGTTTTCATTGCTTGTTTATATTCGTTCATATAAACAAAATATCCAATTATTTGATACCCTAACCATTTCATTTTGATCTGATTGATACATTGTCAGATTCTCAAAACAATTCTCTTGATTTCATTTCATTCACTCAATATCTTTGTTTTGAGAAATCTTCAAAGTACAAATGCTCAAATTTCATTCATATTCTTAAATGAGCATTCGTTTTGACAATGTTATCATTTTTGTGCTTAATTGTTCAAGTTAAACTGTTGAACAACCATTCTTTTTAGGACTTACATGGGATTCGTGTGAGAGCTTACAACAGAACTTCCATGGATTCACATAAACCAGTGTTTCCTACCCAGGAAGTTATCCTCGAGTGATTGAGGGGTGAGGGGTCAAAATCAAAGAGTGGGGGAGATAACTCATCCAGTTGAGTTTTTCTCATTGTGTGGAGCGGAAAAATGTAAATGAGAGTTTGGTTAGAAGTGAGCAAAATGTTAAAAAGAAAGAGGGTGTGAGAACAGAGTTAAAAGAATATCAAAACTCTGCAGCAACCACTTTCTGAGTCGGGCAGCCACGTCTTCTGATTGGTTCACATTCTTTGGTGACGATCATTGAAACAGGCAGTGAGCCCATGCCAACTCTTGCAATTACCTCACCAGCCACTCGTTTCTTTATTAACAAAGAAATGTTTCATTTTCTTTGGGGACGCAGCATATCTGCTATCTGGTCTTCATTCGGAAGATTTAGATATTGAAAAAGAAGGAAAGTTGCCCCACCTTCGCACCTCTTTCATGCACATTGAGTCCGTGTAATATTTGTTGTTGTCTCATCAGTTTACACAATTTGAGCCTTATGAAACACAATCATTGTGCTAAATTCTTTCATACACAAGCACGAGCACACAGAAAATTTGTTTTTCTGTCAGAACATTCATAGATAAACCTTGTGTTTTCCAATGATTGAATGGAAGTCCTGGGGAGTCATCATCAAACCAGCTTCTTAAATTGTACATTCGTTGTACACAGTAACTTCGTGTTACTGACAGGCACTCCTAACTGTTTCATTTGTTGAATCAGGGTTACCAAGTTCATTATATCTGAATTTAAAAAAATTCGGGTATATACAGTTCATGATTCAGATACTCAGATCAAAGGATGGAAAATGTCAAATTATCATAAAAGAGGAGATTATTACGTTGAATACAAAGGGGGATGATCAAAGAGAATGTTAATTGAAGATGTTTTGATGATTATGGTGCTCACAATCATCAAAAAGGGGGAGAAATCTACAGAGCTCAATTTCAAAGAATTTCAGAGTTATAAAGTCAAGACTTGTGGAGAATTTCTGAAAGTTCAAATCAGATGAAAAGAAATAATTCTCAAAAGATTCTGAAGACAAGTCCAAATTAAGATGATTCGAGAAAGTTTGTTTTTCCAAAGACGGCCAAGAGATCAAAGAGATGAAGATACAAAGTTCAAAGATTCATCAAAGTTTCAAAAGTTTTAAAGAGTTTCAAAGTTTTGTTCAAGACTTGTTGACTTTCCAAAGGGGCTAAGTGTTAAAGACTTTTCAAGATTCTTCAACAACTTATGAAAGAGCTTCAAAGTTCAAAGCCGTCAGAAAAAAAAATTGAAGAATCAAAGCGCTGAAGACTAGTGTCAATTTTTTTTTAAATCTTGAATACAAAGGGGGAGATTGTTAGTGTATTTTATTGTATCCAAGATTTAATTAGAAAAGTTAAATCTAACAAAGTCAACAAGGTCAAAGTTTCTAAGTCAAAGTTAGCAAAGTCTATCTTGTAATATGGGGTTTAATCTTGTGATAGCATCCTTGGTATAAATACCTTACGTGCTTTGTAATCTTGTAACCAAGTATCATACGCATAACTTTCATATCAATATACTTGTGACTGTTTCTCTCACTACTCTTTCTCTAAGTTCTTAGATTGTCAAATCTTTTATTGATTGTGCTTGATTGAATTGGGATCATACATTTTCAAGTTCAGAAAACAAAGATTGTTGAGAAAGATTTTCCTCAATTCACTGAAGAACAGAAGAATCGGTTCAATGCTGATAAACAAGCCAGATCTTTACTCTTAAAAAGCATAACAAATGAGATCTATGTTAAGATAAACAGCTACAATGCATCTACCAAATCAATGTGGGATCAGCTAAGAAAGATGATGTTGGGATCTAAAGTTGGAAATCAGATGAAGGTGGCTAACAGCATAAATAGCTACGAAGAATTTAAAGCGAAAGAGAATGAAAGTCTGGAGGACACTTATGAAAGATTTGTACTGCTTCTTAATGAACTTTCAAAGAATAAAGTCAGCAAATTGAAAACAATGTGAAGTTTCTCAGCATCCTGCAACCTGAATGGAAGAAACATACCCGCAGGATGAAACAGATGAAAGATTTGAGTGAGATACCTCTCCATGAAGTGTATGAGACACTAAGACAGAATGAAGAAGAGGTGGAAGAGAAAAGAGCTGAAAAGAAGAAAGTTGAGAAAGTTCCTGATCCAATAGCACTTGTAGCTGGAGAGAAGGAGAAAGAAAAGAAAGAGAAGAAGAAAAAGAAGAAGATAGTCATTTCTAGTTCTGAGTCTGATTCTGAGTCTGATGGTGATGATGGTGAAAATCTCAAGCAAGCCATGTTGCTATTGACCCGTGCCTTTCAGAAAAAGTTTTACAAGAAGTCGGGGTCTAATTCTCAGAGATATTCGTCATCGGGATCAAAGAATCATGAGCACCGTGAGAGAATAGAAGGAAAGAAGTATGATGATAAAAGGTATGGATAAAGACAGTCTAGAAGAGAATTTGTACGCAATCATGAGAGAGAGTTTTAGAGAGAGAAAGAGACGTGTAGAGAGAGAAAGTCATAAACTGAATTGTAATTGTTTGAATTCGTGAATTAAATACAAACAGGTAGTTTGATAATCTTGTTTGTGTTACTTGTTTGTAATTAGAAACTTGAATCAGGGACACACATCAAGGTGTTTAAATATGATCAATTTCTGCCTAAATCGATTCTGTTAATTGAGATTATCCTCGAATGAATTTCGTGATACCCGGGTAGAATAGGATCGAAATATCACTTAAGGAAAGCGAGTTCTCACGCGATCTCTAATTCTTTATTCGAGTTTTGATCACTATCTTCTTCTCACTCTATATTATGCACCCTCCCCAACATGTGTATATATTAAATATATGTGTGTTTGTCTGTATTTCTTTAAAATAATACTTTGGTCTAAAGTAAATTACAGATTTGGTCCCTTTGGTATTTAGATTTTTATAAAATTGATCTCAGGGGTATGTACTTTTTGGTTCCTCGACTAAACAAACAACCGTTCAACAGGTTTGTTAAATGGGAGGGTGAAAATGTACATTTTGCATTTTTTTTTGTATTTTAACTTTTTCTTTAATTAAAAATTTTAAATTAAGGCACAAAATGTATATATATTGAAACTTGGAGGGTCAAAGATTAATATAACTCCTCTTTCTTCTCCTACAGGCCTACCTCAATCTTTTCTATTCACCCTCTTTCCCTTCCCCTTCCCCTTCCCCTTACACTGTAGCTCCCTCCAACAACTTAACATCGTTACCACCATCTCCATCTTATCTATCACTTCAAATATAAAAGGTCAAACTGCAGATATCACCTCGGGTAATGCTACAGAGAAAAAACCAGTGGCTTTAGCCTTTAGGTTGGTTCACACTCAAGGCCGTGCATTAGGGTGTGCAAGTGGATACTTGGAACAGGGCCCCCAAATTGTTTGGGGCCCATTTTGTAGATATATTTTAGCTTTATATTTATGATTACTCCTAATTTTTTTTCTTTATAAATGATAATTTGTTTGATTTGCTCTTATATTTGTGATGAATATGATTCTCAACAACTTTGTTACATAAACCATCACCTTTTTTTCGGAAAGTTGATTACAAAAAAGTATTGAATATTTTGTTTCGAATAAAGTTGAAAGAACGATAATATTTGCTTAAACTCGTCAAGTTGGTCTATAGTTTCGGTATAGCCGGTAGGCCTGTAAATGAATTGAACGAACACGAATACAAGTTTGTTCATGTTCTTTTGTTTAAGTTAACAGAACAAATGAACGAACACAAATGGTAAACAAACGTAATTTTTTGCGTTCATGTTTGTTCATTAGAAAAATGTGTTTGTTCTTGTTCGTTCGTTAAGATAAAAAAATGAATGAACGTAAACGAACTTAATGAATTTAAACAAACCTAAATGAAAATTAACGGACGAACACAAATGAACAAGAAAAAACTCCATTACTTTATTATTTTGTTCATCTAAGATAACATAACAAAATGTAAAATCTGGTGAACTTAGCTAGGAAGGATAAAAATGGAATACTAAAAACTAAAATTAATTAATCAGTTTACATAAGGTCATAATATATAAGTATATTTATATAAATAAACGATGATCAATGAACAAACAAGGCCATAGTTAATGTTTGTCCATTTAATTAAACGAACAAAAAAATGTGTTCATGTATTAAATAAATGAACTTTCAGCCGAATGGTTTATGAACAGTTTGTTAAACTTTCGTTTCGTTTACAACCTTAGGTACAAATGTAACAGGGCCTCCGAAAAGATTGGAACGGCCCTGTTCACACTGCATGCCGGAGTAATGTTTGTAGAAAAACCATTAGAGTAAACTGCAGCTCCCCCAACTTGCAACATTCATCAAATACCATCAATATTTGGAATCTTCCTTTATACAAGTTGTGGGGGGTACTGTTCACAGTGGTATGTGGATGGTGATGGATGGCTTCACAGTTGACAGTTGTGTTATGAGGCGGATGAGAGGATCATGGTGGTGGTTCACAGTGGTACGGTGATGGAGAACGGGATGGGGACATGGGGTGGTGGATTGGATGGTGCAGGAGAACGGTAGCTGAGTAGAGAAATTTTTCGGTGACAAAATACGGAACGGAGGATCCACGTCCCTATAGTTGTCATAGAAACCGTCGATTTTATTGGTTAAGTTAATGATTTGTTTCATAAGTTAGGGGTGTTCGTGGTGCGGTTTGAGGCTAAACCACAAACAGCACTGCATATGCGGTTTCAGCATTTTCCCAAACCGCACCACATAAACCTCAAACCGCGCCGCAAAATGCGGTGCGGTGCGGTTTATGCGGTTTGTCCCTATCGCACTTTATGCGTACAATCCAAAATTATAAGTTTAAAAATACATTACAAAATCAACGATAAAGTGATCTTAGTACAAAAAATAAAGAGTTTCAATACAACCGATTCCCAAATATATATTGCATAATAAAAAGTAGACTAAGAAGTAAAAAAAATAAACTTCAAAGTAAATTAGACGTGTGAGTTGTGACGTATCCAATTTTTTCTATCATCTCGATCCTTAAGGCGCGACTCCCAATTGGCCAATTGTTTATTCAAGTCCAAAAATATTACATAAAGTTATAAATAACTAAATACTAAATTATTCTATACATATGTTATATACAAAAATAAAAAATATACAAAATATGCGCTGGGATGCAGTTTGAACCGCGGTTTGATAACTCAAAACCGCACCACATAGTGCGGTTTGGTAAAAATGCAAACCGCACCGTGAAAGTTTTAAACCGCTTTTTGAGGTACGGTGTGGACAGTTTGTGCGGTTTGACAGTTTGGATGAACACCGACATAAATTGTATAATTTGATAAATTGTTTCATATAATTCTTTTCTTTATGAAATTGCTTTATATATTTGTGTTTTTATGTAAAAACGAAAAAATTTAATCACAATGAGAAAATGCATGAAACGATTTCTTCAGAATGAGAAAATACATGAAACAATTTCATTTTTATATAAAAAAAATACAAATATATAAAACAATTTCATCAATAAAAGAATTATATATAACAATTTTATCAAATTAAATAATTTCATTAACATAACCAACGAAATCGATGGTTTACACGGTTTGCAAAATTAAAGTGGTTTCCATTTGATTTCTCCCCTATATATATAAAATATAAAATATAAAAAATAATTTAAATATGATATAGTATAATGTTAGAATTCCATTCTGAACCATATATTTTAAATATTTTCCACTAAACATTTAATTACTTATTGAAGGGCATTATCTACAAATAATTCAAAAAAATAATAATAATAACTATATTTTAGAATTTCAAACCATATCTTTTATTTTTTATTACCGATTTTATGGGATTAATTATCCATTTGCTATTAATTCAAATTAAGATCATATGATTGAGATAATTCTTGTGTTATGTATTGAAATTCAATCAAATGCCAGCCAGAACTATATCATCATGTTATCCCAATGTGTACAAGTAAGAAAAATAAAGTTAAAAATTATGTAGAATCATACATGTTATTACACCATCAGGAAGCTAGGAAGGGTTTATTTGGGTTGGGTGGGACTTGGAGCACCATCGGGAACATGGATAAAGAGGTTTCAATTTATAATATTTTTGTACATGATCTCTTTTCTTTTAATGTGTACAACAGGTCTTAGAGATGGAAGCTGGAAAACGATGGAAGATTCTTTGTCTCCTAGTTTAGGAATGCGATCGACGACTCCTCCCTGACCACTATCAGGCATAGCACGAGTTGGAGTCGCTTGGTGCCCGGCAAAGTCAACTAACTACTATGGACGACTAGATTGGGCAGATTACCGACTAAATTAAACGTGATCAAAAGATGTATCGGGATCAATTCTGATTTATGTCCACTCTGCCATTCAATGCCGGAATTCGAAGACCATCTCTTTATCGACTGCTCAACTAGTAAATAAATCAAGGCGTTGATCACTTCCTGGTGCAACAAGTTTCCCTTTATGGCTGGTTCTATTCGTGATCTTCTAGATGCGTCTGGAGACGTTAACACAAGAACAGTCAAGGTTTCGATTCTAGGAGCTGTCATCGTTGCTTATTTTTTGTACATCAAAACTCACTTATCTTCAACAACAAAGGGTCCCGTCCAATATTATCACATCCGAGGTGATTTCGACCTCTTTTTTGTGGGTTAAGAATAGATTTAGAAGGGGGTGGGGTGGGGTGGGGTGGGGGGAGCCATTACTTGGGAGAAATGGCAGTATAGTCCTTTAGATTTAGTTTGACATTTCTTGGTCTATCTTGTTTTTCTAGCTTCTCGCTAGCTTGTTGGGTGAAATAAAATGTTGTTGTTCTAAAAAACATGTTATTACAATGTGCACAAGTATGAAAACATTATTAAAAACTATATACAATCACACATGTTACCAAGAAAAACATTTATGAGAATATACATATATATATAGAGAGAGAGAGAGAGGTGGGTTCATATGATAACAATATCTATTTAAAAAAACAGCCGAGTACATACACAATCATATATGATTCACACGACTTTCCCCGCGACTTTAGGTCGGGACGAAAGTCGTCCGCGTCCTTTTTTTTCGGGTTAATGTAAAATCACATATGATTTTGTATATGATTTGTTGTTTTCTTGTTTTCTTAAATAGTTAGCGTTCTCATTTGAACCTTCCCCTCTCTCTCTCTCTATATATATATGTATATGTATATATATATATATATATATATATATATATATATATAAGATTTCATTCTTCCATTGTAAAGGGCTAAAACTTGTTGCCAAAAAATTTATGTAGATATGTTACTCTATAATTGCATTGCACATGCATGTACAAATATGCAAGCCATGATGTTGGACAATCACATCCAAACAACAATTAAAGGTACCGAAATGAAAGAACTTTCAAAATTGTCGTCTAATAAAAAGTTGGTTGAAACTTAAGATCATGAGCATGATAAGAACAAGATAAATCTTTATAGCTTTCAACTAGTGTAGCTTCGGTTGTTAACTTGTATAACAATCAAACTTGTTGTAAAACGATCATACTTGTTGCAAATATGCAGATTAAACCTATTGCACAACAATCAAATTTGTTATCATACTTGTGACATATTGAAGAAATAGAAATGATGATATATAGTGAAGTAAGACTGTTAGATTAAATTAGCCCCCAATTTAATTGAATGTTTGATAAAGAATTGTATTTTGGGCTTTTTAAATAGTTGTGTGGGTATGAGCCTTTTTATTGTAAATGGGCCCTATATAAAGGTGCCCATGGCTCATTTTTTCATTAGGTTTTGGAGAGAACACAATTTACACACATTGACTAATTCTTATGAGAGTCGTCTTCAAGTTTACTGTGGTGTTCTTCCCTTTTCCCCTCCATTAATGAAATCAAAGCATATGAGATGAGTTTTATGATTAATTGTTTTTCATTTCTCTTTTATCTCTACATTTCTATGGAGTATCTTCTTTTGTTGCTGGAAATGGGATCTAACAATTGGTATCAGAGCCAAATGAAGAAACTCTTCTTCATTTCGGTCATCTATGGCAACAATTGAAGATTAGATGATTTTTTGTTGTTTTGGTGCTTTGATTGGTTAAATCACATGAGCTTAAACACATATATCATTTCTGTGATTTATTCACTGTTTTGTGATTATTGGAAATTCATTTTTTGATTTAGATGAGTTTCGGATGAACTTTGATCTAGAATCTATTGATTTCTTACCAAATCTGTTTCTGCACACCACATGTTTGACGAAATGCCTATGTGAAGATTTGATTCTATTTGGATCAAATCTGATCAGATTTATTTCATGTGTGTGTTTTTTATTCTTTCTCATTTATTGGTCTAATATTTGATAGCACTAAGTAGATGGTTGATCTATGATCCCATCCTTGTGTGTGCTTTAGTCCATTGCTATTTTAGCATCTCGATAGTTAGGTTGTTGATCTTAGATTTGACCTTGATATCATTCGAGATTGGACTCTCTTTGATCCAAATTTTGTTCAAAATTCCGCTGCTCATAATCGATTAAATGAAAGACTAATTCATTTGGGTCTTGGAAAATGTTGCTTGATCCAAATTCGGAGAGATAAGGTTGGATTCTCATTGATCATGGCCATTGAGATTGATTTCATTTCCAAATTTCAGATTAGAAAAATGTGGTTTGCATGAGAAAGATTTGGTGCTGTGTTGATATAAGGTGGATAACTACAAGCAAATTTATTGAATTTGTTCATGTAATCCGGAGTTCTAGTTCATGTTCATGCAAGATTAAAAACCAAACAGAAAGTTTCTTGTTGTTCTGTGTAAAACAACAAGTTGTTGTTGAGTTAATCATAACAGAAAGTTGTTGATTAGACAAAGTTGATGTTGTTCAGACTTGTGCAGAGTAATAAATGTTGTCTCTGTAAAATGGATGGCAACTTAATATGCTATGATGGTTGTCATGCATTCATTCGAAGTGTGTAGGTATTGCCACTAATCTCTTGCTAGAGGATGACAGTATTGTCCTAAGTGCTTCATTGGTCAAAACAACTCTAGAATGAATGTTGAAAAGCCTATCTGAGGTGCAAAACTGTTGGGAGTTGACCCATGTGGATGATTATTTTATAGTATCTATGGTTCTCTTTGGTGTCAAAATTTTTAATGCTGCTTATTAATTCAGAATTCTGATCGAAGAATGCCTTGTGCATACATAATTTTAAAGTTGCAGCAGGAAATTCATGTATTGAGTTGTTGTTGATGTAAAATCAGAAACAAATAGAAGGTTTGTTGTTGTTCGGTTCAAAACAGCAACATGTTATTCAAAAATTATAGTTGCTGCAGTTGAAAGAGTGCTAATTTGTTGTTGTTGATTTGATCTTGAAGTTCATCTATGTTGTGACAGCAAATTCTTAGATTTGTGGATGTCAAAATTGTGAAACCAATCGAAAAACAGATTGTCCATGCTACTGTCCAGATTTTGAAATATGCAGCAACAATTGTGTATCGAAGAATCGAATCTGTTTGTTGTTGTGTCCAGAGTTGCTGTCAGATTTGCGCAGCTGTAGAATTTTGATCATATCTCTCTCATTATCGCTCCAAATTTCATGATTCCAGATGCGTTAGATTCCTAAGACACAGATGAACATTTTTCATGTTTTGAGTTTGTTTTGAATCTGTGTGTTGATTGGCCAGAATCTGTGTTAAAGTCAGTATATGGCTGCTGTGAAAACTGAATTTGCTGCTGTATGTAGTAACAATCTAGAGACAAATATTGTGCAGCAAAAGATCATTGAAATGTGCAGATTTTGTTATTCCGGAAGTTCGAATAAGTTGTGTTCAAGAAATGAAGCATTTGTGTTCATGTTGATGTTTCCATAGTTGGTTCAAAGATTATTCAGAGTTCGAGAGACTATGGAATAGACGCCGTTTTGAATTCTTATTATGGTTATGGACAAATGTTCAGAGTTATTGATGATATTTGAAATGTGCAGATCAGACGTTAATCATGTTGAATTCGAAGAGTGCATCAGATTAACAGAGTTTAGAAAGGCTGTTCAGATCAGTCTTAGTTGACAACATTGCTTCAGAATTTTGTTTATGCTTATCCGAGAAAGCTGCTGCTGTATGGAACAAATATGTGCAGGACTATTTTCCAGACTTCTAAAAGTGCAGAGTTATATGGCAATTCAGAGTTTCAATAGCTGCTCTGTCCAAATTGAAATTGAAATATGTTCATAATAGTCCACATAAGCCAATAGATATGCGCAGAGGTTGCAGTGTAGAGGTTTGTGCAGAGCCTCTGTAAGGCCATCCAGAAGACGATCCAGAGCCTCTGTGCATGTGCAGAGATGGTCCAGAAGCTGTTAAGAGGATATTCAAAACAGTCCAGAAGCTGTCAAGTGCTGAGTAGAATGTAATAATAGCATTTGCAGAGGCTTGTGCAGAGCCTCTGAAAGTAAAGATGTGCAGAGTTAAGGCATAGATGCTCTTATTCATGATCAGAGGCACGTGCAAAAGTTCAAAGGAAGAAAGTTCACATCAGAGGCTGATTCACAGAGCCTCTGTAGGTTGTCCAGAAGTAAGCATGCAGAGTTGATATTCAGAGATGCTCTTAAGAGGCACAGAGGCTCTTAAGTTGTCCACAGAGCCTCTGTGAACCAAAACCTCTGAAGAGCAGCGACCAGAGGGGAGGACCAGAGGTAGACCCAATCACGCACATCAGAGGTCGATGGTCCAGAGGTTGCAATGAGCCAAGAGCACGAAGCCCGAAATTTTTGAATTTTCTTACAGCATTGCGTTGTTTCAGAAAAACGCGAATAAATTTTTACTCGAAGCTCCAATTTACATGAGTCTAGTTGCATTGAATCTCTAAAACACAGACGTATGACTTTGATGTTTTGACTTTTCTCAAATTCTGTGAGCTGATGTGCCAGAATCAGTGTCAAAATTTGCGTTAGGGTGCTGGACCGAAAGCATTGCATTGCACTCATGCTCTTTCCGCTTTCAAGAACGGTGTTCTCTCGTCTATTATTCATGGATTCAAGCTAAGTTTGTGACATATTGCATGTCACTCCATCCTTTGTTATTCAAGTTTAAGGCTCGGTGCTGAACGCTTACTCAACGGGATCTTAAGAGTCAAATTTTCTGTTTTGACGACCGTTTTGCGCAGCTGTGGGAAAATGTGCACAACTCACTCATTTTTCATCCAAAATGGATGAATCAAATCTCATTGGAAACATAAGATGCTGGAGTTCAATGTGCATGTTTTATGTTTTCTCTCAATCAAGCTCCTTTATAGTCAAAAATAGCGGTGAAGTTGAGACATGAAAGCTGGACAAAATAGGGTAATTTGTCTAAGTCTTTCAAGAAGATGGGCCTACATTTGAGGGGGAGCTTATGATGCTTTGAAGACTCGAAGAACGGAACACCAAAGCTTCTAAAGAAAGCAAGGGGGAGACTATATGATGATGCTTTCTTTATAAAACATTGGGGGGAGATTGTTAGATTAAATTAGCCCCCAATTTAATTGAATGTTTTATAAAGAATTGTATTTTGGGCTTTTTAAATAGTTGTGTGGGTTTGAGCCTTTTTATTGTAAATGGGCCTTATATAAAGGTGCTCATGGCTCATTTTCTCATTAGGTTTTGGAGAGAACACAATTTACACACACTGATTAATTCTTATGAGAGTCGTCTTCAAGTTTACTGTGGTGTTCTTCCCTTTTCCCCTCCATTAATGAAATCAAAGCATATGAGATGAGTTTTATGATTAATTGTTTTTTATTTCTCTTTTATCTCTACATTTCTATGGAGTATCTTCTTTTGTTGCTGGAAATGAGATCTAACAAAGACATATCTGGCATCTTTGTTTAATCATTTACTACACATTTTAAGTTAGCACAACATAATTGATAACATATTGAAGCAATACATATCTACAATCTATTTTACATCTTTCTACATTTCTTTAAGAAAACTACTTATTATGGAAGATACACTTAATATCTAATTGTTGCATGTTGCATCATGGCTTCTTTCTTTTTGGTAATTGGTAGATTAATTGCAAGTTGAAGAGTTCACTTATTGCAACAGATGGTTGTTTAGTATGCCTTTGAGTACTGTAAAAATACTACATTGTGGTTTATATAACATGTTTTGATCTGAAAAGTACTACGTGGTCTTTCATTTACTTTAGTTCATCTACTTAAAAGTGGTCTATTCAGCTTATTAGGAATACTGTAGTGTGTTAAACTATTTGCCAAAAAAAAGGTGTCCTTAAAAATGCATCCATACTTATTTATTATCAATACCAGTAGTATATGTGACCATGTTATTGAATATATTACCATTGTACATGCTTAGTTACAGTATAATGTGCTATTGATTGTATTTTATTATCAAGACCAGTACCCCTGATCCATTTATCTTTCTCTTCGTTAGAACACAAAATGTTCTATTTAGAAGTTTTGTAAAGTAATATTTGTATTTGTATTTTGGGTCTTGTAACTTTGGATTTGGGCTTAAATGTAAACAAGGGTGTTGGGGTATATATATATGGGATTTGTTTGTAGTTTAGAATGTAAGTCATTTTACAATGTAGCCGTATACGAATTCCGTTTTTCTAGAGAGAGTCACAAGGTTTCTCTCTCTAGAAAAACGGAATTCGTATACGGCTACATTGTAAAATGACTTACATTCTAAACTACAAACAAATCCCATATATATATACCCCAACACCCTTGTTTACATTTAAGCCCAAATCCAAAGTTACAAGACCCAAAATACAAATACAAAGATTACTTTACAAAACTTCTAAATAGAACATTTTATGTTCTAACATTCTTCCCCTAAGTTTTGTAAAGGAGTCATCCCTCTTCAGTTTCAGCTCTTCTACCCTTTGATTTCTTTAGAAAACTTAGCGTTGCGTAAACATCAAATACCAACCAGCACTATATCATCACAGTTATCACAATGTGTACAATCAATAAAACATAGTTAAAAACTATGTAGAATCACACATGTTACGAATGTGCATAATGTTATCACAACCAATGCGCACAATGTTATCACAATGTTACCAATGTTCCATATTCATAACACATGGTTATTACAATGTGCACAAAAAGGATAACCTTAGAATCGCACCTCTGTTAGGGTTAGATTTAGGAAAATCTAATTTCCATACAAGAAATACTTAGGCCAATGGCTCATTAATAACATACAGGCAATACCTAGTCTAATGCGCACAATATTATCGCCATTGGACTTGTTTGGGTTCAATTCGCTTCCTTTATTGTCATCTTTGTAATGTGGCCGGTTTCAAATATTAGATGAAAAGGATTTTCATGGTTTTTATCAAATCCCAAAATTACCCCTATAATTATCTCTCACGGCTAAAATGTTTGTTTTCAAATATTTTAAAAGATCCCGTATTTAAGTATTAATATATTTTAAATATTTTTATCAGGCTTAGAATGAACCTCACGGTTCCCACAAATTCCAAGGATCTTGAAAGAAGGCCTCCCGTTAAATCATAATACAAAATAATTTAATGTTTTAGCCCTCCAAGTTATAATATATTCATTTTTGCTCCTAATTTAAAATTAAAAAATGTTAAAAATCTAGGAAAATGGAAAAAATACCATTTTTCCCTCGAGTTTAATGAAGCTGTTAGACTATCATTTGACCAAAACCGGTAAAAAGTACGTAACCCCATGCGGTTGTATGTAATAAATGAAGTCTAGGGACTAATTTCATAAAAATCCATATAACTGAAGGACTAAATCCATATATAACTCAAGGACTAATAATAGATAATGGTCTATAATAATAATTTATTTTTTATTTAGGGTTGGATCCCCTATGGCACTTGACTTTCTTCCACCACATTAAGCAGGCTCTAAATCCATGGAGAGTGTCTGTCGGTGGTACCTACCTTGAGCCTTCCTGCCATGAAACCCACAGACTCTCTCCTCTTACTCACCAGAGTCTCAGCTACTGTTGTCGCCATTCTGGTCATCACTTGGGCTCTCTACTTCACCACCAGCTTCCATCCTACTCACACTCTCTCCCAACGAGATCTAATTTACTCTGTAACCTACTAATTATTATTATTATATATACCCTGCTGCTTCCAATTCTTTGCTTTTTACGATCCATCTCCACTTCTAATCTCTTTGTTTCATCTTAACAGGTTCTTCATCCTTTATTAATGGTCATCGGTTTCATTCTCTTAAGTGGAGAAGGTATATATATATATATATATATATATATATATGTATTCATTTAAAGCCAACCCTTCACTTTTTGTTGAAAATTGAAAGCTGAATTTGAATGGAATTGCAGCGATATTGGTGCATAGATGGTTGCCTGGTTCAAGAAAGAAGAAGAAGTGGGTGCATTTGTGGCTACAAGGTCTGGCATTGACAAGTGGAATATTTGGGATTTGGACCAAGTTTCAGGGGAGAGATGGAGTTGTTGCCAATTTCTATAGCTTGCATTCTTGGTTGGGTCTCTTTTGTGTCTCTCTTTTTGGAGCCCAGGTATTTCTCTATTCAAATCTCTCTTATTGCTATCTTATCTACCAAACATTTATCATATCTCCATCCTTTAGATCACCGGATCAATTCCTTTCTAAAAGCGTATAATTCATGAGTTGTTTTGAGATTAAAGTTGATAAGGGTCCAAATCCCTTCTTACAATTCTCACCTTTAACTCATAATCCTTCCTCTTATTATATTTGGTAAGCAATGTCATTTACCAATATTGGGTAAGTACAACAAGAACCGACAATCTTAGCTCGTAAGCGTCATCGACAATACATTTTGATGGTCGTCAACCAACCTTACTTGATAAGCTATAAGTGAAGTACATAACTTCTGTCCGTAAACGATTATCCGGTAAATATTTAAGGACCGTTTACAAAAATGTTTAACCGGTAAGCGCTTACCGGCAAAAATATTACTGTCACTTACCTTATCGTATAATATTCTAAACTATCAAAATTGATTGTTGGTAAGCGTCTTAAACCCGGTAAGCGCTTACCCCGTAAAAGTAATTTCTCTGACTCTAGGTCCTTGTTATAGCTCTTACCGGTAAGATTCTAAATAGTTTCTATGCTCAATAGTTAAGAACCGTAAGGTAAGTGATACCGGTAAGCGCTTACCCGGTACGTGTTTTGTAAACGTTCCATTAACGTTAATTTAAATGAACATATTTTGTTAAATGAACATTCTTATTAGTTTGACACTCACATAAATCACTATCAACTTTTTTTTGTTTAGATTTTGAATGCATAATTTAACCGGAAGAATCCATTTAACATCTTAAAATCTGCACGTGAAAGGTCAAACTATTCAAGACGTCTTTAATGAATTGAAAATAATAGAAAAAGGAGAACTGATAACTTTAAATTATTAATAAGTGAGTTAAAAAAATGCTTTCGAATTTAAAGCTAAAATAAAAGTTGGAGTGAATTAGGAGAACATAATTTAAAGAGTAAACTACGATTTTCGTCCTTATGGTTTGTTGTTTATAACCATTTCCGTCCCTGACTTTAAAAATTGTTTTTTTGGTCATTGTGGTTTGTAATTTATTTCCCTTTTCGTCCCTGAAACTAATATTCCCAGGGACTAAAAGCGAAAGAATTTGCAACCACAATGACAAAAAAACAATTTTTAAAGATCAAGGACAAAAATAGTTATAAACAAACAAACAACAAGGACGAAAATAGTAGTTTACTCTAATTTAAACAAATGTGGATGAAACTATAAAAACCATAAGATGTTTCTTTTTTACTTTTTATATATACTTAATTTCTTTTAAATAATTCTTACTTTTTAAAAAGCTGATAAAAGTATTTATTAATTGTATATAATTATAAACGAAGTTGGTAGAAACATCATATTTAATTAAATATTTATCTTTTTTTGGAAGAAAGTGACATAAAATAATACAAATCGTTATATAATAATTTGGTGAAGCCATTGCATATATGGTCCCCTCTCCTCAAGTGATCCAACACTCCATTATTGCTTCTATTATGTGCAAAGCCTCGTCACCTCTATATTCTTTCTTTAAAGACTCCATTAACGAGGGAGCTTCAAACGAAAATAGTAAGTAAATAAAAGAACATGAAAAAGTAAACAAATAAGAGAATATGAAAATGGTCAAATCATGTGTAAAATCATATTTAATTTTACATTAACAGTCAACACAGTCCGCAACTTCAAATCACGGCCAAAGTCGCATGAATCACATGTGATTCTACACGTGATTTTAGTGTAAAATCACATATGATTTGACAATTTTCTTATTCTCTTATTTGGTTAACGTTCTCGTATGAACCCGACTCCTTACTAACAATGTATTAATGGAAAAGCCTCACAAAGACAAACAACACTTACCATTTTGTGAATATATTTGTATTAATCTTTTTATTGTTGTCAATGTAGTGGCTGATGGGTTTCTTAAGCTTTTGGCACAAAGGGGAGGTGCGAATGACCCGAATACGGGTTTTGCCGTGGCACGTTTTTCTCGGCCTCTATACGTATGGATTAGCCGTAGTAACCGCCGAAACCGGGCTTCTCGAGAAGTTGACTTTCCTGCAGACGAAGGGAGTTGTGTTGAAGCGTTGCAACGAGTCAATGATCGTTAACGGTTTAGGGCTAGGGTTGGCCATGCTTTGTGGGATCGTGATATCAACCGCGATCTCACCCAAACAGTATCAAACTACTCCAGCAACAAAGGTCGTGTATTCGGACACCAAGTGCTTAACTTCTTAGTCAAATTCATATTCTGTGTGTTTCATTCGATATCAAGAACTCGTGTACATATGCATGTTTTTTAGTTCAAAGTAGTTTTACTTCGTTCTTTAATAACATCGGTATCTTGATCAAATTAGTCTACGAGACCGTGCAAATTACTACGAGCACACAGTTCCACAATTTTAAAGTCTTTCGGTCATTGGGCATGACCCCTTAGAGAAGTTTTCATTGAAGACTTGCAACAGGGGCAGATGCTAGCTACGTATGGTGATGATAAGCTTTCGGTCTATGAATTTGGCACCACTGACCTTCCCTTGAATTTGAGATGGTAAACAAATGACGCGTCGTTGATCCCCAGCCTCGATCAACAACTCTGACCCTCCCCTATACTGCAGGATTATTAATAGTCAAACAAACAACTTTAAACAATAAAATCGACACAACAATGTAGGCTTCTAACCGTGGTGTTCATGCAAAAACACATTGGAAAGTGGCACAAAAATTAATCTTGAGAGCCAACTCAACCGGCAAATATAGGTCAGACATTGGGGTTCCTCCCCATTCATTGCCAGTTCGAGTCTCCTCAGAGGCACTAGGGATTTTCCTTCAGTGGACCAAGCTCAATTGGCAAATAAAGGCTAGGCCTTGGGGGCTCAGACCCGTAGGTCGCCGATTCGACCCCCCCCCCCCCCCCCCCGACTGGGGATTTTCCTTACTGTTATCTCTAGGGCCCTTTGGGATTTGTCAAGATGCACGCAAGCTGACCCGAGCAACTACGGTTACAAAAAAGGTGAGGAGTTTACGTGTCGACTTACTTGGTATAACTTGATTTCGGACTTGTCGAAACCAGGCATGAGAAGGGTCATGGATTTGTTCGCTGGATCGAATGTCACCGACTGCACGTATCCACTTGAACCACTTTTTGATGCACTGAGAAGATCTCGTGCATTGTTACTGTGACCATTGTGCATGATGTCGTCCCAATTCAATGGGGATTTAAAAGAAATAGGAGGATATGAAGCAAAAGGTAACGGGGAAAATGTTTTCTTAGCGGTTTCTAGATGTTCTTCACCACAACTAAAATGTGTTGCACCGAATGCACCAGAAATGAGTGCACCGGCTTGTACGGCACAACCCCAGTAGCGTAATGCAGAGTTTAAAGATATCGGATTGTTCAAATCCATCACAAGGTAGCACCCAAATAAGTGGGGTTTAGTAATAAAAGACGACCCATTCTGCATCAAATGAAACCGAAGCAAATTTCAGAAACATAAAATGGATACTTTTCGAACATTTTAGACACCATTATTCTTTTGATGTCTAAAAACCAAACCAAACCAAAAGAAACGAACCCAATATATCCCACCAAGAGGCGTTTGAGATGGGTAAGATGTACGCTGATATGACATATACCCCAAAGAGTAAGTCAGTTGTTTTCGTGAAAGACTCCTGTACATTGATATACAGAGGAGTGGGTTATGATGTATGCAAATCAAGAGATGAGATTGTGATACCTCTAACAATTGATCTAATTTATCCCATATTTCTCCACTAAGTTGCCCATTAAATGCAGAGCTACTGGTGCCTGCATTCAAGGCTTCATCTGCAAGTCTCAACAGTGATGGACCAGCCAACCTTCCCATATCAGTCTTTTCGGCCAAGTTTCGCATATATTTCAAATACAATCTGGTACAAATATGTGATAATATATCATCATATATATGTATATATTTATGTGCATGTGTGTGTGTGTGTCTGTATATATATACAGAGAGAGAGAGAGAGAGAGAGATTCAAAACCTTGATTTACCAGCTGCACCTATCATCCGTATTGTTTCTTCTGTGCTTATACCGTCATAAACAACTATATCAAAGTTATCTTTTGGGTTATTCTTTTGATTTGTGTTCTTTAAGAATCCCACAAGCCTTTCAAGTGCCATGGCTGAAAATATAGTATCCATTCCCGGAAGCACCCCGAGCTCTTCTCCCATCACCTACTCCACGACAATCCATGAAATGTCGTCTAGATAAATTGTATGATTAAGCAAAAGAGTGATAGACTTTTCTTAAAAGTGGTATCAATTACTCGAAGGCACCACTAATCCACATGGTCTAGACAGCTCTAGAAAGTCCTCCCCATGGAAGGTTGGCATGGCCACAAAGGTTTTTGAACCCAACAGAAAAAGGATGAACGGCTAAGCTTTCATACCATGGTGCTTAGCTTTTTGCCACAAACACAATTCGTACTTGCAAAAATGTAAAAGAAAAAAACCATGTCCAAGAATGAGCGTTTTCCACAAAAAAGTGCCAAACTTGATGATTACTTTTCTTCTCTTTTTTGCATTTACATTTCCAAAATTTATTCAAAATATTGCAAATTACAATGCTATAATGGTATTTTTGAAATAATGATGGTTAGGTTGAAAAAGTCGATCACTCCATAGAAAAGAAATGAACAACTTAGCTCTTATACAAAGAAAATGATAATGGTCACATACCCACCCCTTCGAGGACTCCTTGTGTGAGATTGAGACGGGCATCGGCTTGCTTTAGTTGACTTAGCGGCTCAAGAATCATCTAATTGTCAAACACACTTGATCAATGGTCAAAAAATGCTGAAGGGAAATCTCAATTACTCGAAAGAATAACCTACTTTTGTGGTTTCCAATCTAACGGCTGAAAGATTATTGTTGCAAGTAACAGGAGTTGTTCCAATCTTACAGTTGAGTAGATAGTCCGCAGTGGGATCTTGCGAATGTATGACCAAACATGTTTTAAGCCCAGCCATTGCATAATGCTGTACAGAAAACATATCTTAATTAACATATCTTACAGAAACATGTTGATGAAATCAGTAAACTTTTTATGGTCACAACTCATAACTACAAACTACTTCTATCCCATAAAAACTGCAACAATTTCCATTCAGGGAAGTCTTTACCAGCATTACAAAATATATGCGGGATTGGTTTCTTTAGAAAAGATTTCTGTTAATTGTTTCCATTGTCGAATGACATCTTAGACAACTGACCAACAATCACACAGTTCTATAGAACTGTGTTCTTTGACTCAGACACTGTAACTTTTACGGTACAAAGAAAGTAATTACAACATGATCTTTGTAACGGAAATTTACAACTCTTTCGCAACACTTAGGGCCCGTTTGGTTTACGGGATTTGGTAGGATTTGGGGGGATATGAAATTGAATTACATTGGGAAGTTGGTATTTCAGAGGATTTGTTTGTAATAATATATTGCAATATGTTAAAAACATTCGTTTTGCAATGATCAATCAATAAGAAGTAATTTAATTATTTTCTACTAGAAATGTACCCTCGCAATGCAACGGGTTTCTGAAATCTAGAACTCGAACCCTCGATCATTATTCATACTTTTTGTTAGTCTTTTTTGATTTTATTTTACGGTTTTGAGAAACCTAGATTTAAAACAAAAATATATTTTAGTTTAGTTTAATTATGGTTTTTTATAAAAAATAATGATAAAGTATTTTGTTACGGGTCAAAAAATGTTTAAATTAAATGATAACTATATTTAAGATATTTTATATTTAAAATTAAAAAGATAACATACTTCAATAAAAAATAAAAATAAGGTGCTTTATCTCGAATTTTCTTATATTTATCGGTTAGTTATATCAATAGTCAAAAAATTTAGATATTTTAGAAAATTAAAATAAGTGTTTATCTGCAGTTAGTTACACGAATTCAAACATTGAGCTTTTATAAGTTGTACTTATGTTTAATCAATTTGTACTTTTGGATTTTAAGTAATATGCATTAATAAGTGGTACCTAATGCATAAAAATTAGTTTTTAAGAGTTTAGCTTAAATTCTTTATAATATAGTATAGATATATTAGTTAAAATTCAAAATTACAAGTTAATGAAACATAATTATAACTTATTAAAAGTCCCATGTTTTTATTTGTATAACTAACTGCAAATAAACATATTAAATACAGGATAAACACTATGAGATAAACTACATGTTTTATTTTTATTAAAATATATTTATTAGATCAATGCATGTTTTTATAATATAGTATAGATATATTAGTTATGAGATTATCATAAAATAAAAAATAAATATTGATAATAGTAATATTGATCGAATCGTCCAATAAATATAAAAAATAAATATTGATAATAGTAGATAATATTGATCAAATCGTCCATTAAATATAAAAAACAAATATTTATATTAATAAATGAGTATCCATTCCACAAATAGATGATGATGTAAGATACTGTGTTTGGATAAGTTGTACCAAGGCATTATGAAATTGTAAATTAAGTAATTGACTTTAATTAGTTGTATTTTGTGCTTAAAATGTTGTAATTAAGAGTTTTTTTATGTCTCTTTTATAATATAGTATAGATAGATTACCTATAAGGTATTGAATTCAATTCCAATCCAAATCCTACAAACCAGACCCCTAATATCCCGTTTGGTTAAGGTCCCGTTTGGTTACAGGATTGGATGGGATTTGGATTTGAATTCCATTCCAATCCCATGTTTGGTTTGAAGGATTTCCAAGAATTGAAATCCTGTGATTTCATTGAAATCTCGGGATTTCGTTGAAATCTCACAAACATAGGATTTTGAAATCCCACGAGAATAGTTGATATTTCGCGGGATTTCATAGGATTTGTTTGTAATAAAATTTTAAAATATGTTAAAAACACTTGTTTGTAATAATCAATTAATAAAAAGGTAATTTAATTATTTTTATGATTTTTTATAATTTGTTTTTATAGTTTATTTATAAAAAATGAAATTCAATTCTGTTCCAAATCCTACAAAAGAAACACACCAAAGATTCCAAATCCTAATCCCTCCAATTCCAAATCTGAAATCTAAATCCATCAAAACCCTTCCAAACGCCCCATAAGATTTCAAATCCTTCCACGAAATCCAAATCCCTCAAAAACAATTTGTCAAACCAAACACCCCTTTTATTCTTTGGTCAAATCTGTGTGATATTGTGTTATCAGTCCCACAAATCCCAATACAAAGTAGTAAGCATCTTTTAAGAATCTTCAAACAAAAAGCTCAACTGATACAAACCACGTTTCGAAATTAGAGATACATTTTGAATTCAACTCATTTTTTTCCGATCCAACAATGACTTCATTTTCAAATTTGAAGCATATAAACACTATCCTTCATAGAATTTTCATTGCATTCAACACGATTACCATATTCCTCGATCAATATCAACCTTAGATCCTAAATTCACTCATTTGTATTTGTTGTTCTCAAACTTCCTCATGTCAAAAAGGGGGAAACCCACTCTTTTATGTAACTTTTTAAATGCAAAACAATATGAATTTGGTTATACAAATTTAGTACCAAGTTATTTGGACTTATTTCTGATTTGGATTCCACTTTGCAAACCTAACATAACGTTATCTTTTTCCCCGTTATAAATGTGTAGTTTATATCAATTTTGAAGTCATAGAGTTACATATTTGACCTCAAAAAGGCTAAAATGGAGGAACTGGTACTCTTTTGGCATATTTCGTTTACATAAATCCCTAAATTTTCCTTCAAAATCCCAATTAAGATCAGTTTCGTATCAGTCATCTGACTAAAAAACTTCAAAACCCTAATTTAATTTATGAAACAAATGCAGAGTACATGAGAAATCCCACATTCTAATAAAGTAGGAAACCGAACCTGAGCAGCAAAAATGGCGGAAAAGGTTTTACCAGAACCACCTTTACCCAAAAACGTAACGAATTTTGTGGGGGCGTCATTAGCATCGCTCTGTGTTGTTGAATTTTTCGCCATTGTTATGGTGAGAAACCTTGGCGGCATTGATCGGACGAGGATACGATTGAGGTTAGAATAGAATGGCGGAGGCGGAGGCGGAGGGGAAGATGATGAAGGTAAAAGGGTTGGAGGATTACAGAAAGCCATTTGAGATTAAGTTAGTTGAATTGGGGAGGAATTTTGGAGGATTTGATGAAGAAATGGTGGGTAGCAGGCTAGCAGCACCGCATACAGGTGGTATGACCTACCAACGTTAGGACGGGGGGCAACAGTTTTTAATTGTCCTACTAAGACACAACAAGTAAATAAACAAATTGTCTATAGAGTAAATTAAAAATTTCGTGCCTCTAGTTTATCAAAATTTTGGATTGGGTCCCTTAACCTAACCCTATTAACATTAACTCTGTTAACTAAAGGGAATATTTGTCATTTTATCATTTAAATTTAAAAAAAAATATTATAAATGTTTGCTTCCCATGAATACAAGTAAATGTAGCAACCGAGAAAAGAAATATACAACCTCCACATTCTCCGGCTAACACCGCCTCTCCCAAATCCACTCATCTGGTCTCCTTCCCATTCTCGGCCACCAACCAAACCAAAAACCAAATAAAGGAAGCAAAACGAAAAGCGAAAGTATAATCGGGGCAGTTGGCTTTGATAAATGCAACTTTTAATTAAAAGGAGAATGAACCATTGAACCTACACCCCTTCATCGTTAACATGTCAGTGTCTTTTGACGTAGGAACCCACTGTCAACATCCCCCATGATGTTCATAAATACTTCTTCCTTCCCCTTCCTCCATTTTTCTCTCATCAAACATGATTCAAGAACATGATGTTGTTGCTACTACTACTACTACTCATACACCTCGCATCCATCAAAACCCCCCTTCTTCCCCCCTTGCACCTTGGCCATTAGGACCCTAAAACAAAACCATTCCAATATCAAAGTTATCACAACAACAAAAAAATCCAATCAGTAATACCAAATTATCAAAATCAAAATAAACCTAATACATATATCAAAACCAAAATCAAGACCAATGATCTGGACTGACGAACTAAATCGAGGTTTAAATCGTTAAATTTTTACATGGACAGTTTGTTGATGAAAACTCCAAATCAATGATATGGATCGATGAACTCTGAAATTGATGAACTCAACTCAATAAACTTGATTGAACTCGCTGGATCTGGATCGATAAAGTCTGAAAAATTGATGAACTCAACTTGATGAACTCGATGGATCTGGATTGATGAACTGGATGGATCTGGGTCGATGAACTTTGGAGATGCATTGTGGCAGTGATTGAGGGAGAAGAGAAGAAGAGAAGAGCGTTTATAGGGAGGAAAAACGAGTTGTGAGTGGCTGGAGATGGGGGGACGATGGCCAGTGGGATTTGACCGATCTCGTACCAGACGGGATTGAAGGTTGTGGTGTAGATGGGACGATCGAAGGGACAAGTTGGGTAGAGGTATTTCAAGGTGATGGCCGGAGATAACCTTCATTGCCAATCACCGGAGATGGCCGACGATGGCATTGTTGGGAGGGACAATTTGAGTCTGTGTTATAGAATATGTATGTATGTATGTATGTATGTATAAATATTATATATATAATTTTTATATGAAAAAATAAATAAAATGACAATATTGCCCTACACTTAACAGAGTAACAGTTAGTGGAGTTAGGTTAAGAGGCCTAATTGTTGGTCCCAAAAAGTAAAGGCAGAGTTAAAACAAGTATTGTAGAAGGGGGGTTGAATACAATACATAAAATTTTTCACTTAATTTAATTATTTATTGATATAAAATCAAGAATTACATATAGAAAACTTTTAAGATTGTTGCGGAAAGAACAGATAAAACTATTCTAACAATTTTCACAAAAAAATAAGAACACAACTTAAAAACACAAAGATTAAAGCTATGGAGAGAGAGAGAGAGAGAGAGAGAACAAGTTTGCCAACTTTTTGCTTGAGTGCACTGAGATCTCTTCTAAAAAGCGTAGCTTGCATGGAAGGGGTTCTTCACTTTTAAATACCACCATGTGCATTAAATGTTGAGGACACTTGTCATCTTGGTATTGGATGTTAGATATTTTCTTACAAAAGGGATAAAGTATTTGATGTGACCTATCATAGAGTAAAGTTGACCTTTGAAATTTGAGAAGACAAACTCTAATAATAGTATACAATATAGACATCTTTTTTCTAAACTTTTGGAGAATGACTCCGCCATTTCATAACTCAGGTGAAGATCTTGTTGGGAACTGAAGAATTCATCAAGTATGGTTAATGCTGCTGGTTCAAAGTTACTACTGCTAGAAGACTTAAAGGTTAGTACTGCTGAGTGTTACTACTGCTAGTACTATTAATACTGCTAGTCAAAGTTAGTACTGCTTGAACAAAGTTAGTACTGCTTAGCTAGTTAGTACTGCTAGTGGTTAGTGCTGCTTAGTAGTTAATGCTGCTAGAAGGAATTTAATGCTGCTGAAGATTAATACTGCTTATATGATGAAGATTCGCATGAAAGGATATACATGGAAGCTTAGAGATATACATGGAAGATATACTGAAGATATTTTATTTATTGTAATTATCTTTGTTTTCAGTATATATATTGTATAGTTTAGAATAATGAGTTGACTTTTGTTTTTCTTCATTCTTTTAAAGAGAAAATCAACCTCAAGGCATAGATCCTAATTCTAGAGAAGTAGAATTCGTATTGGTGAGCCTGTTCATCAATATTGAGGTTGAGTGAGTAATCTTGTAACTTCAAAGCATTCAATACAAGTTTACAGTTTGTTAATTATACTCTGTTGATTTACTGTTTTGATTAAATATCAAAGTGTTATTCCGCAAACTTCTTTGATATTGTTTCTGAGAATTAATTCTTGTTGAGAATTCGATCCTGACAAGTGGTATCAGAGCACAGAAATCATCAATGGCTAAAGTTTCAGATTCTTTAAGCACAGAAATCCCCACAGAGGTATTGTCTAATCTTTGCTCTAAAACTTGTATGGAAACTGTTAAAAGGTACAGGGATCACAGCCAGACAATGAGTGATGACCTTAAAAGATTAGAGAGAGATATAAAAGACTATGTAAGAATTGTTGAGAGTTTTGAGGAACAGATCAAGAGTTTCCAAGCCAATGAGCTTCAACACTCTTATGACTCAAACTACTGGAAGTGGGAGAAAGATCAGTATGAGTCTAAGCTTAAACAGAAAGAAGAGGAGAATGAGAAGATAAAGAGTGAGTTTGAGAAAGCAAAGCTGGACATTGAGAAATTTTCCAATGCTTCTAAAGCAATGGACTCTTTGCTCCAAACTCAAATCCATGACAAACTTAGAAGAGGAATAGGTTATAACACCACACCACCACCATACAACAACAATTACATCCCTCCTATATCAGACTTGCTAGAGACCAAGAATAGGAAGGAATTGTCTGATGAAGCCACTAAGGTAGATCCATTAGACAAAGTGGTGGTTGAAACAGACTCTGAAGAAGAGTACTCCAATAATAAGAGTAAGGAGAACACTGTGAGTGGTGAGATTCCTCTAGAAAATAACATTATCACCAATGAGGGATGTGGAAAGGCTTGGATCAAATCTAAGGACATAGAAAAGACAGAGGGAAAGTCTGGTAAGGTCCACTACAAACAGACAACGGTTGTGAATCCTGTCCCTTGCAAACAGTGTACTTGCAATAAATCTGAGCCCCAAAAACATGATAAAAGGAGAGGAAATCAAAGAAACTGGAATAATCAGTGGGCACAAAAACAAGGGGTTGATTTGAGTAAAATCAATAGACCAAAACCTTGTTTTATCTGTGGCAAATTGAATCATCTTGCCAAACACTGTTATTTCAATCCTATCAACCAAAGAGTTAATTTTCAAAGACAAACTCAAAACTCCTTTGGTTATAGGAAGCAAGGAAGGAATCAAATGGCTGAGAACAGAGCACCTAAAAAGTCTCATGTTCAAAATAAGTTTGCTAAACCAAAGAAAAATACTCCAAATAAGCCAAGGAGTAATTTAAAGACAAAGAAAGCAAACAACTTTGTTCAAGTTTGGGTTCCAATTGTAAAGAAACCTGTTAGTACTGCTATCCCAGATAGTACTGCTAACAAGAATAGTGTTGCTAACTTGATTAGTACTGCTAACCAAGTTAGTACTGCTAACAAGGCTAGTGCTGCTTCTAGTAGTAATGCAGCCAAACCTATAATCTTGACAAAGTATTCCAGTCATGAGATTCCTAAACATCTCATCCATACTAAACTAACAGATTATATTGATGAGAAAGGACAACCCAAGACCACTTTGGCTTGGGTTCCCACCAAGACTAACTGATTTATCAAGTGTGCAGGGCAATCAAAAGCTCAAGAGGAAGAGCATTCGGAATGAAGAAAATGGTTGCTCTTGGCACATAACAAGGAACATGGACTGCCTTCAAATTCCTTAAAAGATTTGATGAAGGACATGTTACTTTTGATCCAGCAGAAGGTTGAAGTTAGAAATACTCCAGAGGGAATAATGATCATGAAGGATCAAGAAGAAAAGGATCAGGGGATGAACAAGGTAGTAAGAGAAAAAGGATGGTGTCAAAAAGTGTAAGAGTAGTTAATACTGCTAGTGGTTAATACTGCTTTCAGTTAATACTGCTAGTGGTTAATACTGCTTTCAGTTAATACTGCTAGTAGTTAATACTGCTTTCAGTTAATACTGCTAGTGGTTAATACTGCTTTCAGTTAATACTGCTAGTGGTTAATACTGCTTTCAGTTAATACTGCTAGTGGTTAATACAACTTTCAGTTAATACTGCTAGTGGTTAATACTGCTTTCAGTTAATACTGCTAGTAGTTAATACTGCTTTCAGTTAATACTGCTAGTAGTTAATACTGCTTTCAGTTAATACTGCTAGTAGTTAATACTGCTTTCAGTTAATACTGCTAGTAGTTAATACTGCTAGTAGTTAATACTGCTTTCAGTTAATACTGCTAGTAGTTAATACTGCTAGTAGTTAATACTGCTCTAGGTTAATACTGCTTATGTTCCGAATACTATAAATACTCTTTGCCCGCCTAAAAGCTTATAACGACTCTCTGCATACTATTCACCTGCGCTCTAAACCCTTTCTCTCTCAAAGTTCAAAGTTTTCAAGCAAGAATCTTCAAGGTCAATGGCATCAATGGCTTTCATTGACGAGCACAATGAAATCGCAATGCTCCAAAAGCCAAAACAAGCAGAAGGCTTTCATCAGATAGTCGACTTTCTGAAGACTAGCCACATTGCCCATGCTATCACTATGTCTCCAACTATCTTTATAGAGCATCAGAGGCAATTCTGGGCACATGCCACCATTGTTACTGAGAATGGTGTGCGAATGATCAAGACGACAGTATGTGGCAATCCATTGACAGTTACTGAAGAGATAGTTCGCATCAGTCTACGTCTAGACGATGCATCTGGTATAACTTCTATCCCTAATGATGAACTGTTTTCTACTCTGACAAGAATGGGGTATGGAGGCCCATTGGGTGTTTTTAAGTTCTCAAAAGCTAAATTCTCACCTCAATGGCGTTTTCTTGTTCATACCTTGATGCACTGCATTTCTAAAAAGACCACTGGATGGAGTGAGTTCAGCAGTCCCATTGCTTATGCTTTGGTCTGTTTGGCCACTGCCAGAAGGTACAATTTTTCACAAATGATTTTCAATGATCTTGTCTCAAACATGGGAAACAAAAAGAGCTTTTATATGTATCCCAGGTTTGTTTAAGCAGTTATCAACCATGAATTGACGGATATTCCTCATTCTGATGGAATTTATGTACCAAAACCCCCTAAAGGCAAGGTTTTCTCAAATATGAGAAGATCTGCTGGGGACTCTGAAGGAGTTGACACCCCATTGTTCTCTACAATGATGGTGGTGTCCCAAACCAATGAAGGTATGGCAGCAGGGTCAAGGCCCCCATTAGACCAACCCACTGCTAGCCAAGCCCAACCTTCCCTCTCAAAATCAATTCCCCAGTCTCTTCTTGAAAAACCATACTCTCCTATCACCCAAACTTACAAGAGAAAACAGGTAAAGAAGGCTCCTTCCCTTCTTGTACCATCATGCCCCAAGCCTTTAAGCCCTCTATTGGAGCATTCTCCAGTAGAGAATATTCAAAGGGAATCCACAAGGGTGTCTCCCAACCCAAAGGAGGTGCTCTCTGAGGAGGAGGTAGAGCATATGGGTGATGAGGCTGCCACTACTCCTGCTAGCACAGAGGAGGAAAGTGGTAACATCAATAAGGCCTCCCCCATGGAAACTTTGAATAAGCAATCATTTGAAGGTCCCTGGTGCCAAGAAACCAAGGGGGTGGATAGTGCTTCTGCTAGACAGAAGACTTCCACTGCAAAAAGATCCAATGATCCTTCAAAAGAGGGTAACACTTCTGGAGAGGGTGAGGACAAATATACTTACTATGAATTGATGGAAACAATGGGGAACATCAATCAAGATGTTCTCAAACAAGGCAAAGAAATTGAAGAGATGAAGTTGGTCATCCTGTCACAACAAATCCAGATTGCAAAATTAAAGAAAATGGTGACAAGGTTGGTGCATAAGCAGAGGAGAAAACAGTTTGTTTTAAAGAAGAGGTCACATAAGAAACATGCTTCCAAAAAGGGGGAGAATTCTAGCTCAGAACAGATAGATCAACAGTTTGAGGGGGAGTTTGTTGAAGAAAGGGCTGAATTTGTTGAAGAAAAAGCAGCAGCAGAAACAACCCCAGCAGCAGAAACGGTTACTACTGCTAAGCCAAAACAAGCAGCAGAAACTGTTAGTGCTACTGAAACTTCACAAGCAGCAGTACCAGAGTTAACACCAACAGAGGTTGAAGTAGCAGAGATGCTGGTAAAAGCAAAGAATGACACTCTCAAAGCAAAGGGAGTGGTCATAAATGAAGGGGGAGACAAGAAATCAGAACAAAAAGACATGGCTGCAGATGTAAAAAGAAAAGGGAAAGAAAAGATGATAGAATCTGATCAACCATCTAAAAAGCAAAAGATGATTGAGTCAGATGAAGAATTAGCAAAGAAACTGCAACAAGAGTTAGATCAAGCAGAGAAAGAACAGGTTGAGAAAGACAGAGAGATAGCCAGAGCACTAGCAAATGAACTAAATGAAGCATTTCAGAAAGGGTTGGAAACAGAGAAAGCCAAGCAAAGAGCAATAACCTTGAGAAAGGCTATGATGGCCAGATCAAGTGCAAAGAAAAGAAGACCTTCACAAACTTACCTTGCCACTCAGGAAAGAAACAAAATGATAACTTTCTTGAGAAGTGCAATTGGGGTAAAGAAAGAAATGTTTGTGAAGATGAATTTTGATCAAATCAAGGATCTATATGAGAAAGAAATGGAGAAGCTGAAGAACAATGAAAAGGATAGAGTGGAGTTTGAAAAGAAGGCAAAGGATAGACATGATGTGAATATGCATCAACCATTCCCTGAAAGTGAAGAGGGAACTCCTATCAAAGAAAAGGCAGAGAACAAGGAAGAAAAGAAGAAGGAAGCTACTTTAGTGCAGGTTCAAAAGACTCTGAAAAGAACCAAAATGATGGCTAAAAGAAAGAAAAGTGTAAAGAAGCCTAGAGTAGAAGAAGAGCAAAAGGTTACTGAAGAAGAAGAGGCACCTCAGAATGAAGCTAAAACTCAGGAAGAAATACCACAGAGTTCAGATGTAAACTTGTACATGGTGGTAATGGATAAAATTCCAAAGCCTATTTCAGTTGAACCTGTTGGATTTAAACCTCCTGAAGTTATCCATTGGGATATTATGGAGGTGGATGGCAAAGAATACATCAGATTGAAAAGAAATGATGAGAAGTATGAAGTATACAGCACCTGGAACAAAATTGTCAGAGAGTGTTCAAGATCTGATTTGGAAGAAATGTTTGAAGTGGGGATGAAAATTTGTGCAGATCAGTTGACAGCTCCAGGGTTACCTATAGTGAAGTTGATCATGGAATACTTGTGCATGTTATTCAATCCAGAAGCAGTGAAGCACTTAATCAGAGATGTGTTCAAAACTGTTAGAGGATGGACTCTCTATGAAAGGAGTGGAGTCTATGAACTAGCATTGGATACTTTCCACATGGAGTACTACTTGGTGGATAGGGTCTACAAGCATACAAATCTTAAGCTTCATGCCATGTTAAACAAGAAGTTGAGTTGTGCACCAAATTCAGAAATGGCAAAGTATTTAATTCAAAGAACTATTAATCAGAGCATGGGACTGGATCCTAACATTGGAGTAGATCAATGAAGATTTTGGAAGCATTTGAGGAACTTGACTTCTCTTCCTAAAAGTCAAGTTAGGGGGAGATTGTTGGGAACTGAAGAATTCATCAAGTATGGTTAATGCTGCTGGTTCAAAGTTACTACTGCTAGAAGACTTAAAGGTTAGTACTGCTGAGTGTTACTACTGCTAGTACTATTAATACTGCTAGTCAAAGTTAGTACTGCTTGAACAAAGTTAGTACTGCTTAGCTAGTTAGTACTGCTAGTGGTTAGTGCTGCTTAGTAGTTAATGCTGCTAGAAGGAATTTAATGCTGCTGAAGATTAATACTGCTTATATGATGAAGATTCGCATGAAAGGATATACATGGAAGCTTAGAGATATACATGGAAGATATACTGAAGATATTTTATTTATTGTAATTATCTTTGTTTTCAGTATATATATTGTATAGTTTAGAATAATGAGTTGACTTTTGTTTTTCTTCATTCTTTTAAAGAGAAAATCAACCTCAAGGCATAGATCCTAATTCTAGAGAAGTAGAATTCGTATTGGTGAGCCTGTTCATCAATATTGAGGTTGAGTGAGTAATCTTGTAACTTCAAAGCATTCAATACAAGTTTACAGTTTGTTAATTATACTCTGTTGATTTACTGTTTTGATTAAATATCAAAGTGTTATTCCGCAAACTTCTTTGATATTGTTTCTGAGAATTAATTCTTGTTGAGAATTCGATCCTGACAGATCTTCTGTGCAATAAGAGGTTTCTACCTTTTTGTCAGAAGTAGGTGGGCAAAAAGGAGACTAGCCGATTTATAGAGATAAAATCGGCTAGAAGAGGGTCCTGCCTAATTGAAGGGCTATAATTCGGCAGGTAAGATACTAGCCGATTGGAGAGAGGTAAATCGGCAGGTAGGTAGCTTAGTGAGGTTGAAAGTTTAACTTGATCCGCATCTGAAGATTTACTTCTTGCTGATTTCGGTTGGTCTTCGACTTCACCGATCTTTTGAAGCATGACTAAGCTATTACAAAGAACTTTAAAATATTCTAAGTACAAAGGATGTTCAAATATTACAAGTAAGAATTGATAAGCCGAAAGGGAGGTCATCTTCAAATCCTTAATGACCCAACAATCTCCCCCTATTTGATGATGACATCCCATACTTAAAATAAAAGAGTAAGAAAATAAATAATGCATTTTGACCCTATTTTACTCTTTTAGGTTATTTTTCACATAGACCATTCTTTTTGTTTCTTTTTGGATTTTTTAAAGTATCCGACATTTACAACTAAAATGAATGAAAGAATAAGCTATTTACAATATGTACTAAAGAAAGTTTCACTTGTATTAATCTCATAAGGTTGAGTACAAGACAAAACAAAATTCAAGTACAATTCAAAAAGATAGAAAAATTACTAAGCTTCTTCAAAAGGATCAATCTGAATATATTCTCTCTTCTTCAACTCATCGGTCACAACTTCGAAGAGAGGAACTGTATGAGGCCAATCAGAATGATCTGAAGAATCCCAGTAAGAAAAAGACTATCGACAATATGGATCTAATCAACTATAAATAAGTGGATTTGGCCGAAGACATCGTTGAAGAAGATACCATATGCCGGATCGAGGATGACCATGGTAGAGGGTTGAGGCACGAGAGTAGGCAAAGAAAGCTCAAGGTTGGGACATTTCCTTCCTTATCCATTTCTTGGAAGACGCATTCCTTCTTCACCGATCGAGACTTAGGCTTGGAGGAAGAAGAGAAGTGATGATCAGTTTTGAGCTTCTGAATGAACTCACTTTCGGTAGCCGAGTGCTCAATTTAGTACTTGCTTCGGTAGGTCTTCATCTTGTTCTGAAGTGAGTTGATGTGATCCAAGACTTGGTCTTTGAAGGCACTCCTACTATTCTTCAAGATGTTGATGATTTCGAACCTTTCACTGAGACCGTAAGCCCTTAGCCGTTCCAGATTGTGAATTCGTCTCATCCCATTCTCCCGAGTTATAATAAGCAGATTGGTTTCTTTGCATATTTTGGCCCTGAGATTCTAACATTTGAGATTGGAGAGCTTTCACGTTGGCGTCAAAGACTTTTTGTACCACTGAATGCACTTGGCCTTTTGTTTATCAGTTTCTCTAGCCAATTTCTCCAAACTTCTAAGATCCAATTTTTGAGCTTCCATCGGGTCCTCAGAAAGTTTGGATTCTTTGGCCTCCTCTTAGGCTATCTTCCGAATAAGCTCTTGATTTTCCTTATAGTCCTTTTGAGCTAATTTGGCAGCCTTGATATACTCATCGAACATCCCCAGCTGGGATACAATCTTCGAGGGTGGTTGAAGTTTTAGAACATCCAAGCTTGAGGCACGTTTGTTCCTTTCTTCCCTTTTCCTCTTCATTTCGGATGCCTCTTCCTCAGGAGTCATTGGCTTTTTGCCCTTGTCTTTTTGAGCATCCCCTTAGATTCTTCGGCCCGATCGGTAGGAGTCGATCGGTCGGTGCCTTCCCTTTCACTTTGGACGCTAGAGATAGTGATTTGAGGGATAGGCTTCTCCCCCTCAGCGATCGAAGGGGAATAAATCCCAAGATGGGTCGACACAAGACCCATCCGTCGATCCACTCGGCGAAGGCACTCATGATCATCATCGCCGAAAACAGTATCACCCAGATCGATGTCCCACTCCTCTGTTCGAGAGTTAGAGACAGAGGCAGGAAGAGCATCAATCTTCTGATGAAGACGGCTGAGAGACTCCAAGATCTAAGAATTAACCAAGTCCTGGGAGAGGACTTTGGTCTTCAAAAATTCAAGCTCCTTATCCCTTGCATCAGATGGGGCATTGAGGGCAGCAAGAGATAAGGTGAGATGAAGGTTGAAAGAAAGAAGGCACTCCAACCGAGTATTTACAGCTTCTACCGAAGAGAAAAGCGACCCGGCCAGCCCCAAGAGATCCTGAGCCATCCTGTCCATGCACCGAAAGAAATGTGCCTGACTCGTTGAACATCGACATTCTGTTCCTTGATGATCTGAAGTAAATCATCAATGGAAGTGTTATTGTGGGCGAGATCATGAGAAATTTGATTCTCCCGTAGAGAATTTTGCTCTAGAACAGTCACCCAATGACCAATAACAACCGTGGACCGGTCAAATTCTGCCTGAAGAGAGGGCAGTTGAGCTCCTAAAAGCCTATGTTGCCGATTTGTGTCAAGAATATTGACAAGCACATCATTGGAATGGAGATGGTGCTTTGGGATATAGGGATGGAAGGGGTAGCCGAGGAGGTGGAGGGGTGGAATGAAGTTGGGGTCGGTGGGTGATGAGGTAGGGTTCGACTAGGGGGAATGGGTCGATCGGCAGGAGGTAAATCGGGAGAAGAATTTGAGGAAGAGGTGTCGGATGGTGAGGCTTGGGGGGTAGGTTTAGGGGAGTGTTTAGGTGAGGGTTTGGGTGAAGAGGTCGGCTGCTCCTTCAGCTGATTGGTCGGTTGGGGGGATATCTTGGGAGTCGGTTCGGGATAATATTTCCATGGGGGGATGGTGTAATTGGAGGGGTGGATTTCGGGGTGGTGGTGGGAGAAACCTCTTTGCTTTTAGCCGGGGAGGGATCCTGTACTTCAAGAAAATGGTCATCAAGCCGGGGAGAGGGCTTGGAACCGGTGTCACCAAGAAGAAACCCTAGAAAAAGAGTCGGATCCTCTAAATCGACCCCTGGAGTGGCTGATCATTCCTTGAATACCACCCGGGATCGCCTGGCACGGAAGTGCCCGGGGTCTCCCGGTTCCTATGCGCCGCCCGGGATCACCCGACAAGGAAGGTGCCCGGGATCACCCGACTCTCAACATCACCCGGGATCGCCCGACAAGGGAATGCCCGAGGTCACCCGGTAGTCACGCACCCGGGGTCACCTGGTTGGGAAGTACCCGGGCCCCCAAAACACTCGATTGGCTAGGCCAAGTCTAGCGGCGGTTTCGAACCATACCGCGAGGTTGCCAGTGACCGGCGGCAGGAACGTCACCCAAGGCTCATCCAAAACAACTTCCTCGATTTTAACGAGTTCCAAACGATTTCAAGCAAACATCTAGGGTTCAAAGTCCCAATCCAGACAAGAACATTAAAATGGAAAAACATTATACTCTCCCAATCCAAAATAATCAAAGACTAACCAAGAAGGAAACAATACTGATTAAACTTACCTTGAATAGGTTTAGAGTATGCTTGATTTCACTTGAAATTTGCTCCTTCCCTACCTCTCTTCTCCAAATCGCCTTGGACTCTTTCCCTCTACAACAAAATCTCAACCTCCAGAAATGGAAAGAAATTAGGGTCCTTAAGGTTTAATCCCTTTTTATCCAACTTTACACTTTAACCCCCAAACTTTGGTCTATTGAGCAAACTTACACTCAATTTCCATAATTATTCATTTTCACACGGTTATTACAATACTACCCCCTCAAAATAATTCCGTCTCCGGAATTCCTTCACCCAACAAACAAGGGTATTGGGACCTCATGTCCGCTTCCACCTCCCACGGTGTCTCTTGTTCTTTATGAAATTTTCATTGCACCTTCACAAGACGAATCTCCTTGGTCCTTAGCTTTTTCACTTTGTGGTCTAAGATGGCCACTGACTTTTCTACGTAACTTAAGTTCTCACCAACACGAATATCCTCCAACAGTACTATCATGTCAAATTCCACCAAACATTTTTTTCAGATTAGACACATGAAATGTGGGATGAATCCCTCACATATCCTCAGGTAAATCTAGTTTGTAGGCTACTTCTCCGACACGCTCAACGGTAAAAAATGGCCCAACGAATCTTGGCCTCAATTTCCCTTTCTTCCCGAAACGGATTCCTCCCTTCTAAGGTGAGACCTTTAGCATTACCTTGTCTCCCACTTGGAACTCGATTGGTTTCCTTAGCTTATTCGCCTATATTTTCTGACGGTCTTGAGTCGTCTTCAATCTCTCTCTTATCGGATTTAATTTAAAGGCAATTACTTGCACAATTTTCGGACTTGCCAGCTGCCTTCCTCCCATTTCGTTGCAACACTAAGGTGTTCTACATTTGCGCCCATACAAGGCTTCAAACGGTGCTGCTCGGATGCTAGCGTGATAATCGTTATTGTAGGAGAATTCTATCAACGGTAAATGAACTTCCGACGAGCCCTTAAAATAAATCACACATGCTCGAAGCATGTCCTCCAGCGTTTGGATGGTCCTCTCGCTTTGTCCTTCAAAAAGCATGAGTCCCTTATATAAACAAAAAACGATCACTCAATTCGCCAACTTAACACAAGATTCACCTTGGATATCACCATAAGCTCACTACTATGAGATTCATCATCAGATAACGCACAATTAAAATTACTCCCCCAAACACGACCTATGTATAAAGCAAAAAATACTTTATTTCCTGACCCAAATTGATCACAACTCACCGGTGTTACCCAACTCACAAGCAATACGCAACATTGTTGCAAACGTCATAACCCATATTCCTACAAACATGAAAGAAATCTTCCACAATTCATCACCTTCACAGTCCACTATCTCCAACTGAATGAATCCTAATAACACATACTTCAACTTCTCGTCACATCCACCTATCATCTGACCATAATTGCATTAAATTCAAACTTCACTCGCTCAACAAGGAGTGACCATGCTTACCCAAAACCATTACAAATAGCTTAACAATGGACATCAGGCTCTCTTGGAACCTTTTCCACACACTACCAAGTCTGCCACACAGGTCTTTTACTCTAAACACTATATCCAGCCACTATTCCCATTTCTTCCAAACGCATCAAACATGCGTCCTAAGATCGGCTCACTAGTAAGTGAAATCTTTAGACTAACCGCATGATTTAGTTCTCTCGATATTAGGACCATAACTTATACCATAATCTCCTTATCACACCCTCAATAGGAGTTCATATACCCACTACTGGCAAATCCGACAAATAGCTCCACCATTTTGGGTCACCTGCCAAACTTCTTACTCTCGATTTACCCATTTTTTTTCAACATACCATCTTCACTTCCTCAGGCTAGTGTAGAACATTACTCACTCCATTTTCTGATTAATCGAATGCATTGAAAGCACCTTCCCAAAACTATGCTTAGCCAAACGGCTTCCTCACTTCATCGATGTAGAGTTTTGCTAACCTGTCCATCGGTAAGGTTTCGCGCATAGCCAAGAAGTGAGCGCTCTTAGTCAACCGATCGACTATTACCCAAATGGTATCATGACCTCGAAGGGTTTTGGGCAACTTTGTCACGAAGTCCGTGGTAATATGCTCCCACTTCCACTTTGGGATCTCTAAGGACTGAAGACTCTCATACGGTCGTTGATGTTCGGCCTTTACTTGTAAGAACGTCACACAACGCTCTACGTAACGCGCCACATCAAGTTTCATTACCTGCCACCAATAATGTAACTTCAAGTCCCGGTACATCTTTGTACTCCCCGGATGAATGGAATACTTGGACTTGTGGGCATCCTCAAGAAGTAGCCCCCGGTTTCCCCCAACTTTGGGTACCCATATACGACCGTTGAACAACTTTACCCCACGGCTATCTTCCGTTAAGAGCAAACATTGCTTTGTCATAACCTCATCTTTGAGATTTTCTTCCAACAAGGCTTCTACTTGGGATGTCTTGATCTTCTCAATAAGACTTGACACTAACTCGATTCTTGAAAGGGTAGCCCGAATACTTCCGCTATAGACCTTCTTACTTAACACATCGGCTACTACGTTCGCCTTACCGGGATGGTAAAGCAACCCACAATCGTAATCCTTGAGCAATTAGAGCCACCGCCTTTGCCTCATGTTTAACTCTTTTTGGTCAAAAACGTACTTTAGACTTTTATGATCCGTGTAGAGTATACATTTCGTGCCAAAGAGGTAATGCCGCCAAAGCTTCAAGGCGAACACCACCGCCGCTAACTCCAAATCGTTGGTAGGATAATTCTTCTCGTGAATTTTGAGTTGCCTAGAGGCGTACGCGATCACCATGCATCTTTGCATCAACACGCATCCTAATCCCATTTTTGAAGCGTCGCTATAGACCACGAAATCTTCCGACCCTTCGGGTAACGACAAGATTGGAGCTTCACACAACTTCTTTTGCAAAGCCCGGAACGCCTTTTCCTACGTTTCGGTCCAAACGAACTTTACATTCTTCCGAGTTAAAGCCGTCAAGGAAGAAGCGATCTTGGAGAAGTCTTGGATGAATCTCCGATAATAGCCCGCCAAACCTAAGAAGCTTCGGATTTCGGACGAACTCTTGGGAGGTTCCCAATTCGTCATGGTTTCAATTTTGGAGGGGTCCACTTTCACTCCGTCCCGAGTGACAACGTGACCCAAGAATTGCACCTCTTCAAGCCAAAAATCGCATTTGGAAAATTTGGCATACAATCTTTCTTTTCTCAACACTTCTAGAACTTCACGAAGGTGTTGCTCGTGTTCCAACTCGCTCTTGGAGTACACAAGTATGTCATCAATGAATACGATGACCAACTTGTCGAGGAACGGTCGACACACCCTATTCATCAAATCCATAAACACCGCCGGTGCGTTCGTTAGGCCAAACGACATTACAAGGAATTCGTAATGACCATAACGCGTTCTAAAGGCCATCTTCGAGACGTCTTCTACCCTCACCTTCACTTGGTGGAATCCCGAACATAAGTCAATCTTGGAGAAACACCCCGCTCCTTGGAGTTGATCGAACAGGTCATCTATCCTTGGAAGCGGGTACTTGTTCTTCACCGTTGCCTTTTTCAACTCACGGTAATCGATGCACATTCTCATCGTGTCATCCTTCTTCTTGACAAATGTTGGATCAATAATTGTATTCAAGATTAAAGTTAAAAAGGGGTCTAGTTTGTAATAGTGTTTAATACCCTAGGGGGTATTTTAGCTAATATTCAATAATGTTTAGGTCATGTTGACCTAAGTATAAAAGGATTTAATTTTCTAGTTTTAGGGTGTGAACAATACGTTAAGTTAGAGAGGAAGCCGTATTTTCTCTATATTGTACACGCACAAGGTACCAAGAACACACACTCGTATTTATCAGAATAATCAAGAGATCATTGGTATGTTGTTTGATCTATTTATCTCTTGTTCTTTATTGTGTTGTGTGATTATTTATCAACTATAAAGCCAAAAAATCAAGCTTTTTGGATTAAACAGTGTTTTCGAAACTTTTACTGTGTGAAAATCGATTACAGGATTTACTGTGTTTCTGAGCATAAAATCGATTTGATTATGTGCGTTTCATGTTATTGAACAATCTTAGATTGCCTATTTAATGTTAAAAACATCAATCGATTGGCTTTTGATGATTTTTTTTGAATACTGGGTTCATGAAACTATCGACTACTGTCTCACTCGAATTGAAGCATAAAAGTTGTTTTTAGGCATTGATTTTGATTGGGTTTTGATCGTAGCATGTTTGTGGATGATTTATATGTTTTATACACTAACAATTAATCTGTTAAGTGAGTTTCTGGGTTGAAAATCGATCAGAGGGTCGAACTGTGATGAACTAGCGCATTTGTTTAAGAACTCCACTTTTGCACCAGTTCATAGTGGTATTTTGCGCCAGTCCCTCTTAGCGCAAACTGCATTTTGCGCCACCTTCGCTTGGCGCAAAGTTTTCTTTTGCGCCACACACTACACCGGTTGACACCGGTCAGAGAGACACCGGTCCACACGGTCGAAAGATCCGGGCGCAGGTCACCGGTCGAAGGATCCGGTCGTGGGACACCGGTCGAAGGAGGACACCGGTCGCATCACAACACTGGTCAGGGACACCGGTCGCGCAACACACCAGGCCTCAAGACCCCGGTCGCAACCCTGATTTGCGTCATAAGTTCTACGCGAAAATCTCTAGTTTGCGCCATCAGTTCTTCACGCAAACCTCTCTTTGCGCCACCTACTATTCGCGCAAAACCCATTTCGCGCGACCCGCTTCTCGCGCAAAACCCTTCTTGCGCCATCCTCTTCTCGTGCAAAATTCCTCAAGGGCTCAGTACTTCACGCAAATCTTATTTTGCGCCAGATTCACTTAGCGCAAAGTTGTATTTTGCGCCAGCCACTATCTTTCTTGCGAATTTCTTTGTGTTATTGTTTTATACTGTTTGCGAATTCTGCATTTGATTATTTTTTGGAAATTTATTTTTCTGAAATTTTTTTAGTATAGTTTTTATGCAATTCTTGATTCTAAAGATCTTATTAGTTGATTCTCTTGGTACAGATAAGTTTGCTTACTAACCATACAACTAAAGATGTCGAACCAACTTATCTCGATGGGCTCTCAGTCCAAACCCCCTGTTCTCTTGGCTAATGAGTATCAGCAATGGAAGAAAAGAATGATTCAATTTCTGAATCACAAAAACAGAGATTATATGGAATCAATCACTACTGGTCCAATAAATCCAATGATCACAGTTCCTGGTAAAGCTGCAACTGAAACCTCTCCAGAAATCCCTGACAGATATGTTCCCAAACCGTATCAATACTTCACCGATAAGGAAAAAGATCTGTACAAGATAGATGAAGAGGCTCTCATTTATCTGACGATGGCCATCCCAAATGACATCTACAACCGGGTAGACAGTCGAAATTCAGACAAGGAAGTATGGGATGAACTAGCAAGACAATTTGAGGGAAGTGAAGCCTCAATTCAAGCCAAGCAAAATCTGTGCATTAATGCCTATGAAGGATTTCATGAAAGGAAAGGAGAGACACTGCTTGATACCTATAACAAATACAACATCATTCTGAATGACCTGAGGAGGAACAATATCTCTAAATCTGCTTCAGAGATAAACTATAAGTTCATCAAGAACTTGAACCCTGAATGGAAGAACTTTTCCATCAATCTTCAGATGTCAAAGAACATGGCTCTAGAGAACGTCACTGATATTTTTTCTACTCTTGCTCAGCATGAAGAAGAGGTGACAACTATCAACAATGAGTCCAAAAATCTGAAGGACTCTGTAGCTCTCATAGCTGGCAAAGGAAAAAGTTCACGTTCTGGTCGTGTATCTGCTGCAAGGTCAAAGAAGAAAGTGTCTAAATCCTTCGTTACGGAGGTTACTGAGTCCGATTCTGCTTCAAGTGATGAAGAACGGGAGATTGATTCTGAATATGATATACATAAGTTTTCTGAGAACTTGGCCATGATTACTCGTCAATTCAAGAAGAGCTTTGGCAAGAAAAAAGTACTATTCAAAGCCAAAGTACGAAGGGTACAAGAAAGAGAAGTCTGAAGTGAGATACAAGCCAAGGTATGGAAGTAGAGAGGAAATATGAAGGGAAGGAAGATAGAAGAGAAGAAAAGAGAGAGGATAAGAAAGAGGAGAGAAAGGATGAACCGGGCAGATGCTATAACTGTGGCAAATTTGGACACTTCTCCAGAGATTGTAAGTTCAAGAAAGTCAAGAACTCAGAATACTATGCAAGGAAGTCACTCATTGCCAAGAAAGCTGAAGAGGGAAAGGTGCTTATGGCTGAAGAAGAAAACTGGCTGTTCCAAAGTTCTGATGAAGAGGAGCAGGCGAACTTCACCCAAGTCTCTTACATGGCCAAGCTTGATGGTGATGATGAAGCTTCTGAGGCTCATTCCGAAGATGACAACTCTGAGGTAAATTATGAACTTATTGAATTTCTGATGGTCCAAATACACAATATGAAAGATGAATTTGCTTTGTTGAAAGGTAAACTTAGCTCCGCACATCAAACTGTCTTAAGTTTTCATGATGAAAACGCTTTGCTAAAAGTTATTGTGGAAGAAAAGGAAAAAGAGAAACAAAGTTTAAAAGCTGAAAAAGAATCTTTAAAAGGAAAAATATATGGTTTAGGAAAGGATCTTGTAAATCTCAATGCTGAAAAAGGTGAGTTCAAAATCAAATTCGAAGTATGTTTTCAAGAAAGAAATGAAGCTTACACCAAGATTAAGCAATTGGAGGATATTAACATGAAACGAGGCCAGACTGAGCAGACATTAAATCTGTTGACCAATAAACTCCAAGATGAAAGGTTTTATAAACTTAAACCAGGTTTGGGTTTGCCAATTAACGATGTTTTGAAAAAGGCACCGGAGCACTTGTATAATTTTGATAAACTTGGCTCCACAATCAGACCTATTCAAAACATTCGTGCAACTTTTGTTGAAGCAAGTACTTCTAAACCTTTTACAAAGACCAAAAGTAAAGAAGAAATGGGAGAAAACAAGTCTTGTGACACTGATTCTCAAAGTTCTTTTAAATCGGTTGGTTTTAAATATAGTGATTTGAACAAAAGCTATGAGACTCGAAAGATCGAATTGGCTGAGTTTGAATCACTGTTTACCACATCTTCAAAAGAATCAGTTAGCAATAACACGGTTCCACCTGAGACTGAATGAAAATATGATGAGTATGAATCGGATGTCGATCCATCAAATATACCATCAGTCTCAAATCCCATTGCTCCTAAACCTTTACTTGTTGAAGAGGTTGAAGAAGAAACTGTCATCACGAATCCACCTAGTATTTTTGAGAAGGGTGAGACTTCAAGTAACTCAAGAAAAGAATCACCTTCTAAGAAAGAGACTAACAAGATTCCTGTTTCTGTTTCAGATATGAAAGGAAATGGAGTTGGGAGGAGTAAGAAGAATAAAGATGATAGTTTGAATAAAAATGATAGTTTGAATTTTAGTGAAATTTCTGTTACAAACAGTTGTACTACAGATAGTGATGTTTTGAAAAGTAATTCTTTTGATGGACATGAATGTCAGTTTTGTTTCGATAAATCTAAATTTATGACTTTTGCTCGAAAGAATCTATATTGCAAACACTGTTGGGATAATTCTTTCAAATACTACTCCACTCCTAAGTCCAAAAAGAGTAAAAGAAAAGCTAAACTTAATCTTAATTCCAATTTTTCCACACAACCCAAAGTGTTTCGTGCTAAGGTTACTAATCCTAGATCTAAAAAGCATTTTCATGAATTAAATGTTAAAATGGTTTGGAAATGGGTTCCAAAACCCCGATATGAATGGAGAGTGAAAGTTAAACCTGTTGATATTCCTGAATTGATTGAAACTAACAGGGAAGGACCCATTTTGATATGGGTACCTAAGCAAAACTAATTGTTTCTTGTGCAGGCCTGTCGAGTGTGGGTGATAGATTCCGGCTGTTCACGCCACATGATAGGATTCAAGCACCTCCTACATAACTATGTGGAGGAGCCTGCTGGAGCAATTAGGTTTGCTAATTCAGAAGTAGAAGGAAAGGTCAAAGGATATGGAATGCTTGATAATGGCATTGTGAAGATACAAAGGGTGCTATATGTTGAAGGTCTTGATCACAATCTGTTTAGCACTAGTCACTTCTGTGACATGAAATATCAAGTTCGCTTCACAACATCTCATTGCTATCTAGAGGATCCAGATGGTTACGAAGTCTTCAGAGCCGAACGCCATGGAAATCTATATTATGTAGATTTTCCGACACTGTCTGCCACACGTCCAGTATGCCTATTAGCCAAAGCAACTAAAGCACAATCATGGATGTGGCATCGCCGCTTGTCTCATCAGAATTTCAGATCAATAGCCAAGCTACAGAGACAAGGTCTGGTCAAAGGTCTACCAGAAATGAGGTTTGAGAAAGACTCACTATGTTCTGCATGTGAGTTGGGCAAAATGAAGCGAAGCTCATTCAAGTCCAAAACTGAATCATCAACCTCATATGCACTGGAACTTATTCATATGGACCTTTGTGGCCCAATGCCAACAACGTCTATCAACGGCAAGAAATACATTTTAGTAATGATAGATGACTATTCAAGGTATACATGGCTCAAGTTTCTTTGCAACAAGTCAGATGCGCCAGAGTTGATTATCGCTTTTATTAAGCGCATTCAAGTACGTCTTCAATTGCCAGTCCGAAGTCTTCATAGTGACAACGGCACGGAGTTCATGAATGACACCTTGCAGAGTTATCTTATCTCTGTGGGAATTTCACATAACTTCTCTACAACCTACACTCCACAGCAGAATGGCATTGTTGAACGGAAGAACCGCACTCTTGTTGAAGCTGCTCGTACTATGCTTGCATATTCCGATATACCCATGTATCTTTGGGCTGAGACAGTCGCGACAGCTTGCTTCACTCAGAATCGTACCATTGTGGTCAAACGTTTTGATAAAACAACATATGATTTGATCAACAATCGTAAACCTAATATCAAATTCCTTTGTGTTTTTGGTTGCAGGTGTTACATTCTACAAGAGCGTCAAGGTCTATCAAAATTTGATAAGAAAGCGGATGAAGGATATCTCGTTAGATACTCCCTGACATCCAAAGCTTATCGAATCTACATTATTCGAACCAAGACGATTGTTGAAAGCATGAATGTATCTTTTGATGAGAATTCTACTCGGACTTCTGGACACAGCGGTTCAGAACTCAGACTCAAGAACAAAGCTTCTATTCACTCCAGAATAGAACCAGCGTCTAAAGAATCTACTTCTTCGAACTCTAACTTTACTTCATATGAGTTAGATTTGTTGTTTATTGACGCCTTCGATGATATTTGTGCAGACTAAAGGCATATCAATATCAACACCAAGCTCGGAGGTCCCTACTCTTTCTGTAGATATGTCAGGACCGTCCGAAGAAGTCACTGAAACTGCATCTCCATCAGGTATAACGAAACCGTTAGTTTCTGACTCTACTAATGCTGAATCTGTCTCTGCAGATATTCCTTCTGGAAATGAAGTCACGAGTACTTCAACTACCATTCCATAAGCTTCAGTATCAGAAACACCAATACAAGATGTCCCGAGCACATCTGTGGATCTACCTGCCGTGCATGATGAATACAATGCATCAAATATGCAACAAACAGTTGAATCATTACCAAGCACACATCGTTGGACTAAGGATCATCCCCTGCACAATATGATAGGTGACGTACAATCTGGTGTCACGACACGGTCAGCGTCAGCAAATTTCTGCATGTTTTCAAGCTTCCTTAGTTCCCCTAGAACCAAAGAAAGCATCAGAAGTTCTACGTGATCCCTTCTGGATTTCTGCTATGCAAGACAAGCTTTTGCAATTTGAACGGAACAAGGTTTGGCGCTTGATCCCACTACCTAAAGGTAAAACTGTCATTGGAACTAAGTGGGTATTCAGAAACAAGAAAGATGAGGCAGGAGTAGTTGTGAGAAACAAAGATGTTTGGTTGCAAAAGGGTACTGTCAACAGGAGGGTATTGACTATGACGAAACATTCACCCATGTTTCAAGGATCAAAGCCATCAGAATCTTCTTAGCATATGTAGCGCACAAAAACTTTACAGTCTATCAAATGGATGTAAAGTCAGCTTTCCTAAATGGCGTTCTGCATGAGGAGGTCTACGTGGAACAACCTGAAGGTTTCATTAATCCTCATTACCTGATCATGTCTACGTGCTAGACAAAGCACTATATGGTCTTAAACAAGCACCAAGAGCCTGGTATGAAACTCTAACTAAATTTCTCTTAGCTTCTGGCTTCAAGAAAGGTACGGTTGACACCACCTTATTTCTCAAAAGGCAAGGTGAGGACTTGATTCTCATTCAGATTTATGTTGACGACATAATATTTGGGTCGACAAATCAGAAATTTTGCAAGAACTTTTCTAAAATCATGGAAACAAAGTTTGAAATGTCGATGATGGGTGAGTTAAATTTTTTTCTTGGTTTACAAGTAAAACAATTACCCGAAGGCATTTTCATTAATCAAGCCAAATACATAAAAGACATGTTAAGAAAGTTCAATATGTCAGATAGTTCAGTCATGAAAACACCAATGGCTAATGGTACACTCTTAGATGCAGATCCCTCTTGTAAACCTGTAGATCAAAAAGTGTATCGTAGCATGATTGGTTCTTTACTTTATCTGACTGCCAGTCGCCCAGATATAATGTTTGCCACATGTTTTTGTGCGAGATATCAATCTAATCCTAAAGATTCGTACTTTAATGTTGTCAAGCGAATCCTTAGATATCTCAAAGGCACTCCCAATTTAGGCCTTTGGTATCCAAAGGACTCTCGTTTTGATCTAACTGACTTTACAGATGCTGACCATGCAGGATGTAAGCTAGACCGGAAAAGCACCTATGGATCATGTCAATTTATAGGTGACAAACTTGTAAGTTGGACCTCAAAGAAACAAAACTGTGTTTCAACATCCATTGCTGAGGCTGAATATGTGGCTGCTGCTAGCTGCTGTTCATAAGTCCTCTGGATGAAGACACAGTTAAAGGACTTTGGGTATAACTACAAGCGAGTTCCTATTTATTGTGATTCCAAGAGCGCAATCGCCATAACAGCTAACCCGGTTCAACATTCAAAGACCAAGCATATAGATGTACGCAATCACTTCATCAAAGATCATGTAGAAAAAGGTGACATTGAAATGCACTTTGTTAAAACTGATTTCCAATTAGCTGACCATTTCACCAAGCCGTTGGATGAAAATAGGTTCCAGTTTCTAATCAGCAAACTTGGTATGTTGAACATGTCTTCTTAGCCTTACTCATGATTTGAGGGGGAGTATTCTGAATCTTAATCTTGTGTTTTATTTTTCAACTGTTGCTAACAATAGAGGAATCATTTTCACAAATGATTACCATGATTTCTTTTGTGTGCAGGATAGTTCAAGTGACAATGGCTTCTAATCACATCTGATTAGAACCCGCACTTCAGTGCCTTGTTTTTCTACTTGTTTTTCAAAATATATATATATATATATACAAATTATTATTAAGTTGAGGGGGAGCTTAATTGACAAACTCTTTTAGTTTGAGGGGGAGAATAGTATTGTCAAACACTTTGTTCTTTTAGGAAAATACATGGGATTCAGTGTGAAAGCTTAACAGAACTTCCATGGATTCACGATAACCAGTGTTTCCTACCCAGGAAGTATTCCCTGAGTGATTGAGGGGAGAAGGGTCAAAAGATTTGAGTGTTGGTGTGTGAAGAGGTAAAATGGAAAAGAGAGATTGGTTAGAAGTGAGATCTAAAAGATTCAAAGAAAGAGGGTGAGAGAACAGAGTAAAAGAATATCAGACTCTGCACCAAACTTCTTTCTGAGCCGGGCAACCACATTATCTGATTGATTCACATTCTTTGGTGACCATCATTGAAAAAAGGCATCTAGCCCATGCCATCTCTTACATTACACCCCACCAGCTACTCATTCTTTTCTCAAAAAGAGAATGTTTCACATTTTCTAGGAAGCAACACATACGCTATTGGTTCTTCATTTGGAAGATACTAATATTGAAAAAGAAGGAAAGTTGCCCCACCTTCGACCTTTTCTCATGCACATTGAGTCTTTGTATAATTTGTTGTCGTCTCAACAAGTTTACATACTTTGAGCCTACATTGAAAAGCAATCATCAGTGCTTAATTCTTTCATACACATGCACGAGAACACAGAAATTTGTTTTCTGTCAGAATGTTCATAGTTAACCATGTGTTATTCGATGATTGAATGGAAGTCCTGGGGAGCCAACATCAAAACCAACTCCTTATATAGTAACTTTGTGTTACTCAGTGACTGTGTGTCACTGACAGGCATTCCAAACTGAGTCATTTGTTGATTCAGGGTTACCACTTTTTACTTATTTGAATCTGCAAAGATTGAAATAATCACACTTTCCATTTGGGGAGACTGCTCTTATTTCCACACAGGGATATATACATGAAGACGATGCTTAACTGTTGATTTGGGGAAGAAAATTCCTAATTTGTTTTGGAATGTTTTGATGATGATGATTCTCACCACTCATCAAAAAGGGGGAGAATACAAAGAGAAAGAATATTTTTACTGAAGACTGCTGAAGAGAAAGAGGAGTGAAGACCTGAAGACAATTGCCAAATTTTTTTTAATCTTGAATCCAAAGGGGGAGATTGTTGGATCAATAATTGTATTCAAGATTAAAGTTAAAAAGGGGTCTAGTTTGTAATAGTGTTTAATACCCTAGGGGGGTATTTTAGCTAATATTCAATAATGTTTAGGTCATGTTGACCTAAGTATAAAAAGATTTTATTTTCTAGTTTTAGGGTGTGAACAATACGTGAAGTTAGAGAGGAAGCCGTATTTTCTCTGTATTGTACACGCACAAGGTACCAAGAACACACACTCGTATTTATCAGAACAATCAAGAGATCATTTGTATGTTGTTTGATTTATTTATCTCTTGTTCTTTATTGTGTTGGGTGATTATTTATCAATTATAAATCTGGGCTTAACAACAAACAAGACTGAAGCTCCACAAGGCGACGAGTTCGGTCCTATGAAACCCTTCTCTAAAAGCACTTGGAGTTGAGCCATCATCTCTTGCATCTCTGATGGCACCAACCGGTAAGGGGCTCTAGTAATAGGAGTCGCTCCCGGTACGAGATCAATCCGAAACTCCACTTGACGATCGGGTGGTAACCCGAGCAAGTCGTCCGGAAAGACGTCGGGAAACTCCCGAACTACCTTCACATATTCAACTATTCGAGCTTGGCATCGATCACGTAGGCTAGGAAGGATGAGCATCCTTTCACTAAGCATTTGCGCGCCTTAGCCATGGTGATGATTGCCACATCGCTTTCGTCTTCTCGCCATAGATCACAACATCACCACTAGGATTGGGAAGTTGGATTAGTTTCTTGGAGCATAGATCTCGACATCATTGTTCGCCAACCAATCCATGCCAACCACCACATCAAAACCTCCAATAATCATCGACATCAAATCGATCGGGAATTATTTCCTTTCGATTCTGAGAGTACACTTCCTCAGAACATCGCGGATTAGAACTTGACTACCGTTTGGTATATCTACCACTAACGCATTCTCTAGACTATTATTGGGCATAACAAGCTTTTTATGAAACGACTCAGATATAAAAGAGAAACTGGCACCCGAATCGAAAAGTACACGAGCAGGTACGGAGTTTAGAAGAAACGTACCCGATACCACATCGGTGGATGCCTTGGCCTCCTCGGCCGTCATCTGAAAAGCTCGACCCGGAACCCTAGATGGGTTCTCTCTCTTCTACGACGCGCTACCCGTCTTGAGCTTCGGGCAATCTCTCTTCATATGCCCCGGTGCCTTGCACTCGAAGCAGATAAGCCCTCTAATCAGGCAATCTCGGGTGACATGATCAGACTTACCACACTTGGAACAAGCTTGAGGAGTGGTGCTACAGTTGCCGTGGTGCTTGCTTCGGCACTTCTGGCACCATCTAGCTTCTTGAAAATTGTTGAAGTTCCGATTCTCGACGAAAGGTCGAGTTCTCTTAGGAGGTACGAAATTTCTTTCCCACTTTTTCTTGTCTCCGACCACCACCGCTTTCTCCGGTTTGCCTCTCGCGTAAACCTCTTCCATAAACTGGGCTTCCTATATCGTCTCGCAAAGATTGGAAGCCTTAGAGTTACGGACCATAGACATCATGTCCGCTGGCAGGCCCTTAAGGTAGGCCTTGATCTTCTCTTTTTCTGTTGGGCCCACATGCCCCACTAACCCCAGCTTATCCATGAATTGACGGGTATACTCCCTCACCGTCAAGTTTCCTTTCGCAAGTGATCGGAACTCTTCTTCGATGCGATCCAAAGCCCTCTCACTGCAGTACTCCTCTAATACCTTCTTCTTGAACTCGGCCCAAGTCAACTGAGCCAGAACAGTAGGGGAGAGGGTGGACTGGGTGACGTTCCACCAAGTGAGAGTCGTGTCCCTGAGCATCTGAGAACCGAACCTCACTTTCTGATCATCCCCACACTCAGATGAGCCGAAGGCTTGATTGATTCCTTGGATCCATTTTATGCACGCTACCGGATCTTCGGAACCAGAGAATTCCGGTGGTCTACAACATAGAAAGGTATTGTATGAGCAAGCTCTCTTGCCTTGCCTCGCCTCAACTGTTATTAGTTCCTCAGTTCGGTTCGCATGACCCGTACCACCGGATCCAATAACCTCAATATTCTTCGTAATCGTCTCATTCCTCCCATTGCTCACATCATGATCCTCAATTACCTTTAGAAGAAACTCTTGCTGCTTAGCCATAACTTCATTCATCGCCAACATCATGTTGGCCATCAGCTCGGATTGGGGAGTTACCTCCCTAATGGTTCGGTTGGACTGAGCCAGGTCCAACCGAGGAATAACTTCAGGCCCTCCGCCTAATATTGGTTGGGTAGATGGGCGCACGACGACCTCAACCTACTCCGGTTGATTAGTAGTTGAGGTTGTCTCCTCGACACCCTCCACTCATGTATGCGGTCTACCACGCGTACTAACCATTATGATTTGCCACACGACAAGGAAAGGAGTAAGAGAGAGAATTAAACACGAAGGAAAACGTACCACTACGTTACCAATTGTCATAACAACAACACTTCAAGCACACTCACGTAAAATATCCTCATAATAACATTAGCTAAGTGAGATTATGAACATATGATACATAAGGGTTCTCGTTACCATCATCACAACGCTTGATGAACATAATTTCTGTCAACTCTAAGACCAACCCATCTTAGAAGTTCTACCCCAAACTCACAAATCATTACTTAACATACTCAATCTAAGTCTAGACATCTTACATTCATGCCTAGTTCACTTAAACTAGAGCTCTGATACCAACTTATAACACCCTAAAATTTGGAGTAATTTAAATTTTTTGAAAATTTGGCAATATGACGTTTGTATTTGGAATAAACCACCCAAAAAGGGTAAATGTATAAAGCGTTTACAAAACATGCGAACGGAAATGGAAATCAATGACAAACTAATCTAAACATGTACTATCTAGATTACATCGGTTGTTAACCCAAATCACCAAAATAAGGAGGTTGATTTAATGCCCAAACACCAAATATCTAATCATCTCAAAAATGCCTCAAGCCCACGTTCGTCACTCAAACCTTTGGCAACCCACCGCTAAAAGAACCTGTTATACACATCATTTGAGAAAAAGTGTTAGGCTTAAAGCCTAGTGAGAACATACAGTTTATAATTTAAAGAAATATAGACAATTGTAACGAAATAAAACCTTTTCAAACGAGTTGAGTTTATAGTTGAAAGTATTATTCACAAAAGGACCTTTCGGTCCAAAAATTACATCTTGCGATGACGGGGGAGACCCGATTTACCAAGGATTGTAGCGGAACACAAAAGTAAGCTACAATCCGTGCTATGAGCTAAATACTTGGAATCCATGGTCACGAACAACGTCGGTCCGTACTAAGATGTGGGGGAGGGTACCCGAGGAAACCAAGTCATACTCGTTCACTAGGATTACATTTACGATCCATGGGTAGTAACCGGTCCCACATAACCGTACCAAGTGGCCTTCGAGGATCCAATGTCTCAACTAGCTACAAAGGGGAAAAACAACCCAAACATAAGCCGACTCAATACCTATGGATCCACTAGTAATAGTCTAGATTTGTCACAATTTCATTTGTGACCAACTATAATCAAACGTATAGTCCTCAATAACATTTATTTTCAAATATGCATTTCCAAGTTTAACTGCTGATAAGAATGAAAATCATAAAAGGAGATTATATACATTCTTTCAAGTATCTCACATAAATGTGCAAGTAATACTTCATTTTACGTCATATAAGATGGAACCCTTCATTGTAGTTGAAAGTGATTGGAAACCCCAAAATCTCCCAAAACTCAAGTTAGGTCAAAATGTAATAAACATGAATCCCAAACCAAGGAGATATATAGGAGTTTAAAATATATGTTTTGACATGTATAAGGTTTGGAAAATAGAAGTATGAACTCACCAAGTGGGTTTTTGAAGAAAACCCAAAACCCTAGTTGATCCTTGGAGAAGATGACAATGGAGGAGGTGATTTAATTCTCAAAACTTAAATCCTTAGATGATGCTCCCAACAACTAGAAATAAATGAGGTAGATGAGGATTAATGGAACCCTAGGTTCGGTTCTTGAAAGGGGAGGGGTTTAGAGAGAGTGAAATAAATGAAGTGGTTGAGATGAAATGAGAAATGAGGCCAAAATCCGAATTTTAACCAAAACAGACCCGACGGCGACCTTGCCATGCGATAGTGACAGTGTCACTATCGCGAGGCACTCTCGCGGGGAATGTACCGCGAGTTTGGTGCTTCCTCGGCGATTGTGCCAAGCGATAGTGACACATGTCACTATCGCGAGTCACTCTCGTGCCACTTGTACCGAGCCCCAAAAAATGTTCAAAACTCGAGATTCTCGCATGGGTCAATTCAAGGTTCGAAAGCTCAACATAAATCACCCAAAAAGATAAACGGAAGACGAAGTGATGACTAACGAAGAACAGAAACTTACTAAGCGAAATTCCGGGTGTTACAATAACCCCACTAATTGACCTAACGTCATTTCACGGCTTGGTCTTCCTCGAATCTGGATAGACCACAAGATCGTGATCATCTAATTCACTCAACATGTTGTCACTCCTGAACGTGTCATCACAACCTGTCAAAACCAAGTTCGAGTAATCTATAAGATTAAACGTACTACCTTGTCGACCAAAGTGTTTAAAGCGCAACCACAACAGTTGTGCGAAAAAAAACTTCTCTCTTATACGAACCATCAGAACCTTATAGGATTTCCCTTGCCTAACTATTAATTCAAGATCTCTAAATCCTAGAGAGAGAAAGTAGAGAGAGAGTTTGTGAAGCGCAAAGTAGTGTTCTATTAGATGAATGTATGAAGTGTTACAAGACACAAGGACCAAAGGGACTTAAATACCCTTGGCTTATACACAGATAAAACCTATCTAAGTACAGTATAAGACCAAGCCTATAAATACAATGATTACTATAAAATCAGACTTAACAATCTCCCCTTAGTAATCATTGGCGCTGTGATCTTCAAAAACAATCTTCTAAATCAGCACGGACCAACTAAGCGACTTTGTGAAGCAGCTTTCTGACTTAAAAAAATTTTCTTCTCAGCATCTTTCAGATTGAGATATCTTTGCTGCCTTGACAAGACTGGACCAGTTTGAATAAGCTTGAAAGAACAGTCGGTTCATCAGCTTGTGCTCTAGACGATACACCAGAGCTGGAACATCAAAAGACTAGTATGGCTGAGAAAAATAGAATCTTGAGTGAATCTTGATCAACAGATAAACTTTGGAGCTCTTTGTCTTTTTAACATCTCCTTAACTTCTCCCCCTCATGACCTTGATGATCGGGATCAACTTGGTCATGGAAATGTTGGAGACGAGACAACTTAAGATCTGCAAAATCAAAGTAAAGGAGAAAAGAAGAGGTTTGCGCTACATGTTGGTGGCACAAAGTGAGATTTGCGCTAACAGAGAGAAGCGCAAAGCTTGTTTTGCGCTAGCCAAAGGAGGCGCAAAGCTAGTTTTGCGCTAGAAGCTGTTGGCGCAAACTAAGCTTTGCTCTACCAACTGGTGGCGCAAATATGACTTGGAATCTGAAAAATAGCACCTGAAAAGCTCTTTGACTCCCCCTACACAAATGCACTAGATTTTGACAATTCAAGTAAGCATTCATATAGAAAATCAGATACTCCCCCTCAAAAACAGATATGATCTTTTCAGAAAAATCTCCTTATTCACTCCCCCTTGAATAATGTACCAATCCATTTATGAAGATATGAGAACACAAGAATTGAAACATCAATGTAGAAAGAAAAGTATACTGAATATGTATTTTGAAACGACTAAATATATAAAAATTTAAACAGAAACAAATAAAATTCTACTTAGTAAAACATCACAATAAAATCCGTTAGATGAAATCAAATGTATGCTTTTGGATACAAAAACAAGTTTTATTGCATATCAAGTTAAGACATGTTCAGTTTCAAAAACTTTCATCAATCTATTCAGTGTGCACGCATGTGAACTACGATTAGATTCAAGAAAATGCAATTCTAAAAATATAATAGAGAACTTTGCATGTAATCACACTAATCCATCAAGAATTCAGACTTTCACAAATTTACAGATTTATTGCAACTCAAACATATCACCAAGTATCATGAGATGTGTGCTCATTGGCATCTTTTAGCATTGTGCACTATGGCATCTTTACATGAGTGTGCTCTTTGGCATCTTTTAAGCTTGTGCACTTTTGGCATCTTTTAATCAAAAAATTAGGTAAGTAAAGAATATGTTGTAAACGTAACTTTCTATCTGACCCTATTGCAGGATTTTGGTCAGCCGCTCCCAGACCAGTTGGCCTTAGGGGACTAGGTGTCAAACACCCCTTGGAACTTACTCTCCCAGATCAGAAAGGCTACATCGACACATCCTAAACCCATTCATACCAGTAGAACATGACTTTCGATCTGATTCTATTGAAGGATTTGGGTTCGATCACTCCCAGATCAATTGACCTTAGGGGACCAGATGACAAGCATCCCACAGAACTTACTTTCCCAAACCAGAAAGGTCACAGGTACAAACTTTTAAACTTAAAGATTTTGGATTTATAAGAATTTAATAATCATCTCAAACACAAGGTTTTACGTCTAAGTGCTTAGCCCATATTTTCATTACGATCCAAAATTCCAACTTTTTAGGTTTTCTAAGCATTGTAAACTATAAATATTCCGAATCACACAACTTTAAAGCAATATCAAAAGCTACAAACATGTTGCTGACTTTTCGACTTTTGTTAGACTTGAAAAATGAAAATATAAAAAATTTAATATGAAAAAGCAACTTGAAAATTTATCCTAGACACACATTTTATTCAAAAGAAAGAAAAAATTGTAAAACTTTTACTTTATAGAATAAAATTTTTAAAGGTTTAAACTTTTAAAACAACATGCCGAGATTTAAAAATAGAAATATTTGATCGGCAAGTTTATATTAAGTTGAAACAAAATATAATTCAATAATATCATCTTCCACATAATGTAAAAATGAAAATTGTGTCTCATTTGAAAATTTTGGGTTGAACAAAATCAGAGTTGAATTGAAATGCTCAGATTCTTTTAAAAACATTTGAGAAAACTGGAAAAACATCATTATCAGAGATAAATTGCAGCAGAATAAAGTAGATGTACTCACAGTTTCTCATTAGTCAGAAGCTAGAAGCCTTGAAGAACGAGTTCTAAACTGATATGTTTAGAAGTCGAAGTCTTTGAAGTACGGGTTCTGAGCTGAATTACTCAGAAGCCAATATGTTGACAATGAGGTCCGGGTCTTGAGCTGATTTACTCAAAATTCATTATGTTGACATTGAGATGCGGGTCTTGAGCTGATTTACTCAAGAGTCATGTTTCTCTTACTCCCCCTTGACATGAGGTGCCTGCAACTTTGAGTCAGATTGAGATTTTGGTACCCACTTAAATTTGGGCCCATGTTTGTTAGTTGCAGTTCTTATGGGGAAATATTTGTTAGATTTGGCAGTTAAAGCACGAGAAAGATCATCAGAATAATAAGCTCAATCATCAAAAAAAGACATAGCATTATCATCTGAACTAGAATCCGAGAAAGAATATGAGACATGTTTTGAAATTCGAATCATTTGCTTTATAGAGTATTTTGAAATTTATTACACGTAGCAAATGAATCACTTTTATAAAGTTTGTCTACACATCTATTCTCATCAGTCGTAGAATCATCTGATGTCCGCTTTGCTCTCCAAATCTGCTTGAAAGATGTGCTCAAAGTCCTATCTGAAATATTAGAATCAGAAGAATTAGAATTGTCAGAAAGAACTTTATCTTGTTTCCTTGACTTCTTTGACCGTCTTCTTCTACGCTTTGGTTTATAATACTGATCATTTAGCGTAAAAGATTCATCAAGAATTTCCGAATTAATATTTAAATCAGAAGAAATAATTTTACCTAAGCAACCAATCTGATCAAACAATAAATCTGAACTTACCTCTGAAACAGAATTATTTTGAGAAAAGATATCAGATTTAGAAACTTCCTTTTTGTTTAATTGACAATCAGAAGAAAGACTAGAAATAGAATCTTGTTTTTGAGAAAATAATTTTTCTTCAAGACTAGACGTCATGAAAGAAAAAATAATATCAGATTCAATTTCTTTTAAAATATTTTGATCTTCCATCTTATCTTTAAGATCAATGGTTTTGCCTTCTAAAATTAAAGGAGGGGTATATCTCTTAGAATCATAAATGATTGGAGATATATTTTCCTTATCAGATTTACTAGCAAAAATATCAACAAAATCATCAGATGCTGAAGATTTGACGAGAGATATATCATTTAAACCTTTTCTACCTCTTCTTGATTTATCAGGAAAATATTTTGCATTTTCATACGTATAAACAAAAGGAATTTCCTTGTGTGTGTTTTTCATTCTTTTCTCATTTTCGATTTCTAATACTTGCTTTTCATTCATCCAATCAATTTTAAATTGAGGAGCATATTGAGCAAGAGTTAGATAATCGTATTGATATAAAGTTGGGGATTTTTCAATCGCATTGTTTAAACAATGTGGATTTTTAAAACCAAGTCCCCATTTTTCTTTTAAAGCTTCATCACTCCTTGGTTTATTCATAAAAATTGTTTGCTCAGATTGGTTCCTTCGATATAACTTTTCTTCTAATTTATTTATTTTATCCGAAAAACTGTCTTTTAAATTGGTCATTTCAGACAAAGACTCAAGATAAGTCTTATTTGAATTTTCCAAATCATCCAATTTCTTTTGAAAGATTTCTTTAGTATTTTCCAAGATAAATTTTTCATCTTTCAAAGAAATTTTCAATTTGTCAATTAAATCTGACTTTTCAGAATTTAAATTCTTTTCAGATAAGAGTTTTGAATGAAGATCAGATAAAGCATTTATAAAAATGTTCATTTGTGAGGTAATGAGATTGTAATCAAAATAAGAATGTACCTTATCTTCATCAGTGTCAGACTCATCACTTTGATCATCTCCAATGAAGCACATTTGAGCAATCTCTACATTTGCAGCTTCATCATCGGAGTGATCCAGCCAAAATTCTTCCTCGGCTAGCAAAGTTGTTCCATTCTCTCTCTCTTTTCATCCAGTTCCAGTTGTAGCAAAGTTGAAAAATGACCCGGCTTACCACAGTTGTAGCAGGTAGCAGTCTTTGGCTCAGGTACTTGAACATTCTTGGACCCAGAAGTGAAGCGAGAAGTGTTGGAACTCGAACGTGGTTGGAACTTTTTCTGATAATGCTGTGAGAGTAGGATCATTGCTTTCTCCAGTGCCTCACCATCATCATCAGTTGACCCGTCATAAGCATTATCAGACATTGCTTGATTAGCCAGATGGCTCGTTAGAAGTGCAACCGGGTCCACTGACTTCTTGTTCTTCTTCTCCAGTTTGGCCTTCTTTTCAGTTATGTTAGGACACAGTCTCATTGGATTCAAGATCATACAATACGAAGATCGCAATCTGAAGCTAAAGCAGAAAAGTCGTCTCATTAATATTAGTCTAAGTCGTTTGTAATAAAATAGTCAAAGTTAGTTGTTATTGTATTTTATTGTTATTAAGTAATTAGTTAGTTTAGTTATAATATCTAGATATTATATTATAGATATTATATTGTTAGTTGTTAAATAATATCTAAAATAGATATTATGTAGGTAAAGAAAGTGTGTTAGAGAAGTTTGAGTAGTTCAACATATTAGATCACAATATATACACACACAAAAGGTGAAAAACAGAGAGAACACATCGAGAGCTTCAATAGATCAATCTTGTAACCATTGTTATTAATCTAAACAGGTTGGTAATCTTGTTATTGTTGTTTTTTGTAAGAACTTGATAAGTATTGTGGACCCACAATTGGTATCAGAGCCTGATAATAGATCAAAATCAAGTTTTTAAACTATCGACTCTATGTTCTTATTTTCAAAATCATTTTCGAGATTTAGAGTGTTTTAGAGGTTGAAATCGATCAGGTTGTGATCGATTAGGGTGCTAGATCGAGTTGTGAGTGATTAATTTCAGTATATAACTGAATTTGAGTACCAATTTGTGATTTTAGTGATAAAACAGTCGACTTTTTAAAGTCACTGTGCCATCGATTTGCTTTTCAAAAAGTGAGTTTTGTCGAGATCGAGTGGTAACAATCTGTTCTAGATAGGTTAGTGGTCATTCTATTGCATATTCGGACTGCTAATCTTGGATAAACAGGTTTTTTAGTCGATTTTCGAAGAACAGGACGAACTCACGCAAAGTTTAGTTTGCGCCAGTTCATAAGTCTCGTTTGCACCATCAGTTCATCGCGCAAACTCCAACTCGCGCCACACACTGATCACACAAAACCCATTTTGCGCGACCAATGTCTCACGCAAACATCAGTTTTCGCGACCCCCTTGAAGCGCAAACCTCAACTCTCGCGACCAACACATCACGCAAACCTCAGTTCGCGCGATCAACTCTTTACACAAAGCATATGTCAACTTTGCGCCAAATCCTTGTAGCACAAACCATACTTTACGTCACGTACATCTCGCGCAAAGCTCTCTTGCGCCAGCTACATTTCACGCAAACCGCTCTTTGCGCCAATCACTGTTCCATACTTAGAATATTTTTTTTTTTGAGAATTTTCAAAGCTGATGACTTCAAAAGACGCTCTTTCCATTGGCACGGATGTCAAACCCCTAGTTCTGTTTAAAGGGGATTACGAACAATGGAAAGACAGATTTCTTGACTTTGTGGACCGACACTTAAACGGAGATAACATTCTTTTATCAATAAAAGAAGGTCCCATGGCACCACTTTCTGTCCAAATACCTGATGATGATGCTGAAGATGATTCTTCTGACAGTGAGGATGGTAACGTGGAAAGAGAACAGAAGATGAAAACTGTTACAGTAGAGTATGCCTAATTTTTTGAAGAACAAAAGAACCGTTTCAAAGCTGATAAGCAAGCAAGATCTTTACTTCTTCAAAGTATCCCGAATGATATTTACATTAAAATAGACAGCTACAAAGCTACTGCTAAGAAGATGTGGGATCAACTTCAAAAGATGATGATGGGATCTAAGGTTGGGAACCAGATGAAAGTCGCAAACTGTATAAACAGTTATGAAGAATTCAAAGCCTTTGAGGATGAAAGCCTAGCGGACACTTATGAACGATATGTTCTGCTTCTAAACGAACTGTCAAAGAATAAAGTTAAAAAGAAACAGATTGAGAACAACGTCAAGTTTCTCAGTGTCCTTCAACCAGAATGGAAAAAGCATACACGAAGAATGAAACAGATGAAAGATCTGAGTGACATTCCACTCCACGAGGTGTATGAGACACTAAGGCAGAACGAAGCAGAAGTAGAAGAGAAAAGGAGTGGAAAGAAAAAGAAAGTTGAGAAAGTTCCTGATTCCATTGCACTTGTTGTCAAAGATAAGAAGAAAAAGAAGAAAGTGATTACAAGTTCTGAATCAGAAACTGAATCTGATGGAGATGATGGAGAAAGTCTCAAGCAAGCACTGCACTTACTGACCCGTGCATTCCAAAAGAAATTCTACAAGAAACCGTGATCAAATTCACAGAGATATTCTTCATCAAGCTCCAAGAACCGTGACCATAGAGAAAGAGTAGAAGGAAGTAGATTTCTTGAGAAGAAACCAAGAGAAAGGAAGCAATTTGGGAATGACTACACTAGTACAGACAAGAAAGCTAATGTCCCAATCACATGCTACAACTGTGGCATGATTGGTCATTACGCCTCAGACTGTCGGAAGCCAAAGGTTCGCAATACGGAGTATTATCAGAACAAACTAATGTTAGCCAAACAAAAGGAAGCTGGCAAAGCGTTAATGGCTGAAAACGAATTCTGGTTAGATCATTCTGAAGAGGAAGAAGAAGAAGAGAATGAAGAAGCTGCTAACATGTGCTTGATGGCCAATCATGCAAAGTATGATGATTCAGATAATGAAGCAGCTGAAGAGGTAATGAATTTAACCGAAAATAATTTTATGATTAAAATGGATGCGATGATGGTCGAACTTCAAGACCTTCAGTCAAAACTGAAAAGGGAAAAAGTCAGAGTTGCTAGGCATAATCAAAAGATCTTTGAGCTAAATAAGTCAGTTATTGGGAACAAATATCTCATGGATTCCCTACGCAAATTTGCTTCTGATTTTAATCTTAAAAACGATTGTTTAGAAAAGAAGATTTCTGATTTTGTTTCTCAAATTTCTAAGTCTGATTTAGAAAAGAAAGAAACTGCCTTAATTGTTTATAAACTGCAGTTTGAGAACAAGAATCTAAATAAGAAGGTAAATGGTCTGGAAACCAAACTTTACTTAATAGGCCAAACAGATCAAACTATTTTCTTAAATACACCTAATGAAGAGGCTGATTTTAAAGCAACATGGGGATTAGGTTGTAATAATCCTCGTTACCTGAAACATGTTATCAGAAAACAACCTGGTTTATATAATGCAGATTATATGTATGCTGCTGGTAAACATTCTCATTTGAAACCCAAATTTGTTACCAAAGCATCAGAAGAAGTTGAGGCAAAAGAAGATACAAATAGAAATGTTAATCATAAAATCCCAAATACATCAAGCAATTACTCAAGATTTAGACAAATAAGATCAAGAACTAGAGAGAGAGAAAGTAGATCTTGTATTGCCACAAGTCTGAAAACAAACTTTCTTGAATCTTCATCACTTTGATCTCTAGATCATCTTTGGAAAAACAAACTTTCTTGAATCTTTGAATAATATTTATCAGGCTTTGAACTTTGTAAAACTGTCTTTGAAACAGTATTTGAATCAGTCTTTGAATCAACGGAAGCATTTTTCACTTTTGACATCTCTTCATTGTTTTGAAATTGATCTTTGTAACATTCTCCCCCTTTTTGATGATGTGAGCATCATTATCATCAAAACATCTTCAATTTCACCACAGACTTTGAATTCTCCCTTTTTAATCAACTAACAATCTCCCCTTTTACAGTTTCCGCACGTTGATCTGAAGAGCCGAATCATGGACTGTATATATATACTAACTATCTAATCAAGACTTAAAGGCTAAGTAAAACTAATACAAGCTTAGACAATTACAAGACTTTGAATATGTTGACTTTTACAACTTTGACTTTTCATATTAAATCTTGAATACAATATTTAGACTTAACAAAAAGAATTTGAAGAAAATGCAACTACCATTCTGTTATGCAAGACTGAATGATAGTTATCTTTCGGAAAAACCAAAAGTTCTTTCAAAAGAATATTTTGCTACATATTATTCTACTGAAATGGAGGCAAAACCTGTTCGAGCTAAAACTTATCTACCTCCACTCGTATTAGAAAGCAAAAAAATTGAGTTAGAAAATGTCTTATCTGACGAAAGAATTTTGGTGAATATAGAACAAAATGTGTTTTCAAATGTTATGAAGAACACTGTTTTTCATTCTAAATCTACAAAGTGTTCTACAGTTTCAAAAGCACCTCACACTTCTACTGATTTCTTTGATGATTTATTTGAGTTTGCAAATGATTTTTTAAATTCTAAAGAAGGGTGTATAGAAGGAGTAGATATGGTTGATTTCAATGTTTCACTTCCAGATCATTCTATTTTTCTTGTAAAAGGAAAGGCTTTACCAAGTGTTTATAAAAATAAGCGTTCACAGAAACAGAACACCTCTGGTAAACGCAAGAAAAGCCAATCTCAGAATTCTGATTTTCCTAATAAATCTAAATCTTCAAATCAGATTCGTACTACTAACCTTCTTTTTGACAGAAAGTTAGATGGTTCAGGTTTACTTCAGAGAAGAGGGAACTACAAGGAAGAAAATCTTTTCTAGAAGCAGAAACTAGTTAAAGATGAAAGCTCATGTGTACATACGCATAATAAAACGAAGAACAATGCGCTGAAAAGTAAACCTGCTCATGTTTACAGGAGAGATCAAATGATCAGGTTGTCAGGTAAAGAAAATTCTTGTTCTTACTGTCGTACACATGATACTGTTCACAGAACCAAAGATCATTACTGGTATGGTTCTTTGAAAGTCCAAGAATCTCTAAATCTTTAAAGAGAGAAAGTAGAGAGAGAAAGTATGGAAGCGCAAAGTAATCAGATGTATTAAAATGTGAATGCCAAGGTTACAAAACAAAGGCTCTAAGGGGACTTAAATACCCCTAGCCTTTACAAAACAGATAGAACATTAAGAACAGTCTAGTCTAGAAAATAAATACAATGATTACTATAAAAACATATCTAACAATCTCCCCCTTAGTAATCATTGGCGCCGTGGTCTTCAAAAACAATCTTCAAAAACAGCATAGACCAACCAAGCGACTTTGGAGAATCACAGACGCTCTTCTCGTTGACGAAGTCTATTCAAACCAACTAAAACTTCCAGTCGTCTTAGAGTTGAACGGAGATTCAATCTCTCTTGAATTGAATCTAAAGTCTTTTGGAGAAGTCGGATTTCATCATTATCAATCAGGAATTCATTTTCTCTTGTTTCCAAAAATCTTCTTTTGGCCTCCTTCAGATGTTGCTCCAGCTGAAGCTTGATCACCTTAAAGGTTCCATCGGAGTAATAAGCAATTTCTTCAAACCTGAGAAAGCATTTTTCATTAGAGCCATTTTTGTACACAACTCCATATGGATCTTCAACAATGGTGAGAAGAGGATAAGACTCTAAGTTCGGTAAGCTTTGGTTGGGCCTGAGAAGATTAACAACCGGCTGAAAACTTTTGAAGGCCATCTGAAAATCAAAAACTCGGAAGAATCGGATTTGTCGTCGTATGAATCTTTTAATGATGAACAACGCTTGTGAAATATCCTGTGATCTATGATACAGATTCCTGAAGTGATCATATAAGAATTCAATATCATCTATAGAAAGGTCAGTAAAGTTTGCCTCTGAAAATTTATACCGCTTGCAGTCTCTTCTTTCAACTTCAAAATTAGGATACCAGATATTCACAAACTTGTTGATTGTGACACTGATGACTCGAACAATCAAGTGTTGAGAAGACACGGTATTATTCCTTTTGTATTGACACTTAATGAACATTAAGTATTCATATTGATAAGCATCTGACTCTTTCTCTACTCCAAGGATTGCATAGATGTTAATCGGCCTTCTTCTAGAGACAAAGATGTTTCTCTGAGTGTCTTCTAGAAAGGCTGATATTTGCCTCGATGCCAAATATCTACGTTGCAGATTCCTTTGTCTTTGATGTCTAGATAAAGCTGGTCCTTCTTCTAGAATAGATGGTGGAATTACAGAATCAGAAGGTGGAACATCAGCTTCTGCTCTTGACGACTGACCAACTTCAAATGATCTTCAAGGAATGGTGGTAGTCGAAGCTGAACTAGCAACAGGAGTAGATGTGTCTTTAGCTGATTCAGGAATCTCATCATGAGCAGGGATAAAGTTCACTTAGTAGATGTGTTCCTTTAGATAAAGTTCACTTTGCGTTTCTAGTTAGACGCGCAAAGTTCACTTTGCGTTTCTAACTTGATACGCAAAGTTCACTTTGCGTTTCTAGTTAGACGCGCAAAGTTCACTTTGCGTTTCTAAATAGACGCACAAAGTTCACTTTGCGTTTCTAGATAGACGTGCAAAGTTCACTTTGCGGGTCTATCATACTTGTACAGAAACCTAGCTAACGCGATAAAGAAACCGAAAACCACAAAAAAAATAAAAAAAACAAAATTAAAGCAAGAAAACATGAAATTAAAGTAAAAGGAAACATACCTGATGATCGATTATCAGTTCTAAGCAAAACCCAATACCTAATTCGAACTAAAGCAGGTCGAATCTGAAGATTTAGAACATATGAACAGTAAAAAAAAACGAGAACCATTCAGTACGAAATCAAAAACAATGCTAAGCTAATCATAACAACAAATCAAAATAAAAGAAGAACACATACCTGATTGAAGTGAACAACAATCGAAAAACAATGGAAAATTATGAGTTCGGCGTGCACAGAGAATAGGAGGGAAGAAGATGAATAGTTCCCAAAGTTCAAAATGATAAAGGAAGCAATAAAAGAGAATATTCAAATACTAACCTCTATTTATACTAAACTTAAAAAAAATCACTAAAAAAATACACTTAAAAAAATTCAAAAAAAATATTCTTTTACCAGAAAGGTTCCTTTACTCCCCCTACACAAATGCATAAAAAATTAACATATCAGTATAACAAATGTGTAGGAATATCAGAAAACTTACCTGATAAATTTCTGATTAGAATGAGAAAAAATTTTATCAGTTATGAGCACTCCCCCTCAAAAACAGAATGTTGACATATTTGACTAGCAGATGATCTCTCCCCCTCGAAATATGCACATACCATATACAAAAAATACAGATACTCAAACATAAAAAAAAATCAGTATGAAAGATGATCATATTGAATATAAATTTTGTAACAACTGAACATATAAAATTTTAAACACTAAACAAATTAAAATCTACTCAGTAAAATTTCACAGATTTATCAATCAGTTGAAATCAAACATATGTTGTTGGATGCAAGACCAAGTATAATTGTATATCAATTTAAGACATGTTCAGTTTCAAAAACTTCCATTTGTCTATTCAGTGTGCTCGCATGTGAACTTCAATTAGCTTTAAGAAAAATGCAGTTCTAAAATTATTATAGAAAACTTTGCATGTACTGACACTAAGTCATCAAAAATTAAGTGTTAATCATAAATCCCAATCACAATAAGCAATTACTCAAGATATCATCATTAAGATCAAGAACTAGAGAGAGAAAGTCTAGAGAGAAAAAGTAGATCTCGTATTCATATGTCTCTAGCTATTACAAACAATGCATTCTCTAGAACTTTTCTACAAGATTACAAAGGCAAACCTATATAAACCACACATCTAAAACAAAGCCTTAATGGCTAAGGAAACTAAACTTACTTAGACAAAGACAATGTTGACTTTTACATATTTGACTTTCCTATTAAATCTTGGATACAATATTTAGACCTAACAATCTCCCCCTTTGAATTCAAGATTTAATAAAAAAAAAAATTGATGCAAATCTTCAGCTCTTGATTGTTCATCTTTTATCTCTTGACGCTTTCACAAACTTTGCTCTTTCCCAGTTTTTGAAGAATCATGAAAAGTCTTTTTAAACTTTGAAACTTTGCAAAGTCAACATGCCTTGAACAAGAAACGAAAAACTTTGAAACTTTATCTCTGAAAAACTTTTGTCTTCAATCAAAATTGTATCTTCATCACTTTGATCACTGAATCGTCTTCTGAAGAACAAACCTTCTTGAAACTTGATATTCTTTATCAGAAACTTTTGACTTTGAATCAGTCTTTGAAACAGCGGAAGCAAATTGAACTTTAGGCTTGAACTTTGAACTTGAACTCTGAAATTGAATCTTTATAATTCTCCCCCTTTTTGATGATGTGAGCATCATTATCATCAAAATATCATCAATTTCAGCATAGGCTTTGATTTCCCCCTTTGTGAACAACAAACTATCTCCCCTTGATATTGCCGTACTTTTGATCTGAAGAGCCGAATCATGAACATTATATATCCGAATCTTTTCAAATTCAGATATAATGAGCGTGTAACCCTGATTCAACAAATGAAACAGTTATGAAAGCCTGTCAGTAACATAAAGTTACTGTGTACAATGAATGTACATTTTAAGGAGCTGGCTTGATGATGACTCCCCAGGACTTCCATTCAATCATTGAAAAACACAAGGTTTATCTATGAATGTTCTGACAGAAAAATAGATTTTCTGTGTGCTCGTGCTTGTGTTTTGAAAGAATTATCACAATGATTGTGTTTCATAAGGCTCAAAGTATGTAAATCACTGAGACAACAATGATTGTGTACAATGATTGTACATGGACTCAATGTGCATGAGAAAGGGTTGAAGGTGGGGCAACTTTCCTTCTTTTTCAATATCAGTATCTTCCAAGTGAAGATCCGATAGATTATATACTGCTTCCCCAGAAAATGTGAAACATTCTCTTTTTAAGAAAAGAATGAGTAGCTGGTGGGGTTGTATACAAGAGATGGCATGGGCTATTTGCCTATTTCAATGATGGTCACCAAAGAAATGTGAACCAATCAGTAATGTGGCTGCCCGGCTCAGAAAGTGGTAGGTGCAGAGTTCTGATATTCTTTTAACTCTGATCTCACACCCTCTTTCTTTTTATCATTATACTCACATCTAACCAATCTCTCATTTCCATTTTACCTCTGCTCACTCCCACACTCAAATCTTTTAGACCCCTCTCCCCTTAATCACTCAAAGGATTTTTTCCAGGGTAGGAAACACTGGTTATCGTGAATCCATGGAAGATCTATTAAGCACTCATACTGAATCCCATGTTCCTAAAAGTACATGCTGGTCAATGATTTTTCTTGACATGTAAAGCACAAGAAATCATATGTCAGAGTATGTATGCTCATTGAAAAATATGAATGAAATTTGAGCATTTGTTCTTTGAAGATTTCTCAAAACAAGGATATTGAATGAATCAATATGAAGTCAAGAGAATTTTTTTGAGAATCTGACAATGAATCAATCAGATCAAATCAAATGGTTAGGGTATCAAAGAATTGGTAATTTTGTTTATATGAATGAATATAAACAATTTATCAATGAAAGCACAAATATGAACAAGATGAATGATGCTCAACAACGATGAGTTTCAAACGGGGGTATTACCAACGAAAAATTGTTTCTTTATGAGACGTGGTAATAACATATTCAAATGAAAGACTGAACCGGTGTGTGTGAATACTTGACAGTATATGGACAAGATAATACACAAGTAGTGATCTTTGGAAACACACGGTTAGTTAATCATTAAGCTCAAAATTTGAAAAACATTTAAAATCACACTTCTAGATTCATAAAATCTTTTGAGAATAAGAAGTGGTTTGAACATTTAAGAAAAGGTTTTTATTGCTCGAAAGTTGTTCTTCTTTCAAACAATCCGAGATCTAGGATCAGAAGATATTTACCTTTTCGGCTCCCCCTCAAATCATGATCAAATGATTTATATCTTTTGAGTTCCCTCTGGATATTAGCATAATATCCTTCTTTGATCATTGAAAAACGGGTCTTGATCTGTCATTTGATCAAAAGCCACTTTATTCATTTTATTTATTCAAAAATAAAAGGACAGAAAGCAGTAAAACAGTTATAGAATGAGTTCTGATCTGAAATAATCAGAAGTCATCACCTTTACTCCCCCTTAAATTAAGCATCTGAAATATGTCAGTTAAAACAGGATAGAGATCAAACACTCCCTTTGAAATGTTAGACCATCAATATCAGAAAAATTTAGCAAAGAAAAAGTTTAGGATAGAGATCAGATCAATTCACTCGGGATGAAGACCATCAATATCCATCGGATGCAAGCATACAGGAGTAAGGTCTTTTTGATCTCTGAGGTACGGGTCCTAAGCTGTTTTGCTTAGAAGCCATTTTCTTTTATCTTTGAAGATCGGGTTTTGAACTGTTGTGTTCAAAAGCCATTGTCTTTCTTACTCCCCCTTGGATTGAGGTGCCTGCAACACAGATTCAGGTTTCGGTTTTGGTACCCACTAGTATTTGGGTCCAGAAATGTTAGTTGCAGTGCGTGTGGGGGATACAGAGTAAGATCCATACCAGTAATGATCATTTGCTTTATGAAAATGATCATGTGTACAACAAATAGAACAATAATATTTCTTACCGTTGGGTGCTTTGTTCTTCTTTGCTTTGTGTATATGCACACATGAATTCTTCTCTTTCAGCTCATCAGTCTTGTCATCTTTAACTGATTTCTTCATCCAGACCAGTTTCTTGTTCTTGAAACTTTTTCTCCTTGGATAAGAATCTGAACCATCTAAATATTCATCAAAGAACATGTTAGTGCGACGAATCTGATTGAATGATTTGATTAACCTTTTTGTAGAGACATATTTATGATTTGAACTTGAAACAGATTTTTCAAGCTCTTTGATCTTTGACGCAAAGATGTCTCTTTCTTTCTCAAGCAGATCAATCTTTGTCTTGAATTCAGACTTCGTCTTTTGCTCTTTCAGCCCTGTAGCAGACAATTCGGACAATTTTAAAGTCAGTTTCTTAATTTCATTCTCAAAGATTAAACGTTCTTCTTCAAACTCTTTTTCTGAATCAGTTCGCTGGCCAGATAATTCTTTAAAAAATCCTACATTCTTTTGTTCTATGGTCTTTTTCTCTTTAGCGAACTTTTCTCTTTCTAAAATCAGAACTTTCTCAAAATCTGAGATTTGTTGAGAAAATTTTAAGCATTTAAGCTCCACCGACTTCTTTTCTTCATAGCACTTCTTGGAAAAAATTTTCTTTTCACTTTCAAACTCAGCTTTATTTGCAACAAGTTGTTTTTCTAAATCAGATAAATTCTTTTTAAGCTCAGTGTTCTCAGATTCCAATCATTTTATTTTCTCATCAGAATGTCCAGAAGATCTTTTCTGAAGATCTTCATTAAGAACCTTTAAAGCACAGAGTTCTTCTTTCAAAGATAAGATTTCATTAAAATATTCTATTGACTTCTGAGAATGAAATTCAACTTGATGACCCAGATTAATCTTCTCTAATTCCACCTTTCTGATCTTTTCTTCAAGATCTGTAAAAAATCCCATGATTAAAGAGTAATCAGCTTACAGTGAATGATCGTTCCAAACTAATGTATCAGAAAATCAAAAATCAGATCAAATTGAAATCATAAAAAAATATTTCGTGAAAATTGAAATTTGAACAATACTTGTTATTTTCCAATGTAGAAAAAAATATTTCCATAGATGACCAAAAAATTCAACTTGATGACCCAGATTAATCTTCTCTAATTTTTTTTTGAGAGAAAGTAGATCTTGTATTACACACACTCTAGTATCACCAATTTACAAATTTACACAACTCATTTACAGGTTTATCACAACTCAAACGTATCACCAAATATCATGAGATGTGTGGTCATTGGCATCTTTTTAGCAGTGTGCACATTGACATCTTCACATGAGTGTGCTCTTTGGCATCTTTTAAGCGTTGTGCACTTTGGCATCTTTTAATCAGAGAGTTAATTAAGTAAAGAACATGCTGTAAACGTAACTTTATATCTGACCCTATTGCAGGATTTGGGTCAGCCACTCCCAGACCAGTTGGCCTTAGGGGACTAGGTGTCAAGCACCCCTTGGAACTTACTTTCCCGGATCAGAAAGGCTACATCGACATATTCTAAACCCATTCATACCAGTAAAACATGACTTTCGATCTGATTCTATAGAAGGATTTCTGTTCGATCACTCCCAGACCAAATGACCTTAGGGGACCAGATGTCGAGCATCCCACGGAACTTACTTTCCCAAACCAGAAAGGTCACAGGTGCAAACTTTTAAACCCAGAGATTTCTGTATTTTAAGAATTTATTATTCATCTCAATCACTCAGATCAACGTCTAAATGCTTAGCCCATATTTTCATTCCGATCTATAATTCTGATCATTTAGGTAGTCTAAGCAAAGTAAACTATAAAAATTCTGACTCACATATCTTTAAAGCAGTATAAAAAGCTACAAACATGTTGCTGACTTTTCGACTTTTGTAAGACTTGAAAGTTGAACATATGAAACTTTAATATAAACAAATAACTTGTAAAAGATCCTAGACATACGTTTTATTCAAAGGAAAGAAAATCTGTAAAATTTTATTTTATAGAGTAAATTTTGTAAAGATTTAAACTTTTAAATTCAACATGCCTAATTTTGAAAGCAAAAAATTGAAACGTTTTTCATCTAAGGCTTTTGTACATATATCAGCAAGTTGATATTCAGTTGGTACAAAATATAATTCAATAGTACCTTCTTCCACGTGATGCTTTATAAAATGATATCTCATGTCTATGTGTTTGGTCTTGGTGTGCTGGACCGGATTGACTGATATGGCAATTGAGGACTTGCTGTCACAATATATTGGCACTGTCTTGTACAGCATCCCGTAATCCCGAAGTTGTGTTTTCATCCAAAGTACTTGAGCACAACAACTAGCTGCAGCGACGTATTCATCTTCGGCTGTTGATATTGAAACGCAGTTTTGCTTTTTCGACGCCCAGCTTATCAGTCTGTCTCCGAGAAACTGAAGGTGACCTGAGGTGCTCTTCCGGTCCAATTGATTACCGCCATAATCTGCATCTGAATAAGCAATCAATTTATAGTCAGAACTTTTAGGATACCATAAACCTAAATAAGGAGTTCCTTTAATATATCTAAAAATACGCTTGACTGCTAGTAGATGAGATTCTTTAGGATTGGCTTGGAATCTGGCACACAAACATGTCGAGAACATTATGTCCGGGCGACTTGCAGTTAGATACATCAGTGATCTGATCATTCCTCTATATGTCTTTTGATCTACAGCTTTTCCATCTGGATCGAGTCCGATTTTGGCACCATGAGCCATCGGTGTTCCGATTGAAGTAGATTTGTCCATCTTGAATTTCTTCAAGATATCAAATACATACTTTGACAGGTTGATGAAGATACCATCAGAAAGCTACTTCACTTGTAAGCCGAGGAAGAAATTGATTTCTCCCATCATGCTCATCTGGAATCTAGAGGTCATAAGATCAGAAAACCATGTACACAAAGATTTGTTAGTAGCACCGAAAATAATATCATCAACATAAATTTGTACTAAGCAAATATCAAGATTAGATCTATAAATGAAAAGAGTAGTATCGATAGACCCTTTGGTGAAGCCAGATTTGACCAAGAAAGCTGACAACTCGTCATACCACGCCCGTGGAGCTTGTTTCAAACCATACAATGCTTTATCGAGAAAATATACATAATCTGGACGATCTTTGTCAACAAATCCCTCTGGCTGAGATACATATACTTCTTCTTTCAGTTTGCCATTGAGAAATGCCATCTTGACGTCCATTTGATATACAGTGAAGTTGCGATAAGCAGCAAAGGCAAGAAACATTCGGATAGCTTCCAATCTGGCAACGGGTGCAAATGTTTCATCGTAGTCAATACCTTCTTCTTGTCGATATCCTTTGGCTACCAATCTTGCTTTATTATGCACAACGATACCATCTTTATCCTTTTTATTCTTGAATATCCACTTTGTACCAATTATGCTTTTTCCTTTAGGCCTTGGTACAAGTCTCCACACTTTCAGCGCATCAAATTGATTAAGTTCCTATTGCATAGCAATAATCCAATCCGGGTCCTCCAACGCTTCAGAAACTTTTGTAGGTTCAATCTTGCTTAGGAAGCAAGTGAAGAGACATTCGTTGGAAGTAGCCGACTTGGAGTGTGTAGAAACACTGGCTTGAGGATCAATGATATCCTAAACCACTTCTAATTGATGAGAGGGACGTTCAGAAACTTCTACATCAGATGAAGAGATAGAAATAGTTTCAACTTGAGGAGGAGGTATGTCAACAATCTCTGAATCAGATTCGGGAACAGTTTGTTGAATAACATCATTCTGTACTTCTTCCTGAAATGATTCCTCTTGAACAGGTTGATCTTGAATAGACTCTTCTTGAATAGGTTCTTCAAGAATAGAATCAGTTTCTGATTGAACAAATTCTTGTTGTGCCGGTTCTTGTTGAACAAGAGAGACTGGAGCAGCATCATTGTCAGAGATAGATGCAGCGGAATTTGGAATAGATGAGCTCTCAGTTTCTTGATTCAAAACATTAGAAACATTTTCAGAATTAGATCTAGGCACATCATCATAAAAATTTTCAAACAGAAAATCAAGATCAGAAAGCTTAGGAGAGGGAGTAGAAGAATCTTGGTTATCCGGTGAAAGAGCAGGTTCTGAACTGATTTGTTCATAAACTGAATTGCCAGTAAAAGCGGGTTCTGGGCCTGAGTGACTAAAAACCAAGTCAGCAGCTTCGTCAAATTTTACATTGATAATCTCTATAACCTTTCTTGCAGAGAACAGAAAAACTCTATAAGCAGCAGAGTTTGAAGAATAACCCAAGAATACACCCTCGTCTGCCTTTGGACTAAACTTGTTGAGATTCTCCCTGTCATTCAGAACATAGCATTTACACCCGAATGACTTGAAATACTTGATGTTTGGTTTGATTCCATTCATAAGTTCATACGGTGTTTTGTTAAAGCGACGATGCAGAATTGATCTGCTCTGCGTATGACAGGCAGTTGACACTGCTTCAGCCCAATAAGACAAAGGTAGACCTGAATAAGCAAGCATTGATCTGGCGGACTCAACGAGCATTCTGTTTCTTCTTTCAACAACGTCGTTCTGTTGCGGAGTACGTGCAGCAAAAAATTGTTGTTGTATGCCTTGAGATTCATAGAATGCCTGAAGAGTACTGTTTTTGAATTCAGTGCCATTGTCAGATCTTACCACTTTCACTTGCTTCTGCTTATTTGTCTGAGTTGTCTTGATGAGATTGATGAGTACTTCAGGAGTCTCGTCTTTTGACTTCAGAAATTTTACCCAAGTATATCTGGAGTAGTCATCAACAATCACCAAAACATATTTCTTATGTCCTAAACTCTTCGTCTTCATCGGACCACATAAGTCAACATGCAAAAGGTCAAGAATAGCCGAAGTGCAGTGTTTAGGCTTAGGCTTGTGAAGAGCTTTCTTCATTTTTCCTTTCTCACAATCTTGGCATAGATGGTCTTTCTGGAAACGGAGAACTGGAAGACCTCTCACTGAATCATTCTTGACCAGGCGATCCATATACTTGAAGTTAAGATGAGCCAGTCGACGATGCCAAATCCAACTTTCATTGATAGAGGCTTTGGATAGTAAACACATATCTAATGAGATCTTAACTTTGGAAATATCAATTGTATACAAATTAGATCTTCTCTTTCCAATCATTAAGTCTTTGCCACTATCGTTCTTTACAGCAACCCTTTTTGATTTGAAGCTAACTTCAAGATTTTTATCGCAGAATTGGCCGATGCTGAACAGATTGTGACTTAGACCCTCGACATAGCTTACTCTTTTGACAGTTATGTTTCCTTGAACTAGATCGTCATAACCAAGAATCGGAGCTGTCTCACAGTTGCCAAATTTCACACGACCGCAACATTTATCTTTAAAATTAGACAGAAGTGATTTGTTGCCAGTCATATGTTTTGAACATCCCGAGTCCAGATACCATAATTGACTTAGCTGCATACACAGAAACTACACCTTTTTAGGTACCCATATGCTTATGGGTCCCTTGTTAGATTTATATCTTTTATTTTTCACAGATTTAATTTTCATGCAAGAATGAAAGCAATTATCAATAGAAGATAAAACACAATTATCAGAATCAGAACTAGAACTAGAAGAAGCATATGAGATATTCTTTGATATATCAAACATTTGCTGAAAAGAATATTTTGGGTTTTTATTACATGAAGCAAACGTATCAGTATCGCAAAGAGTGTCTACACAGTTAACTCCTAACAGTTCAAATTCTAAAATTTGTTGTTTCATCCTCCAAATCTGCCTTGGTGACTTCCTCACAGTCCGATCTGAAGAAGAAAAATCAGAAACATTAGAATTTTCAGATAAGACAGTATCATGTTTCTTTGACTTCTTTGATCTTCTTCTTTTACGCTTCTTTTTATAAAATTGAGCATTTAGAAATAAAGAATCATCAATAATTGAATCAGAAGAAGAAACTTTATCAAAGAAATCAGTCTTAGCATTTGACATTGAAGAACTAGCCTCGGATTGAAAATTTTCAAAATTGCGCAAGTCTGGAGGAGGTTTGCACTTCCCATTGGAGGCGCAAACTGAGCTTTGCGCGTCCAACTGCATGCGCAAACTATCAGTTTGCATTTCCAACGTGGAACGCAAATGGCCATTATTTTGTAAAACTTTAGCATTTTCCTTGGAATCTTTTGACAATCTAGAAGAAATTTTATCTTCAAAACTTGTTTTTATTATTAAAAGAAATATATCGTTTTCTAAACAAGTTTGAAGATTTTGTTCTTCCAATTGATCCTCAAGATCAACAATTTTTTCTTCTAACACTAATGGGGGAATGTATTTCTTAGTATCATAAGACATCGGAGATACATTTTCATTATCAGTGTTAGCAAAAATATCAACAAAATCTGTTGATAATGAAGATTTATTGGAAGATTTGATATTTAAAATATTTTGAAATTTTCTGGATTTCTTAGATTGATCAGGAAAATACTTTGCATTTTCAGAGGTGTAAACAAATGGCATTTCCATCCTCTTGTTTTTCATTCTTTTCACATTTTCTTCTTCCAAAACTTGTTTCTCAGTTGTCCAAAAGAATTTAAACTGAGGAGCATATTTTGCAAGAGTAAAATGATCATATTCGTATAAAGTAGGAACTTCATTTTTAGCATGATTTAAAAAATGTGGGTTTTCAAAACCAAGTCCCCACTTTTCTTTTATGTTTCTTCACTCCTTGGTTTATTCATGTAAATGGTTTACTCAAACTGTTCTCTTTTATACAATTTCCTTTCTAAAACAATTATCTTGTCAGAAACAATTTTATTTGAAGAAGTCAGTTCAGTCAACGAATCACGATAAGTCTGATTTGAATTTTCTAACTCGACCAACTGCTTATTAAATTTCTCTTTTGTGTCAATTAAAATTGACTTTTCATCTTTAAAAGAAATTTCCAGTTTATCGATTAAATCAGACTTTTCTTGATTTTTAAAATTTTCAGAAACGAACTTTGAGCGCAAATCATGCAAAGCAGTGATAAAAACATTCATTTGAGATAAGAAGAAATTTTAGTTAAACGCAGATATTACCTCAGAACCATCAGATGATGTATCCTCTTCCTCATCATCAGATTTGTCATCACCTATAAAGCACATAGCCGCAGTTTCCTCATTTTTACCCTCGTTGTCCGAATGATCCAACCAGTATTCTTCTTCGGTCAACAGGATGGTTCCACTTTCCTTCTTTTCAGCTAGAGCCAATTTCTTTCGGTAAAAAGCAGCATCCTTTACCACTTTGACTCTGCAATCCTTAACCATATGTCCAGGCTTCCCACAGTTAAAACAATTCATCACCTTTTTGTCATCTTTCTTTTGGTCAACTATCTTAGCCGGTTCATACTTTGGAATGTATGTCTTTAAAGGAGCACCAGGTTCTATCTTCTAAGAACCAGAAGTAAACCGCAGGTTGTTCGACCCAGATCTGTGCTTGAACTATTTCTTGTAATGCGGAGTCAAAAGAATCATGGCCTTTTCGAGCGTTTCGCCATCATCATCTGTAGATCCATCATAATCCGATTCGGTCAAAGCTTGCTCAGTCAGTTGGCTAGCTATAAGAGCAATGGGATCTACTGACAGAGGCTTTTTCTTCTTATCCATTTTCTCCTTCTTCTCCATTACCATAGATTCATCTGTCATCAAGATTTCGTATAACTCCTGAATTGGCATGGTTGAGATTCTGACATCGTTTCTCATTCTGTGGCATGACTTGTTCCACTCAGGTTGTAAAGCGTTCAGAAACTTCAAGTTAGCCTCCAACTCAGTCTTGGTAACTTTAATCTTGTAGAGATCATTGATAACAGCCCAGAATCGATCAAAAACATTTTTCAAACTTTCCCCATCCTTGGCCTTGAACTTTTCAAAGTTGTTCATGTACCTGGTTTGTCGTAACTGAGTAGACATTGCAGTACCAAGCATAATCTTCTCAAGTTGTGTCCACATCAGCATTGGGTTATGTTTGAAGCAATCGATCCTGTTATAGATGGAGTTGGGAAGAGCAAGGATCAGATTTGACTTAGCCTGACTGTCTGCTTGATATCTTAAGAGCTCTTCAGCTTCATAATCTCTGAAAGCTTTTTCAACTGTTGAAGCTGGAGTAGTAGCAGTAGCTGTGATCACTTTCATTGGCCTCTCCATAGGACCCTCATTAAGAGATTTCATCATGTTTTCCCCATTTGGTTGCCTTTCAATAAAGTTGATAAACCGATCATGCCACTGTTCAAATTCGTTCTCATTGATGAGAACTGGTGGACGAGTATCAGACCCCAAAGACATCATGAGGTCATTTTTGTAGATTTGTGCTTGAAAAGACATCTTGTGAAAAAATCAGAAAATTTAAAAAAAATTCTAAGTATGGGAGACGCGCAAACTAGAGGTTTGCGTTTCAAGAGAGAACCGTGAACTGAACTTCGCGTTTGCTTAGTGAAACGCAAGATGAAGCTTTGCGTGGGTAGACTTTGCGGATGAGAGAAGCGAAAACTTGATACACGAAGAAGATCTTTTCGCTTGAAGAGAGAATAGCGAAGTATACTTTGCGTATACAGAGTGAAACGCAAACTGATAGTTTGCGTATTAAACTAGAGCCGAGAAACTATAAGCTTTGCATTTCCAACGTGAACTGCAAACCTGAAAATTCACTAACACACTAGTTAGACCAGAAAGAACTTTAAGCAAAATATATGAATGAGGCACAAAGCATTATGAATGAGGCGCAAACTTATATGAATGAAGCGCAAACTATAACAACTCACAAATTTTCGCAAGATCAAATCAAACCAAGAAATTTATGCATGAAAAACACACACTTAATATCGAAAACACCTTTCTAACAACTTTTGATCAACAATATCGATTAAAATCAACAAAATCACAAATTCGTAAACTAACAGAACGAAAAACGAGTTTTTCCAGAAAATTAGAAATCTGAAAATTGATGATCAAATGATGATTTTTATGCAAAATAACATGAAGCAATTATGATCGATTAGCAAAAACGAATCAATTAAGTCTAATTTCAACACAAATTGATCAAAATCCTGTCCAAATTTGATGAAGAAGCAAAAAACGAGATTTTTCTTGAAAAATCAAGAAAATCGATCGAGTTTTCTGCTTCAATTCACAAATCCAGAAACTAAATCTCTAATCTCTCAATCCTCTCAAGATTCAGATTTCTCTGATACCAATTGAGAGTCCAAGAATCTCTAAATCTTTAAAGAGAGAAAGTAGAGAGAGAAAGTATGGAAGCGCAAAGTAATCAGATGTATTAAAATGTGAATGCCAAGGTTACAAAACAAAGGCTCTAAGGGGACTTAAATACCCCTAGCCTTTACAAAACAGATTGAACATTAAGAACAGTCTAGGCTAGAAAATAAATACAATGATTACTATAAAAACAGATCTAACATTCTTATTCCATAACCCCCATATGAACTGCAACTAACACATATGAACCCAAATACAGTGGGTACCAAAGAAGAATAATGATTCTGTGTTGCAGGCACCTACTGTCAAGGGGGAGTAGAACAACAATGGTTCTTGAGTAAATCAGCTCAAGACCCGGACATCAATGTCAACAATGGTTCTTGAGTAAATCAACTCAAGACCCGGACATCAATGTCAACAATGGCTCTTGAATACAACAGTTCAAGACCCACACTTCAATGATGAAAAGACCTTACTCCAATGCTGATATGAGAGATTGTACTCCGATACTCCAACGAGGAAATCAACCTTCAAGGGGAAGTACATATTTATTTCTGAAATTATTTGCATCCGATAAATATGACGATCTACAATTCACAAGTGAATTATAGATCTCTATCATGTGATTTATAACTGACATATGTTAGATGCATAATTTCAGGGGGAGTAAGAGAATTTCTTTGTTTTACTGCTTTTTGTCTTTTCAATATTAGTGAATAAAGCTTCTTTGACTTGACTTAAGACTTTTGCAGAATTTTTGAGAAGAGCTTATACGATCATATGTTTATGACTTTAAGCTAAGCTTCATGAGATGTAAGATCGCACTTAAAGGTATATTCCTTTATCTTAATCTCATATGTGATTGAAAGAAGGACAACTTTCAATCATTGAAAACATATTCTTAAACGTTCAAACCACTTCCCGAATTTTCATAAGATTTTATATTTTGGGAGTGTACTTTAAATGTTCTACATGAGCTTACATGATTATAAATCCTTTTGAGCAACATATTCTTTATAGGATATACGGGATCAGTGTGCTAGGAATTCACACAACTTCTATGGAATCACGTTAACCAGTGATTTCTACCCATGAAGTTAATCCATAGTGATTGGGTGTGAGGAGTCAAAAGAAATGAGTGTGGAAGAGTGATGAGGTATCATGAAAAGAAGAGTTCGGTTAGTAGTGAGCTAAATGTTTAAAAGAAAGAGGGTGTGAGAACAGAGTTAAAAGAATATCAGAACTCTGCACCAACTTTTTCTGAGTCGGGCAACCACATTTCTAGTGTTTCACAACTCTTTTGTGATCATTATTGAAACAGGAAACTAGCCCATGCCAACTCTTGAAATTACCCCACCAGCTACTCATTTACTTCTTAACAAGAAAATGTTTCATTTTTCAAAGGGGAAGCAACACATATGCTATCTGATTTTCATTTGGAAAATCTGGATATTGAAAAGAAGGAAGTCTGCCCTGTCAGGATCGAATTCTCAACAAGAATTAATTATCAGAAACAATATCAAAGAAGTTTGCGGAATAACACTTTGATATTTAATCAAACAGGAAATCAAAACAAAATATAATTAACAAACTGTAAACTTGTATTGAATGCTTTGAAGTTACAAGATTACTCACTCAACCTCAATATTGATGAACAAGCTCACCAATACGAATTCTACTTCTCTAGAATTAGGATCTATGCCTTGAGATTGATTTTTCTCTCTAGAACTAAAGCTTAGAATCAGTTTTTCTAAAACTATATATATTGTATCTTCTATACATATACTATATATATATACCGAAGATAAAAGATAATTACAATTAATAAAATATCTTCAGAATATCTTCCATCATTATCTCCAAGCTTCAATGTATATCCTTTCATACGAATCTTCATCATATAAGCAGTATTAATCTTCAGCAGCATTAACTTCCTTCTAGCAGCATTAACTACTAAGCAGTACTAACCACTAGCAGTACTAACTAGCTAAGCAGTACTAACTTTGACTAGCAGTATTAATAATACTAGCAGTAGTAACACTCAGCAGTATTAACCTTTAAGTCTTCTAGCAGTAGTAATTTTGAACCAGCAGCATTAACCATACTTTGATGAATTCTTCAGTTCCCAACAATCTCCCCCTAACTTGACTTTTAGGAAGAGAAATCAAGTTCTTCAAATTTTTTCTTCAAGATGCTCCCAAAACTCTATCAAGGCCTAAATCCCAGTGTTTGCATCCAATCCCAAACTCTGATTGATGGTTCTTTGAATCAAGTATTTAGCCATTTCTGAATCTGGAACACACCTTAACTTTTTCTTCAGCATGGCATGTAGCTTCAATCTGCTATGATTATACACTCTATCCACTAGGAAGTATTCAGTGTGATTTAAATCCAAAGTCACTGTATATACTCCACTAATTTCATATAGATTCCAACTGTTTACTGATTTGAAGACATCCTTGATCAAATGCTCTACTTCTTCAGGTTTGAACATCATACACAGATACTCCATTACCAGTTTTGTAATTGAAATCCCTGGGGCCTTTAGAATATCTGCATACAACTTCATTCCTATCTCAAACATCTCTTCCATATCTGATCTAGAGCATGTTCTGACAATTTTTGCCCATGTGTTAAACACTTCATACTTTTCATCCTTTCTTTTCAGCCTTATGTATTCCTTTCCATCCACTGTCAATGTATCCCAGAGAATCACCTCAGGAGGCTTAACTCCTACAGTTTCTGCTGAAATTGGTTCAGGCACTTTGTCCATCACTACCATATACAAATTTACATCATCAGTGTTAGATGGCTCTGTCTGTTTAGATGACTCAGGTGCCCCTTCTTATTCAGCAACCTTATCAGCCTCTTCTTCAGATACTCTAGGCTTTTTGATTGGCTTTCTCCTTGCCATCATTTTTGTTCTCTTTAAAGTCCTTAGACTTTCTCCCAGGGTGGACTCTTTCTTAGGAGGTGTTTCTTGCTCATCTGGAAATGGCTTTTGACAATCAAAGTCATTACTTTCTTTTATTCTCTTCTCCATCTCCACCCTAGCAGTTTCACTTCCCTGAAGCTTTAACATCTCTGAATCATAGAGCTCTTTGATCTTCTCAAAAGACATTTTGGAGAACATCTCCTTTTTGACTCCTACAGCACCTTTGAGAAATATAATCATCTTGTTTCTCTCTTGGGTACCTAGGAATGTCTTTGAGGGTCTTCTCTTCTTTGCAACTGTTTTCACCACAGATTTCTTCATACTTGCAGCTTTCTTCTGTGCAATTTCAGTTGCCATACTCTGTTGATAAGCTTCATTCAGTTCAGCAGCTAGAGCTTTTGCCATTTCCCTGTCCTTTTCCATCTGAACTCTTTCTTCTTTTTCAATATCCTCCTGCATCTTTTTAGCTAGGGCTTCATCTGATTCAACCAACCTTTGCTTTTTGATTGGTTGATCAGATTCTACCATCTTTGCTTTTCCTTTGTCTTTGCTCATTGCCTTCTTACTGTTATCTTTCTTGATCACTTCACCTTGTTCTTTTATGATTACACCTTTGGTCTTTGAAGTGACCTTGGGAGTATCATTCTTGGCTTTTAGTAAGGTTTCTGCAATCTCAAGATCTGTTAACACTTCTTTCACAGTTTCTGCTGCTTTATTAATGTCAGCAGTAGTAACTGTTTCTGCTTGCTGCTCCCCCTGAACATCAACTTTCTCTCCATCAAGCTCCCCCTTTCTTGTGGCTTCTTCCATGTTGATCTCCCCCTTTTTGGGAGCATCATCCTCAGTGGTCCTTCTCCTTAATTGGAATTGCTTTCTCTTCTTCCTTTGTACCAGACTAACCACCATCCTCTTCAGCTTAGCAATCTGTTCTTGTTGTGACAGAATTACTAGCTTCATTTCTTCAATTTCTTTGCCTTGTTTGAGAACATCTTGATTGATGTTCCCCATTGTTTCCATCAATTCATCGTACGTATATCTGTCCTCACCCTCTCCAGAAGTGTTACCCTCCTTTGAAGGATCATTGGATCTTTTATTTGTGGAAGTCTTCTGCCTTGCAGAGGCACTATCCACCCCTGTGGTTTCTTGGCACCAGGGACCTTCAAATGATTGCTCATTCAAAGTTGCCATGGGGGAGGTCTTATTGATGTTACCACTTTCCTCCTCTGTACTAGCAGGAGTAGTGGCAGCCTCATCACCCATATGCTCTACCTCCTCCTCAGATATCACCTCCTTTGGGTTGGGAGACACCCGTGTGGTTTCCCTTTGGATATTCTCTAGGGGAGAATTCTCCCTTAGAGGGCTTATAGGCTTAGTGGGTAATGGTACAAGAAGGGAAGGAGCCTTCTTTACCTGTTTTCTCTTGTAAGTTTGGGTGATGGGAGAGGTTGGTTTTTCAAGAAGGGACTGGGGATTTGATTTTGAGAGGGAAGGTTGGACTTGGCTAGCAGTGGGTTGGTCTAATGGGGGCCTTGACCCTGCTGCCATACCTTCATTGGTTTGGGACACCACCATCATTGTAGAGAACAATGGGGTGTCAACTCCTTCAGAGTCCCCAGCAGATCTTCTCATATTTGAGAACACCTTGCCTTTGGGGGGTTTAGGTACATATACCCCAACAGGTTGAGGTATATCCGTCAATTCATGAGTAATAATTTCTTGAACAAACCTGGGATACATAAAGAAGCTCTTTTTGTTTCCCATGTTTGAGACAAGATCACTGAAAATCATTTTAGAAAAATTGTACTTTCTGGCAGTGGCCAAGCACACCAAAGCATAAGCAATAGTGCTGCTGAACTCACTCCATCCAGTAGTCTTTTTGGAGATACAATGCATAAGAGTATGGACAAAGAAACGCCATTGGGGTGAGAATTTTGCTTTAGAAAATTTGAACACTCCCAATGGGCCTCCATACCCCATTCTTGTAAGGTTTGAAAACAGTTCATCATTTGGGATAGAGGTTATACCAGAGGCATCGTCTAGACGTAGACTGATGCGAATAACCTCTTCAGTAACCGTGAGTGATTGATCACAGATTCTTGTCTTGATCATCTGCACACCATTCTCAACAACAATGGTTGCATTAGCCCAGAACTGCCTTTGATGCTCAATATAGATTGTAGGGGATACAATAAGAGCATGAGCAATGTGGCTTGTCTTGAGGAAATCCACAATCTGATGAAATCCTGAAGCTTGCTTTGGCTTTTGTAGCATCGCAATCTCGTTGTGCTCGTCGATGAAAGTCATGGATGCCATTGATCTTAGTGAAAAGCTTGCCTGAAAACTTCGAACTTGAGAGAGAAAAGGTTTTGAGCGCAAGAGAACAGTATGCAAAGAGTCGTTATGAACTTTTAGGCGGGCAAAAAGTATTTATAGTATTCGGAATATAAGCAGTATTAACCTAGAGCAGTATTAACTACTAGCAGCATTAACTGCTAGCAGTATTAACTAGCTAGCAGTATTAACTAACTAGCAGTATTAACTACTAGCAGTATTAACTACTAGCAGTATTAACTACTAGCAGTATTAACTACTAACAGTATTAACTGAAAGCAGTATTAACCACTAGCAGTATTAACTGAAAGCAGTATTAACTACTAGCAGTATTAACTGAAAGCAGTATTAACCACTAGCAGTATTAACTGAAAGCAGTATTAACCACTAGCAGTATTAACTGAAATCAGTATTAACCACTAGCAGTATTAACTGAAAGCAGTATTAACCACTAGCAGTAACTGAAATCAGTATTAACCACTAGCAGTATTAACTGAAAGCAGTATTAACCACTAGCAGTATTAACTGAAAGTAGTATTAACTACTAGCAGTATTAACTGAAAGCAGTATTAACTAACTTACTCCTTTTAAACTTGCTAAACACTGAGTACTGCTATGCATATCCTGAAACAGACGATTAGTAACTCCAGGAATACTATACAGATATAAAACCACTTTTTGAGAAGGGGATTATTCAGAGTTTATCATTCCCACACTTGTTACCAAGAAAGTGAATCTACCCACATCAAAAGCTTTAGTGAATAGATCAGCAAACTGATTATCAGTGTGAACTTTGACAACTTGAATAAGTTTCTTTTCATTACAATCTCTTATAAAGTGATACCTGATCTCAATGTGCTTTGTTTTTGAGTGCTTGACTGGATTATTCACAATGCTAATAGCACTGCTGTTGTCAATAAAGATTGGAGTGTGTAGAAAGGTTACCCCATAATCCAACATTTGATTCTGAATCCATAAGACTTGAGAACAGCAACTTGCAGCTGCTATGTACTCTGCCTCTGTTGTAGATGTGGATACTGTGGTTTGTTTCTTGCACTGCCATGAGACTAGTCTATCACCCAAAAACTGACATCCTCCAGAAGTAGATTTTCTGTCCAAGTTTGCCCCACCTAGATCACTGTCTGAGTATGCTATTAGGTCAAAAGGTGAGTTATGAGGATACCAAAGTCCCAATCTGGGTTGCCCTTTGAGATATCTGAATATCCTCTTAACAACTTGAAAGTGAGATTGCTTTGGCCTAACTTGAAATCTTGCACATACACAGACTGGAAACATTATATCTGGCCTTGATGCTGTGAGATACATGAGAGAGCCAATCATGGATCTATAATGATGCACATCCATATCCTCCCCCTCAAGATCTGCTGTGATCTGCTTGTGTGTTTCCATAGGTGTGCTGGCAGGTTTTGATTCTGAGAAACCAAACTTGGTTAGAATATCCTGCACATACTTGGATTGACAGATGAAAATGCCATCTGACTTCTGTTGAACTTGGAGTCCAAGGAAGAAAGTAAGTTCCCCCATGGAACTCATTTTGAACCTTTGATGCATTAAATCCTCAAACTCCTTGCACATGTTGTTTCTTGTAGATCTAAAGATAATGTCATCAACATAGATTTGGACCAGCAAAATATCCTTCTTCTTTCTTTTGATAAATAGAGTCTTATCAATGACTCCTCTTTCAAAGTCATTTTCCAAGAGATAGGATGACAGTGTGTCATACCATGCTCTTGGGGCTTGATGTTGTCCATAAAGTGCTTTCTTTAATTTGTATACCCTGTCTGGATAGCTTGGGTTTTCAAACCCTGGTGGTTGACAGACATATACTTCTTCTTCAATTGATCCATAGAGAAAAGCACTTTTTACATCCATTTGATAGACTTTGAAGTTCATGTAAGAAGCATAGGCTAGGAATAGTCTGATTGCTTCTATCCTAGCCACAGGTGCAAAAACTTCTTCATAATCTATACCTTCTTCTTGAGTATAGCCTTGAGCCACCAGCCTTGCTTTGTTCCTTATGACAATACCTCTTTCATCTCTCTTGTTTCTGAAAATCCACTTTGTGCCAATCGCTCTGTGACCTTTAGGAAGGTCTACTAGATCCCATACATCTTGTAGCTTGAACTGTAAGAGTTCCTCTTGCATTGCTTCTATCCAGCTGGATTCTTTCATAGCATCATGTGCCTTTTTAGGCTCAAGCTGTGATAGAAAACAAGAAAGCACTGTATGCTGTTGATCTTGCATTTCCTGAAGCCTGCTTTGATGTCTAGTCATCATAGGAGAAGAGATATCTCCTATTATCAACTGTGGAGGATGATTCTTTTGAACTCTGGTGTTATGACTTGGTTCTTCATTCAGTCCAGCCACAAGATTAGATTCATGCAACTCAACTGAAGTGTTTTCAGATGCCACTTCATTATTTTCTTGAGTCTCCTCATCTCTAGTGTCTTCTTCACTCTGACTTGGTCCAGTAATTGATTCCTTTTCACAGTCTTCACCAGAATTTACTGTGGGTATGGGAAAAATCACAGATTTAGATATACTTTCTTGAACTTGTGTGATCCCTGATCCTCCACTTCCTGTTCCTGTATACTCATTACTGAAACTAAAAGAGTTAGTTAGTGAATCAATGTCAAATAGCCACTGAGGTCCAGACCCAACAGGATTTGGTGTGTTCTCATTGCATTTGACATTGTCACTTTCTTCAATTATTCTAGAAGAAGAGTTAAATACTCTGTAGGCCTTACTCTGAGATGAATATCCAACAAGAAATCCATCATCTGCTTTGCTATCAAACTTACCTAAGTGAGATTTGGTATTTAGAATTGTACAAGGACACCCAAAAGGTTTGAAGAAACCAATAAAAGGTTTTCTTTTATTTAAAAGCTCATATGGGGTCTTGTTCTTTTGCTTGACCACTAGAACTCTGTTTTGGACATAACAAGCTGTATTAACTGCTTCAGCCCAGAAGGTAATTGGCAATTTTGAATCAGCCAACAGAGATCTAGCAGCCTCTATTAGTGTTCTATTCCTCCTTTCAGCAACACCATTCTGTTGAGGAGTCCTAGGAGCACTATATTGCCTCTCAATACCTTTTTCTTCACAAAAGGTGTTTAGATCATGATTTTTAAACTCAGTTCCATTATCTGATCTAATGACTTTTACTCTTTGATTAGTTTGGTTTTCAATTCTTAGAATAAAGGATTTGATAAGACCACTTGTTTCATCCTTAGTCCTTAGAAAATATACCCAAGTAAATCTGGAGTAATCGTCAACAATAACCAAGCAGTAAGATTTCTTGCCTATACTCATAACATTTGTAGGACCAAACAGATCCATATGCAGTAACTGGAGACAAGAAGAAACAGAATTTAACTCTTTGGTCTTATGAGAAGTTTTGTGTTGTTTGCCTTTAAGACAAGCAACACAATGATCATCACATGAAAAGACTTTTGAAGGTAACCCTCTTACAAGGTTATTTTTAACAAGATTGTTCATAGTCTTGAAATTCATGTGACACATCCTTCTGTGCCAAAGAGAGGATTCATCTACAGAAGCTTTTGAAACAAGACAATTTAGAGATGAATCACTATCAACATTGTCCAAATCAAGACAGTAAACATTGTCCTTTCTTGGAGTTCTAAGTAGTATCATGCTTTCATCAACTACCTTGAACCCTGGGGCAAGAATCATACACTCAGTATTAGTAAATAATATACTATGTTGTTTGTCACAAACCTGTGATACACTTAACAGGTTGTACTTTAATTGATCAACATAGTAGACATCCTCAAATGTCATCTTACCTTTGGTGACATTACCTTTTCCACTTATCTTACCACCAGTAAGATTGTCTCCAAATGCAACATGTCCTCCATTGATATGCTTGAAATCCTGAAGGCATGACATGTTGCCTGTCATGTGCCTAGAGCAACCACTATCAACATGCCAAATGCTCTTTCCCTTGAGCTGTTGGTTGCCCTGCACATTAGATAAATCAATTAGTATGATTTAGGAACCCAAGCCAAAGTGGTCTTGGGTACCCCTTTCTCATCAAAGTACTTGCATTCTTTCTTGACAAGATTTTTGAACTTTAATTCTTCATTCTTGGAGTACTTTGTTACAATAATAGACTTGGAAATATGTTTGCTAGAATCAGGACTAGTTTTAGAAGTACTAACTGCCTTGGCAGCACTTGCATGCTTAGCAGTACTAACCTTGTTAGCAGTAGTAACTGTGTTAGCAGCAGTAACTGTGTTGGCAGTATAAACTTTTGAAGAGGTATTAACAGTATTAGCAGCACTAATATTTTCAGCAGTACTAACACTGTTAGCAGTAGTAACTGTGTTAGCAGTACTAATATTGTTAGCAGTACTAATACTGTTAGTACTTCTAGGTACCCACATTTTGACACTTTCTTTTAAAATCTTTTTCTTTAAAGTGCCTTTACTTTCAACAGATTTCTTTATCACATGTTTCTTTCCAGTCTTCCTATAACCAACAGGTTTTTGCACAAATCTTTTAAAGTTCATCTGTTGGTTAATTGGGTTGAAGTAACAATACTTAGCCAAATGATTCAACTTGCCACATATAAAACAAGGTTTTGGTCTATTGATTTTATTCAGATCAACTCCTTGTTTCTGAGCCCATTGATTATTCCAGTTTCTTTGATTTCCTCTTTTTAAACCAGAATTTAGGCTCTTGGCTTTATTGCAATCACACTGTTTACAAGATCCAGGATTCACCACTGTGGTTTGTTTGTAATGGACCTTGTTATCATTTCCTTTAGTCTTCTCTATCTCCTTGGACTTGACCCAGATTTTCCCACATCCCTCATTGGTGATAATATTGTTTTCTAATGGTATCTTTTTACTCACATTATTATCCATGTTCTCACTTGATCCTTTCTCAGTCAAATCCTTAACTACTACCTCATCCAAAGGATCTATCTTAAATGCTTCTTCAGACAAGTCCTTTTTCTCTTTAGTTTCTAACAAGTCTGATGTAGGAGAAATATAGTTATTATTGTAAGGAGGGGGTGTATTGTTGTATCCAATACCAGGCTTCATCTTATCATGTATCTGAGCCTTTAGAAGAGAGTCCATTGTTTTTGAAGCATAGGAAAACTTGTCTATGTCAAGCTTAACTTTTGACAGTTCCTCTTTCAGACTATCATTCTCTTCTAAGGACTTACACAGTTTGGTTTCTAACTCATTCTTTTCCCACTTCCAATAGTTTGTGTCATAAGAGTGTTGAAGTTCATTAGCTTGAAAGCCTTTGATTTGCTCTTCAAATCTCTCTACTATTAACACATAATCTCTTCTGTCTTTTTCTAATCTTTTGAGATCATCACACATACTTTGATTGTGATCCCTGTATCTTGTAACAGTGTCAATGCAAGATTTAGTACAAAGATTAGAACTTACCTCAGTAGGGAGATCAGACACTTCTGCCATAAGAGCTTGGTTCTGAATGGCTTCCTCAGCTTGATCACTCCAGTCAAATCCCATTCCTTGTTGAGAAACAAGGGCTTGAGCAGGATTCTTGTTCTGATTGTTTCCTCCATTCTGAGCTTGTTGGTGGTTATTGTTTGGAACAGCACTCCTGCATTCTCTAGCAAAGTGTCCTTTCTTGTGACACTTATAACATTCCACCTTGGTTTTGTCAAAACCAGCTCCATCTTCTCTTCTTTGAGAGAAGTTATTTCTTCCAGTTCTTTTAATGAACTTTTTCACCCTCATGGATAACATGGCCATCTGCCATTTAATATCCATCTCCTCCAGATCATCAGGGTGAATTTGATCTAGATCATCATTAATCAGAGAATTGCTGCTATGACTGGACAAAAAGGCTTCAAAGATAGTTTCAGTGCCTTTTTCTGAACTTACTCCACTGGCAGTACTAATTGCTTCAGGGTTGGCAGTAGTATCAGTGGATGCTGAAAGAAGTGCAGCATTGTGAATATAACCAGAGGGCTTCTTCTTGGTTTCTACCTCAGTTTCAAAAACTCTTAGATCATTGTATAGATCATCAAGTTCTTTCTCTTCCAGATTGTCACTCTGTCTATATGAGACAGTGTACATAGTCCATTCATCTCCAAGAGATCTGAGGAACTTTCTGTTGATATCATCTTGTTCCATCTTTACCCCTACAGTAGCCAGTTCACCTATGAGTTTATTGAACCTGTCAAAAGTTTGAGTCATAGACTCATTCTTTGTAGAAGTGAAGTTCTCATACTGTTGCTTTAGAACATCTCTCTGATTTCTTTTGATGCTCTTAGTTCCAGCAAATCTTTTCTCTAGAGCATTCCAGAGAATCTGAGCATCAGTGCAGTTGCAAAATTGATGCTGATATTCATTGGGAATGGCCAAGAGCAGAGTGCTCAAAGCCTTCATCTCTGTCTGTCTGATCTTCCTCTCACCATCTGTCTTTGGTGGAGGTCTTTTCCCATCTGGTCCTATCCTTCCAGCTTCAGAAGGACCATTCTCAATGATATCCCACATTGAGTAGTCAGTGAGAAGAATATATTGTCTGATTCTGATCTTCCACATGTCAAACTCACTTGGTTTGAGCATTGGAACCTTAGAAACCAAAGTACTGCTTGATTCTGTAAGATTTTCCATGATGAATAACTGTTTCTGAGAGAGTTAGGCTCTGATACCACTTGTCAGGATCGAATTCTCAACAAGAATTAATTATCAGAAACAATATCAAAGAAGTTTGCGGAATAACACTTTGATATTTAATCAAACAGGAAATCAAAACAAAATATAATTAACAAACTGTAAACTTGTATTGAATGCTTTGAAGTTACAAGATTACTCACTCAACCTCAATATTGATGAACAAGCTCACCAATACGAATTCTACTTCTCTAGAATTAGGATCTATGCCTTGAGATTGATTTTTCTCTCTAGAACTAAAGCTTAGAATCAGTTTTTCTAAAACTATATATATTGTATCTTCTATACATATACTATATATATATACTGAAGATAAAAGATAATTACAATTAATAAAATATCTTCAGAATATCTTCCATCATTATCTCCAAGCTTCAATGTATATCCTTTCATACGAATCTTCATCATATAAGCAGTATTAATCTTCAGCAGCATTAACTTCCTTCTAGCAGCATTAACTACTAAGCAGTACTAACCACTAGCAGTACTAACTAGCTAAGCAGTACTAACTTTGACTAGCAGTATTAATAATACTAGCAGTAGTAACACTCAGCAGTATTAACCTTTAAGTCTTCTAGCAGTAGTAATTTTGAACCAGCAGCATTAACCATACTTTGATGAATTCTTCAGTTCCCAACATGCCCCACCTTCGCACTTCACTCATGCACATTGAGTCTGTGTTTAACTTACTGTTGTCTCAGTGGTTTACACAATTTTGAGCCCTATAAGCAATCATCAAGTGCTTAATTCTTTCTACCACAAGCACGAACACACAAGGAATTTGTTTCTTTGTCATAACGTTTATAGAAATAACCTTTGTGGTGTTTCGATGATTAAATGGAAGCCCTGGGGGAGTCAACATCAAACAGCTCCTTTCCATTGTGTATTCGTTACACACAGTGACTTAGTGTTACTGACAGGCGTTTCTAACTGATTTGTTTATTGCTACAGGTGTTACATGACTATTTTGTCTAGATTTGCAAAGATCTGGATAAATATCTATTGCATTGACGAATCAGAGGCTCCTTATGAACAACATTTCTTGTCATCAAGTTTTGATGAAATCGTTATACTTCTCATCAAAAAAGGGGGAGAAGATCTACCCAAGAAATGGAGAAGAGCTAACCAAGAAATCACATGTTTCAAGAATCACGTCCAAGATTGGATTCTTCAAAGAGCAAGTATTATGAAGATATGCTGATTCGAGAGAAATTTTCTTTAAAGATACTTTGCTGAAGAATTTCGAGCTGAAACTAGAGATAATTTCTTCCCATTAACTGAAAGAGAGAAAAACTACATCTTTTGGGGAGTTTACTATATCTTGAAGACTAAGAGAGAGATTGCATCTTCTGTGCTAAAAGAGAAGATCGTATTGCTAAATCATTTTCGTAATGATCTTGATCCAAAGGGAGAGATTGTTAGGACACAGTCTCATTGGCTTCAAGATCATACAATACGAAGATCGCAATCTGAAGCTAAAGCAGAAAAGTCGTCTCATTAATATTAGTCTAAGTCGTTTGTAATAAAATAGTCAAAGTTAGTTGTTATTGTATTTTATTGTTATTAAGTAATTAGTTAGTTTAGTTATAATATCTAGATATTATATTCTAGATATTATATTGTTAGTTGTTAGATAATATCTAAAATAGATATTATGTAGGTAAAGAAAGTGTGTTAGAGAAGTTTGAGTAGTTCAACATATCAGATCACAATATACACACACACAAAAGGTGAAAAACAGAGAGAACACATCGAGAGCTTCAATAGATCAATCTTGTAACCATTGTTATTAATCTAAACAGGTTGGTAATCTTGTTATTGTTGTTGTTTTGTAAGAACTTGATAAGTATTGTGGACCCATAAGTTACAATGCATTCATCAGTCAGGAAGATCTCAAACATCTCTTGGATTTGCATGGAATAAATTCTGACATCATTCCTCAATCTGTGGCAGGATTTGTTCCATTCTGGTTGTAATGCATTGAGGAATTTCAGATTTGTCTCAAGCTCAGTCTTTTCCACTTTGATTTTCCTCAAATCATTGATCACGGCACATAATCTATCATACACAGTTTTCAATGGCTCCCCATCCTTGGCTTTGAATTCTTCAAAATTATTCATGTAACGAGTATGTCGGAGTTGAGTAGCAACTGAAGAGCCAAGCATAATCTTCTCAAGCTGTTGCCACATAAGATTAGGATGAGTTTTGAAACAATCAATCCTGTTGTAGATAGAGTTTGGGAAGGCTAACATTAGATTTGCCTTTATATCACGATCAACTTGATACTGCGATAACTCATTAGGTGAATATTCTTTAGTAGGCTTATATAATCCAGAAGCCAACTTGGGTTTCTCAAAAGGTCCTTCTGATAGAATATTCATCATGTCATTTCCGTTCTTTTGACGCTCCATCAAATTCAAAAACCTATCTTGCCACTGTGTAAACTCATTTTCATCAATCAACACCGGTGGACGATTTTCTGTGCCCAAATACATCATAATATCACTTTTGTATAACTGAGCTTGATAAGAAAATTTTTCAGAATCCATGTTTCAGATATTCAGAAAAATTCTAAGTGTTGACTGAGATGGCGCAAACTTGAGATTTGCGTGAGAGGCAGAAGATGCAAACTGAGATTCTCTTGAGCAGAAGGAAACGCAAACTTAGATTTGCGTGAGCAGTAAGTGACGCAAATGAGACTTTGCGTGAGAAGAGACTAGAGAGAACTTGCACTTTACGTTAAATGAAACTTCTCGTGAGCTATATAAAGCGCAAAACTTACTTTGCGTGAGCAGAATGAGACGCAAATCAAACTTCTCTTGATGCACGGGAGACCAAAGTTCTCTTTGTGTGATAAAGATGTGACGCAAAGCTGAATTTGTGTGAGTCTGAGAACTGTACTTGATGAAAACCTGAAACAAACTGAGACAAAATTAGGAACATCGCGCAAACCAAATGATGAACTCGCGCAAACCACGATGAACTGGCGCAAAGTTTAAATCTAGCGCAAACCGAAGGCAAAACACAAAAAACTTTCAAAAATTGATTTCAAAACAGAAGATGATAAGATTTTCTTACACACTCAAGTTCGAAAACAACTTTCTAACACATTTTAATCAAACTTTTCGATAAAAACCACAATTTTGAAAATTCGTTAAAAGAATAGAACGTGAAAAACCGATTTTCAGAAACCAAAATTCTTCAAAATTGAACACCCAAACATGTTTTTCTTGCAAATCGATGTGAATTAAAAGAGTTTAGCAATCAAAATCGAATCCAACAAACCAATTTACAATGAAATTCGTTCAAAAACACATCCGAATTTGATGAAAAATCAAGAAAACGAGATTTTCTTGAATAAATTCAAGAAAATCAATCAAATTTTCGATTAATCTACAAATTCAGAAACAAAAAACACGATCTCTCAATCATCTCAAGATCTAGATTGGCTCTGATACCAATTGTTAATTCAAGATCTCTAAATCCTAGAGAGAGAAAGTAGAGTGAGAGTTTGTGAAGCGCAAAGTAGTGTTCTATTAGATGAATGTATGAAGTGTTACAAGACACAAGGACCAAAGGGACTTAAATACCCTTGGCTTATACACAGATAAAACCTATCTAAGTACAGTATAAGACCAAGCCTATAAATACAATGATTACTATAAAATCAGACTTAACACTAACTAGCGATCTTCCATTTTTTTCATAATACCCACACAAAGTGGGCCAACATCACTCCCGGTACACACATTTCTCCGAACAACTCCTACTTCTTCACGAAGACTCAATAAAATAACCATAGCTACCTCCTAAATTTTTCAGTGTTCCGACAATGACTAGTTGATCGTTGACTTCAGCATCAACAGTCAACATGGTGATACTTTGGCAATGCCTCCGATCATCAAGGATTCCCAATGGAACCTACTTCTTCCAACGCATCACAACTAACTCTGTCCCCCCACCATCTTCACACGCTGAAGGCACAAGGCTCACCTGCTATGTAGCCAAAATACCAGACCACTTCAGAACTCCGGCTCGACGCTGATAATCTTTCATCAAAGTACCACAACGCTACTTGTCAACATGCTGATATAGGAAGTATCCTGACGACTTCGAATTTCACCCCGACGAACTACCCGCCAACAACCACATCTCAAGCTACCGAATAAGAGGGTAGGCTACTACCAAACGAACGATCCCATCGACAATGACCGAGACCTTCGTTATTCATTGTCCTTCCCCATAAGAAACACCGAGGTCATGAATCGACCACCAACTGCTCGAACGACACACTTACACTCTCCAAACCCTTTCTCATTCTTAATTGCAACATTTCTCACGACCTATAGAGTTCATAGCCTTCATGCATGACAACACCAATAACTAAATTTTTTTTGACATGTTTGAAAATTTAGCAAGTACCACAGTACGATGCAAGCCTGAGTGCATGCAACACAACACCGCCACATTTGGAATAGCCGTTCTCAACGATTTCAAAGATCGTTCGCACTCAATCCTTTCGATAAAATAAACCTTGTCCGCCCAAAATCGACGTTGGCACAAATGAAAAAATACTTTCAAGGAATTTACTCATGTAGGAACACGACAAAAATACATACACTGAGCGAGTTAATCGGCTCTCACTTATAAATCCATGCGATCAAATGTTGTTATGATTTCCACAATAAAAGTTAACTCATTTATAAAAAGAATAAAATAATTCTCCAACAACCAAATTCGAAATTTATCACCCAACGCAATAAACTTGTCTTTTCTACACAATCACACGTTTACACGCGTCATCACGCCTTCAAAACGAATGTCTCGCAAGGCACACACAAACACCCCAAAATATCTGACATGAAGGACTCCAGCAATTGCTCGAAACCCAATGCATGAGACTCATTTTATGTTGTAGGCTATTCACTCTAACAAGGTCAACTATTTGTACTCACCACAATTTTCACATATACTCCCTACTTTTGACCAACAAGTCAGGATCTTCACATTTGCCACTAACTCCGGCACCAACGCTTCCCTACATCCTTGTATGTCCAACTACCAGTTACCACCACAACTATTGATTAGCAATTCATGCGTCCTCACTTTAACCCAAATAAACTTACCAGCAATAGTTCATTTCCATCCAGGCCTCACTCCATTTTATCAGTCAACACTAATATCGTCTCTCAACCACCCTTGTCACCCTTAAAATAACTATAGGTTCACAAGGTTCATTTATATCATTCGATTCTTGGGTTGAGACTATCCTAATTCCCATTGATCGACATAACAAACTACCAAACCAGAGACTCACTTGAAGCGAAGAGCTCACCTCCAATCGTTATTCTTCCCTTTTGGACCCAAGAAGTTCTTCCTCAAGTCGAGTTATCTATATCCTGAACAATACTCACCTTATAAGGTCTTAACACTAATACCAAAACGAGCTCACACATCACACCAAAGTCAACGCTATCATTTCAATGATAGATCTCAATACCTATACTACCTCCATCGATCGTCTCAACGATAGTAATCGAACATACCCATGCACCAGTAAATTCATAATGGAATTGGCCAGATGCAATTCCGAATTTACCTTACATGAGAGTCCTCACTACCGTTGTCACAACTCTCGATGATCAAGCTATTCCTCAAAGGCTTCATAAATTCTTGGTTGTGTCCCCCTACTCTACAGTTTAAGTTTAGGACCATCCAGTCACCTAAATCCCTTAAACTATGGCTCTGATACCAATTTTAACAACTCGAATCCACACAACTAGAAAAATGAGAACATTATAACCCAAAAGGGGAAAATGTGGAAACAATTGTGGTAATCTTGGTCTCTTGGAACTTCGAGCTTCCTCCAAGTCCCTATCACGACACCGCCTCCCGACGTGATCTCTCGAACAATCTTCTAACCGAACCCCTTACCTGAAAGTGGTTTTAGTTTTGAAAAATGAGGGTTAGACCATGAGGTCTAGTGAGTTTCTCTCTAGTAACAACATTCACATCAACAATATTATTTGAAGACAGTCTGTAACATTTAAGCGATTCATAATAAAACATATACTTTCAATCACATTCCACACGTGTAATCGGCATACTGAAGTCACACCACCCGTGACCACGTGTCAGTCTCACACTGCCTTAACTGCAACACGCCATCCATGGCATAAATGGGACACCCCCCCGACGTGAGCACTGGCGGAACACACCCTCCAACTTAAACGTTACACACCCACACCAACATGTATGCATACAACTATCATAACTTTTACATCATATCAAACATGCGGTTCAATTTAATGATGGACATGCGATCTCATAACATTATATGCATTTAGTATAAAAAACAAATCACCACACTTTCAGTTAGAAAGGCTCACATATATAAAAATATGATGTCAACATCAAATAGATTTTAGTTAGAAAAACTCACCTGTCGCCTCTCGCTTTACACCTCCCGCTTATGCCCAGTAAATATTCTACTTCATAAAATATAATGGAATGGTAAGTCCCCCGTTTACCCTTATGGCTTAGGCTTAGGTGAAAACCTCTATCAAAAGATAACTCGTTCTCTCTCTCTCTAGAATTTAAGACTCTCAAATCCCGACTCACGAACTCTAAACGAGCTTATAAGATCCAAAAGGGTTCCTTCGACGAGTCCGATTGGGAACTCCCAGGTTCATCCGGTAAAAGGCCCCGGGATCACCCTGTCATGAGCCCCCGGGATCAACCGGTCTGACACACTCGGGTTCACCCGGTCATCTACACCCGGGTTCACCCGGTAAGGATACCACCCGGGATCGATCGGCACGGAAGTGCCCGGGGTCTCCCGATTCCCATGCAACGCCTGGGATCACCCGGCAAGGAAGGTGCCCAGGGTCACCCGACTTTCAACATCACCCGGGAACGCCCGACAGTCGAATGCCCGGGGTCACCCGGTAGTCACGCACCCGGGGTCACCAGGTTGGGAAGTACCCGACCCCTCAAAACACTCGATCGGCTAGGCCAAGTCTAGCGGCGGTTTTGAACCATACCACGGTGTGTGTCCCACAATCAGTGTATAACAAGATGGCTACCACAATTCAATCAATTTCTATTTAATTTCCAATCTTAGAAATTGATACAACACAGACTCTCTCAATATTTCTCTCTCTAACAATGAAAGCGTACAATACTCTACTCAGATACTCCTAGTCATATCTCTATTTTTAGAAACACTTATACTACAAAAACACTCACACAACATTACACATTGACTTTGACTTTTAATATAAAAGACTTTGACTTTGCTTGAGAGTTGACTTGAGCTCTTTGACTTTTCTTGACATTCATCTTCAGTCTTCTATAATCTTGTATCCAACATATTTCTGCATTAACATTCTCCCCCTTTGAATTCAAGATCATCTCCAAAAAGATTTTGCAATACAATCTCCCCTTTGATTAATATTTCTTTCAACAAAGATCATCTTCAGAAAAATAAACATTGAAGTACAATCTCCCCTTTATGCTCAAAAACAGTTTTCAACATTTCTTTAATCTCCATAAAGTCTGTGATAATGATCTTCAAGAAAGTATAACAATCTTCCCCAAGGTTGTAGAACCTCTTTCAGACATCGGAAAGAAATTATCTTCAGATTTAGATCGCTTTTCTTCAGCAAATTATCTTCAAAAAAAAATTTCATCAAATTTCTGCTCGCTTTCAGAACTCTTTGAACTTGCTCTTTCAAACTTGTACAGTCTTCTCATAACTTGCATTCTTTGACAGAATTTTGCAATGAACTTTCTTTAAATCATCTTTCGTAACAAAATTTCTCTAAAACTTTCACAAACTTTCTTTCAGCAAACATTTCTTGAACTTATCTTCTCCCCCTTTTTGATGATTATAGCACATAGAGATCATCAAAACTTTTTCAAGAAATGTCATTAACATTCTGACCAAGATCTTTTTCAATGAGCCTCTGACTATCCGTCAATTCATAAGATATTTATCCGAATCTTTTCAAATTCAGAAAAATTATGAGTGTAACACCTGAATCAACAAATGAATTAGTTAAAATGCCTGTCAGTAACATAAAGTCACTGTGTGTAACAAATACACAATCGAAAGGAGATTTTTTATGCTCACTCCCCCAGGTCTTCCATTCAATCATCGAATAACACAAGTTTATTCTATGAACGTTCAGACAGAAAAACAAATTTCCTGTATGTACGTGCTTGTGTATGAAAGAATTAAGCACATGAAGATTGCTTTTAATAATCGGCTCAAAATTGTGTAAACCATTGAAACAACAACAGTAATACACAGACTCAATTGTGCATGATCGAAGTGCGAAGGTGGGGCAGACTTCCTTCTTTTTCAATATCCAAATTTTCCAAATGAAAATCAGATAGATTATATGTTGCATCCCCAAGAAAAATTGAAATATTTCTCTGTTAAGAAAGAAATGAGTAGCAGGTGGGGTTTAAAACAAGAGTTGGCATGGGCTAGTTGTCTGTTTCAATGATGTTCACGAAGAATTGTGAAACAATCAGTAATGTGGTTGCCCGACTCAGAAAAAGTTGGTGCAGAGTTTGATATTCTTTTACTCTGATCCCTCACCCTCTTTATTTTTAACATTGTTGATCCAAACTCTCTCAGTGATTTGATAACGACCCTTTTCTATACGTAATGAAAGTTATGTTTTAATATGTATTAGTGTTTCACTATCAGCGATCAGACTGAGTCTGTTCAGTTATCGCTGATAGTCTTTCTTACAAACATTCATATGTATTAGTGTTTCACTATCAGTGATCAGACTCAGTTATCGCTGATAGTTCTGATGCAAACAGTAACGTAATTCCTGAAGACAAGTCTCGCGTCAACATATGTTCATAGCTGAATCGAAGACGAAGCCACTGAACAAAGAGAAGTCTACTAGTGACCTGATGCGGATATCAGTGAAGCAAAGACAACTCTACTTATACGCGAAGGAACATGAGGAAAAGCTTCAGCGATAGCTGAACCTCTTTATATCTCCGAAGAAAGAGATATTCAGCGATCAATCGATCACAAAGTTTATGCCTCAAGTTTCCTTTTGTCTTACCTTGCACAACCAGTACGATGTGTCAGAACGGACATATCTCTGCCACAAATCGTACAACAACTCTGTCAACTACACTGTTCATGATACGGTCGAAAGCATGTCTCCCAAAAGTCAGACTACCAAAGCCAATCACTGAATGACACGTGTAAAGTACCCTGCCATGCATTTAATGCATAGGGTATAAATAGAAAGATCACCTCTCCATCTGAGGGTGTGCTCTATTCTTGAACCAAGATATAAACCTTTGTTTTCTATACTTCTAAAACCCCCTTTCTCTATATTCTTGTGCAACCATCTTTGTGTTTCTTAAGTTTGTTTAGATTGAGTCTGTCTTAATCTTATTCCGCAACAAACTTGTAAATTGTGTTTGATTTATCAATAAACAATTTATTAAACTTTAATTTCTGTGTTTGTATTCAACCCCCCCCCCCTTCTACAAACTTGTTAAGCACCTCCGGGACCAACAAATGGTATCAGAGCAGACTGTTTAATCTGATAAACAAGATCTTGCTTTATTCTCTTCCTTACTATTCTAATATGGCACTAAACACAAACACAAATTATTTTGATAATGGTTCACTATCTAAACCTCCTCGATTTAGCAGAGATAACTTCTCTCTCTGGAAAAATAGAATGATGCTATTTCTAGAAGGTGTAGATCCCAATATACTTGAGTACGTAGCAAACGGACCCTATGAACCTGTCCAAATCATAGCTATCGTTCCAACTACTGCCACCACTCCATTTATTCTTGAACGCTATATTGCTAAGGAAATCAGACAGTGGAGTGATGAGGACAAAAAGAAAGTTGGTATTGATGCAAGGGCAAAGACCATTATCTCTATGGCTCTGCCTGATGAAGTTTTCCATTCCATCATGCATCTTAAAACTTCTAAAGAAATATGGGAAACCATATGTGTTCAATATGAAGGCACCACTGAAATCCAAGAGACTCGAAAGATTAACTTGGTAAGACAGTATGAAAGTTTCATCGCTGGTAAGAATGAATCTCTCTCTGACGTTCATCAGCGGTTTAACTGCTTAATCATTGACCCAAGCTGGTAAGAATGAATCTCTCTCTGAGGTCCTAACAAAATTCTTAGAATGTCTTCCTGAATACTGGGACAGTTATTCAATATGTCTCAAGCTGACAAAAGACTTAAATTCTCTTTCTCTCAGCACCTTGTATGGAATATTGCTTAACTATGAGCAATCAAACCTGTTGAAGAAGAATCTTATAAAAGATTCTAAAGACTCCAAAAGCACTCCTGTTGCTTTAGTCTCTTCAGAAATAATTCCATCTCAGCGATCTACTCTCACCATCACGGAGTTAGATTCTGAATCTGAGGATATATCAGACACTGATCTTTCAGATTTTGATGAATCCTTAGCACTCTTGACAAACTCTTTTAAGAGATTTGCAAGAAAGAGCAATTTCAAAAGAAATAAGCCTCTCTCTATCACTGACAAGACAAAATCAACCCCTGTTGATAAGGCTTCTGCTACTTGCTATAACTGTGAAAAGATTGGACACTTTGCAAATGAGTGCAGGTCAAAGAAAGTCTTCAAACCTTCTACCTCAAGAAGATCCAGCGATGACAAATACCTAAAGCTGAAAGACAAATATCAAAAGCTGAAAACCTACAAGCAAAAAGGTAAAGGTCTCATTGCTGAAGAACATGACTGGGCTGAATTAGAAGAATCATGTTCTGATGAAGAAGTCGCTAATCTTTGCCTCATGGCTGAGATTAAAGAAGAAGTGGAAGAACCAGCTGAAACTTCTATGAGCTATATATCATCTCAGGGATCAAAGGGCATCTGGTATCTCGATAGCGGATGTTCTCGTCATATGACTGGACAAAAAGACCTGCTCACTGAATACAAGGAAGAGAATGGTCCCTCTGTGACCTTTGGTGGAAATGGAAAAGGCTATACCCGAGGGTTTGGTGTCCTCAGCAATGGGACAACTACCTTCAGAAGAGTCGCTTATGTAGATGGATTGAAGCATAACCTTCTGAGCATCAGTCAGCTATGTGACAAAGACTACGATGTTCACTTTTCTAAGAAAGCATATTCAGTAGTGAATGAGAAAGGAAAACTTGCTCTCAGTGGTTATCGCAGAGAAAATGTCTATGTAATAGATATGGACTCTACTACCACTGAAAACTTATGTTTTCTCTCTAAAGCCTCTTCTGATGTCAACTGGCTATGGCACGAAAGGCTCTCTCATCTAAATTTCAAAACCCTGAATTCTCTCTCTTCTAAGGAACTGGTTTCTGGTCTTCCTCAGCACTCATATGCTAAAGAATCTCTCTGTTCGACATGTGAAAAAGGAAAACAGACAAAAGCTAGTTTCAAATCTAAACAAGTTTCCTCAGTGACAAGTGCTCTTCAACTCTTACATATGGATCTGTTTGGCCCTGTCAATATCCAATCAATAGCTGGAAAGAAATACATGCTTGTCATTGTAGATGAATACTCTCGCTACACCTGGGTTATCTTTCTTCGCTGCAAGAGTGATACTCCAGAAGAACTAATATCTTTTGTTAAAAAGATCGAAGTGCTGAATAATCTTACTGTTCGCTCTATAAGAAGTGATCATGGAACTTAATTCAAAAATAGTTCTCTGAACAATTTCTTTGAGAACAAGGGAATTTCTCATAACTTCTCCTCAGTAAGAACACCTCAGCAAAACGGAGTCGCTGAAAGAAGAAACAGAACGGTCATTGAAGCTGCTAGATCAATGCTCAGGGATACTCACCTCCCTACTCAATTTTGGGCGGAAGCTGTAAACACTGCATGTTTTACTCAAAACAGATCGCTGATAGTAAAGCGATTTGGAAAGACAACTTATGAACTCTTTCATGGAAGGAAGCCTTCTATCAGCTTTCTTCATATCTTTGGTTGTCAGTGCTTTATCTTAAACAACAAAGATCAGCTTGGAAAGTTCGACCCAAAAGCTGATGATGGAATATTTCTAGGATATTCCTCCATCTCCAAAGCCTATAGAGTTTTCAACAAGCGAAGACAATCTGTGGAAGAAACAATTCATGTCACTTTTGATGAAACTCGCTCAGCAAACTCTAAACCAATCGCTGACAATGAAGAATTAAATGCTTGGATGTTCTCTCATTACAGAGAAACAGAACCTTTCTTCTCAAACCATCAGCATTAAAATCCTCCGGCTGCTGATGATGATCCAAACATCATATCCCCTAACGCTGAATCCAACTCATGGATCTCAGCAGAGCCTCTAAACACACTTCTTCCATCAGAACCATCTTCATCTGAACACCTCTTAGAAAACAATGGTATGTCTGACACTCAACACTTGATAGCTGATAAACCTCAAGCTTCATCATTAGTGAACATTCCAATTGTTGATCCAATCTCCGAAGTAAGCGATCATACTCCTGCTCAGCGATGGTCTAGAGATCACCCTATAGATCAAATTCTTGGTGATCACGATGCAGGTATCCAGACACGACGAAGTTCAGAAAAATAAAAGGTCATATTATTCTTGTACAAATATATGTCGATGACATCATATTTGGTTCTACTAACCCATATCTGTGTACTCGCTTCGCTGAAAGAATGAAGAAAGAATACAAAATGAGTATGATGGGTGAGTTGACATATTTTCTTGGTCTTCAGATCAAACAATCTGACAGAGGTACTTTTATCAGCCAAGGTAAGTATGTTAAAGATATGCTGAAAAAGTTTGATCTTACACAAACTTCAGCGATGAAAACTCCTATGTCACCTCCTCTGACACTTAACAAAGATCCATCTAGAAAACCTATTAATGTCACTGCCTATAGAGGAATGATAGGCTCCCTGCTGTATCTTACAGCGAGCCGACCTGACATTATGTACTCTACTTGTTTATGTGCACGCTATCAGTCTGAACCCAAGGAATCCCATCTGATCGCTGTTAAGCGAATTTTCAGATATCTGAAAGGAACTCCTAATCTCGGTCTTTGGTATCCCAAAGACTCAGGGTTCGATCTAACTGGATATTCTGATAGTGACTTTGCAGGATGTAAACTCGAAAGAAAGAGCACCACTGGTGGATGTCAACTCCTAGGAGGAAAGCTGGTAAGCTGGACAAGCAAAAAGCAAAATTCAGTGTCCACTTCCACAACTGAAGCTGAATACGTAGCCGCTGGAAGTTGTTGTGCTCAGGTCTTATGGATGAGAAATCAACTATTAGACTATGACCTTCAGCTATCAAAGATTCCAATCTATTGTGATAGCACTAGTGCTATCGCTATAGCAAACAATCCAGTACTACATTCAAAGACAAAACACATAGAGATCAGATATCATTTTATCAGAGATCATGTGATGAATGGTGATATTGAACTTCATTTCATCCCTACTGACTTTCAGCTTGCTGATTTATTCACCAAACCTTTTGATGAGACAAGGTTCAACTTTCTCATCAGTGAGCTTGGAATGCTGAATCTCGAAGAATAATTCTTCAGAGTTCATGCATTATGTCAGTGATCATAAGTTCCCCTTTATCATTCCATCTCTGATAAACATTCTGACTCTCAGGTATGTTCTCTCCATCCCTACAACTGAATCTTCATTCAGTTAATATGTTTTTCAAAATATAAACTTTAATCACTGAACTTTCTTCAAATGATTACAAGCTTTTTAAAAAAGTTTATCACTGATATTTCTAGTCAGTGATTCTTCTTCAAAGAAAATCCATCCCTATCTTTACCATCAGAGATACTTTCAAAAATAAAATCTATCGCTGACTTTTCTTCAGCGATCATTTCAAAACGGACAAATGAAACGTTTTTTTTCTCTCTCCTATGACGTCATTTGAACCGACAATCCACGACATGCCTTTTTCTGACACGTTCGTCCGTTGCCCTTCTATCCAATCAACTTCGTGGGACGTGTCCATGTCATGATGAACATTTGTATTCCCGCCTCTCTCTCTCTCTCTCTTACTCTCAAGCGTATAAAAAGAATGTTTTTCCATTCTTATCGTTTTACGCTTTCTGAAAATACTTTCAAAGCAAGAAAACTCTCGAAGCATTCTCGCATTCTCAAGCATCTGCATCATCTTCATCTTTCAAGATCAACAGGTTATTTTTTATCTTCTTCTTCTTACTCTCATTCTAAATCTTTTTAATCTAAAACTCCATTTATGGACTGCCATTATGGTTTTTATAAGATTTTTATCGTATAAAATCATTTTTATTTTGATTTTATTCCTTCAAAACCAGTGTTTTTGATTTTCTTCATTCAAAATCTTTTGGTTTTTCTTAGTGTTCTTATATCTTCCTCTAAGAACATCACATTAATCTTCAAATATGTTGGTTTATCTATGTTTCTTCCCTCAAAAAGAAACTGGTAAAATCTTCTTTATTTTTAGACTAAATTCTTTTTCTTCTACTCTTCTGTTTTTTTTTTCATATTCAGAATGGCTCAATCTGCTCTCATCGCTTCCAAGAACATCAAGTTCGCCATAACTGACTCTGAGATTCCGAAAAACAACCATCTCGCACGACTGGATTTTGATGGTGTCAAATACCCACATCTGGTGGACGCTGCAAAGTTTCTAAAACAATCATGCATTGCCTACGCCATCACTGTGGATCCCACGCCTTCAAAAACTCTTCTCCAGCAATTTTGGTTCACCGTTGAAGAAACCTCCGTCACCAACAAAAAGGGTGATTCGGTTCCTGCTATTTGTTTCAGCACTAATCTCGAACCAGGGATGATGACTGCCTTGGGATTAAGGAAAGCTCTGCGTTTTCCTGACAAACCTAGGAATGGGTTCGATGCCTTGCCTACTGACGTTGAACTCATCCACTTTCTAGATGCAATGGAATACTATTGGGACTCAAAGCCGAGGACGACAATCCCCAACAAGAAGCTGACTCTCATAAAGAAGGCGAACATGCCTTCTCAGCTTAACTACATCTTTTCTCACTTCATTCAGTGTATGAGTGGGAAGAGTGGGTCACTGGACCAGGCCAGCAAGATTCAGGTCCAAATGGCTTACTCCGTGATCGCTGGAAGAAATTTTGACTACGCCACAGCTATCTTTGACGATCTAAGGTCAAAGATAGAGAAGACGGAGAGGGATCCCAAGATCCCCTATGTACGCTTCATCTGTGTGTACCTGAAGTTCCTCTACCCTGCCACTTACCCCACTACTGCTGATTGGTCCTTCGCCAAAGTGGGTCAGCGTTCACTAGAGGTCAAATCGCTAGAAAACGAGGTAAGTATCTCTACCCTTCGTTCTCGACTCTCTCTCCACACTTCTTCTTCTTCAGCAGCCACACAGGAGGTTCCTTCTTCTGCTATCCCTGCCGCTACCCCCTCCAAACGACCATCTGTAAGTTCCCTTGGTCCTTCGAAGAAGGCCAAAGTGACTAAGGAGACAATCGCCGCTAGTTCAAGGCCTGAGGAAGTTTCTCGACAAACTTCCTTGGATGATTTTGTGGTCATCTCCTCCACATACTCTGCACCTACATCATCAACCGTGCTAGCGATCTCGGTCGCTGTCACAACAACAGTGACGTCCCCCATCATCTCAGCTCATCAACAACCTGAGGTAACTACTGAGGTAACTACCCATATTCCTACTTCTATCCCCATCTGTAATCCTTCTATTTCTTTGGTCTCTAACCCTTCCTCTATTATGCAGCAACCTCATGTTGCATTTATAGGACCTGATGCTCAAACGTTTGAAAGAGACATGCAAATTTTCAATCTGTTTGAACGTTCAGGTATACCAAAATCCCCAAATACATCTCCCACCTATCCATCTAAGCCTCTTACTCCTGTTTCTCAGCAGCTAACATTTCTTTCAGGTCCTAGTTTGGCGACTGTTGACACAAATGTCAACAGTTTGGGCGTAAAGGTGGATTCTCTCACTACCTCTGTCAACAATACCACCAGCGCTGTCACTTCAGATGGTGAAGAGCTGAAGACATTGACAGCTACGTGTTCAACGAAAGCAGAATCCTCTCAAATCTCCGCTCTTTAAGCCGCGATTGCCCAAGTGAAGGAGGATTCCAAGCGACAGTTTGATGTCTTGTCTGCCAAGGTTGATTCCAGTGAAGTTCTTCTTCAACAAATCCTGACTCACCTAAAGGCACCAGCTCCGACTCCTACTCCCTCATTCACAGAGAACGATCGCACCTCTCTGAACGTTGCTGTTGAGTTCATTCATCAGGCTACGTCAGATCTTCCTGAGTTTGAAGGCCGTCTGGAAAGTTTGGAGGCTGAAGTTCTGAAGTTGGCCGCTGCAAACACTTCATCTCCTTCCAAATATCTCTCCCTCCGTGATAATGACAAAGAGGGGGAGAAAGCAGCTGAAGAAAATACGGAGATAGAAGTTGTTGCTGAGGTCCAACAGAAAGAAACTCTCTCTCATGTTGAGGGGGAGATGGTTGCTGATAAATCCCCTCCTTATCTCGAAGATATAATCGATGATGAAGAAGAGGAGGACGATGAAGATGAAGCTCTTGATCTTGAAGATCAAGAGGAAAAGCAACCTCATCAGGATGATGATGATGACGATGAAGAATATCAGTCTTTATGGTGTTCTTCAGCCGTCACATCATCAGCGATAACTTCGAAAGAAGTTGTCCAAGCAGGGGGGAGTCATGAAACACCATCAGGAACCCCTTCCCAAAGCAAAACCAAGGGTGCAGTTGCTGAGGGAAGCCTGAAGACGATTTCACTATCTGAGGAGACTCCTTCTCAGGTATGCCTTTCTCTTGTTCATATATCCTTCTATAAAACCCCACCCCTGTCTCTTTCTAAGCTTTATCTCTCTTCTTCCCCAAAAATAAACTAACCTTCTTTTCATTTTCTGACCAGATAGTTCTCTCCCCTGCTTAAGGGTAAAGAACTTCAAATAATCCCAGCCGCTGTAGCTGATGAATAAATAATCCCAATCTCTGTAAGAGAGATTGATGAAGAAGATTTGGAAGAATAGTCCCTGCAACATCTAGGGAGGCCCTCTAGACCATCTCACTGGTCAGAGGAAGAGATGAAGAGACGAACAGAAATGATTTCTCATCTAGAGAATCAACGAGTGAAGATCCCCTCTCAATCAACAGATCTAGAGTTCCTGACATAAGCTGAAATCGAAGAATTTGTCAGGGCTGAGAAGCTGATAGCTGACTGTCAAAGAGATGCCTCTCTTGCTCTCAAGATTCAGTCCTCTCAAGTCAAAGACAAGAAGCTGAAGAAGAAACCAGTTGAAGTCCAGACTGCTCTTTTGAAAGAGATTGAAGATGAGCCCTCAAAAGAACAAAGGGTCAGTGATAGCTCAGTCAAATGGTGTAAAAGCAAAATCGAATATCGCTCTGACCCAATGAAGATCATAGCTGTTACTATCTCTGGGAAAAAGAAGAAGGATCGAGTTTCTGTCACTATGGAGATTACCAGAGAGGATGGAAGCTGCAAGGCCATGTTCGTGTCAAAGCTGGAAACCTTCGATTATTTGGAATGGCTAGAGTTCAAAGAAGCGCTGAAGAAATCCAAATCAACTAGAAGAGGCTATGTCGAAGGCATCTTAGAAGCCCTCATCAACAGAGTCTCCACTGTGTTGAAAGTACCATCTGATCTTCTTTCCAAACCAAGGAAATTCAAAAGTAATCCTGTCTCCTCCTCCTCTGAAAATGTCGCAGTGATAAGAAATGAAACCTCCATCAAGTTCTCAAGAGAAGCTCTGTTCGGTCCTCCTCCTATCTTTCAGTTCTCGATCTATCTCTGCCCCCTTGTGGACCATATGTTGCAGGACAAGTACTTAAAGAACCTTTTGAAATCTTCTTCAGAGATGATGAGGAAGAACTCAGATTTCAGAGAGTCTCTGAAATTCCTATCTGTCCCCTCAGCCATCTCAAGGATCTCTTGTGCTTATGGTGTGACTTCTCTCCCTCTGCTGAACCGATCAAGGTAATCATATCTCAAGAATCTTCTGATCGAAGGCTAAAAGGATAAGAAATACCTGAGTATATGATAAATCCTCCTAAGTCTTCTTTAGATAGCTGATAGATTAGTTTCCTATTTCTTGTAATCTATTAGTTAAACTTACAGTAGTTAGTTCTTCACTTGTACTTATAATTTTCATATCTTGTAATTCTTTCTCTGAATTAATGAAAATTTCACTGATGTACTTAACTCCATCAGTACTGTAAAAGATCCCTCAAAATAGTAATTGGGACATGTATGTTATGAGTCCTGATTATTCCTTATTTTGAACTTTAAAAGTAATTTTCTTCAGTTACTTTGTCATTATCAAATAGGGGGAGATTTTTGATCCAAACTCTCTTAGTGATTTGATAACGACCCTTTTTCTATATTTAGTGAAAGTTACATTTTAATATGTATTAGTGTTTCACCATCAGCGATCAGACTGAGTCTGTATAGTTATCGCTGATAGTCTTTCTTACAAACATTCATATGTATTAGTGTTTCACTATCAGTGATCAGACTAAGTCTATTCAGTTATCGCTGATAATTCTGATGCAAACAGTAACGTAATTCCTGAAGACAAGTCTCGCGTCAACATATGTTCATAGCTGAATCGAAGACGAAGCCACTGAACAAAGAGATGTCTACTAGTGACCTGATACGGATATCAGTGAAGCAAAGATAACTCTACTTATACGCGAAGGAACATGAGGAAAAGCTTCAGCGATAGCTGAACCTCTTTATATCTCCGAAGAAAGAGAAATTCAGCGATCAATCGATCACAAAGTTTATGCCTCAAGTTTCCTTTTGTCTTACCTTGCACAACCAGTACGATGTGTCAGAACGGACATATCTCTGCCACAAATCGTACAACAACTCTGTCAACTACACTGTTCATGATACGGTCGAAAGCATGTCTCCCAAAAGTCAGACTACCAAAGCCAATCACTGAATGACACGTGTAAAGTACCCTGCCATGCATTTAATGCATAGGGTATAAATAGAAAGATCACCTCTCCATCTGAGGGTGTGCTCTATTCTTGAACCAAGATAGAAACCATTGTTTTCTATACTTCTAAAACCCCCTTTCTCTATATTCTTGTGCAACCATCTTTTTGTTTCTTAAGTTTGTTTAGATTGAGTCTGTCTTAATCTTATTCCGCAACAAACTTGTAAATTGTGTTTGATTTATCAATAAACAATTTATTAAACTTTAATTTCTGTGTTTGTATTCAACCCCCCCCCCCCCCCTTCTACAAACTAGTTAAGCACCTCCGGGACCAACAAACATTGAGCTCGCTTCTAACCAAACTCTCTTTTCATTCTACCTCATCACACATACCCACACTCAGATATTTTGACTCATCGCCTCTCGATCACTCAAGGATAACTTCTTGGGTAGGAAAAACAGGTTAACGTGAATCCATAGAAGTTATGTTAAGTTTTCACACAATGAATCCATGTAGTCCTATAAGAATATGTTGCTCAAAATGGATTAACTTTTCAGTTAAAGCACAATAATACATGTCAGATGTTTGTATGCTCAGAAAGATAATCATGAAGATTTGAGCATTTTAAACATTGAAGATATTTCAAAACAAGTATATTGAAATGAATACAAGAAACTTGTTTGAAAATCTGACACTGTATGAAAAGATCAAATATGAATGATTTAACAATCAAAGCTGAGGTTAAGAAAAATAGGAATTTATCTATACGAATCAAAATATAGACATTCTTGAAAGAAACGTTTTGAAATGAATCATCGTTTAACAAACATTGAATAATAAATGGGGTGTCTTACCATCGAAAATTGGTTTCAATATGAGACATGGTAAGAACATATCAAGAAAAATTATAAACCGGTGTGTGTGAATACTTGACAGCATATAGAAAAGATAATACACAAGTATTTATCTTTGGAAACACACGGTTTGTTTGTCATGAAAACACATGTAAAATGAAAACATTTAAAATCACACTTCTTAATTCATGAAATCATTTTAAGAATTGGAAGTGGTTTGAACATTTAAGAACATGTTTTCATATCTGAAAGTCGTCCTTCTTTCAGACATGTATGAGATTAAGTTTAGAATGAACCTTACGCTCAGCTTAAATCTCATGAAGTCAGCTCGAAAGTCATATTGAAAAATAGGAATTTGTCTATACGAATCAAAATATAGACATTCTTGAAAGAAACGTTTTGAAATGAATCATCGCTTAACAAACATTGAATAACAAGTGGGGTATCTTACCATCGAAAACTGGTTTCAATATGAGACATGGTAAGAACATATCAAGAAAAATTATAAACCGGTGTTTGTGAATACTTGACAACATATAGTAAAGATAATACACGAGTATTTATCTTTGGAAATACACAGTTTGTTTGTCATGAAAGCACATGTAAAATGAAAACAATTAAAATCACACTTCTAAATTCATGAAATCATTTTAAGAATTGGAAGTGGTTTGAACATTTAAGAACATGTTTTCATAACTGAAAGTCGTCCTTCTTTCAGACATGTATGAGATTAAGTTTAGAATGAACCTTACGCTCAGCTTAAATCTCATGAAGTCAGCTCGAAAGTCATATTGAAAATGATTATGTAAGCTCCCCCTCAAAATCTGCAAACAGACACAAAGTCGTCAAAGCACAAAGTCTCATTCACAAACTTTATTGAAAATTAAAGACATAAATCAATAAAACGTGTTAAGAACGAGTTCTGATCAGATGTAATCAGAAATCATTGTCCGTACTCCCCCTGAAATTATGCAGTAAAAGATATCTTAGTTAAGATATGCAAAATTGATGAACTCCCCTTAAAATGTAGATCTTATCTTATCTTGTGTCACACTCCCCCTGAAATTATGAACAAACCATAAGTGCAGAAATATTTCAAATTAAAAAATAAAGAAATGAAGAAAATGACAAAGCTAAACTGTACTAGGTAACAACAGATTAAGTCTTGAGATTTAACATGCCAAGTTTTGAAATGAGAAAATTAAATCTCTTTTCATCAAGTGGTCTGGTGAACAAATCAGCAAGCTGATAATCTGTGTTTACAAAGTAAAGTTCGATTGTACCTTTTTCAGCATTATCTTTTATAAAATGATATCTTACGTCGATGTGCTTGGTTTTGGTATGTTGCACAGGATTAGCAGATATTGCAATGGCGCTCTTTGAATCGCAGTAGATCGGGATTGTGTTGTATTTGAAACCATAATCTCGTAGTTGTGTCCGCATCCACAACACTTGAGAACAGCAGCTAGCCGCAGCTACATACTCTGACTCGGCTATTGAAGTAGATACACAGAGTTTTTTCTTTGAAGCCCAACTCACAAGTTTATCGCCAAGAAACTGTATATGTCCCGACGTACTTTTCCTGTCAAGCATACAACCTGCATGATCTGCATCTGAATATGTCGTGAGCTCAAAACTTGTATCCTTAGGATACCACAGACCAAGATCTGCAGTCCCCTTTAGATATCTAAAAATACGCTTTACTGTAGACAAATGGGATTCTTTAGGCGAAACCTGATATCTTGCACATAAGCATGTAGAAAACGTTATATCTGGCCTACTAGTGTCAAGTACATTAAGGAACCAATCATACCTATGTAGGTTCTAACATCGATAGCTTTTCCAGAAGGATCAACTCCGATCTTAGTTCCAGGTGCCATTGGGGTACCAATTGGAGTACAATTTTCCATTTTAAATTTTCTAAGAATATCGAAAATGTACTTTGCTTGATTAATAGAAATCTCCGTAGAAAATTGTTTGACTTGTAATCCGAGAAAGAAATTTATCTCTCCCATCATACTCGTCTGAAATCTGGACACCATAAGGTTAGAAAAATTCTTACAATACTTTGGATTAGTTGAGCCAAATATGATGTCATCCACATATATCTGAATTAAAATGATATCAACTTTCTCCTTTTTTTAATGAAAAGAGTAGTATGGATTTTACCTTTTGAAAAGCCCGACTTGACTAAGAATTTAGATAGAACTTCATACCAGGCATGAGGGGTTTGTTTCAGACCGTAAAGAACTTTGTCCAGAATGTATACATGATTTGGCTTATCTGGATTGACAAAACCTTCAGGCTGAGAAACGTAGACTTCCTCCTTTAAGATGTCGTTCAGAAAGGCAGTCTTCACGTCCATCTGGTAGACAGTGAAGTTCTTGTGTGCGGCATATGCTAGAAACATGCGGATTGCCTCTATGCGCGCAACTGGAGCATAAGTCTCGTCGTAATCTATACCTTCCTCTTGCATATATCCTTTAGCCACAAGTCTTGCTTTGTTTCTGATTACGATACCATCCTCATCTTTCTTGTTCTTGAAAAACCATTTCGTGCCAATTATGGTTTTTCCTTCAGGTTTAGGCACAAGTCTCCAAACTTTAAGCGCTTCAAATTGATTCAGCTCTTATTGCATCGCAATCACCTAATCTGAGTCAACTAGAGCTTCATATACTCGTGTAGGCTCTATCTTGCTCAGAAATGAATCATGCATACACTGATTTAGTGTAGCAGACCTAGTTTGCACCGGTTTGAAGGGATCTCCAATGATTTGATGTATTGGGTGTTCTTTGGTCCACTTATGTTCATGAGGGAGTGGATTATATGTAGATTGATCATGATGTTCATCTAAAAATCCACTATCTTCTTCATTTTGTTCAGTTAGGGGTTCAGTTGAAGTAGACGGTGCAGAAGCTTAAGTTGGTTGGACACTTGAAGTCTGTTGATTAGACGTTGTTGTACACCCAAATGATCGAGTTACTTCTGGCTCGACTGTTTCATGTACAGCTTCAACTGATGGAGTGGGTGTTTGAATTAGAGTTTCTTGCTGTTATTCCCTAGATTCTAGTTTCAAATCACAAACAATTAATCAAAACAAACAATTCAATTCAATTACCTGTTTTGAATTCAATTCTCAATTCAAATACAACTTTCTCTCTCTAGAACTCTCTCTTTCTCTCTATACAGATTTTCTCTCAAAACGTATTTCTCAAAATAAGCTTCCTCTAATTATTACAAAACTAAACTGAAATAGAAAGTATTTATACCCATATCTAAAAACAAGGAAACTAAAATACAAATACAAATTCATTGACTTTGACTTTATTACAAAAGACTTTGACTTAGATGAGAGTTGACTTTCTTCAGCTTTGACTTTCTTGAACTTTGACCTTCAGTCTTCTTGATCTTGTATCTAACATATTTATGCTCTAACAATCTCCCCCTTTGGGTTCAAGATCACTGTTGAAAGATCTAACAATTCAGTCTTCACTTTTGTGCTCTGTCAGTACAATCTCCCCTTTTCTTTGATGATATTCTTTCCAAAACTGTCTTCAAACTATTAACAATCTCCCTAAAACTTTCACAAGATACTTTCAGACTCTGGAAAGAAATTATCGTCAGAATCAGCTCAGATTGCTTTAGCAAATAATCTTCAAAGAAAATTTCCTCAAATCTTCAGAAATTCTTTGATCTTCTTCAAATCTTCAAATCTTTACTTTGAACTTTTCTGACTTAGACATTTCTGAAAATCATCTCTCAAAACTTTATCATTTCTTGATACCATCTCCCCCTTTTTGATGATTTGAGCATCTATATCATCAAAACTTTTCTTCCAATAAATGTCTTTGACCATTCTGATCTGTCAAACCGAGCCACTGATTCTGTGATCCATAACCAAGTATTCATCCAGATCTTTGCAAATCCAGACAAAATAAGAACATGTAACTCCTGAATCAACAAATGAATCAGTTAAAAATGCCTGTCAGTAACACAAAGTCATTGTGTGTAACGAATACACAATATAAAGAAGCTTTTTGATGTTCACTCCCCCAGGGCTTCCATCCAATCATCGAAACACCACAAAGGCAATTTCTATGAACGTTTTGACAAAGAAACGAATTCCTTGTGTGTTCGTGCATGTGTAGAAAGAATTAAGCACGATTTTTTGCTTTTTAAGGCTCAACATAGTGTAAACCACTGAGACAACATTAGATAAACACAGACTCAATGTGCATGATTGAAGTGCGAAGGTGGGGCAGACTTCCTTCTTTTTCAATATCCATATTTTCCAAATGAAAAACAGATAGATTATGTGTTGCGTCCCCTTGAAAATGTGAAACATTTTCCTTTTGAGAAGAAAATGAGTGGTTGGTGGGGTAGAAAGCAAGAGTTGGCATGGGCTAGTTGCCTGTTTCAATAATGTTCACGAAAGAATTGTGAATCATTAGTAATGTGGTTGCCCGACTCAGAAAGTATTTGGTGCAGAGTTTGATATTCTTTTACTCTGATCTCACACCCTCTTTCTTTTTATCATTAAGCTCACTACAAACCAAACTCTCTTTTCCATTTTACCTCGTCACACATCCCACACTCATTTCTTTTAGACTCTTCACACTCAATCACTAAAGGTTTAACTTCTTGGGTAGAAATCACTGGTTAACGTGATTTCATAGAAGTTCAGTTAATTCCTAGCACAAAGAACCCATATAATCTTATAAAAGCATAATATTGCTCAAATGGTTTAACTTTATTAGTTAAAGCTCATATACAAATCTCAGATGTATGCCCATAAAATATAATCATGAAGATTTGAGCATTTGAAACATTGAAGTGTTTTCAAACAAGTATATTGAATGAATGAACATGAATGCAAAAGGCTTGTTTGAAAATTTGACATTGTATGAAAATGATCAGAAATGAATGATATAACAATCAAAGCTTAAGGTCAAGAATAATGGATATTGTCTATACGAAACAAAAATATAGACATTCTTGAAATGACGTTTCGAAATGAAATATCACTCAAAAATCTTTGAAGTACAAGCGGGGTGTCTTACCAACGAAAATATGTTTCAATATGAGACATGATAAGAACATATTGAACAAAGTCAAACCGATGTGTGTGAATACTTGAAAGTATATAGAAAAGACAATACACAAGTATTAATCTTTGGAAACACACGGTTTGTTTATCAATGAAGCACAAATAAAATGAAAACATTTAAAATCACACTTCCAGTTCATGAAATCTGTTTAAGAATCGGGAAGTAGTTTGAACATTTCAAAACATGTTTTCATATGATTGAAAGTTGTCCTTCTTTCAACCATATATGAGATTAAGATAAGAAATTTAACCTTTTTGTGCAATCTTAGATCTCATGAAGTCAACTGAAGTCATAAAGATATGATCGTGTCAGCTTCTCTCATCCTGCACAAGTCTCAAAGTCTAGTCAAAGCAAATTTTATTCACAAAATTTATTCAAATGTAAATGACATAAAGCAATAAAACGATTAAAGTACGAGTTCTGATTAAAAATAATCAGAAATCATAGTCTTACTCCTTTTGACTTGACTTATAAGCTCCCCCTAAAATTATGCATCACAAAAATTTTGTCAGTGAAATAAAATGCAGAAATTAGATATGCTCCCCCTCAAAAGAATAATGATTCATTATTAATCTTCTCTTACTCCCCCTGAGATCATGAGCAAACAATTAAAGTGTAGATATCCTTCAGGCATAAAGATAAAGAAAATGATGAAAAATAACAATACGTAACTTTATTAGGTAACAACCGATTATGTCTTAAGATTTAACATACCAAGCTTAGAGACAAGAAAATTAAATCTCTTTTCATCTAATGGTTTGGTAAATAAATCTGCAAGCTGATAATCTGTTTTTACAAAATAAAGTTCAATTGTTCCTTTTTTTACATTATCTTTGATAAAATGATACCTGACATCCATGTGTTTGGTTTTCGTATGCTGGACAGGATTAGCAGATATCGCGATTGCACTCTTCGAGTCACAATATATTGGAATTTTATCATACTTGAATCCATAGTCTCGCAGCTGTGTTCGCATCCACAGGACTTGAGAGCAGCAACTGGCAGCAGCTACATACTCTGCTTCAACAGTCGATGTGGAAACGCATAATTGTTTCTTTGATGCCCAGCTAACGAGCTTGTCTCCAAGAAATTGAACATGACCTGAAGTACTCTTTCTGTCCAACATGCAACCTGCATGATCTGCATCTGAAATAGGCAGTCAGTTGAAAACCAGTATCCTTAGGATACCACAGACCAAGATCTGCAGTCCCCTTAAGATACCTAAAAATCCTTTTGACAGCAGCCAAATGGGATTCTTTGGGAGCAGCCTAATATCTAGAACATAAACATGTTGAAAACATAATATCTGGTCTACTAGATGTAAGATACATTAACGATCCTATCATACCTCTATAAGTTCTAACATCAACACTTTTACCCGAAGGATCAGTGTTAATTTTAGTACCTGGTGCCATCGGGGTTCCAATTGGTTTACAATTTTCCATATTGAACTTCCGAAGAATATCCAAAATGTACTTAGATTGGTTAATGAAAATCCCCGTTGAAAACTGTTTAACTTGTAATCCGAGAAAGAAATTCATCTCTCCCATCATACTCATTTGAAAACATGACACCATGAGGTTAGAAAATGTTTTTGCAAAACTTTGGATTTGTAGAACAAAATATTATATCATCAACATATATTTGAATAAGGATGATATCGGCTTTTTCCTTTTTGATGAATAAAGTGGTATCAACCTTACCTTTAAAAAAATCGGACTTGACCAAGAATTTAGATAAAACGTCATACCATGCTCGAGGGGCTTGTTTTAAACCATAGAGGGCTTTGTCCAAGATATAAACATGATCTGGCTTCTCTGGATTGACGAACCCTTCTGGTTGAGACACGTACACTTCCTCTTTAAGAATGCCATTCAGAAAGGTTGTTTTCACATCCATCTGAAAGACTGTGAAATTCTTGTGAGCTGCATAGGCTAGAAACATGTGGATTGCTTCTATGCACGCTCCTGGAGCATACGTCTCATCGTAGTCTATGCCTTCCTCTTTCCGGTAACCTTTGGCAACAAGTCTAGCTTTGTTCCTTATGACGATACCATCTTCATCCTTTTTATTCTTGAATACCCATTTAGTTCCTATCACGGTCTTTCCTTCCGGTTTTGGAACTAATCTCCAAACCTTTAGTGCTTCAAACTGATTGATCTCTTCTTGCATGGCAGATACCCAGTCCGAATCAGCAAGAGCCTCTGATACTCGCGTTGGCTCAATCTTACTGAGAAATGAGTCATGCATACATTGATTAAGAGTCGCTGACCTCGTTTGTACAAGCTTGTCAAAATTTCCAATTACTTGATGTAATCGATGATCTTTGGTCCAGCGATGCTCATGAGGGAGTGGAGTAGATACTGATTGAACATGATCATCATCTAGAAATCCACTATCAAAATCTTCAGTTTGAATAACAGGAGGGGGGTTTGCAATTGAAGTTTCAGGTGCAGAAGCATCAGTTGGAACAACAGACTCTAGCTGTTGAGTAGACATTGTATGACACCCAACTGAAACATTTACTTCTGGCTAAGCATTTACTTGTACATCTTCAACTGTAGGAGTAATTGTAGGAATATGAGTTTCTGACTGAACAGGGGATGCTTGTTCAGTTATGACATCTGAAGTGACTGGATGATTGCAACTTGTATCTTCAGACCTGTCAGTCACAACAGATTTAGGTATATTAGAACCTAGAAACTCATCATAAAAGAATTCAAATAACAAATCTAAATCAGTTAAATGAGAACTAGAAGTAGAAGCGTTATTCGAATTTGTCGCTGTAGAAACAGGTTCTGGACTGATCTACCCAGAAGCTAATACTCTAGTGATAACGGGTTCTGAATTGAGTTGTTCAGAAGCCATCTCTTCATCGAATGTTACATTCACGCTCTCAACAACTGTCTTTGACTTCTTCAGATAAACACGATATGCTGCTGATGTTTAAGAATAACCAATGAAGATACCCTCGTCCGCTTTAGCACTGAATTTATTCAGACTCTCTTTGTCGTTAAGCACAAAACATTTACACCCAAATATGTGAAAATACTTGATTGTTGGTGTTCTGTTGTTAATCAGCTCATATGGAGTCTTTTGAAAACGGTGGTGTATTATGGACCGATTTTGAGTATGGCATGCAATCGACACAGCTTCTGCCCACAAGAATAGAGGTAAGTCTGATTGGCTAAGCATAGTCCGAGCGGCCTCGACTAGCGTCCGATTTCGCCTTCGACTACTCCATTTTGTTCAGGCGTTCTAGCAGCAGAATACTGATGTGAAATCCCGACTGATTCGAGATATTCATCAACAATCTTGTTCTTCAATTTTGTGTCGTTGTCAGTTCGAAGAAACTTGACTTGTCGCTGCATTTTCACCTGGGTCGTCTTTAAGAAAGTAATGAGAACTTCGGGTGTCTCATCTTTTGATCGAAGAAATTTGACCCACGTGTATCTTGAGTAATCGTCCACAATAACCAGCACGTATTTCTTTCCACCCAAACTCTGAGCTCTCATTGGACCACACAAATCCATATGTAACAATTCTAACGGAGAACTAGTGCTTGGTTCAGGCTTCGGTTTATGCGGAGCTCTCTTCATCTTACCCTTTTCACATGCAGCACATAAGTGTTCTTTCTCATATTTCAGCTCAGGAAGTCCTTTTACCAATTTCCCACTAACCAGCTTGTTGATATAACGAAAGTTCAGGTGTGATAAACGTCTGTGCCAGAGCCAACTTTGCTGCATTGAAGCTTTTGTCATCAAGCAAACTTGATTGTCATTCTGTACCTTTGAAAGATTGATGGTATAGAGGTTCGTCTTTCGATTTCCGACTAAGAGTTCATTGCCATCTTTCGTACGAACCGAAAATCTCTTAGCTTTGAAATTGACCTCTAACCCTTTATCATAGAATTGACCAATGTTGAATAATTTGTGCCCCAAGCCTTCGACATAACTCACTTTACTGATCGTTATGTTGTCTTGAATAATGTCACCATATCCTAAGATAGGTGAAAGCTGATCGTTTCCAAATCTGACATTTCCACTGAATTTCTCTGTATAGTTAGACAATAAAGCTTTTTGCCCAGTCATATGCTTGGAACATCCACTGTCCAAGTACCACATATGCGGGGTCTGCAAGAGAAATCAGGAAACAATAGATTTAGGTACCCATTTAAAAACGGGTCCTAACATATTAGCACATGATTTTGGTATCCATTTAAATATGGACCCTCCTTTTCTTTGAAAACTCTTAAAAAAATTTGATCTTGAAGAATAAACATGATAAGATCCAAACCAATCAGAAGAATTATGAGAATAAGCAAAATCATTTCTCCGATAATGATAAGATTTAGTAGTAATAGGAGATAATTGAATCAATTGCTTTATTGAATAACGCTTGTAAGAAGTTACAAGGTTTTGTTTATGAGAAGCATATTGACCAACTACATCAGTATCACTACTAAATGATCTATTACAAGAGTTATCAGAAACTGATTCAGCTTTCTCATCATCCTTCCTTTTTGGTCGCCATTCAGTTCGAGCTTTCGACCTTTTCTTTCTTATATCTGAAACAAAAGATTTAGATTTATTAGGAAAAGCAGATTTCTGAGGCTGAGTTTTCTTTTGTGTACCAGTGTATTTCTGTTTTTGTAATCGCTGTTTCTTATGTTTCTTACCTTGAGCATAGTAATCAGCAGTTACAGAAACTGATTCACCAACCTTAGTTGATGATTCATCAATATTAACACCACTTGGTAACACTTTTTCATTTATAAGACAAGTAGAATGATCATGAAGTGTAACATTGAAGTCAAACATATCAATTTCGTCTATGCACCCAACATCAGAATTAAGAAAATCATTTGCAGACTCAAATAAGTCATCAAAATTATCAGTTGAAGTTTGAGGTGCCTTTGAAACTTTAGAACACTTTGTAGATTTAGTTTGAAAAACAGTGCTCTTTAAAACTGTAGAAAACACACTTTGTTCAATATCTACCAAAAGTTTTTCATCAGATAAAACATTTTCAAGCTCAATTATTTTGCTTTCAAGAATGAGTGGAGGAACATAAGCCTTTGCAATTGCAGGTTTTGCCTTCATCTCAGAAACAGAATAACTAGCAAAATAATCATTTGAAAGAACTTTTGGTGTTTCTGAAAGATAACTATCATTTAACTTTGCATAGTTAAATGGTAGTTGCATTTTCTTCACATTCTTTTTATTTTCAGTTTCTTTGGCCTCAACTTCTTCTGGTAATTTGGTAACAAATTTGGGTTTTAAATGAGGATGTTTACCAGCACAAGCAAGAAAATCAAAATTATAAAGTGTCGGTTGTTTTCTGATGGCTTTCTTTAAGTAATGGGGGTTTTCAAAACCAAGTCCCCATTTTTCTTTAACATCAGCCTCTTCGTTAGGTGCATTGAGAAAAATGGTTTGATCTGTTTGGCCTCTTGCGTAAAGTTTGGCTTCTAGACCATTTACCTTCTTATTCAAAAGCTTGTTTTCAACCTGCAATTTATAAACAGTTAGTGCAGATTTTCTCTTCTCAAACTCATATTTAGAAATTTTAATTTCAAACTCAGAAATCTTCTTTTCAAAACAATCTACTTGTGATTTAGAATCAGAAGCAGACTTGCGTAAAGAATCAATCAGATCTTTGTTCCCAATAACAGACGAATTAAGTTCAAAGATCTTCTTGTTCCTTTTAGCAACTCTTTCTTTTTCCTTTTTCAGTTTATTTTGTAAATCTTGAAGCTCAACCACCATGGCTTCCATTTTGGAAATGAAATCTTTTTTAGTTAAGTTTAATACCTCATCAGATGTCTCATCATCGGACTCATCATACTTTACTTCTTTGCCCATGAGACAGAGATGAGTTGTTTCTTCCTTCTCCTCATCTTCATCTTCGGAATGATCCAGCCAAAATTCGTCCTCAACCATTAAAGATATTCCTGCTTCTTGCTGTTTGGCCAAGAGCAGTTTGTTCTGATAGTATTGAGAATTACGAACTTTTGGCTTTCTACAATCTTTTGCAAAATGACCAATCTTGCCACAGTTGTAGCATTTGACTGGATCACTTGCTGGATTTACAGCAACAGTGTAGTCATTCACGAACTTCTTCCTTTCATCAGGTTTCTTCTCAACATATCTGTTCTCTTCATATCTCCTTCCTTCCACCCTTTCTCGGTGCTCATGATTCTTTGAACTTGATGAAGAATACCTTTGAGAATTTGATCCTGGCTTCTTGTAGAATTTCTTTTGAAATGCACGGGTCAGTAAAAGCATGGCTTGTTTCAGACTTTCTCCATCATCACCATCTGATTCAGATTCAGACTCAGAACTTGTAAGCACTTTCTTCTTTTTCTTCTTCTCTTTCTTTTCTTTCTTTTTCTCTCCGGCTACCAATGCAATAGGATCGGGAACCTTTTCTGCCTTATTTTTCTCAGCTCTTTTCTCTTCCACTTCTTCTTCATTCTGCCTCAAAGTCTCATAAACCTCATGTAACGGTATGTTATTCAGATCCTTCATTTGTTTCATCCTACGCGTATGCTTCTTTCATTCAGGTTGTAGGATACTTAAGAATTTGACATTATTCTCCAGCTCTTTCTTTTTCAATTTGTTCTTTGTCAGTTCATTCAGAAGCAAGACAAACCGTTCATAAGTATCTTCCAGGCTTTTATTCTCTTTGGCTTTAAATTCTTCATCACTGTTGATGCAGTTAGCCACTTTCATCTGATTCCCGACCTTGGATCCCATCATCATCTTTTGCAATTGATCCCACATCTTCTTAGCATTTGCTTTGTAACTATCAATCTTGATGTAGATCTCATTCGGAATACTCTGAAGAAGTAAGGATCTTGCTTGTTTATCTGCTTTGTATCGGCTTTTCTGTTCTTCAGAATACTGAGAGATATCCACTGCCACTGTTTTCATCTTTTGATCTCTTTCCTCAGTACCATCTTCACTATCAGACGAGTCATCATCAGGTATTTGAACCGTGATTGGTACCATAGGACCTTCTGTGATTGACAGCATAATATTTTCTGCATTTGCATGTCTGTCTATAAAATCAAGGAATCTGTCTTTCCACTGTTCGTACTCTCCTTTGAACAGAACAGGAGGCTTGACATCAGTGCCAATGGAAAGAGCATTTTGGAAGTCATCTTGTGTTAAACCTGTTTTGAAAAATATATGCAATAAGAAACTAGAAACTGATCGTTAGTCCAAATGAAACAATCAAGAAAATACAGAAAACTTGAAATATAAAATCAGAAATTTTGATCACAATCAGAATTTTTGTCCCCCATATTACAGTTTTGAAAATTTCTCAGAAAAAAAAAATTCTAAGTATGGAAACTCGCAAACGCCTAAACTCGCAAAACACTGTTTACTGAGAAACTCGCAGGCTTAAGCTTGCGTGTTTGTGAAACTCGCACGCAAAGGGTTGCGTGTTTTGATAAACTCGCTAATTGCTGAAACTCGCTAGTCGTTGAAACTCGCAAGATACTGTTCTCGATGAAACTCGCTAATGCCTAAACACGCAGATCACTATTCACACTGAAACTCGCAAACTGAGGTGTGCGAGTTTGTGAAACTCGCAAGTCGCTACTAGCGCGTTTTGACCAAACTCGCAGATCAACCAAACTCGCAGATCACTATTCCGGCTCAAACTTGCACCCTTCGATTAGCGCGTTTGTAGAACTCGCTAACCACTACGTGCGCGTTCTGGTCCTTAGAAAATTTTCCAACTTTTCCAAACTCGCAGACTTCGATCAGCGAGTTTCTAGAACTCACTAACAATGCCTTGCGCGTTTTGACCAACACTGATGTTCTTCAGCTTGCGCGTTCTAACGAAGAACTTGCGCGTTTTGCAGATCTAGCGCGTTCTTCAGAAATCCGTGCGTGTTCTTCACTTTTTCACCGAAATTCGATCTAAACTTTGAATTTCTGCACCAAACTTTGTGAATTTACTCACATATTCATCGAGAACACAATACAATCAACTAATTTTGATCTAAAACACAAATCTATACAAATCGACTCGATTACAGTGTTTAGAACTCGTGAACAAAAACTTCAACAAAATCCAAAATTACAAAAAAATTACAGCGCAATTGACAAATCAAATCATACAAACATGATCGATTATACTATATGAACAAACTCTGATCGATTTCAACACCTAATTTGCACTAAAACTCGAAATTCGATTTGAAGTGATTGCTCTAACACTTGCTGAACCGGGGGAACAGATTCAGTTGACACATCTGAAGTGATTGGATGATGATTGCTTGAATCTTCAGGTCTGTCAATCACAACAGGTTTAGGCAAATTAGAACCAAGAAACTCATCATAGAAAAATTCAAACAGTAAATCTAAATTTGTTAAATGTGATGTCGAAGTTGACGCTTTATTAGATTTAGTAACGTTAGCCGTAGGTTCTGGACTGATTTGTCCAGAAGCTAATACTCCGGTTAGAATGGGTTCTGAACTGCTTTGATCAGAAGTCATTTCTTCATCAAATGTAACATTGACGCTCTCGACAACAATCTTCAACTTCTTCAGGTATACTCTGTAAGCAGTAGACGTTTGAGAATAGCCGATAAAAATTCCTTCTTCAGCTTTTAGACTAAACTTGTTCAAGTTCTCCTTGTCATTCAGTACAAAACACTTGCATCCAAAAATATGGAAATGTTTAATGCTAGGTATTCTATTATTTATTAAAGCATACGGTGTTTTACCGAACTGGCGATGGATAATGGAGCGATTCTGAGTATAACAGGCAGTCGACATAGCTTCAGCCCATAGAAATAGAGGTAGATCTTATTGACTCAATATAGTATGATCATCCTTGACTAGTGTTCGGTTTCGTCTTTCTACGACTCCATTCTGTTCAGGCGTTCTGGCAGCAGAAAACTGGTGTGTTATCCCGACCGATTCGAGATAATCTTCAACTATTTTGTTTTTGAATTATGTGCCATTGTCTGTTCTAGGAAACTTGACTGTCTTCTGCAGATTCACTTGAGTGGTCTTTAGGAAGGTGATGATGACATTAGGCGTCTCATCCTTTGATCTCAGAAATTTGACCCAAGTGTATCTAGAGTAATCGTCCACAATCACTAGCACATATTTCTTGCCGTTTATGCTTTGTGTTTGCATTGGACCACAGAGATCCATATGCAGTAGTTCCAGTGAAGAACTTGTACTCGGCTTAGGCTTTGGATTATGAGCGGCTCTTTTCATCTTGCCCTTCTCACACGCTGCACAGAGATGTTCTTTAACATATTTTAGCTCAGGAAGTCCTTTCACAAAATTACCCGTGACCAACTTGTTGATGTACTGAAAATTCAGGTGAGATAGTCGTCTATGCCATAACCAAATTTGTTGCATAGAGGCTTTTTGATAGTAGACACACCTCATTCTCAGTCTGGATTTTTGATAGGTTAATCGTATAGAGGTTTGACTTTCTCGTGCCGACCAAGAGTTCTTTTCCGTCTTCAGTTCGCACACAACATCTCTTGGCCTTGAAATTTACCTCTAAGTCTTTGTCACAGAACTAACCAATGCTGAATAGGTTATATCCTAGTCCTTCTACATAGCTCACCTTCTTCATCGTTACGTTCTCTTGAATAACATCACCATATCCGAGAATAGGTGAAAACTGGTCATTTCCAAAGCGTACGTTTCCGCAGTATTTCTCTGTATAATTAGACAATATATCTTTCTGCCCAGTCATATGCTTGGAGCAACCAGAATCCAAGTACCACATATGACAGGTCTGCACAGGAGAAATCAGGAAACAATCGATTTAGGTACCCATTTATAGATGGGTCCTACAGTGTTAGCACATGATTTTGGCATACATTTGTATATGAACCCTTTGATCTTTTGAAAAACTTTTGAAGCAAATGAATTATAAGAATAGACATGATATGATCCAAACCAATCATCAGAATATTGTTGAGAAACAAAATCATTCCGACGATATTTAGAAGACTTAATAGTAGACGGAGATCATTGGAGTAATTGCTTTATTGAATATTTCTTGTAAAAAGTTACAAGTTTTGGTTTGTAGGAAGCAACGTTACCAATTACATCAGTAATACTATCAGTCATTCTATTACAATGAATATCAGGACATGATTTTGCAGTCTCATCAACTTTCTACTTTGGTCGTCATTCAGTTCTCACTTCAGACCTTTTTTTGCTCAGTTCTGAAACAAAAGATTTAGATTTGTTAGGAAAATGAGATTTCTGAGTTTGTCTTTTCTTTTGCTTACCTGTGTTGGTTTGTTTCTATGAGTGCCTTTTCTTTTACTTTTTACCTTTTTCATAATAATCGGTACTCAGAGGAACTGACTCATCAACCTTAGTTGATGATTCACCTATTTCAAACACACTAGGTAAAGCATCAGAATTGATAATAAAATCAGAATGATCTGGAAGTTTTGCATTGAAGTCAAACATATCAATACTTTCATCAACACAACCATCATCAGAATTTTAGAAATCATTTGCACACGCAAATAAGTCATCAGTATCATCCTCAAAAGTTTGAGGTGCCTTGAAAGACTTTGAACACATTTTAGATTCAGATTTAAAAACAGTTGTTAAGTCAAAATATTGTATCCAAGATTTAATAGGAAAGTCAAACTTGTAAAGTCAATATTGTCAAAGTCAATGTTTAAGTCAAAGGTGTTTAGTTTCTTTAGTGTTTAGTTTAAGTTTAAGACAAAGATTGACCTTCTTGTCAGAAAAAGAAACCAGTTGAAGATGAGAAGAAATATGGGAAGAAAGCTGAGTTGAAAGGTAAGAAGTCATGTGTACATGAACACAAAGCAAAGAAGAACAATGCGCGTAAAGGTAAACCTGATCATATCTACTTGAGAGATCAATTAATCAGGTTATCAGGTAAGAAATACTATTGTTCTTACTGTTGTACACATGATCCTATTCACAAAATCAGTGATCATTTCTGGTATGGTTCTTACTTGATTATCCCCACAAGAACTGCAACTAACATTCATGGACCCAAATACCAGTGGGTACCAAAGCCGAAAACTGATTCTGTGTTGCAGGCACCTCAAGTCAAGGGGGAGTAAGAAAACCAAGGCTTTTGGACAAAACAGTTCAAAACCCGGACTTAAATGTCAAGACTAAGGCTTCTAAGCAAATCAGCTTAGGACCCGTACTTCAACGGAGTTTGACTTCTAAACACAACAGTTTAGGACTCGTACTTCAGCGATCAAAAGACCTTACTCCTGTACTTTGCATCCGATAAGATATGACGATCTACAATTCACAAGAGAGTTGTATTAATCTCTATCCTGTGCTTTTTCATTGACAATATACTTACGATATGACGATCTACAATTCCAAAGGGAGTTGTATTGATCTCTATCTTGTGTTTTAACTGACATATTTCAAATGCATAATTTAAGGGGGAGTAAAGGTAATGGCTTCTGATCACATGACAGATCAGGACCCATTCTTCAACGTTCAGACTTGGATATTTTTTTACAAATATCCAGGGGGAGCTTAATAGACCTAAATCATTCTATCATGATTTGAAGGGGAGCTTAAAAGGTAAATATCTTCTGATCTAGATCTCTGATTGTTTGAAAGAAGAACAACTTTCAAGCATGAAAAACGTTTTCTGAAATGTTCAAACCACTTCTGGTTCTCAAAAGACTTTATGAATTTAGAAGTGTGATTTTAAATTTTTTTCTGTTAAGTCTAAATATTGTATCCAATATTTAATATGGAATGTCAAAGATGTAAAAGTCAACATAGTCAAAGTCTTGTATAAGTCAAATGTATTTAGTTTACTTAGCATTTAAGTCTTGTTTAGATATGTTGGTATAAATAGGTTTGGCTTGTGTAATCTTGTAACCACGAAGCTCATATTGTAATATTCAGTATTGGTGATATTCAAGATCTACTTTCTCTCTCTAGACTTTCTCTCTCTAGTTCTTGATCTTATTTGTCTAAATCTTGAGTAATTGCTTGATGTATTTGGGATTTTATGATTAACAATTGGTATCAGAGTTGAACCAAACTTTTTAGAAATGATTTGATCATGATTTGAATTGAAATCTGGAGAGTTTTGGATCGAAAATCAATATTTTTGAAAATTTTTCAAGAAAACGAGTTTTAGCACTGTTTCATCCGAATTTGGTTGAAAAATCGGTTTTAATGCAAGAAAATGGATTCATTGTATTCGTTTTATGATTAGGATTGATTTTTGTATTGTTTACATCTTGTGATTTCAACTAATTCAATGTCAATTTTTGAAATTTGAGTTTTTTGGATATTTTTGTTCGAACATTGTTCTTGTTTGAAAATGTACGAATTGATGGTTTTAATCGAAAATCGATTATAAATTTGTGTTTCATACTGTTTGTTGATGATGCTGATAAAGTTTTTGAGATCAATTTGCAGGTTTTGATCGATTTTAGTTAGAATCAGTCTAGATCCATGGTTTGCGCAACACTCGTATGGTTTGCGCAACATTCATAGACATTTGCGTGAGATCATCCAAGTATTTAGGGGAAAAACCTTCTTTGCGCTTCAAGACCATTGCGCGAAGCCCATCTTGCGCATCCAGCCCAATACGCAAACCTACTTTACGTTTCAAGACCATTGCGCAAAGCTCATCTTGCGCTTCAAGACTAATACACAAACCTACTTTGCGTATCACGTTGCTTGCGCAAAGCTCCATTTGCGCATCCTTCGGCGTACGCAAAGCTTACTTTGCGCATCAAGGCAAATACGCAAAGTCACATTTGCACATCCTTCGGCGTACGCAAAGCTCACTTTGCGCATCAAGACTCTAAAAAAAAAGTCTGGAATTTTTTTTTTAACTTTGCGCCATAACAAGTGTTGTTCAAATTTTCAATTTTTACGAAATATTTCAATTTGTTCTGATTGTGATCAAATATTTTCTGATTTACAGTTTGGGAACGATCAATTTTTTTTTTCAAGTTGTTTCTCATTCAAAGTTTTCTGAGAGAGAGAAAATTTAAGGTTGTTCGTATTTTGTTTTTGAATTCATTTCATCTCACGATAATTTTGTCAAATTCTTTTTGAAACAGGATGAGTTCACCAATTTTGCTCAGAGGAAGATTCGAGCAGTGGAAAGCTGATTTTTTCAAATTTGTAGATACACATGAGCTGAGTTGTTATATCAGATTGTCGTTGACTGAAGGAGAGATGAAACCTCTTACTCCAACAGAAGATTGTACTGAGGATCGGGAGAAAAGAAAGAAAGCTGATATTTTAGCCCGAACTTTTGTGTTTAACAGTATTCGTCATGATATTAATGGTCACATAAAAACCTATCAGTTGACAGGAAAAGATTTATACAAGTCAACAGGAAAGGAGATATGGGACTATCTTGAATGGACGATGTTAGGGCCAACGGTTGTGTCAGATCTAAAAGGAAAGTTTTCTGATTTGGAAGCTAAAATTCTGCAGACAGTCTCTGTTGAGAGTAATGAGCAGAAAGTTAAGAAATTGGAATCTGAGAATGCTGAGCTTAGAAAGAATATATCTGTATTGGAAAGTTCAAATGCTGAGCTTCAAAGAAGAATATCTGACTTGGAACAAACGATGGTCAGAGAAAAGTCTGATTTTGAAAGTAAAAAAGAAAGAGTTCACTAAGAACTTTTCTGAGTTTTCCAGGAAGAGTGCTGAAGAGAAGAAGTCAGTGGAGCTCAAATGCTTAAAACTTTCTCAACAAGTGTCTGATTTTGAGAAAGTACTGATTTTGGAAAGAGAGAAATTTGATAAAGAAAAGAAGGCCATAGAACAAAAGAATGTAGGATTCTTTAAAGAATTATCCGGCCAGAGAAATGATTCAGAGAAAGGATTTGAAGAAGAAAGATCCATCTTTGAGTCTGAAATCAAAAGGCTAACTTCCAAGTTGTCTGAACTGTCTGCTTCTGTGCTGAAAGAGCAAAGGACGAAGTCTGAGTTCTCAAAGAAGATTGACCATCTTGAGAAAGAAAGATATATCTTTGCATCAAAGATCAAAGAGCTTGAAAAGTCTGTTTCAAGTTCTACTCAGAAATCTGTCTCTTCACAAAGGTCAGTTAAATATTTTAATCAGATTCGTCGATCTAACATTTTCTTTGATGAATATTTAGATGGTTCAGATACTTATCTAAGGAGAAGAAGTTACAAGAAAGAGAAACTGGTTTAGATAAAGAAATCTGTCAAAGATGACAAGAAAGAAGAGCTGAAAGGGAAGACATCATGTGTACATCCTTATCAAGCAAAGAAGAACAAAGGGTATAAAGGTAAACCTGACTTGAAATACTCAAAAGATCAATTACTCAGGTTTTCAGGTAATAAATTTTATTGTTCTTACTGCTGTACACATGATCATATCCACAAGACCAGTGATCATTACTGGTATGGTTCTTACTATGTTACCCCTACACGAACTGCAACTAACATTTCTGGACCCAAATACCAGTGGGTACCAAAGAAGAAAACAGATTCTGTGTTGCAGGCATCTCAAGTCAAGGGGGAGTAAGAGAACCATGGCTCTTGAGTAAATCAGCTCAAGACCCGGACTTCAAAGTTGAAAAGATTATGGCTTCTAAGCACATCAGCTTAGGACCCGGTCTTCAAAGGAGTTTGACTTCTAAACACAACAGTTTAGGACTCGGACCTCAGCGATCAAAAAGACCTTACTCCTGTGTTTGTGCATCCGACGGATATTGATGGTCTCCATCCCAAGTGAATTGATCTGATCTCTATCCTATACTTTTTCATTGCTAGATTTTTCTGATATTGATGGTCTATCAATTCAAAAGGGAGTGTTTGATCTCTATCCTGTTTTATCTGACATATTTCAGATGCCTAATTTAAGGGGGAGTAAAGGTGATGACTTCTGATTACTTCAGATCAGAACTCATACTATAAACTGTTTTACTGCTTTCTGTCTTTTATTTTTGAATAAATAATGTGAATAATGTGGCTTCTGATCACATGACAGATCAGGACCCATTCATCAACGATCAAAGTCGGATATTGTGCTAATATCCAGGGGGAGCCTAAAAGATTAAAATCTTTATATCATGATTTGAGGGGGAGCTGAAAAGGTAAATATCTTCTGATTCTAGATCTCGGATTGTTTGAAAGAAGAACAACTTTCAAGCATGAAAAACAGTTTTTGAAATGTTCAAACCACTTCTCTATTCTCAAAAGATTTCGTGAATTCAGAAGTGAGCTTTTAAATGTTTTTCAAATTTTTGATCTTAATGTTTAACTGATCATGTGTTTCCAAAGATCAATACTTGTGTATTATCTTGTCCATATACTGTCAAGTATTCACACACACCGGTTCAGTATTTTATTTGAAATTGTTGTTACCATGTCTCTAAATGAACCAATTTTTCGATGGTAATATCCCCGTTTGAAATTCAAAGTTGTTGAGCATCATTCATCTTTTTCATTTTTGTGCTTTCATTGAGAAATTGTTTATATTTGTTCATATAAACAAATTTCCAATTCTTTGATATCCTAACCATTTGATTTGATTTGTTTAATTCATTGTCAGATACTCAAAACAATTCTCTTGATTTCATTTCATTCTTTCAATATCTTTGTTTTGAGAAACTCTCAACGTTCAAATGCTTAAATTTCATTCATATTTTTTTAAATGAGCATACATACACTGACATATGATTTCTTGTGCTTTTCATGTCAAGAAAATCATTGACCAGCATGTACTTTTAGGAACATGGGATTCAGTGTGAGTGCTTAATAGATCTTCCATGGATTCACGTAACCAGTGTTTCCTACCCCCGGAAGAAATCCTTTGAGTGATTGAGGGGAGAGGGGTCTAAAAGAATTGAGTGTGGGAGTGAGCAGAGGTAAAATGAAAATGAGAGATTGGTTATATGTGAGCTTATATGTTTAAAAGAAAGAGGGTGTGAGATCAGAGTTAAAAGAATATCAGAACTCTGCACCAAACATCTTTCTGAGCCGGGCAGCCACATTACTGATTAGTTCACATTTCTTTGGTGACCATCATTGAAATAGGCAAATAGCCCATGCCATCTCTTGCATTAACCCCACTAGCTACTCATTCTTTTCTTAAAAAGAGAATGTTTCACATTTTCTGGGGAAGCAGCACATAATCTATTGGTTCTTCTCTTGGAAGATATTGATATTGAAAAAGAAGGAAAGTTGCCCCACCTTCGACCCTTTCTCATGCACATTGAGTCCATGTACAATCATTGTTGTCTCAGTGATTTACATACTTCGAGCCTTATGAAACACAATCATTGTGCTAATTCTTTCATACACAAGCACGAGCACACAGAAAGTTTGTTTTTCTGTTAGAACATTCATAGATAAACCTTGTGTTTTTCAATGATTGAATGGAAGACCTGGGGAGTCAACATCAAACCAACTCCTTATATTGTACATTCGGTATACACAGTGACTCCGTGTTACTGACAGGCACTTCTAACTGTTTCATCTGTTGATTCAGGGTTACCACGTTTATTATGTCTGAATTTGAAAAGATTCGGATATATATCTTTCATGAATTGACGGCTCTCAGATCAAAGCACGCCAACTGTCAAAGGTGAGATTGTTTTTTATCACAAAGGGGGAAATCAAAGTCTGTGCTGAAATTGAAGAAATTTTGATGATTATGATGCTCTCAATCATCAAAAAGGGGGAGAATTTTACAAAGATCAATTTCAAAGCTGAATTGTCAAAAGTTCAAAATGCTTCCGCTGATTCAAAGAGATAAATGAAGATGTTTCGTGAAAGTTTGTTCAAAGCTAAATTAAGACAGTCCAGAGATCTGAGTGATGAAGATACAAAGTTGCTTCAAAGATGAAGTTTCAAGTTCAAAGAAGTTTAAAGAATTCAGTTTCGCGTTTAAGACATGTTGACTTTTCAAAGCTTCAAAGTGCAAAAGATTTTCCAAGATTCTTCAAGAGCTGAAAAAGTAAAGACAGTGAAAGCTTCAAAGTTCAAAGTTCAAGTGACAAAAGCTGAAGAATCAAGTGCTGAAGATCTGTATCAAATTTTTATTAAATTTTGAATACAAAGGGGGAGATTGTTAAGTCTAAATATTGTATCCAAGATTTAATATGGAATGTCAAAAATGTAAAAGTCAACATAGTCAAAGTCTTGTATAAGTCAAATGTGTTTAGTTTACTTAGCATTTAAGTCTTGTTTAGATATATTGGTATAAATAGGTTTGGCTTGTGTAATCTTGTAACCACGAAGCTCATATTGTAATATTCAGTATTGGTGATATTCAAGATCTACTTTCTCTCTCTAGACTTTCTCTCTCTAGTTCTTGATCTTATTTGTCTAAATCTTGAGTAATTGCTTGATGTATTTGGGATTTTATGATTAACATTTTCAATTTTTGAGCTTTAATGTTTAACTGACCGTGTGTTTCCAAAGATCAATACTTGCATATTAGCTTGTCTTTATACTGTAAAGTATTCATACACACTGGTTCATTACTTCATTTGAATTTGTTATTACCATGTCTCATAACGAACAATTTTTCGATGGTAATACCCCCGTTTTCTATTCACTATTGTTGAGCATCAATCATTATTTCTAATCTTGTGTTTTCATTGCAAAATTGTTTATATTCGTTCATATAAACAACATATCCAATTCTTTGATACCCTAAACCATTTCATTTGATCTGATTGATACATTGTCAGATTCTCAAAACAATTCTCTTGATTTGATTTCATTCATTCAATATATTTGTTTTGAGAAATCTTCAAAGTTCAATTGCTCAAATCACATGAGCATATATTTTGACAATGTTTTCATATATCTTGTGCTTAACTGTTCAGTTAAACTGTTGAGCAATTATTCTTTATAGGACTTTCATGGGATTCGTGTCTGAGCTTAAACAGAACTTCCATGGATTCACGTTCACCATTGTTTCCTACCCAGGAAGTTATCCTTGAGTGATTGAGGGGTGAGGGGTCATAAACCAAAGAGTGGGGGAGATAACTCATCCGGTTGAGTTTTTCTCATTGTGTGGAGCGGTAAAATGGAAAAGAGAGTTTGGTTAGAAGTGAGCTTTAAATGTTAAAAAGAAAGAGGGTGTGAGATCAGAGTTAAAAGAATATCAGAACTCTGCACCAACCACTTTCTGAGCCGGGCAGCCACAAAATCTGATTGGTTCACATTCTTTGGTGACCATCATTGAAACAGGCAGTGAGCCCATGCCAACTCTTGCATTCACCCCACCAACCACTCATTTCTTTCTCGAAAAAGAAATGTTTCATTTTCATTGGGGACGCAGCACATATGCTATCTGATCTTCACTCGGAAGATTTAGATATTGAAAAAGAAGGAAAGTTTCCCCACCTTCGCACCTCTTTCATGCACATTGAGTCCGTGTAATATCTGTTGTTGTCTCAACAGTTTACACAATTTGAGCCTGAAAAAGCCAAAGTAGCTTCAATCATTCTACACTTGCACGAGCACACAAGGAATAAGTTTTCTTGTCATAACATTCATAGAAAATTCATTTGTGGTTTTTCGATGATTGAATGGAAGCCCTGGGGGAGTGATCATTACAAAAGCTCCTTTCCAATGTACATCCGTTGTACAAAGTGGCTCCGTGCTACTTACAGGCATGCTAACTGTATCATTTGTTGATTCAGGGTTACCACGTTCATTATGTCTGAATTTGCACAGATTCAGATATATACATTTCATTAATTGACGGTTAATCAGTTCAAAGGGCGGAAAATGTCAAATTATTATGAAGGGGAGATTGTTAGTCCTTACAAAGGAGAAAATCAAAGAAAGTGCTGAAATTGAAGAAGTTTTGATGATCATGATGCTCACAATCATCAAAAAGGGGGAGAATTTTACAAAGTTCAATTTCAAAGCAAAGATGTCAAAATTGGGGAGAAATTTCTGAAAGTGAAGATAGACTTGGAAAGAAATTCTGAAAGTTCTGTCAAAGTTTTTAAAAGATTCTGAAGTTAGATGATTCGAGAAAGTTTGTTTTTCTGAAGACTATCAAGAGATCAGAGTGATGAAGATACAGTTTTGAAAGATTCCTCGAAGTCTCAAATGTTTCAAAGATTTCAAAGTTGTTTCAAAGTTGAAGTTTCAAAAGTTTCAAGATTTCTGGTTCGTGTTCAAGACATGTTGACTTTCAAAGCTACAAAGTGTAAAAGACTTTTCAAGATTCTTCAAAGGCTGAAAGACTGAAGATTGTTAAAGCTTCAAAGTTCAAAGATGTCAGAGACAAAAGCTGAAGTATCAAGAGCTGAAGACTAGTGTCAAATTTTTATTAAATCTTGAATACAAAGGGGGAGATTGTTAAGTCAAAATATTGTATCCAAGATTTAATAGGAAAGTCAAACTTGTAAAGTCAATATTGTCAAAGTCAATGTTTAAGTCAAAGGTGTTTAGTTTCCTTAGTGTTTAAGTCTTGTATAGGTTTGTGATATAAATAGGGGTTTGCTTTGTAAGTCTTGTAAGCACGTTATTGTAAAATTCAGATTTGTGAGATCAATGACTAATACTTTATCTCTCTACTTTCTCTCTCTAGTTCTTGAATATTACATCTTGTTTGTTTGAGATTGCTTGATTGATAGGGATTTTACATTCACAACAGTGTTCTTCATTACTGTAGAAAACACAACCTTTTCAATGTCAACCAAAATTCTTTCGTCTGATAAAGTGTTTTCAAGATCAATGATTTTTCTTTCTAACACGAGTGGAGGAACATAGATTTTGGCTTTAATAGGTTTTTCCTCCAACTCTTTGGTATAATAGCTTTCAAAATAATCATTCGAAAGAACCTTTGATTGTTCAGAAAGATAACTATCATTCAGCTTTTGATAGCAGAATGGTAGTTGCATTTTCGATGTTTTCTTTCTGTTCTCGTCTTCTTTGGCCTCAACCTCATCAAAAGATTTGGTAACAAATTTGGGTTTCAAATGAGGATGTTTGGTAGCCGCTTAAAGAAAATCAAAATTATATAAAGCTGGCTGTTTTCTGATAGCTTTCTTCAAATAGTGTGGGTTATCGTAACCGAGACCCCACTTTTGTTTAATATCATTATCCTCATTTGGTGTGTTTAAAAATATGGTTTGATTAGTTTGACCTTAAGTGTACAATTTTGCTTCCAAACCATTGACCTTTTTCTCCAAACTCTTATTTTCAACCTGCAATTTATGCACTTTTAGTACAAATTCTTGTTTCTCAAGATCAGATTTTGTAAGTTTGGAAACAGCTTCAGAAATCTTATTTTCAAAACTATCTTTTTGTTGTTTAAAAGCAGTAGCAGACTTGTTCAAAGAGTGAATCAACCTTTTGTTCCCAACAAGTTCCTTGTTGAGATCAAAAATTGTTTGACGCTTCTTTGCAACCCTACTTTTCTCCTTTTTGAGTTTAGTTTGAAGGTCTTGAAGCTCAATCATCATGGCTTCCATTTTCTTTAAAAAATCGGATTCAGAAAAATTTGGTACCTCATCGGAAGTCTCTTCATCAGATTCATCGTACTTTACTTTCTTACCCATGAGGCACATGTGAGCGGTCTCATCTTTGTCTTCATCTTCTGAGTGATCAAGCCAAAACTCATCTTCTGCCATCAATGCCTTTCCAGCTTCCTTTTGCTTTGCCAGAAGCATCTTGTTCTTATAGTAGTCAGAATTTCTCACTGTACACTTCCGGCAATCTTTGGCATAGTGACCCACTTTACCACAGTTGTAGCACTTAATCAGCTCATCAGACCTTTTCTCACCATAATCATTCACAAACCTTCTCTTTTCCTCAGGCTTCCTTTCCACAAACTTTTTCTCCTCATACCTTCTTCCTTTCATCTTTTCTTTATAATCATAGTTTTTCGATCCTGATGAGTACCTCTGATGATTAGATCCCGGCTTCTTGTAGAACTTCTTTTGGAATGCTCGGATCAGAAGTAGCATAGCTTGTTCCAAGTTTTCCCCGTCATCAAAGTCAGAATCAGCATCATCAGAACTTGAAACAATAACTTTCTTCTTCTTCTTATCCTTCTTCTCTTTCTCTTTCTTAGCTACTACCAAGGCAATGGGATATGCTGCTTTCTCAGCCTTTTTTCTTCTCTCCTCTTTTCTCTTCCACTTCCTCCTCGTTATGCCTGAGTGTTTCATACACTTCATGAAGAGGAATATCACTGAGATCCTTCATTTGTTTCATCCTTCGCGTATGTTTCTTCCACTCGGGATGAAGGATGCTGAGGAATTTGACATTATTTTCTATTTGCTTCTTCTTCACCTTGTTCTTTGCAAGCTCATTCAGCAACAGAACAAATCTTTCATAAGTATCTTCTAAGCACTCATTTTCCTTAGCCTTGAATTCCTCATAACTTTTAATGCAGTTAGCAACCTTCATCTGATTACCAACCTTGGATCCCATCATCATCTTCTGTAGCTGATCCCACGTCTTCTTTGCATTTGCCTTGTAGCTGTCTATTTTGATGTAGATCTCGTTTGGTATACTTTGCAACAGTAGAGATCTAGCTTCCTTGTCAGCTTTATATTTGTTTTTCTGCTCTTCAGTGTACCGAGAAAGATCTTTAGGCACTGTCTTTGTTTTCTGTTCTCTGTCCATGTTCCCATCTTCACTATCTGAAGATTCGTCATCAGGGATTTCCATGGTTATAGGAACCGTTGGACCTTCTTTGATGGATAGCAAAATGTTTTCTCCGTTGGCATGTCTCTCAACGAAATCTAAGAACCGGTCTTTCCACTGTTCGTACTCTCCTTTAAAGAGAACTGGTGGTTTGACATCCGTGCCAATAGCAACAGCATCTTTGGAAGTCATCTTTAGTTTTACACTGTTTGAAATGATCTTCAAAAATTCAGAAACAAACTGGACTTCAAAAAGTCAAACTTGGTCAAATCTGGAAAATCTCAGAAAAAATTCTAAGTATGGAACTCGCAGAACAAAGGATACAAACTTCGCGCAAAAACAGTATTGTGCGCGTTTTGAGGTTCGCGCACATCGAAGTCAACTTGATCTTAGTTCGCGCAAAAAGGATTGTGCGAGTTTGAACTTCACACACGCCGACCTTTGCGTGTTTCTACTTCGCGCAGACCACTACGTGCGAGTTTCTTCCAAAACCACTTCGCGCAATGACGTTGCGCGTTCTAGACTTAGAAAAAATTTTGACTTCTTAATTCGCGCAAACAAACTCTTCTCGCAAATCCCACTTCTCGTACAACAAATAGAATGAACAGTATAAACTCGCACACTGAAACGTGCACGTTTCTACTTCTCGTACGACACAACTTGCGTGTTCTTCATTCTTTTGCGAGTTTCTGACTTGTGCGTGTTCTTCCCATGACATTTGCGAGTTCTTTGGATCTAGCGAGTTCTTCACTTATCGAACACAAACCCAAAATTTTCACTTGAATTCGATCAAAAACTTCATCAAACGAGCTGAAACTTTGCAGAAGCCTTCTAATACATCTTTCGAACAGATTACAACCAATGAAATTCACTCTAAAACAACAAAAATTACAACTCGATTAAGATTCAGTATGTTTACAAACTCGAACAAACTTTCCAAGAAATTCCAAAATTCGTACAAACAATTGAGAAATCTGCTAAACAATACAAACAGAAAGTGATCTAGATGCAAAATCGAGTACAAAAATATACAAATCAAATAAAAAAACATCACTGTAGCTACAAAACCAAATATGAACAGTTCGACTAGCGAGTTCTTGATATATCGACCAAAAATCTTGAATTAAATCTTGTTTCTGGATTTCCGTTGGCTCTGATACCAATTGTGTGTCCCACAATCAGTGTATAACAAGATGACTACCACAATTCAATCAATTTCAATTTAATTTCCAATCTTAGAAATCGATACAGTACAGACTCTCTCAATATTTCTCTCTCTAACAATGAACGCGTACAATACTCTACTCAGATACTCCTAGTCATATCCATATTTTTAGAAACACTTATACTACAAAAACACTCACACAACATTACACATTGACTTTGACTTTTATTATAAAAGACTTTGACTTTGCTAGAGAGTTGACTTGAGCTCTTTGGCTTTTCTTGACTTTCATCTCCAGTCTTCTATGATCTTGTATCCAACATATTTCTTCACTAACACGCGGGGTTGCCAGTGATCGACGACAGGAACGTCACTCAAGGCTCATCTAAAACAACTTCCTCGATTTTAATGAGTTCCAAATGATTTCAAGCAAACATTTAGGGTTCAAAGTCCCAATCCAGACAAGAACATTAAAAGGGAAAAACATTCTACTCTCCTAATCCAAAATAATCAAAGACTAACCAAGAAGGCAACAATAGGGATTAAACTTACCTTGAATAGGGTTAGAGTATGCTTGATTTCACTTGAAATTTGCTCCTTCCATACCTCTCTTCTCCAAATCGCCTTGGACTCTATCTCTCTGGAACAAAATCTCAGCCGCCAAAAAATGGAAAGAAATTAGGGTCCTTAGGGTTTAATCCCTTTTTTTCCAACTTTACACCTTAACCCTCAAACTTTGGTCTATTGAGCAAACTTACACTCAATTTCCATAATTATTCATTTTCACATGGTTATTACATTACTTCTAGTGACCTGACTCTCACATGTTAAAGGAATGTGTTGAACTTGCTAAAATTATTAATCATGTAAATAAATATGAATTAATTTTGAATATTTTTGTTACATTAATTGATTATTTTTCAATAACCGATGCACGTAGTATGGCTAAAAGGTCAATCGTAAAAAATTTTAATTAATTAATTATTATCTATACTATCTATACTATATTATAAAGAAGACAAAAGAACTCTTAAAACAAGTCTTAAAGCTTAATGTACCGTCATTTAATATTAATTACTTAAAAAACAACCATTAAAGCTATATGTACTACATTTAATGTTATTTATTAATTTTCAATCATTATCTGTAATCATTTTAACTCCTCTAAAATCATTTCTCATTTTAACTTCCATAAAATAACTCTCAGCATAATTAAATATAGAATTAAAATCAAATTTTAAATATAAAAAATATAAAATATAATTAAAAAAATCTAACATAATATTTTATAAAAAAATTATATTATCCTAAATCATTTCCCACTTTAACTTTCCTAAAATAACTCTTAGCATAATTAAATATAGAATAAAAATTAAATTTTAAATATAAAATATATAAAATATAATTAAAAAAATCTAACATAATATTTTATAAAAAAAATTATATTATGAAACCAAAATAAATTACATTATATTATTAAGTCTAAATTAAACAAATTTATATAAAAAAACATTATCACTCTCTCACAACCATCCAAAATCGTAATGTAAATCGACAAAAAACAGAAAATAAAATTAAACATTAAAATCGTGATGTATCTAGTTGCTTTGCGCGAGTACACTTCTAGTCTATACTATATTATAAAGATGGTATAAAAAACTTTTAAAAACAAGTCTTAAAGCTTAATATACCGCTATTTAATGTTAATTACTTAAAAAACAACCATAAAAGTTGTATGTACTACATTTAATGTTATTCATTAATATTAATTTTCAATCATTATCTCTAACATTTTAACTCCCCTAAAATCATTTCCCACTTTAACTCCCCTAAAATAACTCTCACCATATTTTAGATATAAAAAATCTAAAATATAATTAAAAAATCTTACAGAATATTTTATAAAAAAAAATTATATTATTAAACCAAAATAAATTACATTATATTATTAAGTCTAAATTAAACAAATTTATATAAAAAAATCATTATCACTCTCTCACAACCATCCAAAATCGTAATGTAAATCGACAAAAAACAGAAAATAAAATGAAACATTAAAATCGTGATGTATCTAGCTGCATTGCGCGAGTATACTTCTAGTATTATAAAACAGAGATAAAAAAACTCTTAAATACAAATTATCAAGCACAAGGTATCATCATTTTATGCAAGATTTTAAAAATATCTTAATTTACAAGTATCAAAGCATAAGATACATATTATTATTGCAGGTTTCTAACACCCACCAATTTGGTATGTGCAGGTCTTCCTTTTATACAGACATTTACATGTATCACTATTAATTAATATATTATATTACTATAAATTTGTTTTAACTATATTATTAAATATGTAATTGGTTATTTTTTCTAGATGTCATTAAAATATATAAGATAATCATTAAATTTTAACAAAACTCAAAACCATCTAAAATCGTACTGTAAATCGACAGAAAAACAAAAAAATTAAATGAAACATTAAAATCATGATGTATCTCGCTGCATTGCGCGAGTAAGCTTCTAGTTTAAAGAAATATTTCGATAATAACTAAATATTTTACTCAAATTATTTATCCAATCTTAATTTTTTATAAAACATAAGAAATAAATAAAGGGTTCGTTATATCAATATATTAGGCAACATACCTTGGTCGATTGTTGAACAAAATATACCACCCACCATAAAACAAACGATTACATTCACAAACCTACCATCTACATTCATGCCTTATTATTTAATTCATCCCCAACGTTATAGTTCCTTCAGGGATGGACCTATTAATAGTTGAGCGGGGTCTTGTGTACCTGCTCAATCGATTATCACTGGAGAAAAAAATAAGTCGTTAGAGTGGTGCACCCGCTTAATTCTACGTGTGCCATTAAATATCTAAAAACCAAAGTTGCAGGTAGCTGGCGAGATGGTTGTTATAGGCATCGTTTGACAAAAATAAGGTAGCTTATAAGCTAGCTTATTTTCTAGATACATGTTTGGATGAAAATAAGCTGGCTTATAAGCTAACTTTTTGATAAGCTAGTTTTTGGATGGAAATATTGTAATTGTTTATTTTTTGTAGAATTGTTTTTTGGTAATTTTACATTCTTATAAGCTAGTTTTTGGTAAACATGACTTTTTCATTAGCTAGTTTATCAGCTACTAGCTAGTTTATCAGTCATCAGCTAACTTATCAGCTAGTTTGCCAAACATAGTCATAGTCTTGAAAAAATGCCTCCTCACTAAGAGATCTTCGGTTCGACACTCCTATGCATCAATTGTTTATATTTTAAATGGCATCGTTATAAAACTTTTAAAAATAGAAGTGTGTTCTAAAACATTTTGATATTGAAGGAACTAAACTAAAACCTTTAATATAACTTATCTAAACAATGAGCTTTTGTTCTCACTTTTGTTCTGGCTTTTGTTCTTCAATCACCACCCATGAGGAATCTTCCATCCTCTCATGTGGTTCTTATTTTCTTTATTATATGTTACGGTTTATTTATTATTGATTTGCCTTTTTTACCCTAAATTTTAGGTTTGCTCTAAACTGATTTTATTTAATTATATATTTGTCCTAATATCTATATTTGTTCTAAATCTGATTTGCATTAAATTAGTGGTCATTTTTCATTTTCTCAAACCTTAGTGTTATTTCTAATTTGGTTAGTTAATTTCTAAATTGTAAAATATCATATTTGATACTAAAACTCTAGAAGTCTTATATGCAAAAGAAAACAAAATTGAAAACCTAGAGAAAGAAAGATAAAAGGACAAATAAGAATCCTACAAAAAATTAAGTATATAACGATAATCAAATCTAAACCGAGAAAATTAATGAAATCACCAAAAAAAACAAAAAACAAAAAGTAATTGAAATAGTGGAATTCAGCTAAACACATGTCAGAGTACGAAGTAGTTTTGCTTCTTGCTCAAAAGGACGATTTCATTTGGAATATGTGTTTTATTTTCCAAATCGACACGAGTGACTTTGCCCGGGTGAAACCACATTGACTTTCTTAGGGGTCAAATCGCAACATTGCAAGTATTTGGTCCACCTTAACAGTATACGCATTCAGAAAAAAAATTTGGGTCCGCCATTTAATTCCTAGGTATCATCATATATCAAATGAAATTCTAAAATTTGATTCTTTTTATATCTAAATTTCATAGAACCATTTCATTGTATTTTATGATTTCCGATTCTATGCAATATTCTTCCTATTTTAAATATCTACTCGTTTTTCTAGGTAATATACACATATTAATCATATATCAAATGTTATGAATCCAATGTACATTTTTAATACCAACTCTAAATTAATTAATATTTTCCGATAGTGTTGTATATTGGTATTTGTAGCTTAGGTATTTCAATAAGTAACATTGACAACAAAATACTTTTTTATTAATCATATGCTTACATCTATTACAGACAGCCTCTAAGACGGGTAGTCACACAACACACACATAAGTACACATTATATATATATATATATATATATATATATGATAGAACTTTCTTATTCATAATGAAGATGATGCTAAAGACATCAACTTCATACACACATACCCAAAGTGGATATGATATTGTTATTCACCATAAAGAAAGTTTTCCTAATTAGGAAATAGGAAATAACAATCGCCATTTTTTTATCATATGGGAACCGAAGTAAGAAACAAGAGTATAATATACTCTTTAAAGGTTTCCTCTGGAAAAGTAAACCCATCGTTGTACTTGTATGCCACATCGATCATTCGTGCTAGATTAACTATCGGAGCAAGCAGATCCATTGGGACTTCTGTTGGCTTTAGACATCCTTCATTTATATCTTTCCATGCATTTTCAACCATTTTCTTGATCTCTTCAACAGCTACATTTTCGGACACCCCAAAAGTCTTGGTGTATGCCTCAACGCCTGTGACCGTATTTGCTCTTTCACGCTCAAACTACATATAGACACATCAGAAGACAACATAACAGTTAAAGAATATAAACTCTAAAAGTTATATTTAGTTTTGTTGTTATAATTAAAAAGGTATATGTTAATCTTAAGTTCATTATAACCAATATTGAATCAAGTAACCATTCTAATAATTCATATCTATATAGACAATAATGGTAAATGCACTGCAAGACAAACCAAGAACGATGAAAAACATCCTTGGGGTTTATATACAACTCTACCTAACTAATTGTTTCATGGGTTCATTGTTTTTTTCATCTCCATCACAACTTAGTCATAAATGGTTATTTCCATAAAATTATAATGTTTACTAGGTGAATTAAGTACCTCGAAAGTCATAACGTCATCATGGAGTCTTGAAATTGATTCCGAAGCTATCAAAATCTTGGGATGACTTTTGTACCATGCCAAAGCCTCTTCAGTAACAATCTTGCCCATACCAATCAAGGCCGATTTTGAAAGAAGGTCATGGGTAGACGTAACTAATCCAATTTTCATGTAATCTTCAAATGATGGGACCTCCCCAGTACTTCTCCATTCTTCCTCCTGAAGGTAGGCTCTAGCTAGTTCTTGAAACTATGTACATTAAAGAAATTAATTAAGGATAAATAAACATAAGTGGATGGAAATAAGCATGTACATATAGTGAAACATGAAATCATACTCCTTGTTTTGAAGCGTAAACCGGATTTGCTCTTCCTTCTTTAGCTAGTTGTTCTTCAAGTAGAGCATACTCATCCAATATAATTTTATAGAATGGTTTCATGTATTCCGGAAGTTGCTCCATTGCACTGATTTCCCACCTAGGTAAATTAGACTAGTTTATTAACAATGGATCATTTGAGCATAAAGTAATAAAACAAGAGGTTGATGTGTAAAGATAGACCAACATAAGATAAACACCTTGGAATTGTACTAGTACCTGTTTATCGCATGTGTTAGAAGTCGAAATTCCTCAATAGTAGCATATGCATCACATGTGTCATCTAATACCAATACAAGTGTTATGATTTTTGTTGTTATGATTCGAACTTGTGAGTAATATGGCTCCAAGAATAATGCCAATATCCACACATAGAGCTCTGGTATTCTATCTCTTGCATAAGGAGTTACTACTTGGAAGTTCATGTCCTTCCACCACCTATTAAGAATATATAAATTTGTTAACTTTTACACTACTACAATGTTATTATACATTTTCAATACTTTTTCTAAGTCGTCATAATCTAGGTGCATAAAGACTCATCCATCTATAGATGGTCATCAAGATTTCCATAGAAAATTATTCAATTGCATTTTATTAATGGTCCATTTTACATTACAACAAAATCGAGTTTATAGGATGCAAAAAATACCTTAAAGTACTAATAGACTGTATACGACTTAAGCTTATAGGACCAAACAATTGTACATATTATGTGCAAATATTGCAATAAGTTCATATGACGCTTTTGGATGTCTTAACAACTTTTTTAGGACACTTTTAAAAGTGTCCTCGTTCATCTGTATCAGCGAGAGAGACGTGGGTGTAATCCGTATGAGTGACTTCCGGAGATCAAGCCTAGGCACCGTTCATCTATCAATGGGATGCATGCACTGACTTACGCTCCATGATGACCGTGGGACTAGTGTGATGGGCCGCCTTAGAAAGTGGCATCTACCTTCTTTTTAAAAGCTCAAAAGTGTTCTATAAACTTATTGCAACGGTTTTACATAGACAAACAATTGTTTGTTCTTATAATCATAAAGCATATAAAACAATCTATTAGAACCCTGAAATATTTTTTGCATTTTATAAATTGGATATTTGTTGTAGTGTTTGATGATTACTTACTTTGAGACAATACGAAGTTCTTCCTTCTGAAGTAGTTGCAAGTAGTTGAAGTGAACCTTTGCAAGCTTTAGCAATGAGCCATAAGTGGAACACTCTTCTTCATAGTTGAACAAGTATAACTTTGCCTCTACCATTGGTATGCCTCGATGAAATGGTCGCCTCAGGGCATGTTTCACTTGTCGTGAAAGATTTCCTTCGAGAGTTTTTTCTAAACTATTCAATTTACTCTTTGTGAATGTAAATGCTTCATCTAAAATACATTCTCCCCTTGTTCTCAATTGAGAAGACTCATACAAGCCTAGCATACCCCTCACATCAGTAGTAATGTCTTCCTTCCATGCACTGGATCCTGAATCCTTGAATTTGCTAAACACATCTACAATCACAAGTAATAGATCATTTGTGACATATCAAATGAATTTAACAGAAGCAAAAAAAAATAGAGTAGACGCCATCAGCTTCTGAGGCGCCACCAACGCACCTGTCCCATGGTTAACATGGAGTAGGTAAATCAACACATGCATCCCATTGACAGAGGAGCAATTCCTAGGCTCGAACCTGATACCTCACTCATATGATTTACATCTACACCTCTACCATTGGGACAGATCGAAGGGACTAATTTAACATAATCATTTAATAACTGGTTTTGAATAATGTTTGAGCATTTTCTAGGAGCAACTTACCACAACACAATTTATAGCCATGGTTTCTGAAAACTTGAAAGTGAACAGAAATTGTGTGTAGGTCAATTTCATGATAATCTTGCACGGTAATCTCATTGAATAGTTTATGAAGTTGGCCATCAATCTCTTCCCTGAAAAGATATGTTAAACCAAGGCGGTATACAGAATAAATCAAACCCAGTTTCGCATTTAAAGCAATAGTTGGATTGATTATTAATCTTCTTATATCTTCCTTAGGTTCTTCAATGGCTTGAGCATATGCTTCCAATTCCTATAAAAGAAAACAATATATTCTTAGAATAAAGAGCATACCAAAACAACCTATTTTCGTGGGTGTGATTTCACATTTTGAATTAGCAGTCAATGAAGCTCTTACCGAGTTGACAAGAGTGAACGATAGGAAACGATCACCCCACATTGAAGGAGGGAAGTTTGTCAGCGGACGAGCCAACTGTGTGACTGTTTTTGTGTTTTCTTGGAGGGTAATATCATGTTCAGGAGTGTCCATTTCTTTGAGTATCAATTGTTGCAATAAAACCTTGAGTTTTTATTGATGATGTTCTCTTAAATGCTTATAAGGTATTTATAGATCAAGTATCCTTATAATGTTAATTTTTTTAGTGGCAACTAAGTTGGAAGGTCAAAATGGTAGTACTGCTTGTGAATAAAAAATGTATATTTTGTTTGTCAGAGATTGATTTCTTTATGAATTGGATATGAGTAATTTATTGTGTTCTATGATATGAGTTTTCTTGTTTTTGACAAACACCTAAATGACACTTTGTCTTAAAATAAAAATAATAAGTACTATTTGTGAAAAAAAAATGTACACAAATTAGTGAAAATAGAATATTTTGTTTGTCGAGGTTGATTTATTTATGAATCGGGTATTGTGTTCTATGACTTGAGTTTCCTGTTCTTGACAAATAAAAAAAATAACTACTATTTGTGAATAAAAAAAGGGAGATTGGCTCAAATGGTCATAATAGGAGTAGGGATTGGCCTCCTAGCCACCTCTCTCCCTTTTTTACAAAAATGTCACTACCTGTGTAAAAAGGAGGGGTGCGTACTTTTTTTGCGCATCCCCCTTTACATTTATAAAAAATACATTTGCATCTTTTTTGCGCATCTGCTACCTTTTTTGCACAAAAAAAGGGGTTGTGCAATTGCTCTTTTTTGCGCAGGTAGTGACATTTCTGTAAAAAAAGGAAGAGGAATGGCTAGGAGGCCAATCCCTCCCCTTACTACGGCCATTTGGATAAATTTTACATAAAAAAAAGGTTCCAATTAAGGAAAATAGAATATTTTATTTGTCACGATTGATTTCTCTATGAATTGGGTATTGTGTTTTATGATTCGAGTTTCCTGTTTTTGACAAACACATAAATGACACTTTTTTTTTATAATAAAAATAGTAATCATCATAATAATGATGAATTTGGAAAGGGTATATTTTAATTTGATAAATTGTATGAAAATGCAACATAATTAGATTCCTTTTTTTTATAACTTCTATTTCCAAACCTTCATTTTGAGACGGTGTGATATCTAAAATATTACACAAAATGGGAATTGGTTCAACCATGTACATTACATTTTTATTCATTCTAATATGTTAACCACAGGCGGAATCCCATAGGGGCTATTGGGAGCCATGCCCCCCGCTTTATGACTCAAATACTTGACATGAACATTACAAGACACAGAGAAAACCCATGTACCTGGACGTGTTGTGGGTAAAGTCAAGGAAAGAAAAGTATATTTTTGACTCCATTATTTCAATGGGATTTAAACTCCCATGCAAACCAATCGATAGAAAACCACCACCCTTTTAAACCCATGAACCCCATCGTTTCCTTTGTCGAAAAAAAAACCGACGATCATATTATGTATATAAGGGAGGCAACCTGTGAGCATAATGCAAAACAAAAAAAAAAAAAAAAAGAACCTCCAACCAAGAGAGAAGAAGGCAAGAAGCTCGTATAAGAAGGAAAAGACGGTGACGGTTCGGTGAATCGCATTAGTTTGGTACTCAACGATAAATGTTTTCTTTGCTCGACATGTTATAAGTAATTACGTATAAATGTCTTAGACCCTCGACGAGATGATTGATGTCTCGGTAAGGCGGTCTCGACCACCGGTCGTGATCGGCGTTCCAACCGGTGCTACCGATATTATGGTTGTGTGTACCCGGTACAAGCTCTTGTTTGAGACATGGGATATTCAACGAATAATCTGGGTCGTCAAGTTTGCATTAAAAATGGTTTCCGTTTGAGTCGAAGGAGTTATGTCGGAGACTGTTATAAAGAAAAAAAAAATCGACGCAGAAGTGTAAGGGATTGCAATATGTATATATGTATATATATATATATATATATATATATATATATATATATATGGAAGTGTGTTTATGTCATGGAAGATGCTTCATGTGGTTACAAGAAGTTAATATAAGGTTCATGCATGGTGATGTGATATGCATATAAATATATATATATATATATATATATATATATATATATATAGGGGTGGTTTCAATTGGAAACCAAATTTCAATCATTGATCTTTTTAATCAATGGTCAAGATTCATTTGAATTATATATGGTAATAAATTAATTAATTTATTAATAAAAGATAATAATAATATGTCAAAAGGGTAAATGTGACTTTTTCTTTTGTGTTTCAAATTTGGCAACAAAGATGAAATATGGTAATAAATTAATTAATTTATTAATAAAAGATAATAATTATATATGGTAATAAATTAATTAATTTATTAATAAAAGATAACAATAATATATCAAGATTACCTTTTTATTACATGTTCATCAATATACAGTATGTAAAAACTCAATTAAGTTTCATTAAGTTTCATTACCTTTTCATTATGTTTCACTATATCAAATCTGTTTCATCAGGTTTAACTATATTAATATTTTGTTTCATTACCTTTCCATTATGTTTCACTATATCAAATTTGTTTCATTAGGTTTCACTATATTAACATTTTATGTTTTATCTGGTTTCACTATATTAATATTTTGTTTCACTATATCAAATTCATTATGGTTCACTATATTAATATTTTGTGCCTGAAGGTAATATTGAAGATTTCATATGAATATAAATTTTCATTCATTGGATTAATCAATCACTGATTCATAAGAATAAAAAAAAATTGATTTGTAGCTTGCGTATGAATCAATTTGTGTTTACCTATATCAAATATGTTTCATCATATTGGCATTATGGTTTCATTGTGAATAAAGATTTATGTTAATAAGATCAATGGTTGATATATGGTTTCCAATGAAATATGGTGGGAATCTCGATTTGTTTCAATTAAAATACAAATAAAAAAATTTCAATTAAAGATATGCATTTTTCGGTTGAAATCAAACAATTTTTTTTTTTACCTTAAATACTCCAAACCACAAACAAAATGAAACTGAATTCAGATTCTATGTGTCGTTTTTAAATTAATGTGAATAAAAAAGTAGTTAAAGTTTAAGTAAAAAAGACTAAAAAGAGTTGAAGTTTGAATAAAAAAGTAAATACTTTCAATTAATATATGATCAATAATACCATATATAAAATACATTAAAATTGAATAGGTTTAATATTATAATAATAATAATACTTACCATATATATTACGAAATTAGGTAAAAGACTAGATTACCCTTATCAATTAAAAAAAAGGAAAATTCATTGATTGGTCGAAATTGGTTTTTAAAGTTTCCAATGTAATATTGGTTTCCAATTGATCCCTCCTCTCTCTCTCTCTATATATGTATATATATATATATAAGTATGCGTATATACCTAAATACATATATATAAAAATGTGTATATGTATACATATATATATATGCACACTTATATAATTGCAACCCTAAGATTAATGTGAGAACTTCTAGAAACGTTCGATAAATAGTAGTCTAGAAATGAAATCGATTAACTCGAAGATTTTAGTTTGGATGTTTTACTTTAGAGTTGAACGTGCTTGTAATTTGTAGGTAAGGCATGAGGACCTTCAAGAACGGTTGGGCTACAACTAGAATAGTGAGTTATACGTGTATTTTATTAAAATGGTTGCATGTTTTATTGAAAAGTATTTACAAGCTTATTGATATTTTAAAGGTCGTTTATTGCATCAAACGTGAAATATTTCCATGTTATGTGTTTTGAGATTTGTGTGGCAATGGGGGTGTATTACGGTGTAAGTCCGTAAGACGAGCATGTTGTGTGAGCTTGTCTAAACTGTAAGTGCGAACATGCTGTGTGAGTTCGCCAGGTAATGTTTTGTGAATTAAATACCTCTCAAAATGCCAATAGCTTTGTGATTAAAATTGTTTTATCGCATGCATGATAAAATTATGATGCTTTGTGAAATTCATTATTGGTATTGTTTATGCATGAAAACCATGAATTCACTTGGCCCTAGGCTCACCCAACTCCTTTTCAAAATAATATTGCAACCAGGTCGACACTCAATCAGGACTAGTAGCAAGGGGAAGGAGAAAGTCTAGAGTCGGATCATCGTTGGAATAAAGGCATGACGAAGAATGTCGTTCGAGATTTTAAGAGATTATGTTTTAGACAGTTTTTCTTTAAGTTTTATAATCTTGAAATATTTCGCTGTGTTGAACTATTTAGACATTGTGGCTTTACTTATATATATGGATGTTTTATATTAAAAAAAAATTGGGACGTTACAAGTGGTATCAGAGTCTTAGTTTAAGAGAAATAGGTTATTAATTTTAGCCTAAGCTTAAACTGAGAGGAAGTGTAAATATTAAAAATAAGGGAAATGTGTTAGTCAGCGTTTAAGTTTTGACCACGTGCCTAAAAGTGAGGTTTATTATTGTGGTTTTGTAGGAAAATGGTTTACACAAAGACGACTAGGCGCATTGGTCGAGGAAGGGGCAGGGGCGGAAGTCGTACGGTAGCTGTCGGCCTAGGTCCAAGAGGTGGAGTCGGGCAACATGATCGTGCGAGTTCCAGCCGCTCTAGCAGACGCCCTATAGGTGCAAGGAGCAGTTCCAGGGGTAGTGCGAGTATTCAGAGTGTCGAGTCATCTCAACCCAACCCGGTCGATGATTCTTCCTATGATCCAACGGAGGAACCTTACGTGGAATACACCCCACGTACGCCTACCCGTAAGGACTTGGAAGAGGATGTAGCAAAGCTGAGTGAAGAGAATACTGAACTAAGAAATGAATTGTCTAAGGTTTAAGCTGAGAAGGACCAAGTAGGAGGGTGGCTAAGCAACTTGCAAGGAGAGCATGTTAAGTTAGGAAGCGAGTTGAACCAGGTATTGAAAGAAAATGAGGAGCTATGGGAAAACAACCACGACATGGCATGGAAGTGTATGGCATTAGAGTGGGAGAGAAGAATCGTTGCCTGTAACACCCTAAAAATAGGGATAACAAAAATCCGAAAAACGGACATAAGGTATACTAAAATTGCCATAGCAAGAGCCTCCCAAAAATGGGGAAATGTATAAGCAACCTATTTAATTACAATTGTAATTTAACGGACAATAAATAACAACCAACTAATCTAATTTCTACGACTAGAAAAGAGATTACAAAAGGGTTGTCATCTATAAACCCAAACGGTTCATATCCAAAAGTATCAAGCACCCATGTGCAAAAACCCCAAGCTCTCACCCCAAGCAACTAAACCTGCTTAGGACCGGCGCCGCTAGAACCTGAGATACACATCGACACCAAACAAGTGTTAGGCCAAAAAGCCTAGTGAGTTGAACAATAATAAGCATGCATGAACAGTTACAAATCTTATCAGCAGTTAACCAGAGCTCAATATATGTGGAGTCAATAGGGGAGACCCAAAGCACCAATCAAGTCCACCCAAGAGTCGATATACCTTGATGCCCTTAACAAGGAACACCCGAAAGGCCCGGCACACCCGGAGACTACCGCTAAGGAAATTCCCCGAATGGCATAAGTCTAGGCACATACCATCACAGTGGCGCCCAAGACTACATCCTCCTAGTGTACTGACTTGGTTCGTCCACATAACGTCTATAGGAGGTCCTTTAGGTGTATTTCAACCCAACATATTTCAATACCAACTGCGGGTACAATATTACCATCCTATCCTCATGAAGTCTAACAAAAGACCCAAATGACAATCATGCTCATCATGCATATAAATATGTCACCGAAATGGTGTTCCAACTAGAATAATCATAATACCCATATATGGATATATTTAACATATCAAGGTACCCACATTATGTATCTATGAGAAAAGCCCCAAATAATGATACATATAACATAAATCATGGCATATCACCCATATTTACATTTCTAACTATTTTCATAAAGAAATCCCAAACACTTGAACATATAGAGCTAAAGTAACAAATAGAAGATTATGATGTGTATCTAGTTTTAACAAAGGTTTAGTAAACTCACAATCTAGGTTTTATACCAAAACCTAGAAAATGGAAAACCCTAGAAGTTGGATGAGGCTTGAAGGTGAAGCTTGAAGACTTGAGAAGAGTTAATGCAAGAATCCAAGGATCCAACCACCAAAGTAGGGTGTATTTATGAGGGTTAGGGTTTGGTGAGAAAAGGGACTGATTTATGAGCTCCAAAAATCGCTAAGGAAGAGAAGTGTGAGAACAATATGAAAGAAAATTAGCCAAAGAGGGGTTTTAGGGACCTGCAGGTCGATCGCGATTTGTGCCACGACTTGCACCCGCGACATAAGTTGCCCGTGTACTCAACTTGTGAAGACTCCAGTGGATTACGTGGCTTGTGCCGCGACTTCCAACCGCGGCGTAAGTCGCAAGGTTCCTCAAATATGCACACTCCAGTGGACTACGCGACTTGTGCCGTGACTTCCACCCGCGACTAAGTCGCGTAGCTCACTGCCCAACAATTGCTAGTCAAAACTTCCAATCCGACACCAAGCAACTAACATAGACGGCAATGGCAATTAAGCATATAATTTCTACTTTGATAAACACATATACATAAGATTAACAAAGCCTCATACTTACCTGAAATTACGGATGTTACAATCCTCCCCACCTAATTTGGATTTTGTCCCCGAAATCACCTCTACGCAAATAAATGAGGATAACGCTTCTTTATATCTTCCTCAGACTCCCAAGTAATGTTAGCACCCCGATGATGCTTCCATTGGACTTTAATCATAACCACGTCTTTATGCCTCAACTTCTTCACTTTCGATTCTAAAATCGCCTCCGGTTCTTCAATACAACGATACCCATTGTCCACCCGAATTTCCGACAAAGGAATCACGCTTTCCTCTTCGGCTAGACACTTCCGAAGGTAACATACGTGAAACGTAGGATGTATCCCATCCATTTCTGGCGGTAAATCCAACCGGTAGGCTTGTAAACCAATTTTCTCCAAAATGACGAAAGGGCCAAGGAAACGAGGACTAAGCTTTCCACGCTTCCCAAAACGTATAATCCCCTTCCACGGAGATACCTTCAACATGACCCGGTCACCCACTTGAAACTCAACCGATCTTCTTTTCTTGTCCGCATAGCTTTTCTGTCGGTCTTGAGCCGCCTTTAGCCTCTCCCGGATTTCTTTCACTTTGTCCGCCGTTTATTGAACTATTTCCGGCCCGGCGAACTGCTTCTCGCCCGCTTCTAACCAACAAACCGATGTCCTGCATTTCCGCCTGTACAATGCCTCGAACGGTGCCATTCCGATACTAGAATGGTAACTATTGTTGTAGGCGAACTCTACCAAAGGTAGGTGTGAATCCTAACTTCCCCCGAAGTCTATAACACACGACCTTAACATATCTTCTAACGTCTGGATTGTCCTCTCGCTTTGACCATCTGTTTGGGGATGATATGTCGTGCTCAGATTCAGTCTAGTGCCCAACTCCTTTTGCAAGCTAGTCCAAAAGTTCGAAGTGAAGCGACTATCCCGGTCCGATACTACAGATTTTGGAACTCCGTGCCGTGACACCACCTCGTTGATGTACAGTTTAGCCAACTTCTCCATTGGCAAGGTCTCTCGCATTGCAAGAAAATGCGCGCTCTTGGTCAACCGATCCACGATCACCCAAATGGTATCGTGGCCACGCAAGGTCTTCGGTAGATTTGTCACAAAATCCATGGTGATGTTGTCCCACTTCCACTCGGGAATGGACAACGGTTGCAAACTTCCATATGGTCTTTGATGCTCCACTTTGACTTGAAGACACGTGACACACTTCTCCACATAGCTAGCCACGTCTAGCTTCATCACCGGCCACCAATAATTCAGCTTTAAGTCTCTATACATCTTTGTGCTACCGGGATGTATAGAATATTTCGACTTATGCACTTCCCCGAGAAGTAGGTCATGTTTTCCCCCAACCTTCGGCACCCAAATTCGCCCTTGGAAGAGTTTGAGTCCATGACCATCTTCCGTTAAGAGTTCCTTTTGCTTGGTCATAACCTCGGCCTTGAGGTTCTCTTCTTTAAGCGCTTCCACTTGGCTTGTTCTTATGCTCTCCAACAAACTCGACACCACATCGATTCTTGTAAGGGACATTTTGACACCTCCATCGTGACTCCTTCGACTCAACGCATCCGCCACCACGTTGGCCTTACCGGGATGATAAATTAATTCACAATCATAATCTTTCAAGAGCTCAAGCCATCTCCTTTGCCGCATGTTGAGTTCCTTTTGATCAAAGATGTATTTGAGACTCTTGTGATCGGTGAAAAGGGTACACTTCGTCCCGTACAAGTAATGTCGCCACAACTTTAACGCGAAAACTACCGCCGCCAACTCCAAATCATGAGTCGGATAATTCTTCTCATGATCCTTTAATTGTCGCGACGCGTAGGCTATTACTTCCCCCTTTGCATTAGGACACACCCAAGCCCCATCTTGGAAGCGTCACTAAACACAACAAAGTTTTTCGATCCCTCGGGTAGGGATAAGATCGGAGCTTTGCACAACTTCCTCTTGAGCGTCTGAAAGGCTTGCTCTTGTGCATCGGTCCAACGAAACTTGACGCTCTTCCTTGTAAGAGAAGTGAGCGGTGTAGCTATCTTGGAAAAGTCTTGAATGAAACGTCGGTAGTAACCCGCCAAACCTAAGAAGCTTCGAATCTCTGTCGGACTTGTTGGAGGCTCCCAACTCATCATTGCCTCGATCTTTGTCGGATCCACCTTTACGCCGTCCTTTGATACCACATGCCCCAAGAATTGCACTTCTTGGAGCCAGAACTCGCACTTAGAGAATTTCGCGAACAACTTCTCCCTTCTTAGAACCTCAAATACTTCCCGTAAGTGCTTCCCATGCTCGGACTCATCCCTTGAATATATTAAAATATCGTCGATGAAGACGATCACGGATTTATCCAATAATGGGCGGCAAACACGGCTCATCAAATCCATGAACACGGCCGGAGCGTTGGTTAAACCGAAAGGCATCACCAAAAACTCGTAATAGCCGTATCGCGTTCGGAAAGCCGTCTTCGGAATGTCCTCCTTCTTCACTCTCACCTGATGGTAACCAGATCGAAGGTCGATCTTTGAGAAACATCTCGCGCCTTGAAGTTGATCAAAAAGATCATCGATGCGAGGCAAATGATACTTATTCTTCACCGTGACTTTGTTTAGCTCTCGGTAGTCGATACACATCCGCATGGATCCATCCTTCTTCTTCACGAACAAAACCGGTGCTCCCCAAGGTGACGAACTCGGTCGAATGAAGCCCTTCTCTAACAACTCTTGAAGTTGCGTCATCATCTTTTTCATTTCTGTCGGCGCCAAACGATATGGAGCACGAGCTATCGGAGCCGCTCCCGGGGTGAGGTCGATTTGAAACTCCACTTGCCGTTCCGGCGGCAACCCGGGTAAGTCTTCCGGAAAGACGTCCGGAAATTCTTGTACCACTTCTACATCTTCTACCGACTTCTTCTCTTTCTTCGCGTCCACCACGTAAGCCAAGTACGAAGGGTAGCCCTTCGCTAGAAACTTGCGAGCCTTAAGAGATGAAATAATGGGATTATTCCTCTTTCCTTTCTCTCCATAAAAGGTAGCCACACCATTTTCCGGCAATGGCACTAGGATCATCTTTTTGGAGCATAAGATGTCAGCCTTATGCCTTACTAACCAATCCATACCTATGACCACATTGAACCCTCCTATAGCCATAGGCAATAAATCTACTCCGAAGGAATTCCCATCAATTTCTAGAGTGCAATCGCAAAAACGATCTCGAATGATCACTTGATCCCTATTAGATATTTCTACTACTAACGCATCAGGGAGAACACTAAGAGGAGTAGTGAATTTCTTACAAAAGGAATCCGACACAAAAGAAAATGTAGCACCCGAATCAAACAAAACACGAGCTGGCAAGGAGTTTACTAGGAACGTACCCGAAACGACATCAACTGTCTCTTTTGCCTCCTCAGTAGTCATCCGGAAGGCTCGACTTGGTGCCCTTGGTGATTGTTCGACTCTGGCCTTCGAACCCGTAGAATTTCCACCATTTCCTCCTACTAGCTTTGGGCAACTTCTTTTCATATGCCCCGGTTCTCCGCATTCATAACATACCGACCCACGGAGGGAACACTCTCGAGTTGTGTGGTTTTTCTTACCACACTTGGTACACCCGCCTGGACTGGTGTGAGTCTTTGTAGCGCACGGCCCTGAGTGCTTTGACCTGCACTTGTGGCACCACCGATCCTCACGGCGTTGATCACCCGCTCTTCCACTTGCAAAGGGTCTTGATTGACGAACGATCCCAGACGGCCCTTCCCACTTCCGTTTCTCACTAGCCTGACTTCTTTCCTCCTTTCCCGCATTGATGTCATCCTCAATGAGCAAGGACTCTTCAATGACCTCTTGCAAGGTCGAGCCCCTAGCACTTCTTACCGTCGTTCGCATCTCGGCCGGTAAACCTTGTTGATAGGCCTTAATCTTCGACCTTTCATCGGGGACCAGATGTCCCATCAAATTCAATTTCTCCAAAAAGAGTCTGGAGTACTCGACAATGGACAGAGTCCCCTTCTTCAGATTTCGGAACTCCCTCTCCAGCTTGTCCAATGACCGCTCACTACAATACTTATTCATGATTTTTTCCTTGAACACCGGCCAGGTTAGCTTAGCCAGCACTTCCGGAGTAAGGGCGGATCTAGTGAGATTCCACCAAATCAGAGTCTCTCCCCGAAGTAGCTGAGAAACAAACTTGACCCGTTGAGAGGGATCACACTCACTGGACTCAAAGGTCATTTCCACTTCCTTGAGCCAGTACATACATGCAACCGGGTTGTCTGAACCCGCAAACTCTTTAGGGTGGCACCCCAAAAACGCCTTGTAGGTGCACCCCTTAGTCTTCGTCTTATTCCCATCTTCAGATGGGTCTTCTACAGATACCACATTTGGTCCACCCGACCCCACAACGATGTTTTCGGCCATTGTTTCCGGTTGTCGATTACTGGCGTCTCGATCTTCTAAGAAAACAGTGAACCACGCGGGTTGTGCCGCGACTTCACCCGCATGGCAAGTCGCGAAAACACACTGTTTCATTTTTCTGTAACTCCCAATTGATACTCAATGAATACGGCAGTACTTCTGCTCACGCTGTTGTACCCTGGGAACAGACGGAAAATCTGTTTAAGGGAATCGTGTTCAACACGAGCCTCGGCATCGTTTGAATCGATATATGGTTTATTTGTTTACACTTATTTTTTCTGTTCCCTTTGTATTCTAATTGTACTAATCATTTGTTGATTACATTTAGTTTTACATTCTTTTAATTTTATATGTATTATTAGAAATACATATAGTGGGAAAATAACCAATATATATATAAATATATATATATATATATATATATATATATAAATATATAAGTATGCGTATATACCTAAATACATATATATATATAAATGCTTATATGTATACATATATATATGCACACTTATATAATTGCAACCCTAAGATTAATGTGAGAACTTCTAGAAATGTTCGGTAAATAGTTGTCTAGAAACGAAACCGATTAACTCGAAGATTTTAGTTTGGATGTTTTACTTTAGAGTTGAACGTGCTTGTAATTTGTAGGTAAGGCGTGAGGACCTTCAAGAACGGTTGGGTTACAACTAGAATAGTGAGTTATACATGTATTTTATTAAAATGGTTGCATGTTTTATTGAAAATTATTTACAAGCTTATTGATATTTTAAAGGTCGTTTATTGCATCAAACGTGAAATATTTCCATGTTATGTGTTTTGAGATTTGTGTGGCAATGGGGATGTATTACGGTGTAAGTCCGTAAGACGAGCATGCTGTGTGAGCTTGTCTAAACCGTAAGTGCGAACATGCTGTGTGAGTTCGCCAGGTAATGCTGTGTGAATTAAATACCTCTCAAAATGCCGATAGCTTTGTGATTAAAATTTTTTTATCGCATGCATGATAAAATTATGATGCTTTGTGAAATTCATTATTGGTATTGTTTATGCATGAAAACCGTGAATTCACTGGACCCTAGGCTCACCCAACTCCTTTTCAAAATAATATTGCAACTAGGTCGACACTCAATCGGGACTAGTAACAAGGGGAAGGAGAAAGTCTAGAGTCGGATCATCATTGGAATAAAGGTATGACGAAGAATGTCGTTCGAGATTTTAAGAGATTATGTTTTAGACACTTTTTCTTTAAGTTTTATAATCTTGAAATATTTCGATGTTTTGAACTATTTAGACATTTTGGCTTTACTTATATATATGGATGTTTTAATTAAATTTTTTTTTGGGTCGTTACAATATATTAAGTGATTATTTATTAATATCAATTGTATATAAAAACTAATTTTAAATAATATAAAAAAATATTTAAGTAGTTATATAGTGTTATATTAATAATTTATAGGTTTTTTTTTAATTAGTTCATAATAGTACAAAAATATAACAATTTTGTATTGCTATTTTCCGGTTGATAGTTTAAAGTTTTTGAGTTAAGGGGTCGTTTACCCAAACACTTACCCGGTAATATTTAACACTATCACTTACTTGTCGGGTGATATTTTTAGTCCATCAAATGGAATCATATGCAACAATTTACCCGGTATACGTTAACCGGTTAAGAGTCCTGACCTTACTTACAAGATAAGACTCTTGGTCTACTATTGCTCTTATCGGGTAGATTCTCGGTATACCATCGCTATTACTGGGTAAGATTCTCGATCCTTTTCATTCTCATCTGGTAAGGTAATATGACTTGGTAAGCGATTACCGGGTAACCGTTTGGTAAACGACCCTTAATTTTCTCTAAAATTTAATATTATATCATAGAAAAAAAGAATAAAAAAGGTATGTACGTATCATTTGGATATCTAAATTTTTGTAATAGTATATTTCGGCCCCCCCAACTACAACGGTCGTGTTTCGTCCCTGATGTTAACCAGGTACGTAAATATTTGATATGTTACATTTTGAGTTACCAAAATGAAGATTTCGAATGTGTTACACAAAATAGAAGTTCGAAAAAAAAAATACTATTAAATTTTAAACAATTTTTCATTTTATAAAATAACAGAAGAATGAACTAATGTGAATTCCATGGCGTAGTAAATGGAATGATATAGTGAATTCCTTTAGGAAAAGGAATTTAATAATTTGTCGTAACTGAATTCCTTGCATTTTACAAACCGAATATGCCACAAAATTAAATTAATGGAATTGGTGAGTCTAATTTCTACACAGGGTTTTGACGAACCAAACTCCCCCGTTAGATTTGTTTATATATATATATATATATATATATAGAGAGAGAGAGAGAGGTAGGTTATTATGCAACCCCTCTACATGGGGCAACCCATGCAACCCCTTTATCCACCACACATTTTACTTTTACCCTTTTTTTTTTTTTAATTACATAAAATATGTGGTGGATACAACCCTTAAAAAGGTTGCAAACCTTGCAACCCACATCTTAACCGTCGGATTCATGATCGACGGTTACAATAGATATGGGGCCCAATATTATTAATTAAAAAAAAACAGAAAAATAAAATTAAAATAACCGTCGATCTTGAATCCAACGGTTAAGATGTGAGTTGCAAGGATTGCAATCTTTTTCAGGGTTGCAAAATATCCTTCCAATATATATATATATATATATATATATATATATATATATATATATATATATATATAGGGGGTCATTCAAGGGAGAACTCATTTGTTTGTGGTAACTGTGAGATCTATTTTCAACCACAAATTAAAGAATAATTTAGGAAATTTATAAATTTGGTAATTTTGATTTAAAATTTTAATTGAAGGGCATGTTAGGTATTTTGAAATTTTTATCTATCCTCTATCCTCTCTCTTCTCTCCTCTGAACATAATTCCGGAAAAATACAACGTGATACACATTGTGATATCCAATAATTTTTAACCATAAGATATAAATCATCAATGAATCACACTGTGATACCAAAAGATTTTCTAACTATAAGGCACAAACAAACAAACAATGAATCACACTGTAATACCAAAAGATTTTCTAACTATAAGGCACAAACAAACAAACAATGAATCACACTGTAATACCAAAAGATTTTGTAATCATAAGGTGCAACCAACAAAGAATCACGCTGTGATACCAAAAGATTTTCTAACCGTAAGGCACAAACAAACAATGAATCACACTGTGATACCAAAAGATTTTGTAACCGTAAGACGCAACCAACAATGAATCACACTGTGGTACCAAAATATTTTCTAACTGTAAGACACAAACCAACAACGAATCACACTGTGATACCACAAGATTTTCCAACTATAAGGTATTTCAAAATTATAAATTATGATATATTAAATTAATTATATTAGGTAACCGTATAGTATAATTGGAATGAGTAAAATAAAGAATTTATTTATTAAAAAATCCAAATTGTCAATTTACCAAATTATCCTTTTCTTTTATTTTAAATACAATATTAATTATATTAAATGAGTGGCTCACGTTGGATCTCACAGTTATCACAAATTATCTAGTTCTCATTTAATTACGCCCCTATATATATATAAATATATATATATATATATATATATATATATATATATATATATATATATATATATATTTGGTCATTGTTACTCTTAGGCGTCATTTAATTGCTCTTTGAGAAAAAACCCTCTTATACACTACTTATATCATATTAAATAAAAGTTTAGGTTGATCAGACTGTTTTTTCGTGCGATGTAAGTTTAAAACATCTTACCTTCTTCTTATTGGACAAGATGTAAATCCATGTCTTATTATTCTTTTAAAGCAATCTTTTCAGTACAAAACAAAATCTCATTTCCGACGGCAAAATCCGTCAGAAATCCATTAGAAATTGCAATTATCGGCGGATTCGGCTGTCGAAAGATCCCCCGCTAGAAATTTACATTTTCGACGGATTTCCAGCGGATTTATCGTTTCTGGCGGATTTCCTTGTCGGAAATCCGTCGGAAACTTTTTCAACATTTTTTAAAGAAAATTCGATTAATCAACATTTTCTTAATCTGATTAATTAGTTTCCGACGGATTAAATAATTTATTATTTAATTTATTTTTTATAATTTATTTATTAAAAAATTATAAAGCCAATAAAAAAAGAACCAAACAAATTTCCGACGGAAAATCCGCCGGAAATCTTTCGAAAATTTGTTTTTTCTTTTAACCATAATTAGAAATTTAAAGCTTTTTTATAAATTATAATTGGAATATTATAGAATTTTTTTTTTCTTTTTAATTCACCGCAGGAAATCCGTCGGAAATTAATTGTATATATATATATATATAATTTGATTTATTTGATGTATTTTGTATTTGTTTTTCATATATACAAACATACATACATAGATATACAATCAATTTAACCCAAAGATTACATTATTTTCAGAAAAGGTTTTAAAATAAGAAAAAGATTTTAAAAAATTCAAATTAATTTCTGATGGAAATTAATTTAATTTTAAATCAAAATAATTTTCGTCGAAAATCTGTCGGAAATTAATTCGAATTTTTACAATTTTAAAATAACCATTATTTTTAGAAAAGGTTTTAAAATAATAAAAAGATTTTAAAATTTTAAAATTAATTTCCAACGGATTTCTGACAGAATTTAATTTCATTTTAAATTAAATTAATGTCTGTCGGAAATTATTGAATTGAATTTAATTATTTTCTAATTTGTTTGTTTAGTTACTAATTTATTTAATTAAGTAATTTAATTTCAATTAAACAAATATTTGTGGCGGATTTACGGTGGATAAAATATCCGTCACAAATCCATTACAAATATTAAAGAGAATATAAGTATTTATTTTGGTAAAATTCAGTGACGGATTTGTGGCGGATTTCCGACGGATTTAAGGTGATGTTTGAAACACCCATATTTTTCGCCTTTAGAAGTGTTACGTGATCTGAAACAAATCCTTCAAAAATACTCCAAAATTACGACTAAATTTAAATTTGTAAAACCGTTCACAGCGGATGTCTTCAAACTACATAAACATGTAACTTAAAAGCTAACACGTCCCATACCAAGTTAAGTTACAACCGTTCCATACATAAAAGTCTAAACAAAAGACTGAATCATAAATAATGATAGTAGGCAAGTTTTTAAGTGTGTCCCTTGCCCTTATCCAACCTCGAACTACCTAGCCCTGAGATGCATACTATAGTCAGCTTATAAAGCTCAGTGAGTTCATGGTTTGTGTGAGTGGAATCATATCTTGTCACATATATCAAACATGCAAACTTCGTATAATACAATATTCATTTTCTGAAAACATGCAACACCAAAAGAAACGAGGCCTCATGACTGTCTCCTCGAGTAAGGACTAATAAGTTGCAAGCATTCCCTGGGTGTGTACGACTCACCTATAGGCAATAACCCATTATGGGGTCGTGTTGCCGTGTCACAAGCATTCCCGGGTGTGTACGACTTACACAGAGCCAGTCACCCATTTCGGGGTCGTGCCTCCCCTTAAGTGTGACAAACCAAACTAACATCCCATATTCCGAACCATGCACCATTTGTACAATATAAACCAACTGAAAATCCAAGCATGCTAAATACGTTTAAAAACCGGAAAACAATTAGCATGCGTGCTCCACAAAACTCCACATACATGTAAACATATACCAATGCCATTATTTAAATCATTATCATGCATAATATTCACCACCACAAAATCATATAATGCTCGAAAATAAATTTGTACATATGTATGCATCCCAGTGTAATTCTATAAAGACTCACCTGATTGCATAGATCGACTACCGATAGCTCCTGACGGAAGACCTACACATTTTATACCACAATATGTAATCAATGACTTATTTCTCCAAAAGTAAACGTATGGTCTAGCCCGACCCGACCTAAAGTCAAACTCCAATTTAAGTATTCAAATCTGTTCCAAATAGCTCAATCTTACCCCATCAAGAAAATCCATATGGGTCAAACGAGTCAAAAGTTAATCCTTAGTCAACTCGATCAACCCCGACAATTTCTAGTCAAAACTCATATATAACTCAATGACGTCCCAAAACGTCAAAATAACCCTTTTATAATTTTATAAATATCCACTCCGAATTAAAGTGTCCCGATAATTATTTGAGTATGACAACAACATTTTACTTTCACTATTAAAATCATCTAAATAATTAGACGATTTCTTATAAGCAACTCTCCTTAGAAAATATATAGTTTATATAAATCCTCCAATTTTTCCAAATTTAAATTGTTTGATAATAACCATCCCTTATCACGGTATTTTAAATATCATTTTTAAATCACCTAAATAAATAAACGATTTGTTGTAACTATCCCTAAAAATAATTCATTAAAATACTGGGTCAAAATTTATATTTAGTAAATCCATGAAAACTCTTCAAATTTCTAGAAAGATTATGATACTAAAATGAAATATCTAGAACTCCGGTGTAAGAAAATTTTGTTAAAACTTAAATAATTACTTGAGAATAATTAATTAAATTCCGTACGATAAAACTAACAAAGAAGCTCCTTAACCAATTGGTTAACACGTGGGTGGTATGGGATTGAGGTTCTAGGTTTGAACCATGTCCTACGCACTTTTCTAACGAGATTGCAGCCATTGCTGCATATTTATTTTTGTAGTTTTAAGCTTCATTTTCACTCGTTTTTTGATCTTTTTTCTTCGTTCTTTTTGCACCAAATCCTTGGTAATATTTTTACCAACATTTTGACATAATAAACACAAATTTTCGTCAAGAAATGAGTTCCATTTCCCCACTTAAAGTTTTGTTTTTTATTTAAATCCAAACAAACTTTAATCTTCAAAATCGATACTTAAAACCCTATATCTGAAACATAAAGCTACTGGGGTTCGATAAAACCCTTAAAAACGAAGCTATAAACATAAAAATCATGAAGTTTGGTTGAGAATCTCACCTTGATTCTACGAAAAAACGAAAAGTTTGGCTCCAACTTCAGACTCAGATTTTTCTCTCAAAACTCAACGAAATTTCGAGTGGTTTGAACCCAAATGACCCTTAGCCGATGCTCATCGATTATATGGAGAAAAACTTGGCCTATTAGTTGAAAAATTAAGCCAATCGGACGCCTCTAACATCTATCATCGAAAGGTCACTTTCAAAGTCTTATTTTAAAACAGTTCTGTCCTTTTGGTAGAACAGGTCCTCCATTTTTCAAAAATAATACATTCGGCTCCCTCAAATTCCTAAATTTTACATTCAACCCCCTCCCTTTATAATATGTTGGTCTAAATGAACTTAAAACCCATTTCTTCATATACAACTTCCATTAAAGGACAATAGTGACCCTTCTTAACCAATTTCTTTACATTTTTGCTTCGATAAAACTAAACCCGTTTTATTTTATTTCATCTTCTTTTTCTATAAATAAATATTTGCCCAAATTTTTGGAGTGTCACAATGTTGACTTTTGTGGAATCTGCCGGAAATCCTCGGAAATCTGGCAGAAATTTTTCTGACGGAAAATCCGTCGGAAACGGCCGTCGGTAATAGCCTTTTTTTAGTAGTGTTTTTTCTTTCTAAATTTTTTTGTTGCCTCGTTGTTCACTTTGTAATTTATATAAGTATTATTATGAGGTCCAATTTTCTTAATAAACTTTTTTTTTTAATTTATTTTATTATGCTAATTAATAATAATTTATTTATTTATTTATTAAAGTATTTAATACATATTCAGATTAAAAAAAATCAAAATTATATGTTAATAAATAAATAACAATATTTTGACTGTTAAATACTATGTTATTTATCATATTATAAGTTATGTTTTATAAATTTTCATAATAACTAGAAGCGTACTTGCACAATGCAGCGAGATACATCATGATTTTAATGTTTCATTTTATTTTCTGTTTTTTTGTCGATTTACAGTACGATTTTGGATGGTTTTGAGAAAGTGATAATGTTTTTTTTTATAAATTTGTTTAATTTAGGCTTAATAATATAATGTTTTTATATAAAAAAAATTAAGTATTTTGTTAGAATTCAATGATTATCTTAATTATATTTTAATGACATATAGAAAAAATAACCAATTACATATTTAATAATATATTTAAAACAAATTTATAGTAATATAATATATTAATTAATAGGGATACATGGAAAAGTCTGTATAAAACGAAGACCCTGCACATACCAAATTGGTGGGTGTTAGAAGTCTGTAGTAGTAATATGTATCTTGACACTTTTTGTGCTCGTCTCTTTGGTGAATGTAATGCACTTAGCCCCTATGGGACGTTTTAGTGCCTAAGTCCAAACATGACAGATTTAGAGAGTTGTGCTCTTTTTTCTATGTTTTTGCTTTTGCCATGGTGGACTTTTCCAACCCCAAACTTGAAGATTTACAATGTCCTCATTGTAATTGTGTGAAAGTGTATGGAGAATATGGAGTGGGTGCAAGTGGCTAATATTGAGTATCAAAAAAATGGCCTAAATTATTTCTCATGTAAGATGTGGACCAAATTGCATCCCAAGAAAAACAATTCTAGTTTTAGCAAGGACTACACAGTAAGATATAGACCATGACTGTATGCATTTATTATGGATATGTATGCATGCTCAAACTGATCACCAATGCCCATTTGCATGAAAATAAATCCTAAAATCAGCAAAGACACATCCCAGACTCAAAAATTAAAAATGAACATGAAAATGGAGCTAAAGGGTAATGAATAGAACCTGTCCTACTCCATTAGAGTAGGCTGTGGATCCTGTGGTGGTGGTGTCGCAGTAGAAGTAGTCATCTGCTCTTTGAGAGCCTTCAATTCTTCTTTGGCCTCCCATTTTTCTTTTGCCAATTGGATGTTCTTTTTCTTTAGAACTTTCAGCTTCCTCCCCACTTTTCTGATCTTGAACTCATACCTCTCCACCAACACAACCTTGATTTTCTTCACATTTGTTTTGACTTTCTTTTGCCCTTTGTCCACCAATTCAGTCTTCATTATCTCTACTTTGTCCCTGAGCTCTCCTTTTTTATCAAGCAACCTATTCATGTACCTGCTGTTTTGTGCAAACAAATCTTGCATCATGGTCATCACACCTTGGTTAGTGGTGGTCCCTCCTAAGGCTTTTATGTGAAACATCAATTTGTCCACCAATTTCTTTTCTTGATTAAAATCTAGTGTAGATGATATGATGACAGGAAATTTGCCTTCTTGTTTTAGAAAAACATATTTCAAATGAGAGGGGAGTTGTTTTAACTCCAAGTTAGGTGGTGAAACAATGGATGGGGTGAAAGGTTTTTGTTCACCATTTTCCAGCACTTCAAATGTCGCATCATGCAGTGGGACAGTCGTCTCTTTTCTTAAGGCAAACTCCTCAACATCATTTTCCTCTTCTATGGATAATTCCTCATCCTCCTCTTCCTCCAGTTTAAAGGCTTTTCTAACTCCCTCATCATGACACAATGATTCAATCACACTTAAGTTTAAACAGTCCTCTACAGCATCAGGATATTTCAAGGAATTGAAAACATTAAATGTGACTTTTTGATCTTGAAGCCTCATGGTCAACTCTCCCTTTTGAACATCTATCAAAGTTCTTCCGGTGGCTAAGAATGGTCTTCCTAAAATGATAGGGGTATCATTATCAGCCTCAAAGTCTAAAATAATGAAATCTGCCGGAAAGATGAACTTATCAACCTGAACTAAGACATCCTCAATATTTCCTTTTGGGTAGGCAATGGTCTTGTCAGCCAATTGAAGTGTAACAGTGGTTGGTCTAGCCTGTCCTATTCCTAAGTTGTTGAAGACAGATAAAGGCATGAGATTGATGCTAGCTCCCAAATCACACAAGGCCTTTCCAATATCCTTCCCACCTATTGAACAAGGAATGGTAAAACTCCCTGGATCTTTCAGCTTAGGGGGTATTCTCTTGGTCAAGAAAGCACTAGATCCCTCAGTAAGAGCAACAGTTTCATATTCATTCAACCTTTTCTTCTTACTTAAAATGTCGTTGAGGAATTTGGCATAACTGGACATCTGCTCAATTGCTTCAACAAAGGGTATGTTGATATGCAATTCTTTAAACACATCCAAAAATTTCTTAAAGTGCAATTCTTCCTTTTTATTCCTTAACCTTTGGGGAAAAGGAACATAAGGAGGAATTTGTTCAATTATGGCCTTTTTTGTTTGTGTTGAGCAAGATAGATCTTTGATGCCTTTGGTTGGGCCTTCTTTAATGGGACACTTAAAACTGGACTTAGGATTGATGACTTCACTTCCTACTGTCTTTTCCTTAGAGGTCATGGTTGGCTCTAATCCCTCCAAAGGTTTGGATGGTTCCTCAACAATAGTAGGTAATGTTGCGGCATTGGTTTTAGACATTAAGCTTTTTTCAAAATCAGTTTTGGTTATTGGTCTAAACTCTTTGTCTATAGTTGCATCCAAGTCTTTTCCACTTCTGAGTATCACAACTTTTACATGTTCCTTTCCTACAGATCTTGGAACTTCCGTGTTACTGGACAAAGTGCCTATGGCCCTATTGGTCTGGTTGAGCGCGAGTTGACTAATCTGGGTTTCCAAATTCCTGAGTATTGCGTTGTGCTGATTAAACAAAGATTGATTTTGTTGTTGTTGAACTTGATTTTGGGATTGTTGTTGGGTTAAGAAAGCTTGCGTTTGGGTCATAAACCCTTTCATCATTGCTTCCAAAGAAGATGTTGAATCAACTTGTGAAGGTGGGTTGTTTTGAAAAGATGGTTGAGTAGTTTGAAAACCTTGGTGATGATTTTGAGAACTACTTGCCTGATGTTGTGGTTGAAAATTTGAAATTCCTTGTTGTTTTTGTGCAGGTGGATTTAAACATGGACTGTTCCAAGAAAAGTTCGGGTGTTGTTTCCAACTTGCATTGTAAGTGTTGTTGTAGGGACCAGATCTGTTATGAACATAGTTTATGGATTCAGAATTATGAGGACAATGTTCATAAGAGTGTTCCCCACCACAACAAACACATTGCACCGAGAGTACTGCTGGAATAGGTGTAGTGGTAACTGGCTGTGCTACTTGGCCCGAAGTTATGTTTTTAAGCATAGTGGCCATAGAAGTGAGTTGAGCTGTTAAAGCAGTATATGCGTCTACATCATGAATTCCAGTAGTCCTCTTTTGCGTTTGGGCACGTGGATCAGCCCAATGTCCATGGTTTGCTGAAATCTTTTCAAGAATCTCATACCCGTCATTATAGGTAATAGCTGTAAAGGCCTCTCCTGATGTCGCATCGAGCATTTGTTTAGCCATGGGGTTTAACCCATTGTAAAACGTCTCGAGTTGAATACAGTAGGGAATGCCATGGTGAGGGCATTTCCTTAACAACTCCTTAAACCTTTCCCATGCATCGGGAATTGCTTCATCGTCCAATTGTTTAAACACGCAAATTTCGTTTCTGGACTTAGCATTATGGGTCGGTGGAAAATATTTTCGCAAAAATTTTTCGGCCATGTTGCTCCATGATGGTACAGAACCAGGTGTCAATGAATTAAACCATGATTTTTCCCGGTACCTTAGAGAAAATGGAAATAAAGTGAGTCTCAGAGCATCGTTAGATACCCCAGGGATCAGGAATGCATTGGTGATCTCCATAAAAGATTTTAAATGGGAATGAGGATCCTCCGATGGCATTCCGGCAAATTGTCCATTTGTTTGTAACATATGGAACATTATGGGTTTAAGCTCAAAATGGATGGCTGTCATATGGGGTCTAACTATCCCTGAATTTAATTGCTCAAAATCGGGGATAGCATAGTCCATAATTTTTCCTTCTTTGGAATTTGCAAGATTAATGATATTTGGAGCTTCATCCCTTTGTTCATTGTTACCATGAGATTATGTATCATCGTCATTATTATTATGGTTGTTTCCTTGATTTGGTACATGTTGTTGAAAAGGGTGATCGGGTGGATTTCCAAAAATTGGTGGTGCATCGTGGAATATTGGTGGTGGTCTTTGTGGGTTTTCTAGAAGATGTTGTTGTCTAGGTCCCATATTTTCAAAACCTGGTGGGGGTAATTCCATGATGGGAGGATCTAATTTCAATTCTTTCAATGTCCGGGCCAACTTCGAACAATTCCCCATGTGGTATTCTCACAATGAAATTCGAACGATGGTAGAAAAATCAAATATTTATAAAACTTTTTACTACTTTTAGCTTGCCAATCCCCGGCAACGGCACCAAAAACTTGACAGTGCTTGGAATACACCTATAGACGTGTGCTAATTAAACATCAAAGCAAGTATACAATGAGATCTAATATCGTCTTGCAAGTAATAAAACGGTAAAGTACCGGATATCGTCCCACAGAGACTGGAGTAAAAGTTTAATAAAAAGTAGAAGAAAGAAATGATTTCAGATGGCGAATTTGAAGACTTTGGTTTGATTAAGTTATCACTTTGATTCAGTTAACAGAGAATAAAGCAAGTACGGGTGTTAGACTTTCAGGTGGGAGTTAAACATAAATTCCAGCGGGCCATGCTGCAGCATGAAGTTCTGCAACAACTAAATACACCATCTATTTTGAGGTTATTCCTCTCGGACTTCAATATTCACACTACTGTTTAGATTCAACTAAACACATCTCTGTGTAGTCTCCAACTATTTATAGTGTGGAATAGAGTCCTCAAAATATATGGAGATACAAATCTCTTTGCAAAAACCGCTCTCTCGAGCCGATTCCCATATCATTCAAGTTGACGTGTTCGAAGGGGCTTATCTCTAAGTCCTCTACACTTTAACACTATTGATTAGCGATCAACTTGTCGAGAATAAATCAGTTTAGAAAGATATAAATGATAATTGTCCTTATCAGTAACTCTCTCAAGTATACTTCTTTAATCATTCAAACGGACGTGCTTTTGATGGCTTATCTCTAAGTCCACGGCACTTTAACACTTTAGCAAGTGATCGGTTCGTCAAGAAGTATTATTGATATTTATAAAACTTGAATGAAATGGTGGATCATTGTTATTGCGAAACAATGCCCACCTTTCTTTGTGTTTAAAATCCCACCTTTCCGTCAAACACCCATACTAATAAAATTAGCTACTCATACGGAAAGTAAATACATAAAATAAATGAAATAAAATAAAAGACATAATTTAAATTACAAGAATAAAAATGACGATAAAGTAAGAGCGGTAAGTAAAGTGCGGTAAATAAATGATGGTAAAGTAAAAATGAACAAGAACTAAATAAACTTAATTATATATTAAATTACTTCACTTTAATAATCAAACCAAAAGATTGTCAAATCTTTTAGTTTGATTTCTCAAAGTTCACAAAAGATATTATATGCTAAGATGTTCTATAATTTCTCCAAGTAAAAGAAACAAGATAATAGATGATTCTCCTTTAACACTCCTCCCATGCCTCCTTTATATACTAGGAAGGAGAGGGCAAAAAGGACTTTTTACACAATAATATAATAATAAAACTAAAGTAGGTGACAAGGTACAATAATTCAAGAAATAAAGAAAAAGGAGATTCAAAAAGATTGTTTCCAGCCAATATTTCGATCTAGAAGGTTCACTAAATCTGCCCAAAAGATCTCCATGAGCTGTCCAAAATAAACTCCCTTTCTTCTCTTCATTTGGTTGTTCCTTGTTGATGCTGCAGAGATGCTGCAACATAAGTTTGCACTAATAAATCTGCCAAAAATAGATATTAATTAGCCATTCTAAGTCGTAAAACAAGTCATTCAATACCTTAGCTCCATGAAACAAGAAAAGAGAAAATAATGAACTAAAATGACTCAAAAGTTGGGATTAAAAGGTAAAAACTATTCTAAACACAAGATAAAAAGAGCATAATGGCACTAAATAATTAGTACCATCAGTACTCTATCCACCCGGGAAACAATAAGATGTATCGAGATCTTCGCCAATCTTACTGGTGGCCAGGGTTGAAGAAAGACATAGCCCATTATGTCGAAAGGTGTTTGACATGTCTACAAGTTAAAGTTGAACATCAACGATCGTATGGTAAGTTGCAACCCTTAGAAATTCCAATGTGGAAGTGGGACCACATCACAATGGATTTTGTGACAAAGCTTCCAAGAACGCCAAAGGGTTATGATGCTATATGGGTAATCGTTGATAGACTCACCAAGTCTGCGCATTTTCTGCCGATTAAGGAAACATAATCAATGGAAAGACTAGCTAAGCTCTATATAGACGAGATTGTGACTCGTTATGGTGTTCCATTATCAATAGTCTCTGATAGAGATAGTCGATTTACCTCTACATTTTGGCAAAGTTTTCAAAGGGAATTAGGGTCTCGAGTAAAGCTAAGTACAACCTATCACCCGCAAACAGATGGTCAGAGCGAGAGGACCATTCAAACTCTAGAAGATATGTTGCGGGCATGTGCTATTGATTTTTCAGGGTCATGGGAGGGTCATCTTCCATTGATCGAATTCGCCTATAACAATAACTATCATGCTAGCATCCAAGTCGCACCGTATGAAGCTTTGTATAGAAGGAAGTGTCGAACGCCATTGTGTTGGAATGAGGTAGGCGAAAAACAATTGGCTGGCCCTGAAATAGTTCAGCAGACTACTGATAAGATAAACCAGATAAGAGAAAGATTGAAGATAGCTCAAGACAGACAGAAAAGTTATGCTGATAAAAGACGGAAGTCGATAGAATTTCAAGTTAGGGACAAAGTTATGCTTAAGATCTCACCGTGGAAAGGTGTGGTTCGTTTTGGAAAACGAGGGAAGCTAAGTCCTCGTTACATTGGTCCTTACAAGATAACTGAAAGAGTAGGTGGGGTTGCTTATAAGTTGGAACTTCCTAAAGAGCTTCAAGGCATTCATAACACGTTTCACGTATCGAATCTAAGGAAGTGTTTGGCTGATGAAAGTACTCAGGTAACTCTTAAGGATGTAAAGGTAGACAAAACTTTGAGCTATATTGAAGAACCGGAAGCAATCGTGGATAGAAAAGTAAGACAACTAAGAAATAAAGAAATTTCTCTCGTGAAAGTTCAATGGAAGCATCATAGAGGACCGGAAGCAACTTGGGAACCCGAGAAGGAAATGAGAATGAAGTACCCTCATTTATTTGCATAGGACAAATTTCGAGGACGAAATTTTGTTAAGGGGGGAAGTTTGTAATAACTCTAGTTTATATATATATATATATATATATATATATATAATAATAATAATAAATACCCATGTACCTGGACGTGTTGTGGGTAAAGTCAAGGAAAGAAAAGTATATTTTTGACTCCATTATTTCAATGGGATTTAAACTCCCATGCAAACCAATCGATAGAAAACCACCGCCCTTTTAAACCCATGAACCCCATCGTTTCCTTTGTCGAAAAAAAACCGACGATCATATTATGTATGTAAGGGAGGCAACCTGTGAGCATAATGCAAAACAAAACAAAAAAAAAGAACCTCCAACCAAGAGAGAAGAAGGCAAGAAGCTCGTATAAGAAGGAAAAGACGGTGACGGTTCGGTGAATCGCATTAGTTCGGTACTCAACGGTAAGTGTTATCTTTGCTCGACATGTTATAAGTAATTACGTATAAATGTATTAGACCCTCGACGAGATGATTGATGTCTCGGTAAGGCGGTCTCGACCACCGGTCGTGATCGGCGTTCCAACCGGTGCTACCGATATTATCGTTGTGTGTACCCGGTACAAGCTCTTGTTTGAGACATGGGATATTCAACGAATAATATGGGTCGTCAAGTTTGCATTAAAAATGGTTTCCGTTTGAGTCGAAGGAGTTATGTCGGAGACTGTTATAAAGAAAAAAAAAATCGATGCAGAAGTGTAAGCGATTGCAATATGTATATATATATATATATATATATATATATGGAAGTGTGTTTATGTCATGGAAGATGCTTCATGTGGTTACAAGAAGTTAATATAAGGTTCATGCATGGTGATGTGATATGCATATAAATATATATATATATATATATATGTATATATATAAGTATGCTTATATACCTAAATACATATATATAAAAATGTGTATATGTATATCACTACACCAAATGTTGTCTTAGACAACATATGCTAATTGCCTATGTTGCTTAAGATAAACTTAGGCAACAAAGGCTAATATATGTTGCCTAAGTTTACTCTTAGGCAACATGTAGTTCTATGTTGCCTAAGGCAGACCTTATGCAACATATGAATAATTATATGTTTCCTTAACTATCTTAAGCAACATTTTTCCTTATGTTGCTTTAGTTTTATAATGTTTTTTTTTTTAATAAATGAAATTTATCTTAGGCAACATATTTTCAACATATTTTCTTTGTTCTATGTTGCCTAAAGTAAAAAATATAAATAAATATAGGTAGTTGAAAGTGTAATAACTTGTTGACGGATTATTTAAATTTCACACCCACTTTTACGTAGGCAACATATAATCTGTTGTGTTTGTTGCGTAAGATCTAGTTTAGGCAACATATTTTCTTATTTATATGTTGCCTAAGGTCAAAAATATAAATAAATATAGGTAGTTGAAAATGTAATAAGTTGTTGACGGATGAGTTAAAGTCCACACCTACTTTTACTTAGGCAACATATAATCTATTATGTTTGTTGCATAAGATCTAGCTTAGGCAACATATTTGTCTTGTTTCTATGTTGCCTAAGATCACATTCATTGTTATAAAATGATGGTTCCCCAATTTTCAACATTTCATCTTCATTCCAACATTTCTTCACTATTTCAAAAAAATCCGTTTCTAAGGAATTTGGACGCGATTTTGACGACTTTTGGCTTCCAACAATCGTCGTTTTCATCATCAAAGGACGTTTAAAGATTCTTAGGTAATTATTATTTTATTTTGTCTAATTTTGTAATTATTTCATGTTTATATCATTAAAATTTGAAACGTGATTTCGAGCGATTTTGGTTTCCAACAAACGTTTTCGTCATCAAAAGACATTTACATTTTCTTAGGTAATTATAATTTTGTTGTTATTCATTTTATCTCGTCTAAATTTGGATTATTACATGTCTAAAAATATGTTTAGCTCTTACTTTATTTTATTTTGTATGATTTTATAGTTATTTCATGTTTATATCATGTAAAATTAGAACGTTTTATAATGGTTTTTTTAATAAATGAAAGTTATCTTAGGCAACATATTTTCTCGTTTCTATGTTGCCTAAGATCAAAAATATAAATAAATATAGGTAGTTGAAAGTATAATAACTTGTTGAGGGATGCTTTAAATTTCACACCCACTTTTACTTAGGCAACATATAATCTGTTGTGTTTGTTGCGTAAGAACTAGTTAGGCAACATATTTTCTTGTTTCTATGTTGCCTAAGGTAAAAATATAAATAAATATAGGTAGTTGAAAATTTAATAACATTAAATTTTCTTAGGTAATTATAATTTTGTTGTTATTCCATATTTATCTCGTCTAAATTTGGATTATTACGTGTTTAAAAATACGTTTAGCTCTTACTTTGTTTTATTTTGTATGATTTTGTAGGTATTTCTTGTTTATTTATGTATTTATTTTTCACATACAGACATGACAGAAAATGTGGATAAAAGTTGGATGAATTTAAGAAGATACGAGGAAAAATACATTTTGGGAATATATACATTTTTGGAATTTGTTAAAAATAATTCAGTGAGTTGGAATGGTTATTACAAATGCCCCTGCATAGACTGTGGCAACATGTTATATCAAAACGAGTCAGATATAATTTTTCATTTGAAAAATGTTGGTATAATGAAAACTTATACCGTGTGGGATCAACACGGTGAGGTTACAGATATATCTACTGCATCGCAACGAAGGCTGAATATGATACGCGATCGAGCATCCTCGAGTCACAATGTCAATCATGTTGTACAATTTGTGGAAGATGCGTTTCCATCCCGTGAGCGATACAATGATAATGAATCAATCGTCGAGGAGGGTGATCATGTTTGTGATGTGGACAATGTTGCTTTCAAAGTGAGTGATACCTATTCACGACTAATAGCTGAAACGAATACTCCATTGTACGAGGGTTGTACAGAAACTTCCTTGGGTGTCCTTCTAAGAGCAATTTCTCTTAAAGAAGAAACTGGAATTTCTATCAAGGCATTTGATAAGTATTTGGGGTTTCAAAAATCTTTATTGCCCACTCCAAATAAGCTTCCTAAATCATACGCAGAGGCGAAAAAAATCCTCAAGGGCGTTGGGATGGGGTATGAGCTTATCCATGCATGTTTAAATGGTTGTTTCTTATACTACAAAGAAGGTGACATGCATGACCAGTGCCCTGTATGTGGATTGCCAAGATATCAAGATGTTGGTAACAAAGTACCAATGAAGAATATTTGTTATTTTCCTCTGACACCGAGGTTGCAGCGTTTGTACATGTCAAAATATATTGCAGGTCATATGCGATGGCATGGTCAAAGGGAAACGTCCCTGTACGATGATGTATTGAGGCACCCAGCGGATGGTGAAGCATGGAAAGATTTTGATAGGTAAATGATTTTAATATATTTATATTTTTTTGACAAGTATATGCTTTTAATATATTTATATATTTTTTGACACATAATAGGTCATATCCTCAATTTGCGAGTGACCTTAGAAATGTTCGCATCGCTTTATCGACTGACGGGTTTAGTCCTTTCGGGGCTTCTGCCACTCCCTATAGCCTTTGGCCAATTGTTGTTATTCCATACAACTTACCTCCTTCGATGTTCATGCAAAAGGAATTTAATATACTAACGATGTTGATATCCGGACCAAAATCCCCAGGGAAATGTCTCAATGTGTTTATGAGACCATTGATTGATGAGCTCAAAGTTCTTTGGGATACAGGTTTTAGAACATGGGATCGATACGGGGAAGAGTACTTTATGATGAAAGCTGCGGTGATGTGGACCATTAGTGATTTTCCGGGGTTGGGAATGTTAGGTGGTATTCAAACGAAAGGGTACAAGGCGTGTCCCATATGTTTGGATGACACTGATGCTAAGTTCTCTCATGGTAGGATGTCATATATGGGGACTCGTAGATGGCTAGATATGAATCATGAATTTCGAACTCAAGGGAGAGATTTTAACGGAAAGGATGAGTTTCGATTAGCTCCGCAAACTCGAACTACGACTCAGGTTTACAGGAAATTGTCTCCCACCGATACCGTCGTTTGAGTCTGGTTAAAGAGAAGAAATCGAGACAGGTTTGTAAATTTATTTAATTTTAGGACTTGTATTTCCTTTTTATTTACTTGTTATTGTAAACATTGTAGCGGATGAATGAGGCAAAGTTGTGTTGGACTCACAAAAGTATCTTTTGGGAGCTCCCGTATTGAAAGAAATCTAGAGTGAGACATGCCTTGGATGTCATGCACATCGAGAAGAATGTATGTGACAACATTCTTGGTACTATTCTTGGGTTTGATGGAAAGTCTAAGGACGATCTTAAATCCCGTAAAACTCTTGAAGATATGAAGATACACAAGCATCTTTGGCCAAAGAAACCTAGAGGCACTACAGGAAAGACAACTTTACCTTATGCTAATTACACAGTGAAACCTCAATTTCGCCTCGAGGTACTTGATCAAATTGTTGAGGTTCAGTATCCCAGCGGTTATGCTGGAAGCTTGAAGAACAAGGTAAACATAAATGACAAGAAGTTTTATGGTTTGAAGACTCATGACTGCCACGTGTTGCTCCAACGCATTCTTCCCGTGGTTATACGACCCTACGTGGCCAATCATGTCGCTGACACAACTTGTGACTTATCAAGATTCTTTCAGATGTTGTGTGCTCGAGAGTTGAAGAACTCAGATGCTGAACGATATCTCATGCATGAGTGTTGTGACGTTCATGAATCTCTATATGAATAACGGATCGTCCATAGACAACAACACTTTGATGTCGAATTCATCTCGGTGGACCTTATCAGTTGTGTTTGATTATGTTATCCCGAATAGTCGCCTCTGGAACGTCACTTTGACCAGAGAAGAAATGGAAACAACTCGTTGGATGGTTATTATTAACTGTACAGAAGCACAACCAGATATTGATAAGTTCAATGAACTTTATACAATAGACTACCCGGAAGGTTGCTTCGAGCATCGTATCGCGACATTCCATCAGACTTTTAAAACTTGGGTAAACATTTCGACCAAACTTTCAAAACTTGGATAAACATTAATTATGTTTTTTGACCATTCATATATTTTATTATGCAGATGGCAGACGAACAACGTAATGTACAACAAGAACTAGAGATACTATCACGAGGCCCTCAACAAATCGTTGTATACCTACAATGCAACGTGAACGGTATTAGATTCGTATGTGAACAACGAGATGAGAGTTGAAAGACACAAAATAACGGGGTGATGATAGTGGTAGACGACGTGTCGTACTATGGGGTTCTACTACAGGTTGTAGAGCTAAAGTATCCAGAAGCAATGCCGGTTGTGTTGTTTAAGTGTAGGTGGTACGATGAAGAAAATACAAAGTTGGATCGTGGTCTGATTTCGATTGATACAAAGACTGATTGTTACAAAGATAGTCAATTTTGTCTCGCCTTACATGCAAAACAAGTATTCTACGTTGATGATCCAATGTTTGGTAATGGTTGGAAAGTTGTTCATCACATGTTTCATAGAGGTACATACAAGGCGAGTACACTTGCACGAAACACAACTATCGGTCCACGGTATGAAGTAGAGGAACCATACCAAGAGCCTGTGACTACCACCATTCCCATCTGTCAGATTTTTATCGACATTGGTCCTACACCGCGTATTGATATACCAAATCATGATGATGATGAGAACGATGAAGATTACAACGAGGAAGAGGGCGATGACGACGAATACGACAATGATGACGAGGATGATGTGCTCGGAATCAACGATGGCACAAATTCAGATAATGATGTTAATGAGTTTCATAATACTAATGATGAATATCTCCATGACCCGGATTATTGATTAAATATTAGTATGTGTGATGCATTGAATTATTTATGTTAAGAAAAATATCGTAATGGATCTACTGACCTTTATTCAGTTCTATTGGACTTAAACCCAGGAAGACTAATGTGTCTCCATTTCTCATCAAACGGTTGATAACCCTATATATTGAATACTAAGTTTATTATCTTTTTTTTTTTTAACAAAACAACATTTATTAACTAAAGTTATTTATTTTATTTGAAATTAAAAATATTTATTATCTAAAAAATTATTTATTAATTAAAAATATTTATTAATTAAAAAGTTATTTATTAATTAAAAATATTTATTATCTAAAAATTTATTTATTTGAAATTAAATATACAAATCAAAAGTTTTTAACAAAAAACTCAAATTTATCAACAAATTAAAAACAAAGAGTGCCGCCCCCCTCCCCCCTTTTTTTTCAGTTTTCCCTCTTCTTTCCCTGATTCCCTCCTCCAAAAATTAGGAAAAATTAGGTTAAAAAACAACAGCCACCACCAGATCGATATGGTCACCACCACCAGACATCGCCACCACCGTCGATTCCCTCTTTTTTCCCTGCTGTTCCGTCTTCTTTCAGTTCCTGTTCTTTCTTCCCTCTTCGAGTTTTTTTCAGCGACGTTGAAGAACAGGTTCGATTTCAGCGACGTTGAAGAACAGCAGGTTCGATTTGTTTTTTTTTTCAGCGACGTTGAAGAACAGCAGCTTCGATTTTGGTTTTTTTTCAGCGACGTTGAAGAACAGCAAGTTCGATTTGGGTTTTTTTTCAGCGACGTTGAAGAACAGCAGGTTCGATTTGGGTTTTTTTTTCAGCGACGTTGAAGAACAGCAGGTTCGATTTGGGTTTTTTTTCAAGTAAGTTTTTGTTTTTTTCTTTTGTAAGTTTTCAGCAACGTTGAAGAACAGTGATATGTAAGTTTCTGTTTTTTTTCTTATGTAAGTTTTTGTTTTTTTTCTTATGTAAGTTTCTGTTTTTTTCTTATGTAAGTTTCTGTTTATAATCTGTAATCATTTAGTTCTTATGTAAGTTTCAGTTTTTTTCTGGAATCGTTTCTGTTTTTGTAAGTCTCTGGAATCTAGAATCGTTTCTGTTTTTTCTTACTTGAAATCTGGAATCTGGAATCGTTTATGTAAGTTTATGGAATCTTGAATCGTTTAGTTTATAATCTGGAATCGTTTATGTTTATGTAGTTCTTATGTAAGTTTATAATCTGGAATCGTTTATAATCGTCTATGTAGTTATGTTTCTGTTTATTTAGTTTATAATATGGAATAGTTTAGTTTCTGTTTAGTTTTTAGTTTATAATCTGGAATCGCTGAAAAAACAGAAACTGGAATCGTTTGCTTGCTTCTGTAAGCACAATCAAAGTTGATTATATATATATATATATATATATATATATATCAATGCATAAATATGAATATACAAACATGTACACACGTGCACACACTCTTTTTAGGTTGAAAAAGCAAAGTTGTTGTGACCATTTTGTTGACCATTGTGCAACTCGTGATCACATGCCACTATACATTATATATCTTTTTTTTTTAAATTCTTTCACTGAGACTAACTGCTTGAATGATTTCTTGAGAAACAGGTGTGAATTGTTTAGTTTATGTAAGTTTCTGGAATTGAAATCTGGAATCTGGAATTGTTTATGTAAGTTTCTGTTTTTTAGCAGATCCATATGCCTCCCAAAAAAAGTCAAGCGTTCAGTTTAGCAAAGGTGTCGGTCTTGGGAAGAACTACCACACGCTCAGAGGATGATTCGGTGGAGGTCTCATCGGAGGCGACACCTTTAGTTTCCGTCCAACGCCGATTGTACCCTCCGAATACGGGGTCACCAACTACATCGGTGTCACCAACTAGGGATGAGATACTTTCCAATGTAGAGACGATCACGCCTACTAGTGGGCCACCGGCTCTAGATATACGTATCAATTGTCGTCGGATCCATATTGAACCGACGGAAGAGCCGATGAGAAAGAAGGCAAAACGAGGGGTTGTCACGGGAAAGGCGATCAAGAGAGACATCGTAAATAATGGAAATAAACGTCTCCTCCTCAAGTGGAGCATGGATAATAATTTGCCCGACACAAACAATGTTAGTAGGATCTCAAAGCAAATCGGGACCATTGTTCGTGAACATATTCCGATGTTGACCGATAGTTATTTAAAGCTCACGGAAGATGAACTCAAGATTGTAGTTGATCAACTTAGCGTAAGTACATTTTTATTGTTATTTTTTTATGATTTATACCTAATTGTTTATAATAGTGCTTAACTTTTTATTTCATTTTGATTTGTATTTGCTTTTTAGACTTTTTTGAGATTGATTGGGATGGACTTGCGGGTGACACACTATTTGATTGGATCCACGTAACTGCGCGTCACACATACAATAGGTGGAGAACTAATTGTTACGCGTTATATAGGGATCAAGGTCGTTTCCCTGTTCCGAAAAACTTTGTACATCGGCCGGATCAGTGGGACTTTTTGTGCAGACTTTTTGAAACAGATGCATGGAAGGTATTTAATGAGTAAATAATTAAACATACAAATTATTGTTGAGTTTAGATTGTAAAATAAGTGTTTCTTATGTTGTAGAATAAATCAAAGAGAATGTCGAAAACGAGATTGTCAACAAATAGGATCGAGCATAAATCGGGACCGACTTTGTTCCGGGAAAGGGCTAATAAACTTGAAGCTAATGGACACGTGGCTCCTTATCTCGGTACAATTGCTGAGACCACTACAAGCGAAGACCGTAAAGTAAGAACTTATAGTTTTATGCAAATGTTTTCTTGTTTTTCCCTTTATATGACAAATTCATGTTACGATAATTATAGAATATTGCTTGGGAGTCATGTCTTACATAATATTTACTAAACTTGCTTATCCTTTTTAATATCTAATGATGTTTTCTTTTCCCTTTCGGTGTTCGTTATCTAATATCTAATGATGTTTTAAACGTAATATATGTTAATAATTGTTTGATTCGTATTTATAGAGACTTGTTGAGGAAGCAATTGAGAAGATTAAGAATGATTCCGACAACACTTCAGATTCTATCGTGACTCCAATGCGTTGCCCAATTGAGAAAGAAATATCAATAATTGAGCAAATTGTTGGTCCGTCGGTAGGGACGGTTGTTCGAGGTATGGGTAGCTTGGCGGTTCGAGCTCCGAGGATGAGAGGTCCGACGAAGGGAACCTCTATGTCGGTGTGTACGGTTAACGAGGATGATTTGCGGCGACAACTTGCCGAACGCGACGAGGAGATTCGCTTACTAAAAGAGGCACAAGAGGAGGCAAAAAAGGAAGTCGTCGAACAAAAAAAGGAAGCCGCCGAACAAAGAAAAATGATAGAATCTTTGATGCGTATGTGCGGTGGTGTTAGTGATGCAAACTCCAACACAACAACCCCAATGAACAATGCTTTAGGTTGATTTTTATTTAGTGTTTTCGAACTTGTTGCTTATTTTTGTACGTATTTAAGAAAAACGTTATATTTCAATTATTGAATTTATTAGTTTTGTTTTGTAATTGGAGTTGTTTGCCGATTCACACGAGTTTGTTTTACGAGTGGTGCATAAAATGAGCAGTAATATTTTTTTTATATATAAAACATCCTAGGCAACTTATCTATAAATGTTGCCTAAGTGAAAATATTATGTTATTTTAAATTTTTAATCACAGTTCAAAGACAACATACGCAAATAGAGTATGTTGTCTAAGTTGATATCTTAGGCAACACATGCATAAATCTAATGTTGCCTTAGTGTTTGGTGGGTGCAACATATGTTTTTTTTCATAGGCAACATAACCTGTTGTTTGTTGCTTAAGGAGTCCGCTTAGGCAACATACGATGTTTGCCTATGTTGCCTAAGTTCTTATGCAACATTGAGAAGACAACATTGCTTAGGCAACATAGGCATGTTGCCTAAGCCTTATGCAACACATAAACCCCTCTTAAGCAACATTTTTCATTTGTTGCCTAAGTGACATTTGGTGTAGTGTATATATATATATGCACACTTATATAATTGCAACCTTAAGATTAATGTGAGAACTTCTAGAAACGTTCGGTAAATAGTAGTCTAGAAACGAAACCGATTAACTCGAAGCTTTTAGTTTGGATGTTTTACTTTAGAGTTGAACGTGCTTGTAATTTGTAGGTAAGGCGTGAGGACCTTCAAGAACGGTTGGGCTACAACTAGAATAGTGAGTTATACGTGTATTTTATTAAAATGGTTGCATGTTTTATTGAAAATTATTTACAAGCTTATTAATATTTTAAAGGTCGTTTATTGCATCAAACGTGAAATATTTCCATGTTATGTGTTTTGAGATTTGTGTGGCAATGGGGGTGTATTACGGTGTAAGTCCGTAAGACGAGCATGCTGTGTGAGCTTGTCTAAACCGTAAGTGCGAACATGCTGTGTGAGTTCGCCAGGTAATGCTGTGTGAATTAAATACCTCTCAAAATGCCGATAGCTTTGTGATTAAAATTGTTTTATCGCATGCATGATAAAATTATGATGCTTTGTGAAATTCATTATTGATATTGTTTATGCATGAAAACCGTGAATTCACTGGGCCCTAGGCTCACCCAACTCCTTTTCAAAATAATATTGCAACCAGGTCGACACTCAATCGGGACTAGTAACAAGGGGAAAGAGAAAGTCTAGAGTCGGATCATCATTGGAATAAAGGCATGACGAAGAATGTCGTTCGAGATTTTAAGAGATTATGTTTTAGACACTTTTTCTTTAAGTTTTATAATCTTGAAATATTTCGATGTTTTGAACCATTTAGACATTTTGGCTTTACTTATATATATGGATGTTTTAATTAAATTTTTTTTTGGGACGTTACAATATATTAAGTGATTATTTATTAATATCTATTGTATATAAAAACTAATTTTAAATAATATAAAAAAATATTTAAGTAGTTATATAGTGTTATATTAAAAATTTATAGGTTTTTTTTTAATTAGTTCATAATAGTATAAAAATATAACAATTTTGTATGGCTATTTTCCGGTTGATAGTTTAAAGTTTTTGAGTTAAGGGGTCGTTTACCCAAACACTTACCCGGTAATATTTAACACTATCACTTACTTGTCGGGTGATATTTTTAGTCCATCAAATGGAATCATATGCAACAATTTACCCGGTATACGTTAACCGGTTAAGAGTCCTGACCTTACTTACAAGATAAGACTCTTGGTCTACTATTGCTCTTATCGGGTAGATTCTCGGTATACCATCGCTATTACTGGGTAAGATTCTCGATCCTTTTCATTCTCATCTGGTAAGGTAATATGACTTGGTAAGCGATTACCCGGTAAGCGTTTGGTAAACGACCCTTAATTTTCTCTAAAATTTAATATTATATCATAGAAAAAAAGAATAAAAAAGGTATGTACGTATCATTTGGATATCTAAATTTTTGTAATAGTATATTTCGGCCCCCCCAACTACAACGGTCGTGTTTCGTCCCTGATGTTAACCAGGTACGTAAATATTTGATATGTTACATTTTGAGTTACCAAAATGAAGATTTCGAATGTGTTACACAAAATAGAAGTTCGAAAAAAAAAATACTATTAAATTTTAAACAATTTTTCATTTTATAAAATAACAGAAGAATGAACTAATGTGAATTCCATGGCGTAGTAAATGGAATGATATAGTGAATTCCTTTAGGAAAAGGAATTTAATAATTTGTCGTAACTGAATTCCTTGCATTTTACAAACCGAATATGCCACAAAATTAAATTAATGGAATTGGTGAGTCTAATTTCTACACAGGGTTTTGACGAACCAAACTCCCCCGTTAGATTTGTTTATATATATATATATATATATATATATATATATATATATATATATATATATATATATATATATATATATATATATAGAGGTAGGTTATTATGCAACCCCCTCTACATGGGGCAACCCATGCAACCCCTTTATCCACCACACATTTTACTTTTACCCTTTTTTTTTTAATTACATAAAATATGTGGTGGATACAACCCTTAAAAAGGTTGCAAACCTTGCAACCCACATCTTAACCGTCGGATTCATGATCGACGGTTACAATAGATATGGGGCCCAATATTATTAATTAAAAAAAACAGAAAAATAAAATTAAAATAACCGTCGATCTTGAATCCAACGGTTAAGATGTGAGTTGCAAGGATTGCAACCTTTTTCAGGGTTGCAAAATATCCTTCCAATATATATATATATATATATATAGGAGGTCATTCAAGGGAGAACTCATTTGTTTGTGGTAACTGTGAGATCTATTTTCAACCACAAATTAAAGAATAATTTAGGAAATTTATAAATTTGGTAATTTTGATTTAAAATTTTAATTGAAGGGCATGTTAGGTATTTTGAAATTTTTATCTATCCTCTATCCTCTCTCTTCTCTCCTCTGAACATAATTCCGGAAAAATACAACGTGATACACATTGTGATATCCAATAATTTTTAACCATAAGATATAAATCATCAATGAATCACACTGTGATACCAAAAGATTTTCTAACTATAAGGCACAAACAAACAAACAATGAATCACACTGTAATACCAAAAGATTTTCTAACTATAAGGCACAAACAAACAAACAATGAATCACACTGTAATACCAAAAGATTTTGTAATCATAAGGTGCAACCAACAAAGAATCACGCTGTGATACCAAAAGATTTTCTAACCGTAAGGCACAAACAAACTATGAATCACACTGTGATACCAAAAGATTTTGTAACCGTAAGACGCAACCAACAATGAATCACACTGTGATACCAAAATATTTTCTAACTGTAAGACACAAACCAACAACGAATCACACTGTGATACCACAAGATTTTCCACCTATAAGGTATTTCAAAATTATAAATTATGATATATTAAATTAATTATATTAGGTAACCGTATAGTATAATTGGAATTAGTAAAATAAGGAATTTATTTATTAAAAAATCCAAATTGTCAATTTACCAAATTATCCTTTTCTTTTATTTTAAATACAATATTAATTATATTAAATGAGTGGCTCACGTTGGATCTCACAGTTATCACAAATTATCTAGTTCTCATTTAATTACGCCCCTATATATATATATATATAAATATATATATATAAAAATATATATATATATTATATATATATATATATATATTTGGTCATTGTTACTCTTAGGCGTCATTTAATTGCTCTTTGAGAAAAAACCCTCTTATACACTACTTATATCATATTAAATAAAAGTTTAGGTTGATCAGACTGTTTTTTCGTGCGATGTAAGTTTAAAACATCTTACCTTCTTCTTATTGGACAAGATGTAAATCCATGTCTTATTATTCTTTTAAAGCAATCTTTTCAGTACAAAACAAAATCTCATTTCCGACGGCAAAATCCGTCGGAAATCCACTAGAAATTGCAATTATCGGCGGATTCGGCTGTCGAAAGATCCCCCGCTAGAAATTTACATTTTCGACGGATTTCCAGCGGATTTATCGTTTCTGGCGGATTTCCTCGTCGGAAATCCGTCGGAAACTTTTTCAACATTTTTTAAAGAAAATTCGATTAATCAACATTTTCTTAATCTGATTAATTAATTTCCGACGGATTAAATAATTTATTATTTAATTTATTTTTTATAATTTATTTATTAAAAAATTATAAAGCCAATAAAAAAAGAACCAAACAAATTTCCGACGGAAAATCCGCCGGAAATCTTTCGAAAATTTGTTTTTTCTTTTAACCATAATTAGAAATTTAAAGATATTTTATAAATTATAATTGGAATATTAAAGAAATTTTTTTTTCTTTTTAATTCACCGCCGGAAATCCGTCGGAAATTAATTGTATATATATATATATAATTTGATTTATTTGATGTATTTTGTATTTGTTTTTCATATATACAAACATACATACATAGATATACAATCAATTTAACCCAAAGATTACATTATTTTCAGAAAAGGTTTTAAAATAAGAAAAAGATTTTAAAAAATTCAAATTAATTTCTGATGGAAATTAATTTAATTTTAAATCAAAATAATTTTCGTCGAAAATCTGTCGGAAATTAATTCGAATTTTTACAATTTTAAAATAACCATTATTTTTAGAAAAGGTTTTAAAATAATAAAAAGATTTTAAAATTTTCAAATTAATTTCCAACGGATTTCTGACAGAATTTAATTTCATTTTAAATTAAATTAATGTCCGTCGGAAATCTGTCGGAAATTATTGAATTGAATTTAATTATTTTCTAATTTGTTTGTTTAGTTACTAATTTATTTAATTAAGTAATTTAATTTTAATTAAACAAATATTTGTGGCGGATTTACGGTGGATAAAATATCCGTCACAAATCCATTACAAATATTAAAGAGAATATAAGTATTTATTTTGGTAAAATTCAGTGACGGATTTGTGGCGGATTTCCGACGGATTTAAGGTGATGTTTGAAACACCCATATTTTTCGCCTTTAGAAGTGTTACGTGATCTGAAACAAATCCTTCAAAAATACTCCAAAATTACGACTAAATTTAAATTTGTAAAACCGTTCGCAGCGGAAGTCTTCAAACTACATAAACATGTAACTTAAAAGCTAACACGTCCCATACCAAGTTAAGTTACAACCGTTCCATACATAAAAGTCTAAACAAAAGACTGAATCATAAATAATGATAGTAGGCAAGTTTTTAAGTGTGTCCCTTGCCCTTATCCAACCTCGAACTACCTAGCCCTGAGATGCATACTATAGTCAGCTTATAAAGCTCAGTGAGTTCATGGTTTGTGTGAGTGGAATCATATCTTGTCACATATATCAAACATGCAAACTTCGTATAATACAATATTCATTTTCTGAAAACATGCAACACCAAAAGAAACGAGGCCTCATGACTGTCTCCTCGAGTAAGGACTAATAAGTTGCAAGCATTCCCTGGGTGTGTACGACTCACCTATAGGCAATAACCCATTATGGGGTCGTGTTGCCGTGTCACAAGCATTCCCGGGTGTGTACGACTTACACAGAGCCAGTCACCCATTTCGGGGTCGTGCCTCCCCTTAAGTGTGACAAACCAAACTAACATCCCATATTCCGAACCATGCACCATTTGTACAATATAAACCAACTGAAAATCCAAGCATGCTAAATACGTTTAAAAACCGGAAAACAATTAGCATGCGTGCTCCACAAAACTCCACATACATGTAAACATATACCAATGCCATTATTTAAATCATTATCATGCATAATATTCACCACCACAAAATCATATAATGCTCGAAAATAAATTTGTACATATGTATGCATCCCAGTGTAATTCTATAAAGACTCACCTGATTGCATAGATCGACTACCGATAGCTCCTGACGGAAGACCTACACATTTTATACCACAATATCTAATCAATGACTTATTTCTCCAAAAGTAAACGTATGGTCTAACCCGACCCGACCTAAAGTCAAACTCCAATTTAAGTATTCAAATCTGTTCCAAATAGCTCAATCTTACCCCATCAAGAAAATCCATATGGGTCAAACGAGTCAAAAGTTAATCCTTAGTCAACTCGATCAACCCCGACAATTTCTAGTCAAAACTCATATATAACTCAATGACGTCCCAAAACGTCAAAATAACCCTTTTATAATTTTATAAATATCCACTCCGAATTAAAGTGTCCCGATAATTATTTGAGTATGACAACAACATTTTACTTTCACTATTAAAATCATCTAAATAATTAGACGATTTCTTATAAGCACCTCTCCTTAGAAAATATATAGTTTATATAAATCCTCCAATTTTTCCAAATTTAAATTGTTTGATAATAACCATCCCTTATCACGGTATTTTAAATATCATTTTTAAATCACCTAAATAAATAAACGATTTGTTGTAACTATCCCTAAAAATAATTCATTAAAATACTGGGTCAAAATTTATATTTAGTAAATCCATGAAAACTCTTCAAATTTCTAGAAAGATTATGATACTAAAATGAAATATCTAGAACTCCGGTGTAAGAAAATTTTGTTAAAACTTAAATAATTACTTGAGAATAATTAATTAAATTCCGTACGATAAAACTAACAAAGAAGCTCCTTAACCAATTGGTTAACACGTGGGTGGTATGGGATTGAGGTTCTAGGTTTGAACCATGTCCTACGCACTTTTCTAACGAGATTGCAGCCATTGCTGCATATTTATTTTTGTAGTTTTAAGCTTCATTTTCACTCGTTTTTTGATCTTTTTTCTTCGTTCTTTTTGCACCAAATCCTTGGTAATATTTTTACCAACATTTTGACATAATAAACACAAATTTTCGTCAAGAAATGAGTTCCATTTCCCCACTTAAAGTTTTGTTTTTTATTTAAATCCAAACAAACTTTAATCTTCAAAATCGATACTTAAAACCCTATATCTGAAACATAAAGCTACTGGGGTTCGATAAAACCCTTAAAAACGAAGCTATAAACATAAAAATCATGAAGTTTGGTTGAGAATCTCACCTTGATTCTACGAAAAAACGAAAAGTTTGGCTCCAACTTCAGACTCAGATTTTTCTCTCAAAACTCAACGAAATTTCGAGTGGTTTGAACCCAAATGACCCTTAGCCGATGCTCATCGATTATATGGAGAAAAACTTGGCCTATTAGTTGAAAAATTAAGCCAATCGGACGCCTCTAACATCTATCATCGAAAGGTCACTTTCAAAGTCTTATTTTAAAACAGTTCTGTCCTTTTGGTAGAACAGGTCCTCCATTTTTCAAAAATAATACATTCGGCTCCCTCAAATTCCTAAATTTTACATTCAACCCCCTCCCTTTATAATATGTTGGTCTAAATGAACTTAAAACCCATTTCTTCATATACAACTTCCATTAAAGGACAATAGTGACCCTTCTTAACCAATTTCTTTACATTTTTGCTTCGATAAAACTAAACCCGTTTTATTTTATTTCATCTTCTTTTTCTATAAATAAATATTTGCCCAAATTTTTGGAGTGTCACAATGTTGACTTTTGTGGAATCTGCCGGAAATCCTCGGAAATCTGGCAGAAATTTTTCTGACGGAAAATCCGTCGGAAACGGCCGTCGGTAATAGCCTTTTTTTAGTAGTGTTTTTTCTTTCTAAATTTTTTTGTTGCCTCGTTGTTCACTTTGTAATTTATATAAGTATTATTATGAGGTCCAATTTTCTTAATAAACTTTTTTTTTAAATTTATTTTATTATGCTAATTAATAATAATTTATTTATTTATTTATTAAAGTATTTAATACATATTCAGATTAAAAAAAATCAAAATTATATGTTAATAAATAAATAACAATATTTTGACTGTTAAATACTATGTTATTTATCATATTATAAGTTATGTTTTATAAATTTTCATAATAACTAGAAGCGTACTTGCACAATGCAGCGAGATACATCATGATTTTAATGTTTCATTTTATTTTCTGTTTTTTTGTCGATTTACAGTACGATTTTGGATGGTTTTGAGAAAGTGATAATGTTTTTTTTTATAAATTTGTTTAATTTAGGCTTAATAATATAATGTTTTTATATAAAAAAAATTAAGTATTTTGTTAGAATTCAATGATTATCTTAATTATATTTTAATGACATATAGAAAAAATAACCAATTACATATTTAATAATATATTTAAAACAAATTTATAGTAATATAATATATTAATTAATAGGGATACATGGAAAAGTCTGTATAAAACGAAGACCCTGCACATACCAAATTGGTGGGTGTTAGAAGTCTGTAGTAGTAATATGTATCTTGACACTTTTTGTGCTCGTCTCTTTGGTGAATGTAATGCACTTAGCCCCTATGGGACGTTTTAGTGCCTAAGTCCAAACATGACAGATTTAGAGAGTTGTGCTCTTTTTTCTATGTTTTTGCTTTTGCCATGGTGGACTTTTCCAACCCCAAACTTGAAGATTTACAATGTCCTCATTGTAATTGTGTGAAAGTGTATGGAGAATATGGAGTGGGTGCAAGTGGCTAATATTGAGTATCAAAAAAATGGCCTAAATTATTTCTCATGTAAGATGTGGACCAAATTGCATCCCAAGAAAAACAATTCTAGTTTTAGCAAGGACTACACAGTAAGATATAGACCATGACTGTATGCATTTATTATGGATATGTATGCATGCTCAAACTGATCACCAATGCCCATTTGCATGAAAATAAATCCTAAAATCAGCAAAGACACATCCCAGACTCAAAAATTAAAAATGAACATGAAAATGGAGCTAAAGGGTAATGAATAGAACATGTCCTACTCCATTAGAGTAGGCTGTGGATCCTGTGGTGGTGGTGTCGCAGTAGAAGTAGTCATCTGCTCTTTGAGAGCCTTCAATTCTTCTTTGGCCTCCCATTTTTCTTTTGCCAATTGGATGTTCTTTTTCTTTAGAACTTTCAGCTTCCTCCCCACTTTTCTGATCTTGAACTCATACCTCTCCACCAACACAACCTTGATTTTCTTCACATTTGTTTTGACTTTCTTTTGCCCTTTGTCCACCAATTCAGTCTTCATTATCTCTACTTTGTCCCTGAGCTCTCCTTTTTTATCAAGCAACCTATTCATGTACCTGCTGTTTTGTGCAAACAAATCTTGCATCATGGTCATCACACCTTGGTTAGTGGTGGTCCCTCCTAAGGCTTTTATGTGAAACATCAATTTGTCCACCAATTTCTTTTCTTGATTAAAATCTAGTGTAGATGATATGATGACAGGAAATTTGCCTTCTTGTTTTAGAAAAACATATTTCAAATGAGAGGGGAGTTGTTTTAACTCCAAGTTAGGTGGTGAAACAATGGATGGGGTGAAAGGTTTTTGTTCACCATTTTCCAGCACTTCAAATGTCGCATCATGCAGTGGGACAGTCGTCTCTTTTCTTAAGGCAAACTCCTCAACATCATTTTCCTCTTCTATGGATAATTCCTCATCCTCCTCTTCCTCCAGTTTAAAGGCTTTTCTAACTCCCTCATCATGACACAATGATTCAATCACACTTAAGTTTAAACAGTCCTCTACAGCATCAGGATATTTCAAGGAATTGAAAACATTAAATGTGACTTTTTGATCTTGAAGCCTCATGGTCAACTCTCCCTTTTGAACATCTATCAAAGTTCTTCCGGTGGCTAAGAATGGTCTTCCTAAAATGATAGGGGTATCATTATCAGCCTCAAAGTCTAAAATAATGAAATCTGCCGGAAAGATGAACTTATCAACCTGAACTAAGACATCCTCAATATTTCCTTTTGGGTAGGCAATGGTCTTGTCAGCCAATTGGAGTGTAACAGTGGTTGGTCTAGCCTGTCCTATTCCTAAGTTGTTGAAGACAGATAAAGGCATGAGATTGATGCTAGCTCCCAAATCACACAAGGCCTTTCCAATATCCTTCCCACCTATTGAACAAGGAATGGTAAAACTCCCTGGATCTTTCAGCTTAGGGGGTATTCTCTTGGTCAAGAAAGCACTAGATCCCTCAGTAAGAGCAACAGTTTCATATTCATTCAACCTTTTCTTCTTACTTAAAATGTCGTTGAGGAATTTGGCATAACTGGGCATCTGCTCAATTGCTTCAACAAAGGGTATGTTGATATGCAATTCTTTAAACACATCCAAAAATTTCTTAAAGTGCAATTCTTCCTTTTTATTCCTTAACCTTTGGGGAAAAGGAACATAAGGAGGAATTTGTTCAATTATGGCCTTTTTTGTTTGTGTTGAGCAAGATAGATCTTTGATGCCTTTGGTTGGGCCTTCTTTAATGGGACACTTAAAACTGGACTTAGGATTGATGACTTCACTTCCTACTGTCTTTTCCTTAGAGGTCATGGTTGGCTCTAATCCCTCCAAAGGTTTGGATGGTTCCTCAACAATAGTAGGTAATGTTGCGGCATTGGTTTTAGACATTAAGCTTTTTTCAAAATCAGTTTTGGTTATTGGTCTAAACTCTTTGTCTATAGTTGCATCCAAGTCTTTTCCACTTCTGAGTATCACAACTTTTACATGTTCCTTTCCTACAGATCTTGGAACTTCCGTGTTACTGGACAAAGTGCCTATGGCCCTATTGGTCTGGTTGAGCGCGAGTTGACTAATCTGGGTTTCCAAATTCCTGAGTATTGCGTTGTGCTGATTAAACAAAGATTGATTTTGTTGTTGTTGAACTTGATTTTGGGATTGTTGTTGGGTTAAGAAAGCTTGCGTTTGGGTCATAAACCCTTTCATCATTGCTTCCAAAGAAGATGTTGAATCAACTTGTGAAGGTGGGTTGTTTTGAAAAGATGGTTGAGTAGTTTGAAAACCTTGGTGATGATTTTGAGAACTACTTGCCTGATGTTGTGGTTGAAAATTTGAAATTCCTTGTTGTTTTTGTGCAGGTGGATTTAAACATGGACTGTTCCAAGAAAAGTTCGGGTGTTGTTTCCAACTTGCATTGTAAGTGTTGTTGTAGGGACCAGATCTGTTATGAACATAGTTTATGGATTCAGAATTATGAGGACAATGTTCATAAGAGTGTTCCCCACCACAACAAACACATTGCACCGAGAGTACTGCTGGAATAGGTGTAGTGGTAACTGGCTGTGCTACTTGGCCCGAAGTTATGTTTTTAAGCATAGTGGCCATAGAAGTGAGTTGAGCTGTTAAAGCAGTATATGCGTCTACATCATGAATTCCAGTAGTCCTCTTTTGCGTTTGGGCACGTGGATCAGCCCAATGTCCATGGTTTGCTGAAATCTTTTCAAGAATCTCATACCCGTCATTATAGGTAATAGCTGTAAAGGCCTCTCCTGATGTCGCATCGAGCATTTGTTTAGCCATGGGGTTTAACCCATTGTAAAACGTCTCGAGTTGAATACAGTAGGGAATGCCATGGTGAGGGCATTTCCTTAACAACTCCTTAAACCTTTCCCATGCATCGGGAATTGCTTCATCGTCCAATTGTTTAAACACGCAAATTTCGTTTCTGGACTTAGCATTATGGGTCGGTGGAAAATATTTTCGCAAAAATTTTTCGGCCATGTTGCTCCATGATGGTACAGAACCAGGTGTCAATGAATTAAACCATGATTTTTCCCGGTACCTTAGAGAAAATGGAAATAAAGTGAGTCTCAGAGCATCGTTAGATACCCAGGGATCAGGAATGCATTGGTGATCTCCATAAAAGATTTTAAATGGGAATGAGGATCCTCCGATGGCATTCCGGCAAATTGTCCATTTGTTTGTAACATATGGAACATTATGGGTTTAAGCTCAAAATGGATGGCTGTCATATGGGGTCTAACTATCCCTGAATTTAATTGCTCAAAATCGGGGATAGCATAGTCCATAATTTTTCCTTCTTTGGAATTTGCAAGATTAATGATATTTGGAGCTTCATCCCTTTGTTCATTGTTACCATGAGATTATGTATCATCGTCATTATTATTATGGTTGTTTCCTTGATTTGGTACATGTTGTTGAAAAGGGTGATCGGGTGGATTTCCAAAAATTGGTGGTGCATCGTGGAATATTGGTGGTGGTCTTTGTGGGTTTTCTAGAAGATGTTGTTGTCTAGGTCCCATATTTTCAAAACCTGGTGGGGGTAATTCCATGATGGGAGGATCTAATTTCAATTCTTTCAATGTCCGGGCCAACTTCGAACAATTCCCCATGTGGTATTCTCACAATGAAATTCGAACGATGGTAGAAAAATCAAATCTTTATAAAACTTTTTACTACTTTTAGCTTGCCAATCCCCGGCAACGGCACCAAAAACTTGACAGTGCTTGGAATACACCTATAGACGTGTGCTAATTAAACATCAAAGCAAGTATACAATGAGATCTAATATCGTCTTGCAAGTAATAAAACGGTAAAGTACCGGATATCGTCCCACAGAGACTGGAGTAAAAGTTTAATAAAAAGTAGAAGAAAGAAATGATTTCAGATGGCGAATTTGAAGACTTTGGTTTGATTAAGTTATCACTTTGATTCAGTTAACAGAGAATAAAGCAAGTACGGGTGTTAGACTTTCAGGTGGGAGTTAAACATAAATTCCAGCGGGCCATGCTGCAGCATGAAGTTCTGCAACAACTAAATACACCATCTATTTTGAGGTTATTCCTCTCGGACTTCAATATTCACACTACTGTTTAGATTCAACTAAACACATCTCTGTGTAGTCTCCAACTATTTATAGTGTGGAATAGAGTCCTCAAAATATATGGAGATACAAATCTCTTTGCAAAAACCGCTCTCTCGAGCCGATTCCCATATCATTCAAGTTGACGTGTTCGAAGGGGCTTATCTCTAAGTCCTCTACACTTTAACACTATTGATTAGCGATCAACTTGTCGAGAATAAATCAGTTTAGAAAGATATAAATGATAATTGTCCTTATCAGTAACTCTCTCAAGTATACTTCTTTAATCATTCAAACGGACGTGCTTTTGATGGCTTATCTCTAAGTCCACGGCACTTTAACACTTTAGCAAGTGATCGGTTCGTCAAGAAGTATTATTGATATTTATAAAACTTGAATGAAATGGTGGATCATTGTTATTGCGAAACAATGCCCACCTTTCTTTGTGTTTAAAATCCCACCTTTCCGTCAAACACCCATACTAATAAAATTAGCTACTCATACGGAAAGTAAATACATAAAATAAATGAAATAAAATAAAAGACATAATTTAAATTACAAGAATAAAAATGACGATAAAGTAAGAGCGGTAAGTAAAGTGCGGTAAATAAATGATGGTAAAGTAAAAATGAACAAGAACTAAATAAACTTAATTATATATTAAATTACTTCACTTTAATAATCAAACCAAAAGATTGTCAAATCTTTTAGTTTGATTTCTCAAAGTTCACAAAAGATATTATATGCTAAGATGTTCTATAATTTCTCCAAGTAAAAGAAACAAGATAATAGATGATTCTCCTTTAACACTCCTCCCATGCCTCCTTTATATACTAGGAAGGAGAGGGCAAAAAGGACTTTTTACACAATAATATAATAATAAAACTAAAGTAGGTGATAAGGTACAATAATTCAAGAAATAAAGAAAAAGGAGATTCAAAAAGATTGTTTCCAGCCAATATTTCGATCTAGAAGGTTCACTAAATCTGCCCAAAAGATCTCCATGAGCTGTCCAAAATAAACTCCCTTTCTTCTCTTCATTTGGTTGTTCCTTGTTGATGCTGCAGAGATGCTGCAACATAAGTTTGCACTAATAAATCTGCCAAAAATAGATATTAATTAGCCATTCTAAGTCGTAAAACAAGTCATTCAATACCTTAGCTCCATGAAACAAGAAAAGAGAAAATAATGAACTAAAATGACTCAAAAGTTGGGATTAAAAGGTAAAAACTATTCTAAACACAAGATAAAAAGAGCATAATGGCACTAAATAATTAGTACCATCAGTACTCTATCCACCCGGGAAACAATAAGATGTATCGAGATCTTCGCCAATCTTACTGGTGGCCAGGGTTGAAGAAAGACATAGCCCATTATGTCGAAAGGTGTTTGACATGTCTACAAGTTAAAGTTGAACATCAACGATCGTATGGTAAGTTGCAACCCTTAGAAATTCCAATGTGGAAGTGGGACCACATCACAATGGATTTTGTGACAAAGCTTCCAAGAACGCCAAAGGGTTATGATGCTATATGGGTAATCGTTGATAGACTCACCAAGTCTGCGCATTTTCTGCCGATTAAGGAAACATAATCAATGGAAAGACTAGCTAAGCTCTATATAGACGAGATTGTGACTCGTTATGGTGTTCCATTATCAATAGTCTCTGATAGAGATAGTCGATTTACCTCTACATTTTGGCAAAGTTTTCAAAGGGAATTAGGGTCTCGAGTAAAGCTAAGTACAACCTATCACCCGCAAACAGATGGTCAGAGCGAGAGGACCATTCAAACTCTAGAAGATATGTTGCGGGCATGTGCTATTGATTTTTCAGGGTCATGGGAGGGTCATCTTCCATTGATCGAATTCGCCTATAACAATAACTATCATGCTAGCATCCAAGTCGCACCGTATGAAGCTTTGTATAGAAGGAAGTGTCGAACGCCATTGTGTTGGAATGAGGTAGGCGAAAAACAATTGGCTGGCCCTGAAATAGTTCAGCAGACTACTGATAAGATAAACCAGATAAGAGAAAGATTGAAGATAGCTCAAGACAGACAGAAAAGTTATGCTGATAAAAGACGGAAGTCGATAGAATTTCAAGTTAGGGACAAAGTTATGCTTAAGATCTCACCGTGGAAAGGTGTGGTTCGTTTTGGAAAACGAGGGAAGCTAAGTCCTCGTTACATTGGTCCTTACAAGATAACTGAAAGAGTAGGTGGGGTTGCTTATAAGTTGGAACTTCCTAAAGAGCTTCAAGGCATTCATAACACGTTTCACGTATCGAATCTAAGGAAGTGTTTGGCTGATGAAAGTACTCAGGTAACTCTTAAGGATGTAAAGGTAGACAAAACTTTGAGCTATATTGAAGAACCGGAAGCAATCGTGGATAGAAAAGTAAGACAACTAAGAAATAAAGAAATTTCTCTCGTGAAAGTTCAATGGAAGCATCATAGAGGACCGGAAGCAACTTGGGAACCCGAGAAGGAAATGAGAATGAAGTACCCTCATTTATTTGCATAGGACAAATTTCGAGGACGAAATTTTGTTAAGGGGGGAAGTTTGTAATAACTCTAGTTTATATATATATATATATATATATATATATATAATAATAATAATAATAATAAATACCCATGTACCTGGACGTGTTGTGGGTAAAGTCAAGGAAAGAAAAGTATATTTTTGACTCCATTATTTCAATGGGATTTAAACTCCCATGCAAACCAATCGATAGAAAACCACCGCCCTTTTAAACCCATGAACCCCATCGTTTCCTTTGTCGAAAAAAAACCGACGATCATATTATGTATGTAAGGGAGGCAACCTGTGAGCATAATGCAAAACAAAACAAAAAAAAAAGAACCTCCAACCAAGAGAGAAGAAGGCAAGAAGCTCGTATAAGAAGGAAAAGACGGTGACGGTTCGGTGAATCGCATTAGTTCGGTACTCAACGGTAAGTGTTATCTTTGCTCGACATGTTATAAGTAATTACGTATAAATGTATTAGACCCTCGACGAGATGATTGATGTCTCGGTAAGGCGGTCTCGACCACCGGTCGTGATCGGCGTTCCAACCGGTGCTACCGATATTATCGTTGTGTGTACCCGGTACAAGCTCTTGTTTGAGACATGGGATATTCAACGAATAATATGGGTCGTCAAGTTTGCATTAAAAATGGTTTCCGTTTGAGTCGAAGGAGTTATGTCGGAGACTGTTATAAAGAAAAAAAAAATCGATGCAGAAGTGTAAGCGATTGCAATATGTATATATATATATATATATATATATATATATATATATATATATGGAAGTGTGTTTATGTCATGGAAGATGCTTCATGTGGTTACAAGAAGTTAATATAAGGTTCATGCATGGTGATGTGATATGCATATAAATATATATATATATATATATATGTATATATATAAGTATGCTTATATACCTAAATACATATATATAAAAATGTGTATATGTATATCACTACACCAAATGTTGTCTTAGACAACATATGCTAATTGCCTATGTTGCTTAAGATAAACTTAGGCAACAAAGGCTAATATATGTTGCCTAAGTTTACTCTTAGGCAACATGTAGTTCTATGTTGCCTAAGGCAGACCTTATGCAACATATGAATAATTATATGTTTCCTTAACTATCTTAAGCAACATTTTTCCTTATGTTGCTTTAGTTTTATAATGTTTTTTTTTTAATAAATGAAATTTATCTTAGGCAACATATTTTCAACATATTTTCTTTGTTCTATGTTGCCTAAAGTAAAAAATATAAATAAATATAGGTAGTTGAAAGTGTAATAACTTGTTGACGGATTATTTAAATTTCACACCCACTTTTACGTAGGCAACATATAATCTGTTGTGTTTGTTGCGTAAGATCTAGTTTAGGCAACATATTTTCTTATTTATATGTTGCCTAAGGTCAAAAATATAAATAAATATAGGTAGTTGAAAATGTAATAAGTTGTTGACGGATGAGTTAAAGTCCACACCTACTTTTACTTAGGCAACATATAATCTATTATGTTTGTTGCATAAGATCTAGCTTGGGCAACATATTTGTCTTGTTTCTATGTTGCCTAAGATCACATTCATTGTTATAAAATGATGGTTCCCCAATTTTCAACATTTCATCTTCATTCCAACATTTCTTCACTATTTCAAAAAAATCCGTTTCTAAGGAATTTGGACGCGATTTTGACGACTTTTGGCTTCCAACAATCGTCGTTTTCATCATCAAAGGACGTTTAAAGATTCTTAGGTAATTATTATTTTATTTTGTCTAATTTTGTAATTATTTCATGTTTATATCATTAAAATTTGAAACGTGATTTCGAGCGATTTTGGTTTCCAACAAACGTTTTCGTCATCAAAAGACATTTACATTTTCTTAGGTAATTATAATTTTGTTGTTATTCATTTTATCTCGTCTAAATTTGGATTATTACATGTCTAAAAATATGTTTAGCTCTTACTTTATTTTATTTTGTATGATTTTATAGTTATTTCATGTTTATATCATGTAAAATTAGAACGTTTTATAATGGTTTTTTTAATAAATGAAAGTTATCTTAGGCAACATATTTTCTCGTTTCTATGTTGCCTAAGATCAAAAATATAAATAAATATAGGTAGTTGAAAGTATAATAACTTGTTGAGGGATGCTTTAAATTTCACACCCACTTTTACTTAGGCAACATATAATCTGTTGTGTTTGTTGCGTAAGAACTAGTTAGGCAACATATTTTCTTGTTTCTATGTTGCCTAAGGTAAAAATATAAATAAATATAGGTAGTTGAAAATTTAATAACATTAAATTTTCTTAGGTAATTATAATTTTGTTGTTATTCCATATTTATCTCGTCTAAATTTGGATTATTACGTGTTTAAAAATACGTTTAGCTCTTACTTTGTTTTATTTTGTATGATTTTGTAGGTATTTCTTGTTTATTTATGTATTTATTTTTCACATACAGACATGACAGAAAATGTGGATAAAAGTTGGATGAATTTAAGAAGATACGAGGAAAAATACATTTTGGGAATATATACATTTTTGGAATTTGTTAAAAATAATTCAGTGAGTTGGAATGGTTATTACAAATGCCCCTGCATAGACTGTGGCAACATGTTATATCAAAACGAGTCAGATATAATTTTTCATTTGAAAAATGTTGGTATAATGAAAACTTATACCGTGTAGGATCAACACGGTGAGGTTACAGATATATCTACTGCATCGCAACGAAGGCTGAATATGATACGCGATCGAGCATCCTCGAGTCACAATGTCAATCATGTTGTACAATTTGTGGAAGATGCGTTTCCATCCCGTGAGCGATACAATGATAATGAATCAATCGTCGAGGAGGGTGATCATGTTTGTGATGTGGACAATGTTGCTTTCAAAGTGAGTGATACCTATTCACGACTAATAGCTGAAACGAATACTCCATTGTACGAGGGTTGTACAGAAACTTCCTTGGGTGTCCTTCTAAGAGCAATTTCTCTTAAAGAAGAAACTGGAATTTCTATCAAGGCATTTGATAAGTATTTGGGGTTTCAAAAATCTTTATTGCCCACTCCAAATAAGCTTCCTAAATCATACGCAGAGGCGAAAAAAATCCTCAAGGGCGTTGGGATGGGGTATGAGCTTATCCATGCATGTTTAAATGGTTGTTTCTTATACTACAAAGAAGGTGACATGCATGACCAGTGCCCTGTATGTGGATTGCCAAGATATCAAGATGTTGGTAACAAAGTACCAATGAAGAATATTTGTTATTTTCCTCTGACACCGAGGTTGCAGCGTTTGTACATGTCAAAATATATTGCAGGTCATATGCGATGGCATGGTCAAAGGGAAACGTCCCTGTACGATGATGTATTGAGGCACCCAGCGGATGGTGAAGCATGGAAAGATTTTGATAGGTAAATGATTTTAATATATTTATATTTTTTTGACAAGTATATGCTTTTAATATATTTATATATTTTTTGACACATAATAGGTCATATCCTCAATTTGCGAGTGACCTTAGAAATGTTCGCATCGCTTTATCGACTGACGGGTTTAGTCCTTTCGGGGCTTCTGCCACTCCCTATAGCCTTTGGCCAATTGTTGTTATTCCATACAACTTACCTCCTTCGATGTTCATGCAAAAGGAATTTAATATACTAACGATGTTGATATCCGGACCAAAATCCCCAGGGAAATGTCTCAATGTGTTTATGAGACCATTGATTGATGAGCTCAAAGTTCTTTGGGATACAGGTTTTAGAACATGGGATCGATACGGGGAAGAGTACTTTATGATGAAAGTTGCGGTGATGTGGACCATTAGTGATTTTCCGGGGTTGGGAATGTTAGGTGGTATTCAAACGAAAGGGTACAAGGCGTGTCCCATATGTTTGGATGACACTGATGCTAAGTTCTCTCATGGTAGGATGTCATATATGGGGACTCGTAGATGGCTAGATATGAATCATGAATTTCGAACTCAAGGGAGAGATTTTAACGGAAAGGATGAGTTTCGATTAGCTCCGCAAACTCGAACTGCGACTCAGGTTTACAGGAAATTGTCTCCCACCGATACCGTCGTTTGAGTCTGGTTAAAGAGAAGAAATCGAGACAGGTTTGTAAATTTATTTAATTTTAGGACTTGTATTTCCTTTTTATTTACTTGTTATTGTAAACATTGTAGCGGATGAATGAGGCAAAGTTGTGTTGGACTCACAAAAGTATCTTTTGGGAGCTCCCGTATTGAAAGAAATCTAGAGTGAGACATGCCTTGGATGTCATGCACATCGAGAAGAATGTATGTGACAACATTCTTGGTACTATTCTTGGGTTTGATGGAAAGTCTAAGGACGATCTTAAATCCCGTAAAACTCTTGAAGATATGAAGATACACAAGCATCTTTGGCCAAAGAAACCTAGAGGCACTACAGGAAAGACAACTTTACCTTATGCTAATTACACAGTGAAACCTCAATTTCGCCTCGAGGTACTTGATCAAATTGTTGAGGTTCAGTATCCTAGCGGTTATGCTGGAAGCTTGAAGAACAAGGTAAACATAAATGACAAGAAGTTTTATGGTTTGAAGACTCATGACTGCCACGTGTTGCTCCAACGCATTCTTCCCGTGGTTATACGACCCTACGTGGCCAATCATGTCGCTGACACAACTTGTGACTTATCAAGATTCTTTCAGATGTTGTGTGCTCGAGAGTTGAAGAACTCAGATGCTGAACGATATCTCATGCATGAGTGTTGTGACGTTCATGAATCTCTATATGAATAACGGATCGTCCATAGACAACAACACTTTGATGTCGAATTCATCTCGGTGGACCTTATCAGTTGTGTTTGATTATGTTATCCCGAATAGTCGCCTCTGGAACGTCACTTTGACCAGAGAAGAAATGGAAACAACTCGTTGGATGGTTATTATTAACTGTACAGAAGCACAACCAGATATTGATAAGTTCAATGAACTTTATACAATAGACTACCCGGAAGGTTGCTTCGAGCATCGTATCGCGACATTCCATCAGACTTTTAAAACTTGGGTAAACATTTCGACCAAACTTTCAAAACTTGGATAAACATTAATTATGTTTTTTGACCATTCATATATTTTATTATGCAGATGGCAGACGAACAACGTAATGTACAACAAGAACTAGAGATACTATCACGAGGCCCTCAACAAATCGTTGTATACCTACAATGCAACGTGAACGGTATTAGATTCGTATGTGAACAACGAGATGAGAGTTGAAAGACACAAAATAACGGGGTGATGATAGTGGTAGACGACGTGTCGTACTATGGGGTTCTACTACAGGTTGTAGAGCTAAAGTATCCAGAAGCAATGCCGGTTGTGTTGTTTAAGTGTAGGTGGTACGATGAAGAAAATACAAAGTTGGATCGTGGTCTGATTTCGATTGATACAAAGACTGATTGTTACAAAGATAGTCAATTTTGTCTCGCCTTACATGCAAAACAAGTATTCTACGTTGATGATCCAATGTTTGGTAATGGTTGGAAAGTTGTTCATCACATGTTTCATAGAGGTACATACAAGGCGAGTACACTTGCACGAAACACAACTATCGGTCCACGGTATGAAGTAGAGGAACCATACCAAGAGCCTGTGACTACCACCATTCCCATCTGTCAGATTTTTATCGACATTGGTCCTACACCGCGTATTGATATACCAAATCATGATGATGATGAGAACGATGAAGATTACAACGAGGAAGAGGGCGATGACGACGAATACGACAATGATGACGAGGATGATGTGCTCGGAATCAACGATGGCACAAATTCAGATAATGATGTTAATGAGTTTCATAATACTAATGATGAATATCTCCATGACCCGGATTATTGATTAAATATTAGTATGTGTGATGCATTGAATTATTTATGTTAAGAAAAATATCGTAATGGATCTACTGACCTTTATTCAGTTCTATTGGACTTAAACCCAGGAAGACTAATGTGTCTCCATTTCTCATCAAACGGTTGATAACCCTATATATTGAATACTAAGTTTATTATCTTTTTTTTTTTAACAAAACAACATTTATTAACTAAAGTTATTTATTTTATTTGAAATTAAAAATATTTATTATCTAAAAAATTATTTATTAATTAAAAATATTTATTAATTAAAAAGTTATTTATTAATTAAAAATATTTATTATCTAAAAATTTATTTATTTGAAATTAAATATACAAATCAAAAGTTTTTAACAAAAAACTCAAATTTATCAACAAATTAAAAACAAAGAGTGCCGCCCCCCCTCCCCCCTTTTTTTTCAGTTTTCCCTCTTCTTTCCCTGATTCCCTCCTCCAAAAATTAGGAAAAATTAGGTTAAAAAACAACAGCCACCACCAGATCGATATCGTCACCACCACCAGACATCGCCACCACCGTCGATTCCCTCTTTTTTCCCTGCTGTTCCGTCTTCTTTCAGTTCCTGTTCTTTCTTCCCTCTTCGAGTTTTTTTCAGCGACGTTGAAGAACAGGTTCGATTTCAGCGACGTTGAAGAACAGCAGGTTCGATTTGTTTTTTTTTTCAGCGACGTTGAAGAACAGCAGCTTCGATTTTGGTTTTTTTTCAGCGACGTTGAAGAACATCAAGTTCGATTTGGGTTTTTTTTCAGCGACGTTGAAGAACAGCAGGTTCGATTTGGGTTTTTTTTTCAGCGACGTTGAAGAACAGCAGGTTCGATTTGGGTTTTTTTTCAAGTAAGTTTTTGTTTTTTTCTTTTGTAAGTTTTCAGCAACGTTGAAGAACAGTGATATGTAAGTTTCTGTTTTTTTTCTTATGTAAGTTTTTGTTTTTTTTCTTATGTAAGTTTCTGTTTTTTTCTTATGTAAGTTTCTGTTTATAATCTGTAATCATTTAGTTCTTATGTAAGTTTCAGTTTTTTTCTGGAATCGTTTCTGTTTTTGTAAGTCTCTGGAATCTAGAATCGTTTCTGTTTTTTCTTACTTGAAATCTGGAATCTGGAATCGTTTATGTAAGTTTATGGAATCTTGAATCGTTTAGTTTATAATCTGGAATCGTTTATGTATATGTAGTTCTTATGTAAGTTTATAATCTGGAATCGTTTATAATCGTCTATGTAGTTATGTTTCTGTTTATTTAGTTTATAATATGGAATAGTTTAGTTTCTGTTTAGTTTTTAGTTTATAATCTGGAATCGCTGAAAAAACAGAAACTGGAATCGTTTGCTTGCTTCTGTAAGCACAATCAAAGTTGATTATATATATATATATATATATATCAATGCATAAATATGAATATACAAACATGTACACACGTGCACACACTCTTTTTAGGTTGAAAAAGCAAAGTTGTTGTGACCATTTTGTTGACCATTGTGCAACTCGTGATCACATGCCACTATACATTATATATCTTTTTTTTTTAAATTCTTTCACTGAGACTAACTGCTTGAATGATTTCTTGAGAAACAGGTGTGAATTGTTTAGTTTATGTAAGTTTCTGGAATTGAAATCTGGAATCTGGAATTGTTTATGTAAGTTTCTGTTTTTTAGCAGATCCATATGCCTCCCAAAAAAAGTCAAGCGTTCAGTTTAGCAAAGGTGTCGGTCTTGGGAAGAACTACCACACGCTCAGAGGATGATTCGGTGGAGGTCTCATCGGAGGCGACACCTTTAGTTTCCGTCCAACGCCGATTGTACCCTCCGAATACGGGGTCACCAACTACATCGGTGTCACCAACTAGGGATGAGATACTTTCCAATGTAGAGACGATCACGCCTACTAGTGGGCCACCGGCTCTAGATATACGTATCAATTGTCGTCGGATCCATATTGAACCGACGGAAGAGCCGATGAGAAAGAAGGCAAAACGAGGGGTTGTCACGGGAAAGGCGATCAAGAGAGACATCGTAAATAATGGAAATAAACGTCTCCTCCTCAAGTGGAGCATGGATAATAATTTGCCCGACACAAACAATGTTAGTAGGATCTCAAAGCAAATCGGGACCATTGTTCGTGAACATATTCCGATGTTGACCGATAGTTATTTAAAGCTCACGGAAGATGAACTCAAGATTGTAGTTGATCAACTTAGCGTAAGTACATTTTTATTGTTATTTTTTTATGATTTATACCTAATTGTTTATAATAGTGCTTAACTTTTTATTTCATTTTGATTTGTATTTGCTTTTTAGACTTTTTTGAGATTGATTGGGATGGACTTGCGGGTGACACACTATTTGATTGGATGCACGTAACTGCGCGTCACACATACAATAGGTGGAGAACTAATTGTTACGCGTTATATAGGGATCAAGGTCGTTTCCCTGTTCCGAAAAACTTTGTACATCGGCCGGATCAGTGGGACTTTTTGTGCAGACTTTTTGAAACAGATGCATGGAAGGTATTTAATGAGTAAATAATTAAACATACAAATTATTGTTGAGTTTAGATTGTAAAATAAGTGTTTCTTATGTTGTAGAATAAATCAAAGAGAATGTCGAAAACGAGATTGTCAACAAATAGGATCGAGCATAAATCGGGACCGACTTTGTTCCGGGAAAGGGCTAATAAACTTGAAGCTAATGGACACGTGGCTCCTTATCTCGGTACAATTGCTGAGACCACTACAAGCGAAGACCGTAAAGTAAGAACTTATAGTTTTATGCAAATGTTTTCTTGTTTTTCCCTTTATATGACAAATTAATGTTACGATAATTATAGAATATTGCTTGGGAGTCATGTCTTACATAATATTTACTAAACTTGCTTATCCTTTTTAATATCTAATGATGTTTTCTTTTCCCTTTCGGTGTTCGTTATCTAATATCTAATGATGTTTTAAACGTAATATATGTTAATAATTGTTTGATTCGTATTTATAGAGACTTGTTGAGGAAGCAATTGAGAAGATTAAGAATGATTCCGACAACACTTCAGATTCTATCGTGACTCCAATGCGTTGCCCAATTGAGAAAGAAATATCAATAATTGAGCAAATTGTTGGTCCGTCGGTAGGGACGGTTGTTCGAGGTATGGGTAGCTTGGCGGTTCGAGCTCCGAGGATGAGAGGTCCGACGAAGGGAACCTCTATGTCGGTGTGTACGGTTAACGAGGATGATTTGCGGCGACAACTTGCCGAACGCGACGAGGAGATTCGCTTACTAAAAGAGGCACAAGAGGAGGCAAAAAAGGAAGTCGTCGAACAAAAAAAGGAAGCCGCCGAACAAAGAAAAATGATAGAATCTTTGATGCGTATGTGCGGTGGTGTTAGTGATGCAAACTCCAACACAACAACCCCAATGAACAATGCTTTAGGTTGATTTTTATTTAGTGTTTTCGAACTTGTTGCTTATTTTTGTACGTATTTAAGAAAAACGTTATATTTCAATTATTGAATTTATTAGTTTTGTTTTGTAATTGGAGTTGTTTGCCGATTCACACGAGTTTGTTTTACGAGTGGTGCATAAAATGAGCAGTAATATTTTTTTTATATATAAAACATCCTAGGCAACTTATCTATAAATGTTGCCTAAGTGAAAATATTATGTTATTTTAAATTTTTAATCACAGTTCAAAGACAACATACGCAAATAGAGTATGTTGTCTAAGTTGATATCTTAGGCAACACATGCATAAATCTAATGTTGCCTTAGTGTTTGGTGGGTGCAACATATGTTTTTTTTCATAGGCAACATAACCTGTTGTTTGTTGCTTAAGGAGTCCGCTTAGGCAACATACGATGTTTGCCTATGTTGCCTAAGTTCTTATGCAACATTGAGAAGACAACATTGCTTAGGCAACATAGGCATGTTGCCTAAGCCTTATGCAACACATAAACCCCTCTTAAGCAACATTTTTCATTTGTTGCCTAAGTGACATTTGGTGTAGTGTATATATATATATATGCACACTTATATAATTGCAACCTTAAGATTAATGTGAGAACTTCTAGAAACGTTCGGTAAATAGTAGTCTAGAAACGAAACCGATTAACTCGAAGCTTTTAGTTTGGATGTTTTACTTTAGAGTTGAACGTGCTTGTAATTTGTAGGTAAGGCGTGAGGACCTTCAAGAACGGTTGGGCTACAACTAGAATAGTGAGTTATACGTGTATTTTATTAAAATGGTTGCATGTTTTATTGAAAATTATTTACAAGCTTATTAATATTTTAAAGGTCGTTTATTGCATCAAACGTGAAATATTTCCATGTTATGTGTTTTGAGATTTGTGTGGCAATGGGGGTGTATTACGGTGTAAGTCCGTAAGACGAGCATGCTGTGTGAGCTTGTCTAAACCGTAAGTGCGAACATGCTGTGTGAGTTCGCCAGGTAATGCTGTGTGAATTAAATACCTCTCAAAATGCCGATAGCTTTGTGATTAAAATTGTTTTATCGCATGCATGATAAAATTATGATGCTTTGTGAAATTCATTATTGATATTGTTTATGCATGAAAACCGTGAATTCACTGGGCCCTAGGCTCACCCAACTCCTTTTCAAAATAATATTGCAACCAGGTCGACACTCAATCGGGACTAGTAACAAGGGGAAAGAGAAAGTCTAGAGTCGGATCATCATTGGAATAAATGCATGACGAAGAATGTCGTTCGAGATTTTAAGAGATTATGTTTTAGACACTTTTTCTTTAAGTTTTATAATCTTGAAATATTTCGATGTTTTGAACCATTTAGACATTTTGGCTTTACTTATATATATGGATGTTTTAATTAAATTTTTTTTTGGGACGTTACAATATATTAAGTGATTATTTATTAATATCTATTGTATATAAAAACTAATTTTAAATAATATAAAAAAATATTTAAGTAGTTATATAGTGTTATATTAAAAATTTATAGGTTTTTTTTTAATTAGTTCATAATAGTATAAAAATATAACAATTTTGTATGGCTATTTTCCGGTTGATAGTTTAAAGTTTTTGAGTTAAGGGGTCGTTTACCCAAACACTTACCCGGTAATATTTAACACTATCACTTACTTGTCGGGTGATATTTTTAGTCCATCAAATGGAATCATATGCAACAATTTACCCGGTATACGTTAACCGGTTAAGAGTCCTGACCTTACTTACAAGATAAGACTCTTGGTCTACTATTGCTCTTATCGGGTAGATTCTCGGTATACCATCGCTATTACTGGGTAAGATTCTCGATCCTTTTCATTCTCATCTGGTAAGGTAATATGACTTGGTAAGCGATTACCGGGTAACCGTTTGGTAAACGACCCTTAATTTTCTCTAAAATTTAATATTATATCATAGAAAAAAAGAATAAAAAAGGTATGTACGTATCATTTGGATATCTAAATTTTTGTAATAGTATATTTCGGCCCCCCCAACTACAACGGTCGTGTTTCGTCCCTGATGTTAACCAGGTACGTAAATATTTGATATGTTACATTTTGAGTTACCAAAATGAAGATTTCGAATGTGTTACACAAAATAGAAGTTCGAAAAAAAAAATACTATTAAATTTTAAACAATTTTTCATTTTATAAAATAACAGAAGAATGAACTAATGTGAATTCCATGGCGTAGTAAATGGAATGATATAGTGAATTCCTTTAGGAAAAGGAATTTAATAATTTGTCGTAACTGAATTCCTTGCATTTTACAAACCGAATATGCCACAAAATTAAATTAATGGAATTGGTGAGTCTAATTTCTACACAGGGTTTTGACGAACCAAACTCCCCCGTTAGATTTGTTTATATATATATATATATATATATATATATATATATATAGAGGTAGGTTATTATGCAACCCCCTCTACATGGGGCAACCCATGCAACCCCTTTATCCACCACACATTTTACTTTTACCCCTTTTTTTTAATTACATAAAATATGTGGTGGATACAACCCTTAAAAAGATTGCAAACCTTGCAACCCACATCTTAACCGTCGGATTCATGATCGACGGTTACAATAGATATGGGGCCCAATATTATTAATTAAAAAAAACAGAAAAATAAAATTAAAATAACCGTCGATCTTGAATCCAACGGTTAAGATGTGAGTTGCAAGGATTGCAACCTTTTTCAGGGTTGCAAAATATCCTTCCAATATATATATATATATATATATATATATAGGGGGTCATTCAAGGGAGAACTCATTTGTTTGTGGTAACTGTGAGATCTATTTTCAACCACAAATTAAAGAATAATTTAGGAAATTTATAAATTTGGTAATTTTGATTTAAAATTTTAATTGAAGGGCATGTTAGGTATTTTGAAATTTTTATCTATCCTCTATCCTCTCTCTTCTCTCCTCTGAACATAATTCCGGAAAAATACAACGTGATACACATTGTGATATCCAATAATTTTTAACCATAAGATATAAATCATCAATGAATCACACTGTGATACCAAAAGATTTTCTAACTATAAGGCACAAACAAACAAACAATGAATCACACTGTAATACCAAAAGATTTTCTAACTATAAGGCACAAACAAACAAACAATGAATCACACTGTAATACCAAAAGATTTTGTAATCATAAGGTGCAACCAACAAAGAATCACGCTGTGATACCAAAAGATTTTCTAACCGTAAGGCACAAACAAACTATGAATCACACTGTGATACCAAAAGATTTTGTAACCGTAAGACGCAACCAACAATGAATCACACTGTGATACCAAAATATTTTCTAACTGTAAGACACAAACCAACAACGAATCACACTGTGATACCACAAGATTTTCCACCTATAAGGTATTTCAAAATTATAAATTATGATATATTAAATTAATTATATTAGGTAACCGTATAGTATAATTGGAATGAGTAAAATAAGGAATTTATTTATTAAAAAATCCAAATTGTCAATTTACCAAATTATCCTTTTCTTTTATTTTAAATACAATATTAATTATATTAAATGAGTGGCTCACGTTGGATCTCACAGTTATCACAAATTATCTAGTTCTCATTTAATTACGCCCCTATATATATATATATATATATATATATATATATATATAAATATATATATATATATATATATATAAATATATATATATATAAATATATATATATATTATATATATATATATATATTTGGTCATTGTTACTCTTAGGCGTCATTTAATTGCTCTTTGAGAAAAAACCCTCTTATACACTACTTATATCATATTAAATAAAAGTTTAGGTTGATCAGACTGTTTTTTCGTGCGATGTAAGTTTAAAACATCTTACCTTCTTCTTATTGGACAAGATGTAAATCCATGTCTTATTATTCTTTTAAAGCAATCTTTTCAGTACAAAACAAAATCTCATTTCCGACGGCAAAATCCGTCGGAAATCCATTAGAAATTGCAATTATCGGCGGATTCGGCTGTCGAAAGATCCCCCGCTAGAAATTTACATTTTCGACGGATTTCCAGCGGATTTATCGTTTCTGGCGGATTTCCTCGTCGGAAATCCGTCGGAAACTTTTTCAACATTTTTTAAAGAAAATTCGATTAATCAACATTTTCTTAATCTGATTAATTAATTTCCGACGGATTAAATAATTTATTATTTAATTTATTTTTTATAATTTATTTATTAAAAAATTATAAAGCCAATAAAAAAAGAACCAAACAAATTTCCGACGGAAAATCCGCCGGAAATCTTTCGAAAATTTGTTTTTTCTTTTAACCATAATTAGAAATTTAAAGATTTTTTATAAATTATAATTGGAATATTAAAGAAATTTTTTTTTCTTTTCAATTCACCGCCGGAAATCCGTCGGAAATTAATTGTATATATATATATATAATTTGATTTATTTGATGTATTTTGTATTTGTTTTTCATATATACAAACATACATACATAGATATACAATCAATTTAACCCAAAGATTACATTATTTTCAGAAAAGGTTTTAAAATAAGAAAAAGATTTTAAAAAATTCAAATTAATTTCTGATGGAAATTAATTTAATTTTAAATCAAAATAATTTTCGTCGAAAATCTGTCGGAAATTAATTCGAATTTTTACAATTTTAAAATAACCATTATTTTTAGAAAAGGTTTTAAAATAATAAAAAGATTTTAAAATTTTCAAATTAATTTCCAACGGATTTCTGACAGAATTTAATTTCATTTTAAATTAAATTAATGTCCGTCGGAAATCTGTCGGAAATTATTGAATTGAATTTAATTATTTTCTAATTTGTTTGTTTAGTTACTAATTTATTTAATTAAGTAATTTAATTTTAATTAAACAAATATTTGTGGCGGATTTACGGTGGATAAAATATCCGTCACAAATCCATTACAAATATTAAAGAGAATATAAGTATTTATTTTGGTAAAATTCAGTGACGGATTTGTGGCGGATTTCCGACGGATTTAAGGTGATGTTTGAAACACCCATATTTTTCGCCTTTAGAAGTGTTACGTGATCTGAAACAAATCCTTCAAAAATACTCCAAAATTACGACTAAATTTAAATTTGTAAAACCGTTCGCAGCGGAAGTCTTCAAACTACATAAACATGTAACTTAAAAGCTAACACGTCCCATACCAAGTTAAGTTACAACCGTTCCATACATAAAAGTCTAAACAAAAGACTGAATCATAAATAATGATAGTAGGCAAGTTTTTAAGTGTGTCCCTTGCCCTTATCCAACCTCGAACTACCTAGCCCTGAGATGCATACTATAGTCAGCTTATAAAGCTCAGTGAGTTCATGGTTTGTGTGAGTGGAATCATATCTTGTCACATATATCAAACATGCAAACTTCGTATAATACAATATTCATTTTCTGAAAACATGCAACACCAAAAGAAACGAGGCCTCATGACTGTCTCCTCGAGTAAGGACTAATAAGTTGCAAGCATTCCCTGGGTGTGTACGACTCACCTATAGGCAATAACCCATTATGGGGTCGTGTTGCCGTGTCACAAGCATTCCCGGGTGTGTACGACTTACACAGAGCCAGTCACCCATTTCGGGGTCGTGCCTCCCCTTAAGTGTGACAAACCAAACTAACATCCCATATTCCGAACCATGCACCATTTGTACAATATAAACCAACTGAAAATCCAAGCATGCTAAATACGTTTAAAAACCGGAAAACAATTAGCATGCGTGCTCCACAAAACTCCACATACATGTAAACATATACCAATGCCATTATTTAAATCATTATCATGCATAATATTCACCACCACAAAATCATATAATGCTCGAAAATAAATTTGTACATATGTATGCATCCCAGTGTAATTCTATAAAGACTCACCTGATTGCATAGATCGACTACCGATAGCTCCTGACGGAAGACCTACACATTTTATACCACAATATCTAATCAATGACTTATTTCTCCAAAAGTAAACGTATGGTCTAACCCGACCCGACCTAAAGTCAAACTCCAATTTAAGTATTCAAATCTGTTCCAAATAGCTCAATCTTACCCCATCAAGAAAATCCATATGGGTCAAACGAGTCAAAAGTTAATCCTTAGTCAACTCGATCAACCCCGACAATTTCTAGTCAAAACTCATATATAACTCAATGACGTCCCAAAACGTCAAAATAACCCTTTTATAATTTTATAAATATCCACTCCGAATTAAAGTGTCCCGATAATTATTTGAGTATGACAACAACATTTTACTTTCACTATTAAAATCATCTAAATAATTAGACGATTTCTTATAAGCACCTCTCCTTAGAAAATATATAGTTTATATAAATCCTCCAATTTTTCCAAATTTAAATTGTTTGATAATAACCATCCCTTCTTATCACGGTATTTTAAATATCATTTTTAAATCACCTAAATAAATAAACGATTTGTTGTAACTATCCCTAAAAATAATTCATTAAAATACTGGGTCAAAATTTATATTTAGTAAATCCATGAAAACTCTTCAAATTTCTAGAAAGATTATGATACTAAAATGAAATATCTAGAACTCCCGTGTAAGAAAATTTTGTTAAAACTTAAATAATTACTTGAGAATAATTAATTAAATTCCGTACGATAAAACTAACAAAGAAGCTCCTTAACCAATTGGTTAACACGTGGGTGGTATGGGATTGAGGTTCTAGGTTTGAACCATGTCCTACGCACTTTTCTAACGAGATTGCAGCCATTGCTGCATATTTATTTTTGTAGTTTTAAGCTTCATTTTCACTCGTTTTTTGATCTTTTTTCTTCGTTCTTTTTGCACCAAATCCTTGGTAATATTTTTACCAACATTTTGACATAATAAACACAAATTTTCGTCAAGAAATGAGTTCCATTTCCCCACTTAAAGTTTTGTTTTTTATTTAAATCCAAACAAACTTTAATCTTCAAAATCGATACTTAAAACCCTATATCTGAAACATAAAGCTACTGGGGTTCGATAAAACCCTTAAAAACGAAGCTATAAACATAAAAATCATGAAGTTTGGTTGAGAATCTCACCTTGATTCTACGAAAAAACGAAAAGTTTGGCTCCAACTTCAGACTCAGATTTTTCTCTCAAAACTCAACGAAATTTCGAGTGGTTTGAACCCAAATGACCCTTAGCCGATGCTCATCGATTATATGGAGAAAAACTTGGCCTATTAGTTGAAAAATTAAGCCAATCAGACGCCTCTAACATCTATCATCGAAAGGTCACTTTCAAAATCTTATTTTAAAATAGTTCTGTCCTTTTGGCAGAACAGGTCATCCATTTTTCAAAAATAATACATTCGGCTCCCTCAACTTCCTAAATTTTACATTCAACCCCCTCCCTTTATAATATGTTGGTCTAAATGAACTTAAAACCCATTTCTTCATATACAACTTCCATTAAAGGACAATAGTGACCCTTCTTAACCAATTTCTTTACATTTTTGCTTCGATAAAACTAAACCCGTTTTATTTTATTTCATCTTCTTTTTCTATAAATAAATATTTGCCCAAATTTTTGGAGTGTCACAATGTTGACTTTTGTGGAATCTGCCGGAAATCCTCGGAAATCTGGCAGAAATTTTTCTGACGGAAAATCCGTCGGAAACGGCCGTCGGTAATAGCCTTTTTTTAGTAGTGTTTTTTCTTTCTAAATTTTTTTGTTGCCTCGTTGTTCACTTTGTAATTTATATAAGTATTATTATGAGGTCCAATTTTCTTAATAAACTTTTTTTTTAATTTATTTTATTATGCTAATTAATAATAATTTATTTATTTATTTATTAAAGTATTTAATACATATTCAGATTAAAAAAAATCAAAATTATATGTTAATAAATAAATAACAATATTTTGACTGTTAAATACTATGTTATTTATCATATTATAAGTTATGTTTTATAAATTTTCATAATAACTAGAAGCGTACTCGCGCAATGCAGCGAGATACATCACGATTTTAATGTTTCATTTTATTTTTTGTTTTTTTTGTCGATTTACAGTACGATTTTGGATGGTTTTGAGAAAGTGATAATGTTTTTTTTTTTATAAATTTGTTTAATTTAGGCTTAATAATATAATGTTTTTATATAAAAAAATTAAGTATTTTGTTAGAATTCAATGATTATCTTAATTATATTTTAATGACATCTAAAAAAATAACCAATTATATATTTAATAATATATTTAAAACAAATTTATAGTAATATAATATATTAATTAATAGTGATACATGAAAAAGTCTGCATAAAAAGAAGACCCTGCATATACCAAATTTGTGGGTGTTAGAAGCCTATAGTAGTAATATGTATCTTGTGCTTTGATACTTGTAAATTAAGAGATTTTTAAAATCTTGCATAAAATGATGGTACCTTGTGCCTAATCATTTTATTTAAGAGTTTTTTTTTTTATCCATGCTTTATAATATAGTATAGATTATTAATAAACAAGTGAAATTGTTGAAAATGTGTTGAAATAGAAGGGTACTGTTTAAATTTTTTTTATTTGAAAATAAGTGTAATAGTTACAAAAGATTTTCTTGATCATTATTTTATATATTTAAGAGTAAAAATATAATTTATATTATGAAGGTAAAATATACAATTACAAAAATTAAGTCATTTATCAATTTAAAAAAAATTAAGGTAAAATATACTTTCAAACTTCAACACCAACTGTTAAATTAAAAGTGAATTAAGACTTCAAATTTCGGCATCTCTTAATATAAAACAAGTGTAAATTACGGATTTGGTCATTGTGGTTTTAAATTTGTTTTAGATTTGGTCTCTAGAATTTGTTTATTCCAAGATAGCCCCAAGAGTTTGCATTTTCGTACGTTTTAGTCCCTACCATGAACGATTATTAACTCTCATCCATTAAGTGAAGGCCATTTTGGTCCTTTACCAACTTTGCATATTTTCTCATTTTGAAAAAATCAAAAATATGTAATCTCTTCCACACCCCCAGAAAGCTCCGCTCCTATCCTTTGAGAATCATGAATCATTGCCAACCAACTTCATCTTCTCCGACCAAACAATTTTCTCGAATTATCTTATCCCAACCACAACATACCATAACATCTGTAACACCCGCAATTTTCGGGTAAGTATAATTTCAAGTCAGTGTAGAAACCAATCTTTCAAGAGAAATAGAAGAAATAGGATTTTGGATTGAATCCTATATTTTATAGTCTTGCTAGATGCGAAATTCAAATACTAGTCCAACAGTCCTTTCCGGAGCGAAAACGAAGCTAAAACGAAAAAGTTATGACCAAAACAGTGATTGAGCACGCGACTAGTGTCAAGTGGACGTCCGCATAGGGAAGAAAGTGGATGTCCGCATAGGATCTTCCGCGGAAGCAGTAGAAGTTTCGTCAGTTTTCGTCCTGATGCAAGTGGACGTCCACATAGGGCTCCAAGTGGACGTCCGCATTGAGTCTGACGAAATTTTCACCCTTTTTCACCTTTAACTTTTCCCTCCTCTCTCTCCTACTTTTACTCCCATATCTAGATCTGATCTTCCTCTACGTCATTTCATTTTTCTCCCCCAAAAACCCAAATCCTTTCTTCTCCTTCCATCTTTCTCTCCCAAATCAAACCCACACCATTTTTATGAACCTTAACCTTTCTAGAACCCATTTCACTTCATCTTCTTCATCAAGTTTCTAGGGTTTCAACCGACCCTTTTCACCATTTTGAAGATGGGAATGTTGTGGCTCATTTTGGAGACCTAGAGTTATTTTGGTTGGTGGATTCAAGTTATGGTTAAGGTACTCCTCTATTTTCTTCATCTATGGAAATTAGGGTTTTGGTATAAGATGAGATCTTCATGTATAATGTTTAGGGAACGATTCTATATGGTTGAAAATGAATATTTATGACTCGAAACTTGTAGATCTAGGTTTTGGGAGTTTTGGCTTGAGGATCCAAGTTTCTTCAAAGGAGTTCAAGTTGAGGAAAAATCTAGATTTAACCTAAATCTAACTAGGCGAGTTCAAGTTGATTTGTGAAAACGTCGTACATGCCAAAATGTCCATTTTAAAGTGTTTATGTATTTTACAAGAAATTATCAAGGTTTGAGTCATTTAATGGGTTTTGATTATTTGAAGTGTTTAGCTTTATAAACCTTGTAAAACACCCATGTTTGGGATTTTTGGGCATTTTGATAAATAAATCATGAGTATAAGTATTTTAATGATTTACCTTATGAATGAAGATCTTTTGGTATAAACGTGCTTTTAGTGTGTGTTTGGAGAAATGTTTGTTCTTGTGTTATGGGACGTTTTGAAAGAATAAATTGTGTAAATTCATTTGGAAAATGGTTTGTCTCAACCAATGATAAGTTTTGGGTTAATCATATTTTTGGTCGTTGCGTTTGCATAACCGTTGACTAAAGGTGTTTTATTGTTTACCCTGACTTTTATTGTACGATAAAGTAAATTGGGGAGCTTCGACTCATTTTTAACTAAAATGATTCTTGGGGACATTTGTCTGGTTTTAATAGTCCGTTGTGGAGTTTTGAGTATGATGGCGGTTATTGCGCATCATTTGAGGATTACATGTTTTGAGTGCGTTGGTCATTCAATTGGAGTCATGTATTGTTATAGACTGTAATGTAATGGATCCATAGGCATTTGAGTCGGTCTTTAATATTTTAAAAAGGGGCTATTATTTCATGTTGGGACCAGGATTAGTTAAATGGTCATCGAGGGCGTCATTGTGCTATTGACCCTGTGATGTAATTTCTGAGTTTGTTTTTATAGGATAGTCATTTCCTATTTGTAGCTAGTTGAGACATTGGACTATAGGATGACAACTTGGTACGGTTATGTGGGACCGAATACTAGCCCTGGGTCGTAAATGTAATCCTAGTGAATGAGTATGACTAGGAATCATTGGGTGCCATCCCCCACTGTTAGATCACATATCTATTGGATTCAAGATCATCCAATCTGAAGATCCAATATGAAGCTAATGCTGGAAAGTCGGCTCTCGATATTAAGTCTAATGTCGTTTGTAATAAATGTCGAAGTAAATTATTGTTTATTGTAATTTAGTATTTAGTTTAATTAGTTTTAATATCTAAGTTATTTAGATATTAGTTATTAGATATTAATTAGTTAGTTTTAGATATTATAGTGTTAATATCTAGATATTAGTTTTAATATCTTAGTTTTTTGATATTAAGGTTTAGTGTGTTGAGAAAGCTATCAATCAAGAAATCAGATCACTATTCACACACACAAAAAGGTGAAAAACAGAGAGAACACATCGAGAGCTTCAATAGATCAATCTTGTAACCATTGTTATTAATCTAAACAGGTTGGTAATCGTTTAATGTGTTTGTATTGATAAAACTTGATAAGTATTGTGGACCGACAATTGGTATCAGAGCCTGATAAGAGATTTAAATCAAGTTTAAAGAAAAACGACTCTGTGTTCTTCATATTAAAATCATTTTCGTGATTTAGTGTGTTTTAGGTGTGGAAATCGATCAAGTTGTGATCGATATATGTGCTAGATCAAGTTGTTATAGTTTGATTTCAGTATAGAGCTTCGATCGAGTTCCAATTTTGTGATTTTGTTGTCTGAAAGTCGAGTTCAAAAAGTCACTTTGCCATCGATTTGATTTTCAAAAAGTGATTTTTTATCGAGATCGAGTGGTAACAATCTGTTCTAGATAGGTTAGAGGTCATTTTATTGCATATTGGGACTGCTAATCTTGGAAAAACAGGTTTTTAGTCGATTTATCGAAGTACAGGGACGAACTCACACAAAGTTACGTTTGCGCCAGTTCATTGTCTCGTTTGCGCCATTAGTTCATCGCGCAAACTCTAACTCACGCCACACGCTACTCACGCAAACCCCACTTTGCGCCATCAACTACAAACGCAAACCTCAATTTGCGCGACTCTCTTGTAGCACACACCTCAACTCGCGCGACCAACGACTCACGCAAACCTCAACTCACGCGACCAACGACTCACGCAAACCTCAACTCGCGCTACCAACGACTCACGCAAACCTCAACTCACGCGACCAACGACTCACGCAAACCTCAACTCACGCGACCAATGAATCACGCAAACCTCAGTTCGCGCGATCAACTCTTCACGCAAAGCATAAGTCACATTTGCGCCAACACCTTGAAGCGCAAACCATACTTCGCGCCAACCTCTACTAGCGCAAAGCTCTACTTCGCGCTACGTACATCTCGTGCAATCCTCACTTCGCGCCAGCAACCTTTCGCGCAAACCTCTCTTTGCGCTAATACCAGATTTATCTTTTTATTCAGAATGACATCCAGAGAAGCCCTTGCTATCGGAACCGACACGAAGCCACCAGTACTCTTTAGAGGAGAATACGAACAGTGGAAAGATCGGTTCCTGAACTTTATTGAAAGACAAGATTTGGGTCATTACATCAGGCTATCCTTAGAAGAAGGACTTATGGAACCAACTTATAGGGAACCTACAGCGGGAACTAATGAGCAAAGAGTTGAAATTAAGTATGAAGAGCTCGAAGATTAGCTAAGTCTTATATTCTTCAAGGCATTCCAAATGAAATTTATGTGAAGATAGACAGCTATAAAGCCTCTGGCAAGGAGATGTGGGATCAGTTAGAGAAGATGATGCTGGGTTCAAAGGTTGGGAATCATCTCAAACTTTCCAAATGCCTAAACAATTATGAAGAATTTAAAAGCAGAAGTGGAGAGTCTCTAGAAGGAACTTATCATAGATTCGTGACCTTGCTGAATGAACTAAGCAAGAACAAGGTCATCAAATCTCAAATAGAGCTGAACGTCAAATTCCTCAGCATTCTCCAGCCGGAATGGAAGAGATTTGCTATACAAATGAAGCAGATCAAGGATCTGAATGAGATTCCACTTCATGAGGTGTATGAAACCCTCAAACAAAATGAAGAAGAGGTGGATGAAATTCTAGATGAGAAGAGGCAGGAAGTGAAGACAGTTGAAGACACAGTTGCTCTTGTTGTCAAAAAGAAGAAGAACAAGACGATTGTGTATAAATCAGAAAAAGTTGAAGTTGATGCAAACTCTGACTCGGATGGCTGTGAACAACTGAAGCAAGCAATGCTTATGCTGACTAAGGCTTTTCAGAAGAAGTTCTACAAGAATCCAAGTTCAAATAGTCAGAGGTATTCTTCTGGTCCTAACAACTGTGTCCACAAGGAAAGGGTTGAAGGAAAAAGGGTTGAAGGAAATAGATTTGAAGGAAAGAAGTTTGAAGGGAAGTGTGGGTGCACACTACTTATCAAGTTTTATAGATTAACAACACATTAACGATTACCAACCTGTATTGATTAATAGAAATGGTTACAAGGTTCGGTATTGATCGATTGAAGCTTTTCTCTATGTGTTCTCTCTTTTTACACCTTTTTGTGTGTGTGTTCTAATCTGATATGATCTTAGAGAGTTGTTGAGAGATCTGATATTAGATCTATCTTCTACAACACACTACCTAATCAACTTGTAATATTAAACTAATATAACTAAATAATATCTAACATTTAGATATTATATCTAACTAATAACTAACAAACTAAACTAAACTAACTAATAATAATAACAAACAACTTTGACATTTATTACAAAGTAACATTAGACTTTAATATCGAGAGTCGACGTTTCAGATTTAGCTTCAGATTGGATCTTCAGATTGGATGATCTTGAATCCAATGAGACTATGGTCTAACAATCTCCCCCTTTGGATCAAGATCATTACTAAAAAGATTTTAGCAATTCAGTCTTCTTCTTCAACTCAGAAGATGCAATCTCTTTCTCTAGCTCAGAATGCTTTAGCAAAGTATCTTCTCTCCCTTTATCTGAAATCAACATATCTTCAGAATACTTTAATATCGCAGTTCTTGGTCTTGTAATGTAATGGACATTTCTTGTAAAGCTTTATATTCTCCCCCTTTTTGATGAAAAGTGCAACAACTTCATCAAAACTTTGAGTAAGAAATGTCTTTCACTTGGAGCCCCTGATCCGTCAATTCAAAAGATATTCATCCAGATCTTTTCAAATCCAGACAAAATAGTCGTGTAACACCTGAATCAACTAATGAATCAGTTAACATGCCTGTCAGTAACACTAAGTCACTGTATGTAACGAATACACATTGGAAAGGAGCTGTTTGATGTTGACTCCCCCAGGGCTTCCATTTAATCATCGAAACACCACAAAGGTAATTTCTATAAACGTTATGACAAAGAAACAAATTCCTTGTGTGTTCGTGCTTGTGATAGAAAGAATTAAGCACTTGATGATTGCTTATAGGCTCAAAATTGTGTAAACCACTGAGACAATAGTAAGTTAAACACAGACTCAATGTGCATGATTGAAGTGCGAAGGTGGGGCAGACTTTCTTCTTTTCAATATCCAGATTTTCCAAATGAAAATCAGATAGCAAATGTGCCACTTCCCCTTAGAAAATGTGAAACACTTTCTATTTGAGAAGAAAATGAGTAGATGGTGAGGTTTGATCAAGAGTTGGCATGGGCTAGTTGCCTGTTTCAATAATGTTCACCAAAGAGTTGTGAAACACTAGTAATGTGGCTGCCCGACTCAGAAAAAGTTGGTGCAGAGTTGTGATATTCTTTTAACTCTGTTCTCACACGCTCTTTCTTTTAAACATTAAGCTCACTCTAATCAAACTTTCTTTCTCTGCTCCTTCTCTGTGATTGATCGATTTTACATGGTTTTTTTTTGTTGGAGTTCCTCTTTGGTGGTAACTTCATTCTGTAACACCCGTAATTTTTGGTAAGTATGAGTTGCTTCATGTTCAAATTTTATTCATAATTATGGGTGTGTTGTATAGAATGTTACGCTTTAATCCTCTTGTGTGTTGAGAAACATTTTGGGCAAGAAAATTTAGTTTTCAGGTCACGACCCAGGTGGGGCGACTATGCCCGACGACTATGACATTTGTCACTGTCACCGGTGGCAAAATCGCAGGAAGGGGAGGCCCTTCGGTACATCTTGGGCGACAGTGCCCGATGACCTTTCCAGGGTCACTGTCGCATGTCAAAGTCGCCAACCATGGGCTGGTCTCGGTAAAACACGGGCGACAATGCCCGCGATTGTGACAAATGTCATTGTCGCCTGCATTGTCGTGGTCGGCCGATTTGCTGGTATAAATTTCTTGGACCGATTTTTGAGAACATTAATATTAAAAATCAGATCAAGGCCTGATTTCTCTCTGCATTCAAGGCAATTTTCACCTACTAATCCTCAATCCTTATTCAATCCAAGTTGAAGACACTCAAGAACATCCATAGTTTCTATTTAGGGTTTGCTAACACTTAAAGAGAAAAGGCTCAAGTATTGGGCATGCTTTTGTGCTATCCTCTTTTCTAGGACTTGGGGGTTTCTAGGTTTTAGCCAAAACCTAGTATAATGAGTTCATCATACTACTCCTTTACATCATATACAGGTTAAAACACTACTTTTATATTTCTACATGATCTTAAATACATATCTCCTCATTTGAACAATTTTGGGAAACTAGGTCAAAACTAGGTTTTGATGATTTTAGGTAAAATGATGATATGTGTTAATGTAAAATCAATCAAGTAACAATGAAATCCATCAATCTTTATTGATCTTTAGAGAGAAAAACACAAGATTAGAGTTTAAGATCTACTTTCTCTACTCTAAACTTTCTCTCACCAGAATTCTGTCTACAATGTAAGAATGATGCATATGAACTCTACTACAACAAACAATTACAAAGGAAACCTATTAATACCTACACTTATTACAAGGAAACAAAACAACAACATTGACTTTCTATTTAAAAGCTTTGACTTTGACTTTCTCTTCGTAAACTTTGACTTTGAGCTTTAACATTGACTTCAATATAAAATCCTCATTCAGTGATCACAGATACAACAATATTTTGTCTAACAATATGGTTATGGAACTTGGTTCTATACGTATAAATGATGATTTCTTCCTATTTGGATGAGTTTTTGAGAAAGTTATGAGCAAGGGTTAAATAATGTTGAAATGTCAAAGTTATGAATTTCACTTATTTGTTGGTTTACTTACACAAATGTTTATTGACGTTAGGTGTATTTGGTACACCTTAGAGCGTGTCAAATATGGGACTACAATGCATCCATAGCCACCATAGTCAACTTTTAAGGGAATTGGATAGTTATTCTCACACCTTTGCTAGACACAGGATTATATCATCGGGGGACTCGAACCATAGACCGTGGGTGGTTGAACTCGATGACCGTGTGACACGTGGCATTTGAATTCTAGCGAATGAGTATTTCTTAACTCAATGGGGGATTCGAACTACAGACTGTGGGTGGTTGAACTCGATGACCAATGTTGCCTTAATATAATATCTATAACATTGTAATGTCACTTACTTTTGTGTTTCGTCGCTGACAATGGTAAATCGGGTCTCCCCTGTTATTTTATAGAATCTTGCGTCCTCCCAAGGATAAAAGAGGTTTGAATTGTATAATATGATCTTATTTACACCATACTTTGGAACTTAATATTTTATAGCATCATTTACAATTGTTTGAACTCACTAGGTGTTAAGCCTTACACTTTTCTATAAATGACATGTATTTAGGTTCTCTTAGTGGAGGGACTTCTAAGGCTTGAGTGGAGCGTGCAATTTCCGTTTTGGGCATTTTTGGGATCAGTAGCTTTTGGTAGCAAGCAATGCTTGGAGATATAATTATTTTGGTGATGATAGTGACACTCGTCTTTAATCTAGCTTAAATTAGTAGGTTTTCGTTTATCATTCATATTCATTCATTGTAAACGTTCTACAATTTCCCTATCTTGGGTGATGCTACATATTTAGATGTTATTTATTTGATTAAATTCAGGTTTAAATTGACCTCTATTTTAGGAGTGTTACACATTCAATGGTTTTCAAAATTTTGCCTTGGGTTCTTGGAATTCTATCTGTAGATTTCAGTTTCGAAGAAGAAGATGCTTTGAATTGAAACATTTCAAAAACTCAATCATAGATGACTCAATTGGTGCACTCTTGGATTGGAATTCTAATTCCACCCACCACTACAACTGGACTCGAATTCAATGTTATGATGTTTCTGGACTTGTTATTCAAAGTGACAGAATGAGTTATTAATTCTTAATTATTGATGTTTTGGCCTGTGATGCTCGATATTTTGTGTGTGATGCTTGATGTTTTTGTTTGTGATTCTTTTGAAAAATACCGACACTTTGTTGGCAAAATGGAAACAACCGGTTGGATACAATCATTTCTGACATTCAAACTGATTATTCAACTTAACAACCGAACAACAATTTATGTAATATCATACTGTTGGGTCATCTAAGATTTGAAGATGACCTCTCCTTTAACTTGTAATTGTCCATCTGTAAAATGTTTGTACATTTTCATACTTAGGAATTTCTATGGTTCTTTCTAATAGTTTAGTTGCGCTTTAAAAGATCGGTGAATCGAAGACCAACCGAATTCAACATGAAGAAAGTCTACTGATGCGGATCAAGATGTACTTCAAAAAGACTAAGCTACCTCTGCCGAAGAATAGCAACATCTTCGGCAGACTTTCCTTCTGCCGATGCTTCCATTATTCGGCAAAGGAAAATCCTTGTTGATCCCTTCTTCGGCATCACTCTGTCGATCCTTCGGCAGAGATCCCTCTTGCCGACCTCTTTCTATTCGGTAATACCTTATGTCAAATCCTCACGATTTGACATACTTCCTCATTCCCAATGACCTTCTGACAAAGGGAATGGAGACTTCCATTGCACAGAGGATATTCACTTGAGTTCTGATCTGATTGAGACTTTCTTCTTAAAAGATCTCAAAAAGATTGGTACCAGGAATATTTTATTAGGATATTGTCTTATCATAGTACAAAAGTCACCTTTTGTATTGTGATAAGTCACTTCAAATATATTATAATTTATTGAAGATATCTCAAGGTTCCACTCAACAATTGACAAGTGTCCTTTGCATTTAATGCATGGGGTAGTATATAAAGGGTGATGATCTCTCCATGCAAACCACGCTTTCAGCTCAAGTAATCTTTGTGCATTCAGCAAGTTGTTTAGTTTGTCTCTCTCTCATACTTTTTTGTCTTAGTGCTCTTTAAAGTTGTGTTCTAAAGTTTTTCTAAGTGATAGATTGTTAGGATAGTTTTACTATTCTTTTCCGCAACAATCTTGTGTAAGCTAAGTGTAATTCTTGATAATTTTTATTATCTAATAAAGAATTAAAATTAAGTGAAAATTTGAGTATTGTATTCACCCCCCCTTCTACAATACTTGTTTACTTATTTTGGGACTAACAAGTAGTATCAGAGAGGTTGGTTTAATATAATAAACCAGATCTGCTATGGCATCATCGTCCAACACTAAAGTTGGTTCTCTTTCTTCTCAAAACTCTTTTCACCTTGACAATGGTTCGATTGCCAAGCCACCTAGGTTCAACCCAAGCAACTTTTCTTTATGAAAAGTTCGAATGATGTTGTTCCTTGAAAGTGTTGACAATCGTTACCTAACTGTTCTTCGTGAAGGGCCTATTGTCCCCAAAGTATGGGATAAATTTTTCAAAACCTTTAAAGACAAGGAAAAAGAAAAAGACAAGGACACCTTGTTTCAAGTTTCTGATGAATCTTCTGATGAGGAAAGGTCTTCTGCTACTGGATGATATATCACCAAAAAGCCTAAAGAGTACACTGAGGAAGATAAGCGCCTTATAGGCCTTGATTCCAAAGTCCGAGCAATCATTGCTCTGGCTCTTCCAAATGAAGTGTATCATTCCTTGGTCAACCTCTCTTCTGCCAAGGAAATGTGGTCTACGCTATGTGTTCTGTATAAAGGTGCAGATAAGATCAAGAAAAGCAGGAAAATCTCTCTCGTACAAAAGTACGAACTCTTCTCCATGAAAAGGGAGAATCTCTTTCTGACTATTACAATCGATTTAATAGTCTTCTTAATGACCTCAAGCTTCTGGGGAAACTTTATGATAATGAGGAAGTCCTATGCAAATTCAAGCATGGACCTCCAGACTTCTGAGAGAACATTTGTACTTGTATAAAGGCAACCAAGGATTTAGGAAGTCTTCCTCTTACTGTTCTCTATGGAACTCTTTTCAATTATGAGCAAACACGTATCCAAAGGAAAACCATCATAAAAGAGATAAAAGCCCCTTCAATGGCTCTTATCAGTGATGGTTCCGAGAAATCTGTGTGTATTCCCCGTATCACCTATCCTTTAGATGATTCTGACCGAGAGAGTCATGATGACTCAGATCACCACTCGGAGGCTTATCTAAGTGAAGTCGATGATGAGGGTGAAGAAACTTCGGTTGATCAAATAACGCAAGAAATGAGCATGTTGGCCAACTTATCTAAATTTAGAAACAATCCCTCCTCTAACCGTTTCAAATCTAACAAGAAATTCTCTTTCTCTTCTAGAAATTCTATGGACAAATCCCAAGAGGAATGCTACGCATGTGGAAAGAAAGGCCACTTTGCTTCAGAGTGTAGAAGCAATCCTCCTAGGAAATCCAAATCTAATTCCTCCAACTCTTCTAAAGGGAGGAGATTAAGATCTATCTCTACAGGTAGATCTCACTCACGAAAATCTTCTTCCTCATCTTTCAAAGACCATTCTGATCAGGCTGAAAAGTATAAAGCCAAATACAGGAGAGAAAAGGAAAGTGTAACATCCCATACTAGCTATACTCTCTTAAACGCATACAGAGCAACTAAGTAACCTTTATAGCAATATAGTAATAGTTATAGACAACCGGATGTTAAGGTACATATATAAATATATACAATCCCAAAAATAACTATTCACAAAAGTAAGGTTGTCCGGTCAGTCTTCAAAATATCCACTCCCGGTCACTCAGCCCGGATAATCCCCAAGTCTATCTCTAGAACCTGCCACAGAATAACAAACGTGGCTGAGCAATAACTCAGTGAACAGATCAATGAAATCAACAATAAACAATATAAGGTAAGTACAAATTATCCCTATAACCATGAAACGATAAAATAAATCAATCAAATATCACAAAGATATAACAAAGGGGTTCACATAATCACCCGTTCCGTGTTTCGTGTTATTCAAGTTCACATAAATCACCCGAATACACTAAACCAGTTGTTCCCAAAGAATGTACGGTTCTATGGGCATAAGTGAGAACTAGCGGTGTGGGCACGACACCCACTAGCCCTCGACTACTATTAAAGCAGTCCTAGTTCTGTTCTGTTCCTAGGATATCCATTCGCCCCTATGGCCGGATCAGGGCTAGCGCACTTTCCACGCATATACAAGGACGCCATAGTAATTATAGCCACCATGGAAGCATCACAAAGTCGGTGCCCCCGACTAAGTGTCTGGGTAAAGGATCACAACATATGTGATCTAACCGGATCATAAAGATATAACAACAATCAATGAACAATGTCAATATGGCTTGACTCTATCTAGTCGTGCCATTCTCAATCTGATAATATCACAGTCATTGGACCGATTCAACAAATCATATTTATCATATTCCATTCGCGCCTCAGCATTCAGAGTAAAACTCAAGAACCGGGCCAACAGTCCCTATTAGGGGCAACAGACTTTGGAACACTCCTAAGTCGTGCTCAACTAATGGAACACCAAATGAAATTCAACAAAGGAACGACACGATGAAAATGCAAGAAACAACATAATCGAGATCTTTTCGAACCTTAAGATTACTTTTCGGTAAATCATATTTGAATGGAATGACCCTCCACAAAAAAGGTCACTCCCGTACCAAGGAGATAAGAGATCCATACCTTTATATAGTCGAGATAACCAAAATACGATGCCCAAATGCCAAAGTGTCCAAAATCCTTGCTAGTCGGATTTTCCTATCACAAGTAATATATATGCACTTAGAATTATGCAATGATTTCGTATATTTGTTTGATCTACTTAGCCTATTGACTCCCTTATATTAGCTTAATCTAACCTTATTTCCTTCTTTATAGTCTTATAGTTTAATGCCATTGTTATGAAAAGGATGCTAAATGAATAGAACATAGCAATCAAAATATTGCAAGGAAAAACTCCCCTGCACATTTCAGCTTCTGTCCATCTCTGTGTTGGACATATTTCTCATACTTAGGTGCTAAATTTCATGATATTGTATAAATGGAAGTTGTACCTATGCTTCTTAGGAATCCAATCGCACTGGATTCATGATTTTTGAAGCTATGATTGATTTTATATGAATTTTGCACTAACAGTGTGCAGATCCCGAATTTACAGAGACCAGCTACTGTAATTTGAAATTTTGGCATACTTAAGCTCAAAAATAGGTTTTGGATTCTTCATAACAATTGTTCTAGACACACTAAGGTTTCCAACCACATATTACACACCTCAAGTGGATCAATGGTTAATGTTATACACATTTTTAAAGTAACAACAATTTTCTGCTTCCTTCCAACAGCACCAAAATTAACAATTTTTATGATATCAACACTACCATTTGATTTGATAACCATTCTAAACCATCTATGAACCAATTTGAAGTATTTTTACTTTGTTTTAACAGCCTTGAACATCACATAATCAAAAGTTCACTAGAATTTTAGGTTACCAAACATGTAATGAAAGATTTACAAACTTCTTACCTTAAGGATGGTTACAAAATCTTCAAGATGTAGATTCCTTTAATCCCTTACTAGCTCCAGACCCTAATCAACAAAAACACACATAAACTTAGTATTAATCTTCCTCAAATAACCTAGATTTCAAAATTACAAGCTTACCTAATGGTTACCTTCAAGATTTAGCTTCAAAATCATCAATTTCTCACCATTTCACCAAAGTTTTGAGGCTAATTTCATGGGGATAGGTTTGGTTCTAGGGTTTGAAGAGAAACGTGAAGAAGAAAGAGATATAATCTGATTATGAATTTTTATAAATTTCAGAATTCTTTTTATATTTTTCAATTTTTCACTTTTAGTCCCTCAAGTTTCATAAATTACAAATATACCATGTGTGGAGAATTTCTTCACATTTTTTATTTAATTATTGTTTCATTTATCCATGTTTAACCCCTCTAATGGTTATATTTGACAAAGTTAGTTTGGTTTAAGACCATATGCTATAGGTACAAGCATACAAAGCAATAACTAACTACAAACACTAACTTTTCACTTAAATTTCGATATGAAAGCCCGGTAATTATAGAAAGAAATGAGAACTCTCTCTAGAGAGGAAAAGGATTGATGGATGAATCTCACGATTGGGCCGATGAACCCACATCTGATAGCGAGAAAGAAATATCAAGCAAATGTCTTATGGCAAAACTTGATGACATGACCAAAGATTCTGACACAATGATGGATTTCTCTGCTGAGTGCTCTTCATCTTTCTCTCAGGTCATTGGACATCGTCAAACTTGGTATCTTGATAGTGGATGCGCACGTCATATGACCGGCAACAAATCTATTCGATTAAACTATGTGAATGAAAAGGGACCAACTGTAACTTTTGGTGACAACTCTCGTGGTTCCACTAAAGGTTATGGAACTCTCTCAAATGGTACCATCACCTTCAATAAAGTAGCCTATGTGGAAGGACTAATGCATAATCTTTTGAGCATTAGTCAACTATGTGATTTAGGATACTATGTGATCTTCAGAATAGATGACTGTCTCATTACTGACAGAAATTTTCACATTATCCTATATGGTTATAGAAAAGACAATGTGTATGTCATTAACATGAGTCATAAATCAGCAGATGAAGAGAGCATATGTTTCATCTCTGAATATTCCGAAAAAAAGAACTAGCTCTGGCATAAACGTCTCTCTCATCTAAACTTTAAGACGTAAAATGCTATATTCAACAAAGTGCTGGTTATAGGGTTGCCAAAAATCTCCTTTGCTAAAGAAAAAATATGTGGAACTTGTGAAAAAGGCAAGCTGACAAAGTCTTCTTTCAAATCTAAACAGTGTTTCTCCATCACTACCCCTCTTCATATGCTACACATGAATCTATATGGGCCTGTCAGCACTCCAAGCCTAGGTGGAAAAAGGTACATTCTTGTAATTGTTGATGAATTTACACGTTACACTTGGGTATCTTTTCTCAAGTACAAAAGTGACACATCTGAAGAAATAATCAATTTCATCAAGAAATCTGAAGTGCTCAACGGTCAACTTGTTTGATCTGTCAGAAGTGACAACGACACCGAATTTAGAAATGTTACCTTAGATGCCTTTTTCAATGATAAAGGCATCTCACAAAACTTTGCAGCTGTTAGAACACCAGAACAAAATGGTGTGGTGGAAAGAAAGAACCGAACTCTTTGTGAAGCTGCACAATCTATGTTGAGTGAATCTAACCTTCCTATCTAGTTCTGGGCTGATGCTGTCAACACAGCCTGTTTCACTCAAAACAGGTCCATCATAGTGAAGAGACATAACAAGACTTCTTATGAAGTCTTCTATGGCCGAAAACCCAACATCAACTTTCTTCATGTTTTCAGCTGTGTGTGCTTTATTCTAAATGATCGAGAACCTCTCAGGAAATTTGATCCCAAGGCTAATGAAGGAATATTTATGGGCTACTCTCTAACTTCTAAAGCCTATAGAGTTTACAACATCAGAAGAAAATGTATTGATTAATCAATATATGTAAATGAAAGTCCAAGAATCTCTAAATCTTTAGAGAGAGAAAGTAGAGAGAGAAAGTAGGAGCGCCAAATGTAATCAGATGTATTCAAAATGTGAGTGTCAAAGTTTCTTACAAAACACAAAGGCTACAAGGGACTTAAATACCCTTGGCCAATATAACAGATAAAGCTAACTAAACACAGTATTAGCCAAGACAGATAAATACAATGATCACTACAAAATATGACTCAACAATCTCCCCTTTAGTGATCATTGACGCTCTTCTCTTTGACGAAGTCTATTCAAACCAACAGAAACTTCTAAGCGTCGCAGAGTGGAGCGGAGATTCAATCTCTCTTGAACAGTATCCAATGTCTTCTTGAGAAGACGAATTTCATCATTTTCAAAAAGAAATGTTTATTTTCTTGTTTCCAAAAATCTTCTTTGAGTTTCTTTCAGACGTTGCTCCAACTGAAGCTTGATCACCTTCAAAGTTCCATCAGAGTAATGTGCAATTTCTTCAAATCTAAGAAAACATTTTTCATTCGAGCCATTCTTGTACACAACTCCATATGGATCTTCAACAATGGTGAGAATATGGTATGACTCTAAGTTTGGCAAGCTTCGGTTGGGCCTTAGAAGATTAAAAACTGGTTGAAAACTTTCGACAGCCATCTGAAAGTCAAACACTCTGAAGAATCGGATTTGCCGTCGAATAAATCTTTTAATAGAAAACAGTGCTTGAGACACATCCTGAGTTCTGTGATAAAGATTTCTGAAGTGATCATATAAGAACTCAATATCATCAATAGAAAGATCAATGAAGTCTGCTTCTGAAAAGATATATCTCTTGCAATCTCTTCTTTCAACTTCAAACTCTGGATACCAAAGATTAACTAGCTTGTTGATCGTAACACTGATAACTCTAACAATCAAGTGTGGAGAATGAACAAGATCATTTCTTTTTCGCTGGCACTTGATGAGCATCAAGTATTCATTACTGATATGCTTCTGACTCCTTTTCAATACCAAGTATTGCATAAATGTTGATCGACCTTCTTCTAGAAACAAAGATATTTCTCTGAGAATCTTCTAGAAAGGCAGTTTTTAGCCTTGATGCCATATAACGATGTTGAAGATTTCTTTGCCTTTGCTGTCTTGTCAAGTCTGGTCCTTCTTCTTGAATATTCGAGGGAACCACAGATTCAGAAGGAACACTAGCTTGTGCTCTAGACGACTGACCTACTTCAAATGTTCCTGAAGGAGCAGAGGTAGTCGGAGCAGTACTGACAACAGGAGTAGAAACTGGAGCAGTGTCAGGATCTGATTCTTAACAAGAATAATAAAACTCAGAAACAATATTAAAGAAGTTGCGGAAAAACACTTTAATATTCAAACTATCAATGTAACAGTAAAATATAAATCACAACTTGTAAACTTTATTGAATGATTAAAGTTACAAGCTTTCACACAAAACCTCAATCTTGATGAACAGGTTCACCAAGACGAATTCTACTTCTCTAGAACTAGGGTTGTAAACCTTGAGGTTAATTCTCTCTCAAAACAAAAACTTCAGAAAATTCGTATATCAAACTATTCTGAATAATCCTATACATATATTGAAAATAAAAGATAATTACAAAACTTAAAAGATCTTCAGTATATTCTTCCATAATTATCTTCAACCTTCCATGATTATCTTCAAACCTTGATCTGCACGTATCTTGATTATCACATAAGCAATATTAAATCATAGCAGCATTAACACTCTGAGCAGTATTAATCTTCAGCAGTACTAACTATGCTTAGCAGTATTAATTTCTTCAAGCAGTATTAATCTGGCTCAACAGTAGTAACTTTTCTCAGCAGTAGTAACCATGTTGTACTGGCAGCAGTAATCACACTTCAACAAATCTTCAGTTCCCAACAATCTCCCCCGAACTTGACTTTTAGATAAGAGAAGTCAAGTTCTTCAGATGCTCCCAAAACTCTATTTCTCATAAACCTATATCAGGATTCAGCCCCAAACTTTGATTAAGAGTTCTCTGAATCAAGTATCTTGCCATTGCAGAATCTGGTGCACAACCAAGCTTTTTCTTCAACATAGCATGCAACTTGAACCTGCTATGGTTGTAAACTCTATCCACTAGGAAGTATTCAAAGTGACTTGTATCCATAGCCAGTGCATATACTCCACTTCTTTCATACAGAGTCCAGTTGTTAATGGTTTTGAAAACATTTCTGATAACATGCTGAACTTCCTCTGGCTTGAATAACATGCATAGATATTCCATCACAAGTTTTGTAACAGGTATCCCTGGAGCTTTCAGCTTATCAACATATAATTTCATCCCCACTTCAAACATTTCCTCTAAATCAGATCTGGAGCATACTCTTACAATCTTGGCCCAAGTAGGATACACTTCAAACTTTTCATCTTTCCTCTTAATCCTGATATACTCCTTCCCATCTACTTCCACAGTATCCTAGTGAATAATCTCAGGAGGCTTGACACCAACTAGTTCAGCAGTTATAGGCTCAGGCACTTTTTCCATCACCACCATGTACATACTTACATCAGAAGTACTGGATGGTTCTTCCTGAGATTGAGCTTTCTTTTCATCAGACTTAGATGCCCCTTCTTCTTCAGCTACCTTCTGTTCTTTCTCAGCTTCTTCCTCATCTACTATAGGTTTCTTAGCTGATTTTCTTCTTGCCATCATTTTTGTTCTTTTCAAGGTCCTCAAACTTTCACCTAGAGTAGCTTCCTTCCTTGGTGATTCTTGATCATTAGGAAAGGGTTTTTGAATTTGAAGGTCATGTCTCTCTTTCATCTTCTTTTCCACTTCAACTCTTGCTTTGTCATTCCCTTGTAGCTTAGTCATTTCTGCATCATACAACCCTTTGATTTGATTAAATGACATTTTTGTGAACATCTCCTTTTTGACTCCCACAACACCTTTAAGCAAAGTGATCATCTTCTTTCTCTCTTGAGTGCCAAGGTAGGTCTTTGAAGGTTGCCTCTTCTTTGCACCCATTTTGATCATCACAGGCTTCTTTAGAGTTGCAGATTTCTTCTGTGCTATCTCTGTTGCCAAACTCTGTTGATATACTTCATTAAGCTCTGCAGCTAGAGCTCTTGACATCTCCCTATCTTTCTCCACTTGAACTGTTTCTGCTTGCTCAAGTTCTGCTTGAATTTTCTTAGCCAAAGCTTCATCTGACTCAATCAACTTTTGCTTTTTAAGAGGTTGGTCAGATTCCACTATCTTGGTTTTGCCTTTTTCCTTGCTTGCTACCTTATCAGCAATAGCTTTCTTGATAACCTCAGCATTTTCTTTGATAACAATTCCTTTGGTCTTTGAAGTGATCTTAGGAGTGTCATGTTTCGCCTTGATTAATGCTTCAACTACCTCAATTTCTTCCAAATTGCTGCTAAGGAGGTCTGTTAATATCTCTTGAACAATTTCTGCTGCTTCATTTATTTTAGCAACATTAACTGTTTCTGCTGCTTTGCTTGCTTCAGCAACATTAACTGTTTTTGCTGCTTTCTCTGTAACTGCTGCTTTTTCAAACCCTTTTTCTGTTTCTACTGCTTGTGCCTTATCCCCATTACCACCAGCAAACTCCCCCTCATTTCCCTGATTCTCCCCCTTATTCTTAGCATTCTCCATGTTGACCTCAGCTTCTGACTCCCCCTTTTTGGGAGCATCATCCAGAGGGTTCCTTCTTTTGAGCACAAATCTTTGCTTCTTCTTCTTTTGCACCACCTTCTGAACCAACTTCTTTAAGGTGCTGATCTCTTCTTGCTGGTTGATTATGACTTTCTTGAGTTCATTTACAACCATCTTTTGAGAATCCAGTTCAGTTGCCATTTTGGACATGGTAGAAATCAATTCATGGTAGTCATATCTATCCTCATCTTCTCCAGGAGTGTTACCCCCTTTTGAGGGATCATTGGAATGTTTAATAGGGATCTCCAACCAGGCTGAAGCACCACCTATTCCCTTGGTTTCTGGGCACCCGGGACCTTTGGATGATTGCTCACCCAAAGTTGCCATGGGGAAGGTCTTAGTGATGTTACCACTGGCCTCCTCTGTGCTAGCAGGAGTAGTGGCAGCCTTCTCACCCACATGCTCATGCATCTCCTTAGTGAGCACCTCCTTGGGGTTGGAAGACACCCCAGTGGTTTCCCTATGGATATTCTCTAATGGAGAATGCTCCATTAGAGGGCTTTGTGGTTCTGGGTTTGTAGGAGGTACAACAAGGGAAGGAGCCTTGTGTACCTTTCTCTTAATATACGTTTTGGCTATAACTGGTGTTGGCTTAAGAACAAGGGACTGAGGTAGTGATATAGTGGTTGAAGGTTGGGTTTGGCTATCAGTGGGATGGTCTAGTGAGGACCTTGACCCTGATTCCATACCTTCTTGGTTGTGGGACACCACCATCATTGTAGAGAACAATGGGCTGTCAACTCCTTCCGAGTCCTTGGCAGATCTTTTCATATTTGAAAAGACCTTGCCCTTAGGGATTTTAGGTACATATACCTCATTAAACTGAGGTATGTCCGTCAATTCAGAGGTGATAACTGCCTGGACAAATCTTGGATACATATAGAAACTCTTTTTATTATCCAAGTTTGACACAAGGTCATTGAAAATCATTTTTGAGAAATTATACTTTCTGGCAGTGGATAAGCAGACCAAAGCAAAAGCAATGGTACTACTGAACTGACTCCATCCAGTAGTTTTTCTAGAAATACAGTGCATAAGAGTATGAACAAAGAACCGCCATTGGGAAGAAAAGTTAGCTTTGTAAAATTTGAAAACACCCTGTTGGCCTTCATACCCCATTCTTGTGAGATTGGAAAACAAATCCTCATTAGAGATAGAGGTAATACCTGAGACATCATCTAGTCGTAGACTGATACGAATGACCTCTTCAGAGACTATCAAGGGTTTGTCACACACCCTTGTCTTGATAACCTGCACACCGTTTTCAGTAACAGCGGTAGTATTGGCCCAAAATTGCTTCTGGTGCTCGATGAAAATTGGTGGTGACACTGTAAGAGCATAAGCTATATGACTGGACTTGAGAAAATCAACTATTTGATGGAATCCAGCAGCCTGCTTAGGCCTTTGAAGCATTCCGATCTCATTGTGTTCATCAATAAACGCCATGGATGCCATCGGGCTTGAGGATTCTTGACTGAAACACACTGGTTTCTTGAGAGAAAAGAGTTAGAGAGAAGATGAACAGTATTCAAAGTGTCGTTGTGAGCTTTTAGGCGGGTAAAGAGGGTATTTTTAGGATTCAGTAAAGAAGCAGTATTAACCCTAATTTCAGTTAAAGCAGTACTAACCCACTCGCAGTATTAACTGAGAGCAGTAGTAACCAACTAGCAGTATTAACTAACTAGCAGTATTAACTAACTAGCTATATTAACTAACTAGCAGTATTAACTTATTAGCAGTATTAACTAACTAGAAGTATTAACTAACTAGCAGTATTAACACATACCTGAAGTAGTAACTCAGACTAGCAGTAGTAATAATGAACCTGCAGTAGTAACTTTGCACTAGCAACATTAAAACTGCACTGGCAGCATTAACAATACTTACACTGTTGAAGCTTGTGTTAGTCTGATCAAGGCAATAAACTTTCTGAGAAAGATGATTAGTATCACAAAAAAATAAACAAATAACAGGTATACAAACACTTTTTAAACATGAGCTTATTCAGAGTTGATCATGCCCACACTTGTGACCAAGAAAGTGAATCTACCCACATCAAAAGCTTTAGTGAATAGATCAGCAAACTAATTATCAGTATTAACTTTAGCAACTTGAATAAGCTTCTTTTCATTGCAGTCTCTAATAAAGTGATACCAGATTTCAATGTGCTTTGTTTTGGAGTGCTTGACTGGATTGTTAACAACGCTAATAGCACTGCTATTGTCAATGAAGATTGAAGTGTGAAGAAAGGTTACCCCATAGTCTAGCATTTGATTCTGAATCCATAGAACTTGAGAGTAGCAACTTGCAGCAGCAATGTACTCAACTTCTGTTGTGGATAAGGACACTGTGGTTTGCTTCTTACACTGCCAAGATACTAGTCTTGCACCCAAAAGTTGACATCCCCCTGAAGTAGACTTTCTATCCATATTAGCACCATCCAAGTCACTGTCTGAATATGCAATCAAGTCAAAAGTAGATTCATAAGGATACCAAAGACCTAATCTAGGTTGCCCTCTTAAGTATCTGAAAATCCTTTTAACTGCTTGAAGATGTGACTGCTTTGGTTTGACTTGGAATCTGGCATACACACACACTGGAAACATGATATCTGGTCTTGAGGCTGTGAGATACATGAGAGATCCAATCATTGATCTATAAAGATGGACATCAACATCCTCCCCCTCAAGATCAACAGTGATCTGTTTGTGTGTTTCCATTGGTGTGCTTGCTGACTTTGAGTCTGATAAACCATACTTATCTAGGATGTCTTTTACATACTTTGATTGACTTATGAAAATCCCATCTTTCTGCTGTTTCACTTGAAGCCCAAGGAAGAAAGTGAGTTCACCCATTGAACTCATTTTGAAGCTCTTGTGCATTAACTCTTCAAACTCTCTACACATCTGATCTTTTGTGGATCAAAATATGATGTCATCCATATAGATCTGAACAAGTAGGATGTCCTTCTTACTTCTTTTAATGAAAAGGGTCTTGTCAATGATTCCCCTTTCAAACCCATTTTCCAAGAGATAGGTAGACAAAGTATCATACCATGCTCTTGGGGCTTGATGTAGACCATAGAGTGCTTTCTTAAGTTTGTATACTCTGTCAGGATATGATGGATTCTCAAATCCAGGAGGCTGACAGACATATACTTCCTCATCAATTGTTCCATATAGAAAGGCACTCTTCACATCCATCTGATATACCTTGAACTTCATATATGAGGCATAGGCTAGAAACAGCCTAATTGCCTCTACCTATGCAACTAGAGCAAAAACTTCCTCATAGTCTATGCCTTCTTGATGAGTGTACCCTTGTGCCACTAGCCTTGCTTTGTTCCTGATTACTATTCCTCTCTCATCCTTTTTATTTCTGAAAATACAGTTGGTGCCAATTGCTCTATGACCTTTTGGAAGGTCCACCAAGTCCCAAACATCTTGCAATTTAAACTGTATCAACTCTTCTTGCATGGCTTCTATCCAACTTGAATCTTTCATTGCATCATAAGCCTTCTTAGGCTCAATCTGAGATAGAAAGCAAGAGAGTACTGTATGTTGCTGATCCTGTAACTCTTGAAGTCTGCTTTGATTCCTAGTCATCATAGGAGAAGTGATGTCTCCTATTACCAGCTTAGGAGGATGATTCTTCCGAGTTCTTGACTGATGACTAGGTTCTTCATTAATTCCCACATCTAGATTTGAGTCATTTAAGTCAGCTGAGGGGATCTCATCAGCTACTTCTGGCTCTTCATGCTCTGGATTCTCCTCATCTCTTCTTTCTTCTTCCCTCTGAATTGGTTCAGTAGCATTCTCCTTTTCACAGATTTCAACAGGGTCCATTGTAGGTATGGGAAAGATCACAGACTAAGGAATAATATCTTGTACTTGTTCATCCCCTGATCCTCTACTTCCCGATCCTGCATGATCATCACTACTGAAACTCAAAGAGTTAGTTAGTGAATCAATGTCAAATAACCATCGAGGACCTGAACCAATAGGATTTGGTGTGTTCTCATTGCATTTGACATTGTCACTTTCCTCAATTATTCTAGAAGAAGAATTAAACACTCTGTAGGCCTTACTCTGTGATGAGTAACCAACAAGAAAACCATCATCTTCTTTGCTATCAAACTTTCCTAAGTGAGTTTTGGTATTGAGAATGGTACGAGGACACCCAAAAGGTTTGAAAACACCAATAAATGGTTTTCTTTTATTTAAAAGCTCATATGGTGTCTTGTTCTTAGGCTTGACTACTAGAACTATGTTTTGGACATAGCAAGCAGTATTAACTGCTTCAGCCCAGAAAGTAATTGGAAGTTTTGAATCAGCTAACAGAGATCTAGCAGCCTCAATTAGTGTCATATTCCTTCTCTCAGCAACACCATTTTGTTGTGGAGTCCTAGGAGCACTGTATTGCCTCTCAATTCCTTTTTCCTCACAAAAGGTGTTTAGGTCAAGATTTTTAAGTTTAGTACCATTATCTGACCTAATGACTTTTACATTTTGATTTGTTTGGTTTTCAATTCTTAGAATAAAGGATTTGATCAGTCCACTTGTCTTATCCTTAGTCCTTAGAGAATATACCCAAGTAAATCTAGATTAATCATCAACAATAACTAAGCAGTATGATTTCTTACCTATACTCATGACATTTGTAGGACCAAACAGATCCATATGCAACAACTGAAGAGAAGAAGAAATTGTGTTAAACTCTTTGGACTTATGAGAAGTTTTGTGTTGTTTGCCTTTGAGACAAGCAACACAATAATCATCACATGAAAAGACTTTTGAAGGCAGACCTCTTACAAGGTTGTTTTTAACAAGTTTATTTATTGTTTTAAAGTTCATGTGACACATCCTTCTGTGCCAAAGTGATGATTTATCCAAAGAGGCTTTTGAAACAAGACAGTTTAGGGATGAATTATTTGAAACATTTTCCATATCCAAACAATAGACATTATCCTTTCTAGGAGTTCTTAGTAGTATCATCTTTTCATCAACTACCTTGAATCCAGGAGCAAGGATAATGCATTCTGAATCAGTGAATAATATACTATGCTTTTTGTCACAAACCTGTGATACACTTAACAGGTTGTACCTTAACTGCTCAACATAGTAAACATCTTCAAAGGTCATCTTACCTTTTGTTACATCACCCTTACCACTAATCTTACCTCCATCTGGAGTATTACCAAAGGCAACATGTCCTCCATCAATTTTCTTGAAATTCTTGAGGCAAGCCATGTTCCCTGTCATGTGCCTAGAGCAACCAATATCAACATGCCATATGCTCTTTCCCTTGAGCTTTTGGTTGCCCTGCACATAAGATAAATCAATTAGTATTGACTGGGAACCCAATCCAAAGTGGTCTTGGGCCTCCCTTTCTTATCAAAGTACTTGCACTCCTTTTTGATGAGATTTTTAAAATTAAAACACTCTTTACTGGAGTACTTTGTCAAGATGATTGGTCTTGAAGCACAAATACTAGAAGCAGTACTAATTTTAGAAGTACTAACAGAGTTAGCAGTACTAACAAGTTTAGCAGTACTAACCTTGTTAGAAGCACTAACAGAGTTAGCAGTATTAACATCTGAAGAGGTACTAACAATGTTAGTTTTAGAAGTATTAATACTCTCAACAACACTAACATTGATAGCAGCAGTATTGCTTCTGGCAGCACTATCTTTGTCAGCAGTACTATTTGTGGTAGCAGTACTAATAGTTTTAGTGCTTTTGGGAACCCACATCTTGTCACTCTCTTTTACAGTCTTTTTCTTCATGTGGCTTTTAGATTTAACATGTTTCTTAGCCACATGATTCCTTTCATCCTTCCTATAACCAAAGGGTTTTTGCACAGATCTTTGAAAATTTATCCTTTGGTTAATAGGATAAAAATAACAGTGCTTGGCAAGATGGTTCATTTTGCCACATATGAAACAAGGTTTTGGTCTGATGATTCTACTCAGATCAACTCCTTGTTTCTGAGCCCACTGATTATTCCAATTTCTTTGATTGCCCCTCCTTATATCATGTTTTAGGGGTTCAGACTTATTACCTGCACACTGTTTGCAAAGAACAGGATCCACAACTGTATTCTGCTTGTAATGGACCTTTTTAGACTTTCTCTCAGTCTTCTCTACACCATCAGATTTGACCCAATCCCTTCCACCACCCTCATTGGTAAGAATGTTATTTTCTAAGGGAATCTCACCACTCACAGTATTTTCCTTACTCTTACCAGCTTCTTTCTCAGTCTTGTCCTCAACAACTACTTCATCCAAAGGGTCTATCTTAGTGGCTCCCTCATGCAAGTCCTTCCTATCTTTGGTCTCTAGCAAGTCTGATTTAGGAGGGATGTAGTTGTTGTTGTATGGTGGTGGTGTGGTATTATATCCAATTCCTGGTTTAAGCTTATCATGGATTTGGACCTTTAGAATTGAATCCATGGCTTTAGAAGCATATGAAAACTTTTCCACATTCAACTTAACCTTGGCTAGCTCTCCTTTCAACTTTTCATTCTCCTCTCTAGACTTTGTCAGTTGGATTTCTAGATCATTTTTCTCCCACTTCCAGTAATTTGTATCATATGTGTGTTGAAGTTCATTGGCTTGGAACCCTTTAATTTGTTCCTCAAACCTCTCGACAATTTTCACATAGTCTTTTCTATCCTTTTCTAACCTCTTAAGGTCATCACTCATACTCTGGTTGTAATCCCTGTACCTTTTAACAGTGTCTATGCAAGTTTGAGAACAGAGATTAGAAAGTACCTCAGTTGGGAAATCTGAAACCTCTGCCATGAGAGCTTGATTTTGAATGGCCTCTTCTGTTTGATCACTCCAGTCAAACCCCATTCCTTGTTGAGAAACAAGAGCTTGAGCAGAGTCTCTGTTCTGGTTGAAGCTTCCAGTCTGAGCTTGTTGATGGTTGTTATGAGACACTCCACTTCTACATTCCCTGGCAAAGTGTCCCTTCATATGACACTTGTAGCACTCCACCTTTGACTTATCAAAGCCTGCTCCATCTTCTCTTCTTTGAGAGAAGTTGTTCCTCCCAGTCCTCTTGATAAACTTATTCACCCTCATAGAAAGCATGGCCATCTGCCATTTAATATCCATCTCTTCAAGATCATCAGGATGAAGCTGTTCCAAGTCATCATTGATTAAAGAAGAGTTACTATGGCTGGAAAGAAAGGCTTCAAATACGGATTCATTGCCTTTTTCTTGATTTACTCCACTGGCAGCATTAACTGATTCAGGGTTAGCAGTAGAATCAGTTGATGCTGATAGGAGTGCAGCATTATGAACATATCCAGTAGGCTTCTTCTTTGCTTCCACCTCAGATTTAAACACTCTCAGATCATTATACAGATCATCCAGTTCCTTTTCTTCCAACATGTCATTCTGTCTGAATGAGACAGTGTACATGGTCCATTCATCTCCAAGAGATCTGAGGAACTTTCGGTTGACATCATCTTGTTCCATCTTAACTCCAACAGTAGCCAACTCACCAATTAATTTATTGAATCTATCAAAAGTTTGAGTCATAGACTCATTCTTTGAAGACGTAAAATTCTCATATTGCTGCTTGAGAATATCCCTTTGATTCCTCTTAGTGTTCTTGGTGCCAGCAAATCTCTTCTCTAAAGCATTCCATAGAATCTGAGCATCAGTGCAGTGATGAAACTGATGTTGATACTCATTAGGGATGGCCAAAAGCAGGGTGCTTAAGGCTTTCATCTCCAATTGTCTCACTTTCTTCTCAGCATCAGTTTTTGGAGGTGGTCTTCTTCCATCTTGTCCAATTTTACCTTCAGCAGAGGGACCATTCTCAACAATGTCCCACATAGAAAAGTCAGTAAGGAGGATGTACTGCTTGATCCTAATTTTTCACATGTCAAATTCATTAGGTTTGAGCATGGGAACCTTTGAAACAAGAGTACTGGTTGATTCAACTGTGTTGTCCATGATGAATGAAGGTTTCTAAGAATACTAGGCTCTGATACCACTTGTCAGGATCTTATTCTTAACAAGAATAATAAAACTCAGAAACAATATTAAAGAAGTTGCGGAAAAACACTTTAATATTCAAACTATCAATGTAACAGTAAAATATAAATCACAACTTGTAAACTTTATTGAATGATTAAAGTTACAAGCTTTCACACAAAACCTCAATCTTGATGAACAGGTTCACCAAGACGAATTCTACTTCTCTAGAACTAGGGTTGTAAACCTTGAGGTTAATTCTCTCTCAAAACAAAAACTTCAGAAAATTCGTATAGCAAACTATTCTGAATAATCCTATACATATATTGAAAATAAAAGATAATTACAAAACTTAAAAGATTTTTAGTATATTCTTCCATAATTATCTTCAACCTTCCATGATTATCTTTAAACCATGATCTGCACGTATCTTGATTATCACATAAGCAGTATTAAATCATAGCAGCATTAACACTCTGAGCAGTATTAATCTTCAGCAGTACTAACTATGCTTAGCAGTATTAATTTATTCAAGCAGTATTAATCTGGCTCAACAGTAGTAACTTTTCTCAGTAGTAGTAACCATGTTGTACTGGCAGCAGTAATCACACTTCAACAAATCTTCAGTTCCCAACAAGCAGAATCAGGAACAGTTTCAGAAACTTCATCTTGAGAAGGAAGATCTCTGTACAACATATCTGTAATCTCTTCATCCTTAGCATAAAAGAATACAGAATCATCTTCAGTATCAGAGATAATGACTATGTCATCACAATCTTCTTCTTTAACTTGGAAGATCTTCTCAAATATCGTGTCATCATCATCATCATCTGAGTTAATTTCTATAAAATTTGCAAAGAATGACCTCATATCATTTGCTGCTTCTGATTCTTCAATCTGAATAGTCCTTTCTGCAACATCAGGATCAACATACACAACAATCTGCATATTATCCTCTATATCTTGCTCAGAAATGTTTAGTACATTAGACATAGAAGATAAATTGATATTTTCAATCATCACATTCACAAGATCATTGACGCTGCAATCTTGGACATTATCAGTACTCTTCTCTTTATCAGCTGCCTCTTCTTGTAACTAATCTTCTCTACCTGAGGAAGATCCTTCCACTCTCTGTCTCTTATTCATCTCCCCCTCATGACCTTGAGGATCGGGATCATCTTGGTCATGTCGGCGTTTAAGAGACGGACCGACCTCAGATCTGCAACTTTGTTCATGAATAACAAACCTGTTAGACAGATCAGAAAATGCTTGAGTCATGAAAGACTTGAGATCCGCAAAACTTGTTCTAACTTCAGATCTGAACGCATGGAACTCATTAGTTAAAGCATTTAGTCTTGCAGAATCAGATGTAGAAACCGGAGGCGGTGTAGGCTGGAAATTCCTTAGAAGAGAGATCAAATCCTGATCTTGATGTTCTGGCGGAGACATCGAAAGAAGACGAGCATATAGCAAATCTGTCAGCTCTGAAATAGGAAGATTTGATACTGGAGTGCTAGAAGATGAAACAGGAACACGGGTAGATGAAGAAACACCAGTCGACTGCGTAAACAACGGAGGTAGAGGAATAGACATGATTGCTGGAGCAGAAGATTGAACAGCAGAAGACGGCTCTCTAAAAACAACCCCAGATGGGCGTCTGAAAGGAATTACTTCAGGGATTGAAGATGTGTCAATTTCAGGCATCTTACCCTTGAAGAAAGTACGTAACTTCTGTATTTCCGCATTCTTATGTGCATCAAATTCATCGCTCATTTTCCGAATCATTTCATTCAGAGTAGAAAACTTTGCAGTAGAATCATGAACCTCGACTGAAGATGGCGAAATAGAAGAAGTTAGTTCGATAGAAGACGAAGAAATAGTTGTAACTTGAGCTTGATGATGAGTTGAAACATTGTGAAATGCTAGATCAAGCTCATCCACATGTAAATTTGCAACTGTTGCATTAATGGGAACAGAATCTTCTGCAGACAATTCTTCTTCTTGAATAACCACTTCTGGTTCCTTGAATTTTCGTCCATAAACCCTCAGACTCGGTTGATCAACGTCATCACCATCATCACCATCATCACCAGAATCATCATTACCATCATCACCAGAATCATCATTATCATCAGTAGCATTAGCAAAATCAGCAGAAATAACAACATCAGATTCAGTAGCAATATGAGTAGCAGCATCAGAAGAATCATGAATCGGGGAGTCAATAGCAATTTGAGCAATTACATCTTCAATTTGTTGAGAAGCGACATCTGCTTGAACTTCTTGATATTCAATATTTACCTCAACTTCTTGTTCAACAACTTTGTTGACCTCTTGTTCAGAAACAGATACTTGAACTTCAACTTCTTGATTAGCAGGAACTTCAACTTCTTGATTAGCAGGAACTTCAACTTCTTGATTAGCAGGAACTTCAACTTCTTGATCAGCTTCCAGAAGTATTTCATTATCCAAGCAATATTCGATAATACTTTCATCTGAAGGATCTGCATAATTCATAATAAGCTCCGAAGGAATAGGCATCGAATATTCAAAATTCCGCTTCACCTTTTGGATGTAAGTCATTTCTGTATCAGGAACTGTTGGCCAAGATAATCTTCGAGGAATATCCGGATTGCTTCTGAGTATGCTTCTGATGATAAGCTTCAAGAATCGAATGAATGGAAACAATTGGTATCAGAGCAGATCCAAACCGAAAATCAAGAAAATCAGAATGTTCGTATCTGTGTTCTTCGATGTCCAGGTTGATTTTGAGTTTTAGTGTGTTTTTGGAGTTGTAAATGATTAGGTTTTGTTAGAAAAGTGTTATCGATTGAGTCTGTATAAGTTTTAGATCAATTTGCATTGTAATCGATCGTTAATTTTGATTTTAGTTGAGTTCAAAGTTCACGAGTCCTGTGCACTGTAATTGAGTCGATTTATACATTTTTGTGTATTTGATCGAAATTAGTTGTTAAGATTGTGTTCTAGATGATTAAACGATCAAATTGTCGAAGTTTCGAGTTAGATTTCGAGGACTAGATGTCTTTTTGGTGAAAATTTGTTTGTTTTAGAGGTTTGCGTTTCATTCATCGAGGTTTGCGTTTCATTCATCGAGGTTTGCGTTTCATTCATCAAGGTTCGCGAATTCAATGAGAAACGCAAAGTGATGTTTGCGTCTTCAACAAGAAACGAGAAGAAAGATTTGCGTATTCAAAGTGAAATGAAAAGCTGAAAGTTGGAATCAGACAAGTATACTTTGCGTACGCCTCTTGAAACGCAAAGTAAAAGTTTGCGCTTCGCAATTGAAACGCAAAGTAAAAGTTTGCGCTTCGCAATTGAAACGCAAAGTAAAAGTTTGCGCATCGCACTTGAAGCGCAAAGTGTGGAGGACTTAGACAAATTTCTGGTTGTGAAGGGGGACATATTTCTGGTTGTGATCAAAATTTCTGATTTTATATTTCAAGTTTTCTGTATTTTCTTGATTGTTTCATTTGGACTAACGATCAGTTTCTAGTTTCTTATTGCATATATTTTTCAAACAGGTTTAAACAAGATGACTTCCAAAGATGCTCTTTCCATTGGCACTGATGTCAAGCCTCCTGTTCTGTTCAAAGGAGAGTACGAACAGTGGAAAGACAAATTCCTTGATTTTATAGACAGACATGCAAATGGAGAAAATATTATGCTGTCAATCACAGAAGGTCCTATGGTACCAATCACGGTTCAAATACCTGATGATGATTTGTCTAATAGTGAAGATGGTACTGAGGAAAGAGATCAAAAGATGAAAACAGTGGCAGTGGATATCTCTCAGTATTCTGAAGAACAGAAAAGCCGATACAAAGCAGATAAACAAGCAAGATCCTTACTTCTTCAGAGTATTCCGAATGAGATCTACATCAAGATTGATAGTTACAAAGCAAATGCTAAGAAGATGTGGGATCAATTGCAAAAGATGATGATGGGATCCAAGGTCGGGAATCAGATGAAAGTGGCTAACTGCATCAACAGTTATGAAGAATTTAAAGCCAAAGAGAATGAAAGCCTGGAAGATACTTATGAACGGTTTGTCTTGCTTCTGAATGAACTGACAAAGAACAAAGTGAAAAAGAAGCAGCTGGAGAATAATGTCAAATTCCTAAGTATCCTACAACCTGAATGAAAGAAGCATACGCGTAGGATGAAACAAATGAAGGATCTGAATGACATACCGTTACATGAGGTTTATGAGACTTTGAGGCAGAATGAAGAAGAAGTGGAAGAGAAAAGAGCTGAGAAAAAGAAGGAAGAAAAGGTTCCCGATCCTATTGCATTGGTAGCCGGAGAGAAAAAGAAAGAAAAGATAGAGAAGAAGAAGAAGAAAGTACTGACAAGTTCTGAGTCGGATTATGAGACAGATGGTGATGATGGAGAAAGTCTGAAACAAGCCATGCTTTTACTGACCCGTGCATTTCAAAAGAAATTCTACAAGAAGCCGGGATCAAATTCTCAAAGATATTCTTCATCAAGTTCAAAGAATCATGAGCACCGAGAAAGGGTGGAAGGAAGGAGATATGAAGAGAACAGATATGTTGAGTAGAAACCTGATGAAAGGAAGAAGTTCATGAACGACTACACTGTTGCAGAAAAGCCAGCAAGTGATCCAGTCAAATGCTACAACTGTGGCAAGATTGGTCATTTTGCAAAAGATTGTCGAAAGCCAAAAGTTCGTAATTCTCAGTATTATCAGAACAAAATTCTTTTGGCCAAACAGCAAGAAGCAGGCATCGCTTTAATGGCGGAGGACGAATTTTGGCTGGATCATTCAGAAGGTGAAGAGGAGGAGAAGGAAGAAACTGCTCATCTCTGTCTTATGGGAAAAGAAGTGAAGTATGATGAGTCAGATGATGAGACATCTGATGAGGTATTAAACTTAACTGAAAAAGATTTCATTACCAAAATGGAAGCTATGATGGTTGAGCTTAATGATCTTCAAGTAAAACTGAAGAAAGAAAAAGACAGAGTTGCTAAAAGAAACAACAAGATCTTTGAACTTAATAAGTCTGTTATTGGGAACAAAGATCTAATTGATTCTTTACGCAAGTCTGCTTCTGGTTCTAAATTTCAAGTAGATTGTTTTGAAAAGAAGATTTCTGACTTTGACGTTAAATTTTCTAAGTATGAGTTTGAGAAGAAAGAATCTGCACTAACTATTCATAAACTGCAGGTTGAGAACAAGCTTTTAAATAAGAAGGTAAATGGTCTGGAAGCCAAACTTTACGCAAGAGGACAAACAGATCAAACCATTTTTCTTAATGCACCTGATGAAGAGGCTGATGTTAAGGAAAAATGGGGACTTGGTTTTAAAAACCCCCATTACTTAAAGAAAGCCATCAGAAAACAACCAGCACTTTATAATTTTGATTTTCTTGCATGTGCTGGTAAACATACTCATTTAAAACCCAAATTTGTTACCCAATTACCGGAAGAAGTTGAGGCCAAAGAAACTGAATATAGAAAGAATGTAAAGAAAATGCAACTACCATTTAACTATGCAAACTTAAATGATAGTTATCTTTCAGAAACACCAAAAGTTCTTTCAAACGATTATTTTGCTAGTTATTTTGTTTCTGAGATGAAGGCAAAACCTGTTGTTGCAAAGGTTTATGTTCCTCCACTTATTCTTGAAAGCAAAATAGTTGAGCTTGAAAATGTTCTATCTGATGAAAAACTATTGGTTGATATTCAACAAACTGTATTTTCTACAGTATTAAAGAACACGGTTTTTCAATCTGCATCTACACAGTGTTCTAAAGTTTCAAAGGCACCTCAAACTTCGACTGATAATTTTGATGACTTATTTGAGTCTGCAAATGACTTTCTTAATTCTGATGATGGGTGCATAGAAGAAATTGATATGTTTGACTTCAATGCTTCTCTTCCTGATCATTCTACTTGTCTTATAACTGAAAAAGTGTCACCAAGTGGTTTTAATATTGGTGAATCATCAGCTAAGGTTGGTGAATCAGTTTCTGTAACTGCTGATTACTATACTCAAGGTAAGAAACATAAGAAACAACGATTACAGAAACAGAAATACACTGGTACACAAAAGAAAACTCAATCTCAGAAGTCTGATTTTCCTAATAAATCTAAATCTTTTGTTTCAGATATAAGGAAGAAAAAGTCGAAAGCTCAAACAGAATGGCGACCAAAACGGAAGGATGATGAGATAGCTGGATCAGTTTATGATAATTCTTGTACTAGACCTGATAGTAGTGATTCTGATGTAGTTGGTCAATATGCTTCTCATAAACAAAACCTTGTAACTTCTTACAAGTGTTATTCAATAAAGCAGTTGATTCAATTATCTCCTATTACTACTACATCTTATTATAATTATCGGAGAACTGATTTTGCTTATTCTCATAATTCTTCTGATTGGTATGGATCTTATCATGTTTATTCTTCGAGATCAGATATTTTTAAAGGTTTTCAAAAGAACAGAGGGTCCATTTTCAAGTGGATACCAAAATCTTGTGCTAATCTGTTAGGGCCCGTTTTTTAAATGGGTACCTAAATCTATTGTTTCCTGATTTCTCTTGCAGACCCGACATATGTGGTACTTGGACAGTGGATGTTCCAAGCATATGACTGGGCAAAAAGCTTTATTGTCTAACTATACAGAGAAATTCAGTGGAAATGTCAGATTTGGAAACGATCAGCTTTCACCAATCTTAGGATATGGTGACATCATTCAAGACAACATAATGATAAGTAAGGTGAGTTATGTCGAAGGGTTGGGGCACAACTTATTTAGCATTGGTCAATTCTGCGATAAAGGGTTAGAGGTCAACTTCAAATCTAAGAGTTGCTCGGTTCGTACTGAAGACGGCACAAAACTCTTAGCTGGAAATCGGAAGACAAACCTCTATACTATCAACCTGTCCAAAGTTCAAATTGACAATCAAGTTTGCTTAATGACAAAAGCTTCAATGCAACAAAGTTGGCTCTGGCACAAACGACTATCACACCAGAACTTTCGTTATATCAATAAGCTGGTTAGAGGGAAATTGGTAAAAGGACTTCCTGAGCTGAAATACGAGAAAGAACTTTTATGTGCTGTATGTGAGAAGGGTAAGATGAAGAGAGCTCCGCATAAACCGAAGCCTAAACCAAGCACTAGTTCTCTGTTATAATTGTTACATATGGATTTGTGTGGTCCAATGAGAACTCAGAGTTTGGGTGGAAAGAAATACGTGTTGGTTATTGTGGATGATTACTCAAGATATACATGGGTCAAATTTCTTCGATCAAAAGATGAGACACCGGAAGTTCTCATTACTTTCTTAAAGACAACCCAGGTGAAAATGCAGCGACAAGTCAAATTTCTTCGAACTGACAATGGCACATAATTCAAGAACAAGATTGTTGATGAATATCTCGAATCAGTCGGGATTTCACATCAGTATTCTGCTGCTAGAACGCCTGAACAAAATGGAGTAGTCGAAAGACGAAATCGGACGCTAGTCGAGGCCGCTCGTACTATGCTCAGCCAATCCGATCTACCTCTATTTCTGTGGGCAGAAGCTGTGACGACTGCATGCCATACTCAAAATCGGTCCATAATACACCGCCGTTTTCAAAAGACTCCATATGAGCTGATCAACAACAGAACACCAACAATAAAGTATTTTCACATATTTGGGTGTAAATGTTTTGTGCTTACGATAGAGAGAGTCTGAATAAATTCAGTGCTAAGGCGGACGAGGGTATCTTCATTGGTTATTCTTCAACATCAGCAGCATATCGTGTTTATCTGAAAAAGTCAAAGACAATCGTCGAGAGCGTCAATGTAACATTTGATGAGGACATGGCTTCTGAACAACTCAGTTCAGAACCCGTGATCACTGGAGTATTAGCTTCTGAACAGATCAGTCCAGAACCTGCTTCTACAGCGAATAATTTGAATAACGCTTCTACTTCTATTTCACATTTAACTGATTTAGATTTGTTATTTGAATTCTTTTATGATGAGTTTCTAGGTTCTAATATACCTAAATCTGTTGTGACTGACAGGTCTGAAGATATAAGTTGCAATCATCCAGTCACTTCAGATGTCATAACTGAACAAGCATCCCCTGCTCAGTCAGAAACTCACATTCCTACAATTACTCCTATAGTTGAAGATGTACAAGAAATTGCTGATCCAGAAGTAACTGTTTCAGTTGGGTGTCATACTTTGTCCACTCAACAGCCAGATTCTGCTGTTCCAACTGATGCTTCTGCACCTGAAACTTCAACTGCAAAACCCCCTCATATTATTCAAACTGAAGAGTCTGACAGTGATACCACTTTATTCATCAAAAAGGAAAAAACTGATATTATTCTTATTCAGATTTATGTTGATGATATAATATTTGGTTCTACAAATCCAAAATTTTGCAAAAACTTTTCTAACCTCATGGTCTCACGTTTTCAAATGAGTATGATGGGAGAGATGAATTTCTTTCTCGGATTACAAGTTAAGCAGTTTTCAACGGGGATTTTCATTAACCAATCTAAGTACATTTTGGATATTCTTCGGAAGTTCAATATGGAAAATTGTAAACCAATTGGAACCCCGATGGCACCAGGTACTAAAATTAGCACTGATCCTTCGGGTAAAAGTGTTGATGTTAGAACTTATAGAGGTATGATAGGATCGTTAATGTATCTTACATCTAGTAGACCAGATATTATGTTTTCAACATGTTTATGTTCTAGATATGAGGCTGCTCCTAAAGAATCCCATTTGGCTGCTGTCAAACGGATTTTTAGGTATCTGAAGGGGACTGCAGACCTTGGTCTGTGGTATCCTAAGGATACTGGTTTTCTACTGACTGCCTATTCAGATGCAGATCATGTAGGTTGCATGTTGGACATAAAGAGTACTTCAGATCACATTCAATTTCTTGGAGACAAACTCGTTAGCTGGGCATCAAAGAAACAATTATGCGTTTCTACATCGACTGCTGAAGCAGAGTACGTAGCTGCTGCTAGCTGCTGCTCTCAAGTCCTGTGGATGCGAACACAACTATGAGACTATGGATTCAAGTTCGTCAAAATTCCAATATATTGTGACTCGAAGAGTGGAATTGCCATATCTGCTAATCCTGTCCAACATACGAAAACCAAACACATTGATGTCAGGTATCATTTTATAAAAGATAATGTAGAAAAAGGAACAATTGAACTTTATTTTGTAAAAACAGATTATCAACTTGTAGATTTATTTACCAAACCCTTAGATGAAAAGAGATTTAATTTTCTTGTTTCTAAGCTTGGTATGTTAAATCTTAAGACGTAATCAGTTGTTACCTAATAAAGTTACGTATTGTTATTTTTCATCATTTTCTTTATCTTTATGTATAAAGGATATCTGCACTTTAATTGTTTGCTCATGATCTCAGGGGGAGTAAGAGAAGATTTTAGATGATCTACATTATTTTGAGGGGGAGCATAACTAATTTCTGCATTTTGATTAACTGACAAATTTTTGTGATGCATGATTTTAGGGGGAGCATATAATATCAAAAGGAGTAAGACTATGATTTCTGATTATTTCAAATCAGAACTCGTACCTTAATCGTTTTATTGCTTTATGTCATTTACATTTGAATAAATTTTGTGAATAAAGTTGTTTTGACTAGACTTTGAGACTTATGCAGGATGAGAGAGGATGACACAATCATATCATTTTGACTTAAGCATGACTTCATGAGATTTAAGACAAAGGTAAAAGGTAAATTTATTAACATAATCTCGAATATATCTGAAAGAAGGACAACTTTCAGATATAGAAAACATGTTCTGAAATGTTCAAACCACTTCCTGATTTTTAAACAGATTTTATAATTTGGAAGTGTGATTTTAAATGTTTTCATTTTAATTTTTATGCTTAATTGATAAACAAACCGTGTGTTTCCAAAGATAAATACTTGCATATTATCTTTTCTATATACTTTCAAGTATTCACACACACCGGTTTGATTTTTTTTTGTTCTAAATGTTCTTACCATGTCTCATATTGAAACATATTTTTCGATGGTAAGACACCCCCCTTGTATTTCAAAGATTTTTGAGCGATATTTCATTTCAAAGCGTTTCATTCAAGAATGTCTATATTTTTGTTTCATATAGACTATACCGTTATTCTTGATCATAAGTCTTAGTTGCTATATCATTCATTTCTGATCATTTTCATACAATGTCAGATTTTCAAACAAGTCTTGTGCATTCATTTTCATTCATTTCAATATACTTGTTTGAAAATACTTCCATGTTTCAAAAATGCTCATATATTTTCATGATTATATTTCTGAGTATATTCATATATGACATTTGTATATGAGCTTTAACTGATAAGGTTAAATCATCTGAGCAACATTATGCTTTTATAGGAAATATGGGTTCTTTGTGCTAGGAATTAACTGAACTTCTATGGAATCACGTTAACCAGTGATTTCTACCCAAGAAGTTAATCCATAGAGATTGAGTGTGAGGAGTCAAAAAGAAATGAGTGTGGGTTGTGCGATGAGGTAAAATGGAAAAGAGAGTTTGGTTAGTAGTGCGCTTAATGATTAAAAGAAAGAGGGTGAGAGATCAGAGTAAAAGAATATCAAACTCTGCACCAACTACTTTCTGAGTCGGGCAGCCACATTACTAGCGTTTCACAACTCTTTGGTGAACGTTATTGAAACAGGCAAATAGCCCATGCCAACTCTTGTCTAAACCCCACCAACCACTCATTTTCTTCTCAAAAAGAAAATGTTTCATATTTTCTGAGGACGCAGCATATAATCTATCTGGTTTTTCATTTGGAAAATTTGGATATTGTGTTGATCCAAACTCTCTAAGTGATTTGATAACGACCCTTTTCTATACTTAGTGAAAATTACGTTTTAATATGTATTAGTGTTTCACCATCAGTGATCATACTGAGTCTGTTCAGTTATCACTGATAGTCTTCTTATAAACATCTAGTATGTATTAGTGTTTCACTATCAGTGATTCAACTGATCCTATTCAGTATCGCTGATAGTTTCTGATGTAAACAGTAACGTAATCCTTGAAGATAAGTCTCGCGTCAACTGATGTTCATAGCTGAATCGAAGACGAAGCTGCTGAACAAAGACAGTCTACTAGTGACCTGATGCGGATATCAGTGAAGCAAAGACGAATCTACTTATACGCGAAAGAACATGAGGAAAAGCTTCAGCGATCGCTGAACTCTTGATATCTCTGAAGAAAGAGATACTCAGCGATCGAATGATCACTTAGCTTATGTCTCAAGTTTCCTTTTGTCTCTCCTTGCACAACTTAGTACGATATGTCAGAACAAACATGTCTCTGCCACAATTCGTACAACACCTCTGTCATCTACACTGTTCATTGTCCGGCCGAAAACATGTCTCCCAAAAGTCGCACTCCCAAAGCCAATCAGTCAACGCCACGTGTAAAGTGCCCTGCCATGCATTTAATGCATAAGGTATAAATAGGAAGATCACCCCCTTTATCTGGGGTGTGCTCAATCCTTGAACCCCAAATAGAAACCCTTGTTTTCTATATCTCTTAATCCCCCATTCTCTGAATTTCTTGTGCAACCATCTTAGTGTTTCTTAAGTTTGTTTAGATTGAGTCTGTCTTAATCTTATTCCACAACAAACTTGTAAATTGTATTTGATTTATCAATAAACAATTTATTAAACTTTAATTCTTGTGTTTGTATTCAACCCCCCCCCCCCCTTCTACAAACTTGTTAAGCACCTTAGGGACCAACAAGTGGTATCAGAGCAGTTTGTTTAATCTAATAAACAAGATCTTGCTTTATTCTCTTCTTTGCTGTTCTAAAATGGCACTTAACACAAACACAAACTACTATGATAATGGTTCACTTTCTAAACCTCCTCGATTTACCAGAGATAACTTTTCTCTATGGAAAAATCGAATGATGCTATTTCTTGAAGGTGCGGATCCTACTATACCTGAATATATAGAAAATGGACCCTATGAACCTGTTAGAATTATAGCTGCAGTTCCTGCTACTGCCACCACTGAAGCTGTCCCTGAACGCTATGTCTTTAAGGAAATAAGACAGTGGAGTGATGAAGATAAAAAGAAGGTAGGAATAGATGCAAGAGAAAAAGCCATTATTTCAATGGCTCTGCCTGATTAAGTTTTCCATTCCATCATGCATCTGAAAACTTCTAAAGAAATGTGGGAAACCATATGTGTTCAATATGAGGGCACCACTGAAATCCAAGAAACTCGTAAGATTAACTTGGTAAGACAGTATGAAAGTTTCATCGCTGGTAAGAATGAATCTCTCTCTGACGTTCATCAGCGGTTTAACTGCTTAATCATTGACCTAAGAACTGTTGGTAGGACCTATTCTAATTCTGAGGTCCTAACAAAATTCTTAGAATGTCTTCCTGAAAGCTGGGACAGTTATTCAATATGTCTTAAGCTTACAAAAGACTTAAATTCTCTTTCTCTCAGCACTCTGTATGTAATATTGCTCAACTATGAGCAATCGAATCTCCTGAAGAAGAATCTTGTAAAAGATTCTAAAGACTCCAAAAGCACTCCTGTTGCTTTAGTCTCTTCAGAGATAATTCCATCTCAGCGATCTACTCTGACCATCACTGAGTTAGATTCTGAATTTGAGGATCTATCAGACCCTGATCTTTCAGAGTTTGATGAGTCCTTAGCACTCTTGACAAACTCTTTTAAGAGATTTGCAAGAAAGAGCAACTTCCGAAGAAGTAAGCCCCTCTCTCTTACTGAAAAGCCAAAATCAACACCTGTTGATAAGGCTACTGCCACTTGCTATAACTGTGAAAAGATTGGACACTTTTCTAGTGAGTGCAGGTCGAAGAAGGTCTTCAAACCTTCTACCTCAAGAAGATCCAGTGATGACAAATACCTAAAGCTGAAGAACAAATATCAAAAGCTGAAAAGCTACAAGCGAAAAGGTAAAGGTTTCATCGCTAAAGAACATGACTGGGCTGAATCAGAAGAATCAAGTTCTGATGAAGAAGAAGTCGCTAATCTTTGCCTCATGGCCGAGATTAAAGAAGAAGTAGAAGAACCATCTGAACCTTCTATGAGCTACATATCATCTCAGGTAGATATCTATCTCTACAAATCCCTCTCTGCCTGAAGCTGAGAGAAGTCGCGCTGTTGATGTGCTGACGATTGACCTTTATAATGCTCTAAACGACAAAACTCAAGTTGAAAATAAAAATGTTCATTTAACTCAAGAGCTAGAGAAATGTCATGAAAAGATCAGAGAACTAAATCTTTTAGAAGAAAAGTTGAAAGATCAAGTCATTATAAATGAAATCATCAGCATTGAACGCGAACAAGCCATCGCTGCTCTAAAAGCAGAGAAGGTTCATGTTGAAAAATGGTGCAAATCATCAACAAAGATCTCTGAGATAATAAATGCTCAAACTCCTGAAATTGATAAAACTGGTCTTGGCTTTTGGACACCACAGGATGAGCCTAAAGAAGAAAGTTCCTCGCTTAAGTTTGGAACGTTTGTCACTTCTTTCTTTGACACTTCTTATAATCAATTCTATCCCTGTTCTTCTTCTAATTCTATCCCTGAGGAAAAATCCAAAGACACTAAGTCTGCGGATAAAGGAAAATCCATTCTTCGTCCTCAGAAGGCTACCAAGAAAGCAAAACTGAAAGTTCCTTCTAATCCTTCAGTGAATCAATCCTCTAGCTCTATGATAGAAATCTTTTATCTCTGTCCTCCAAAGCTAAAGATTGATCTTAAACCCACGAGATCTGAAGAAATGAAAATTCCTCCCAGATCTCATGAGAAAAGTCTTCTTGGACCTGGTCCTGCTCATCTTAAACTTGCAAAACCTTCTACTTCTGGTCCTAAAACCATTTTCAAATACAGAAAATGTTATCACTGTGGTTTTACTGACCATATTGCAAGTAAATGTCCAACTGCCACTAAAGCTGATAAAACAGCTAAAGTGAAGATAAATGCCTCTAAAGCTGAGAAGGTCACCAAAGTTGAAAAATCGACGAAGGTGAAGAATACCACTAAGGTTAAGAAATTAACCAAAGTGAAGATCACCACTGAAACTGAATCTTCATCTGCTGAGAAGACTGCTGAAACTTCCTTATCCACTAACGCTAAAGGACCCATTGAAAAGTGGGTACCAAACAATGCTTAATCTTTCTTATGTGTGCAGGGATCAAAGGGCATCTGGTATCTCGATAGTGGATGTTCTCGTCATATGACTGGACAAAAAGACCTGCTCACTGAATACAAGGAAGAGAAAGGTCCCTCTGTGACCTTCGGTGGAAATGGAAAAGGATATACCCGAGGGTTTGGTGTCCTCAGCAATGGGACAACTACCTTTCGAAGAGTCGCTTATGTAGATGGACTGAAGCACAACCTTCTGAGCATCAGTCAGCTATGTGACAAAGACTACGAAGTTCGCTTTTCTAAGAAAGCATGTTCAGTGGTGGATGAGAAAGGAAAACTTGCTCTCAGTGGTTATCGCAGAGAAAATGTCTATGTAATAGATATGGACTCTACTATCACTGAAAACTTATGTTTTATCTCTAAGGCCTCTTCTGATGTCAACTGGCTATGGCATAAAAGGCTCTCTCATCTAAACTTCAAAACCCTGAATTCTCTCTCATCTAAGGAACTGGTTTCTGGTCTTCCTCAGCACTCATATGCTAAAGAATCTCCTACTCAGCATGTGAAAAAGGAAAACAAACAAAAGCTAGTTTCAAGTCTAAACAAGTTTCCTCAGTGACAAGTCCTCTTCAGCTCTTGCATATGGATCTGTTTGGCCCTGTCAACATCCAATCAATAGCTGGAAAGAAATATACGCTTGTCATTGTAGATGAATTCTCTCGTTATACCTGGGTTATCTTTCTTCGCTGTAAGAGTGATACTCCAGAAGAACTAATATCTTTTGTTAAAAAGATGGAAGTGCTGAATAATATTACTGTTCGTTCAATAAGAAGTGATCATGGAACTGAATTCAAAAACAGTTCCCTGAACAATTTCTTGGAGAACAAGGGAATCTCTCATAACTTCTCTTAAGTAAGAACACCTCAGCAAAACGGAGTCGCTGAAAGAAGAAACAGAACGATCATTGAAGCTGCTAGATCAATGCTCAGCGATTCTCATCTCCCTACTCAATTTTGGGCAGAAGCTGTAAACACTGCATGTTTTACTCAAAACAGATCGCTGATAGCAAAGCGATTTGGGAAGACATCTTATGAAATTTTTCATGGAAGAAAGCCTTCTATCAGTTTTCTTCATATCTTTGGTTGTCAGTGTTATATCTTAAACAACAGAGATCAACTTGGGAAGTTCGACCCAAAAGCTGATGATGGAATATTTCTAGGATATTCCTCCATCTCCAAAGCCTACAGAGTTTTCAATAAAAGAAGACAATCTGTGGAAGAAACAATTCATGTCACATTCGATGAAACTCGCTCAGCTAACTCTAAACCAATCACTGACAATGAAGAGTTAAATGCTTGGATGTTCTCTCACTACAAAGAAACTGAACCCTTCTTCTCAAACCATCAGCATTCAGATCCTCCAGCCGCTGATGATGATACAAACATTATACCTCCTAGCGCTAAATCCAACTCATGGGTTTCAGCTGAACCTCTAAACACCTTGCTACCATCAGATCTACCTCTGTCTGAAAACCTCTCTGATAACAACCGTCTGTCCACTACTCAACAATTAATTACTGATGAACCTCAAACGTCCTCATCTGTAAACATCCCTATTGTTGATTCAACCTCTGAGTTGAGCGATCTTGCTCCTGCTCAGCGATGGACCAGAGATCATCCAATAGATCAAATTATTGGTGATCCAGATTCAGGTATTCAGACACGACGACGCTCAGGTAATATCTGTCTCTTTGTCAACTTTCTTTCTTTAATAGAACCAAAGAAGACTGATGATGCCCTCAGAGATCCAAACTGGGTCAACGCTATGCAAGAAGAGCTGACTGAGTTCTCTCGAAACAAAGTTTGTAATCTCGTTCCTAGACCATCTGATAAAACTGTTATAGGCACCAAATGGGTGTTTAGAAACAAGTTAGATGAACATGGAACTGTAACCCGCAACAAGGCTCGACTTGTTGCTCAGGGATACAGACAAGAGGAAGGTATAGACTATGATGAAACCTTTGCCCCTGTGGCCAGGCTCGAAGCAATTCGACTATTCTTAGCTTATGCAGTCTATAAAGATTTTATCGTCTATCAAATGGATGTAAAATCAGCGTTCCTAAATGGAAAGCTGAATGAAGAAGTCTATGTAAAACAACCTCCAGGGTTCTATGACCCTAAGTATCCAAATTATGTTTATAAATTGGATAAGGCTCTCTATGGTCTCAAACAAGCCCCTCGTGCTTGGTATGACACTCTCTCATCATTTCTTATCTCTGAAAATTTTGAACGTGGCAAGATTGATAATACGTTATTTTTCAGAAAGATAAAAGGTCATATAATTCTTGTACAAATATATGTCGATGACATAATATTTGGTTCTACTAACCCATATCTATGTACTCGCTTCGCTGAAAGAATGAAGAAAGAATATAAAATGAGTATGATGGGTGAGCTGACATATTTTCTTGGTCTTCAGATTAAACAATCTGACAAAGGTACTTTTATCAGCCAAGGTAAGTATGTTAAAGATATGCTGAAGAAGTTTGATCTTACTCAAACTTCAGCGATGAAAACTCCTATGGCACCACCCCTGACACTTAACAAAGATCCTTCTGGAAAACCTGTTAATGTCACTGCCTATGGAAGAATGATAGGCTCCCTGCTGTATCTTACAGTGAGCCGACCTGACATTATGTACTCTACTTGTTTATGTGCACGCTATCAATCTGAACCCAAGGAATCCCATCTGATTACTGTTGAGCGAATCTTCAGATATCTGAAGGGAACTCCTAACCTCGGTCTTTGGTATCCCAAAGTCTCAGGGTTCGATCTAACTGGTTATTCTGATAGTGACTTTGCAGGCTGTAAACTTGACAGAAAGAGTACCACTGGTGGATGTCAACTCCTGGGAGGAAAGCTGGTAAGTTGGACAAGCAAAAAGCAAATTCAGTGTCCACTTCCACAACTGAAGCTGAATACGTAGCCGCTGGAAGCTGTTGTTCTCAGATCTTATGGATGAGAAATCAACTATTAGACTATGACCTTCAGCTATCAAAGATTCGTATCTATTGTGACAGCACTAGTGCTATCGCTATAGCAAATAATCCAGTGCTACATTCAAAGACGAAACACATAGAGATCAGATATCACTTTATCAGAGATCATGTGATGAATGGTGATATTGAACTTCACTTTATCCCTACTGACTTTCAGCTTGCTGATTTGTTCACCAAACCTCTTGATGAGACAAGGTTCAACTTTCTCATCAGTGAGCTTGGAATGCTGAATCTAGAAGAATAAATCTTCAGCGTTCATGCATTGTGTCAGTAATCATAAGTTCCCCTTTTATCATTCTCTCTGATAAACATTCTGACTCTCAGGTATGTTTTCTCAATCCCTACAACTGAATCTTCATTCAGTTAAGATGTTTTTCAAAATATAAACTTTAATCACTGAAACTTTCTTCAAATGATTAAAAGCTTTTTGAAAAATAAATTTATCACTTATATTTCTAGTCAGTGATCCTTTTAAAATAAAATCTATCCCTATCTTTACCATCAGGGATACTTTCAAAAAGAAAAATCTATCGCTGACTTTTCTTCAGCGATAATTTCAAACGGACAAATAAACAGTCTCTCTTCTATGACGTCATTTGAACCGACAATCCACGACATGCCTTTTTCTGACACGTTCGTCCGTTGCTCTTCTATCCAATCAACTTTGTGGGACATGTCCATGTCATGATGAGCATTTGCTTTCCCGCCTCTCACATTCTCTCTCCTCTCTCACACGTATAAAAGGAATGTTTTTCCATTCTTATCATTTTACGCTTTCTGGCAATACTTTCAAAGCAAGAATACTCTCTCAAGCATTCTAGCATTCTCAAGCATTTGCATCATCCTCTTCAAAGATCAACAGGTTATTCTTGATCTTTTTCTAATTCTTATCTTAAATCTTTTTACATAAACCTCCATTTATGGGTTTATAAGATACTAATGACATAAAATCATTTTCATTTTTGATTTTATTCTTTAAAACCCATTTTATTTTGATTATTTTTCATTCAAAATCTTTGGTTTTTCTTCTTGTTCTTGTATCTTATATTAAGAGCACCTTTTTAATCTTCAAATTTGTTGATTTTCTATGTTTCTTTCCTCAAATAGAAACTAGAAAATCTTCTTTATTTTTAGACTAAAATCTTTTCTTCTACTCTTTTATCTACTCATATTCAGAATGGCTCAATCTGCACTTGTCGCCTCTAAGAACGTCAAGTTCGCCATCACTGAATCGGAGCTTCCGAAGAACAATCATCTCGCTCGCCTCGATTTTGACGGTGTTAAGTATCCATATCTGAAGGAAGCTGCAATGTTTCTAAAGCAATCCTGCATTGCTTATGCTATCACTGTGGATCCCACACCCTCCAAAGCTCTTCTCCAACAATTATGGTTTACTGCTGACGAAACCTCTATCACCAACAAAAAGGGTGAACAGGTTCCTGCTATCTCCTTCAGCACTCAACTTGGCTCAGAGATGATGACTGCCCTAGGCCTGAGGAAAGCTCTGCGTTTTCCTGACAAACCCATGAATGGATTTGACGCCTTGCCAACTGACGCTGAACTCATCCAATTCCTGGATGCCATGGAATACGCTTGGGAACCCAAACCAAGGACAATGATTCCAAACAAGAAGCTGACTTTTGTGAAGAAGGCACTGATGCCTTCCCAGCTAAACTACATCTTCTCACACTTCATTCAGGGCATGAGTGGGAAGAGTGGGTCACTGGACCAAGCCAGCAAGGTTCAGGTCCAGATGGCTTACTCAGTGATCGCTGGACGAAACTTCGACTACGCAACAACTATCTTTGACGACCTGAAGTCAAAAATAGAGAAGACCGAGAGGGATCCCAAAGTTCCCTACGTACGCTTTATCTGTGCGTACCTGAAGTTTCTTTACCCTACTACTTACCCCACCAACTCGGATGCATCTTTTCCGAAAGTGGGTCAGCGCTCCTTGGAAGTCAAGCCGCTCCCCAACGAGGTAAGTATCTCTGAACTTCGCTCCCGACTCGCTCTCCTCACTTTTTCTACTTCAGCGACCACGCAGGAGGTTCCTTCTTCTGCTATCCCTGCCGCTACCCCTTCCAAATGACCATCAACTGGCTCCCTTGGTCCTTCGAAGAAGGCCAAGGTAACCAAGGAGAAAGCTACTTCTAGCTCTATACCTAAGGATGTTTCTCTACAAACTTCCTTGGATGCTTTCGTGGGTCTCTCCTCCACATCCTCAGCGACAACCACTTCAACCATGCCAGCGATCTCGGTCGCTGTCACAACAACAGTGACGCAACCTACAATCTCAGTTCAACAACCTGAGGTAACTACCCCTATCCCTAAATCTTCTATCCCCATCTCTAGTCCTTCTATTTCTTTGATCTCTAACCCTCCATCTATCTCTACTCCACAGTTTGGACCCATAGGACCTGAACATCAATCTTTTGAGGAATCTTTACAATTCTACAAAATGTTTGATAATTCAGGTATCCCTATAACATTAAACACTTCTCCTAACTCACCATATAAGCCTGTTTCTCAAAAACTAACTTATATTTCAGGTCCTAGTGTGGCGACTGTTGACACCAATGTCTACAATCTGAGTGCAAAGGTGGAATCTATGACTGCCTCTCTCAACAACACCACCAACGTTGTTCAATCAGCTGGTGAAGCACTGAAGACGCTGACTGCCACCTGCGTCTCCAAAGCTGACGTTTCTCACATCGCTACTCTCCAAGAAGCGATTGACAAAGTCAGGGAAGACTCACAACAACAGTTTGCAGCTCTGTCTACAAAGGTTGATGCCTGTGAATTCCTTCTTCAGCAAATCCTGACTCACCTGAAGGCACCAGCTTTGACTCCTACTCCCTCATTCACAGAGAACGATCGAACATCGCTGAATATTGCCGTGGAATTTATTCATCAGGCAACGTCTGATCTTCCTGCGTTTGAAGGCCGTTTGGATTGTTTGGAGGCTGAAGTTCAGGTGTTGGCCGCTGCAAAAGCTTCATCTCCTTCCAAAGATCTCTCTCTCAATGATAATGACAAAGAGGGGGAGAATGCAGCTGAAGAAAATATGGAGTTTGAAGTCGCTGCTGAGGTCCAATAGAAGGAAACTCCCTCTCAGGTTGAGGGGGAGATAGATGCTGACAAAGACCCTCCTACCAACGTTGATCTAGTCGATGATGAAGAGGAAGAAGACGATGATGATGAAGACCTTGATCTTGAAGATCAAGAGGAAGATTCTCATCAAGATGATGATGATGACGATGGAGATCAATCTCTATGGTGTTCTTTAGTCGTCACTTCATCAGCGATAGCTTCGAAAGAAGTTATCAAAGCAGGGGGGGAGTCAAGTGACACCTTCAGGAACCCCTTCCCAAAGCAAAGGTGCAACTGCTGAGGGAACCCTGAAGATGATTTCACTACCTGAGGAGAATCCTTCTCAGGTATGCCTTACTCTTGTTCCTTTATCCTTCTATAAAAATCCCACCCCTGTTTCTTTCTAGCCTTTATCTCTCTCCTTCCCTAAAAATAAATCTAACCTTTTTTCTTTTTCTGACCAGACAGTTCTCTCCCCTGCTTAAGGGTAAAGAGCTCCAAATAATCCCAGCTGCTGAAGCTGATGACCAAATAATCCCAATCTCTGTCAAAGAGATTGATGAAGAGGATGAAGAAGAAGAAGAGTCCCTGCAACATCATGGAAGGCCCTCTAGACCATCTCACTGGTCAGAGGAAGAGAGAAAGAAAAGAACAAAGATGATCTCTCATCTGGAGAGTCAACGACGAAAGGTCCCCTCTCAATCATCAGATCTGGAGTTCCTGACTGAAGCTGAAATTGAAGAATCCGTCAGGGCTGAGAAGCTGATTGCTGACTGTCAAAGAGATGCCTCTCTGGCTCTCAAAATTCAGTCTTCTCAAGTCAAAGACAAGAAGCTGAAAAGCAAACCAGTGGAAGTCCAGGCAGCTCTTTTGAAAGAAATTGAAGAGGAGCGCTCCAAAGAAATAGCGGTCAGCGATAATTCTGTCGATTGGTGAAAGCACAAAATTGACTATCGCTCTGACCCAATTAAGATCGTAGCTGTTGCTATCTCTGGAAGAGAGAAGAAGGATAAACTCTCTGTCACCATGGAGATTACCAGAGAGGATGGAAGCTGCAAGGCTATGTTCATTTCAATGCTGGAAGATCTTGGCTACATGGAGTGGCTTGAGTTCAAAGATGCGCTGAAGAAATCAAAGTCTACATACAGAGGCTATGTTGAAAGGGTAAATGATCCCCTCATCAACAGAGTCGCTGCTATACTAAAGGTGCCATCTACTCTTCCTCCAAAGTCCAAGCAAATCAAGAGAAAGCCTATCTCCTCCTCATCTGATAATGTCGCAGTGATCAGGAATGAAACCTCCATCAAATTCTCAAGAGAAGCTCTGTTCGGCCCTCCTCCTGATCTTTCAGTTCTGGATCTATCTCTGCCTCCTGGCGGACCATATGTTGCGGGACAAGAAGAACCTTTTGGAATCTTCTTCAAAGATGACGAGGAACAACTCAGATTTCAAAGGGTCTCTGAAATCCCTATCTGTCCCCTCGCTCTTCTCAAGGATCTCATGTGCCTATGGTGTACGCTCTCTCCTGCTGCTGAGCCAATCATAGCGATCATCTGCAAAGAATCTTTGGAGCGAAGGCAAAAAGGAGAAGAAATACCTGAGTACTTGATCAGTCCTCCTAAACCCTCTTTAGATAGCTAATAGATTAGTTTCTTTTCTTGTAATCTATTAGTTTAACTTACAGTAGTTAGTACATCACTTGTACTTGTAATTTTCATTCCTTGTAATTCTTTTCTTGGATTAATGAGAATTTCAGTGAAGTACTTAACTCTATCAGTACTGTAAAAGATCCCTCAAAATAGTAATTGGGACATGTATGTTATGAGTCCTTATTATTCCATCATTTTGAATTATAAAGTAATTTTCTTCAGTTACTTTGTCATTATCAAATAGGGGAGATTGTTGATCCAAACTCTCTAAGTGATTTGATAACGACCCTTTTCTATACTTAGTGAAAATTACGTTTTAATATGTATTAGTGTTTCACCATCAGCGATCATACTGAGTCTGTTCAGTTATCACTGATAGTCTTCTTATAAACATCTAGTATGTATTAGTGTTTCACTATCAGTGATTCAAATTATCCTGTTCAGTATCACTGATAGTTTCTGATGTAAACAGTAACGTAATCCCCGAAGACAAGTCTCGCGTCAACAGATGTTCATAGCTGAATCGAAGACGAAGATGCTGAACAAAGACAAGTCTAATAGTGACCTGATGCGGATATCAGTGAACCAAAGACGAATATACCTATACGCGAAGGAACATGAGGAAAAGCTTCAGCGATCGCTGAACTCTTGATATCTCTGAAGAAAGAGATACTCAGCGATCGAATGATCACTTAGCTTATGTCTCAAGTTTCCTTTTGTCTCTCCTTGCACAAATTAGTACGATATGTCAGAACGGACATGTCTCTGCCACAATTCGTACAACACCTCTGTCATCTACACTGTTCATTGTCCGGCCGAAAACATGTCTCCCAAAAGTCAGACTCCCAAAGCCAATCAGTGAACGCCACGTGTAAAGTGCCCTGCCATGCATTTAATGCATAGGGTATAAATAGGAAGATCACCCCCCTTCATCTGGGGTGTGCTCAATCCTTGAACCGCAAATAGAAACCCTTGTTTTCTATATCTCTTAATCCCCCATTCTCTGAATTTATTGTGCAACCATCTTAGTGTTTCTTAAGTTTGTTTAGATTGAGTCTGTCTTAATCTTATTCCGCAACAAACTTGTAAATTGTATTTGATTTATCAATAAACAATTTATTAAACTTTAATTCTTGTGTTTGTATTCAACCCCCCCTTTTACAAACTTGTTAAGCACTTTAGGGACCAACATATTGAAAAAGAAGGAAGTCTGCCCCACCTTCGCACTTCAATCATGCACATTGAGTCTGCGTTTATCTACTGTTGTCTCAGTGGTTTACACTATGTTGAGCCTTAAAAGCAATCATTCGTGATTAATTCTTTCTACACTTGCACGAACACACAAGGAATTTGTTTTCTTGTCATAACATTCATAGAAATTGCCTTTGTGGTGTTTCGATGATTGGATGGAAGCCCTGGGGGAGTGAATATCAAAAAGCTCCTTTATATTGTGTATTCGTTACACACAGTGACTTCGTGTTACTGGCAGGCATTTTAACTGATTCATTTGTTGATTCAGGAGTTACATATTCTTATTTTTGTCTAGATTTGAAAAGATCTGGATGATTACTTGGTTATGGATCACAGAATCAGAGGCTCTTGGACAGATCAGAATGGTCAAAGACATTTCTTGGGAGAAAAGTTTTGATGATATAGATGCTCAAATCATCAAAAAGGGGGAGATGATATCAAGAAATGTTAAAGTTTTGTAGTTTGGGGGAGATGGTATTAAGAAATGATAAAGTTTTGAGAGAAGATTTTCCGAAATGTCTTAGTCAGAAGATTCAAAAGTAAAGATTCAAAGAAGATCAAAGAATTTCTGAAGATTTGAGGAAATTTTTCTTTAAAGATTATTTGCTAAAGCAATCTGAGCTGATTCTGAAGATAATTTCTTTCCAAAATCTGAAAGTGTCTTGTGAAAGTTTTTGGGGAAATTATTAATCGTTTGAAGACAGTTTTTGGAAAGAATACAGTCAAAGAAAAAGGGGAGATTGTACTGATAGACAGAGCTTAAAAAGTGAAGACTGGATTGCTAGATCTTTCAACAGTGATCTTAAATCCAAAGGGGGAGATTGTTAGAGCATAAATCTGTTGGATACAAGATCAAGAAGACTGAAGGTCAAAGGTCAATAAAGTCAAAGCTGGAAAAGTCAAATCTCATTAAAGTCAAAGTCTTTTGTAATAAAAGTCAAAGTGTCTTTGTATTTGTTTTTGTATTTTATTTTCCTTGTATTAGGAGTTGGTATAAATTGTTGGTCCCTAAGGTGCTTAACAAGTTTGTACAAGGGGGGGGGGGGGGGTTGAATACAAACACAAGAATTAAAGTTTAATAAATTGTTTATTGATAAATCAAATACAATTTACAAGTTTGTTGCAGAATAAGATTAAGACAGACTCAATCTAAACAAACTTAAGAAACACTAAGATGGTTGCACAAGAAATTCAGAGAATGGGGGATTAAGAGATATAGAAAACAAGGGTTTCTATTTGGGGTTCAAGGATTGAGCACACCCCAGATGAAGGGGGGTGAACTTCCTATTTATACCCTATGCATTAAATGCATGGCAGGGCACTTTACACGTGGCGTTCACTGATTGGCTTTGGGAGTCTGACTTTTGGGAGACATGCTTTCGGCCAGACAATGAACAGTGTAGATGACAGAGGTGTTGTACGAATTGTGGCAGAGACATGTCCGTTCTGACATATCGTACTAAGTTGTGCAAGGAGAGACAAAAGGAAACTTGAGACATAAGGTAAGTGATCATTCGATCCTTGAGTATCTCTTTCTTCAGAGATATCAAGAGTTCAGCGATCGCTGAAGCTTTTCCTCATGTTCCTTCGCGTATAAGTAGATTCTTCTTTGCTTCACTGATATCTGCATCAGGTCACTAGTAGACTTGTCTTTGTTCAGCAGTTTCGTCTTCGATTCAGCTATGAACATTTGTTGACGCGAGACTTGTCTTCAGGGATTACGTTACTGTTTACATCAGAAACTATCAGCGATACTGAACAGGATCAGTTGAATCACTGATAGTGAAACACTAATACATACTAGATGTTTATAAGAAGACTATCAGTGATAACTGAACAGACTCAGTATGATCGCTGATGGTGAAACACTAATACATATTAAAACGTAATTTTCACTAAGTATAGAAAAGGGTCGTTATCAAATCACTTAGAGAGTTTGGATCAACAATCTCCCCCTATTTGATAATGACAAAGTAACTGAAGAAAATTACTTTATAATTCAAAATGATGGAATAATCAGGACTCATAACATACATGTCCCAATTACTATTTTGAGGGATCTTTTACAGTACTGATAGAGTTAAGTACTTCACTGAAATTCTCATTAATCCAAGAAAAGAATTACAAGGAATGAAAATTACAAGTACAAGTGATGTACTAACTACTGTAAGTTAAACTAATAGATTACAAGAAAATAAACTAATCTATTAGCTATCTAAAGAGGGTTTAGAAGGATTGATCAAGTACTCAGGTATTTCTTCTCCTTTTTGCCTTCGCTCTAAAGATTCTTTGCAGATGATCGCTATGATTGGCTCAGCAGCAGGAGAGAGAGTACACCATAGGCACATGAGATCCTTGAGAAGAGCGAGGGGACAGATAGGGATTTCAGAGACCCTTTGAAATCTGAGTTGTTCCTCGTCATCTCTGAAGAAGATTCCAAAAGGTTCTTCGAGTACTTGTCCTGCAACATATGGTCCGCCAGAAGGCAGAGATAGATCCAGAACTGAAAGATCAGGAGGAGGGCTGAACAGAGCTTCTCTTGAGAATTTGATGGAGGTTTCATTCTTGATCACTGCGACATTATCAGATGAGGAGGAGATAGGCTTTCTCTTGATTTGCTTGGACTTTGGAGGAAGAGTAGATTGCACCTTTAGTATAGCAGCGCCTCTGTTGATGAAGGCATCATTTACCCTTTCAACATAGACTCTGTATGTAGACTTTGATTTCTTCAGCGCATCTTTGAACTCAAGCCACTCCATGTAGCCAAGATCTTCCAGCTTTGAAATGAACATAGCCTTGCAGCTTCCATCCTCTCTGGTAATCTCCATGGTGACATAGAGTTTATCCTTCTTTTTTCTTCCAGAGATAGCAACAGCTACGATCTTCATTGGGTCAGAGCGATAGTCAATTTTGTGCTTGCACCAATCGACAGAATTATCACTGACCGCTTTTTCTTTGGAGCGTTCCTCTTCAATCTCTTTCAAAAGAGCTGCCTGGACTTCCACTAGTTTGCTTTTCAGCTTCTTGTCTTTGACATGAGAAGACTGAATTTTGAGAGCCAGAGAGGCATCTCTTTGACAGTCAGCAATCAGCTTCTCAGCCCTGACGGATTCTTCAATTTCAGCTTCAGTCAGGAACTCCAGATCTGATGATTGAGAGGGGACCTTTCGTCGTTGACTCTCCAGATGAGAGATCATCTCTGTTCTTTTCTTTCTCTCTTCCTCTGACCAGTGAGATGGTCTAGAGGGCCTTCCATGATGTTGCAGGGACTCTTCTTCTTCTTCTTCATCCTCTTCATCAATCTCTCTGACAGAGATTGGGATTATTTGGTCATCAGCTTCAGCAGCTGGGATTATTTGGAGCTCTTTACCCTTAAGCAGGGGAGAGAACTGTCTGGTCAGAAAAAGAAAAAGGTTAGATTTATTTTTAGGGAAGGAGAGAGATAAAGGCTAGAAAAAAACAGGGGTGGGATTTTTATAGAAGGATAAAGGAACAAGAGTAAGGCATACCTGAGAAGGATTCTCCTCAGGTAGTGAAATCATCTTCAGGGTTCCCTCAGCAGTTGCACCTTTGCTTTGGGAAGGGGTTCCTGAAGGTGTCACTTGACTCCCCGCTGCTTTGATAACTTCTTTCGAAGTTATCGCTGATGAAGTGACGACTGAAGAACACCATATAGATTGATCTTCATCGTCATCATCATCATCTTGATGAGAATCTCCCTCTTGATCTTCAAGATCAAGGTCTTCATCATCATCGTCTTCTTCCTCGTCATCATCGACTAGATCAGCGTTGGTAGGAGGGGCTTTGTCAGCAGTTATCTCCCCCTCAACCTGAGAGGGAGTTTCCTTCTGTTGGACCTCAGCAGCGACTTCAAACTCCGTATTTTCTTCAGCTGCATTCTCCCCCTCTTTGTCATTATCATTGAGACAGAGATCTTTGGAAGGAGATGAAGCTTTTGCAGCAGCCAACACCTGAACTTCAGCCTCCAAACAATCCAGACGACCTTCAAACGCAAGAAGATCAGACGTTTCCTGATGAATAAATTCCACGGCAATATTCAGCGATGTTCGATCGTTCTCTGTGAATGAGGGAGTAGGAGTCGGAGCTGGTGCCTTCAGGTGAGTCAGGATTTGCTGAAGAAGGACTTCACAGGCATCAACCTTTGTAGACAGAGCTGCAAACTGTTGTTGTGAGTCTTCCCTGACTTTGTCAATCGCTTCTTGGAGAGTAGCGATGTGAGAAACGTCAGCTTTGGAGACGCAGGTGGCAGTCAGCGTCTTCAGTGCTTCACCAGCTGATTGAACAGCGTTGGTGGTGTTGTTGAGAGCGGCAGTCATGGATTCCACCTTTGCACTCAGATTGTTGATATTGGTGTCAACAGTCGCCAAACTAGGACCTGAAATATAAGTTAGTTTTTGAGAAACAGGCTTATATGGTGAGTTGGGAGAAGTGTTTAAGGTTATAGGGATACCTGAATTATCAAACATTTTGTAGAATTGTAAAGATTCCTTAAAATATTGATGTTCAGGTCCTATGGGTCCAAACTGTGGAGTAGAGATAGATGGAGGGTTAGAGATCAAAGAAATAGAAGGACTAGAGATGGGGATAGAAGATGTAGGGATATGGGTAGTTACCTCAGGTTGTTGAACTGAGATTGTAGGTTGCGTCACTGTTGTTGTGACAACGACCGAGATCGCTGGCACGGTTGAAGTGGTTGTCGCTGAGGATGTGGAGGAGAGACCCACGAAAGCATCCAAGGAAGTTTGTAGAGAAACATCCTTAGGTATAGAGCTAGAAGTAGCTTTCTCCTTGGTCGTTTGGAAGGGGTAGCGGCAGGGATAGCAGAAGAAGGAACCTCCTGCGTGGCCGCTGAAGTAGAAGAAGTGAGGAGAGAGAGTCGGGAGCGAAGTTCAGAGATACTTACCTCGTTGGGGAGCGGCTTGACTTCCAAGGAGCGCTGACCCACTTTCGGAAAAGATGCATCCGAGTTGGTGGGGTAAGTAGTAGGGTAGAGAAACTTCAGGTACGCACAGATAAAGCGTACGTAGGGAACTTTGGGATCCCTCTCGGTCTTCTCTATTTTTTACTTCAGGTCGTCAAAGATAGCTGTTGCGTAGTCGAAGTTTCGTCCAACGATCACTGAGTAAGCCATCTGGACCTGAACCTTGTTGGCTTGGTCCAGTGACCCACTCTTCCCACTCATGCACTGAATGAAGTGTGAGAAGATGTAGTTTAGCTGGGAAGGCATCAGTGCCTTTTTACAAGAGTCTGCTTCTTGTTTGGAATCGTTGTCCTTGGTTTGGGTTCCCAAGCGTATTCCATGGCATCCAGGAATTGGATGAGTTCAGCGTCAGTTGGCAAGGCGTCGAATCCATTCCTAGGTTTGTCAGGAAAATGCAGAGCTTTCCTCAGGCCTAGGGCAGTCATCATCCCTGAGCCAAGTTGAGTGTTGAAGGAGATAGCAGGAACCTATTCACCCTTTTTGTTGGGAGGTTTCGTCAGCAGTAAACCAGAATTGCTGGAGAAGAGCTTTGGAGGGTGTGGGATCCACAGTGATAGCATAAGCAATGCAGGATTGCTTTAGAAACATTGCAGCTTCCTTCAGATGTGGATACTTAACACCGTCAAAATCGAGGCGAGCGAGATGATTGTTCTTCGGAAGCTCCGATTCAGTGATGGCGAACTTGACGTTCTTAGAGGCGACAAGTGCAGATTGAGCCATTCTGAATATGAGTAGATAAAAGAGTAGAAGAAAAGATTTTAGTCTAAAAATAAAGAAGATTTTCTAGTTTCTATTTGAGGAAAGAAACATAGAAAATCAACAAATTTGAAGATTAAAAAAGTGCTCTTAATATATGATACAAGAACAAGAAGAAAAAACCAAAGATTTTGAATGAAGAATAATCAAAATAAAATGGTTTTTAGAGAATAAAATCGAAAATGAAAAGGATTTTATGTCATTAGTATCTTATAAACCCATAAATGGAGGTTTATGTAAAAAGATTTAAGATAAGAATTAGAAAAAGATCAAGAATAACCTGTTGATCTTTGAAGAGGATGATGCAAATGCTTGAGAATGCTAGAATGCTTGAGAGAGTATTCTTGCTTTGAAAGTATTGCCAGAAAGCGTAAAATGATAAGAATAGAAAAACATTCCTTTTATACGTGTGAGAGAGGAGAGAGAATGTGAGAGGCGGGAAAGCAAATGCTCATCATGACATGGACACGTCCCACGAAGTTGATTGGATAGAAGAGCAACGAACGAACGTGTCAGAAAAAGGCATGTCGTGGATTGTCGGTTCAAATGACGTCTTAGAAGAGAGACTGTTTATTTGTCCGTTTGAAATTATCGCTGAAGAAAAGTCAGCGATAGATTTTTCTTTTTAAAAGGATCACTGACTAGAAATATCAGTGATAAATTTATTTTTCAAAAAGCTTTTAATCATTTGAACAAAGTTTCAGTGATTAAAGTTTATATTTTGAAAAACATCTTAACTGAATGAAGATTCAGTTGTAGGGATTGAGAAAACATACCTGAGAGTCAGAATGTTTATCAGAGAGAATGATAAAAGGGGAACTTATGATTACTGACACAATGCATGAACGCTGAAGATTTATTCTTCTAGATTCAGCATTCCAAGCTCACTGATGAGATAGTTGAACCTTGTCTCATCAAGAGGTTTGGTGAACAAATCAGCAAGCTGAAAGTCAGTAATGAAACACTAATACATACTAGATGTTTATAAGAAGACTATCAGTAATAACTGAATAGACTCAGTATGATAGCTGATGGTGAAACACTAATACATATTAAAACGTAATTTTCACTAAGTATAGAAAAGGGTCGTTATCAAATCACTTAGAGAGTTTGGATCAACATAAATAGCTTTTATCTTGTATTGTTTAGTGATACGTGAAGTTGTCTGATTGTAATTGAGAGAGAAAGTTCGTTTGAGAGAGATCTGTAGAGAGAGAGGGTTCTAGAGAGAGAAAGTTTGTAATCTTGAATTTGAAAGTGAAATCAAACAGGTAATTGATTTTTGTTTGTGTTTGTTTTGATTAATTGAATTTAGGAACTAGAATTTGGGAATAACAGAATAAACTTGCGTTTCTTGTTGGTAAGCTTGTCATGCACCACGTACGAGAGTTCGGTCCAGAAAATGAATGTGTAGTCGACATGCAAGTCATAGACGACTGCATGGAACAAACGGAGATACAGTAGACTTGCGCTGTCCGTGCCGGAATGTTTTGACGTAAGGCACCTGATGATGACAGAGAAGAGAGCATACCAAACTGGAGGTAATTTAGACTTATCAAAATCACGCACTTTGTCCAATGTCCCAACATATCCAAGATTCCTTATCCCTTCAAATACTTCCTCTTCAGATGGAAAGCTGTCATATGTAGTTCGGCCGGGTCTGGAATTAGGCTCAGGAAGCTCCAGTATTAGTCTGAGACGCTTGTATGAAAGATAAGAATCATACTGATCTATTTGAAGCTCAAAGCGGTGCGGACGAGCCAGTTCATTCTTTGTAATTGTATGCCAAGCTTGCTGAATGTATACTTCTGGAACTTCAGCACAAGATGAAAGAGCCTGAGCAAGTGGATGTCCTCGTAGAATTGCACAAATCACCGGATGTATTTTGATTCTGTCGAAGTCCACAAAATAATTGTTGGGCTTGTAAGGCAAAATATACATCAAAGAAGGGATGACATCGTTCGACGTTCGGCGAGATGCAGAAAGATTAGCCCCGACTGAAGGAACAGAAGGCATCAGCATCTCAAGTGATGCTTGATCAGAAGGATCCTCGAGAAGTACATTCTCGTCTTGAATCATTGGATCTGTATTGGTTTTAGAAGACATTTTATACCTAAAAGACAAAACAAAGAAGAATTTGACAAAACAAGAAAAACACACAAAACAAAAAAAAATGAAAGAAAGAAAAGAATTTTTTTTTCCTTAAGGCAGGTTTGCGTATTGAACAAGATACGCAAAGATAGGTTTGCGTATCTAACTAGGTCCGAAAACAAGACGGAAATGAAAACTCAAAACAAGAAGGTTTGCGTATCAAGAAGGATACGCAAAGTACACTTTGTGTATCCAACGAGGTACGCAAAATAGACTTTGCGTGTCCTTTGTGATGCGCAAAACAAACTTAAAGAAAAAACACAAGAAACAAGGGGTTTGCGTATCAAGTGAGATACGCAAAGTACACTTTGCGTGTCCAACGGGATACGCAAACTTAACTTTGCATTTCCTGTTGGTTGCGCAAAGTAGACTTCGCGTACAACATGATACGAAAACAAACAAACACAAACAGAAAGAGGGTTTGCGTATCAAAGAGGATACGCAAAGTAGACTTTGTGTGTCCTTATTGATACGTAAACTACACTTGACAAGAACAAACACAAAAACAACAGGTTTGTGTATCAAGTATGATGCGCAAAGCACACTTTGCGTATCCAACTAGATGCGCAAAATTCACTTTGCGTATCTAACATATTTGTTACTAAAACCTAGTTTTCGTGAGAAAAGAACCGAAAACCACAAGAACCCAAAATTAACACAATAAAACACGAAATTAAAGTAAAAGAAACATACCTGATGGTCGAAAATCAGTTCTAAACAAAACCCAATATTCAATTTTGAGGAAATAAGCTCGAATCTGAGATGTCAGATACGATGAACAGTAAAAACACGATGTTCTCAGAAATCAATGGATAAAGAGAACAAAATCAAACAAAATAAATCAATGCAATAGTACTAGACAAAGTAAAAGTAAAAAGGGAACACAAACCTGATCGAAATGCAATCAAAGAAAGAATCGATGGAGGAAGGGAATCGGTACACAGAGATGAAGGGTTGAGAGAGAAGATGAACAGTGCACGAGTTCAAAAAATGAAATAGAGCGAAAAAAGAGAAAATTCACACACTCTAAAACTATTTATATTAATCTAAAAAAATAAACACTAAAAAAATTCTAAAAAAAAAATAGTAAACTGAATATTACTAAAAAAATCAGATAACATACCTTTCAGACTTTGTTACTCCCCCTACACAAATGCACAGAATTTATCAAATCAGATCAGCATTTGCATAGAAATAACAGAAAATACTTACCTGATTAATTTTTGATCAGTTCGTGAAGTATTTTTACTTACTCCCCCTCAGACAAAGAACTAGTTCATAAAAACTTTTCAGATTGGCTCTCCCCCTCGAAATATGCACAGACCAGTTGAACCAAAATACAGATACTCAAACATAAAGACATCAGTATAAAAAAATGATCATATTGAATATAAATTTTGTAACAACTGAACATATAAAATTTTAAACACTAAACAAATTAAAGTCTACTCAGTAAAATTTCACAAATTTATCAATCAGTTGAAATCAAGCATATGTTGTTGGATGCAAGACCAAGTATAATTACATATCAAGTTAAGACATGTTCAGTTTCAAAAACTTCCATCTGTCTATTCAGTGTGCTCGCATGTGAACTTCAATTAGCTTCAAGAAAAATGCAGTTCGAAAATTATTATAGAAAACTGTGCATGTACTGACACTAAGTCATCAAAAATTAAGACTTTCACAAATTTACAGGTTTATCGCAACTCAAACATATCACCAAGTATCATGAGATGTGTGCTATTTGGCATCTTTTTAGCAGTGTGCACATTGGCATCTTCACATGAGTGTGCTCTTTGGCATCTTTTAAGCGTTGTGCACTTTGGCATCTTTTAATCAGAGAATTCATTAAGTAAAGAACATGTCGTAAACGTAACTTTCTATCTGACCCTATTGCAGGATTTGGGTCAGCCACTCCCAGACCAGTTGGCCTTAGGGGACTAGGTGTCAAGCACTCTTTGGAACTTACTTTCCCGGATCAGAAAGGCTACATCAACACATCCTAAACCCATTCATACCAGTAGAACATGACTTTTGATCTGGTTCTATAGAAGGATTTGGGTTCGATCACTCCCAGATCAATTGACCTTAGGGGACCAGATGACAAGCATCCCACGGAACTTACTTTCCCAAACCAGAAAGGTCACAGGTACAAACTTTTAAACTCAGAGATTTCTGTATTTTAAGAATTTATTATTCATCTCAATCACTCAGATTAACGTCTAAATGCTTAGTCCATATTTTCATTCCGATCTATAATTCTGATTATTTAGGTAGTCTAAGCAAAGTAAACTATAAAAATTCCGACTCACATATCTTTAAAGCAGTATCAAAAGCTACAAACATGTTGCTGACTTTTCGACGTTTGTAAGACTTGAAATTTGAACATATAAAACTTTAATATAAACAAAGAACTTGTAAAAGATCCTAGACATACATTTTATTCAAAAGAAAGAAAATCTGTAAAATTTTACTTTATAGAATAAAATTTGTAAAGATTTAAACTTTTAAATTCAACATGCCTAATTTTGAAAGCAAAAAATTGAAACGTTTTTCATCTAAGGCTTTTGTAAAGATATCAGCAAGTTGATATTCAGTTGGTACAAAATATAATTCAATAGTACCTTCTTCCACATGATGCTTTATGAAATGATACCGCATATCTATGTGCTTGGTCTTGGTGTGCTGGACCGGATTGACTGAAATGGCAATTGCAGACTTGCTGTCACAATATATTGGCACTATCTTGTATAATATCCCGTAATCGCGAAGTTGCATTTTCATCCAAAGTACTTGAGCACAAAAACTAGCTGCAGCGACGTATTCAGCTTCGGCTGTTGATATTGACACACAATTTTGCTTTTTTGACGCCCAGCTTATCAGTCTGTCTCCGAGAAACTGAAGGTGACCTGAGGTGCTCTTCCGGTCCAATTGATTACCGCAAAAATCTACATCTGAATAAGCAATCAATTTATAGTCAGAACTTTTAGGATACCATATACCTAAATAAGGAGTTCCTTTAATATATCTAAAAATACGCTTGACTGCGAGTAGATGAGATTCTTTTGGTTTGGCTTGGAATCTGGCACACAAACATGTCGAGAACATTATGTCTGGGTGACTTGCAGTTAGATACATCAGTGATCCGATCATTCCTCTATATGTCTTTTGATCTACAGCTTTTCCATCTGGATCGAGTCCGATTTTGGCACCATGAGCCATCGGTGTTCCGATTGAAGTAGATTTGTCCATCTTGAATTTCTTCAAGATGTCAAATACATACTTTGACTGGTTGATGAATATACCATCAGGAAGCTGCTTCACTTGTAAGCCGAGGAAGAAATTGATTTCTCCCATCATGCTCATCTGGAATCTAGAGGTCATTAGATCAGAAAACCATGTACACAAAGATTTGTTAGTAGCACCAAAAATAATATCATCAACATAAATTTGTACTAAGCAAATATCCAAGTTCGAATCATATATAAAAAGAGTAGTATCGATCGAGCCTTTGGTGAAGCCGAATTTGACTAAGAAAGCTGACAACTCGTCATACCACGCCATTGGAGCTTGTTTCAAGCCGTACAGTGCTTTATCGAGAAAATATACGTAATCTGGACGATCTTTGTCAACAAATCCCTCTGGCTGAGATACATATACTTCTTCTTTCAGCTTGCCATTGAGAAATGTCGTCTTGACGTCCATTTGATATACTGTGAAGTTGCGATAAGCAGCGAAGGCAAGAAACATCCGGATAGCTTCCAATTTGGCAACGGGTGCAAATGTTTCATCGTAGTCAATACCTTATTCTTGTCGATATCCTTTGGCTACCAACCTTGCTTTGTTTCGCACGACGATACCATCTTTATCCTTTTTGTTCTTGAAAATCCACTTAGTGCCAATAATGCTTTTTCTTTTCGGCCTCGGTACAAGTCTCCACACTTTGAGCGCATCAAATTGATTAAGCTCCTCTTGCATAGCAATAATCCAATCCAGGTCCTCCAACGCTTCAGAAACTTTTGTTGGTTCAGTCTTGCTTAAGAAGCAAGTGAAGAGACATTCGTTGGAGGTAGCCGTCCTGGAACGTGTAGACACACTAGCTTGAGGATCTCCAATAATTTGATGAATTGGATGAGATCTTGTCCATTTTGTGGTATGAGGGATAGGATCAATGAAGTCTTGAACCACTTCTAATTGTTGAGAGGAAGGTTCAGAAGCTTCTAAGTCAGATGAAGATATAGACACAGTTTTAACTGGAGGAGGAGGTAACTCAACAACATCTGGATCAGATTCTGGAAGAGTTTGTTGAATAACAACATTCTGTTCTTCTTCCTGAACTGATTCCTCTTGAACAGATTGTTCATCTTGAACTGGTTCTGATTGTACATTTTCTGATTGAACAGGTTCTTCATGAATAGGCTCAGATTTTAATTGTGTCTGATCAGCAGGAGGAACTGGAACAATATCAGGTTCAGAGATAGATGCAGCGGAATTGGAAGTAGATATGTTATCAGTTTCCTGATTCAAAATATTTGAGACATTTTCAGAGTTAGATCTAGGCACATCATCATAGAAATTTTCAAATAAAAAATCTAAATCAGAAAGATTAAGAATAGAAGAAGAAGAATCCTGATTTGACTGTTGAAGTGCAGGTTCTGAACTGAGTTGTTCAGAAGATGAATTCCCAGTAACTACGGGTTCTGTGCCTGATTGACCAGAAACCAAATTAGCAGCTTCGTCAAATTTGACATTTATGCTCTCTATCACTTTTCTTGCGGAGATCAGAAAGATTCTGTAAGCAGCAGAATTAGAAGAATACCCCAGAAAGATACCCTCATCTGCCTTCGGATTGAACTTGTTCATATTGTATTTGTCATTCAGAACATAGCATCTACACCCAAATGACTTGAAATATTTAACGTTCGGTTTGATACCGTTCATCAACTCATATGGTGTTTTGTTGAAACGGCGATGCAGAATTGACCGGTTATGAGTATGACAGGCAGTTGACATAGCTTTAGCCCAATGAGACAAAGGAAGACCTGAATAAGCAAGCATTGATTTGGCAGCCTTTACAAGCGTTCTGTTTCTTCTTTCAACAACTCCATTCTGTTGTGGTGTTCTGGCAGCAGAAAACTGTTGTTGTATACCTTGATCCTCATAGAATGCTTGAAGAATATTGTTCTTGAATTCAGTGCCATTATCTGATCTTACCACTTTGACTTGCTTTTGCTTATTTGTCTGTATTGTCTTGATGAGATTGATGAGAACTTCAGGAGTCTCATCTTTTGACTTGAGAAACTTTACCCATGTATATCTGGAGTAGTCATCAACAATCACCAAAACATATTTCTTATGACCTAAACTCTTCGTCTTCATCGGACCACACAAGTCAACATGCAAAAGGTCAAGAATAGTCGAAGTGCAGTGTTCAGGATTTGGTTTGTGAGATGCTTTCTTCATCTTTCCTTTCTCACAATCCTGACAGAGATGGTCTCTCTGAAAACAGAGAACTGGAAGACCTCTCACTGAATCATTTTTGACCAGGCGATCCATATACTTGAAGTTGAGATGAGCTAGTCGACGATGCCAAATCCAACTTTCATGAACTGTAGCTTTAGATAGTAGACATATGTCTGATGGGATGTTGACTTTGGAAAGATCAATGGTATATAAGTTGGATCTTCTTTTTCCCACCAGTAAATCTCAGCCACTCTCATTCTTCACAACAACTCTTTTAGATTTGAAGCTGACTTCAAGATCTTTATCACAGAATTGTCCGATGCTGAATAAGTTGTGACTTAGGCCTTTAACGTAGCTGACTCTCTTGACTGTTATATTACCTTAAACTAGATCACCATAACCAAGAATTAGAGCAGTCTCACAGTTTCCAAACTTAACACGACCGCAACATTTTTCTTTAAAATTGGACAGAAGAGATTTGTTGCCAGTCATGTGTTTAGAACACCCCGAGTCCAGATACCATAAATGACTTAGCTGCATTCACAGAAACTACACATGTTTAGGTACCCATATGCTTATGGGTCCCTTGTTAGATTTGTGTCTTTTGTTTTTCACAGATTTATTTTTCAAGCAAGCATGAAAGCAATTATCAATAGAAGATAAAACTCAATCATCAGAATCAGAACTAGAAGAAGCATATGAGATATTCTTTGATATATGAAGCATTTGCTGAAATGAATATTTTGGGTTTTTATTACAGGAAGCAAATGTATCAGTATCACAAAGAGTTTCTACACATTTAACTCCTAACAGTTCAGATTCTGGAATTTGCTGTTTAATCCTCCAAATCTGCTTTGGTGACTTCCTCACAGTCCGATCTGAAGAAGAAAAATTAGAAACATTAGAATTTTCAAATAAGACAATATCATGTTTCCTTGACTTCTTTGATCTTCTTCTTTTACGCTTCTTTTTATAAAATTGACCATTTAGCAGTAAAGAATCATCAACAATTGAATCAGAAAAGGAAACTTTATCAAAGAAATCAGCCTGAGCATCAAACATTAACGAACTAGCCTCGGAATGAAAATTCTCAAAAATACACCAGTCTGGATGAGGTTTGCGCATCCCATTGGAGGCGCAAACTGAGCTTTGCGCATCCAATTACGTGCGCAAACTGTCAGTTTGCGTATCCAACATGGTGCGCAAATGCACACTGTTTTTCAAAACTTTAGTATTTGCCTTAGAATCTTTTGAAAATCCAGAAGAAATTTTATCTTCAAAACTTGTTTTCATTATAAAAAGAAATAAATCGTTTTCTAAACAACTTTGAAAACTTTGTTCTTCCAATCTATCTTCAAGATCAACTATCTTACCTTCTAACACTAATGGGGGAATATATTTCCTTGAATCATAAGAAACCGGAGATACATTTTCCCTATTAGCATTAGTATATATATCAACAAAATCAGTTAGTAATGAAGATTTATTGGAAGATTTGATATTTAAAACATTTTGAGATTTTCTGGATTTCTTAGATTGATCAGGAAAATACTTTGCATTTTCAGAGGTGTAAACGAATGGCATTTCCATCCTCTTGTTTTTCATTCTTTTCACATTTTCATCTTCCAAAATTTGTTTCTCAGTTGTCCAAAAGAATTTAAACTGAGGAGCATATCTTGCATGACTATGATGATCATATTCATATAAAGTAGGAACTTCGATTTTAGCATGATTTAAAAATTGCAGGTTTTCAAAACCAAGTCCCCACTTTTCCTTTATAGCTTCTTCACTCCTTGGTTTGTTTATGTAAATGGTTTGCTCAGATTGTTCTCTTTTATATAATTTCTTTTCTAGAACAATTATCTTATTAGAAAGATTTTGATTTGAAGAAGTCATTTCAGTCAAAGAATCATGATAAGTCTGTTTTGAATTTTCCAATTCATCCAGTTGCTTTTGAAATTTCTCTTTTGTGTCAATTAAAATTGACTTTTCATCTTTTAGAGAAATTTGCAGTTTGTCGATTAAAACAGACTTTTCTTGATTTTCTAACTTTTCAGAAGTGAACTTTGAACGCAAATCATGCAAAGCAGTGATAAAAACATTCATTTGAGATAAAAAGAAATCATAGTTAACCTCAGAAATTACCTCAGAACCATCAGATGAGGTATCATCTTCCTCATCATCACTTTTATCGTCACCAATAAATCACATGGCTGCAGTCTCCTCATTCTCAGCTTCGTTGTCCGAATGATCCAGCCAGTACTCTTCTTCAGCCAACAGAATGGTTCCACTTTCCTTCTTCTCAGCTAGAGCTAACTTCTTTCTATAGAAAGCAACATCTTTTACCACTTTGACTCTGCATTCCTTAGCAATATGTCCAGGCTTTCCACAGTTAAAGCAATTCGTCACCTTTTTCTTATCCTTCTTCTATTCAACTACCTTAGTTGGTTCATACTTAGGAGTGTATGTCTTTGACGGAGCACCTGGTTCTACTTTCTTAGAACCGGAAGTAAACCGAAGGTTGTTTGAACTAGATCTGTGCATAAATCTTTTCTGATAGTGCTGAGTCAAAAGTATCATGGCCTTTTCTAGTGCTTCGCCATCATCATCCGTTGATCCATCATAAGTTGATTCAGTTAATGCTTGCTCAGCCAGTTGGCTAGCCATAAGTGCAATTGGATCTACGGTCATAGGCTTATTCTTCTTTTCCATCTTTGCCTTCTTCTCCATCACCATAGATTCATCTGTCATCAAAATTTCGTACAACTCCTGAATTGGCATGGTAGAGATTCTGACATCGTTTCTCATTCTGTGGCATGACTTGTTCCATTCTGGCTATAAAGCATTCAGAAATTTCAAGTTAGCCTCCAATTCAGTCTTCGTAACTTTAATCTTGTATAAATCGTTGATGACAGCCCAAAATCGGTCAAATACACTCTTCAAGCTTTCTCCATCCTTAGCCTTGAACTTTTCAAAATTGTTCATATACCTAGTCTGACGCAACTGAGTTGACATTGCAGTACCAAGCATAATCTTTTCAAGTTGAGTCCACATCAGCATTGAATTATGTTTGAAGCAGTCGATTCTGCTATAAATGGAGTTGGGAAGAGCAAGGATCAGATTTGATTTGGCCTGACTGTCTGCTTGATAACGAAGGAGCTCATCAGCATCATATTCCCTCAAAGCTTTTTCAACTGTTGTAGCATCAGTGTTTGCAGTAGCAGGAATAATCTTCATTGGCCTTTCCATTGGACCCTGAGTCAAAGACTTCATCATATTGTCCCCATTCGGTTGTCTTTCAATGAAGTTGATAAACCGATCCTGCCACTGTTCGAATTCGTTCTCATTGATCAGTACTGGTGGACGTGTATCAGACCCCAATGACATCATGAGGTCATTCTTGTAGATTTGTGCTTGCAAAGACATCTTTCAAGAAAATCAGAAATTTCAAAAAAATTCTAAGTCTTGAGCTTGCGCAAACTGAAAGTTTGCGTATGCAGTGGAGTGCGCAAAGTATGTTTTGCGTATGCAGTAAGGTATGCAAACTAGAATTTTCGTAAGTAGAGTGATCCGTGAAACTGAATTTGCGGATCCTTGATGATACGAGAACCTGACTTTGCGAATGTAGAGTGATCCGAGAAACTGACTTTGCGGATCCTTGATGATCCGAGAACCTGACTTTGCGTATGTAGAGTGATCCGTGAACCTGATGTGAAAATCCTGAAAACCACTAACACACTGATTAGAACACAAAGAACTTGCGCAATGTAATATGAATCTTGCGCAAACCTATATGAATGATGCGAAAAACTGCATGAACTTGCGCAAACCACAGAACATCAAAAATTTTTGCAAGATTGAATGAAACTTTGAAAAAATACCACGAAAATCACACACAAATGCTCGAAAACAATATTCTAACAACTTTTGATTATCAATCTCGATTAAAAACCACTAATTCTAAAATTCTTGAATGTAACAGTACGTTTGACGAGTTTTTTCTGAAAAATCACAAAAACACAAAATCGAGGATCAAATCATGGTTTTTATGCACAAATATATGAAACAATTATGATCGATTACTCAATACAAAGCTAATGAACACAAATTCACACAAATTCAACCAGAAACCTAACCAAATTTGATGATTCAAGCAAAAAACGAGATTTTCTTGAAAAATCAAGAAAATCAATCAAATTCTCTGCTTAATCTACAAAATCAGTATCAAAAAACAAATTCTCTCAATCCTCTCAAGATCTAGTATGCTCTGATACCAATTGAAAGTCCAAGAATCTCTAAATCTTTAGAGAGAGAAAGTAGGGAGAGAAAGTAGGAGCGTCAAATGTAATCAGATGTATTCAAAATGTGAGTGTCAAAGTTTCTTACAAAACACAAAGGCCACAAGGGACCTAAATACCCTTGTCCAATATAACACATAAAGCTAACTAAACACAGTATTAGCCAAGACAAATAAATACAATGATCACTACAAAATATGACTCAACAGTAAAGTTTGATGATCACAAGTTATCTTTTCTCTCTTGTGATGACAATGAATTGTATGAATGGATCACTTCTTGTGTAGGTGAAGATTCACCTAGTCAAATTTCGGCAAGACCACCCTATATCCCCTTTTTGGTAGAACCATCTTTTATGCACAATCTAAATTGGGCAAGAGACTCACCCTCTATCGAACCTCTGTATCAACCTACAATCACTGCAGTCCCTGTCGAACCTATACCTCAATTAACTCCTCATCATCCTACCCACATCATTCCTGCCGACTCTTCACCATTATATTCTCCATGTCCATTTCTTGCACCTCTTCCACCAGCCCTCAAATGGACAAAAGATCACCCCGTTGAACAAATTATTGGTGATCAATAGGCGGGTGTCCAAACTAGAAAAGATATTGGAAATATTTGCCTCTATGTGAATTTTCTCTCTGTCATGGAACCAAAAAAAGTTGAAGAATCTCTAGCCGATCCATGTTGGATCACTGCTATGCAAGAGGAACTTTCTCAATTTGAAAGAAACATGGTTTGGAGACTTGTACCTCATCCTTTTGGAAAGACCATTATTGGCACTAAGTGGGTCTTCAGGAACAAGATGGATGAAGAAGGCACCGTCATCCGAAACAAAGCTAGGTTTGTGGCTCAAGGATAGCGACAGGAGAAAGAAAGTGATTATGACGAAACCTTTGCTCTTGTTGCTAGACTTGAGGCAATAAGAATCTTTGTAGCTCATGTTGCTCACAAAAATTTCAGGGTCTTTCAAATGGATGTCAAAAGTGCATTTCTAAATGGAGAACTTGCTGAAGAAGTCTATGTGAAGCAACCTCCAGGGTTTGAAGATCCAACTCATCCAGACTATGTGTTCAAACTGGATAAAGCTCTCTATGGTCTCAAACAGGTTCCTCGTGCCTGGTATGATACTCTATTCGACTTTCTTCTCTCCAACAGGTATACCCGAGGTAAAATTGACAACACTCTCTTTCTCAAGAAGACCAAAGGTAATATAATTCTTGTTCAAATCTATGTGGATGCTATCATTTTTGGTGCTAGTGACGAATCCCTTTTTCAGGAATTTGCCTCTCCCATGAAAAGCAAATATGAGATGAGCATGATGGGTGAGCTAACATTCTTTCTTGGTCTCCAAATTAAACAATCTTCTGAAGGAATCTTCATAAACCAAAGAAAATATATTCGTGACCTTCTAAAGAAGTTTTATTTTGAAAATTGCTCTCCCATGAAAACTCCCATGGCACCACCTCTTAAAATTCATGCTGATTCAGCTAGTAAACCAGTTGATATCACAAATTATAGAGGAATGATTGGTTCTATTCTTTATCTTACTGCTAGTAGACCTGATATTATGTATGTTATGTGTCTTTGTGCGCGCTATCAAGCTAATCCTAAGGAATCTCATTTGGCTGCTGTAAAACGCATCTTTCGGTACCTAAAGGGTACTATGAATCTGGGTCTCTGGTATCCCAAAGACTCAAGTTTTGATCTAATTGGATATTCAGATTCTGACTTTGCAGGGTCTAAAGTCGATAGGAAAAGCACAACAGGGAGCTGCCAATTACTAGGTGGCAAATTGGTGATCTGGTCCAGCAAGAAACAACATTCAGTCTCCACCTCTACTGCTGAAGTTGAATATGTTGCAGCAGGCGGTTGTTGTGCTCAGATCTTGTGGATGAAGAATCAACTTCAAGATTATGATCAACTCTACTCTAGAGTTCCTATACTATGTGACAACTCAAGTGCAATAGCCATTGTAAACAACCCGGTGCTTCACTCATCAAAGCACATTGATATAAGGTATCACTTTATAAGAGATCACATCTCTAAAGGTGATATTGAGCTGCACTTCATTCCTACAGACTTTCAGCTCGCAGATCTCTTTACCAAACCTCTGGATGAAGCCAGATTCAATTTTCTTCTAGGATCACTAGGTATGTTAAACTTTGAGTAAAAAAAAATCTATGTCTTTTTCGGTAGACATATTTTCAGCAAACCTTCCCTCTACCGAATGTATACCTATTCGGTAAGCCTCACGCCTACCAAATACATACTTGCCAACCATCCACCTTCGGTAAAGCTCTTAACCTCTCTCTTCGGTACCCTTGCTTTCTATCGATCAAACCTATGCCGAACAATATACCTTCGACATCTATCTCCTTTGTCGAATTCCATCTTCGGTATCATTTTGGTAGACCCTTTGCATATTTCATTTCTTTTCGGTAACCTAACGACTACCGAACATCTAAACAATGCTGAAACAATAGTTCGGCAATCTAGATCTTTCTGAGATTTCGACAACCTTGCTGACGTGTTATATCCTTATCCATTTGAGTTACCGAAGATTATTTTGGCACCTCCACTCAACCCAATCCTTGCATACCACGTGTCTTGATGTGACAGGGCATGTTAAGGACACGACGTTTGGCGCTTCGCACATCCTGACATAGTCGTTTTCGGCCATTCCATTTCCCCACGATCCTATTAACCTACAATATCATCATTTCTTTTAATTTTGGTTAAGTTTCTTTTGAAATCCGAAATTCCCTCTCTTTTCTTCCCACCTATATATATTCCATTTTACCTCATCTTTCATTTTTACCATCTTCTATCACTCTCGAGCCTTTCTCTCTCAAAGCAAACCTGCAACTATTTTTAAGCCCTTCAACAATGGCTTCATCTAAAACCTCGAAATCCACCAAGAACACCCAGCTCTAAAGGGAAACTCTTGCCTTCCCTGCTTGCAATCATCTCCCTCGCCTCTCCGCTGATGCTGAATACCCGGAGTTCAACCAGATTTCAATCTTCCTTCAACGATCCCCCATTTGCCATGCTCTCATTGTCTCTACCAAGATGAGCAAAATTCTCCTTGGTAGCTTGTGGCTCACATGTTCTTACAATGAGAATACCCATCAGGTCTCCGCATCCATTATCTCTGATGCTGAAAATCCCGATCTTACTTTCGGGGTTGAGGATGTTCGTTCGATTCTTCAACTTCCTATATATGAGCCTTATGCTCCCTTTCCCACCAGTCGGGAACATGATGAAGTGGTCGAAGCCATGAATTACACCCATGACGGCAAAGGCAAGGGCACTGGCACTCTCCTCCGTAAAAACATGGGCGGAATCTGTAACTTCTTTTTCTCTCATCTGATTTACTGCATTTCCCACAAAACATCTGGGTGGGACCAATCTCCGGCGTTCGTCACTCGTTTAGCCCATGCACTAATATTTATGCTCCGCATCGATTTCGCTCAGGTGATTTTCGATTCCATTGTTACTACCATCTCACTACCTCACACTCACAATGTGGCTCTCCCAAGATTTCTATCCCTAATCATTAACACCAAATTGGCGGGACCCCTTGCTGTCGGTGTTGTCTTACCTGAGCCAACTATTGTGTACGACTTTCCGCCTACTCAAATTGGCAAACAAGTCTTGCACAAAGCTTTGAAGGCTACCGACAACCCGTTAACCGAAGGTATGGTCTCTTTCGTTACCACTCCCAATCCAATTTGGGGTTCCTCTGTGGACGTGGTTGCCGAAAGGTTTCAACAACCACAGGGTCAACCTAATTCGGTAGCCCCTATCCCCCTACTTCTTCCCGAGCCAAATCGGTGGCTATTAAAAAGAAAAAGGACACCGGTAACGCCGCACTAGCTTCTATGACTTTGACTCCGAAAAAGCCTTCGAAGTCTACCCGAGTCATTACCCCTTCTATTAAGCGGCGGGGTTCAAAATCCCCACCTAAGTCTCGTTCTAAGAGACTTAGGAAACAATTTTAGGCCGAACCACACCATCATTCTACCGATTCTCAAAATTTTGTGGAACTTGAAATTTTCCCTATTGGGCCAGGGGGATCTACCAAGCCCAAGCCTACCTCCTCCACTACCTCTCAAAAAGGTTTGGTTGTACATATGGAAACCCCGATTAAACCTTCACCTCAATTTCAATTGAGAGATGAAGATGAGTTGGTCTCTTCTCCGGACCAACGCTCCATTTCTTCACCACACATCCTAACACCCGAGGTCATACCCGATGAATCTGCACAGCTAATGAAGAGCCGACAGTTTAAGGTGTCGGTTCCATGAGCATGAAAGATGATCTTCTGGAACTATTGTTTTCTGACACCACCACCTTTGCTACCACCGAAAACCGCACTCCTTCACCCCAAGTCATATTTTCGGCAGCCATCAACACTGCCGACCAATCCATTACACCACCGAAAGCCTCTCTAGAGAAAGATTTTCTCAAGCAACCATCTCCCACTAAACCCTCACCCAAACAGCCTACCCCCTCTCCTTCTCCTACTCCCAAACACTCACCTACACACTCTACTTCCTCATCAACCGACTCACCACCAGGTTTCCCTCCAAACAGGCAACCTCCCCCTCCTCACCGAAGTTTGCCCCATCATCCTCTCTCTCCCACTACCAACAGAGTTGGTCTTTTGGCACCACCTCCCTTTGTGACGAACCTCTCCCAAACTCCTCTCTCAATTCCTGCCAAGATCCTTGCCGACATCCAAGGTACCAATCGACAACATCGGTTTCTAGGGCACCAATTTGAGCGTCTTCAGGAGGAGTTTGACCCATTTTTGGGCACAGTGGGTCATCGCATCACGTTACTAGAACAGGGGTCTATTCGTGATCAAGATCTCTCGGCCTCCCTTAATACCACCAATGAGTCTCTTGCCGAGCTTCTTCGTCTCATCAAGGAACAGAATACCGAACTCCTACGTGTCAATTCTAGTTTTTACAGGTGCATGTACGCAATGGAGAAAGACATTCTGGGTATTCGCGATCCTCTTAGTGATGCTCTCGATGAGGTTCTCTAAGAGGTGACAAAACTTATTGACAACAACACCTCTCTTACTCTCTCTATGGTTGCTCTCCAGGCAGCCTCTGATGCTCGCGATCAAGAGCTTGTTTCTCCTCGGAAAAAAGGCTAATTCTCAGGATCAGGTAAACGCTCAGCTTCTATAGGCTCTATCCCAGATCAACGCCAAGCTTGATGGCATGCCTGCTTCGGTGGCTCAGTACTGTGCCGACATCCTCGACATCGACATTACCAATTCTGCATTTGGTCCTGACGATCGACGATGTTTGCAGCAAATAAATCGTCGCATTGGCCGTGTATCGGCCAAAGCTAGGTGTTCTTCTCCGGCACATACTGAGGGGGAGAAACCTTCTAAGGGGGAGCAAAATACCCCTCATATCAGTTTTACCAGTACGCGCTAGGAAGAACCCCACTCTTTTCAGCAAGAAAGACCAACGGTTGAGGGGGAGAAACCGAAAGAAAAAGAAACTGATATTTTGGCTGCTGCCGATATTCAACTAAATGCAGATACTTCGGCATGTGCGAAAAGAAAGAGAAAGAAAAAGCCTCCTCGACAACGACCGAAAAGAAGGGAACCAATGATGTTGCTGATGTCATCGAAGGGGAGGGAACCGACCACTCCTCTAAAGTGGTCGAAGAGTTCAAGGAGGAGTCCTTACCTAAAAAGGACAAGGGTAAGCAAATACTTAGTCCTGAGGAAGAAACAGCTGAAGCCAAACGTCTAAAAGATGCTAGCAAGAAGATGTTCACCGATGGTAGTGGGTTGAAACTTTCTCCTCCTCCGAAGACCGTTACTTCGGATCTTGGATTATGGGCAAAAGAGATCAGGATTGCCAAAATCGCTCAAGAGTCTCTCGATGAAGATTCTGAGCTTGCTAAGAAGTTAGCAGAAGAAGAAGCTGAAAAAGCGGAGGTTCCAACCGATGCGATCATTGCTCAACTTAGTGCCTTGGAGGAGTCTGCTAAAAAGAATGAAGAGATCAAAGCTATGTGCATTGATTGGTAGCACAAGGCTCTCAACAGCCGAAGATATCCTTATAAAATTATTGATGTAAATATTCTTAAACCCTCTAAATAGTGTAATGTCACTCGGCTAATCATTATGAGGGAATATCTTACAAAGTCGGTTGATAGACTTGATTCCTTGGTACGGCATGGAGTAACTGAATGGATGGAGATTGTGTTATGCTTGGAGAAGAGCAAAAATGCTATCAAACCTGAAGCGGAAAAGTACATTACTGATATCCAAACGAAATTCGGTTCCTACCGAAGGACCTACAAAATTGTGCATACTTTAGATGTAGTGAAATTGATTGAAAGTCTAATAGCCGACCTTCCTCCTCCCTCCAAACCGAAGTCGAAGTCCTCTAAAAAGGAGGATGTGTTCTCCCAAATGGTCAAGCAAGGAAAAGTTCCAAACGTTTTCAATCTTGACTTATCCCTACCGACATTGGTGCCTCAACCTTCTACCACAGTTATTCATGAGCCTATCCATGGAATCTTCTTCAACGATGGCTTCGGCCAGATCCGCTTCTTCAGAGCAAGAAAGATTCCTCTTGCCGATACTATCTTTCTGAGTGGGATTCTTCAGATCATCCCAATGGGCGCAATGGATCTCTACAGGGTTGTCACCGATTAACTCAAAAGAAGAGATGCCACTCCTTGCCTTCCCTATGAATAATTCTATTCTTTTCTTTTGTCTTGTATTGTACTTATCTTTTCTTTTGTCTTGTATTGTAATCTTCTCACGAGATTAATACAAAGTACAATTTTAGTTTTGAAGTAAATATCTTGTATAGTTCATTATTTCATTCTTTTATACTTGTAATTGTCGGATAATTTAAAAAATTCAAAAAGAAACAAAAAGAATGGTCTATGTAAAAAAGAACCCAAAAGAGTAAGAGCAGGGTCAAAATGCATTATTCATGTTTTACCTCTTTTATCTAAGTATGAGATGTCATCATCAAATAGGGGGAGATTGTTGGTCATCTAGGATTTGAAGATGACCTCTCCTTTAACTTGTAATTGTCCATCTGTAAAATGTTTGTACATTTTCATACTTAGGAATTTCTATGGTTCTTTGTAATAGCTTAGTTGCGCTTTAAAAGATCGGTGAATCAAAGACCAACTTAATTCAACATGAAGAAAGTCTACTGATGCGGATCAAGATGTATTTCAAAAAGACTAAGCTACCTCTGCCGAAGAATGGCAACATCTTTGGCAGACTTTCCTTCTGCCGATGCTTCCATTATTCGGCAAAGGAAAATCCTTGTCGATCCCTTCTTCGGCATCACTCTGCCGATCCTTCGGCAGAGATTCCTCTTTCCGACCTCTTTCTATTCGGTAATACCTTATGTCAAATCCTCACGATTTTACATACTTCCTCATTCCCAATGATCTTCTAACAAAGGGAATGGAGACTTCCATTGCACAGAGGATATTCACTTGAGTTCTGATCTGATTGAGACTTTCTTCTTAAAAGATCTCAAAAAGATTTGTACCAGGAATATTTTATTAGGATATTGTCTTATCATAGTACAAAAGTCACCTTTTGTGTTGTGATAAGTTATTTCAAATATCTTATAATTTATTGAAGATATCTCAAGGTTTCACTCAACAATTGACAAGTGTCATTTGCATTTAATGCATGGGGTAGTATATAAAGGGTGATGATCTCTCCATGCAAACCACACTTTCAGCTCAAATAATCTTTGTGCATTCAACAAGTTGTTTAGTTTTTCTAAGTGATAGATTGTTAGGATAGTTTTACTATTCTTTTCCGCAACAATCTTATGTAAGATAAGTGTAATTCTTGATAATTTTTATTATCTAATAAAGAATTAAAATTAAGTGAAGTTTTGAGTATTGTATTCAACCCCCCCCCCCCCCCTCCCCTCTCTTTTCTACAATACTTGTTTACTTATTTTGGGACTAACACATACAGACAACTTTATCAATACAGACACCTATAACCATATAGGACTTAATGAAAAACGAACATCCCCTTAGTAATATTACCAACTTGATTAATTTTATGTTGTCTAAAAACAATTTTATTAGACAAACATTAGTTGTCTCATTTCACTTGTGTTCAAATTGAATTAAGTTTAAGAAAATAGTGTAATGTATTTTTATTTAAATCTAAGGTTGTCTTTTTGCCCCATTGTCAATTTACATAATATAATCATATAGTAATAGAGGTGAATCGATAATTTCTTTTCGGTGGCCACACAAAATAATTGTTGTACATAAAACAAATTATAAGATTCTTATGAAATTAAATTAATTATTTATAGTTACAAAATATAATTCAAAATACTAAGAAAACAGATCTAATTTTAACGATTTTACAATTTGGATTTTTATGGTCCAATATTATTAACTATTAGATCTCAAGAATAAGTTGTATTATGCTACTGTAGCCTCTCAAGGAGCCATGGTAACTGCTCACCATCAGAATAGGCTTTCTGGCAACGATCCCCTATGGTAGCACACAATAAAAAACAATGATGGCACTATTAAGGGCTGAACGATAAGTGGATATGTGGAAGGACCAGGACCAGCTCAAAATTGGGATTGATGGGATTGATTAGGACCAGGACCACTAGAACCCATTTGGGACAAATTATGGCCCGACCCCTCTATTTCTTGACCACGATTAAGGGGTCGGTCCTTTTGGACTGATTATCAGGCCCGACCAATAAAGCTCGTCGGACCTATTAAAAAGCTTGGTTCAATTTAAAAAAGGAGTCATTGGGATCCCCAATTAGTCGTTTTTTGCCCTTTGAGCATCCTAGAGTATATATAATAGTTGGTTTTTATTTTTATTAATTTTTTTTTTTTGGGGGGGGGGGGGGGGGGGGGGGAGGTGTTGGATGAATTACCAACTACTCGACTCATTTTTTGGTTTTAGTTCTCAATATTCGTTACTGATCTACTAGTAATCTAGTTTTTTTTTGTTTCAAGAAATTACAAATGGCATCCTCATCCTCCGATAACCCAAGTGGTTCATCCGAGAAAGATCATGTTAAAATCATCACTGATTACGAACAAAAATCCAATGCTTAGGATGCATACGACTTGGAGGTTCTTCAAACTGCGTAACGAAATGCATAATGCAAATTGTGTCAAGATCAACTTATGACGAAAGGAATCAACTTTGAAGCATCACACCGATAACTCATGCATGTTTGGTGTTAAGAGCGGCAGTAAATCTGGTGCAAGCCCAACTTTATAGTCAAGAGCAATCTGGTAGATTGTTTGATGCAGATTTGATTCGGAAAATGATAATGCAATTTGTCATCCAAGAAGGGTTGCCATTCCGGCTATATGAGAACCTCCGCTGCCGAATATGATCAAAGAAATAATATAACCTCGCTACAATTCGACAAGTCGTCAAACTCTTAGATGAAATGCTAGAAAAAAAATGAAATGACGCAATTAGAAATGCAACAAATGTTTTTTTTGTGTGTTTTAATTTGATATCATGTGTAGCATTAGCGTGAGCATGCCACACAACATATCACTTTCTTATATATGCATAACGACCCTTTAGATTGACTCAGGATCTTGAAAAATGCTAAAATGTTTTATCATGTTTGAGTTGTTTGGTTTACCACATGCGACGACAAATTTATTTAAAATTATTCAGAAAATCGTAGACTTTTATAATATATCTACATATATAATCACTATTTCATTTGATAAATCTAGCAGTAATATAACATGTGTACCAAAACTAACATTGGCTTTGAATCCTGTTTTAGATTGTCAATTATTTCATATATGTTGTTGTGCATACTCACTAATTTAGTCATCTAAAACGGTTTGGGAATGGTTCAAGGTTGCCTAGATAAATTTAGACAACTGTATTAAATCAAAAACAAGTTATTTGGTCATTTTACAAGTCTATTTTTCACGTAGTTGTATTAGGAAAGAGGGTCGAACTACTATTGAATGATTGTATGACCTTCGAGATATTTTTTAAAATGCAACAACATTTTTGAATAGTGTTTATTATTGTACAAGTCCTTTAGATTTAAATCGAATTTACATAATGCCATGTAAGGTAGAACAACATGAACACTATATGATGATTAGATTTTTTTAGTTCCGAAGGCGAAAGTTAAATTGTTAAAGTATTTTGAGGAAACCCCTTTGCCCTTTATATGTGTTGCCGCTTTACATCCGTTTTTAAATATTCTCAGGGGTTGTTTAATTCATGGAATTGAAAGAAATTTGAAGGAATTGAAATGACCAATTTCATTAATCAAATTCAAAGTCTAATGTTTGGTTCGTGGAATGAAAGCGATGAAATCTTTCAAATTCCATTGAATTTAAGAAATTCATCATTCGTTGGCTTAAGTGAAGGAATTGAATTCCTACTAACCAAACACATGGTCAAATTCCATCAAATTTCATTCTAATTCCTTCAAAATCAAATTCCTTCGATCGATTTCAAATCCATCAAATTCCATTCTGTGAACTAAATGCCTAAAGTAGAAGTTTTGATTAAAAATATATCCAACGCATTTGGTTTAACAAAGGCTGATAAAGATTTTCCAACAAAACAAATAGTCAAATTTAATTAAGTTTTTAAAAATTTATTTGATATTTATAAGGAAATATATGGTACCAAAAATGAAGTAACGTGTTTTAAAAAAAAAGATAAAGGGTAGAGATATTTGCATCCCCACCTATAAATTAAATAATCCTTTCTTACCTATTAATCATTATAACTATTAACTAATTAATTACCTCATTATATCATTTTATATTTTAATTCTTTTTTATTATTACATTGTTATAATTTTTTTTAATATCACTTTTATTATTATTGTAAAAATTCATGATTATTATTTTAAATATTTTTTATTTTCATTTGTAATTAAATTTTTTATTTTTATTTTTATGTATTAACATTTAAGATAATATGTTCGTTTACAGGAAAAAATAAATTATGTATTTTAATTTTTTAAGTATTTTTATAAGAATATATTTTCTATATATTTTTTACATTTTAACAATATCTTTTCTATATATTTTTTATAAGAATATTTTTTATCATAGAAAAATAATACAACATAACTAATGCATATTCAAAATTTTGATAAAAATTAATGAGTTGTCATCTGAATTTTCAAAGATTGTTTAAGAATTGATGGATTATTCTTTAAATATTTAAATGCTTAAATAAGAATTGATTGGTTATTTTCGAAGTTTTAAGTTGGAAAAGATTATCAATTATTTTATAAAATCTGGTTGAAATGTATAAGGTTATAAAAATGATATATTATTATTTATAAATATGGAATTTGTTTTTAAGTCTATTTATTTAAAAACAAAAAACAATGAGAGAGAGAGAAAAAAAAAGTAATTAAGAGAGAGAAAAAAGTTAAAATAATTTTTCAAGTTTCAAGATAAGTTTTCCAGATTTTTTTTTGCATCTTTAATTACACCCAAGATAGGTAGGGGTGTAAATAACAAACCCCAACGTAAATTGGTAGCTTATCCAGTTATCCTAGTAGTAATAGTGTTTACGGTGCAGTAAACAAGAAATGATTAATATATTTAATGATATTCAAAACCAAACTAGTAAAAAATACTTATATGCGTTCTAATTTTAATAAATTTGTGACAAGATTTTGAAACTTTGATTTATTTGCACAGTGGCAACCAAAGTAACCACAATTTACAGTGCCACGACATGTGATTTACTAACGATCCAAGCTAGTACCGTAGCTTTGGAGTGTGCTTTTTCTGTGAGTTGTAGGATCATCTCGCTTCAGAGGACAAGTCTTAGCCCATAATCAGTGAAGTGTTACATGTGTTTGAAGGTATAATTGGGTGGTATTGAAAGAACCCGCCACCAAACAACAATAGAGTTGGAGATGAGCGACATGAAAGAAGATATCGAACAAATCAAAATGGCGCAAAACCTATCAACGCCACCAACAACTTTGAAGATGGAATTAACGATGAAGATAATTATATTCAAGATGAAGATTGAAGCTTGAAGTGTTGAAGATTGAACCAAACATAAATTGAAGATTGAAGATGAAAATGAACTAAAACTGAAGACAAAAACGAAATGAAACGAATTTTCCAATAGTTAGTCTTGATTTCTAGATACGAAAATTGAAATGTAAACAATATTATTAAATTGTAAAAAATACAAAAACAACATCAAATTTTATATAATTTTAATAAAAACATATTTTGAAGTTAATTTATTTTAGCGGCTCAATCACAAATGAAAATTTGGAAAACAAAAATCAAGCAGATTTTCATAGGAAAAGATTATAAAAATTGTAAATTTAAAAAAAAGAAAGGGGAACAATGAAGGGATCGGTTCAGGGAACGAATGTGTAACTAGTTATGTTGGGTCTCACCAATTACTGATTTTCAGCTAGAAACCAGAATTGATAGAACCAATTACTCCTTTAAAACCCATTACCGGGTCCGGTTAAGGCCTAGATCTTAACAATTTATGTGTCACTTGCATAATATTTTTCCATCAAAACAAAACGATTTTGTGGTGACAAGCAACACCCCTAGCTTTTACGTAAATCCATCCACAATAGTACATGTACATATTAAAATAATAATACTATTTATTTTTTTTAACAAAATAAAAATTAGCTAGAATTTGTTGTCTTTTATATTACAGAAAATATTATAACAAAATTGATTTTATAAGATACTTAAAATATTTAAACGTTCTAATCAAAGATTTTATAAGAATTAAGTTTATAGGACAATACCAAAAAGTATCACATCTAAAAGTGTTACAATAGATTTATAGGATGTTTTTAGGCGTTTCAACAAGTTTTCTAGAACGTTTTTAAAATAAAATGACGTATTAGCTATTTTGTACGACATTATTTGAAAAAATGTATTATAAAAAATAAATTTATAACTATAAAATAGCTAAAACGACATTTTCTAAAAACATTCTAAAAAACTTGTTAAAACGTCCAAAACATCCTATAAACTCATTGTAACACTTTTCGATAGGATGTTTTATAGTTTAATCCTATAAAGCAGAGCCGCCTCAATCTGTTTGGAGACTCTGTCACAGCCGTACTAAAATTATATAATCCTCTTAAATTAGTAATAAACAAAATAAAAAATAAAATATTATATCATATTAAACAACCGCTTTTGATTTTGAAAGAAATTATATATGTATCCGTTTTAGGTGCATTCATAAATTGAACTATATAAATCCGGTCCCAAATACAAGTAAACTAGGTCCTCAAAAACCAAAATTTAACATATTAACAAACATCCATGTTATATAAAGCATTCAATTAGTATGCTTAAACATTATACACGTATTATATAGAAAAACCAATCGTTGTAGTGGGATATAATTAAGTGAAGTATTGCATAAACTAACCGTATCATTCAGAAAAGGTTATAAACCAAAATCCAAAATACGTAATTTTATATTGTATAAATAAATATATAGTACGTGGGAAGCCTGGTCCAGGAGAATTATTGTACTAAAATGGAAACGTGATGGTCAATAGAAGTGGATGGATATAGACGTGGAAAAACGTACCATTGCATGAGAAGATATTGCTCATAGAGACACCACCTATTGAATTTTAAATTAGTAATATTCAATAAAGCAACAAGATTTATATATGAAACAACAGTTTTATTTATAAAAATCAAAACTTTATTTATAAAGTCACAAACTTTATTTATAAAGTTTAACAATTGCCAAACAAAAAACTGATTTATACCGATTTTATGTGAACCTAATAACGAGGCTATCCTCGCGATAGATACGTTAGAAGAAGGGGTAGAAGTCAGACTGTCCACTCTAGTGGACGGAAAAGAAAGACAGAACAGAAAATAAAAGCTAACCTGATTAGATGATCGATAACTTCACAGTACCTCCGAAACAGAACTGCACAGTTCATCTAAACCTGTCTTTAAAGGTTTTGGCGTATCTCTATAATGTTGTGAGAGTAACAGTCGCTAAACCCCCAGGATTTGATGCAGTACACTAAACACTAACAGCGATAGTGCTTAGTTTTAGCACAAAGTTGAGACATAATGTATGGTAGAGATCGATCGAGAGCACAGAGAGCAGCGAGATCGAGATCGAGAGAGAGAGAGAGAGAGAGAGAGAGAGAAGAGAGCACAATAAAGCTTCGTTTTTCAGTGTATTAAACCAATAGGCAGAGGCTTCAATTTATACTTGAAAATCAGAGAATAATATGATAATATTCCTAAATTCCTCCCCAAGAATCGGAATTGGAGATTGTTGGGACTGAAAATGTGTCAAGTATGGATAATGCTGCTAGGCTTAAAGATTAATGCTGCTGAAGACTTTAATACTGCTATTTGAAGATTACTACTGCTAGTAGCATTACTACTGTTTGAAAAGTTAGTACTGCTAGTAGTTAGTACTGCTTGAAGAATTACTACTGCAAGCATGCTTAGTACTGCTGAGGAAGTTAATACTGCTATGGAGATTAATGCTGCTCATGAAGATAAAGATGGATTGATACTAAAGACTAGGAGCTGAAGATAATGTTGAAGATAATTATGAACTGGATGCAGAAGATCAATATTTCTTTTGTAATTATCTTGTAATCAGTTCTGTATATATAGTCTAGTAGTTTTTGATAGAAAAAAAAAGTTTTTAACAAAGTTTTTGCATATACGCTTAGAGAGAATTAACCTCAAGATTAGTTTTAATCCTTTGTTTAAGGAAGTATAGAACGTCTGTTGAGTCTGGTCAACAGATTGAGGTTTTGTTTGTAATCATTAAGTTAATTCAATATAACTTGTGATTTGAGTTCATACACTGTTTGATTGATTTATTGTTAAAGTGTTATTCCGCGACTTCTTTAACATAGTTTCTGAGTGGTTAGTTTAAATTCTTGTTTAGAATTTCGATCCTGACAGAGATAGAGTTGGAGACTAAGTCTCCAACTGATTTTAGGCTCAGTAAACCCACGTTTTTAATGAGGTAAAACCGAATAATTTATTTGATAATTAATAAAAAAATGAACCTTTATCTACTTAAGAATAATTATCTGCTCAAAAATTAATTAACATCACTTAATTAATTATCTATATATCTCGATTTATAAAAAGAAAGCTCGTAGCTCGGGGCGAGGCTCCTCAGCTCCGATGCGAAGTGCAAAGTGCGCGACTTTTCGCAAGAACCGCGCCCGCGCCCTCGGCCACGGCCACACGCGCGCGTGCGTGCGTTGCACTTCTTTGAGACCCCCACCATAAGCCTACCATTTTACTCAAGACCCACTTGAGATGATAGCCTTATAAATAACACTTTATTTTATGTCTCTACCAATGTGGGATGGAAAATTCCAACCTTACACTCAATTTCCAACAATCCCCCACCAGGTTGGAAAGTTTTCTGACATTCAATAAAAAATGATGTCACAGTGGTGTCACTAAGATTAAATCCCGTTTAATGTGAATATGCAAAAAGGAATCAATTCAGAAGTATCCTTAGGATTTAAACTTTGAATCTTGTGATTACTTCGGCTTATTCACACACATCATCTTTTGTTTTTGCATTCTCACTAAGCGCTAATATGGACATGTGCTAAAATCCTGTTTCATGACCTTTTAGAAGAGAAACCACAACTCTTCATTTGAGGCGGCACCACCTCTCAGTCGTATAGGCAAAGTTCTATAACACCTTCGTTGCTAAGATGCCTCTAAACTTTGTTAAGAGAACTAACTCATCCTTGTTCTCGGCAACGACGTACTATCTCATAACTTACACGGGTCTATCATTCGATAGTACCTTCTATCAGTTAAGTGACTTGTTATTACCCTTTAAACTTGAGAGATAGGAGCACTAAATTCAAGTTGGGTTCCCATCACTAACTAATTTTGAGTGGTTTCTGACCCATGTCTCTGGTAGTTGATCCTACTAAGTCTCTCGTCAGAGGCTTAGTCAATGGATCTGCCAAGTTTCCATGCGACTTGTCATACACAATACTAATGGTACCATTTTCTATAAGTTGTCTCACATAATTATGTCGAAGACCTATGTGTCGCGACTTCCCATTATATACAACATTATATACTTTTGACAGTGTGGCCTCACTGTCACAGTACATAGGAATCGAAGGAATTGGATATGGCCATAAATGGATATCTGTCAGCAGATCTTTAATCCATTCGGCTTCTTTGTTCGCAGCAGCTAGAGCTATGAATTCGGCTTCCATTGTCGAATGAGCGATACATGTTTGTTTCTTGCTTGCCCAAGAAATCGCTCCACCACCAAGTGTATAAATCCACCCACTTGTGGATTTAGAATCACTTGAGTGATCTATCCAACTAGCATCAGAATATCCTTCTAAGATTCCAGGATGCGTCGTGTATGTCAACTCTAGATCACTGGTTCTTTTCAAGTATCCCAACACTCTACTTATTGCCTTCCAGTGATCTGGTTCCAGATTGCTTGTATATTGACTTAGCCTGCTCATAGCAAAAGCAATATCCAGTCTAGTATAATGCATTGCATACATCATGCATCCTATTGCACTAGCATACTCTAGTTGAGCCACTGCTCTACCAGAATTCTTGTCAAGTTTCACACTTGAATCAAATGGAGTATTGAGCTCCTTTATATTCAAATGTTGAAACTTAGTCAGTATCTTCTCTATATAGTGAGATTGACTGAGAGATATTTGAGATCCTGACCTTTTAATTTTAATCCCAAAAATTGTATCTACTTCTCCAAGATCTTTCATCTTAAAGTTCGAGATTAAGTAGTTTTTCGTCTCACGGATACCTTCTAGATTGGTTCCGATGATCAACATATCATCGACGTAAAGACAGATAATTAAAGTGGACTATTTGGTACATTTCGAGTAAATGCACCGATCAACTCTATTATGTCGGAACCCGAAAGATGTGACAGTAGTATCAAATCTTTCATGCCACTGTTTTGGGGATTGCTTTAAATCGTACAGAGACTTAATAAGTCTACACACTTTGTTCTCTTGTCCGGGTACTACAAACCCTTCGAGTTGCTCCATATAAACCTCCTCATTTAAATTAGTAAAATTCAATAAAGCAACAAGATTTATATATGAAACAACAATTTTATTTATAAAAATCCAAGCTTTATTTATAAAGTCACAAACTTTATTTATAAAGTTTAACAATTGCCAAACAAAAAACTGATTTATACCGATTTTATGTGAACCTAATAACGAGTCTATCATTCGCGATAGATACGTTAGAAGAAGTGGTAGAAGTCCGACTTTCCACTCTAGTGGACGGAAAAGAAAGACATAACAGAAAATAAAAGCTAACCTGATTAGATGATCGATAACTTCACAGTACCTCCGAAACAGAACTGCACGGTTTATCTAAACCTATCCTTAAAGGTTTTGGCGTATCTCTATAATGCTGTGAGATTAACAGTAGCTAAACCCCCAGGATTTGATGCAGTACACTAAACACTAACAGCGATAGTGCTTAGTTATAACACAAAGTTGAGACATAATGTATGGTAGAGATCGATCGAGAGCACAGAGAGCAACGCGATCGAGAGAGAGAGAGCAGAGAGCACAGTAAAGCTTCGTTTTTCAGTGTATTAAACCAATAGGCAGAGGCTTCAATTTATACTTGAAAATCAGAGAATAATCTGATAATATTCCTAAATCCTTCCCAAGAATCGGAATTGGAGATAGAGTTGGAGACTAAATCTCCAACTGATTTTAGGCTCAGTAAACCCATGTTTTTAATGAGGAAAAACCGAAAAATTTATCTGATAATTAATAAAAAACGAACCTTTATCTACTTAAGAATAATTATCTGCTCAAAAATTAATTAACATCACTTAATTAATTATCTCTATATTTCGATTTATAAAAAGAAAGATCGTAGTTCGGCTCTTCGCGAGAACCGCACCCTCGGCCTCGGCCACGCGTGCGCGCGCGTACGTTGCACTTCTTTGAGACCCCCACCATAAGCCTACCATTTTACTCAAGACCCACTTGAGATGATAGCCTTATAAATAACACTTTATTTTATGTCTCTACCAATGTGGGATGGAAAATTCCAACCTCACACTCAATTTCCAACACCACCATCTACGGTCCACCTATCTTATTCTACGTCAGTAAATATATAATAATAAGATGTAAGTGTTAGGCGAAGGATTATGTGAGAAGTTGAGTTAATGGTGAGAAGCGTGAGAAGTGGATCTGAACCGTTGTTCTCTTTTAATCTCAAGCTCTCTCATGAATTACGGCTTAGAAGGGAATTGATCTGGTGCATTTCGGTGTGTATTACTCTACTTTTTTCAAAACCTTTTTATGCCAACACAAATCATATGGAAGCATTTCATAATTTATAAAACAAAGTCATCTAGGGATGAATAAGCATTTCATAATCTCTAAGCGTCCTAATAGACCTCTTTAAACGATTTAACTTACAAGATCAATAAATAAACACTACTACAAATAAGCATTCATACATGGTTGTTTTGGGTTTTCATACACGATTTTGCAACCTTTTATAAGGCTAGTGTGTATGAAAGTAATGGTCTTTGTAAATGGTTCCAAATTCATGTACAACAGTCATCTTCATACACAATGTGTAAACCGTGTAAAAAACCCTCATAACCGTGTATGAAATTGTGTATTACATGGTTTTTAGATGAAACCATGTACAAATGTACACAATCTTAAACGTTTTATTTATTTATCAAAATCGTGTAAAAATGTCTAGATTCATACACGGTTTTTAGATGAAACCGTTTACAAATTTATATATTCTTAAAAGATTTTTTTTTTCAGAACCCTGTACAAATGTGCAAATTCATACACGTTTTTTTTTGTTAGAACCGTGTACAAATGTATATGATTTATAAAATAAATTGTATATTTCATACACAATTTCTGAACTCCCGCAACTTCTGCCTATAGAGAATATCCATTAAGAGTAACAGAAGAACCAAATGCATAGCCTACTAAAACAGATCAAGAATTCAATTCGTGATACAAAGTAAACCAGCTAAGCAAATAGTAAACTGAAATGAAGAATCTTTAATATTCTTCATATTAAACACCATTCAAAAGCAAAATACCTGATGATATATGATGTCTGGTAGCAATTGTTTCATATCAAAATGAATTCAACTGGTGTCTAGTAGCAATTGTTTCATATAGTACTTGGATCCACGCGATAGTTTCCGTTTTCTTCTTTCCTCTAGTATATATCCATTCAATCGAGCATTGTGACAACCCCCGCCTAATAAACTTCTATCCAAATTTTGTAATATTATTATTCACTACTCTGAAGCATTCACAATGTTGAATGTTAAAGTAAAAACCTACCAATCTCCGATACGTGTTGTCAACAAGAAAAACCTTTGCAGTCCTATCGAAGATGTTTTCTTCTCAATATAATTTTCAAACAGATTACCAACTCTTATTCTTTCTTCATCTTTATCAATGTGTGTGTGTGTATATATATATATAACCATAGTTTTGTTGTTAACTTTGTGAACTAATTTAAACCCTTCATCTTAACATTGAATGGTTGAGATTAAAAGTAAATTTCTAATTAATAAAAGAGGTTTTATTTCTTAAATGGACAAGTGAACAAAAGTGTTTAAGGGTAATTTGGAGAATTAAAAATTCCATTGTTTTAAATGCTATTAAACGCCTCATTAATGTTCCATTGAAAACAATTGTAACCGAAGTGAACAATGGGGAACTAAATCTACCATTAATTGAAATGCACATAATGAGCATTCATGAATACCTACAAATATGTTCATTATTGAACACACCTTTAAAATAGTTACACATCTAAATTAAAAACAGTTAATCTCTCATTGTTTCAAATGGTGAATTAAATATCCCATTGTTTCAAATGCACATGATGAACATTCATAAACACTTATAAATATGTTCATTGTTGAACACACATTCAAAACAGTTATGTTACATTTAAATCAAAACAGTTACATTTCTTCTTTTACTTAGTTGAACATACATATGTGTTCATCTGTTAAAGAACAAGGACATTTTCTAGGTGTGTTCATCCAGATAAAGACAAAAGCATCTGTGTTCATCAATGTTCACATCCAGATAAAGAACAAGGACATCTGTGTTCATCAATGTTCACATCCAGATAAACAACAAGGGCATCTGCTAGGTGTGTTCATCCAGATAAAGAACAAGGACATATGAAATCGAAGTGAAAATATTCATATGATATTAAAAGTTTATAGAAAAATGAAAATTTTATGAAATTGTAACCTACGCTATAATCATGGATGTTTTATTTCTTGTAACCCCCAAGAAAATAAATGAATTATTGCTTAATCACGAAATGACCTTTCTACCCTTTTGTATTAAATATATAAACAATGAAAACAACAACCAAATATGCATTTTTATTGGTTGAGCAAGGTTCATAAAGTTAACAAGAATTGGTTGGTTAACAAATGATCCTTGCTCTCTCTCTCTCTCTCTCTATATATATATATATATATATATATATATGAGTTTGTGCTAAAGATGCAAAGATGGATAAGTAGTTGTACCAAGTGATTTGTCTTCTTGTCCTTGTCCTCGACATTCAGGAGAAACAACAACCTCCCCGAACTAATCTTCCTTGAATGGAAAGAAAGTAGCTAATGACATTGTGGATCCCAGTAAAGTGCAATAACAGTAATAATCAATAAAGAATATAGATTGAACCACAAAACATGGTCATATGATTGGATTGATCAATAAAGGGTTTAAGCGATTATAGAGATAATTTCAATATGATGCGTGTAATGTTAACCACCATTCTTTAAACTCTAAGGGGGCGTTTGGTTCACAGATTCTGATGGAATCTGATGGAATTGGAATGTTGAATTCTGTTGACCAGATTCCATTACATCGTTTGGTTCATTCTTTTTAAGGAATTGGAATGTTGAATTCCAATGAATTCCACGAATGAAGGAATTCAACATTCCTTGGGGGTGAGGTGGTATTTCATTGGAATGGAATGTCATTTTTTTTGGGACAAAATTTCCCCTCATCCTAATATGCACTACCACCTCCGGCCACCGCCACCGACCACCATTGACCACCACCTCCGGCTACCAACATCGGTCACCACCTCCGGCCACCACCACCACCACCTCTGGCCACCATTGACCACCACCGACCACCACCAGCCACCACCACCTCCGGCTACCACCACCGGCCACCACCACCACCATCGGCCACCACCACCGCCACCGGCAACCCCCACCATCGGCCACCACTACCGTTCAACATTATTAGCAGACACCAACTCTCTCTCCTCTCTCCCTCTCTATCCTCTCTCTCTCTTAATCTATCCTCTCTCTCTCTCCTCTCTCCCTCTCTATCCCCTCTCTCCCTCCTCTCCTCTCTCCCTCTCTCCCTTCTCTCTCGCTCCTCTCTCTCTCTCTACTCTCTCTTAATCAATCCTCTTTCTCTTTCCCTCTCTCTCCTCTCTACTCTCTTTCTCAATCTATCCTCTCTCTCTCCTCTATCCCTCTCTCTCCCCTCCTCTCTCTCTCTCTTCTCTCCTCTCTCCTCTCTCTCTCATCTCTCTCGTCTCTCTCTCCTCTCATTCTCTCTTTCTCCTCTCCTCTCTCTCTCCCTCCCTCTCCCTCACTTCTCTCTCTCTCTCTCTTCTCTATCTCCCCTCTCATCTCTCTCTCCTCTATCTCTCCTCTCATATCTCTCTCCTCTCTATCTCTCTCTCTCCCTCTCTCTCTCATCATCATTCGTGTGCTAAAATAATCAAAGCAATTTTAGTTAAAAATTAAACTATTTAATGACTATTTTATTAAAGTAATTTTTGTTGAAAAAAATTAAAATAAACAAAAAGGGTATTTTGGTCATTTACCAAAATTCCATTCCAATTCTAAAGCTACAATCTGTGAACCAAACAGAAAAATTTCAATTCATTTAACAGATTTCATTCCAATTCTGTCAGCTAAACAGGTGGTCAAACCTGACAGCATTCCATTCCAATTCCTTCAAAGTCAAATTCCTTTGACAGATTCCATTCCATCCAAAAACATTCTGCGAACAAAACGCCCCCTAAGGAATAACATCTATTTATACCAAGGGCCGAAGGCCCATAAAATCAAACAAAGCCCAATAATAAAGGCTTTTACAAACGCTTTTAATAAATAATAATTAAACTCTATAAATACTTTATATAACTTTCAACGCACTAGGATTTTCAGTCGTAACAGACATAACACAGACACGTAGACATTTTTGTTTACTTTTTCATATGTCTTGCCAATATATATGTATATAATACGAGCATCACAAACATGCTCATTTTATGAACAATCAACAAAGGTTACTCATTCGAGGACAACTCCTAAACCCAAGATGGATTTTATTGTTATAACAGAGTTATGTTCGAAACTATGTGAGCACTATATTCAATCTAGATAGACTGTAGAAGGTTTTATGTAACCTCATATTACTACAAAAGAGACCTTATCCAGCATAAGCGTTCCTATGTCTAGAAGTTTTAAGCTCAATTCTTACCCATATAATCAAATATGCATGGTTTGAATAGACCAGATAAATACATGATGATGATTGCAAAATTATGGCAAATGGTAGGTTTCTCATTAATTTTTATTTAACTTTAACTTATTGTTAGAATTATTGGCTTAAAAATACGTAAGCATATTAGGATATTTAGTGCTTTCTAATTACTACCTAGAATATGGGATAATTTTGTAGCATCATTTGTACATATGTATATGAATCATTAAAAAAATTATTTTGTTACCTTAATCTGGGTTCACAAAGCTGGTCTTATTGACTAGACTTTCTTTTATTTCCTATCTGCTACATACAACGTCGATTCTAGAGAAGAAAACCTATAATAAAGTCACTACAATCATTATGTAACTTAAAAAGAAGAAGAAATACAAAGTAGCAACAAATAAGGATTTAGAAGCAATAAGTTCCATTTGTAGTGCAATACCTTATGTAATCCCTACATGTATGATGGGGTCAACACCTCCTCCTTTTTCGGGCTTGGCACCGACAATGTTGTGTGTTGACTTTGACGGAGTTATCTACCACCCCCATGTATAAAGAAAGAATAAGAAAACCCAAAACCCATTCACATTCCTAGTTCATTCAAAACAAAAAATCACCAACACATGTAAATGCAACATGTCAACTTAACCATTAAATTTTAAAGACATCAACAAAAGTATAGAAAAATTTAGTAGCCAATGTTTTTGCAAACAATCTAACAAATTTTATCATATGGTCAAGTCTAATTGCCACTCCTCAGGGCCACATCCATGATGAATTGCACTTAAAACTAATCCCCCCTTCATTATCACATTATCACATTCTACCATCTACCATGTGTTCATAGTAAATGTTCTCGTGATATGCCAAGCCATCTCCTCTATTTGTATAATTGTGAAAGAAGTTGTTGTCGTTCATGTGTCCTATATAAAAACTTGAAAGTAGAAGATGTTATTCTAACAAATTAAAGCTCTCTGTGTTTTAATATAAATAAAATGAAATAAGTTTAACAAATACGTACCTTGAGAGGAGAAACATACTGTTCATTTATCACAAAATGAAAGATTTGCTTCATTACATAGTGGCCATACTCCTAACCATATTATTGTTGAATACACTAAAATTTAATGAAAAGTAGTGAATAGACAAATCCAAGTAGGAAATAGATTGTTGGGATATTATAAATTATACATTGTTCAACTTCCATATAACTAGAGTGGACATGTCAGCTTGACAAGACCCAATAACATTATTTTTTGTAATGGCCCTAAAATAATAATAACAATATATTTTTGTAAATAGTAGATTAATTATATAAATAAACATCAATTGTGTACCAATGTGATATAGTACTAACGCGTGTTGGGGAGTATTGTGCAGAAATCGATGGGTAGAGGGGGAGAAGAGAGAGTGATATGAACTTGGATATGAATTTGAGATCGCGTGAGAGCTCGCTTTGCTTAAGTGATATTTCGACCCTATTCTTCCAGGGTATCACGAAATTCACTCGAGGATAATCTCAATTCACCGGTATAGATTATGGCAGAAATCGATCCTATTTAAACACCAAGAGAATCGTAACCGACGCTATATTAAAACCGATAATAATTACCCATTTAATGGTATTAATCACTGGACATTATGGTGGGAGTTACAAAGAGATTTTGGGGGTTACAAAGAGATTTTGGGGGTTACAAAACGCAATATGCAATAGTGCTCGGCGCGGGTAGCCGCGCAGTTTAACACGTGCCATAACCCGCCCGAGCCACTGTTTCAACCCCACAAACAGTGCACGGTGCGGGTAGTCGCGCGGGTTAACCCGCGACATAACCCACCCGGTGCACTGTTTCAACCCATAATCTAGTGCACGGCGTGGGTAGCCATGCGGGTTAACCCGCGGCGTAACCCGCCCGATGCACTGTTTCAGTAACAAATTGATAAACCACCAAACGACCGTCCAATTATCCCGGGTCATAGTTAGCTTACACGAGTTTGCACTCCACACCTCCTAACTCGTGTTATAGCTTAGCTATCAACCCCATTATTATCTTGTGAATCCAATTTACACAAAATGACCGATGATTTCACTAAAATCACCAGCATTCCTCCCCCATTTTAGTGTAATCCTTGATTCACAAGAAAAATTAATATAGCAAAACAAACTCATGCATAAATGAAAATATCTAAAAGATTGAATTTCCATCTTAGTACATTACACATTTCAAATACTCGAGAATCTGGGTGTCCGATGGATTGAACTCTTCAACCCATTTGAGTACCAGAAGATAACATACACATGAATTTAAAATTCTCTAAAGTTTAAACTTGACACTATACAGGCCATGTGTCCTTATCCATTCGTGAGTGCATCAAAGCCAAGTCCAAGCTTCTTAAAGAGGCCACACTTCGCACTCATATAGGTAGTTCCTTTCATCATGCACCTGCACCTGCACTTTTACAAAAGACCAATTACCTCCTCGCTTGCAGTACCGAGCACATTCCTTGGGATGATCATCTTGTGCTCCAATCCCTTAGAGTGAGATTTCCCATTGAATTCAACTTCTAACGTTGTATTAGAAGGGAATTGGGTATCTCACCGTTAGAGATTCATATGGAATTTAATCCCATCCTGATCACCGACTTGTGAACCAAGTCCCTAGCTAACCCCTTCGTCAAGTTGTCCGCTAGATTTTGTTGCGACCGAACAAATTCAACCGAAATCACCCCATTTGTGATTAGCTCACGAATCATGCTATGTCTAACAACTAAGTGTCTAGACTTGCCATTATACACTTGACTATAAGCTTTAGCCAAGGTAGCCGCACTATCACAACGGATAGAAATAGGTGATATTGGTTTCATCCATAACGGAATTTCATGGACTAAATTCCTTAGCCACTCCGCCTCTTTACCGGCAGTGGCTAATGCCATAAATTCCGACACCATAGTCGAACTCGTGATGCAATTTTGCTTCTTGGAACCCACGAGATGGCACCTCCCCCAAGCAAGTACACCCAACCACTTGTAGAAGAATGATCTTCTAAGTTAGTAATCCAACTTGCATCCGAATATCCCTCTAAAACCGAAGGAAACCCGACACATGACAAACCATAATCAATGGTTTTCCTCAAGTATTTAAATACTCGTCATATCGCCTGCCAATGATGTATACTAGGATTACTAGTATACCTACTTAACTTGCATATGGCAAAAGCGATATTCGGCCTAGTGCTTGTCATGGCATACATCAAGCAACCAATAGCCTTTGAGTACTCGAGTTTTGACACCGCTTCACCCGAATTGGGCATAAGCTTCACACTCGGATCAAATGGAGTACTCACCGGAGAACAATCAAAGTAATTAAATTTCTTTAACACTTTCTCAATGTAATGAGATTGGGTAATTACAATCCCTTTGTTCTCACGCTTGATCCTAATTCCAAGGATCACCTCCGCTTCTCCCATATCTTTCATGGAGAAACTTCATGACAAAAACTCTTTGGTTTTATCAACTTGATTTTGGTCGGTGCCAAAGATCAACATGTCATCAACGTATAATATTATGTCCCAAATATCAAGTTCTAATTCACAATTACAAATAACAACAACAAGATGATCACAATTACTCAACCTGTTTATATTTCTAAATCACTGATTTCGTACAATGTTCTCTCTGTTACTTTCTCTCTCTACAATTCTATTCTGCGTACACGATCTAACTTGCAACTGTTACATGTTTTTTTTTATCTACACAACCTAAACTCATATCCCTATTTAAACGCACGCGCTAAAACACAAATACAAAACAAGAATACATTGACCTTTGACTTTGACTTTATTACAAAGTTGACTTTGACTTTGCTTTGAGAGTTGACTTTGAGCTTTGACTTGCTTGGCTTTGACCTTCAATCTTCTTGATCTTGTATCCAACAAATATATGCTCTAGCAATCTCCCCCTTTGGATTCAAGATCATCTCTAAAAGATTTTGCAATTTAATCTCCTTTTTAAGCTCAATTTGTGCAATCTCCCCCTTTTTGTACAACACAAACTATCTCCCCTTTTGATTAACCTTTAACAACTTTATCTTTTCTTGTTGACTTCTTGTCAACTCATATCACTTTCAGAAATAAACATAAACATTGAAGTTCAATCTCCCCTTTATCTTCAAAAATAATTCTGTATTCTTTCCACAGTCTTTGAACAACATCTTTTACAATCAACTTTAACATTCTCCCCCAAGGTAACAAGAACCTCTTCAGACACTGGAAAGAAATTATCATCAGGTTTTGCTTAGTTTGCTTCAGCAAAAATATCTTCAAAGAAAATTTCAGTAAAATCTGCTCATTCTGAAATCTTTGACCTCTCTCTTTCAGCTTTCAACAATCTTTCTTCAAATGAACTTTGTTGACACAAATTTCTTCTTTCAGTTCCAAATATTCTTTATCAAAAAAACAATTCTTTCACTTCTCAAACATTTCTTGATTCTCTTTCCCCCTTTTTGATGATTCGAGCATTGAAATTATCAAAACTTTACAAGAAATGTCATATACCAATCTGATCTAACCACTGATCTTTTCAAACGAGCCTCTGACCATCTATTGATCCACAAAGATATTCATCCTAATCTTTTCAAATTCAGAGAAACTATGAATGTAACACTTGAATCAATAAATGAATCAGTTAAAATGCATGTTAGTAACATGAAGTCACTGTGTGTAACCAATACACATTGGAAAGGAGCCTTTTGATGTTCACTCCCCCAGGTCTTCCATTCAATCATCGAATAACACAAGGTTAAACTATGAACGTTTTGATAGCAAAACAAATTTCTTGTGTGCTCGTGCTTGTGTTTGAAAGAATTAAGCACAGATGATTGCTTTTGTAAGGTTCAAAATTGTATAAACCATTGAGACAACAATAGTTAAACACAGACTCAATTGTGCATGATCGAAGTGCGAAGGTGGGGCAGACTTCCTTCCTTTTCAATATCCACAAATTCCGAATGAAGACAAGATAACATATGTGTTGCGTCCCCTTTAAATATGAAACATCTTCTTTTTGAGAAGAAAATGAGTAGCTGGTGGGGTATTTATCAAGAGTTGGAATGGGCTAGTTGCCTGTTTCAATGACGTTCACCAAAGAATTGTGAAACAATTAGAAATGTGGTTGCCCGGCTCAGAAAAAGTTGGTGCAGAGTTTGATATTCTTTTACTCTGTTCCCACACCCTCTTTCTGTTTATCATTACGCTCGCTTTTAACCAAACTCTCATTTCCATTTTACCTCATCACTCAACCCACACTCAGTTATTTTGACTCCTCACTCTTCGATCACTCAAAGTTAACTTCTTGGGTAAGAAACACTAGTTAACATGAATCCATAGAAGTTCAGTTAAGCTCACACAATAAACCCATGTAATCCTAAAAGAACATGTTGCTCAAAATGATTTAACTTTGCAAGTAAGGCACAAAGTATAAGTCATATGTTGACATGCTCATAAAGATAATCATGAGGATTTGAGCATTTTAAACATTGAAGATATTTCAAAAAAGTATAAGGAATGAATGAAATGAATACAATAAACTTGTTTGAAAATCTGACATTGTATGAAAAAGATCAATATTTGAAATGATTTACCGATTAAGCCTTAGGTCAGCAAAAATTGGAATTTGTCTATAAGAATGAAAATATAGACACTCTTGAATGAAACGTTTTGAAATGAAATCATGCTCAAACTTTGAATATCAAGCGGGGTGTATCACCATCGAAAATTTTGTTCAATTAGAGACATGGTGATAACATATTCAACAAAAATTAAAACGTTGTGTGTGAACACTTGAAAGTATATGGAAAAGATAATACGCAAGTATTTATCTTTGGAAACACACGGTTTATTAATCATTAGATCACATATAACATGAAAACATTTAAAATCACACTTCTATATTCATGAAATCTTTTAAGAATCAGAAGTGGTTTGAACATTTAAAAACATGTTTTCATATCTGAAAGTTGTTCGTCTTTCAGACATGTATGAGATTAAGATTAGAAATAAACCTTTTTTGCTCAGTCTTAAATCTCATCAAGTCAGCTCTAAGTCATATATGATATGATCATGTAAGCTTCCTCTCAATTCTGCAAAAATCACAAGTCGTCAAAGTACAAAGCTTTATTCACAAAATTTATTAAAAAGTAAATGACATAAAGCAATAAAACTTTGAATGTACGAGTTCTGATCAAATGTAACCAGAAATCATATTCCTTACTCCTTATCTCTTACTCCCCCTGTAATTATACATCAGAAAAATTTATCAGTGATAAACATATGCTAAATTTGTTAACTCCCCCTCAAATGAATGTAGATCGTTTTAATTTCTTCTCACACTCCCGCTGAGATCATGAACAAACTTAAGTGCAAATGTCTTTCAGAATAAAAATAAAGAAATGATGAAAAATAACAATAACAAAACTTTAGTAGGTAATCACAGATTAAGTATTGAGATTTAACATACCAAGTTTTGAAACGAGAAAATTAAATCTCTTTTCATCCAGAGGCTTGGTAAATAAATCAACAAGCTGATAATCAGTGTTAACAAAATAAAGCTCGATTGTACCATTTTTCACATTATATTTGATAAAATGATATCGAACATCAATGAGTTTGGTCTTCGTATGTTGAACAGGATTCGCAGATATGGCAATCACGCTCTTTGAATCACAGTATATCGGGATCTTGTTGTATTTGAAGCCATAATCTCGGAGTTATGTTCTCATCCAAAACACTTGAGAACAGCAGCTCGCCGCAACGACGTACTCTGCCTCAGCTGTTGATCTACATACACAAAGTTTTTTCTTTGAAACCTAACTCACGACTTTATCGCCCATAATTTGTATGTGACCCGACATACTTTTCCTGTCAAGCATACAACCTGCATGGTCTGCATCTGAATATGTTGTCAGTTCAAAACCTGTATCCTTAGGATACCACAGACCAAGATCTGCAGTGCCCTTCAGATATCTAAAAATTCTTTTAACTGCAGACAAAAGGGATTCTTTTGGAGAAGCCTGATATCGAGCACATAGACATGTAGAGAACATAATATCTGGCCTACTAGATGTTAAATACATCAAAGAACCAATCATACCTCGGTAGGTTCTAACATCGACTGCTTTACCCGAAGGATCAACGCCAATCTTTGTTCCCGGTGCCATTGGGGTTCCAATAGATGTACAATTTTCCATTTTGAATTTTCTAAAAATATCGAAAATGTACTTTGATTGATTAATGAAAATCCCCGTTGAAAATTGTTTGACCTGTAATCCGAGAAAGAAATTCATCTCTCCCATCATACTCATGTGAAATCTTGAGACCATGAAGTTAGAAAAATTCTTACAGTATTTTGGATTTGTTGAGCCAAATATGATGTCATCCACATATATCTGAATTAAAATGATATCGGATTTTTCCTTTTTAATAAACAAAGTAGTATCGATCTTAGCTTTTGAGAAGCCACACTTGACTAAGAATTTAGATAACACTTCGTACCAGACTCGAGGGGCTTGTGTCGGTCCACAATATATCAAGTTCTTATCAAAACAATAACACATATGATTAGCAACCTGTTTGATTAATAATCAATGGATTACAAGGATTGATGTTTTCGGTTTAAAGCTCTCGATGTTCTCTCTGTGTTTTACACCTTGGTTATGTGTTGTGTGTGTTTTTCTGTATCTCTCAACTTGCTTGACACACTAACATTAAACAAACATAAACATAATAATAATATCTAACTAAATATCCTAAACTAATATCTAAATAACAATATCTAGATATTTAAGATAATAATAAAATACTAAAAACAACTTTGACATTTATTACAAACTGACATTAGACTTATGTTAAGAGTTGACTTTCCGGCTTTAGCTTCAGATTGCAATCTTCAGATTGGATGATCTTGAATCCAATAGATCTGTGCGCTAACAATCTCCCCTTTGGATCAAGATCATTACTAAAAAGATTTTAGCAATTCAGTCTTCTTTTTCAGCTCAGAAGATGCAATCTCCTTCTCTGTCTTCCATATGTAATAATCTCCAGTTTTAGCTCAGAATGCTTTAGCAAAGTATCTTCAAAGAAAATTTCTCTCAAATCAGCATGTCTTCAGAATACTTGCTCTAAACTTATGTTGCTACCCATTTCTTGTGTAACTCTTCTCCCCCTTTTTGATGAAAAGTGCAACGACTTCATCAAAACTTTTAGGTCAAGAAATGTCTATCTTAAGGAACTTCTAATTCGTCAATTCAAAAGATATTCATCCAGATCTTTTCAAATCCAGACAAAATAATCGTGTAACACATGAATAAACAAATGAATCAGTTAAAATGCCTGTCAGTAACACTAAGTCACTGTGTGTAACGAATACACATCGGAAAGGAGCTTTTTGATGTTCACTCCCCCAGGGCTTCCATTCAATCATTGAAACACCACAAAGGTAATTTCTATAAACGTTATGACAAAGAAACAAATTTCTTGTGTGTTCGTGCTTGTGATAGAAAGAATTAAGCACTTGATGATTGCTTATTGGCTCAATATTGTGTAAACCACTGAGACAACAGTAAGTTAAACACAGACTCAATGTGCATGAGTGAAGTGCAAAGGTGGGGCAGACTTCCTTCTTTTCAATATCCAGATTTTCCAAATGAAAATCAGATTGCAAATGTGTTGCGTCCCCTTTGAAAATGTGAAACACTTTCCTTTTGAGAAGAAAATGAGTAGCTGGTGGGGTTAATCAAGAGTTAGCATTGCTAGCTACATGTTTCAATAATGATCACCAAAGAATTGTGAAACATTAGAATTGTGGCTTCCCGACTCAGAAAGTAGTTGATGCAAAGTTATGATATTCTTTTAACTCTGTTCTCACACCCTCTTTCTTTTAAACATTAAGCTCACTCTAACCACACTCATTTATTTTGACTTCTCACACTGAATCACTTATGGATTAACTTCGTGGGTAGAAATCACTGGTTAAGGTGATTCCATTGAAGTTGTGTTAAGTCCTAGCACAATGAAATTATGTTTTCCTAGAAAGCATGTGATGCTCAGATTGGTTTAACTATTTCAGTTAAAGCACAATGTAGATCTTGGAAACATTTAAAGTCACACTTCCAATTCATATAATTGGTTTGAGATTCAGGAAGTGGTTTGAACTTTTAAGAACAATGTTTTCTATGATTGAAAGTTGTCCTTCTTTCAACCATATATGAGATTAAGATAAAGGATTATACCTTTACGTGCGATCTTACATCTCATTAAGCTAAGCTTAAAGTCATAAAGATATGATCTTGTAAGCATCTCTCAAAAACTGCAAAAGTCTTATGTCATAATCAAAGCAAATTTATTCACTTAAATTAAAATGACAAAAAGCAGAAAAACAATTAAAGTACGAGTTCTGATCTGAAATAATCAGAAGTCATATACTAACTCCTTTGATTTGAAAAACTCCCCCTAAAATCATGCATCACAAAAATTTGACATTAAAAAGGTAAATGCAGAAATTAGTGAGTTTTCTCCTCAAAATAATATTGACGAACTGTCAATTTCTTCTTATACTCCCCCTTTGATCATGAACACACTATTGAAGTACAGATATCATGCGGAAATGAAGAAAAATGATGAAAAATTTACAATAAGAAACTTTAATAGGTAACCACAGATTATGTCTTAAGATTTAGCATACCAAGCTTAGAGACAAGAAAATTGAATCTCTTTTCGTCTAAGGGTTTGGTAAACAAATCTGCAAGTTGATAATCAGTTTTTACAAAGTAAAGTTCAATTGTTCCTTTTTCGACATGATCTTTTATAAAGTGATACCTGACATCGATGTGTTTGGTCTTTTGTATCCTGAACAGGATTAGCTGTTATCGCGATTGCGCTCTTCGAGTCACAGTATATCGGGATATGGTTAAAGTGAAAACCATAGTCACGCAGTTGTGTTCTCATCCATAAGACCTGAGAACAGCAGCTAGCAGCAGCTACATATTCTGCTTCAGTCGTTGAAATTGAAACACAAAGTTGCTTCTTCGATGCCCAACTTACGAGTTTATCACCGATGAACTGTATATGACCTGATGTGCTCTTCCTGTCTAACATACAACCAACATGATCTGCATCTGTATATGTTGTTAGTTCAAAGATAGTATCTTTAGGATACCACAGACCAAGATCTGCAGTCTCCTTCAGATACCTGAAAATACGCTTAACTGCAGACATATGGGATTCTTTGGGATTAGCCTGATATCTTGCACATAAGCATGTTGAAAACATTATATCTGGCCTACTAAAAGTAAGATACATCAAAGAACCTATCATTCCTCTATAAGTCCTAACATCAACAGCCTTTCCAGAAGGATCGGTGCCAATCTTAGTACCTGGTGCCATTGGGGTACCAATCGGTTTAGAATTTTCCATTTTGAACTTCCGAAGAATATCAAAAATGTATTTTGATTTATTGATAAAAATCCCCGATGAAAATTGTTTGACTTGTAATCCGAGAAAGAAATTCATCTCTCCCATCATATTCATCTGAAATCTTGACTCCATAAGGTTTGAAAAATTCTTATAGTATTTAGGATTTGTAGAGCCAAAAATAATATCATCCACATAGATTTGAATAAGAATGATATCGGCTTTCTCCTTTTTAATAAACAAAGTGGTATCTACCGTAACTTTTGTAAAACCAGACTTGACTAAAAATTGAGATAGGACATCATACCAGGCGTGAGGAGTTTGTTTCAGTCCATAGAGTGCTTTGTCGAGAATGTAGACATGATTCAGTTTCTCTTGATTGACAAAGCCTTCTGGCTGCGAGATGTAGACTTCTTCCTTTAGAATACCATTTAGAAAGGCGGTCTTCACATCCATTTGAAAGACAGTGAAGTTCTTGTCAGCAGCGTAGGCTAGAAACATTCGAATTGCCTCTAAATGCGCCACAGAAGCATAAGTCTCGTCGTAGTCTATTCCTTCCTCTTGTCTATATCCTTTGGCTACAAGTCTTGCTTTGTTTCTGATAACAGTACCATATTCATCTTTCTTGATCTTGAAAACCCATTTCGTACCTATAATGGTTTTACCTTGAGGTTTGGGTACAAGTCTCCAGACTTTAAGTGCGTCGAACTGATTCAGCTCTTCTTGCATTGCAGTCACCCAGTCTGAATTGGCAACAGCCTCTGATACGCGAGTAGGATCGATCTTGCTCAGAAAGTATTCATGCATACACATATTCATTGACGCTGACCTAGTTTGCATCGGTTTTGTTGGATCGCCAATGATCTGGCTTATCGGATGCTCTTTGGTCCATTTATGTTCATGAGGTAGTGGATTATATGAATATATATCAATATTATCATCTATGAATCCACTGGTACCTTCTTCTGGTAGTTCAGGAGGAATAATGGTTGCAGTTGAAGTAGTAGGTGCAGAAGTCTCAGTAGTTACAGCTTGTTCAGCAACTTCTGTCTCTTCATTATTGATCGCAGCTTCAACTGTTGGAGTTGGCATTTGAACTGGAATTTCTTGTTGAATCTGAGAGTTGGATTCATTAGAGATATCTAAACTGGTTGGATGAGTAGTCGTTGAGTCTTCCATCCTGTCAACCACAACAGATTTCTTCACATTAGATCCAAGAAATTCATCATAAAACAATTCAAATAATAAATCTAAATCAGATAAATGATTAGCAGACGTTGATGCTTCATCTGATTTGATTGCTTGAGACGCAGGTTCTGGACTGATTTGCCCAGAAGCTAGTACTCCGGTTATCATAGGTTCTGAACTGTGTTGCTCAGAAGCCATTTCTTCATCAAACGTAACGTTGTCGCTTTCAATAACTGCCTTTGACTTCTTCAAGTAGACACGGTATGCAGTTGATGTAGATGAATAACCAATGAAGAGGCCTTCATCCGCCTTGGCATTGAACTTGTTCAGACTCTCTCTATCATTTAGAACATAACACTTACACCCAAATATATGGAAATATTTAATTGTTGGTGTTCGGTTGTTGATTAACGCATAAGAAGTCTTCTTGAATCTACGGTGTATCATGGAGCGATTCTGAGTGTAGCACGCAGTCGATATAGCTTCAGCCCACAGAAATAGAGGTAAGTCAGATTGACTTAGCATAGTACGAGCAGCCTCGACTAGCGTACGATTTCTTCTTTCGACCACTCCATTCTGTTGAGGCGTACGAGCAACAGAGTATTGATGTGATATCCCGACTGATTCGAGATATTCTTGAACTGTTTTGTTCTTGAACTCTGTCCCGTTTTCTGTTCTTAGAAGCTTGACCGGTTTCTGCATATTTACCTGGGTCGTCTTCAGGAATGTAATGAGAACATATGGTGTCTCATCTTTTGAACGTAGAAATTTGACCCAAGTGTATCGTGAGTAATCGTCCACGATAACTAGTATGTACTTATTTCCGCCTAGACTTTGCGTTCGCATCGCATAAGTCCATATGCAACAACTCTAACCGAGAGCTTGTACTCGGTTCAGGCTTTGGTTTATGTGGAGCTCTCTTCATCTTTCCTTTTTCACATGCTGCACATAAGTGTTCTTTTTCATACTTCAGCTCTGGAAGTCCTTTTACTAACTTTCCACTGACCAACTTGTTGATGTACCTAAAGTTGAGGTGAGAGAGCCGTCGATGCCATAGCCAGCTTTGCTGCATCGAGGCTTTAGAGAGTAGACAAACCTGCTTGTCAGTCTGGACGTTTGACAAATTGATTGTGTAGAGGTCGGACTTTCTCGTGCCGACCAAGAGTTCCTTGCCTTCTTCAGTGCGAACAGAACACCTCTTGGCTTTGAAATTGACCCCTAAGCCTTTGTCACAGAACTGGCCTATACTGAACAGGTTGTGTCTTAAGCCTTCAACATAGCTCACCTTCTTGATCGTGACTTTGTCATGTACCATATCACCATATCCTAGTATTGGTGAAAATTGATCGTTGCCGAATCTAACTGTTCCGCAATACTTCTCTGTAAAGTTAGTCAACATACCTTTTTGTCCAGTCATATGCTTGGAACATCCGCTATCCAAGTACCACATATGACGGATCTGCATAAGAGAAATTAAGAAACAAGAGATTTAGATATCCGTAAAATAAAATTTGAAGTAAAGATTTTTGAGCATTGAAGTGCGGGTCTTGAACTGTTGTATTCAAGAGTCATTGTTCTTTGAGGTACGAGTCCTAGACTGTTTTGTCTAGAAGTCATACTTCGTTGAAGTACGGGTTCTAAGTTGATTTGCTTAGAAGCCCCCATCTTGACATTTAAGTCTGGGTTTTGAACTGATTTGTTCAAAATCCTATGTTCTATGCTCCCTCTTAAACTTTGAGTTCCTGCAACACAGATTTAGCTTTTGGTACCCATTGGAATTTGGGCCCAACTGTGTTAGCACAAGATTTTGGTACCCATTGAAATTTGGGTCCGTTTTTCATTTGAAATTGATTGGAAGCATTAGATTGATCAGAGTGCACATGATAAGTTCCAAAGCAAACATCAGAATCTTTATGAGAAGCATAAGCATGTCTATCATAATTGGAAAACTTTCTAGCAGATAAAGATAGTTCGAATAATTGCTTCATAGAATATTTCTTGCGATAAATGACAAGTTTTGGTTTCAAAATAGTAGCAACATTCGCATTCAAACATATTTACTAGTCATAGTCTTATTACAATTAACACTTGAAAAAGATTTTGCATTCTCGTCTATCTTCTGTTTTGGTTTCCATTTAGACTTAACTCCCTGCCTTTTCTGGCTCAAATCTGAAACATTTGAAACTTGTGAGTTAGACTTTTGAGGAACAACTGAATGCATCTTCTTTGGGTTACCAGTAGTGATCGGTTTCTGTGAATGCTGAGATTTCTTCTTACCGTTCGCATTCTTAGCTTTCACAGAAGCTGATTTATCAACTTTCGTTGATGATTTACCTTTTTTAGACATACTGGTTGATCCAAAGGATTTTACAACAAAAGATGAATGGTTAGGAAGTTTGACATGAAAATCAAATTGATCAATACACTCATCTAAAACACCATCGGAGTTTAGAAAATCAAACCCTCCAGTAGCTAAACCAAACAGATCATCTGATTTTGAAGCCTTTGAAGATTTAGAAAGAACAGAACTCTTAATCACAGTTGAAAAAACTTTTTGTTCAATATCAATCAAAAAGTCTTTCATCTGTTAAAGAAGTCTCAAGTTCAGAAATTTTACTTTCCAACACGAGAGGAGGGACGTAAATTTTACCTTTAATAGGCTTAGGCTCCATTTCTTTGACAGAATAACTCTGAAAGAAGTCATTTGAAAGAGATTTCTTTTGATATATTGGATCATCATTATAACTATTATTCAACTTCGCATAACGAAATGGAAGTTGAACATTAGATGTGTTCTTTCGTTTTTCTGTTTCCTTAGCTTCATCCTCTTTTGACAGTCCAGTCCAGAAAACTTTAAGCTCAGGGATTCGACGAGCTAGTTTCATAAAAGTAAAATCATAAAGTGCAGGCACTTCAGATTTATCATTTTTAAGGTAATGAGGATTCTCGTATCCGAGTCCCCAACTCTCTATTTCCTCTTTGGATTTGTTAAGATGAATGGTTTGTTCAGATGAATGGTTTGTTTAGTTTGACCCATTTTGTATAACTTCTCTTCCAAAGCTTTTAATTTTGCAAGTAAAGATTCATTCTCTTTGGAACACGAAGAATACATTTTCGTAAGCTCTCTGAAATCAAACTCACTTTTTCTAAATTTAGAATTTGTTTTAGTTATTTCTTTGAGAATTATTGTCTTTTCTTTAGCGCAGTTATCAAAGTTTTTATGCATTGTCTCAATCAATACATTCTTCTCAGCAATATCCTTGCTAAGTTTCTGTATTGATTGGTTTTTGTCATTGATAACACCTCTTTCTCTCTTAAGCTTTGACTTTAACTCTTCGAGTTTAGTCAACATGGCATGCATTTGATTTAAGAAATCTGAATGAGTTAAATCACATACCTTATTTTCCTCATCATCAGAATCAGCTTTAGCTTCTGATTCCTGCTTGCCATTAAGCACATGTGAGCTGTTTCATCCTTCTCTTCATTCTCATCATCTGATTGATCAAGCCAGTACTCATCTTCTGCCATCAATGTCTTTCCAGCCTCCTGTTGCTTGACTAGAAGCATTTTATTCTTGTAGTAGTCTAAGTTTCTGACTTTGGGTCTTCGGCAGTCTCTGTCAAAGTGACCTATTTTGCCACAGTTGTAGCACGTTGGAGGTTCTGACTGACTGGATCCTTCAGCTTGATACCTTTTCTCTTCCGGTTTCCTTTCCTCTATTCTCTTTCCTTCAACCCTTTCCTTAGGGGCTGTTTACTAACTGCTAACCGGGCTGACTCGGTCAACACATCTGACTCGGTCAGCAGTCAGACTGTTTACCAAATATTAAAAACTGACCGAAATTTGACCCGATGCTGACCGAAAACTTACTGAATCAGATCGAAAATCATGCTGACCGATTCATTTTCTGGACAAATTCATTTTTCCAATCCCTACCCCTCTTAAAAAATCAACGATTAGGGCTTTCAGTTTCACGTCGCACACCCCTCCGCCGCTCGTCGTTCTCCCGTCGCACACCCCTCCGCCGCTCGTCGTCCTCCCATCACTCCTCCTCCGCTGCTCAATCGCTGGTATGATTCCTCTGCTCAATCGATTTTGTCTTGAATGGTTTTGTTCAATCGATATCTGAGATGTATTTTTTTTGGGTTTTGTTCAATCGATACTCCCATCACACCCTGTTTCTCTTGTTTTTTCTTCAGCCTCACTGAAAGCTTTGGTTTATGTTTTTGAGTTTTTTTTGGTTTTGTCTTGTTTTTCTCTTCACTCACAGAGTATAAGAGAAAAAGAGGCTTTGGTTTTTTGAAGCGATAGAGACAGAAACAGATGGGTATATAGAATTAGGAAATCATCAACATGCAAAGTTTCAAAGTTAGCCAAAACCCACAATCTATATAGTTTTTTTTCTTCTTCTGGAATTATTATTATGTGCCTTTTTCATCTTTATTGATAGTGTTTTGAAGAATAAAGAAAACAATTGATTGGGTGTTATGGTGATCAAAGAATCTTGACAACTTTTCCTCTGTTTTACCCTCAAAAAAGTAAAAAAAGGGTGAATTTATTTCAAGACCAATACTTTTCACTTGTTCTTACCTAATTTCACTCTCTTTATAATCTTATCTTTATATATAAAACAATCTTTAATTACAGTCCATACTACTAGTTGAATTGTTATGAATCATATCATAAAATTAAAAAATATTTAAAAAGATTTTGATATTGATATATGTGAATATAAGAAATTGGTAAGAGAATTCGGTAAACACGTACATAAACCCCATATAACAAACACATCCATGGAAAGCAAAAGCAAAAAAAAAGATCACACCACCACTGATTATAAAAAAAGGCAACTCACAACATCTTTCTCATAAAGTTTACAACATCACATTTAACAAATCATGTCTATACTTCATACAAGATCCCTCTTCATATCCTACTCTCCCCGAAACACTTATTTACTGTGTTTTTCTTGTTCTTGCTTCTTGCTCAAAATGGCAGAGATTGTGGTCGTAGAACCTAGTATTGCAAGTACGAGTAGTAACATGGGTAGAGGTGGTAGTAATGTGACAAAGCCGTTTTATACGATGTTGGGTTACTTGTATTAGTGACCCATGAACATTATTTGCTTTTTATACCCTGAAAACAGCTTCCATCTTCAGTAATAAGCTTTTTGTGAACTGGGTTTGTCTTAAAAAGATTTCTTGAAATAAAAAGCAGTAATCTTTGAGGAATTTGTTGGAGTTAAGTTGAATCTTGATTTAATTGATATGAATTGTGGAATTTTGTTTGTTAGGTATGGGTTATGTCCTTTTTGTTATATTGATTTTTTATGGGTAGAATTAAATTTGATTATGGGTAGAATTAAATTTGATTTGCCCTTTTTGTTATATTGATTTTTTATGTTTCTTTGAATACTCTTTATATAGTATGCTTTATTATCTCCAAGAATGTATGAATTTGTCACTCGGAATCATGTTTTGTTGAACTTGTAACATTGGGTTTATATAGTATGCTTTATTTCTTTGTGATTTTCTTTGTTAATTTGTTTTTCCTCTTTTGCATAACGAACTCAAGAAATGGGTTATTAAGATAATAGGATTTTTATCGTCGAGAAATGGATAATTTGTTATGAATTTTTATGATTTGTAGTGTTTCTTGATGTGTGTACTTTTTGACATAGGTATGGAATCGTATGATGAGTCGTTAGAAACTAAAAAATCGAGGGTTAGTTGGAAAGATAATGTGGTAAAAACATTCTTAGAGTGTTGTGCACATGAGATGTCCATCAATGGAATCCAAGGCGGTAGCCTTAAGATGCATTCATGGAATAATATAGCAGAAACATTCAAAAAACACTTATAACTTCATTGTGAATCAAAGGCAAATGAAGAATCACTATGATTATCTGAGGGGGAAGTATGTGGTGTATTCTAGGCTAAAAAATAGAACGGGTAATGTCTATAACCCAGTGACCAACACATTCAATCTAACTGAAGAGGAATGGAAGGCAGAGGCGAAGGTCAATTTCTTCTCGGCTTTTCTAATTTTAACTTTCTTATATTTTTCTTTTAGTTATATGTTTTTATTTTTTTTATAAAAGTTGAGTAAATATGCTAACAAGTTGAGGAATGCACCACTACTTTACCCTCATCTTTGTATGCAAGTTTTTGATGGAGTAGCGGCGACGGGTGTTGGGAGTTGGGGATCATGGTCTAAAAATCAGAATCCTTCACGTGCTGCTAATGTTTCTAACCCGCCTTTAGTAGTTGATGATCAAAGCCTGGATACCACACACGCACCACCTGTTTCAGATCATGCACCACTTGTTTCAGATCAAGGACCACCTGTTTCAAATCAAGGACCACATGTTTCAACTCAAGGACCATCTAGCTCAACACAAGAATGTTCCTCTCGTTCTCAATCCAGAAAACGAAAATCTAATCAACCGTTGGTAAGGGAAGAGGAGTTGGCTCATGTGGTGACACATGTTAAATCCATTTTTGACAAACCATCGGAGGACGGTGATATGGATGCTTGTATGATGAAGTTGGATAGGCTTGGTTGGGAAGATAAGCCGTTGTATGACATCACACTTTACCTTTTTAGCCAAGGCGTGGACAATAGGGAAATCTGGTTGCGTTTGAAGGATGAGAGGTGTGAGTCATGGATTAAATTTACGGCACGCCAACTCAACTTGAGTTAGACTGACTTTTGGTTTTTGTGTGGATGGTTATCAAACTTTATGACTTTTGGTTTTTATGTGGATGGTTATCGAACTTTATGACTTTAGGTTTTTTTGTGGATGGTTATCGAACATTATGACTTTAGGTTTTTTTGTGGATGGTTATCGAACTTTATGACTTTAGGTTTTTTTTGGATGTTTATGGAATTTTATGACTTTTTGATGTTATTTATGGACGTATATGGAACATTGTGTTATTTATGGACGTATATGGAATTTTGTTGATTGTTATTTTGATGCTTTTGTTCTAATTGTATGTTAAAGATCTATGTCATATATGAAATATAATATGATGTTATCTTTTGTATTTTATATTTGCAAGGTCATGGATCGTAATTAGTTAATGATGATTGTGGTGATTGCATATTGGTATTTGAGAAGAAGAGTTGAAGAAAGAATAGAAAGAATAAGAGATAACAATTCAAATTTGACTAGACATGCATATACACAAGAATTATTACGTGGGTCTAGTACGCAATGTCATGAACTGATGCGTCTATCTCGCGATGCTTATATACTCTTGTGTAACCATTTTAAACAAAACAATTTGTTGCAATCAAGTCGTCGTATAAGTGTTGAAGAGAAGATGGCAATGTTTTTAACTATTATTGGTCATAATGAACGTTTTAGAATGGTTAAACGGAGATTTCAACATTCCACACGGACTATACACACATGTTTTCATGAAGTATTAAATGGAATGATGGAATTCGCAAGAGAAGTCATAAGGCCGACATCCTTCGATGGAACTTTGAGCATGTCAGAGAGAGTTAGAAACCTTAAAGAAATATTTCCGGTATGTTATTTGTTTTGATACTTTGTAAAACATTAAAAGTTTGTATGATAATATTATATATAATTTGTGGTTTTCTTACAGGGGGGCTATAGATGCACTAGATGGAACTTTGATACATGCAATTGTGCCCTTAAATCAACAAGCAAGATATAGAGGAAGAGGAAGAGGTCATTGCTTTCAAAATGTTTTAGTAATGTGTGATTTTAATATGATATTCACATATGTTTGGGCCGGATGGGAAGGCATTGCACATGATGCTAGAGTATTGAGGGAAGTTGCATTCGACCCAAATTTGAGATTTCAGTTTCCTCCACCAAGTATGTATCATCCTTTTCTAATAGTGAGCTTATTATTTTTCTGTGTCTTTTAATTATATTTGTAAATGCAGATAAATATTATCTTTGTGATGTCGCATACCCCAATACCCGTGGTTTTTTGACTCCTTATCGTAATACGAGGTATTGGTTAGCTGATTTTCGACGCAGACGTGCGGTAACTAAAGAAGAAAAGTTTAATCATGCACATGCACAACTTAGAAACGTTATTGAACGTGCGTATGGCGTCTTGAAAGCAAGATTCCCGATTTTGAAGCAAATGATTTGTTATCCTTTTCCAAAACAAATAGAGGTTGTGGTTGCTTGTTTTGCAATCCATAATTTTATAAGAATATGTAATATCCAAGATCAATTGTTTATGGAATACGATGAGAGTGCCATGTTTACTGCTGAAGAGGATCATGGAGGAGGCAGTGAAGAATAAATTGTTGAAGTACAATGGGGGGCTTCTCAAAACAACGGATATATGGCTAATCTGCGGGATCAGATTGCGACTCAACTGTTTTCAAATGGTTCAAATTAATTTTATTTTGTCTTGGATGAAAAACAAACAATTTATTTTTGGTATTAAAATGTTTCATATCCCGTTTGTATTTAAATATGAATGACTATTAATATGTTTCGTCGTTTTGTTTTGAAGTATGAAAATTGCATTTTGGTGTCTAATTTGGCGGTTAATTATATAAAAAAAAGATTATAATGCTGATAAGCAGTTGTTGAAGTACAAAATTTGTTTTTTTTCTTCCATTAGATGATTGATAAAAGAAATAATTACATTTTATTTAGCATATAACTAAAAAAAAGCTAAAATGGTCATTTTGTTGTTGGTAAGCACTTAGCACAAAACACTTGAAAACGCACTTACCCGGACAACACTTACCGGCCTCTTACCCCAAACAGCACTTACCCGGGTCAACACTCTTACCCGGACAACACTTAATAAGAGTTAGTAAACATCCCCTTAGACTGCATATATTTTCTTTCCTAATACAATAAAATTTTCCCTATTAGCCTTGGGTTCACGAATTTCGTCTTGGAATAATCTAAAATGAAAACATTGATCTTAAAGGTTGTAAATTGAGTCCTTACATATACCCAGATTCAACGTTTACATATTTATATGAGAGGTCGACGGTTAAACGTTTAATTTATAACTGCACGACAGTTATAACTTCTTACGGATAGGATTGAATACCAGTTACAATTGACTAAGAAGCTCTGAGTCAGAACTACCAAGCCAGAAGCAAGAGTTTAATAGAACCAAGTTTAGAAGACTTAGAAGCTCTGAGTTAAAAGTTCATAACAAAGACTCAGAGGCTCTGAGCGGAAGGCTCGGATGCTCTGAGTCCAAAGGCTTTTGATTCATACTTAGTCAAATTTTACTATGTTTCAGAACTAATTCAAGGAATTAAGTTTCCTACCTTCAGAATTTCATACAGAATATCCTGAAACTTAAAATTCCTAAGTAAACATCTTCATAAAATCCGTAGAGGTTTGTAAATGTGCACTTCACATCTCCTTACTTATTTTATGTTTGCTTTGTAACGAAATCAATTTCAAACAAATCACAATCATAACAAAATGATTGATGACACTAAACTCACCAATAAAAACTTAACGTACATGACCAAAGACTAATATGTATTTTCATACATGATTTATCATTATTATTAGGAATCAAGTTAAAGTCAATATGATAGCACATTTTGTAAATAAAAAAACATGCCACGATCCCAATTTGGTGATTTAATTTTAAATGTAAGCTTTATATGGCAAGTCAAGATGATAGCACATTTTGTAAATAGAAAACATGCCACGATCCCAATTTTGGGATTTTAATTTTATATGGCAAGTTCTTTTTGACTATTGGAGATTTGAACAAACACCATACTTAATTTGTATGTTTATGATTTTATAAGTGCCACGATGAACTTATTATAATAGTATACGGTGGTCTTTTAGTTAAGTTTTTATTTATAGGGAAAAGTTCAAAAAAACCCAATAAACTATCTCATTTTGAATGATTAAGTCCCTGAACTATTTTTTTGAATGGAAAACCATTAAACTTTCATATTTTGATTGATTAAGTACTTCAATTATTTTTTTGAATGAAAAAACCATTAAACTTTCTAATTTTGAATGATTAAGTCCCTAATTTTTTTTGAACAAATAAACAAGGTTGCCTTTTTTAAAAGGTACCTGGAACTGACTATGAATGTTTTAAAGTAAAAAATAAATCTAAACCAGTTTTACCGTTCTCAAACTTTACGCCATTAAAACTCCTCACAAAAAATCGTATCGCTCTGCCCCGCCACTCCCTGTTGCCCGAACGTTGTCCGTTCTCCATATCACCTAACACATTGTTGCCCCTGTTATCGATCTCCCTCTTTTTGATCTATTTTTTATCTGTCAAAATAGGAAGAATCTAAAGATAACCAGTTACAAATAGTTTTTTTGTTAAAATGATGTAAGTAACTAATTTTTAGAAGTTCGATAATTTAATTTATTGAAAAAATATTCAGAGACTTAATCATTCAAAATGTGAAAATTTAGTGATTTATCCATTAAAAATGAGAAAGTTTAATGGTTTGTCGTCCAAAAAAATAGTTCAGGGACTTAATCATTTAAAATAAGAAAGTTTAATGGTTTTTTCATTCAAAAAATTAGTTTAAGAACTTAATCATTCAAAATGGAATAGTTTGTTGGGTTTTTTTAAACTTTTCCCTTATTTGTAACTTACTTTATTGTCGAATAGAACCTTTTGTCTCGTCACATTTTACTATAAGAATTTAGGTATTTGATTTATTACATATTAGCTTTTTTGCATTTTATTTTATTTTAATAAATTTATAAAACATATTTAAAAAATAAATTAAGTTAGAATTGATATAAAAAAAAGATAAAAACTAATAATTATAAAATATTTAGGTATTATTTTTTTTTGCATTTTTCATTTCTTATAACTTTTTATACAAATTTTTTTATTTTATTTATAACAAATTATATTTTAAATAAGCATATGTATGTATTTAATTATCCAACAAATAAACCAAGTATAAATTATCCTGTTATGTTATTTATGTTTAGATTGTTTTTTAAATACTTTCAAATATATTAAATTTCATTTATAAATTGTAAATTAATAATTATAAAATATTTTGTATATTTTTTAAAAATGTGTCAAATTATCTATATAAATGACATCATATGGACTCATTTCTTGCACCTCTCTTTCAAAAAATAATGGGACAAACATTGAGAATCAAGAAAATTTTCAAATTCATCCAAAATTTCCGTATCCACAATCTCCAAAACCAAGAACTTTTTCAAACTTTTCCTACATTTCACAATATTCTCAAAATATTCTAAATGTTGTTCAATCTTGTTGGGAACTGAAGATGTGACCAAGTCATTAATACTGCTAGTTCAGAGTTAGTACTGTCAGAGGATCTCAAAGTTAATACTGCTAGGTATTACTACTTCTAGTAGAATTAATACTGCTAGTCAAAGTTAGTGCTGCTTGAACAAAGTTAGTACTGCTTAGCTAGTTAGTACTGCTAGTGGTTAATGCTGCCTAGTAGTTAATACTGCCAAGACTCAGTTAATGCTTCCAAGGTGATTAATGCTGCTTCTGAGATAATTTGAAGATAATGTTGAAAAGATCGCGTCTGGAGATAAACGTGGAAAGCTTGAAGATAATCATGAAGATTATTTTGAAGATCTTTTTATGTTTAGTAATTATCTTTTTTTATTCAATGATGTATAGAATAGAATAGATTTAAAAAGATTTTTGAATAATTCTGGGTTTTTGAAGTTCCAGAGAGTGAATCAACCTCAAGGCATCGTTCCTAATTCTAGAGAAGTAGAATTCGTCTTGAAAGAGTTTGTTCTTCAAGATTGAGGTTGTGAGTGAAAAGCTTGTAACTTGAATCATTAAGTAAAGTTTGCAAGTTGTGATTCATATTGTTCTTCTGTTTATTGAATATTAAAGTGTTTTTCCGCAACTTCTTTAATATTGTTTCTGAGTGTTCATAATTCTTGTTGAGAATTCGATCCTGACAAGTGGTATCAGAGCCTGTTCTCTCAGAAACATTCATTCATTCATCATGGAAAACTTTGCAGAATCAAACAGTACTCTTGTCTCTAAGGTTCCAATGCTCAAACCCAATGAGTTTGACATGTGGAAGATCAGAATCAGGCAATACATTCTCCTCACTGACTACTCAATGTGGGATGTCATTGAGAATGGCCCCTCTACTGAAGGTTAGATTGGACCAGATGGGAAAAGATCTCCACCAAAGACAGATGGTGAGAGGAAGATCAGGCAGACAGAGATGAAGGCTTTGAGCACTCTGCTCTTGGCCATCCCCAATGAATATCAGCATCAATTCTGCAACTGCACTGATGCTCAGATTCTCTGGAATGCTCTAGAGAAAAGATTTGCTGGAATTAAGAACACCAAAAGAAATCAAAGGGATGTTCTGAAACAGCAGTATGAGAACTTCACTTCTTCAAAAAATGAGTCTATGACTCAAACTTTTGACAGGTTCAACAAGCTTACTGGTGAACTGGCTACTGTTGGAGTAAAGATTGAGCAAGATGATATCAACAGGAAGTTCCTCAGATCTCTTGGGGATGAATGGACTATGTACACTGTCTCATATAGACAGAGTGACAATTTGGAAGAGAAGGAACTAGATGATCTATATAATGATATAAGAGTTTTTGAATCTGAGGTAGAAGCTAAGAAGAAGCCCACTGGGTATATTCATAATGCTGCACTTCTATCAGCATCCACTGATACTACTGCCAACCCTGAAGCAGTTAGTGCTGCTAGTGGAGTGAATTCAGAAAAAGGCACTGAAACTGTTTTTGAAGCCTTTTTGTCTAGTCACAGCAACAACTCCTTGATTAATGATGATCTGGAACAACTTCACCATGATGATCTGGAGGAGATGGACATTAAATGGCAGATGGCCATGTTATCCATGAGGGTGAAGAAGTTTATTAAAAGAACTGGGAGGAACAACTTCTCTCAAAGAAGAGAAGATGGAGCTGGTTTTGACAAGACAAAGGTGGAATGCTATAAGTGCCACATGAAGGGACACTTTGCTATAGAGTGCAGAAGTGGTGTGCCAAATAACAACCACCAACAAGCTCAGAATGGAGGCTACAATCAAAACAAGAACTCTGCTCAAGCCCTTGTTTCTCAACAAGGAATGGGGTTTGACTGGAGTGACCAAGCTGAGGAAGCCATTCAGAATCAAGCTCTTATGGCAGAGGTGTCTGATCTCCCCTCTGAGGTAATTTCTAATCTTTGTACTCAATCTTGCATAGACACTGTGAAAAGGTACAGGGATCACAACCAAAACATGTGTGATGACCTCAAAAGATTAGAAAAGGACAGAAGAGAGTTGATAGTTGAGAGGTTTGAAGAACAAATCAAAGGCTTCCAAGCCAATGAACTTCAACACTCTTATGACACAAACTACTGGAAGTGGGAAAAGAATGAGTTAGAGACCAAACTGTCTAAGTCCAAAGAAGAGAATGATAAGTTGAAAGAAGAACTAACTAAGGTTAAGCTTGATGTAGAAAAGTTTTCATATGCTTCAAAAGCAATGGATTCTCTTCTAAAGGCTCAGATTCATGACAAGATGAAGCCTGGTGTTGGATACAACAACATACCCCCTCCTTACAACAACAACTACATTCCTCCTACATCAGACTTGTTAGAGACCAAGGAGAAAAAGGACTTGTCTGAGGAAGCCTTTAAGATAGATCCTTTGGATGAGGTGGTTGTTGAGGATATGACTGAGAAAGAAGCCAGTGAGAATAGGAACAATGCTGTGAGTAAAGAGATACCCATAGAAAACAACATTGTTACCAATGAGGGTGGTGGAAGGATCTGGGTCAAGTCTAAAGAGATATAAAAGACCAAAGGAAAGGCCAACAAGGTCCATTACAAACAGACCACTGTTGTGAATCCTGGCCCTTGTAAACAGTGTGCTTGCAATAAAACTGAGAGCCTAAATTCTGGTACAAAGAGAGGTAATCAAAGAAACTGGAATAATCAATGGGCTCAGAAACAAGGAGTTGATCTGAGTAAAATAATCAGACCAAAACCTTGTTTCATATGTGGCAAGTTGAATCATTTGGCTAAGCACTATTTCTTTAACCCTATTAACCAAAAGATGAACTTTCAAAGATTTGTGCAAAAACCTGTTGGTTATAGGAAGGCTGGAAAGAAACATGTGGCTAAGAAATCTGTTGAAACCAAAGGCCACATGAAGAAAAAGGTTTTAAAAGAGAGTATTAAAATGTGGGTGCCTAGAAGCACCAAAACTGTTAGTACTGCTACATCAAATAGTACTGCTAACAGGGATAGTGCTGCCAGAAGCAATACTGCTGCTACCAGTGTTAGTACTGCTGAGAATATTAATGCTTCTAACACTGTTAGTACTTCTTCAAAGGTTACTACTGCTAACACAGTTACTGCTGCTGATACAGTTACTACTTCTAACAAGGTTACAACTGCTAAGCATGCAAGTGCTGCTAATACAGTTAGTACTTCTAAAACCAGTACTGCTTCTAGCAATTGTGCATCCAAACCCATTATTGTGACAAAGTACTCCAGCAATGAGGAGTCAAAGTTTAAAAATCTTGTCAAGAAGGAATGCAAATATTTTGATGAGAAAGGGGTACCCAAGACCACTTTGGCTTGGGTTCCTAATCAATACTAACTGATTTATCTTATGTGCAGGGCAACCAACAGCTCAAGGGGAATAGCATCTGGCATGTTGATAGTGGTTGCTCTAGGCACATGACAGGAAACATGTCATGCCTTCAGGATTTCAAGCATATCAATGGAGGACATGTTGCATTTGGAGACAATCTTGCAGGTGGAAAAATAAGTGGAAAAGGTAATGTTACAAAAGGTAAGATGACATTTGAGGATGTCTACTATGTTGATCAGTTAAAGTACAACCTGTTAAGTGTATCACAGGTTTGTGACAAACAACATAGTATATTGTTTACCAATACAGAATGTATGATCCTTGCTCCAGGATTCAAGGTAGTTGATGAAAGCATGATACTACTTAGAACTCCAAGAAAGGACAATGTTTATTGTCTCGATATGGACAATGTTTCAAGTGATTCATCCCTGAACTGTCTTGTTTCAAAAGCTTCTGTGGATGAATCCTCTCTTTGGCACAGAAGGATGTGTCACATGAACTTCAAGACAATGAACAAACTTGTTAAAAACAACCTTGTAAGAGGCTTACCATTAAAAGTCTTTTCATGTGATGATCATTGTGTTGCTTGTCTTAAAGGCAAACAGCACAAAACTTCTCATAAGTCCAAAGAGTTAAATACAATTTCTTCTTGTCTCCAGTTATTACATATGGATATGTTTGGTCCTACAAATGTTATGAGTATAGGCAAGAAATCATACTGCTTAGTTATTGTTGATGATTACTCTAGATTTACTTGGGTATATTTTCTAAGGACTAAGGATGAGACAAGTGGACTGATCAAATCCTTTATCCTAAGAATTGAAAATCAAACAAATCAAAAAGTAAAAGTCATTAGATCAGACAATGGAACTGAATTTAAAAATCTTGATCTAAACACCTTTTGTGAAGAAAAAGGCATTGAGAGACAATATAGTGCCCCTAGAACTCCTCAACAGAATGGACTTGCTGAGAGGAGGAATAGGACACTAATTGAGGCTGCTAGATCTCTGTTGGCTGATTCAAAACTGCCAATTAGTTTCTGGGCTGAAGCAGTCAATACTGCCTGTTATGTCCAAAACAGAGTTCTAGTGGTCAAGTCAAAGAACAAGACCCCATATGAGCTTTTAAACAATAGAAAACCATTTATTGGTTTCCTTAAACCTTTTGGGTGTCCTTGTACTATTCTCAATACCAAAACTCACTTAGGAAAGTTTGATAGTAAAGCAGATGATGGTTTTCTTGTTGGGTATTCATCTCAGAGTAAGGCTTACAGAGTTTTTAATTCTTCTACTAGAATAATTGAAGAAAGTGACAATGTCAAATGCAATGAGAATACACCAAATCCAATTGGTTCAGGTCCTCAGTGGTTGTTTGACATTGATTCACTAACTAACTCTTTGGGTTTCAGTAGTGATAATAATGCAGGATCAGGAAGCTCAGATTCAGGAATTACACAATCACACAGCACCATACATCAGTCTATGATTATTCCCATACGTACAGTGGATCCTGTTGAAGACTGTAAAAAGGAGCCATCTACTGAACCAAATCAGAGTGAAGAAGAAAGAAAAGATGAGGAGAGTCAAGAAAATAAAGAACCAGAAGTAGCTGTTGAAATCACCTCAGTTGAGTTGAATGAATCCAATCTAGAGGTGGGACTCAATGAAGAACCTAGTCATCAAACAAGAACACAAAAGAATCATCCTCCTCAGCTGGTAATAGGAGATATCTCTTCTCCTATGATGACTAGAAATCAAAGCAGGCTGCACGATATGCAAGACCAACAGCATACAGTGCTTTCTTGCTTTCTATCCCAACTTGAGCCTAAGAAGGCTTATGATGCTATGAAAGATTCCAGTTGGATAGAAGCCATGCAAGAAGAGCTGCTACAATTCAAGCTGCAAGATGTTTGGATCTGGTAGACCTTCCTAAAGGTCAAAGAGCAATAGGCACAAAATAGGTCTTCAGGAATGAGAGAGATGAGAGAGGAATAGTAATAAAGAACAAAGCAAGGTTGGTGGCACAAGGGTATACACAAGAAGAAGGAATAGATTATGAAGAAGTATTTGCACCAGTGGCTAGGATAGAAGCAATTAGAATGTTCCTGGCCTATGCTTCTTATATGAAGTTCAAAGTCTATCAAATGGATGTAAAAAGTGCATTTCTATATGGCTCAATTGAAGAAGAAGTATATGTCTGTGAACCACCAGGGTTTGAAAACCCAAGCTATCCAGACAGAGTATACAAACTGAAGAAAGCACTTTATGGACTGCATCAAGCACCAAGAGCATGGTATGACACTCTGTCATCCTATCTCTTGGAAAATGGCTTTGAAAGAGGAGTCATTGATAAGACTCTGTTCATCAAGAGAAAGAAGAAGGACATCTTGTTGGTCCAAATCTATGTGGATGATATCATCTTTGGATCCACAAGAGACAATATGTGCAAGGAGTTTGAGGAACTAATGCATCAAAGGTTCAAAATGAGTTCCATGGGGGAACTTACTTTCTTCCTTGGACTCCAAGTCCAACAGAAGTCAGATGGTATATTTGTTTGTCAGTCCAAGTATGTGCAGGACATTCTAACCAAGTTTGGTTTCTCAGACTCAAAGCCTGCCAACACACCTATGGAGACACACAAGCAGATAACAACAGATCTTGAGGGGGAGGATATGGATGTTCATCACTATAGATCCATGATTGGCTCTCTTATGTATCTTACAGCCTCTAGGCCAGATATAATGTTTCCAGTCTGTGTGTGTGCAAGATTTCAAGTTAGGCCAAAGCAATCACACTATCAAGCTGTTAAGAGGATATTCAGATATCTCAAAGGGCAACCTAGATTGGGACTTTGGTATCCTCATGACTCATCATTTGACCTACTTGCATACTCAGACAGTGACCTAGGTGGAGCAAACTTGGACAGAAAATCTACTTCTGGAGGATGCCAGTTTTTGGGTGCAAGACTAGTATCATGGCAGTGCAAGAAACAAACCACAGTGTCCACATCTACAACAGAAGCAGAGTACATAGCAGCTGCTAGTTGTTGTTCTCAAGTCTTATGGATTCAGAATCAAATGCTGGACTATGGGGTAACCTTTCTACACACTCCAATCTTTATTGATAATAGAAGTGCTATTAGCATTGTTAATAATCCTGTCAAGCACTCAAAGACAAAGCACATTGAGATCAGGTATCACTTTATAAGAGACTGCAATGAAAAGAAGCTTATTCAAGTTGTAAAAGTTCGTACTGATAACCAGTTTGCTGATCTATTCACCAAAGCCTTTGATGTGGGTAGATTCACTTTCTTGGTAACAAGTGTGGGAATGATCAACTCTGAATAAGCTCCTACTTAAAAAGTGGTTCAGTACCTGTATATAGTTTATGCTTGGTGTTACTAATCTTTTTTCTCAGGAAATGTATAGCAGTACTCAGTTCATCACAAGCTTAAAAGTGTAAGTATGGTTAATACTGCCAGTACAGTTTTAGCACTGCCAGTATAATTTTACTACTGCCAGTTTTCATTTAATACTACTCTCAATTAATACTGCTTTCAGTTAATACTGCTCACTGTTAATACTACTTTCACTAAATTTTTAGGGTTAATACTGCTTATAATCCACAAGCTATAAATACCCTTTCCCCTCCTAAAAGATCATAACGACTCTTTGTCTACTGTTTATCTTCTCTCTCACTCTTTTCTCTCAAGTATCCAGTGCTCGCTAGTCAAGAATCCTTGCGTACAGAAGGCTTCAATGGTGTTTATTGATGAGCACAACGAGATAGCCATGCTCCAAAAGCCAAAACAAGCCGAAGATTTTTACCAGATAGTCGATTTTCTGAGGTCAAGCCACATCGCTCATGCTCTCACTGTGTCTCCTACCATATACATAGAGCATCAAAGGCAATTCTGGGCCAATGCCACTACTAGCACTGAAAACGGAGTGCCGTGCATCAAAACAAGGGTGTGTGACAAACCCTTGACAGTTACTGAGGAGACCATTCGCATCTATCTACGTCTAGACGATGCTTCAGGTATATCTTCTATTCCAAATGAGGATTTGTCTTCAAACCTCACCAGAATGGGGTATGAAGGCCAAATGGGGATTTTCAAGTTTTTCAAAGCTCAATTTTCACCCCAATGGAGGTTCCTTGTTCATACCCTGATGCACTGTATTTCCAAGAAAACTACTGGATGGAGCCAATTTAGCAGTACCATTGCCTATGCTTTGGTATGCTTATCTACTGCTCAAAAATATAACTTTTCTCTGATGATCTTCAATGATCTTGTCTCAAACCTGGACAACAAGAAGAGTTTCTTCATGTATCCCAGGTTTGTACAGGCAGTTATAACCAATGAATTGACGGATATACCTCACTTTGATGAGGTATATGTACCTAAACCCCCTAAAGGCAAGGTCTTCTCAAACATGAGAAGATCTGCTAGGGACTCGGAAGGAGTTGACACCCCATTGTTCTCAACAATGATGGTGATGTCCCAACCACAAGAAGTTATGGCCTCAGGGTCAAGGCCCTCATTAGACCAACCCACTGAGAGCCAAACCCAACCTTCCCTCTCTCAAATTTTTCCTCAGTCCTTTGCTTCTAAACCCACTCCTATGATATCCAAGACTTATGTCAAGAGAAAGGTACACAAGGCTCCTTCCCTTGTTGTACCTACTATTCACCAAGAGCCTCAAAGCCCTCTATTGGAGCATTCTCTAATAGAGAATATCCAAAGGGAAACCACTAGGGTGTCTCCCAACCCTGAGGAGGTGCTCTCTAAGGAGATGAATGAGCATATGGGTGAGAAGGCTGCCACTACTTCTGCTAGCACAGAGAAGGACAGTGGTAACATCTCTAAGACCTTCCCCATGGCAACTTTGGGTGAGAAATCAACCAAAGGACCCTGGCGCCAAGAAACCAAGGGGGTAGTTGGTGCTTCTGCTAGGCAGAAGGCCACTACTAAAAGATCCAAGGATCCCTCCAGGATGGGCAAAACATCCAAAAAGGGTGAGGACAGAACTGAAACTGATGAATTGATAGCAAAAGGTTCCAATGATCCTTCAAGGGTGGGTAAAACACCTAAAGAAGGTGAGGATATCTATACTTACTTGGAATTGATGGAAACAATAGCCAACATCAATGTTGATGTGGTTAATCAAGGAAAGGAAATCAAGGCATTGCAGCAAGTGGTCATCTCCCAACAAGAGCAGATTTCAAAACTCAAGCAATTGATCGGAAAACTCATTGCCAAGAAAAGAAGAAAGCAGTTTGTTCTAAGGAGGAGAGAGGGGGCAAACAAAAAGAAGGAGGAGAATGCTTCCAAAAAGGGGGAGAGTTCAAGCTCAGAAAAGATGGATCAACAGATTGAGGGGGAGAATGTTGAAGCAAAGGGAGAGTTTGTTGAAGAGAGGGCTGAAGAAAAAGCTGAAGGTGTGATAGAAACAGAAATATTTGCTGAAGCAGCATAAATTGGCAAAGCAGCAGTAAATAAGGGTGAAGCAGCAGAAACAACACCAGCAGCAGTAACAACCCCAACAGTAGAAACTGTTACTACTGCTGAGCCAAAAGGAGCAGCAGAAACTGTTAGTGCTGCTGAAACTACACAAGCAGCAGTAACAGGATTAACACCTGAAGAGGTTGAAATAGCAGAGATGCTTGTAAAAGCAAAGAATGACACTCCCAAAGCAAAGGGAGTGGTCATAAATGAAAGGGGAGCAAAGAGAACAGAAAAGAAAGACATGGCTGCAGATGCAAAGAGAAAAGGGAAAGAAAAGATGATAGAATCTGATCAACCAACCAAAAAGCAAAAGATGGTTGAGTCAGATGAAGTATTAGCCAAGAAACTGCAAGAAGAGATAAATCAAGCTGATAAAGAGCAGGTTGAGAAAGACAGAGAAATAGCCAGAGCACTAGCTAATGAATTAAATGAAGCATTTCATAAAGGTTTGGAAACAGAGAAAGCAAAGCAAAGGGCAATAAGCATGAGAAAGGCTATGATGGCCAGATCAAGTGCAAAGAAGAGAAGTCCTTCACAAACTTACCTTGCAACTCAGGAAAGAAACAAAATGATAACTTTCTTGAGGAGTGAAATTGGTGTGAAGAAAGAAATGTTTATAAAGATGACTTTTGATCAAGTCAAGGGCTTATACGAGAAAGAAATGGGAAAACTGCAGAGTAATGAAAAGGCCAGAGTGGAGTTTGAAAGGAAAGCCAAGGAGAGGCATGATGTGAACATTAATCAACCCTTCCCTGAAAGTGAAGAGGGAACTCCAACAAAAGAAAAGGCAGAGATTAAGGAAGAAGAGACTTTAGCTTAGAAGATCAAGAAAATAAAAGGAGTTAAGTCTATTGCTTCTAAAGGTCCTAGATCAGAGGAAAGGAAAAAGGAAAAAGGAAGAAAAGAAGAAGGAAGCTACTATAGGGCAAAGTCAAAGGATTCTGAAGAGAACCAAGATGATGGCCAAAAGAAAGAAAATTGACAAGAAGCCTAGAGTAGAAGAAGAGAAAAAGGTTGCTGAAGAAGAAGAGGCACCTAAGAATGAAGAAAAGAGAGCTGAATCTCAGGAAGTACCACAGAGTTCAGATGTAAGTATGTACATGGTGGTAAAGGATAAAATTCCAAAGCCTATCACAGCTGAACCTGTTGGATTCAAACCTCCTGAAGTTATCCACTGGGATACTATGGAGGTGGATGGTAAGGAGTATATCAGACTGAAAAGAAAGGATGAGAAGTATTATGTGTTTTCAACATGGAATAAAATTATCAGAGAATGTTCAAGATCTGATTTAGAAGAGATGTTTGAAGTTGGTATGAAATTACATGCAGATCAGTTGAAAGCTCCAGGGTTACCAATTATGAAGCTGGTTATGGAGTATTTGTGTATGTTATTCAATTCAGAAGCAGTAAAGCATATAATCAGAGATGTGTTTAAAGTTGTTAGAGGATGGACTTTGTATGAAAGGAGTGGAGTCTATGAATTGGCCATGGATACTTTTCACATAGAGTATTACTTGGTGGATAGGGTCTACAATCACACAAGTCTGAAGCTTCATGCCATGTTAAAGAAGAAGCTAAGTTGTGCACCAAATTCAGAAATGGCAAAGTATCTAATTCAGAGAACTATCAATCAGAGTATGGGACTGGATCCTAACATTGGATTGAATCAATGAAAGTTTTGGAAGCATCTGAAGAACTTGACTTCTCTTTCTAAAAGTCAAGTTAGGGGGAGATTGTTGGGAACTGAAGATGTGACCAAGTCATTAATACTGCTAGTTCAGAGTTAGTACTGCCAGAGGATCTCAAAGTTAATACTGCTAGGTATTACTACTTCTAGTAGAATTAATACTGCTAGTCAAAGTTAGTACTGCTTAGTTAGTTAGTACTGCTAGTGGTTAATGCTGCCTAGTAGTTAATACTGCCAAGACTCAGTTAATGCTTCCAAGGTGATTAATGCTGCTTCTGAGATAATTTGAAGATAATGTTGAAAAGATCGCGTCTGGAGATAAACATGGAAAGCTTGAAGATAATCATGAAGATTATTTTGAAGATCTTTTTATGTTTAGTAATTATCTTTTTTTATTCAATGATGTATAGAATAAAATAGATTTAAAAAGATTTTTGAATAATTCTGGGTTTTTGAAGTTCCAGAGAGTGAATCAACCTCAAGGCATCGTTCCTAATTCTAGAGAAGTAGAATTCGTCTTGAAAGAGTTTGTTCTTCAAGATTGAGGTTGTGAGTGAAAAGCTTGTAACTTGAATCATTAAGTAAAGTTTGCAAGTTGTGATTCATACTGTTCTTCTGCTTATTGAATATTAAAGTGTTTTTCCGCAACTTCTTTAATATTGTTTCTGAGTGTTCATAATTCTTGTTGAGAATTCGATCCTGACAAATCTTCAACTATATTACTATTTATTATTGAGTATTACCTTTTATTAAGAGAAATATTTATGTAATTTTTCACTTTTTAAATTATATTATAAAATTATGTCTATATTTTAATTGTTTTTCAAATATGTTAACAAAGTATATAAATGAAGAAATTAAGTTTAACATGAAAAAATAAAAATTAATAAACATATTTTGAATTTTGTGTTAATTAAAAAAATGGTAAATGAGGTCCATATATGAATCTCCATTGTGGATTTCCATTGATCTTTTTATTGAATTGAGGTGACAATAATGTGGCATAAATAAGATGAAAAGTGATGTTATTGTAGATTTCTTTATTGTAGATGCTTTAAGTAATTTAATGTGTTATATATGCATATAGAATGAATTATAATGTTGGTCCTTGATGGTATGTCAAAATTTATGACTAACATCTTTAGATTCTATTAATTATGAATATGGTTTGTATAGCATTCCATTTCTTATGACTATAATTATTCTCACTAACAAAATTAAAAAATTTCTGTTAATCCAGTTAAGTTGCAGGACATTTTGGTCCTTGTACATTGGTTTTTGTTTTTTGTTTTTTTTAAATAAAATATGATATTATATAACACAATCAATATTTTTTTAATTATATCATCTTAAATTAATTCCTAGTTGTTATAAAAACGATTAAAATACATTTTTTTATTATAAGTTTGTAAATAAAAGTTAGACACTATAATAACCGTGTTCAATTTATCAGAAATGGGAGTTCAGGGTGAAAGTTTACTCAAGGTTTTATGTGTAAGGGGCTAGTTGCAAAATGAGAATAAAGGGGTTAAACCCTACTACCCATTCCCTTATCTCATTTTGTTATTGGCGGCTAGAGAGAGAACCAGAGTTATTGAGAGAAAGCTTGATTTGGGTTGAAAGTAAGTCTTATCTCTTCTTTTAAATAAAGTGGTAACGGGGATTTCTATGTTTCGATTGCTTTAAGAGTTTTTTTAAGGTTGCTGATGTTGTGTTCTTGGGGGAGGGTTTTGAAATCGCCTCTTTCTCTAATCGTAGCAATCTTAAATTAGTTTGTTGTGTGGATCGTTTGGGCAAAAAGGGAAGTATAGATCGTTTAATCGATGGTGAATCGAGTCTCATAGGGAATCGCCTTTCCTATCGAGTTAGTTGAATCGGCTCTGCGACACTCAAGTCGCCACTGAGACTCGACCGTGGGGAGGGGCCCTGGGAGACCCAACCGGGAGTCCCAACACGAGAGTGACCAGGAAGGTCTAGACCCTGGAAGCCGACTCGGGAGTTCCCTCAACCGGGGGAACCAAGAGTGCTCGTACTGGGAGCCGACTCGAGAGTCACCTCAACCCGGGGGCGACCTGGAGCCCGGGAATGTTTTCAACCGAGAGTCGGCCCAGCGGCACCATGCCCGGGAGTCCATTAGTCTTAGTTTGAGACACGACCCAGAGAGCTAATTGTGGGCCGAGCTCTTCGCGATGGTTATCGTGGAAATTCTCTCCTTCGTGATCGAAGTGGTTCTTAATTGAGAATTGACAACATTTTGCTTATAGGAAAGGAGAATTTTTTAGAATGCCATGATTTAGCCTTAAGGATAAGCGGGTAACTTATCTTGTTGCTTAAATCATTGACTGTAGGTAAGCGCCTTCGGGCAAGCATATCTTAGAGTGTAAGCAAATGGACTTCAGGTGAGTTTTCTAACCTAAGACTTCCTCAGTCATTTATGTTATCGAACATGTGAAGTTTATTTAATCACGGTTGTATTTATACTATTGTTGAACATGCGAAATTTATTGATGGTGAGTTATGCTTATTGTGTTGTTGGTCCAAAATGTATGCATATATTGTAATCGGTGAGTATGGCCTAAGTCGGGAGGGGGGGGGGTGTCCTGCCTGCGCTCATACCAGGGTGTGTGTCCAGTTTATACTAATGGGGGGGGGGGGGGTCCCAGAATAAGTCATTATGATCCAGACACGTTGTCGCCTATGTGTGACTTCACTGTGTGCCGAAAGCGTGATTTGCAGGTGTGATATTTTTATTAAAACTGATTTGATTTATAATTGCTTGTAAATCTTTTATATGATGCTCTGGATTGTGAATTGTTGATAGAGGGAACTCATTAGACCTCTCAGTCTAACCCTCGCTCTTTCAAACTAAAAACCTTTTCAGGCGGGCATGAAATAGGAGGATCGGATAAGGGTAAAGAGAAGGCGTGAGCTGGAGCTGGATTATAGGACCTACATTTAGTTTCTTTTCCTTGTATTCTCAGTTGTGTATTAGTTTGTCTTTCCGCAAACCTTGAAATTTTAGATGTTGTTTTGGGTCGTTTGGCGTTAGTATTTATTAAAGTTGGTATTTCTTTATGTCATGAGTTTGGGTTGTTACAATTGATTTCAGAGCCATAGTTTAAGAGATTTAGGTGACCGAATGGGCCTAAACTTAAACTGTGGAGTAAGGGGGACACAACTGAGAATTTAGGAAGCCTTTAAGGGATACCTTGATCTTTGAGAGTCGTGACAACAATAGTGAGGACCCTCATGTAAGGTAAATTCAGAATTGCATCTGGCTAATGCCATTATGAATTTACATGTGCATAGGTATATTTGATTACTATTGTTGAGGTAATCGACGAGTGTATTTTTGGGTAGGGAGTTCTATCATTGAAATGATAGCGTTGATCTGGTAGGCTGAGTAAGCTCATTTATGGTTTTAAAGTTAATACCATTTGGATGAGTATCGTGCAGGATGTAGATATTCTCGTCTTGAGGAAGAACTTCTCGAGTCCAAAAGGGAAGAATAATGATTGGAGGTGAGCTCTTCACTCCAAGCGAGTCTCCATTTTGGTAGTTTGTTATGTCGATCAATGGGAATCAGGAGAGTTTCAACCCAAGAATCGAATGACATAAGTAAGCCTTTTGAATCTATAGTTGATTGAAAGGTGGCAAGGGTGGTTGAGAGACGATATCAGTGTTGACTGATAAAGTGGAGTGAGGACATGATGGAAATGAGCTATTGTTGGTAAGTTTATTTGGGTCAAAGTGAGAACGCATGAATTGCGAATCAATAGTCGCGATGGTAGCTGGTAGTTGGACATACAAGGACGTTGGGAAGCGTTGGTGCCAGAGGATTGTGGCAATGTGAGAATCTTGATTGGTTGATCGGAAGTAGGGAGTATGTGATAAATTGTTGTTATCCCAGATAACAATGTAAATCTATCGATGACAATCAATTTCACAAATCTCACTTTGAATTAATCTCTGAAATTGTATTACAAACTTTCTCTCTTTAACTTCAATACTCGCTCAACTTATGAACTGCTACTCCGTTGTTCTACATGTCTAACATGTACAACACAACTATATATACAAACACAGAAACACGTACACCACAGGTACGCGCAAACAACTAAAACTCTCACACTACTAAAACACGCACAATACTAGAAAAACACAAAATACAATATTTGACTTTGACTTTTATTACATTGACTTTGACTTTGACTTTGACGCTTGAGAGTTGACTTTCATCTTTGACTTCAATCTTCAATTTTCTATGATCTTGCATCTAACATATTTATGCTCTAACAATCTCCCCCTTTGGATTCAAGATCATCTCAAAAGGATTTTGCAGAACTTTAGCATTTGAACTTCAGTCTTCTATTTATGCTTGAAAACAATCTTTTCTTTCTTTGGTCTATAACAATCTGTAATCTTCCCAAATGTTTGTCTTAAACCATATAACAATATTCCCCAAAGATAGTATAAACCTCTTTCAGACACTTGAAAGAAATTATCTTCAGTTTCAGCTCATTTTGCTTCAGCAAACTTATCTTCAAAGAAAATTTCTGTAAAATCAGCTCATCTTCAGATATCTTTAAACTTTCTCTTTCATCTTCAACAATTCTTGAAATTTCTCACATATGTCTTGATCATCTCTCATAACAAGCACAAACTTTTGTTGTCAGACATTTATTTAAACTTTGTCATCTCCCCATCTATAACATTTCTGAATCATACATTTCTTGAATTCTTCTCCCCCATTTTGATGAATGAGGCATGAAATCCTCAAAACTTTCATCAAGAAATGTCTTTGAAAATCTGAACCGACCATTGATCTTTGAACACAAGAGCCTCTGATTCTTCGTCAATCCAAAATAAGGTATTCATCTAGATCTTTTCAAATCCAGACAAATAAGAATGTAACACCTGAATCAACAAATGAATCAGTTAAGATACCTGTCAGTAACACGAAGTCACTGGGTGTACCAAATACACATTGGAAAAGAGCTTTTGTAATGTTCACTCCCCCAGGTCTTCCATTCAATCATCGAAACACCACAAAGATATTTCTATGAACGTTATGACAAGAAAAACAAATTTACTTGTGTGTTCGTGCAAGTGTTAGAAAAAAATAAGCACATGATGATTGCTTGTATAAGGCTCAAAATTGTGTAAATCACTGAGACAACAATAAGTAAACACAGACTCAATTGTGCATGATCGAAGTGCGAAGGTGGGGCAGACTTCCTTCTTTTTCAATATCCAGATTTTCCAAATGAAAGCCAGATAGATTATATGTTGCGTCCCCTTGAAATATGAAACATTTTCTTGTTGAGAAGAAAATGAGTAGTTGGTGGGGTTTTGAGCAAGAGTTGGCGTGGGCTAGTTGCCTGTTTCAATAATGTTCACGAAGAATTGTGAAACACTAGCAATGTGGTTGCCCGACTCAGAAAAAGTTAGTACAGAGTTTGATATTCTTTTACTCTGATCTCACACCCTCTTTCTTTTTAATCATTAAGCTCACTTCTAACCAAACTCTCTTTTTCAGTTTACCTCATCACTCAACCCACACTCATTTCTTTTTGACTCCTCACACTCGATCACTAAGGATTAACTTCTTGGGTAGGAAACACTGGTTAACGTGAATCCATAGAAGTTTCGTTTAAGTCCTACACAATGAACCCATATTTTCCTATTAAAGCACAATGTTGTTCAAAAATGGTTTAACTTTATTAGTTAAAGCACAAATATACAAGTCAGATGTCTGTATGCTCATAGATATAATCAAGAAGATTTGAGCATTTGAAAACATTGAAGATATTTCAATCAAGTATATTGAATGAATGAAAATGAATACAAGAAACTTGTTTGAAAATCTGACATTGTATGAAAAAGATCAATATCGAAATGATTTATCGATTAAGGCTTAGGTCAACAAAAATTGATATTGTCTATACGACACAAAAATATAGACATTCTTGAAAGAACGTTTAGAAATGAAATCACTCTCAAACTTTGAATAACAATCGGGGTGTCTTACCATCGAAAAACATTGTTGCAATTTAGAGACATGGTAAGAACAAATTCAACAAAATTTCAACCGATGTGTATGAATACTTAAAAGTATATGAAAAAGACAATACACAAGTATTAATCTTTGGAAACACACGGTTTATAAGTATTTAAAGCACATGTATCATGAAAACATTTAAAATCACACTTCTATATTCATGAAATCGTTTAATAATCAGAAGTGGTTTGAACGTTAAAAAATATGTTTTCTATGATTGAAAGTCGTCCTTCTTTCAACCATATATGAGATTAAGAATAGAAATAAACCTTTTCAATCTGTCTTAAATCTCATGAAGTCAGCTTAAAGTCATAATGGTATGATCGTGTAAGCATCCTCTCAAATATGCAAAAAGACATAAAGTCGTCAAAGTACAAAATTTATTCACAACTTTATTGAAAAATAAAATGACATAAAGCAGTAAAACATTGAATGTACGAGTTTTGATCTGAAATAATCAGAAATCATATTCAGTACTCCTTATTCATACTCTAACTCCCCCTGCATTTATGCATCAGAAAATCATCAGTTAAGAATGCAAAAAATATATGAACTCCCCCTCAAATATATATGTAGATAATCTTTTCATCATCTGTCACTCCCCCTTAAAACACGAATACCCTTTAGTTCAGATATCTTTTCAAAATAAAGATAAAGAAATGAAGAAAAATAACAATAAGAAAACTTTAATAGGTAATCACAGATTATGTCTTGAGATTTAACATACCAAGTTTCGAGATAAGAAAAATTAATTCTCTTTTCGTCGAGAGTCTTGGTAAACAAATCAGCAATCTGATAATCAGTGTTTACAAAATAAAGTTCTATTGTACCTTTTTCAACATTGTCTTTGATAAAATGATATTGAACATCTATGTGTTTGGTCTTTGTATGTTGTACAAGATTTGCTGATATTGCAATAGCGCTCTTAGAGTCACAATATATCGGGATCTTATCAAATTTGAAGCCATAATCTCGTAGTTGCGTCCTCATCCTCAACACCTGAGAGCAGCATCTTGCAGCAGCAACATACTCTGCCTCAGCCGTTGAAGTGGAAACACACTGTTTTTTCTTTGATGCCCAACTTACGAGTTTATCTCCAAGGAATTGAATATGACCCGATGTGCTCTTCCTGTCTAACATACAACCTGCATGATCTGCATCTGAGTAAGTTGTTAGTTCAAAACCAGTATCTTTAGGATACCACATACCAAGATCTGCAATCCCCTTCATATATCTAAATATGCGTTTAACTGCAGACATATGGGATTCTTTTGGATTAGCCTGATATCTTGCACATAAACATGTAGAGAACATAATATTTGACCTACTTGAAGTTAAATACTTTAAAGAACCAATCATCCCTCTATAGGTTCTAACATCAACAGGTTTTCCCGAAGGTTCCATGCCAATCTTAGTTCCCGGTGCCATCGGGGTTCTAATAGGTTTACAAGTTTCTATTTTGAATTTCCAAAGAATATCAAAAATGTACTTAGCTTGGTTTATAAAAATCCCCATTGAAAATTGCTTGACTTGTAATCCGAGAAAGAAGTTCATCTCTCCCATCATATTCATTTGAAATCTGGACACCATGAGGTTTGAAAAATTCTTACAGTATTTAGAATTAGTTGAACCAAATATAATGTCATCCACATATATCTGAATAAGAATAATATCGTCTTTTTCCTTTTTGATGAATAAAGTAGTATCAATTTTACCTTTTGTGAAGCCCGACTTGATCAAAAACTTTGATAATACCTCGTACCAGGCTCGAGGCGCTTGTTTAAGACCGTAAAGTGCTTTATCCAAGATGTAGACATGAACTGGTTTGTTTGAACCACAAGGGCTGTGGTGTGGTGGTAAAGGCTTGGGGAGTTCATAGCGCTCAACCCGGGTTCGAGCCCCACTCGTAGCACTTGTGGCCACTGAGGATAAACTCAGGGCTGTACGCTTTAGCAGCTGGGCCAAAGACCCTAATTGCCAGGGAGTAGTTTGGGCCATAGGCCCAGGATACCCTTTCCAAAAAAAAAAATGGTTTATCTGGATTCCCAAAGCCTTCAGGTTGTGAGACATATACTTCCTCCTTAAGAATGCCATTTAGAAAGGCAGTCTTCACGTCCATCTGGTAGACTGTGAAGTTTTTGTGAGCGACGTAAGCAAGGAACATCCTTATTGCTTCAATACGCGCTACTGGAGCGTAAGTCTCATCATAATCAATGCCTTCCTCTTGCCTATAGCCTTTTGTGGCAAGTCGTTCTTTATTTCTGATTATGATACCATCTTCATCCTTCTTGTTTTGGAATACCCATTTTGTACCAATTATAGATTTACCTTCAGGTCTTGGTACAAGTCTCCAGACTTTCAAAGCTTCAAAATGGTTCAATTCCTCTTGTATTGCAGTAACCCAATCCGAGTCAGCTAGAGCTTCAGATACTCGAGTGGGCTCTATCTTGGTCAGAAAGGAATCATGCATACACATGTTTAATGTCGCAGACCTAGTTTGCACCGGTTTTGATATATCTCCAGTGATTTGGCTTATCGGGTGCTCTTTGGTCCACTTATGTTCTTGAGGGAGCGGATTCGATATAGATTGATCATAACACTCATCTAAATATCCACTTTCAGCTTCTTCTTGTTCAGCATTGTTTGAGGATACAGTTGTAGTTTCTTGTACAGAAGTTTCAGTTGGGACAACTTGTTCAGTCTGTTGATTATCCATAATAGTGCAGCCAAGTAAAGTAGGAACTTCTGATTCAACATTTTCAGGTGTAACTTCAACGGAAGGAGTATTTGTTTAAATCTGAGTTTCTGTCTGAACCAGAGGAACGAGTTCAGTTAACACTTCTGAAGTGATTGGATGTTGACAACTTGATTCTTCAGAACTATCAATCACAACAGATTTAGGCAGTTTAGATCCTAGAAACTCGTCATAAAAGATTTCAAACAATAAATCTAATTCAGATAAATTAGATGTAGAAGTGGATGCTTTATACGAATTAGTCTCATTAGATACAGGTTCTGGACTGATTTGTCCAGAAGCTAAAACTCCTGTAAGTACGGATTCTGAACTACTTTGTTCAGAAGCCACCTCCTCGTCGAATGTAACGTTGAAACTTTCAATCACAGTCTTAGACTTCTTCAAATACACTCAGTATGCAGCAGATGTTTGATAATATCCAATGAAGATGCCTTCATCAGCCTTAGGTCCGAACATGTTCAATTTCTCTCTATCATTTAATACGAAAGCACCTACATCCAAAAACATGAAAGTGTTTAATGCTAGGTGTACGATTGTTTATCAATGCATAAGGTGTTTTACTAAACCAGAGATGTTTTAGGGACCGATTCTGTGTATAGCATGTAGTCGAAACATCTTCTGCCCACAGAAATAGAGGTAGACCGGATTGACTCAACATAGTACGAGCGGCCTCGACTAGCGTTCGATTTCGTCGTTCTACTACTCCATTTTGTTCTGGCATTTGAGCAGCAGAGAATTGATGTGTTATCCCGACCGATTCGAGATAATCTGCAACAATTTTGTTCTTAGACTCTGTGTCGTTGTCTGTTCTCAGAAGCTTGACTTGGGTAGTCTTTAAGAAACTGATGATGACTTCGGGCGTCTCATCTTTAGATCTAAGAAATTTGACCCATGTATATCTCGAATAATCGTCCACAACAACTAATACATACTTCTTGCCGCTTATGCTTTGCGTTCTCATTGGACCACAGAGATCCATGTGAAGCAACTCCAGTGGAGAACTAGTACTCTGTTCAGGCTTTGGCTTGTGAGCAGCTCTCTTCATCTTTCCTTTCTCACATGTTGCGCATAGGTGTTCTTTCTCATACTTTAGCTCAGGAAGTCCTTTGACTAGCTTTCCCGTGACCAGTTTATTGATGTAGCGAAAATTCAGGTGAGACAGCCTGCGGTGCCATAACCAACTCTGTTGCAGCGAGGCTTTTGATGGTAGATAAACCTGATTGTCAGTCTGGACCTTTGACAGATTTATGGTGTAGAGGTTGGACTTTCTAGTGCCGACCAAGAGTTCTTTACCATCTTCAGTGCGTACAAAACACCTCTTGGCCTTGAAATTTACCTCTAAATCTTTGTCGCAGAACTGACCAATAATGAATAGGTTATGTCCTAATCCTTCCACATAACTCACCTTCGTAATCGTCACATTATCTTGTATCACATCACCGTAGCCGAGAATCGGTGAAAACTGGTCGTTACCAAAACATACATTCCCGTAGAATTTCTCTGTATAATTAGACAATAAATCCTTTTTCCCAGTCATATGTTTGGAACACCCACTATCCAAGTACCACATATGACGGATCAACATAAGAGAAATCAGGGAATAACAAATTTAGGTACCCATTTAAAAGTGGGTCCTAACGGATTAGCACAAGATGTTGGTATCCATTTGTATATGGACCCTCTGAACTTTTGAAAAACTTGTGATGTAAAAGACTTATAAGAAAACACATGATAAGTACCAAACCAATCATCAGAAAATCGGTGAGAAACAAAATAATTTCGTCTATAAGTAGATGACTTAGTAGTAGATTGAGATTGTTAGTGTATAAATTGTATCCAAGATTTAATGTCAAAGTCTAAGTATGTAAAATCAACAGAGTCAACATTAGTGACTTTAGAGAAGTCATGTTGTGAGAGTCTTAGTATTGTGAGAGAAGTGATGTTGGTATAAATACCTTAGGCTTTGTGAGTGTTTGTAACAAGCATGATTGTAACGTTCAGATTCTTAATAGACTTGTGATTCTCTCTCTACTCTCTCTCTAAACCTTACATTGTTAAATCTTGATCTTGATTATTTTGTGCTTGAAATTTGGGAATATTACATTATCAATTGGTATCAGAGCGAGACCAAATCAAATTCAGAAGGATTACACTTGATTGAATCGATTTCTTGAAAATTTCAAGAACACACAGAACGAATTTTTGAAGGATACTGTTGGATCGAATTCTTTTGAGTTTGTTGATTTTAGATTGTAAAAATGATGTAATTGTGTTCGATTTATGTTTTAGAGTGTTTCATGTATTAATCGCATCATGAAATTCAAACTGAATCGATTTCAATTTCGAATTTTTGAAGTTTTTTTAAAAAAAAGTTCGAACTCTGTTTTGTGAATCAAATCATTGTGGTTTGTTTTTTTAATCGAAATCATGTATTAAAAATGTATTCTAAATGTTGAATTGACAAACCCTGTGCAATCTCATGTCTTAATTGTAGGTTTTAAAGAATTTGAATCAAATCCGTGATTAGAACTAAAGAACGCGCTGGATCTGCACTTCGCGCTAATCAAGAACACACAACTGAAGAACGCGCACGATGTTGATTCATATGATGCTTGCGAGTTTGTGTTCAGTTCACGCATAATGAGTTGAGCGAGAAGTTAGAACGCGCAAAACAAAGGGTCAAATTTCAGTGTTTGATTTGCGGTTTCGATTTTCTTGAATTTTTCTAAGTATGGAACACGCAAAGGGTCATGCGAGTTCTACCTAGAGTGCGATTTTTCATTCATCTGCGAGAAGTGATTAGATCGAAATTATTCTAAGTCCTAAACGCGCATGTCTTATCTGCGAGAAGCTCAAAAACGCGCATATAGTACCTTGTGAGAAGCTACTTCACGCACAACACTTTCTGCGAGTTTCTCACTTCGCGCATTCAATGTTTTGCGAGTTTATTTTTCGCGCACATAACGTTTAGCGCGAAGTTTATTGAACAGTGGTTTGCGAGTTCTATCAGATATGGGAGTTTTAAGTGTTTGCTAGTTCTGAAGTTAGTTTTTCTCTGAGAATGATTTTCAAGTGGTGATCTGATTTTTTTTGTCAAATTTTCTGAATTGATTTGGGAACGATCATTCATTTCAAGCTCATCTATCATTCAAAATGCCAACTACAAATGAGAGAGGGAATATTGTACTGTCAGCCAGAGATGTCGTTGTCATGTACATGCCTGAGATACCGACAATAGAAGCTGAAAGAGATAAACTGAAAAATCAGAATTCAGTTCTTCTTAAACAGATGCAGGAGCTTACATCTAACTTGTCAAATTCTGATAAAACTTCTGATTGAATAAAATATGCTAATAATGCTAAATCTGATTTTGCAGGTATCATCAGAGAAAGAAATTAAAGAGAAAGAGAAAAAGATTGCTTTAAAAGAGAATATTATTGTTACATGTGAGAAAGAAATAAAGTTGAAAGAGAGAAAGATTGTAAATCTTCAAAGCCAACTGAAGACAACTGGACAAAAATCATCTGAACTGCAAGCTGAATCAGTTGAGCTTCAACACAAGTTGAAGTCTTTCGAAAACAAGATATCTGCTTTGGAGTCACAAAATGTTGATCTGAAGAAAAGTCCAAGAAGATGAAGATAAAGCTGATTCAGAGAAATCTTCTGCTCAAAAGTTGTCTGATTTTTCAAAGAAAGCTAACCAAGAGAAAAAAGATCTTGAGCTTAGATGTCTTAAACTCTTAAAGCAAGTGTCTGAGTTTGTAAAGATATTAATTACAGAAAGAGACACTTTTGCTAAAGAGAGAAAAGTTCTTGAAGATAAAACTGTTGAATTTCCCAAACAAATCTCAGTTCTACAAGATTTACTTGAGAAAGAAAAGAAAATTTTTCAAGAAAAGAAAAAGTCTTTTGAGATTGAAAAGAAGAAATTAGAAAACAGAAATGTTGGGATCTTTAATGAAATTTCTGATAAAACCAAGAACTTGGAAAACGATTTTGAGCAAGAACGTCAAATTTTTGAATCTGAAATATCTAAGCTCACATCCAAGATATCTGTTCTATCTTCAGATTTTCAAAACGAACAGATGGCTAGATCTGATTTGAAACAACAATTTGACACACTTTTTGATGAAAGAAATATTTTGTTTAAAAAGATAAAGGACTTGGAAGTTGCTGATGTTGAATTGTCAGATAAAATTTCTGCTGATGTGATTAATCAATCACCTCTTGACAATTCAACGAAATCAGTTTGTTTTTTCAAAACTTCTTCAAGTTCTATTCATGAGAAAAATGTTATAAAAAAGAAAAGTGTCAAACCAAATGCTGTCAAATCAAATCAGATTCGTCCATCTAATCTATTTTATGATAAATCTGTTGATAGTCTAGTAAACTTTTATGTCAAATCTCTTGGAAAGCATTCTAAGAAAGAACAGATGGTATGGAGAGTGAAAGTTTCTTCTGATGAAAAGAAGAAGGACAAAGCATCTGCATCCACATCCAATGCCAAAAAGAACAGTGCACATAAAGGTAAATATTTTAGTAAACCTGATATGTTTTACTCTACAAAAAGGGGGAGAAATTTACAATGTTAAATTTCAAAGTCATAAAGTGAAAAAGACTTGTGGAAAAATGTTGAAAGATGATTCGAGAAAGTTTGTTTTTCTGAAGATGATTAAGAGATTATAGAGATAAAGATATAAGATCAAAGTTTCAAAGAAGTTTCAAAGTTGTCTTAGATATAAAGATTCAAAGGAATTTCAAGAATTCAGATTCGTGTTCAAGGCATGTTGACTTTCAAAGGTGCTAAATGTGAAAGAGTTTTCAAAATTCTTCAAAGCATCAAAGATTAAAGAATGTCAGAGCTTTAAAGTTCATAGCTGTTAGAGTCAAAGTTTGAAGAATCAAGTGCTGAAGACGAATGTCAAAATTTTATTAAATCTTGAATACAAATGGGGAGAATGTTAGTGTATAAATTGTATCCAAGATTTAATGTCAAAGTCTAAGTATGTAAAATCAACAGAGTCAACATTAGTGACTTGAGAGAAGTCATGTTGTGAGAGTCTTAGTATTCTGAGAGAAGTGATGTTGGTATAAATACCTTAGGCTTTGTGAGTGTTTGTAACAAGCATGATTGTAACTTTCAGATTCTTAATAGACTTGTGATTCTCTCTCTACCCTCTCTCTAAACCTTACATGGTTAAATCTTGATCTTGATTATTTTGTGCTTGAAATCTGGGAATATTACATTATCAGAGATAATCAGAGTAATTACTTTATTAAATATCGCTTGTAACGAATTACAAAGTTTTGTTTATTGGAAGGAACACTACCAACTACATCAGAAGTACTACTAGTAGATCTATTACAATCCATATCAGGAATTGATTCAAAACTCTCATCTATCTTCTGTTTTGGTCGCCATTCAGTTCGACCTTCTGACCTTTTCTTCCTTCTGACCTTTTCTTCCTTAAATCTAGTTCCTTAATTCTAGTTATGTCACAGTACCCGAATTTGTTCTCCGAAGGAATTCTGGGATGAAATTCTTTTGAGGGGGAGGTATTGTAATAACCGTGTTCAATTTATCAGAAATGGGAGTTCAGGGTGGAAGTTTGCTCAAGGTCTAATGTGTAAGGGGCTAGTTGCAAAATGAGAATAAAGGGGTTACACCCTACTACCCATTCCCTAATCTCATTTTGTTATTGGCGGCTATAGAGAACCAAAGCTATTGAGAGGAAGCTTGATTTGGGAGAAGGAAAAAGAAGAAGTGGCCATTAAGGAGAATCTTTCCATCGTTCTTGAAAGTAAGTCTTACCTCTTCTTTTAAATAAAGTGGTAATGGGGATTTCTATGTTTTGATTGCTTTAAGAGTTTTTTAAGGGTGCTGATGTTGTGTTCTTGGGGGAGGGTTTTGAAATTGCCTCTTTATCTAATCATAACAATCTTAAATTAGTTTGTTGTGTGGATCATATGGGCAAAAAGGGAAGTATAGATCGTTTAATCGATGGTGAATCGAGTCTTGTAGGGAATCGCCTTTTCTATCGAGTTAGTCGACTCGGCTGTGCGACACCCAAGTCGCCGCTGAGACTCGACCATTGGGAGGGGACCCGGGAGTCCCAACCCGGGAGTGACCGGGAAGGTCTCGATCCCGGAAGCCGACCTGGGAGTTCCCTCAATCGGGAGCGACTGGGGGAGCCGGGAGTGCTCTTACCGGGAGCCGACTCGGGAGTCACCTTAACCCGGGGGAGACCGAGAGCCCGGGAACGGTTTCAATCGGGAGTCTGCCCGTCGGCACCAGGCCAGGAGTCCATTAGTCTGATTTTGGGTCGCGACCCAGAGAGCTAATTGTGGGTCGAGCTCTTCGCGATGGTTACCGTGGGAATTCTCTCCTTCGTGATCGAAGTGGTTCTTAATTGAGAATTGACCGCATTTTGCCTATAGGAAAGGAGTATTTTTTAGAATTCCATTATTTGGCCTTAAGGGTAAGTAGGTAACTTATCTTGTTGCTTAAATCATTGACCGTAGGTAAGCGGCTTCGGGCAAGCTTATCTTAAGAGTGTGAGCAAAGGGACTTCAGGTGAGTTTTCTAACCAAAGACTTCCTTAGTCATTTATGTTATCGAACAAGCGAAGTTTATTTAATCACGGTTGCATTTATACTATTGTTGAACATGCGGGATTTATTGAAGGTGAGTTATGCTTATTGTGTTGTTGGTCCAAAATGTATGCATACAGTGTAGTCTGCGAGTATGGACTAAGTTGGGGGGGGGGTCCCGTTTATACCAATGGGGTGTGTGTCCCAGAATAAGGTAGTATGAGTCAGACACGTTGTCACCTATGTGTGACTTCAGTGTGTGCCGAAAGCGTGATTTGCGGGTGTGATGTTTTTATTAAAACTGATTTGGTTTGTAATTTCTTATAAATCTTTTATATGATACTATGACTTGTGAATTGTTGATAGAGGGAACTTACTAGACCTCTCGGTGCCTAACCCTCGCTCTTTCAAACTAAAAACCTTTTTAGGCAGGCGTGAAATAGGAGGATCGGATAAGGGTAAAGAGAAGGCGTGAGTTGGAGTTGGATTAGAGGACCTCCATTTAGTTTCTTTTCCTTGTATTCTCAGTTGTTTATTAGGTTGTCTTTCTGCAAACCTTCAAATTTTAGATGTTGTTTTAGGCCGTTTGGCGTTAATATTTATTAAAGTTGGTATTGCTTTATGTCGTGAGTTTGGATTGTTACGGACACCATAATTGGAATTATTAAAATGATTGTATTAAGTTTGAAAAAATTGTTTAGAATCTTGTTTCTCTTTTCTAAATAAAGATTAAAAAAGGCAAACATCAAAACAATTTACTAATTTGATGTTTTTTTTAAATAATTCACCAAAAGAGCTCATTTACCTCTCTTTTAGGACATTTATAATCTAACAAACAAGCAAACTCATATAAATTTAAAAAAATATTAGATAGTTTTGATTAATAGCTTAATTCTCAAGCAGTAACATATACTTTTTGTGTGTGTATGTATATGTGTGTGTATATATATATATATTTAATAGAAAAATATTTAAAAAAGCATGTGTAAAAGGATGAAAATGCCCCTGAGTTAATTGGGTTAAAAGGATTTTGTTAACTTTGTTTGTGAGACGGACTATGACCATAAGAATTTGAATAGCACAAGTACTATATCTAGAATTAACAAAGTATAAAGAAACTATTCATAGTGGACTTGTCTTGGTTTCACTAATATCCGCATCAAATCATGAGTAGACTCGTCACTTGTTCATCAGATTTGTCTTTGATCTCAGCGATGAACGTCTTTGTCGCAAAACTTGTCTTCAGGGATTACATTTAACATAATACATTAGAGATCATCAGTGATATTGAACAAACTCAGTATATAATCATTGACGGTGAAAGAATAATACATACAAATATTAAATGTAATTTTCACTAAGTATTTCAAAGTATCATCATCACATCTTTCAGAGAATTTGGATCAACAAACAGTAACTATGAAAGCCATGGAAATCGATTCAACAGCAGTAGAATCTATGAAAGCCATGGAAATCCATGGAAAAATAACTTGAATCGAAAAAAATGGAAATCGATTAAGAAGAAATATAAATCGAATCAAAAGATTCAACGGCAGTGGAAATCGAAACCCACAGAAATCGAAACCACATAACTCGACAACCATGAAGACGAACTTGTGAACGACAATGAAGAACAGAGACGTACATGTACGTGGACACGATGAAGAATGGTGGAGACGACTGTACCGATTTGGATGGAGGCGATTGTGAACTCTGGTATTGGGTGGAGGCGATGATTTGGTAGAAATTGGGTTTAAAAATTAGATAGATGGTGTAAAAAAGGGTAGTATAGTAATTTTCCAATTTAGTACTATGTTGTTCCACCTATTTTGGTGGAACAAAAAAACTCAAGTTTTGTCCCATGAAATCAAGGTTTTGTCCCATTTTGTTCTATCTGATTTTTATCCCATGGCATACCAAACATGGGACTATTTTTTTTGTCCCGTCCCGTCCCACCCAGTCTGCATACCAAACGCACCCTTACTATGATTGTTGATATATGAAAGATGGAAAGGATGTTATCAATCACGTCATCTTCTGCGAGTTCCTTGTCATAGAGATTGAGACACATTTTGAGACACGACCTTTCTTTGTTGAAACCAGCTACCTTGTTGTAATTGAGTCGGTTTCATTCCACAATATGGTTAGTTTGGGAAGTACATGGTAATGAATATTCCCTATTTTTCTTTTCGAGGCCCCAAGGTTTCTAGTTAACGGTATTTCCTCCGAAGGTTGTGACTAATGTATCATCTCAAAAATTTCAAGGTATTTACCTTAACAGTCGGTTTTTAGGGTCAATAGGGTTTGATGGTTTTTATATTTTTTCTTGTATTTTTTCGAATCTATCTTATGGTACTCAAGTTCATTTGAGTCCACGATGTTGTAAAAAATGGAGAATATATGATTTTCTAAAACAATGAATTCTGGTTTATAATCATTATGTTATGAATTAAATTTCAGTATCATAACAAATACTGGATTTTTGCATGTTTACATTTTTTGATAATAGTTAATCAATATTTTAATTTTCAAAAATAAATTAGTCAATATATTGGATTTACAGGTACTATGAGAATCACATAGATTACATAAGTCCCTACAAACCTTATGACTATTTACATCCATTTCATAGAACCCTTTTGATATCTTGCTATTCATTTGCTTATAAAATTTAAAGATAATGGTACTTACCATATAGCTTTTGGCATCAAACCAAAAAAACAAATATGAATTTGGCATATGAAGCCAACTTCAATGTTTTAATATTTTAATAGCATTTTGAGATTTTTTGGCAAAAGACCACATGATATGGGTGTAGAAGTGTAACTTCTAAAATTTAATTATAAAATTATGAGCAAAGTTTTAAAATAATTGTGAAATCTGAAAATATAAATTTTGAGAAAATTTCAAGCGTGTTTATCTCAAATTCCTTCTTTATTTTTGAAATATTATTATGTAGGGAAATAACCTATTTATGAAATATGATTGTTATGATATTGTCGTTATGGAAAGAAAATCAATTTCTAAAACATAATAGTATTTTTCACTACTAGAAAACTGAATTTCACCGACGGCAATCACTGACGACCGTATTCCGTCGATAATTTCTGACGATTGAGTGACGGCAGGCCCACCACCGGAGATTTTCCCGACGAAAAGGAAATTCGTCGATGATTAGTCGGTGAAATTTCATATTTCCAACGGATTATCAACATATTGGAAATAATTTTATTTTTTTAAATAGAAATCCACGTGGTCGTCGGTGATCCGTTACAAATCATCGATGGATTTTGGCAATTAAAGTATCGTGTTTTTTCTGCCCATTTTGTTCACATGAAACATCTTGATTATCTTTTATCATGTTTCTTTGGAACTTTTTTGATTAATATCAAAACAGGTTTGCAACAAACTAAGCCAACAATTTTCAACAAAGCAAGGTTGAGATTAAGACCTCATGCTTCCACTAATAGATTTTTGGCGAAGGTGGTCTCCCATGGTTTGGTGAAAGTTATTGGCTTATCTTAGTGGGATATCAATTAATGAATCTAAAATTCATTATGCATATCTGATGACAGAAACTCGGACCACCCAGCTCGGACTTGAATTGGTTATATAATTCAATAATAGGCAACCATATCTCCCTGGTAAATATGGATATGTGGATCTGCAAAGAATCTTTAAGTAATCTATCAAATAAACAATGTTTATATTTTTTTATCCTTGCTCTTTTAAAAGGGCGAGAAATGATTTAAAATAATGTTGTTGACTTCGTTTACGGTCCATCCACACATTAGTTGCTTGTCAGCCATATATATGTTTAGCGCTTTTTTTATATAACCAATCATTGCGCCTAAATTGTTCTTATTGCATCATTAAACCGTTGATATTTGATTATTATTATTATTATTTTTTATGTTTAATCATGGACGGACCCAGCTTCTCCGAGGAAGGGTAAAAGTTTTAGGTTCGTGAAAGGTGCAACCGTATTGTTTTGAAAGATGCTACCGTATTATTTTGAAAACTTCAAGAAGGTGTTATCGTGCCTCGTCATCAACCAAAAACCAAAAAAAACTTTTGATATCAACCAAAAAACCGAAGAAAATTCTTGACATCAACAAAAAAAAAACGAAAAAATCCCTCAAAATCGATAAAAAAAATTAAAATTTTGTCGAAATTTGTCGAAATCAAGCAAAAAACTTTAAAAATTCCTCGAAATGGTGGAATTAGGCTAAAAACACATCAAACAATATTTTACGTCGGTAAAAAGATGAAGACACGTCGATAAAAACTGTGCTTTTTGTAATTATTTTTTGTCTATATTATATAGTGTCACCGTATAAAACATTTCTGGGTCCGTCCGTGCATTTAATGTGAAAAAAGCCATTCCTAATCATCTGCTTTCAATCTGGGTAGGCCGACGGCGGATCTCTTGACATGGATCCTTATGCAATGTTGCTAATGTCTGGCTTCCTCCAAGGTGAGTTTTGTGACTAGACACTTTTTTCTTTGGCAAATTTCAAAACAATCGAGTTTTCGTATAGTGCACTTCGGTATTGAATGTCTGGTGCTGGGTATCTTGTTTTAGAAGCCAAAATGTATCTAATAATGTAAACTGGAAATGCTAATTTTGTAATCGTTAGGCTTCGTAAATAATATTTGATCCTGTCTTTCATATTTTTTCTATCATGCAAACAATTTAAGAACCACAAAATTCATCTAATAAAATGGTAATAAGTTTTTATATTTGTAAAAGATGAGATTGTCAAGGTGAAGATTACATGTTGCATACCTAAGCCTCAAAATACGATTATTTGTCTTCTTTTTATATATAGACAATTCTTTCTTTCATTAAAAATGATATATATGTGTGATACATATGTTCGGATCAAGTGATGTATTTTGGTAGGATTTGAATGTATTTAAAACTGACGATAGTATATTATCGTTAAAAAAATGAAATTTAGATGTAAATTTTGTAATGATGATGAATAAAAAAATGAAATTACATAAATGGTTATACATTCAATATTACAATATTCTGAAGGTAAAATAGACAATTACTCAGATTCAGACGCTTCTCAGTTTAGAAAAACAAACAATCTTAGTGATTCATATTTCAGACTTCAGCACCACCTCTTAAAAATCGGAAGTGAAATCAGACTTCAGACTTCAACACCTCTTAAAAAACAAACGTCACCTAAGTTTTGACCCTGAAAATCACTCTTGAAGAGACCTTTAAGAGGAATGTGTTGTAGTTATTGAGATGATACTGATATGCTTTAAATGAGCATATTCTTGTTCTCTTGTGATAATGATTATTGTTGTTCAAAGTAGAAGTTAAATACTAAAGTAGAATTTTGTGTATTAAAGTTACTAAAAGTAGAATTTTATTTCTTGTATTACATTTAAAATGTAATGCAATATATTAAACATAAGCTTTATTGGGTGAAAATAATTAAATAACTCTTGTTTTATGCATACACTCAAAAGAGTAGTTTCAAAGGATATAGATGGATTGATGAAGATCTTGAGGCTAAGACAGTACAAAAGGTGCATTTCTTTCTTTTAGTTGCGCATTTGATTTATTAACATCACACTTGTCATTATTTCATAGACATGTATGTTCATTTTGTTTTACATCCCAAAACTATGATACTAAAAATGATGAGAATGAGTTGTTTTATGGTGCATTTACCCCCAAAAAAATGGTCAAGGCCCGAAAATCCCTGGTTGTCAGTCCTAAATTTTTGGCCAATGGCCGGTTAAGGCCACACCCACTCTTTTCTTCGCTAAGAAGGACCAGACCTTTTAGGACCAGTTAAGACTCGGTTCTTGTGCACCTCTAACTGAAAAAGTTGTTTTGAGATGGCATGTGATGCATCACCATATTTTTGTCATTTAGGTACTATATGAGTTATATTGGTTTGGCTACTTAAGACCATTAGTACCTGTGGAATTATAAATTTTATCTATGTCAGGATCTGATTCATAACAAGAATAATGAAACTCAGAAACAATATTAAAGAACTTGCGGAAAAACACTTTAATATTCAAATATCAATGTAACAGTAAAATAGAAATCACAACTTGTAAACTTTATTGAATGATTAAAGTTACAAGCTTTCACACAAAACCTCAATCTTGATGAACAAACTCACCAAGACGAATTCTATTTCTCTAGAACTAGGGTTGTAAACCTTGAGGTTAATTCTCTGTCAAAACAAAAACTTATGAATAATTTTCTATCAAATACTTATATACTATATATACAAGACTAAATACAAGATAATTATCAAAAATACAATTGATCTTCAATATCAATCCCATAATTATCTTCAATCTTATCTCCAACATGTCTTTATCTCCAAGGCATCTTTATCTTTATAAGCAGCACTAATTCTCTTCAGAAGTATTAACCATCTTTAGCAGCATTAATCTTAAGAAGTATTAACTACTAGCAGTACTAACTCTCCAAGTAGTACTAACTATTCAAGTAGCAGCACTAACTCTTTAAGAAGTATTAATTCTACTAGCAGTAGTAATCACTTAGCAACATTAATCAGCAGCATAAACCATACTTAGCTCATTCAGACCCAACAATCTCCCCCTAACTTAACTTCTAACTTTTCGGAAGGAGTAGTTAAGTTCTTCATGATATGGTCTTCAAGATGCTTTCAACACTTTAACTCAGTTGCCCAAATTTGGATCTAGTCCCAGACTTTGATTGATTATCCTGCTAACCACAATCCTTGCCATTTCTGAGCCTTGAGGACAAATTAATTTGGCTTTCAGCATCCCATGAAGCTTAGCTAGGCTGTGATCATATATCTTATCCACCAGATAATATTCATGAAAGCTTTTACCTATGGTCAAGATATACACCCCACACCTTTCTATGAGCATCCAATTGTCTACTGACTTGAAAACACCTTTGATGACATGCTTTACAAGATCTGGACTGAACATCATGCATAAATACTCCATTGCTAGTTTCTTGATGTTCATCCCTGGAGTCTTCAGCACATCCCCATACAGATTCATTCCCACTTTAAACATTTCTTCCAAGTCTGACCTGGAACAACATCTAATTATCTTCCCCCAAGTAGAGTATACTTCAAAATGATCACCCATTCTTATGATTCTAAAATATTCTTTGCCTTGATCTTCAAGAATATCCCAGTGGATGATTTCAGGGGCTTGGACTGAAATGGGATCAGCTTGTACAGGATCTTTATCTGTCACAGTCATATACAAGTCAAACTGCTCATTTTCTTGCAGATTGGACTGCTCTGGAGTCTGCTCTGGTTCTGCTGAAGGTGTAACATTAGGTTCTTCTTCTGTTTCTGCTCTTTCTTCTTCAATTCTTGCCCTTTTTGCCATTGGCTTGGTGGCAATGGATTTCTTTCTTTTGTTGACTCCAATTTGCTGAGCCAAAGTCTCTTCTTTCTTTTCTTCTTTCTTTTCCTTGATAGGAGTGCCTTCTTCACTTTCAGAGAAGGGTTGTTGTATGTTGAGATCATGCCTCTCTTTCATCCTCCTTTCAGCTTCTTCCCTTTGAGTGGAATCCCCTTTCAGATTTGACATCTCTTTTGTATACAACTCCTCTATCCTACCATAGGCCATGTTGGTAAACATTCCTTCAGGAACTCCAAGAGCTCCTTTCAGGAAGTTTATCATCTTCCTCCTTTCTTGATTGGCCAGGAAGGTCTTTGAGGGTTGTCTCTGTCTTTGCTTTAATGCCAGCCTTTGCCTTGAAGCCTTCTTTGTAACTATCTTGGCAGCAACTGCATCCTTCAAACTCTTTTGATATTCTTCATTGAGCTTTTTAGCCATATCCAGAGCAAGCTCTCTGTCTTTGGCATATTGTATTTCTTCTTCCTTTTCCAACTCTGCTTGAAGCTGTTTGGCCACTTCTTCATCTAACTCTATCTGATTCTTTTTCTTTAAAGGTTGCTCAGATTCAACCATCTTCTCCTTTCCCTTCTTCTTTGCATCCTCCATGCTGACCTCTTTTTCTTTCCTTTCTAAACCTCCTTCTTTGATTATTACTCCCTTAGCCTTTTGAGTGGCTTTGGGAGTGTCATTCTTAGCTTTGACCAAGGTTTCTGCAATCTGTATTTCCTCTCTGGACAAAGATGTTTCTGCTGTAGTTTTCTCTGTTTCTACTTCTTTTTCAGTATTCAGCTCCCCCTCAAACTGAGTTTCCATGCCAATGGGACTGTGTTTCTCCCCTTTATCTTGTTTCTCTCCCTTGTTGAAAGCATCTTCCCTTTTCTTCAAAACATACTTCTTTCTTTTCTTTTTCTGCACCAACTTCATCACCATCTTCTTCAATTTTGTAATCTGCACTTGTTGAGACAGAATGATCAATTTCATCTCCTCTATATCTGAGCCTTGCTTGATGACATCTAGATTAATGTTTCCCATTGTTTCCAGCAATTCATTGTAGTTATATCTGTCCTCACCTCCTTTGGGTATGTTTACCACCCTTGGAGGATCCTTGGATCTTTTAGTAGTAGAGGTCTTCTGCATAGCAGAAGCACCCTCCACCCCCTTGGTTTCTTGGCACCTGGGACCTTTGGATGATTGCTCACCCAAAGTTGCCATGGGGAAGGTCTTAGTGATGTTACCACTAGCCTCCTATGTGCTAGCAGGAGTAGTGGCAGCCTTCTCACCCACATGCTCATGCATCTCCTTAGTGAGCACCTCCTTGGGGTTGGGAGACACCCCAGTGGTTTCCTTATAGATATTCTCTAATGGAGAATGCTCCATTAGAGGGCTTTGAGGTTCTGGGTTTGTAGGAGGTACAACAAGGGAAGGAGCCTTGTGGACCTTTCTCTTAGTGTAAGTTTTGGATATAACTGGGGTTGGCTTAAGAACAAGGGACTGAGGGAGTGATATAGTGGTTGAAGGTTGGGTTTGGCTATCAGTGGGATGGTCTAGTGAGGGCCTTGACCCTGATGCCATACCTTCTTGGTTGTGGGACACCACCATCATTGTAGAGAACAATGGGGTGTCAACTCCTTCCGAGTCCTTGGCAGATCTTTTCATATTTGAAAAGACCTTGCCCTTAAGGATTTTAGGTACATATACCTCATTAGACTGAGGCATATCCGTCAATTCAGAGGTGATAACTGCCTGGACAAATCTTGGAAACATGTAGAAACTCTTTTTATTATCCAAGTTTGACACAAGGTCATTGAAAATCACTTTTGAGAAATTATACTTTCTGGCAGTGGACAAGCAGACCAAAGCATAAGCAATGGTACTACTGAACTGACTCCATCCAGTAGTTTTTCGAGAAATACAGTGCATAAGGGTATGAACAAAGAAACGCCATTGGGGAGAAAAGTTAGCTTTGTAAAATTTGAAAACACCCGGTTGGCCTTCATACCCCATTCTTGTGAGATTGGAAAACAAATCCTCATGAGAGATAGAGGTAATACCTGAGGCATCGTCTAGTTGTATACTGATGCGAATGACCTCTTCATAGACTATCAAGGGTTTGTCACAAACCCTTGTCTTGATAAACTGCACACCGTTTTCAGTAACAGCGGTGGCATTCGCCCAAAATTGCTTCTGGTGCTCGATGTAAAATGGTGGTGACACTGTAAGAGCATGAGCTATATGACTGGACTTGAGAAAATCAACTATTTGATAGAATCCAGCAGCCTGCTTAGGCTTTTGAAGCATTGAGATCTCATTGTGTTCATCAATAAACGCCATGGATGCCATCTGACTTGAGGATTCTTGACTGAAACACACTGGTTGCTTGAGAGAAAAGAGTTAGAGAGAAGACGAACAATATTCAAAGAGTCGTTGTGAGCTTTTTGGTGGGCAAAGAGGGTATTTATTGAATTTAGGAAAGAAGCAGTATTAACCCTAATTTCAGTTAAAGCAGTACTAACCCACTTGCAGTAGTAACTGAGAGCAGTAGTAACCAACTAGCAGTATTAACTAACTAGCAGTAACACCAAAATAAACAAATAACAGGTATACAAACACTTTTTAAACATGAGCTCATTCAGAGTTGATCATGCCCACACTTGTGACCAAGAAAGTGAATCTACCCACATCAAAAGCTTTAGTGAATAGATCAACAAATTGGTTATCAGTATGAACTTTAGCAACTTGAATAAGCGTCTTTTCATTGCAGTCTCTAATAAAGGGATACCTGATTTCAATGTGCTTTGTTTTGGAGTGCTTGACTGGATTGTTAACAATGCTAATAGCACTGCTATTGTCAATGAGTATTGGAGTGTGAAGAAAGGTTACCCCATAGTCCAACATTTTATTCTGAATACATAGAACCTGAGAGCAGCAACTTGCAGCAGCTATGTACTCAACTTCTGTTGTGGATAAGGACACTGTGGTTTGCTTCTTACACTGCCAGGAAACTAGTCTAGCACCTAAAAGCTGACATCCTCCTGAAGTAGACTTTCTATCCATATTAGCACCACCCAAGTCATTGTCTGAATATGCAATCAAGTCAAAAGTAGATTCATAAGGATACCAAACACCTAATCTTGGTTTCCCTCTTAAGTATCTGAAAATCCTTTTAACGGCTTGAAGATGTGACTGCATTGGCTTGACTTGGAATCTGGCACACACACACACACACTGGAAACATGATATCTGGTCTTGAGGCTGTGAGATACATGAGAGATCCAATCATTGATCTATAAAGATGGACATCAACATCCTCCCCCTCAAGATCAGCAGTGATCTGTTTGTGTGTTTCATTGGTGTTCTTGCTGGATTTGAGTCTGATAAACCATACTTATCTAGGATGTCTTTCACATACTTTGATTGACTTATGAAAATCCCATCTTTCTGTTGTTTCACTTGAAGCCCAAGGAAGAAAGTGAGTTCGCCCATTGAACTCATTTTGAAGCTCTTGTGCATCAACTCTTCAAAGTCTCTACACATCTGATCTTTTGTGGATCCAAATATGATGTCATCCACGTAGATCTGAACAAGTAGGGTGTCCTTATTACTTCTTTTAATGAACAGGGTCTTGTCAATGATTCCCCTTTCAAACCCATTTTCCAAGAGATAGGTAGACAGAGTATCATACCATGCTCTTGGGGATTGATGTAGACCATAGAGTGCTTTCTTAAGTTTGTATACTCTGTCAGGATATGATGGATTTCCAAATCCAGGGGGCTGACAGACATATACTTCTTCATCAATTGTTCCATATAGAAAGGCACTCTTCACATCCATCTGATAGACCTTGAACTTCAAATATGAAGCATAGGCTAGAAACAACCTAATTGCCTCTACCCGTGCAACTAGAGCAAAGACTTCCTCATAGTCTATGCCTTCTTCCTGAGTGTACCCTTGAGCCACTAGCCTTGCTTTGTTCCTGATTACTATTCCTCTCTCATCCTTTTTATTTATGAAAATCCACTTCGTGCCAATTGTTCTATGACCTTTTGGAAGGTCCACCAAGTCCCAAACATCTTGCAATTTAAACTGTAGCAACTATGCTTGCATGGCTTCTATCCAACTTGAATCTTTCATTGCATCACAAGCCTTCTTAGGCTCAATCTGAGATAGAAAGCAAGAGAGTATTGTATGCTGTTGATCCTGCAAATCTTGCAAATCTTGAAGTCTGCTTTGATTTCTAGTCATCATAGGAGAAGTGATGTCTCCTATTACCAGCTCAGGAGGATGATTCTTCTGAGTTCTTGTCTGATGACTAGGTTCTTCATTAATTCCCACATCTAGATTGGAGTCATTTAAGTCAGCTGTGGGGATCTCATCAACTACGTCTGGCTCTTCATGCTCTGGATTCTCCTAATCTCTTCTTTCTTCTTCACTTTCAATTGGTTCAGTAACAGTCTCCTTTTCACAGATTTCAACAGGGTTCATTGTGGGTATGGGAAAGATCACAGACTGAGGAATAATATCTTGTACTTGTTGATCCCCTGATCCTCTACTTCCTGATCCTGCATGATCATCACTACTGAAACCCAAAGAGTTAGTTAGTGAATCAATGTCAAATAACCACTGAGGACCAGAACCAATAGGATTTGGTGAGTTCTCATTGCATTTGACATTGTCACTTTCCTCAATTATTCTAGAAGAAGAATTAAACACTCTGTAGGCCTTACTCTGAGATGAGTAACCAACAAGAAAACCATCATCTGCTTTGCTATCAAACTTTCCTAAGTGAGTTTTGGTATTGAGAATGGTACAAGGACACCCAAAAGGTTTGAAAAAACCAATAAATGGTTTTCTTTTATTTAAAAGCTCATATATTGTCTTGTTCTTAGGCTTGACTACTAGAACTCTGTTTTGGACATAGCAAGCAGTATTAACTGCTTCAACCCAGAAAGTAATTAGAAGTTTTGAATCAGCTAACAAAGATCTAGCAGCCTCAATCAGTGTCCTATTCCTTCTCTCAGCAACACCATTTTGTTGTGGAGTCCTAGGAGCACTGTATTGCCTCTCAATTCCTTTTTCCTCACAAAAGGTGTTTAGGTCAAGATTTTTAAATTCAGTACCATTATCTGACCTAATGACTTTTACCTTTTGATTTGTTTGGTTTTCAATTATTAGAATAAAGGATTTGATCAGTCCACTTGTCTCATCCTTAGCCCTTAGAAAATATACTCAAGTAAATCTAGAGTAATCATCAACAATAACTAAGCAGTATGATTTCTTACCTATACTCATGACATTTGTAGGACCAAACAGATCCATATGCAACAACTGAAGAGAAGAAGAAATTGTGTTCAACTTTTTGGACTTATGAGAAGTTTTGTGTTGTTTGCCTTTGAGACAAGCAACACAATGATCATCACATGAAAAGACTTTTGAAGGAAGACCTCTTACAAGGTTGTTTTTAACAAGTTTATTCATTGTTTTAAAGTTCATGTCACACATCCTTCTGTGCCAAAGTGATGATTCATCCAAAGAGGCTTTTGAAACAAGAGAGTTTAAGGATGAATCATTTGAAATAGTTTCCATTTTCAAACAATATACATTATCCTTTCTTGGAGTTCTTAGTAGTATCATCTTTTCATCAACTACCTTGAATCTAGGAGCAAGGATAATGCATTCTGAATCAGTGAATAATATACTATGCTTTTTGTCACAAACCTGTGATATACTTAACAGGTTGTACCTTAACTGCTCAACATAGTAAACATCTTCAAAGGTCATCTTACCTTTTGTTACATCTCCCTTACCACTAATCTTACCTCCATCTGGAGTATTACCAAAGGCAACATGCCCTCCATCAATTTTCTTGAAATTCTTGAGGCAAGCCATGTATCCTGTCATGTGCCTAGAGCAACCACTATCAACATGCCAAATGCTCTTTCCCTTGAGCTGCTGGTTGCCCTGCACATAAGATAAATCAATTAGTATTGACTGGGAACCCAAGCCAAAGTGGTCTTGGACCTCCCTTTCTCATCAAAGTACTTACACTCCTTTTTGATGAGATTTTTAATTGAGAATACTCTTTACTGGAGTACTTTGTCAAGATGATTGGTCTAAAAGCACAAACACTAGAAGCAGTACTAATTTTAGAAGTACTAACAGAGTTAGCAGCACTAACAGGTTTAACAGTACTAACCTTGTTAGAAGCACTAACAGAGTTAGAAGTATTAACATCTGATGAAGTACTAACAATGTTAGTTTTAGAAGTACTAATACTTTCAGCAGCACTAACATTAATATCAACAATATTGCTTCTGGCAACACTATCTTTGTCAGCAGCACTATTTGTGGTAGCAGTACTAACAGTTTTAGTACTTTTGGGAACCCACATCTTGACACTCTCTTTTATAGTCTTTTTCTTCATGTGACTTTTAGATTTAACAGGTTTCTTAGCCACATGGTTCCTTTCATCCTTCCTATAACCAAAGGGTTTTTGCACAGATCTTTGAAAATTTATCCTTTGGTTAATAGGATTAAAATAATAGTGCTTCGCAAGATGGTTCATTTTGCCACATATGAAACAAGGTTTTGGTCTGATGATTCTACTCAGATCAACTCCTTGTTTCTGAGCCCACTGATTATTCCAATTTCTTTGATTGCCCCTCCTTTTATCATGTTTTAGGGGCTCAGACTTATTACCCGCACACTGTTTGCAAAGAACAGGATTCACAACTGTAGTCTACTTGTAATGGACCTTTTTAGACTTTCCCTCAGTCTTCTCTACATCATCGGATTTGACCCAATCCCTTCCACCACCCTCATTGGTAAGAATGTTATTTTCTAAGGGAATCTCACCACACACAGTATTACCCTTACTCTTACCAGCTTCTTTCTTAGTCTTGTCCTTAACAACTACTTCATCTAAAGGATCTACCTTAGTGGCTCCCTCATGTAAGTCCTTCCTATCCTTGGTCTCTAGCAAGTCTGATTTAGGAGGGATGTAGTTGTTGTTGTATGGTGGTGGTGTGGTATTGAACCCAATTCCTGGTTTAAGCTTATCATGGATTTGGACCTTTAGAATTGAATCCATGGCTTTAGAAGCATATGAAAATTTTTCCACATCCAGCTTAACCTTGGCTAACTCTCCTCTCAACTTTTCATTCTCCACTCTAGACTTTGTCAGTTGGATTTCTAGATCATTTTTCTCCCACTTCCAGTAATTTGTATCATATGTGTGTTGAAGTTCATTGGCTTGGAAACCTTTACTTTGTTCCTCAAACCTCTCAACAATTTTCACATATTCTTTTCTATCCTTTTCTAACCTCTTAAGGTCATCACTCATACTCTGGTTGTGATCCCTGTACCTTTTAACAGTGTCTATACAAGTTTGAGAACAGAGATTAGAGAGTACCTCAGTTGGAAGATTAGATACCTCTGCCATTAAAGCTTGATATTGAATGGCCTCTTCTGCTTGATCACTCCAGTCAAACCCCATTTCTTGTTGAGAAACAAGAGCTTGAGCAGAGTTTCTGTTCTGGTTGAAGCTTCCAGTCTGAGCTTGTTGGAGATTGTTGTGAGACACTCCACTTCTGCATTCCCTGGCAAAGTCTCCTTTCATATGACACTTGTAGCACTTCACCTTTGACTTATCAAAGCCTGCTCCATCTTCTCTTCTTTGGGAGAAGTTGTTCCTCCCAGTCCTCTTGATGAACTTTTTCACTCTCATAGAAATCATGGCCATCTGCCCTTTAATATCCATCTCTTCAAGATCAATAGGATAAAGCTGTTCCAATTCATCATTGATTAAAGAGGAGTTACCATGGCTGGAAAGAAAGGCTTCAAAAACAGATTCATTGCCTTTTTCTTGATTTACTCCATTAGCAGCATTAACTAATTCAGGGTTAACAGTAGAATCAGTTGATGCTGATAGGAGTGCAGCATTATGAACATATCCAATAGGCTTCTTCTTTGCTTCCACCTCAGATTCAAACACTCTCAGATCATTGTACAGATCATCCAGTTCCTTTTCTTCCAATTTGTCATTCTGTCTGAATGAAACAGTGTACATGGTCCATTCATCTCCAAGAGATCTGAGGAACTTTCGGTTGACATCATCTTGTTCCATCTGGACTCCAACAGTAGCCAACTCACCAATTAACTTATTGAATCTATCAAAAGTTTGAGTCATAGACTCATTCTTTGAAGATGTAAAATTCTCATATTGCTGCTTGAGAATATCCCTTTGATTCTTCTTAATGCTCTTAATGCCAGCAAATCTCTTCTCTAAAGCATTCCATAGAATCTGAGCATCAGTGCAGTGGTGAAACTGATGTTGATACTCATTAGGAATGGCCAACAGCAGGGTGCTTAAGGCTTTCATCTCCAATTGTCTCTCTTTCTTCTCAGCATCAGTTTTTGGAGGTGGTCTTCTTCCATCTTGTCCAATTTTACCTTCAGCAGAGGGACCATTCTCAACAATGTCCCACATAGAAAAGTCTGTAAGGAGGATGTACTGCTTGATCCTAATTTTCCACATGTCAAACTCTTTGAAACAAGAGTACTGTTTGATTCAACTGTGTTGTCCATGATGAATGAAAGTTTCTGAGAATACTAAGCTCTGATACCACTTGTCAGGATCTGATTCTTAACAAGAATAATGAAACTCAGAAACAATATTAAAGAAGTTGCGGAAAAACACTTTAATATTCAAATATCAATGTAACAGTAAAATAGAAATCACAACTTGTAAACTTTATTGAATGATTAAAGTTACAAGCTTTCACACAAAACCTCAATCTTGATGAACAGGCTCACCAAGACGAATTCTACTTCTCTAGAACTAGGGTTGTAAACCTTGAGGTTAATTCTCTCTCAAAACAAAAACTTATGAATAATTTTCTATCAAATACTTCTATACTATATATACAAGACTAAATACAAGATAATTTTCAAAAATACAATTGATCTTCAATATCAATCCCATAATTATCTTCAACCTTATCTCCAACATGTCTTTATCTCCAAGGCATCTTTATCTTTATAAGCATCACTAATTCTCTTCAGAAGTATTAACCATCTTCAGCAGCATTAATCTTCAAAAGTATTAACTACTAACAGTACTAACTCTCCAAGCAGTACTAATTATTCAAGTAGCAGCACTAACTCTTTAATCTGTATTAATTCTACTAGCAGTAGTAATCTTGATAGCCTAGCAGTAGTAATCACTTAGCAACATTAATCAGCAGCATAAACCATACTTAGCTCATTCAGACCCAACAATCTATGTAATTTTTTAGCATATTAATGCAGGGACGAACCTGTATCGGTTCCCAAGGTGGCACGTGCCACCGTATCGTTTCTCCGTCGTAAGGTAAAAAAAATTTGGTTTGTGAAAGGTGCAACCGTATCGTTTTAGAAGGTGCAACCGTATTATTTCAGAATTGCAAACGTACCTCGTAATCAACTAAAAAACCAAGAAAACTCTTGAAATCATCCAAAAAAACCAAAAAAATCTCTTGAAATCAACTAAAAATACCGAAAAAGTCTCTCAAAATCGATAAAAAAACTTTAAAATGTCTCAAAATCAACCAAAAAACTTTAGAAATCCCTCAAAAAGGCAGAATTAGGCTAAAAATACATCGGGCGATATTGAACGCCGGTAAAAAAATATGAAGACACGTCGATAATAACCGTATGAAAAAATATGGTACCACCGTATGAAAAAGTTGTTGGGTCCGTCCCTGTATTAATGGGCTATCGAGAATTAATTGTTCTTTGGTAATAATCTTTAGAGTAAACTACACTTTTGGTCCCTGTGGGTTCTTGTTTATAACACATTTGGTCCCTACAATTTAAAAATTATACTTTAACCACTACAATATGCTATTTGGTCCGGATTTGGTCCTTGACTCTAACGGCCGTTAGAAGACCCCGTTAAGTCAGGGGTATTTTAGTCTTTTTATTATTTTATTATATTTTTCTTTAATGAGTAAGTAAATATTCAAAGTTACAGGGAGTAAAACTGGAATTTGCTCGTATATATATATATATATATATATATATATATATATATATATATATATATATATATATATAGGGGTTAAATCAAATGAGAACCTTTAAAAGGTTGTGAACCGTAGGAACCAATCTAATCCATAAATTAAATTAAATCAATGGCTATTAACATAAACATACTTTTGTAAAAACAGTAAGTTTAAGGGTTATTATCGACAAATTATAAATAAAAGAAAGGGTATCCAAGGAATCTTCTTGTTTTTCTGAAATAACGACGTTATTTACTAATTTATATGTTTATTTTCTTATTGAATTATATAAACGATTTACTTTATATTTTATAATTAAAAGTAAACTATTTTTTAATAAAAAATATTTAACTTCAATAGAATTTAAATAAAAAGTTTATATTAAATAAAGGTTAAAAATTATTTTCTTCTATTTAACTCAATACTATTATATATTTTTAAAGACTTTAATCTTTGTAATTTTCATATGTAACATTGTAGCTTATTTAACTATGTGTTGTTTCAGTGTATGAAACAAAAATTCAATATTACATGTAACGTTCCGTATCAACTTCACTTATTTTTTCATATCGTTTCATATTATGTTGTTTCATAATGTGAATCAATATTTTACTATTTTATGTCAACGACCCTGTTTTATTTCATAGTGTGAAGCAACACTTAAGTGTTAACTAGTATGTTGTTTCACCAAGTGAAATAACAATAATATTGTTTTGTTTCACTGTATGAAACAATAAAAATTATATAATTATTATAAACTTTACAATTAATAAAATTTTTATAAATAATAGATCGTAGAAAATTGTTAGCATATAAAATAAAACAGAAAAACAATTATTAAGTATTTAAACTATAGATATCAAAATTACGTTTTAAATTTATTTTTTAAAACAAATGTTAAAAAGTAAAACTTCAAACGTGGAAGTAATTAAAAAAAACAGCAGCCAAGTGGTGGTATTTAACGGTGCTTTTGATTTAAAATTACGATTATGTCCTTGATGAATTACAATTAGATGATTTTGTAATACCATTGGATCAAAAGCCGTAAATGGTTGAGATTGGTTTCTGTTGTTCTCAATATTTTTATAGTTTTTATTTGATTACCGTCCTATATATATATATACATATATATATATATATAGGGTGCGTTTCTTTTGCAAACCAAGCAATTTGTACAAACTATGCAAACCACTATTTTAGAAAACAATAGATATATTTATGGATAATGATTATGATTCATTAATAATGATTGTGATATATATGGAAAATGTTAAGTTTATTCACTATAATCATGATTTTAAATTAGGAAATGTTAAGTTTATTCATTATAATCATGATTTTAAATTAGTAAACATAATAAAACCATATATTCATTAGACTTGATGAACGGCTAAGATTGGTTCACAAAGTTTGTACAATCTGACTGGTTTGCAAAAGATACGTCCCCTATATATATATATATATATTTATTTATTTATGTGTGTGTGTTTGTAAAGAAGTTGTAGGGAGGAAATCTTCGGCCAACTTACCCAACCTCTGGCCACCTCCCATCTCTGGCCTTCTTTCCCAATCTCCCTCCCACACTGCCACCCACCATCAAGCCATCCCCTCCCCCACCGCCACCCACCATCTCCAGCGAGCCATCCCTCCCCCACCTCCAGCCACCATCTCGTCTCCCCCACATCGTCTCCTATGGGTTTTAAACCAAAAATCCCCTTCCAATTGTCTTCTCTGATCATCCTCTCCGGTAAATGCTTAAATCTCACACACACTAAAAGAACTCAAAATCAAGCAAAAACCCCAAATTTAAACCTCTAAATCAAAATCAAAAATCCAAAAACTCAACTACCACCATCATCGTCCCTGACTTGGAAAACCATACGAAAAAATTCAACAACCACCTTCGGGATAAATCAAATCCTGTTTACTGGATTAGTTCTCTATGGGTTAATCATAGATTTCAATCTGGTTTTGATTTATGAATTTAGATTAGTGTTTCAAAAAAAAACATCTTGAATGTTGACTGTTGAAGTTCTTAGATTATGTTTGTTTTACAGATTTGTGGTGGTGGGTTATGGAGGCAAGGGGTAGAGGTGGGTGGTGAAAAAAAGGCTAACGATGGAAGGCACATGGGGGAAGACAAAGAGAGGTTGTGGGTGTTTGTATACCTCTAAATTACAATTTTGGTCCTTGTAATTTACATCTATTTTTATTTATTGAAGGAAAATGTGGCAACAATATAAAAAGACTAAACTACCCCCCACTTAACGGGATTTATTAACTGTCGTTAAAGGGAGGAACCAAATTTGGACCAAATAGCATATTGTAGTGGCTAAAGTGTAATTTTTAAAGTGTATGGACCAAATGTGTTACAAACACTAAACCACAGGGACAAAAAGTGTAGTTTACTCTAATCTTTAACTAGTGCATGTATACGCAACACTGTTTGAGAATAATGAGAAACAAGTCCTTATGAATAATGTTGTTATATTGTTTTCCATATCGTGCATGTATACACCGCTAATTCGAATGTTCTACACATATAAGAATAAGAAAATAATTTATTTTATATATTGTTTCTTAATAATATTATTTTTTGTAAGAGTTAATTACATATTTGGTCCCTATGGTTTATTGGTTTTAACACTTTGGGTCCCCACTTTGAAATATCTATGGATTGCATCCTCGTGGTTTACATTTTATAACATTTGAGTCCCTAACTTCTAACTCCGTTAAGTTTTTCTGTTAACTCAATTAGTTTAGAGGGTATTTTAGTCATTTTAAATATATTTTTTACTTTTTATTAAAATCACAAGGACCAAACATGTAATTTACTCTCTACATATATTGTATATTAATAATATATATTTGACACCCAATAAAATAACGACACATGTCACTTTGAGCCCCTCCTCTCCTTAGTCATCTTCTCCGACTAGGCAACAACCATTGCCAATCATCTTCTCCGGCAACAAAATTCAAGCCCCACCTTTAACCCTATTTTAATCTCAAAATCAAAATATAATTTATTCCAGATGTTTAACCCAACAAATTCAATTCATAAAGAATCATAAACTTAAACATTAATCCATTAAATTCAATCCAACACAAAACCAACAGTTTGTGATACAAAACAATAAAACAAAACCTCAAAATTAATACCCAAATCAGATGGCATCTCAAAAGTCAAAACCTAAAAGTAAAAATCAAATTCAAATCGTTCACTTGAAGCTAAGAGACAAGAATCTTCACACTTCCAGATCGTTCTTCCGATCCCAAAACCTTGAAGGCTAAGAGGCAGTGATGAAAACGAAGAGATGAGGAAGAAGAGACGAGTCGATTTTTCAACAAAAGCCCCTACCGATTTTTCAACGTTGCCAAATCGTTCCTCCACCGGATGGAGGTTGGTGTAAGGACGAAAGTGAGGAGTGTAACACCCCAAATTTTGTTTGGCCAGAATTGTAGAAGAATGGAAGTCAGTGGCCCGCGCGAGTTGCCGCGCGGCTTGGACCGCGCCATAAGCCACGTGGTGCATTGTCCGTTTGAGGATTCCGGAGGTTGGCATGTGTCACGACGCGGGTTGGGCCGTGCCATAACCCGCGTGGAGGTCCTGAACGACTTAAGTGGGATTTCAGCCTCATTTACCTCATTTCTCATTTCTTTTCTTCCAAGTTTCTCTCCCAACCTTCTCCCTCTTCATTTACTTCTTTTAGGGTTTGGTTCAACCTCCATCTACCTCATTGATTACTTGAGTTAAGAGCATCATCCAATGTTTCAGTTTTGGAAACTTCACCACCATCTCCATCTTCATCTTCTCGAAAGGGTCTAAGTCTAAGATTTTGGGTTTTCTCCTAAAACCCACTTGGTGAGTTCCTACTACCATTTTCTAAACTTTATACATGTCAAAGTTTACATTTTGAACTCCTATATATCTCCATGGTTTTAGATTTAAGTTACTACATTTTTGACCTAACTTGAGTTTTAGGAGATTTTAGGGTTCCCAATTATTTTCAAGAAAAATAAAGGGTTTCATCTTATTTGAAGTATGTTAGGACACAGTCTCATTGGATTCAAGATCATACAATACGAAGTTCGCAATCTGAAGCTAAAGCAGAAAAGTCATCTCATTAATATTAGTCCAAATCGTTTGTAATAAAATAGTCAAAGTTAATTGTTATTGTATTTTATTGTTATTAAGTAATTAGTTAATTTAGTTATAATATCTAGATATTATATTCTAGATATTATATTGTTAGTTGTTAGATAATATCTTTGTTAAGATATTATGTTTGTTGAAGCAAGTGTGCAAGACACACTAAGATCTCTCATAATCGACACATACAAACACACACACAAAAGGTGTAAAAGAGAGAGTTCTTCAAGATCAAACATACTGAACCTTGTAGTCGTTATTTTATATATCAAACAGGTTGGTAATCGTTTATTTGATTTATCCGGTTAAGATCCTTGTTCTAAATAAGGGACACACAATTGGTATCAGAGCTGATCCAGATAAAAAAAAAAAATCAAATTTTTAAAGAAAGTCACTGTGTTCTTCATTTCAGAAATCATTTTTATGATTTAAGGTGTTTTAGGTGTTGAAATCGACCAGGTTGTGATTGATTAGGGTGCTAGATCGAGTTTGTAGTGTTTAATTTCAGTATAACACTTCAATCGACTCTCATTTTGTGATTTTAGAAATATTACTGTTCACGACTTCAAGTTCACTGTGCTATCGATTTAAACTTCAAAAAGTGTTTGTTTTCGAGATCAAGTGTTTACAATCTGTTCTAGAACTGTTAGTGGTCATTTTATTACATATTAGGACTGCTAATCGTGTCAAATAGGTCGTTTTTATCTAAATCAGTTAGTTTTTTTTCGAACACAGAGACGAACTCGCGCAAACACAGGAAGAACTCACGCAAAGCTTATAGAAATGTTTGCACCACATGCTGCTAACGCAAACTTCATCTTGCGCGACCAACGGCTCACGCAAAACTTCATCTTACGCGACCAACGGCTAACGCAAAGCTCAATTGTCGCGACCAACACATCATGCAAACCTCAGTTCGCGCGATCAACTCTTCACGAAAAGCTCAAGTCACGTTTGCGCCAACCTCTTGAAACGCAAAGCTTCACTTTGCGCGATCAACTTGAAACGCAAACTTCAGTTTGCGCTACTCACTCTTCACGCAAACCTCAGTTTGGGCAACCCACTCTTCACGCAAATCTCATTTGCGCCACCTTCTAAAAACGTAAAGTTTTCAAGACTTCGATCTTTTTATTCAGAATGACATCTAGAGAAGCCCTTGCAATCGGAACTGACACCAAGACACCAGTTCTCTTTAAAGGAGAATACGAACAGTGGAAAGATCGGTTCTTGAACTTTGTTGACAGACATGAGTTGGGTGATTTCATCAGACAATCGATAGAAGAAGGGGTTATGAAACCAATTATGACGACTCGTTTGTTTGGAACTGTGCCAACACAGATTGAACTTAAGTATCATGAGCTTGAAGATGATAACTTAAAGAGAGCAAAAGGTGATAAATTAGCAAAGTCATACATTCTACAAGGAATTCCAAACGAAATCTATGTAAAGATTGACAGCTACAAGGCCTCGGGCAAGGAAATGTGGGATCAGCTAGAGAAGATGATGTTGGGTTCAAAGGTTGGGAATCAGCTCAAACTTTCCAACTGCCTCAACAGTTATGAAGAATTTAAAGGCAGAAGTGGAGAGTCTCTAGAAGGAACTTATGACAGATTCGTAACCTTGCTAAACGAACTAAGCAAGAACAAGGTCACTAAATCTCAAATCGAGTTGAACGTCAAATTCTTGAGTATTCTACAACCAGAATGGAAGAGATTTGCCAGACAGATGAAGCAGATTAAGGATCTGAATAAGATTTCACTTCATGAGGTGTATGAAACCCTCAAACAAAATGAAGAAGAGGTGGATGAAATTCTAGATGAAAAGAGGCAGAAAGTGAAGACAGTTGAAGACACAGTTGCTCTTGTTGTCAAGAAGAAGAAGAACAAGACAATTGTGTATGAATCAGAAGAAAATGAAGCTTATGCAAACTCTGACACGGATGAAAATGAACAACTGAAGCAGGCTATGCTCTTGCTAACAAATGCTTTTCAGAAGAAGTTCTACACGAAGCCAAATTCAAACAGTCAGAGGTATTCTTCTGGTCCTAACAACTATGCTCATAAGGAAAAGGTTGAAGGAAGTAGATATGAAGGAAAGAAGTTTGAAGGGAAGAGAATAGAGGAGAAGAAGCCGGAAGAGAGAAGGTATCATGCTGAAGGGAAGAGAATAGAGGAGAGGAAACCGGAAGAGAGAAGATATCAAGCTGAAGGATCCAGTCAGTCAGAACCACCAACATGCTACAACTGTGGCAAAACAGGTCACTATGCCAGAGACTTTCGCAGACCCAAAGTCAGAAACTCTGATTACTACAAGAACAAGATGCTTCTTGCAAAGCAACAGGAGGCGGGTAAGGCACTGATGGCAAAGGATGAATATTGGCTTGATCATTCAGACGAGGAAGAAGAGGATGAAGAGAGAGATGAAGCAGTCAACATGTGCTTGATGGGAAAGCAAGAATCAGACGATGAGGCAGATTCAGAAGAGGATGCAACAGATGAGGTATGTGATTTATCGTATTCAGATTTCATAAATAAAATGCATGCCATGAATTTAAAACAACAAGAGTTAGAGTCTAAACTTAAGCGAGAAAATGGTGTTATTATTGACAAAAACCAATCGATACAGAAACTTAGCGACAAAATAGCTGAGAAGAAAGTATTGGTTGAGGTTTTACATAGAAATAATGACACCAGCGCAAAGGAAAAGACAATAATTCTTAAAGAGAATTCTGAACTCAAGTCTAAAACAAGCTCCTAGAGCCTGGTGTGATGTCCTTTCCAAATTTCTAGTCAAGTCTGGTTTTTCAAAAGGTACGGTGGATACCACTTTGTTTATCAAAAAGGAAAAAACCGATATCATTTTAATTCAAATCAATGTAGATGATATTATTTTTGGCTCTACAAATCCTAAGTACTGTAAGAATTTTTCAAACCTTATGGTGTCTAGATTTCAGATGAATTTGATGGGAGAGATGAATTTCTTTCTCGGATTACAAGTCAAACAATTTTCATCGGGTATTTTTATCAATCAATCAAAATACATTATGGATATTCTTCGGAAGTTCAAAATGGAAAATTCAAAACCGATTGGTACCCCAATGGCACCAGGTACTAAGATTGGCACCGATCCTTCGGAAAAGGCTGTTGATGTTAGGACTTATTGAGGCATGATAGGTTCTTTAATGTATCTTACTTCTAGTAGACCAGATATAATGTTCTCAGTATGCTTATGTGCAATATATCAGGCCAATCCAAAAGAAATCCATATGTCTGCTGTGAAGCGCATATTTAGGTATCTGAAGGGCACTGCAGATCTTGGTCTGTGGTATCCTAAAGATACTAGTTTTGAACTAACATCGTACACAGATGCAGATCATGCAGGTTGTATGTTAGCCAGGAAGATCACGTCAGGACATGTATAGTTCCTCGGTGACAAACTCGTAAGTTGGGCATCGAAGAAGCAACTTTGTGTTTCAACTTCCACGGCCGAAGCAGAATATGTAGCTGCTGTTCTCAGGTCTTATGGATGAGAACTCAATTGCGCGACTACGGTTTCCACTTCAACAAAATCCCGATATACTGTGACTCCAAGAGCGCCATCGCAATAACAGCGAATCCTGTTCAGCACACCAAGACCAAACACATAGACGTCAGGTATCATTTTATTAAAGATCATGTTGAAAAGGGAACAATTGAACTTTTCTTTGTAAAACCTGATTATCAGCTGGCCGATTTGTTTACCAAACCTTTAGACGAAAAGAGGTTTACCTTTCTTGTCTCTAAGCTTGGTATGCTAAATCTTAAGATTTAATCAGTAGTTACCTATCAAAATTTTCTAATTGCATACTTTTTCATCATTTTCTTCATTCTTATTTCTGATTGATATATGTACTTCTATATACTGTTCATGATCCAAGGGGGAGTATGAGAAGAATTTGAAAAGTGGTCAATCTTATTTTAAGGGGGAGCTCATAAGATTTCTGCATATACCTTTTATGTCAAATTTTTGTAATGCAAGATTTTAGGGGGAGCTCTTCAAGTCAAAGGAGTTTGGAGATGACTTCTGATTATTTCTGATCAGAACTCGTATTTTAAAAGTTTTACTGCTTTTTGTCTTTTCAATTTAAGTGAATAAATTTTACTTTGACTTGACATAAGACTTTTGCAGAATTTTTGAGAGATGCTTACAAGTTCATATGTTTATGACTTTAAGCTTAACTTCATGAGATATAAGATCGCACGTTAAGGTACAATCCTTTATCTTAATCTCATATATGGTTGATAAGTGGACAACTTTCAATCATAGAAAACATTGTTCTAAATGTTCAAACCACTTCCCGATTCTCAAACCGAATTCATGAATTGGAAGTTTGACTTTAAATGTTTTCAAGTTCTACATTGTGCTTTAACTGAAATAGTTAAACATATCTGAGCATCATATGCATCATAGGAAAATAAGGATTTCTTTGTGCTAAGAATTAACACAACTTTTAAGAAATCACCTTAACCAGTGATTTCTACCCAAGAAGTTAATCCCTAGTGATTGAGTGTGAGAAGTCGAAAAGAAATGAGTGTGATTAGAATGAGCAAAATGTTTAAAAGAAAGAGCGTGTGAGAACAGAGTTAAAAAAAATATCACAACTCTGCACCAACTTTTTCTTAGCCGGGCAGCCACATTACTAGTGTTTCACAATTTTTTCGTGAACATTATTGAAACAGGCAACTAGCCCATGCCAACTCTTGATATTACCCCACCATCTACTCATTTTCTTCTTAATAGGAAAATGTTTCATTTTCACAAGGGGAAGCATCACATTTGCTATCTGATTTTCATTTGGAAAATCTGGATATTGAAAAGAAGGAAGCCTTCCCCACCTTCGCACTTCAATCATGCACATTGAGTCTGTGTTTAACTTACTGTTGTCTCAGTGGTTTAAACAATTTCGAGCCTTATAAGCGATCATCAAGTGCTTAATTCTTTCTATCACAAGCACGAACACACAAGGAGTTTGTTTCTTTGTCATAACGTTTATATAAATAACCGTTGTGGTGTTTCGATGATTAAATGGAAGCCCTGGGGGAGTCAACATCAAACAACTCCTTTCCAATGTGTATTTGTTACACACAGTGACTTAGTGTTACTAACAGGCATGTTAATTGATTCATTAGTTGATTCAGCTATTACACGACTATTTTGTCTTGATTTGAAAAGATCTGGATGAATATCTTTTGAATTGACGGATCAGAGGCTCCAAGTGGTTGACATTTCTTACTACAAGTTTTGATGAAAGCATTGCACTTTTCCTCAAAAAGGGGGAGAATCTAAAGCTTGAAGAAATGTTCAGTCCATTACATTACAAGACATTGGAGAAGAGAAAAGCTATCCAAGAAATGCGAGATCAAAGTATTCTGAAGATATGCTGATTTCAGATAAATTTTCTTTGAAGATACTTTGCTAAAGCATTCTGAGCTAGAGTGTCAGGATCGAATTCTGAACAAGAATAAATACTCAGAAACAATATCAAAGAAGTTTGCGGAATAACACTTTGATATTCAATGTAACAGTAAACAAACAGTATAAATTTGATAAACAACTTGTAAACTTGTATTGAATGATTGAAGTTACAAGATTACACACACAACCTCAATCTTGAAGAACAGGCTCTTTCAAGACGAATTCTACTTCTCTAGAATTAGGAACTATGCCTTGAGGTTGATTCTCTCTCTCAAACAAAAACTCAGAATTAATTCTAATCTCAATATTATTCTAAACAATACTATACATATACTAAAGATAAAAGATAATTACAATTAATAAAATATCTTCAGAATATCTTCCATGAATATCTTCAGTCTATCAAGTTGTCATTCTTGAAGTTCGGATTTCCATCTCATAAGCAGCACTAATCAAGATCAGCAGTATTAATCTCTTAGCAGTAGTAACTCCAGCAGTACTAATCTTGAAGAGCAGCATTAATCATGTTCCAGCAGCATTATCTTCAACTGGCACCATTAACTCAGAAGTACTAATTGTTTGAGCTAGCAGCATTAACCATACTTGACATTTCTTCAGTTCCCAACAATCTCCCCCTAATTTGACTTTTAGGAAGAGAAGTCAAGTTCTTCAGATCTGATCTTCAAGATGCTTTCAACACCTCAGGTTCAGTTGCCCAAATTTGGATCTAGGCCCAAACTTTGATTGACAGTTCTTCTCACCATAATTTTGGCCATCTCTGAATCCTTTGTGCATACTAGCTTGGCTTTTAGCATTCCTACTAGCTTCTCCTTGCTGTGCTCATAGATTTTGTCCACTAGGTAATATTCATGATAACATTTGTCAATGGTAATCATGTATACACCACAGTTTTCAAATAGCATCAAGTTATCAATCTTTTTGAACACATACTCATGATGAATATCTTTAATCCTATGCACCACCTTCTCTGGATCAAACATCATACATAAGTATTCCATTGCTACTTTAAGAAGATTTTCTTCATTACTTGTCAACACAGGTTCATAGAGTTTCATCCCCACTTTGTACATTTCCTCTATATCTGCTCTTGAACAACCTCTGATGACTCTCCCCCAGGTTGAAAATGCTTCAAATGAACCATCAGCTCTTTTGATTCTGAAAAAATCTTTTCCATTATTTCTTAGAATGTCCCAAAAGGTGATCTCAGGAGCTTTCATGGAGATTGGAACAACCTTAATGGGTTCTACAATAGTCATGTAGACATCCATATTCTCATCAGTTTGTTTATTGGACTGTTCTGGATTATGCACTGGTTCTGCTGCAGTTTCTTCTCTTTCCTCCACTCTTGGCCTTTTAGACAACTTTTTGGAAGCAATTGTCTTCACCCTCTTTCCAGATTTGACTTCTACATCAACATTCTCATGTTCTTTCTTCATCTCTTCAGCTTTGTGCTTTGAGGGTGTGGTCTCCTCAGAGAATGGTTGTTGAATATTGAGGTCATGCCTCTCCTTCATTCTTCTCACAGCCTCTTCCCTTTGATTTGAATCCCCTTGAAGCTTTGCCATCTCTTTCTTGTATAACTCTTCATCCTGATTGTATGCCATGTTTGTGAACATCTCCCCCTTGACTCCAATTGCACCTTTCAGAAAATTTATCATTTTTCTTCTTTCCTGATTGGCCAAAAAGGTCTTGGAGGGTTGTCTTTTCTGCTTTTGAATTGGCATCTTTTTGACTTGAAGTTTCTTGGCCTGAGTTGCTTCTTTGATACTTTTCTGATACTCTGCATTTAGCTTTCTGGCCATGATCTTTGCAAGTTCTCTATCTGTCTCAGTTTGCAGTTGTTCCTCCTTTTCCATTTGATCTTGAAGCTGCTTTGCTATTTCCTCATCTAATTCAATTTGAGTCTTCTTCTTTGCAGGCAGTTCAGCTTCAATCATCTTTTCCTTTCCTTTTCCCTTTGTATCCTTCAAAATTTCCTTTTCTTTTCCCTTCTTTGAGATCCCTCCTTCATTGATGACTACTCCCTTGGCCTTTTGACTGGCCTGAGGAATATCATTCTTGGCTTTAACTAAAGTTTCTGCAATCTCCATTTCCTCTACAGAGAGCCCTGTTTCTGCTTCTTTTGCCTCAACAACATTAACTGTTTCTGCTTCTTGGACAAAATCTGTTTCTGCTTCTATCCCATCCTCTTTCTCCCCCTCAACTTCAACTCCCTTTACAGAAGACCTTTCTGTCTCTTTTTCAGACTCTTTCTCCCCCTTGTTGGAAGCATCTTTAACAGCTGATCTCTTCTTCAAAACATACTGTTTTCTTCTCTTCTTTTGCACTAGCTTTGACACCATTCTCTTTAGCTTTGCAATCTGTTCTTGTTGAGACAAGATTATCAGCTTCATTTTATCTATCTCTTTGCCTTGTTTAAGTACATCCATGTTGATGTTTCCCATGGTTTCCATCAATTCGTCATAGTTATATCTATCCTCATCTTCTCCAGTAGTGTTACCCCCTTTTGAAGGATCATTGGATCTTTTATTAGTGGAAGTCTTCTGCCTAGCAAAAGCACTATCCACCCCCGTGGTTTCTTGGCACATGGGACCTTTGGATGATTGCTCACCCAAAGTTGCCATGGGGAAGGTCTTAGAGATGTTACCACTGTCCTTCTCTGTGCTAGCAGAAGTAGTGGCAACCTTCTCACCCATATGCTCTTCCATCTCCTTAGAGAGCACCTCCTGAGGGTTGGGAGACACCCTATTGGTTTCCCTTTGGATATTCTCTAAAGGAGAATTCTCCTTTAGAGGGCTTAAAGGCTTAGTGGGTGAAGGTACAAGAAGGGAAGGAACCTTCTTTACCTGTTTCCTTTTGTAAGTTGGGGTAATAGGAGAAGTGGACTTATGAAGTAGGGACAGTGGGATAGATATAGAGTGGGAAGGTTGGGATTGGCTAGCAGTGGGATGGTCTAATGGGGGCCTTGACCCTGCTGCCATACCTTCTTGTGGTTGGGACACCACCATCATTGTTGAGAACAATGGGGTGTCAACTCCTTCCGAGTCCCTAGCAGATCTTCTCATGTTTGAGAAAACCTTACCTTTAGGGGGTTTAGGTACATATACCCCATCAAAGTGAGGTATGTCCGTCAATTCATTAGTAATAAATGCCTGAACAAACCTGGGATACATGAAGAAACTCTTCTTGTTGTCCAGGTTTGAGACAAGATCATTGAAGATCATTTGAGAAAAGTTGTATTTTCTAGCAGTGGATAAACTGACCAATGCATAAGCAATTGGACTGCTAAATTGGCTCCAACCAGTTGTTTTCTTTGAAATACAATGCCTCAGGGTATGAACAAAGAACCTCCATTGGGGTGAAAACTTAGCTTTGAAAAACTTGAAAATCCCCATTTGGCCTTCATACCCCATTCTTGAAAGAGTTGAGAATAGTTCCTCATTAGGAATAGAGGTTATACCTGTAGCATCATCTAGACGTAGACAGATGCGTATCACCTCTTCAGTAACTGTTAAGGGTTTTTCACATACCCTTGTCTTGATCATTTGGACACCATCTTCAGTAACAAGAGTGGCATTTGCCCAAAATTGCCTTTGATGCTCTATGTAGATAGTTGGTGATATAGTGAGAGCATGGGCAATGTGGCTTGACTTGAGAAAGTCCACAATTTGGTGGAATCCATCGGCTTGTTTCGACTTCTTTAGCATCGCAATCTCGTTGTGCTCGTCAATAAACACCATTGAAGCCATTGAGCTTGAACGTTCTTGCCTGAAAACTTGGTACTTGAGAGAAAAGAGTTTGAGCGCGAGTGAATAGTATGCAAAGAGTCGTTATGAAATTTTTGGCGGGCAAGGGGGTATTTATAGTATTCGGGACATAAGCAGTATTAACCTAGAGCAGTAGTAACTAACTAGCAGTAGTAACTAACTAGCAGTATTAACTGAGAGCAGTATTAACTTCTAGCAGTATTAACTAACTAGCAGTATTAACTGAGAGCAGTATTAACTTCTAGCAGTATTAACTGTACTGGCAGCACTAAAACTGTACTGGCAGTAGTAACTATACTTACACTTTTAAGCCTGTGAAGAACTTAGTACTGCTATATATTTCCTGAAATAGAAGATTAGTAACACCAAGCATAAACTATATACAGGTATTGAACCACTTTTTAAGAAGGGGCTTATTCAGAGTTGATCATTCCCACACTTGTTACCAAGAAAGTGAATCTACCCACATCAAAGGCTTTGGTGAATAGATCAGCATACTGGTTATCAATATGAACCTTTACAACTTGAATAAGCTTCTTTTCATTGCAATCTCTTATAAAGTGATACCTGATCTCAATGTGCTTTGTCTTTGAGTGCTTGACAGGATTGTTAACAATGTTGATAGCACTTCTATTATCAATAAAGATTGGAGTGTGTAGAAAGGTTACCCCATAGTCCAACATTTGATTCTGAATCCATAAGACTTGAGAACAGCAACTTGCAGCTGCTATGTACTCTGCTTCTGTTGTAGATATGGACATTGTGGTTTGTTTCTTGCACTGCCATGATACTAGTCTTGCACCCAAAAACTGGAATCCTCCAGAAGTAGATTTTCTGTCCAAGTTTGCTCCACCTAGGTCACTGTCTGAGTATGCAAGTAGGTCAAATGATGAGTCATGAGGATACCAAAGTCCCAATCTAGGTTGCCTTTGAGATATCTGAATATCCTTTTAACAGCTTGATAGTGTGATTGCTTTGGCCTAACTTGAAATCTTGCACACACACAGACTGGAAACATTATATCTGGCCTAGAGGCTGTAAGGTACATGAGAGAGCCAATCATGGATCTATAGTGATGCACATCCATATCCTCCCCCTCAAGATCTGCTGTTATCTGCTTGTGTGTCTCCATAGGTGTGCTGGCAGGCTTTGAATCTGAGAAACCAAACTTGTTGAGAATGTCCTGCACATACTTGGACTGACAGATAAAAATACCATCTGACTTCTGTTGGACTTGGAGTCCAAGGAAAAAGGTGAGTTCCCCCATGGAACTCATTTTGAATATTTGATGCATTAGTTCCTCAAACTCCCTGCACATACTTTCTCTTGTGGATCCAAAGATGATATCATCCACATAGATTTGGACCAGCAAGATGTCCTTCTTCTTTCTCTTGATGAATAGAGTCTTATCAATGACTCCTCTTTCAAAGCCATTTTCCAATAGATAGGATGACAGAGTGTCATACCATGCTCTTGGTGCTTGATGCAGTCCATAAAGTGCTTTCTTCAGTTTGTATACTCTGTCTGGATAACTTGGGTTTTTAAACCCTGGTGGTTGACAGGCATATACTTCTTCTTCAATTGAGCCATATAGAAATGCACTTTTTACATCCATTTGGTAGACTTTGAACTTCATATAAGAAGCATAGGCCAGGAACAATCTGATTGCTTCTATCCTAGCCACTGGTGCAAATACTTCTTCATAATCTATTCCTTCTTCTTGTGTGTATCCTTATTCCTGAAGACCCACTTTGTACCTATAGCTCTTTGACCTTTAGGAAGGTCTACTAGATCCCAAACATCTTGCATCTTGAATTGTAACAGTTCTTCTTGCATGGCTTCTATCCAACTGGACTCTTTCATAGCACCATAAGCCTTTTTAGGCTCAAGCTGGGATAGAAAGCAAGAAAGCACTGTATGCTGTTGGTCTTGCATATCTTGCAGCCTGCTTTGATTTCTAGTCATCAAAGGAGAAGAAATATCTCCTATTAGCTGAGGCGGATGATTCTTTAGTGTTCTTGTTTGATGACTAGGTTCTTCATTGAGTTCCACCTCTAGATTGGAGTCATTTAACTCAACTGAGGTGATTTCAGCAGCTACTACAGGGTCTTTATTTTCTTGACTCTCCTCATCTCCTTTTTCTTCTTCACTCTGATTTGGTTCAGTAGATGGCTCCTTTTCACAGTCTTCAACAGGATCCACTTTAGGTATGGGAAAAATCACAGACTGAGATATACTTTCTTGAACTTGTGTAGTCCCTGATCCTCCACTTCCTGATCCTGTATAATCATTACTACTGAATCCAAAGGAGTTAGTTAGTGAATCAATGTCAAACAGCCACTGAGGACCAGACCCAATAGGATTTGGTGTGTTCTCATTGCATTTGACATTGTCACTTTCTTCAAATATTCTAGAAGAAGAATAAAATACCCTGTAAGCCTTACTCTGAGATGAGTAACCAACAAGAAATCCATCATCTGCCTTGCTATCAAACTTACCTAAGTGAGATTTGGTATTGAGAATTGTACAAGGACACCCAAAAGGTTTGAAAAATCCAATAAAGGGTTTTCTTTTATTTAAAAGCTCATATGGGGTCTTGTTCTTTGGCTTGACTACTAGTACTCTGTTTTGGACATAACTGGCAGTATTAACTGCTTCAGCCCAGAAAGTAATTGGCAATTTAGAATCAGCCAACAGAGATCTAGTAGCCTCTATTAGTGTCCTATTCCTTCTCTCAGCAACACCATTTTGTTGTGGAGTCCTAGGAGCACTGTATTGTCTCTCAATTCCTTTTTCTTCACAAAAGGTGTTTAGGTCAATATTTTTAAATTCAGTTCCATTATCAGACCTAATGACTTTTACTTTTTGATTAGTTTGGTTTTCAATTCTTAGAATAAAGGATTTGATCAGTCCACTTGTCTCATCCTTAGTCCTTAGAAAATATACCCAAGTAAATCTAGAGTAATCATCAACAATAACTAAGAAGTATGATTTCTTCACTATGCTCATAACATTTGTAGGGCCAAACAGATCCATATGCAATAACTGGAGACAAGAAGAAATTATATTTAACTCTTTGGACTTATGAGAAGTTTTGTGTTGTTTGCCTTTAAGACAAGCCACACAATGATTATCACATGAAAAGACCTTTGATGGTAAACCTCTTACAAGGTTGTTTTTAACAAGTTTGTTCATTGTCTTGAAATTCATGTGACACATCCTTCTGTGCCAAAGAGAGGATTCATCCACAGAAGCTTTTGAAACAAGACAGTTCAGGGATGAATCACTTGAAACATTGTCCATATCTAGACAATACACATTGTCCTTTCTTGGAGTTCTAAGTAGTATTATGCTTTCATCAACTACCTTGAACCCTGGAGCAAGGATCATACATTCTGTATTGGTAAATAATATGCTATGTTGTTTGTCACAAACATGTGATACACTTAACAGGTTGTACTTTAGCTGATCAACATAGTAGACATCCTCAAATGTCATCTTACCTTTTGTAACATTACCTTTTCCACTTATTTTTCCACCTGTAAGATTATCTCCAAATGCAACATGTCCTCCATTGATATGCTTGAAATCCTGAAGGCATGACATGTTTCCTGTCATGTGCCTAGAGCAACCACTATCAACATGCCATATGCTCTTCCCCTTGAGCTGTTGGTTGCCCTGCACATAAGATAAATCAGTTAGTATGAAATAGGAACCCAAGCCACAGTGGTCTTGGGTACCCCTTTCTCATCAAAATATTTGCATTCCTTCTTGAGAAGATTTTTAAACTTTGACTCCTCATTACTGGAGTACTAAGTAATGGACCTTGTTAGCCTTTTCTTTGGTCTTCTCTATCTCTTTAGACTTGACCCAGATCCTACCACCTCCCTCATTGGTAACAATGTTGTTTTCTATGGGTATCTCTTTACTCACAGCATTGTTCCTATTCTCACTTGCTTCTTTCTCAGTCAAATCCTTAACAACCACCTCTTTTAAAGGATCTATCTTAAAGGCTTTCTCAGACAAGTCCTTTTTCTCCTTGGTCTCTAACAGGTCTGATGTAGGAGGGATGTAAGTGTTGTTGTAAGGAGGGGGTGTGTTGTTGTATCCAATACCAGGTTTCATCTTATCATGAATCTGAGCCTTTAGAAGAGAATCCATTGCTTTTGAAGCATATGAAAACTTTTCTATATCAAGCTTAACCTTAGCTAATTCTTCTCTCAACTTATCATTCTCTTCTTTGGACTTAGACAGTTTGGTCTCTAACTCATTCTTTTCCCATTTCCAGTAGTTTGTGTCATAAGAGTGTTGAAGTTCATTGGCTTGAAATCCTTTGATTTGTTCTTCAAACCTCTCCACTATCAACACATAATCTCTTCTGTCCTTTTCTAATCTTTTGAGGTCATCACACATTCTTTGGTTGTGATCCCTGTACCTTTTGACATTGTCTATGCAAGATTGAGTACAAAGATTAGAAATTACCTCAGAGGGTAGATCAGACTTCTCTGCCATAAGAGCTTGATTCTGAATGGCTTCCTCAGCTTGGTCACTCCAGTCAAATCCCATTCCTTGTTGAGAGACAAGGGCTTGAGCAGAGTTCTTGTTTTGATTGTAGCCTCCATTCTGAGCTTGTTGGTGGTTGTTATTTGGCACACCACTTCTGCACTCTCTAGCAAAGTGTCCCTTCATGTGGCACTTATAGCATTCCACCTTTGTCTTGTCAAAACCAACACTATCTTCTCTTTTCTGAGAGAAATTGTTCCTCCCAGTTCTTTTAATAAATTTCTTCACCCTTATAGATAACATGGCCATATGCCATTTAATGTCCATCTCCTCCAGATCATCAGGGTGAAGTTGTTCCATATCATGATTGATCAAGGAGTTGTTGCTGTGACTGAACAAAAAGGCTTCAAAGATAGTTTCAGTGCCTTTTTCTGAATTTACTTCACTAGCAGCACTAACTGCTTCAGGGTTAGCAGTAGTATCAGTAGATGCTGATAAAAGTGCTGCATTATGAATATAACCAATGGGCTTCTTCTTGTCTTCTACCTCAGATTCAAAGACTCTTAGATCATTATACAAATCATCTAGATCCTTCTCTTCCATATTGTCACTTTGTCTATATGAGACAGTGTACATAGTCCATTCATCCCCAAGAGATCTGAGGAACTTTCTGTTGATATCATCTTGCTCCATCTTCACTCCTACAGTTGCCAGTTCACCAATGAGCTTGTTGAACCTATCAAAAGTTTGAGTCATAGACTCATTATTTGAAGAAGTGAAGTTCTCATACTGCTGTTTTAGAAGATCCCTCTGATTTTTTTGATGCTTTTAGTTCCAGCAAATCTTTTCTCTAGAGCATTCCAGAGAATCTGAGCATCAGTGCAGTTGCAAAATTGATGCTGATATTCATTGGGGATGGCTAAGAGCAGAGTGCTTAAGGCCTTCATCTCTGTTTGTCTGATCTTTCTCTCACCATCTGTCTTTGGTGGAGGTCTTTTCCCATCTGGTACAATCTTTCCTGCTTCAGAAGGGCCATTCTCAATGATATCCCACATTGAGTAGTCAGTGAGAAGAATGTATTGCCTGATTCTGATCTTCCACATGTCAAACTCACTGGGTTTGAGCATTGGAACCTTAGAGACCAGAGTACTGTTTGATTATGCAAAGTTTTCCATGATGAATGAATAGATGTTTTTGAGAGAACAGGCTCTGATACCACTTGTCAGGATCGAATTCTCAACAAGAATAAATACTCAGAAACAATATCAAAGAAGTTTGCGGAATAACACTTTGATATTCAATGTAACAGTAAACAAACAGTAGAAATTTGATGAACAACTTGTAAACTTGTATTGAATGATTGAAGTTATAAGATTACAGACACAACCTCAATCTTGAAGAACAAGCTCTTTCAAGACGAATTCTACTTCTCTAGAATTAGGAACTATGCCTTGAGGTTGATTCTCTCTCTCAAACAAAAACTCAGAATTAATTCTAATCTCAATATTATTCTAAACAATACTACACATATACTAAATATAAAAGATAATTACAATTAATAAAATATCTTCAGAATATCTTCCATGAATATCTTCAGTCTATCCAGCTGTCATTCTTGAAATTCGGATTTCCATCTCATAAGCAACACTAACCAAGATCAGCAGTATTAATCTCTTAGCAGAAGTAACTCCAGCAGTACTAATCTTGAAGAGCAGCATTAATCATGTTCCAGCAGCATTATCTTCAACTGACAGCATTAACTCAGAAGTACTAATTGTTTGAGCTAGCAGCATTAACCATACTTGACATTTCTTCAGTTCCCAACATAGAGAAAGAGATTGCATTCTGAAGCTAAAGCATTTTCGTAATGATCTTGATCCAAAGGGGGAGATTGTTAGGACACAGTCTCATTGGATTCAAGATAATACAATACGAAGATCGCAATCTGAAGCTAAAGCAGAAAAGTCGTCTCATTAATATTAGTCCAAGTCGTTTGTAATAAAATAGTCAAAGTTAGTTGTTATTGTATTTTATTGTTATTAAGTAATTAGTTAGTTTAGTTATAATATGTAGATATTATATTCTAGATATTATATTGTTAGTTGTTAGATAATATCTTTGTTAAGATATTATGTTGGTTGAAGCAAGTGTGCAAGACACACTAAGATCTCTCATAATCGACACATACAAACAAACACACAAAAGGTGTAAAAGAGAGAGTTCTTCAAGATCAAACATACCGAACCTTGTAATCGTTATTTTATGTATCAAACAGGTTGGTAATCATTTATTTGATTTATCTGATTAAGATCCTTGTTCTAAATAAGGGACACACAAAGTAAAATGGAGTTTTACTTGCGCATTTATGTGAGTTACTTGAAGGAATGTATATAATCACATTTTATGATTTTTCATTCTAATCAGCAGTTAAACTTAAAAATGCATTTTGGGTTATAAATGTTATTGGAACCATATGACTGACTATGGTTGGTCACAAATGAAATTGTAACAAGTCTAGACTATTACTAGTGGATCCTTAGGTATTGAGTCAACTTATATTATTGGGATGTCTTTCCCCCTTTTTGTAGCTATGGATGCATTTGACCCTCAGGGCCTTTGGTACGGTTATGTGAGATCGGTTACTAGCCATGGGTCATAATGTAGTCCTAGTGAACGAGTATGCATTGGTTTCCTCGGGGGCCCTCCCTCACATCTTAGTACGTCCGACGTTGTTTTTTTTTGGAGAGGGTATCCCAGACCACATTGGGCCCAGACTAATCCCTGGCAATTTGGGCCGAAGCCCGACTGCTAAAGCATGCAGCCCGGGGTCGAAGCCCCCGTACCTCCAGGATGCGTCCCCCAGGGTTCGAACAAGAGACCGCTACTAGCAAGTCCACATGCCTTACCACTAGGCTAACACCCCTTTGGTACGTCCGACGTTGTTAGTGGCCATGGATTCCAAGTATTTAGCTCACAACTCGGATAGTAGCCTACTTTTGTGTTCTGCTACAATCCTTGGTAAATCGGGTATCCCCCGTCATCGCAAAATGAATTTTCGGACCGAATGGTCCTTATGTGACAAAGATTTCAATTGTAAACTAAACTTTCTTGAAAAGGCTTCCTTTCGGTACAATTGTTTATGTCTCTTGATTTTATAAATTGTATGTTCTCACTAGGATTTAAGCCTAACACTTTTTCTCAAATGATATGTATAACAGGTTCCTTAGCGCGCGGGTTGCCAAGGTCGTGAGTGACGAGCATGGTCTTGAGGCATTTTTGAGATGACTATGCTGGGCATTTGTTTAAGTACCATCTTTTGGTGATTTTGGGTCGACAACCGATGTAATCTAGATAGTTATGTTTAGATTAGTTTGTTGTTGATTTCAATATCCGTTCACAGGTTTTTGTAAAGGCTTAGTACTTTTCCCCTTTTTGGGAGGTTTATACCAAATACAAATTTCATGTTGCCCAATTTCCGAATTTTAAATTACTCTAATTATTTGGGTGTTACAAGTTGGTATCAGAGCTCTAGTTTAAGTGATCTAGGCATGAATGTAAGATTCCTAGACTTAGACTGAGTACATTAGGTAATGATTTGTGAGTTGGGTAGAGCTTCTAAGATAGGTTAGTCTTAGAGTCAACGGAAGTTATGTTCATCAAACGTTGTGATGATGGTGACAAGAACCCTTATATGTTATATGTTCATAATCTCACTTAGCTAATGTTATTATGAGGATATTTTACGTGAGTGTACTTGGTTTGCTAATGTTATGAAAATTGGTAAACGTAGTAGTACGTTTCTTTCTTGCTTATTTCTGTTAATCCTTCTCTTACCTCTTTCCCGTGCTTGTGTTGCAGCCATTACTTTAGTATCGTGAACACTCGCAGTCGACCGTTAGCCGATGGGATGGTACGTAAAGATAGCTTGCCCGAGCGAAATCCAATAGTTAGGGAAATGACCATCGTTCCTTCGGGCATGCCTCCTATATTCACGGAAGAGGTGGAGCAAGTACCAAGAGTGGAGTTAGGATCCACAAACCCTGTTGTCCAGGGGGCAAACCCTCCGGCTGGCATCATGCGAATGGTGTCGTCGGCCATGGAGAAGCAACAAGAGGAGTTCTTGAAGTTGTTAGAGGATCGCGATGCTAGCCTCAAGAGAAATGAGGAGGTGGCTGAAAACATCGTGGTTGGTTCTGGAGGCACCGGTAATGGGATCAGAACTGAGGAGCTCAGGGTTGTTGGTGCTCCGAGAAGTGGGAGGAGTTGCTCCTACAAATCTTTTCTAGGTTGTGGACCACCACAGTTCTCTGGTTTCGAAGACCCAGTTGTGTGTGTAAAATGGATCCGAGCGGTCGAACAAGCCTTCGGTTCATCTGAGTGCGGAGATGACCAAAGGGTGAAGTTTGGTACCCAACTGCTCAGGGATACGACGCTGACATGGTGGAATGTTATCCAGTCCACCCTCTCTCTTACTGTTTTGGCCCAACTGACTTGGGGCGAATTCAAGGTGAAGTTATTGGAAGAATACTGCAACGAGAGAGCCATGGATCGGATTGAGACGGAGTTCCGAGCGCTTGAGAAAGGGAACTTGACGGTGAGGGAGTATACCCGTCAATTCATGGAGAAGCTGGGGTTAGTGGGGCATGTGGCCTCAACAGAAAAGGAGAAGATTAAGGCCTATCTAAAGGGCCTACCATCGGACATGATGTCATTGGTGCGCAATTTGAAGGCTTCTAACCTTCGTGAAACGATTGATGAGGCACAATTTATGGAAGAGGTTTACGCGAAGAGTAAACCGGAGAAAGTTGTGGTGGCCGTAGACTAGAGAAAGAGGGAGAGTAGTTCCGTACCTCCCAGGACAACCCGACCTTTTTTCGGAAATCGAAGCTTCAACGTTTATCAAGAAGCTATATGGTGCCAGAAATGTTGAACAAAACACCACGGTAATTGTGGCACCACTTCTCAATCTTGCTACAAGTGTGATAAATCTAATCACATCACTCGCGACTGTACGATCAGAGGGCTTGTCTGCTATAAGTACAAGACACCGGGGTATATGAAGAGAGATGGCTCGAAGCTCAAGTAGGGTAGTACGCCGGAGAAGAGAGAGAACCCATCTAGGGTACTGGGTCGAGCTTTTCAGATGACGGCCGATGAGGCCAAGGCATCCGATGATGTGGTATCGTGTACGTTTCTTCTAAACTCCGTACCTGCTCGTGTTCTATTTGATTCGGGTGCCAGTTTCTCGTTTGTATCTGATTTGTTTCGTCAAAAGCTTGCTATGCCCACCAATAGTCTAGATGATACGTTAGTGGAAGAAATAGCAAATGGTAGTCAAGTTCTAATTCGCGATGTTCTGAAGAAGTGTACCCTTGGAATCGAAGGGAGAGAATTCCCAATCGATTTGATGCCGATGTTAATCGGGGGTTTTGATGTGGTGGTCGGCATGGATTGATTAGCGAACAATCATGCCGAGATCGTGTGTTCCAAGAAATTAATTCGACTTCCCAATCCCAATGGTGAAGTGGTTGTGATTTATGATGAGAAGAGGAAAGGGGAAGTGGTGATAATCACCATGGCAAATGCGCGTAAATGCTTGGTGAAAGGATGCTCGTCTTTCCTAGCCTACGTGATCGACGCCAAGCTAGAGAAGTCATAGCTTGAAGATGTGAAGATTGTGCGTGAGTTTCCCGATGTCTTTCCGGACGACTTGCCCGGGTTACCACCCGATCGTCAAGTAGAGTTTCGAATTGATCTCGTGCTGGGAGCGGCTCCTATTGCTAGAGCTCCTTACTGGTTGGCGCCATCGGAGATGCAAGAGATGATGACACAACTCCAACAGCTTTTGGAGAAGGGTTTCATAAGACTGAACTCATCGCCTTGGGGAGCACCGGTCTTGTTTGTCAAGAAGAAGGATGGCACAATAAGAATGTGCATCGACTACCGTGAGTTGAATAAAGCAACGGTGAAGAACAAGTACCCGCTTCCAAGGATAGACGACTTGTTCGATCAACTCCAAGGAGCGGGGTGTTTTTCCAAGATCGACTTACGTTCGGGTTTCCACCAGGTGATGGTGAGAGAAGAAGACGTTCCGAAGACAACTTTTAGAACGCGTTATGGCCATTACGAATTTCTCGTGATGCCATTTGGTCTAACTAACACACCGGCGGTGTTTATGGATTTGATGAATAGAGTGTGCCGACCATTCCTCGACAAGTCAGTCATTGTATTCATTGATGACATACTCGTGTACTCCAAGAGCGAGTCAGAACATAAGCAACACCTACGCGAAGTTCTTGATGGACTTGATGAAAGATTGTACGCCAAGTTTTCCAAATGCGACTTTTGGCTTGAAGAGGTGCAATTCTTGGGTCACGTTGTCACTCGAGACAGAGTGAAAGTGGACCCCTCCAAGATTGAAGCCATGATGAATTGGGAACCTCCCAAGAGTCCGTCCAAGATACGAAGTTTCTTGGGTCTGGCGGGGTATTATCGGAGATTTATTCAAGACTTTTCGAAAATTGCTTCTTCCTTGACAGCTTTAACTCGGAAGAATGTGAAGTTCGATTGGACCGAAACGCAAGAGAAGGCGTTCCGGATTCTACAAAAGAAGTTGTGTGAAGCTCCAATCTTGTCGCTACCCGAAGGGTCGGAAGACCTAGTGGTCTATAGCGACGCTTCTAAAATGGGATTAGGATGCGTGTTGATGCAAAGTGACAAGGTGATCGCTTACGCCTCGAGGCAACTTAAAATTCACGAGAAGAATTATCCTACCCACGATTTGGAGCTAGCGGCGGTGGTGTTCGCCTTGAAGCTTTGGCGACATTACCTCTATGGCACGAAATGTACACTCTACACGGATCATAAGAGCCTGAAGTATGTCTTTTATCAAAAAGATTTAAACATGAGGCAACGGCGGTGGCTCGAGTTACTCTAGGATTACGATTGTGAGTTGGTTTACCATCCCGGTAAGGCGAACGTAGTGGCCGATGCGTTAAGTCGGAAGGACTATAGCGGAAGTATTCGGGCTACCCATTCGAGAATCGAGTTAGTGTCTAGTCTTGTTGAGAAGATCAAGACATCGCATGTAGAAGCATTGTTGGAAGAAAATCTCAAGGAGGAAGTCATGACAAAGAATCGTTTGCTCTTAACGAAAGATAGCTGTGGGGTAAAACTATTCAACGGTCGTGTGTGGGTGCCCAAAGTTGGGGGTAACCGTGAACTACTTCTTGAGGATGCCTACAAGTCCAAGTATTCCATTCATCCGGGAAGTACAAAGATGTACTGCTACTTGAAGTTACATTATTGGTGATCGGTAATGAAACTCGATGTAGCACGTTACATAGAGCGCTGTGTGACGTGTTTACAAGTGAAGGCTGAACACCAACGTCTATATGGAAGTCTTCAGTCCTTAGAGATCCCCGAGTAGAAGTAGGAACATATTACCATGTACTTCATGACGAAGTTGCCTAAAACTCTTCAAGGACACGATACCATTTGGGTGATAGTCGATAGATTGACAAAGAGCGCTCACTTTTTGGCTATGCGAGAGACCTTACCGATGGACAAGTTAGCAAAACTTTACATCGATGAAGTGGTCTCGAGGCATGGAGTACCCTTGTCAATCGTCTCAAATCGTGATAGTCGGTTCACTTCGAATTTTTGGGATGGTTTTCAGAAAGAGCTTGGTACGCGAGTGAAGTTGAGTACGACTTACCATCCATAAACCGACGGTCAAAGCAAGAGAACGATACAAACGATGGAAGACATGTTGAGGTCTTGTGTCATCAATTTCGGGGGTAGTTGGGACTCTCACCTACCTTTGGTGGAGTTTTCTTACAACAATAGCTACCACTCGAGTATTGGAATGGCACCATTTCAGGCGTTGTACGGGCGGAAGTGCTGAACTCCCGTGTGTTGGCTTGAAGCGGGAGAGAAGCAATTCGTCGGACCTGAAATCGTGCAAGAGACGACCAATAAGGTCAAAGGCATTCGGAAAAGATTTAAAGCGGCTCAGGATCGGCAGAAGAGTTATGCTGATAAGAAGAGGCGGTCGATGGAGTTTCAAGTGGGCGACCGTATGATGTTTAAGGTGTGTTAGAGCACATATTTGTTGGATTCAAGATCATAAAGATTGGAGATTAAAGTGAAGCAAGTCAAAGCTGAAATTCAACTCTCAAGCATGAAGATCAAAGTCTTTGTTAATAAAAGTCAAAGTCAAAGCTTGTGTTTTGTTTTTGTTTCCTTGTAGAGAGAGAAAGTGAGTGAGATTTGTAATTGTTGAGATTTGAATAAATGACATATGAATACGATTTATTCATCTTGATTGTTTTGTACAATTAGAACTTGAAAATTGGGAATAACAATTGGTATCAGAGCAGATCCAAATGAAATCGATCGAGAAAAGGTGTCGTTTTGTGTTCTTGAGTTCTTGATTCAGATTTTGAGTTTTTGAGCGAATTAGTGTTTGTAATTTGTTACATTTAGTTTGTATATTGTAATCGTTTGAGTTTGTTCAGTTTAATTGCAGTTTTTCACTGTAATTGAGATTGAATTTTTATTATGTTGAGTTTTCACATTCACGAGTTCATTGCATTGTAAAAGGATCAATGTGTATGATTGTGTGTTTTTTCTTTGAAATTCATTGGTAGTTTTTGATTCTAGAAGTATAGGAGATTGAATTGTCGAAATTTCAGATCGAGATTCGAAGTATTGTTAGGTTTTTGAGTGAATCAAAGGATTTTTCATCTCAGATCTGAAGAACTCGCAAGTTTTTCTCAAGAACTTGCAAGATTTCATGAAGAACTCGCAGGGCTACATGAAGAATTCACAGAGTGTTTAAGTTTCGCAGGATTCTTAGAGAATTTCTCAGATCAAGTATAGGTTTCGCAGAGGAGTTGCTTGCTAATTTCACAGGATTCGCATTCATATGTATTGCGAAAAGTATAGGATTCACAATAGGCTATTCTATGAATTCTTTGGTTTTCGCAGAAGTGTAGTCTGCGAATTTTGAAGGATCTACGAATTCTATTTGTTTTTCTATAACTTGCAAATTTTGATTAGTTTTGTGCTTGCGAATTTTTGATTAGTTTGTGCTTGCAAATTCTGTGGTTATCTTTGAAACTTTCGAATTTCTTGTAGTTCTTTACAATTTTGCGAATTTCATACTTAAAAGAATTTTGGAAATTTCATTTTTGATTTTCTTTGAAAGTATTTCGGATTTCATTTCGACTAACGATCAGTTTCAAGTTCTTATGGAAGATTAATCAAACAGATATTCAAGATGGAATATTTTTCTGATGATGATGAAAAGAAGATTGCCAAGCTCGAATTAGAAAACAAAAATCTCGCTTCTTCAGTTGACTATTATTCAAAGCAGTCAAAGAGATATAATGATGAAAGGAAGATACTGAGAGAAGAAGTTAGTGCGTTAAATATGTTAAATGAAGATCTTTTGCAACAAACTTTTGGGCTGAATGATGAAAAGTTACTAAGTTTAGAAGTTAAAAATACTGAGCTGAAAGGAAAGATCTCAGATTTGGAAGATCAACTTGTCCAAATTCAGATACAAGCAGAGTCAGTCCAGAAGTATGAGAAGAAAGCTAAGGATTTAGAAAGTATAAATGAAGAGCTGAATAGAAAGATTTCTGTTTTGGAGATGCAGATAGTCAAAGACAGAGATAATTTTGAGATTGAGAAGAAAGTATTTGAAAATAAATTCTCAGACTTTTCAAGAAAGAGTTATGAAGAGAAGAAGACAGATGAGCTTAAAGAGAGAAGATCACATTGCAAAATCTTTTACTGATGATCTTGATCCAAAGGGGGAGAATGTTAGAGCACATATTTGTTGGATTCAAGATCATAAGGTTTAAAGATAAAAGTTCAAGAAGTCAAAGGCTCAAAGTCAAACTCTCAAGCATCAATGTCAAAGTCTCTTGTAATAAAAGTCAAAGTCAATGTATTGTATTTTGTTTTCCTTGTTTTAGGTGGTGGTATAAATAGTCCTTGCCTTGTAATCTTTGAGTAACAATAAGAAAGTAAGTATGTGAGCAGATTAGAGAAGAGGTTTGTTAGAGCATAAATCTGTTGGATACAAGATCAAGAAGACTGAAGATTCAAGGTTGAGAAAGTCAAAGCTGCTAAAGTCAAATTTCATTAAAAGTCAAAGTCTATTTGTAATAAGTCAAACTTAGTAGTCTTTGTATTTTAGTTTCCTTAGTATTAGGTAGTAGTATAAATACTTTTTCTCTTTGTATTTCAGTTGTACGTAACTAAGATTGTTATATCAGATTCAAGATTTGAGAGAATTTGATTTTAGAGAGAGAAAGACTTTTAGAGAGAGAAAGTGTATTTCTTGAGAATTCAAGTAATCAAACAGGTAATTGTTGTTGTTAATCTTGTTTGTTTGATTAATATTGATTAGAAACTAGATTCAGGGACACACAATTGGTATCAGAGCAGATCCAAAGTGAAAAATTCAAGAAATTCAAGAAAGTTCGTCACTGTTCATCGAAGAGAAAATCAAGATTCTGATTTTTGAGTGTTTTTTAGTAGTTTTTGATTAGAAGTTGTACGAAAAGTGTAATAGATCGAGTCTATGTACTTTAATTTCCGTATTGCACTGTAATTTCAATCGAATTTGTGAATTTTGTTAAGTTTTTGTTCAAGAGTCGAAGTTTACTGTTTCATAAATCAATTTGTATTGTATGTGTTTCTTTGTAAATTTCATGTATTGTAATATGTTCGTTGATTGATTGTAAAGACTTCTGCAAAGTTTTGGATCGATTGGACAAGATTTGATTGATTTCAGATGAAAAAGTTAGTTTTTGGGTCGACAGAAGGAAGAACACGCTAGATCTCTAAAACGCGCTAGTTCATCGTCCAAACGCGCTAGTTCATCTTGAAAAGCGCAAGGTTCATCAGAGTAGAACGCGCAAGTCGAAGGAAGAATTTGGTCTGAAACGCGCAAGGTTATGTGCGAGTTCAAAGGAAAGACGCTAGTAGTGGCTAGCGAGTTCTACAAACTCGCTAATTGAAGCTAGCGAAGGTTAATAGAACATCATTCTAGAGAGAGAATGTAGTGAGAGAATGTAGTGAGATTTGTAATCTTTGTTCTTGAATCAATGACATGTGATTTCATGAATTATTCATCTTGATTGTTTGTATTGATTAGAACTTTGTCAGGATCGAATTCTCAACAAGAATTAATTCTCAGAAACAATATCAAAGAAGTTGCGGAAAAACACTTTGATATTTAATAAAACAGTAATCAAACACAGTATATAATGATCAAACAGTAAACTTGTATTGAATGCTTAAAGTTACAAGATTACACACTCAACCTCAATATTGATGAACAGGCTCACCAATACGAATTTTACTTCTCTAGAATTAGGATCTATGCCTTGAGGCTGATTTCTCTCTTGAAAAATTAGTTATCCTCAGTCTTTCTATCTATTCTAAACATTTTATACATATACTGATAAAAAGATAATTACAAAGAATAAACAAATCTTCAGTATATCTTCCATGTATATCTTCTAAGTATATCTTCAGTATATCCAGCTGTAGTATTTTCCATCCGGATCTCTTTAGCAGCACTAATAATGCTCAGCAGCATTAACTTCATCTAGCAGTATTAACTGCAAGCAGTACTAACCACTAGCAGTACTAACTAGCTAAACAGTACTAACTTTGTTCAAGCAGTACTAACTTTAACTAGCAGTAGTAATTCTACTAGCAGTAGTAACACTTAGCAGTATTAATCTTCAACTTGTTCTGGCAGTAGTAACTACATTTATACTAGCAGTAGTAACTACACTTAGTAGAATCTTCAGTTCCCAACAATCTCCCCCTAACTTGACTTTTAGGAAAAGAAGTCAAGTTCTTCAGATCTTCTTCAAGATGCTTTCAACACCTTACATTTAGTTGCCCAAATTTGGATCTAGGCCCAAACTTTGATTTACAGTTCTTCTCACCACAATCTTGGCCATTTCTGAATCCTTTGTACAAACCAGTGTAGCTTTAAGCATCCCTTCTAACTTCTCCTTGCTATGCTCATATATTTTGTCCACCAGGTAGTATTCATGATAACAATTGTCAATAGTAATCATGTATACTCCACAGTTTTCAAACAGTATCCATTTGTCAATCTTCTTGAATATGAACTCATGCATATGATCTTTAATCCTATGGTGCACTCTTGCAGGCTCAAACATCATGCACAAGTATTCCAATGTCACTTTGAGAAGATTCTCTTCAGTACCTTTCAACACAGGTTCATAAAGTTTCATCCCAACTTTATATAGTTCTTCCATATCAGCTCTTGAACAACTTCTGATGACTTTCCCCCATGTTGAATAGGCTTCAAATGAACCATCAGCTCTCTTGATTCTGAAGAAATTCTTTCCATTGTCTCTCAGAATATCCCAGAAGATGATCTCTGGAGCTTGCATAGAGATTGGAACAGCTTTCAAAGGTTCCACTATTGTCATGTACGGATCCATACTTTCATCAGTTTGCTTAGTGACCTGCTCTGGGCTCTGTACTGGCTCTGTTGGGGATGTGATTGAAGGTTCTAATTCCTTTTCAGTTTCTTCCACCCTAGGCCTTTTCAACTGCCTTTTTGGAGCAATTGTTTTCACTCTTTTTCCAGACTTGGCTTCTCTACCAACATTTCCAGGTTCTTCCTTCTTCTCTTCTGCTTCTTCTTTGGAAGGTGTGGTTTTCTCAGGGAATGGTTGTTGGATGTTGAGATCATGTCTCTCTTTCATCCTTCTTTCTGCTTCTTCCCTTTGAGAGGAATCCCCTTGGAGCTTTGTCATTTCCTTCCTGTATAGCTCTTCAACCTGAGAGTATGCCATATGAGTAAACATCTCCCCCTTAACACCAATTGCACCTTTCAGGAAGTTTATCATCTTTCTTCTTTCCTGATTGGCCAAAAAGGTCTTGGAGGGTTGTCTTTTCTGCTTTTTGAATGGCATTCTTTTTACTTGTACTTGCTTGGCCTGAGCTGCTGTTTTCATGCTCTTCTGATACTCTTCATTTAGTTTTCTGGCCATATTCAGTGCAAGCTCTCTATCCTTCTCAGATTGAAGTTGTTCCTCCCTTCCCATTTCTGCCTGAAGCTGCTTTGCCACTTCTTCATCCAGTTCTATCTGAATTTTCTTCTTTGCAGGTTGTTCAGGTTCAATCATCTTAGCTTTACCCTTTGTATCCTTCAACCCTGCCTCACTTCTTTCTTGTGTCTTCTTTTCAAGGTCTCCTTCATTGATGACCACTCCCTTAGCCTTTTGAGTAGCCTTAGGAGTGTCATTCTTTGCTTTTACTAAGGTTTCAGCTATTTCCAATTCTTCAACAGATAGCCCTGTTGCTGCTTGAACATTATCTGTTTCTACTTCTTGTGCTTCTGTTTCTGCAGCTTTCTCCCCCTTAACATCAAATCCCATCTCAGAAATACTTTCTTTTTCTGCTTCAGCCTCTGAATTCTCCCCCTTGTGGAAATCATCTTCAACACTTGTCCTCCTCTTTAGCACAAACTGTTTCCTTCTCCTTTTCTGTAACAATCTTGTCACCATTTTCTTCAGTTTGGTGATCTGAACTTGTTGAGATAGAATAATCAGCTTCATCTCCTCTATTTCTTTTCCTTGCTTGATGACATCCTGGTTGATGTTTCCCATGGTCTCCATCAATTCATCATAGTTATATCTGTCCTCACCTTCTCCAGGAGTGTTACCCTCTATTGAAGGATCATTGAATCTTTTATTAGTAGATGTCTTCTGCCTAGCAGAAGCACTATCCACCCCTGTGGTTTCTTGGCACCAGGGTCCTTCAAATGATTGCTCATTCAAAGTTGCCATGGGGGAGGTCTTATTGATGTTACCACTTTCCTCCTTTGTGCTAGCAGGAGTAGTGGCAGCCTCATCACCCATATGCTCTACCTCCTCCTCAGAGAGCACCTCCTTTGGGTTGGGAGACACCCTTGTGGTTTCCCTTTGGATATTCTCTAGGGGAGAATTCTCCCTTAGAGGGCTTAAAGGCTGTGTGGGTGATGGTACAAGAAGGGAAGGAGCCTTCTTTACCTGTTTTCTTTGATAAGTTTGGGTAATTGGAGAGGTTGGTTTTGTAAGAATGGACTGGGGAATTGTTTTTGAGTGAGAAGGTTGGGCTTGACTAGCAGTGGGATGGTCTAATGAGGGCCTTGACCCTGCTGCCATACCTTCAGTGTTTTGGGACACCACCATCATTGTAGAGAACAATGGGGTGTCAACTCCTTCCGAGTCCCCAGCAGATCTTCTCATATTTGAGAAAACCTTGCCTTTTGGGGGTTTAGGTACATATACCCCAACAGGTTGAGGTATATCCGTCAATTCATGGTTAATTACTTCCTGAACAAATCTGGGATACATAAAGAAACTCTTTTTGTTTCCCATATTTGATACAAGATCACTGAAAATCATCTTTGAGAAATTGTACCTTCTGGATGTAGCCAAGCATACCAAAGCATATGCAATTGGACTGCTGAACTCACTCCATCCAGTGGTCTTTTTGGAGATGCAATGCATCAGGGTATGAACAAGAAAACGCCATTGGGGTGAAAACTTTGCTTTTGAGAATTTGAAAACACCCAATGGGCCTCCATACCCCATTCTAGTAAGATTAGAAAACAGTTCATCATTAGAGATAGACATTATACCAGAGGCATCGTCTAGACGTAGACTGATGCGAATGACTTCTTCAGTAACTGTAAGTGAGTGATCACAGATTCTTGTCTTGATCATTTGCACACCATTTTCCACAACAATGGTTGCATTAGCCCAGAACTGCCTTTGGTGCTCAATGTAGATTGTAGGTGATACAGTAAGAGCATGAGCAATGTGACTTGACTTGAGGAAATCCACAATCTGATGAAATCCTGAAGCTTGCTTTGGCTTTTGTAGTATCGCAATCTCGTTGTGCTCGTCGATGAATGTCATGGATGCCATTGATCTTAGTGAACACTTGCCTGAAAACTTCGAACTTGAGAGAGAAAAGGTTTTGAGCGCAAGAGAACAGTATGCAAAGAGTCGTTATGAACTTTTAGGCGGGCAAAAAGTATTTATAGTATTCGGAATATAAGCAGTATTAACCTAGAGCAGTATTAACTACTAGCAGTATTAACTGAAAGCAGTATTAACTGAAAGCAGTATTAACTGAAAGCAGTATTAACCGCGAGCAGTATTAACCACGAGCAGTATTAACTGAACTAGCAGTATTAACTACTAGCAGTATTAACCGCGAGCAGTATTAACTGAACTAGCAGTATTAACTACTAGCAGTATTAACTAACGAGCAGTATTAACCGCGAGCAGTATTAACTGAACTAGCAGTATTAACTACTAGCAGTATTAACTAACTAGCAGTATTAACCGCGAGCAGTATTAACCACGAGCAGTATTAACTGAACTAGCAGTATTAACTACTAGCAGTATTAACTAACTAGCAGTATTAACCGCGAGCAGTATTAACTACGAGCTGTATTAACTGAACTAGCAGTATTAACTACTAGCAGTATTAACTAACTAGCAGTATTAACCGCGAGCAGTATTAACTATACTTACTCCTTTTAAACTTGCTAAACACTGAGTACTGCTATGCATATCCTGAAAAGAAGATTAGTAACACCAAGAATAAAAATATACAGGTATAAAACCACTTTTTGAGAAGAAGATTATTCAGAGTTTATCATTCCCACACTTGTTACCAAGAAAGTGAATCTACCCACATCAAAAGCTTTAGTGAATAGATCAGCAAACTGGTTATCAGTGTGAACTTTGACAACTTGAATAAGTTTCTTTTCATTACAATCTCTTATAAAGTGATACCTGATTTCAATGTGCTTTGTCTTTGAGTGCTTGACTGGATTATTTACAATGCTAATAGCACTGCTGTTGTCAATAAAGATTGGAGTGTGTAGAAAGGTTACCCCATAATCCAGCATTTGATTCTGAATCCATAAGACTTGAGAACAGCAACTTGCAGCTGCTATGTACTCTGCCTCTGTTGTAGATGTGGATACTGTGGTTTGTTTCTTGCACTGCCATGAGACTAGTCTAGCACCCAAAAACTGACATCCTCCAGAAGTAGATTTTCTGTCCAAGTTTGCCCCACCTAGATCACTGTCTGAGTATGCTATTAGGTCAAAAGGTGAGTTATGAGGATACCAAAGTCCCAATCTGGGTTGCCCTTTGAGATATCTGAATATCCTCTTAACAGCTTGAAAGTGAGATTGCTTTGGCCTAACTTGAAATCTTGCACATACACAGACTGGAAACATAATATCTGGCCTTGATGCTGTGAGATACATGAGAGAGCCAATCATGGATCTATAAAGATGCACATCCATATCCTCCCCCTCAAGATCTGCTGTGATCTGCTTGTGTGTTTCCATAGGTGTGCTGGCAGGTTTTGATTCTGAGAAACCAAACTTGGTTAGAATATCCTGCACATACTTGTATTGACATATAAAAATGCCATCAGACTTCTGTTGAACTTGGAGTCCAAGGAAGAAAGTAAGTTCCCCCATGGAACTCATTTTGAACCTTTGATGCATTAAATCCTCAAACTCCTTGCACATGTTGTTTCTTGTAGACCTAAAAATAATGTCATCAACATAGATTTGGACCAGCAAGATATCCTTCTTCTTTCTTTTGATAAATAGAGTCTTATCAATGACTCCTCTTTCAAAGTCATTTTCCAAGAGATAGGATGACAGGGTGTCATACCATGCTCTTGGGGCTTGATGTAGTCCATAAAGTGCTTTCTTTAATTTGTATACTCTGTCTGGATAGCTTGGGTTTTCAAACCCTGGTGGTTGACAGACATATACTTCTTCTTCAATTGACCCATAGAGAAAAGCACTTTTTACATCCATTTGGTAGACTTTGAAGTTCATGTAAGAAGCATAGGCTAGGAATAGTCTGATTGCTTCTATCCTAGCTACAGGTGCAAAAACTTCTTCATAATCTATGCCCTCTTCTTGAGTGTAGCCTTGAGCTACCAGCCTTGCTTTGTTTCTTATAACAATACCTCTTTCATCTCTCTTGTTTCTGAAGATCCATTTTGTGCCAATTGCTCTGTGACCTTTAGGAAGGTCTACTAGATCCCACACATCTTGTAGCTTGAACTGTAACAATTCTTCTTGCATTGCTTCTATCCAGCTAGATTCTTTCATAGCATCATGTGCCTTTTTAGGCTCAAGCTGGGATAGAAAACATGAGAGCACTGTATGCTGTTGATCTTGCATTTCCTGAAGCCTGCTTTGATGTCTAGTCATCATGGGAGAAGAGACATCACCTATTATCAACTGTGGAGGATGATTCTTTTGAACTCTTATGTTATGACTAGGTTCTACATTCAGTCCATCCTCTAGATTAGAGTCATGCAATTCAACTGAAGTGTCTTCAGATGTCACTTCTGATTCTTGAGTCTCCTCATCTCTAGTGTCTTCTTCACTCTGACTTGGTTCAGTAAATGATTCCTTTTCACAGTCTTCAATTACTGTGGGTATGGGAAAAATCACAGATTTAGATATACTTTCTTGAACTTGTGTGATCTCTGATTCTCCACCACCTGTTCCTGTATACTCATTACTAAATCCAAAAGAGTTAGTTAGTGAATCAATGTCAAATAGCCACTGAGGTCCAGACCCAACAGGATTTGGTGTGTTCTCATTGCATTTGACATTGTCACTTTCTTCAATTATTCTAGAAGAAGAGTTAAAAACTCTGTAGGCCTTACTCTGAGATGAATATCCAACAAGAAATCCATCATCTGCTTTGCTATCAAACTTACCTAAGTGAGATTTGGTATTTAGAATTGTACAAGGACACCCAAAAGATTTGAAGAAACCAATAAAAGGTTTTCTTTGATTTAAAAGCTCATATGGGGTCTTGTTCTTTTGCTTGACCACTAGAACTCTGTTTTGGACATAACAGGCAGTATTAACTGCTTCAGCCCAGAATGTAATTGGCAATTTTGAATCAGCCAACAGAGATCTAGCAGCCTCTATTAGTGTCCTATTTCTCCTTTCAACAACACCATTCTGTTGAGAAGTCCTAGGAGCACTATATTGTCTCTCAATACCTTTTCCTTCACAAAAAGTGTTTAAATCATGATTTTTAAATTCAGTTCCATTATCTGATCTAATGACTTTTACTCTTTGATTAGTTTGGTTTTCAATTCTTAGAATAAAGGATTTGATAAGACCACTTGTTTCATCCTTAGTCCTTAGAAAATATACCCAAGTAAATCTGGAGTAATCATCAACAATAACCAAGCAGTAAGATTTCTTGCCTATACTCATAACATTTGTAGGACCAAACAGATCCATATGCAATAACTGGAGACAAGAAGAAACAGAATTTAACTCTTTGGTCTTATGAGAAGTTTTGTGTTGTTTGCCTTTAAGACAAGCAACACAATGATCATCACATGAAAAGACTTTTGAAGGTAAACCTCTTACAAGGTTATTTTTAACAAGATTGTTCATAGTCTTGAAATTCATGTGACACATCCTTCTGTGCCAAAGGGAGGATTCATCTATAGAAGCTTTTGAAACAAGACAATTTAAAGATGAATCACTATCAACATTGTCCAAATCAAGACAGTAAACATTGTCCTTCCTTGGAGTTCTAAGTAGTATCATGCTTTCATCAACTACCTTGAACCCTGGAGCAAGAATCATACACTCAGAATTAGTAAATAATATACTATGTTGTTTGTCACAAACCTGTGATACACTTAACAGGTTGTACTTTAATTGATCAACATAGTAGACATCCTCAAATGTCATCTTACCTTTGGTGACATTACCTTTTCCACTTATCTTACCACCAGTAAGATTGTCTCCAAATGCAACATGTCCTCCATTAATTTTCTTGAAGTCCTGAAGGCATGACATGTTGCCAGTCATGTGCCTAGAGCAACCACTATCAACATGCCATATGCTCTTTCCCTTGAGCTGTTGGTTGCCCTGCACATTAAATAAATCAATTAGTATGATTGGGGACCCAAGCCAAAGTGATCTTGGGTCTTCCTTTCTCATCAAAGTATTTACATTCCTTTTTAATGAGGTTTTTAAACTCAGAGCACTCTTTATTAGAGTACTTTGTCAATATGATTGGCTTAGCAGAATCAACGCTGGAAGCAGTACTAACCTTAGAAGTACTAACAGAGTTAGCAGTACTAACAGGTGTAGCAGTACTAACGGGTGTAGCAGTACTAACAGGTTTAGCAGTAGTATTACTTCTAGCAGCACTATCATTGTCAGCAGCACTATTTGTGGTAGCAGTACTAACAGTTTTAGTGCTTTTAGGAATCCACATATTGACACTTTCTTGAACAGAATACTTTTTCTTCATGTGGCTTTTAGTTTTAACAGTTTTCTTAGCCACATGGTTCTTTTCAATTTTCTTATAACCAAAGGGTTTTTGCATGGATCTTTGGAAATTCATTCTTTGGTTCATAGGATTGAAATAACAGAATTTTGCAAGATGATTCAATTTGCCACAGATAAAGCAAGGTTTTGGTCTATTGATTTTACTCAGATCAACCCCTTGTTTATGTGCCCATTGATTATTCCAGTTTCTTTGATTTCCTCTCTTTTTGTCCTGTTTTTGGGGCTCATTCTTCTTACAAGTACACTGTTTGCAAGGACCTGGATTCACAACTGTGGTCTGTTTATAATGGACCTTACCAGACTTTTCCTCTGTCTTCTCTATGTTCTTGGATTTGATCCAAGCCCTTCCACAATCCTCATTTGTGATAATGTTGTTTTCTATAGAAGTCTCACCACTCACCTTGTTCTTCTTACTCTTGCCAACCTCTTTCTCAGTCTTATCCTCAACAATTACCTCATCTAAGGGATCTATTTCAGTGGCTCCCTCAGGCAAGTCCTTCCTATCTTTGGTGTCTAACAGGTCTGAAGTAGGAGGAATGTAATTGTTGTTATATGGTGGAGGTGTGGCATTATACCCAATTCCTCTTCTTAATTTATCATGAATCTGATTTTGCAGTAAGGAGTCCATTGCTTTAGAAGCATTGGAAAACTTTTCTATATCAAGCTTAACCTTGGTTAACTCCTCTTTCAGTTTTTCACTCTCCTCTTTAGATTTGGTCAGTTTAAGTTCTAAATCCTTTTTCTCCCACTGCCAGTAATTAGTGTCATATGAGTGTTGTAGTTCATTGGCTTGAAAGCCTTTGATTTGATCTTCAAATCTCTCTACTATCCTCACATAGTCTTTTATATCCTTTTCTAGTCTCTTCAGGTCATCACTCATCTTCTGATTGTGATCCCTGTACCTTTTAACAGTGTCTATGCAAGTTTTAGAGCAGAGATTAGAACTTACCTCAGATGGGAGATCAGATACTTTAGCCATAAGAGCTTGATTCTGAATAGCTTCTTCTGCTTGATCACTCCAATCAAACCCCATTCCTTGTTGAGAAACAAGGGCTTGAGCAGAGTTTCTGTTGTTATTGAAGCTTCCAGATTGAGCTTGTTGATGGTTGTTGTTGTGAGACATTCCACTTCTGCATTCTCTAGCAAAATGTCCCTTCAGATGGCATTTGTAGCATTCTACCTTTGATTTATCAAACCCTGCTCCATCTTCTCTTCTTTGTGAGAAGTTGTTTCTTCCAGTCCTCTTAATAAACTTTTTAACCCTCATGGAGAGCATGGCCATCTGCCATTTAATATCCATCTCTTCCAGATCATCAGGATGAAGTTGATCTAAGTCATCATTGATCAGAGAAGAATTTCCATGATTAGAAAGAAGAGCTTCAAATACATAATCAGTGCCTTTATCTAAATTTGATCCATTAGCAGCATTAACTGATTCAGGGTTAGCAGTAGAATCAATTGATGCTGATAGGAGTGCAGCATTATGAACATATCCAGAAGGCTTCTTCTTTGCCTCCACCTCAGCTTCAAATACTCTAAGATCATTGTACAGATCATCAAGTTCTTTGTCTTCCAACTGATCATTCTGTCTGAATGACACAGTGTACATGGTTCATTCATCTCCAAGGGACCTTAAGAACTTTCTGTTCACATCATCTTGATCAATCTGTACTCCCATAGTAGCTAGTTCACCAATTAGTTTATTAAACCTGTCAAAAGTTTGAGTCATGGACTCATTCTTAGTAGAGATGAAGTTTTCATACTGTTGTTTTAAGATTGCCTTTTGATTTCTCTTGGTACTTTTAGTACCTGAGAATCTCTTCTCTAGAGCATTCCAGAGCATCTGTGCATCAGTACAATTGCAGAATTGGTGTTGATACTCATTTGGAATGGCCAAGAGCAGTGTGCTCAAGGCTTTCATCTCTGTCTGTCTTGATTTCCTGTCTGTATCTGTCTTTGGAGGAGTTCTTTTGCCATCTTCACCAATCTTTCCTCCATCAGATGGGCCATTCTCAATGATGTCCCACATGGAGTAATCTGTGAGGAGAATATATTGCTTGATTCTGATTTTCCACATGTCAAATTCATTGGATCTGAGCATTGGAACTTTTGAGACCAAAGTACTGCTTGATTCTGTAAGATTTTCCATGATGAATAACTGTTTCTGAGAGAATTTAGCTTTGATACCACTTGTCAGGATCGAATTCTCAACAAGAATTAATTCTCAGAAACAATATCAAAGAAGTTGCGGAAAAACACTTTGATATTTAATAAAACAGTAATCAAACACAGTATATAATGATCAAACAGTAAACTTGTATTGAATGCTTAAAGTTACAAGATTACACACTCAACCTCAATATTGATGAACAGGCTCACCAATACGAATTCTACTTCTCTAGAATTAGGATCTATGCCTTGAGGTTGATTTCTCTCTTGAAAAATTAGTTATCCTCAGTCTTTCTATCTATTCTAAACATTTTATACATATACTGATAAAAAGATAATTACAAAGAATAAACAAATCTTCAGTATATCTTCCATGTATATCTTCTAAGTATATCTTCAGTATATCCAGCTGTAGTATTTTCCATCCGGATCTCTTTAGCAGCACTAATAATGCTCAGCAGCATTAACTTCATCTAGCAGTATTAACTGCAAGCAGTACTAACCACTAGCAGTACTAACTAGCTAAGCAGTACTAACTTTGTTCAAGCAGTACTAACTTTAACTAGCAGTAGTAACACTTAGCAGTATTAATCTTCAACTTGTTCTGGCAGTAGTAACTACATTTATACTAGCAGTAGTAACTACACTTAGTAGAATCTTCAGTTCCCAACAAACTTGAATTTATGGGTTTAACAAGGTGTCGCCATGGAAGGGCATTATCAGGTTCAGAAAACGTGGGAAGTTGAGTCCCCGTTTCCTTGGACCTTTCAAAGTGCTTAAGTGGGTGGGTTTACAAGCCTACCAATTGGAACTACCATCGGAGTTGAGCAGAATCCACAACACGTTCCATATAAGTTACCTTCGGAAGTGTTTGGAGGAGGAAGAAAACGTCATTCCTCTCTCCGAGCTAAGAGTGGACGAGGGTAACCGGTGTGTAGAAGAACCCGACGTTATCTTAGAGAGAAAGTATAAGAAATTGCGTCACAATGAGGTCACTATGGTCAAGGTGCAGTGGAAGGATCATCGGGGAGCCAATGTGACGTGGGAAGCTGAAGAGGTTATGAAGCGAAGATATCCTCATCTTTTTGAGTAGTTGAGATTTCGGGGACGAAATCATCTCCAAGATGGGGAGGATTGTAACACCCCGAATTTTGTTGGCCAGAATTGTAGAAGAAAGGAAGTCAGTGGCCCACGTGAGTTGTCGTGCGGCTTGGCCCGCGCCATAAGCCGCGCGGTGCACTGTCCGTTTGAGGATTCCAGAGGTTGGCACGTGTCACGGTGCGGGTTGGGCCGTGCCATAACCCGCGCGGAGGGCCTGAACGACTTAAGTGTGATTTCAGCCTCATTTACCTCATTTCTCATTTCTTTTCTTCCAAGTTTCTCTCCCAACCTTCTCCCTCTTCATTTACTTCTTTTAGGGTTTGGTTCAACCTTCATCTACCTCATTGATTACTATAATTAAGAGCATCATCCAAGGTTTCGGTTTTGGAAGCTTCACCACCATCTCCATCTTCATCTTCTCCAGAGGGTCTAAGTCTAAGATTTTGGGTTTTCTCCTAAAACCCACTTGGTGAGTTCCTACTACCATTTTCTAAACTTTATACATGTCAAAGTTTACATTTTGAACTCCTATATATCTCCATGGTTTTGGATTTAAGTTACTACATTTTTGACCAAACTTGAGTTTTGGGAGATTTTAGGGTTCCCAATTATTTTCAAGAAAAATAAAGGGTTTCATCTTATTTGAAGTAAAATGGAGTTTTACTTGCACATTTATGTGAGTTACTTGAAGGAATGTAAATAATCTCATTTTATGATTTTTTATTCTTATCGGCAGTTAAACTTAAAAATGCATTTTGGGTTATAAATGTTATTGGAACCATATGACTAACTATGGTTGGTCACAAATGAAATTGTGACAAGTCTAGACTATTACTAGTGGATCCCTAGGTATTGAGTCCGCTTATATTATTGGGATGTCTTTCCCCCTTTTTGTAGCTATGGATGTATTTGACCCTCGAGGGCCTTTGGTACGGTTATGTGAGATCGGTTACTAGCCATGGGTCATAATGTAGTCCTAGTGAACGAGTATGACTTGGTTTCCTCGGGGGCCCTCCCTCACATCTTAGTATGAACCGACGTTGTTCGTGGCCATGGATTCCAAGTATTTAGCTCACAACTCGGATTGTAGCCTACTTTTGTGTTCCTCTACAATCCTTGGTAAATCGGGTATCCCCCGTCATCGCAAGATGAATTTTCGGACCGAATGGTCCTTATGTGACAAAGATTTCAATTGTAAACTAAACTTTCTTGAAAAGGCTTCCTTTCGGTACAATTGTTTATGTCTCTTGAATTTATAAACTGTATGTTCTCACTAGGCTTTAAGCCTAACACTATTTCTCAAATGATATGTATAGCAGGTTCCCTTAGCGGTGGGTTGCCAAGGTCGTGAGTGACGAGCATGGTCATGAGGCATTTTTTAGATGACTAGTATTTGATGTTGGGCATTTGTTTAAGTCCCATGTTTTGGTGATTTTGGGTCGACAACCGATGTAATCTAGATAGTTATGTTTAGATTAGTTTGTTATTGATTTCAATATCCGTTCACAGGTTTTTGTAAAGGCTTAGTACTTTTCTCCTTTTTGGGAGGTTTATACCAAATACAAATGTCATGTTGCCCAATTTCCGAATTTTAAATTACTCTAATTATTAGGGTGTTACAAGGAGTATTTTGGAGTTGCAACGATTGAGGTATTGAAAAGAAAATCTGGAGAAGACGATGGTCGGTGAGGGTCGGTGTTCTTCGAAGTCGATGGAGTTACAACCATGGAGGTGTTGAAGGGGCAGATCTGGAGAAGATGATGGCCAGTGAGGGTAGAGGCCGAATGTAACAACCCGAAACCAAAAACAACTACAAATAAAACATTACAACCCACAAGGGTAAATTTGACTACAACTGAGATAATCTAGGTCTACCGAAACTTTGAGCTTCCTCCAAATCCCTAACGCGGCACCGCTTCCCGCAATTTCTTTGCACAAACTTCTACCAGAACCCTTTACCTGAAAATGGTTTTAGTTTTGAAAAGCGAGGCTTAGACCATGAAGTATAATGAGTTCCCTCCAACAACAACATTTGCACCGCATAAAGCACTTAAAACAATATTTAAGCATTTATAAATAATTCTCCACTTCAAAAGCATTTAAAGATTCAATCACCAAACACACACGCAATTGGCACACCGAAGTCACGCCACCAGTGACAACGTGTCAGTCTCACGTTGCCTTAACTGGAACACACCATCCATGGCATCAACGGAACACACCCCCGACGTGAGCACTGGCGGAACACACCCTCTGACTTGGCCGTTACACAACCACTCCCAAATTTATGCATACAAATATCCCAACTTTTACAACACGTCGAAACTTACAATTCATATAACAGATCAACCGATAGTTTCATAATATCTCTTGCGTTTAAAATTAAACACAACGTGCATTAAATAAACATAGCATGCGTAAACAACATAAACACTAGTAGCGATTTTGGTTAGAAAAACTCACCTGCCATATCTTGCTTAGCTCACCGAACCCGCACTTGAGTCCTTAGTTCGAAAACCTAGAACACGGAATGTAACACCCTCGAAAATGGTAAGAGCTCTGATGGGACTCCACATTGAGCCATTAAAATTGGACAAGTGTCCTCGGGGCTCTTTTAAATCAAAATCGAGCTAAAGTGCTCTAAATTCCATTTGGCCAACAAATAACGGTTCCTTGATAATAAAACGCATTTAAATGACGTTTATACAGACATATACCACTAAGATGTGATTAACCCAAAACTCGACTCGGATTGGGACATATCATTTTCCAAATGAGTTTATGAAATCAAATACACCAAAAAAATGTTCATACCATGAATTAAACTTTACTTGTGCACAATCACCAACACTGCGTAAATCATGCTATTTACTTACTGAAATATTAAAAACCCCAAATATGAGCATTTTATGAGATTAAAACAACCCAAGTTTATCAAATATGAAGACTTATCAAAATACTCACACTTTGACAATTACTAAGTAAAACACATTTTTACTTCAAAGTACACATTTTGGCATGTACATAGTTTTGACAAAGCATCTTGAACTCACTTTGCTAGATTTAGGCTAAATCTAGATTTTACCCCACTTTGAGCTTCCATGAAGAATCTTGAATCCACAAGCCACATCTTCCAAAAACCTAGATCCACAAGTTCCAACAATAAATATCCTTATGCAACCATTTATAATCGTTCCCCAAACATTTTATATAAAGATCTCAACTTATGTCAAAACCCTAATTTCCACAAATGAAGAAAATATAATGTTACCTTAACCATGACTCCAATCCACCAACCAAAATGCTTCTAGATCGCCAAAATGAGCCATACACTCCCAATCTTCAAAATGATAAAAAGGTTGGGTGAAAACCCTAGAAATTTGATGAAGATGACAAAGAAGGTGAGAGTGAGAGGATTCTAGCTCTAGATCCCAAAACTTTGCTAGAGGGTGAAGAATCACTTGAAACCCCAAGTTATGGTGCCCCAAAGACTCAAAATCAACAATGGGGGTGAGAGGATTCGGCTAGAGAGAAGAGGAGAAAGTATGGGTGAAGTGGTAAATGAGAAATAGGGAAGACAAAGAGTTTAAAAGGAACACTGGTCCGTCGGCGACATTGCCACGACTACTATGCCCTTGGCAGAGTCGCGGGGCATAGTCGCCCGCTCCCACAAGCCCGCGATACCATTCCCGCGATTGTGACACGGCGACAGTGACACTTGTCACTGTCGCACTATCGCCTAAACTCCATCAAGCCTCAAAATTTGACCTCTTTCAACCGCAAAGCTCTTGACACTGATAGGGATCAAAGGCGGTATGTCCCAAAGCATAATTTCATAAGTTGGAAACCTCCAGAGACCACAGATTGACTTCTGCTTACCAAAATTACGGGTGTTACAATCCTCCCAACCTTGAAATGATTTCGTCCTCGAAATCTAGATTCCTATGAAATGTTGACCGCATAAAAGATCGAACCTACACCGCTTGTCAGAAGTACCACCATAACCTTATGTTGGTCCTCACGATAAATGTCCCCTTGGTCATATCACACTTATATCCGAATGAATAATTATCTTACTACTGTGGCCTTTAACCATGATGTTGCGGTTGTCTCCCAACCTTGAGTGACACGTACTACCTCAAGGCTAGTTTGTGATCTCAACTCCTCACCGGCCAATCCGCCTCAGCTTCACCTGTTTCTGAACCCAACACCAATGATCGACATCAAACCTCAAAGAATTCTTGATATTATTAATGATCTATTCTTGATATTGGTAAGGTCGGCCTTCCAAGGGAGTACCAATGTGCTCTCCGGTAGTTGGTTAATCCAGATCCGGCTAACACCCAACACCAATCTACTCTCAACCTCCAAAACATTTCCTCAAAAGATCTTTACCACATCAGGAAAACTTATTCACGTCAATACTTAATTACTAATCTCAATTTTCCTTTAAATTCCAACAACGAGAGGTCAACATTTCTCATGATCTAACGGGAATACTTCCAGCATTCCAAGATTCAGTGACTTCAGGGAAACAAGTCGACGCCTAAAGCCGAAATGGAGATATCGAACACATGGATCGAGTGGTGATCGGCGGTGGGTTTTTGGCACACAACTCAACTCAAATGTTTTCTCTCAAATCATAGATTAAATCAAGTGAAGTCCAGCACACCAATTTCAATATTTAACCCACCTAAAGAGCAAAACCTTAGAGATTAAACCCTTCTAGACAATTCAAGCCATCCCCCCCCCCCAAACTAATCAAAACACAGATTACACGTTCTCTCAACTCAAAAATAATGATTAGCATTAAAGGGGTTAGGGATTACCTTGAAGAGAATTAGGGTGGACTCTTTTCTTTAGTTTAGATTTTGCTCTTGTCCTCTTTCTCTTCTAGAATCGCCTTGGACTTCTCTACAAAGTTCTGTCAGCCGCCTCCAAAACTAGAAATGAAATGAGGAATAGGATTGCAACATAACCCCTTGCACTTTAGCCTTATTAACAACTCCCTTCCATTAACCAAAACTTTATAAAACCGGTTATTAGAATATTCCCCCGTCAAAAGAATTCCGTCCCCGGAATTCCATCGCTGAACAAACTGGGGTATTGGAACCTCGTCGCCGATTCCACCTCTCATGTTTCCTCCTACCCTTTATGATATCGCCATTGCACCTTCACAGGGCAGATATCTTTTGATCAACTTCTTAACCTTACGGTCTATGACTTCCTTAGACCCCATTATAACGGTTAACTTCTTATTTGCTTGCATACCTTGTAAAGGTATTTCCGCCCCAACTTCCAACAAATGCTCCCAAAGAGAGGCGTGAAACACAATACAAGTTTTCCAAATTCCCATCGAGCACTTCCAGATCATACACTATCTCTCTAACTCTTTCCATAATTTCAATGGACCCCAAAACGTAGCCCAACACTATCCTTATCTCGTACGCACCACTTCATTCTATGGGGACGAATTCTGCATCAAGTTGCGCCCTCTCAACTTGAGATTGACAGGGCCCGCGTTCTTTCAATAATATCAACTTAACTTCACTCAGTTGCCCAAAACATTCCGACCCAAAACCAAAGTCGTACCCTCTGAACAAACCAACTGTAAAATACTATCTGTAACATCCCGGGCCAACTATACCAGATATTGTCCGCTTTGTGCACACACCTAGACTCACGGTTTTAAAACGCGTCTCCTTCAGGTTTTCACATACAACCTTACTTCTTTAGAAGAACGAACTCTACCGGAGATAGCGCCATAACGACATGTATCCCTGACTAAGATAATAACCCTTCGATTCGCCAACTTAACATGATGTCAACCTTAGGCATCACTATGAACCCACCATTATGAATTTCTTCCTCAAGTACCCTACCTTACCAAAATATCTTCCCTCAACACTACATACGCCTATATCTAAAAGAACACTTTTTTTTCCCAACCACATTGGTCACACTCAACGGTATTACACAACTCATACGCATTATACATACATCGCCTCAAACGTCATCACCCCAAATCCTTACATAATGAAAAGAAAACTTCCATAATTCATCAATTTCATAGTCCATCAGCTCCAACTGGCCGAATTATAATGATGCACACTTCAATTTCTCATCGCATCCAACAATCGCCCGAACGTATTTCCAATGAATCCAAGTTTCGTCCTTTCAAACACGAAGTGACTACGCTCACACCAACTATTTCAAATAGCTTAACACTAGGCGACAGACCCACTTAGAATCTTCTCCACGCAATACCAGGTATGATATTATGGCATTTCCCTCTGAGCTCTACATCCTACAACCCTTTTCCACTTTCTTCTCGAAAACATCCAACATTCTACCAAAGATCGGCTCACTAACAGTTGTAAGCTTTAGACCAACCACACGACTTAGATTTCTCAACACCAAAAACCAAAATCATACACCCTAATCTCCTTCTCGCACCCTCACCAAGGTTCATAAACTCACTAACGAAGAAAATTCTGAAAACATACTCCACATTTCTGTGTCACTTGCCAAACTTCTTACTCTCAACTTACTCACTTTTCCCGACGATTCCAAATGTGTCAAAAACACATTTACATTACTATGCTTATCCAAACGGTTACCCCCAATCCTCACACGAGATATTCAACCAAGCCCTTCCAAAACAGGATTGCCTTATTCGCTAGAGTTCCTTCACACTCAAACATCATGAACCCGACAGTTCGACCTTTCCATCTATGTGTTTACTGGAATAAAACGACCTCACCCAACAACTCATCGCGACCCAAGAACCCAAGATTCCTCTATTAGGTTGTCACCAACTATCACCCGAACACATTATTCTTAGATTAGCAATACCACTATACCAACCAACACCCATAACTCTCAACAACATACTTGTCACTTTTGTATAGCTCACCAGAAATCTCCGAGCAAGGATTCCCAACTACGCTTATCCCACGTCAACAACACAAGTCCACTACTTAACCTCAAAGGAACTCCTCACCACACCAAAGACTTGCACAACTATATTGACACAGAATGCCACTAATCTATTCATACAACCACCATCCCACATCATGACACTACAACCAAAATCTCCACAATCACTTTGCACACAACAAATATTGCCTTTTTCCATGTCAACCATAAATAAGGTTACCTCACGAGTTTGTCTTTCTCGAATCTGGACGAACCACAAAGTCAAGGTCATCCAACTCAACCAAACAATTTTTCGTTCTCTGCCATCTCATCGCGTTCTATAGGAAACCCGATCAGATAGTCCATAAGATAAGACACACTACTTAGCAGACCGTTGTACTCAAAGCGCACCCACTTTCCTGTGTTAAGTACTTCACTCCTAAGCAATTCATTAGAACCCAAAAGAAGCATCTATTCAACCGGCAACCTTCCACCTTTAAAACGCCCACACAAGGTGATATGGCGTCATGTCATATACTCTTTTCCCCGAATGACCTCATCCACCCTTGAGCAACTCAACAATAACCACACTAAAATTACTTCTTCATACATGCCATAACTAACTTGGAGCTCCACAGTCCTCAGAGATGAAGGCACCAAACTTACTTGATAACAAATTTACTCACAAGGTCGTCTCAAACTCTGACTCCATACCGATACCATTTCTTCATAATGCCACATATTTTACTTATTACTAAACTACCTTTAGAAGTATCTGGACAACTTCAGATTTCCATTCCTCGGCAACCACATCTCAGGTTACCGTACCAGAGCGTAAGCTACCATAAAACGAACCTTCCAACGTCAAAGATCGAGACTTCCGTCATTCACTTCCGTTATTCACCGCTCTTCCCTAATGGAAACACCATAGGGTAACGATTTCTTCATATCACTCCTCTCGGTTTCATCTTCTCTACACAGGGTAACAATTTCAATTACTTTGTTATGCTCAAAAGAATAGTTTGTTTCACAGTCAAAAGACATTCATTACCCACGAAAGTTTTTTCACTCTCTGTCACAAGCTTGTCTAACAGTCTCCTAAATAGTTTCTTAAACATTTTTTAAATAGAACTGAGAATTTTAAAGCATTTTCCAGGCCTCACATGGTTTTGTCTGAAAATGTGGTGTTCTTACTGTTATCTCATGTAGGCCTATGCATCTATTTATACTACTACCTTGATTCCCAATCCACATCAACCAAACATATCTATGTAAGTTCGACATCATGTATATGGTGTTTGTTTCGTGTATCTTATGATTGTTTTATTTGAAATCAATCTTATTTAATTGTATATTTATTCTGAATGAGAGATGTGAGTACAACAATCAATGCATGGGTGGTGGCCAGAACACTTGGATTAGTAAGAAATGAGTGTAATCTTTTGGCTTTTTTTTCCTTTTGGACTTTTTGCACTGAATCTAGACTACTATGGATTCACATATACTACATTATTTTGGTAGTTTTTTTTTTTATGTAAATGGATGTTTGCTCTCACATTGGTTTTTCCGCTAATGTTGCAAATAGACATTTTATAATAAATGACATTTGCTCTCACATTGATTTGCTCTTGCATTGATTTCTTTTGTAGTTCTTTATTTCACTCAAAATAACTTGTTTGTTGGTCCATTCAAGGTCTTTTGTGCCTCATTTTTTGTGCATAATTCTTTAATACATTTTTTTCGTTCTTTCAAAAGCTCATCATTTTAACAAGGGCAACACCAGTTAAGCACCCATATTTACTGATGTAACAAAGTGAAATTGACATCCAAAATGGAATTTTGGACCCCATAAGTGATCTTGTGTTAATCACATATTCTGATGGTTCATGTTTGTTTTTAAGCTTGTGGTATTGGTTCAATATTTCACATTTTGCTATCGTTATCTAAATTTCTTTTTGGGTTACAATTATTAGTGAATCATATTCTTCTCTTAGGGGGTTGAATTTTAAATTTGATAGTTGTCACTTAGGTTGACCTATAGGGTTTTTTAACAAGCAGTCTTCTATCATTGAGCCAAGGAGTACTGCAGCAGTTGGCCTGTGATATTAGAACGAACCATCAAAGAAACTTGGAGGGATGATGGATGTGGTGGTGGCCATCAAGCCATCAAACGAGATGATAACAATGCAGGTTGATGATGCATTCACAAAGTACTGCTTGTACAAAAAAGTCTTAGAATTTTGTAATGTTGTGGGACTTATATTTGTTAGGTGAATTTGAGGTTTATTCTTATTTTTTTGTAATTATACTGTTATTATGTTGCATGGTTTTAGGTGAAAATTTTATTATCCAGTCTTTCCTTTTTGTAGTGGTTGCCTATATGTTGTGGTGTTTTTATTCAATCCAAAGTTTTGAGATGTTTTTACAAGTGTGCTTTCACTATGTTAGATCTTTTTTGTTAAGTGTTGTATTTGGGCCAATCTTGTGTGCATACACCAAGACTTCTCGCATCAGGGCCAAAGTTGTGTCCATCACTCCATCTTAGGTAACTGAAAATCTCAATTATAAAATATTTTGATGTGAAACATTTGATTTTGCTTTGAATTCGGGTTCACAGATTAGGGTTCATCTCAGGTAAAAAAAAATTTAATCGATTTCCCATTGCAACAACATTAATTTGAGTTTGTAGTTTTGTAATCGACACCCTCCCTGCCTTCTGTGTTTTCTGTTTTTCTGTGTTTTCTGTTTTGTGTCTGTCTTCATGTTATAGTGATTCGGTGTTGTGTGATCATCTAAGGGGGAAATGACGGGGTTTCAAAGGGTATTAGGAAAATTTTGTGTGAATGGTTTGCCAATGTGAACATCCTTGAACATATGCCACTTTTATCTGTTTAATTTTTTGGACTGCAGAAAGTAAGAACTATTTTTATGAATCTCTATCTGTTTTTTCCTTTGGAGTGCAGAGAGTCTCATAGAGTCATTTTCCAACTTTCTCCAAGTCCGTTTGGAGTTGGTTGACCTGGAAGAGTGAGCCAGAAGGCAGAAGGCAGTTGGATATAAGGCAGCTGCCGATGATGAAGATTGAGCACTTACCTACCTCTTATAATCTATGTTTTGCCCTTACAAGTGAATGCTTTATCTTGGTTTCTTTATATTGGCTTTTAAGATGGTATTGTTGCTTTATTTAGGATTTTGTAATGGATTATGGTTTTAGAATTTTAAATATTTTGTCTGTCAAAAAATTGCTAAATCTCATGTGAGAAACAATATCTTATTAAACATAGATGAACGTATCTCTTTCTTTTTTGCTTGAGTTTTGCAAGTTGGTGATATTCACAGAAACTTCTCTACACTTGGAGGTAGAGGCAAAGTTTGCCTACATTTTAACCTCCGCCCCCGAAAAAATGATCCTAGTGTTGCATGGACGTTGTATGCATAAATTTGCACCGTCAATTAGAGGTAGTGTATCTAATTTCTTAACCCTCTTTAAATTGATCCACCCTTTGTACATATGTCACCATCCTCACATAGCTTATTATTATTATTATTTTTATTTTTTAAACATTTTTGGCCATCAAAATTTGTTGGTATGTGTATTTTACCTGGTATACACTAACCGCTAAAAATTATTGGTTCTTGCATGCTCACCCGCTAAGTACTTATATCATAAGTGTTTAGTAAAATGTCCCAATGATTTGAACTTGCACATTCGGGGATCCATGTTAACCACGAAAAACTCTTATTATATCATGTACTTCCCGTTTATACCATGGAAAACTCTGATTATATCATGTTAACCACCATATATTTGAAAGATATCTTGTAAAAATTTGATATTTAAAGATGAAATATATCTTGATAGAACAATTGTATCCTGCCGTATTGCACGAGTACACAACTAGTTTAGTTAAAAATAAAACGAATAATTTAAGACAAATTTTACGTATTGAAGGCTAGGTTTCCTTTAGCCGTGCATAAAAAGTTAATGTTAATATTACTAAATAATTAATATCACATACAGATGCATAATTTAATTCAATTAAAAAACCATAAATTAAAATAGATTATTTTAAAGTAAGACAAAAGATGTCACTATATTTACAAAGAAAAAAAAATACTAAAAAGAAAGTGCAATTTAGCATGTGGTTTGAAAACCAAGCAAATGCATGATCTCATTATATACTAATGGCATGCTTGCATATAAGTAGGAAAAGTTTAGAAATATGATGCAACTAGCATAAATATTTTATGGGTTTAAGACGGTAGCATAACAACAATAGTTACATATTTATTATATCAAAACAGGTTCAAGTGCCTACGTATCGTAATGGTTGTGGTATTACCAAGTTACTCTAACAGAAGCCCATTCTCTCCCTGAATTGATGAAGTTGGAAGCATAAAAATCGACCCATAAACCGAATGATTGAGCTTACATGTTGATAATTTGTTATAAGAAAAACGAAACAGAACAACATGAGTAAAAAGAATATATATAAATCTCATTAATCATTAGTCCTTTAATTAGGGATGTGTTACAATGAAAATGAAACATTCATTATCGTAGAGTCTAATACTTGAAACTATTCTTATAATCACTTATTTTTAATGCAATTTGCAAGGAAAAACTAGTTAAGGTTTATTGGCAGGGACCCAAAGCCTCGTGGCCTACTTTTGTGGACCCTACAGGCCATTCCTCTACAAGCATGCACCGGAAAAGACATCTTGTCTCCCCCCGGATTCGAACCCTTAATGGGAACCCCAGGTAGAAGCGTTTACGAAAGAAAGGTGGCCACTAGACCAAAGACCCAGTTAAGGTTTATGAGGTAAACGGATACTTAAATTGTTTATAATTTTGCTTGATTTTAACCTCTAAAAATAAAAATAAAAAGAGTTGGTTTTTCAAAATATATATATAAATCATCAAAATTATATCACTTTAATGCAATTTGCAGAGAAAAACTATTATTTATGACATTTTTGTATTTCAAGTATCATTTGAAAATATTTTTACTTGTGGCACACTTTTTTTGGACATATTTGACAATTTTTTTTATTCATTATCTAAAAAGTTTTAAATTATATTTTGATATTGAGCAACATTTCAATATTTTTGGAGGTCCTGTTATATCTAAATATTTTTATTACAATATAAATTCAGATAACAAGACTATATCTAATCATGATTGACACATAATTTAGAGCTCTCGAGCACATAGAAAATTCCGTAAAATCTAATATTTATTTCTCTTCATGATTGACAAGTGGATTAGGGATTCTCTTCACCAAGAAATGTTGCTTTCATAAACTTCTTGATACAAATATTTCTCTACACTCATAATTTTAATATGGAAAAATTGAAACATATTTCAATTTGGACAACATAGCTGTGGTTTGTTTTTTAAGAGGTTTAAATTCTGAATTCTTATTTTAGTTATGATTGATAATAGGTGGTGTATAAAAATGTCTGAACGATTCAGACTTAAGAGTCAATAAGAGGTTTTTTAAAAAAAAAACAAACAACCCCGTAGTTTAATTTGTGGACAAAATAACAAATTGCAAAGAATTCCAACCATCAATTGATATAAATTATGACTCTTTTACTTGTAGGATACACTTGAATTTATTTGACTTGATTACTAATAACATCTACAACTTACAAGAAAAAACCCAACCATAATCAATTATTTTGTATCACTATATAATCAAGAGAGTGTTTCATAATATGGAGCCCAAAATAAGCTCAATAAGAGATAAATATAACAACCACATTTTCCAAATATTTTATGCATAAATTAAGATCAAGTGAGGCCATTGATCATGACACAAAATCATTTAATTATAAAGAGCGCAATCTTTATGCAATCTTGTGATTTTGATAGCGATATTTTTTTTATCAAATTATATATATATATATATATATATATATATATATATATATATATATATATATAGGGAGAAGTTCAAATGAGAAATGATATGTGTGTGAAAAATAGAGAAGTGATCATAACCCTTGCTTTAAATGATCAATGGTCATGATTTGAGGGTTGAATATGTAACACCGAATAATTAGGGGCACACGATAAATATATAACATAGGACAGTGAACGGGTAATTTTGTAATCTTCACACGTAAATGAATATAGGCGGCAAAAGATATCATGACACTCTAAAGTACTCATTATGTAACAACCCAAAAACAACATCATAACATAAAACTTTTCATTTTCCAATTTGGGTCCCAATAAAACATAAGAAGAAATTTAAATTCAACATTTAACCATAACAGAGTTCTATCACAACCGAGAACTCTAAAAAGTAACTAGCACCGCACTAAGGCAACACTCTCCACCTGCTAGCTATCAACACTTCTTTTTCACTTTTGTCGAACCACCGACAAACTCCTAACCTGAAAATGGGTTTTAAGAAAATAAAAGAGCGAGGGTTAGACCGAAAGGTCTAGTGAATTCCCAACCTCGACCCATTTAATCATAAGAGTTTTAGAACAAATATATAGTTGAATCTCGCAAAATTGTATAGTAAATAATTCAATTCACGTCCGAAACCGGACAAGCGAACTTCTTACTTCCGGGGTCCCCAGTAGATCCCCATTCGGCCCCCTAGTCGATGTCGTTCCCGCGAGAAGGGAAACAAATTCAAAACTCGCGGTAAAACCATTCCCGATGGTTATAAACAAACCATGGCCTACATCACAACGTCATCCACACTTTAAATAAACAACATACAACAAGCAAGAGATCGTGCATAATAGTTAAATAAATCAGTCATCGCAAAATTCCCAAGATATTTCATGATATTCAATAGCCATACGAGATTCGATCAAAATTACACCATTTCCAGTTGTAAAGTTTTAAAACGAGGGAACTCACCTGTTTGGTTTTGCATAGACACACAAGGAACAGGTTACTTCAAAATCACGTTCCTACATAAATGGTAAGTTCCCATAATTAAATTCCGAACAATAATTCTACGAAAACCCCACATTTGGTACCTCCTAAATGTTTTAACCTAGAAAAATAGTGGAGCCCAACTTCTTTGGGCCTCGGCCCGATCTGGATATGTACGACACTTGGGCTGCTTGGCTAAACTACACCTGGGTCTCGGCTTGGGTTGGACATCGTGACAAGCGGGTCTCAAATGGCCCACACCCGCGTCCTATGCGGGTTTCACTAAAGCCACCCGCGCCTTGTGCGAGTTTCGCCTTGGTCGATGATTGGTCTCGGCCTTGGCCGTACCCAGCTCTTGGGGTTTCGATCACTATGGAAGAATTAAATGGAGGGGGGGTGATCCGATCGAGATGGCTCCGACTTTACCCGATTAGCAACTCTCGGCGAACCCCCGAGTAAGGCAGCCCTGTTAGGCCCTCACAGAGCGGCGATGGCGGCATGAGGTTACTCCCCCCCCCCCCCATCGATTTCGATGAACAATCAGAACTCCAAATACAATCTGATCTATACTAGATTTTCACAAACTGATCTTGCAACAAATTTTATTTAGGGATTTAGTGCAAAGTATATATCCCCAAATCAGATTTCTATAAAAATTGCTCAATGATTGAAATGCTTACCTTTTAGGGAGACAACTTTCCTTGCTAGATGGATTTGTCTTCAATAGCAATTCTTCAAATCTTTATTTTCTTCACTCTCTTAGACTTGAAATCAAATTTCTCACTTCCTCCTTCTTTCTAGCGCCGCACTCTCACACAGACTTGCCAAAATGGGAAAATCACCTAGGGTTTAGGCCTTTTAGGTTTACAATTTTAAAAAGTGCTCCTCCAACTTTCCAATTTCACCCATTACCACCACTTGACTTAATTTTAGAGTTAACACCGAGATAACGGGTGTTACATATTACACTACTTTAATAAAAAAACTATTCGTAATTTTACAGCTTACACTCTCGAATCACTCAGATTATACAAATTCATCAACAAAATCATCACAATATTCGAAGTTGTTTGATCAACAACTAAAAAAACGGCAAAAATGCGGAAGCTTGTAATTGTAATAATTCATTTTATATTTTGCAATACAAGATGTAGTTCTCTAAACACATTTGCTCTCTCTAGTTTAGGTTTACTTTCTTTCTCTAGAAAATAAAGTCCTTCTACTATCCTAACCTAGTTATAAACATGAAATGCTCCAGATCTCGGACCTAACAGGATTCCATGAATAGTCAAGAAGAGGGTTCTAAAAGCACAGAAAAGGAAGGAATCCGAAAGAACGAAGATGAAACATTGAAGACAATCATGAAAGATGGTATTGATTATATGTATTTTTTGTAAACCGTTGAATGATTACCATAAAACATTGTTATATTGAATGAATATGTGACATCCCGAATCCAATAACAACAAAAATATAGCATAACAACCCAAAATGATCCCAAATAAAATTTAATACATAAAACTCAACTCAAAATCTACAACGGTTATACATTACTACAACTGAGATAATCTATGTCTACAGAAACTTCGAGCTTCCACTAGGTCTCTTCCACAACACTGCCTCCCATCTTTCCCTTGGACGAACATATAACTAAACACTTGCCTGAAAATGGTTTTAGTTTTTGAAAAACGAGGGTTAGCCCACAAGGTCTAGTGAGTTCCCTCTAGAAACAAAATTCACGCCACAAATAGCATTTAAAGCAGTTTATAAGCATTTATAAACAATTCACAACTTTAAAACATTAAACGCATGTACGACACATGTTAATGGCACAAGATAAGGTCACACACACTTGTGACAACGTGTCTGGCTCACATTGTCTTTAACTAGGATACACCCCCATTGGCATAAACGGAACACACCCTGGTATGAGCATTTGCGGGACACCCCCCCCCCCCCCCCCCGACTTAAGCCATCACATGCCCACTCTCAAATGTATGCATACATAACCAATCACATTTCATATCAAGATAAACATGCAGTTTCAGAATCATCTCATGTGTTAAAATTCGTACGTCAGCAACATTTTCAGTTAGAAAAACTCACCTGCTGGCCTTGCCTGGCTCTTTCTCACTTGCGTTTGATCCTCAAACTGAATCCCTACGATTTAACCAAAATATCACAATTAAACCCCCGCCCAAGCTTTACTCAACTTCCAAGGAACCTTGCACGAGATTTCTAACTTCCAAGATGACCCCATTACCCGGGATTAGACTCCACGGGGAAACACCTGGCTCAATCCGGGAATCAACCGCACCCGGGTTAAGTCCCAACCGGGAATCACTGGTTATCCAGACAACACCCTTACCGGGTTCACCTGTAATCCGGATAGCACCCTTACCGAGTTTCACCGGTAGTCCGGATAACATCTTTACCGGATTCGTCAACCATCCGGGTTTTAGCCTCAACCGGATTTCTAATCCATCTGGGTTAGGTGATTCCCTGGTGCATAGGGTTTTACACGCGAACTGCTAACCTCGATTTAAGCGATTAACCTGGTTCAATCCAGTTTTGGGCCATGAAATCAATGGGTTAAAAGTCTAATCCTTCTTAATAACATCTCATCATTAGAAAATAACTTTCATAGAGATCAAACAATTGCTTATCCCTCTTTTGTCTCTAAAACCCTACAAAGAACAAATCCCCCAAAATCAAAATAAGGAATAGAAATAGGGATTACCTTGTTGATGATTTGGAGTAGAATCTCCCTTCAATTTGCACTCTACTTTGATTTCTCTTCCAGTTGCACGTCTCCCCCACACACACAATTTTTGTTTTTGATTTCTCTAGCCTCCAAGTTGCAAAATGGTTAGGAGATAGAAGTATTAGGGGTTTTAATCCCTTTTCCCACTAATTGCCGATTATTCCTTAGACTTTAGGCTTTCACCAAAAATCACACTAAACACCAACTTCTTTTACCATTAAGTTTCTGGTTATTACAGAATATATGTTTAGACAAATAATGAACGCATTTAAGAGAATTTTAGGGTTTAAACAAACATGCAAAAAAATTATTTTATGTTCATGTATGTTGCTCTTTTTTTATATTACAGTGAAGAGTACGAAGGTTGAAAAGTTGAGGATAAAAAGAAAGGCAACAAGTGAAACACAAAAGGTATATCCGTTCATATATGAATGTGTGACACATATTTGTTATTCATGTATGAATGTTATACATATGATAGTTCATATATGAATCTGTGGGATAATTTCTTGTTCATTTGTGATTTATCACATATCTAGGGTTTTGAGGTGAAAATTTTATTGTGTTTGTGTTATATATATGATAGTTCATATATGAATGTGTGGAATATTTTGTTGTTCATTTCTGATTAATCACATATCAAGAGTTTTGAGGTGAAAATCTTCTTGTGTTTGTGTTGTATATATGATAGTTCATAGATGAATTAATGCGTGGAATATGTGAGGTCCATTGAGATCAAGATTGATTGATTGAAAAGATAGACAAGGATTATTGGGATTGAATCTGTAGTTTTATTCACAAACAGTAAACTACACTACAGAGAACAAGGATTTCGTATGATCTACATTGTAAAATTGAAAGTTACAAAACACAATACTAACAGATTCTATTTATACCCCCAATACCCTTGTTACACATTAAGCCCAAACCCATGTACAAGGCCCAATACAAAGATAAATGGATTACTTTACTAACCATCCTAAAATAGAACATTTATGTTCTAACATTCTCCCCCTAAGTTTTGTAAAGTAATCATCCATTTAAGCTCAGCATCAGCTCCTCTCCCTTTTTATTTCTTTAGAAAACTTAGCGTTGCATAAATTTCAAAGCATCCTCAGCTCCGCCTAGAAAGTAGCTCTAATCCTTGAAGTTTCAAGTTTAATATCTGATCTGATGCAGACAGTAACCTCGACTGAGTGCACATAAAGACAACTTTTATCTTTTGTAAACCCAACACATTCCTTAAGCCCACAAGAATGATATGTGTTGAATTATGGAATGACAACCAAAGTGCATCTTCAGTGTATGACATCTGATCTGTCTTTGAACCACGAGTTTAAATAAGAATTCAGATTAAGAATTTATTCTGATCAGCTGACAGAAGGTAGCAACAGGTAGCAACAGTACAAAGCAAGGGTTAGAAGGCAACTACTGTTCAACAACTAATGAAATATGCTCATTTTCTGACTGCTTTCCAGATCACTGAACGAAAGAACTCAGAACTCCTTTCTTCACGAATTAGCTGGATGATTATAAGCACTCAGGATTCTGAATCACAACCAAAGCATAAGAACAATGATTGCAGTCGCTCACACTACTGATTGATCAGGTCAGAAGAATGATCAAGAGCACTCAACGGTCTAACAACATATAGAAGTTCTCCAGACTGATGATTGCAGATACTCAGGCTGCTAGTCCAATCCAATCATAGACTAAATCCAAACATCGAGTATCTGAAAATCTTGAAAAGCATGAGCACCCGTGAAAATTAGATCAGTTGCTAAAGATATGTGACCAACGGAAGATAAGAATGATGTCACATATGCATTATGCGTAGAAACCTCGGGAACAGGGCAAACTTGTAGAAAAATGGGTTAAGAACAGTCACTTTTCTCAAATTTCTTAAAACGTTTCGCATATCCTTAAGAATTCGCATAACACTATTCATTAATCACACAACTCGCATAAGGCTTAGCCGAAATCCTCAGAATTCGCATATACGTACATGCGAATTCCTCGCTTCTCGCATGAACCTTTATACGAATTCCTCTCAATTCGCATATTTCTCTTAAGCAAATCCCTTCTTTTCGCATAACTCTTCCATGCGAATTTTGTACTTCAAATTTTCTTTAACCACATAGAATTCGTATAAACTTTTCGCATAAGACTAGCATGCGAATTCTGTACTTTTCGCATCTCTCTATCATGCGAAATCCATACATGAAAATTTTCATCTTCAAAGGCCTTCATAATGCGAATTCTGTCATGTAAATTCTTCAACATTTTCACCATGCGAATTCTCCAAGCGAGTTCTTCATGCGAGTTTTGCATGTGAGTTCTTCATTGATCATGCGAATTCTTGAGATCTTGAGCTTTTTTCGAATAAATCACTTGAATTCAATTCAAATCTTTGAATTGGCTCACCAAAATTTGACATTATGCTCACTGGATGATCAATTACAATCCTTTTCCATCAACTTTACAAAAACAATCATGATCAATTGATTTTGATCATTATACAAAATATGACAGTTTACGCACCAAAACTTCTCAAATTTCAGCAAATCTTCGAAAATTGATGAAATTTAAACAAAGATATTGATTCTATGTGATTCAACTATAAACTCAGAATCAATTTAATATCAAGGCTCATCCAAATTAGCATCAAATCAACAAAATTCAAACATCTCAAATCTTAACATACTACAGTGACATGTTCTTCTGAAAATGTAAATTCCCAGATTCCAAGCAATTCAATCTAAACCAAGATGTAAAGATTTGACAATTATGAACAGTTTCTAGAGAGAGAGAGTAGAGAGAGTGTTGATCCAAGATCTCTCAGTGATTTGATAACAACCCTTTTCTATACTTAGTGAAAATTATGTTTTAACCATCAGCGATTAGACTGAGTCTGTTCAGTTATCGCTGATAGTATCTCTTATAAACATTTCTATGTATTAGTGTTTCACTATCAGTGATCAAACTGAGTTTGTTCAGTTATCGCTGATAGTTCTGATGTAAACAGTAACATAATCCCTGAAGACAAGTCTCGCGTCAACATATGTTCATAGGTGAATCGAAGACGAAGCCACTGAATAAAGAGAAGTCTACTAGTGACCTGATGCGGATATCAGTGAAGCAAAGACAACTCTACTTATACGCGAAGGAACATAAGGAAAAGCTTCAGCGATAGCTGAACCTCTTTATATCTCTGAAGAAAGAGATATTCAGCGATCAATCGATCACAAAGCTTATGCCTCAAGTTTCCCTTTGTCTTACCTTGCACAACCAGTACGATGTGTCAGAACGGACATATCTCTGCCACAAATCGTACAACAACTCTGTCACCTATAGTGTTCATGATACGGCCGAAAGCATGTCTCCCAAAAGTCAGACTACCAAAGCCAATCACTGAATGACACGTGTAAAGTACCCTGCCATGCATTTAATGCATAGGGTATAAATAGAAAGATCACCTCTCCATCTGAGGGTGTGCTCTATTCTTGAACCAAGATAGAAACCTTTGTTTTCTATACTTCTAAAACCCCCCTTTCTCTATATTCTTGTGCAACCATCTTTGTGTTTCTTAAGTTTGTTTAGATTGAGTCTGTCTTAATCTTATTCCGCAACAAACTTGTAAATTGTGTTTGAGTTATCAATAAACAATTTATTAAACTTTAATTTATGTGTTTGTATTCAACACCCCCCTTCTACAAACTTGTTAAGCACCTCTGGGACCAACAAGTGGTATCAGAGCAAACTGTTCAATCTGATAAACAAGATCTTGCTTTATTCTCTTCCTTGCTATTCTAATATGGCACTAAACACAAACACAAATTATTTTGATAATGGTTCACTATCTAAACCTCCTCGATTTAGCAGAGATAACTTCTCTCTCTGGAAAAATCGAATGATGCTATTTCTAGAAGGTGCAGATCCCACTATACCTGAGTACGTAGCAAACGGACCCTATGAACCTGTCCAAATCATATTTGTCGTTCCAGCTACTGCCACCACTCCATTTATTCTTGAACGCTGTATTGCTAAGGAAATCAGACAATGGAGTGATGAGGACAAAAAGAAAGTTGGTATCGATGCAAGGGCAAAGACCATTATCTCTATGGCTCTGCCTGATGAAGTTTTCCATTCCATCATGCATCTTAAAACTTCTAAAGAAATGTGGGAAACCATATGTGTTCAATATGAAGGCACCACTGAAATCCAAGAGACTCGAAAGATTAACTTGGTAAGACAATATGAAAGTTTCATCGCTGGTAAGAATGAATCTCTCTCTGATGTTCATCAGCGATTTAACTGCTTAATCATAGATCTAAGAACTGTTGGCAGGACCTATTCTAATTCTGAGGTCTTGACCAAATTCCTAGAATGTCTTCCTGAAAGCTGGGACAGTTATTCAATATGTCTTAAGCTAACAAAAGACTTAAATTCTCTTTCACTCAGCACCTTGTATGGAATATTGCTTAACTATGAGCAATCAAACCTGTTGAAAGCACTCCTGTTGCTTTAATATCTTCAGAGATAATTCCATCTCAGCGATCTACTCTCACTATCACTGAGTTAGATTCTGAATCTGAGGATATATCAGACACTGATCTTTCAGAGTTTGATGAATCCTTAGCACTCTTGACAAACTCTTTTAAGAGATTTGCAATAAAGAGCAATTTCAAAAGAAATAAGCCTCTCTCTATCACTGACAAGCCAAAATCAACCCCTGTTGATAAGGCTTCTGCTACTTGCTATAACTGTGAAAAGATTGGACACTTTGCAAGTGAGTACAGGTCAAAGAAAGTCTTCAAACCTTCTACCTAAAGAAGATCCAGCGATGACAAATACCTAAAGCTGAAAGACAAATATCAAAACCTGAAAAACTACAAGCGAAAAGGTAAAGGTCTCATTGCTGAAGAACATGACTGGGCTGAATCAGAAGAATCAAGTTCTGATGAAGAAGTCGCTAATCTTTGCCTCATGGCTGAGATTAAAGAAGAAGTGGAAGAACCAGCTGAAACTTCTATGAGCTATATATCATCTCAAGTATCTATCTCTACTAATCCCTCTCTACCTGAATCAGAGAGAAGTCGCGCAGTTGATGTGCTGACGATTGATCTTTACAATGCTTTAAACGGAAAAATTCTAGCTGAAAGCAAAAACAATGACTTAACTGAACAGCTGGAAAAATTCCATGACAAGATCAAAGAACTAACTCTTTTAGAGGCAAGTTTGAAATATCAAGTTGTTGTAAATAAAATCATCAGCATAGAACGCGAACAAGCCATCGCTGCTCTAAAAGCAGAAAAGGCTACTGTTGAAAAATGGTGTAATTCTTCAACAAAGATCACTGAGATAATAAATGCTCAAACTACTGGTGGTGATAAAACCGGTCTTGGTTTTTGGAAACCACAGGATGAGCCTAAAGAAGACTGTTCCACGCTTAAGTTTGGAACATTTGTCACTTCTATCTCTGACACTTCTTATAATCAGTTTTATCCGTCTTCTTCTAATTCTATCCCTGAGGAAAAATCCAAAGGCTCTAAGTCTGCGGATAAAGGAAAATCCATTCTTCGTCCTCATAAGACTACCAAGAAAGAAAAGCTGAAAGTTCCCTCTAAACCTTCAGCGAATCAATCCTCTAGCTCTGTGATAGAAATATTCGATCTCTGTCCTCCAAAGCTAAAGATTGATCTCAAGCCTAAGAGATCTGAAGAAATCAAAATTCCTCCTAGATCTCATGCTAAAAGTATTCTTGGACCTGGTCCTGCTCATCTTAAATTCTCAAAACCTTTTACTCCCGGTCCTAAAACCACTTTCAAATATAGAAAGTGCTATCACTGTGGTTTTACTGACCATATTGCAAGCAAATGTCCAACTGCCACTAAAGCTGATAAAATAGCTAAAGTGAAGATAAATGCCTCTAAGGCTGAGAAGGTCACCAAAGCTGAAAAATCAACCAAGGTGAAAAATACCACTAAGGTTAAGAAATTAACCAAAGTGAAGATTACCACTGAAGCTGAATCTTCATCTGCTGTGAAGATTGTTGAATCTTCCATCTCCACTAACCCCAAAGGACCCATTGAAAAGTGGGTACCAAACAACGCTTAATCTTCCTTATGTGTGCAGGGATCAAAGGGCATCTGGTATCTCGATTGTGGATGTTCTCGTCATATGACTGGACAAAAAGACCTGCTCACTGAATACAAGGAAGAGAAAGGTCCCTCTGTGACCTTTGGTGGAAATGGAAAAGGATATACCCAAGGGTTTGGTGTCCTCAGCAATGGGACAACTACCTTCAGAAGAGTCACTTATGTAGATGGACTGAAGCATAACCTTCTGAGCATCAGTCAGCTATGTGACAAAGACTACGAAGTTCGCTTTTCTAAGAAAGCATGTTCAGTGGTGAATGAGAAAGGAAAACTTGCTCTCAGTGGTTATCGCAGAGAAAATGTCTATGTAATAGATATGAACTCTACTACCACTGAAAACTTATGTTTTCTCTCTAAAGCTTCTTCTGATGTCAACTGGCTATGGCACAAAAGGCTTTCTCATCTAAATTTCAAAACCTTGAATTCTCTCTCTTCTAAGGAACTGGTTTATGGTCTTCCTCAGCACTCATATGCTAAAGAATCTCTCTGCTCGGCATGTGAAAAAGGAAAACAGACAAAAGCTAGTTTCAAATCTAAACAAGTTTCCTCGGTGACAAGTCCTCTTCAGCTCTTACATATGGATCTGTTTGGTCCTCTCAACATCCAATCAATAGTTGGAAAGAAATATACGCTTGTCATTGTAGATGAATACTCTCGCTACACCTGGGTTATCTTTCTTCGCTGCAAGAGTGATACTCCAGAAGAACTAATATCTTTTGTTACAAAGATGGAAGTGCTGAATAATCTTACTGTTCGCTCTATAAGAAGTGATCATGGAACTGAATTCAAAAACAGTTCTCTGAACAATTTCTTTGAGAACAAGGGAATTTCTCATAATTTCTTCTCAGTAAGAACACCTCAGCAAAACGGAGTCGCTGAAAGAAGAAACCGAACGATCATTGAAGTTGCTAGATCAATGCTCAGCTATTCTCACCTCCCTACTCAACTTTGGGCTGAAGCTGTTAACACTGCTTGTTTTACTCAAAACAGATCGCTGATAGTAAAGCGCTTTGGAAAGACAACTTATGAACTCTTTCATGGAAGGAAGCCTTCTATCAGCTTTCTTCATATCTTTGGTTGTCAGTGCTTTATCTTAAACAACAAAGATCAGATTGGAAAGTTCGACCCAAAAGCTGATGATGGAATATTTCTAGGATATTCCTCCATCTCCAAAGCCTACAGAGTTTTCAACAAGAGAAGACAATCTGTGGAAGAAACAATTCATGTCACTTTTGATGAAACTCGCTCAGCGAATTCTAAACCAATCGCTGACAATGAAGAATTAAATGCTTGGATGTTCTCTCATTACAGAGAAACAAAACCTTTCTTCTCAAACCATCAGCATTCAAATCCTCCGGCTGCTGATGATGATCCAAACATCATATCCCCTAACGCTGAATCCAACTCATAGATCTCAGCAGAGCCTCTAAACACACTTCTTCCATCAGAACCATCTTCGTCTAAACACCTCTCAGAAAACAATGGTAAGCGATCATGCTCATGCTCAACGATGGTCTAGAGATCACCCCATAGATCAAATTCTTGGTGATCTCGATCCAGGTATTCAGACACGACGAAGTTCAGAATGAAGAAATAATACAAAATGAGTATGATGGGTGAGCTGACATATTTTCTTGGTCTTCAGATCAAACAATCTGACAGAGGTACTTTTATCAGCTAAGGTAAGTATGTTAAAGATATGCTGAAGAAGTTTTATCTTACACAAATTTCAGCGATGAAAACTCCTATGGTACCTCCCCTGACATTTAACAAAGATCCATCTGGAAAACCTGTTAATGTCACTGCCTATAGAGGAATGATAGGCTCCCTGCTGTATCTTACAGCGAGCCAACCTGACATTATGTACTCTACTTGTTTATGTGCACGCTATCAATCTGAACCCAAGGAATCCCATCTGATCGCTGTTAAGCGAATTTTCAGATATCTAAAAGGAACTCCTAACCTCGGTCCTTGGTATCCCAAAGACTCAGGGTTCGATCTTAAAGGATATTCTGATAGTGATTTTGCAGGTTGTAAACTCGATAGAAAGAGCACCACTGGTGGATGTCAACTCTTAGGAGGAAAGCTGGTAAGCTGGACAAGCAAAAATCAAAATTCAGTGTCCACTTCCACAGCTGAAGCTGAATACGTAGCCGCTGGAAGTTGTTGTGCTCAAGTCTTATGGATGAGAAATCAACTATTGGATTATGATCTTCAGCTATCAAAGATTCCCATCTATTGCGACAGCACTAGTGCTATCTCTATACCAAATAATCCAGTGCTACATTCAAAGACAAAACACATAGAGATCAGATATCATTTTATCAGAGATCATGTGATAAATGGTGATATTGAACTCCATTTTATTCCCACTGACTATCAGTTTGCTTATTTATTCACCAAACCTCTAAATGAGACAAGGTTCAACTTTCTCATCAGTGAGCTTGGAATGCTGAATCTTGAAGATTAAATCTTGAACGTTTATGCATTAAGTCAGTGATCATAAGTTCCCCTTTATCACTCAATCTTTGATTAAAACTCTGACTCTCAGGTATGTTCTCTTACTCCAAATCACTGAATCTTCAGTCAGTAAGACGTTTTAAATAAAACTTTGATCACTGAAGTTTTCTTCAAATGATTAAAAGCTTTTTGATAAACAAAATCTATCACTGACATTTCTCTTCAGTGATCCCTCTGAAATAAAAAAATCAATCTCTGAATTTTCATCAGGGATTCTTTTTAAAAGGAAAACCTATCTCTGACTGTTCTTCAAAGATAATTTCAAAAACGGACAAATGAAACGTTTTTCTCTCTCCTATGACGTCATTTGAACCGACAATCCACGACATGCCTTTTTCTGACACGTTCTTCCATTGCCCTTCTATCCAATCAACTTTGTGGGACGTGTCCATGTCATGATGAACATTTGTATTCCCGCCTCACTCTCTCTCTCTCTCTCTCTCCTACTCTCTACGTATAAAAAGAATGTTTTTCCATTCCTATCGTTTTACGCTTTCTAGAGTTCAGCTTAGCTTTGCTTTTATTCTTTTTGGACTTAGGAGAGGAGTAGTATTTGAATGAATTATCCCAACAGTGTTTGCAATAAAGATTCTTTCAAGCAAAATTCATAAACTTAGATTTATCGGAACAAATCTTACATTCATGTTTATCAAAAGAAGTACTATTCAAAATAACACTGTCTGTAGGACAACTACTAGAATTCAAACTATTCTTTTTATTCAAACTAAGATCTTTATTCTTCTTACTCCTCCCAACTCCATTTCCTTTTATATCTGAAACAGAAACAGGAACCTTGTTAGTCTCTAACTTAGAAGGTGGTTCTTTTCTAGTGCTCTAGAAATACTTTCAAAGCAAGAAAACTCTCGAAGCATTCTCGCATTCTCAAGCATCTGCATCATCTTCATCTCTCAAGATCAACAGGTTATTTTTGATCTTCTTCTTCTTACTCTCATTCTAAATCTTTTTAATTTAAAACTCCATTTATGGACTGCCATTATGGGTTTTAAAAGGTTTTTATCATATAAAATCATTTTTATTTTGATTTTATTCCTTCAAAACCATTGTTTTTTATTTTCTTCATTCAAAATCTTTTGGTTTTTCTTACTGTTCTTACATCTTCCTCTAATAACGTCACATTAATCTTCAAATATGTTGGTTTATCTATGTTTCTTCCCTCAAAAAGAAACTGGTAAAACCTTCTTTATTTTTAGACTAAATCCTTTTCTTCTACTCTTCCGTTTTTTTTCTCTTCTCATATTCAGAATGGCTCAATCTGCTCTCATCGCTTCCAAGAACGTCAAGTTCTCCATAACTGACTCTGAGATTCCGAAAACAACCATCTCGCACGACTGGAATTTGATGGTGTCAAATACCCACATCTGGTGGACGCTGCAAAGTTTCTAAAGCAATCCTGCATTGCATACGCCATCACTGTGGATCCCACGCATTCAAAAACTATTCTCCAGCAATTCTGGTTCACCGCTGAAGAAACCTCTGTCACCAACAAAAAGGGTGATCCGGTTCCTGCTATTTCTTTCAGCACTAATCTTGGACCAGGGATGATGACTGCCTTGGGATTAAGGAAAGCTCTGTGATTTCCTGACAAACCTAGAAATGGGTTCGATGCCTTGCCTACTGACGCTGAACTCATCCACTTTCTGGATGCAATGGAATACTGTTGGGACCCAAAGCCGTGGACGACAATCCCCAACAAGAAGTTGACTCTCATAAAGAAGGCGAACATACCTTCTCAGCTTAACTACATTTTTTCTCACATCATTTAGTGCATGAGTGGGAAGAGTGGGTCACTGGATCAAGCTAGCAAGATTCAGGTCCAGATGGCCTATTCCGTGATCGTTGGAAGAAATTTCGACTACGCCACAACTATATTTGATGACCTGAGGTCAAAGATAGAGAAGACGGAGAGGGATCCTAAGATCCCCTATGTACGCTTCATATGTACGTACCTGAAGTTCCTCTACCCTGCTGCTTACCCCACTAATTCTGATGGCACTTTTGCCAAAGGGGGCCAGCGCTCCTTGGAGGTCAATCCCCTCCCCAACGAGGTAAGTATTTATGATCTTTGCTCTCGACTCTCTCTCCACACTTCTTCCTCTTCAGCGGCCACGCAGGGGGTTGCTTCTTCTGCTATCCCTGTCGCTACCCCTTCCAAACGACCCTCAGCTAGTTCCTTTGGTCCTTCGAAGAAGGCCAAAGTGACTAAGGAGACAAGCACCTCTAGCTCAAGGCCTAAGGACGTTTATCAACAAACCTCCTTGAACGCATTCGTGGGTCTCTCCTCCACATCCTCAGCACTACCCACTTCAACCGTGCCAGCGACTACGGTCGTTGTCACATCAACAGTGACGTCCCCCATCATCTCAACTCATCAACAACCTGAGGTAACTATTGAGGTAACTACCCATATTCCTACTTCTATCCCCATCTCTAATCCTTCTATTTCTTGGGTCTCTAACCCTTCCTCTATTATGCAGCAATCTCATGTTGCAGTTATATGACCTGATGCTCAAACGTTTGAAAGAGACATGCAAATTTTCAATCTGTTTGGACGTTCAGGTATACCAAAACCCCCAAACACACCTTCCACCTATCCATCTAAGCCTGTTACTCCTGTTTCTCAGCAGCTAACATTTCTTTCAGGTCCTAGTTTGGCGACTGTTGACACAAATGTCAACAGTTTGGGCGTAAAGGTGGATTCTCTCACTACCTCCCTCAACAATACCACCAGCGCTGTCAATTCAGCTGGTGAAGAGTTGAAGACATTGACAGCTACGTGCTCGTCCAAAGCTGAATCCTCTCAAATCTCCGCTCTTCAAGCCGCGATTGACCAAGTGAAAGAGGATTCCAAGCGACAGTTTGATGTCTTGTCTGCCAAGGTTGATTCCTGTGAAGTTCTTCTTCAACAAATCCTGACCCACCTGAAGGCACCAACTCCGACTCCTACTCCCTCATTCACAGAGAACGATCGTACCTCTCTGAACATTGTCGTTGAGTTCATTCATCAGGCTACGTCAGATCTTCCTGCGTTTGAAGGCCGTCTGGAAAGTTTGGAGGCTGAAGTTCAGAATTTGGCCGCTGCAAACACTTCATCTCCTTCCAAAGATCTCTCCCTCCGTGATAATGCCAAAGAGGGGGAGAAAGCAGCTGAAGAAAATATGGAGATAGAAGCTGCTGTTGAGGTCTAACAGAAAGAAACTCCCTCTCATGTTGAGGGGGAGATGGTTGCTGATAAAGCCCCTCCTTCTCTCGACGATATAATCGATGATGAAGAAGAGGAGGACGATGAAGATGAAGCTCTTGATCTTGAAGATCAAGAGGAAAAGCAACCTCATCAGGATGATGATGATGACGATGAAGAAGATTAGTCTTTATGGCGTTCTTCAGCCGTCACATCATCAGCGATAACTTCGAAAGAAGTTGTCCAAGCAGGGGGGGAGTCATGAAACACCATCAGGAACCCCTTCCCAAAGCAAAACCAAGGTTGCAGTTACTGAGGGAAGCCTGAAGACGATTTCACTATCTGAGGAGACTCCTTCTCAGGTATGCCTTTCTCCTGTTCTTATATCCTTCTATAAAACCCCACCCCTGTCTCTTTCTAACCTTTATCTCTCTTCTTCCCCAAAAATAAACTAACCTTCTTTTTATTTTCTGACCAGATAGTTCTCTCCCCTGCTTAAGGGTAAAGAACTCCAAATAATCCCAGCTGCTGTAGCTGATGATCAAATAATCCCAATCTCTGTAAGAGAGATTGATGAAGAAGATGAGGAAGAAGAGTCCCTGCAGCATCCAGGGAGGCCCTCTAGACCATCTCACTAGTCAGAGGAAGAGATGAAGAGACAAACAGAGATGATTTCTCATCTAGAGAATCAACGACTGAAGATCCCCTCTCAATTAACAGATCTAGAGTTCCTAACTGAAGCTGAAATCGAAGAATCTGTCAGGGCTGAGAAGCTGATAGCTGACTGTCAAAGAGATGCCACTCTTGCTCTCAACATTCAGTCATCTCAAGTCAAAGACAAGAAGCTAAAAAAGAAACCAGTTGAAGTCCAGACTGCTCTTTTGAAAGAGATTGAAGAGGAGCGCTAAAAAGAACAAAGGGTCAGCGATAGCTCAGTCGAATGGTGTAAAAGCAAAATCGACTATCGCTCTGACCAAATGAAGATCATAGCTGTTACTATCTCTGGGAAAAAGAAGAAGGATCGAGTTTCTATCACTATGGAGATTACCAGAGAGGATGGAAGCTGCAAGGCCATGTTCGTGTCAAAGCTAGAAACCTTCAGTTATATGGAATGGCTAGAGTTCAAAGAAGCGCTGAAGAAATCCAAATCAACTAGCAGAGGCTATGTCGAAGGCATCTTGGAAGCCCTCATCAACAGAGTCTCCACTGTGTTGAAAGTACCATCTGCTCTTCCTTCCAAACCAAGGCAATTCAAAAGAAAGCCTGTCTCCTCCTCCTCTGAAAATATCGCAGTGATAAAAAATGAAACCTCCATCAAGTTCTCAAGAGAAGCTCTGTTCGGTCCTCCTCCTGATCTTTCAGTTCTCGATCTATCTCTGCCCCCTGGTGGACCATATGTTGCAGGACAAGTTCTTAAAGAACCTTTTGGAATCTTCTTCAGAGATGATGAGGAAGAACTCAGATTTCAGAGAGTCTCTGAAATTCCTATCTGTCCCCTTAGTCATCTCAAGGATCTCTTGTGCTTATGGTGTGACTTCTCTCCCTCTACTGAACCGATCAAGGCAATCATATCTCAAGAATCTTCTGATCAAAGGCAAAAAGGAGAAGAAATACCTGAGTATATGATAAATCCTCCTAAGTCTTCTTTAGATAGCTGATAGATTAGTTTCCTATTTCTTGTAATCTATTAGTTAAACTTACAGTAGTTAGTTCTTCACTTGTACTTATAATTTTCATATCTTGTAATTCTTTCTCTGAATTAATGAAAATTTCAGTGATGTACTTAACTCCATCAATACTGTAAAAGATCCCTCAAAATAGTAATTGTGACATGTATGTTATGAGTCCTGATTATTCCTTATTTTGAACTTTAAAAGTAATTTTCTTCAGTAACTTTGTCATTATCAAATAGGGGGAGATTGTTGATCCAAGCTCTCTCAGTGATTTGATAACGACCATTTTTTATACTTAGTGAAAATTACATTTTAATATGTATTAATGTTTCACCATCATAGATCAGACTGAGTCTGTTCAGTTATCGCTGATAGTATCTCTTATAAACATTTCTATGTATTAGTGTTTCACTATCAGTGATCAAACTGAGTCTGTTCAGTTATCGCTGATAGTTCTGATGTAAACAGTAACGTCAACATATGTTCATAGCTGAATCGAAGACGAAGCCACTGAACAAAGAGAAGTCTACTAGTGACCTGATGCGGATATCAGTGAAGCAAAGACAACTCTACTTTTACGCGAAGGAACATAAGGAAAAGCTTCAGCGATAGCTGAACCTCTTTATATCTCTGAAGAAAGAGATATTCAGCGATCAATCGATCACAAAGCTTATGCCTCTAGTTTCCTTTTGTCTTACCTTGAACAACCAGTACGATGTGTCAGAGCGGACATATCTCTGCCACAAATCGTACAACAACTCTGTCACCTACAGTGTTCATGATACGGCCGAAAGCATGTCTCCCAAAAGTCAGACTACCAAAGCCAATCACTGAATGACACGTGTAAAGTACCATGTCATGCATTTAATGCATAGGGTATAAATAGAAAGATCACCTCTCCATCTGAGGGTGTGCTCTATTCTTGAACCAAGATAGAAACCTTTGTTTTCTATACTTCTAAAACCCCCCCTTTCTCTATATATTCTTGTGCAACCATCTTTGTGTTTCTTAAGTTTGTTTAGATTGAGTCTGTCTTAATCTTATTCCGCAACAAACATGTAAATTGTGTTTGATTTATCAATAAACAATTTATTAAACTCTAATTTCTGTGTTTGTATTCACCCCCCCCCCTTCTACAAACTTGTTAAGCACCTCCGGGACCAACAGAGAGAAAATATAATAATCGTATATCTCACAAGGTATTACAATGAACTCTTAGACCACACTTTACAACAAACATTTACAAGCTATATATATGGTCAAAGACCATATTCACACAATGTAAACAACAATAACTTTCTAGACTTTGACTATGTTTGACTTTACAAGACCTTGACTTTTCTACTTAAATCTTGGATACAACTTTATAAACTAACGTTCTTTTTTTTATTGAAAGAGTAAAATCCAGATCAAATCAAGCACAATCAAACAAACAATCTCAATCAAGATAGATGTAACAATGAAATTCTAGAGAGAGAGTAGAAAGAGAAGTATTCAGTCATATATCTGACAATGAAAGCGTACAATGAAAGTTACTTCTCTTACAACACAATATACAAAGTATATATACTACCTACTTCTCTCATAACACTAAAACACTTCTCTCAAACATGTTTCTCTCACATGCTTAAACTCTCATGACACTAAACTTTCATGAAACTAAACTCTCATGACACTAAAATTGATTTTACTGACTAAAAAATACATTGACTTTTCTCATTAAATCTTGTATACAATTTATACACTAACATTCTCCCGCTTTGTATTCAAGATTTAATAAAATTTTGACAATCGTCTTCAGCGCTAAATTCTTCAACTTCTGTCAGAATTTGATTCTTAACAAGAATAATGAAACTCAGAAACAATATTAAAGAAGTTGCGGAAAAACACTTTAATATTCAAATATCAATGTAACAGTAAAGTAGAAATCACAACTTGTAAACTTTATTGAATGATTAAAGTTACAAGCTTTCACACAAAGCCTCAATCTTGATGAACAGGCTCACCAAGACGAATTCTACTTCTCAAGAACTAGGGTTGTAAACCTTGAGGTCAATTCTCTCTCAAAACAAAAACTCAGAATACTCGTGTTACAAACTATTCTGAATAATTCTATACATATACTGAAAATAAAAGATACTTACAAAACATAAAAGATCTTCAGTATATTCTTCCATAATTATCTTCAACCTTCCATGATTATCTTCAAACCTTGATCTGCGCGGCTTACCAAGATTATCACATAAGCAGTATTAAGTCATAGCAGCATTAACACTCTGAGCAGTATTAATCTTCACCAACAGTAGTAACTATGCTTAGCAGTATTAATTTCTACAAGCAGTAGTAATTTGGCCCAACAGTAGTAACTTGTCTCAGCAGTAGTAACCATGTTATACTGGCAGCAGTAATCATACTTAAACAAATCTTCAGTTCCCAACAACTTCTATCTCTGACAATCTTTGACAATGAAGCGCTGACAATTTTCAGTCTTTCAGTCTTCGAAGAATCTTTAAAAGTCTTTAACACTTTGCATCTTTGGAAAGTCAACAAGTCTTAAAAATGAATCATTTGAAATCTTGAAACATCTGAACTTTGAAACTCTTTAAACTCCTTTGAAATATTTGAAATATTTGAAACTTTTGAAACTTCGAGGAATCTTTCAAATCTGTATATTCATCACTCTGATCTATTGACTGTCTTCAGAAAAACAAACTTTCTCAAATCATCTGTTTGATTTGTCTGTGAATCATCTCTGAATGATTTCTTTTCATCTGACTTGAACTTTTAGAATTATCTTCACCATTTTCATCAGAAAGCCTCTTCATTTTTTATTTGTCAGATCAGCTTTTGTCTTTGAAATTGAAACATATTAAATTTCTCTCCCTTTTTGATGACTGGGAGAATCATGATCATCAAAACACATCAATTTCAACTCACTCTGTGAAATTTCTCCCCCTTTTAAAAAATGTAGACCAATCTTCATGAACTTAACATACTCCCCCTTTGTGATAAACTAACATTCTCCTTCTTTAAGAATCAACAATCTGCACTCTTTTGGAGCTGCCTTTGACAAAGTAGGAATGTTCGCTCCCAGTTGATCTGATATAGAGCCGTCAATTCATGAATGTATTTATCTAAATCTTTTCAAATTCAGACAATTTAGGAGTTGTAACCCTGAATCAACACATGAAACAGTTAGGAATGTCTGTCAGTAAACAAAGTTACTGTGTACAACGAATGTACAATTTAAGGAGTTGGTTTGATGTTGACTCCCTAGGACTTCCATTCAATCATTGAAAAACACAAGGTATTTTCTATGAATGTTCTGACAGAAAAACACATTTTTTGTGTGCTCGTGCATGTGTATGAAAAAAATTAAGCACAATGATTGTGTATCATAAGGCTCAAAGTATGTAAACCATTGAGACAACAATGATAATACATAGACTCAATGTGCATGAGAAAGGGTCGAAGGTGGGGCAACTTTCCTTCTTTTTCAATATCAGTATCTTCCGAGTGAAGAACCAATAGCTTATGTGCTGCTTCCCCAGAAAATGTGAAACATTCTCTTTTTGAGAAAAGAATGAGTAGTTGGTGGGGTGTTTGCAAGAGATGGCATGGGCTAGGTACCTTTTTCAATGTCGTTCACGAAGAATTGTGAAACAACAGTTTATGTGGCTGCTCGGCTCAGAAAGAAGTTTGGTGCAGAGTCTGATATTCTCTTACTCTGATCTCTCACCTTCTTTCTTTTAAACATTAAAGCTCACTTCTAAACAATCTCTCATTTCCATTTTACCTCTTCACACACCATCACTCAAACTTTTTACCCCTCTCCCCTCAATCACTCAGGGAATACTTCCTGGGTAGGAAACACTGGTATTCGTGAATCCATGGAAGTTCGTTTAAGCCACTCACACTGAATCTCATGTATTTTTCCTAAAAGCATGTATCTCAATGACTTTCTTGACAATTAAGTACAAGAAATCATTTGTCAGTGTATGCATGCTCATAAAGATAAGAATGAAATTTGAGCATTTTAAGCATTTAAGATTTCTCAAAACTTTTGTATGAATGAATGAACATGAAAGAATAGAAATGTTTTGAGAATCTGACAATGATTAAAATCAGATCAACATTCATTAAGAATAATATTTTGGGATATCAAAGACGTAAGATGTTTATATGAACAATATATAAACATATTAACAATGAAAGCATATGTAATGATGAAATGATGTCTGATTCAAACAATGAATAACAAACGGGAGTATTACCATAGAAATATTAAAGTTTTGATACATGGTAATAAAAAAATCAATATGAAGTACTGAACCGCTGTGTATGAATACTTGACAGTATATAGACAAGATAATACACAAGTATTGATCTTTGGAAACACACGGTCAATTAAACTTTAAAGCTCCATAATGAAAAACATTTAAAAGTCACACTTCCAAATTCATGAAATCTTTCGAGAATAGAGAAGTGGTTTGAACATTTAAGAAAACGTTTTCATGTTTGAAAGTTATTCTTCTTTCAAGCAATCAGGGATCTAGATTAGAAGATATTTACCTTTAAGATCCCCCTCAAATCATGATATAATGATTTAGGTCAGATAAGCTCCCCCTGGATATTTTCAAAATATCCTTAACTCTAAACATTAAAGACCGAGTCCTAAGCTATTTTACTTAGAAGTCATAGTCCTTTAACGTTAAAGTTCGGGTTTTGAACTGTTTTGTTCAAAAGCCTTTGTTTTTGCTCCCCCTTAAACCTTGGGTGCCTGAAACACAACTTTAGCTTTTGGTACCCACTGGTATTTTGGTCCTGATGTGTTAGTTGCAGTTCTTGTGAGGGTAACATAATATAAACCATACTAGTAATTAACAAAATTCTTACTTACAAAGTCATGTGCTCCACAGTAAGAACAACAGATTTTCTTCTGAGCAATCCTGATCAATTGATTAGTAGAATAAAACATATCAGAATTACCAAAAGATTTACCTTTATGCACATTGTTCTTGTTGGCATTGGTTGTGGATGCATATGCTTTGTCATTCTTCTTCTCATCCTCAGAAGAATCTTTAACTCTCCAGACCATCTGTCCTTTCTTAGATTTCTTTTCAAGAGATTTTATATAAAAGATCGTTGAACCATCAACAGATTTGTCATAAAACAGATTAGATGGTCTGATCTGACTTGATTTGACAGTGTTTGGTTTGACATTTTTCTTTTTGAAAACATTTTTGTCATGAATAGAACTTGAAGCTATTTTGAAAGAACAGACTGATTCTATTGAATTATCAACAAGTGATTGACTAATCACATCAACTGTAATCTTTTCTGACAAATCAACGTTTGCAGCTTCTAAGTCTTTTATCTTTTCAGATAAAATGTTTCTTTCAGAAATAAGTGTGTCAAACTTTATTTTCAAATCAGATATGGCCTTCTGTTCTTTTTGGACATCTGATAATAGAACAACTATTTTGGATGTGAGCTTAGATATCTCAGATTCAAAATGTGAACGTTCTTGCTCAAAATCTTTTTCTAAGTTCTTGGTTTTTTCAGAAATATCCTTGAAAATCCCAACATTTCTCTTTTCAGAAATTTTCTTTTCAGATTCAAAAGACTTTTTCTTTTCCTGAAAAATTTGCCTTTCTTTTTCTAATAAGTCTTGTAAAACTAAGATATGTTTGGGAAATTCAGTAGTTTTATCCTCAAGAACTTTTCTCTCTTTGGCAAAAGTGTCTCTTTCTATAATCAAAATCTTTTCGAATTCAGACACTTGCTTGGAAAGTTTTAAACATCTTAGCTCAATATCCTTCTTCTCTTGGTTAGCTTTCTTTGAAATTTCAGACAGTTTTTGAGCAGTAGATTTCTCTGAATCAGATTTAACTTTATCTGCTTTGGAGGCTTTTCTTCAGTTCAGCATTCTGTGTTGGGAACTGAAGAATTCATCAAGTATGGTTAATGCTGCTAGTTCAAAGTTACTACTGCTAGAAGACTTCAAGATTAATACTGCTGAATGTTACTACTGCTAGTACTATTAATACTGCTAGTCAAAGTTAGTGCTGCTTGAACAAAGTTAGTACTGCTTAGCTAGTTAGTACTGCTAGTGGTTAGTACTGCTTAGTAGTTAATGCTGCTAGAAGAAAATTAATGCTGCTGAAGATTAATACTGCTTATATGATGAAGATTCGTATGAAAGGATATACATGGAAGCTTAGAGATATACATAGAAGATATACTGAAGATATTTTATCTATTATCTTTGTATTCAGTATATATATTGTATTGTTTAGAATAGTTATATAACTTTTGATAATTTCAGTTTTCATTCTTTTAAAGAAAAACAACCTCAAGGCATAGATCCTAATTCTAGAGAAGTAGAATTCGTATTGGTGAGCCTGTTCATCAATATTGAGGTTGAGTGAGTAATCTTGTAACTTCAAAGCATTCAATAAAAGCTTACAGTTTGTTATTCATATTTTCTGTGTTGATTTACTGTTTCATTAAATATCAAAGTGTTATTCCGCAAACTTCTTTGATATTGTTTCTGAGAATTAATTCTTGTTGTGAATTCGATCCTGACAAGTGGTATCAGAGCCAGATTTCTCAGAAACAACTATTCATCATGGAAAATCTTGCAGAATCAAGCAGTACTTTGGTCTCAAAGGTTCCAATGCTTAGACCCAATGAATTTGATATGTGGAAGATCAGAATCAAGCAGTACATACTCCTCACTGACTATTCTATGTGGGACATCATAGAGAATGGTCCTTCTGAAGCAGGAAAGATTGGTGCAGATGGAAAGAGAACTCCACCAAAAACTGATGCAGAAAGAAAGATCAGACAGACAGAGATGAAAGCCTTGAGCACCTTGCTCTTGGCTATTCCCAATGAATATCAACATCAGTTCTGTAACTGCACTGATGCAGAGATGCTCTGGAATGCTCTGGAGAAGAGATTCTCTGGTACCAAAAGTACCAAGAGAAATCAGAAAGCCATTCTGAAGCAACAATATGAGAACTTTATGTCAACCAAGAATGAGTCCATGACTCAAACTTTTGACAGGTTCAACAAACTCATTGGTGAACTAGCTACAGTGGGAGTACAAATTGATCAAGATGATCTGAACAGAAAGTTTCTAAGGTCCTTGAGTGATGAATGGACCATGTATACTGTGTCTTTCAGACAAAATGATCAACTGGAAGAAAAGGAACTTGATGATCTTTATAATGATCTAAGAGTTTTTGAATCTGAGATAGAGGCTAAAAAGAGGCCTTCTGGGTATGTTCACAATGCTGCACTCCTTTCAGCATCAACTGATTCTACTTCCAACCTTGAATCAGTTAATCCTGCCAATGGAACAAATCAAGAGAAAGGCACTGAAACTGTGTTTGAGGCCTTTCTGGCAAGTCATGGAATCTCTTCTCTCATTAATGATGACTTGGAACTACTCAATCCAGATGATCTTGAAGAGATGGATATTAAATGGCAGATGGCCATGCTCTCCATGAGAGTTAAAAAGTTCATCAAAAGAACTGGGAGGAACAACTTCTCCCAAAGAAGAGAAGATGGAGCAGGATTTGACAAGTCCAAGGTGGAATGTTACAAATGCCATAAAAAGGGACACTTTGCTAGAGAATGCAGAAGTGGAATGTCTCAGAATAACAACCACCAACAAGCTCAATCTGGAAGCTTCAACAGAAACTCTGCACAAGCCCTTGTCTCTCAACAAGGTATGGGGTTTGATTGGAGTGATCAAGCTGAAGAGGCTATTCAGAATCAAGCTCTAATGGCAGAGGTGTCTGGTCTCACTACAGAGGTAACTTCCAATCTTTGCTCTCAAAATTGCATTAACATTGTTAAAAGGTATAGGGATCACAACCAGAACATGAGTGATGACCTTAAGAGATTGGAAAAAGACATAAAAGATTATGTGAGGATAGTTGAGAGATTTGAAGAACAGATTAAGGGTTTTCAAGCTAATGAGCTTCAACACTCTTATGACACAAATTACTGGAAGTGGGAGAAGAATGACTTAGAGCTTCAACTAACCAGATCTAAAGAAGAAAGTGAAAAGCTAAGAGGAGAGCTAGCTAAAGTCAAACTTGATGTAGAAAAGTTTTCTAATGCTTCCAAAGCAATGGATTCTTTGTTACAAACTCAGATTCATGATAAACTGAGAAGAGGTATAGGATACAATACCACACCACCACCCTATAACAACAACTACATCCCTCCTAGTTCAGAGCTGGTAGAAACTAAGGATAGGAAGGATCTACCTAAGGGAGCCACTGAAATAGATCCCTTAGATGAAGTGGTTGTTAAGGATAAAACTGAGAAAGAAGTTGTCAAGGATAAGGACAATACTGGGAGTGGTGAGATTCCTAAAGAAAATCACATTATCACCAATGAGGGATGTGGAAAGCACTGGATCAAGTCCAAAGAGATAGAAAAGACTGAGGGAAAGAACAAGAAGGTTCACTATAAGCAGACCACTGTTGTGAACCCTATTCCTTGCAAACAATGTGAATGCAATAAAGCCAAGAGCCTAAATTCTGGTTTAAAAAGAGGAAATCAAAGAAACTGGAATAATCAATGGGCTCAGAAACAAGGAGTTGATCTGAATAAAATCAATAGACCAAAACCTTGTTTTATATGTGGCAAGTTGAATCATTTGGCTAAGTATTGTTACTTTAACCCTATTAACCAACAGATGAACTTTCAAAGATTTGTGCAAAAATCTGTGGGTTATAGGAAGGCTGGAAAGAAACATGTGATAAAGAAATATGTTGAAAGTAAAGGCACTTTAAAGAAAAAGATTTTAAAAGAAAGTATCAAAATGTGGGTGCCTAGAAGTACTAACAGTATTAGTACTGCTAACAATATTAGTACTGCTAACACAGTTACTACTGCTAACAGTGTCAGTACTGCTGAAAATATTAATGCTGCTAATACTGTTAATACCTCTTCAAAAGTTAATACTGCCAACACAGTTACTGCTGCTAACACAGTTACTACTTCTAACAAAGTTAGTACTGCTAAGCATGCAAGTGCTGCCAAGGTAGTTAGTACTTCTAAAACTAGTACTGATTCTAGCAAACATAGTTCCAAGCCTATTATTGTAACAAAGTACTCCAAGAATGAGGAGTTAAAGTTCAAAAATCTTGTCAAGAAAGAGTGCAAATATTTTGATGAGAAAGGGGTACCCAAGACCACTTTGGCTTGGGTTCCTAATTCATACTAATTGATTTATCTAATGTGCAGGGCAACCAACAGCTCAAGGGAAAGAGCATTTGGCATGTTGATAGTGGTTGCTCTAGGCACATGACAGGCAACATGTCATGCCTTCAGGATTTCAAGTATATCAATGGAGGACATGTTGCATTTGGAGACAATCTTACTGGTGGTAAGATAAGTGGAAAAGGTAATGTCACCAAAGGTAAGATGACATTTGAGGATGTCTACTATGTTGATCAATTAAAGTACAACCTGTTAAGTGTATCACAGGTTTGTGACAAACAACATAGTATATTATTTACAAATACTGAGTGTATGATTCTTGCTCCAGGGTTCAAGGTAGTTGATGAAAGCATGATACTACTTAGAACTTCAAGGAAGGACAATGTTTACTGTCTTGATATGGATAATGTTAATAGTGATTCATCTCTAAATTGTCTTGTTTCAAAAGCTTCTGTAGATGAATCCTCTCTCTGGCACAGAAGGATGTGTCACATGAATTTCAAGACTATGAACAATCTTGTTAAAAATAACCTTGTAAGAGGGTTACCTTCAAAAGTCTTTTCATGTGATGATCATTGTGTTGCTTGTCTTAAAGGCAAACAACACAAAACTTCTCATAAGACCAAAGAGTTAAATTCTGTTTCTACTTGTCTCCAGTTATTGCATATGGATCTGTTTGGTCCTACAAATGTTATGAGTATAGGCAAGAAATCTTACTGCTTGGTTATTATTGATGATTACTCCAGATTTACTTGGGTATATTTTCTAAGGACTAAGGATGAAACAAGTGGTCTTATCAAATCCTTTATTCTAAGAATTGAAAACCAAACTAATCAAAGAGTAAAAGTCATTAGATCAGATAATGGAACTGAGTTTAAAAATCATGATCTAAACACCTTTTGTGAAGAGAAAGGTATTGAGAGGCAATATAGTGCTCCTAGGACTCCTCAACAGAATGGTATTGCTGAAAGGAGGAATAGAACACTAATAGAGGCTGCTAGATCTCTGTTGGCTGATTCAAAATTGCCAATTACCTTCTGGGCTGAAGCAGTTAATACTGCTTGTTATGTCCAAAACAGAGTTCTAGTGGTCAAGCAAAAGAACAAGACCCCATATGAGCTTTTAAATAAAAGAAAACCTTTTATTGGTTTCTTCAAACCTTTTGGGTGTCCTTGTACAATTCTAAATACCAAAGCTCACTTAGGTAAGTTTGATAGCAAAGCAGATGATGGATTTCTTGTTGGATATTCATCTCAGAGTAAGGCCTACAGAATATTTAACTCTTCTTCTAGAATAATTGAAGAAAGTGACAATGTCAAATGCAATGAGAGCACACCAAATCCTGTTGGATCTGGACCTCAATGGCTATTTGACATTGATTCACTAACTAATTCTTTTGGTTTCAGTAGTGATGATTCTACAGGAACAGGATGTGGAGGATCAGGGATCACACAAGTCTCAGAAAGCATATCTAAATCTGTGATATTTCCCATACCCACAGTGCATTCTGGTGAAGACTGTGAAAAGGAATCATTTACTGGACCAAATCAGAGTGAAGAAGAAACTAGAGATGAGGAGACTCAAGAAAATAAAGAATCAGAATCAGAAGTGGCATCTGAAAACACTTCAGTTGAGTTGCATGACTCTAATCTAGAGGCTGGACTGAATGAAGAACCTAGTCATAACACCAGAGTTCAAAAGAATCATCCTCCACAGCTGGTAATAGGAGATATCTCTTCTCCTATGATGACTAGACATCAAAGCAGGCTTCAAGAAATGCAAGATCAACAGCATACAGTCCTTTCTTGTTTTCTATCCCAGCTTGAGCCTAAAAAGGCACATGATGCTATGAAAGAATCTAGCTGGATAGAAGCAATGCAAGAAGAACTGTTACAGTTCAAGCTACAAGATGTATGGGATCTAGTAGACCTTCCTAAAGGTCACAGAGCAATTGGCACAAAGTGGATTTTCAGAAACAAGAGAGATGAAAGAGGTATTGTCATAAGGAACAAAGCAAGGCTGGTGGCTCAAGGGTATACTCAAGAAGAGGGTATAGATTATGAAGAAGTTTTTGCACCTGTGGCTAGGATAGAAGCAATCAGACTATTCCTAGCCTATGCTTCTTACATGAACTTCAAAGTCTATCAAATGGATGTAAAAAGTGCTTTTCTCTATGGATCAATTGAAGAAGAAGTATATGTCTGTCAACCACCAGGGTTTGAAAACCCAAGCTATCCAGACAAGGTATACAAATTAAAGAAAGCACTTTATGGACTACATCAAGCCCCAAGAGCATGGTATGACACTCTGTCATCCTATCTCTTGGAAAATGACTTTGAAAGAGGAGTCATTGATAAGACTCTATTTATCAAAAGAAAGAAGAAGGATATCTTGCTGGTCCAAATCTATGTTGATGACATTATCTTTGGATCTACAAGAAACAACATGTGCAAGGAGTTTGAGGATTTAATGCATCAAAGGTTCAAAATGAGTTCCATGGGGGAACTTACTTTCTTCCTTGGACTCCAAGTTCAACAGAAGTCAGATGGCATTTTCATATGTCAATCCAAGTATGTGCAGGATATTCTAACCAAGTTTGGTTTCTCAGAATCAAAACCTGCCAGCACACCTATGGAAACACACAAGCAGATCACAGCAGATCTTGAGGGGGAGGATATGGATGTACATCATTATAGATCCATGATTGGCTCTCTCATGTATCTCACAGCATCAAGGCCAAATATAATGTTTCCAGTCTGTGTATGTGCAAGATTTCAAGTTAGGCCAAAGCAATCTCACTTTCAAGCTGTTAAGAGGATATTCAGATATCTCAAAGGGCAACCCAGATTGGGACTTTGGTATCCTCATAACTCACCTTTTGACCTAATAGCATACTCAGACAGTGATCTAGGTGGGGCAAACTTGGACAGAAAATCTACTTCTGGAGGATGTCAGTTTTTGGGTGCTAGACTAGTCTCATGGAAGTGCAAGAAACAAACCACAGTATCCACATCTACAACAGAGGCAGAGTACATAGCAGCTGCAAGTTGCTGTTCTCAAGTCTTATGGATTCAGAATCAAATGTTGGATTATGGGGTAACCTTTCTACACACTCCAATCTTTATTGACAACAGCAGTGCTATTAGCATTATAAATAATCCAGTCAAGCACTCAAAGACAAAGCACATTGAAATCAGGTATCACTTTATAAGAGATTGTAATGAAAAGAAACTTATTCAAGTTGTCAAAGTTCACATTGATAATCAGTTTGCTGATCTATTCACTAAAGCTTTTGATGTGGGTAGATTCACTTTCTTGGTAACAAGTGTGGGAATGATAAACTCTGAATAATCTTCTTCTCAAAAAGTGGTTCTATACCTGTATATTTTTATTCTTGGTGTTACTAATCTTCTTTTTCAGGATATGCATAGCAGTACTCAGTGTTTAGCAAGTTTAAAAGGAGTAAGTATAGTTAATACTGCTAGTAGTTAATACTGCTAGTAGTTAATACTGCTTTCAGTTAATACTGCTAGTTAGTTAATACTAGCCGTTAATACTGCTAGTTAGTTAATACTGCTAGCCGTTACTACTGCTAGTGGTTAATACTGCTTGCAGTTCATACTGCTAGTGGTTAATACTGCTTTCAGTTAATACTGCTCGTGGTTAATACTGCTTTCAGTTAATACTGCTAGTAGTTAATACTGCTTTCAGTTAATACTGCTCGTGGTTAATACTGCTTTCAGTTAATACTGCTAGTGGTTAATACTGCTTTCAGTTAATACTGCTAGTTCGTTAATACTGCTAGCCGTTACTACTGCTAGTAGTTAATACTGCTCTAGGTTACTACTGCTTATATTCCGAATACTATAAATACTCTTTGCCCGCCTAAAAGTTCATAACGACTCTTTGCGTACTGTTCTCTTGCGCTCAAAACCTTTTCTCTCTCAAGATCGAAGTTTTCAGGCAAGTTTTCACCAAGATCAATGGCATCCATGACGTTCATCGACGAGCACAACGAGATTGCGATACTACAAAAGCCAAAGCAAGCTTCAGGATTTCATCAGATTGTGGATTTCCTCAAGTCAAGCCACATTGCTCATGCTCTTATTGTATCACCTACAATCTACATTGAGCATCAAAGGCAGTTCTGGGCCAATGCAACCATTGTTGTGGAAAATGGTGTGCAAATGATCAAGACAAGAATCTGTGATCAATCACTTACAGTTACTGAAGAGGTTATTCGCATCAGTCTACGTCTAGACGATGCCTCTGGTATAACTTCTATCCCAAATGATGAACTGTTTTCAAATCTTACAAGAATGGGGTATGGAGGCCCATTGGGTGTTTTCAAATTCTCTAAAGCAAAATTCTCACCCCAATGGCGTTTCTTTGTCCATACTCTTATGCATTGTATATCCAAAAAGACTACTGGATGGAGTGAGTTCAGCAGCACTATTGCTTATGCTTTGGTGTGCTTGGCCACTGCCAGAAAGTACAATTTTTCTAAAATGATTTTCAATGATCTTGTCTCAAACATGGGAAACAAAAAGAGCTTCTTTATGTATCCCAGGTTTGTTCAAGAAGTTATTACTAATCAATTGACGGATATACCTCAACCTGTTGGGGTATATGTACCTAAACCCCCCAAAGGCAAGGTTTTCTCAAACATGAGAAGATCTGCTGGGGACTCTGAAGGAGTTGACACCCCATTGTTCTCTACAATGATGGTGGTGTCCCAAACCAATGAAGGTATGGCAGCAGGGTCAAGGCCCCCATTAGACCAATCCACTGCTAGCCAAGCCCAACCTTCTCTCTCAAAATCAATTCCCCAGTCCCTTCTTGAAAAACCAACCTCTCCCATCACCCAAACTTACAAGAGAAAACAGGTAAAGAAGGCTCCTTCCCTTCTTGTACCATCCCCCACTAAGCCTTTAAGCCCTCTATTGGAGAATTCTCCAATAGAGAATATCCAAAGGGAATCCAATAGGGTGTCTCCCAACCCTCAGGAGGTGCTCTCTAAGGAGATGGAAGAGCATATGGGTGATGAGGCTGCCACTACTCCTGCTAGCACAGAGGAGGAAAGTGGTAACATCAATAAGACCTCCCCCATGGCAACTTTGAATGAGCAATCATTTGAAGGTCCCTGGTGCCAAGAACCCAAGGGGGTGGATAGTGCTTCTGCTAGGCAGAAGACTTCCACTACTAAAAGATCCAATGATCCTTCAATAGGGGGTAACACTCCTGGAGAAGGTGAGGACAGATATAACTATGATGAATTGATGGAGGCAATGGGCAACATCAACATGGATGTACTCAAACAGGGCAAAGATATAGAAGACCTTAAACTCATAGTTCTGTCACAACAAGAACAAATCATCAAGTTGAAGCAAATGGTAAGGAAACTGATTCTACAAAGGAAGAAGAAACAATTTGTGCTCAGAAGGAGGAAACCAGTGACTGATGCTCCCAAAAAGGGGGAGTCAGAAGCTGATGCCAAAGCAAAGGGGGAGCAAGAGGAAGAACATGATGTTGAGGGGGAGAATGAGCAAGCAGCAGAAACAGAGCCAGCAGCAGAAACCATTAATACTGCCAGTTCAAGTAAAGCAGCAGAAATGGTTAATACTGCTGAGCTGAAAGAAGCAGCAGAAACAGTAAAAGAGGTCCTTACAGAGCTTGAGGTTGCAGAAACACTCATCAAAGCCAAACATGATACTCCCAAGGTCACCTCAAAGGCCAAAGGAGTTGTCATAAAAGAAAGAGGTGATGCAGCAAAGAACTCTAGCATTGAGAAGGTGATGGGTAAAGAGAAAGGTAAGGCAAAGCTAGTTGAATCTGATAAACCAATGAAAAAGCAGAAGCTGATTGAATCAGATGAAGCTCTAGCTAGGAAGATACAGGCTGAACTTGAAGAAGCAGAAACCATGCAAGTGCAAAAGGATAGAGAGATAGCTAAAGCAATGGCTGCAGAGTTAAACAAAGCCTATCAACAAAGCTTAGCAACAGAACAAGCCAAGCAGAAAGCCACATCTTTGAGGAAGTCTGCAAAGATCAAAATGGCTGCAAGGAAAAGACAACCTTCAAAGACATACCTGGGTGCTCAAGAGAGAAAGAAAATGATTACTTTCCTCAAGGGTGCAGTAGGTGTCAAGGTTGAGATGTTTTCAAAGATGTCTTTTGAGAAGCTCAAGAAGATGTATGATGCTGAGATGATAAAGCTTCAAGGGGATGATCTTGCAAGGGTTGAAATGGAGAAAAGAATGAAAGAAAGCAATGATATCTTACAAAAACCATTCCCTGATGAGCAAGAAACTCCAGAGAAGGAAACAACAATTGGTGAAAGTCTAAGGACTTTAAAAAGAACAAAGATGATTGCCAGGAGAAAGCCTACAAAGAAGCCTAGATTAGTGGAAGAAGAGGCTGAAAAGGTTGCTGAAGAAGAAGAGGCACCTGAGTCATCTACAATGAAAGAACCTGCAAGTACTGAGGATGTCAAGATGTACATGGTTGTGATGGACAAAGTGCCTGAACCAATTGCAGCAGAACCTGTAGGAGTTAAACCTCCTGAAGTCATTCACTGGGATGTTTTGGAAGTAGATGGCAAGGAGTATATCAGACTGAAGAGAAAAGATGAAAAGTATGAAGTCTACAGTACTTAGGCTAAAATTGTCAGAACATGCTCAAGGTCTGATATTGAAGAAATGTTTGATATAGGGATGAAGTTATATGCAGATCAGTTGAAAGCTCCAGGGATTTCAATTACAAAACTGGTGATGGAGTATCTGTGTATGATGTTCAAACCTGATGAAGTGGAGGAGATCATAAGGAGTGTTTTTCAAGCAGTTACCAATTGGACTTTGTATGAAACTAGTGGAGTATATTCTGTGACTTTGGATAGAAATCACATTGAATACTTCCTAGTGGATAAAGTATACAACCATAGCAGATTGAAACTTCATTTAATGTTGAAGAAGAAGCTTGGATGTGGTGAAAATTCAGAAATGGCTAAATATTTGATCCAAAGAACAATTAATCAAAGTTTGGGATTGGATGCAAATACTGGAATTTAGGTCATGATGGAGTTTTGGGAGCATCTTGAAGAAGATCTGAAGAACTTGACTTCTTTTCCTAAAAGTCAAGTTAGGGGGAGATTGTTGGGAACTGAAGAATTCATCAAGTATGGTTAATGCTGCTAGTTCAAAGTTACTACTGCTAGAAGACTTCAAGATTAATACTGCTGAATGTTACTACTGCTAGTACTATTAATACTGCTAGTCAAAGTTAGTGTTGCTTGAACAAAGTTAGTACTGCTTAGCTAGTTAGTACTGCTAGTGGTTAGTACTGCTTAGTAGTTAATGCTGGTAGAAGAAAATTAATGCTGCTGAAGATTAATACTGCTTATATGATGAAGATTCGTATGAAAGGATATACATGGAAGCTTAGAGATATACATAGAAGATATACTGAAGATATTTTATCTATTATCTTTGTATTCAGTATATATATTGTATTGTTTAGAATAGTTATATAACTTTTGATAATTTCAGTTTTCATTCTTTTAGAGAAAAACAACCTCAAGGCATAGATCCTAATTCTAGAGAAGTAGAATTCGTATTGGTGAGCTTGTTCATCAATATTGAGGTTGAGTGAGTAATCTTGTAACTTCAAAGCATTCAATAAAAGCTTACAGTTTGTTATTCATATTTTTTGTGTTGATTTACTGTTTCATTAAATATCAAAGTGTTATTCCGCAAACTTCTTTGATATTGTTTCTGAGAATTAATTCTTGTTGTGAATTCGATCCTGACATTCTGTATCTCCAAGGCAGATATCTTGTCTTCAAAAGCCTTAAACTTATGTTGAAGCTTAACTGATTCATCTTGATGTTCTGATGATTTCTGTTCAGTTTTCTTCAGTTGGCTTTGAAGATTCACAATATTTCTCTCTTTCAGTTTGATTTCTTTTTCACAAGTTTGAATAGTATTTTCTTTTAAAGAAATCATTTTCTCTTTCTCTTTAATCTCTTTCTCTCTTGCAATGATGATACCTGCAAAATCAGATTTAGCATTATCAGTACATTTTGCACAAACAGAAGTTTTATCAGAATTTGACAAATTTGACTTCAACTCCTGAATCTGTTTAAATAAAACTGAATTTTGATTCTTCAGTTTATCTCTTTCAGCTTCGATTGCCGGTATCTCAGGCATATACAAGACAGCAAGATCTCTCCCTGATAGTATTGTATTTCTTTCTCATCTGTAATTGTCATTTTGAATGATTAGTTTGAATGAATGATCGTTCCCAAACAATTCAGAAAAATTTGACTGAAAGTCAAACTTAGATCCCCACTTTTTTTAAAAAATATTCAAAAAAAAATACAAGTATAAAACTCGCAAAGCAATTAAACTCGCACACTACTACTTGTACGAATTGAAGAAACTCGCTAAAGGGATGTGCGCGAAGATGCTTCTCGCAGAATGCTTTGTGCGCGAAATGGACTTAGAATTAATTCAAACTCAGAACTTCTCGCAAAGTAATGCAAACTCGCACGACACTAGAACCTTGCGCGTTCCATACTTAGAATATTATGACAATATCAAAACTCGCTAAGTGGAAACTCGCAAATCGAAGAAACTCGCAGATCACATGAATTTGAAACTCCCAGATCAAGTAAATGTTGAACTCGCAGACTATGTTTGCGTGTTTTTCATGAACTCGCAAATCAAATGACTATAAAATCGCAGAAGACGTTTGCGCGTTTAGTGATGAACTCGCAGAAGACGTTTGCACGTTTTGTGATAAACTCGCAGAAGACGTTTGCGTGTTCTTCACTTGATGAATCTTGCGCGTTTTTCCAATCTAACGCGTTCTTGACTCTGAACTTACGAATTCGGCCCAAAAACTTGAATAACCTGCAAATAGCTTTACAATTTGAACCAATATGCTTGAAAACCAATTCTAAACATTTTTCTATCACACTATAATGCCTTGAAATCAAAAAATACAATACAATCCACATGCAACAGTGTTCGTATTCATGTTTTCAAGAAATTGCAAAAATTCAAAATTCAAACGATCTAGTGATTAATTCTTGTGCAAGTGTGAATACAAATTGTTTTCTAACACAAATCGATCACAACTATTACAATTATACACAAGAATTTTAACAATTAAAGAAAAAATCTCGATCAAACAGTAACTTTCCAGAAAACGAATTGGTTCTTGAAAAATTTCAGAAATTAATCCAATTCGGTAATCTAATCTCTCTGAATTCGTTTGGTCTCGCTCTGATACCAATTGAAAGAGTAAAATCCAGATCAAATCAAGCACAATCAAACAAACAATCTCAATCAAGATAGATGTAACAATGAAATTCTAGAGAGAGAGTAGAAAGAGAAATATTCAGTCATATATCTGACAATGAAAGCGTACAATGAAGGTTACTTCTCTTACAACACAATATACAAAGTATATATACTACCTACTTCTCTCATAACACTAAAACACTTCCCTCAAAAATGCTTCTCTCACATGCTTAAACTCTCATGACAATAAACTCTCATGACACTAAAATTGATTTTACTGACTAAACAATACATTGACTTTTCTCATTAAATCTTGGATACAATTTATACACTAACAATTCCTTTACAGAACTTTAGGGGGAGAATGTTAGGACATATAATGTCCTATATATGAAATTTTTATAAAGGACTTTTAAATTTGTATTTGAGCCTTGTATTGTGCATATTGGACTTGGGCTTTAAATTGTACAAGGGAGATTGGGGAGAGTATAAATAATATCATGTGTTAGTGTTTGTTGTAAGCAAGTCATTTACAATGTAGTCGTTTGTGAAAGAGTGTGTTTCTAGAGAGAGAAATATCTTTCTCTCTCTAGGTAGTTTATAATAATAGTTATATGTGAATAAAACATAATTCCTCCCAAATATCATCTTGTTCAATCTTCCATCCATTGATTTATTGTAATCTGGGATCTAACAAATTATACTAGAGTAAAAATTTCTTTTCATACCTCTAGGGATGAACTCAGCTTTCTAGCTGAAGTTGAACAAGAAGAAGCTCCGACGGATGAGTAAGAGATAAAAAAAAGCATAAACAACTCATGAAAAAAAACTTAGAGTTAGCCAAAGCACTTGCCATCGATACTCATTTGGCTGGTAAGTTCAAAATAGAGAATCCAATCGCTGCTCAATTTGTTCCCTTAAGAGAAGTTAAGAAAGACAACACTAAAGAAGAGATCTTGAAAGCCAAGGAAATAAAATGGTGCTAACTGAAAGTTGATCAACGTATGTCCAAGGCAAAGATCACTGATGTCACCATCGCTGGAAGAACTAAAGAAATAAGACGTTTGATCTCACAGACCATCTTCAGAGACGGAAACACATGCATCACCGATTATCCCTCCTATCTTCACAAGTATGGATTTTATAAATGGCTAGAAATTCGAAGTGTCATTCAGAAATCCAAATCCAAATACAAGGGAATAATCGAGAAATAACTGAAGCGACTTCTTGACAAAATAATTGCATTGTCAATATTCCTTCATAACCATAGAAGACTCGCCAAAGATCTACAACAGAAGATGGTCATTTTCTCCAAAATAAGCATCATACTAAATTCTCTCTAGATCAAGTTCTCTCCAAAGAAACCATGTCTGACCTTTCGATGTTGGATCTCTCTCTCTCTTTCTCCTGAAGGTCCTTAGATACCAGGACACGTCTTCTTCAAACCTGAACACGGTATCTTCTTCTTTGATCCTGAAGGCAATCTGAGATTACAATGAACCTCAGAGTTACCCATTGCCCCACTGGATCATCTTGTCTTTTGTCCTCAGCTATTGTGACACCGACGAAGAGATAGATCAGGATCTGCTATCCCCGATTATATAACTATTGATGATCTTTATTAAGTTTAACTTTATTTTATTTTCTGTTAATGATTGTATTTCATTTTCAATACTTGTAATTTTCTTACAATTAATGAAATTTCATATGAAGTACTATACTCCATCATAGTGCTGAAAAGATCCCGCAAAATAGTAAATAGGACAACATATTTTATGAGTTCTATTTCCTCTATTTTATACTTAGCAATTTTCTTATGTTACTTTGTCATCATCAAATAGGGGGGATTGTTAATCCATACACTCTCAGTGATTTGATGAAGACCCCATCACTGAGTCTATTTAGTGATCCTTATATAAGTTATGTTGTTTGTAATATTCAGCAACTGAGTTTGTTTAGTGACCACCGAGATATTATTGTACTTAAAAATACTTAAAACTTATGTTTTTCTCTAAGACAAGATCATATCAAAGGAACTTCAATGACGTCTAAAAGGTAGCTAAAGATTAAAATAGTCTAGTCGTGATATGAAACGACATTAGTGATACAACGCTATCTGAAAGAAATTTGAACTTGAAGCAAGTTATCAATAAGACCTGAAGCTTCCCATAGCGACTATGTTGGGAACTGAAGAAAAACTCAAGTATGGTTAATGTTGCTGGTTCAGAGTTAATACTGCTAGAAGACTTAAAGGTTAATACTGCTGAGTGTTACTACTGCTAGTAGTTAATACTGCTAGTCTAAGTTAGTGTTGCTTGAACAAAGTTAGTACTGCTTAACTAGTTAGTACTGCTAGTGGTTAGTACTGCTTAGTAGTTAATGCTGCTAGAAGGAAGTTAATGCTGCTGAAGATTAATACTGCTTATATGATGAAGATTCGTATGAAAGGATATACATGGAAGCTTAGAGATATACATAGAAGATATACTGAAGATATTTTATTTATTGTAATTATCTTTGTATTCAGTATATATATTGTATTGTTTAGAATAGTTAAAAAAAAAAAAACTTTTAGTTTTCATTCTTTTTGAGAGAAAATCAACCTCAAGGTATAGATCCTAATTCTAGAGAAGTAGAATTCGTATTGGTGAGTCTGTTCATCAATATTGAGGTTGAGTGAGTAATCTTGTAACTTCAAAGCTTTCAATACAAGTTTACAGTTTGTTCTTCATATTTTCTGTATTGATTTACTGTTTAATTGAATATCAAAGTGTTATTCCGCAAACTTCTTTGATATTGTTTCTGAGAATAAATTCTTGTTGAGAATTCGATCCTAACAAGTGGTATCAGAGCCTGATTTCTCAGAAACAACTATTCATCATGGAAAATCTTGCAGAATCAAGCAGTACTTTGGTCTCAAAGGTTCTAATGCTTAGACCCAATGAATTCGATATGTGGAAGATCAGAATCAAGCAGTACATACTCCTCACTGACTATTCTATGTGGGACATCATAGAGAATGGTCCTTCTGAAGCAGGAAAGATTGGTGCAGATGGAAAGAGAACTCCACCAAAAACTGATGCAGAAAGAAAGATCAGACAGACAGAGATGAAAGCCTTGAGCACTTTGCTCTTGGCTATTCCCAATGAATATCAACATCAGTTCTGTAACTGCACTGATGCAGAGATGCTCTGGAATGCTCTGGAGAAGAGATTCTCTGGTACCAAAAGTACCAAGAGAAATCAGAAAGCTATTCTGAAGCAACAATATGAGAACTTTATGTCAACCAAGAATGAGTCCATGACTCAAACTTTTGACAGGTTCAACAAACTTATTGGTGAACTAGCTACAGTGGGAGTACAAATTGATCAAGATGATCTGAACAGAAAGTTTCTAAGGTCCTTGAGTGATGAATGGACCATGTATACTGTGTCTTTCAGACAGAATGATCAACTGGAAGAAAAGGAACTTGATGATCTTTATAATGATCTAAGAGTTTTTGAATCTGAGGTAGAGGTTAAAAAGAGGCCTTCTGGGTATGTTCACAATGCTGCACTCCTTTCAGCATCAACTTATTCTACTTCCAACCTTGAATCAGTTAGTACTGCCAATGGAACAAACCAAGAGAAAAGCACTGAAACTGTGTTTGAGGCCTTTCTGGCAAGTCATGGAAACTCTTCTCTCATTAATGATGACTTGGAACAACTCAATCCAGATGATCTTGAAGAGATGGATATTAAATGGCAGATGGCCATGCTCTCCATGAGAGTTAAAAAGTTCATCAAAAGAACTGGGAGGAACAACTTCTCCCAAAGAAGAGAAGATGGAGCAGGATTTGACAAGTCCAAGGTGGAATGTTACAAATGCCATCAAAAGGGACACTTTGCTAGAGAATGCAGAAGTGGAATGTATCAGCATAACAACCACCAACAAGCTCAATCTGGAAGCTTCAACAGAAACTCTGCACAAGCCCTTGTCTCTCAACAAGGTATGGGGTTTGATTGGAGTGACCAAGCTGAAGAGGCTATTCAGAATCAAGCTCTAATGGCAGAGGTGTCTGGTCTCTCTACAGAGGTAACTTCCAATCTTTGCTCTCAAAATTGCATTAACACTGTTAAAAGGTATAGGGATCACAACCAGAACATGAGTGATGACCTTAAGAGATTGGAAAAAGACATAAAAGATTATGTGAGGATTGTTGAGAGATTTGAAGAACAGATTAAGGGTTTTCAAGCTAATGAGCTTCAACACTCTTATGACACAAATTACTGGAAGTGGGAGAAGAATGAATTAGAGCTTCAACTGACCAGATCTAAAGAAGAAAGTGAAAAGCTAAGAGGAGAGCTAGCTAAAGTCAAACTTGATGTAGAAAAGTTTTCTAATGCTTCCAAAGCAATGGATTCTTTGTTACAAACTCAGATTCATGATAAACTGAGAAGAGGTATAGGGTACAATACCACACCACCACCCTATAACAACAACTACATCCCTCCTAGTTCAGAGTTGTTAGAAACAAAGGATAGGAAGGATCTACCTAAGAGAGCCACTGAAATAGATCCCTTAGATGAAGTGGTTGTTAAGGATAAAACTGAGAAAGAAGTTGTCAAGGATAAGGACAATACTGTGAGTGGTGAGATTCCTAAAGAAAATCACATTATCACCAATGAGGGATGTGTAAAGCACTGGATCAAGTCCAAAGAGATAGAAAAGACTGAGGGAAAGAACAAGAAGGTTCACTATAAGCAGACCACTGTTGTGAACCCTATTCCTTGCAAACAATGTGTATGCAATAAATTTGAGCCCCAAAAACATGATAAACCAAGGGGAAATCAGAGAAACTGGAACAATCATTGGGCACAAAAACAAGGGGTTAATCTAAAAAAAAATTATTAATAGACCAAAACCCTGTTTTATCTGTGGAAAGCTGAACCACATTGCCAAATACTGTTACTTTAATCCTATGAACCAAAGGATAAATTTTCAAAGACATACTAAAAAATCCTTTGGTTATAGGAAGAAAGAAAAGAACCATGTGGCTAAGAAAGTTGTTAAATCTAAAAGCCACATGAAGAGACAGAATGTAAAAGATAATGTCAAGATGTGGATTCCAAAATGCACTAAAACTATTAGTGTTGCTACTACAAATAGTGCTGCTAACAGTGATAGTACTGCTAGAAGCAATACTGCCAAACCTGTTAGTACTGCTAACTCTGTTAGTACTTCTAAAGATAGTGCTACTGCTAGTATTAGTGCTGCTAATCCAATAATCTTGACAAAGTATTCAAATACTAAGTGTTCTGATTTTAAAAATCTTGTCAAGAAAGAATGCAAGTACTTTAATGAGAAAGGGGTACCCAAGACCACCTTGGCTTGGGTTCCTAATACATACTAATTGATTTATCTAATGTGCAGGGCAACCAACAGCTCAAGGGAAAGAGCATTTGACATGTTGATAGTGGTTGCTCTAGGCACATGACAGGCAACATGTCATGCCTTCAGGATTTCAAACATATCAATGGAGGACATGTTGCATTTGGAGACAATCTTACTGGTGGTAAGATAAGTGGAAAAGGTAATGTCACCAAAGGTAAGATGACATTTGAGGATGTCTACTATGTTGATCAATTAAAGTACAACCTGTTAAGTGTATCACAGGTTTGTGACAAACAACATAGTATATTATTTACAAATACTGAGTGTATGATCCTTGCTCCAGGGTTCAAGGTAGTTGATGAAAGCATGATACTACTTAGAACTCCAAGGAAGGACAATGTTTACTGTCTTGATATGGACAATGTTGATAGTGATTCATCTCTAAATTGTCTTGTTTCAAAAGCTTCTGTAGATGAATCCTCTCTATGGCACAGAAGGATGTGTCACATGAATTTCAAGACTATGAACAATCTTGTTAAAAATAACCTTGTAAGAGGGTTACCTTCAAAAGTCTTTTCATGTGATGATCATTGTGTTGCTTGTCTTAAAGGCAAACAACACAAAACTTCTCATAAGACCAAAGAGTTAAATTCTGTTTCTACTTGTCTCCAGTTATTGCATATGGATCTGTTTGGTCCTACAAATGTTATGAGTATAGGCAAGAAATCTTACTGCTTGGTTATTATTGATGATTACTCCAGATTTACTTGGGTATATTTTCTAAGGACTAAGGATGAAACAAGTGGTCTTATCAAATCCTTTATTCTAAGAATTGAAAACCAAACTAATCAAAGAGTAAAAGTCATTAGATCAGATAATGGAACTGAGTTTAAAAATCATGATCTAAACACCTTTTGTGAAGAGAAAGGTATTGAGAGGCAATATAGTGCTCCTAGGACTCCTCAACAGAATGGTATTGCTGAAAGGAGGAATAGAACACTAATAGAGGCTGCTAGATCTCTGTTGGCTGATTCAAAATTGCCAATTACCTTCTGGGCTGAAGCAGTTAATACTGCTTGTTATGTCCAAAACAGAGTTCTAGTGGTCAAGCAAAAGAACAAGACCCCATATGAGCTTTTAAATAAAAGAAAACCTTTTATTGGTTTCTTCAAACCTTTTGGGTGTCCTTGTACAATTCTAAATACCAAAGCTCACTTAGGTAAGTTTGATAGCAAAGCAGATGATGGATTTCTTGTTGGATATTCATCTCAGAGTAAGGCCTACAGAATATTTAACTCTTCTTCTAGAATAATTGAAGAAAGTGACAATGTCAAATGCAATGAGAGCACACCAAATCCTGTTGGATCTGGACCTCAATGGCTATTTGACATTGATTCACTAACTAATTCTTTTGGTTTCAGTAGTGATGATTCTACAGGAACAGGATGTGGAGGATCAGGGATCACACAAGTCTCAGAAAGCATATCTAAATCTGTGATATTTCCCATACCCACAGTGCATTCTGGTGAAGACTGTGAAAAGGAATCATTTACTGGACCAAATCAGAGTGAAGAAGAAACTAGAGATGAGGAGACTCAAGAAAATAAAGAATCAGAATCAGAAGTGGCATCTGAAAACACTTCAGTTGAGTTGCATGACTCTAATCTAGAGGCTGGACTGAATGAAGAACCTAGTCATAACACCAGAGTTCAAAAGAATCATCCTCCACAGCTGGTAATAGGAGATATCTCTTCTCCTATGATGACTAGACATCAAAGCAGGCTTCAAGAAATGCAAGATCAACAGCATACAGTCCTTTCTTGTTTTCTATCCCAGCTTGAGCCTAAAAAGGCACATGATGCTATGAAAGAATCTAGCTGGATAGAAGCAATGCAAGAAGAACTGTTACAGTTCAAGCTACAAGATGTATGGGATCTAGTAGACCTTCCTAAAGGTCACAGAGCAATTGGCACAAAGTGGATTTTCAGAAACAAGAGAGATGAAAGAGGTATTGTCATAAGGAACAAAGCAAGGCTGGTGGCTCAAGGGTATACTCAAGAAGAGGGTATAGATTATGAAGAAGTTTTTGCACCTGTGGCTAGGATAGAAGCAATCAGACTATTCCTAGCCTATGCTTCTTACATGAACTTCAAAGTCTATCAAATGGATGTAAAAAGTGCTTTTCTCTATGGATCAATTGAAGAAGAAGTATATGTCTGTCAACCACCAGGGTTTGAAAACCCAAGCTATCCAGACAAGGTATACAAATTAAAGAAAGCACTTTATGGACTACATCAAGCCCCAAGAGCATGGTATGACACTCTGTCATCCTATCTCTTGGAAAATGACTTTGAAAGAGGAGTCATTGATAAGACTCTATTTATCAAAAGAAAGAAGAAGGATATCTTGCTGGTCCAAATCTATGTTGATGACATTATCTTTGGATCTACAAGAAACAACATGTGCAAGGAGTTTGAGGATTTAATGCATCAAAGGTTCAAAATGAGTTCCATGGGGGAACTTACTTTCTTCCTTGGACTCCAAGTTCAACAGAAGTCAGATGGCATTTTCATATGTCAATCCAAGTATGTGCAGGATATTCTAACCAAGTTTGGTTTCTCAGAATCAAAACCTGCCAGCACACCTATGGAAACACACAAGCAGATCACAGCAGATCTTGAGGGGGAGGATATGGATGTGCATTATTATAGATCCATGATTGGCTCTCTCATGTATCTCACAGCATCAAGGCCAGATATAATGTTTCCAGTCTGTGTATGTGCAAGATTTCAAGTTAGGCCAAAGCAATCTCACTTTCAAGCTGTTAAGAGGATATTCAGATATCTCAAAGGGCAACCCAGATTGGGACTTTGGTATCCTCATAACTCACCTTTTGACCTAATAGCATACTCAGACAGTGATCTAGGTGGGGCAAACTTGGACAGAAAATCTACTTCTGGAGGATGTCAGTTTTTGGGTGCTAGACTAGTCTCATGGCAGTGCAAGAAACAAACCACAGTATCCACATCTACAACAGAGGCAGAGTACATAGCAGCTGCAAGTTGTTGTTCTCAAGTCTTATGGATTCAGAATCAAATGTTGGATTATGGGGTAACCTTTCTACACACTCCAATCTTTATTGACAACAGCAGTGCTATTAGCATTGTAAATAATCCAGTCAAGCACTCAAAAACAAAGCACATTGAAATCAGGTATCACTTTATAAGAGATTGTAATGAAAAGAAACTTATTCAAGTTGTCAAAGTTCACACTGATAATCAGTTTGCTGATCTATTCACTAAAGCTTTTGATGTGGGTAGATTCACTTTCTTGGTAACAAGCGTGGGAATGATAAACTCTGAATAATCTCCTTCTCAAAAAGTGGTTTTATATCTGTATAGTATTCTTGGTGTTACTAATCTTCTTTTTCAGGATATGCATAGCAGTACTCAGTGTTTAGAAAGTTTAAAAGGAGTAAGTGTAGTTAATACTGCTAGTGGTTAATACTGCTAGTAGTTAATACTGCTTTCAGTTAATACTGCTAGTAGTTAATACTGCTTTCAGTTAATACTGCTAGTAGTTAATACTGCTAGTGGTTAATACTGCTAGTAGTTAATATTGCTAGTGGTTAATACTGCTAGTAGTTAATACTGCTTTCAGTTAATACTGCTAGTAGTTAATACTGCTAGTGGTTAATACTGCTAGTAGTTAATACTGCTAGTGGTTAATAGTGCTAGTAGTTAATACTGCTAGTGGTTAATACTGCTAGTAGTTAATACTGCTAGTAGTTAATACTGCTTTCAGTTAATACTGCTAGTAGTTAATACTGCTCTAGGTTAATACTGCTTATATTATGAATACTACAAATACTTTATGCCCGCCTAAAAGTTCATAACGACTCTTTGCATATTGTTCTCTTGCGCTCAAAACCTTTTCTCTCTCAAGTTCGAAGTTTTCAGGCAAGCTTTTCACTAAGATCAATGGCATCCATGACTTTCATCGATGAGCACAACGAGATTGCGATGCTACAAAAGCCAAAGCAAGCTTCAGGATTTCATCAGATTGTGGATTTCCTCAAGACAAGCCACATTGCTCATGCTCTTATTGTATCACCTACAATCTACATTGAGCATCAAAGGCAGTTCTGGGCTAATGCAACCATTGTTGTGGAAAATGGTGTGCAAATGATCAAGACAAGAATCTGTGATCAATCACTAACAGTTACTGAAGAGGTTATTCGCATCAGTCTACGTCTAGACGATGCATCTGGTATAACTTCTATCCCAAATGATGAACTGTTTACAACTCTTACAAGAATGGGGTATGGAGGCCCATTGGGTGTTTTCAAATTTTCTAAAGCAAAATTCTCACCCCAATGGCGTTTCTTTGTCCATACTCTTATGCATTGTATATCCAAAAAGACTACTGGATGGAGTGAGTTCAGCAGCACTATTGCTTATGCTTTGGTGTGCTTGGCCACTGCCAGAAAGTACAATTTTTCTAAAATGATTTTCAGTGATCTTGTCTCAAACATGGGAAACAAAAAGAGCTTCTTTATGTATCCCAGGTTTGTTCAAGAAGTTATTACTAATCAATTGACGGATATACCTCAACCTGTTGGGGTATATGTACCTAAACCCCCCAAAGGCAAGGTTTTCTCAAATATGAGAAGATCTGCTGGGGACTCTGAAGGAGTTGACACCCCATTGTTCTCTACAATGATGGTGGTGTCCCAAACCAATGAAGGTATGGCAGCAGGGTCAAGGCCCCCATTAGACCAACCCACTGCTAGCCAAGCCCAACCTTCCCTCTCAAAATCAATTCCCCAGTCCCTTCTTGAAAAACCAACCTCTCCCATCACCCAAACTTACAAGAGAAAACAGGTAAAGAAGGCTCCTTCCCTTCTTGTACCATTACCCACTAAGCCTATAAGCCCTCTAAGGGAGAATTCTCCCCTAGAGAATATCCAAAGGGAAACCACAAGGGTGTCTCCCAACCCAAAGGAGGTGCTCTCTGAGGAGGAGGTAGAGCATATGGGTGATGAGGCTGCCACTACTCCTGCTAGTACAGAGGAGGAAAGTGGTAACATCAATAAGACCTCCCCCATGGCAACTTTGAATGAGCAATCATTTGAAGGTCCCTGGTGCCAAGAAACCACAGGGGTGGATAGTGCCTCTGCAAGGCAGAAGACTTCCACAAATAAAAGATCCAATGATCCTTCAAAGGAGGGTAACACTTCTGGAGAGGGTGAGGACAGATATACGTACGATGAATTGATGGAAACAATGGGGAACATCAATCAAGATGTTCTCAAACAAGGCAAAGAAATTGAAGAAATGAAGCTAGTAATTCTGTCACAACAAGAACAGATTGCTAAGCTGAAGAGGATGGTGGTTAGTCTGGTACAAAGGAAGAAGAGAAAGCAATTCCAATTAAGGAGAAGGACCACTGAGGATGATGCTCCCAAAAAGGGGGAGATCAACATGGAAGAAGCCACAAGAAAGGGGGAGCTTGATGGAGAGAAAGTTGATGTTCAGGGGGAGCAGCAAGAAGAAACAGTTACTACTGCTGACATTAATAAAGCAGCAGAAACTGTGAAAGAAGTGTTAACAGATCTTGAGATTGCAGAAACCTTACTAAAAGCCAAGAATGATACTCCCAAGGTCACTTCAAAGACCAAAGGTGTAATCATAAAAGAACAAGGTGAAGTGATCAAGAAAGATAACAGTAAGAAGGCAATGAGCAAAGATAAAGGAAAAGCAAAGATGGTAGAATCTGATCAACCAATCAAAAAGCAAAGGTTGGTTGAATCAGATGAAGCCCTAGCTAAAAAGATGCAGGAGGATATTGAAAAAGAAGAAAGAATTCAGATGGAAAAGGACAGGGAAATGGCAAAAGCTCTAGCTGCTGAACTGAATGAAGCTTATCAACAGAGTATGGCAACTGAAATTGCACAGAAGAAAGCTGCAAGTATGAAGAAATCTGTGGTGAAAACAGTTGCAAAGAAGAGAAGACCCTCAAAGACATTCCTAGGTACCCAAGAGAGAAACAAGATGATTATATTTCTCAAAGGTGCTGTAGGAGTCAAAAAGGAGATGTTCTCCAAAATGTCTTTTGAGAAGATCAAAGAACTTTATGATTCAGAGATGTTAAAGCTTCAGGGAAGTGAAACTGCTAGGGTGGAGATGGAGAAGAGGATGAAAGAAAGTAATGACTTTGATTGTCAAAAGCCATTTCCAGATGAGCAAGAGACACCCCCTAAGAAAGAGACCACTCTGGGAGAAAGTCTAAAGACTTTAAAGAGAACCAAGATGATGGCAAGGAGAAAGCCAATCAAGAAGCCTAGAGTATCTGAAGAAGAGGCTGAGAAGGCTGCTGAAGAAGAAGGAGCAACTGAGTCATCCAAACTGAAAGAGCCAGCAAACACAGATGATGTAAATTTGTATATGGTAGTGATGGACAAAGTGCCTGAACCAATTTCAGCAGAACCTGTAGGAGTTAAGCCTCCTTAGGTCATTCACTGGGATACATTGACTGTGGATGGAAAGGAATACATAAGGCTAAAAAGGAAGGATGAAAAGTATGAAGTGTTCAACACATGGGCAAAAATTGTCAGAACCTGTTCTAGATCAGATCTTGAAGAGATGTTTGAGATAGGAATGAAGTTGTATACAGATATTCTAAAGGCTCCAGGGATTTCAATTACAAAACTGGTAATGGAGTATCTGTGTATGATGTTCAAACCTGAAGAAGTAAAGCACTTGATCAAGGATGTCTTCAAATCAGTAAACAGTTGGACTCTATATGAAATTAGTGGAGTATATACAGTGACTTTGGATTTAAATCACACTGAATACTTCCTAGTGGATAGAGTGTATAATCATAGCAGATTGAAGCTACATGCCATGCTGAAGAAAAAGTTAAGGTGTGTTCCAGATTCAGAAATGGCTAAATACTTGATTCAAAGAACCATCAATCAGAGTTTGTGATTGGATGCAAACACTGGGATTTAGGCATTGATAGAGTTTTGGGAGCATCTTGAAGAAAATCTGAAGAACTTGACTTCTCTTCCTAAAAGTCAAGTTAGGGGGAGATTGTTGGGAACTGAAGAAAAACTCAAGTATGGTTAATGCTGCTGGTTCAGAGTTAATACTGCTAGAAGACTTAAAGGTTAATACTGCTGAGTGTTACTACTGCTAGTAGTTAATACTGCTAGTCTAAGTTAGTGTTGCTTGAACAAAGTTAGTACTGCTTAACTAGTTAGTACTGCTTAGTAGTTAATGCTGCTAGAAGGAAGTTAATGCTGCTGAAGATTAATACTGCTTATATGATGAAGATTCGTATGAAAGGATATACATGGAAGCTTAGAGATATACATAGAAGATATACTGAAGATATTTTATTTATTGTAATTATCTTTGTATTCAGTATATATATTGTATTGTTTAGAATAGTTAAAAAAAAACTTTTAGTTTTCATTCTTTTTGAGAGAAAATCAACCTCAAGGTATAGATCCTAATTCTAGAGAAGTAGAATTCGTATTGTTGAGTCTGTTCATCAATATTGAGGTTGAGTGAGTAATCTTGTAACTTCAAAGCTTTCAATACAAGTTTATAGTTTGTTCTTCATATTTTCTGTATTGATTTACTGTTTAATTGAATATCAAAGTGTTATTCCGCAAACTTCTTTGATATTGTTTCTGAGAATTAATTCTTGTTGAGAATTCGATCCTGACAGACTACTACTTCAATGTTGGATTAGTATCTTATGTATCAATTTTGGTTTTGTTTTATCCTCTTGCACAAAAATATAACCCCATGCTTCACTCTATATAAGGTACAGTATGGATTACTATGGTTTCCTCCATGCTCACTAACTACCTGAAGCACTATTCATATGAGGCCAAAGACTGCTTTGCCCTAAGGACAAAAAGGACATGCATTCCACTCATCTTCTTACATACGGATTGTACCTGCCAAGGTGAATTAAATGCATAGGGTATAAAGAGTTAAGAAGTCTTTTCTTCTCAAATATAGCTCTTCAAAGATATCTCTCTTCTTCTCTCTGTTTTCACTCTTTTATGCAAGAAACGATGTTCTCTCTAAATTGATTTTCAGAGATTATTAAGTGCTCTAAGATCAAAGTAAGATTGTGTATATTAGGATCCCTCCTTATCTTGTTCCATAACAATATGTAAATTCTCATGTATTGATTTTCTCTTATAATCAACAAATAATATTTCAAAAGTAAAATTTGTGTTTTTATTCATCACCCCTTCTACAAATTCTTAGCCTTGATGACCCCCTTGGGACCAGAAAATTTGATTCATTTTGAAGGAGATTTGAAGTTTTAAGTTGTCTGCTATTTTATAAATTTAGGAGTATTAGGCAATCAATTCCTCAAACAACTTCTCAGACAAATTCTTCTTCTTCTTCGAGTTCATAGATCTCGGCTATTGATGATCATCTTCATCCTTATTTCTTGCATTATTCAGATAATCCATGTATGGTTCTTGTCTCACGACCATTAACAAGGAATAATTATGCATCATGGAGCAGATCCATGCATATTACTTTAAGTGTCAAGAATAAAACTTGATGTGTTGACGGTTCTTAAGTAAGCCTAATGAATACAATTAAATTTGGTTAAATTCGTGGTTATGCAACAATAATGTTTTTATTTCGTGGACCCTCAATTCTATATCAAATGAGATAGCAAATAGTGTGTTGTTTACCGAATATTCTTTCGACATCTAGAACGGTTTGAAAACGCGATTCTAGCAAAGTGATGGTCTACGAATTTTTCAAATCCTTCAAGATATAATGAGTTTGGCTCAAATCAAGAATCCGTTGGAGTCTATTTCACTATATTGAAATTGTTATGGGAAGATTTGTCTCACTTCAGGTGTAACAGCCCGAATTTTAAGTAAGTAACTCTTTTCGTTTTAAGGGATATCTTGTGTCTCCTTTAATCCTATGTGACCCCCTTGGTAGTGCATTTGTATAAATATATGTGTGTGGGTGTTTATGAGTTAAGAATATTTATGTTGAGCAATGCGAAGAGGGTTGAAATCAAGTTGAAGTGTGAAAAATCAGTTTCGATACATGTTAGGCGAGTATCCCCGGAGACCTTGCCAAGGGAATACTCACAGGGGCCTTAGTCGTAAGACATCAGTCCCTCTCGGTACTTTCTTCGCGACAACGACCTCGATTGTGACAAAGGCATAATCACCCTATCATTATTGCTCATGTGGGTGAAAACGACATACAAGACTTCTCCAAGATCGTCTTTCCATTGACATCGTTGACAAGGAAGAATGTGAAATTCTTATGGACCAATAACCAAGAGTAAGCCTCAAAATTCTACAGAAGAAATTGTGTGAAGCGCATGTCCTATCCCTATGTGAGGGGGATGGAGGATTTTGTAGTTTATAGTGACATGTCTAAGTTAAGGTTGTGTTGTGTATTGATGCAACGAGGCAAAGTGATCTCCTATGCCTCGAGGAAACTTAAAGAAAATGAAAATAACTACCCAACTCATGATCTCGAATTGACAACGGTGGTGTTCGCGTTGAAGTTGTGGGGAAAATATTTATACGATACAAAATGTACACTCTACACCGAACATAAGAGCTTGGTGTACGTCTTTGACCAAAGGGAGTTGAATATGCATCATGGAGGTGGCTAAAGTTTCTTAAGGATTGTGATTGTGGATTACTCTACCATCCCGGTAAGGCTAATGTTGTGGCAGACGTTGTAAGACAAAAAGAGTATAGTGGAAATGCTCGAGCATCAATCTCGCGGATTGAAGTGGTCTCGAGTCTACTTGAGAAGATCAGGAGATCGCAAACTGAGGCATTGCTTGAAGCAAATATCAAGGATGAAATCATGACAAAACAAAACCTTGAACTGACAAAAGACGAAAGAGGTTTGAAACTCTTTCAAGACGAATTTGGTTGCCCAAGATTGGAGGGTGTTGGGTATTACTGTCACACCCCGCCAAAGCGGAAACGCGAGACATGACAGCACACGGTTTCACAACATAAAGTAATAAACAATATCAACTATAATATTTAACAAGTTAGAGAGAAATAAAGTTATACAACCCATAACTAAAAAGTTCTCAAAATACGGCTGTTACAAAAGTTGATAAAAATTGACAATGTCATAACGGTTGATGATGTCACACATGAGTGCACCCTAAGTTCCACCATTTACTTATTTGCACCTGAAAAGCAAGATGAAAGAAAAAGGGTCAACTACATTGAGTTGGTGAGTTCACAGATTTTTGTATGCACGAAATAGTTTGTATGCAGAAATTTTTATTAATTATGAAACGCTCGTTCACAAGACATTTAAGAAACTGATTGTTCAATTATTTGCACGAGGTTAATTGTATACAGTAATGCCTTAACATTTATCCACTACCAAACCTTTCGACTAACTAATGCCCCTTAAATTATACGTCATTACCTCAGCGGTGGACTAAATCCACATGTGTAAGACAGTTATTATTACGTCATTACCTCAACGGTGGAATAAATCCACATGTGTAAGACAATTATTATTACGTCATTACCTCAGCGGTGGAATAAATCCACATGTTTAAGACAATTATTATTACGTCATTACCTCAGCGGTGGAATGAATCCACATGTGTAAGACAATTATTATTACGTCATTACCTCAGCGGTGGAATGAATCCACATGTGTAAGACAATTATTATTACGTCATTACCTCAGCGGTGGAATGAATCCACATGTGTAAGACAATTATTATTACTGGTAAAGTGCACTTCTAGCTCTCAGCCAAAAGTGGGGTTGTCAATCCAAATAGCGCTACCCACGAATACCATCGGCTCCCGTTCGAGTTAATAGGTAGTGTCCAACCAATGGGGACTTATTCATTAATACTCAATTGCGTCGTAAAGTATACATACCATAGTGCATAAACAAGTTAATTCAAAATTCGACAATTTTAACGAACAATCATTCAGTAGAAACAATTTGTAAATTTACATGCTTTTCAGCCCAAAACGTATAAAAACTGTAAAAGAGGGGCTGTGAATACTCACTGATTTTAGCAGTTGCTCGGGAATATCTGCTAGGTTTCTTTAATCTTGGTACTACGCCTTTCCTATGAAAGTGAAGCACATTATCAGTTCGAACCTATTTTTACGTTTTCGGACGTTACTTAGGTCACTATGTCTTATAAATGCCTTACATGCCTTTTTATTAAATTTGGGTAACGCATTTGAGCGTATAATAGATATTCATAAGGTTGGATGGTTCTTGATAACAGAGATTTTGGGCATACAATTTATAAGGAAAAAGCCTTTAGATTTATTTTACGTAGGATTAGCGAGTACTAGTCCTACTTAACTTATCGACATAATTTCGGTTTATCGGATAAAATTTGAAGGATTAAGGGTTGACAAATTTTATTTTAAGTTTGGTTACCTAATAATATTTATATTAAAATTAAAATCTTCGTTTTTAATTATTATTATGTCCAAAAGTCCAAAATGATCATTTTTAAGAAAGTTAATTAGCTACTGTTTGCTGTCAGAAATTTTAAGTCATAAAATCTTTGTATTTTGAATATTTTCCCTAACTTATTATTTTGCCAAATTTTTATATGACTCATTTTAATGTATTAGGGAACTTTTGGCATAAATTACAACATTTTTGGTTAAGTCTAGATAGGGAAATGATTACTTTAAAGTTTATTGGTCACAGAGAACTATGCAGCTTACACCTTCTTTTGACTCGGACATTTAAGGGGTCAAAACTCAGTCTTTTTAGGTGATTCAAATTGGGTTGTAACTATAACTCAAATATGAAACTTCCAGAAAAAGATTCACCTCATTTGGATAAGTAATGAGTGAGTTATGTCAGTTTTAAGCCAAGTGTCCCAATCTGGCAGAAAGTTGCTTTTTGCACACTCAACTTGTTAATGATGGTTGAGTACTCAATCTTTATATTTTCAAGTGAATCAATTTTTGTTTGATTCCCAGCTCATTAAATTTACTTCCAGAAAAAGAATCATTAATTTTTATGGTTTTACATGATGGTTATGGTTGATTGATTGAAAGATTTTGTCCAGCCGAATTCTGATTGCACCACAAACTTTAGAGTGATTCCAGTGGGGTTTGATTGGTATTTCATTATATTAAATTCCAGAAGAAGATTCATAGCATTTGAGTCCATATGTTTCAAGTTATACCCGAAATACTAACATGCAATAGATCTGACAGAAACTAAAAATGAAATAACTTAATTTTATGAACTTTTTATCACATTTTGACCCATAAATTGGGGTTTCTTGATTGAAAACGTTTTTATCTTCCATTTTAACATAAGTTTTAGTAAAAATCATCCTTTAACTTTTGAAAACACATGTATGGACTCTAATATCTTAGATTGTAAGAAAAATGGACATGCATGTCATCCAAACTTCATTTTTTTGAGTTTTGGAAGTATGGATCATGGGTTATCACCATTGTTTGACATTTAATATGTCATTGGTGTATAACCTACCATTTAGGGACTTTACAAAGCCCTAAATTCCAGGAAAACTTCAAGAAGATGAAGAAAAATGAAGGAAAAATGATGAAAACTTGATTTTTATGAAGATTTAAAGGTAAGATTGATGAAATACAAGACTAGAATGTTACCTTGATGATGAGGAGTTGTTTTGATCTTCAAAAGTATAATTTGGAGGAGGTTTAGGGCTGGAGAATAGAGAGAAATGAAGAGAGAAGTGAAGCTAGAGAGAGAGAGAGAAATGAGAGAAATGATGAAGTTAAGTGGATTTTGAAAGAAGAAAAAGAGAGGATAGAGGGAGGGGAGGCCGGCCACTTGGCCCCCTTCTTCTCTAAATTTTTTTTTTTTTAAGTAAAGTTATATTTATATATATAATGTAATTTTTATAAAAAAATAGGTTAAGGGTAGGTAAATTCTCAATTATCTACTTAAATTTTTGGTTTGATTGCTTAAAGTTTAGAATTTATATTTGATTAATTAAATTTTATATTTAACCCACTTATTATTATTATTAATAAAATAAAATGTTAATTTTATCGGTTTGGCATTTTATAAGACAACATATACCATTACGTGCAGTAACCGGATATTCTAAGCGCACTGCCAGGAATCTTAGGAAACTAAAACCCTTGCCTACATAATTAGGTCATATTAGGGTGTTCCTACATGTTAAGACATGTATTATACTGTTTGGGTGCTAACCTGTAAGTTCTGGTTATCGGATGTCACAATTACAGTTAGAAGACGCGCATAAATCAAAGTACTATTTCATCTCGGGAGCACGAAGATGTATCGGAACTTGAAGTTGAACTATTGGTAGCCAGTTATGAAACTTGATGTGGCCGGTTATGTAGAGAAATGTATCACTTGCTTACAAGTAAAGGTCGAACATCAACGACCTTACGGTAGCTTGCAGTCTCTCGCGATTCCGAAGTGGAATCGGGAGCATATCACTATAGACTTTGTGATAAAGCTACCGAAGAGATTGAGGGGTCACGACACCATATGGTTAGTGGTGGATCGATTGATCAAAAGTGCGAATTTCTTAGCAATGCGGGAGACCTTACCGATGGATAAGTTGGACAAATTGTACATCGATGAGGTGGTCTCGAGACACAGAGTGTCATTGTCTATTGTGTCCGATCGTGATAGTCATTTTACATCTCACTTTTGGGACGGGTTGCAAAAGGAGTTGGGCACGAAAATAAAACTGAGTACCGCATATCATCCCTAAACGGATGGTCAGAGCAAAAGAACCATTCAAACCTTGAAGGATATGCTAAGGTCGTGTGTTATCGACTTTGGAGGAAATTGGGACTCTCATCTTCCATTAGTGGAGTTTTCCTACAACAACAGTTATCATTCGAGCATTGGCATGCGCCCTTCGAAGCCTTGTATGGTCGAAAGTGTAGGACTCTCTTGTGTTGGTTGGAAGTGGGAGAGAAAAAAATATTCGACCCGAAAATTATGCAAGAGACGGCCGACAAAGTGAAAAGTATTCGAGAACGTTTAAAGGCGGCTTAAGACCGTGAAAAGATTTATGCAGATAAGAAAAGGAGACCCATGGAGTTCCAAGTGTGTGATTGTTTGATGTTAAAAGTATCACCTTGGAAGGGAATCATTAGATTTGGAAAACGTGGGAAGCTTAGTCCCCGGTTTCGGACCCTTCACTTTTATTGACCGTGTTGGGCTTCAAGCGTATAAGTTAGAATTAGCACCAGAGATAAACTAGATTCACAACACTTTCCATGTATGCTACTTACGTAAGTGCTTGGCAGAGGAAGAAAGCGTTATTCCATTATCGAAGATTCGAGTTGACAACAACCGATGTGTGGAAGAACCCGATGCCATCTTGGAAAGGAAATCGAAGAGACTCTGTCACAAAGAAGTGGTCATGGTCAAAGTCCAATAGAAGCACCATTATGGTTCAAACGTGACATGGGTAGCAGAGGAGGACATGAAGAAGCGATACCCTCATCTTTTTATTTAATGCGAGACTTTGGGGGTGAAATCTTTTCTAAGGGGGGAGGATTGTAACACCACTAGCTTTGACTTTTTACAAGTAACATTCACTTTCTATTTAAAGCTTTGACTTTGACTTCATTCTTTGACTTTAACATTCAAGCTTTAACCTTTGACCTCAAACTTTGACTTTTTAATCTTCAAAAAATTATCCTCATTTGATGATCTTGATACAATAATATTTTCTCTAACAACTTTCGATAAATCTATAAGCTAAAACATGGGCCTAATTGTGTTCTTGAAATATACAAGGCACGTTTAGTGGCTAAAGGCTTTCATCAACAAGAGAGTGTTGATTTTTTCTTGACGCTTTTCTCCCCCGTTGCTAGATAGTTACTATTAAAACCATTCTTGCATAGCAATCTCTAATTCTTGGGAATTAGCTCAAGTCAACATTAATAATGTTTTTCTCAACGGCGATCTTGAAGAAGAGGTTTACATGTATATTCTACAGGGATATGTGATGTAGGGGCATTTCTAGAAAGGTCTCGACTAGTGTGTAAGTTGAAAAAATCTATTTATGGACTCAAACAGGCTTCTCGACAATGGAATACGAAATTTGCCCAATTCATGGTGTCTATTGGTTTTGTTCAATCAAAGGTAGTTTTGGTACTTTTGTATTTATGTTTTGTTATTATTTTGTTATAGTGGTTAGGTGAGTGGTAGAGTTTCTATTTATTCTATATATATATATATATATATATAGAGGTTGTACCTCTGTTAGTTTTTCAATTCAACAATTTACATTTGCCCTCATTTCACCATACATCATGAAACACTAGTGTTACATTTTAGAACTCCAATAATCATCATCTACTTCCCAAACTTCATTTTAACAACCAAATACAGTGACATTTGGATCCGGATGCAACAAAATACCATGAAAAACTTAATTTGAGAAAACAAACATCATAATTAATTGAGTTCTTATCAA